>JAQSUU010000190.1:0-5846832 GCA_038087645.1 Saccharum hybrid cultivar R570 | reverse complement strand
TTATCACCGGCATAGTCGGAATCCGAATATCCAACTAGCTCAAAGCTTGCACCTTTGGGATACCATAATCCAACATCTTGTGTATGCTTTAAGTACCTCAATATTCTCTTTGTTGCCTTCAAATGACTTTCTCTTGGTGAGGCTTGAAATCTTGCACACATGCATACACTAAACATCACATCGGGCCTTGATGCCGTCACATAGAGTAGACTACCAATCATCGATCTATATAGCTTTTGATCCACCATGTTGCCACTCTTGTCACTATCCAAACTTCCACTAGTGCCCATTGGGGTTGTAATACTCTTTGCATCTTTCATGCCAAACTTCTTGAGCATATCTTTGATGTACTTAGTTTGGCTCACAAATGTACCTTCTTTCATTTGTTTGATTTGAAGTCCAAGGAAGAAACTAAGTTCACCAATCATTGACATTTCAAATTCCTTGGCCATCATTTTTCCAAACTCATCACAATAATCTTGATTGGTTGAACCGAATATGATATCATCAACATATATTTGCAACACAAACAAGTCTTTCTCAATCTTCTTGGTGAATAGTGTTGTATCAACTTTGCCCATGACAAATCCTTTGGATAGCAAGAAGTCCCTCAATCTTTCATACCATGCTCTAGGTGCTTGCTTTAATCCATACAAAGCCTTCCTTAACTTGTATACATGATTGGGTTTCTTGTCATCTTCAAAACCGGGAGGTTGCTCCACATACACCTCCTCTTGAATGTACCCATTGAGAAATGCACTCTTTACATCCATTTGATATAGCTTGATATTGTGAGCACAAGCATAGGCAAGTAAGATCCTAATTGCTTCCAATCTTGCAACCGGGGCATAAGTTTCACCAAAGTCAAGACCCTCTATTTGTGTGTAACCTTGAGCCACTAGTCTTGCTTTGTTCCTTACTACTATCCCATCTTGATCTTGCTTGTTGCGAAAGACCCATCTTGTTCCAATGACATTGTGATCCTTAGGCCTTTCAACTAGTTCCCATACTTCATTTCTCTTGAAATTGTTGAGCTCTTCATGCATTGCATTTACCCAATCCGGATCTCTCAATGCTTTATCAATGTCCTTGGGTTCTTCCATTGACACAAAAGAAGAGTGACCACAAAATGATGTCAATCTTGATCTAGTTTGAACTCCTCTTTGTATGTCACCAATGATGGAATCCAATGGATGGTCTCTTGCAATGTTAGTTGGTTGAAGTACTTGGACTTGATTGCTTGGATGTTGATGTTGATCATGAGTTGGAGATGATGAACTAGCCACTTGTTGATCTTGTTGCACTTGAGATGATGTACTAGCTTGATTTTGCAATAGAGAACCACTAGCTTGAGTGATTGGACTTTGGAGCACTTGATCTTTGTTGTCATCTACATTAATAACTTGCTTTGGTCTAATATCACCAATATCCATTTCTTTCATAGCATTACTCAATTGAGTTCCTCTCACATCATCCAAGTTATCTTCTTCATCTTGAGAGCCATTTGTTTCATCAAACTCAACATCATGCACTTCTTCAAGTAAACCACTAGCCAAATTCCAAACTCTATAAGCTTTGCTAGTAGTTGAGTAACCAAGTAGAAATCCTTCATCACATTTCTTCTCAAACTTGCTCAATCTAGTGCCCTTCTTCAAGATGTAGCATTTACAACCAAATACCCGAAAGTATGCAATGTTGGGCTTTCTTCCATTTAAGATCTCATATGGTGTCTTCTCTAGAAACTTGTGGCAATAGAGGCGGTTGCTATAGAAGCAAGCCGTGTTGATTGCTTCGGCCCAAAATGAATGACTCACATTATACTCATTCAACATTGATCTTGCCATATCAATTAAGGTTCTATTCTTCCTTTCAACTAGGCCATTTGATTGAGGTGTATACTTGGCCGAGAATTGATGCTTGATTCCAAGCTCCTCACATAGCTCATCAACTCTTGTGTTTCTAAACTCACTTCCATTGTCACTTCTTACTTTCTTGATTGTGGTTTCAAACTCATTTTGCACTCTCTTGATGAACTTCTTGAATATGTCAAATACATCACTTTTGTCCCCAAGAAAGAATACCCATGTGTATCTAGTGAAATCATCCACAATCACAAAGCCATACTTGTTGCCACCAATGCTTGTGTATGTAGTTGGCCCAAATAGATCCATGTGCAACAACTCAAATGCCTTGGAAGTACTCATAATGCTTTTCAATGGATGAGTGTTGCCTACTTGCTTTCTGGCTTGACATGCACTACATAGCTTATCTTTCTCAAAGGTGACATCCTTCAAGCCTCTAACTAAGTCATGCTTCACTAACTTGTTCAATTGCTTCATGCCAACATGACCTAGTCTTCTATGCCATAACCAACCCATACTTGATTTGGTGAGCAAGCATGTTGAAAGTTGAGTGTCACTAGCATTGAAATCAACCAAGTATAGATTCTCAAATCTAAAGCCTTTGAAGATCAAGTTAGATCCATCAACACTAACTATCTCCACATCATCAACACCAAATATGCATTTGAAGCCAAGATTACACAATTGAGCAACCGACAACAAGTTGAAATTGAGCTTTTCAACTAGTAGCACATTGGAGATGCTATGATCATTTGATATTGCAATCCTTCCAAGAGCCTTCACATTACCCTTGCTATTGTCACCAAATGTGATACTATCAATGCCACTATCATTTGATTTCAGAGAGTTGAACATTCTTGAATCACCGGTCATATGTTGAGAGCACCCACTATCAAGCACCCAATGCCTTCCTCCGGCCTTGTAATTTACCTACAAAACAATTTAATGTCTTTTAGGTACCCATACTTGCTTGGGTCCTTGGAGGTTAGTCACTAAGCTCTTTGGTACCCAAATGGCCTTCTTCTTTGGGCCCATAATTGGTGTACCAACAAACCTAGCATGCACACCTTTATCACCCTTGGTAAGCACATAACAAGAATCAAAAGGAATATAAGGTACATTAGCATTTTTCTTGTTCTTGTTCATTTTATTACAATTAATCTCTAGATGCCCAACTTGCTTGCATCTATTGCAATAACGACCATTGCCCTTCACAAAGCGAGACTTTGGAGTAGCAAAGGCCGCTTTGCCCTTCTTGGGAGTATAGCCCAATCCCTCTTTGTTAAGAGAGAACCTTTGGCTATCCAAGCATTTTAGCAAGCGGGCATCCCCACCATAGGTGTTGCCTAATGCGCGAGTGAGATCATCCACCTCTCTCTTGAGAGTCTCAACCACAAGTGATGAATCACTAGTAGTAGAGGTAGAGTTGGTTGTGGTGGATGATGATGAGCTACATGAAGCATTAGTAGGACTAACAAATAAAGAATCATCAATAATATCACATGTTAGTCCAATATCACAAGTGACAATCACTTGCTCCTCCTTAGCTTCCTTCATGAACTTCTCCAACTTAAGGTCCTTTTCCTTGATGAGCTCAAGTAGAGTGGAGTGGGCTTCCTTAAGCCTAGTGTGAGCAATTTCAAGATCCTCGTGGTCTTCCTTTAGACACTCACGAGAGGCCTCTAGCTCATCAAAGGATTTCCTAAGAGCTTTGAGCTCTTGTTCAATTCCTTTGCACTCCTTACTCTTTTTGAGAGCAACAAGCTCCTCCATCAAGGCATCATTTTCATTGCTCCTGGCAATGAGCTCTTGTTCCAAGATTTTGTATTTCTTGGTTGCCCTCTTGTAGCCCTTGCTCATTTGATCTATTATGCCCAATAGATCATCCTTGGAGTAGTCCTCATCCTCCTCATCATCACTCCTACAACCATCACTAGCACAAGAATCATTATCACTATCATCATATTTTACCTTGATAGGCTTGGTCATAAGGCATGTCGATGTAGTGTCGAAGATGGATGGCTTGTTGGAGAGGGCGATGTTTGCAATGGCTCGCCGAGTGATCCTCTCATCATCACTAGAGCTTGCATCATCATCACTATCGGAGTTATCACTATCCCAAGTGACCACATAGCCACCACCCTTCTTCTTCTTGTTGAATGTGAAGCTCTTCTTTGATTTCTTCTCCTTCTTGTTCTTCTTCAACTTCAACTCCCCATCATGATATCTTTTGTCTTCATAGGGGCACTTTCCCACTACATGATCGGGGCTATTGGAATTGTAGCAAAGCACCTCCTTTGCCTTCATGAAGTCCCTTCTCTTTCTTGCACCATATCCTTTCTTCTTCATAAACCAACCCATCTTTTGCACTAGAAGGGCCATGATCTCATCATCAAAAGGATCATCATCATCATTCTCCACCATGCTCTTGCCCTTAGAGGATGAAGCCTTGAATGCAATGGGCTTCTCTTGCTTGACCTTGGTCTCCTTCTTCTCTTCTACCTCATCTTCATCATCATTGTATTGGGCATCGGTCATTATATCTCCAAGCACATTGGTTGGTTTGACCTTGTCCAATCCCTCTCTAAAGATCATTCTTCTCAAGGTGGCAAACTTCTTGGGTAAGCACATCAAGAACTTGTGTGAGAAGTCCTTGTCCTCAACCTTCTCCCCAAGCCCCTTGAGATCATTGACAATGACTTGGAGCCTATAGAACATCTCCGGGATGGATTCATCATCCTTCATCTTGAACGTGGAGAACTTGTCCTTGAGCATATATAGTTTGGCACTTTTTACCGTTGATGTGCCTTCATATGTTTCTTCAAGCCTTATCCAAAGCTCATTGGCCTTTTCAAGATCTTTGATTTGCTCAAATATTTTATCATCAACGGCACGATAGATTGTGTCAAGTGCCGCCGTATTGCATTGTTTGTTGATGCGGTCATTGGGAGTGAGGTTTTCCTCATCAAGAATGATGTATCCTTCTTTGGTCACATCCCAAACCTTCTCATGTATATTGCCTAGATATTGCTTCATCTTCCTTTTCCAATGATCAAAGGAAGAGACGCCATCAAAGAATGGAGGCTTACCATTAACATGGTTGAACATAACTTGAGCCATCTTACACCGAGGTTGTTAAGCCTTACAAACGATGACCACGGCTCCGATACCACTTGAAAGGTCTTGATGGCTAGAGGGGGGGTGAATAGCCTATTAAAATTTTCTACAAAGACAAGCTAAACAAGTTTATCAATAAAACAAATAGCGAGATGCGAGTTTTGCTTAGCCTACGGGGTGTTTGCAAGCCACCTAACCAATTCACAATTCTAGTAATTTCACTCAACCGCACAAGTCAAACCGAGAAGGAAACTACAACTAGCAAGCTACACAAAGAAGCTACTCTAGCAAAGCTAATTAGCTAGCAAAGATAACTGAGAAAGTAATGTGGAGTTGAGTTAGGAGGGTATCACCGAGGGGCGAAGTATTGAGCCAACCAATATGATCAACAATGAATACCAAGATAACCGAACACCGGGATCAATCAATCACAATATGAAAGTGATGACACGAAGATTTATTCCGAGGTTCACGTGCTTGCCGGCACGCTAGTCCCCGTTGTGTCCCTCTTCACCACGTGGTTCGGTGGCTAATCGGTCACACACCGAGCCTCTCAAAAGGCGCCACAAGAACCTACCAAATGGCAAAAGGTTGCAATGACACGAGCAATATACTAATGTTGCCTTTGGCGCTTCGCCGAGGTAGGCACAAACCCCTCACAATCACCGGAGGTGGCCAAGAACAATCACCAACTCTTGCCAACGCCTCCAAGCTGCTCCAAGCCGTCTAGGTGGCGGCAACCACCAAGAGAAACAAGAATCCCGCAGCAAATCAACCACCAAGTGCCAACTAGATGCTATCTCACAATGCAAATGCACTTGGATCACTCAATCTCACTTCGAATATGCAAAGAAGCAAGAGAGATGAGTGGGAGGGGAGTTGCTTAGCTCAAAGTGCTCACAAGTATGTCAAATGTTCGAGAGATGGAGCCTTGAGCCGTCCAACGAGTATTTATAGACGTACCCCTTCGAATATAGCCGTTAGAAACTTAAACAGCCGAAATCGAGCTGACCGGACGCGCTGGTCCAACTGACCGGACGCGCCGGTCGCCCAACGGCTAACTCGTGAAGTACTGACCGGACGCGCTGGTCCAAACGACCAGACGCGCTGGTCACCCAACGGCTAACTGCGAAGCAACGACCGGACGCGCTGGTCCAACTGACCGGACGCGCCGGGAACGACCGGACGCGCTGGTCCCGTGAAGGACCGGACGCGCTGGTCGCCTGAGCAGCGCTCAACGAAATAGTGACCGGACACGCTGAAGAAAATGACCGGACGCGACAATGACAGCGTCCGGTTAGAGTCCAGTAAGCTCCCTGAACGACCGGACGCGTCCGATCATCAGTGACCGGACGCGCCTCGCGTCCGATCATCGAACTGAAAAACACGCAGACACTGAACACTGACCGGACGCGTCCGGTCATGCAAGGACCGCGTCCGGTTCAGCGTCCGGTCACCTCTGTGACCTCCGTTCGCCTCCGTTTCTTTTCCGGACTTCCGGCGTAGTGGAAAATAATCGTTTCAACTTCTCGAAAACGCCTGAATCCCGCCTCGCAAGCTCGGCGGGAGGGAGAGAGGAACCCAAACCCTCTCTACCGCTCAAACTCCACCGCCGTCGCAAACGTGCTAACATCACCAAGTGATCTCGTCATGTGTGAGTGTGTTAGCATTTTCACAATCATTTTCCGAGGCGTTATTAGTTCTATCCAAATGCATATGATCATGAAATGCACATCTAGAGGCACTTAGGAGTTCAATAGCCGCGTCATTCCCCTCTTTATAGTACGGCTATCTATCCTATAATGTAACCACACCCACTAGGTGTCTTGGTTACTAAAACACAACCCTTAAGCATATACCTTTGCCTTGATCACGTAGGGTTGCGTCCAAATCTAAGTGTGGCCATCATGATCACCATGTCCATCTTGCCACCAACCTTGGAGTGTACTAATCCTCATATGCTACATACAACTTAGGCATGGGATTAGTACTTAGGCATTGTCACTAATTACTAACACCAAACATAGGACTTTCAGAAGTGCCGATGAAGATGCCAAGGAATTAAAAGAAACCGATGAAATTCGCCTGCGTGTGATATCGGCTATCCAAGCTTTGTTAAATTAGCGCATCGGCAATGATTGATACTTTGTTTTGACTCTAGCCGATAGGATTGTTATCGGCAATTACTCTTTTATGCATCCATCCAGATACTAGGGTAATATTTCTTTAAATATTTTCCATTTAATACTCTGGGAAATACAACTCCTTTGAGAGTTTTAAGAATATATGCATTACCAAGAACAGATTGATTTATTCGATATGGACCTTCCCAATTGGGTGGCCATTTGCCAAACTTAGAACTTTTAGTCCCAATCGGTAAAATCAACTTCCAAACCAATTCTCCATCAACAAATTCCTTTACCTTCACCTTCTTGTCATACCATCTAGCTACTCTTTCCTTATTCTCCTCGATGCTAACCAAAGCTTTTAATCGATGACCTGCTACATCTTCCAACTCATCCTTCATAAGGATATCATAATCATCGGCTGTTAATTGATCTTGAGAGCGTATTCGCCTAGAACCAATTTTAATCTCCCAAGATAAGACTGCATCGTGTCCATACACCAACTGATAAGGTGTTACCTTGGTTGCACCATGACACGCCATCCGATATGACCACAAAGCTTCATTTAATACTGTATGCCACTTCTTAGGATACTCTTTAATCTTGCGCTTAATGAGTTTGATAATTCCTTTATTAGATGCTTCAGCCTGACCATTAGCCTAGGCATAATACGGTGAAGAATTCAAAACTTTAATCCCCATTCCTATAGCAAACTCATCAAATTCACCCGATGTAAACATAGTGCCCTGATCGGTAGTGATGGTTTGAGGGATGCCAAATCGGTAAATAATATGCTCCTTCACAAAATCAATCATATTAGCCGATGTCACCTTTTTTAAAGGAATTGCTTCAACTCACTTTGTAAAATAATCGGTAGCAACCAGAATAAACTTATGCCCTTTACTCGATGGTGGATAAATCTGACCGATGAGATCAATAGCCCAACCCCAGAACGGCCAAGGCTTAATTATAGGGTTCATAGCCGATGCGGGTGCCCTTTGAATATTACCAAATTTCTGACATTCCTGACATCCTTTAAAATATTTAAAACAATCTTCAAGAATAGTCGGCCAATAGTATCCATTTCTTCTGATCATCCATTTCATCTTGAAGCCTGACTGATGAACCCCACATACTCCTTCATGAATTTCACCCATCAGGCCTTTTGATTCCTCTATGCTAACACACCTGAGTAAAACTCCATCTATGGTACGGTAATACAATTCATCATTGAGGAGCACATACTTGGTAGTTTGGAATCTTATACGTCTTTTAACCTTTTTAGATAGATTCTTTAAATAATCAATAATTTCCTTCCTCCAGTCATCGGTATCAGCTGCTGATATTAATACTTCTTGAACAGGTTGATATCCTGAAGCATGCTGAGCCAATCGGTTAGCCTCTTCATTATGTATCCGAGAAATATGTTCCAGATGAAAACTCCTGAACCTTTTTAATAATCTCAAACACTTTTCATGATATGAAATTAGAATTTCACTTCGGCATTCATAAATCTCAGTCAACTGATTAATAACTAACATAGAATCACCAAAGATCTCAACAGCATCAGCATGTACTTCCTTGAGCAATTATAATCCTTTTATCAGGGCTTGGTACTCAGCTTGATTGTTTGTCGATGTAGCAACAATCGGTAATGAGAACTCATACTTCTTCCCCTAAGGGGAAATTAATACGATACCAATGTCTGCCCCTTCACCACAAGTAGACACATCAAACAAAAGTGTCCACAGAGCAATGTCCAGAGAATCCACCGTGTTGCAATGTTGAGTAACGAAATCGGCCATAACCTATCCTTTAACTGCCTTAGCCGATTCATAACATAGGTCAAATTCTGATAATGCTAAAATCCATTTACCAATCCTACCATTCAGTATTGGCATTGACAGCATATATTTGACCACGTCATCTTTGCATATGACAGTATATTCAGCCGATAGTAAATAATGTCTCAGCTTAATACAAGAAAAGTATAAACATAGACATAATTTCTCAATGGCCGAATACCTGGTTTCAGCATCTATTAACCGTCTGCTCAAATAATAGATAACACGCTCCTTTCCTTCAAATTCTTGAATAAGAGCTGAACCGATAACAATATCTTCAGTTGATAAATACAATCTGAAAGGTTTTCCATGTTGGGGTGGAACTAACACTGGAGGATTTGTTAAATACCTCTTAATTTCATCTAAGGCTAACTGCTATTCATCCCCCCATTTAAATTCCTGATCGGCTTTCAATTTCAATAATGGACTAAAAGCCTTGATCTTACCCGACAAATTAGATATGAATCTTCTGATAAAATTAATCTTACCGATCAAGGATTGTAATTCAGTTTTATCGGCAGGAGCAACAATCTTGTTGATTGCCTCAATAGATTTTCTACTAATTTCAATACCCCGCTGATGCACCATAAAACCCAAGAATTGTCCTGCCGATACACCAAATGCACATTTATTAGGATTCATCTTTAATCCATGTTTTCTTGTGCACTCCAATATCTTCTGTAGATCGGTTAGATGCTTTGTGATGTCTCCAGACTTAATCACTATGTCATCAATGTAGATTTCCACCAACGTGCCGATATATTCATGGAAAATAAAGTTCATAGCTCTTTGATAAGTAGCACCGGCATTTTTCAAACCAAATGTCATAACTATCCACTCAAATAATCCCACATGTCCTGGACATCTAAAAGCAGTCTTAGAAATATCTTCTTCAGCCATGAATATTTGATTATAACCTGCATTACCATCCATGAAACTGATAATCTGATGTCCTGCTGCAGCATCAATCAATAAATCAGCAATCGGCATTGGGTAACCATCCATCGGTGTGGCCTTGTTGAGATTCCTGAAATCAATACAAACATGAAGTTTCCTATTTTTCTTGTATACAAGAACCACATTAGAAATCCACTCTGCATATCGACACTGCCGAATAAACTTGGCCTCAATTAATTTAGTTATTTCGGCCTTAATATCAGGAAGTATATTAGGATTGTAGCGGCGTGCCGGCTGCTGATGCGGCCGAAATCCAGATTTAATAGGCAACCGATGTTCAACTATAGATCGGTCTAACCCAGGCATTTCAGTATAATCCCAAGCAAAACAATCTTTATATTCCTTTAACAAATCAACTAGTTGCTGTTTACACTTGGAATTTAACTTAGCGCTAATAAAAGTGGGCCTTGGCCCATCGCCTTCACTAATATCTACTTCTATTAAATCATCTGCCGATGTAAATCCTTGACCTAATTTTCCATCATCGGCAAATCTATCCATTAAAACTCTTCTTCAGAACCGACTGCTTGGATCGGTAGAATTTCGTAATCGGTAACCTTGAGGAACTCTTTTTCCCAAGCTTCTCCTGATATGCACCTAGTTCGCTCATAAGTGTCTGATTCTGCCGATGCGATGATATAAGAAGAATCACCAGGAACAACTTCAATTTTGTCTTCAACCCATTGTATAAGACACTGATGCATTGTAGAAGGAACACAACAATTAGCATGAATCCAATCCCTTCCTAAAAGCAGAATATATGCACCCATGCCATTAATAACAAAGAAAGTTGTCGGTAAAGTTTTACTGCCGATGGTCAATTCACCACACACTGCCCCTTTAGCTGGTGATACATTGCCTTCAAAGTCCTTTAGCATCATATCAGTCTTAGTTAAGTCTTGATCTCCCTTACCAAGCTTTCGATACATCACATAAGGCATAATATTAATTGCAGCTCCTCCATCAATAAGTATCTTAGATACATGCTGCCCATCAACTCTGCCTTTTACAAATAAAGCCTTGAGGTGTTGTCTCTCATCATCGGCAGGCTTCTCAAAAATAGCTATCATTGTATCTAGTGTTAATTGAGCTATTTGGTCAGAGAAAAAAAACTTCTTCTTCGCTATCAGATAGAGCTAAAAATTCCATCGGCAACATAAACACCATATTGACATCTGCCGATGGGCCTTTATTTTTATGCCTTATCTGCCACTGCTGATTACCAGATTTCTCATTGGAGGGACTTCCTTCTTGGTAAAAGTCTTTTTGACGCTCTCGCTGCATTTTCCTCTTCTGTGTCTTTGTCAAATCCTCTGGACACCATTGAGGAAGTTTAGTTTTCCACACTGGCTGATAGGTCCTGGTTGTCTCCACACGACGTATATTAGGATCCCTGTAAAATATTTCTTCATCAGGAACTCTTGCATTTGCCATCTCTTCAAGTTCCTCTTGGTTTCTCGGAAAATATGCAACGTGTTTACCAAGCCTTTCATGTACACTGAGCCTGCCCCCCAGCTGATCATATACTGATGCTCTCCTTCTGATCGGCTCATTAATGGACAAACCTTGATTACCAGATTGAAATCTTCTTATAGGATGATTAATTCCATAATAAACATTGCACTCTGGGCAATCTTCAACAGTAGGTAACTTAATACCTTCCTCCCAACAATGAATAAAAAACGGACAATTCCAATGATCCTTATGCCGATTCCACTCTTCTTGACGTCTTTCCTCTTCCTGTTGTCGATATTGGTCTCTTCGCTGACGCCAGCCTTCCTGTTGTCTTTGTTGAGTAATCATGATGCCAGATCGAGGAGGCTTTCCAGAACTGCCACCTTCTATCAATAGCCCCTTGCCTTTTGCATCATCGGTAGTTATCCGATGTTGGAGATCTACTGATGCATTCTTTTTAGCAGCTTCCGATGTCAACACCTTAATTTTACCTTCAGTATCCAACATATTTGCTGGAAAAGGATGTTGATCAATTTTCATCAGCTTTTGAATCTTGGAATTGCCAAATTTTATTCTCCCAGACTCAATAGCTAACTGTAATTGTTGTCTAAATACTTTGCACTCATTTGTACTGTGTGAAGTTGCATTATGCCATTTGCAATACAGCATATGCTTCAACTCTTCTGCCGATGGGATCACATGATTAGGTGACAACTTAATCTGGCCCTCCTGAAGCAAAAGATCAAATATCTTATCAGCTTTGGTGACGTCGAAAGTAAACTTCTCTGGCTCTTTGTGACCAAAGGGACAAGATATCGGCTTTTTATTCTTAACCCACTCAGCCAAGGCGATAACTGGTTCTTCATCCGAATCAGAATCTTCTACTTCTTCGACAAATGAAACTTTCTTATTTCAATTCCTTTTAGGTTCAAAAACCCTAGTGTCTTGATCAGAAATTCTTTGCACTAGATGACTTAGGCTTTCGAACTCCTGAGAAGCATATCTGTCCTTAAGGTGTGGCAACAATCCCTGAAAGGCTAAATCGGCAAGCTGCCGATCATCCAACACCAGGCTATAACATTTGTTCTTTACATCTCGTAGCCTTTGCACAAAGCCTTCTACCGATTCATCATTGCGCTGTTTCATCTTTACCAAATCGGTAAACTTCTTTTCATGAACTCCAGCAAAGAAATACTTATGAAATTGCTTTTCCAGATCAGCCCAAGTAATAATAGAATTTGGCGGTAGTGAGATAAACCATGTAAATGCTGATCCAGATAGAGATGATGAAAACAAACGAACTCTCAATTCATCTCTACAAGCTGCCTCTCCACATTGAATAATAAAACGATTAACATGCTCCATGGTTGATGTATCGTCCTGCCCAGAAAAACTTAGTGAAATCCGGCACCTTGTAACGATTTGGGAGAGGAATTAAATCATATGCCGGAGGATACAGAGTCCGATAAGAATAGGTATTAATTTTGGGCTTGATCCCAAACTGATCCTTCATAATTTATGCTATTTTATCGGCCCAAAAAGCATCAACATCTTGTTGACGACATGGTTGAATCTCCATTAGAGGTACTTGCTGATACCCTTCTGTATACCTTTGTGGCCCACGATCTCCAGCAATTGGCATATTTGTCACTATCTGTGGTCCATTAACCTGCTGAAAAGGGTTCATCGGTTGAGCTGCCGATGCTTGATTCTGAAAACCAGCATGCATGTGACCTTGATGAACACCTGTGGCTTGCTTATTTGGCTGAACTGAATGTTGAGTGGGAAACTGCCCTGGCCAATTATTAGCGTTCATCGGTACAAAATTTGCCGATGGTTGGTAACTTGTTGGCATTGCCGGATAATTACAACTAACTTGAGGTAAAACCTGGACTCCAGGTTGACTTACGATTGGAGACTTCTGTTGCATCGGTAATAAATTTGCCGATGAACTTAAACTAGATGTTTGACCCAAAGACACCTGGAAACCTCCTAGAGTTGGTTGTACAGTAGTTGCTGTAGTATATTGGGGTACTTGAGCTATCGGTGAACCGGCCGATAGTATAGGAGCTTTTCCCGTTGCATCAAACACTTGAGGTGATTCATGGTTAAAAATAGATGGCTCTGGAGGCATACCATATCCCCACCAATTAGCAGGAGTCTGATTATTTTGTGGTACAGGACCTGATAAAGCCGATGCTGATAGATCTGTATTAAGCTGAACTCGTCCTGATAATGCTAAATCCAGACGCATCGGTGTAGACTGTACGTTAGATAAACCTGCTGATACTGGAAGAGAAGAAATCTCTATACCCGCAACGGCCGGAGGAGCCGATGGAGCAATAGCAGATGCTGATTCTGGTTGATGATAAGCAGGCCCAACGTAACGAGGTGACGCTTGCCCTTCTTTGAAAGTTCGAATCACAGCATTATGAATAGTATTGGACAGCACATTGGAATGATTAATTAAAGCATGATTCACTGCAGAATTAACCATCTCTTGAAGTTTACCCGGATTAGAATCAAAGGTAACTTGCCGAGGCAACGGCAAGTCTTGCTTCTGGATGACTTGTCCACTTTTGTTCAAACTGAATGACTTCAAGCAGAGCTGTCTGTATTCTTCTATAGCCCTCTCCATAGCCTGCTTCTGATCGTCCTTAAGATCTTCTTCTGTTACCGCGATGATGTTCCTCGCATCGATCTCAGGATTAAGCATCTTGACTAGATCTGTCCCACCGGACGTGCCAAAAGATGTGTTGATGCAAAAGTAGATCTGCAAACACAAAGGGCTAATACCCGAAATCGATATCCAAAGCGTGCCAGTCGATTTGACCTGTTAATCGACAAGGATGAAGATACGAGCACTTTGGTCCTGACAACAACGATACGCCTGGAAGTCATGGCCAAGAGGTACTCACGCGGAACTCGAGGATCGCCGAAGATTGCACTGGAGCAATGCAACTCGCCGAATCGATGAGAACTCGTAAAAAAGAAAAATATGCAAATTGACGAAGTTATCAAAAGTAGATGTAAATAAGAATAAAAAGCTGTTTTTGATGTATTGATTGATCTCCTTTTTACATTGCCCTTCACCCTATATTTATATCCTGATCTACAGAAATGTAACCAAATACGACTAGGACACTAAACCCAAATCTATGGAAACACATGACTTTGATACAACTCAGACTCTAATAAACGTATATAAGGAAATTAACTCCTATCTTATTCCATAGTCCGCCTCAGTCACGATGGTATTCTCATCGACCTTCTTCTTATCGGCACAATCCCTGTTCCATCGGCACAATCCCTGTTCCATCGGCAGCAGCCTTCAAGATCCATCCATCGGTACATCCCCTGTTTCATCGGCAGCAGTCTTCAAACCATCTTTCATCGGCATCGGCAATAATACCCTTAACCTTATTGGCAACATTTCAATTTGAACCCATACGCCGCTACCACTAATAAGCAAACTCATTTTCATCAGCTATCAATTTACACAATAATCTTTCCTCTGCTGATTAGCCCTTCCTGACCATCTTGACACGTGCTAAAAAATGATGTCAACACAAACCTTAAGTAACATTATTACAAACCAGTAGTAGTGGAGTATCAGTAGTAACTTTATTACAACACCCAAACGAGGTGTCTTACCCAGAGGCCACACAGCCTACTCGTCATCACTTTCTTCAACGACAACGGTAATGCAGCAAGGCTCAAAGCAGACTTGCTCATGAACCGCACCTGCAATAAGGGTTTAACAAACCCTAAGTACAAAGAGTACTCAACAAGACTTACCCGACTAAGAAAAAGACTCCAAGGGCATGCTAGCTTTAGGGAATCAAGGTACGGGTGTTCAAGAAGCAGAATTTCTTTTGCAGAAAAGCTTACTAAAATAAGTCCTTACATTCAATATTTTATTTTTATCATTGATGGTTCATTAACCAATTCTAAGTGATCCTAATCTAGATCAAAGTAATTCTCATCAAGATCTTTCTGATTCTTTCAACATTTTCTATTTCTTAGCTACGATGCAGGTCAGGCGATCGAGTCTCCATAACCGAGGAGCAACGACGATTCGAACCGATTATACCCAACTAGGGATCTCTAACCTCACGATATATGTAGAATCAAATCTTGCATATGCCAACCCTCATTTAGATCTTCTAAGACCAGAACGTGTCCATCGCCACCTGAGAGTACAGTACTCCTCGAACCCGGTCCAATTCTAGCTCCGAGGGTACAAACTACTCTCGCCATCTCTACACTCCCAGTGCGAGGTTAGACATTCTCGTAACGAAATCACTAATATCTTGGGCTTACCCAAGGCATAAGGCTAGTTGCAAAGTCTTGAAACACAAGCGAGCCTACAACGAACGGTCCTTAACTGATAAGGCGGAAACACTACATTGAGACTCCTTTCTCAATGTAAGTTAGCAGTGACTAATCCACCCGCCCGATCTTCAAGTTCATTCTTATAATCTATTATTCCTTAAATATGTCATCATGGTCATGTAAACATTTCATTTAAAAGCTTAACTCAGTAAGCATAGCAAAGCATACTACACATTTTTCAATAAAACAGTATCAAGGGTGATATCACAATAATCAAGGATGATAATGCAGCAATTAGGTTATCACTCAATTCCTAGTTACTTAATGCAATAAACTATAGTACCAGTGATAAAAAATTGTAAAACTCAAGGAAGGGTTTAAATGCACCGGGGCTTGCCTTGCTCAGACGAGACGACTGATTCTGGCTCAACAACTCCGACGTCCGGTCCAGACCCCACTGGTGACTGCTCTTCTCCGGAAACTTGCTCGACAAAGTTTACCTCCTCGAAAGCGGGAACTACACGAGCATATGACATGTTTCAACATGATGTGGTGATAAACATGATGCTTAATGATAATATGCCACGGTTAACAACTTGAGTACAACCTTCTTTCGCGGTACAGTTGCAAAACAAAAGAACCTACTGACTAACAGAGATTACATTAAGCAGCATTAATAATTCTTAAAGAACATGTTAATCATGAGCTCAACCAAGTAATTAAGGCACCAAAAATCATTAAGGGTTAATGACCCAAGGTCATCACTTAATCAAAAGAGCACACAACACTTAAATTATTGATTTAACATTTAATTAATCACTTAAATAATTAAGGCATAAATTAAGAATAAATTAAACTTCCTCTAATTGAGTTTAAACTTTTTCTATAGATTAATCATGGTCTAAAACAGTGTCAAAACAAATTTCATGATTTTTGGATTAATATTTTAATTACTAAAATTCCTGAAAGTTGCATTTAATATTTAATTAAGCTAATTAAATAACTTACAAAAAGTAATCAAAATTGGCATTTAACATTTTCCTAAATAGTTTACACTTTTAAAAGCTTACACAAAAATTTTCACTATTTTTGGAGCTCTACAAAAATTCTATTGAAATAAACAAATACTACTACTATTCACATTTTTGAAAAAGAAAAACAAAACCGCAGCTCGGGCCGCTTCTCCTCTCCTTCCCTGGCTCGGCCCAACAACGCGCACGGCCCGCTCGCGCGCTCACCCGCTAGCTCACCCGCGCGCACGCACGCTCGCGGCCCGGCAACACGCGCGGCCCGACCCAGCTCCTCTTCTCCCCCTTCTCCTCTTCCCCGCATCCCGCTCTCCGACCATGGCGGCACGACGGCCGGCCGGTGGCCACGACCCCGACGACGAAGCTCTGACCAAGCTACCCTGAGCAACACGACCTACACAACATACCGCACCACTCTGGACACATCACCTGCCCGCAGACGCTACCGAAGGGAGCCCCACCCGACCATGGAGGCACGGCGGCCGCGGCGCACGGTGCTCCGGTGATACGAGCCAGTAACGATCAAATTGAGTGCATGGGATGCATCAGTGGCTCACTACGAGCGTAGTTGTGCAGCTGGTAGACGCAGAGAAGCGGTGGAGGTGGCTAGCCACGTGAGGCGGCACGGTGGCTACGGCTATGGCGGTTGCTTGCTCCGGTGATACTCCGATGTCCCGGCGTGTCTCCCGTGCGCTGGAGAAATTAGCGAGCGCATGAGCAAGTAGGAACAATCATGATGCGGGAACGCTGGATCAAACACATTAACATGGACTGTACAGGGCTGCCCACGGTGGCGGAGCTCACTTCGGTCGGCGGTGGACCGAGGTTGAAGACGACGGCGCACACGTTGTCTCGAGCGGTAGCAGTTACACTAAGAAGCGCGAATGCTTCGTGAGGCGATGGCGGCGCTGATGATGAGATGGAGAGGGCTAAGGTGGAGCAGGGAGGACGAATTTGGCCGGCAAAGCTATGACGGTGGCGGGCGAGAATAGAGAAGAAGAACGTCGGTGGCGGCGCTGACTGGCTTTATAGAGGGCGAGAAGCTGGAGATGAGGTAGGAAAACGCGAGAAGCTCAAGGTGATCGTCGTGGCGCACTAGAAGACCGTGGAACTGGCTAGCTCGGCGTCGGCGGCTCACCGGCGCCCATGCCGCTCGCTGCCCTGCTCTGATTCACCAAAACACTGTAGCATCCCCAAACTCCAAAACCCTAAACTGTTATTCTAAAATTACTCCCAAAATCATGTAGTGACTTGAAAAATTCCCAAAATATGAAATCTTTAGAATTTCAAGATCTACAAGTTTAATGTTGAAAACTTTTTCAAATTTGAACTATATTTTGAAATTTCAATTAGAAATCAAAAGGGGATACTTTTCTAAAATTTGGTAATTTATAAATTACTTTAAATTTTATATTGAAACTTCAAAAACTCCAAACACCAAAGTTGTACATATAGCCAAGACCTAGAACTTTTCTATTCAAACCATTTTCAAATTATGCCTCAATTTTGAATTTTGGGTTTGGGGATGAAAAGGGGTCAAATTTGAAATTTGCTTCTTTTCAAAATTACTCCACATTTTACACTAAAACTTTGAAAACTCAAAACACCAAAGTTGTAGCACTTGAAAAGATCTACAAACTTGGTTTTAAACTTTTTCCTAAATTTTGCTTAGATTTTGAATTATTTCAAAAGGGGTAAAATCAAGGTTTTGGATTTAGGGTTTTCGGAAGAATTTCAAATTGAAACTTGTTGCTATTTTAATTGGTGATTATTAGTGATCAAACCATCTTTCAAGGGCATCATTGGGTCAAGCATCACATGTTTGACCAAAGGTCACTCTTGGTTGACCAAGTTGACTTTTGAAAATCTTTTAATAATTCCCTAAATTTGAATTCAAATTCGAATCGAAAAACTCGCGACAAGTTTTGGATTCCGAATTCAAACTAAAACTTGAAGGTCCATTTTATAAGTTGGACTTAAGTTCATACCCTACAATTGGCACTAGTATATAACACAGTCATACACCTCAAATTACGCAGGGCATAAACTAAGTATTTACGGTGACATTCGAAACTAGGGTTTTCGATTCGAGCCACACAGCTCAGAAGCACATCCAACCTAAGAATGTAAACTTGTTTTAGTTGATGCATATTGTAGTTGACCTAATCATGGATGCTTTGCGGTGCAATATGATGACATGGCAGATTTTTAGTCTCCATAACACCAGAGGTGTTACGGTGACTATTGATGTTAATAATTAATAAAGTGTTTGCTTTAGTATAGATGCTCATCTAGTATACTCAGGTTATAATAATAAGTTGTTGTTAAAATATTTAAAGTGGTTCATAGATGATAACTTATGTTTTTTTTGCAAAAATGAGTCAAGCTAGCCCATTAAGACAAAGTCTTTCATACTCCTTGGTGTCAATTTATTTTTAGTTCATGGCGGGTAAGTCTAGCTGAGTATCTCCTCGTACTCAGGACTTTGTTCTCATTTGTTGTTGCAAATGGTCAGATGTACTACGGCTATTGCATCAACTGTCTTTACCCTGCTATGGGAGACAACTAGAACATGGGCGTGGTCATTCCATATGTCTTATCCACATGTTTTTGTTGGACCTGATCATGAACTCGCAGTGTATTCGAACTAAGTGTGTGTGGGTGTGAATTTGAACTATTTACTTTCGCTACTTAATTATGAACTTGGTATTCTAATAACTCTATATTTAAACTCCGATGTATTCAGCCTATGTGCGAAATTTATGTACATGTGAACTGTGGATGCTGAACTATGTACGATCTTGACTGAGTTGTTGAAAAGTTTGAAATTCTTCGTGATTTCACGGACTACCGGGTTTATATTGATTCAAAGTATACTAATTCAACTGTTTCGACATGTGCTTTTCGTACTTGTACTCTTATAAATTGATCGGTTCGGTTACGGATGACGCATATATATACATGAAGACAAGAACGTACCATCAACTCATGAAGGCAAGCAAGATGACGAAAATAAGCTAGCAATCAAAGCCATTAACATACAATATACAACAGATCGTACGAGCAGTTGACAAGCATCGCTGAGTTCAACTATTAGATGCCTCGACACACCAGTCAAGACCGGTTCTAGTGCCTCGACGCATCTGTCAGTGACGGGTTCCGAGTGCCTCGATGCACCGGTCGTGCCGGGTTCTGAGAGCCATCCGAGTCGCACGACATGCAAGACATCCAAGTCCAATGGCTTCGTCTGAGTCAAGCAGCAAGCCGTCCAAGCCAGAGCAAGCTGTCCAACTACTCAACCTCGGTTTCCGAGTACTCGACAACGGGTTCCGAGTGCTCGACATGCCAGTTGGCCAAATGGGTTGCTTCATCATCAACAGACTACTCGTCCGTGGTGTCTGACTTCTTGGCCACAACGACCGACTACATCAAGCCGTTCAAGCCGGGAACAAGCCATCTGATCAATTGCCATACGACCGATGGAGCTGCAAACTAGTTATGGAAATCATGAAGATGTATAGGCTTCCACGTACCCAAGAGACATGCATGAAGGCATGTACTCGTGCATGTGTGCATGAAGTGCTCTCCTGCATGAAGATGGTTACAACTCGACACAGCTCCACGCAGCAGCACCTGTTAGACTACATCAAGCCAGGACAACAAGTCGGCTACTTCACCGTGATTCTCAATGACTACTTTGACTACTACTTGAACCCGGCGCACCAGCCGGGGACAAATTCCGAATACCTCTATGAAGATAACATGGACGCTTACTGCGCCGAAGAACGCAAGCTCGAGAAACACTTTCAAGACCTAGAAATTCTACATGTCCTATGCGACTCACAAGTTGCAGCATACATCCTTGCCAAGCTCAGAATATGACAAGGACGGAGGTCCCACCTGGAGTGTTCGTAGAGGAGTTGTCAGTTCCCTCTGTCAAACAACCTGGTGCGATAACCCCTGAACTCCTAGCTCCAACCTTCAAAGCGTCAACAGGCAATGGCTTCGGCCCTCGTCGTCGATAACATGACGACACGATGCAGCTCGTGTCATTCTACTACAATCTTACTCAAAGCATCACACCTTGGCTTGTCCAAAGGTTCCTGCTGCAAAAGTACACAGCCTAACAGCGGTTCACGACTATCCCGAGTTGTTTTCACGACCCGGATGAGAGTAATCCGGCAACTAAGCCAACGCTCGTCCTACCCCGAGTTGTTTTCACAACACGGATAAGAGCAAACAAACGCTCGCCATATCCTGAGTTATTCAACCCGGATGAGAGCAAAAAATATTCGCCCTATCCTGAGTTATTCAACCCGGATGAGAGCAAACAAATGCTCGCCCTATCCCGAGTTATTCAACCCGGATGAGAGCAAACAATCGATCGCCCTATCCCGAGTTATTCAACCTGGATGAGAGTTCTAACACTCGTCCTATCCCGAGTTATTCAACCAGGATGAGAGTACTAACACTCACCCTATCCCGAGTTATTCAACCCGGATGAGAGTAAGACCACTAAGCCAATACTCGTCCTATCCCGAGTTATTCAACCCGGATGAGAGTAAGGTCACTAAGCCAACACTCGTCCTATCTCAAGTTGTTTTCATAACCTGAATGAGAGCAAACCGGCAACTAAGCCGAAGCTCGCTCTATCCCAAGTTGTTCGCACAACTTGGATGAGAGGAAACTGGCAACAAAGCTGATGCTCGCCCCGACTCATAAAGTCATTTAGCCAGAGAACGATCAATTACCCAAGCTGATATGAGGCTCTAGGCACCCGGATGCACCAGCTATGTCTATCAGTCGATAGTCGGATGACTGGTTTACTTCATCAACAGCTGCTCTCACTTGAGCACAACAACCAAATTCATGCTCGGTGGCTCGACCACTGTCACGGCTATCTCAACTTCACTTCGACGCTATGCCCCAGAGCTCAGATTCAAGGATGGACGATCAAGCTTTTAAGCACTCCACTGCTCCTGCATCTCAGTACCGGTGGCGGCGATGGAAAATTCATGCTGCTACACGTGGACCGAGCTGAGATCATCACCATGCGGCACCAATTTGCAACCCGTCAGCTGTTGTCCTCTCAAGATCAGTTTTGCTGCACACGCAAATGGTGATGTCTAGACTGATCGAGCAAGCAAACAAGTGGACATGCGCATCTACAAGGCATGCAAGCTAATTAAGTCAGGCTTGCATGCATGCATGGACACATGCATCACACGTACGGATTGGATTTCAAGAAGATTGGTCGAACCTTGGTTCCCTGACCAAGTTCGACTCTAACCCCGACTCAACGTATGAGTTGGGGATTTCCTATAATGGTTTACCGGCTGACGAAAAGGCTCGAGTCGGACCCGAGGGTCGAGTCGGATCGTTGGCTGTTTCTGTCACCTAATCAGATAAGGAGGCCATATAGTAC
Organism: Saccharum hybrid cultivar R570; assembly: GCA_038087645.1. NCBI lineage: Eukaryota > Viridiplantae > Streptophyta > Magnoliopsida > Poales > Poaceae > Saccharum > Saccharum hybrid cultivar. The sequence continues at coordinate 5,824,683 of JAQSUU010000190.1, read as the reverse complement.
CAGGGTTTTAAATCGCCGGCTAAGGGTATATAGCGGATGACCTCTAAAACAGCAATAGCGGAGGCTAAATAGAGATATAGCGGGCTATACCTCGTAGCTTGACCAGTCTCAAACAGCTATAACCAGCTATATCTTCAGCTATAGCTGGAGATTTAAAACTATGTATATAGTACTCGTGTATAGTACTCGAAGCCTTGCAAGCTGGTTACTGGAAGACATACAAGCTATGAGATTTGTATACTCATGCATGTACGCGGACAGATTGGCTACTGCTCAGCTGACCTTTTCAACACGAGATTAACCTCGTTTGCTTGCATATCAAACAACTCGACAACTACTTCGCCTACATACTTGGACCCGACGCACCACTTGGGAACGAATTCCGAGTGCTTGGTATACCAGCAACCCACTGCTCTGCCGGGTGCCTGACTACTCGCCACAACTACTTTGACTGCGGTGACCGACTACTCTGCCGCACGACCGAGTACTCGGCCACGAAGCTCAAGCTGATGCTAAGGGGCTCCCAAGCTTAAAATGCCAAGATGGCGCCCTGATTCTACTACGCAGCCATAAATCAAGGACCATATCTGGACCACATCACCAGGTGAGGTAAGCGCCCTCCGCAGGCTGCCTTACTCATCCACTACTTTGTTGGGTGAAGCAAGCACCTCTGTAAGCGCCCTCCGCGTGGCCTTACTCAACTACTGCTCCACAAGATGGGATTTCTTCACCTCTGTGGCTTAGTTAACACTAAGCTCGGGGGCTCGGCTATTGCTACAACTTAGTCGGATTAACTCCGACTACTTTTGCAAAGTTGAAACTCTTGGAAGGAAAATTCACCTACCAGTTGACTACGTTTTGACAACGCTACATGCCAAGTGTGCTATCAAGCTGCTCTATACTGTTCGGATCAGAGTGCTGATCTTGGGCTGCGCATTGAGGGCTTTGATAAGTGCACAATGAATGACGTCATTGAACCCGGCACGTTCCTATCATTGATGGCGTACATATTCGAAGTTGGATGAAAGACACAAGCTAATTATCCAGCTGCAGGGCCACGCAGGTTTTGGTCGCAGTGCCATGCAGTGGCATCTCACAGCGAGCCGTCCGACCTCCAACCAGTGAAGAAGCAAGGAAATATTACATACAAAATCAACTACAAGACTTGCATGTATATGTGTATGCATGCATCATACGTTTTTTTTTACAACACATGCATCATACGTTGGTTCCACCATGCAAGATGATGACCACCCAACACTCACACACGTACAGACTATAGAGCAGACCCGCATGTCAGGCAGAGACAACAAGCAGAGTCGCGGAAGTTCTGTTCTGTTCGACATAGCCGCGCCATTTCTTGGTGCTTACATCGACTATCGCCAACAACTTTGTCGTGACGCCCGATGACTCCTTCAGGTACTCAGACTTACCAGTCGGGATGGATTTCGAGTGCCACGTGTAAAAGTGGGCTAGCTACTTCATCAACAATTGCTCACTCGAAAACGATTGATTCCGATCATGCTCGGGGGCTAGACACAAGGACCCCTTGGCGTTCTTATAATTACTCAGCTGGTTCCAACCCTCGGGGGCTGACTGCTACGACTACTTGGACAGCAACGTGAAGTACTCCTATGACTCCTCCGGCTCTCAATCTCGGGGGCTGGGCCTCAAAGCTATTCGGCATGCTCCGGAAGCCAAGTCAATCAAGATTCAAACAGCATACAACCACTCGGCGACAAGCAATCACTGATTATTGTCTTTGTGAGGTTACTCAGCTACACCAAGATCCTATAATCAAGTACCGAGTACTCGAATTTTAGGCTCGGGGGCTACATGATACATATCCTCAGCGGCTGCTTCAAAATTTTCTCTTAGAGAAATTGTTGAAATTTCAAAATTGACTCTCCAGCTATTTATGCTAAATAACAAAAGACTCGGGGATTACATCCAATGGGTGACACCATTGGAGTTCATCAAGAACACATCATGGTTTCTCTCAAAAAGTATTCAGATGAAGCTTGATTCTAATCGGAATGTTCCAAGATACTCAAGAAAACTTCTACCGATCAACTATGAAGAGCTCGGGGGCTTGTTGATACATAGTATCCCGCGTACCCCACAAGGAAGGGAGAAGATCTAGTTCGACTAGGATTCCTCCCATATAATCCTAGTAGTAGTGCTATCCTGTAATCCTACTAGAACTTCTACATTGTAAATCGACTAGGACTCTTGTCCTCTGGACTATATAAAGGAGGGCAAAGCTCCTCAGATCGGGACCTTAGACAATAGGAACAGACCTCACGGTCTAAACTCTGTACACAAACGGCGATGATAACAATCAATCCAATGCAAAGGCTAACGTCGACCGGACGTAGAGGCTTTTACTCGATCATGAGGGCCCGAACCAGTATAAATCGACTGTCTCTTACGTTAACCGTCAAGTTCAGTATACGTCGAAGCCCGAACAACTGTCCCGGGTACTCCTGTGGTAGAATATCAGTGGTAAAACATCAACAGGTGCTCGCGCATCGCCGGATCCCACCCCGACGATCGGAATCGACCGGCTCGGCCTTCCCCTTCCCTATGTTGCAAATGTATGTTTTAAGTGTTTCTGATGTTTCAGAGTTATGTTGCAATTGTTAATATGAATGTTGCAAAAATAGATTGGCATGTTGCACATGTTGCATATTTGTGCAAGTGTTTTCAATGGTATGTTGCGAGCGTTTTAAAAAAATATTTCATCTGTTTCAGACATAGATTGGAGCGAGTTTTTACTTGAATGTTGCATATGTTTCACACACGTGTTGCAAATGTTTTATCTAGGATGTTGGATTTGTTTCACACATATGTTGCAAGTGTTTTTATCTGGATGTTGCATATTTTTTCACATATGTTTGCAACAGTATGTTTCAAATGTTTCATGTATCCGACGTAGTTGCGTCTAAGTGTTTCATGTTGCAAGAGTTTCAGAAGGTATGGTGAGTGATGGGGGTATGGCCTGGGCACCGCAGATAGGGCGTGATAGAGCTAGGAACCGGCGGACGGGGGCACATTGAGCTAAGGGCCAGCTCCCGGGTCCCGTCCACTTGAAGAGAGAGGAGGGGGTCAGGGGGAATGAGCAGGACACAACGGGGGGCAAGGTACGTATGCGAGGCGGGGGTCACAGGAAAGGAGTGGCGGTCGCAGCGTCGAGGATAGGGTGCACGTGTGAGTTGGAGCGAGATGGACAGAGACAGGCTACAATGGCATCCGGGCACACGTGTCTATCCGGACGTCCGAGCACTGGTCACGCCCTTTTTGGAATCATGATCTCATGAATATAGGGTGTGTTTAGATGGTTGTAAAGTGTGTGTAAAGTTCCTGTAGCACTTTTCGTTGTTATTTGGTAAAATTTATCCAATCCTGGACTAACTAGGCTCAAAATATTTGTCTCGACATTTACAGACAAACTGTGCAATTAGTTATTTTTTTACCTACATTTAATGCTTCATGCATACGTCCAAAGATTTGATGTGACGGGGAATCTTATAATTTTTTGGAATTTTGAAGGAAGTAAACACTGCCATATTTGCTAATTTATACTCCCTCCATCCCTTTATATCTGTCGTCGTTGGTGTGCGTGCAACAAGTTTAACTTAATTTATAGAAAATACGTGCAATATTTGTATCTCCAAATAAATTTATTAAAAAACTAAATTTAAAATCTTTCTAATGATATTAATTATGTACTATAAATATTAATATTTTTTTAATATATATTTAGTTCAAAGTTGTTTCTCGAAAAACGTAAACGGATACCTACGGAGGGATAGGGTCCGCAACAAGCTTCAGCCTGCTCGCAGAGCTAGCTGCAGCCGAAATATTCCGCCGCGTGCGGCCTTGAAAGTTGAAACTGTCTCGTGGCTTCTGTAAACGTGGGCCGTGTTTACTTCCCAAATTCGGGAGTACAGTGCCCGTGTCGGAATACTGTAGTAACTTTTATTTTTAGTGTAAAAAATTATCCAAAAATTGATTAATTAGATTTAAAATGTTCATCTCGTAAAGTACAACAAAACTGTGCAATTAGTTACTCCATGCATTTACCGGCATTTTGATGTGATGAGGAATCTCCTTTTTGTATAGTGAAATTTTGGGGGAGAATTTAGGATCTAAAAAGGCCGTGGGGGATGATGGGCAGCCACGCACCTACCAGTCCCTTGGCCACGTCGCACGTTACTATGCCACGTTGAACTTGAAGGTTCACGTCTTCACGAGAGGGAGGCGTACAAGTTACATATGCGCTGCCTCTTCTACTTTTCTTCTGTCTCCTCTTAGGTTTGCGGCTAAAATTTTATCTGGAAAGACTCCGCGCCTTTGCCCGCAATTTTATTTTACGTGGGCCCCGTTCACTTGCCATGCGTACCCAAAATATTTCCTCTTTCATCCATCACATCGAATCTTTAGACGCATGCATGAAGCATTAAATGTAGGTAAAAAAAATAATTAATTGCATAGTTTGTGTAAAGTTCGAGACGAATCTTTTGAGTCTAATTAATCCATGGTGGGACAAATTTTACCAAATAACAACGAAAAGTGCTACAGTAACTTTTCACCCAAATTTTCTCAACTAAACACAGCCGTGATATATCTTTTTCCTATTTTCCCTACAGGGAAGAATGTTGTTGTTGCCTTTGCATAGAACGCACATTTGTTGGAATTTAAACTTCGTGTACTCCTTCCGTGCTAAAACAAATCTCCGTCTTACATTTTGATGAGTCGAATAACTTCAACTTTAACTAAATATATAATAAAAAATATTAATATTTGTTATATGAGATAGACATCATTAGCACGCAATATATTTTTATAATAAACCTATTTAAAGATGCAAATATTGATACTATTTTCTATAAATCTAATCAAAACTGAGATTGGTTGACTCGGTGGAGAGAGTACATTAGAGTTGAAATTTGAAGTTTTGCAAAGCAAATAATAAGAATTTTATTGTTTCATCAAAACATAATTATAGGAGTATTCCTGTCGCGATGAGAGTGGGAACATATGGTTCATCTTTCACTTTTCTCTAACCAGGATGAGTGTACATACATAATACACACATATTTAAATTGCACGAATCTTGTATTTAGTTTTTATATAAAGTTATTTTTTATTACACCAGCATTCATTATAGGACTTGAAATTTATTTAATGGATGCTGGACAAGTCTATTTAAATGTAACAAATATAGCTAGCTAATTGTATCGGTACAAGTACTGGGCAACAAATTGTAGGTTTGGCTGAAAATATGGGTGGGTGTCTACACGTGTACGCGCGTTTATACCGTGTTTGAAAAAGAAATTGTCTGCGTTTATACTTGTACTTTAAATTTTTAAAAAATAAACGCACCGTCGAATACGCAGATTTTTGCAGTAAAAATTCCGTACGCTCTGTTTACCACCCTGGCCATGTTTAGATACCAAACTTTGAAGACAAATTTTGCATAGTAAACGTCGTGTCACACGGTTGTAATTTTGTTTTTATTTGGTAATAATTGTCCAAACATTGATTAATTAGACTTAAAATATTCGTCTCGCAAAGTAGAACAAAACTGTGCAATTAGTTTTTAATTTAATTTCATCTACATTTAGTACTTCATATATGTGCCGACATTTTAATGTGATGGAGAATCTTCTTTTTGCATAGTGAAATTTGGAGTGAATTTAGGTATTAAACAAGGCCCCACCATCCCTCTCTCCCCGCCCGCCGCCGTAAAATTTTCCCTCCATTTATTTTCTCTGTATATATTTCTTTTCACCACCGCACCTTTTTCCGCCACCACTCCTCTCCTCTTAGCCCTTGTTTAGTTTCTCCAATTCTCCCCCAAATTTCACTATGCAAAAAGAAGATTCCCCGTCACATTAAAATGTCGGCAAATGCATGGAGTACTAAATGTTAATAAAAATCAAAAACTAATTGCACAGTTTTGTTGTACTTTACGAGACGAACATTTTAAGCCTAGTTAGTTAAAATTTGGATATTTTTTATCAAATACAAACAAAATACTACAGGAATTCTGATAGCGTTTTTCTTCCCGATGCTCTCATCTAAACGAGGCCTTATTCGCAACCCCCTACCCCAAAACGAAGAAGACCCAGCTCGAAAACGAAGGCGCCAAACCATTCCCCAAAGGCGCCCCGCGCCCGTGCCCGCCCGCCCAGCTCCGCCCCCGCCTCCCATTCCGCCGCCGCCGGGGTCACTCGCCCCCGCGCCGGTGAAGTTCCTCTCGCGCGGACGCCGCGCCGCCCCGCGGGCGGCGTCGGCGGTCTGTTCCCGGCCTCGCGGAGGCTCCATCCCGTGTCGAATCGAGGTATTTGTCGGTGAGATCCGCGAACCCTAGCGCGCTCCTTGTTTCTCCGTTCTGTTTGTTGCGGGTGGATCGTACTGCGGCAAGGGGCGCCGTCGCTGCCAGTGGGGGGTGGCGCGGGCTAACTGGGCCAGACAGGAATCGGGGATTGGATTCTGGGGGGGCGAGTCGAGAAGCGGGTGCTGCGGCGTAATACGCCGGTGCTGGGGATACACTGGTGTGGGAAACGAGAGAGTTTGAGATTGTTGGGGCTTTCTGCGTTCCTAGATTGTGGGCTGCTTTGCCCATTTTGTGAGGTTAGGGTCCAGGGTTGCTTTCGGACTCGTTCACCTTGCGCTTGTTCATGTCGCACAAGTGCTGGGCGGCTTAGGGTGACCCGTGATGGTGTTGCATTGATGTGTTGTGCTTGATGTGGGTAACAAAACAGCAAGTTTTGACATGCTGCTTTGATGCGTCGGGTTTCCCATTTTCTGCTGGAATCATTTCTAGCTTAGATTTTACATTAAATTGCTTTTTCCCATTGGTCCAAGAACACGGTGCTAGTCCTATCGCTATGTGTCTATGTACACTCTTGTAACTGTAACTTATTACTCATTTATGCCTGGAGCTGTTGGCAGATCGCATTACTAATCAGCTTATTTGCAGTGTTCTAGATTTTTCTAAGCAAGAGCTTTACGGGATAAATGAAAGTTGTGCTTTGTTTTCATGTGCAGGCAGGATCCTAGGCCAAATGCCTCTCTTTGATAAGAAACCTTTCTCCTTACTGGAGCCCCCTAAGGATTTGGATTCAAAGGAGAAGGTGTTCCAAATTCGATTCACAAAGGAGATATTCCGAGATTATGAGTATCCTTTTATGTATGATGCTGTTGCAGTCAAATTTGCTGTTATTTGTCCTGGAGCATTTTTTGCCAATGGCTGCACAAGATTTTTGTGCCTTTTGCATTTGCAGTTTAGTAATTTAGCAATGCAAGTTCTGAAGCTTGTATCCTTAACAACAAATCAGAGAATACCTAAAGAGGCTAAACCTTTATCGCCAAAGAGTTTGGACATGTAAGATATCTGGAAAATCTAATTTAACTTTTGAAGAAGCTTTGGTATCTGAGCATAAAGCGATGGAGAAGGCTCAAAATTTGCCCACTGAGCTAATGGCTCATGTTCTTCGGATGACTCAATACAGTAAGTACTTTTTTAAAAAAAAAAAAGCCTGTACCACATGTGTTGTGGTTCTGGATGCTACACTTCCATTCATATGTCCTTGTTTCAGTAGTAACATTTGTCTTTGTAATGTGGACTGTATTCTGTGCTGATATAGTTGTGTTGCAAAAATAATTATTTTCATTTGAGTATCATATGTAGCTTCAAATTATATGCTTGGAAACTGGAAATCACATGTGAAGTATTGCAAGTAGATTGAAGGTTCAGATAATGTCATGCAATAGTAAACTATATTAGCTCCTGTTATTCTGTTATTCCGTAAGCACAATGGACTGCTTGCCAATTACAAAACATTTATGTTACAGCAGCAATCAAAATGCTATTGTATTTCATGCGAACTTTTGTTTCAGGCACTCTTGGTTTACATGAACTTATCAATAGGATATATGCCAGTCTGCTGGAAGAAGTATTTGAAGGAATAGAACTATATGCTAATAAGGATGGTGCTGTGGCACCTTGCAAGATTTTGAAGATTTTAGATTCTGGTGGCACAAAGATGTGTGAAGTTGGTTGGATTTGGCGGGGTAAGGTTGTGACCAACACATCAGTAATCAAAGCTGCAGATCTGTTTTACCGGAGGGCACCTGTTAGCAGGAATACGCTGAAGATTTTTATTAGAGATGCTACATCACAAAGTAATCCATGGGTTATCCATGAGAATCTCGCCAAAATTTTTGGCATATCTATGGACCCCCCAGACAGCGTAATGGTGAGTATCCCACACTTATTTATTTTGTTTCTCATGTATGTTAATCTGTAGCACTAAACTACCTTTCTTTCTCTATTGTAATGACTATTTGCAGAAGAAAGGTAGAAAAAGACAAGAGAATGGAACCATTGAAGATGGGAGGAAAAAGCTCAAGACAGGTCATTCAACTGAACCTGAACCACCTGTAGTGAACTAGCGATGGTTTTGTTCATTCTTACAAGCTTCTAATCATTGATCCCTATATGATTTCCAGATGAAGAACAGGCATATGTAATGATTAAGTATCCAATAGATGATCTGCTAGTAAGGCCCAATGCAGATGATCCAGCTTTATTTAAGAGGCCTCCTCTGGCTACAGATTTTAGAGTACCAAGATGTTCTGTGGGAGATCTCCTTATGGTATGGGACTTCTGCTCGTCTTTTGGGAGGGCTCTGAATCTGTCCCCGTTTCCGCTAACAGATCTGGAGAATGCAATTTGCCACAAAGAAAGCAATGTTCTTCTCGTGGAAATACATGCAGCTATGTTTCACTTGCTTATGAAGGATGAAGGTGACTATTTCACTGTTCTGCAGAACAAGAAGCGGAAGTCAAAGGTTCTCCCTTAGTACTATTAAGATCAACAGCCCTCCTTTATTGAGTGTACATTTCATCCTTTTTTTTTCTGTGCATCCATTGCAGGTAAGTTCAGTAACATGGGTTGAGTATCTATGTGATTTCTTGGAAATGACAAAAAATGAAGAACTATCCACTAACATTGCAACAGTAAGAAGGGGTTATTATGGTCTTATTGACACTGATATAAAGCTTAAGATCCTCCGGGAACTAGTGGAAGAAGCTATTCAAACCTCTGCCATAAGGGAGATACTAAGCGACCGTCTGGACCAGAAACAAGTCCTTAATGCAACAAAAAGAGAGAACACCAGAAAGGACAAACAAGAGCAAAATCTGAACACTGAAATTGCCATGAAAAAGGAGGAGAATCAGACAGATGCTGTGCAAGGTGGCCATGAGGGTGTAGATGAGCTGGTTAGGGGAAAAGAAAATGACAAGAGCAATATTTCTCGGAGTAGGACAGAAGGGAAACAACACCTGGTGAGCACCTGACTCAAGTGTATTTGCATTTGCAGATGCACCAATATATGTATTCTAGTCATGTTCGGTTGTATGTGACAATGTTTGGTATTGAGCCTTACTGTTTTGCTCAATTTATTGGATTTTGAATGTTTTGAAGGTACGACACCTTGAGACGGAGATAGAGAAATTATCCATCCGTTCCAGCCCTCTTGGTAAAGACAGGCAGTATAATAGGTACTGGTTTTTCAAGCGTGAAGGAAGGCTTTTTGTTGAAACAGCAGATTCCAGAGAATGGGGTTACTACAGCACTAAGGAAGAGGTGACTGATCATCTGGTTGTAAATATCTATTTTCACCATCTGTGGCTGCTCAAATAAGTTTTTTTTTTAATGACAGCTTGATGCGCTCATGGGCTCATTGAATGTGAAAGGTATAAGGGAGAGAGCTTTGAAACGGCAACTAGAGAAGTTCTATAGTAAGATAAGGTATGTTGATCTCCGCTAACCTTAGTTTTGGCCTGTATTGGACTTTGGTTTTGACTTCTGTTGATCATATCAAGTATGTTAACACTATACTTGTTGATATGAATATCATTATTTTTGCCTTTATAACCCCCATATTGTGGTTCATTAGAGAAGGCTTTCGTGACATGTGATGTTTTGGTAATCAGGGCACTTGTACTTGGAGGCTTATAGGGTGTTTGGTTTGAGGAATCACTCCATCCTATGAGGTGGTGCATCATGAGTCCATTCCTCAAATTTTGATGGAATGACTCCATTTCTCGTACTAGTACTAATTATTAGCTTGAGGAATGTGGTGATGATGCATCATTGCATCAACCTATTCTATTCCATAAACCAAACAAAAAAAAAGGTGAGGAATGAGTAGACGATGGGCTAACTCATTCCTCAAACCAAACACCCTATTAGTTCTTCAGCTCAGAAAGCACTTAGTTTTCTCTTGATACCTGAAGAACTCACCCTTGTACTCTTATTTGTTCAGTTTTATTTTCTGTTCATAATTTTCACCACTGCTGATCCTGCAGTCTGTACTGTCTTCCATACATGACTTGATGCTAACCTTCTAGACTCATTTCACAACTGCAATATTCATTCTTGACATGCCCAATATCACAGCGTTAGTATTTCAAAAAGTTTCATTAAGTGCCAACTGCTGACTAATTCTTCTCATGTTCCATGTTACAGTAATGCCCTAGAGAAACGATCAAAAGATATCGCAAACAAGATGTTGCTTGAAGAGGGTGTGCTGCGCCGTTCCACACGTGTCCGGGCTAACCCAAAGGACAACCCGTCCATGGCATTCCTCAAGTATGTCAACAAGTGGAAGGATAACTGATGTACTCTGAGATGGCGGCCAGTCTGCCAGCGGTGGGAGGATAACTGAGCCACTGGGTGACTGGGTTTGCAGTAGTAAGTTATGTAGGCTTTTGCTTGGTTAGGGACTTAGGTCGTCGGAGTGGCTCGCCATACTCATGGCTGCTGGTTTATTGACACCTCCGTAGCTAGTGAAACCTGTATCAGAACCCGGTTTTCTTCTTTTTCTTTTTCCCCTTTGCTTTGCATGTGTCGAACACTGGTTTTCAATGAAAACCCTTTGCTCCTTAACTGAATTGTGCCAGGCTTTACCGTTTTTGGAACAGTTACCAATCTTTTGCATGAATGATGTAAACGTGATGAGGCAAGCGTGGAGATGCTTCGATTTGCAAGTGTGGGCTGCTGGCCAATGTTGCTGTTAGCGTGTTCGTTCGTTGAGTAAAGCAGCTGCTTTCCCTCAAAGAAAAAAAAAGAGTAAAACAGCTGCCTACGATGACTGCTCGTAGTTTTCTGTGGCTTCGGTCCTGTAGCAGCTCCCAGCCGTCTCTGTCTGCGTTTCAGTTTTGCTCCGATTTTCAGGAAAGGGCATCTGTTCATACGTTTTTTTTTTATGGTTCAGGAAGGCCAAGGCCCAAAGGTCGCCGCCTGGTTCGCTGGACGGGCCACGCCCAGGGCCCTGCGCCGTCCAACGGTCTCTGCAGCAGCCAGCGCGGCAACGTGGACGGACTGGCGACCACAGACAACAGACTGCTATCACCGGAAAGATATTTGCTCACGACGCTTACGGCTAACGGCTTACACACAAAAGAGAGCGTCTGGTGGTCTGGATGGTTCAATTCTCTTGTGTTCTTTGTTTCCCGTGCCGTCGTGTGTGCGCGTCTGCCAAGAAGACCCAAGAGGAGGAAAGGAGGAGCAAGTAGAGATGGCGTGCCCTGCGCAGTCCATGCTCTCCGCCAGCGGCTGCATCTTCCTGAGGAGCAAGCCTCAGGCGGCGGCGGCCTCCCATGTGCGTGGGGGCATCATCGGCGGTGGCTGCAGCAGTAGGCCGTTCCTGCTCACCTGCAACGCTTCCTCGCCGCCGGCGCCGACGCAGGAGGACCCCGACTGCAACGAGGAGGAGTGCGCCCCGGAGAAGGAGGTACAGTACTGCTCTTTCCTTCACTTGTCTTGGACTTTGCGTGCCTGCCTCGTTGCGCAGCACCAGCAGTAGATCTAGATACTACTGTAGATGCTAACGCAAGCACAGCACAGCAAAGCCTGGGATTGACGAAAGCAGCAACGAGAATGATGAGATGCCAATGGGTGCGCATGCATGCAGGTCGGGAGCCTGAGCGCCGAGTGGCTGGCCGAGGAGAGGACCCAGGTCGTCGGCACTTTCCCTCCCAAGAAGAGAAAGTGGGGCTACGTCGAGAAGGACACCGCCGGCCAGACCAACATCTACTCCGTCGAGGTAATTAATTCCCGCTCTTCTTACATTCATTCAAACGCTCTAGCCTTGGGTACCTTCCGTACAAATTTTGCGACCACTGGTATTATCCGACCTCTAGAAACCTCAAATCTTTCTGTTTCTGCAACAGCCGATGGTGTACGTGGCCGAGAGCGCCATCAGCTCCGGCACGGCGGGCACGTCGGCGGATGGCGCCGAGAACACGGCCGCCATCGCCGCGGGGCTCGTCCTCATCACCGTCGCCGCGGCCTCGTCCATCCTCATCCAGGTGAACAAGAGCCAGCCTCCGGTGCCGCCGGAAGCCGCCTACAACGGCCCGCCGCTCAGCTACTACGTCGCCAAGTTCCAGCCGGCGGTGGCGCAGACCCTCGAGGCCCCCGCTCCCGCAGAGGCAGCAGCACCAGAGGCGACGTCCACCGTCGAGGCCTCTGCGGCTCTGGAGGCGCAGCAGCTGTCGTCGTGAGCTGATCCTGAGCTAATTCGGTTTTGTGGCAGCTTACAGATGAGCCTGTAGTGCATGATGATGGAAGATATGTATACATGATACGCATGAGAGCATTTCGGAATTGTATTAAGTTTCGTGCATATATATACATGCATTCAGCTCGCCTGTGCTGTATGCTTATTTGAATTCAAACATCACGGCACTCCCACAAACCATTCAGTTGTAACACGTGAACATACCATTTTCACACAGACACATCCCTGTAACACACTGTCCAGAACTTTGATGGGGCGCGCGCGCGCGCGCACACACACACACACACACACACACACACACACCGTTCACAATCACAACAACTGCGTGTACCATGGACCATGGACCTGCTCCGACACCATTGCTGCTTTGATAAGCACTTCAGCTGCCTTCACCAGCCGTGCAGTGAGTTTTGTTGCCCCGATGCGCCTCAGGGATGCATCGGCGAGCTTCCGGCCCTTCTCCCCACTGCCGCCCAGAGTGATTGCACGGAATGCACAGTACACAGACTGAGAGACCTTCTTGAAGATGGTGTCATCGGTCTGGAGGCTTCTAAGGAAGACCCTAGTCAATATCTCCTTCCTGGCATCCATCATTTCATGATCTGGCGAGCTCCTTGAGGTTGATGAATACATCATGGCCTCAATGATTTTCTCAGTGCCAACGTCTGGAAAGTTGTCTAGTAGCCTTGTGAGGACGTTGAACAGTTCCAAACTCGCACTCTCCAGCTCAGGAGGAGTGATCTTTGGGTTCTCACTCACTAAGACCTGATGCAAGACAAGCATGCTGCAAACAAGAGAAAAATAAGGCAACAGGGTTCAGTCATTCCATTCTATCAGATTATACAACATGACAAAGAAACATGGAACAATCAGATAATGGTTCACCTTGTCGCTATCACAATCACTTGTTGAAATCTACTCTGAACAGACCGCAGCCTCAACCAATTGAGCATAAAGGTCTCAGGAACTGATTCCCTTTGTACACCCTCCATGCTGCTGATGAGCTGTAATAACCCAATCCTTATGAGCTTGCCAAGTATGTCTCCCCTACATTCTGCTAGTCCTGTATTGTCTGCTTCACAATATGCAACATCAACCATGAATACGAGTAAATAGCAACCAATGGTGAAAGGGGAGAAACAAAGAAAATACCTGCTGCAGGTATCACAGATTGTAGCTGACCTGGAACTGCATGTCCAGTTCGGAGGGTGGCAACAAGTGGCTGAACCTGTTAACTCTCAGAAGTTCTATGTGTAATCAGAACTACAGGAGAAAATGATAGGGACAAACTACAAAGTAAATAAGCTGTTGCTAAAAAACATGGATAAACATGGCATTGTCACCCAGTTCGCAGCTCAAGTTCAAAGATGATGATTGATTGGCGCCAAAGGCTTGGCATTTCTGACCATTGTTGAGGATTGATTGATTTTAAGTGCTCTCATTGGTTGTTCTGAATTAGGGTGTGGTGTATATGAAACTAGGTATGATATCTGTGTCCATGTGTTTGTGTCTATGTGCATTTGTTTTTGAATGCAATGATGCACAGCTCTCCTTCGAGAAAAGAAAAAAAAAATACAAGGCCAAATGAAGCACTAACATGGTCTGCTTCTGGCAGAATTGATAACGAGCTGACATGTTCATTCCATTGTTCTTCCACAACATCTTTCAAGGAGGAAATCCACCGGGCAGTTGAAGGGAGAGAAGCTAACGCATCAGAAGGGGAACCATAGCGATCAGCAAAAGACTTCTGCAGGTACTCCACTCCACCTGATCCCTTAATTATTGGTTCCAATAGTTGGATGCGTGCTCTACTGACTTCTGCTTTTAGAGCCTGTTTCAGTACGGAAATTTATTCATGAGGTAATATTGTAAGTTCACATATAGCTTATCAGTTTATTTGAAAACAGATTCATATAAAAAGGACCTCTAATTCCTCCATAGTGAAGCGCAAACCCTTGATAACAGAAAGAACAAATGAATTTGGATCTGTATAATTAGATTCAGAGTCTTCGATCAATTCTCCCAGCAATTTATCATGACTCTTTTTCATCTTGTGTTCCTTCGCAGGAGAAGACAGTTTTCGCAGCTTATCCAGAGAGTATTGCAAAATGTGTCCAAGGTATTGTCTATCCTGGGATCCTGATTCAAGTAACTTCCCGCCAAAAACAATATATATTTGTCTCAAATATGTATCACGGTTCACCATAATCCGCAATAGTAACTGAAATATTCTTACCTGGGTCAAAATTTCAAGGTTAATATTATCACTGATTTCTTCTTTCCACGCTGTAGGAGCTAACTCTTCCAATGCTTCCCTGATTTCCTTTACCAGGCTGACCAGATAACCGTAGTCTGGCGTGTCTCCTCTCATTGAATCCACAACCACATCCCAGAAAGCTTTCTCCATTGTTTCCTTGAGTTTTACCTGATAACAAAAAGGATAGGAAATATAAAATTACACAAGAGAATCATCTCATACACCCTACATTCAGATATGTTAATTCCCCAAAAAGATCCTCACAACTGATAAAATACCTATGATGACATACATTGCAAATTTTATATTATTTGTGCTGCTGAACTTTACAATAAGATTGGAGCCAACCTTGAAATCACCTTCAACGGTACCAGTACCATCAGAGATGTCAACAAAGGAACCATGTATATCATGGAGTATCTCATTGACTATTTGTTCATTTTCAGTAGGCATTTTTTCTGTTGCTGCGTTACCCATCAGCTTGCCTCCTTTGCTACTTTCATATTGTGAAGAGGAAGCTCCAAACAGAGATTTGACAACTCGACTTGTCTTTTCGGCATCCATGTTACAATTCTCCCCAGTTCCAGAAACATTAGACTGTCCTGAAGAACATGTAACTGAAGGAGATGCTACATTTGCAGTAGTTGCAACAGAACTCCTGTTCTCCTTTGCTTGAAAGAACTTTGACCGTGTTTCAGATAAAGGAGATTCCATCCTTCCAATACCAGCTTCACCGCCCAGGTGTTGAATCCTCTCCCTTAAAAGTTTCTGGTCTTCTGCGACCTGGATGAGGAACAAAAACTTAATTCAAAAGATAGTTTGCTATTGAAGATGTCAATAAGAGGGCACAAAGATTAATGGACGAAGTGTTAAATTTTAGCTTGATCCTTGTATTTTAATAATAGATGAATCAATGCACCTCAAGGCTGATTGCAAAAAATGAACAAGAAAGAATAGGAACTGAATATACAAATCATACCTGTTTTCGGATGGCTTTCAAATCACCACCGAGGTTATCAGATTCACCTTCATTAGTTATTTTGCATGTTTGGATCATTGACAGCTCAAGCTTGCATGCAGCCCTAATGAGATCATCCTCTAATGATTTAGCATCTTTTGCTTTCCATGCCACAAAATGGTAAAGATAAGCACACCAAGCTTTGTCAAAGGCAACCAGCTGAGTTCTGAATTTCTTCAGATCAGCAACAATAGATGAAGATTCCTCATAGCTAGAACAACCAGGAGTGGCATCATCTAGAACTGACGGACTCAATATGCATGCACCATCTAGGGCATCAAGTACTGTTTTAACCAGCAGTTCAAATTCCTTCACAAAGATTGTTGCTGATTCCATAAGCAATTTCTCTTGCTCACCTTGTCCACTAAGAACAGATTTTGGATGACCTAGTATCATATAAGCACAAAGTGCAATCCTTTGCGAATATCTAGACAGCTTACTGGAGTCATAATTTCCAACTGCCTTTTTCAGTGTTGCTTTACTTCTTCCCTCATTGCTCGGTAGGAACCTCCTCTTCGGTGATCCTAGATGCTTTAGAAGGTGGTCAATATTTTCTGGTTCTGATGAACTTGATGACTGAGAGAAGACAAAACGACTCTCCAGACGGTCAAGCAATGCCTTAGTGGTCTGAAGTACTGCAGGAGATTCAATGCAGAGAGCTAATTCTTCAAATGGCATAGACACAACTGATCGCTGATTTATCCCCAGTGCATCAAAGGCCCTAGCCAATACCACTGTTGTTTTCCTAGAAGTTCTGAATCTTCTCCAGCATCTGAAGTCCCCAAAAATGAAATGAATCATAAGCTGCAGATGGAAGCCAAAGAATTAATTGGAAATTGCAGAATGTGCTATGAGACGTACTTTGCCAGTTTTCTTGAAAGAAATTCTCCATTTTTAACTGAACTGCTGTGCATAGAACTGTGAGGATTTCCTCGCTGCTTCAAATACTCAGCCCTCTGCTGCTTTGCCTATGGCATATATATAGATGGTTATGATGCAAGTTAAAGAGCTAAAACAATTACATCAATGCTGCATCACAGAAATGCATACCTTCTGAAGCTTTTCTTCTAATTGCTCTTTTAACTTGCTCCTCTCAGTTTCTCTCTGGTTAGAGGCAGTCTTCGCAGCAAGTTGAACCTGCAAGAGCCTACCCTGTGCCCGTTTTCTCTCAGATTCCAGCAGCCCCACTCGTCTCTTCTCAGCAGCATTACACTTCTGTATTGCAGATCGTACACGCTCCCTGTACTTGTTTTCCCAAGTCAGTCTTTGCTTAAAGTACCTTTTTGTCCTCTCCTCTAATGCAGCCCGCCTCTGCAAACGAGCATGCAGGAGTTGCATACGATTGTTCTCGGCCTTCTGAGCCCGTGATTCAACTTTCATTCCAAGCTCTTCCCTTTCCCTCTCGAACCTCATCTCTGCATCACTCTTAACAGCCTGTCGCTGTCTGTCCAGCTTAGCCAACCGGCTCTGTTCCTTCTCCAAGAGGCTCAACCTACAAAGGGTATGAGTTTTTTTTTCAGTCCTTTTTCCCAAATACAACAGAGTAATGTACTCTACTGGGTTCCTCTTTTGAATACCTCTTCTGCTTGGCAGCCACAAGCTTTGCCTCAAGAAGCTGCCCTCGATCCTCCTCCTGTGATGACCCTGAAGGACTCTTAATTGAGCGCCTTGCTTTGGAGGACAATGCTTCATGGAATTGCTGGGGAATAGCAAGTCATATAAAATACAGGACATAGCGAAAACCCATTTGTACCAGCATAACTTAAATTCTGAGAAAGCTAACTAGCCAAGCATGAGCTTCCTTTGTCCATAGAGTTGCTTCCAGATACATCTCAATTCTAAAGATGGCAACTGGTACATACCCGACGGGTACTTCTATCCCATACCCACACCCGCTAGAGAAAATTTTACCCGTCAGGTTACCCGTTATTGCACACGGGTATGGAAGTTCACCCATACCTGCACCCGCGCGGGTAATGCTACCCGACAGGTAACCCGTACCCGATGGTACACCCACTAAATTACAGCAACCAACAACAAAAAAAAATCACATAATGTTTGGATTTCAAAGGCGGACAACATCACAATGGTTACAAAAATGAGGGCCTGTTTGGAACGCAGGAATTTCACAGGAATCAGTTCATTTTCACAGGAAAAACACATGAACAGAGAAAAATTCCCGTGTTCCAAACAGGGCCTGAAGAGGTTGGAAGCATCGGTGAAATTCCCAAGTGCAATAATGACCACTACAAAAAAAATTGCTAAAATAATTCAAGTTGGTAGCATCGGCAGTGCAGCAATCATGAAAGTTGAGGAAGATGCGGATGACGAGTCAATTCTCATGTCAATTACTCAAATGTCATGCTGCTCCTGAATGTGGTCAGGTACAGTGTCCTAGCCGACTATTTGCTCCAAAGCTAATGAAGAGTTCACCAATCCACCTAATCAAGTTTTATGTATAAACTAGGAAAGGGCCTGCAGAAGTTAATTAACCAAGCGTGAGTTTCCAGAGTCCATAGAATTGGCAAGTAAATGTCACGCTCCAAGTCAAGCATGATGCTACTCCGGATTTGATCAACTAATACGTGTGGTGTGGTAGATTGCTAATTGCTCCTAAGCTAACGCAGAGTTCAGCATCCACCGACACATTTTGATCTAGATGTTATTATCTTACTGAAACATGTACAAAATCCCCGCTCGCAACCACACCAACAAACACGAAATTCTAACCCGAGTTCGGTTAAATAAATAAACAAAGCACATTAACATCTCGACCAATCAATCCACCGACAAAACCAACAGGGACAAAATGAAGAAGTAATTTCTACGTCACGTGAGGGAGAAGGGAGAACACAAACACACCTGCCTCCGGAGATGCGCCTGGCGTAGCTTGGCCTCGATCTCCTCGGCCGTCGGCGCCTTGCCGCCGTTTTCTCCGCTGCCCCCCGCCCGGAGGAGCCTCCGCCTGATCCTGGGTGGCACCCTGGCCAGCGGCGTCGGCGACCCCTCCTCCACCGCCGGTATCTCCAGCGCCACCGCCTCTGGCACCCCCATTCCGCCGCCCGATCACCGAATCGAACCCAGGCTCCACCCGGAACTCGCCGACTCCGCGCCGTAGCCTCTTCTCTTCTGGGCTGCGAGTCTGCGACGGACAACGTCGAAATCTCGAAGGCTGCCACTCGACTCGACTGCCGAGTGCCACTCCTGGCTTTCGTAGTTTGGGCCTTGCGGCCGTTGGAGGCGTCGCCCGGTTCTTCTCGTGACGAGACTTGTTTGGAGCGGAGGGGATCTGATCTGACGGTGTCGGGTGTATACAGGCGATGCGATATACGAAGGCAACGGGCTGATGGAAGCTTCCAACCTTGCAGGGCTCCGGGAGCGGGGCTTCTCGCCGTTAGGTTTGAGATCAGTTATTTTTTAAAAAAAGTTTATTAACTGATTTTATAGAAAATATTAACATTTATATTCATAAATAAATTTACTATAAAAATATATTTCATAACTGTTCTAATTACATTTTTTTTGGTATCATAAATGTTAATAATTTTTCATATAAAATTAGTTAAACTTGAAATTATTTGACTTATTGAAAAATAATAATTACATTCTTTTTTTTGGTAGAGGGAGTAAGTACTTGAGGAACCAAGTAACTGACATATGTGATTTATAAGGTCAGAGCATGCGTAACCTATATCTATCTACCTACGGAGTACTATCTAGATACACACCTATTATATTATATTTATATATGATATACTCCGTTTGTTTCAAAAAAGATGACGCTTTTGACTTTTAAATATCATGTTTAATAAAATAAATAAGTTATTATTAAAATATCTCTAATAATAAAATAAGTCATAGAAAAATAATGATATTTATATAACATTTTTGGATACGACGAACAATCAAACAAGATGTCTAAAAATAAAAAAACTCCATATATTTTGGGACTAAAAGAGTATTAAAGAGCATAACATTTCTTTCATGCCACTTATTTAGTTCCCAATGTGCTCTATGTGATCTAGGTTCACAAGTGCTCATAAGTTTTATCACTTTTATTTTTGTTATTATCATAGGGTTGTTTGATTCGATTTCTCTTTAAATGCTCTTGAAGATATGCTACTTTTTATAGCTTCGACTCCTACTTCTTAAATATTTGATACGACTCTTTTATCCTCACCACAAAAAAAGGTTTTTTTAGCAGAATATCCTCGCATAAGGGCCTGTTTGGTTTCAGTTTGTTAAAGTTTAACTCCCATCACATCAATGTTCCCTCAAATGCATGGAGTACTAAATGTAGACTAATTGCATGCATGTCGGCATAGATTAGGAGTAATTTACGAGACGAATCTATTAAGCCTAATTAGTCCAAGATTTGAAACTTTTTGTCAAATAAGACGAAAGTGATACAGTATTTGTTAAACTTTAACTCCTCAAACCAAACACACCCTAAGTTGCTCTCGAAGTCGGAACTAACTGAAAGTCCTATGTTTGGTGTTGGTAATTAGTGACAATGCCTAAGTACTAATCCTATGCCTAAGTTGTATGTAGCATATGAGGATTAGTACATTCCAAGGTTGGTGGCAAGATGGACATGGTGATCATGATGGCCACACTTGGATTTGAACGCAACCCTATGTGATCAAGGCAAAGGTATATGCTTAAGGGTTGTGTTTTAGTAACCAAGACACCTAGTGGGTGTGGTTACATTATAGGATAGATAGCCGTACTATAAAGAGGGGAATGACGCGGCTATTGAACTCCTAAGTGCCTCTAGATGTGCATTTCATGATCATATGCATTTGGATAGAACTAATAATGCCTCGGAAAATGATTGTGAAAATGCTAACACACTCACACATGACGAGATCACTTGGTGGTGTTAGCACGTTTGCGAAGGCGGTGGAGTTTGAGTGGTAGAGAGGGTTTGAGTTCCTCTCTCCCTCCCGCCGAGCTTGCGAGGCGGGATTCAGGCGTTTTCGAGAAGTTGAAACGACTATTTTCCACTACGCCGGAAGTCTGGAAAAGAAACGGAGGCGAACGGAGGTCACAGAGGTGACCGGACGCTGAACCGGACGCGGTCCTTGCATGACTGGACGCGTCCGGTCAGTGTTCAGTGTCTGCGCGTTTTTTAGTTCGATGATCGGACGCGTGGCGCGTCCGGTCACTGATGATCGGACGCGTCCGGTCGTTCAGGGAGCTTACTGGACTCTAACCGGACGCTGGCACTGTCGTGTCCGGTCATTTTCTTCAGCGCGTCCGATCACTGCTTCGTTGAGCGCTGCTCAGGCGACCAGCACGTCCGGTCCTTCACGGGACCAGCGCGTCCGGTCGTTCCCGGCGCGTCCGGTCAGTTGGACCAGCGCGTCCGGTCGTTGCTTCGCAGTTAGCCGTTGGGCGACCAGCGCGTCCGGTCGTTTGGACCAGCGCGTCCGGTCAGTACTTCACGAGTTAGCCGTTGGGCGACCGGCGCGTCCGGTCAGTTGGACCAGCGCGTCCGGTCAGCCCGTTTTCGGCTGTTTAAGTTTCTAACAGCTATATTCGAAGGGGTACGTCTATAAATACTCGTTGGCCGGCTCAAGGCTCTCTCTCGACCATTTGACATACTTGTGAGCACTTTGAGCTAAGCAACTTCCCTCCCACTCATCTCTCTTGCTTCTTTGCATATTCGAAGTGAGATTGAGTGATCCAAGTGCATTTGCTTTGTGAGATTGCATCTAGTTGGCACTTGGTGGTTGATTTGCTGCGGGATTCTTGTTTCTCTTGGTGGTTGCCGCCACCTAGACGGCTTTGAGCAGTTTGGAGGCGTTGGCAAGAGTTGGTGTTTGTTCTCGGCCACCTCCGGTGATTGTGAGGGGTTTGTGCCTACCTCGGCAAAGCGCCAAAGGCAACGTTAGTAAATTGCTCGTGTCATTGCAACCTTTTGCCATTTGGTAGGTTCTTGTGGCGCCTTTTGAGAGGCTCGGTGTGTGACTGATTAGCCACCGAACCACATGGTGAAGAGGGACACAACGGGGACTAGCGTGCCGGCAAGCACGTGAACCTCAGGATAAATCTTCGTGTCATCACTTTCATATTGTGATTGATTGATCCCGGTGTTCGGTTATCTTGGCATTCATCTCTTGATCATATTAATTGGTTGGCTCAATTCTTCGCCCCTCGGTGATACCCTCCTAACTCAACCTCGTATTACTTTCTTAGTTATCTTTGCTAGCTAGTTAGCTTTGCTTTAGTAGCTCCTTTGTGTAGCTTGCTAGTTGTAGTTGTAGTTACCTTCTCGGTTTGTCTTGTGCGGTTGAGTGCAAATACTAGAATTGTGAATTGGATAGGTGGCTTGCAAACACCCCGTAGGCTAAGTAAAACTCGCATCTCGCTAGTTGTTATATTGATAAACTTGTTTAGCTTGTCTTTATAGAAAGTTTTAAAAGGCTATTCACCCCCTCTAGCCATCTAGACCTTTCAAGTGGTATCGGAGCCGTGGTCACCGTTTGTAAGGCTTAACAACCTCGGTGTAAGATGGCTCAAGTTATGTTCAATCATGTTAATGGCAAGCCTCCATTCTTTGATGGCGTCTCTTCCTTTGATCATTAGAAAAGGAAGATGAAGCAATATCTAGGCAATATACATGAGAAGGTTTGGGATGTGACCAAAGAAGGATACATCATTCTTGATGAGGAAAACCTCACTCCCAATGACCGCATCAACAAACAATGCAATACGGCGGCACTTGACACAATCTATCGTGCCGTTGATGATAAAGTATTTGAGCAAATCAAAGATCTTGAAAAGGCCAATGAGCTTTGGATAAGGCTTGAAGAAACATATGAAGGCACTTCAACGGTAAAAAGTGCCAAACTATATATGCTCAAGGACAAGTTCTCCACGTTCAAGATGAAGGATGATGAATCCATCCCGGAGATGTTCTATAGGCTCCAAGTCATTGTCAATGATCTCAAGGGGCTTGGGGAGAAGGTTGAGGACAAGGACTTCTCACACAAGTTCTTGATGTGCTTACCCAAGAAGTTTGCCACCTTGAGAAGAATGATCTTTAGAGAGGGATTGGACAAGGTCAAACCAACCAATGTGCTTGGAGATATAATGACCGATGCCCAATACAATGATGATGAAGATGAGGTAGAAGAGAAGAAGGAGACCAAGGTCAAGCAAGAGAAGCCCATTGCATTCAAGGCTTCATCCTCTAAGGGCAAGAGCAAGGTGGAGAGTGATGATGATGATCCATTCGATGATGAGACCATGGCCCTCCTTGTGCACAAGATGAGAAGGTTCATGAAGAAGAAAGGATATGGGGCAAGAAAGAGGAGAGACACTATAAAGGCAAAGTCCCTTTGCTACAATTGCAATAGCCCCAATCACATAGTGGGGGATTGCCCCTATGAAGATAAGAGATTTCATAATGGGGACTTGAAGCTCAAGAAGAACAAGAAGGATAAGAAAGAGAATGAGAAGAAAGCAAAGAAGAGCTTCACATTCAACAAGAAGAAGAAGGGTGGTGGTTATGTAGTCACTTGGGATAGTGACAACTCCGATAGTGATGATGATGCAAGCTCTAGTGATGATGAGAGGATCACTCGGCGAGCCATTGCAAACATCGCCCTCTCCAACAAGCCATCCATCTTCGACACTACATCGACATGCCTTATGGCCAAGCCTACCAAGGTAAAATATGATGATAGTGATGATGATTCTTGTGCTAGTGATGGTTGTAGGAGTGATGATGAGGAGAATGAGGACTACTCCAAGGATGATCTATTGGGCATAATAGATCAAATGAGCAAGGGCTACAAGAGGGCAACCAAGAAATACAAAATCTTGGAACAAGAGCTCATTGCCAAGAGCAATGAAAATGATGCCTTGATGGAGGAGCTTGTTGCTCTCAAAAAGAGTAAGGAGTGCAAAGGAATTGAACAAGAGCTCAAAGCTCTTAGGAAATCCTTTGATGAGCTAGAGGCCTCTCATGAGTGTCTAAAGGAAGACCACGAGGATCTTGAAATTGCTCACACTAGGCTTAAGGAAGCCCACTCCACTCTACTTGAGCTCATCAAGGAAAAGGACCTCAAGTTGGAAAAGCTCATGAAGGAAGCTAAGGAGGAGCAAGTGATTGTCACTTGTGATATTGGACTAACATGTGATATTATTGATAATTCTTCATTTGTTGGTCCTACTAATGCTTCATGTAGCTCATCATCATCCACCACAACCAACTCTACCTCTACTACTAGTGATTCATCACTTGTGGTTGAGAATAAGACTCTCAAGAGAGAGGTGGATGATCTCACCCGCGCATTAGGCAATGCCTATGGTGGGGATGCCCGCTTGCTAAAATGCTTGGGTAGCCAAAGGTTCTCTCTTAACAAAGAGGGATTGGGCTATACTCCCAAGAAGGGTAAGGCGGCCTTTGCTACTCCAAAGTCTCGCTTTGTGAAGGGCAATGGTCGTTATTGCAATAGATGCAAGCAAGTTGGGCATCTAGAGATTAATTGTAATAAAATAAACAAGAACAAGAAAAATGCTAATGTACCTTATATTCCTTTTGATTCTTGTTATGTGCTTACCAAGGGTGAGAAAGGTGTGCATGCTAGGTTTGTTGGTACACCAATGGTGGGCCCAAAGAAGAAGGCCATTTGGGTACCAAAGAGCTTAGTCACTAACCTCCAAGGACCCAAGCAAGTATGGGTACCTAAAAGACATTAAATTGTTTTGTAGGTAAATTACAAGGCCGGAGGAAGGCATTGGGTGCTTGATAGTGGGTGCTCTCAACATATGACCGGTGATTCAAGAATGTTCAACTCTCTCAAATCAAATGATAGTGGCATTGATAGTATCACATTTGGTGACAATAGCAAGGGTGATGTGAAGGCTCTTGGAAGGATTGCAATCTCAAATGATCATAGCATCTCCAATGTGCTACTAGTTGAAAAGCTCAATTTTAACTTGTTGTCGGTTGCTCAATTGTGTGATCTCGGTTTCAAGTGCATATTTGGTGTTGATGATGTGGAGATAGTTAGTGTTGATGGCTCTAACTTGATCTTCAAAGGCTTTAGATTTGAGAATCTTTACTTGGTTGATTTCAATGCTAGTGACACTCAACTTTCAACATGTTTGCTCACCAAATCAAGTATGGGTTGGTTATGGCATAGAAGACTTGGTCATGTTGGCATGAAGCAATTGAACAAGTTAGTGAAGTATGACTTAGTTAGAGGTTTGAAGGATGTCATATTTGAGAAAGATAAGCTATGTAGTGCATGTCAAGCCGGAAAGCAAGTAGGCAACACTCATCCATTGAAAAGCATTATGAGTACTTCCAAGGCATTTGAGTTGTTGCACATGGATCTATTTGGGCCAACTACATACACAAGCATTGGTGGCAACAAGTATGACTTTGTGATTGTGGATGATTTCACTAGATACACATGGGTATTCTTTCTTGGGGACAAAAGTGATGTATTTGACATATTCAAGAAGTTCATCAAGAGAGTGCAAAATGAGTTTGAAACCACAATCAAGAAAGTGAGAAGTGACAATGGAAGTGAGTTTAGAAACACAAGAGTTGATGAGCTATGTAATGAGCTTAGAATCAAACATCAATTCTTGGCCAAGTATACACCTCAATCAAATGGCTTAGTTGAGAGGAAGAATAGAACCTTAATTGATATGGCAAGATCAATGTTGAATGAGTATAATGTGAGTCATTCATTTTGGGCCGAAGCAATCAACACGGCTTGCTTCTATAGCAACCGTCTCTATTGCCACAAGTTCTTAGAGAAGACACCATATGAGATCTTAAATGGAAGAAAGTCCAATATTACATACTTTCGGGTATTTGGTTGCAAATGCTATATTTTGAAGAAAGGCACTAGATTGAGCAAGTTTGAGAAGAAGTGTGATGAAGGCTTCCTACTTGGCTACTCAACTACTAGCAAAGCTTATAGAGTTTGGAATTTGGCTAGTGGTTTACTTGAAGAAGTGCATGATGTTGAGTTTGATGAAACAAATGGTTCTCAAGATGAGGAAGATAACTTGGATGATGTGAGAGGAACTCAATTGAGTAATGCTATGAAAGAAATGGATATTGGTGATATTAGGCCAAAGCAAGTGATTGATGTGGATGACAATAAAGATCAAGTACTCCAAAGTCCAATTACACAAGCTAGTGGTTCTCTAATGCAAAATCAAGCTAGTACATCATCTCAAGTGCAACAAGATCAACAAGTGGCTAGTTCATCATCTCCAACTTATGATCAACATCAACATCCAAGCAATCAAGTCCAAGTGCTTCAACCAACTAACATTGCAAGAAACCATCCATTGAATTCCATCATTGGTGACATACAAAGAGGAGTTCAAACTAGGTCAAGATTGGCATCATTTTGTGCTCACTCTTCTTTTGTGTCAATGGAAGAACCCAAAGACATTGATAGAGCATTGAGAGATCCGGATTGGGTAAATGCAATGCATGAAGAGCTCAACAACTTCAAGAGAAATGAAGTATGGGAACTAGTTGAAAGGCCTAAGGATCACAATGTCATTGGAACAAGATGGGTCTTTCGCAACAAGCAAGATCAAGATGGGATAGTAATAAGGAACAAAGCAAGACTAGTGGCTCAAGGTTACACACAAATAGAGGGTCTTGACTTTGGTGAAACTTATGCCCCGGTCGCAAGATTGGAAGCAATTAGGATCTTACTTGCCTATGCTTGTGCTCACAATATCAAGCTATATCAAATGGATGTGAAGAGTGCATTTCTCAATGGGTATATCCAAGAAGAGGTGTATGTGGAGCAACCTCCCGGTTTTGAAGATGACAAGAAACCCAATCATGTCTACAAGTTGAGAAAAGCTTTGTATGGATTGAAGCAAGCACCTAGAGCATGGTATGAAAGATTGAGGGACTTCTTGCTGTCCAAAGGATTTGTCATGGGCAAAGTTGATACAACACTATTCATCAAGAAGATTAGGAAAGACTTGTTTGTGTTGCAAATATATGTTGATGATATCATATTCGGTTCAACCAATCAAGATTATTGTGATGAGTTTGGAAAAATGATGGCAAAGGAATTTGAAATGTCAATGATTGGTGAACTTAGTTTCTTTCTTGGACTTCAAATCAAACAAATGAAAGAAGGTACATTTGTGAGCCAAACTAAGTACATCAAAGATATGCTCAAGAAGTTTGGCATGGAAGATGCAAAGAGTATTACAACCCCAATGGGCACTAGTGGAAGTTTGGATAGTGTCAAGAGTGGCAACATGGTGGATCAAAAGCTATATAGATCAATGATTGGTAGCCTACTCTATGTGACGGCATCAAGGCCCGATGTGATGTTTAGTGTATGCATGTGTGCAAGATTTCAAGCCTCACCAAGAGAAAGTCATTTGAAGGCAACAAAGAGAATATTGAGGTACTTAAAGCATACACAAGATGTTGGATTGTGGTATCCCAAAGGTGCGAGCTTTGAGCTAGTTGGATATTCGGACTCCGACTATGCCGGTGACAAAGTGGAAAGAAAGAGCACTTTCGGGACTTGTCAATTGTTGGGAAGATCACTTGTCTCATGGTCATCCAAGAAGCAAAATAGTATTGCACTATCTACCGCCGAGGCCGAATACATCGCCGCGGGTAGTTGTTGTGCATAAATCTTATGGATGAAGGCAACATTGAAAGATTTTGGAATCAACTTCAAGAATGTGCCATTGCTATGTGACAATGAAAGTGCCGTGAAGCTAACCAACAATCCGGTTCAACATCAAAGAACAAAGCATATTGATGTTCGTCATCACTTTATTAGAGATCATCAACAAAAGGGTGACATTGCCATTGAGAGTGTGGGCACCGAAGATCAATTAGCCGATCTATTCACCAAGCCACTTGATGAGAAGAGATTTCACAAGCTAAAGAATGAGTTGAACATACTTGATTTCTCCAACATGAGTTGATGCACCCCATATATGACATGCCTCTCCTTCGAGCCCAAGGTACAATTGGTTGACATGTCATACATTCTATGCTAAGGACTTGTTTAGTGTATCTAGTCATGATTTCTTATGTTCTAGGATCATTCATGAAAATTAAATAAATTTGAAGTTTATATGGTGCCACTATTGTTTCCATGACTTGTATGATCTAGTGGTAGCATATAACTTGTTTAAGTAGCTTGTGATCCTAAGTATTTAATCTAGAAAACTTGTCTAAATATTTGCTTCAACATGGTGCATGATAACCCTTCTAGTGAGGTGTGAAGAAGCTTGCCCTTGGATCAAACCGAAGTATTTTATTTATGCAAGCAATCTAGGTTGAATCATAAACTTGATCCTCACCCCATATTTCAACATGATAATCTATCTAAAGTTTGCTCCTTGTGGTCAATTGGTGCCAAAGGGGGAGAAAATATTGTTCACAAAGATAGAACTCAAAGGGGAAGCAAATATTGTGGGGGAGAAAATGTTGTTCACAAAGATAGATCCTAAAAGGGGAGAATTGATAAAAGAAGGGGATCAACTAAAATTTTGAGCACATAAGTAGGGGGAGCAAGCTCTTAAGCATGAATGTTGCATTTCCATGTGCACTTCATATGTATGATGCATAGTTATGCATTTTGTTTTCTCCGATACTTTGCTTGTGTGGTGACTTGCTAGTATAATTTGAATGATGCATTGTGGTACTAGCATGAATAGGAAGTAGTTAGATTTTTTGCTTCATGTTTTTCATAGTGGTACTAGAGCCTTGCTTATAATGTTGATCTCACGAGGTTTCTAGTTATGTTTGTGCTTTTACAAGTGGAATCTAACTACATAAGGTGCTAAGATGGTGTTTATCGCTACTCCGATGGTATCACGCTTCAAAGGTCTATAATCTTAAACACTTAGCACCTATTGGTAGACAATGCTCCTAATCTTTCCTATCTAACATGTATGCTTCCAAAATCCAAACATATAGCATACATGTAGGGGGAGCCATTGCTATCAATTTGAATTCATGATCACATGTCCATAATTCTTACACATGGTAATATACTTGGACAATGTGACATGGGTTCAATCGAAATTTTATCATAATATCTTTGTGAAAGGTTTGTCACCAATTACCAACAAGAGGGAGATTGAAAGTCCTATGTTTGGTGTTGGTAATTAGTGACAATGCCTAAGTACTAATCCTATGCCTAAGTTGTATGTAGCATATGAGGATTAGTACATTCCAAGGTTGGTGGCAAGATGGACATGGTGATCATGATGGCCACACTTGGATTTGGACGCAACCCTATGTGATCAAGGCAAAGGTATATGCTTAAGGGTTGTGTTTTAGTAACCAAGACACCTAGTGGGTGTGGTTACATTATAGGATAGATAGCCGTACTATAAAGAGAGAAATGACGCGGCTATTGAACTCCTAAGTGCCTCTAGATGTGCATTTCATGATCATATGCATTTGGATAGAACTAATAACGCCTCGGAAAATGATTGTGAAAATGCTAACACACTCACACATGACGAGATCACTTGGTAGTGTTAGCACGTTTGCGAAGGCGGGATTCAGGCGTTTTCGAGAAGTTGAAACGACTATTTTCCACTACGCCGGAAGTCCGGAAAAGAAACGGAGGCGAACGGAGGTCACAGAGGTGACCGGACGCGGTCCTTGCATGACCGGACGCGTCCGGTCAGTGTTCAGTGTCTGCGCGTTTTTTAGTTCGATGATCGGACGCGTGGCGCGTCCGGTCACTGATGATCGGACACGTCCGGTCGTTCAGGGAGCTTACTGGACTCTAACCGGACGCTGGCACTGTCGCGTCCGGTCATTTTCTTCAGCGCGTCCGGTCACTGCTTCGTTGAGCGCTGCTCAGGCGACCAGCGCGTCCGGTCCTTCACGGGACCAGCGCGTCCGGTCGTTCCCGGCGCGTTCGGTCAGTTGGACCAGCGCGTCCGGTCGTTGCTTCGCAGTTAGCCGTTTGGCGACCAGCGCGTCCGGTCAGTACTTCACGAGTTAGCCGTTGGGCGACCGGCGCGTCCGGTCAGTTGGACCAGCGCGTCCGGTCAGCCCGTTTTCGGCTGTTTAAGTTTCTAACGGCTATATTCGAAGGGGTACGTCTATAAATACTCGTTGGCCGGCTCAAGGCTCTCTCTCGACCATTTGACATACTTGTGAGCACTTTGAGCTAAGCAACTCCCCTCCCACTCATCTCTCTTGCTTCTTTGCATATTCGAAGTGAGATTGAGTGATCCAAGTGCATTTGCTTTGTGAGATTGCATCTAGTTGGCACTTGGTGGTTGATTTGCTGCGGGATTCTTGTTTCTCTTGGTGGTTGCCGCCACCTAGACGGCTTTGAGCAGCTTGGAGGCGTTGGCAAGAGTTGGTGTTTGTTCTCGGCCACCTCCGGTGATTGTGAGGGGTTTGTGCCTACCTCGGCAAAGCGCCAAAGGCAACGTTAGTAAATTGCTCGTGTCATTGCAACCTTTTGCTATTTGGTAGGTTCTTGTGGCGCCTTTTGAGAGGCTCGATATGTGACCGATTAGCCACCGAACCACGTGGCGAAGAGGGACACAACGGGGACTAGCGTGCCGGCAAGCACGTGAACCTCGGGATAAATCTTCGTGTCATCACTTTCATATTGTGATTGATTGATCCCGGTGTTCGGTTATCTTGGCATTCATCTCTTGATCATATTAATTGGTTGTCTCAATTCTTCGCCCCTCGGTGATACCCTCCTAACTCAACCTCGCATTACTTTCTTAGTTATCTTTGCTAGCTAGTTAGCTTTGCTTTAGTAGCTCCTTTGTGTAGCTTGCTAGTTGTAGTTGTAGTTACCTTCTCGGTTTGTCTTGTGCGGTTGAGTGCAAATACTAGAATTGTGAATTGGATAGGTGGCTTGCAAACACCCCGTAGGCTAAGTAAAACTCGCATCTCGCTAGTTGTTATATTGATAAACTTGTTTAGCTTGTCTTTATAGAAAGTTTTAAAAGGCTATTCACCCCCCTCTAGCCATCTAGACCTTTCACTAACCGGGCCACACAAGCCCACCATAGGGTATTCTCTAAAGAAAAAAAGAAAAAAAGCCCACCATAGGGTGGCCACGTATGAGTTGTGACAACACCAATTCACCATTATGGGCTCATCACAGAGCTAGGCCCATTCGTCACAGGGGAACGCCTCAATTTACCAAATCAACCCCAAGAAAAGGAAAAATTCTAATTGACCCCAATTATTGGGGTGGTCTAGTTTACCCCATCAACTATGAAACGGTCTAATTTACCCACTGAACTTTGCAAAACCAGCCAAATCACCCTCGAGCGGTTTTGGACGGTGGTTTTGCTACAGTAACAACGGTTTTGCTACCGTAATGGTGGTTTTGTCCTTTTTTTATTTATTTCGTCGGAATCTTTGAAAAATCATAGTAAATCACAAAAAAATCATAAAATGAAAAATCCAATTTTGTTGGACTCCACATGAGTAGATCTACACAGTGAACATATAATATAGTATGCTTTACTACAAAGTTTTTGCTGTAAATTTTGATCTATTTTTTTCTGTAATTAATTTGAATAATTCATACAACAAAAATTTTGTACTAAAGCATACTATATTATATATTCACTGTATAGATATACTCATGTGGAGTCCAACAAAATTGGATTTTCCATTTTCTGATTTTTTTGTGATTTACTATGATTTTTCAAAGATTCAGACGAAATAAATAAAGAAGAAAAGAACAAAACTACTGTTACTGTAGCAAAACCGTTGTTACTGTAGCAAAACCACCGTCCAAAACCGCTCGAGGGGGTGATTTGGCCGGTTTTGCAAAGTTCATGGAGTAAATTAGATCGATTCGTAGTTGAGAGGGTAAACTAGACCACCCAATAGTTGTTAGACTTTTTTTTCCCAAGAAAACCTGCAAATCACAGTCCGTGATCTCTACGCCACCCAGTTGCTTCTTTCTTCTCTCCAAAACTCCTCACGCTTCTTCCGCGCCGGCTCCATCCCTCTCCTACACCTACACTGACCTTCTCCTTCCACATCTCCCGCAACCGCAAGCAACCACTGATCCAGCCGGTTCCGCCTCCCGGTAAGCTCGGCTCCCATCCAATCCTCGTTCCCTCGATTTCCTTCATGCTAGGGTTTGGTCGGGATCGGCGTTCGTTTTCCCCCAATTTCGGTGAATTTTCCGCTTCTTTTTAATATACTGTTTTTTTTTTTCATTCTCGGGGGTGGATAGGCGAATGGTGACGAACCAGGAGGCGGAGGCGGCATCGGCGGCAGCGCCGGGGGCAGGGGCAACGGTGGACCCGATGCGGCTGGCGTCGCGGTGGCGATCCCAGGCGGAGTGGGCCTGCGCGGCGGCGGAGCTGGAGGCTGAGCCGGCGCCGTCCGAGCTCAACACCGTCAACAGCTCGGGACTCTTCTCCGTCGTCTCTACCGACAAGTTGTCCGTGAAATACCTCGGCAGCCATCACCACGGCCACGACGTCGGTGTCGTGCAGGCCGACCGCCCCGCGCCCACGCGCCGGGCCGTGTACTACTTCGAGATGAGCGTCAGGAACGCGGGACACAAGGGGCAGACATCCATCGGGTTCACGAACGAGAGCTTCAAGATGAGGCGACAACCGGGGTGAGGACCCTTGCCTTGCTGCCCTGTTTTTTCTGATTAGTTAGGATTTACGTTTTCTGCTCTGTCATTTATCATGAATGCCTGGGATGTAATTTCCGATAATTGCATCACTTGTATAAATTTGTGTACAATTTGTTCTGGAAATCTACAAATGTTAGTTAAGTGACCATGATTAGCTATTTGTTGCTAAGGTCTTTTTCATGATATAGCTAAATTTCTAATTGTAAGCTTAAAGGGGCTGTCCTCGCAGACTGTCAGACTATT
The DNA here is from genome assembly GCA_038087645.1 of Saccharum hybrid cultivar R570. Taxonomy (NCBI): domain Eukaryota; kingdom Viridiplantae; phylum Streptophyta; class Magnoliopsida; order Poales; family Poaceae; genus Saccharum; species Saccharum hybrid cultivar. Next base: position 5,791,923 of record JAQSUU010000190.1, on the reverse strand, counting down.
TCTGATTTATGGAATTTCTGTAGGTTAACTATAAAGACCCCTTCTCTTCTTTCCTTTTGAGCTGACCTCATATTGTAAATGCTAGTGTTTATGTGGCTTAATTGATTTTTTCTCTCTCAAATTTATCCTTTGTTCTTTCTAGTTGGGAGTCAAACAGTTGTGGATACCATGGTGATGATGGCCAGCTTTACGTGGATCAAAGGAAAGGTCAAGCATTTGGGCCAAAATTCACATCTGGTGACATAATTGGCGCTGGCATCAACTACTTGTCACAAGAATTTTTCTTCACGTAAGTTTGTGAGTTCTTAGTGAACTGATGGTGTTTGCTTGTTTGACTGGCTATTATTAACCTTCTAGGGCATTTTTTCCTTGGCTGAACATAGGATGATGAATATATTTGTATGGCACTTTGCCATAAACCTTTCTAGCTTTGCAAATATTCTTATCACTACGTCTGTAGAATGTAAAATCTTGAATTTGGGAAAAGAATGGAGTCTTTGTATATGCACTTTGGCACCACTCTTTGGCTCTTTGCTAGTTTCGACATGCCAATGCCATTCTTCTTTAGTGTTCAGGTTGGGATGTGCTGTATTCTTATTTTTGTTTCTTTATCTTGAGGCTTTTACCTTGTGCCCTTTATATTTCAGAACATATTGCTGCACGGTGATCTAATTACACGCAGCATCTTGCAGGAAAAATGGAGCTCAGGTTGGATCCATTCCAAAAGACATTAAAGGCCCACTATATCCTACCATTGCAGTTCATAGTCAGGGTGAAGAGTAAGCTGACATTTCCTTTAGTTGTTTAGGTGGCATATAATTGCTATTTGGAGTAACTTGCGTTTCACCCCAGTTTTTCCAACCTGAGTTGTAGAAACATCTGGCAGACTTAGATAGTAATACCTGTGCCAAAATGCAATTTACTCATTTGTCTTTTGCATGTTATATGATGGTTTTCCCTTCTAGCACGGCGTATAAAGTCGCAAGTCATACGCCTCAAAAGTAACACAAGTTAATTACTCCCTGTTTAATTCTTAGACATAACTTTATCAATGATTGATTCTTGGATTTGTAGGTTCACATATAAGGATATAGTGAGTCAACTGTTGAATTGATGATTTATGTTGGAATGTAAAGTCCTACTTAAAGTAGTTATGCCATATGTGGTGTTCAGAATTTGCTGCACTATCTGTGATAGCTTTTTTTATACTCCCCCCATTCCAAATTATAAGACGTTTTGGCTTTTCTAGATACATAGCTTTTGCTATGCACTTAGATATACACTATGTCTAGATACATGGTAAAATAATATATCTAGAAAAGCCAAAATGTCTTATAATTTGGAATGGAGGGAGTATATAATTTATTTCTATACCTTTTCATTTTCTATATCCTCATTGTGGGGTGTGATCTCTAGTTTACTCCAAGTTGCTTAGGACTAAAAGTCTGTTGTTGTTACAGGTTGACTGTAAACTTTGGAAAAGAACCATTCTGTTTTGACATTGAGGTGAGACAAGATGTTTATTCTAGATGTTTTTGTTCATCTACCATTACCTCACTGAGCTACATCAAAATGTTCTAATTTTTCCTGCCGCAACTGAAAACCCTTATTGCGCACTAGCTGTATATCAATAATACTCTTCTGCATCTATTGCACATGCTTCACTTTCCATTATGAATTACTCATCAGTTTTTTGATAAATTTGGCTGCATTATCAAATCAAATACATTTGACAGGAATTTTGATCTCATGCACCCTTTAGTGTGTTATTGGCCAACCACCACAAAAATATTATGCTACTAAAATGCAATTGATTTTCCTTTATGGTTAACAGTTGCAACTGTAGCTCTTCCTTTACATAACCACATAGCGAGTTAATGCGGAAGATGTGGATATAGTGATCATATATTACTGGCTTTATCCCATTGACTGAACACTAGTTCACAAATGTTCCGGTGCGCTCTGTCAGCAGCTTTTGCAATTGATGTGTTTTGCTTATATTGGCAGGGTTATATTTTTGAAGAGAAAATGAGGCAACAATCGGTGTCTGATAAATTGAACTTGGAGCCAGACATCAGTCATTGGTATTGCCGATACTCACTTCTTGTCTACTTCATTGCTTATCGTCTCCACATCTTGATTTCCATGTTACCTTATGTATAGGTTCTATTGAATAGTATAATTACTGGCTTATTGCATTCCATGGGTCCTCCCTTTCCTGGTTTTCGAAATCCATTCTATGTTGCCTTATCTTATGTATACATACCATGAACTTGTGACAGGATTGTCCGTTCATATCTCCTACATTATGGATACCAAGATACATTAAATGCTTTTGATATGGCAAATGCAACTGATCCCCCCACCAATCGCCAAAATGGTCATGCAGAACCTCCCGAAATGTATGGTCTTAGCCACAGAAAACTTTTGCGTCAGGTGAGCTTAGAAACTCAATGCAACCGATTGTTGAATTCATTTCTCTGTATCTTAGGTAGCATCTCCGTGAATTCAGTTGATACTTTGTAATAGTTACACAGAACTTTTTTTTCCTTGAACAAAAAAAGTTACATATACACTTCATTTTTAGTCCAGTTTGATAGTGTTGACAATTAAGCACCAGTTCCTAATGATTGATGCATGGGAAACTTTGTGTGAAGTATCTTTATTGTGGTTACTGTTTATGTGTGTTATGAGGGTGACCTGACTTTTGTTTGTTTTTATTACCAATCAATTTGGTTTGATAGTTCTATATTTTGGAATTTTAAATTTGCATGCGTGTGAGCTCATTAGCTGTCGCTTTCTGTTCTCACAGAAAAGTGACGGTCTTTGCTCTCAGCTGCCTTGCAAGCTTGAGCTCTTTTATCTTTGGTTGTGCAGCGCAAATATGTTGTAGTACTACATTCCACATCATTCCACTGTATCTTGCAAATGCAGCTGGATATTGATTTGATATTGCCCTCTTTTGATTTTTTTTGGCCTCTGGTATGGCTTCTTCCTTCTGAAAACAGTTTATTTTGTTTGATAAAGCTTATCATGAGTGGAGATATCGACTCTACATTCAAAAGACTTGGGGAGTGGTATCCACAAGTGATAAAGGTATACTCTACAGTCTTGTGGTTGATTTAATTTACCATCACCCTGTTATTTCCAGGAAAAAACGACACATATTATCTCTCAAATAATCTTCCGAGCTTGTGTTACGATTAATGTCTTCGTCATACATTCAGTCCTGTTTTCCTGAAGAACTTAGTTATAATCTCTGTGTGTTCTAAGAAAGAATTTCTTTCCTTTGCAGGATGAGAAATCGGTTATTTGCTTCCTACTTCATTCTCAAAGATTCATAGAATATATCAGGGTAATTATCTGAATATTCACATTTCAATTCCTGCGCTTCATAGATCACACCACTTCACTATAGGCTGAATGGATTGTACACCACTTCATTGCTGCATTGCATATCAACTGATATTTATATTCTTTCTCCAATGCATTAGGCTGAACAACTGGAGGATGCTGTGAAATATGGTCGTGCTAACCTGGCAAGCTTCTTGACACACAAAGCTTTTGAGGGACTTCTGAAGGTAATGCCATTTGTTTTTTTTTCTTGTTGGCTTTCTTTTGTTCTGTTGGGCATTGTGCTTTACATTAGTAATGTTCTTGTAAAATCTGTTTGTTGAAATGAAATCTTCTTGTTTGCAATTTCAATGAGCTTAAGCGCTTTGTATTGATGAGCTAAATAGAGAATTAGCTGCTTTCTGCAGGATAGTGTGGCCCTACTTGCGTATGAGAAGCCTGCAGAATCATGCATTGGATACCTGATGGACTCTCCCCAGCGTGAATTTGTGGCTGACGCAGTGAACGCAGCTGTCCTGTCGACGAACCCCACCATGAAGGACCCTGAGAGCTGCCTTTACTCGTGTCTCGAGAGGTTACTAAGGCAGCTCACAGTTTGTAGCTTTGAGCGGCGTGCATTCAACAACGACCAAGGAGATGCATTCTTACTCCACAAAGAAGTGCAGAATTATGAAAGGTCCAGGCGCTCATAGGCATTATCAGGTTTGATGCGCATCTGAGAAGTAAACTCAGATGCTAGACTTCCAACTCCTGTTTGAAGGGACGAAGGTTCACGACGGAGTGGTTGATCATGGCAAGCACAGATCCTTCCCTTTGAAGGTCTGCAGCGCCCCTCAACTTTGGCAACGGTGAACACCGAATTGCGCAGACAGAGCTCAGGCGTCTCAGAAGGTGTTCTATCCTCCCTGTAGTCAGAAAACTCAGTGAGATACGACCAACGTTTCAGTTAACCTAATTTGTTGGTTGGCTAATATGCTGTTTGACATTGTGAATGCTGAAAAGTAAAGACCCTTGGTACAGTATCTTTGTATCATGTCTCATGCGACATTTATCTACAGGACGGCTTGAGTGCTGCGCTATAAAAAATTGGATACGTCCGCTGTTGGCCTGGTTTGGTGACAGCGGGTAGCTATCACGTGTTATAACAATCAGGTTCGTTGATTTCAGGTGCTCAAAATTCAAGTTTCCTACTAGTAACAATCTACTATGGAGATAAGCGCCCGTAGTGCCAGTGATTCTTATTGTGCGAGTGAATGAAGTCTGGAACAAAACTAATCAGGAGGAAAAACTAACAGAGATGCATTCTTGCATTCATGCAAGAAAAGGAAGAGATTTAAAAACCGGCATGCAAGGAGTTATATTCGCAAAAGAAAAGAAAACTTTAGTTAGACTGCAAGGAAACTAGTCAATTGGAAGAGTCACAATAGAAACCGTGCGTTGGAAACCTAAAGGGGTGCACTGCTAAACAGAGATTGTGATAAGCGCCTCAATTACATGAACAAGTTCCTGGCTGTAAGTACGTATATATTTTATTAACGTTAGAAAATGCATCAAAGGGGATGTAGCTCAAATGGTAGAGCGCTCGCTTTGCATGCGAGAGGCACGGGGTTCGATCCCCCGCATCTCCAAATTATTTTAGTACGGTTTCTTTTTGCCTTTGGCCCACATGGATTGGACTTAACAGCTGTTGCGATTGAATTTTCAATCTTCCTTCCATATGTTTTAATTATTTTCCTTCTCTTATATTTCGCTTTCCCTAAGTGGAAATATACTCCATTCTAAATTATAAAAAAATATATTAGCATTTACAGTAGGCAAATAAATCTATCTATCTATCCATATTATTAAAAGCAATATGTTTTTCTTTATTCGCTTCTATAAACATCTTACTGTCAAATCTAATCTACATCAAAATGTGTTTCATCGTCACATCGTGTGGCAGGTACATGTAGCTAGAGGTGGCCATTTGTGTTACCCATAAAGTTCGAGCCAGATAATCTAAGCTTTAAGCATTTCAGGTTTCCAAAATTGATACCTGAATTTTTTTTTCCAAAAAAACAATTCTATTCAAAATCAGTTAATTAAACAATAAAAAAATCGGAAGAGACAGAACTCTTGCCGCAAGTTTAAGAAAAAAAAACTTCTAGCAGCATTTTAGAAGAAAAAAACACGAGCATTACACATCACAACTGACATTAGAAAAATAGCACAATCAATCAATCACAAATAGTAAAAAGCATAAATGCTTCCACTATTTCACTACTCGGGCGGGCATGATAGGTTCTAGAATTCGACCGAAATAGTCCGAATTTCGGTGAAATTCGTCCATTTCGGTGAGGTCCGAAACGAATTTTATGCTTCACATTCCGAAGATTCACCAAATTGAGTCCGAAATTCATCCGAATTTTTCCGAAATTCATCCATTTCAGTTGGGACCAAATTTTTTTCCAAAACGAATCCCAAAACTTACCCGAATTATCCAAACTAAACTCATGTTTCTAGACTTAGTATTCAAAATACTAATAGGTTATTTCAGGTTTAAACATTTCAAAGTCGGATCCGGATAATTCAGGTTTAGATTTTAGGTATGGAGTTCAAGGAAGAGTTTAAGGAAGAATTCCCTTTTTGAGGGGCCCTTAGGGTCGTGGAATCTATATAATAAACTATATAGATGGAAACCAATAAAAGTCATTAACTTTTGTTTCTCTACAACTACGCTGATCCACGTCATCTCTTTTGTTTTCACCGTTGGATCATGAGCTTCCAAACACATCTGTCCGTTCATGTTAGCCCTGGGCACGAAAAACCGAAAATCGAGAACCGAACCGAAAAAATCGAGAACCGAACCGAAAAAACCGAACCGATCGGTTTCGGTTCCTAATTCGGTTCCAAAAATCCAGGAACCGAAATAAGCTGGGTCAATTCGGTTCCAGGGTTCGGTTAACCGAATTAACCCGCAGGAACCGAACTTGTTTTCTTATTCCTCTTCATAATCATGACTTCATCTACGCTTGAAACTTGAATAAGTGTGTGTATGGTTGTGTGCTAGTGTGTTGTACAGCTGGAGCCTGGAGTGGAGGCTGCATGTTTCATTTCATTACTGTTTGTTGTTTGAGTCTTTGAGAATTGTTATTTATTTGCCTTAGCATTTGAGAGAACAATCATATTGTATGGTATTGTTTATTGTGATGCATTGCTCTTAAAATTGTCCCTGTTGAGTGCATGAAAATGTGGCAAAATGCTGCTGAAATTTTTAATTGAATGAGCTATTTTTTAAGTTCCTGAAAATTTCGGGTATTTGGTTGCAAATGCTATATTTTGAAGAAAGGCACTAGATTGAGCAAGTTTGAGAAGAAGTGTGATGAAGGCTTCCTACTTGGCTACTCAACTACTAGCAAAGCTTATAGAGTTTGGAATTTGGCTAGTGGTTTACTTGAAGAAGTGCATGATGTTGAGTTTGATGAAACAAATGGTTCTCAAGATGAGGAAGATAACTTGGATGATGTGAGAGGAACTCAATTGAGTAATGCTATGAAAGAAATGGATATTGGTGATATTAGGCCAAAGCAAGTGATTGATGTGGATGACAATAAAGATCAAGTACTCCAAAGTCCAATTACACAAGCTAGTGGTTCTCTAATGCAAAATCAAGCTAGTACATCATCTCAAGTGCAACAAGATCAACAAGTGGCTAGTTCATCATCTCCAACTTATGATCAACATCAACATCCAAGCAATCAAGTCCAAGTGCTTCAACCAACTAACATTGCAAGAAACCATCCATTGAATTCCATCATTGGTGACATACAAAGAGGAGTTCAAACTAGGTCAAGATTGGCATCATTTTGTGCTCACTCTTCTTTTGTGTCAATGGAAGAACCCAAAGACATTGATAGAGCATTGAGAGATCCGGATTGGGTAAATGCAATGCATGAAGAGCTCAACAACTTCAAGAGAAATGAAGTATGGGAACTAGTTGAAAGGCCTAAGGATCACAATGTCATTGGAACAAGATGGGTCTTTCGCAACAAGCAAGATCAAGATGGGATAGTAATAAGGAACAAAGCAAGACTAGTGGCTCAAGGTTACACACAAATAGAGGGTCTTGACTTTGGTGAAACTTATGCCCCGGTCGCAAGATTGGAAGCAATTAGGATCTTACTTGCCTATGCTTGTGCTCACAATATCAAGCTATATCAAATGGATGTGAAGAGTGCATTTCTCAATGGGTATATCCAAGAAGAGGTGTATGTGGAGCAACCTCCCGGTTTTGAAGATGACAAGAAACCCAATCATGTCTACAAGTTGAGAAAAGCTTTGTATGGATTGAAGCAAGCACCTAGAGCATGGTATGAAAGATTGAGGGACTTCTTGCTGTCCAAAGGATTTGTCATGGGCAAAGTTGATACAACACTATTCATCAAGAAGATTAGGAAAGACTTGTTTGTGTTGCAAATATATGTTGATGATATCATATTCGGTTCAACCAATCAAGATTATTGTGATGAGTTTGGAAAAATGATGGCAAAGGAATTTGAAATGTCAATGATTGGTGAACTTAGTTTCTTTCTTGGACTTCAAATCAAACAAATGAAAGAAGGTACATTTGTGAGCCAAACTAAGTACATCAAAGATATGCTCAAGAAGTTTGGCATGGAAGATGCAAAGAGTATTACAACCCCAATGGGCACTAGTGGAAGTTTGGATAGTGTCAAGAGTGGCAACATGGTGGATCAAAAGCTATATAGATCAATGATTGGTAGCCTACTCTATGTGACGGCATCAAGGCCCGATGTGATGTTTAGTGTATGCATGTGTGCAAGATTTCAAGCCTCACCAAGAGAAAGTCATTTGAAGGCAACAAAGAGAATATTGAGGTACTTAAAGCATACACAAGATGTTGGATTGTGGTATCCCAAAGGTGCGAGCTTTGAGCTAGTTGGATATTCGGACTCCGACTATGCCGGTGACAAAGTGGAAAGAAAGAGCACTTTCGGGACTTGTCAATTGTTGGGAAGATCACTTGTCTCATGGTCATCCAAGAAGCAAAATAGTATTGCACTATCTACCGCCGAGGCCGAATACATCGCCGCGGGTAGTTGTTGTGCACAAATCTTATGGATGAAGGCAACATTGAAAGATTTTGGAATCAACTTCAAGAATGTGCCATTGCTATGTGACAATGAAAGTGCCGTGAAGCTAACCAACAATCCGGTTCAACATCAAAGAACAAAGCATATTGATGTTCGTCATCACTTTATTAGAGATCATCAACAAAAGGGTGACATTGCCATTGAGAGTGTGGGCACCGAAGATCAATTAGCCGATCTATTCACCAAGCCACTTGATGAGAAGAGATTTCACAAGCTAAAGAATGAGTTGAACATACTTGATTTCTCCAACATGAGTTGATGCACCCCATATATGACATGCCTCTCCTTCGAGCCCAAGGTACAATTGGTTGACATGTCATACATTCTATGCTAAGGACTTGTTTAGTGTATCTAGTCATGATTTCTTATGTTCTAGGATCATTCATGAAAATTAAATAAATTTGAAGTTTATATGGTGCCACTATTGTTTCCATGACTTGTATGATCTAGTGGTAGCATATAACTTGTTTAAGTAGCTTGTGATCCTAAGTATTTAATCTAGAAAACTTGTCTAAATATTTGCTTCAACATGGTGCATGATAACCCTTCTAGTGAGGTGTGAAGAAGCTTGCCCTTGGATCAAACCGAAGTATTTTATTTATGCAAGCAATCTAGGTTGAATCATAAACTTGATCCTCACCCCATATTTCAACATGATAATCTATCTAAAGTTTGCTCCTTGTGGTCAATTGGTGCCAAAGGGGGAGAAAATATTGTTCACAAAGATAGAACTCAAAGGGGAAGCAAATATTGTGGGGGAGAAAATGTTGTTCACAAAGATAGATCCTAAAAGGGGAGAATTGATAAAAGAAGGGGATCAACTAAAATTTTGAGCACATAAGTAGGGGGAGCAAGCTCTTAAGCATGAATGTTGCATTTCCATGTGCACTTCATATGTATGATGCATAGTTATGCATTTTGTTTTCTCCGATACTTTGCTTGTGTGGTGACTTGCTAGTATAATTTGAATGATGCATTGTGGTACTAGCATGAATAGGAAGTAGTTAGATTTTTTGCTTCATGTTTTTCATAGTGGTACTAGAGCCTTGCTTATAATGTTGATCTCACGAGGTTTCTAGTTATGTTTGTGCTTTTACAAGTGGAATCTAACTACATAAGGTGCTAAGATGGTGTTTATCGCTACTCCGATGGTATCACGCTTCAAAGGTCTATAATCTTAAACACTTAGCACCTATTGGTAGACAATGCTCCTAATCTTTCCTATCTAACATGTATGCTTCCAAAATCCAAACATATAGCATACATGTAGGGGGAGCCATTGCTATCAATTTGAATTCATGATCACATGTCCATAATTCTTACACATGGTAATATACTTGGACAATGTGACATGGGTTCAATCGAAATTTTATCATAATATCTTTGTGAAAGGTTTGTCACCAATTACCAACAAGAGGGAGATTGAAAGTCCTATGTTTGGTGTTGGTAATTAGTGACAATGCCTAAGTACTAATCCTATGCCTAAGTTGTATGTAGCATATGAGGATTAGTACATTCCAAGGTTGGTGGCAAGATGGACATGGTGATCATGATGGCCACACTTGGATTTGGACGCAACCCTATGTGATCAAGGCAAAGGTATATGCTTAAGGGTTGTGTTTTAGTAACCAAGACACCTAGTGGGTGTGGTTACATTATAGGATAGATAGCCGTACTATAAAGAGAGAAATGACGCGGCTATTGAACTCCTAAGTGCCTCTAGATGTGCATTTCATGATCATATGCATTTGGATAGAACTAATAACGCCTCGGAAAATGATTGTGAAAATGCTAACACACTCACACATGACGAGATCACTTGGTAGTGTTAGCACGTTTGCGAAGGCGGGATTCAGGCGTTTTCGAGAAGTTGAAACGACTATTTTCCACTACGCCGGAAGTCCGGAAAAGAAACGGAGGCGAACGGAGGTCACAGAGGTGACCGGACGCGGTCCTTGCATGACCGGACGCGTCCGGTCAGTGTTCAGTGTCTGCGCGTTTTTTAGTTCGATGATCGGACGCGTGGCGCGTCCGGTCACTGATGATCGGACACGTCCGGTCGTTCAGGGAGCTTACTGGACTCTAACCGGACGCTGGCACTGTCGCGTCCGGTCATTTTCTTCAGCGCGTCCGGTCACTGCTTCGTTGAGCGCTGCTCAGGCGACCAGCGCGTCCGGTCCTTCACGGGACCAGCGCGTCCGGTCGTTCCCGGCGCGTTCGGTCAGTTGGACCAGCGCGTCCGGTCGTTGCTTCGCAGTTAGCCGTTTGGCGACCAGCGCGTCCGGTCAGTACTTCACGAGTTAGCCGTTGGGCGACCGGCGCGTCCGGTCAGTTGGACCAGCGCGTCCGGTCAGCCCGTTTTCGGCTGTTTAAGTTTCTAACGGCTATATTCGAAGGGGTACGTCTATAAATACTCGTTGGCCGGCTCAAGGCTCTCTCTCGACCATTTGACATACTTGTGAGCACTTTGAGCTAAGCAACTCCCCTCCCACTCATCTCTCTTGCTTCTTTGCATATTCGAAGTGAGATTGAGTGATCCAAGTGCATTTGCTTTGTGAGATTGCATCTAGTTGGCACTTGGTGGTTGATTTGCTGCGGGATTCTTGTTTCTCTTGGTGGTTGCCGCCACCTAGACGGCTTTGAGCAGCTTGGAGGCGTTGGCAAGAGTTGGTGTTTGTTCTCGGCCACCTCCGGTGATTGTGAGGGGTTTGTGCCTACCTCGGCAAAGCGCCAAAGGCAACGTTAGTAAATTGCTCGTGTCATTGCAACCTTTTGCTATTTGGTAGGTTCTTGTGGCGCCTTTTGAGAGGCTCGATATGTGACCGATTAGCCACCGAACCACGTGGCGAAGAGGGACACAACGGGGGACTAGCGTGCCGGCAAGCACGTGAACCTCGGGATAAATCTTCGTGTCATCACTTTCATATTGTGATTGATTGATCCCGGTGTTCGGTTATCTTGGCATTCATCTCTTGATCATATTAATTGGTTGTCTCAATTCTTCGCCCCTCGGTGATACCCTCCTAACTCAACCTCGCATTACTTTCTTAGTTATCTTTGCTAGCTAGTTAGCTTTGCTTTAGTAGCTCCTTTGTGTAGCTTGCTAGTTGTAGTTGTAGTTACCTTCTCGGTTTGTCTTGTGCGGTTGAGTGCAAATACTAGAATTGTGAATTGGATAGGTGGCTTGCAAACACCCCGTAGGCTAAGTAAAACTCGCATCTCGCTAGTTGTTATATTGATAAACTTGTTTAGCTTGTCTTTATAGAAAGTTTTAAAAGGCTATTCACCCCCCTCTAGCCATCTAGACCTTTCACTAACCGGGCCACACAAGCCCACCATAGGGTATTCTCTAAAGAAAAAAAGAAAAAAAGCCCACCATAGGGTGGCCACGTATGAGTTGTGACAACACCAATTCACCATTATGGGCTCATCACAGAGCTAGGCCCATTCGTCACAGGGGAACGCCTCAATTTACCAAATCAACCCCAAGAAAAGGAAAAATTCTAATTGACCCCAATTATTGGGGTGGTCTAGTTTACCCCATCAACTATGAAACGGTCTAATTTACCCACTGAACTTTGCAAAACCAGCCAAATCACCCTCGAGCGGTTTTGGACGGTGGTTTTGCTACAGTAACAACGGTTTTGCTACCGTAATGGTGGTTTTGTCCTTTTTTTATTTATTTCGTCGGAATCTTTGAAAAATCATAGTAAATCACAAAAAAATCATAAAATGAAAAATCCAATTTTGTTGGACTCCACATGAGTAGATCTACACAGTGAACATATAATATAGTATGCTTTACTACAAAGTTTTTGCTGTAAATTTTGATCTATTTTTTTCTGTAATTAATTTGAATAATTCATACAACAAAAATTTTGTACTAAAGCATACTATATTATATATTCACTGTATAGATATACTCATGTGGAGTCCAACAAAATTGGATTTTCCATTTTCTGATTTTTTTGTGATTTACTATGATTTTTCAAAGATTCAGACGAAATAAATAAAGAAGAAAAGAACAAAACTACTGTTACTGTAGCAAAACCGTTGTTACTGTAGCAAAACCACCGTCCAAAACCGCTCGAGGGGGTGATTTGGCCGGTTTTGCAAAGTTCATGGAGTAAATTAGATCGATTCGTAGTTGAGAGGGTAAACTAGACCACCCAATAGTTGTTAGACTTTTTTTTCCCAAGAAAACCTGCAAATCACAGTCCGTGATCTCTACGCCACCCAGTTGCTTCTTTCTTCTCTCCAAAACTCCTCACGCTTCTTCCGCGCCGGCTCCATCCCTCTCCTACACCTACACTGACCTTCTCCTTCCACATCTCCCGCAACCGCAAGCAACCACTGATCCAGCCGGTTCCGCCTCCCGGTAAGCTCGGCTCCCATCCAATCCTCGTTCCCTCGATTTCCTTCATGCTAGGGTTTGGTCGGGATCGGCGTTCGTTTTCCCCCAATTTCGGTGAATTTTCCGCTTCTTTTTAATATACTGTTTTTTTTTTTCATTCTCGGGGGTGGATAGGCGAATGGTGACGAACCAGGAGGCGGAGGCGGCATCGGCGGCAGCGCCGGGGGCAGGGGCAACGGTGGACCCGATGCGGCTGGCGTCGCGGTGGCGATCCCAGGCGGAGTGGGCCTGCGCGGCGGCGGAGCTGGAGGCTGAGCCGGCGCCGTCCGAGCTCAACACCGTCAACAGCTCGGGACTCTTCTCCGTCGTCTCTACCGACAAGTTGTCCGTGAAATACCTCGGCAGCCATCACCACGGCCACGACGTCGGTGTCGTGCAGGCCGACCGCCCCGCGCCCACGCGCCGGGCCGTGTACTACTTCGAGATGAGCGTCAGGAACGCGGGACACAAGGGGCAGACATCCATCGGGTTCACGAACGAGAGCTTCAAGATGAGGCGACAACCGGGGTGAGGACCCTTGCCTTGCTGCCCTGTTTTTTCTGATTAGTTAGGATTTACGTTTTCTGCTCTGTCATTTATCATGAATGCCTGGGATGTAATTTCCGATAATTGCATCACTTGTATAAATTTGTGTACAATTTGTTCTGGAAATCTACAAATGTTAGTTAAGTGACCATGATTAGCTATTTGTTGCTAAGGTCTTTTTCATGATATAGCTAAATTTCTAATTGTAAGCTTAAAGGGGCTGTCCTCGCAGACTGTCAGACTATTTCTGATTTATGGAATTTCTGTAGGTTAACTATAAAGACCCCTTCTCTTCTTTCCTTTTGAGCTGACCTCATATTGTAAATGCTAGTGTTTATGTGGCTTAATTGATTTTTTCTCTCTCAAATTTATCCTTTGTTCTTTCTAGTTGGGAGTCAAACAGTTGTGGATACCATGGTGATGATGGCCAGCTTTACGTGGATCAAAGGAAAGGTCAAGCATTTGGGCCAAAATTCACATCTGGTGACATAATTGGCGCTGGCATCAACTACTTGTCACAAGAATTTTTCTTCACGTAAGTTTGTGAGTTCTTAGTGAACTGATGGTGTTTGCTTGTTTGACTGGCTATTATTAACCTTCTAGGGCATTTTTTCCTTGGCTGAACATAGGATGATGAATATATTTGTATGGCACTTTGCCATAAACCTTTCTAGCTTTGCAAATATTCTTATCACTACGTCTGTAGAATGTAAAATCTTGAATTTGGGAAAAGAATGGAGTCTTTGTATATGCACTTTGGCACCACTCTTTGGCTCTTTGCTAGTTTCGACATGCCAATGCCATTCTTCTTTAGTGTTCAGGTTGGGATGTGCTGTATTCTTATTTTTGTTTCTTTATCTTGAGGCTTTTACCTTGTGCCCTTTATATTTCAGAACATATTGCTGCACGGTGATCTAATTACACGCAGCATCTTGCAGGAAAAATGGAGCTCAGGTTGGATCCATTCCAAAAGACATTAAAGGCCCACTATATCCTACCATTGCAGTTCATAGTCAGGTGAAGAGTAAGCTGACATTTCCTTTAGTTGTTTAGGTGGCATATAATTGCTATTTGGAGTAACTTGCGTTTCACCCCAGTTTTTCCAACCTGAGTTGTAGAAACATCTGGCAGACTTAGATAGTAATACCTGTGCCAAAATGCAATTTACTCATTTGTCTTTTGCATGTTATATGATGGTTTTCCCCTTCTAGCACGGCGTATAAAGTCGCAAGTCATACGCCTCAAAAGTAACACAAGTTAATTACTCCCTGTTTAATTCTTAGACATAACTTTATCAATGATTGATTCTTGGATTTGTAGGTTCACATATAAGGATATAGTGAGTCAACTGTTGAATTGATGATTTATGTTGGAATGTAAAGTCCTACTTAAAGTAGTTATGCCATATGTGGTGTTCAGAATTTGCTGCACTATCTGTGATAGCTTTTTTTATACTCCCCCCATTCCAAATTATAAGACGTTTTGGCTTTTCTAGATACATAGCTTTTGCTATGCACTTAGATATACACTATGTCTAGATACATGGTAAAATAATATATCTAGAAAAGCCAAAATGTCTTATAATTTGGAATGGAGGGAGTATATAATTTATTTCTATACCTTTTCATTTTCTATATCCTCATTGTGGGGTGTGATCTCTAGTTTACTCCAAGTTGCTTAGGACTAAAAGTCTGTTGTTGTTACAGGTTGACTGTAAACTTTGGAAAAGAACCATTCTGTTTTGACATTGAGGTGAGACAAGATGTTTATTCTAGATGTTTTTGTTCATCTACCATTACCTCACTGAGCTACATCAAAATGTTCTAATTTTTCCTGCCGCAACTGAAAACCCTTATTGCGCACTAGCTGTATATCAATAATACTCTTCTGCATCTATTGCACATGCTTCACTTTCCATTATGAATTACTCATCAGTTTTTTTGATAAATTTGGCTGCATTATCAAATCAAATACATTTGACAGGAATTTTGATCTCATGCACCCTTTAGTGTGTTATTGGCCAACCACCACAAAAATATTATGCTACTAAAATGCAATTGATTTTCCTTTATGGTTAACAGTTGCAACTGTAGCTCTTCCCTTTACATAACCACATAGCGAGTTAATGCGGAAGATGTGGATATAGTGATCATATATTACTGGCTTTATCCCATTGACTGAACACTAGTTCACAAATGTTCCGGTGCGCTCTGTCAGCAGCTTTTGCAATTGATGTGTTTTGCTTATATTGGCAGGGTTATATTTTTGAAGAGAAAATGAGGCAACAATCGGTGTCTGATAAATTGAACTTGGAGCCAGACATCAGTCATTGGTATTGCCGATACTCACTTCTTGTCTACTTCATTGCTTATCGTCTCCACATCTTGATTTCCATGTTACCTTATGTATAGGTTCTATTGAATAGTATAATTACTGGCTTATTGCATTCCATGGGTCCTCCCTTTCCTGGTTTTCGAAATCCATTCTATGTTGCCTTATCTTATGTATACATACCATGAACTTGTGACAGGATTGTCCGTTCATATCTCCTACATTATGGATACCAAGATACATTAAATGCTTTTGATATGGCAAATGCAACTGATCCCCCCACCAATCGCCAAAATGGTCATGCAGAACCTCCCGAAATGTATGGTCTTAGCCACAGAAAACTTTTGCGTCAGGTGAGCTTAGAAACTCAATGCAACCGATTGTTGAATTCATTTCTCTGTATCTTAGGTAGCATCTCCGTGAATTCAGTTGATACTTTGTAATAGTTACACAGAACTTTTTTTTCCTTGAACAAAAAAAGTTACATATACACTTCATTTTTAGTCCAGTTTGATAGTGTTGACAATTAAGCACCAGTTCCTAATGATTGATGCATGGGAAACTTTGTGTGAAGTATCTTTATTGTGGTTACTGTTTATGTGTGTTATGAGGGTGACCTGACTTTTGTTTGTTTTTATTACCAATCAATTTGGTTTGATAGTTCTATATTTTGGAATTTTAAATTTGCATGCGTGTGAGCTCATTAGCTGTCGCTTTCTGTTCTCACAGAAAAGTGACGGTCTTTGCTCTCAGCTGCCTTGCAAGCTTGAGCTCTTTTATCTTTGGTTGTGCAGCGCAAATATGTTGTAGTACTACATTCCACATCATTCCACTGTATCTTGCAAATGCAGCTGGATATTGATTTGATATTGCCCTCTTTTGATTTTTTTTGGCCTCTGGTATGGCTTCTTCCTTCTGAAAACAGTTTATTTTGTTTGATAAAGCTTATCATGAGTGGAGATATCGACTCTACATTCAAAAGACTTGGGGAGTGGTATCCACAAGTGATAAAGGTATACTCTACAGTCTTGTGGTTGATTTAATTTACCATCACCCTGTTATTTCCAGGAAAAAACGACACATATTATCTCTCAAATAATCTTCCGAGCTTGTGTTACGATTAATGTCTTCGTCATACATTCAGTCCTGTTTTCCTGAAGAACTTAGTTATAATCTCTGTGTGTTCTAAGAAAGAATTTCTTTCCTTTGCAGGATGAGAAATCGGTTATTTGCTTCCTACTTCATTCTCAAAGATTCATAGAATATATCAGGGTAATTATCTGAATATTCACATTTCAATTCCTGCGCTTCATAGATCACACCACTTCACTATAGGCTGAATGGATTGTACACCACTTCATTGCTGCATTGCATATCAACTGATATTTATATTCTTTCTCCAATGCATTAGGCTGAACAACTGGAGGATGCTGTGAAATATGGTCGTGCTAACCTGGCAAGCTTCTTGACACACAAAGCTTTTGAGGGACTTCTGAAGGTAATGCCATTTGTTTTTTTTTCTTGTTGGCTTTCTTTTGTTCTGTTGGGCATTGTGCTTTACATTAGTAATGTTCTTGTAAAATCTGTTTGTTGAAATGAAATCTTCTTGTTTGCAATTTCAATGAGCTTAAGCGCTTTGTATTGATGAGCTAAATAGAGAATTAGCTGCTTTCTGCAGGATAGTGTGGCCCTACTTGCGTATGAGAAGCCTGCAGAATCATGCATTGGATACCTGATGGACTCTCCCCAGCGTGAATTTGTGGCTGACGCAGTGAACGCAGCTGTCCTGTCGACGAACCCCACCATGAAGGACCCTGAGAGCTGCCTTTACTCGTGTCTCGAGAGGTTACTAAGGCAGCTCACAGTTTGTAGCTTTGAGCGGCGTGCATTCAACAACGACCAAGGAGATGCATTCTTACTCCACAAAGAAGTGCAGAATTATGAAAGGTCCAGGCGCTCATAGGCATTATCAGGTTTGATGCGCATCTGAGAAGTAAACTCAGATGCTAGACTTCCAACTCCTGTTTGAAGGGACGAAGGTTCACGACGGAGTGGTTGATCATGGCAAGCACAGATCCTTCCCTTTGAAGGTCTGCAGCGCCCCTCAACTTTGGCAACGGTGAACACCGAATTGCGCAGACAGAGCTCAGGCGTCTCAGAAGGTGTTCTATCCTCCCTGTAATCAGAAAACTCAGTGAGATACGACCAACGTTTCAGTTAACCTAATTTGTTGGTTGGCTAATATGCTGTTTGACATTGTGAATGCTGAAAAGTAAAGACCCTTGGTACAGTATCTTTGTATCATGTCTCATGCGACATTTATCTACAGGACGGCTTGAGTGCTGCGCTATAAAAAATTGGATACGTCCGCTGTTGGCCTGGTTTGGTGACAGCGGGTAGCTATCACGTGTTATAACAATCAGGTTCGTTGATTTCAGGTGCTCAAAATTCAAGTTTCCTACTAGTAACAATCTACTATGGAGATAAGCGCCCGTAGTGCCAGTGATTCTTATTGTGCGAGTGAATGAAGTCTGGAACAAAACTAATCAGGAGGAAAAACTAACAGAGATGCATTCTTGCATTCATGCAAGAAAAGGAAGAGATTTAAAAACCGGCATGCAAGGAGTTATATTCGCAAAAGAAAAGAAAACTTTAGTTAGACTGCAAGGAAACTAGTCAATTGGAAGAGTCACAATAGAAACCGTGCGTTGGAAACCTAAAGGGGTGCACTGCTAAACAGAGATTGTGATAAGCGCCTCAATTACATGAACAAGTTCCTGGCTGTAAGTACGTATATATTTTATTAACGTTAGAAAATGCATCAAAGGGGATGTAGCTCAAATGGTAGAGCGCTCGCTTTGCATGCGAGAGGCACGGGGTTCGATCCCCCGCATCTCCAAATTATTTTAGTACGGTTTCTTTTTGCCTTTGGCCCACATGGATTGGACTTAACAGCTGTTGCGATTGAATTTTCAATCTTCCTTCCATATGTTTTAATTATTTTCCTTCTCTTATATTTCGCTTTCCCTAAGTGGAAATATACTCCATTCTAAATTATAAAAAAATATATTAGCATTTACAGTAGGCAAATAAATCTATCTATCTATCCATATTATTAAAAGCAATATGTTTTTCTTTATTCGCTTCTATAAACATCTTACTGTCAAATCTAATCTACATCAAAATGTGTTTCATCGTCACATCGTGTGGCAGGTACATGTAGCTAGAGGTGGCCATTTGTGTTACCCATAAAGTTCGAGCCAGATAATCTAAGCTTTAAGCATTTCAGGTTTCCAAAATTGATACCTGAATTTTTTTTTCCAAAAAAACAATTCTATTCAAAATCAGTTAATTAAACAATAAAAAAATCGGAAGAGACAGAACTCTTGCCGCAAGTTTAAGAAAAAAAAACTTCTAGCAGCATTTTAGAAGAAAAAAACACGAGCATTACACATCACAACTGACATTAGAAAAATAGCACAATCAATCAATCACAAATAGTAAAAAGCATAAATGCTTCCACTATTTCACTACTCGGGCGGGCATGATAGGTTCTAGAATTCGACCGAAATAGTCCGAATTTCGGTGAAATTCGTCCATTTCGGTGAGGTCCGAAACGAATTTTATGCTTCACATTCCGAAGATTCACCAAATTGAGTCCGAAATTCATCCGAATTTTTCCGAAATTCATCCATTTCAGTTGGGACCAAATTTTTTTCCAAAACGAATCCCAAAACTTACCCGAATTATCCAAACTAAACTCATGTTTCTAGACTTAGTATTCAAAATACTAATAGGTTATTTCAGGTTTAAACATTTCAAAGTCGGATCCGGATAATTCAGGTTTAGATTTTAGGTATGGAGTTCAAGGAAGAGTTTAAGGAAGAATTCCCTTTTTGAGGGGCCCTTAGGGTCGTGGAATCTATATAATAAACTATATAGATGGAAACCAATAAAAGTCATTAACTTTTGTTTCTCTACAACTACGCTGATCCACGTCATCTCTTTTGTTTTCACCGTTGGATCATGAGCTTCCAAACACATCTGTCCGTTCATGTTAGCCCTGGGCACGAAAAACCGAAAATCGAGAACCGAACCGAAAAAATCGAGAACCGAACCGAAAAAACCGAACCGATCGGTTTCGGTTCCTAATTCGGTTCCAAAAATCCAGGAACCGAAATAAGCTGGGTCAATTCGGTTCCAGGGTTCGGTTAACCGAATTAACCCGCAGGAACCGAACTTGTTTTCTTATTCCTCTTCATAATCATGACTTCATCTACGCTTGAAACTTGAATAAGTGTGTGTATGGTTGTGTGCTAGTGTGTTGTACAGCTGGAGCCTGGAGTGGAGGCTGCATGTTTCATTTCATTACTGTTTGTTGTTTGAGTCTTTGAGAATTGTTATTTATTTGCCTTAGCATTTGAGAGAACAATCATATTGTATGGTATTGTTTATTGTGATGCATTGCTCTTAAAATTGTCCCTGTTGAGTGCATGAAAATGTGGCAAAATGCTGCTGAAATTTTTAATTGAATGAGCTATTTTTTAAGTTCCTGAAAATTTCGGGTATTTGGTTGCAAATGCTATATTTTGAAGAAAGGCACTAGATTGAGCAAGTTTGAGAAGAAGTGTGATGAAGGCTTCCTACTTGGCTACTCAACTACTAGCAAAGCTTATAGAGTTTGGAATTTGGCTAGTGGTTTACTTGAAGAAGTGCATGATGTTGAGTTTGATGAAACAAATGGTTCTCAAGATGAGGAAGATAACTTGGATGATGTGAGAGGAACTCAATTGAGTAATGCTATGAAAGAAATGGATATTGGTGATATTAGGCCAAAGCAAGTGATTGATGTGGATGACAATAAAGATCAAGTACTCCAAAGTCCAATTACACAAGCTAGTGGTTCTCTAATGCAAAATCAAGCTAGTACATCATCTCAAGTGCAACAAGATCAACAAGTGGCTAGTTCATCATCTCCAACTTATGATCAACATCAACATCCAAGCAATCAAGTCCAAGTGCTTCAACCAACTAACATTGCAAGAAACCATCCATTGAATTCCATCATTGGTGACATACAAAGAGGAGTTCAAACTAGGTCAAGATTGGCATCATTTTGTGCTCACTCTTCTTTTGTGTCAATGGAAGAACCCAAAGACATTGATAGAGCATTGAGAGATCCGGATTGGGTAAATGCAATGCATGAAGAGCTCAACAACTTCAAGAGAAATGAAGTATGGGAACTAGTTGAAAGGCCTAAGGATCACAATGTCATTGGAACAAGATGGGTCTTTCGCAACAAGCAAGATCAAGATGGGATAGTAATAAGGAACAAAGCAAGACTAGTGGCTCAAGGTTACACACAAATAGAGGGTCTTGACTTTGGTGAAACTTATGCCCCGGTCGCAAGATTGGAAGCAATTAGGATCTTACTTGCCTATGCTTGTGCTCACAATATCAAGCTATATCAAATGGATGTGAAGAGTGCATTTCTCAATGGGTATATCCAAGAAGAGGTGTATGTGGAGCAACCTCCCGGTTTTGAAGATGACAAGAAACCCAATCATGTCTACAAGTTGAGAAAAGCTTTGTATGGATTGAAGCAAGCACCTAGAGCATGGTATGAAAGATTGAGGGACTTCTTGCTGTCCAAAGGATTTGTCATGGGCAAAGTTGATACAACACTATTCATCAAGAAGATTAGGAAAGACTTGTTTGTGTTGCAAATATATGTTGATGATATCATATTCGGTTCAACCAATCAAGATTATTGTGATGAGTTTGGAAAAATGATGGCAAAGGAATTTGAAATGTCAATGATTGGTGAACTTAGTTTCTTTCTTGGACTTCAAATCAAACAAATGAAAGAAGGTACATTTGTGAGCCAAACTAAGTACATCAAAGATATGCTCAAGAAGTTTGGCATGGAAGATGCAAAGAGTATTACAACCCCAATGGGCACTAGTGGAAGTTTGGATAGTGTCAAGAGTGGCAACATGGTGGATCAAAAGCTATATAGATCAATGATTGGTAGCCTACTCTATGTGACGGCATCAAGGCCCGATGTGATGTTTAGTGTATGCATGTGTGCAAGATTTCAAGCCTCACCAAGAGAAAGTCATTTGAAGGCAACAAAGAGAATATTGAGGTACTTAAAGCATACACAAGATGTTGGATTGTGGTATCCCAAAGGTGCGAGCTTTGAGCTAGTTGGATATTCGGACTCCGACTATGCCGGTGACAAAGTGGAAAGAAAGAGCACTTTCGGGACTTGTCAATTGTTGGGAAGATCACTTGTCTCATGGTCATCCAAGAAGCAAAATAGTATTGCACTATCTACCGCCGAGGCCGAATACATCGCCGCGGGTAGTTGTTGTGCACAAATCTTATGGATGAAGGCAACATTGAAAGATTTTGGAATCAACTTCAAGAATGTGCCATTGCTATGTGACAATGAAAGTGCCGTGAAGCTAACCAACAATCCGGTTCAACATCAAAGAACAAAGCATATTGATGTTCGTCATCACTTTATTAGAGATCATCAACAAAAGGGTGACATTGCCATTGAGAGTGTGGGCACCGAAGATCAATTAGCCGATCTATTCACCAAGCCACTTGATGAGAAGAGATTTCACAAGCTAAAGAATGAGTTGAACATACTTGATTTCTCCAACATGAGTTGATGCACCCCATATATGACATGCCTCTCCTTCGAGCCCAAGGTACAATTGGTTGACATGTCATACATTCTATGCTAAGGACTTGTTTAGTGTATCTAGTCATGATTTCTTATGTTCTAGGATCATTCATGAAAATTAAATAAATTTGAAGTTTATATGGTGCCACTATTGTTTCCATGACTTGTATGATCTAGTGGTAGCATATAACTTGTTTAAGTAGCTTGTGATCCTAAGTATTTAATCTAGAAAACTTGTCTAAATATTTGCTTCAACATGGTGCATGATAACCCTTCTAGTGAGGTGTGAAGAAGCTTGCCCTTGGATCAAACCGAAGTATTTTATTTATGCAAGCAATCTAGGTTGAATCATAAACTTGATCCTCACCCCATATTTCAACATGATAATCTATCTAAAGTTTGCTCCTTGTGGTCAATTGGTGCCAAAGGGGGAGAAAATATTGTTCACAAAGATAGAACTCAAAGGGGAAGCAAATATTGTGGGGGAGAAAATGTTGTTCACAAAGATAGATCCTAAAAGGGGAGAATTGATAAAAGAAGGGGATCAACTAAAATTTTGAGCACATAAGTAGGGGGAGCAAGCTCTTAAGCATGAATGTTGCATTTCCATGTGCACTTCATATGTATGATGCATAGTTATGCATTTTGTTTTCTCCGATACTTTGCTTGTGTGGTGACTTGCTAGTATAATTTGAATGATGCATTGTGGTACTAGCATGAATAGGAAGTAGTTAGATTTTTTGCTTCATGTTTTTCATAGTGGTACTAGAGCCTTGCTTATAATGTTGATCTCACGAGGTTTCTAGTTATGTTTGTGCTTTTACAAGTGGAATCTAACTACATAAGGTGCTAAGATGGTGTTTATCGCTACTCCGATGGTATCACGCTTCAAAGGTCTATAATCTTAAACACTTAGCACCTATTGGTAGACAATGCTCCTAATCTTTCCTATCTAACATGTATGCTTCCAAAATCCAAACATATAGCATACATGTAGGGGGAGCCATTGCTATCAATTTGAATTCATGATCACATGTCCATAATTCTTACACATGGTAATATACTTGGACAATGTGACATGGGTTCAATCGAAATTTTATCATAATATCTTTGTGAAAGGTTTGTCACCAATTACCAACAAGAGGGAGATTGAAAGTCCTATGTTTGGTGTTGGTAATTAGTGACAATGCCTAAGTACTAATCCTATGCCTAAGTTGTATGTAGCATATGAGGATTAGTACATTCCAAGGTTGGTGGCAAGATGGACATGGTGATCATGATGGCCACACTTGGATTTGGACGCAACCCTATGTGATCAAGGCAAAGGTATATGCTTAAGGGTTGTGTTTTAGTAACCAAGACACCTAGTGGGTGTGGTTACATTATAGGATAGATAGCCGTACTATAAAGAGAGAAATGACGCGGCTATTGAACTCCTAAGTGCCTCTAGATGTGCATTTCATGATCATATGCATTTGGATAGAACTAATAACGCCTCGGAAAATGATTGTGAAAATGCTAACACACTCACACATGACGAGATCACTTGGTAGTGTTAGCACGTTTGCGAAGGCGGGATTCAGGCGTTTTCGAGAAGTTGAAACGACTATTTTCCACTACGCCGGAAGTCCGGAAAAGAAACGGAGGCGAACGGAGGTCACAGAGGTGACCGGACGCGGTCCTTGCATGACCGGACGCGTCCGGTCAGTGTTCAGTGTCTGCGCGTTTTTTAGTTCGATGATCGGACGCGTGGCGCGTCCGGTCACTGATGATCGGACACGTCCGGTCGTTCAGGGAGCTTACTGGACTCTAACCGGACGCTGGCACTGTCGCGTCCGGTCATTTTCTTCAGCGCGTCCGGTCACTGCTTCGTTGAGCGCTGCTCAGGCGACCAGCGCGTCCGGTCCTTCACGGGACCAGCGCGTCCGGTCGTTCCCGGCGCGTTCGGTCAGTTGGACCAGCGCGTCCGGTCGTTGCTTCGCAGTTAGCCGTTTGGCGACCAGCGCGTCCGGTCAGTACTTCACGAGTTAGCCGTTGGGCGACCGGCGCGTCCGGTCAGTTGGACCAGCGCGTCCGGTCAGCCCGTTTTCGGCTGTTTAAGTTTCTAACGGCTATATTCGAAGGGGTACGTCTATAAATACTCGTTGGCCGGCTCAAGGCTCTCTCTCGACCATTTGACATACTTGTGAGCACTTTGAGCTAAGCAACTCCCCTCCCACTCATCTCTCTTGCTTCTTTGCATATTCGAAGTGAGATTGAGTGATCCAAGTGCATTTGCTTTGTGAGATTGCATCTAGTTGGCACTTGGTGGTTGATTTGCTGCGGGATTCTTGTTTCTCTTGGTGGTTGCCGCCACCTAGACGGCTTTGAGCAGCTTGGAGGCGTTGGCAAGAGTTGGTGTTTGTTCTCGGCCACCTCCGGTGATTGTGAGGGGTTTGTGCCTACCTCGGCAAAGCGCCAAAGGCAACGTTAGTAAATTGCTCGTGTCATTGCAACCTTTTGCCATTTGGTAGGTTCTTGTGGCGCCTTTTGAGAGGCTCGATATGTGACCGATTAGCCACCGAACCACGTGGTGAAGAGGGACACAACGGGGACTAGCGTGCCGGCAAGCACGTGAACCTCGGGATAAATCTTCGTGTCATCACTTTCATATTGTGATTGATTGATCCCGGTGTTCGGTTATCTTGGCATTCATCTCTTGATCATATTAATTGGTTGTCTCAATTCTTCGCCCCTCGGTGATACCCTCCTAACTCAACCTCGCATTACTTTCTTAGTTATCTTTGCTAGCTAGTTAGCTTTGCTTTAGTAGCTCCTTTGTGTAGCTTGCTAGTTGTAGTTGTAGTTACCTTCTCGGTTTGTCTTGTGCGGTTGAGTGCAAATACTAGAATTGTGAATTGGATAGGTGGCTTGCAAACACCCCGTAGGCTAAGTAAAACTCGCATCTCGCTAGTTGTTATATTGATAAACTTGTTTAGCTTGTCTTTATAGAAAGTTTTAAAAGGCTATTCACCCCCCTCTAGCCATCTAGACCTTTCACTAACCGGGCCACACAAGCCCACCATAGGGTATTCTCTAAAGAAAAAAAGAAAAAAAGCCCACCATAGGGTGGCCACGTATGAGTTGTGACAACACCAATTCACCATTATGGGCTCATCACAGAGCTAGGCCCATTCGTCACAGGGGAACGCCTCAATTTACCAAATCAACCCCAAGAAAAGGAAAAATTCTAATTGACCTCAATTATTAGGGTGGTCTAGTTTACCCCATCAACTATGAAACGGTCTAATTTACCCACTGAACTTTGCAAAACCAGCCAAATCACCCTCGAGCGGTTTTGGACGGTGGTTTTGCTACAGTAACAACGGTTTTGCTACCGTAATGGTGGTTTTGTCCTTTTTTTATTTATTTCGTCGGAATCTTTGAAAAATCATAGTAAATCACAAAAAAATCATAAAATGAAAAATCCAATTTTGTTGGACTCCACATGAGTAGATCTACACAGTGAACATATAATATAGTATGCTTTACTACAAAGTTTTTGCTGTAAATTTTGATCTATTTTTTTCTGTAATTAATTTGAATAATTCATACAACAAAAATTTTGTACTAAAGCATACTATATTATATATTCACTGTATAGATATACTCATGTGGAGTCCAACAAAATTGGATTTTCCATTTTCTGATTTTTTTGTGATTTACTATGATTTTTCAAAGATTCAGACGAAATAAATAAAGAAGAAAAGAACAAAACTACTGTTACTGTAGCAAAACCGTTGTTACTGTAGCAAAACCACCGTCCAAAACCGCTCGAGGGGGTGATTTGGCCGGTTTTGCAAAGTTCATGGAGTAAATTAGATCGATTCGTAGTTGAGAGGGTAAACTAGACCACCCAATAGTTGTTAGACTTTTTTTTCCCAAGAAAACCTGCAAATCACAGTCCGTGATCTCTACGCCACCCAGTTGCTTCTTTCTTCTCTCCAAAACTCCTCACGCTTCTTCCGCGCCGGCTCCATCCCTCTCCTACACCTACACTGACCTTCTCCTTCCACATCTCCCGCAACCGCAAGCAACCACTGATCCAGCCGGTTCCGCCTCCCGGTAAGCTCGGCTCCCATCCAATCCTCGTTCCCTCGATTTCCTTCATGCTAGGGTTTGGTCGGGATCGGCGTTCGTTTTCCCCCAATTTCGGTGAATTTTCCGCTTCTTTTTAATATACTGTTTTTTTTTTTCATTCTCGGGGGTGGATAGGCGAATGGTGACGAACCAGGAGGCGGAGGCGGCATCGGCGGCAGCGCCGGGGGCAGGGGCAACGGTGGACCCGATGCGGCTGGCGTCGCGGTGGCGATCCCAGGCGGAGTGGGCCTGCGCGGCGGCGGAGCTGGAGGCTGAGCCGGCGCCGTCCGAGCTCAACACCGTCAACAGCTCGGGACTCTTCTCCGTCGTCTCTACCGACAAGTTGTCCGTGAAATACCTCGGCAGCCATCACCACGGCCACGACGTCGGTGTCGTGCAGGCCGACCGCCCCGCGCCCACGCGCCGGGCCGTGTACTACTTCGAGATGAGCGTCAGGAACGCGGGACACAAGGGGCAGACATCCATCGGGTTCACGAACGAGAGCTTCAAGATGAGGCGACAACCGGGGTGAGGACCCTTGCCTTGCTGCCCTGTTTTTTCTGATTAGTTAGGATTTACGTTTTCTGCTCTGTCATTTATCATGAATGCCTGGGATGTAATTTCCGATAATTGCATCACTTGTATAAATTTGTGTACAATTTGTTCTGGAAATCTACAAATGTTAGTTAAGTGACCATGATTAGCTATTTGTTGCTAAGGTCTTTTTCATGATATAGCTAAATTTCTAATTGTAAGCTTAAAGGGGCTGTCCTCGCAGACTGTCAGACTATTTCTGATTTATGGAATTTCTGTAGGTTAACTATAAAGACCCCTTCTCTTCTTTCCTTTTGAGCTGACCTCATATTGTAAATGCTAGTGTTTATGTGGCTTAATTGATTTTTTCTCTCTCAAATTTATCCTTTGTTCTTTCTAGTTGGGAGTCAAACAGTTGTGGATACCATGGTGATGATGGCCAGCTTTACGTGGATCAAAGGAAAGGTCAAGCATTTGGGCCAAAATTCACATCTGGTGACATAATTGGCGCTGGCATCAACTACTTGTCACAAGAATTTTTCTTCACGTAAGTTTGTGAGTTCTTAGTGAACTGATGGTGTTTGCTTGTTTGACTGGCTATTATTAACCTTCTAGGGCATTTTTTCCTTGGCTGAACATAGGATGATGAATATATTTGTATGGCACTTTGCCATAAACCTTTCTAGCTTTGCAAATATTCTTATCACTACGTCTGTAGAATGTAAAATCTTGAATTTGGGAAAAGAATGGAGTCTTTGTATATGCACTTTGGCACCACTCTTTGGCTCTTTGCTAGTTTCGACATGCCAATGCCATTCTTCTTTAGTGTTCAGGTTGGGATGTGCTGTATTCTTATTTTTGTTTCTTTATCTTGAGGCTTTTACCTTGTGCCCTTTATATTTCAGAACATATTGCTGCACGGTGATCTAATTACACGCAGCATCTTGCAGGAAAAATGGAGCTCAGGTTGGATCCATTCCAAAAGACATTAAAGGCCCACTATATCCTACCATTGCAGTTCATAGTCAGGGTGAAGAGTAAGCTGACATTTCCTTTAGTTGTTTAGGTGGCATATAATTGCTATTTGGAGTAACTTGCGTTTCACCCCAGTTTTTCCAACCTGAGTTGTAGAAACATCTGGCAGACTTAGATAGTAATACCTGTGCCAAAATGCAATTTACTCATTTGTCTTTTGCATGTTATATGATGGTTTTCCCTTCTAGCACGGCGTATAAAGTCGCAAGTCATACGCCTCAAAAGTAACACAAGTTAATTACTCCCTGTTTAATTCTTAGACATAACTTTATCAATGATTGATTCTTGGATTTGTAGGTTCACATATAAGGATATAGTGAGTCAACTGTTGAATTGATGATTTATGTTGGAATGTAAAGTCCTACTTAAAGTAGTTATGCCATATGTGGTGTTCAGAATTTGCTGCACTATCTGTGATAGCTTTTTTTATACTCCCCCCATTCCAAATTATAAGACGTTTTGGCTTTTCTAGATACATAGCTTTTGCTATGCACTTAGATATACACTATGTCTAGATACATGGTAAAATAATATATCTAGAAAAGCCAAAATGTCTTATAATTTGGAATGGAGGGAGTATATAATTTATTTCTATACCTTTTCATTTTCTATATCCTCATTGTGGGGTGTGATCTCTAGTTTACTCCAAGTTGCTTAGGACTAAAAGTCTGTTGTTGTTACAGGTTGACTGTAAACTTTGGAAAAGAACCATTCTGTTTTGACATTGAGGTGAGACAAGATGTTTATTCTAGATGTTTTTGTTCATCTACCATTACCTCACTGAGCTACATCAAAATGTTCTAATTTTTCCTGCCGCAACTGAAAACCCTTATTGCGCACTAGCTGTATATCAATAATACTCTTCTGCATCTATTGCACATGCTTCACTTTCCATTATGAATTACTCATCAGTTTTTTGATAAATTTGGCTGCATTATCAAATCAAATACATTTGACAGGAATTTTGATCTCATGCACCCTTTAGTGTGTTATTGGCCAACCACCACAAAAATATTATGCTACTAAAATGCAATTGATTTTCCTTTATGGTTAACAGTTGCAACTGTAGCTCTTCCTTTACATAACCACATAGCGAGTTAATGCGGAAGATGTGGATATAGTGATCATATATTACTGGCTTTATCCCATTGACTGAACACTAGTTCACAAATGTTCCGGTGCGCTCTGTCAGCAGCTTTTGCAATTGATGTGTTTTGCTTATATTGGCAGGGTTATATTTTTGAAGAGAAAATGAGGCAACAATCGGTGTCTGATAAATTGAACTTGGAGCCAGACATCAGTCATTGGTATTGCCGATACTCACTTCTTGTCTACTTCATTGCTTATCGTCTCCACATCTTGATTTCCATGTTACCTTATGTATAGGTTCTATTGAATAGTATAATTACTGGCTTATTGCATTCCATGGGTCCTCCCTTTCCTGGTTTTCGAAATCCATTCTATGTTGCCTTATCTTATGTATACATACCATGAACTTGTGACAGGATTGTCCGTTCATATCTCCTACATTATGGATACCAAGATACATTAAATGCTTTTGATATGGCAAATGCAACTGATCCCCCCACCAATCGCCAAAATGGTCATGCAGAACCTCCCGAAATGTATGGTCTTAGCCACAGAAAACTTTTGCGTCAGGTGAGCTTAGAAACTCAATGCAACCGATTGTTGAATTCATTTCTCTGTATCTTAGGTAGCATCTCCGTGAATTCAGTTGATACTTTGTAATAGTTACACAGAACTTTTTTTTCCTTGAACAAAAAAAGTTACATATACACTTCATTTTTAGTCCAGTTTGATAGTGTTGACAATTAAGCACCAGTTCCTAATGATTGATGCATGGGAAACTTTGTGTGAAGTATCTTTATTGTGGTTACTGTTTATGTGTGTTATGAGGGTGACCTGACTTTTGTTTGTTTTTATTACCAATCAATTTGGTTTGATAGTTCTATATTTTGGAATTTTAAATTTGCATGCGTGTGAGCTCATTAGCTGTCGCTTTCTGTTCTCACAGAAAAGTGACGGTCTTTGCTCTCAGCTGCCTTGCAAGCTTGAGCTCTTTTATCTTTGGTTGTGCAGCGCAAATATGTTGTAGTACTACATTCCACATCATTCCACTGTATCTTGCAAATGCAGCTGGATATTGATTTGATATTGCCCTCTTTTGATTTTTTTTGGCCTCTGGTATGGCTTCTTCCTTCTGAAAACAGTTTATTTTGTTTGATAAAGCTTATCATGAGTGGAGATATCGACTCTACATTCAAAAGACTTGGGGAGTGGTATCCACAAGTGATAAAGGTATACTCTACAGTCTTGTGGTTGATTTAATTTACCATCACCCTGTTATTTCCAGGAAAAAACGACACATATTATCTCTCAAATAATCTTCCGAGCTTGTGTTACGATTAATGTCTTCGTCATACATTCAGTCCTGTTTTCCTGAAGAACTTAGTTATAATCTCTGTGTGTTCTAAGAAAGAATTTCTTTCCTTTGCAGGATGAGAAATCGGTTATTTGCTTCCTACTTCATTCTCAAAGATTCATAGAATATATCAGGGTAATTATCTGAATATTCACATTTCAATTCCTGCGCTTCATAGATCACACCACTTCACTATAGGCTGAATGGATTGTACACCACTTCATTGCTGCATTGCATATCAACTGATATTTATATTCTTTCTCCAATGCATTAGGCTGAACAACTGGAGGATGCTGTGAAATATGGTCGTGCTAACCTGGCAAGCTTCTTGACACACAAAGCTTTTGAGGGACTTCTGAAGGTAATGCCATTTGTTTTTTTTTCTTGTTGGCTTTCTTTTGTTCTGTTGGGCATTGTGCTTTACATTAGTAATGTTCTTGTAAAATCTGTTTGTTGAAATGAAATCTTCTTGTTTGCAATTTCAATGAGCTTAAGCGCTTTGTATTGATGAGCTAAATAGAGAATTAGCTGCTTTCTGCAGGATAGTGTGGCCCTACTTGCGTATGAGAAGCCTGCAGAATCATGCATTGGATACCTGATGGACTCTCCCCAGCGTGAATTTGTGGCTGACGCAGTGAACGCAGCTGTCCTGTCGACGAACCCCACCATGAAGGACCCTGAGAGCTGCCTTTACTCGTGTCTCGAGAGGTTACTAAGGCAGCTCACAGTTTGTAGCTTTGAGCGGCGTGCATTCAACAACGACCAAGGAGATGCATTCTTACTCCACAAAGAAGTGCAGAATTATGAAAGGTCCAGGCGCTCATAGGCATTATCAGGTTTGATGCGCATCTGAGAAGTAAACTCAGATGCTAGACTTCCAACTCCTGTTTGAAGGGACGAAGGTTCACGACGGAGTGGTTGATCATGGCAAGCACAGATCCTTCCCTTTGAAGGTCTGCAGCGCCCCTCAACTTTGGCAACGGTGAACACCGAATTGCGCAGACAGAGCTCAGGCGTCTCAGAAGGTGTTCTATCCTCCCTGTAATCAGAAAACTCAGTGAGATACGACCAACGTTTCAGTTAACCTAATTTGTTGGTTGGCTAATATGCTGTTTGACATTGTGAATGCTGAAAAGTAAAGACCCTTGGTACAGTATCTTTGTATCATGTCTCATGCGACATTTATCTACAGGACGGCTTGAGTGCTGCGCTATAAAAAATTGGATACGTCCGCTGTTGGCCTGGTTTGGTGACAGCGGGTAGCTATCACGTGTTATAACAATCAGGTTCGTTGATTTCAGGTGCTCAAAATTCAAGTTTCCTACTAGTAACAATCTACTATGGAGATAAGCGCCCGTAGTGCCAGTGATTCTTATTGTGCGAGTGAATGAAGTCTGGAACAAAACTAATCAGGAGGAAAAACTAACAGAGATGCATTCTTGCATTCATGCAAGAAAAGGAAGAGATTTAAAAACCGGCATGCAAGGAGTTATATTCGCAAAAGAAAAGAAAACTTTAGTTAGACTGCAAGGAAACTAGTCAATTGGAAGAGTCACAATAGAAACCGTGCGTTGGAAACCTAAAGGGGTGCACTGCTAAACAGAGATTGTGATAAGCGCCTCAATTACATGAACAAGTTCCTGGCTGTAAGTACGTATATATTTTATTAACGTTAGAAAATGCATCAAAGGGGATGTAGCTCAAATGGTAGAGCGCTCGCTTTGCATGCGAGAGGCACGGGGTTCGATCCCCCGCATCTCCAAATTATTTTAGTACGGTTTCTTTTTGCCTTTGGCCCACATGGATTGGACTTAACAGCTGTTGCGATTGAATTTTCAATCTTCCTTCCATATGTTTTAATTATTTTCCTTCTCTTATATTTCGCTTTCCCTAAGTGGAAATATACTCCATTCTAAATTATAAAAAAATATATTAGCATTTACAGTAGGCAAATAAATCTATCTATCTATCCATATTATTAAAAGCAATATGTTTTTCTTTATTCGCTTCTATAAACATCTTACTGTCAAATCTAATCTACATCAAAATGTGTTTCATCGTCACATCGTGTGGCAGGTACATGTAGCTAGAGGTGGCCATTTGTGTTACCCATAAAGTTCGAGCCAGATAATCTAAGCTTTAAGCATTTCAGGTTTCCAAAATTGATACCTGAATTTTTTTTTCCAAAAAAACAATTCTATTCAAAATCAGTTAATTAAACAATAAAAAAATCGGAAGAGACAGAACTCTTGCCGCAAGTTTAAGAAAAAAAAACTTCTAGCAGCATTTTAGAAGAAAAAAACACGAGCATTACACATCACAACTGACATTAGAAAAATAGCACAATCAATCAATCACAAATAGTAAAAAGCATAAATGCTTCCACTATTTCACTACTCGGGCGGGCATGATAGGTTCTAGAATTCGACCGAAATAGTCCGAATTTCGGTGAAATTCGTCCATTTCGGTGAGGTCCGAAACGAATTTTATGCTTCACATTCCGAAGATTCACCAAATTGAGTCCGAAATTCATCCGAATTTTTCCGAAATTCATCCATTTCAGTTGGGACCAAATTTTTTTCCAAAACGAATCCCAAAACTTACCCGAATTATCCAAACTAAACTCATGTTTCTAGACTTAGTATTCAAAATACTAATAGGTTATTTCAGGTTTAAACATTTCAAAGTCGGATCCGGATAATTCAGGTTTAGATTTTAGGTATGGAGTTCAAGGAAGAGTTTAAGGAAGAATTCCCTTTTTGAGGGGCCCTTAGGGTCGTGGAATCTATATAATAAACTATATAGATGGAAACCAATAAAAGTCATTAACTTTTGTTTCTCTACAACTACGCTGATCCACGTCATCTCTTTTGTTTTCACCGTTGGATCATGAGCTTCCAAACACATCTGTCCGTTCATGTTAGCCCTGGGCACGAAAAACCGAAAATCGAGAACCGAACCGAAAAAATCGAGAACCGAACCGAAAAAACCGAACCGATCGGTTTCGGTTCCTAATTCGGTTCCAAAAATCCAGGAACCGAAATAAGCTGGGTCAATTCGGTTCCAGGGTTCGGTTAACCGAATTAACCCGCAGGAACCGAACTTGTTTTCTTATTCCTCTTCATAATCATGACTTCATCTACGCTTGAAACTTGAATAAGTGTGTGTATGGTTGTGTGCTAGTGTGTTGTACAGCTGGAGCCTGGAGTGGAGGCTGCATGTTTCATTTCATTACTGTTTGTTGTTTGAGTCTTTGAGAATTGTTATTTATTTGCCTTAGCATTTGAGAGAACAATCATATTGTATGGTATTGTTTATTGTGATGCATTGCTCTTAAAATTGTCCCTGTTGAGTGCATGAAAATGTGGCAAAATGCTGCTGAAATTTTTAATTGAATGAGCTATTTTTTAAGTTCCTGAAAATTTCGGGTATTTGGTTGCAAATGCTATATTTTGAAGAAAGGCACTAGATTGAGCAAGTTTGAGAAGAAGTGTGATGAAGGCTTCCTACTTGGCTACTCAACTACTAGCAAAGCTTATAGAGTTTGGAATTTGGCTAGTGGTTTACTTGAAGAAGTGCATGATGTTGAGTTTGATGAAACAAATGGTTCTCAAGATGAGGAAGATAACTTGGATGATGTGAGAGGAACTCAATTGAGTAATGCTATGAAAGAAATGGATATTGGTGATATTAGGCCAAAGCAAGTGATTGATGTGGATGACAATAAAGATCAAGTACTCCAAAGTCCAATTACACAAGCTAGTGGTTCTCTAATGCAAAATCAAGCTAGTACATCATCTCAAGTGCAACAAGATCAACAAGTGGCTAGTTCATCATCTCCAACTTATGATCAACATCAACATCCAAGCAATCAAGTCCAAGTGCTTCAACCAACTAACATTGCAAGAAACCATCCATTGAATTCCATCATTGGTGACATACAAAGAGGAGTTCAAACTAGGTCAAGATTGACATCATTTTGTGCTCACTCTTCTTTTGTGTCAATGGAAGAACCCAAAGACATTGATAGAGCATTGAGAGATCCGGATTGGGTAAATGCAATGCATGAAGAGCTCAACAACTTCAAGAGAAATGAAGTATGGGAACTAGTTGAAAGGCCTAAGGATCACAATGTCATTGGAACAAGATGGGTCTTTCGCAACAAGCAAGATCAAGATGGGATAGTAATAAGGAACAAAGCAAGACTAGTGGCTCAAGGTTACACACAAATAGAGGGTCTTGACTTTGGTGAAACTTATGCCCCGGTCGCAAGATTGGAAGCAATTAGGATCTTACTTGCCTATGCTTGTGCTCACAATATCAAGCTATATCAAATGGATGTGAAGAGTGCATTTCTCAATGGGTATATCCAAGAAGAGGTGTATGTGGAGCAACCTCCCGGTTTTGAAGATGACAAGAAACCCAATCATGTCTACAAGTTGAGAAAAGCTTTGTATGGATTGAAGCAAGCACCTAGAGCATGGTATGAAAGATTGAGGGACTTCTTGCTGTCCAAAGGATTTGTCATGGGCAAAGTTGATACAACACTATTCATCAAGAAGATTAGGAAAGACTTGTTTGTGTTGCAAATATATGTTGATGATATCATATTCGGTTCAACCAATCAAGATTATTGTGATGAGTTTGGAAAAATGATGGCAAAGGAATTTGAAATGTCAATGATTGGTGAACTTAGTTTCTTTCTTGGACTTCAAATCAAACAAATGAAAGAAGGTACATTTGTGAGCCAAACTAAGTACATCAAAGATATGCTCAAGAAGTTTGGCATGGAAGATGCAAAGAGTATTACAACCCCAATGGGCACTAGTGGAAGTTTGGATAGTGTCAAGAGTGGCAACATGGTGGATCAAAAGCTATATAGATCAATGATTGGTAGCCTACTCTATGTGACGGCATCAAGGCCCGATGTGATGTTTAGTGTATGCATGTGTGCAAGATTTCAAGCCTCACCAAGAGAAAGTCATTTGAAGGCAACAAAGAGAATATTGAGGTACTTAAAGCATACACAAGATGTTGGATTGTGGTATCCCAAAGGTGCGAGCTTTGAGCTAGTTGGATATTCGGACTCCGACTATGCCGGTGACAAAGTGGAAAGAAAGAGCACTTTCGGGACTTGTCAATTGTTGGGAAGATCACTTGTCTCATGGTCATCCAAGAAGCAAAATAGTATTGCACTATCTACCGCCGAGGCCGAATACATCGCCGCGGGTAGTTGTTGTGCACAAATCTTATGGATGAAGGCAACATTGAAAGATTTTGGAATCAACTTCAAGAATGTGCCATTGCTATGTGACAATGAAAGTGCCGTGAAGCTAACCAACAATCCGGTTCAACATCAAAGAACAAAGCATATTGATGTTCGTCATCACTTTATTAGAGATCATCAACAAAAGGGTGACATTGCCATTGAGAGTGTGGGCACCGAAGATCAATTAGCCGATCTATTCACCAAGCCACTTGATGAGAAGAGATTTCACAAGCTAAAGAATGAGTTGAACATACTTGATTTCTCCAACATGAGTTGATGCACCCCATATATGACATGCCTCTCCTTCGAGCCCAAGGTACAATTGGTTGACATGTCATACATTCTATGCTAAGGACTTGTTTAGTGTATCTAGTCATGATTTCTTATGTTCTAGGATCATTCATGAAAATTAAATAAATTTGAAGTTTATATGGTGCCACTATTGTTTCCATGACTTGTATGATCTAGTGGTAGCATATAACTTGTTTAAGTAGCTTGTGATCCTAAGTATTTAATCTAGAAAACTTGTCTAAATATTTGCTTCAACATGGTGCATGATAACCCTTCTAGTGAGGTGTGAAGAAGCTTGCCCTTGGATCAAACCGAAGTATTTTATTTATGCAAGCAATCTAGGTTGAATCATAAACTTGATCCTCACCCCATATTTCAACATGATAATCTATCTAAAGTTTGCTCCTTGTGGTCAATTGGTGCCAAAGGGGGAGAAAATATTGTTCACAAAGATAGAACTCAAAGGGGAAGCAAATATTGTGGGGGAGAAAATGTTGTTCACAAAGATAGATCCTAAAAGGGGAGAATTGATAAAAGAAGGGGATCAACTAAAATTTTGAGCACATAAGTAGGGGGAGCAAGCTCTTAAGCATGAATGTTGCATTTCCATGTGCACTTCATATGTATGATGCATAGTTATGCATTTTGTTTTCTCCGATACTTTGCTTGTGTGGTGACTTGCTAGTATAATTTGAATGATGCATTGTGGTACTAGCATGAATAGGAAGTAGTTAGATTTTTTGCTTCATGTTTTTCATAGTGGTACTAGAGCCTTGCTTATAATGTTGATCTCACGAGGTTTCTAGTTATGTTTGTGCTTTTACAAGTGGAATCTAACTACATAAGGTGCTAAGATGGTGTTTATCGCTACTCCGATGGTATCACGCTTCAAAGGTCTATAATCTTAAACACTTAGCACCTATTGGTAGACAATGCTCCTAATCTTTCCTATCTAACATGTATGCTTCCAAAATCCAAACATATAGCATACATGTAGGGGGAGCCATTGCTATCAATTTGAATTCATGATCACATGTCCATAATTCTTACACATGGTAATATACTTGGACAATGTGACATGGGTTCAATCGAAATTTTATCATAATATCTTTGTGAAAGGTTTGTCACCAATTACCAACAAGAGGGAGATTGAAAGTCCTATGTTTGGTGTTGGTAATTAGTGACAATGCCTAAGTACTAATCCTATGCCTAAGTTGTATGTAGCATATGAGGATTAGTACATTCCAAGGTTGGTGGCAAGATGGACATGGTGATCATGATGGCCACACTTGGATTTGGACGCAACCCTATGTGATCAAGGCAAAGGTATATGCTTAAGGGTTGTGTTTTAGTAACCAAGACACCTAGTGGGTGTGGTTACATTATAGGATAGATAGCCGTACTATAAAGAGAGAAATGACGCGGCTATTGAACTCCTAAGTGCCTCTAGATGTGCATTTCATGATCATATGCATTTGGATAGAACTAATAACGCCTCGGAAAATGATTGTGAAAATGCTAACACACTCACACATGACGAGATCACTTGGTAGTGTTAGCACGTTTGCGAAGGCGGGATTCAGGCGTTTTCGAGAAGTTGAAACGACTATTTTCCACTACGCCGGAAGTCCGGAAAAGAAACGGAGGCGAACGGAGGTCACAGAGGTGACCGGACGCGGTCCTTGCATGACCGGACGCGTCCGGTCAGTGTTCAGTGTCTGCGCGTTTTTTAGTTCGATGATCGGACGCGTGGCGCGTCCGGTCACTGATGATCGGACACGTCCGGTCGTTCAGGGAGCTTACTGGACTCTAACCGGACGCTGGCACTGTCGCGTCCGGTCATTTTCTTCAGCGCGTCCGGTCACTGCTTCGTTGAGCGCTGCTCAGGCGACCAGCGCGTCCGGTCCTTCACGGGACCAGCGCGTCCGGTCGTTCCCGGCGCGTTCGGTCAGTTGGACCAGCGCGTCCGGTCGTTGCTTCGCAGTTAGCCGTTTGGCGACCAGCGCGTCCGGTCAGTACTTCACGAGTTAGCCGTTGGGCGACCGGCGCGTCCGGTCAGTTGGACCAGCGCGTCCGGTCAGCCCGTTTTCGGCTGTTTAAGTTTCTAACGGCTATATTCGAAGGGGTACGTCTATAAATACTCGTTGGCCGGCTCAAGGCTCTCTCTCGACCATTTGACATACTTGTGAGCACTTTGAGCTAAGCAACTCCCCTCCCACTCATCTCTCTTGCTTCTTTGCATATTCGAAGTGAGATTGAGTGATCCAAGTGCATTTGCTTTGTGAGATTGCATCTAGTTGGCACTTGGTGGTTGATTTGCTGCGGGATTCTTGTTTCTCTTGGTGGTTGCCGCCACCTAGACGGCTTTGAGCAGCTTGGAGGCGTTGGCAAGAGTTGGTGTTTGTTCTCGGCCACCTCCGGTGATTGTGAGGGGTTTGTGCCTACCTCGGCAAAGCGCCAAAGGCAACGTTAGTAAATTGCTCGTGTCATTGCAACCTTTTGCCATTTGGTAGGTTCTTGTGGCGCCTTTTGAGAGGCTCGATATGTGACCGATTAGCCACCGAACCACGTGGTGAAGAGGGACACAACGGGGACTAGCGTGCCGGCAAGCACGTGAACCTCGGGATAAATCTTCGTGTCATCACTTTCATATTGTGATTGATTGATCCCGGTGTTCGGTTATCTTGGCATTCATCTCTTGATCATATTAATTGGTTGTCTCAATTCTTCGCCCCTCGGTGATACCCTCCTAACTCAACCTCGCATTACTTTCTTAGTTATCTTTGCTAGCTAGTTAGCTTTGCTTTAGTAGCTCCTTTGTGTAGCTTGCTAGTTGTAGTTGTAGTTACCTTCTCGGTTTGTCTTGTGCGGTTGAGTGCAAATACTAGAATTGTGAATTGGATAGGTGGCTTGCAAACACCCCGTAGGCTAAGTAAAACTCGCATCTCGCTAGTTGTTATATTGATAAACTTGTTTAGCTTGTCTTTATAGAAAGTTTTAAAAGGCTATTCACCCCCCTCTAGCCATCTAGACCTTTCACTAACCGGGCCACACAAGCCCACCATAGGGTATTCTCTAAAGAAAAAAAGAAAAAAAGCCCACCATAGGGTGGCCACGTATGAGTTGTGACAACACCAATTCACCATTATGGGCTCATCACAGAGCTAGGCCCATTCGTCACAGGGGAACGCCTCAATTTACCAAATCAACCCCAAGAAAAGGAAAAATTCTAATTGACCTCAATTATTGGGGTGGTCTAGTTTACCCCATCAACTATGAAACGGTCTAATTTACCCACTGAACTTTGCAAAACCAGCCAAATCACCCTCGAGCGGTTTTGGACGGTGGTTTTGCTACAGTAACAACGGTTTTGCTACCGTAATGGTGGTTTTGTCCTTTTTTTATTTATTTCGTCGGAATCTTTGAAAAATCATAGTAAATCACAAAAAAATCATAAAATGAAAAATCCAATTTTGTTGGACTCCACATGAGTAGATCTACACAGTGAACATATAATATAGTATGCTTTACTACAAAGTTTTTGCTGTAAATTTTGATCTATTTTTTTCTGTAATTAATTTGAATAATTCATACAACAAAAATTTTGTACTAAAGCATACTATATTATATATTCACTGTATAGATATACTCATGTGGAGTCCAACAAAATTGGATTTTCCATTTTCTGATTTTTTTGTGATTTACTATGATTTTTCAAAGATTCAGACGAAATAAATAAAGAAGAAAAGAACAAAACTACTGTTACTGTAGCAAAACCGTTGTTACTGTAGCAAAACCACCGTCCAAAACCGCTCGAGGGGGTGATTTGGCCGGTTTTGCAAAGTTCATGGAGTAAATTAGATCGATTCGTAGTTGAGAGGGTAAACTAGACCACCCAATAGTTGTTAGACTTTTTTTTCCCAAGAAAACCTGCAAATCACAGTCCGTGATCTCTACGCCACCCAGTTGCTTCTTTCTTCTCTCCAAAACTCCTCACGCTTCTTCCGCGCCGGCTCCATCCCTCTCCTACACCTACACTGACCTTCTCCTTCCACATCTCCCGCAACCGCAAGCAACCACTGATCCAGCCGGTTCCGCCTCCCGGTAAGCTCGGCTCCCATCCAATCCTCGTTCCCTCGATTTCCTTCATGCTAGGGTTTGGTCGGGATCGGCGTTCGTTTTCCCCCAATTTCGGTGAATTTTCCGCTTCTTTTTAATATACTGTTTTTTTTTTTTCATTCTCGGGGGTGGATAGGCGAATGGTGACGAACCAGGAGGCGGAGGCGGCATCGGCGGCAGCGCCGGGGGCAGGGGCAACGGTGGACCCGATGCGGCTGGCGTCGCGGTGGCGATCCCAGGCGGAGTGGGCCTGCGCGGCGGCGGAGCTGGAGGCTGAGCCGGCGCCGTCCGAGCTCAACACCGTCAACAGCTCGGGACTCTTCTCCGTCGTCTCTACCGACAAGTTGTCCGTGAAATACCTCGGCAGCCATCACCACGGCCACGACGTCGGTGTCGTGCAGGCCGACCGCCCCGCGCCCACGCGCCGGGCCGTGTACTACTTCGAGATGAGCGTCAGGAACGCGGGACACAAGGGGCAGACATCCATCGGGTTCACGAACGAGAGCTTCAAGATGAGGCGACAACCGGGGTGAGGACCCTTGCCTTGCTGCCCTGTTTTTTCTGATTAGTTAGGATTTACGTTTTCTGCTCTGTCATTTATCATGAATGCCTGGGATGTAATTTCCGATAATTGCATCACTTGTATAAATTTGTGTACAATTTGTTCTGGAAATCTACAAATGTTAGTTAAGTGACCATGATTAGCTATTTGTTGCTAAGGTCTTTTTCATGATATAGCTAAATTTCTAATTGTAAGCTTAAAGGGGCTGTCCTCGCAGACTGTCAGACTATTTCTGATTTATGGAATTTCTGTAGGTTAACTATAAAGACCCCTTCTCTTCTTTCCTTTTGAGCTGACCTCATATTGTAAATGCTAGTGTTTATGTGGCTTAATTGATTTTTTCTCTCTCAAATTTATCCTTTGTTCTTTCTAGTTGGGAGTCAAACAGTTGTGGATACCATGGTGATGATGGCCAGCTTTACGTGGATCAAAGGAAAGGTCAAGCATTTGGGCCAAAATTCACATCTGGTGACATAATTGGCGCTGGCATCAACTACTTGTCACAAGAATTTTTCTTCACGTAAGTTTGTGAGTTCTTAGTGAACTGATGGTGTTTGCTTGTTTGACTGGCTATTATTAACCTTCTAGGGCATTTTTTCCTTGGCTGAACATAGGATGATGAATATATTTGTATGGCACTTTGCCATAAACCTTTCTAGCTTTGCAAATATTCTTATCACTACGTCTGTAGAATGTAAAATCTTGAATTTGGGAAAAGAATGGAGTCTTTGTATATGCACTTTGGCACCACTCTTTGGCTCTTTGCTAGTTTCGACATGCCAATGCCATTCTTCTTTAGTGTTCAGGTTGGGATGTGCTGTATTCTTATTTTTGTTTCTTTATCTTGAGGCTTTTACCTTGTGCCCTTTATATTTCAGAACATATTGCTGCACGGTGATCTAATTACACGCAGCATCTTGCAGGAAAAATGGAGCTCAGGTTGGATCCATTCCAAAAGACATTAAAGGCCCACTATATCCTACCATTGCAGTTCATAGTCAGGGTGAAGAGTAAGCTGACATTTCCTTTAGTTGTTTAGGTGGCATATAATTGCTATTTGGAGTAACTTGCGTTTCACCCCAGTTTTTCCAACCTGAGTTGTAGAAACATCTGGCAGACTTAGATAGTAATACCTGTGCCAAAATGCAATTTACTCATTTGTCTTTTGCATGTTATATGATGGTTTTCCCTTCTAGCACGGCGTATAAAGTCGCAAGTCATACGCCTCAAAAGTAACACAAGTTAATTACTCCCTGTTTAATTCTTAGACATAACTTTATCAATGATTGATTCTTGGATTTGTAGGTTCACATATAAGGATATAGTGAGTCAACTGTTGAATTGATGATTTATGTTGGAATGTAAAGTCCTACTTAAAGTAGTTATGCCATATGTGGTGTTCAGAATTTGCTGCACTATCTGTGATAGCTTTTTTTATACTCCCCCCATTCCAAATTATAAGACGTTTTGGCTTTTCTAGATACATAGCTTTTGCTATGCACTTAGATATACACTATGTCTAGATACATGGTAAAATAATATATCTAGAAAAGCCAAAATGTCTTATAATTTGGAATGGAGGGAGTATATAATTTATTTCTATACCTTTTCATTTTCTATATCCTCATTGTGGGGTGTGATCTCTAGTTTACTCCAAGTTGCTTAGGACTAAAAGTCTGTTGTTGTTACAGGTTGACTGTAAACTTTGGAAAAGAACCATTCTGTTTTGACATTGAGGTGAGACAAGATGTTTATTCTAGATGTTTTTGTTCATCTACCATTACCTCACTGAGCTACATCAAAATGTTCTAATTTTTCCTGCCGCAACTGAAAACCCTTATTGCGCACTAGCTGTATATCAATAATACTCTTCTGCATCTATTGCACATGCTTCACTTTCCATTATGAATTACTCATCAGTTTTTTGATAAATTTGGCTGCATTATCAAATCAAATACATTTGACAGGAATTTTGATCTCATGCACCCTTTAGTGTGTTATTGGCCAACCACCACAAAAATATTATGCTACTAAAATGCAATTGATTTTCCTTTATGGTTAACAGTTGCAACTGTAGCTCTTCCTTTACATAACCACATAGCGAGTTAATGCGGAAGATGTGGATATAGTGATCATATATTACTGGCTTTATCCCATTGACTGAACACTAGTTCACAAATGTTCCGGTGCGCTCTGTCAGCAGCTTTTGCAATTGATGTGTTTTGCTTATATTGGCAGGGTTATATTTTTGAAGAGAAAATGAGGCAACAATCGGTGTCTGATAAATTGAACTTGGAGCCAGACATCAGTCATTGGTATTGCCGATACTCACTTCTTGTCTACTTCATTGCTTATCGTCTCCACATCTTGATTTCCATGTTACCTTATGTATAGGTTCTATTGAATAGTATAATTACTGGCTTATTGCATTCCATGGGTCCTCCCTTTCCTGGTTTTCGAAATCCATTCTATGTTGCCTTATCTTATGTATACATACCATGAACTTGTGACAGGATTGTCCGTTCATATCTCCTACATTATGGATACCAAGATACATTAAATGCTTTTGATATGGCAAATGCAACTGATCCCCCCACCAATCGCCAAAATGGTCATGCAGAACCTCCCGAAATGTATGGTCTTAGCCACAGAAAACTTTTGCGTCAGGTGAGCTTAGAAACTCAATGCAACCGATTGTTGAATTCATTTCTCTGTATCTTAGGTAGCATCTCCGTGAATTCAGTTGATACTTTGTAATAGTTACACAGAACTTTTTTTTCCTTGAACAAAAAAAGTTACATATACACTTCATTTTTAGTCCAGTTTGATAGTGTTGACAATTAAGCACCAGTTCCTAATGATTGATGCATGGGAAACTTTGTGTGAAGTATCTTTATTGTGGTTACTGTTTATGTGTGTTATGAGGGTGACCTGACTTTTGTTTGTTTTTATTACCAATCAATTTGGTTTGATAGTTCTATATTTTGGAATTTTAAATTTGCATGCGTGTGAGCTCATTAGCTGTCGCTTTCTGTTCTCACAGAAAAGTGACGGTCTTTGCTCTCAGCTGCCTTGCAAGCTTGAGCTCTTTTATCTTTGGTTGTGCAGCGCAAATATGTTGTAGTACTACATTCCACATCATTCCACTGTATCTTGCAAATGCAGCTGGATATTGATTTGATATTGCCCTCTTTTGATTTTTTTTGGCCTCTGGTATGGCTTCTTCCTTCTGAAAACAGTTTATTTTGTTTGATAAAGCTTATCATGAGTGGAGATATCGACTCTACATTCAAAAGACTTGGGGAGTGGTATCCACAAGTGATAAAGGTATACTCTACAGTCTTGTGGTTGATTTAATTTACCATCACCCTGTTATTTCCAGGAAAAAACGACACATATTATCTCTCAAATAATCTTCCGAGCTTGTGTTACGATTAATGTCTTCGTCATACATTCAGTCCTGTTTTCCTGAAGAACTTAGTTATAA
This sequence comes from Saccharum hybrid cultivar R570, assembly GCA_038087645.1. NCBI lineage: Eukaryota > Viridiplantae > Streptophyta > Magnoliopsida > Poales > Poaceae > Saccharum > Saccharum hybrid cultivar. The sequence continues at coordinate 5,747,590 of JAQSUU010000190.1, read as the reverse complement.
TCTCTGTGTGTTCTAAGAAAGAATTTCTTTCCTTTGCAGGATGAGAAATCGGTTATTTGCTTCCTACTTCATTCTCAAAGATTCATAGAATATATCAGGGTAATTATCTGAATATTCACATTTCAATTCCTGCGCTTCATAGATCACACCACTTCACTATAGGCTGAATGGATTGTACACCACTTCATTGCTGCATTGCATATCAACTGATATTTATATTCTTTCTCCAATGCATTAGGCTGAACAACTGGAGGATGCTGTGAAATATGGTCGTGCTAACCTGGCAAGCTTCTTGACACACAAAGCTTTTGAGGGACTTCTGAAGGTAATGCCATTTGTTTTTTTTTCTTGTTGGCTTTCTTTTGTTCTGTTGGGCATTGTGCTTTACATTAGTAATGTTCTTGTAAAATCTGTTTGTTGAAATGAAATCTTCTTGTTTGCAATTTCAATGAGCTTAAGCGCTTTGTATTGATGAGCTAAATAGAGAATTAGCTGCTTTCTGCAGGATAGTGTGGCCCTACTTGCGTATGAGAAGCCTGCAGAATCATGCATTGGATACCTGATGGACTCTCCCCAGCGTGAATTTGTGGCTGACGCAGTGAACGCAGCTGTCCTGTCGACGAACCCCACCATGAAGGACCCTGAGAGCTGCCTTTACTCGTGTCTCGAGAGGTTACTAAGGCAGCTCACAGTTTGTAGCTTTGAGCGGCGTGCATTCAACAACGACCAAGGAGATGCATTCTTACTCCACAAAGAAGTGCAGAATTATGAAAGGTCCAGGCGCTCATAGGCATTATCAGGTTTGATGCGCATCTGAGAAGTAAACTCAGATGCTAGACTTCCAACTCCTGTTTGAAGGGACGAAGGTTCACGACGGAGTGGTTGATCATGGCAAGCACAGATCCTTCCCTTTGAAGGTCTGCAGCGCCCCTCAACTTTGGCAACGGTGAACACCGAATTGCGCAGACAGAGCTCAGGCGTCTCAGAAGGTGTTCTATCCTCCCTGTAGTCAGAAAACTCAGTGAGATACGACCAACGTTTCAGTTAACCTAATTTGTTGGTTGGCTAATATGCTGTTTGACATTGTGAATGCTGAAAAGTAAAGACCCTTGGTACAGTATCTTTGTATCATGTCTCATGCGACATTTATCTACAGGACGGCTTGAGTGCTGCGCTATAAAAAATTGGATACGTCCGCTGTTGGCCTGGTTTGGTGACAGCGGGTAGCTATCACGTGTTATAACAATCAGGTTCGTTGATTTCAGGTGCTCAAAATTCAAGTTTCCTACTAGTAACAATCTACTATGGAGATAAGCGCCCGTAGTGCCAGTGATTCTTATTGTGCGAGTGAATGAAGTCTGGAACAAAACTAATCAGGAGGAAAAACTAACAGAGATGCATTCTTGCATTCATGCAAGAAAAGGAAGAGATTTAAAAACCGGCATGCAAGGAGTTATATTCGCAAAAGAAAAGAAAACTTTAGTTAGACTGCAAGGAAACTAGTCAATTGGAAGAGTCACAATAGAAACCGTGCGTTGGAAACCTAAAGGGGTGCACTGCTAAACAGAGATTGTGATAAGCGCCTCAATTACATGAACAAGTTCCTGGCTGTAAGTACGTATATATTTTATTAACGTTAGAAAATGCATCAAAGGGGATGTAGCTCAAATGGTAGAGCGCTCGCTTTGCATGCGAGAGGCACGGGGTTCGATCCCCCGCATCTCCAAATTATTTTAGTACGGTTTCTTTTTGCCTTTGGCCCACATGGATTGGACTTAACAGCTGTTGCGATTGAATTTTCAATCTTCCTTCCATATGTTTTAATTATTTTCCTTCTCTTATATTTCGCTTTCCCTAAGTGGAAATATACTCCATTCTAAATTATAAAAAAATATATTAGCATTTACAGTAGGCAAATAAATCTATCTATCTATCCATATTATTAAAAGCAATATGTTTTTCTTTATTCGCTTCTATAAACATCTTACTGTCAAATCTAATCTACATCAAAATGTGTTTCATCGTCACATCGTGTGGCAGGTACATGTAGCTAGAGGTGGCCATTTGTGTTACCCATAAAGTTCGAGCCAGATAATCTAAGCTTTAAGCATTTCAGGTTTCCAAAATTGATACCTGAATTTTTTTTTTCCAAAAAAACAATTCTATTCAAAATCAGTTAATTAAACAATAAAAAAATCGGAAGAGACAGAACTCTTGCCGCAAGTTTAAGAAAAAAAAACTTCTAGCAGCATTTTAGAAGAAAAAAACACGAGCATTACACATCACAACTGACATTAGAAAAATAGCACAATCAATCAATCACAAATAGTAAAAAGCATAAATGCTTCCACTATTTCACTACTCGGGCGGGCATGATAGGTTCTAGAATTCGACCGAAATAGTCCGAATTTCGGTGAAATTCGTCCATTTCGGTGAGGTCCGAAACGAATTTTATGCTTCACATTCCGAAGATTCACCAAATTGAGTCCGAAATTCATCCGAATTTTTCCGAAATTCATCCATTTCAGTTGGGACCAAATTTTTTTCCAAAACGAATCCCAAAACTTACCCGAATTATCCAAACTAAACTCATGTTTCTAGACTTAGTATTCAAAATACTAATAGGTTATTTCAGGTTTAAACATTTCAAAGTCGGATCCGGATAATTCAGGTTTAGATTTTAGGTATGGAGTTCAAGGAAGAGTTTAAGGAAGAATTCTCTTTTTGAGGGGCCCTTAGGGTCGTGGAATCTATATAATAAACTATATAGATGGAAACCAATAAAAGTCATTAACTTTTGTTTCTCTACAACTACGCTGATCCACGTCATCTCTTTTGTTTTCACCGTTGGATCATGAGCTTCCAAACACATCTGTCCGTTCATGTTAGCCCTGGGCACGAAAAACCAAAAATCGAGAACCGAACCGAAAAAATCGAGAACCGAACCGAAAAAACCGAACCGATCGGTTTCGGTTCCTAATTCGGTTCCAAAAATCCAGGAACCGAAATAAGCTGGGTCAATTCGGTTCCAGGGTTCGGTTAACCGAATTAACCCGCAGGAACCGAACTTGTTTTCTTATTCCTCTTCATAATCATGACTTCATCTACGCTTGAAACTTGAATAAGTGTGTGTATGGCTGTGTGCTAGTGTGTTGTACAGCTGGAGCCTGGAGTGGAGGCTGCATGTTTCATTTCATTACTGTTTGTTGTTTGAGTCTTTGAGAATTGTTATTTATTTGCCTTAGCATTTGAGAGAACAATCATATTGTATGGTATTGTTTATTGTGATGCATTGCTCTTAAAATTGTCCCTGTTGAGTGCATGAAAATATGGCAAAATGCTGCTGAAATTTTTAATTGAATGAGCTATTTTTTAAGTTCCTGAAAATTTCGGTTCCTTCGGTTAGAACTGAAACCGAACCGAAGAAACCGAAACCGAATTACCTCGGTTCCAAGATTTCTCAGGAACTGATCGGTTCCTTGTTCTGCTGGAACCGAATTAGCGGGGGAACCGAGGAACCGAACCGAACCGAACCGAAGAACCGAACGCCCAGGGCTAGTTCATGTGTCCTAATCATGCTGGCCGTTTGCCCGTTTCTAGTGTCTGCACAGAAATGAACAGTCATATTTAACTAGTCTAGACTAAACCTAATATGCAACTACCAAGAACAAGATTATAAGAGAGAATAGTTTGTGTTGTTTTTTTTCTACGTTAACACTTGTATTTCCACAATATGGATACACCCTATTCTCTTGCATGGGATCTTTATCTTCTTTTGTTTTCAATGTTTTGTTTTTGACATTTCGTATTGAATTATGTTTGTAATTATCATCACATTTAATATCATCGGAATTTCAACTTAAAACGTGTTCAAGTCAATTTTAAACTGTCAAGGGCATTACATATGAGAATGAGGTGGTGCCTTATGTTTCTTTAACGCTAGCATAGATGGGTGATAGAGAAATATGTATTCTACGTGGGTATTTTAGGTTAAAACTTTTATGTGGTGGCAGTAATAGATAATTTATTAACATCATATGTTGTCATTTTGATTTTATTTTTTGATTAACATGGTAATCTTTAGGCTTCCACAATTAACTTGGATTTTTTTACTTAAATATTTTTTGAAGAGTTTTTAGTTAAATATTAAGATGATAAATTATGGGACAAACCAAAGGTGGAACTTTATTTAGCCTCTAGGTCCTAAACTACGGCCTACACCCGAGCCATGTCGGATAAGACATATGAACCACCATGACAAATACCTTTTCTTGCTATGGGTCGGTACATGACAAATATTAAGATTCAACAATGGCCACTTTAATGTTGTTGTACATACTGCCAGTATGCAAGTAGGTTAGCCCACAAATCCATATGTAGTTTTGTGCTTTGTCCATAACCCACAAAATTAAATCTATATGTGTGTTCGCTGGCTAGCTTATTTACTACATCCTAATGTGCAACCTCTCAACACTTAAGGTTGCAGTTGTAAATACAATCTGGCTTCTCACCAAGTCAGAAACCGAGCCAACAAGTGTGTAGTCTCTAGTGGGATCAAACTCAGTACTGCGTGACTGCCATTGTTCTTTTTTTTTTCTTCCTTTGGGTGGGCCGGCGTGGTGAGTGACTGCCATTGCCGTTGTTCATATGGAAGACGAAGTAAACCCTGAGTAGTTGTCAAGTCGATCAGGCAAAGGAGATGGAGACGGGGCTCCTCACGGTGTGCTTGTCAAACACCCACCGGAGCGAGCCCTCCACAATCTTGGCGTCAGTGCTCTGCCCCCGCCAAACAGAGACCGTGAAGTTCTGAGCCTGGTTCGCCTCCGTGAACTGCAAGGACCTCGGAGTGACCTTCACCTGCACAGAGGCTGGCAGGTCGACGTGGGGGTAGTACATCGCCGGCGCCTCCCCGACATTCTTCACTGTGCGGCTCACCACAACCGGAGCCGTGGGGTTCGTCGTCGACGGGAGCGTGACCGTGATGGATGGGTAGTTGAGCATGCGGTCCGGGATCACCGTGATGGTCGGGTTCACCTGGCCGGCGCCTGTGGCGAACAAGTTGGCCGGCACGTACTGCTCGTCCACTATTTGTTTTCCCGATTTGTCGTCGGGGTCAGCGGTTGTCATGATGGCGCACTTGATCGCCGCCGGCGACCAGTCGGCGAACTGACGTGCGAGGCAGGGAGCACGTGCGCGTCGGCGATGGTGCTGTACCCGTCGGCGAACTGGTTGGCTATAATCGTGCCGAACCCACCGGCTCTCTTCACCTCGGCACCTTTGTCAAGCCTGTCGACGAGGTTGCCACGGTCGCAGAGCACGATCTTGCCCTTGACGTCGAAGCCGTCAAGTGAGCCGTTGCCGCAGAAACTGGCGTTGGGTGTTGAGCTGGCGCCCGCGTAGACCAACGGGTAGGTGACGGTCGTCGAGATGTTGGGCTGGAAAACCGACTCGCCGTCGAACGTCAAGCCGTTTCCGAGGCGCACCTGGGCAGCGATCAGACGGTCCATGGTTCCCGCCGCGACGGTGACCATCCACGGCGCATCGTTGGACAACGTGCTAGCCGCTGGCCGGCCGCCAAGCTGACAAATATTGTCTGTGTAGAATGGCCTCGTCTCCCCGCCAAGGGACACGGAGATAACGTCACAGCCGTCACCAACGGCCGCGTCGATGCCAGCGAGGATGTCGGCACTGCTGCAGTCGTCGTCGCTACACACCTTGTACATGGCGACGTGCGCGCGTGGCGCCATGCCGGAAGCAGTGCCGGCGCCCTGGCCGAGCACTTGGGCGCCCGCCACGACGGCTCCCGCCGTGGTGCTCGACGTGTGCGTGCCGTGCCCGTCCCGGTCGAGCGGGGACGGGTCCGACGACTTGAAAGAACGTGCGCCGATGAGCTTGTTGTTGCACGCCGAGCTAGGCGTTGAAGTCGCAGCGGCCCTTCCACTTGGCCGGCGGCGGCGGCGGCATGCCGTCGCCGCTGAAGGAGGGGTGGAAGGGATCGACGCCGCCGTCGAGCACGCCGATGATGACGCCCTCGCCGGACCCGGAGGTGTAGTTCCTCCCGCTCTGCGGCAGCTCCAGCCCAAGGAACTGCGGCGTGTGCGTCGTCAGCAGCCTGTACACCTGGTTCGGCACCGCCGTGACGAACCCGGGCATGGCGGACAGCGTGTCGAGCTCCTGCTCCGTCAGCCGAGCGGCGAAGCCGCTCGCGACGTGGTGGTACGAGTGGACGAGCCGCTCATCCTCTGGAAGGAATGTCTTGTACCATGTCGTTCGGTCGTCCTCGGTCGTACCGAACACGTGGCTCTTGTGCGGCTGCACGTGGACGATGAACGTACGGAGCTCATCGCCGGACACCGCGGCAACGACTGCAAGGAGAAGGATGGGGAGCAACGAGAGCTTGAAGCTTCCCATGGTTGGCTTGCTGTAAGCTAGTGTGTGAGCGTGCATGGACTTTTTATAAGACCCATACGTGCTCGTTTGTTTCATCATTTATGGTTCTTGTTGCTGTTAAGGAAAGCCGCAGACGGACGGCATTGTTCTCTGGCCGCGGCACACGGAGCTTTGGAGCCGTGCCAATGTTGGGAGGTGTTTGCACGGACCAGAGGGCTGAGTTTACGATATGGACATGGAATAGTTGCTTGGGAATTGCCTTGTCGCGTTAGAGAGGAAACGACTGTTTGCGCGTGGCAGGCACCTGAGTTCCTGTCCGTGGATAGCAAAGAGCTAGAGGGCAACAGGTAAATTCCAGCGGAATAACGGCTCTTGACCCTGGTCCGAGAACAAGCAGCTACCGTCTCACAACTTGTGTCATTGTGTGCCTCGGCGTTTCCTCGATGACAATTGCTAATGGACAACCGAGTGTTTCCGCCGGCTCCAACACCGATTTTTGTGTCCGTCAAAATTGCTACCGTCGTCGTCAAACTTGAGATACTTTGGCTCTTCAAGATTGACTTATAATTTGGAATTGAGAGAGTATTAGCTATCTACTGGAGAGAGAGAGTATTAGCTATCTACTGGAGAGAGCCAAGTCTTGTAGGCACTTCATCGAGCATACTGTGTGCACCGTCGCTGGCAGCTACTGGTTCGCTGCATAGCGCCTATTGTGGAGGGAGAAGAGGGGCGCTTCCTAGGGAGAAGAGAGGCGCTGGGAAGCTGTGTTGTGCCATCACTGGTAAAGCCTTCTTTCTCGCGGTGACGACGCTCTCCTTCCTAATGATGGCGATTTGCCTCCCTGCATTGAGGACGACCAGAGGAGGCGGGGCGAACTCGAGCACCTCCTCAACTTGCGAGGAAGCGGAGGGCTCCCATGCTAGGTGGGGCACAGCCGCGCCGCATTGCCTTGCCGGTGCGCCGTGCTCGAAGCACTGGACAAGGACCTAAGCGACGGAGAGATTGAGAGCCTGATGAAATTGTTGTCCTGGCGCTCGCTCCAGAACCTTGCTTTTGCTGTAAGAGAGATGATGCAATGGACCAAATCTGAGCACTAGCACGGCATCGAACGGTTAGGAAATTTCAGGCGACGTGGCGCAATGAGAGGCCAGAGTCCGTCCTGCAGATTCGTTATTGTAAGGTTGCACTGCACACCCTAATAATGAATCACAGCAACAACGTCCTTTCCCCTCTCCAGTCATTTGTGCACCCTGTTATTTATGCAGCACTACAACAGCAAGGAGCCAAAGGATCGCCTCCACTCTCAGCTCGTTGATTGATCTTCAGCGACAAATCAATTGCGTAGGCCAGCTATCTATGGCAAAGCCTCCAGAATCCAGATCGTTCTTCATCGACGATTCTATATATAGCTGAATTTTTATGCATAAGCCATCTGCTGCCGGAACACATGAGAATTTTTCTGCTTCTCTCTTTTAAGTCAATAAGGTCAAACTATTTAATTTTGTTAATCATTATAATCTCTTCTTTATCTATATACTACCTAATAATAAAGAGGCAAATTTTTCGCTAAGATTTTTTTTCCACCTACATATAAGATGTAAGACTTCTCCTAAACCAAGATTACATGTGAGATGTAAGACTCCTTCTAAACCAAGATTCAATTTTAAATACGTCTATTTTACGAACATGAGTCAAGTACGTGTCTGAAACGCAAAACAGAAAGAAAAAGGAAACAGACGAGCACCGAAGAGGAAAAACGAAACCAAAAAAGGAAACAGGTGATAGGTCCGAAACAAAAAAAAAGCATAGGCAAAATAAAAAAAACCAAAAAACGAAATTAAAAAAGTTTTCCATGGTAAGATATATAATATTAAAAATTAAGATAAGATTCATATTTTCTTTGAACCTGTTTTTTATTTCAAAATACCCCGGTGTCCTTTGGCACGGCCGGACTCCGTATGCGTGCCGCAAATATGGAAGTTAGAAATCAACTAAAATAAGAAGGCAGAAAATAGTCAAAGTTACTAACAAAATAAAAAATGAACTCCAAATCAAAACCAAAAGGGGACACATATGTCGTACCTGCCCAACTCGTTCTTCATCCGGATTGGCTTATGTTTCTAGAATTGAACTTGCATATGCTTACAACCCCATAACTTTGTTTGCTACAACGGTCATTGCCGTATTGCCGAGCACACACCATTGTGTTGTTTAATCAGAGGAAGGGGATCTCGCCGCCGATTCATTCCATGGTCAGGTCTCACCGATTGAGATGCTCTACGGGGCCCGTTGTTGTCGCGAGTGCAGAGTTCAGATACTGTATAGCAACTTCGCCAACACGTGCGAGCTCTGGCTCCACCTCCGCTGTTCGCACCACTGCTACCGTGCATCGCTCGGACGACTGGGATCTGAGGAGGAGCGCCTGCGGTGCCGACACCCCTATTCATCGGCGCATGTCGGCCATCACCTTTCTTCACCAGGATGGCCGGTGTTCTCTGTCACATCACCACATTGTTGTCCGAGGTGCTGAAACGGTCCGCATGCCAGACACATGCAGCGAGAGTTTGAGGCGCCATCGGGCATGGACGTGGTGATGCTAGGGCCATCTGGTCTGAATGGCTGAACTCCTAGGCCCGTGCATGTCTTTGCCACCGGCGTTAGAGGTACGGACCATGCCGCCCAACCCCCGAGTAACTGGATGTCCCACGGTCATAGCCCTAGCCATATTGTAAACTTTCCGATGTCTTGGCAGAGCGCAACTAGACTCACCTGGGTTGGAGCAAGATGGGTAGCAACAACTGTAAGAATTGCCGAGGAGATGGCAAAGCGATGGAAGAAGCCAGTAGAAAAACAAGAAAAGCATGGTGCCCGAATTCTGATTGACACGACAACATGGAGAAAGAGAGAGATACAGAGACAAGTTTATTAAATTTTATAGAAAGAGCAAAACATAATTTCTCCCCGTTGCAACGCACGAACACTTTTGCTAGTAAATTACTGATGTGCTAAATTTGAATGTATTTCTTCTTTTTCAACAAACAATATATCTTTTCTTGACCATTATAATTGTCTGTCTTCATGATGATGTAGCTTATGCCCCTCATGGTTTATGAGACTTGCAAATTGTTTGTGTTTTCTACAGAGAACAGAAATATCTTAGCTTTAGTGGGTTCCATCTTTATTGTCCTTTCTCTAAAATATAGTTTAGGAAAAGAACATCATCTTTTATTTGTTTTATAGAATATACTGCATTTTGAGTCTATTGTTCAACTCAGTAATATATATTATTGTCCTTTCTCTAAAATATAATTTACAATTTTCAAACTTCTAAGATATACCATTGCTATTCACCTATTTGGAAACTTGTTGAAAGCATCTAGGCCCTGAGAGTTGGTTTCGGCAATTGATGACAACGCAACATTACCATGACTAACGTGTGTTTTGCAGAAACCTTAGTAAGTTAGGTCATGGGAATGGTGATTATTTTAGGCACAATAGTTTTTATGCCCCTTGATGGAAATCGTTTCGGTTTTCAAATGATTAACGTCAAGATTAAGGACGGTTAGTTCCGGATGTTGAGGAGTTGAGTTACGTTTGGAATAGTCATTAGGATCTTCGTTTTTCTCCTTTGGCCGTACTATAAAGGGGGGCATGAGCGAGTAGCTTGACCTAGGTGAGTCTATTTGTTTAGGTGTGGTGCACACTTGTCAAACTTAGCACTAGGTAGCTCAGGTGAAGCCCAAAGTCCGGTTGGAAGGAACTCGGTTCAAGTTGCGTCGCGATTCGAAGTCTTTTGAGCCTTTTATTCTTGACCGGACGCGGTCTCTGCCTTGACCGAACACGTCCGGTCAGTACTGATAGTCACCGCAGTTTCAATTCGATTGACCGGACGTGGTCCTCCCATGGACCGGACGCGTAGATCGTGTTGACCAGGGTCAGAGAGGGTAAGTGTCGTGATCGGACGCGACTAGGAAATTGATCAGACGCGTCTACAGCGCGCCCGGTCCAGTTCCAGAGAGGAACTTCGCTGACTGGACGCGTCCGGTCATCACCGATCGGACTCGTCTGTGCGTCCGGTCAAAGTACAGAAAGGGTTTTGAGCGACCGGACACGTCTGGTCACGTCGACCGGCGCGTCCGGTCAGTACGTAAAATGCTGAGTTGGCACATAACGGTTGGGATTGACTGTGGGGAGTATAAATACATCCCCTTCACCTCTATTTGAGTTCTCTTGCTCATTTGTTCAGCTGAGGAACACCTTTCATGTAACACCCCAGGTGTTGATCACCAATTAAGTAGTGGGTTTAAGCTCAAACACGACAAATTAGTGGAGATGACGATGCCAAGGTCAAACCTATGGAAATAAACCCTAATCTAAACTTGGATGCTGCACCCTTCTTTGCATATAGGCCATTTTTACGATATATGCTTGGGTGTTGTTATCAAAGTATCTTCACATGTCTCACATCAATAACTATCTATATTGATCCCTGGAAAAGTTTCATGAAGTTTGGAATAAAAAAGTCACATGAAATGATAAGTTCCGCTCCTATTAGAAATTGCCCCATTAAGTTAATGGAACTATAGACCATCAACCAAACCTTGCCAATATGCCCAAATGACTTTAGATGAACTCTACAACAAAAGTCATGAAGGGTTCATGTTGAGCAAATGTCAAGAAATTGCCCCGATTGGCCTAAAACCTTAGTTTAGGCTTTATCGAGTTGCTAATTTGACCCAAAGTGAAAGTTTGAATTCTATACTAGTTTTCATGTTGGACCTTGAATAAAAGTTGTAGTTCTTGTTATGTAGAACAAACTTTGTTTAAAGATCAAGGCCTAGTTAGGCCTCTAACTTAGTGTAACCGAGCCCTCAAGTTGGAATCTAGTGCTGTTTTGGGAGCTCGAAATTTTGCTAAGTCCTCAATGGACTGAATGGTTGTTTTAGTTTCCATGTAGGCATGTTGGTGAGTTTGTAACTTGAAAACTATGGAGATCTAGACCGAACTCATATAAGAAAAGTTGGACCTAACATGTAGCTCTACAACTTATATTAGTGAAGTTTTCGCAAAAACCGACCGGATTAAGAGTTAGAAGGGGGAGAAGAATGTCATTTCAGTCAATGTGGAACCGAAGTTCAGATTTCAGTTTCATTGTAGCTCTCTTTGGGAATTAATATCTCTTAAACCGTTTTGAATTGGACCAAACTCCCTTAATCAAAGTTGTTGTACTCATATAGCTCTAACACATCATGTATTTAGTTGCTCAAATAACTAATCGGTCTGAGAGATACAGAGGGGGAAAGATGGTGGATTCAGTCGAACTTTTGAGGTAGAATTGGATTTTTGAAATTGCTGCTACAGTGCCGACCGGGACAGAGCCTTCACGCCGCGTGGAGCTCCAGCTCGCTCGCATGCACGCCACCTCGCGTCCATGCTCGGCAAAAAGGACACCGAGTCCTCTCCCTCGGTCCCCTTCTCTCACTCCCTCCACCCCACTCTCGCTCGTCCTCCCTTGCTGTTGCCGAGCGCGCACGGCCATGGCCGGGCCGAGCTCCCGCCGCCGCTTCCGTTCTCGCCGCTCCCAGCCTCCTCGCTCCTCACGAGCAACGTCATCAGCTTCGCCTCCCTCGCCTGCACGCCGTGCTCGTGCTCGCCGTCCAAAACCACGCTGGGAGCACCGCAGTCGCCGGCCGCCGTCGCCTCCGACCGCCGGTGCGCATGGCCGGTCCACCTCGGGCCACCTCTCGGCCATCCGAGACCACCAGCGGGCGCGCGCGGGCCTCCCGGTGCTCCCCCACCACTCCATCACCGCCGACGAGCCTCCTACGGCCGGCTTCCGCGAGCTCCGGCGACCCCTCCCCTGTAAAATCGCGACCAGGGACTGCATGCAACAATTTGACTCAAAGCAGGGGCGTAACTGCAATGTCATAGACTCATATGAATAGTGCCTCGAGGGACCTATTTGTCGTGAATCGGGTAAAACTTTGAAAATACATAGTAAATCATAGGAAATTCCTAAAATAGCAAATGAGGACTTTTTGGAATCCTTGTGAAATTATCTATGCAGTAGATCTATAAAATTTCATGTTTTAGTTTAAATATTTTGCGGTAAAAATAGATTTGTGCAGTAGGGTTGTAATGCTAGTTGAATTTGTTATTTTTCATAACTGTAGATCTAGGGCTCCAAATGAAGTGAAATTTTTGTGACATGCTACTCATATGATAGTTGATGTGTGGTAAAAATTTCATGAGTATTGGATGAAGTATGAGTGAGTTATTGGTTTATCTTGCTCTCACATGAATTCTTGCTTTAGCAACTTGTCTTTTTCATAGAGGTTGCTATACATATCCAAATGGAGTGAAATTTGTACAGTATACTATTGAGAGGATATGTGAGCCACTGTAATTTTTGTAGAATTTATTGTGCACTTTTGATAGGTGTTCATAATTCCACCTAATTATCTAAATAAATTAAGAAAATACATTAAAAGAAATTATTTAGGAATGGAAACTATATTTTCTGGTGTTCATTAGTCATGTGTGACATGTTGGCAAAGTTGGTTTTGTCTAATTATATGTTTGCAACATAAGTTAATAATTATTTCTTGCAAATGAGGTTTCTGGACAGATCTGGGAACTTAGCAAAGTTCTTCATGATAATGTGCTTTGTTGTGAAACTTATTTATACAAAAGTTGTAGATAATATATGTATCTAGCTTCTGTTAAAATTTGGTGGCATTTGGCCATGTGGTTTAGGAGTTATAGCTGTTTAAAGTTGGGTTACAGAATTACTTGCTCTCTATCTTGTTAGACCAGTTTCTGTGTTTGTGTAAATTCGACATGATTAACTTTGGAATCATGCTAGGATGATTATAAATTAAATGTAGAGAATTTTATAAGCTTTCCATAATGTCTTCTTGCAAGTCATTTGGATTTATAAAACTCCAGATATGATTGATTTATTAAGCTACTGTTTGCAAGTCCAGAAATTGGCATATTCCAATTATCGTTGTTGCTTCATCTTGACTTGCTTTGCATGTTGCTAAGTGTGATTCATGTCCTTGGTGATGAAGTTAGTACACCTAAGACTTTGTAAATCTTGTGTCATGTTGGTATTGCTTTCCTTGCTATCTTAGCATGATAGGTCGTGTAATGTTTATTTGAGCAATGTAAAGTGCTTATGTGTATTTAGCGTAACCTTGTACTTACCTTGTTTAGTGTGTGATGCATCATCTATTGTGTTCCCATATATTCATACACTTGCATCTTGCATCTCATTTAGGTACGCTAGATGCACCACGTGAAGGACGTGATGTGGAGCTAACCAGAAGATGGTGTTGGTGGACCTATCTCGGAGATGGAAAGATCGGACAAGTGCTAGAATGAGGGAATGCTCGCCAAGAGAGTTTCATCTGACAAACTCTGACTTGAGTCGGATCCCAGGCAAGCCCCGGAGCATTATAAGCCTCCTATCTTTAAAGCAATTAATTCTATATATGTTATAAGTATTGCTGCATTAAGTGATAGGAGTTGGTTGGAAACCCTTGCTGCATTATATCATTCCTTGTCCAGATATATGAATCCTTGAATCCTACATAGATTAGGATCGAGTAGATGCTTAGCCCTGCTTTAAGCGGTAGAAGTCAGGTGATTTCCTGTCACCTGCGAGATATAGGGATATTCATATATGGCACGGTTGGCTATATTTGCTATCGTGGAAAGGAACCATGTGTTAATAAAATGAAATGAGACCGGGCGGGATGATGATAGTGAAGCGACAAGGCATGGAGGTCTTGGATGTGAATCTATCCCCGTCTGAGTCGTTTAAGGACCGATTCGCTGTACGTCCTTGAGTCATGTTGAACGCAGTCTAACACTTAGTTGGCCGGATAAGTCGTTCCGACCGCGAAGCCGAGTAATGTGATTCAGGCCGGGAATCGAATGGTAGGTTGCTTCTTGGAGGAGAGAAAGGATGTGCTTGGGGACATTGGCGTGAGACCAAGGGGGGGTTAGAGTCCCTATCACCTGGCAGAGTGTTGCCCTTGGGGTCGCGACATCATTCGGACCCGCGATTCCTGAATCATATGAAAAGGTGGCCTGTGCGACCCTGGCAGGGGTCTGCACGGTGAGTGTTAGAAATACCCCTCCAGTTGGATAGGAATTCGATTCGAATCGCCGTCGCTCCCGGTTAGTGAGCACTTGACTTGAGCAGCGGCAACGTAGATTCCATTAAATTGAACGGATGGTTAATTGGATCACGATGGAAAGGTTGCCTCAATTTATACCTGCTATGGTTAATATTGTTTGCTCCTAATAAAGTGAGTGCTCTAGTACAGGTTCTAATATAGATGATAGGTTAATAATAATTAACTTGATGCTTAAGCATTAATGATTGATCATCTATATTAAGCTTTTATGCAAAATGTTGTCAAGCTAGCCCCACTTTATATCAGCCTTGCATGATCCTTGGTGTCACCTTATTTCTGGTTTCTGACGGGTAAGTCTAGCTGAGTACTTTGTCGTACTCAGGGTTTTATCCCCACTTGTTGCAGGTTGTGATGTATCATGGCGGCTGCAAGAGTTGGTTGACTCCTGCCTTAGTGGCGGAGTGTGAT
Source organism: Saccharum hybrid cultivar R570 (assembly GCA_038087645.1). Lineage (NCBI taxonomy): Eukaryota > Viridiplantae > Streptophyta > Magnoliopsida > Poales > Poaceae > Saccharum > Saccharum hybrid cultivar. Next base: position 5,732,585 of record JAQSUU010000190.1, on the reverse strand, counting down.
CATGGGCATGATCCTTCTTATTGACCTTATCTCTAATGCTTTTGTTGGAAGTCGACCGTGGTACTGGCATATATTTGAAATAAAGGTTTTGTTAGTTTCAAATTACTTTGCTTCCGCTACTTTTGAACTTAAGTTGTAATAACTTTGTTGAACTCCGATGTATATTTAATTACTTATGAAATGGTTGTAACATGTGACTTGTTATGTTGAATCACTACGATCTTGGCTTGTATGTTGGTTGGTTTGAAATCCCTCGTGATTTCATTGGACTACCGGAGTTATATGGGCTCAAGTGCGAGAATTTGATCATTTCGGTGATTGTTTTTGTACTTGTGCTCTTATAATTTGGACGGTTCTGTTACAGCTGGTATCGGAGCAAGATTCAACATTAAACATGTCATATGTGTATTTAAAACAAAGGTTTTGTTTCTAAAACTAGTTTTATCAACTTATAGCATATATAGGTTTGTGACATCTGAATTCTAAACCTAAGTATGCCAGTGGTCAATTTCCTTATGCCCATATAAGGATTATTAGGTGGCTTATATAAGTACTAACTTGGGGGTTTTTCATTATGCATCTACGTCCAGGCCAAGGTATGTATGTGTGATGACTCTCCCACACTATGCTACCCGGTGTGTCAGATTAGAGGTAGCCTTCATATATGAAATAGCCATATATGTTGCTAGTTTACTTTTATGTAACGTCGCACCTACTCTCAGGTAAGTGTGAGTTATGAGAGCATGACCGTACAAACTGCGGTCTAGGGGAGAGCTAGATTTGGTTACTGGATTATCTACATGTTACACACATGTATATATGAAGGTACTTAATTGTGGGTGATCGAATGATTCGAGTAGTTTTGGTGCTACATGTACGTATACAGGGGTATATGTATATGGGAGTGCTTAGAATTTTATCTTCCTATTTCATTGTGTGCTATATTTGGGGAAATGTTGGGCTGCAATGAAACTTTTCTGCAGGTACGCTAACCATGAATGCGTAAGTCGAATGTAGCTGGCGACTAGCTATATATCGAAAGAGTGCGTGTTATGCCACCGACATAGAACGTGATCACCACCTTAGGTTGGCAATCTTGTGAGGACGAATAGGACGAAGCATGCATCTTCATGATTGTTGCCTTATGTATAGCTATGCTCCTCTTACCCTTGTCCTATACGAAGTAACTTATGATTGATGTGGTACACTATCTTTCTTGAATGAAGCTAAATAAGAATGCCTTATTCCATGTTGCTTGAATAGGGAGTGTTTGACGATAGTGTGTGCTTAGCCTTGTTAGAAATGATTGTGGTTACATGCTTGAACCTATAGATGTCCTCTAGGTTAGCCAAGTGGCGGATATGTTGTCATACAAGTGTTTGCAAATGCTTTAGACCTCACCTAAGTAATTGTGATTCTTATTAATGAATTAAATTAGTTGGTCTAAGGTAATAATATTTAGAGCTATTAGAATAACATGTTGGTGTGCTCTCTTGTCAAGTAGAACAAAGGCAAGTTTAGTTTTGCTTGTCGAATGTTGGCTGCTAGAACATTTTCTGTTGTAGTGATGCTTTCGTGATCATAATGGTGTTTTCTGTAGTTATGGGGAATACCAAAGTTGTAACTAAATTACTTATCTAGCTTGTCCTAAAATTTCATGACCCTAGGTATTATGGTTTGAGAATTATGAATTTTAGAAGTTTACTGTCAGGTTTTGTTATGCTCTGAATAGATCTGAATGTTTGATTTATTTGACCTTTGTGCATAGGGAATCATGTCTTGGAGATAATAGAAGAAGTGTAGTACTTTTTCTAAGCTTTCCAAAATGTCCTATAGCACTAATTGTGGTGATATAAATCTCTAGTTATGAGCTTGCAAAATAGAATGACAGAATCTGTCCAAATCAGGGCAGAGATGTCTTCTTTGTCTTGTTTGGCCTTGTTGGCTATAGAATCATCTTAATATGATAATGAGAAAGTTATAGACAACTTAATAAGCTTTACATAAAGTTAAGGCTCAGCCTTGTTGTGTCCCTAGAACTCCAGTTACGCATTTTCGAAGTTCTTGTCAGTTTTCTGTCCATATTGGTACAGATCTGAAACATTAGCATTTTGGTCATGTCAATCTATGAATTTGCTTTTGGTATGAATAACTAAAGTGTAGTCATCTTCCTAAGCTTTCTATAAAGTCGAGGACCACTTTTGTGGGATGTCTACAACCCTAGTTATGGTTGAAACAAGTAACCACTGTGCTGCTGTCCAGATTCTAGGCACATGTTAAGTTAGTCACCTTAGCTAGCATTTGTTTTGAGCTAAACTTGTAGTTAGTTCATGCTTGAGATAAATGCTTATGTTGGATAAGCCTTGTGCTTTGTATTGGTTGCTTAAGCCTATCCGTTTAAATTTTCTCCAATATCTGCTTGACTGTGATGTTGTATGTATGCTTGTTATCTAGGTAATGCCCTAGTTGTCACCTCGTTTGTCCTCGGTGAGCACACGAGGGTCACATAGCTTTATCCTAGAACAACGTTCACATATGTAATTGTTTGGTTGTCGTCTCTAGTTAGGTTCTCTCTCTTAGGAGTCTGATCCTGTAGCCGTGGTTGCTTGCCTTGAATGTTTGTATCCATGCCTTTGCTTGACCAAAAGCTCAAAGTTTAGTTCTCCTATATATTTGCATAAGCCATGGATGTTCTGTAACCCTTTTTGTGAAGACCCTTGTCGACTGACGAACCAAGTTAACTCTCATTAACGCTAGCCTTTGATCATGGTTCGTACGTTGCCAGTTGTGGAGATCGTACCCAAATCCATGTTGAACCTTCCGGTTGCCTCTCCCAAAGGTTAGCTAGTATGACGCAACGTCTGTTTGCTGCGGCCTCTAAATCGTGTGCTTGCAAATTCGTGCAGCTACCTTATCAACCCAATCTGTGTCATTTGAAATTCCTCATCGGGTGTATGTTCAGTAATGGTGTTATGAGTAGCAACTAATGGTGCCGCGACGAAACCGAGAGCCTCCTGTGGGTGCACACACAAGGTTGTGCTGCTCGGCACGCGCTGGTATCATGGTTTCTAATCATAATCCATTGCAGAACAATACTGATGTGATTTTCACGTGACCTTCTTCCTTGGTTGTCTTTTCATATCTTATTAAAAGACCCTTATATTGGACCAAAAGTAGTAGAGCTTCCTCCTGAAGTTGCTAAGAGGATAACTTTTGAAGAACAGGTCACTGACATAAACATTAACAAACCGCATGAAGTGGTAGACAAGTGACTCTACTTAGTTGTCCTAGTATTGACGAGCGTCATCCGGTGAGCGACGTATCTCATTCCTGTTGGATAAAAAGGACACACAACACTTAATGTTGGACAAGTCATCCGTTGGCTAAGACTCGATCGTTACAATATACAAGTTTTAACCTTTGTATGCATAATGGCCATACCATCGAAATCAACCATCTCTGGTGAGACTCCGTATCTGCTGACTTCGATGGCAACCATCTGCTTTGTATCAACCACTATTATTGTGATCAAGAATGAAGTTTTGGAACTTTTTAGTGTTGAGAAACAACTAATTAGTTACCAATAGGAAGGTTAATCTCTAACTAGGTAACGACTTCTTGGTAGCTACGAAGGCTATGTCTTACAGAGCAATAACCAATAAGAAGTTAATCATCTAGCCACAACTTGAGAGATACTCTATCTTCTAGAGCCATTGTGATCAAGTCAATTCCGTCTTGGACAATCACACAGATAGTGCAAGGTGTTCTATCAGCTAAAGCGAAGAATTAGAGAAAGCATGACCTAGTTTCAATTAGCATCCTTGTGCCCTTAGGTGCCACAAATGGTTTGTTCATTACTCTATTGGACGATCTCTTAAGTGGTCTTAAGGATCCTGTTGGACACCCTTTCTCTTTGCTTTTATGTTCTCTCATCAATAATTATTGGGACAATCAAGGGTTCTACGAGTAAATTTGCACATCAAAAGCAATTTGAAAAGTGTCAAACAACAGATTTCCCATCTTAGAGCTGCTATATGACCCTAAAGAGAAAGTCTCATGGTGAAAGGTTGGCCTGACAAAGTTGTTATGCTGCAAGTCAACTCAACTTACAGTACAACTAAGTCACTAAGGAAAATGTTATTCAATCGCTTGGTGGTAGACTACTCCCCGCGGTTAAGTGAATAATTACAACTTTTGTTGTCCTTAAGGCCTCGTTACATCTTTCTTTGGGAATTATTTTCCTAAGATGACATACTTTGGTACCTTATAAATGTTTTTATCCAAGAGGTTGCATCTGATTCAACCCAGATAACTGTTGTCTTGGATAGAAGAATCTTCTTAGGTAACATTTGGCCGAAATACGAAGCCAACTAAGTCAGCTATCACATTCACTAACACATCGATAGACTCAGATAATACAGTGTTGTCATCAGAGAAAGAGAACTGCACACATGGAACCTCAAGTAGTTTTCCATTAGTTGGTGTCTAAATGAATGAACATTTACGACCAACGTAAACCTTATCTATTGGTTAGTCAGTATCCTATAGCCTCAGAGTATGTTGTCATCTATGATCTCACCTTTTGGAAGGTTGTGCTCAAGCCATTTTGGTAGAGAACTGCTTTTCAAACGTTGTGAACATAGGATCATTTCAACGAATATACTTCTAAATATTTCGGTCTAGAGTCAAGTTCATATGGCCTATGTTGTGGTCATTAGAAAGTCAGATACTTGTGAGTGGTTCACTCATGGACCAAATGATCTCCGTACACTGAGAATGCAGTATGTGCAATCTTGGATTCCTCCTAAAGTAACAATGCTTCATGGAAGTCAATGAAGGAAATTCTTCAGACAAATTTTACCATGAAGAGTAAGTATTAGAAAGTGCCTTGACCAAATTAGTTCCACCAATTTCAAAGCTTTGTAGATGAATGCTATAGTAGATATTGAGAACTAGATAATGTGTCTCTCTCCCTTAAAAGGTCTTCCATTCCGAATCTCGGGACGCGATTCTTTTAAGGGGGGAGGGCTGTAACACCCCAGGTGTTGATCACCAATTAAGTAGTGGGTTTAAGCTCAAACACGACAAATTAGTGGAGATGACGATGCCAAGGTCAAACCTATGGAAATAAACCCTAATCTAAACTTGGATGCTGCACCCTTCTTTGCATATAGGCCATTTTTACGATATATGCTTGGGTGTTGTTATCAAAGTATCTTCACATGTCTCACATCAATAACTATCTATATTGATCCCTGGAAAAGTTTCATGAAGTTTGGAATAAAAAAGTCACATGAAATGATAAGTTCCGCTCCTATTAGAAATTGCCCCATTAAGTTAATGGAACTATAGACCATCAACCAAACCTTGCCAATATGCCCAAATGACTTTAGATGAACTCTACAACAAAAGTCATGAAGGGTTCATGTTGAGCAAATGTCAAGAAATTGCCCCGATTGGCCTAAAACCTTAGTTTAGGCTTTATCGAGTTGCTAATTTGACCCAAAGTGAAAGTTTGAATTCTATACTAGTTTTCATGTTGGACCTTAAATAAAAGTTGTAGTTCTTGTTATGTAGAACAAACTTTGTTTAAAGATCAAGGCCTAGTTAGGCCTCTAACTTAGTGTAACCGAGCCCTCAAGTTGGAATCTAGTGCTGTTTTGGGAGCTCGAAATTTTGCTAAGTCCTCAATGGACTGAATGGTTGTTTTAGTTTCCATGTAGGCATGTTGGTGAGTTTGTAACTTGAAAACTATGGAGATCTAGACCGAACTCATATAAGAAAAGTTGGACCTAACATGTAGCTCTACAACTTATATTAGTGAAGTTTTCGCAAAAACCGACCGGATTAAGAGTTAGAAGGGGGAGAAGAATGCCATTTCAGTCAATGTGGAACCGAAGTTCAGATTTCAGTTTCATTGTAGCTCTCTTTGGGAATTAATATCTCTTAAACCGTTTTGAATTGGACCAAACTCCCTTAATCAAAGTTGTTGTACTCATATAGCTCTAACACATCATGTATTTAGTTGCTCAAATAACTAATCGGTCTGAGAGATACAGAGGGGGAAAGATGGTGGATTCAGTCGAACTTTTGAGGTAGAATTGGATTTTTGAAATTGCTGCTACAGTGCCGACCGGGACAGAGCCTTCACGCCGCGTGGAGCTCCAGCTCGCTCGCATGCACGCCACCTCGCGTCCATGCTCGGCAAAAAGGACACCGAGTCCTCTCCCTCGGTCCCCTTCTCTCACTCCCTCCACCCCACTCTCGCTCGTCCTCCCTTGCTGTTGCCGAGCGCGCACGGCCATGGCCGGGCCGAGCTCCCGCCGCCGCTTCCGTTCTCGCCGCTCCCAGCCTCCTCGCTCCTCACGAGCAACGTCATCAGCTTTGCCTCCCTCGCCTGCACGCCGTGCTCGTGCTCGCCGTCCAAAACCACGCTGGGAGCACCGCAGTCGCCGGCCGCCGTCGCCTCCGACCGCCGGTGCGCATGGCCGGTCCACCTCGGGCCACCTCTCGGCCATCCGAGACCACCAGCGGGCGCGCGCGGGCCTCCCGGTGCTCCCCCACCACTCCATCACCGCCGACGAGCCTCCTACGGCCGGCTTCCGCGAGCTCCGGTGACCCCTCCCCTGTAAAATCGCGACCAGGGACTGCATGCAACAATTTGACTCAAAGCAGGGGCGTAACTGCAATGTCATAGACTCATATGAATAGTGCCTCGAGGGACCTATTTGTCGTGAATCGGGTGAAACTTTGAAAATACATAGTAAATCATAGGAAATTCCTAAAATAGCAAATGAGGACTTTTTGGAATTCTTGTGAAATTATCTATGCAGTAGATCTATAAAATTTCATGTTTTAGTTTAAATATTTTGCGGTAAAAATAGATTTGTGCAGTAGGGTTGTAATGCTAGTTGAATTTGTTATTTTTCATAACTGTAGATCTAGGGCTCCAAATGAAGTGAAATTTTTGTGACATGCTACTCATATGATAGTTGATGTGTGGTAAAAATTTCATGAGTATTGGATGAAGTATGAGTGAGTTATTGGTTTATCTTGCTCTCACATGAATTCTTGCTTTAGCAACTTGTCTTTTTCATAGAGGTTGCTATACATATCCAAATGGAGTGAAATTTGTACAGTATACTATTGAGAGGATATGTGAGCCACTGTAATTTTTGTAGAATTTATTGTGCACTTTTGATAGGTGTTCATAATTCCACCTAATTATCTAAATAAATTAAGAAAATACATTAAAAGAAATTATTTAGGAATGGAAACTATGTTTTCTGGTGTTCATTAGTCATGTGTGACATGTTGGCAAAGTTGGTTTTGTCTAATTATATGTTTGCAACATAAGTTAATAATTATTTCTTGCAAATGAGGTTTCTGGACAGATCTGGGAACTTAGCAAAGTTCTTCATGATAATGTGCTTTGTTGTGAAACTTATTTATACAAAAGTTGTAGATAATATATGTATCTAGCTTCTGTTAAAATTTGGTGGCATTTGGCCATGTGGTTTAGGAGTTATAGCTGTTTAAAGTTGGGTTACAGAATTACTTGCTCTCTATCTTGTTAGACCAGTTTCTGTGTTTGTGTAAATTCGACATGATTAACTTTGGAATCATGCTAGGATGATTATAAATTAAATGTAGAGAATTTTATAATCTTTCCATAATGTCTTCTTGCAAGTCATTTGGATTTATAAAACTCCAGATATGATTGATTTATTAAGCTACTGTTTGCAAGTCCAGAAATTGGCATATTCCAATTATCGTTGTTGCTTCATCTTGACTTGCTTTGCATGTTGCTAAGTGTGATTCATGTCCTTGGTGATGAAGTTAGTACACCTAAGACTTTGTAAATCTTGTGTCATGTTGGTATTGCTTTCCTTGCTATCTTAGCATGATAGGTCGTGTAATGTTTATTTGAGCAATGTAAAGTGCTTATGTGTATTTAGCGTAACCTTGTACTTACCTTGTTTAGTGTGTGATGCATCATCTATTGTGTTCCCATATATTCATACACTTGAATCTTGCATCTCATTTAGGTACGCTAGATGCACCACGTGAAGGACGTGATGTGGAGCTAACCAGAAGATGGTGTTGGTGGACCTATCTCGGAGATGGAAAGATCGGACAAGTGCTAGAATGAGGGAATGCTCGCCAAGAGAGTTTCATCTGACAAACTCTGACTTGAGTCGGATCCCAGGCAAGCCCCGGAGCATTATAAGCCTCCTATCTTTAAAGCAATTAATTCTATATATGTTATAAGTATTGCTGCATTAAGTGATAGGAGTTGGTTGGAAACCCTTGCTGCATTATATCATTCCTTGTCCAGATATATGAATCCTTGAATCCTACATAGATTAGGATCGAGTAGATGCTTAGCCCTGCTTTAAGCGGTAGAAGTCAGGTGATTTCCTGTCACCTGCGAGATATAGGGATATTCATATATGGCACGGTTGGCTATATTTGCTATCGTGGAAAGGAACCATGTGTTAATAAAATGAAATGAGACCGGGCGGGATGATGATAGTGAAGCGACAAGGCATGGAGGTCTTGGATGTGAATCTATCCCCGTCTGAGTCGTTTAAGGACCGATTCGCTGTACGTCCTTGAGTCATGTTGAACGCAGTCTAACACTTAGTTGGCCGGATAAGTCGTTCCGACCGCGAAGCCGAGTAATGTGATTCAGGCCGGGAATCGAATGGTAGGTTGCTTCTTGGAGGAGAGAAAGGATGTGCTTGGGGACATTGGCGTGAGACCAAGGGGGGGTTAGAGTCCCTATCACCTGGCAGAGTGTCGCCCTTGGGGTCGCGACATCATTCGGACCCGCGATTCCTGAATCATATGAAAAGGTGGCCTGTGCGACCCTGGCAGGGGTCTGCACGGTGAGTGTTAGAAATACCCCTCCAGCTGGATAGGAATTCGATTCGAATCGCCGTCGCTCCCGGTTAGTGAGCACTTGACTTGAGCAACGGCAACGTAGATTCCATTAAATTGAACGGATGGTTAATTGGATCACGATGGAAAGGTTGCCTCAATTTATACCTGCTATGGTTAATATTGTTTGCTCCTAATAAAGTGAGTGCTCTAGTACAGGTTCTAATATAGATGATAGGTTAATAATAATTAACTTGATGCTTAAGCATTAATGATTGATCATCTATATTAAGCTTTTATGCAAAATGTTGTCAAGCTAGCCCCACTTTATATCAGCCTTGCATGATCCTTGGTGTCACCTTATTTCTGGTTTCTGACGGGTAAGTCTAGCTGAGTACTTTGTCGTACTCAGGGTTTTATCCCCACTTGTTGCAGGTTGTGATGTATCATGGCGGCTGCAAGAGTTGGTTGACTCCTGCCTTAGTGGCGGAGTGTGATCATGGGCATGATCCTTCTTATTGACCTTATCTCTAATGCTTTTGTTGGAAGTCGACCGTGGTACTGGCATATATTTGAAATAAAGGTTTTGTTAGTTTCAAATTACTTTGCTTCCGCTACTTTTGAACTTAAGTTGTAATAACTTTGTTGAACTCCGATGTATATTTAATTACTTATGAAATGGTTGTAACATGTGACTTGTTATGTTGAATCACTACGATCTTGGCTTGTATGTTGGTTGGTTTGAAATCCCTCGTGATTTCATTGGACTACCGGAGTTATATGGGCTCAAGTGCGAGAATTTGATCATTTCGGTGATTGTTTTTGTACTTGTGCTCTTATAATTTGGACGGTTCTGTTACATTTCATATGCAAGGAAGTGCAAGAGCTCTAGTGAGGATTGAGATTTGAGAATCCAAGATTAAGATCCCTCATTAGTGACTAGGGGTAGCAAGTGTGCATCCACCTTCTCATTAGGCTTGTTGTGGTCAAGTGAGAGTTTTTGCTTGTTACTCTTGGTGATCGCCATCACCTAGACGGTTTGGTGGTGATTAGGAGTTTGGTGATCATCCGGCGGAGCTTGTGGATGACCCAACTCATCTTATGAGCGGTTGTGGGCGATTCACTATGATGGAGTGTCAAAGAATCAGCCCGTAGAGAGCACTTGATCCTCACGTGGATCAAGAGGGAGCTACACCCTTGCGCGGGTGCTCCAACGAGGACTAGTGGGGAGTGGCGACTCTCCGATACCTCGAGAAAACATCGCCGTGTTCCTAACCCTTTACTTTCAAGCAATTACTTTCTTGTATTACTTTTGTAGCTTGGTTTACTTTCCTAGAATTGCCATGCTAGACTAGGATTGGAACTTAGGGTGCAAAACTTTTATCGATAGAATCACTAGGAACACTTGTAGGCACTAGGGGTGAATTATGGCTTAGTAGGATTTAATTCTCGCAATAAATTTTAGAGAAGCCCAATTCACCCCCCCTCTTGGGCATCTTGATCCTTTCACTTGTCATTATAATTCTTCTCCAACTTGAATCATACCATTTTCTATGTATGCAACAGTATTAGGCCCACACACAGGTGCCAAAGTCCTTCGTATTCCGTATGGACCAAAATACCCCTGTTGCTAGTCTCTCCATCCACTCTCTGATGTGCGGGCCCCAGTAGTCAGATGCTTCTTCTTCAATAGCACGTGGTGTCCGAGTCCTGCTCGGTCTGGCTTCGGGCGGCTCGGATCGATCTCGCCCTGGCGTCGAATGCGCGGAGGCTGAAGGGCAGCTACCGACGCGGGCGTGGCGAGCCCCACCCCGCCCCTTGGTGCGGACCACCGCCGTGGGCCAAGGTGACTCCGCCATCGACACAATCGAGGGAAAGGATGAAGGTGGCGCTGGATGGGAGGGAATGGCGGCCACGCCGATGCATTTGAGGGGAAGGACGAGGGTGAAAGCCCAAGTTTGGTTTTGGTAATTAATGACACCAAGTTGCTAATGCCATTGTGTCAAGTGAATTAACTTAGGCGTAGCAACACATGTGATGAAGGAGCAAGGAGCATGATGGTGATGGCCATAAGATCGCAAGTGCATGAAGATAAAGATGATGGTGAACATGCACATAGGTGATGGACAAGGAATGGGATGATCAAGGCAAATGTATAATCATAGGATTCTCTTTTGTCAGTCTAAAGATGAGTAGAGAAGTAATTGACTGGGTTTAGGATTGATAGCCGACTATCAAGAGGGGCAATCACGGTCATCTTATGAATCAAGTGCTAATAGGCCCATATTCTTGAGCATATGCATTTAGGATCTAGTGAGATGCTAACTCCTTGAAAAATATTTGAGAAAATGCTAACACACAAGCACAAGATGGTGAACACTTGGTGGTGTTAGCACATTTGTGAAGGAGGTGGAGTTTGAGGTGTAAAGAGGGGTTTGTGTTCCTCTCTCCCTCCCGCCGAGCTTGCTCGGCGGGATTCGACGCTTTTGTGGAAGTGAAACGCCTATTTTTCACTGCGCCGGAGGCAAAGAAACAGAGACAAAAGGAAGTCACTGGGGTAACCGGACGCGTGACCAGATGCTGGATAGGATGCGGCTGGTGCGTCCGGTCAGTTCAACTAGCAGGCGTGCGGGGTGAAGTACGAGGGCTTGTGACCGGAGCGTTCGATCACTCGCGGGACCGGTGCGTACGGTCACGCACTCAGGAGAGCAGCGTGAAGGGAAGGTTTGATCGAACGCGGTGGCACGTCCGGTCACATGCGACCGAACGCGTTCGGTCGACAAAATCGCTCTCTGGACCCTTACTGGACTCGAACCGAACGCCGGGTGTAACGTGTCCGGTCAACTCTAGCATCGTGTTCGGTCATGCTTTGACTAAGAAGGTAACGTTTCATGACCGTTGGAGATCGAATGAATGAAATTTAAAACAGGATACGTGGCGAGCATCGGTGAAGTTGCGCAGGTGCAACCGGACGCTGTGGCCATGTCCGGTCGATCTGACCTGCGCGTCCGGTCAGCGCGCAGAGCAATTTCTTTGTTTCTAACGGCTCTATTCTTTGGAGTGGCTTATAAATATGTGTTTGGCCGGTTTAGGGAACTCTCTCTTGGACATTTGGACTCTCTAACATCCTCTTGAGCTGAGTACATCCCCTTTCACTCATCTTCTTGCTTGATTGTGCATCCTAGTGAGATTGAGTGAGATTCAAGTGTATTGCTTTGAGAGTTGCATCTAGTGGCACTTGATCCATTGAGTTGGCTGCGAATTGCTTATTACTCTTGGGTGTTTCTCGACATCCTAGACGGCTTGGAGCAGCGGTGGTGTTGAGCTCGTGATTGGAGATTGTTTCGAGCCTCACCAAGGGATTATCAGGGGTTCTTGAGTCTTCCTTGCGGGAGTTCGTGAATTGACTACTCTAGTGGAGCTCGTGTCTTGGAGGATCCCCATCTTGTGAGTGGATGTGCGGTACCTGCTGAGGGTTTGACTCTTGATAGTCAATTAGCTCACGATCCATCAAGTGGGTGCATCGCCACAACGAGGACTAACTTGCCAGGAAGCAAGTGAACCTTAGTAAAAATTCTTGTGTCATCTCTTTGTCGAGGATTTCATCTTGTGTATGTGATTGCATTGATTGATTGGTTCATTGGATATATCTCTACTCATCAACGTTGATATAACAATCCTAGCTCACTCCTTTGCTTACTTTTCTACCTTGCTAGTTGTGTAGCTTGTTAATCTTTGTCTCTAGCTTATGTAGTTTTGTTCTTGTTTAGGAGTAGAGTTAGTTGTTGGTGTGGTTAGTGTTTAGCCTTGAACTAGACTTGTGTAGGTGGCTTGCATAGCTTAGTGAGCTAGTGCTAGAATTGCTACGCCGTTTGTTTTACTAACTCACTTGTCTAGTGAAGCTTGTAGATTTTTAAATAGGTTATTCACCTCCCTCTAGCCATTTGGGACCTTACAGAGGGTGCTGGCGCCGGTGCTGTGGAGGATAGAGGTATGTGGCCACATGCGCGGGAGAGGGGGCGTGATCTCTCACCGTTGTCGCCATCGACGTCAATGAGATGGAGGAGGCCGTAGGCAGCAGCTGCTCCTGGAGGCGAAGCCTGTGATGAAGATGTTGTGGCACTCCTTCTGCTCCCTCCGCCTCACTCCCTCCTTGTTGGCGCCGTTGCTGCCTCTGAGGCATCCATCGACGGTGGCGCCGTCGAGGCTAAGGCTGACATGGCGAGCTCCTCGATCCCCTATACAATCCCCTATAGGCGTCCACACATCCACGTCTATAAGGTCCAAATAGGCTAGAGGGGGGTGAATAGCCTAATTAAAACTTCTACAAGAATTACTTAACCACACGTGTTAGTACAAAAGGTGGCGAAGCAAAATACACTAGCTCTAACTAATTAAGCAAGCCACCTACACAAGTCTAGTACAAGGCTATCCACTAAACACAACAACAACCACTACAAGCTAGAAACAAGGAGTAACGCGAGAGAAGAGCTTTGAGTGATTATACCGCCATGTAGAGACGAGAAGAACCAATCAATCAATCACACAAGAGAAATCCTCGGGAAGAGAACGACACAAGAATTTATCCTGAGGTTCACTTGCTTCCCGGCAAGCTACTCCTCGTTGTGGCGATACACCCACTTGTCGGTTCACGAGCTAATCAACTATAAACAGTCGAGCCCTCGGCGGGCGCCGCACAACCGCACATAAGATAGGGTATCCTCCAAGCCACGAGCTCCACTAGAGTATCCAATTCGTGAACTCCCACGGGAAAGGATCAAGAACCCCTTACAACACTTGGTGAGGGCTCCAACAATCTCCTACTACGAGCTCAATCACCTCCGCTGCTCCAAGCCGTCTACCGCGTCAGGAAACACGAAAGAGTAACAAGAAATCCGCAGCAACTCGAATATCAAGTGCCTCTAGATTGCAACTCTCAAGTAATGCACTTGAATCTCACTCCATCTCACTCAAGATGTGCAACCAAGCAAAGAGATGAGTGGAGGGGTTGTTCTCTAGCTCAAAGGATGTCTCAAGATCAGCAAGAATGCAAGAGATACCCCAAACCCCGGCCATCTTCTATTTATAGCGAAGGGGTACGCAGCTAGCCGTTATAAGACGTCGCAGTGAAAAATGTGATGACCTGACGCGTCCGGTCACTACAGGACAAGCAGCAACAGTGCGCGTCAGAGAGAGGTTGCCAAGACCGGACACGCTTCACCAAATGACCAGACGCACTATACCCGGCGTTCGATCGGAGTCCAGAGAGCTCCCCGCGCGATCGGGCGCGTCCGGTGCGCGTCACGCCACCAAGCCGCACAAGTGAAGCTAACCGGACGCTTCGGTCTCGGGGACCCTCGGACGCGCTGGTCGCGCGCCTTTCCTCTGCACCCAGATGAACTGACTGGACGCGCTGGTCAGGCCAGACCAGCGTCCGATCACAAACCCTAGGCGCACTGCGCCTCTGCCCTCGACTTGAGTTGACCGGACGCATAGGTCCACCCTGGACCACGTCCGGTTCAGCGTCCAGTCACTATTTTTAGTGAAAAACACACCGGACTTACGTCTCCGTTTCTCCGCCTCCGGCGCAGTAGAAAATAGGCGTTTCACTTTCCCAAAAAGCACTGAAACCCAACCCCCTCTCTACTGCTCAAACTCCACCGCCTTCGCAAATGTGCTAACACCACCAAGTGTACACCACCATGTGCATGTGTGTTAGCATTTCACAAACATTTTTCAAGGCGTTATGTTAGCTCTCTACTAGATCTTAATGCATATGCTCAAGACATTGATCTAGTGGCACTTGATTCCCGAGCTAACCATGATTGCCCTCTTGATAGTCGGCTATGTATCCTAAACCCGGTCAATTACTTCTCTACTCATCTTAGACTGACAAAAGGAAAACCCTATGGTTATACATTTGCCTTGCGCTCTTAGATCCTTCTCCTCCACTTGATCATCAAGTCCATCATTTTATGTGCATTACTTCATGATCTTGCTCATCATTTCATGCACCAAATCATGTGGTCTTGTGGCCATCTCTCCATGCCATTTCCACCTCCATCACATGTTGCTTATGCCTTGCTTAATCACACTTGATCACATAACATTAGCAACTTTGGTGTCACTCAATTTCCAAAACCAAACTTGGGCTTTCAATCTCCCCCTTTTTGGTAATTGATGACAACCACCACAAAGATATGAAATGAAATCAATTTTCAATTTCGATAGTATTAGCTCCCCCTACATATGTGCTTCCATGAGTTTGGTTCAATTGTGCACATATGTATGGATTTGAATTTTGGGAGAGTTACTACTATCAAATTGATGCTAAGGTATATAGAATGGACCTTTAAAGCGTGATACCAATCAGAGTTGCCAATATATACCATCCTTAGCACCAATGTAGCTTGACACCACTTGTAATTCATCACTTGTAAAGATCACAAATACTAAAAATACCCCGTGAGATCAACATTATAAGCAAAGGTGTCTAGATACCACTTGTAAAGCTACTCTCAACAAATCATCATTCAAGTTCTATTTCTAGCATACACCATACAATCATGAATATGAATTTAAGCTTTGCAATGCAACAATTCATCATGTTAATGCACATACAAATGCAACAAATAATTCATGAGCTTGCTCCCCCTACTCGTGTGCTCAATTTTAATTGATCCTTTTCCAACGTCATATCTTTTGCTTTCTCTCCCCCTTACTATACCTTTGTGACTTACTTCTCCCCCTTTGCAACTTAACTTTTTATCTTTGTGACTTTTCTCTCCCCCTTTGTCAACAATCACCAAAAAAGGTGCCAATTTTAGTGATAGTTAAGTCAATCAATATGAGGGAGTCCAAATTATGGTTCAATCTAGATCACTTGCCTAGAATATGTAATTCGGTTTGAACCAAGTGAAAGTCCTATGTTTGGTGTTGGTAATTAGTGACAATGCCTAAGTACTAATCCCATGCCTAAGTTGTATGTAGCATATGAGGATTAGTACACTCCAAGGTTGGTGGCAAGATGGACATGGTGATCATGATGGCCACACTTGGATTTGGACGCAACCCTATGTGATCAAGGCAAAGGTATATGCTTAAGGGTTGTGTTTTAGTAACCAAGACACCTAGTGGGTGTGGTTACATTATAGGATAGATAGCCGTACTATAAAGAGGGGAATGACGTGGCTATTGAACTCCTAAGTGCCTCTAGATGTGCATTTCATGATCATATGCATTTGGATAGAACTAATAACGCCTCAGAAAATGATTGTGAAAATGCTAACACACTCACACATGACGAGATCACTTGGTGGTGTTAGCACGTTTGCGAAGGCGGTGGAGTTTGAGCGGTAGAGAGGGTTTGAGTTCCTCTCTCCCTCCCGCCGAGCTTGCGAGGCGGGATTCAGGCGTTTTCGAGAAGTTGAAACGACTATTTTCCACTACGCCGGAAGTCCGGAAAAGAAACGGAGGCGAACGGAGGTCACAGAGGTGACCGGACGCTGAACCGGACGCGGTCCTTGCATGACCGGACGCGTCCGGTCAGTGTTCAGTGTTTGCGCGTTTTTTAGTTCGATGATCGGACGCGAGGCGCGTCCGGTCACTGATGATCGGACGTGTCCGGTCGTTCAGGGAGCTTACTGGACTCTAACCGGACGCTGGCACTGTCGCGTCCAGTCATTTTCTTCAGCGCGTCCGGTCACTGCTTCGTTGAGCGCTGCTTAGGCGACCAGCGCGTCCGGTCCTTCACGGGACCAGCGCGTCCGGTCGTTCCCGGCGCGTCCGGTCAGTTGGACCAGCGTGTCCGGTCGTTGCTTCGCAGTTAGCCATTGGGCGACCAGCGCGTCCGGTCGTTTGGACCAGCGCGTCCGGTCAGTACTTCATGAGTTAGCCGTTGGGCGACCGACGCGTCCGGTCAGTTGGACCAGCGTGTCCGGTCAGCCCGATTTCGGCTGTTTAAGTTTCTAACGGCTATATTCGAAGGGGTACGTCTATAAATACTCGTTGGCCGACTCAAGGCTCACCCTCTCGGATATCTCTCGAACATTTGACATACTTGTGAGCACTTTGAGCTAAGCAACTCCCTTCCCACTCATCTCTCTTGCTTCTTTGC
Organism: Saccharum hybrid cultivar R570; assembly: GCA_038087645.1. Lineage (NCBI taxonomy): Eukaryota > Viridiplantae > Streptophyta > Magnoliopsida > Poales > Poaceae > Saccharum > Saccharum hybrid cultivar. The sequence goes on along the minus strand of JAQSUU010000190.1, from coordinate 5,715,586 downwards.
ATATTCGAAGTGAGATTGAGTGATCCAAGTGCATTTGCATTGTGAGATTGCATCTAGTTGGCACTTGGTGGTTGATTTGCTGTGGGATTCTTGTTTCTCTTGGTGGTTACCGCCACCTAGATGGCTTGGAGCAGCTTGGAGGCGTTGGCAAGAGTTGGTGTTTGTTCTTGGCCACCTCCGGTGATTGTGAGGGGTTTGTGCCTACCTCGGCGAAGCGCCAAAGGCAACATTAGTATATTGCTCGTGTCATTGCAACCTTTTGCCATTTGGTAGGTTCTTGTGGTGCCTTTTTGAGAGGCTCGGTGTGAGACCGATTAGCCACCGAACCACGTGGTGAAGAGGGACACAACGGGGACTAGCATGCCGGCAAGCACGTGAACCTCGGGATAAATCTTCGTGTCATCACTTTCATATTGTGATTGATTGATCCCGGTGTTTGGTTATCTTGGTATTCATTGTTGATCATATTGGTTGGCTCAATACTTCGCCCCTCGGTGATACCCTCCTATCTCTCTTGTATTAATTTCTTAGTTATCTTTGCTAGCTAGTTAGCTTTGCTAGAGTAGTTCTTTTGTGTAGCTTGCTAGTTATAGTTATACTTACCTTCTCGGTTTGACTTGTGCGGTTGAGTGCAAATACTAGAATTGCAAATTGGATAGGTGGCTTGCAAACACCCCATAGGCTAAGCAAAACTCGCATCTCGCTATTTGTTATATTGATAAACTTGTTTAGCTTGTCGTTGTAGAAAATTTTAATAGACTATTCACCCCTCCCTCTAGCCATCAAGACCTTTCAAGTGGTATCAGAGCCGTGGTCACCGTTTGTAAGGCTTAACAACCTCGGTGTAAGATGGCTCAAGTTATGTTCAACCATGTTAATGGCAAGCCTCCATTCTTTGATGGCGTCTCTTCCTTTGATCATTGGAAAAGGAAGATGAAGCAATATCTAGGCAATATACATGAGAAGGTTTGGGATGTGACCAAAGAAGGATACATCATTCTTGATGAGGAAAACCTCACTCCCAATGACCGCATCAACAAACAATGCAATACAGCGGTACTTGACACAATCTATCGTGCCGTTGATGATAAAGTATTTGAGCAAATCAAAGATCTTGAAAAGGCCAATGAGCTTTGGATAAGGCTTGAAGAAACATATGAAGGCACTTCAACGGTAAAAAGTGTCAAACTATATATGCTCAAGGACAAGTTCTCCACGTTCAAGATGAAGGATGATGAATCCATCCCGGAGATGTTCTATAGGCTCCAAGTCATTGTCAATGATCTCAAGGGGCTTGGGGAGAAGGTTGAGGACAAGGACTTCTCACACAAGTTCTTGATGTGCTTATCCAAAAAGTTTGCCACCTTGAGAAGAATGATCTTTAGAGAGGGATTGGACAAGGTCAAACCAACCAATGTGCTTGGAGATATAATGACCGATGCCCAATACAATGATGATGAAGATGAGGTAGAAGAGAAGAAGGAGACCAAGGTCAAGCAAGAGAAGCCCATTGCATTCAAGGCTTCATCCTCTAAGGGCAAGAGCAAGGTGGAGAGTGATGATGATGATCCATTCGATGATGAGACCATGGCCCTCCTTGTGCACAAGATGGGAAGGTTCATAAAGAAGAAAGGATATGGGGCAAGAAAGAGGAGAGACACTATAAAGGCAAAGTCCCTTTGCTACAATTGCAATAGCCCCAATCACATAGTGGGGGATTGCCCCTATGAAGATAAGAGATTTCATAATGGGGACTTGAAGCTCAAGAAGAACAAGAAGGATAAGAAAGAGAATGAGAAGAAAGCAAAGAAGAGCTTCACATTCAACAAGAAGAAGAAGGGTGGTGGTTATGTAGTCACTTGGGATAGTGACAACTCCGATAGTGATGATGATGCAAGCTCTAGTGATGATGAGAGGATCACTCGGCGAGCCATTGCAAACATCGCCCTCTCCAACAAGCCATCCATCTTCGACACTACATCGACATGCCTTATGGCCAAGCCTACCAAGGTAAAATATAATGATAGTGATGATGATTCTTGTGCTAGTGATGATTGTAGGAGTGATGATGAGGAGGATGAGGACTACTCCAAGGATGATCTATTGGGCATAATAGATCAAATGAGCAAGGGCTACAAGAGGACCACCAAGAAATATAAAATCTTAGAACAAGAGCTCATTGCCAAGAGCAATGAAAATGATGCTTTGATGGAGGAGCTTGTTGCTCTCAAAAAGAGTAAGGAGTGCAAAGGAATTGAACAAGAGCTCAAAGCTCTTAGGAAATCCTTTGATGAGCTAGAGGCTTCTCGTGAGTGTCTAAAGGAAGACCACGAGGATCTTGAAATTGCTCACACTAGGCTTAAGGAAGCCCACTCCACTCTACTTGAGCTCATCAAGGAAAAGGACCTCAAGTTGGAGAAGCTCATGAAGGAAGCTAAGGAGGAGCAAGTGATTGTCACTTGTGATATTGGACTAACATGTGATATTATTGATGATTCTTTATTTGTTGGTCCTACTAATGCTTCATGTAGCTCATCATCATCCACCACAACCAACTCTATCTCTACTACTAGTGATTCATCACTTGTGGTTGAGAATGAGACTCTCAAGAGAGAGGTAGATGATCTCACCCTCGCATTAGGCAATGCCTATGGTGGGGATGCCCGCTTGCTAAAATGCTTGGGTAGCCAAAGGTTCTCTCTTAACAAAGAGGGTCTGGGCTATACTCCCAAGAAGGGCAAGGCGGCCTTTGCTACTCCAAAGCCTCGCTTTGTGAAGGGCAATGGTCGTTATTGCAATAGATGTAAGCAAGTTGGGCATCTAGAAATTAATTGTAATAAAATGAACAAGAACAAGAAAAATGCTAATGTACCTTACATTCCTTTTGATTCTTGTTATGTACTTACCAAGGGTGAGAAAGGTGTGCATGCTAGGTTTGTTGGTACACCAATTGTGGGCCCAAAGAAGAAGGCCATTTGGGTACCAAAGAGCTTAGTCACTAACCTCCAAGGACCCAAGCAAGTATGGGTACCTAAAAGACATTAAATTGTTTTGTAGGTAAATTACAAGGCCGGAGGAAGGCATTGGGTGCTTGATAGTGGGTGCTCTCAACATATGACCGGTGATTCAAGAATGTTCAACTCTCTCAAATCAAATGATAGTGGCATTGATAGTATCACATTTGGTGACAATAGCAAGGGTGATGTAAAGGCTCTTGGAAGGATTGCAATCTCTAATGATCATAGCATCTCCAATGTGCTACTAGTTGAAAAGCTCAATTTCAACTTGTTGTCGGTTGCTCAATTGTGTGATCTCGGTTTCAAGTGCATATTTGGTGTTGATGATGTGGAGATAGTTAGTGTTGATGGCTCTAACTTGATCTTCAAAGGCTTTAGATATGAGAATCTATACTTGGTTGATTTCAATGCTAGTGACACTCAACTTTCAACATGCTTGCTCACCAAATCAAGTATGGGTTGGTTATGGCATAGAAGACTTGGTCATGTTGGCATGAAGCAATTGAACAAGTTAGTAAAGCATGACTTAGTTAGAGGCTTGAAGGATGTCACATTTGAGAAAGATAAGCTATGTAGTGCATGTCAAGCCGGAAAGCAAGTGGGCAACACTCATCCATTGAAAAGCATTATGAGTACTTCCAAGGCATTTGAGTTGTTGCACATGGATCTATTTGGGCCAACTACATACACAAGCATTGGTGGCAACAAGTATGGCTTTGTGATTGTGGATGATTTCACTAGATACACATGGGTATTCTTTCTTGGGGACAAAAGTGATGTATTTGACATATTCAAGAAGTTCATCAAGAGAGTGCAAAATGAGTTTGAAACCACAATCAAGAAAGTGAGAAGTGACAATGGAAGTGAGTTTAGAAACACAAGAGTTGATGAGCTATGTGATGAGCTTGGAATCAAACATCAATTCTCGGCCAAGTATACACCTCAATCAAATGGCCTAGTTGAGAGGAAGAATAGAACCTTAATTGATATGGCAAGATCAATGTTGAATGAGTATAATGTGAGTCATTCATTTTGGGCCGAAGCAATCAACACGGCTTGCTTCTATAGCAACCGCCTCTATTGCCACAAGTTCTTAGAGAAGACACCATATGAGATCTTAAATGGAAGAAAGCCCAATATTGCATACTTTCGGGTATTTGGTTGCAAATGCTATATTTTAAAGAAAGGCACTAGATTGAGCAAGTTTGAAAAGAAATGTGATGAAGGCTTCCTACTTGGTTACTCAACTACTAGCAAAGCTTATAGAGTTTGGAATTTGGCTAGTGGTTTACTTGAAGAAGTGCATGATGTTGAGTTTGATGAAACAAATGGCTCTCAAGATGAGGAAGATAACTTGGATGATGTGAGAGGAACTCAATTGACCAATGCTATGAAAGAAATGGATATTGATGATATTAGGCCAAAGCAAGTGATTGATGTGGATGACAACAAAGATCAAGTGCTCCAAAGTCCAATTACACAAGCTAGTGGTTCTCTAATGCAAAAATCAAGCTAGTACATCATCTCAAGTGCAACAAGATCAACAAGTGGCTAGTTCATCATCTCCAACTTATGATCAACATCAACATCCAAGCAATCAAGTCCAAGTGCTTCAACCAACTAACATTGCAAGAAATCATCCATTGGATTCCATCATTGGTGACATACAAAGAGGAGTTCAAACTAGATTAAGATTGGCATCATTTTGTGCTCACTCTTCTTTTGTGTCAATGGAAGAACCCAAAGACATTGATAGAGCATTGAGAGATCCGGATTGGGTAAATGCAATGCATGAAGAGCTCAACAACTTCAAGAGAAATGAAGTATGGGAACTAGTTGAAAGGCCTAAGGATCATAATGTCATTGGAACAAGATGGGTCTTTCGCAACAAGCAAGATCAAGATGGGATAGTAATAAGGAACAAAGCAAGACTAGTGGCTCAAGGTTACACACAAATAGAGGGTCTTGACTTTGGTGAAACTTATGCCCCGGTTGCAAGATTGGAAGCAATTAGGATCTTACTTGCCTATGCTTGTGCTCACAATATCAAGCTATATCAAATGGATGTGAAGAGTGCATTTCTCAATGGGTATATCCAAGAAGAGGTGTATGTGGAGCAACCTCCCGGTTTTGAAGATGACAAGAAACCCAATCATGTCTACAAGTTGAGAAAAGCTTTGTATGGATTGAAGCAAGCACCTAGAGTATGGTATGAAAGATTGAGGGACTTCTTGCTGTCCAAAGGATTTGTCATGGGCAAAGTTGATACAACACTATTCATCAAGAAGATTGGGAAAGACTTGTTTGTGTTGCAAATATATGTTGATGATATCATATTCGGTTCAACCAATCAAGATTATTGTGATGAGTTTGGAAAAATGATGGCAAAGGAATTTGAAATGTCAATGATTGGTGAACTTAGTTTCTTTCTTGGACTTCAAATCAAACAAATGAAAGAAGGTACATTTGTGAGCCAAACTAAGTACATCAAAGATATGCTCAAGAAGTTTGGCATGGAAGATGCAAAGAGTATTACAACCCCAATGGGCACTAGTGGAAGTTTGGATAGTGACAAGAGTGGCAACATGGTGGATCAAAAGCTATATAGATCGATGATTGGTAGTCTACTCTATGTGACGGCATCAAGGCCCGATGTGATGTTTAGTGTATGCATGTGTGCAAGATTTCAAGCCTCACCAAGAGAAAGTCATTTGAAGTCAACAAAGAGAATATTGAGGTACTTAAAGCATACACAAGATGTTGGATTGTGGTATCCCAAAGGTGCGAGCTTTGAGCTAGTTGGATATTCGGACTCCGACTATGCCGGTGACAAAGTGGAAAGAAAGAGCACTTCTGGGACTTGTCAATTGTTGGGAAGATCACTTGTCTCATGGTCATCCAAGAAGCAAAATAGTATTGCACTATCTACCGCCGAGGCCGAATACATCGCCGCGGGTAGTTGTTGTGCACAAATCTTGTGGATGAAGGCAACATTGAAGGATTTTGGAATCAATTTCAAGAATGTGCCATTGCTATGTGATAATGAAAGTGCCGTGAAGCTAACCAACAATCCGGTTCAACATCAAAGAACAAAGCATATTGATGTTCGCCATCACTTTATTAGAGATCATCAACAAAAGGGTGACATCGCTATTGAGAGTGTGGGCACCGAAGATCAATTAGCCGATCTATTCACCAAGCCACTTGATGAGAAGAGATTTCACAAGCTAAAGAATGAGTTGAACATACTTGACTTCTCCAACATGAGTTGATGCACCCCATATATGACATGCCTCTCCTTCGAGCCCCAAGGTACAATTGGTTGACATGTCATACATTCTATGCTAAGGACTTGTTTAGTGCATCTAGTCATGATTTCTTATGTTCTAGGATCATTCATGAAAATTAAATAAATTTGAAGTTTATATGGTGCCACTATTGTTTCCATGACTTGTATGATCTAGTGGTAGCATATAACTTGTTTAAGTAGCTTGTGATCCTAAGTGTTTAATCTAGAAAACTTGTCTAAATATTTGCTTCAACATGGTGCATGATAACCCTTCTAGTGAGGTGTGAAGAAGCTTGCCCTTGGATCAAACCGAAGTATTTTATTTATGCAAGCAATCTAGGTTGAATCATAAACTTGATCCTCACCCCATATTTCAACATGATAATCTATCTAAAGTTTGCTCCTTGTGGTCAATTGGTGCCAAAGGGGGAGAAAATGTTGTTCACAAAGATAGAACTCAAAATGTTGTGGGGGAGAAAATGTTTGAAAATGTTTCACAAAGATCCTAAAGGGGGAGAATTGATAAAAGAAGCACACAAGTAGGGGGAGCAAGCTTTTAAACATGAATGTTGCATTTCTATGTGCACCTCATATGTATGATGCATAGTTATGCATTTCGTTTTCTCCGATACATTGCTTGTGTGGTGACTTGCTAGTATAATTTGAATGATGCATTGTGGTACTAGCATGAATAGGAAGTAGTTAGATTTTTTGCTTCATGTTTTTCATAGTGGTACTAGAGCCTTGCTTATAATGTTGATCTCACGAGGTTTCTAGTTATGTTTGTGCTTTTACAAGTGGAATCTAACTACATAAGGTGCTAAGATGGTGTTTATCGCTACTCCGGTGGTATCACGCTTCAAAGGTCTATAATCTTAAACACTTAGCACCTATTGGTAGACAATGCTCCTAATCTTTCCTATCTAACATGTATGCTTCCAAAATCCAAACATATAGCATACATGTAGGGGGAGCCATTGCTATCAATTTGAATTCATGATCACATGTCCATAATTCTTACACATGGTAATATACTTGGACAATGTGACATGGGTTCAATCGAAATTTTATTATAACATCTTTGTGAAAGGGTTGTCACCAATTACCAACAAGGGGGAGATTGAAAGTCCTATGTTTGGTGTTGGTAATTAGTGACAATGCCTAAGTACTAATCCCATGCCTAAGTTGTATGTAGCATATGAGGATTAGTACACTCCAAGGTTGGTGGCAAGATGGACATGGTGATCATGATGGCCACACTTGGATTTGGACGCAACCCTATGTGATCAAGGCAAAGGTATATGCTTAAGGGTTGTGTTTTAGTAACCAAGACACCTAGTGGGTGTGGTTACATTATAGGATAGATAGCCGTACTATAAAGAGGGGAATGACGCGGCTATTGAACTCCTAAGTGCCTCTAGATGTGCATTTCATGATCATATGCATTTGGATAGAACTAATAACGCCTCGGAAAATGATTGTGAAAATGCTAACACACTCACACATGATGAGATCACTTGGTGGTGTTAGCACGTTTGCGAAGGCGGTGGAGTTTGAGCGGTAGAGAGGGTTTGAGTTCCTCTCTCCCTCCCGCCGAGCTTGCGAGGCGGGATTCAGGCGTTTTCGAGAAGTTGAAACGACTATTTTCCACTACGCCGGAAGTCCAGAAAAGAAACGGAGGCGAACGGAGGTCACAGAGGTGACCGGACGCTGAACCGGACGCGGTCCTTGCATGACCGGACGCGTTCGGTCAGTGTTCAGTGTCTGCGCGTTTTTTAGTTCGATGATCGGACGCGAGGCGCGTCCGGTCACTGATGATCGGACGCGTCCGGTCGTTCAGGGAGCTTACTGGACTCTAACCGGACGCTGGCACTGTCGTGTCCGGTCATTTTCTTCAGCGCGTCCGGTCACTGCTTCGTTGAGCGCTGCTCAGGCGACCAGCGCGTCCGGTCCTTCACGGGACCAGCGCGTCCGGTCGTTCCCGGCGCGTCCGGTCATTTGGACCAGCGCGTCCGGTCGTTGCTTCGCAGTTAGCTATTGGGCGACCAGCGCGTCTGGTCGTTTGGACCAGCGCGTCCGGTCAGTACTTCACGAGTTAGCCGTTGGGCGACCGGCGCGTCCGGTCAGTTGGACCAGCGCGTCCGGTCAGCCCGATTTCGGCTGTTTAAGTTTCTAACGGCTATATTCGAAGGGGTACGTCTATAAATACTCGTTGGCCGACTCAAGGCTCACCCTCTCGGATATCTCTCGAACATTTGACATACTTGTGAGCACTTTGAGCTAAGTAACTCCCTTCCCACTCATCTCTCTTGCTTCTTTGCATATTCGAAGTGAGATTGAGTGATCCAAGTGCATTTGCATTATGAGATTGCATCTAGTTGGCACTTGGTGGTTGATTTGCTGCGGGATTCTTGTTTCTCTTGGTGGTTGCCGCCACCTAGACGGCTTGGAGCAGCTTGGAGGCGTTGGCAAGAGTTGGTGTTTGTTCTTGGCCACCTCCGGTGATTGTGAGGGGTTTGTGCCTACCTCGGCGAAGCGCCAAAGGCAACATTAGTATATTGCTCGTGTCATTGCAACCTTTTGCCATTTGGTAGGTTCTTGTGGTGCCTTTTGAGAGGCTTGGTGTGAGACCGATTAGCCACCGAACCACGTGGTGAAGAGGGACACAACGGGGACTAGCGTGCCGGCAAGCACGTGAACCTCGGGATAAATCTTCGTGTCATCACTTTCATATTGTGATTGATTGATCCCGGTGTTTGGTTATCTTGGTATTCATTGTTGATCATATTGGTTGGCTCAATACTTCGCCCCTCGGTGATACCCTCCTATCTCTCTTGTATTAATTTCTTAGTTATCTTTGCTAGCTAGTTAGCTTTGCTAGAGTAGTTCTTTTGTGTAGCTTGCTAGTTATAGTTATACTTACCTTCTCGGTTTGACTTGTGCGGTTGAGTGCAAATACTAGAATTGCGAATTGGATAGGTGGCTTGCAAACACCCCATAGGCTAAGCAAAACTCGCATCTCGCTATTTGTTATATTGATAAACTTGTTTAGCTTGTCGTTGTAGAAAATTTTAATAGACTATTCACCCCCCCTCTAGCCATCAAGACCTTTCACCAAGGACAAGCTTCTTCACACCTCATAAAGTATAAGGGTTATCTTGACCATATTGAATTACACATTATGAGCTTATTTTCTAGATTCATGAACACTAGGTTTGCAAGCCCACAAACATGTCATATGCTACCACTAGATCAAACAAACACATAAGCAATAGTGGTACCATACATACATCGAAATCATTTGATTTTCATGAATGAGCCTATTTGTCATGCAAATATGTCTATATATTCTAACCATGTCCTTGGCAAAGTATGAATGATATGCCAAACAACTTTACCTTGCATTGTCGAAGGGGAGGCATGTCATATAAGAATGTGGGGGTGCACTCATTTCAAGTTGGAGAAGTCAAGTATGTTCAATTCATTCTTCAACTTGTAAAATATTTTCTCATCAAGTGGCTTTGTAAAGATATCGGCTAGTTGATCTTCGGTGCCAATGCTTTCAATGCTAATATTACCCTTTTGTTGATGGTCTCTTATGAAGTGATGCCTTATGTCAATGTGCTTCGTTCTTGAATGTTGAACCGGATTCTGAGTCATCTTGATTGCACTTTCATTGTCATAAAACAATGACATATTCTTGAACTTGATTCCAAAATCATTCAAGGTGGCCTTCATCCAAAGTAATTGTGCACAACAACTACCGGCACTAATATATTCGGCCTCGGCGGTAGATAGTGCAACACTATTTTGTTTCTTTGATGACCATGAAACAAGAGACCTTCCAAGCAATTGACAAGTGCCACTTGTGCTCATTCTATCAATCTTGCAACCACCATAGTCGGAATCCGAATATCCAATTAACTCAAAGTTTGATCCCTTAGGATACCACAATCCCACGTCATGAGTGCCCTTAAGATATCTCAATATTCTCTTGGTTGCTTTCAAGTGACTTTCTCTAGGTGAAGCTTGATATCTTGCACACTTGCACACACTAAACATCACATCCGACCTAGAAGCGGTGACATATAACAAACTTCCAATCATAGACCGGTATTACTTTTGATCTACCATGTTGCCACTAGCATCAATACACAATTGATCATTAGTGCCCATTGGTGTACTCATTGGCTTAGCATCTTGCAATCTAAACTTCTTGATCATGTCCTTGATGTACTTTCCTTGACTTACAAAAATGTCATTTTTCATTTGCTTGATTTGAAGTCTAAGAAAGTAACTAAGCTCTTCAATCATAGACATCTCAAACTCATTTGCCATCATTTTTCCAAACTCTTCACAAAAGTCTTGATTTGTTGATCCAAAAATAATATCATCAACATAGATTTGTAACACAAACAAGTCATTTCCAAGCTTCTTGGTGAAGAGAGTGGTGTCAACCTTTCCCATTTTGAACCCTTTAGATAGAAGAAAATCCCTCAATCTCTCATACCATGCTCTAGGTGCTTGCTTCAAACCATATAATGCCTTCTTTAGCTTGAAAACATGGTCGGACTTCTTGTCATCTTCAAAATCGGGAGGTTGCTCAACATAGACCAACTCATTTATGTACCCATTGAGGAATGCACTTTTCACATCCATTTGATATAACTTGATGTTGTGGGCACAAGCATATGCTAATAAGATTCTAATTGCCTCTAATCTTGGAACCAGTGCATATGTCTCACTAAAGTCAAGACCTTCAACTTGAGTGTATCCTTGTGCTACTAATCTTGCTTTGTTCCTCACAACCATGCTATATTGATCTTGCTTGTATCTAAAGACCCACTTAGTACCAATCACATTGTAGTTCTTTGGCCTCTCAATAAGCTCTCAAACTTAATTTCTAGCAAAGTTGTTTAGTTCTTCATGCATGACATTTACCCAATCGGAATCCTTCAAAGCATCTTCTATTTTCTTAGGTTCTTCAAGAGACACAAATGAGTAGTGCTCACAAAATTATGCTAATCTTGATCTAGTTTGAACACCACTTTGAATTTCACCAATGATTTGGTCTAATGGATGATCTCTTGCAACGCTAGTAGGTTGGAGTATTGGGAGTTGATTGCTTCCACTTGTTTGACCTTAAACTTGAGCTTCATCATGAGTACCACTTGAGCTTGCTTGATTTGTATCAATTTGCACATCTTGATTAATCATATGTATGTCACTATCATCATCAACTTGCATCGGCCTTATATCACCAATATACATGTTCTTCATTGCATTTGACAATTGATCTCCTCTCACATCATCAAGGTTCTGAGCTTCATTTTGAGATCCTTGGGTTTCATCAAACTCAACATCATAAACTTCTTCCAAGGTGCCATTTGTGAGATTCCAAACTCTATATGCTTTGCTTCTGGTAGAATAACCAAGTAAGAACCCTTCATCACATTTCTTTTCAAACTTGCTCAATCTAGTGCCTTTCTTCAGAATATAGCATTTGCAACCAAACACTCTAAAGTATGCAATGTTGGACTTTCTTCCATTCAATAGCTCATATGGTGTCTTCCCAAGCTTCCCATGGCAATAGAGACGTTTGCTACAATAGCAAGCTATGTTGATGGCTTCACTCCAAAATGAATGACTCATATTGTATTCACTAAGCATTGATCTAGCCATATCAATCAAGGTTCTATTTTTCCTTTCAACTACACCATTGGATTGAGGAGTGTATGTTGGTGAGAATTGATGTCCAATACCAAGATCATCACATAAATCTTCAATTCTTGTGTTCTTGAACTCACTACCATTGTCACTTCTAATCTTCTTGATGGTAGTCTCAAACTCATTTTGCACCCTCTTGACAAAAGACTTGAATAGATCATAAACATCACTCTTATTATAGAGAAAGAACACCCAAGTGTATCTATTATAATCATCAACAATCACAAAACCATACTTGTTCCCACCAATGCTAGTGTATGTTGTTGGCCCAAATAAGTCCATGTGCAATAGCTCAAATGCCTTTGATGTGCTCATTTCACCCTTACTAGGATGTGCATTTCCAACTTGTTTGCCGGCTTGACAAGCACTACAATGTTTATTCTTCTCAAAGGTGACATCCTTCAAGCCTCTAACTAAGTCATGCTTCAAAAGTTTATTCAATTGTTTCATTCCAACGTGACCAAGCCTTCTATGTCACAACCATCTCATACTAGATTTACTAAGCAAGCATGATGTCAATTGTGTCTTACTATCATTGAAGTCAACCAAGTACAAGCTACCATGTCTAAATCCTTTGAATATCAAATTTGATCCATCAACACTAATTACTTCAACTTCATCACTACTAAATATGCACTTGAAGCCAAGGTCACAAAGTTGTGCCACCGACAAAAGATTGAAATCCAAGCTCTCAACTAGCAATACATTAGATATGCTCATGTCATTTGAGATAGCAATTTTACTAAGCCCCTTGACCTTGCCTTTCTTATTGTTGCCAAAAGTGATAGCATCAAAACCACCATTTTGACTTGTATTAATTGATTTGAACATACATGAATCCCCGGTCATATGTTGAGTGCACCCACTATCAAGCACCCAATGCCTTCCTCTGGCTTTGTAATTGACCTACAAGACAAGATCAATTCTTTTTAGGTACCCAAACTTGTTTGGGTCCTCCAAGGTTAGTGACCAAGCTCTTTGGTACCCAAATGGCTTTCTTCTTTGAGCCCATCCATGGTGTACCAATGAACTTAGCATGAACATCATTAGTACCCTTGGTAAGCATATAGAAAGAATCAAGCTTAATCAAGGATACATTAGCATTGGATTTCTTATTCATGCAATGTTGCTCTATGTGACCAACTTGCTTGCAACTTTTGCAATAGCTACCATTGTTCTTCACAAAACGAGTCTTGTGAGAAGCAAAAGCAGCCTTGCCTTTCTTAGGGTTATAGCCCAATCCCTCTTTGTAGAAAGAAGCTCTTTGGCTACCCAAGCACATAATCAAGCGGTCCTCACCACCATAAGCCTTAGATAAGGTGTGATTGAGCTCTTTTACCTTCTTCTTGAGATTTTCATTCTCAACTATAAGTGTGGAGTCACAAGTGAAACCGTCACTACTAGATGAGGATTATGTAGATGAGCTACATGAAGGGTTAGTGGGAGCAACAATAATAGGCTTATGAAAAGATTCATCAATTATATTATAAGATATGCCTATGTTGCAAGTTTTAGCTTTCTCAACATTAGTTGGCATGTTTTCATATTTTTCAACTAGAGAGGGATGAGCTTCTTCAAGCTTAGTGTGAGACTTTTGAAGCTTCTTATGATCTACCTTTAGACTCTCATAAGATGCCCTAAGCTCATCAAGTTCTTGCATGAGGTTTTTCTTATCCTTAAGCAAGCCCTTGTACTCCTTTCTAGATTCTTTAAAATGTTAAGTGCAATCTTCTAGCATAGTGATTAGTTCATCTTTAGTTATATCATCATCATTACTATCACTAGCACTAGCACTATCATGATCACTCTCATCGTCGGATGATATCTCAGCGGCCTTAGCCATGAAGCATGATGGAGTGTCAAATATGGAGCTCTTCTCTTGAATAGCAATGCTAGCATGCTCCTTCTTCTTGTAGTCCTCATCATCACTTGAGGAATCATCACTATCCCATGTAGCAACATGAGAATCATTCTTCTTCTTATGAGAGCTCTTCTTCTTTTCTTGCTTCTTCTTTTGCTTCTTCCTCTCCTTCATGATAGCATCTTCATCATCACTATCATAAGGACATTTGGCGATGAGATGGTCCTTGCTATGACATCTAAAGCATCTCATAGTTTGCTCATTCTTCTTGGATGAGTTCTTCCTCCTCCTTGCACGATAACCTTTCTTCTTCATGAATTTGCCAAATTGCTTGACAAAGAGAGCCATCTTCTCATCAATGTCATCACTATCACAAGAGCTTGAGTCTTCATCACTTGATGATTCAATCTTGGACTTGTCCTTGGATGTGGTGGTTTTGAATTCCACACTTTTCTTCTTCTCATCATCCTTCTTCTCACTTTTCTTTTTCTTCTTCTTGACCAACTCCTCCTTCTCATCATCTTCTCTATATGAGTCATCGGTCATCACTTCTTGGAATACTTGTTGAGGTGTTGAATCTTTCAAGGTTTTCCTCACAAGCACGGTGATCAACGTGTCAAATCTCTTAGGTAGGCTTCTCAAGAACTTCATAGAGAATTGATTGTCCTTCACTTATTCTTCAAGTGCCTTGAGCTCATTTACAATGACTTGCAACATATGAAATATCTCTGGCACACTCTCATCTTCTTGCATCTTGAAGCTAGAGAACTTTTCTTGGAGAATGTAAGCTTTGGCGGTCTTGGTGCTTTTGGTGCCTTCAAATGTTTCTTCAAGCTTTGCCCAAGCATCATGTGCAACTTCTATGTTCTTCACTTGCTCAAATGTTTTGTCATCAAGCGCTTCATGAAGAGCACTAATAGCAATGTCATTGCATTGAAGCTTCTTCTGTTCAACCGGTGTTGGTGCTTCCGGGTTGGCAACCTCAAACTTTGTTTCGGTGACCTTCCACACTTCTCTATTGATTGACTTGAGATGTGCGGTCATCTTGACCTTCCAATATGCATAATTTATACCATCAAATTGTGGTGCCTTCTTGGTGTTGTTGATATGCAAACTTAGTTGAGCCATTTCTTCACCGAAGGTTGTTAAGCCTTAATCAAACGGTGCCTCGGCTCCGATACCACTTGTAAGGTCCAAATAGGCTAGAGGGGGGGTGAATAGCCTAATTAAAACTTCTACAAGAATTACTTAACCACACGTGTTAGTACAAAAGGTGGCTAAGCAAAATACACTAGCTCTAACTAATTAAGCAAGCCACCTACATAAGTCTAGTACAAGGCTATCCACTAAACACAACAACAACTATAAGCTAGAAACAAGGAGTAACACGAGAGAAGAGCTTTGAGTGATTATACCACCATGTAGAGATGAGAAGAACCAATCAATCAATCACACAAGAGAAATCCTCGGGAAGAGAATGACACAAGAATTTATCCCAAGGTTCACTTGCTTCTCGGCAAGCTACTCCTCGTTGTGACGATACACCCACTTGTTGGTTCGCGAGCTAATTGACTATCAAGAGTCGAGCCCTCGGCGGGCGCCGCACAACCACACACAAGATGGAGATCCTCCAAGCCACGAGCTCCGCTAGAGTATCCAATTCGTGAACTCCCACGGGGAAGGATCAAGAACCCCTTACAACACTTGGTGAGGGCTCCAACAATCTCCTACTGCGAGCTCAATCACCTCCGCTGCTCCAAGCCGTCTACCGCGTTGGGAAACATGGAAGAATAATAAGAAATCCGCAGCAACTCGAAGATCAAGTGCCTCTAGAATGCAACTCTCAAGTAATGCACTTGAATCTCACTCAATCTCACTCAAGATGTGCAACCAAGCAAAGAGATGAGTGGAGGGGTTGTTCTCTAGCTCAAAGGATGTCTCAAGATCAGCAAGAATGCAAGAGATACCCCCAAACCTCGGCCATCTTCTATTTATAGTGAAGGGGTACGCAGCTAGCCGTTATAAGACGTCGCAGTAAAAAACGTGATGACCGGACGCACCGATCAGGATGACCGGACGCGTCTGGTCACTACAGGACAAGCAGCAATAGTGCGCATCAGAGAGAGACGTTGCCAAGATCAGACGCTCTTCACCAAATGACCGGACGCGCTGCACCCGGCGTCCGATCGGAGTCCAGAGAGCTCCTCGCGCGATCGGACACGTCCGGTCGCACGTGACCGGACGCGCCACCGCGTCCGGTGCGCGTCACGCCACCAAGCCGCACAAGTGAAGCTAACCGGACGCTCCGGTCCCGGGGACCCTCGGACATGCTGGTCGCGCGCCTTTTCTCTGTGCCCAGGTGAACTGACCGGATGCGCTGGTCAGGCCAGACCAGCGTCTGGTCACAAACCCTAGGCGCGCTGCACCTCTGCCCTCGACTTGAGCTGACCGGACGCACAGGTCCACCCTGGACCGCGTCCGGTCTAGCGTCCAGTCACTGTTTTTTAGTGAGAAACACACCGGACTTACGCCTCTATTTCTCTGCCTCCGGCGTAGTAGAAAATTGGCGTTTCACTTCCCCAAAAAGCGCCGAAACCCAAACCCCTCTCTACCGCTCAAATTCCACCGCCTTCGCAAATGTGCTAACACCACCAAGTGTACACCACCATATGCATGTATGTTAGCATTTCACAAACATTTTTCAAGGTGTTATATTAGCTCTCTACTAGATCCTAATGCATATGCTCAAGACATTGATCTAGTGGCACTTGATTCCCGAGCTAACCGTGATTGCCCCTCTTGATAGTCGGCTATGTATCCTAAACCCGGTCAATCACTTCTCTACTTATCTTAGACTGACAAAAGGAAAACCCTATGGTTATACCTTTGCCTTGCGCTCTTAGATCCTTCTCCTCCACTTGATCATCAAGTCCATCATTTTATGTGCATTACTTCATGATCTTGCTCATCATTTCATGCACCAACTCATGTGGTCTTGTGGCCATCTCTCCATGCCATTTCCACCTCCATCACATGTTACTTATGCCTTGTTTAATCACACTTGATCACATAACATTAGCAACTTTGGTGTCACTCAATTTCCAAAACCAAACTTGGGCTTTCAACGTCGTCGTGCTCCTGCAAGATTCAGATCGGGCGAGGGTGGCGAGCTCGGCTCGCCATGGCAGCCATCGAAGGAGGTTGGCCCGCAATGACACCCTCGACGCCCACACCTTCTCCATCGTGGGCTCCTCCTCATCCCCTACTAGCAAGCCCATTAACCACGCCAAGGGGTCAGATGGTGTGAGCTCTAGTGAGAAGCAGGACCATGGGTGCAGGACCGTTGCCATTGGTGAGAAGGGATTGAAAAAGGAGATAAGTAGCTGGCTAGAGATTGAAGAAGGAGATGACCTATAGGACCCACACGTCAGTGAGTGCTAGGAGATAGAGGTAGTAGGAGCATTTTCGTCTATATGGAAATACAATGTACTGCAGGTGGGCCTAACGTCTTCACTAGTGTAGAAAATGGCACAACTCCAGTCTCTATTGAATTGTAATGGCATGATTCCAAATAGGTGAATAGTAATGGTAGTTTTCAAAAGTTGAAGAATTCTAATGGTACCAATAAAAAAACCCTTTCTTACCCTTTAAGAAACATTTGTCCATTTCCTTTATGTGAAATCATTTATATTGTATAGTTTTCTTCAAGTTGTCATTAACCCCATGACATGCTTCCTTTATTTGGAAAACAATGCACCATCTCATGCTCTTGGCAAATTCCAAATGCTCTGCGTGCTCTGCATAATTCTTTATCTAAAATCTTTTGCTTCTTTCAATGTCAGTTTTTTAAAATTCAACAGCAACGCGTGGGGAATTCACCCAGTACTCTTTTAAGATCATCTCCACTAGTTTCTCAACAATCTATGCGTAATGTGTATAATTAGGATAATCCAATATTATTTTTATGAACATTGGAGGAGTTGCTGCATCAGTACCCCAATAAAAATATGGAAAGTGGGCTCCATAGGAGCGTAGAGAAAAGATGGTTCAAAAGTGGTAGTTGTAGTGGTTCCCATGCTATTGAGGAGATATAACTTCCCCTTTATTTGAGGGGGAGATAAGGAACATATTGGTGGTCATCACAAAAGGAGAGGTATTGGAGAATTATTGGAGCAAGAAAAAAAGTATTCCAATACGAAATTTTTATGGGGATAGGGGTAATAGGGGTGATACTAGGATAATGCTAGATATATATGCTCTAATAAAACAACTAATAATAGGAGACAAATATAAAGAGAAATGTTTTTTTAGGGGAATATAAAGAGAAATGGTGGAGTTGCACAGAAGTGTTGAGGAGAACTTGTCGGCCCATTACTTTTTTTTAGAAACAGCCCATTAGTATTTTTATCAGAATTCGAGGAGAACTTGTCGGCCCGTGCTCCTGCGCAGGCTCAGCCCATGAAAACACCAAGACACCTTAACGGGCCCACATTTCAGTCACCGTTCTCCGGGGTTTAGGTAGGTTATTTTCCCCCTTCTCGCAATCTTTCCTTTTCTTCGTTTGATTCCCTCCCGCCGCCGCCGGAGACGCCGAACCACGACAGCGCCCCAGCGTTTCTCCTCCCACTGGAGTAGTAAGGGACCGGAGAAAGGCAGCGCAAGAGAGATGTGGTACCTATGCGTCTTCTACCACAGGCTCCTGGACTACCGGCGGCCGGAGGTGGAGTCCCTCGCTGAGCTCTTCGCCGGCCCAGGCGCCGGCGAATCCGTCGAGTGGCGCATGCCGGAGAACCACCACGTAGACTCCCCCTTCCATCTCGTTCGTCTCCCCGGAGACGAGCGCCTCGCCGCCCAGGTCGCCAACCGCAGTAAGCGCGAGCTCAGGTCCTTTTAGTCTTCCCAACCTTCTCCTCCCGTTGCCGTTTATTGATTGCTCTGCGTGATTCTCGGTCGTCGTGTGGGGTAGGCTTGTTGGTGAAGGGGATCTACGAGCTCTGGGGCCATGGCACCACCTACGAGGAGCTGGAGAAGTCGCTCAGGGAGTACCCCGACGAGAGGAAGCTACCGTTCCTGACCCCGGAAAGCACCTTCAAGATCGTTATCGACAGCTTCGGCAAGGTGATCAGCTCCCAAGAGCAGAACGAGATCATACAGAGCCTCACTTACATACCATTCCAGGTTGATGACATATTCTTTCGTCCATTTCTTTTGGTGCTGATCTTGTGGATGCTGCTGAATGGTATTAGCCGCGTAATGAGGCTTAACCTTTTGTTTCTTTTCAGGGACGTGTTAATTTGAAGAAGCCTGATCACAGGTTCTTTGTCATGGAGACAGATGACTATGGGTCCAACAATGGTCTCCCACCGGTTGTGAAGAGGTCAATATTCTTTGGCCGGGAGGTTGGAGCTGCTGATAGGCATCTCCTGCCAACATACCAGCTCAAGAGTAGGAAGTACATTGGCCCGACTGCAATGGATGCTGAAATGGCTTTCCTCATGGCCAATCAGGGTCTGGCCCGGCCTGGGAAGCTTGTCTATGACCCTTTTGTTGGGACCGGTAGCATTTTGGTTGCAGCTGCGCATTTTGGAGCTATGACGATGGTTTGTGTTTGTGCGAATAAATATACCTTTTTATTCTGTTAGTCTCTATGTCTTTCTGATAAAGGCTTTTCAGGGTGCAGATATCGATATAAGGGTTGTACGGGATGGCCGTGGCCCCAATTGCAATGTTTGGAGCAACTTTGAGCAGGTAATTTCGCACTGTTATCTTCAATCATCTTCTTGCATGCTATTGTTGTCTCTATAGCCCAGTCATCTGCAGTTTGTTTGGAATTATGAGGCTCATGAAAAGGGCATGTACAGCAATATTGGTAGGTGTTATAACAATTGATGATGGCCACAGTGATTTCCCTGTCACGACAAATACTTTTTTTGAACTTTTATTTATCCTCTATATTTGTGACTCTTGTCGATTTTATCTCTAGCCTATCTCAACAAATCAGTAACACTCATAAGTTTATCTAGCGATGCTAGATTTTGAGACTCCGTACCATAGTTCTATCCTCGACGACTCAAAATAGGGGTCTGTTTTGTCAGCGGTGGCCCAAGCGGCTACCAATAGGGATGAGGCAAGGTTTTGTTATTCTTTTATTTATTTAAATTGATTCAATTGGAGAATTACCTCAACTTGTTGGGATTAATGTGCTTGGTTCTTTGATGATCCCTTGCTGAATGAGAAATCGAATGGGATCTGTGCTGGCAAGTTTTTATCTTGCTTCGAAGGGAGAGCTATTTCTGCTTGCTTGGGCTGGCAGGGCAAGGCTTTCTCTTGTGGGCAAGGTATAGCAAGCCAACACAGGAATGAAACATGCCCATGCTTGTTATATTAGCCTCGTTATGTCATGATTTGCATGACTTTTTTGACTTACTAGTTTAAGTCACGGAAAATATCCATGTTTAGTTATTCACCTTTTCTTTTTGGCAAGAATATTTAGGGGTTCATTTGTTAATTGAATGGCTGGATTGCTAGATTTGATGTTAAGTACTAACATGTTGTCTGTTTATCAGTACAAGTTACCAGAGCCTTTGTGTTTGCTAAGGGCAGACAACAACCTCCCACCTTGGCGCCCAGGATTGAAGGAGGTAACAGTAACAGTTGTTATGTACTATTTATGCGCATGCATTTTCATGTTAACATTAATTAGTGATTATTAGTGTATGAACTGAAAATGCGAGTAACCTTTTCCACAAAATGCACGATGTAGAAACCTTTAGTTGCACTGTAAATCCCCCACATGATCACATAGAGCTTGTCTGGTCAGTATAGCTCTAGTGCTGGAAGCAATTTTTTTTTTTTAACCAAAGAACCTAAGACAACAATTGGCTATAACTTACCATCTCTATTTCTGGTCTATTGGAGTAAACAAATTTACCTGATGAAACAACATAATAATCCATCTAATTTTGCATCACGGAGTAGGATATTAGGCTGGAAAGAAGTGCAAATTCAGTATAAAATTTTATGTGTTTGCGCTCGAACTCCACAAAAATGCCTTTATGATCAACGCTCTCACTTATGCTGAGAAGCCTTTTCTGCAACTGGTAAATCCATTGCCTAATAAAGCTATTGCATTCCTACATGAAATTTGATTAAAGCTTATATTATGAGTTTTTTTTGTTTCTTTCTTAGGCTTTCATTAGGGAATAGTTCTTTTTTATTGGAGTCTACAATTTGTGAGCCTGTCTTTATTTGTCAGTTGTTAGGGAATTGTTGCTGCTGCCTCCATGGGCTATTTTCAAACATATTACTTGCTTGATCAGACTTGTCTTAATTGAAAATACCACTGCTTGTCATCAATCAGATGTTCGACGCAATAATTTGTGACCCACCATATGGAGTCCGGGCTGGTGGCCGAAAGTCTGGTGGTCGGAAGCTCCTAAAAGGCGTCAAAGGCCCTTACACAGTGCCGGACGAGAAACGGGACAACCACATCCCATCGACCGCGCCATACAGCCTAGCTGAGTGCGTCCATGACCTCCTCCACCTCGCTGCAAGGATGGTAGTCATGGGTGGCAGGCTCGTCTTCTTCTACCCTGTATTGCGAGGTGAAGATGGCGCTGCCAGCCTGCAGTTCCCTGACCACCCCTGCTTCAAGCTGATCACCTCCTCTGAGCAGATCCTGAGCTTTCGGTACAGCCGGGTTCTGCTGACCATGGTGAAGGTCGCACCCTACACCGAGGAGATTGAGAAGATGGCCGCAGAGTGGCACAAGGAGTTCAGGGAGAACCACCAGAAGTGGATGGAGGAGGGCAACCTCCACTCCGCTGTGTTCGAACCAGCTCAGGATGGGAAGCCTGATAGGGAGTCCAAGCCCAAGTACAGAGGCAAGTATGTGTAGCAGCGCAGATACTAACCCGTTGAATTTTGTGGAAAGACGTCTTTTATGGTGTCCTGAGCTAGAGGCCCCCCCTGTACCAAAATTTATGAGCTAGAGTGTTGGCAGGCGCTGCGAGATGTACCACTCTCCCAGAGTGTAATTGTAACTTTATTTTGTCTGAACTTAAATTTTTGGTTAACCTGCCTTTGACACGGCAGTCGAAATTGGTGCTGCTTTTGTTACTGAATTATGCGAAACACATGCTCTATTTCGATGGAATTTTACTTGCATTAGTTGTATTTGATTGCTTACTATGGGTGCATATAGGGTGTATTTGGTTACTTGCATTAAGCCTTATATAGTAGCTAGTATAAAGATATGCGATGTCTTGGTGTTTTAGTTATGCATGAGTAAATTTTGCATTAGGTAAAATTGTAGTATTTGATTGCTTACGTTGTGTTGCATGTAGTCATCTATATGTTTTTATTAGAGGTTTTATGTTTGTATGGTGAGACGTTTTTATATGATCATAAACTTATGCAAATCTGAAATGTTCAATACGATCAAATCTTGAATTTACTTTTACGAACCTACCTAGGAGTCTTGTGATTACTGATTAACCAAACAGAAGCAAATTGTAAGATAGGTGACGCATAGAACCAAAGAGAGCTGAGGCTAATGCATCTATATGCATGTCTGTCCGCATACTAGTGCCATTCAGGACTTGCATTACAGCACAAGCCTACAATGGAAAAAGTCTACATCACCCCTCAACTATGGGGTAGTCTACTTAACCCCACAAACTATGAAACAATCTAATTTACCCCCTGAACTTTTCAAAACCGTCTACTTTACCCCCTGGGGTAGTTTTGGAAAGTTCAGGGGGTAAATTAGACCGTTTCATAGTTTAGGGGTTAAGTAGGGGGTGATCTAGACTTTTTCTAGCCTACAATTTCGTATTATTTGATTTGATTGCACTACATTACTCTATTGCATTGTCTATCTATGGTTGAGCTGGATTACAATTGTCTGTCCTGTCTCTTTTTTTTTTTTGGGTTGAGCTACATTAAGCATATGCATTATTTGTGGCAGCTCTGCACAATCCAAAGGAGCGTGAAGTATTCTTCAGTTTTTTTTTGTGTGCATCAATCATAATTCTACACGTTGAATTAATTTAAAAGAAACATTTTTTTGAAATGTAAAATTACTGATCAACTCTTTGATTCGTCACTCATTATACCGTAGGAGAAACTCATCAGCTCTGTTCCGTGCCATTCACTCGTTCTTTACCGTGATTTATCCGTGACATTCACTGATTATACAGTAGCATACCATTCACTCATTCTTTACTGTGATTTATCAGAGACATTCACTGATTAATGATTATACAGTAGCATACCGTGCCAGACTGCCACTGCAGTGGCATTCACATTCGACAGACTGCCATCATTAACATTCTATTCGACAGACTGCCATCATTAACATTCTCTCGTTGTAAGCATACAGTACGCAGTGCATTCTTCCCTTGATCAGTTCATCTTCAGTGCATTCTTCCCTTCATCAGTCCATCTTCAGTGCATATTCTTCCCTTCATCAGTTCATCTTCAGTGCATATTCTTCCCTTCATCAGTTCATATTCATGTGTGCAGCGCATTCTTCAGCTCACATCAGTTCATATTCATGTGTGTAGCACATTCTTCAGTTGTCTTATCAGTTCCTTCATTTGTGTGCAGCGAATTCTTCAGTTGTCATGCGCCACATACTATTCTTTATATTAAGATTGTTCATGTCAGTTTTATAGCTACTCGTAAGGCGAAGAAAAAAAAAGATAAGAAACCGACAGCTTGTATCGCAGATAAGAGGATGTAGCAGCTTGTTCGAGGCCGTCACAAAACAAAGAAATCTGAGCGGCACGGAGAACTGCGGTTTTGGTGTCGCCAACCTTCAATGCAAAGATCGCCACTTATCTGGCCCCTTTGCTCTGCAAATTGGCTTCATCTGATTCTTCGAAACTACTCTTTTCATCCAAACCAACTGAAAGCAGCTTGCTTAAAAAAAAACCTGAAAGCAGCAGATCCAAAACAAAGCGGGTTATAAAGAACCAAAGACAAACACATTGATTTTCGCCCTCTGGCTTCTCGAGGAAAGAAAGAAGGGATGTGAACCAAGAAAGATGCTAAACAAGGACAAGCAACGACATAGTGGAGGTAAACAAACTCGAGAACCATCAGAAGCCATTAGATTTGACCTCAAATGAAATTCAGTCCGCATCATGGTTGGATCGGTCGATCCACATCATCTAGTTCTCATGAATCACTCAAGAACTCCAACAAAACGCAACAAAAAAAAAACAGGAAGAAAGCACTTGTATGTAGAAGGCTCAGACGAAAAATGGGTAGAAAGTTTGTTTGTCAGCCCAAAGAGAGAAAATAATTCCCTCATTCAGAGTGGTGCATGACTTTGTATCATCATTGCCCCTCATTACAACCTCGCTTTCCTCTCCAAAGAGGAACGAACACAAGAAGAGAAAAACAGATCCAAAATCAAGCAATAAACACACGGCGGCGGCGGACAGAGGAGATGGTGGAAGGGGACGGCTTCAGGAGGGTCATATTTATAGGGTGGTCTGCTGCGACGGCGGCTTCTCTGCTAGGGTTCCTTTCTTCGGCTCGATTCTTAGAAAATTTTTTTGGCCCAACAAAGCTGTTTCTCTAGGGCAAATTTGTTGGCCCAACACCGTCTCGTGTGCAAATTTTCTGGCCCAACAGAGCTGATTCTCCTGCGCCGGGCTTGTTGTCATGATACAGGCTCCCGCCGGAGCCGGAGGCGAGAAGGAAAAAGGAGGCGGTTGCACGAGGGAGGAAGAGCACCAGGATTGGCTTCGGCTCCAACCCACCTGGCACCTGCTGCGGAGGAGGGGCCGTGTGCTCTGCTCACCCACCACGACCACGGAGACGCAGGAAAGACAACTGACCACGAGGCGGCAAGTGTAGCGTGACACTGAACTCGCCATGTGTCGGTGTGCGAGCTCCGCGTCAGTCGAGCCAGCCAGCCAGTACAGCCAACCAATCGGCTGGAAATTGGCTTCCTGTAGCCTGGTTCGGACCCCATAGATATTGCCAATTACTCGCGCGCACGGCGCACCGAAGGGGCAGGGGGCAGGGGGCAGGGCACTCGATGGTTAGCAAGATGCAAATTAAAGCGGTTTCCACATTACGAACAAAACACAAAAGTAATTGGGCATGTCCAAAAATAGTTTTGATTTTGGTTTTGGAACACAATTTGCACCTCACCAGCTACAAGGCAAGGGCGGTCCTAAGGCCCGGGCTGCCCGGGCTCCAGCGCGCTTTGGGGTATGGCCACTAGGCATGCAAGCCGGCTGCTCTGCAGACATCTGCGAGATGCCGCTACTGGCAGCAACAATAATTTGTGGGCATCCGCTATGTGCAGCGTGCTGGCCGCAAACGCCCACTAGGCCCAGTGGTCAAACCTGCAAAGTCTAGCAAGGACCTTTTTTTTTGAATGAGAGAGAGATAACACTAATGCGCTGACTGTGCTCGCATTTAAATATCACCGAATCATATAAAATGCAAATTAATATTGAAATATAATAACACTGCAGCAATAAGTACAAAATGACTGTATTATTACATCTGGAAGCCATACTATAGATAAATTTTAATTGCAATGAATCTTTAACTGAAATAACATGTTACAACCACAACGGAACAACTCCCTTTGCTTTTCCTATCACAACATTCAAAAGATTGCCAGTAGAACTGAAAGCTCCAGGCCTTCTGGACAACATGATTAAAAAAATATGACACAATTGGTGCCGGACATAAATTAAATAACTCTACTTGCTCAATTGTATGCAAAAAGATTTTTGAAACGTCATCTTTGAAAGATTGCACAACTAGCGAGGAACGGTTCTGGTGCATAAATAAGGAATGGTTCTGTTGCATAAAGAGAGGCTCGTGGAATGAAATGAACATGAAAGATGCATATTCTCGGGGACGACAACAAGACGAAACAGTTTTATTGCATAAATAAGGCTCTGTTTGGTTGCCTCTGTTTTTTTAACACACGTCATATCGAATGTTGCGACACATGCATTGAGTATTAAATATAGACTAATTACATGCATGTCGGCATAGATTAAGAGTAATTTACGAGACGAATCTATTAAGTCTAATTAGTTCTTGATTGGACACTAATTACCAAATAAGACAAAAGTGCTACAGTACATATTAAACTTTAACAGGACAAACCAAAGTTTTTTTGTGACGACCTTCGTGCACTGGTAACCTGGCCTCGCATTATTACAGTGTGCCACCACCCATCTGAGAACACCTAGCATTATTGGGCACCATCGAAGCATACTTTATGTTTCCTGGATAAATATATTTAGCAAAATCACAGTCTATTTTTTTAGGGAGTTTCTGTCCACAATAAATCCCAAAAAACAACGTCAAGTTAATTATGTCAATTCCACATTAAGGTAAAAGATAACATCTTGATTCCTATGTGTCATTCGATTCAGGACAATGGAATGAGGAGTTGATCCGAGAGATTTTCATCCCGGTGGATGCAGCAGCAATACTTCGAATTCCGTTGAGATCACAAGATGATGATGACTGCTGGGCTTGGGAGCCGGAAAAGCACGGCATTTACTCAGTGAAGACAGCCTATCAGAAACTCGAGCAGGTTCGACGGGATGTTCAGGTGATGTTTTCTGGAAGGAAACATGGAAACTCAATGTTCCACCGAAGGTGCGCGTGTTTTGGTGGAGAGTGCTCCATGAGTTTTTGCCGGCAAAGTCAGTGCTGTACCGTCGACATATTGAGCCAACAGCCTTCTGCGAAGTTTGTGGAGCTGACAGTGAGTCAATTTTGGCATGTTCTCATTGAGTGCACCATAGCAAAGCTGTTTTGGCGGGAGCTCAAGCTCCTCACTGGATCCAAATTACCAAGTCTGCACTCACATACTTGGGCAACGGATATCTTGATGCCTGAATGCTGTACAGACAAGGAGAGGAGCATTTTCATCATTGGCATATATTCCTTGTGGATGCAGCGGAATAAATGGCGACATGGTGAAGATCAACCACCTATAAGGGCTACTTTGGGAGCAGATGGAAACTAACCCTGGGAAGAAAGCCCTGCAGGTGGAATTTTTTGTAACTTTGATTCCCGCCTCTAACCCTAGGAAGAAAGCCCTGCGTGGGGGAGTTTCCCTGCTGCCGTTTGGTATGCAGAACTGCACTAGACTGAACAAAGGGCTGCTGCACTCTGCACTGCACTCAACTTCATCACTGTTGCAACTTTAGAAGGTCTACTGCAGCAGAACCTTGGTCTTAGATAATTGAAAACAATGTCTTAGAAAATCAAGAAAAACAGATTTTTTCAATAAAATAAGAAAATCACCACAGATCAATTGCCAACCACAATATTTTCATGCACATAATGCATGAAAAATCACAATACCAAAATCATTTGACATAGTCCAATACATAGAAAATTTAATTCAAGTGGCAAATTCAACCTAGCTAATCCATTCGTCACCAAATCATAAATCATCTCCATCCAGATATTCAAGACATATATGAAAAAAAATTATGGTTCAACTCCTTTCATAAGCAGTGTTCGAGAGAAAAAAAAAGAACTCCTTTGCATAAGCTTTTCACATAGGCACTGCAGCTAGTAAAAACAATTTTCTTCTCACATCATGCATTTGCTTCCACACCAAGAACCCTGCAGGTAAACAAGAAAAACATTAGTAGCTAGAGACATACCTAAAATAAACTAATCTAGTGCTGCTAGGATACATCAACTTGAACCAAGGGTAAACATGCGGCATGCCACAGCAAATAGGAACGCACAATAATATTCATAGGTAAAATAGCTTGCAGCTACAAGCCTATAGGACTAATTCATAGGTAAGTGCTCAAAACATTGATGAATATCATACCCTAATTTATTAGTAAACTTTGCTAAAATGAAATTGCATAACTATTCGTTCATATCAGACTGGAAGGACTTTAGTAACCGATAATTTTATTCAAGATTATTACAGAACAGTTGATCTGTTTAGTGTATTTCCTGTAAAAAGAACACTGTCAATTTATTGCTAATCCAAGTCATGCGAGCAAATAAGACTAATGACTCCAATCTATCTCAGATAACACAGGGCAAAGTGGCTTTCAGGAATTGGTTGGAGTACAAAAACATTATTTGCTAGGCAATTGAAACGATCTCGATTTTCCTCGAGGGGAAAATCCACAGATACGATTTATAATGTAGTAGATCACGAGAGCAATCCATCACATTATCAATTATCAGCTGATATCATAGTCATACATCGTATAATTACAAGTTACAAGACTTTACAACACTGGTTAACACATCTATTACATTGTATTCTAGCGGAAACACACGCGTCTTCATCAGAGTCGTTGTAGCGCATCAGCAGGTGAAGGCTCTTCCTTCACGGGCAATCATCAGAGTTGGCGTAGAATGTCAGCGGCGTGGACTTCATCTTCTGAACCAAACTCGAGCGTAGGAACGAGACCACCTAATCCAAGTCCTCGTGGTCGTCATAGATTTCGTCCAAACCTGTCTAAAATTTATCAGTACGATTTGTACTGGCCACTGTCTCCCACCCTATGCTTTTGCGTATGCTTTGTGGTAAGTGGAATGCAATCATGGACGAAGCCAGCGGGGGGGCTGGGGGGGCTCCAGCCCCCCCTACTGCTGCTAAGCTAGTGGAACTTCTAGTGCTCTTCTTCCAATTTTAGACGCAGATGTATAAGGTAGGGTGGGCTAAGACATTTATTTTTAGATGTATTTTGTGAATTTCATTGTTAATTGATGTTTTAAATATAAGACTACTTCAAGCTATTATACTTTTTCTATTACGAGGGATTAAAGTAGAGCTAAGTCACTGTAGCACTTTTGTTTAGCCCCCCCTAAATTTTTTTCTGGCTTCGTCCCTGAATGCAATGGTAGATCAAAAGGCCTATATATGGCTATAGGTTTCCTATGCAAGTTCATCAATATTTATAATAATAGTGCATCAGGTTTTATCCATCTCAAACACACGTTCTCTCATCCCATCACACACATCTCACCACACTCTCACACTCTCTAGGCGGCAAGGTCGACTCCCGCTCGTACCTTGCCTCAACGGCCAAAGCCGGATCCAACACCAAAACCCAGGGGAAAGGTAGAAAGGACTCCTCTCTCTATTCAAGTGAAGCGTAGGTCATAGGAATGTCCATATCCGCGGACGCGGCTATACGTATAGATTGATCAACTCTGCAGAGCGTGTACACCTGGTAACCCACAAGATCACCATCATTGGCGGTGCCCTGCCTAGGCTAATGCCGACTGCCTCCCAACCGGTACGGTACCACCCTACCACTCAGCCCTGGGCCACCCCGGAGTCCACCGAAACGCTAAGACTGTGAGACGTAGTACCGGGCCCCCAAGGTCACTACACTGTCTTAGGAGGGTGTGGGTCCCCATGCCCGTACCTCCCTACACTATCACCTTTCCAACCTAGTAGTAGTGGCACCGCCCTAGTCAGTCGGGTAATCGTCTCCCGCCCATCGGGAGCGAGTGGTGTGCACGAAGGGTCCTATGATTCTGGTTCTCAAGACATACCAGTCCTTAGGGGGACCGGACAGGATATCTTCTCAAGGGGATAACCAACACCTCGTGCCTCGACGGCTCCTCCACCGGGGATAACCAACACCCCGTCTGCTCACACATGCACCCGCCACAGGTACCTCTCACGAGGGATGCCTAGGTCGCACCCCTCCGGCAAGACTTGCCCCAAAGACTCGTCGTAGGATCCTGTCCAATCGACTTAACCCTCACCACACACCCAAGACGCACGCCAAGATCTCAGGTATAATGCATTATCCAGTTTTACCAAGTTATCGGCACCACATGCCTTATCCACTCACGTTATCCCTTCACCAAGCATCACATCACAGGTATAATGCATAGTGAAAGTAAAGCAGTAAGTAGAATGCGAGCGTCTAGCCTAACAGCGGGTGTGCAGGGGAATAGGTTGCGACAAGGTAATGGCTTACAAGCAGTCTACCATGCAACCTATCACAGTTCAATTGCAAGAAAGTAAAGCACTAGCATCTATATGTAGCATGTCTAGTAGGTTCTACGAGGTTAGGTGGGACGTGGAACACCTGTTAAATGTCGTATCCAAGATCCTCGGTGCACTTGTAGTTGTACTCCTCCATGGTCCTTCCTCCAACGGTCCCGATCCGATCATCGCTAACCTTGACGCAACTACCTCGATACCGCGACAAGCAAAAGAGCAATCAGACCACTAGACCTAGAAAGACTATGAAAAGAGAGACAACAAGGCACATAAAGAATAACTACACCAAAGGAATGCAAAAAGGAAGGATGACTTAGCCTTCTCGGTGGATGTCCGATCCCTAGGCCAAAGAACAAGAGTGGTGATTTGCTAAGCACAAGCTTAAGCCTTAGCCTTGCCAGTACTTCCCGGGTCGATCGTGTCAACCTGTACGTGTAAGTGCATCTAGCCCTTTAGTGGGTTTTGGTGAATTGAATGACAACACCATTAAAGATCTGACAAAGTTTGCAAAGTGTTGAACAGGAAATTGAGTTTATTGCATAACTTGTGTATTGTGAAATGAGAAGTATATATAGGTTCAACAAGAAGGCAAACCATATGATATTTCACATATCAAGCTTAATTGATCTCAACATTCATATCAAGAAGATATTCAAGCAATAAGGATCACAATATTGAAGAAATGGTTTTTTCAGTTGATGCTTAATATGATGTGACTTGAGTATGGCTCGATAGGGTGAAGATAGCAAGGAAAGGGCTTCGAGTGACTAAGCGAAGGTGAAGGGCAAGCAATGGCTTGTAGACCGAGGTACCATGGCTAAGGTGAAGAAGAGAGTACTTGCATTGAGTCGAGGTACTAATTGAGCCATGAGGAGTCATATTGTATTGAGGATCAAATCATTAGTGGAAGTGACTTTAAGCCATGGATTGAACTCACATGTGTTGAAATGGTTCAAGTCACATGCTCAAGCTGTACTTGCTCAAAGAGAGAAGATGAAGTTGATTGCATCCCCTTATGAAGTGATATTGAGAAGAAGTGACATATGAAGACATTGAAGACTCAAGTGGTTAAAATGGTAATATTCTTTTGATCTTGAGTTTAGGCTATGCCGCACTATAAAGGGGGATGCCAATCTAGTTGGTTTGAGGAAGATAGAGTGCTCAAGTATTAAAACTAAATTATAAGAGAGACACTCTAGCACCTCACGAGCACATAGAATAGTTTTAGTGACTTTTGGTGTCGGAAGTCCCGACGTATGTCGGGAGTCCCGACGGTCGGAAGTGCTAACTTGCGCCAGGAGTCCTGACGTCTAGTCACTTAGCCTGTGCGGTGACTGAGGATGTCGGAAGTCCCGACGTATGTCGGAACTCCCGACGGTCAGGAGTCCCGACCCTCGCCAGGAGTCCCGACGCTAGGCCCATCGGCTCGCTCTGCTGACTGCTGCGTCGGAAGTCCCGACGTACGTCGGAAGTCCCGACGTATGTCGGAACTCCCGACGGTCAGGAGTCCCGACCCTCGCCAGGAGTCCCGACGCTAGGCCCATCGGCTCGCTCTGCTGACTGCTGCGTCGGAAGTCTCGACGTATGTCGGAAGTCCCGACGGTCAGCAGTCCTGATGTACGTCAGCAGTCCCGGCGTATGTCAGCAGTCCCGACGTACGTCAGCAGTCCCGACGTACGTCAGCAGTCCCAACGTATGTCAGCAGTCCCGACGTACGTCAGCAGTCCCGACTGTCAGCAGTCCCGACATACGTCGGGAGTCCCGACGTTGGCCTTCGCGCAGTGACTTTGACCTTGTATGAACAATGTTTTCTATACAGGTCAGAAGTCCCGAGATCTACGTCGGGAGTCCCGACGTAGATCTGAACGGTTAGATTTCTACTTCAAGTATAAATAGCCATCTCTTCACTTCTAACCGTTAGGAACTCATTCCACTCGACCAAAACTTCAGAGAAGTGCCTCCTAGCACCCAAAAGCCTCTCTCTTCTCTCCTCTTTACTCCTAGCTTCAAATCTTGAAAGAGTTTGCGTTGAGAGAAGGGATTTGGTGAGAGAAACATCAAAGAAAGCTTGAGCACTTGATTTCTTCGTCAAGCCGGTTGGATTTGCATTTGTTACTCTTGGGTTCTTGAAACCCTAGCCGGCTAGGCGTCGCCCGTGGAGCTTCCAACTTGTGTGGTAGCCCCAGGAGGTTTGTAATCACCCCAATCATCTAGTGAAATCACCCCTCATCTCAAGAGATTGCTCTCTTGACTTGAGAACGAGGATAGGGTTGAAAGAGACCCGAAAAGCATGTGTGGCTTCCTCAACAATGTGGACATAGGCAAGCCTTAGTGGCGAGCTGAACCACGAGATAAATCGGTGTCTCACTTGTGTTCTTGTGATTTGCATTGCTATACTTGGTTTTGTGGTGATTCTAGGGTTTGGTCCTGATCTACGTTTGGAGGCATCTTGGCATCAAGGAAGTGAGCTAACATCTTCACCTTACCACTAGGAAGTGGGGTTGTAAGTTATTGGCTTCACAAAGTTCATTTAAGCACTTGTAGTTCATTCCCCGTAGGCGTTGGAACTGCTAACAGTTTGCGTCGGAACTGCTGACGATGTCGGGAGTTCCGACCTGAACTGTCAGGACTTTCGACAGTTGCTGACAAGTGACTTTGAGTTTTGTATAGAAATTTTTAGACACGCCTATTCACCCCCCTCTAGGCGACATCAAGGTCCTAACAAGTGGTATCGGAGCTAGGCTCTCATTTTTGGGCTTAACCGCCTTGAGAGACGATGTCGACAAGTGAGGAGGTATCTCTAGAACTTTTACTTTTAGATGGCTCAAATTATGCATCTTGGTCCGCTAGTGTGCTTGATGTATTTAGGGCCATGGGTCCTCATATTGAGCGGATTGTAGATGTGAGCATTTCACCTCCTAGTGATGATTTGGCCATCTTATCTAAAGAGGAAGTGAAATGCTTACAACACAATGCTCAAGCTACTAATGTCTTATTTAGTGCTTTGAGTGAAGATGTTTTTGATGCCGTCATATTTGGAGATGGTGAACCGCTTGATGATGCTCATCTCATTTGGACCACGCTCAAAGAAAAATATGACAAGTCCAAATGTGATGAGAAGTTGCTCTCATTAGAGGAACCACTTGAGGAGTGCTCAACTTCACCGACAAGTGAAGAGCATCAAGTGATTCTCCCAAATGGTCAAAGTGATCATGCCACATCCACTCTCTCACCAACATATATGAATGGTAATGAAATGGTTGGTGAGAACAATACTTTTACATGTGGTACTTCTACTTCCTCTTGTTCTTGCAAGACTAACATTTTGAAGGAAGGAGAAGCTTGTGATCGGTGGAGACCAAATGATGAATCCACCTCACCTAGAAGCTCAACTCTTCATGCGACTTCTCCCGTGTGCCTCATGGCAAAAGGTGGGAAGGTAACATCAAAAGCAAAACCTCCTCCACCTCCTAGTGACATCTCTAGTAGCGATCTTAGTGATAGCTCTAGTGATGATGAATCTAGTGATGAAGAGATCGATAACACAATTAAAAATTTGGATCCTAAGACCAAACTCTTCATCTCTAAGCTAATGGAGGATTTAGAGAGCGTCCAAGCCTTACTAGCAACTAGAGATGATGATCTCATTGCACAAGAAAACATCTATATTGCTAGTAAGAAAGCTCTTGCGGTAGAGAGAAGTGAGGTGGCCTCTTTGCGCAAGGCTTTGGCTAAAGAGCAAGATGACCATGCTCTCACAAAGAAGGCAAATATTGCACTCAATCAAAAGTATTGTGACTTAGATGAAAAGCACAAAGAACTTGAGTTGCAATATAGTCTTCTTTGGGACAGCACCTCACATCCCTCTAAGGCAAAGGATGCCTCTACTCCCTCCACTAGCCAAGGTTGTGAAAAATGTTTTAATCTTGATTTGAATATTTATGCCACTAACCTTGCTAATATGGAGGCTATGAGAAAAGAGATTGCTAGGCTCAATGAAATGATAGCAGGAGGGTGCATGAATGACATGACTCAAAGTGGTTGCAAGAAAATTGAGAAATCAAAAGGGCCACAATACAAAAATGGGTGGCATCCCTCAGTTAAAGATGAGCTCAGGCACACAAAAGGAGCCAAGACAAATGGTAAGAAACTAGTGAATGGCTTTGGATGTGTGCAGTTTGAGATGAGGGAGCAGATTGGTACAGTTCAGCCTGCACAGACCGCGGTAGTGCCGCACCTCAAGGGCGGCAGTGTCGCACCCCACAAAAATGGGAAGGCTACCAATCTGACTTTTGATCAAACTAAGCTCATAATAAAGATGCCTAGACAGAACAGCAAAGCCCCCAAGGCCACCAAGGTGCAACTCCAACCAAAGACGACTCTCATCACTTGCTTCAAGTGCAAGAAAGAGGGTCACCATGTAAGAGATTGCAGCTTGAAGAAAGGAAGGAAGGGTGTGAGCAAGATTCAAGAGAGGAAGAAGATGGCTCATGTCAAGTGCTCCAACTTGGGACACAATGCCTCTATGTGTTCCAACAAGGTTGATGACCAAGCCACACTTCCAAAGAACAAGACAAGAAGAAGCAAGAGGAAGTGTTATGGATGCAATGAGAAGGGTCATGAAATTGCATCATGCCCCTCCATAAAGGATGAAGGCTTGGCATCATCAACAAAGAGGCTCGTTAGCGAGGTAGCAAACAAGAAGTAAGACAAGAAGATGTCCTACAAGATCAAGCGCCACATTTGCTACACTTGCCGAATCAAGGGACATCTAAGTATGGATTATCCTATGGGTAACACTCCTAAGCTCAACTCAACAATCGATTCAAATATGCTTAGGAGGCCCAAAAATGACACTTCTGCTAGAAAGGTGATTGGTTCACCACGTGCTAGCACAAAGGCCATTTGGGTGCCTAAGTCTCTTGTGACTAACCTTAATGGACCCAACATGGTTTGGGTACCAAGTTGTGCTTGATAAAGTATTGTAGGTACTTAAAGGTGATATGAAGCTTTGGGGTGCTTGAGCAAGATGATTGAAAATATTTACTCAAGCTATCAATCAATTCATATTGTCTTTTCTAATATGGTTGACCCAAAGACAAATCAATGGATATATTTCTAACTTCATAATCACCTCGGTAACTAGTACCTAACCCTTGCTAGCTAGCCACTTAACTTGTGTAGTCTCTAGTAGTTCACAAATATGTGTGTTTGTGAATTATTAGGAGTGGCTAGATGCTTGTGCTTCATCACTTGTTGTTCCATATGATGCTTTTAATGGCTCTTTAGTAGAGCAATATCTTTAGATGTGTTGTAGGTACTCATATCATAAAATATAGCAAGAGAAAAGCACAAGACATGGATCAATATAAAGAAGAGCATAAGGAGCTGGGCTGAGCCTATCTAAGTCGGCCAGGTCGGGTTGCAAAGCTGGCCAGGCCGGGATGGCAGCTAGGCCGGGCACCTGGGCCGGCCAGGCTGGGTTTCACAACCTAGGAAGAGAAGTCTACTTGTGTGGAATTCTTTCCAGCAAATTATTTAATATGCCTATGCATGATCCATGTAACAAAATGGTTATGAGTATTGCTCTCTCTAGTTAAACTCTTGTTCAATACTCTCTTTATGTGAGTTAGTTATAAAGTGAGCATCCCTAGTTAAGAAATTGGCTATGTGCATTGCTAAGTAATTCCAATACTTGATGCACTCATTTAGGGGGAGCTCACTATATATCTAATCTCGTTGTTACTAATCTTTTTATTGAGCTTAAGTGTAGATTCAAATGAAAAGATTTTTGTTTCAAGTATGACCTCTACCATTGATCATTAAAATACTACTTGAGACCTATTCCAAGATGTGCACTCATGATGTCTTATAAATCAAAGGATCTTGTGAATAGCTTTGTGAGTATTTCTATGGCATAAGTTCAAATTGATTATTGCATTGTTGCCATGACCTAGACATAGAGTGAAATCCCATGTTCTTAAAAGAATTAAGTGCTATATGAGTTATTCAAATACTTAGAGCACTTATCAAGGGGGAGCTTACTCTATGGCTAGTGTTGTGAGACTAACCGTTTCTCGAAGTGATTTATGTAGTCTCACTAAATGAGAATGTGTTTCTCAAATGAAGTGTGCTTTGTGTGCTCTTGTATGCACAAATTAAGGGAGAGTTTAGACTATATCTTGTGGGACTAATGATTTCTTTTAAGTTCATTTTGAGTATTCTCACACATTGGAGATAAGGAGGATGGATAGTTCCTTTGGACTCTATAGGTGCTTCACAATTATTCTAGGAAGTCTTGGTCTTTATAAACCAAGTGCTCCCGGTTTAGTATTGGATGCCCTAATCCTTTAGTGGAACGGAATTTGAATGAGTTAGAGAAAATAATTGAAGAGTGGACTTTCATTGCTATTTCTCCTCTCTAGAACTCATCAAGTGCACATGGATCCATCTCATTAGTCATCCAAGACCATGTCAATAAAGGAATGGTAACTCCTAGTTATCAAATTTGCAAATTTCATGAATTTTACCTCTTGCTCTCTATGTGAGTTGCCTTAGGTAAAGAAAGAACTAGGAACCTAATATGGATCTTGGATGATCACAAGAGTTTTCAATTTCACCACATTTCATCAAGTGAGAATTATGGTCATCCAAATCACTAAATTTGGTGTATCAAGAAATATGTCTTCAATTGGTATCTCAAAATGACAACAAGAGCTAGCAATGGACTTTAAATTGAAATCAAGCACAAGTTTGTGATATCTCCTATGATCAAGAGAGATGGGCACAAATGAAATCTTTTGCATCGTGTCAAGCCCATCAAAGCACTAAATTTAAAAATTCATGATCACGGTGGAGATTATGAGGCTTAGAACAAAGGTACATCGCTCCATGAACTCTTGTATTACCTTTGTGCATCTAGGCCCTTACATGCTAGTGTGTGCATGTGTGATAGAATTCAAGCTAATCTAAAAGAGTGTCATTTGATGACCATTAAGAGAATTTTGAAATGTTGCACACCTTGTTTGATCAACTAGCATCTAGGCAAAAGACTTGAAAAAGTTCATAATGTGCTTCAAAATGCTTTATCAAAAGAGAACTTGCTTTTTATGGTCATTGCTTTGTTTTGGTTATCTTTTGTTGACCATTTTTGTCAAGTTTGTTGTATCCCTCTTCGTTCTTTTCTCTCTTTTTGGTGCTTGTTGCCAAAGGGGGAGAATGAGAAGGGAGAAGAGAAGGGGGTACAATTTTTTTAGTCACCTTGGATGCTTGTGTGCACACTTGTCATATGCATCACGGTTATAATGTTGACACCTTGCACCCCCACGGATGCTAAGATATAGGAGGGTTCCCACACTTCATCTTAAATATGTGCATTGGGCATTCGAGGCCAAAATCTGAATTTCTTTCAATACACACATTTAGGGGGAGCTCACTATATCATAGGATTTAAAATCTTATTATTTATCAATCTCTTGTAAGCTTTAATTGTGTTGTCATCAATCACCAAAAAGGGGGAGATTGTAAGTGCATCTAGCCCTTTAGTGGGTTTTGGTGAATTGAATGACAACACCATTAAAGATCTGACAAAGTTTGTAAAGTGTTGAACAGGAAATTGAGTTTATTGCATAACTTGTGGATTGTGAAATGAGAAGTATATATAGGTTCAACAAGAAGGCAAACCATATGATATTTCACATATCAAGCTTAATTGATCTCAACATTCATATCAAGAAGATATTCAAGCAATAAGGATCACAATATTGAAGAAATGGTTTTTCAGTTGATGCTTAATATGATGTGACTTGAGTATGGCTCGATAGGGTGAAGATAGTAAGGAAAGGGCTTCGAGGGACTAAGCGAAGGTGAAGGGCAAGCAATGGCTTGTAGACCGAGGTACCATGACTAAGGTGAAGAAGAGAGTACTTGCATTGAGTCGAGGTACTAATTGAGCCATGAGGAGTCATATTGTATTGAGGATCAAATCATTAGTGGAAGTGACTTTAAGCCATGGATTGAACTCACATGTGTTGAAATGGTTCAAGTCACATGCTCAAGCTGTACTTGCTCAAAGAGAAAAGATGAAGTTGATTGCATCCCCTTATGAAGTGATATTGAGAAGAAGTGACATATGAAGACATTGAAGACTCAAGTGGTTAAAATGGTAATATTCTTTTGATCTTGAGTTTAGGCTATGCCACACTATAAAGGGGGATGCCAATCTAGTTGGTTTGAGGAAGATAGAGTGCTCAAGTATTAAAACTAAATTATAAGAGAGACACTCTAGCACCTCACGAGCACATAGAATAGTTTTAGTGACTTTTGGTGTCGGAAGTCCCGACGTATGTCGGGAGTCCCGATGGTCGGAAGTGCTGACTTGCGCGGGGAGTCCTAACATCCAGTCACTTAGCCTGTGCGGTGACTGAGGACGTCGGAAGTCCCGACGTATGTCAGAACTCCTGACGGTCAGGAGTCCCGACCCTCGCCAGGAGTCCTGACGCTAGGCCCATCGGCTCGCTCTGCTGACTGCTACGTCGGAAGTCCCGACGTACGTCGGAAGTCCCGACGTATGTCGGAACTCCCGACGGTCAGGAGTCCCGACCCTCGCTAGGAGTCTCGACGCTAGGCCCATCGGCTCGCTCTGCTGACTGCTGCGTCAGAAGTCCCGACGTACGTTGGAAGTCCCGACGGTCAGCAGTCCCGATGTACGTCAGCAGTCCCGACGTACGTCACCAGTCTCGACTATCAGCAGTCCCGACATACGTCGGGAGTCCCGACGTTGGCCTTCACGCAGTGACTTTGACCTTGTATGAACAGTGTTTTCTATACAGATCAGAAGTCCCGAGATCTACGTCGGGAGTCCCGACGTAGATCTGAACGGTTAGATTTCTACTTCAAGTATAAATAGCCATCTCTTCACTTCTAACCGTTAGGAACTCATTCTACTCGACCAAAACTTCAGAGAAGTGCCTCCTAGCACACAAAAGCCTCTATCTTCTCTCCTCTTTGCTCCTAGCTTCAAATCTTGAAAGAGTTTGAGTTGAGAGAAGGGATTTGGTGAGAGAAACATCAAAGAAAGCTTGAGCACTTGATTTCTTCGTCAAGCCAGTTGGATTTACATTTGTTACTCTTGGGTTCTTGGAACCCTAGCCGGCTAGGCGTCGCCCGTGGAGCTTCCTACTTGTGTGGTAGCCCCGGGAGGTTTGTAATCACCCCAATCATCTAGTGAAATCACCCCTCATCTCAAGAGATTGCTCTCTTGACTTGAGAACGAGGATAGGGTTGAAAGAGACCTGAAAAGCCTGTGTGGCTTCCTCAACAATGTGGACATAGGCAAGTCTTAGTGGCGAGCTGAACCACAGGATAAATCGGTGTCTCACTTGTGTTCTTGTGATTTGCATTGCTATACTTGGTTTTGTGGTGATTCTAGGGTTTGGTCCCGATCTACGTTTGGAGGCATCTTGGCATCAAGGAAGTGAGCTAACATCTTCACCTTACCACTAGGAAGTGGGGTTGTAAGTTATTGGCTTCACAAAGTTCATTTGAGCACTTGTAGTTCATTCCCCGTAGGCGTCAAAACTGCTGACAGTTTGCGTCGGAACTGCTGACGACGTCGGGAGTTCCGACCTGAACTGTCGGGACTTCCGACAGTTGCTGACAAGTGACTTTAAGTTTTGTATAGAAATTTTTAGACACGCCTATTCACCCCCTTCTAGGCGACATCAAGGTCCTAACAGTACGGCTTAAATAGAAATGGCATAGGCCTTAGCTCATCCTAAGCAAACACCACAGCTTGTGGCTCTCAATCTAATTGTCATAAATACTGATGAGAACCATAAGGACTACAAGTGAGAGAGGTTTCGTTCTCTCTCAATCCGAACGCCACTTATAACTGGACGAGAACCAAGAGAGGGTAGAACGGGGAGAGAAGAGCAGAGGCGGTCTACTTCTCCCAATACACACGTCACGGCAAAAGACAAGGCATCGGAAAGGAGCGACACACAAAAGAACATGAGAGCCCAAACAACTTGTAGGATACCAAGACCTAGGTGCACTAAATGCACTAAGACATCCCTAAAGTTCTTAGCGATGTGGTTGTCATTGCTAGATCCAAAGAAATGCCATGGTCAAAGTGGTACGAGAATACAAGTTGGTTAGGATAAAACCAGCGAACAAAAGAGGTAGAGCCCGATGGTCATGGTGAGGCAACTCGCGGCCATGAGCTTCACCCACACTAGTTGGCTTCCGACAGTCTTGCAAGGGTTGTCTCCTAATTCCTATCCCACTAGAGTAGGTCACAGAGGGCTCATTCGGTGCGGATGATAACCACGTCGATATCGACATCGAGTCCCAAATGACCACATCCAAGGGACCTAGATAGGAGTTTACCATCATAATTTGACGGGGTCAACCAAAAACGAGGAAAAGGTCCATGCTCGGTGTTACGGCCATGGCGAGGCGAACTCACGATCGCAACGAGCGAGCACAACGTTCCCCAACCGGCTCGAAGGCATGGTTTACACATGACATAGACGAACCATGCATAAGAACTAACAACCCAACATAAGAGCCAAGACATGACCACAACGGTGGAGTAGCACGTTTCCGTAGTGACACAAGTGAGACATCATGCATAGGAGGTAGACCAGCACGAAGGCACGGCACAGGTATTGGTATAAATATAGATCAGGCAACAAGATGATGACATTAACAGATAAGGTATCAAGTACAGACAATTATAGAAATGAAAAGAAATGAAAGTAAGAGCTTGTCGATGTCAAGGGTGGCGTCGACGGGTTCAAAAGCTCAACCTTGTCGATGGCGGGGAAGGGGTGGCTAGCCATGGAGTGTTCAGATAGGCTATGACCAACTATAGCAAGCCCTGGCCAACGGTAGCCTACTGTGGCCAGCTCTGGCCAGTTGTGTCATAGTACCCCTACAACAGAGAGGAAACGCGGCTCGAAGGCCGGATTCAGTGCACAGCGACATGATCACTTCAGGGAACGAAGAGTGGGGCTTGGTCAAGGTGGCTCACCGGCGAGGAATTAGAGCCAGAGATGCAGTCGTGGGGTCCTCTAGTGCTACTGCAGGCACAACTCATTGGCAGCCATAGCATCCGAGGTCGAGCAGCTCCGACACCAGGTTCTGCTGTGGCACGGGTGGAAGGGGCGAGCTCCAGTTCACGGTCGTAGAAGGGAACGACAGCGTGTCGAGGTTCGGCTCACGGACAGAGTGGCGTACGACGACAGAGTGGTGGCGCGCAGCTCGTCGCGACAACCATGCTGGGTAAGGGCGCGTTCCCAGCCACGAGTGTCGGGGGCGCAGCGACGAAGAGAACTTGATGAGTGAAAGTGCATCTAGCCCTTTAGTGGGTTTTGGATGATTGAATGACAACGTGATTAAAGAACTAACCCGTTTGCTAAGTGTGGACAGGTAATAGGTTATCTCATAGATACTTAATGAAAGCCAAAATGATGTGTTGTTATATAAACAATCTAGTTCAAGCACAAGACAACAATGCAAATGGAATTCATGCAAATGCTTGTTTATTGTGGGATTTCCATGTACTATGTGAAAGCAAGCTCGTGAGTATTAGTTAATGAGACATGAGGGATTGCATATGGAATGGTCTCATATTTGAAGCTTGCTAAATTGAAATGAAAAAGATAACAATACATATGAATGGATGATTCAACACAAGATGTGACTTAATGGCTTGAGATGGTGAAGATAGCAAGGAAAGGCTTCAAGGTACTAAGCAAGGGTGAAGGGCAAGCGATGGCTTGGTAGCCGAGGAACCTAGCTAGGGTGAAGAAGAAAGTACTTGCATTTAGTTAAGGTACTAATCAAGCTAAGATGGTCATATTGATGTGAAGGATCAAATCTATATTGGCCAAGTTGATTAAAGTGACTTGATGCATTTGGAGTCATTCATATTTGATTAATGGAATCAAGTCACGTGCTCAAGATGGCTATGCTCAAGTGACAAGATCAATATTGAGATGTTGGCACCCTCACTTGATGAAGATTGAAAGACACAACATCAATTTAAAGAAGATCAATTCAAAAGGTTTAATTTCTTTTTTCTTTTGATCTTGAGTTAATAGGTATGCCGTACTATTAAGAGGGATGCAAGTTTAGGTGCTCTGAGGAAGATAGAGTGCTCAAGCATAATAATAAAATCAAAAGAGAGACACTCTAGCACTTCACGAGCACGTAGAATAGTTTTGATGACTTTTGGTGTCGAAAGTCCCGACGTATATCGGGAGTCCTGACAGTCGAAAGTGCTGACTTACGCCGGAAGTCCTGACGTCCAGTCACTTAGCCTGTGCGGTGACTGAGGACGTTGGAAGTCCCGACGTGAGTCGGGAGTCCCGACGGTCAGGAGTCCCGACCCTCGCCAGGAGTCCCGACGCTAGGCCATCGGCTCGCTCTACTAACTGCTGCGTCGGGAGTCCTGACGTACGTCGGGAGTCCCGACGGTCAGTAGTCCCGACATAAGTCAGAAGTCCCGACTTGACCTTCGCACAATGTTTCTTTACCTTGCGTGAACATTGTTTTCTA
The DNA here is from genome assembly GCA_038087645.1 of Saccharum hybrid cultivar R570. NCBI lineage: Eukaryota > Viridiplantae > Streptophyta > Magnoliopsida > Poales > Poaceae > Saccharum > Saccharum hybrid cultivar. The sequence continues at coordinate 5,673,128 of JAQSUU010000190.1, read as the reverse complement.
TATACGTCAGCAGTCCCGAGATCTACGTCAGCAGTCCCGACGTAGATCTGAACAGTTAGATTTCTACTATGAGTATATATACCCCTCTCCTCATTTTTAACCGTGGCCCACTCATTCTTTGCTCACTAACTCATGGACAAAACATCTCTCAAGCATTCAAGAGCTCTCTCTCCTCTCCCCTTTGCTCCTAACTTCGATTCCCCACGGATTTGAGTGATAGGAGAGTGGATTGAGTGAGAAAATCATCCTTGCAAGCTTGAGCACTTGATTTCTTTGTCAAGCCGGTTGGTTTTGCATCTATTACTCTTGGGTTCTTGGAACCCTAGCCAGCTAGGCGTTGCCCAAGAGCTTCCATCTTGTGGAAGAGCCTTGGGAAGTTTGTATTACCCTTGATTTCTAGTGAAGAAACTCAAGTGACCTTTGTGGTATCCCTGAGTGAGGCAAGGAGGTGGAAGAGACTTCGACCAAAGTGGTCACCTCAACAACGAGGACATAGGAGCTCCTTTGTGGGGCTGCTAAACCTCAGGATAAATTCTTGTCTCCCGCGTGCTTGTTGTTGTTGTGATTTGCTCGAAATTACTTGTATTTGGTTGTCTTCCTCTCTCTAGATATTTCTTAGGGTTTGGGACTCGATCTACGGAGTGGTGGCTTATCAACATCAAGAGAGTGACCCAACACCTTACCTTACCACTAGGAAGTGGGTTTGTAAGTTATCGGCATCACAAAGTTCATTTTAGCACTTGTAGTTCATTTCCTATAGGGGTCGGAAGTGTTGAAAGTTTGCGTTGGAAGTTCTGACCCAAACTATCGGGACTTCTGACATGTCGGAAGTTCTAACCCAAACGTCAGGACTTCTGACACGTCGGGAGTTCTGACCCAAACTGTCGGGACTTCTGACATTAACTGACTAGTGCATTTTGATTCAACTCTTTGGTTGCCACTGTTTGGCTCTCTAGGTTTATCTAGTATCTTTTATATACTTTGTGGCTAACTTGTGAGGGGTTGTATTACTCTGATTTGGAGTTTCTATTTTGGAAACTCCTATTACTAATCGTTTTCGCTTTGAAAGGTGTTGATTTTACAGAAAACGCCTATTCACCCCCCGTCTAGGCGACATCCTAGATCCTTTCAATTGGTATCAGAGCGAGGTTCTCACCTAAAGCTTCACCGCCGTGAGAAAAGGATGTCGACGCCTATCAAGTTGGAGCCGATGCTTCTCCAAAATAATGGTTCAAACTTTCTACCTTGGTCAATTCATGTACTCAATGCTTTTAGAGATATTAGTCCTCTTGTTGAGCATATTGTGTTTGCAAGCATACCTCTTCCTATAGTTGATTGGAGCAACTATAAGAATTTATCAAAAGAGGAAGAAATATGCGTGCAACTCAATGCTCAAGCTATTAATATCATTTTGAGTACATTGAGTGCAGAGGTTCAAGATGAGGCAATATTCAATGGACAACCACCTCCTGAGAGTGCTCATCTCATTTGGACCAAACTCGTTGAGGTATATGGAAAATCCAAATGCGATGATGCACTTGAGGTCGAGTCAATGGAAAATATGTCCATTATGTCTTCATGCAGCGAAGGAGCCTCACAAGACCTCAAGAGCGTTGAGCCGGAGCAAGAGGTGCAAGCTGAGGCGACTGCGCTATCTGCAAGCACATACCGGACGTGTCCGGTATCCCTACCAAATGTGTCCGGTATGGCTGAGGCAGTCGGACAGCAGGCAGTCTGTGATGATGAGGCTCAAGCCTGGTGGCGGCCAAGTGATGAGTCAACCTCAGTATCTCATGATACTCATCACTTGTGTCTCATGGCCAAGAAAAGCAAGAATAAGGCTAGCAAGAAAGACCAAGCCAAGGAGATAGCACGAGTAGATGATCAAGAAGAGAGTGATATTGAAATTGAAGATAGCTACACTCTTGATCATCTAAGCAACAAAGACAAGCTCATTCTCATGAAGCTAGTTGAGAAGAATGATGAGCTAGAGGAAGAGAATGAGAAACAAGAGCAATCACTTCAAAATCAAGAAAAGTTTCTCATCTCCAAATTGCAAGAGCTAAAGGCCATAAATGAGATGTATGAAAAATTATCAATTGAGCATGCTTTAGTTACTAACTCCTCTTCTAGTGTTTCACAACTAGAGAAGGAAAACTTTGAGCTCAAGGCAAAATTAGATGAACTCTCAAGCAAATATAATGTGCTACAAGCATACTATGTTCATCTCAAGTGCTCTCATGAAGAATTAGTAGAATCAAGCATCATGCTTGAGGTGGCTCATGAGGTTGTGATTACAACGGTAAAATCATCTCAACCTCCCACTCACACACTCACTTGTACACAATCTCAATTGAATATTTCTTGTGCTAATGAGTGTGCTTCTCAAGCAAGCCAATCTTCGATTGAGCAAAAATTTATAGAAAATGTAGAGCTTAAGGAAGAAGTGGAAAGGCTAAGAAATGATGTGATTCGATTAAAGGGTAAGGAGAGAGCACAACCTTCGCAAGATAACCGTGTTAACATGGTGAAGAAGCTTGAGAAGGGTTCAAACCTTGCTTCCTCCAAATCCCAACAAAAGAATCACATTTCAAGCAAGGCCAACACAACCAAGAGCAAGAAACATGGAAAAAGACTATTCTAGGGTTGTGGAGTGAATGGACATGAGATTACCATGTGTCCACACAAGAGTTGGGCCAACAAGTGTGAAGTGGCCGATCAAACGGCCTCAAACAAGTTGGCCAACCAAAGGAAAAGTGATGGATAAAGCACTTATCTCATGTGCAAGAAGTTGGGGCATCCAACCAAGAAATGCCCAATGTACAAGGAGGCAAGAAAGGAAGCCCAAGTTGCAACAAGAAGATGCTATGGATGCAATGAGATGGGCCACAAGGTTGATGGATGTCCATACAAGCAAAACAAGCATAGAGCAAACAAAGGTCGCATATGCTATGCTTGTGGAAGAAAGGGGCATTTAAGCTATGATTGCCCAAATGGTAACATCCCTAAGCCGAACACATTTGTTTATGATAATATACTTAGGAAGACCACAAATGGAATTAGCACTAGCAAGGTGATGTGTTCACCACAAACTAGTACTAATGCCATTTGGGTGCCTAAGCACTTGTTGACTAACCCAAAAGGATCCAACAAGAGTTGGGTACCAAAATGTGCTTAGGTTGATAATGTAGGTACTTGGTAGTGAGATGAAAGCTTCGGGGTGGTTGAGCAAGCAAATTGAAAATATTCACTCAATCTATCAATCAATTCTTATCATAATCTCATATATGGTTGACCTGAAGATAAATCAATGACCATATCGTTTACTTCATCTCTACTATTGGTAACAAGTACCTAAAGACCTTATAGGATAGCCACTCTGTGTTTAGTGCTCAATGGCTCACAAATAAGCATATTTGTGAAATAATTAGAAGTGACTAATTAGTTTTATTTAATCATTATCATATTTGCCATGTGATGCTTTTAATGGCTCTCTAGTAGAGCAATGCATTTGTTTAGATGCAGGCATACAAGAAGTACTAGAGCTAAAACAAAGAATCACAAGCAACGCTTCGATTGTTTCTGTCCTACACCTACCAGACGTGTCTGGTATGGCCAGGGTAGAAAGGAAAAGTGTTTATGTTCTTCACATGCCGGACGTGTCCGGTATGTCTACCGGACGTGTCTGGTATGGCAGGAACCAGAGCACTAATTGGGATGCAATTGAGGTTTGATCCATATGATTTCATATATCCTCAATTTGCTCAGAAGCTTGTGATCTATCAAACCTAAGTGGGTTGTGAGTATGTCTCAACGAAATTTAAATATGGCAAATTACTTTGTGTTGGTCAAAATAGAAAATTGACTCCCAAATTCTTAAAAGAATAAAGTCCTTGTTGAAAGTCATTCAAATTATTTGTGGTACTTATTTAGGGGGAGCTCAGTTTCTATTTTGCACCATTGTGGACTAACAAATTTATCTAGCATTACTTGTAGTCCTTTAGATGAAAATTGATTTCATATATGGTATGATTATTTGACAAGTGAGGTCAACATGATGTTGTCATGCCATGTATTATCTCAGTGGTGATATTGTGGGCTCAAGGCAAAGGTATGTATTTACATACATGCATTGTAAGTGCATCTAAGGCCCTTTATAGGCTAGTGTGTGCATTTGTGTGATATAGGATAGATGTTTTTGGGTCTTTGTGACCTAGTCATGTCATATTGTGATTATTGCTACCCTTGGTTGATTATTTGCCTAATCACATGTGACATGGTTCTCTCAAGTCCATAAAAATCCCTATATCCATCTAAAATCTCTCTCAAGTTTTTGAAAATCATAAATTTGCCAAACATTCAAAAAGAAGAAAATCAATTCTTGGCTAATTCATGTCCACTAAGTGAGAATCCTAAGCCTATTTCAATTGATGCAAATATTATGCCTAGGAAGGTTTGTTATGGTACCTTATTGGTTAGTATTGCAAAAAAATGCTATTCATACTAAGACTATGCCTAAGTATGTTGTGTCTAACATGAGAGGACCCAAACTAGTTTGGGTACCATCAAAAAGTGAATGATCGTTTGTAGGTACCATGGCATTGGAGACTTTATTCAATGGAATTATTATTGTTCATCTTATGTTGAGTCAAGTATTGAAACCTAGGGCAATTCTATCCCAATGCCAAGTCAAAATTGAGTGAAGTCCATATGCTATCAACATACAAGTGTCTATTGATATATTTGAAGGCCTGCAAATAAGTGGAGTTGAAGCTTGCAAAGATGATCATAAGCTATCAAGAATCTGCCAGGAAAGTGACAATTATTGGATTGATCAAAAGTCACTTAGATGCAAAGGTCCCCAAATTAGAATAATATCTATAAGTGATTGATGTACCTATGTTTTGGTTTTGGTTTGAGATAGAAGCATGACAAATGATGAGTACAAGACAATTTGTTTGAAGAGTGTATCTGGTACGCATTTGGTACTCAAGCTAGAGATCAAGACTAAGATCAAGATGAAGATGAAGTTTAAGTTCTAGTAATAATTGGAGATCTTTTGATAGAAACAAAAGGACTTAAACAAGTAGAAAGGAAATAACTTAAAGAAGGATTCAAAGCTATTCATCAAATTAAGTCCAACAATATGGATCAATCAAACAAAATCTTTCAAGTGGATCAAGTGGTTTTCTTTCAAGTTATTTCAAGTGAGTATCAAGGATGGTTCTTTGGAGAGAGGTCACTTCGCCCTAGGCTTGGATGGCTAAAATTGAAGTGGTAATCTAAAGGGACATTTGAGGTACTTGGTTGAATAAAATCAAGAGATTAGTCTAGAAAGCAAGCAACACCCAAAAGAGAACAAGTCATGAAATTTCAAGTGGTATCATGAAATTTCAAGTGGTATTACAAGTGGTGCATATTTTAGTTCTCTCAAGCAAGCAATGATCAAAGAAGAAGCAAGCCAACCACAATAAGAAGAGTGCACTTGATCATTAGTGATTCTCAATTCATATGGGTGAAGAATAGGAATTCAAAGAATTGGTATCTATTGGTCTTCACCAAGCTTATAATTGGACTTCATGGTGCTATTGGAGAAATGAATTGAAATCTATATAACTATCTTCCTCTCCAATATAGCAAAGGTATCATTGTATTGTGCATGATCATTTTTTATCCCTTACTAGTATGCGGTTAGTGCATATAGTACATGCTTATAGGATCATGCATTACAAATGAAAATTTTTTAGATTCATAGACTACCACTATTGCTTGAATGATTATATGATCTAGTGGCTAGTGTATGAGTTTGTTCATGAGCTAGTAAACCCATGTACTTGATCTATTTTGAATTGCAAACAAGTGACAAGTATAACCTCTTTAAGATGACAAAGGGGGAGAGTTTAATACAAAGGGAGAGATTAGTATAAAGTTTAAATCTTAAGCACCCTTTGTGCTTTGTGTGACAGCTTGTAGCCCCTTTGTCCTTAGTATGTCATTGTTGGACCTTTATGGTGATAGATGACAAATGAGGAGAGAGACTGATTAAAGCTTTATGATAGTTTCAGTTGCTTTATCTATGTATCTCTTGAGACATGATCTTTTTCTTTATTTTTTAGTGGCTTGTGGACTTGAGAAAATGTGTAATGAGTGCTATGTGTGAATTACATGTGTTATATTTTTTTCATAAGGACTATGCATGCTAGAATGAAAATATTTGATGTGATGCCTTTATATTTATTCTTGTGTGACAAATCGTGTCATATGCATCATGGTTTCACTTTGTCACACACACATGCACCCCACGGATGCAATGATTTAGGGGGAGTCTCCTATATGTTTTAGTATGTGCAATTGACATTTAAGGTCATTTTGTGAATTCTAATCATAAGCACATATTAAGGGGAGCCTCTCATAAATCATTGAACCCAAAAGTTTAAATGTTTATATCATTTTGTAAGCTTTAATCAAGTTGTCATCAATCACCAAAAAGGGGGAGATTGAAAGTGCATCTAGCCCTTTAGTGGGTTTTGGATGATTGAATGACAACGTGATTAAAGAACTAACCCGTTTGCTAAGTGTGGACAGGTAATAGGTTATCTCATAGGTATTTAATGAAAGTCAAAATGATGTGTTGTTATATAAACAATCTAGTTCAAGCACAAGACAACAATGCAAATGGAATTCATGCAAATGCTTGTTTATTATGGGATTTCCATGTACTATGTGAAAGCAAGCTCGTGAGTATTAGTTAATGAGACATGAGGGATTGCATATGGAATGGTCTCATATTTGAAGCTTGCTAAATTGAAATGAAAAAGATAACAATACATATGAATGGATGATTCAACACAAGATGTGACTTAATGGCTTGAGATGGTGAAGATAGCAAGGAAAGGCTTCAAGGTACTAAGCAAGGGTGAAGGGCAAGCGATGGCTTGGCGGCCGAAGAACCTAGCTAGGTTGAAGAAGAAAGTACTTGCATTTAGTTGAGGTACTAATCAAGCTAAGATGGTCATATTGATGTGAAGGATCAAATCTATATTGGACAAGTTGATTAAACTAACTTGATGCATTTGGAGTCATTCATATTTGATGAATGGAATCAAGTCATGTGCTCAAGATGGCTATGCTCAAGTGACAAGATTAATATTGACATGTTGGCACCCTCACTTGATGAAGATTGAAAGACACGGCATCAATTTAAAGAAGATCAACTCAAAAGGTTCAATTTCTTTTTTCTTTTGATCTTGAGTTAATAGGTATGCCATACTATTATGAGGGATGCAAGTTTAGGTGGTCTGAGGAAGATAGAGTGCTCAAGCATAATAATAAAATCAAAAGAGAGACACTCTAGCACTTCACGAGCACGTAGAATAGTTTTAATGACTTTTGGTGTCGGAAGTCCCGACGTATGTCGGGAGTCTCGACGGTCGGAAGTGCTGACTTGCGCCGGGAGTCCTAACGTCCAGTCACTTAGCCTGTGCGGTGACTGAGGACGTCAGAAGTCCCGACGTGAGTCGGGAGTCCCGACGGTCAGGAGTCCCGGCCCTCGCCAGGAGTCCCGACGCCAGGCTATCGGCTCGCTCTACTGACTGCTGCGTCGGGAGTCCCGACGGTCAGCAGTCCTGACATAAGTCGGAAGTCCTGACATTGACCTTTGCGTAGTGTTTCTTTACCTTGCGTGAACAGTGTTTTCTATATACATCAGTAGTCCCGAGATCTACGTCAGCAGTCCCTACGTAGATCTGAATTGTTAGATTTCTACTACGAGTATATATACCCCTCTCCTCATTTCTAACCGTGGCCCACTCATTCTTTGCTCACTAACTCACGGCCAAAACATCTCTCAAGCATTCAAGAGCTCTCTCTCCTCTCCCCTTTGCTCCTAACTTCGATTCCCCACGGATTTGAGTGATAGGAGAGTGGATTGAGTGAGAATCATCCTTGCAAGCTTGAGCACTTGATTTCTTTGTCAAGCCGGTTGGTTTTGCGTCTATTACTCTTGGGTTCTTGGAACCCTAGCCGGCTAGGCGTCGCCCAAGAGCTTCCATCTTATGGAAGAGCCTTGGGAAGTTTGTATTACCCTAGATTTCTAGTGAAGAAACTCAAGTGACCTTTGTGATATCTTTGAGTGAGGCAAAGAGGTGGAAGAGACTTCGACCAAAGTGGTCACCTCAACAACGAGGACGTAGGAGCTCCTTTGTGGGGCTGCTGAACCTCAGGATAAATTCTTGTCTCCCGCGTGCTTGTGTTGTTGTTGTTGTGATTTGCTTGAAATTACTTGTATTTGGTTGTCTTCCTCTCTCTAGCTATTTCTTAGGGTTTGGGACTCGATCTATGGAGTGGTGGCTTATCAACATCAAGAGAGTGACCCAACACGTTACCTTACCACTAGGAAGTGGGTTTGTAAGTTATCGGCATCACAAAGTTCATTTTAGCACTTTGAAAGTCCCTAGTTTGGTTTTGGTTAATTGATGAAACCTAGGACTAACCTTTGTATCTAAGTGGATGATTTAGATAAAGGTGGTCATTGAATATGAGACATGACATTGACTCATGTGACCAAGATGATGAAGACCAAGATGATGCTTGGCTCGATGGACCGGTTGTGAAGGTGAAGGGCAAGTCGAGGCTTCGAAGCGAAGGACCATGCGATGTTGAAGCTTGAGCAAGACTTGGCGCCGACGGACCGATGCAACGGTGAAGAGCAAGTGAAGTCAAGGTCAATGGATCGAGATGGTCATGTGATGATATGAAGTGGATCATATCTTTTGGAAAAAATAAAATGGGCTCAAGGCAAAGGTATAACCATAGGGCCATTTTGTTTTGCACTCAAGACACCATAGAGGGTGTGAGTGGTTTAGGATCGATAGCCGAACTATTAAGAGGAGAAGTCTTATCGGTTATTCGATGCACGGGTGCCACTAGGTGAATTCATAAAGTGCATTGCATGTAGGGCCTAGTGAGCTAATTGGTAAACCTTCAAAAATGTTTATAAAAATGCTAACACACGTGCACAAGGTGGTGATCACTTGTTGGTGTTGACACATTTGCGAAGGCGTTGAAGTTTAAGCGATAGAGAGGGTTTGGGTCTCTCTCTCCCTCCCGCCGAGCTTGCGAGCGCGGGATTCAGGCGTTTTTGGGAACTTGAAATGCTTATTTTCCACTACGCCAGAAGTCGGAAAAGAAACAGAGGCGAACGGAGGTCACAGAGGTGACCGGACGCTGCACCGGACGCGGTCATGGTATGACCGGACGCGTCCGGTCAGCAGTCAGGCGTGCAGGTGCTAGGGTTTGCAACCGGTGCGTCCGGTCACTCGCGGGACCGGCGCGTCCGGTCAGGTGCCCAGAAGGAACTGTGGTTCGCAAGGACGATCGGACGCGGGGCGCGTCCGATCACACGCGATCAGACGCGTCCGATCGTTGAGGGAGCTTACTAGACTCTAACCGGACGCGGGCACTATCGCGTCCGGTCATTGCGAGGGGCGCGTCTGGTCGTTACTTCGCGGGCGCACGGTGCTGTGCGATCGGCGCGTCCGGTCGTTGACTGGAGCGCGTCCGGTCATTCGGGACCGGCGCGTCCGGTCGTTATGAGAAGCGCGTCCGGTCATGGGGTTTGACCGTTGGCGCAGTGACCGTTGGAGGATTGGACGCGGTTGAGCACGTCCGGTCAGTTATGACCGACGCGTCCGGTCATCCTAAAAATGACCCAGTGAAGGGGTACAACGGCTCTATTCGGATGGGATGCTTATAAATACTTATTGGCCGGCCCTTGGGGAGGTCTCTCGTGATTTCTAACATACTTGTGCATCCTTTGAGCTAGAGCTTCTCCTCCCACTCTTCTCTCTTGCTTGATTGCAAATCAAAAGTGAGATTGAGTGATCCCAAAGTGTATTGCATAGCTTGAGGGCATCTAGTGGCACTTGTGGGTGGTTTAGCCGGTGGATTTCTTGTTACTCTTGGAGAGTACCGCTCCTAGCCGGCTTGGAGATTGTTGGAGGCGTTGGCAAGAGAAGGAGATTGTTCTTGGCCACCTCCGGTTGATTGTAAGAGGTTCTTGTGCTTTCCTCGGCGGAGCGCCAAAAGCAACTCTAGTGGATTACGCGTGTGATTGAGTTACCTCACTTGAGAGTGGTGTCTTGTGGTGCCTTGCGGGGCGTGCCTTGAGGGGCAAGTGACTTGAGGGTCACACCGAGGAACCATCTAAGTGTTGGTCGACACAACCGGTGACGTAGCTTGTCGGTGCACAAGAGAACACCGGGTGAACAAAAATATTGTGTCACTTGTCTCCCGATGATTGGTCTTCATATTGTGTTGTTGTCAATATTGATTGTTTGTATATCATCTTGGTGATTGGCAACATCTTCTCTCCACCGTTGGTATAAGATTCACAATCCTATCTCTCGTATTTACATTTACTAGTTATCTTGTGTAGCTCTAGTGTTAGCCTTTGCTAAGTAGTTGCTAGCTTGCTCACTAGTGTAAGTTTAGTAACTTAGCCCTTATGTGAACTAGAGATCATAGTCTACTAGACTTGTGGATAGGTGGCTTGCATCGCAACCGTAGGCTAAGCAAAACTCGTTTTACGCCGTTTGTTATTCTAACAAGTTTGCTTAGTGGTTTTTGTAGAATTTTTTATAGGCTATTCACCCCCCTCTAGCCATCTAGGACCTTACACACTTGTAGTACATTTCCTATAGGGGTCGGAAGTGTTGAAAGTTTGCGTTGGAAGTTCTGACCCAAACTGTCGGGACTTCTAACACGTCGGAAGTTCTGACCCAAACGTCAGGACTTCTGACACGTCGGGAGTTCTGACCCAAACTGTTGGGACTTCCAACATTAACTGACTAGTGCATTTTGATTCAACTCTTTGGTTGCCGCTATTTGGCTCTCTAGGTTTATCTAGTATCTTTTATATACTTTGTGGCTAACTTGTGAGGGGTTGTATTACTCTGATTTGGAGTTTCCATTTTGGAAACTCCTATTACTAATCCTTTCCGCTTTGAAAGGTGTTGATTTTATAGAAAATGCCTATTCACCCCCCCTGTAGGTGACATCCTAGATCCTTTCAATGAGGTGGCAGCTTCGGTGAAGTGGAGGCACCGCGTGACCCTGCGTCGGTGAAGCAGAGCATGGCGTGGCAGAGGAGGCCTGACGGGGTTGCACGTGGCATCGGTGGTGGTGTCGCGCGGAGGAAAAGTGTTCGGCGATGGCGTGGCCGGGCTGGAGACGCCGGGCGACGTCGGGGCAGTGAGGGAGTGGGTGAAGGAGTAGCGGCGGCAGGTTGGGGAACGGAGAGGAGCAGAGCGGTGACTTTGTGTTTTATAGCGAGCAACGCTAGGGTTGAGGGGTGGCGTCGATCCTCGGCGTCCGTGCAAAGGAGGGCCACGCGGTGCGCATTAGCAGGCGGAGAGCGAACACAGGACGCGTGAGCACGGAGCATGTGAGCGGCGGCGGCGGCGCAGCCGGGAGCGAGCCCTCCCTAGGGTTTTCCAACCCCGGGTGTGGCTCTAAGCCAGCTGGGCCGAAGGCTCGAGCGGCCTGCTAGGCTTCGACGCTGACGGGCCAAGGTGGGGAGGAGGCGATGTTGGGCCTGTGGCGCAAGCTGGGCTGCGAGGGAGCGCAGGCGGCTGGGCCAGCGAGCGCTGGTGCTGGTGGGCTTCCACGGTCAAGTCTTCCAGGCTAGGCTAAGGAAGAGGAGAAAGAGGGGTGGGCCGACAGCAGGAGGAAGAAGGGAAAAATGGGGTTTTGGCCCACGAGTAGAGAAAATGGTTTTCCATTTTCTGACTTAGATAGTTTGGGAGGGAATTTCAATAGAAATTTGGAAGGGTTTTGAATGGGGTTTGAGATGACTTTCAAACAGATTTTGAGATTGAAATTTCATGGGAACTTTGAGATGAGCTCGAATGCTATTTGTGATGCGTGACGATGAGCCCAAGTGGAAAATTTGAAAAGAGCTTGAGAGGGAATTTTTGAAAGGATTTCGAGAAGAGATTTGACACGAGGTCAAGGAGGGGATTGGAAAGAGATTCGGAAGGGAACTTGGAATGAATTCAAAGTGAGGATTCATGAATAGATTGAGAGGTGGATTTTCAAGAGAGACTCAGAGATGAATCCATAGAGAATTCGAGAGGAGATTGCTATGGACTTATGTACTCCGAACACCACAAGACAACACAAAACCAACTCACGAGCACCAGCACACTCCTGCAACCAATTCTACATGTATGCAACGTCTTGTTAGTGAGTTAGACTCGGGTTCGACATAAATACTACATGCTTCACACAATTGCAAGAAAAATTTTAAAAAGCTCATATTTTTAGTCACTTGAAAAACCGGGATGTTACAACAATCACCATCAAAAGCACACAAGTTCAGCAACTGTGTTAGTGGCTGCTTGCTAAGGCAGTAAGCTATGCAAAATGAGCAGATCCCTAACATTCAATTATCGAATCAGAAACTAATTTAACAGATGCACACGCAAAATTTCATGATCCACAAGAAACGGTGACAAGAGAAGAAGGGGAGAAACCTTAGGTAGAGCAGAGAGATCCGAGCGAAGGGCAAGAGGTGGTGTCATGTAGCCGGCAGCGTCGATGCTTCTCACGGGCGGCACAATGGGTAGTGGTAGCGGTGTCTTGGCTCGTGGATCTATAGCTCCAAGATCCACGAAAAGCAATGGAGGTGTGGGTCAAACCCTAGCGGATCTAGAAACTACTGCAACGAAGGAGATGAGGTGCACTGACCTTTGAGACGGATGTCAATGGTGGTGGAGATGGCGACGCCGGATGAGGAGCGAGGCGGCGGCGGTGGAGGAGCGCCCGAGAGCGACCCCCGCGTCGACGTCGCATGCACGAGAGAGACTGAGCGACAGCGAGGTGGACGGATGCCGGGGCGGGGGTGGCCGGATGCTGTGGTGGCGGCCGCCTCATGACTGGGTGGCGTCGCGAGCGGAAGAAGAAAACTCGCGAGTCGCACGGGGAAACCCTCCCGGCCTAATGAGTCGTGGATTTCTTCCGCGCGGAAAACACAGGGAAGCGGGCTGCGATCCTCGCCTTTGTGGGCTGCCAAAGGGCACACAAATTTGGCCTAGGGGAGGCTGGCATGGGGCAGATTGGCCCAGGGAAAAGGCCGGGACCCCGCTGGGAATATGGGCTGCCAAAGTAGGCCTAAAGGTAGCAGTGCACTGGCCTATCGACATGACCCATGATCTGCTGGAAATCGTCAAACCGAAAGAGAAGGTCAGTCCGGGTTTTTCAAAACCAGCCTGGAAGCCTCCTCCGGTAGGTTGGGTGAAATGTAACACTGATGGTACCTACCGCCCCGACTGTGGCTGAAGAATGTAATCCCAATATTCCCTAATGAATGAAGGAAGCTCTGAATCGCAAAAAAAGATTCATGTGTGTCATTCTATAACTTTATCCATAATACGCATGTTGTCGTTGTTTAGCTAAAATTTTGTAATCTAAGTCCGCAGGTCAAGTTTTTTTTCGGGCTAGGTCCGCCACTGACGTCCGGGGAGTGGCGGCAGCCGCCGTCAACATCACCATGCAGAAGGTTGTGTCCACGTTGCGCGTCATCAACTATCTCGCCCATAAGCGGACCGACCTATAGGGAGAGGTCAAGCGGCCGCAGTTGAGAGAAGAATGGCCAACCGCCCGATGGGGGTTGTGGTTGACTGTTGTAGAAATGAAGGACGAAAGGTGGCATTTGAGGGTCTTCCTAGTTTGAGGGCTTAAATAAAGACCCTGCCATTAGAACTGTATTTTTTTAGCTAAGTCGTCCTTAAAACTAGGTTTAGGGACTTGTTTGAGCGTTCTGCTAAAGTTACTTTAAAGACCCCAAACTATAATCTCTAGCTAAAACAAATGGAACCTAACACACATGCATGCATGATCATGACACAATAATAGTCATTTTCCCGTTTCAATGATGATCGCGTTCTCATTATTCTACCGCGTGTACTTTTACCCCAACTTTTGTCTTGCCAAAAAAAAGCACGTGCCCTGGTCGAAAGCAAGGAGTCAAGGAGTGGGCCTGTTTGGTTCGTGCCACAGTTTGCCATGCCAAACTTTCAGCAAACTATGGCTGCAAAAAGTTCGGCAAGTAAAATTGAAGCCACACTTATGGCAAACTTTGGCAAGGAAATGAGTCAATGATGTGTGGGTTAGGGTGCTAAGAAAGTGTGGCATGCCATAGTTATGGTAGCGAACCAAACAACTGTCAGAAAAAACTATGGCATGACTAACATGTGGCATGGCACGTTCTGGCCACAAACCAAACAGGCCACGCAACTGTTTAGATGGGTTAGTAGCTAATGTTCTTGGCTAGCTAATGGGCTAGAATGTGTGGGAGAGAAAAAAATAAACTTACTATTACCATTACCATTTAGTACTTGTTTGGACGTGTTGATTGCTAATTTCAGTCAACACTAAAATTATCTCCTCTTTTAACGCATCCAAAGAGACTCCAAGTCGTTGTTCGGCTTCGGCCTTTATATTCCACAAGTAGCTTCCTACACCAATCTAGTCTAGCACAGTAATACTTCTGTCGTTCCAAACTATAAAATATTTTAACCTTTTTAAATATATAACTTATATTATGCACTTAGATATATACTATGTCTGAATATATGAGTAAAAATAATATATCTAAAAGGTCAAAATATATTACAATTTAGAACAGAGGAAGTAATTTGTCAGGGTTTTCTCTTTTCCATGAACTAATTAAGCCCAGGAGCACGGTCCTGGGTTAGTCGTCTTCTGGCCGCCCAAAGAAGTATATGCCGCGCAAAATCTTTTGACGGCCGGGCTCTGCCGCACGTGTTCGGAATTCTCTCTCACCTTCGCCAATCTGATGAACGCGAACAAGAACCTGTGTGGAATCTAGTTATTCCTATCCAATAACATTTTGCTACGTGTTGTATAACGGGCTGCCACATCTTCAATACTCTTGCATTCTTCTACATCAATGCTCTATATACATGTTGTTCGTGACTTAGTGTGATCGATGCTATGACGTACAACAACGTAGTACATCCTTGTTCCGAATTATAGGTCGTTTTAGGTTTTCTAGATACATAGTTTTTGCTAGGTATCAAGATAAGCGATATGTCTAGATATATATTAAAAGTTATGTCTAGAAAAGTCAAAACGCCCTATAAATTGGAAACGAGAGAATATAAATTTGTCATTGTGTGTCTGTGTGAACATATTTTAGAAAAGATTTTTTTTTACCATTACAATCTTGTATCCTCAATCTTTATGGCACTTAAGATATTAATAATCAAATTAAATTTAAAAAGTTTGACTTGAGACATCTCTATCCCACCCGTATTTGTAAAAATTGTTCTAAATCCAATAGTTATATGTTTGAAAGTAATCGTAGAAGTATCAATCGTGTACCCTTGATCTTTATGGCATTTAAGATTTTAATAATTAAAGCTAACAAAAGTTTGACTCAAGACTTTTGTAGACGAACTTACATTTTAGAAGAGTGATTGCAGCCGTTTTGGACAAGCTATTTAGGTGACCCACTAATTAGCGAATGTTCACTCGATTACTGTTCAGCGAATGTTCGGACATCATTCCATTCTTTTTCTATTTTTAGTTGATGTCGTTGTGAACCTTCCATTTCTGACTTTGTTTGGCATCCTTGTTTTTTTTTTGGAAAAACTCAAAAACCCCTCTCCAACAGTTTGGCATATGAGTTTGGCATCTTTGAGGAATTGGCAAAAGAGCGAGCAATCGGCGCATATATGCGCGCGTCGGGGAGCCATGCATCCGCTTGGCATCGGCCTTTCTCGCGGGGCTCTTCGTTGCTTAGCGGGTCTCTTCGTTCGCTTAGCAGATCTCTTCGTTTCTTAGCGGGGTTTTTGGGTTTTTGAAACGAAATTTGCCAAACTGTTGGAGATGCGATCTTTTTTCCTCCTCATATTATTTTGGGAGTTGGCAAACAACAAGATTTGAGAAACCAAATTGACCAAACTGTTGAAGATGCTCTTAGCGAGCGTGTTGAGGTCAAGCAATCAAGGGACGTGCGGTCGCGGAGGCCTGTTCATTTTCTTTTTGCGTGCTTCCCAATCACTTCAGAGTTCAGATGTGTTTCCCAATCTCGTAACAAAATTTACTAAAAAAATTATATAAATACAAAATTTTAACTCCGATTTGAGTGCAGAAAGTTATACAAGCACATACGTTATACACATAATTAACTTGTAGAAACAAACAAATTATGCACATAAATTGTTTACATAACTTGTAGAAAACCAAAAATATGCAAATAAGTTGTGAAAAGGAATTATACATGGAAAAAATGTATGCATAACTTGGCCAAACCAAATTATATGCACATAATTTTACAAAAATAAATTATGCAAGCCAAAACAAATCACCTAAAAATTTTAGCAGAAAATTATATAAACACAAAATTTTGACTCGGAATTTGTGATCTGAAAATTATACCAAGTACATAAGTTATACACATAGCTTGTGATAACAAAAAATTATGCACAAAAACTACATAACTTGTAAAAACAAAATAATATGCTCATAAGTTGTGAAAAGGAATTATGCATGCAAAAAGATGTTCGCATAACTTGGATAAACCAAATTATCATGCACACAAAAATAAATGATGCAAGCCAAGAAAATATTCACGTAATTGTGAAAACAACAATTTATTCACATGGTCTCTCAACACAATTTATTCACACAAATCTATCACATAATTATTCACATGGTCTCTCAACACAACTTATCACACAAATCTATACTCGCAAGCACACCAAACTTGTAAAAATATCATGCAACACCAATTTTGACCGGAAAAGAAGTCACTCAATAAGAAGCTAATATAAGACAAAATACAAACACATGTTTAGGAAGTAATGTCATAAACAAATAGTAAGAACACAAATTTTCAATTAAATCAAACACCATATAATATAAAGTATATAAAATACAAAAGGAGAAAATTAAAGGTAAAGCATCCCATGATCGCGCCGTGAACCGCTCTGCGTATGATCTCCGGTGGCTGTGCAAGAGGCCCCACGTGTGCTTGTTGCCGAGGGCTCCCTTGCTTAGAAGTTTCATGGAATTCTATTTCCTCCGGTGGATTTGTTAGAGAGAATGCGAGGAAAGAGAAGATATGTTGGAATCGAGAGGAGAAAGATGGCGCACAGGTCACAGGTGAACTTTATCTCTCTATTTATCTCAAACCAGACACGTGTTGACCAAACTCTGTAAAACCGGTTTGCTAGTATCCAGTGCGCTGTGTATCATTGTTTCACTGCAGGCTGTGTTTAGTTGGTGAAAAGAAAATTTTTGGGTGTCGTATCGGATGTGTCAGAAGGATATCGGGAGAGATTTTTGAATACTAATAAAAAAGTTTACAGAACCTACAAGACGAATCTAATGATACTAATTAATCAGTCATTAGCACATATTGGTTATTGTAGCACTTAAGGCTTTTCATGGACTAATTAAGCTTAAAAGATTTGTCTCATGATTTTCCTAAAAATTGTGTAATTAGTTTTTTTTCATCTACGTTTAGTACACTATATATATGTTAAACATTCGATGTGACGAGTGAAATCAAAAAATTTTTGGGAAGTAAACTAGGCCTTAGAGCGTCATCGTGCACGCTGATGGCAGTTGAAATCAATATTTTACTAGAATATACATTATTGTCATCGTGCGTGCTGCCAGGTGAAATCATTTCCGTTGGGGATGGCGCCGGCCAACAACAAGAAAACAGTATAGTAAAAATAACAGAGATCATTTCTTGATTAGATTAGAGACCATTTCGCCTCGTAGTTGTCTTAGGCCTTGATCCCCAGTTTGGGGAGTGCCAAATTACTATTTTGTACTGTAGCAATTTTGTTTTTATTTAGTAATAATTGTCCAAACATTGATTAATTAGGCTTAAAATGTTCGTCTCGCAAAGGACAATAAAACTGTGGAATTAGTTTTTAATTTCATCTACATTTAGTACTCTATATATGTGCCGGCATTTTGATGTGACGGAAATCTTCTTTTTACATAGTGGATTTTGGACCTCAATTTGGAGAACTAAACATGGCCTTATGTTGCAAGTTGTTGCAGCAACGGCAGGCCAGGTTCCATTCTCGTTAACAGCTACACTACACAGAACATTTTTAGAAAGGTCCCTTTTGAACTGGACGCGTGCATACGCACACGACCGTGTGCTGGTGCCGTGCCCTCTACTCCAATCAAAAGCTCTGACACAAGGCAACGTATCAGGTAGAAATTATACCTTTCGTAAAAACTCGTACAAACCACAGTAAAAAAGTCGTTTAAATTCACCAAAAAATCACATATGTAGATGATATGATGATACACAACCTTGTAAAATATCTTGTCCAAATTCGACTTCGTATATGAGATATAAAAATAACAAATTTCAAGTCAGAAAGCTGTCCACACGATTTGTTACAAATTTGTTATTTTTATATCTCACAAATGAAGTCGAGTTTGGACAAAATATTTTACAAGGTTGTGTATCATCATATCATCTACATATGTGATTTTTTTGGGTGAATTTAGACTTTTTTGCCATGGTTTACACGGGTTTTCACAAAGAGTATGATTTCCACATGATACGTTGCCCTCACACAAACCCTTTGGTCTTTGTATCGTGTTTTCATTGCAACACAGGAAAGATAGGACACATAGTAGCGAAGAAATATGGGCTCAATCTCCCATGTGGAAGCAAAGTAATTCAGACATGCTCTGTTATTGCAACATATGCAACACCAGATTTACTTTTGCAACATCTAGATAAAACAGTTGCAATATGCATCTGAAACAATTGAAATACTTATAGTATACGTCTGAAACACTTACAAAAGCATATGAAAAATACTTGAAAGCCATTGCAAACATATGCAACATCTAGATTTACTTTTACAACATCCAAATAAAACATTGCAACATACGATAAAACACTTGAAACATACGCTTATAACATGCATGTTATGCAACATTCATACTTCTGCAACATCTAGATGAAACACTTGAATCATACGTCTAAAACACCTGAAACCACTACTACAGAAACGAATTTGCGAGACGGTGCCATTTTATTATCCGAGGTGGGCGGGCTGGATCGTTAATCGGTGGCAGGGCCGCCGGCTGAGCGTCTGCCTCAGTTAATGCTTAACTGAGATGGGCAACTTAAAACGTCCGCCTTCGTTAATCGATTATTTTCAGAGGTGGTTGTTCTAAGTGTCTGCCTCCCTAAATCGATTTATGGAGGCTCGGTTAATGATTACAATAAAAAAATGTATAACTTTTTCATATGAACTCGGACGAAGACAAACTTTATATAGAAATAGTAAACTTTGTAGTTGAAAAGTTTTTGAATTGAAATTGTTTAGGGTCCCAAAATATTATTGTAAGTGTACAAATTTTAAAATTTAAAATTTAAAATTATCAAACGATCTCAGATATTGGCATGGTCTATACAAAAGTTATAGTTCTCAATAGAATCTACAACTTTGTAGTTAAAAAGTTTTTAATTTGAAGATGTTTAGAGTCCCAAATATGTGTTCGAAGATTATAGATTTTGAAATTTAAAATTTAGAATTCCTAAACAATCTCAAATGTTCACATAAATAATTTCAAAGTTCTACGACCTCAATATTGACAAGTTTCTGATTTAAAGTCTTCTAGAGTTTCAAATATGTGTTTGAAATTCACATGTTTTGAGACTCAACTTTTCAAAATTTTCAAACTATCTCCGATGGAGATGCATCCTACACCAAAGTTGTAGTACTTCACAAGATTTAAAACTTTGTAGTTATTTTTTTTTCATTTGAGCTCATTTAGTATCTAAAATATCCAATATAAGATTACAAAATATTGATATAAAATAATAAAATATTATATATACACATTAATGAGTGTCCGATTCAGTGGTCGCGAAAGTGTTGAGCGTCAGGTCGTGAGTTTGAAGTCATAAGTTTTTTGGGTTTTTGATTTTTCTAGAGAACATTAACAGAGACAGGCATGCCTCGGTTAATTGGATTAACAGAGGCAGACACCTTAAGACGCCCACCTCCGTTTATAGAATAACTGAGACGGGCAAAGTAGTCACTTCTGTTAATCCACATTAATAGAGACCTTTGATTGGAGGCGGTTGCAATGCCTGCCTTTGTTAATTGATTCTGCCCACCTCCTGTAAGTTTCCTGTAGTAGTGAACACTTAAAATATATGCTCATTGAAAGCATCTAGGCCCCGAGGTTTGGTTTCGGCAATTGATGACAACGCTTTATTACCATGACTAACGTGTGTTTTGCAGAAACTTTGGTAAGTTAGGTCATGGAGGTTTTAACTGCTTTGGGCACCATGGTATTCATGCCCCTTGATGGAAATCGTTTCGGTTTTCAAAAGAGTGACGTCAAGATTAAGGACGGTTAGTTCCGGATGTCGAGGTGTTGAGAGACATTTGGAATAGTCGTTAGGATCTTCGTTTTTCTCTTTTGGCCGTACTATTAAGGGGGGCATGAGCGGGTAGCTTGACCTAGGCGAGTCCTATGTTTAGGTGTGGTGCACACTTGTTAAACTTGGCGCTAGGCAGCTCTAGAATAGCTCAAAGTTCAGTTGGAAGCAACTTGGTTCAAGTTGTGACGCGTTTCGGAGAGTTTCGGGTCGTTTTCCCCTGACCGGACGCGGTACTCGGCATGACCGGACGCGTCCGGTCAGTTCAGTTCCGCGGCTAGGGTTTCAGCTCTGAACACCGGACGTGGTCCTCGCGAGGACCGGACGCGGTGGTCAGAAGTCGACACGTGTCACTTGAGGGAAACACCCGATCGGACGCGACCTGGGTGTGATCGGCGCGTCCGGTCACAGTCCAGTAAGGTCCAGAGACGACCGGACGCGTCCGGTCATCACCGATCGGATGCGGTCGCGCGTCCGGTGCGAGTACAGTATGCTCCCTGCATGATCGGACGCGTCCGGTCACCCCTGACCGGTAAGTCCGGTCACTCAGTTGTTTTTCGGATTTCGACCGTTACGAGCGACCGGCGCGTCCGGTCAGTTCAACCGGCGCGTCCGGTCAGCTCGTGTTTTGCTGAGTCAGCAGGTAACGGTTCGTTTTGTCTGTGGGGTGTATAAATACATCCCCACCACCTCTTTTAGAGGTCTCTTGCTCATTTGATCAGCTGATAAACACCTTTGGAGTGCAAGGGAGTGCAAGAGCACTAGTGAGGATAGAGATTTGAGAATCAAAGCTTGAGAGTTCCTCACTAGCAATTAGAGAGTAGCAAGTGTGCATCCACTTTCTCATTTAGGCTCGTAGTGGTCAAGTGAGAGTTCTAGCTTGTTACTCTTGGTGATCGCCATCACCTAGATGGCTTGGTGGTGATTGGGAGTTCGGTGATCATCCGGCGGAGCTTGTGGATGACCCAACTCATCTTGTGAGCGGTTGTGGGTGATTCACCGCGACGGAGTGTCAAAAAATCAACCCGTAGAGAGCACTTGATCCTTGCGCGGATCAAGGGGGAGCTACACCCTTGCGCGGGTGCTCCAACGAGGACTAGTGGGGAGTGGCGACTCTCCGATACCTCGGAAAAACATCGCCGTGTTCCTTGCCCCTTTACATTCAAGCATTTACATTCTCGTATTTACTTTCATTGCTTGTTTACATTCCTAGACTTACCATGCTAGACTAGGATTGGAAACTAGGGTGCAAAACTTTGTATCGGTAGACTCTCTAGGAACACAAGTAGACACTAGGGGTGAATTCCGGCTTGTAGGATTTATTTCTTGCATTTAATTTTTAGAAAAGCCCAATTCACCCCCCCTCTTGGGCATCTTGATCCTTTCAATTGGTATCAGAGCCGTGTTGCTCTATTTTTAGGCTTTACCGCCTAGAGCAAGATGTCTAATGGGGAAGGACCACCTCCCACTTTTGAGGGAGACGATTTTCCATATTGGAAAATTCGTATGGAGGCGTACCTCGAAGCCATAGATGTTGGGTGCCTTAGAGCCGCAACCGAAGGGCTTCCCCCCATAAGGGATCCCGCTAACCCAAGTGGTGACGAGGAGAAGTACGACCGGTGGAATGCAAAGGCCAAAAATGCACTCTACTGGGGCTTAGGCAAAGGTATCTTCAATCGCGTGCGTAATGCAAAGAACGCTCATGAATTGTGGGAAAATCTTTGTGCTCTCCATGAGGGAACTAAGAGTGAGCGTGAGGAACGCTATCACATAGCTTTAAAGAAAATTAATTCTTTTGAGATGCTTCCCAAAGAAAGTGCTAATGACATGTACACTCGCTTGAATGTTCTTGTAGAGGACCTCAATGCTCTTGGGCTCACCAAAATGAGCCAATCGGATGTTGCAAGGAAGATCTTGAGTGTGCTTCCCGTTGAGAAGTATGGACACATTGTCACCGTGCTTCACCAAAGTGATCTTTCCACCGCAACACCGACTCAAGTTTTAGGGAAAATCAATGCTCATGAGATGTACATGCATATCACTCCGGAAGAGGGCTCATCATCTTCCAAGAAGAAAGACTTGGCCTTCAAAGCTAGTCATGACAAGAAGAAGAAGAAGGGCCAAGCCATGATGGTGCAAGAAAGCTCAAGTGAAAGTGATGTTGATGATGAATCACTTGCACTCATGGTGAGAAAGACCACCAAGATGCTAAAGAAGCTCAACAAGAGTGGCATCAAGTTCGATGGCAAGAAGAAAAAATTCTTCACAAGTAGCAAGAGAAAGCCAATCTCGGAGATGGATTGCTACAATTGTGGTGAACTTGGCCACCTAGCTCATCAATGCCCTAGACCACCAAAAGACAAGTACAAGAACAAGAACAAGGGCAAGAAAAATGATTCAAGTGATGAAGAAGAAGAGAAGAAGAAGAACAAGCCATACAAAAAAAAAGATGGCAAGAAGAAAGAGTTCCACAAGAAGAAGAAGGGAGGAAAGGCATACATTGTTGGTGATTGGCTCACCGACATTGAATCATCTTGTGAGTCCTCCGAAGATGAGAGCGATGATGAGAAAGAAAAGGTTGCCGCATTTGTGATGGGGCCATCATCTTCACCAACATCTTCATCACCACCTTCACCGCCTTCTTCACCATCATCGTCCACAACTCACCTATGCCTTATGGCCAAGGGTGAACGAAAGGTACAAAACCATGATAGTGATGATGATGATGATAGTGATAGTGATGATGAATATGACTCATCTTCTTATGATGAACTTATAAAATTGCTAAACAAATACACTAAAATCATAAGGACTAGAAGTGAAAATGATGACCTTCAAAATGAAAATGAATCACTCTCATCCAGGCTTGAAAATATTCAAAAGACTAGTGGTGAGCTTAGAGTTCAAAATGAAGTGATGTCTTCCACTCTCAAGGAGCTCAAAACCTCTAATAAAGAGCTTAAAGATCAACATGATAAACTTGAGAAGAAGCATGATGAGCTCATCACTAGACATAATTCTCTAAAGGACAAATACACCACATTAAAAATTGACTATGATAGTCTCGTGGTTGCTAATGAACTCGCTCTTGAGACACATGATGCTACTAACCATGTTGTTAAGTGTGATATAGCTACATCATGTGATGACTTGATCATTGAAAGCATTGAGCAATGTTCTAGTAGCAAAGGCAAGAGTGTGGTTGAGTCAAGCAACCATGATGATTATGCCAAGATTAAGAGTGAGAATGAGAAGCTTGCAAATGAGAACAAGAAGCTAAAAGGTTTGATGGCTCTTGAGAAGCAACCAACAAATGAGTCACTCATTGAAGAAAACAAAAAACTCAAACAAGAAAAAGAGCATCTCAAGACCGGCCTAAGCAAGTTCACAAGAGGCCAACATTTGCAAAGTGAGCTCCTCATGAACACCGTAATGAAGATGGATAGAAGTGGTATTGGGTACTTGGCAAATCAAGAGAAGAAAGCAAAAGCTCAACAACAACAAAGCAAGTCAAAGCCCAAGCCAAAGAGATGTGTCGAGTGTGGTCAAGAAGGTCACTTTGCTCATGAATGCAAAACTCCACCACCACAACCCTTGCCCAAGCATGCTAGACCTTTCGCTTTCAATGCTCATTATATGCTAAGAAAAGATTCAAATGGAAAGATGAAAGTCATGTTTTTGGGTCCCCCAAACAAGAATAGGCCAAAGAAAATATGGGTTGCCAAGTCACTAGTGGAGAAAATCAAGGGCCCCTCTTAAGTTTGGGTCCCTAAACAAAAAGCTTAATCTCTTGTGTGTAGGTGAACTACAAGACCGGTGGATCTCATTGGGTTATTGATAGTGGTTGCACTCAACATATGACCGGTGATCCTCGTATGTTCACCACCATTGAAGAGAATGGAATATGTCAAGAGAAGATCACATTTGGGGATAATTCAAAGAGCAAAGTCAAGGGTATAGGCAAGATTGCAATATCACATGATCACTCACTCTCAAATGTGCTCTATGTTGCTTCATTGAGTTTCAACTTGTTATCCGTTGGGCAACTTTGTGACCTTGGCTTCCAATGCTTGTTCACACCAAATGAAGTGGAAGTTTCAAAGATAGATGACAAGCAAGTGATATTCAAAGGCTTTAGATACAACAATCTTTATCTTGTTGACTTCACCTCCGAAGATGCAAATTTGATGACATGTTTGTTCACCAAGACCTCACTTGGTTGGCTTTGGCATAGGAGGCTTGCTCATGTTGGAATGAACACTCTCAACAAGCTATTGAAGAAAGAACTAGTGAGAGGATTGAAGGATGTGAAGTTTGAAAAGGACAAACCTTGTAGTGCATGTCAAGCGGGCAAACAAGTTGCAAACACTCATCCAACCAAAGCTTTCATGTCAACTTCAAGAGTGCTAGAACTTCTACATATGGATTTGTTTGGGCCTACAACATACAAGAGCTTGGGTGGTAATCTCTATTGTCTTGTGATAGTGGATGACTACTCAAGGTATACTTGGACTTTCTTCCTTCATGACAAATCCGAAGTGGCAAATTGCTTCAAGAAGTTTGCAAAGAGAGCTCAAAATGAATTTGAAGTCAAGATAAAGAAGATTAGAAGTGACAATGGCAAAGAGTTTGACAACACCAACATTGAAGCTTATTGTGATGAAATTGGAATCAAGCATGAGGTCTCTTCAACCTACACTCCTCAACAAAATGGTGTAGTTGAGAGAAAGAATCGAACATTGATCACCCTTGCAAGAACAATGCTAGATGAGTACAACACTCCAGAGAAGTTGTGGGCCGAGGCAATCAACACCGCATGCTATGCTTCAAATCGCCTCTTCCTACAAAAGTTTCTTGGCAAGACCCCCTATGAGTTGCTTAATGGGAAGAAGCCGGACGTCTCTTTCTTCCGGGTGTTTGGTTGTAAATGTTACATCTACAAGAAGCGTCAACACCTAGGGAAGTTTCAAAGACGTTGTGATATTGGTTTTCTTGTTGGTTACTCATCAAAGTCCAAAGCATATAGAGTATTTAACCATGCCACCGGTTTGGTTGAAGAAACATATGATGTGGAATTTGATGAATCTAACGGCTCCCAAGGAGCAATTGAGAATTGTGATGATGTAGGTGATGAACCCTTGAGGGAGGCCATGAAGAACATGCCGGTGGGAGACATCAAGCCAAAAGATGAAGATGACGATGTACAAATTGTTGATCCACCATCTTCATCACGTGTGTCTCAAGATGATGACAAGAATGAGAGAGTTGAAAATGAAGACACTTATGTCTCTCATGAACAAGCCGAGGCACAAGCTCAAGATGTTGATGCTCCCCATCCACCTCCTCAAGTGGTTGATAGAAGAAACTCACCACTACTTCAAGCACATCCACAAGATCTCATCATAGGGAGTCCTACAAAAGGAGTAATGACTCGATCCCAAAAGCTAGCTTCTTTTGTTGAACATCACTCTTTTGTCTCTTGCGTTGAACCTAAGAATGTAGAAGAAGCTCTTCAAGATCCGGATTGGGTGAATGCAATGCATGAAGAATTGAACAACTTCACCCGCAATCAAGTATGGACACTTGAAGAGCATCCTAAAGGTGCAAGAGTCATTGGAACCAAGTGGGTGTTCCGAAACAAGCAAGATGACCAAGGCATAGTGGTGAGGAACAAGGCAAGACTAGTTGCAAAGGGGTTCTCTCAAGTTGAAGGTCTTGATTTTGGAGAGACCTTTGCACCCGTTGCAAGACTTGAAGCCATTCGTATCCTCCTTGCATATGCATCACATCATGATATGAAACTATATCAAATGGATATGAAAAGTGCATTCTTAAATGGCTTTATAAATGAACTAGTCTATGTTAATCAACCTCCCGGGTTTGAAGACCCTAGATATCCTAATCATGTTTATAGGTTGTCCAAGGCGTTATATGGGCTCAAGCAAGCCCCTAGAGCGTGGTATGAGCGCCTCCGGGACTTCCTCATTGAGAAGGGCTTCACCATTGGGAAGGTCGACACCACACTATTCACCAAGAAGTTTAACGGGGAGATCTTTATTTGTCAAGTATATGTTGATGATATCATCTTCGGATCAACAAATGAAGATTATTGCAAGGAATTTGGTGAATTGATGTCGAAGGAGTTCGAGATGTCAATGATTGGTGAGCTCACATTCTTCCTTGGATTTCAAGTAAAGCAAATGAGAGAAGGGATTTTCATCTCTCAAGAAAAGTATACCAAGGATCTTCTCAAAAGATTCAAGATGGAAGAATGCAAACCAATCAAGACCCCAATGCCATCAAATGGACATCTCGACCTAGATGAGGGAGGTAAACTGGTTGATCAAACTCTCTACCGTTCTATGATTGGTAGCTTGTTGTACCTTACCGCATCTAGGCCCGATATCATGTTTAGTGTGTGCATGTGTGCCCACTTTCAAGCGTGCCCTAAAGAACCTCACCTAAGTGCCGTAAAAAGAATTCTAAGATATCTTAAGCTCACCCCAAGCATTGGTCTTTGGTATCCCAAAGGAGCTAGATTCCAACTAGTTGGCTATTCTGATTCGGACTATGCCGGTTGCAAAATTGATAGAAAAAGCACATCCGGAGGGTGCCATTTGCTTGGAAGATCCTTAGTATCTTGGTCATCTAAAAAGCAAAATAGTGTGGCTTTGTCCACCGCCGAGGCGGAATACATTGCCGCGGGGGCTTGTTGTGCACAAATCTTATATATGAAACAAACCCTCCTAGACTATGGAATTGTTCTTGAAAAGGTGCCACTTTTATGTGATAATGAAAGTGCCGTTAAAATTGCTAACAATCCGGTACAACACTCTCGCACCAAGCACATTGATATCCGCCATCACTTTCTAAGAGATCACGTTGCTAAAAATGACATATCACTAGAAGGTGTAAGAAGTGAAAATCAATTAGCGGATATCTTCACTAAACCTTTGGATGAGGCAACTTTTTGTAGGTTAAGAAGTGAACTCAATGTGCTTGATTCTAGTAACTTTAAAAAATGAGCGTGTGTTGTCCCTTGCATTGCATTGTATAATATGCCATGTTTATTTTATCGCAATGTTTTTAGGGCTTGGCTAACACGGTTACGATAACCCTTCTTTGGAGGAGTGAAAAAGCCTAACCGTGGATCAAACTTGACAAGCATTCTAGTTTTACCTTCTTGTATTGCATTGCATATGCATGGTTGTTGTCCTTGTCGTTTCTTTTCGGTTAAGCTTTGAGCAACCTCTGTGTTCGTCCATGGATAGAGAGAGCATTTTGACGCTCCTAAAGGTTCAAAAACTCTATTGCATGGCCATACGTTGCTCCTTGGGTGTTTATTGCCTATTTTATTAAAAATAATACTAGCCTAAGGCAATCTATTTTGAAAATTTTGAGGGTTTGAGTGAGGTCACTCATATCGTGTTCCAATTGGTGTTTATTTGTGTCTTCTTGAATTGGAACCTGATTGGGAGAAGTCGCGTCGTAGTTCGGAATGAAGGAGGGCGAAGAACAGTGACCGGACGCTGGACCGGACGCTGCACCGGACGCAGTGATGCTTCACCACCGCGTCCAGTCCCGGCGTCCACCAGCGCGTCCGGTCATCCAGAAGACCATCTCCAGATCTAGTGACCGGACGCTGCACCGGACGCGCCTCTGTTGACCACCGCGTCCGGTCCCGGTTATCACCACCGCGTCCGGTCATTCGCGACGATTTCCCGAGCTCCCCTCGACCGGACTCTGACCGCGTCCGGTCAGTCCTCACCGGACGCGTCCGGTCACTCCAGGAGCTTACTGGAGTGTGACCGGACGCTGCACCACCGCGTCCGGTCATAACGACCACCGCGTCCGGTCATCGCGCGTCGAGCGGATCTAACCCCTTCATAAAACCGTTCGTCCTCGGCCG
Organism: Saccharum hybrid cultivar R570; assembly: GCA_038087645.1. Classification (NCBI taxonomy): domain Eukaryota; kingdom Viridiplantae; phylum Streptophyta; class Magnoliopsida; order Poales; family Poaceae; genus Saccharum; species Saccharum hybrid cultivar. Next base: position 5,644,755 of record JAQSUU010000190.1, on the reverse strand, counting down.
TGTCTTTCACCCGCACGCGTTTTTCCGCCGCCGCCTGCCCTAACTCGCCAAATTCGCCGAGTCGCCGTCGATTCGCCGGAGCCGCCGCGCCCTTGCCGTCTTCCTTGCCTCCGACAAGCCCAGCCATGACCCAACCGCGTCTCCTTGCACGCGAGCGCGCGCCAGCCTGCGCCTGCCCGCGCCTTGCCCGCGCCTGCTTCGCAGCCGCGCCACCGCCGCCCGCTCGTCTCTCGCCGCCGGTGAGCCGTGCCTTTGTCGCCGGTGAGCCGCACCCTAGCCCACTAGCTTCACCTCTGGCCGTGGACTGCCTCGCGCTCGCCTCCAATCGGTCTTCGTTGAGTTGCCCTAACCCTAACCCTAGGGTTCGCGTAACGTCGTTCGGCCGTTCGTCGTCGAGGTTTCATCACGCGCCGTCTTCTTCGCGAGGTTGTTTCGCGTCCCTTGATTTCCTTGTTAGGTTTTGCTGTAACTCATTCCTTAATCCTAATTATCTCGTGTTTCGACAAATCAGAGCCCGTCCGGTGGATTCGGGGAATCAAGCGATCTAGGTCATCTCATCTTGTCACCTTCGTCTCGTCAATCCGAGGTAGCTTCACGTTTCGATTCACATCGTATCACATATGCTTGCTATCTCTAGGGTTTCGTACCTTTTAGTCATATATATGCTTATAATAGATCTCTCTATTCCGTCGTTGCAGCGAGTCTGTCCGTGTGTCGGATGAGATCAGTTTGCTGAATCCGAGGCCAAGCCTGCGGATACGGATTGAGGCCAAGCCTCTCGAGTGACAGTTCACCATCTTTCAGAGGTTTTCAGTCAGTTTGTCAGCATGGTGCGTTGCAAGAACACCGGTGGTGCTCCTGGTGACGGGGACGATAGTCCTCCTCGTCGGTCTAAGATTGCACGTGGAAAGCGTATCAAGGTCATGGCCAGAAAGAAGAAGAAGACACTTACAGAGGCAGAGATTGCTCAGGCCGTGGCAGATGCAGCAGAGCAGGCAGAGAGAGGTGGCAGGAGCAGTGGCATACGCATAGGCGAGCGTCGCTTTCATCTTGAAGGTCGACAGCTCGGCACAGAGGCCACTGAGGGTACTGAGGATACTGGAGCTACAGAGGGTATGTCAGTTGATCCACCTCCAGAGGCCACAGAGGCTCCAGAGGCCACAGAGGCTCCAGAGGCTACAGAGGACATAGAGGAGCAGCCAGCTCAGTCTCCACCACGTCGCCGCTCCACACGCGCACGTACTCAGGTGACTCCTAGGCCAGAGGGCCAGCGTCGTGGAGCACGTCCTCCACCCAGAGCTAGAGGTTCACCCCCGGTCGAGCACTTTGACTTGAGGGGTGCTACAGCACGTCAGGTGCAGGGGTTGAGGTTCGTGGAGGTCAGTCGGTGGTTTCCACCTGTGAGGGATCCCAGAGCTTCAGAAGGTTTTTATACCCCACTTCAGGAGGATTTCTACAGGGCTCTAGTTGACAGCGGTATTGCTTTCCGACCACAGAGGGTCTGTCAACTTGAGTCACTAGTTGAGGTTGTGGGAGAGCAGCTACGTCCGCACCTGTCCTTTCTGCCAGGCTTGTCAGATCTTCTTGGACGGACAGGTGCATACTGCGGCACATGGGTCAGAGAGTTTTATGCCTCACTATGGATTGATCCTGCCCATGATTTTCATTCACTTTGCATTCCGAGGCCGCGATCACCGCCTATACAGCACCAGAGTGCGGGAGATTCTCAGACTCCCAGCTTCCAACACGAAGATACATCAGCTGTGCTTTGGTCAGACTCCTCCACCGAGACGCCCTCACGGCGGTGCAGTGCCACCTACAGACTTGGTTCGACCCTGCTTCTGTGAGCCTTTTGGCGAAGGGTCTCGTCGCACGCCTGCCAGTTTGACACCTTTTGCCAGAGTTCTGGATGCTATAGTCAGACGCACTCTACTTCCCAGACTTGGCTACAGAGAGAGACTGACTCGGATGCAGCTATGGGTTGTTCACCACCTCCTCTCACAGACACAGTTTGACATTTGGGATCTCATACTTAGTGAGATGGAGGACACCATAGCTGAGGGCTTCAAGGGTAATCGTCAGCTGCCCTATACACACTGGATCTGCTTCATCATTAGATCATCCATCCAGTTACCTGCAGAGATCCGAGCTGAGATATCAGATACGACTACTGCTTTCCCTGAGTATGATATCCGTCAGCTTTGGGCTTCAGTCACCAGAGATCAGGCCCCAGTGCCAGGACAACGTGTGAGACCTGAGGTTCCTAAGACAGTAGCTGAGCAGGACACCACAGTTGATGAGCTTGCAGAGGCAGAGCTTGCCGATCTTGACGCTTAGCCTGCTGATCTTCCTGAGGATGTGACATCTGACAGCACTGATGAGGACTACCAGCCCATCCCCAGGTACCGGTCTCCTCGGTCTCACGACCACGAGGCCGGTGGCTCTGGTTCAGCCTCCCGCACAGACCCAGCCATGGTGGCAATACTTGAGAGGTTGACCCAGGCACAGGAGCAGCAGCAACAGCAGATACAGCGACAGGCTCAGGACACAGCTGCAGCACTTGCACAGATTCAGGCTCGTCAGGACGAGTTTCAGCGTCAGCAGCTTGAGATCCAGAGGCAGCAGGTTGAAATGCAGCGACAGCAATACGAGATTCAACGACAGAGTGCAGCTAGTCAGCAGCAGTACTTGGATCTCCTGCGCCACCTAGTCACTGTTGGGGTTCCTCCGCCTGCTTCTGTCCTGACTTCTGCTTTACAATCCAGTGATCCATCGAGTCAGGGACAGCCGGGTTTCCAGTTCACATCTCCACAGCAGCAGGTTCCCCAGTCATTCCAGTCCCCGAGCTTCACGCCTATTCACACGGGGTTTACACCTTCAGACCAGCCTCGCCCTCACCTCCTGACAGGCACACCCTTCGGTGATTTCAGTGCTACCTACAGCGAGTTGACTGGTCAGCCGACGCCCTCTCACACTACCTTTGCCATTTCGTCAGGGTTGTCAGCTTTAGAGGCAGCTATTCCTCCAGTGACAGGGACCGGGACTACAGAGACTCTTCCTTCATCAGTTGCCTCGACAGATCCTCCAGCTATTGGCTCGCTACAGGCTCAGGTCACTCAGACGGCTCCTCTTGTTGCTACTACGTCAGTACCTGTTCCTACAGCTCAGACCCAGACCGCTTCACAGCCACGGGTTTCTTCAGAGGGTCAGCCAGATAGCTCAGATTCCGAGGGAGATTCTCTACATTTCGTGTTTACTCCGCGCACCTCGGCACCCGACACGACTCCGTCTGTCCCCCCGTCAGATCCTTAGTTTAGTTTTTTGGCGCTTGATGCCAAAGGGGGAGAGAGAGTAGTTTCAGGGGGAGTTTTGAGAGAGGGTTTTCGTTTTTTCTTGTGTGCTACATTCATGCATCATGTTTACTTTTCAGTCATTGCATTCGTGTGACATGTCGTCGTGTGATAAACCGTGAGTCTTAATGTTTTATCCAGTCGCAGTGTTAACGCTTGTCACCGTTTTCAATTATAGCTCTAAGGTTGTGCTTCCGTGCCTTACTCCGATTTCTTATGAGCTATATCTGTTTGTGTACTAACGTTCTTTGTCTTATCTTATGAGTACACTCTTTTGGCTTGGGGCACATAAGCAATTCCTAACCCCTTGTGCTTATTGCTTTTTGCTTATGTGAACCATGCATGCTCGAAAACCTCAACTCTAATCTTTTATATCTTGGTGTTGTCATCAATCACCAAAAAGGGGGAGATTGAAAGCATCTAGGCCCCGAGGTTTGGTTTCGGCAATTGATGACAACGCTTTATTACCATGACTAACGTGTGTTTTGCAGAAACTTTGGTAAGTTAGGTCATGGAGGTTTTAACTGCTTTGGGCACCATGGTATTCATGCCCCTTGATGGAAATCATTTCGGTTTTCAAAAGAGTGACGTCAAGATTAAGGACGGTTAGTTCCGGATGTCGAGGTGTTGAGAGACATTTGGAATAGTCGTTAGGATCTTCGTTTTTCTCTTTTGGCCGTACTATTAAGGGGGGCATGAGCGGGTAGCTTGACCTAGGCGAGTCCTATGTTTAGGTGTGGTGCACACTTGTTAAACTTGGCGCTAGGCAGCTCTAGAATAGCTCAAAGTTCAGTTGGAAGCAACTTGGTTCAAGTTGTGACGCGTTTCGGAGAGTTTCGGGTCGTTTTCCCCTGACCGGACGCGGTACTCGGCATGACCGGACGCGTCCGGTCAGTTCAGTTCCGCGGCTAGGGTTTCAGCTCTGAACACCGGACGCGGTCCTCGCGAGGACCGGACGCGGTGGTCAGAAGTCGACACGTGTCACTTGAGGGAAACACCCGATCGGACGCGACCTGGGTGTGATCGGCGCGTCCGGTCACAGTCCAGTAAGGTCCAGAGACGACCGGACGCGTCCGGTCATCACCGATCGGACGCGGTCGCGCGTCCGGTGCGAGTACAGTATGCTCCCTGCACGATCGGACGCGTCCGGTCACCCCTGACCGGTGCGTCCGGTCACTCAGTTGTTTTTCGGATTTCGACCGTTACGAGCGACCGGCGCGTCCGGTCAGTTCAACCGGCGCGTCCGGTCAACTCGTGTTTTGCTGAGTCAGCAGGTAACGGTTCGTTTTGTCTGTGGGGTGTATAAATACATCCCCACCACCTCTTTTAGAGGTCTCTTGCTCATTTGATCAGCTGATAAACACCTTTGGAGTGCAAGGGAGTGCAAGAGCACTAGTGAGGATAGAGATTTGAGAATCAAAGCTTGAGAGTTCCTCACTAGCAATTAGAGAGTAGCAAATATGCATCCACTTTCTCATTTGGGCTCGTAGTGGTCAAGTGAGAGTTCTAGCTTGTTACTCTTGGTGATCGCCATCACCTAGACGGCTTGGTGGTGATTGGGAGTTCGGTGATCATCCGGCGGAGCTTGTGGATGACCCAACTCATCTTGTGAGAGGTTGTGGGTGATTCACCGCGACGGAGTGTCAAAGAATCAACCCGTAGAGAGCACTTGATCCTTGCGCGGATCAAGGGGGAGCTACACCCTTGCGCGGGTGCTCCAACGAGGACTAGTGGGGAGTGGCGACTCTCCGATACCTCGAAAAAACATCGCCGTGTTCCTTGCCCCTTTACATTCAAGCATTTACATTCTCGTATTTACTTTCATTGCTTGTTTACATTCCTAGACTTGCCATGCTAGACTAGGATTAGAAACTAGGGTGCAAAACTTTGTATCGGTAGACTCTCTAGGAACACAAGTAGACACTAGGGGTGAATTCCGGCTTGTAGGATTTATTTCTTGCATTTAATTTTTAGAAAAGCCCAATTCACCCCCCTCTTGGGCATCTTGATCCTTTCACTCATAACATAAAACATATGTTTGCAACATGCGTATATAGCCATTGCAACATACGCAACATTCAGATGAAACACTTAAAATATACGTCTGAAATATCTAAAACACTTGAAACACGGCATCGTCCGCAGACATGGCCTAACTGGTGGGGAACTCTGGTAGCTGACAAGCAGCGCTCGGGTGCAGTCCGTCCAAATGAGAGAGAGAGAGAGAGAGGAGGTCGTCAGCAGCGCAGAGAATAGCGTGGGTGCTCCGGGTAGTGCTCGAACCTATCGTTGATGTCCTTGGTCATGAGCATGTGGTTGATGTAGTCCAACATGAAGTTCGAGAACGCCTACGAATTGTCCGACTGCCTCTTAGAGGGCGGCGCGGCGGTGGCGACGCGTGGTTGGTGCGGGGCGGGCGCACTGTAGTAGGCACGATATTCAGATAACTGCCGCCGCCGCACGCAGTCAAAGCAATCCCATCATGTGTCAAGAACAATAGTGACTCATGCCTGATGAGTGTGAGAGGGTGATGGGAATGGCTGAGCTTGTTGTGCCATTTGCCTGGTAAGGATGAGAGGAGTGAGGAGTTTGAAGAAGAGAAAGAGCAGAAAGCGGTGATGGTAGAGGGTGAGAAATGAGTGGATAAGAATTAATTAGGGAATGAGTGGTTGTCCATGGGACACCTGAAAAATCTGTTCAATATTTTTGGAGTGTCAGACGCTCGGCTTAGAGCGTTTCCGTATACAAAATACAAAATGAGAAAGATAAAGCATCCCAGTGACATAGTGACCGCGCTGTGAACCGCTGTGTATGATCTCTAGTGGCTGTGCAAGAGGCCACATATGCTTGTTGCCTAGGGCTCCCTTGCCCAGAAGTTCCTTGGAATTCCGTTTCCGCCGATGGATTTGTGAGAGAGAATGCAAGGAAAGAGAGGATATGCTGGAATCGAGAGGAGAACCAGACACGTGTTGAGCAAACTCTATAAAAGCGTCTGCTCAGAGCGAACGTCCGCGGAATTGGGGCTATTTAGGTAGTCATTGGATTGATTATTTTATTTTTTCTTATAAATAGTAAATTGTAATAGGAAATCATAATCAAAATTTTATTTTAGCGACGGTGTCGTTGTCCAAAAATTAGAAGGATTAGTGAACTATTAGAAGGAGTAGCTTTGTTTTTCTCTTTGGTTGGATTAGAGACCATTTGGCCTTTTACTTGTCTTAGGTTGCAAGTTGTTGCAGCAACAGCAGGCTAGGTTCCATTTGTCATTAACAGCTACACAGAACATTTTAATATATTCCCCTTTCTAAAAAAAAAGAAAGGTCAAGAACGTTATTTTTCCCTTTTGAACTAGACGCGTTATCCGTGCTGGTGCTGTGCCCTCTACTCCAAGCAAAAGCTCTCACTCAAACCCTTTGGTCTCTGCCTCGTGTTTTCGTTGCAACACAGGCAAGATAGGACACATAGCGAAGAAATATGGGCTCGATCTCCCCATGTAGAAGCAAAGTAAGACCTAGCTGCTCCGTTATTGTCCTCCAATGAATACAAAAACTTCAGTTAAGAAACAACATGGCTCAACACACTAGCTCCCCCCCCCCCCCCCCCCCTCTTCCGTCCAATCACGTTCACATTAGTCTGTGGCGTGTATCTGTATATTCTTCTCTGCAAAATCACGTACGCATCACCTGGCTACCCTCCGGCTACTACGTTACGTTTCGCAGAGAGAGTGTAATTGGAATTGGCAGACCAAGTCATGCTGTTGGACCTCAACGAACTCGACTCAACCTTATATTCCACGGGTAGCTAGCTACATCGATCATATCAGTCTTACGCACACTTCACCTAATACACAGGAAAGTTAAGATTACTTTGGTGCTCTGCAACCTTCACTCGATCTCGTTACAACGCACCTAATGGTTCAATCAGGCCGGGTCAATTCAAGATTATTCCCTCCTCCTCCTCTTCTCCTTCCCTTGCTCCGATCCTTTTGCGTATATTCTCTCTTTCTTTCTTCTGAAATCTCTTTCATTTTCTTTTGACACATATAAGGTTTCCAAACCTGTTTTTCATCCTAGGTAGGAGTAGCTTACAACATTGCAGTAGTAGACTCTAGTGTAAAGGTTTGGTTGAGTTTACCTGAATCCCTTGGCCACAAAGCTAGGCCGCAGCACCGTCGTCTGCAGAGATTTGCTTCAGGTCCAACCAAATCCATCCATCGGTTGGGTTTGGTGAACGTCTCTCAAACCTGCACTCATCTCCCTCTCTCCTCTCCTGCGGTGTTTGTATTGTATATGGTACCCAATCCATGTTCCAACCACAGCAAAAGGCACTCATCTATCTATCTCCTTTCACCCTGCACCAACAAAATACAGGTTAGCTCTCACCTAGTCCAAGCTGCTTCATTCTTCAGTCATTCAGTCAGTCATTGATTATATGCCCGCATTCAGAAACCTAGCAAAAGCAAAGGTCGTCTCTTCCAAAAGAGACTCAAGCAGGCAGGCAGGGTAGTACGTGATCGATCGATGTGGTTCTGATTCAGTTGTGTACATCTTTGTCAGACCTAGGCTTTATTTTGTGATGAGTTGCACCTACTCTACTCTTTCCTTGCACATAACATAAGTAAGGCCACACTCACACCTGAAGCAAAGATGGATGCGCCCATTCGATCTGATCGGGATCAGCAGCATGGTTGAGTGATCACTGAGGATGGATGCATGTATGGAAACGTACGTGTTAACGAAACAAGACAAGGGAACAACTGAACGACCAGCGAAGGGGATTGTTCCACTCCCTTTTCTATCCTAGTATTAGTTAGGTCTGGAAGGCCATGCACTGCACTGCACCACCCCTTTCCTGCAAAGTACTCCATGCACCATGTGCCTTTTGCAGCAGTGCAGGCCGGGGATACCGTGTCCATTAATGTGATACTAGCTCTCCAAACACAACTCTTGTGAAAGGGACCAGGTCTCAGGTTCTCCTTGCTTGAACTTGTCAACCAAGTGTCCTGCCTTCCTGGGTTTACTTTGGTCTCTCACCAGCTCACCTGCCCCCCTGCCCAATGCTAGCTATAAGTTTCTTCCATGCTTTGGTTGCACCTCCTCATTTTGTCCTCAGACCCTTCCCTTGTTGCCATTTGGGAGACTGTTATATATCACAGCTAAACTCTCTTCATATATGTACATACATATATAGCATATAGTAGGACTTGCTTTGCTTCATGCTGTTGAGAAGTTGCTCCAACTGTTAAACATCTCAAGCTTCAGCCTACAGGGGTTGATCATATCGATATAGCTGGAGGATCAACCATATACATCGGATCGGAATTCTATCGATCGACAAAGCTCGTCATCGGCCTGCTCTATCTTCCTTGTTGTAAAAGAGGTGACGATACCGAGGATTCGGTTCATCTGAGCTAGCTATAGCTCCTCTTGCTCTTGGTGCATCAAGATGAGAGGCTTTGCTTGCGCTCATCATGCAGAGAAACGCCACCGGTTGGACAAAACTTTGTGAGTTTTCCCTCATCTCCTCTCCATTTTTCCTGTCGTGATGAATTCTCCCTGTACTACCTCATCTTCTTGTTTCAATTTTCATGGATGTGCCACGTGTAGTCCTGTTCGTCTGGCAAATGAACAATGAAGGTAGAGGCTGGAACCTTGTTCCATTATATCTAAAAAAATGAACAATGAAGTGAACGCCATGCATGCTACTCAACTGCAAGTCGTTTTGATTTTCTCCGAAGTTTTTTTAAGTTTCATTGCCCTCGTCAACTTAGCAGTAATTCATATCTGTTTCCACAACGTTCCTTTCCACTCATCTTATTCTGATTGTCACGCCATCTAAGCAGAAACACACATATGTTGGAAGCTTACTTGGTAATCCAACGTCTGTTCTGCAATCCAACATTACAAAGTTGTTCACAATTTTAAACTCTTTTCGTATCATGGGCTAGTTGGTAAATTGTCAAGAAAAATCAATTTCATCGCATCGAATCCTCGTGACTTTTAAGAGCGCAAGTAACTTTCAGAAGACGGTATAGGTGGGTGGGCCACCCAAATTTCGTGTACAGTTAACAAAACCTAGTTTTTTCAAAGTTGCGTATGATAACCTGTTTTTCTAATAGTTTCTAGGCGAGCTAACCCAGACTAGTAGTTAATAATTTATAATAATACCGAGGTTACGTACCTAGTTACTTTCATGGTTAGCTCACCTGTTCTCTGACCAAGCAATTGTTCCGGTGCAACAAACAATCCGAGGGTGAATTGGTTGGGGTGAGGAAAAAGTCACAGCTCGTGTTTCTGCACTAAACTCTTGATGCCAATTGCCAAGTGACAGGAGCAAGGCTCTAAATAGAATATGCGCAGGACAAACAGAGGGTGACTGACCCAATGCATGCTTGGAGATGAAGTCGTTAGCGATAACGAAAGGGTGAGTCTAGACTCTAGGGCAGGGAGCCAGGGACCATGGAGATTACAGCAGTCAGAGATAACGATGGGAAATCGACGGGACGACGATGGAGATGATGACGTTTGACAGTTGATTATATGTGATGATCCTGGACCGTTGGGGAGTATGGAGCTAACTGTTCTTGATGACTTGCTATGAGTAGGTGAAGAGATAATTCTGACTAACGACTTCCTCAGGTCTTGAGTTGGAAAAACCAAATGCAAATCGAAGAGGATCTGGATTTGGTCACTGCGAGCAGCGTACAGAGGACCAAATGAAATGCATCGCAAGCTTTCCATTCACACTACTGTAATAAAAGTTAAAAAGAATGTTAACAAACAAAGCAGTAAAAAAACAGCGTGTGTCTAACAGCTCGGTAAAAAAAGCCACACTTTGTAACGAGATCCCATTTTGGCTGTATATATATATATATATATATATATATATATATATATATATATATATATATATATATATATATATATATATATATAGTTCAATTCATCTTTTGAGTTTTGACTGAGTTTGTCGCCACTGACATTTAAATATAAGGGGTTGTTTAGTTGGTGAAAAAGTTTGGGTTCGGCTACTGTAGCACTTTTCGTTTTATTTGGCAAATTATGTCCAATCATGGACTAATTAGGCTCAAAAGATTTGTCTCGTGATTTACAACCAAACTGTGTAATTAGTTTTTTCTTTCGCATATATTTAGTACTCCATGCATATGCCGTAAGATTCGATGTGACAGGTACTGTAACACTTTTTTGGGTTTGCTTTTTGCAAACTAAACAGGCTCTAACACGATTTTTGTTGTGTTGAATTGAATCCAGTAGCAGTTTGAGCAGGAAGGATTGCATCGGAAGCTACTACGCCAAGGACGCCAAGTACAGACCGTTCAGCGCGCTGCTGCCCGAAGGCTCGAGCGGCAAGGTGCTGTACGTGAAGCTCGTGCTCGTTCTCCTCATGTGCGGCTCCTTCATGGGCCTCCTCAACTCGCCGTCCATCCACCTCGCCGATGAACACCACCACACCACACAGTGAGCAAATAAAATCTTGCCACGCACTCTGATCTTATCTGTGATCACTAACAACAGCAACTAAAAGATTTCAACTTGCATTAACTGGATCGGAAAACTTCAGGCCAGAGGCGTCGAAAGCGAGCTGGATGTCGCACCCGGACGCGGCGAACTCGGGGTACGCGTCGAGCCTGAGCATCGACTGGTCGCAGATCGAGACGGCGGCGAAGCACTTCGCTCCAGCAGCGGGCGGCAGTGGCGGCACGCGGACGCGGGTGGCGCTGCTCAACTTCGACGACGGCGAGGTCGAGGAGTGGAAGGCGCGGATGCCGCACACGGACGCGTCCGCGGTGCGCCTGGACCACGTCGGGAGCGACGTCACCTGGGACCACCTGTACCCGGAGTGGATCGACGAGGAGGAGCTCTACGGCGCGCCGGCGTGCCCGGACCTGCCGGAGCCTACGGTGGCGCCGGAGGAGGAGGCGTACGACGTCGTCGCGGTGAAGCTGCCGTGCAGGCGCGCGGCGAGCTGGTCCAAGGACGTGGCGCGGCTGCACCTGCAGCTGGCGGCGGCGCGCCTCGCCACGCGCGCGCGTCACGGTGAGTCGGCGGCAGCGCACGTGCTCGTGGTGAGCCGGTGCTTCCCGATGCCGAACCTGTTCAGGTGCCGGGACGAGGTGGCGCGCGACGGCGACGTGTGGCTGTACAGGCCGGACGTGAGCGACCTCAGCCGGAAGCTGGAGCTCCCCGTGGGGTCCTGCAAGCTGGCCATGCCGTTCAGAGCGCTCGGCGAGCCGTATGTGTCGGCGGCGCCGCAGCGCGAGGCGTACGCGACGATCCTGCACTCGGAGCAGCTGTACGCGTGCGGCGCCATCACGGCGGCGCGGAGCATCCGGATGGCCGGGTCCGGGCGGGACATGGTGGCGCTGGTGGACGAGACGATCAGCGCGCGGCACCGCGGCGCGCTGGAGGCGGCCGGGTGGAAGGTGCGGACGATCCGGCGGATCCGGAACCCGCGGGCGTCGCGGGACGCGTACAACGAGTGGAACTACAGCAAGTTCTGGCTGTGGACGCTGACGGAGTACGAGCGGGTGATCTTCCTGGACGCCGACCTGCTGGTGCAGCGGCCCATGGAGCCGCTGTTCGCGATGCCCGAGGTGAGCGCCACGGGGAACCACGGCGCCTACTTCAACTCGGGCGTCATGGTGGTGGAGCCCTGCAACTGCACGTTCCGGCTGCTGGCGGACCACGTCGGCGACATCGAGTCATACAACGGCGGCGACCAGGGGTACCTCAACGAGGTGTTCTCGTGGTGGCACCGCCTGCCGTCGCACGCCAACTACATGAAGCACTTCTGGGACGGGGACACGGCGGAGCGCGCCGCCGCCAAGCGCCGCGTGCTGGCGGCCGACCCGCCCGTCGCGCTCGCCGTGCACTTCGTCGGCCTCAAGCCCTGGTTCTGCTTCCGGGACTACGACTGCAACTGGAACGTGCCGGCGCTGCGCCAGTTCGCCAGCGACGAGGCGCACGCGTGCTGGTGGAAGGTGCACGACGCCATGCCGCCGCGACTCCAGGGGTTCTGCCTGCTGGACGAGCGGCAGAAGGCGCTGCTGCGGTGGGACGTCGCGCGGGCGAGGGAGGCCAACTTCTCCGACGGACACTGGAGAGCCCGGATCGCCGACCCGCGCCGGAGCATCTGTGCCGCCGCCGGCGACGCCGAGGCCTGCCGCGAGAGGGAGATCGCCGGCCGCCGGGTGGAAGGGAACCGGATCACCACGTCGTACGCCAAGCTAATTGACAATTTCTGAATTCTGACAGCAGCAATAACATCACATTCATCATCCAACGGCGCGTGCTCCGTGCTCGTGCTTTCGAATTTTGGTGCTATCCATCATCCACATCCATGGCCATCAGGATTGACCTGAGATGGTCGAGTGAGATGTCAGGGCTCTATCTGTCTGTCACGTGGCCATCAGGATTGACCTGATAAGGAGTTGTTGGAGAGTGCTTTTTTTTTCGATATTGCCCAAACATCAGGAGTGGGTTTTGAAAACTATTGGAGATGCTCTAAGATACACCCATTAACAAAAGCAGGCGAGGCCGGTGATTCCACACACGCATGAATATACTAGGACCTTTTAACGACGAATGTCTCGTTAGTGACACACTATTTCTTCCTCAGCCTCTTTCTGCAGGTGCCGCGTCACTAGCAACCTCCACTGCCACCTTGGTCGTGGCCGCCCTCACCAACGTCCTCATCATCCATCTCCCATCACTAGCGTTGTAGCCTCGCCCTTCCGTAACGTCCTATTTTTTCTTCTCTTCCCCCTTTTTTCTCATCATGCTACCTCATCGCCAAGGACTTCACCACCACCGTACCTTGTCCATCCCTAACACTATGCTCAGCCTCTGCTACCTCCTATCCATCGAATGTCCAACACCGCTCGCTTAATGACGTCCCAACCACCTCACTTGCCACCCATCAAACCGCCACCATCGCTGGCCACTTCCCTAGCCATCCTTCTTAAGCCGTCGATATTGGAGGCCTGAAGCCTCGTATTTCTAACCCTAACCCACTACCACCGCCGACCTCGACCATTGTCCGGCGCCCGTGTGGTGAAGTTCCACTCCCTTATCCCTCAACTTGCAGGCGGGGCGGGTTGTGGACCGTCCACAAGCCGCAAGGCTGTCCACCAAGCTATTAAGCAGGCTATGCGGGAGTCCGCCAGCTGCAAGGCTATGGCCACCAACGGCCAGTGGGATTGGCGGACAAACATTTGAAGCCCGCTAACATCCGCAAGCACATACGTACAACAAGCACATACGCAGACAGCCGAATGTTATTGAGACAACTGTATACCACATGTGCAGACAACAAGCCCATATGCAAGCAGGATGGACACTTATGTACAGCAAGCACATATACAACAAGCACATATGCAGACAGCTCAATAAGATTCAGCTAATATATTGTACTGAACACTTCGGTTAAGAAAATAGGCAATTTAATAACAGGCAGCACTGGTTAAGAACAAAAGCATAATGGCATCTAAACAAATTAAGTTCACCTATGGTACTGAACCCTTCATTGTACTGAACCAAACTCATTGTTATTACAGAGTCCAGAATTAAACAATTTTCTTTCTGTATAGGAATGCAATCCTTCATCAGTCTTTTTAAGTGTTGTAGAGATGTTGGGGACCTCACAAGTTGCACGTGCAAAGTAGATGGCTTCCTTCGCTTCTCTGCTGGAGGCTTTGGAGCATTACCAGCAGATGGCTTCCGTTTCAACAGCAATGACTTCATCACATTCACACTCCTTGAAGCTGCATGCTTACTCCTTTGCTGCACTGTTTCATGGCCAATCAACTCTTCTCACGCAACCTCAGATGGTAGGGTCGCCATCTCAACACCAGCACATCTGGAAGAATAGTAGAATACAATAATATATTAAGCCAAGATAATGTGGAAATAGTGAAGCAACAGTGAATTGATTAACAAAAGACTAATTTTTCAGGGATCAGATGTCTGAAACGTATACATAAAGAACAAATAGCGTGAACAAGGCAACTGAAGATGGTGTACATTTAAGTTTGTTCAGGTGTTGACTCGCTCCTAGCTACTATATCACCTAATGTAATTAAGTGATTTAACAAATGCATCATCCAACAGTTTGGCACTAGTAGACAAACAATTTGGAATATCTATCACTGTTCTTTACAATAGCATACATTATTTATTTATGAAGAATAAAGCACACGTTGATTTCTAGAGGGGATAATGGAGCACTAGTACTAGACTACTGGTACGCACACGCTAGAGCATATATCAGTAATTCTACATAAGAGAATGGAGCACTAGTCCACAGCTGCCGGAACATATATCAACTGATTTCTACATATGAGAATGGAGGGTTAGTACTAGTACGCAATACGCACATGCGTGCATCAGAGATTCAGACATTCAGAACTGCATTATGAGTGTCAACTCTACAACCTACTCCACTCCATATCGGTTCAGAGGTAAACAACCAAAACCAAAGGGAACTAAGCAAATCCTTACCCATATTTATCTGTCTGGAAGAAATTGCAGGACGACAAAGCCACACCCGAGATCTGGTGCCCTAATCCCGCAAAAGCCGGCGCCTGGATCTTGGAGGCTTCATGGCCCCCCATCCTCTCCTGCCTCCTCTTGCTCCACCATGGAGGAGCTCAAGCCGAGGGCTAGGTTTTCGCCGCCCGCCACGGCCGGAACCGGTGTTCCCATCTACGACAGCGGTAGAGTTCATGTCTTCACGAGGATGGCGACACATGATGCCACGCTACTGTGACAGCGATAGTTGTAGGGCTCGGGAGGGGGAGGTGCATTTGTTGCTGGCTTTTGCCCAATGGGCTTTGCGGGTTAAAGGACACTGGGCCACGAAGAAAACGCAGTTGGGCTACAATAGCCACGAAGCGAAAGTTTGCAGGGTGAGCTATCACCATACCACCTGACTCGGTTGAAGGAATGACTAGGAGCAAGACTGGGAAGAGTGGGCGGGAGATGACAAGAGAACAAGAAGTAGGCGGAAGACGTATTCCCAAGCCCAATACTCTCTATGCTGGACCGGAATGGGCCTAGAGCAGCCTAGCCCATGTAATGGGCGAGATGAACATCGTCTTGTAAGCGTGAGGAGGAGAAGAGGAAATCAAATTTGGCATTTGTAAACTCTGAACCCAGCCGGTTGGCTACGGTGACGGCGGGCGTGGCTATCGCCGCCGACCCGAGAAACCCAGATTCCACCAAGCTACCTATCCTGAATCGATTGTTATCGTAACAATTGGTATCAGATCTACCCAATCATGGCGTTCCACCCCTACTGCACGCGACGGCATATGGCGATGACATTCCCTAAAGAGTAGTTTGGGAAAATCCTCGCTCTGCTGAGTCAAAACTCGAAGGAGATCAACGAGCTTCAAAAATCCATGAACAAGATGAAGTCGGCCAAGGCGGATTTCGAGCAGTGCAAGCCAGAGGTGAACTCGCACGTGGCAGAGCTAGAACATTGTAACACCCTCGGTGTTACGCGCGAAAACAAATCACTAAACCATGTCATGAGCATCATGTCTATGTGATATTTCATGTGATGAAGTGTGTAGAACAATTCTTGTAACCTAAAATAACTAATAAAAATGTGAAATAAAAATTGATTCAATAGCTCATGTTATATCAAGTAAGGTTCAAAACCAAATTTTCATAAACAAAAATGCTATAGAACATATATGAGACATATTAATAAAGTTGGAAGTACACACTTTGTAGATGATAATGCAACCCTTGTTTTAGGAAAATAATATGGTTAGCTGATATTTCTAATAGCTTGAAATTTGAACCGGAAATCAAATCCAGCTTAGGAAATTTCCTAAGTGCAGTTTGACAGTGCCATGTTGAAAGTCCCTAGTTTGGTTTTGGCTAATTGATGAAACCTAGGACTAACCTTTGTATCTAAGTGGATGATTTAGATAAAGGTGGTCATTGAATATGAGACATGACATTGACTCATGTGACCAAGATGATGAAGACCGAGGTGATGCTTGGCTCGATGGACCGGTTGTGAAGGTGAAGGGCAAGTCGAGGCTTCGAAGCGAAGGACCATGCAATGGTGAAGCTTGAGCAAGACTTGGCGCCGACGGACCGATGCAACGGTGAAGAGCAAGTGAAGTTAAGGTCGATGGATCGAGACGATCATGTGATGATATGAAGTGGATCATATCTTTTGGAGAAACAAAATGGGCTCAAGGCAAAGGTATAACCATAGGGCCATTTTGTTTTGCACTCAAGACACCATAGAGGGTGTGAGTGGTTTAGGATCGATAGACAAACTATTAAGAGGGGAAGTCTTATCGGTTATTCGATGCACGGGTGTCACTAGGTGAATTCATGAAGTGCATTGCATGTAGGGCCTAGTGAGCTAACTGGAAAACCTTCGAAAATGATTATGAAAATGCTAACACACGTGCACAAGATGGTGATCACTTGTTGGTGTTGGCACATTTGCGAAGGCGATGAAGTTTGAGCGGTAGAGAGGGTTTGGGTCTCTCTCTCCCTCCCGCCGAGCTTGCGAGCGTGGGATTCAGACGTTTTTGGGAACTTGAAATGCCTATTTTCCACTACGCCGGAAGTCAGAAAAGAAACGGAGGCGAACGGAGGTCACAGAGGTGACCGGACGCTGCACCGGACACGGTCATGGTATGACCGGACGCGTCCGGTCAGTACAGCACAGGCGCGGGTGCTAGGGTTTGCAACCGGCGCGTCCGGTCACTCGCGGGACCGGCGCGTCCGGTCAGGTGTCCAGAGGAAACTGAGTTTTGCAAGGACGATCGGATGCGAGGCGCGTCCGGTCACACATGATCGGACGCGTCCGATCGTTGAGGGAGCTTACTGGACTCAAACCGGACGCGGGCACTGTCGCGTCCGGTCGTTGCGAGCGGCGCGTCCGGTCGTTACTTCGTGGGCGCGCGGTGCTGTGTGATCGGCGCGTCCGGTCGTTGACTGGAGCGCGTCCGGTCACTCAGGACTGGCGTGTCTGGTCATTTTGAGAGGCGCGTCCGGTCGTTGTTTTGACCGTTGGGGTCAGTGACCGTTGGAGGATCAGACGCGGTTGAGCGCGTCTGGTCAGTTATGACCGGCGCGTCCGTTCATCCCGAACAGACCCAGTGAAGGGGTATAACGGCTCTATTTGGATGGGATGCTTATAAATACTTGTTGGCCGACCCTTGGGGAGGTCTCTCATGATTTCTAACATTCTTGTACATCCTTTGAGCTAGAGCATCTCCTCCCACTCATCTTTCTTGCTTGATTGCAAATTAAAAGTGAGATTGAGTGATCCCAAAGTGCATTGCATAGCTTGAGGGTATCTAGTGGCACTTGTGGGTGGTTTAGCTGGTGGATTTCTTGTTACTCTTGGAGAGTACCGCTCCTAGCCGGCTTGGAGATTGTTGGAGGCGTTGGCAAGAGAAGGTGATTGTTCTTGGCCATCTCCGGTTGATTGTAAGAGGTTCTTGTGCTTTCCTCGGCGGGACGCCAAAAGCAGAGTTACCTCACTTGAGAGTGGTGTCTTGCGGTGCCTTGCAGGGCATGCCTTGAGGGGCAAGTGACTTGAGGGTCACACCGAGGAACCATCTAAGTGTTGGTCGACACAACTGGTGACGTAGCTTGTCGGTGCACAAGTGAACACCGGGTGAATAAAAATATTGTGTCTCTTGTCTCCCGGTGATTGGTCTTCATATTGTGTTGTTGTCAATATTGATTGATTGTATATCATCTTGGTGATTGGCAACATCTTCACTACACCGTTGGTATAAGATACACGATCCTCTCTTTCGCGTTTACATTTACTAGATTATCTTGTGTAGCTCTAGTGGTAGCCTTTGCTAGTGTTGTTAGCTTGCTCACTAGTGTAAGTTTAGTGACATGGCCCTTGTGTGAACTAGAGATCATAATCTACTAGACTTATGGATAGGAGGCTTGCATCACAACCATAGGCTAAGCAAAACTCGCTTTACGCCGTTTGTTATTCTAACAAGTTTGCTTAGTGGTTCTTGTAGAATTTTTATAGGCTATTCACCCCCCTCTATCTATCTAGGACCTTACAAGTGGTATTAGAGCCATGGTCACCATTTTAATCAAGGCTTAACATCCTTCGGTGTGAAAAATAGCTCAAATTGTGTTCAATCATGTTGGGGGCAAGCCACCGTTCTTTGATGGTGTTAGTTCTTTTGCTCATTGGAAGAGAAAAATGACTATGTACCTTAGTTCTATTCATGAGAGAGTTTTGCAAGTCACCGAGAATGATTTTGCTATCATTAATCCCGATCATCTCACCGATGAAGATAGAGCAAATAGAACATGCAATAGAATGGCTCTCAATACATTGTACAATGGTATTGACACAAAAGTATTTGAGGGCATCAAGGATTTAGAATTGGCAAATGAAGTATGGACAAGGTTGAGTGAAACATATGAGGGCACTAAGGTTGTGAAGAGTGCCAAGCTATATGGGCTCAAGAGTGAGTTTGAGAACTTCAAGAAAAAGGATGAGAAACAATCATTGAAATGTTTCATAGATTGCAAGTGATAGTCAATGATCTCAAGAGCTTAGGGCACAAGACTCAAGATCAAGATTTTTGTCACAAGTTCTTATTGAGCTTACCAAGAAAATTCAAAATGTTGATCATGATGCTACAAAGAGATGGGCTTAAAACAATGAAGCCTAATGATTTGCTTGGAGAGGTATTAACACATGATAAGTATGATCAAGATGTTGATGAAAAGGAGAAGGAGGAAGAAAAGAAGAAGAAGACTGTGGCATTCAAGGCCATCTCCTCCAAGGGCAAAGCTACCATCATTGAAGAAGAAGAAGATAATAGTGAAGATGAAGATTATGAAATTGATGATGAGGCATTTGCTTTTGTAGTCAAGAAAATGGGTCATATGTTCATTAAGAGAAGAGGCTTCAAAAAGAGAAATGACAACTTCAAGAGCAATGAGAAACAAAGGAAGTGCTTCAATTGTGATAGCACCGAACATCTTCAAGCTGAATGTCCCTATGACAAGAAGAAGAACAACAAAAGGGGCAAGTTTGACAAGAAAAAGAGAGAAGCCAAGATGACTTTCAAGAAAGGCAAGAACGGAGCCTATGTGGTCACTTGGGAAAGTGATGATGATGATGAAGAAGAAGAATCATCCAACAAGGCTTTTGCTTCCATTGCTATCAATAAGAAGCCTTCATTATTTGATTCATCCTCTTCGTGCTTCATGGCCAAAGAAGCTAAGGTATTATATGATGAGAGTGATGATGAAAGTGAAATGGAATATGTTCATGATAGTGATAATAATGATAATGAAAATGATGATGATGAACCAACTAAAGAACAACTATATGACTTGATGCAACAAACTAGAGACATAGCTATTGCCAAGAACAAGGAGTGTAAGAAGCTTTCAATGAAAGTAGCAATACTTGAGAAAGTTTTAGGTGAGCTTAAGACCACTCATGAGAGTCTAGTGGAAGACCATGAGGATCTTGGTAAAGCTCATTCCAAGCTTGAAAAAGCTCACTCATTGCTACTTGAGCAACAAGCAAAGAAGGAGGTTGTTGTATCATGTGATATAGGTGTTACATGTGATATAATTGATGAATCTTTTTATAAACCTATCATCATGTCAAATGCTAACCCTTCTTGTAGCTCTTCATCCACCACCACCAACTCTACCTCCACTACTAGTGATGGTTTCACTTATGATGCCTCACTAATGGTTGAGAATGAGACTCTCAAGAGAGAGGTGGATGAGCTCACTCACGCCCTAGGCAAGGCCTATGGTGGTGAGGCCCGCTTGCTTAAGTGCTTGGGTAGCCAAAGGTTCTCTCTTAACAAAGAGGGATTGGGCTACACCCCCAAGAAAGGCAAGTCGGCCTTTGCAACTCCAAAGCCTAGCTTTGTGAAGAGCATTGGTCGGTTTTGCAATAGATGCAAGCAAGTTGGGCACTTAGAGCATAATTGTAATAAAAAGAACCAAAGCAAGAAATTTGTTAATGCTATACCTTTTGATTCTTGCTATGTGCTTACCAAAGGTGTGAAGGGTGTGCAAGCTAAGTTTATTGGTACACCCATTGTTGGCCCAAAGAAGAAGGCTATTTGGGTACCAAAGAGCTTAGTTACTAACCTACAAGGACCCAAGCAAAAATGGGTATCTAAGCTTCATTGATTTGCTTGTAGGTCAATTACAAAGCCGGAGGAAGGCATTGAATTATTGATAGTGGGTGCACTCAACACATGACCGGTATATCAAGAATGTTTAACTCAATCAATGACAATAATAGTGGTGTTGATTCTATCACATTTGGCAATAACAAGAAAGGCAAGGTTATCGGCTTAGGCAAAATTGCAATATCAAATGACATGAGTATCTCCAATGTGTTGCTAGTTGAAAGTTTGGATTTTAATCTTCTATCCGTGGCACAAATATGTGATCTTGGTTACAAATGTATCTTTGGGGTTGATGATGTGGAAGTCATTAGTATGGATGGTTCAAATGTGGCATTCAAGGGCTTTAGATATGAGAATCTCTATCTAGTTGACTTCAATGCTAGAGAAACTTCTTTGACAACTTGCTTAATCTCCAAATCAAGCATGGGTTGGCTTTGGCATAGAAGGCTTGGTCATGTTGGCATGAAACAATTGAAGAAGCTTACAATTCACAATCTTATCAATGGTTTGAAAGATGTTGAATTTGAGAAGAATAAGCTTTGTAGTGCATGTCAAGCCGGGAAGCAAGTTGGAAGCTCACATCCAAAGAAGAGTACAATGAGCACATGCAAAGCATTTGATTTGATACACATGGATCTTTTTGGCCCAACAACATACACAAGCATAGGCGGTAATAAGTATGGATTTGTTATAGTGGATGACTTCACAAGATTCACATGGGTATTCTTTCTTAGTGACAAAAGTGAAGTGTTTGACACCTTCAAGACCTTTCTCACTAGAGTTCACAATGAGTTTGAGATTAGAATCAAGAAAGTGAGAAGTGACAATGGAAGTGAGTTCAAGAATACAAGAATTGAAGAACTTTGTGATCACTATGGCATTGGACATCAATTCTCGGCCAAGTACACTCCACAATCAAATGGCCTAGTTGAGAGAAAGAATAGAACATTGCTTGATATGGGTAGATCAATGCTTCATGAGTACAATGTGAGTCAATCATTTTGGGATGAAGCAATCAATACCGCTTGCTACTACATCAATAGACTATATTGTCATCCATTGCTAGAAAAGACCCCATATGAACTACTTCATGGAAGAAAGCCCAATATTTCTTACTTTAGAGTGTTTGGTTGCAAATGCTATATCTTGAAGAAGGGCACTAGATTGGGAAAGTTTGACAAGAGATGTGATGAGGGGTTCCTACTTGGTTATTCAACTACAAGCAAAGCTTATAGAGTTTGGAACAATTCAAGTGGCATTCTAGAAGAAGTCCATGATGTGCAATTTGATGAAACCAATGGGTCACAAGATGAAGAAGAGAATCTAGATGATGTTGGTGGAACTCAATTGGTGGAAGCAATGAAGAACATGGACATTAGGCACATTAGAGCAAAGCAAGTTATTGATATTCAAGATGATGACAAAGATCAAGTGCTCAAATCTCTATTCAAGCTAGCTAGTGACTCTCAAGTACAAGATCATGGTGCTAGTTCATCTCATCAAGATACATCAAGTGATCAACCAAGCTCAAGCAATCAAGTGCAAGTACTCCAACCACAACATGTTGCAAGAGATCACCCCATTGATAGTGTTATTAGTGATATTAGAAATGGTGTGCAAACAAGATCAAGATTGGCCATGTTTTGTGAGCATGCATCATTTGTGTCAACCTTAGAACCAAAGAAAATAGAAGAAGCTTTGAGGGATGCCGATTGGATAATGGCTATGCAAGAAGAGCTTAACAATTTCACAAGAAATGATGTTTGGGAATTGGTAGAAAGGCCAAATGACTACAATGTGATTGGAACCAAATGGGTGTTCAAAAACAAGCAAGATCAAGATGGCATTGTGATGAGAAACAAAGCAAGACTAGTTGCTCAAGGTTACACTCAAGTAGAAGGTCTTCACTATGATGAGACATATGCTCCCGTGGCAAGATTGGAGGCAATAAGGATTCTATTGGCTTATGCTTGTGCACACAACATCAAATTATATCAAATGGATGTCAAAAGTGCATTTCTCAATGGGATCATCAATGAGTTAGTCTTTGTTGAGCAACCTCCCGGATTTGAAGATGACAAGAAACCCAACCATGTGTACAAGTTGAAGAAGGCTTTATATGGCTTAAAGCAAGCACCTAGAGCATGGTATGAGAGGCTAAGGGATTTCCTTCTCTCTAAGGGATTCAAGATGGGCAAGGTTGATGCAACTTTCAAGAAGATTGGGAATGATCTATTCATAGTGCAAATATATGTTGATGACATCATCTTTGGATCAACCGATCAAGCTTATTATGAAAAATTTGGTGCTATAATGACCAAAGAATTTGAAATGTCTATGATTGGTGAACTTAGCTACTTCCTTGGTCTCCAAGTCAAACAATTGAAGAATGAAACATTTGTGAGTCAAGGGAAATACATAAGGGACATGTTGAAGAAATTTGGAATGCAAGATGCAAAGTCAATTTCAACTCCAATGGGTACAAATGGCAATTTGGATAGTGATTTTGATGGCAAAATGGTGAATCAAAAGGAATATCGGTCTTTGATTGGAAGTCTACTCTATGTCACCGCATCAAGACCGGATGTCATGTTTAGTGTTTGTATGTGTGCTAGATATCAAGCCTCACCTAGAGAGAGTCATCTTTCGGCCGCAAAGAGAATATTAAGGTACTTGAAGCAAACAAGAGATGTTGGACTATGGTATCCCAAGGGGTCAAAATTTGAATTGATTGGATATTCGGACTCTGAATATGGGGGTTGCAAGATCAATAGAAAGAGCACAAGTGGCACATGTCAATTACTTGGAAGATCACTTGTGTCATGGTCCTCAAAGAAACAAAATAGTGTGGCAATCTCTACCGCCGAAGCCGAATATGTGAGTGCGGGGAGTTGTTGTGCACAATTGCTATGGATGAAATCAACTTTGAAGGATTATGGCCTCAACTTCAAGAATGTGCCATTGCTATGTGATAATGAAAGTGCAATCAAGATGATACAAAACCCGGTTCAACATGGAAGAACAAAGCATATTGACATAAGACATCATTTCATTAGAGATCATCAACAAAAGGGAGATATTGCCATTGAAAGTGTTGGCACCGATGATCAACTTGCCGATATTCTCACCAAGCCACTTGATGAAAAGAGATTTTGTAAGCTAAGGAATGAATTGAACATTCTTGATTTTTCAAACATGAGTTGAATGCACCCCACCCACTTATTGACATGCCTCTCCTTCGACATTGCAAGGTAAAGTTGATTGACATGTCATTCATCCTATGCTAAGGACTTGCTAGAGCATGTAGACATAATAAGTGGTATGTATGAGCGTTCATGATAAATCAAATGAATTTGATGGATATATGTTACCACTATGGTTTCTATGCTTGCTTTGATCTTGTAACAGAACCGACCAAATTATAAGAGCACAAGTACAAAAACAAGCACCGAAGTGCTCAAATTTTCGAACTTGAGCCCATATAATCCCGGTAGTCAATCGAAACCACGAAGGATTTCAAACCAACTTGCTTACAACCAGGATCGCATCATTCAACATACAACATCATACGTTACATTTCACAAGTAGTTCTGAAATAAGTTTACACAAACGGAGTCGCAATTATTACAAACCAAGTTTATAAAAGTTGCGGAAGCAAACACACACCAGTTGTTTAACTACTGCCAGTTTTGTTGATCAACATCCCACAAAAGCATCAGGAAAGTACATAAAAGATGATCACACCCAAGTGATCTAGTCTTCGTCACCTGCAGGGTGGAGACAATTTTTGCAGAAGCCTTGGTAGAGCATATCATCTGCAACAGGAGGGAATAAACCCTGAGTACTGGAATGTACTCAGCTAGACTTACCCGTCGAAAACCAGAAATAAGATGACACCAAGGATTATGCAAGGCTTACACAAGAGGCTAGCTGACATAACATTTTGCATAAAGGCATAAGGACTTGAAACTCTTATAGCCTGGACTAGCAGTTATTTTTAGCATTTACCTGTCATCTATCTTAGCACCTGTACTAAACATGCACTTGATTATAATCAAACAATTATCAACATTATATCCAGAGTAGGTATGAATTGTGGCAACATTGTATCATTCCCTTAACCACCAGTTCATTTAATGAGATCTACGTTGCCGCTGCTCAAGTCAAGTGCTCACTAACCGGGAGCCACGGCGATTCGAATCGAATTCCTATCCAGCTGGAGGGGTATTTCTAACACTCACCGTGCAGACCCCTGCCAGGGTCCCACAGGCCACCGTTTCATATGATTCAGGAATCGCGGGTCCGAATAATGTCGCGACCCCAAGGGCGACACTCTGCCAGGTGATAGGGACTCTAACCCCCCCTTGGTCTCACGCCAATGTCCCCAAGCACATCCTTTCTCTCCTCCAAGAAGCAACCTACCATTCAATTCCCGGCCTGAATCACATTACTCGACTTCGTGGTCGGAACGACTTATCCGGCCAACTAAGTGTTAGACTGCGTTCAACATGACTCAAGGACGTACAGCGAATCGGTCCTTAAACGACTCAGACGGGCATAGCTCCACACCCAAGACGTGAAGTGTCTTGCGGCTATACTATCGAACTCCCGCCCGGTCTCAATTTTATTTTTAAGCATGGTTCCATCCACGATAGCCATAAAGCCACTCGTGACTCCTTCCTACATCTCGCGGATGACCGGAAATCACCCGACTTCTACCGTACTAAGCAGGGCTAAGCATTGACACGTGCCTAAACCTAATATAGGATTAAGTACGATATCTGGACAAGGACAGGTATAATGCAACAAGTGTTTTCATATAACTCCTACAACTTAATGCAGTAAACAATTAAAAATACTCAAGATTAATTTATAAATTAGTAGGTTCAGCATGCACCGGGGCTTGCCTTTCAGAAAGGTCGAAGGCCGGTGGTCAGGACACTCGGGTAGATCTTCGGCAGGAGCTTCGTCGCCGACTGGTTCCTCTAGCTGCTCCGGCTGGTCCTGGACTTCCTCCGGAATCACAGGCTCGAATTCGAGGAGAGTTACCCCCTCCGGTACACCTATTGCATGAATACACAATAAATATCATGGATGCATAAAGGTGCAACATGCTCGGAATGAAATGCATTTCAGAAATAAAATATAATAATCTAATCAAGTTACTTTATCAGTACGTGCAAATCTCTTCTCCGATGGAGAAGTACTTACCTAATCTACCCAACCTAAGATATAGTTGTTCATCTTCGGTTAAGGCCCTAACACCTAACAAACACAAGAGTGACATTATTTAGGTTACCGCATCCAACCCAAAATATCACGGTAAGACATTCTGGACAGCAGCTACTTGTTTCTAACATAACTGGAGATTCCCAAATCCAAAAGATATAGTCCAAGACAATCTGGAAAGCTTAAGAAATTTACCACAAAATGTTTTCAGACCACAACACTTAATTCCGAAGTTTACCTAGTCGAAATTCCAAAGTCCCAGAATCTATTCTCTCTAAACAGAGAGCAGTCAATTCTGGACTGTCACTTTAAACAGCAATAACTCCCAAACTACTAAGCCAAATGCTCCCAAATTTTGACACAAGCTCATTTACAAATTTTACTATAACTTTAGTATTTACAAGTTTTCCAGCAACCACCTTTATCCAAGGTCAAACCTAGAAATACTATCAGCTGTCCAGAAAACCTAAAATTGTAAAGGTTAAATATTTATTGATGTGGCAAACATTAACTAAGACCAAACTAATACTACTACAAGTTCACAAAGGTCACAAAAACACCAGAAAGTAAGGTGTGCCCACCTAGAATATTTATTTAAACTCATTTCTTAATTTACTTAAGTAATTAAGTGGAATTTCAAACATATATGTAAACTGCTCCTAAAATTCTACAAAAATTACAGGAGACTCTCTGACCCAAAAAGAGGCTACTGTAAAAATTTGAACTAAATTTATTCACAGGAACTTCCTACACAAAATTCCCAAGTGAAAAAGACTGATTTTTGTATAAATAACAAAGCATAGTAAAAAGTGTCGAACAACATATTTCTTAATTTTCTTGGACACTCTAGGGTACCAAGACATTCTCCAAAAATTTATATGAACATTGCACATATAGAAAAATTACTAAAATTCATTTAAGTATTTCTTAGAATAACAAGATAGCATTATAACTTGAAAAGTACTTAAGCACTACTGTCCAAATTTTTACCAGAGCTAGAGCAAGTATAAATTAGCCTACCCCCAAAATTTCATAATTTTTGGAATAATGAAACTCAAGATATAATTTAAACAAGTTTGCATGTGATTTAAAACACATTTCAAAGACCTATTTAAATATCCCAGAAACTACACATCACATAACCAAATCATATTTTTCTAAAATACTACACATCATGTAGATCATAACAAAATTTATCTCATGTTTTTTGAGCAGGTGAAACCCTAGATCTATTTTTTTCTAAACCCCAATAAAAACTGTGACAAAATAAAATAAATGAAACTGATTTTATCTGGAACTGGGCCTGCTCAACACGCGCGCGCGGCCTAGATTTCTCGCGCGGCCCAATCCTCCGCGCGCGGCCCGCGACGCACGCGCGGCCTGCTCGGACTCCCGCCCGCACGCGCGTGGCACTGACAGCGTGGGCCCGCGGGCCAGAGAGAGAAGAACAGAGGGGAGGAACGGTGGCCGGAGTTCGCCGCCGGTAGCGGATTTCGGCGCGGCCAAGTGCACCGTCATGTTTCCCCACCTCGATACGATTATAAGGGTACCATCTACGAGGGCTATGGCGGCAGCTAAGGTAGCCAGCGACGGCAATGGCGGCCCGCGGCCGCGGCATGCCGGCTCCGATGAGCTAGGCGGCTGCTCGGCCCTAATGGCCGGTCCGGTGAGCATCAGTGGCTCAAGGCAGACGCGACACACCAAGGACGCAAGATAGGGAGACGCTGGGGAAGCATGGCCACGCCACGGGGGGTGCTCCGGCGAGAAATGCCTGAGGCGGACGGTGGCGGAGATGGCGATGTTGTCTTACCCCGCGCAATTGACCTCGACGGCGAGGTGGAGGATGGAGGGGGTTACAAGGCGGAGCAGTGGACGAGTTTTGGTGGGCTGCGGTGCGGTGGTGAGCGCGCACGAGCTCGCCGGAGTGGGGCGGCAATGGCGGCTCAGTTTTCTCCGTGTCGAAGCCGAATGAGGGAGGGAGAGGAAATGGGGCAGCCTCGACGCGTCGTGGCGGTCTTGAAGGCGTCGTGGACTGACCGGTGGGGCCAGGACCGGTGTACGGTCGCCACCGCATGCCCACGCGTCGGCGAGGCCCTGTGGCTGGTCGGCCACTCCCCCTTCTCTGACGAACTGAAACGAGTCGAACGTGTCGTTGGTGATCGACTGACAGGCCAAGTTTAACGATGATTATCTCCCAAACCGGTTCGAGTTAGTCGAAGATGATTACACCAATTTTGTAGAGCTACATGAGGGCTACAAGTTTGTCAATTGGAGTTTGGACAGGTTCGGCCTAGATTTGAAACCACAGAGCTCCAAAGTGGTGTACTCGGAAACTGAAACGTGTTTTCAGTCAGTGAACCCGACTGAAACCCTATTTTCAAGACACCACATCTCCTAAACCATTTAGAACTAGGTGATGGTGATATTGACAATGTTGTAGAGCTATGTGTGGACAACAACTTTGTCAATTGGCTCAAGGACTGGTTCGGCCTAGTTTGTGAGTTACCAGTTGCCAAAGTGAGGTACAATGAAACGGTTTTCAGCTTCACACTTAGCCAAAATTTGCTAAGTCCCAAAACAGCCCCTAATACTGACTTGTGGGCCATTTTTGGGCATGTTCTGATCATTTTCATGAGATGGCCATATTAGAACTTTTGTTCCTTATGAAATTCTCTACAACTTTGCTTAAGGTTGCTCCTCCATGCAAGATCTCTAAACTAGACTTTTAATTGGTCAAACCAGATCACTCTAGGGGTCCAACTTAGTCAACAACATTTGGAAGGGCAATTTGGTAATTTTGGTCAACATGAACATTGCTCCACTACTTACCCTAAATGTAATTAAGGTGTTATAAGACCTAATTAGCCACTCTACATATTGGTTGCACAAAGTTCCTAGTGTCACATACTTTGGAACAAGTAATTCCATACTTTCACCCAAATGTTGCAAGCTCATGTTGCACATGTTGCATGAGTGTGTTGCATAACATTTGCTAATTATGTTCCACTAAAGTGGTTGACATGTCTCACAAAGGAAATTGCACATAAGGTACTTATGTTTTGCACACTACTCACTTCTTACTTCACATGAAATATAAACATATGTGGCAATGTTTCCAAAGTATGTTTTACATATTATAAGCTTATGCATGAAATGAATGATGCTTGCTTATGCTTATGCAAATGCAATGCAATTAAGGAGCTAAACACCTGAGGTGTTACAGCCCTCCCCCCTTATAAAAATCTCGTCCCGAGATTTGGAAAGCGTACCATTTTTCATAGAATTCCTTATAACCATCCCGCAAATAGTCCTCCCGTTCCCATGTAGCGTCACTTTCACTACCCTGATTACTCCACATTACTTTATACCACTTAACCACTTTGCTTCTAGTCACTCGTTCCTGAGTATCGATCACTCGGACTGGCTTTTCTTCGTAAGTTAGATTGGATTCCAGCCTGATATCTCCTAACGGGACTCTTTCCTTAGGAACTCGAAGACACTTTTTGAGCTGAGATACATGGAAAACGTTGAATATGGCACTCATTTCTGGAGGTAACTGGATTTTATACGCAACAGCTCCACTCTTGCCTATGATCTGGAAAGGACCCACGTATCTCGGCGCAAGTTTCCGCTTAACACCAAAACGTTGGACACTTTTCATTGGAGAAACTTTCAGATATACGAAGTCTCCAACTTCAAACTCGAGTGGTTTTCTACGACGATCAGCATAACTTTTCTGCCTAGCTTGGGCTGCAGCCATATGTTTTTGGATGGTACGGACTTGTTCCTCAGCTTCATGAACAAAATCAATACCATAATACCTCCTTTCACCAGCTTCTACCCAGTTTAGTGGAGTTCTACACTTACGACCGTACAAAGCTTCGAACGGAGCCATCTTAATACTCTCTTGATAACTATTATTGTACGAAAACTCGGCTAGAGGTAACCATTTTTCCCAAGAACCCTTGGATGAAATGACACATGCCCGCAACAGATCTTCCAAGATTTGGTTAACCTGTTCCGTCTGTCCTGATGTCTGGGGGTGATAAGCAGAGCTTCTCACTAACTTGGTTCCCAGAAGGTGATGCAAGTGCTCCCAAAAGCGAGCAGTGAACTGGGGACCACAGTCAGATATGATAGTACGAGGTATCCCATGGAGCCGGACTATCTGATTGAAGTACAACTCAGCATAGTCAGTGGGACGATAGTCCACTCTAACTGGAATGAAGTGAGCTGATTTGGTCAAACGATCCACAATTACCCAGATGGAGTTATGATTTTTGACAGTAGGAGGAAGACCGACAATGAAATCCATACTTATCTCTTCTCATTTCCAACCTAGGATAGAAATTGGTTGAAGCAACCCAGCTTTCATGTGCACAGCTTTAACTCTACAACAGGTGTCACACCTAGCCACATATGCAGCTATCTCTTTTCGCATCTTGGTCCACCAATAGTATGGCTTCAAATCATAATACATCTTATTGCTACCAGGATGGATGGACAACTTAGAGGAGTGTGCTTCAGACATAATATCATTTCTAAGCTCTCGGTCCTTAGGCACAACTAACCTATCCTTGAACCATAGTACACCCTCTTCATCTATCCTGAACTGTGTAGTTTCTTGCTCTTTCATCTTACGCTTGATGTGGAATATACCAGTGTCAGTCTTTTAGAGTTCAATAATTCTGTTTTTGAGAGTACAACTGACAGTGATGTTGTACAAGACTACTGGATGTAGAAGGCGAGATCGATGAAAATCAGTTTCAACTAAGGAATGGCAATGAGACTTACGGCTTAAAGCATCCGCAACCACATTTGCCTTGCCAGGATGATAGTGCACTTGAAGGTTATAATCCTTAATCAACTCGAGCCATCTTCGTTGACGCATATTTAACTCGGGTTGGGTGAAGATATATTTGAGGCTTTTGTGGTCTGTGTAGATATTGCAAACATTGCCCAATAGATAGTGTCGCCAGGCTTTCAAAGCATGCACAACCGCAGCGAGTTCTAAGTCATGTGTTGGATAATTCACCTCATGTTTCCGAAGTTGTCGAGAGGTATATGCAATTACTCGGCCTTCCTGCATCAGAACACCTCCCAAACCTATACCTGAGGCATCACAATAAACATCAAATGGTTTCTCGATATCCGGTTGTGCCAAAACCGGAGCTGAGGTTAGGAGGGTTCGCAGTTGGTGAAAAGCCGCATCACACTCAGGAGTCCAGACAAACCTGGTGTCTTTCTGCAGCAACCGAGTCATTGGCTTGGCTATTTTGGAGAAATCTGAGATGAAGCGACGATAATAGCCAGCCAAACCAAGAAAACTCCGGACCTCGTGAACCGAGATATAAGCCTTCCAGTTCAGTACTTCTTGTACCTTGGCGGGGTCCACCATAATTCCTCCATCAGACAACACATGCCCAAGGAAAGGTACTTCTCGAAGCCAGAATTTGCACTTACTGAACTTTGCATATAGTTGATGTTCACGCAGTCTTGTGAGGACTATACGTAGATGTTCAGCGTGATCTTCCTCATTTACAGAATATATCAGGATGTCATCAATAAATATCACCACGAACTTGTCCAATTCGGGCATAAACACCGAATTCATCAAGTACATAAAGTGTGCGGGGGCATTTGTCAAGCCGAAGGACATAACAAGATACTCATAAAGACCGTATCTGGTAGAGAAGGCAGTTTTTGGAACATCTTCAGGACGGATTTTAATTTGATGATAGCCAGATCTTAGATCAATCTTGGAGAAAACTTTAGCTTTAGACAACTGATCGAACAAGATGTCGATGCGTGGTAGAGGGTACTTATTTTTGACAGTGACTGCATTGAGAGGTCTATAATCTACGCACATCCGCAACGACTGATCCTTCTTCTTTACAAAGATAGCAGGACATCCCCACGGCGACGAACTTGGACGAATCAACCCTTTCTTCAAAAGTTCATTCAATTGCACCTTAAGTTCAGCTAGTTCATTCGGAGGCATCCTATAGGGTCTCCTAGAGATGGGAGCCGTGCCAGGCAACAACTCAATTTTAAACTCCACATCCCGATCCGGAGGGAGCCCCGGCAAATCATCGGGAAAAACGTTCGGAAACTCATTTACTACTGGAATTTCGGCCAACGCCTTTGCTTGCACAGCATGAACTTCCCCAGACAAATCAACTTTTCTGGGAAGTTGTACCAGAAAACCCTTTTGATCTATAGGATCTCTGAGCATAACTACCCGGGTGGATGTATCAATGAGTACCCCATTCTGACTCATCCAATTCATGCCCAGAATAACACTATGCTTAAACCCGGCAAAACCACTAAGGCAAGCGAGTACTTTCGCCCTTCTATCTCAAGCTCAAGATTCCCCACTACTTTATTTGTGGAAATATTCCCACTTGCTGCGCTAATACAATAACCCCCACCTTCAACAGTATGTAATTTGTGTGCAAACTCTGATGCAAACTTAGGACTGATAAAGGAATGCGAAGCACCTGAATCAAAAAGTACCACTGCATGGTGTTGGTCAACTAGGAACTTACCAGCAGTGACAACCTCACCAGATGGGATTTCCTCAATACTGTTATAATGAGCGTGCCCTTGACGGCCACCTGGGTTGACATTCTTCTTGGGGTAAGGACAGTTCCTGGACCAATGGCCGGGCTTGTTGCAGTTCCAGCAAGGCATGTTGCTAGGAGGGACACTGGAGCTGCCTTGGCCCGAATTACTCTTTGGCAGGGCCACCGTATATGCCTTATGAAACCCAGTCTTCACTGGCGCCTTCTTTTGCGGGGGACGGAACTTAGCACTTGTGGCGGAAGGGCGAGGAGGAGCCCTCGGGGCAGCTGGAGCTCGAGACTGTGAAGCACCTGCCTCAAGTGCCCTCTTGCGGCTCTTAGAAGCAGCATAGATAGAGTTATTGTTCTCTTGAGTCAGAGCATCACTGATAAATTTATTGAAAGTAGTGCACTTACTAGTGCCCATAGTCTTCATCAGCTTTGGGCCGAGGCCTCTTTTAAAGCTAGCAATTTTCTTGGAATCGGTATCCACAAACTCTGTGGCATACCTTGCCAGGTTGTTGAAAGCTTGCAGATATTCAGTCAAGCTCTTATTGCCCTGCGACAGCCTCATAAATTCTGTGTGTTTGATAGCCATAAGACCTGGAGGAATATAGTTCCCACGGAATGCAGCCTTGAACTGGTCCCAAGCAATCGGGACATTTGCAGGCAGTGTGGAACAATAGTGGCTCCACCAAATACCCGCTGGACCATGCAATTGATGAGAAGCATATTCAGTCTTTAGCTCATCAGTCAGGCGAAGCAGACGAAACTTTTGCTCAATAGTATTCAACCACTCATCAGCTTGCAGTGGTTCCTCTGCCTCCTTAAAGAGCGGGGGCTTAGTATCAAGAAAGTCCTTGAAATCACTGTACTGATTGGGTTCTGGGCCCTGGCGGCTAGGACGAGCCTCCCGGTTGGCAAGCTGGCGCATAGCATCTGCCAGCATGCACTGTCCTTCAACCACGGTCTGCATTAACTCAGCCGGGGTAGGTGGTGGCGGAGGGGGTGGCTGTTCCTCATCCTCATTGCCACGACCCCGACGAAGATTGTACGACATCTGCAAAATGCGTAGCCAATGAGCACTGATGATGTGGGAAATTTGTAGATGAATTATTATAAATATGTCAAACTGACTTCATGAAATAGACTTCTCAAAATACTCTTGGCACAATAATTCATCACAACCGCACAACCCATTCAAGCGGATCGATTGGCGCAATCATGCGAGAGAATCCAACAAGATGTACTTTGATAAAGGCTCACTCACAAGGAGCACAACAGTTACTGAACCGTTTACGTTAATATCTACGTGATTTTTGATCTTTCGTCCGGTACTTGGATTCGATTTCAAAGTTTTTTTTAGTTGACTGAGAAAGGCTACTTCAAACTGACCACAAAGAGACTTCTCAACGGTAGAGTTCCATGGTGGATCATGACTAGCCACCTTGATACCAGCGCGTGCCAAGCAGCACAGCCTTATGTCGCGCGCCATAGGAGGCCCTCGGTCTCGTCGCGGCACCGAAGGGTACTAATCGTGACACCATCATCGAACACAACACAATAAGACATCCAATTGCGATCAAAATTAACAGGTTCCAACTAAACATCTAGGAAACATAGGTTTCGACCTTACATCCGAAAAGTCAAGTTATTACAAAGCCTCACTCCAACCCCAGGAGGCACAAAAGACGATCCTAACATCATAGCTGCGTGATAACTACTCTAAGCATCGTCCTCAGAGTCGGTGTCAAGGATCTCCCCGCCGTCCTCATCACTAACAGGCTCTAACTCCTCATCTTCTTCTTCTTCTTCTGGTTCTTCTTCTGGTTCGGCATCTTAGGGCCCATTGACCTTCCCTTCATCATCATTTTCAGCCACAAAGATTCCCGAACCCATGTCCTCATCTGCGTTGATATTTCGAGGCAGTAGAGGATTTAGCTGGTTGTTCAGGCGGTGCACTTCTTTATGAAGATTGTCATTGTATTCTTCAGCATTCTCCAACTGTTGCTCGAGCTCAAACTGACGAGCTCTCAGAACGTTCTCCTCATGCCAGGCTTCATCCCTCTGATTCATGACACGGACCAACATGCGTTGACAGTTGCGGTTTGCTACTGTCAATCTCTGGACTGCAAGGGTTTCCTGGTCACGATCACGAATCACTTGCTCTAGTTGCTGACGCGCTGCATTCCTGGCAGCAGTCACTTCAGCCAACTCAGCCCTCAGCCTTTCCACCTCAGTAGGCTCAGGGCGGGGCTCACGTGGAGCGAGCTGGTGACGCGGTGCCCTGCCCCCAGTGGACTTGCGAGCGGTCCTCTTGGTACGTGCCATCTGAAGCAACAAGATACGACTTAAAGTGAGGATCATTTAGGGGATACGAAATTTAATTTAGTCGGGAGTACTGAAATTTTTAAGGAGGGAGTAAATGATATGTATGATATAATTAAACATGATGCATGCACGTTCCGTACGCCCTCTCACCTTAGTATAAACCTAAAGTTCTAACGCTAGGCGGTGGCATACATACGTTCTCTCATATAAGCGAAACTATCGGTCTACTCGTTACGCTGTTAGTGTACCTGCAGAAAACCTCATTTCAGCCCAACAGTTTCCCAATATATGCACACAAGAAAGCAGTAATTTAAATATTTTCCATATACACATCCCCTGATGTATATACTTCAGTATCAAAGCTACCCGATATAAAGGTTTCCACAATTAAGTGCTTACGTAATTACATGGTTTAAACATGTAAGTATGCAAGTCACCAAAACTACTCTCCCCTAGATCGCCGGTTGGACAATCATGCTCTCACAACTCACACTTACCAGAGCGTCGAGGCAATTGATCCATACATTACCACCCAAGTGGATGGCATCCATACAATATCACGCCGTATGGACGACGAAACAAAAACAAACAAGGCCCCCAAGTTAGTCTTTATAATAAGCCACCTAAGAGTCCTTATTTGGGCTAAGGGATGTGATCACTGGCACACCTATGAAAATAGTTTTTAGAATTTTAACCCTTTTCATAATCAAATACTTTTGTTTTTAAATACTCGTAAGACGTTTTTAATGTTGAATTATGCTCCGGTACCAGCTGTAACAGAACCGACCAAATTATAAGAGCACAAGTACAAAAACAAGCACCGAAGTGCTCAAATTTTCGAACTTGAGCCCATATAATCCCGGTAGTCAATCAAAACCACGAAGGATTTCAAACTAACTTGCTTACAACCAGGATCGCATCATTCAACATACAACATCATACGTTACATTTCACAAGTAGTTCTGAAATAAGTTTACACAAACGGAGTCGCAATTATTACAAACCAAGTTTATAAAAGTAGCAGAAGCAAACGCACACCAGTTGTTTAACTACTGCCAGTTTTGTTGATCAACATCCCACAAAAGCATCAGGAAAGTACATAAAAGATGATCACGCCCAAGTGATCTAGTCTTCGTCACCCGCAGGGTGGAGACAATTTTTACAGAAGCCTTGGTAGAGCATATCATCTGCAATAGGAGGGAATAAACCCTGAGTACTGGAATGTACTCAGCTAGACTTACCCGTCGAAAACCAGAAATAAGATGACACCAAGGATTATACAAGGCTTACACAAGAGGCTAGCTGACATAACATTTTGCATAAAGGCATAAGGACTTGAAACTCTTATAGCCTGGACTAGCAGTTATTTTTAGCATTTACCTGTCATCTATCTTAGCACCTGTACTAAACATGCACTTGATTATAATCAAACAATTATCAACATTATATCCAGAGCAGGTATGAATTGTGGCAACATTGTATCATTCCCTTAACCACCAGTTTATTTAATGAGATCTACGTTGCCGCTGCTCAAGTCAAGTGCTCACTAACCAGGAGCGACGGCGATTCGAATCGAATTCCTATCCAGCTGGAGGGGTATTTCTAACACTCACCGTGCAGACCCCTGCCAGGGTCGCACAGGCCACCGTTTCATATGATTAAGGAATCGTGGGTCCGAATAATGTCGCGACCCCAAGGGCGACACTCTGCCAGGTGATAGAGACTCTAACCCCCCCCTTGGTCTCACGCCAATGTCCCCAAGCACATCCTTTCTCTCCTCCAAGAAGCAACCTACCATTCGATTCCCGGCCTGAATCACATTACTCGGCTTCGCGGTCAGAACGACTTATCCGGCCAACTAAGTGTTAGACTGCGTTCAACATGACTCAAGGACGTACAGCGAATCGGTCCTTAAACGACTCAGACGGTCATAGCTCCACACCCAAGACGTGAAGTGTCTTGCGGCTGTACTATCGAACTCCCGCTCGGTCTCAATTTCATTTTTAAGCATGGTTCCATCCACGATAGCCATAAAGCCACTCATGACTCCTTTCTACATCTCGCGGATGACCGGAAATCACCCGACTTCTACCGTACTAAGCAGGGCTAAGCATTGACACGTGCCTAGACCTAATATAGGATTAAGTACGATATTTGGACAAGGACAGGTATAATGCAACAAGTGTTTTCATATAACTCCTACAACTTAATGCAGTAAACAATTAAAAATACTCAAGATTAATTTATAAATCAGTAGGTTCAGCATGCACCGGGGCTTGCCTTTCAGAAAGGTCGAAGGCCGGTGGTCAGGACACTCAGGTAGATCTTCGGCAGGAGCTTCATCGCCGGCTGGTTCCTCTAGCTGCTCCGACTGGTCCTAGACTTCCTCTGGAATCACAGGCTCGAATTCGAGGAGAGTTACCCCCTCCGGTACACCTATTGCATGAATGCACAATAAATATCATGGATGCATAAAGGTGCAACATGCTCGGAATGAAATGCATTTCAGAAATAAAATATAATAATCTAATCAAGTTACTTTATCAGTACGTGTAAATCTCTTCTCCGGTGGAGAAGTACTTACCTAATCTACCCAACCTAAGATATAGTTGTTTATCTTCGGTTAAGGCCCTAACACCTAACAAACACAAGAGTGACATTATTTAGGTTACCGCATCCAACCCAAAATATCACGGTAAGACATTCTGGACAGCAGCTACTTGTTTCTAACATAACTGGAGATTCCCCAATCCAAAAGATATGGTCCAAGACAATCTGGAAAGCTTAAGAAATTTACCACAAAATGTTTTCAGACCACAACACTTAATTCCGAAGTTTACCTAGTCAAAATTTCAAAGTCCCAGAATCTGTTCTCTCTAAAAAGAGAGCAGTCAATTCTGGACTGTCACTTTAAACAGCAATAACTACCAAACTACTAAACCAAATGCTCCCAAATTTTGACACAAGCTCATTTACAAATTTTACTACAACTTTGGTATTTACAAGTTTTCCAGCAACCACCTTTATCCAAGGTCAAACCTAGAAATACTATCAACTGTCCAGAAAACCTAAAATTGTAAAGGTTAAATATTTATTGATGTGGCAAACATTCTCTAAGACCAAACTAATACTACTACAAGTTCACAAAGGTCACAAAAACACCAGAAAGTAAGGTGTGCCCACCTAGAATATTTATTTAAACTCATTTCTTAATTTACTTAAGTAATTAAGTGGAATTTCAAACATATATATAAACTGCTCCTAAAATTCTACAAACATTACAGGAGACTCTCTGACCCAAAAAGGGGCTACTGTAAAAATTTGAACTAAATTTATTCACAGGAACTTCCTACACAAAATTCCCAAGCCAAAAAGACTGATTTTTGTATAAATAACAAAGCATAGTAAAAAGTGTCAAACAACAGATTTCTTAATTTTCTTGGACACTCTAGGGTACCAAGACATTCTCCAAAAATTTATATGAACATTGCACATATAGAAAAATTACTAAAATTCATTTATGTATTTCTTAGAATAACAAGATAGCATTATAACTTGAAAAGTACTTAAGCACTACTGTCCAAATTTTTACCAGAGCTAGAGCAAGTATAAATTAGCCTACCCCCCAAATTTCATAATTTTTAGAACACTGAAACTCAAGATATAATTTAAACAAGTTTGCATGTGATTTAAAACACATTTCAAAGACCTATTTAAATATCCCAGAAACTACACATCACATAACCAAATCATATTTTCTAAAATACTACACATCATGTAGATCATAACAAAATTTATCTCATGTTTTTTGAGCAGGTGAAACCCTAGATCTATTTTTTCTAAACCCCAATAAAAACTGTGAAAAAATAAAATAAATGAAACTGATTTTATCTGGAACTGGGCCTGCTCAACACGCGCGCACGGCCCAATCCTCCGCGCGCGGCCCGCGACGCACGCGCGGCCTGCTCGGACTCCCGCCCGCACGCGCGTGGCACCGACAGCGTGGGCCCGCAGGCCAGAGAGAGAAGAACAGAGGGGAGGAACGGTGGCCGGAGTTCGCCGCCGGTAGCGGATTTCGGCGCGGCCAAGTGCACCGTCATGTTTTCCCACCTCGATACGATTATAAGGGTACCATCTACGAGGGCTATGGCGGCAGCTAAGGTAGCCAGCGACGGCAATGGCGGCCCGTGGCCGCGGCATGCCGGCTCCGATGAGCTAGGCGGCTGCTCGGCCCTAATGGCCGGTCCGGTGAGCATCAGTGGCTCAAGGCGGACGCGACACACCAAGGACGCAAGATAGGGAGACGCTGGGGAAGCACGGCCACGCCACGGGGGGTGCTCCGGAGAGAAATGCCTGAGGCGGACGGTGGCAGAGATGGCGATGCTGTCTTACCCCCGCGCAATTGACCCCAACGGCGAGGTGGAGGATGGAGGGGGTTACAAGGCGGAGCAGTGAACGAGTTTTGGTGGGCTGCGGTGCGGTGGTGAGCGCGCACGAGCTCGCCGGAGTGAGGCGGCAATGGCAGCTCAGTTTTCTCCGTGTCGAAGCCAAATGAGGGAGGGAGAGGAAATGGGGCAGCCTCGACGCGTCGTGGCGGTCTTGAAGGCGTCGTGGACTGACCGGTGGGGCCAGGACCGGCGTACGGTCGCCACCGCATGCCCACGCGTCGGCGAGGCCCTGTGGCCGGTCGGCCACTCCCCCTTCTCTGACGAACTGAAACGAGTCGAACGTGTCGTTGGTGATCGACTGACAGACCAAGTTTAACGATGATTATCTCCCAAACCGGGTCGAGTTAGTCGAAGATGATTACACCAATTTTGTAGAGCTACATGAGGGCTACAAGTTTGTCAATTGGAGTTTGGACTGGTTTAGCCTGGATTTGAAACCACAGAGCTCCAAAGTGGTGTACTCGGAAACTGAAACATGTTTTCAGTCAGTGAACCCGACTGAAACCCTATTTTCAAGACACCACATCTCCTAAACCATTTAGAACTAGGTGATGGTGATATTGACAATGTTGTAGAGCTATGTGTGGACAACAACTTTGTCAATTGGCTCAAGGACTGGTTCGGCCTAGTTTGTGAGTTACCAGTTGCCAAAGTGAGGTACAGTGAAACGGTTTTCAGCTTCACACTTAGCCAAAATTTGCTAAGTCCCAAAACAGCCCCTAATACTGACTTGTGGGCCATTTTTGAGCATGTTCTGATCATTTTCATGAGATAGCCATATTAGAACTTTTGTTCCTTATGAAATTCTCTACAACTTTGCTTAAGGTTGCTCCTCCATGCAAGATCTCTAAACTGGACTTTTAATTGGTCAAACCAGATCACTCTAGGGGTCCAACTTAGTCAACAACATTTGGAAGGGCAATTTGGTAATTTTGGTCAACATGAACATTGCTCCACTACTTACCCTAAATGTAATTAAGGTGTTATAAGACCTAATTAGCCACTCTACATATTGGTTGCACAAAGTTCCTAGTGTCACATACTTTGGAACAAATAATTCCATACTTTCACCCAAATGTTGCAAGCTCATGTTGCACATGTTGCATGAGTGTGTTGCATAACATTTGCTAATTATGTTTCACTAAAGTGGTTGACATGTCTCACAAAGGAAATTGCACATAAGGTACTTATGTTTTGCATACTACTCACTTCTTACTTCACATGAAATATAAACATATGTGGCAATGTTTCTAAAGTATGTTTTACATATTATAAGCTTATGCATGAAATGAATGATGCTTGCTTATGCTTATGCAAATGCAATGCAATTAAGGAGCTAAACACCTGAGGTGTTACAGATCTAGTGGTAGCATATAACATGTTTGTGAGCTTGTAAACCTAGTGTTGAATCTAGAAGATTTGCTATAAGTGTTTAATTCAACATAGGCAAGATAACCCTTATTTTGAGGAGTGAAGAAGCTTGTCTTTGGTTCAAATCAAATTAAATATCTTTGGCAAGTATTCTAGGTTAAACCAAATTTGATAAATTTTTAACCTTACATGTGGTATCGAATTAATTTTTAACCTACTCTATCAAACATTGTTTTTCTCTCCACAATTTGATCCCATTTTTGGGTAAGTTGTTGACAAAGGGGGAGAGAAAAAGATGATTCAACATGATAAAGGAGTAAATAAAATTTTGATGCACACAAGTAGGGGGAGCAAGCTCATAAACAAAGTTGTTGCATTTGTTTGTGCATTCTCATATGACTTGCTCATTGCACATGTTTTTAAAATTCAATATACATGCTTGTGTGGTGCAATGCTAGTATAGAACTTGAATGATGAAATGATCTACTAGCATGCATAGGAATAGTTTACATGTGGTATCTAGACATGCTTAAAGCTCTACAAGTGGTCCAAGAACCTTTACATATAATGTTGATCTCACGGGGTTCTTGAGTTGTGATGGATGTCTAGTTACTCCTTGATGCTAAGGATGGTGTAAAAGGCAACTCTGATTGGTATCACGCTTCAAAGGTCCATTTCTTACACCTTAGCGTCATTTTGGTAGAATTACTCTCTCAACACTTCTATCTATGCATATGTGCAAAGCTTTCAATCTAAACTCTATGCACATATGTAGAGAGAGCTAATGCTACCAAAACCGAGCTTGTGATAATTGTCCAAACTTTACTTATGAGCAAAATGATTGGACAAGTATGACAAGTTCAAAACTTTTATTATCAAAATCATCTTTGTGAGGGTTGTCATCAATTACCAAAAAGGGGGAGATTGAAAGTCCCTAGTTTGGTTTTGGCTAATTGATAAAACCTAGGACTAACCTTTGTATCTAAGTGGATGATTTAGATAAAGGTGGTCATTGAATATGAGACATGACATTGACTCATGTGACCAAGATGATGAAGACCGAGGTGATGCTTGGCTCGATGGACCGGTTGTGAAGGTAAAGGGCAAGTCGAGGCTTCGAAGCGAAGGACCATGCGATGGTGAAGCTTGAGCAAGACTTGGCGCCGACGGACCGATGCAACGGTGAAGAGCAAGTGAAGTTAAGGTCAATGGATCGAGACGGTCATATGATGATATGAAGTGGATCATATCTTTTGGAGAAACAAAATGGGCTCAAGGCAAAGGTATAACCATAGGGCCATTTTGTTTTGCACTCAAGACACCATAGAGGGTGTGAGTGGTTTAGGATCGATAGCTGAACTATTAAGAGGGGAAGTCTTATCGGTTATTCGATGCACGGGTGCCACTAGGTGAATTCATGAAGTGCATTGCATGTAGGGCCTAGTGAGCTAACTGGAAAACCTTCGAAAATGATTATGAAAATGCTAACACACGTGCACAAGGTGGTGATCACTTGTTAGTGTTGGCACATTTGCGAAGGCGATGAAGTTTGAGCGGTAGAGAGGGTTTGGGTCTCTCTCTCCCTCCCGCCGAGCTTGCGAGCGCGGGATTCAGGCGTTTTTGGGAACTTGAAATACCTATTTTCCACTACGCCAGAAGTCAGAAAAGAAACGGAGGCGAACGGAGGTCACAGAGGTGACCGGACGCTGCACCGGACGCGGTCATGGT
This sequence comes from Saccharum hybrid cultivar R570, assembly GCA_038087645.1. Classification (NCBI taxonomy): domain Eukaryota; kingdom Viridiplantae; phylum Streptophyta; class Magnoliopsida; order Poales; family Poaceae; genus Saccharum; species Saccharum hybrid cultivar. Next base: position 5,602,529 of record JAQSUU010000190.1, on the reverse strand, counting down.
ATGACCGGACGCGTCCGGTCAGTACAGCGCAGGCGCGGGTGCTAGGGTTTGTAACCGGCGCGTCCGGTCACTCGCGGGACCGGCGCGTCCGGTCAGGTGTCCAGAGGAAACTGAGTTTCACAAGGACGATCGGACGCAAGGCGCGTCCGGTCACACATGATCGGACGCGTCCGATCGTTGAGGGAGCTTACTGGACTCAAATCGGACGCGGGCACTGTCGCGTCCGGTCATTGTGAGGGGCGCGTCCGGTCATTACTTCGCGGGCACGCGGTGCTGTGCGATCGGTGCGTCCGGTCATTGACTGGAGCGCGTCCGGTCACTCGGGACCGGCGTGTCCGGTCATTTTGAGAGGCGCGTCCGGTCGTTGTTTTGACCGTTGGGGTCAGTGACCGTTGGAGGATCGAAAGCGGTTGAGCGCGTCCGGTCAGTTATGACCGGCGCGTCCGGTCATCCCGAACAAACCCAGTGAAGGGGTATAACGGCTCTATTTGGATGGGATGCTTATAAATACTTGTTGGCCGGCCCTTGGGGAGGTCTCTCGTGATTTCTAACATTCTTGTACATCCTTTGAGCTAGAGCATCTCCTCCCACTCATCTTTCTTGCTTGATTGCAAATCAAAAGTGAGATTGAGTGATCCTAAAGTGCATTGCATAGCTTGAGGGCATCTAGTGGCACTTGTGGGTGGTTTAGCCGGTGGATTTCTTGTTACTCTTGGAGAGTACCGCTCCTAGCCGGCTTGGAGATTGTTGGAGGCGTTGGCAAGAGAAGGTGATTGTTCTTGGCCATCTCCGGTTGATTGTAAGAGGTTCTGTGCTTTCCTCGGTGGGACGCCAAAAGCAACTCTATTACATTGCGCATGTCATTGAGTTACCTCACTTGAGAGTGGTGTCTTGCGGTGCCTTGCGGGGCGTGCCTTGAGGGGCAAGTGACTTGAGGGTCACACCAAGGAACCATCTAAGTGTTGGTCGACACAACCGGTGACGTAGCTTGTCGGTGCACAAGTGAACACTGGGTGAACAAAAATATTGTGTCTCTTGTCTCCCGGTGATTGGTCTTCATATTGTGTTGTTGTCAATATTGATTGATTGTATATCATCTTGGTGATTGGCAACATCTTCACTACACCGTTGGTATAAGATACACGATCCTCTCTCTCGCGTTTACATTTACTAGATTATCTTGTGTAGCTCTAGTGGTAGCCTTTGCTAGTGTTGTTAGCTTGCTCACTAGTGTAAGTTTAGTGACATAGCCCTTGTGTGAACTAGAGATCATAATCTACTAGACTTGTGGATAGGAGGCTTGCATCACAACCATAGGCTAAGCAAAACTCACTTTACGCCGTTTGTTATTCTAACAAGTTTGCTTAGTGGTTCTTGTAGAATTTTTATAGGCTATTTACCCCCCTCTAGCCATCTAGGACCTTACACATGTTTGCGAACTTATTCTATGAAATCTAGTAAAAGGGTGGCATCATGTCTTGGCTAGTGTTGATAGCCTAGTGTACCCTCTATGCAAGGGTGAAGGTCGTTCGGTTCCAAGTCCAACTGTTTAGTTGTTTTGGCCGCTTTAAAAGTCATGCTCAACACATTTCTGACCTCCGCGGTCTGGAGTGCGCGGTCACCGTGAACCTTTGCTCACTGTGGCCACACTCAGCTGGGCCACGCGCGTGTGTGGCCGCCTGCAAGGGGGCAGAGCAGTCCTTGGCCTGGCCGTGGTTGGTTTGCAGCCTGGCCACCTCTAGCAGCTATCGTGCGGAGTCGCTGCCGCCCGCCTCGTCGTGGCGCTCTGTCCCACCGCCTGCGGCCGTTGTCGGGCGATGCTACCGCTATGCGCCTACGTGATGCTGCTGCCTCACCGTCACATCTGCAACACCCCCCACTGCGGCCCTGCACCGTTGCCTGCCTCAGCTCGGTGCCAACCACTGCAGCGCACATGGCTGTGCCCGCTATCACCACGCCATTGATGGCGCTGCGGCCGCACAAGCCGTGTTACCCCGCCACTCACCACGCGCATGTCCTCTTTGGTTGTGTGGCCTGTAGCACGTGTCCTAGTGTTGAACCGCTAGGGGCTAGCCACCTCCCGCAAAGCCGAGCCGAGCAGGCCTGCCCTCCCCTCTCTCCTCTGACGCCGGAACCAACTGAGCCGCTTCATTGATTTCAGCAGGGAGGGAGCACCTCGAGCCGATTAGTCATGTTCACAGCTCCGCCTTTACCCCACCTTGCCAACCGCTTCCATCTTCATCTTCACCTCCCATTTTGGTGTTTCCTCGCCGCCAGTGTCGTTAAGGCCGTGATCGGCCATGTGGGCAATAACCCCTCTCCTGAGCCGCTCGCCTGCAACCGACTGCACCAATAGCTTCACCACAACCTCCTCCTCGCCTTGCGTGCCCCAGCTGAAGCTCTACCGCTTTCTAGGCGCCGCTGACATGACCGTCTCACCGTGGTTCATCCTCGAGCTCGTCGTGCGCACATGGCCAGACCGCCACCAGCCTTCCCCGCTCCAACCCCTACAACGGCCGAGCCCCCGACAAGCTCTGGGTGCCCTTACACTAGCCAACATGTCCTTAGCTGTCATCAGTCGGCCGAAGTGGTTGCGCCATCACAGCGGGCGGCCGCGCACCGCCACCGCCCTAGCCAGTGCGTCCTGCTGCCCCTCGCCACTGCCCATAGTAGGCGCTTAGGTCATAGAGGATGGTTGACCCTCTAGTTGAGTTCGCGTGAGCTCCAGATGGCCGGCGGGGCCAGCCAGCGCCATCGCTTGCCACGCCGGTGAGCGCAGGGGCACCGGGGACCTCCCTGTTGTAAAAGATAGGTTGTTGTGGGGGTCTATTGCATAATTACTGACTACAGGAATAATATCATGGACCGCTGGTTAATTCATTTAGAATCTAGGGTTATTTCTGCAAGAGCGTGAGCGCGCGCGCAGGCCCCCCCTCTGCGTGGGCCGCGTTGGGTCGCTTAGCTTTTTCTTTTTTTTCTCGCGAATTAAGTTAGTTCTTCCTTTTTCTAGAATTGCTGTGAACTTGTAAATTTAATATCAATTCATATAGATGTTCAAAAATTGTGAAATAAATTTTGTTGAGTTCCTAAAAATGTTGTTTATCTATTAATGTAATTAGTTTATGTCTATCTGTGATGATGCTGAGGTATATTAAATCAATTGAAAGAGCTTAATATTATTATGATAATAACTGTAGGAATTTTTGTGATCAATTGGTGATAGCATTCATCCTGAAATTTTGGCAGTAGCTTCGTCGTAATATTATGTGCTTGCTGTAATTTTTGTAGCCCTAGAATAAACTGTTTATTAGGGTAGCTAAATAATGATTAGAATACACTATAAATAAGAGAGTAATATTGATTATGAAAATAAGCACTTGTAGGGTGAGCTTGGAATCTATGTGGTGAGGTGATGATTGGCTTAGTATCTTAGTCATTAAAGCTAGCTTAGTAGCTTAGCATGTATATTCTTATTTTAAGAGTTGTCGTTGCCTAATACTAAATTGTTGCATCATCACCGCATGCATATAGAGAACGAGTTGGTGGAGTTCGCGACCACCGGAGAGTAGGAGTATGAGGAGGTGATCGAGGAGTACGAGAAGGAGATCCCCATACAGGAGGGAGTCCCGAGCCACCCGTGACTGATACCGCTGACACTGCGCCTGCCCAAGGCAAGCCCTGGTGCATAACCCTTATTTTGCTAATCACCATATACATATATTTGTTCTGCATTTATGTTATAAGAAATTTTATAGAAACCACATGCATATATAAGTCTTACTAGTATAGGATCGAGTAGATACTATGCTTAGGTTATCGGTAGCGTGAGTAACCTGCCATTACTCACAATAGGTGATTATTATTACTCTCATAATAAAATGATGGAAAGGAAAATGGTGACCGAGTAGGGATCTGGTATGGGTATTGGTGGGTGTAACAGGTGGTGCCCCGTGGCCACGAGGCATAGCTTGGTTGCACTGTTTTCCCTGTTCGCATCGATTGAGGACCGTCTGTTGCTGTGGATAGTAGTCAGGTCACAGATTTATTATCCCGAGCACATACTTGCTTATGGGAGAGGGAAGGCTTGTTACTCTCTTGTCATTGGTTTTGGCTCTTTCCGGACCGACTGATTGGAGGCGGGGAAAGGTGGAGGTCTAAGCACCGCACTAAGACCGGGTCTCAAGTGTGGGGGCTTAGAGTCCAAGTTTGGATGGGGACCTAGACCCCTCGACAGGAGTGGAATGGGTTGCTCTTGTTTGTGCTTAGGGTACAAGCGAGACGTGTGTTTTTAGGGTACCCAGCTGGGCTACATTGATTCACGAATCACCGTTTCTACGTGATGGTACGACTTGGCTATAGTCTAGCACTGTAGTAAGAACTGGAATATGAAAAATGATGAAATGATTTTGATTGCTCAACTCTTGCTTGGAAGTAGAACAAGTGCTTACATAGAATGGTTGGAGTGAATTAATCATGACTACTAATAAAACTTTATCTTAAGGACGAAATGCTAGTAATACTTTTTGCAAAGCAAAATAAACTAGCAAGCCAAATTGCCTTTCATATCCTTGAGAGTCAGAAAATATATTCCCCCTAGTCAGGTAAGTCTTACGAGTACATTGTGTATTTAGGGTTTATTTTACCCTGTTGCAGGTGCAGCTTGAGGAGTAGCTCTTGTGTGGAGGATTCTTTTGATGGATACAGACGGATCCTTGTATCTTTCCGCTAGATGTTTATTTTAGTTCCGCTGTTTAATTATCGCACTATGAACTCTGGTATTGTAATAAATAATTTCTAAGACTCCATGTTGTATGAAATAGACTAAGTATTGCAAGCTCATACTCGTTATTGGATTCTGGATGTAAAATGTGAATTGTTTCAAGTTCTCTCATTGGGTGCGCTCGACGAGACTGTTTGATCTAGCCCACTTTCGAGGTATGTAGTGTCTGGTGGAAGACAAGTGCCTCCGAAAAGTGAGTTATTTTGGGCGGTTCTGCCACAAACATGCGGTGAATTACCTCAATGAGCGCATGGAGCACCTGTTTGGAGATCACTCTAAGCACGTGATCCCCGACATCGACTCCCTAATCGCTCATCCGGATCCGGATCCCATCTTGAGCACTGGAATGAAGGTGGCGGGCTCCACTCATTTGGAGCTGACCTCCTCCGAGGCATCACCTGGGTTGGTTTGCCAACCGTAAGAGAATCATCATCAAAGCGTCGGATTTGGGGTGGTTTACACTGTCCCAGATCCGCCTCCGGTCACAGGTGCGAAAACCATTCCAATGAGCTCTCATTTTCCTTTTATGGCGCACTATGACCTAAGATTCCACCATGGCCTCCCACACAGTGCTCTACCTGATTGGCCCTTCCCACCTTTTGATGGTTCGAGTCCTAGATCATGGGTCAAGCAAGCTAAAACTTACTTTGATGTTTGTGGGGTATAATTTCATCTTTGGGTCAAGGTCACAACCATGTATTGTGTTGGGCCTACTCTGTTATGGCTTTACACCTTAGGGGAAAATTCAGGTCCTAAGTCCTAGAAGGATTTCACTGCTGCCTCCTGTCAATGCTTTGACAAGGATGAGCATAACACCCTCATGCGCCATTGTGTTCACATCAAACAGAGCACCACTGTGTCTGAGTACATAGAACAATTTAGTGAAATCCTGCACCAACTCTTAATTCATGATCCTACCCTTACTACATCTGTTATCACTAATCGTTTTTGTTGATGGCTTAAAGAAAGAAATTAGATCAGTTGTTATGGTTCATAGACCTGTCAACTTGGATACTGCGAGCTCTTTGGCCCTTTTGTAGGAAGAGGCACTGGTTGATTCTCCAAGCAAGGAGTTCAAGAAGTTGGACTCTCACAATTCTACCAAGAAATTTTCTACTGATGCATCCAAGTCTTCTGATGGGTCAAGACAAACAGTCTTCCTATCAGTCTTCAAAGAATGACCAAGTTACTTCTGATGACAAAAAGACCAGTGACTCATCTAAATCCAAGGCTCCTGATGACAAGTTGTCTGCTCTCAAGACATTGAAGAGCCAAAGGTTTGTGCTTCAAGTGTGGGGAGAAGTGGAGCCCAACTCACAAATGTCCTACTTATGTTTCCTTGCATGTGTTGGAAGAAGTATGGCAGTTTCTTGAAGGATCATCTAATGTATCCCAGATCCATGAGGAAGAACATGATTTAGGGGATGATCTGATGGCAATCTCTATTCAGGCCCTGCAAGGTACAGAAGGTATTAAGACCATCAGATTGAGAAGTTTCCTATCTGGCTAAGAAGTTTTTATGCTGGTTGATTCTGGAAGCTCTCACAACTTCATCAATGAAATGTTGGTAATTGACAATAATGCAAGGAAGACTCTCTCGAGACTTGTCCAAGTGAAAGTGGCTAATGGTAGTGAAATTCCATGTACTCAGGAGCTGCCTGATTTTGTCTGAGGACTTCAAGGCCACACATTCAAGAGCTCATTCAAGATCATTCCATTAGGTTGTTATGATGTCATCTTAGGGATGGATTGGTTATCTCTTCATAGCCCCATGAACATACATTAGGCTGATAAATGGTTGCAGTTTCACTATCAGGGCAAGGACATCACTCTGCATGTTATTCAGTCCAAAGCACTACTTGGACCACCCATATCTACAGATCGACTTCATGCTATGCACAAGAATGATTCTATTCTTTATATGGTGCAGTTGAATCTAGTGGAGGATAAACCCAAAGACACTAAGCCAATACCACCTGAGATTTAGACTTTAATTAATCAGTTCTAGTCTGTCTTTCAGCCTAGTTTACCTCTTGCTAGAAAAGGAGATCATTCAATTCCACTACTGCCAGGTGCACAACCATTTCGGCTGATACCATACAGGTACAATCCTTTTCAAAAGGATGAGATTGAAAGGCAGATCAAAGAACTTCTAGAGAAGGGCCTTATCAAACCAAGTTGAAATCCTTTTGCTTCTCCAGCACTTTTGGTCAGGAAAAAACAGGAGATTAGCGTTTATGTGTAGATTACAGAAAGCTAAATGCCTTAACTATAAAGAACAAATATCCCTTACCCATTATATATGAGCTATTAGATGAACTCTCAGGTGCACAATGGTTTATATCTCTGGATATGTGCTTAGGCTTCCATCAGATAAGAATGGCTGCAGGAGAAGAAGCTAAGACTGCTTTTCAAACTCACAATGGGCATTTTGAATACAATGTTATGCCCTATGGTGTTACTGGAGGTCCTGCCACATTCCAAACAATTATGAATACTTTGTTGGCTCCATTCCTCAGAATATTTGTGGTGGTATTCATTGATGATGTACTCATCCATAGTAAAACCTAGGAAGATCATCTGTCACATATAGCTCAGATTTTCACTGTCCTACAATAGAACCAATTCTACATCAAGTTAAGCGAATGCTCTTTTGCTAAGCAACAACTAGGTTATTTGGGTTATATTATCAACCCTCAAGGAGTTGCTACAGACCCAGTCAAGGTACAAATTATAGCTAATTGGCCTATTCCCACTTCTGTCAAAGAGTTAAGAAGTTTCCTCTGCTTAGCAGGATACTATAGAAAATTTGTTAAGCATTTTGGGTCCTCTCTAAACCACTGACACATATGTTGAGGAAGGGATAACTCTTTGTATGGACTTAGGAACAAACAGAGTCTTTTGAGGCAATTAAGAGAGCACTGATCACTGCCCCTGTTTTGGCACTTCCAGATTTTTCCTTGCCTTTTGTCATGGAAACTGATACATCAGACAAGGGTATTAGAGTAGTACTTCAACAAATGGCCACCCCATTGCTTATATACGTAAGGCTTTAGGACCAAAGTCACAGGGCTTATCAACCTATAAGAAAGAATGCATGACCATATTACTGGCAGTTGATCACTAGAGAGCATATCTACAACAAGCTAAATTTATTATTAAGACTGATCAGAAAAGTTTCACTCATCTGGATGATCAAAGGTTGACCACACCCTGGCAACATAAAGCTCTCACAAAACTTACAGGTCTCTCATTCAAACTTGTATACAAGCAAGGAAAGGAAAACAAAGCAGTTGATGCCCTGTCTAGAACAAGTCATGCTGATATCCATGGCCTAGCAACTATCTTAGTTTGTGAGCCCACTTGGTTAGAAGAGTTGCAAACACTATATCAGCAAGATCCTAGATCCACTCAACCACTGCAAGAGTTTGCAGTTCATTCTCCATCAGGTCATTTCACTCTCCAAGATGGAATCATCTACTATAAATCCAGAATTTGGGTGGGTACTGTTTCATCAATTCAAAACAAAATCCTCCAAGCTTTACATTCTAGCCCTGTTAGGGGTCACTCTAGAATTGAGGCCACTTATAGCAGAATCAAAAAGCTATTTGCCTAGCCTCATCTGAAGCAATCTGTGAAGAATTCTGTGTCTCAATGTTCTATATGCCAACAAGCCAAAGCTGAACGAGTTGCATATCCTGGACTTCTTGCTCCTCTGCCTATACCTGCTGGGGCTTGGCAAACAGTTTCCTTAGACTTTATTGAAGGTCTACCCAGGTCAGCTACATACAACTGCATTCTAGTAGTGGTTGACAAGATCTCTAAATATGCACACTTTGTCCTACTATCCCATCCTTTCACCTCCTTTCAAATTGCATTAGTGTATATCACCCACATCTATAGGCTGCATGGTCTCTCTAAAGCCATCATTTCTGACAGAGATAAGATTTTCACTAGCAACATTTGGAAGGAACTGTTTAAACTACTCAAAGTAGTCCTGCAGATGAGTAGTGCCTATCACCCACAAACCGATGGACAAACTGAAAGAGTCAATCAGTGTCTAGAAACCTATTTAAGGTGTTTTGTCCATACATGTCCTACCAAATGGTCCAACTGGTTACCCTTAGTAGAATTTTGGTACAACACTTGTCATCACTCGGCTCTGGGTAATTCACCATTTAGAGTTCTTTGTGAGCATGAACCAAATCATTTTGGCATTGATGCTAGAGACACTTTCCATAATGAAGATCTCAATGCTTGGCCGAAAGATAGAGAACTTATGCAACAAGTTAACACTCAGCATCTTCAGCGTGCTCAAACAAAGATGAAACTCTATGCTGACAGTAAGAGAAGCTATCACTAATCCTCTGTGGGAGATTTAGTTTATCTGAAGTTACAAACCATACATCCAGACTTCTTTGGCGAATAGATCATCCAACAAAATTTCATTTCGCTACTTTGGCCCTTATATCATCATTGAGAGGATTGGATCTATTGCTTATAAACTTGATCTGCCACCATCAAGCTCCATCCACCCGGTCTTTCATGTCTCATAGTTAAAAAAGGTCATTTCAGCTCAACATCAGGTGAGTTCTGATTTGTCTGACCCCTCCTTCAAGCTCTAGGTACCTCTACGTGTCTTGGATCGTCATCTCCACCAAGACAGAGACGCCATGACTTCCTAGGTGCTCATCCAGTGGTCTCATCTCCCTATTCAACTCTCCACCTGGGAAGATGAGGCCGCTCTTCATCAAGAATTTCCTAGGGCTCCGGCTTGGGGACAAGCCGATTCTCAAGGAGGGGAGAGTGTCACCATACCACCTGACTCAACCGAAGGAATGACTAGGAGCAAGACTAGGAAGAGTGGGCGGGAGATGACAGGAGGACGAGAAGGAGGCGGAAGACGTATTCTCAAGCCCAATACTCGCTATGCTGGACCGAAATGGGCCTACAGCAGCCCAACCCATGTAACGGGCGAGACGAGCATCGTCTTGTAAGCATGAGGAGGAGGAGAGGAAATCGAATTTGGCATTTGTAAACCCTGAACCTAGCCGGTTGGCTACGGTGACGGCGGGCGCAGCTATCGCCGGTGACCCGAGAAACCCAGATTCCACCAAGCTACCTATCCTGAATAGATTGTTATCGTAACACGAGCTTGCGGGTTGTGATAAAGAGCCCGCCCCGCCAGCAAGTTGACTTATCCCCGAACGAGAGTAAGAAGAAGCGGCTTAATCGAGTCGCACATTGACACGTGTCCTTGCGCTGTCGCTAAGCACGTGCGCCATAAAAGATTGTGGCAATATTCTCTCTACACTATGGCTGTGTTTAGTTCCCCATGGAATATAAAATGCAAAATGCTAACTACTTTGGAATGATGAAATACAAAATGCTAAAATTTTTATGGGTGTGTTTAGTTCCATCCAAAATGCCAAATTTTTCATAGGGTGGGTGAGGGTTTTTTTTGGCCTTTTGACTTTTTTTGGCCTCTTGAGGTCAAAATCCAAAATATAGAATGGATACCTTTTTGCTAAAAATTTTGCATGGTGTTTAGGGTGTGTTTAGTTCCCCATTTCACCCAAAAAATTTTAGGTTTTGGCCCGTCGTTTTGCAAAATGAAACTAAACACCATGCAAAAATTTTGACAAAAAGGTATCCATTCTCTATTTTGGATTTTGGCCTCATGAGGCCAAAAAAAGCCAAAAGGCCAAAAAGCTCTCACCCACCCCATGAAAAATTTGGCATTTTGGATGGAACTAAACATACTCATGAAAATTTTGGCATTTTGCATTTTATCATTCCAAAATAGTTGGCATTTTACATTTTATATTATATGGGGAACTAAACACAACCTTAGTTCTATTCTACAAAATGATGGACCAAAACCTAAAACTTTTTAGGTGAAATGGGAAGCTAAACACAGAATGTGCCACCACAGCCAATGACTTCGGCTCTTGCTGCAAAAAAACAAACGAGGCGACAGATGATCGAAGACCACCAGACACCAACCAGTCCATTAGTCGTCCCACACTTCCACACCAGCGGAAACAGAGGCCCCCACGGCCTTGGAGAGTGGCATTAGACTGAGCCTTTAAACCATCCGGTAAATGCCACGCGAATTGTTTGACGTAGCAGATAGCGGACCGGAGTCCCGCACCGGGTCCGGCAAAGCATCCGCAAATGGTTGCCTCTACGCCAGATATAGAGGAGCTGGAGAGGATAGCGGACCACGAGCGGTCACGCGAGTAGAGAGCTATGCGGGAGAGAGAGGAGAGAGGGGGAAAGCTGCAGCGGCGGGCCTCACTATTTTAAGTGACAAAAAATGTTATAACTCACAAACCAAAAACTCAAATTAAATTCCGATTGCACCATTAAATTTGTTTCAATAAATTCTTCAAAACTAGATCTCACATGAATATATTTAGATAAAATAATAAGTGGACCCTACAGTTGATAGAGGATGATATAGAAGATAGATGGAACTGCTAGCGCCTGGACGCCCGGCTCCAGGGGGGCGTCCGGACGCTCCCCAACCCCACCAGCGCCTCCCACCCGTCCCACCCCGCACGCAACAGCCCGCCCCGCCCCACGAAAATGAAAACGAAAAATGCGACCCCGCCCCGCTCCCGCACGGGAACCCGCGAACCCCCGTCCCGCCCCTGCACGGAGCCCCGCCACCAGCTCACCACCATGCTCCACCCTCCCATATGCAGCAGAGGTATAATGCTATTGCAACAAAGAAGGACTCCTAATGAAACAAGCAGGAGAGAACTAGTGAAACAAACGAAAAAAAACTGTTGAAACGTCGGGAAAATACGTAATGAAACAAGTAGAAAAAACTGGTGAAACAAAACCAAAAAAACTGTTGAAACATCGAAAAACAACTAATGGAACAAGGAGAAGCTGCTGCAACAAGGAGAAGAAAGTTTCTACAACAAAAGGAGAACAACCTACTGCAACAAGAAGAAGAACCTACTGCAACAAAGGAGAACCTATTGTAACAAAAAGGAGAAGAAAGCTGCTGCAAACAAGGAGAATAAGCTATTGCAACGAAGAGAAGAAGCTACTGCAACAAAGGAGAAGAAGCTACTGCAACATCAGAAGCGATACTAATGAAACGTCGGGAAACGTGGGGGATGATGCTGCAAACAAGGGGAAAAACTATTGAAACATCTCAAAAAGAACTGCAACATCAGAGAATCGTGCAAACATTTCACATCATCTGTTGCATGTAGCTTAGATCTGACTCGCCACAAACCCTAGCCGCCATCAAAACCTTAGATCCAGAGGGGGAGGAGGAGGAGGTGGAGGGGGAGGAGGAGGGAGGGGGAAAATCTCATATCCAGATCCAGAGAGAGGAAGGGAGGAGAGGAGATCCAGATCAAGAGAGAGGAAGGGGGAGAGGAGATCCAGATCAAGAGAGAGAAATGGAGGAGAGGGGGCTCCAGATCTAGATCTCTCTGCCACCTACCTCGTCGGAGCCACCACCGTCACCCTCATCTCCGATGAGGTGCCAGAGCCGGGTCGCAGAGGAAACGGAGGTGTGTGGGAGGGCGCGGTGTGCGCGAGGGGAGAAGGGGGAAGTAAGCACGACGCGTCGCGGCGTGCAGCGAGCTCGCTGGGGCGCGGCGCGTGGTGCGGGCCATCCCGACGATGGCGCGGGAGCGCGAGCAGCGAGGGGGCGGAGATGCGAGAGACGAGCGGGAGTGGAGAGGCGTGGCGAGCGAGAAGAAAGAAGTGAAGAGACGAGAGTCATACGAGCGAGCGGGTGGTAACGTCCAACCGCGTCGTGATATAGATGGATGTGGAAAAATTAAGCGAACAGAGAATGTTGACGAGGACGAATTTATGGGACCGCGAGGGCGGATAGTCTTAACCCGCCGGTCGGCTCGCGTCGCACACAGCACGGCACACGCGCGCGCACCGCAGACAAGACCCCGAACGCGCAGCGCGGGGCGGCAGACCGCAGACGCTCGTAGTCGTGGACTCGTAGCGTAGCCGCGGCCGCAGCAGCTGTTGCGCCTTGCGCGTATCGATCACCTCCCTCCCGCGCCTCGGGGATCGAGCTCCCGCTCCCGCTCCCGCTGGGAGGGACGGAGCACCAGAAGGCGATGCCCTTTTGGTGGCCGAGAAGGAGGTCCAGGCCGAGCTCCAAGCGCAAGGACGGGCCCGTGCCGGCCTCCGCCTCGGCCTCCTGCTCGCCTCGCCACCCCGTCGACGTCGTTGCCCCCACCGCGTACGCGTCCGCCAGCGCGTCGCCGTCGGCCCAGTGGGAGCGGGCGTGGACGCGCAGCCTCGGCTCCCGGGCGCCGACGGCGCCGCGGGGTGCGGATAGGGCCGCCGCCGCAGCCGCTGCCGCCACGCTATGCGGCGGCGGCGGGTCAGGATCAGGACCTGGGGGACCGGCGGCTGGGCGTGGGCAGGGTTTACCGCTCCCGCGCCCTGCTGTGTACAAATCGGCGCGCGGTGGCTCGCCGGTTTCCAGCGGGAGCTCGTCGGAGTCAGACGAGGTGGTGGATAACACAATTCACAGGTACAAAATGCTGCGTTTACTACGCGGGACACGTGCTTGCTGCTTCGCAATTTCCTTCGTTGCCGTAATCTGTACGATGTACCTTCAGGGTGCGTGAGTACAGCGAAAATGATGCGAGTAGTCTATGTCCAATGTCGTTGCATGACTACACAAATGGAGCTCTGTGGTGATCTGGGTGTGCAAATGTCAGTAGTTTAGTGGTTTCCCGTTGAGCGCCATGACCAAGGAGGAGTGAGTGAGGTTTCGCACCAATTTCGCCCGTTGACCCCCTCCGCGCTCGTCATCTGCCGACTGCCGTGCACACGGGGAGTCAAAGGTCAATGGTTTGTCATCATGTGAGAAATTGCAACCAGGCGTGTTTCACTTGGACAAGCCTTTGCTTATCCTTGCAGTAGTTGGTGTGCATGCTCATCAACCTTAGTCCTGTGAGGCTGTGACAAACCTAATAGTTTACTAGTAGATTATATTGCCATTTGAATCATTAGTTTTGCTGTTATCTTAGTTTCTATAATTCCCTGTAAAGCCAATCTTTTGAACTACTAGGGGTTTTAGTGATCCTTTTTTGGATTATTTACATGTGGTATTCAAGCATTTATTACCATTAATGTTAAGTACAACCAAAACCGGATGACAGAGGCCTAATGAAGATTGTATAGCTCTTGGTGCAGGATAAATACATTTTACATATACAGCAATGATCACTTGCTATAAGACCATGGGGTGTAACCATCGTTACCTATATTTATTATAATGGTTATTAAATGTGTTTGTACTGTTGATATCTGTTTTAGTATTCTGATTCTGTGCAACAGTGTAGTGACAGGCAGGGGTTATCTGGCCTAAACACGAGTCAATTAGCTCAAGTTCTTAGTACCTACGTAGTTTTGATTTCATAGAATTCATCAAAGGTTCTTTTTTTGTCGAAAGGTCAGCAAGAGCGCTGAAATATATTAGTAGGAGAAAGATAAAAAGTTATACAGAGTATTTACAACACCGAAGCATTCCTCAAAGGTTTTAATAATCCAAAATCTCCCACCCACACTCAGGATTTTTCTATCTTGAATTTCCACACTTTTTTCCTATTTCTTTGCCCTTGTCAGAGTTGTCTGTTTATTATTTTCGTCTGTACCTATTTTGCGCCTCTGACTATCTGTCACTGTCAGTCCTGTTATGTTTTCTGATATTTTCTATTCCTTGGTGCAACACTGCAACTTTTAGGTATGCGGATCCATTTGTCTATCCTGGAGTAAGAACTATGCCACCTGATGCACATAATCGCACAACAGAAGAAAAACACCTTGTTTCATGTAGTGCTCCACCTCCGCGTGAGCACCATAAATTTTTTGAGGTGCCTGTCACCAATGCCAGAGAAGTTCATTTGCAAAGCTATGAAGCTGCAACTAGTGGGACTACTTCTCGTGGTAGAGTGTTTCATAAAAATACTCGTGCAAGAACGAGGAGTCTTTCCCCAGGACCAAGAGGGCATGATTTTGCTTCCAGTTTTGCAACTCCAGGAGACCTTGGGGTTAGTTCAAGGTCAATGGTTAAAATGATGGATGATCTGAAGAGTCAGTCTCAACCCTTTTTTCCGAGCAGTCTGTCTCAACCCTTGCCTCGTCCTCCGGCTCGTATTGCTAGCTGTCCCATTCCTTCATCTCCCATTGCTTCTGCCCAATGCCAATCACAGTGGAAAAAGGGGAAGCTGTTAGGTAGCGGCACATTTGGTCAGGTTTACCTTGGATTTAACAGGTATGAATGCCCTTATGTGTCATCATTTTAATAAAACTTAAAGTTCCATTCAGGTCCTTCGTTACATGGTATATTTATTTTGGTTCCTGAAGATATAAATATAATGGAAAGACAAACTCATTTTTATAAACTTTTTGTATCGAAGTGGATGTTTTATTTGGTGAAGTTTATGTGTAGATTCCAACTCTGCAAAACACAACTTCTAATAAACGTGCTCTTCTTTTTGTCAATATTGGCACACCAATTTGTTACTAGGTGTAATCTGATATGCAAGATCGATTTAGACTGTCTGGAGTCATTTGGATTGCCATGTCAAATTCATTGAGCTAAAGGAGTCAGGAAATGAGAACTATCAGATACTCCCGCTGTCCCTAAATGTTTGTCGTCACAATTTGCGTGCCAATAACTTTGACTCGATTTATAGAAAATGCATGCAACATTTCTATCTCCAAATAAATTTATTAAAAAACTAGATTTAAATATTTATCCAATGATACTAATTATGTATCATAAATATTAATATTTTTTAATATATATTTAGTCAAAGTTGTTTATCGGGAAGCGAAAACGACAGACATTTAGGGACAGAGGGAGTACATGTTATGCTTATTGTTTTCTTTGACTAAAAAATGCTATATCTTTCACTTTGTTGCATGACACTAAATGAAATCTGAGAACCATTTCTAACTTCTACACTCTTGGCTCTTCTATCATTAGAATGTTGTGTTTGATCTTAGCCATGTCTTATATAGTGAAAGCGGGAAGTTCTGCGCAATAAAGGAGGTGCAAGTTATTTTGGATGATTCAAAGTCAAAAGAACGCCTCAGACAATTGAAGCAGGTCATTTTATGCCCCAATTTCATTGATAAGTCTTCTATAGATCAAAGGCAATTGTATTGATGTAAATACCTGTAGCATGTGCCCTTCTGAGATGTAGATCCTGAATCATGTTGATTCTTTTTATTAACTTGTACAATTCTTGTACCACAGGAAGTAGATATGCTTAGACAACTCTCACACCAAAACATTGTGCAATACTATGGAAGTGAACTGGTGAGTTCCATGATGCACCTGATAACTATACCATTTGAGTGCCCTGCGGCCACAAAATTTTTGTTATGCAATATTGCTTATGTAGTGTGTCAAGCCACTACTGTTGCCTATTCCCTTCTCATTTGCCTTTTTTCCTTGAACTTCTTTCTAACTATTGCCCCCATTAAGTCATTTCATGCCAAGAAAAAAATTTGTTGCCTTTGGTATCAAACGAATGTACATAAACTTTCTACATGAAGTGCTGATTATGCTTAAACTTTCCTAATACTATATGATTTTGGGCAGACTGATGAGGCACTGTCCATCTATATTGAGTATGTTTCTGGAGGTTCAATCCATAATTTGCTTAGAGACTATGGTCCTTTTAAAGAACCTGTGATTCGTAACTATACTTGGCAGATTCTTTCTGGACTTGCCTACTTGCATGGTAGAAAAACTGTGCACAGGTACTGTGAATGATTTCGCACTATTTCTGTTTCTAAAGTTAAAGTTGAATAAAGCATTAGTATAACACTTCATAATGCTTTATTTGGCAGAGACATAAAAGGAGCAAACGTACTTGTTGGCCCAAACGGCGAAGTCAAACTTGCTGATTTTGGCATGGCTAAACATGTAATGCAGTTTCTTTCCATTTTCCGGACTTTTTTTGTATTTTTTTTGTGTGTGCCTGTGTTTAGGAGCATTATTGGAACCTCACTCACCCCCACACTTGCATTTAGCTAGGCTATAGTTTGTCTCCATGGCTAGCCAACCAGGTGTCATAGTTTGTACACCTAGCTCCTCCTAGATTGAATCTCATTTTATAGACACTTTTCCCTGTGAAGGATGTTGATGGTCATATTCTGTTTTCTGCACTCCATAGCATCATAATATAACTGGATCAAGCATGACTCCGATTGCTACCAGATGATTTTTTTGCAATATAAAAAGGCAACTAGCCAAAAGGAGATCCTTTTGAGTTTTTTCCCCCTATCTCACATTATTTGCTTATATGAAGCAGATAACATCTTTAGCTGAAATACACTCATTGAGAGGAAGCCCATACTGGATGGCTCCTGAGGTATGCTGTGTTTTCTATCAATGACATTTGAAGAGTTTGCCATGTATGGTTTCCATCTTCAAGAAAAGTTGTGTGAAGTACTTCAAATTCTTCAGGTTATAATGAATAAAAATGGGTACAGTTTTGAAGTTGATATCTGGAGCCTTGGCTGTACAATTATTGAAATGGGAACTGGGAGACATCCTTGGCATCAGTATGAAGATGTATGTCTTCACATTTTGTTACATTTTACTGAAATATTTCCATCCAACTTGGATCAGTCACTTTGCTTCTTATAGTCAAAGTAACTAGCATGTACTGTACTTCATGATTTTTTGGTGCTAATGCCCATTTTGCCTCAACATGTGGCTTTCAGGTACCTGCAATGTTTAAGATAGTTAACACTAACGATATTCCAGAAATCCCAGAGAGATTTTCTAAAGAAGGGAAAGATTTCCTTAGTTTGTGCTTAAAACGTGATCCAGCGCAGCGCCCATCTGCAACTCAGTTGCTGCGTCATCCTTTTGTTCAAGACAATCAGGTAATAAGAGGGGGCCAAATGCAATACCACTTTGAGAAACAGACTTACCTGCTTGTCCATTTTTAATAAAGATTGTACTAGTTTCTTAGAAGCTTTTCTGGTCATGTTAATGACTTAATGTTTGTTTTGCAATGATCTTGATAGCCTTAAATTTGTTTGCAGTCCAACAAAGAACCTTCATTTAAGAGAAGCATTGCTCCTCTGCGGGACATTGGAGGGCTAAGAGCGCGAGGTTTTATGGGATCTTCCTCAGCATGCGTTTCACCCCACAAAACTTCCAGGCACAGTAACCTGCATTTGCTGAACAACCTTCTTTCCGGTTCATCCAATCACACCCAGTATCCTGACTGATAACTCTGCCATCATCCTGCAGCAGGCATATTGATGTGAGAGCAAACATGTCTCTCCCAGTCTCTCCATGCTCAAGCCCGTTACACCAGTTGAAGCAATCGAACTGGAGCTGCCTTGCTTCCCCATCACATCTGGCATTCTCCTCAGGATCTGCAGCCCACAACCCAGTCAGTTACATGCAGAACCAGATGAGAGGAAGCGACCCAGTTCCAGATCCATGGCACGACATCAGCCAGATACCACAAAGCCCATATGGCTCCCCAAAGAGATTCTGATTATGATCTGTAGAGCTGTAGGAGACTATCAGTTATCGATACTTTTCACGGCAAAGTTAGGTGATCCAGGAGATGTTTGCGTTGATAAATCCTTGGTAACTAGGAATCCTGATTGCTCATGATCTGATTTATTGTGTAGATGAAAAAGGTGTAGCTGATGATTGTCAACTATGTGCAGGTGTTGTAAATGGTCACTGTACACCCTGTATATATACATATTACATATGACGATATCGATGATTCTTTATGTAAAATAAGTATGCCTTTCATATGTAAATAAAGTAAGAGAAATATGCACGTCTGAAGTTTCGTCACCTGCATGTTTATGTTGTGACTAGCTATGAGCCATGTGACAGGACACATCACACATGGATGGACCATGTGAGCCAGTCAATTTTCAGTAGCTGGACTGGCTTTTCTTTTGAGAGGGTAACTAGATGTATGTGGCTATTCAGACTTTCAGATGGCAGCGTTTAACTCAACCTAGATCGCTAAGAGGTAAAGTACTCTAAACGCCTAGACACACTGGAGTTGTAGATTTTTTTTTGTGATGAAAGAAAAATTATATTATATGATAGCTGGGTACATTAACACGTCACAAGCACTCTGGATTACAAAATAGTACCCACGCTGTGAATAGCACAACTCAAAACTTAACATGTTACATGTTTTGCAGTATGGATAACCGCGCAGGCAAACACTTGGCAAATGGCTTGAGAACAAATGCCCAACAAAAGACGGTCAACATTCCTGTAGGCGGAATTGAGGAACTTCTTCTTTCTGGTATCTTTTCTTTTTCTTGTTTCTGCCACCAAAGAGTGAGGAAGACTGATCTGAAAATTATTCTTCCTAGTCCTTCATCGTAGCCAGATCTAACCACAACAAAACGGAGAAGAGACCGGAGAAAATTATTCCATGGCAGCGACATCATCTCCACATTGATGCCGCCGTCCGGAAATAAAAGTCTCCATGTTGTCATGTCGATGAAGATACTGACGTCGAAGTTGTCGCCCTCATCTTCAACGGAGCCGCAATGGAGAAGACGATTCCACCCTTCCCCTTCACCGTCACCGGAGAGGAGGAGAAGGATGAGATAAAACTCCAATACCAAGAAATTTGGCACGGAGAGACACTAACCCTAATGACTCGATCTACTCGGAAAAACTTATTAAAAACAATGGATCCCTACTCCCTTCAGCCCCGGCGAGATGCCGGAGGGGAAGGGAGGGAACCAGCGGTGGTGGACGGCGGGGTGCGGCGGCGGCGGCGGCGCTAGGGCAGGAGTCGCCCGAGACGTCCTTCGGGCTGATTGATACATTGTGTATTGACCCTGTCATTTTTTTTGAGCGTGCCATTAACACGTATTTCATTAACAGGGAATAGAAAACCGTACAACACTCAGGAACGGTAATTACCAATTACTGAAACGAGGACCTGGTGAAGCAGAAAAGCCAAGACAACGAAGCCTGTTTTACAACCAACTTACCCCAGACCCAGAGGTAGCACCGTGCCCATAACCCCTTTCGAAGAGAAAAACATAAACTAACATAGAAGCACTGTTAGCGACCTAAGGTCCTAAAACCCACCAAGACCCAGCCAGACGTGCTTCTTTCCACGGTTTTTCTGCACAAGCTGCGCTGTCGAAGAGCTTTGCCCACCAGTGTCAGTTGATTTCATATTGGGCCATATTTAACTACTACTCCTTCCATGATCTTTTATAAGGCGCATGCACATATCAAAGATTGAAATTTTAAAAACCTTGTCTGATAATTTAGCTAACAATTTTTAACTATTATAGAATACAAACTTGACACGGTTAGATTTGTAATCAGTATACTATTCCATTTTCATAAGTTTATAACCGTAAATAATATAGTATAAAATAAACAAATGGCCAAAGTATAATTCGGGAGACCGTGTCATATCAAGTCGCGTCTTATAAAAGATTACGGAGGTAGTAGTAGTGTAAACGTCTATTTGGATTAGCTAAGACTAGTTACTAGTTGGGACTAAAAATTAATCCAAATTAGTTTGGGTGTTGATAAGCTAATTGATTAATGACTAGTTGGAGGCTTGGACAAAAAATTAACTCACCTATTATCTTTCCTGTTTGGATGGGTTAAGGCTAATTTTGGCTATTTTTAAGTTAGTTAATAATTGTCCTTATATCCAATAGTCTAAATGAAGGAAGTATCTATCCACAAAAAAGATAGTATACACGATTTTTTTTTTCAAAAGGAGAGAAAATAGAAACAAGTACCATAAAAACCACACAACTAGATGAGGGTGGGTCTACACTCTACACCACCCTCGTAAGTTTAGTACAACAACTGATCAACTAACCACTCAATTTTACTACTCGCTTAAAATTAAGCCAATTTGGTTGATCCCAACCTTGAACAAATCGAACTGGATTGAAACAATTCACTCATGGTTTTTAGCGAGAAAAACCGACGAAAACTCTGACCACAACCACTAGCACGTCTAATAAACGAGTAAACAACTCGACAATAGCATGATTCCGAAGGTGTCACTTCTTGCTGGTCTGTTTGCCCAGTTCAACCAACACCTTGAGAAGTAGAGCATCGATCTCCGCCATGGATTTCTGCGTATGCTGTCAGGAGGAACACGCTTGGTCAAAGTGTGAATGGGTTTAAAAAAAAGAAAAAGAAAATAAAACGTGTAACACGCTTGGTCAAAGTGTGAATGGGTTTAAAAAAAGAAAAAGAAAATGAAACGGGTAAAAAAACAAAAAAAAATTGCGGTGAGCGTGGATCGAACACGCGACCTTCAGATCTTCAGTCTGACGCTCTCCCAACTGAGCTATCCCCGCTATGTTTCAAGGTAAAACTTAGTTTTATATATTTGTTATCTGAAGGTCTGCCCATAACCCCAGACCCAGAAGACTTGAAACGGTTGCCTGCCTAAGAATATTATATCTATAGCTATCTTGTGAAACTCTCTCCTCCATCACTGGTCTTCTGTTCCTTTTCTTAGACAAAACAGAATTATATTAGATCATAGCTGAGTATATCATCACGTTACAAGCATACTGGAATACACTACGTATATCCAGAACCTGATTATCTAAATTGTACCCACGCTTTGTATAACCCAAAATCTCAACTCTAAACCTGTATGACGATTTGTATAGATGATTGCACAGGCAAACACTCAGCAAAAGGCATGAAAACTCCTGCAGGCGAAGTGGAGAAACTTCTTCTTTCTTGTGTCTTCCTTGTTCTTCTTTCTGCCACCGAAGAATAAGAAAGATTGATCTGAAACTTATTCTCCTTAGCCTTTCGTTGTGGTCAGATCTAACCACAACAAAACGGAGAAGAGACCGGAGAAAATTATTTCATGACGGCGACATCATCTCCGCCTTGATGTCGCCATCCGGAAAGCCAAGTCTCCATGTCGTCAAACCGATGAAGTTGTTGACGCTGATGTCGCCCTCATCTTCAACAGAGCCGCCATGGAGAAAACGAATCTAACCTACCCCCTCGCTGTCGCTGGGGAGGAGGAGCCCTCGCCGTAGCCGGGGAGGAGGAGGAGATAAAACCCCAGTACCAAGAAACTTGGCATGGAGAGACTCTAATCCTAGATGATTCGATATACTAGAAAACTTATAAAAAACGATGGATCCCTACTCTCTCCGGCCTCCGGCGAAACGCCAAAGGGGGAAGAGAGAGGGACCGATGGTGGTGGATGCGGAGGCGACGGCGGCGACGGTGCTAGGGCGAGCAACTTGCTTAAAAGTTTGGGTTGTTATTCGTCTTGTTCCTTAGTCCATCATCTCTCACTCTATCATTCTTGATTTGAGTTGGCACACATGCGGATATGTGGATCACCTTCCACCTTTCTTAGAGTCATGATTTATACTCACCCATTTAAGCTAAGTCAATTTCCTATACTAGATTAGTTTTTTTTATTACACTAACATTTGATATAGACTTTAGAATTTATTTAATTTAAGGTTAGGCCAAACCTGATTAAATCCAACAAAACCAACTAGCTTATTGTTATTGGCACGAGTACCACACAACAAATTGCACGTGTCACATGTTTGCTACTAATGATAAAAGGCCGTAGACAGTTCTAGCTATGCTGAAATGATAATCCTCCTACCAAGCTTTTCTTTTCCTAAACAAACTTTCTATTTGGATTTTTGGCAAAAAGTAAAAAAAGAATTCTTCCAACAATTTGGTAAAACAACTCCTTAAAAATACGAGCTTGGTAAATCTCCTCTCCAACTCGTAAATTTCCACATCAATATAGGAACTATGTATTCGCTCCCCATCTGATGTTCTTCTCGGGAGACTAGAATAAATTGGATGCATAAGTAAATTAAGAAAATAAAGTGTTTCTGGTGAGAAAGCAATAATAGACAAAGGAACTATTATAAAAAAAGTTTGGTGGGTTAGAAATAGTCCAGGGTTTCCAATCATTTAGGAAGCTAATATAGAAAACTATTAGAGAGAAAAATAAATTAAGGTTGCTATTTATTTTATTAACTGGCTAAATTTATTAATTTATTAGCAAGTTAATTATAGAAACATCGGGAGTTGTTCTCACACGGTCTAAATGGAGTCGTCTTATTGTACATAGCAAAAACCCTTTGTTTATCTAATAAATTGATATACTACGATTCTCGTAACTCCCCCACCCCCACCCCTAACTTACCAATCATCAATAATGTAAGACTAGCCACAACATCGTGTGCAACCGATGCCTGAACGAAGAGAGAGATCCAGGCATCGAAGCATATCACTGCAGGAGGCGATGCTTGAATCAAAAACATCATACTCGAGTCATGTACATGCATCGACGCTCAATGAATAAATTACTATTTTTTTCTCAGGCGAAGGTGAGAGATATCAAAGAATCTTGTATTGTTGAGTTGGTCCCGCAAGAATTCAGCATCGGTGCTGACATTGTTTGCTCTATGGTTTTCAGGCATCGAAAGAGGTGGCATGGGCATGATGATTTTCAGCAACGGCTACGCTATGGCCAGTCTAGCCTGGCTGTGTTGGCAAACCTAACTGCTTAGCTACTGCGTCTCTTAGCATGTCTTTTCATCAAATCAAAGGAAAAAAAACAGAGAGAAAAGGTATAGCGAAGGCGCGGCTTTGCTCATCAAGTGCTCCCTCCAGTTTAGGACTTTAGGCGTGGAAAAAGGACTGATTAATCGGTGTTCATCACCCACTAATAATTTGATAATGAACGGATCGACTGATTGGAATCTAGTGTTGGACACGTACTGGTGAAATGAACGTAGACGTGGCAGAACCAGAACGCTATGCAATGCAGGTGCCAGTGCATGACAACCGGCGATCGGTGCGCCAAAGTCCCCAAAACCCCCCAATTGAACGCGTGCATCGCATCGAGTGGGATCCTTGATGAGTTGCAAGCTGAGGCATGCATGTGGCATGCGCGATCCATGCGAGGTTGTAGGTTACGGGAACGGGATCGGAGACACGCTGACACGCATGATCATGGGACCGACCGAATGAACTCGCCTACTCACCCCCTCACCTGGCCGTCAGCCCAAATAAAGGCATCGCACACCACATGCTCTCCCCTTTATGACTTGGCCCCTGACTGGCTGACTTCTTTAACGAGTCGTGTTGGCCCACGGGCATAGGCTGACACTGGCATTGACACTAACAAACACTGAGGCCAGTTTACAGAAAATGGACATTAAACAAGCTAATATGACGGTAGTATAAATGGAGAGAGAAAAAAAGATTTTATAAGATAAAATGAGTTTTATGGAGATAAAACTTGTTTACACTGTTTTCGACACATAAAAGTCTCGAACAGAACATGTAACTTCTATTGACACTGGCCTAGGACACATCCCGTCTCCTGCATAGGCTGGAAGTTCAGGAGGAGTTGGGTGCAGGGCTGTGATCGACGGTAGCACGTAGCGAACTGTGATTCTGTGAACCAAGTGCAAGGCAGCTCCACGTACATGTTCTGAGAAGACCCGTACTCGTTCACCGTACGTGCCACTCGTGGCTGGTGGACACTGTGAAACAACTCCACGTACCGATGTACGTAGTGCTAAACTTTTGGATTAACAACCCCGTGAGCCTAGGACAGGGTTGGGAAGCGTAATCGAATAATGCCAATGGCCGTTCAAATGAAAGAGTTTTTCTATGTTTACACTAAAACCTAAACATTTTCTCCATATTCCAAATGCCAGTGTTTTTTTTTCAGACTTCCAGCACTTGATTTTTCAATATTCCTGTCTTAAGAGATTTGTGGCTGCCTCCTGTTAGATATCTAATACTTGGTGCTAACAAATTTAGTTTGGGACGTTCATTCTCTTGGATAGATGTATTAGGCATTGACAACCTTGATTTTTGATTGTGTCAACTAATCAACACCATTGTTGACGTCTTCTTCAACTCCGGCAATGGTAGGCTAGAGGGGCTTAGGTTTGGAGCGTGGTTCGTTGTTTAGGAAATTAGGAGTGCTTGTGGTCCTAGAGAGAAGGTTGACTTGACGGAAGTGGCGGGTGCGAAGCGAGATGGTGATGGCCATCTACCACGAGACATTGAGGAGGTCGTTAGGGCAATGCTACGGTGGGGCCTTCAAGGAGGCAGTTTGGACAATGGCAGCTACTGGAGACGAGGTAGGAAGGTGTTAACAAGGACAATGACACCAACGAGTATGAAAGCAAAGAAGTTAACATTGCAGAAGTGGCAAGGGTGAACTAAACTTGACTATGCCACGACACCGGAACGATTAGAGTCGAGAGAGCAAATAATGTGCTGGCGTTGGCCTTGAGAATAAGAACAACAATGAATAATTAAGAACTAAATGAAGAAGAATGGGTTAGGGCCATTGGATGACGATAACACCCTTAGACACCCAGTTCCAGTATGGGCACAATGTCTTTATTGGGAAAGTCTACATCTATAAGTTATTGTAACTTCTGCCTGAGGTAGCAATAGTCTCAATTTGAACTAGTCGTAACTAAGGTAAAGCAAAAATTCATGTGTTGAGACAAATCTTGAGATAGATCCAAAACATCCAAATTCATTTGTTGGGCCCTCTGAAAACTCAAGTGAGGTCTAATGTTTTTTAAAAGAAGTGTGCTTCCTCACTAGAAACCAAATTTTGCTACCGCTATCTCCGTTTGCCCCTTGTTTTTGCTATTATGACACTTTCGCTCTAACGACCGGTGAACACAGTCGAGTAACATAGATGGGGCTCATCCACCTCTTTTCTCCTCCTCCTCCTCCTCCTCCTCCTCTTCTTCTTCTCGTAGAAAAGGCTCCATTGTGTTCATGCAGCTAAGGGATATGCAGGTAGGGGGATTGGAGCCCACCCTGCGCCCCTAGCCCATCGTGAATCCTCCACCACCTTGTCTCCCCACACCAACTATGACTACCTTGCATGTATCGTGGCATTTTCTCTGCTCACCGAGCAACCATAAAACTCTGGTGTGAGAAGTTTTTTTTTGAAAAAAAAAAATCATGGCACACTGTATCGTCTCCACAAACAAAATAAACCTCTTATAAAAGTAAAGAAATAGAATAGATTATTTTCCACTAGCTAACAACTACTGAAAATCTGAAATGATCTTTGATTGATACAAGCCCATAACTAGCACATCCTTTTCCTTTCATGAGCCGTAGCATCTCCTATCTGAAAGTCTTAAATAAACTGATAAAAAATGAAATTGATAAGTTAACACGATTTAATTACTCTGTCTGCGCAAGCAATGCGGCGACCACAAGCCATAATCATACACCCCATTCGCAGCATCTGTTAGCTGACACTAGAGAAGGGAGACAAAAGCGAAAGACAGCAGCAGAAAGTGAACGAGCAAAACTTAACAAATAATTCTCGGAGAAAAAAATTCTAGTAATAAACTATATAAAAAAGAGAAAATAAAAAGAAAGGCGGGGTAAACAACAGGAAAAGATATGGATTGATTGTGAATCAAAGCAGACGAGAGAAAAAAAAATGGATGGGAATAAAGTAGCTGTAGTGGTAATCATTTGATCTTGAATTGTTGATCCACTAATCCAAGGAGAAAGAGGGAGGAGGAGATCACAAGTTGTAGTTGAAGCCTTGCAGGTCCACCATCACCTCGCGCCGGCCGGCGCGTCGCAGGCATTTGTTTAAGGGAAGGGATTCTCTTCCGCCGCGGCTGGCTGGGGCTGGCTGCGTCGCCACGCCCCGCGCACCTCGCGCTGCCCAGCTCTGCTGCTGCTGCCGCCTGCCGCTGCGTGCGCATCACTGGAAAGATGGGCCTGTGGGGACGGGCTCCTTCTTTCCATCCCCGCGCCATGAATGATGCGCCTTTTCTCTCTTCCTTCCTTCCTTCCTTCCTTCCTTCCATCTGGCTCAGTCAGCTCTGTCGCCTGCTCCTTCCTCTCGGTCTCCTCTGTCTGTCCATGCCCGGCTGCTGGCCTCCTGCTTCTTGCTTAGGCGTTCTTGGTTAGGAGGGAGCAGCACCGGCGGCGATGGCGAAGGAGACGGAGTACTACGACGTGCTTGGCGTCTGCCCCGCCGCATCCGACGACGAGATCCGCAAGGCCTACTACATCAAGGTCCGCCTAATCCCTCGTGCCTCGTCTTTCTTGCTCTCTGCTGCTTCTGCTGAGTTTTTCGGTTCCTAGCTCCAAAAACAGGAAATGCCTTTTGCTTCCTGCTTATTTGGGGAAGTATAGCTTCGAGTGTTGTTAAGGGTTATTCGGTTTCTTTGTTCAGGCGAGACAGGTGCATCCTGACAAGAATCCCAACGACCCGCACGCGGCCGAGAAGTTCCAGGTTCTCACTGCAGCTTGATTCAATCCATAGCGACTTGATTCAGTGGAGTAGATGTATGATGTGCTGACAAGCTGAGATTTTTTTTTTCCTGTGGATGATTCCCAGGCTCTTGGAGAGGCTTACCAAGTGCTGAGTGACCCTCTGCAGAGGAAGGCCTACGACGGCTACGGCAAGAACAGCATATCCAGGTTGATACCTAGTTGACATGATGGTATCTTCCAAAAATAAAAAAATAAAATAAAATGAGAGGATGATATAACTCAGCAGAAATCTGTACTTTAGAACTCTTTTCTACTAGTAGTAAGTGGAGCTAAATCTTGAAGGTGGTCATGTTATGTTGGATCAATCCTGATTAATTGTCCATTTTTTTTCCAGGGAGAACATACTGGATGGTACTGTGGTGTTTACCCTTCTTTTCGGGAGCGAGCTGTTCGAGGACTACATTGGTCATCTTGCAATGGCAACAATGGCTTCCTCGGAGTTGACAAGCGATAATGACAGCCCTGAAAAGCTTCAGGATAGGCTCAAGGTTAGCTAACTAAGTAAAAACAATGACCTCTATCTCTACTAAGGATACTGTAGTACTTCAAATTTTGATGTGATGCTGTTGGTTTCACTTATTTTGTTGTGATCAAGAATGTACAAAGGGAAAGAGAGGAAAAGCTAGCTAGATTCCTCAAGGAATTCCTCTCTCAGTATGTTCGTGGAGACAAAGAAGGATTTGCTAATCGTGCTGAAGCTGAGGCAAAGAGGCTCTCAAGCACTAGTCAGTCTTCTGATCCTAGTAAACGCTTTTTATTTTTATATGTTCTCTCACATTCAACTCATTGTGAATGTCCATTCGCAGCATCTGGGTTGGATATTCTTCGCACCATTGGATACGTCTATTCTCGACAAGCAGCAAAGGAGCTTGGCAAGAAGGCCGTGTACCTAGGAGTGCCATTCATAGCTGAATGGGTGAGGAACAAGGGCCATCTGTGGAAGTCACAGATCACAGCAGCGAAAGGTGAAAAACATTTTTCTTGTAGCAGCTTGTGCTCCGATGATTAAAATTGCTGACTGATGAGGGGGCAAAAGGAGAAATGCAGGGGCCCTGCAGCTGTTGCAGTTGCAAGAGGAGGCCTGCCGGCAGAGTAGCAAGGATGGCAATGCCACCGAGCAGGATGTCGACTTGCAGATGAGGATGAACAAGGACCTGATGATGAGCTCACTGTGGAAGCTGAATGTTGTGGATATTGAAATGACTCTATTGCATGTTTGTGAAATGGTATGTGTCTTGAGGTATCCAATTTATATAAAGTATGATAAGTATGAGCAGTATGTGTTTGTAGCTTCAGAATAAAATTTCCTTTATCTAAAAAAAGTGCCTACAACTGTCTGGATTACAAGTAGTCTCTTATTCCAGGTTTATCTGTTCAAATTATCAACAAATCAAGCTTATTTAATTTGACAAGTTTGTTCTTTAGGTGCTATACGAAAACAATGTCAAGAAAGAGGATCTGAAGGCCCGAGCAACGGCCTTGAAAATTCTTGGGAAAATATTTCAGGTACAGTGATTGCCTATTCCTTAATGCAATTTATATAGCTATATGTGCTACATCAACAGTTAAACCGGTAAAACTGACATTTATGAATTCAATCTTTCGTCAATTAAAACATGAATAGAGGGAAAAGGAGGCATTGCCAGCGCCAGCGCCAGCGCCTGTGCCAGGTCCATCAGGACCGTCAAAACGAACAGTTCTTGATGATGACAGCAGCTCAGATGACATTTCAGACGATGACCTGGCCCGGACAGTGCCATACCGGACTCCTGCATTTACCCAGGCAATTGTCCAGCCACCCGCGTATTTGTTATATATTCAATGATTTATGTGTTGAAATCTTCAGTAAGAAGTTTGTATGTTTGTGGTGCAGGGAATCGGCAGGCTGTTCCGATGCTTATGCAACCCAGCTTATGATGTTGACGATGATTTCGAGCCCCGCAAGTGAGTCCCAAAGAGGCAGGTACCAACAGATGTTTCAAAGGTTCGTGACTTTTGTCAAGCATATGATTCAGAACAGTGTGAATTCAGATCATATGTTGCCATCCTTTGCCTTAAGAATACACATGTAGATGTTACTTCAGCTCTGGTGATCAGACCAACAGATCAGAGATCCTCATTTTCTCTCCCATGAACAGTAGACCTCCCATCCTTTTTTTTGAAATAGATCCAACTGAATTTGTTGTGCTTATGTAATTGCTTGTTATTGACGTTGTTAAAAAAAGAAGGAAAAGAACAAGTGCTTGTAAAAATCTATTTCTGATCCTAAAATGATATAGGAAATTCAGGTACGATGAACATCAACTTTTGATCCTGTTGTCGGCGTATTGTATTCTGTCTGCAAATATTTTGTAAGTTCCTCACGGCTGTCACTGTCAGAATATACAGAGAGTAGTAGCTTTCTCTCTTTACTGAGACTTTTTAGCATTAGAGACAGTTGGAAGTCTCAGTAATGCTAAAAAGTGCTCCTGCTTCAAACATGGATGAAGTTGTAAGTCATGCAGAGCCAAATGCAGAGACAGTTTCGACAGATGAGCATGTTGGATGAAATTTTGCGCAGATGGAATGAACCCTTGACAAACAGTCTGCAGCCTGCATCCATAGAACCACCATTCTGGTTGAGGCTCCTTATGAAACTGTACAACCACCACAGCTGCCACATAGAGATACAGTTGCTGTCTCTCTCTCCCCCTCCCACCCACTAGGCTACTACCCTAGTTCTCAGTTCATTTCTTCTACACCAGCTACACACAATTGGAATTGAATCGCCTGACCACCTGTTGTCAGGCCCGGAGTTTTGCGAAGAGGCTGCCGAAGGAGAAGAAGCTGCTCCTGACCATGCCGCCGGATCTTGGCTCGGTCGCTCTGGCCACTGCAGCAGGCACGCTCACGTTCTTGACGTTGAGCATGGCGGTCTGGCCAAACTGACCCCGGAGCCCCTCGACGGTCTTCATGTCCACCGGCTGGCCCGAGGGGTCCCGGACGTAGAAGACGTTGGTGGCCTGCCCGCCCGCCGTCGTCACGTCGGCGCGGCTCACCGTGAGCCCGTGCTCCCGGAGCACCCTCGTCACGTCCGACAGCAGGCCCACCCGGTCCCTGCCGCACACCTCCAGCGTGAAGCCCTGCACGTAACGTACGGCGCGTCGCCGGCGTCAGCAACAGCCACAGAATGTGTTCCGGACGTAGCCCTGTTCGCTTAACTAGCTTTAGCGGTACTTTTTCAGCGAACGAACAGTGTTTTCCTCTCCCAACAAATCAGCATCAGCATAAGCCAAAATTCAGCGAAACGAACAGGGATTCTTCTGTGCAGCAGGACACAGAATCAGGAGTCAGGCAGCGAGCTCTATACCTCGGATACTCTTCTAGAAATGGCTGCTTCCAGGCACCTGACCACCTTCTCTGCTTCGTCTTTCAGAAGCGTTTTGCCGTCCTTGCGGCGGATGTACAGCTCCTGGAACAAGAACAGTGGAAGGAAAAGCTTCATGAACCTGCTTGCATTGCATTGCCTGATACAGACGTGACGTGAACAGCATCAGACACTGATGGAATCTATGTGTATGTACCTGGATGCCGTAGTTGGCTTCGGACGACACGGCGGCATGGAACACGACGTACTCCATGTCCGTGAGCGTGCACACGATGTCGAACAGCAGCTTGGACCGGTCCTTGCACTTGACGTTCACCACGGAGTAGGACTTCTCCTCGCAGTGCTCCACCGTCACCTCCGGCCTGTCGCCCTCGCCGCCGGCCGCCACGGGGGCGCCGGCGCCGGCGCCATCGTCGCCATCGCCGTGGACGGCGTCCACGTCGGCGTGCATGAGCTGGTGCAGCCGCCGGTCCAGGTGGTGCGGCGTCGAAGAGGCGTCCGTAAAGTTGGCGTGCGCGCCTCTGCCGTCGTCGTTCCCCCCGCCGCCGCCGTACCCGCGGAGCACGTGCCGCAGCCGGTTCTCGATCGTGGACACGCGGCACGGGTCGTCGATGGCCTGCCTCGTGGCCACGTCGTTCACGTACACGACGCAGGCCACGCGCATGCGGTGCGTCCACACCTCGGCCGCCAGCACGTTGCACTGGAGGTCGGCGAGCACGGCGAAGATCTCGGAGAGGAGGCCCGTCCTGTCAGGTCCTTTGAGCTCGATGGCGGTGTGGTCGCCGATGGAGTGCAGCCCCACCGACCTTCCATGTGAGTGGCTGCCTTTTGGGCGCAGCAAATTGCTCTCTGGACCTAAAGCCTGACCCAAGAAATGGAACAAGTTTGAGTTCATTCTTTCGGCGTTGCTAATTAAAACTTATTCACGCTAGTTGAATTGAACTGTCAAAAGATAAAATCCACACTATATAGTTAGCTTAAATTTCATTGGCACAAAATCGTTCTAGAATTTGCCAACCTCCTCAATGTACTTGATGGTCTTGTCATCAGTAATCTTCTGCCCTTGCTTATCCACGACATGGAACACTGCATCAGGTTGCAACACATGGTATGACTCCAGTTGAACTATATGAGTTGCAACAACACATAGTAGAATAGAGGGAGTAGTATATCTTACCATCCATGAACCATCCACCATCAGAGGTGATGTAGGCTTTAAAGATGTGGAGGTCCAGATCACTCAGGACCTGCAGCACCTCCAGCAGAATGCCATTCTTGTTCATGCTGTCAACCTGCATTTCAAAGGCAAACCCAAGATGAGATGAGATGCATGGTTCTCACTTTCGGGAACATTACTACTCTGTTATGCATCACTGGAGCTGAAGAGGTTAGAAATGCCTCATACCTTCACCAAGGTGCAGTCGGTGCATGTGGTGTTGTCAATGCAAACCCTGCAAAGTCATCACCATCTGTAAGCACATGAAGTAGCAGTGGTTCTAACAAGCACTGAAAGATTAATTGGACGACAGTTGAGCGAGAGACCTTGGAGGGTTGATGCGCTGGTTGAAGTTCTCGTAGTCCGGATCAAAGTAGGGCAGCATCTTCGGAGTCGGTGAATCGATCCTTCCACTGAAACAAACAAATTTATGAGCAAAATATCATCGATATCAACATCATCTTGCAAAGATGCGCTGTAGTAACTCGATGTCAAGTTGTCAAGCATGCATGACAATCCCGGCCAATCATTGAGAGCAGAGACTTGGATCCAATATAATTATTCGACGACAGAGAAGGTAGCCAGCACTCATGAATTCCTTGGTAAAGAAGGTGTAATCACTGTGGACAAGGGAACAAACATACCTTCCACTAGATTCTTCTTTCAGCCTGAGCTCTGCACCTCAGATAACCTGGAAATTACGCCATTAGCTGCTGCCGATCAGCCTCTGAGCAAGGACGTCTGAACCAACGGATGAAATGAAACTGCTGCACTGCTTGCACGCTCTGAAGTCTGAACCTCCTAGGCTAGGAATTCAGACACTTGGAAGAACACGCAAATGCGCAGAGCTGCAGAGGAAGCACTTGCATATTTCTTCACCAGACAAGAGCACATCGCAGCTAGCCGTGGACCGAACCGGGGCCTAACGCTACTACTCCTAGCTATATATATATATATAACAGGTGGTTGTGGTCCGAGATGACACGATAGACCTCTCTCTACAGGGCTACAGCACCATCCATAAAGGCGCAGGCACTGACGATCACCTTCACCTCAGACCGCACGACAGCAAAGATGACCACCACCCTCTTGGGTTCCGGCGAATCGGCGACGAACAAAGTGGCGACCTGGAGCAATACTGTAATATATTACATACACGCACGCATGTCGGCATGTGGTGGCTGCGAGTTGCGATGTTGGATTCAGAGCGACGAATGAACAGCCACAGCCCACAGGCAGCCAAAGGGCGGATGAATTATTGCCGGATCGGATCGGAATATAATCCAATCCGGCGGGAGCGGGAGGAGAGCAATCAGCAGTAGCAATGGGTTGTGCTTGTGCAGTGCAGCCGATCTGCAGCGCAATAGAATTAGAATATAAAATAGGCACTGCGGAATCAGGAACCACGTCAGGGTGACTGGACGCCGATAATAAAGTAAAGAAGCGCAAAAATGCCTTTGGCCGCGCAAATGACGTCCCGGCGTTAGATTCCCGCAAAAAGTCGGCGCGCGCGGCCACCAGCAGAAATCCGCCGCTGCAACTGGCTTGGGCCACCCCATTGGCCGAATGGCCAGTATTTTTTTTTGATCAGCGAATGGCCAGTATTAAGGTGGCTACGTCATGGCCTTTTTTCAAGAAAGAAAAGGAACATAAAAAATTAAATAGGAAAAGAAAAATAAACTGATCCTCACTGTGTGTAATGTTTTAGGTGAGGACAACCCTTTCTTAACCGTGTGATCTTGTTCGACGGTCAAATAACCAATTCTCTCCTTATCCGACGAAGTTTAATATTTGTCATAAGCAACTATTTGTTTCCTTCGCTAGGAACTATTACCTTTTGCCGAGCGAGGATGGTGAGCGAGGACAGGTGTTTAGTTTTCGTGCCTAAACGTCTGGAAGACTACGCAAGGGAGAATCGGCTTGCTCCTGTGAGAGATCGAGCCAAGTCAGCTCTCCTGGACAAATGAGTTCCTTGTTGCTCGCGCCAGTGCACCAAGTCGAGAACCAAGCAAGCCCTCGGTCCCTGGCTATATTTGGTGTTAAGCTACCGTTACAGCTATATATAGCTACAGTAAGGTCAGTAGCAAGAGCTTGTCACTCGGGCGGGACTTTAAGGTGGGCAGGGCTTCCCAAGTTGGTAGTGGCTGGCGGGTCTATGGTGAAAGCTTGGGTGTCTCTAAACCTGAAGCGGTAGGAATGGCGTGAGGCTGGCTTCACAGAGCAGCGATCGCTGTCTGCTTCTAATAGTGGAGGATAACAGGCTGCTGCACCATGGGCCCCATAGCCTTACTATAGCAACAAGGGCGAATCTATGTGTATCCATCGGGGTCAGCTGACCCGGTAACTTGCCAGAAACTCACTTAAAGTTCTTTAATCCACATGCAAATTACTCTTTCAAATAGAAAATCAAACATGTGTTTGACCCCGTTGCTTAGTCCTTGATCCTAATTACATGATATCCTATATTCACCCCAGCATGGCAAACCCACACCATCATTTTTATGATGACATTATCTAAAATATATATAGCTGCAGCTGCACCAGTAATCCACAGGTGTGGAGCTGAAGTGAGCAAGCCCGAGGTGACTAGTGACTAGGGTCCATGGCTGGAAACTTGGAGTCCACTTGTCTTACAAGGAAAGTCGCGTGTCGCAAGGTGGTCTATTAGCTAGAACGGTGGTGGTGGCACACCACGACCACATGGTTAGGACGGCTTGGAATGAGCGGCGTGGAGGGAGCCGCGCGCGCCAGGAACGAGCAAGGCAACAAGCGGGTCAGGGATAGGACGTCATGGCCGCCTAGCTCATGCATGAGAGCGATCGCTGCTAGTCTATCTGTGAGCCCTAGGATGGGAAGTATGTAGAAGTTGAACCGAACACGCTTCACAAGCAAGCAGGCATAGGCACAGGCACAGGCACACAGGCACAGCCGCACAGGTGAGGGCATACATGTTGGCAGAGGACGCCAGTAGACAGGAGTAGTGCTTGCAAGCCCCGGCCGGGTCCCCAAATGCCGACGGTGAGGTACACCGTACACGGTCCCCTTGCAATTGCAAGCAAGTCGTCACGTTTTGATTTCTTCACATGGCCCCCAGCGACCAGCAGCAGCCTGCCTGTCTTCACGTCACGTGGGTGGGAATGGATCCAGGTCTCTCGCTCGCTGTTGGGAGTCTTGGGACTAGTAGGACAAATCACAGTACTTAGGGCAGTCCCGATGCATACTAGAGTAGTTTCTAAGAGCAATAAATTGTACTATAGACTCTAATTCTTCCCATGCATAGTTTCCTCAGTAGTTTCTATATTTTTTTAAAAAATTAATGACTTCATGCATGTTTCACAAAGAGAGCTTGATCAGCTGTACTGAGAATATATGTAGCACACGCACAGCGACAAATCGATCTCCAATACTAATTCAGATTCACGTTTCGGAGGTCGAGCACAAACAAATATCTGGTTCTCGAGCGGATCATGTCGTGCTTTAATCTGATGCAACACGCAACAACAAAAAGCAATCAGACTGGCAGCAACCAAGCTGATTCCACTGCCCATAGATTAAATCGTCCACTTGTTGACGAGATAGCGGAACAAAGGGATCGGCACGAAAAAGATCGAGACCACCTCACACCCTGGAGTCGCCGATGCTTGGTGCCCTGCCGCTGCTGCAGCAGCACCTCCTCTTCGGACAACGGTAGCGTACGGCGTCCATCCGCACCACGGCCTCTGCTGCGTGAAGGACGTGAGTGCGCGGCCGGAAAGATGGGGGAGGGCCGGAGGGATGCGGGAGCGCGTAGGATAGTTTTGGCGGCGCGCAGGGAAGATGCGAGCGGAGTGGAGCGGAGCAGGAGATCCGAGCAGAGAAGGATTTCTCCCCAACGCCGTTCGGCTCGTTTCCTCGAGCATCAGCAAACGTGAATACTTCGTTTCCTATGTAGGAAACAGTTTCTCTATTTTCTCTTCTCTCTTCGATAAATCTACTGTCACATTAGTAATTTGCTGAGTTGACAGATTAATTAATAGAGATAGAAACTATCATAAATACACCATTGAAACTATCATAATGACGCGCGCACACGCTCGACACGAGGTCGCTCGACACGAGGTCGCGTGCATATGCATGCAGGTACACTGGTCTAGCCTATAGATGTCCAATGGGCCGGCACGGCATCGGGCCAGCACGGCCCGGTGAACGTCGGGCCGTCACTGGGCCGTGCCGTGCTTGAGCTAGGCCAAAACACCGGGCCACAGGCTGCGTGGCCATATATATAGTGCAGCCACTCTGGCAGTGGGCAGCGGCCGCGTGCCCGGAAAAAAAATCACATGCATACAGGCTGCAACCAGGCTGAGTGGATACACGCGTTAATCTGCTGCCACGTCGACGAATCAACAGCATTTACGGCATGTGCGCTCATCGGGTGGCAGTTCGTAGCCATCCACGTTCTGTGATTGGCTCGTACCTCATGCGCTCTCCAGCTCTCGTCCGTCCATGCTGCTGCTTATCCACGTGGCAGAAGATTGATCTCTGTATCCACGGAGCCTGGGATGCATACCGTCCACACACGTATGGTACGTGGCCCGCTGGCTGCCGACACGGAACTGCTGGGCCCCTGGCCCTGGGACCCGCGAAAAGGCCGGCCGCTACTATCCCCTGTTCGCCATAGGCCAGAGCCCACGACGACGACGAATTTCCCCCAGAAAGACAGGAACCGAAAGGCTGGCCGCTTTCTGCAGGTGGGTGGGCCGAAGCAGACGGCTCCAGCCATCCAGCGTGCGCGCTGCGGTGGCGGGTGGCGGGGCGGCTGTCTCATCTCATGATCTCCTCGATACTCTAGGTCTAGATCTGTTAAAATTTTACAAAATTTTTCAAGATTTCTCGTCACATCGAATCTTTAGACGCATACATAAAACATTAAATATAGATAAAAAAATAAAACTAATTACACAGTTTAGATGAAATTCACGAGACGAATCTTTTAAGCCTAATTAGACTATGATTAGACACTAATTGTCAAAGAAGAACAAAAAAAAATATATGCTACAGTACCATATCCAAAAAAACGCCAACCCTCCGTATCTGGCCTGGCCGCCTAGCCTGGGCCTACGCGTATGCTAGGTTGGTAGCCGCCGCTCGGGTGGCCACTCGGTGTCATGGGTGATGCCGTGATGGTGAATGCTGAATCGGGGGGTGTACTTGTCCAAGCATCTTGTCGTGTCTCTCTCTGGCGCTCTGGCTCTGCTTGCGTGACGGCCTTCGACGTTTCGTTTGCACACACGCCCTCCTCGCTCTCTCTCTCGCTCACACTGTACGACCCGGCCCAAATAAATGCCTGCCAATATTGCGTACTCCTACGAAGCTTCTTACGCTTACGCCCAAGAAAACTACTCTACAGTATGAAACCGAATTTCGAGAAAAAAAAAGGTAAGAGCGGTCAATGGCAAACACTAAAAAATTGCCCAACTTAACCATAACGGACACCAGGAGATTTTCCTTCATTCGGAGGTGAGACGGGCCGGCCCGCATGAGGGACCACCTCGTCAGCGACACCAATCCAAAGCATCATAGCACCATAGACGATAGAGCGACACGGCAAGCAACACCGCAACACGAGGTTTCGAAAGGGACACGGTCGTAGCTGCGGGCTGCGGGCGGCTGCCTCGTTGATCAGCCGTCACTTGGCAACCGCTAGCTTTCCTAATCCAGCATGATTACACGACTACACGCACACCGCCGGGAAATCCCCACTAGGGAACCGGCCGCCACCTCGGCTGCGCACGGCCTGCGGCCAACCCATAGGCCGCGTGGCGCCGCGCGCGTGACGGTGGAATCGATCGCCATCTATGTGTGTCTACGTCACCCCGATCGAGCGTCCAGTTCGATTCCGAGCCGGCGAGCAGAAGGTACCGATGAATGAATCGAGGAGGAACAGACTGCAGGGCGATTAAGAGCGAGTTGTTGTTGTTACCTCTTCTCGTCTCGTATGCCCGATCCTTTGCGTCGTCGCCAGTCGCTTCTACTCGATCGACTTCCTTCCTCCTTCCTCTACTTGGGTCCTTGTGCTTGCTTGCTCGGCTTCGATGCCCGCCCGGCTTGTTCCTAAAATTGCACGAACACGAAGATGGGTGGAAGAGGGGAGGAGCGAGGGAACACCAAGGGTGGAAGAATCAAATTGAGGAAATGAATGGCAAAAGGGAGAGAGATATCCGGGGGCCTCCTCCTAGTACTCCTAGCAACTAGAGAGAGGGAGAGGATAGAGATAGTCAGATCACTCACCAGCCCTTCGTGTGCCCGTCACTTGATGCCGCTCTAGCTATGCCATGCCACACACCGTCTCTCCTCCCTCCCTCCTCTAGGGCTGTTATTATATAGGCCCTGTAAATGCTAGGTGCCACAAATGAACTCAACCATGGTCAGCTGGTGGGAGGGCACCCATCTCCCCCACCCCCCTCTCTAGTCTAGAGGAAAGAAACAACCTTCACCATGGTGTTGTTGGTGTCGCAAGCGCGAATGAAACCACACGCGATCAAGCTGTAAGCGAGGTACAACAATCGGTGGTGCCAGGTAATCGTGGCACAACGCGGCAATGCCGTTGGTCGATGCTACAACTAAGCATGACGTGGTCATCATTCTGACATTCTATATACGGTGAATCCGCGGGATATGACAACGTGGTTTCTCTTGTTCTCAACAACCTATACCTACGACAAATAAAATTTGGCACGCATATTTGAAAAGATCCCATGAGGGTACGTACGTAAAGGCTCGCATGTGTATTGCGTAACGTAAGAGCTCTCCCGCCAAAAACACGTCATCACCTAGGGCTACACGACAAGCGAGAGAACGACGTACTGTATAAGTCAACAGCCCATCGAAACCGTGTCGTGATACGTTACAGTTCATCACATCTTGTTGCTGAGTAACTTAATTACCAGCTACGATCACACGAGCGACGACAAGTCATAACGCATAAAGTTCTAAGTTTACGTTAATTATCGCTAAATGTCAACTGACTGGCATAGCCAGCCAACTTGGCCAGGGTTGCTGGCATAACCCGCCAAATTAGCCAGAGTTACTGCATATAGCTCTCACCAAATTGGCCAGGTTGTTGGCATAGCCAATTGTCGAGTAGTGAAACTAGCTATTCGTATAAATTTACTTGGTTATATTTTTTTTAAAAAATATTTATGATGTATAGGCTATTAGGAAATCTCAAGTTGGTCCATGGATCACCTATATTCACCCCCTAGTATTTAGGAGTTTTTTTATTTATGATATAGAGAATCTACTGGCATTGTGGTGCATCATGTGTATAATTGAATTACAAACTTTTAAATACATGTAAGGCTTATAAATATATTTCTTGATTTTCTATGACAATTTATGTTGCAAGAGTCATATTTATATTTACTTTAAAATGTCATAATGACCTTTTTTATTATATTTTTGGTAGTATTTAGGCATTTTCCTTTAAATAACTTTTAAGCAACAACTATTTTATATAGGTAAAGATTTCCACCGCGAAAATTGACGAAAAAAGGATGGAACGGCTCTAGATTCATGGATGGCAATAAAAATTATGCTATAGGAAATATTCCTTTTTTTTTTTTTGCATATTTGAGCTAGCTAGCTTAGTGCGCATATGTCACTATTAGGCGAGTACATAGCATCTCTGGAAACAATATATAGGGTGTATTCTATTAGCCGTTGTGCGGCAAAAGAAAAATGTATGGACACAATGGAAATGGATTATTCCATGGCAGCAGGCATGGTGACATAAGGGGGCAGATTAATTCATGCGGAAAGAAATTCCCCGAATTAAAATGATTGCAAGTCAGCTGTGTGCATGGCTTGCTAGTTGTTTTTTCTCATAAAAAAAAGGAAAAGGTCGCGTGCAGTGCATATGTCCCAGCTAATGCAACAGCGAAAGAACAAATTAAACAGGGATCGAAAATCTATGTGGCCATCTGGCCGTGGCAAGACAAGCACACAGGTCGTACGTCTTGTGATCAGGATTCTAAGACATGGCGATCGGGAAAAGCATGAAGAGGATTTAACATGGTAAGGTCCGATCCAGGTGAGGATGTGAAGGATTCGCATGCCACGTCGTCCATTCTCTAGTGATGTACCATGCGCGTGCTTCGATTCGGTGCTATGCATGGATGGATCCATGGCTATCCCAGTCGTATATGAGTTAGTTCTTGAAAAACTAATTAAGAGTGCAGCACTAGTTTCTCATTTTTGTTCACGCACATGGCGTTGTTAGCAGATACTGTACATGGTGGTACGCTACAGCTATATATAGATAACTAGCCAGTACCCCCGCGCATTGCGCGGGCGAGAAAAGCAATGGGGTCACTACATCAGAGAAGGACATCACTGGCGGTTTAAAACCCCCCTTCACTGGCGGATTTTGAACCGTCATAACCAACTCGGCAGTGATAAACTGATCACATCACTGCCGGTTATGCCAAACCGGCAGTGATAGCTCGTGTATCACTACCAGTTCGTGTTACAAACCGACAGTGATACTTGAGCAATCACTGCCGGTTTGTGTTACAAACCGGCAGTGATACTTGAGCCATCACTGCCGGTTGTTTTAACCAACCGGTTGTGTAGATTATATTATCACTGCCGGTTTTCTTTGAACCGGTAGTGATATACTTTTCACAATTTACATTTTAATAATTGTTTTATTTTCATTTCGAGGGGAGGTGGTGGGGTGGGAGGTCGGGGAGGTGGAGGTGGTTGCTATCGATCAATTTGATATCGATGTGGAGGTGGTTGTGGATCAGCGACAATACAAACCCATCAACATTTATATTACAAAAGTTCCAAAAAAACTTTAAGTATCGAATTAAGAGTTGCATTACAATAGCCTATCGATGTGGTCTCTTCCGTACTGGGCCTTGTACTTCTTAGTCCTCGCAATGGAGAATGATCCTTTCTTGGTCAATATCTCGTCCATCACAAATCTTGCTATCTCCTCTTGAATTTCTCTCATCTCAAAATCTAGCAACTGGTTGTGATTGTTTGCTTTGCGCTGTAATTGAAGCAAGATGATATTGAGATGCACAAACGTAAGACAAAACAATAGAAATGGGATGCCTACGTACCATATCATCTCCATTATCTGTTTTTGCGCCAAAGTATTTTAGCATTGCCCACATCACATAGAACCCACATTTATTGTTCCCCATCGGTTGATCTAGGGTCTTGAGATCCTCCATATACTTTACACTGAATGGGGCACTCCATTGCTTTTGCATCTTGCTATCGAGATTTTTCCAATCAGGTAATGCCTTCATTCTATGTGACATTGTAAATGAAGTGTGAAGGCCGAGGACATTACAATATCCTATGTAATTAGAAAGTGCTGTGATATTAGGTTCACTTACTTATTCAGCACTTTGACTAGGGAGTCAATAAGAGAAAGTGACTTTTTCTTTGAGTCCCACACCTCGATATGTGAATCTTGAAGATAGATATCTACGAGGATGAAATGGTTGCTGCAATCACAAAGTCTATGTTATTGAATGACATATCAAGAAAAGAAACACTAAAATAAGGGTCGCGAACACATACTCGTGTCGAGCGGCGGCGGCGTGCACTGGCGGACAGCGTCGAGCGCGCAAGTGTCGTGCACTGGCGTTGGAGCGCGCTAGCACCTTATATAACCCACGCATCCAGAACAATATCTACAACATATATAGTTCTAAGCATCTCTTTATTTCTAGCACACAAGTTTCAATACTGAATAATATCTCTATCCTTAGCATTGATGGATAATGAGTTTGGTAAGAACTCATCATTTGGAACTAGAAAAACAATTTCATCACAATAAACTAGTTGATTGGTGTATCATCGCTTAATAAGATTTGTCAGTATAGGTATGAAACACAAAAAATTCTACTGAACTGACCTGTTTAGAGACAAGAATGTGTGACCCCACTTGAATTTCCCAAGCAGCAAATGTGCTGTATCTTACTCCCCACTGCAAATATGTATATAACATAAGCTGATGCCTGACAGTACCTAATTATAAATCAAGCTACACGATTATATGACCTACATATTCCAAACAATATTGTTAGGTAAGGCTTGAAAAAAATTACTATATTATGAGGGCTGTTGATAAAGCTTTCACACAAGATAGTTCACATGGCCGACAATAGTTCACAGGATTTGCCGCTACTAACCATGGTACTTCAGCTTGTTTTGGAGGCAGAAACGGTATGTAGTAGTCAGCTAAGTTCTTGCTTTCAGACTAATTAGTAACTTGATGCAAGTTCCGTTGGTGCTCATAAAGCAAATGGTAACGGAGACAAAATAAAACTCATGAGGATTGGATCTAGGGGAACAGGTGTTTACCTGTGTTGAATAGAGTGAGCTTCTCCTTCCCAACGATGAGCTCGGACATCTACCCCGGGCGTGGCGCTGACCCTGGCATAAGACGTCGCTGGGCTCGGTTTTGGCCTAAGGGCCCTGCTCGGCCTCGGCGACGGCCACAGAAAGGAGCTGCTGCACTGCCGCCCTTCTTCTGTGTGCGCGCGCGAGGCCGCCCCGGCGCCGCCGGGGAGGGCAGCGCTTGCTACCATGGCGCGTGGCCCCCCACCTCTGGGTGCGCGTGCGAGGCCACCCCGCCGCTATGGCCGTCGAGGGAGGGAGAGGGAGCTCAGGGAGTGCGGCTGCTGATGGGAAGAGAGAGTGCTGCTGCAGTGGGGCGGAGATGAGAGATCCCGTGAAGGAGGGGGAGCCGGGAGTTAGGGTTCACGAGCAGTGTTCTATTCCGTTCGGACAGAGGAGGGTGGGAGGTCGAGCTATATGTACTATGGACATATCACAGGCGGTTTAAACCACGAACCGGCAGTGAATCTAATTATCACTGTCGGTTCGTGGTTGGAACCGGCAGTGAAGCTCGTAATCACTGGTGGTTCAAAAACCGGCAGTGAACCTTATTATCACTGCCGGTTCCAGCCACGAACCGGCAGTGAAGCTCATTATCACTGCCGCTGCCGATTCCAGCCACGAACCGGCAGTGATAATGAGCTTCACTGCCGGTTTGACCCCTACCCCAATCATTTGAATGTCTGTCAGAGTTTGAACCGGTAGTGAAGATTTATCACTGCCGGCCCAATACAATCCGGCA
This sequence comes from Saccharum hybrid cultivar R570, assembly GCA_038087645.1. Lineage (NCBI taxonomy): Eukaryota > Viridiplantae > Streptophyta > Magnoliopsida > Poales > Poaceae > Saccharum > Saccharum hybrid cultivar. Next base: position 5,559,657 of record JAQSUU010000190.1, on the reverse strand, counting down.
GTGATGGACCGGCAGTGATGTTTGAATCTGTAGTAGTGGGTAATATCATTACATGCCTGTATATCGTAGTTGTTGATTAAGGTGGTGAAGGATCATAAAAGCTTAAGTTACATGGCTGTTGTAAGCATAATATATATAGAAGAATGGATGAAAAATAGACTTGTGATGACAAAGCCCAAAGTTTGACACATGCAAGTAATTAGCGCCTTGGTGTGTGGTCATTTCATCAAGGGGCAGTTCAAGTAGTCTGTTAGTAAGGAGAACACAACGAAAAAACTTGCTAGTTTGCTGGTTAGTCTATTCTTCAGCTTTGATGCCAATGGTTCAGCAGCCAAATGCAAGATAATATTGGTGTATGAACTGGGGGAACGAAGGAGGCGTCAAAGATTATTGAAGGTGTCATCACCCATCATGGCATGAAGGCCTGTTATGTGAAAGAAGAGCAGATTTAAGTGTGCAAAACAACAATATATTCTTGGAAGGTTACCTGTAACTGTAAATGGTTTGCTGCACAGCATTTCCGAGCTGTCTTGTCCACGACGTGTTGCGAGGTGTGGAAACAATTACAAATGGCAAATGCTTCATGGTTTAACACTGAACTGCAAGATGATGTGGAGTAGCACAGTAAGTAAAGATTATATTAAGTTAACTAAGTTGAACCAGATGACCGCCAGATCAGATTGCCTTGTTTTGCAGAACCGCCCAGCTGCTATGCAAGGGTCATCACAGCAGTTCAGCACAATCGGCTAGGAAAAAATTGCACATTGAAAATATATCACTCTTTGTACAGTGGTTGAATTGCCATATTATTGCTCATTTTGACAATCTTGTAAGGGTTTGGAAATAAAATTTGTATAATAAATGATGAGGTATGTACCGATTGAATGGTTAGCAAGCGAAAGTTTTTAAAAAACATCTATAACATTTTGCTCTAGAATGAACAACTGATTAGAAATTGAGCCTACTGGCAGGGCGTTCATCAATACAAATGAGAAATATGATAGTAGTACTTCATGAAAAAAAGAACATCCAGGTAAATGTTACATGGTATGTACCTATTGAATGGTTAGCAAGCGAAAGTAAAAAAAAGACATCATATAACATTTTGCTCTAGAATCAACAATTGATTAGAAATTGAGCCTACTGGCAGGGCGTTCATCAATACAAATGAGAAACGTGATAGGAGTACTTCATGAAAAAAAGAACGTCCAGGTAAATGTTACATGCAGAATACAACAATTTATTTAACAAACTAAAGGGAAACAAAACGCACCATTTTTTTTGGAGACATGCCACACTTTGCTATGTACTGAGTTTCATATGAAGCAAAAGGAAAAGATTAACACACATTGCCCAAAAATGGTTAAGACATTTATATATAGATATGAGGCCAACATAATCAGGTAGCATCTTAGATTTGATGTAACACCTCTATTCCGAGCTATTTTAGCGACCTGTGGCATGAAAACTTCATTATGTATGTTGAAATTTGCGTCATAAGTTCAGTAACCTGTGCTGATTGCAGAAACAAAATATAGAAATAAAATCAAGAATACGGCACTAAAGTATGAAGCAGCAGTAAGGGGAAACCAAGAGTTCAGAATCTTTTTTTAGTATGGAACACATGAGCTTGGTTACCACAAAGAAGACATTAGTACCGTGAGGAGTCGCTCAAAAGAATGTTGTAATAATTTGAATATAGTATTGTCGGTGTTTAGTTTTCAGAGCGTGGTTTTCTGGATGAGGTGGTCAATATAAATTTAAAGGGTTAGCCCTTTCAGGATTAAGCCGACCAAAGCTTGGATCAACATGTAGATTAATTAAGCAAGTAAACTTTTTAATAGGTGATTGAAGGATGTAACGCAGCAAAGGAATAGCATTTACTGCCATGTCTTTTGTAGGCATTGGATGTTGACATCTTCACCTGTCGGCCTATTATGCTCCTGCAAATTTAGATAGGGAGATCAGGAAAACTATGGAGATCAGATAAAGTGACCAGTTGGGGTAAGAAGGAAAGGTCATCTAGCACCAAACTGATAATTTGAGAAAATATTTGCCTAAACCAAGCAATATGTAAACGTACATGGTTGCAGTTACTCATCCACATGTGAATCATTTGAATAGAGGTAGGTCAACGAACCCCTGCAAACCAAATTTTCGTTGAGAGCAGCCATGGGCTCGACTTAGGCATTACATCGAGCACCTGAAAGGCGCAGGACACGAAGGGCCAAGGAAACAGGAACTGAAGGACGTATCGTGCACGGGTTCGTGCGGTGGCGGCCTGGGCGGCCTCGGCGGGAGCGACGACGGAGATGGGCGGGGGTGGGGGCGGTGGCGGTGGTACGGCGCATGGGGGGAAGAGTCGGGGCAGGGAGGGATAGGGATGACGAAAGAAGTAGGACCGTGGTTGTGAATGGGGAAAGACTTCAGCTGAAGCGAGAACCTTCGGGAGAGAAAGGGACGTGGACGACAGACGTTCGCCCGGGCTTGGTCCGACGGTGGTTGCGTGAGAACTGGCTGAGGCACGTTTACTGCTCCCGGAACAGGGTTTTGTGAGAGGATACGGAGATGCTGGGAGCCTCAACTTTAAGAGGTATATATAGATATCTATATCTCTACTTTTTTATTTAATCTATATCTCTACTTGGTTGCCATCTCTAAATCTTCAAGATATAATTAAATAATTAATCACATGGTCCTCGCATGCATTCGCAACGACAAATGGCGTATATATAGCTACAACATACGAATGCATGTCTGACACTTGGCCGGTTTGGGAGGGTTTACCGGCTTTAATTTATGCATGCAGCTTCTTCGGCTCGCTCTCTCCATGTTCTTATAGTCTTTTTTTTCTCTATTATTTCAAGTAAACTAGTAGGCGATAATTAAAACACATTTTCCCCCTTTACCAACTCAGGCTTTTTCGGCTACCGTAGCAGAGCAGGAGCCCCCCTTGATGTCTTGTGCATGTTTTCATTTGATGTTCCGTGAAATTGCTCGTACCAAAAACACGTCATCGCTCGGTGATTACAGGACAAGAGAGAGAGAGATCAACTCAGCACTATTATACGATTCCCTTTGATTTTTGCATCCTCATCAGAAGGTACCAAAGGTACAATCAAATTATAACTAGTAGGAGGTCCCGATTTCTAGAGTAGCTAAATAAGCTATATTTTGGGTTATATCTAAAGTCAAATTTTCCGAACATGGACCACGTCACTATTAGCCTAGCATGTCTGAGAATAACGTAGGTATGTATTCTACTATATAACAGTGGCAAAAAGAAAAACGTATGAACAGAACAGCGCGATATGTCTTCGGCTATGGATATTTAGCGACAGAGGTTAGTTTTCCTAAGTTAATAGGCAGCTATATAGCATGCTACAAGTCCAAATAGCTGCCACCACTGCTTAAAATAGCTATATATAGTCGACTACAGCGGTCAGTAGGCGGAGATTTGCTATACATATATACCTAGCTAGGGACGGACGTCACATTAGAAATTAAATGGATTATTCCATGGCTGACATAATGCATGCAAGATCCATGAGAGAACAATTTCCTGAACATGATCGCAAGTCAACTTTGTGCTCTAATATTTTATCAGAAAGAAAGAAAGAAAAAGGTCATGTGTATATATGCCGTCCTTGGTACAGTGAAAGAAAAGAGCAAACAAGAGAGAGATGATCTATCTGGCACTGCTCGGATTAGCACAACTATCTTGTGATCGGAATCTAAAACAGTGGCAAGTGAAAACGCACATACATGAAGGATTTAGCATGGTAAGGTCCAGATGTGTGGATGCGAAAGATTCAGATTCCATCTCCATTTGCCACTATACATCATATGCGCTTCGGTGCCCTGCTGGAGCATGGATGAATGACTATCCACTTGTGCACTGTTCGGATAAGCTTTTTAGTGCCACCAGATCTTTCCTTGATATAAATCTTGAACTTATCCTGGACAAGACAATTATATATGACACAATCGCTATGTTCACCTAAACACCAGTGCAGAGACTATGCTTGCACTCTTTGTTTCTCAACAACCGGCCACCACCTTGTTTTTCTCCATGAAAGAGAAGATGATAGAGCACTTATTTAGAACAGTTGTTTTTTGGAATTGTGAGGTTCCTTTCAGATTTGTTTCCCACTCCGTGATGTGAAGAAAATGGGTGTTCTTTTCAGTCATATTGGGTGAACAAGTTAGTGCATGGTTCTCTAGTGAAAAAGATCGACTTGCTGTTTTTGGACAGCGTTGCAGTCAAAATTGAACTTTTTGGACGTTGACCGTAACTATACCTTTTTACTATTTTTTTACAACATACCTTTTTACTATTTTTTTACAACATACTCCGTACCTTTTTACTATTATTTACGTTGACGTAAACATGCATGACAAACCAATTCAGTTTTATCTTTAAAGGTACTTCTATTATAATTACAAGTACATCAACCTATGCAGTGCGTGCGTCTACATGGGGTATTTTATAGTAATAAATAAGCATTGTAAGTTCGTGAATAAATACAACTAATAAAGTTGCTTATTATTGCGCTCTCTCTCTTTCTATGTGTGCATTTTCTAAAATAAGATCCATATAAAGATATAGGAGTATTCTATAAACTTTATCCGGCTATGATAAACTTTATAACTAGTATGTGTTTTTCATCCATATTCATAGTTCTTCCCCTTTGCGTCGCACATTCGTCATTCGTGTATCTTTAATACATGTTTATTTTAAACATAATTTTTTTGAGTTGTCACTGACTCTTGTTTTTTAGGGAACTTTGATGCCTTGTTTGGTTAGGTCGTGACTTTTGTAAAAGCTGCTATCAAAAAGTTGCTGTGGGATAGTAGAAAGCCTGTTTGGTTAACAGCTGTGGCTTTTGAAAAAGCTTCTCTCACTTACGAGCAGGACCCACATGTCATGCACAGACCAGGTCTTCTTCCTACTCTCTCCAGATCTAACCACGCTGGGATGGCCATGCTCGCCGGACCTGCGCCTTGCCGGACATGCGCCTTGCTGGACCTACACCTCGCCGAACCCGTGCCTCGTCGTACGCCTCTAGGGCTCCCGCTGGGCAGGGCATCAGAGCTGGAGGTCCTGTCGGGCAGGGCACTAGAGCTAGGGGTTGAAAGTCCTATGTTTGGTGTTGGTAATTAGTGACAATGCCTAAAGTACTAATCCTATGCCTAAGTTGTATGTAGCATATGAGGATTAGTACACTCCAAGGTTGGTGGCAAGATGGACATGGTGATCATGATGGCCACACTTGGATTTGGACGCAACCCTATGTGATCAAGGCAAAGGTATATGCTTAAGGGTTGTGTTTTAGTAACCAAGACACCTAGTGGGTGTGGTTACATTATAGGATAGATAGCCGTACTATAAAGAGGAGAATGACGCGGCTATTGAACTCCTAAGTGCCTCTAGATGTGCATTTCATGATCATATGCATTTGGATAGAACTAATATCGCCTCGAAAAATGATTGTGAAAATGCTAACACACTCACACATGTTCAAGATCACTTGGTGATGTTAGCACATTTACGACGGCGTTGGAGTTTGAGCGGTAGAGAGGGTTTGGGGTCTTCTCTCCCTCCCGCCGAGCGTGCGAGCGCGGGATTCAGGCGATTTCGGGGATATGAAATGCCTATTTTCCACTACGCCGGAAGTCGGAAAAAGAAACGGAAGCGAACGGAGGTCACAATGATGACCGGACGCTGCACCGGACGCGGTCACGGTGTGACCGGACGCGTCCGGTCAGTGTCCAGTGTCTGCGCGTTTTTCAGTTGTTTGATCGGACGCAAGGCGCGTCCGGTCACAGGCGACCGGACGCGTCCGGTCGTCCAGGGAGCTTACTGGACTCCGACCGGACGCAGGCACTGTGGCGTCCGGTCAGTTCTTCAGCGCGTCCGGTCGCTGGTTCGTTGTGCGCGGCTCAGGGTTGACCAGCGCGTCCGGTCAGTTACGGGACCGGCGCGTCCGGTCGTGACCGGCGCGTCCGGTCGTTGCGACCGGCGCGTCCGGTCGGTGCTTCGCGAAACTAGCCGTTGCGCGACCGGCGCGTCCGGTCAGTTGGACCAGCGCGTCCGGTCAACGCGACTTCGGCTGTTTCAAGTTTCTAACGGCTATATTCGAAGGGGTACGTCTATAAATACTCGTTGGTCGGCTCAAGGCTCTCTCTCTCGAACATTTGACATACTTGTGAGCACTTTGAGCTAAGCAACTCCCCTCCCACTCATCTCTCTTGCTTCTTTGCATATTCGAAGTGAGATTGAGTGATCCAAGTGCATTTGCATTGTGAGATTGCATCTAGTTGGCACTTGGTGGTTGATTTGCTGCGGGATTCTTGTTTCTCTTGGTGGTTGCCGCCACCTAGACGGCTTAGAGCAGCTTGGAGGCGTTGGCAAGAGTTGGTGATTGTTCTTGGTCACCTCCGGTGATTGTGAGGGGTTTGTGCCTACCTCGGCGAAGCGCCAAAGGCAACATTAGTATATTGCTCGTGTCATTGCAACCTTTTGCCATTTGGTAGGTTCTTGTGGCGCCTTTTGAGAGGCTCGGTGTGTGACCGATTAGCCACCGAACCACGTGGTGAAGAGGGACATAACGGGGACTAGCGTGCCGGCAAGCACGTGAACCTCGGGATAAATCTTCGTGTCATCACTTTCATATTGTGATTGATTGATCCCGGTGTTCGGTTATCTTGGTATTCATTGTTGATCATATTGGTTGGCTCAATACTTCGCCCCTCGGTGATACCCTCCTAACTCAACTCCACATTACTTTCTTAGTTATCTTTGCTAGCTAGTTAGCTTTGCTAGAGTAGCTTCTTTGTGTAGCTTGCTAGTTGTAGTTTCCTTCTCGGTTTGACTTGTGCGGTTGAGTGCAATTACTAGATTTGTGAATTGGTTAGGTGGCTTGCAAACACCCCGTAGGCTAAGCAAAACTCGCAGCTCGCTATTTGTTTTATTGATAAACTTGTTTAGCTTGTCCTTGTAGAAAATTTTTTAATTGGCTATTCACCCCCCCTCTAGCCATCAAGACCTCTCAAGTGGTATCGGAGCCGTGGTCACCGTTTATAAGGCTTAACAACCTCGGTGTAAGATGGCTCAAGTTATGTTCAATCATGTTAATGGCAAGCCTCCATTCTTTGATGGCATCTCTTCCTTTGATCATTGGAAAAGGAAGATGAAGCAATATCTAGGCAATATACATGAGAAGGTTTGGGATGTGACCAAAGAAGGATACGTCATTCTTGATGAGGAAAACCTCACTCCCAATGACCGTATCAACAAACAATGCAATACGGCGGCACTTGACACAATCTATCGTGCCATTGATGATAAAGTATTTGAGCAAATCAAAGATCTTGAAAAGGCAAATGAGCTTTGGATAAGGCTTGAAGAAACATATGAAGGCACTTCAACGGTAAAAAGTGCCAAACTATATATGCTCAAGGACAAGTTCTCCACATTCAAGATGAAGGATGATGAATCCATCCCGGAGATGTTCTATAGGCTCCAAGTCATTGTCAATGATCTCAAGGGGCTTGGGGAGAAGGTTGAGGACAAGGACTTCTCACACAAGTTCTTGATGTGCTTACCCAAGAAGTTTGCCACCTTGAGAAGAATGATCTTTAGAGAGGGATTGGACAAGGTCAAACCAACCAATGTGCTTGGAGATATAATGACCGATGCCCAATACAATGATGATGAAGATGAGGTAGAAGAGAAGAAGGAGACCAAGGTCAAGCAAGAGAAGCCCATTGCATTCAAGGCTTCATCCTCTAAGGGCAAGAGCAAGGTGGAGAGTGATGATGATGATCCATTCGATGATGAGACCATGGCCCTCCTTGTGCACAAGATGGGAAGGTTCATGAAGAAGAAAGGATATGGGGCAAGGAAAAGGAGAGACACTATAAAGGCAAAGACCCTTTGCTACAATTGCAATAGCCCCGATCACATAGTGGCGGATTGCCCCTATGAAGATAAGAGATTTCATAATGGGGACTTGAAGCTCAAGAAGAACAAGAAGGATAAGAAAGAGAATGAGAAGAAAGCAAAGAAGAGCTTCACTTTCAACAAGAAGAATAAGGGTGGTGGTTATGTAGTCACTTGGGATAGTGACAACTCCGATAGTGATGATGATGAAAGCTCTAGTGATGATGAGAGGATCACTCGGCGAGCCATTGCAAACATCGCCCTCTCCAACAAGCCATCCATCTTCGACACTACATCAACATGCCTTATGGCCAAGCCTACCAAGGTAAAACATGATGATAGTGATGATGATTCTTGTGCTAGTGATGATTGTAGGAGTGATGATGAGGAGGATGAGGACTACTCCAAGGATGATCTATTAGGCATAATAGATCAAATGAGCAAGGGCTACAAGAGGACAACCAAGAAATACAAAATCTTGGAACAAGAGCTCATTGCCAAGAGCAATGAAAATGATGCCTTGATGGAGGAGCTTGTTGCTCTCAAAAAGAGTAAGGAGTGCAAAGGAATTGAACAAGAGCTCAAAGCTCTTAGAAAATCCTTTGATGAGCTAGAGGCTTCTCGTGAGTGTCTAAAGGAAGACCACGAGGATCTTGAAATTGCTCACACTAGGCTTAAGGAAGCCCACTCCACTCTACTTGAGCTCATCAAGGAAAAGGACCTTAAGTTGGAGAAGTTCATGAAGGAAGCTAAGGAGGAGCAAGTGATTGTCACTTGTGATATTGGACTAACATGTGATATTATTGATGATTCTTTATTTGTTAGTCCTACTAATGCTTCATGTAGCTCATCATCATCCACCACAACCAACTCTACCTCTACTACTAGTGATTCATCACTTGTGGTTGAGACTCTCAAGAGAGAGGTGGATGATCTCACCCGCGCATTAGGCAACGCCTATGGTGGGGATGCTCGCTTGCTAAAATGCTTGGGTAGCCAAAGGTTCTCTCTTAACAAAGAGGGATTGGGCTATACTCCCAAGAAGGGCAAGGCGGCCTTTGCTACTCCAAAGTCTCGCTTTGTGAAGGGCAATGGTCGGTATTGCAATAGATGCAAGCAAGTTGGGCATCTAGAGATTAATTGTAATAAAATGAACAAGAACAAGAAAAATGCTAATGTACCTTATATTCCTTTTGATTCTTGTTATGTGCTTACCAAGGGTGATAAAGGTGTGCATGCTAGGTTTGTTGGTACACCAATTGTGGGCCCAAAGAAGAAGGCCATTTGGGACCAAAGAGCTTAGTGACTAACCTCCAAGGACCCAAACAAGTATGGGTACCTAAGAAACATTAATTTGTTTTGTAGGTTAATTACAAGGCCGGGGGAAGGCATTGGGTGCTTGATAGTGGGTGCTCTCAACATATGACCGGTGATTCAAGAATGTTCAACTCTCTCAAATCAAATGATAGTGGCATTGATAGCATCACATTTGGTGACAATAGCAAGGGTGATGTAAAGGCTCTTGGAAGGATTGCAATCTCAAATGATCATAGCATCTCCAATGTGCTACTAGTTGAAAAGCTCAATTTCAACTTGTTGTCGGTTGCTCAATTATGTGATCTCGGTTTCAAGTGCATATTTGGTGTTGATGATGTGGAGATAGTTAGTGTTGATGGCTCTAACTTGATCTTCAAAGGCTTTAGATATGAGAATCTATACTTGGTTGATTTCAATGCTAGTGACACTCAACTTTCAACATGCTTGCTCACCAAATCAAGTATGGGTTGGTTGTGGCATAGAAGACTAGGTCATGTTGGCATGAAGCAATTGAACAAGTTAGTGAAGCATGACTTAGTTAGAGGCTTGAAGGATGTCACATTTGAGAAGGATAAGCTATGTAGTGCATGTCAAGCCGGAAAGCAAGTAGGCAACACTCATCCATTGAAGAGCATTATGAGTACTTCCAAGGCATTTGAGTTGTTGCACATGGATCTATTTGGGCCAACTACATACACAAGCATTGGTGGTAACAAGTATGGTTTCGTGATTGTGGATGATTTCACTAGATACACATGGGTATTCTTTCTTGTGGACAAGAGTGATGTATTTAACATATTCAAGAAGTTCATCAAGAGAGTGCAAAATGAGTTTGAGACCACAATCAAGAAAGTAAGAAGTGACAATGGAAGTGAGTTTAGAAACACAAGAGTTGATGAGCTATGTGAAGAGCTTGGAATCAAACATCAATTCTCGGCCAAGTATACACCTCAATCAAATGGCCTAGTTGAGAGGAAAAATAGAACCTTAATTGATATGGCAAGATCAATGTTGAATGAGTATAATGTAAGTCATTCATTTTGGGCCGAAGCAATCAACACGACTTGCTTCTATAGCAACCGCCTCTATTGCCACAAGTTTCTAGAGAAGACACCATATGAGATCTTAAATGGAAGAAAGCCCAACATTGCATACTTTCGGGTATTTGATTGCAAATGCTATATCTTGAAGAAGGGCACTAGATTGAGCAAGTTTGAGAAGAAATGTGATGAAGGATTTCTACTTGGTTACTCAACTACTAGCAAAGCTTATAGAGTTTGGAATTTGGCTAGTGGTTTACTTGAAGAAGTGCATGATGTTGAGTTTGATGAAACAAATGGCTCTCAAGATGAAGAAGATAACTTGGATGATGTGAGAGGAACTCAATTGAGTAATGCTATGAAAGAAATGGATATTGGTGATATTAGACCAAAGCAAGTTATTAATGTAGATGACAACAAAGATCAAGTGCTCCAAAGTCCAATCACTCAAGCTAGTGGTTCTCTAATGCAAAATCAAGCTAGTACATCATCTCAAGTGCAACAAGATCAACAAGTGGCTAGTTCATCATCTCCAACTCATGATCAACATCAACATCCAAGCAATCAAGTCCAAGTGCTTCAACCAACTAACATTGCAAGAGACCATCCATTGGATTCCATCATTGGTGACATACAAAGAGGAGTTCAAACTAGATCAAGATTGGCATCATTTTGTGGTCACTCTTCTTTTGTGTCAATGGAAGAACCCAAGGACATTGATAAAGCATTGAGAGATCCGGATTGGGTAAATGCAATGCATGAAGAGCTCAACAACTTCAAGAGAAATGAAGTATGGGAACTAGTTGAGAGGCCTAAGGATCACAATGTCATTGGAACAAGATGGGTCTTTCGCAACAAGCAAGATCAAGATGGGATAGTAGTAAGGAACAAAGCAAGACTAGTGGCTCAAGGTTACACACAAATAGAGGGTCTTGACTTTGGTGAAACTTATGCCCCGGTTGCAAGATTGGAAGCAATTAGGATCTTACTTGCCTATGCTTGTGCTCACAATATCAAGCTATATCAAATGGACGTAAAGAGTGCATTTCTCAATGGGTACATTCAAGAGGAGGTGTATGTGGAGCAACCTCCCGGTTTTGAAGATGATAAGAAACCCAATCATGTATACAAGTTAAGGAAGGCTTTGTATGGATTAAAGCAAGCACCTAGAGCATGGTATGAAAGATTGAGGGACTTCTTGCTATCCAAAGGATTTGTCATGGGCAAAGTTGATACAACACTATTCACCAAGAAGATTGAGAAAGACTTGTTTGTGTTGCAAATATATGTTGATGATATCATATTCGGTTCAACCAATCAAGATTATTGTGATGAGTTTGGAAAAATGATGGCCAAGGAATTTGAAATGTCAATGATTGGTGAACTTAGTTTCTTTCTTGGACTTCAAATCAAACAAATGAAAGAAGGTACATTTGTGAGCCAAACCAAGTACATCAAAGATATGCTCAAGAAGTTTGGCATGGAAGATGCAAAGAGTATTACAACTCCAATGGGCACTAGTGGAAGCTTGGATAGTGACAAGAGTGGCAACATGGTGGATCAAAAGCTATATAGATCAATGATTGGTAGCCTACTCTATGTGACGGCATCAAGGCCCGATGTGATGTTTAGTGTATGTATGTGTGCAAGATTTCAAGCCTCACCAAGAGAAAGTCATTTGAAGGCAACAAAGAGAATATTGAGGTACTTAAAGCATACACAAGATGTTGGATTGTGGTATCCCAAAGGTGCAAGTTTTGAGCTAGTTGGATATTCGGATTCTGACTATGCCGGTGATAAAGTGGAGAGAAAGAGCACTTCCGGGACATGTCAATTGTTGGGAAGATCACTTGTCTCATGGTCATCCAAGAAGCAAAATAGTATTGCACTATCTACCGCCGAAGCCGAATACATCGCCGCGGGTAGTTGTTGTGCACAAATCTTGTGGATGAAGGCAACATTGAAGGATTTTGGAATAAATTTCAAGAATGTGCCATTGCTATGTGACAATGAAAGTGCCGTGAAGCTAACTAACAATCCGATTCAACATCAAAGAACAAAGCATATTGATGTTCGCCATCACTTTATTAGAGATCATCAACAAAAGGGTGACATTGCTATTGAGAGTGTTGGCACCGAAGATCAATTAGCCGATCTATTCACCAAGCCACTTGATGAGAAGAGATTTCACAAGCTAAAGAATGAGTTGAACATACTTGATTTCTCCAACATGAGTTGATGCACTCCCATGATATGACATGCCTCTCCTTCGAGCCCCAAGGTACAATTGGTTGACATGTCATCCATTCTATACTAAGGACATGTTTAGTGCATCTAGTCATGATTTCTTATGTTCTAGGATCATTCATAAAAATTAAATAAATTTGAAGTTTATATGGTGCCACTATTGTTTCCATGACTTGTATGATCTAGTGGTAGCATATAACTTGTTTAAGTAGCTTGTGATCCTAAGTATTTAATCCAGAAAACTTGTCTAAATATTTGCTTCAACATGGTGCATGATAACCCTTTTAGTGAGGTGTGAAGAAGCTTGCCCTTGGATCAAACCGAAGTATTTTATTTATGCAAGCAATCTAGGTTGAATCATAAACTTGATCCTCACCCCATATTTCAACATGATAATCTATCTAAAGTTTGCTCCTTGTGGTCAATTGGTGCCAAAGGGGGAGAAAATATTGTTCACAAAGATAGAACTCAAAGGGGAAGAAAATATTGTGGGGGAGAAAATGTTGTTGATAGAACTCAAATGGGAAGAAAATATTGTGGGGGAGAAAATGTTGTTCACAAAGATAGATCCTAAAAGGGGAGAATTGATAAAAGAAGGGGATCAACTAAAATTTTGAGCACACAAGTAGGGGGAGCAAGCTCTTAAGCATGAATGTTGCATTTCCATGTGCACTTCATATGTATGATGCATAGTTATGCATTTCGTTTTCTCTAATACTTTGCTTGTGTGGTGTCTTGCTAGTATAATTTGAATGATGCATTAAGGTACTAGTATGAATAGGAAGTAGCTAGATTTTTCGTGCTTCATGTTTTTCAAAGTGGTACTAGAGCCTTGCTTATAATGTTGATCTCACGAGGTTTCTAGTTATGTTTGTGTTTTTCCAAGTGGAATCCAACTACACAAGGTGCTAAGATGGTGTTTATCGCTACTCCGATGGTATCACGCTTCAAAGGTCTATAATCTTAAACACTTAGCACCTATTGGTAGTCAATGCTCCTAATCTTTCCTATCTAACATGTATGCTTCCAAAATCCAAACATATAGCATACATGTAGGGGGAGCCATTGCTATCAATTTGAATTCATGATCACATGTCCATAATTCTTACACTGGTAACATACTTGGACAATGTGACAAGGGTTCAATCAAAATTTTATAATATCTTTGTGAAAGGTTTGTCACCAATTACCAACAAGGGGGAGATTGAAAGTCCTATGTTTGGTGTTGGTAATTAGTGACAATGCCTAAAGTACTAATCCTATGCCTAAGTTGTATGTAGCATATGAGGATTAGTACACTCCAAGGTTGGTGGCAAGATGGACATGGTGATCATGATGGCCACACTTGGATTTGGACGCAACCCTATGTGATCAAGGCAAAGGTATATGCTTAAGGGTTGTGTTTTAGTAACCAAGACACCTAGTGGGTGTGGTTACATTATAGGATAGATAGCCGTACTATAAAGAGGAGAATGACGCGGCTATTGAACTCCTAAGTGCCTCTAGATGTGCATTTCATGATCATATGCATTTGGATAGAACTAATATCGCCTCGAAAAATGATTGTGAAAATGCTAACACACTCACACATGTTCAAGATCACTTGGTGATGTTAGCACATTTACGACGGCGTTGGAGTTTGAGCGGTAGAGAGAGTTTGGGGTCTTCTCTCCCTCCCGCCGAGCGTGCGAGCGCGGGATTCAGGCGATTTCGGGGATATGAAATGCCTATTTTCCACTACGCCGGAAGTCGGAAAAAGAAACGGAAGCGAACGGAGGTCACAATGATGACCGGACGCTGCACCGGACGCGGTCACGGTGTGACCGGACGCGTCCGGTCAGTGTCCAGTGTCTGCGCGTTTTTCAGTTGTTTGATCGGACGCAAGGCGCGTCCGGTCACAGGCGACCGGACGCGTCCGGTCGTCCAGGGAGCTTACTGGACTCCGACCGGACGCGGGCACTGTGGCGTCCGGTCAGTTCTTCAGCGCGTCCGGTCGCTGGTTCGTTGTGCGCGGCTCAGGGTTGACCAGCGCGTCCGGTCAGTTACGGGACCGGCGCGTCCGGTCGTGACCGGCGCGTCCGGTCGTTGCGACCGGCGCGTCCGGTCGGTGCTTCGCGAAACTAGCCGTTGCGCGACCGGCGCGTCCGGTCAGTTGGACCAGCGCGTCCGGTCAACGCGACTTCGGCTGTTTCAAGTTTCTAACGGCTATATTCGAAGGGGTACGTCTATAAATACTCGTTGGTCGGCTCAAGGCTCTCTCTCTCGAACATTTGACATACTTGTGAGCACTTTGAGCTAAGCAACTCCCCTCCCACTCATCTCTCTTGCTTCTTTGCATATTCGAAGTGAGATTGAGTGATCCAAGTGCATTTGCATTGTGAGATTGCATCTAGTTGGCACTTGGTGGTTGATTTGCTGCGGGATTCTTGTTTCTCTTGGTGGTTGCCGCCACCTAGACGGCTTAGAGCAGCTTGGAGGCGTTGGCAAGAGTTGGTGATTGTTCTTGGTCACCTCCGGTGATTGTGAGGGGTTTGTGCCTACCTCGGCGAAGCGCCAAAGGCAACATTAGTATATTGCTCGTGTCATTGCAACCTTTTGCCATTTGGTAGGTTCTTGTGGCGCCTTTTGAGAGGCTCGGTGTGTGACCGATTAGCCACCGAACCACGTGGTGAAGAGGGACACAACGGGGACTAGCGTGCCGGCAAGCACGTGAACCTCGGGATAAATCTTCGTGTCATCACTTTCATATTGTGATTGATTGATCCCGGTGTTCGGTTATCTTGGTATTCATTGTTGATCATATTGGTTGGCTCAATACTTCGCCCCTCGGTGATACCCTCCTAACTCAACTCCACATTACTTTCTTAGTTATCTTTGCTAGCTAGTTAGCTTTGCTAGAGTAGCTTCTTTGTGTAGCTTGCTAGTTGTAGTTTCCTTCTCGGTTTGACTTGTGCGGTTGAGTGCAATTACTAGATTTGTGAATTGGTTAGGTGGCTTGCAAACACCCCGTAGGCTAAGCAAAACTCGCAGCTCGCTATTTGTTTTATTGATAAACTTGTTTAGCTTGTCCTTGTAGAAAATTTTTTAATTGGCTATTCACCCCCCCTCTAGCCATCAAGACCTCTCAGGGGTCCCGTCGGGCAAGGCACCAAGCTGGAGGTCCCGTCGGGCGAGGCACCGGAGTTGCACCCGCACTAGGGTCATGCAGCTGCGCCTTGCTGGACCCATGTCTGCACCGTACGCTATTGGAGCTACGCCGGGCTCGCCGAGCAGGGCTGCGCGCCGGAGGTCCGGCGGAGCTACATCCACACTAGGGCAGGACCGTGCGGCTGACGGGGCCGCAGAGGACAAGCGGTGGTGGCGGCTTGTGCTCACTTGCGAAATAGCTTGGGAAGCAAAAGAATGAAATGTGTTCGTTCATAACAAGTGGCAGGTAGGTAATTTTTTTTTACCCAAAAGCTAGTGAAAGCAGAGGGAGAGGTGTTTTTGGATTTGTACTACAGGAAAAGCTGCTTTTGGGCAAAAGCACCTCTGGCTTTTGGACCATTTGGTTGACTTTTGGCTTTTGCAAAAAACAAAAGTAAAAGCAAGTTAGAAAGCCCAACTGTCGGCCCCTCATTTCGAGAGTCCTAGGTGCATGAGTACTTGCGCCAGGATTACACACAAGTACGCACAAAATACAAGAATGGCACACAGATATATGTAATAAAAGTTCCGAGCTTTATTGATATATAAAATAAGTAGAGTTTTACGATGGTGGCCCGAAGGGCGCAAACAAGGGTTACATATCTAGCGGATGACTATTGCCGGGAAGCAGCATTTTATTACATCATGGTGGTCTCTAGTACGGTACTATTATACAACATAGCGACTTCCTAATCCATAGGCAAGCTCGAGCGTAGTTGAAACCCTAGCTTTGATGTCCACATCCTACGATCGGATCCTCGTGCGATTTCCTAGTCCTCTTCGTACGCCTCCTCATCAAAGTCTTGGACCTCCTCGATGCTGAAGTCTGTGAGTCAACAACGGGTGAGTACATACGTACTCAACAAGCCCTAACCATAGGGTGGAAATAGAAATGGCATGGTGATCATATTTAAAGGTTGAGTCCTAATGGAGTATTACCATTCCCACTAGTCCCCGAGTTAATATTAAGGTTCCCATTTCATAGTTTCACTACACATAAAAGGTTAAATCTAATCATAGCGCCATCTTCGAGCATCTGCCCATTCCAAGGACGTGGCTATTCGAATAGGTTTATTAAACTCTACAAAGGTATACACATTTCCCCACATGATAGGCACCGTCCCTTCCATGGTCAGCGGATCGAACAGACCTAACGAGACCCTGTACCTGAATGTACGCGACCTTAGATGTCCATATAGTCCTACTACGGCTTCTCAGGGGTTGAAAACGATGTGGAAGATCACTTAGCATCCACACCAAACAACATGGAAGATCACTTAGCATTGTAATACCCTAGGTGTTTGTCACTCATTAAGTAGTGGGTTTGAGCTCAAACATGACAAATTAAGTGGCGATGAAGATATCAAGGTCAAACCTATGGAAAGGTGCCCCAACCTAAACTTGGATATTGCACCATTGCTTTACATATAGGCCCTTTTCAAGATATATGCTTGGGTGGTGTTATTGGAATATCTTCATGTGTCTCACATCAATACCCATCTATATTGGTCACTCAAAAAGTTTCATGAAGTTTGGAATAAAAAAGTCACATGAAATGATAAGTTATATCCTTGTTGGAATGGCTTTAATAAGTGCTTGAATTGCATTATTAAGTGAATGGAAAGGTAGGTCATCAACCAAACCTTTCAACCTTACCCAAAAGACTCTAGATGAACTCTACAACAAAAGTCATGAAGGGTTCATGCTGAGCAAATGTTAAGAAAATGCCCCGTTTGGCCTAAAACCCTAGTTTAGGCTTTATCAAGTTGCTACTTTGACCAAAGTGAAAGTTTAACTTATGTACCAGTTATGAGGTTTGACCTTAAATAAAAGTTGTAGTTCATCTTATGTAGAACAAACTTTGTTTATTGGTCAAGAGCTAGTTTGGCTTCTAACCTAGTCAAATAGAGCTCACAATATTGAATCAGCTGCTGTTTGGAAGAAGCAGAAAATTCTTCTAAGTCCTCGTTTGACAGCAGTAAGTTGACTTGTTTGCGACACTTTCTCTTACAAAATTGTATGGTAGCTCAATTGGATTCCTTAATAGGATTTGAAGTGCTTTTCATGGTGGAGCCAAGAAATCAAGTCTCATCAAGATTGGAGTTCATTTGGATCTTCGAAAATAGTTTCCAAAACAACAAAAAGGTTATTTTAGCACTTGAATGACATTGACGATGGCGTCTCGCGTTCTCCAAAATTTGTTAAGCAACTTTAGTTGATCCAAATGTAAAAGTTGGAGCTTACATGATGGGGAAGAACATGCAAGAAGATGGCACCAGTTGCATTTCATTTCGACCATCAATTTTGGATGTTTGCTTATCGTTGTCAAATTGCTGACACTATCAAGTTTGGTACTAATTATCTTCTAATCTAGAACCCTAATGACCTTGACCTCTAAATGAAAAGTGTAGAGCTGTTCGCGGGCTTCAAATTTGATTTTTGGCTCAAGACCCAAATCGGCCCGTAGCTAGCCCGAAAACGCGCTCCACGCCAGCCATACTGCTGCCCGCCACGTGCTCGTGGAAATGGCTGAGAGAGCAACGCATGGCCAGAGCGTGGTGGCCATGCGCGAGCTTGTGCACCATCTCGCTGGACGTGTGTCCCATGTCCCTGTGCCGATGGGGAGGTGCCCGAGCAATCGCTCCTCACTCTCTCCACTCCCTTGGCCTTTCCTTCGCCCCTCTCCTCGCTTTGTTGTGCGCGCCGAGCATGCCCGCCATGGACGGCCGGGCCGAGCTCGTTGCCACGCCGTCCTCGCTGCTTCGCACCTCCTCCGCCCTAGCTAGCTGCGCCCTGGTCTTCTTTACCCCACACCGCTCCTCCCGAGCTCTTTTTCTGGCGCCGCTCGCCGCCACTGCTCCTCGTCGGCGGAGCAGCTGACACTGCCACCGCTGGCCCGTGTGGCCGGGCCACCGCAGGCCGAGCTACGCCCTTCTACGGATGCGTGCGAGGCCCCTGGTGCTCCCTCGCCCCTCAGCTGTCGACGACGAGCCCCCTCCGGCCGGCACCGCGAGCCTCTGGCGACCTCTGTGTTCTAAATTCACATCAAAGACTTCTTACGACAATTTGAAGAAACGCAGGGGCCTAACCACGAACTCTGTGACTCATATGAATAGTGCTATGAGGATTGCTTTGTAATTATTTTTGTAGGAACTTTGAAATTACATAGTAAATCATAGGAAATTCTTAAAATAGCAAATGAGGACTTTCTTGTGAAATTATCTATGCAGTGGATCTATAATATGTCATGTTTTAGTTTAAATTTTTAGCTGTAAAAATAGATCTATGCTTCTAGGTTTTCAATGCTAGTTGTATTTGTCATTTTTATAACTACAGTTGTAGGGCTTCAAATGGAGTGAAATTTTTGTGGCATGCTACTCATGCGATTTTTGATGTGTGGTAAAAACTTCATTAATTTTGGTTGTAGTATGAGTGAGTTATTGATTCATCTTGCTCTGACATGAATTCTTGTAATAGAAATTTGTCTTTTTCATAGAGGTTGATATACATGTCCAAATGACATGAAATTGGTACAGTAGACTATTAGGAGTATATGTAGGCCACTGTAATTTTGGTAGAATTTGTTGTGCATTTGATATGTGTTCACAATTCCACCTAATTATCTAAATAAATTAAGAAAATGCATTAAAAGAATTTATTTAGGAATGTACACTATGTTTTTTGGTGTTCATTAGTCATGTGTGACATGTTGGTAAAGTTGGTTTTGTCCAATTATATGTTTGCAACATAAGTTAGTAATTATTTCTTGCAAATGAGGTTTCTGGACAGATCTAGAATTTTAGCAATGTTCTTCATGATAATGTGCTTTTTTGTAAAACTTATTTATACAAAAGTTGTAGATAATTTATTTATCTAGCTGCTGTTAAAATTTGGTGGCTTTTGTCCATGTGGTTTAGGAGTTATAGCTGTTTAAAGTTGGGTTACAGAATTGCTTGTTCTCTGTCTTATTAGACCAGTTTCTGTGTTTGTGTAAATTCGATATCTTAAACTTTAGAATCATGCTATGATGATTATAAATGAAATGTAGAGAATTTTATAAGCTTTCCATAATGTCTTCTTGCAAGTCATTTGGATTTGTAGAACTCCAGATATGATTGTTTACTCAGCTACTGCATGTATGTCTAGAATTGTTAGAAATACATGGATGCTTGGTTACTTTGCTTGCTTGTTGCTAAGTGTGATTCATGTCCTTGGTGATGAAGTTAGTACACCTGAGGCTTTGTAAATCTTGTGTCATGTTTGGTATTGCTTCCCTTGCTATCTTAGCATAATAGGTGGTGTGATGTTTAATTAAGCAATGTGAAGTGCTTATGTGTATTTAGCGTAACCTCGTACTTGCCTTGATTACTGTATGTGATGCATGGTCGATTGCACTTCCATGTATTCATACACTTGCATCTTGCATCTCATCTAGATACGCTAGATGCACCACGTGAAGGACGAGATGTTGGAGCCTAACTCGAAGATAGTGTTTGGTGGACCTATCTCGAAGATGGAAGGACTGTACAAGTGATAGAATGGGAGGTGCTCGCCAAGCGAGTGTCATCTAGCAACCATTGACTTGTGTCGGATCCCAGGCAAGCCCCGAAGCATTGTAAGCCTCCTAATTTCTGAAATACAATTGAGTACTATGTTATATATATTGTTGCATTAAGTTATAGGTGTTGGATGAAAACACTTGTTGCATTGATATGCAATCCTTGTCCAGAGAATATACCATGAATCCTATATAGCTCAGGATCGAGTAGATGCTTAGCCTTGCTCTAAATGGTAGAAGTCGGGTGATTTCCTATCACCTGCGAGCTTTATATATATATATATATAGCCAACCATGTATATATATATATATATACACGGTTGGCTATATTTGCTATCGTGGAAAAGAACCATGTGTTAATGAAATAAAATGAGACCGGACGGGATGATGATAGTGAAGCAACAAGGCATGAAGGTCTTGGGTGTGAATCTATCCCCGTCTGTGTCGATTAAGGACCGATTCTTGGAGCCTTTCCATGTTCATGTTGAACGCAGCCTAACACTTAGTTGGCCGGGTCTAGTGACCGACCACGAAGCCGAGTAGCTCAACTCAGGCCGGGAGTCGATAAGTATAAAGTGCGCCTCATAAGGGAGCCGTAGGCGTGAGTCCAAGGGCAGGTGATTTAAAAGTCCTGATCGTCCTGGCAGAAGGGTAATCCCTGAGAGTGTTGGCGCTGATCAAACCCATGAATTTGGTTCCTGAGTTGTACCAAAGGTGATCTACGGCTGCCTTTAGCGGGGTTTACCGGGTGAGTGTTAGGAATACCCCCTCAGCTGAGTTGTAATTCGATTCGAATCACCGTCTCTCCCGGTTAGTGAGAACTTGACGGGATTATCTCCAATGTAGATCTCACTAAATAACTTGATGGTTCAAGAATGATGATGATGATGATGACAACCTTATTATACTTGCTATGGTTAATATTGTTTGCTCCTGATCAAGTGAGTGCTCTAGTACAGGTGCTAATATAGATGATAGGTTAATGATTATCAACTTGATGCTTAAGCATTAAATGATTACTTATCTGTACTGAGCTTTTATGCAAAATGTTGTCAAGCTAGCCCCACTTATATCAGTCTTGCATACTCCTTGGTGTCACTTTATTTCTGGTTTTTGACGGGTAAGTCTAGCTGAGTACATTCTCGTACTCAGGGTTTATTCCCACTTGTTGCAGGTTGTGATGTATCATGGCTACTGCAAGAATTGGATGGCTCCTACCATAGTGGCAGAGGGTGATCATGGGCATGATCCTTTTGAGTTATCTTGTCTCTACTGCTTTTATTGGAAGTTGGTCTTGGTACTGGCATGTATTTGAAATAAGAGTAATTTTAGTTTTAAATTACTTTGCTTCCGCTACTTTTCAACTTAAGTTGTAATAACTATGTTGAACTCCGATGTATGTTAAACTACTTGTGAAATGGATATAACATGTGACTTGTTATGTTGAATCACTATGATCTTGGCTTGTATGTTGGTTGGTTTGAAATCCCTCATGATTTTATTGGACTACCGGAGTTATATGGGCTCAAGTGTGAGAATTTGATCACTTCGATGATTGTTTTTACTTGTGCCCTTATAATTTGGATGGTTCCGTGAGAAGCATCCACACAAAACAATGTGGAAGATCACTTAACATCCACGCCCGATCATCTGACTACACAATCCATATCATGGGCTCAAACGCAGCCAAAACAATAATCATGGGCTCATACCCGGCCATTCATTTGTAACTTGGCTCGTAGCCGGCTAATCATAACATGGCTCGTACTCGGCCAATCAAATAACAACATGGCTCATACCCTGCCATTCATACAATAACATGGGCTTGAACACGGCCAAAATAATCCAAGGGCTTAACGTGAAAGATCACCTAGCAACCATGCCAACTGGGCCACGTAAGATCACCTAGCATTCATGCCTGCTCCTTATATTCCGCTGCCTACACCAGTCTCCTAGTATGAACTATATTTCTATCTAACGGGATGTGAGATCAAGTCTACTTATATAGACATGTGGCTATACATAAATATCTCACTAGGCGAAACAGACTATGAACTGGTCCTTATGTGACCGAGGCGGGTATCTCCCCATAGGATCCCTCTCCAGGCGATCCTACCATGTTAATCTACCTCCACATAGATTACCATTCACTCGCCCCCTGTCGGGTTTAGGTTTACCAAGTTCAAGTTCCAGACATTATTATCCTAAGTTATCACATTATGGAGCTCATAAAATAACAAGATAGCCATTTATCTTAAATCAACATAAATCACATAAATACCGAGCTCAAAATAGGGTAATAATTCGTTACTCAAGATTATGCATAACTAATGGTTAAAGCAAGATGGTAGAAAGGGGGAGCTAGGACTTGCCTTTGCTGTTGTCACCTTTGGCAACGTTCACGTAGTCCGAATTGTCATTTTCCTAGTAACCGTTGTCGTCGTCTGTCGAGCGAAGCGGGTCGTATAAGACTATAGACAAAACAAAGTACAAAGGAAAAAACAAACATAGAACAACATGGTGGTACAAGTAAAATAAATAGAGCATGATTTTAGATGAATTTTGGAAGTGGTTTCATGCAAAATGGAGTCAAAATGCAAAAGTTATGCATTTTAGAAGTTTAATTAATTCCCCTTTATTCATCTAAGTGGAATTTTATATGTATTTTATTGCACATGAAATATTGAATAAAATACATGACTAAGCTCCTTATTTTCTCTAGTTATTTTAATGTTTTTCTAGGAATTTTTGAGGTCAGGAATTTGTATTTTCAACCTTCTGTGTACATTCACTGGGTGCACCTAGCGATTTACTGTGATGTGTTGTGCGGGTGTGTGCGTGCGTGCGTGTGACAAGTGGGGACGGGGTGCGTGTGCCACTGACGCATGGGCCACCTAGTCCCGTTAAGTGGGACGGCGTTTGGCCTGGCTCCACGTGGCTGACAGAGAGAAGGGAACGAAGGGGGGACGGAGGCAACGACGATGTGACGACGACCTCCGATGCGGCGGCGAGATAGGGGAGCAGCCCTGAGCTCGTCGAAGCTCGTTATGCCGGTGCCATCATGCCTTGGTGCAAGTAGAGTAGAGGGGGCTGGTGCTCGGGAGGTGACGACACGCCAGTGCGTGGCATCGCTACCGCCAGGGAGTGGCTACGTCGATGGTGGCGGCTCGCCGGAGGTGCCACAGCGGTGCGAGGCCATGCAGATGCGGAACCAAGGCCAAATAGAGCCGTTTCTTTGAGTGTACGTGCACGTGAGTGTGCGGTGGGAGCAGTGGTAGTGGTGTGGTGCTCAACCGAGCCCTGCCGGTGATGTTCACTGGCCGCGGTGGCTCGGCGGAAGGCGGTGCATTGTGATGTGCTAACACAAAGGGAGAGGAAGGAAAATAGGAGAAGCGTAGGCTATGCGAGGGGCTCTGGAGCTCACCTGCTTCACCAATCGAACCGAGGAGCGGCAGAGAGGGAAAGAAGAGCAAGGCGGTGTCAATGGCGACGACAGAACTCTAAAAGGGGGAAATCGCCCTGGCTCACTACCGTGAGGGGGAAAGGAGAAATGGAGGGGGAGAGCGAGTGTTCTAGCTCCTAGCAGAGCTCAAAGAGCTAGCGGTGGTGCCCGAGCGCCCATGGCTGAGCCTATTTATAGGCCGGCCATGGCGGTCGCCATCGCCGAGATATTTTCTCCACTCGCCGGATATTTTTGCCATTTGCGCGCATGCTCGGGCCCAAAGGCGGTTCACCATAGTTCTGTCCTATTCATGCTCATGTCCAGAGGTGAAGGAGCTTGTCCATGGGGGAGCGACCATGCGGGGAAGGTCATGCCGCGTGGCCATGGCACTGTGCCCATCGGCGAGAAATTTGGGAGGAGAGGAGGGGAAATGAGGCCGCGTAGCTCGGTGGTGTTCGCCATCATCTTCACGTGCTCATGGTGAGGCAGTAGTGGCAGCCCCGAGGCAATGCCATCATCAACGCAGTATTCGCGTTGATGAATGGAGATAGGGGACGATGTTGACGGGTGGGCTCCACCTATCGGCGAGAAGGAGAGAGGGGAGAGAAGAAGGGAGCAGGCTCGCCTAGCTGGATGGGCCGAGGCTGTGCCGCATCGATGAATGGAGATAGGGGACGATGCTGACGGGTGGGCTTCACCTGTCGGCGAGAAGGAGAGAGGGGAGAGAAGAAGGGAGCAGGCTCGCCTGGCTGGATGGGCCGAGGCTGAGGCCCAATTCGAGTAGAGAAGGAGAGAAGAGAGGGTGGAGGGAGCGAGCCATCCGCAGGCCAGAAAGGGAAGGGAGAAGAGAATGAGCCTGTGAGCCTTTTCCCATTTTCTATTTCCTTTTCTTTTTCCCAGATTCCATATACTCTATGTTTGAATGCATTTGAAATTCATATTTGAATGTGAAAGCATGAGAAGTGTACCACCATATGTTCACAAGCAGGCAAGCAAGCAAACAAACCGAAGCACACATGTGGTTCTTATATCTTATGTGTTACTATCATTTATTTCCTAAGCTAGTTGGTTTTAAACATATTTTAGTAAAGTTCTAAAAAGTTTAATTTTTTAGTGATTTTTAAATTAGGTTGAAATTCAGGGTGTTACACCAACCAAAGGGACCCTGACTCTCATTGTTACTATCATTTATTTCCTAAGCTAGTTGGTTTCATGACTTCATGAATCTAGTTTTTGCCCTGGTAGTTTTGATCTTGTTAGTCACTTCAATTTGCATATATATAAATATAAAGTTGAAACTCTAGTACCTATTATACTTTCCATTCTGGCCTTATATTGCACTCTTAAGTTATCATAATGGAGTAAATAATCATTTCAATCTTCACCCACCCCTCGAGATGTTCCCCTTTGTCAAAGATTATGCTTGTAGCTATATACTTTTTAGAGTAAAATGCACCGACAGTCTCTAAATGTAATTGGGAGGCGGTGTCATTTAGGTGTCAAACTTTCATTTTTGATTTTTGAGTCCCTAAACTTGTTTCGGGCTTCAGCCTGGTCCAAATGGGTTTCGACCCACTCCATATGCTAACATGGCAAGCTGACTCAACACTGATATGGATTGATATGTTGGGTCCAGTACCTAAACTTTCCAAACTTACAATATTGCATATTTAGGTTCTCAAACTTACTAAACGACCACACGAGATACCTAAACTTGCACGATGGTGTCATCTAGTTCCTTAACCTCCAAGACGTATCTAGGTACCTAAACATGTTAATAGGGTAAGATGAGGTCTAAATTACCTTGTGATAAGTCGTTTGCTTGACTACTGACTATGCACCTAGCATGTGGGGTTCACATGTCGTCCCTCTCTCATCTCCTTCCTACCTCCCTCTCGTGCCACCATCACTACTTTCTCTAGCATCACCGTGGACCAAGCACTAGCATAGGGTAATTGACCTCATGTGGCTCGATTATCAAGTTTAGGGACCTAGATCTATAATTTTAGAAGTTAGGGGCCTAGATAGCATAATCGTTCAAGTTTAGGGGCCTTGTTGTAGGGTCGAGATGGCGGACTAGAGGGGGAGTGAATAGTCCTTTCTAAAACTTAATTGCGTCGGCTAACCAAAATAAATATGGAATTAAAACTATTGGTCTAGCCAAGACTACACCCCTCTATCTAAGTTCTCAAGCACCTTACAAAGATACTAATGAAGCGACAAAGGTGTCGGGCTAGCTAGAGCTCATCTAAACAATTCTAGTTAGCATGGTCACACAAGCCTATGTAACTAGTACTCAAGCAACCAAGGAAGCTCCTACACAACTAGTAAGCAAAAGCACAAAGCTCTTAAGCTCACTAGCAATGCTCAATAACAAGGCCACAGAAGCCAAATTAGAGAGCACAAATTACTTAGCTGCACAAACTAAGCAATGTGACTAACAAGGTTACTAAATCTAAATTAGCCACACAAGGGAGCTACTTCTATGCTACACACACAAGAAGGTAACTAGCAAGCTACACAAGCTAACTAATTATAAGAGCAACTACACAAGCACAATGTATGAAATGTAAATACAAGCTTGTGTTGCATGGAATGCAAACCACCAAGAAGATGATGAAGACAATGATGACACGGTGATTTTTATCCCGAGGTTCCCGTGTTTGCCAACATGCTAGTCCCCGTTGTGTCGACCGCTCACCTGGTCGTTTGGCGGCTAATTGGCATCACCCACCAAGCCCACACATCGGGCACCACAAGAACCTACCTCACAAGTGAGGGTAGCTCAATGACACTCTTTACTAGAGTTGCTCTTTGTGGCTCCCGCAGGGCGAGCACAATGCCCCTCACAAAGCTCTTCTCCGGAGCGCTGCACAAGCTTCTTGAGGGCTTCAACAAAGACCACCACCAAGCTATCTAGGAGGTGGCAACCTCCAAGAGTAACAAGCACCATCGGCTTGCGAGATGACCACCTAGTGCCACTCGATGCAACCTCACGATGCAATCGCACTAGAATTGCTCACTCACTCAATCGGATAAACACTATCAATCACAAGTGAGTTGGAGGGTTCCCAAGCACTCTCAAGCATGGACACAAAGTCCCCTTAGGTGCTCAACCTCAGCCATGGCTGAGACACCCCTCCATTTATAGCCCCAAGGGCTAAAATAGCTGTTACCCCTTCACTAGGCGTTTTTCGGGATGACCAGATGCATAGGTCAATAATGACTGGACGCAACACAGTAGTGTCTAGTCATTCCTGGCTGTCCATGTGTTATCCTGGATTCAACCGTGGCAGTCCGATCCCAACGGTCGGCTTCCTCCATGCGCACGCCAGGGACAATCGGACGCAGCGAAGGGCGACCTGATGCACCGTGCCAGCGACAGGTGCATGTACCCTCGTGTGCCAACCGCCAACGAACCGGACGCATAGGTGCTTGTGGTGACCCAGCGTCAGGTCCGTGTTGGTATTTGTTAACGCACACAAAAAAATCTGCAAGAGCACGGATACCGATGTAGCTTTTACCCGAAAGTATTTTAGAGTATCGATTTCTACGAGGAATTGCCCCTCTTGATAGTCGGCTATGTATCCTAAATCCGGTTAATCACTTCTCTACTCATCTTAGACTGGCAAAAGGAAAAACCTATGGTTATACCTTTGCCTTGCGCTCTTCGATCCTTTTCCTCCACTTGATCATCATGTCCATCATTTTATGTGCATCTCCACCATGATCATCATTTCATGTCCATGCACCATCTCTTTGTGATCTTATGGCCACACTCCTTGCCACACACACCTTCATCACATGTGTTGCTTATGCCTAACTCAAAACACTTAACACATGGCATTAGCAACTTGGTGTCTTTAATTACCAAAACCAAACTTGGGCTTTCAGGGGCCCACCTGCCATAGAGATCATCGTGCGAAGGTGGGTAACAAGCGGGCCTAGGCTAGGTCAACCAACCTGGTCCTAGGGCGGTCGCCTGCCCTCTGTGGCAGGTGGGCCCCTGAAAGCCCAAGTTTGGTTTTGGTAATTAAAGACACCAAGTTGCTAATGCCATGTGTTAAGTGTTTTGAGTTAGGCATAAGCAACACATGTGATGAAGGTGTGTGTGGCAAGGAGTGTGGCCACAAGATCACAAAGAGATGGTGCATGGACATGAAATAATGATCATGGTGGAGATGCACATAAAATGATGGACATGATGATCAAGTGGAGGAAAAGGATCGAAGAGCGCAAGGCAAAGGTATAACCATAGGTTTTTCCTTTTGTCGGTCTAAGATGAGTAGAGAAGTGATTGACCGGATTTAGGATACATAGCCGACTATCAAGAGGGGCAATCACGGTTAGCTCGGGAATCAAGTGCCACTAGATCAATGTCTTGAGCATATGCATTAGGATCTAGTAGAGAGCTAACTAACGCCTTGAAAATGTTTGTGAAATGCTAACACACATGCACATGATGGAGTACACTTGGTGGTGTTAGCACTTTTGTGAAGTCGGAGAAGAAACGGAGGCGAATGGCGGTCACTGTGGTGACCGGACGCTGCACCGGACGTGGTCACGATTTGACCGGACGCATCCGGTTAGTTCTTCGCAGCAGTCAGGCGCGCGGGTGCTAGGGTTTGCAACTGGCGCGTCCAGTCCCTCACAGAACTAGAGCGTCCGGTTAGGCACCCTGAGGGGCACAACTGGTCGTAGAGCCGACCGGATGCGCGGCGCGTCCGGTCACGTGCGATCGGACGCGTCCAGTCGCGGTGGGAGCTCTCTGGACTCCGACCGGACGCCGGGTGCAGCGTGTCCGGTCAAACGCTGAAGCGCATCCAGTCACGGCAACGGTTACTTCTGACGCGCACTGTTCACACTTGTCCTGTAGTGACCGGACACGTCCGGTCACCCTGACCGGTGCGTCCGGTCAGCATGTTTTGCACTGCGTCGTCCGGTAACGGCTAGCTGCATACCCCTTCGCTATAAATAGAAGATGTCCAAGGTTTGAGGGTAACTCTTGCACATTTTGAGACCTAGAGACATCCTTTGAGCTAGAGAACAACCCCTCCACTCGTCTCTTTGCTTAGTTGCACATCTTAAGTGAGATTGAGTGAGATTCAAGTGCATTGCTTGAGAGTTGCATTCTAGAGGCACTTGATCTTTGAGTTGCTGTGGATTTCTTGTTACTCTTCCGTGTTTCCCGACACGGTTGACGCTTGGAGCAGCGGAGGTGATTGAGCTCACAATTGAAGATTGTTGGAGCCCTCACCAAGTGTTGTAAGGGGTTCTTGATCCTTCTCCGTGGGAGTTCGCGAATTGGATACTCTAGTGAAGCACGTGGCTTGGAGGATTCCCATCTTGTGAGTGGATGTGCGGCACCCGCTGAGGGTTCAACTCTTGATAGTTGATTAGCTCGTGATCCATCAAGTGAGTGCATCGCCACAACGAGGAGTAGCTTGTCGGGAAGCAAGTGAACCTCGGTAAAAATCTTGTGTCATCTCTTTGCTGAGGATTTCTCTTGTGATTGCTCATTGTGATTGATTCTTTGAGTGCATTACTTCTCTACATTGTTGGTATAAGATTTAAGTCACTTGCTCTTTACTTTCTTGTACTAGTCCTAGTGTAGTTTGCTTAGTGTAGCCTTTATCACATAGGAGTAAGTAGCTTAGTGACTTAGCCTTGTTGGTGCATATTAGAGATCATAGCCTTGCTTCACTAGAATTGTCTAGGTGGCTTGCATAGTGTAGTTGAGCTAGTGCTAGAATTAGCTTAGCCATCTTTTATACTAACATGGTTGTTTAGTGAAGCTTGTAGATTTTTAAATAGGCTATTCACCCTCCCCCTCTAGCCATTTGGACCTTACAACCCCTCCTTTCGCGGGTCGCCTTCTCGTGTCTTCTAGAGTCTTCTTAAGTTGGTGCCATGGAAAATTATGAATTTTAACCCAACATGTGGGTCCATCCCTGCTCTTTGCCTAATAACCCCCTGCGAAACACAGATTCACTAGAACTCATGAAATTCTACTAGTGTAAACCCTATTCCTATATTTGATGTTGATTTATGTCCATTTCCATGTTTAGTTGTCGATTTATTTTAGTAGTTATCGACCGTCAACAATCAGTTCCAGAGCTGCCCGAACACAACCTGTCGCCTCTGGTGCCCCATGTGCTGCCATGCGTCCGGTCCTTCTCCCACTGCCATGCGTCACCACCATGCTACGCGCCACTACGTCAGCGAACGACCGGACGCAACACAGTGATCTACCTGC
This sequence comes from Saccharum hybrid cultivar R570, assembly GCA_038087645.1. Taxonomy (NCBI): domain Eukaryota; kingdom Viridiplantae; phylum Streptophyta; class Magnoliopsida; order Poales; family Poaceae; genus Saccharum; species Saccharum hybrid cultivar. The sequence continues at coordinate 5,529,666 of JAQSUU010000190.1, read as the reverse complement.
ATCAGGTCACCCGCTGAGACAGAGTTCGGTCTCTAGAAAAATCAACCGGACGTTGTTGGTAATTGTTAACGCACACAGAAAATTCCGCAAGCGCACGGATATCGTTATAGCTTTTACCCGGGAGTATTCCAGAGCATCGTATTTATCCATAGGGAAACAATAGTTAAAGAAGCTAATAATTCACCATCATGCATCTACTAACTTAATATACCAACCAGACTAAAGTAGGGGTAAATGATAAATGATAGGAGTTATGCATAATGACAAACACACAGGAGAATTCCATGATAAAAGAGTAGCATAGCTAAATTGAGAGGACAACGGGAGAGTTCAAGGTTTCTAAATACTTCTCTATTACTTTGGTTCTATGATAACTAAAATATAGGTAGATATAGCAATCACACAATAACACTTTAGAGCAACAGTACCTTTTCGACTCTCGAAAAGACTGGGAAGGGGTAGTCGGGGGAAGGCTGCCAAAAAGCCCTACGAACACCAATCCGAACGTGATGTAGATTACAAAGGCATGGTCAGAGCTGTCACCTCTGGGGCTACCACAACTATCCATGGTACTGGGCGCAATCTCAGGTAACCTATTATCGCGTTTTTTGGGGAGGCGAGGTCGCCGCGGTAGTGGCGTACGGTTACGACGTGGGGGACGGCCACGTGCCCAGTTCCTGCGAGATGTAAGGAAACGGTTAGGTGAGCGCATTTAATGCGGGAAACTGTTCCTACCTTCTCGCGCGGCCGTTGGGCTTCCGTCTAGGCATATAAAGTTAAGGCCTAGGGGTCTACGTTCCCCATCGGTCACTTGTGTTCCTGCAATCTTTTGCCTTAGGACAACCCTTGCCATATCACGTTCTCCGCCCGTATCGTCGCCGCCACCGCATCCTTTCCTTCCATCCCCTTCCGACGGCATCGATGGCAGGAAAGAGCCAGATCCTTCCCGCCGACGACTGGGCCGCCTCCTCGGTGACGGAGAGGAGGTTGGAGGAGTTGGTCGAGGACGGGCTGCTGCGGCCGAGGACGAGCTTGTCGCAGCCGGAGTGGATGGCGCCGCCCCCTGCCCATCGGGAGCCGGTGCCCCCTGAAGGGTACGTGGTGAGCTTCGTCAGCTTCCACGAGCGGGGGTTCGGCGTGCCGGCGTCGGTCTTCATGCGCGTGCTCCTCCACCACTACCGGGTGGAGCTTCATCATCTTTCCCCCAACGCCGTCGCGCAGGCAGCCATCTTCGCGGCGGTCTGCGAGGGCTACCTCGGGGTGGAGCCGCAGTGGAACCTATGGCTTCACCTTTTCAAGGCCGAGTTCTTCGCCAAGAGGGTGGGGGAGAAGGGCGTCCTGTGCGCAGCCCGAGTGGGGAGCTACGTGCTACAGGTGAGGTCGGGTCGGGCAGATCTATACATCCCGGCCCGCCTCATCTCCTCGAACAGTGGGTGGCACGAGGGTTGGTTCTACTTCCGCAATGATGAAAATCAGTTGCCGAGGTACACCGGCCACGTGCTGACTGCTCGAGAGGAGCGTTGGTCGTATGGAGTGCCGGAGGCCGAGAAGACACGCTTGGACCCGCTGCTGGCGGCGCTGCAGCAGCTTCGCCTTCGGGGCTTGACGGCTGCGGCGGTGGCCGCGGCCTTCCATCGCCGCAGAGTGATGTCGCTGTGCCGGCGTCGTCTCCGCCTAGACCAGATGACTCCGGAGGCGAATCTGGAGGGGACCCGGATGTCCCACGAATCCCTCGCCCTCAAGGAGGTCCTCCGACAAGCGCGCCGGATGGTCGGGAACTTCAAGGTGGAGGAGGCCAACCGGGTTCCCATGAGGCCTACCGAAGGGTGCGAATCCGTGGTACGTATCTCGGGACTGAGGTATTGCTATTTTCGTTTATCTATGGATTTCGCTGATGTGGTCGAGGCCGGCGTGTAGGATTTGTCGGTGCTGTGGGAAACGCGCCCGCCAGTCCCTGAGGACTGGCCCGCCCGGGAGGCCCGGCGCCTGCATGCTTCCTAGAAGAAGCAGACCAAGGAGACGGCCAAGAAGCGAGCGGTCCGCAAGGCCAAAGAGGCGGAGGCGTTGAAGAAGCGCCGACGTCAGCAGACCATCGACGGAGTCCCCCTGTCGCCGTCGCCTTCCGAGACGGTCTCGGGGGAGGACGACGGCAGCAGCGGCGGAGACGACGATGCCCTGTCGTGGTATGAGATCAGAACCGGGCTAGGCGACCTTCCCGACATTCGTCCCCTGCTGGAGCCCATCAGGGGGGCGTCCTCCTCGGTCATCGTGGTCGAGGAGTTCGAGGGGAAGAAGGCGGAGAAGGAAGCGGGCCCCTCGACGGGAGGGGCCGTTTTACCCCGGACCCAGCGAGAGGGGTCGACGGGGACGTCCGCACCAGCTGGGGCCCCGCAAGCTCTGGCAGGGGCGGGGACGGCGGTACCGGTGTCGTCATCGGCGACGGCGTCGGCAGGCGTAAGGACCCGAGGCCAGCTGGCCTCAGTAGCACAGAGGGCGCAAGGCGATGCGTCGACCGGGGCTCCCAGGAGCGCTCGGCCTGCTGGTGAGGCGGTCGCGAGGCCACCAGCGGCCGTCCCGGGAGGCTCGAGTCGCACAGGGTCGAGGTACTTGGTGCCGATTTCCGGGTAAGTATCTCAGCTTGGTTGTCCTGCCTTTCTCTACGTCCGTTGGCTGACACTTCTTCTCACTTCGCAGGCTGAAGCGGAAGGCGGAGCCGATGGGGCCTACCCCTGTGAAGTCGCTGCGAGCCAGCGCCGTTGCCCTCAACCGAACGGCGGAGCAGGATGCGGCCTGGGTCCAGGAGGTCGAGGCCGTGAAGGGGCGCCTGCGACAATGGCAGGGGTCAGCCGACACCGCGGTGGTAGCCGACCCGGAGCCTGCCGCTGAGGGGTCCGAACCGGCAAAGGCGGCGGCGCTTGATGCGGTCGAGGCGGGGCCCAGGTCGTCAGGGACGGCCGAGGCTGCCGTTGCGGTCGCGACAGGCGAGGCACCCGTCCACGACGCGGAGCGGGCGGGTGCTGACGTGACCGTGGAGGAGGTCGCGTCGGCGTTGGGGCAAGAGGCGGCCCCGGCGAGGGGGTCGCGGCCGCAACAAGACCCGTTGGCCGAGCCAGCGGGCATGGTGGAGGGCGGGGCAGTCGAGCCCCTAACCGGAGCATTGGAAGAAGAGGCGTCGGCTCCGGAGGTGCCGACGGTCGAGGCACGGATACCGGGGCCGTCGTCGGTCGAGGCGCCGGCGGTCATGGGTGCTCGCCCTTATGTCCCCCTCGACGACATCCCCCTGGACAAGGGGAAACAAGCGATGGGGGTCGAGGGGGGTGAGGTCGCGGACCAGGCCGGTGTCTCGACGGCCGTTGGAGAGGCGGATACCGCGGGCGAGGCCGGTCCTTCCGTGGGACCGGGAGATGCCCCGGCCGGGTCGTCATCGTCGTGGCCCGACATCGCCGCGCTGGCGATAGCGCGGGCCGAGACGGAGCTGCCGAGGTGGGGGGGCCGTCCCTTCAGTTCAGGGACGCTACGAACCCCGACGCCGAGCCCATCTTTGTCCTGAGCGACAAAGATGAAGTGCACCGATGGGAATACCTCGAGGGCGTCCGCCGGCACCTTGACCGGTTGCTCCGAGTGGCGTCCGGTGTTGTGCAGAATATGGGGGATGCCACCGAGGTATGACCGACCCGTCGGCTTTCTTGATGTGTTTTTTCCTCGGATTTGTGACCTTTTCGAATTGCGTTCAGGAGCTGAAGGAGTACTCCCGCCGCAAGTCGCTCTTCATCCGGGACGAGAGTGGCGTATAGGGCGCGCTGTCCCAGCAACGGGTCCTGGTCGAGGAGGCCCAGAAACGACTATCCGATCGGAACGCCGAGATGGCTGAGCTGCGCGTCGCATACGCGGTGGTGAAAGAAGAAGCGACGCTGGCATGGGCGGCCGAGGCCACGATGCGCACTGGCCTGGACAAGGCTCGGGAGGAGGTTGCCCAGGCCCGCAGGGATCTCGAGCCCCTGTCTGCGTGGGTGAAGGAGCTCGAGGAGGATGTTTCCCAGGTTAGCCTTCAGCGCGACACCCTCAACGCCGAGACCATGACGCTGAAGGGAGCCGTCCAAGAGAAGGACGCAACTCTCGAGTCTGCTCGGCGGGAGATCGAGGTGCTAAAGGCAGCCATCCGTGACAAGGACAGCGCCTTCCTGGGGCTCGAGCGAACGTGCGGGGGGCTCCGCGACGAGGTCGTGGGCCTACAGACCCACATCGAGGGTAAGTGTGATTGTTATAGTCACGACGTTGAAGGCCCCGCGTTGGGTACTAATCTGTCTGTCGTGTTTCAGAGCTGGAGAGAGAGAACCGAGAGGCCCAATCATCTGCCAACTCCTTCCAGAGCCTCCTCAAAGCCGAGGTCCGGAGGACCCAACTTCTCCAGGGCGCGATCACCACCGTGTGCGATGGCCTGGGGGTCGAGCCCGACGCCGACACCGGGGAGGATGTTCTGGGGAACTCCTTCGTCCGCCGGATGGTGGCGCTGGGTCGCCTTGCCCAGGAGAAGATACGGGACGGCCTCCATCATGGCGTGAAGAGGGCACTGGCCGTCGTCCGTTCGGGGTTTGTGTTTGACATGAGGCTCATCGCCGAGGGCTTCATCACAGACCCGGATCGGACAGACGAGGAGAACGAGGATGCTTGCGTGGAGCTGATCGAAGCCGCCGAAGAGCCTGGAAGCCGTCTGGCCTCGCTTTTTGAAGCCGAGGTGGTTCCGCCTGCCGACGATGAGGGCCTGTGAGCCAAATCTGGGCATGAAGGCCCATGTAATAAGTTAGCATTTCGAACTCTGATCGTGGTGGCCGCGGAGGCCTTAAAGACTCGAAACATAAACCGGTTCGTGGTTGATTCAGTTTTACTCGAGCTTTTCTTCCCTTTATTGCTCGGATCGTGTTCTCACATGATTTACTTAGCACGCAGCTGCATCCTTTGGCGTAAGGGAGTGAGTGGAGGTACCGTAGCCTCGGAGGCGTAAGTGATCTCGCGGCTCGACTGCCCTCGAGCTTCAGGGTGATGTTGCGGCCTAGTAAATCGTGTGAGAGCCTGATCTAAGCGACAGGGGGTATGTTCTTTTTTAATTTTAGGAACCGTTGTTTAGATCTTCCCAGCGTGAAGGCGTACCTCTAAAAGTCGTAAGGGGTGAGTGGAGGTACCGTAGCTTCGGAGGCATAGGTGATGCTCTAGACTCGAGAGCCCTTTCGAACCTTAGGGTGCTCTTTCAGCGAAGTCAATCTAAGAAGCGATTCTTAAATTTAAAAAAGAGCATAAGTTTTTTCAGGGACCGGGGTTCCCCCCTTGCAGCCCCCGAGGGAGGGTCGATTCTGGGAGTGCAGAGTCGATCCTTCCTCATTACGAAACGAAAATTTGAACATCGCTGTATTCTTTATTGACGAAAAAAGGAAATACAGAGCCTCGAGGCTTTTTAAGGAAAGAAGCGACGTAGTTGTTCAATGTTCCAAGCGTTGGTGAGGATTTCGCCGTTCTCGTTGGATAGCTTGTAGGTGCCCGGCTTTAGTACTTCTACGATGATGTACGGCCCTTCCCATGGTGGTGTGAGCTTGTGCCGTCCCTTGGTGTTCTGATTCTGCCGTAGCACCAAGTCGCCAACGTTGAGGTCACGCTTGCGGACGTGTCTGTCATGGTAGCGTTGGAGACCCTGCTGGTACCTGGCAGAATGCAACAGAGCCACATCTTGGGCTTCCTCGAGCTGGTCGAGGGCGTCCTGTCTTGTGGCGTCGTTATGTCTTTCGTTGTATGCCTTCAACCTTGGGGATCCGTATTCTATATCGGTTGATAGCATAGCCTCAGACCCATAGACTAAGAAGAACGGAGTGAACCCCGTGGCTCGACTCGGCGTTGTTCTTAGGCTCCATAGGACCGAGGGTAGCTCGGCAGCCCATCTTTTGCCGTGTTTATTTAGTTTGTCAAAGATTCTGGGCTTCAGGCCTTGTAGGACCATGCCGTTGGCACGTTCCACCTGACCGTTTGTTTTTGGATGAGCCACGGCTGACCAGAGCACCCGGATGTGGTGGTTGTCGCAGAAATCCAAAAACTTTTTGCCAGTGAACTGGGTGCCATTGTCTGTGATGATACAGTTGGGGACCCCAAAGCGATGAACAATGTTAGTGAAGAAGAGTACAGCTTGCTCGGACCTGATGCTGGTGATAGGGCGGGCCTCGATCCACTTGGAGAATTTGTCGATTGCGACGAGCAAGTGGGTGAAGCCGCCAGTTGTCCTTTTCAGTGGTCCGACAAGGTCGAGCCCCCACACGGCGAACGACCATGTGATGGGGATAGTTTGCAGGGCATGTGCTGGAAGATGAGTCTGTCTCGCATAGTACTGACAACCCTCGCAGGAGCGTACTAGCTTGACAGCATCGGAGACCGCGGTCGGCCAATAGAATCCTTGTCGAAAGGCGTTTCCGATGAGGGTTCAAGGTGCAGCGTGGTGACCGCAAGCCCCCGAGTGAAGATCGCCGAGCAGATTCCTGCCTTGCTCTTTTGTGATGCAACGTTGGAGGATACCGGTAGGGCTACGACGGTAGAGCTCCCTGCTGTCGCCCATGATCACAAAAGTCTTGGCCCGGCGTGCGATCCGTCGAGCCTCAGTCTTGTCCGAGGGGAGGTCCCCTTGGATGAGGTAGTCGAGGTACGGGACGCGCCAATCAGGCTCGAGGTCAGACGGTGGCACCAAGTCTTCCACCTGCATGGCTTCAGCCCTGGTCGAGGGGGCTTCTGCCTCAGGTGGAAGGTCAATCGACGCCCCATCGACTTCCCCGTCTGGCCTGAGGCCGACGGATGGCTGCTGAAGGTCTTTCGTGAAGATGTCCGGTGGAACCGTGGCTCGACCGGACGCGATTTTTGCTAGCTCATCGGCGGCCTCATTATACCTGCGTGCGATGTGGTTGAGCTCGAGGCCATGAAACTTGTCCTCGAGGCGCCGTACTTCTCGGCAGTAGGCTTCCATCTTGGGGTCACGGCAGCTCGAGCTCTTCATGACCTGATCGATCATGAGTTGGGAGTCGCCTCGGACGTCGAGGCGTCAGACCCCAAGCTCGATGGTGATTCTCAACCCCGTGATGAGTGCCTCGTACTCGGCGACGTTGTTAGACGCAGGGAAATGAAGCCGGACGACGTAGCACATGTGAATCCCGAGGGGTGAGACGAAGAGCAAGCCCGCGCCTGCTCCTGTTTTCATCAATGACCCATCGAAGTACATGGTCCACAACTCTGCTTGGAGCTGTGCAGGGGGGAGTTGCGTGTCAGTCCACTCGGCCAGAAAGTCTGCTAACACTTGTGACTTTATGGCTTTTCGCGGCGCATAGGACAATGCCTCGCCCATGAGCTCGACCGCCCATTTGGCAACCCTACCCGTGGCTTCCCGGTTCTGGGCTATCTCTCCCATGGGGAAAGAAGAAACCATAGTAATCGGGTGACCCTCGAAGTAGTGTCAGAGCTTGCGCCGTGTCAAGATGACAGCGTATAGCAGTTTCTGGATCTGTGGGTATCGACACTTTATTTCTGAGAGTACTTCGCTAACGAAATAGACCGGCCTCTGGACGAGCAAGGTGTGTGCTTCCTCGGCCCGTTCGACAACCAGGGCAGCACTGACTACTTGTGATGTCGCGGCGACATAGAGTAGGAGTGGTTCCCCCGGGGTTGGAGGGACGAGGATCGGTGAGTTAGAGGGGGTGGCTTTGAGTTTTGTGAGAGCCTCCTCAGCCTCAAGGTTCCAGGAAAAATGGTCCGACTTCTTTAAGAGACGGTACAGAGGGAGTGCTTTTTCGCCGAGGCGCGAAATGAAACGGCTGAGTGCCGCCAAGCAACCTGTGACCCTCTGCACGCCCTTTAGATCTCGGATGGGGCCCATTTTGGTGATTGTAGAGATTTTTTCAGGGTTGGCCTCGATGCCATGTTTAGATACGATGAACCCTAAAAGCATACCTCGTGGGACGCCGAAGACACATTTCTCTAGATTGAGTCTGATGTTTTTTGCCCTGAGGCACTCGAATGCGACGTCGAGGTCGCTAACCAGATCGTCGGCTTGTTGGGTTTTGACCACAATGTCATCGACGTAAGCTTCGACGGTCGACCCAATGTGCTTTCCGAAAACGTGTTGCATGCATCGCTGGTACATTGCCCCCGCGTTCCGGAGACCGAAGGGCATCGTAACGTAGCAATACATGCCGAAAGGGGTGATGAATGAAGTCGCGAGCTGGTCGGACTCCTTCATTTTGATTTGGTGGTAGCCGGAGTATGCATCTAAGAATGAGAGAGTTTCACATCCCGCGGTGGAATCAACGATTTGGTCAATGCGTGGCAAAGGAAAGGGAACTTTCGGACATGCTTTATTTAAACCGGTATAGTCTACGCACATCCTCCATTTCCCACTCTTTTTCCTAACTAATACAGGATTAGCTAGCCACTCGGGATGATGAACCTCCTTGATGAACCCGGCCTCCAACAGTTTGTGTATTTCCTCGCCGATGACCCTGCGCTTCTCCTCATCGAAGCGGCGCAGGCGTTGCTTCACCAGTTTGGATCCGGCCTGGATCTCCAAGGCATGCTCGGCGACTTCCCTGGGTATGCCTGGCATATCCGAGGGACCCCACGCAAAGATGTCGACGTTCGCGTGGAGAAAGTCGACGAGCACTGCTTCCTATTTAGGATCGAGGGTGGCGCTGACGTTCAGCGCCCTTCCTTTGGGATCAGCGGGGTCGAGGGGTACGAGTTTGACGTCTTCGGCGGGCTCGAAGCTGCCGGCATGGCGTTTCGGGTCGGGAATCGTATTGGCGAGACCATCGAGGTCTGCAGCCAAGATTGCCGACTCAAAAACAGCCTCGCCGTGCTCGACGCACTCGACGTCGCACTCGTAGGCATGTTCATACAAGGGCCCTACAGTGATGACACCGTTTGGGCCAGGCATTTTGAGCTTGAGGTAGGTGTAGTTCGGGATCGCCATGAACCTGGCATAGCATGGGCGTCCCAGGATAGCGTGGTACGTTCCACGGAATCCGACCACTTCGAAAGTGAGAGTTTCCTTTCGAAAGTTGGCCGGTGTGCCAAAGCAAACAGACAGATCAACCCGCCCGAGGGGTTCCACCCGTTTCCCTGGCACGACTCCGTGGAAGCCCCCGATGCTAGGCTGGAGGCGTGCTCTGTCGACCCCCAGAAGGTCGAGGGTCTAGGAGTAGATGATGTTGAGACTGCTTCCGCCGTCCATGAGCACCTTGGTGAGGCGCGTGTTGGCGATGACGGGATCAACGACGAGTGGATAGACCCCCGGGTTGGGGACATAGTCTAGGTAGTCATCACGGTCGAAAGTGATGGCCACCGCAGACCAATCAAGGAAGCGGGGTACTGCCGATTGTACGGAGAAAACCTCGCGCCGTTCTCGTTTGCGCTGGCGCGCAGAGAGGCGGGTCAAGGGCCCTCCGTAGATCATGAAGCAGTCGCGGATCTCGGGAAATTCCCCGTCCTTGTCGTCACCCTTAGGGTCCTCCTCCTTGTCATCCTTCTTGGCGCCGGCACCCCCGAAGTACCTGCGCAGCATGTGACAATCCTCGAGGTTATGGTTAGTGAGTCCCTTGTGGTAGGGACACGGCTCTTTGAGCATTTTGTCAAAGACGCCCCCGCCGGGGGGGCCTCGAGGTTTCTTATGCTCGGTAGCAGCGACGAGCTCGTCGGCCGGGGCCTCGAGTTTGCCCTGCTGGCCTTTCTTCTTCTTGCGGTTGTTTCTCTTGGGGCCCCGGGTGGAACTCGCGGGGTCGTCGACCTTCTGCTCCTCCCTTGCCGGCTCGCCGCCAAAGATTGCACCAACCGCCTCCTCGCCGGCGGCGAAGTTGGTGACGATGTCCATCAATCCGTTGGCAGTGAGCGGGGTGTTACGGCCCAACTCTCGGACCAACTCCTTACGGGTGGTGTCGGAGAGGAAGGCCGTAATCACGTCGGAGTCGGTGATGTTGGGGAGCTCGGTACGCTGCCGGGAGAAGCGTCGGATGTAGTCTCGGAGGGACTCATCTAGTTTCTGCTTGCAGCTCCGGAGGTCCCACGAGTTGCCAGGGCGCATGTAGGTCCCCTTGAAATTTCCCTCAAACACCCTCACGAGATCGTCCCAGTCGTGGATCTACCGAGGCGGGAGATCCTCGAGCCAGGCTCGGGCGGTGTCAGAGAGGAACAGGGGGAGTTGCCGAATGATGACCCGGTCGTCGGTGGCCCCGCCCAACTGACATGCCAAGCGGAAATCGGCGAGCCAAAGTTCGGGTTTGGTTTTGCCATTATACTTGGTGAGAGTCGTGGGGGGGCGGAACCGAGCCGGGGGCACCGTCTCACGGATAGCCTTACTGAAGACCCGAGGACCCGGGGGCTTGGGTGAAGGGCTACGATCCTCCGAGCTGTCGTAGCGTCCGCCCCTGTGGACGTGGTAGCCTCGAGCCACACCGTCACCGTGCTTGCGCGTGCGGCGCTCGACGATGTTGCCACGGGTGTCTCGAGGCTCGCGGTCGTTGGCGATGGGCTCAGGGGCCGGTGCTACCCGGTCACGCCGGGCAGGCTCGGGATGAACCGAGGCTTCTCTCTCCTATCGGGAAGGCTCGAGGGTCCGCTCTGAGGCTGCTTCGCGTCGCCTCAAGGCAGAGCTCTCGGCCTGCTGCATGGCGGCGGTCTCGAGGAGTTCTCGGATCTCATCTCGAGCCCGACAGGCGTCGGGGTTTGACGGCTCGGGCATGTTGCGGAGGAGCATGGCGGCGGCGACGACATTCTGGCTGGCTCGAGCGAAAACCGGGGGGTCGACCGCCCGGTCCTCGTCGATGCGACGGTTGACGTCGCGAGCTCTCTCGCGAGCTCTCCCGCCAAATGCGTGTTCCGCACGCTCATGCTCGAGAGTTCGTTGGAGAAGATCCAGGTTTTCTCGTTCCTCGTCAAGCTGGTCCTGCAACTCACGAATCTGTTCGAGCTGCGCTCCTTGATCTGCAAGGAACTGAGGCTCATCTCGCTCGGCAGGAAGCTCGACGTGAGGTGGCGTGTGCCTTCCTTCGACTGGCTCTTCGTCCTCTGATTCCGAAGTGCTTTCAATGTCGATGTTGAAGCACTCGCGAGTCGGATCATAGGTGTCGTCAGCCGAGTCGGAGTCAGGAGCGCCAAAGTAATAATATGATGGGGGAATATGTGGCCGTTGCCAATCGTCACCGAAGTGGCGACGTGGAGAAGCAGTCACACGAGGTTCTGTTTCCGGTGTCTCCGTAGAGTCCCGATAATCAGAAACCGGTGTGGATGCTACGAGGTCCAGAGTGGAGCATAGATGGTGCCCAGGGAGTTCCTCATAAGCACTCATGCGAGTGCTCACAGAGGATGCATACACCCGGGCAACCGAGTCTAGCCCAAACGGGAATGGTGATGGCGATGTCGCTGCCCGTGGCGAAACGGATGCTACGGACGGTGGTGTTTCACCGGACGGGGGAGCGGCAGGATTCCTCGTCGGCACGCCACCCTCAGCCAGGCTCGTCCTTCCCAAATCTTCCAAAAGGAGATCTAGGCTGGCGCCTGGCTGGGGGGTGCCGGACCGGGGGACCCCATCGCCCTCCGTCAGGTGGGGACGGTGGTTGTATCGGGCTCGTCATCGTCGGGCAACCCGCGCCCGCCTGGAGCGACGGTGCCGGTGGACTGCTCCCCCAGGCTGGGAGAGCTCGTAATCCTCGTCGGTTGGGTGCCTGGGTGGAAGCAGGATCATGTCGTAGCCAGAGCCGAGCGACATGAACTCCAAACTTCCAAACCAGATCACCGTGGCCAACGGGATCGGGCGTTCGGGGTTAGCCATCCAGGAAGAACGGCGAGAAAGCGACGTTTGCACGCAATGATCCCCTACCTGGCGTGCCAACTATCGGTGTTCGGACCCGGGGGGCCCTAAACCAACTAGTAAATGCTGCGTGTCTCTTTCCTGGATGGTGATGCAAGGAGAACACACGGAGGTTTATCCTGGTTCGGGCAAAAGAAGGCCCTACGTCCAGCGGGGGGAGAAGTCTGTATTTCCTTGCACCGAGGTGCTCGTGTAGGGGTTACAAGCATGTGAGAGAGGGCGTCGAGCCCAGGTCTCAAAGAGAAAAGAAGAAAAAGATGGTTGCTTGAGATGTTGATCTCTTGCTTTTCGCTGTCTGTTGTTGTCTGGTCGGATGGTTGGTTTTTTCGTTCCATCTTTTTTTTTCTCCCCCCCTGTCGAACCCTGGCCTGCCCTTTTATAGGGCGAGAGGAGGCCAAGTCGAGGGGGAGCCTTGAGGTGATGCTTTGTCGATTCCGCGGTTGAGTTGACTGTAGCGACGTACCTCAGGAATGGCTGGCCATCCCTGGGTACCCTGACGTTGTGTGAGACGAGATGGTGAAATGACCCAGAGCGCCATGCCATACCGTCCTTTGAACTAAGTCAAGCGTCGAGGTTGGGTCGAGGCCGGGTCGAGGTCAGATGGATAAGGCCGAATCCCCGATATCGCGGGGAACGGGCCTTGTCTTATTCTCCCTCGAGGATGATTGATGGTGAAAAGTGTGCGGTAAGGTGGGTATAGTGACGGCTTTCATCTCCCATCACGGGATGGGCGGTAAAACAGTGAGATCCGACACGGGTATTGTTCCCACGTTGATTTAGGCCGCAGCCATGCCGGTAGGTGGTAGTATGTAACCGCATTAAATGCTATGGCTTTTGTCCTGGGGTAGGTAAAGAAAAGGCGTCGAGGTTCTCGGTCTGGGCTCACGCCAGTCGGAGTTCTCCCCGGCGGGCGGTCGAGTCTCGCGCGGGTCGAAGCGCTATCGAGATACCTTGCGGCACGGGATGGGGCGTGGTCGAGGCGCCCCGTTGAGCGGGCCTCGTACGAGTCAGAGCCAGGGCGCGGTCGAGGTGCCCCGTCGAGCGGGCCTCGTACGAGTCGGAGCCGAGGCGCGGTCGAGGCGCCCCGTCGAGCGGGCCTCGTACGAGTCGGAGCCGGGGCGCGGTCGAGGCGCCCCGTCGAGCGGGCCTCGTACGAGTCGGAGCCAGGGCGCGGTCGAGGCGCCCCGTCGAGCGGGCCTCGTACGAGTCGGAGCCGGGGCGCGGTCGAGGCGCCCCGTCGAGCGGGCCTCGTACGAGACGGAATGGATACGCGGCCGAGGCGGGTTATCTTATATTGCGGTTTCGGTCGTGTTAGTTTTTTGGTGATAGGTGTGGGTACCCCCGTACTGTTGGTACCGACACCTATAGTCTAGACACCATGTCTACACCAGCGATTACTACTCTAGTCACACGTGATAACTAGCGCACTCAATACGAGCGGAGATCCCATGCAAAAGTATAACAACTATACTAACCACACATATGAAGACATAAAAGTAAATAGAGAAGATAAATATATTAAAGCATAAGTCTTACAAAGGTAAGATACAAAGATATACCACACATCCGAAGAATTTCTCCAGAACCTAAGTGTAACACCCCTAGTGTTACTTCACACATTTGCATGTGCAAAGCATGGCATGAGCATGTGCATTCTTACTCATTCATGAGCATGAGCATTTTCCATGAAACATGTTACTACAATAAGTGAAACATGCACTTTTAACTAATGAAACAATCTCATGAAACATGATGTTTCATACATGTTGATTCTATGTTTCTTGTGCCATGGCTAGGTTTATATGTACCTTGAACCAAATGTGTGCCTCTTGTCATGAAAACACCTTAGTCATGCTTAGAATGCTTAAACTAGATTAACTTGTTTTGAAAGTTTATGCAAATTCTCCTTTCATGTGTAGTTAGTCAAGTGTTGACTTGTTTAACAAGTTCTGCTTTGCTTGAACTGCTTGGTCAGCTTAGAGTACAAATCTGTGCATGGCACCTTAATAAAAGTTGTAGATCTTTGTTTGAGGAGCAAATGTTGTTTTAGGACCTAAGTCTAGTTTTTAGTAGAATACGTTCAAAAGTGGAGCACGACACAGCACCCTGAATTAGTTTCAGCACTTAGAAATTTTTCTAAGTCTGAACCTGATTTCTGTTTCGATGTAGGCTTGTTGGCTTGCTTGTATCTCATGTTCTAGGCCGATTCAGCTCAAGTGTTCTACAAGAGAAATGTTGTACTCCTGTAGCTCTCCATTTTTGTCAACTACATCTTTCGCTAGTTCGCAACGGATTAGGAGTAATATCACTGTGAAGATAGCTGTTCAGTCAAATTTTTGAGGTGGAATTGGGCAGGCCAAGCTGTTCGAACTGAAATTTCAAATCGCTCGGTCGTGTTCGTGGCCGACCGCCGCAGAAGCCGTGCGTCGCGTGGCCTTCATGCTTCGCCGTCGTCCCCACGCGAGCGCGAGGTGTCCACCTTCATCTGCCGAAGCCGAGCGCTCCCTCGCCCTCATAATTTCGCTTCGCCTCGCCTCTCCTTCCTCCCTGTTCCTCCACTGCTCGCCATGGCCGCCGCGTCTGCTTAAGCTGAGCAGCGTCGCCGCCGTCGCGCCATTCTCAAGTTCAATCGCGCAAGAATCTTCGCCTCGCTGTGCTCCATCGTCTCCACCCATCAGCGCCTCCTTCCCGTGCTCGTTTAGGTGAGAAATCATGTCGCCGCCGTAGTCTGTGCAGGCCGGCGCACCGCCGCGCCATGGCCGCCGTCGTGCTCCGCACGCGGACATGCGTCTCCGGTGATCCCGCGCCGCAATAGGTAGACGTTTTCGCTTCATCTTGGTGTCGTGCATCTGCTGCTCACGTCAATTTGACGATTGGTGGCCGGAACCGAGCTGCGTACCGCCGGTCATCCTCCGTCGTCCGCCATTGCGCCGGCAACTCCGCTCCGGTGGGTCTCTGCGTGCGCTACCACCACCGATGTGTTCGCGTCGTCGAGTAGGTCACGTCAAGGTAGAAGATGCCGCCGGCGACCTCACCGTCGGTGAAATAACGCCGGTCAACGCGCCGTCCCCTGTTCTGTGTCGCTGGCAGTTGGGTCCCGCATGGCAGTGACTGTGCTGTGGTTTTCTGTTTTTCTTTTCTTGTTTGATGGAATGAACTTTGGAAAAATCATAGAAAATATAGAAAAATAAAAAAAAGGTAAATGGGGACTTTTTGGAATCCTTGAAACTAGATCTATGCATTGGAGTGAAAATATGTTAGGTGTTTACAAAAAGTTTTTGCTGTTTTAAATTATCTATAGAAAATAGGGATAAATTCATTACTAAAGTTACTTTGCTCCAAACGCTCTGAAATTTTGGTGAGGTGCTTTTGATGACATGTTTGGCCTGTGATAAAAAGTTCAGGGTCAATGCTTACTGTATGCTAGAGTTATTGATTTAACTTGCTCACCCATGTTTATTGATTTGCACTTTGTATTTTATGTGGAGACTACTGTGCTTGTTCAGTTGGCATGAAATTTATACAGTATACTATTGGATGCATGTAGTAGCTACTGTAATTTTTGTAGATTTTTCTGTACACTTTTTATGCATGTTCATATTCCCACCTAATTATCTAAATAAATTAAGAAAGGCATGTAAATAATTTATTTAGATTTGGCCACCATGTTTTCTAATGTTCATTTGACATGAGTTAACTGTTGGTAACTTTGGTTTTGCCCAGAATGCAATTTCAAATATAAGTTGTATATTATTTTCTTAGATTTATTGATTCTGGAGCAGTTTTGGAATATTGATAATTAAGTGATGTATATGATGTTTGCTGTGAATCTTCATATTAGCAAAGTTGTAGATAACTTTCTTATCTAGTTTCTGTTAAAATTGCATGGTAATTGGCCTTGTGGTTTGAGAGTTATAGCTTTTGGAAGTCTGAGCTTGATTATGTTGCTCTCGGGATTTCCAGAGCAGTCTGTGAAGTTGGATCTGTTTGGGCTAGCTGCTGGTAGATTCAGCCAAAGTCATGAATAAGAAAGTTGTAGTTAGCTTGTTAAGATTTCCAGAAAGTCTTGGTTCATGTCTTTTGGAGCTATAAAACTCCGGTTACAGATTTTACAAGTGACTGCTGTTTTTCATGTCTGTGAATGTTTGTTTTCTAGTAAGTCTAGTTGATGCTTATGCTAAGATGATTAAAGATAAATTATGGACAATTTCATAAGCTTTCTAGAATGTCTTGTTACATAGCTATTGGATTTGTATAACTCCAGTTATGATCCAAACATGCAGCGGTTGTTCGCAGTCTAGAAATAGACAGATGATAGTTATGGTTGTTTACTCCATGTGTTGCTAAGTGTGGCTTATACCCTTGATGATGGTCAAGTTAAGATACTTGTGATCTTGTTAAACTTGTGTGATGCTTGATGTGCTTGCCCTCTTTAATTAGTTGTGTGATGTTAGTTAAATAGCTTTTGGTGTCTATGTCTTAATCGTGTGTTTACATGAATGATTATGTGATGCATCTTATGTTACCGTTCATCATATTCATACACATGCCTCTTGCATCTCATTTAGGTTAGCTAGATGCACCACGTGAAGGATGAGATGTTGAAGCCAAATCTGAAGACGGTGTTTGGTGGACCTATCCCGAAGATGGAAGGACTAAACAAGTGCCGGGATGGGAGATGCTCGCCAAGCGAGTGTCATCTGTCTATCACTAACCTAGTGTTCGATCCCAGGCAAGCTCCGGAGCATTCTAAGTCTCCTACTTTATAAAAGCAATTGAGTATATATATGTTATATATGTATTGTTGCATTAAGTTATAGGATTTGATTGGAAACACTTGTTGCATATATACCCTTTCCTTGTCCCATAAATATGCCTGAAATCCTATTTTGGTTCAGGATCGAAAATATTGCTTAGCCCTGCTTAGACCGGTAGCGATCGATGATTTTCGATCACCTGCAATTATAGGTGGTTACTGGAATATTTTAGCTATGGAATGGATGATATCCTAGAAATAACCAAGTGTTGATGGATAATTAGAGACCGGGCGGAATAAGTATTGGGCAACCAGACAGGGTTCTGGGGTGCTTGTAGTTTTCGTCTGTGTCGATTAAGGACCGACCGTTGTTGGGCCTCGGGTCATGTTGAACGCATGTCTCACATTTAGCTGGCCGGATAAAGTACCTTTCGACCGCGAAGTTGGGAGATTATTCGGGCCGAGTGGATTGCCCGCAGCGCACTGTACCGGAGCAGGTGTGGTAGGACATGGGGGCACGATGATAAGGCCAAAGAGTAGTCGGGCGGCCCCCGAGTACATGTGGTTCCTGGCAAACTTGAGACTTTACCTGGATAGTTGACTCGGTGACCAATATCTCACTTTAGCGGGTGAGTGAGGTTTGTGTGAGGAATAAATTACCAGTTGGTTAATAATCGATTCGAATCGCCATCGCTCCTGGATAGTGAGCACTTGACTCGAGTTACGGCATCGTAGTAATGATGATGGAACACGGATGGTTATGTGGATGATGTTGAAAATGCTAAACCTGAAATGGTAACCTTTGATGTTAATGGTTAATCAAGTGATTGCTTTAGCATAGGTGCTTACCTAGATTAATAGGTTATGACAAAGATGATGTAAAATTGCTTAAAATGGTGTATTCATGATCACTTATGCTTTTCGCAAATGAGTCAAGCTAGCCCACTGAAAGAAAGCCTTGCATACTCCTTGGTGTCATATTATTTCTGGTTTATGGCGGGTAAGTCTAGCTGAGTATCTTCTCCTACTCAGGGTTTATTCCCACTTGTTGCAGGTTGTGATGTATCATGGCTACTGCAAGAATTGGATAGCTCCTGCTGTAATGGCGGAGTGTGATCATGGGCATGATCCTTCTGAGCTATCTTGTCTCTCATGATTTTGTTGGAAATTGACCTTGGTACTGGCATGTATTTGAATTTAAGTGATATTAGTTTCAAACTACTTTGTTTCCACTACTTTTGAACTTGAGTTGTAATAACTCTACTGAACTCCGATATATGTTGAATTACTTATGAAATGGATGTAACATATGACATGTTATGTTGGACCACTATGATCTTGGCTTGTATGTTGGTTGGTTTGAAATCCCTCGTGATTTTATTGGACTACCGGAGTTATAGGAGCTTAAGTACAGGAATTTAATCACTCCGGCGATTGTTTTTGTACTTTTGTTCTTATAATTTGGGCGGTTCCGTGACACTAAGCGTAGCCCGACTCTCCCTAACTCTCAACTAGAACTAATCTACTACATTGGAGAGTCCAGCCCTAATTCTCTGGTGTTGTGCCTTGATCTGAATGAGAGATGGACTCCTAGAGGGGGTAGAGGGTGTCCTTATATAGGCCGAGGTGGAGTAGAGGCCAGGTAACTGCCACGTCACCGATCTGTGTGACTTCCCTCGACCACCATTGGATAAACCGACTTCAATTGGATGTAGATGGGACCCTAGGAGGCGTAGGAGGAACATTCCTAAAGCTCGGGGTGAGGTGACACAGGGGGGTGCCAGCCAACATAGGGGTGGGGCCGGCCGGCCCCACCTATCAGCCAATCGGGGTCCGCTTCGGTCTGATGTCTTCTCGTGTCCTCTAGAACCTTCTAGTGTATGCGTGGTCGCAGATTGATATCTTTTTATTCTGAACTCCAAATATAGCAAGTAATATATCCGTTTCGATCGTCTCGATGAGTCCTTTGCAATGGTGCACTCCAATTCATCATTTGAGATACTTTTACTCTATAAAAAATTGCACATCCTACAAGACAAATGAGAGCACCAAAACTTGTGGAACTTGTTAGAATCAAATCCTAGTTCTATGTGTATTCTTTCATTTGTACCATTTCTTATGTTTATTTAACTATAAAATATTGACGTTATCCACTGTGAATAGACGTGTAGGTGCAACCCAGGCTAATCACCTACGTATCTCACATAAACACAATTAGTCCACCTAAGGTTGTCACTCAATTACCAAAACAAAACAAAGACCTTTCAATCTCTCCCTTTTTGGTAATTGATGACAACTCTACAAAGATATGAAAATTAAGCACTTTTGGATTCATGTTGCTTGCCCAAGCAATTTTAGCATGTGTAAATGATTTTGGACAAGTACCACAAACCTGAATTGGTAGTATTAGCTCCCCCTACATATGTGCTAGAGTGTTTGGTTTGAGGCTCGCACATATGCATAGATTGGAATTGTGGGAGAGTGTTACTACCAATGATGCTAAGGTGTAAAGAATAAACCTTTGAAGCATACCAATCAGAGTTACACCTTTAAGTTCATCCTTAGCACCATGATTAGCTAGATATCACTTGAAAATAAAAACACTACATACCCCGTGAGATCAACCTTCGAATCAAGGTACTAGCATTACTTGAAAAACATACCAAGTGTCTAGCTATCATCCTATGTATGCTAGTTTTTATTTCATCAATTAAATTCTACAACTAGCATACTCCACACAAGCATGCATATCAAATTTAAAAACTTATGCAATGCAAGCAAGCATGTGAATATGCACATATCAAACGCAACCAAATCAAAGTTCATGAGCTTGCTCCCCCTACTTGTGTGCTTCTCTTGCCTAAGAATTTTGATTTCTTCATATTCTTCAATGTTGCTCCCTCTTTGTCCATATCCATGTCCAAATCCAACTTCCCATGATATCTTTGTACTAATCTCTCCCCTTTGTCATCAATTTCTATAAATAGTGTGTATCTTATTGATATAAAGGATTGCATTGGGGTAGATGGTTGACACTTGAATCTTGCATTTTTTATGGACACTATCAAATATGTTGGAATGACACCACTTGTAATGTTCTTGAGATACCACACATAGGATACCTTGATACCAATAGGTGAGACACCTCCCCCTATGTCATAGCATGGGTCATTCTCTTGATAATCTTGTTCTCTTGTAGGTGAGGGAACTTTCATATTGATGATCACTTAAAGTTGAGGATCACTTATGGAACCACCATCTTGTATGAATGATAGCATGTGTATAGATGTGAAACCACTTGTATGATTGGTTTGTTAATAAAAATCAATTCTAGAACATTTGCTATCTTCATGAGTACCACTTGTAGGATATCACTTGTGAGTTGATCTAGACACCACTTGTGAATTCCTGATGAAATACTTGAGTCTAGATGCCACTTAAAACAAACAAACTAGATATCCACTTGCATTGTTGTCTTGTTCTTGTACTCTTGTTACTTATCATGAGCTTCTAGGTTGACTTGAACTAAATTAATTTGTCTAAGCTTTCGAGTCTGGTTTGAACCAATGACAAGCTTCTTCACACCTCTTATAAGGGCTATCTTTCCAATGTTGTACTTGTCACTTGTTAGCAATCTAAATTAAATCAAGTACTTAGGTTCATTAGCTCATGAACAAACTCATACACATACTACTAGATCAACTAATCATTCAAGCAATAGTGGTAGGCTATGAATTTTAAAGCTTTCATTTGTCATGCATGATCCTAATAAGTATGTACTATATGCACTAACCACATACTAGTAAGGGATGAAATGATCATGCATGTTACAATAATACCTTTGCTATATTGGAGTAGAGGATAGTCAAATAGATTCTAATTCATTACTCCAATAGCAATGTGAAGTCCAATTTATATCTTGGTGAAGACCAATCATCAATATTGAAATCCATTCTTCACCCATATGACATGAGAACCACTAATGATCAAGTGCACTATCATGATGTGGTTGACTTGCTTTATTCTTTGATCAATGCTTGCATGAGAGAACTATTTGGAATACCACTTGAATTGCCATGACTAGCTCTCTTTTGGGTGTTGCTTGCTTTTCTTGATCAACCCTTTTGATTGCTTCAACTAAGCATCTCAAATGTTCCTCAGATCACTACTTCCATGTTAGCCTTCCAAGTATCACTCTTGGTTTACCTACACATAGGTGGCAAGCCCCTACACTAGGAAGAAGTGACCTCTGTCCAAAGAACCATTCTTGACACTCACTTAAAATGAATTTGTTGATTGATCCAAGTGATGGACTTAACTTGATGAATAATCTTGAATCATTCTTTAAGTCCTTTTCTTTCTACTTGTTTAAGTCCTTTTTCTTTCTACTTGTTTAATCCTTTTCTTTCTACTAAATGATTTCCAATTTTTACTAGAACTTAAACCTCATCTTCAACTTGAGTTTGATCTTGATCTTCCACTTTGAGTACCAAATATGTGCCAAGTACACTCCACAATCAAATGACCCTGTACTATTTGTTTGTCATGCTTTTAGATCATCTCAAAACCAAACTTAGGTGCATCAATCACTTATAAACATGTTTCCAACTTGAGGACCTTTCAATCAAAGTGACTCTTGATCAATTCAATAGATGTCACTTTTCTGGCAGATTCTGCACCCTTCAAAGAAATATCTATATATCTCAATGTACAAAACCAAATACCATGAAATTTGATGGAGATGTGGTTTACTAAGTCATCTAGCAGCTGTAAAAATTTGAGCTTCATTGCTACTAGATTTTAATTTTTCCACCACCGCTACAAGCTAAAAACTACTGCACTATAGCTGACAAGATCTAATCCAAAATCGAAGCATCTCTTATCCAATTCTCATGAAATTTCTACAAAATCTCATACCATAAGTCTAGAGCATGTATAACAATTTTCAAGCCAATCCAAATAGATTTGATCACTCAAACATGGCTAAGATCACAGCTAGCTCAGATTTTATAATAAAGGATAGATTTCAATCACTTGAGCTATACTTCATCAAATGTGAATCAATCTTAAAATCAACTTGTTTGAATACTTTCACAAGACATAAATCCATTCAATCCACTTACTCAAAGTCATCTCATAAATTTATCCAACACAAATCAATCCAAACTTGATTACTAAGCAATTTATCCATTCAAACATCTCATAGCAAGCAACATTGCAAATTTATCCAATTCAATCAACTCATATGCACCAAAATGAAATGATCAACAAGAGATATACCTTGGTTAGGTCATGATGATTATCCAATTAGCAAGCTTCAACTCATATTTTGTAAGCCATCAAATAATTCCAATAAATCACCACAACTTGAGTTGTAGCACTTGTATGTTGTAGCGCTTGGACTTCACTATCTTGTCATGACATTGGGATAATAATCATCACTTGTCAATACTTGGCTTAATCACATGATCAACACAATGAATATCACTTGAACCAAGCCTCCAATGCCTATGGTACCTACAAACAATCAACCACTTTTTGATGGCACCCAAACTAGTTTGGGTCCTCTCAAGTTAGGTGCAACATACTTAGGCATAGCATTAGTATGAGTAGTAGGATGTTTTGCAATTGCAACCAATGAGGTACCATTGCCATCCTTCCTAAGCATAGAATCATTATCAATTGAAATGGGCTTAGGAGTGTTACCTAGAGGACATAAATGAGCCATGTGTCCCCTTTCCCGGCATGAGTAGCACTTCCTCTTTGATTGAGCCTTCTCTTTCTTGCTCATGTGATGCTTCTCACTGCCTTGCTTCTCCTTGCTTGCTTGAGCCTTCTTCTCAAGCTTGTTTGGATAACCCGAAGCTAGGTGGCCTAATGTGTCACAACTATAGCGCCTCATGTGAGCAATCTTCTTCATTTTCTCTTCTTTGTTCTTGCTCACTTGCTTTGGATCTTGATTCATACTTGGACGCATTGTTCTTTCTCTTGCTTTTCCACCCCTTCTAGTTTTCTTTTTCTTCACCATCAAGTCACCACCATCTTCATGGTTGATCTTGATTTGCTCTTGGGGTGTTTCTTGCTCAACTTGTGGCTTTGGTTGAGGCCCCACTTATTGCTTCACCAATTGCTTGGTTGGGCACATAGATGTAAGATGACCCCATGTGCAGCACTTGAAGCACTTGACATGCTTGAGCCTTTCTTCTTCTTTCTTCAACTTGAGCTTTTCTTTGTTGGGGCAACCATTTGCAAGCTGTCCCACTTCATGACATTTGAAGCACATGAAATGAGAGAGCTTATCTTGTTTTTGCTTCTTCATCTCTCTTTCATATCTTCTCTTGCCCCATCTCTTGCCCTTGATCTTCCTCTTATTGAAGTCAATGCCACTCATGTCACCATAGCTTCTTTTGTTGTTCAACATATGTTCGAAGGTGACTTGAGAGTTATAGCACCTCTCTAACTTATTGCTCAAATTCTTTACTTCACTTTTGAGCTCAATATTCTCCTTCAAAATGTTAGTCTCACAAGACATAGAAGTAGAACAAGCATCTATATGTGAAGAACATGGCATAGCTAATAAATCATCACAAGAGGTGGATACATTCTTCTTGCCTACATCACAAGGGTTAGCAACATTATGTGATTGATCATTGGACCCATGTGATGAGCTCTCACTAGTTTTAATTTTCTCATTGGAAAGCTCTTTAGTGAGAAAGGCATGGTCTTCTACCAAGTCATCATGAGCAACACTAAGTTCCTCATGAGCCAATTTTAGCTCCTCATGTGAACAAGTAGTAACATAAAGTAGATGCTTTTGTTGTTCACATGTGTTCTGTAGAAAAGAGTTTTCATTTTTTAATTTCTCAGTTTTAGCCATCTCTTTTTCTAAAGCTTTGATCATGCAACCATATCTATCTAGAAGCTCATCATATGAATCAAGATCAATCACATTTACATTAGATACCTTGGTGTCACCTTTGTGACATGAAGAAATGTAATATAGTGGATGCACTTGTAGTAGCAATGTCATCCAAGCATGATCCATTATCTTCACCATCAAGTGTGCATGGAGTAGCATCATTATTTGCATCACTTGAGGCGTCATCATCAATCTTGTCAAGTGAACTTGTAGTGGATCGATCATCATCATCACTTGACCATGAGGTGGAGCAATCTTCCATAATTTCCAAATTGTGGTCATGCTCAACACACTCACACGCCTCCACCTTAGGCTCATCCTCCTTCTTGAACTTGCCATCATCCCATGTGGAGGAGTCACCGAAGGTGTGCTTGATTGATTCCCACAACTCATGGGCGGTTCCTTTGTGGTTCACCTTGTAAAATAACTCAAAGCTCAAAGCATCCATTAGAAATAAATAAGCATCAGAATCAAGTTCAAAGAGAACATTTTGTGCTTTGGTTAGATTTTTATGGTCCAAGACATGGGTGAGACCACTTGTGACAACCCACCAAAACTTAGGTCCCTTTGCACGAAAATGATCAAGCATGTGGTGTTTCCACCATGCAAAGTGTGTGCCATCAAAAAAATGTGTGTCACACTCATCTATCCCACTAGACGCCATCCTCTCGGGTCAGTGAAGACCACAAATGAGAGACCAAGCTCCGATACCACGTGTAGGGTCGAGATGGTGGACTAGAGGTGGGTGAATAGTCCTTTCTAAAACTTAATTACGTCGGCTAACCAAAATAAATGTGGAATTAAAACTATCGGTCTAGCCAAGACTACACCCCTCTATCTAAGTTGTCAAGCACCTTACAAAGATACTAATTAAGCGACAAAGGTGCTGGCTAGCTAGAGCTCACCTAAACAATTTTAGTTAGCAAGGTCACACAAGCCTATGCAACTAGTACTCAAGCAACCAAGGGAGCTCCTACACAACTAGTAAGCAAAAGCACAAAGCTCCTAAGCTCACTAGCAATGCTCAATAACAAGGCTATATAAGCCAAATTAGAGAGCGTAAATTACTTAGCTACACAAACTAAGCAATGTGACTAACAAGGTTACTAAAACTAAATTAGCCATGCAAGAGAGCTACTTCTATGCTACATACGCAAGAAGGTAACTAGCAAGCTACACAAGCTAACTAATTACAAGAGCAACTACACAAGCACAATGTATGAAATGTAAATACAAGCTTGTGTTGCATGGAATGCAAACCACCGAGAAGATGATGAAGATAATGATGACACGTTGATTTTTATCCCGAGGTTCACGTGTTTGCCAACACGCTAGTCCCCGTTGTGTCGACCGCTCACCCGGTGGTTCGACGGCTAATTAGCATCACCCGCCTACGTTGGGCACCGCAAGAACCTACCTCACAAGTGAGGTTAGCTCAATGACACTCTTTACTAGAGTTGCTCTTCATGGCTCCCGCGGGCTGAGCACAATGCCTCTCACAAAGCTCTTCTCCGAAGCGCCGCACAAACTTCTTGTGAGCTTGGACGGAGACCACCACCAAGCCATCTAGGATGTGGCAACCTCCAAGAGTAACAAGGACCACCGGCTTGCAAGACGACCACCTAGTGCCACTCGATGCAACCTCATGGTGCAATCGCACTAGAATCGCTCACTCACTCGATTGGATGAACACTATCAATCACAAGTGAGTTAGAGGGCTTCCAAGCACTCTCAAGCATGGACACAAAGTCCCCTTAGGTGCTCAACCTCAACCATGGTTGAGACACCCCTCTATTTATAGCCCTAAGGGATAAAATAGTCATTACCCCTTCACTGGGCGTTTTTCGGGATGACCGGACGCATAGGTCGATAATGATCGGATGCAGCACAGTAGCGTCCGGTCATTCCTGGCTATCCACGTGTCAGCCTAGATTCAGCCGTGGTCGCCCGATCCCAATGGTTGGCTTCCTCTGTGCGGGCACCAGGGATGATCGGACGCACTGAAGGGCGACCTGACGCACCATGCCAGCGACAGGTGCACGCACTGTGAGGGTATTAACCCCTACACCCTTACGGCTAGACTTGGGCTGGCCCAGACCAGATGGACCGGCCCACCAGAAGATGATGCGTGGCCTAGTCGATCTGCTCGACATCCCACGCGAGGAAGGAAAGCAAACTTGGAGATCAAGCAAGATCCTAGTCGGTTAGAATAGGAATCCTTATCTGGCTAGTTATAGCAATTGTAACTGAGCAGGATTACTTTCCAGATTTATAACCCTACTCCCTGAACTATATAAGGCGGGCAGGGGACCCCCTCAAGAGACATCTCATCATACACAGCAATACAAATCAGATGCAGGACGTAGGTATTACGCCCTCACGGTGGCCGAACCTGGATAAAAACCTTGTCATGTCTTGCGTCAGCATCTAATTCATAGCTTGCGCACCTGTCTACCGATAAATCACTACCTTGGGCATACCCCTCGGTAGACTACCGACCAGATTTCATCGACAGTGGTGCGCCAGGTAGGGGGTGTGCGTACAGCTTCCCAGGTGAGCAAGATGGTCATCATCCCCGACTCCACGGCTGTGGCGGACGGTCTCTCGTTCACCGTCGGCCAGATCACTTGGACCACCAGCGTCAACAACTTCATCGCCGCTGCCACGGAGGAGGTGCAGATCTGATCTGCGTCGACCACGTCTTCATCGGCTACGACTCCCACCACCCCAGCAACGGCTCCGGCCACGCCGATATCTCGTCGACCACTCCCTTGCTACAAAGGAAGGACGATCAACAACACCGACCTAATCGAGGCTATCGACCAGGTCAGCCTCAAGCTTTCTGAAACCCTGACTTTGGTAGATTCCATTCAAAATCAATCTACCGAGTAGGTACAGCTTCACCACAACAGATCTACCCGACCAGTTCGGACTCACCGCCCAACATGGTTCGATACAGATCTAGTGGTCACCGCTACTCCCCAAGGATGTACGGTACGCCTTCCCCTAGTTCCTACGTCTGGCCTCAGGCTCTCTGAGTACCAAGTCTTGATGGAGGATCGCCAGGCCCTCCCACATGGCCTAAAAAATGCTGCTTCCGAGTATGCCTATTGTACACTTCATCTGTTCGTTGGTCCCATGGAGCGCGACCATGTTTCAGATCTATACTTCCTGGATATACCTCGACCACCACCGGGCAATGCTGTCAACATGGTCAATATCTGGGAACACAATGAAGGCTCGGTTCATACACTGCCCGAAGAAGGTGACTCTAGCACTGGGTCCACACGCTCTGTCCACACCGAGGCTGAACACCTCAACCACGATGAATACGATCTGGATCCACTACCACATCCTCTAGGTTTCTCTCCGATCCCAAGGTTTCCACCCAGACATGGCGACATGGTGCTCAACGTTAGCAATGACGAGCCCCCGGTCGTGGGAGAAACTGACGAGCAGCGGCAGCTTCGTGAACAGCGTAACACCGACCACGCCGAACGCCGTCATTAGGAGGCTAAAGAAGAAGAAGCACGTCGTAGGGGACCCTGACCTCGAGATATATCCGATGCCTTTGATAGAGTGGGCGATTGGCAAGATTTTAGGACCCCAAGCGCCAACGTGGCAGTGGCCATGGCCAATCTAGACCGATTACCAGACACGCTAGAAAACCATGCGGTCCATGACGACATCAAAGTGTATCTGACCGTCGCCATGGGCCAAATCGTCAAGCTCGCCCAGCGAGCCCAAGCTGCTACAAGCACATCTGTCGCGTCTAATCGAAACCGTCGATCCTGCACTTTAGAACATCCAAGTCACCAACATCGTGACGATCCACCTCCACCCAATCCTCCACATGGTGGCGGCGGCGGCGACAGTGGTGGCGGCGGTGATGAGGGCGGACAAGATGGTGGTCGAGGTCATCATGACAATAACCGCAATCGACATGGCAATCGAGATCAGGAGGTCGACTAGAACCCTCCTCATGATCTTTGTCAACATCTTCCTCCTTGTGACGTCCGTAGCCATATCACTAGTCGTGCTAATGAATGTTAGGCCCACAAGAACGTGCGCCGTATCTAGTACGATACCAAACATGGCCCCCGGGCCTCAAACAGTTCACTCCTCATCTCCGACAAGTCATATGGCCATGGAACTTTAAGCTCAAAAAGCTTAGGAAGTACGACGGCAAGGAGAACCCTGAAAGCTGGATCACGCTCTACGAGATCACCGTTCGGTTCACCGCAGGTGATGAACATGTAATGGCTAATTATCTTCCAGTTGTCCTTGATCAAGCAGGTCACCAGTGGCTCTTAAGTTTACCAAAGAACCAATTCGATAGCTGGGCGCAACTCAAGCAGGCCTTCATCAACAATTTTATCGCCATGTATGATCAGCCAGGCAACAAGTACAACTTCGAGCGCATACGTGACCAAGTGGGCGAACCACTGCGTGACTACATCCGATGTTTCTCAGATATGCGTCTCAAGATCCCCAAGATCTCTCATGATGAGGCAGTCTCGGACTTCATCAAAGGCCTCCACCATCATGATGCTCTCAGAAGTAAGCTGCTTCGAAAATGGCCGACCACGGTCTCCGAGTTACTCGCTACCGCCAAGAACTACGTGGATGCTGATGACGCTGAGAAGATTATTAAGGATGACGTGGGTGGGTCATTATGACCCAAAAAGCCACCGTGTCATGACGATAATCGCAATGACCGTGGTCAGAATGATCGTGATCGGTGCAATGACAACCGCAACTTCCTAGACAACCGTGATCGACGGCATGACCGCCGCAACACCTTTAGAGGCAAGCGTCCTCGTGAGGATGATCACAAAGTTAACACGGTTAAGAAGCCAAGTGGTCGCTGGGACTATCAGGAGGACTACAATAAGGCCCTGAAGGGTCCCTGCTAGATCCATCCCAAGGCCAATCACACCATGGAGAACTTACATTTCCTCAGGAACATCTACGCCAGGCAACTTGCTAACGACGATGCTCCAAAAGCCATTGACGATAGACCGCGGTGTGATGGTGACGACGATGATGATGACGCACAGGATAGAAATCCTCATCACCAATATGTCAATCCCACCAAAACTGTCCACTCCATCTTTGGCGGCAAGGTGTCTTTAGAGTCCAAGCACGAGCGCAAGCTATTGAAGCGTGCTTTCTTGAGCGCCGTCAATACCGATGATCTCATCTCTGATCCTAGACTCCTAGCCTGGTCCCACCACAAAATCTCCTTTAGCCGAGCAGATT
Source organism: Saccharum hybrid cultivar R570 (assembly GCA_038087645.1). Classification (NCBI taxonomy): domain Eukaryota; kingdom Viridiplantae; phylum Streptophyta; class Magnoliopsida; order Poales; family Poaceae; genus Saccharum; species Saccharum hybrid cultivar. The sequence continues at coordinate 5,500,848 of JAQSUU010000190.1, read as the reverse complement.
GGTGGGTGGCAATTCCGAAACCTAGTCGTTTCCCCCTCATCCTCGACCCCTGCATCAACAGTGTCCGATTCAAGAGGGTGCTCGTCGACGGTGGCAGCTCCATCGACATCCTGTTTCGCAGTAGTTTGCCTGCCCTTAAACTAATTGAGGCTGACCTCAAACCTTACGACGCACAGTTTTGGGGCGTCCTTCCCGGACAGTTTGGCACTCCCAACCACTTCCGCACCGACTACGTCAACTTCGTGGTCGCGGACATTGAGGGTACTTACCATGCCATCCTTGGTGCACCAGTGCTTACCAAGTTCATGGTCGTGCCGCACTACTCTTACTTGGTGCTCAAAATGCCTACCGAGCAGTGTCGACAAAACCCGGTCAGTAGTCTACCAAGGGGTATGCCCAAGGTAGTAGATTATCGGTAGACAGGTGTGCAAGACACAAACGAGATGGTGATGCAGAACAACACGTGGGTTTACCTAGGTTCAGGCCGCCGTGTGGGCGTAATACCTTACGTCCTGCTTTGCTTTGTTATTGTTGTCTCGAATAATGTATTACAAGATAGATTGCCCTAGAGTATGTTTTGATGTTTTTGAGGGGGGGTCCCATGCCTTCATATAGTTCGGGAGGCAGGGTTACAGATCTGGAAACTAATCTTAGCTGGTTACAATTGTCATATAGAGCCAGATAAGGATTCCTAATCTAACCGACCAAGACCTTGCTTGATTCCCAAGTCTGGTTTGATGCCTTGCGCGAGACTCCATCCCGATGATCTAGATCATGTGTCGTCATGTAATGGGTTGGACCGTCTGGTCTGGGCCTGCCCATGTCTAGCCATAAGGGTATAGGGGTTTATACCCCTACAGCTAGTCTCTGAGCACTATGTATTATGTATCGACACACTGTCTTAGTCTTCTTCAACTTGCGAGGTCCGTCTTCACATCACCTTGAAATGTTAGCCGAGCATGTGCTAGTGTTCCGTCTAGATCAGGAATCAGTAAATTGTGATTGTTGATGAAGATTGCAGTTGTTGATGAAGATTGCATAGTGGTCCAAAAAAGAAAAATTCTCTTTCCTGGTGAAGTGTACCCACTTGTATTTTTGAAAAGAAATGTAAGTGTGCATACTTGATGGAAGTAACTTACAAAAAATTACAGATCGTAGGGGTCGAAAAATAGAAACAATTCACCGTCGGGTGAAGTGTACCCACTTAGTCCCCGAGCCTGGTAATAGGTGACGTAGGCACATGATGTCAGGGTCTAAAAAAGAATCCTCAAGAACCAATGATCATTATGCACCGTCAGGTGCATCATATATGATGTAGTCCCCGAGCTTGCTGGTAGGCAAAAAATGAGCCTTGTAGCAAGGTCTAAGAATATCAAGTGTCCATCGACTGTATGCAAGCATAGTACATGTAGTCGAGCAAGATGAATCCTAGAGCAGGAAGTGGTGTAACAAGTCCCCGAGCTCAAAGGTCTAATGAATAGTCCCCGAGCCTAGAGTTCTAGCGACAAAACCTATAGCAGCTCAGAGGTCTGGCAAAGAGTCCCCAAGCTCAGAGGTCTAGCGACGAGTCCCCGAGCTCGGAGATCTGGCTGCAGGTTCCAGAGCTCAGAGCTCTGGCTATAGGTTCCAGAGCACGCGGGTCTAGCAAGTCCCCGAGTTTGGAGGTCTGGCTGCAGGTTCCAGAGCTCAGAGCTCTAGCTACAGGCTCTAGAGCACGCTGGTCTAGCGAGTCCCCGAGCTTGGAGGTATGGCTGCAGGTTCCAGAGCTCATAGCTCTGGCTACAGGTTCTAGAGCACGCTGGTCTAGCGAGTCCCCAAGCTTGGAGGTCTGGCTACAGGTTCTAGAGCACGCTGGTCTAGCGAGTCCCCGAGCTTGGAGGTCTGGCTACAGGTTCTAGAGCTCAGAGCTCTGGCTACAGGTTCCAGAGCACGCTGGTCTAGTGAATCCATCACCACGCTGTCTCTGTATCTCTCTTTCTTTTTTCTTCTTTTCATTTTCATTTTTTTAACTGGTCCAATCTGACGCGCTGATGACGTGGGCGGCGCCGCAATTGCTTTCTAGCGCATCATGTGAACAGTGACCTAGTGTCTGTAACAAGACACGTTTGGGTCATGGACCAAACGACGCCAAAATCGAAGGGACACAATTTTTGCGGAAGAAATCTGTCAGTTACCGCAAATCTCGCACCACGTGCCTTATTCTTTCGGAAACTGAATCGACCTTGCCTCTTAAAGACCGGGAAAGGGAACGATTCCAATCTACTCACACTCACATATTCGCAATCAACCGTCTTTTTGCTTCCACCGCCGCTGCGCCATTGTCATCACAGAGCCCTCTCGAGCCCCAATGCCACCACCGTAGTGCAATCCACAATCGCCGCCGTAGGCATCGACAAAGTTGCCCCAAGTTCCTCACGCGCCACCGCCGCTTGAATCACCGCCACCAAACCCTAGCCACTGGAAAGAGTGGCACCCTCCTTTTCCTCTGTAGAAAGGAAAAGTCAAAAGAGTTAGGGAATGGCCGCGAGGAAGACGAAGACTGAGGCTAAAGTTCGCAAGGAGATTATGAAGAAGGAGTGGAATATGTCAAAGTGCACCACACTCAGTCTCGAGCGACTGGTGCGGATTGGTGTGCTTCATGCTCAAGAACTGGCGGGATGGCGTGCACCCGATCTGGAGCCATTCCCGGATCCCAAAGGAGGTGAAATTGTTGTTTTTGAAGAATACTTCACTCATGGATTTGGTGTTCCTGTACATCCATTCTTGCAAGGGCTCTGCAATTATTACGAAATCAGTATCTGCAATCTGCATCCTAATTATGTGTTGCTTGTTGCTTGCTTCATCCATCTCTACGAAGCATACGGTGGTTTCCAACCCTACTTCGACTATTTTCATCACTTGTTTTGGTTGAAGAAAAAAGGAGGTCGAGGCGGCTCCAATGTGGCTAGTGGCTGCTATCTGAACATGCGGGAAGGGATCAGGGCGGAGTACCTACACTGCCCTTGGAAGACCACACTAGAGGACTGGTATAGGCATTGGTTTTACATCCATGAAGAACCAAGCCAGGCCTCATACTGCGACATATCCTTGGTCCTAGAGAAGACTAACAGTTGGAAAGAGCTGCCGTAGAACACAATCCAGATTGAAGCAATAATGCAGCTGCTACCTTGGTCGAGGCTGGATGGACCAAGTGTAGTCGGTAATTTTATCAGTCGTTGGATCCAACCATGTCAGGCTAGAGTGCACGCGGCATATGAATACCAAGGTCGCATGGATCCGACTAGGATGAGGGATGAAGACCTCGAACCGAAAGAAGTGAAGATCAGGGTCCGAGACCTGTTTAATCTAAAGGATCCCAACTTCAAGAAGCTAACAGTCATCGAGCCAGTGTTCAAGCTTACTCGCCCACCACCACTGGTAAGTCAAATGTTGTCTGCTAGTTTATCCTTGTGATTGAAACGCTACATAATAACCACTTTGTTGGTGTGCTATCATTCTAATATTCATGTTGCTATCCGTTGCCCAGTTTAATGGACAGGAGAGAGCGCAAGCATTTGTCTCTTGTCCTCCAGGCGTGGAGTGGCCTAAGGTCGTGCCGCGGGCCCATGATGCACAACCACTGCCCGTGGACGACGATCCTTCTAAAGTTGATTGGCTTGCAATTGAGGATGATCAGAGCAAGCCAGCCGACATGCAGGCAAGAAACCAGTTGGTGCCTCGACGAAGAAAAGGGGCTAGACCTCACAAGGAACCTCCTCGGATGAAAATCTAGAAGGGGTAATTGACCTGAAAGAAGCAGAGGACCCAGCAAGCAAACGTCGACGCCTTATTACTGATTGGCCAGAAGAGGAAGATGAGGAGGTCAAGGAGGTCTCCGGTATCGTAGCAAGCAGCCAGAGGGAGCGGCTTGCTAGAAGGCAGGAGCCAACACTGCCATTGCCAACAACTGAGCCACCACCTCGACCACCGCAACCACAGGCACAGGCCTCAGGAATCCCAAAGCCTGCTGCTACTGTTAGAAGCGACGTGGCTAAGCTAGTCCCAACCACTGGACTAGTGGCAGAGAAGGGTGCCAGGCCTGAGAAGGCGAAGAAATCTAGGTTTGCCACCGTATTCCACTGTACAGACCTGTAAGTCATCGTGAACTTGTATGAGTATAACATAATTGGTCAATATCATCACCTTTGTAACTGGTTATGGATTTGTATAGCTCTGCATCGACCCAAAGGCCAGAAGAACTGTCTAGCGGTGCAACACCGCCACCACCTAATGCTGCCATCGCCGAGTGGCAGGTCCTAGGGCAGACCATAGCAGAGAGGGTAGTCCTCGAGTCGCAAGCTCCTTCTGCATCTGCTCCTGGTCCGCAAACTGAAATTTTGGGGCAGGCAGGAGATGGTGGGGCCCTAGAGCTGACAGAACAACCACAGGAGGCCCCACAACCAGAAGGATAGCACCAGTTAGCCCCAGAAAACCCATGACAGCCCTAGCCAGCCTCAGAGAAACAAGAACAGCCCCAGCCGGCCTCAGAGCAGCAAGTCCCAAAATGTACAGAGGTTGTTGGGACCACCAAGGAGCCAACTAGAAGTGCTAGACCAGGAGAAAAAGCCGAGTCTTCAGCCCCAGCCATGGAAGAAATCCTCGGGCATTATGAAGAAGAAAGCAGATTTTGTGGTACCTGCTCCTACACTATGGAGATCACAGTAGGAGACGAGGTCAAGACCGTAGAAGCAGTTGGCAAAATATTCTTGGAGGAAGTGAAGGTAAGCCTCTCGCAACTGTATAATATGTTGTTGTATAATCCATAAGAACTGCTTTGTGATCCTGTGTACTGCAGACTATGGCCAAGAAGAACAAACAACTGAGCGCAGAACAGAAGAAACTGCAGCAGCAGTTAGAGAGTTATGAGAAGCAAAGTATTGATCATGAAGAAAAGATGCGCACGGTACTTCAACGGCTAGAAGTGGTCGAGAAACAGAGATCGGGTAAGAGACCCTTCTGTTATTAGGTACTCAAGCTCTGTAGGATGTTGTATTACTGTATTGTTCATAATCAGAGTATTGATACAGGTCTGGACATCAAAGTTAGCCAGCTTCATGAAGAAAATGCTTAGGTAGCTGCTGAGCGTGACCGACTGACCAAAGAGAAGACCAAATGGCTGCAAACACAGCAAGCCATGAAGGAGGAGAATGCTAAATTAGCTAAGGATCTGGAGAGTAAGTATTCCTCATCATTGTCGTAGCTTTCATTGAAGTTTGCGGCGTTAAATTCTTATCAACGTGATGCCTTGCAATTGTAAAGAAAAATGTCAAAGTGCACCTTGAGAAGATGAAGAAAGACCGCGATGACCTGGAGCTGCAAAACCAGGCTGGTGCAAAAAAGATCGAGGCGTGGTCCCAGAAGTGCAACAAGCTCATGAAGGAGCAAGAAGCCCTTAATGGCAAATGCAAGATACTCATCAAGGAGCGAGAGAGTTGGAAGCACGCCTGCGCTAAGATGGCAAAAGGGATCACACCAGTGCTCGACGTCATTGGCGCCGACTCCACCGAAGCTGAAGTGGAGGCACCAAAAATAGGCCTGGTCGAGAAATCCCAAAAAGCCTGGGGATGGCTCCAACAATGGACGAAGGACATCAAGGAGTATGTGGGTGCACATGTACTTAGCTTAGTATATGCCCACTTCCCTTTGTTGGATATTGCTCGCCTGGAAGCCGGTTATCCCAAGGAGGTCGGGGTGGAGCGAGCTGACGAGCTGCGGTCAGAGGAGATGAAGAATGCTATCACGATCACCAAGGACTTCATCTTATGCCCAGCTGCAGCCCCATCAACTGGAGGAACAATTCAATTGTACGTGGGTCAAATACCCGTGCCACCATCTCTGGCTTCTAGCGAAGCATGTTTTGCTCCATCCTCGACCACGCCAAAGGTCTTAGAACTACCAAAGGGCCAACAGTAGGAGGAACCTATGAATAGTTCATAGGAGAAGTTAATTTTCATAAGCTTATTATAAACTCGTGCCTGTAAAGAGGCGAGCTTGTAATAAGGTAATGAGTAGTACAATGTAAAGTTGTTTATGTTTTTGTATGAAAAAAACGTTGAAGCTTTGTATTGCGTGCAAATTTAACTAAGTTAGAACAGCAGAATGTTCTGTTTTAGTTGTTCTGACATAATCGATGAGAACTAAGTTAGAATAGTGGAATATTATGTTTTTAGTTGTTCCAGCGTAATCGATGTCATCCTGTAGGTCTGTATGGCTTTGGAGAGGTCAGTGATCCGAGTGTAAGGCTATTAGAGCCTGTATACACGTAAGAGTACGTCTGGTCTGGCCAAAGGGCATCTGCCGACCACCTGAAACGCAGAGGGCGGATCTCGTGCACGCTATGTAACGATGAAAACGGTCAGAAACGGTCGGAAACAGACTTACGAAATAGAAAATGAAAGCGGTTAGTTCGGTACATTTCTATATTTTAGCAATTAAAGAATACAAAAAATTGTTGAAAATGGTTGTGAAACCAATTGAAACTGACAATTTTTTATGTTTAAAAATGGAATCATAATATAGAAAACGAAAACAGTCGGTTCGGGATATTTCCGTTCCGTTTTCATCCTTAACGCTATGAGTGAGGTCGAGAATAGAGCTGCTCTGAGAACCCGAAAGGATTGCTGAACGATGTACTGGTTTATTAAAAAGTTGTTGTAGTTATAGAATCAACAATGTAAACAAGTGTAGTCAACTATAGTCGAGTATATATATATATATAGAACTATTACCCTACAGCTGGCTACAAAATAACTTATTCTGTAGCCACTTTGAGTTACGATAATTGATATGCTAATTTACGAGATTATAGTAACTCCTTACTATATGATTTACTATAACATTATGGTAAATATCCCCATGTGTTATAGTAATTCAACTATCGTAAATATATACTGACATTGTCGTAAATTAGTATATGAAATTATCGTAAATAGAGATGGCTACAAAATAACTTATTTTGTAGTTAGCTATAGAGTATACTCTCCCTATATATATATATATATATATATATATCATAATTCAAAGTACAAAAGTAGTATAGAAAAAGGTACATATCTGTATTTGAGAATTAGGGGTAAAAACGCCTAAGCTTGTCGATATGGACGGAGTTGGACACGTCAGTGCCATCAAGTCTTGCAAGCCTGTACGAAGTAGGTCATGTAACAGCCTTGACGATGTATGACCCTTCCCATGGAGTTGCCAACTTGTGGACGCCATCTTGGCTAGTCTTCCATTTCAATACCATGTCGCCGACCACAAAGAAACGTTCCTGAACATTTTTGTTGTAGTACCTTCGTAACATAGCGAGGTACTTGGTCGTGCGTATACAGGAGTCAAGGCGTCGTTCCTCTGCACTATTCACCTCGAGCTCTCATTGTTCAGTAACTTGATCTTCGTTGTAGTTCTCAACCCGAGGTGACCAGAATTCAATGTCTGCTGGGAGCACAGCCTCGGCGCCGTAAACCATGAAATATGGCAAGACACCAGTGTTGCGACTAGGCTGTGTCCAAAGTCCCCAGACCACGGCTGGTAACTCCTTAATCCACCGTCTAGGGGATTTGTCGTTCTCTCTGTACATCATTTTTTTCAATGCATCCAAAATCATTCTATTAGCCCGCTCGACCTGTCCATTAGCTCTGGGGTGTGCCACCGAGCCATATTTCACTACAATACTCCGTTCATCACAAAAGTCCCAAAACGTGTTCCCGGTAAACTGAGTCCCTAGGTCTGTAATGATGTTGTTGGGTATACCAAAGCGGTGGATGATCTGGTCAAGGAACTCGACTTCTTTTTCGGAAGATGCCTTGACCAAGGACATGTACTCTATCCATTTGGAAAATTTATCAATCAGCACGAATACGAACTTGAAGTTACCTGGTGTTGGTTTGAAGGGTCCAATCATATCTAGGCCCCAGCACGCAAAGGGCCAGGAGGCTGGTATGGTCTAGATCTCATGGGCTGGCACATGAACTCTTTTGGAGAAAAACTGACAATTGGCGCAGTGTCTAACAAGCTTCTCTGCATCAGCTACTGCGGATGGCCAGTAAAAACCTGCACGAAACGCTTTACCGACCAGTGTCCGAGATGCGGCATGATTACCACAGGTGCCAGAATGTATTTCTTCCAAGAGTTTAATACTGTCTTCTTGCTCAATGCACTTCATCAATACTTCTACTTTCACATTTTTGCGCCACAGCTTACCTTCAACCACTAGGTATTGTCTGCTGCGGCATATAAGGTGCTCATTTTCATTTCGATCAGAGTACCCGGTGCCATCTGTTAGATACTTAATGAATGGAACACGCCAGTCCGCTATCTTAGTCGAGGTCTGAGATGGTACCGCGGTGGTAGGAGGTGGTTCCATAGTGGTCGGTGATGGAACCATAGCTACCAGAGGCTCGTCCGGGGGCTTCTCGACCATGGGGTCACCTTCTTGCTTAATTGATGGTTTTAAAAGGTCTTGAACAAAAATGTCATGTGGTACTTGAGCTCTAAATGATCCTAACTTCAACAGCGCATCTGCTGCTTGATTTTTGTCTCGGACCACATGGGAATATTCAATGCCGTAAAATTTGCCTTCAAGCTTCCTAATTTCCTTGCAATATGCATCCATCTTCTCGCTAGTTGTATCCCAGTCCTTGTTGAGTTGGTTAATAACTAGGGCCGAGTCACCATGGACGTAAAGGCACTTGATACCGAGGTCGACTGCAATGCACAAACCATGAAAACATGCCTCGTATTCTGTAGCATTGTTAGATGCCGAGAAGTGAATCCTGAGGACGTAGTGCAATTGCTCATTGGTTGGTGATATGAATAATATGCCCGCTCCCGCACCATCAATAGTCAGTGAGCCATCAAAATACATTTTCCAGTAGTCAACGGGTCCTTAAGAGGTCGGGATACTTTAGTCCGTCCATTTGACCATGAAGTCAGCCAGTGTTTGGGATTTGATAGTGTCACGGTGTGTAAACTCTAGGTCAAAAGGACATAACTCCATTGCCCATTTGGCGATGCGCCCGTTTGTATCTTTGTTGCGTATAATGGTACCAAGGGGAAACTCAGTTTTGATCACCACGTGGAACCCGTCAAAGTAATGTTTCAACTTTCGGGTTGTAATGAGTATGGCGTAGATCAATTTTTGAATCTGAGTGTACCTAGTTTTGGACTCGTTGAGCACCTCACTGATGAAATAGATTGGGTGCTGAACACCATAAGCGTGGCCAGGCTCCTCGCGCTCGACCACAAGGATAGTGGAGACGACTCGATCAGTCGCAGCAATGTAGAGTTGAAGGACTTCTCCTAACATGGGGACAGTAAGAACCGGAGGTGATGTAATGTACTGCTTCAGTTGTGTAAAGGCAATATTTGCTTCCTCTGACCACTCAAACTTCTCACCTGCCTTGAGTAACTTGAAAAAAGGTAAGTCCTTGTCACCAAATCGAGATAGAAATCGGCTTAGGGCGGCCATACACCCTATAAGCTTCTGGACATCCTTAACATTTGTTGGTCGCTTCATATTGAGGACAGCTTGCACCTTCTCTGGGTTAGGGCGTATGCCGTCACGACTAACGACATTGCCTAGTAATATACTAGAGGGAACGCCAAAGATGCACTTTTTAGGGTTCAACTTCCATTGATATTGATTGAGCGCTGCAAAAGTACATGTAAGATCGTTAATCAAGGAGTGGGATTCCTTGGTTTTGACAACTATGTCGTCTACATAAGCTTCGACCAGTTCATCTTGTATCTCCTTTTCGAGGCACTCTTGCATTGCACGCTGATAAGTAGCTCTAGCATTTTTTAGCCCAAACGACATGGTCGTGTAGCAATAAGCGCCGAAGGGTGTAATAAAGGACGTCTTGATCTGATCGTCCTTGTTGAGAGCGATCTGGTGATAACTAGAGTAACAGTCAAGAAAAGATAGTAGCTCGCAACCGGCCATGGAGTCCATGACTTCATCAATGCGAGGTAAGCCGAAGGGGTCTTTAGGGCAGTGTTTGTTGAGATCAGTGTAGTCAATGCACATTCTCCATTCATTATTCTTTTTGCGTACAAGAACCGGATTGGCTAGCCAGTCCGGGTGATATACCTCTTTGATAAAACCGGCTGCAAGAAGCCATGTAACTTCTACCCTAATAGCCTCCTTTTTGTCCTTCCCAAACCGCCGCAGCTTCTGCTTAACGGGTTTTGCCTTGGGGTCAACGTTCAAGGAGTGCTCGATCCGGTCTCGAGATACACCAGGCATGTCTAATGGTTTCCAAGCAAACATGCTTACATTCTCTCTCAAGAACCGGACGAGCGCGTCTTCCTATTTGGGGTCAAGGTTTGACCCGATTAGTGCCGTCTTGCTGGAGTCACCCTCGACCAGCTAGATCTCTTTGTACTCCTTGGACTTGATAGACTTTCGTGGTGCTTCGAGCTCTGGAATATCTAGCTGGTTTGGAGGAGTCTTCTTTGCCTCCATCGTTGTTGTCGCCATGCGCAGGGAGAGGTCATGGGCTTCAGCTACGCGAAAACTGTCCTCTTCATAGGTATAGGCAACGAATACATTGCCTCTGAGAGTGAGGACTCCCTTTTCCGTTGGCATCTTAAGCATCAAGTACCTATAATGAGGTACGGCCATGAATTTGGTGATCGCGGGGCGACCAAGGATAGCATGGTAGGTACCCTCGAAGTCGGTGACCACAAAGTTGACGTAGTCGGTACAGAAGTGGTCTACCGTGCCAAACTGCACAGGTAGGGTAATATGCCCGAGAGGCGTAGAGCTCTGTCTGGGCAGGACCCCCTAGAACTGTGCGCTGTATGGCTTCAAGTCAGCTTCAGATATGTTCAATGCTGATAGGCTATTCTTGAACAGGATGTCGATGAGCACCCTGTCAAATTGCACTTTATTGATACAGGGACTGACGACGAGAGCGAAATGACCTGGTTCGGGGATGGTGGCCCATTGATCTACCCTACTAAAGTTGATTTCTCGGTGTGACCAGGGGGTAATCTTGGATCTACGATGAGGTCGTCTATCTTGGCCACGTTCAAGCAAGCGCGGGCGAGTAGCTTCCGCTCACGTTTGCTTTCAACAGACACCTTGCCCCCAAAGATAGTTGCAACATGCCTCACTGGTTCCTAATACTGGTGCTTGGGGTTCTTGTCAGGATCATCCTCGTCATCATCCCTGCGGTTACGCTGGTCTGTTGCGTCATTAGGCTTGTCGGCATTTTCTGAAGCCTGTTTGCGACGGTAGATCTCCTTGAGGACCTTGTAGTTTTCCAACGTATGGTTGGACTTAGGATGAGCTGGGCAAGGCCCCTTCAAGGCTTTAGCATAGTCTTCTTCATAATTGCGATGCCCACCAATTTTTTTCACGGCGTTGACCTCGCCGTCGTCATCGCGAGCACGCTTGCCCTTGAAGTTGTCACGGTGATCGCCGTGCTGATTTCTATTGTCGCGCTGATCACGATTGTCGTTACGGCGGTCCCTGATGTCGCTGCGACCTCTAAAGTCATCGCGGCGGTGGTTGTCACGATAGTCATCGCGTCGTGGAGAGTACGGTGCTTTGCCGGTGCCCTCATTCAGCAGCTTCTTGGCGTCATCGGCATCCGCATACTTCTTAGCGGTGGTGAGGAGGTCAACCACCGTTATAGGCCATTTATGAAGGAGCTTGTCCCTGATATCATTGTGGTAGCGCAGACCAGTTATGAAGGCTTCAATAGCCTCATTGTCGGTGATCTTGGGAATCCTGATGCGCATATCCGAGAAGCGTCGGATGTACTCGCGCAATGGTTCGTCCCTGGCATCGCGGATGCGTTGCAGATCGTACTTGTTGCCTGGCTGTTCACAGGTAGCAATGAAGTTTTTGACAAAGGCTTGACGCAAAGCATACCAGGAGTCGAAGTGGTTCTCTGGGAGACTGACAAGCCATTGGTGCCCCACCGGGCCGACCACCATGGGAAAGTAATTGGCCATGACGTGTTCGTCGCCCATAGCAGATCTGCAAGTGGTCTCATAAAGTTGGACCCATAGCTTGGGATTGAACTTGCTGTCGTAATGGTTAAGCTTTTCAAGCTTAAAACCTCTAGGCCAGACGACTTGTCGTAGGTGGTTGGTGAATTGCTTGGGGCCCGAGGGACTGTGGACCATATCATACTCCATGCGATGACTGGTTTCATGGGATGCACGGTCCCGAGCTCTCTGTTCAATGCGAGGACGTAGGTCATGGTTGTTGAGGTCGCGACAGAGATCATGATTATCATAATGGAGATCTCGTTCGTCACCGTGTTGTTGTCCCTGACGATGGTGGTCCTGGTGGTCATTACGCCGGTTGTCATTGCATTGGTCATCGTCGTTGTTATTGCGGCGGTGGCCAAGCTGGCGATTATCATTGTGGGGAGGGTTTCCGCGATTATCGTTGCCTACATGGTGGTCTGTGCTGGCGGGTGCGCGTAAGCCACGTTGACCAGACCTAAAAGGTCGACTGGAGTGCTGGCGGCTCCTGGTAGTCACGCCAGACACCGAAGGGCCCACGGCACGTTCATTGGTCTGAACCATGACTGCCTGGAGATAAGCCTGTAAATCCTCTTGGATGTTTTGGATTTCCGGGGTATCTGGTAACCGCTTCAGGCTTTCAATGGCGATGGCCACGTTGGTGCTTGGGGTTTTGAATACTGGTATGTTCCCCACCATGTCAAAAGCATCATTGAGGTTGCGCCCTTGCAATCGGTTACGCCTAGCTACAGCGTTAGCTTCTTACTGGTCGCGGTCTACTTGCTGTTGTGCTAGGCATGCATCTTGATCTATGCGACGTTGAGCTCGGTCGGCATTGCGCCGTTGTCGCTCTTGTCGCTGTTGATCGGTCTCACCCCCAGCAGGTGGATCTTCATCTTGGCTAACCATGTTGATCATGGCGCCACGCCTTGGAGGGAAGGTCGGGATTCGAGGAAAGCCTGGAGGATGTAGCCTCTCTTCATCACCGCTACTCACATGGTGTAATGCCATGGTTTGAGTAGTCTCGTCGGATGTAGTGCTCGATACGGAGCTCAAACGGCTATCTGTCTGGGTGGTATGGATCGAAACTTGATTAGAGCCCACCATATTGATGAAGTTGCATGGTTGAGGTCAAGGTCGAGCAGAGCGCCCTTTAGGAGTTGAAGTGACCACTAGATCTGTACCCAACCGTTGAAAACGGGTGGCTCGAGCAGGTCGAGTAGATCTGTTGTAGCCGTTTGAGTTCTGCTCGGTAAACTGCTCTTGGAGCGAGTCGACCAGAGCTAGGGTAGACGAGAGTTTGCCACCAAGCCGGTCGATGGAGTCGGTCAGGTCGGTGTTGTCAAGTTTCCTCCCCTGGTAGCGAGGAAGGAGTCGATGAGTTGTCGGCGTGGTCGGCGACGGTGCTGGTGCAGGCGAAGCCGGAGCCAGCGTAGTCGTAGTCGACGTCGGTGTCGGGGAAGTAGTTGATGCAGATTGGATCTGCACCTCCTCCATGGCAGTGAAGACGAAGTCGTTGGAGCCGGTGGTCTAGGTGATCTGGTCGATCGTGAACGTGAGGCCCGCCGCCGTGGCCATGAAATCAGGGAAGATGACCATCTCGCATGCCTGAAGAGCAGTACACACACCCCCTACCTAGCGCGCCACTATCGACAAAACTCGGTTGACAGTCTACCGAGGGGTATGCCCAAGGTAGTAGATTGTCGGCAGACAGGTGTGCAAGCCACGAATGAGATGGTGATGCAGAACAACATGCGGGTTTACCCAGGTTCAGGACGTCGTGTGGGCGTAATACCTTACGTCCTGCTTTACTTTGTTATTGCTGTCTCGAACAATGTATTACAAGCTAGATTGCCCTAGAGTATGTTTTGATGTTTTTGAGGGGGGTCCCCTGCCCTCCTTATATAGTCCGGGAGGTAGGATTACAGATCTGAAAACTAATCTTAGCCGGTTACAATTGTCATATAGAGCCAGATAAGGATTCCTAATCTAACCGACCAAGACCTTGCTTGATTCCCAAGTCTGGTTTGATGCCTTGCGTGAGACTCCATCCCAATGATCTGGATCACACGTCATCATGTAATGGGCTGGACCGTCTGGTATGGGCTGGCCCATGTCTAGCCATAAGGGTATAGGGGTTTATACCCCCACAAGTAGGGTGTCCTTACTCTTAGAGGCAATGTTTACACTGCCTATACATGTGAAGAGGAAAGCTTTAAGGTAGTAGAGGCCACCGACCTCTCAATCCGCATGGAGCAAACCCTGGTCGACGCCTCCAAGATTCCCGCCGGCCAGCTGGAGATCCCAGAGCGCCAAGTAGCTCAAAAGCACATCAAGTCCAACGAGCACAAGGAGATCCAGCTGGTCGATGATGACCCCAGCAAAACGGCCCTCATCGGGGCCAACCTAGATCCTAAATAGGAAGACACGCTCGTCATCCTGAGGGACAACATCAGCGTGTTCACGTGGAAACCCACTGACATGCCGGCGTTCCTCGGCACCTGATCGAGCACTCCTTGAACGTCTCGAAGACCGCAAGACCTATCAAGCAAAAGCTACGATGGTTCGCTCGCGACAAAAAGGAGGCTATTAGGGCAGAAGTTACCCGGCTTTTAGCAGCTGGATTTATCAAAGAAGTGTATCATCCGGATTGGTTAGCCAACCTAGTACTTGTACGCAAAAAGAATAATGAATGGAGAATGTACGTTGATTATACTGATCTCAACAAACACTGCCCTAAAGACCCCTTCGGCTTACCTCGCATAGACGGAGTCGTTGATTCCACAGCCGGCTGCGAGCTCCAGTCTTTTCTTGATTGCTACTCTGGTTATCACCAGATCGCTCTCAAAAAGGATGATCAAATCATGACGTCCTTCATTACGCCATTCGGTGCCTACTGTTACACGACTATGTCGTTTGGGCTTAAGAACGTGGGGGCCACATACCAGCGTGCTATTTAGCAATGCCTTGTTGATGAAATCAAGGATGATCTGGTCGAAGCCTATGTCGATGATGTGGTCGTGAAGACCAGAAAAGCTCATAACCTGGTCGACAATCTCCAAGGTACCTTCATGGCCCTCAGCAAATACCAATGGAAGCTTAATCCAAAAAAGTGTATCTTTGGAGTCCCATCTGGTATATTACTGGGCAACGTCATCAGTCACGATGGCATACGCCCCAATCCGACAAAGGTAAAAGCCGTTTTGGATATGCAGCCTCCCAGAAACATCAACGAAATCCAGAAGCTTACTGGATGTATGGCCGCCCTTAGCCATTTCATCTCACGACTAGGTGAAAAGGGTTTGCCTTTCTTCAAGTTACTTAAGGCTTCAGAGAAGTTCGTATGGTCGAAGGCGGCTAATGCTGCCTTCATGCAGCTCAAGGAATTCTTAACCTCTCCTCCGATCCTTACAGTCCCTCAGAAAGACGATGTTCTTCTTCTCTACATTGTGGCCACCGACCGCGTGGTCTCTACAGTTATCGTGGTCGAGCGTGAGGAACCCGGCCACGTGTACAAAGTCTAGCGCCCTGTTTACTTCATCAGCGAGGTGCTTAATGAATCCAAAGCCAGGTACCCTCAAATTTAGAAACTGATCTATGCCATCCTGATTACATCCCAAAAGTTGAAACATTACTTCGACGGATATCGGGTGGTGGTCAAGACCAGTTTTCCGCTTGGAGACATCATCCGGAATAAGGACGCTAACGGACGCATCGTCAAATGGGCGATGGAATTATGCCCCTACTCCTTGGAGTTCCAGAGTCGTACAACTATTAAGTCCTAGACACTGGTTGACTTTATCACCGAATGGACAGACCTCATCGCACCTCCCGATCAGGGGCCAGTCGAATACTAGAAGATGTATTTCGATGGCTCCTTGAACATCGATGGCATAGGAGCAGGCGTGCTCTTCATTTCACCAACCAACGAACAGCTTCGCTACGTCCTCAGGATCTATTTCCCTACATCTAACAATGCTACAAAATACGAGGCCTGTCTCCACGGCATGCGGATTGCGGTCGAACTCGGTGTAAAACGTCTCTACATTTATGATGATTCAGCCCTAGTCATTAACCAGCTTAACAAAGACTGGGACACGACTAGCGAAAAGATGGATGACTATTGCAAATAAATTCGAAAGTTGGAAGGCAAATTCTACGGCATCGAGTACACCCATGTGGTCTGGGAAAAAAATTAAGTAGCTGACGAGTTGTCTAAGTTGGGGTCATCCTGAGCTCAAGTCCCACATGGCGTGTTCATCCAAGACCTTGTTAAACTGTCTGTCAAGGAAGAAGCAGATCAGGTGGTCGAGAAGCCTCCAGACCAGCCTCTGGTGGCTACAGTTCCCCCTCCAAGCATTACGGAATCATCTTCAACCACATATGCAGTACCTCCGACCACAAACACTGAAGATTGGAGAGTACCTTTTATCAAGCTTTTGCAGGATGGGACCGGATATACTAATCGAATAGAGAACGAGCGGCTCATGCGCCGCAGTAAGCAGTACGTACTGATCGACGGTGTCTTGATGCACAAAAATACAAAGGAGGAAGTTTTGATGAAGTGTATCACTCGAGAAGTAGGTATTCAACTGCTCCATGAAATTCACAGTGGTACTTGCGGCAATCACGCTGCCTCTCGGACCCTGGTCGGCAAAGCCTTCCGAGCAGGTTTCTACTAGCCGTCTACCATGGCCGATGCAGAGAAGCTCATCCGGCGCTGCGACGGATGTCAGTTTTTTGCCAAACGAATACTCGTACCAGCACATGTGATCTAGACCATACCAACCTCCTAGCCCTTTGCATGTTGGGGACTGGATATGATCTGTCCTTTCAAGCCGGCCCCTGGCAACTTCAAAGCGTCTTCGTGTTGATTAACAAGTTTTCCAAATGGATAAAGTACATGCCATTAACCGAGGCATCATCAGAGAAGGCGGTTGAGTTTCTTGATCAGATTACACACTATTTTGGCCTCTCCAATAGCATAATTACATACCTAGGGACTTAGTTCACTGGCAGTGCATTCTAGGACTTCTACGATGAAAGGAGCATAGTTGTGAAATACGTGTCAGTAGCACATCCCAGAGCTAATGGGCAGGTCGAAAGGGCCAATGGCATGATCCTCAACGCGTTGAAGAAGAGGTTGTATAGGGAAAATGATAAAGCTCCTGGACGATGGCTTAAAGAATTGCCGGCTGTGGTCTGGGGACTACGAACCCAGCCCAGTCGCAACACTGGCGCCTCCCCATACTTCATGGTCTACGGCGTAGAAGCAGTACTCCCTGCAGATATCGCTTTTAGATCACCGCATGTTGAGAACTTTGATGAAGACAGGTCTGAGGAAGCATGTGAACTCGAGGTCAACTGCTCTGAAGAACGGTGGCTTGACTCTTGTGTGCGTACAGCCAAGTACCTAGCTGTACTGCTCAAATACTATAATAGGAATGTCAAAGAGCGATTCTTTGTGGTCGGGGACCTGGTCTTGAAGTGGAAAACAAACCAAGATGGCATGCACAAGCTTTCATATCCATGGGAAGGACCATTTGAAGTCATCGAAGTCACTCGGTCTACTTCATACAGGTTGGCTCACCTCAATGGTACTGAGGTACCCAACTCCTGGCATATTGACAAGCTCAAGCGTTTCTACCCCTAGAACGCATCAATAAAGATATGTAACTTTCTTGTATTTTGATTGTTTCAATGAAGCATATATTTTTCTCCTTTGATCACTATAATGTGTTTATCTGAAATCTCCTTTCTATCAAATACTTTCATAAAAGACCAATTGACAGACCCACCATTCTTTCTTGAGTCCTCGAAGCTAGCCTCGTCTCCGGCTTCTCCCTATGCATGCATGGGACCCGCTCTCTACGCTCTAGGTGGTCGGTAGGTGCTCCCTGGTCAGACCTATGCGCTCTTATGTGCGAACAGGCTCTGCGCCTCGCACTTGGACCACAGATCCGACTGGGGCCATGTGGATTCTACAGGATGACGCGTCTACCAACTGATACCACTAAACTAGAACACTTATACGTTCTAACTTAGTTATCAAACAGCAATATACAAGCTTAATACATTTTTTCCACAAAAACAACACAAGCTTACATTGCTGCAATAGTACTTTATTATAAGCTTGCCTGACGAGGCACAAGTTTACAATAAACTAAAACCATTGCCTGCTCTACAGCTACAGGTAACCAGCCACTCGACGGTCGATGATCGGGCTAGATTTTGCTACCACCTATCTATGGTTGTGGCGTTGCCTCTGCTGGTCGAGCTTGAGCCATAGGAGTCTGGCTGGCCATGACCGCAGGCTCTGGCTGCTCCTTACTTGTAGACTGCCCAGCCTGGGACTGGCTGGTCGAGACCGCAGTCCTAGGTGGTCGGCTTGAAGACCCCAGAGTAGACTTCATTGGCGTCCTATGCGACGGTGGTGTTGCTGTTCCGCACAGATTTATATCACCAATAATCAGGGTCGCCAGCTCCGTCAGTTGGTCCCGTAGCTCTCCCGCTTCCTGTACGCCAACTTCCTTGGGGTAGCCTTTGGCGAAGCGCGTGAAGTCGATCAGGGGATAATGCGCGCGCACCATGCTTAGCACATGGGCGCCCGCAAATTCCCCAACCTCCTTCATGAACTGCTGCAACCAATCCTAGGCAAGTTGACACTTGTCTATCATTCCTCGCTGCTATACCCAAGGCTCTTCTAGTGGCAGTCCTGGATTGAGCAAGTCGAGCACTGGCCCGATCCCCCGCACCATTTGCGTGCAGCGATCCTTCCAGAGGTCGTGACCTTTTGCAGCTCCACAATGTGTTTCTTGGCATTGATCTTCAATGCTGCGTAAGGGCATTCTAGTCAAAATGATGCCAAAGGACATAATTTGAATCGTAAAACCAAGAACAGGACAACGACCACTTACTGGTTATCTCTTGGTTTTTGGTTTTCACCTCCTTGGTCATTTTCATTGACTGGTCTCGGAGCTGTGTGTGGTCCTCTACCAGCCGAGCATTCTCCGCTGATAATCGAGCACTCTCCACGACCAGGCACGTGTTTGTCTCTTGAAGCCTGGTGACTTCCTCCACCAGGTCTATAACAAGCTTCGAGAAACACATAAGTATGTACCAATAGTATTTTTCAGTGTTTATGGGCTCGCAGCTAAGATAAGTTACCTGTTCTTTCCCACTCTTTCTGGCCAAGCTGGAGGACAGCATTGAGTCTTTGTGACTCGGTTTCTGCCTGGTCCTTTTTAGTCGTCTCAAGCAGCTTACGCAGCCGATCCACTTCGGCTGTCAGCTCCTTATTGTCTTTGGAGATGCCTTGAATCTGGTCAGAGCACTGTTTACGGTACTTGGCAGTCTTCACGAGGCCCTACCAGCCAAATACAGTACCATATAAGCAAGAATACATATTTGACCAGATCTATAATAGTACTTATGGAGTACGCTTACCTGTACTTCTCCAATGAGCCGTCTTGCTGCTCGCTCCACTCTATTCGTCTCCTCATCGATGGATATCTCTTCGTGGCAGACATAGTGGTCTCCACGTTCATGGTAGATGTATATGTGTTGTCGCCCGTCTTGTGGGTGCCCATGGATTTCCTCGACGACATCATCATCAGACTCTGCCGCCTGCTCGGCACCAGTTTGCTTTCGCTCTCAGTGTAGCCCGATGAGTGACGACATCGCCGCTGATTTCCCCCTGGCTGCAACGTCAGGTAGACCACCTTGTGTCGAACACGTGGTGGCCATGGTCTGCTCAGGCACGCTTTGATTGGTCTTGGGGACTTGCTTTTCAACTGGTGTCCCTGGAAGGCTTCGCTCTGGCGCCACCTCCTTCGGCGCCTTGCTGGTGATCGATGCGGTTGCCCCAATGGTGCCCATCTGCTCGGGCCTCTCTGTTGATGCTGAGCTAGGATGGGACATCAGAATAGTTACCTTTACTACTTGTACGCTCGCTAATACTATTGATGTAGTTTTAAATAAGTTTTCAGGAACTTACAGATCTGAGCTCCGGTGGATGGTTGTGAAGGCACGACGCCATGGCTTCCCCTGGCTTGGGTGCTGGGCGGAGGAACCCTGGCCTCCATCCTGTGGTGGTGGCCTAGATCGCTCTTCAGCTGTCCTCACATCGGGTGTTGGCCCCGCTGGCGGTGTCTGGCCCTCCTGGGGCCCCTTTGTCGGTGGGGTCGATCCCCCCTGTGTTGTCTGCTCACTTCTCCTCTTCTGAGGGTTGAGCATGTAGGCACTTGCGTCCTCGTCCTCCAACCACTCTCGCACCATGCGACGGCGCTTCCTGGTCGAGTCTTCTAGGGCCTTGTCTGCCTGAGGGCTTCCGGTCCTCTTCTTCGACTGGCCGGCGGCGACTAGACTTTTCCCGGTTTCTGCTCGGGCCTCGGCTTCGTGGTCGTCCTCGACGTCCATGTAGCACCGATGCACTTTCAGTGGGGGAGGCTCCATGCTCTGCGGTTGCTCCACTCCAGGCGCCAATGACACGTACAGGTTGTGCCTCTCCACGCCGTGCACCTGTTATGCATGCAAAGACAAGAGCAACTAGGCTTTTTTTACTTTACAGTGGTCGGCAACATTTTTTGTTGCAAAAAAGGTGGATTGTTTACCTTCGGGGCTGGTCGGATAAGCTTATATGCGCGCTAGATCTTGCTCGGGCGGGAGTAGCTCTGGTCCGCCAGATTGAATAACTCCCCAATCCGGCGTATGACTTCATCGTGGTCCAGATCCTCCAACCGCATCCTCATCTGGTCGGCTGAGCCTTGGTACTCGTACCCAGCGTGCACACTCCTCTGGCATGGCTGCACCCGACGGCTGAGGAAATTCCTAGCTACAGCCACTCCGTCAAGCCGATTCCACGGGAGCAGCGCCATCAGCTCCTCCACTTGCCCAGTCAACTCTAGTCGCTCGTTCTAGGCTACCCTCTTCTCTAGAATGTACCTAACGTCGCACAACGTGCTGCTGTCGAGCTCTTCACGGATGTAGAACCATTTCTTGTACCAATCGGTGAGAGATGTGTTCCAAGGACAGTTGAGGTATTCTTGTTTCATCCTGTCCCGGAGTGTCAGGTATACTCCGCCCATGATTTTGGAGCCGCCTTGGGACCCTTTCTTCCACAAGCAGAACAGATATCTAAAGAGGTCAAAATGGGGTTGGATTCCCCCATACGCCTCACAAAGATGGATGAAAACAGAAACAAGGAAGATCGAGTTGGGATGCAGATTGCAGATTCCAATCTCGTAATACAGGTAGAGACCTTGCAGAAACGGATGGACCGGAACCCCAAAACCCCACTTGAAGAAATCTTCGAAGATGACTATCTCACCAGGCTGGGGATTGGGGTAGCTGTCATCGTCTGCTGGCCGCCATCCTACCAGCTCTCGGTTGTGAAGCACGCTCAATTCGACGAGGTCGTTGATGGTCGCTTACCAGCTCCCGGTTGTGAAGCACGCTCAATTCGACGAGGCCGTTGATGGTCGCTTCAGTGGATTTCGACTTCCACCATTCCTTCCTCATCATTTCGGCTCTTTTCATCGCCTCCGTCTTGGCCATCTTCTACCTCTCTTGCCTCTTTGCTCTAGCTTTGATGGTGTACAGAGAGCGCATCGCTCCTAACTGCAGTGAGGTGTGCTAATGTTGGCGGCAAAGTCGGACTAGAGCAAGCGGGCTGGGGATGCAGGCGACTGGATGGCAAATGCGACTATTGGGCGTAAATGGGAGTAGCCACGATTCGGCTATTTATCTCATTGACTGTGTTGTTCCATCTCCCCGAGATTCTTGGGATACGTGTGCAATAAACGTGGCACGATCCCTTTAGTTTCTACTTTTTTCCCGGTTACTGCGCCAGTAAATGCGCCCCTCGTTTCCTCTGCGGGCGGACCCACACTGGCATGCTACGCCCGATGGACGGTTCATTGTGACACTGACAAAGCAGACGAGCATGACAATAACGTCACATCAGTCAACTTTTTGTGACAACATGTCAGAGCAAAGTAGGAAAAAAATATCAATTGAATACTCTGTATCAAATGGGAATACAGTAAGAGGTACTCAGGGACTAGTCTACTCACGCACAGACCACCGAGCACATTATACTCCCCGTACAGGCTTGGGGCCTCGTTGAACGCGTCTCCTGCTCGGGGACTCGTCATCCATACCTCATGATGTGCTCGAGGACTGCTTCGATCACTCTCCGACCAAAGCTCGACAACTGATTTCCTTGGCTACATGTGAAATTGGACTCACATACAGTTGAGGGATCATTACTTTTTAAACCTTGCTACATGGCTCATATTTTGCCTTCCAGCAAGCTCGGGGACTACATTGGTACGATGCACCTGTCGGTGCATCTCAGTATCAAGTTTCCATGGAGTTTCATTTTAGATCCTCACACCACGTGCCTACGTCACCTACTACCAGGCTCAGGGACTAAGTGGGCACACTTCACCTAGCGGTGAATGTGTTTATTTTTTTTGACCCCTGCGCTTTGTTTACCTTGCTTACATTTCTTTTCAGAAATACAAGTGGGCACACTTCACCTAAAAGGAAATCTTTTTCTTTTTTCTCTGAGCACTATACATTCTTTGGACAACCTACTTCTCTGGCAACAACAGTGGTCGGTTGTATCGTAAGCTGGTCGGAAGCCTGCAATAGCTGCTCGGATGGTGTTTTAACTGGTCGGAGACGTCAAGGACTCAAGCCTTACTGTTCGGAGAAAGTCAAGACGGCATGTCGCTTCATAATGCATAGTGCTCGGGGACTAGCTGTGGGGGTATTAACCCCTACACCCTTACAACTAGACTTGGGCTGGCCCAGACCAGATGGCCCGACCCACCAGAAGATGACGTGTGGCCTAGTCGATCTGCTCGGCGTCTCACGCAAGGAAGGAAAGCAAACTTGGAGATCAAGCAAGATCCTGGTCGGTTAGAATTGGAATCCTTATCTGGCCAGTTATGGCAATTGTAACTGAGCAGGATTAGTTTCCAGATTTATAACCCTGCTCCTCGGACTATATAAGGCGGGCAGGGGACCCCCTCAAGAGACATCTCATCATACACATCAATACAAATCAGACGCAGGACGTAGGTATTACGCCCTCACGGTGGCCGAACCTGGATAAAAACCTTGTTGTGTCTTGCGTCACCATCTAGTTCGTAGCTTGCGCACCTGTCTACCGATAAATCACTACCTTGGGCATACCCTTCGGTAGACTACCGACCAGATTTCGTCAACACGCACCTTCACGCGCCAACCACCAACGACTGGATGCGCAGGTGCTCGCGGCTACCCAGCGTCAAGTCAGTTCCAGAGACGGTCTAGAGCTGCCCGAACATGACCTAACGCGTAAGGTGCCCCATGACCGGATGCAGGCCAGCGTCCGGTCCTTCTCCTGCTGCCACACGTCACCGCCACGCTATGCACCATTGTGTCAGCGAACGACCGGACGCAACACAGTGATCTGCCCGCGTCAAGTCACCCGCTGAGACAGAGTTTGGTCTCTGGAAAAATCGATCGGACACGTAGGTGTAACCCAGGCCAGCGTCTGATCACTTTCAGTGACCACTTTTCGCCTCCGTTTCTTCGCCGAGTTGATTCGTTTGAACTCCAACTTCTTCTCCTTAGCAAATGTGCCAACACCACCAAGTGTACACCATCATGTGTATGTGTGTTAGCATTTTCACAATCATTTTTCAAAGGTTTAGCCACTCAACTTGCGACGCCACACGATCCTAGCAACGATGCATAGTTAGATCACTCGAGTGACACTAGATGACCGATATGCAAACAAGTTTATCCCTCTTGATAGTACGGCCATCTATACTAAATCTTGTCATAAACTTCTCTACACACCTATGACCGGTGAAATGAAATGCCCTAGGTTATACTTTGCCTTGCGCATTCCATTTCATCTCCTTCAATATTGATGCAACACATGCACTAACCTTGATCAACAAATGATATGATCCACTTCATATTATCATGTGACTATATTGGTTCATCGATCTTGACTTCACTTGCTCTTTACCGTTGCTTCGGTCCATCAGTGCCAAATCATCACTCAGCTTGCCTTTCACACTTGCAACCGGTCCATCGAGCCAAGTCATGTCTTGATCTTCTCCACCTTGATCACATGACTCAATGTCATGTTTCATGTGTAATGAGCTCCTTCATCATCACATGTGTAAGCTTTGCAACACCTTCGAGCCATTTTCACCTCCATGGCATATGTTGCTCATACACATGTACCTGTGGACTAATCACCTATGTATCTCACATAAACACAATTAGTACACCTAAGGTTGTCACTCAATTACCAAAACCAAACAAGGACCTTTCACTTGTGTAGCCCGTTTAACATGCTTATGGACCTAGATATGCAATGTTGGAAGTTTGGGACCTAAACGACAACATCGTGCAAGTTTAGGTCATGGACCCAACATGTCAGCATGCCACATCAGCACATGGAACAGGTTGAAACCCATTTGGACTAGTGATGGAGTCCGAGACAAGTTTAGAGACCCAGAAATAAAAAATAGAAGTTTGGGGCCTAGATGGTACAACCTTCCAAACTTTAGGGACTACCATTACATTTTACTCTACATTTTATATGAAAATAGAGTGCATATATAATTAAACTATCAATGTGTATATGTCATACAACATAAACCATTTTTAGAGGCACCTTCCTTTTTGATAGATACAACTATATCAAAATCTATCTCTATGAGCCAACTCACCTCTAGAAATAGTTTATTAGAGGTGACATGCAAGCTAAACCGCCTTTAAAAATATATTTTTAGAGGTGACTAGACTTTCCATCCGCCTCTAGAAATGAAGCATTTCCAGAGTCTGCTGGGAATTCGGCATGTCTCTAAAAATAAGTGCAGCATAATAGAATAAACCTTTTCTATATCAAGTTAGATAAAGACAAAATTTATATCAAAGTTGTAGTACTTGAAGAGATCTACAACTTTGTAGTTGTCGAATTTTCCATTTAAAATCATTTAAGGTTCGAAAATTATGTTTTAAGTTTTTATAATTTAAAAAATTCAATATCTGAAAATTTTCCAAATGACCTTGGATGGAGGAGTGACCTTAGCCAGAGTTGTAGTAGTAGTAGGTACTTGCAACTTTGTAGTTGACTAATTTATTTCATATGAAATCATTTAGTGCCCAGAAATTCTGTTTTAAGTTTTAAAATTTTGATTTTTTTTTTCCAAAGTGCCTTGGATTGAGAAATAACCTAGACCTAAGTTATAGTACTCAAGGAGATATATAATTTTGTAGTTGATGGTTTTTTTATTTGAAATCATGTAGTACCTAGAAATACAGTTTCACCATTATTGATTTTGAGATTCATATTTTCTTTGAATTTTTCAAATGATCTTAGATGGAGAAAATGATCTAAACAAAACTTGTAGTACTCGAAGTGATTTAAGACTTTTCAGTTCAAGCTTTTTTTTTAATTTGAATTTATTTAGGATCTTAAATATGCATTACAATATATATTTACTAAAATGAATACAAAAGAAGTTTATCAACCACTTTGTAGTATACGTTGTGCGTCCAACAGCTGTCGTGAAGCGCTGGCCCGAAGAAATGCATGACCTTGTTCGGCACGCACGCCTTCCAAATTTCCTTGGCGCCTAGCGGCCTGGAAGGGCCAACAAGCAGAGCACGATACTATGGGATGGACGAGTATAATAAAGCGACAATGATACAATTCAGATGTTCGGACGGACAGACGTCTCTCGCCGTTCACTCTCACACGTGTCGCTTGTCCAACGACTCTATCCGCTCGTCCCGTCCGCGCGTCCCGATGCTCGCTACGCTGTTTTCTTCCTACGTTGCCGTGCCCATCCACCCACCCCACTCCGCCTCGCCGCTGCTAGTCCCTGCCCTGTCGTGCCCCATCCCTGCTGCCTCCTCCGCGCTGCCTCCCCACGTTGCCTCCTCTTCGCCGCATTCCCCACCCGGCCCAGTCTGCCTCGCTTGCCTCCACCGCACTGCCTCCTCGCTGCGGCCAGCCCATTCGCCATGATCGCCTCCATCGAGCTGGCGAGCCGCGGCCGCCTCCATCGAGCCTCAACGACAGTCTTGCCAGTATCGAGCCTCTACGGCAGATGCTCTAGCAAGTAGGCGAGGTAGACGCCGAGATTCGTGTTACGCTGTGCCGGCCGGCGAATTGCCCGTGCCGTTGCCGCACAGCGAGCTCCATGTGCCGCCGTCGACTTCCGCCGGCGTGCCTCCATTCATCCAAGCAAAACCCATGTTGCAAGAGCATGTTTAGTGTTACAGATGTTTCATCTGGATGTTGCAAGTGTTTCATCTTGATGTTGCAAAAGTAGATCGGAATGTTGCACATGTTGCAGTGGCTATAAACATATGTTTCAAGTATATGTTGCAAATGTTTCATCTCATTTTCTAGACGTATGTTTGCAAGTGTTTCATCTAGATGTTGCAGAAGTTTTTCACACATAAAGTGTTTTCAGGTGTTTTTTTGCAAGTATTTCATACGCATGTTTCGAGTATTTCAACAGTTTCGTACGTATGTTGCAATTGTTTCATCTGGATGTTTTAAAAGTAGATCTGGTGTTGCAGCTAGTGTTTTAATGCATGTTTCATGTGTTTCATCTACCTTCAGACATATGTTGCAAGTGTTGCATCCGCATGTTTTAAAAGTAGATCGGGTGTTGCATCTCTGTCTTCGCTTTTTTGCTACCTCACCTTCGCCTAGGTGTCTCATTCTCCTCCTCCCGGCGCTGGCTAGGCATCTACCGCCCCCTCCCTCTCTTCTGGATGTTGACCACGTGCATGCGCGTGAGAAGTGGAGGGGGCGCGAGCGGGGACCCCCCACGTGCATTCGGGCGGGTCGGGCAGTGGAGGCCCCGTGTAGGCGAGCGTAGGATGTAGGTACGTGGGGGGGAGACGGAGTATAGGTGCGTGTGTCCGGACGCGGATGTCCGTTCGAACGTCCGAGCGCTAGCATTGCCGATAATAAAGGGGTATTATATATATAATACAGTGTTATCTTAAACACTAAATAGTAAACAGTTGATCACTCGCGATTGGTTTGAAAGACCGTTTACACAAGATAAACGATCGACTAGACGAAAACAGCGTACAACGTTTAATAAACTGTGTATAAACGGGGTAAATGGTGAAGGCTGGTATAACGTTCCAGATATGGCTGCTGCATTTGCCAGGAAAGAAACTAAAGGCAGCAGCGCAGCACATGCTTTTTGGCTCGCAGCAATGCCCCCAACACTGGTTGACAAGTCTGCTGTTTGCATGACTGAGAAAATGCCGAACACTCGTCCTGGCGAGCTGAAGCCACAAATTCATCTTCCGGCTCCGGCAATGGCCTCACCATACGTAAAAGAGTCTTAACTTATATATGTTGTTTCAGACAAGGCCATGCCTCTCCTATAATAATGCTAATGCATAGATAGCTGGCTGGCGCACAAGACTCTTTTCCATGTCGCACAAGTAGCACGTGTGAGGCGCTCGGCCGGACTAGCTTGACCTCATTGCATTGCATTGCTCGGACGAAATGGGGGATGACGCAGCGGCACACCGATCACCCTCTGCCGCTCCTTCTCGCCTTCTCGTCCTCTTACCATCGCCATCGCCATCACAGGCAACATAAGGGGCCATCTCCTCGCCACCATTGGGCCATTGCCTGCCCCCAACTTTTTTTTTGAACGAATTGCCTGCCCCCAACTGGGAACTCCAACGCAAACTTGGCATTGCCAAAAACATTTTTTTTGGCTGAACTGGCCTTTTTTTTTTACTTTTGGCTGAAGATTGGCATCATTGTTCATGTGCTCTACTAGTAGTTGGCAGAGCCCAATGACAACTCTCTACAAGTGGCCAAGTCGATCCACACACCCTTCATTCACCCACAGGTAGATACAAAAATGTCTGATGACCCGGCCGCTGCCCTCCGAATGTCTGCACCGTGTTCACGTGCGGCAATAGCTAGCACCACTGATCGCCGCGAGAGCAGAGCTCAAATGTATAACTGTCCGCCGTGAGGAAGAAGATCCCTATCTCCCTCCCTCGCCTTCGATCTGCCATTTTGGCCACTAGCTGACCAGCACTGCTGCACTGTTGTGTGCCTCTGATTCAGGTCCAACAGTCAGTCGCGCTCCATGTATATGCTGCTGCACTGTGGATGCCGAGACCAGAATCTTTACCAGTGGCGCACGATCTTTACCAGGAGCCCGTGCGCCGCTAACAAAAGCGACGCGCGCAAAGACACCGCGGCCGAAAGCGAGGAGTGAGGGGACAGGGCGCGGACGGTGGACGGAGCAGCTAGCGACGAGGTCAGCGTGGCCGGGGCTGTGGACGAGGAGGTGGAGGCAGCGGTGGGAGTGGAAGGTTAGGATTTGGGGTTTTGCGGGCATCCATGGCTGACAATTGGCTTAGAAGAGGGCCCCGGGGCAACCGGCGGCCCGGCGGTATGCTACATTGTGGGTGACGAGTGAGGTCGCAAGACGCTGCCAAGCGGGAGATATCTGATTGGGCGGAGTTGGTGGTAGGGGCGATGAGTCGCCATCGAGGTGCTCAATTGGGTTTAGTGAAGGGCAAGGGTGGACAGTGGGCGGTGAGGTCACGGGCGAGGTCACTGGCGGCCCGGTGGCAGAGGGAGGAGAAAGATGGATGTGGGAGAGAGGAGAAAGACGATGAGTTTGAAAGAGACGGAGAAAGGAACCGTGCACTGCTAACCTTTGCTATCCGCATGCTGATTAATTGTCTCGTGCCGAGATGAGGTGTGTGCGGTCTTAGTGGGTGGGTCAGAAAGTGGCTCCAAATCTTTATCTATATCTACATCTATATCTATATATCTTATAACCCTAAACCCACCCGTCATTGTATCTTGACATGCAAGCAATCCATCTCAGCAGTCCACTGTCACATGCATTTAATGATCATCATTAGTATTGACATGCCATCTGCTACCATTGATTTATAATAGTTTATTCCTTCATATAAGTAATTTAGTCTAATTTTATTCTAATTCATCTGCAATTTTCGCAACAACACGCGGGGTGCTTCTAGTTCATACTAAAAAAAAAGACACCTTGGCAAACCATGATCAATAAAAAAGACAAGTATAAAGATATAATACACTTCGAGGGCTCTTCTTCCTCAAAAAAATAATACTTGCCAAAGATTAAAAAACACGTCGCAGAGTTAGTCTTGATGACCACAAAAGGCACTCCGTTGAAAACAAGATTTTGAATTGTCGAAAGAAAATCAGGTAGGGTGAAACGTATGTTATTAATTTCCACTATTGTTATAATAAAGGTAGAAGGTATCAAACATAAACAAATGTTGTTTTTATATTGGCGCTGAACAACGCCTGACTCCTATAAAAGATCAGTAAAAACTGAGACTTCAAATCCGTAGAATATTTGGCCTGTCTTACTAGACTATCCGTATTGCTGAGAAAGAGTTGTTGAGGTAGAGAAGGGCTCACTATGTTACGTTTGGTTTGGGGACTAGTGACGATGGGATGGTTTCATCTATGTTTTTTGGGTTAGGATGATCCCATTTTACTATTTGGTTAGAGGGATAGAGCTGTCCCTGTTTTCTATTTGGTTGGAGGGATTATGGAGGGAATGAATGTGTTTTACTAATGCGCGGTTCTAGGAAGGCCTATAACGCAATGCTCTATCTTTCTAACTTGTAACTTCTGTAATGTAGTTGTGATTGCGATGGATCAATTATTGAGATGCATTGCTAGTCTAGATCCAAAGAATTCCTTTGCCCATTATGACCTTGAGAAACTGATTGTACTTGGTGAGATATATGATTCTGACTTCTCCCAAAATGATAATTGTAACCTTCCGTCACATCTTGATAATTTCATTGCTAATGTGAGAGCTGATCCTTCTACCGATTGTAATGATCACGGTGTTCTTGCTATGAAGATGGTTGAAACTGATAGGCACAACATTTTCATTAGTTTATCACCTCATTGAGTTGGCCTTGATTTCGTTAGTTGCAATTGCCACAGTAGAAAAGGGCCTTCTTAGCTACGAAGTTTATTAAGACTAACTTGCGAAGTAAGATGAGTGGTGAATGGTTGAACCATCGGATGATTTGTTATATTGAGCAAGCAAATGTATTTGCAAGCATACTAGATGATGATATTTTACAAAAATTTCAAGAATTGAAGTCTCGTTTACCTAAACTACCTAGTAGTATTTGTTATAATGGTATGTTACATCCAAATTAGAAATGTATGCTCAATAATTAATCCTATTTCTGACTTTTTCATTTATATTTCCACCTTATCCACATGCAGGGCTTGACGAGGACATGAAAGATGCAAATGCACCATCTCACTAGACACTATCAATTAGAAATTTTATCTTCGCCTTAGTTATTTTTGTGTTTGACATTAATGGTCTCCTATTGGTAGGGTAGATGTATTATGGGTAGTTTTCAGCACTGATAGAGGCCCAAGTCTTGAGTAATTCCTGTGTCTGCCACTAGGAACAACAATACCTTTTTGCTTATAGTTGATGTGTAACCTGGTGGCTTCGGCAAAGTGTTCCAACAACAATTTTAGGCCTGCAGCATCTTCAGGCTCTCCTCGGGCAACAATCAGAGTATCATCTGCGTGCTGGAGGACCGGTCATGGGAATCCTCAACAGTTGGGTGGCAAACGATCGTCCGGTTGTCCTAGATTCGGTCCGATCCTATAGGGTGCCAGCAACAATGAGGAACATGTACGGTGAAAAAGGATGGTCCTGTTTCAATCCACTTGCAGGTAATCCAAGGTCCTGGTCCTGGACATCCATTGAAAAGCACGACAGACTTTGAGGAGGCAAAAACCAGACACAACCTTATACAGCGCCTTATTTCAAAACGAAACAGGATAAATGCAAGGTAGTGTATATGGAACATACACGCGTGTGTCCAATATTTGCATCCAGAATCCTCTGCTTCCATGCTATGGGCTCTCGGCCTCTACCTAGGCGCCAAGATATCTATAGATACAGAGGCTGTCAGAAGCTATTGAGGGCGTCCCAACATTATGTCACCTTTTGTCCGATGTAAAGGAGATAGATTACAACAAACATCTCGCTAGCGAGAAGAGAGTAGCTAGTCTCACACACGCTTCCTAAGAAAGACTGTCTCAGCTCTCCCTGACCCATCTGCATATGCCAATGAATGTTTCTACTACCTCCGTTCAAAAGAATTGCAATTCTAGATACATTCTCGGTTAAAGTGCATAAAATTTAATATTTTAAAATATATAGATATATAAAATTACTAATGTTTATGACACTAAATAGATATATTATAAAATATTGCGTAAAGAAATATTTAGTATAATAAATATTAGTATTGTTTTATATAAATTTGGCTGAACTTAATATACTTGAACGTAGTCTATACTATTCTATAATTATATTCTTTTTTATGGAGGATTTTATCGTTTTACAGGGACACATCAGGTAGCGACTTCGAAGACCTGCTGGGAACGTCCTTGGGGCGTCCATCATACTAGCTATTTTGCATCCCTGTCAGCTCAAGAGATAGAAGAAAAGTTCATCTGTCCAACGGTGCACATTTTCCAAAGGAAGTGGGGCCCAACAGTTAGATGTTTTTAATTTCTTCCAAACATTGGCCTTGTTTAGTTCCGAAGTCAGAAGCCACCGATTTGGCACTGCGTGCTACAGTGTTTCTGTCGGAACACTGTAGCGCGTTTTGTTTTTTAGTGCAAAAAATTATCCAAAAATTGATTAATTAGACTCAAAATGTTCGTCTCGCAAAGTATTTGTTATTCCATGTATTTGTCGGCATTTTAATATGATGAGGAATCTCCTTTTTGTATAGTGGAATTTGGGGGGAGAATTTAGGAACTAAACAAGGCCATTGTTCAGCGGTCATCCATGAGGCCAAGAGCAACCCGGGACCACTGACTCTCACTTTTCACGATTCATCGTGGTACGCGTTGCGACAAAACAATCGCTACTGATTAGGTTTTTTTGTACGTTCTCAATCAGGCCTTAGTTCGTCCATATGTTTTATGGGATGTCGAATGGGGGTGTTCATATATTAATAAAAAAACTAATTATATAACTCGTCTAGAAATCGTGAGACGAATTTATTAAGCCTAATTAATCCGGTATTAGCACATGTGTGTTATTGTAGCAATTTATGGCTAATCATGGACTAATTAGGCTTAAAAGATTTGTCTCGCAAAATCCATACAAACTGTGCAATTAGTTATTTTTTATCTATATTTAATATTTCATGCATGTGTCTAAACATTCGATGAGACGGGGTGAAAAGTTTTTGGGTGGAAACTAAACAGAGCACTCTTTCATATCAAATGTGTTTGGTTGGGCTCCCAACCAGGCATTTGGCTTGGCTGGGCCAGGTCTGGCCTGTTTGGTTGCCAGGCCAGCCCTTGGGGCCAGGCTCAACCCGGCCTGCCGTACAACTGGAGCCAGGCCCAAGAAGAAACACGGGACTGGTGATTCTTTTGGAGCCAGGCTCTGTTTGGCTCCGCGCGCGCGTCGTGGTGGGCCCACTTGGCCTTCGTTGGCCACCGAATAAAAGGCAGAGTGTCACCGCCTGGCTAGGGTTTGTGGCGCACTGTTCACTCTCGAGCCGCCGCTCTCGGTCGCTCTCTCGCAACGCTCGCCCTCGCTTGCCCCCACCCTGTCTCCCCCTCCTCGTTGCGTCGTCGCCAGCGGTGGGGCTTGTCGGAGATCCTGGTAAGGCCCGACGGTCACTGGTATGAGGCCGCACTCCCTCTCTCGTCCCTTCCATTTCCTTGCAGTGTATTTTTTGGCGTGGTCGAACACTATTATGGCGATTGCCATGGATTTTTCACTAAGCTTTAGGGTTCTTGGTCGATGATGGTTCTAGATCTGAGTGGCGCACCATTAGGTGATGCTGCCGGTCTTACAATTTGGTTAGGGTTCTACTCATATTGCTGCTAAATGTCGCTAATTTTGTTGACCCAGCCACAAAGTAGGCCAAGTTGATGTTAAAGTCATGTTTTTTTCGGATCTAGGTGGTGCACTTTTGTGGTGATGCAGCTAATCTGATGATTGGGGGTCCATGATTTACTAATTCCTTTCCAATTTCCTATTTAGCACCATGGTTCGTTCAACTTGGCGCCGTCAGCTTGTCAGTAGGGCCGCTGCATTGGTTGCAGTCATGACTACATGACTCTTTATCAGATTTAGGAGGCTGTCCTAATCTAGGCGAGGGATTACCTATGGACCTTTGAGTGCTAGAGATGAGGAGAGGAACATGAATCTTAGGTTCATCTACCATAGCGACGATTGTCGTTGTGTTGAGCTTCTTAGGATGAGGAAAGCCCTCTTCTTCTAGCTGTGTGATCTGTTTCGCAACAGGTCCCTTCTCAGAGATAGCATCCACAACACAATTGAAGAACAGGTTGCAATGTTCTTGCTAGTTGTTGGCCATAACCAGAGGTTCAGGGTACTCACTCCTGTGTTCAGAAGGTCCTTAGAAACCATCAGCAGATACTTCCACGAAGTCCTTTATGCTATAGGAGAGCTGAGGAATGACATGATTCTGCCACCTTCTACTGTTGTGCCTCCAAAAATTAACAATAGTATGAAATGAAACCCTTTCTTCAAGGTTGGAGTTTCACACTTCACCAATTTCCATTCTATCATTTAGTATTTCCTTATTCTAAATCTTGCCAATTGTTCTAGGATTGTGTGGGGGCAATTGATGGTACACATGTACTTGCAAGGGTCCCTGAGAAGTATAGGGCAACTTTCATGGGGAGGAAGCATAGCACCACACAAAATGTACTGGCTGCAGTGGATATCGATCTCAGATTCACCTATGTGCTGGCTGGTTGGGAGGGATCTGCACATGATGCTAGGATTCTGTCTGATGCCCTGGACAGGGCGGATGACCTTAGGGTGCCACTAGGTAGTTATCCTAATGCCACAATCTGATAGCCATGGTCCATTAGGTCTTGATTCTAAGTTCTAATACTATGCTGCAATCATGTTTAGGGAAGTTTTACCTTGTTGATGCTGGGTATGCTGTGAAGCCTGGGTTCCTGCCACCATACAGAGCCACGAGGTACCATCTATAGGAGTTTGGTGTTAGAAGCCCCCAGAACCCAAATGAGCTCTTCAACCTGAGGCATTCATCCCTTAGAGTTACTGTTGAAAGAGCATTTGGTTCTCTGAAGAATAGGTTCAGGATCATGTACAACAAGCCATTCCATCCGTACAGGACCCAAGTTAAGCTAGTCCTAGCATGCTGCATCCTGTATAATTGGATCCTTAGATTTGGTCAGGATGAGATCATCCCTCTCAAATCAGAATGGGAGCCCAACCCTCCCAATCATCATGGACCCCATGGCAATGACTATGATAACACCACTTGGGCTGCTAAGAGAGATGAATGGACAGCACAGATGTGGGCAACTAGGCATGGGGCAAATTAGTTGGTCTTTATGCAGCAGTATGTATTGTAGTCCCAATGAGCTAGTACTATGTAATGCTGAGACCAATCCCTAAGGCAATGATGCCTTTTTATTTGGACCTCTTTTGTGGTGTGCTATGTAATTTGAACTACCTTTATTTGCTTGGGTTCTGGTATTATCTTTGTAATTTGAACAATGTTTCTAATGATTGTGATTTGCTATGTTTCCTTTATGTGTGTAATTACATGTTTCTGATATTCTGAATGTGCATCCCATACTATTTTATTGGATGTACAACCCATGTTTGTGCTAGTTATGGATGCTGGGGATGCCTTTCACATTTTTGGGGAAGAAATACAAGGGCCCAATGCTGATGAGGTGCTAGAGGTGCACCCTGCACAGCAAGGCAATGTGTAGGTACCAAGGTTGAACTGGACAACCCTCATGTCTGCAAGGATGCTGGAGAAGTTCTCACTGCTTGTGACAGAGGGGGTCAGGACTGATAAGGGGTTCAAGGATATCTATGTTCAGGGTGTGGCAAAGGATCTACAGGCATTCATCAATGCACTAGTTCAGGCATCACAGGTGTACAACCATCTGCGCAAGTGGAGTGCAAAATGGAAAAGGATTGTCAAGCTGAAGGAACTGAGTGGAGCCAATTGGGATGAACATCTATGCATGATAACCCTAGATCCTGAACACTACCATGGACATGTGAAGGTAAGCATTTACTATTATGCATATGTGTTACTACTGTCTAAATGTGTAACTGCTATCTAACTGCTTTATTTCATTTATAGGATCACCCCAAGGATGCAGAGTTCCTCAATGTGCCCATCCTTCATTACTAGTACATGCAAACTGTGTTTGGATGTGGGGTGGCAACAGGCAAGTTTGCTATGGGATCCAATGAGCCACTTGGCCAGCCTACAGACTATGAGCCCATTGACCTTGAGGCTGATCCCACTGACAACAAAGATGGTGGTCCTTCAACCAAGGGGAAGCATGATGACTGTAGCAAAGGGAAGCAAGGTGATAGCAACAAAGGGAAGCATGCTTTCAACAACAAGGGCAAGAATGTGGAAAGCACAAATGGCAAGAATGAAGACAAAGGCAGTGGGAAGAGGAAGATGGTCCTCAATGAAGATGAAGCAGCCCTGTTACAAGGAATGACTGAGGCAGTGGCTGGACTGACTGCTTCTATCAGTCAGGGGAACCATGCAGAAGCTGCTCTAGGCATTTACCAAGCTGTCATAGGGTGTCCTAACTATGCCAGACTTGACTTGATGACTTGCCTAAACTACCTCATGGAGAATAAGGCCACATCTTTGGTTTTTGTGGGGATGCCTGCAAAGGACAAGGAGCTATGGATCAACACTCACCTTGCTAAAGTCAGGAGTTAGATGGCCTTCCAGTGAAGGGCTGTTGTGGAAGCAATGTGGCAGTTGTACCCATTTTGATATCCAGTAGGATGTAGTTAGCTAACATTTAGGCCTATTCTGGGTAGATTATGATAGTTCACTATGATGTAGTCGGCTATCATAGTCTGATTGCCGCATTTTGCTTACATAAACAACTTCATGTTGATTGTGGTGCGTGGGCTATGGATGGTGGCATTGCGAACCTGCATGATTAACTATTGTGTAACAGTTGATCTGATCTGCAGTAGTGTTTACCTATTGTTTGTCTGCTATTCTGTGTGATGTCTTATGAATCATGTGTTGATGTTGTCCTGTGCGCTGATTTTGTAGAGATGAAGTGGTACGTGGTTTTTAAGGGCCACTGCCCAGGTGTATATGACAATTGGGAGGAGTGTCATGAACAAGTGTCAGGCTTCAAAGGAAACAGGTACAAAGGGTACAAGTCCAGAGAAGAAGCTGAAGCTGCTTTCCACAAGTTCATGGTCCATGAGCAATCAGGGTTAATGATCAAGGAGGCTATTGCCGAAGTAGTGAAGAGGAAGGAGGAGGCCAAAGAAGATGCAAGCAAGCGTGCCAACACATTCACTACTAAGGACTTCATCATTGCTTCTCTAGTTGTAGTTGTTTTGATCCAAATCTTCATCATTTGCAAGTACTAGTAGTAATCTTATATAAGGAATTATAATCGAATGGTGTAGACTAAATTTGAGCAGAGCATGTTCTCCAAGAAACACTTGTGGCATAAAGAGGCGCATAAACAAATAAACATGCATAATGAAAGCAGCATTGTTCCTGGTACCCCATTTCATCACGGTACCATTCTGCATTGTCCATATCTTACATCCAACAAAAGATTAAAAGAAGGACCAAACACTTTCATCAGGTGCCTCCACTATCATAGTTTAAACTTAAGCTATTGTGCACTAACAAAAGATCAACACTTAGAGCTGATATGCATCTTCATCAGCCCAAGCAGTTAACTCCTAACTGGTTATATCATTCTTACGATCCTAAGCCAGCAAAATATGATGCACCTTCCACAACCGATCTAGGGGAAGCATCACTTCTTGGACAACAGTCTCAGTGCCATAACTGTGATCACAACAAGCAAGCAATACACCAGGAACTTCAGCTTCGAGTTGTCTGCCTCCAGGTTGGTGGCCCTCCTCTGATAGAACAAGCAGATCTTCTCGGCAAGGCGTTTGGTGCGGCTGCACTGTTGCTGAAGCTCGGCCCTTTCGGCGTTGGCAACGTAGTTGGAGCGGATTGCCTCGTTCAGAGCTTCGTTGGCCGTCGCCTCACATCGCCTAGTGGTTTTTAGCTCCTTCAAGATCTCCTTCATGCTGTCCTGCAGTCGTTGCGACCATGGATTGTCAATCCCATGCACGAACTGGCACCGCTGAGAGGCATCCTACATTTGTGACAGTAGTAGTTCATCAGTCCGTAAGAATGCCCATGGCGCTGATAGATTTCAGATATAAACGAACAGGGCACCAATGCAGAACAAAGGAGAAAACCAAAACCGTGAAACAAATGTAGAAATTTTGGCCAAATGCTTCAAGAAATCGTTAAATCTAACATTAATCGGGACCTCAGAAAGGGTGAAATCAGATCAAAACGGGCAACATTGGGCTCATATCGTTCGCATCATCAGAAGGGTGGGCTTTTTGGGCCGAAACATAAAACCCTAAGGAAAATGGGGTGTCATCGAGTCGATTTTGTACCTCCGATGTGGCGAAGTCGACAGAGCGGTCGCCATCGCTGCTGTCGGAGCGGGTACCCGACAGAGTGATCGAGGTACGGAGTGATCGAGGTGCGGAGCTCCGTCTCCGTGTCCGACACGCACTCGCACCCGGAGCCCCCATGGCATCGGGCAAGGCCGCGATGAACCTCGTCATTGGTGACGGGCTGATGGTCGCTCATCGCGGCGGGCGGGGACGACGAGCTTGCTCGACCTTCAGTCACGGACGGAGGAGACGAGGGGGCAGCGAGAGGGAGGCGAGTGGCCGAGTGAGAGGTGAACGAGAAGGGGGTGAATGAATGACGGATTGGTGACCGGTATTTATTGCACATGACAACAGGGGAGGGGTAAGTGCACCACTTCAACGAATTTGGTAAAAGGAAACAGCAGTCCAGCAGCAACCAAACACACCAGTGTTGGCTCAAGTGGGCCAGCCAAGCCCAAAAACAGAAAACCAAACACTTCTTCACATAAACTAGGCCAACAAGGGCAAGACAACCAAACAAGTCCTATTAGCTAAAAGGGGGCAGGTTTGGGCTGGCTTGGCTTTATTGGGCTAGCCAGGCTAGCTGGAGCTACAAACCAAACACTCCCATCAGCTCCAAACCTGGCTTCAATCCTAGCCAGTTGGGGATAGCCTTAGTGCGTCGGCAACGGCTGCGTCGAAGTCGCCGGCTGGCCTGTATTAAATATATTAAACTAATATGTCTAGAGGCGCAACCAACACTTTTGTTTAAAGGGGGCTGAATAATATGATGACACCTCGTAAATGTGACAAATATATGTATCAAGTGTATGTCTCTATAGTTTTTCAATACTTATATAAATATTTAGTATTCATAGCAAAAAAAATCAAAGTATTATCATAAAAAATGGATTAAATGATATTTTTTGTGCTATATAATTAAAATATTTACATGTTATTAAACACTTCTCACTGTTTTAGGGGGGGGGGGGGGGGGCACAGCCCCTGCTGGCCCCCCTGGTACCAGTGAATATGTCCACGATCTTCACTACGCTAGCAGGAACATGCACCACTCACACGCTCGAGTTCTGGGCTCCTAGCTAGCAACGAGAAACTCGCTAGCGAGTAGTATTTTACTCTTTCTATTCCCTCCACGTCATTCCTAGCTAGCGACGTAGCCCATTGTTGGAGAGGCCCGGATGTCTCCTTTCCACGCTTGGGCAGGGCCAGGGCCAGGGGCAGCAACATGGACGGCTTCGATTCGAGGCCGAACTGGCTTGCTGCTGCCTGCTGCTGGCTGACGGCCTCGGGCTCATCGCCCATCGCGCGAATGACCAATGCAATCATTGGCTGGCCAAAACGAGTGGCCACCACTCAGGTGCTTCCGAAAAGGTTGAGGATGAACTTTTCTACGGTACACCACTCTAGATAAGTGTATTGTAAAAATATCAAAGTTAAGTACATTTGACTATTCCTTAACAGGTGAAAACGATCCTTAGAAAGAGACGAAGAGAGTACGAGAAGGTGTGGGCCTGTCACGCTATGTTCGTTTCGTCGTTTGGATGTTCACGACACGGAAAATTTTTGTATGTTTAGTGCTTTTATTGAAATTCTAAAACTTGTTTTTTACGACCTCATTATAGACGCACAGACGTCCACATACACGAGCGCACACTTACCCTATAAACACACGCATGCACACACTACTCCTATGAGCACCACCGAAGAACTAAATTTGACCGGCAAATCTTAAGATTGATGAAGTCATCACAGGTGTCTCGCTGTCGACGGGCACGTCGCCACTACCCCTATGAGTACCTCTGAAAAATTGAGTTAGACCGGCAAATCTCGAG
This sequence comes from Saccharum hybrid cultivar R570, assembly GCA_038087645.1. NCBI lineage: Eukaryota > Viridiplantae > Streptophyta > Magnoliopsida > Poales > Poaceae > Saccharum > Saccharum hybrid cultivar. The sequence continues at coordinate 5,461,397 of JAQSUU010000190.1, read as the reverse complement.
ATCGACAAAGTCACCACACAGGCGCCTCGCTGTCGAAGGGCACGTCACCTACCACTTAAAGAATAGCGCCGTTAAATCTTACTCTCTCCGTTCCAAATTATAAATCGCTTTGACTTTTTTTGATAAATTCATTTTGCTATGCATTTAGGCAAATAATATGTCTAGATACATCGCAAATATCAAAATGGATGAACCAAAAAAGTCAAAACGATTTATAATTTGAAACAAATAGGGTAGAATAAATAAATTCAGAAAAATACGAGTACCCGTGTCAATTCGGAGACTTTAAACCACCGTAAGGAACTCAGCTAGCTGAGCTAGGGAACTTTTCATGGCGAGCTAAACAAATATGTTGCTACATATTTGAAGTATCTGGTAGGCCCTATCATTTTAACTAGTTCAATATCTTTTTCCTTGAACGAACTGTTGATATCTTCTAGCCACCACTACCCTATCCTGCTAGCACACGTAAGGTAATGCAGCACGGCGTCTACCATATATGTAGCCGGATTTTTTTGAAGGCCCTACCAAAGCTATATACGTTTGGTCCTAAAATATAAGGAGTCGATAAAATACAAGGTATCAAAGGCTTAAAAAGTATCTTGAAATAAGGTATATTCCCTATACATGTCTGCCCGCTTGTTTTTTAAACCACTTCCATGCATATCTTTTAAACAACATCTTGCCCAAAAAAACTCATGTAAATATTCACCAAAACCAAATGATATGAATGCATGTTTTTAAACTAACTAATAAATGAGTGGCAAGCTAGTCTTTTGCTGGATTCCTTATTTATTTGGCCTATTTTTCGTCAGGCCCATTCTATTTGGCCCAACGGCCCAACTACCTTCTCATCTCCTCCACCGTTTGCACTCGTCCGAGACTCGGAGTGGAAGAGTTTGTGCTACGCTCTGGCGCTAGCTTCTCAGCCAACAACACCTGCTCGCCCTCGGCCCCGCCCCCACCCCCGCCCCGCCTCTCTATCTCTTGCTCACTTTCTCTTCTCTCTTCCAATGGATGAATCGCAGTGGCGGTGGTGGTGTAGCTGCCCTAGCATGGGGGTAGCTACGGAGGAGAGGCGGTGGCATGACGTCTCATGTGCGTGGTACTCTGTTGCGGTGGGATATTCACCGACGACCTCTCCAACGCCCCCACTAGACAATGCTGAGCCCTAAGAGGATCCAGCAATGTAGGGGCGAGAGTGCTCATATCCATGTTGTACCAATGTAAAAATCCGGTGGAAGCATCTCTAGGTGTGGCTAGTAAGGACGCTTGACCTTTGATCCATGAGCTATTTGTTGTGCGACATCGACTACCACACCCTAAGTCGGCAGTCAAGCAGCCACTGAAGTTTCCCTCTCCAACGCCCCCCACCAGACGATGTTGATCCATGACGCCCTAAGAGGATCCAGCAATGTAGGGGCGAGCGTGCTCATATCCATGTTGTACCATTGTAAAAATCCGGTGAAAGCATCTCTAGGTGTGGCTGGTAAGGACGCTTGACCTTCGATCCATGAGCTATTTGCTATGTGACGTTGACTACTGCACCCTAAGTCGGCAGACAAGCAGTCGTTGAAGTTTCCCTCGCGCACACTCGCGATGGCTATCGCTTTGCTGACGAGGGGCGGTATACCAGCTCTTCATCCCGTGAGGTGGGCATATTGAAAGGCACATTGTCTAATAGTATTAAGATCTCTCAAGAATAATATGTTCATATTGAAAGGCACGTTGTCTAATAGTATTAAGATCTCTCAAGAATCAAGTGTTTTGACAAGTTCATATTAGTTTCGTACAATGTAAATTTCTCAAGGTACTTGATGATAAAAGGATGGCTACATAGCGGGTGTGAAGATAAATTCATATATCTTAGATTTAGAAGCCACCATCATGTTTTTTTCTAAAATACCCAAAATATTTGCGCATCATTATAATTAAGGTAGAAGAGTTTAACCATACAAACGATGTGCTTTTGGCGAGCACCCTAGGAGGTCTATAAGATGACAGTCTTAGGCTAGATCGTCCTAGCATGCAGATTCAAGTTTTGATATTACACAAATGGTATACAACCAAGACATGCGCAAAGATGCAACCTAAGAAATGGCCTTGCATCACTGCTGCTGCCTACATGACCCTTTTTGGATGTTCGTGAAAAGCGCATCTAGTGCTTCAACGTTGGAAGCACTCAACCTAGCCTTGAAGAGCTTATCGTAGGTCTTCCTTCCCAACACGCTTGGCGTTGATAGACCTGTAGCCCAGTCCGTATGTTGCATGATTAGGAGGACCTCTCACCTCGCTTGGAAGCAGGCACCCGGGAATGGCCCTGAGCCACCAGACGCTTGCTCCACAAAGAGAGCACCGACTTAGTAGGTGACAGCTGCTTGGGAGGTTGATGAATTAGCAGGGAGGCAACCTTTTCTATAGCATTTGCATAGTGAATCTCTTGAGGCGGTGCATGGAGAAGGGTCGTTGTCCATGGCTAGATGATCGTCTTGCAGCGGTGTGATGAGCAAGCCAGAGTTTGGTGTGGGCTCAGTCAGACCGCATCCTGATAGATAGTCCTCGTCCTCTGTAGGTGCATTAGCACTGAGGGTGCGGTCTACTTCACCACTGATGATGGTGTGATCTATGTCTACCCCTACTTGGGTGACAACGAAGGCGAGTTTGTTGCCCACTGAGCGAGGCACGGGTGTGGGGTGTCCATGTGGCACACTTCATCGGGAAAGTGTCGAGATGGTTGCCATAGGATGTTGGATCCATAGAATCAGCATGCTAGGCTAGAAGAGCATAGGTGCACACGCAGGTGGCCACCGATGGGGCCTCATCTTCCTCGGAAGAGGCCACCGGAGCCGTAGGTAGGCGCCCCAATGAAGGGAAACTCGTGATCTAGCTGATGGTGAGAGGTTGCGAACTCCTCTAGCACCGGGTTCTCCATGACGTCGCATACAACATGTGTAGCATTTGGGCACAACGTCAATGTCAACCAATCGAACTCAGATGGGCACCATCCATGGCACATTATACGTTGGTCCACTCGTCGTGGCCGGTCTAGGCTACAGTGGTGGAGGGAGGGATATGTCAGCGCCATCATGGTGTCAAGGCTCCCCGGCTATCCTCGGTACTTCCATTGATGTCGATGCCTTCTGCTGACGCACATAGTAGCACCCAAATCTAGCGGACCACCGTGGGTCTTTGGCTGAGAGCCCAAGAGGTGGTCACGACGGCCCTAGGCAGATCGTTGTGGTAGATCACCATGGCACCAGATGTATCAGATTTGCTAGAGGCCACCACATGTGGTCTCTTGCAGTCGCGTGCGAGGTGTTAGAAACCCCTGCAACGCAAACAGTGCTGGGGTAGCCTATAGGTCGTCACCCAATGCGAGGACTGGAGGTACTTGAGGCACTTTCCATGTAGGTCAGTCAGGATGTGGGTAAAGGGTCAATAGATTACCGAATGCAAACCGTGCCTCGTCACAGTTGCCTAATGGTCCTTGTAAGAGGACCTTGCGTCAGTCGTCAATGTCTAGAGCAAAGAAGCACTTGCCGAATCTGGGTGGTCGGTTGTGGTTCGAGCCTCAGATGGGCTGGCGCCATTGCGTGCAGCTAGTTGGCCCCACTGTCAATGTCCCTTCCCGGATAGGAAGCCCGTGAATGAGCCATGGGCGTAGCCAACGATGCTAGGGGCACCTGTGTCGACTCCCGCTGCCACCAACCTAGTTGCCCGTCTCCAACGGCGGCATCACCATGCGTGCCACCAAGGATGTTGGAGCACGGCGGGCTTGCTTAGGCAATGGCCATGTCTTCCACGGCTGCTTCCCCCGAAGAACTATGTCGAGGTAGGGATGGGGAGTCAGTTGATGTCCACCCCACACCAGAGACATCAAGAAGACCATATGTCGCCCAATGATGAGCCTTAGAACGCCCCACCGAGCTGTCCCTTGGGTGGAACGGGGAGGTGTGGGAGTGAGGATGGCGGGCTCGGGGCGGAGCCGCTCATGGTGGCCAAGCGCGCTAGCTAACTTCGGGCCAGGTAGGGTTCGCCTACCCCAACGTCGGAGGCTACAAATCCACCACCCTGAGGACGCGGGGCAGAGACCCCAGGGCACCCCGCGTCAGCTGGCGACCCAACCCCTAGCACCTATAGGCCCGGTCGAGGAGGAGGTGGGTGCCGTCACAAGGACGGCTGCCGATGCCAGTAGCGATGGGGCACCGGATACCCACAGCGACGGTGACCTAGCCCGGGGCCCAGGCCCGTCAGCCCTCCCCGGTGCCGGCCGGTGGAGGGCGGCCGAAGGGCGGCATGGCTGGCACACCCGCCGTCGCTTAAGAAAGTGGCGAGGCCCAAGGCCATCGCCGTCTAGGCAGATGAACGGAAGCAAACTCAATTATAAGATGAAAAAATTCCGAGTCATGGTCAGACAGGAAAAAAACAATTATCTTGACAAAAAACAATCACAAAGAGTTGAAAAAATATGCTTAGTAGCTTTCACACTGTTTTTTAAGGATGCACTGATTTGTTGTCCTGCTGTCTTTAATTCATGTGGTACTTGACTTATGTAAACTATAATTTGGAGTTCCCAACCTTCCACCGTACTGGTAATGTTCATTTCTCCATCAGGGAATTAGCAAACATCCACATAAGACCAAATTTAAAAAATCTGAATAGCAGTTTTAAAAAATCTGATTAGCTTAGCAGAGTGAGTAAAACTATAGAATTGACATTGTTACGACTGTCAAGTGATTTCTTTGTTATATAAGATATGGATCATTAGTGCATATTTAACATATCGACTTTAGGATTATATATTTATATCTTAGAAATTGTGTCCGGTGTTTACATTTGAAGCTTCCATAAAGGGAAAAAAAGGTTATCTTGCTACAAGATTTTTCCCTTCTCCACTTGAAATGATAAAGTTGAAAGCTGGCCATAGGTTTCGTGTTCTGTTCTATTATTTGGCTATGAATTTTCAGTGAAGTACATGGGGATGCAAATGTGATTGTGATTGCCTGTGATAACTACAGGTCCTAGAGATTACATATTGGATTTGTTTCCCTTTATTGCATTGTTAGATCAAATCTCTTTTATGGACATTGAGTTTGTTCATACCTCATAGTGCAAAGATATGGGAAACAGAGATTCAACAACTTGATTATTTTCCTTACCTTCTCAGTGAAAATCTCAGTTCTCATGGTGTAAATTTGCACTTAATAATGACGACCTTTCCTTCGATGAACTATTTTGGATAGCATGCCTCTATGTTTCTCCTGTTATTTTTAATTCCATCACGATCTCTGGTGATGTCTGATCTGAGCATGCTAATGAAGAGTAGGGTTGTTCCTGCAGATGGAAATGAGATATATTAGGCTGAGGATTCATGGTCCAGCATGCAGCAAGAACATCATGGAGCATTAGTGATCCGACAAGTGGGTAAGCTGTGGTGATGTCGCATCATTTAGGGAGCTGCCTTCAGTGGACTTATAAGAAAATATTGTATAGTCCAAAGCAGCTAAAAATTCTTGATTCTATTTTAAGCATCAGAAAATTGATGATTGTTTAAAGCAAAAGCTTGCTGAATGAGAAGTAACCTGGTATTTGGTAACTAAATGCATTATATACCTTTATCCATGTCCATGAGGCAACTAACAGCCATGCAGTATGTTAGGACATATATGACTGGAGAGTAAATACAAAGAAACAGTAGCATAGCGTTATGCTCAACAAGCCAGTGAGACACAAGAGAAGGTCCGAAGGTGTTAAGTGATCATGTGCAATTTACTCCATATTGTAATGTTGTTGAGCCAATGAGACACAAGAATAGGTGTCAAGTGATCATGTGCAATTATTCCTTATTGTAATGTCTTGCTTTTTCTCTTCGTTGGAACGCACGGGCGTCGTCTTTGCTGGTTTGATCCTAAAATTATTTGGATACCTTATATTTCAGGACAGAGAAAACATTGATTTGAGACATCATGCTTTCTTTTGGATAGGCAAAGATACTTTTTTTGTGAATGAAAATATTTACATTCCTACACTACTGCATACTCCCTCCGTCCCTAAATAAATCAATTCCTAGAATCCATACAAGTCAAACTGTCTTAAGTTTGACTAACTTTATAGGAAAGAGTAACAATATCTATGACATAAAATGAGCACATTATGACAATAGATTTTATAATATATCTAATAATATTAATTTGATGTCATAAATCTTGATGAGTTTTTATAAAAATTCGGTCAAAGTTTTAAAAGTTTGACTTAAGACAACTCCAGGAATCTATTTATTCATGGACAGAGAGAATAAAGCTTAATAGAGGCGGGCATTACAACTGCCTCCAATCAAAGGTCACCGTTAATGGTGACAAACGGAGGGCTTTGCCCGCCTCCGTAAATCAAACAGGAAAAAAATAAAAACATGTGGACAGGCTCGCCGAGCCCATCCATGGCTTGTCGTCTCCGCAGCCGCTCGCCGGAACCTGGGCCATGCGCACCGCCGGGATCCGGCCTCCCGCCGCTGGATTGAGCTGCCCTTCGCGTGGATCTGGAGGTGGAGGAGGGAGAGCGGCCCATCACCGAGATCCGCCACCCTCCGTTGGGCTCTACGCCTGCTTGCCAGATCTGGCCTGTCGCGGTCGCCGTTTGGTGAGATGCCTTCTCGCGGTTGCTAGATCTGGCCGCTGCTCGGGTGGGGGAGGAACGCGTTGCCTGGGACGTCCACCACCGAGGCGCGTGTCTGTGCCCACGCCATTGGGGCCGCCCACCCGCTGAGGGAGGGAGAGGTGTAGCTAAGGGAGGGGGAGGGGCCGGGGCTGGCTGAGGGAGGGTGAGGGCCGGCTGAGGGAGGGAGAAGTGAGAGAGAGTTGGAGAGTAAGGTGGAACCCTAACTTCTATTATATAAGCTCGATAGGTGGATTGGATACGGGCTTTTGCTAGGCCTCGTGTATATTTTCCGAGGCGGACCTTTTATGAGGCCCACCTCGTGTAAATCTATTTTAGAAGGTGGTTATTTTTTGACTACCACCGTAAATCGATTTTACGAGGCGGGCAATTTTAACTGCCTCCGTAAATGAAAACAACCACCTCCGCTAATGGTCCGCCATTTTACAAGGCAATTGGATTGTGTGACCGCCTCCATTAATAAAATGACACCACCTCGCAAAATTATTTTTGTAATAGTGCTAAGAACTTGTTTGATCCTTAACAATTACTCCCTCCGACCTATAATATAATGCATTCTAATTTTTTTTAAAACAACTTAAGTGATACTTAAATGATACATGTACCTATGTCCTAAACCCAATTAAAGAGTTTATCCTCAAATCATTGCTTTCTTTTTAACAGACTATGCCAAATTTGAGCTTGGATACAACGGAGAATGCTTTATATTTGAGTACGAATTTTGAAACTCATAATACATTGTATTTCAGGAGAGTGGGAGTAGCTGCGAAAAATTAACTGTAGTTTTGTTTGAATCACCGGCTAGTAGTTTGACTAGTATCTTACCTACTATGAGCCAGTTACTAGCTCTAAGTCAACCTCTCCATTAGTATGATTAGGTCCACATGACACCCTCATATGATCTTGGAATGTATGTAAAAGCCTAGCTCTTGATTAAGAGCTAATTTCTCTCTCTTCTATTAGAATATAAAAAAAATGCTTAGGCCAGTCTCAGTGGGGGTTTTCAACCAACTCATATTTTCAAAATAGTGCAGAAGAGTTTCATCCCTATAATACTCTCTCTACTCCCATAAAGCTTTTATCATCTCTCTTATCATCAATACAGTGTCATGTCAGTATATTTTTTATACTACATGTCAGCATATTTAATGCCGATGAAAGTTTATAAAACTCCCACTGAGGTTGGCTTTAGAGGTAGCCCAAAAGTCAGATGTTGGAGCTGCCCTTATACCGGGCGTGTACACAAAGTACGAAGTGTGGGCAGGTGGTTGAAGCGTTGGTCGACCAATGGATTTGCGTGGCATGACTCCATGAGGGATGCAGAGTAGCATACTTCCTCAATCCTAAATTAGGTCCCGTTTGGTTTGGAGGAGTTAAAGTTTAACTCCCATCACATCAATGTTCCCTCAAATGTATGAAGTACTAAATGTAGACTAATTGCATGCATGTCGGCACAGATTAGGAGTAATTTACGAGACGAATCTATTAAGCCTAATTAGTCCAAAATTGGAAACTTTTTGTCAAATAAGACGAAAGTGCTACAGTGTTTGTTAAACTTTAACATCCAAACCGAACGGGGCCTTATCTGTCGCTTTTGGTTTTCGTACCGCAAATTTGACTAAATTTGTAGAAAATGCATGCAACATTTGTATCTCCAAATAAATTTATTAAAAAAATTAGATTCAAAAATCTTTTCAATGATATTAATTATGTACCATAAATATTAATATTTTTAATATATATTTTATCAAAGTTGTTTCTCGGGAAGCGAAAACGACAGATATTTTGGGATGAAGGGAGTACTAGGAAGAATCGATACAACATTAATTAGGCTACAACTGAAAATGAGAAGGATTAACTCATGGCCTTAGTTTGTGTAGCAGAAGGAAATATTCCGTTTGTGTAACACAGAGTATGGAAAAACGGAGGGAGTATCACTCCGTTTGTGGAGCAGGATATAGATGGTCCCAATTTTTGCTGAAATCTACAGCTGTGTTAGATTGTTAGGCCACATTTTAGATTTATAACATTACCCATGTTGTCATATTTCAACGTGTATGGAAATTTTGTTAACCATGGATGCTGAACTTGTAATCTACGTTAGGTGGCGTTTGGTTTAGGGGACAAGACAGTCCTGATGTTTGGTTCGAAGACATCGAGGACGGAGTCATCTCCTGAGGACAGGTTCATCCCTGGCATTTTGATGGCCTAGTGCAGAATTCAAAATGAGGCCCAACGTATAAGAACAATTATTTTAAAAACAATATATTTTTTGTTATGCTATAAATAGTATAAATTCTTGATTATATTTTGCCAGAAAATATATGAAATTTCTTAATTACTCCCTCTATCCTAAAATATAAGCCATTCAAGTATTTTCAAACAAAAGAAGGAGTCTAGCAAGAAAAACCACCTTGCTCCTCACTAAATAGGATGGAATAGTTCTATTATTACTTTTCTTTGCTACCGGCCGGCTATTTTGGATGATGCCAATTGTTACTTTATGGCAGGAAGTACTAAGATTAAACTTGTTTTGTTTACCGATAATTAGGATACCAATTGTTACATTATGTCAATTGCCATAAAGTAACAATTGGCATCCTAATTATCGCCCGATTAGCAGGCAGCAAAGTGATGCTTCGCCCTCTTCTTTTTCATTATCTACAAACACAAAACAAGGGTGACCTTATCTCACAACCAACCGTAATGCTGGGGTCAGAATGTCCGTCCATCCCCGCCCGTCCGGACGTGTCTTCCAGATGCGCAATGGACTGGCCCAATGACCCCATCAAATCCCCTCGTCTGTTTCTAATAAAAAAAACTAACCGCTCGTTGCTCCTATCCGCTCGTTGCTCCTATCCGCTCACCTGCCGCCTCCGAGGAGCAGCGCTCGGCCACCAGACTGTCGGCCGGCCCTGCCTGCCAGGCGCGACGCTTAGCCACCGGACCACCGGCCCTACTTGCCAGGCGCGACACGCGGCCGCCTTTGAGCCGCGGCTGCCCTCTGCCTCCCTGCCCACGTCGCCTGGCTGATGCCTCGGTGTCACCGGGCCACCGCCTACAAGCGTCGTCGGGCCGCTGTCTCCGACGAACTCCACATGTCGACGAGCTTCCGTTCTCCCAAGCAGGAGATGTTGCGATGTGCTAAAACGGATGTTGCAAGAGTATGTTTCATGTGTTTTAAGTATTTCATAGGTATGTTGCAGTTGTTTCATGCGGATGTTGCATATGTTGCAATGGTTGTATATGTATGTTGCAAAGGTTTGTTTCCAATGTTTTATATGTGTTTTTGGACGTATGTTGTAAGTGTGTTTATCTGGATGTTACATATATTTCACACATATGTTGTCAGTGTTTTATCTGGATATTGCATATATTTTGCAATGTTTTTCAAGTGTTTTTCTAGGTGTTTTCTGCAAGTGTTTCAGAAGCATGTTTCAAGTGTTTCATCTGCCTTCAGACGTATGCTGCAAGTGTTGCATCTCGATGTTTCAAAAGCAAATCAGGTGTTGCATCTCCCTCGTCGCTTTTCTGCTGCCTCGCCTCGGTGTCTTCTCCTCCTCCGAGCGCTGGCTGGGCATCCGTTGTCCCCTACTCGTCCCGATGTTGGTGACGTTCGAGGTGGCGTGAGAAACTTACGCTAGAAGCGGATGGGGAGGGCACATGCGGTCCCTGCCCATGCCGAAAGCGGAGGGGGCGTGGGCGGAAAACGGGATGGGGCTTGGGTGTCCGGACAGCGAGGCACGTGGAGGAGGGCTCCTACGTGTGTGCGGACATGTGTGAATGGAGCAGCATGCACCGGCGTCCGGACGTGGACGTCCGGGCGCTAGTAAGGCCCCACAATCAAATACAAAGATTGGACCATCCTATAAAAAACTAAGACAACACCATCCCATCCTATCTTGCCCCAAAACAAATACAACCTTAGTGCATATATTTCGCATGAGTTGAGGTCTCTTTTTTCTCCTATTTCGCTTTTTGATATCATGCTTTATCAGCCGGGTGCTGCATTTGTAACGTAATGAATGGTTAGCATATACTCCCTCTGTTCCAAATTATAAGTCGCTTTGACTTTTTTGGTTCATTCATTTTGCTATATATCTACACATACTATTATATCTAGATGCATAATAAAAATGGATGTACCAAAAAAAAGTCAAAGTGATTTATAATTTGAAACGGAGGGAGTAACCGTATAAATGAATGGTTATTAAAATCGTAATTATGCATATATCAAAATAAGTTTTTTCTAAAAAAACATTTCAACGTGCAAATATTTGTTCTTTTTTAGAAATGTTCTTTTTAATATAGTTGTCTTTTTGGTCCCACTCATATTCCATAATTTTTCCTGGGCCAAAATTGGGCCCATGGGAAAACAGGGCGCACCAGCATTTGTAGAACTCCCAGAGTCACAAACTCACAATTGTTGGTCGTACTAATTTGCAAATGGCACCCTATACCTTTCAAACTAATGGGAACCCACTCCCCCTCCTCTCCGGCCCTCCCGTCCCGTCTGGCGTCCCCCTCCAAGACCTTACGCCTTGGTCGCCTCGCCGGTGGTGGAACCAGCGATCCCAGGAATTCTGCGAAGAGGGTCTTGTCCCTATCCTATCCCCGATTCGCTTCTCCCCGCGCCTTCTTTATCAGGTGATCTTTCCTACCTGTAACGCTTCTCCATCTCCGGCATATCTGAACGTAGGCCGTTCGATTTTTTCGATGCCACGAGATTTTAGGTGTCGATTTGTGCTCCTAGAGTCCGCAATACCTTCTTCCAGTGGGTTTATTCGATCTGTGACGGTGGCCGAAATTATGTGCTTCATTTTGATTTTGAGGGCTCTTATATGATTTAGCTTTTTCCTCAAAAAAATGATTTAGCTAGGCTAGATAGCAAATGCAAGAAGGGACTGAAATGCACAAACCTCAAATTGCATTGGTGTGCGCACGAATATTCTGATTTCTCACAGGGAGCTTGCACAGCGCTGGGTTAGTTTTTGGGGCAAAATTCCTCGCTGAGTCAGTCGAATTTTGTATGTGATACTGAGGATCTGACCAGGCTAGTTGGCTAGGCTGAAGCTCAGAGAATGTAAAACTATAAACTGCACAAAGGGAGGATTAGTGATCATTGAAGATCATGTTTTTCTAAACAATTGGTACAACTCATCCCACACATACACTACGGGCAATTGAAGATTATGCACTCTAATGTAAGAATGTTCTGACCAAGGGAATGTGGGGCAAATCAAATTGTGTAATGGGCTTAATTGAGCCCTATGCTGAAAATAGCCCAGGTCAGCATATCGAAAGGTTGCAATCCTGCAATGCCAAATTAGACTTGATTTTTGGTACGCTTCCCACCAAGCTAGCCTAGTGGCTAAAGGATGGTGGTTGAAAGAAATTATCATGATGGGCTTGATTGATTGAATGGAGGCTTGCTTTGAGCATGGTTACAATCATATCTGTCGGGTACCGATATTAGGGTAACCAAAGAAGGGGGACTGATGGTCATCAACGATCAATTAGCCCGGACGATCGAGGGGCGTGACCGCAGGTTCATCCGACCCCCAGAGCACAGTTTCCGCCTCGCCCGATCCCCCAGGAGCGGGCGCCGTCTCGCCTGACCCCTTGGGCACGGCCTTCGCTTCGCCCGACCTTAAGGGAGCGGGCCCCATCTCGTCCAACCCCAAGATGGGGAGGTCCGTCTTGCCCGACCCTGAGGATGCGCGTTAGCCCTCGGACGGAGGCACAAGCTGCAGGGGGCCCCGCGTAACCCCCAAACACTATGGACATGAAAGCTCGAGTACAGGGTCAAACCCATGACACCAGGAAGGGGGTAGGCATGCCTTGACGCGACACGTAACCATGACAGGCCATGCCTAGGGGCTCACGTCGCCCACAGTGCCAGACAGGGGGCACTGCACTGCCTAATCCCCATACGGCTTTCGTCAGGGGAGTCTGTTGACCATGCCGTGCGCCAGAATGGGATGGGGCACCACGACCGACTAACGACACCCGCGTTTGGCGCCAGTAGCAAACAGAGCCACGACGTGGAACTGTCCTCGTCGCCATCTATGTCACGACGTGGAGCCGTCTCCGTCATCATTTACAAGACCGGCGGGACCTGCCTACAGGAGAAGAAAGGCGACGTAGTCCCAGGGCTCCCTTCCTCTCGGTCTTTCTCTTTCTTCTTTTCCTCTTTCTCTCTCGTGTACCCTAGGTCTTTTCCTTGGTCTATAAAAGGGGAGGTTGGGTGCCCCATCTAGGCAAGCTCTTCTAAGACTTTCAAGCCTTCAACGCTCTAAAATCCATCCATCAGAGACTTGGGACTTCATCCCTCTCTTGCCAGTTTGTAACCTCTACTGCAAACTTCAGTGCTAGTAACACGAGTAGCAGCGACTGGACGTTGGGACATTCTGCCCGAACCAGTATATATCCTTGTGTTCTCTTAGCACACCATCCGGACCAAACCCGCAAACATAAATTTACTCGTTGGCGATCCAAAACACTGACAGTTGGCGCGCTAGGTAGGGGCCTTTTGCGTGTTTCGACGTCCACATCCAGGCCACGGATGGCTAGCCATGGCGTAAGCTGGACCTTGGGTGCACACGCGCATTTCGAGAGTCTGGACTTCCTCGTCACCGCGGACGGAGGGCTGGCGCAAGCTCCGGCGCCCGTCCAACCTCCGCGCTCCGTCGGTGTAACACCCTAAAATTTTGGGATATTAAAAAAATAGGTAAATATGATTTTTTATACAATTTTGTGACCATGCAAATTTAGAGTAATAATAATTTTTATTAACCTACAATCAAATATAAGGGTATAAACATGTTAGTGCACTCATGCTGTTGCATTTGAATTTTTGTGATGAGTGGTTTGATTCAAATTCAAATTAGGATTCAAAATCATTTGGAAATGCTTTGTAATATTTGAAAAGGAAAAAGAAAAAGAAAATTTCCTTTCTTCTCGCTTTCGGCCCGGCAGCCCACTCTTTCACCGTGGCCGTGTTCCCTCTCCCGCACCGGGCCGCTTGATCTGCGTCCGCTTTGGGCCGAGCTGCCCCGTTGCTTCCGCGCGTGTACCGCTTCGCCGCTTGGGCCGACTCCGGCCGCTGGCCTAGCAACCGCGCGAGAGAGCTACCGCGCTTTCCTTCTCAGTTGCGTCGCTGACAGCATGGCCCCGTGTGTCAGGCCATCTTCTTCCTTCCCAAGCTGCCGTCGGATCTTCTCTTTCCAAAAACACCGAAGCCGAATCCTTCCTTCCAATCTCCCCTTTCCTTCCTCGGAATCGCCTTCGGGCTATAAAACTGAGTCCCCGCACCCTTCCGCTCCATCTTCTCTTGACGCGGAGCATCGAAACCATCCCGAGAAGGCTACTCGGGAGCCGCAGCCGTGACCGTCCGCCATTCCGAGCCGCGCGCCTCCTTTTGGTCCGTCCTCAGTTCCGTTCTTGCGCGAGGTGAGATCGCCTTGCCCTGTACTCCATCTCGGTACCTTCTAATCGTCGAATGGTGCTCGGATTTGAGCTTTAGCGAACTCCGGCGATGGCGCCGCCGCGGACATGGCCGCCGGAGTGTTTTCCCAGCCGAGCGTCGCCGCTGTTTATTCTCGAATCGATCTGATCCGTTTATTTGATATCCAACGGCTGTAGATGAAATATATCGTTTCGGCTGCGCATTTTGCTAAAGAGACCCTGTGTTTTTCAATTGTCTAACCCGCAGTCTAAAGCGTATTTCAGAATCGCGTAATATCCTTTTGAAAGCGTAGATTGATCTTAGTTAAGTCAAAATACGTTTTCAGTTATTTACAGTTATGCCATTGAGTTTGTTTTAGTCATAATTTATCCATTTTAACTCTGATTTGACCCGTTCAAATTGCGTTAGGTTCGTAATTGAGAGCTCTACATGTTAGTAGAACTGTTCAGTAGGTTTGTGATATTTTATTTTCGAGCTTGAATTAAAGTAATTACTTTTCTATAGAAAATCTTCGTAAATTCATAACTTCGTCGTTTTAGCTCCGTTTTTCGTGATCTTTGTGTCTGTGTGATCCTAGCGAGTTGTAGATTCGTTTTAAAAACTTTTTATTTTATTTTATTACTATTGGTGTACTGTTCTAATTATAGTCTTGTTTATTTATGCATGATTGTTCTGGATGAATGTTGTTGCTATTGTTGATCGAGTATAGACAGTGAGCAATTCGTTGGAGATCAGGAGTTTTTCTAGGAACAAGATCACCAGGATCAGTTTGAGCAAGGCAAGTATAGCATAGGATTATCCTTGTGTCCTATTCATATTAAGCAAATAATATCATTATGCATATATTCCTTGTTAAGGATGACTTAGTGTTGATCTTATTCCTTGATACCTATTATACTACATGGATTAGTATTGCTAGTGCTCAACATGAACTATGATCATGTAATTTGACTAATGAAATATGCAATAAACACTAAAAGATGATTTTTATTACTGTTAAAGGGTATTAGAGCATGGGGTTACTTTGGTGCTCTCGTTACTCTCTATAAGGACTTATCTGTAAGTAAAAATCTGGGATTTACAGTACAACTGTGAGGACTAAAATGGCTCTGGCTTTAGTCATATAGAAGGACCTTTTCTAACTTGTCAGTGGTTTTCCTTTATGGCGTAAGAATGGCTTGACGAATCGGATATAGTGCGGCCTCTGTCCTGATGAGTATAGGCTGCGTGTTATTGTGCCATTTGGAAGGGGGCTCTACATCTGTTTGCCGAGTGAAATCTAATGGCCCTAACTTGTTAGACGAACCTTCGAAAGACTTCATAGTGTTTCCCTGCCTGCTCACCTTGGAAGTGTTTTGGGAGTAATTAACCCGGGTATATGGGCAACATGACTCACAGTGAAAGTGTATAACCTCTACAGAGTGTAAAACTGTTATAACAGCCGTGCTCATGGTCACGAGTGGCCTTAGACCCTTATGGAATAGTGGATCATTAATAATGAATATGTTTTCGCTATTCGTTAATCATTTCACATGGATCATATGTTTATTGTTACATTGAGACACTTTTGATATTATTGATATACTGAATTAATGCTAATTAAAAGCTACATGCTGATAAACCTATGTTATGCCTTTGAGCCTCATGAACCCCATGTTATACTTGTTGAGTACGAGATGTACTTACGCTTGTTTATTTTTCTTACTTGGATAAAAATCCCGGATGGGTAACAGATGGTGCAAGTAGTGACTACTTCTACTTTCCGGAAGATTACTAGACTTACAGTCAACCAGTCAATTTGCTTGTGATTGGAGCTACCACGAGAGTTTTATATTTTACTTCCGCTACATTATTGTAAAGACTATGTGTTATTAATCGTGATGTAATAACATTGGTGATGATACATCCTTTATAATTTGTTAACTTATGTGTGATTGATCTCTAGGCACATATAAGAGTATGCACTCTATTTGGTCGTTAAATGGGTGTGACAAATTGGTATCAGAGCTATTGTTGACTGTAGGACGCAAGCCTAGCTAGAAATGGTCGATTTAGTATCTTCTTTTCACTATTTTTATGCTCATTATCTTGCTCTTGTTATTTGATAAATTTTTATGCTTCTTATGTCTCATTCTATTACGAAATTTTGCCTCTATTCTAATTACATCTAAAAACTATGTAGATGGTTCGTGGCCGCAAGACTGCCCGCATCACCACTGGAGGACACTACCCACCTCGTGCTTTGCTTGCACCTGAAGAGCCACAAGAGGAAGTACCCTAGGAGAATGAGTAGACCCCTAAAGCACCAATCCAAGTGCCAGCACCTCCTCAGAAAGAACCCGAGCCTGAAGAAGACCCTGAGATCATCGAGATTGAAGATGATGAAGAGGAGGAAACCAATGGAGGAGAGCAACCCCCGTCTCCACCACCTGATGCAGTTGCTGAGGATGTGCCACCCCCTCCAATGGGTTGGACTATGAAGATCTACCACAAGGCTGGAGGAAATGCTGTCTCTCACCATCGACTTGTGGGAATGCTCTCTGCCTACTTCGCTGATTGGCACCCAGCTGTGGAGTACGTCTGTTGGGAGTACACCCATCCGCTGGAGGACACTTACTGGAAGGCAAGAGCGAGCATTTTTCCTAAGGATGAGGAAAAAGGGGCATACCAGCTGGACAGGATGTATGCTCACATGGGTCGTCGAGCTACCATGGAGGATAGCATTGAAGACGCTGCTTTTGAAGCATGTATGGGCCTTCGCTACCTTCGCTTTGACAACATGAAGCATGATATTCATCGCTACCTCCCTCATGCACACCCCGACCTTGGATGGGCCATGATGGATCCAGTGCAGTTGGAACCACTTCCTCGGGTGATGGTGAACTTTGTCTATGACATGATGGAGATGAAACTGCAGTTAGAGGAGATGGTGAAGGCACAGGGGAAGACCATCAAGAGGTGCCAAGCAATGATTGATGAACTCCGAGCAAACCAAGGCATGGCCAAGATTTATGAGACCTTAGATCATGAGCCACGTCAGTAGAAAATAGGAGTCCTTCATGTAATAAGAACGTTCTTAGTAACATCAGTTGAGTCTTCGAATCTGTCATGTGGTTTGAACTTTGGTGTGATAGTTGCTTTATCATTATGTTTATGTGTGAGTTGGATCTTTGTTATGAGTGCTGGGGCTTGTAGGCACGTCGACAAGTTCCATTTTTAAGAATAAAAAGTCTATTAGTCAAGGGAATAATAGTTGGGTTTGGTATTGTCACGTTTCTGTCCTTGCTGTTTTCTGGAGCAGTCTGCAATGTTTCTGATATGGTTCAAAAACGGTTTATGCAACATTTATGAAATTTTTATGAGAGAAACTAGGTTTAAGCACATTTCAAATGCCACTGGAATCACCTTTTTATCTGATCTGGTTCGAGAGATATAACTGTCACAAGTTAAAGTTTCTGCACAGTCTGAAATCTGAAACAGTTTCAGTTGCGCCTTATTTTTCATTAACTTAACGATAGAATCTGGTCTTATGGTCTAAATATAAGATGTGGGGAACTTCATAAGCTTTCCAACCATATAAAGAACGCCTCTATTGGACTTCTTTAGCTTGAGATATGAATGATTTACTGAACTATTAACATTGATATTCGTCCAGAAAACTTCCAGATCTCATTCTTTATCTTATAAGTGGTTGATAACATGGAAATCTCAACGTTTGCATTCTTATGGATGGCAGATGGCCGGAAGAGGAAGAGGCAGGGGTCGTGGAGGTGTTCCCCCAAATCCACCACCACCACCGCCACCAACTATTGAGCAACTTCTGGCAGTGCAGACGCAACTTATGCAACAATTGGTGCAGAACCAACATAATCATCCAGTTGTTGGGGCACCACCACGTGATAAGCGTGGTGAGTTTTTGAAGGGTCATCCCCTGGTGTTCACGCACGCTGCTGATCCCTTAGAAGCAGATGATTGGCTTCGTGCCATAGAAAAGCAACTCAACATTGCACAATGTGATGACCGATAGAAGGTGTTGTTTGCTTCTGGATAACTCCAGGGAGAAGCTTAGGACTGGTGGGAATCATATGAGTATGGTCGTCCCGCCAATGCACCCGCAATCACTTGGCAGGAGTTTAGAGAGAACTTTAGAGCTTATCATATACCAGAAGAGATAATAGAACTGAAGGCAGAGGAATTCCAGAACTTGACTCAAGGGTCATTATCTGTAGCTGAGTATCATGACAGGTTTGCCTAGTTGTCATGATATGCTCCACATGAGGTGGCCAATGATAATGATAAGCAGCGCCGCTTTTTGAAGGGATTGTATGATGGACTACAATTGCAGCTGATGTCCAATACTTATCCCAATTTTCAGACGCTTGTGAACCGCGCTATCGTGGTGGACAACAAGCGTAAGGAGATGGATGCTAAGAGGAAAAGGCTTCAGGGATAGACTTCTAGTAGTAACATTCGTCCGCGTACTGGTTTCCAGCAGGGTAATCAATAGAGGCCTCCTTCTGGTCAGTGGAATCGTGGTCAGGTCCCTTTCTGCAATCAGTTCCCGCAACGTTCCCTATTCCAGCCGCAGAATGGTAACCAACGCCCTCCGCAACAGAGTGGGAATCAGCCTCAGCGTCAGGGTCCTTCCAATAATACTCCAATGAAGACCAGTGCTCCCAATACCCCCAACAAGTGTTTTCGATGTGGGAAAGAGGGTCACTTGTCCTACAATTGCCTTGAGAAGATCAACCAGCAGACTCCACAGAGGCAGGGTAGTCACCAGAAGCCTGCATCTAATACTGGAAGGGTGAACCACTTGTCCCAGGAAACCACAGTGGAGGAACCAGAAGTTATGCTTGGTACGTTTGATGTCCATTCCACTCCCGCCCCTGTTCTTTTTGATTCTGGAGCATCACATTCTTTCATATCACAATCATTTGTTAGAATACATAGAATTTATTTGTGTGCCATAAAGAACCCTATATTAGTAAACTCACCGGGTGGAAGCATGCCAGCATCTTACCGTTGTCTCCCGATTAGTCTCATTCTAAGGGGGGTAGAGTTTAAGGTGAGTCCTATAGTATTGAGAACAACTGTGATTGATCTTATATTGGGAATGGATTGGATAATGCAACAACAAGCAGAGATTCAGTGTAAGGGGAAAGCAGTAGTACTGACAACATAAAAGGGAGATAGGATTAGAGTTGATGTGAAAGTGCAAAAACAGGAGACCGCTACAGTGAATCAGCTTACTGATGGTGTCAACAAGGAGGACCAGGTTGTGGAGGAGTTCTCCGATGTGTTTCCTGAGGAATTGCCAGGTATGCCACCAGACCGTGACATTGAATTTATTATTGAATTATTACCTGGAACTACACCCATAGCTAAGCATCCATATAGAATGGGAGTAGATGAATTAGAAGAACTTAAGAAACAAATTAAGGAATTACAGGATAAGGGTTTCATTCATCATAGTTCATCACCTTAGGGAGCACCAGTGATTTTTGTGGATAAGAAAGATGGTACCCAGAGGATGTGTGTAGATTATCGGTCTCTCAATGAGGTTACCATCAAGAATAAGTACCCGTTGCCCAGGATTGATGACTTGTTTGATCAGTTAAGAGGTGCTTGTGTATTCTCCAAGATTGATCTTCGTTCTGGATATCATTAGTTGAAGATTCATGCTAGTGATATACCAAAGACAGCTTTTACCACACGGTATGGGTTATATGAGTATATAGTGATGTCTTTTGGTCTGACTAATGCCCCTGCATACTTTATGTATTTGATGAATAAGGTGTTCATGGAATATCTGGACAAGTTTGTAGTGGTATTCATTGACGATATTCTAGTATTCTCCAAGACTAAGGAGGAACATGCCGAACATTTGAGGTTGGTTTTGCAAAAGCTCAGAGAACACCAGTTATATGCCGAGAGGAGTAAATGTGAGTTTTGGTTGAAGGAAGTTTTCTTTCTTGGTCATGTTGTCTGAAATAGAGGAATATCAGTAGATCCTAGCAAAGTGAAAGATGTATTGGACTGGAAGCCACCAACCAATGCAAGTGAGATCCGTAGTTTCTTGGGATTAGCAGGCTATTACAGGAGATTTATAGAGGGATTTTCTAAGTTTGCGAAGCCAATGACTGCACTATTGGAGAAGAATGCCAAGTTTGTGTGGTCTGAGAAGTGTTAGGCTAATTTTGAGGAATTGAAGAAAAGATTGACCACTGCACCAGTATTAGTTTTGCTAGATCTGAGTAAACAATTTTCTATCTAGTGTGATGCATCTCGTTTGGGTTTAGGATGTGTTCTTATGCAAGAAGGTAGAGTTGTGGCATATGCATCAAAACAGTTGAGAAAGCATGAATTAAATTATCCTACTCATGACTTGGAATTAGCTGTAGTGGTTCATGCACTAAAGATATGGAGACACTATTTGATTGGACATAAAAGTGATATATATACGGATCACAAGAGTCTGAAGTATATCTTCACTCAATCAGATCTGAACTTGAGACAGCATAGATGGTTGGAGTTGATAAAGGATTATGATCTGGAGGTGCATTATCATCCAGGAAAGGCTAACGTCATTGCTGATGCTCTTAGTAGGAAAAGCTACGCTAATGAAATGCAAGTAATGCCTATGCCAAGAGAGTTGTGTGCTGAATGTGAGCATCTGAACTTAGGGTTTACCACCAATGCAGTAGAATTGGTACTAGAACCTACTCTGGAACAAGAGATACACAAGAGTCAGATGAAAGATACAAAATTGAGAGAGATAGCGGAGAATATAGTGAAGGGCAAATCACCAGGATTCCATAAGGATGATAAGGGTACGTTATGGTTTGGAAAAAGGTTATGTGTGCCAGAGGATAAGACTATCAGAAAGCAATTCTGCGTGAAGCTCATGAGTCAGCTTATTCCATACATCTTGGGACTAAGATGTATTTGGATCTGAGAGAGAAATATTGGTGGTATGGTTTAAAAAGAGATGTTGCTGAATATGTTGCTTTGTGTGACACATGTCAAAGAGTGAAAGCTGAACATCAGAGACCTGCAGAATTGTTACAACCTATGCAGATACCTGAATGGAAATGGGAAGAAGTTGGTATGGATTTTATAGTTGGATTGCCACGTACTCAGAGAGGGTATGATTCAATTTGGGTAATAGTAGATCGCCTAACAAAGGTTGCTCATTTTTTGCCAGTTAGGACTACATATAGCAGTGCAAGGTTGGCATAATTGTATATGGAAAGAATAGTGAGTCTACATGGAGTTCCTAAGAAAATTGTGTCTGATCGAGGTACCCAGTTTACATCTTATTATTGGCAAAAGATACATGAATCACTAGGAACCAAGCTGAACTTTAGTACAGCCTATCATCCACAGACAGATGGACAGAGAGAGAGAATTAATCAGATATTGGAATATATGTTGAGAGCTTGTGCTTTACAGTATGGTACTAGTTGGGATAAGAGTTTGCCTTATGCAGAGTTCTCATATAACAATAGTTATCAAAAGAGTCTTCAGATGGCACCATTTGAGGCTCTGTATGGATGAAAGTGTAGAACCCCATTGTTCTGGAATCAGACAGGGGAAAGTCAAGTGTTTGGGCCTGATGTACTCAAGGATGCTGAAAAGAAAGTAAGAATGATTAGAGATAATCTGAAAATAGCTCAGTCCAAACAGAAAAAGTTATGCTGATACTCGGAGAAGAGAGTTGACTTTTGAAGTAGGGGATTATGTATACTTGAAAGTATCGCCAATGAGAAGTGTGAAAAGGTTCAACATGAAAGGAAAATTGGCACCAAGGTATATTGGACCTTTCAATATTGTAGAGAGACGTGGTGAGGTGGCATATCAGTTGGAATTACCTGAGAGTTTGGCAGGTGTACATGATGTGTTTCACGTGTCTCAACTTAAGAAATGTTTGCGAGTATCAGAGGATCAGATTCCATTAGAAGAGCTCACTGTTAAAGAGGACCTCACATATGAAGAGTTTCCAGTTAAAATTCTAGAGACTGCTGAAAAAGTCATGAGGAGTCGAACTATTAAGATGTGTAAGGTTCAGTGGAATCGGTACACAGAGGGTGAGGCCACTTGGGAAAGAGAAGAGGATCTGAGGAAAACCTACCCGCAACTGTTCGAGTAAGCATCAACCGAATATCGGGACGAGATTCATCTTAAGGGGGTAGAATTGTAACACCCTAAAATTTTGGGATATTAAAAAAATAGGTAAATATGATTTTTTATATAATTTTGTGACCATGCAAATTTAGAGTAATAATAATTTTTATTAACCTAAAATCAAATATAAGGGTATAAACATGTTTGTGCACTCCTGCTGTTGTATTTGAATTTTTGTGATGAGTGGTTTGATTCAAATTCAAATTAGGATTCAAAATCATTTGGAAATGCTTTGTAATATTTGAAAAGGAAAAAGAAAAAGAAAATTTCCTTTCTTCTCGCTTTTGGCCCGGCAGCCCACTCTTTCACCGCGGCCGCGTTCCCTCTCCCGCATCGGGCCGCTTGATCTGCGTCCGCTTTGGGCCGAGCCGCCCTATTGCTTCCGCGCGTGTACCGCTTCGCCGCTTGGGCCGACTCCGGCCGCTGGCCCAGCAACCGCGCGAGAGAGCTGCCGCGCTTTCCTTCTCAGTTGTGTCGCTGACAGCATGGCCCCGTGTGTCAGGCCATCTTCTTCCTCCCCAAGCCGCCGTCAGATCTTCTCTTTCCAAAAACACCGAAGCCGAATCCTTCCTTCCAATCTCCCCTTTCCTTCCTTGGAATCGCCTTCGGGCTATAAAACCGAGTCCCCGCACCCTTCCGCTCCATCTTCTCTTGACGCGGAGCATCGAAACCATCTCGAGAAGGCTACTCAGGAGCCGCAGCCGTGACCGTCCGCCATTCCGAGCCGCGCGCCTCCTTTTGGTCCGTCCTCGGTTCTGTTCTTGCGCGAGGTTAGATCGCCTTGCCCTGTACTCCATCCCGGTACCTTCTAATCATCGAATGGTGCTCGGATTCGAGCTTTAGCGAACTCCGGCGATGGCGCCGCCGCGGATATGGCTGCCGGAGTGTTTTCCCGGCCGAGCGTCGCCGTTGTTTATTCTCGAATCGATCAGATCCGTTCATTTGATATCCAACGGCTGTAGATGAAAGATACCGTTTCGGTTGCGCATTTTGCTAAAGAGACCCTGTGTTTTTCAATTATCTAACCCGTAGTCCAAAGCATATTTCAGAATCGCGTAATATCCTTTTGAAAGCGTAGATTGATCTTAGTTAAGTCAAAATACGTTTTCAGTTATTTACAGTTATGCCATTGAGTTTGTTTTAGTCATAATTTATCCGTTTTAACTCCAATTTGACCCGTTCAAATTGCGTTAGGTTCGTAATTGAGAGCTCTACATGTTAGTAGAACTGTTCAGTAGGTTTGTGATATTTTATTTTCGAGCTTAAATTAAAGTAATTACTTTTCTATAGGAAATCTTCGTAAATTCATAACTTCGTCGTTTTAGCTCCATTTTTCGTGATCTTTGCGTCTGTGTGATCCTAGCGAGTTGTAGATTCATTTTAAAAACTTTTTATTTTATTTTATTACTGTTAGTGTACTATTCTAATTATAGTCTTGTTTGTTTATGCATGATTGTTCTAGATGAATGTTGTTGCTATTGTTGATCGAGTATAGATGGTGAGCAATTCGTTGGTGATCAGGAGTTTTTCTATGAACAAGATCACTAGGATCAGTTTGAGCAGGGCAAGTATAGCATGAGATTATCCTTATGTCCTATTCATATTAAGCAAATAATATCATTATACATATATTCCTTGTTAAGGATGACTTAGTGTTGATCTTATTCCTTGATACCTATTATACTGCATGGATTAGTATTGCTAGTGCTCAACATGAACTATGATCATGTAATTTGACTAATGGAATATGCAATAAACACTAAAAGATCATTTTTATTACTGTTAAAGGGTACTAGAGCATGGGGTTACTTTGGTGCTCTCGTTACTCTCCATAAGGACTTATCTATAAGCGAAAATCCGAGATTTACAGTACAACTGTGAGGGCTAAAATGGCTCTGGCTTTAGTCATATAGAAGAACCTTTTAAGCTTGTTAGTGGTTTTCCTTTATGGCGTAAGAATGGCTTGATGAATCGGATATAGTGCGGACTCTGTCCTGATGAGTATAGGCTGCGTGTTATTGTGCCATTTGGAAGGGGGGCTCTACATCTGTTTGCCGAGTAAAATCTAATGGCCCTAACTTGTTAGACGAACCTTCAAAAGACTTCATAGTGTTTCCCTGCCTGCTCACCTTGGAAGTGTTTTGGGAGTAATTAACCCGAGTATATGGACAACATGACTCACAGTGAAAGTGTACAACCTCTGCAGAGTGTAAAACTGTTATAACAGCCGTGCTCACGGTCACGAGTGGCCTTGGACCCTTATGGAATAGTGGATCATTAATAATGAATATGTTTTTGCTATTCGTTAATCATTTCACATGGATCATATGTTTATTGTTACATTGAGACACTTTTGATATTATTGATATACTGAATTAATGCTAATTAAAAGCTACATGCTGATAAACCTATGTTATGCCTTTGAGCCTCATGAACCCCATGTTACACTTGTTGAGTTCGAGATGTACTTACGCTTGTTTATTTTTCTTACTTAGATAAAAATCCCGGATGGGTAACAGATGGTGCAAGTAGTGACTACTTCTACTTTCCGGAAGATTACTAGACTTGCAGTCAACCAGTCAATTTGCCTGTGATTGGAGCTACCATGAGAGTTTTATATTTTACTTTTGCTACATTATTGTAAAGACTATGTGTTATTAATCGTGATGTAATAATATTGGTGATGATACATCCTTTATAATTTGTTAACTTATGTGTGATTGATCTCTAGGCACACATAAGAGTATGCAATCCATTTGGTCATTAAATGGGTGTGACAGTCGGCATCGACGCCGCCATCAAGGCCCTCGAGGAGCTATAGCTACATGCCCCGGAGGCCCGCGCCCCCGAGGGTGACCAACTTCTCGACTTTAACTACGGGCGGCTAGAACGCCAGCTCGCTGTCTTCCCGGGACCTCAATCGTCCCAGGAGGACTTATGTCACCTTCCTTTTTTCTTTTGCTAACGTCATGACATAGCTCGCCGGAGGAGAGCCGCTCTCTCTGGCGTACCTCCCCTAGCTCAACCCAACGATGAGGGCAGGAAGGAGGATGGCGCTGGGTCCCGCCCCACCCATGAATGGATCGGCTGAGGGCGCGGCAGTAGAAGCGCCACCTTTGACATCATCGCAGAGGTGCTCCGACCGGGCACCTACAAGCTCAAGACCGTCGATGGCCAAATCCTCACCAACGCGTGGAATATCTAGCAGCTACATCGCTTCTACCATTAGTTTTTTCCGAGTTGTTAACGTACTTGAGAAAAATCATGTTTTTGAAATAAAAAGTACTTTTCCTTATCGGTTTCGTTATCATTCCCTTGATTTTTAGTGATAGTCGACCCCATCAACGGCCGAGGATCGGGCCTCACTCGGGGGCTGATAGGGGCTTATACATATTCAGAAACGCTTTTTGCATCTGGCCCCTTCTTACGTTAAGGGCTCAAAGCAAGAGGTTGCGAAAAACAGACGATGAGTAAAACTAGGTGGACCGTAAAAACCCACGCCCCAGCGGCTACGGTGCTTTTGCTCTCCAGAGTGATCAGATTCTTTTTCGCCCGCACCTCAAACTTTGCAAACTTAGCGTTGGAACAGATCGGACCACATCGACCTTTTTAGTGACCCCAGCAATGGCCAGGGGTCGAGCCTCACTCGGGGGCTAATGTGAGTATCTAATACTCATAAACGCTTTTTCCAGCCGACTCCTTCTTACGTTAAGAATAGAAGCAAGAATCGTGGGAATAGGCACTGAGTATAGCCAGTCAGAACGCGTGAAGCCTACGCCCCGGCGGCTACGGTGCCGTTGCTCACCAGTGTGATCAGAGCCTTTCGCCCGTGCCTTGAACTTTCTAAAACTTAGTGTCAGGAGGGAACAAATTGCGTCAACCTTTTTACACATTAAAAAGGATTGGATGTTCAAACGACGAAGACAAAGGTTAAAAACTTGTTTACTTATTACAAGTTTGTGGGCACCGTGGTCCGACTCATTCGACTAGTTAACCCCTCGGGGGGATAACTTCACCCTCTATCTTATTGGCTAATTCTCACGCAGGGTCGGCCGTCGTCTTCTCAATCTCATCCAACACATCATCTTCATAACCAGGCGCGAAGCCCTAGCCCATCGCCTCCAGGTTGATGTTCTTGTAGTGGGAACGGGCGATGGTGAACGACTGATGAATGCCAAAGCGAAGCATGTGCTGCGTCGTCTCGCGTGCCCGGTCCGTGATCCGAAGGAAGCGACCCGCAAGCAAGCTCGTCTCCTCCAACGGGGTCACCCTGAGGTCCTCATCGCAGACTAGCCCGACAGCAACGCACAAGTCGTCATGCTCGTCGCTCTCCTTCTGAAGAGAGCCCTTCACTTCGAAGAGCTCCTTCTCTAGGCCACGGCTCTTCACCACCTCCATCGCGAGCTTGTCGTCGAGACTAGCACAAACCGCACACCAACCGTGTCAGGACACCAACGGTGGATCCTGGGAAGAAAGCCGATGAGGCAAACCAAGGTCTCACCGCTCACTTGCTCATGGAGTTTGTGCACCCCCTCATGCTGCTGGACCGCCTCGGCCTCCAGGGCCTGGATCCTTGCCCGCTACGGACCAACCTGCACGGCAACCCCGGTGGACATGTTCTCGGCCTCTATCTTTGACTCTCTCTCCTTCTCTACCTCGCCCAGGAGGTTGTTTATCCACCGATAGGAGTCAGCACATTCTCGCTGGAGCCTCGCTACGGTTTGAAGCAGCTCATCCCTTTCCTTCCGAATCTGCTTAGTTTTCGTAGCGTCCAGGCGCGCCCTCTCGGCCAGAGTCACGAACTTCTCCTTAGCCTCGTCGGCATGCCGATGAACGTTTGCCTCCCTGATTCGAAGGCTGGCTACCTCCTCACTGGTAGGAGTAAGCTCGGCCACCTTTTGACGAGTAGCGTCAAGCTGCTCGGTCAGCCATCCACGCACCTGCGTCTCTTCGGCAAGGCAGTCCTAGGCGTCCTTCTGCTAGTGGAGAAACTAGGACTTCTCTTGACTGTGAGACATGAGGGACTACGGGAAACACAAGTTAGAAGCACCAAAAAAGGGGAAAATTATTACTGGAAGCACAGACAGTTCGTACCCGACCAATTGGGTCGACGACGTCACACAGTGCCCTCAGCACCATGTTCAGAGCGTGGGCCACAAGCTCGACCCCCGTGTCGATCCTCTCCCAATCCCCCACCTCTATGACATCATCGAGGGTGAAGAGTGTCACCCCTAGGTTCCGTCGGTTAGCCCACCGGAGCGCAGGTCCTCCCCACGCGTGTAGGTCGCCGCCTGCACTGACCAGAGCCCGGGATGACCCCGTATTCACCCCGAGCGACGCTGACCCCTCCATCGGCCCCACCTCCTCTGGGGCAGCCCCTCCAGTGGTAGGAGGGGTGGATGGTGCAGACACAGATGTTTGCCCCATCACCACGATCGTCGAAGACGCTTCAGCCACATTCACCACCGTCTGCCCCGTCGCGAGCACGACCGCCTGTGCGGAGGGCAACCTTAGCTGCTCTGCCCCCGTCTGTAACAGCGCAACCGCATCCGGCTACGCTACCTCCATTACAAGCATTGCCATCTCCGTTCGCACAGGCGGCGGCCCCATCTGTGCCGCTTCCGCTTGCGACGTCGCAGTTGTGCTTGGCCGTGACTCGACCGCCCCGGGTGCCACCATCTCCACCTGTGGTGTCACGACTATGATCGGCCACGCCGCCTCCCCTGTTGGCGTCCCGTGCACACCCTCCTCTGACTGCCCCTCCATAGACGCCATCGTCACCGCCTGTGGAACTCCCCTAGTGGGCGCCATAGCCGTCCCAGCGCCACTCCTACTCGGCGTAGCACTAGCCAACCCCTGACATGTCGACTAGAGGGCAAGGGTCTTCCTCGGCGTAATCTGCAGAGGAACCCACGTCCATCAATGCTGCAAAGGAGATACAGCGGTCAGCTTACAGCAAAATTCAACAAAGAATAGAGGAGAGAAGAAGATTCCCAGTTTACCTCGGCGCCACCAGACAACGATGTTTTGGGGCCGGCCCATCTGACCCCGACTGTGCCTCATCAGCGTGAGGCCACTTCAAGCCTTTCCTCTGCTCGGAGGGCACAGACGGTGTGGAGTGTCTCACCTCTGTTGGCTCTAGGGGCACATCCTCCCCCTCATGAAAGGGGAAGGGTCCCAATAAGGCCAGATCGCCGCCTGCCGGCTCCTCCTCATCCGCCATATCCTCTCGTGGATGGGCGATGCGGAGCCATAGGCTCCCTCCTCCTCTTCCTCCTCTTCTTCCTCTTCCTCATCCTCTTCCTCCTTCGACCCTTGGTGCCGCTTTCCTCGGTCCAGCTGCGCCCTCGCCTTCCTCTATGCTTTCTTCTTCCTATCGTCCTTCTCCTTCTTCTGCTTCTTGGCCATAGCACGGCTCGCCTCCCTGACGGCTGCATCCTCTGGTAGCGGCGCGAGGGAGGTTCGGACGAAGAGGTCAGGCTGCGGATTCTAGCCCTCAGAATCGAATGGCAATGAAGGGTTGGCTAGGGAAGGAAACCAGGAAGATTCTCACCAAATCAATGAAACCCGCGTCCGGGCATATCGCGGGGTGCCCCGAAATCAGAAACTCGACGTGTCGTCGAGCACGTCCATCGCCTACCTGATGTGCTGCTCGATATCACTGTTATAGTGCAGTCCCCGGGCGAGCACCGTCTCCTCGAGTGGCGTGTCAGGTGTCATCTTGTAGAGCGGGAGGGTGCGCGCCATCAGCGGCGCCACCCTCCTCGCGTGGTATGCCCCGATGACGTTGGCCCCGCGGACACCGCCACTCCTCAGGAGCATGATAGCGTCGATGAGGTCGCACAGCCTTCTCTTTTCCTTCTCGACAGGGCCGTACCCCCACTGGTCCAGCGCCTCTTTGATTGTGTGTCCAGTGAACTCCGGCAAGTGGACAGCGGCATCGTTCTTCAGATAGAACCACAACTTGTGCCACCCCTTGTTGGATTTCATTAGTGCAATGGGGATGTACCCAGCCGCTTGACCCCGGAGATGGATGCTCGCAAACCCCATCGGCACCGACAACTCCGCCTTCTTCTCCCTTCTCTTCTGTAGGGAGACGGTGAAGAAGTACTTCCACAGCTTGAAGTGGGGCTCGATCCCCAAATACCCCTCTTACAGCGCGCCAAAGGCTGCAATGTGCTGAATCCCGTTGGGGTTCAAGTGCTGCAACTCAATCTTGTAATAATGCAGCAGCCCACGGAGGAATCGGTGGGGGGAATCGCGAGCCCGCGCTCGTGGAAGGGGGTGAAGGAGACGACGTAGCCATCGGGCGGCGCCGGTACCTCCTTGTCACTAGGTACAACCCACTCCAATGCCTCGGTCCTCGTAGGAAGAAGACAACGCTTGACAAGACTCTCCATGCGAGCATGGAGGATGTCCGAGCGGCACCACGGCTCCATGAGGAAGCAGGGGCGGTGGGGTGAGGGGTTCGGCGGTGGTGGAGGGGCGAGAGCGATAAACCCTAAGCACTGGTGATGGCAGAGTGAAGAAGGTGAGATTGCGGTTAGGCATATCGACGACGAGAGGTAAGGCTTCTATTATAGGGAAAGGCGGAACGAGAGGTGAACTGTCCGCCTAGATCTGCACGCCAACCGTGTCTCGTCATCACGCCTCTCCGGGAATCATGCACACGCCGCCCCTGGTCGCTCCCTCGAAGGGCGCACCGGATGGTGGTTCATCTGCCCCGATGGGCCGCGAACCACTAGAGGTAAGAGGGGTACGAAGCTGAAAATGCTCCTACGGCCCATCAAGGCCCAAGAGTTCGAAGGCTAGCCTACCGACGGGTTCGACCGCCGCTCCAGGGCGCCTTTCAGAGCAAGGGGTGAAAAAGGATGGGCCCGCTAGCTGCCAGTACCTAGACACATGAATGCCATGGGCATCCTGACCCATGTCCGAGTCTTGACCGCGCACGGTCCATGGTTTTTTCTCGAAGAAAGGCAACAAGCCCTCCGAACCGGTCGAACAGATCTAAGAACTATATGGACTGGCCATTAGAAATCTGGAGTCGGTCACCAGCTGACCCATCTGGTTCCCCACGAAAGGGAACCGGGGCCCCACTCGAATTAGCCCATCATCAGCTCACCGAGCACCATGATTCATCCAATGAGGAAAACATGGCATGGCTCAACCCCTCTGTTTTTTTGAGAAATGCTTGAGGGAGAACAATCACGAGACAAGACGACCACTCGACTAGACCCCTGCTGCGCGTGGGGGCTCGGACTCACGAAGAGACCCGATGCGCGGTCGCATATGAACAACAAATCGACCATCACAACCTAACTAAGGAAGCCCTATGAGCTGCAACAGGCAAGCTGGCACTATGGAGTCTCCCCACATGGGAAAGCCCACGAAGGAGTATCCAACTCCTCCATAGGTTCGGGGGCTACTATCGAGTATCGATATTATGGTACCGAAAGAAGGGGGACTGATGGTCATCAATGATCAATTCGTCCGGACGATCGAGGGGTGTGACCGCGGGTTCATCCAACCCCTAGAGCATAGTTTCTACCTCGCCCGACCCCCTAGGAGCGGGCTCTGTCTCGCCCGACCCCTTAGGCGCGGGCTTCGCTTCGCCCGACCTTAAGGAAGCGGGCCCGGTCTCGTCCGACCCCAAGATGGGGAGGTCCATCTCGCCCGACCCCAAGGGCACGTGCTAGCCCTCGGACAGAGGCACAAGCTGCAGGGGCCCCGCATAACCCCCAACCACTATGGACATGAAAGCCCGAGTACGGGGTCAAACCCCTGACACTGAGAAGGGGGTAGGCACGCCTTGACGTGACCCATAGCCATGACAGGCCATGCCTGGGGGCTCACATCGCCCACAGTGCCAAACAGGCTAGCACTGCGCTGCCTAATCCCTGTACGGCTTCCGTCAGGGGAGTTTGTTGACCACGCCGTGCGCCAGGATGGGACAGGGCGCCACGACCGACTGACGATGCTCGCGTTTGGCGCTGGTAGCAAACAGAGCCACAACATGGAGCCGTCCCCATCGCCATCTACGTCACGACATGGAGCCATCTCCGTCATCATTTACAGGACCGGCGGGACCCACCTACAGGAGAAGAAGGGCGACGCAGTCCCAGGGCTCCCTTCCTCTCGGTCTTTCTCTATCTTCTTTTCCTCTTTCTCTCTCTCGTGTACCCTAGGTCCTTCCCTTGGTCTATAAAAGGGGAGGCTGGGCGCCCCATCTGGGCAAGCTCTTCTAAGACTTTCAAGCCTTCAACGCTCTAAAATCCATCCATCAGAGACTTGGGACTTCATCCCTCTCGCGCCAGTTTGTAACCCTACTGCAAACTTCAGTGCTAGTAATGCGAGCAGCAGCGACTAGACGTAGGGACATTCCGCCCGAACCAGTATACATCCTTGTGTCCTCTTAGCACACCATCCGAGCCAAACGTGCAAACACAAATTTACTCGTCGGCGATCCGAAACACCGACAATATCAAACATTCTGAATGGATCAATTGTCATGTGTGTGTAACAGTGTAGTGTTTAATGTGACTGTTTTGTTTTATAACTGTTAAAGCTTCTACACTAGTGGTGCAAACAATCTGAAATGAATGATTGATAATGGGGGACCAATTGGTGAAGCAGGATCAACTAAAGTTCTTTTCTCTTCCCCACCCCCCAAAAAAGGTTATAGCTTCGGGCCACTTTTCATGATTTAGAAATAATTAATGGAGAACCATGTACCATATTACATTACAACTTTTACATGTTTTCTCAGTTCATGTACACATATAATTAGCTAGCACACTGCTTAGGATGGACTTTGGGGCACAACCACACAAGAGAAGCTCTATTTATCTGTAACATACCAAATATATATACAACTAATTGGTTGAGTGCTTCCAAGTTCTGATTGATATTTTCTGTTTTCAGCCTACATTGATAAGTCTGAGTGTCTGACAGGATTGGAGTGAACTTAAAATAAACACAATTAGTGCCTAGGAAAAAGTAGTAAATGCATGGATGTGTCCCCGGTGGACACTGCATCCACACATGATTAGATAATGTTATGTCACCATTGTAGGCAGATCATCTGTACTTTTTGACAGTTACTTTAATCCGTTTCTGGATTTCCAAGTTGTCTATTTTAACATGTGTAAAGAAAGTAGTCATATGGCTTTCAGAAGCTTTCTAGAGATATGAGGTATGAGTTTGGTATTTTTTCTCCAATACTCAGTCCATTTTAATAAGCCTTTGTTAATTGTCCCTTTCTTGGATATACTGGCGATAAATGCAATGGATTTAAAAACTCATCTGTTGTTAGAGAGGCTCAATCATAAAGTTTGTCCATCGCAATGATTTCCCTCTCAAATGTTGACTGCTAACTCCAACAATGTGGAATTCACGGGAAATGTTAGGAGGGTACCTAAGTTTTGATACCTATTGCACAACAAACAACACTGTATGACTTCAAACTGCTAAGCAAGGATCTGTTTGTGGTCCCATGAATGAGCGTTTGGGTCTTTGCCTCTTTGGACTACTAACTAGCTAAACCAACCATAAAAAACAAAACATTTGAGCTATGCCTCAAAAGCTATCTCAGTGTGCAACCTCCTGCTTAGTTGTATTCCTCTTACCAAAAACCAATATGGGATTGTCCAAATTCCCCAAAACTATGACCGTGTAAATGGGGTATGAACATAACAACTGAGGCTAGTAGGTGAGCTAATAAAAATGTATAATTCCAAAAGTTGTTAGCTTTTGAAATGACTTCAGGGGCCCTACTTGCGAGTTAGGCATGTGTCCTCTTCAAAGTGTGGGGTGAATGATGTTATTATGGAGCATCTCGACTATTGGTTATAACATTAGCATCATTAGCTGGTTTGAGGAGGTAAAGTGATCTCTAGTCGTCTATACAAGTGAAGTGCAATGTGAACTATCAGATTTTAACCATGCCAATCTAGGTTGCAGGTTCAACTACTTTTCAGTTTTCAGACTGTTGCTAAAAGGTGCTCTTACTATCTAAGGGTAAGAATTGATTTTTTATGTTTAAGTTATGGATTTAACATAGTTGCAGAAAACCAAAAAAATCATTGCTACTGGACATTTGGGAAGAAAATGACATTTGTTTTTCTGTAAAAAAATTAAAAGGTCTCTTGTTTTACAAGTGGGGTCAGGAATCAGGATTCGCGAACACTGCTATTGAATTATTTTCCTGATATGGTTCATTCAAACATAAGGCATTGGACAAATCCCTTAACTGAAAAGGTTAAAAATCCTTTAACTGAAAACATTAAAGTAACATAATGCTGCTCTGTTGTAGGGTTTCCTGAAGCACTAATTGTATTGCATCAACTCCACTCTCAAATTTAAGTGAAAAAGGATCCTATCGCGGCCCTTTGTGGATGTCTATGAAATTCAGGTATTTGCCTCTGCAATTTGTGCTTAGCATGATTGGTTTTGTACTCTTATCACTGCATTGATGCTTTATTTTTGAGTTTGGTACTCTTTAATTCTGCATGATTGATAGAAACTGCTTCAGTATAGCATGCATGTTGCATTTAAGATATGGTCACTCTTATGTTCTTTTGTTATTGCAAGCTGATATCATATATGACCCAAGCAAGATGCATCAGTTCTCAACACTGAGATGTGGACATATGGTATATATATTTCAAAATTAGGAGTTATTGTATTGTAAATGCTCTATCTGGCTGGATATGTTAACAGACCTAGGCTCTCCGTTCAGCTAGAAAGTCTGTTATATTCTAAAAGAAAAAGGATCATGACAGAACAATCAAAATGATAGCATGTATATACCACTAACATAGCTATAACTAATTTTTTTGTTATTTATCCTTTGAAGTGTCCCCATTCACTTATATATGTTGGACCCTAATCATGTTCGTGATGCCAGAAAAATTAGGACAATGGGACATGCATGAATCATGAAGAAGTAATATAAATTCAACCAATACAAGGGTTAGTTATAGAGGAAAGTCCTCACATTCTGTGCACCAGTATGATCTAGGTGTTAAGCTTGAACCGGCAAGGCGTTTGTGTAAAACAGTTAGCAAGGCTATCGTTATTGGGTTTTGGGGCTGTTTAGGCTGCTCTAGAGCTGTAAAATCTTTTGGTCCTGAATGCACATTGATGGACCGGGGTTGTGCCCTGGAACTTTTTTTCTCGATCACGCAGGATAGTTGTGTATCTTTCATATTAAAAAGAAAAAAGGGTATAAGAAACCCTAAAACAACAAAGATAATATCTCAACACACCCCGACACATACATCCACAACAAGCCCACACATACTCACAAAATAAACACTCCCAGACACACACAACCACAACAAGCTCACACACACAAACAAGGGATGAACGACCAAGAAGCCAAACAATTATGCAACACCAAGTATCCGTTTAGTCAACAAGCTGTGCCCTTGGCACCCGCTAGACCCCATAACTTTGCTTCTTCAAAGACCGAAGCTAGGATACCCTGCACCATCAAAGACACTGATTCCGATTGGTTCAAACTGACGTGCCCTGGAACTCTAAAACATTCTGTGCACCACTAAATAAGTGTGAAATTCCTTACTGACAGTGACTTTTGAGGGCATGAGGCTGACATTTGTGGGTTAAAATCAATCTGAGCGATCCATCCAGTGGTATATAAGGCCATATGAAATTATTCAGGTTCTTGCATGCATAAATTTCTTTTTTTTCTAAAAATACTTGGGTATTAGAACTTATGAGTTTACTGTGTAGTCACTCTTCTGCAATTAGTGACCTAAAGCCATCATTAGGCAATGAGCAACCAATCAGGGCTTTGCACTTCAGTTTGGCAAGTTTGGTCTGTTCATGGGTGCACTACTACTTCCCGCATGCAAACTTGCCTTGTGACCGCATAGATGTACAATCATATGACTTTGAAAACTTATCTTATTGATGACATAGATGGCAATATGGTTGTGTATGCTCCAACCACCTTTTCGTTCTTAATCTCTGTTAGAAGTATCTCAAATTTTTCAATGTCCCCTTCTTTTCGTGTGTGAAACACCATTTTTCACATAGATGCAAAGGTAGGTTTGGGAGAAATCAACAATCTGCTGGCCCATATTTCTACATCAGTCTCTTCATCCACAAGTAGCAAGCAATGATCCACAGCAAATTAGTCAAATTAAACCACCAAATGCTTGAGAAAGTTAGTTGATCTTTAGCTAATAAGTGGCTTGTGTTCACACACATATGACATGTCATGGTTAACCAGACACAAGCTCAAGCTTTTAACCCATTGCATGATAGTTAAATACATGGTAATGATTTAGGATAGACTGGATTAAGTTCGATGCCTATCAGGCCATCTGAATCATACACAATGCAACTTGCAACCACTTACGTAGATATCACCATCACAGTTATTAATTAAATGGCCTGATAGGCATAGAACTTATCGTGAGCTCTAGTTTCTAGCTAGGGTTCTAATTATTTGGCAAACTCACTTCATCATAGTCATCCAACGACAAAAACACCTCATCTAAGCATGAAAGCTCTGTGCCCTCATCATGGAAGCTCACTTGTGAACCGCAGCTTGATTCGAACACTCTACATATCACCCAGCTGTTGGACTCCTGCAAAAGAATCATTGATTGGTTTGTGTACCCCAGTCAGTCGTCACACATATATA
Source organism: Saccharum hybrid cultivar R570 (assembly GCA_038087645.1). Lineage (NCBI taxonomy): Eukaryota > Viridiplantae > Streptophyta > Magnoliopsida > Poales > Poaceae > Saccharum > Saccharum hybrid cultivar. The sequence goes on along the minus strand of JAQSUU010000190.1, from coordinate 5,425,398 downwards.
AGCTGCTGGCTGCCAAGAAGCAATATAGGAATACGCTACAGCGAGATCACTCACCGTGCTTGAGTGAAGTCTCTTCCTCTGGGATTTCCTACTGGAGCTTGAGCTACTTGGGGTGCTGCTACCGCTGACATTGTATCCGCCATCTTGAAGGTGGTACTCATGCATGATCCAGTTTGTTTTGAAACCTTTGAAAGGCTCTCCAGTGCAGAAGATGAGCGTCTTCTTCATGCCGACAATACAGCCACTGCTTGTTACTGTTTCATCGGTACCAACGGGATTCCAGTACCCATTCGGAGAGGTTCTGCTTTGCGCAGCATGGCTAAAGAAATACCACTGGTTTCCAGCTTGCAGCGCCGTGCCTTGGAAGATTACCAACTGTTGTAAGCACACGATTTTTACCATGCATAACAATAGAGAGATGGCTGAGAGTGCAAACCATTCAATTCCCACGGATCGTAGCGGTGCAGAAGTATCGTCGGGACGATGTCAGGGCGGCATGGGAGATTGGCCACTTTGCGACGGAGGAAATGGACGATGAGATCTTCATCTGAAGGGAAGAAATGGAAACCAGGAGGTAGGTTGGTAGCTCCTCCCATGCTAGCTGCGTGCAGTGCAACTTCAATTCGCTGGCAGGGACGATGACGAAGAGGGTGAAATGAGACGAGGTGAATATGAGGGAGTAGTTCATGGCGGTCATAGAGTGGTGCTTTTATAGGGAGCATATGGGTGTGGGCTAGCTTAGGCTTAGCTCAGTGAGAGGGAGGGAGAGACGTGCAAGTCAAGGAGTGTTGAGAGGTTTTGGAGGCGGCTGCAGCTAACACAGAGGAAAGAAATGCGTCGTTCGCCTTCCTCCCCCTCCTTTATTTCTTTCGTGGATGGAGCTAATGATACTAGGAGGAGACATTCGTCGGATCATGATGGAGTCCTACATATCGGCGGACGAGCGTTAGCTCGAGTGGTTCGTCTCCGTCGTGGGATGGCACCGGCCGGGGTTCGAACCCTGACTGCCGCACCTGCCTCCGTGAGGCTGCGCCATGGTGGCGTCTTTCTAAAAAAAAAGTCCTACATGTCTGCACTGCTGTGCAGTGTGCAGTACAATGTAAATTGCGTTGATTTTGAACTGAACAAATCATTACACTCTAAACAAAAAGAAAAACATTATTAGGTCAAGAGGTTTATACATTCAAAACATGTTTAGGTAGTTAGGTTCTAATGATTGTGATTTTTGTAAGGCCGGTCATCGAATTGGTACTGTAAGTAGAAAACTAGTAGCAGGAATAGCTAGGCATCATGTTTGTAGCAAGTCTAGTGGCAACACCACCCTTTGATTTGTTCTCCTGAGAAGAGTAAACCTGTATATTGCAGTTCCAGTTAATGGTTTCGCTTTCTCTTTCCGGTTTGGTAGCCTAGATTAACAAATTCATATTAGTCATCCAACTTTCTAATCTGCTGGTGAACCTCATCAGCATGATGTTAGACTAGCTATGTGCAATGGTCACATAAAGTGCCGGCACCCCAATATATAGGTACCCTGTACTGCTGTACATGCTGCGGCTCTGCTGGTGAAGGGTGACGAGTGCACTCTTCCCCCATGTCATGCATTCGTCGCCCTTGTCGATCAAGCCCATGGCTACTATTATAGCATAGGTAGATGATAGCACCCACAAAGGCTGAGCACAGTTTGTGTGGACTTGTGAGTTATTAGTACAAGAGCATCACTTGGTGAAGAAGCAAACCCCCAGAGATTTCTTCGTTCGTTCCTGTGTCTCTAATCTGTGTGCATGTTGCTGCGTCAAAGGGGGGTACATCAATCATTTCAAATAATTCCATGTGTATCAACTGGGCTAAATTATATTCCAGTCTTTGCAGGCACTATATATCATCATCTTTGCAAACTACAAGCGCAAAACAAGATCTTGTCTCTTGGATCATGCGAACAAGTTGCGCCGCAAGTGGTAATAAGACCCCTCCTCCTCCTCCTTCCTCTCTTGGCAACAAAACAAGCATCCCCATTCTACAGAGATGAAGGGATCATGAGTGGAAGGGAGAAACGAAAGAGCAGAGAGATGATGTCAGAATGGAAGGCCACTCTTCTTCAGTGATAGTATATGCCAAATACATAATCAGCTACCAGAACTGCTCTAACTAATGGCCTGTTATCGAGATGCTTATCCTCATGAGGATGGAGCGTAATCATGGACACCGAATCTTCCAGCAAACTATGCTGCTAGCTATCAGAAAAAGATCTGGCTCCACCATTGCACTCCATTTTCCTTTGTGCACAATCACCAGCCTGCTGCCCCCACACCCACAGTGTCTCCAGGCACCACCCTGCTCCTTAGCGCTCGCTTTTGCCTTTTGGGTGTCCCAACTCTCATGCATGCTCGCTCTATGCTTCTTTATGGCAGGGCAGGCCATCAAAGGGGGAAAGATTAGGCTCAAGTCCACCACCGGAGCCGTTCTGGGGATTCATGTCATGCCGGTAGTACACGTGAGGGAAGGCCACCTAATACCGGGACCCACCTGTCATGTGGGGTGGAGTGGAGGGGGGCTTCTTTGGCGCCACCCCCATGGTGACGTGCCCATGACGCAGTTATGCGTTCAATCTGTCGCAAGGTTGGAGGGATCCTTGGAACGTAGAGAACGTGGATGGCAGATGCCCACGCGCGGCTGCACACCGTTTGCTTTTGCAGCTCGATCTGGAGATGTCGGGTGCATGCGGCATATTATACACAACATGATCCTGATCAAGATGATGTGCCAGCACGGCCTACAACTCATGCTTTTTTTGTGCGTGTGTGTTTGTGTTTGCATTGCAAGCCTGAAGATGGCGATCTCGTCGCGTTTGATGATTGGTGACGTTATTGTTGTGTTTTACTGAATGCAGCAGGAGGTTTCGGGCGGATTTATTTAAGAAACAAGGCAGTGGCAGTGTCAGTGGCAGGGCAGCCGTTATGGGGAGGACAGGAGAAGAGTCTCTGCATCTATACAGTGCAGGAGGCCGATCATAAAGCACTCATAAACTTGCTGGCTCAGCATTTCCTTTGCAGGGGCTGGCTCCTGGTGGCTGGGTTCATCTTCATCCCGGGCGCACTTTTGAAGCCATTGGCCTCATGCTCATTCCATCTCTGCGCCTGGACGCCTGGTGTCCGGTGAGCGTGCGTGCGTGCACACTGACACTGACACATGCGAATATAAGAGGAATGGACACGAAGGAGTGGCAGGCGTCCACATTCCTCTCTCTCTCGGCCCATGGTCTCGCGGATACCGGCACGTTCGCCGCGCGGGATAAGGCAAAGTGATGGCAGCCAAGCCATGGTGCAGTGGTTGCTGGCCGCAGGCGCCGTGGATGCACCAGAGACGCCAGGGGAGAGGAACGCCATGGCCGCTGGGTGGGTCGCCCACTCGGGCGCGCGCTGCTGGCCTCTACCGGCGTCAGGCGAAGGTGAGCCGTGAGCGAGGGCAATGCCAATGCCAATGCCAATGCCAATGCAGCCGCCCGGTTGGTGGCTGGCAGCGCCGCAGACTCGCCTGGGTGAAGTGAAACCAACGGTGGGGAGTGAATGGGACGGAGAATGGCCACGCCACCCCCTTTTGGCTTTTGCTCCTCGTGTCTGTCTTCATGGCTTGTTACTGCGTGTCTACATCACCTGTGACGGTTGCTCCTCCCTGTACTCTTCCATTTCCTTCACAACTTTTTTTTAAAAAAAAGACACATCAACTCTTTGTTTGTTTCATTTTTTTCATGTTACCAAGTTGTGCTTTTATATGCACTCCTCTTTTTCTCTCTCATGTTGTTACAAAAGTATCTATGTGATTTGTATAATGATGAATGGATGATGATCTGGTTAATCTTGATGGTGACTTGGTGTTGGTGAGAAGATTACCTCTAACTGGCCATGGAATGTGGATTGCATGCATCTGTTGCCCTGTCAACACAGCACAGTGCCGCCCAATATATAACAGCCATCATCGCTCAATGTGTTCCTTCATCCATCCAGGCTCTTTCTTATCCAATTGCTGCGGCCTGCGGCGTTTATATGTGCGTGCATCAGTGCTTACATTCTCTCCATGTGCCCCACTTCCATATTCTCTGCTGCCGCGGCTGCAACCAGTGCAAGTGTCCATCAACCTGCAGCCCGGTTGGATGGCAACTCGCAGGCTTGCAGGAGTCACATTCGGCGCACGCTCTGAGTGCCCCGCCAGCAGCAAGTGGCAACTGTTGCATAGAACACGACAGATGCTTCACAGACCCCTCTTCCAGCGCTCCAACACAAACACAAAACGGCCTCTAGATTGAACGAAAGAGGCCTTCAAGATCTTTGAGCAATAGAACTCTTCAACCACAGCCCATAGATTTTCTGTGCGGCAAATATGCTGGACAAGTTATCCATTCAGTGAACCATTCACACGAGATCTGGATGCTCAGAACTATTTCTCTCGATTTGTACAATAGATAAATCAGCTCACAGGGTGCCACAGCTAAAAACTTAACTAAATCAGAATCTCTCTGAACCTTCTAACATAGAATCATCATTCTCAAGAATCAGTGTTTTTTTTTTCTTAAGGAAAGGGTAAGATCAGCCGACAGCACAGTGCAGAGGAATATATATTAGAGTCAAGGAACTCAAACTGAAATGGATCAAACTCTTGCAGCTTCTGCTGTGGTTGAAGCCTGACGGATTATGCCATGACTCACGAGTTGGAACATTGAATCAACTGCAGGTGATTCTCTAGGTAAACCTCGTTGACAACTTGAGCTCTCAAATTGAAGGTTCAAAAACTCTGCATGAACAGAAGCCTTGGACTCTGGAGCTATTTTGCAGTCTCACAAGGCTTAACAGAGTGTATGACAATGAATGTGGATGCTGATGGCAACGCAGCAGACCTCGCCGACCATCGTCATACCAGAGTGAGTGTTCCGACAACACCACAGCAATGCTTTTTTATACATGGGCGGTTTCTCTCAAATGTCAGCAAAAATTAAGCTGGTGTTCGGTAGGATCCTCTGCTATGCTCATATGGTCGAGAAGCTTGCCCAACATCTCATATATCTCGTCTGCCTCGCAATGAGACATGTCATCAGCAACAAATATGTGCTTTACACTCCGCACCTCAATCCAACTGTAAGCCTGATCCTTCTTCAGGCCCTTCTCCTTCATGAGCCCCCTGACTCTACGCGCATCATCCCACTGTCCTGCAGCTGCATAGATGTTTGACAACATGACATACCGACCACTGTTCCCGGGCTCTAACTTGAAGAGAAACTCTGCCACTTCCTCTGCAAGCTCGATATTTCCATGAAGGCGACATGCACCTAGGAGAGCTCCCCAGGACCCAACTGTACCAGGACCGATCCTGGATGGCAAATCTTTGATGAACTCAATTGCTTCTTCCAGCTGGCAATTCCGACCAAGAGCATCAATGAAGGCAGCATAGTGTTCAGCCCTTGGTTCAACACCATGGTCTTCCATTGATTCGAGAATGAGGCGTCCATTAGATACTAGACCGGAGTGGCTGCAGGCTGTAAGGACAGCGAGGAAAGTGACATGGGTTGGACGAACTCCAGCTACCAGCATCTCCTCAAAAATAGCAAGTGACTGCTTTCCTAGGCCATTATGCGAGAACCCGGTGACCATAGAGTTCCAAGAGATAAAGTCCTTCTCAGGCATCCGGCGGAACACTGCCATTGTAGCTGTCATGTCCCCACACTTAGAGTACATGTCAACGAGTGCATTGTGTATGAAAATGTTGAAAGGGTCAAAGCCAATGCTCCGTCGCAAGATGAAGCAGTGCAATTCCTTCCCCCGTGTGACAAGCCCAAGTTTGGCACATGCACCCAAAGCTGACACCAATGCAAAAGGCGTTGGTGATACTCCCTCGGCCAGCATCCGTTCAAACAGCTGAAGAGTGGTGTCCTCCTCTCCATTCTGTTCATGCCCAGAAATCAGTGCTGTCCATGCAACCCTATCTTTATCTGGCATCATATCGAACACCTGAACTGCCTCATCAAGCTTCTTCACTTGGCAGTACCCCGAAATCATCGACGTCCAAGTGACATTGTCTCGGATGCTGACCTGATTGAACAAATGCCTCGCATCCTCCACCCTCCCAGCCTTGCTATAGGCGTTCACCATGGCATTGGCCATGATGACGGTCAACTCCATCCCTGATACCACCACTGCACCGTGCATTTCCCGCAGCGGCCTCTCAGCTCTGATTCCTGCACAAGCAGTTGCCACGCTGACCACTGTGAACCGATCCATGGCTAACCCTGGCCCCAAGAACCTGTCCCTGGCCAGCCGGGCAACCACGCGGAGCGCCTCCACTTGCCTGCCGTGGTGCACGAGGGACGACATGAGGGTGTTGTACGAGACGAGGTTGCGTGAGTCGGCCGGCATTGTGTCGAACAGGTGGAGGGCGTCGGGGAAGGTGTCCGGCCTGCGCAAGAGCGCGGCGAGAAGCGTGTTGTAGGAGTGCGCGTTCTTGTGTGGGAGGTCTTCGAAGGCCGCGACCGCAGCGGCCGTCGACGCGAGCGGGGAGTAGAGCGCGACGAGGCGATTGGACAGGAGCGTGTGGCTGGTGAGCGCCGTCTTGACGAGGTGCGCGTGCACTGCGCGGCCGAGACGGAGCACGTCCCCCGTGGAGATGGCCCGCTCCAGGAGGGGGATCAACTCCGGGAAGGCGAGGGCGCTTCCGCCGCCGGCGGTTGGAGGAGGTGCTGGGAGGCATGGCGGCGGGTTGACGGCGAGCGGCGGGAGAAGGCGGCGCATGCGTTCCCGACGCGACGAACGGCAGCATATGCGCTCACAGACGCTGAAGCTATTTTACTGGGCCGTGTGTGATAGCGGGCCTTTGGGCCAATGAAGCAGGCCAAGTCAGTACGTGAAGGCGAGCAAGCTCCCGAAGGCCGAAGCGTTCTTCTGTCTGTCGCCTTGCGAGTTGCGAATTGCGATTCTAGAACTGTCTCCTTCGCTCGCCTCACCTCGCCGCCCGCGGCCGCCCGCGCGTACCCTGCCCGGCGAAAACCCTACCCTGCCCGGCTCCCGCGGCCGTGGAAAGATAGATCGGTGACGAGCGGGAAACTCGTAGTAGGAGCAGCGGACGGGTAGGGGATGGTGTTCGGTCAGGTGGTGATCGGCCCGCCGGGCTCCGGCAAGACCACCTACTGCAACGGCATGTCGCAGTTCCTCTCCCTGCTCGGCAGGTACGTACGCGGCCTAGTTCCTCACTATTGCTTCGGTTGTCCCTCACAAGCTTCTCTAGCTAAGTGGAAGTGGAATGCGCTTGGCCTTCACTTGCTATTTACTGCATATATTACTTACCTGGAGACCCGCTGCGTGATTTCCTGATTGAATTAGTAAGTAGTAACTAGGAAGTCAGTAATAGTGCCCTCCTCTGCTAAGGTTGATCGTGAATGTTAACTGGTACCATATTGCTGGTACCAGAAGTTGTGCTGAGAGTTTAAACTTCACCCTTGGCTTTGTTTTGGTTGGAGTGAAGTTGAAGTTGATAGTTTGCTCACACGGATTGCTTCGTTTATGTGTTTTCTTGTTGTTGTTGCAGGAAAGTTGCGGTTGTCAATTTGGATCCTGCAAATGACGCATTGCCGTATCCTTGACTCCTAGAGCACCACCTTTTTCCTCTGTACTCACTTCCTTATATGTCTTAATGTCTTATAACATACTCTCTCTCCTTGATGTTTTCTGGTCACAATTGAAATTTTTCCTTGACTGTGATAAATAGATATGAGTGTGCCATAAACATTGAGGACCTCATAAAACTCAGTGATGTCATGGCTGAGCATTCGCTTGGCCCAAATGGAGGTTGCTCCTGGTCCTCTATTGCTGTTCAGTAACCTTCCTGCTTTTGTTCTAATAATATGGTTTCTTTCTCTGTGGTGTTAAAATCTATGTCAGGGCTTGTGTATTGCATGGATTACTTGGAGAAGAATATTGATTGGCTTGAAGAAAAACTGAAGCCTCTTATTGAAGGTGAGTAACAAATACCTCTCTGAAGTATGCAGATATCTTCAGTGGCAATATCTGTAACAATGGTCATATCCCAAGCTGCAGAGCATCTGATGGAAAAAAAATTATAAATTGCTAATATCAATAAACTTGTTATTTTACACAGGGCTTTCTATGTGCTTGGATCGAACCAATTATATACTAATACTAATAGACTAATCATCCAACTGGAATTAGAATTAGCTTTTTATGAACCCTGTTCTGTTATCCTGAGGATTGCACCTCAGTTTTGTTTAAAAGTATTTCTGTTGTTTATTGTGCTATTTCTTAGTGTACAAAGTCATAGACTCATAGTAGGTGAGCACTGAACATTGTAAACAGTCATACTGCTCAAATTGTACTTCTTTTACCCATTATTGACTGGAAAACTTAACATTTTTGCAGATCACTATCTGTTATTTGATTTTCCTGGCCAAGTGGAACTTTTCTTCCTTCACTCAAATGCAAGAAGTGTTATTAATAAACTCATCAAAAAGATGGACTTGAGGGTATGAGTGTGCTCTTCGTCCTATTTAGATCATTCTAATGCTAATGAACTAGATTTTCAATTTTTTTTCTGTATTCTGCAGCTGACTGCTATTCACCTTATCGATGCCCATTTATGCTGTGATCCTGGAAAGTATGTCAGTGCTTTGCTTCTTTCACTATCAACGATGCTACACTTGGAATTGCCACATATCAATGTCTTGTCAAAGATTGACCTCATTGAGAACTATGGAGATTTAGGTATTTGGTGCTTTCGATCTTTCTGTCCTTTGAGCATTTATTGTTGCTCATGGAATTGGATGTACACACCGTCTTTTATTGATCAATACTCCTATGTATTTACTATAGTATTTATTCATCTTCTTGATTGGCAGCATTCAACCTTGATTTCTACACTGATGTCCAAGATCTTTCTTATTTGCAATATCATCTTGAGCAGGATCCTCGCTCAGCCAAGTACAGGTGAATTTCTGAACACAAATGTTACAGCAACAGCTAGTAGTACGTGTACTTCAATTTGCTCAAAATTTGAACTTGATAAATTTTACATGAATTATTATTATGTCTCCAATTCACTTGACCAAATACTGAAACAAATGCAGTGCCCACTTTCTAGCTTGTGCTCCCTTGTGAGTTCAGGTTTAGCTACCATCTAATGTACCTAGATAAAAATCTTGCAGTCACCCTGTTCCACGGGAGATTTACTACTCTCTCCGTTCCAATTTATAAAATGTTTTGGCATTTGTAGATACATTAATTTTATTATGTATATAGACATAGTGTATATCTAAGTGTGTAGCAAAAGCTATGTATGTAGAAAAGCCAAAACGTCTTATAATTTGGAACGGAGGAAGTAAGTTTTATTTCAGCAAAGGCGGAAATCTAGAACTGGGTTCAGGATATGTGAGCAAATGCTGAAATCTAGGTTGCTAGTGGATAATTCTTAGTTCATTGCAAATCAATGACTACAGTTCTTGTCCACCAATAGGACCTTCAGATTCTGTAACCTCTAAACAGTTCACGGTGTATGCCAATGTCATTGGTCATCAACAACAACAACAACATAGCCTTTTGTTCCAAGCAAGTTGGGGTAGGCTAGAGATGAAACCCAAAAGAGACGAGAAACAGGGAGACACATAAAGGGACATAAAGGGCACAAGACAAAAAGAGGTCACGGTTCAGGCACGTTGATTGCCAATCTCCAAGCGCTCCTGTCCATAGCTAAATCCTTGGAGATATTCCACTCCTTAAGATCTCTCTTAACGGACTCGTCCCAAGTTAGTTTAGGTCGACCTCTACCGCTCTTTACATTATGCCAATGTCATTGGTCATATGCTAAGATTTCTATTATCCATTTTCAATGCGGAACCTTTACATTGTCTGATTTATAACCTTTTCGAGTGAACCTGCTAACAGGAAACTGACTAAGGAGCTCTGTGATGTGATTGATGATTTTGGTTTAGTCAATTTTTCAACTTTGGACATCCAGGTCTGTATTTGAAAGACTATTAAAATCAAATCTCATTGTTTTAGTTCTTACAAGCTTTTGTGGCCTCTAGGACAAGGAAAGTGTTGGCAATCTTGTGAAGCTGATTGACAAGAGCAACGGATATATATTTTCTTCTATTGACAGTAGCGCTGTTGAGTTCAGCAAAATTGCAGCAGCACCTCTTGATTGGGACTATTACAGATATCCTTTACTTGTTCTTTTAATAATTTTCGCAAACAAGTTTTTTACCGCCTGTAATTTCTATGTTATCTTCAATGGCCCAGATGCACACTATCAAACCCTTGCTTGCACAGGTATAATATACTGACAATATGGACTCAGCATTAGATTTCCTTTGCAGATCATGTATCTGCATGCCATTAAATTTTGCAGCAAGCATGTGGTGACTGGATCGCAAGTCAAACTATGCGGAATTGCAGCCAAGTATGCTGAATTATTGTCAGCTTACTGTTGCTGTGTTGGGTTGGGTTGTGAAATCTGGAGTAATATTTCTCTGTTACATATGCCTTAGAATATATGCTGTTGCACTTGGTCTTGTGCACCAATATCTTGCAAATTGCCTTTCTTTCCTTGACGTGTGGATACAACAGCAGAAGTGCAGGAGAAGTACATGAAAGATGATGAGTTCGTGCAACAGACAAGCAGGATGCAATGAGGCTGTCGGTGGCGTCCCAACTTTTCTAGCACTACGGGTGAACCACGTCAGCGTGGCACGTCGAGAACTTCGGTTGCTAGAATGACGTGAAACCTGTCTGAACCCATGTAGCTCAGTTGTAGATGTTTTGTGAAGCTGCTTGCTAGTTGCCTGATGTGTAGTAGCAGGGTACTGTCATTATCTTCTGGGAGTATACTTTTGGGCAGTATAAGAAATGCACTTGTCACCTGTAATCAACCAATCATATGGCCATCTGTTTTGTTTTATCTTGTGGGCTAACTGATACATGTTCGTTGTTTAGTTTGTCCTGATCCAATCTCAGATTCTTGAGCAAGTACTAGCAATTGAATAACCAAGCGACCGTTTGGCTGTGCGAAACGATTCGGATTCCCCGGGGAATCACTAGAAATGGCACCAAACGCTCTGGGAGCGAAATGTTTCTGCCGAGAAATCGTTTCACATCCTTTGCCTTAAGTCCTGAATCGGCCAAAGTGTAGTTTCACAGTGATTCTACTACGTTTCTTTTTCCTTCCGCATGCGTTACTAATTTTATTTTTCAGTTATGATATATTTTCAATACAATAAATTAAAATGTGTTGTATTTAAGTTGTTCTTCACCTAAAAAAATCAGATTTTCTGAAACGTATTTTTATTTATATAATCTTTTAAAGAAAAAAATTCTTATGAATTAGAATCCAATCTACTAGCCAAACGGTTTCATAAAAAAATTCTCTTTATTTTTAACGGTTTCATAAAGTGATTCTAATTCATTTCCTAAAACATTTTTTGAGAAAATCCAGATCCGAGCAAAACAGATTTCAGGTTGTAATCTATGAGTGCACTGAAAATTTTGTTGCAAGTTTGAGTTTTCCTTGCATTTGCTGGTAGTCAGTATGAGAGTTTCATAGCCGTGGCAGAGAAAATGAGAAATGACTATGACTTCCTCCACACATTGGATGCCAGTATTCTACCACGAGGTGATGAGACTGTCAAAGGGCTTGTGGTTAGGCTATTTAAACCATTTGATGAGCTCTTTGTTGATTCCTGTTGTTTTGTTTACTGTTAGATTAATCGTGTATACAATTCCATGCAAGGATCAAGGTTTGTGTGCATATTCTCCTTTATTTGTAAAGAGGTGTTTTGACTTCTGGTAGCATATGATCCCCTTTTTATTTGCAGGATTTTGACAAGTGGCTTATTAGCGTTCGGACGTCCGGACAGAAGCACGCATCAAGGCCTGCAACGCGCCCGCCGCTCGGCCCAGCACGTGCTCGCACGTGCGGCCCACTCGCCCCTGCAGACTCGCGGACATGTGGCTGAACAGCCAGCAGAGCGCACCTCCCTCGGCTGTCACCTAGGCCTGTCAGCGGCCAAAAATGGGACGGAAAACAGCAAAGCTCCAGCGCCCCTACCTCTGTGACGGGTCCCACGTCATGTGGTTGTCTCCCACGCGCTCCCTCTGGTTGCCCCACTCACGGATGTGCATCGGAGCATGCATGTCTGCCCTACTGCTCGTTGCGCCCTGCTCACCCTGCTGTTGTTTGCTCGTGCCACGCTGCTCGCTCGCGCCATGCTGCGCGCCTGCGTCTACTTGCCCTGCTGCGCCCCTCGGCGCTCGCCCACCTCGTGGGGACCACCCCCTCATGAAACACTTGCAATACGAAGGACTTGTTGCAACGTAAGCCTAAAACATTTGGAACATATGCTTGCAACATATGTGTAGCCACTGCAGCATATGCAACATTTAGATAAAAACACTTGCAACATATGTCTGAAAACAACTGAAACACACACTTGCAACTTGCATCTGAAACACTTGAAGAAAACACCTGAAAACACTTGAAAACCTTTGCAAACATACGCAACATTCAGATAAAACAGATGTAACATTCAGATAAAGACACTTGCAACATACGTCCGAAAAAACAGATGAAATATTGGTAGCAGACCTTTGCAACATATGTATACAACCATTGCAACATATGCAACATCCCGACCTATTTTTGCAACATGTATCTGCTTGCAACATACCTCTGGAAATACTTGAAACATACACTTGCAACATGCGCTTTCAGCAAAACCTGGCAGTCGAGAGGGGTGGAGCACTGCATAGCGGGATACGGCTGTGCGGTCATGGTGGAGGAAGATGACAGCGGGCGGCGACACCGCGGTGGAGCCGACAACAACAGTTGGGTGGGTGCAACCTCGCGCGGCGAGGCGGCAGTGACTATGCGGGCGTGGGGGAACACGCTGCGGCGTGCGGGCGCCGCGGTGGTGGAGAGGAAGGCGTGCGGGAGGCACGATGGAGCGCGGTCACAGTGATGCGTGAGTTTTTTTTATTTTGTGGCGACCTTAATCTGCGGCGGCCGGAGGGAGCGGATAGGAACAGATAGGATAGGTAGCCTTCTGGATGTCGGGTCCACTAACAGGGGCATCCGGCGCTGAGCCGCGGACAGACGTATGATTCCTAGCATTACCGTTTTGACAAAGATACACGGCAAAAGTTCATTGAAGTTTCAGGTTTCTTAACTGTAGTTACTTTTGACAGTAATCCAACTAACCACAAATATCTCCTGAAATACTTCGAGAATGATGGTACAATTGCAAACCCACTTTTATGACAGACGGATTTCGATAAATGATCTTTCTTGACTGTCTGCCCTATCTAGTCACATTTGGTCTTGGTCCTTTAATATGTTGTGTTGCTCTCTCAAAAAAAAGAAAGAAAGAAAGAAAGAAGGTTATTTGGGTCTTGATGGTCTCTGTGCTTGTAAAATAGGTATTTCTAGGATCTATCATGTTTTTGTTGTGCTTCTGCAGTCCTACATTTTTGCACATTCATTACTTCCCTCATATTTTAGTTATCTCATGAAATGCTCTCTAAATCTTATCGTTCTGAGCTTCAACGATGATAGGATTGGCCCTCTCGGGTGTCGATGCTCGAGAGCATCTTCAACAGATCACCAATAATTCATCTCCAATAAGATGATATTGGTGATCACCAATACCACTTTTTCGGAATATTAGGGGAAAAACTCCAACATATCACCAATAATCTATCCCAATAAATAGGACCTACATGTCAGGTTATAATTTTTTTTTATTTTCTCTCTTATTTCTTTCTTTTTCCTTTCCCCTCTCTCTCATACAGTACCGTCTTCTTTCTCGCCCTTCCCGTACACGCGCGTCGCTTCTCCCTCCTGCGGCACGGAACGGCGCTGCTTCCCCTGCTCTGCCCGGCGGCCCCGGCCCCATCCCGCTTGCCCATGCAAGATTGAGTAGGTACCAGGCGAGATCCTCCTCCATGGCCGCCCCAAATCACAACCCATCCCCAGCCCCTTCTTTTCTCCACCTCAAATCGTAGCCATGGTGGCTGCCGGCAAGGTCCTCCTCCATGGCCGCTAGCCGCACCAGATCCTCCATGGCCCTCGAGCTCAGGCACCTCCCCTAGCTTGGCGTCTACGGCAGCGAGCGATCCGGCACCTCCACGGCATCTTGGCATCTCCACGGCGAGCGATCCGGCACCTCCACTGGCTTGGTGGCGACGGCACCACGACATCGATCTTCGACGAGCAGCAGATGAGGGAGAAGTGGCAGTTGGAGTGGGCCTCAGCTATTGGGGGAGATCCAACTTCTCCTTTATTTGAGAGAAGAAGGGGAGTATTTTGGTGATCACCGTAAAAAGGGAAGCATATTAGGGAGCTGTTGGAGCAGTGAAATTGATCCATCTCCCCCAATACGACAGGTTTATGAGGATGATGGATAGGAAAGGGGAGTTGTTGGAGATGCTCTGACTCCAGCGTCACGGCTCTATGCCACGGTGGCCAAATGCTCCCCTGAACCGCCGGAGGATCAACTGCTAGACTCATTACCCGCGATGTGTTTGACAGAATGAGCAGACGCCAGGTCTCATCGTCTCTGCAACTCCTGCTAGGTACTCATTTCGTTTGTCTGTGGCTTTCCTTTTTCCCATGTAATAGCTCTACCTTCTCGCACCCCCCCCCCCCCCCCCCCCCCCCCCCCCCCCACATTTTCTCTTACTCCTTCATGTGCTAGAACGTAGGTCCTCCGAGCAAACAGCAAAGGAGACGCCACCGTTCTTAAGGTCTTCACGAGATAATCAAGCATGTTGACAAGACATGCAATACATGTTCAAGGTAACTTTACAAAAAGAAAGAGAGGCATGCTTGATGTCTATTGCAGTTCCTTTTGTAAGTTTCAATTTATAATTCCATTTTTATTGGATATTTCAATGAGTGTGCACGTGGTCCATGCCAGTTGAAATCAACACAGATATTTTGATTTGTTTAGCAAGGAATTTGTAAATTTAGAAATACTATATACTGCTATAAATTTCCAAATTTTGGAAGTTCAATATTTTCCGACCAACAAAAAAATCATTTATAGATTTTTATACTAGCTCCACGTTTCTTACAAATATATGAATGCATGATAATATATAAGCAACAAGGTTATAGAGTTGTGGCTATCATTAGTTGTCCACCTGTATATAAAAGAACAAGAAACAAGTCAAGTCCAAAAAACTTTTTTTAACTATCCTATTTAGTAAGTGATTTGGAAATTTAGCAATCAGATATAATGGAAAATCTGAATATACGATAGCAAAAAAAAGTCAGTCTCATGCCACTATTTTGCCTTTTAGAGAATTCAAACCACTAGAAAATCATGTTGTTTTGCTCAAAACATACCAGGATGCTTCGACAAATATTTCTTCTTTGGGTTTGGCAATCCCTGAGATGCGTGATGCTAAAGTAGCTACTCTCTAAGCAAAACCCATGGTTAAGCTGCATTCAGTTTCAAAGTGATTCTATTCCTGTATCAGCATGATGTTGTGTGGCATCAAGATCAGTTCAGCGACTGTTATTGTATTACTCTGGCTGAGATACTGTTCCTTTTCAGTGAAAATGTCCTCAATCCTAATTATATATCAAAATAATGATGTATACAACCCAGGATACTAAAAATCTAAATCTATGACACAAATTGCTCGAGAAGCTCAATGCTAAACTCACTTCAAAAGCTAATTAGCTTAATATGTAATGTGACTTAATAATTTGCAGGCCATTGTTTTGTACCTACACAGGATACTCAACTTATTTTCTTTTCCCCCCTCCACCATCTTATCAGAAAAAAAAGACCAACAAAGTCTCTCTTTATACTAAACAGGGAACATTACATGAGAGGCAAAAGGTAATACATATCCTCTGTATAATATATTGCACAAATTAATTTCTCAAATACAATCTTGTTGCCTCATTTTTACATAAACCAATTTAGCTTCTTAAAGGCTATTTCCACGTCTGCCTTTATTGCTCACAATTCGAGTTAGAAAATCACCTCTTGCATTTCATCTCATATATTTTTTATACTAATCCCATTTGCACTGTCCATGTAAATGTCACCAAGGTGGAGAGGGTGAGTGCATGGATAGTGCATGGCATGGAAATAAATATAGTACTTGTTGACATTATCCATGTGTTCAAACAAATATATCAAATGAAGCTATTTTAGATTCTTGAAACAATCTGTTTATCAGGCTGTGTCAATCTATTATAGGATAAGGGACACGCAGGAAATGATCATGAAAATCTTTTTGCAGAGTTTATGTAGCTGCCTGGGACTAAAACCAATAAGTTTCCACCCTATTGCCACACATATACAATTCTACTCTCATCATAGTTCCTTTGCTCTAATTTCTAACTACTTCTGTGACAGGATAAACTTAACAGAGTGGTATTCCTGGCATCATCACCAATGAAAACTGTCAATTCTCAACATTTGTAAACCTTATCTTTGATAGCTTATGCGCTAATGATAGCAGGGTTTGATCCTTTTTCCCGACAACTGAAAACATCTGCTACTGTCTAATTTAGACTATGTAAGGCTAAACTAATAAAAAAGCGATGTATAATTTCTTACTAATTATTCATGTAATTTTCCTATGATGTTCAACCCCATACCTTACTAAGGTACAGCAACATAAATTTTGAGTCTTAGATGGCAAGCTAGGATTTCACAGTCACTACTCTAATCTAACCATATTAGTCTATAGTACGTTAGTGCTATGTGAGTCCTCAATATATCTAATTATTAATGAAACAGGAGATTGCTAACTTGGTACAGATTGCAGCTCCAATCGGCAACGGTTATATTTCCTGAAGCTGTCTTATAATCATGTGATGAATTTTTTTGGTGCACCTTATTTGGATTAAATAAGCATAAAAAATCATCGTATGCTTACTAATTAAATTGATTGGTGCTTATCAAACAAATAGAATTTCTATTAAGTAAAAAAGCAGGTGAACTATGAGAAAAAATAATTATGCAATCCTTCGATGCATTTTTCTCCCTTTTGTTCTTTTGATTAATCCAAAAAAATATTTTTATCACTAATTCTATACCATTGTATAAAATAATTGGTTCAGTGATTAGTTCTATTTAACATAGTCCAATTATCAGCATGCAAATGTTGTGGAACAACACCAACCTACAACTGGCACATCCATGAAGGGCGCGACAAAGCCGTGCAGTATTTTCTAATAAGGTCTGAACCTGTTAATCGAGATCAGGAACATGTGGAGCTCATGTGTCATCGGCACTTAGGAGTTGCTTGCATTCCAACCTCAACGTGCCACACCAATCTGTGACGGATTGTGGTGGCGACGAGGAAAACCAACGGTGAAAATTACTACTACATGTGAGTTTTAGAAGCTGTGACAGCCTAAGGCTATTAATCAACCAAACAATAGTCTGTATGCGTGTGGCTGCCTCAACTGTGGCGGTGGTGACACCTCGCCGGGAGGCAAACGACGCGGATCTCCAGCAGTGCCAAAAGCATTTTCTCCACCGGCTAAGCGCTCGGACGTCCGGAAAGACGCCCGCGCTTGCTGGCCTGCTACGCCTCCCCGCCTGGTACTGCTAGCTAGCTTGGCTGTCTGCTCGCTTGGCCGCCTACTCGAGTCGGCTGACTGGCCGTCTGCTCCCCCGACCACTGCTCATGTTTGCTCGCCCGCTGCCCTGCCTGCTCGCTTGCCTGACCAGTCTGCTCGCCCGGCTGCTCACTATCCTGGAATAGCTGAAACATATGCAACACCAGATCTATTTGTGCAACATCCAGATGAAACACTTAGAACATATATCTGAAACACTTGCAAAACGTCTGAAAACACTTGGAAAGCCATTGCAAGCATATGCAACATCCAGATAAAATATTTGCAACATATACGTGAAAACATATGCAACATCCAAAATAAACACACTTGAAAACATTTGAAAAGTCATTGCAAGCATATGCAACATCCAGATAAAATACTTGCAACATATGTGTGAAAACATATTCAATATCCCAAATAAACACACTAACAACATGCTTCTGAAAAAAACGGATGAAACATTTGGAACACGCTCTTGCAACATACGTGTATAGTCATTGTAACATATGCAACATTCTAATATAGTTTTGCAACATTGAGGTGAAAACATTTGCAACACACCTCCGAAACATTTGAAACACTTGAAATATACGCTTTCAGTGCAATGTCACCTTGTTGCTTGAAGCTCGCTGGTGCCCCAGCGGAGGCAATGTCACCGTTTCCTGGCGGAGGCACTGCGCTGGGCAAGCACCTACGCGAGGAGCACCTAGTGAGCATGGCAGCCTGCTCGGCGAGCACCCCCTACCTGGTGAGCACAAACAGGCCAATAGCTAGCGAGCATCCTGGCTGGCAAGCACGGGCACACCTATGAGCACCCTAGGTATGATTAGAGAGATTTGTTTTAAAAGGGGCGCGTGCAGGAATGGCGCGGCAGTGAATGGGAAGCCTCGTCCAGACGTCCTCACGCACCATTACCGTTTTCTCCACGCGTGCTCTGCCTCTCCCTCATCCCGCAGACCAACACCCTCTCGACAAACCACGCTCTTTACTGTCGAGTTGACCGAACGCACAGGTTCACTTGAATTTTCTCCCAATCTCACAAAGATGATGAATCAATGATGGAGATGAATGGGAGGCTTTGGCTAAGTTCACAAGGTTGCTATGTCAATGCAAATGGCCAAGAGAGTGAGCTTGAGCCGGACAAACACCTTTTATAGGGGTCCCCTCGAAATAGAGTCGTTGGCTCTCTGCTGTCAGCTTCCACGACACGACCAGACGCATGGCACCCTGCGTTCGGTTGCAGGATGATTGCCATGTGTCCCTGCGGTTTAACCGCGTACATCGATCGCCAATTGTCAAACGCGCTCGCACCTCACTCGAGTGACAACCGGACGCACGGCCGTGATGACCTGACGCTGCACCACTGTGTCCGCTCGCGCGTGCCCGAGGTGCCGAGACTACGACCTGACGCGCCGATGAAACGACCTAACTCACCATGAGCCAGCGTCTGGTCATTTCCAGAGAGTTCCCCGAGCCTCTGTTTTGTGACCTGACGCGTCAGATCCAACCTAACCGGACGCAGGCTAGCGTCCGGTCCTTTGACTGTTCACTGTCTGAAAGTTTTCAACACAGCCCGAGCTTGTGTCACCATACGTCACACATGACCGGACTCGCCACCGTCATGTCAGGTCACAACTTGAGCCAGCGTCCAGTCAGAGACCGACGCCACGCTCTTTACTGCCGAGCTGATCGGACACACAGGTCTAGGGTTAGGTCCTGCGTCCGGTCACTGTTTCACAGTGAAAAACACCTTCTTCACTTAACCAACTTCTCCACCCTTGCTCAAATATAACAACCACCAAGTGTATCACCTTGTGCACGTGTGTTATCATATTTTCATAAATATTTTCAAGAGTGTTAGCACTCCACTAGAATCTAAATACATATGCAATGAGTTAGAATATCTAGTGGCACTTTGATAACCATATTTCGATACGAGTTTCACCCCTTTAATAGTACAACTATCGATCATAAATGTGATCACACTCACTAAGTGTCTCGATCACCAAACCAAAAAGCTTCCATCAAGATTTCACCTTTGCCTTGAGCTTTTTGTTTTTCTCTTTCTTCTTTTCCAAGCCGAGCACTTGATCACCACACCATCATCATGATCTTCACCATTGCTCCACCACTTGGAATAGTGCTACCTGAAAGCATCTAGGTCCCTAGTTGGATTTCAGTGATTGATGATGACACGAGATTACTATAACTAATGTGTGTTTTGCAGAGGCATTGTAAGTTAGGTCATGGTAATGGAGATCTATTGGGCAACTATGGTTTTTCATGCCCCTATCAATGGAAATCATTTTGATTTTCAAAGGATGAACGACAAGGTTCAGGATGGACTAGTTCTAAGTGTCGTTTGGCGTTGGAGAGGCACTTAGAGTAGTTTAGGACTTTATTTTTTTTTCCTTTGGCCGTACAATTAAGGGGGGTATGAACTAGTAGTATGACCTAGATGAATCTAATAGTTTAGGTGTGATGCACACTTGTCAAACTTAGCACTAGGTAGCTCAGGGTTGGCTCTAAGATCGAAAGGAATCAAAGCCATTTACAAAGTTACTTGAATTGGAAGTGAATGGAGCTGATTTGCATGCACCGGACGCTAGAGACGAAGGCACCAGACGCAGGGGGTGCGTCCGGTCAGTTATCGGCGTGTGCAGCAGAGGAGCAGCATCCACCGAACGCTGCACAGTGCTTGTCATCGGACGCACCAGTACTCGCACTATAGCAGCATGGACTGAGGTTGACCAGTGACGTGTTGACCGGATGCTGCACCGTGCAGCACCTGACGCAGGTTGTCGTGCGTCTGGTCAAGTCTAGTAAGCTACTAGAGAGGGTTTTCTTGCACCGGACGCGTCCGGTGGGGGTGGATCAGACGCTGCCCAGCGTTCGGTGTGACCGTAACGACTATTCTCTCTGAGCAGTCACTTTGGACTGACCGGCGCGTTCGGTGGTAAAGACCTGCGCGTCCGGTGATATCGAAATTTGCTGACATGGATAGTAACGGTTGGATTTTGGTTGGGGTGTATAAATACATCTTCTACTCGTCCATTTCAGGTCTCTTGCTCATTTGTTCAGCTGAGAAACATCTTTGGAGTGCAAGGGAGTGCAAGAGCCTAGTGGGGTGATTGAGATTTGATAAGATTAAGGACCTCATTAGTGCATAGGGAGTAGCAAGTGTGTATCCATCTTTCTCATTAGGCTTTACATGGTCAAGTGAGAGTTTATGCTTGTTACTCTTGGTGATCGTCATCACCTAGATGGCTCGGTGGTGATTGTAAGCTTGGTGATCATCTGACAGAGCTTGTGGATGACCCAAGTCATTTTGTGAGCGGTTGTAGGCGATTCACCGCGATGAAGTGTCAAAGAATCAGCCCATACAGAGCACTTGATCCTTACGCAGATCAAGGGAGAGCTACACCCATGTGTGGGTGCTCCAACAAGGACTAGTGGGAAGTGACGACTCTCCGATATCTCAAAAAAAACATCGCCGCGTTCCTCTCCCTCTCTTTACTTTAAGTATTTATATTTGAGCAATTCAATTCATGTCTTTACATTCCTAGAATTGCCATGCCAGAGTAGGATTGGAACCTAGGGTGTAAAACTTTTGTGCGGTAGAACCATAGAATCACTCTTAGGCATAAGGGGGTAAAATGGGCTAAGTGTAGGACTTAATAATTGCAAGAAATTTAGAATTAGCCCAATTCACCTCTCTCTTGGGCATTTTGATCCTTTCAATTGGTATCGGAGCCTCGTGCTCTTTGAATTAGGCTTAACCGCCTAGAGCATGATGTCCCACGGGGATGGACCCCCTCCCATGTTTGAGGGAGATGATTTCCCTTATTAGAAAATTCGCATGGAGATGTACCTAGAGGCCATAGATGTTGGAGTGTATAGAGCCGCTTTCCAAGGCTTCACAAAACCTAAGGATCCTGCCAACCTTGTCGGTGATGAGGTTCACTATGAGAAGTGGAATGCAAAGGCTAGAAACGCCATCTTTAGAGGCCTTTGCAAGGACGTCTTTAACTGTGTGCGAAACCACAAAGATGCCCATGCACTATAGTTGGTATTTGTGCGCTCCATGAGGGAACCAAGAGTGAGCGTGAGGAATGCTATCACCTTGTGATGAAGAAGCTTAATTCATTTGAGATGCTTCCTAATGAAACTGGTAATAAAATGTATTATCGCTTGAATGTTCTTGGAGGTCAATGGGCTTGGACTCACTCAAATGCAACCATCCGTTATTGTGAGAAAGATCTTTTGAGTGTCCTTCCCATTAACAAGTATGGGTATATTGTGACGGTGCTTCGTCAAGGTGATCTCTCCACTGCTACACCAACTCAAATATTGGGGAAGATCAATGCACATGAGATGTACATGCACATCACTCCTCAAGAGGGCTCTTCATCCTCAAAGAAGAAAGATTTGGCATTCAAGGCTAGCCACAAGAAGAGAAGCAAAGAAAAGATTGCTCATAATAGCTCAAGTGATGATGAAGTTGATGATGCAAGTCTAGCTCTCATAGTGAGAAAAACCACCAAGATGCTCAAAAAGCTAAACAAGAATGATGTCAAGTTTGATGGCAAGAAGAAAAAATTCTTCACAGGTAGTAGAAGGAAGCCCATCTCCGAAATGGATTGCTATAATTGTGGAGAACTTGGTCATCTAGCTCATCAATGCCCCAAACCCAAGAAAGACAAGTACAAGGGCAAGAAAGATGACTCAAGTGATGATGATGAGAAGAAGAAGAACAAGCCATACAAGAAGAAGGATGGCAAGAAGAAAGAATTTCACAAAAAGAAGAAGAATGGCAAGGCTTATATTGTTGGTGATTGGCTCACGGACATTGAATCATCTAGTGGCTCATCCGATGATGAAAGTAATGATGAGAAGGAGAAGGTGGTCACTCTTGTGATTGGTTCTTCACTATCTCTACCGCCACCATCGCCATCATCCTCTACACACCTATGCCTCATGGCCAAGGGTGAACAAAAGGTACAAAATGATGATGATAGTAGTAGTGATGACAATGCTAGTGATGAGGAAAATGGTAGTGATAGTGATGAAGAATTTGAATCACCTTCTTATGATGATCTTGTAAAATTGCTAAACCAAACACTAAGATCATAAGAAAGACAAGAGCTAAAAATGAGAAACTAGAACTTGAGAATGATTCACTTTTAGAAAAAGTATGACATAGCCCAAAAGGCTAGTGATGAACTTAGAGAAGAGAATAAAATTGTGTCATCTAAACTCAAGGAGCTCAAAACCTCTAAAAAGAAGCTTAGAGAAAAACATGATAAGCTTGAGAAAATGCATAATGAGCTCACCACTAGTTACAAGTTGCTAAAAGATGAGTACACCAATCTCAAAATTAATCATGACAATCTTGTTCTTTCTCATGAGCTTTTATCTAATGAGTCACATGATGCTACTAACAACGTTGTTAAGATTGATATAGCTACATCATGTGATGACTTGATTATTGAGAGCATTGAGCAAGGTTCTAGTAGCAAAGAAAAGGAAGTGGTTGAGTCCGATAACTATGATGATTACATCAAGCTCAAGAATGAGAATGAGAAGCTCAAGAAGGATCTTGGAAAGGCATCAACCACCAACACCGTTGTCATTGAGAATCTTGACAATGATCATGATATGGCTCTTGAAAATGAGATGCTTAAAGAAGAGAATAAAAGACTCAAGATGGAGATAGGTCTTAAGAAGCAAACAACAAATAAGTCACTCATTGAAGAAAATAAGAAACTCAAGTTGGAGAAGGAACATCTCAAGACCGGTTTGAGCAAGTTTACGAGAGACCAATATCTTCAAAGTGAGCTACTAATGAACACCGTGATGAAGATGGATAGAAATGGTATTGGATACTTGGCACATCAAGAGAAGAAAGCTCAAACTCAACATCAACAACAATACAAGTCAAAGCCTAAGCTAAAGAGATGTTTTGAGTGTGGACAAGAAGGTCACTTTACTCATGAGTGTGAAACCCCACCACCACAACCCTTGCCTAAGCATGCTAGACCCTTTGCTTTCAATGCTCACTACATGCTTAGAAAGGATTCTAGTAAAAAGATGAAAGTCATGTTTTTAGGTCCACCAAACAAGAATGACCTAAGCAAATTTGGGTTGCTAAGTCACTAGTTAAGAAAGTCAAGGGCCCTCATCAAGTTTGGGTCCCTAAACAATAAGCTTGATCTCTTGTGTATGTAGGTGAACTACAAGACCGGTGGAAGTCATTGGGTTATTGATAGTGGTTGCACTCAACATATGACCGGTGATCCTCGTATGTTCACCTCACTAGATGAAGAAGTGGATGGTCAAGAAAGAAATACATTTGGTGACAATTCAAAGGGCAAAGTACAAGGGTTGGGCAAAGTTGCAATATCAAATGACCACTCAATTTCAAATGTGCTATATGTTGCTTCATTGAGCTTCAACTTGCTATATGTTGGTCAATTGTGTGATCTTGGCTTTCAATGTTTGTTCACCGAGAAGGAAGTGGTTGTGTCAAAGAAAGATGATGATCAAGTTATATTCAAGGGCTTTAGATACAACAACCTATATCCAGTGAATTTCACCTCTGAAGGTGCAAACTTGAAGACATGCTTATTCACTAAAACATCACTTGGGTGGCTATGGCATAGAAGACTTGCACATGTTGGGATGAGCTCGCTCAAGAAGCTAATGAAGAATGAATTGGTGAGAGGTTTGAAGGATGTAAAATTTGAGAAGGACAAGCTTTATATTGCATGTCAAGCCGGCAAGCAAGCTGCAAACACTCATCCAACCAAAGCTTACATGTCAACAACAAGAGTGCTAGAGCTTCTTCACATGGATCTATTTGGACCAACAACTTACAAGAGTTTGGGAAGCAATCTCTATTGTCTTATGATAGTTGATGACTACTCTAGATACACTTAGGTGTTCTTCCTTCATGACAAGACCGAAGTGGCCGCAT
The DNA here is from genome assembly GCA_038087645.1 of Saccharum hybrid cultivar R570. Lineage (NCBI taxonomy): Eukaryota > Viridiplantae > Streptophyta > Magnoliopsida > Poales > Poaceae > Saccharum > Saccharum hybrid cultivar. The sequence goes on along the minus strand of JAQSUU010000190.1, from coordinate 5,400,788 downwards.
GTTTCAAGAAGTTTGCTAAAAGAGCACAAAATGAATTTGAAGTAAAACTCAAGAAGATAAGAAGTGACAATGGGAAAAAATTCGACAACACAAACATTGAAGCATATTGTGATGAAGTTAGGATCAAGCATGAGGTATCCGCAACCTACACTCCTCAACAAAATGGGTAGTAGAGAGAAAGAACCGGACACTAATCACCCTTGCTAGAATAATGCTTGATGAGTATAATACACCCGAAGCTCTATGGGGGCAAGCTATCAACACCGCATGCTATGCATCCAATCGCCTATTTCTTCAAAAGTTTCTTAGCAAGACTCCTTATGAGTTGCTCAATGGAAAGAAGCCAGATGTCTCATTCTTCAAGGTGTTTGGGTGCAAATGCTACATCTACAAGAAGCACAACACCTAGGGAAGTTTTAAAGATATTGTGATATTGATTTTCTTGTCGGTTACTCATCAAAGTCCAAAGCATATCAAGTATTTAATCATGCCACCAGCTTGATTGAAGAAACATATGATGTGGAGTTTAATGAATCTAACGGCTCCCAAGGAGCACATGAGAATCTTGATGATGTAGGTGATGAACCATTGAAGGAGGCCATGAAGAATATTTCAGTTGTAGACATCAAGCCTAAAGATGATGAAGATGAAGTGCATGTGATTGATCCGCCCTCTTCATCAAGTGTGCCACAATATGATGGTAAAGATGGGAGAGTAGAACATGAAGATACTCATATCTCCCATGATCAAATGGTGGCACAAGCTCAAGATGTTGATGCTCCACAACCTCCTCCCCAATTGGTTGATCGAAGGAATTTGCCTCTACTTCAAGCACATCCACAAGATCTCATCATAGGGAGTCCTTCAAAGGGTGTAATGACTTGCTCTAAAAAACTTGCTTTATTTATTGAACATCACTCATTTGTTTCTTGCATTGAACCTAAGAATGTAGAAGAAGCTCTTTAAGATCCGGATTGGGTGAATGTCATGCACGAGGAGTTGAAGAACTTCACTCGCAATAAAGTTTGGACACTTGAAGAGCGACCACAAGATGCAAGAATCATTGGAACAAAGTGGGTGTTCCGCAACAAGCAAGATGATCAAGGCATTGTTGTGAGGAACAAGGCAAAGCTAGTTGTAAAGGGGTTCTCTCAAGTTGAAGGCTTGGATTTTGGAGAGACCTTTGCACCGGTTGCAAGACTTAAAGCCATTCTATCCTCCTTGCATATGCATCACATCATGAAATGAAATTATATCAAATGGATGTTAAAAGTGCTTTTATAAATGGCTTCATAAATGAACTAGTCTATGTTAATCAACCTCCTAGTTTTGAAGACCTTAGATATCCTAATCATGTTTATAGGTTGTCCAAGGCACTATATAGGCTAAAGCAAGCCCCAAGAGCTTGGTATGAGCATCTTCGGGATTGTCTCATTGAGAAGGGCTTCACCATTGGAAAGGTCGACACCACACTATTTACTAAGAAGCTTAATGGAGGGATCTTCATTTGTCAAGTATATGTTGATGATATCATATTTGGCTCAACAAATGAAGACTATTGCAAAGAGTTTGGTGAATTGATGTCGAAGGAGTTCGAGATGTCTATGATTGGAGAGCTTACATTCTTTCTTGGTTTTTAAGTCAAGCAAATGAGAGAAGGGATTTTCATCTCTCAAGAAAATTATACCAAGGATCTTCTCAAGAGGTTCAAAATGGATGAATGTAAGCCAATCAAGACACCAATGCCATCAAATGGACATCTCGACCTAGATGAGAGAGGTAAATCGGTTGATCAAACTCTCTACCGTTCTATGATTGGTAGCTTGTTGTACTTGACCGCATCTAGACCCGAGATCATGTTTAGTGTGTGTATGTGTGCTAGATTTCAAGCTAGTCCTAAGGAAGCTCACCTTGTTGCTGTTAAAAAAAATTTTAGGTACCTTAAGCACACACCAAGCATTGGTCTTTGGTATCCTAAAGGAGCTAGATTCCAACTAGTTGGCTATTCCGATTTGGATTATGCCGGTTGCAAAATTGATAGAAAAGGCACATCCGGAGGGTGCCACTTGCTGGGTAGATCACCAGTGTCTTGGACCTCTAAGAAGCAAAATAGTGTGGCCTTGTCCACCGCCGAGGTGGAGTACATTGCCACGAGTGCTTGTTGTGCGCAAATCCTTTACATGAAGCAAACTCTTCTAGACTATGGTGTAGTTCTAGAAAAGGTACCTCTTTTGTGTGACAACGAGAGCACAGTAAAAATTGCTAATAACTCGGTTCAACACTCTCACACCAAGAACATTGATATCCGTCATCACTTACTTAGAGATCATGTTGCTAAGAATGATATTTCACTAGAAGGTGTAAGGACGGAAGATGAATTGGCGGATATCTTCACAAAACCATTGGATGAGGCTACATTTTGTCGGTTGAGAAATGAGCTCAATGTGCTTGACCTAAGTAACTTCACTAAAAAATGAGCTTGTATTGACCCTTGCATTGCATTGTAATATAAAACATGTTTATTTTTTTAGCAATGCACTTAGGGCTTGTCTAACATGGTTAAGATAACTCTTGGTACGAGGTGTGAAAAAGATTAACCTTGTATCAAACTTGACAAGAAACTAAATTTACCTTCTTGTATTGCATTGCATATGCATGTGTGTTGCTTTGTCGTTTCTTTTCGATTATCGTTTGAGCACCTGCTGTGTTCATCCACAAATAGGGAGAGCATTTGACGCTTCTAAAGGTTGGAATCCCTATGGTGTGGCCACATGTTGCTCCTCGCCCGTTTTGTCGCCTATTTTGATAAAAATATATCTAGCTTATGGCAAAATATTTTCAAAAAGTTGAGGGTTTAAGAGAGGTCTCTCATAACAGTTCCATTTGGTGCTTATTTAGGTCTTATTGAAGTTGGGACTTGATTGGGAGAAAGCGTCACGAAGTTTGGACGAGAAACTGCTGTTGAATGAGCACCGGACACTGCACCGGACGCTGAACTAGACTCACCAACGCGTCTGGTCAGTACTGGATGAAGGAACAAGTGCAGAGTGTACACCTAATGATGAACAGTGTTCTAGGTGTGTCCGGTGTATGACTTGCAACATTGCACCAGCGCGTCTGGTCAGTACAAGATGGCAAACAATGAATGCACTAGACTCTGAGCTGCGTCCAGTCTGTTGACATTGGACGTGTCCAATCACGTCGAGAGCATCCTTGGACCTCTCTGTTCCGCACCAGACACCTAGCAGTAGCGTCAGGTGATGAACACCTGTGCGTTCGGTCGAGATAGGGAAGGCGAAGTGATTTTCTCTTTTCTCCGTCTGAAGTGTGGGGCCCATTTTTGTTTTTGGCAACTACATGTGGCCGCTCTCTTCTGTCTGACCACCTAGGTCCGCTTCCTTTCCTCTGCTCATTCGACAACCACCCGTGCACGTGCCTTCCTCCATACGCCACGCCGCCACGTAAACCCTAACCGCTACAGCGCCATCCCCTCCGGTTGTTGCACCTTTGCCGCCCTCACCGTAGTCACGCCTTGCCCCCGTGCTACCTCTCCATCGCCACGCGTGCACTCCTACACCACATGCTGCGCTCACCGTGCCCATGACCACATCGCGCCAACATCGAGCTCGCTGTTGCCGTTATCAGAGGCCACCGCACCGACCTCGCTGTCATTCTCCTCCGCTCAGGTGATCGCCAGCACACCTCCCCTACCATCATCGCCATTTCTTTGGCGTTCCCTTAGCCGATGCCACTTCCTCCCAGGGTGAGTGATCACCGCACCCACTAGGTGCTCGGTACAATGCCTGAACCAAATCTAGTGCACTGTCATGATCTCTTTCCTTACCGACTCTGTTGTAGTGCCCTAGTTTGACGTACTATGTCTGTGCTCTGGTGTTTCCCTGGCCGTAGCAGCTATTTTCTGGGTGAGCCTCCACCTTGTTCGCTTTGTGCTTGGTTCCTTGCCTATACCAAGCACTAAAGCCCTGCTTGATCCCTTGTGTCACTGTTTCTGCGTGTAGTGCCTATGTCTTGACATCGTGGTGCCCTCGCGTGCTCAGTGCCTTACCTTTTCGTAGGTCCCATTACTATCTAAGGTAGCAAGCCACTCTTTCACTTCTTATCTAATTGCTTGCTTCCAATAGGCTCTCATCTCTCTAGATACATATGGTTCTTACATGTACATCCATCAATCTATTCTATGCAACGAGTTTGGGCAGTGAGATCTCTTGGCAGTTTTCTATGACAGATTCACTCGAGGCCAAGCCCGCGAGCATGGATTGAGGCCAAGCCTCACAAGTATCAGTTGGGACAGTGTTGGCATAGTCAGTGGCAATTATTCTTGTCAGCGACAGTGGTTCTCTAGTTAGATCTTGTAATTATTGTTGAAAGTGATTCTCTGAGTCAAGGGGTTTTGCTTTGATAGTGGTTCTCTTCTAGTGATAGTTGTGCTCTCAGCGATAGTTGACTCTCTTGACTTGGCAACTATGGCACGTTGCAAGAACGTGTCTGGACCTTCTAGAGGAGGTGACGAGGAGAGGGACCCTCCTCGCTTGACCGAGAAGGCTCAGGGTATGAGAAAGGTGTTAGCAAAGAGGAAGAGGAAGAGAGCTGATAGAGATACAGAGATGGCAGCAGCAGCTGAGTGTGTAGAGAGAGGTGGTAGAGGTAGTGGCATACAGATAGGCGAGTCTCGCTTTCACTTAGAGGGCCGAGAGTTAGGCAATGATGAGCCTACTCAGACAGAGCAGACAGAGGAGAAGGCAGAGCAATCATATCAGCCTCGACTTTGACGCTCTAGCCATACTCGCACTCAGGTGTCCCCTAGGCCTGAGAGGTAGAGGCAAGGTGCCCGTGCACCTCCTAGACAGTAGGGTCCACCTCTAGTTCAGCAGTTGGACCTCAGGGTAGCTACAGCACGTCAGGTGCGACAGCTTCGGATGGTTTCTCTTGAGGAGTGGTTCCCATATTAGAGGGATGAGAGAGCAGCAGAGGGGTTCTTCACACCACTGCAGGAGGACTTCTACAGAGCTTACCAGGATAGTGGTATTGTTTTCAGGTCACAGAGAGTCTGTTCCTTGGAGGCTATAGTTCAGGTCATAGGCGAGGAGATTCGTCCACACCTTACCTACTTGGAGGGCCTGGTAAACTTGTTAGGACGCAGTGGGAAGTACATCATGTCTTGGGTCTGAGGTTCTACGCCTCACTATGGGTCAACCCTACCCACCGCTACTTACACTTTGCTTTCAGAGGCCGAGATTACCGGATCCAGAGTGCAGAGGCTCATGATATTCTAAGGATTCCTTTCCAGCGCACTCGACTTCAATAGCTCTGCTACGGAGACACAGAGCCACCCAGACACCCTCACGGCGGTCGTGTGCCACCGACCGGCTTGGTCTGTCCCTGTTTCAAAGAGCCATTTGGCAAGGGCTTGAGCCGGACTCCACGTGACCTCACCGACACAGCTCGAGTCCTCGACACGGTCATGAGGCGAACCATACTTCCGAGGGGTGGCTACAAAGAGGGTTTGACTAGACTACAACTTTGGCTTCTCCAGCACTTGCTCTCACACATAGCTTTTGATATCTGGGATTTGATTCTATCAGAGATGGAGGTCACCATAGCTAAGGGATTCAAGGGTTCTCGACAGTTGTTGTATGCTCACTGGATCACTTACTTGATTTGGAAGGCAGAGTCACCGATGTCAGCTAAGACAATTACAGAGTGGAGTGGTGCCACCACAGAGTTCCCTAGGTATGACATGAGCCAGTTGCTTCGACACAGTCATGGGAGGACTCCTAGTCAGCCGAGCCATATGCCAGAGGTGCCAGAGACAGCTGCACAGTAGGACGAGACAGTTCGGGCACTAGTAGAGATAGAGCTTGAGCAGTTACAGGCTCAGGATGAGGAGGCTGAGATAGAGATAGATCCTACTGACAGTTTAGATGAGGACTACCACCCGATTCCTCAGAGGCCTCCTCCACGTGCACACGATAGTGAGGCCGGTGGTTCCCACTTAGCTCCTCCACCACGACTGACCCTGCCATGATTGCTATACTTAATAGGTTGTAGGCAGAGTAGGCACGCCAGGCATAGGCTATAGAGGCTGCACTTGCACAGGTACAAGCTTGTCAGGATGAGTTTCAACTATAGCAGCAAGCCATTTAGAGGCAGCTAGAGGTCCAACAGCACTTCATGGGATTCATGCAACACGTACTGATAGCTACAGGGATTCCTCCCTATCAGCCACAGTAGCAGTAACTTGGACTCTCAGCTCCTTCTACCCAGTTGACTTCAGCGTTACAGCCCAGTGGGTTTCAGAGTCAGGGTCAGACAGCTGCTCAGTTTGCCTCTCCTCCACAGCAGGTTTCTCAGATGTTTGCCTCGCCGAGCTTCACTCTGATTGTCATAGGCTTCACACCTCAGACTCAGTCAGCTTCTATGCTTATGACAAACCCGCCTATCTCCCGGAGTCTCGGTGCCACCTTCAGTGAGCTCATCGGTCAGCCTACACCACCAGAGTTTTGGTCTTTAGCTACTACTTTGGCTGTTCCAGTAACAGAAGCTACAGGTGCACCAGTGACAGGCACCACTGAGACGATCTCGTCGTCTGTCGCTTCCTCCGAGTCACCACAGATTGCAACACTAGAGGCTCCAGTGACACAGATAGAGGCACTAGTGGCTACTCTACCTACAGGCACACCTTCAGAGCCATAGGGTCAGGCTACGGCTACAGTTTTAGATTCCACTTCTCAGCCAGTCGGCCCAGTTACAGAGACCGCGGTGCGAACCGAGATCACTCCACCTATAGCTTCAAAGACTGAGGGTCAGTAGCAGCTAGCTCCGACAGGTCCTATAGACCCGAGTCCAGAGTCCGAGGATGACACTTCACAGTTCTAGATCACTCACTGTACTCTAGGGCCTGACTCATCTGCTCCTGCCCCACCTTCAGACCCTTAGATTTTGGTGCTTGACGCCAAAGGGGGAGAGGGAGCGAGTATGTTAGACTTAGGGGGAGTGTGTGAGATGGTCTTGATTCTTTTGTGTGTGATACTTCATGCATATCATGTTTACTTTCATGCATTGTGCCTCTTGTGATATACATGTGTTTGTGAGACTTATGTGACATGTGTCCTTATATATATATATATATATATCATGTTACATGGTTCTGCTCATTTGCTTTGCTTTCGTGTTTTACTCCGATTGAAATGAGCTTTACTTTTTGTACTTGTGCTTATTACATATCTCATGAGTACATCTTGTTGGCTTGGGTCATATAAGCATTCCTAACCCTTTTGTTTTTATTGTCTAATGCTGATATGAACCAAGCATGTTGAAAACCTCACTCTCTATTATACACATACTCGAGGTGGTGTTGTCATCAATTACCAAAAAGGAAGAGATTGAAAGCATCTAGGCCCCTAGTTGGGTTTCGGTGATTGATGACGACACGAGATTACTATGACTAACGTGTGTTTTGCAGAGGCATTGTAAGTTAGGTCATGGTAATGGAGATCTATTGGGCAACTATGGTTTTCATGCCCCTATCAATGGAAATCATTTCAGTTTTTAAAGGATGAACGACAAGGTTAAGGACGGACTAGTTCTAAGTATCGTTTGGCGTTGGAGAGGAACTTAGAGTAGTTGAGGACTTTTGTTTTTTCCTTTGGCCATACTATTAAGGGGGTATGAACCAGTAGTTTGACCTAAGTGAGTCTAATAGTTTAGGTGTGGTGCACACTTGTCAAACTTAGCACTAGGTAGCTCAAGGTTAGCTCTAAGATCGAAAGGAATCAAAGCCATTCACAAAGTTACTTGAATTGGAAGTGAATGGAGCTGATTTGCTTGCACCGGACGCTGAAGACGAAGGCACCGGACGCAGGGGGTGCGTCCGATCAGTTATCGGCGTGTGCAGCAGAGGAGCAGCATCCACCGGACGCTGCACGGTGCTTGTCACCGGACGCACCGGTACTCGCACTGTAGCAGCGTGGACTGAGGTGACCAGTGACGTGTTGACCGGACGCTGCACCGTGCAGCACTTGACGCAGGTTGTCGTGTGTCCGGTCGAGTCCAGTAAGCTACTAGAGAGGGTTTTCTTGCACCGGATGCGTTCGGTAGGGGTGGATCAGACGCTGCCCAGCGTCCGGTGTGACCATAACGGCTATTCTCTCTGAGCAATCACTTTGGACTGATCGGCGCATCCGGTGGTGAAGACCTGTGCGTCCGGTGATATCAAAATTTGCTGACATGGACAGTAACGGTTGGATTTCGGTTGAGGGTGTATAAATACATCTTCTACTCATCCATTTTGGGTCTCTTGCTTATTTGTTCAGCTGAGAAACATCTTTGGAGTGCAAGGGAGTGCAAGAGCCTAGTGGGGTGATTGAGATTTGATAATCCAAGATTAAGGACCTCATTAGTGCATAGGGAGTAGCAAGTGTGCATCCACCTTTCTTATTAGGCTTGTCATGGTCAAGTGAGAGTTTATGCATATTACTCTTGGTGATCGCCATCATCTAGACGGCTCAGTGGTGATTGGAAGCTTGGTGATCATCCGGTGGAGCTTGTGGATGACCCAAGTCGTCTTGTGAGCGGTTGTGGGTGATTCACCGCGATGGAGTGTCAAAGATTCAGCCCGTAGAGAGCACTTGATCCTTGTGCGAATCAAGGGGGAGCTACACCCTTGCGCGGGTGCTCCAACGAGGACTAGTGGGGAGTGGCGACTCTCCGATACCTCAAAAAAAACATCGCCGTGTTCCTCTCCCTCTCTTTACATTAAGCATTTACATTTGAGCAATTCAATTCATTTCTTTACATTCCTAGAATTGTCATGCTAGAGTAGGATTGGAACCTAGGGTGCAAAACTTTTGTGCGGTTGAACCATAGAATCACTCTTAGACACAAGGGGGTGAAATGGGCTAAGTGTAGGACTTAATAATTGCAAGAAATTTGGAATTAGCCCAATTCACACCCCCTCTTGGGCATCTTGATCCTTTCACTACCTATCTCATGATCACTTTGATAAACTAGGTTAGCACTAAGGGTTTCATCAGTTTACCAAAATCAAACTAGAGCCTTCACGTGTGCCAACACTGGGATCTTGCGCTACCCGCAGAGGGCAGGCCGTCGTCACAAAGAGCTTGGTGGGGTGCGAATTTGAAGGGTTTTGGTGGGGTGAAGATTAAAAAGATGAGTTGCAGTGCGAAGGGATTCGGCCCAATATGCAGGCGGCATAGATGCTTGGAATAACAAGGTGCGCATGATATTACGGATGGAGCAAATGACACGTTCAGCCTTGCCATTTTGTTGGGATGTATGAGGGCAAGAAAGGCGAAGATGAATACCTTGTTGAAGGAAAAAGGAGTGGGCTGCATTGTTGTCGAATTCGCGACCATTGTCACTTTGGACAAACTGTATACGACAATTGAAATGAGTGAGCACATAGCTATGAAAATTGCGCAAAGTGATGAAAGTTTCATATTTCAGTTTAAGCGGAAAAGTCCACAAATAATGAGTAAAATCATCCAGACATACAAGATAGTATTTGTTACCGGATAAGCTCATAATAGGAGACATCCACAAGTCACAGTGGATTAACTCAAAAGGTTTAGAAGCCCTTGACATTGAATGAGAGAAAGGTAAACGACTGTGATGACCCAACTAACAAGCATGGCATAAAGAGGTGTCATAATCACGAGGAATAAAAGAAATAGAGTTATTTGACCACAAGCGGGAGAGGACTTGGGTGCCGGGATGCCCCAACCGCCAGTGCCAAGTGGTCTCCAGGGCAACGAGCGGGACACAAGGATGTGAGGTGGATGTCGGAAGAAGAGAATAAAGATCTCCGGAGCTATCACAACGGTGAAGCACCGTCTTAGTTTGGAGATCCTTCACAGATAAACCAAAGAGGTCAAATTCAACTGATACCATGTAAGTAGAATTCTCCCCACTGTTTCATTCATTGATCAAGAGTTTATAAGAGCAAGGCCAATAAGCTTGGCTTATAGCCAAGCCATGTCATTTGGAGGCTAGCTTAATAACCTATTCATACAACAGTTAGTCTCTTCACTTTATTCCAAAACATATATTTTACTAGTATAAGGGTCCCGCCACAACATCTGGTCACCCACCATCTTCCTCCCTCTTCTCCAACTAGTACTCCATGGTCCAGAGATCACGTCGGAGCCTTGGAGGCACCGATGCTCTTGCCGGCATTGCCTGGTGAGCAAGCGGTAGGCTCGTGCGTGCGCCTAGGCGACGTGCAGAAGGCGAGCAGGGGGGCGTGGCGGCGGCAAGCTTGCGCGGGCGAGGTTGCGGGCAGCCTGCTCGCTCGTACCGTGGCGATGGCATCGCTGTGGATTACGGCCGGCCGAGCAGAGGGCGATGGCGTCGCTGTGGACTCGCACAGGCTAACAGCACGTGACGGCGGCACCGCTCGCCTGCAAGGACGATGGCGGTGGCGTGAGGACGGCGACGGATGCGGCATAGACGACCTGGGAAGCCGGCGGCAAGGTACGAGCGCATCGCTGCGACGCGGTTGGATGAGTTACAGGAGCCTGGTTGCGGTGGCCCCCACAAAACACAGGGAATAGCGCAAGCGCTCGGCGCTGGAAGTTGCGACAAGCTGCTTCTCTCTCCTCTTTTCTCTTTCCTCCACGTATGATTTTGCTGAGTTGGCTTGGCTTATAGCCAAGGTATATTATTGTACCTTCTCTAAAAGAGTTACATGACTCTTCCACGAATAAGACTCTTCATTGTAGACTCTTCCACTGCTAAGTCTCTTCATTCTAGACTCCACAAATTCTAGGCTATTCATATTCTAATACCATTATCTGATGTCATGGCTTTCCTGATGTCATGTGCTCGTAAAATTTTGAAACCCGGGGGAGAACAGTTTGGTGACATTTTCGAATGTGGTCTTACTGTTGTACTAGTACTAGAGTTGCCATCAGATTTTTACCCCCTTGGGCATCTTCTTTCGCTGTTCCGTGTATACAATCCTGAGGATAGATTATTGTGCAGCACTCAGAGGGTCAAGGTAGATTTGAGACTAAACAAATCATTAAGGAACAATTTCTTTCCTTTTCATCATCTATCTATCTAGTGAAGCGTCGGCATAGAAATCACGTAGGCATTTGTTACCATTTCTTGCCTTGCCAACCTTAAGACCTTTGGTCATTCATTGCTTTATTACCTTTCTAGTAGCTCTTAAATATTCTTCATGAAAACATATTAGTTCCCGCGTTAATGTGATTTGCATACTTATCTGATGTTTAAATTGCAGAGTGATACTTGTATGCTATCCTATCTGCTGACATAGATAGACTCGAGGTCATTCATATATTGGGCTGGCCTCCATGTGCATTTTGATCCTTTTCAAGTATCATATGTAATTCGTAAAGGTTGAACCTATGCTATGATTTTTTTATTTCAAAAGTATAGTGATCTATTAGCAGTTTGATTTCATGTGATGCATCTTTCTAATGTTGTTGATAGTGATTTTATCAATGTAATACTTGGTTACATGATGTTTTTGGTCATATCCAGGTAGCTGCTAATGGAGATCGACATCCTCAGAGAAGATTTGATCAAGTTGCTGAGAAACATTCATTATCTTCTGCTAAAGCTCTAGAAGATCAAATAATGAATGAAGTTGAGCAGGCTATTGTGAAGCTGCAGATGGCGAATACATATTCTACTGGAAATGTTGACCACCCATCCATCCTTGCAGAACTGAAAGCTGTAACACCCTAGGCCCGGCACATGGCACATGTCCACTCTACCCAGGGATGGGCCTCACCTACGTAGCAACTCACTTGCGTTTTCGTCATCGCTTCGTGCAAAACAGTTAACCGAAGGTTACTACGCGCCCTGGGTCTGGCTATTTAAGCTCGTTCGGCGAACTCAGAATTCACGGTAGGACTAAACTTGGTGCACAGTAGGCTGCAGAGATACAGTAACGTGCGTGAACAGTGTCCGAGCCACAGAAACCTGGCTTTGGCTCGGCCCAATTCACAGATACAGTGCCGCAGCTACAGTCTTGGCCCACAGCCCTCTCGCGCAGCTACAGTAGCCTGGCCCAACCAGAATTCGGCCCATGAGCTGGGTCTCACAAAAGCTAAGCTGAATGAAATGGCACCACTAAACCAACTTGAAGGCAGCCAAAAAGAGCTCAATGCTTCCCTGAGCAAATATCTCAAGCTCCTTGAGAAGTCTTTCAATATTCCAGATATATGGGCATACATAAATGTGGATTTTGAGGTTCATACAGTAAACAATATCATAGCGAATCATTTCTACTGCCAAGGTCTCTTTGATCTTGGTGACATGTTCGTCCATGAGTGTGTGGAATTAGGTGGAGCTTCCTTGAAGCTACCATTTTAGATGTATGTTATCCTTGAAGCCATGAAAGCGAGAAACCTCGAGCTTGCCCTCAGTTGGGCTGCCAAAAACCATGACCAGCTGTTGCAGAATGGGTCTATGCTGGAGTTCAAGCTTTATCAGCTTCAGTTTGTTGAAATACTGTCCAAAGGAAGTAGGCGTGAGGCGAAAGATGAGGCTCTTTTATATGCTATGACTCACTTGGTCCCCTTTGCAGCCGTGCACAAGGAAGAATTCCAGAAGCTAATGACTTGCCTTCTATGGGTTGGCCGGCTGGATCAATCCCCATATTCTGAGTTAATGTCATCCGCGCATTGGGAGAAGCTAGTTGAGGGGCTCACCCATCAATTCTGTAGACTTAGGGAGAGCCCACTGAGTGTTGCAGTATCAGCTGCTTTTCAAGGACTACCAACTCTGCTGAAGCTGACGCAAGTCATAGCTGCGAAGAAGCAGGAGTGGCAAGTTATGAAGCAGCTCCCTTACCCATAGACATCGGGCCAGAATTCCAGTATAACTCTGTCTTTGTGTGCCCGGTGCTCAGGAAGCAGTCCAGTGATGAGAACCCCCAATGCGGATGCCTTGTGGACATGTTGTCTCCAAGCAGTCCATGAAGCTGTCGAAAAGCAGCTAAAAGCCCTTCAAGTGCCCCTACTGCCCCTCGGAGGCTGTGGCGTCGCATTGCAAGCAGCTGCATTTCTAGATGTACTAATCTTTTCTAGCTGCGCAAAACTATGCAAATCATGCTTCCCCTCCTGTTCCCTGTTGCACCAGTCCAATAACTTATGTGTCTCTGTAATATAAACATCTACGTCGGGATAAACTTGTAGTTTCGTCTGTATTACTAATCTGTATAGTTGCATCTTCCAGTGTATTGCTTATCTCTTCTGGAGATTCTGAAAGTGTTGGTGGACAAGTGGACTATTTGGGAGTATCTCATCTCATGGTGTTACAACCATGTAGGTTGTTGATTGGGCAAGTTGATGTGAAGTGGGACCGTGGAGTCTGGTACCACTGTACCATGTTATGCCGAGTGATTGAAACTGTATCCTTTATTTGGTGGTGGCACACAATACTACACCAGTAGGATCATTGCATCAGTTAGATGTGGTGTCAATAAACAAATTCACTTGAGCAAGGAATCAACACGACCAATTCACATCTGCTGTTGTTGCTGTTTGTAACACTGGTGTGGCTTGGTTGCCAATTATTATTGGAAAAACGCAGATGAAATAAACCAGCACAGGGTGATTTCAGAAACATTTTGCTAGCCGAGAGGTTGAAACTAAATGTTAGGCCATTCATGTGTTTTAAGAGTGTCACATAAGCAAGAAGGTGGCCTTTAAGAGTCACTTTCACGAAGCTGCAAAGCATTATGGTGAGAAGAGCATAAGTTTTCTGATTGGTGATGTTACGGACGCACAAGGTGCTTTCCAGGTTTCCTTTAGAAACTTGCACTATTTTGCCTTGTGGCTTTTTAGTTCCTACGGTTTTCATCTAATCACTTTCTAGTGGAAACCCTGCAGTATTTTGGGCTGAAAGAAAGTGAAGTGACCCTCCTCTTCATACAAGCATCTTCTGCAAGATATATCAAACCAACTGAGCCTGATCAAATCTTACCCTGGTTGAAAGAGTACACAGTAAGTCCTAATTTTGATGCGACATCCCTTATCTTCTGTTTACCATGCATCCATATTCTTATTAAGTGATCTTGTATTGGCTTGAAGTCATTTTTGCCCCATGATCTTGTATTGGCTTGAAGTCATTTTTGTAGGAGACTGAGGAGCTTTTAACCAAGCACCAGCAAGGCAGCAATGCCCCTGTTCAAAGCTCGAGCTGGGCATCGTAAGTAATGATGAGGCGCAGCACACAGCAGTTTCAGGATTGTAGGAACACAAGATCTACCCAGTGGTTCTTTGTGGTGTTTAGTTTCCACCCAAAAATTTTTCGTCCCATCACATCGAATGTTTTGACACATGCATGGAGTACTAAATATAGACGAAAAAAATTAATTGCATAATTTGGTTGGAAACCACAAGATGAATCTTTTAAGCCTAATTAGGCCAGGATTAGCCTTAAGTGCTACAGTAACATACATGTGCTAATGACAGCTTAATTAGACTTAATAAATTCGTCTTGCAGTTTCTAGACGAGTTATGTAATTAGTTTTTTTATTAGTATCCGAAAACCTCTTCCGACATCGCATGAAACATACGATGTGAAGTCCAAAAACTTTTCACCTACCAACTAAACACCCCTTCTTTTGCTGAAATTTTGATGTAGCGTGTCAGTACATTACTTGGGTCCGGTTTAGGGCCTGTTTGGTTTCAATTTGTTAAAGTTTAACTCACATCACATCAATGTTCCCTCAAATGCATAGAGTACTAAATGTAGACTAATTGCATGCATGTCGGCACAAATTAGGAGTAATTTACGAGATGAATCTATTAAGTCTAATTAGTCTAAGATTGAAAACTTTTTGTCGAATAAGACGAAAGTGCTACAGTGTTTGTTAAACTTTAACTCCTCGAACCAAACAGCCCTTGTGCAGCCAGGCAAACCTTTTCAGTCGGCCTCTGCCAGACTCAAATTAAAAGGTGACGAGAAATTCTACAGGTGAGTTCCTTTTTGTTGAGACTTGAGAGGATACTGAATTGTCTGAATCGGTGAGCAATCTAATCCGCTGGACTCGACCAGATTGTTGAGATCTCAGCTACTGCCGTAGTGCTGTACCTTTCTGACTCCTCTGGTCCCCTGTTATCAGTAAGGCGTCAGTGACAGTGATGCGCTCTGGATCTACACTACGCCCGGGAAACGCCTAGCTCGGGTCTTCTCGTGAGTAAATGGTATGCTCAGGTGCACTCTCCTAACATATCATTTCTAGACAAGATTCAAGAATCACATGGTGTGGCCCATGCGTTTTGGCCCAGAGGCACCATTTGATCTAGACGAGAGTTTCTGAACGAAAGATTCTTGATAGACAATGTCTTATGCCTTGCGCTAAATTTTCGACAGAAACGTTGTTTGACATTTGGGAGATATCAAAACGACGAATGGCAGGGATTGCAAGGTATAGGTACTAGTATATAAGTAGTAGCAAACTGCCTGCTAAAAAAAAGAATTTCCTCGGATGCCTAGTTGCCTATTATACAATATCTATTCCACTTTTTTTTTAACAGCTGCGCCCGGATGTCCGGCGCCAGGACGTGTCCGGACGTAGCTCCCGGTCTGTAATTCCACCCATTCGATGAAACTGGACCGCAACAGAAAAACGATTCGAGTGAGCGCATCTGTCCATGCGTAATGGAACGGAGCGCGCGCGTCACTCACGGTGGCCTGTCCCAGCTCCGCTGCCATCCCCTACTGCGCCCCATTCCCTGACGTGTCCCTAATGTCGTGTACATATATGCAACATTCAAGTCTATTTTTGAACATTCAGATGCAACATTTGCAATATACAAAAGAAGACAAATGAAACACTTGAAACATGCGTCTGAAACACTTGCAAAAACACCAGAAAACATTTGAAAACCATTGCAAAACATACGCAACATACAGATAAGACACTCGCAACATATGTGTGAAACATAAGTACAAACGCTTACAATATATCTCTGAAACACTTGCAATATCTCAATCTACTTTTGCAACATCCAGATAAAACACTTGTAGCATCCAGATTACACATCTGAAACACTTGAAACATACGCTTATAACATGTGCTTTTAGCATAATATCACCTTGCTGCTTAGACGAATGGATGCTCGTTGTTGCGGAGATCGGCGGCTCCGCATGAAGCTCGCAGGTGCAGCAGCAGTGCAGCCCTCCTACGATTCTCCAACGCTGCTCGCCTAGGCTCACGCCCATGGGCAGCGGACCTATTGTTGCCACTCCAGCGCCGCTGCTCGCTCAGCCGCAGTTATCCAACACCGTCTGCTCGTGGGAGATGGGCGGCGGCACCAAGTGAATAGGGACTAGGCGCAATTGGGGAAGGGGCTGCGGTGGGACGGCAACCAAGCCACGACAATGGGGATTTTTTTTAGAGGCCGGTTCATTGTGAGCTCGGAGCCACGCCCGCATGGGACAGACGGCTGAGCATTCGTGATTTTTTTAGGGGTATCTATGCCACTTGTACTAAAAAATATGGATTTCGCTTCCACGACATTTCTTCATCTCCCTGACACACTATGGTACGTAGCCACGTAGGCATTAGTTGGAGCTGGGACCCTGAATGACCGCAACAACAAATGTAGCATCGCCTCAGCTAGCGAAGGCTCGGTTCGTTTGGCTGAAAAGTCACGATGAAAAGTATTGTTAACTGATTTATTATAAGAGAAAAACATGGTTCGTTGGCTGAAAAAATACGACCATTCCATCCAAAGGGAAAAGGGCGGAATTCTTCCGTCCGTGCTTGTGCTTCCGTGTAGCCGCACTTTGACTGGTGGTGGCAAAGTGCTCCGTCAGAAAATGATCCCACTAATGAACACGCACTGATGGCCCTGCTGTGTGCTGTCGAGTGTCGCCGGTGGGCCACCGCTTCAGGCAGGCTTGCGTTGCGCTGGCGGCTGGCTTGCCTGGCCGCTGGCGCCGTAGAATTAAACGTACCTACAGCTCCGCCGTCGCAATCACGCCGGTCGTTGGCTGTCGCTGTCCTCCGGCCATTGGCGGTTACCAAAATTTTCAGATTTCCCGTCACATCGAATCTTTGAACACAGGTATGAAGCATTAAATATAGATAAAAAATAAAACTAATTACACAGTTTAGACGAAATGGACGAGACAAATCTTTTAAGCCTAATTAGACCATGATTGGACAATATTTACCAAATAACAACGAAACTGTTACAGTAGCGTTTCGCCAAAAATTTTGCCAACTAAACAGCCCCTAGGTCTTTCACACTGACACAGTTGAGCTACCACTACTTGTTGCATTATATTCAGACAAAATCAAAGGAGGCACTTTATATATCATTGCCACATGACAATGCTGGTGGTAGCTGCTGCTGCTGCTGCTTTGTTTTGTACTACCATCTTGACAAATAATTAGCAATGCTGTCTTTCCCTTTAATCACACACACATCTTATCTACAGTTGCAGGGATCTGCTCACGGCGCGCTCTCTCACACATGCCAATATGCCATGATGCCAGCACCTCATCAAAAGATACAAGGAGCACGAAAGACATAGTACACGAAATAGAAGGATATTCATCCTCATCAGATTCACTGTAGATATTTACCAAACCCTACTCTGGTCTTGTTCATGAAGAGGAACAGCCGAACAGGTAGTACAGACACTTTTGTCAACTACTCATGCATGTAACTAGTTTTTTATGACTTAAATAAAAAAAAGAGGAACTGTAATTGCCGTACGTACGTAAAAAAATCTGCAAATCAGTGGAGACTAGCAGCCTAGGTGGAAATCGAATGAGCGGTCATGATCATGGCACGTAGAGGCTGCTGTGGCTGCGAGACGACGGCGGCGCCGTCTTGTCGACGGCGAAGAGCCTCCGGAACAGCCTGAGCAGGAGCGCCCACCCCGCCGCCGCCCCGCGGCCGCGCCGTCGTCGGCCGGCGCGGGAGCTGCTGGCGGCGCAGAACTGGCCCGCCCCGCCGGCGCGGGACGACGCGCGCAGCATCGTGGGCGCGCACCCATACCCGCGCCGCTGCTCCGCGGGCGACGACGCCGACGTCTCCTGGTCGGACGACTCGTCGTCGTCGTCGGCGCCCGACGACGGCGGCGAGTAGTTGCAGAGGTACCAGCGGTCGTCGTCGGCCGGGTCGTCCAAACCTGCTGCTGCTCGCGACACCTTGATGTTGATGCCGGCGGCGGACTTGGAGCGGCGGCCTCGGTCCCGGTGCCGCAGGACGAGGTCCTCGTTGAAGCTCTCCCACAGCTTGTCCATCCGCTCCGCGTCGGCCAGCGCCGCGGCGCGCTGCTTGTCGTCCTCTTCTACGTCGGCCGCGGCGGCGCGCTGCTTCGGTGGTGGCGGCCCCGCGTGGCCGGCGACGCTCCTTGGCTCCGGCGCCGGCGCTGTCGCGATGGACCTGGTGGTGGTTGTAACTTCCCATAGCAGGTCCATCCTGTCCTCGTCAGCGGCGACACGATGGCTCTCCTCCTCTGCCGCGGCGCTGCGCTCTTGTTCGTCGTCCGCCGTCGCGGGCGCGGTCGTCGTCGTCGTCGTCTTGGGAACGGAGCCCGAGAACGGCCACAGAGGGGAGGCCGCGGCGAGGTCGGGAAGCGGCAGCTGGAGCAGGCGCGGCACCGGCACCGGGTCGTCGTCGCGGCCTAGCTGCCCTTCCGGCGCCGCCGGCCCCCGCGCGGCGGCAACGGTGGGGAAGGTGAAGTCGTCGTCGTCATCCATCGCGCTCCTGCACTTGCGCTGTTGTATTCGCTCGCGCTGCACTGCGGGCTAGCTTCTCTTGCTGGCTGCTGCTGGCTCGCTCGGCTCTGACGATAAAGGCAGGCTATCAGATGAGTGACTGCTGTTGAGGACTGACTGGACTGGCCGGGGCTGGTGCTACAAACCTGTCCGCTGGAACAGTGTACGGCAGATCTGGCATGCCGGCCGGGGCCCAGCAGCAGAGCACGGCGGCGGGAGGGCGGCCCCCCCCGCGTGTGTCGTCGTGTAAGAGCACAGGAGTACTCGTGTGGACACTGGGCACTCGGAGCCAGAGCCAGAGCCAGAGGGAGTGCCGAGTGCCGACTGCAGCCTGCAGTGCCAGCTCATGGAACCTTCTTCGCCGATCTGGCAGCAGCATCTCATGCTTTTTATCAGCCGCTGATGCAGTGGATCAACACAAATTGACAGGCGGATAGAGGCCCTGTTTAGTTTAAAAAAGTGAACCTAAAAAATGCTACAGTATCTGTCACATCAAATCTTACGACACATGCATAGAGTACTAAATATAGATGAAAGAAAAAACTAATTACGCAGTTTAGTTGTAAATCACGAGACAAATCTTTTGATCCTAATTAGTCCATGATTGAACACAAATTGCCAAATAAAACAAAAAGTGCTACAGTAGCCGAACCCAAACTTTTTCACAAACCGTTTGGATGCCAAAATTTTTGGCAAAACGCTACTGTAGCGTTTTCGTTGTTATTTGGCAAATATTGTCTAATCATGGTCTAATTAGGCTTAAAAGATATGTCTCGTCCATTTCGTCTAAACTGTGTAATTAGTTTTATTTTTTTATCTATATTTAATGTTTCATACATGTGTCTAAAGATTCAATCTGTGTAATTAGTTTTATTTTTTATCTATATTTAATGTTTCATACATGTGTCTAAAGATTCGATGTGACGGAAAATCTGAAAATTTTTACAAAATTTCTTGGAACTAAACAGCCCCTAAACAACCCGAGTATATCCTGATGAGTGATGACAGGCAGCCAGGCTGCAGGGTCTGCAGACCCACCTGCCCACCTGGAGTCTGGAATCTGCAGTTGCTTGTCTCTTCTCTGCCAGGGTACGTTGGTGTACGACGCATACACGCCTGGAGCAGGATGCGGTGCTGGTGCATGCGTACGAGTACTACTGCGTACAGGTAGCAGACTCGACGCCTGGCCG
The DNA here is from genome assembly GCA_038087645.1 of Saccharum hybrid cultivar R570. Lineage (NCBI taxonomy): Eukaryota > Viridiplantae > Streptophyta > Magnoliopsida > Poales > Poaceae > Saccharum > Saccharum hybrid cultivar. The sequence continues at coordinate 5,380,838 of JAQSUU010000190.1, read as the reverse complement.
TCGGATGCTTGGCCGCGCCTACTCCTACATCCGTCGCCCGTCCACCAGCTGGCGTACAGGTGTGTCCGATCCCAACCGTGTGCCAGGTGCACTGACTGACGAGAGACGACGACGGTTCGGCGGCCGCCACGATCGCCGCCTGCCAAAACCAGGAGCTCATCTACGGTTGATGCACTCCTGGAAATACCCAATAATTGCATCAAAAATAGTATGTAATAGGTATATACATATCTCTAGTCTGTATATATAATTAGGCTTCGACCGTTACAATTCTCTTCTCTTCATCTATGTTGTGTGCAAATGTATGGCAGGATATGAAATCGGTAAAATTCGGTGGATATGTATTGTCCTCAAACTCTATGCGGATAATCTGATGTTTAAAATAGGATAGATATCCGATTGCCTAGGCTAAAAGCCAAAAGAATTCGGGAAAGCTTGCTAGTTGAGATGTCTTATTTTCTAATGTGGTTGTTTTATGCGCTAAATTTTGAATTGAAAACTTGTTGGCTAATAACTTATCTTTTGTGAGTGTGCAAACCTTGGTAAGACTACCCGCAGTGGGTACTCTAAAGGATACTCTAAAGCTTAAGAGTATGAATATAGAGTAAAAACTGCTGCACTGGGTACTCTAAAACGATATTCTATCATTTCTCTTAGTCTATATTTAGAGTGGTACAGTGCTTGTTCTATAGTGGGCAGTGGTGGGCCCCACTAGCTAAACAAAGGGAAAAAATGCTATAACTCACAAACCAAAAATCCAAATTAAATTTCGATTGCACCATTAAATTCGTCTCAATAAATCCTTCAAAACTAGATCACACATGGATATATTTAGATAAAGTGACAAGTAGGTCCCACAGTGGATAGAGTGGATAGAGGATGATATAGAGGATGGATGTGTGCGGGAGAATTGAGTATATAGGAGAGAATCTTGCTGACTAGGACGTATAGAGGATGAATATAGAGGTCCATAAGTGCGGATAGCCTAAGCGCTAATTGTGTCAGTATGGTCAACACAAAATGGACCGTAATGCAAGATTTTGTGAACTAGTTGCTATTGCCGTTTTACTAAACTAATAGTTCTTGATAAACATATAATGATATAATTCTCTACATATGTACATATTATTTGACTATTTAAAACTGCCTTCAATCCGATTTCGCTTTATCTCCAAACCATTTTGGACATAAAAAAATTCACAGTGCATCCAGACGTTATCTACTCAATTCAATAACAATAAAGGAAAACATATTAGGACATGTGAGAGACATTATCTGCTTCGATCCAAAGCGTTTTTATCTTCACCCCTACTAGCGCGCAACCGTGCATGGGCAAATTGCCCATGAGTTGACGCTCATTTCTAGGCTTGGTGTCCAGTCTCCAAGGACCATTGTTCGACCAAATGACTGTTTAGTCCGTTTGAACAACATTTAAACAGAAAACAAAGGCCACCCATGTCATTTAGGCTCTAAACAGTAAATTAAATAGTTGGCACATTTAAACCGAAACGTGATTAGATGAGTTAAATAGCCATTTAATTTACTGTTTAGTCAATAGAAAGATTATAACAACCATATTTGGCACCAAACTAATTAGCACTACTACAAAAAAAATCTTTTGCAAGACGTTTCCATTTTTTCCCAAGACGGGCCGAGGCGAGCGTTTTTTATTAACCGAGGCCTCGAAAAATCAATTTACGGAGGCGGTTATCCAAAAATGCCTCTATTTTCGAAGGTGGATCTCCTAAAAGGCTCGCCTCGGATAAATGAGCTGAGGCCCAAATGGCCCAGACAAGGCCTGATAAACAAGACCACGTATAAAAACAGGAGTTAGGTTTCCTCTCCCATCTCTCACTCGCGCAGTCACTCCCACTCCTCTGTCTCTCCCACTCGCGCAGTCACTGCGCCCCCTCCCTCTCTCTATCACTCTCTCACGATGACGACAACACGCTGTTGTAAGGTCCAAATGGCTAGAGGGGGGTGAATAGCCTATTTAAAAATCTACAAGCTTCACTAAACAACCACGTTAGTATAAAAAGAAGGCTAAGCTAATTCTAGCACTAGCTCAACTACACTATGCAAACCACCTATACAATTCTAGTGAAGCAAGGCTATGATCTCTAATACACACCAACAAGACTAAGACACTAAGCTACTTACTCCTATGTGATAAAAGCTACACTAAGCAAACTACACTAGGACTAGTACAAGAAAGTAAAAAGCAAGTGACTTTATTCTTATACCAACGATGTAGAGAAGTAATGCACTCGAAGAATCAATCACAATGAGCAACCACAAGAGAAATCCTCGGCAAAGAGATGACACAAGATTTTTACCGAGGTTCACTTGCTTCCCGGCAAGCTACTCCTCGTTGTGGCGATGCACCTACTTGTCGGTTTGCGAGCTAATTGACTATCAAGAGTCGAGCCCTCGGCGGGCGCCGCACAACCGCACACAAGATGGGGATCCTCCAAGCCACGAGCTCACTAGAGTATCCAATTTACGAACTCCCACGGGGAAGGATCAAGAACCCCTTACAACACTTGGTGAGGGCTCCAACAATCTTCAATTGTGAGCTCAATCACCTCCACTGCTCCAAGCCGTCTACCGTGTCGGGAAACATGGAAGAGTAACAAGAAATCTACAGCAACTCGAAGATCAAGTGCCTCTAGAATGCAACTCTCAAGCAATGCACTTGAATCTCACTCAATCTCACTCAAGATGTGCAACTAAGCAAAGAGATGAGTAGAGGGGTTGTTCTCTAGCTCAAAGGATGTCTCTAGGTCTCAAGATGTACAACTAAGCAAAGAGATGAGTGGAGAGGTTGTTCTCTAGCTCAAAGGATGTCTCTAGGTCTCAAAATATGCAAGAGTTTCCCTCAAACCCTGGCCAACTTCTATTTATAGCGAAGGGGTACGCAGCTAGCCGTTACCGGACGACGTAGTGAAAAACGTACTGACCGGACGCACCGATCAGGGTGACCGGACGCGTCTGGTCACTACAGGACAACCGTGAACAGAGCACGTCAGAAGTAGCCGTTGCCGTGACCGGACGTGCTCCAGCGTTTGATCGGACGCGCTGTACCCGGCGTCCGATCGGAGTCCAGAGAGCTCCCACCACGACCGGACGTGTTCGATCGCACGTGACCGGACGCGCCGTGCATCCAGTCGGCTTTCCCCTCTGGGTGCCTGACCGGACGCTCCAGTTCCGTGAGGGACCGGACACACTGGTTGGAAACCCTAACACTCACGCGCCTGACTGCTGTGAAGAACTGACCGGACGTGTTCGGTCAAACCGTGACTGCGTCCAGTGCAGCGTCCGATCAGCCTGGTGACCTCCGTTCGTCTCCGTTTCTTCTCCGACTTCGCAAAAGTGCTAACACCACCAAGTGTACACCACCATGTGCATGTGTGTTAGCATTTCACAAACATTTTCAAGACGATATGTTAGCTCTCTACTAGATCCTAATGCATATGCTCAAGACATTGATCTAGTGGCACTTGATTCCTGAGCTAACCGTGATTGCCCCTCTTGATAGTCAGCTAATCCGGTCAATCACTTCTCTACTCATCTTAGACCGACAAAAGGAAAACCCTATGGTTATACCTTTGCCTTACGCTCTTAGAACCTTCTATTCCACTTGATCATCATGTCCATCATTTTATGTGCATCTCTACCATGATCATCATTTCATGTCCATGCACCATCTCTTTGTGATCTTGTGGCCACCACTTCTTGCCACATAAACCTTCATCACATGTGTTGCTTATGCCTAACTCAAAACACTTAACACATGCATTAGCAACTTGGTGTCATTAATTACCAAAACCAAACTTGGGCTTTCAGCTGTAAGGTCCAAATGGCTAGAGGAGGGGTGAATAGCCTATTTAAATTTTCTACAAGCTTTATTAAACAAGTTAGTAAATAAGATGGTGAAGCTCTTCTAGCACTAGCACAACTAATCTATGCAAGCCGTCTACACAATTCTAGTAAACAACAAGGCTATGATCTTTAGCTCACACCAACAACCTAGGTTACTAGACTAATTACTCCTATGAGATAAGCTATTCTACTCAAGCTAAACAAGGCAAAGAACAATAAGTAAGGAGTGAGCTTGAATAGATATACCAACGTTGATGAGAAGAGATATATCCAATGTACCAATCAATCAACGTGATCACATACACAAATAAAATCCTCGGCAATAAGATGACACAAGATTTTTTACCGAGGTTCACTTGTTTTCCGACAAGCTACTCCTCGTTGTGGCGATGCACCCACTTAATGGATAGCGATCTAATCAACTGTCAAGAGTTAAACCATCAGCGGGTGCCGCACATTCACTCACAAGATGGGGATCCTCCAAGCCACGAGCTCCACTAGAGTAGCCAATTCGCGAACTCCCGCGGGGAAGGCTCAAGAACCCCTCACAATCGCTTGGTGAGGCTCGAAACAATTTCCAATCATGAGCTCAACACCACCACTGCTCCAAGCCGTCTAGGGTGTCGGGAAACACCCAAGATTAACAAGCAATCACAGCCAACTCGATGAATCAAGTGCCACTAGATGCAACTCTCAATGCAATGCACTTGAATCTCACTCAATCTCTCTAGGATTATGTAATCAAGCAAGGAGATGAGTGAAGGGAGTGTTCTCTAGCTCAAAGGATGTCTCAATATCTCGGAAGTGCAAGAGTTGACCCCAAGGGCCAGCCACCTCTTATTTATAGCGAATGGAGAAGACACTAGCCGTTATACCCCTATCGAGAGCGACAGACGCGTCTATCGCCGAACCGACAGACGCACCCCCGGCGTCTATCGCACCATAGCGTGCCACGCGTCCCTATGCGCTCAAAAGCCAACGGTCGAAAACTTAGCACCAAACGCGTCCAACTCTCGAAGGCTCCACGTCTGTCGCGCCGACGGATTTGGTCCAGAGCGCTTGATTCTTCGCTCGGTCGAAGGACGCGTCTGTCACTCTATCGATAGACGCTGACGCCAGCGTCTGTCGCTGCCTTAGCGCCACGCCACTTTGCGAGTCGATGACGTCACCTACGACAGATGCTGACGCACGGTGTCTGTCGCTGCATCACCCCCACATCTGACGCATGCTCCACTATAGACCAATGCCTAGGGTAAGCCGACAGACGCAGGGCCAGCGTCTGTCGCCTCCGCGACTAGCTTCTGTCGCTTGCAAAACAGCGATGACCACCTCCGCGACTTCGCCACTTCTTCCTGCTCAAACTCCGCCGCCTTCGCTAATGTGCCAACACCATCATGTGTATATCACCATGTGCGAGTGTGTTAGCATTTTCACAAACATTTTTCAAGGCGTTATGTTAGCTCTCTTTACTAGATCCTAAAAGCATATGCTCAAGATGAAGACCTAGTAGCACTTGATTCGCGAGCTAACCGTGATTGCCCCTCTTGATAGTCGGCTATCAATCCTAGATCCGGTCAATTACTTCTCTACTCATCTTAGACCGACAAAAGTAAAACCCTATGGTTATACCTTTGCCTTGATTACTTTGTTCCATGTCTACCTTCTCATGCTTGATCACCTTGATCATCACTTCATGTGCATCTCCACCTCTTGTGATCTTGTGGCCATCACTCCATGCCACATGCTCCTTCATCACGTGTGTTGCTTATGCCTAACTCATTCCACTTGATACAATAGTATTAGCAACTTGGTGTCATTAATTACCAAAACCAAACTTGGTCTTTCACGCGCGGCCTCCTTCAGCGGGGATCCGCCCTCTCCTCCAGCGGGGATCCATGGCCTCCTCCAGCCGGGATCCGCCCTCTCCTCCAGCGCCGGCGACGCGCGGGGCCTCTGTAACAGAACCAACCAATTATACGAAATTAAGTAAGAAAATCACCCGCCGAAGCAAATAATTTAGCTAACTTAAACCCGTATAACCCGGTAGTCCATGAAACCACAACGGATTTCAAACCAACCAACTTACAAACCAAGATCGTACAAGTTTAGCAGCCACAGTCACATATTACATAAAGTTCACAACAACATTGAAACACGTCAGAGTTTAAAACATAAAGTTTTTACAAATCAAGTTCATAATAAAGTAGCAGAAATAAATAGTTTTAAAACCATACACACATTTAGTTCAGATACAGTGCTAGGTGATAGTCATGTCCAACAAAAGCATCAGGTAAGACGTACGAAGGGACCATGCCCTTGGTCCTAGTTGTCGCCCATTGCAGGATACAGGTAGTTGATGCAATATCCATAGTACATCTGACCATCTGCAACAACAATGGAAACAACACTCTGAGTACGAGAAGTTATTCAGCTAGACTTACCCATCTTAAACTAAAATAAAGTGACACCAAGGAGTATGCAAGGCTTTCTTTTAGTGGACTAGCTGACTCAATTGCAAAAAAGCCATAAGTTAACATCAATGAACCATTTAAGTACTTTGCATCATCTTTATTATAACCTATCAATCTAGGTAAACACCTATGCTATAGCAATAACTTGATTAACCATTAACATTTAGTTACCAACTTAGATTTAGCATTTTCAACATCATCCATATAACCATTCGTGTTTCATCATCATTACTACGATGTCGTAGCTCGAGTCAAGTGCTCATTATCTAGGAGCGATGGCGATTCAAATCGATTCCTAATCAGCTGGTGATTTATTCCTCACATAAACCACACTCACCGATCAAGTTAGCTATAAATCACTAATAACACTATTTAGGTAAACGTCACGGGACAAACTGGGGCCGCAGTACCTAGGGACCGCCTGACTGCCAGGAATCAGGCCTTGTCTGCCCTTGGGCTCACTCTTCGCGCCCCTGTCATACCCCCTTCAGCACCAATACGCGCACCTATGTAGATCTCGGACCGAATAATGCCATTAGCTTCGCGGTCGAAATGTACTTTATTCGGCCAGCTAAATGTGAGGCATGCGTTCAACATGACAAGAGGGACGAGCAACGATCGGTCCCTAACCGACACAGACGGAAAACTACGAGCACCCCAGAACCCTGTCTGGTTACCTCCAACTATTTCATCTGGTCTCCAATTATCCATCAACAGCTAGTTATTTCTAAGATATCATCCATTTCATAGCTAAAGTATTTCAGTAACCACCTATAATTGCCGGTGACAGAAAATCATCGATCACTACCGGTCTAAGCAGGGCTAAGCGGTTATTCGATCCTAAACCTAACAGGGTATACATACATAATAGGGTAGGCAAGGATAATAATAAATGCATCAACGGCTTCACTCAACTCCTATAACTTAATGCAACAATATATCAAACTCATATATAATTGATTGCTTTTATAAAGTAGGAGACTTAGAATGCTCTGGGGCTTGCCTCGCTCGAATGAACTCGGACGGTGGTCTGGACACTCTTGAAGTTCATCAACGGCATCCTCCTCGGCCTGCACCTCCTATGCGGGCTCTTCTTGTGGGATTTCCTCGGCTGCTTCCAATTCCTCATGCGATCCTATTACGATGCATAGGTGTAAGTGGTTATGCAAGTGGTGCATCAGATGAGAGGGTATATGATGATCATGATTGCATGCACTGTAGATGAACATGTTTAGCTTTGTTAGACAGAGTAGATGTAAAACTCTTCTACTAGGTAGTCAATATCATCCAAGAACATGTACCATAAGTATATGTCATCTACTGCATTCTCTTCTACTACTAACTACCACCATGCACCCTAACTACCATAAAACCACACACAAGTGCTACTTATGCTAACATCATAACAACTATTCTAACATGCCAAATCACATCAGTAATTCAAGATACTTCAAAGATACACCAGAGCCTTACAATTTAACTAATCATGCAATAAAGAATCATATTTTATTCTATATTAAACTAAGGCTACAACATCAACCTTTATTTCTGGTGCTCAGAAAATCTAAGAAAAATATAGTAGCTTCATCATGCAGTACATAATCTACCATAAAAATTTCATTGTATTTGGATAAGTGCAACAGCCTACACAAAAATGACAAGTTATGGTGGATAAAAGAGCATGAAAATACTTTGTACTATAAAAAGTATCAAATAACAGATTTAGTATTTTTCCCATGATCTACATAGTATACAAGCACTGTATAAAAAGTTTCACATACATGTTTTATACACATTTTTAGCTCTTAGCAATTTTACAAGAAAAAGTAATGAAATGCACTAAAAATAGATAGCTATATTTTTCTACAGAACATACTGGTCATATATTTTTCATGGAAAGTACAACTCATGAATAGAGTAACAAAATTGGAACCATCTTTTTCTGACCTATATAGGATTTACTACACTTTTTCTAAGAAATCAGCATTTACAAGAATTAAATAAAGTTATACATAGAAATATCATAAAATCAACATGCAATATTTTTAAACTGTAGATCTACTCATAAGGAGTCTAGCAAAATTGGTCTCATGCAATTTGGACTTATATTTCCCAAGTTATGAATTTCCAAAGCATTTATACAATTTCTGAAAAATCATTTCAAATTGATTTTCAAACCCGGCAGCAAAAATGCTAGATCTACTCGAAGCAGTGCACATGGAACTGTGTATGGTGGCTGACAATGGGACCCTATGCCCCACTTGTCATACACCCGATAGGGGGGAGATCACCGGCGGCGAGAACTCGCCGATGGTGAGGTCTCCGGCCACGGGGGTGAGCACCATCGTGCTCCCCATAGCGAGGCGATTTAGGCGCACTAGCTGATCGAGCCGGGAGAGCACCGGTACGGGCTCGCTGGCGGCGATGGCGGAGCGGCGGTGCTGTGCTCGGCGAGGCCACCATTCTCGGCCACGGCAAAGCACGGGAAGGGCGCACCGGTTTCACGGTGGTGCAGAGCAGTGGAAGCGCGCGATGGTGCGGGGAGAAGGGGGAAGCAAAGCGGTTACCGGTGCAGGCACGAGCTCCAGCGAGCTTGGCCATGGCGGCCCGCGCGGTGGGAAGAAGGGGAGGGGCTCGCGGCCTTTACCTACCTTGCCTACGGCAAGCACATGCGAGCATGGGGCTGAGGCATAGGCGGGAGGTGGCGTGCGAAGCCGAGGTGCTGGCGGTGGAGCTCGCGAGACCAGCGGCAATGGTGCCCGTGGCGGCTGCGGTTGCTGGCGAGCGCGAGAGCGGGCAGAGGGAGAGGTGAAATGGCAAGGATGGGGAGCGGCTTTTCAGCTCGGCCAATTTGGAGGCGTGGCGTGGCAGTGGGGGCCACGGCGTGCCACCAGACGAGCAGCGCTGGCGACGTACAGCCACGTGGTGGCAAGCTCTTGCCGCTGGTCGGGCGCGAGCGCACGCGCGTGGGCGAGAGCGGAGGTAGGCGCAGAGCTGGGCCGGGCCGGCTGAAAGTCCCTAGTTTGGTTTTTGCTAATTGATGAAACCTAGGACTAACCTTTGTATCTAAGTGGATGATTTAGATAAAGGTGGTCATTGAATATGAGACACGACATTAACTCATGTGACCAAGATGATGAAGACCGAAATGATGCTTGGCTCGATGGACCGGTTGTGAGGGTGAAGGGCAAGTCGAGGCTTCGAAGCGAGGGATCATGCGATGGTGAAGCTTGATCAAGACTTGGCGCCGATGGACCGATGCAACGGTGAACAGCAAGTGAAGTCAAGGTCGATGAATCGAGACGGTCATGTGTTGATATGAAGTGGATCATATCATTTGGAGAAACAAAATGGGCTCAAGGCAAAGGTATAACCATAGGGCCATTTTGTTTTGCACTCAAGACACCATAGAGGGTGTGAGTGGTTTAGGATCGATAGCCGAACTATTAAGAGGGGAAGTCTTATCGGTTATTCGATGCACGGGTGCCACTAGGTGAATTCATGAAGTGCATTGCATGTAGGGCCTAGTGAGCTAACTGGAAAACCTTCGGAAATGATAGTGAAAATGCTAACACACGTACACAAGGTGGTGATCACTTGTTGGTGTTGGCACATTTACGAAGGCGTTGAAGTTTGGGTGGTAGAGAGGGTTTGGGTCTCTCTCTCCCTCCCGCCGAGCTTGCGAGCGCGGGATTCAGGCGTTTTCAAGGAGTTGAAAAGCCTATTTTCCACTACGCCGGAAGTCGGAAAAGAAACGGAGGCGAACGGAGGTCACAGAGGTGACTGGACGCTGCACCGGACGCGGTCATGGTATGACCGGACGCGTCCGATCAGTACTGTGCAGACACGGGTGCTAGGGTTTGCAACCGGCGCGTCCGGTCACTCGCGGGACCGGCGTGTCCGGTCAGTCGCCCAGAAGGAACTGAGGTTCGCAGAGGACGATCGGACGCAGGGCGCGTCCGGTCACACATGATCGGACGCGTCCGATCATTGAAGGAGCTTACTGGACTCAAATCGGACGCGGGCACTGTCGCGTCCGGTCGTCGCGAAGCGGCGCGTCCGGTCGTTGCGATGCGGGCGCGTGGGTCAGTGCGATCGGCGCGTCTGGTCGTTGACTGGGGCGCGTCCGGTCATCGGGACCGGCACGTCCGGTCATCAGAAGGAGCGCGTCCGGTCATAGGGTTTGACCGTTGGCGCAGTGACCGTTGGAGGATCGGACGCGGTTGAGCGCGTCCGGTCAGTTATGACCGGCGCGTCCGGTCATCCTGAAAAGGACCCAGTGAAGGGGTATAACGGCTCTATTGGTTAGGATGGTTATAAATACTCATTAGCCGGCCCTTGGGGAGGCAACCAATCATTTCTAACATCCTTATACATCCTTTGAGCTAGAGTTTCGATCTCCCACTCATCTCTCTTGAGTGATTGCAAATCATAAGTGAGATTGAGTGATCCCAAAGTGCATTGCATAGCTTGAGGGCATCTAGTGGCACTTGTGGGTGGTTTAGCCGGTGGATTTCTTGTTACTCTTGGAGAGTACCGCTCCTAGCCGGCTTAAAGATTGTTGGAGGCATTGGCAAGAGAAGGTGATTGTTCTTGGCCACCTCCGGTTGATTGTAAGAGGTTCGTGTGCTTTCCTCGGCGGGACGCCAAAAGCAACTCTAGTAAATTGCGCGTGTCATTGAGTTACCTCACTTGAGAGTGGTGTCTTGCGGTGCCTTGCGGGGCGTGCCTTGAGGGGCAAGTGACTTGAGGGTCGCACCGAGGAACCATCTAAGTGTTGGTCGACACAACCGGTGACGTAGCTTGTCGGTGCACAAGTGAACACCGGGTGAACAAAAATATTGTGTCTCTTGTTTCCCGGTGATTGGTCTTCATATTGTGTTGTTGTCAATATTGATTGATTATATATCATCTTGGTGATTGGCAACATCTTCACTCCACCGTCGGTATAAGATTCACAATCCTATCTCTAGCATTTACATTTACTAGTTATCTTGTGTAGCTCTAGTGGTAGCCCTTGCTAGTAATTGTTAGCTTACTCACTAGTGTAAAATTAGTGACATAGCTCTTGTGTGAACTAGAGATCATAATCTACTAGACTTGTGGATAGGAGGCTTGCATCACAACCATAGGCTAAGCAAAACTCGCTTTACGCCGTTTGTTATTCTAACAAGTTTGCTTAGTGGTTCTTGTAGAATTTTTTAATAGGCTATTCACCCCCCCCTCTAGCCATCTAGGACCTTACAAGTGGTATCGGAGCCGTGGTCACCGTTTTAGTCAAGGCTTAACATCCTTCGGTGTAAAAAATAGCTCAAATTGTGTTCAATCATGTTGGGGGCAAGCCACCGTTCTTTGATGGTGTTAGTTCTTTTGCTCATTGGAAGAGAAAGATGACAATGTACCTTGGGTCTATCCATGAGAGAGTTTTGCAAGTCACCGAGAATGACTTTGCTATCATTGATCCCGGTCATCTCACCGATGAAGATAGAGCAAATAGAACATGCAATAGAATGACACTCAATACACTTTACAATAATATTGACACAAAAGTATTTGAGGGCATCAAGGATTTGGAATTGGCAAATGAAGTGTGGACAAGGTTGAGTGAAACATATGTGGGCACTAAGGTTGTGAAAAGTGCCAAGCTATATGGGCTCAAGAGTGAGTTTGAGAACTTCAAGATGAAAGAAGAAGAAACAATCTTAGAGATGTTTCATAGATTGCAAGTCATTGTGAATGATCTCAAGAGCTTAGGGCACAAGACACAAGATCAAGATTTTTGTCACAAGTTCTTATTGAGCTTACCTAGAAGATTCAAGATGTTGATTATGATGTTGCAAAGAGATGGGCTTGAAGCAATGAAGTCTAATGATTTGCTTGGTGAAGTTTTGACCTATGACAAATATGATCAAGATGTTGATGACAAGGAGAAGGTGGAAGATGAGAAGAAGAAGAAGAAGAAGACCGTGGCATTCAAGGCCATCTCCTCCAAGGGCAAAGCTACCATCATTGAAGAAGAAGAAGACAATAGTGAAGATGAAGATTATGAAATTGATGATGAGGCATTTGCTTTTGTAGTCAAGAAAATGGGTCACATGTTCATTAAGAGAAGAGGCTTCAAAAAGAGAAATGACAACTTCAAGAGCAATGAGCAACAAAAGAAGTGCTTCAATTGTGATAGCACCGAACATCTTCAAGCCGATTGTCCCTATGGTAAGAAGAAGAACAACAAGAGGGGCAAGTTTGAGAAGAAAAAGAAAGAAGCCAAGATAACCTTCAAGAAGGGCAAGAATGGAGTCTATGTGGCCACTTGGGAAAGTGATGAAGAAGAAGAAGAAGAATCATCCAACAAGGCTTTTGCTTCCATTGCTATCAACAAGAAGCTCTCACTATTTGATTCATTCTCTTCATGCTTCATGGCCAAAGAAGCTAAGGTATTATATGATGAGAGTGATGATGAAAGTGAAATGGAATATGTTCATGATAGTGATAATGATAATAATAATGATAATGAAAATGATGATGATGATGAACCAACTAAAGAACAACTATATGACTTGTTGCAACAAACTAGAGACATAGCTATTGCCAAGAACAAGGAGTGCAAGAAGCTTTCAATGAAAGTAGCAATACTTGAGAAAGTTCTTGGTGAGCTTAAGACCACTCATGAGAGTCTAGTGGAAGACCATGAGGATCTTAGTAAGGCTCATTCCAAGCTTGAAAAAGCTCACTCATTGCTACTTGAGCAACAAGCAAAGAAGGAGGTTGTTGTATCATGTGATATAGGTGTCACATGTGATATAATTGATGAATCCTTTTATGAACATATCATCATGTCAAATGCTAACCCTTCTTGTAGCTATTTATCCACCACCACCAACTCTACCTCCACTACTAGTGATGGTTTCACTTGTGATACCTCACTAATGGTTGAGAATGAGACTCTCAAGAGAGAGGTGGATGAGCTCACTCACGCCCTAGGCAAGGCCTATGGTGGTGAGGCCCGCTTGCTTAAGTGCTTGGGTAGCAAAAGGTTCTCTCTTAACAAAGAGGGATTGGGCTACACCCCCAAGAGAGGCAAGTCGGCCTTTGCAACTCCAAAGCCTAGCTTTGTGAAGAGCAATGGTCGGTTTTGCAATAGATGCAAGCAAGTTGGGCACCAAGAGCATAATTGCAATAAAAAGAACCAAAGCAAGAAATTTGTTAATGCTATACCTTTTGATTCTTGCTATGTGCTTACCAAAGGTGTGAAGGGTGTGCAAGCTAAGTTTATTGGTACACCCATTGTTGGCCCAAAGAAGAAGGCTATTTGGGTACCAAAGAGCTTAGTTACTAACCTACAAGGACCCAAGCAAAAATGGGTACCTAAGCTTCATTAATTTACTTGTAGGTCAATTACAAAGCCAGAGGAAGGCATTGGATTATTGATAGTGGGTGCACTCAACACATGACCGGTACATCAAGAATGTTTAACTCAATCAATGACAATAATAGTGGTGTTGATTCTATCATATTTGGCAATAACAAGAAAGGCAAGGTTATTGGCTTGGGCAAGATTACAATATCAAATGACTTGAGTATCTCTAATGTGTTGCTAGTTGAAAGCTTAGATTTCAATCTTCTATCCGTAGCACAAATATGTGATCTTGGTTACAAATGTATCTTTGGGGTTGATGATGTGGAAGTCATTAGTATGAATGGTTCAAATGTGGCATTCAAGGGCTTTAGATATGAGAATCTCTACCTAGTTGACTTCAATGCTAGAGAAACTTCTTTGACAACTTGTTTAATCTCCAAATCAAGCATGGGTTGGCTTTGGTATAGAAGGCTTGGTCTTGTTAGCATGAAATAATTGAAGAAGCTTACAACTCACAATCTTGTCAATGGTTTGAAAGATGTTGAATTTGAGAAGAATAAGCTTTGTAGTGCATGTCAAGCCGGGAAGCAAGTTGGAAGCTCACATCCAAAGAAGAGTACAATGAGCACTTGCAAAGTATTTGATTTGATGCACATGGATCTATTTGGCCCAACAACATACACAAGCATAGGCAGCAACAAGTATGGATTTGTCATAGTGGATGACTTCACAAGATTCACATGGGTATTCTTTCTTAGTGACAAAAGTGAAGTGTTTGACATCTTCAAGACATTTCTCACTAGAGTTCACAATGAGTTTGAGATTAGAATCAAGAAAGTGAGAAGTGATAATGGAAGTGAGTTCAAAAATACAAGAATTGAAGAACTTTGTGATCACTATGGCATTGGACATCAATTCTCGGCCAAGTACACTCCACAATCAAATGGCCTAGTTGAGAGAAAGAATAGAACATTGCTTGATATGGCTAGATCAATGCTTCATGAGTACAATGTGAGTCAATCATTTTAGGATGAAGCAATCAATACCGCTTGCTACTACATCAATAGACTATATTGTCATCCATTGCTAGAGAAGACCCCATATGAGCTACTTTATGGAAGAAAGCCCAATATTTCTTACTTTAGAGTGTTTGGTTGCAAATGTTATATCTTGAAGAAGGGCACTAGATTGGGAAAGTTTGACAAGAGATGTGATGAGGGGTTCCTACTTGGTTAGTCAACTACAAGCAAAGCTTATAGAGTTTGGAACAATTCAAGTGGCATTCTACAAGAGTCCATGATGTGCAATTTGATAAAACCAATAGGTCACAAGATGAAGAAGAGAATCTAGATGATATTGGTGGAACTCTATTGGTGGAAGCAATGAAGAACATGGACATTGTGGACATTAGAGCAAAGCAAGTAATTGATATTCAAGATGATGATAAAGATCAAGTGCTCAATTCTCCATTCAAGCTAGCTAGTGACTCTCAAGTATAAGATCATGGTGCTAGTTCATCTCATCAAGATACATCAAGTGATCAACCAAGCTCAAGCAATCAAGTGCAAGTACTCCAACCACAAAATGTTGCAAGAGATCACCCCATTGATAGTGTTATTGGTGATATTAGAAGTGGTGTGCAAACAAGATCAAGATTGGCTATGTTTTGTGAGCATGCATCATTTGTGTCAACCATAGAACCAAAGAAAATAGAAGAAGCTTTGAAGGATGCCGATTGGATCATGGCTATGCAAGAAGAACTAAACAATTTCACAAGAAATGATGTTTGGGAATTGGTAGAAAGGCCAAATGACTATAACGTGATTGGAACTAAATGGGTGTTCAAAAATAAGCAAGATCAAGATGGCATAGTGGTGAGAAACAAAGCAAGACTAGTTGCTCAAGGTTACACTCAAATAGAAGGTCTTGACTATGATGAAACATATGCTCCCGTGGCAAGATTAGAGGCAATAATGATTCTATTGGCTTATGCTTGTGCACACAACATCAAGTTATATCAAATGGATGTCAAAAGTGCATTTCTCAATGGGATCATCAATGAGTTAGTCTTTGTTGAGCAACCTCCCGGATTTGAAGATGACAAGAAACCCAACCATGTATACAAGTTGAAGAAGGCTTTATATGGCTTAAAGCAAGCACCTAGAGCATGGTATGAGAGGCTAAGGGATTTCCTTCTCTCGAAGGGATTCAAGATGGGCAAGGTTGATACAACTCTATTCACCAAGAAGATTGGGAATGATCTATTCATAGTGCAAATATATGTTGATGACATCATCTTTGGATCAACCGATCAAGCTTATTGTGAAGAATTTGGTGCTATGATGGCCAAAGAGTTTGAAATGTCTATGATTGGTGAACTTAGCTACTTCCTTGGTCTCCAAGTCAAGCAATTGAAGAATGGGACATTTGTGAGTCAAGGGAAATACATAAGTGACATGTTGAAGAAGTTTGGAATGCAAGATGCAAAGCCAATTTCAACTCCAATGGGTACAAATGGCAATTTGGATAGTGATTTTGATGGCAAAATGGTGAATCAAAAGGAATATCGGTCTTTGATTGGAAGTCTACTCTATGTCACCGCATCAAGGCCGGATGTCATGTTTAGTGTTTGTATGTGTGCTAGATATCAAGCCTCACCTAGAGAGAGTCATCTCACGGCCGCAAAGAGAATATTGAGGTACTTGAAGTAAACAAGAGATGTTGGACTATGGTATCCTAAGGGGTCAAAGTTTGAATTGATTGGATATTCGGACTCTGACTATGGGGGTTGCAAGATCAATAGAAAGAGCACAAGTGGCACATGTCAATTACTTGGAAGATCACTTGTGTCATGGTCCTCAAAGAAACAAAATAGTGTGGCAATCTCTACCACCGAAGCCGAATATGTGAGTACGGGGAGTTGTTGTGCACAATTGCTATGGATGAAATCAACTTTGAAGGATTATGGCCTCAACTTCAAGAATGTGCCATTGCTATGTGATAATGAAAGTGCAATCAAGATGATACAAAACCCGGTTCAACATGAAAGAACAAAGCATATTGATATAAGGCATTATTTCATTAGAGATCATCAACAAAAGGGAGATATTGCTATTGAAAGTGTTGGCACCGATGATCAACTTGCCGATATTCTCACCAAGCCACTTGATGAAAAGAGGTTTTGCAAGCTAAGGAATGAATTGAACATTCTTGATTTCTCAAACATGAGTTGAATGCATCCCACCCACTTATTGACTTGCCTCTCCTTCGACAGTGCAAGGTAAAGTTGATTGACATGTCATTCATCCTATGCTAAGGACTTGCTAGAGCATGTAGACATAATAAGTGGTATGTATGAGCATTTATGATAAATCAAATGAATTTGATGGATATATGTTACCACTATTGCTTCTATGCTTATTTTGATCTAGTGGTGTCATATGACATGTTTGTGAGCTTGTAAACCTAGTGTTGAATCTAGAAGATTTGCTATAAGTGCTTAATTCAACATAGGTAAGATAACCCTTAGTATGAGGTGTGAAGAAGCTTGTCTTTGGTTCAAATCGAATTAAATATTTTTTGGCAAGTATTCTAGGTTAAACCAAATTTGATAATTTTTTTAACCTTACATGTGGTATCGAATTAATTTTTAACCTACTCCATCAAACATTGTTTTTCTCTCCACAATTTGATCCCATTTTTGGGTAAGTTGTTGACAAAGGGGGAGAGAAAAAGATGATTCAACATGATAAAGGGGTAAATAAAATTTTCATCACACAAGTAGGGGGAGCAAGCTCATAAACAAAGTTGTTGTATTTGTTTATGCATTCTCATATGACTTGCTCATTGCACATGTTTTTTAAATTCAATATACGTGCTTGTGTGGTGCAATGCTAGTATAGAACTTGAATGATGAAATGATCTACTAGCATGCATAGGAATAGTTACATGTGGTATCTAGACATGCTTAAAGCTCTACAAGTGGTATGAGTGGTCCAAGAACCTTTACATATAATGTTGATCTCACAGGGTTCTTGAGTTGTGATGAATGTCTAGTTACTTCATGATGCTAAGGATGGTGTAAAAGGCAACTCCGATTGGTATCACGCTTCAAAGGTCCATTTCTTACACCTTAGCATCATTTTGGTAGAATTACTCTCTCAACACTTCTATCCATGCATATGTGCAAAGCTTTCAATCCAAACTCTATGCACATATGTAGAGAGAGCTAATGCTACCAAAACCGAGCTTGTGATAATTGTCCAAATTTCACTTATGAGCAAAACGATTGGACAAGTATGACAAGTTCAAAACTTTTATTATCAAAATCATCTTTGTGAGGGTTGTCATCAATTACCAAAAAGGGGGAGATTGAAAGTCCCTAGTTTGGTTTTGGCTAATTGATGAAACCTAGGACTAACCTTTGTATCTAAGTGGATGATTTAGATAAAGGTGGTCATTGAATATGAGACACGACATTAACTCATGTGACCAAGATGATGAAGACCGAAATGATGCTTGGCTCGATGGACCGGTTGTGAGGGTGAAGGGCAAGTCGAGGCTTCGAAGCGAGGGATCATGTGATGGTGAAGCTTGAGCAAGACTTGGCGCCGACGGACCGATGCAACGGTGAAGAGCAAGTGAAGTCAAGGTCGATGGATCGAGACGGTCATGTGTTGATATGAAGTGGATCATATCATTTGGAGAAACAAAATGGGCTCAAGGCAAAGGTATAACCATAGGGCCATTTTGTTTTGCACTCAAGACACCATAGAGGGTGTGAGTGGTTTAGGATCGATAGCCGAACTATTAAGAGGGGAAGTCTTATCGGTTATTCGATGCACGGGTGCCACTAGGTGAATTCATGAAGTGCATTGCATGTAGGGCCTAGTGAGCTAACTGGAAAACCTTCGGAAATGATTGTGAAAATGCTAACACACGTACACAAGGTGGTGATCACTTGTTGGTGTTAGCACATTTACGAAGGCGTTGAAGTTTGGGTGGTAGAGAGGGTTTGGGTCTCTCTCTCCCTCCCACCGAGCCTGCGAGCGCGGGATTCAGGCGTTTTCAAGGAGTTGAAAAGCCTATTTTCCACTACGCCGGAAGTCGGAAAAGAAACGGAGGCGAACGGAGGTCACAGAGGTGACCGGACGCTGCACCGGACGCGGTCATGGTATGACCGGACGCGTCCGGTCAGTACAGTGCAGACACGGGTGCTAGGGTTTGCAACCGGCGCGTCCGGTCACTCGCGGGACCGGCGCGTCCGGTCAGTCGCCCAGAAGGAACTGAGGTTCGCAGAGGACGATCGGACGCGGGGCGCGTCCGGTCACACATGATCGGACGCATCCGATCATTGAAGTAGCTTACTGGACTCAAATCGGACGCGGGCACTGTCGCGTCCGGTCGTCGCGAAGCGGCACGTCCGGTCGTTGCGACGCGGGCGCGTGGGTCAGTACAGTGCAGACACGGGTGCTAGGGTTTGCAACCGGCGCGTCCGGTCACTCGCGGGACCGGCGCGTCCGGTCAGTCGCCCAGAAGGAACTGAGGTTCGCAGAGGACGATCGGACGCGGGGCGCGTCCGGTCACACATGATCGGACGCGTCCGATCATTGAAGGAGCTTACTGGACTCAAACCGGACGCGGGCACTATCGCGTCCGGTCGTCGTGAAGCGGCGCGTCCGGTCGTCAGAAGGAGCGCGTCCGGTCATAGGGTTTGACCGTTGGCGCAGTGACCGTTGGAGGATCGGACGCGGTTGAGCGCGTCCGGTCAGTTATGACCGGCGCATCCGGTCATCCAGAAAAGGACCCAGTGAAGGGGTATAACGGCTCTATTGGTTGGGATGGTTATAAATACTCATTGGCCGGCCCTTGGGGAGGCAACCAGTCATTTCTAACATCCTTATACATCCTTTGAGCTAGAGTTTCGATCTCCCACTCATCTCTCTTGAGTGATTGCAAATCATAAGTGAGATTGAGTGATCCCAAAGTGCATTGCATAGCTTGAGGGCATCTAGTGGCACTTGTGGGTGGTTTAGCCGGTGGATTTCTTGTTACTCTTGGAGAGTACCGCTCCTAGCCGGCTTAGAGATTGTTGGAGGCGTTGGCAAGAGAAGGTGATTGTTCTTGGCCACCTTCGGTTGATTGTAAGAGGTTCGTGTGCTTTCCTCGGCGGGACGCCAAAAGCAACTCTAGTAAAATTGCGCGTGTCATTGAGTTACCTCACTTGAGAGTGGTGTCTTGCGGTGCCTTGCGGGGCGTGCCTTGAGGGGCAAGTGACTTGAGGGTCGCACCGAGGAACCATCTAAGTGTTGGTCGACACAACCGGTGACGTAGCTTGTCGGTGCACAAGTGAACACCGGATGAACAAAAATATTGTGTCTCTTGTCTCCCGGTGATTGGTCTTCATATTGTGTTGTTGTCAATATTGATTGATTGTATATCATCTTGGTGATTGGCAACATCTTCAGTCTACCGTCGGTATAAGATTCACAATCCTATCTCTGGCATTTACATTTACTAGTTATCTTGTGTAGCTCTAGTGGTAGCCCTTGCTAGTAATTGTTAGCTTGCTCACTAGTGTAAAATTAGTGACATAGCTCTTGTGTGAACTAGAGATCATAATCTACTAGACTTGTGGATAGGAGGCTTGCATCACAACCATAGGCTAAGCAAAACTCGCTTTACGCCGTTTGTTATTCTAACAAGTTTGCTTAGTGGTTCTTGTAGAATTTTTTAATAGGCTATTCACCCCCCTCTAGCCATCTAGGACCTTACACCGGCTTGCGCGGGCGGGCCAGAAAGGAGGTGGCGGCCCAACAAGGAGGGAAAAGATATTTTCAAATTCTTTTCTTTCCAAATTTCCTTCAAATGCAAAATTTGAACCATTTCAAAGAAGTTTCAAAACTTGGACCCAACATAGAAGTTGTTCAAAAAATGCACTCTACGACTTTGTAAAAAGAAGCTAAGTCAAATTCTCAATAGATTTTGAATTATATATTTAAAATCAATTTAAGCCTATATTTAATGTGATGCTTATTAATGCATGATTATGCTTATACACATGATTTGTAAATGCTAATGCAAGTCTAACACCGGGGTGTTACAACCTCCTCCAGCAGGGATCCGGCGGCGGTCTCCTCAAGCGGGGATCCGCCCTTTCCTCCAGCGCCGACGATGTGTGGGGCCTCCTCCAGCGGGGATCTGGCGACGGTGGCCTCCTCCAACGGGGATCCGGTGGCGGCAGCCACCTCTAGCGCCGGCAACGCGCGAGGCCTCCTCCAGCGGGGATCCGCCCTCTCCTCCAGCGGATCTAGGTCCACACGCGGTGGATCCGCGACGGATCGGGCTCCACGTGTGCAGCGGCGGTGGCGGCGGCGCCCCGGCGGCGGCGGATGGGCTCGACTCCGGGCCCTGGATGGGCTCGCGGGTGGGCTCGTTATTTTTTTTTATTTTTATTTTATTAACGGTGGCGGGCGTTTGGTCCGCCTTGGTAAACTGGTGATTTACCGTTACCTCAGAAGCAAGGCGGACGGGAAAACCGCCTCACAAAACTAGTTTCGCTCGCCTCTGTAAAAATTTCTGTAGTACTGTAACATCGTAAGTATATGAGGTGGAGTCGGATTTATTTTTCCAAAAAAAATATTTGGTGTAATACTTATTTTTTTCGAAAGGACAACAAAAACTTTCCCGTAAGTTTTATAAGACGATATACCTTTTTTTACATGTGTAAATATATATACTTTCTAGCATATATTACTTTTACATACATGAATATGTATATTTTAGTGTTACTATACAAGAGCATTTAGGCAGTTGAACTCCATTTAAATATCGTTTAAACAGTCTAAACACTAACAAATGAGTGCCCGACCATTTACCGTTTAATATTTAAAATAACAAATGCTAAGGACCTATTTGTTTAAGCTTTTTACTGGCTTTTGCCAAAAGCTAAACCAAACAACCTCTAATTGTTGAGCCGACTTTTGAAAAGCTAGAAAGTTGGCTTCCGATGAAATAAACAAGAAGCTAAAAAACATGAGAAACTAAAAATTTTATTACAAAAGTCAATAGCAAAAAGAGTAATGCTTCAGTCAGGTATCCGTTGGCCCAGACGCTCCTTGACGAGCATGTGCACTACCACTACCGACCTAATAGGCCTGCCTACTCTCTATGTCTCCTCATCCCTCTTAAAAATATCTCCCCACTCCACTCGCCCATCGCGTGCTGCTTCACCACACCATGCGGCCATCTGCTCGCTCCAATCCGCATCGCCACCACGACCATCTCCTTGCACATGTCCCCATCCAACGTGCGTTGTACCACTCTTCCTTGCCGCCGCGGCCATCACTCCCCGACGCACCCATCATGCGCCGTGTGCCCTACTCCGCCTCGCCGTCGTGGTCATCCACCGCCGCGCGCCCACTCCGTGCTCGTCCTATCGCAGGCATGGCGTGCTCCGCGCCACCACCACCTCGACGCCACCAGATGAAGGTCGTCGCTGGCAGGGACATTGTCTCCTGCGGTTCGCCGAAGACACCACGACAAAAAGAAATGCATGTTTCAATTGTTTCAGATGTTTTAGAGATATGTTGTAAGTGTTGCATGTGGATGTTGCAAAAAGTAGATTGTAATGTTGCACATGTTGCAATAGCCACATACGGATGTTGCAAGAGTTTGGTTGAAATGTTTTATCTAATTTTTAGACGTATGTTACGAGTGTTTTTATCTGGATGTTGTATATGTTTTCATATAAGCGTTTGTTCGAAATGTTTCATTCATTTGAGGTGCATGTTGCTAGTGTTTTATCAGGATGTTACATATGTTTCACTCTAGATGTTACAGTATTTATTTCAAATATTTCATCTAATCCAAACGTATGTTGCAACAATTTTTTTTCTTTGTTGTTGCAAATGTTTTCGTGTTTCAAACGGAATGGGACGGCAGAGTCAGAGGCCGCACATCCGCGGACCTCGGCGGTTGGATGAGTGACATTGGGCCTGGAGGAATGTCCTAGGCCGCGTTCACTTCCTACAGGAACCCAAAATATTTCCTCTTCCACCCATCACATCAAATCTTTAAACGCATGCATGAAACATTAAATGTAGGTAAAAAAAAACTAATTGCATAGTTTGTCTGTAAAGTTCGAGACGAATCTTTTGAGTCTAATTAATCCATGGTTGGACAAATTTTATCAAATAACAACGAAAAGTGCTACAGTAACTTTTCACCCCAACTTTTTTATCTAAACACACCCCTACTGATTCGGCCAGCCTCTGTACCAGTCAACCTTTCCCGCAAAACAATCGGACTCCATGCGGGGCCCGCATGCAGAAAGACAAATACAGATCGTGGCACAGCTTTTATGACCTTGTCTGTGGCCCCCTCACCCTCGACCTCTGCATCGTCGGCCTCGAGGGAATAGTCTCCGCCCCGCTCCGGCGACAACACCGGCAACACCGCCCAGCGATCCCCGACAACCAGGTAGCCGCTGCAGCAGGAGGGGCCTTCTTATCGCCGTGGTACGCCTCGTTTCTCCGACGGACTTGACTGGAATTATTTATCGCTTGGCATTAGGGCGCTGGGGGGTTGAGAGCGCCGTGGGTCGCCCGCCCGTAGGCCGTAGGGGATTCGATTGGGCGTTGCGGATTCCACGCCGCTTAATCCTACCGAAATTGCCTGCGAGCGTCCTGTCGATCTCCGCGATCGACCGGACACCGTGGATATAGCCTCAGATTTCGTGCCTGCGATGCAAGCTCTGGGTTTCTGATTTCTGGATAAGGCGAATAGCGCATGCTGTTGAGTCAGTTGCTTGATTCTCTCCTCAGCCAGCCCTGATCTGTCGTCTCCAACAACATATAGGATCGCAAAGACATTCTGATTCCTCATCACCCAAGATCCCTGGTGCTAGCTATCACACTGTGGGCCAATGACCAGCTGTGCTGCTCTAGTTACAGGATGCATTCTTGCGGCCTGTCCGCCTTGCGTGAATCGTGTTAATAGAAGGATCCAGGGCCATAGGTCCCTCCGATCTCAGCACAACCGTGTTAGAACCCATTTTCCGGGATCACGTATCAGGCAATTGTTCGGCTGTGCTCCTGTTGGTGGCCATCTCACAGTTGCCCACGCTCAAGGTTGGAGCTTTCTATTTCTTTTTTCCATGAAAGATGATTATTCAAGGCCTACTGCTCATGTGTGTTGCAACTTGCAAGGTTCCAGAAGGCTTGCTCTGATGGTTGCCACTGCAGCCCTGTCTTCTGTTATTGTACAATCTAGAGAAATTCTAGTTTAAAAAAAATACCAGGCAACTTCTTATATGCTAAACACCACGCCACAAGTATATAGCGGCTCCTAACGCACTATTTGTTATCCATTTCCGTCAACATAATCTAAACATGCTATACAATATTACAATGTGATAAAATATGTGGAGGAAGATGAAAATGATATAAAAAAATAGATACAGGGAAGGGACTATATAGAGATATAGCAATAATTATGGAAATGAGAGAAATATTTGGTGCAAAGGAGAGAAGGAAGAAAACAAAAGGCAGGCTATTGGGCAACTATCATTCTCTAATTGTTCATGTCTTCTCAAGATGTTGATAACTTCCTTTACAACATCTTATCTTTTTTCTTATTTTAGATTAGATTAGATGTAATGAAAGATGGAGGTGTCTGATGGATAAGTCTCTGTGGCTGGTGGTTGTAGGGCTGCTGCACACTGCAGCACATGCTGGTGGTTGTAGGGCTGCTGCACACTGCAGCACATGATCTTTGTGTCCAGCATCTTTTGACTGCTTTTAGGACAGCAGTTAGCATCTAGGACAGCATCTGCTTTTAGGACAGCAGTTGGCATCTAGGACAGCATCTTAGACTAGCATCTTAGACTAGCATCTTGGCATATGCTTGGCTGGCTAGCAGCCTATAAATATGTATCCCCAACCCCTCAGGTTGGCATGACATTGTATGAGTTTGTGTGAGAAATAAACCAGAAAATTGCCCCAACTCCTAGTGTCATCCTCTCTCGATGAGAGTAAGGATTCTACTGCTACCAAGAGTGAGAATCCAGCGACTAACAAGTGGTATCGGAGCCGTACTATCCTGTAGCCTGAGCATCTCCTGTTCTTCTCCTTCCCCGGCCTCGCAGCAGCCCCAACCGCAGCCGGTAGCAGCAGCAGCTCCGGCTGCCCCTGCTCTCCACACAGCAGCCCCCTCGATAGCGCGCCATGTCCGCAGGCCAGTCTCAGGGCTCGGTCGCCTCGAGCGCGCGGCGTCGGCAGGAGGCCGACCTCGCCGCGGCAGAGAAGCGCGAGCGAGCGGCAGCAGACGCCGCTGCAGCAGCGGCAAGGGCATCGAGGCTGGCAGCAGCGGAGCTAGCAGCAGCTAGAGCGGAGGTGGAAGCAGCGGCGGCGGCGGATGCAGCGCGTGCAGCAGCAGCGGAGGTCGAGGTTCTACGCGGCAGCAACAGCAGCTCCATCGCTGCTGATGATAGCGCCGACGCGGACCTCGAGCTGCTGGAGAGGGAGGCATCGCGAGGGCGAGCGGCGCAGTGGGCAGCCGCGCACGCCCACGAGCGCGGCGGCAGCCCAGACAGGCGCAGACACGCCGGCGGCGCTCCTGAAGGAGGCGCGCACGGCGGTGGCGCTCCTGGAGGAGGCGCGCATGGCGGCGGCGGATGGGTCGACGGAGAGCGCGGCCTTCATAGGCAGCGCGGCTCTCTCTCCCCGGTTCGGTACCGTGGTCACCACGAGTACCAGGCTGTCGACGGACAGGTCGACGGAGAGCGCGGCCTTCACAGGCAGCGCGGCTCTCTCTCCCCGGTTCGGTACCGTGGTCACCACGAGTACCAGGCTGTCGGCGGACGGGTCGACGGAGAGCGCGGCCTTCACAGGCAGCGCGACTCTCTCTCCCCGGTTCGGTACCGTGGTCACCACGAGTACCAGGCTGTCGTCAGGGACGTCGGCCCCCGGCGGCGGGTGGCCTACCCTCACCAAGACCAACTATGTTGAGTGGGCTGCGGTGATGAGGGTGAAGTTCCAGGTGCGGCATATGTGGGATGCAGTCCGGTACGGCGACGTCGACTACGACCAAGATCGACGGGCGCTGGATGCTCTCATTGCTGCAGTCCCGTCCGAGATGCAGTTTTCGCTTACCAGCAAGCGGACTACCAAGGAGGCTTGGGACGCCATCGCTGCAGCACGCATCGGTAGCGACTGCGCCCGCAAGTCCACACTGCAAGCACTTCGCAAGGAGTGGGAGAACCTGGCCTTCAAGCCAGGTGAGGACGTTGATGACTTTGCTCTCCGTCTCAACACTCTGTTGCAGAAGTTGGTGCAGTTCGGCGACGACACCTACGGCGAGGAGAGAGCTGTTGAGAAGCTCTTCCGCTGCGTCCCCGAGAAGTACAAGCAGATGGCTCGCTCAATCGAGTCTCTGCTGGACCTCTCCACGATGACGATCGAGGAGGCGTTGGGACGCCTCAAGGTCGTTGACGGCGATGAGCCACAGCGCCTCTCGGGACCCGTCACCATTGGCGGGAAGCTCCTCCTCACTCGGGAGCAGTGGGCTGCCGGCCAAGGTGACAGGAAGAAGGGGGAGCCTTCTTCCATGACAGGCGGCCGCAAGCGTGGCAAGCGTGGCAAGCCGCGCAAAGACGCCCAGGCAGGGGCGCGAGGACGTGCCGAGGGTGATGATCGTGGAGGCGCCCAGGGCGGCGCCGCTGGCAAGCAAAAGCCAGCACGAGGCGACCCTTGCTACAACTGCGGCAAGCTTGGTCATTGGGCCAAGGATTGTCGACAGCCACGACGCGGCCAGGCCCACGTCGCGCAGGCGGAAGAGGAGCAGCCGGCTCTGTTCATTGCTCATGCGAGCATCGAACTACCTCCAGCGGCACCGGCCGCAACGGCTTTCCTCCACCTTGACGAGCCAAAAGCACACGCCCTCCTCAACGACAGCTCCGGCAACGACAAGACCGACGGGTGGTGCCTTGACACCGGCGCCACCCACCACATGACCGGGCGGCGGGAGTTCTTCACCGAGCTCGACCCAAGCGTTCGAGGCACCGTCAAGTTTGGCGACGCCTCCGCTGTGGAGATCAAGGGCGTCGGCTCTGTCGTCTTCGTCGCCAAGACTGGCGAGCACAGGCTGCTCACCGGTGTCTACTACATCCCCGCGTTGAGGAACTCCATCATCAGCTTGGGACAGCTGGATGAGAGCGGATCGCGCGTGGAGATCGAGCACGGGGTGTTGCGCATCTGGGATCATCGAACCGGCTCCTGGTCAAGGTCAACAGGAGCAACCGCCTCTACGTCCTTCACGCACAGGTGGCGCAACCTCTTTGTCTTGCAGCCCGCCGCGACGACGACGCTTGGAGGTGGCACGAGCGCTTTGGGCACCTCAACTTTGAGGCCCTAAGGCAGCTCGGCAGCAAGGAGATGGTGCGGGGCATGCCGCACGTCGACCACATGGAGCAGTTCTGCGACACCTGCGTCCTCACCAAGCTGCGGCGGCTCCCTTTCCCTCGCCAGGCAAGCTTCCGCGCCAAGGAGAAGCTGGAGCTCGTACACGGTGACCTCTGTGGTCCCGTGACACCGGCTACACCTGGAGGCCGGCGCTACTTCCTCCTCGTCGACGACATGTCCCGCTACATGTGGGCTGTCCTGCTCGACGCCAAGGCAGCCGCGGCGGACGCCATCAAGCGTCTTCAAGCTGCTGCGGAGGCGGAGTGCGGCCGCAAGCTTCGGGTCCTACGCACGGACAACGGCGGCGAGTTCACGGCGGCCGAGTTCGTGGCGTACTGCGCCGATGAGGGGATCCACCGCCACTTCTCCGCGCCGTACACTCCGCAGCAGAACGGCGTCGTCGAGCGCCGCAACCAGACGGTGGTGGCCACTGCCCGTGCCCTCCTCAAGCAGAGAGGGATGCCGGCGATCTACTGGGGTGAGGCGGTGATGACCGCCGTCCACTTGCTCAACCGCTCCCCCACCAAGGCCCTCGACGGCAAGACGCCATACGAGGCCTGGCACGGGCGCAAGCCCGCGGTGAGCCACCTTCGTGTCTTCGGCTGCCTGGCCTTCGTCAAGGAGCTCAACCACGTCGGCAAGCTCGACGACCGGAGCACGCCAGGGGTCTTCATCGGCTACGCGGA
This sequence comes from Saccharum hybrid cultivar R570, assembly GCA_038087645.1. Classification (NCBI taxonomy): domain Eukaryota; kingdom Viridiplantae; phylum Streptophyta; class Magnoliopsida; order Poales; family Poaceae; genus Saccharum; species Saccharum hybrid cultivar. Next base: position 5,352,982 of record JAQSUU010000190.1, on the reverse strand, counting down.
GGGCGCCAAGGCCTACCGCGTCCTCGACCCTGCGACACGGCGCGTGCGCATCACGCGTGACGTCGCGTTCGACGAGGGGCGAAGCTGGACGTGGGGCAAGATGGTGGATGACGACTCGACTCCGACGACCAGCGATTTCGTCGTCGACTACGTCCACTTCAAGGAGGCGGGGGGAGCTAGCAGCTCGTCCTCACCGAGCTCGCCTACCCCACCACCTTGTTCGCCACCACCTCCGGCGAGTCCTTCACCACCGCCACCACCAGCTCCGGCAAGTCCACAGGCTCCGGCGAGTCCACCACCAGCACCGCCGGCTACGCCTCGCTATCCTACACCGGACCCTACCTCTTCAGGCTCGGCACCGGCAGCTTCGGCCCACGACGAGCAGCGCACAGTGGAGTTCGCAACTCCGCTGTCCAACGACGAGGATCGCATCGACGCCTACCACGGCGGCGAGCCTCTGCGCTACCGTACCGTGGACAACCTCCTCGGCGAGCAGCCGGTCCCTGGACTGGCTCAACACGACTTTGAGGCGGAGCTGCACCTCGCACAAGACGATGGCGAGCCTCGTTCCTTCGCCGAGGCGGAGAGGGACGCGGCATGGCGTGCCGCGATGCAGATGGAGATGGACGCTGTCGAGCGGAACAAGACGTGGGAGCTGGCCGATCTTCCAGCCGGCCACCACGCCATCTCTCTCAAGTGGGTCTTCAAGCTCAAGATGGACGAGACCGGAGAGGTGATCAAGCACAAGGCGCGTCTGGTGGCGCGCGGCTTCGTCCAGCAAGAAGGAATCGACTTCGACGACGCCTTCGCGCCCGTTGCACGGATGGAGTCCGTGCGACTCCTCCTTGCGCTAGCTGCCCAGGAGGGCTGGCGTGTCCATCACATGGATGTCAAGTCGGCGTTCCTTAATGGCGACTTGAAGGAGGAGGTCTACGTGCATCAGCCGCCGGGATTTGCGATTCCCGGCAAGGAGGGCAAGGTGCTTCGCCTGCGCAAGGCCCTCTATGGCTTGCGACAGGCACCGAGGGCGTGGAATGCCAAGCTGGATTCCACGCTGAAGGGGATGGGCTTCGAGCAAAGCCCACACGAGGCGGCCATCTACCGGCGGGGCAGCGGAGGAAAGGCCCTGCTGGTAGGCGTCTACATCGACGACTTGGTGATCACCGGCACCAAGGAGGTGGAGATCGAGGCGTTCAAGGAGAAGATGAGGGCGACTTTCCAGATGAGCGACTTGGGCCCTCTCTCCTTCTACCTGGGGATCGAGGTCCACCAGGACAGCTCCGGCACCTCTCTTCGCCAGACTGCCTACGCCAAGCGCATTGTGGAGCTAGGCGGTCTCACCGACTGCAACCCAGCCCACACTCCTATGGAGGAGAGGCTGAGGCTGAGTCGGGAGAGTACGGAGGAGGAGGTGGACGCGACGCAGTACCGGCGCATTGTGGGCAGCCTTCGCTACCTTGTCCACACGCGACCGGACTTGGCGTTCGCCGTCGGCTACGTCAGCCGGTTCATGCAGCGACCGACGACGGAGCACCAGCAGGCCGTGAAGAGGATCCTCCGCTACGTCGCAGGCACCTCCGACTACGGCTTGCACTACCCGAGGTGCCCCGGTGCGGCGCATTTCATCGGGTACAGCGACAGCGACCACGCCGGCGACATCGACACGAGCAAGAGCACCAGCGGGACGCTGTTCTTCCTCGGCAAGTGTCCGATCAGCTGGCAGTCGGTCAAGCAGCAGGTGGTGGCTCTGTCCAGCTGCGAGGCAGAGTACATCGCAGCCACTACCGCTGCTACTCAGGCCTTGTGGCTGGCTCGGCTGCTTGGCGATCTCCTTGGCAGAGATGCAGAGGCGGTGGAGCTCAGGGTGGACAGCAAGTCCGCCTTGGCCTTGGCAAAGAATCCTGTCTTCCACGAGCGCAGCAAGCACATCCGGGTGAGGTACCACTTCATCAGAAGCTGCCTGGAGGAAGGGAGTGTCCGGGCCAACTACATCAACACCCAAGACCAGCTCGCCGACTTCCTGACCAAGTCCCTCGGGCGGATCAAGTTTCAGGAACTTCGCGCCAGGATCGGGATGGCCCAGATACCTCACAAGGAGCCACACAAGACTTAGGGGGAGAGTGATGGATAAGTCTCTGTGGCTGGTGGTTGTAGGGCTGCTGCACACTGCAGCACATGCTGGTGGTTGTAGGGCTGGTGCACATTGCAGCACATGATCTTTGTGTCCAGCATCTTTTGACTGCTTTTAGGACAGCAGTTAGCATCTAGGACAGCATCTGCTTTTAGGACAGCAGTTGGCATCTAGGACAGCATCTTAGACTAGCATCTTAGACTAGCATCTTGGCATATGCTTGGCTGGCTAGCAGCCTATAAATATGTATCCCCAACCCCTCAGGTTGGCATGGCATTGTATGAGTTTGTGTGAGAAATAAACCAGAAAATTGTCCCAACTCCTAGTGTCATCCTCTCTCGATGAGAGTAAGGATTCTACTGCTACCAAGAGTGAGAATCCAGCGACTAACAGTGTCATGTGTCAAAAGTATTCACTATAATTCTTTTAATATATTTACCTCCTAAAACTCGGCCCGGTAGGGGAAAGACCTCCCCCACGGCATTCCACTTAAGAAGAAGCTTCTCAGTAGCCCGGACCGAGAAACCCCCCGAACCCTGGCCCGCCCTGACACTAGGACGGGAGACCGTGGGCCCCGTCACCTGGGCCGGTCCGCAGACCGTCGCCGCAGGCCGGAAACGGGCCGTCACACTAGTGCTTTGGCACACGGGACCAGCGAGGGAGGTTTTTTACCCTCAGCCGAAATTCGCTCCCACTGGGAGTCGAACCCCGGACCTGAGGGGTGCCGCCGGAGTGCTAGACCAACTGATCTAGCATCCTTTGGCATATATTTACCTCCTAGTTCCAAGTATCTTGACATGAATGATATTTTGTGATATCAAATTGACCAGTACTCTAAATGAAAATCTAGCCATGTCATTGTGATGCTAATTATCATCAGTTTCACCAATTATTTCAGGTTATCCCACCATGGATGAGACAACTGATGCAAGCCCTTCGTCAAAACTCCATACAAGACTGAGACTCTGGGAGTTTCCTGACTCTTATATATTTGAACCAATTGATGGCCTTGCTGACTTGTACTTGTCAGTTAGCCGGACCAGTGGAACAATGAATCTAGTTCAAGACTTGCCGTCACGTGGACCCACTACAAAACATAAAGTTCAAACAGTATATGGTGTGATAGGAGTGCTCAAACTTGCAGTTGGATCATATTTTGTGGTGGTCACGGATCGTGATTGTGTGGGATCCTATTTTGGACACGCAATTTTTAAAGTGACAGGGCTAAAAGTTCTTCCCTGCAATAATGCACATAACACCACCTCTGCTGAGCAGGTCTAACATATGCTTCTTTTGTTCTCAGCTAAGTTGTTTGCGGCGCTTTGCTTGCTTTTATGAATTGACTTTCAAAGTCCATAAATATTCCATTTGAACATTCAAATATGCTGTTGGCAGAAAAAAATGGAATCAGAATTCTCGGAACTCCTGGATGCTGCAGAGAGGACTGTTGGCCTTCACTTTTCCTACGATATCAACCTAACACTTTCGTGAGTATCTTATTTAACATTTTCAGTTACATTCTTGAGCTCTATACTTGAAACGTTTAGTAGATTTAGCTTTTCTAGGCAGAGAGAAGCTATAATAAAATATGCACGTCTCAATTAATTGAGTATTTGGAATATTTCCCTGTATTGATCGCTTACCGCATGCTTGTCTTTGTCTGTTCTAATCCAGTGCACAGAGGCTACATGATCTAGGCGATGAGTATAGAGCTCTTCCTCTTTGGAGACAGGTTTCTTTCGTTCTCCATTTCTAATTCCAGAGTTTGCTTACAGATGGAGGCCTTATCTTTCTCCATTGCAAGCTTCTGCTGCAGTGCTGCTTATGCTTTATTGGAACATGTAGTACCAGGTTACTTTTGCTAGTTGCTACTTTTATTGGTACACAAAAAGAGAGTGACATAATCTGACTATTCCTTTTGGCGACAAAGCTTGCATTCTCCTTTAACACCTAATCTCAAAATGTGCCATTCTGCTGTTGGTAATGCTACTGACTTTAGTAATGCCATTCTCCTTCAACATGGATAATTTGTAGGACTGTTTTAATTTTTGGTAGAACTTTTATGGTGTGAGAAAAATCAAATGTATTTGATTTCAACCTCGTAAAGTTGATTATGAATTTTTCACAGTAGCTTCTCGTAATCACCTCAAAGAACAGTGCAGAAATATGCAATCTTGCTCTGCCAAGTTAAGCATCAGTGCTTAACAATTTCTTGTACTAAATCCACGATGCCTTGTGCTTTTCTAACTACTATTACTGATCAATTAACATAATTATTTTCAGGCGGAACCAAGATTTCTATGGAACGCTTACTTGTTGGAACCTCTAATTGAGAACAAGGTAAGATTAAGACTATCTCTAGGTATTCTGTTTGGATAGGAGGGGTTGGTAACCGGATCGCCTTAGCATTCAGCTCACATTTGAACGAAATCCTAAAATTTTGTATAGTAATTTTCCCATTCTTTATTCTTAATATAATGACACGCAGCTCTCCTGCATGTTCGATAAAAAAATTCCCTTTCTGGACAGGCCCTTAGCTCATTTCAGTTTTGATTTAAGTGCTGATATCTGCAAAGTATTCTGATTTCTTCTTTCTCCCTTGACAGCTGAACCAGTACTTATTGCCAGTAATTCAAGGCAGTATCCTCGGTATATCATGACATTTTCAACAATTTCACTACTAGAGAAATGAGCCTTGCTATGGTACTCCGAGAACCCCTTAGGAAATCACGTTACAACTACTTCTGTTGAAAAATGTTACCTATATATAATGCATCTAATGTGCAACTGTCATATACATTTTTCATAACATGTCACACATCTTTGACATAATAAGTCATGTTAGCATACACACCTCTAAACATGTCTCCTTTTTTTATGTCACATTCAAGAACTAAAAACTTTACTTCCTAGGAGGTAATAGTTAATCATAGCCATCTAGATCTATCTAAGTGGATGGGTCCACAGTAATTTCGGAGTACCATAGCAAATCTGTGGAGAAATAAGATGTTTTCTATTAAAATATTGACTCAAGTTTTCTGTGAGTTTCTGCAACTTAACTAAACATCAGGTTTTCAAAATATCCAAGCAGAAGTTGGGTCAGAGAAGGTAAATGTGACCCTGATTGCACGTCGGTGCACACGAAGGATAGGTGAGGGTTTGTTGTCATCAAAATAAGTTTTTCAGATTTTTCAAATTTCATTAACATTTTAGTTCAATATGTGGTTGGCTGGAACCAGCCTCCTGTTGTACGGTTCTTTTTGTTCCTTTTTTTTCAATTAAAATCCTTACAGTGCACCACCCCCCCGCCCCCCCCCCCCCCCCCCCCCCCCCCCTGCCCCCCGGGCTGTATTTAATGTTAAAAAAACTCCATCTGTCTCATTTCCAGTAAACTCAATTTCTTAGGATTGAATAATAGCTCTCTGGTTTTTTAAGGTACTCGAATGTGGAGACGAGGAGCTGATGCAGAGGGTTATGCTGCAAACTTCGTTGAATCAGAGCAGATAATGCAGTCAAAAGGGTTTACAGCATCCTATGTACAAGTAAGTTTCTTCACACAATCTAGAATCAACCAATAACATTGCTTTTTGGTTCCCACACTTTTATGTTGTGCTTTATTCTGAATTAGTTTGTTGTTATACAAATCTTCCAAATATTTAACAAATTATATGTTTTGTAGGTTCGAGGCTCTATGCCATTCTTGTGGGAGCAGATTGTTGATTTGACATACAAACCTAGTTTTGACATTGTTAGACAAGAGGAGGCGGTGAGCCCACTTATCTCGTTCCTTGTTTTGTTCTTTACCTTGTTGCTTTAATGGCACTATGCATTTCTGTGAAATTATATGCTATCTGTTTCTGTTGTTCAGCCTCGTGTACTTGAGAGGCACTTCCATGATTTGCAAAAGAAATATGGGGCTGTCTTAGCTGTTGATCTTGTCAATACAGTAAGTGCACTGCTCTTGGACTTCGAACTAACTTTAGTGCTATGATTTTCAAAATTAAGAAAGAAGTATATGCTCCATGACCATTGTGTATGGGATTTGCTCCTCTTTAAGATGTCTATTTTCCAAAATCGAATTTATTTTCTTCATATTAGGATTGACCTCTGATATGAAGGGCGGGCCTGGTGCAAGCGGTAGAGTCTTACCGCCTGTGACCAGAAGGTCCCGGGTTCGAGTCGCGGTCTCCTCGCATTGCACAGGCGAGGGTAAGGCTTGCCACTGACACCCTTCCCCAGACTCCGCATAGAGCGGGAGCTCTCTGCACTGGGTACACCCTTTAGGATTGACCTCTGATATGCATTCTGCATACTTGCATGCTTTTTTCCCCAAGTGAGCATGGTTGTTTCGTAGAAATGTAATACCGTGATTCCTTCGGCTTATGTTGCATAGAGTATTTTACTTGCTTATTGACTTCATTCTATCTTTCAGGGTGGCGGTGAGGGTCGCCTCCGTGAAAGATATGCAAAATCTATTGAACCTATTCTTAGTGAAGATATAAGGTAACAATTTCTTTCTCTACGATTGAATGCTCACTGCTCCTATCATGTTGTATTAGAGCTAAGCATGTATGAATGCCATGTCTTGCAGATATGTGCACTTTGACTTCCACCGAGTTTGTGGTCATATTCACTTTGAGCGCCTTTCTCAGCTGTATGATCAGATCAAGGACTATCTTCAGAAACATAAGTATGCTGTTAGCTGATACAGTATATTCAATGCCATGCCCTTTATCATTTATGTACATTCTTGTTGTCTGTCAAAGGAACCTTGTTATATTGGGGCCAAATCTATCATCATCGTGCTTTGGTCAACAGAAAACCACCAATTGCATCAAATCTGCATGCAAAAAACAACTGCACGAGTCACGCTTGAGTGAATCATTTAGTTCTTTAATCTGTTGGTGTATAGATTTTACTCTGATTCAGCCTGATGCAGAACAAACTTTTCTGCTTGAAGTTAAACCTATCTAATCTTGCACATTGCCACCTGAAATACTGGTTGGAGCCTTTAGGGGCTATAGTACAGATGCATTAAGGACCTACCATGCAAATTTTCTTTTTCGTATTCGGAGTTTCTGGCTAAGTAGGAAAAGTGCAGTGCATTCAATCACTAATCATACTGTTATTGGTTTGTTATCTTCTTGTCTAGTGAGTTCTTTTGTATATCTAGCGATATGTTCCTTTATACCTTGTTTCCAAAGTCTCTTACATCTCTGGATGTTATATTGTTATCATTTCCTTTGCATGGTCTTGCTAATATGGTTATGTGATAGGTACTTCCTTGTAAATGATAAAGGAGAGAAAATTGAGGAGCAGACTGGCACTGTAAGAACAAATTGTATAGATTGTTTGGATCGCACCAATGTGACTCAGGTACTTACTAGACTTTATCACATTCACTCGTACTTCAACATTTGTTGTTTATCAAATAATCTGTCTATGCAATACCGTTTGTCATCCAGTTACCTAGTTTTTCAAACCAGCGTATGACATTTATTGTTTGTCTAAGGGCCCTTCATGGTTTATTATAGCATTAGTGTATATTATCAGACAGGTGTAGAAATTGCAAAGCCATCTTTTGATTTGTGAATCATGTCCAAACTGTTTCACTGTGTATGGAATATGGATTGATGTACTTTTAGGACTGCATGCTCGATATTGATCATATGGTTTAAGTTGCACACTTGTTTGGTTTTTCAGATTGTTTGTTCTAAAACAGTACATACTAGTAATACATTTCTTTTTTACTGGAACATACACATACTAGCAATACTGATGCAATAAGAATCCCATGGCTGGACTTGCAAAGTAGACAATCATTGCACTCTTGTTGATACTTTTATGACATACTATTGCTATTTATTTTATGTTATAAGTTCTATTCCTGTTCAACTTTCGCTTGTATATCTAAACTCTGACATTGCTGAACAGAGCATGATTGGGCGAAAAATTCTGGAAAGCCAACTTCAACGTATAGGAGTTTTTGGTGCTGGTGATACAATAAGCAAACATCCAGCCTTTGATACAAACTACAAAATTTGTGAGTATTATGTTTGCCATTTAATTAATCCAGGTTCTTGGTTCTACTTTTCCAAGCCATATAAACATGTTGCTGTAGTAAAATGAGCCTTTTTTCAGTGTGGGCCAATCATGGAGATGCAATAAGCATTCAGTACTCTGGAACTCCTGCTCTGAAGGGAGATTTTGTTCGGTAATTTATTTAGAAAAAAAATCATGTTTCTTATTTTGAGTTCTTTTATTCTATTTCTATTTCTTTCCTTTTCTAGTTAGCAAGAACATAAACTACTTCTAATTGTACATTAACTAAGAACAGTTGTAGCTTGTTGCCACTTTTACAATGATCTCTATACCTGTATCACTCAGATAATGGGCTACTGTAATCTAACCAGTAAATTTCAGTGCAACAGGGCACAAGCTGGTTCCACATGTCCACATTAATAATTTGGCTGACCAAGTGCATATTAAGTAGTGTACTTTTGTTTGTCAGTCTCTAGATTACTGCTAGTTAATTTATATTCATTTTGTTTGTAGTTGGGTGCTTTAAAATGAAGACAAATGTGGAATATTTTTTATTCTATTTCTAGGATACTTTGTCCATAGTTTGAATTTGTTTTTGTCTATTAGGTATGGGAAGCGAACTACTCAAGGAATTCTGAACGATTTGAGGAATGCACTTGGTAGATACTACTTTAATAACTTCGTTGATGGGACTAAGCAGGTAAACAGTTCTTTTTTTTGTGGTGCCCCAAATGTCACATTTCCATAACTTAGCCTAGTACTATATTATGTTAATCATATATTAGTACCAGTGCGATTCTTGAATTGGGGGTAAGCCTAAGCAAGAAAGTACTGAAAAATTTATGATGAAAATGGCAGCTTACATGACGTTGTATGATTTAATTGAGTGGTAAGGATTTTCACTAGTGTCAGAGGACTATACGCCAATTATGATTAATGCGTCCTCTATAAAACCTGTTGCTAATGTCTCCATCCAGTCTAACTGACTTCATACGAGGCTCAACTCTCTTTCTTCTAAGTTCCAGTTTACCTTTCGTTGAAGTATCTGACTTGTGTGCTATATAGGCAGTGCCTCAGTATTTATTTATTACCTTACACAGGATGCCATGGATCTTCTTCAAGGACATTACATGACATCTGTTAGTCGAGACATGGCAGTGCCAAGCAAAGCAGGACTTCTGGAGAGTTATGCGGTGGGTACAATTAGCTATAGCTTGAAGTTGCATTTTAGGTATGGAGCTATCACATTGTAGACTAACCTCTGCAGTTTTTCTTTCGCAGTCCTTCCGCCTTGCTTTTGCATTGGTTATGGGAGCTCTAATGTTCATGATGATGTCACTAAGACAAGGTAAGAATTCTGAATCTTCTGAAACAGGCATTTGGGGGTGTTCTGCTATAAATTTATGCTGATTAATTCTCCCCTGCAATTTGGCAGGCAGCAACATTTGCTCTCTGTTTTTCTATCCAACATACATGGATTAAATAAAGGAACAATTTATTAAAAATCTTGCATTTAGTCTCATCCTTTGGAAAACAACTTTACCACTAAATATGCTGCCTCGATATTTTGTTTGGGCAAATAAAGAATATTGTGCAATGAGTAAATAAAAAAACAACGAATTCCACTTGCACAAATGTTTATTCCTTCCCTTATCTTTTTCTTGGGTCAGTGAAGAGTTGTGCCATGACTCAACTTTGTGTGTGTGTGTGTGTGTGTGTGTATTTGGGCGCGCGCGCCTGTGTGGTCAAGTTGATGTGCCAGGCAGCATGACAAAATTAATGATGTGTTTGCTAGAGACCAGACCACAATAGCCATGAAGTCTGCCTTGCAACAGTGATTTGGAGGATGTTAAGAAATCAATTTGGAAGTTGAGAGTGAATTTAGATTGCATCACCGTTCTAGGGACAAATATGAAATGTTTTGGGCTTTGTTATATGCATCCTTGATCTTGACTATTTTAAGTATAACTAAGTCGACTATACAGACTGATGGAATTGGTTAGTTGATGTTCACAGCTGACTGCTACATCAATTTTGCAGCCCGGAATGATGTTCGCCATTTGTTGCTGTCACTTCTGTGGGCTGGTTTTTGTATTGGCATCACACATTTTGTTAGAGCCAATGGTCGCACGTTCACTAACCGACCTAGGTTTCACAAGTCACGCCATTGATCATTGATGGATGCAAGATGACCATTTGCTCGTCAAGCGACCTAGGTTTCACTTGTTGACACACATTGGTTTACATGAAGTGTTGCATTTTTTGGCATGGTACTTGCCCTTTGTAATAAGTTTTCTTCCATTTTGTAACAAGTTTTTGTTTCCTTCTCTCCTACTTTTGGTTCATACTGTTTTGGCCATCATGGTCTTTGGTAGAATTCATTTGTAAAAACCAAGTGACACGCCTTCAGCACATATCAGTCTATTATGATTTGTTCATATTACATACTTTTGAGTCCTTGACATTTGCACCAGCTATTTTTTTGAGGCAAAATTTGCACCAGCTATGGCTTTTCTTCTTCTAACATGAAGTTTGTTCTATATCCTTGTTCCTTTGGGTTTAAACTGAGATAGCTCTACCTACATCTCACATAAAATATTCAGACTCAAACTGCCTATCTGTATAGGGCAAATCAGTTACCCTGTCAATTCATCACCTGAAGTTTTCTGTCGTATAACAGTTTCAGCCGTGCAAACAGACCCGATCTTGAATTATATAAGCTGCAGCGTTAAGCTGACCTGGATGCATATTATGCATTAACCTTTTGTGCTTTCGTCCTGATGCACTATCAGATGTTTCCTGCAAGCGGTCACAAACTAACTTCTTTAGCCTGTCCTTGACCTTTTATGTTTTCTTGAAGTCCTGCTGAAGCATCGCAAGAGTGGTTGTTGTCTAGAAAGAAAGAAACAGACTTTTCCTTGCATACTTGCTGTGTATGTACTTTTTTACTGTTCCTTGTCAGCTCTGTGTGTGCTCCATCAACTTGTCCAGCCTACACTTATAAAAGCTCCCTGTGCCTTTGGTGGCAAGTCCTCTTCTTCCCCTCTACCGGCCGTCGTTTTTTACTTGACCTCGACACAAGGCCTGCTGCTGCAACTCCTCCGGTGGGTGTTTGAAGTAGAAGCCAAGACAGGCCTGGAACGATGTCTACTTCACCGCCCTTCGCCATCACCATGATGCTGCATTGCATTTGCATCGCGTTCCTCGCACTCTTCTATAGTGCTACTACACTACACCCGTGGTGATGGAGGTAACCGCCGCGAGCCGAGCCGAGGTGGACACCTCCCGGCCGTTCCAGTCTGTCCGGGAGGCAGTGGAGGTGTTTGGCGAGCGGCGGCACGGCGGCGGCAACGGCAGCTCGACCGGGAGCAGCGCGCCCCCGGCGGCAGCCTCGCCATCGTCCGTGATGCTGGAGTGCCTGAAGAAGCTGGAGGAAGACCTGGCGGAGGCCAAGGGCGAGGTGGTGAAGCTGAGGCAGAGGCAGGCCCAGATGGAGGTGGCTGTGTCCAGCCTGAGCGTGCAGTTCAGCAAGGGCCTGGCCGTCTACTCCAGCCTCAGCAAGGGCAAGGAGGTGGCCGTCGTCGTTGGAGAAGAGGAGGACAGTGGTGGCCATGGATGCGTCCGCAGCGACCGGTGGGATGAGAGCCGGGCCGAGGAGTGGGTGGCGAGCCTCGAGTACCTGCCGAGCCTGTCGGAGGCGCTGGCCATCAAGATGGTCGAGGATGACCTGGGCGACAGGAGGAAGGAGAGGAAGGTGAAGAAGAATAACAAGGCTGCCAGTGCCAGCAGGACCAAGAAGCACAAGAGCGGCGGGCTCTCATTGCAATTGGTTGGGGGCATGTTCTGCTCCAAGAAAGCGAAGTCCAGGTGATGGTGATCTTGGTCCGCGAGATGTGTTTCTATTTATGTTGACAAAAGAACAAGACAATGCAACCTTTTTCCTACCTTGTTTTCCTGTTGAAGAATCTGCCTCATATATAAGCTGCATTGTGCGGCAGCCAGTCCGGAACATAGGAATTCCGCAAGGATTTCATGGGAATATATATTGCATGGAACAGTTTGATTTGATCCCCGTGTAAATCCTGCGAAATCCCTATTTGTTCCAGATGGGGGCCTGAGAGAGTTTTGACGTTGATGCTGTTCTGTATGTTTCCCCCCCTAAAAGGAAATACATGCATGTATTACCTTGTTTCCCTACATATTAAGCTATATATGTAATGAGTGTTAACAGGTAAATTATGCACTTTGTCAAGTATGATCACAGAGATAATCAGGTTTGTTTGCAAAACGTTTCTGGTTGTGATCGGTAGTGCTTGCTGTAGCAGCGCTGCACACCAAGCACTGTTGAAATCAAGCAGCTACAGCTGCAGCCTTGGTTATAGAAGTACAAGCCGAGCACTTGAGGTAATTATTTTAAGGGCAACCACCACTTAATTTTCTTGGCCGTTAGATCTAAAATTGAGGGTCCAGATCAAATCTCCATCTCTCTATCTTTTCTTGTTGATTTTCCCTGGCTATGTTCTGAAACCAATGTTTACCTTCCAGCCCTTATCTCTTGATTTTCCTTGGCTATATTCTGACACCAATGTTTTCCTTACCTTTCCCTCTCATAGTGAGCCAGAGTTGTTTCCTGGCTTAATATACCTAAGGGGAGTAATTGTTTCCCATGCATTTGTCTATCCTCATTGTTTGTGAGAGCAAGAGATGAGACATACATTTGCCTTTGGAAATTGAAAATACTAGAAGAACGCCCCGCGCGTTGCTGCGGAAATCGCTAGTGAAATTATATTACTTATATTTACTAATATGATTGAATAAATATCATAATACATGTTTGTGAATGATTTTTAGCATTCTGATGTAGATAACTAAATATATGTTAGTAAATAATGTGGTTTGTTAATGTGAATAGCTTGAATGAAGACATAATGGCATGAATTAATTGAATGTGTTAGTGGATGCTGATGTGGACACTTTGCATAGCGAGATAGTTGAATGTGCTAGTGGGATATATTAGTAGATGCTGATGTGGACACTTTGCATTGCAAGATATATTGCTAGTGGGGTTTATCTTTATAAGAGATATAGATAGATATAGATATAGATTTATCTTCTTCTCACATAGTTCAGAAAAGTCCAACAATATTACACAGCAAAAAAGTACATGTTCAATATTTTTTAGCAAACAAAGTATATGTAGGCATGGGTAAACTAGAACCATTATTGTACTACTCTGCCTATATTGGCTGTTTCAAGATGGGTGTGTAGTTATGTGCATGAGATATCTTGGAAGACGTTATAGCTGCCTGCCAGCTCCAACTTCCAAGTGTACATATCTGGACCCCTATGCTGCCCACCAGCATGAGCACCGATGTGGTTCACATGTTATCTTGAATGACTCAGGTATTTGTGACGTCGAGTAGATTCATGAACGGTTATAGCTTCCAACGATCTGTGAAAGTGGAAAGCCAATAAGATCGTCAAACAAGTTTTGGTTCTGTCTTTTTGAAAGTATCACTAAGGGCCCTTTTTGGAATATAGAAATTTCATTGGAACCGTACAACAAGAATTGATTCATTTTCACATAAACCAGAGGAAACATGAAAAAAATCGCATTCCAAAGAAACAAAGGGTGTGTTTGGTTTGTGGCTAGACGTCGCATCATATATCATCGTAACATGGGATAAGTGAAACCATATTTCAGGTCAGATTGCATGAACGGATGTAGAAAAAACTAAGATTATCTGGTTACATGCATGAGCGAATGCAGTCTACTATGACATGCGGGCTCACAAAAACACATCCTGCATCCTGTGGGTCTAGCTTGATAGTGAAGGCCAATCTGGCTGCATGAGCTGATGCAGGATGCAGCTGTATCTTACAAGTTACACCTGCAGAGCACTCACACAACACGTGCAAGGATCTAACATCCTTCTCTTTGGGAATCTACACATGCGTCCAAATGTAGGCCGACATGTGGAGAACCAAACACGCCCTAAGTATTTCTCATGATGAAAATGCAATAGACTGCATGCACTCCTTTACATGTTGTGTATGGCACTGTTTTTTTTTTGAAAATCAACATGTCAAGATGGTATTAAAAAAACTTTGTTAGTCGTTAGGCACTCATTCTTTTCCATGAGTCTGTGTGTGCAGCGCATGATCATGCTAGTAAGTTGGATGGGTGTAAGAGCAACTCCACCAGATTAAAAAAAAGACTCACTTTCCTATATTCTTGCATAAAAAGAACTGAGGTGCAAAACATAGTTACAACAAATCCCCTCTCCTATTTTTTGTTTCTCACTTGAGAAAAAAAAAATCCTCCCTCAACTCCTGGAAAAAGGGGAGAGAAACCCAATCTCTTTTCCCTTTTCCTCTCCATGCCAAGCCACCACGTACGGTGTTTCCTCACAGAACTAACGGAAGTATTAAATAGGAAAGAAAAACTTGAAACAGGTACCGATAGAAAAGAATTTGTACTTTTTCTGGTGTTAAATAGGAAATTCTCATATTCATACATATTTACATTTATCTGTTGAAGGATAGATTTACCTAGTGCTTAATTATCTTTAATGAATTCATATACAAATTCATCTAGGGCTGCTTTTCTTTTTTGCTAAAAAAAATGAAGTTATTTAGGGAGCTCTTGAAGATGCTCTTACTAGAGGAAACAATTCTTGATACTACCTCTGTCCCAAAAATATGCCGTTGGGACAAGATTTTGGTACGATCTCAAAAGTGACAAACATAAGTAACAATTACAAGCTAAATGCTGATATGCAAGTGTATTCAAAATACTTGCAAAATCACTTAGTTTTCAAGGATTTTAAGAAAAGTGCAAAGCCTAGTTAATCCACTTTCATTTTATCATTTTTAAAGCAATATTTATGATATCAATAAATATTATTATTAGTAGATATATAATGCAATATGTTAGAACCATAATCATTAATATTATTTTCTACAAACTTAACTTAAAAAGGTTTGACTTTGAAGAGATCCAGAATTGCACTCTTAGAGAGACGGCAGGACAAAGTATTTTAAAGGAAATGAGTAATGAAAGATAAGCATAGAAGACCGCGTAAGTATTTTACAAGAAATTAGTGATGAAAGACAAGCATAGACGACCGCGTAAGTATTTTACAAGAAATTAGTGATAAATGTTAAGCATAGAAGACAGTGTCAAATCAATGTCGAGCACTTTTGATCGAAAGTATTATAACAAACATGCTTCTAGCCTTCTAGGGCAGGACTCTGCTACCACGTCTGCGGTGTCGCATGTTGCTGAGTAGCCAAGCTTCGCATCAGCCATTTCATAGCCAAAATTAAAGCAGAAATATATATAGCAAGAAAAAACATGGCCAGTCTCAACAACACATAACCTAACAAGCTGACCCCGCACCGAAAAAAAAAATTGTGAGTGGTCACGGTATACAGACATGGCCACATGGGGCACCCAGATACCAAATAAACTAAATCTCACCATTTCCAAGTTCCAAAACGAGGAAGGTGTCAGGCTCTCAACATTTCCAAAACCAACCATATACGCCAGGTCCAACTGTCTGAGTTCTTCGAAGTAGTTGTTTCAAATTTCAACAAAACAAAATACGAGACATTAGCAAATTCAGGATAACAAAATGACACTAAGGACGTAGCTTTTTCAAATTCCAACAAGAAAACACGAGACATTAGCAAATTTTGTCAGATATCACCACATAATGCTAGCAAATCGTGCTCCAAAATTGCATGACACAACTTAGGCCCTGTTTAGTTTCCAAAAAGACCCACATCGAATCTTTAGACGTATGCATAGAGCATTAAATGTAGGTAAAAAAATAACTAATTGTACAATTTGTCTGTAAATGTCGAGACAAATCTTTTGAACCTAGTCCATAGATGGACAAATTTTGCCAAATAACAACGAAAGTGCTATAGGAATTTTTCCCAAAAAAATTTAGGATCTAAACGAGGCCTTATATAATGAGACATTCAAGGAAAATGTGCTCAGATTTGGATTCAGGACAACTTACCTGTCAAGTCCTGTAGCAATGTGTCAGATGATGCGTGTGCCCGTTCAGTAGAAGAGCGGAACGATTAGGAATCACCTTCAGCTATATCATAAGATTTTAAGTCCAGGAGCCATCGTAATGTAGAAGCAGCAAGAGGACTAGAAATTAGGAGCACTCCAAGAAATTGAACAGATTCAAAAGGCTACTCATGTACAAGATCCCCAAAACAGCCTACTTACCTATTGGAGTGGAAATAAAATGCAACAGCAAAGGAAACAAACACATGAACACTGCACCAAAAATAGAAGCTTTACGGAGAAAGCAAAGGGAGGAAAACGTAATTAAGGAAACGAGACTACAGAGGATTGTCGATAAAATTGGTTAGCCTTATCACCTGTAAAAAGGATTAAATCAAATCATAAAATGTTTCTATTAAGAATACCCATTGGGAGAAAAAAAATGACCAAATTAATTAGTAACACTGCACTGGCAATGACCTATGTGCAGCATCTGTTCTACCCCCAATGAACTGAAAGTTACACTCATTAAACATAGTTAAAGGTTGACACAGTTTCTGTTACACTTCTGACGAGCAGGAATTACCATGTATACCACCGCTACCTGAGGTTCAAAAACTGCAGGGCTGGGCCCAATCACTGCCCTGAACTCTTAATCACTATTGAGGTTTTGGAGGTTCGAATCTTTCAAATCTATGATGAGTGCTCGAAAATTTCCTTCCTTGATGGTATGGCCATTTTGATCTTGGCCCATTTTGCCATGACCTATGCACTCTCCCATCTCGGCCCATGATCCTTCCGCATTGTCCAGAATTGTTATGTTTAACTTGGGGTGTTCCATCATGCTGAAACATCTGGGATGATGAAGTGGAGGGGCAAGGACTCCCTCGTGGATAGGGAGGCAATGGTGGAAAAGGACTAAAAGGCACGCCAGGTGCAACTTTCCATTTTTGATGGCATTGGCCTCCTTCAGATTCAGGGGTTCCAAAGTGCTGAACAAGAGTGACAGGAACCCCATATGAAATACTCAAGCTAGGTTGGTACCTCTCCATGCAAAGTCCTGGAGCAACCTCACTGCCTATGGAAAGTTGTGCAGGCCGACACTCCAGCTGGGACTCAAACCCAGGAGGGACTTCATCATCTGCACCCTGTGTTGAACTCCCCATGCCAAGAACATCAGTACAATAGTTGTTTGCGCCCTGATTCCTCTGCAACTTATTTCTCATAAAGCCACAAAAAACTTTTTGGATTTTTAGTCCCACCATCTTATAATGCTCGTCAGGTTGATAGTCCCAACGGCTATTGCGTTTCCTCCTATCAGAACTCCAGACTGTATTAGTCCCCTGGACATCATACACAAATGTGGATGTACTACGGGGGATCCATCTATCACGGAAGCTCCGAGCAATCTGATGAACCTGTCACATGGAGGAAAGAGTATTTTAGGCTTGACAGATTGATTCACGTGTTAAGGATTGCATGCATACAGATAAAAATCACATGAAACTTTCTTTAGAAAACTAATAGTACAAAGAAAAAACAGACATGAGAAGTAACCAGCAGAGATAATTTCTGAGAGGGTCAAAACTGCAAAATCATAGACACATGCCGCTTCATGGAAAAGCAGTGCCTGGTATGTAATTACTGGTTGTGGAAGTGGTTTATAGGAACACAAAAGCATGTTGAGGTTTAAATTTGACTGCACATGCAAGTATGGTAATTCTGTTGTACATGCACCGCTTATAGTGATATACTTTCCTTTCGAAACTATCAAAAGTTTTGCCTGTTTTTCCATGATAAATTGGTCTAAAAAAATAAAACTACCAAAAAGTAATACTAAACATCCATGTATCCAGAATAGAAGTGAAAACAAAACTGCACCATTTGCAACTCAACGAAGAAGAAATATAGCAGCACAGATCCACAACATTAATCCAAAATGCATCCATGTGATTTGTGCTATCATTCTACAGGTGTTTTCCAAATTAATAAGTGGATATTAAGTTTCCAGGTGCAACCTAACTTTACCACAACTCACTTTGCAAACATAATAGTTTGTAGTCGAGGTTGTGTTTTTGCCACACTTTCGTACTTAGTACTTTAGTCTATTGCAGCAAGTTTTGGCGATCAAGACACTCACATGGTCAGTGTACAGACCATAAACAGTCGTGCTTTAACTAGCTTTGCCACAAGTGTAGTGGCCATTTCGGTGGTCAAATGCGTGGAAGCCTAATTCCATGCATAACCTTTGCGTTTGAAATCTACCAAATAAGTAACTATGCACATATTTCCAAAACATAAAGCTGAAAGACTGCATTAGCATGGTATGTCCATTACCTGAACATCGTGATGTCTTGTTAAACTCAGCATCGAGTCTCTGAAGCTGCAGTACAAGTTCCAGATGAAGTTATAGAAAAAGTGAATTGTGATTAAAACTTCAAGGAACAAAGGTAGGAGCTATCTCTAGATCCACGTTAAATTGGCATGCACTGTTACTTCACTGGGCTTAGTTTAGTAAACAGTGACAGTTTGAAAACTGTCCTCCTATTGCATAGCAAGAGAATAAATTAGAAGTTAAGGAACCACAAAGTAACAAGCAAGAATGTCATTTGTTCTGAGATAAGGATTTCATTTCTCTTAGAGGCCGTTTGGATTCCTTCATTTTCGAGAAATTGAAATCTACTTAATGGATTAGGCTATTTGGTTTGGAATTTGAGATTCCACAACTTTCCGAAGTTCACATATAAGCCTATCTCAAATTCATAAGGTGGGAGATGGAAATTAATTATATAGATCACCATGCTATGTTTCTACTCTAACTTATAGCACGCTCTTAAACTCGTTTCCCTATAGTAGAAATGCAATATATAAGCATTTCTCTTGCATGGCTAACAATATTATACAAATATATTCAATATACAATCACGTTAGCTTAATTAATATGTGCCTAAATTATAATTCATTAGAATGAATTCAATTCCAAGGATCCAAACGGGGCCTTAGAGAAAACCCCATGCTAGTTCAGGTCAAAAAGGCATTACAAATAAATAAAACACAAAAAAGTAACGGTCCCTAGAAAACAAATTGAATATGAAACTCTTCAATCGGTACCAAATAACACTGGAATAAACAAGTTTAAATAATCTAACCTTTCAACTCCAGCACATCGAGGACCTCCATTTATATGTTCAGATGTCAAAATTCCTTTCTGAGCTAGAAACTCAAGTACCTGAAGGAAGAAGCCAATATCATACACAGTAACACCAGGTTCAGGTGATATAACCCTGATTATGATGTATTACCTCCAATAAAGAATGTTATTTAGGGTTCCATCAGTCAACATGATTAAACTTTGACCATTGATTTCTCTTCAAATATTTTCAATAAACTTTTGAAAATGGTATGGTCAGATTTGTCTTTAAAAGTAATTCCAAAAATTTAAAGCTTCACTATATTTTGCGTTAATTTATACTTTATAGACCATGTCGCTGTCCAAAATGACATTTATTTGTGACTAGAGGGAGTAATGTGAAAATAATAAGATGTCAACTGGAAACAATACAGGATGTGAATATTATGGTAGCTGATAACATTTTATTAGAGAATGAAGTGCAGACCTTCAGAAGCTTCCGTGTAATAGGTGTCCGGTGGAAGATGTGTCTATTCTGCTTCAATATATTATGAAGCATTTGCAGTCCTGCCACAAAATAGAACAAAAAGGTTCTGAGTAGGTGACTGAAGCACTTTCATACAGGGAGTTGAAGGAATGCTAGGAAATATTACCATTCTTATTGATGATATCCAACAGAACCGAATGTGATTTTGTTTTTAGAAGTGCCTCAAGAATCAATGAAAGATCCCTCATACTGAAACAGATAGAAAGAAATTAGCACATTTTAGGAGAGGAAACCTTGGATCCCAATTCATCTGGTGATCAAACCTTTTGGATGTGCCCCCAGCACTGCCACCTTCTGCTGCAGTCACAAGGAGAAGCTTCAAGTATCCATTTGTAGCATCCTGCTCCAGAAGATACATTGACTAGTTAGGACATAGAAATGTAGAATGATAACTCACGATGAATCAAAGGCTTATAATCTTCTAAAGCCATGTGCCTTCCAAACTTTCATAACATAGTATCAGACCCAATTGGAATGATTTGTGTCCAGCATACGGAGATTGCATCATAATTAGAATCATCCACAAAACTTTCGCAAAAGGATCTTGTGTGCAAACCTGGTACTCTAGATTATGTACAATTAAGGGGATAATGATGGTTTCATACCTTTCGCTTGCTGATACCACCGTCCACATCCAGTAGGCTGTTCAGTCTCCCTTCAACTACATATACCAAGGAGAGATCACTAAGACTATCACATTTCAAAGTGGGAAGAGGAAAGCATGAGGCAGAATTGTACCTCCCAAAATGTGCTCATTGTCAATTGGAGATGATGGTTGTGGTTTCTGATTTTTATGTTGTTTTAAGTTTTTTCTCTCGGTAGCACTGAAAGTAGGCACCAGATTGCCCCTGAAATCAGAACTAAGCGTCGATCCATTTATTATATTTGGAGCCTTTGATCCTTCTGTTGAGTTTGCAGTCTTTCGCAAAAGATCTGATGACTGAGTGTCATGTACTGGGAACGTCTGCAAAGAACTTTCAAATGTTCGTGACACATGCACAGGTGTGCGATTGACATCTTCATCTTCTGGTGGGCTCCATGCTTCCAAGGAATGTTCAGGCTCACTAGTTTCAAATGGGGTTCCTCTAGTTTCCTCAAGCAGGTCTAACTCTACTTTTGCAGCTGAGGAATCATGTAGATCTTCCCCTTGAATAGAAAATTCAGTTTCTGAAATATTTGGGTGGCTACCATCAGAATCAGACCCATTTGGACCCAGCAACTCCTCAGAATCTTTGTCAACAACCATTTGTTCAAAATGATCTGCTTCTGTATCGTCTTGGGTGATGATGGTATCAACAATTGATACGTCTCCACCAAGGTAACCCCGACATTTGGCGGTACCACAGAAGCATTTTTGAGGAGCAGCACCAGATACACGAACATAATTGTAATCAAATGTCAATTCTTCACCCTATATATTATAAGAACAAAACATACCCGTTACACGCTGACAGTTGCCCAGTATTATACGACATGCATAATATAATTCACTGAGACTATTCACTGATTCAACTTCAATTATAGATGAAGCAAACCAACCCTCACTCTTTCTGTTAGATGTGATGGATAAGTCTCTGTGGCTGGTGGTTGTAGGGCTGCTGCACACTGCAGCACATGATCTTTGTGTCCAGCATCTTTTGACTGCTTTTAGGACAGCAGTTAGCATCTAGGACAGCATCTGCTTTTAGGACAGCAGTTGACATCTAGGATAGCATCTTAGACTAGCATCTTAGACTAGCATCTTGGCATATGCTTGGCTGGCTAGCAGCCTATAAATATGTATCCCCAACCCCTCAGGTTGGCATGGCATTGTTTGAGTTTGTGTGAGAAATAAACCAGAAAATTGTCCCAACTCCTAGTGTCATCCTCTCTCGATGAGAGTAAGGATTCAGCTATTACCAAGAGTGCGAATCCAGCGACTAACAAGTGGTATCCGAGCCGTACTATCCTGTAGCCTGAGCATCTCCTGTTCTTCTCCTTCCCCGGCCTCGCAGCAGCCCCAACCGCAGCCGGTAGCAACAGCAGCTCCGGCTGCCCCTGCTCTCCACACAGCAGCCCCCTCGATAGCGCGCCATGTCCGCAGGCCAGTCTCAGGGCTCGGTCGCCTCGAGCGCGCGGCGTCGGCAGGAGGCCGACCTCGCCGCGGCAGAGAAGCGCGAGCGAGCGGCAGCAGACGCCGCTGCAGCAGCGGCAAGGGCATCGAGGCTGGCAGCAGCGGAGCTAGCAGCAGCTAGAGCGGAGGTGGAAGCAGCGGCGGCGGCGGATGCAGCGCGTGCAGCAGCAGCGGAGGTCGAGGTTCTACGCGGCAGCAACAGCAGCTCCATCGCTGCTGATGATAGCGCCGACGCGGACCTCGAGCTGCTGGAGAGGGAGGCATCGCGAGGGCGAGCGGCGCAGTGGGCAGCCGCGCATGCCCACGAGCGCGGCGGCAGCCCAGACAGGCGCAGACACGCCGGCGGCGCTCCTGAAGGAGGCGCGCACGGCGGTGGCGCTCCTGGAGGAGGCGCGCATGGCGGCGGCGGACGGGTCGACGGAGAGCGCGGCCTTCATAGGCAGCGCGGCTCTCTCTCCCCGGTTCGGTACCGTGGTCACCACGAGTACCAGGCTGTCGACGGACGGGTCGACGGAGAGCGCGGCCTTCACAGGCAGCGCGGCTCTCTCTCCCCGGTTCGGTACCGTGGTCACCACGAGTACCAGGCTGTCGTCAGGGACGTCGGCCCCGGCGGCGGGTGGCCTACCCTCACCAAGACCAACTATGTTGAGTGGGCTGCGGTGATGAGGGTGAAGCTCCAGGTGCGGCATATGTGGGATGCAGTCCGGTACGGCGACGTCGACTACGACCAAGATCGACGGGCGCTGGATGCTCTCATTGCTGCAGTCCCGCCCGAGATGCAGTTTTCGCTTACCAGCAAGCGGACTGCCAAGGAGGCTTGGGGACGCCATCGCTGCAGCACGCATCGGCAGCGACCGCGCCCGCAAGTCCACACTGCAGGCACTTCGCAAGGAGTGGGAGAACCTGGCCTTCAAGCCAGGTGAGGACGTTGATGACTTTGCTCTCCGTCTCAACACTCTGTTGCAGAAGTTGGTGCAGTTCGGCGATGACACCTACGGCGAGGAGAGAGCTGTTGAGAAGCTCTTCCCGCTGCGTCCCCGAGAAGTACAAGCAGATGGCTCGCTCAATCGAGTCTCTGCTGGACCTCTCCACGATGACGATCGAGGAGGCGTTGGGGCCGCCTCAAGGTCGTTGACAGCGATGAGCCACAGCGCCTCTCGGGACCCGTCACCATTGGCGGGAAGCTCCTCCTCACTCGGGAGCAGTGGGCTGCCGGCCAAGGTGACAGGAAGAAGGGGGAGCCTTCTTCCACGACAGGCAGCCGCAAGCGTGGCAAGCGTGGCAAGCCGCGCAAAGACGCCCAGGCAGGGGCGCGAGGACGTGCCGAGGGTGATGATCGTGGAGGCGCCCAGGGCGGCGCCGCTGGCAAGCAAAAGCCAGCACGAGGCGACCCTTGCTATAACTGCGGCAAGCTTGGTCATTGGGCCAAGGATTGTCGACAGCCACGACGCGGCCAGGCCCACGTCGCGCAGGCGGAGGAGGAGGAGCAGCCGGCTCTGTTCATTGCTCATGCGAGCATCGAACTACCTCCAGCAGCACCGGCCGCAACGGCTCTCCTCCACCTTGACGAGCCAAAAGCACACGCCCTCCTCGACGACAGCTCGGCAACGACAAGGCCGACGGGTGGTGCCTTGACACCGGCGCCACCCACCACATGACCGGGCGGCGGGAGTTCTTCACCGAGCCTCGACCCAAGCGTTCGAGGCACCGTCAAGTTTCGGCGACGCCTCCGCTGTGGAGATCAAGGGCGTCGGCTCTGTCGTCTTCGTCGCCAAGACTGGCGAGCACAGGCTGCTCACCGGTGTCTACTACATCCCCGCGTTGAGGAACTCCATCATCAGCTTGGGACAGCTGGATGAGAGCGGATCGCGCGTGGAGATCGAGCATGGGGTGCTGCGCATCTGGGATCATCGACACCGGCTCCTGGTCAAGGTCAACAGGAGCAACCGCCTCTACGTCCTTCACGCACAGGTGGCGCAACCTCTTTGTCTTGCAGCCCGCCGCGACGACGACGCTTGGAGGTGGCACGAGCGCTTTGGGCACCTCAACTTTGAGGCCCTAAGGCAGCTCGGCAGCAAGGACATGGTGCGGGGCATGCCGCACGTCGACCACGTGGAGCAGTTCTGCGACACCTGCGTCCTCACCAAGCTGCGGCGGCTCCCTTTCCCTCGCCAGGCAAGCTTCCGCGCCAAGGAGAAGCTGGAGCTCGTACACGGTGACCTCTGTGGCCCCGTGACACCGGCTACACCTGGAGGCCGGCGCTACTTCCTCCTCGTCGACGACATGTCCCGCTACATGTGGGATGTCCTGCTCGACGCCAAGGCAGCCGCGGCGGACGCCATCAAGCGTCTTCAAGCTGCTGCGGAGGCGGAGTGCGGCCGCAAGCTTCGGGTCCTACGCACGGACAACGGCGGCGAGTTCACGGCGGCCGAGTTCGCGGCGTACTGCGCCGATGAGGGGATCCACCGCCACTTCTCCGCGCCGTACACTCCGCAGCAGAACGGCGTCGTCGAGCGCCGCAACCAGACGGTGGTGGCCACCGCCCGTGCCCTCCTCAAGCAGAGAGGGATGCCGGCGATCTACTGGGGTGAGGCGGTGATGACTGCCGTTCACTTGCTCAACCGCTCCCCCACCAAGGCCCTCGACGACAAGACGCCATACGAGGCCTGGCACGGGCGCAAGCCCGCGGTGAGCCACCTTCGCGTCTTCGGCTGCCTGGCCTTCGTCAAGGAGCTCAACCACGTCGGCAAGCTCGACGACCGGAGCACGCCAGGGGTCTTCATCGGCTACGCGGAGGGCTCCAAGGCCTACCGCGTCCTCGACCCTGCGACACGACGCGTGCGCATCACGCGTGACGTCGTGTTCGACGAGGGGCGAAGTTGGACGTGGGGCAAGATGGTGGATGACGACTGGACTCCGACGACCAGCGATTTCGTCGTCGACTACGTCCACTTCAAGGAGGCGGGGGGAGCTAGCAGCTCGTCCTCACCGAGCTCGCCTACCCCACCACCTTGTTCGCCACCACCTCCGGCGAGTCCTTCACCACCGCCACCACCAGCTCCGGCAAGTCCACAGGCTCCGGCGAGTCCACCACCAGCACCGCCGGCCACGCCTCGCTCTCCTACACCGGACCCTACCTCTTCAGGCTTGGCACCGGCAGCTTCGGCCCACGACGAGCAGCGCACAGTGGAGTTCGCAACTCCGCTGTCCAACGACGAGGATCGCATCGACGCCTACCACGGCGGCGAGCCTCTGCGCTACCGTACCGTGGACAACCTCCTCGGCGAGCAGCCGGTCCCTGGACTGGCTCAACACGACTTTGAGGCGGAGCTGCACCTCGCACAGGACGATGGCGAGCCTCGTTCCTTCGCCGAGGCGGAGAGGGACGCGGCATGGCGTGCCGCGATGCAGATGGAGATGGACGCCGTCGAGCGGAACAAGACGTGGGAGCTGGCCGATCTTCCAGCCGGCCACCACGCCATCTCTCTCAAGTGGGTCTTCAAGCTCAAGAAGGACGAGACCGGAGAGGTGATCAAGCACAAGGCGCGTCTGGTGGCGCGCGGCTTCGTCCAGCAAGAAGGAATCGACTTCGACGACGCCTTCGCGCCCGTTGCACGGATGGAGTCCGTGCGACTCCTCCTTGCGCTAGCTGCCCAGGAGGGCTGGCGTGTCCATCACATGGATGTCAAGTCGGCGTTCCTTAATGGCGACTTGAAGGAGGAGGTCTACGTGCATCAGCCGCCGGGATTTGCGATTCCCGGCAAGGAGGGCAAGGTGCTTCGCCTGCGCAAGGCCCTCTATGGCTTGCGACAGGCACCGAGGGCGTGGAATGCCAAGCTGGATTCCACGCTGAAGGGGATGGGCTTCGAGCAAAGCCCACACGAGGCGGCCATCTACCGGCGGGGCAGCGGAGGAAAGGCCCTGCTGGTAGGCGTCTACGTCGACGACTTGGTGATCACCGGCACCAAGGAGGTGGAGATCGAGGCGTTCAAGGAGAAGATGAGGGCGACTTTCCAGATGAGTGACTTGGGCCCTCTCTCCTTCTACCTGGGGATCGAGGTCCACCAGGACAGCTCCGGCACCTCTCTTCGCCAGACTGCCTACGCCAAGCGCATTGTGGAGCTAGGCGGTCTCACCGACTGCAACCCAGCCCACACTCCTATGGAGGAGAGGCTGAGGCTGAGTCGGGAGAGTACGGAGGAGGAGGTGGACGCGACGCAGTACCGGCGCATTGTGGGCAGCCTTCGCTACCTTGTCCACACGCGACCGGACTTGGCGTTCGCCGTCGGCTACGTCAGTCGGTTCATGCAGCGACCGACGGCGGAGCACCAGCAGGCCGTGAAGAGGATCCTCCGCTACGTCGCAGGCACCTCCGACTACGGCTTGCACTACCCGAGGTGCCCCGGTGCGGCGCATTTCATCGGGTACAGCGACAGCGACCACGCCGGCGACATCGACACGAGCAAGAGCACCAGCGGGACGCTGTTCTTCCTCGGCAAGTGTCCGATCAGCTGGCAGTCGGTCAAGCAGCAGGTGGTGGCTCTGTCCAGCTGCGAGGCAGAGTACATCGCAGCCACTACCGCTGCTACTCAGGCCTTGTGGCTGGCTCGGCTGCTTGGCGATCTCCTTGGCAGAGATGCAGAGGCGGTGGAGCTCAGGGTGGACAGCAAGTCCGCCTTGGCTTTGGCAAAGAATCCTGTCTTCCACGAGCGCAGCAAGCACATCCGGGTGAGGTACCACTTCATCAGAAGCTGCCTGGAGGAAGGGAGTGTCCGGGCCAACTACATCAACACCCAAGACCAGCTCGCCGACTTCCTGACCAAGTCTCTCGGGCGGGTCAAGTTTCAGGAACTTCGCGCCAGGATCGGGATGGCCCAGATACCTCACAAGGAGCCACACAAGACTTAGGGGGAGAGTGATGGATAAGTCTCTGTGGCTGGTGGTTGTAGGGCTGCTGCACACTGCAGCACATGATCTTTGTGTCCAGCATCTTTTGACTGCTTTTAGGACAGCAGTTAGCATCTAGGACAGCATCTGCTTTTAGGACAGCAGTTGGCATCTAGGACAGCATCTTAGACTAGCATCTTAGACTAGCATCTTGGCATATGCTTGGCTGGCTAGCAGCCTATAAATATGTATCCCCAACCCCTCAGGTTGGCATGGCATTGTTTGAGTTTGTGTGAGAAATAAACCAGAAAATTGTCCCAACTCCTAGTGTCATCCTCTCTCGATGAGAGTAAGGATTCAGCTACTACCAAGAGTGCGAATCCAGCGACTAACAAGATGAACTCTCATATGGGGACAAAATGTCCAGTTTGTAAGAATCTGATAGTTTCTAGCCTTACCTTCTTGATGTTCCTCAAAGCAAATATTCCAATGCAGACTTCTCCATTGACCATCCACTATAAAAAAATAACAACATAATTTAGCAAACCCTGAGTGAGACAGAGCACAACTATAGATCATTATATCAAGAGAACCGAATATATTTTGATGGATAAGGATTTAATGGCAATAAACATAGTAGACAATACACACAAAAATGAAAGAGATAAAAGTCAACCTTCTCTGTGCGGCAGTTAGGGCTGCAGCTATGATTGATGAATCGGCCCAAGTTTCCCTTAGTGCAAGCATCTATTACCTGGAAGAATTGAAACAAAAAAAAAATGGTTAAAAGTTCTATGGAATGTATTCAATTGTGTCAATATCATGATGGATGTATTAAGAAAAGTGAGTACGACACAAAGTCAACATAATACACTAGATGAGGACGGAAGGGAATAAAAGGAGATGATCAGATAGTTCTTCACTGAATACAACTTTCAGACAAAAGAACTTGCAGTAAAAAATGGAGGGCATGTAATATGCAATAAAATAGTAAATCTGAAGAAGATAGGAAATAGCTTATGGACAAAATATAAAAACCAAAAGGCATACCTCGCCACCATTTAGAGCCATGAAATAGAAATGTTTCTGGCCTTTTGAAGCATAATATCTTTGGCGGGATTCATAGGATGTTATGTCAAGGACCTGAAAGAAAATCATTCAGTACAGAGTCAAAAGAGCCCATTAGTCATATCATATAATCAACAATCATCGCACTAACATAATAACAGGTTATGTACAAGGACACAAACACGGGAAATAACGGACGACAACAGCACCTCTCCAACATATTCAGTAAGAAACCTTCCTTCAGTAACGTCTTCTTGCAACTGCAGTCCATAGCCTTTCTTGCCAGAATGGAACCATCTCAGTTTTGCATAGCTACGTCGCTGAAACTGTTTCACAGATTTTACAGTCAAAATCAATGTAGCAGAGAAGAAATTAACTAAATTAAGGATAACCAAGAAGCAGTGACCTTCTGATTAGAACATTGTTCTCCACACGGACATGTACGCTTGGCACATTCAATGTTGAGCATCCTGTTCAAACAGCCATCTCTACAACCCATTCGGCCATCTTGGGGCGGCTTGCAGTTGCACACCATGCTCTGGTCATAATTAATAAGAAATGCAGAAAATTAGGTTATCCTTCAAAATGTCAGCAAGTACTCAAGTCGCAAGGAGTATAACAAAGAATCAATATATTTTTGTACAATAGTTCAGGATAGTTTGATTTAGCATGGACCACAGGAAGAATAGTAGGATTTTCTAGTGGTTGCATGGTTGGATGATTGAAGACATTCTTGCAGCTAAAAAGAGCATAGTTATCAGGGTGGTAAGGCGAGGCATGGTGACTGACTACTGCCTTAGCCTTACGCTTAAGTGGCTATGGCGTGAGGGAGGCAATACCTTACATTCGAAGAAAAATGCAAAATAGCAGGATAGAGCCGTGGAAGATGGAAAAAAGAAAAAGAAAGGAGTAAAAAGTGGGCTAGCCCACCCCACCAGGCAGCACATGTGCCCCTACCTTCCTGGCATACAAAGTCCCAATCCCCACTCTCCAGCGCCACTGCTCCCCTCTCTTGTCTTCAGCGCAGCCGCTCCTCTCTCCCGTTCTCCAGTGCCGCCATTGCACCTCTGTCCCTCTCGCTCGTGCTTCCCTCTCTCCTCTCTGCTGCTTCCCTTCCTTACCAAACAAGTATGCACCCCTCAGATCGACCACCGCTGACATCCCCTTCTAAATCAAGGGATTGACAAGCGGGATATGGCAAAATCAAGCGGGCCAGAATCAAAGTTGAGTGGGCCAGAAGCAAAACTGAGGGGGAAACGCGGAATCAAGGGGGTGACCACATATGCCTAAGGCGACTAAGCTTTACCTTGCGTCCTTGGCTCCTTGCCTCTATGGTGACCCTAGACTGCTCCAATGCTTAAGTGACACCTTAATAACCATAAAAAAAAGTGTGTGCCACACATATCCCTGATTCAGAGTGCCTACAGTATAAATATTTGTGTTTTATGCACCTTTTGACTAACTTTTCCTTACCTAGCCTGCAAACGGATATATGAACGAGAATCTATAGCGACCTTTTGAACTAAATGTCCTTACAAATTTGCAAGGTCTATAATTAACGGAACTACATGTGCATAGAGAAAAACAGCTGAAACATAAGTCAAACCAGAGGGAAAAATTTGTTGGCAGCACTGACCTCGTCAATGGATTGTGTCCTGCGGTTTCGATGCAGAAACAAGTTTGACCTAACAAGAGTCCATGATGGTGGTTTGCAAGCTACTCAACAGCAAGATGCAAAAAGGGAGTAAAAGAATCAGAAATGATAACACATAATCAGATTGTTTTACATTATATTGAACAAAAAATGGTATTGAAGAAAATATAAGGATGCAGGGGTTCAAAACCTTTTGAGTTAGATTCACCATTGTCTGCTTCATCAGCTGAAGCATCTGAAAGATCGAGTTCTGCATTAATCTCAGCGTTTGTTTTCACTTGTGGAATAGAACAGTCAGCGAACGCCTTGTCTCCATTGTCCTTACAAGTCCTTCATAGTAAGAAAAAACGATGAATAAGAATTAAGAAGCATAAAACATTCGACAGATGAACCAAAAAATGTAAAAGAAAAAAGTACACATTAAAGTAAAATGATGACTCATGAATGGAATCAAGAGACAAGAATAGGAGGAACTTATGGAAGATCTAAAATAGAGATTTGCATAAGTGGTAATAACACATTACATTGTGAGGTTTCAACCCTTCAATACACTTGTTGCTATATCTTATATGAGTAGTTTCTCTTGCTCTAAGAGATAAGTGCAAATCTACAGTGGAATTAAGCATCTCAGGTGTAAGTCTGAAGATGTGGTTTGTAAAGAGATGATATATAGGGTGTCACAGCAAAAGGAAGAGCATAGATGATGAAGAAACACAGTGTATCATACACACTAGTCAAGAAATGGATGATGCATGCAAGTTGAGGTTGGGCTATTCCATCAATCAACATATTCTAGTTCTTTCACTTTACCAGACAATCAGACATGTACAAAGGGCTACCCATCAGCAAATCCTAGTTCTTTTGCTTTACCAGACGTGTACAAAATAAACAACAACCAATATTTGAAACTTCCAATCCAAAATGTAGGTCATTTTAGATTTATTCAACGTCAAATTTCTCTAACTTCGACCAAGTTTATATTAAAATTGAAAGGACAAGGACACAGGTCACCTAGAACTCACTCAAACTAAAAGAAACACACAAACACAGTAGTATGGTGCCTGCTGAATACACAGCCGAGAGCCACAAATATGGCTGTGATAGCCTCCTAGTTAATGCAGAGAATTAGTACCTCAATCAGCCTATTATTTTCCTTAACTACCAGCTAGAATCCTGCTGTGTTTATTTGGATAAATCCATCCGAAACTTTAAGGGCACTCCCAATGCAGAAACCAGCATAGTTTCTATGTATATTAATTACCTTGTTATGTAATCATTTTGCTGATGTGGCAAGTGATGATTTATTGATGAGAGAGGAAAAAATGGAGAAACGATTTCTACAGAAGAAAACCGAGTCCTCACGCACATCAATGCATGAAGAAACCATCAAAGCTGCGTTCGGCAGAGGCTGCTCGTTCCTATCATCTTAGTCTAGATCCGCTACTCCAATGCTCCCGCGAGACCGCGACCTGTGTGCTGCTGCTCCGATCCCCTGTGCCTGCGCGCGCGAAGGAGGCCGCCCCTCACTGATCCTTTTCTGTTTGTGGCAGCCAGAAAGGATATATGGCTGCTTGCCACGGCTGATCCTTTTCTGTTTGTAGTGTATGTAACTGTTCATTAAATTTTCTTCTCCATAGAAACTATGCATTGGGAAGGTTAGGTCTAATATGAACTCACTTTCCTTAAGAAACTACCTATAGAAACTATGCATTGGGAGTGCCCTAAAGAAACCAGGTACAGAAAATGGTATAGCTGTCATTGGATGAGGTTTTATGGTAGAGATGGAAATTTCTGTTCCAAAACTGGGGTAGAACCTACTACAAGTACAAATTGGAAAGTCCACTTGGAACAATATATGAATAATTCAGGAAAAATGGTAAAACCTTTGTGGAACAACAATTTGCAAAAAAGCAAGCTATAAAGATGTTACCAAGACAATGAAGGTTAACAAAACTTGAAATACCTTCTCTAGAACTGTATAAAGGTTAAATCGGCATGTCCGCTTTACAAAACTGAGAAAACAATGTAGTGACCCACGTTGCTAGGAACAGTTATATTAAATGAGGAAAAAGAGGGTTTCTAAGACAGACCATACAGACCTACTGAAGAGCATAGCAGTACAGTACATCTCAATTAGACAAGCAGGCTGGTGCGATCATTTAAACTGATAACTGAAATAACAGGAAGGAAAATTAATACCATCTGCAATTTGTTTCTCCAATCACATCTGCAAGTTCAGCAGGTATGCACCGCCACTTTTGGCAATCATCGCAACACACCCATGCAGCACGTGGTGGCAGTGGTGCTACAGATGCCCCATCCATTTTGCATGCAACATTTCCAGGTAAATCAGTAGATATGGCGCCAGAGTTCTTGAATGCAAGTTCGGAGGTAGGATCAAGATTACCTACGTAAAATGAGAATGTAAATTCCTTCTGAAGGTGCCTGCTATATGTTATGGAAAAGGAAGAACCAAAGAAATGATAAATTCAAAGACATACTCTGTTCATTCATATGAGGTGCTGCCTGTTCAGTAGAAGGCAAATGTAAAAGTCCATGATCAAGGGAAGTCTCGCCTGATGTATTTTTCTTTTTACCTTTTTCTTTCTTATGTGGGTCTCGCACCTTACCCTTCTTTCTTGCATTAGTATCCTTTATCTTGTGTCTTGCTGATTTCATACTGTCAAATGCACTCCCTTTGTCACCATGCACTACAGAGTGACTCTGTATGCCATCATGTTCATGCATACTAAGGTCCTGTGAGCCTGAAGTTAGGGCTTCAAAGCAAGACCCATCATCTGGAGGCCCAGGTGAAATTGGACCACTAGAGAACGGCCTAAGTTTTGAAGATTCACATGGAGAAACTTTGCTGTATCCTATAACATTCTTTTTTACCCCTTTAGATCCATCTTTCTTTTTGCAACCTGCCTTTCTGACAATACCATTTTTTCTCACAGAATTTGACTTCTGTAAAGCTTGCACCTTTCCTTCACCAATATCATTTTCTACTGTGCCATGAGATGGACCAACCTCTTCCTTTCTGGTGTCCTCATGCAAAGTACTTCTAGCGTGCTGCTCCAAGTTCATCAATGATGAAGCATGTTCTTTTCCACAGTCAGAAGTAGATAAGATGGATGGATCACCACCATTCAGTGCACCAGCATCGGTTGGGTTTTCATGTAACATAACATCATGGCTTGCAGAAGCATTACCTTCACATGTAACAGAAGCAACCTCCAGAACAGAATCCGGCGAAAACCCAATATGCAGCATGACACTGCCATTGGCATTGTCCATAGGTTCAGAAGTTGAAAGCTTAGCACACTCTCCATGGACGTATGCAGTGCATGTTTCTTTAGTACAACTCACCAAGGCTCTCTCTCTTTGCTGCACTTCAGTCTGGATACACTTTGATTCTGTACGATGACTATCAATAGACTCTGTAGTTTTGCCAGTACTATCAAGAATATTAATTAATTTATCAGAAGACAAATTTGGAATGTTTCCTCTGTGACATTCCAAGGAAATATCAGTATCAGCCACAATTGAGAAGGTTGGTTGCTCATTCAATTCACTAGCAGCATGCCCTATATCAGCCACAGTTGTTAAGGTTGGTTGCCCATCCAGTTCATTAGCTGCATGCCCTATTTCAGAGAAGGAAGAGCATTTACTTTTTGAAGATCTTGAACTTCGACTTCTCCGAATACTTGGCTGACTTCTCTGATCAGATCTGTTATATGATATTCCTTTGTCCAGGCAAATTGGATGAGCATTGGAAGTAGATGGCCCATATCTTGGACAGCAATCTAATAGCTGTTCTAGATTGCCCCAAGTAGAGGATTTTGGTGGCCTGTTCATACCACTTCTTCCCTTAGTGATTTTGTTTGGGAACATATCCACGGTGCTTTGGTGTAATGAGCTCATAATGTCAACCTTTTTAAGTTTGCGTGAGCCACAGCTCCCTTTGCCTATTCGATCTTGCTTCTCAGAATTAAGACTTCTTGAAGAAGCAGCTCTTTTTGGATTCCTACGTATGAATACCTGTAATGCTGTCAGCTTTTGGCTCTGTGATTCTCCATCATTAGCATTACCGATAAAATCAACAGAGCTGTCATCAGCAGAATTACAGGCATTGAGCCCTTGGTCCAAATGGTCGGATCTGCCAACAGCATCTTGATGACCCAGGCATAGAGCAGATGGTTCCTTGCTGCTACAACAAGGTTCATCATTGCAAAGTTGGTTATATGAATAAACAAGCTGGTTTCTCTCTGGAGGTAGTTCAGAGGCCCCATACTTTAGAGAGACCTGTTGCAACTCTTTATCAGGACAAGGGCCAAAATGCTGATTCCCATCACCATAAGCCTCCATCTGGAGCTCAACAGCCTGACCATCTAAAGGCACATCAATGGAGCTCCCATAAATAGAAGGAACTGAAGTTTCAACAACTGGGCAGAAGTTTACTGCATCAATATTTGGCAGGAAACCAACCTTTTCCAGCTCATAATTAGCACCGGTTATCAATGTCAGGCCCTCAGCACCAGATGGTAATTTCTCCGAGTGATGCTTCCCTGGGTCCGACAAGTCCCCATTGTCATGGGCTAAATCATCATTCCACATCCCTCTATCAGACCTATGGCACATCCCTGGATCAGCAGATATTCCACCAAACTGACCTGCCTTTCGATCCAAAGAAAGATCAATGCTCCCTGAAATGGAAGGAACTGAATCTTCATGAGCTGGCATCGACACAGCTTCAATATCCGATATCAAACCATCTGGCTGCAGCTCATCGATAGATCCTATGCCATCAACACCACATGGCTCTTGCTCGCTGCCATCATTCACTGAAACTGACAAGCCTTCATACACATGCTTTGCTCTGTTACAAACCGTCCGTAAATCTTCTACGGTTTCCTTTACTACCCCCACCATGACATCACAATCACCTCCGTTACCTGCCAAACCCACCTGCTCAAACTGGCTCCCCTCTGTCGTTTTCTCCAAAATGTCATACGCGCATCTAGCATCCTCGGAACAGACCGCTTCACGGCAAGGAGAAGGTAACGTCTTATTTGAAAGCCTGCCGTTGGCCTCATGACAAATCTGCAAACCAGCATTTTCAGCGGATGCCGCGGGAGCCAAACTACCTTCCTTCCCTTCTGCCATGTCCATGAACCTCTGCTCTGAACTCGAACCCTCCTCCTCTCCTCTCTGAAACCTTCTTCCTTGAAAGGAGGAAGAAGCACACTCGACAGGAGTCACCAATCCAAGAGCAAAATCGCTCCCTTTGTCATCTATCTCTGTGGACAATCTAGCTTCCGGAGCATGGCATACCTCTACTGTGCCATCCCCCACCAATCCATGGACAGGTCCAGGGGCGGTGGCAGTAGACAGAGCGACCTCCGCTGGCCCCAAGCGTTGGGCGTCAGCAACATGACCCTCCTCCCCGCCGCGCACGCCCGCGCCAGGCTCCTCCATTGCGGCAGGAGGTCAGCAGGGACCCGTACGGATCGAGAACATCCAATGCCCGCTCACCCCTCCCCCCGCCGCCTCCGCACCCGATCACGCCGCCGAAGCCAGGCCTCCAAAAACCTAGAATTCGAGAGCACGGACAGGAAACTCAATCAGGATTCCGCGAGCAAACGGCACCGCCCAACCCTCATCAACAGAAAATTATAAGAGACGCGAACCTCCGGGACCCGCGTGGCCGCGAATGCCTGCCGCGTTGCGGCCGTCGGGGCCCGCGCCACCGGCCCCCGTTGACCTCCGGCGGTCTCCGGCGACGGGCGGGGGGACGCGGGAGTCGGAGGAGGCGGCGCCGGGCTAGGATAGACGTGCGGGAGGCAGCGGTCGTCGCCGCGTTGAGGAATGAGAGAGGGCGGCGGGGGCGGATAGGGGAAGGGGGAGGACAGAGAGAGAGAGGAGGCGAAGTATATTATTTTAGGAGAGAGAGGCTGTGTTTAAGTGTACAATAAAAAAAGATTCTTGTCGTATTAAATTTGTGATACATGTATGAAGTATTAAATGTGAATAAAATCAAAAACTAATTGCACAGTTTGGTTGTACTTTGCGAGACGAACGTTTTGAACCTAATTAGTCAACGATTGGACAATTATTACCAAATACAAACGAAATGCTACACTAAATTTTGGCATCCTAAATTCAGGAACTAAATCCAGCCAGAGAGAAATAAATAAACGGGAAAAGGGAGGAGGTGGAAGCGGAATAGAAAAGGTCTCGTCTTGTTTCGTTCTCGACGAGTTCGTGACGGGAAGGACAGGAGGAGGAGGAAGATGAGGATGAGGCCGCGCCGGCAGATGACGCTGTTGAAATCCGAGCGTATTTGTTTGTTCGAGGAAAAAGAAAAACAAATCTGTGGGTATATATGGATTTCACAGCGTGGCAGGACAGACAGGGGGTGTTTGCATCTAGGGTGTGTTTAGTTCTCTGGAAAAGGATGAAAAATGTATTGTAGCATGTTTTAGCTTTATTTGGTAAATAGTATCCAACCATTGACTAATTAGGTTTAAAACGTTCGTCTCACAAAGTACAACCAAGTTGTACAATTAGTTTTTAATTTCATCTACATTTAGTACTCCATGCATATATCGTAAGCTTGATATGACGGAGAATCTTTTTTCTACATAGTGCTTTTTTTTTGGAGAAACTAAACATAGCCCTACTTGTAATTTTTTTTCAAAAATAAATAAATAAATAATGGTGCCATTGCCGCATAGATGTTCTAGGTTAAAGCTGGGACAATTTCTTTTACTAGGGTGTTTTTCATAAGTACTACTAGCACATGATGAAGAATACAGCGAGAAATCGTAGGAAAACTATGCGCACCATCCGCAATCGGATGGTAGGTATGTGTGTGAATGAAAGAAATACTATGCACCACACCGTGCGGTAGGTGCAAGTGCTGTAGACCAGGGTGTAGAGTAGAGAGGGGCGGTTGGTGGCAGTTATGCTGGTTCGTTCTTGATTGGATCAGCGGTTCAGCCATATCCACGCCAAACTAAAGCCAAAAGTCGTGTTCGTTCGAGCTTATCAGACAAATCAGTCAGCTTTTTAACAGTATTTTTCTCTCACAATAAATCAGCAAACAGTACTTTTAGCCGTGTCTAACGAGGTATGTACAGTGCTCCTACTAGTAGCCTACGTTACCCTGTAGTGCTACTAGAAGACGTCATGTCATCAAGACTTAATCATCGCAAAAGATAAAGGAATGGAAAAAAATCCCAGCTGATCAAAACTGCGTCATCGTCTCGTTAGTCGTCACGTCAAATTTCGTGCGCGAATATAAAATCCCCACTGCACAGTGCACGGTACAATTACAAATAATCAACCGTTGCCGTTGTGCCTGACGGTTGGTAATACCGTGGACTCGGAGGGGCCACACTGCAAAAGGCACAGCAGGCAGGCACCAAAAAAATATCTCCGCCGCTACAGTGCTACACGCGCACCCGCTCCGCGCCGGATACGCCCCGACGCCCTATCCGTCTGACGGGTGGGGACAGCGGACTCCCGGGATCCAGACGTCAGCTGCACGGCAGGCCGGGTTCCGCTGACCGAGGCGTGGGTTGGGAACTTGGGGTGGGATCGGCGCCTGCGGGCCCCTCTGATCTTGTGCTACGAAGGCAGTGTTTAGATCCCTTCGAACTTCCAAAAAATTTTACAAGATTTCCCGTCACATCGAATCTTTGAACGTATGCATGGAGTATTAAATGTAGGTAAAAAAATAATTAATTATACAGTTTGTCTGTAAATGTCGAGACGAATCTTTTGAGCCTAGTTAGTCCATGATTAGATAAATTTTACCAAATAACGATAAAAAAATGCTACAAGAATTTTACACCAACTTTTACACCATCTAAACACTACGGAAGACCAGCGGGAGTGAGGTGCGCGCGCGACGCGACGTTTTACCCCTGCCGGTGCGAACTGCCCCACTAGCTTCAGCCTTTCGTGCAACTATTTTGTCTCGTGCTCTCTCTGTTCCACATTATAAGTTACTTTAGTATTTTACGTATATAGAATTTGTGATGTATCTAGACATATATTATATTTAGATGCATAACAAAATAGATGTAACACAAAAGTTAAAGCGACTTATAATTTGAAACGAGGAGAGTACTGGGTTGTTTAGGTCTCAATGACAAAGCTCAAATCTATGGATTTCATAGAGATAAGTACTATAGCCCTAAAAATCTTAGATCTAACGTTGTAAGCATGTCAAGTGCATTTACCCGTTTATACTTTAGATTAAATATAAATATTTAAACCACTTTAATTTAGTCTATAAATTACGGATCTATTATACTCCCAACTTATAAGTCGCTTTGACTATTTTGATACATTCATTTTATTGTGCATCTAGATACAATAATAATATATCTACATACATAACAAAATTAATGAACTTAAAAAGTCAAAACGGCTTATAATTTGAAAAGGAGGGAGTACATCTTAAGCTAGAGTTATACCAAACGGGCTCTTACTTTATGGTCTCTCAGGCAACAAGGGCCTCGTTCGGCTGGCTGGTGGCTGGTGGCTGAGGCTGATTTATTGTGAGAGAAAAATACTGCTGACTGGCTGGTGACTGATGGCTGGTGCTGAACTGGTGTGAGAGAAAAACACTGCTGGCTGGCAACCAGCCAGCCGAACAAGGCCAAGATGTTCACTCCTTTCCGGTTGAGCGAACAATCCTGAGTCAGACGCGCGCTGCCGCATGTGCGTCACGTCTACACCTTGCCCCATTCGAATTGGACGCGTGCTGCCACAAGTGCATCCATCTTTATTATTTTTATTTTCTACTTTTTTCCTTTTTCTTTCTATTTTTTATACATTAACCAATTTATTTTCTTTTTCAACATTTTTTTATCTCTTCTTTCACTTTTTTCTGTTCTTCCTATTTAATTGGATCTTATGACCACAAATCTACAAAAGTTATAATGACAAGTTGTGATGATAATTTGTCACGTAAAAATTATGTATATAAGTTGTGAGCATAAGTTGTGCATATAAATTGCGATGATAAATTGTTCTGTAAAACGTTACGCACATAATTTAATTGTATAACTAGTGCCTTTCCAACAATGAAAAGTTATGAAAATATTTTTCCAAAAGAAATTTAAAATTTATGATGAAAAATTATAATGATAAGTTGCTATGTAAAAAGTTATGCATACAAGTTATATGTATGTGCATAACTTTGTAACTTTCTAAAAAAATATGGTGATAAATTTGCACAGAAAGTTAAACGAAAAAGTTATGCCTAAATTTTGCATAAAAAGTTATACGTAAAAGTTATAAATAAATTTTGCAAAAAGTTATACCTAGATTTTGCACAAGAAGTTATACGTAAATTTTGCAATAAAAGAAAAGTTACGAGAATAAAAAAGAAGCTTGCTGGGTTGGTGGAATTGCAACCAGCACAAAGAAGTTATACAGAGAATGAAGCACTTTATTGTAGGACGTGCCGATGCGAAATCCAAAGAAGGAATGTGGTTGTTCCCGCAAGTTTCTTAATTTGGAAATGAAAATGTTGTCGGAAGTTCTTTTTCTGCTTACGAACGTTCGCTGTTTAATGGCCCTGATTACAATGCGTTAAAAATACAACGCTTGGGAAAA
The DNA here is from genome assembly GCA_038087645.1 of Saccharum hybrid cultivar R570. Classification (NCBI taxonomy): domain Eukaryota; kingdom Viridiplantae; phylum Streptophyta; class Magnoliopsida; order Poales; family Poaceae; genus Saccharum; species Saccharum hybrid cultivar. Next base: position 5,313,751 of record JAQSUU010000190.1, on the reverse strand, counting down.
TCAGAAAAACATTATCTCTTTAGATAAACACTTTATGAAATTAGCATAAAACTATTTCTTTGTAGAAAGCTAAGAAAAGCTAGCCGGTCATTCCAACGCCTCTATAAAACTTGGCTTAGAGCAACTCCGAGAGATTCTCTGTATCCTTCCTAATTTATAGTTAGAGATATGAAAAAAAAATATACTCCAATAGTCTCTTTAATTGGATCTCCAAATATAAACATCATCTGCTCCAGATTTCTCGCTAATCAAAGATGTAAAGTGAGGATGGCTCTATAGGGTGGGCATAATATATAGAAAAAGTTTTTGATTGAGGGTATAAAGTCATAGAAAGTGTTTTTTTACTAAAATAACTCTCTAAATGATGATTTAAAGAGTAAATTTTATTAAGACCGTTGGAAGTTTTTGTTAGCCAGTTTTATTACCTGTCTTAAACGGTTTCAACCTGGTTTAGTCAAATTTGACGGACTAACATGTCTGCCGTTGAACGCTCGTCTAACAGAACACGTTGGGATGAATGCACGCCACTGTATTCTAAGCTTGACAGGCTACTTATGCCGTCACCAACCCTTGTTTTCTTCCACGTATATAGTATTTTCTTGTTGTATGACCCTTTTGGTATGGTTCTCTATGCTCAATGCTTAAGAAAAAAAAAGTTTAATCCAAGTAAAGAACTATGGTCTGCAGTAAAGTTTGACTACGATTTGACACTACAACAATATAGGAGTAATAATAGATTAGCGCCTTTTTATCTTGTTGGTTGGTCCCGCTGTCAAGCGCTGAGACAGCATGTGGTAGTTCTTTCTAGATCTTGTTTAGTTCGCACCCTAAAACTTTACGCCCTATCACATAGGATGTTTGGACATATGCATGGAGTATTAATGTAACAAACATGACAGTGGGGTGGCCGGCGACGTGACTCCGGGCGGCGGCTAGGGTTGCGGCGTGGTGGAGGAGGCAGCTAGGGTTTGGGCGCAGGGGAAGCAGTGGCGCTAGGGCAGAGGAGAGAGAGGCGCGGAGAAAGAAGACCGAGGCTTAGAAGGGAGAGGGCGAAGATAGAAGGCACTTGGCCTGCTCCTTGTTTAAAGTTGAAAGGTTACATAGCCCCTTATATTTGTAGTCCTGAGAGACTTAGCCTATAAGCGACCTAAACCTAACCTAGGGCGGCGGCGAGGTACTGTTCACGCCAGGTCCGCTTTGGGCACAGCGCCCTCCTTTGGGCCTCCTCACTATGCCCACCAACTCTGGATCGGGGGCCCTTGTCATACGTATGACAGCAGCGGCAGCGGCCACCCCACCGGGGCGCGCGACCTTTTTAGGGTACGTCGTTGGGGCGCCCGACACCTCCTCTTAGGCCCTCGTTGGCCCATTTATTCCGCCATGGTTGGCAGCCTGTGTTGTGCGTGTGACAATACTCCCCCTTCTCCGATCAGCGCGTCCTCGTGCTAAAACATCTGCCAAGCACTGGAGTTGTTCGGTGGTCGTCTGGTGCCCTAAGGAATCTCCATGATTTGGACAATAATGTGTCCAAGTTCTCCGTGGGCCTACCCAATGTTGATGTCGTAGGAGCCGAAGGCGTAGTGGTTGGAGGTTCCCATGCCTCCCATGCCATTGTCGATGTAGAGCTGGTGCAGGGTTCGTGGCATAGAGGCGAAGTCGTGTGGACGATTGTCGACGTTGAGGAGGATGTAGCCCGGAAAGTGGCGGTACATGGTCGACGGTGTTGTAACCAATATGAGCATGTCACCGAGAATAAACTCACCATTAGTGAAGGCGTTCGGCGAGAGGCGAGGTTCGTTGTAGTGGAGGCCGATGTGGACGTTCGCGACATAGAGTAGCAGACAGCCGAGGTCGTTGATGAAGATGATCATGGTTGGCGAGGCGGTGTCCTATGGCCATGGGCACTTGAGTAGCATGATTGATGGAGAAGTGTCGTGGTCTAGTGTTGTCAGCGAGGATGTCGTCGTGGGAAGGACAACTGCTAGGAGCCGTGGAGCTATTGGTGATGGTTGCAGGGATTCCTGCACTCCTTTTAACAATGGAGAAGTTGCTAGGATGAAGTAGCGTCCATTGTAGAGGATGATGTCGTGCTGTAGCGACCTTGCTGGAGCCACGACCTGGAGCTCAATGGTCGTGAATATGATTTGGAGCTTGCTGTCGTCTACAACTGCTTGACGGAGTATGGTCAGCGTGGTAAAGTCGGCGATGTCGTCGAGGTTGAGTGGCGCCGGATGCCTTGCTCGATCTATGTTGTTGACATTGTGGGGGTCAATGTTCTTGATGAAGTCGGCCGTTGGAGCTGCTGTTGCGAGCGCCAGGTCGCCTACCTGCTCATTAGGTGTGGTGTGGTTGTTGTCATCGCTGAGTCCTGCTAGGTGTGTCGTCTCGCTGTCGTTGGTGAGAGCTCATGAGGTGTTAAGGGTTGTGGGCGCCATGCTAGGGCTTGCGCTAGGAGGCCAGTCACCCGCAGCATGTCTCTGAGGTTGGTGACGAAGAGGTGAACTCGGTGAAGCTCGCTGGCAATGCCAACGCGTCATACGTAAGTGTGGAACGATCGATGTAGTCATTCAAATCGACATTATGTCGTGGGAAAGCCATGTCACCAAGTGTGTTATGGCTCAGCGAGGGGCTGAAGTCATGGGTGAGGTCCTTAACGAAGGTGTCCCACTCTGGGAATGACGTCTCCTTGGTTACACGAATGTATAGATGCATGTACCGTAGTTGTGCTGCTGTTATTGGGTGAGAGATTATGTACCCAATTCCCATGTCGTTGTAGATATGTTGCTCGCTGAAGAGGAATTTGCAACAGATCTTGGCGGCATTTGTGGAGACAAACAGCTTGGCATAGCGATGTTCAGTGGCTGATGACGGTTCTGTTGCCACCAATTGTGGCAATTGTTGCGAGGCATGGACGCTTTGAGGGGCGGCTGTGGTGTTGCATCTAAGGACATCTTGGGATCTGCTGTCGGATGAGGAAGCATAAATTGGAGCTGCGCCACAGGTGTTAGCTCCTATCCTAGTTGGATGAGCATGCTGATGTTAGAGATCTCCTTGGGACGTGAATCCTCGCTGTTGCGTGGAGCATCAGGCGATAGTGGGCTATTGCTACCGTTGGTGGAGGTCGCCTCGAAGGTGATGATCGCTAGATGCCTATTGTCGATGATCTGATCTGGGCACGGCAGCAAGGGCAGCTGCAGTGGTGGTGGTTCTACAAGCAAGTTCTACGACAGTTTTCTAACTGTTAGAGCCTTGTTGGGGAGGGGGCCCTGAGGTGGTGTAGGAGAGGGCACCTGCTACACTGGCTGTTGTGGTGGGGTTTGGAGTGCCTCTTGTGCTGGTGTTGCTGGTGTTGATGCCGAGGAAGTATCAACTTGTGGTTGTACCCGCGTAGGTGGATCTAGATATAGCTATACCTCAGGTGTTGGGAGCAGGGTACCTGCTACTGTAGTGTTGATCTCCGTGGTTTTGGAGGATTAGGGTTCCTCCAACTTGCTCTTGAGGAAGTCTCTGTCGACGTCAATCATATCGGACGACACTTTATGTCGGTGTCTAGAGGACTGGGTGTCTAAACAGAGCGACTAGTGAATTTATATCTGCGCATCTAGGCCTTGATAGTGTGTAAAGCAGACAAAAGGATATATATTGGTTCGGGCATGAATGCCCCTACGTCCAGTGGGTTTCGCTGTAGTTCGCGTTGCCTTGCACTGGGGTGCTCGTAGTAGGGGTTACAAGCTTTCGAGAGAGGGAGCATGTCCTAAATCTCTTGTGAGTGGTGGTACGTGAAGTGTAGTTTCGATGGGGATGAACTCTAGTTGTTCTTTTTTTGATTGCCTCCTCCATCCTCTAGAGACGGCCCTTGCCTCCCCTTTTATAGTTTCTACAGGGAGGGCTCGGGTTATATTCACGGTAAAGAGGTGAAAAACAGGGAGAATGAAAGAGAAAAACAGAAAAGGTGGCCTTGGACGTGGTCGTCCTCCTCCTTATCCGGTGGGAACAATTTCCATGTAGCATGGAGACGTGCAAGGCATTGATCTTTTGGCCTCTCCATCCGCTGGTGCGACGTGTCGTGGCCATGCCTTGACCTATGCGTCCCTATGCCATGAGGGTGGGTGGTGCGTGCGCCCGGATTTTCATAGTGTGGAGGTTAGGTGGCACAGTTGCCATCACCCCCGTCGCTGTGGAGGTATGGATGTCATCATAGTAGAATGACCAGGGTCACATCGAGTCAGGGCGTGGTTCCCGTGTTCCTGTTGACTGTGCACGGTCACGTCCATCATGTCAATGGAGCGAGTGTTGTGTTAGGCCCCCCCGTGGCTCCCCGCCTTGCCTAAGGGTTCCACATGCCCCTCAGGCAAGGCGGAAACACACCGCAGGGGTCGAGCGCTTTTGATGACGCCGGGGGGCTTGGGCGAGGCGGAGAGATGTTGCCCGAGACACCTTATCATGCCTGAGGCCTCTCCGTAAGGCTCGGGCTTGATAGAGTTTGTCGTTCATGCCTTGAGCGACTGGCATGCTGTCGGTGCTCTTTGGGTCCCCTACGATGGGATTTTTTAACACGTGTACAGGGTGCCGTATTTTACCCCATGTTGGGTACCCTGGATATTTTGATACCTAATAGTAGCCCCCGAGCCTGTGGAGGAGTGGGGCGCTCCTCTAGAGGCTTGAGAACGAGAGACTGTAGGTACTTTTTGATTCGTTTTTTGTTTTTAGGACTATCTGGTGGGTGCGTGCGAGCGCACCCGGCAGGTGTAGCCCCTGAGGCCTTGGAGGGATGGGTTATCCCTTCAAGGGCTTATAATCGAGCAAGTGTGGTGTGACTAGTATGACCGTGGGTCGGGTGGAGAGCCCTTGGTGTGGACCATTTGCTAGGTCAGGATGCCGAAGAAGCCCCCGAGTCCCTGTGCACTGCAAGGGACTGACCGGATGGCCTCTCGTCGGATGACTTCTCGACTGTCGTGTCATTTCCCTTACGCTCTTCAGCAGATCGAAAGGGTATGTGCGGGCTCTTGTCACCCCATTTGAGCCTTATTGCAATTTTGTTTAATTTTGAGGAGACTATCCGGTGGGTGCGCGCGAGCGCACCCACCGGGTGTAGCCCCTGAGGCCTTGGAGGGATGAGTTATCCCTTTCAAGGGCTTTGAATTAAGCAGGGGGCCCGTCTGGGGAAGACGAAGGGTCGTGCCAGGCAGTAACTGTCGTGACACTTCATACTACGGTGCGTGGGAAGGTGGGTGGTTCGTGTTCGGTGGGTTGTCTTTTGGGTCCTAGTACCGGCCCATGGAAAGGAGGGGTGCTCGAGCCCCTTGCTGCGATGGTTCGCCTTGCTGCAATGGGGTGGCGTGAGACCGAAGCGGTTCCCTTGGGAGACAAGCAGGGTAGTTGGGCCATATTGAATGTCTAGGAGTTAAGAGGCCTTCCCAGGGTCCTTTATAACCTGAGTCGGGGTGCCGACCCTGGCATCTTTCTTCTTCCATCCTTGCTCTTCGTTCTTTTCTCTTCACCACCTTAGCAATGGAGCACGACAACTCATGAGCACGACAGGAGAAGGGGACGGGGTGCCCTCTCGCCGCCGTCGCCTTAACCCCAGCATTGCATCCTCGTCGGGGTACAGGCATGCCCAGAATGATGCGGCCTGGGGAGTTCCTACCCCGCTGCAGGAGGCACGGGAGGAGTTGGCCACTGTGAAGGCGATGGTGACGTCCCTAGAGGAGGAGGCGATGCTCGCCCGTTCGCAACGAATGGAGTCCGACCGCCGGTGCACAGGTGAGTGCCTTACCATGTCCTCCTTTCGCTTTTTTGGTTGATATTTAAGTCTAATGCTCATTGTTTATTTTGGGTAGAACTGCTCGTGGAGATAGAGTCCCTCCGCAACGCCACCGATGTCCTGGCAGACTTTGTCTGTGCTCCGACGGGGCACCGGGAGGAGCGCCTTCTCAGCACACGAGCGCTGATCCAATCGGCGATCGAGCGCGACGTTCATTGAGGGGCGGCCATTGCGCTGACAATGGCCCATGCAGCCACGAACGTGGAGCTCTAGGACGTCGAGAGCTTCCTATTGGGAGAGGGGCTCGGGGACTATGAGGACCTCCTCAAGGGTTTCGGACTAGCGGCGAACATCATCGCTGCCCTAGTCCCTGTGGACCAGGTTCTCAACGAGGATCCGTAGGCATAGTCTAGGGCCTCTTTTCCCATGAATTGTAAAAATGATCTACCTATGAAATCAGTTCGTTTGTTTAATTGTTGTTATGTTCTATCTCCCCAACGTTATCGTTTTGTTTCGTGTTGATTGTTAATAGCGGTTTTGGTGAGGTCACCGAGACCCTGCCTATCGATGGTTTTCTCTTGGGGAGGAACCGACTCGTGTGCGTGTAGATCAATTGGACGTTCGTGTAGTAGTTTCCCGCATCCCGAGGCTGGGTCAGATGTGTCCTTATTGAGGCTTCTGCCACTACCTAGGATTATAGGCGCGTCAGGATGCTCGGGAGGGCTCGCTCACGGATCAGACATTTTTGCCCCTAGGTCCCGTGCCCCGAGGAGGTGTCAGGTTTAGGCTTAGGATTGCTGGCCCGTTGGGACGTTCAGGAAAAATTCGTTCATGGGTCGAGCATTTCTACCCCCAAGTCCTTTGAAATCCTTACTGGCACATGGGGTCAGTAAGGACTTTATTAGTATATCCCTCATGCATCTTTTCCACAAAGAGGAGGGTTGGGCAATGCCACGGCTTCCCTCACTGGGTCGAGTCGTGGTGCCCGTTGAGTTGCAATCGGGTCAGTTCAAGTGAAGCCCCGATTTCCGTTCGCAGGGATCCGACGGAGGTAAGCTAGTGACCGGCTTTAAAATTTCTCGGTGGTTGGTTCGAGGAGTTCCTAGGGTCGTTCGACCATCCCCGAGGGCTCACTGCCTTTTTCAAAAAAACCGTAAACCGGCCTGGACTTGAACATGGTTCGAGAAGGCCCATGATGCTTTGTGCGTCCGAGTACTGGCCGTGCGTTGCCCCTTCTCATACCTTCCCTCACTCGGGTGGCTCGAAGCGGCTGTCGAACCCTTCGTGGGCCAGCCTTCGAACTCCATGCTGTGATCGGACCGTAAAGGGCAGAAACGTATCGCGTAATCATCGCCGACAATATGAAATGTATCACGTAACTATTGCTGATAATGTGAAATGTATCACATAATTATCGCTAATAATGTAACTCATGATTTAACGCGTAAATGATGAGATAAATCGTAGCAGATAACATACAATGGTTGCATCAGTATGAAAAGATTGCATTCGAACAAAATAATAAATCATGGGCAGGGGGTGATGCGGTGATCTACCGATCATGGCGTGTCATCGCCATGCGCTGCCTCCACCCTCCGGCACTATGGCCACGTGAGCTCGTAGCCGCCGTCGTTAGAGTCGCCGTCATCAAAGAGGTAGTCACAGGTGCCGATGAAACGGCGTAGAGCTCCTGGGTCATCAAGCCTGGAGAAGTCAGCGCCAGCCCAACTGCTGTCGTCCTCATTAGAGTTAGCACTAGAAGCTATCCTAGTAGTCATGAGTACCTCCACGATAGCCTGTGCATGGTGAGTCAATAGATATGCGAGAATCTCCCCTACAGACGGATCAAAATGAATTACGGTCAAAGACTGACCACGGGCCCTCCCATGGTCGTGTGGCTTACCGGGTGACCTCGTTCTGCTCCGGGAACCTCCTGGGTGGTCGTTCTCGAGGGTCTGCCCCTCGTCTGTTACTAGACGGAGACTGGACAGGGCCTTAGAGATGGCGTCGACGTCGACATCAGGAGGGAGAAGGACCAGGTCATAGTCCACTCCCGTGTAGATGAAATCTAGGTTTCTGAACTAGACATGGGAGCCTAAGGCGAAGCGGATATGGGGATTGGCCATCAAGATCTAGTAGACGGATTGTGATGCACAGAAGGCCCCTACCTAGCGCACCAACTGTCAGTGTCTAAAGGACCGGGTTTCTAAACAGAGCGACTAGTGAATTTATATATACACGTCTAGGCCTTGATGGTATGCAAAACGGACACAAGGATATAGACTGGTTCAGGCATGAACGGCCCTACGTCCAGTGGGTTTCGTTGCAGTTCGTGTTGCCTTGCACCGGGATGCTCGTAGTAGGGGTTACAAGCTTTCGAGAGAGGGAGCAGGTCCCATGTCTCTTGTGAGTGGTGGTGTGTGAAGTGTAGTTTCGATGGGGATGAACTCTAGTTGTTCTTTTTTTGATTGCCTCCTCCCTCCCGTAGATGCAACCCTTGCCTCTCCTTTTATAGTTTCTAAGAGGAGGGCTCGGGTTACATTCACGGTAAAGAGGTGAAAATGGGGAGAATGAAAGAGAAAAAATAGAAAAGGTGGCCTCGGGCGTGGTTGTCCTCCTCCTTATCCGGTGGGAACAGTTTCCCTATAGCGTGGAGACGTGAAGGGCGTTGATCTTTTGGCCTCTCTATCCGCTAGTGCGACATGCCATGGCCATGCCTTGACCTGTGCGTCCCTATGCCATGAGGGTGGGCGGTTCGTGCGCCCGGATTTTCATAGTGAGGAGGTTAGATGGCACAGTTGCGGTCACCCCCATTGCTGTGGAGGTATGGATGTTGTCGTAGTAGAATGACCGAGGTCACATCGAGTCAGGTCATGGTTCCCATGTTCCTATTGACTGTGCATGATCACGTCCATCACATCGATGGAGCGAGCACCGTGTTGGGGCCCCCGTGGCTCCCTACCTTGTCTGAGGGTTCCACGTGCCCCTTGGGCGAGACAGGAACGCTCCGCGGGGGGTCGGGCACTTTTTATGACGCCGGGGGGCTCGGGCGAGGCGGAGAGATATCGCCTGAGATGCCTTATCGTGTCCGAGGCCTCTCCGCAAGGCTCGGGTGGGATGAGTTTGTTGTTCGTACCTTGAGCGGCTGACATGTTATCAGTGCTCTTTGGGTCCCCTACGATGGGATTTTTTAACACGCGTACAGGGTGCCGTATTTTACCCCATGTTGGGTACCCTGGGTATTTTGATACCGACACTTTTATATGCATCTATAGAAAATAAATTAGGGGTAATTTGATTACCCGATGCAGACATCTCCATGATGATCTCTGGGGGGCCGAACAAGAGGGATTCCTCCCTCGTGGTGCTGACGAAGGATTTGTTGGTGGCGATCATAGCTTGTTGTGTCTCCACAACAAGGTTGTCGGCAGCGTCCGGATCCAATCTGGCTTGGACCACGGTGATGGTGGTGCCTCCATGGCCGAGTGCTTGCTCGAGGGCAAGTAGGCGCCTTCCGAGATCGGCAAGGACCGAGGGGACAACAGTCATCTCGGTCTGGTCAGACGCCATCCCTGTGCCACGCTGTGCAGACAAGACAACACTGCACGGCGGTGACGACCGGTACGATAACCACTGTTGGTATGAATTAAATGTACATAAGATAATAAGGTTATCCGCAAGTGCACAGATAGTATATCGATGTAGCACTTCACTCGGGAGTATTCCAGAGTATTGTTATTTATACTTTACCACAGGGAGGAACATGTGAGAAACTAAGCCTATGCTTAAACCCCTGAGAAGCATGCAAGGACGGAGAGTATAGGGCTATAGAGAAGATCACTAAGGTCTCTAGTTCTAAGCTTCGCAATCTATGTTATGATTGTTCCAATAGGGACATTACTTAAGAAAAGACGCTAACAGAAAATGTTTTCCTTAGTAACCAGGTCCTACTAGTCCTACAAACGGGAGGTGGACTATGGAAGATTCAACGAGGTAAAGTCACCCTCGTGAGCTACCACTGATCTAGAAAGTAGGGTGCATCTACGAGTACTCGATGTCTAAGAACCACGCTTACACTATGAATACTACTTCAATCAAAGAGCTACCAAGATTAAAGCACTCAAAAGAGTCACAAACCGAAAGAACATTAATAGCAATGTTACTTACTCGAATTAGAAGTTGAATACCAGAGAAATCTCAGAAGCAAGCTCTAATGGAACTTGATCCCGCATGTACAAGCTGTAGAGAAGGCACCAATAGGCCAGCAACTCCTCTAAACTCTTCCCCAAAACTCTATCTCTCTATCTCTAAATAAGACTAGTCCTAATCTTTTGGAAGACTAAAAGACTAATCTCCTCTTGAATGCTTGGCTCTTGATCCTATCTAGGGTTTCTTGATTGTAGAGGAGGCTCAGGGTTTCTACGTAGGATTGAGGATACTCTGACCTAGGGGGTAGGGTCCTGCTTATATAGGACGGTGGGATGCACCAGAGCCCTCAGATCAAATTGACTTGAATCAACAGCAAAGATGAAAACCCTAAGACGATGGAGAATCGACTTGCGAAGGAGGCTGATAGGTGGGACCCACCTGGGTCGGCCGACCTAGGGTGGGGTCGGCTGACCTGGGTGAATGCCAGGTGGACCTCCCCTTTGGTGGCTTGCCTTCTCGTGTTTTCTAGAATCTTGTGACTTAGGGTTGCGATAAAATATGATTTTTAGTCTGACATGTAGACCATCTTGGGCTCTTTTCCTGTTTAATCCCTGTAAAACACAGATTCACTAAAACTCATAGAATTCTATTAGTTTAACCCCTATTCTATGTTGGTGATTCCTTTTATGTAGTTATTTTGAGTTAAGTTGATGGTTCATGATGGTTGTTAACTACCGTCAACAAACTCCCCCACACTTAAGCTTTTACTCATCCTCGAGAAAAGGATGGATTATTGCAAACATAACTTTAGGACAAGACATCAACATAAACCATTCCTTATAATACCTATGATTCAATGTGTCTACCATGAAACTTTGGGCGGTTGAAGAATGGAACAACTCAAAATTGTTCACCTTCTTCCTTCAGTCAAGTCAATTGGAGTTTTTGCATAAGTTTTGAAAATAAAACATAGCTTACCTTCTCCTTCGTTGTAGTACTCTCAAATCACTCATATATGTGGTTTTTCTAGATCCTTACCAAGGCATGTGAGATTGATGCATTCTTTTTGCCTACTTCTTAAAGCTTATGTGGAGCTCAGGTAGGATGAAAATGAAAACATACTTGCATTGCATATATTGTAAAGTCAAAACAAGGACCCAAGGAGAAAGATGTCATACTCTTAGATCAAGATGTGCATGTGGGTGGAATATATATGGTGGCTACCCTAATTCTACTATACTCCTTTAAACATGTCTCTCTTGTTTGAAACTAGAAAAGCACTTTTGCCAGAGAACATGGGCTACCTTTTCTTTCTTTTTTTTTCTTTTCTTTTTCATGATGGGTATCTGAGTACCTATTATTTTAGATTTCTTGGACACTTGTCCATTTTTTAATACTTTTCTTTTGCATAGCCACATGTCTCTTTCTGCAATTGAAAAACTTTAAGAAAGACATTAACAAGAATTTGGCGCATTTATTCCTAACAAACTTCATTTTATGTCTTCTCCCAGTGTAGGAGGAAAACATTTTTGGGGGATGGAAAACATGTTGTTGTGCACTCCTAGTGTAGGAGCAGCAGAATATATGTGGAGTGTATGTGATCTTGATCTTGGAAGCATGATAAATTTCTCAACACGGGTCACAAGATTTAACCAAACTCAATACAAACACAAGTAGTATATGTAGAAGGTTTATCTACCCTATATATGGCTTTGGTAGGGCACTGCTATACTACAAAGGAGAGGTGAGCTATTCATTTTTCTTCTTTTTGAAATAAAATCCTCCAATGACTAAAAATCAAGAATCAAGTTCTCTTTATTCTTATTATCTCACATTCCACAACAAATTAAGTGACATGGGGTCCCTAAAATAAGTTTCCAATAGTAGCAAGACTTTTAGAAAAAGTGTTATGTGAGTCTATCCTTAAGTCATGGCTATACAATCTTCCCTTCATGTTTTTAAGTTGTTTTATCAAAGGATTTTCAATTCGATTTAGAACAGAAACTAACATATATGAAAATAGAGTGTATTGGGCTCATACCTGGCCGTGGACAAAGCGCGAGGCAAGGAGACACCATGGTGGGTCAGCTGACCTAACAGGAGGTCGGACGACCTAGCCCAGGCCCGGTTTGGGGCCCGCTTTGTTGTGCATGGTCCTTGTGTCATTATTTTTTGAATTTCATGACTTTTGCGATCGAATTTTGTTCCGTCATCATGGTGTATCTCCCCCACACTTGTTACCTATTTACCTTCATGCACAACAAGGTGGAGACAAAAACACATATCTAGAGAAAATGGTGAGTGTAGAGAATAATAATGGTAACCAATTTCATTAATGATAACAATAGGGCACTTTATTCATCAAACCAAACTTAAAATATTTGAACCAACTTAGCTATAACGACAACCCTAACTTTTAGGTGACATACCCAATGACCTAAGTTGTGCCCTAGTAATTATTTCACTTCTTATCCTTGTTGGGGGTATTGCGACAGAAAATCTCGAATTGGGTTGCTAATTTTTTTGCTCAGTTTCCGCTAGATCTACCCTTTGGTTCATAGTTAAGATGGTCCTAGCAAGGATGTGATGGCTCTCTTCTACAAACTTAACTACTTTAGTAAGGAATGCAACTTGCTTCTCTAGGTCTACCACTGTAGTCCTCTGACGCTTCGGTGCTTGATCCTATGGAGGTGGTGGTGCCCTCTTGGGTACTTCTTTCGATGAAATGAACTTAACCTTCATAGGATGAGCACGTACTCCATCAATGGTAGGACGAGGGGTACCAGTAGTGTACTTGGCACAGACGACTTGGCCTAGCTTGTCTAGCTTCACTCCTATTAGCGTCTCGTCGGCCTTCGAAGGGAGCAACTTGACGTCTTGTGGCAGCCTAACGAGGGACCCTTCGGTGGAGCATCCTTTAGGAATAGACGTTCTGGCAGCGGAGGAAGCATCGGCTAGCGCACTTGAGCGAAGTAGGATTGCTCGTAGCTCTATTGTCTTGGCTTAGGAGGAATGACAGCGAGAGGAGTAGGCTCTAGAATAGCTACGATGGCTTGGGAGTCATCTACTAGAGGTGGCTGGTTGAGATCCATCCCAAAGGGAACAATTTGCTTATCGGCCATGGGAACTTTTGGAGAGGTGGAGAGCTTCTATGCAGAAGGGAAGGAAGGCTTTGATGGAATGAAGTTGGAGGCTAACAGGGGGCTTATTTATATAGAAGGGTTCAACTTGCACCAGGGGTCAAGATTTAACCCTAATGGCTCATTACGGCGGTGAATGATCGAATCTATCTGAAATATTCAAAATCTACGAGAATATGGTGGAAGATTCGCAAAGCAAAAAGGCGGTAGTGAGACGGGGCTAGGCTAGGTTGGGCGACCTAGGCTTGGGTCGGGCGACCTGGCCCAGTGTCGTCTCGTGGGCCCTTTTTCGTGTTGCCTTATAGCGACTTTCTAACCTAGAAAAACATACCCCCGCGCTACGAATTAGAAAGAGGAGAGTCCGGGCCTAAAAATTTGGTAAAATGATAAATTCTATTATATCTAATTCCTTAGGACCTTTATTAAGCTCTAAAAAGATTTTGAGCCGGTGATCATTTACCTTGAATAACATACCTTCATTGTTTTGAAGCGTTACCACTCCATGCGATGAATTACTTATGACTTTGAATGGTCCTTCCCATTTGCTTTGAAGTTTTTCATGCCCAAATAATTTCACCCTAGAATTAAAAAGTAATACCTTGTCTCCTGGGGTGAAGTCCTTCTTCTTTATCCTCTTATCGTGTCAATTTTTTGGTTCTCTCCTTATAAATGTTGGAATTGTGATATGCTTTTTCTCACTATTCATCAAGCTCGGAGAGTTGCATCTTTCTTTTTATTCCTGTTGCTTTCAAATCCATGTTCCATCTTCTGATAGCCCAGTGAGCTTTGAATTCTAGCTCAACAGGCAAGTGCCAGGTCTTCCCATAGACAAGTTGGTATGGTAATATTCCAATTGGTGTTTTGTAGGACGTTCTGTATGCCCACAAAGCATCGAGTAACCTGTCCTTCCATGCTATTCCCATTTCATTGACCGTCTTCTGAAGAATATTCTTGATTTGCTTGTTTGATGTTTTTGCCTGGCCACTTGTTTGAGGGTGGTACGGAGTAGTGACATTGTGATGGATTCCATGTTTTGACAAATACTGTTGAAAGCTTTTATCAATGAAGTGAGATCCTCCGTCACTGATCACCATTCTCAAGACACCAAATCTTGGAAATATTATCTCTTCGAACATCTTCTTGGAGCTTCTAGAATTAGCAGCTCTACATGGCATGGCTTCAACCCATTTAGATACATAGTCTACTGCCACTAAGATGTACTTGTAGTTCTTTGACTTCAGAAATGGTCCCATGTAGTCAATGCCCTAGACATCGAAGAGCTCGATCTGAAGGTTGTTTGTGAGTGGCATGACATCTCTTGAATTGATATTCCCGTGCCTCTGATATGCTCCACACCTTCAGATGAAATCCTTCGTGTCTTCATACATAGTTGGCCAGAAAAATCCACTTTGCCTGATTTTTGCATGAGTACGGAATGCCCCATAATAACCTCCATATGGTGATGAGTGGCATCTTTCAATAATCTTGATTCCTTCTTCAGTCGGTACATACCTTCTAAGGAGTCTATTTGAGCAGACTCTGAAGAGGTACGACTCATTCCATATATGGTGACAACTCTCATAACTGAGCTTTCTTTTATCCGCCCCTGGTGGTACATATCATGCAACTATAAAATTGACAATATTTGCATACCAGGGGTCGGATCGGATGATCTGATAGAGCATGTCGTCCTGTAGTGAGTCATTGATGGGTAGCTCCTATGGATTTTCAAACTGCATTCTAGATAAGTGATCGGCAATAGAATTTTCTACTCCCTTTTTATCTTTTATTTCTAAGTCAAATTCTTAGAGTAGTAAAATCCATCTTATCAAGCGAGGTTTAACATTTTTCTTAGTGAGTAGGTATTTCAAAGCAGCATGATCAGTGTAAACTATCACATTAGCTCCTACTAAGTAAGATCTAAACTTATCAATAGCAAAAACAATAGCTAGGAGTTCTTTTTTAGTTGTTGCATAGTTAAGTTGTGGCCCTATCAAAGTTTTGCTAATATAAGCAATTGCATGATGCTTTTTGTCTTTTGTTTGTCCCAACACTGCCCCCATAGCATAATCACTAGCATCACATATGATTTCAAAAGGCAAAGACCAATCAGGGGGTTAAATGATTGGTGGAGAGATGAGTTCTTTCTTAAGAATGTTAAAAGATTTCAAGCATGCATCATCAA
Source organism: Saccharum hybrid cultivar R570 (assembly GCA_038087645.1). NCBI lineage: Eukaryota > Viridiplantae > Streptophyta > Magnoliopsida > Poales > Poaceae > Saccharum > Saccharum hybrid cultivar. The sequence goes on along the minus strand of JAQSUU010000190.1, from coordinate 5,298,513 downwards.
ATTCAAAGGGAATATCCTTGGCCAAAAGATTGGTAAGTGGTCTAGCAATGTGTGAAAAATCTTTTATGAATCGGTGATAAAAATTAGCGTGGCCAAAAAAACTTCTAATACCTCTAACATTTACAGTGGAGGTAGTTGTTTAATTACTTCAATTTTAGCTCTGTCTACCTCAATTTCTTTTTCAGACACTGAGTGTCCTAGCACTATTCCTTCTCTAACCATGAAATGACATTTTTTCCAATTAAGGACTAAGTGCTTTTCTTCACATCTTTGCAAAACCTTATCTAAATTTTGAAGACAATCATCAAAAGTTTTTCCATAAACAGAAAAGTCATCCATGAAAACTTCCATGATTTCTTCAATCATATCAGAAAATATTAACATCATGCATCTTTGAAAAGAAGCTAGAGCATTACACAGTCTAAAAGACATTCTACGGTAAGCATAAGTTCCATATGGACATGTAAAAGTAGTTTTGCTTTGATCATTGGGATGGATTAGAATTTGGTGATATCCTAAATACCTATCAAGAAAACAAAAGAAATAGTGGTGCAACTTGAACATGGCTTACCCACTCACTATGTGGCATAGGATAAATGATCCCAGCATGCAAGAGTTTTAAGACCTCTTTCTTAACTACCTCTCTCATCGCATTGTTAAGCCTACACTGGGGCTCCCTGGATGGTAAAATATTAGGATCTATAGGGATGCAATGGGTGCAAAGAGTAGGATTGATTCCTTTTAAGTCTTGGAGTGAGTAGCCAAAAGCTGATCAATGCTTTTCTAAGACAGTTATTAAGCGTAGGGTTTCTTCCTGAGAGAGTTTATCACTTATGATCACAGGATATTTTTTTATCATTATTAAGAAAAGCATATCTAAGATTGGCAGACAGAGGTTTGAGCTCAATGAGAGGTTTAGGTGGCTCTAGCAAGTCATCGAGAGGTTCGGGTTCTAGTGGACCATTGTCTTCTTCCTCGATGAAGAACTCAACATCTTCTTCAAGGTTGGGTTCGATTAAATGTTCAAGAGATGCTACCTTATCCTCTTTAATTGGATTGGGCTTAGGACATGACTCCATCTTAGCATTTAAAGAATAAGTAATGGACAAAGAGAGTTTAAAGTTTTTTCCAAGGCAAATATTCAATTTCCCTGTTTGTCCTTCTTGAATAAGCCTTTCAATTGGTTGTCCTATCAACATGTCAAATTTTATGATATCAAAGATATAGAAGCTCAAGTGAACCATGGTGCCTTTTACCTAGATAGGGAGCACATACAAAATTCCCAAGCTTGGGACAATATGTCCTGAAGGGTTTTTCAATAGCTTTGTTATTGGGGTTAATGGCATGTGCCTGAATAAGTCATTAGCAAATGATGCAGACATGATATTAGCACCCATAACTGGATTATAAAGGGCTTCAAAAGGATCTCTATGAATTTGGCAATTGATTGAGATAGAAAGTGAATCCAAGCCGATCACTATTGATGGTGGATAACATCAATATTTTATATGTGAATAAACAAGAGAAATGGTTCAAGTACAAGAATATACATAGGTCTAGGGTTTAAACTAATAAATTCCATGAGTTTTGGTGAATCTCTGTTTTTCACAGGATTATTCTAGAAAATGTAGGAAGGAGGACCTAATTGAGAAAAAGGATGAAACTTGATCGAAGACTATAGAAGATACCAGAAGACACGGGAACAAACGAGAGGACGAGACGCCACCAGGTGGGGCTGGCCGGCCCCACCCTTGTGCCGCTCAGCCCCTTGTGAGGGGATTCCTCCATGAGCTTCTAGAGTATTGCTCCACCGCCTCCTAGGATGCATCTCTAGCCTACGTCGAAGTCAGTTTGATCCAAGGGCTTATGTTCAACCCCCAGGGCTATATAAGGACCCCTGCACTCACCTAAAACATCAAGTCATCAAGCTATTCAGTTGAAGATCAATTCATCCAGAGCCAACCCTAGTTCCTTAGAGTTCCTCTAGATTAGAGCTTAGACTAATTAGATTAGGTCTAGAGGGAGATTAAGCAACACTTGGATTCCCGACGTTGGCAAGAGTGTGGTTCGATATATCTCTTGTACTTTACTCTATTTCTTTATTTCATTGAGATTGTATTGTTGCTACTATATTTATGTCAACATTAAGCTTTATATTATTTATGTCATTGAAAGCAATGTTCATTGTTTGCTCTAGTTTTATATTTGGTGTAGCTAGATTATGGAAACCATGCATAAGATCATATAGCGCTCACCCTACAGGACCATGGGTGAGTGATAGAAATTATGTGAGCGTAGTGCTTAGATAGTTGTTTATTTGCGGATGCCCTTATATGCCGGGATGTGTGGTAGATCACGTAGGTGACAATTGTGTTGAGTCCTTTGCAGTCCATCCCACATATATATTGATGTTGGTAGAACCCAGTCTTGAAGAAGAGAAGGACTCTGTTTCCAACTTTCCTAAGTTGATGTTTCTTATGTGGCATAATTTGGCTATGATCACTAGATATAATTAATTAGACTAAGCATTTGACATATTAGTAAGACTACTTAGGAATTATCTTTCTAATATTCTAATTGGACTTAACCTATTGCTTAACTAGAGTGCTGAGTTACTATTTATTTATCATGATGATTGATCAAGTACTTATCATTTATATATTTTTATTTATTATCTTGTGACTTATCCCTATTTTGAGTAGGGTATATGATATTGGTTCATTCTCTCATGCATATTCATAAATTATCAATACTATTGTATTCATAGTCATACCTTCCCAGTGGTAGAATTATAAATCGATAACCTGGTAATACTCTATGTAAAATGCTACAATGGTATAATTATCTGTCCACTTGCAGAATTCTTTTCATTCTTATCTTTATTTTTTTAGTCACATGAAATAATAGATTCCTATTTAGTGTTATTCTTGTAGTAATGCTAGATAGAACCAACAAACATTTCTAAGTTCCTCACTAGGGATGACAACCTAGTTTAATATTAGAGATGAAGGTTAATTGATCGGTGGCTACTATAACAGTGACAAGTTAATAATTACCATATCATTTCTGGCGCCATTGCTATTAGTAGGAGTAATTCTATTTTTTAGTAGTGGTGCAAAGAAATACCAACAATCACATCAGAGGAAAACTTTGATTATTCTAACCACTCATTGCTTATGATAGACACTAACTCTTTCACAGTCCTTTTAAGAAAAGCTTCCTCAGAAGGATCTAAAGGTTCTTTATGGAGTGATGATTTCTTAGGCTCCTAGGGCTTCCTTACTGAGTAATAATTTAAGATGTTTCCATATTCAGTAAAAAGTTCATCCTTGAAATCGAGCATGAAATAAGAAAGTGGAGTTTCCTCCTTTTTTGGTTGCTCAAAAATTGGACAGCTGAGGGTTGTGGTGGATTTGGCAAAGATTCAAGCTCAGCTATCTGGGATTCTTCCTCTGAAGGATTCTCTTCTAGTGGTTCTTCAAGTTTATCTACTAGAATTTGGTCTAAGATTTTTCTTGCTTTCAAAGCCGAAAGTTGAAAGAATGATCCTCTTGAAGCTACATTAAGAAACTTAGAAGTTTTCTTTTTAAGACCCATATAGAAATATTGAAGAAGAATAGGGTCTTGTATGGCTAAGTTTGGTCCAGAGTCTATAAGAGAGTTAAAACATTCCCAGGATGTGGTCAGAGATTCATTATCTTCTTATTTAAAAGATAGGACCTTGGCTCTAAGGCTAACTACTTTAGAGATGGGAAAGAAGTCCAAGCAAAAGCTAGAACGTAAAGTTCTCCAATCTCCTTGCTTCTTCTCTATGGTTTGATTATACAATTTTTTAGCACTCCCCTTCAAAGAGAAAGAAAAAAAGCTTCCATCTTAAGGTTTGATTGGACATGCCCTCTATATGGAGACAGTCACAGGTCTGCTCGAACTCTTGTAGGTGAAGGTAAGGATTTTCGTCTACCTTTCCTGAAAAGGACTTGTTCTGAACCATTGCAACCAAACGTGGGCATAGCTCATAGGTAGGTGTTAGGATGGCCTTTGATGATTCTTTTGGCCTATGACTAGTGCTCGTGGGTGCAGCATATTAGTAGATAGGAGTGGAATCTATGGCATCCATGTCGACAAGATGTGGTCAACAGTCTACCGAGGGGTATGCCCATGATTTTAGATTAATCGGTGGAGGTGCATGAGACAACGAACTAGATGGTGACGCAAGGTGAACACAAGGGTTTATCCAGGTTCGGGCCACAGAAGCTACGTAACACCCTACGTCCTGCGTCTCTGTGGATTGTATTGATTGTGTATGAGATGAATTGAGGGGGGGGGGGTCCTTGCCCGCCTTATATAGTACGAGGGCAAGGTTATAGATCTAAGGAATCTAGTTCCAATCAGTTACAACAACCATATTCGCATGGGATACAAAATCTATCCTAACCGACCAGGTTCCCTTAATCATCAAGTTGGTCTCCGTATATCTCACGCGGTACGCCGATCTGTTGGGTGATCTGCATGGTCTATTCTAGCGAGTTGGTCCACCTCCTCTAACGTAGCCCATGAGCAGCCTTGAGGGTATACATGTTTGTACCCCCACAGCTAGTCCCTGAGTGCCATGTGTTTTGATGTGACACACCATCTTGATCGTCTCTGATCAGTGAGGCTTGAAGTCTTGAGGCTTCCGACCAGTGGTATCCGCAATAGAAGAGCGTTTAACCCTCTGACCAGTTTAATTGAATGCCGTCCACCGTCCTAGTCGAAAAAGTGAGTTGTCCAAAAAAATACATGGTGCTCTAAGAAAAAAAGAAAAAACAATTCACCTCTGGTGAAGTGTGCCCACTTTAAGTTTCATTATGGAAGGTTATGGATGCTCTGCACCATTGGCTCTGCCAAAAGGAACAAGAGATGATCCTCAGGATCGGTATATCCAAGGTAGGGGTCATGCCTCAAGCACTGTCTGACAACTTTGTTGCAAAAACAGTAAGCACATCCACTGTGAGGTAAAGTGTGCCCACTTAGTCCCTGAGCCTGACTGTAGGTGACTCAGTCACATGGTGCCAGGGTCCAAAAAGAAATAATCCCAACTCAGTCAAGAAACGGACCGTGAATCTACCACGATGCCCAACTCTGCTAGAGGCCAAGTCTCCAGCTCTGCTGTGGGCCCAGTCCCTAGCTCTGCTGCAGACGGAAGCATTGACCTCAAAATTCTAGAGAAGCGAGCCATGGCTTTGCCATGGAGCAGTCCCTAGCTCAGCTGAGGGCCCAGTCCATAGCTCCACTGTGGACCTAGTCCCCAGCTCCGCTGTGGACTTCTTGCAGCAATTGAAATATCCCAAAGAAATACTAGCACACTAAAATCCAAAGATGACAGCCACAGGCCCACTGTGCCATGATACTCAATAGGCGAGGCCCAGTTAGCAGCCCACTGAAAGCCAATAATTGAGGAAATAGATGTGGCGCATGGGGCACTATTACCCAAAAACCCTAGAAGTTAAAGGGTCACACCATTTCATATAAATACCCGTGCGGCGCCGCCCTACTACTCCACTTTGCATTTCTCATCAGTTCGTCTTCCTTGCTCGCTCCGTCTCTTCTGCTTCCCGCATAGCCATTGTAGTTGAATCTTGAACCCTAGATCCAAACCACTCACTGCCACTGCATTTTCGCCAAATCTAGCCTCACCGCATCCATCTCGCATACCGCAGCTGCATTTTGTTGCTAGAAAAGAGGGAGATGGCCTGTGGGTCCTGTGGACGGAGGGCCCAGATGATGTCGGTGGAATGGACGAAATCCACAAGCACAGAAGGCTCCATCCGCATGCTCGTCAACGGCGGGGTGCTTCTCGATGCCACCATCAGAGGGTGGAGGCCATTGATCGGTGAGGGCTTCCTATACCCCCGCCCTGGTGAACTCATTGTATTTGAGGATTTTTACTGGCACGGGTTTGGGACTCCTTATCACACATTCTTACGCAAGCTTCTTGATTACTATAAAGTTAGTCTGTGCAATCTACATCCTAACTCTATCCTGTCCATCTCCATCTTCATCAACCTCGGTGTGGCATACCTTGGAATCCACCCCTACTTCAATCTATGGCATCATTTCTTCTGCCTCAAAAATAAAGGGAGATCTAGGGGTCCAAAATAGTCGAGGTAGCATATATGCTTCTCCAGGATCACATGAAAGTGCATTATCTGAATGTCCCTCTGAACATCTCGTTGAGGGATTAGTACCACAAATGGTTCTACATGCAGCAGGAGCAGGAACCACTTGCGGCATGTGACGTCTGCTAGATCCCTAAGCAACAGGAGAGCTGGTCGGCAAGATCGACCAGCACCGAGATGGTGCAAGTGCAGGAGCTACTCAGGTTGTTTGACAAGACTCGGATCGATGGCCCAATTGTCGTGACCAACTTCGTCTTTAGACGGGTGCAACCCTATATGGATAGGGTCCATCCGATGTACAAGTACACTGGGTCCGACGACGCGACCCGGGAGTCAGTAGAGGAGTTCCCAAGTAAGAAGATAGATAGGCGGCTAGCACAACTATTCAACTTGGAGGATACCGCCTATTGCCAAACACGATGAGGGCATACAAATTGACTTCACCTCCACCACAGGTATGTGCAAAGTCATCCACAATCTAACTTCATGTCTGATAGTTGCTGGTTTGCAATCATAACGCTGAATCTGATCTGTGCAAGACCCATGGCCAAGATTGGGCAAGGGTATACATCTCTGACATGCCCACCGATGATCGACCAACCAGCGTAGATGTTCGAGAGACCCATTCACAGGGCTGACAGAGGGTGACTGACAGTAGCGAAGAGAGGGCGAAAGAAGTCGAGCCCCACGTGATGAGGAAGGTGGCCAAGAAGCGCCCCGCATCAGAGGGGCCTTCCTAGAAGAAGAAATCCGCTAGCCCCCTAGGCACGGGGGGCACTTGAATATTGATGATGAGGAGAGCAGCCGAAAATGATGTAAGGTCATGGCTGGCTTGACAGAGGAGGAGACGCTGTTGATGCACCGACAGAGGGCACAGACACCGCCCCACGTGCCAATGCCACCAAGAGCGCCCACACCTCCCTGAGCAGTGACACCACCACGAGCACCGACGCCACTGAGGGCGCCAACACTGCCTCGAGCAGCAATGCCGCCGAGGGCGCCAACACCACCTCAGGCACCAACGCCACCCCGAGCAGCAACGCCGCCCCAAGCACCGACGGCGAGCACCCGTGGGACAAGCTCAGCAGTAGTCAAGTACGCACATACCATAGTGGGATAGGCAGGCAGCAACCAATCGGCTGGTGCCCATGTTCTTGATCATATTCGCGCCTGCATCGAATCTCAGATGCATGTCGTGCGTCTCTGCTATTCTCGATGCGATCCCTCAGGTTCATATTGGTGCTGAGATGGTCACGGAGGTCGCCTCTGGCTTGTTGCTCCACTTCTTGGTCAGCACCACGGTGGCCACTACGACCACCGCCACAATTTGCTCCCCAATCACCCCCACGGTGAGCGCCGTGTCCGCCATGCTAGTCTGTGCCTCGTGTGCCCCCTAGTCAGCATCATGCCCCCTGCCCTAGTTGTAGGGGTGGGAAGGCAGACCATCTTCTTGTGGATGCACCTCGTAGTTTCCATCTAGCCCTTGATAGAGGTAGGGACCTCCCTGTTGCTGACTCTAGTGGACTCTTAATGCCTGGCGCTGAGTTTGACCTCATCGGGAGTCATGGGGATGACAGCTATGACTGGAAGCGATGGATGAGCAGGTGCATGTCCCCCCAGCCAGTTCTCATTGACCTAGACTATGGCGGCCTTCAGATAGGCTATGACAGTGTCAAGCATCGGGGACTAGGGGAGCTTTGCGAGCTCATTCATAGCGACAGCAATGTTGGCACTTGATGTCTTGTGGACTTGTTGGTTGCCACACATGTCGAAAGCATTGGCTAGGTCACATTGAATAGGGCGCCAACCCTCTGCGTTTGCTCACGCATCTTCGACATTTTGTCGCTGCACCCTACGAGCCGTGCGATCGGCATTTCTTTCCACCCGAGCAGCTTGCTCTTGGTCTGTCTCCCCTTCGTGGGATGGTTCATTAGTGCTGATGGTGAAGATTGCACCTCCGAAGTTGGGGGGAAACACCAGAAACTCCTCTTCATATGGGTTGGTAATGGCATGGGTAGAGCCGGTAGATCCGGTGCTTTCCTCCAGGATGGTAAATGGCAAATCCCCACCAATCTGCCTGATACCCACCATGTTGATGACTAGGGCAGGGTGGCCGATCTCAGGTAGCTCTAACAAGAATAGATCCGAAACATGGTTGCGCTCAACAGGATCCACGAATAGATGCGGGATGCGGGCAATGTACTCAGACGTTGTGTTCGCTAGCCCATATGGGTAAACGGTGGATGGATGCACCGTTAGGGCCTCATAGTCCGTTGACCTCAGGCCGGTGGTGGGAGCTGGTCGGTAATGGACTGTTTGCCCTTCAAGAGTTGCCGTGGTCACCAAATCAGAATCTAAACGCCTCTGGCGGCCAACACAAGCAGGTCGATCAGTCTGGTGATGATGGGTGGGACCATAGCTGTCCTCGATAGATTGATCTCTGATCGATTCTACCAAGGTTAGGGTTTTAGCTAGGCCCACAGTGACCCGATCGATGGACTCGATCAGATCGGAGTTATTGAGCCACCTCCCTTGGTAGCGAGGAAGTGGACGACGAGTTGCCAGAGAAGACGACCCTGAGTGTAATCCTGAGATCGGATTCGCCGGTGCTAATGTAGATTCAGTTGGCGTAGGAGGAGCCTACACTGCCTCCATGAATTTGACGGTGCCGTCCACACCAGTGGTCTAGGTGAATGTCCCGATCATGAACGTTTGGCCCGCTAGGAGGTCCATGGAAGCAGGGAAGATGACCATCTGGCTCGCCATGAGATCTGCACGCACACCCCCTACCTGGCGTGCCACTGTCGACAAAATATGGTCGGTAGTCCATCGAGGGGTATACCCATGATGGTAGATTAATCAGTTGAGGTGCATGTAATCAGGAACCGGATGGTAATAGAGACACAAGACACAACATTTATATAGGTTCAGGCCGCTAGTGTGACGTAAAACCCTATGTCCTGTGCTCTGTTATTTTGTATTGATTGGGTATGAGATCTGGTTCTCTATCTAGTGGAACCCTGCCTCTCCTTATATACTTTGGAGGGACAGGGTTACATGGAAAATATCTGATGTGGTACAATATCTAATACATCATAGCGACACACGTCGAGATGAGTCGTGTGCCATATGCCTCGATCTTGTGGGCTGGGCCACCTCTAATGCTGCAGCCCATGTACAGCCCTATGGGTATATGGGGTTATACCCCCACAATCCATAAGTATGAAAACAAAAAGGAAATATCTAAAAGGAAAATAAAAAGTATAATACAAAGTTAAGCTAGGTTTGAAGTAATCTCAGCAACCGTTTTTCCTCCCCAACAACAACGCCAGAAATGCTTATTGGTATGAATTAAATGTACACAAGATAATAAGCTTATCCATAAGTGCACAGATAGTATGCCGATGTAGCACTTCACCCTGGAGTATTTCAGAGTATTGTTATTTATATTTTACCACAGGGAGGAACATGTGAGAAACTAGGCCTATGCTTAGACCCCCTGAGAAGCAAGCAAGGACCGATAGTATAGGGCTATAGAGAACATCACTAAGGTCTCTAGTTCTAACCTTCGCAATCTATATTATGATTGTTCCAATGGGGTTATTACTTTAGAAAAGACATCAGTTGAGGATATTTTCCTTAGCAACCAGATCCTACTAGTCCTACAAACGGGAGGTGGACTATGGAAGATTCAACGAGGTAAATTCACCCTCGCGAGCTACCACTGATCCAAAAAGTAGGGTGCATCTATGAGTAATCAATGTCTAAGCACCACTCTTACACTATGAATAATATTTCAATCAAGGAGCTACCAAGATTAAAGCACTCAAAAGAGTCACAAACCAAAAGAACAATAATAGCAATGTTACTTACTCGAATTAGAAGTTGGATACCAGAGAAATCTCATAAGCAAGCTCCAATGGAACTTGATCCCACAAGTACAAGATGTAGAGGAGGCACCGACAGGCCAACAACTCCTCCAAACTCTTCCCCAACACTCTATCTCTCTATCTCTAAATAAGATTGGTCCTAATCTTTTGGAAGACTAAAAGACTAATCTTCTCTTGAATGCTTGGCTCTTGATCCTATCTAGGGTTTCTTGATTGTAGAGGAGGCTCAGGGTTTCTAGCTAGGATTGAGGATGCTCTGACCCAGGGGGTAGGGTCCTGCTTATATAGGCCAGTGGGATGCACCGGAGCCCTAGAATCAAACCGACTTGAATCAACAGCAAAGATGAAATCCCTAAGGCGATAGAAAATAGACTTGTAGACGAGGCTGACAGGTGGGACCCACCTAGGTCAGTCGACCTAGGGTGGGGTCGGCCAACCTAGGTGAATGCCAGGTTTACCCCCCTTTGGTGGCTCGCCTTCTCGTGTTCTCTAGAATCTTCTTGACTTAGGGTCACAGTGGAGTATGATTTTTTGTCCGATATATGGACCATCTTGGGATCTTTTCCTGTTTAATCCCTATGAAACACAGATTCTCCAAAACTCATGGAATTCTGTCAGTTTAATCCGTATTCTATGTTGTGATTCATTTTATGCAGTTATTTTGAGTTGAGTTGATAGTTTATGCTAGTTGTTTACTACTGTCGGTGTCTGGTCCTGCGAGGGTCCTAAGCCAATGAGTGAATTAGTGCAGCGTGTCCCTAATCTGGATGGTGATGCAAGGAGAGTACATGGGGGTTTATCCTGGTTCAGGCAAAAGAAGACCCTACGTCCAACGGGGAGGGGGGAGGATTGTATTTCCTTGCACCTAAGTGCTTGCGTAGGGGTTACAAGCTGCGAGAGAGGGAGCAGATCCCAGGTCTCAGAGAGAAAAAGTGAGAGTATAAAAGAGATTGCTTGAGATGTTGATCTTCTATGGTGGGATGGTGACTGGCTTTTTGATTGTCCGTCTGCCATCCTCCTTGTAGAGTCCCCTGCCTGCCCTTTTATAGGGTCAAGAGGAGGCAGAGACGCTGGGGGACTCCTTAGAAGTGAAGTTTCATCGAGCGTTGTGGAGGCCGCTGTAGCGACGTGTCCCGAGAATGGTCGGCCATCCCCGGACACCATGGTGACGTAGAGGATGAGACGATGAAAAGACTCTAGATCCTGTGGCATGCATGCCTTGCTTCCTTGTTTGACCGGTGATTGGTCGAGGCCGGGTCAAGGATGGGTCGAGGTGAGTCGACGGTGAATGGATAAGGCTGAGTCCTGGGAATTTCAGGGTACGATACTCATCGTATTCTCCCTTGAGGGTGATCAGTGGTGGAATAGTGCTCGATATGGCGCATACAGTGATAGGTTTTCACCGCCCATCCTGGGATGGGCAGTAAAAAGTGAGATTTAACACCGGTACTGCTTCCATCTTGGTTACCGCTATAGCCATGGGGGTAGGAAGTGGTTGGTGGTTGCATTAAATGCTTTGACTTTTGTCTCAGAGTTGGTGAGTGAGGTGGGTTGATCGGCTCGACCTAGGGTCGTGCGAGTCAGAGATTTCTCGATGGTCAAGGCGTCCCGTCGAGCGAGCCTCGTGCGAGTCGGAACGTGGTCGAGGCGTCTCGTTCGTCATTTTGGCTCGTTCGTCTTTATGGGCAGAGCTTTTGGCGTGGTTTTCTTAGGGTTTGTTTTTCTTGATCGTTGAGTGTGGGGACCCCTTGTTTTGGTACCCGACAGTAACCCCTGAGCCTTTGGGTGAGTGTGTTCACTCTCGCAGAGGCTCAGTGAGTCATGAACTGGAGTCGTAGCATTGTAGCCTTTCAAGTGAGAGCGTGCGAGCGCACCCGCTGGGTGTAGCCCCCGAGGCCTTGGTGGAGTGTTTTGACTCCTCCGTGGTCTTTAGTGTGTTATGTCGAGGGGTGCTCCCACGTTCGAGTCATCATGGCGTGTTTGGTCCTCTTTTGTTTTAAGGTTTTAGCCCTTTGCGGTCAAGCCCCCGAGCCTCGTGCACACGAGGTCGATCATGGTCTTGTCCGTCTTTTATCATATGACCCTCACGCTCCGTTTTAGAAAAGGAGGAGGGGTGGGGAATGTCGTACTACCCTCGTCGGGCGAGTTCCGATGATCTCTGGTGAGCTGTTAGCGGGGAATTTCGAGTGGGAGCCCATGCTCCATTCGGTAGGAGTCGGCTAGCGGCCACGGAGGCGCTCTCAAAAATGCCAAAGAGTAGTCGTGTGGATCTCGGTTCCATGTGATAGGATTCGAGGGCTCGATGCCTCCCTCCGAGGGGATTCCACCGTCGACCTTTCTTCTGGCCTCGATTACGTCTGGGGTGACTTGAGAGAGTGGCTCGAGCCCTGGCCTTATATGGGCGCGTCCCCAGTTGTCCCTGACTCCGTTACTCGAGGGCAGCTGTTGAACCCCGGTTGAGGGCTAGCTTTCGATCCCTCGAGGTTTATATTGGGCTCGGAGCCCGTTATCCATTCGTCTAGAAATATCCGTCCACGGATCCCCTTCCGGCCCGTTTGAGGCGCGTCTTTTTAGGAGGGGAAGCGATAACGGTGTGGTAGTGGGCGGCGTGGCGCGATGGTTACGGAGCGAACAGCGGACACGTGCCCTTGCCTGCGGGTTTCGAGGGAGCGGTTAGGTAAGGACATTGAATGCGGGAACTGTTCCTACCTTTTTTGCCAGATCTGCCCGTTGGCCTTCCATCGGGGTATAAGTGCGAGGTCCGAGGTCCCGTGTGCCCCTCCCACAGGCCATTTGCATTTTTGCCCTCTTTCTCCTTGTGCGCCCTTCAGCCGCCCTTCACCGCCGCCGTCACCTCTTCCTCGGCCGCCACCGCACGCCATTTTCGATGACCATGGCGGGAAAGAGTCAGATCCTTCCCACGGATGCGTGGGCTTGTTCCTCGGTGACGGAGAGGAAGCTGGAGGAGCTGGTCCGCGATGGCCTTCTGCGACCGAGAGCAAGCCGGAGCCAACCGAAATAGAGGGTGCCGCCGTCCGACCACTGGGAGCCGGTGCCCCCGGAAGGATACGTGGTGAGCTTCATCGCTTTCCACGAGAGGGGGCTCGGGACGCTGCCGAGTCGCTTCATGCAGGTGCTCCTCCACTACTACAAGGTGAAGCTGCATCACCTCGCCCCCAACTCCATCTCGTAGGCTACCATCTTTGCGGTGATCTGCGAGCGGTACCTGGGGATGGAGCCAACACTGGAACCTGTGGCTCCACCTCTTCAAGGCGGAGCATTTCGCCAAGAAGGCGGGCGAGCAAGGAGTATGGCACGCGGTGCATGCAGGGAGCTGTACCCTTCAAGTCAGAGTGGGCCAAGGCGAGCAGTACATCCCGGCGCAGCTCATCTCATCGAACAGCGGATGGCACGACGGGTGGTTCTACCTACATAATGACGACGACCGGCTGCCGAGGTTCTTCGGCTGGGTCCTGATGTCGCGTGAGGACAACTAGACAAATGGCATCGTCGAGGAGGAAAAGCCGAAGCTGCAGCCTCTACTCAACGTGTTGAGGAGGCTTCGACAGCGTGGGTTGACGGCGGGGATGGTGGCCGCCGCGTTCCACCACCGGAGGGTGCTGCCACTGATGCAGCGTCGACTCCGGATCGACGAGATGACACCGGAGGCCTCACTGGAGGGGAGTCGGATGTCGCACGAGTCCCTTACCCTCGATGAAGTCACCCGGCGTGCGTAGTGGATGGTGGGGAGCTTCAAGCATGAGGACATCGACCGAGTCCCAATGTGCCCCACTCAGGGCTTTGAACCTCTGGTAAGCGTCGTTCTAACAGCCCTAGGTCCTTTTGCTTCCTAGTTTTCTCGACTAAGTTGGTCGAGGCTTCCGTGTAGGATCTGTCGGCGATAAAGGAGTCACGGCCACCGGTTTCGGAGGATCGGGCTGCTCGAGAGGCGAGATGCCTCTCGGCGGCCCAGAAGAAGGAAGAGAAGGATGCTGTGAAGAAGCGTCAGGTCAAGAAGGCCCTCGAGCGTGAGGCGTTGAATAAGCGCCGCCGCCAACAGAGCCTTGAGGGTCTCCCGATCGAGGAATCCCCCTTCGAGATGGTCTCGGGAGAGGATGAGGATAGCGGCGATGATGACGCCGGGTCACGGTATGATACCGTGACTTTTCTGGCGCACCTCCCCGACGTACGGCCCCAGTTGGAGCCCATTGGTGGGGGGTCGACCTCCCATGCATCGAGGGAAGTCTCGGTGCCCGTCGAGGGAGAAGGAGAGCCAGCAGAAGGAAGGGCCCGAGCAGGGCCTTCAGAGAGGGGATCTACCTCGCTTGGGGTCCCGCAGGGGAGATCGGTGGCACCATGCCCACGAGTCCGATCGCCTCAGACTTTGCCGACGAGCAGAGCAACAATGTCGGCGTCTAAGGCCAGAGCGTTGTCGATGGGCGTGAGGACTCGAGGCCAGATAGACTCCTCGACGCAGAGGTCCTTAGGCGCCCCATCAGCCTGGGCTCCGAGGAGCACCAGGCCAACTGGTGGCTCGACAGAGGAGCCCTCGCAAAAGCCGTCGGGTGGCTCGGGGAACCAGAGTCTAGGCCCCTGATTCCCATATCTGGGTAAGTACCTCACCTTGTCTTTCCGTTAAGGTTGTCTCGTTCTTTATTTTGACGCGTTTGTTCACTGCTCAGCCACAAGCGCAAGGTGGAGCTCGCGGCTCTGACTCCCGTCAAGGAGCTCAAGTCTAGCGCCGCCCTGATGATGCGAACGCCTGCCGATGATGTCGCCTGGGTCACGAGGTATCAGGTTGCCACGGAGCGGCTTAGGACGAAGGAGGCCGCCAACAAGGCGGGAGCAAGTGCCCAGGAGGTCGCCGGTTTTGGTGACGCCACGTGGGAGCCAGAGCCGATCGAGGTAGCCCTAGGTGGTGCCAGGCTCGAGGTGCCCGGTATTGGTGGGTCAGAGCCTGGGTTGACCGTGACGACCCAGGCGATCGTCAAGGCCATTGAGGCCGAAACAGCCGTCCATGACGCGGGGCGAGTGGATGTCGAAGAGTCAAGAGAGGTGGTAGACGCCTCACTAGATGCGGGGAAAGAGGCGGCGCAGCCGGAGTCGCAACCGACGCGGGAGGGGCCGCAGCCGCAGCCACAGCAGGACCAGCCAACGGAGCGAGTGGCCGAGGCGAAACGGGGAGTGGTTGTGCCACCGTCCAACGTGCAGATGGCGGCACCAATGGTCGAGATGCCAGCCCCGCCCCAGGGGTCAACCTCGGCTGTAATCGATCTTACCGTCGACGACCCCCCTTCTAACAAGGGGAAGCGGAAGGTGGACGTCGAGATGGTCGATGCCCCGAATCGGCCTGGCACTTCTGCAACGTCAAGGGATGACTTGGCCGAGGCGTCTGCCAGGTGGCCTGATTACGCAGGGCTAGCGCTTGTACAGGCGGAGGAGGAGCTCCCGCGCTGGGGTCGGTCAACCCTCAAGTTCAGGGACGCGTCTAACCCCAGCGTCGAGCCCTTCTTTGCCCTCGACGACAAGGACAAAGTGCAGCACTGGGAGTTCGTCGAGGGACTCCGTAAGCACTCCGTGCAGTCTCTACGCATGGTCACAGATACCTTGGTGCGGGGTATGTCGGAGGCCTTTGAGGTGAGCTGGGTTCGTTTGTCTTTTCTTGGGTTTTATCCTCCCTTTCTCCTTGGTTCTGATCTTAGATTTAACTGTGGTCAGGAGCTCAAGGAGCGTTCTCACCGCAAGTCACTCTTCATCCGTCATGAGAGTGGCGTATGGGCGACGCTTGCTCATCAACGGGCTCTAGTCGAGGAAGCCAATCAGTGGCTATCCAAGAAGAGCGCCGATGTGGACGAGCTCCGCGTCGTCCATGCCGCGGTCAGGGAGGAGGCGGCGCAGGCTCGGGAAGCCAAGGCCAAGGTGCGTGAAGATGCGGCTAGGGCCCGGGAGGAGGCGGCCAAGGCCCGTGAGGACCTTGCGCCGCTACTGGCGCACGTGAAGGAGCTCGAGGAGGACGTTGCTTTAGTCATTGGTCAGCGTGACGCCCTTAACATCCAGATCGGGATGGCGTCCGCTCGCGTCGGTACCTTAGAGGACGAGGTCGTGACGTTGAAGGGGACGGTCCGAGAGAGGGACGAGGCTCTCTTGGGCACCGATCGGGAGATTGAGGCGCTGAGGGCGATGGTCCGTGACAAGGATGAGGCTCTTCGAGCGGTGGAGAAGGCGCGCGAGGAGTTGCATGATGAGGTCATGGGCTGGCAGACCCATGCTGAAGGTAAGCTTTTTGTCATGTTTTGGCCTCGAGGTCCCATGTCTTTGCTAACTTGGTGTCGGTGTTTCAGAGCTGGAGAAGCAGCAACACGTGGCCCAGGCGACGGCTACCTCGTTCCAGAACCTCTTCGAGGCCAAGGCCGAGTAGACTCTGCTGCTCCAGGGTGCGATCACCTTGGTGTGTGATGGCTGGGGGTCAAGCCCGATGCCGATACCGAGGAGGACGCGCCAGGGATCTCGTTTGTTCACCGGATGGCGGCGCTGGGTCACCTCGTCCGCAAGAAGATACGAGGCGGGCTGCATCATGGCGTGAAGAGGGCCATGGCGGTCGTTCGGTCTGGGTTTGAGTACGACATGGGCCTCATCACTGATGGCTTCATTACGGATCCAGACTGGACTGATGAAGAAAACGAAGCAGCCTGCCTGGATCTGATCGAGGCCGTGGAGGAGCCCGGGGTTCGCCTTGCGAAGCTATTCGAGGTCGAGGTGGTCCCGCCTGCCGACGACGAGGGCCTATAAGCCAAACCTGGGCATAAAGGCCCATGTAATAGGGTAGTTAGCACATGTCAATTATGCTGTGATGGCCTCATGGGCCCTGAAACATTAATATGTAATCGTATATGTAACAGAACCGACCAAATTATAAGAGAACAAGTACAAAAACAAGCGCCAAAACGCTCAAATTTTCGAACTTGAGCCCATATAATCCCGGTAGTCAATCGAAACCACGAAGGATTTCAAACCAACTCTTTTACAACCAAGATCGCATCATTCAACATACACATCACACGTTACATTTCATAAGTAGAGCGGAAGTTCGCTTACAACACACGGAGTAGCAAATTATTACAAACTTAGTTCATAAAGTAGCGGAAGCATAACACACACATTAGTTCACATACTACTGCCAGTATTACAAATCACCATCCCACAAAAGCATTAAGGAAAGGAGCTAACAGACGATCACGCCCGAGTGATCTAGTCCTCGTCACCCGCAGGGTGGAGGCAGGTCTTGCAGAAGCCCTGATAAAGCATGTCATCTGCAACAGGAGGGAATAAACCCTGAGTACGGGAATGTACTCAGCTAGACTTACCCGTTGAAACGGAAAATAAGAGACACCAAGGATCATGCAAGGCTTTCATAAGTGGGGCTGGCTGACATTACCTTTTGCGGAAAAGCATAAGTAATTTAAACTCTTTTAACCTGTACTAGCATTTATTTTTAGCATTTACCTGTCGTCTATCTTAGCACCTATACTAAACATTCACTTGAGTATAATCAAACAATAATATTATTATATCCATAGCAGGTATAAATTGCGGCAACGTTATATCATTCACTTAACCATCTGTTCAATTTAATGAGATCTACGTTGCCGCTGCTCAAGTCAAGTGCTCACTAACCGGGAGCGACGGCGATTCGAATCGAATTCCTATCC
The DNA here is from genome assembly GCA_038087645.1 of Saccharum hybrid cultivar R570. Taxonomy (NCBI): domain Eukaryota; kingdom Viridiplantae; phylum Streptophyta; class Magnoliopsida; order Poales; family Poaceae; genus Saccharum; species Saccharum hybrid cultivar. The sequence continues at coordinate 5,280,756 of JAQSUU010000190.1, read as the reverse complement.
AGCTGGAGGGGTATTTCTAACACTCACCGCGTAGGCCCCTGCCAGGGTCGCACAAGCCACCTTTCGTACGATTCAGGACTCACGGGTTCGAATGATGTTACATCCCTAAGGGCGACACTCTTCCAGGTGCTAGGGACTCCAACCCCCCTTGGTCTCACGCCAATGTCCCCAAGCACAACGTTACTCTCCTCCAAGATGCGACCTACCATTCGACTCCCCGCCTGAACCAAATTACTCGGCTTCACGGTCGGAACGACTTATCCGGCCAACTAAGTGTTATACTGCGTTCAACATGACTCAAGGACATACAACAAATCGGTCCTTAAATAACTCAGACGGGCATAGCTCCACACCCAAGACGTGAAGTGTCTTGCGGCTGCACTATCAAACTCCCGCCCGGTCTCAAATTCATTTTTAGGCATGGTTCCATCCACGATAGCCAACATAGCCACTCGTGATCCATTCCTATATCTCGCGGATGACCGGAAATCACCCGACTTCTACCGGACTAAGCAGGGCTAAGCATTAACACGGCCTAAACCTAATTTAGGGTTTAAGTATGATATCTGGACAAGGACAGGAGTAATGCAACAAGTGTTTCCATACACTCCTACAATTTAATGCAGTAAACAAGTAAAAGTACTCAAGAATTATATTTAAAACGATTGGGTCAGCATGCACCGGGGCTTGCCTTTCAGAAAAGAGGACGGGCGGTGATCTGGGCACTCAGGTAGGTTGTCTGCGGGCACACCTTCGCCTGCTGGATTCTCGGGCTCCCTCTGCTGCTCCTGGTCCTCCTCCGGAATGGTCCCCTCGAACTCGAGGAGTGTCACCCCCTCTGGTACACCTATTGTATGAATGCACCATAAATCTCATGGATGCATAATGAATGCAATATGCTCGGAATGGAATGCATTGCAGCAAATTGATTATTCTATTCAAGTTACTTCAATATTACATGCAAATCTCTTCTCCGGTGGAGAAGTACTTACCTAATCTACACAACCTAATGTACAAATGTTCCTCTTCAGTTAACGCCCTAACACCTAGAAATCACAAGAACAATAACACTTAGGTTACCAACAACAAATCAACAGATATCGTAACAACATATTCTGGACAGCAGCTACGTATTTCTATCATAACTGGAGATTCCCAAATCCTAAAGGCCTGAGACAGGACATTCTGGAAAGCTTATAAAATACCCTACAATTCATTTTCAGACCTCAACACTTAGTTCTAAGGTTTACCTAGTCGAAATTCCAAAGTTCCAGAAATCTGCCCTCTCCAAACAGAGAGTAGTCATTTCCGGATGGCCACTTTAAACAGTTATAACTCCTAGACTACTAGGCCAAATACCATCAAATTTTGACACACGCTAGTTTAACCAGTTTACTACCACTTTGGTATTCACAGGTTCCCCAGCAAACAATTTTATCAAAGTTAAATTCCAAAATTGCTACCAGCTGTCCAGAGACCTAGAAATGTGAAAATTAAATATTTATTCATGTGTCAAACTTCCTCTATGACCAAACCAAGGATACCAGTAGTTCACTCATGCCATGAAAATACCAGAAAGTAAAGTGCGTCAACCTATAACATTTATTTTAACCCCTTTCTTGATTTACTTACTTAATTAAGTGGGAAAATAAACTTATATTCAAACTGCTTAGAAAATTCTATAAAAATTACAGGAGGCTCCCTGGCCCACTAGGAGGCTACTGTAAAAATTTGAACCAAAGTTATTCACAGAAACTCCTTACACAAAATTCACAAGCCAAAAAGGCTAATTTTTGCATAAATAGAAAACCCTATTGAAAAGTGTCAAACAACAGATTTCATATTTTTCCTAGTATCATTCTACCCTAAGAACAACACTCCCAACATTTTACCTTTACTGGAACTATAGAAAAATTATGAAAATTCATTCAAGTATCTCTTAATATAAAATGATAACATCATAACTTGAAAACTACTCAAGCAATAGGATCCAAACTTTTGCCAGAGCTAGTATATATATATGAAATCACATACTCACCAAATTTCATAATTTTTGGAACACAGAAATTCTAAACTTTAGGAATAATGAATTTCAAATAAGTTAGATAACAATTAAGGGCAAATTAAAATTTAGAAAAGAATATTTGGTGATGCATTCATGCTGTTGCATTTATTTTATTGAGTGGTGTGGTTTTTATTTTGTTTGATTTGGAATTTCAAATCTCTTTAAATGGTTTTGGAAATCAATAAATAGATAAAAAAAAAGAGAAATAGACTTACCTGGTGTGCCAATTCGGCCTGGAGGCCCGTTCGGCCGGCCTATGGCCGTTCTTCTGCTAATGGGCCAAGGCGCGCCTCTCCCACGCGCGTGGGCCGGCCCAGGCAAAGCCGCGCCCGCCTCTCCTTTCATCGTCTCACTGACGGATGGGGCCAGCTTGTCAGCGCCCTCTTCTACCTCGCATCGTAGCCGGGTCGGTCACGAGTGCGACCACCGCCGTACCTGCAACGGATTCTTCGGGATTTCCTACCCGAATTTGGTGTTTTGGTGCTATAAGAGAGAAGCTGTGACCCTCTCACCCCTTTTTCCATCTAAAAACCCGAGTTTGGTCCCGTGAAATCGAGCCTCGAAGCTTGGAACCCTAGGCGAGTTCGGTCGCACACCGCCGTCACTTACGGGTGGTTTTGCGCCTTCTTTCTTCGCTTGGGTGAGTTTGTCATCTTCTCCTCTCCCTCCCTATGCTTTTCTTTTGAATTTTGGTGCTTTGAACTGCGAGATTGAAGCTTTCCGCGAGCCGGCAATGGCGCCGCCGTTCTTCCCGAGCCGCGTCTCGTTCTCAAGCCGTCGTAGCTTCCCTAGATCGCCTAGATGGGTTCGCGGTGATCTCCTCTTCCGATTGGGGTCGGATGCATGGTGAACCATGGTCTAGATGGGGAGAGCCGCCATCTCCGGCGAGATGGAGCCCGCCGGCCATGGGGGGCCGCCGGCCGGACATGAAGAGGGTGATCGGTATGAGCACTGTAGATTTGATGATGAACACGAGCCGTCCGATTTGAGATCAAGGGTCGAGATTAGAACTTACCCCTTCGCGGGTAGTTTTTCTAAAGAACCCCTGGATTTGTTAGAAATCAACCCGCGGTCCGTAGCGTAAAACTAAAAGTACGTTTTCGTGTTTGGAAAGCGTATTCTCTCCCGGTTAAGTCAAAAGTACGTTTTCAGACATTTACAGTTTTGCCACTAGAATTGTTTTGGTCATAAAATCTTTATTTTAACTCCGATTTGACCCGTTCAAATTGCGTTAGGTTCGTATTTGCGAGCTCTACATGTTGGTAGTATTGTACAGTAGGTTTGTGACAATTTATTTTCGAATTTATATTAAAGTAATTATTTATCTATAGGAAATCTTAGAAAATTCATAACTTATACGTTTTAACTCCGAATTTGGTGATCTTTGCGTCTGTGTGATCGTAGTAACGTGTAGAAGAGTTTTATAAACTTTTATTACTGTTTTGTTATTGTTGGTGTACTGTTCTAATTGTATCTCTTTGTTTGCTTCGTGTTTGTTTGATTGGATGCATGTGTGTTGTTGATTGATGATCGAGTATAGAAGGTGAGCAGTATCTGGACGATTCGGAGTATTACATTGAGCCAAGTCAGCAGTATCACTTGGAAAGCTTTGATCAAGGCAAGTATAACACAGGACTATCCTTGTTACCTATACATTGAATTGTCATACATATGCATGTGCTTACCTTGACAACCTTAGAGATTATAACTTAGTGATTGTTATCTTGATTCCTTGTCAACCTTGGGAATGCATATGGGTAGCTACTGCTAGTGCTTAAACTAAGAACAATGATCTTGTAATTTGATTAATGGATTAAGCAATCAACTATTAAGATGATTTTATTACTGTTAAAAGGGGGCTAGAGCATGTGTATTATTTTGATGCTCTGGTTTCTCTCCATAAGGACTTATCTGTAAGTGATAACCGGGATATACAGTACAGCTGTGAGGGCTATATGGCTCTGGCTTTAGTTGTTCAAGAGACCTTTTCTAGCTTGTTAGAGGTTACCTTAAATGGCGTAAGAATGGCTTGCCACGTTGGGTGTAGTGCGAGCCCCTGGCCTAGTGTGTATAGGCTGCGGTTGTTGTGCCACAGGGAAGGGGGGTTCTACATCTGCCTGCCGAGTGAATCTAATGGCCCTAACTTGTTAGACGAACTTTTGAGTGGCTTTATATGGTTCTCGGGTGTTTGGGCTTGATCTCCCCACTCATTTGGAAATCATGACTCACAGTGAAAGTGTACACCTCTGCGCAGAGTTAAAAAAAACTGGTATACTAGCCGTGCTCACGGATACGAGCGGCCTTGGGGATTCTTATGGAATAGTTGATCATAACTGTTATATCATGCTTAATTATTGTTGATTATTATTTGCTCATGTTAATGCTATTCATTATCCTTATTACAATTGATCATTGGTTCTTTAATGGGAAGCGGTTTATCTTGATGCTACTCAATTGCTAATATATGATTAAAAGCTAAACGTGGTTAAACAATGTCTAGCCTTTTTGAGCCTCATGAACCCTGTGTTATATTTGTTGAGTTCGACATGGACTCACTCTTGCTATTTCCACCATAACAGATGAAGATATAGAGGAAGATTATCGGAATGAGTACTAGTCTTGGTGTCAACCAGTCAACCGTATCCCTGTGTGGAGTTTCCGCTGAAGAATTACTATTAGTTATTATTACCTATCGTTCAAGACTATGTCTTAAATACTTATTCGTTATGTAATAAGCACTGTGATGATACTTTGTAATTTGTCAACTTATGTGTGCGACTGTTTCCTGGGGCGCACATGAGTCTTTTATGCATCCTATTTTTGTCCTTAAAAATGGGTGTGACAGATTGGTATCGGAGCCGTGTGGACTGTAGGACGCGAGCCTAGTTAGAATGGTCGTTAATAGCATCCATACTTCACTTAATTCATGCTTCCTCTTTTCACCTTGTTAATTACTAAAGTTTTATGCTTCCTCTACTTTATTCTATTGCAAAAATACATTGATTCTATCTAATCTATGTCTAAATCTTATAGATGCCTCCTTATCCTCGTCTGTCAGCTGCACAGTACGTTGCCCGTTTCAAACCTCAGGAGTCGTATAAAGATGGTGATCAAGAGCTATCTGATGCTGAATCAAGAGTTGGTGATATACCAATGGAGAATGTAGTTATGGGGTGGACTACGAAGCTTCATATCATGGTTCTTAAAGCTGATGCTTTCTTCCATGACATGTTGACAAGAACCTTGGACAACTACTACTACGACTGGGAAGCTACGTTGGAGTATCGCAGTGCAGAGTATAGTCATCCATGGATGGATTCCTATTGGGAAACGGAGTTATGGGTTAAGAAAAGGGATCCTACCACTAAGGAGTCTAAGGTGGAGTCAAAGTTCATTACCAGAGTGAGCCGGGCAACCGTGGAGATAAGCATGGAGGATGTTGCTTTCAATGCATTTGTTTACTACCATGGTCTACGCTCGGACAAGACGTTAAAGGGTGCACTCCGGCATTTTCCTTGTTTCTTACATGACAAGGGTATTTGGACCGTGCCGCTTGCAGATGATTCCTCCTTGACTTTACAAGCTACGGTGGGATTAGCTCGTGAATTGGCTTTCCATGAGGTGAATTTGAAGGATGAGTTGCTGAAGGAAAAAGAACTTAAGGAGCAAGCTTATAAGGAGATTGACCAATTAAGGGCGGAGTTAGGTCATCCCAAGATTTATGAGAAGCTTAATTAGGCAATAGGAAAAATCCCTATGTAATAGGAACGATAGTAGTTGCGAGTTAATTTTAAGTTTGGTTTGTTTTAAGAGTCAGTTTGTGGTGTGAACAATTGTGTGATTGATGGATTGTTATTATGATAATGTGTGATTTGGATCTTTTTAATGTGTGCTGGAGTTTTGTAGACATGCCTACAAGTTCCATGGTTGAGAATATTAAGTTTGATCAAAATATATTAGTTGAATATGAGGTTAACTTAGTTCTGTCCTTTGCTGATTTTTGGATCAGTCTGGGATGTTTTAGAAATAACTTAAAATCCGTTCATGAGAAATTTAAGAAATTTTACTGGGAATAATTAGACTTCTGTATCTTTCCAACCTCGCAAGAATCACCTTATTATCTATTATGAGCTAAGAGATATACCTGTTCCAAGTTGGAGTTACTGCACAGTCTGGAATTCTGAAATAGTTTCGGTTAAGTTCAGTTTTTGGCCAATTTATTGACAGAATCAGAAAAAGTGTTGTGAATAAAAGTTGTAGATAATTTTGTAAGCTTTCCAACCATGTAAAGATCATCTGAATTGGACGTCTGTAGCTCGAGATATGACAGTTTTACTGAGTTGCTGAAATTGGAGTTCGCCCAGAAAAATCAGATTTTGCTTATCTATTGAATACATCATCTCGGATTGTACTGAATTTCAATTTCTATGTTTTTGGAAACAGATGTCAGGCAGAGGTTGTGGCAGAGGTCGTGGAGGTGCTAACCCACCCATTACTATGGAGGAACTCATGCAAACTCAGAACCAGATGATGCAGATGTTTATGCAGCACATGCAGAACAATCCCCCTGCAGGAGGACCACCGCCTGTGCAAGTGAGGGATAAGCGTGGGGAATTTTTGAAGGGACGCCCTCCAGTGTTTTCTCATGCTGCTGATCCTTTAGAGGCAGATGATTGGGTGAGGGCAGTGGAGAAACAGCTGAATATAGCCCAATGCAATGATATGGAGAAGGTGTTATATGCATCTGGTCAGTTACAGGGGACAGCTCAGACTTGGTGGGAGTCGTATCAAGCTGCACGCCCTGACAATGCTCCTCCTATCACTTAGAATGAGTTTGTTAGAGATTTTCGAGCTCGTCATATTCCTGAAGGTATAATTGAGCTGAAGCAGGAAGAATTTAGAAACCTTAGGATGGGACAGATGAGCGTTAGTGAATATCATGACAGGTTCACCCAGTTGGCTCGCTATGCTCCTAATGAAGTGAGGGAAGATGCAGACAGGCAGCGTCTTTTCTTGAAGGGAATTTATTATGATCTTCGCTTGCAGTTGAAGGGGAACAACTATGCTAGTTTTCAAGAGCTGGTAAATAAAGCTATTATGCTTGATAATGAGCGCAGAGAGATGGATAGGAAGAGGAAGATGAAGGTACAAAGCTCAGGAAGCAACAACCGTCAGCGCACTAATTCTCAGCATGGTTTCCATCAGAAGTTTCAGGGACCGGTTAGCCAGTGGAATCGTAATCCGAATCAGAGGTGGTCCCAGAATTGGCAAAGTAATCAGTCACAACAGCGTTCATCATATCCACAGCGTCAACAGTATCAGCAGACTGGGCAACAGACTCCTCACACTGGAAATTCCAATGTTACCCCCATGAAGAATAGTGCTCCCAGCACGCCTATTAGATGTTTTGTCTATGGTAAAGAGGGACATATGTCTTACCATTGTCCTGAGAAGCAGAACCAGCAGACTCCTCAGAGCCAGAAGAGCAACCAGAGGCAATCTGGTACTGGAAGGGTGAATCACGTGTCTTCTGATACAGCTCATGATGCACCAGAAGTTATGATTGGTACGTTCAATGTACATTCCACTCCTGCAACTGTTCTTTTTGACTCTGGAGCATCTCATACATTCATATCCAACATTTTTTGTTAAAATACATAGTATACCCATGCTAGCTATGAAAGAACCTCTCTTTGTAAATTCACCTGGAGGTACCATGCAAACCAGTAATCGTTGTCTTCCAATTAGTATGGTATTAAGGGGGGTAGAGTTTAAGATAACTCCTATAGTGTTGAGGACATCTGGTATTGATGTGATATTGGGTATGGACTGGATGAAGCAAAATTAGGTAGAGATTCAGTGTCAGCAGAAAGTGGTAGTTGTGACTGCACCTAATGGAGATAAAATCAATGTGGATGTAGCAGTGCAGAAGCAACCAACCGCTGTGGTGAATCAGCTTGAAGATACTATTAAGGAGAATTCAGTGATTGAGGAATTTCCGGATGTCTTCCCTGATGAATTGCCAGGTATGCCACCTGACAGAGACATTAAATTTCTTATTGAATTACTTCCTGGAACTGCACCTATAGCCAAACGACCATATAGGATGGGAGTAGATGAATTAGAAGAACTTAAGAAACAAATTAAAGAATTACAAGATAAAGGTTTTATTCGACCTAGTTCATCACCTTGGGGAGCACCAGTTATTTTTGTTGATAAGAAAGATGGCGGTCAGAGGATGTGTGTTGATTACCGGTCACTAAATGAGGTAACTATCAAGAATAAGTACCCTTTGCCCAGGATTGATGACTTGTTTGATCAGTTGAGAGGTGCTTGTGTGTTCTCTAAGATTGATTTACGTTCTGGTTATTATCAGTTGAAGATTCGTGTTTCTGATATTCCAAAGACAGCTTTTACTACAAGGTATGGATTTTATGAGTATACTGTTATGTCATTTGGATTGACCAATGCACCTGCATACTTTATGTACATGATGAATAAGGTGTTCATGGAATATTTGGATAAGTTTGTGGTAGTGTTTATTGATGATATACTGGTATTTTCCAAGACAGAGGTAGAGCATGCTGAACATTTGAGGTTGGTATTGCAGAAACTTAGAGAGCATAAACTGTATGCGAAGCGAAGTAAATGTGAGTTTTGGTTGAAGGAAGTTTCTTTCCTTGGTCATATTGTTTCTAATGGAGGGATATCAGTGGATCCAGGTAAAGTAAAGGATGTATTAGATTGGAAACCACCTATTGATGTTAGCGAGATTCGTAGTTTCTTGGGATTAGCTGGATATTACAGACGGTTCATTGAAGGGTTTTCTAAACTTGCTAAACCTATGACATCTCTGTTAGAGAAGAATGCCAAGTTTGTGTGGTCAGATAAATGTCAAGCTAGTTTTGAGGAATTGAAGAAGAGGTTGACTACAACGCCTGTTTTGGTTTTGCCAGATTTGAGTAAGAAGTTTTCTATTTATTATGATGCTTCTCGTCAAGGTTTGGGATGTGTTCTTATGCAAGAAGGCAGAGTTGTGGCTTATGCATCTAGGCAGTTGAGAAAGCATGAGTTGAATTATCCTACACATGATTTAGAGTTAGCAGCTGTAGTTCATGCTTTAAAGATTTGGAGACATTATTTGATTGGACATAAGAGTGATATATACACTGATCATAAGAGTTTGAAGTATATTTTCACTCAGTCAGATCTGAATTTGAGGCAACGCAGGTGGTTAGAGTTGATTAAGGATTATGATATTGAGATACACTATCATCCTGGTAAGGCTAATGTAGTAGCTGATGCTCTTAGTAGGAAAAGTTATGCCAATGAGATACGGACGTTGTCTATGACCAGTGAGTTATGTGCTGAATTTGAATATTTGAATTTGGGCATTGTTACTAATACAATGGAATTAGTGATAGAGCCTACCTTAGAGCAAGAAATCTACAAGGGTCAGTTGAAGGATGAGAAACTAAAGAAGATAGCGGAAGATATAGTGATTGGTAAGTCACCAGGCTTTCGAATGGATGATAATGGAATTTTGTGGTTTGGAAAGAGGCTGTGTGTACCTGAGGATCAAACTGTTAGACAGGCAATTCTTCGCGAAGCTCATGAGTCAGCTTATTCTATTCATCCTGGTAGTACTAAGATGTATTTGGATCTTAAACAGAAATATTGGTGGGTTGGACTAAAGCGAGATGTGGCTGAGTATGTGGCATTGTGTGACACTTGTCAGAGGGTGAAAGCAGAGCATCAGAGACCTACTGGATTGTTGCAACCAATGAAGATTCCTGAATGGAAGTGGGAGGAAGTTGTATGGATTTTATAGTAGGGTTACCGCGTACTCAGAAAGGTTATGACTCTATTTGGGTGATAGTAGATCGATTAACTAAAGTTGCTCATTTTATACCAGTTAAGACTACTTACCATGGACCAAAATTGGCAGAGTTGTATATGGAGAGGATAGTATGTTTGCATGGAGTACCAAAGAAGATTGTATCTGATCGAGGATCGCAGTTTACGTCGCATTTTTGGAAAGCTGTGCATGAATCATTGGGAACAAAATTGAATTTTAGTACAGCATATCGTCCACAGACAGATGGACAGACTGAAAGGACCAACCAGGTATTAGAGGATATGTTGAGAGCTTGTGCATTGCAATATGGAACTAGTTGGGATAAGAGTTTGCCTTATGCAGAATTCTCTTACAATAACAGTTATCAACAGAGTCTTAAGATGGCACCGTTTGAAGCTTTGTATGAACGTAAGTGTAGAACTCCATTGTTTTGGGATCAGACAGGTGAATCTCAAGTGTTTGGTACAGATGTTCTTAGAAACGCAGAAGATCAAGTGCGAGTGATTCGTGAGAATTTGAGAGTAGCACAGTCTCGTCAGAAGAGTTATGCTGACAATAGAAGAAGAGATTTAGTTTTTGAGGTAGGTGATTATGTCTATTTGAAGGTGTCACCTATGAGAAGTGTGAAGAGGTTTAATATGAAAGGTAAACTAGCACCAAGGTATATTGGACCATTTAAAGTTATTACTAGACGTGGGGAAGTTGCTTATCAATTAGAGTTGCCTGAAAATTTATCTGGAGTGCATGATGTGTTCCATGTTTCACAACTTAAGAAGTGTTTATGGGTGCCTGAGGAGCAGATACCTTTAGAAGAGTTGACTGTTAAGGAGGATCTTACATATGAAGAGTTTCCGATTAAGATTTTAGAGACTGCTGAGAGAGTTACTCGAAGTCGGATTATTAAGATGTGTAAAGTACAGTGGAATCGATATTCAGAGGCAGAGGCAACTTGGGAAAGAGAGGATGAATTGAGGAAATCATATCCACAGTTGTTTGAGTAAGCAGTTCAATCTCGAGGACGAGATTCTTTTAAGGGGGGTAGAATTTGTAACACCCAAAAATTCTAAACTTTAGGAATAATGAATTTCAAATAAGTTAGATAACAATTAAGGGCAAATTAAAATTTAGAAAAGAAAATTTGGTGATGCATTCATGCTGTTGCATTTATTTTATTGAGTGGTGTGGTTTTTATTTTGTTTGATTTGGAATTTCAAATCTCTTTAAATGGTTTTGGAAATCAATAAATAGATAAAAAAAAGAGAAATAGACTTACCTGGTGTGCCAATTCGGCCTGGAGGCCCGTTCAGCCGGCCTATGGCCGTTCTTCTGCTAATGGGCCAAGGCGCGCCTCTCCCGCGCGCGTGGGCCGGCCCAGGCAAAGCCGCGCCCGCCTCTCCTTTCATCGTCTCACTGACGGATGGGGCCAGCTTGTCAGCGCCCTCTTCTACCTCGCATCGTAGCCGGGTCGGTCACGAGTGCGACCACCGCCGTACCTGCAACGGATTCTTCGGGATTTCCTACCCGAATTTGGTGTTTTGGTGCTATAAGAGAGAAGCCGTGACCCTCTCACCCCTTTTTCCATCTAAAAACCCGAGTTTGGTCCCGTGAAATCGAGCCTCGAAGCTTGGAACCCTAGGCGAGTTCGGTCGCACACCACCGTCACTTACGGGTGGTTTTGCGCCTTCTTTCTTCGCTTGGGTGAGTTTGTCATCTTCTCCTCTCCCTCCCTATGCTTTTCTTTTGAATTTTGGTGCTTTGAACTGCGAGATTGAAGCTTTCCGCGAGCCGGCAATGGCGCCGCCGTTCTTCCCGAGCCGCGTCTCGTTCTCAAGCCGTCGTAGCTTCCCTAGATCGCCTAGATGGGTTCGCGGTGATCTCCTCTTCCGATTGGGGTCGGATGCATGGTGAACCATGGTCTAGATGGGGAGAGCCGCCATCTCCGGCGAGATGGAGCCCGCCGGCCATGGGGGGCCGCCGGCCGGACATGAAGAGGGTGATCGGTATGAGCACTGTAGATTTGATGATGAACACGAGCCGTCCGATTTGAGATCAAGGGTCGAGATTAGAACTTACCCCATCGCGGGTAGTTTTTCTAAAGAACCCCTGGATTTGTTAGAAATCAACCCGCGGTCCGTAGCGTAAAACTAAAAGTACGTTTTCGTGTTTGGAAAGCGTATTCTCTCCCGGTTAAGTCAAAAGTACGTTTTCAGACATTTACAGTTTTGCCACTAGAATTGTTTTGGTCATAAAATCTTTATTTTAACTCCGATTTGACCCGTTCAAATTACGTTAGGTTCGTATTTGCGAGCTCTACATGTTGGTAGTATTGTACAGTAGGTTTGTGACAATTTATTTTCGAATTTATATTAAAGTAATTATTTATCTATAGGAAATCTTAGAAAATTCATAACTTATACGTTTTAACTCCGAATTTGGTGATCTTTGCGTCTGTGTGATCGTAGTAACGTGTAGAAGAGTTTTATAAACTTTTATTACTGTTTTGTTATTGTTGGTGTACTGTTCTAATTGTATCTCTTTGTTTGCTTCGTGTTTGTTTGATTGGATGCATGTGTGTTGTTGATTGATGATCGAGTATAGAAGGTGAGCAGTATCTGGACGATTCGGAGTATTACATTGAGCCAAGTCAGCAGTATCACTTGGAAAGCTTTGATCAAGGCAAGTATAACACAGAACTATCCTTGTTACCTATACATTGAATTGTCATACATATGCATGTGCTTACCTTGACAACCTTAGAGATTATAACTTAGTGATTGTTATCTTGATTCCTTGTCAACCTTGGGAATGCATATGGGTAGCTACTGCTAGTGCTTAAACTAAGAACAATGATCTTGTAATTTGATTAATGGATTAAGCAATCAACTATTAAGATGATTTTATTACTGTTAAAAGGGGGCTAGAGCATGTGTATTATTTTGATGCTCTGGTTTCTCTCCATAAGGACTTATCTGTAAGTGATAACCAGGATATACAGTACAGCTGTGAGGGCTATATGGCTCTGGCTTTAGTTGTTCAAGAGACCTTTTCTAGCTTGTTAGAGGTTACCTTAAATGGCGTAAGAATGGCTTGCCACGTTGGGTGTAGTGCGAGCCCCTGGCCTAGTGTGTATAGGCTGCGGTTGTTGTGCCACAGGGAAGGGGGGTTCTACATCTGCCTGCCGAGTGAATCTAATGGCCCTAACTTGTTAGACGAACTTTTGAGTGGCTTTATATGGTTCTCGGGTGTTTGGGCTTGATCTCCCCACTCATTTGGAAATCATGACTCACAGTGAAAGTGTACACCTCTGCGCAGAGTTAAAAAAAACTGGTATACTAGCCGTGCTCACGGATACGAGCGGCCTTGGGGATTCTTATGGAATAGTTGATCATAACTGTTATATCATGCTTAATTATTGTTGATTATTATTTGCTCATGTTAATGCTATTCATTATCCTTATTACAATTGATCATTGGTTCTTTAATGGGAAGCGGTTTATCTTGATGCTACTCAATTGCTAATATATGATTAAAAGCTAAACGCAGTTAAACAATGTCTAGCCTTTTTGAGCCTCATGAACCCTGTGTTATATTTGTTGAGTTCGACATGGACTCACTCTTGCTATTTCCACCATAACAGATGAAGATATAGAGGAAGATTATCGGAATGAGTACTAGTCTTGGTGTCAACCAGTCAACCGTGTCCCTGTGTGGAGTTTCCGCTGAAGAATTACTATTAGTTATTATTACCTATCGTTCAAGACTATGTCTTAAATACTTATTCGTTATGTAATAAGCACTGTGATGATACTTTGTAATTTGTCAACTTATGTGTGCGACTGTTTCCTGGGGCGCACATGAGTCTTTTATGCATCCTATTTTTGTCCTTAAAAATGGGTGTGACAGTTATTCACAGAAACTCCTTACACAAAATTCACAAGCCAAAAAGGCTAATTTTTGCATAAATAGAAAACCCTATTGAAAAGTGTCAAACAACAGATTTCATATTTTTCCTAGTATCATTCTACCCTAAGAACAACACTCCCAACATTTTACCTTTACTGGAACTATAGAAAAATTATGAAAATTCATTCAAGTATCTCTTAATATAAAATGATAACATCATAACTTGAAAACTACTCAAGCAATAGGATCCAAACTTTTGCCAGAGCTAGTATATATATATGAAATCACATAGTCACCAAATTTCATAATTTTTGGAACATAGAAACTCAAGATATGATTTAAACAAGTTTGCATGTAATTTAAAACACATCTCAAAACCCTAATTAATTCTTCCAGAAAATAAACATTACATAACCATTTGATATTTTTCCTAGAAGCTACACATTAATTGAGCCCAACAAAATTTGGATCACCATTTTTGGATCTACTAAACCCTAGATATGAAAATCATAAACATCAGCCAAATCTGTGAAAATGATAAAGAAACTGGATTTTTCAAAAATCAAAAAAGGCACTGGGCCGGCCGACCCGCCAGCGCGGCCCAGCTTGCGCGCCAACTCGGGCGATAGCACGGCCCAACTCGAGCGGCGCGGCCCGCTCCCGCGTGCGCGGCCTGTGCTCGGCCTCCCGCCCGCGCTCGTGCATCTGCCAGGGGGCCTGCTGTCAGCGAGAGAGGGACAGGGGAGCGGCGAGCCGAGAGCTCCGACGAGCGGATTCACGCCGTCGGCGGCTCCTTTGACCAAGCCGAGCACACCACCGTGCTCTCCATACAAAACCGCACCTAGGCATGCACTTTTCCCCAATGCTACCGCACCAGAGCACCCTTGCCGACGGTGAGGGCGGACGGCAACGAACGCGTGGCGGTACGCCGGCGTGCTCTGGCCGCTAGAAGGCTAGCAGAGGGGTGCACCCACTTCCTGGACCCCTGGCGGACCTTCCGAGGCTACGCAAACAGAATGGGATGGAGTGGGGCAGCTTGGCCATGTGAGCACTTAGCCGGCGGCCCTGACGTGGCAGTGCGCGGCCGTGTTCCGACTTGACCGGACCGGGACTGGTGGTAGCGTCATCACCCGAGCATCTAGGGGTGATGGGGAAGAGGGTACGTGAGCGAGGGAAGGCAGAGGAGTGCGGTGCGGTGCTAGCCACGGTGAGTCGTTGCGCAGACGAACGCCGGCGAGCTCTCGCGGTGGCGGAAACGGCAATGTGGCCTTACTGTGGTACGTGTGAGGGCAGGGATGGGACGAGGGGGTAGAGGAGGAAACGACAAAGCTATGGTGAAGGCGGAGTTAGTGTTTTTGTGGTGGTTCGCGAGCTCGCTATGGCGAAGCTTGCTCGGCAGCAATGGCGGGCGCGGAGCTCGGTCGGTGGTTGCGGTGGAGGCTATGGAAATGAAATTCTTGGACTACGACTGTTCGGGTAGGCACGTGTGAGGGTGCACGTCGTGGCTGGCCTTGCCAGGGCGCCCGCGGCGCGTGGCAGCGCGGTTAGATGGCCGGCGACGGGTGTCACCACGCGTCGGCTAATTTTTGAATCGGTGAACACTGTCGAAGTCTGAATTTTTCGTTTCAGAGCTCAAAAAGGTTGACTGACAGGGCAAGTTTAACACTGATTAGCTCCTGAACCGTGACGAGTTAGAGGAAACAATGAACATGAAAGTTGTAGAGCTATGTGTGGACAACAACTTTTTCAATTGGCTCAAGGACTGGTTCGGCCTGGTTTTTGAGTTACATGGTGGTGAAGTGGGGTTCAGTGACACGGTTTACAGTTTAACACTTAACCAAAAATTGCCAAGTCCTAAAATAGCCTCTAAAACTGACTTGTGGACCATTTTTGAGCATGTTCTGGTCATTTTCATGAGATGGCCATATTAGAACTTTTGTTCCTTATGAAATTCTCTACAACTTTGCTTAAGGTTGCTCCTCCATGCAAGATTTCTAAGCTGGACTTTTTAATTGGTCAATCCAGATCACTCTAGGGATCCAAACTTAGTCAACAACATTTGGAAGGGCAATTTGGTAATTTTGGTCAACATGAACATTGCTCCACTACTTACCCTAAATGTAATTAAGGTGTTATAAGACCTAATTAGCCACTCTACACATTGGTTGCACAAAATTCCTAGTGTCACATACTTTGGAACAAGTAATTCAATACTTTCACCCAAATGTTGCAAGCTCATGTTGCACATGTTGCATGAGTGTGTTGCATAGCACTCGCTAATTATGTTACACTAAAGTGGTTGACATGTCTCAAAAGGAAATTGCACATATGGTACTTGTGTTTTGCACACTACTCACTTCTTAATACACATGAAATATAAACACATGTTGCAATGTTTCGAAAGCATGTTTCACATATTATAAGCTCATGCATGAAATGAATGATGCTCACACTCATGAATGAGATGATTAATGTTAATGCTTATGAAATGCGATGCAATTAAGGAAGCCAAACACCTAGGGTGCTACAGCTCTCCCCCCTTATAAAAATCTCGTCCCGAGATTTGGAAAGCATACCATTGTTGATAGATTTCCTTAAAACCATCACGTAAATAGTCTTCTCGCTCCCACGTAGCATCACTCTCACTACTCTGATTACTCCACATTACTTTATACCACTTAACCACTCGACTTCTAGTTACCC
The DNA here is from genome assembly GCA_038087645.1 of Saccharum hybrid cultivar R570. NCBI lineage: Eukaryota > Viridiplantae > Streptophyta > Magnoliopsida > Poales > Poaceae > Saccharum > Saccharum hybrid cultivar. The sequence goes on along the minus strand of JAQSUU010000190.1, from coordinate 5,264,227 downwards.
GCTCTTGGGTGTCAATCACACGGACTGGCTTTTCTTCATAAGTTAAATCGGATTCTAGCCTGATATCTCCTAATGGAACCCTTTCTTCCGGAACTCGAAGACACTTCTTTAACTGGGATACATGGAAAACATTGAAAATGGAGCTCATTTCAGGGGGTAACTGGATCTTATATGCGACAGCACCACTCTTTCCTATGATCTGGAAAGGACCCACGTATCTCGGTGCAAGCTTCCACTTCACACCAAAACGTTGTACACTCTTCATAGGGGAAACCTTTAGATATACGAAGTCCCCAACTTCAAACTCGATCGGCTTTCTACGGCGATCAGCGTAACTTTTCTGTCTAGCTTGAGATGCAGCCATATGGATTTTGATGGTACGAACTTGTTCCTCAGCCTCCTCGACAAAAGCAACACCAGCTTCTATCCAATTTAGTGGGGTTCTACACTTACGACCGTACAATGCTTCGAATGGGGCCATCTTTATGCTCTCTTGGTAACTATTATTATATGAGAACTCAGCTAGAGGCAACCATTTTTCCCATGAACCCTTGGACGAAATAACACAAGCTCGTAACATATCCTCCAAGATTTGGTTGACTCGTTCAGTCTGACCTGATGTCTAGGGGTGATAAGCAGAGCTTCTCACTAACTTGGTTCCTAGAAGATGATGCAAGTGCTCCCAAAAACGAGCAGTGAACTGTGGACCACGGTCAGAAATGATAGTACGAGGGATCCCATGGAGCCGGACTATCTGGTTGAAGTACAACTCAGCATAATCAATAGGATGATAGTCTACTCGAACCGGAATGAAGTGAGCCGACTTGGTTAGGCGATCTACAATTACCCAAATAGAGTTATGGTTCTTGACAGTAGGAGGAAGTCCAACAATGAAATCCATGCTTATCTCTTCCCATTTCCAACCTGGGATTGAAAGTGGTTGAAGCAATCCAGCTTTCATGTGCACAGCCTTAACCCTACAGCAGGTGTCACACCTGGCAACATATGCAGCTATTTCTTTCTGCATTTTGGTCCACCAATAGTATGGCTTCAAATCATAATACATCTTATTGCTACCAGGATGGATGGACAACTTTGAGGAGTGTGCTTCAGACAAGATCTGATTTCTAAGCTCTCGGTCCTTAGGAACAACTAACCTATCTTTGAACCATAGTACACCCTCTCCATCTACCCTGAACTGTGTAGTTTCTTGCTCTTTCATCGTATGCTTGATGTGGAATATACCAGTGTCAGTCTTTTGGAGCTCAATAATTCTACTCTTGAGAGTGCAACTGACATTGATGTTGTATAGAATTGCTGGGTGTAGAAGGCGAGACAGATGAAAATCACTTTCAACTAAGGAGTGGCAATGAGACTTATGGCTTAAGGCATCGGCAACCACATTTGCTTTGCTAGGATGATAGTGCACTTGGAGATTATAATCTTTAATCAACTCAAGCCATCTTCTTTGATACATATTCAACTCGGGTTGGGTGAAGATATATTTGAGGCTTTTATGGTCAATATAGATATTACAAACATTGCCCAACAGATAGTGCCGCCAGGCTTTCAAAGCATGAACAACTGCGGTGAGTTCTAAGTCATGCGTTGGATAATTCACCTCATGCTTCTGAAGTTGTCGAGAGGTATGTGCAATTACTCGGCCTTCCTGCATCAGAACACCTCCCAAACCTATGCGTGAGGCATCACAATACACATCAAAAGGTTTCTCGATATCCGGTTGCGCCAAAACCGGAGCCGAGGTTAGGAGAGTTCGCAGTTTGTGAAAAGCCGCATCACACTCAGGAGTCTAGACAAACCTGGTGTCTTTTTGTAGCAGCCGAGTCATTGGCTTGGCTATTTTTGAGAAATCCAGAATGAAGCGATGATAATAGCCAGCCAAACCAAGAAAACTCTGGACCTCGTGAACCGAGATAGGAGCCTTCCAGTTCAGTACTTCTTGTACCTTGGCGGGATCCACCATAATCCCTCTATCGGACAACACATGTCCAAGGAAAGGTACTTCTCGGAGCTAGAATTCACACTTACTGAACTTTGCATATAGTTGATGTTCCCGCAATCTTGTGAGGACTATACGCAGATGTTCAGCGTGGTCTTCCTCATTTTCAGAATATATCAGGATGTCATCAATAAATACCACCACAAACTTGTCCAATTCGGGCATAAACACCGAATTCATCAAGTACATGAAGTGTGCGGGGGCGTTGGTCAAGCCGAAGGACATAACAAGATACTCATAAAGACCGTATCTGGTAGAGAAGGCGGTTTTTGGAACATCTTCCGGATGGATTTTAATTTGATGATAGCCAGATCTTAGATCAATCTTGGAGAAGACTTTAGCTTTAGACAACTGATCGAACAAGATATCGATGCGCGGTAGAGGGTACTTATTTTTGACAGTGACTGCATTCAGAGGTCTATAATCTACGCACATTCGCAATGACTGATCCTTCTTCTTTACAAAGATAGAAGGACATCCCCATGGAGACGAACTAGGACGAATCAGCCCCTTCTTCAAAAGTTCATTCAACTGCACCTTAAGTTCAGCTAGTTCATTCAGAGGCATCCTATAGGGTCTCCTAGAGATAGGTGCCGTGCCAGGCAACAACTCAATTTTAAACTCCACATCCCGATCTGGAGGCAGTCCCGGCAAATCATCGAGAAAAACGTCAGGAAACTCACTCACTACGGGAATATCAGCTAATGCCTTCGCTTGCACCACATGAACTTCCCTAGAAAGGTCAATTTGCCTGGGAAGTTGCACTAGAAAACCTTTCTGATCAGTAGGATCTCTGAGCATAACCACCCGGGTGGATATATCAATGAGTACCCCATTCTGACTCATCCAATTCATGCCCAAAATAACATCTATGCCTAATCTGGGCAAAACCACTAAGGTAAGCGAGTACTTTCGCCCTTCTATTTCAAACTCTAGATCTCTTACTACTTGATTTGTGGAAATATTCCCACTTCCCGCTCTAATGCAATAACCCCCATCTTCTACAATATGCAATTTGTGTGCAAACTTCAATGCAAACATAGGACTGATAAAGGAATGCGAAGCACCTGAATCAAATAGCACCACTGCAGAATATTGGTCAACTAGGAACTTACCAGCAGTGACTACCTCATCAGATGGAATTTCTTCAATACTATTATAATGAACATTCCCCTGACGACCACCTTGATTGGTATTCTTCTTAGGATATGGACAATTCCTAGACCAATGACCTGGTTTGTTGCAGTTCCAGCAAGGCATGTTGCTGGGAGGGACACTGGAGCTGCCTTGGCCAGAATTACCCTTTGGCAGAGCCACTGTATATGCCTTGCGAAACCCAGTCTTCACTGGCACCTTCTTTTGCGAGGGACGGGACTTAGCACTTGTGGCAGGAGGGTGAGGAGGAGCTCTCAGAGCAGCTGGAGCTCGAGACTGTGAAGCACCTGCCTCAAGCGCCCTCTTGCGGCTCTTAGAAGCAGCGTAGATAGAGTTATTGTTCTCTTGAGTCAGAGCATTATTGATAAAATCATTGAAAGTAGCACATTTGCTAGTGCCCATGGTTTTCATCAGCTTTGGACCGAGACTGCGCTTGAAGCTAGCAATCTTTTTAGCCTCAGTATCCACAAACTCAGTTGCATACCTTGCAAGGTTGTTAAAGGCTTCCAGGTATTCCATCAAACTCTTATTGCCTTGGTTTAATCTCATGAATTCAGTATGCTTCATAGGCATCAAACCTGGAGGAATGTAATTCCCGCGGAACGCCGTTTTAAACTGGTCCCAAGTGATCGGGACATTCGGAGGCAACGTGGAGTGGTAGTGACTCCACCAGATACCAGCCGGGCCATGCAGTTGGTGAGAAGCATATTCAGTCTTCAGCTCCTCAGTCAAACGAAGCAGACGGAACTTCTGCTCAATGGTATTCAACCACTCATCAGCCTATAGAGGTTCCTCCGCCTCCTTAAAGAGTGGGGGCTTGGTATCCAGAAACTCCTTGAAATCACTATGCTAGTTTGGTGCCGGTCCCTAACGACCCTGGCGAGCATCCCGGTCGACCAGCTGGCGCATAGCTTCAGCTAACATGCGCTGACCTTCAACCACCGTTTGCATCAATTCTGCCGGCGTGGGTGGTGGAGGAGGGGGTGGCTGTTCCTCATCCTCAACGCCACGACCACGACGAAGGTTGTACGCCATCTGCAAAATGCATAGCCAATGAGCACTGACGCTGTGGGAAATTTGTAGATGAATGGTGTAAATATGCCAACTGATTTCATTAAAAATGAATTCACAAACAATCGAGGCACATTAATTCATCACAACCACACGAACTCATCAAATGCATCAATTGACGCAATTATGCGATGGTCATAACAACAAGATATCTTCAATTGAAGAGATGGAATTTTTTAAAGGCTCGCATGTAGGGAGCATAAACTTGACTGGACAGGTTACATCGATATCAACGGAATTTCAACCTTACGTAACGGGTGCCCGGATTCACACTAAACTTCTAGCACACTAGGCAGGCTAATCAAGAATGACCACAAGAAGACATCCCATGGGTAGAGTTCCATGGTGGATCATGACTAGCCACCTCGATACCAGCGCGTGCCAAGCAGCACAGCCTTATGTCGCGCGTCACAGGAGGCCCTCGGTTTCATCGCAGCACCGAAGGGTGCTAATCGTGACACCATCACCGAACACAACACGTGAGATATCCATTCATGACCGAAATTTAACACGTTCAAACTAACATCCAGGATAACATAGGTTTCGATATTACATCCCAAAGCTAAGTTATTACAAGCCTCACTCCCACACAAGGAGGGCACAAAAGATAACTCTAGCGTCATAGCTAGTCGATGACTACTCTAAGCATCGTCCTCGGAGTCAGTGTCGAAGATCTCCCCGCCATCCTCATCACTAACAGGCTCTAACTCCTCATCTTCTTCTTCTGGTGGAACAGCCTGTGGCCATTGACCTCCCCGCCGTCATCGTCTTCTGCCATGAAGACTCCAGAGCCCATCTCCTCATCCTCGTTATTGTCATGAGGAAGCAGAGGATTGAGCTGGTTGTTGAGGCAGTGCACTTCCTCATGAAGATTGTCATTGTATTCTTCTGCAGCTTCAATCCGTTGCTCAAGCTCCACCTGACAAGCTCTCAGGACGTTCTCTTCATGCCAGGCTTCATCCTGCTGGTTCATCACGTGGACCAGCATGCGCTGACAGTTGCGATTCGCCACAGTCAACCTCTGGACCACAAGTGTCTCCTGATCTCTGTCATGTATCACTTGCTCCAGCTGTTGCTGAGCCGCATTTCTAGCAGCAGTCACCTCAGCCAACTCAGCCCTCAACCTTTCCACCTCGGTGGGCTCAGGGCGGGGCTCACATGGAGCGAGCTGGTGACGAGGTGCCCTGCCTCCAGTGGACTTGCGAGCGGTCCTCTTGGTGCAAGCCATCTGTAGCAACAAGACATGACTTAAAGTGAGGATAATTTAGGGATACGAAATTTAATTTAGTCGGGACCATCGAAATTTTTAAGGAGGGAGTAAAATGAAATGTATGACATAAATTAAACATGATGCATACATGTTCCGTACGCCCTCTCACCCTAGTAGGATCATAACTTCTAATGCTAGGCGGTGGCATACATATGTTCTCTCATATAGGCGAAACTATCGGTCTACTCGTTTGTGCTGTTAGTGTACCTGCAGAAAATCTCATTTCAGCCCAACAGTTTCCCAGTATAATCACACAAGTAAGCAGTAAACTAAATACTTTCCATATACACATCCCCGATGTATATACTTCAGTATCACAACTACCCGACAGATATACACAAATTAAGTACTCTCATAATTACATGGTTTAAACATGTAAGTATGCAAGTAACCACAACTACTCTCCCCTAGACCGCCGGTTGGACGATCATGCTCTCACAGCTCCCACTTACCAGAGCGTCGAGGTGTTTGATCCATACATTACCACCCAAGAGGATGGTATCCATACAATATCACGTCGTATGGACGACGAAACAAAAACAAACAAGACCCCCAAGTTAGTCTTTTAATAAGCCACCTAAGAGTCCTTATTTGGGCTAAGGGATGTGATCACTGGCATACGTATAGAAATAAGTTTAAGATTTTTAACACTTTTCGCAATCAAACAATAATATTATTATATCCATAGCAGGTATAAATTGCGGCAACGTTATATCATTCACTTAACCATCTGTTCAATTTAATGAGATCTACGTTGTCGCTGCTCAAGTCAAGTGCTCACTAACCGGGAGCGACGGCGATTCGAATCGAATTTCTATCCAGCTGGAGGGGTATTTCTAACACTCACCGCATAGGCCCCTGCCAGGGTCGCACAAGCCACCTTTCGTACGATTCAGGACTCGCGGGTTCGAATGATGTCGCATCCCCAAGGGCGACACTCTGCCAGGTGCTAGGGACTCCAACCCCCCCTTGGTCTCACACCAATGTCCCCAAGCACAACGTTACTCTCCTCCAAGATGCGACCTACCATTCGACTCTCGGCCTAAACCGAATTACTCGGCTTCGCGGTCGGAACGGCTTATCCGGCCAACTAAGTGTTAGACTACGTTCAACATGACTCAAGGACGTACAGCGAATCGGTCCTTAAACGACTCAGACGGGCATAGCTCCGCACCCAAGACATGAAGTGTCTTACGGCTACACTATCGAACTCCTGCCCGGTCTCAAATTCATTTTTAGGCATGGTTCCATCCACGATAGCCAACATAGCCACTCATGACCCATTCCTATATCTCACGGATGACCGGAAATCACCCAACTTCTATCGGACTAAGCAGGGCTAAGCATTAACACAACCTAAACCTAATTTAGGGTTTAAGTATGATATCTGGACAAGGACAGGTGTAATGCAACAAGTGTTTCCATTCAACTCCTACAACTTAATGCAGTAAACAAGTAAAAGTACTCAAGAATTATATTTAAAACGATTGGGTCAGCATGCACCGGGGCTTGCCATTCAGAAAAGAGGACGGGCGGTGATCTGGGCACTCAGGTAGTGAAAGGTCCTAGATGGCTAGACGGGGGGTGAATAGCCTATAAAAATTTCTACAAGAATCACTAAGCAAACTTGTTAGAATAACAAACGGCGCAAAGCGAGTTTTGCTTAGCCTACGGTTGTGTTGCAAGCCTCCTATCCACAAGTCTAGTAGATTATGATCTCTAGTTCACACAAGGGCTATGTCACTAATTTTACACTAGTGAGCAAGCTAACAACTACTAGCAAAGGCTATCACTAGAGCTACACAAGATAATCTAGTAAATGTAAATGCAAGAGATAGGATTGTGAATCTTATACCGACGGTGGAGTGAAGATGTTGCCAATCACCAAGATGATATACAACCAATCAATATTGACAACAACACAATATGAAGACCAATCACCGGGAGACAAGAGACACAATATTTTTGTTCACCCAGTGTTCACTTGTGCACCGACAAGCTACGTCATCAGTTGTGTCGACCAACACTTAGATGGTTCCTCGGTGTGACCCTCAAGTCACTTGCCCCTCAAGGCACGCCCCGCAAGGCACCGCAAGACACCACTCTCAAGTGAGGTAACTCAATGACACGCGTAATGTAATAGAGTTGCTTTTGGCGTCCCACCGAGGAAAGCACAAGAACCTCTCACAATCAACCGGAGGTGGCCAAGAACAATCACCTTCTCTTTCCAACGCCTCCAACAATCTCCAAGCTGGCTAGGAGCGGTACTCTCCAAGAGTAACAAGAAATCCACCGGCTAAACCATCCACAAGTGCTACTAGATGCCCTCAAGCTATGCAATGCACTTTGGGATCACTCAATCTCACTTTTGATTTGCAATCAAGCAAGAGAGATGAGTGGGAGGAGATGCTCTAGCTCAAAGGATGCACAAGAATGTTAGAAATCACGAGAGACCTCCCCTAGGGCCGGCCAACAAGTATTTATAAGCATCCCATCTAAATAGAGCCATTATACCCCTTCACTGGGTCTGTTCGGGATGACCGGACGCGCCGGTCATAACTGACCGGACGCGCTCAACCGCGTCCGATTCTCCAACGGTCACTGACCCCAACGGTCAAACCAATGACCGGACGCGCCTCTCAAAACGATCGGACGCGTCGGTCCCGAGTGACCGGACGCGGTCCAGTCAACGACCGGACGCGCCGATCGCACAGCACCGCGCGCCCACGAAGTAACGACTGGACGCGCACCTCGCAATGACCGGACGCGACAGTGCCCGCGTCCGGGTTGGGTCCAGTAAGCTCCCTCGACGATCGGACGCGTCCGATCATGTGTGACCGGACGCGCCTCGCGTCCGATCGTACTCAGTTTCCTCTGGACACCTGACCGGACGCGCCGGTCCCGCGAGTGATCGGACGCGCCGGTTGCAAACCCTAGCACCCGCGCCTGCGCTGTACTGACCGGACGCGTCCGGTCATACCATGACCGCGTCTGGTGCAGCATCCGGTCACCTCTGTGATCTCCGTTCGCCTCCGTTTCTTTTCCGACTTCTGGCGTAGTGGAAAATAGGCTTTTCAACTCCTCGAAAACGCCTGAATCCCGCGCTCGCAAGATCGGCGGGAGGGAGAGAGAGACCCAAACCCTCTCTACCGCTCAAACTTCAACCCCTTCGCAAATGTGCCAACACCAACAAGTGATCACCACCTTGTGCACATGTGTTAGCATTTTTATAATCATTTTCGAAGGTTTTCCAGTTAGCTCACTTGGCCCTACATGCAATGCACTTCATGAATTCACCTAGTGGCACCCGTGCATCGAATAACCGATAATACTTCCCCTCTTAATAGTTCGGCTATCGATCCTAAACCACTCACACCCTCTATGGTGTCTTGAGTGCAAAACAAAATGGCCCTATGGTTATACCTTTGCCTTGAGCCCATTTTGTTTCTCCAAAAGATATGATCCACTTCATATCATCACATGACCGTCTCGATCCATCGACCTTGACTTCACTTGCTCTTCACCGTTGCATCGGTCCATCGGTGCCAAGTCTTGCTCAAGCTTCACCATCGCATGGTCCTTCGCTTCGAAGCCTCGACTTGCCCTTCACCTTCACAACCGGTCCATCGAGCCAAGCATCACCTCGGTCTTCATCATCTTGGTCACATGAGTCAATGTCATGTTTCATATTCAATGACCACCTTTATCTAAATCATCCACTTAGATACAAAGGTTAGTCCTAGGTTTCATCAATTAGCCAAAACCAAACTAGGGACTTTCAATCTCCCCCTTTTTGGTAATTGATGACAACCCTCACAAAGATGATTTTGATAATAAAAGTTTTGAACTTGTCATACTTGTCCAATCATTATGCTCATAAATAAAATTTGGACAATTATCACAAGCTCGGTTTTGGTAGCATTAGCTCTCCCTACATATGTGCATAGAGTTTGGATTGAAAGCTTTGCACATATGCATGAATAGAAGTGTTGAGAGAGTAATTCTACCAAAATGATGCTAAGGTGTAAGAAATGGACCTTTGAAGCGTGATACCAATCGGAGTTGCCTTTTACACCATCCTTAGCATCATGAAGTAACTAGACATCCATCACAACTCAAGAACCCCGTGAGATTAACATTATATGTAAAGGTTCTTGGACCACTTGTACCACTTGTAGAGCTTTAAACATGTCTAGATACCACATGTAAACTATTCCTATGCATGCTAGTAGATCATTTCATCATTCAAGTTCTATACTAGCATTGCACCACACAAGCACGTATATTGAATTTAAAAAACATGTGCAATGAGCAAGTCATATGAGAATGCACAAACAAATGCAACAACTTTGTTTATGAGCTTGCTCCCCCTACTTGTGTGCATCAAAATTTTATTTACCCCTTTATCATGTTGAATCATCTTTTTCTCTCCCCCTTTGTCAACAACTTACCCAAAAATGAGATCAAATTGTGGAGAGAAAAAATGTTTGATGGAGTAGGTTAGAATTTAATTCGATACCACATGTAAGGTTAAAAATTTTATCAAAAATGGTTCAACCTAGAATACTTGCCAAAGATATTTAATTCGATTTGAGCCAAAAACAAGCTTCTTCACTCCTCATAATAAGGGTTATCTTGTCTATGTTGAATTAAACACTTATAGCAAATCTTCTAGATTCAACACTAGGTTTACAAGCTCACAAACATGTCATATGCCACCACTAGATCAAAAACAAGCATAGAAGTAATAGTGGTAACATATATCCATCAAATTCATTTGATTTATCATGAATGCTTATGCGTACCACTTATCATGTCTATATGCTCTAGCAAGTCCTTAGCATAGGATGAATGACATGTCAATCAATTTTACCTTGCAATGTCGAAGGAGAGGCATGTCAATAAGTGGGTGGGGTGCATTCAACTCATGTTTGAGAAATCAAGAATATTCAATTCATTCCTTAGCTTGCAAAACCTCTTTTCATCAAGTGGCTTGGTGAGAATATCGGTAAGTTGATCATCGGTGCCAACACTTTCAATGGCAATATCTCCCTTTTGTTGATGATCTCTAATGAAATGATGTCTTATGTCAATATGTTTTGTTCTTCCATGTTGAACCGGGTTTTGTATCATCTTGATTGCACTTTCATTATCACATAGCAATGGCACATTCTTGAAGTTGAGGCCATAATCCTTCAAAGTTGATTTCATCCATAGCAATTGTGCACAACAACTCCCCGCACTCACATATTCGGCTTCGGCGGTAGAGATTGCCACACTATTTTGTTTCTTTCAGGACCATGACACAAGTGATCTTCCAAGTAATTGACATGTGCCACTTGTGCTCTTTCTATTGATCTTGCAACCCCCATAGTCGGAGTCCGAATATCCAATCAATTCAAACTTTGACCCTTTGGGATACCATAGTCCAACATCTCTTGTTTGCTTCAAGTACCTCAATATTCTCTTTGCGGCCGTGAGATGACTCTCTCTAGGTGAGGCTTGATATCTAGCACACATGCAAACACTAAACATGACATCCGGCCTTGATGCGGTGACATAGAGTAGACTTCCAATCAAAGACCGATATTCCTTTTGATTCACCATTTTTCCATCAAAATCACTATCTAAATTGCCATTTGTACTCATTAGAGTTGAAATTGGCTCTGCATCTTGCATTCCAAACTTCTTCAACATGTCCCTTATGTATTTCCCTTGACTCACAAATGTTCCATTCTTCAATTGTTTGACTTGGAGACCAAGGAAGTAGCTAAGTTCACCAATCATAGACATTTCAAACTCTTTGGTCATCATAGCACCAAATTCTTCACAATATGCTTGATCGGTTGATCCAAAGATGATGTCATCAACATATATTTGCACTATGAATAGATCATTCCCAATCTTCTTGATGAATAGAGTTGTATCAACCTTGCCCATCTTGAATCCCTTAGAGAGAAGGAAATCCCTTAGCCTCTCATACCATGCTCTAGGTGCTTGCTTTAAGCCATATAAAGCCTTCTTCAACTTATACACATGGTTGGGTTTCTTGTCATCTTCAAATCCGGGAGGTTGCTCAACAAAGACTAACTCATTGATAATCCCATTGAGAAATGCACTTTTGACATCCATTTGATATAGTTTGATGTTGTGTGCACAAGCATAAGCCAAAAGAATCCTTATTGCCTCCAATCTTGCCACGGGAGCATATGTCTCATCATAGTCAAGACCTTCTACTTGAGTGTAACCTTGAGCAACTAGTCTTGCTTTGTTTCTCACCACAATGCCATCTTGATCTTGCTTGTTTTTGAACACCCATTTGGTTCCAATCACATTGTAGTCATTTGGCCTTTCTACCAATTCCCAAACATCATTTCTTGTGAAATTGTTAAGCTCTTCTTGTATAGCCATGATCCAATTGGCATCCCTCAAAGCTTCTTCTATTTTCTTTGGTTCTAAGGTTGACACAAATGATGCATGCTCACAAAACATAGCCAATCTTGATCTTGTTTGCACACCACTTTCTAATATCACCAATAACACTATCAATAGGGTGATCTCTTGCAACATGTTGTGGTTGGAGTACTTGCACTTGATTGCTTGAGCTTGGTTGATCACTTGATGTATCTTGATGAGATGAACTAGCACCATGATCTTGCACTTGAGAGTCACTAGCTAGCTTGAATGGAGAACTTAGCACTTGATCTTTATCATCATCTTGAATATCAATAACTTGCTTTGCTCTAATGTCCCCAATGTCCATGTTCTTCATTGCTTCCACCAATTGAGTTCCACCAACATCATCTAGATTCTCTTCTTCATCTTGTGACCCATTGGTTTCATCAAATTGCACATCATGGACTTCTTCTAGAATGCCACTTGAATTGTTCCAAACTCTATAAGCTTTGCTTGTAGTTGAATAACCAAGTAGGAACCCTTCATCACATCTCTTGTCAAACTTTCCCAATCTAGTGCCCTTCTTCAAGATATAATATTTGCAACCAAACACTCTAAAGTAAGAAATATTGGGCTTTCTTCCATGAAGTAGCTCATATGGGGTCTTCTCTAGCAATGGATGACAATATAGTCTATTGATGTAGTAGCAAGCGGTATTGATTGCTTCATCCCAAAAAGATTGACTCACATTGTACTCATGAAGCATTGATCTAGCCATATCAAGCAATGTTCTATTCTTTCTCTCAACTAGGCCATTTGATTGTGGAGTGTACTTGGCCGAGAATTGATGTCCAATGCCATAGTGATCACAAAGTTCTTCAATTCTTGTATTCTTGAATTCACTTCTATTGTCACTTCTCACTTTCTTGATTCTAATCTCAAACTCATTGTGAACTCTAGTGAGAAATGTCTTGAAGGTGTCAAACACTTCACTTTTGTCACTAAGAAAGAATACCCATGTGAATCTTGTGAAGTCATCCACTATGACAAAGCCATACTTGTTGCCGCCTATGCTTGTGTATGTTGTTGGGCCAAATAGATCCATGTGCATCAAATCAAATACTTTGCTTGTGCTCATTGTACTCTTCTTTGGATGTGAGCTTCCAACTTGCTTCTCGGCTTGACATGCACTACAAAGCTTATTCTTCTCAAATTCAACATCTTTCAAACCATTGACAAGATTGTGAGTTGTAAGCTTCTTCAATTGTTTCATACCAACATGACCAAGCCTTCTATGCCAAAGCCAACCCATGCTTGATTTGGAGATTAAGCAAATTGTCAAAGAAGTTACTCTAGCATTAAAGTCAACTAGATAGAGATTCTCATATCTAAAGCCCTTGAATGCCACATTTGAACCATCCATACTAATGACTTCCACATCATCAACCCCCAAAGATACATTTGTAACCAAGATCACATATTTGTGCCACGGATAGAAGATTGAAATCCAAGCTTTCAACTAGCAACACATTGGAGATACTCAAGTCATTTGATATTGCAATCTTGCCCAAGCCAATAACCTTGCCTTTCTTGTTATTGCCAAATGTGATAGAATCAACACTACTATGATTGTCATTGATTGAGTCAAACATTCTTGATGTACCGGTCATGTGTTGAGTGCACCCACTATCAATAATCCAATGCCTTCCTCTGGCTTTGTAATTGACCTACAAGCAAATCAATGAAGCTTAGGTACCCATTTTTGCTTGGGTCCTTGTAGGTTAGTAACTAAGCCCTTTGGTACCCAAATAGCCTTCTTCTTTGGGCCAACAATGGGTGTACCAATAAACTTAGCTTTCACACCTTTCACACCTTTGGTAAGCACATAGCAAGAATCAAAAGATATAGCATTAACAAATTTCTTGCTTTGGTTCTTTTTATTGCAATTATGCTCTAGGTGCCCAACTTGCTTGCATCTATTGCAAAACCGACCATTGCTCTTCACAAAACTAGGCTTTGGAATTGCAAAGGCCAACTTGCCTTTCTTGGGGGTGTAGCCCAATCCCTCTTTATTAAGAGAGAACCTTTGGCTACCCAAGCACTTAAGCAAGCGGGCCTCACCACCATAGGCCTTGCCTAGGGCGTGAGTGAGCTCATCCACCTCTCTCTTGAGAGTCTCATTCTCAACCATTAGTGAGGTATCACAAGTGAAACCATCACTAGTAGTGGAGGTAGAGTTGGTGGTGGTGGATGAAAAGCTACAAGAAGGGTTAGCATTTGTCATGATGATAGGTTTATAAAAAGATTCATCAATTATATCACATGTAACACCTATATCACATGATACAACAACCTCCTTCTTTGCTTGTTGCTCAAGTAGCAATGAGTGAGCTTTTTCAAGCTTGGAATGAGCTTTACCAAGATCCTCATGGTCTTCCACTAGACTCTCATGAGTGGTCTTAAGCTCACCAAGAACTTTCTCAAGTATTGCTACTTTCATTGAAAGCTTCTTACACTCCTTGTTCTTGGCAATAGCTATGTCTCTAGTTTGTTGCATCAAGTCGTATAGTTGTTCTTTAGTTGGTTCATCATCATCATCATTTTCATTATCATTATTATTATCATTATCACTATCATGAACATATTCCATTTCACTTTCATCATCACTCTCATCATATAATACCTTAGCTTCTTTGGCCATGAAGCACGAAGAGGATGAATCAAATAGTGAAGGCTTCTTGTTGATAGCAATGGAAGCAAAAGCCTTGTTGGATGATTCTTCTTCTTCATCATCATCATCACTTTCCCAAGTGACCACATAGGCTCCGTTCTTGCCCTTCTTGAAAGTCATCTTGGCTTCTCTCTTTTTCTTCTCAAACTTGCCCCTCTTGTTGTTCTTCTTCTTATCATAGGGACATTCGGCTTGAAGATGTTCGGTGCTATCACAATTAAAACACCTCCTTTGTTGCTCATTGCTCTTGAAGTTGTCAATTCTCTTTTTGAAGCCTCTTCTCTTAATGAACATGTGACCCATTCTCTTGACTACAAGAGCAAGTGCCTCATCATTAATTTCAAAATCTTCACCTTCATTATTGTCTTCTTCTTCTTCTATGATGATAGATTTGCCTTTGGAGGAGGTGGCCTTGAATGCCACGGTCTTCTTCTTCTTTTCTTCCTCCTCCTTCTCCTTCTCATCGGCATCTTGATCATACTTGTCATATGTCAAGACTTCACCAAGCAAATCATTGGGTTTCATTGTTTCAAGCCTATCTCTTTGTAGCATCATGATCAACATTTTGAATTTTCTTGGTAAACTCAATAAGAACTTGTGGCAAAAATCTTGGTCTTGTGTCTTGTGCCCTAAGCTCTTGAGATCATTCACAATTACTTGCAATCTATGAAACATCTCTAAGATTGTTTCTTCTTCTTTCATTTTGAAGTTCTCAAACTCACTCTTGAGCCCATATAGCTTGGCACTCTTCACAACCTTAGTGCCCTCATATGTTTCACTCAACCTTGTCCATACTTCATATGCCAATTCTAAGTCCTTGATGCCCTCAAATACTTTTGGGTCAATGCCATGGTAAAGTGTATTGAGAGCCATTCTATTGCATGTTCTATTTGCTCTATCTTTATCGGTGAGATGATCGGGATCAATGATAGCAAAGTCATTCTCGGTGACTTGCAAAACTCTCTCATAAATAGAACCAAGGTACATTGTCATCTTTCTCTTCCAATGAGCAAAAGAACTAACACCATCAAAGAACGGTGGCTTGCCTCCAACATGATTGAACACAATTTCAGCCATTTTTTACACCGAAGGATGTTAAGCCTTGATTAAAACGGTGACCACGGCTCTGATACCACTTGAAAGGTCCTAGATGGCTAGAGAGGGGGTGAATAGCCTATAAAAATTTCTACAAGAATCACTAAGCAAACTTGTTAGAATAACAAACGGCGCAAAGCGAGTTTTGCTTAGCCTACGGTTGTGTTGCAAGCCTCCTATCCACAAGTCTAGTAGATTATGATCTCTAGTTCACACAAGGGCTATGTCACTAATTTTACACTAGTGAGCAAGCTAACAACTACTAGCAAAGACTATCACTAGAGCTACACAAGATAATCTAGTAAATGTAAATGCAAGAGATAGGATTGTGAATCTTATACCGACGGTGGAGTGAAGATGTTGCCAATCACCAAGATGATATACAACCAATCAATATTGACAACAACACAATATGAAGACCAATCACCGGGAGACAAGAGACATAATATTTTTGTTCACCCGGTGTTCACTTGTGCACCGACAAGCTACGTCACCGGTTGTGTCGACCAACACTTAGATGGTTCCTCGGTGTGACCCTCAAGTCACTTGCCCCTCAAGGCATGCCCCACAAGGCACCGCAAGACACCACTCTCAAGTGAGGTAACTCAATGACACGCGCAATGTAATAGAGTTGCTTTTGGCGTCCCGCCGAGGAAAACACAAGAACCTCTTACAATCAACCGGAGGTGGCCAAGAACAATCACCTTCTCTTGCCAACGCCTTCAACAATCTCCAAGCCGGCTAGGAGCGGTACTCTCCAAGAGAAACAAGAAATCCACCGGCTAAACCACCCACAAGTGCTACTAGATGCCCTCAAGCTATGCAATGCACTTTGGGATCACTCAATCTCACTTTTGATTTGCAATCAAGCAAGAGAGATGAGTGGGAGGAGATGCTCTAGCTCAAAGGATTCACAAGAATGTTAGAAATCACGAGAGACCTCCCCAAGGGCCGGCCAACAAGTATTTATAAGCATCCCATCTAAATAGAGCCGTTATACCCCTTCACTGGGTCTGTTCGGGATGACCGGACGTGTCGATCATAACTGACCGGACACGCTCAACCGCGTCCGATTCTCCAACGGTCACTGACCCCAACAGTCAAACCAATGACCGGACACGCCTCTCAAAACGACCGGACACGCCGGTCCCGAGTGACCGGACGCGCTCCAGTCAACGACCGGACGCGCCGAACGCACAGCACTGCGTGCCCGCGAAGTAACGACCGGACGCGCCCCTCGCAACGACCGGACGCGACAGTGCTCGCGTCTGGTTTGAGTCCAGTAAGCTCCCTCGACGATCGGACGCGTCCGATCATGTGTGACCGGACGCGCCTCGCGTCCGATCGTACTCAGTTTCCTCTGGACACCTGACCGGACGCGCCGGTCCCGCGAGTGATCGGACGCGCCGGTTGCAAACCCTAGCACCCGCGCCTGCGCTGTACTGACCGGACGCGTCCGGTCATACCATGACCGCGTCCTGTGCAGCGTCCGGTCACCTCTGTGACCTCCGTTCGCCTCCGTTTCTTTTCTAACTTCCGGCGTAGTGGAAAATAGGCTTTTCAACTCCTCGAAAACGCCTGAATCCCACGCTCGCAAGCTCGGCGGGAGAGAGAGAGAGAGACCCAAACCCTCTCTACCGCTCAAACTTCAACCCCTTCGCAAATGTGCCAACACCAACAAGTGATCACCACCTTGTGCACGTGTGTTAGCATTTTTCATAATTATTTTTGAAGGTTTTCTAGTTAGCTCACTAGGCCCTACATGCAATGCACTTCATGAATTCACCTAGTGGCACCCGTGCATCGAATAACCGATAAGACTTCCCCTCTTAATAGTTCGGCTATCGATCCTAAACCACTCACACCCTCTATGGTGTCTTGAGTGCAAAACAAAATGGCCCTATGGTTATACCTTTGCCTTGAGCCCATTTTGTTTCTCCAAAAGATATGATCCACTTCATATCATCACATGACCGTCTCGATCCATCGACCTTGACTTCACTTGCTCTTCACCGTTGCATCGGTCCATCGGCGCCAAGTCTTGCTCAAGCTTCACCATCGCATGTTCCTTCGCTTCGAAGCCTCGACTTGCCAACTCAGCCCTCAACCTTTTCACCTCGGTGGGCTCAGGGCGGGGCTCACATGGAGCGAGCTGGTGACGAGGTGCCCTGCCTCCAGTGGACTTGCGAGCGGTCCTCTTGGTGCGAGCCATCTGTAGCAACAAGACATGACTTAAAGTGAGGATAATTTAGGGATACAAAATTTAATTTAGTCGGGACCATCAAAATTTTTAAGGAGGGAGTAAAATGAAATGTATGACATAAATTAAACAGGATGCATACATGTTCCGTACGCCCTCTCACCCTAGTAGGATCATAACTTCTAATGCTAGGCGGTGGCATACATACGTTCTCTCATATAGGTGAAACTATCGGTCTACTCGTTTGCGCTGTTAGTGTACCTGCAGAAAATCTCATTTCAGCCCAACAGTTTCCCAGTATAATCACACAAGTAAGCAGTAAACTAAATACTTTCTATATACACATCCCCGATGTATATACTTCAGTATCACAACTACCCGACAGATATACCCCAAATTAAGTACTCTCATAATTACATGGTTTAAACATGTAAGTATGCAAGTAACCACAACTACTCTCCCCTAGATCGCCGGTTGTACGATCATGCTCTCACAGCTCCCACTTACCAGAGCGTCGAGGTGTTTGATCCATACATTACCACCCTAGAGGATGGTATCCATACAATATCATGCCGTATGGATGACGAAACAAAAACAAACAAGACCCCCAAGTTAGTCTTTTAATAAGCCACCTAAGAGTCCTTATTTGGGCTAAGGGATGTGATCACTGGCATACGTATAGAAATAAGTTTAAGATTTTTAACACTTTTCGCAAACAAACCCTTTTGGTTTCAAATACACGTATGATGTGTTTAATATTGAATTTTGCTCCGGTACCAGCTGTAACAGAACCGACCAAATTATAAGAGCACAAGTACAAAAACAAGCGCCGAAACGCTCAAATTTTCGAACTTGAGCCCATATAATCCCGGTAGTCAATCGAAACCACGAAGGATTTCAAACCAACTCTTTTACAACCAAGATCGCATCATTCAACATACACATCACACGTTACATTTTATAAGTAGAGCGGAAGTTCGCTTAGAACACACGGAGTTGCAAATTATTACAAACTTAGTTCATAAAGTAGCGGAAGCATAACACACGCATTAGTTCACATACTACTGCCAGTATTACAAATCACCATCCCACAAAAGCATTAAGGAAAGGAGCTAACAGACGATCACGCCCGAGTGATCTAGTCCTCGTCACCCGCAGGGTGGAGGCAGGTCTTGCAGAAGCCCTGATAAAGCATGTCATCTGCAACAGGAGGGAATAAACCCTGAGTACGAGAATGTACTCAGCTAGACTTACCCGTCGAAATGAAATATAAGAGACACCAAGGATCATGCAAGGCTTTCATAAGTGGGGCTGGCTGACATTACCTTTTGCGGAAAAGCATAAGTAATTTAAACTCTTTTAACCTGTACTAGCATTTATTTTTAGCATTTACCTGTAATCTATCTTAGCACCTGTACTAAACATTCACTTGAGTATAATCAAACAATAATATTATTATATCCATAGCAGGTATAAATTGTGGCAACGTTATATCATTCACTTAACCATCTGTTCAATTTAATGAGATCTACGTTGCCGCTGCTCAAGTCAAGTGCTCACTAACCGGGAGCGACGGCGATTCGAATCGAATTCCTATCGAGATGGAGGGGTATTTCTAACACTCACCGCGCAGGCCCCTGCCAGGGTCGCACAAGCCACCTTTCGTATGATTCAGGACTCGCGGGTTCGAATGATGTCGCATCCCCAAGGGTGACACTCTGCCAGGTGCTAGGGACTCCAACCCCCCCTGGTCTCACGCCAATGTCCCCAAGCACAACGTTACTCTCCTCCAAGATGCCACCTACCATTCGACTCCTGGCCTGAACCGAATTACTCGGCTTCGCGGTCGGAATGGCTTATCCAGCCAACTAAGTGTTAGACTACGTTCAACATGACTCAAGGACGTACAACGAATCATTCCTTAAACGACTCAGACGGGCATATCTCCGCACCCAAGACGTGAAGTGTCTTGCGGCTGCACGATCGAACTCCCGCCCGGTCTCAAATTCATTTTTAGGCATGGTTCCATCCACGATAGCCAACATAGCCACTCGTGACCCATTCCTATATCTCGCGGATGACCGAAAATCACCCGACTTCTACCAGACTAAGCAGGGCTAAGCATTAACACGACCTGTACCTAATTTTGGGTTTAAGTATGATATCTGGACAAGGACAGGTGTAATGCAACAAGTGTTTCCATACAACTCCTACAACTTAATGCAGTAAACAAATAAAAGTACTCAAGAATTATATTTAAAACGATTGGGTCAGCATGCACCGGGGCTTGCCTTTCAGAAAAGAGGACAGACGGTGATCTGGGCACTCAGGTAGGTCGTCTACGGGCACTCCTTCGCCTGCTGGATTCTTGGGCTCCCTCTGCTGCTCCTGGTCCTCCTCCGAAATGGTCCCCTCGAACTCGAGGAGTGTCACCCCCTCCGGTACACCTATTGCATGAATGCACCATAAATCTCATGGATGCATAATGAATGCAATATGCTCGGAATGGAATGCATTGCAGCAAATTGATTATTCTATTCAAGTTACTTCAATATTACGTGCAAATCTCTTCTCCGGTGGAGAAGTACTTACCTAATCTACACAACCTAATGTACAAATGTTCCTCTTCAGTTAAGGCCCTAACACCTAGAAATCACAAGAACAATATCACTTAGGTTACCAACAACAAATCAACAGATATCGTAACAACATATTCTGGACAGCAGCTACGTATTTCTATCATAACTGGAGATTCCCAAATCCTAAAGGCATGATACAGGACATTCTGGAAAGCTTATAAAATACCCTACAATTCATTTTCAGACCTCAATACTTAGTTCTAAGGTTTACCTAGTCGAAATTCCAAAGTTCCAGAAATCTGCCCTCTCCAAACAGAGAGTAGCCATTTCTGGATAGCCACTTTAAACAGTTATAACTCCTAGACTACTAGGCCAAATACCATCAAATTTTGACACACGCTAGTTTAACCAGTTTACTACCACTTTGGTATTCACAGGTTCCCCAGCAAACAATTTTATCAAAGTTAAATTCCAAAATTGCTACCAGCTGTCCAGAGACCTAGAAATGTGAAAATTAAATATTTATTCATGTGTCAAACTTCCTCTATGACCAAACCAAGGATACCACTAGTTCACTCATGTCATGAAAACACCAGAAAGTAAAGTGTGTCAACCTATAACATTTATTTTAACCCCTTTCTTGATTTACTTACTTAATTAAGTGGGAAAATAAACTTATATTCAAACTGCTTAGAAAATTCTATAAAATTACAGGAGGCTCCCTGGCCCACTAGGAGGCTACTGTAAAAATTTGAACCAAAGTTATTCACAGAAACTCCTTACACAAAATTCACAAGCCAAAAAGGCTGATTTTTGCATAAATAGAAAACCCTATTGAAAAGTGTCAAACAACAGATTTCATATTTTTCCTAGTATCATTCTACCCTAAGAACAACACTCCCAACATTTTACCTTTACTGGAACTATAGAAAAATTATGAAAATTCATTCAAGTATCTCTTAATATAAAATGATAACATCATAACTTGAAAACTACTCAAGCAATAGGATCCAAACTTTTACCAGAGCTAGTATATATATGAAATCACATACTCACCAAATTTCATAATTTTTGGAACACAGAAACTCAAGATATGATTTAAACAAGTTTGCATGTAATTTAAAACACATCTCAAAACCCTAATTAATTCTTCTAGAAAATAAACATCACATAAGCATTTGATATTTTTCCTAGAAGCTACACATTAATTGGAGCCCAACAAAATTTGGATCACCATTTTTGGATCTACCAAACCCTAGATATGAAAATCACAAATATCAGTCAAATCTGTGAAAAGGATAAAGAAACTGGATTTTTCAAAAATCAAAAAGGGCACTGGGCCGGCCGACCCGCCAGCGCGGCCTAGCTTGCGCGCCAACTCGGGCGATAGCGCGGCCCAACTCGAGCGGCGCGGCCCGCTCCCGCGCGCGCGGCCTGCGCGCGGCCTCCCACCCGCGCACGTGCGTCTGCTAGGGGGGCCCCCTGTCAGTGAGAGAGGGACAGGGGAGCGGCGAGCCGAGAGCTCCGGCGAGCGGATTCACACCGCCGGCGGCTCCTCTGACCAAGCCGAGCACACCACCGTTCTCTCCACACAAAACCGCACCTAGGCATGCACTTTTCCCCAATGCTACCGCACCGGAGCACCCTTGCCGACGGTGAGTGCGGACGACAGCGAACGCGTGGCGGTACGCCGGCGTGCTCCGGCCGTTAGATGGCCGGCAGAGGGGTGCACCCGCTTCCTGGACCCTTGGCGGACCTTCCGAGGCTACACAAACGGATTGGGATGGAGTGGGGCAGCTTGGCCGTGTGAGCACTTGGCCGGCGGCCATGACGTGGCAGTGCGCGGCCGTGCTCTGACTTGACCGGACCGGGACTGGTGGTAGCGTCATCACCCGAGCATCTAGGGGTGATGGGGAAGAGAGTACGTGAGCGAGGGAAGGCGAAGGAGTGCGGTGCGGTGCTGGCCACGGTGAGTCGTCGCACGGACGAACGCCGGCGAGCTCTCACGGTGGCGGAAATGGCAATGTGGCCTTACTGTGGTGCGTCTGAGGGCAGGGATGGGACGAGGGGGTAGAGGAGGAAACGACGAAGCTCGCTCGGCAACAATGGCGGGCGCGGAGCTCGGTCGCTACTTGCGGTGGAGGCTACCGAAATGAAATTCTTGGACTACGACTGTTCGGGTAGGTGTGTGTGAGGGTGCACGTCGTGGCTGGCCTTGCCAGGGCGCCCGCGGCACGTGGCAGCATGGTCAGACGGCTAGCGATGGGTGTCACCACGCGTCGGCTAATTTCTGAATCGGTGAACACTGTCGAAGTCTGAATTTTTCGTTTCAGAGCTCAAAAATGTTGACTGACAGGGCAAATTTAACACTGATTAGCTCCTGAACCATGACGAGGAAACAATAAACAAGAAAGTTGTAGAGCTATGTGTGGACAACAACTTTGTCAATTGGCTCAAGGACTGGTTTGGCCTGGTTTTTGAGTTACATGGTGGTGAAGTGGGGTTCAGTGACACGGTTTACAGTTTAACACTTAGCCAAAAATTGCTAAGTCCTAAAACAGCCTCTAAAACTGACTTGTGGACCATTTTTGAGCATGTTCTAGTCATTTTCATGAGATGGCCATATTAGAACTTTTGTTCCTTATGAAATTCTCTACAACTTTGCTTAAGGTTGCTCCTCCATGCAAGATTTCTAAGCTAGACTTTTTAATTGGTCAAAACAGATCACTCTAGGGATCCAAACTTAGTCAACAACATTTGGAAGGGCAATTTGGTAATTTTGGTCAACATGAACATTGCTCCACTACTTACCCTAAATTTAATTAAGGTGTTATAAAACCTAATTAGCCACTCTACACATTGGTTGCACAAAATTCCTAGTGTCACATACTTTGGAACAAGTAATTCAATACTTTCACCCAAATGTTGCAAGCTCATGTTGCACATGTTGCATGAGTGTGTTGCATAGCACTCGCTAATTATGTTACACTAAAGTGGTTGACATGTCTCAAAAGGAAATTGCACATATGGTACTTGTGTTTTGCACACTACTCACTTCTTAATACACATGAAATATAAACACATGTTGCAATGTTTCGAAAGCATGTTTCACATATTATAAGCTCATGCATGAAATGAATGATGCTCACACTCATGAATGAGATGATTAATGTTAATGCTTATGAAATGCGATGCAATTAAGGAAGCCAAACACCTAGGGTGTTACAGTATATGTTCATTTTTGTTCGAGTCTTTTCTTCCCTTTCTTGCTTGAATCATATTCTTGCATAATTTTCTTAGCACGCGGTTGCACCCCTTGGCGTGAGGGAGCGAGTGGAGGTACCATAGCCTCGGAGGCATAAGTGATCTAGTGGCTCTGCAGCCCTCGAACCTTAGGGTGCATTTGTGGCCTCGTGGATTATGTAAGAACTAGATTCGAAGCGTATGGGAACGTTAGACGTGAGCTTTTTCAAAATTGTGAACTTTTATTAGGTCTACTTAGCGCCCGGTTGCACCCCTTGGCATGGGGGAGTGAGTGGAGGTACCATAGCTCAGAGGCGTAGGTGACCTTGTGGCTCGGCAGCCCTCGAGCCTTAGGGTGCACTTGCAGCCTTGTCGACTTATGTAAGAGTTCTTTTGTTTTTGAAAAAATGCGAGTTTTTTGGGACACTGGGGGTTCCCCCCATGCAGCCCCCGAGGGAGGTTTGACTCTAAGAAAACAGGGTCGATCCTTCCTGGTTTTTATGAAAGAGTGCTTTGAACATCGGTGTATTCTTTATTCTATCATGGGATTGCGAAACAATTTACAGAACCTCGAGGCTTTAGGGAAAAAAGCGATGTAGCTGTTCGATGTTCCATGTGTTGGTGAAGATTTCACCTTTCTCGTTCGATAGTTTGTAGGTGCCGAGCTTCAATACTTCCGCGATGATGTATGGCCCTTCCCATGGTGGAGTAAGCTTGTGTTGTCCCTTATTGTTCTAGCTTCGCTGGAGCACCAGGTCACCGACATTGAGGTCCCGTCTACGGACGTGTTTGTTGTGGTAGCGCTGGAGACTTTGCTGATACCTTGTAGAGTGTAACAGAGCCACATCGCGAGCTTCCTCGAGCTGGTCGAGGGCGTCCTCTCTTGTGGCATCATTATTTTGCTCATTATAGGCTTTCAGCCTCGGGGATCCATATTCTACATCAGTTGGGAGCATAGCCTCGGATCCGTAGACTAAGAAGAATGGAGTGAACCTCGTGGCTCAACTCGGCGTTGTTCTTAGGCTCCATAGGACCGAGGGGAGCTCGGTGGCCCATTTTTTGCCGTGTTTGTTTAGCTTGTCAAAAATTCTCAGTTTTAGGCCTTGTACAACCATGCCATTGGCACGTTCTACTTGGCCATTTGTTTTTGGATGAGCTACGGCCGACTAGAGCACACGGATGTGATGGTTGTCACAGAAATCCAGAAACTTTTTGCCGATAAATTGGGTGACGTTGTCCGTGATGATGCAGTTAGGAACCCCAAAGCGGTGGACGATGTCGGTGAAGAATAGCACAGCTTGCTCGGTGATATGCCCACGCTGACCACTCCATCAAGTATACCGACTACATCAAGCAAGATGAAACAATCATCGAGTCAAGCTGCACCAGCTCATGTCTTTGATGGACCAATTACTCGTAGCCGAGCTAAACAGCTACAACAAGAGGTGCACGCGCTACTTTGTGAAATTCCATTTATTAATGAGAATTATATACTTCCTAAATTGTGCATGTTGCTATTACCCAGGTTCACCAAGGAGGATGACAAGGACACGCCGAGACTGAACCAGAGAGGAGAACTACATCGAACCAGTTTGGCCTGGCAAAACTGTCATGAAGAAACAGTCATATTTTTTGATTCATAGAAGCTGTGAAGGTCCATGAGCACTTGTTGGAAAGGTGTTGAAGTCAACTTTCTAATGCCACTAAGTGCCGAGTGCTTTAGAGCTCCCAGCTTGGCAGCCGAGTGCTTTTGGTGCAGACTGTTCAGAAGATCAATAGTCAGCCTGATATCCAAGTTTCCGTGAGAAACTGTATCACTCTACAATATTTCGTGAAGCATGCTACACATGGTGTGAAAGGTTATCAAATTAGCTTTCCAACGCATCTGGTCCCGCGTCTTTTGGATGTTCCTAGGTGGAGCTATGATCAAAACATTGAAGACCACTCAGAAGGCCAGAAGACACGCGGGAAATTGACGACCACTACATGAATGATCAAGCCAGTTGGCCTTCCACCTTCCCACGTGGCTCTTTCAGTTTACATCTATTTTTAGAGACTAGTTGTTAGTATAAATACCCCTTATTTGGATGCCAAAAAAACTAACTTTTTTTGATGAATTAAGATTATCCCAGTGATATTTGCAGCTGAGCTGCTTGATTGTCTTACTCAACCCTTGTTCTTCCTTGTTCTTCTTGAACTTGTGGAGAGATCCACTAATTTGTGCTCTGCGGGTTCCAGTATGGCTGCCCCGTCTTGTGTGGATTAGCTCCGGTTGTGGTTCTGCGGTCGTTCGGAGATCGAGTCGAAGTCTTCGCGGTTTCGGTGTCTCTCTCCCCGTCGCTTGGTCACAATCAACCTTGGCCAGGTGTAAAGCCTTTTCAGCAAGTTATCCCCATTACCGAAACCTACTGACGTGAAGATCGGGCCACCCTTCGCCAAACCAATTCGATGCATATCACTCGGACCTGATGCTGGTGATAGGACGGGCCTCGATCCACTTGAAAAAATTATCAATGGCGATGAGCAAGTTGGTGAAGCCGCCAGTTGTCCTCTTCAGGGGTCCGACCAAGTAGAGCCCCTAAACAGTGAATGGTCATGTGATGGGAATAGTTTGTAGGGCGTGAGCCAGAAGATGGGTTTGTCTTGCGTAGTACTGGCATCCTTTGCAGGAGCATACTAGCTTGACAGTGTCGGAGACTACGGTTGGCCAGTAGAAACCTTGTCGGAATGCGTTTCCAACGAGGGTTCAAGGTGCCGCGTGATGACTGCAAGCCCTCGAGTGTAGATCTTTGAGCAGATTCTTGCCTTCCTCATTTGTGATACAGCGTTGTAGGATGCCTATAGGACTGCGATGATACAGTTCTTTGTTGTTGCCAAATATCACAAAGGACTTGTCCCGGCGAGTGATCCGTCAAGCCTCGTCTTATCCGAGGGGAGGTCCCCTCGAGTGAGATGGTCGAAGTATGGAACACGCCAGTCGGGCTCGAGGTTGGCTGGTGGGGTCGAGCCTTCCGCCTGCATGACTTTAGTCCCGGTTGATGGAGCTTCAGCCTTAGGTGGGGGATCCAATGATGGACCGTCTGATACGCTCAGGGGGTCCCGATCTTCACGACGTAGGATGATCACCGATAACTAGCTGAAGAACAGCCGGATAACTTGCTGCAGGCAACGATAACTAGTGCAACCTGGCAAATAAAACTCGAAGCCAACCACCGTCTTTAACCGGCAACCTGAATCGAGGATTCGCCCAACCACACTCTCAAAGAACCAACCAACACAGCCTACAATCAATCGAGGAAACCTCGAAGGGAGTAGGAGCACCAATTGGGAGCGGATGAAGCCGCCGCTTCTGTAAATCTCGCAAAGGAAATCACAAGAGCAAAGGGGTAGAGATCTCTCTCAATATTTGTTAGCACACAGCTGAACAAAAGGGGGGTTTGTATTCTATTATCAAAAGTCTGAGATTACAATGAGTCTAGGAGGTATTTATACTAGCAACCGCCCTGCTAGATAGGTGGAAACTCGAAAAGAAAAATATAAGACGCACTATGTGAACGGGCCTCCTCGAGATGCCTTCCTGGAGAATTTTCGCGTGGCTGTTGGTCTTCAGCGCAGTCTTCAGTGTTTTGGCAATAACTCTATCTTGGAAACTCCAAATGACATGCGGTTTGTTGGGTTGGAAAGTTAACTTGATAACCTTTCACACCATGTGCAGCATGTACCACGAAATATTGTAGATTGGTATAGTTTTGCATGGGAACTTGGACATCAGGCTGACTGCTGACTAGCTGACCAGTCTGTACTAAATCAGTCGAATCTCAACATTGGAGAATCCAAATCAAGTGAGAGAACTTGGGCTTGAAACTAGACTTGATAAGCTTTCCAACAAGTCCTCATGGGCCTTCATAGCTTTTGTGAGCAAAAAGTTGTGACTGATTCTTTCTAATGGTTCTATCACACTGGACTGGCTCGAACGTGATCCTCCTCTTTGTTTCACCCTTGGTGTCTTCTTGTCATCCTCCGTGGTGCACCTAAGCAATAGCAACGTGCATGACTTAGGTAGTATATAATTCTCATTAACATTAAAATGATTTTCAGAAAGTAGCGCGTGCACCTCTTGTTGTAGCTTCTTGGCTCGACTACGTGTAATTGGTCCATCAAAGACTTGGACTGGTGTTGGTGTAGCTTGACTTGGAGGTTGTAACATGTTGTTGGTTGACGTGGTCATATCATCCTTCCCCTCTTCAAAAGGAGTCGTCCTCGACTCTGAAGTATCTTCACTTGTGAATGGAGATAGATCAGCAACATTGAAGGTGTTGCTCACACCATAACTTGCTGGAAGATCTATCTTGTATGCATTGTCATTGATCTTGGACAACACTCTGAATGGACCATCCCCTCGTGGCATCAACTTGGATTTGCGCTTCTCAGGAAAGCGATCCTTACGCAAGTGAATCCACACCAAGTCCCCTGGTTCAAATAATACTTTCTTTCGATGTTTGTTCATACTTGCAGCCTTGCGTGTCGCCTTCAACTCAATTGCTTCTTTGGTCTTCTCATGTACCTTCTTTATATATACGGCACGCTTTGAGGCTTCCATGTTGGTTCTCTCCTGCAATGGCAGTGGCAACAAATCTATCGGAGCAATAGGTTTGATCCCATAAACAATTTCAAAAGGACACAAATTAGTGGTAGAGTGTACTGCCCTGTTATAGGCAAACTCCACATGAGGCAAGCAATCCTCCCAATCCTTCAAGTTCTTTTTCACCATGGTTCGCAGCAACATTGACAATGTACGATTCACCACTTCAGTTTGTCCATCGGTTTGAGGGTGACAAGTTGTTGAGAACAAGAGCTTGGTCCCAAGCTTTGCCCATAATGTTTTCCAAAAGTAGCTCACAAACTTGACGTCACGATCAGACACAATAGTTCTAGGCATCCCATGCAGCCTCACAATTTCTCTGAAAAACAAATTAGCAACATGTGAAGCATCGTCGCTCTTGTTACAAGGGATAAAATGAGCCATCTTTGAAAATCTATCAACCACAACAAAAATAGAATCTTTTCCCCTCTGAGTTCTAGGCAACCCCAAAATAAAGTCCATACTTATATCTTCCCAGGGAATATTAGGAGTAGGTAATGGAGTGTATAAGCCATGAGGGTTCAGTTTGGACTTAGCTTTGTGGCAAGTGACGCATCGCTCCACAAATCTGATGATGTCTCTCCGCATCTTGGGCCAATAGAAATGATCTTGCAGCAGTTCATGAGTTTTCTTTTGTCCAAAATGACCTGTTAGTCCACCTCCATGTGACTCCTGCAACAAAAGCAATCTAACCGAAGAATTGGGAACACAAAGCTTGTTAGCTCTAAACAAAAATCCATCATGTATGTGATATTTTTCCCAACCTTTTCCATCTTTACAATGACTATATGGTTCTGAAAATTCAGGGTCATTTTTATACATGTCTTTCAAACTTTGAAGTCCCAAAACCTTTACCTCAAGTTGGTTCAGCAACACACTCTTTCGTGACAACGCATCAGCAACCACATTGTCCTTACCTTTCTTGTATTTCACGATGTATGGGAATGTTTCGATGAACTCAACCCATTTAGCATGGCGACGATTCAGTTTTGCTTGTCCTTTCAAGTATTTTAAAGCTTCATGATCGGAATGAATAACAAACTCTTTTGGCCATAAGTAATGCTGCCATGTCTCAAGCACACGCACCAAAGCATACAATTCTTTGTCATATACAGAATAATTCAGTTGAGCACCTCCCAATTTTTCACTAAAATATGCTACAGGTTTTCCTTGCTGCATTAAAACTCCTCCGATCCCAATCCCACTAGCATCACATTCTACTTCAAAAGTTTTAGTGAAATCAGGAAGAACAAGTAACGGTGCTTTAGTCAAATGTTTCTTTAATTCTTGAAAAGCATTTTCTTGTGAATTGCCCCATTTAAAATCAACACCTTTCTTTGTCAATTCATTCAAAGGAGCAGCGATGGTACTGAAATCTTTCACAAATCTTCTATAAAAACTAGCAAGGCCATGAAAACTTCTTACTTGACTTACATTCGTTGGAGTTGGCCAATCCTTGATGGCCTTCACCTTGCTTTCATCCACTTCTATTCCTTTCCCTGAAACAACAAAGCCAAGGAACACAACATGGTCTGTGCAAAAACTGCACTTCTCAAGATTAGCAAATAATTTCTCCTTCCGGAGCTCATCCAAGACTTGACGAATGTGATTCATATGTTCTTCAAAAGACTTGCTATAAATTAAGATGTCATCAAAATAGACAACCACAAATTTTCCAATGAAAGCTCTCAGGACATGGTTCATTAATCTCATAAAAGTACTTGGAGCATTAGTCAAACCAAAAGGCATAACCAACCATTCATATAGCCCAAATTTTGTTTTAAATGCAGTTTTCCATTCATCTCCAGCTTTCATTCTTATTTGATGGTACCCACTCCTCAAATCAATTTTAGTAAATATGGTGGAACCACTTAATTCATCAAGCATGTCATCTAATCGTGGAATAGGATGGCGATAGCGAACAGTGATATTATTTATAGCTCTACAATCAACACACATCCTCCAAGAACCATCTTTCTTAGGTACTAAAATCACAGGAACAGCACAAGGACTTAAACTTTCACGAACAAAACCTTTGTTAAGAAGTTCTTGCACTTGCCTTTGTATCTCCTTTGTTTCTTCCGGATTGGTGCGGTATGGTGGACGATTAGGGAGTGCAGCCCCTGGAATGAGATCAATTTGATGCTCAATCCCATGAATTGGAGGTAGTCCAGCTGGTGTCTCTTTTGGAAAAACATCTTCATAGTCCTGCAAAAGATGAGACACAACACTAGGAAGAGAGGTGATGTCGTTGGCTGAAACTAATATGTCCTTGTACACAAGTACAAAGAGCACTTGATCTGGGTTGTTCCTCACTTCTCTCATTTCAGATTTTGTGGCTAGCATAACTAGATGCTCTCCCTCTCCTTTATTTTTTTCTCTCAAGTTTGGCTTGTGGCACTCACTCACCGAGTTGTGGATGGCACTCAATTTCTTTTGCTCTCCTGCCTCTCTACTCACTGGAACAATTTCAGATTTCTTTTGTAAGTGTTCAGCCATGATTTGTTGAGGTGTCATAGGCTTGAGTACAAACTTCTTCCCTTTTAGATCAAGAGTGATCTGATTTGTTCTCCCACAATGTTGGCTATATCGATCATATTGCCATGGTCTTCTAAGCAGCAAGTGACACACCGACATGGGTGCCACATCACACTCCACCGTGTCAACATATTCCCCAATCTTGAATGGAACTTTCACTTTATATGCAATCTTGATATCTCCCGAATCATTCAACCATTGGACATGATATGGATGAGGGTGTCGCAGCAACTTCAAACCAAGCTTGTCAACCATCTCACGACTAGCAAGATTATAGCAGCTCCCGCCATCAATGATCACCTTCACTACTTTATCTTGCACTTTTGCTCTGGTTTGAAATAAATTGTGTCGCTGCCCATTTTCATTTTCTTTCATTTGAACACTCAAGATTTGAGCTACAACAAGAGCAGCACCCTGCTCAAACTCGCAGCCAGTATGGTCCTCATTTTCATGGGCTTCCTCATCATATTCTTCCTCAACTTCCTCTTCACTAGCTGAATCAAAGTCTCCATTATCATTCACAATGATCACCCGATTGTTTGGGCATTCCCTACTTATATGCCCACGGCCTCCACACTTGAAGCACTGAATTCCACTACTCTTGGATGTAGATCCCACTGAATTAGTTGTGGATGCCGCTGGTTTTGGGGCAGTAGTGTTCTTCTCACTAAAAGCACCCTGAAAATTAGAACGTGAGCCTCCATTTGAGCTTTTTCCCATTGATGGTGCAGCAGCAAACTTTGTTTCTGATTTACTTCCTCTAGAAAAATTCCTCGTACCAAATGACAAGGACTTGCTGCTCTTAGCATCTTGCTGCAGTTGACGTTCAGCTTTGGTTGCTTGATGTACCAAGTCAATAAGATGACGGTACGGCTGAAACTCAACAATGCACTGAATGTTGCGATGCAGCCCAGCCATAAAACGTGCAATGGTTTGTTCTTCATCTTCATGCACATTGGCTCGAATCATAGCCTTCTCCATCTCTTTATAATATTCTTCAACAGAGAAACTTCCTTGCTTCAGATTCTGCAGTTTATTAAAGAGATCACGTCGATAGTGCTTGGGCACAAATCGAAGTCTCATTTCCTTCTTCATTTCTTGCCAACTTGCAATAGGACGTTCTCCTTCCTCTTGTTGATCTTGGAGAAGTTGCTCCCACCAAATAAGAGCATATCCATCAAACTCCAGAGATGCCATTGCTAACTTCTTCTGTTCTGAATAATTATGCATGCGAAATATCTTTTCTACCTTCAACTCCCATGTGAAATAATCTTCAGGATTAGATCCTCCATCAAATTTTGGCATAGTGAATTTCAGTTTGCCAAATTTCTCCTCTTGGTTGCCTCTCCTATGACGGTGGCGACCAAAGCTATGTTGAGAATGATTATCATCATCCTCATCTTCAGATTCTTCATCATCATTCCTTCGACCTCGTCCACTTCCTCTGCTATGTGCAGCTCTTCGATTCCCCCGACCCCTTCTTCTTCCATCACTATCTTCATCATCTCCACCATGGTTACTGCCACCTTCTTGACGAGGACAACGTCCTCTGATCTCATTCATAAGGGCTTGAAGATCTCGAGTCAATTGATCTTGCTTTTCTTCCATGCTTTGCCGAAGTTAATTAAATTGTGCCGCAGTGACACAATCATCGATCTCAGCATTAGAACCCATCTTTCTGAAATGTTAGCTCAATATGGCAATAGATATTTATGGAATAGGAATATATATGTGGGATCTCACAACCTTACCTCTCTAACCAACCGAAGCTCTTATGAAATCCCTGCGAGTTACAGGAAAAATAATGTGTGGCGGTATCCGAGAGTGATGGTTGGGAGAATACAAGACCAAAGAATACCGATTACGATGGCTTATATGTGGAGCTTGGTGGCGAGTAGTGCACAAGGGATGCAATCTGAATTCTAGCTATTGTAAAGTTAAGTAACAACCCAAGCTAGAAGTTCCCTGTCTAGTGCTGATCACAGAATTTGAATGAGATTGAAATCGATCACACACACACACGCAAGGAAATTTCAGATTTGATGCAAACAAGGAGTATGATTGGGATGCAAGTGTTGCGATCAAACCTAACCAAAATTTTGCACCAAACAAGGATAGCACACTAGTTGCACTACTTGATATGAAAACTTTTAGCACTTGTGCACATAAACCTACTGATCTTTCAACCTTTCTTTCTCAGTTTTTCTCTATTCTTTTTTTTACTTTTCTTTCTTCTCTTTTTTTTTTGACACACTTTTTTTTTATAACTAAACACAAAGACCAGATTAAGACACTTGCACAATTAAGATAAGAACAAAACACAACCGGTAGCTATAATAGGATCAAAGTTTACGCGAAGGACATGATATGCGTTTTCAGATTTTTTTTGTAGGGATTTTCAGATATATAAAGAGGCTCAAAGGACACGCAAAGGATAATGATCAGCAACTAAAACAAAAACTCTAATGAACTGAAACTTAACAAAACTCACTAAAATAACAGATTGAAACAAAGGGCTAAAGCAATGTATTTTTTAGGCTTTTTGGTGGATAGGACGAAACAAAATATATAAGTAGCTAAGGAAAAAAAAATCCTACCGTGGTAACGAAAGCTTTGATACCAGATGATACGCTCAGGGGGTCCCGATCTTCACGACGTAGGATGATCACCGATAACTAGCTGAAGAACAGCCGGATAACTTGCTGCAGGCAGCGATAACTAGTGCAACCTGGCAAATAAAACTCGAAGCCAACCACCGTCTTTAACCGGCAACCTGAATCGAGGATTCGCCCAACCACACTCTCAAAGAACCAACCAACACAGCCTACAATCAATCGAGGAAACCTCGAAGGGAGTAGGAGCACCAATTGGGAGCGGATGAAGCCGCCGCTTCTGTAAATCTCGCAAAGGAAATCACAAGAGCAAAGGGGTAGAGATCTCTCTCAATATTTGTTAGCACACAGCTGAACAAAAGGGGGGTTTGTATTCTATTATCAAAAGTCTGAGATTACAATGAGTCTAGGAGGTATTTATACTAGCAACAGCCCTGCTAGATAGGTGGAAACTCGAAAAGAAAAATATAAGACGCACTATGTGAACGGGCCTCCTCGAGATGCCTTCCTGGAGAATTTTCGCGTGGCTGTTGGTCTTCAGCGCAGTCTTCAGTGTTTTGGCAATAACTCTATCTTGGAAACTCCAAATGACATGCAGTTTGTTGGGTTGGAAAGTTAACTTGATACCCTTTCACACCATGTGCAGCATGTACCACGAAATATTGTAGATTGGTATAGTTTTGCATGGGAACTTGGACATCAGGCTGACTGCTGACTAGCTGACCAGTCTGTACTAAATCAGTCGAATCTCAACATTGGAGAATCCAAATCAAGTGAGAGAACTTGGGCTTGAAACTAGACTTGATAAGCATTCCAACAAGTCCTCATGGGCCTTCATAGCTTTTGTGAGCAAAAAGTTGTGACTGATTCTTTCTAATGGTTCTGTCACACTGGACTGGCTCGAACGTGATCCTCCTCTTTGTTTCACCCTTGGTGTCTTCTTGTCATCCTCCGTGGTGCACCTAAGCAATAGCAACGTGCACGACTTAGGTAGTATATAATTCTCATTAACATTAAAATGATTTTCAGAAAGTAGCGCGTGCACCTCTTGTTGTAGCTTCTTGGCTCGACTACGTGTAATTGGTCCATCAAAGACTTGGACTGGTGTTGGTGTAGCTTGACTTGGAGGTTGTAACATGTTGTTGGTTGACATGGTCATATCACCGTCGGCCCCTCTGTCTGCCTTGGTGTTGATGGATGGTTGATGGAGATCCCTCGCGAAAATGTCAGGTGGAACCGTGGTTTGACTAGAAGCGATTTTCACGAGTTTATCGGCAGCTTCATTATATCTGCGTGCAACGTGATTGAGCTCAAGGCCGTGAAACTTGTCCTCAAGGCGCCGTACCTCCTCAAAGTAGGCTTCCATCTTGGGGTCACGGCAGCTTGAGCTCTTCATGACCTGGTCGATCATGAGCTAGGAGTCACCACGAACGTCGAGGTGTCAGACCCTAGTTCGACGGCGATGCGCAGGCCCGTGATGAGCGCCTCGTACTCGGCGACGTTGTTAGAGGCAGGAAAATGAAGCCAGATTACATAGTGCATGTGGACTCTGAGGGGTGAGATGAAGAGCAAGCCCATGCCTGATCCTATTTTCATCAGCGACCCGTCAAAGTACATGGTCCAAAGCTCGGCCTGGAGCTGAACTGAAGGAAGTTGAGTGTTGGTCCACTCCGCTAGAAAATCTGCTAATACCTAGGATTTGATGGCTCGTGGCGCATAAGAGAGGGTCTCACCCATGAGTTGGACCGTCCTTTTTGCTATTCTACCCGAGGCTTCTCGGTTCTAGGCTATCTTTCCCAAGGGGAAAGAAGACACCACGGTCACTCGGTGGCCCTCGAAGTAGTGACGAAGTTTGCGCCGCATCAAGACAATGGTGTACAATAGCTTCTAGATCTATGGGTAGTGAACCTTGGTTTTCAAGAGCACCTCACTGATGAAGTAGACTGGCCTCTGAACGAGCAAGGTATGTCCTTCCTCTGCCCTCTCGACAACTAAGA
This sequence comes from Saccharum hybrid cultivar R570, assembly GCA_038087645.1. Taxonomy (NCBI): domain Eukaryota; kingdom Viridiplantae; phylum Streptophyta; class Magnoliopsida; order Poales; family Poaceae; genus Saccharum; species Saccharum hybrid cultivar. The sequence continues at coordinate 5,228,678 of JAQSUU010000190.1, read as the reverse complement.
CCGCGCTGACCACTTGTGTCATTGCGGCGACGTAAAGCAGGAGGGGTTCCCCTGTGGCCGGAGGGACGAGGATCGGTGAGTTGGACAACGTAGCTTTGAGCTTTGTAAGAGCTTCTTCTGCCTCGAGGGTCCACAAAAAGTGTTCTGATTTCTTTAGGAGACGATACAGTGGGAGCGCTTTTTCACCGAGGCGCGAAATGAAGCGACTAAGGGCCGCGAGGCAGCCTATGACCCTCTGTACGCCCTTTAGATCATGGATAGGACCCATTTTGGTTATTGCAGCAATTTTTTTTTGGGTTGGCTTCGATGCCACGTTCGGAAATGATGAACCCTAGGAGCATGCCTCGAGGGACACCGAAGATGCACTTCTCGGGGTTGAGCTTAATGTTTTTTGCCCTAAGGCACTTGAACGCAACGTCGAGGTCGTTTACCAAATTATTGACCCTCCTGGTTTTGACAACGATGTCGTCGATGTAAGCCTCGACAGTTGGTCCAATGTGTTCCCCAAAAACATGTTGCATGCATCGCTGGTACGTAGCCCCCACGTTCCGGAGACCGAAGGGCATAGTAACGTAGCAATACATGCCGAACGGGGTGATGAATGAAGTCGCAAGCTGGTCGGACTCCTTCATTTTGATCTGGTGGTAGCCGGAATACGCATCTAGGAATGACAGAGTTTCACATCCCGCAGTAGATGGAACGATTTGATCAATGCGTGGTAAAGGAAAATGAACTTTCAGACATGCTTTATTCAAACTAGTATAGTCTACACACATCCTCCATTTCCCATTCTTTTTCTTAACTAATATAGGATTAGCTAGCCACTCGGGATGATGAACCTCCTTGATGAATCTGGCCTCCAACAGCTTGTGGACCTCCTCGCCGATGACCTTGCACTTCTCCTCATTGAAGCGGCACAAGCGTTGCTTCACCGGTTTGGAGCCGGCTCAGATCTCCATGGCGTGCTCGGTGACTTCCCTAGGTATGCTCGGTATATCTGAGGGACTCCACGCAAAGATGTTGATGTTTGCGCGGAGAAAGTCGATGAGCACTGCTTCCTATTTGGGATAATGGGTGGCGCTGATGCTCAATGTCTTTCTGTTAGGGTCGGTGGGATCGAGGGGTACGAGCTTGACGTCTTCCGCGGGCTCAAAGTTGTCGGCATGGCGCTTAGGGTTGAGGATCTCTTTGGCCAAACCATCAAGGTTCGCCACCAAGGTCGCCGACTCTAGGATGGCTTCCTCGTGCTCGACGCATTCCACGTCGCACTCGTAGGCATGCTCATAGGAGGGCCCGACAGTGATGACACCATTGGGGCCTGACATTTTGAGCTTGAGGTAGGTGTAGTTGAGAACTGCCATGAACCAGGCGTTGCAGGGGCGCCCAAGAATGGCGTGGTATGTCCCATGGAATCCAACCACCTCAAAAGTGAGAGTTTCCTTCCTGAAGTTGGCGGGAGTGCCAAAACAGACAGGCAGGTCGACCCGCCCAACGGGCTCTGCTCGCTTCCCTAGCACGACTCCATGGAAGCCCCCGAATCTGGGTTGGAGGTGCATCCTCATGATTCCCAGAAGGTCGAGGGTCTGGGCGTAAATGATGTTAAGACTACTACCTCCGTCCATGAGCACCTTGGTGAGGCGTGTGTTGGCGATGATGGGATCGACGATAAGTGGGTATACCCTAGGATTGGGGACGTAGTCGGGGTGGTCATCACGGTCAAAAGTGATGGCCACCTCGGACCAGTCAAGGAAGAGGGGGGTTGAGAGTTGTATGGAAAAGACCTCTTAACGTTCCCGTTTACGCTGCCGTGTTGAGAGGTGCGTCGAGGGTCCTCCGTATATCATGAAACAATCATGAATCTTGGTTACCGCTGTAGCCATGGGGGTAGGAAGTGGTTGGTGGTGCATTAAATGCTTTGACTTTTGTCTCAGAGTTGGTGAGTGAGGTGGGTCGACCGGCTCGACCTAGGGTCGTGCGAGTCAGAGATTTCTCGGTGGTCGAGGCATCCCGTCAAGCGAGCCTCGTGCGAGTCAGAACATGGTCGAGGCGTCTCGTTCATCGTTTTGGCTCGTTCCGTCTTTATGGGCAGAGCTTTTGGCGTGGTTTTCTCGAGGTTTGTTTTTCTTGATCATTGAGTGTGGGGACCCCTTGTTTTGGTACCCGACAACTACCGTCAACAACCACTGGTCAGATATGGCCTGCAATATGCATGTACAATTCTACTCGCTATAGGATGGGATCCATGACGAAGGCCTTGGCTTAGAGGCCAACCAAACCAGCGAGAGCCACGATCCCGATGATCTAGATCATGGCCCTCAGCTCCTTAAGCCAACAAGGGAATCAATGACCTGGGGGCGGCTACCAACTCCTGTATGACGCCCTAGGAAACTAGGAGGCGATGATGAAGACCACAGCGAGGACCACGTCGCATAGGATGGCTGACGAACCACCACCGTGCCTATAGTGCTGCCACGACCGGCACAGTAGCACTATGTCACATCATGTCGCAATGTGGTCACAAGACCATGACAACCATTCCTAGACATGCTCCATAAGACGGCGTAGCTTGCAAGCCAAGTTAGCTAAGACCTCCCTCAGGCCTTGGCCTTGAACTCTATATAAGGGCAGCCAAGGCACCCATCTTGGGATCCAACTCTCATGCTCTACCATTTTACTCATTCTCCATCATAATAGGGCTCCTGGAGCTTCCCTCCAGGCAGTTCACCTCCTAGCTCTAGCTCTCCAACCTCTTCCACCATTCTTGCATCCCCATTGTAAGAACTTCAGAGCATTCAAGTGAGGAACATGCACTCGATTATCTCTGAGACTGGAAGTAGAGCTCCGGCTGGAACTAGTATAAATCCTCGTGTCTTTTAGATGCTACCATCGTCTTCCTAGAGTAGCGCAATAATCACATTAATTTACTAGTCTAGTTTACTAAACACTGACAGTTGGCACGCTAGGTAGGGGACAGTCGCACTCTCTCATTGTTGAGCAGGAAGCAAGGGCTCCTCGCACTGTTGGTGGACTCACTGGTGGAATGGCCTATGGTGGCCACATCTGTCGTGAAAACTATGAATTTGCTAACATCAAAGGGCCAATGCTCACGTCCGCCAACAGCCATGGCCTAGACCTCCACCATGGATATCTGGTCCCGTGGCCCGCAGCGGACACACTCTCGGAACTGCCCCCGGTGGCAGCATCCCAGAGTTCACCTACATAGGGGGCTAGTGCCCTCATCACCCACCATGGCCAGGTCTTTCATCCAGGAAGCTAGAGGACCATGGCTCGTGACAAACTCACCCAAGGAATGACCTCAACCGGCCACATCATTTTGGGAAACCATGAAGTTATCCGCACTAATGGGTCAGCACCCATCACCAGCTTCTACCCAACCCAGGCCAACCGCGTGGGAAGCCTAGGTCCAGTGGTAGAGCCACACTCCGAGCAGTGCCTCCGTAAATAGTGGAGCACAGCGCGTTGTTGATATTTGTTAATGCACATAGAAAAGGATCCGCAAGTGCACGGATATCGGTGAGCATTTCACCCGAGAGATATTTCCATAGTATAGTATTTGTTTATCTACAAGGAGAAAACGTGCGATGACTAACCTAAATCTATACTTAACCCCTGGGCCGCACTACAAGGTAGCGAAGATATAAGCAATTAGAGAAGACTACAATGATAGTCTAGTTCCAACCTATGGTAAGCTATGAAACTATTGGTCTATGGGGACATACCGATGGAAAAGAGATACCACAGAGGATGCTTGACCAGGGCACTTAATCCTACCAATCCTTCTAATGGGATGTGGGGTACAAAGGAAGCAACGGGATTGTCACGTCCCGCGCTACTACCACAGATCCAGCCAGACAGGGGATATCTACGAGTATCTCTAGCCTAAGCACCACGTTTATGCTATAGATGATTACCCTACCCTATACCATGGAAGAGAATAAAGTAAACTCGTAAACCATAGAACAATAATAACAACGTACTTACTTAGTATTGGAAGTTGAATTACCGAAGAATCCTAGAACCAAGCCTCGGGTTAGGAGACTTGATCCCGTAGGTACAAGTCGGAGAGGAGACACCGACATGCCGGGCTTCCTCCAACTCTCCCTCCACTCTAACTCTCTCAATCTAGAAGAAGAACTCTAATCTCACATGGAGACTACAAAGCTAATCTCTCTGATATGTGCCCTAAGAGAGAAGATCCATTCAAGGGACCCCTCCCTGCTGATCCTCATAGGAAATAATGAATTAGGGTTTCAAGGGATGCCTCCTCCATGGGCTAGGGGCCTTGCTTATATAGCCCTCTAGGAAGCACCACAACCATCAGATCAAACCGACTTTAATGAACGATTATTATTCATCCTCAAAGGCGGTGGAGGCAGGATCCACGAGCTCGCCTCTGATTGGCTCTGCAGGTGGGGTGCCTGCCCCACCCTTGGGCGGTCGCCCGGCTTCTGAGCCAGATTCGCCTCCCGTTTGGTCCAGAGCCTTCTCGTACCTTCCAGATTACAGAAAAGTTATGTGTGGCCCTGTTGTCTCTATGTAAATTTGACATGTGGGGCATCTTTGGTTCTTTTCAGCTGACACCCTGCAAAAATAGACATTCACCAAAACTCGTGGAATTATGTTAGTAAACCCCCTATATCTAAGTGGTAATTATTGTTTAGTCCTTTTTCATGCTACGTTGAAGGTTAAAATTGACACTTATCTACCGTCAACACGCGTCAGGGCACGCGTGAACAATGAAACCACCCACCGCCACGCGGCATTGTCATTATTGATCAGGTGGCTACCCAGCGCCATGCCTCGTAAGGCCAAACCCGGAGCCAGAACCAGGACCTGCACAATAGATGAGCCACCCACCATGTTTCAGTGAACTGTCAGCCTTCATTTGGAGGCACGTGCGTCCGAGGAAGCGGGCTCCCTGAGCGCACCGTGTGCCGCATTGAGCGGACCAAACCACGTGGCCATAAGAACCCGCTTCCACGGTGACAGGTTACGCTAGCTCCTCGATGAGAGCGGCAACCACGCCCAAGAGTGAAGGCACAGCGACCACGACGTCGACACTCCATGAAGGCTCAAGTGTCAAGACACGCGAGCCCTTCTGACCAGGAATCATGACGGACTGAACACGAAGAAACCATCCCTGGGGGCTCACGAGCCCACCGAGGACGTCAAACCGGCAAGGGTCGGCCTTGGAAGCCCGGGAGCACGATCTGCACCAGCTATGACCCCTCTGAGTGGCAAAGAAGCGGCATCACCAACTCAAAGCCTATGAGCCACTACAACCCTGCCACAAAGTGAATGCTTGAGAGTTTGCCTCAGCACGAGCAGCAGCAATAGGGCGAGCGTCCACTCCCCAAACAAGCATTGATTATATCAATCATGTCCCTCTCTTCATCATTTGTTCACATTCACATACCTGCGTAGATGCAACAACAAACCCGACTGACTAAAATGAAGTGTAGAATAAACTTAGGGACACGGAACCCATGCATTTTGTCTTGAAGGCATTTCACCTTCAAGGCATCCCAACCCGCTTCTCACGAGTGGCCAAATATCACAGCCCACGGGGGGAGATTACGTGAGGCCTCCCTCTAGCACACACTCTCGTTGCCTATGCCATGTAGCACTATAGAGACACGGCTCGACACGCAACCCCTAACCAGCGTCCGCACGCTAAGAGTAATCATCCGTAAGTAGAGAGTGTAGACCCGCTTGCGCCAAGCTAAGCCAAAAGTAATGTAAAAACAACAAGGGTGAGGCGAGAACATGAGCAAACAAGGAGTAGAAATTATCAATAAATCACATGCATAGATAGTTTAAGTGTTACAACTTCGCCTGCCGATGAAGCACATGGGTTGGGAAACCAAGTACATCTGGCGCCACTTAGGAAACTTAGCTACATCCACGAAGACTACATCTCGTCTTCATGATCACCACAACAGCTTCTGCAGCGGCGGTCGAATCAACCATTAAAGCCAACCCCTTGCCAGGCTCCAGGGGCCGCACCCTAGTGGCAGTCTTTGCCCGAGGGACCTTCCCAAGGACGGGCCCCCTTCGCCTCATGGCAGGACATCATGAGCTATTCCTCCTCTAGCACTGCAATCCAAAGAGTCTGGTCAATACCTGAGAACAAAACCTGGCGAATAGGAATTAGTGATAGTAAGAACTCTCCATACGCTCGTGCACATGCGGCAGTTGCCAGCGCTCGTGCCTCGGTGACCTCTTCCTCCACTACCTGGAGGGCTGGCTAGAGATAGTCCACATGGGCCTTCAGCTGGGCCACTTCGTGGATAGAATTTGAGTGCAACCAGCAAGCGTTGTCCCTTGCGAGCATGAAGCTCCATATCCCTTGCTGCCCGATGGTAAGGGACAAGGGATAGGGGCTTGCTGGCTCTGAAGTAGGAATGGGCTAGGGATGGGTGGTGCCGAAAGGACCCTCAGTCTCTGATGCCATTGCTAGAGAAATAACCCTGAACACACCCACAATTAACAACGAACACAGCTGAATCTGAAGAGCAACGCGAAATCACCTACCCTTGTTCTCGCAAGGAAGACAGAAGAAGCGACAATGGCCCATCGATCTCAGGTGACTCCTCATGAAGGCACTTCCCGTGATCCATCATTAGAAGGAACAACTATAAGCGCACGAGTAGGAAGAAAACAAAGGCAATGTGGAGGACGAGAGAGCGATATCCCCTGCTGCGCATCACCCTAGCGGATTTATAGCTACAAAGATAACATTGGCAAGCAAACTAGGCCCATGACCATTACTGACCACTCTGGTAATCCCATAGAGCAGGGGCAGTGATAGGGCGAAAGACAGAGTGGTGACCTCCCACGCGATAACCATGGACAGGTAGGCCCTGCGTGTTTTCATTTCTTTCATACCGTTTCAGTTTACGCGCCTTGGTTCAGAAGATGCCTCACTACTCGTGAGTGGGCGCCATCAATGTAGCACGATCAAGGAGGCCACATGCCCTTGAATCTGCATGAAAGAGCAACCCACCACAAATATGACCCCGAGTCATACTTAGAAAATTTGTTTTTGGGCCAACCCTTGGATGGGCTCAAGGCCATGAATGGATAGGGGCAGGATGAGATGGGCCCTTGCAGCTCTTATCGGTGGTGCAGAGCCACATGACCATCTCGCCCTATGATAGAGTCGTCTGCTTCGAAGTCACCCGGGTTGAGCCCCTCTGGGGGAGGCATCTTTCCCTCAGACCATTGCGGAGGCGGCTAGGTACCAATGGGCTTGACGGCCGATGATTTATGGGACATCTCTCAATGAGGCACAACCAAACTCTACGTCGATTGGGGAGGATATCAGGTCCCACTCAAATTACCCATCGACCCCGATGAGACACACCACTCCGACCACATGGTTACGGTGGACAAGCCTCTCCACACGTGGGGCAAAAACTAAAAACTACCTAAACAAGGTAGTACGACTCCTTAGGGTTAGGAAGGATAGTGGAGGAAGCCAAAACTGGGCCTAAGCAATCCTGATAGCCAGGACTAGGCCACGGCTAGTTCCTCCCCACATCCTAGAACCATGACTTAAAGACAACCTCGCACACCCACGACGACCAGTGACCCCCTTAGGAGGGATCGTCGCTACGAGTGGTTAAAAGTTGCGCAACAGCACCTTCCTCATGAAGTAACGCTGGAGCTCATAGACACTCAGGAGGAGAGGTCCAAGGTCACTCAATGACCTCATCGCCCTGTGTGGCATGAGGCCAATGACTTGCCAAAGCTTGCATCCTCGAGCTTGTAGACACTCGGGAGGAGAGGTCTAAGGTTGCATGATGACCTCGTCGCCCTACGCAGCGAGAGGCCAATGACTCGCCCATAGCCTACACCCTTGAGCTCAAAGACACTCGAGAGGGGAGGTCCAAGGTCACTCGATGACCTTGTTGTCCCGCGTGGCGAGAGGCCAATGACTCACCCAAAGCCTGCACCCTCAAGCTCATAGACACTCAGGAGGAGAGGTCCAAGGTCGCTCGATGACCTCATCATCCCACGCCATGAGAGGCCAATGACTCACCCGAAGCATGCTCCCTCGACCTCACAGACACTTGGAAGGAGGGGTCCAAGGTCGCTCAACGACCTCGTCGCCCTACGCGGCGAGAGGCTATTGGTATAAATTGAATGCACACAAAAAGAGAATATATATATATATCCACAAGCATACATATATTGTACCATTGTAGCACTTCACCGAGAATAACCTAGTTTTAATATCGAACCCAAAGGAACAGTTAGTGAGAATAACTAAGTCTTAATCTTAACCCAACTTCACAATCAAGTTCAGAAAATAGGAATATAAAGGAGACTACTGAGATATGTCTAGTTCTAATCTCGGTAAGCTTTGCCTTATATTGTTCTATCATGGGAGATGTCTAATAGGGAACAAATTCAGAGTTTCTTCCCTAAAAGCGATCAAATTCTTGCTAGTCCTATTAATGGGAGGTGGACTATAGAGGATTCAATGAAGCTATAAAAGCCACCTTCGCGAGCTACCACCGATCAGGAAAGTGAGGGTGCATTTACGAGTAACCCTAGTCTAAGAACCACGCTTACACTACGAATACTACTTTAATCTAGAGCCAAGGCATAGATGATCTTGCCTTCTTTTACCTACTCTTAAAAGCTTATGTGGAGTTCTGGTGGGAATGAAAGTGAAAACATACTCGCATTGCATATATTGTAAAGTCAAAACAAGGATCCAAGCAGAAAAGTGTTATATACTATTAGATCAAGATGTGCATATGTATGGAATATATATATGGTGGCTATCCTAATTCTACTATGCTCCTTGAATCATGTCTCTCTTGTTTGAAACCTGAGAACACTTTTGCTAGAGAGCATGGGCTATCTTTTTCATTTCTTCTTTTTTTCTTCTCTTCTTCTTTTTCTTTTCATGGTGGGCATCCGAGTACCCATTGTTTTAGATATCTCGGACACTTGTCCATTTTTAATACTTTTTTTACATAGCCACATGTCTCTTTCTGCAATTGGAAAACTTTTAAGAAAGACATTTACAAGAACTTAGAGCATTTATTCCTAACAAACTTATTTTTGTGTCTTCTCTCAGTGTAGGAGTAGAACATTTTGGGTGGATGAATGTCACACCCGGTTTTAAGGACAAAACCAGACATACACCATATGTGAAATAAAGAAGACAAATCTCACATATAGCCACAGATAAGTGGAATATCAAAAGACAAATGCTTAATATACATAACACAATAGTATAAAAATATACCTTAAAGAGTAACACAGCGGAAAGACAACTCCGAACACCGGGTGTAGACCTCACTCCAGGATCAAACTAACTGGTTGATCACAAGCCTAACAATTCCAGAATCTAACAGTCTGGTACCCTTCCTGAGATGTGGGGAGATAGCAAGAGTGAGTCCATGTCGAACTCAACAAATATAACATGGGGTTCATGCAGCTCAAAAGGTTTGACACGGGTTTACTGCAATAGCTTTTAGTGAGTCATCTCTTTAACAATTGAGTAGCAACAAGTTTACCAAAATCCCAAATAACCTCATGATCATGTAAACAAGAATAATGTATAGCAAGAAACAATAATCATTAGTGAGCATCAATATCATCAGTATTATCATTATCATTAGTGTTCATCATTTATTCTGTAAGGGTCCAAGGCCACTCGTGACCGTGAGCACGGCTGTTATAACAGTTTTACACTCTGCAGAGGTTGTACACTTTCACTGTGAGTCGTGATTACCCATATGCCCGAGGCGGCCAATCCCCAAAACACTCCCAAGGTGAGCAGGTAGGGTTCACTATGAAGCCTTTCAAAGGTTCGTCTAACAAGTTAGGGCCGCTAGGTTTCCGGAGTCAGTCCGTGTGATACACCACGCAGGGATCCATAGTCTGCTCTACCCCATTTGCGCCACAAGGGTAACCTCTAACAAGCTAGAAAAAGTCCTCATACTGAGCTAAAGCCAGAGCCATATAGCCCTCACAGTTGTACTGTAAGTCCCGGATGTTCGCTTACAGATAAGTCCTTAGGGAGAGAAACTAGAGCACCATAAAAACCACAAAATATGCTCTAGCCCTCTTGAGCCATATTGCTTTAAAGCATCATTTAACCGTTTATTGCATATACCATTAGTCAAGTTACAGATCATAGTTATTTATCTTGAGCACTAGCATAAATACTACCCAATGCAATGTCCCATGGGTGTCAAGGTACAAGATACAAAAACTAGGATATCCTTAATGGTAACAAGGTAGACACATGCACATGAATTAAGTATATTATAGATGAATAGGAAACAAGGATAATCCCATGCTATACTTGCCTTAAACACCGATCCTTCGGTAAGCTTTAATCTTCAACGTTCTTCTTCTTCTTCTTGATAACCACGTATATCTCACCGACTGGACTTAATCAATAAATCACCACACACACATCGAGCAATCATACACGAAGCAAACAATAGATATAAATTAGAACAATACACCAAACATATGAAACAATATGTGAAAAGGTTTTAAAGATGTTCTACGCATTACTACGAACACACAGACGCGAAAAGCACACTAATCAGAGCTACGGTTGAAAAGATACATCTACCGAAAAATTTGCTCATAGAAGAAAATATAAAACTATTTAGCTTCATGAGTTTTAATTATATAATAACATATATAAGATATTTTATAAATACTATATACGGAATTAAGTCAAATTTAGATTCAAATTATGAAACTAAAGTAAAATAAGTCATATTTTATTTACAAAACCCAGTTGCATAATTATTAATCAAGATATGATTTAAACCATAAAATTTCAGAATTAGTAATATGGTAAATACTGTCACTAACGCGTAGATCTCGTTGCTATGAATCTAACGCAACTCGAATAAACTAAAACGGATCTAAAACGTAGAAAATATGATTTAAACAAGATCTACTTTATTAAAGTAATAGATTAAATCTCACATCGGAACTTAAAGATAGAAAACCTAACCAACAGTAACACTAACAGTATAACAAGTTTGTAAAACTCTTCTACACGTTACTACGATCACATAGACATAAAGATCACGAAATTTGGATTTAAAACATAAAAGTTATGAATTTTCTAAAATTTCCTATAGATAAATAATTACTTCAATATAAACTCGAAAATAAATTATCTCAAACCTACTGTACAGTTCTATAATCATGTAGAGCTCGCAAATACGAATCTAATGCAATTTGAACGGATCAAATCGGAGTTAAAACAGATAATTTATGACTAAAACAAACTTAGTGGCAAAACTGTAAATATCAGAAAATGTATTTTTCAATTACCGAGACGAAATACGCTTTCAACAGATCAAAACGAACGCGGGATAATACGTTTTGGACTGCGGGTTAATCAATTGAAAAACACAGGGTCTCTTTAGCAAAAACGCCGGCCGAATCGGTATCTTCTAATTTAGACCGTCGGATTCAAAATCAACGATCCAGATTGGATCGGGGAGGGAGCCGGCGGCGCTCCGGCCGGAACAGGGCCGACGGTGACCTCCCGCGGTGGCGCCATGACTGGAAACCGCAAAACCTCGATTCCCGGCATCATTCAGCAAGCGGAGAGCACGGGGAGGAAGACCGAAGCATGGCGAACTCACCTAGGGTGAAATCTAGGGCGTGGGATGGATGGAGGCGACGGTGTGCTCGATGTGGCGGACGGCGGAACTCGAGCTCATGGTAACCTAGCTCTCGGCCACCACAGGAACTGCAACTAGGCAAGATGGGTTGCGGAGGGTGGCGCGGCTCCGTTTTTATAGTCCGGGAGCACCGCTAAAGAAGGAAAAAGGGAGATTGGGGAGATCGATTCGGATCGGGGGAATTTTGGAAGGAAACCGACGGTGGCTTGAGGAAGGGGACGACCTGACGTGCGGGCCCGTGTCGTCAGCGACTGGAAGGAGAAGGAAAGGGGTAAGAGACGCTGACAGGCGGGACCGGCTCGTCAGCGGCTCAGTGCGAAAGAAGGCCGCGCGCGCGCGAAGTGGGCCGGCTGGCCGCGGCTTGGGCTCGGCCCAGAGAATCCGGAAGCGGGCGCTGGCGCGGGAAAGGTGGGCCGCCGCTGCAGGCCGAGCATTGGGCTGCAGGAAGGTTTCGGCCCGAAGAGGAAAATTCCCTTTCTCTTTTTCTTTTTCAAACTTTTCAAAGCCAAATTTCAAAGAATTTTCAAATCCAAATTTGAATTTGATCAAACCACTCATCTCAAAAATTTAAATGCAACAGCATGAGTGCACAAACATGTTTCTACTCTTATATTTGATTTTAAATTTATAAAAATTATTCTTATTCTAAATTTTCATGCTCACAAAAATATATAAAAATCATATTTTTCCTATTTTTCATTTCTTCAAAATTTCAGGGTGTTACAATTCTACCCCCCTTAAGATGAATCTCGTCCCGAGATTCGGAAGATGATGACAAAAGAGATAGGGATAGTTCGTCTCTAGATTGTTCTTTACTTCATCGTGTAGTTCCATCGTCTTGATAAGAATTCCGTCTTACTTTGCATACATGTAATTAATTCAAGATTTTTGACAAATGCTCCAAACAATACTCTGGTATCTCCAATCACTAGGCACCTTTCCTATAATATGAATTTTCTTCCTTAAAATACTTATCTTCCAACAGAGCCTGACGAATCTCTTAGTCAGAAAGAATTTCTACTACCAACCTTCAAAACATTAATGATTCTGGTCAAGTTGCTCAAATTCGGAATACGATTCTTAATCCTTGGTGTCACCCGAACCTTCTTAGCATTATTCTCCATTGCTAAGGGCATCGGCTGCGACTTTTACTTCTCCAAGTAATAGCACTTTTTCCAAGTCCTAAATCCATTTCATTCCAACGAGGATATCACAAATTCAAGACCAACTTAGCGAAGATGTCCTGTGGATTCTTGTGACCCTCCTATATGTCACTTTTCTTCCAAAAGGCAGTACTCCATAGTGGAAAACTCCAGATAACACGTTAGGTAATTCAACCCACACTTCCTTAGTTGACTTAATGAACAAGGTACTATATTTTTCTTCTTGCATAAGGACACATCCCACACCTTGACAAGGTGCATCATTGTAGATATGAAGCTCTTGTCTGGATCTGACAAAGCTAATACCTGGGTTTTACTTCAACCTTTTCTTATACTCCTTCAAACATTTGCCTGAGGTCTCTTGATCTAAACGAACTTAAAAGCTTCTCCAAAGTTATTTATTCCTCTGCTATGACTTCAGTAAACTCATGGTCCACTTTGCTATCCTTGGTGTACCTATCTTCTAATTGATCATTCCCGTCTCCCTCAGGTATAGATTTAATACCCTCATACTTAATCCTTTCTCCTGAAAGTGTAGTTAGAAACACTGAACATTGGGCATACTCAATCACTCCTTTACAAGTAGATAACCAGTCTATTCCAAGGATAACATCAATGCCCATTAATTCCAAAACAATGAGGTTTACCTTAAAATTTACCCCCTTTATGTCCAGACTAACTTTTGGGCATACGCGGTCTGCCTTTATTTCACCTCTTGGAGTTTCAACCATAACTGTTTTTCCCTTTGGAAGCATAAGTATGTTATGATCTTTTGCATATTGTCTAGATATGAACGAATGTGAGGCACTGGGGTCAAACAAAACCTTGGCATTTCCTGAACTTACTGGAATTGATCCAAACACGACCTCCTTAGCTCCGGGAATAGTGGAAATATCCATATGTTTCAACCTTCCATGGATGTAATTTCTCTTTAATTTATTTCCCTGCACATGCTCCTTTTGGACATCCTGTCCTGGGTCTTGCTGTTGTGGATTCTTCTGTGGGCAAGATTTGATATAATGTCCTTCCTGCTGGCAATGATAACACTTTCTCTTAGCTGGATCTTTTGTGATGTCATACTCCAAGGAACTGTTGTTTGGTATGTTGCTATCTTGCTGGCCATAGAAGTTCACCTTCGTCCCTTTGGCTTGTTTCCTAGCTTGTTTGGCCTTTCGGGGTTGATACTCCTTATAGGTAATTGTCCATCCATCTATGACTACTTCATGGGGAGTAGTTTTAGCGGGAGGGGCTTCTAACTCTTCAGGGTTTGGATTTGTTTGACAGGGGATCAGGGCTGCATGTGACAATGTAGTATAACTCGCTTGCTCATTGCTTTCCACAAGTGGTTCTAATGAGATTGCCTTTCTCTTCTTGTCCATGTTGATCGCAAAATTTGGATCCACCTTGACTTTCCCCTTATTAGACTCGTTTCGAAGACAGGGAAAACCATAATGCTTACAGCAGTGACATTGTTCCTGCTCTCCAAATGCCTTATTATCAACGTCTTTATTGGATTTCATATTCTTCCAAACTTCTGCTACCTGTATCTTCTCTGACCCCTTGGATATGTTGGCTTGACCTTGAGATAAGCATCGTTGAGAATTCCCATGTTGATCCATTTCTTCTAGTAATTGGTTTTGCATCGCTAATGGTTTCTTGTCAAAAGTGAGCAAGAGCGACACAATTCAGTCCTCTTAACCTCTGAAATCCACAGTCTTCTCGTCACGAGCCGTCTAATAGACAAGGAGAAAAGGTTCAAAATAGAGACAAGGTTTTTATAACAGAACAGGGATAGAATTAAGCATAACTTTGAGAAAATAACAAAGTTAAAGAGAAGCAAGAAATAGGCAACAATGAGAACATGCTAAACGTCCCGTTCTAACTAGGCTTGCGTCCTACAGTCAGCATTGCTCCGATACCAATCTGTCACACCCGGTTTTAAGGACAAAACCAGACATACACCATATGTGAAATAAAGAAGACAAATCTCACATATAGCCACAGATAAGTGGAATATCAAAAGACAAATGCTTAATATACATAACACAATAGTATAAAAATATACCTTAAAGAGTAACACAGCGGAAAGACAACTCCGAACACCGGGTGTAGACCTCACTCCAGGATCAAACTAACTGGTTGATCACAAGCCTAACAATTCCAGAATCTAACAGTCTGGTACCCTTCCTGAGATGTGGGGAGATAGCAAGAGTGAGTCCATGTCGAACTCAACAAATATAACATGGGGTTCATGCAGCTCAAAAGGTTTGACACGGGTTTACTGCAATAGCTTTTAGTGAGTCATCTCTTTAACAATTGAGTAGCAACAAGTTTACCAAAATCCCAAATAACCTCATGATCATGTAAACAAGAATAATGTATAGCAAGAAACAATAATCATTAGTGAGCATCAATATCATCAGTATTATCATTATCATCAGTGTTCATCATTTATTCTGTAAGGGTCCAAGGCCACTCGTGACCGTGAGCACGGCTGTTATAACAGTTTTACACTCTGCAGAGGTTGTACACTTTCACTGTGAGTCGTGATTACCCATATGCCCGAGGCGGCCAATCCCCAAAACACTCCCAAGGTGAGCAGGCAGGGTTCACTATGAAGCCTTTCAAAGGTTCGTCTAACAAGTTAGGGCCGCTAGGTTTCCGGAGTCAGTCCGTGTGATACACCACGCAGGGATCCACAGTCTGCTCTACCCCATTTGCGCCACAAGGGTAACCTCTAACAAGCTAGAAAAAGTCCTCATACTGAGCTAAAGCCAGAGCCATATAGCCCTCACAGTTGTACTGTAAGTCCCGGATGTTCGCTTACAGATAAGTCCTTAGGGAGAGAAACTAGAGCACCATAAAAACCACAAAATATGCTCTAGCCCTCTTGAGCCATATTGCTTTAAAGCATCATTTAACCGTTTATTGCATATACCATTAGTCAAGTTACAGATCATAGTTATTTATCTTGAGCACTAGCATAAATACTACCCAATGCAATGTCCCATGGGTGTCAAGGTACAAGATACAAAAACTAGGATATCCTTAATGGTAACAAGGTAGACACATGCACATGAATTAAGTATATTATAGATGAATAGGAAACAAGGATAATCCCATGCTATACTTGCCTTAAACACCGATCCTTCGGTAAGCTTTAATCTTCAACGTTCTTCTTCTTCTTCTTGATAACCACGTATATCTCACCGACTGGACTTAATCAATAAATCACCACACACACATCGAGCAATCATACACGAAGCAAACAATAGATATAAATTAGAACAATACACCAAACATATGAAACAATATGTGAAAAGGTTTTAAAGATGTTCTACGCATTACTACGAACACACAGACGCGAAAAGCACACTAATCAGAGCTACGGTTGAAAAGATACATCTACCGAAAAATTTGCTCATAGAAGAAAATATAAAACTATTTAGCTTCATGAGTTTTAATTATATAATAACATATATAAGATATTTTATAAATACTATATACGGAATTAAGTCAAATTTAGATTCAAATTATGAAACTAAAGTAAAATAAGTCATATTTTATTTACAAAACCCAGTTGCATAATTATTAATCAAGATATGATTTAAACCATAAAATTTCAGAATTAGTAATATGGTAAATACTGTCACTAACGCGTAGATCTCGTTGCTATGAATCTAACGCAACTCGAATAAACTAAAACGGATCTAAAACGTAGAAAATATGATTTAAACAAGATCTACTTTATTAAAGTAATAGATTAAATCTCACATCGGAACTTAAAGATAGAAAACCTAACCAACAGTAACACTAACAGTATAACAAGTTTGTAAAACTCTTCTACACGTTACTACGATCACATAGACATAAAGATCACGAAATTTGGATTTAAAACATAAAAGTTATGAATTTTCTAAAATTTCCTATAGATAAATAATTACTTCAATATAAACTCGAAAATAAATTATCTCAAACCTACTGTACAGTTCTATAATCATGTAGAGCTCGCAAATACGAATCTAATGCAATTTGAACGGATCAAATCGGAGTTAAAACAGATAATTTATGACTAAAACAAACTTAGTGGCAAAACTGTAAATATCAGAAAACGTATTTTTCAATTACCGAGACGAAATACGCTTTCAACAGATCAAAACGAACGCGGGGATAATACGTTTTGGACTGCGGGTTAATCAATTGAAAAACACAGGGTCTCTTTAGCAAAAACGCCGGCCGAATCGGTATCTTCTAATTTAGACCGTCGGATTCAAAATCAACGATCCAGATTGGATCGGGGAGGGAGCCGGCGGCGCTCCGGCCGGAACAGGGCCGACGGTGACCTCCCGCGGTGGCGCCATGACTGGAAACCGCAAAACCTCGATTCCCGGCATCATTCAGCAAGCGGAGAGCACGGGGAGGAAGACCGAAGCATGGCGAACTCACCTAGGGTGAAATCTAGGGCGTGGGATGGATGGAGGCGACGGTGTGCTCGATATGGCGGACGGCGGAACTCGAGCTCGTGGTAACCTAGCTCTCGGCCACCACAGGAACTGCAACTAGGCAAGATGGGTTGCGGAGGGTGGCGCGGCTCCGTTTTTATAGTCCGGGAGCACCGCTAAAGAAGGAAAAAGGGAGATTGGGGAGATCGATTCGGATCGGGGGAATTTTGGAAGGAAACCGACGGTGGCTTGAGGAAGGGGACGACCTGACGTGCGGGCCCGTGTCGTCAGCGACTGGAAGGAGAAGGAAAGGGGTAAGAGACGGTGACAGGCGGGACCGGCTCGTCAGCGGCTCAGTGCGAAAGAAGGCCGCGCGCGCGCGAAGTGGGCCGGCTGGCCGCGGCTTGGGCTCGGCCCAGAGAATCCGGAAGCGGGCGCTGGCGCGGGAAAGGTGGGCCGCCGCTGCAGGCCGAGCATTGGGCTGCAGGAAGGTTTCGGCCCGAAGAGGAAAATTCCCTTTCTCTTTTTCTTTTTCAAACTTTTCAAAGCCAAATTTCAAAGAATTTTCAAATCCAAATTTGAATTTGATCAAACCACTCATCTCAAAAATTTAAATGCAACAGCATGAGTGCACAAACATGTTTCTACTCTTATATTTGATTTTAAATTTATAAAAATTATTCTTATTCTAAATTTTCATGCTCACAAAAATATATAAAAATCATATTTTTCCTATTTTTCATTTCTTCAAAATTTCAGGGTGTTACAATGAAAAATATGTTGTTGCATACTCCCAGTGTAGGAGCAGCAGATATATTTAGAGTGTACGTGATCTTGATCTTGAGAGCATGATAGGTTTCTCAACAAGGGTCATAAGGTTTGACCAAACTCAATACAAACACATGTAGTATATGTAGAAGGTTTATCTATCCTATATATGGCTCTGGCAGGTCATTGCTTACCACAAAGAAGAAGTATAGCCTTTCATTTTTCTTTTTAAAATAAAATTATCCAATAACTAGACATCAAGAATCAAGTTCTCTTATTCTACTATATCTCATTCCACAACAACTTAAGTAGTATGGGGTCCCTAATAATAAGTTCCCAATTGTAGCAAGACTTCTAGGAAAAGTATTATGTGAGTCTATTCTTAAGTCATGACTGAAATAATCTTTCCTCATGTTTTAAATTATTGTACCTTGTGATTTTTAATTCGGTTCGAAACGGAAAACAAAACATATGAAAATAGAGTGTATTAGGCTCAAATCTTACCATGGACTAAGCGCGAGGTGTGGAGGCACAGAGAGAGGCCAGGCAGCCCTAGGAGGAGGCTGGGTGGCTCACCATGGTGGCTGCTCGGGGCCCACTTTGTTGTACGTGGTCCTTGGTTAATTACCTTCCATAATTCATGAATTTCCCAATCAAATTTTGTTTTGGCGTCGCGATGTGTCTCCCCCACACTTGTTTTCCTATATAAACTTTCTGCACAACATGTGGAGACAAACACATATCCAAAAATAGAGATAGAGAATAGGTAATCATGATAACAAATCTCCATTAATGATTAAATAAGGCATTTTATTACAAATCATAAAATTCAACCTAACTTTAATCAATCTAACAACTGGGCTAGCGATGAACCTAACATTTCAAACGACAAATCTAAACACTTTAACCTAACTAAAACTTGTGCCTTATTATTGATTGCTAACTCTCATCTCTCTCTCTTCTTCCCAACACAATTGGAAAGAATTTCGATCTGCTTCTCTAATTTCTTTCGTTCAATAGTTTCTAATTCTATCTTCTTATTTAGAGCGTCTACAGTCCTAATATGGAGAGTGTTATGCTGTTGGAGAGATGTGATGGTCTGGAAAATATGGTTAATCCTAGTCTCAAGCAATGCAATGGTCGTTCCTGGCCGCTTCTCTTCTCATTCCAATGGTGGAGCAGGTCTTTTGGGCGTCTCCCTTGGCAGAATAAACTTGACTTGACCTGGTGCAGCTCGAATACCATCAAGTGACATTCTAGGAGTGGTAGTTGTGTACTTCACATAGGTGACCTCTCCAAGCTTGTTGGTCTTGACACTAACTAGCTTCTCATTGGATCTTGGAGGTAAGAGCTTGACGTCCTTTGGTACGGAAATGTTCGGTCCTTTTGTCGTGTCCTTCAGGAGTAGACGATCTTGCGGCGGAGGAAGTGTCGATTGACGAACTTGAGCATAGTAGGCTTGCTCGTACTTTCTTCTCGGTGGCACAATAGGTACTTGCTTCAGAGGAATGATAGCGAGAGGTAAAGGCTCTTCTACAGGGATGATGGCAAGAGAGCCCAAGGAGAAGTTTGTTGAGGTCGACTCCGAAAGGGATGATCTCTTTTCCGACCATTGGATCTAGAGAAGAGGAGAACGTTGCTATGGGAGAGAGAAGGCTTGGATAGAATGAGGAAGGAGGCAAGTAGGGGTCTATTTTATATAGGGGTTCATCTTGCAGCAGGGGTCAAAATCTTATCCCTATAGGATCCGTACGAGGGAATACACGAATGGATCTGAAACATACATGTCTTATCATGGAAGAGTGTAGAAAGGGGGAGAAAACCCGATGACGGACAAGGGACACTAGCAGGAGACCGCCCAGCATAGGGGTGGGGCTGACCGGCCCCACAAGTCATCTCCTTGGGGTGACCTTCCTCGTGTGGGTTTCTAACTTGTTTCTATCCCCGAAAATCATATTTTCGTGATATATCTCATAATGGTTGATGGTGGTAGTGTAATTAAGGTAAAATATGAAAATCTACCTCATCAACAACCTCCGGTGGTTGTTTAGGTTCTAAAAAGATTTTAAGACGGTGGCCATTTACCTTGAATAACATACCTTCATTAGTTTGAAGAGTTACCGCTCCGTGCGATAAAGTATTTACCACCGTAAATGGTCCTTCCTACTTGCTTTGAAGCTTTTCATGCCCGAATAATTTAACCCTAGAATTAAAAAGTAATACTTTATCTCTGGGTGCAAACTCCTTCTTGATCTTCTTGTCATGCCATCTTTTGGTTCTCTCCTTGTATATCTTGGAGTTGTGATATGCTCGTTCACGCCATTCATCCAACTTTGAGAGTTGCATCTCCCCCTTTACTCCTGCAGCTTCAAAGTCTCTATTCCATCGCTTGATGGCCCAATGAGCTTTGAATTCTAGCTCCACAGGTAGATGAAAAGTTTTCCCATAAACCAAATGATATGGTGACATACCCAATGGTGTCTTATAGGCTGTTCTGTAAGCCCATAGTGTATCAGGTAGTCAATCTTTCCATGTAGTTCCCATTTCATCGACCATCTTCTACAGAATATTCTTGATTTGTTTATTAGATGTTTCTACCTAGCCATTTATCTAAGGGTGGTATGGAGTAGCAACATTATGGCAGATCCCATGCTTCATTAAGTATCTATAAAAACCCTTATTAGTGAAGTGAGTTCCTCCATCGCTAATCACCATCCTCAGAACTCCGAGTCTTAGAAATATTATTTCTTCAAACATCTTCTTGGAATTCCTTGCATCAGCAGCTCTGCATGGCATGGCTTCAACCCACTTGGAGACATAATCAACTGCCACCAAGATGTACTCATAGTTCTTTGACTTTGGGAATGGTCCCATGTAGTCAATTCCTCAGACATCGATGAGCTCAATCTGAAGGTTATTGGTGAGTGGTATGGCATCTATTGAATTGATATTCCCGTGCCTCTGACACGCTCCATATCTCCTGACAAAATTCTTCATGTCTTCATACATGGTTGGCCAAAAGAATCCACTCTGACAAATCTTTACATGAGTGTTGAATGCCCCATAATGTCCTCCATATGGTGATGAGTGGCATCGCTCAATGATCTTGATGCCTTCTTCTGCCGATACACATCTCCTGAGTAAACTGTCAGAGTAGACTCTGAAGAGGAACGGTGGATCCCATATGTGGAGACGACTCTCGTAGATAAGCTTCCTTTTATTCTCCCCTGGTGGTACATAACCTGCAACCATAAAATTGACAATATTAGCGTACTAGGGGGTCTGATCTGGTGATCTTGAAGAGCATGTCGTCCCTCAGTGAATTATTGATGGGCAGTTCCTGTGAATTCTCAAACTGCATTCGAGATAAGTGATCGGTAATAGAATTTGCTACTCCCTTTTTATCTTTTATTTCTAAATCAAATTCTTGGAGTAGTAAAATCCATCTTATCAATCTTGGTTTAGAATCTATCTTAGTGAGCAGGTATTTCAAAGCAGCATGATCAGTGTAAACAATCACCTTAGCTCCTACTAAGTAAGATCTAAATTTATCAATAGCAAAAACAACAGTCAGGAGTTCTTTTTCAGTTACTGCATAATTAAGTTATGGTCCTGTCAGAGTTTTGCTAGCATAAGCAATTGCATGATGCTTTCTATCTTTTATTTGTCCCAAAACTGCCCCCACAGCATAATCACTAGCATCACATATGATTTCAAAAGGTAGTGACCAATCAGTGGGTTAAATGATTGGTGCAGAGATGAGTGCTTCTTTAAGAATATTAAAATATTTTAAGCATGCATCATCAAATTCAAAGGGAACATCCTTAGCCAAAAGATTTATCAGTGGTCTAGCAATGTGTGAAAATCTTTTATGAACCGATGATAAAAACCACAATGAGCAAGAAAGCTTCGGATCCCTCTAATATTTACAGGTGGAGGTAGTTGTTCAATTACTTCAATTTTAGCTCTATCTACCTCAATCCCTCTTTCAGACACTAAATGTACAAGCACTATGCCTTCTCTAACCATGTGTTGACATTTCTTAGCATCACTCTTACTAAGTTGTCATCCCTTGCATGATGCTAGAAATGCTTTGTTGGTAAATTATGAATGCCACCTATAAACTCTGAGAAAATAATATTGAAGTTAAGTATCCACAAGCGCACATATAAATTACCATTGTAGCATTTCACCCCGGAGTATACCGAGTATCGTTATTTATATTTAATCCACAAGGAAGAGCTATGGGTTGAGTTGACATTAAGACATTGACTAATATGAACACTTATGATCCAGACCACTCTTATGCTTTAGCAGGGGTAAGTCAAGTGATAAATAAATGATAGATAAAAGGTAATAAAGGTATTCTAGAGATAGAAACAGAGACTCACAAATATAGTATGACTAAGCTCGAGATCCGGTAAGAGCAAAAGATTCCTATGTCATTCCTAGTTACTAAGTCTTTTGTACACTCAAGCATATTTACTCTCATCTATAGTATAACTAACTTTGGATCTATGTATAAAGAACATTACTTAGGGAAGTTTGAGAACATAGCTTTTTCTTTCTTCGTAACCGAGGTTCTACTTGTTCTATATACGGAGGAGAGTGGAATACAAATGATTCAATGGGAGTGTCACATCCACGATCTACCATATGCCCGGCATATGGACTGCATCCATAGGCAAACAATATCTAAGCACCACGCTTATATAGTGTCGACCACTTAACTCACTCGAGTACTAAATTAAGCGCTCTACGAACATATGCATATATTCATCATCAATCATAACTATATCAAGCAATAAACTAGAGCAAACTAGGAACACAATAAATAACAACATAATATTGAAGTAGCACAAAGTCATAAATAAAGAGATACAATGGCTAACACCAGTCTCTAGATGGCAGATCCGGAATCCTGAGCAGTAGCCCAAACTCTACTTGAACCTTGCTAGAAAGCCTATCCTAAGAATTCAAAGGACTAGAGCTCTCTCTCTAATCTCTGGAAACCCTAATTTCTGGTCTAATCTTGACTTATGGCAGATGTTGATGTCTTTCAAGGGGGTCAGGGCCTAGTTATATAGCCTTGGGGATGCAATGTGAGCCCTTGGATCAAACCGACTTGAAGGACGGTGTAGATGCAACCCTAGGAAGCGATGGAGGAAGCTTCTGGAAGCTGACAGGTAGGGGCCACTATGGGGGGACTGGGCGGCATTATTGGCATTTCTTAGCATCACTTCTAAAAATAGAATTAATCCTACTCTTAGCAATGACACTAGAAATGGTATGTAATTATTAACTTGTCACTTTTACAGTAGCTAACTATGATTACCTATATCTCTAATATTAAACTAGGTTGTCATCCCTAGTGATGAAACTAGAAATGTTTGTTGGTACTATCTAGCATTACTATAAGAATAACACTAAATAGAAATCTATTATTTCATGTGACTATAGATATGAATGAAAAGAATTCTGCAAGCAGACAGATAATTATACCATTGTAGCATTTTACCTAGAGTATTACCAGGTTATCGATTTATAATTTTACCACTAGGAAGGTATGACTATGCATGTAGTATTGATAATTTGTGATTATGCATGAGAGAATGAACCAATATCACATGCTCTATCCAAAACAGGGGTAAGTCACAAGATAAATATAGATATATATGATAAGTACTGATCAAGCATCATGATAAATAAATAAATTACTCAGAGCACCCTAACTATGGCAATAGCATTAGTCCAATCAGAATATTAGAGGAATAATTCTTAAGTCATTCTATAACTACAAGTCAATGAATGCCTCAATTAGTGCAATTACATCTAGTAGTCATCGTTAATGTTACTATCGTATCCACACATAAGGAACATCAACTAGGGAGGATTGGAAATATAGTCCTCCCCTCCTTCGAGACCGGGTTCTACAAGTCCTACACATGGGGGGTGGACTACATAGGACTCAACAGGCCAGTCACACCCGCGATCGACCACACGTCCCGGCGTGTAGGGGGCATTCGCAGATAAACAATATCTAAGCACCACGCTTACATAATGCCTACCACCCACCCATGGATCTTGTATATTAGGATAGGTGCTATACGAACATATGCATGAACTTAATAATAAACTAACTATACTAGACATATAACCAAAGTAAACAATGAACATTACAATCAAGAACATATAAAAGATGAAGATTAATGTTGACATAAATATTGTAGCAAGCACATAAAATGGTGGAGAATACAATGAGAGAGGAGTACAAAGAATTATACCGAACCATGCTCTTGCCAACGTCGAGAATCCAAGCTTATAACCTGCTTGCCTCCCTCTAGACCTAATCTAACTAGCTAAAGCTCTAGAACTAGAGGAACTCTAAGGAATTAGGGTTTCTGGCTCTGGATGGCTTGATCTCCAAATGACTTGATGACTTCAGGGGGACTAGGGTCTCCTTATATTGCCTAGGGGGTCCAACGTGAGCCCTTGGATCAAACTGACTTGAGATACGGATGAGATGCATCCTAGGAGGCGGTGGAAGAATACTCCAGAAGCTCATAGAGGAGTCCCCCAGGGGGGCGGGCAGCCTATAGGTGGGGCCGGGTGGCCCCACTTGGCAGCCCCTCGCCTCCCGCTTTGTTTCAGTGTCTTGTCATGTCTTCTAGAGTCTTCTCGCATATATGTCGTATTTTAATTCTAAATTTTCTTTTTGACGTTTTGATCCTCCTTTCCTATTTTCTGGAATGACCCTGTTGAAAATACAGATTCACCAAAACTCATGGAAATTGTCTATTTAAACCCCTACGTTTCTATTGGTGATCCATTTCAAGCATTTCTTCAAGTTAAATTGACGGTTTGTGATGAACGATAACTACCGTCAACAAGCTCCCCCAAGCTAATCATTTGCTAGTCCCTGAGCAGAGCTAATCTTAATGATGGATCAAGAGTTTCTATGATGTCTTCACTCCTCAAAGGTACACATGCTTTGAACAAAGAATTCTCCTCTAGATTGAATTTCACCGATCCAACTTTCAAACTTACTCATATTACCTTCACCCATGAGGCTTTTTAGCCTTCACTTGGATCATGTGCAATTGAAAGACAAAACAATCAAGTTAAGCACTATGTCTCAAACTCTTTGTTCAACCATAATTCCGGAGTTTTTATAAGTTTCTAAAATAAAACTCAGAGATTCATTGCAAGACACTCTCAAATCTCTCATATATGTGGTATTTTTAGATCCTCACCAAGGCAATGAATAACGTTATGCCTTCTTCCTGCACTAAGGCTTATGTGGAGTTCATAGGAATGGTAAGTACATGAAAGAGAATACTTACAATACATATATTGTAAAGTATTGTAACACCCTGAAATTTTGAAGAAATGAAAAATAGGAAAAATATGATTTTTATATATTTTTCTGAGCATGCAAATTTAGAGTAAGAATAATTTTTATAAATTTAAAATCAAATATAAGAGTAGAAACATGATTGAGCATTCATGCTGTTGCATTTGGGATTTTGTGATGAGTGATTTAAATCAAATTCAATTTGGATTTGAAAATTCTTTGAAATTTGGTTTTGAAAAATTAGAAAAAAAAGAAAAGGAAATTCATCTTCACTCGGAACATGGCCCGCCAGCACGTCTCGGCCTGCCTTGCCGCGGCCCGCTTCTTCTTTTTTCCCCGCGCCCGCTTTCTCCCGCATGGGCCGAGCTCAGCCGCAGCCGCCGGCCCAGTATCGCGCGCGCCTTTCCTTCTCCGATTCCAGCCACTGACGTCACGGGCCCACGCGTCAGCCGCATCCCCTTCCTCAAGCCACCGTCGGATTCCCCTTCCAAAAACTCCACCGACCGAATCCACATCTCAATCTCCCTTTTTCCTTTCTTGGAGCCGCCTCTAGGCTATAAAAACGGGATGCCGCACCCCTTCGCTTCACATTGACCTACGAATCGTAGCTTCTAACGTCCCGTGGTGGCTACGCCCGAAGTGCCGCCCTAGCCGCCCGCCTCTCCAAGCCACACGCCTTCTCCAGTTTATCATTGGCCTCGATTTTGCCCTATGTGAGTTCTCGTTGATGCGCTCTACCCGTCAATGTATATCTTTCGCAAGGTAATACTCCGTAGCATGAGATGGGAAACTCCGGCCATGGCGCCACCGCGGGGAAGGCCGTCAGGCCCGATTCCGGCCGGAGCGCCGCCGGCCTCCTCCCCCGATCCGATCTGGACCGTTCATTTTAAATTGGACGGCCATTATTTAAAGATACCGGTTCGGCCGACAAATTTGCTAAAGAGCCCCTGAAGTTTTTAAGTTCTTAACCCGCAGTCCAAAGCGTATTCCCTGTTTACGTTTTCTTTTTCGTAAAGCGTATTTTGATCGCGTAACTTCCGAAAATACGTTTTGATCTGTTGAAAGCGTATTTCGTCTCAGTAATTGAAAAATACGTTTTCTGATATTTACAGTTTTGCCACTGAGTTTGTTTTAGTTATAAATTATCCGTTTTAACTCCGATTTGACCCGTTTAAATTGCGTTAGATTCGTATTTGTGAGCTCTACATGATTATAGAACTGTACAGTAGGTTTGAGATAATTTATTTTCGAGTTTATATTAAAGTAATTATTTATCTATAGGAAATCTTAGAAAACTCATAACTTTTACGTTTTAAATCCAAATTTCATGATCTTTATATCTATGTGATCGTAGTAACGTGTAGAAGAGTTTTACAAACTTGTTATACTGTTAGTGTTACTGTTGGTTAGGTTTTCTATCTTTAAGTTCCGTTGTGAGATTTAATCTATTACTTTAATAAAGTAGATCTTGTTTAAATCATATCTTCTACGTTTTAGATCCGTTTTAGCTCATTCGAGTTGCGTTAGATTCATAGCAACGAGATCTACGCGTTAGTGACAGTGTTTACCATATTACTAATTCTGAAATTTTATGGTTTAAATCATATCTTGATTAATAATTATGCAACTGGGTTTTGTAAATAAAATATGATTTGTTTTACTTTAGTTTCATAATTTGAATCTAAATTTGACTTAATTCCGTATATAGCATTTATAAAATATTTTATATATGTTATTATATAATTAAAACTCATGAAGCTAATAGTTTTATATCTTCTCCTATGAGCAAATCTTTCGGTAGATGTATCTTTTCAACCGTAGCTCTGATTAGTGTGCTTTTCGCGTCTGTGTATTCGTAGCGAGACGTAGATTCGTTCTACAAACTTTTCATCTTAATTTTATGTTTGGTGTACTGTTCTAATTTAGATCTATTGTTTGCTTCGTGTATGATTGTATGGATGCTTGTGTGGTGATTTATGATTTCGTCCAGTCGATGAGATATACGAGGTTATCAAGAAGAAGAAGAAGAACGTTGAAGATTAAAGCTTACCGAAGGATCGGTGTTTAAGGCAAGTATAGCATGGGATTATCCTTGTTTCCTATTCACCTTTAATATATTTAATTCATGTGCATGTGTCTACCTTTTTACCACTAAGGATATCCTAGTTTTTGTATCTTGTACCTTGACACCCATGGGACATTGCATTGGGTAGTATTATGCTAGCGCTCAAGATAAATAATCATGATCTGTAACTTGACTAATGGTATATGCAATAAACGTTTAAAAGATGATTTATAGAAACATGGCTCAAGAGGGCTAGAGCATATTTGGTTGTTTTTATGGTGCTCTAGTTTCTCTCCATAAGGACTTATCTGTAAGCGAAAATTCGGGACTTACAGTACAACTGTGAGGGCTAAAATGGCTCTGGCTTTAGTCATATAGAAGGACCTTTTCTAGCTTGTTAGAGGTATTCCTTTATGGCGTAAGAATGGCTTGACGAATCAGGTATAGTGTGGCCTCTGTCCTCATGTGTATAGGCTGCGTGTTATTGTGCCATCAGGAAGGGGGGCTCTACATCTGTTTGCCGAGTGAAATCTAATGGCCCTAACTTGTTAGACGAACCTTCGAAAGACTTCATAGTGAACCCTGCCGACCTTCCTTGGAAGTGGGTCAAGAGATTAGCTACCTCGGGCAAAAGGGTAAATCACGACTCACAGTGAAAGTGTACAACCTCTGCAGAGTGTAAAACTGTTATAACAGCCGTGCTCACGGTCACGAGTGGCCTTGGACCCTTACAGAATAAATGATAAACACTGATGATAATGATAATACTGATGATATTGATGCTCACTAATGATTATTGTTTCTTGCTATACATTATTCTTGTTTACATGATCATGAGGTTATTTGGGCTTATGTTAAACTTGTTGCTACTCAACTGCTAAAAAGATGACTCACTAAAAGCTATTGCAGTAAACCCGTGTCAAACCTTTTGAGCCGCATGAACCCCATAATATATTTGCTGAGTTCGACATGGACTCACTCTTGCTATTTCCCCACATCTCAGGAATCGTACCAGACTGTTAGATTCTGGAATTGTTAGGCTTGTGATCAACCAGTTAGTTTGATCCTGGAGTGAAGGTTGCACCCGGTGTTCGGAGTTGTCTTTCCGCTGTGTTGCTCTTTAAGGTATATTTTATACTATTGTGTTATGTATATTAAGCATTTGTCTTTTGATATTACACTTATCTGTGGCTATATGTGAGATTTGTCTTCTTTATTTCACATATAGTGTATGTCTGGTTTTGTCCTTAAAACCGGGTGTGACAGAGTGGTATCAGAGCAATGCTGACTGTAGGACGCAAGCCTAGTTAGAACTGGACGTTTAGCATGTTCTCATTGTTGCCTATTTCTTGCTTCTCTTTAACTTTGTTATTTTCTCAAAGTTATGCTTAATTCTATCCCCGTTCTGTTATAAAAACCTTGTCTCTATTTTGAACCTTTTCTCCTTGTCTATTAGACGGCTCGTGACGAGAAGACTATGGATTTCAGAGGTTAAGAGGACTGAATTGTGTCGCTCTTGCTCACTTTTGACAAGAAACCATTAGGGATGCAAAACCAATTACTAGAAGAAATGGCTCAACATGGGAATTCTCAACGATGCTTATCTCAAGGTCAAGCCAACATATCCAAGGGGTCAGAGAAGATACAAGTAGTAGAAGCTTGGAAGAATATGAAATCCAATAAAGATGTTGATAGTAAGGCATTTGGAGAGTAGGAACAATGTCACTGCTGTAAGCATTATGGTTTTCCCTGTCTTCGAAATGAGTCTAATAAGGGGAAAGTCAAGGTGGATCCAAATTTTGAGAACAACATGGACAAGAAGAGAAAGGCAATCTCATTAGAACCACTAGTGGAAAGCAATGAGCAAGCGAGTTATACTACATTGTCACATGCAGCCCTGATCCCCTGTCAAACAAATCCAAACCCTGAAGAGTTAGAAGTCCCTCCCGCTAAAACTACTCCCCATGAAGTAGTCATAGATGGATGGACAATTACCTATAAGGAGTATCAACCCCGAAAGGCCAAACAAGCTAAGAAACAAGCCAAAGGGACGAAGGTGAACTTTTATGGCCAGCAAGATAGCAACATACCAAACAACAGTTCCTTGGAGTATGACATCACAAAAGATCCAGCTAAGAGAAAGTGTTATCATTGCCAGCAGGAAGGACATTATGTCAAATCTTGTCCACAGAAGAATCCACAACAGCGAGACCCAGGACAGGATGTCCAAAAGAAGCATGTGCAGGGAAATAAATTAAAGAGAAATTACAATCATGGAAGGTTGAAACATGTGGATATTTCCACCATTCCTGGAGCTAAGGAGGTCGTGTTTGGATCAATTCCAGTAAGTTCAGGAAATGCCAAGGTTTTGTTTGACCCCAGTGCCTCACATTCGTTCATATCTAGACAATATGCAAAAGATCATAACATACTTATGCTTCCAAAGGGAAAAACAGTTATGGTTGAAACTCCAAGAGGTGAAATAAAGGCAGACCGCGTATGCCCAAAAGTTAGTCTTGACATAAAGGGGGTAAATTTTAAGGTAAACCTCATTGTTTTGGAATTAATGGGCATTGATGTTATCCTTGGAATAGACTGGTTATCTACTTGTAAAGGAGTGATTGAGTATGCCCAATGTTCAGTGTTTCTAACTACACTTTCAGGAGAAAGGATTAAGTATGAGGGTATTAAATCTATACCTGAGGGATGCCAGGTTGACCCATCTTAAGGTATGAGTTATAAGAATGGTAGATGCAGAGATTCAGATGTCCATATAAAGCAATAAGGAATGTAAGAGACGTTATCTACTCTGGATGCTGCTACAATCACACCATGTTTAAGGAATAGGAGTTATGTCCCGTGTAATAAAACCGTTAGTAGCCAAGTTGAGTCGTCTTAATGTGTGGCTAATGAACATTTAAGTGTTTAGTTGCTTTGTGCTTATGTTTATGCTTGAGTTGGAATTTTGTAATGAGTGGAATGATCTCGTGGGTTTTGACCATGATTTCATTTAGTTTATATGTATAAGGTATAAGGATTAATGAAATAAATAGCTGGGTTTTGGTTATCTCCTGCTTTCTATATCTTGTCTTTCGGAGCAGCCTGTCTTTATCCACTTATATCTCTGTTCTTGAAAGACCAAAAATCATGAGAAAATTCTGGACAAGAGTGGACTTCAACATCTCTCTCTAAATGCAAGAACTACCCTCATAGCTATTTTGGATTGGGAGATACAAAAATCACAAGACGATGCAACTGTGCTGTCTGAAACCTGGAACAGAATCTGTTATGTGTTGTTTTCGGTCAAGTTAGCTGCAGAATCTGGAAGTGTGTTCTATAAGAAAGTTGCAGAGAATTTTATAAGTTTTCCATCGGTGTAAACTACAGTTTCATTGGATTAACAGAATGAGAGTTACAACTGTTTTACTGCACTGCTGATTTTCTGCTCGTGGGAAATTTCAGATTTCTTGTTCTTACCCATGCACAAGAGTATTATTGGGATGTCAGAACACTTTTATGCTAAGTAGCTCATCTAGAAAAGGGTTCAAGCTACCCTATTTGGTGTCCCTTATTTTAAGGGGGGTAGCCAATGTAAAGAAGGATTATTAAGATTGAACTCTTTAGTTAGAAGTATTGGTTAGTCTCCATGATTGAGTTGCCTCTCTTGAGCAAAAATGTTCTGTGAACAAGGTTGATAATTTTGGATCCATGGAGACAAGAGTTGTCCTTTTGGATAGTTCATGATTATGATCATCTATACTTGCTCGTGTTGCTGATGTTGGTCACTTGATGACAGGAAGTGTAGTGTCTCATGACTCAGGAGCCCTATATGACGTCTCGCACTAATATGTGGGAAAAGATTGATGTTTCTGCCATTGAAGGATGTTATGGGTATAATGAAGCCGAGTACTATCAAAACAACAATGTTGAAGAGCAAGTTGGGAGTGAACTAAGTCAGAATCCACAACAACGAAAGCGAAAAAGGAAAGCCCATAAGAAGCCTGCTCAAGGAAGCAAAGCGCAGCAAAACTATGTCAATGGAAGACTGAGCAATGTGGATATGGATAAAATTCATGGAGTTACCAAAGTAGTGGGAGGTTATATTCAAGTAAGCTCAGTACAAGTTTTTGCTTTATTGGACCCTAGTGCTTCGCATTCTTTCATTTCTGCCGACATGGTAGAGACGTGCAAGATGGTGAAGTGTCCAATGAGGAGGCCTTTGTTAATTCAAACCCCAGTGGGAGAAATGCAGGCAGATCAGATATGCCCGAATGTCAGTCTTGTCATAAACAAAGAAAACTTCACCGCAACACTCATTGTGTTGGAGTCATTTAAAATTCGCGTGGTTCTTGGTAATGGATGGCTCTGTGCACACAAAGGAGTGATTCATGGTACTCGGTGCACAATGCTCTTAACAATACCGTCAGGGAAAAGAATTGAGTATCAAGGTGGTCGACTTTTACTTGAGGGAGATGAGAATGATCAATTAGAAGATAGGTACACCAAGGATAGCAAAGTGGACCATGAGTTTACTGAAGTCATAGCAGAGGAACAAATAACTTTGGAGGAGCTCAATAGGAGAGATGATTATGTTTAGGCAGATTAGTCAGTCGGGATATGAGAAATTGACTCATGATTCTGAGTGAAAAGAGTAATTTGGAAAATGAGGATCAAATAAAGACAAAGTGTCATTATCTCTTTTATCATCATCTTCCGAATCTCGGGACGAGATTCATCTTAAGGGGGGTAGAATTGTAACACCCTGAAATTTTGAAGAAATGAAAAATAGGAAAAATATGATTTTTATATATTTTTCTGAGCATGCAAATTTAGAGTAAGAATAATTTTTATAAATTTAAAATCAAATATAAGAGTAGAAACATGATTGAGCATTCATGCTGTTGCATTTGGGATTTTGTGATGAGTGATTTAAATCAAATTCAATTTGGATTTGAAAATTCTTTGAAATTTGGTTTTGAAAAATTAGAAAAAAAAAAGAAAAGGAAATTCATCTTCACTCGGAACTTGGCCCGCCAGCACGTCTCGGCCTGCCTTGCCGCGGCCCGCTTCTTCTTTTTTCCCCGCGCCCGCTTTCTCCCGCATGGGCCGAGCTCAGCCGCAGCCGCCGGCCCAGTATCGCGCGCGCCTTTCCTTCTCCGATTCCAGCCACTGACGTCACGGGCCCACGCGTCAGCCGCATCCCCTTCCTCAAGCCACAGTCGGATTCCCCTTCCAAAAACTCCACCGACCGAATCCACATCTCAATCTCCCTTTTTCCTTTCTTGGAGCCGCCTCTAGGCTATAAAAACGGGATGCCGCACCCCTTCGCTTCACATTGACCTACGAATCGTAGCTTCTAACGTCCCGTGGTGGCTACGCCCGAAGTGCCGCCCTAGCCGCCCGCCTCTCCAAGCCGCACGCCTTCTCCAGTTTATCATTGGCCTCGATTTTGCCCTAGGTGAGTTCTCGTTGATGCGCTCTACCCGTCGATGTATATCTTTCGCAAGGTAATACTCCGTAGCATGAGATGGGAAACTCCGGCCATGGCGCCACCGCGGGGAAGGCCGTCGGGCCCGATTCCGGCCGGAGCGCCGCCGGCCTCCTCCCCCGATCCGATCTGGACCGTTCATTTTAAATCGGACGGCCGTTATTTAAAGATACCGGTTCGGCCGACAAATTTGCTAAAGAGCCCCTGAAGTTTTTAAGTTCTTAACCCGCAGTCCAAAGCGTATTCCCGGTTTACGTTTTCTTTTCCGTAAAGCGTATTTTGATCGCGTAACTTCCGAAAATACGTTTTGATCTGTTGAAAGCGTATTTCGTCTCAGTAATTGAAAAATATGTTTTCTGATATTTACAGTTTTGCCACTGAGTTTGTTTTAGTTATAAATTATCCGTTTTAACTCCGATTTGACCCGTTTAAATTGCGTTAGATTCGTATTTGTGAGCTCTACATGATTATAGAACTGTACAGTAGGTTTGAGATAATTTATTTTCGAGTTTATATTAAAGTAATTATTTATCTATAGGAAATCTTAGAAAACTCATAACTTTTACGTTTTAAATACAAATTTCGTGATCTTTATATCTATGTGATCGTAGTAACGTGTAGAAGAGTTTTACAAACTTGTTATACTGTTAGTGTTACTGTTGGTTAGGTTTTCTATCTTTAAGTTCCGATGTGAGATTTAATTTATTACTTTAATAAAGTAGATCTTGTTTAAATCATATCTTCTACGTTTTAGATCCGTTTTAGCTCATTCGAGTTGCGTTAGATTCATAGCAACGAGATCTACGCGTTAGTGACAGTGTTTACCATATTACTAATTCTGAAATTTTATGGTTTAAATCATATCTTGATTAATAATTATGCAACTGGGTTTTGTAAATAAAATATGATTTGTTTTACTTTAGTTTCATAATTTGAATCTAAATTTGACTTAATTCTGTATATAGCATTTATAAAATATTTTATATATGTTATTATATAATTAAAACTCATGAAGCTAATAGTTTTATATCTTCTCCTATGAGCAAATCTTTCGGTAGATGTATCTTTTCAACCGTAGCTCTGATTAGTGTGCTTTTCGCGTCTGTGTATTCGTAGCGAGACGTAGATTCGTTCTACAAACTTTTCATCTTAATTTTATGTTTGGTGTACTGTTCTAATTTAGATCTATTGTTTGCTTCGTGTATGATTGTATGGATGCTTGTGTGGTGATTTATGATTTCGTCCAGTCGATGAGATATACGAGGTTATCAAGAAGAAGAAGAAGAAGAACGTTGAAGATTAAAGCTTACCGAAGGATTGGTGTTTAAGGCAAGTATAGCATGGGATTATCCTTGTTTCCTATTCACCTTTAATATATTTAATTCATGTGCATGTGTCTACCTTTTTACCACTAAGGATATCCTAGTTTTTGTATCTTGTACCTTGACACCCATGGGACATTGCATTGGGTAGTATTATGCTAGCGCTCAAGATAAATAATCATGATCTGTAACTTGACTAATGGTATATGCAATAAACGTTTAAAAGATGATTTATAGAAACATGGCTCAAGAGGGCTAGAGCATATTTGGTTGTTTTTATGGTGCTCTAGTTTCTCTCCATAAGGACTTATCTGTAAGCGAAAATCCAGGACTTACAGTACAACTGTGAGGGCTAAAATGGCTCTGGCTTTAGTCATATAGAAGGACCTTTTCTAGCTTGGTAGAGGTATTCCTTTATGGCGTAAGAATGGCTTGACGAATCGGGTATAGT
This sequence comes from Saccharum hybrid cultivar R570, assembly GCA_038087645.1. NCBI lineage: Eukaryota > Viridiplantae > Streptophyta > Magnoliopsida > Poales > Poaceae > Saccharum > Saccharum hybrid cultivar. Next base: position 5,193,920 of record JAQSUU010000190.1, on the reverse strand, counting down.
GCGGCCTCTGTCCTCATGTGTATAGGCTGCGTGTTATTGTGCCATCAGGAAGGGGGGCTCTACATCTGTTTGCCGAGTGAAATCTAATGGCCCTAACTTGTTAGACGAACCTTCGAAAGACTTCATAGTGAACCCTGCCGACCTTCCTTGGAAGTGGGTCAAGAGATTAGCTACCTCGGGCAAAAGGGTAAATCATGACTCACAGTGAAAGTGTACAACCTCTGCAGAGTGTAAAACTGTTATAACAGCCGTGCTCACGGTCACGAGTGGCCTTGGACCCTTACAGAATAAATGATAAACACTGATGATAATGATAATACTGATGATATTGATGCTCACTAATGATTATTGTTTCTTGCTATACATTATTCTTGTTTACATGATCATGAGGTTATTTGGGCTTATGTTAAACTTGTTGCTACTCAACTGCTAAAAAGATGACTCACTAAAAGCTATTGCAGTAAACCCGTGTCAAACCTTTTGAGCCGCATGAACCCCATAATATATTTGCTGAGTTCGACATGGACTCACTCTTGCTATTTCCCCACATCTCAGGAATCGTACCAGACTGTTAGATTCTGGAATTGTTAGGCTTGTGATCAACCAGTTAGTTTGATCCTGGAGTGAAGGTTGCACCCGGTGTTCGGAGTTGTCTTTCCGCTGTGTTGCTCTTAAGGTATATTTTATACTATTGTGTTATGTATATTAAGCATTTGTCTTTTGATATTACACTTATCTGTGGCTATATGTGAGATTTGTCTTCTTTATTTCACATATAGTGTATGTCTGGTTTTGTCCTTAAAACCGGGTGTGACAAGTATGTAACATCCCGTGATACATCCGGCCCAGGTGGGGTTGGCCGAGGCCCAATAAATTAAGGTTGCCCGAACCCCAACAGTTCTTATGCACACCCACTCGGAGAAATGTCCAATGTCCCTAAAAGACTAGTCCGATAGGGGAAGGGTGGCTCTCTCTTTTAAGGTGGCTTCCTTCTCCCAAGCTAAGCAAGGTGGGATTATTCAGAGGCTCACACAGTCGCCGCCCGACTACAACTAGGTCACTTAGCCTTTTTTGTTGCGTCTTTGCTAGCGGGTAATAGTGGAGGATGTCCTCATCATCCCGCCTCTACGAGGACAGGCCCACTTACATTTGGCAGCTTTTGTAGGACATAGACTGCCCTCACAGACCCACACAAGTCTTTTCTGCGCACTTTGTCCTCACTCATACGCACCTAGGAAGGATTTTCTGGTTAGTCACCCATCCTGAAATTGCTCTAGGCCAAGCACGCTTAACCTCAGAGTTCTTTAGAGATGGGCTTCTGGAAAAGAAGTTGCAACTTATTGGTATGAGTATCCTATTAATCCTGTTAAGCCCTAGGCCGTGATGTTACAAAGTCAAACCTCAGATCCAAAGAGAGTTGAGTCATACAATCAAATTAGGATGTGCATGTGTGTGGAGTGATGGAAATATATGGTGGCTATCCTAATTCTATTTTTCTCCTTAAAATATCTCTCATTTGAAACTTGGAAATATTTATAAGAAAACATGGGCTATCTTATTCATCTTTTTCTCTTCTCTTCTTTTTTTCTCTGGCGGGCATCGAAGTACCAATTGTTTTAATCATTTGGACACTTGTCTATTTTTTCTTTCCTTTCTTTTTTTTATGAATAACTTTTGCATAGCTCATGCCTCTTTTCTGCAACAAAAAATAATTGAGAGATAGCACAAGAATTTGGAGCATTTTTTTGTGGTAACTTATATGGAATATTTTTGGTGTTTTCTCCCAATATTGGAGTAAAACATTTTTGGGTGGATCTAAATGGAAGGCATGTTCTGCGCCTACCCCTAGTGTAGGAGTAGTATATTTGTGGGTGGTGTGTACGTGATCTTGATTTTAAAAGTATGACAAATCTCACATAAGGCATCAACAAAGCTTGACCAAACTCAATGCAAAGCAAGTAGCATATATATGAAAAATTTTCCTAGACTAGATAAACATATAAGGCTCTAATGGGAAATCAAGCTTTGTCATAAAGAATCTCATCATGTGGATTTTTAGGTTTTTCAAAAGAAATATCCAGAATTCAAGTATCACTTAGAACAAGATAAATAGCAGCTCAAACCTTCTCATATCATATCCATCAATTACGTAGACTTAGATCAAGCATATGCTACCCACGAGTTCTAGTTATTTATTATCCAAATCTCAGGAGAAATGAAAGCTGAATACTAGGTACTTGAAAGGAATTGGTTATCTTCAAGTTATAGTTATTTATTCTACTCTTTAAAAACAAGATGACAAACTAAAGAACACCTTAAGCAAACTTAAGCAAATTAAAAGCAAACTATATTACACACTCTCTTTTTGTTTTTTATTTAGCATGCAGAAATTCAAACTAAAAGATAGACACGTACTAACGTAAAGATAATAGTAAATTTTTATTTTATTTTTTTATTATATATTTTTCTAAGATAAACTTAAAAATAAATAAAATAATAGAAAAAAAAACTTACCTCGAGTACAGGGGTTCCTCCCCTAAACTAGGTGTTGAAGTGGTACTTACTGAGGCGGCGGCGGATGGCCAATGTTGAGGCCACCGAACAACCAATCCCAATTGTTCTGTTTTTGCTGCTGGTGCTGTCGAATGTCGGCGAGGGTCTACGTCGTGTGTTCCTACCATTGGACATGTGGATGGAGAGTGTTGTGGATTTCTTGATGGCCCTCTTCAATTGTGGTAAGCCTGGTGTCAATACGAGCAAGGTCCACTAGCTACTCATGGCCCATGGGAGGTGGATGATGATGGTGATGACCCATGTATGGACCATGGAAGCCTGTCGTATGGTCGTGGAAGCCCCGTGCAGAGAAGGACATGTGTCCTCCCTAGATGTCGCTGGAGATCTCCATGTACTCGTGCTGCTGGTGGTAGTCAAAATTCTTGTGCTCTCACTGCGCACTAGATCCTTGCTGCCATGATGCCTTCGAGTGATGGGGAGAGGGTTGCTCCCAACCATCATGCCCTGGATGATGTACCATGAATGGTCCTACTTGATTCGATCCGGCGTAGCTGGTGAAGGCCGGACCTGCTTGAGCGGTGTCTTCACCACGATACCTCGGGTTCAGGTTACGTGTGAATCTAGCAGAGGCACTTTCTGTGAGGCTCTTGTTCTTTTTTCTACAAATCAAAAACAAAAAACTCCACCACACACAGACTGAGATTTTGGTCTGACATCTCAAATTCATTTATGTAGTCTTTATACATCATCATAGTTTTTTCATTCTTACCCCTCTTAAGCATATGAGCTTTGTTAAAACATACATAAATCCAGCGAGGGGTACTAATGTATGTGATAGTGTCATTAGCTAACAGCCCCAAATTTCTAGCCAAACGAGTCACCCATGAAGTGCACCAAACATCCCCCTTAAGCCTAGGAATTTTTAACCAATAATGCATCATTAATTTAATAGGAGAAACTTTCTTCTTTTTGATCATAGCATAAAGTAATTTAAGTTCCTCTATCCAGACTACGCAAAAATCTTCCCTGGGAAAAAGAGTGAAACCCAACCACTTATGCAAAAAGCGCAAAGTGGGGTGATGCAATTCATCAGTGCGGGGGCAGTGACACACTACTTTCTTAGAAATGTCTTGCTAAAATCTAGTTCTATCAAAATCATTTATTGCAGTATCTATGTCAATAGCACATTGTTCTAGGAAACCAAGGAACCTACTGAAGTTCTTCCATGATGGGGAAAATTCTTTATTGAAAAGCCTAACAGAAGCTTCAGTATCTCCGGGTTGTAGGGTGCATAGAAATTCAATGGTTCAAAGCCTACATGCTTGTTCATTTAATTCTCAAGTATTTTCCCATCCAACATTATTAAAAACAAGCTTAAATTCAGAATCCACACCTATTGTTTGAAGGAGTGCGGGGTTGAAAGCGGGAGTGTGAGTGAATTTCTGGTCCTTCAACTCTCAAAAAATCTTCTTCTCACGGTCATCTTGAAGCTTGATCTGCTTGTCCCTGAGAAGGGTGAAAGTTTATTCTAGGGCTGAGCATGAGGATGATCCGACAGTAGGGGATGAAGGGTCAACCTCCATATCAGAACCTGCACGGGATAAAGAATGACTCCTTGATGAGCAGAATGACACCGCACTCTTGACCTTGCCAATGAACTTGCTCATTCTTCTTGCAAAAACAAACACAAGGCAAAAACAACTCGTGGAAAAATAGAGATTAGAGAAAATAATACATTAGGGGTTAGCCATCTAGGAAGTTAGTAGTCCGGGAGTTGGTCATCTGAAATGAAAATTTTATGTTGGCACAACCTCTCCCTAATTCTTTTTAATTATCTTTCTTTAGTTGGACAGCACCTCCCCACTAGTATTAAATTTCTCTACTCAAATTACAACAACACTTTCTCCTCTCTTTCTTGAGATCTTAACTCTAGTAGCACACTCACACTCTCTCAAACTTTAACTCACTCAAACTTCACTCAAATGGAATGGATCCTAACTTCAGAATTTGGAACTGGTTTGTCGTGCTCTAAGTGATGAAATGTAGTGTGTGTGAGTAAGTTGAGCAGCTAGAAGAAGTAGTATTTATAGAGGGGAGAGGGGGAGACCGGCCGGCCTATAGGTGGGGCTGGCTAGCCCCACACTTTGGCCAAATGGCCTCTCCATCTTCCTGAGTGTTCCTTGCTTCATGGTTAAGTGATCTCTAATGTCCTTCGATGCTTCTTTGGTGGATTTGGCCGGTGGAGAGTGAAAGTGGAAGATATGGTGATGAATAATGGAGGGTGAGTGGAGATGAAGGTAATGGTGGTGGGCGCCACATGTTTGTGGGTCCCGATGACTATATTCTTACTGTATAAAATTATAAATATGCAATACAAAAATTACTTTTATAAAACTACAAAAAATGAAAAAAAAATGAATGTTGGTATTTTTATATTTTTGTGCCTCCACAGTAAATATTTCCTACGGGGTTTTTATGCTCTGTAAAAATTATTCACATGGGCTTAAATTTTACTATGCCATGATAGGAATTTTTATTTCATTGTTCTAATGCAAGTGTTAGAAAGTAAATATGCCAATGCAATGCAAAAAGTAAATATGGTTAACTACCGAGTTACCTCCCGGCGAGGGTTTAGGATTTTGAGTCCACCGAACCAGACTTCTTCATTCGGGTTTAATCTTCGGGTGTATCCTTCGGTCTTGGAGATAGAGACCTTGATACTTACTTCTTGTGACACTTCAAATTGGAGAATTGTTCCGATCTTGGCTTGAAAGCAAACCGCTGTTCCTTTCTATTAATATTGAATTTAATTTCTCTGGCTCCAACATCAATGTGGGCATTTGTGGTACTTAAGAAGGGTCTCCCAAGAAAGAGATGTGTCTTCATGTCTTCCTGCATATCAAGTACTACAAAGTCTACAGGAACGAAAAAGTTTTAGATTTTTACCAGAATATTCTTGGCAATTCCTGTAGGGTAGCAGACCAATTGGTCAGCTAGTTGTAGACACATTGATGTTGGTGTGAGTGTAGAGTAGCTAAGCTTGTCAAAAACCTTCTTGGGCCTGACACTGACGCTTGCTCCAAGATCGCATAAAGCATTTTCAAAGTTCTCATTTCTGATCGAATAGTCAATAGTGGGGCATCCTAGATCCTTCTTTTTGATAGGTGACGTGTTTAGGATGGCCACACTACACTCCTCCATTAACTTGATCACCTAAGTGGAGGGCAGTGGTCTTTTATTGTTGAGGATGTCTCAGAGATACTTCGCGTAGGTAGGTATCTGAATAACATCTAGCAACGGAACATTGATATATAACTTTTGAATTACCTCCACAAACTTACCAAACCACTCATCCATTTTGGCTTTCCAATTTCTGCGTGAAAATGGTAGAAGAGTGGTGTCATGAAAATCTTGTAGCAATTCTTGCTCTTGTGGTATAACTTCTTCAACTTCATCGTCCTTCTTCTCTTCTTGTTGTACTACCACTGGTGTCCTGCCTGTCCCTTTTCGGTATGGTAGACCACGAGTAGACTTGCCACCTCTTGTTGTTATGGCGTTGACCTTCTCAAGGTTAGTGGCAAAAGACAGAGCATAAGCCAACTGGGCTAATTGTGATTCTATCTTTTTATTAAAGCTCAATTGATCTTTCATAGCAAAAGAAAAACTATCCATTTTAGCATTTATACTTTCTAGGACCTTATCATTAAAAGCAAGACTTTTTGAAATATTATCATTAATCCTGGCCTATTATAAGATTAAATCCCTCAAAGATGGTTGTTTAGAATTGGAAGAATTATAGTTATTACCTTGGTAGGTAGACCATGGTTGTTGATTCTATCCTTGCTTCTGTTGTGGAGCAGAATTGTTGATAATAGTGTTTTTGTCTTCTTGAGATTCAGGGAATTCAACTCCTAAATATTCTCTGTATCTGTTTTGAACATTAAATGCATCTTGAATAGCTTGACGATCTCTCTTGTAATTGTCTCATTGTTTGAGCCAATTCAATAGGACATCCATCTTGGTTGACAATGCACACACCTCTTCTGGGACTTCTTTGCTCTTATTGCATGATTGAATGTTGCATGATGACTAGCCTTGATTAGAGGCTATCCTCTCCATAAGAACTTCAGCTTTGCCTAGGGTGAGTGACATAAATGATCCTTCAGCAGTGGCATCAAGTTGTTCACGAGATTTCTGAGTTAATCCATGGTAGAAACTCTACATGAACAACCATTCTTTCATTCCATGATGGGGACAATCTGAAACATATTCTTGAAAATGCTCCCAAGCCTCTAGAATGGTCTCTCCTTTCTGCTGTTGGAAACTTGAAATCTTTTCTCTTAAGGCATTGGTCTTGCCTACTGGGAAAAACTTTTCTAGGAATGCCTTTGAACATCTTGCCCATGCATTGATGTGATCTTTGTTGGTGTAAAACCATTGCTTCGCTCTTCCCACTAGTGAGAAGGGGAACAAACAAAATAGTATGATGTCTTGAGCAACGTTCTTGATGATGACTGTGCTAGTAATCTCCAGAAAATTCTGAAGATGAGCACAAGCATCTTCATGTGCCTTTCCACTGAATAGGGTATCTTGCACCATGTTGATGAGGCTTGGCTTGAGCTCAAACTCATGATTTTCGGTGTTGAGTGTTGGTCCAATGCGAATGTTCTCAGTGCTTAGAGCAGAGAACTCATGCAGAGTCTTCTCAGCCATAGCTTCAAAAACTGGTGTTGAGCTTCCTCTTGATTTGGTTGATTCTAATTGTTAAAAATTATTGGATCACAACCAATCCTGCACTTACCCTGTATAAGATATGAACAAAAATAGACAAGGGTAAGCCTACTAAAGCAAAGGTTATAGTTTTATCAATAAGTATTTATTTATTTATCAATTCTCTTATGCCATATTGCTCTTTCCCGGTAATGGCGCCAGAAATGCTTGTTGGCATTTCTTAGCATCACTCTTACTAAGTTGTCATCCCTAGCATGATGCCAGAAATGCTTTATTGGTAAATTATGAATGCCACTTATAAACTCTGAGAAAATAATATTGAAGTTAACTATCCGCAAGTGCACAGATAAATTACCATTGTAGCATTTCACCCTGGAGTATACCGAGTATCGTTATTTATATTTAATCCACAAGGAAGAGCTATGGGGTTGAGTTGACATTAAGACATTGACTAATATGAATACTTATGATCCAAACCACTCTTATGCTTTAGCAGGGGTAAGTCAAGTGATAAATAAAAGGTAATCAAGGTATTCTAGAGATAGAAAAAGAGACTCACAAATGTAGTGTGATTAAGCTCGAGATCCGGTAAGAGCAAAAGATTCCTATGTCATTCCTAGTTACTAAGTCTTTTGTACACTCAAACATATTTACTCTCATCTATAGTATAACTAACTTTGGATCTATGCATAAGGAACATTACTTAGGGAAGTTCGAGAATAGAGCTTTCTCTTTCTTCGTAACCGAGGTTCTACTTGTTCTATACATGGGGAGTGGACTACAAAGGACTCCGGGAGTGTCACATCCACGATCTACCATATGGCCCAGCATATAGAGTGCATCCACAGGCAAACAATATCTAAGCACCACACTTACATAGTGTCGACCACTTAACTCACTCGAGTACTGAATTAAGCGCTCTACGAACATATGCATATATTCATCATCAATCATAACTATATCAAGCAATAAACTAGAGAAAACTAGGAACATAAATAATAGCAACATAATATTGATGTAGCACAAAGTCATAAATAAAGAGGTACAATGGCTAATACTAGTCTCCAGATGATAGATCTAGAATCTTGAGCAGCAGCCCAAACTCTACTTGAATCTTACTAGAAAGCCTATACTAAGAACTTGAAGAACTAGAGCTCTCTCTCTCTAATCTCTAGAAACCCTAATTTCTGGTTTAATCTTGACTTATGGCAGATGTCGATGTCTCTCAGGAGGGTTAGGGCCTGGTTATGTAGCCCTGGGGGTGCAACATGAGCCCTTGGATCAAACTGACTTGAAGGACGGCGTAGATGCAACCCTAGGAGACAGTGGAGGAAGCTTCTGAAAGCTGACAGGCAGGGACCACCGTGGGGGACTGGGTAGCACCATGGTGGGGCTAGCCAGCCCCACCTAGAAGTCCCTCGAGGTCTACCACGTTGTGGTGTCTTCTGGTGTCCTCTGGAACCTTCTGGAGTAGTGTTCGTCGCGGTTAAGTTTGGTTCTTTTTAACGTTTTGATCCTCCTTTCCTCTTTTCTGGAATAACCCTTCTGAAAATACAGATTCACTAAAACTTATGGAAATTATTAGTTTAATCCCCTAAGTTTCTATTGGTGATACATTTCAAGCATTTCTTCAAGTTAAATTGATGGCTTGTGATGAACAATAACTATCGTCAACACCATGAAATGACATTTTTCCCAATTAAGGACTAAGTGGTTTTCTTCACATCTTTGCAAAACCTTGTCTAAATTTTCAAGGCAATCATCAAAAGTTTTTCTATAAACAGAAAAGTCATCCATGAAAACTTCCATGATATCTTTAATCATATCAGAAAATATAGACATCATGCAACTTTGAAAAGAAATTGGAGCATTACATAATCCAAAAGACATTCTACGATAAGCATAAGTTCCATATGAACATGTAAAAGTGCTTTTGCTTTGGTCATCTGGATGGATCAGAATTTGGTGATAACTTGAATACCTATCAAGAATACAAAAGAAAGAGTGGTTCGCCAGTCGCTCCAACATTTTATCAATGAAGGGCAACGGAAAGTCATCTTTCTTTATTGCCTTGTTAAGTTTTCGGTAATCGATGTACATCTGCCAACCAGTGACGGTTCTTTGGGAGGATTAATTCATTCTTTTTATTTTTAAGAATAGTCATGCCTTCCTTTTTAGGCACAATTTGAACTAGGCTTACCCACTCACTATGCGACATAGGATAGATGATCCTGGCATGCAAAAGTTTTAAGACCTCTTTCTTAACGACCTCTCTCATCGCATTGTTAAGCCTATGCTGAGGCTCCCTAGAAGGTATAGAATCTAGATCTATAGGGATGCGATGGGTGCAAAGAGCAGGGCTGATTCCCTTAAGATCTTAGAGTGAATAGCCAAAGGCAGAATAATGCTTTTCTAGGATAGTTAGCAAGCGTAGAGATTTTTCCTGAGAGAGTTTATCACTTATGATCATAGGGGAATCCTGATCATTATTAAGAAAAGCATATCTAAGACTAGAAGGTAGGGGTTTAAGCTCAATGGAGGGCTTAGGCGGTTCTAGCAATTTATCAAGAGGTTCGGGTTCCATGGGAGCTACATCTTCTTCCTCATCGATGAAGAATTAGGCATTGTCTTCAAGGTTGGGTTCAATCAAGTCATCAAGAGATGCAACCTTAACCTCTTCCACTAGATCTAGCTTAGGAATTGGATCAATCTTAGCATTAAAAGAGTGAGTGATGGGCATAGAGAGTTCAAAATTTTTCCTAAGTTTTATGTTTAACTTCCCCTTTTTTCCTTCATGGATAAGTCTTTCTATTGGTTGTCCTATCAATAGGTTGAATTCCATAACATCAAAGATATAAAAATTCAAGTGCACTTTGGTTCCATTTACCAAAATAGGAAGGGCACAAAGAATTCCCAAACTTGGGACAATGTGTCCTAAAAGACTTTTTAACAACTTGGTTGTTGGGGCTAATGGCATATCTTTTAATAAATCATAAGCAAAAATCGAAGACATGATATTAACACCCACAACCGAAATGTAAAGAGCATCGAAAGAATCTTTGTTAATTTGGCAAAAAATGATAGGAGAAGGTGAATCTAAGTGAATTACTTTAGGAGAAAGCTCTGATTCTTCTAACCATTCATCACTCATGATGGACACTAGGTCTTTCGTTGTCTTTATACGGAAAGCTTCCTCATAAGGGTCTAAAGGTCCTACAGATTTGGGACCTAGAATTCCAATTTTGGAATGTAATGAGGACACTAGGTCCTGCTAAGTAATTCAAGGTATTTCCATATTCATCAAAAAGTTCATCCTCGAATTCAAGCAGAAAATCTAAAATTGGAGTTTCCTCCTTTTTCGGTGGTTCGGGATTAAGAATAGCTAAAGTTGGTGATGGTTCTAGTAAAGATTCAGGTTCATCTAATTGGGATTCTTCTTCTAACAACTTCTCTCTTTCTTCAAGATGGTCAGCTAAAATTTTTGTGAAAATGCTTCTCCTTGTTCGGTGGAGACATGCATAAACGAACCTCCTGTAGCCGTATTAAGATATTCTATGGTTTTCTGGTAAGGCCCATGAAAAAGTGTTGGAGAAGAATAGGTTTTGAAATGGTAAGGTCAGGGCCAGAATTAAGAAGAGTGTTAAAGCATTCCCATGCCTTGCCTAGAGATTCTTTCTTCTTTTGTTTAAAAGTTAGAACCTCTACACAAAGTTTGACTACCCTATAGGTGGGGAAGAATTGTAAGCAAAAGCTAGAGCACAGCGCTCCCCAATCTCCTTAGCTACTCCCAATATTGAGCGAATACCAACGTTTAGCTTCTCCTGTCAAAGAGAAAGGAAAAAGCTTCCATCGTAAGGTCTCATCTGACATGCCTTCAATGTGTAGAATGCACAGGTCTGCTCAAACTAACGTAGGTGGAATAGGGGTTCTCATCTACTTTTCCAGAAAAAGGTTGATCCTAAACCATATTAATTAACTGCGGGCATAGCTCATAGCTAGGTGCTAGGATAGGTTTAGAAGATTCTACTAGCTTTAGGCTAGTACCCATGGGTGCACCATATTGGTAGAGAAGGGTGGATACGGGATCCATGGTAAAAGGTAAAGATAAAAGAAAAGATAAAAGTATAATACAAGATTAAGCTAGACTCAAAGTTAACTCAGCAAATCGTTCCCTGGCAACGGCGCCAGAAATGCTTGTTGGTATAAATTAATTGCACATAGAAAGAGAATATATATATATACCTTGGTAACACTTCATCGATAATAACCCAGTTTTAATATCGAACCCAAAGGAACAGTTAGTGAGAATAACTAAGTCTTAATCTTAACCCAACTTCACAATGTCAGAAAATAGGAATATAAAGGAGACTACTGAGATATATCTAGTTCCAATCTCGGTAAGCTTTGCCTTCTATTATTCTATAGTGGAAGATGTCTAATAGGGAATAAATTCAGAGTTTCTTCCCTAAAAGCGATCAAATTCCTGCTAGTCCTATTAACAGAAGGTGGACTATAGAGGATTCAACGAATCTATAAAAGTCACCTTCACGAGCTACCACCGATCTGGAAAGTGAGGGTGCATTTACGAGTAACCCTAGTCTAAGCACCATGCTTACACTATGAATACTACTTTAATCTAGAGCCACCAAGATCAAAGCACTCAAAAGAGAGTCATAAACTTGAAGAACAATATAAACAAGATGCTTACTTGAATCAAAAGTCGATTACTAGAGAAATCTTAGAAGCAAGCTCTAGTAGAACTTGATTCCACCAGAGTACCACCATAGAGAGGGCACTGACAGGCCGGAACTCCTCCAAAACTCTACTCCCTAACTCTATCTCTCTATCTCTAATACAAGACTAGATCCTATGGAGGACAAATCTTCTCTTGATTGCTAGCCTTAGATCCTGGTGGAAATATGAATTAGGGTTGCTGGCCTTTCAGCTCTCAGGATCTAGACTTGGCTTCTCTCTAGGGGGTACATGCCTTTATTTATAGCACTGAGGGTGCAACGTGAGCCCTTGGATCAAACCGACTTAAGGAACGACGTAGATGCGGTCTAGGGAGGTGGTGGAGGAACATTCTAGAAGCTGACAAGTGGGGCTGTAAGGTCCAAATGGCTAGAGGGGGGGTGAATAGTCTATTTAAAACTTCTACAAGAAATACTTAACCACATGTGTTAGTATAAAAGATGGCTAAGCTAATTCTAGCACTAGCTCAACTACACTATGCAAGCCACCTATACAATTCTAGTGAAGCAAGGCTATGATCTCTAATACACACCAATAAGACTAAGTCACTAAGCTACTTACTCCTACATGAAAAAAGCTACACTAAGATTAGTACAAAAAAAGTAAAGAGCAAGTGACTTGATTCTTATACCAACGATGTAGAGAAGTAATGCACTCGAAGAATCAATCACAATGATCAACCACAAGAGAAATCCTCGGCAAAGAGATGACACAAGATTTTTACCGAGGTTCACTTGCTTCCCGGCAAGCTACTCCTCATTGTGGCGATACACCCACTTGTCGGTTCGCGAGCTAATCGACTATCAAGAGTCGAGCCCTCGGCGGGCGCCGCACAACTGCACACAAGATGGGGATCCTCCAAGCCACAAGCTTCACTAGAGTATCCAATTTGTGAACTCCCATGGGGAAGGATCAAGAACCCCTTACAACACTTGGTGAGGGCTCCAACAATCTTCAATTGTGAGCTCAATCACCTCCGCTGCTCCAAGCCATCTACCGTGTTAGGAAACACAGAAGAGTAACAAGAAATCCACAGCAACTCGAAGATCAGGTGCCTCTAGAATGCAACTCTCAAGCAATGCACTTGAATCTCACTCAAGATGTGCAACTAAGCAAAGAGATGAGTGGAGGGGTTGTTCTCTAGCTCAAAGGATGTCTCTAGGTCTCAAAGTATGCAAGAGTTACCCTCAAACCCCGGACATCTTCTATTTATAGCGAAGTGGTACGCAACTAGCCGTTATCGGACGACACAGTTCAAAACGTGCTGACCGGACGCACCGGTCAGGGTGACCGGACGCGTCCGGTCACTATAGGACAAGCGTGAACAATGCACGTCATAAGTTACCGTTGCCATGACCGGACATGCTCTAGCGTTTGACTGGACGCGCTGCACCTGGCCTTCGGTCGGAGTCCAGTAAGCTCCCACCGCGACCGGACATGTCCGATTGCACGTGACCAGAATCGCCGCGCGTCCGATCATGTCGCGTTACTAACCGGACGCTCCGATCCCAAGGACCAACGGACGCACCAATCGCGTATTCTGCGTGCACCTTTCCTCTGCGCCCAGGTGAACTGACCGGACGTGCTGGTCAGGCCAGACCAGCGTTCGGTCACAAACCCTAGGCGCGCTGACCGGACACGCAGGTCCACCCTAGACCACGTTCGGTCCAGCGTCCGGTTGACATTTTTCAGTGAAAAATACTCCGGACTTTCACCTCTGGTGCAATAGAAAATAGGCGTTTCACTTCTCCAAAAAGCGCCGAATCCCACCCCTCGCAACCTCGGCGGGAGGAAGAGAGTAACACAAACCCCTCTCTACCGCTTAAACTCCACCGTCTTCGCAAATGTGCTAACACCACCAAGTGTACACCACCATGTGCATGTGTGTTAGCATTTCACAAACATTTTCCAAGGTGTTATGTTAGCTCTCAACTAGATCCTAATGCATATGCTCAAGACATTGATCTAGTGGCACTTGATTCCCGAGCTAACCGTGATTGCCCCTCTTGATAGTCGGCTATGTATCCTAAACCCGGTCAATCACTTCTCTACTCATCTTAGACCGGCAAGAGAAAAACCCTATGGTTATACCTTTGCCTTGCGCTCTTAGATCCTTCTCTCCACTTGATCATCAAGTCCATCATTTTATGTGCATCTTCACCATGATCATCATTTCATGTTCATGCACCATCTCTTTGTGATCTTGTGGCCACCACTCCTTTCCACATACACCTTCATCACATGTGTTGCTTATGCCTAACTCAAAACACTAAACGTTTGGCATTAGCAACTTGGTGTCATTAATTACCAAAACCAAACTTGGGCTTTCAATCTCCCCCTTTTTGGTAATTGATGACAACCATCACAAAGATATGAAATGAAAACAATTTTCAATTTTGATAGTATTAGCTCCCCCTACATATGTGCTTCCATGAGTTTGGTTCAATTGTGCACATATGTATGGATTTAAATTTTAGGAGAGTTACTACTTTTAAATTGATGCTAAGGTATATAGAATGGACCTTTGAAGCGTGATACCAATCGGAGTTGCCTTTATATATCATCCTTAGCATCAAAGTAGCTAGACACCACTTGTAATACATCACTTGCAAAGATCACAAACACTAAAGTACCCCGTGAGATCAACATTATAAGCAAAAAGGTGTCTAGATACCACTTGTAAAGCTACTCTTAACAAATCATCATTCAAGTTCTATTTCTAGCAATCACCATTCAATCATGAATATGAATTTAAGCTTTGCAAGCAACAATTCATCATGTTAATGCACATATAAATGCAACAAATAATTCATGAGCTTGCTCCTCCTACTTGTGTGCTCAATTTTAATTGATCCCTTTTCAATGTCAGTCTCTCCCCCTTACTATGTCTTTCTCCCCCTTTGCAACTTAACTTTTTATCTCTTTGTGACTTTTCTATCTTTATGACTTTTCTCTCCCCCTTTGTCAATAATCACCAAAAAGGTGCCAATTTTAGTGAGAGTTAAGTCAATCAATATGAGGGAGTCCAAATTATGGTTCAATCTAGATCACTTGCCTAGAATATGTAATTCGGTTTGATCCAAGGACAAGCTTCTTCACACCTCATAAAGTATAAGGGTTATCTTGACCATGTTGAATTACACATCATGAGCTCATTTTCTAGATTCAACACTAGGTTTGCAAGCTCACAACACATGTCATATGCTACCACTAGATCAATCAAACATAGAAGCAATAGTGGTACCATATATACATTAAACTCATTTGATTTTTATGAATGAGTCTATTTGTCATGCAAATATGTCTATATGTTCTAAACATGTCCTTAGCAAAGTATGGATGATATGACAAACAACTTTACCTTGCTATGTCGGAGGAGAGGCATGTCATATAAGAATATGGGGGTGCACTCATTTTAAGTTGGAGAAGTCAAGTATGTTCAATTCATTTTTCAACTTGTAAAATCTCTTTTCATCAAGTGGATTTGTGAATATGTCGGCTAATTGATCTTTGGTGCCAATGCTTTCAATGCTAATATCACCCTTTTGTTGATGGTCTCTTATGAAGTGATGCCTTATGTCAATGTACTTGGTTCTTGAATGTTGAACCGGATTTTGAGTCATCTTGATAGCACTTTCATTGTCACAAAACAATGGCACATTCTTGAATTTGATTCCAAAGTCATTCCAGGTTGCTTTCATCCAAAGCAATTGTGCACAACAACTACCAGCACTAATGTATTCAGCCTCGGTGGTAGATAGTGCAACACTATTTTGTTTCTTTGATGACCATGAAACAAGAGACCTTCCTAGCAATTGACAAGTGCCACTTGTGCTCATTCTATCAATCTTGCAACCACCATAGTCAGAATCCGAATATCCAATCAAATCAAAATTAGATCCCTTGGGATACCATAGTCCAACATCATGAGTGCCCTTAAGATATCTCAATATTCTCTTGGTTGCTTTCAAGTGACTTTCTCTAGGTGAAGCTTGATATCTTGCACACTTGCACACACTAAACATTACATCCGGCCTAGAAGCGGTGACATGTCCTTGATGTACTTGCCTTGACTTACAAAAGTGTCCATTGGTGTACTCATTGGCTTATCATCTTGCAATCCAAACTTCTTGATCATGTCCTTGATGTACTTGCCTTGACTTACAAAAGTGTCATTCTTTATTTGCTTGATTTGAAGTCCAAGAAAGTAACTAAGCTCTCCAATCATAGACATCTCAAACTCATTAGCCATCATATTTCCAAACTCTTCACAAAAGTCTTGGTTAGTTGATCCAAAGATAATGTCATTCACATAGATTTGCAATACAAATAAGTCATTTCCAAGCTTCTTGGTGAAGAGAGTGGTGTCAACCTTTCCCATCTTGAACCCTTTAGAGAGAAGAAAGTCCCTCAACCTCTCATACCATGCTCTAGGTGCTTGCTTCAAACCATACATTGCCTTCTTTAGCTTGAAAACATGGTCGGGCTTCTTGTCATCTTCAAAACCAGGAGGTTGCTCAATATAAACTTCTTTGTTGATGTAGCCATTGAGAAATGCACTCTTGACATCCATTTGATAGAGCTTGATGTTGTGTGCATAAGCATATGCTAATAAGATTCTAATAGCTTCCAATCTTGCAACGGGTGCATATGTCTCTCCAAAGTCAAGACCTTCAACTTGAGTGTATCCTTGTGCTACTAATCTTGCTTTG
The DNA here is from genome assembly GCA_038087645.1 of Saccharum hybrid cultivar R570. Classification (NCBI taxonomy): domain Eukaryota; kingdom Viridiplantae; phylum Streptophyta; class Magnoliopsida; order Poales; family Poaceae; genus Saccharum; species Saccharum hybrid cultivar. Next base: position 5,177,211 of record JAQSUU010000190.1, on the reverse strand, counting down.
TTCCTCACAACCATGTCATCTTGATCTTGCTTGTTTCTAAAGACCCACTTAGTACCAATCACATTGTAGTTCTTTGGCCTCTCAACAAGTTTCCAAACTTGATTTCTAGCAAAGTTGCTTAGTTCTTCATGCATGGCATTTACCCAATCGGAATCCTTCAAAGCATCTTCTAATTTCTTAGGTTCTTCAAGTGACACAAATGAGTAATGCTCACAAAAGGATGCTAGCCTTGATCTAGTTTGAACACCACTTTGAATTCCACCAATGATTTGGTCTAATGGATGATCTCTTGCAATACTAGTAGATTGGAGTATTAGAGTTGATTGCTTCCACTTGTTTGACCTTGAACTTGAGCTTCATCATGAGAACCACTAGAGCTTGCTTGATTTGTATTAATTTGCACACTTTGGTTGATCACATGAATATCATCATCATCATCAACTTGCCTTGGCCTAACATCACCAATGTCCATGTTTCTCATTGCATTTGCCAATTGGTCTCCTTTCACATCATCAAGGTTTTGAGCTTCATTTTGAGATCCTTGTGTTTCATCAAACTCAACATCATGAACTTCTTCTAAGGTGCCATTTATGAGATTCCAAACTCTATATGCTTTGCTTGTGGTAGAATAACCAAGTAAGAATCCTTCATCACATTTCTTTTCAAACTTGCTCAATCTAGTGCCTTTCTTGAGAATATAGCATTTGCAACCAAACACTCTAAAGTATGCAATGTTGGGCTTTCTTCCATTCAATAGCTCATATGGTGTCTTCCCAAGCTTCCCATAGCAATAGAGATGGTTGCTACAATAGCAAGCCGTGTTGATGGCTTTACTCCAAAAAGAATGACTCACATTGTATTCACTAAGCATTGATCTAGCCATATCAATCAAGGTTCTATTTTTCCTTTTAACTACACCATTGGATTGAGTGTATGTTGGTGAGAATTGATGTCCAATTCTAAGATCATCACATAAATCTTCAATTCTTGTGTTCTTGAACTCACTACCATTGTCACTTCTAATCTTCTTGATGGTAGTCTCAAACTCATTTTGCACCCTTTTTACAAAAGATTTGAATAGATCATGTACATCACTCTTGTCATAGAGAAAGAACACCCAAGTGTATCTAGTGTAGTCATCCACTATCACAAAGTCATACTTGTTGCCACCAATGCTAGTGTATGTTGTTGGCCCAAACAAGTCCATGTGCAATAGCTCAAATGCCTTTGATGTGCTCATTTCACTCTTACTAGGATGTGCATTTCCAACTTGTTTGCTGGCTTGACAAGCACTACATGGTTTATCCTTTTCAAAAGTCACATCTTTCAAGCCTCTAACTAAGTCATGCCTCAAAAGTTTGTTCAATTGCTTCATTCCAACATGACCAAGCCTTCTATGCCATAATCATCCCATACTAGATTTACTAAGCAAGCATGATGTCAATTGTGTCTCACTATCATTGAAGTCAACCAAGTATAAGCTACCATGTCTAAATCCTTTGAATATCAAATTTGATCCATCAACACTTATAACTTCAACATCATCACTACCAAATATGCACTTGAAGCCAAGATCACAAAGTTGTGCCATCGAAAAAAGATTGAAATCCAAGCTCTCAACTAGCAACACATTAGATATGCTCATGTCATTTGAGATAGCAATTTTACCAATCCCCTTGACCTTGCCTTTCTTGTTGTTGCCAAAAGTGATAGCATCAAAACCACCATTTTGACTTGTATCAATTGATTTGAACATACAAGAATCCCCGGTCATATGTTGAGTGCACCCACTATCAAGCACCCAATGCCTTCCTCCGGCTTTGTAATTGACCTACAAGATAAGATCAATTCTTTTTAGGTACCCAAACTTGTTTGGATCCTCCAAGGTTAGTGACCAAGCTCTTTGGTACCCAAATGGCTTTCTTCTTTGAGCCCATCCATGGTGCACCAATGAACTTAGCATGAACACCATTTGTACCCTTGGTAAGTATATAGAAAGAATCAAACTTAATTGAGCATACATTAGCATTAGATTTCTTGTTCATGCAATGTCGCTCTATGTGACCAACATGCTTGCAACTTTTGCAATAGCTACCATTGTTCTTCACAAAACGAGTCTTGTGAGGAGCAAAAGCGGCCTTGCCTTTCTTGGGGTTATAGCCCAATCCCTCTTTGTAGAGAAGCCCTTTGGCTACCCAAGCACATAAGCAAGTGGTCCTCACCACCATAAGCCTTAGCTAATGTGTGATTGAGCTCTTTTACCTCCTTCTTGAGATTTTCATTCTCAACTATAAGTGTGGAGTCACAAGTGAAACCGTCACTACTAGATGAGGATGATATAGATGAGCTACATGAAGGGTTAGTGGGAGCAACAACAATAGGCTTATGAAAAGTTTCATCAATTATATCACATGATATGCCTATGTTGCAAGTTTTAGCTTTCTCAACATTAGTTGGTATGTTTTCACATTTTTCAACTAAAGAGGAATGAGCTTCTTCAAGCTTAGTGTGAGACTTTTAAAGCTTCTTATGGTCTACCTTTAGACTCTCATAAGATGCCCTAAGCTCATCAAGTTCTTGCATAAGGTTTTTCTTTTCCTTAAGCAAGCTCTTGCACTCCTTTCTAGATTCTTTAAAATATTGAGTGAATCTTCTAGCATAGTGATTAGTTTATATTTAGTGAATTCTTCTTCATCACTATCACTAGCATTATTATGATAACTCTCATCGTCGAATGATACCTTAGCGGCCTTAGCCATGAAGCACGATAGAGTGTCGAAGAGGGAGACCTTCTCTTGGATGGCAATGCTAGCATGTCCTTTCTTCTTGCTCTTATTGTCATCCTCATCATCACTTGAGGAATCATCACTATCCCATGTAGCAACATGAGAATCATTCTTCTTCTTATGAGAGCTCTCCTTCTTTTCTTGCTTCTTCTTTTTCTTCTTTCTCTCCTTCTTGATAGCATCTTCATCATCACTATCATAAGGACATTTTGCAATAAGATGGTCCTTGCTATGTCATCTAAAGCATCTCATGGTATGCTCATTATTCTTGGATGAGTTCTTCCTCCTTCTTGCATGAAAGCCTTTCTTCTTCATGAATTTGCCAAATTGCTTGACAAAGAGAGCCATCTTCTCATCAATGTCATCACTATCACAAGAGCTTGAGTCTTCATCACTTGATGATTCAATCTTGGATTTGCCCTTGGATGTGGTGGCTTTGAATGCCACACTCTTCTTCTTATCATCATCCTTCTTCTCACTTTCCTTCTTATTCTTTTTGACCAACTCCTCTTTCTCATCATCTTCTTTATATGAATCATCGGTTATCACTTCTTAGAATACTTGTTGAGGAGTTGAATCCTTTAATGTAGTCCTCACTAGCACGGTGATCAATGTATCAAATCTCTTGGGCAAGCTTCTCAAGAACTTCATAGAGAATTGGTTGTCCTTGACCTCCTCACCAAGTGCCTTGAGCTCATTGACAATGACTTGCAACCGATAAAACATTTCCGATACACTCTCATCTTCTTGCATCTTGAAGCTAGAAAACTTTTCTTGCAAGATATATGCTTTAGCGGTCTTTGTGCCTTCGGTGCCCTCAAAAGTTTCTTCTAGCTTGGCCCAAGCATCATGAGCAATCTCAATGTTCTTCACTTGCTCAAAGGTCTTGTCATCTAGTGCCTCATGAAGAGCACTAACGGCAATGTCATTGCATTGGAACTTCTTCTCTTCCACCGGTGTAGGTGCTTCCGGATTAGCAACCTCAAATTTTGTTTCGGTGACCTTCCACACTTTTCTATTGATTGACTTGAGGTGTGCGGTCATCTTAACCTTCCAATATGCATAATTTGTACCATCAAAGTGAGGTGCCTTCTTGGTGTTGTTGATGTGAAAGCTTAATTGAGCCATTTCTTTTTCACCGTAGGTTGTTAAGCCTCAAATAAACGGTGCATCGGCTCCGATACCACTTGTAAGGTCCAAATGGCTAGAGGGGGGTGAATAGCCTATTTAAAACTTCTACAAGAAATACTTAACCACACGTGTTAGTATAAAAGATGGCTAAGCTAATTCTAGCACTAGCTCAACTGCACTATGCAAGCCACCTATACAATTCTAGTGAAGCAAGGCTATGATCTCTAATACACACCAATAAGACTAAGTCACTAAGCTACTTACTCCTATGTGAAAAAGCTACACTAAGATTAGTACAAGAAAGTAAAGAGCAAGTGACTTGATTCTTATACCAACGATGTAGAGAAGTAATGCACTCAAAGAATCAATCACAATGATAAACCACAAGAGAAATCCTTAGAAAAGAGATGACACAAGATTTTTACCGAGGTTCACTTGCTTCCCGGCAAGCTACTCCTCGTTGTGGCGATACACCCACTTGTCGGTTCGTGAGCTAATCGACTATCAAGAGTCGAGCCCTCGACGGGCGTCGCACAACCACACACAAGATGGGGATCCTCCAAGCCACAAGCTCCACTAGAGTATCCAATTTGCGAACTCCCACGGGGAAGGATCAAGAACCCCTTACAACACTTGGTGAGGGCTCCAACAATCTTCAATTGTGAGCTCAATCACCTCCGCTGCTCTAAGCCGTCTACCATGTCGAGAAACACGGAAGAGTAACAAGAAATCCGCAGCAACTCGAAGATCAAGTGCCTCTAGAATGCAACTCTCAAGCAATGCACTTGAATCTCACTCAAGATGTGCAACTAAGCAAAGAGATGAGTGGAGGGGTTGTTCTCTAGCTCAAAGGATGTCTCTAGGTCTCAAAGTATGCAAGAGTTACCCTGGAACCCCGGACATCTTCTATTTATAGCGAAGGGGTACGCAGCTAGCCGTTACCGGACGGCACAGTTCAAAACATGCTGACCGGAAGCACCGGTCAGGGTGACCGGACGCATCCGGTCACTACAGGACAAGCGTGAACAGTGCACGTCAGAAGTTACCGTTGCCGTGACCGGACGCGCTCTAGCGTTTGACTGGACGCACTGCACCTGGCATCCGGTCGGAGTCTAGTAAGCTCCCACCGTGACCGGACGCGTCCGGTCGCACATGACCGGATGCGCTGCGCGTCCGATCGTGTCGCGTTACTAACCGGACGCTCCGGTCCCGAGGACCAATGGACGTGCCGGTCGCGCGTTCTGCGTGCACCTTTCCTCTACGCCCAGGTGAACTGACCGGATGCGCTGGTCAGGCCAGACCAGCGTCCGGTCACAAACCCAAGCCCCTCTCTACCGCTTAAACTCCACCGCCTTCGCAAATGTGCTAACACCATCAAGTGTACACCACCATGTGCATGTGTGTTAGCATTTCACAAACATTTTCCAAGGCGTTATGTTAGTTCTCAGCTAGATCCTAATGCATATGCTCAAGACATTGATCTAGTGGCGCTTGATTCCTGAGCTTACCGTGATTGCCCCTCTTGATAGTCGGCTATGTGTCCTAAACCCGGTCAATCACTTCTCTACTCATCTTAGACCGGCAAGAGGAAAACCCTATGGTTATACCTTTGCCTTACGCTCTTAAATCCTTCTCTCCACTTGATCATCAAGTCCATCATTTTATGTGCATCTTCACCATGATCATCATTTCATGTCCATGCACCATCTCTTTGTGATCTTGTGGCCACCACTCCTTGCCACATACACCTTCATCACATGTGTTGCTTATGCCTAACTCAAAACACTAAACGCATGGCATTAGCAACTTGGTGTCATTAATTACCAAAACCAAACTTGGGCTTTTAGGGGCTCACCACCAGGGGATGGGCGGCACCTGGGTGGGGTCGGCTAGTCCCACCTAGTGGCCTCTCGGACTCTGCCTCAGGTGGTTGCCTCCTGGAGTCCTCTGAAGTCTTCTAGAATAGTTTTTGTTACATTTAAGTTTAATTCTTTTTGACGTTTTGATCCTCCTTTCTAGTTTTCTAATTAAATCTTGCTGAAAACATGGATTCACCAAAACTCATGGAAATTGTTAGTAATAACCTCCTATTATATGATATTGATGTATTTTCACCATTTATGCAAGGTAAATTGATGGTTCTTGATGTATATTAACTACCATCAACAAAGGCCAATGACTCGCTCAAAGCCTGCACCCTCGAGCTTGTAGACACATGGGAGGAGAGGTCCAAGGTCACTCGGTGACCTCGTCACCCTACGTAGCGAGAGGCCAATGACTCACCCGAAGCCTGCATCCTTGAGCTCACAGACACTTGGGAGGAGAGGTCTAAGGTCGCTCGATGACCTCGTCGCCCTGAGCGGCGAGGGGCAATGACTCACCCAAAGCCTGCACCCTCAAGCTCATAGACACTTGGGAGGAGAGGTCTAAGGTCGCTCGATGACCTTGTCGCCCTGCGCGGCAAAAGTCCAATGACTCGGCCGAAGCCTGCACCCTTGAGCTCACAGACACTCGGGAGGAGAGGTCCAAGGTCGCTCGATGACCTCATCACCATGCACGGTGAGAGGCCAATGACTCGCCCGAAGCCTATGTTGGTATATTTTAAACACACAGATAAATCCATAAGTGCACGGATGCCATTGTTGCTTTCACCCAGGAGTATTCCAGAGTATCGTATTTATCCAAAGGGAAATAATGGTTAAAGAAGCTGATAATTCACCATCATGTATCTACTAACTAGTATACTAACTAAACTAAAGTAGGGGTAAGTGTTGTTTATGATAAGAGTTATGAATAATGACTCACACTTAAGAGAATAACATAATAAATGAGTAGTCTAGCTAAGTTGAGATGACAACGGGTGAGTTCAAGGTTCCTAAATACTTCTCTATTACTTTGGTTCTATAGGGTATAACTAATCATGGATAAATATAGCGATCATACACAATAACACTTTGGAGCAACATTACCTTTCTAACTCTCGAGGTGGATGAGAAAGCGTAGTTGGGGGAAGGCTGCCTAAAGCTCTACGAACATCAATCCTAACATGGTTTATTACAACAGCTTGACAGAGCTGTCACCCCTGGGGCTACCACAACTAATAGTAGGATTGAGAGCAATCTCAGGTAACCTATAGTCTAGACACCATGTCTATACTATGGATTACTACTCTAGTCACATGCTAAGGTATGATAACTATACTAACCAAACACATGAAAGGTATAAATGTAGATAGAGAAGATAAATATATTAAAGCATAAGTTTTGCAAAGGTGAGATACAAAGTTATACTTGACCTCCGAAGATTTCTCCAGAACCTGAGCATGGTTCAACTCTCCCTAACTCTAAACTAGAGCTATTCTACTTCTACATCTTGAGAGCTGGCTCTCATCCTGATGAGAAGGATATAAATTAGGGTTTTAGGTATGCCTCTAGGGAGGGGGCAGGGGCTGGTATATATAGGGGAGATAGAGTAGGGAGCAAGGAATTGCCATGTCATCAGTCCATGTCAACTCCCTCGACCACCGTTGGATCAATCGACATAAAACCACCTTAGAATCAACAGTGTAGATCATAGTGTCACACCAGGCCCAATTTGGATTTGGCCCATAGTGGCCCATGTGAATGTTATGAGATATTGTGGAGAGTTTAGTCCCACCTTGGTTGTTTAGAGTGGGATAGACCAACATATAAGGCTTCTAGAGTCCATCTCACCATCCCCGGGTTAATCCTTTTACACGAAGCGAGGACGAAAGTGTAAGTGGGATGGTGATAGGTGTGGTTCATTCAGCGTGCAGAGTGGATCTGAGCCGTTTGGACTCTGGGGCATTACAAATGGTATCAAAGCCGACCTTCGCGGCCATGGGCGCGTACGGGCAGGGGCTGGACATGGGGTTCATTACACGTGTAGGCTCTGTAGAGTGCATGGCGTGGCACATGTGCCGGCACTGGGCGCATGGTCGCGTGTGCTAAGAGGGAACGTTCTTGGTTATTGTTTGCCTGATTGTGGGTATGTTGGGCCTGACGAGGACGTCGGGTTCTTTGAGGGGGGTGTATGTCACACCAGGCCCAATTTGGATTTGGCCCATAGTGGGCCATGTGAATGTTATGAGATATTGTGGAGAGTTTAGTCCCACCTTGGTTGTTTAGAGTGGGATAGACCAACATATAAGGCTTCTAGAGTCCATCTCACCATCCCCGGGTTAATCCTTTTACGCGAAGCGAGGACGAAAGCGTAAGTGGGATGGTGATAGGTGTGGTTCATTCAGCGTGCAGAGTGGATCTGAGCCGTTTGGACTCTGGGGCGTTACACGTAGGAAGGAGTACGAGGCGGCGAAGGGCGAGTGGGTCCCATACTAGGCCGGGTGGCCTCCCTAATGGGCCGACCGGCCCACTATGGTGGACTTTTGGCCCAAGCTTCGTCGTGGTGTCTTCTAGAACCTTCTAGACTTATCTTTCGTAGTTTTCGTAGGTTGAATCACATGTTGTCATCGGGTTACTTGTTTGGAGTGTATGACACTAGTCCTAAGGCTGTTTTCTAGATAAATCCTCCTGCATACAAATATTCACTAAAGCTCATGGAATTCATTAGTTTAAACCCCTATACCTATGTTTGGTAATGGAATTAAATATATATACGGGTTATGTTGATGGTTTATAATTGGTGTTAGTGACCATCAACAAGCTTCCCCAAGCTTAACCTTTGTCAGTCTCTGAGCAAAGCCAAACTCAGTAATGGATCAGGAGTTGCTACAATGTTTTCACGCCTCAAAAGTACACATGCGTTCAATCAAGAATTCTCTTCCAGATTAGAATAAACTTTCAAACTTACCTATATTACCTTCAACCATGTGACTTCTTAGCCTTCACTTGGGTCTTGAGCGATTGAAAGACAGAATGATCAAGTCAAACACTATGTCTCAAGTTTGTTGTTCCACCATTGTTTCAGAGTTTTTATAAGTTTTCAAAATAAAACTCAAAGCTTCCATTGTATGACACTCTCAAGTCCCTCAATATATGTGGTATTTGTGGATCCTCAAAAAAGGTAATGATGTTGTTATGCCTTTCTCTTCCTATTACTAAGGCTTATAGTGGAGTTCACAGGTAGGGAGATAGCATGAAAGGGCATACTTGCAACACATATGTTGTAAAGTCAAACCTTGGATCCAAAGAGTTAAGTCATACAATCAAATCAAGATGTGCATGTGTGCGGATGTATGGTGGATATATATGGTGGCTAACCTAATTCTACTGTGCTCCTCGAAAGCATATCTGTCTTTTGAAACTTGAAAACACTTTGTAAGAAAACATGGGTTGTCTTATTCATCTCTCTCTTTCTTCTTCTTCTTCTTTTAGGCGGGCATCAGAGTACTCATTGTTTTAGATATCTCGAACACTTGTCCATTTTTTCTTAACTTTTTTATTTTTTTTCTTTATGAATAACTTTTGCATAGCCACATGCTTCTTTTTTGTAACAAAACTTTTGAGAGATAGGAACAAGAACTTTGGAGCATTTATTTGATGGTTATGCTATAGGGTACATTTTTGGTGTTTACCCCCAGGGTAGGAGTAAAACATTTTTGGGTGGATCTAGATGGAATGACATGTTTTTGCGCCTACCCCCAGTATAGGAGTAGTGCATAAGTGGGTGTGTGTACGTGATCTTGATTTTAAGAGCATGACAAACCTCTTGTAAGGCACCAACAAAGCTTGACTAAACTCAATGCAATGCAAGCAGCATATATGAGTGGAAGGTTGTCTTATCTAAATATCATATATGGCTCCTGTAGAAATTCAAGCTTTGTTATACGAGGAACTCATCATGAAGTATTTTTATGTTTTTCAAAAGATAAATCTCCAAAACTTTAGTTTCACTTGGAACAAGATAAACAGCAGTTCAGACCTTCTCATATCATATATGTCAATTACTTAAACTTAGATCAAGCATATGCTATCCACGAGTTTCAAGTTCAGTGCAAATTCTTATATCAAAACAATTTTATCCAAAACTCAAGAAAATTCAAGGCTAAAAACTAGGAACTTAAAAGGAATTACAATAGAGCAACTATTTATTATTTCCATTTCAAGAGATTATCTTCAGAGCCCTCTTGATTGTATTCAACTCTTAGAAACAAATTAAAGCAAACTAGACACATCATTTATAATTAATAAGCTAAGATAAACTTTTATTTTGTTTTAGTTTGTTGATAAACTTTTATTTTGTTTTAGTTTGTTGTGCATATTTTTATTATTATTTTTAGCAATCTATATAGTAAACTTAATAAACAACAAATGGAAAGAGATACTTAGCTAGATACATGGGGGATGCCCTTCCCCTAAGCTGGATGCTGCTGTTGTCTTTCATAGAGCAGATTCACCAGTGGATGTCCTTATCATCCATGAGTGGAGTGAGATGAAGACGGCTGGGTGAACTTGCTCTTGATCACCCTGTAAAATGCTAACAACACCAAAACTCGTGGAACAGGTTAGGATAAGGAGTTAGCGGTCAACCGTTCGGAGATTAGTTGTTATTATGGGTTTAGATAGATTTACTACTGGCAAAATTTTAGCAGGATGTCTTTCTAATATATTTTTAGATTTTCTTATTTTTACAATGCAGAAAAGGAAATATGCACGGTATTTTTAATTTTTATGCCACCGCTGCGAATATTCTTACGAGTTTTTACACTTCGTAAAAATTACTCACATGGGGCTTAAAGATTTTATGATGCAATAATGAACTTCTTATTTTCTTTTTCTAATGCAATGCCTATGCAGAAAATTAAACATGCTAAAGTGAAAATAATTCATGCAACGCTGAAAAGTAAATATGGATAACTACCGATATTACCTCCCGACGTGGGTTCGGATTTTTGAGTCCTTTGGATAGGACTTCTTCCTGTGAAGTTTATTGATCAAGTACCTTGGTTCACTCTGAAGACGAAGATTCTTGTGATGACACATATATTGGTAATGTCACATTCTTCCTCCAAACCTGTCTTAAATTCAAGTTTTGATTTTGGTCTGACAGGTTCAAACTTTTATTTGTAGAAATTAGGGAATTAACTAACTCCCCCACACTTTGCTTAAAGTGCGTCCTACTCATAAAGATAAGGTAGAGATCAAGTGCATGAACTCTGTTGGTGGAAAAACACCAATAGAACCAAAATTTTATTTATTATTCTCTAGCCTTAGGCACATTGAATATGATAAGGTTGATGTTATGTGCATTGTTTGTTCTTACAACATGGGTGATAAAATAAGAATGATTGTGACATTTGAATATATTTATCAAAAAGAGTGGAGTTGCTTAACCTATAGAAGGATTGTCCATCTTTACATAATGTATCAAACTTTACACATTATGACTATCATCTTCCAAAGATAAGATATGCAAAAGTTTAGCTCGGTTGGTTAAGACTATGAGATCAAGGAAGTGGTGCTATGAACAAGCTTAAGAAATAAGACATGTTGAGTTAATCAAGTTGAATCAAGCAAAGTTGTAACTCAATCATGTTTGTTTCTTCATTTATGTGAATACAAAGATCAAAGGAAAGTTTTTTTTAAAATAATGACCACTTACCTTAAGATGTTAACTTTATCATTGGAGCGTGATGACACCCTGTGATGAAAGATAGATGACTTGTGGTAATCTTTTCTTCCTGCTTGAAGCTTATCTTGCTTGAGTTGTTCATGAGCATCTTGTCTCTTATGTCGCCCGAGATGATGATCCACCAACAGGGGGAGATGGAGGATCAACCTCCATGTCGCTCGCTCGGGACAAAGTACTTCTTGTTGAGCGAGATGATCCTGCCTGGGTGAGCTTGCTCTTCACGGACTTCCACATCTTCCTATAAAATCAACACAAGACAACACAACTCATGGAACAGGATTAGAAAAATAAAAATATAAGTGGTTAGTTGTCCGAAAGTCTACCGTCCAGAGGTTAGTCATTCAAAGGTTCGTCCGAGATTGCCTAGTAAATATTATAATCAAGATTTTGGCTTGACTTTCCCTTGATTCTTTTTAAATTCTTCTCTTAATTTGGATAGCACTACCACTCTTAAATTCTATTATTTTTCCCTATTTTTAGTAGCACCACTCTCTCTTTTTCTCAAGATCTTCATACTATTCTTGCACTCAAACTTTCTCACACTTCTACTCACTCCAATACTACTCAACTCAAGAGAATTTCGACTACGAAACTTGGGACTAGATTTTTTAGCTTGGAATTGTGAAATGCAGTTGTGAGTGAGGCCAAGAGCAGCCAAGAGAAGCAACATTTATAGAGGGGAGAGGGAAAGGTTGGGCGGCCTAGTGGTAGGGCCAGCTGACCCCACAAGTTGGCCAAATGGCCTCTCCATTTTCTGGTGCCTCCTTTGCTTCATGGTTAAGTAAATGTTGATGCTCTTTCAGTGGAGACGTGCTCTGGACAGTGCAGAGTGAAGGAAGATGGAGATATGTAGGTGAAAAGAGAAGATATGGAGGTGATGGTGATGGGTAAGTGGAGATGGAGGTGATGGTGGTGCGTAAGTAGAGATGGAGGTGATGGTGGTGGTCCCACATGTCAATGGGTCCCCGTATTTCTACCTTATACATGTATAAAAATGCAATACAAAATTATTTTTGTTAAACTATGAAATATAAGAAGATGAATGATGGAATTTTTGTATATTTATGCCTCCACAATAAATATTTCTTACAGGGTTTTACGCTCCGTAAAAATTATTTACATGGAGCTTGAATTTTTTGTATGCCATGATGAAAATTTTTATTTCATTTTTTTAATGCAAGTTTTGAAAAAATACGTGAAAGTAAAAATATAATGCAAGAAGTAAATATGGATAACTACCGAGTTACCTCCCGGTGAGGGTTCGAAATTTTGAGTCTGTCAAACTTGACTTCTCCATTCGGGTTTATTCTTCAGGTCTATCTTTCAGTCCCGAAGATGGAGACCTTGATACTTGTTTCTCAAGACATTCTAAATTGGAGTATTGTTCCAGTCTTGGCTTGAAGGCAAACCGCTCTTTTTTGCCATTGATATGGAATTTAATTTCCCTGACTCTGACATCGATGTGAGCATTTGTAGTGCTCAGGAAAGATCTCCCAAGAATGAGGGGTGTCTTCATGTCCTCATGCATATCAAGTACTATAAAATCCACAGGAACGAAAAAGTTTTATATTTTTACCAGAATATTTTTGGTGATTCCTGTAAGGCAGCGGACTGATTGGTCGGCTAGTTGCAAGCACATCAATGTTGGTGTGAGCGCTGAGTAGTTGAGCTTGTCAAAGACCTTTCTGGGCATGACACTAACGCTTTCTCTAAGATCGCATAATGTATTCTCAAAGTTCTGGCTTCCGATCAAACAATCAATAGTGGCACATCCTGGGTCTTTCTTCTTGACAGGTGAAGTATTTAGGATGGTCGCACTACACTCCTTCGTCAGCTTGATTACCTCAGTGGGGGGTAGTGGTCTTTTGTTGTTGAGGATGTCTCAAAGATACTTCGCATAGGTAGGTACCTATATGGCATCTAGCAATAGAATATTGATATATAACTTTTGAATTACCTCCACAAACTTACCAAACTGCTCATCCATTTTGGCTTTCTGATTTCTACATGAAAACGGTAGGAAAGTAGTGTCGTGGAAATTTTGTTGTAACTCTCGCTCTTGTGGCCTAACTTCTTCAACTTTGTTGTCCTTCTCCTCTTACTACACTACCACTGGTGTCCTTCCTGTCCTTGTCGGATATGGTGGATCACGAGTAGACTTGCCACCTCTTGTGGTTATGGCATTGACCTTATCAAGGTTAGCAGCAAAAGGCAGCGCAGTAGCCAACTGGGCTAATTGTGATTCTATCTTTTTATTATAGCTTAGTTGATCTTTTATGTCAGAAGAAAACTATACATTTTAGTGTTTATGTTTTCTATGACCTTATCATTAAAAGCAAGCCTTTTAGAATTAATCTCATTAATCCTATCTTGTTCTAAGATTAAGTCCCTCAGGGATGGTTGCTTGAGGTTGGAAGAATTATAATAATTACCTAGGTACTTACCTTGGTAAGTCGACCGTTGTTGTTGATTCCATCCTTGTCTCTGTTGTTGTGGGGTAGAATTGTTGATGATGATGTTTGCATCCTCCTGATATTCAAGGAATTCAACCCGTAAGTATTCTTCACATGTGTTTTGAGCATTGAATGCATCTTGACTGGCCTGACAATCTTTCTTGTAATTGTCACGCTGTTCGAGCCAATTCAACAGTACGTCCATCTTGGTTTACAATGCACACACCTCTTCTGGTACTTCTTCACTCTTATTGCATAATTGAATGTTGCATGATGACCAGCCTTGATTAGAGGCAACCTTCTCCATAAGAGTTTTAGCTTTTCTAAGGGTGAGTGACATAAATGATCCTCTAGTAGCGGCATCAAGTTGTTTATGAGATTTCTGAGTTAATCCATGGTAGAAACTTTGCAAGAGCAACCAATCTCCATTCCACGATGGGAACAATCTGAAACATATTCTTGGAAATGTTTCCATGCTTCTGCAATGGTTTCTCCTTTCTGCTGTTGGAAGTTTGAAATCTTTCCTCTTAAGGAATTGGTCTTGCCTACAGGGAAAAACATTTATAGGAAGGCCTTTGAACATTTTATCCATGTATTGATGTGATCTTTGTTGGTGTAGGACCACAAGCGAAGTAGTATGATGTCTTGAGCAACGTCCTTGATGACGACTGCGCTACTTATCTCTAGGAAATTCTAAAGATGAGCACTAGCATCTTCATGTTCCTTTCCACAGAATGGGGTAGCTTGGACCATGTTGATGAGGCTTGGATTAAGCTTAAACTCAATGTTGTTGGTTTGGAGTGTTGGTCTAGTGCGAATATTCTTAGTGCTTGGAGCAGAGAACTCACGCAGAGTCTTGTCAGCCATAGCTTCAGAAACTAGTGTTGAACTTTCTCTTGATTTGGTTGATTCTGATTGATGGAATTTGTTGAATCACAACCATTCCTACAATACCCTATATAAAATATGAACAAAGACAAACAAGGGTAATCCTGCTAAAGCAAAGGTTATGATTTTATCAATAAGTATTTATTTGGTCAATTTTCTTAGTCATGTGCCCTTTCCCGGCAACGGCGCAAGAAATGTTTATTGACATTTTTTAACATCACTATTTACTAAGTTGTCACCCCTAGCATGATGCCATAAATATGTTGTTGGTAATTATTGTTAACACTTGTAAACTCAGAGATAATAATATTAAAAGTAAAGTATTCGCAAGTGCACAGATAATATACCATTGTAGCATTTCACCCGGGAGTATACCAGGTATCGTTATTTATATTTAATCCTTAGGGAAAAGCAATGGAGTTGAGTTGGCATAGAGATATTGACAAATATGTATACTTATGATAAAAACCACTCTTATGCTTTAGCAGGGGTAAGTCAAGGGCTAAATAAATAATAAATGTATGGTAATAATGGTATTCTAGAGATAGAAATAGAGACTCATAAATGTAATATGGCTAAGTAGGAGATTCGTTAAGAGCAAAAGATTCCTAAGGCATTCCATATTTACTAAGTCTTTTGTACACTCAAGTATATACACTCTCATCTATAGTATAGCTAACTTTGGATCTATGCATAAGGAACATTACTAAGAAAGATTAAGAATAGAGCATGTCTCCCTTCGCAACATTGTTCTACGTGCTCTACTAATGGGGAGTGGACTACAAAGGACTCAACGGGAGTGTCACATCTGCGCTCTACCACATGACCCAAAGCGCAAAATGCATCTACAGGCAAACAATATCTAAGCACCATGCTTACATAGTGTCGACGACTTAACTCTGTCGAGAACTAAGCTAAGCGCTTTGCGAACATATGCATATTTTCATCATCAATCATAACTATATCAAGCATACAACTAGAGCAAACTAGGAACATAATAAATAGCAACATAATATTGAAGTAGCAAAAAGTTGTAAATATAAGAGACACAATGGCTATACCAGTCTCTAGACGGTAGATCTAGAATCCTGAACGATAGCCCAAACTCTACTTGAACCTTGTTAGCTAGCCTATACTAGAAACTTAAAGAATTAGAGCTCTATTCTCTTCTCTCTGGAAACCCTAATTTTTGATCTGGTCTTGACTTTTGACTTGATCTCTCTAGAGAGGGGGGTAATGGCTGGTTATATAGGCTAGAACATCAATCCTAAGCCCTCGGATCAAACCAACTTAAAGGACGACGTAGATGCATCCTAGGAGGCGGTGGGAAACTGACATACAAAGGAGGCAAATAGGTGGGTCCCCCAGGGGGTGGGCAGCCTCTAGGTGGGACCGGTTGGCCCCACCTAGCAATGGCTTGGCCCTCGCTTTGGTGTGGAGTCCTCTCGAGTCTTCTGGAACCTCCTGGTGTCCATTTCGCCGCAGATAAGCGTGATTTTATTGACGATTTGATCCCCCTTGATGGTTTTCTAGATAAACCCTGCTGAAAACACAGATTCACCACAACTCTTGAAAATTGTCAGTTTAAACCCCTAAGTTTATGTTGGTGATCATTCTCATGCATTTATTCAAGTTAAGTTGACGGTTTATGATGGATGATAACTACCATCAACACCTGTTCTGACAAAGGTAGGCATGCCACTCTGACCCCGCAAGGACTAAGGAGATAGTGGTCACATTGGTCTAGTCAAATGCCATCCCTGTGCCACACTGCGTAGACAAGACAACACCGGTCAGATACGGCCCAACAAGATGCATGTACGATTTCACCCACTACAGGATGGGATCCACGACGAAGGCCTTGGCTTAGACGCCAACTAGACCAGTGGGAGCCACAATCCCAATGATCAGGATCGTGGCCCTCAGCTCCTTAAGCCAACAAGGGAATCAATGACCCAGGGGCAGCTACCAACTCCTGTACGACGCCCTAGGAAATCAGGAGGCGATGACGAAGACCACGGCAAGGACCACGTCTACAGGACGACTGATGAACCACCACCATGCCTACAGTGCCACCTTGACTAGCATAGTAGCACTACATCACATCATGTCATGATGTAGCCATAAGACTATGATGACAACCATGCCCAGACATGCTCCACAAGATGGCGCAGCTTGCAAGCCAAGTTAGCTAGGACCTCCCTCAGGCTCATGACCCTTCGGTCAGGAGAATCTATTGTTGTGTACATGCCCTGGCCCTAAACTCTATATAAGAGCAGCCAGGGCACCCATCTTGGGATCCAACTCTCACCCTCTACCATTTTACTAATTCTCCATCATAGTAGCGCTCCTGGAGCTTCCCTCCAGGCAGTTCATCTCCTAGCTCAAGCTCTCGAACCTCTTCCACCATTCTTGCACTCCCTATTGTAAGAACTTCATAGCATTCAAGCGATAAACACGCACTCGATTATCTCTAAGACTGGACGTAGGGCTCTGGCCTGAACCAGTATAAATCCTCGTATCTTTTGGATGCTACCGTCGTCTTCCTAGAGCAGCGCGGCAATCGCATAAATTTACTAGTCTGGTTTACAAAACACCGATAGTTTCAGACACTTGTTTCAAGTGTTTTATTTGCCTTTAGACGTATATTGCAAGTGTTGCATCTGAATGTTTCAAAAGTAGATTGGGTGTTGCATCTCTCTCCTCTCTTTCTAATGTCTCGCCTCGGTGTTTCCTCCTCTTCCCAGCATGGGCTGGGCATCCGCCGCCCCCTCTCCCTCTTTCTCGATGCTAGTGACGTTTGGGGCAACGCGGGCCCTGTGTGGGCGCATGAAATGGCATAGGAAAAGGCTGCAGATGCGGACATCCAGACACCCATCCATCCGGGCACTAGGAGCCCCCCATTGGTAAAGGCTTCACCTTAGAAACAAATTATGTCTTTTTCAAATGATCTTGGATGAAGATGATCTTTATATAAAACTAGATAAATGCCTGTGCGTTGCACGGAAAGATAATAGTGATATAGTACATTAAGAATGAGCTTGTTTTTTAAAAAAAAATAGTATGAACATGTTACAAAAAATGCAATTTTTTAACATGATGTTCAGAACATCAATATTACAAACTTAATTTTGTGAATAGCTATAACTAAGAGGGGCAATTATGTGTTATTTGTATCCTTCAACACACCGATATGCCACACCTTCTTAATAGCATCCTTAGGATATTAAGTCAGCAAGCACCAGCAGTAAAGTAGTCCTTGCAATTCTCCTTGATGTGTTGGTGGTATCTTGTATATAAACTTTTTATTAATATTTTAAGCTACAATTTTGTTGACCATATATGTATAAAAATATGTTTTGCCGATAGAAATTACCCCTTTTACATAGTTAGAACCTATTTATAGATGATATTCTTCGTGAATATTTCCTCTGTCAGTTTCTTCTTCCTCTTCCCCTTGTTGACATCCTTCTCAATAGCCGGCATGACCAAGATCCTAATGTTTGATCTTGCTATAGCTCTTGATAGCGCTACATATAACTGAACATGTGAGAACACTAGTTCTGGCAGGTACACCCTGATATTAGGGATAGTCTACGCCTGTGCCTTGTTAACCGTCATGGTGAATTTGAGCCAAATGGGAAACTGCTTTCGCTTAAATTGGAAATGAAACATCTCATCGTTAGACAGGCATAAGGGCATGCAAGGAAAAATAATCGCTTTCCAGCATGCTATCCCAACACAATTTCTATGTCTATAGTATTATTTTTGAACCCCCATATGATAAGCTTGATACCATTGCAAAGTCCATTCACAGGGTCAATGTTCCTAAGAAATATGACTGGGCAGCCAATCTTCAGCTTTAGCACATGTGGCGGTAGACCATTTGGTGTCAAAGTGTTAAGAAATTCCTCAGGGTAGTAGTTGTGTGAATCATCTATTGCACAGTCAAAGCTATGGTACACCATCTGATCCCCTTGAAAATGGTCTATCATCTTCTTGTTAATCATGTCAACCCATTCATTCTGCGTAGAAAATATCGCTCGAGAGGTAATGTAGTCTTTGTTTGGCATATTTTCATTGAGCCTAGGGAATATACAATCAATTAGCGTATCAAGATTAACCCGTTGTACGGTACACATATATCATGAGGAAGACGGACCTCATCATCATCATTGGCCTCCTCATAGCCTCCGCCAATGCAGAGCAAGTATTCTACAAACCATGGGTCACCCTTTGCCTTCATATTATGCACCAATTTTAGATGTCACATGGAATCCCAAAGGTATGACATCTGCAGCGTGGCACCGACTGTCTGAGCGCTCGACCCTTTTCAAACAACAGGAAGAACCTGTCTAAAATCTCCACCGAACACGATAGTCTTCCCCCAAATGGTAGCTCAGGTCGGTCCATTATATCATGGAGGCTATTGTCTAGTGCCTTGATACCCTGCCTCTTTATCATGGTAGCCTCATCCCAGGGATGCAATTTGAAGCAGCTTGGCAGTACCACTCCATTTTGTGAAGCTACAAAAAGACCCATTGTTGAGGTTGAGGGAAATCTTGAACCGCGAATGGGTGGTTCTATCACAAGGCATTATCGAGGCTGCAACACCAGATATAGCTATTGCCACAGCAATCTTATTTTGGCTGCATACAGTAGCGAGCAGGGCCGTGTACAGATAAGTCTTTCTGGTGCCACTAGGTTCATCCACAAAGAACAGACCACCATTTTTTGTATCAATAGCAGACATAATCTCATTGAAGGCAGCCCGTTGCTCCTCATTAAGGGTGCCTGATAGAGCCATGTCATCAGCATCGACCTCCATGTTAGCCTCTTCAAAAATCTCCCTAGGAATATCACTAGAGGTGTCATATGAGTCATCGATATCATGAAGTGGGTGTTGACGGTCATTAACACCAATTATAAACCATCAACATAACCTACATTTATAATTAATTCCATCACCAAACATAAGAATAGGGTTTTAAACTAATAAATTCCATGAGTGTTGGTGAATCTGTGACTGCAGGAGGATTTAATCAGAAAACCGTTGTTGACGGTCATTAACATCAATTATAAACCATCAACATATTTTTGTATATATGTTTAATACCATCACCAAACATAGGTATAGGGGTTTAAACTAATAAATTGCATGAGTCTTGGTGAATATGTGAATGCAGGAGGATTTATCCAGAAAATGAGCCAGATGGACCTAATCGTCATATTTAATCACGTTTATCCGCGACGTAAACAACTCAAGAAGATTCTAGAATACACCAGAAGACGCACCACCAAAGCTTGGGCTAAATGGCCATAAAAGTGGGCCACCTAGCCCAAGCCCCAGGCTGGCTGGCCTGCTCTGAAGTCTGCTCGCCATCCGCCGCCTCGTATGCATTTCCAAGATCTACATCGTTGGTTTTATGGTGGCTATAGGTCGGTTTATTCAATGGTGATTGGGGGAGTTGACGCAGATCGATGACGTGGTGATTCCTTGCCCCCTACTCCACCTCAACCTATAGAAGGATGCCCAGACCCTCTCCCTAGAGCTATCCTAAAACCCTAATTTATATTCTCCTCGTTAAGATTAAAGTCAGCTATCAAGAGAAGATTAGTTCTCCATAGGATCTAGTCGTGTATTAGAAATAGAGAGATAGAGTGTGAGGGAAGAGTTTAGAGGAAGTGTCGGCCTGTCGATGCTCTCTCTATGTCTTGTACCCTAGCAGAGTCAAGTTCTACTTGAGCTTACTTCTGAGGATTCTCTGGTAATCAATTTCTAATTCAAGTAAGCATCGTGTTTATATTGCTCATCAGGTTCACAACTCTTAAGTGCTTTAATCTATAGGACACTCTAGGTTAAAGTAGTAATTGTAGGTGTAAGCATGGTGCTTAGACTGGGTTACTTGTGGATGTATCCAACATTTCGGATCAGTGGTAGCTCACGAGGGTGACTCTTATAGCCTCGTTGAATGCTTTGTAGTCCGCCTCCCGTTTGTAGGTCTAGCAGGATTTAGTTACAATAGGAAACATACTCTGCTTGCTTGTGCTTCCCTTAGTAATATCCCTAGTTGAACAATAGAAGACATAGCTTATCGAATTTAGAACTAGAAGACCTTTGTGATCTCCTCTATACTCCTATTATTTTAAGTCTTGTTGCTACTCCGGGTTAAGTTAGACGTAGTTACTCTCACACGTTTCCCTATGGATACGATACTTGGAATACTTCCGGGTGAAAGCTACAGTGGTATCCGTGCGCTTGTGGATTTATCTATGTGTGTTAAATATACCAACAACCATCAAGGGGGACCTATTCATCAAAGTAAATCACGTTTATCAGTCATGGCACCGACGTAGGAAGCTTCTAAAAGGCACTAGAAGGCAAATCACCGAAGCGAATCCTGAAAGGCTGACAAGTGGGGCCGACTGGCCCCACCCCTAGGCCAGCCTATGGGACCAACATTTCATACTCTCCTTCGTACGTCTATTTCCCACCGCCATTGAGGTCTAATCTACGCCGTTTATTCAAGTCGGTTGGATCCGAGGGCTCAAGATTGACGCTCCAACCTATATATAGCAGCCTCTACCCCCCCTCCATCAGGCATAAGTCAAAGCAGAAGACAGAGACCAAACCCTAATCCTCAGAGCTCTATTCTAGAGCATAGCTAGCTAGGTTAGATCTAGAGAGAGGCAAGCAGGCTTCGCTTGGATTCCTGATCGTGTTCAGAGTGTGGCTTAGTATAACCTTTGTACCCCTGTCTTTTGTATCTCTCATTACTTTTATATGTTTGCTACAATTGTTATGACATTCTTCCTTATAATATTCATGTTCCTAGTTATTATGTTCATTGTCCACTTTGATTATATGCTTAGTATAGCTAGATTGTCATTATATTCAAGCATAAGTTCGTATAGCGCTCACTCTAATAATCACGGGGTGAGTGGTCGACATTGTGTAAGCGTGGTGCTTATACGTTGTTTACCTACGGATACACCCTATATTCCAGGCCATGTGGTAGATTGTGGATGTGACACTCCCGTTGAGTCCTTTGTAGTCCACTCCCTGAATATAAGTCTACAAGTAGAATCTAGTTACAAAGGAAGACATGCTCTGTTCTTAATATTCCTTAGTAATATCCCTTATGTGTAGATATAAAGTTGATCTTAGCCATGACTACTAAGTGTAATTGCACTAATCATTGTATACTTTGACTTGTAACTAAAAATGACTTAGGAATTATCTCTCTAATTTCTAACTGGTCATGCTAATGTCTTACAAAGGAGTACTATGGGTTATTAACTATTCATTATCAATGCTCAGTTATCATGTACTTATCATATATATCTTATCCTGACTTACCCTTAGTTAAGTTAGACTGTAGTTAGTCTCACACGTTTTCCTGTGGGTACGATACTTGGAATACTTCCAGGTGAAAGCTACAGCGGTATCCATACGCTTACGGATTTATCTATGTGTGTTAATTTATACCAACAGTGGGTACATCTTTATATCCTTCTGCATTGATTGAAGTATTTTTTGAATATCTACGAGGACCATCTGCTCCACCATGAAGTTGGATTGGTTGTTGCGCCTATAGTCCTCCGACATTGCCTATTTGTGTTTCTCCCAAAGTCCGAACACATCACTTGGCTTGTAGATCACCAATATCGTGGCAAATAGCCTTCTTAATGCATATGGCATCATCCACTCAGTAGCCTCAACCAAGCTCTTGTCCAGCATGTTGTCCGTTTCGATTAGTCCTCTCCTTTCTGTAGCTTCATGAAAGGTCGGTAGGATTTGGCCATCAACGGTCCTAAGATCATTGAAGGAGATTGCACCGGGAATGTTGTTTAGAAGAACCCTAAGATAGTAACACTCTCCCTCGGCTAGATTGGCAGAGACGATTCTTCCAATCTGTTGTAGAGATTTTTCCCGTACCCTCCTCTACCATCTTTTGCCCTGTGTGTGCCAGCTATAAAACTCAGGGAATTTTGGGTACAAGATACATTAGGCTCTTTCATCTGTCCTGTTCATCTCAAAGTACGCTGTAAGCATCGACTTTTCAACTCCTGGATCATTAAGCACTCGTTCAACCCCCTCACGATGGTGAAATAACACCACGTGCATGTCTAGAAGATGTAGTTGTAAGGACAACACAGAAGGGGACCTCTCGCTCCCATCTAGCATCTCGGTACTACTTGATCTCATCGATGTTCCCTTCATTGTCCTTCTTGTCTACCTCTCTCACAGCCACAGACGCCCGGTCATGACCCTTGTATATGTACTTGAATAGGTACTTGACTGCCTAGATGCCCCCACATGCCTCAACATTGATATGGCAGTTGAACAGACGAAGGAGATATGGGTTGTAAGGCACGACCCATTGTTGACGGCCACTAACATCAATTATAAACCATCAAAGAAACATGTATAAGGGCACAAATGAGGTCACCAACAAAGGTTTAGAGTTTAAACTAATAAATTTCATGAGTTTTGGTGAATCAGTATTTTCAGCAGGGTTATTCTAGAAAACCGGCAAGGAGGATCAAAACATGAAATAGAACCAAACTTAACCATGACGAAAACTACTCCAGAAGGTTCCAGAGGACACCAGAAGACACCACACCATGGCGGACCCCAAGAGGCTGCCAGGTGGGGTCGGCCGGCCCCACTATGATGTTGCCTGGCCCCCTATGGGCCCCGCTGTCAGCCCACTTCTAGAATGTTCCTCCATCGCCTCCTAGGGTTGCATCTACGCTGTTCTTCAAGATAGTTTGATCCAAGGGCTCATGTTGCACCCTTAGGGCCATATAAATAGACCCTTGCCCCCTCCCTAGAGCCATTTCTAAAACCCTAATTTATATTCTCTAGTCAGGATCAATTAAGGGGGGTCCCATGAAAGGATCAACCTCTCAGAGCCAGCTATCAAGAGAACGTTAGTCCTCATTAGGATCTAGTCTTTAGAAACAGAGAGTGGAGAGGAGGGAAGAGTTTGGAGGAGGTGTCGGCCTATTGGTGCTCCCTCTACGGCTTATACCTTGGCGAAAGTTAACCTACGTTTGAGATTTCTCTGGTAATCAACTTCTTATTCAAGTAAGCATCGTGTCTATATTGTTCTTTAAGTTTGTGAGTCTCTTTTGAGTGCTTTAATCTACGGCCTTAGTTTAAGGTATAATTCATAGTGTAAGCATGGTGCTTAGGCTCGGGTTACTCATGGATGCACCCAATTTTCTAGATCGGTGGTAGCTCGCGAAGGTGACAGCTTTGTTGAATCCTCTGTAGTCCACCTCCCGTTAATAGGACTAGTAGGGCTTTTAGTTGCTTGTAGGGAAGAAATTTTGCATTTGTTCCTTATAAGACATCTCCCTAGATAGAACAGTAGAAGGCATAGCTTACAGAGATTAGAACTAGAAGACCTTAGCGATCTTCTCAACACTCCTGACTTTCTTAAGTCTTGTTGTTGCTCCGGGTTAAGTTGGACTGTAGTTAGCCTCACATGTTTCCTCATGGATACAATACTTGGAATATCTCTGGGTGAAAGTGACAGCGGTATCCATACACTTGTGGATTTATCTGTGTGCGTTAAAATATACCAACAAGCTTTCTGGCGCCATTGCCGGGGAAATAGTTACTGAGTTAACTTCAAACCTAGCTTAATCTTTTATCATACTCTTTTATCTTTTTATTCCTTCATTCTTTTTTTCTCTTTTCCATTATGAATTTCACTCCTTTCTATCAATATGGCATGAGCACGAGCTTTGGGCCACCAAAATCTTTAGAGCCTATCCTAACACCTGGCTATAAGCTGCACCCATATTTTATAAAACTAATTCAGGATAAATCCTTCTCTGGAGAAGGCAATGCAAACCCATACTCTCACCTATAGGAGTTTGAACATATTTGTGCATGCTTGCGTATCGCTGGCATGTCAAACAAAACCTTAAGATGAAAGTCGTTTCTATTCTCTTTGACAGGAATAGCTAAACAATGGTACAATCTAACCTTAGAGAGTATGCATGGAGATTGAGAAACATTATGCTCAGAATTTTGTTTACGTTTCTTTTCCATCCGTCAAGTGGTTAGCCTTTGGATAGAGGTTCTAAATTTTAGACAATTAGAAAAAGAATGTGGCAGAACCTCCTAAATAATATGGCCCACATGCACCTGTCATTATCTCAAAGACCTCTAACGGCTATGCATGTGTACCATAGAACCTTAGAAGTTTGTATAATATGGCCCACATGCACCTGTCATTATCTCAAAGACCTCTAACGGCTATCACATTCCAGAGGCATTGCAGTATTACAATAGTTTATATAATAAATTACATCAGAGTAAAAGTGCGGAAGTCTTACATAACATAAGTTTACAAACCATTTGTTCCAAACCTTACAAACCTTAAGTTTAGTTATTACAACCATAGTAGTGGATTAACATTAGTAACTTTATTACAGGTCACCAAAACAAAGTACTCTACCCAAGAGCCACACATACTACTCGTCGTCGCTTACCGCAAAAACGGTCATGCAGTAGGGTCCGAAACAAACATGCTCATGTGACGAACCTGCAACAAGGGTTTAACAAACCCTGAGTACAAAAGTACTCCACAAGACTTAACTGACGAAAAGGGTGGAGAAGACTCATGTCGCACCTGGTTTTCCGAAGAATACCAAGCGCTAACTACATGTGTGCCCAAGATGTCCACACAACACATATAGTGACAAATATGGAGAATATCAAGAGCAATGCTTTATTATATATCGACCATAGTTACAACAGGACTTACAACTATTATAAAAGCATAGCAGAAACTATTCTTGAGCTTTTCTTCGGGGCTTCATACTCCATAGGGACGGTTGACTGGGGGGAGCACTCGCCTAGTACTCATGGACTCCGCAAGAAACTCTTCACTTGATTCACCATCTGGTACCCATCCAGGATTTTTTTTATTATTGGTGACAACGACAAGCGTCAGCTCACCATGCTTAGCAAGTATACCATGAGGTTATGCAAGGCTCAAGAAGGCTTGACTCAGTTGTACTGCAGTAAGCATTTTTAGTTAGTCATATTCTATTATTTATGTCTATGTTTCTAAGTTATGCTTAAGGCTCCCATGTGAATATAATTAGTTATCACCATCAAGATTTATCATATCCCAAACCATCCATAGAACCATCTATCTCGAAAAGGATCCAGGCCGCTCGTGACCGTGAGCACGGCTGATATATTAGTTTGATCAAACTCTGTAGAGTGTGTACACTTTCACCTTGAGTCGTGAATACCCCTGTGCCCGAGGTGGCCAACCTCTTGACTCACTTCCAAGGTAAGTCGGCAGGGTTCACTACGAAGCCTTTCACTAATTACCCTAACAAGTTAGTAGCCGCGAGGTTTCAGCGTCTAGACGAATGGAGCCCCCCCTTCAAGAGTGGCACACCATGACCGCAGCCCAGTACTCACCTTGATAGGCAAGAAGCCATTCTGCAACCTAGTCCCCCCTCTTGCGCCGAAAACTTTCGGTAACTACTAACAAGCTAGAGAAAACTAGCTATACGACTAAGATCATGCCCATTTTGATTCTCAAGGTTGTACGGAAGTCCTGGGTTGCCGCTTTAAGATTCAGTCCTTACGGAGGGCAGACTAGAGCACCCAACAAGGCTCAATGCTCTAACTCTCTTTCTGTCCATGTTGCCAAAAAGCACCATTTAACCGATGATTCCATATGTCATTAATCAATATTAACATTACAATATTTGGTAATTGCAAGCTAAGCAAAGCTACCCACATGCATGAATCTAGGGTAAACAAGGAGTACAAGGTATCAAAAGTACTAGGTAAGATCCTTAGCATCATATTAGACACATGCATATGAAAGTGATTATAAGGTTATTAGGTGACAAGGGAACTCATGTTACACTTGCCTCAAATAGTGCTCAAACTTGTCCAACTCTCCTTCTGGATCATCCTTGTATAGCTTCATCTAACGATAGCTACAACTATCACAAGCATCATAGACAAACCTAGAAGCATTACATCAATCATTATATATAAAACAAGATATAAAGTTTATTAAACAAGTAGGGCTTGTTCTAAGACCGTGAGAGTGCAAAAACTAACTAACACAGGAGCCACGGTTAAAAGATATGATAGTTGAAAAGTATAGATGGGAAGGATTGAATTCATATGAGAAGGTGAAGTTTGGACTTGAAGATACATATTCGGAACAAAAAGGGTTGGACATGTGTATAGGTTACTTGGGAACATATCATGATAAACCAGTGCACTAAGGTGGATGATAGATCAAAGGGAAACACGATTATGGCGATTTGTGCATCGGTTGAGCGTACCCGGTGGCGGACAGTGGCAGGTAGCAGCGGCTGCGGCCATGAGAAGGTAGAGACACATCGAACTTATTGGCATAGAACTTGGTAGGATCATGTGCAACTAGGAAACACACGGTCATGGTAGAGGGCTCAGCGAATCATGTAGCGGTTTAGCGGGGAACATGGCGAATTGTTGAGGTATCCAAAACATACACGTCGGCGGACAGCGGTGGTTATGATGACTAATTGCATGGTTATAACAAAGACAAATGGTGATTCATTGGATGGGGTTGCAAGGCACTGCATGGAACATATTGTGACAAAAGGACATGATGTTTTGACCGTCGGTTACACGGGGAACAAGATTGCAATACGTGGCTGTTGACATGGCAGGAGCAGCGACATGGCGATGCTTATATCCTCAGTGTTGTGGTTCATATGACCAAGAAAACTTGTGGATATATGTGCAAGTATATGATGCACATTGTGGTCGAAGGGCTTGACCACCGGAGCGGCGAAACATCGGGAACACGCATGCCAACCGGCATCAACACGGCTGCGGGGCAGCAGGGACAGCGTGCACAAGATAGGAACATATATCTTTCATATTTGGTCATATCGCCATGAAACTTTGCAAAGGCATGTGCAACTATATAGATGATGGTATAGCCAAAGAATGCATCCTGGGGTTCACTGGATCAACGGGAACGTTGTTGCCAAACACAGGGTGTCTGCTGTTTGGACAGCAGGCGTAGTAGGCACTTCGATCTCCATATCTCGGCCATCGGGGATTGCATAACCAAACCAACTTGTGGGATCATGTGCAGGGATGTCATGAACATGTAGGTTCAAGGGCTTGATGATTTGGACAGTGGATTAGCGGGGAACGCCAAAACCACTCAGAGCTGCAATCTGACCAAACAGCAGGAACAGCGGGCGTGGTGATGACGATATCTCTAGTTCCTGAACTCCTATGGTAAAACCACCTTACAGAGGCATGTTCAAGGATATTACCTACAATTTTACCAAAAGGTTTGATGATAGGAGTCACGAAACAGCGAGGAACGCCAATTCCGTCAGCAGCAGCAAAACTGGCAGCGAGGACAGCAACACATACATCAGGTAAACTTCGCCGGGGATCAATCATACATCATCTAAGGTACTTGATATGCAGAGGTGACCATGAAAACATGATGGGAGAGATGATGGAGTGTTCTCACCAAGGGAAAGGGTGTGGTGGAGTGAGGAGATGCATCGACGACGGCCGGTGACGACGATGTAGTACAACGGGGCATCCTTCTCGCGTTGCGGTTGATCGGGGCAGCCATGGGGAAGGAGGAGGAGCTGTAGGGGCGTCCCTCCTCTGTTCTTCACATGGGAAATGAAGGGGGAGGCGTGAGGGGGAGATGGGGGAGGTATATATGAAGGGGAAGTGATGGGAGGTGAAGGGGTAGAAAGGCAAAGGGCCATGGCTTGATATTCTTTGCCTTGGTTGATATTTTTGCAAGATTGGAGAGGGCTTCTAGGGAGGTGACGTGGGAGAGGGGAGAGGAAGAGATAGAGGGCTGGTTGGGCTTGATGTTGGACCCCAAAGGAGAGGAGGATGGTTGGGCTTTGACCCATGGCGAGAGCTAAGGAAAAGTTTGGACCAGGTTTGGCCCGAAGCGATGATAGTATTACGGGGCTAGTTGCTTGTGGCCTTTCTTGGATTGTGGGCTTTGATCAAGAGGATATAAGGTAGAGAGAAAAGAGTCCATGATGATGTTGCCAAAGGTGAGTAAAGGAGAGAAAAGAATAAGCCCATTAGAAAGAGAGAACAATGTTAGGGCCGCCATTGGGTTGATAAGAGGAAGAAATGAGATTAACTTGGGTATGTGACATGTGAGTGATTTTACTCGAACGTGATGGTAGAATTGTGTGAGAGTGATGACATACAATGATTGGCCATCAAGCATAGATTTAGTGCTTTGGGGAAAACTTGGTCGGAAATAATTAGAAGCTCTAAAATGAGGAGAAAAGAGAGAAAGAGAGACCGGGCTAGTTAGGGTTTTGACAAGATGAAACTTGAAGACCCGCCAAGGTTTTTGGAACAAGGATCAAGATGAATGGTTTCTAAGGATTTGATCATGGTTCTGAGGTTATGGAAACTTTATCAAAGATCTTGAGAGATTTGATTTGAATCAAACCCTAAGCGCGTTTAAAAACATTTAAACTCATTTTTCATACAAAGACACTATGCAAAGGCATGAAATGCAACAAACCATTTAATTAAATTCTAAAAAAATTTAGAAACTCACATTTTCCAACATATAAATTGTGGTCAACTTAAGTAAAGTTGGATATTTTAGAAAATAGTAAAAATCTTCTGTTATGTTTTCAGTATTTTCTAGTCACATCCCAAAACCGAAATTTTTAGGGTGTGACAACTCAGGAATGTAGGCTCAGGGGAATCAAGGTGAGGATGTAGCAAGAATCAAAGTTCTTTTGCATAAAAGCTACTAATAGTGGGTCCTTAAGAGCAACATTTTAAATCATCATTAGTCATTAACAGAATGTAAGTGATCCTAGTCTAGATCAGGTAACTCATACAACTTCTTTCTTAATCTTCGACTAATGTTCCACTTGTTAACTATGATGTTGAATAGAGAATCAAGTCTCCATATCCAAGGAACAACGACGATTCGAACTGATTATACCTAGCTGGGGATCCCTAACCACATGACATATGCCGGACTCTAACCTGCATATATCAACCTTCACCTGGATCCTCCAAAATGTGACTGGGTCTAGCGCCACCCAAGAGTATAGTACACCTCCAATCTAGCCCTTAGCTATAAGGGTACACACTACTCTCGCGATCTCTCCACTCACAGTGCGTGGTTAGCCGTTCACATGATGGAATTACTGAGGTCTTAGGTTTACCGGAGCATGTGGCCAGTTGCAAAGTCTCGGCGCACATAATTCAATCAACAGTACTGTCCTTAATCGACACAGGCGAAAACACTACATTGAGACTCCTTTCCCAATGCAAGTTACCCGTCTAGTCCCAATTCATTATCATGTCACATTATCTCACAAGTGATGCCAACTTTAACCATTTGGAAATATTTTCCTTTTAAAGCCTATTTCATTAAGCAAGATTAAGCATAACTAAGCCTTTTCAAATAAAAATAGGTATCAAGGATGATACTAAGTAATCAAGGCTGGTAATGCAACAATTAGGATATCACTCAACGCCTATCACCTAATGCATAAAGCATAAGCATAAGCATAAGTGATGTAAACTTTGTAAAACACAAGGAGGGGTTGTATGTATTCGGGGCTTGCCTTGGTCAATGGGAATTTCTGGTTCTGGATCAGTCCTACAAATATCGAACCCAACCTCCATAGGGGACTGCTCTTCCTCGGGGACTGGTGTGACCACGTTAACCTCCTCATTCACGGAGACTATACGAGATAACATGACATGCTTCAACATGATGAAGTAATAAATATGATGCTTGGTGATGGTATGACAAAATTAAGAACTTGAGTACAACTTTCCTTCATGGTACAGTTGCAAGCCAACAAAGCCTAACCTAACCCTAGCCTAGGGTTTCATTAGGTTAACTACTTTGTTAATGACTGTCATTAAGCACCTGAAATAATATTAATTAAGCCCTAACAACATGATTAAGAGAGCTCAAACAATTAATTAAAGGTGTCAAAGGTCATTAAGAGTTAATGACCTAGGGTCAACACACAATCATAAAATCAATCAAACCCTAAAATGATTAAACAGGATTAAGGGTTAATTGATTATTTAATTAAGCATATAATTAAGTATAAAATCAACTTTGTCCAAATCAGCCCAAAATTTTTGTGAAGGTGGGTTACATCATGAAATAGTGGCAAAACAAATTTCACAATTTTTACACAATTATTTAAGCTTAGAAAAATCATAGAAATCTTATTTATTAATTAATTGAGCTAATTTTAAATCAATCAAAAAGTACTCCAAATTGGAATTTCATATTTTTCCTAGATAGTACACATCACAGAGAGGCTACACAAAAATTTTTAGAATTTTTGGAGATCTAAATATTGTTCTGTGAAATAAACAAAATTCAGTACTATTTATTTATCAGAAAAAACAAATTCTCTTACTCCGGCCCAACTGGCCCGCGCTGCCCGAGCACACCCCTCTCCCCTCTCCCCCCCCAGCCCACGTTGCCTTTGCCTGGCCCAACCGACTGGGCCGGCCCAGCAAGGCCGAGCCACTTCCCTAGCTCCAGCCGACGGCCAAGACGGTGGCCAGCCGGCGGCGAGGCTCCGGCAAGGCGGACCGCACCAGCCTGACCAACACAAGCCCGTGAACCTACTTCGACTGCCCTAACAGCAGCAAGCACCCCGGAGGGAGCTCCACACCGGCCATGGCGGCCACGGTGGTGACGGCGAACGGCTCTCCGACGAGCAAAGCCTGTAAAGGTGAAATTAAGAGCACCGAAAGGTCCAGTGGCTCACCCCGATCACGACTGGGCAGTTGGTAGACACGGAGAGGCAGCGGAGATGACCTGCCACGGGAAGGCACGCACGGTGGCACTTTGTGGTCGTCGAGGAGGAAGATGGCGACTTCCGGCCGACCTCGGTGGAGAGACACAGTGCAAGCAGGCTAGGCGGGGGCACGCGGAGCGAGGTGAACTCGGTGGCACTCGCAGCTTGGCCGGAGATGGCTTGGTAGCAATAGTGATGAGCGGTGGAGCGATGGCGGCGGCAGTGGCAAAACAGGGGAAGAGGAAAAACAATGACGGCGGCTCGGGCTTTATGGCCGAGGCAAGGCAAATTGAGGGCGACACGCAAGGATGGGTTGGCCACGCCGAAGCAGCTGCTGGCAGCCATGGACGTGCCTGGAAATGGCCGGAAGGACACCGACGATGAACTGCCTGCTGCCCTGCTCAACTTGAACTATTTACGAAATTGCCACTGAGATAGATTCCCAAATTACTATCAAATTTTCTAAAGAAGTTAAAAATCTATAAAAAAAAAAGTTGTTCAACTTTTCAAATCCTACAACTTTCTTAATAAAAACTTTTTCAAATTTAGCTTAGATTTTGAAATTTGAATTTGAAATCAAAAGGGGACAATTTCTGGAAATTGGTAAATTTAAAATTACTTTAAATTTTACATTGAAACTTTAAAAACTCAAAACATCAAAGTTGTACATCTTGGCAAGATCTACAACTTTGCTTTTTAAACCATTTTCAAATTCTGCCTCCATTTTAAAATTGGAATTAGGAAATGAAAATGGGTCAAATTTGAGATTTGAATCTTTTCAAAATTACTCCTAATTTTATACTAAAACTTTAAAAACTCCAAAAACCAAAGTTGTACAACTTGACCAGATCTACAAGTTTTATTTTTGGCTCACCCCCAAATTCTTTTTAGATTTTGAATTACACAAAAGGGGTAAAACGGGGTTTTTTGGAAATCAGGGTTTTGAATCAAATTCAAACTCGATTTGGTTTCTACATTCATTGATGATTAATTAGCGATCACAACTATCATCCAAATGTAACATTGGGTCAAATCACACTTGACCTTTCCAATGCTCCATTTGTTTGAACCAATTTTGAATTATAAATTCATTTTAATAAACCTCCCAATTTGAATTCGAATTTGAATTGGAAAACTTAGGGCAAGTTTTGGAACTCAAATTCAACCTCAAACTTGGAGTTAATTTTTTAAATGTTGCACTTGAGTTTATCCCCTACACCTGACACTAGTGTAGAGCATAGCTTTACACCTCAATTTACATAGGGCATAAACCAAGTATTTGAAATGACATTCAAAACTAGGGTTTTGGATTGAAGTCAAACATCACCAGAACTCAATCAACCTAGAAAATGTAAACTTATTTTAGTTGATGTACATCAGATTGACTAAAACATAAATGCTTCGCAATGCATATGATGACATGGCCAGTTTTAGTTACCATAACACCAGGGGTGTTACAAAGAATCTCTTAGCACATCGTGGGATTATTTTAATGAACTCATCAACACTGGGCCGAACCTTGCCATTCCAGACTCAATACTCCTTCAATATTTTTACATAGGTCTTAGCAAGAATTCTAGGGAATCCCTTGATTTAGCCTCTAGAGGAGCTTTCTTCATTTGTCTGCTAGTGAAGTAAGGTCTATGCTTAATAAGATTTGTGAAAAGACCCCTTGCACGAGCATTCATTATGAGCTCCCTGAGGAAGAGAAGAAATCATCTTTCGAATAAGAAGATAAAGTCTTGATAGCCAAATCATAATCATTCTAATCCTAAGATTTAGCTATCAACCCCAAACCATCAATACCCCATAATCCAAATCCTCTGAGGAAAGAAGAAAGTCAAACTTTTGAAATTTCTTGTGAGGATGATATGTTTGATGTTGATTTTAAGAATTTAAACTTTCAATTCCACAAGAGACCTTTGAGTGAATATAATTCAAATCCTCTTATAAAGGGACCTCTTAGAAAGCATCCTTATTTCCATATAGGACATCAGGAAGAATGCAAGGATAGCATGTCTAGTGATGCCATAGAAGGAGAGCCAAACTTTTTAGATGATATTTCTATCCTCTTCCCTTCTATGCCCACATTAGATGTCTTATCTAAATTCATCTCTCAACCCATCCTTGACCCTGATGATCTCTTTCATGCCCTTTCTCCTAAGTCTCATGATGACCCTAGGAATCCACTAAGACAACCAAAGTATAGGAGTCATGAAGACCACAAAGATAACCAAGAAAAGCAACGACAATGGCAGAAATGTATTAGGAATTGCCTGAAATATATGAAGAACACATATGTTGTTGTTAAAGAATGGATGGATAAGGACGAAGCCTTATGATTAGGATCCAAACTTGGACTAGATCCAAACGGTGAGCTTAAATCAATCTCTTCAACAAACAAGACTCATCCAAGCTTGGAAGAAGCCTTAGATGAGAAAAAACTGAGAGACATCAATCTATAGGAAATTTTAGACAATAAAACGTCTAATGACTATCATAGGCATGGAATGATGGAGACAATGTTTCTGCCTATAAACATTCATGAAGAAACACCCTTGGAGCTTGAAAAGGAAGATGACATCGATAAGCATGGAAGCTATATTATGAATACCTCATCGAATCCATGCTCACATGAGAAATCTCCTAAATTAATTGGTCTCTCCAACATTGCCACACATGAGATTTTTCAACCCCCTCATACTCCCTGCTCATAAAAACTTTGAAAGGGTGGTTGTAGATGCATATGTTTATCTTAAATATTGTAGATCTCGTTGTGTGAATCTTGAGATAGGTACACAAAGATTGGTGTCAGAAGGGAAACCACTTCACCAATTCAAAACACAATTTGAAAGTTTCCTAGGGACAAGCTTTTGTCCTAAAGCAAGTATGAGCTTTCACCTTTTTGCCCTTGTGAAGTGAGTATAGAAATATTGTAAAAATATTTCTTTAGGTATTTTTGTCACAAACCATTTTAGGTTTAAAGCAAAAAGGATGAACAATGATGACTTAAGGTATATCCAACCAATCATCATGCAACATTAAACTACATCTATCCAACTTGACTTTGCCTTGCAAAATTCAAGCTTGGGGGATGGGTTGCTCTGAAAAATCTTAAGCAATGTTTCTATTTTTTTGTTGTCTCTACCCTCAAGCCATGACTCAATTTGCTAAATAACAATCATGCTCTTTCATCTCCAATTGAATAAATCTTTATAATGCTTTCATGTTACCTTTGTCTGCTACAGTATATGCGTAGGTTTTGAAGTATTTTCATACACCTTTTAAATTAGGCATGGTGCTTAGTTTAAATTATTTTCCTGAATTAAATTAGACGAGGTGTTTAGTTTGATTTTCAAACTAATAGGTGTGTTGATCTTATTTCCAAAGGCTTTTTAAATTAAACGTGGTGCTTAGGTTAAAATGCCTTCCTAAATCAAATTAGACATGGTGTCTAGGTTGATTCTGAGCTAAAAGTGTGCTTTAATAGATACTAGATATTTTGTTGGACTAACCCATGCAGAAAACTCTCAATTCAATTTGGGTAAGTCATGCAATGAATTCAAATTAGAGATGAAGCAAGGCACATGATAAACTCCAATAACTTTGCACAAGAAGACACAGCTCATTTTAAGTATCAATGTTCATTCACTCTGTCTTCTATTATAAATTGCCTTCTACCTTGAGCCATGCTTGTATAAGAATATGATAAAAAAATCTATGCTAAATAATCTCAACACTATCTTTTTATTAGCATAGAAGGAACACAGTAAAATTCTAGACAAACAACCTGTGTTTTAAAATTATATATTTCTTTGGGTATGTGTTGTCCACTAATCCATTATAGGCATAAGAATGAATGAAGTGGAAGGTCTAATAAGGTGTCAAAAGATCGAAGAGTAGAAAGATGGCATGACAAAAGGATAAGAAAGAAGGAGTACAATCTAGGGGACAAGAAGCTCATGAATAGCCCAAGCTACAAGGCTAGCCGAG
This sequence comes from Saccharum hybrid cultivar R570, assembly GCA_038087645.1. Lineage (NCBI taxonomy): Eukaryota > Viridiplantae > Streptophyta > Magnoliopsida > Poales > Poaceae > Saccharum > Saccharum hybrid cultivar. The sequence continues at coordinate 5,141,495 of JAQSUU010000190.1, read as the reverse complement.
AAAGGAAAACTTCAAGTAAAAAGGGAAGGACCATCATGAGTCATCTATCCTTCATCATATGGTGTCTTCACGCTCGACAAAGGCAACATCCTAAGGTAAATGGTCTTTATTTCAAAAGTTTTCCTTGATTCTAGTAGGCACACAAATAAGAAACAAACAAATTTGAGTTACAATTTCACTTGATCCAACCTGATTAACTTAATATTTTAGTTTTGTAAACTTGTTTCTAACACCACTTTCTTAATCTCATAGTCTTAACCAAATGAACTTAAATGCTATATTCATGCTCATTCTTCTGATCTTACCACTCATGTTACAATTGAACAAAGTACATAATATCAACTTCATCTTGTTCCATATGCCCAAGGTTAGAGAAGAGTAAATAAAGTTTTGGTTCTGTTGGTGTTTTCCCACCAATAGAGCCCATGCACTTGGTTTCTACCTAGTCTTTGCAAGCAGGACACACTTCGAGCAAACTGTGGAGGGGTTTGTCAATTCCCCAAAATTCTATAAGTGAAAGTTTTGAACTCGTGAACGTGCACACTGAGCAAGATGCTTCCAGCTTCCACTACTAATGCTTCACTTCAACCGGCTGGACAAGCAAAGAACAAGGATGGCACCACCATCAGAAGCATCACCGCACTGAATTACCAACACCTGTGAAAGATGAACGTACTCCGCCTAAGTTCAGCCACAGAGCAAGCAGGTAGGAAAGAAAAGGTGACAACATCATCAGAGTCATCATCACAAGTGGTGCAAGATGCACCCGAGGAATAAACAAGATTGAAGAAAAAGTCCTATCCGGAGGACTTAAAAATCCAAACCCTCGCCGAGAGGTAACATCAATAATTATCCATATTTACTTTTTAGCATTGCATGAATTATTTTCCACTTTAGCATATTCACTTTTCTATATTAGCATTACATTAGAAAAGGAAATAAAAGTCTTACAGTTGCATCATAAAATCCTAAGCCCCATGTGAATAAATCTACGGTGTGTAAACACCCTCGAGAATATTCACCGTAGTGGCATAAAAAATAAAAATATATCATGCATACGTATTTTTTTCCTGCATTATAAATTTAGAAAACTCTAAAAATATGAGATAGACATCCTGCTAGAACTCGATCGATCAGAAAATATCTTTAACTCGCAAGAACAACTAATCTCCTAGTGGCTGACCGCTAACCCCTCATCTTAATCCGTGCCACGAGTTTTGGTGTTCTTATTGGAGCATTTTGTAGGATGACACATATAATCAAGAGCAAGTTCATCTGGTCGTCTTCACTCCATCTGTGGATAAGAAGGACATCCATTGGTAACATGCTCTAAGAAGGATCACTCAACTCTCAACATTCAACCATGACAACATCCAGCTTGGCGGAGGAGCATCCCCCATGTATCTAGCTAAATATTTCTTTCTTATTTGGTTTTACTATTTTTTAGTTTGCAATATTTGTTAAAAAATAAAAAGATGCATAACAAACCAAACAAAATAAAAATTTATCTTAGCTAGTTATATTATATTAGTAAGGTGTGATCTTAAATTTTAAAAATAAAATAAAAGGTGTGTCTAGTTTGCTTAATTTATTTTTAGAAGTTGAATAAATAAGAGGATTTAGAGTAATCTCTTAAATAGAAATGATGAATATTTACTCTGTCGTAATTCCTTTTAAGTACCTAGTTTTCAGCCTTGAATTCTTCTGAGTTTTGAATAAGAATGTTTTGATAGAAGGATTTACTCTGAATTTGAAACTCATGGGTAGCATATGCTTGATCTAAGTCTAGGTAATTAATGGATATGGTATGAGAAGGTCTGAGCTACTATTTATCTTGTTCCAAGTGACACTTATGTTCTGGAGATTTATATTTTTGAAAAACACAAAAATATTACATGATGAGTTCCTGTATGACAAAGCTTGAATTCCCACCAGAGCCATACATGTTATTTATGCTAGGAAAACTTCCACATATGTGCTACTTGCTTTTGCATTGAGTGTTGTCAAGCTTTGTTGATGCCTTATGAGAGGTTAGTTATGCTCTTAAAATCAAGATCACGTACACACCACCCACATGTGCACTACTCCTACATTGGGGGTAGGCGCAAAAACATGCTTTCCATCTAGAACCACCCAAAAATATTCTACTCCGACACTAGGGGTGAACACAAAAATATGCTAGGTTTTTCATCCACCAAATAAATGCTCCAAGTTTTTGTTAATATCTGTCTTAAAATTTTGTTGCAAAAAAGAGACATGGGGCTATGTAAAAGTTATTCATGAAAAAAAAGAAAAAAAGAGTTGAGAGAAAAATGGGAAAGTGTCCGAGATATCTAAAACAATGGGTACTTAGATGCCTGCCTGAAAAAAAGATGAATAAGATAGCCCTTCTCTATAGCAAAAGCTTTCAAGTTTTAAAAGAGAGATATTTTCAAGGAGCAAAGTAGAATTAGGTTAGCCACCATATATATTGAAAATGCATCTAGGCCCTTGTGGGTTTTGGTGCATTGAATGACAACACGATTAAGGGACTAATAATATTTATGAGACTTGCAGGTATTTAGTCCCAGGTGAATTATTATGTGTTGGACTCATAAATGTGTGGTGATCATATAAATGTCAAATGGAGTTCAAGATTTATTGTGAAGCAAGGTTTTGCAAGCAACTGTGATATCAAATAGATGAGACATAAAGTGTTGCATATGGAATGGTCTCAACTATAAAGCTTGCAAGAACAAATATCAAAGATAGTTGTCAAGATTGTGAGGATTATTGGAAACAATCTAGTTGGAGCACAAGACAACAATGCAAATGAAATGGTATTCATATCTTGGTTAGAAGCACTGACAAGACATGTTAATCTTGAGAAGGTGAAGATAGCAAGGAAAACTCTTTGAGGTACTAAGCGAAAGGTGAATGGCAAGTGATGGCTTGGCGGTCGATGGACATAGCTAAAAGTGAAGAAGGAATTTACTTGCATTTAGTCGAGGCACTAATCAAGTGGTGTTTGTCAATGTGGAAGATCAAATCAAATGTTCATTGTGACTTGAAACCTTCAACTCAAGTCACATGCTCAAGATTGACAAGCTCAAGAAGTTGAAGTGATGAAGACCCTCGACATTGCATGATCAAAGTGGCAATCAAGTCTAAGTTGAAGAAAAGCTCAATTGGTGGTTCAAATCTTTTTATAATTATTTGAGTTGAGTTTTGCCACACTTAAGAGGGATGCATCACTGAAGTTTGAGACAAGCAATAATAGTGCTCAAGTTATCCTATGTGAGAAAGACTTGAGAGAAAGAAAGAGTGAGAGAAAACCCCAAAATTCTAGCTTGCCAGCCAAACCTGGTCAGACCAGGATTACATGCAGGTCAGACCGGGAGTAGGTCAGGCTGGGATTCATCCTGGTCAGACCGACTTTAACCCAACGGTTAGTTCAGTTTGAATCCCGGTCAGACAGGTTTCTCATCCCGGTCAGACCGGGTTTGCTGACTCAGCCCAACGGCTAGTTTGGCTTTGGTGGCTATTTATACCTCTCCCACTCCTCCATTTGTGGCTGCTGGTTCTCCTCACTTCCATCCATGACCAGAAGCACTTGTCCACTCCTCTCTTCCTCTTTGTGAGTGTTCTAGCTCCAAACTTCCATATTCTTTGATTAGAGAGTGAGACAATCTTTGTGAGCTTGCCTTGGTGGCTTTAGAGAGCTTGAGAGACATTGTGTGAGCTGTCCCAATCTTGAGCACTTGAGCAAGTCGAAGAATTCCGGTTCGTTGCGTTTGTTTCTCTTGGAACTTTGTTCCTAGGTGGCAAAGTGTCACCGACAAGCACTCGAGGGTGTGTGGGCTGCTGTGGTGGCCTTGTAAGAAGGGCTAGTCTCCCCGCTGAAAGAGAAAAGAAGACCCCTTAGTGGAATTGGTGGAAAGAGACCGTTTCGGGTCCGGCCATGAGTTGACCTTGGTTGGGTCCTCACTGGCTTCCACAACGGAGACGTAGGGCACCTTGGGTGTTCTGAACTCTGGTCAAGTAGATCCTCGCGTCTCCCCTTTGGTTTGCCTCACACTTATTTACATTGCACATATTATTTGTGTTTCCGCTTGTGCTACTAGGGTGTGGTGATTTGTGTTTGCAGGAGCTGTGTGAAAGCATTCACATATCCATAAGCATTGCCATACTCCAAGTTGCATCTACATATAAGGGGATAAAGGCTTGAAGCTATTTTGGGCGCAGAAGTGTCAGAACTTCTGGTAGCTACCGGAAGTACCGACAATCCCGATCTGACCTGGTTGTGATCCCGGTCTGACCTAGTGTCAGCCTAACCGGGTTGTGATCCTAGTCTGACCGGGTTCGCCTGTGTTGTGAAGATTTTATGTGCTAACTTTTGTCATAAAAGTTTGTAGAGCCTATTCACCCCCCTCTAGGCATCGAAGCGGTCCTTTCATATATCCACCATATATTGACACACATGCACATCAGAAGGTCTCAGAGGACACCAGAAGACACCACATCATGTCGAACCCCAAGAGGCTTCCAAGTGGGGTTGGCCGGCCCCACCATGATGTCGTCGGCCCCCAGTGGGCCCCGCTGTCAGCCCTCTTTTAGAATGTTCCTCCACCGCCTCCTAGGGTTGCATCTATGCCGTTCTTCAAGTCGGTTTGATCCAAGGGCTCACGTTGCACCCTTAAGGCTATATAAACAGACCCCTGCCCCCCTCCCTGGAGCCATCCCTAACACCTAAATTTATATTCTCTAGTCAGGATCAATTGAGAGGAGTCCTATGAAAGGATCAACCTCTCAGAGCCAGCTATCAAGAGAAGATTAGTCCTCATTAGGATCTAATCTTTAGAAATAGAGAGTGGAGAGGAGGAAAGAGTTTAGAGGAGGTGTCGACCTGTCGGTGCTCCCTCTATGGCTTATGCCTTGGCGGAAGTTAACCTACATCTGAGATTTCTCTGGTAATTAACTTCTTATTCAAGCATCATGTTTATATTGTTCTTCTGGTTTGCGAGTCTCTTTTGAGTGCTTTAATCTACAGCCATAGTTTAAGGTATAATTCATAGTGTATGCGTCGTGCTTAGGCTCAGATTACTCGTGGATGCATCCTATTTTTTGTATCGGTGGTAGCTCGCGGAGGTGATAACTTCGTTGAATCCTCTGTACTCCACCTCCCGTTAATAGGACTAGCAGGGCTTTTAGTTGCTCGTAGGGAAGAAACTCTGCATTTGTTCCTTATAAGACATCTCCCCAGATAGAATAGTAGAAGGCATAGCTTACCGAGATTAGAACTAGAAGACCTTAGTGATCTCCTCTACACTCCTGACTTTCTTAAGTCTTGTTGCTACTCCTGGTTAAGTCGGATTGTAGTTAGCCTCACACGTTTTCCTATAGATACGATACTTGGAATACCTCCAGGTGAAAGCTACAGTGGTATCCGTGCGTTTGCGGATTTATCTGTGTGCATTAAAATATACCAACACCCATCTGTTGTCAAGCTCATGCCATCTACTTCACGCCGTCTATAAACTGGGTATGAATCCTTGCCCTGTACTATGGCGTCACAAAAAGGCTGAGGGTAACGGTTCTTGCGAGAATCATGACCCTTTGTGCATGGGCAGTTGCAATTAAGCGCTCCACAAGGGCCATGCATCATATGCTTCGTAACCATCTTGTACAATTCTGGGTACTTCTTTTTGTTTGGGAGCTCAGCTGAGGTGAGAAGATCATATTTCTCTGGGCATGTGATCATGTACTTTTTCTCCATGATTAGCAAAAAAATGTGCATGTGGTAGACCCCTCTTCTGGAACTCAACAACATACACATATGTCCGAACCTTTCCAAGGATACATTTTTTCATCAATCTATCCTTTAGCTCTTCCAGCTTTTGCTTTAAAGACCCGAACAATGAGATCTAGATGATCATGTGGTGTTTGGCCAAGGTAGAGTTCACGCTTGATCTCATCCCATTTTGGATTACATGTCATAGTGAGGAAGATTTTTGGTTTACCAAACCTCTGTACTAGAGCTATGGCATCCATGTATCGACGCCTCATATCACATGGGCCTCCGATAAATGATGAAGGCATCACTGTTCGCTTTCCAACAACTTCTGCTCTACCCTCACCGGCATGTAGGCTGTCAACCAATCCTTGGTAGAGGTCGGCCCTAATATCATCTTGATGGTTACGTATATAATCCAATCGAGAACTCTTAATCTTGATGTACATGTCAACCAAACTGCTAGAAAAGACGCTTGCCATAAAGTATGGGATTAAATATTCCTAGCCGCATCTAAAATTTGTAACAGTAGTAGTCATGCATAGACACACATAGTATACCAGGGGAGTCTACAAAAAATAACCATGAAATTAGCGTTGTTTGTAGAATCACCATTGAGGCATATAAGAAGTATTAAATAAATAAGAAGAATAACAAACATGTTTCTTCTTCTAAACCACTATGGGCCTTCTGAAGGGCACGGTACGCGATGACATCCTCCATACTAATTCCTTTTTTTTGGGATATCCATGTGCCACCCGAGCCCACCCATAGGAAAGAATAGAGGGTATGAAGGAGCATCGTAACATCCATGATACAAGAGGATGCCATGTCTGCTTCGATCATTCCCATGTAGGACAACACTATTTTGGATCTAACCAAGGAGTTTGCTTCCCTCGATCCAAACAGCAGCCACCTCTAAAGCTAGAGGCATGCTGTATGTTCTTTGGTCTAGCCTCTAGTCAAGGTTCAATGTGATATGATAGTCCTCGAGGTGTTCAGCCTGGCCCATACTCCTAAGATGTTGTGAGTATGGGTTGTCACGAAGGATGGTCACAAGCCTCTCAATAACTTCTTTGTCTTTTTGGCACTGCTCTTCATGACACCTTCGATACTGATGATCAAGGCTGGGATCGTCATCATAGAAGTAAACTTCAAGATGTCTCTCCTTACCATCTTCCTTTCCAAATGACCTTATGTTATGATATATCTGGTCGTGTGCATAGAAGGTGTACATGCACTATTTCTCATGCTTGCAGTAGCGCTATCGAGGCGACAATATAAAGAAATGAAAGAGAAATGGCCATTGAAAAACCTGATGTTGTTATGAAAGTGCCTAGCATCTACGTCAGCACTTGACCAAAGCCTTATCATCTCATTAGGTATGTCTGGTGCATTAAGCTCGACCTTTCCACTTCAACAACAGAACCCATGTGGTTCATGTTCAAACTTCTTTGCACCGCAGTGAGGACAATCTACGACTGGTTTTAGCATATGCGCATCTGTAGGCATGTTACTATACACCTTTTCGTATGGGTCAGGTACTTCAGGGATAGAAGTCATGTCTTCCTCAAGGTCATCATTTTGGACATCATCATCATCTTCCTCGTCTAAAAGGATATTTAAGCCATAACTATTTAGATAAACATGTTAAATTATTAGAGGGATTCAATATTTGTCACAAATACCTTGCCCAGCGAATAGGTATCCCTCATCGTCTTCCTCATCATCTTCAAATATATCTCCCTCGTCATCATCTATGACTAGCACAAATGCATGAGTTAGTACAACTATGGGTAACAATAAATGCCCATGTAGAGAGTGCTAAAAATTATATGTTACCTGTGTCATCCAATACTGGTTGTGCTATTGATGCAGGTTGAATGCTTGGTCCAACGTTTTCTGTCATATAATGGCCATGGTTGAGATGGGAGTAATGTGATATTAGGTGAATGAAACAGGGTAGTAAGGCCTCATTATTTACCATTGTTGGTCACCGCCGACTCAGTTAAGGGTGTGTTATCATCTGTGTGGTCTTCGTCCATACATTCATCCTCATCATTAGATGCTCTCATCTTCCCACTGATGCGGCGCTCAAATTGCTTATTACGACGGTTTAACATTGCATGTCTTTGCCCAGATGGAACACAATGCCTATGTGTCATATGTCCAGGCAGTATATCACCACATCCATCTTCCATATCCGCATCAGTTGGTGGGGTGTAAAGTGGTGTTGCATTGGACTCCAGATTGGTCCAATCGCTAGGTCTTGGCATGTTTCCATGAGACCCTAATGCTTCCATAATGGGCCACACTACCTCAGGAATATACATTGGGTTCTCCATCGTGATGGACTCCTTGTTCAGAGTGGCCTTCTGCACCTCTCTAGATCGTTGTTTATTCACTTTCATTGCCTCTTTACGCATTGGAGCCCTTATTATCCAGCCTCTGTCGCTCGCGTCTTTTTTGTCTTCACTCAGGTGTCATGTTTGCATATGACGCCCTATTCCTTGCACGATGAGCCATGAGTTGCTCTTCTGTTAACTCCCTCTTACGTGAAGCACCACAGTTGGTTATGTTTGCATTTGTACCACGAGTGTATTTTGAATGCATTTGATCTAATAATAGGTTGGGACAAGTAATGTTGAGGTCGATGTCCTTACCATTATTGCATCCAAACAGCGATGTTTCATCACCTACATGGTAGTGTTTGAGTTAAAATAGTAGCAAAACAACCAAAACAAACATATACCCATCAATAATGGTCATGATGAATATAGATCTTTTGATAGGTTCAATATGGGCATTAGTTTACTCTTAGCAACAATTTAATTACCTAGTAACTGATTGGATATAAGTACATCATCAGTGTTGTTGGCATGATGTAAATCATTCCTATGCAACATATTTTGCTTGTTTGATGCATCCTCAACATCTACAATTTGTAAGACATCACATATAAGAAATAACAATATTGGTCCATATATTATTAATTACCAAAATTTCTGATAAATTACCATTGGTAGTTTCTTTTTAAACGTTGCTCCTTTCTTTTGTGATATGCTTCTCGATGCTTTTTATTTATTTCATCCTTTTTCTCCTTAGCCATTGCTGGCCATCGGGCTTTGTCGCTTTCCCTCTTGCGTCCTCTTGCATCATCTCCTAGCAGGCATGGATTTGTTTTGTAAAATATAGTAAAAAGTTGTTTTTTTATACATGCATTGGTCGTAGTTTTTTCTTCCAATGATGCACGAGAATTTCTTTTCCATTTGATTAAGCAGTAATATCTTGGGACCATAGTTTTATTATTTATAGAGGAGGCATAAGACATGTTGGAAAAAGAACCATTGTCAAAGAAAAATATTTTTTCAAAATAATAAAAATACAGTACCTGTGAAGTTGATGAAAGTAGATTTTCGAGGTAGCACGCTCGTTTCCTGGACGAAATGAACACACGGCACAGGCATGCCCGTACGTGATTGTTTTGTTTTGAAATTAGCTAATAATAGGCGTGGTGGCTGCGTCCGTCGACTCCCTGGATGAAACAAACGCGCGGTACAGGCACGCCCGTTCGTGGAATTAAATAATCGGCGAGACCCGGATTAGCAGACGACGGGAGTCGGAACCGCACGTGCTGTCCGACACGGTGTCGAATTCGTGCCTTCTGTTGCAGGTGATAGGCAGCATGAGCGATGCGATGATTAGCACGCCAGCCGTCCGCGTCGATGTGGCTTCCGTAGCTGACCGCGCGGAGGCGCACGCCCGGGTGCACGCACGCGATGTCAAGGCGCAGCTCCTGCACGGTGACCGAGAGGAGCCCGCCGATGCACTGCACGAACGCGTCCTGGATGGCCGCCTCGTCGTCGATGAAGGAGAAAGTCCCGCCCGTGGCCTTGGCGATGGTGTGCATCGCCGCCGTGTCGTGGTCCGTCCCGAAGCCGAATGTGTGGACCGGCGTGGACGGGCCGCCAGCGCCGGTGTAGGCGAAGGAAGGCGGCACGAGCGCGTCCTATTTGGCGTCGCGGCCGCCGTAGCCCCCGCGCCTTGGCACGGTGTACGTGTCCTGCCCGTCCGAGAGGAGCACGACGCTGGCGACGGCGTTCCGGTGCATTCTCTCGTCGATGACCTTGGCGGCCCTGCGGAGCGCCTCACCGATGTTGGTGCCGCCGCCTGCGGCGAGCGACTGCATGTTGCGCCTGGCCAGGGATTTCCCGGCGTCCGACATCCGCGCGAGCCGCATCAATCGGTTCGCGCCGGAGGGAGAAGGACACGACGCAGAGTCGGTCCCGGGGCTCGCGGTTGTCGATGACGAACCCCATGGCCTGCTTGAGCAGCTCTAGCTTGGTCCCCACCATGCTACCGCTCACGCCGAGCACGGTCACCAGGTTCAGCGGCGTGCGCGCCGCCGCCACCGCGCCTACAGCCCCGGCCATCCCCGGTGCCCTGGCGTGCACGAGCACGGCAAAGTCGTCGGCTGACGCGTCCCTCGCGAGAGCCGAGCACTCGCAGTGCGCGTGGGTCAGCGCAACCGCTCCTCCGTCCGCGCTTTGCACCGCGGTGCTCGTCATCACGGAGCGTCCGTGGCGTCCGGTCCACGGGGTTGTCGTCGTCGAACACGCGCGGCTCCATGTGCCGGAAGAACGGCTTGGGCGATGGCGGCGGCGGGCGTGGCGACGGATTCATGGAGCGGAGGGATGGTAACTCGCGCCACCGGACGCTGCAGAGCTGGCACACGGGGCGGCCGCGAAGACCACGTGCCCGCTCACGCTGTCGCCGCCGATGCTGCGGGTGTGGTTGCGGCGCATGTCGCCATGGCAGTTGGACCATGCCGTAATGTTGCTGCTGCTTTTCTGCGACTTTTGTGTGGTGTCGGATTCTGTTGCGGCTCCTGGATTCTGTTGCGGCTTTGTTGCGGGCGACAGGCAGGGAGCGAGGCGATGATTAGCGAGCGCACAACGATCTTCTGGAAAGTAGAGATGGGAAAGTCCGTATTTTCCGGATCGGCGAAACAGGCGATCCTGAGAGCAACACAGCGCCCGACCTTGATCTAGATCATCTCCTCTGGTGATCTTGATCTGCCACGCCGCCAGGCGCTCCGGCCACGGCGTCCTCGCCACGCCACTGTCCTGCAAACGGTGCCGGACTCCGTAAATCGTTGGTTAGCCGTTTCAAGGCGCCGCCGAACACAGACTTCCCCTAGGGACTAACGCCACTTAGGAACCCTAGGTCGGGACCTTGCTCGTGTGGGTTGCCTGATCTACGCGCGGCTTCACTTTCTTTGCCCCCCATCCCGATCGCATGGCATCGGCTGGAAGCGGCGGCATGGAGGAAGGGGCTAGCTCCCAAAACCCTAATGTGATGGATATGTTGCGGCGACTGAATCTCACCGAGGAGGAGGAGGCCGTAGCAGATTCCAGTGATGTAGAGGAGGAGGATGAGGTAGCGCCGGTGGAATGGGCACTGGTTGGGAAGGTGCTGTCGTCGACGCCGGTGAACGTGAACACGGTGCGATCAGCGATGAAACCCACCTAGGGTAATCCGGTTGGCCTCAAGTTCCGGGCGATTGGTGAGAAAGGCCATAACATGTTTGTGGCATAATTTGGCAGCAGTGGTGATCAGGAGAGGGTCCTGGTGCGTTCGCCATGGATGGTTGGACGTTACGCTATTTTGCTGCAGAACTATGATGAAAAGCTCAGCGCCTCGGAAATCATTTTCGATCGCTTGGAGCTTTGGGTGAGGATTCTTAACCTATCACTTGGCTGGATGAATCAAGTGAGGGGCTCTAGGGCCATGAGTTTCATTGGAAGTGTGGTGAAGATGGACGTTGATACGGACGGGAAAGCCAGCGGCGCGTTCTTGCGTGGCCGTGTGGCGGTGGAAATTGACAAGCCACTGAGGCACAGGGTTCTTCTCCGTATGAGCAAGACGGAGGAACCGTGTTGGTTTCACGTGCTGTATGAAAGATTGCCTTATTACTGCTTCGCGTGTGGCAAGATTGTCCACTCAGAGATGGACTATCCAACGCCGGTGGCACGAGATGAGCATGGTAAACTACCATATGATGTTGAGCTAAGAGCACCGGAAGAGAGGAGAAGGCGCTTACAGACCTTTGCTGTTGTGGCAGAGGAGTCTTTTGGGAGCGGTTCTTCATCGGCGTTCAAACCCCAAAGAAGCCGATCAAATGAGTCTCGTTCTTCAAAGGGGAATGATGGATCTCGCCAAGTACAGTCCTCTCTCAAAGAAAATTTATCCGCCTGGAAGGAAGGTGGGCGACACAGGGGCTAGTAGGCATCTGAACTTGCAGGATGGAGATGATAAACAGCCACCTCCGGGGAAGCGGAAGTCGAAGGTGGGTAATCCGGTCACCCTCATGCCAGACTTGAACGTTCCACCACGCGGCTCCAATGCGATCATCCTGGTGGGTTAGTGTATTCAATGGTGAATCAACTAGACACAAGTGCTGAAAAGTGGAAACAGTAGCATGATTGAGACACTTAAGAAGTAGAAGCGTGGTAACACCCAAATTGTGAAATCAGCGGCGGCTACGATGGACAACCCTCACCAGGCACCATGAATCTCCTAGGTGTGAACTGCGGGGGCTGCGGAAGAACGGGATACCTGGCCTGCGATCTCTACGGCCGCTGGTCAGGCTGCATACAACGGATGCTGAGATTGTGAGTGACCTCTTCATTCCTGGCACTCGTGTTTGGGATGAGAGAGTTGTGCGCAAATCCTTTGTCTTTGGAAGCGGCAGAGGTCCTGAAAATTAAGCCGGATGTGAATTTAGAGAATGATATTTTGGCCTAGGCTTCTGAGAAGTATGGGCTTTACTCCGTTCGCTCGGCGTACATACTGCTAAAAGATAAACAAATGGTGGAGGCCATGGCAGCTATTGGTGAAGCAAGGGCATCGGGGGATGATGCAGCTTGGAGTATGGTATGGAAGCTGAATGTACCCCCAAAATATGAGTGTTCTGGTGGAGGGTGCTACATAATTCCCTTCCCTCCAAGGCGGAACTGAAGAGAAGGCATGTAGACAAGGAAAGTTTATGTGAATGTTGCGGTGACCCAGAGGAAATTTTGTACCACATTGTCTTCAATTGCCCGGTTGCGAAAAGATTCTGGACCGAGGTTAAGAAGTCTTTGGGGCTGGCAATCCCACTCCTCCATCCGAGCACCTGGGCGACTGATGTCTTATGCGCCAAGGTTTGCTCACCGGCGATGGCAGCTCTGATTGTTTGTGGTGCCTGGACGTTGTGGACGGGACGGAATGCTAGGCGCCATGGTCGTAAGGTCTGGGAACCTGGTGCGACAGTGCGATATATTTCTTCTATGTTGGAGGAGATGGCGTCGCTTAAATGGCCTGACAAGCAAGCTCAGCCTAGACGTCAAGCGAAATGGCAGAAACCAGAAGATGGTTGGGTCAAGATTAACACAGATGCAACATTCAACGCTACTACCTGTACCAGCAGTGGTGGAGTGGTGCTCCGTGACCATGAAGGGGCAGTACTTGCAGGAGAGGCACGTTGGTTTGATCACGTACCGGATGTGTTTACTGCTGAAGCAGTGGCGGCCAAAGAAGGGCTCGAATTAGCCATGGAGAATGGGTATGATAGAGTCATCATTGAGGTTGATTGCAGTAACTTGAAGACAATGCTTGCTGCTGATGATGGAATGAGGTCGACCATCGGAGGTCTTTGCTTTGATATCACAAAGCTTGGCAGGAATTTCATAGATTTTAAAGTAGCTTGGGTGCGTAGGGAGGCTAACTCGGTGGCGCACTACTGCGCTACTATGGTGTTGCATACTGAACGTGCCTTTTTTGGCTAGATTTTATTCATGAGTGGCTGGTGGTTTTAGCGGCCACCACTGATTGTAATCCTGTTAATGGTTAATAAAGCTCTGTGTTGCTAAAAAAATGATGACATTAATTAATTTTTAGGTGTAGAGATTTGTAGATCTTGAGATCTGCAACTTTCTAGTTTTGAATTATTTTTTTAATTTGAGATTGTTAAGATGCTAAAAAGGTAATATAAAATTTCAGCAATATATTAATCGCGTACTAGGGCTCGTCGTTTTAGAAAATTATATCTTTCTTGTATGGTGTTGGATAAAAATATTTTGTATATGAAAATTGTAGCTCTTAATTATATCTGCAAATTTTTAGCTTTGAATTTGACATTTGAGGTCGTTATAAGATGTTTAAAAATAATATAAAATTTTAGTGAAATATTAATTGCCTACGTGTCCCATTAGAAAAATCAAGTTTTTCTCGGTATTGGATAACAAAAAAATAAAAGATATTTTATATATGAAAATTTCACGTTGATGTTGAGAGTTCATACGTACGGGAGGAGGATAATAGGCAGCGGCTGTCAAGGAGACTCCAATCTTTACCGTCTTCCTTATTTTATTTCTGTATAGCAGAATCTGTCTCCTCAGCCGGCCATGTCACCGTTTTCACGCCGTCCGTCGATCGCACATCCCACGGCTAAGATCCCTTGTTTGGAAGATGGACGCGGCCGCCGCGGAGACGTTCGGTGGAGCAGGGTCCGAGTCGGAAGCCACCCCAACCGGACTCCCTCAGATCGAGCGCTGTATAAAAAACGCAGCAGGCAAGGGCGCAAGGCTGAGGAGAGACACGAGCACCAAACCTCACAATCACAAGTCCAAGGATCGGACACCGTAGCCAAGGTCCCAAGTCCCAACTCATCGTTCCATGGCCGCCCGCGGTTCGTTTGTGCTGGACATGGTCCGGCCGCTGGCTGCGCTGATGCCGGCGGTGCGGCCCGCGGACAGGGCGGTGCCGTTCCACCGGCGCATGCTCTACACAGGGCTGTCCGTGTCCGTCTTCATGGTGTGCAGCCACCTGCCGCTCTACGGCGTGCGCTACGCGGCCTCCGGCGCCGATCCCTTGTACTGGGTGCGCTCCATCCTCGCCTCCAACCGCGGCACCCTCATGGAGTTCGGCGTCGGGCCCGTCGTCACGGCCGGAACGGTGATGCAGCTCCTCACCGCCTCCAAGCTGATCCGCGTCGACCAAACCGTCCACCGGGACCGCGACCTCATGGACGGCGCGCGGAAGGTGCTCGCCGTGACCATCGCGCTCGGGGAGGCCGCCGCCTACGTCCTGCTTGGGATGTACGGGCCCGTCGGCGCGCTCAACGCCGCGCTCATCGTCCTCCAGCTCTTCTCCGCCAGCGTCCTCGTCGTCTTCCTCGATGAGCTCTTCGACAAGGGCTACGCCGTGCAGGGGTGCTCCGCCATCTCCCTGCTCTCCGCCACTAACACCTGCGGGAAGGTGATCTGGCAGGCGTTTAGCCCCATGACCGTGAACACCGGACGGGGCCCGGAGTTCGAGGGCATCGTCCTCGCCGTCATCCACCAGGCCGTCGTCGGGGCCGGCAACACCCGCGCGCTCGTCGCCACCATGCTCCGCCGCCACCTCCCGAACGTGACGAACCTGCTGGCCACCTGCCTCGTCCTGCTCACCGCGGTGTACCTCGAGGGCATCCGGATGCTGCTGCCGCTCCAGTCGAGGGAGAGGCGTGGGCGGCGGGTCACCTTCCCGATCAAGCTTCTCTACACCTCCACCATGCCCATCTTTCTGTACTCCGCCATGGTATCGGCCCTATACATGGTGTCGCAGCTGCTCCACTACAGCCGCTTCGGCGGTGGCGTGCTCGGCCGTCTGCTCGGTGTGTGGAAGGAGGCCAGCTACGCCGCCGTCCCCGTCAGCGGCCTCGCCTATTACGTCACCCCGCCGTCCAGTGTGGCCACCGACCCGCTCCACGCGCTCATCTACACCGTGTTGCTGCTCGCCTCGTGCGCGGTCCTCTCTCAGTTTTGGGTGATCACTTCGGGGTCGTCGGCGAGGGACGTCGCGAGGCAGCTCGCAGACCAGCGCCTGGCCATGCCTGGAAGGCGTGATGGTGCTACCTACGCGCAGCTCAAACGTCACATCCCTACGGCGGCCGCTGTCGGAGGCCTCTGCGTCGGAGCTCTCTCCATCTTCGCCGACATGACCGGAGCCATTGGCAGTGGCACTGGAATTATGCTCGCCACCACTGTCGTCTACAACCTCGTTAACTCCTTTCAGAAGGAGGATTAAGCATCGTGCTACGCAAGCTCGGAAGGATGCAGACTGATTCAATTATTCCAAATAGTCCTCTTATTATTATTTATAGTAGTACTAATGAGTGCCCATACGTCGCTACGGAACAAAACAATTTCACGATTTAGTTCTTACCGTAACAACCGTATTCGTTATGACAATCTATACTACCATGTCCTGTCTGTGATACGTCGTTTAAGATAGTCTTCTAATCATGCATGTATGTAATTTCTTATTTGTATTTGCAGTCCTGCGTGTTTGTAGTCTCTTAATGTCATTTTCACATTTCTAATAATTTCTTAATTCTCCATGACATGCTAATACCATAGTCCAACTCTTTCGATTCATGGACGCAAGTTTTCTTTGAAGTATCACTAATCATTAGCCATGGAAGCAAGGAAACACGTTATAAACAATAAACATCACGTTACCAATAAACACCAAGTATTGATCGGTACAATGAAATTATAGTGCAGACAATCATTGGTGATAATAGTATAATTACACCAGTAGCACCACAAACTAAAAGCGTTGAGTTTTGTGAATAAACACCAATGTTCCAATAGCCACACGCTAAGGTGACATTTAGGACCACACAAATTGAACAACCAAAATGGTGTATATGCTTTGGTGATTTTGAAAAATCATCAATCACATATTATAACATTAGCATAACAAAAACATGATTCTGATGACAACCTGGTACAAAATAAAGATTACTTGCATGACAACAATGATATCACACACCTAGAATTTACGTGTTGTAGCCTGACTGACTTGGTAACCTCGGTGGTGCTTTAGATTTTACTCCGCACATGACAATCAAAATTGCACTTCACAAACAAATAACTAAAAAACATTTCGGAGCTTGTAATTAATTCCAAGAATCTGCAAAACAACAACAACAAAGCCTGTCAGTCCCAAGCAAGTTGGGATAGGCTAAAGAATTTGCAAAACTACCTGGATGAAATGACCTTGGATAGATTTTGCACGGGAAGATATCTCCCCCCTGACCAAATTCTCCTTGATCCCTCACCCGCATGAGCTCCAAATGTTGATGGTCTTAACCTGAATATTCTAGAACAAAAAAGATCAATTATTTATTTATTTTATAAAGATTCGTTGGGGCGTAACCCTCTTAGCGACGCGCTACATCGGAACCCGGGTGTGGTGTTAAATGGGCAAGGGCCGGGTCGTCATCCCCTTAGTGGCGCGTCGTATCGTGACCTGAGTACGATGAAAAATGAGCAAGGGTCGGGCCGTCGCAACCTTAGTGGCGCGCTAGATCTATGCCCGGGTGTAGTGAAAAATGAGCAAGGGTCTTCGCACTTCCCTCGACGGGTGCGAAGGGTAAGGAAGCTAGCCGAGCCAACTAGGATTCGTCTAGGTAGCTGGAACGTAGGGTCCCTAACGGGTAAGCTAAGAGAGCTAGTCGATGCAGCAATTAGAAGACGTGTAAATATTCTATGCGTTCATGAGACTAAATGGAAGGGACAGAAGGCGAAGGAGGTGGAGGATACTGGCTTTAAACTTTGGTACACAGGGACAACATCGGGTAGGAATGGTGTAGGCATCTTGATTGATAAGAGCCTTAAGGATGGAGCCGTTGATGTTAGGAGGCAAGGCGACCAGATTATCTTCACTACAAGAAATGTGTCGGTTTATGACAAAACATGCGTCATAAACCATGCGTCTTAATCCATGGTTTGTGACGTTTATATGTTCATAGAATGTCATAGAATGGATTGTGATGTTTATATGAACATATAAATGTCACAAACCATGGATTAAGGCGCATGGTTTATGACGCACGTTTGTCATAAACCGACATATTTCTTGTAGTGCTTGGTCAAGCTGGTAGTTGGAGATTCGGCTTTGAATGTGATCAGTGCCTATGCCCCTCAGGTAGGTCTTAGCGAGGGCACCAAGAGACAGTTTTGGGAAGATCTTGATAGCATGGTTAGTATCGTGCCTATCAGCGAGAAACTCTTTATAGGAGACCTCAACGGCCATGTTGGTGCGACTAATGTAGGTTTCGAGCGGGTGCACGGAGGGTTCGGGTATGGTAGTAGGAATCAAGAGGGGGAGGATGTTTTGAACTTCGCGCTGGCCTATGACTTGTTGATAGCGAACACCCTCTTTAGAAAGAGGGAATCTCATCTAGTAACCTTTCGTAGTGGACAACACTCGAGCCAGATCGACTTTATCCTTGCAAGGAGGGAGGATAGACGCGCTTGCTTTGATTGTAAGGTGTTACCTGGAGAGTGTGTTGTCCCTCAACATAAGCTTGTGGTGGCGGACTTTCGCTTTCGGGTACGTGTCCACCGGGACAAACGGGCCAAGATTGCGAGAACGAAGTGGTGAAAGCTTAGAGGGAAAGCAGCGCAAACGTTTAAGGAGAGGATGCTAGATGAGGGGCCTTGGGAAGAAGGAGAAGATGCTGACGATATATGGCTAAAGATGGCAACATGTGTCCAGAAGGTGGCTTCGAAAGTGTTTGGCGTGAGTAGGGGAGGCAAACAGGAAGCGAAAGACACATGGTGGTGGAATGACGAGGTGCAAAGGGCTATTAGGGAGAAGGAGTGTTTCAAGCGTCTCCACCATGACAAGAGTGTAGCCAACATCGAGGGCTATAAAATAGCGAAGAGGGTTGCAAAGCGAGCTGTGAGTGTAGCAAAAGGTCAGGCGTATGATGGCCTTTATCAGCGGCTAGACACGAAGGAAGGGGAGAAGGACATTTATAGGATGGCTAGAATCCGCGAGAGAAAGACAAGGGACATCAACCAAATAAAATGCATCAAGGATGAGACAGATCGACTTCTGGTGAAGAATGAGGAGATCAATGACAGATGGAGAGAGTACTTCGACAAGCTGTTTAATGGGGAGAATGAGGGTCCTACCCTTGAGTTGGACGACTCATTTGACGATACCAACAGATGCTTTGTGAGGAGAATTCAGGAGGCAGAGATCGGAGAGGCTTTGAAGATGATGAAGGGAGGTAAAGCGATGGGCCCTGATGGTATCCCCATTGAGGTGTGGAGATACCTAGGCGCCAGAGCGATAGTATGGTTAACTAAACTTTTTAACCTTATTTTTCGGTCTAACAAGATGCCTGAAGAATGGAGGAGAAGTATATTAGTACCTATCTTCAAGAACAAGGGAGATGTTCAAAGTTGTACTAACTACCGTGGGATTAAGTTGATGAGCCATATAATGAAGCTCTAGGAGAGGGTTATCGAGCATCGCCTAAGGAGAGTGACACATGTGACCCAAAATCAGTTTGGGTTCATGCCTGGTAGGTCGACCATGGAGGCGATTTTCTTATTACGACAATTGATGGAGAGATATAGTGAGCAGAAGAACTTGCACATGGTCTTTATTGACCTCGACAAGGCATATGACAAAGTACCGAGAAATGTCATGTGATGGGCCTTGGAAAAGCACAAAGTCCCAACTAAGTACGTTACCCTCATCAAGGATATGTATAGGGATGTGGTGACGTTTGTCCGAACATGTGATAGCGACACCAGTGACTTTCCAATTAAAATAGGACTGCATCAGGGGTCAGCTTTGAGCCCTTATTTATTTATTTTTGGTGATGGATGAGGTCACAAGGGACATACAATGTGATATCCCTTGGTGTATGCTATTTGTTGATGATGTGGTGCTAGTTGACGACAGTAGGACGGGGGTTAATAGGAAGTTAGAACTATGGAGGCACACGTTAGAGTCGAAAGGGTTTAGACTTAGTAGGACTAAGACCGAGTACATGAGGTGCGATTTCAGCGCGACTAGGCACGAGTAGGGAGACATTAGCCTCGATGGGCAAGTGGTGGCCAAGAAGGATACTTTTCGGTCTTTATGGTCGATACTACAAAAGGATGGAGACATTGATGAAGATGTTAGGCATAGAATTTCAGCCGGCTGGCTGAAATGGCGTCAAGCTTCTGGCGTTCTCTATGACAAAAGGGTGCCTCAGAAGCTGAAAGGTAAGTTCTATAGGACGGCGATTCGTCCGGCGATGTTATACGGTGCTGAGTGTTGGTCTACAAAAAGGCGACATGTCCAGCAATTGAGTGTAGCAGAGATGCGTATGTTGCGTTGGTGTTGTGGGCACACAAGGAGGGATAGAGTCCGGAACGACGATCTTCGGGATAGGGTTGGGGTGGCACCAATTGAGGAGAAATTGATTCAACATCGGTTGAGATGGTTTGGACATGTCCAACGGAGGCCTCCTGAGGCGCCGGTGCGTAGTGGAGTTGTAAAGCGGGCCGATAATGTAAAGAGCGGTAGAGGTCGACCTAAATTAACTTGAGACGAGTCCGTTAAGAGAGATCTTAAGGAGTGGAATATCTCCAAGGATTTAGCTATGGACAGGAGCGCTTGGAGATTGGCAATCAACGTGCCTGAACCGTGACATCTTTTTGTCTTGTGCCATTTATATCCCTTTATGTGTCTCCCTGTTTCTCGTCTCTTTTGGGTTTCATCTCTAATCTACCCCAACTTGCTTGGGACAAAAGGCTATGTTGTTGTTGTTGTATGATGAACCTGTAGAAATAAGAGAGAAGAGTGAGACCACTCTGTTGCAGTGATTACAGCAGATTCTTTGATCCTTGGTATACCCGTGAACCTTTCTCTGCATCATGCAATGCAAATTATAATAAACCAAATAAAACACAAAGTGAATTGAAGAAAACCAAGAGATAGCTTTAGTCTAACAACCATCCCACCATCTTGAGGTTGCTTTGACTCAAGGCAACCTTGACACAGTATGTTTTCGGTAAGGTCATCAGCAATATAATATTATTCAGCTATATTGAAGATGGAAATTCTTGAACTGAAACTACACAAGGTCTGAATTTTTTTTCAGAATGCTGACCTTTTTCAAAGGCAAAAAAGGAATCCTTGACAAAGTATGCTTTGCTCACCTAACAAGAAATTTACAGCTCTTGAAAGGATCAATTGCAGCAAGTGAAAGCTAATCTAAACTACCACATAGAAAAATGACTAAATCAAGGTCTAGCAAGCTCTTAAAACATTATTATTCAACAATTTATATGTTTGAGAAATCAAGGATGCTTGAAGGGTAGGCCTGGTGCAGTTGGTGAGTGCTAGCTCGCCGAGTCACCAGGTCCTGGGTTCGAAGCCGTCTCTCTGCAAAATTTCTGCGGGGGTAAGACTTTGCTTTGGTTATTCCCTTCCCCAGACCCCACTCGTGTGGGAGCCTCTGGCACTGGGTCTGCCCTTTTTTTTAGAAATCAAGGATGCTTCTAAGATCACCTGAACTCTGAAATGCATCCCACATGATATCCTCATGCTCTGTGCAGCTTGGATGCCAAATAGTTGCCAGAGTAACTTTTCCTGTGTTATTCTGGCGCAAAAAAATCCCGCAAAAAGAGATATGGTTACTACACATAATAGGA
The DNA here is from genome assembly GCA_038087645.1 of Saccharum hybrid cultivar R570. Taxonomy (NCBI): domain Eukaryota; kingdom Viridiplantae; phylum Streptophyta; class Magnoliopsida; order Poales; family Poaceae; genus Saccharum; species Saccharum hybrid cultivar. Next base: position 5,120,189 of record JAQSUU010000190.1, on the reverse strand, counting down.
GGAAACATTAAGAGTGTACTGCACAACCCTCTATGGACAGACCTTTGGGTGCATATATAGTCGGAATTTCATCCTCTTCCAAAGATTGCAAGGAACAATATCTGTGTACATAGTCTTCAGTTGGTAGCCAGCACTGCAATTTCAGAGACAGACGGGTCACTTAGCCACACTCTTGGAAGGAGAGAAATTATGAGATGGCACTAACAGCACACATACATATTTTCACAAACTCAGTAAGACAATGATTCAATTAGAGAAGCTATTCACTAACAGCATACATACATATTCAGTAAGACCATGATTCAGTTAGATCATACTATTCCACCTTTTTCAGAATATACATACACAAGTGCAGATCCGAGGTTGAGAGGAAACTGTGCCTCACCTACGTAACCTGGAGGAAGAAGAGTGTGTCTGTGACTCGGTGGCGACGCATCTCCGACAAGGGGATCGATGGAGTAGAGGTTGATGTGCGTGCTGCCCTACATCCTTGCCTCGCATCGGCTTCGCTCGGCGAAGACGGAACCCGCGCGTCGCCCACCGCGCGCCCCGCCGCGGTCTCGCCTAGCCTAGAGGCGGCGGCCCCGCGCACGCGCTCGCGGCAGCATCCCCGCGGCCGGGCACACACGCGGCTGGCGCCTCCGCTCGGCCTGCTTGTGGGCTTGTGGCCTTGTGTCGCGTCCGGTGGCCCCGGCCCTGCGGGCGCGGGTGGCGGTCGTCCTGCCCGCGTGCGACCTGGTGGCCATCGGCGCGTGCTGATGGTGAGGCGGGCGGCCGGTTGACGAACACCGGCGTCGTGGGCCGATGATCCACGCGCGACGCGACGGCCGCGGTGGAAGCGAGGCAAGGCACGGCGACCTGGAACGCGTTGGCAGCAGGGAGGAGGAGACCGGGGTGGCGCCGTCAGTGTTGCGGACGGCGCGTCGGGGTCCTCAAGCTGCCGGAGTTGGCGACGGAGGGGGCGCAAACCGTGGGGGACCGTGCCGCCGTTCCGCCTTAGCAGAACGGAGCCGCGTCGCGATGGGCAGCGCAGCGGAGTCGGCGGGGGAGGGGCTGGGAGGCGGACGGGGTGTGTGAGGGTCGGGTGCGGCTGTGCGATCGGCGCTTGGAGAGGATGGGAGAGGGCGCAGTGCGGTTTGGCGGCCGATTAGGAGCTGAGCGAAGTGATCACGGCTAATTAGAGGCCTCCGGGTCTTTTTAGCTGTAATAAAACAAAATAGGAAAAAGTCCACTTAACCTCAGTCAGTGTCTAACTTACACCTCCAACTATAAAACCGTCAGTTTTACACCCTGAACTTTTTCAAAACCGTTCAAATTACACTCTGGAGCGGTTTTGGACGGCGATTTCGCTACAGTAACCATGAGTTTACTACAGTAACAACGATTTTGACTTTTCTTTTTCTATTTATTTTCGTTGAATCTTTAAAAAATCATAGTAAATCATAGAAAAATTATAAAATAGAAAATCTAATTTTATTGGACTCCACATGAGTAGATCTACACAATGAGCATATAATATAGTATACTTTAGTACAAATTTTTTCTATAGCTTTAAATTAGTTAGAAAATCAAATTTTGTCTGTAATTAATTGGAATAATTCATAGCTACACCTTCTATGGTCCAATTATGGTGAAATTTTTATGATGGGGTTATTATTATATGCTTGAACTATAGTAAAAATTTCATACTCATTGGATCATATATAACTTAGTTATAGATTTATTTAGGTTTATGTTTAGGTTTATGCTTGTTAAATATAAATAAATCTATAACTGAATTATACATGATCCAATCAGTATGAAATTTTTACTACAGTTCACGCATACGATAATTAGTTTACTATAAAAATTTCACCACAATTGGACCATAAAAGCTGTAGCTATGAATTATTCCAATTAATTACAGACAAAATTTGATTTTCTAACTAATTTAAAGCTACAGAAAAAATTTGTACTAAAACATACTATATTTATATATTCATTGTGTAGATCTACTCATGTGGAGTCCAACAAAATTAAATTTTCTATTTTATGATTTTTTTGTGATTTACTATGATTTTTCAAAGATTCAGTGGAAATAAATAGAAAAAGAAAAGTCAAAACCGCAGGTACTGTAGCAAAACCATGGTTATTGTAGCGCACCCGCCGTCCAAAACCGCTCCGGGGTGTAATTTGAACGGTTTTGAAAAGTTTATGGTGTAAAACAAACGGTTTTATAGTTGGGGGTGTAAGTTAGACACTGGTTGATAGTTCAGGGGGTTAAGTAGACTTTTTCCAAACAAAATAATAGTAGATAGATAGATAGATAGATAGATAGATAGAGAAGAGATATACTTGTTAAGAAAGTGTTTTTGTTGTCGAGGCTATTTGATGGAATTCTCGATCAATTTATAATGAAATTTTTATTTGATCTTCAACCAAACCACCCATTTTATAAAAACAGAGAATGGTCTTATTCAAATTCAAAGTGCTTCTTAATCTCAATAATTTTGTGCTTCAATATAATTTCCTGGAGTAAGCAATATAGCTTGTTTTCAATACTCAGCAACTTGATCAAACAAGCTTGCACAATTTCTAAATCACCCTATAGAAATAAAATGACCTGTTTTCTTCAGTCGAAATAGGCAATTCATTTTTCTAGATCATACTCGAAAGTTTCCTACCTCATACGGCTCAGAAATTGCTATTTTATTTTTTCCTATCAAATTTCTCAAAAATCAATCCAATTTTTTCATGGTTAAGGAGAAGCTAATTACTTTGTTTTCACTACGACTCCAGTACGTTACTAGGATGAAATTTCAAACCTATGATTCAACCCAACCACAGAGGGATTCGAGGAATCATTGAATGCAGATCATACGGTATGCAATGGCCTCATAACTAGGGATAAAAGCATGCAAAAAATCCCTCTCCTATTTTTGTTTCTGTATTTTTTTTGTCATAAAACGAGATCGGGTTTGGGAAAGTCAAGATTAGAAACGGAATCGGGATATGCGGACATACAGAAGTGGAAAATACTAATGGAAAGACAAAAAGTTAAGTATATATGGATGGACGTCGATCTAATATTCACTTGCATGTCATGTGTGTTAACACATATAAATGGTGATTAGTAGATGTACTAACATAACATAAGGACATGTAATTGTTGGACATATCCCAAATAGATTGAAAACGAGATGAAATGGGATACGGGTTTTCCACGAACGAAAATGGGATCCCGCAAAAATGGACGAGAAACACCCCATGTCGTTTCCATAAATTGGATCCTAAAAACGGGTGGGATAAAAGTAGAAAAAGAGATCCCACAAAAATGGGCGAGAAGCACCCCTGTCGTTTCCGTAAACGGGTCCTAGAAACAAATGGGACAAAAGTAGAAAACAGGTCAAGATGGGATGAGATTTTTTCCGTCCATTTTCATCCCAACTCACAAGTTCTATGTTTCCTAATGAAAATTGTTTGACCTATAGTATGCAAATTATTACTCCCTCCGTTCTGTAATATACTCATTCTAGCATTCAAAATTTATCCTCGAATATAATACATTCTAGAGGACAAAAACCAGTTTTGCATTAAATACTTTTCATTTATCAACTAATCATCATTAATCACATTGATATAGCGTCTAATTAGAAAATAAAATGAGGATACATGTGTCTTTTATGTTCTTTTCATTTGTCTTAAAATTCTTAGAATGCACTATATTATACAGGACAGAGGCAATAGATATTAGCAATATGCTTGTGCGTTTGTAATGGAATCTAGTATGTTAAATTTGGATTCTATACCATTGCTAGAGGCACGTTGTTCCAGCTCAAATGTGAGTTACCTACAGAACACAGAAGGTGCGAGACCACTTTAAGAAGTAACAACCCATGCCCGACTAAATTAGTTTTCATCTTATATATAGGTATTACATTATTATCTCTTATAATACGGACGAAAAAAGGAAGAAACTCTTCATGATTTAACATTAGGGATAGATTAGATAGCGCTCGGTAGCAGTTGACATATGGATAAGGCATAGGGAGAGGTGTGACGGCACTTTTGAAGTAAAAAGGAGGTTGAAGAATCCCTCTTTAATATTATAGCAAATATGATGTGCATTGTAACAGAGAAAAAACTATTAAATATTCATGAGAAACGATGATGGGAATTGTATTTATCTATTTACGCTTCACCCATTCTATAAAATTAAAAGCTATAAAAAATACCGAATTGTTCCAAAAAAAAATCTAACACTCTCTTGGACAACAACATATATGCCATATTGCACATAAAATATACGATAACAAAGAACTTAAAATAAAATCACATACATGATAACAAAGACGACCTTTTTGAGAAATAGGTAAAACTTTTTTTAGACTTGGCCAATATTGCCGTTGAACTTTACAAACATATTGTATTATAACCACCTCAAGTAAAAAAATCTAACCACCTCAAGTCGGACCAATACAAAACCCGACAAGGCGACAATGATTTCTTAATTTCCCTGCCGATTCAATCCACAAACCACACATGTCCACATATATCACTCCTGGGTCATTGCCTGAGCTGCATGATGTCCCACATAGCACAGCCTAATGTGGCTCAACTTAAATAGATGGTTATTGTGCGCATAAGATTTAGAAAAGTAGAAACTGAGCCACCTTTGTGCGTTGAGTTGTGTGGGATCGGGACGGGGAAGGTGTTGACCGACCAGCAGGGCACCACATGAGTGGTGCAGCTCCCTGCGAAGGTTTTGCTTCTCAACAAGAGGGATCATCAGGGACGTAAGGAAAGGAGTGGGAGTGAGGAATGACAGGCAAGGGAGAAAGTGATCACGGACCGATAATCTTTCTGTTTATAATATTATTATATAGGTATATAGAGGCATAGACTAAACAAATACAAATATAACACAACAATATAACACGCTGACAATTAAGGAACAAATTTAACACTCCATCTTATGGTCCATGAATTAGCTATAAGGACCTTATCTTATTTTAGCTAGGGCAACCTCTATACCGGCCGGGTTTATATAAAGTTATAGTCCTTTTGGTTGATGTTTATATAGAAGTTATTATAGTCCTTTTGGTTGATGTTTAAATTGTTGTTAATTTCCCTCCAGGTCGAGGGTGCTAGGGGCGTGGAGCACCATGGTCTCGATTGTGATTCCCGGTCCAAAAGCCATCATCACTCCCCACTCCGGCGCCTCCCCTCCCTGCTTGGCCGTCGCTGCCCGACGGCGGCGCAACTCATCGAGCACGAATATCACCGTGGTGCCACTCATGTTGCCAAACTCGCTGAGCACGTGGCGACTCGCCGCCAGCTTGCCGTCGTCCAGCCCGAGCACTCCCTCGATGTGGTCCAGGATGGCACGGCCGCCGGGGTGGATCGCCCAGAAAAGGTCGTTCCACGCGGCGCTGACGCCGAGCGCGCGAAACGCGTCGACAAGGCAGCGTTCCACGTTGCACCCGAGCAGACGGGGCACCTGGTTGGAGATGTGGTACTCCATGCCACCTTTGTTGATCTGCATGGAGATGGCATCCTCGGTCTCCGGTATCGTGGTCTGCGAGGCGAAGGCCATCTCGAACAGCGGGCGCTCGACGGGGGCGATGGGGTCGGCGCCGACGATGACGGCGCCGGCACCGTCGCCGAACAGAGCCTGGCCGAGGATGTTGTCGGCGCAGCCTCCTTGGGGCCCGTAGAATGCGATGAGCGTGATCTCAGAGCAGGCGACGAGGACGCGCGCACCGCGGTTGTTCTCGGCGAGCTCCTTGGCGAGCTGGAGCGACCGGCCGCCGCCGTAGCAGCCGTGGAGGTTGAGGATGGTACGAGACACCGTGGGGCGGAGTCCCAGCAGGGACGCCAGGCGGCGGTCGGCGCTCGGGGCGCGCGCGCCGGAGTAGGTGCTGAAGACGAGGTGGGTGATGTCGGTGGCCGGGCGGCCCCACTCGGCGATGGCCTTGGCCGCGGCGGACGCGGCCAGCTCCGGGACGGCAGCGGAGGCGATGTCCACGCGCGCGTCCAGGGACGGCCGCGTGCGGTCCGTGAAGTCCGGGTTGGCGGCGAGCAGCTCCTCGTTGAGGTGGATGAAGCGCTGCCTGATGCCGGACTTGTTGCAGATCCTGGTGAGCTTGCCCTTGAGGTCGGTGAGGTGCTCGCTGTTGGTGACGCGGAAGTAGTAGTCAGGGTACTCGTCCTGGGCTAAGCACGTCGGCGGGTTGGCCGTGCCGATGCCGAGCACGGCGGCAGGCCCATCCGCGCGCTGCGCACCCCTCATCTCGTGGACGGTGGCCGGTGCGCTCCCCATGGACGACGTCGACGACGACGCCGACGGACGAGCTAGTAGCTAAGCTCTCCCGCTCGCTCCTGGGGGCTGGGCTCTAGCTAGGTAGCTAGTAGCTGAGAGCAGCAGGTATGAGATGGACTTGCTCTACGTACTAGTAGCTAGCTAGATAGGGATCGATGGTCTGCGTGGTTTGGAGAAGCTAGCAGGAGGTGCGTTCTATTTATACCAGTGCCAGTGTACGACATGCGTGGTGGTCTCGTTCAGTTCGCAGCGTTCCGCAGACAAGGACATGCGTGCGTTGGATTGGAGCGGGCCGGGGCATGCATGTGGATTATTCCTATACCAGGGGAAAGGCAAGTATGTAACTGGCTGCAGCCTGCAGTCGATGCTGCTGGGGACTGACCTGAACCGGTCAACGACCATGCATGTGCATGCCAAGGAGTCAACAACCATGCATTTGCATGAGTTAAATTGTTTACTTAAGGTTGATCATACCGAAACATAGTGCCGCTAGGCCCTAATCGTTTGGGCTTATCAGCCATAATCAGTCAGTCATTCAGCAGTGTTTTTCTCTCACAACAAATCAGCATCAGCAGCAGCCGCAGAAACCATCAGCCGAACATGGCCCATTGTGAAAAGTATTTCCGTAGTGCATATAATTTTACAAATTACAAACTTCTATATATTATCATGTTCATAAATAAACAATATAAAAAGTTATGGTCAAAATTATATACATATTGGGAATCATGCATGCATACAAATGTCTAGACGACAGTGCTAGCGCCCGGACGCGGACGGACACCCGTGTCCGGACACCCTGCGTTGCACTCCATTTCCCATGCGCGCCTGCACTCCATGCATGTCTAGCGTTTCGCGCTCATGTGGGGCCCAAGCCGTCTGGACGTTACCCGCGTCGTGCGGGGACCGCTTGCGCCCCTCTCACTTCCCACACGCATCTACTTTTGAATCCAGATGCAACACTTGCAATGTATATCTGAAGACAGATGAAACGCTTAAAACATGCATGTGAAACACTTGAGAACCATTGCAAACATATGCAACATCCAGATAAAACACTTGCAACATATGTGTGAAACATATGCAATATCCAGATAAACATATTTGCAATATACGTCTGAAAAAATAGATGAAACATTGGGGACAAACGCTAGCAACATAATTGTACAGTCATTGCAACATATGCAACATACCGATCTACTTGCAACATCCATATGAAACACTTGCAACATATCTCTAAAACATCTAAAACATTTGAAATGTGCACTTGCAATATGCATCGTATCTCGGTGCGGCCTCCTCTGCCGCCTGCATCGGGGCGTCGTAGCCATAGCAGGAGGCGAGGCCGGAGGGCTTCCGCGCCAGGGCCTGGCGCTTCTCCTTGAGTTGGCGGCACCTGTCAGTGTCATCGGGCGGGGCGGGTGGCGGAGCAGGAGTAGCGCGGGAGGAGTAGCGGGGCGGGCGCGCAGAGCAGGAGCAAGAGCAGCGGGGCAGGGCGCGGAGCAGAGCGAGAGCAGGCGGGGGCGGGCGACAGGAGCAACGAAAGGGACAGACACAGAAGGTCTATTGGGCTAGTCCGCAGGCTCATGAAGAGGCGTCCAGACGGGACAGACGCCTTCACACAACATTTCTGATATCCAAAACTTCATATTATTTACAAATGGAAGAAGTAGAGCGTTAACAACACCACCAGCTACGAGCATTTAGCTACCGTAATAAATCAAATTATTAAAAGCGTGATTGCGAACTTTTTTTACCATACTGTATAAGAAATTAAAATTGCCGCTGAGACCTTGTCCACGTTAGTTCCCTGTGTTTGAAACAATGAGATTTTCTGTTGTCTATAGGGTTAGGGTGAGTGGGGGTCACGGGACAAGGACGTATCCCCACCCAACTTTTATATGTGAGGTTACTGGTCCAATTCTGCTGCAGTTAAGCTGGTTTCAGCTGGTATATAATTCATGCGAAGGTGTGTACAATGTACAAACATGCAGCCGGCTTCGGGTTTTGATTGCGGTGTTGGTGGAATAGCCACGATGGCCACCGCCAGTGAATGAAGTAATTGGTCCATAGTGGTGTTCTCTGCAGTACATAGCCTAGATGTGTAGCATGCATATCTGGTAAGCATTCACCGGTGATATATGACCTATCAAGGTATATACATGGTTTACGACAATAAGGTTGTTGACTACTCTCTTTTTTGGATCAATCGTTGACTACTCTCTTAATTCCAAATTATGCATCGTTTTGGTTTCTAGACAAGACATAGCGTATATATAGGTTAATTCCAAATTTATGTAGCGTACATCTCAGTGTTTTTGTTATGGAAGATTTTCAAAACATGTTTAGACATCGATTGAAATGTTTTAAGAATTTTTCATGTTTTTTAATATATTTTCTATTTTTCGTAGACCTATATTCCCTCCGTCTCAGAATATAAAGGCATGCACGTATTTCAAAATTCAAATTTTATTATCTTTGACTAACAATTAACCTAATTATATTATATCAAATGTTTGTATTACAAAAGTAGTTACATTATATCTGTATTTAGAAATAATTTCTAATGATCAAACTTTTATTCCTATATCCTTGCAAAAAAAACTTTTATTCCTATAAATTATATACTCCCTCCGTCTACAAAAGAATGCAATTCTCGAATTTCGAGGAGTCAAACAATTTGAACTTTAACTAAATTTATATAAAAAATATAAACATTTATAATACAAAATAAGTACCATTGAATTAGGTATAGAATATATTTTCATAATAATTTTATTTGAAGACATAAATGCTAATACTATTTACTATAAGCTTGGTCAAACTTAAGCTCCATTGACCGGTATGGATACCATCGTTACATTCTTTTGTGGATAGTGGTAATATTATGAGAGAAATTATTGGTCAAAATATATTCTTAAAGACCGTACTAAGTCAAATTGCACCTTATATTTGGGGAAAGAGGGGAGTATCTAACTTTTGAAAGCTTTTAAATGTACTTCAAGAACTCTAAATTTTTTATTGGAGTTTAACGTTTCCTGATATATCTCTAGGATTTTCTTATAGGGTCTTAGAAGCTTAGAGATATATTTTTTTAATGGTTTAAAAATCTTATCAAGCATTTACCAAAATATTTTTAATAAAAAATAAAGTTGTCTTGAAAACCACTTCTAACCAGGACATAAAAGTAATTTAACGGTTTAAAGGTTTTTATTACGAGTTATAGGGGCTAAAATATTCGATTTTAGAGTTCGGGCAAGGAAGTCAGACGACAGTGATATATAATTAGGTAGTTTTTTCTTTTTCCTTTCCCAATCGAAGCAAATAGACTCTGGCCCAAGAATGAATGCCAAGGTGGTGGCACTTCGTGCCTAACGAGGATTTGGCCTGCGATTCAAAAAAAAAAGGATTTGGGCCTGCAACCGTCCGACCAGCACGCCAATCACAATTCCAAACAGCAATGCTTGTTGGCATAACAATCTCATGGTAAAGCAAAGCAAGTAAGAAACAGGATCATTTTTACACCAAATCTTAGTTCTGCACTCCTACCAAACTGGTTACAAGATAAAGTGTGAAATTCCATCATCCGAAGTTTACATACCACGAGGCAGAAACCAAACCTTTCGGCCATGTGGCCACCTACAACAGCAGGTGGCCAAGTGCACAAAGGCAACATGGCATGCAGCATATGCCATATGGGCAACAAAAACCAGTCTTGCCACTACTTCCTACATCAGGCATCAGACGAGAAGCAAAAGTTCGCCCATACGTGACTGCTCGGTGGCTGCCATCATGTGTTCTCCTTGATGGCCTCGTCTATGGCTTTGATATTGTCCCTCAATATCTTCCACTGCAGATGTACCAACAGGAATGAAAAATTTGTTGCTTCAGTAACAAAAAAAAAAAGGCGAGGGAGAACGGCAATGTCATGTACTTTGCCAAGAGTACAATAGCAGCTAAAAATTATTATGATGGCATATTTGTGTGCCTTGATCTTGGCAAACTCACTGCAAAGATAACAAAATAACTACTTCGGATTATGTTCCTGAATACCTGACAAATGGATATTGGTACTAATTATTATTCAGATTAATAGTGATTAATTTGTTTGACTATAGAATACCATAGAACTATGTCCCCATGTGCTGAGAATATTGTCATGGCCATAAAAGAATGGCAATGCTTGTCAAATAAATTTTCATAGGGCAACTTGATGGGCTACGGCTACTTGATATTTATGGCATGCATATTTCAAATATACTAAGACTAGATTTTCATGAAATCAAGCTTCCTGTACGCATATTAATTCTAAGAATCATACAACATATGTAAAAAAAATTGAAAACACCACTGACCTGATCTAACTGTAGTGATATACCTGGAAAGGAAAAGAAGAGATGAAATTATATTGCTAATAATAAGTAGAGAATATATATCATCATCTCTAGGAAATATTAAAGATGACACGGCATTTGAATCAAGAAAATTAATTGGTCTCCCATATGCTGATGTTCATATTGTAATAGAATTCATCCAGAAGCTAAGCATATCTAAGCTTACCATGCAATTAATACTCTTACATTTGAAGCCACGGGCTTAAAACAGAATATGTCAGCTCCAAATATGATAATTTCCAAATAAACACACCATGATAATTATAGTACTCAACAGCATTACTTATTCATAACTATCAACCAGGATATGCATATAAACAATCCTTACTTCATCACTTGGCTAAGTGCATGGTCTCAAATTCAAGATGAATAGCAAAGCTTGTCGTCACAAACTTGCATAACAGTAACAGTCTAACAGAAAATGTTATGTGCAGATTAAAGGCGTATATTCTACCTCGATAAGTTCTGTACCATTACGATAATTTTCCAGTGCTATGTTCATTCTATTATTGATACATATGTTTAAAGTGCACATAATGGTCTAAATACATGACAAAAATCGATTCAAGGTAAAATCTGTGAGCACAGAAGCGGTTAGGTTAGAAGGAAGCCATTCATCCCATCTTTAATCTCTATATATAACACAATGGGGGCCATGCCACCTGTTACCCCTTAAACGTTGGATCGGTGCAATCAAGTGATCTGATTCGTCCAATGCAAGTCCACTTTAGATCTCCTACCCGCTTTGTGGTTGACCGGAACCACCGTGAACCTTTGTGGGCCACAAATTCCTATCCCGCTCCCCACGTCCCCTGCCTGTGCCTCACCTGCTGCTGCTCCCCTGTGAGTCCCACGAACTTCCCTGCGTGTAGGGTGCAGCGTGGAACGCCGACAGCATGGAGTCTGTGCAGAGGGCACCAAGCTGCAGAGCTCACAGCCGCCCCTTGGCAAGTCATGCGATGACTAGGCGTCGTGGTGATGCAGGGCAGTTGAACAGGCTCATGGAAGGTGCGGGGACCTTGGGAAGAGTGGCAGCACAGTGGCTCTCCCTGCCGCATCATCGAGGGCAGCATCATGGCCCTCATCACCTCGCTGCCGTTGCATTGGTCTTCTACATGAGGCTGTGAGGTGCTCCGCGCAGCCTAAGATGTCATGCAGCACGGGCACCTCAGGCAGCAGCTACAGGAGGTCCACCTGCAACGGAAGCTATCCTCTTCCTCAGCAGTGGGCTCTCCACACCATCAGAGGCAGCTCTGGGCGTGCCAGCAGCATGCGGGCGTAGCCCTGTTCGACAAAATGATGTGCTGCATAGCCATGGACCAGCCTGGGCTGCAGTCCAAACAGCAACAGCTCCTGCGCCAGTCTCTTCCACTTCTCACATCTCCTTCCACCCAACCTTATCTACTGCAGCTTCCCAAGCAAACAATCAATCCCTGTGAGAGTAAGTGTCCATCGCCAGCATTTTTGCTGGATTCATCCTCCAGTGCACTCGAAGCTGGAGGCCAAGACTGCAACAAATATCTCACCAGGTAACAGGTCTAAATCTCACTTGTTGTATATGTGTTTGATTGGACCTTTTACTTTTCATCTCAACATGTAGATGCAAATCATCACTCGTCCATAACTCATATATTTTTACTGATATTATCTGTTCTATGCGATGCACGAGCTCATCCAATGCATCTTCACTCCTCACTTGCCTCCCACAGCTAGGCAGCACTGATGGAGTTGACTGTGCTGTCAAAACAGAGGTAAGAGAGTGTGCATCTGACAAACCACATTCAATTTATTTTAGGAATGTACAGAACCTAGATAGAGTTATTAGTTATAGACATATAACTATTCTATTTGTAATTTTTGTGGTGAGTTCAACCAAATTCTTCTTGTTTATCCTTATCTAGTATTCCTATGTGTCTGCTGCATTGAGGTTCATATAGTAATAATTGCACGAATGTAAGTATTTCACAAATTCCGGCTGCGTGAAGTGATCTACCACAGATTATTGGTTAAACTGAGCCATCTCATAGCACAAGCAAAGGAATCAAGAATCAAGATCGAAAAAGGGTATACATCTACCACATGCTTGACAAAAATGTATATTTCCTGGGGTATCTTTTTTTTCCCCACAACAGTCGAAACCGAATTTCATTACATACGTAACGAGATTACACAGTTCAGAATGTAACGTAACAGCGAGATATGAAATACCGAAAAAGCTGTCCATGACTCTGATCACCAAGGGGTCAGCCATCAAGGACCCAACCAAACTAACCAAAACAAAACGCGCCTACCCCACCAAAGAGCAACACAGGCACACAACACAATGTCAAAACCTCCCCGATACAAGCCCAAGGCCCCCTCAACACTCAGGCTGTGACTAAGCAAAACACAACGTTCTATCCTACATAGGGAATGATCTGACATCCAGCTTGCGCCTGAGCCACATATGGGATGACTTCCTGGGGTATCTGATCAGATTAAGACTGATATAACATGGCACTTCTTTCCATTGGATATGCAGTTCATTATAATCTTGCATTGGTAATTAGGAACAATTTTCTAATTATGTATCTTTATTACAGCACAAAAGAAATTTCACAGACAACTATAGATATTGAAGAGATTAGTTGAAGTACCACTAATAGTGTCAAGTATGTTTTGTCCTAAGGTGTAGTGGCTACCAGAGATTGGGTGTATGGTGAGAGCAGTCCTCTCTGAGCAAGAGGCTTTCTGCTAAGGTCTGACATTATTGCTGTTCATTGTTTTGGATCCTGACAATGTTATTGCAGTAACAGCTGATGGATAAATGAGAATGGTTTTGCAAATGGTGACACCATAGACATAATTAGAGCAACAAAAGGCAAATGATGACACCATAGGAAGAATGAGAGTGACAAAAGGAAGGATCTGAACCTTCTGAAATATGAAGTAGTATGGTTCCTTTCAAAGTGTTCTATTTATAATCTTCTATCCATTGCTTAAAAGGGTAAATAGATATTCATCTACTAATACCCTTGATTTTAAATGCAACTCAAGGATGAATTATTGTTCTTGACCAAAGGAATTGGAGGCACATGCCGATTATACCATATCCTGGTCTTTTCCATCAAGGTACATCCACATTTTAAAACATGTGGTTCATACATATAGAAACAAGGAACAAGTAAAGTAATTTTGATTAATTAGAGGTTAGTGACTACAAGAATTGTATACTGGGCTGGTAATCCATGTGGATCACAAAGTATATCTATATCCTGGGCTGGCCAGCTCAACTGTGGGCGCCACAAAGCCGCGCATGTATTTGTAGAACAAAACCAAGTTCGCCCTTAGTCCAGCCCTAAACTAAATCCATCTGTGCTAACAATGGTGCAAGATACCTTGACCTGGAGCGCTCTACTCGGATGCCAGACGCAGCCAGGGGGAAAAAAGAACACCCACAGGAACAGTAGAGGGCAGAAGTCGCTGGTGGTACCTTTGCGGGTGGGGAGAGTCTTGCCGTCCTTGACGTAGAACTCGCGGAGGTCGACGTAGACCCTGCCTTTCCAGCTCCTAACGGACACCTTCTTGTTCTTCGATATCTGCACGAGCGCCATCAGAATGATCCAATGGGTTAGGGTTCTAGCCCCTAGGGTTCTGTCTCGAAACAAGGTGTTGGGCGCGGTCCATACCTCGGCTACGACCGTACCGTCTTCGGCGGGTTCGGAGGGGCCGTCGTCCCCGGCGGCCTGGCGCTTGGCCGCCGGCTCGCCGCCGCCGCCGAAACGCTTCTTTCCCTTCCCCCACATCTTCCTAGCTGAGATTGGACTGGATCGTTCGAATCGGTGTCCCTCTACCGCTTCCCGAAAAGATCGACGAGGGCCCACACCCACGTAACTGCAGAAGCCTTCGCCCTGTTCGTTTGGACTTATCAGCACAATCAACAGCCATCCAGCAGTGTTTTTCTCTCACAGCAAACCAGTGAACAGTACTTTCAGCATAATAAACCAGCGAAACGAACAGGCTACTTGAGTTTTGACGATGACGCCAATAACTTTTTGAGTTTTGATTTGAAAGACACCCAAAGCTCCTATACAATACAAGCCGATGGATGGATGGTTTTTAGGATCGATAACCCGGCTGTGGCTATTTTGCCGTGAGAGAAAAATATTATGTCATGCCTGTTAAGTCGGGCTGATAGTTTTTAAAATGATAATGATACCTCACGAGCAGGCGTCTGTCCCGTGACTCCCGTCCGGATGTCATTCTCATCCACTCATCCACGGATCCATCCTCGTCCACTCATATGCAGACCCCGCTCGCACGATGGACTCCACCTGCGCCGCTCGGCAACGCCGCCCCCACCCATCGTTCGGACTCATGTCTCTCCGTCGCGGCCGTGCTCCATCCGCCTACTACGGACACTGCCGAGGTCCGTGCCACCGACAAGCTCCACACTGATGACCTCCGCGCCGTCCATGGCATCGAGCTCCGCGCCGGTGTCGAGCTCTACAAGGACGAGCTCCATTCGTCCGAGCAACAAGGTGACATTGTGCTGAAAGCGCATGTTGCAAGTGTTTAAGTTGTTTCAAAGATATGTTGCGAGGGTTTCGTATGGACATTGCAAAAGTAGATCAGGATGTTGCATATATTGTAATAGTTGTACACTTATGTTGCAAACGTATGCCCCCCAATATTTTATCTGTTTTTTT
Source organism: Saccharum hybrid cultivar R570 (assembly GCA_038087645.1). Classification (NCBI taxonomy): domain Eukaryota; kingdom Viridiplantae; phylum Streptophyta; class Magnoliopsida; order Poales; family Poaceae; genus Saccharum; species Saccharum hybrid cultivar. The sequence continues at coordinate 5,104,806 of JAQSUU010000190.1, read as the reverse complement.
AGACATATGTTGCAAGTGGGTTTTATCCGGATGTTGTATATGTTTCACACATATGTTGCAAGTGTTTCATTTAGATGTTGTGTATGTTTTGCGATGGCTACACACGTGTTTTTTCTGGTGTTTCAAACGTATGTTGCAAGTGTTTCAATTGTTTTGGACATATGTTGCAAGTGTTTCATCTAGATGTTGCAAAAGTTGATCTAGCGTTGCACATGTTGCAATGGGATCCATTTGTAACAAGCCACCTGCTGCAGCTGCTGGGCCAGCCTGCATGCGCGTGGGCATGGAGGAGGCGCCACGGTATGAACATGGGACACGAAGCGGCGCGGGACACGAAGTGTGTGTGGGCCACGGTGCGGGCACAGGACACGTAGCGGCGCGGGCCACGGTGTGGGTGCGGGACATGGTGCGGCCCCAGCCCCTACGAGCGTCCGAATGCTACCCTCGTCCGGACGCTAGACGTTCTGTTTTTAAAAGTACAATCGTACTTACAAAAGAGAATTTTAATCATATATCATTCCACGACGAAAATTCCAAAATAAGGCAAACTAATATTACAGAAAATAAGCAGCAAACCCCTCTAATTTGTCATTCTAATAAAATCACCATGGCTCAACTGGTACCGACCTTGACAATCTTATTTGACGAACATGAACTCATCTAATATGTAATCGAGCGTTTGGTTTGGGAAATCAACTCATTCTAGATGAGTTAATACATCATTAATTTATTGCCTTGTTAAGCATATCACCAGCATCTTAACTATTCAAGTTAAAACCTAAGTGTTATGTGCGGGATGGTCCACACGATGACACCTAGAGCATGCAGTTTATGTGACGTCCGTACCACACCCCTCTTCCATTGGGGGAGCCAGGGGCTAGCAGGGGTGGTGCCTCCCCCCAAGCACAGTAAAATGTTTAATACCTTTAAAAAATTCAATTGGATGGCAAAAAAAATTATTATTTCACTCTTTCTAATGATAATATTGTGTTTTTTTGTTACGAGTACTAAATATATATGTAAAAATGTTGAAAAGGTACTCAGACATACACTTGTGTATATTTATCATATTTACGATGTGTCATCATATCATTCGATCTCCCTTGATCAAAAGTTCGGGTTCCGCCACTGCTTTTAGATCCACATGTCAACACAACTTTCACCCACACAACACCTCCCTTTCTATTGCCATTCTCCACACCACTCTTATCTCTAGCAAGAAACATAAAGGGAAAGAAGAAAGGAAGAAGGAGAGAGGAGAAAGGAGGAAACCAAGGAGCACCAAGAGCTGCAACAAGTTCCCCATGGCCTTTCTCATTGCTAGGGTGGATCTAAGAGAGCTCCCGACCTAGAGCTTGTGAGGAGGAAGAAGAACAAGAAGAAAGAGCTATACCAAACCTTGTATTCTGACCCTGGGCATGGAGCTCGGATTTAGAATAACTAAGATAAGGTCTAAACCCCAAACCATAAGGAAGCTTCACCTAGAAATCATAGTAGGGAAGCTATTGCTAACGAAGATTGCCCCAATTGTGTAATTGCATTTCTAGAGGCACACTTTCCTCATGTCTAGCTTTTCGGGCTCTGTGGTTGGTTGTGACTTGGTGAGTTGTGAGGCATCAAGGCGTATGAGTATTTGTTCCTTCTTCCTTGTAGTTGTAGCTTGAGCTATATGTTAGGTTGATCTCTCTACCAATGAGCCTAACAGGTCCTTGATCCGCGCCCTGATCGGGGGCGCCCAGCCCAATACATGGCTGGTGGCCCCCCATCGTGCAGCGCTATATAGAGGAGGTAGGGGAGCCGGGGCTCAAGTCACGAGGTTGCTCTGAGCCGCCACTCCCTACCTACAACCCTAACCGATCTCGAGGGTCACGCTGTAAGCGACGGGAAGCATCACCGGTCTTCACCACTGCCCCTGTGTCTCCACCGGAGGACCGCATCACCGTCGCCTGCTCATCCCCAAACGTCGCTGCCCTAGCGCAGAATTCCATCGACGAACCCGATGGCCAACTCCAACTCCACCACTCCGGCTGCTCCCTCCTCGAATGGTCTGCATACTTCACCGCATTCCTCCCCTATCCCTTTTACCTATATATTTACCTCTAGTAGATCATGTATTAGGAACTTCTGAATCATATATGAAAAGAGATTTCGTACCCTAATATACCCTAGTCGATCCACAGAACATAACATTGGTATCAGAGGCCAGCCTAGGGTGTAGATCTAGGGTTTGCGAATCAAAAGTAGAGAGAATCAAATGAAAAGTAGAACCCGAACCGAATTCCAAACCCTAACCCTAGCTTGGGTGAGGGAAAGAAAAGCAAGATCTGGCCACGCCACCATCTCTCCAGCGTGCGGGAAGATCGAATCCCTGTATATACAGTATTCTAAATCTACTTGGTGGATTGACTCAGGCGCAACTATCCATGTTGCTAATTCTTTACAGGGATTATGTTCGACGAGAACTACGCAAATAAGCGAAAGACACGTTAAAGTCGCAAATGGAGTCCAAGCAGATGTCGAAGCTGTTGGCGATGTTTCTCTAGAGCTTGTTAATGGCTTCATTCTTTCACTTAGAGATGTTCTATTTGTTCCTTCATTACAAAGAAATTTGATTAGTGTTTCATGCTTGGACAATGATGGATTTGATTGCCATTTTGGAGATGGAAAATATGAGATATTATGTAATAATGAACGTGTTGGTCTTACTTTTCAAAAGCAAGATCTTTATTTGTTATCACTTCGTGAAAATATGAATTCTGTATGTGATGTGAATGAGAACGTATCCTCGTCTGTGAATGTGAATAGAAAACGAAAGAGAACTCAAGATGCGTCGTCGAAATTATGGCACTGTCGTTTAAGCCATATTTCGAGGGGGAGAATAGAGAGACTAGTTAAGAATAAAATTCTTCCTCCATTAGAGATAGTCCGATCTAATCATGGTGAGGAGTACTACGGTCGGCATACCCCATATGGCCAAGTTCCTAGACCCTTTGCAAGGTTCTTACAGGAGAATGGCATAGTAGCCCAGTAGTCTACACCGGACGAACCTCAGCAGAATGGAGTAGCTGAAAGGTGTAACCGTACACTGATGGATATGGTGTGTAGTATGATGAGTTACTCTAACTTGCCATTGAGTCTATGGATGAAGGTGTTAAAAATCGCCATTCATATTCTAAATAGAGTACCAAGTAAGTCGGTGCCCAAAACACCGCATGAGTTGTGGACAGAAAGAGTACCCTCACTGAAACACTTACGTGTGTGGGGGAGTCTTGCTGAGGCAAAAGTGTTTAACCCAAATATTGGGAAGCTAGATCCTAAAACAGTAAGTTGCCATTTTATTGGCTACCCTAAAAAGTCAAAAGGTTTTCGTTTCTACTGTCCAGACAGATATACAAAGTTTGTAGAAACAAGACATGTTGTTTTCTTAGAGGATGAGATGATGAGGGGGAGTGTCGGTGTAAGAAACGGCGCTCCTAGCACCAACGAGTAATGAGTGTTTGCGCGTTGGGAGACCTGATGGTGTGCAAGGACACAAATGATTTATACTGGTTCGGGCCAAAAAATTCCCTACGTCTAGTGGGGAGGAGAGTTCTGTATTATCTTGCACCGAAGTGCTTGTAGTAGGGGTTACAAGCGGACGTGAGAGAGGGAGGAGCTCCCAAGTCTCACGGCGTGAGTGGTGAAGGTGGTGGGTGTGTGCGCGACTCTGTTGGTTACCTCGTAAGGTCCAGGAGAGTAGCCTACTCGTATCTCGCGTTGTGTTGCTGTGGTGGTTCAGTTGAGTTGTGCTCGACTGAGTTCTCCTGTCTCCCCTGGGAATGATCCCTGCATGCTCCTTTTATAGTCTCAAGGAGGTGCAAGGTTACATAATGTTGGCGTATGGTGTGACCTTGCCGGTGGAGGAGCCTAGAGGCCTCGGAGGGGCCTTATTCGGTGGTGGCGTGGTATGTACTGTGGAGGCATGGCGTCAGTACTTCTGGTACTGCTGCTACAGAATATGCACAAAGACCACACGGCTTCACAGAATATGCACAAAGACCACACGGCTTCACGACACTCTCTTCTAGACCTCTATATACATCTCCCTCTAAATATATATTTTCGCAGAGCCATGATACAGCTTTGTCACAACCGAGCAGCTCAGAAATCCAGAATCCTGACATGCAAAATTGGAGCAGAATCCTGAAACGGTTACGAGTACATCTTTACATGCGCTCCATCCATTCTAGGCCAGCCATACCGGGATTAAAAGGGAGCAGACTAACTGAACTATACAGCTGTTTCTTTCCCTTTTTCTTCGCCCTCTGCACCCTTCTCTGGGTACTCCCCAACTGTGAAGCGTCTCTTGTTAGCACTTAAACCTGATGTATGCAGCTGCCCTCGTTTCTTGACTAGACGAGCAGCAGTTTCACGGTCAGCTTTTGCGTCGTTGTAGTCAGGCTGCACAAAGCATCCAACAGATCGTTTAGGTGTAAAAGGCAACTTATTTATGTATGATGCCCAATGATTGCATAGGTGATAATCTGGATTAAACTGGGTTAAAAAGAAAAAAAAAAATGGGCACCTTGATAGCTAACGCCTTGTCAAAAGTCAGTATAGCTGAATCTGGCTCCCCAAAATTTAACTGTGCTCTACCAAGTGTAACCCAAGCCTGTAAATCATCAGATAATGCAGATGATTACACTACTGATTAATTGGGTGACAGTATTGAGTAATGATGGCATTCTCCCAGGGATCAAGCTGGGCAGAAACCGAAAATTGAAAGAGAGCCAGTAGCATCACTGATGAAATCCCTACTAACCTCAGGCCAAAATGGATCCAGTTCTGTTGCTCCTGCAAGATAACCCCAAGATGTCTTTAAATGGTTTGATTACTGTACAAAATGGCATTGACACAACTGACTTAGCTCATACATGCTGCTACGATCATACAGACTTTGTGATAATAGGGTGGTTCTTCACACTTATGCCATCAATGTTGTATGCATGTTTACAACAAAAGAGTCACTAATGTTTACTTTTGCCAGGAAAGAAACCCCATGGGTTGGGTAAATTCTAGACAATGGATGGTTGGTGCTACTATAGTAGTAGTATCACTTAAATGGTTGGTGTTATTCCCAGTTCACGGCATTTTCTATAGCATAGCCCAGCAAGTCATTCAACCAAAAGAACGAGAGTTTACTGGTTGCTGCTGTCAGTGCACGCCATGCATCTCCCACTTCAAGTAAAACCTGAGCTTTCTGCTCATGAAGTATTGCACTATCAGGTGTCAAGATAAGCGCAGCTTCCCATTTAGCAAGTGCTTCATGGTACTTCCCTTCCTAAAAAATAACAAAAAAAAAAGTTACTTCTTTCTAGTATCACATAGAAGCTGAGTATGACTGGACTGCTCAATTTTTGTAGGCCTACACCCAGCTACAAATTTATACCTCGCTAGTTGTCCACAAAGAGTTTTATAAGCAGCAGCAAATGCAAAAGCACATGGACAGCCAAAACTGGATATTTCAGCAGCTTTTCATGTGGATTTCTAAGAGAGGGTATACCCACACAAGGTGGATTTCTGACTAATTGATTTTGCGCTTTAACTCCTTATTTGAAAGACTACACGATAATAAGAATCACTTCATGAAGTATGCAGTTACTGAATATTCTTTGGCCAAGGAAACCATGAAATAATTGAACTCCCAAGGAGTGCGACACAGGAACAGCACAAAACCCCCACAAACACATATCAGCCGTTCAACTATGAGGGAATAACAAATTTGTGGGGATTGGATCTCAAAGAAATAGAGGTACCTCAGCTAGCTTGTCTCCCTGACTCTGGATCAACACAGCAGTTTCAACTGGTTTTGTTCCAGGACAGTTTGTGTTTGCATCTGATTTTTCCTCCCTTTCAGCCTCATCATTGTCACTCCCTGCTCCAAATGGTAGGCCTGGTATAGTTGATACTACCACCGACTGCTTCTTAACCTTGGAATTCTTACCCCAGGCTATCTTCATGGTGGAGCTGTTTCACAGGAGAGAGACAAAGCTGAGTTTTTGTATGTAATCAAACCACACACTGACACACGTAATGAGGATAAGTGTATACAATACTCCCTCTGATTCCAAAGGTAAGTCGTTTAGGACACAACACAGTCTCCAATTCGACACTGGACTTGCATCTTTTGTAAAAATATATCATTAGAAATAATGAAAGTCATATGTAGTGAAAGTACTTTCCATGATGAATCTAATAACATCAAGCATATGTTGCCAATCTATGTAACTTTTCAAGCATTGATGGCCAAGGTAAATAAGTTTGACCAGCTAGAATCCTAAAATGGCCTACATTTAGAATCGGATGGAGTATATACCTCTATCACTAATTTCAGTATCCCCGATCTGAATTGCACTTATCGACACAAAAATCATGGGATATGCATATATGTGAGCTTCAAAGACAATAGCAAACAAGTAAGACAGAATGTCTGTCTTTGTTCTTGCCAAGCAAAAACGGCCCTAATTAGAGACCCAAACCATGTTCCATTTGATAAAATTGCCCATCTGGTTGCAAGCCAATTGGCACGTTCGAGCAAGAAAAAGGCTATAAAACCTCTGTAGTCAAAGATGACCACGATTGGAGTTGCAAAAGGTTTTCTAGGCCAAGAACTCACAGATTGGAGTTGCGGAGCAGGGGCACGGTTACTAGCTCTGAAGATTTTTCGGATTAATCGACAGGTGCTTTCGCTCAAAGAAGCAAGTTCCACCTCCTTCCGGTTCAGGTATGTAACAAGTGACCGGTCGAACCACCAAGGGAGGAAGAGCTAATTTATGCTCTTGTCACCTTCTCTTTTCATAAATACCAATAAAAACTCGTATTCACATTTTGACCGTTAATATTTCATCTATTATAATTTTTACGAGCATGAAATTGACGCTACTCCTGAGCAGTTAAGACAAGGGGTTAATTCCCTAATCATGCTGGGGGCTTGGATTCTTTGGAACCATCGCAATCGTTGTGTTTTTGATGGAGCGGCTCCAAGTATTGCTGGGGCTTTAGCCATGACTGGTGAGGAACGCCGACTGTGGACCTTGGCAGGGGCTCGAGGGTTATCCCTCTTGTCAGCCCACCTCCCAGGAGATTAATTTTCTTAGGTCTGTGTGGGTCGCCTTTCAGCCAGCTTAGGTGAGCTGGGCCTGCTGTGTTGAGTTGTGTGTGTGAGTGCGTTGTGTCGGGGTGTGTGGTGTACTTGTGTTGGGTTCTTTCACCCATTTTCTTCTTAATATAATGATGCGCAGATCTCCTGCGTTTTCGAGAAAAAAAAAAGAAATTGACATCATATGAAAGTGTAATATGGATCTTATTATACCAAAATCATATGGTATAATCTACAATCTTTTAGACTTAATGTTGGTCAGAGATAAACATTTTGAATCATGATTTGCATGCGTGCCTTACTAGAAGGGAAGGAGAGTGTCAAGTAGGCTCAGTGGGCTGCGATACTGCGCTAAGGTGTGGGCTTATGAGCAGGCCTCGGCCCATATACCAGGAAGGCCAGACTACAAGTAACAGGAGAGACAGCTTCAGGCGCATCGAACAGAACCTGAGACCGTCTTCCTCCTTGAAGCTCTGTTTGAGACCTCCCTGTTTCCCTGCTGTTCTTGCTGCTACCCTGATTCCTGCTCTTCCCATTCTAAATTCTCTCTGATTGTTACCAATTTGTACCAAATACTCTTGTAATTGCTACTCAGTAGTGAAGGATTGTAACATAGAGACAGGTAAGATGGTCAGATAGTATCACAAAGGTATTTATCAGGGATGGAGTCTGTGCAGAGCTGCCAGGGGCGGACCCAGGAATTGTTCAAAATTAGGGCCACTTACCATTAGCGAAAACTAACCATACAGTATGCCACACATATAGACAGCTAAAATGAAGGGAATTTTTTAAATTGATATGTTACATGTTTAATAGTACAACAAAATAGTAAATAAAGAACATTAAATTGTACCAAAAAATAATGTTTCATTCAGTTGTGTGGCAGCAGCGCAAGGGAAATAAGATGCCAAAGTATCGGTGTCATTCATTTTGCACAGTCTGTAATTTTAGATTGATGATTCTAATTTCAGTTTTCAATCAAATTGAATAGATACTACAAATACAAACAGTTGGGATAGGGAATTAGGGAGTGGACAATAGGGAAATACCACAAATTAGAGGCCGCAGCTGGATTGGAGCAGACGAAAAGGAGTAGAACAGTGGAGGCCAGACCGCCGGATTGGAGCTGCGGACGCCGGCCAGTGCCCTGCTGGATGTGGGCAGTGGCACAAGGCGCTGCTGCTCCGGCTGCGCCCTGTTCCGGTGCCGCCGGCCGGGCTGCACGAGAGCGAGCGTGGGGAGTAGGGAGTAGGCGAGCAGCCGAGATGGTCTGCCGAGGGCTGAGCTGAGGCTCCAGGCCGGCGCAAGGATGAGGGATCGAACGGGGTCGGTCGGTATCGGCGTCGGAAGGGGCGAGTCGCGAACAAGTTCGGTGGACTACTTCGCTTGGGCCTGTTGTTGGGCCAACAAACTAATAAATGGGTACTTGGACTTCTTGGACCACAACTAGGGCCACGACCCTAGCCCCTGCTCTGCTACGTGAGTATGCCGCTACCGACAACGGTGCTGCTGCACAATCTTTAGGGGACCGCTTGTCTAAGAACCGATTATAATTCAATCACGATTCTTTTATATAAGTCACGGTCCGAAAAATCTCCGGGAGAAAAAAATCGATAGCGTTTGACAATCCTGATCATTACGGTACTAGATAGCGTAAAAAGACCTATGTGCCCTCCTCCTTCCTTGTCTCTCTGCCCAACTTCCGCCTAGGTCCCTTGCTTCCGCTCGAGCTCCCTGCCACCGAGCTCGCCCAGGTCCTTGCTTCCGCTCGAGCTTCCTGCCCCGAGCTCGCTACGCTGAGGTCACCCAGGTCCCTCGCTTCCGCTTGAGTAGGCTCCCTCGTCGCGAGCAGGCTCAGCCGGGCGAGAGGCGACAGCCGGGAGCGGGGACGCCACGCTGAGCCGCGCCGGTGAGCGAAAGAGTGGCGGCGCAAATCGAGACTGCGGCGACGAGAGCAGACAAGAGAGCCGAGGGGCAATAGGCGGATATTTCAAGTGGTGGGGAAAACGTGAGCTTTCAGCCGCGGTACCAAGCTAATAAATAGCGTATAACGGGTTAGTAGCGAATTGACATCGATGTAGCGAATTGCGGATAGCGGGTGATATTGCGGACAATAAGTTTCAATAGTGACACCCGATAATCCCATATAATTTTAAGTACATATATCATGAATAATAAGTATAAATAATTTTAAGTGCATATATCATGAATAATTTTAAGTTCCACAATCAATGCATGAGTATTTGAATTTGGGGTGTGAGTCATAGTGGGCTGGACTAATTAGGGTTATTTGCTTCCATGCTATTGCGGCCTGCTACGCGCAATTGCGGCCGCAATATCAGCCCACTATTCAAAATTGCGGCCGCAAAGTTCCAGGATGCAAAGTTCAGAGTGCTACCTCATAGCGGTAGCGGCAATAGACCGCTACCGCTATTGCGGGTGCAATTACAGCCGCTACCACCGCTATTTATTACCTTGCGCGGTACAGAGAATGCAGATCGGTAGTCAAACTCCGATTTCTTTCACTGCAGCAGCCAAAACAATCGAGAAAGAATCAGATACGTTTGGCTAGGATTTTCGATTAATTTTGTCTCAATTCCAATTTTAAGTGGAAACATACACGCCCTTATTTAGCACACTTGGGCCACTTTAGATTACCAAAATACACCATTTGCTTGTTTCAGTGTTTCTATTTAGATCCTTCTAGTTGTGAGAAAATTAGTTCCTAGGCTCTAAAAAAAAGTTGTGCTTAGTTTCTCGACCCTTTTTCGATTGAACTTGCTTATTTGGCTATAAAACGAAATTTGTTTTGGTTCTCGGTTTTTCCATTAGTTTGACAAGGTAACGGTATTAAAAGCAACGCGAAATTACTCATTTACCCCTGGCGCCGAATGCAACACTACAGCAGCCTACAGGCTTCAACCTGCCTACTATCAATAATTTTCCAAAATAAGATACAATATTTTTTCAAGCATGAAATTATTATTATATATATATTTATTGAATAATTTCCCAAAAATATATATAGAATAATAATTTCATGCTTGAAAAATGATATATAAAAATACTTATTAATAAAAAATAATATAGAACTTGTAAAATAATTTTATGCTTGAAAAATAATATTTTTATTCATGTTTAAAAAAAATAATTTTATTGCTGTATAAAAAAACATGGCTAGCACCTAGATGTCCGGACCGACGTGCGTGTCCGACGTCGTCACGCTCGCCTTCGCCCCGCCTCACGAGTGCACTCTACCCCGTCTCTACGCCCACTGGTCCTTCCCTTGACCCCCTCCTCTCTCTCTCACTCTCTGCGCGGGCGACACTCGGGAGCTGAGATAAGCAGCTGAGGACGAGCATGCCCTAACGCACCTCGACCCCCCCCGCCCCGGTGTGACGCACGCCCCGTATGCACGACTGAAAGTCCCTAGTTTGGTTTTAGCTAATTGATGAAACCTAGGACTAACCTTTATATCTAAGTGGATGATTTAGATAAAGGTAGTCATTGAATATGAGACATGACATTGACTCATATGACCAAGATGATGAAGACCAAGATGATGCTTGGCTCGATGGACCGGTTGTGAGGGTGAAGGGCAAGTCGAGGCTTCGAAGCGAAGGACCATGCGATGGTGAAGCTTGAGCAAGACTTGGCGCCGACGGACCGATGCAACGGTGAAGAGCAAGTGAAGTCAAGGTCGATGGATCGAGACGGTCATGTGATGATATGAAGTTGATCATATCTTTTGGAGAAATAAAATGGGCTCAAGGCAAAGGTATAACCATAGGGCCATTTTGTTTTGCACTCAAGACACCATAGAGGGTGTGAGTGGTTTAGGATTAATAGACGAACTATTAAGAGGGGAAGTCTTATCGGCTATTCGACGCATGGGTGCCACTAGGTGAATTCATGAAGTGCATTGCATGTAGGGCCTAGTGAGCTAACCGAAAAACCTTCGAAAATGATTATGAAAATGCTAACACACGTGCACAAGGTGGTGATCTCTTGTTGGTGTTGGCACATTTGCGAAGGCGATGAAGTTTGAGCGGTAGAGAGGGTTTGGGTCTCTCTCTCCCTCCCGCCGAGCTTGCGAGCGCGGGATTCAGGCGTTTTTGGGAACTTGAAATGCCTATTTTCCACTACGCCGGAAGTCGGAAAAGAAACGGAGGCGAACAGAGGTCACAGAGGTGACCGGACGCTGCACCGGACACGGTCATGGTATGACCGGACGTGTCCAGTCAGTACAGCGAAGCGCGGGTGCTAGAGTTTGCAACCGGCGCGTCCGGTCACTCATGGGACCGGCGCGTCCGGTCAGGTGTCCAGAGGAAACTGAGTTTTGCAAGGACGATCGGACGCGAGGCGCGTCCGGTCACACATGATCGGACGCGTCCGGTCGTTGAGGGAGCTTACTGGACTCTAACCGGACGCGAGCACTGTCGCGTCCGGTCGTTGCGAGGGGCGCGTCCGGTCGTTACTTCGCGGGCGCGCGGTGCTGTGCGATCGGCGCGTCCGGTCGTTTTGAGAGGCGTGTCCGGTCATGGGATTTGACCATTGGCGCAGTGACCGTTGGAGGATCGGACGCGGTCGAGCGCGTCCGGTCAGTTATGACCGGCGCGTCCGGTCATCCCGAACAGACCCAGTGAAGGGGTATAACGGCTCTATTCGGATGGGATGCTTATAAATACTTGTTGGCCGGCCCTTGGGGAGGTCTCTCGTGATTTCTAACATACTTGTGCATCCTTTGAGCTAGAGCATCTTCTCCCACTCATCTCTCTTGCTTGATTGCAAATCAAAAGTGAGATTGAGCGATCCCAAAGTGCATTGCATAGCTTGAGGGCATCTAGTGGCACTTGTGGGTGGTTTAGCCGGTGGATTTCTTGTTACTCTTGGAGAGTACCGCTCCTAGCCGGCTTGGAGATTGTTGGAGGCGTTGGCAAGAGAAGGTGATTGTTCTTGGCCACCTCCGGTTGATTGTAAGAGGTTCTTGTGCTTTTCTCGGCGGGACGCCAAAAGCAACTCTATTACATTGCACGTGTCATTGAGTTACCTCACTTGAGAGTGGTGTCTTGCGGTGCCTTGCGGGGCGTGCCTTGAGGGGCAAGTGACTTGAGGGTCACACCGAGGAACCATCTAAGTGTTGGTCGACACAACCGGTGACGTAGCTTGTCGGTGCACAAGTGAACACCGGGTGAACAAAAAATTGTATCTCTTGTCTCCCGGTGATTGGTCTTCATATTGTGTTGTTGTCAATATTGATTGATTGTATATCATCTTGGTGATTGACAACATCTTCACTCCACCGTCGATATAAGATTCACAATCCTATCTCTTGCATTTACTTTTACTAGATTATCTTGTGTAAGCTCTAGTGGTAGCCTTTGCTAGTGTTGTTAGCTTGCTCACTAGTGTAAGTTTAGTGACATAGCCCTTGTGTGAACTAGAGATCATAATCTACTAGTCTTGTGGATAGGAGGCTTGCATCACAACCGTAGGCTAAGCAAAACTCGCTTTGCGCCGTTTGTTATTTTAACAAGTTTGCTTAGTGGCTTGTGTAGAAATTTTTATAGGCTATTCACCCCCCCTCTAGCCATCTAGGACCTTACAAGTGGTACCGGAGCCGTGGTCACCGTTTTAATCAAGGCTTAACATCCTTCGGTGTGAAAAATGGCTCAAATTGTGTTCAATCATGTTGGGGGCAAGCCACCGTTCTTTGATGGTGTTAGTTCTTTTGCTCATTGGAAGAGAAAAATGACAATGTACCTTGGTTCTATTCATGAGAGAGTATTGCAAGTTACCGAGAATGATTTTGCTATCATTGATCCAGATCATCTCACCGATGAGGATAGAGCAAATAGAACATGCAATAGAATAGCTCTCAATACACTCTACAATGGTATTGACCCAAAAGTGTTTGAGGGCATCAAGGATTTGGAATTAGCTAGTGAAGTATGGACAAGGTTGAGTGAGACATATGAAGGCACTAAGGTTGTGAAGAGTGCCAAGCTATATGGGCTCAAGAGTGAGTTTGAGAACTTCAAGAAAAAGGATGATGAAACAATCATTGAAATGTTTCATAGATTGCAAGTGATAGTCAATGATCTAAAGAGCTTAGGGCACAAGACACAAGACCAAGATTTTTGCCATAAGTTCTTGTTGAGCTTACCAAGAAAATTCAAAATGTTGATCATGATGCTACAAAGAGATGGGCTTGAAACAATAAAGCCTAATGATTTGCTTGGAGAGGTATTAACATATGATAAGTATGATCAAGATGTTGATGAGAAGGAGAATGAGGAAGAAAAGAAGAGGAAGACCGTGGCGTTCAAGGCCATCTCCTCCAAGGGCAAAGCTACCATCATTGAAGAAGAAGAAGACAATAGTGAAGATGAAGATTATGAAATTGATGATGAGGCTTCAAAAAGAGAAATGACAACTTTAAGAGCAATGAGCAACAAAGGAGGTGCTTCAATTGTGATAGCACCGAACATTTTCAAGCCGAATGTCCCTATGACAAGAAGAAGAACAACAAGAGGGGCAAGTTTGAGAAGAAAAAGAGAGAAGCCAAGATGACTTTCAAGAAGGGCAAGAACAGAGCCTATGTGGTCACTTGGGAAAGTGATGATGATGATGAAGAAGAAGAATCATCCAATAAGGCTTTTGCTTCCATTGCTATCAACAAGAAGCCTTCACTATTTGATTCATCCTCTTCGTGCTTCATGGCCAAAGAAGCTAAGGTATTATATGATGAGAGTGATGATGAAAGTGAAATGGAATATGTTCATGATAGTGATAATGATAATAATAATGATAATGAAAATGATGATGATGAACCAACTAAAGAACAACTATATGACTTGATGCAACAAACTAGAGACATAGCTATTGCCAAGAACAAGGAGTGTAAGAAGCTTTTAATGAAAGTAGCAATACTTGAGAAAGTTCTAGGTGAGCTTAAGACCACTCATGAGAGTCTAGTGGAAGACCATGAGGATCTTGGTAAAGCTCATTCCAAGCTTGAAAAAGCCCACTCATTGCTACTTGAGCAACAAGCAAAGAAGGAGGTTGTTGTATCATGTGATATAGGTGTTACATGTGATATAATTGATGAATCTTTTTATAAACCTATCATCATGACAAATGCTAACCCTTCTTGTAGCTCTTCATCCACCACCACCAACTCTACCTCCACTACTAGTGATGGTTTCACTTGTGATATCTCATTAATGGTTGAGAATGAGACTCTCAAGAGAGAGGTGGATGAGCTCACTTACGCCTTAGGCAAGGCCTATGGTGGTGAGGCCCGCTTGCTTAAGTGCTTGGGTAGCCAAAGGTTCTCTCTTAACAAAGAGGGATTGGGCTACACCCCCAAGAAAGGCAAGTCGGCCTTTGCAACTCCAAAGCCTAGCTTTGTGAAGAGTAATGGTCGGTTTTGCAATAGATGCAAGCAAGTTGGGCACTTAGAGCATAATTGTAATAAAAATAACCAAAGCAAGAAATTTATTAATGCTATACCTTTTGATTCTTGCTATGTGCTTACCAAAGGTGTGAAGGGTGTGCAAGCTAAGTTTATTGGTACACCCATTGTTGGCCCAAAGAAGAAGGCTATTTGGGTACCAAAGAGCTTAGTTACTAACCTACAAGGACCCAAGCAAAAATTGGTACCTAAGCTTCATTGATTTGCTTGTAGGTCAATTACAAAGCCGGAGGAAGGCATTGTATTATTGATAGTGGGTGCACTCAACACATGACCGGTACATCAAGAATGTTTGACTCAATCAATGATAATAATAGTGGTGTTGATTCTATCACATTTGGCAATAACAAGAAAGGCAAGGTTATTGGCTTGGGCAATATTGCAATATTAAATGACTTGAGTATCTCCAATGTATTGCTAGTTGAAAGCTTGGATTTCAATCTTCTATCTGTAGCACAAATATGTGATCTTGGTTACAAATGTATCTTTGGGGTTGATGATGTGGAAGTCATTAGTATGGATGGTTCAAATGTGGCATTCAAGGGCTTTAGATATGAGAATCTCTATCTAGTTGACTTCAATGCTAGAGAAACTTCTTTGACAACTTGCTTAATCTCCAAATCAAGCATGGGTTGGCTTTGGCATAGAAAGCTTGGTCATGTTGGCATGAAACAATTGAAGAAGCTTACAACTCATAATCTTGTCAATGGTTTAAAAGATGTTGAATTTGAGAAGAATAAGCTTTGTAGTGCATGTCAAGCCGGGAAGCAAGTTGGAAGCTCACATCCAAAGAAGAGTACAATGAGCACATGCAAAGCATTTGATTTGATGCATATGGATCTATTTGGCCCAACAACATACTCAAGCATAGGTGGTAATAAGTATGGCTTTGTCATAGTGGATGACTTCACAAGATTCACATGGGTATTCTTTCTTAGTGATAAAAGTGAAGTGTTTGACACCTTCAAGACATTTATCACTAGAGTTCACAATGAGTTTGAGATTAGAATCAAGAAAGTGAGAAGTGACAATGGAAGTGAGTTCAAGAATACAAGAATTGAAGAACTTTGTGATCACTATGGCATTGGACATCAATTCTCAGCCAAGTACACTCCATAATCAAATGGCCTAGTTGAGAGAAAGAATAGAACATTGCTTGATATGGGTAGATCAATGCTTCATGAGTGCAATGTGAGTCAATCATTTTAGGATGAAGCAATCAATACCGCTTGCTACTACATCAATAGACTATATTGTCATCCATTGCTAGAGAAGACCCCATATGAGCTACTTCATGGAAGAAAGCCCAATATTTCTTACTTTAGGGTGTTTGGTTGCAAATGTTATATCTTGAAGAAGGGCACTAGATTGGAAAAGTTTAACAAGAGATGTGATGAGAGGTTCCTACTTGGTTATTCAACTATAAGCAAAGCTTATAGAGTTTGGAACAATTCAAGTGGCATTCTAGAAGAAGTCCATGATGTGCAATTTGATGAAACCAATGGGTCACAAGATGAAGAAGAGAATCTAGATGATGTTGGTGGAACTCAATTGGTGGAAGCAATGAAGAACATGGACATTGGGGACATTAGAGCAAAGCAAGTTATTGATATTTAAGATGATGACAAAGATCAAGTGCTCAATTCTCCATTCAAGCTAGCTAGTGACTCTCAAGTACAAGATCATGGTGCTAGTTCATCTCATCAAGATACATCAAGTGATCAACCAAGCTCAAGCAATCAAGTGCAAGTACTCCAACCACAACATGTTGCAAGAGATCACCCCATTGATAGTGTTATTGGTGATATTAGAAGTGGTGTGCAAACAAGATCAAGGTTGGCTATGTTTTGTGAGCATGCATCATTTGTGTCAACCACAGAACTAAAGAAAATAGAAGGAGCCTTGAGAGATGCCGATTGGATCATGGCTATGCAAGAAGAGCTTAACAATTTCACAAGAAATGATGTTTGGGAATTGGTAGAAAGGCCAAATGACTACAATGTGATTGGAACCAAATGGGTGTTCAAAAACAAGCAAGATCAAGATGGCATTGTGGTGAGAAACAAAGCAAGACTAGTTGCTCAAGGTTACACTCAAGTAGAAGGTCTTGACTATGATGAGACATATGCTCCCGTGGCAAGATTGGAAGCAATAAGGATTCTATTGGCTTATGCTTGTGCACACAACATCAAATTATATCAAATGGATGTCAAAAGTGCATTTCTCAATGGGATCATCAATGAGTTAGTCTTTGTTGAGCAACCTCCCGGATTTGAAGATGACAAGAAACCCAACCATGTATACAAGTTGAAGAAGGCTTTATATGGCTTAAAGCAAGCACCTAGAGCATGGTATGAGAGGCTAAGGGATTTCCTTCTCTCTAAGGGATTCAAGATGGGCAAGGTTGATACAACTTTATTCATCAAAAAGATTGAGAATGATCTATTCATAGTGCAAATATATGTTGATGACATCATTTTTGGATCAACCGATCAAGCTTATTGTGAAGAATTTGGTGCTATGATGACCAAAGAATTTGAAATGTCTATGATTGGTGAACTTAGCTACTTCCTTGGTCTCCAAGTCAAGCAATTGAAGAATGGGACATTTGTGAGTCAAGGGAAATACATAAGAGACATGTTGAAGAAGTTTGGAATGCAAGATGCAAAGCCAATTTCAACTCCAATGAGTACAAATGGCAATTTGGATAGTGATTTTGATGGCAAATTGGTGAATCAAAAGGAATATCGGTCTTTGATTGGAAGTCTACTCTATGTCACCGCATCAAGGCCGGATGTCATGTTTAGTGTTTGTATGTGTGCTAGATATCAAGCCTCACCTAGAGAGAGTCATCTCACGGCCGCAAAGAGAATTTTGAGGTACTTGAAGCAAACAAGAGATGTTGGACTATGGTATCCCAAGGGGTCAAAGTTTGAATTGATTGGATATTCGGACTCCGACTATGGGGGTTGCAAGATCAATAGAAAGAGCACAAGTGGCACATGTCAATTACTTGGAAGATCACTTGTGTCATGGTCCTCAAAGAAACAAAATAGTGTGGCAATCTCTACCGCCGAAGCCGAATATGTGAGTGCGGGGAATTGTTATGCACAATTGCTATGGATGAAATCAACTTTAAAGGATTATGGCCTCAATTTCAAGAATGTGCCATTGCTATGTGATAATGAAAGTGCAATCAAGATGATACAAAACCCGGTTCAACATGGAAGAACAAAGCATATTGACATAAGGCATCATTTCATTAGAGATCATCAACAAAAGGGAGATATTGCCATTAAAAGTGTTGGCACCGATGATCAACTTGCCGATATTCTCACCAAGCCACTTGATGAAAAGAGGTTTTGCAAGCTAAGGAATTAATTGAACATTCTTGATTTCTCAAACATGAGTTGAATGCATCCCACCCACTTATTGACATGCCTCTCCTTCGACATTGCAAGGTAAAATTGATTGACATGTCATTCATCCTATGCTAAGGACTTGCTAGAGCATGTAGACATAATAAGTGATATGCATGAGCATTCATGATAAATCAAATGAATTTGATGAATATATGTTACCACTATTGCTTCTATGCTTGTTTTGATCTAGTGGTGGCATATGACATGTTTGTGAGCTTGCAAACCTAGTGTTGAATCTAGAAGATTTGCTATAAGTGTTTAATTCAACATAGGCAAGATAACCCTTATTTTGAGGAGTGAAGAAGCTTGTCTTTGGTTCAAATCGAATTAAATATCTTTGGCAAGTATTCTAGGTTAAACCAAATTTGATAAATTCTAACCTACTCCATCAAACATTGCTTTTCTCTCCACAATTTGATCCCATTTTTGGGTAAGTTGTTGACAAAGGGGGAGAGAAAAAGATGATTCAACATGATAAAGGGGTAAATAAAATTTTGATGCACACAAGTAGGGGGAGCAAGCTCATAAACAAAGTTGTTGCATTTGTTTGTGCATTCTCATATGACTTGCTCATTGCACATGTTTTTAAATTCAATATACATGCTTGTGTGGTGCAAATGCTAGTATAGAACTTGAATGATGAAATGATCTACTAGCATGCATAGGAATAGTTTACATGTGGTATCTAGACATGCTTAAAGCTCTACAAGTAGTACAAGTGGTCCAAGAACCTTTACATATAATGTTGATCTCATGGGGTTCTTGAGTTGTGATGGATGTCTAGTTACTTCTTGATGCTAAGGATGGTGTAAAAGGCAACTCCGATTGGTATCACGCTTCAAAGGTCCATTTCTTACACCTTAGCATCATTTTGGTAGAATTACTCTCTCAACACTTCTATCTATACATATGTGCAAAGCTTTCAATCCAAACTCTATGCACATATGTAGGGAGAGCTAATGCTACCAAAACCGAGCTTGTGATAATTGTCCAAACTTTACTTATGAGCATAATGATTGGACAAGTATGACAAGTTAAAAACTTTTATTATCAAAATCATCTTTGTGAGGGTTGTCATCAATTACCAAAAATGGGGAGATTGAAAGTCCCTAGTTTGGTTTTGGCTAATTGATGAAACCTAGGACTAACCTTTATATCTAAGTGGATGATTTAGATAAAGGTGGTCATTGAATATGAGACATGACATTGACTCATGTGACCAAGATGATGAAGACCAAGATGATGCTTGGCTCGATGGACCGGTTGTGAGGGTGAAGGGCAAGTCGAGGCTTCGAAGCGAAGGACCATGCGATGGTGAAGCTTGAGCAAGACTTGGCGCCGACGGACCGATGCAACGGTGAAGAGCAAGTGAAGTCAAGGTCGATGGATCAAGACGGTCATGTGATGATATGAAGTGGATCATATCTTTTGGAGAAATAAAATGGGCTCAAGGCAAAGGTATAACCATAGGGCTATTTTGTTTTGCACTCAAGACACCATAGAGGGTGTGAGTGGTTTAGGATTGATAGCCGAACTATTAAGAGGGGAAGTCTTATCGGCTATTCGACGCATGGGTGCCACTAGGTGAATTCATGAAGTGCATTGCATGTAGGGCCTAGTGAGCTAACCGGAAAACCTTCGAAAATGATTATGAAAATGCTAACACACGTGCACAAGGTGGTGATCTCTTGTTGGTGTTGGCACATTTGCGAAGGCGATGAAGTTTGAGCGGTAGAGAGGGATTCAGGTGTTTTTGAGAACTTGAAATGCCTATTTTCCACTACGCCGGAAGTCGGAAAAGAAACGGAGGCGAACAGAGGTCACAGAGGTGACCGGACGCTGCACCGGACACGGTCATGGTATGACCGGACGTGTCCAGTCAGTACAGCGAAGCGCGGGTGCTAGAGTTTGCAACCGGCGCGTCCGGTCACTCATGGGACCGGCGCGTCCGGTCAGGTGTCCAGAGGAAACTGAGTTTTGCAAGGACGATCGGACGCGAGGCGCGTCCGATCACACATGATTGGACGCGTCCGGTCGTTGAGGGAGCTTATTGGACTCTAACCGGACGCGAGCACTGTCGCATCCGGTCGTTGCGAGGGGCGCGTCCGGTCGTTACTTCGCGGGCGCGCGGTGCTGTGCGATCGGCGCGTCCGGTCGTTTTGAGAGGCGCGTCCGGTCATGGGATTTGACCATTGGCGCAGTGACCGTTGGAGGATCGGACGCGGTCGAGCGCGTCCGGTCAGTTATGACCGGCGCGTCCGGTCATCCCGAACAGACCCAGTGAAGGGGTATAACGGCTCTATTCGGATGGGATGCTTATAAATACTTGTTGGCCGGCCCTTGGGAAGGTCTCTCGTGATTTCTAACATACTTGTGCATCCTTTGAGCTAGAGCATCTTCTCCCACTCATCTCTCTTGCTTGATTGCAAATCAAAAGTGAGATTGAGCGATCCCAAAGTGCATTGCATAGCTTGAGGGCATCTAGTGGCACCTGTGGGTGGTTTAGCCGGTGGATTTCTTGTTACTCTTGGAGAGTACCGCTCCTAGCCGGCTTGGAGATTGTTGGAGACGTTGGCAAGAGAAGGTGATTGTTCTTGGCCACCTCCGGTTGATTGTAAGAGGTTCTTGTGCTTTCCTCGGCGGGACACCAAAAGCAACTCTATTACATTGCGCGTGTCATTGAGTTACCTCACTTGAGAGTGGTGTCTTGCGGTGCCTTGCGGGGCGTGCCTTGAGGGGCAAGTGACTTGAGGGTCACACCGAGAAACCATCTAAGTGTTGGTCGACACAACCGGTGATGTAGCTTGTCGGTGCACAAGTGAACACCGGGTGAACAAAAATATTGTGTCTCTTGTCTCCCGGTGATTGGTCTTCATATTGTGTTATTGTCAATATTGATTGATTGTATATCATCTTGGTGATTGGCAACATCTTCACTCCACCGTCGGTATAAGATTCACAATCCTATCTCTTGCATTTACTTTTACTAGATTATCTTGTGTAAGCTCTAGTGGTAGCCTTTGCTAGTGTTGTTAGCTTGCTCACTAGTGTAAGTTTAGTGACATAGCCCTTGTGTGAACTAGAGATCATAATCTACTAGTCTTGTGGATAGGAGGCTTGCATCACAACCGTAGGCTAAGCAAAACTCGCTTTGCGCCGTTTGTTATTCTAACAAGTTTGCTTAGTGGCTTGTGTAGAAATTTTTATAGGCTATTCACCCCCCCTCTAGCCATCTAGGACCTTACAACGACCCCCACTCACCCACAGGCGAACAACGTAAAAGCACTTACAACATAAGACTGAAAAACAGATGAAACATTTGGAACATGCACTTGCAACATGTGTGTGAAACACATAAAACATCTAAATAAAACACTTACAACATAAAACCACTTGCGGCAACATAAGACTAAAACAACTGAAATATTTGGAACATAATATTGCAAAATATATGTGAAGCATATGCAACATCCGGATCAAAAGCAATTGCAACATACGTCAAAAAATATATAAAACATTTTGAATAAACACTTGCAACATGCCTCTGAAACACTTATAACATGCCTTTGAAACACTTTGTAAGGTCCAAATAGGCTAGAGGGGGGGTGAATAGCCTAATTTAAACTTCTACAAGAATTACTTAACCACAAGTTAGTACGAAAGGTGGCGAAGCAAAAGCACTAGCTCTAACTAAATAAGCAAGCCACCTACACAAGTCTATTACAAGGCTATTCACTAAACACAACAACAACTTCAAGCTAGAAACAAGAAGTAAAACGAGAGAAGAGCTTCGAGTGATTATACCGCCGTGTAGAGATGAGAAGTACCAATAAATCAATCACACAAGAGAAATCATCGGGAAGAGAATGACACAAGAATTTATCCCGAGGTTCACTTGCTTCCCGGCAAGCTACTCCCCGTTGTGGTGATACACCCACTTGTCGGTTCGCGAGCTAATCAACTATCAAGAGTTGAGCCCTCGGCGGGCGCCGCACAACCGCACACAAGATGGGAATCCTCCAAGCCATGAGCTCCACTAGAGTATCCAATTTACGAACTCCCGCGGGGAAGGATCAAGAACCCCTTACAACACTTGGTGAGGACTCCAACAATCTCCAATTGCGAGCTTAATCACCTCCGCTGCTCCAAGCCGTCTACGGTGTCAGGAAACACGGAAGAGTAACAAGAAATCCGCAGCAACTCGAAGATCAAGTGCCTCTAGAATGCAACTCTCAAGCAATGCACTTGAATCTCACTCAATCTCACTCAAGATGTGCAACTAAGCAAAGAGATGAGTGGAGGGGTTGTTCTCTAGCTCAAAGGATGTCTCTAGGTCTCAAAATGTGCAAGAGATCCCCTCAAACCCCGGATATCTTCTATTTATAGCGAAGGGGTACGCAGCTAGCCGTTAGGAACTTAAACAGCCGAAGTCACGCTGACCGGACGCGCCGGTCACGCAACGGCTAAGTTGCAAAGCATCGACCGGACGCGCTGGTCGCGCAGACCGGACGCGCTGGGTGCGACTGGACGCGCTGGTCCCGTAACTGACCGGACGCGCTGGTCAAGTCTGAGTAGCGCACAACGAAACAACGACCGGACGCGCTGTAGAACTGACCGGACGCCACAGTGCCAGCGTCCGGTTGGAGTCCAGTAAGCTCCCTGAACGACCGGACGCGCTGCACGTCCGATCATCAAACTGAAACACGCGCAGACGCTGAACGCTGACCGGACGCGTCCGGTCATACAGAGACCGCGTCCGGTCCAGCGTCTGGTCACCTCTGTGACCTCCGTTCGCCTCCGTTTCTTTTCCGACTTTCCGGCGCAGTGGAAAATAGGCATTTCACTTCCCAAAAAGCGCTGAATCCCGCCTCGCAAGCTCGCGCGGGAGGAAGAGAGGAACCCAAACCCCTCTCTACCGCTTAAACTGCACCGCCTTCGTAAATTGTGCTAACACCACCAAGTGTACACCACCATGTGCATGTGTGTTAGCATTTCACAATCATTTTTCAAGGCGTTATGTTAGCTCTTTACTAGATCCTAATGCATATGCTCAAGACATTGATCTAGTGGCACTTGATTCCTGAGCTAACCGTGATTGCCCCTCTTGATAGTCGGCTATGTATCCTAAACCCGGTCAATCACTTCTCTACTCATCTTAGACCGGCAAAAGGAAAACCCTATGGTTATACCTTTGCCTTGCGCTCTTAGATCCTTCTCTTCCATTTGATCATCATGTCCATTATATTATGTGCATCTCCACCATGATCATCATTCCATGTCCATGCACCATCTCTTTATGATCTTGTGGCCACCACTCCTTGCCACATACACCTTCATCACATGTGTTGCTTATGCCTACCTCAAAACACTTAACACATGACATTAGCAACTTGGTGTCATTAATTACCAAAACCAAACTTGGCCTTTCACACTTGTAACCACTGGTGGAGCCTTAGGGCTAAACTGCCCCTCCCCCCCCCCCCCCCCCCCCCCCCCCCGCATGGATAATTTTTATAGGGAGTGTTAGCTTTGCCTAGGTGCATGCATGCGCACTAGACACTTCTGTATATCTGCATACTGCATGGCTAGTTTGCAACATACCTATATGTATCACCCATGTCACAATTAAACATGCGCTAGCCCTTTTTATTATAGCTTCTATCTGATGATGTTATATTTCAACGCATTACTACAAATATTTAATTAGCATTTGCGTCTAGCTAGCTCATCTAGCCTTCTCAAATGCGTGCAAATGTTTCCTCTGTTTGCATGTAAATGCATGACCAGATTTCACTTATTCTATTACTCTAGTACGTCCATTGGCTTTCTTCTTCTCCTTAACACTTCAAGTTCAAGAACAAAGGTGCAAGACTATGCCACACATAAAGTGACAATTAGCAAGAGTTCATCTTGCAGCCTCACACTCATCAGGTTACTTTTTTCGCGATCATGCCAAAGCACGTTTTTCATTAGGAGGAAGAGAAATTACAACGCGGTCATAATAAGCCTAGGCTTATCAAGACTAGCACGGTCTTTGAAAAAGTCTAATCTAACAAGGACCACCAACACATCAAATTGCATATGGTCAGGGGACTGCATAAATGCAAGTTTGCATTCGTTCTACTTACTTTGTCTAATGATATATTAATTTAGATTACAAACTCTTCCACTAGAATTATCTGACCATGTTATATAGAAAATAAGATTATGTATGTAACCAGTAATTAGTCACTAGACTTGAATTGCACCCCCTGGATTCTATTCACGCTCCGCCACTGCTTGCAACATATGTAACATGTGCAACATTCCTGATTTACTTTTGCAACATCAAAATGAACAACTGTAACATACATGCGTCTGAAACACTTGAAACATACATATGCAACATAGGGGAGGGAAGGCCAGGGCTGACAGACACTTGAAACATATATATATGCAACATAGGGGAGGAAAGGCCAGGGGCTGACGGATGGGCGGTCACGCTGCTTCGAGCGCCGGGTGGATAAGCATATGAGGGAGTGGAGATTTTTTTTTTGTTTCTAAGAGAGATGAGACCCGCTCCTGTGGAGCCGCATCCAGACATGAGTCACGGATGGATGCCCATGGCAGATCATTATCGCAAAAAAAGAATCATGTGCTGCTGTGTCGTGCCAAGGTGTACAACAACACTTGCACTGTGAGGTGGAGAGCTTGGGCCAGTAGCTCAGGGTCAATAGCCTGCTGCTTCCAAAAAAACTATAAATCCAGGCTCCTTCTCTCCTGATGTAAAACAACTTTTGCTCCTTAATAAATCTAGGCTCCCTCTGATTCAAAAAAAAATCTAGGTCATGTTCGCTTGGTTGAAAATCCATGGCTGAAAGTACTGTTCGCTAATTTGTTGTGAGAGAAAAATACTATTTATTAACTGAAAAAGAACAGCGCCCTAACTCCCTCTTAGCTGACGTGGTACCGTTGGGGGTGCCCTTAAAGTATCCGAACTGCATTGAGTTGCGAAGCCTTGTCACCACTCGGCCTCCTTCGCCTTTTCGGCAGGCACCATAGACGCTCGATGTTGACCGTGGGGCAGTAGAACTTGTTGCAGAGCGTAGAAGTGGAGCATGCTGACCTTGACAAAATAGCCTTGACGAAGTATAACTTGTCGAAGAGCCTTTGGACCTTGCGGAGCTTGCATATATGAATACGAGTTTGCGGGGTAGTGGTATCTTTGTGGAGATTGATCATGGGTAGCAGGTAATAAATAGCGGCGGTAGCGGCCGCAATTGCACCCGCAATAGCGGTAGCGGTCCATTGCCGCTACCGCTATGAGGTAGCGCTCTGAGCTTTGCATCTTGGAACTTTGCGGCCGCAATTCTGAATAGCGGGCCGATATTGCGGCCACAGTTGCGCGTAGCAGGCCACAATAGCATGGAATCAAATATCCCTAATTAGTCCAGCCCACTATGACTCACACCCCAAATTCAAATACTCACACATCGGCTGTAAAACTTAAAATTATTCATGATATATGCACTTAAAATTATTTATACTCATTATTCATGATATACGTACTTTAAATTATATGGGACTATCGGGTGCCGCTATTGGAACTTATCGTCCGCAATATCGCCCGTTATCCGCAATCCGCTACCTCAACGCTAATCCGCTACCAACCCGCTATACGCTATTTATTACCTTGGGTAGCAGTACTTGGCGACCTTGCGAAGCTTATGGTGGTGCATGCCACTGGCGTTACGGCGACCTCCCAGGTGCTTCGGGTGATTGTTGATGTGACTGTGCAGAGATGCTGGTGTGGAGCAGACTCACGGAAGAAGGCGAATCGAAGTACACTGGAAAGCAGGTGCCGGACAAAAGGGCAATCATCGCGGGTAAATGGGAATCGATGTGTCAAGCCTCGTTGGCAAGCGGCGTCCGCAAACTTTCTTTATCGATCGGATTGCTAGGATGACCCACTAGCTATTTTATACCTCCAAAAAATATTTTTTTGTGAGCACTCCAAAAATCTAAATTAAATTCAAAATCAGCAATAGCTCTTTCTTAGAGTTGCCCTAAATCTAAAAAGCTTGAGCTTCCATTTGGTGTAGGCCCAAAAGCTCGATTTTGTAAGTCTAGGGTACATGCATCCGATAGGTCAGTGTATGCCTGTCTTTGTAGTATGGTCAATGTACCTTATAAATGCGGCTAACAAAAGCAATGCTACGTTTAATTCTCCCGAATTCCTTAACAAGTTAGGTTTAACATCCACAAAATTTTACTGAAATGCGACTCGAAAGGACAGTCTCTCTTTCAGGACAGCAGAGACCGTTGTCTTCCGTCGCGGTCGCGGTCGCGGTCCACCAGCACACGCGTCATCCGGCCATTGGCCGCGCAAGATTAGACTCCAGTCTCGCCGCGCCACACACGCGCACGGCCTCACCCTGTCGCCGACCAGCCGCCGCCGAAAGGTACCTCGATGGCGAGGCGAAGGCGCGCTCAAACTCCCCGTGGACCAGCCACGTAGGCGCGCAGCAATCCTCCCTCGCTTCCCTCCAAATTTCCAAAGCTCTCGCGCGCGGCGCCATGGCCGAGCGCCTCGCCGCCTCCCTCCTCCCCGCCGCCTCGCCGTCCCCGTCCACCCGCCGCGCAACGGTCGCAGCCGCCGCGGCCGCCGCCTCTTTCCCCTCCCCATGCTCCGCCCGCACGGGGCTGCGCCTACGCTCCCACCAGCCCCTCCTTTCGCAGGTTCGCTTTTAATTCGCGCGCGCGCGCGCCGGTCGATATGAGTTTGTCGGCCTACATTCTCGCTTACATCAGATCGAATCGAGCTGCTCTGACTGACCGTGTAGTGGTGGTGGGGTTGCGTGCGTGCAGAAGGCGGCCGGGCGCGGGCGTGGCGTGCGGGTGGTCCGGTGCATGGCGGCGTCGGACGCGGCGCAGCTCAAGGGCGCACGGGAGGACATCAAGGAGCTCCTTAAGACCACATACTGCCATCCCATCCTGGTACACAACAACACAGCGTCCTCCTTGCTTTCGAGTCTCGAGGCTATTTTTTATACGATTCTACGGCTTCCGATCGTTCCGGACAATCACAGAAAGAGCGAACCTGTGTATTTAGATACAGTGAGTGGCGATGTTGCTTTTGTTTCAATCCGGTTGTCCTGCCCTCCTGCTTGTGGTGTGCAGTGTGGTTATTGCACTAGCCGTCTGATGTAGCATGGGTTCTCATTGCATCAGAGATGTTCATCTCGGTAGGTTTTTTTTTTGAACCGAGGAGTTTTCTCCCCATTCCTATGCACAATGCGCGCAGTTGCTCAAGCTACTAACCAATTGAGCCTTTGGCTCGTTCCCTGTCCATCTCGGTAGTTGAGGGTTAGGTTGTTCTCAAGGAAAAATAAAGGAACATTCCCTTATGGTTTCTGATGATCAGAGGGCAAAGAGGGTTGATGCCAAACAATGCTGTAACTGCAGAATATGGTCAGATCACATAGTAACGGGATCTAGTACCAAAACTCTATTGTAGCAATGATGAAATGCGCCAAGGGAGGACACTGACCGATGTTCCTATGATATCTTACATGGTCCCCACAAGTCTCTGCTTAAGAAAACACCCAACACAAATCTGCAACAAAGGCACAAATTTGGACGCCAGCACAAGTTTTAATTGGTTGGATACGTGTGCTACGGCAAACATGTACATTGGAGGAGCTACCCAATTTCCACATTTTTCTGCCTCTGTTCTACGTAGTGACTTGCTTTTCTTGATGTATCCAAATCAGCACTACTATATGACATTGTGCTTGTTTCCCTTGCATTTTACTGGGCTGATTAGTGGAAATTAGTTCCGTGCAGCATTGCACGGAATTGTTTAGTCACTATATGTACCAGTGCTTCTGCAATTATACGCAGAAGCAAGTTTACCATGTCCCTGTAGTCATATTGTGTTGTGTCAATAAGTGAATGCTTTCAACTCTGTTCAGGTCCGTCTGGGGTGGCATGATTCTGGTACCTATGACAAGAATATTGAGGAGTGGCCACAGCGAGGTGGAGCTGATGGAAGCTTAAGGTTCGATGCTGAGTTGAGTCATGGAGCCAATGCTGGTATTTTCTATTTTCTTGACATTCTAAATTTCTTATACGTTCTAGGTCAGTAGTAACTTGCAGATTTTGACTTGATTTTCACAGGTCTGGTTAATGCATTGAGGCTTATCCAACCTATCAAGGACAAATACCCAGGTATCACTTACGCAGATTTGTTCCAGTTAGCAAGTGCTACGGCAATTGAGGTCATTGTCCTTTCTCTGCTTAAGTATCTCACTTGGTCATTTGATCAGTCAAGTCTATGTAGTAATATGTTTGGTCAATCACATAATACAGGAAGCTGGTGGCCCGAAAATTCCAATGAGATATGGGCGGGTTGATGTCACAGCCGCTGAGCAGTGTCCACCTGAAGGGAGGCTTCCTGGTCAGTGTTTCCAATGGGTTCTTCATTCCATACCAATGTCTCATTTTTTGTTTTGTTCAATGCTTTAAATGTGACTTATGAGAGGTACCTATCAAACTAAATTGTTGCTAATGCACATGTTCTGCAGACGCTGGCCCACGTGATCCGGCTGAACACCTTAGGGAGGTATTCTATAGAATGGGCCTTGATGACAAGGTGTGGCGGGTTTTGAAACTTACTTAACTGTCTATCTGTATTTTCTTGAGCTATGTCATTGAACTTCTGGGGCATTTGTGCAGGAAATTGTTGCACTATCTGGAGCACATACACTTGGAAGAGCAAGGCCTGACCGGAGTGGCTGGGGAAAACCAGAAACAAAATATACCGTATGTTTTTATGTTCTATTTGCTTCAGTTTAAATAAGAAACAATAGGTTATTTTCAATAATATGGAGTTTTTGGGCAAGCTCGAACCGTACGATATCCATTATTCTGTTTTTGAGTACAGAATACACACTTTGCTATCATGTTGTGACTTAGAATTCCTGGGGTTCTTTGCCTTACAGTGGAGTTACTTGATAAGACTTGATAACTTCTATAGTCTGTCTCCTTTTGCTATGTTTAGTGACAGAACATAATCAAGACGCAAAAACTTACCTGATAGCCAGTATTCTTGGTATTGTACTATTCTCCACCTCTTGATGTTTTTTTAATTGACAAATGAAACTTCTGTTCTTCTCACTTCTCATACCCGGACTATCTTCTTTGCAAACTTCATTACCAGGCAGGTTGTGAAAATGGTTAGTTTGAATTAACCAGTACTGAGGTGTTCCTGTCATTGCATTTTGCAGAAGGATGGGCCTGGTGAGCCTGGAGGGCAATCATGGACAGTTGAGTGGTTGAAGTTTGATAACAGTTACTTCAAGGTGTGCTTCCTTTTTGTCATGTTGATAGATCATATTATTCATGAGAATCTCTGATGATTTAAGCTGTTAACAACGCTTCAGGACATGAAGTTTTTGAGCCAGCTTCCCTCGGAAGAGCAGAAGGAACAGGATCTTCTTGTTTTGCCCACAGATGCTGCATTATTTGAGGACCCATCATTCAAGGTAGTGCTTGAGCTCAGCTTGCGACTTCGGATCTTTTTGAAGATCGTTCTTGCATTAACTGAGAATCTATGGCACATTCAGGTATACGCGGAAAAGTACGCAGAGGACCAGGAAGCGTTTTTTAAAGACTATGCTGAAGCTCATGCTAAGCTGAGCGATCTTGGTGCAAAGTTTGATCCTCCTGAGGTTAGTGTTAGTGTGTTACAATCCTTCCATTTTGACCTTCTACCGCCGGTCACAACTTTAGTAAATGAGTAAACACACTAGGACAATATGTCAATATCTATTCTTGAGGTATTCCATTTGAACGACTTATTTATTTCCTGTAATGTGCATGCTCTTTGCTTGCTTATCGCATTCACTAGATCATGTTTGGTCATATGAGATGAAAGAAACATTAATGTACCAGTACAGCAAGACCAGAATTTAGTCTGATATTGGGAGTTTGAGATGTATAGGACCAGTGGTAACTGGTAGTAAATTATTAGTCTGTCTTGAACCATTCCATAGAAGCGTATGATTGATTTTTGTTAAAGCTGCTTGGGTCAACTTTTCCTTCTTGTTCCTAGTTCTTGCAGAAACTTTATGTGCATGTTGGTTACAGTCTAACTTCATGCATGTGATGTGATTGCCATGCAGGGATTCTCACTGGACGATGACATGAGCACTGCACCTGCAGACGAAAAGACGGAAGAAGCTATCTCTTTTGGTGAGAGATTGAAACAATTTTTAGCAGGCATCTCTTGGAAAAACTTTCAAGTTCAAAACTTTTTAATTTTTCTTAAAAAGTTATGGACGGATTTGTTGAAACGAATTTCAACTGGTACCCCTTGGAAATGGGGTACTGCACTAACAGTGGAACCATGGGGTACTGCACTAACACTGGAACCATCAGTAGCAGCGGCACTGCCACCAGTGGCTCCAGAACCAGAACCAGCAGCAGAACCTACACCAGAACCAGTAGCAGCGGCAGTAGCGACAGCGACAGCCGATGACAACAACGGCGCAGCTCCACAGCCGGAGCCCTTCGTCGCTGCCAAATACTCGTATGGAAAGGTAAAAGCACTTACTTGCTCCCTCCATTAAACTCTTACAATCTACTAGAGGGCAGCTCGACGGTAAACTGATGGAGCATGTCGCGGGTGAACTCACAGAGGGAGCTGTCAGAGTCGATGAAGCAAAAGATCAGGGCAGAGTACGAGGGGTTCGGAGGCAGCCCGGACAAGCCCATGCAGTCCAACTACTTCCTCAACATCATGATCCTGATCGCAGGGCTGGCGTTCTTGACGTCTCTGGTCGGGAACTGAGTGCGATATCATCGATTCCTGAAGTCTACGACTGTCCATTTTGCAAACTCTGTAAGCATATGAAACATATATAAACGGCGTGCAACCAAGTGACTAGCATCAGAGCTACGTACACTGTGTAAACAGTTTTTCACGAATTTCAGAAAGAGACTAGAGCAGAAGGAATGTATAGCAAGTGTTTGAGAAATAGTGACCTGACTATCAGCACTCTACATATATGATTTATTTACTATGAAACAGCGAATGTATGGATATTCACAAATATTCTCTGTGCACCCATATACTTGTGCTGTTATTACTCATGTTCCATTTTTATGATCCTTTTGTGATTATTATCCTATCTGTAAGGGTTCTTTTGGATCAATCATTCTCCTAATCTCCTCCACCCCTCAATCCCTTCCAATCTCAGAGAATGGGTATACCCAAAGAATCTGAGAGAATATTTTGTGGTTCTCTAAAACTCAGGTTTGCTTCCTCCACGTCTACACTTGATTCACATGTTTTTTTCACTCTATGATTAGGGTGCTCAGGCGTGTGCATCCAGACGCGCCCCTTTCCTGAGCCTGCGCAGTGAATCGGGCTCAACAACAATTAGCCTGCTTCCCTCTATCATCTCTCCTTCATCTCTACCTAGTGACATAATCCCCACCGACGGAAATCCCAACTCGCTTCGCTCGTCGCGGCTTCAACGCATTGGGCGCCTGCCCCACTCCGCCCGACGCCCCCATCCCTCTTTGCGCCACATCTGCCGCCACACCGTGCCCACTCCTCCTCCAGAACCTTGTCGACGTCGGCATGGTCGACGAGTCGGACGTCTTCGGTGGCACGGGAGACAACAACGGCGACCTCCTCTGGGCGCTCATCAATGCGGACGTCCCTAGCGGGGACCTCGACCTCGGTGTGTGGAAGCTCCTGGCCGTTGTGGCGCTCTCCTTTGCCGGCGTGCCCACGCTCCTTGGGTACCTCGTCCAAGCAGCAAAGTGACATTGCGCAGCACATGTTATAAGCTTACGTTTCAAGTGTTTCAGATGTCCATCTAGATGTTAGAAGTGTTTCATCTTGATGTTGTAAAAGTAGATCGTGATGTTGCACATGTTGCAATGACTATACACGTCTGTTTTAAGTGTATGTTTCAAATGTTTCATCTATTTTTTTTCAGACGTTCATTACGAGTGTTTCATCTGGATATTGTATATGTTTCACACATACGTTGCAACTATTTTATCTGGATGTTGATATGTTTGCAATTGTTTTCAAGAGTTTTCATATGCTTTCACAAGTGTTTTAGACACTTTTGTTGCAAGTGTTTCAGACTCTCTATTGCAAGTGTTTCAGCTGTTTCGTACGAATGTTGCAAGTGTTTTATTTGGATGTTTCAAAAGTAGATCGAAATATTGCACATGTTGCAAAATGACTCACCTATCACAACTGCTTGTTGTAGCTACTTGGGCGCCATGCATGCGCGTGGGGGGAGCGGAGGGATGGAGCGCTGCTCGACAGTGGGTACGGGAAGCGGAGGGCGTTGGCTGCGGGGGCACAGGCAATCCTTGCACGGCATGTGGATGTGGCAAGCGGAGGGGGCACGGGAGGAAAGCAGAGGGGGTGCAGGGGAGGGGGGGACAGAGGCGCGAAGTGGGGGGCACAGTTTTCTGGGAGCACCAGACGCCGGTGTTAGGCGCAGAAACGCTGCAGCCACATGCGTCCGTCCAGACATCTGGGCGCTAGTAGTGTTGTTTTTTTTCCTTCTTGGATTAGAGTTTTGTGTTGAGGTTTCACTGGAATATGGACTTAGAGGAAGGCCAGCGTGGCCTGGTGGAGGTGATGGGTGCGGGACAAGGTAGCAATGTAGCGTGGCGGTGGCGGCTTGGTGAAGACTGGAAGTGACACTAATTGGGCTAGGGTTTGATTAGTTCTAGACCTATACAGTGCAGTTTGCCAGTTTGCTTAATGTAGTTGCCAACTCTTGTGCATGCTTGTATTGTGCTCAACGCAGATGAATGCAGTATTAGCTAGTACACCATATAATTGCGTATTAGACAGTACATGTTTTGCATAAGTGAGAGGCACATAAAAATGAAATATTTTTATTTTCTCTGTCTTTACTAGAAACTACTAGAAACATGAGAACTATAATAGAATATATAAGGTGATTACATGCAATAAATAAAAACAAATAGATATAATTTTTTCGGAAGTGACTTGTTTATGCAGGACAACCAAACAAGCAGCTGTATACATTTATGTTGGGTTAGATTGTGCTGCATAAGATCTAATGCAAATTGCCT
Organism: Saccharum hybrid cultivar R570; assembly: GCA_038087645.1. Classification (NCBI taxonomy): domain Eukaryota; kingdom Viridiplantae; phylum Streptophyta; class Magnoliopsida; order Poales; family Poaceae; genus Saccharum; species Saccharum hybrid cultivar. The sequence goes on along the minus strand of JAQSUU010000190.1, from coordinate 5,071,652 downwards.
AACACAAGCAACTACTGGCGGATGCCAAAGACGAGCTGGCAGTAGAGTGGCAGGGCAAAGATTTTACATGCGGATAAACGATGTCAAAAGGTAGACAAAGCTCGGAAGTCAACGAATGTAATGTAGGCGGCTGAAAAACACAATGTTGAAATGCTTGGAACACTAGAGCATCCCCTTAGCCACTTCCATTTGTAAACTGTACAGATTATTATCACTATTTGTTAATTAGGAATTGTAGTAATATTATCAAATACCCCTACCGTATAGCCATTCAACTAAACAGCTAATGTTATCATTTTGCTTTCTCTATTATTCTTTAGAACGCAGAATTCTTATAAAACATAGAAATATGAAAAACACAATATTGTAGTTGCACACAAATTTTGGTTTGCAAAGTGGAAGGGGTTTTATTAAATCAAGAGAACTTACATCCAAGTATTTGGAGAATAATAATTATGAACTAAAGTAAATCTAGAGCCTCTAATGACATTCTGCATCTCTAATACTTCCTCCGTTCCAAATTATAAGTCACTTTGATTTTTTTGGTACATCTATTTTGCTATGCATCTATCTATAATAATATGTCTTGATACATAGCAAAATGGATGAACAAAAAGTCAAAGCGACTTATAATTTAGAATGGAGGGAGTACATGTCCTTGACGATTGCTTACTTCCAATATGGCGGAACTCAACGACACCAACAACCACCATCAGAGCATTACTCTACAAATGTCCACAAGGACAGTCTCCAAACCTTGGAAATGCCACATGATTCAATGCATCAGGAACTTCTCACATGCATCTACCATATTGAAAGAGCATTGGGCGCCTAAGTCACCAAAGATCATCAAGGTACCTGTTGTTACCAGCCATGCTGAAATTGAAAGTCTAGGTAACTTCTTGGCCTTCGTAAGATCGAAATCCAACAAGCTATGATACAGATGAAAACAGTGAACACGACCATTCCTACAAATCACATCAACTCTACAAAAAATCAAAACAACATGAAGAGCACAGGGCTAGATGCCTAGATAGGTATTTGCATAATTCTGTGCAATACACAAGATCTGGCAATGAATCGACAAAGACGATACCATCCAACAGCCCATAAGACACAAATTATTCAATCTAAAACCTAACTAGTGTGCTGCTTATTGCCGCCGGGGTCACCACATGGCTAGAGGAGGGCCCTATTGATGGTGGTGTGGGAGGTCCTAGGGAGGTAGTGGCAAGCTAGAGTTGTATGGAACATACAATTCTACGTGAATTTCAAATGCAGGAAAGTTTCTATTATGACTTTTGGATGCAACATAGAAAAATGTAGGAATTTAAGAGAGATAGACATAATAAAAAGTTTCTGTTAGATCCAACCTCATGCTAGTTTTTCTTCAAAATTCCTATAGTTTTATACTTCCTATAGGAATCAAAAGAAATTTTGTAGGTCTAAAGTGGATATAAGAAATTTGTTCTAACCTCATTTGTTCTAAAAGGATAAGAAATTTCCTATGTAATTAAAATTCTCCAAAATTCCAATGCTTTCCTTTTGTTCTAAAGGGTCACTTCTTGCAGTTTGCACTTATTTTTTTAAGGTGTACTTCTTTTTTTGAAGTTACAGTTCCAGGTGAATGTTACTAGCAGGGATGAAAACGATGGAAACGATAGGAGGCCACATCACTTTTATTTTCACTTTTTTTTTTCTCGAAAACGAAATCGATGTGATATTGTTGGAAATGAATACGGTGTTGATATTCTGGTAATTTTGAAAATGATAGTAGTCAATCGGAAAATACATCGATAACGATCGGAATCCATAAGAACGATATCCTCAAAAACGATAAACACGCCAAACCGTAGAACATGAGAAGATCCATATAACTCGACCTATATCACATGACAATGATAAATAAAGCCACAATTGACAAGATACAAATTGAAACCACACAGTTCACACCATCTTTTTTTTAGAAAAGGAAATATATTAAAAATATCCTAGCCTCTGCATCGATCAATGCATATAGTTCTTCCTTATTACAGACACCAACACTGAGGTCCCCAGAAACACTAACACAAAGTTCACGACCAGAGAAACGAGAGGGAAAGTTCCCAAATTCGATATTTAAAAAGCAATTCTATTACTAAATCTCCAACTGTGTCTAGCAAACACCTCCATTGCGGTTGTCTCAATTGTACTGCATCCCATCTTCATGAATTGACGATCCTCCTTCTTCTGTAGTAGGGACCAGGACCTAATCCAGTAAGTCCCACTGAAGATGACCTGCAAGTAAGATGGTGCTGCGGCCTTGTCAAAAATTATATCATTCCGAGTTAACCAAATTGCCCAATAAATTGCACTTGCCCCTACTAGGATTTTATACTTTAGTTTCATATTTATCTCATCTAACCAGCCTGTAAACATATTGTAGACGCTAGTTGGAGGTAATAAATTAAATGAAACATGAACAGTACATCACACAAATTTAGCAAAATGGCAGTCAAAGAATAGATGTTGTATGGACTCGTTAGAAGAGCAAAAACAATACTTTCTATCTCCTTACCACTATCGCCTTACTAAATTGTCTTTTGTTAAGATTACTATCTTATACAAGTACCACAAAAAAATATTTTGAGGGGCAAGTTCAATTTCTAAATAAGGGTGTTGTAGGGTACATCTTGTGCTATCAGTAAGGCTCTGTACATGAATTTAATCGAAAATAACCTATTCTGGTGTAACCCCCCACACAAAGCGACCCTCTGGTTTGTTAATTGCACATTGATAACCATTGCAATCACCTGATGCTATGCTTGTAAATTAGCCCCAACCAGGGATCTCATGAAGACTACATTTAATGGTGTCATGGATAACCGACACACTTTTTTTTTCTAACAATATTACATAGTGCAGGAAAGATATATTTTAGTGGACGCGATGCTATCCACGAGTCCTCCTAATATCGTACTTGAGACCCGTCATCTAGATCAAACTTGTCAAGCGAGAGAAACTCCTCCTTGACCTTCATGAGGCTAGTCCAAAACTGAGAATCTCCAGGCAAGTGTTGAACCTGTGTCAATGTTTTTGTCCCTTAGATATTTATTCTTAAGAATCTGCTACCAAACCCCATCTCCATTAATCAACTTGAGAAGCCATTTATTGACATCTAGGTTTAGGACACCCAACCCTCCTTGGTCTTTCAGAGTACAAACTACCTCCCATCTAGTTAATCTATATTTTTTCTTATGGTCATCAAAAAAACCTTGATCTAAAATAATCAAGCTTTTTCAGAACCCCTCTAGGTACTTCAAATAAGGAGAACATCAACATGGAGAGACTACTTAAAACAGAATTAATCAGGGCCGGTCTTCCTCCCACCGACAACAACTTACTTCTCTAATAATTTAACCTTTTTTTGAAATCTTTCTTCGACATGCTTTCAATCTTTATTCAAAAGTGTTTTATAATGCATAGGAATTCCTAGGTAACGAAAGGGGTACGAACCTAAATCACACCTAAAAATTTGTGCATACTCAGATTGTCTATCCCTGGCTGCTCCATAAAAAATATCTCACTTTTATGGAAATTGATCTTAAGTCCTGATAACTGTTCAAAAGCACAAAGTAAAAGCTTCATGTTTTTGGCTCTCTTAAAATCATTATCCATAAAGATTATAATATCATCTATATATTGAAGGATCGAGAGTCCCTCATCTACCAAATGTGAAACAACCCCATAGATTTGTCTCAACTCTTTAGTCTGTGAAATAAGGATAGACAACATATCAACCACTATATTAAATAGGACCGGGGATAACGGATCCCCCTATCGTATGTAACATCCAGGCTCGACGCTCGACCTAGGTCCACTCTACCGATAAGTGGTCCCACCTACGTAGCAACCCGTTTGAGCTTTCGTCCTCGCTTCGTTCAAAACGGTTAACCGAAGGTTACTACGCATCCCTGGCCCTAGTATTTAAGTTGGTTGGGCGAACTCAGGATTCACGGTATGGGACTAAGTTTCTACTTGCACCGTAACTCGTGATGCTACAGTACCAGTGAACAGTATTTGTGCTACGGTAAACCGGATTCGAGCCCAATTTGGTGCTACAGTACGGGCTGCTACAGCGTCCGAGCTGCGCACCACGACGCTACAGCCCCGAGTTCAGATGTACATTACCGCAGCCTTCTAATTTTATTTTGCCACTATTTCATTGGTGACCGACCTCTATTCTTAGCTTCCCAAACCCCTTTGACTTGATAAAAAACCATCTCTTGTTAGCCATGCTAGCTCGAATTTAAAATTCCTAGCATTACCTCGGTGAGACGGTGTGCTAGTATCTAGTAATAGAGGTGTGTGATCCGAGATCTCTCTTGTCAAGGCCTGAACAGAAGCAAGTGAAAATTTTTGCTCCCACTCTGTTGTAACCAAAATTCGATCTAACTTTTCAAATGTTGGAACATTTGCATAGTTAGCCCAAGTGTATTTTCTTCCTATCATCTCCAATTCTCTTAAATTCAGGGTTTCAATAATGGCATTAAACAAAAGTGGTCATCTATCATTGTATCTCGAATTATTCTTTTATGAAGGATTCCTAATAATGTTGAAATCCCCCTACTAAGAAGGGTAGATTCCCACAATTAGAACAAGCTCGTACTAACTCAGATAGAAATTGTTCTTTAAGTTCATCTTGTGTCGCACCATAGACAGACAAAAGTGCCCACCGAAATCCATCCGCCTTATTTTTTAGGATAAACTTGATATGAAAATCACCATCCTCAATATTTTCACCAAACAAAAGATTCTTGATTTATCCTCATTAGCATCCCCCAGACATACCCCGAGGGCATCACCAATGGCAAACAAAATCAGCTCCCCTACAAAAATTTTCTAGACACTGAGTCGAGAAACTATTTTGTTGGTTTCTGATAAAACTACAAAATCAAGTCTATTATCTACAGCCACATCATGTAAAAATGTGTGTTTACCTAAGTCACGCAACCCTCTGCAATTCCAGAAAATGTCTTTCATGAGAACAATTTTGTATTTTTCTTTTTGGCTGTAATCTTATTGAGAACTTTCAATTTCTTTTTATTCTTTGCCACCCTAATGGGCACATTAACTAATACACCATCTGGGTCCGCAACACTATCGTCCATCACTTCCTCTATTAAGTCGCCACAGAGCCGACTAATAGTGGAAATGTCAGGATCGATCTCATCCTCGTCATGATCACAATCACTCTCAAGTTTATTAACATGCTTAGGAACTTTCAATCTTTGTTCTTCAATATTTTTTATTAAAGAAATAGACCCATGAACTAACTTATCGCTGCTCCCCAAGCTAATGCCCACTCCCCCTAGGTTCTCCTCAATATGAACATTAGAAAATGAACAGAAGGAATGAACATCTATATTACCTTGAGGTTCCTTAAGGTTCTTTACAGCAACTCGTCTCTCTGCCCTCTCGAACGAGTCCACATCCGCTACCATCGCATTCCGCTTACTACGCCGCACTGGAGTGAGCTCACCATCAGACAAAACTGCCATCTTCATCACACTTCCCAGATCATTTTTTTGTCTCACCATCTGCCACTACTCCTGCCTTCAGCAATGCAACAGGATCAACATGGTGTGCATCACCTTCTGTTATCCCATCGAGATGACCAAGTGAGACCTACACCTGCTCCACATCCATCATTGCTGACGGCTGGCTAAGAGGAGTAGTCTCCAGAGCTACATTCCCAGTGGCCGACATAGTTGACATTCCCAACTTGGACTTCTTTAAACTTGTCGCTGCAACCTGTGTATGAAGTACCTTGGTGCCCTGTTCAATGTCCAGCATGGTTTCACTTGCCAAAACCTTTGCTTTATCCGCACGAGATGGCTGTGAAATTTTCTGTGTCAGAGCAGCAGCGTTCACCTCTTTTCCACTCGGCCTAGCCGATAAACGTGCCGGAGCTGAGGCTGCAAGTGCTGCCGCGTTTCTCACCTCCACTGCGTTCCCTTTCTGGACCCCTAAAAAGGTGTAGGCTGCATCAGTAAGCTTGTTTTCCTCATCTAGCAAATCATCGTTTGAAAATTCATCCATCAATTGTGCCTCCTGAGTTCCATTTCCACCATCATGACTAGCATCTTTGTTTTCCATATTTGCATCTGATGGGAAGAGGATGCGGTATTGTCTGCCTCCTCCATCTCAGTATCTTTAGCAGCCCTAAGACTATGATCTTTGATCCCCTTGCCTTGAGTGTACGTTCTGTTCCACAGCCCAATATTTGGTGAAAAAGGTTCAACTTCAAAGGTCAGTTGGAAATATCTGTTGCCAGTGATAACATCTATTTTTTTGGGGATTGCCTCAGGCTCCAACACTGCCACTGCGAACCACCCAAAATTACTAGCTCTAGTGGTAACCATATCCACCTCCTGTGTGACCCCAAAGAGAGTTCCTAAAGCCCACAAAATAATATATTCTCTTAGAATCGATGGTAGATTCGTAACCCGCATCCACACCACTGGCAAGACATGTCCAAATTATTCCTCTTGTTCCTTAAATTCTTCAAATTTAAGGGTCGCCCCTTCCTTCATCTCCGCGATAAATTTTGTCATCTTAGTGAGGTCTGCTTTCGAAGGGAAGGGAACCTTGAAGTCATTTTGTTGGAGCTCAGGGATCGTAGAGCGTAGGGATGGAGGATGGGAGGCCGCGGCTTGAATCCGCGGTGGCGGCGTGGAGGAGGCGCCGTGCTCGGTGCCCTGGAGTAGATGGGAACGGTGGCAAGGGGGTGACGTGAACAGTAGAGCCTAGGGCCCAAGGGGAGATAAATCTCAATCCCAGGCTAATCCATTCCACAAATAACTGTTTGATACTTATACCAAATATCCTAACCAACCAATGCTAACTTCCTGGAATACAAATCAAATAACTCTCCTAAACTCTAGGATCGGCCTAACTGGTGCACGGTGATTGCGTCTAGGAGCCGTGGACTGCTGGCCACCTCTCAGCCACGGTACCTGCGCTGGTACACCTTACCAGTCATAACATCTCTCCCCCCTCGGAAAACAGCTCGTCCGCGAGCTGGAACGAGGGAAAGAGTGCGCGAAACTCGTCGACGGGCTCCCAAGTAGCATAATCGTCGGGTAGAGACTCCCACTGGATCAAGACATGCCAAACCCCACGACGGAGCTGGGCACGTAGTGCACGAGCAGGGCGGTGTAGAACGCGCCCGTTGTGAAGAGGTGGTAGTGCCGGTGGAGCCATCGGAGGGGTGCCATGAAATGGCTTGAGGACGCCAACATGGAAGACGTCGCGGATACGAGCGCCCTCTAGTAAGCGTAGACGATAGGCGACGTCCCCGATGCGCTCGACAACCTGGAAGGGTCCAGCGAAGCGCGGATTGAGCTTGCCGTGGAACCCCGGCACCAGGGACTGCGCCGGTCGGTGGAGGATCCGCAGCAGCACCCGGTCGTCCACCTGGAATTCCAGTGGCCTGTGCCGCGCATCATACTGCTTCTTGGCATACTCTTGAGCTTGCAGTAGCCGATCACGCACGTCTGCTAAGAACGCGTCGTGGTCGCGCAGCAACGTGTCGACGGTGTCAGTCCTCGTCGTCCCTGCAGTATAAGGTAACAAGGCTGGTGGGGGCCTGCCATACACTACCTCAAATGGTGACGTCTGAAGAACGGAGTGGTAGGCAGTGTTGTAGCAATACTCCGCCCATGGAAGCCACTCCAGCCAGGCACGTGGGCGATCCCCGGTGATGCACCGCAGATACATAGCAATGGTGCGGTTAACGACCTCTGACTGACCATCGGTCTGTGGGTAGAACGCGGTACTCATCTGCACCTTGACGCCGGTGAGCTTGAAGAGATCACGCAAAACGTGCCCAGTAAACACCGGGTCGCGATCACTAACAATCGAGGTTGGAAACCCATGCAACCTAACAACACCATCAAAGAAGGCTCTGGCCACGGTTGCTGCAGTGTAGGGGTGGCCCAACGCAAGGAAGTGCGCCTGCTTGGAGAACCTGTCAACCCCTGTCAATATGACACTTTTCCCATGGACACGCGGCATACCTTCGACAAAGTCCATTGCTATGTCAGACCACACTTGAGACGGTACATCCAGAGGCTGGAGGAGGCCCGCAGGGTGCAAATGCTCTGTCTTGTTGCGTTGACATGTGACACAGGCGCACACAAAGTCACGCACCAGCCGGCGATCATTATCAACCTTGAAGTCTTGACGGAGGCGCTGCAACGTCTTCTGGGTGTCTTCATGCCCGGCCGTGTGCGCCAGCTGCAGCATGACCGGAAGTGCAGCAGATGTGGAGGGCACGAACTCCCGAGAACCATGCATGATAAGGCTGTTGATGATATGCCACGGGTCCCCGTGGTCCGCGACCACTGAGTCTCGAAAGGCGCGTAGGTCAGCGTCGTCCTGAAGCTCCTGCCTGAGATCGTCAAACAGCTTGAAGGAGGGACCAGTAAGCGCACTGAGCTGCTCGTCCCCATTCTCGCGCCTAGACAGAGCGTCGACAACTACATTCAGGCAGCCCGGTCGATATTCAACTGCAAAATCATACCCAAATAACTTGCTCACCCATTGATGCTGGGGCACAGTGGACAATCACTGATCAAGCATGAACTTAAGGGCATAATGATTGGTCCGGACAACAAAGTGTCTGCCCCACAAATACGGGCGCCAATGCCTGACTGCCTGAACCAATCCAATCAACTATCTTTCATATGCAGCCAATTTGAGGTGGCGAGCAGCAAAAGGCCTGCTGAAAAAAGCCAGCGCGCCGACGCCTTGATGGAGCACTGCCCCGAAGCCGAAACCTGATGCATCACAATCAACCAGGAACACTTTGTCGAAGTCTGGAAGCTGCAGTACAGGGGCTGTCGACAGAGCCTGCTTGAGGGCGTCAAATGCTGCTGTGGCCTCTGGAGTCCAGGAGAAGGCCTCCTTCTTGAGCAGCGCGGTGAGAGGCGCTGCAATGGCTCTATAGGCCTTGATGAACCGGCGGTAGTAGCCAGCAAGTCCAAGGAACCCCCGGAGGCCCCGCACTGATTGAGGTTGCGGCCAACTAGTGATAGTCGCAACCTTGTCACTGTCCATAGCGATGCCGGCTGCTGAAATAACATGGCCGAGATAGTGTACTGATGTCGTCGCGAAGGAGCATTTGGAGCGCTTGAGACGGAGCTGATGGTCACGTAACGCAGTGAGGACAACATTGATGTGTTGCAGATGCGAGGACCATGACGGGCTGTATATCAGTCAACAACAACAACAACAACAACATAGCCTTTTGTCCCAAGCATGACGGGCTGTATATCAGTATGTCATCGAAAAACACGAGAACAAACTTACGAAGAAATGGTCGGAGCACTGAGTTCATGAGACTTTGGAACGTCGCCGGCACATTAGTGAGCCCGAAGGGCATAACCAGAAACTCGAAATGGCCCTCATGAGTGCGGAAGGCAGTCTTCTCAATGTCAGCTTCATGCATCCGCACTTGATGATAACCTGATCGTAGGTCAGGCTTGGTAAAGAAGCGAGCTTCTTGTAGCTCGTCCAGCAACTCTTCAACCACAGGAATTGGAAATTTATCTTTGACAGTCTGCTGATTCAATGCGCGATAATCGACACAAAACCGCCACGAGCCGTCATGCTTCTTCACTAGCAGCACAGGCACTGAAAATGCCGAGGTACTGGGTCTGATCACGCCCTGCCGTAGCATTGCAGCGCACTGGGACTCCAGTTCATCCTTCTAGAGTTGAGGATAGCGATAGGGACGCACTGCCACCGGAGCTATGTTCGGTAGGAGATGGATCTGATGGTCACATGAGCGCGCCGGTGGCAGCCCTTGCGACATGGTGAATACATCTTCGAAGGACTGCAGCAATGTGTCCAGCAACGCCTGTTCATTGCGGATGACGTTGAGGCAACGGGTGGACTGGACGTCGTGGCGTGTAGAACCAATGCCCCTCCAGAACACCTGACGGTCCCCGCGCGTGAAGGCCATGCACAGATCATCAAAGTCCCACAAAATAAGCCCCAGGGTGCGGAGGAATGTGACGCCAAGTACCATGTCCCACTTGTCCGGCGGGATAGAGTAGCAATCTACGGAGAAGACCTCGTCGGCGATGCGAATGCCAACGTCACGAGCGAGGCCGCGACAAGCGATGCGGTCTCCATTGGCGACGATGACGCCAGTGCCTGGGCACGAGGTGAACTGGAGGCCGACACGCCGGGCGACGTCCCTGCGGACGAAATTATGAGTAGAGCCCGAGTCGAGCAACGCGATGAACTGCTCGTTGCCGATCTGGACATAGACTTGCATCGTGTCTTCCGTGCGGATGCCGGCGATGGCCGCAAGGGAGATCACTGGGGGGTCCTGGCCGGCTGCACCTGGTGCTGTGGGAGCGTCATCCTCAAAATCGTTGGGCTCCTCGATGATGTAATCTGATGCCTCAAGGTAGAAGAGGCGGGCGCACTTGTGACCCTGGACGTAGGGTTCATCACAATTATAGCACAAGCCTTGTTTACGGCGCTCTGCCATCTCCGCCGGCGTGAGACACTTGAAGGGGCGAGGGGGCGATGGCGCTGGTGTTGATGAAGATGAGACCAGCGCCCCGGACGCCGGCGGCTGGACGCCCTGACCTTGATTGCCGCGACGAGAAGGCCGGCCTGGTGGTGCTGTAAGCGTGAGCGCCGGCGCCGCATTGCGGCGTTCATATGCGCGCGCCAGTCGCATGGCACGCTGTAGGTCCTGCGGTTCGTGAAGCTCGACGTCGATCCAGATATGATCAGGCAATCCCCCTGTGAACAGTTGTGCCTGTTGTAGCGGTGCTAGGCGCCCGGCGTGTGCCATGCACGCCTGGAATGTTTCCATGTAGGCGTCGACGTTGGAGGTGAACGGCAGGCACGCAAGATCGGCCAGATGATTAGTGGACAGCGCTGGCCCGAAGCGCTGATGACACAGCAGCCTAAACTTCTCCCACGATGGCATGCCCGCGTCGCGCTCAAGCACGTAGTATCACTGCTGCGCGGTGCCCGTCATGTGGAAGGACGCGAGCCACACCTTGTCGGCCTCACGGGTCAGCTAGCCACGAAAGAAGCGCTCGCAGCGGTTCAGCCATCCCAAGGGATCCTCCTTGTCGTCTTAAGTTGGAAACGACAGCTTGTGATAGCGGGGAACGCCGGTGGCCTCGAGCAATGGGGGCACATGGATGCGAGGGGGTGGTTCATGTGTGGTAGCCGACGATGGCACATGGCCCATGTACATGATGGAAGACAGGGAGGGGACTGGCGATGGTGAATCGGGAAAACTGATTTGAGTGATGGGCACCGGACGTGTGGGTGATGCTGAGATGGGCTAGGTGGATGCCAGCAGCGAAGGAGCCACCTGCTGTGATGCGGAAATCTCCGAGATGACAGGTGCTGAGGCCAGCAAAAGAGGGAGGCCGCCGTACCCAGGCATGCCTAACGATGGAAACAGGGGCACGGAGCCAGACGGGCCGCTCTCGACGGCTGGCACGCGCAGGGCGAGCTCGCCCATCTGACGCTGCAGGCCATAGACGGCAGTGGTGAGAGCTTGAAGGGCATCGGTGGGCACGGTGGTGACCGATGGCTGGGACATGGGGAGCGGCGCGGTGGAGGTCACAACGGTGGTGGAGGTGGGCGCAGGGGATGATGGAGATGCGGCGGCAGCGGTGGTGGTGGCGGCGGAAGCTCCTGGTCCTGACATTGATACCAGATTGTTGGAGCTCAGGGATCGCAGAGCGTAGGGATGGAGGATGGGAGGCCGTGGCTTGAATCTGCGGTGGCGGCGTGGAGGAGGCGCCGTGCTCGGCGCCCTGGAGTAGATGGGAATGGTGGGAAGGGGGTGACGTGAACAGTAGAGCCCAGGGCCCAAGGGGAGGTAAATCTCAATCCCAGGCTAATCCATTCCACAAATAACTGTTTGATACTTATACCAAATATCCTAACCAACCAATGCTAACTTCCTGGAATACAAATCAAATAACTCTCCTAAACTCTAGGATCGGGCTAACTGACTGGTGCACGGTGATTGTGTCCAGGAGCCGTGGACTGCTGGCCACCTCTCAGCCACGGTGCCTGCGCTGGTACACCTACCGGTCATAACACATTTTGGCGTTTCACCTCCCATGCAAAAGTATCAGAGACCAACACCTTCGACAAGCCACCAATTCCTCCTATGTTAAGTTGCCAATCGTGGAAACCAAAGCTAATCTAGAATCTTTCTTTGCCAGCTGAATCGGTGCACGGGGGATGTAAAAACTTGCTAGCGGATCAGCAGCCTGACCGATCAGATGAGCAACCGGTTTGGGCTGTTTAAGAATGGGACAACGAATCGAAGCATGATCGGTCTTATGTCTCAAACGCCGGAAAACCACGTAACAATACGTTAATTCTTCACAAAGACACAAATAAACGGTTATGTTCTAATAAATTGACTTGATATAGCATAGTGATTAAAACATAAATTATTAGAGTTATAGCTGCAACAAGTAATTGGGTGATAGGCTGATTGCCTTCTTGTTATACAGATGAAATACTTATATAGATCGTTCCTTTCCAAAAAATAAATATTTGTCTTTTGTGCTTGCGTGTGCAAATGGGTTCCTTTCCAAAAAAAAAATTATCTTATATGCTTGCGTGTGCAGATCGTAATGCATTGTATAGTCTATAAATAAATTAGGATTCATTAATTAAAGGCCTTTGAATCGGTAATTACCTATGGTAAATTATTGGTTAAATATGGGAATATTTGAAAACGATAGGAAGATGACAAAATCATTTTCACTTTCATTTCTAATTATTTTTACTGTTATCGTTTTTATTTTTTCAGTTACCACTACCGTTTTCATTTAGGCCTAAAAATCAAAAACTCAAAAACGATTTCCGAAAATCAAAAATTATCATTTTCGTTTCCATCCCTGATTACTGGCGTGCCGAACTGCTGAAGGAAGCTCTTGAGGCGAAATATATTTTAAATTATGTATATAATACATTAATATCCTTCGACTAGTTTGCGTAAAGTACGATGCGCCTCCCGCTTCTTCCACGGTCTCCTCCCCTCGCCGCCGCTGTCACCGCCATGCCTCCTCGCCGCCGCCGCGTTGTCAGAGCGCCGCTGCTCACGCCGTCTCCTCCACAGCTCTCCTCTACCCCGCCTCCGGTCCCGTCCGTAGAGGCCCCCAAACCCGAAACCCCCGACCACCACGATCCCACTCCCTCCGCCCGTCGCCGCCTCCCCCTCGCTGCCGGGGCCGTCGAGGCGCAGGAAGAGTGGCATCCGCTCCCGCTCTCCACGGCCGACCTTTCCCTCCCTCTCACCCTCCCCACCGGCCAAACCTTCCTCTGGCGCCGCACCTCCGTCTCCCCGCTCCGCTTCACCGGTGCCGTGGGGCCCCACCTCGTCTCCCTCTCCCACCTGCCCGACTCCGAGGATGGCCGCCTCGCCTTCCTCCTCCACAACGACGGCGGTTGCCCCGCCTCCCCTGTGCCCGCCGCCCGCGCCGCGCTCTGACTACCTCAACGCGGCCGTCTCGCTCGCCGACCTCTGGCGGCAGTTCGCCGCCGCAGACGAGCGCTTCGCTGAGGTCTCCGCGCGGCTCGGGGGTGGCGGCGCCCGGGTGCTCAGGCAGGACCCCGTCGAGTGCGTCTTCCAGTTCCTCTGCTCCTCCAACAACAACATTGCCCGGATCGAGAAGATGGTGTGGACGCTGGCAGGCTACGGGGAGCGGCTCGGCGAGGTTGGTGGGTTCGTGTTCCACCGGTTTCCCACGATCGAGCGGCTCGCGTGCGTGTCAGAGCAGGAACTTCGTGAGGCTGGGTTTGGGTACAGGTCAGGTCTTGGTACCTTCCTACCTTGCATTTGATTTGGAGTACAACGGCAAGCATCAATTCTGCATGTATCATTCAGCACAGCTCGTCAAATTTAGTTTGGCTTTGCCAGCTTTACGTCATGATCAAATTCCTAGATCGTAGGCTGGAGCTCAAAGATTTTCTTTCAATTGTTGTTGTCATGTGCTGGTAGCTGCTATTTCATTTGCAGCATAACATTGGCAGGTCGTCCTAGGTTATTAAGCTATTGTTTCTACTTTTTCAATTGAAGCTTTGGTTGAGAAATGAAACTAATGTGTACATTGGGCTAGTTGTTGATCTAATCAGGCAACGATCATTTGCGCCATGGTGGAGATGATCGGTGGCGAATCTAGGATAAATTGTCACTGGAGTCGGCCTAGACTTAGGGCACATTTGGATGGCATCCAACTCCTGCCGCAGGTTGTCGCGCCCCAAGTGTGGCACGCCGCAAGCAATGTTTTCAGATCGTATTATCGAGGCTAGTCGTATGACACCGATCAGACGACTAATCACGATTAGTCGTCGATCAGGGTCGATTAGTCGGTCTGATCGGCTAGTCGGACCAATTAGTCGTCCTCATGCCTGGATGACCTGATCGACCCTGTATATATATATATATATATATATATATATATATATATATATACAAATGTGTCACAAATTGGAGGCAACAGGCACAACAGCAGAGTAGCAGAGGAAGACATAGACACCAACCTTCAGAGGAGGCAGAGTGTTGGCTCATCTTGAAGCTTCAGGTCTCCCGCGTCCGTCCTCCAAGCGTCGAGGTCTCGAGGAATGGAGGAAGTATCTTAGAGCCTAAGAGGCGGCGGCGGAGCTGCTGGGGTTGCGCACGGGAGGACACAGACACGAGCGGAGGTGGAGGCGCGGACGGAGCTTTGGACACCGGCGAGAGGCACGAATGGTGCTGCCGCGGACGCCGGAGAGAGGCGCGGACGTAGCTGCGGACGCCGGCGAGGAAGATCCAGAGAGGTAGGCCGCGGCCGGAGGAGACGCAGGCCTCAGGCGGAGGAGACGCGGGCGGAGGCGCCGGCGGCTGCGAGGGAGAGCAGAGCCAGAGCGGGAAATGGAATGTGTCGAGCTGGAGCTGGAAATGCGGCGGCTGCAGCTGGTTCACTGATTCACTCACTCCCCTCATTCAGCACGTCAGCACTCCTCTTCTTCTAACCCTAATGGGCCAGCCAAAGGTGGGCCGAATTCTATCTACATCATGTACCTGTACTGGCCCAACTTATCGTCCAGCTAGCCTTATCGGACGACTAATCGCGATTAGTCGTCATTTATCGGACGATAAGTTTTCTGATCGAAAAAAACTAATCGAGGGCCCTTATCGAGCACCTATTTACGATAAGGACGACTAATCGCGATTAGTCGTCCGATCTGAAAACATTGGCCGCAAGTGCCAAACACCCGCACCACACTTCGCTAGAGGTTAGGCGGCTCCCACACCGGCCAGTTCAATTTCGATGCCCAACATCGCCAACTGTGTGGTGGACGAATCGTCCGCCGCGAGGCCATATTTGCGGCGTGTGCAGTTGCGGCGCAGGCCAAACGCGCCCTTAGAGCCATAACTATAGTTGATAATAAGCTAACACCATGCATAAAAAGAAAAATATACTGCAAATAGTAAGCATTCATGTAGGGATAAATGTAACGATAACGTAATGCGACAAAAGAAACTATTTATAATAGTGTGGTTATCTCTTATAATTTCACCGTGCAAGTGCGGTCATCCATATTTTGAAAACGAACTATGATATCATCATTTAGAATTGCATCAAGAAATTCTTCTTCAACGAAGCAAATGATACGATCATTCAATGTGCTTTGATTGCCTATAATTATCAGTTGCTGGGGTTAATTTCCTTTTCAAAAAACATTCCAATGTGCTTTGACTGCCAATCAAATTATTCAATCAACAAAATTAAAAATACAAGTAGATATTGAATGCACAATTAGCTATACTATGATTAAAAAGTCACTAATTTGCTATTTTACTTATGTGACATATTTGCTGGCAAGATGAGCAGATGAATGTTGAACATACTCTCTAGTATCCGCTTTATTTGTTGGAACGCAAGCAGATTGCCTTTTGCTTAAAAAGATAAAATACCATAAGCTGCAGGCATCTCACAATTGTAGATTGGGGAACAAACAATAATTTTGAGATAAGATTTGAGATTTAGGTTACCTCGTAGAATACAGGCAGGGGGTATTCTGTACTTGAGCAGGATCGAGTAAAGCCATCAACGGAGAGTAGCGGCAGTGTGGCCGTTCGCCCGTCTGTCGTCGCTGTCGAGCGGCGGCTGTGATAGCGGAACAGCAATGAGAACACCGACGCACCGACGCGGAAGTTTGGAAGGTTGGACGGAGGGAGAAGAATCATCGAATTCTGGGGCAAGCTACCGGCACTGATTGCGACCATCAGCCTTCTCTCTTGGGCTGTGGGCTCTTGGCTCTTGCGTAGGCTTGCCATGCATTCACTAACTGAGCTGCCTATTAAATTTAGTTGTGTTGGGCTGCCGTTGGTGTGGGCCACCGGGGTCAATGTATTTTTCTACTAGGGTCATGGCCGAGCAAACCATCAGGGTCAGGCGACCCCGACGAGTCTACATAGATTCGCCCCTGGAGATGATAATGCTGATGATGTTTGTACTTTGTAGAGATGTGTATAAAAAATTAAAAACTCAACTTCATGTTCACGGCATACTGACATTTTGCCTTTGGGAGCCATCTTATCAGGCAGAAAAGTCTTGTTGTTTTATGGATTGTAACTGTACACTGTACAGATCATAAATTAGTAATTACTCATGAGTATCTGTTGTGTATACAATATTGCTAGATAGCTTCATTTTGCCTTTGGTAGCTATCTTATCAGGGAGAAAAGTCTTGTTTTATGGATTGTAACTTCACAGATCATAAATTAGTAATTACTCATGAGTATCTGTTGTGTATACAGTATTGCTAGATAGCTTCATAGTATACTGATTTGAGCAATTCTGTGTGTTTTTTTATGACAAACGAACAGAGCAAAGTACATTGTTGGCACTGCTAAAGAACTGCAGACCAAACCTGGTGGAGGTGAAAAATGGCTTGCCTCACTGCGTAAGAAGGAGCTTTCAGATGTGATTGAAGCACTTTGCACTCTGCCAGGTGTTGGTCCAAAGGTTGCTGCCTGCATTGCTCTGTTCTCTCTTGATCAAAATCATGCTATTCCTGTTGACACACATGTTTGGAAGGTATGCTATATCTCACTTTTGTGTTAGTGTTAAAACAATCGCTTCTACTTCTGCTGTTCCATTTGGACATACCATTGCTGGTTCATTGTTAGCTTTAGTGAGTGTAGAGCTTGTTTGAGTTTTGTCCATCACCATCATTCTCTGTTAGACCACAGTAAGGCCTTACATAGATGAATTATTGACCAGTTTTACAGGCTAATCTGTGTTGCACTTCCTTTGGTCGTATGTAAACTGCACATGACACCTGATTCAAGTTATGACTCAACCATTTTATTTGACCATAAAAACCTTGCTCTTCATTGCTAGGTTTGTTCCTTCTTAAAAAAAAACTATGCTTGTTTTTTTTGGGGAAAAAATATTATTTGAAATGCTAGTAAACCAATCACCATGTATAGATATTCCTTCTGCATTCATAATGACTGTACCTGTTAAACACTGAAATGGTCAGTTGGGGTGTATTTTTTTTTCAATTCTTATTATTTTTTTAATCAAACTTGAGGATGCAGCCTGAAGAAGGTTTGTTGTCTCCCTACTTGATATGACTAAGTCTATTTTATGTGAGTGTTAAACTCTATATGGATTTTAATGCAGGTTGCTACACAGTACCTATTACCGGAGCTAGCTGGCAAGAGCTTGACCCCAAAACTTAGTGTTATTGTTGCCGATGCCTTTGTTACTAGATTTGGAAGCTATGCTGGTTGGGCACAAAATGTTCTCTTCATTGGCCAGCTACCCGCTCAAAAACTTGTGGTGGCTCAAGTTACCAGTGACAATGGTAGCACAAAACCTACCAAAAGGAAGCGTGGGGTGCAACTGAAACCATGTTGAGAACATGTGATCATGAGGGAGCATGGATACCAGCAATAGTGGGTTTGCCATTCTCCTGTGCTATCCTCGTTCAGTAAGATGATGTAATATGACCATGACAAACGATCTTTTGCTGAACAGGGAGGTATTCGGTGGCTGCTGAATTGGCATATGGTTTTCTCGAAGTCCTGATGAAGTGAAGTGCTAAGAAATTAAAAATTTGGACAGGCAATACGACAGTCAGAACTTGATGGCAACTTTCTGTCCTCTGGCAGTAGGAATCCGTGAGAAGGTATCTAGAATCCTGATCACACTGACATATTTGCTGTCAGCTTCTAACATATATAGGAGTGCCTGAATTTTATTTTCATATGCTGGCATTGCGCTGCATTGTTAGCCTGCCCGTGCATCTTCCACAAAAACATCAAGATGGAAGGGGTTCATGTAATGTAACCGTGTTGTGTTGTATTTAAACAGCGATGAGAAATTTAATTGAAATATTGGATCAATAGTTCTCTGTAATTTTTGCACCCACCTATGCCATCCCGTGGTAATACTGGCTTGGATCGGGCCAGCCTGCCAGGCTGGCATCTTATGAACGTTTGAGCAAAGTTGTGTTGTGAATGTCCTGGGTTCATGGTGACTGAGCCACGGTCGGTCACACAAATTTCTGTGATTTTAAGCCAGATTTTATCTGGCTAGTGCTCTGTTTCTCCTTCGGAAACGGTTTGCACACCAATTCGGCAATTCCGATTCCGATTGCTTGCATTGCCAGTGAAGTCAAAACGGCGCTGCGACTGCAACCAGGGCTTTTGCTTGCGCCAACGAGTTCTGCGGGCCCCGCATGCCATAGGCTCAATAGCCTCGCGAGCGGATCCCCTCCCTGCAAGGCCGGAACTGAGCTGCCGCCGGCGCCATGGCGAGCGGCGGCCTGGCGGCTGCGTCGGAGTTCGCCGTCGTCTTCCTCATCCGCCCCGTCCTCGCCATCGCCTTCGTCTTCACCCTCATCCTCCTCAGTATGCCTCCCATCCTTTTTTCCCCTCGGTTACCTAGTTGCGCGTGTTCCCTGATCCGCTTCGTCTCCCCAGGCTGGTACGTGGCGTGGAGAACGGTGCTGGTGCACGTGCCGTTGGTGCAGGAGATCGCCGGCCTGCGCCCGAAGAAGCCCTCTAAACCCAAGCCAGCCAACCGCGGCCGCTTCTCCAAGTTCTACCAGAACCAGGCCGAGGCCGCCCAAAGGTGAAAGCTCAAGCCTCCTCCTTTTGCTCATCCGGATGTTTAGGTTGTGATTCATGTGGAAACTGACTGGCCAGCTTTTGTTCAATTCGATCCAGATTGAGTGCTCCCGTGCTGTTGAGTCCTGGACTCCTGCCATTGCTGGAGCAGTTTTTTGCAGTAGTTTGTAGATTAGGATTGTGTCCGCATACTGCATGTCCACCCACTATCTGATCTGATTAGGCGTATGTTGATGCTGCAGCTCTTCATGTGGGCATGGTTCCAATTATAGTTAGATTGATTGAAGCAGGGAAAGTTGCTTAAGCTATCTATTTCAGTATTTCAAATTTGATTCAACTTCATTTGCAGTTTGGTACCATGCCTAAAGGACCTGAAGGCATAATTACCTGCATTTTTGTGTTCTTCATGTTTACCCTCTGGATGCCCATCTCAAATTTCTAAATTTTTGTCATGCCTACTCTTGTCATGCCTAGACATTTCAACCTTCAGTCCATACAAATCGATATATTGGCACTTGAGAGGTACTCCATTTTTTGACTGGAGCTATAACTATGCCCATGTTTGTTCCTTACGAAAACACAAGTTTTTTTTACACCTTGTATTGTGAATACCTGCAGTCCTATTCTCTCAGAAACTGTATTTTGCTATTGAATTACTTAGGCATAGTTGGGAACGCTGGATACTTGGATAGGGATGGAAGAAAAATAAAGCCAATATCATTAGCAGGATCAATGTGGTTTATCTAGTAAAAAATGAGTTGTTATTGAAATAGCTTATGTAGCCTTTCTCATTTAAACCACCAGTAATTGCACTTCGTATATTGTACATCATGAGAATGTATTCTGGAAACATGGCTATCTGTAAACTCTTATAATTTTATTTATCTTGCTGTCTCCTTACACCTTGAAGTTTTCATATTTTATCTTGACCTGCAATGCCAATATTAACAATTTTTTACTACAAGAAAGTAGGTGCCACCCTTTGGTTCATCATACATTCACTTGCTCCTTAATGTCATTCCTTCCTCTCAGTGATCGGCAAGTACATAGAACCTAAGGACGAAAGAACATTGTTAGATGGTACCGAATCCGTTGCTTGTAGGTTATGATAGCTGTTTTAGAAGCCTGCTGCAGCAGTGGTTGGGAGCGTCTCCAACTTGGTCAGGAATGGTTTGATGCTTTCTAGAAGACTAGAACCTTTTGATTACTCAGTGATGCGCTTGTTTTTTTATTCCAACCTATAACTTTACAATATACTGTGCTTACTAGCAAATTGTATCATGAGTTCTGTCAAGATAGCTAACGGTAACAGTAATGTATTTTGGGTACTCAAAAACCTTTGCTATTTAGACTTTTAGAGTGTTGCTTCCGTTTTCAGATATTACCCCAATGTTTCAATCATAGTGTGCTTACTGCAAAAGTTGCTCTATGTTTGCAACTACAAATTGTATTAGCTTCAGGCACATAGATTATGAAGAAGCAGAAAATGACTGTATTCCTTGTACGCATGTCCACAAATCACTAATCTGATTTTTGTTATCTGTTAACAGAAACAGCAAATCAGAAGGGACATCTTAAGAGAAATCCATCAGCACTTTGTAATGAGTACCTGCTGCAGACTATAAGTATGCAAATTCCCTAGTTCTAATTAGAATGCAAGTCCTACCAATGATGGCGGTCTTTTAGGAGAGAATGTATATCAGCATGTGATGGGAGCATCCTGCTTGACGATACATCAGGCTTATGATACTAGTGTATCAACTGTATATTGCATGGCCTTGTAAAGTTAAGGACCTTAAAATTGTAGATTGTACATAAATACCTGTATACAAGAATAAAGAGAACCACTTATCCTTTGGAATAATATCAACTAGAAGAATGCCCCACGCGTTGCTGCGGGAATCGCAGATGAAATTATACTAATTATATTTACTAATGTGATTGAATAAATATGATAATACATGTTAGTGGATGATTTTTAGTATTCTGATGTGGACAACTAAATATATGTTAGTAAATGATGTGGTTTGCTAATGTGAATAGCTTGAATGAAGATATAATGGCATGTGTTAGTTGGATGTGTTAGTAGATGCTGATACGGACATTTTGTATGGCGAGATATTGCATGGTGAGATAGTTGAATGTGTTAGTGGGATGTTCTAGTGGATGACGTGGATATTTTGTATGGCAAGATAAATTGATAGTGGAGTTTATCTTTATAAGAGATATAGATGTATCTTCTCTTGCGCAAAGTTTTTCTTTGTTAAGTTCAGCTCTAATCATTGGCTCATGATGGCATTTCTAAAGATGAAAACTGCTTTATATGATGCCAAGCTGCTGGGATTGTGAACTCATTCTTTTCCGCTTTGCTGAACAATGATCATCCATTCAATCAGCCAATCATTTGGTGACTGATTCCCTCTGGGAAGGATGAAGATCTGGACTCACCTGTCAAGATGGAAGCCATACATTTCTTGAGAACCAAGACCAAACCACCTGCTCAAAAGCCGTTTCCTTTGCAACAAAGCTCGTTTGCCCCTAATTGCAATTGATACTTAATTGAAAACAACTGAATTTGTTCATCCTTAAACAGTACGAGCAGTCGTGATTACGCAACATAATAGTTGACACAAACAAAGGCACATCTGATCTCCTTTTCCTTGTGTTCTCTCCTTTTAATCCTGACCTGAAAAGAGCGATGCAAAATCATCTATCCAGCTTAAGAGATGGAAGAGTGGAATGGTGGCTGATTCCACCTGAGGGGGAACTGTGGAAGGAGCTAGCACCGGCAGTGCTCCCCTCCAGCGGCACAAAGTGAGGCAGCCACTCTTACAGCAGGATCTCCCCCCTGATCATTTCCAATCTTACCGAAAAGTGCGATGACGACGGTGACCGCCTTACGGGTCCGGTCACCGTGGTTGAAAACCAGCTCGACGCCGTTTTCAGGGGCCCTGAGGAAATGCTGGGTGTGGGTGTGGATGCCATGATTAGGGGCTCTGTAGCATCATTGTACCTTCCCAAGCTTGCAGATTCCAAGCTAATCATCATCATTCATCAATGGTGACGGTGGTGGATTCGGCTGCTCTAGATTTCGGTAAGATTTCCTGGGCTAGCTCATGTCCAAAGCAAAAGCGAAGGAAAGCTAAGGTCGTTGAGTTGTGACCTATATCATGCAAAAAGGGCACAGTTCAAGGTGCAGAGCCAATCTTTTGTTAGAATGTTCCATGTAGGCTATAAAGAAAAGATCACTTGTGAGAATGCACATGACACAGCACTAACTTGTTTGCTAACAAATGCTCATGAATTCATAAATGTTCCTAAAAGGGCATCCTTGACCTATCTATGCTAGCAATTGCACACGCAAGACCGTAACCGTCATGCAAGTCTTCAACTTCAGGAACAAAATGCTAGTCAAACTGTGCAAATACTCAGCACACAAAAATTCCATACTTTTGGGTGTGGGCCATTGGCCGGTCAATGGCCTTTGTATGTGTGTAGCGCACACAAATTCAAGCAGTACTTGTCAAAAACAAAAAAAAGCAAGTTGTATAAACATGGCACTGAAATTTGTGTGACTGACCTTTTAGGTGTGTGTGATGTGTGATACACATTGCTTTTGTTGATACTTTTGCCTGTCAAATTTTAGGTGGACCAATTGCATTTACTTGGAATGTTCTGCAAACCTAATTTTCATGTCATTCCCTTGCATAATTTCTCTTGCATATTGTTTTTTGGACTTTAATGATAATGAAAAGGTAAATCAGGATGAAGTGGTTGTTTGTAGCCATCTTGTGCCCATTCGCATCTTCTTCTCTGCCTACTCATTGAGATAGGAAGAGTAACATCATACTATTAATAATCAGAGACCTCAACGGAGGCACCACGTTAATTTCCACCAGACACGCTAGGAAAATAGATAAATCCTAGAAATTCTTACAATAATCAGGAACAACTAGCCTTTAATTTGGTAGACTTGAACCATCATCGCCGATAAGAGTCATTGGATCTATTGTACGTAATTTATAAAAAAATTACTCACTTCTGCCATTCTGAAAGTACATAAACTAACCCCCTAATTTTGCATCTATCTATCTATACTATTACTAACCAGAGACCCCAACGGAGACACTGAGCATCTCCAAGAGTTCCCAACAATTTTTTCGCAAAAACATGGGGCTTTCTAACTCACCAAAAATTATTGGGAGGAATAAATAAGACCACCTCTAGCACGTTCCAATAATTCACTCCTAAAATATAGAAGACAATTTTACATCAGGAATCCTATACAATTTCTAAATTATTCTAACCACTTTTATATATTCTTTCTCTCTTGTATGTTTGCATTAGGAATCCTTTTCTACTCTTTATTCTTTCCCATGTCCTTCCACCTTTAGATTGGCCGATGGATACACGCATGGGAGACACACACATATGTCCATGCCATTGGTCTATTTTTTCAAGCGCAGAAAGATTGGGAGGTGGGATTCGGAACTGTTGGAGATGGGTTTTTCCATTCTTGCCCAAAATACAAGATTGGGAGGCTTTATTGGGAACTCTTGGAGATGCTCTAAATACGCTAGGAAAAAGATAAATCCTAGAAATTCTCACAATAATAAAAAACATCTGACTTTTAATTTGGTAAACTTGAATCATCATCACCGGTAATAGTCATTGGATCTAATGTACGTAATTTATAAAAGAATTACCCACTTCTGTCATTATGAAAATACATAATCTAACCCCTTAATTTCACATCTATCTATCTATCTATCTATCTATCTATCTATCTATCTATCTATCTATCTATACTATTACTAATTAGAGGCCCAAGGAGACACACGCTAATTCCCACCAGATGCGCTAGGAAAAAAATAAATCCTAGAAATTCTCACAATAATCAGAAACATCTGGTCTTTAATTTGGTAGACTGAAATCATCATTGCCGATAATATTTATTAGATCTATTGTAATTTATAAAAAATTACCCACTTCTACCACTATGAAAAAAAGAAAGCAACCCCCTAATTTTGCATCTATTACCCACATATGTCATTATGCAAGATAATTCAAAATAATCCCTAAATTTGTGTATAAATTACCCACATCTGTTATTATGAAAGGAAATTAAAAAATAACCCTTAAATTTGCATATAAATTACACACTTTTGTCATTGTAAAGCTTAATTCAAATAACCCCATTAACATTGCATCTAAATTGCCCGTCTTTTCCATTATGAAATATAATTTAAAATATCCCTCTAACTTTGTATCTAAATTTAAAACATCTACTAGTTCTACTGATCAAATTGTCCCTAATGATGAGCATAGTTTGAAAAAAATAGCAGAACAAAATTCAAGTTTGGATGGGTGGCAAGTTGGTTGCAAAGTGTCTGGTTCTATATAAACTAGGCCATCATGTTTTGTTAGAAATTCTAGTAAAACCAAATTTTCAGATAAAAATAATAAGGCAGTGAAGAAGATGCCAAGCTTTGAAGAGATTTTATCTAAATATCAATAGATGACCATACAAAATAAAACAATCAGCTAGGAAATCAAAGGAGTGATTCTTAGTCACTGAAAGCGAAGTAGTATCAAGTCATTGGTGATCACCCCATTGGTCTTCATCAAGTATTATGTTTGTGCATATTCCATGGAATAAATATTCAGGTAATGCATTTGGTTCTATTCCATGGTTTTGGTATAGTCCTTGGGTGTTGTCTTATGATTATGCATATGCTAATTAGGTTTTACCAAGTAATCATAATGTTTATGACCGCCTATCTTGGCCACATCAAAATTTATGTTACTAAAAATGCTTGATGCTCAAAAACAAAACTATTTCCTTTATTCATACTCATTCTATATTTGATAAAACCTTAATTCGACTACATTGATATTCTCATATAGTCTATAGATCATGTATGTGGCTGATGTTATGTTCATCATCGTCTTAGTTAATTCTAAGCTAGAAGAGTGTTCTTCAAATGCAAACTTTGCTAGAAAACATGGGGCATATGTTCATGATCAAAATTGGCATATATTGGGCAGTCTGGGAAACTAGGGTCATCAAGTTTTCAATATGACCTTCAATGGCAAAAAGGACTTTAGCATTATGTATCTCCAATTGAGACAATTGAAATGCATATGTGGAGCGCTGAATTTTGAGTACGGATGAGAGAATTACAGCCTTGGTAAGATTCCTTCCCAAGAAAATAGGGTGACCCAATTCTAAAACTGGGTAACATACTTTTGACTATCCAAATTGAGTTTGAGTCAGTTTAAATTGCAAATCTTGATGTATTTAGAATCTACCATGGGAATAGACCTCCCATCATATAAATATACACAAATGATTGAATATTAACTAATCAATCAAAAACATTTATCTTGTTTACCTTTTATGCATTTTACCTTTTCTCTTTGTCCTAATCTCTTCCACCCCCTATGTGTTGTTCTTTTCTTGTTTCCATGGCATGAGAAGGCACCCTAGCTAGCTCGTTGATGCTAGAGCAACCACCCAAGGCTCGCTTTCCCCAACGGGGTCCTTCTCAGACGAGCGTTCATTGTTCTGTCCTGATGTAATTGGGTGGTCCGGTTTTCATAGATGACACTACAAGGTGTCTTCTGTGGATTTCATGTCACGTGCTCATATAGCGACTCGTTTTTGCGTCAACACCCCTGGTATAATAGTTATCATTAGTGGTTATAGAATCTTGTTGTAAAATTATGGCCACCATATATAGGCACTCTATCTTAGGCAACATGGAAACTATACGTAGGAGAGGTTACGAGTGCCTATGTCTATGTGATGAGTCAGTCTATATCCGTTTATTACATTTAGAAAAGCATTTTTACTGCTCAGGGATTGTTTGGTTGCACTTCAATCCACCTCGATTTATATGGGTTGGAAGGGATTCGGGTGGCAAGTTAACTGGAGTGAAGCTAAACAAGCCTTTAGTGTAGAGCAAGCAACCCACCCAACCAAAGCATCTTGGGGAAGAATATTGTGGTACTCTTACCATTGTAGCTACCTTTGACACAGTGACGCTCGATTGCCTAATATCAAGGGAGAAACCCTAGTGTTGCTAGTTAGCCTGCCGCTAAACCTATGGAGCACCGTGTATGAGAGGTTGCAGATGATAGATCACCTATTGCCTTTGTTTCCACATGCCATCATCACATTCACGCAAATAAATTCAAGAGCTAATAAAATGTACCATTATGTGTGTGCGAGCCACGGGCCTCCCAGTGGTATTTGGGTACGTGTGGCGCACACACAAATTCAAGTGACAATATAGTATATATATTGTAACAGAACCGTCCAAATTATAAGAGCACAAGTACAAAAACAATCACCGAAATGATCAAATTCTCGCACTTGAGCCCATATAACTCCGGTAGTCCAATGAAATCACGAGGGATTTCAAACCAACCAACATACAAGCCAAGATCGTAGTGATTCAACATAACAAGTCATATGTTACAACCATTTCACAAGTAATTGAATATACATCGGAGTTCAACAAAGTTATTACAACTTAAGTTCAAAAGTAGCGGAAGCAAAGTAATTTAAAACTAACATTAATCTTATTTAAAATACATGCCAGTACCACGGTCGACTTCCAACAAAAGCATTAGGGATAAGGTAAATAAGAAGGATCATGCCCGTGATCACACTCCGCCACTACGGCAGGAGTCAACCAACTCTTGCAGCCGCCATGATACATCATAACCTGCAACAAGTGGGGAAATAAAACCCTGAGTACGAGAAAGTACTCAGCTAGACTTACCCGTCAGAAACCAGAAATAAGGTGACACCAAGGATCATGCAAGGCTGATATGAATTAGGGCTAGCTTGACAACATTTTGCATAAAAGCTTAATATAGATGATCAATCATTAATGCTTAAGCATCAAGTAAATTATCATTAACCTGTCATCTATATTAGCACCTGTACTAGAGCACTCACTTTATTAGGAGCAAACAATATTAACCATAGCAGGTATAAATTGAGGCAACCTTTCCATCGTGATCCAATTAACCATCCGTTCAATTTAATGGAATCTACGTTGCCGCTGCTCAAGTCAAGTGCTCACTAACCGGGAGCGACGGCGATTCGAATCGAATTCCTATCCAGCTGGAGGGGTATTTCTAACACTCACCGTGCAGACCCCTGCCAGGGTCGCACAGGCCACCGTTTCATATGATTCAGGAATCGTGGGTCCGAATAATGTCGCGACCCCAAGGGCGACACTCTGCCAGGTGATAGGGACTCTAACCCCCCTTGGTCTCACGCCAATGTCCCCAAGCACATCCTTTCTCTCCTCCAAGAAGCAACCTACCATTCGATTCCCGGCCTGAACCACATTACTCGGCTTCGCGGTCGGAACGAGTTATCCGGCCAACTAAGTGTTAGACTGCGTTCAACATGACTCAAGGACGTACAGCGAATCGGTCCTTAAACGACTCAGACGGGGATAGATTCACACCCAAGACCTCCATGCCTTGTTGCTTCACTATCGTCATCCCGCCCGGTCTCGTTTCATTTTATTAACACATGGTTCCATTCCACGATAGCAAATATAGCCAACCGTGCCATATATGAATATCCCTATATCTCGCAGGTGACAGGAAATCACCTGACTTCTACCGCTTAAAGCAGGGCTAAGCATCTACTCGATCCTAGTCTATGTAGGATTCAAGGATTCATATATCTGGACAAGGAATGATATAATGCAGCAAGGGTTTTCAACCAACTCCTACCACTTAATGCAACAATACTTATAACATATATAGAATTAATTGCTTTGAAGATAGGAGGCTTATAATGCTCCGGGGCTTGCCTGGGATCCGACTCAAGTTAGAGTATGTCAGAAGAAACTCGCTTGGCGAGCATTCCCTCCGTCTAACACTTGTTCGGTTCTTCTATCTTCGGGATGGATCCACCAACACACCGTCTTCGGGTTTGGCTCCAACGCCACATCACGTCCTTCACGTTTTTCAGCTAGCGTACCTAAATGAATGCAAGATGCAGTGCATGAATACAAGGAAGTGCAATAAACAAAGTAATCATGCAAGCATACCAAAGTTCACCTAAACCCTAGAGCTAATTAACTTAATCCTCATTAAGACATAACATAGAAGAGGGCAAGCACATCAATCAAGAAATAAGTCTCACAAGATCACAGGGTACCACCCAAGTATCATCAAAGATATGAGTCACCCTTCAATACCCAAGCATGGCAAAGTTAATCAAAGCACTAGAACAAGAATCTGCTACTTTCTGGACATACATACAGTAGCTCAGTAAATCAATCATAACTGGAGATCTCTAAATCCAAATGACTTGCAAGAAGACATTATGGAAAGCTTAGGAAATTATCTACATTTCATTTACAATCATCACAACATGATTCCAAAGTTTCACATGTCGAATTTACACAAACACAGAGACTGGTCTAACAAGACAGAGATCAAGCAATTCTGTAACCCAACTTTAAATAGCTATAACTCCTAAACCACATGGCCAAATGCCACCAAATTTTAACAGCAGCTAGATCCATAAATTATCTACAACTTTTGTATAAACAAGTTTTACAACAAAGCACATTATCATGAAGAACTTTGCTAAGTTTCCAAATCTGTCCAGAAACCTCATCGGCAAGAAAATAATTATTAACTTATTTTGCAAACATATAATTAGACAAAACCAACTTTACCAACATGTCACACAAGACTAATGAACACCAGAAAACATAGTGCCCAATACTAAATAATTTCTTTTAATACATTTTCTTAATTTATTTAGATAATTAGGTGGAATTATGAACACATATCAAAAGTGCTCAATAAATTCTAACAAAATTACAGTGGCCTACATATGCTCTCAAAAGTCTACTGTCCAAATTTGAAACCATTTGTACATGTATAACAACCTCTAGGAAAAAGACAAATGACTATAGCAATAAATCATGTGAGAGCAAGTGAAACTTAACACTCAATATTTTCTGTGACACAAGGCCATATTATGAATCAATATGATAGAGAAACATCATACTAAGGTAATGGAACAACATTTTCCATTTTATCATTTATATACTATTTATAAGCTATTTATTAAGCCATAAACAATTTAACTCAATAACTTGAGCATATAGTAAGCAATGATCATGAAATTCATACCACAGTACATCCATAGCATGACAAGCCTACCATAAAAATTTCACATCAATTGGAGCAGCACAACTCAAGATATAAAAATAACAAGCAATATAATGTAAATTCCTTATTTATCAAGGTCCAATCAAAACCCTAAGAAAACAGTGAACAAATAGTGTTTTTCATATTTTTCCTAGCAAGTACATGTCATCACAAAATTAACAAAACAAGAATCACTATTTTCGGGGTTCTAAAACTCAAGATATGGCTCTGGTCAAGTTTATAAGCATTTCTAGAGTATTTTTAAGGCTTAAATAAAGACACCAGAAAATATCTACTAACATGTAATATTTTATGACTCTATTACATAGATCTCTTCTCAAGGTTTCCAAAAAGACCACTTTTGCTATTTTCGGAATTACCTAGCATGAGATATGGATTTTAGGAGATTTACATAAAATCTGAAATTCAAAAACGCCATTAACTACTTAACCCTAAATCTGCTAGGCGTACCCGAAAACACACCCAAAATAGCCACTCCTTAAACCGACAAGTGGGACCCTTCGCCCAACCGGGCCCGCCTGTCATAGGAGAGAGAGTCAGGGGGGGGAATCGGGTCTTCGTCTTCTACCTCCCGACGCCGGCAAGGAGGAGATTGGACGCGCGGCTCCGGCGAGGTGGGGCCACCGGCGGCGGCGGCTAAGGGCGGCACGGGCACCAGGGGACCTCCGCGCCCTAGCTGGTGCCCCTGGCTCGGCCCAAGGAGGCCCGTGGTGTCACAGCCACGAGGGCAGGTGATGGCGACGGCGACGGCCCGGTGGCAGCGGCCTCCGGCGACGGCCACGGCCGGGAAGAGGATGCGGCGCACGCGGCATGGCACGACGATGGTGGTGATGCAATCCGTTGAGCATGAGGAGGGACCGAGACGCGGTGGCGTGGAGCTTACCTAGCTCGGCAATGGCGGCCACGGCCACCATGGCGTGCAAGCGCGCGAGCCGGGACAGAACACAGAGGGAGCGGACAGAATGGAGTGGGGCGAGTGCTTGAGCACCTCCATATCGACACAAGGGCACACGACGCGCATCCAGCGAGGTGCAGTGCTTGCTCGCGCATGGCGGCCACGTCCATGGACAGGTGCCGCCCGTTGAGGCATTTCACCGAGCACGTGGCGGGCAGCAACGTGGGCAAGGTGGAACGCCGTTCTGGGCCGCTTCCAGGCCGAATTTAGCAATGGGCCCAAAATGAAGTTTGCTCACCCGGGTCAGCTCTACCTTTCTTATTAAGGGTGCCAAGTCATTTGAGCTATGGATTAGTAGGTAATTAAGCTACAAACTGCTAGTGTCAACACATTGATAACGATCACGGAAATTCGCTTTCGGAGGTCAAAACTCGGTCAAACTCAGTGCAACTTTTTGTATGCTACTCTCCATAATATGCGCTTCAACTTTTGTATTTGGACAATCTTGAGTTGCTTAGCAATTTTTGGAGAACGCGCGATGTCAATGTCGACGACACTGAAATCGGGGCTTTAAAAATTGTTAAGTGTTGGAAACAGTCCCAAATCTGACTTGTGGGCCCTTTTTGATCATGTTACACACATTTTCATGACTTGACTCTTAAACAAAATTTGTTCCTTATAAAATTCTCTACAACTTTGTCAAAGGGTGCACAGTCATGCAAAACTTCTAGGTCACACTTTTGAAATGGTCAAACAAAAGTGTTCTAGGGTCCATACATGGTCAACTATCACTTAGAAGCATATTTAGGCATAATGATCAACATGAACATTGTTCCTTTAAGTGTCCTAAGTGTAGTTAAGGTGTTGTGGAGTCCAAACATACACACCATGTATAGGTTGCACAAAAGTGTAGGTTTTAGTTATAATCCAAACAAGCATATAACTCATCATTTCATGTGACTTTTTGATTCCAAACTTCATGAAACTTTTCCAGGGATCAATATAGATAGGTACCAAGGTGAGGCACATGAAGATATGGCAATAACACCATCCAAACATATATCTTTAAAAAGGGACCTATATGTAAAGCAATGATGCAACATCCACTTTAGGTTAGGCTCATCTCCATAGGTTGACCTTGACATTGTCATCTCCACCTAATTTGTCGTGTTTGAGCTCAAACCCACTGCCTAATTGGTGATAAACACCTAGGGTGTTACATATATACACACAAATAACAAATTTGAGATGTGCACAAATAAATGTTTATGAAATTATCTCTAATATTGATTGACAGGTAGGCCTTTTTAAATTGTTTTCCTCCCAATATCTTCCCTTAACTCCAGTGTTTGGAGGCTTGATTCATACTCTTAGTTCTAAAATAATATAATGGACTTTCAGTTGTTTCAAGTCAAATCATCCTAAGTTTGATCAAATTTATATAGAAGAATATGAATTAACATCTACCATATCAAAAAGGTAAATTGTGGAATACATTTCATAATATATCTGATGAAGCTCATTTCATGTTGTAAACATTCAAACTTAGGACTGTTAGACTAAGGATCACCTAGGTGTAGACCAAGAGGGTACAATCTTAGAAGAAACAAGTAATTCGTCCTAGAGAGACAACTAGAGAGACGGGGGAGCAGAGGGGTATACCGTCGGTGGGCTTGGCGGAGGAGCTCGCCATGGCGATGGTGGAGTCGAAGAGGACGCCGGTATGTCGAAGTCGAGGAGGCAGTCACAATCCCGGTAGCGGCGTGGTCCAGTGGTGACGGCGAAGGCAGTGAGCTTCCCGTCGCTTCAACGCCGTCCTTTGGATCGGATTAGGGTTAGGATGTAGGTGGGGAAAACGGTGGCTGTGATGAGCCTCGTAGTTTGAGCCCCCTGACCCCCACCTCCTCTTTATGGCATTGCGTGACGGGGGCCCACCAACCACGTGTACGGCTAGGCGCCCCCGATCAGGGCGTGAGTCAGGGTCCGACTCGATCGTTGGACCGAGCTCGGTGGAGATCAACCTAATATTTTCCCCCTTGATCTCACCTCATACGTAAACTTTAGACTTAAACTTTGTTCACTTTATCATTTTTTCCTATTTCATCACAGATTAGTGCATAGGGAGTGTCTCGTCACAATAGTTAGTACCATTGGATTAACAACTATAATACACCTCTCTGTTTTGAAACAGATTCTCAACTTATTCTGGGCCCTTAGTATCCAGAATCATAGGCTGTACCATGAACCCATGTTGACTGTGTGTTCTCTGAACGCACTGGGTGGTAAGGGTTTCGTAAGCAGATCCGCAAGCACTTGATCGGTACTTATTGTCGGTACCAACAGTACGGGGGTACCCACACCTATCGCCAAAACACTAACATAACCGAAACCACAAGAAAAGATAGCCCGCTCGACGGGGGCCTCGACCGCGCCCCGACTCCGACTCGTACGAGGCCCGCTCGACGGGGCGCCTCGACCGCGCCCCGGCTCCAACTCATACGAGGCCCGCTCGACGGGGCGCCTCGACCGCGCCCCGGCTCCGACTCGTACGAGGCCCGCTCGACGGGGCGCCTCGACCGCGCCCCGGCTCCTCGACACCCTTTCTTTACCTACCCAGGACAAAAGCCATAGCATTCAATGCGGTTACCTACTACCACCGACCGGCATGGCTACGGCATGGGTCAACGTGGGTACAATACCCACGTCAAGTCTCACTGTTTTACCACCCATCCCGTGATGGGAGGTGAAAGCCGTCACTGTATCCACCTTACCGCGCACTATTCACCATCAATCACCCTCGAGGCAGGATAAGACAAGGTCCGTCCCCCGCGATACCAGGGATTCGGCCTTATCCATCCGACCTCGACCCAGCCTCGACCCGGCCCCGACGCTCGACTTAGCTCGAAGGACGGTATGGCATGGCGCTCTGGGTCATTTCACCCTCTTGTCCCGCACCACGTCAGGGTACCCAGGGATGGCCGGCCATCCCGAAGCCACGTCGCTACAGTCAACTCAACAGGAATCTACGAAGCATCGCCTCAAGGCTCCCCTCGACTTGGCCTCCTCTCGCCCTATAAAAGGACAGGCCAGGGCGACGAATAGGGGAGAAGCATCACGGAAAAAACGCGAAGCAACCATCTTTCTCCTTTTTCTCTTTGAGACTTGGGCTCGACTCCCTCTCTCACCTGCTTGTAACCCCTACACGAGCACCTCGGTGCAAGGAAATACAAACCTCTCTTCCCCGCTGGACGTAGGGCCTTCTTTTGCCCGAACCAGGATAAATCCCCGTGTGTTCTCCTTGCATCACCATCCAGGAAAGAGTCACGTAGCATTTACTTGTTGGTTTAGGACCCCCTTGGTCCGAACACCGACAGTTGGCGCGCCAGGTAGGGGAGCGCTGCGTGCAAACGTCGCTTTCTCGCCGTTCTTCCTGGATGGCTAACCCCGAACGCCCGATCCCGTTGGGTACGGTGATCTGGTTTGGAAGTTTGGAGTTCATGTCGCTCGGCTCTGGCTACGACATGGTCCTACTCCCACCCAGGCACCCAACCGACGAAGATTACGAGCTCTCCCAGCCCGGGGGAGCAGTCAACCGGCACCGTCGCTCCAGGCGGTCGCGGGCCGCCCGGCGACGGCGAGCCCGGTACAACCACCGTCTCCACCTGACGGAGGGCGATGGGATCCCCCGGTCCGGTACCCCCCAGACAGGCGCCAGCCTAGATCTCCTTTTGGAAGATTTGGGAAGGACGAGCCTGGCCGAGGGTGGCGTGCCGACGAGGAATCCCGCCGCTCCCCCGTCCGGTGAGACACCACTGTCCGTAGCATCTATTTCGCCACGGGCAGCGGCGTCCCCGTCACCATTCCCGTTTGGACTAGACTCGGTCGCCCGGGTGTATGCATCCTCCGTGAGCACTCGCATGAGTGCTTATGAGGAACTCCCCGGGCACCATCTACGCTCCACTCTGGACCTCGTTGCGTCCACGCCGGCTTCTGATTATCGGGACTCTACGGAGACACCGGAAACAGAACCTCGTGTGACTGCCTCTCCACGTCACCACCTCGGTGATGGTTGGCAACGGCCACACATTCCCCCGTCATATTACTACTTTGGCGCACCTGACTCCGACTCGGCTGACGACACCTATGATCCGACTCGCGAGTGCTTCAACATCGACGTTGAAAGCACCTCGGAATCAGAGGACGAAGAGCCGGTCGAAGGAAGGCACACGCCCCCTCATGTCGAGCTTCCTGCCGAGCGAAACGAGCCTCAGTTCCTTGCGGGTCAAGGAGCGCAGCTCGAACAGATTCGCGAGTTGCAGGACCAGCTTGACGAGGAACGCAAAAACCTGGATCTTCTCCAGCAAACCCTCGAGCGTGAGTGTGCGGAACACGCATTTGGCAGGAGAGCTCATGAGAGGGCTCGCGACGTCAATCGTCGCATCGACGAGGACCGGGCGGTCGACCCCCCGGTTTTCGCTCGAGCCAGCCAGAACGTTGTCGCCGCTGCCATGCTCCTACGCAACATGCCCGAGCCGTCAAACCCTGACGCCCGTCGGGCTCGAGATGAAATCCGAGGACTCCTCGAGACTGCCGCCATGCAGCAGGCCGAGAGTTCTGCCTCGAGGCGGCGCGAAGCAGCCTCGGAGCGGACCCTCGAGCCTTCCCGGCAGGAGCGGGAAGCCTCGGTTCATCCCGAGCCCGCCCGGCGAAACCGGGTAGCACCTGCCCCTGAGCCCATCACCAACGACCCCGAGCCTCGAGACACCCGTGGCAACATCGTCGAGCGTCGCACACGCAAACACGGTGACGGTGTGGCTCGAGGCTACCACGTCCACAGGGGCGGACGCTACGACAGCTCGGAAGATCGTAGCCCTTCACCCGAACCCCCGGGTCCTCGGGTGTTCAGTAAGGCTATCCGTGCGACGGTGCCCCCGGCTCGGTTCTGTCCCCCCACGACTCTGACCAAGTATAACGGCGAGACCAAACCCGAACTCTGGCTCGCCGATTTCTGCTTGGCGTGTCAGTTGGGCGGGGCCACCGACGACCGGGTCATCATTCGACAACTCCCCCTGTTCCTCTCCGACACCGCTCGAGCCTGGCTCGAGGATCTCCCACCTTGGCAGATCCACGACTGGGACGATCTCGTGAGGGTGTTCGAGGGAAATTTCAAGGGGACCTACGTGCGCCCCGGCAACTCGTGGGACCTCCGGAGCTGTAAGCAGAAACCAGATGAGTCCCTCCGGGACTACATCCGGCGCTTCTCCCGGCAGCGTACCGAGCTCCCCAACATCACCGACTCCGACGTGATTACGGCCTTCCTATCCGGTACCACCTGTAAGGAGTTGGTCCGGGAGTTGGGCCGTAACACCCCGCTCACTGCCAACGGATTGATGGACATCGTCACCAACTTCGCCGCCGGCGAGGAGGCGGTTGGCGCCATCTTTGGCGGTGAGCCGGCAAGGGGGGAGCAGAAGGTCGACGACCCCGCGAGTTCCACCCGAGGCCCCAAGAGAAACAACCGCAAGAAGAAGAAAGGCCAGCAGGGCAAGCTCGAGGCCCCGACCGACGAGCTCGTCGCTGCCACCGAGCATAAGAAACCTCGAGGCCCCCCCGGCGGGGGCGTCTTCGACAAAATGCTCAAAGAGCCGTGTCCCTACCACAAGGGACTCACTAACCATAACCTCGAGGATTGTCACATGCTGCGCAGGTACTTCGAGGGTGCTGGCGCCAAGAGGGACGACAAGGAGGAGGACCCTAAGGGTGGCGACAAGGACGGGGAATTTCCCGAGATCTGCGACTGCTACATGATCTACGGAGGCCCCTCGACCTGCCTCTCTGCGCGCCAGCGCAAGCGAGAACGGCGCGAGGTCTTCTCCGTACAATCGGCAGTGCCCCGTTTCCTTGAATGGTCTGCGGTGGCCATCACTTTCGACCGTGACGACCACCCAGACTACGTCCCCAACCCGGGGGTCTATCCACTCGTCGTTGACCCCGTCATCGCAAACACACGCCTCACCAAGGTCCTCATGGACGGCGGAAGCAGCCTCAACATCATCTACTCTCAGACCCTCGACCTCTTGGGGGTCGACAGAGCGCGCCTCCAGCCTAGCGTCGGGGGCTTCCACGGAGTCGTGCCGGGAAAACGGGCGGAACCCCTCGGGCGGGTCGATCTGCCTGTTTGCTTTGGCACACCGGCCAACTTCCGAAAGGAAACTCTCACTTTCGAAGTGGTCGGGTTCCGTGGAACGTACCACGCTATCCTGGGGCGCCCATGCTACGCCAAGTTCATGGCGATCCCGAACTACACATACCTCAAGCTCAAAATGCCTGGCCCAAACGGTGTCATCACTGTAGGGCCCTCGTTTGAACACGCCTACGAGTGCGACGTCGAGTGCGTCGAGCACGGCGAGGCTGTTTTTGGGTCAGCAATCTTGGCCGCAGACCTCGACGGTCTAGCCAATGCGATCCCCGACCCAAAATGCCATGCCGGCACCTTCGAGCCCGCCGAAGACGTCAAGCTCGTACCTCTCGACCCCGCTGATCCCAAGGGGAAGACGCTGAACGTCAGCGCCACCCTCGATCCTAAATAGGAAGCAGTGCTCGTCGACTTTCTCCGCGCGAACGTCGACATCTTTGCGTGGAGTCCCTCGGATATGCCGGGCATACCCAGGGAAGTCACCGAGCACGCCTTGGAGATCCGGGCTGGATCCAAACCGGTGAAGCAACGCCTGCGCCGCTTCGATGAGGAGAAACGCAGGGTCATCGGCGAGGAGATACACAAACTGTTGGAGGCCGGGTTCATCAAGGAGGTTCATCATCCCGAGTGGCTAGCTAATCCTGTATTAGTTAGAAAAAAGAGTGGGAAATGGAGGATGTGCATAGACTATACTGGTTTAAATAAAGCATGTCCGAAAGTTCCTTTCCCTTTGCCACCGCGGGATGTGAAACTCTCTCATTCTTAGATGCATATTCCGGCTACCACCAGATCAAAATGAAGGAGTTCCTTTCACTTACGTCGACGACATCGTAGTCAAAACTCAACATGTCGGCGATCTGGTCGGCGACCTCGACGTTGCATTCAAGTGCCTCAGGGCGAAAAACATCAAACTCAATCCAGAGAAATGTGTCTTCGGCGTCCCACGAGGTATGCTTTTAGGGTTTATCGTATCTAAACGGGGCATCGAGGCCAACCCTGAAAAAATCTCTGCAATCACCAAGATGGGCCCCATCCGAGATCTGAAGGGCGTACAGAGGGTCACAGGTTGCTTGGCGGCACTCAGCCGTTTCATTTCGCGCCTCGGCGAAAAAGCACTCCCTCTGTACCGTCTCTTGAAGAAATCAGACCATTTTTCCTGGAATCTCGAGGCTGAGGAGGCTCTCACGAAACTGAAAGCCACCCTCTCAAACTCACCGATCCTCGTCCCTCCGACCCCAGGGGAGCCACTCCTACTCTATGTCGCCGCGATGTCACAAGTAGTCAGCGCCGCCCTGGTTGTCGAACGGATCGAGGAGGCACACACCTTGCTCGTCCAGAGGCCGGTCTATTTCGTTAGCGAGGTGCTCTCAGAGACAAAGTGTCGATACCCACAGATCCAGAAACTGCTGTATGCTGTCATCTTGACACGGCGCAAGCTCCGACACTACTTCGAGGGTCACCCGGTTACTGTGGTTTCTTCTTTCCCCTTGGGAGAGATAGCCCAGAACCGGGAAGCCTCGGGTAGGATTGCCAAGTGGGCGGTCGAGCTCATGGGCGAGGCATTGTCCTATGCGCCGCGAAAAGCTATCAAGTCACAGGTATTAGCAGATTTTTTGGCCGAGTGGACTGACACACAACTCCCACCCGCACAGCTCCAGGCGGAGCTGTGGACCATGTACTTCGATGGGTCGTTGATGAAAACGGGAGCAGGCGCGGGCTTGCTCTTCGTCTCACCCCTCGGGGTTCACATGCGCTACGTCATCCGGCTTCATTTCCCTGCGTCTAACAACGTCGCCAAATACGAGGCACTCGTCACGGGGTTGAGAATCGCCATCAAGCTCGGGGTCCGACACCTCGACGTCCGAGGCGACTCTCAACTCGTGATCGATCAGGTCATGAAGAACTCGAGTTGCCGCGACCCCAAGATAGAGGCCTACTGCCAGGAAGTACGGCGCCTCGAGGACAAGTTTCACGGCCTCGAGCTCAACCACATCGCACGCAGGTATAATGAGGCCGCTGATGAACTGGCAAAAATCGCGTCCGGTCGAGCCACGATTCCACCGGACGTCTTCGCAAAAGACCTCCAGCACCCATCCGTTGACCTCAGGCCAGACGGGGGGGTCGACGGGGCGTCGACCGACCTTCCACCTGAGGCAGAAGCCCCCTCGACCGGGGCTGAAGCCATGCAGGTGGAAGACTCGACGCCACCGTCTGACCTCGAGCCTGATTGGCGCGCCCCGTACCTCGACTACCTCATCCAAGGGGACCTCCCCTCGGACAGGACTGAGGCTCGACGGATCGCACGCCGGGCCAAAACTTTTGTGATCATGGACGACAGCAGGGAGCTCTACCGTCGTAGCCCTACCGGTATCCTCCAGCGTTGCATCACGAAAGAGCAAGGCAGAAATCTGCTCGGCGATCTTCACTCGGGGGCTTGCGGTCACCACGCTGCGCCTCGAACCCTCGTCGGAAACGCCTTTCGACAAGGATTCTATTGGCCGACCGCGGTCTCCGACGCTGTCAAGCTAGTACGCTCCTGCGAGGGTTGTCAGTACTATGCGAGACAGACTCATCTTCCGGCACATGCCCTACAAACTATCCCCATCACATGGCCGTTCGCCGTTTGGGGGCTCGACCTTGTCGGACCACTGAAAAGAACGACCGGCGGCTTCACCCACTTGCTCGTCGCGATCGACAAATTCTCCAAGTGGATCGAGGCCCGCCCTATCACCAGCATCAGGTCCGAACAAGCTGTGCTTTTCTTCACTAACATTGTTCATCGCTTCGGGATCCCCAACTGTATCATCACAGACAATGGCACCCAGTTCACTGGCAAAAAGTTTTTGGATTTCTGCGACAACCACCACATCCGTGTGCTCTGGTCGGCCGTGGCTCATCCAAAAACAAACGGGCAAGTGGAACGTGCCAACGGCATGGTTCTACAAGGCCTGAAGCCCAGAATCTTTAGTAAACTAAACAAACATGGAAAAAATGGGCCGCCGAGCTACCCTCGGTCCTGTGGAGCCTAAGAACAACGCCGAGTCGAGCCACGGGGTTCACTCCGTTCTTCTTAGTCTACGGGTCTGAGGCTATGCTACCAACCGATATAGAATACGGGTCCCCGAGGTTGAAGGCATACACCGAAGCACACAACGACGCCACGAGACAGGACGCCCTCGACCAGCTCGAGGAAGCCCGAGATGTGGCTCTGTTGCATTCTGCCAGGTACCAGCAGGGTCTCCGACGCTACCACGACAGATACATCCGCAAGCGTGACCTCAACGTTGGTGACTTGGTGCTACGGCAGAACCAGAGCACCAAGGGACGCCACAAGCTCACACCACCATGGGAAGGCCCGTACATCGTCGCAGAAGTACTAAAGCCGGGCACCTACAAGCTATCCAACGAGAAGGGCGAAATCCTCACCAACGCTTGGAACATTGAACAGCTACGTCGCTTCTTTCCTTAAAAAGCCTCGAGGCTCTGTATTTCCTTTTTCGTCAATAAAGAATACAACGATGTTCAATTTTTTCGTTTCGTAAAGAGGAAGGGTCGACCCTGCACTCCCAGAGTCGACCCTCCCTCGGGGGCTGGCAAGGGGGGAACCCCCGGTCCCCGAAAAACCGAAAAAACTTGTGCTCTTTTTTAAATTTAAGAACCGTTTCTTAGATCGACTTCGCTGAAAGAGCACCCTAAGGTTCGAAAGGGCTCTCGAGCCTGGAGCATCACCTACGCCTCCGAGGCTACGGTACCTCCACTCGACCCTTGCGCCTTTTAGAGGTACGCCTTCACGCTGAGAAGATCTAAACAACGGTTCCTAAAATTAAAAAAGAACATACCCCCTGTCGCTTAGATTAGGCTCTCACACGATTTACTAGGCCGCAACATCACCCTGAAGCTCGAGGGCTGTCGAGCCGCGAGATCACTTACGCCTCCGAGGCTACGGTACCTCCACTCGCTCCCTTACGCCAAAGGACGTAGCTGCGCGCTAAGTAAATCACGCGAGAACACGATCTGTGCGATAAAGGGAAGAAAAGCTCGAGTAAAACTGAATCAACCGTGAACCGGTTTATGTTTTGAGTCTTTTAGGCCCCCGCGGCCACCACGATCAAAATTCGAAATACTAACTTATTACATGGGCCTTCATGCCCAGATTTGGCTCACAGGCCTTCGTCGTCGGCAGGGGGAACCACCACGGCTTCAAAAAGCGAGGCCAGGCGACTCCCGGGTTCTTCGGCGGCCTCGATCAGCTCCACGCACACA
Organism: Saccharum hybrid cultivar R570; assembly: GCA_038087645.1. Lineage (NCBI taxonomy): Eukaryota > Viridiplantae > Streptophyta > Magnoliopsida > Poales > Poaceae > Saccharum > Saccharum hybrid cultivar. The sequence goes on along the minus strand of JAQSUU010000190.1, from coordinate 5,030,900 downwards.
TCTTCGTTCTCCTCGTCTGTCCGATCGGGGTCTGTGATGAAACCCTCGGCCACGAGCCTCATGTCAAACACAAACCCCGAATGAACGACGGCCAGCGCCCTCTTCACGCCGTGATGGAGGCCGTTTCGTATCTTCTCCCGGGCAAGGCGGCCCAGCGCCACCATCCGTCGGACGAAGGAGTTCCCCGGAACGTCCTCCCCGGTGTCGGCGTCGGGCTCAACCCCTAGGCCATCACACACGGTGGTGATTGCGCCCTGGAGAAGTTGGCTCCTCCGGACCTCGGCTTCAAAGAGGCTCTGGAAGGAGTTGGCGCATGATTGAGCCTCTCGGTTCTCTCTCTCCAGCTCTGAAACACGACAAACAGATCAGTACCCAACGCGGGGCCTTCAACGTCGTGACTGTAACAACCACACTTACCCTCGATGTGGGTCTGCAGGCCCACGACCTCGTCACGGAGCCCCCCGCATGTTCGCTCGAGCCCCAGGAAGGCGCTGTCCTTGTCATGGATAGCGGCCTTTAGCGCCTCGACCTCCTGCCGAGCAGACTCGAGAGCTGCGTCCTTCTTTTGGACGGCTCCCTGCAGCGTCGTGATCTCGGCGTGGAAGGCGTCGCGCTGAAGACTGACCTGGGAAACATCCTCCTCGAGCTCCTTCACCCACACAGACAAGGGCTCGAGGTCCCTGCGCGCCTAGGCAGCCTCCTCCCGAGCCTTGTCCAGGCTTGTGCGCATCACGGCCTCGGCCGCCCATGCCTGCGTCGCCTCTTCTTTCAATGTGGCGTATGCGACGCGCAGTTCAGCCATCTCGGCGTTCCGATCGGATAGCCGTTTCTGGGCCTCCTCGACCAGAACCCGTTGCTGGGACAGCGCGCCCCACACACCACTCTCGTCCCGGATGAAGAGCGACTTGCGGCGGGAGTACTCCTCAGCTCCTGAACGTAATTCGAAAAGGTCATAAATCAGAAAAAAAAACACATCAAGAAAACCGACGGGTCGATCATACCTCGGTGGCGTCCCCCATACTCCGCACGGGCACCGGACGCCACGCGGAGCAACCGGTCGAGGTGCTGGCGGACGCCCTCGAGGTACTCCCATCGGTGCACCTCATCTTTGTCGCTCAAGACAAAGATGGGCTCGGCGTCGGGGTTCGTAGCGTCCCTGAACTCAAGGGACGGCCCCCCCACTTCGACAGCTCCGTCTCGGCCCGCGCTATCGCCAGCGCAGCGATGTCGGGCCACGACAAGGATGACCCGGCCGGGGCGTCTCCCGGTCCCGCGGAAGGACCAGCCTCGCTCGCGGTATCCACCTCTCCAACGGCCGTCGCGACACCGGCCTGGTCCGCGATCTCACCCCCCTCGACCCCCATCGTTTGTTTTCCCTTGTCCAGGGAGATGTTGTCGAGGGGAGCGTGAGGGCGGGCACTTACGACCGCCGGCGCCTCCGGAGCCGGCGCCTCGACCAACGACGGCTCCGGTACCCGCGCCTCGACCGTCGGCACCGCCGGAGCCGGCGCCTCTTCTTCGGGTGCTCTGGATAGGGGCTCGACCGCCCCGACCTCCATCATGCCCGCTGGCTCCGCCAACGGGCCTTGTCGCGGCTGCGACCCCTTCGCCAGGACTGTCTCTTGCCCTGACACCGACGCGACCTCCTCCCTGGTCACGTCAGCACCCGCCCGCTCCGCGTCACGGACGGGTGCCTCGCCCGTCGCGACGGCAACGGCAACCTCGGCCGTCCCCGACGACCTGGGCCCCGCCTCGACCACGTCAAGAGCCGCCGCCTTTGCCGGTTCGGCCCCCTCGACGGCGGGCTCCGGGCCGACAACCGCCGCGGCGTAGGCTGACCCTTGCTGATGTCGCAGGCGCCCTTTCGCGGCCTCGACCTGACGGACCCAGGCCGCGTCCTGCTCCGCCGTCCGGTTGAGGACAACGGCGCTGGCTCGCAGCGACTTCACGGGGGTAGGCCCCATTACCTCCACCTTCCGCTTTAGCCTGCGAAGTGAGAAGAATTGTCGGCCAACGGACTTTGGGAAAGGCAGGAAGACCAAGTTGAGATACTTACCCGGAAATCGGCACCAAGTATCTCGACCCCGCGCGGCTCGAACCTCCCGGGACGGTCGCTGGTGGCCTCGCGGTGGCCTCACCAGCAGGCCGAGAGCTCCTGGGAGCCCCGGCCGACGCACCGCCCTGCGCCCTTTGTGCTTCCGAGGCCAGCTGGCCTCGGGTCCTTACTCCCGCCGGCGCCGCCGCCGATGACGACGCCGGTACCGCCGTCTCCGCCCCTGCCAGAGCTTGCGAGGCCCCGGCTAGTGCGGATGTCCCCGTCGACCCCTCTCGCCGGGTCCGGGGTAAAACGGCCCCTCCCCTCGAAGGGCCCGCTTCCTTCTCCACCTTCTTCCCCTCGACCTCCTCGACCACGACGACCGAGGAGGACCCCCCCCAGATGGGCTCCAGCAGGGGGCAAATGTCGGGAAGGTCGCCCAGCCCGGTCGCAATCTCATACCGCGACAGGGCATCATCGTCTTCGTTGCTGCTGCCGTCGTCCTCCCCCGAGACTGTCTCGGAAGGCGACGGCGACAGGGGCACCCCGTCGATGGTCTGCTGGCGCCGGCGCTTCTTCAACGCCTCCGCCTCTTTGGCCTTGCGGGCCACCCGCTTCTTGGCCGTCTCTTTGGCCTGCTTCTTCTGGGAGGCATGCAGGCGTCGAGCCTCCCGGGCGGGCCGGTCCTCCGGGACCGGTGGGCGCGTTTCCCGCAACGCCGACAAATCCTACACGCCGGCCTCGACCACATCAGCAAAATCCACAGAAAAACAAGAATAGCAATACCTTAGCCCCGGGACACGTACCACGGATTCGCACCCTTCGGTAGGCCTCATGGGAACCTGATTGGCCTCCTCCGCCTTGAAGTTCCCGACCATCCGGCGAGCCCGCCGGAGGACCTCCTCAAGGGTGAGGGATTCGTGGGACATCCGGGTACCCTCCAGGTTTGCCTCCGGAGTCATCTGGTCCAGGCGAAGACGACGCTGGCACAGTGGCATCACTCTACGGCGATGGAAGCCCGCAGCCACCGCCGCAGCCGTCAGGCCCCGAAGGCGAAGCTGCTGCAGCGCCACCAGCAGCGGATCCAAGCGCGTCTTCTCGGCCTCGGGCACTCCGTACGACCAATGCTCTTCTCGAGCAGTCAGCACGCGGCCGGTGTACCTCGGCAACTGATTTTCATCATTGCGGAGGTAGAACCAGCCCTCGTGCCACCCACTGTTCGAGGAGATGAGGCGGGCCGGGATGTATAGATCCGTCCGACCCGATCTCACCTGTAGCACGCAGCTCCCAACTCGGGCCGCGCACAGGACGCCTTTCTCCCCCGCCCTCTTGGCGAAGAGCTCGGCCTTGAAAAGGTGAAGCCACAAGTTCCACTGTGGCTCCACCCCGAGGTAGCCCTCGCAGACCGCCGCGAAGATGGCGGCCTGCGCGACGGCGTTGGGGGAAAGGTGATGAAGCTCCACCCGGTAGTAGTGGAGGAGCGCGCGCATGAAGACCGACGCCGGCACGCCGAACCCCCGCTCATGAAAGCTGACGAAGCTCACCACGTACCCTTCAGGGGGCGCTGGCTCCTGATGGGCGGGGGGCGGCGCCACCCACTCCGGCTGCGCCAAGTTCGTCCTCGGCCGCAGCAGCCCGTCCTCGACCATCTCCTCCAACCTCCTCTCCGTCACCGAGGAGGCGGCCCAGTCGTCGGCGGGGAGGATCTGGCTCTTTCCTGCCATCGATGTCGTCGGGAGGGGGAAGGAAGGAAAGGATGCGGTGGCTGCGGCAAGACGGGCGGAGAGCGCGATGTGGCAGGGGATGTCTAAGGCAAAGGATTGCAGGGATGCAAGTAACCGGTGGGGAACGAAGACCCCAAGGCCTTAGCTTTATATGCCCGGACGGAAGCCCAACGGCCGCGCGAGAAGTAAGGAGCAGTTTTTCGCGATAAACACGCTCACCTAACCGTTTCCTTATATCTCGCAGGAACTAAGCACGTGGCCGCTCCCCACGTCGTAACCGTACGCCGATACCGCGCCGATCTCGTCTCCCGAAAAAAACGCGCTCGGCCAACGAAATATCCCCAGGTACGTGGTAAATGGGTGCGAAGCCCGCAATAAGTCTCGAGGGAGCGAAAGCTGGCCCTCGAAAGGGGTTCGACAGCTGCCCTCGAGCAACAGAGTTAGGGACGACCCGGGGTGCGCCCGTACATGGCCAAGGGCTCGAGCCGCGCTCTCGAGGCACCCCAGGACGTATTCGAGGCCGAAGGAGAAGGTTGTGGTAGGAATCCCTCCGGGGGAGGCATCGAGCCCTCGAATCCTGTCGAAGGGAATCGAGATCCACACGACCGCTTCTTGGCATTTTTGAGGGCGCCTCCGGGCCACTAGCCGACCCCTAACGAACGGGGCACGGGTTCTCACTCGAATTCTCCCGTTAGCAGCTCACCGGAGATCGTCGGAACTCGGGCCCAAACGAGGGTAGTACGACGTTCTCCACCCCTCCTCCTTTTCTCGAAAAAGGAGCGTGAGGGTCGCGAAAGACGGCCGGGACTCTGATCGACCTCGTGCGTGCGAAGCTCGGGGTCCCGACCGCAAAAATGGGTGCGAAACCCGCAATAAGTCTCGAGGGAGCGAAAGCTGGCCCTCGAACGGGGTTCGACAGCTGCCCTCGAGCAACAGAGTTAGGGACGACCCAGGGTGCGCCCGTACATGGCCAAAGGCTCGAGCCACGCTCTCAAGGCACCCCATGACGTATTCGAGGCCGAAGGAGAAGGTTGTGGTAGGAATCCCTCCGGGGGAGGCATCGAGCCCTCGAATCCTATCGAAAGGAATCGAGATCCACACGACCGCTTCTTGGCATTTTTGAGGGCACCTCCGGGCCACTAGCCGACCCCTAACGAACGGGGCACGGGTTCTCACTCAAATTCCCCCGCTAGCAGCTCACCGGAGATCGTCGTAACTCGGGCCCAAACGAGGGTAGTACGACATTCTCCACCCCTCCTCCTTTTTTCGAAAAAGGAGCGTGAGGGTCGCACAACGAAAGACGGCTGGGACCCTGATCAACCTCGCGCGCACGAGGCTCGAGGGCTTGACCGCAACGAAATGTCCCCCAATCAAACGCGAACAAGACCTCGGAGGAGTCTCCATACTCCACCGAGGCCTCGGGGGCTACACCCGGCGGGTGCGCTCGCGCGCCCCCACCGGAAGAAAATCACGATGCCACGACCTCAGTTCGAACCAGCCTCTGGGAGAGTGATCACACACTCACCCAAAGGCTCGGGGGCTACTGTCGGTACCAACAGTACGGGGGTACCCACACCTATCGCCAAAACACTAACATAACCGAAACCACAAGAAAAGATAGCCCGCTCGACGGGGGCCTCGACCACGCCCCGACTCCGACTCGTACGAGGCCCGCTCGACGGGGCGCCTCGACCGCGCCCCGGCTCCGACTCGTACGAGGCCCGCTCGACGGGGCGCCTCGACCGCACCCCGGCTCCGACTCGTACGAGGCCCGCTCGACGGGGCGCCTCGACCGCGCCCCGGCTCCTCGACACCCTTTCTTTACCTACCCAGGACAAAAGCCATAGCATTCAATGCGGTTACCTACTACCACCGACCGGCATGGCTACGGCATGGGTCAACGTGGGTACAATACCCACGTCAAGTCTCACTGTTTTACCACCCATCCTATGATGGGAGGTGAAAGCCGTCACTGTATCCACCTTACCGCGCACTATTCACCATCAATCACCCTCGAGGCAGGATAAGACAAGGTCCGTCCCCCGCGATACCAGGGATTCGGCCTTATCCATCCGACCTCGACCCAGCCTCGACCCGGCCCCGACGCTCGACTTAGCTCGAAGGACGGTATGGCATGGCGCTCTGGGTCATTTCACCCTCTTGTCCCGCACCACGTCAGGGTACCCAGGGATGGCCGGCCATCCCGAAGCCACGTCGCTACAGTCAACTCAACAGGAATCTACGAAGCATCGCCTCAAGGCTCCCCTCGACTTGGCCTCCTCTCGCCCTATAAAAGGACAGGCCAGGGCGACGAATAGGGGAGAAGCATCACGGAAAAAACGCGAAGCAACCATCTTTCTCCTTTTTCTCTTTGAGACTTGGGCTCGACTCCCTCTCTCACCTGCTTGTAACCCCTACACGAGCACCTCGGTGCAAGGAAATACAAACCTCTCTTCCCCGCTGGACGTAGGGCCTTCTTTTGCCCGAACCAGGATAAATCCCCGTGTGTTCTCCTTGCATCACCATCCAGGAAAGAGTCACGTAGCATTTACTTGTTGGTTTAGGACCCCCTTGGTCCGAACACCGACACTTATACGCTCAATGCCTTAAAATTATTCTGGATTTTCTCCTTTTACAACATATAACTTAATGTCAATGTGTTTGGTAGCACACTTGACCTGTTGTCATAGGAGTGAATTACTTTAAATTGTTATTGCTGTTGTCTACCATGGTTAATTCCGGGTACAAATTCTCTTAACCACTTTTGCCTTTCACTGAAGCCTCATAACAAGCCATGCTATAGCTTTGCATCACTGATGATACCAATACTGTTTCTTTAGAGCTTTTCCACAATAAAACTCCAACTGCGAGTGTTAGCCACCACTGTTGATTTCATTACACATCTCGTCGTAATTTAGTCTTTGTACCCACAACTACTTGAGAGCACTAGTTCTTTCTTACTCAGCATGAGGCCTATAATTCTTTGCAAAATTGCAAGACATTCTTAACTCCATTCCAGTGATCAGTATTTGGAGTGGACTTCTGCCAAAACACCCTGGACACATTAGCTACATCAGGGTAAGTTTTTCATATGCACTCATTAAGCTTCCAACAGCTGAAGCATATGGAACCATATTCATTTGATCGATCTCATATTGGTTCCTAGAACATCAAAAGTTCCCAAATCTATTACCTTTGACTATAGGAGTAGGCGTAGGTTTACTCACATGCATACTTTATTTCTTTAGAATCTTTTAAGTATGCCTCTGCGATAGTCCTAATACTTCTTTTCTTCTATCTCGGTGAATTTCCATTCCTAGAATGAGTGACGCTGCACCGAGATCATCCAGATTAAAACTTGAGGACAAGAACTTCTACTTCTCCAATAGTACATTAACATCACTACTAATGAGTAGGATATCATCTATACATAGGATGTGGAAAATGAATTTTCCATTCTTGAACTTTGCATAAATGCTATTGTCCTTCTCATTCTCTTTAAACCCAAACTTTCTAATTATTTCTTTAAATTCAAATACTACTATCTAGAGCTTTGTTTTAACCCATAAATGAATTTCTGTAGGCGGCATTCCATACATTCTTTTCCTTGCACGACAAAACCATTAGGTTGTGCCATGTAAATATTTTTCATACAAATCCCCATTGAGGAATGCCGTCTTTACATCCATCTGATGTAACTCTAAATCGTAATGTATTCCTTTTCTTTGCATAAAGCCTTTTGCTACAAGTCATGTTTTATATCGTTCCATATTCCCTTTGGAGTCATATTTTGTCTTGTAAACCCATTTACAGCCTACTGTTTTGGCTCCATTAGGAATTTCTTCTAGGTCCCAAACATCGTTGGTATTCATCGAATTCATTTCAGCTTCCATAGCTCCTTGCCATTTAGATGAGTGAGCGCTTCTTATGGCTTCTTCAAATGAGGTGGGATCACCCTCCATTTGATTTTCTTTTCTAACATAGACTTCATAGTAATAAAAAATAGCTGGTTTTCTAATTCTTTAAGACCTTCTGGGCCTCAGCTACTGGCACTTCTTTCATATGGAATTGTTGTTGCTCTTCATTGCCAAGAGACAATTGATTCTATAGGCTCCTGTATTACAAGGTCCTTGTTTACATTATTCATCTTCTTTGAAGAGCTAACAACAGGTGTTGTATAAGTCATATAGCATCAATAGGTATTGAGAAATTTGTTGCTCTTAAATCACTGGAGTGGGCATGCAGTCCCACTTCTCTTCAAGTCTTAGGTCTCTACATACCATGCTATCCCAGATTATCTTATCTTCTGTAAAATAGTGTTTCTTCAAATTTCTTATTTGGGTTTAATCTGTTAAAACCTCATATGGTGTTTAAGCATCGCCTTAAAATCTTTGAGGCTCGTCCAATATGAATTCTGGTAACTACGCTATCTTCCTATCAGAACTGTAACAAGTCTAGGAATTTAGCTATTTCTTGGCTTAGGGTATCATTATTATGACCGTTGTACTTCTCTAACGGTCGCATTCATCTTAATTGATCTTTATCTCACTCTTAATGGAGAGTATTTTCTTAATTGATCTTTATCTTAACTTTCTTAATTGATTTTTATCAATATCTTTCTTAATTAATCTTTATCTTATGTTTCTTAATTGATCTTATAATTCTCCCCCTCGAAATATGGCATAAACTTTACTGCCATAATTTTGAAAACCATTCAGAACTCCTATGAACGAGGAGACACTTATGACTTACTTCATTACACTTTCCTCATTCCACTTCAAGAACTCAACAAGGTCCTTTATTGGTGGTACTTCTGCAAGTCATGCTCGCATATTTTTCTTATCTTTTGGTTCGTATGCAACTTCCTTTTGTCTTTAAACTCATTTCATGTCAAAATGATAGTACAAGGAAGGATTTGAATTGTTTATTTTCTAATTGATGTGCTCGGCTTAGTTGATAGATCCAACCTATCAAGCCATAATCTTTCCCTTTCCTTTCGATCCATGTCTAATGACTCCATCTTTGTGGCCATATTATTGTTGGTATTTATTAACATGACACTTGTAACTGAGGATAGATTATATCAATAATAAAAAATACGCAAGCTCACAGATAATATACCATTGTAGCACTTCACCCGAGAGTATTCCAGTTATCGTTATTTATATTTTACCATAGGGAAGGTCTGGCAGGATATATTGATAACTTATTCTATTAATGGAGAGGTAAACCATAACCACGATCCTACTAACAACAGGGGTAAGTCATAAAATAAAATATGTATATGATAAGTATTGATTAATGATAAATCACTTAAAGCACTCCAATCTATGACATTAGCATGGTCAAGTTATAATATTAGAGGAATAATTCCTAAGTCATCTTTAATTACAAGTCAAAGCATACATTGATTAGTGCAATTACACCTAGTAATTATGGCTAAGATCATTATCGTATCTACACATAAGGGGCATTATTTAGGGAAGTTTGAGTATAAAAACCTCTTCCTTCCTTCGTAACCGGGTCCTACTTCTATGACATATATTTGGGGAGTAGACTATAAAGGACTCAACCGGGAGTGTCACATCCGCGATCTACCACATGGCCCGGAATATAAAGTGTATTCGCAGGTAAATAGCATATAAGCATCATGCTTACATGGTCTCTACCACCCACCCTGTGAACATTGGGATGAATGCTATATGAACTTAAGCATAAATATGATGATAACCCAACTATACTAAGCATATAACCAAAGCAGACTATGAACATTGCAACCAAGAACATGAATAAAATGAATATGAATATGAATATGAATGTCATACAATTGTACCAAAGCATATAAAAATAATAGAGATACAAAGACGAGAGGGGTACAAGAATTATACCGAACCAAGCTCTTGATAATGTCGGGACTCCAAGCGAAGATGTGTTTGCCTCCCTCTAAGCCGAGCCTAACTAGCTATGCTCTAGAAACTAGAGAAACTCTAAGGATGATTAAGGTTTCCTTATATAGCCTAGAGGGTCCAACGTGAGCCATTGGATCAAACCGACTTAAGGAACGATATGGATGCAACCCTAAAAGGTGGTGGAGGAACATTCCAGAAGATGGAGGCGATGGGGCACCAGGGGGTGTCGGCCAACATGGGGGTGGGACCGACCGGTCCCACCTGACGGCCTCTTGGGCCTCGCCTCGGTGTGGTGTCCTCAAGTGTCCTCTAGAACCTTCCCATGTATATGTTGTGGAATAATTCCTTGATTTCATTTGACGAATAGGTCTCCCTTAATGGTTTTCTAGAATAATCCTGCAGAGATCACAGATTCACCAAAACTCATGGGATTTATCAGTTTAAACCCTAAACCTTTGTTGGTGCTCTCATTTGTGCCCTTATACATGTTTTATTGATGGTTAAATATGGTTGTTAACTGATGTCAACAAGCTCCCCAAATCTTAACCTTTGCTAGTCCCTTAGTAAAGCTAAACTTATCAAAAAGTTGGATCAGGAGTTGGTTCAATGCTTTCACGCCTCAAAGGTACACATGCGTTCAAACAAAAATTCTCCTCCGGATTAGAATAAACCGATTTGACTTTTAAACTTACCCATGTTAACTTCAACCATAGGGCTTCTTAGGCTTCACTTGGGTCTTGAGAAATTGAAAGACAGAACAATCAAGTCAAGCACTATGTCTCAAGTTCTTTGCTCATCCATTATTCCAGAGTTTTTGCAAGTTTTCAAAATAAAACTCAGAGCTTTCATTGTATGATACTCTTAGATCTCTCAATATATGTGGTATTTGTGGATCCTTGCTAAGGCAATAGTGATGTTATGCCTTTCTCTTCCTACAACTAAGGCTTATGTGGAGCTCTTAGGAATGGAGAAAACATGAAAGAGCATACTTGCAATACATATATTATAAAGTCAAACCTCGGATAAAAAAGTTAAGTCATACAATCAAATCAAGATGTGCATGTGTATGGAATATGGAGGATATATATGGTGGCTAACCTAATTCTACTATACTCCTTGAAAACATCTCTCTTTTGGAACTTGGAAAACAACTTTGCATGAAAACATGGGCTATCTTATTCATCTCTCTTTTTTTCTTTTCAGGCGGGCATCGGAGTACCCATTGTTTTAAATATCTCAGACACTTGTCTATTTTTTAATACTTCTTTTTTTATGAATAACTTTTGCATAGCCACATGCCTCTTTTCTGCAACAAAACTTTTGAGAGATAGTAAAAGAAGTTGGAGCATCTATTCGAGGGATATCCTATGGGGTATATTTTTTTGTGTTCACTCCTAGTGTAGGAGTAAAATATTTTTGGATGGATTTAGATGGAATGATATGTTTTTGTGCCTACCCCCAGTGTAGGAATTGTACATGTGCGGGTGGTGTGTACGTGATCTTAATTTTAAGAGCATGACAGACCTCTCATAAGGCATCAATGAAGTTTGACTAAACTCAAAGTAAAGCAAGTAGCATATATAAGTAGAAGTTTTTCCTAGTCTATATATATGGCTCTGGTAGGAATTTGAGCTTTGTCATATAAGAGCTCATCATGAAGATTTTATATTTTTAAAAGATAAATCTCTAGAACTCTAGTATCGCTAGGAACAAGATAAACAACAACTCAGACCATCTCATATCATATCCATTAATTACCTAGACTTAGATCAGGCATATGCTACCTACGAGTTTTAAGTTCAGAGTAAATTCTTATATCAAATCAATCGTATCTAAAACTCACGAGAATTCAAGGATGAAAACTAGGTACTTGAAAGGAATTATGACAGAGCAACTATTCATCATTTCCAATGCAAGAATTTATCCTAGGCTCCATTATTTTATTTAGCACTTAAAAATAGATGACTAACACACACTCTTTATTTTGTTTTCAAAGTTTTAAGATCACACCTTACTAATATATATAATTAACTTAGGATAAATTTTTATTTTGTTTTATTAGTTATTCATCTTTTTATTTCTTTTAGCTAATAGAAAGCAAAGTAAAAATAGTAAAACTGAAAAGAGAAAGAAATACTTAGCTAGATACATGGGGGATGCTCCTGCCCCAAGCTAGATATTGTCGTGGTCGGTTGTTGAAAGTTAAATGATCCTTTTTAGAGCATGTTTGCCAGTGGACGTCCATCTTATCCACCCAGAGGTTGATTCGGGAAGATGTACTTTATGTGGAGTAAGATGAGGTCAACCAGATGAACTAGCTCTTGATCATATGTACCATCCTACAAAATACTCCAACAAGAACACCAAAAACTTGAGGCTTGGATTAGAATAAGGAGTTAGCGGTTATCCATTCGAGGATTTGTTCTTGTGGGTTTAGACAACTTTTCTTTTGATAGAATTTTGACAGGGTGAATTTTTTTAATATATTTTTTAATTTTCTTATTTTTATAATGCAGAAAAGGAAATATGTATGTAGAAAATGATATATAAATGTATGCATGGGATATTTATTTTTATGCCAGCACGATGAATATTTTATGGGTTTTTACACACCATGAAAATCATTCATATGGGGCTTAAGGTTTATGATGCAATAATAGAATTTTTGTTTTCTTTTCTAATGCAATGCTAAAAAGTAAATATGGATAACTGCCGATTTTGAAGTCCTCCGGACAAGGCTCTTTCTTGCGGTGGTTCACTAATCAAGTATCTCGGTTCGCTCTTAAGGATGCGGATTCTTGTGGTGGTACCTCCATTAGTGGTGCTCCCAATGGTGGTGCCACCTACTTCTTCCTCCTTGTTTAGCATTTGAAACCAATCTTTGGTGATAATCTTATGTGCCTCATTGTTACCAATTCAGGGCTTCCACTTGTAGAGTTTGGGGGATCGTCTCCCCGCACACTTTGCTTGAAATGTGTTCTGCTCATAACGACAAGGTAGAGATCAAGTGCATGGGCTCAGTTGGTGGGAAAACACCAATAGAACCAGAAATTTATTCATTCTTCTCTGGCCTTAGACATGATAAGATTGATGTTGTGTACATTATTCATTTATAACATGGGTGATAAGATCAAAAGCATGAGTGTAGCATTTTGATTGTGGCAAAAAGAGTGGAGTTGCTTAACCCATGGAAGGATTATCCATCTTTATGTAATGTATCATAGTTTACATGATTATGACTATCATCTTCCAGAGATAGGATATATAATATTTTAGCTTGTTTGGTTAAGACCGTGATCAAGAGAATGGTGCTATGAACAAACTTAAAGAACAAATCATGTTGAGTTAATCAGGTTGAATCAATTAAAGTTGTAACTCTAACATGTTTGTGTCTTCATTTATGTGCATACCAAGATCAAGAGGAAAATGATGACCACTTACCTTAAGATGTTGCCTTCATTATTGGAGCATGATGACATCATGTGATGAAGGGTAGATGACTTACAGTGGTCCCTTCCTTCCTTGCATCTTGAGTTGTTCATGAGCATCTTATCTCATATGTTGCACTCCTTTCTCACTTTTCAGACCCTCTGCTTCTCTTATTATTTCTTCTCTGCAAGGGATTATTAGACAACACATACCCGAAAGAGTATACAAATGATTCAAAGTAAGGATAGTGTTGCCAAGGAGTTAAAGGTCAATCTGTATCCTATGTTTTAAGTCATATGCCTTTATTATTCACCACTACTTCAAATTTTCAACAAGGCAAAGATGTATGAAATTGTTTTGAAGAATACCTCTAACCTTGATTTATTTCTACGAATGATCTCCTAACATTCCTAATAAAATTTGAATATTTTCCTATAAGAATTAGTCCATATATACAACTAAATTCTATACAAGTATGTTTTGATAATTGTGTTTGAATAATATTCTGAAGCATACTTATAATAGGACAAGGAAGTTTAAACGACTAAAGTGATTCATTCAAGTAGAAACAAGAATATGTATGGTGAACCAAAGGAACATGATTGTTTAAATTTTTATTTGTTAGTGATTGAGCAAGCATGACATAAAGGTAGAGATGACCAAGACAAATTAGCAGCATGGTATGAGATGTTTTAAAGAACTCCATCCCCCCATACTTGAATTTTGCAGAACGCATAGTCAAGTTTGGATGATAGAACTCTCAAATGAATGTATTTTAATATTGCATAATGCTTGGTTGAACATACCTTATGTCTTTATCCTTCCTTCTTTTGAAGTGAGTAGTGACAAACATACCTAAAGGTGGGGGGCTTATCCGATTTACCCGTTGGTGAGAGCTCGGGGTCCATTGAACAAGTCCCTGCCTTACATTAAGCTTTGCCTTTTCACCATCTGATGGAAATACGAATAATTGCATGCTCTTCTTCTGTCAACCTTTCTTGATTTTTGTTGATTCTTGATTGACAGGTTGGGGTCCATTAAAGATGCAACCTCTAGTTCCTCCTTGATTGTTTTTGTCTTCTAGCGGCATGACAGAGAGTTGTTCTTCTTTGTTTGTTAACGACGTGGGAGGTGCCTTAATGGTCAAAGAATGATCTTCATTGGAATTCACATAGAAGCTTCATCTCCAATGGTATAGGGGTGTCTTTTTGTGTGATCATGGTCGTTTACGACCTTACAAGACACCATAGGTTGACCATTGATCGAGAATGTATGCCATGATGTGGTGGCATCCCATCATCTTGGTCCTTGTTGCTGACATGCGAGACGGTGTCTTCGAGGGTGATGAAAACAGTCATTAATTGGCTGATATGAGGTGAGTTGCTCCCTGCTTCTCATTAGCCTCCTAGCTTGAGTCCTGGAAAGGCTCAATGGAAGGTTGCCTTCAACGTTACTCATGACCAGTTGATTTGTCTGTCCACTTCCTGTGGGTAAGTGCTTTTATTGTAAATCCTTTTTGTGGCACTTATCTCATTTTCTCTTCATTCCATTGCTGAACTGGTGGTTTGGCTGTTCACAGATTCATACCAAACCATGGACAGGCACAACTTATATTCATTCTTTGCTGTAAAATGTTAATGGACACATACCCGAGGGAATATAACAAATTTGAAACACGGGTTTTTGTTGTCCATACTTTTTGTGTTTTTCCTCTATGCTAATGGGCCGATGCATGGTTTTAGGACTGTTCAGCATAGATTTTGTCTATCATGTTTTATGTGTTTGCTACATTTTAACATGGTTCAAAGCAAAAATAACTTGCAACAAAAGATACCCACAGTTCTTCTTTCATGAAGAATAATCTGGGTCTTTTTTGTAAAGTTATTGGAGTTCACTTGCCTTAATTCATCTTCAATGTTAATTCATGTCTTGACTTACCTAGATTGAGTTTGAAATTTTTTTGCAGGGGTTAGTCTGGCAAAATATCCAGTATCTACTGCAACAAGTTTTAGTCCAACAGCCAAACTAAACTCTATGTCTAATTTTATTGAGAAGGCATTTTAACCTAAGGACCATACTTAATTTAAATGACATTTGGAAATAAGATCACACACCTCTTGATTTAAACTAAACACCATGCTTACTTTAAAAGATGTATAAAGATACTTTCAAACCTATACATACTATAGTAAACAAATGTAGAACAAAAGCACTGTAGAGATTTATTCAAATAGAGATAAAAAACAACATGATTATGGTGAGGTAATTTTTTCTTTTTTTAATAACTAATCATGAGCCTTCATGTGCTCATATTTTTTTCATACCTGGACTTTCATGTGTCCATATTTTTTAGTAAGGATGCAAGTGGGATGGATATATGAACAGAACTAAATAGAGTAAATGCATGAATTATTCAAAGTAAACATACAGTGGAATGCAAGAATTAAAAGGATAATTACTCATCAAATTTAAAGTCCAAGAGCAAAACTATCTTACCTTTTCTTGATCATACTTACCATGACTCACATGATAGAATTTATGAGTAATGCAGCGTCTATCTCCGTCATTTGAGATGTGATTTGAACTCTTGTGATGTCGACCTCTTTCTCCAATCCTGGGTTCTTCAACGTGTTTCTTCTTTTCTTGTGGAAGCTTGCTGGAAGTTCAAAAACTAGTTATTCATTACCCTGCATAAGATATAAAAGAAGACAAACAAGGGTAATCCTGCTTGAGCAGGGGTTATTGGTTATCTCAATCACATCAATAAGTATAAGTTTATCAATATTCCTTTTAATTGCTTAACTATCTTCCTCGGTAACGGCGCCAGAAATGTTTGTTGGTATTTATTAATATGACACTTGGAACTGAGGAAAGATTATATCAACAATAAGAAATCCACAAGTGCACAGATAATATACCATTGTAGCACTTCACCCGGAAGTATTCCAAGTATTGTTATTTATATTTTACCATAGGGAAGGTCTGGCATGATATATATTGGTAACTTATTCTATTAATGGAGAGGTAAACCATAACCACGATCCTACTCACAACAGGGGTAAGTCATAAGATAAAATATGTATATGATAAGTATTGATTAATAATAAATCACTCAGAGCACTCCAATCTATGGCATTAGCATGGTCAAGTTAGAATATTAGAGGAATAATTCCTAAGTCATCCTTAATTACAAGTCAAAGCATACATTGATTAGTGCAATTACACCTAGTAATCACGGCTAAGGTCATCATCGTATCAACACATAAGGGGCATTACTTAGGGAAGTTTGAGTATAAAAACCTCTCCCTTCCTTCGTAATTGGGCCCTAGTTCTATAACCTATATTCGGGGAGTGGACTACAAAGGACTCAACGGGAGTATCACATCCGTGATCTACCACATGACTTGGAATATAAAGTGTATTCACAGGTAAATAGCATGTAAGCACCACGCTTACATGGTCTCTACCACCCACCCTGTGAACATTGGGGTGAATGCTATACGAACTTAAGCATAAATATGATGATAACCCAACTATACTAAGCATATAACCAAAGTAGACTATAAACATTGCAACCAAGAACATGAATGAGATGAATATGAATATGAATATGAATATGAATGTCATACAATTGTACCAAAGCATATAAAAATAATAGAGATACAAAGGCGAGAGGGGTACAAGAATTATACCAAACCAAGCTCTTGACAATGTCAGAAATCCAAGCGAAGATCTGTTTGCCTCCCTCTAGGCCTAGCCTAACTAGCTATGTCCCAGAAACTAGAGAAACTTTGAGGATGATTAGGGTTTCTGTCTTCTCCAAATGACTTATGCCTCGGGGAGGGGGGCTAGGGTCTCCTTGTATAGCCCAGAGGGTCTAACGTGAGCCCTTAGATCAAACCGACGTAAGGAATGGCGTGGATGAAACCCTAGGAGGCGGTGAAGGAACATTCCAGAAGATAGAGGCGAGGGGGCACGAGGGGGTGCCGGTCGGCATGGGGGTGGGACCGGCCGGTCCCAGCTGGCGGCCTCTCAGGCCCCGCCTTAGTGTGGTGTCCTCTAGAACCTTCCTATGTATATGCCACGGAAAAATTCCTTGATTTCATTTGACGAATAGGTCCCCCTTGATGGTATTTTGGAATAATCCTGCAGAGATCACAGATTTACCAAAACTTATGGAATTTTTCAGTTTAAACCCTAAACCTTTATTGGTGCTCTCATTTGTGCCCTTATACATGTTTTATTGATGGTTAAATATGGTTGTTAACTACCGTCAACAATTATACATTCAAAAATATGCATTCCACCATTACTAGATTACTCTGCAATGAACTACTCAATTAGAGTGCCCGCATACGTTTGTAAGGAGTCAGTTAACCGACTCTCCACCTTCTTGAGATTTAGCAATGGTGTGATTTCAGGATTGCTCCCCTTATGGCCCTCAACTCATTGAGTGCTTAATGACCAAGACTCAATAGAAATACACAGTCAATGCTAGGATAGCATTAGAGCTACCCCAAACTTCTCTCGTTGTGTGGGATTCACAAAAAACACATGAGTCATCACAAAACTTCTCCTGCCATGCAGGATTAACTAGCATAAATACTATGCCAAACTTTTCCCCATGCGGGACATTAAATTCAGAAATAAATCCGAATACTCTGTAATACACATGTCATGTCTAATTTGACTTATTGCAACTCTTATCATAATGATGGAAAAAACATACTATTTACAGTAATGAAAACTTAGTCACGACGACTAAAACATTCACTTATACTTCATTTTCCAATTAAATCTTCCTATTGGTTCCAATTTAATCAGAAAATTAATAAACTAAGCAACATGGAAAACTTAAGTGGGAGAATTGCTAAAACTCATTTTGACCCAGAACAGCCCTAAATTGGCTCAACTCATTTTGGGTTAGCTGAATTCTCATTTCACATTTGTCGTACTGACAAAAAAATAGAACGGCGCAAAACTTTTCCTTCACATAGCCCAGCAGAGTATCCCATTGGCTTGCAGCTGAGTAATCTCGTTGGCCAAAATTAAAATATACAAGGTGCTTCTGCATTAATTCCACATCACTGTTGGGTAAAAAAATAGAATTAATACATAGAAAACTCATGAATTATAAATACAAAATTCTTCTACATTAATTTCATATCACCGATGGGCAGAAATAGAATTAACACATAGAAAAACTCAATTAACTTGAAAAACATATAACTACTCTTCAAAATTAAATTCTCTCGTTGGTTCGAATTTAATTAGAAGATAACCAACATCATTGCAGCAGAAACATGAGAATAAAATACATTCTACTAGTTTACAAACATTTCTTGGTCCTTATCTACTCTCTGAAAATTGATCACGTTGGTGCAAAATTTATCAGAGATTTAAACTTCAAACTTAAACTCATAAATAGAATTATAATATTGTTATCATCAACGTTGGTCAGAAAAACAACAATACCATAACTTAACTTAAACAAAAAATGACCACTCCTCTGATGAACAATTTTCCAATTTAATTAGAGGATGAACATAACCATAGCAGCAGAAACATGAAAATTCTTGAAAAAGAATAATTCTTGATCTGAAGCATCTTAGCGTACTCATCTACTCTCTAAACAAATTATCCCGTGGGTTCAAATTTGAGCAGAGATTGAAAACTATACAAAAGTCATCAAAATTGCTTCTGAAAAAGAATAAAACTAATTCATAAGCTTCACTATTCATTCAGCCAGGGAAACGATATGGCCCAAGGCCCAACTGCATGCGCGCTGCGCTCCTTTCTTTGTGGCCCAGCAGCCGGCCTCACACGCCTGCCTACAGAGCAGCCTAGCAGGCCCAACTCCCAGTCACGTTGCGCTGCTCCTGCGTCCCTGGCCGTAACCTAGGCCTAGGCCGGGAAAGCTTCTTCCCGCTTGGGCCTAAAGTTGGCCCGGACGCTGCCGGCCGTCGGATGGTGATCGACGGCCGTCTACGCGATTTGTGAAACGGTCCTGCATTCCACGAAGGGAATGCCATAGATTCGACGTGTAATAGATGAACGAGTTCATGCCATTACCCAAATCTCAGTCGAATAACAGAGTCATACACAAATATCAGAGTACAAATAGAAGGTTTACATTACTTATTATCATCGCCACGCAGGGCGGAACACACTCACACACAGCAACTGGAACATCATCTTGTAGAAAGCAGCGGAAACTAGGACTCCTCGCACCAAGCTTGAGCGCAGGGCGAACCCCTACTCCTCCCAGTCATCCTCCTCATCGTACTCGGGCTCCGAGCCTACCAAAAATATATCAGTACTCTTGGTACTGGCCATGCATCTCCCACCCTATGATGCAAGCTTTGTGGAACTA
Source organism: Saccharum hybrid cultivar R570 (assembly GCA_038087645.1). Taxonomy (NCBI): domain Eukaryota; kingdom Viridiplantae; phylum Streptophyta; class Magnoliopsida; order Poales; family Poaceae; genus Saccharum; species Saccharum hybrid cultivar. The sequence continues at coordinate 5,011,430 of JAQSUU010000190.1, read as the reverse complement.
GATGCAAAGGGGGTAAGAAAAGACCTATCTTTGGTTGTGGCTCCCTATGCGAGGTAATCATTATTTTAATAATATAAGTTTGTCAAATTTTAACCCATCTCATTCACACATATTATCCCATCCCAACACATATCTCATCACCACATCACATCTCATCTAACTCTCTCATCAGCATGAACGACTCCCTCTCGCCCATGTCTCAACGGCTAAGGCCGGAACACACACTGAAATCCCAGGGAAGGTAGAAAGACTCCTCTCATCTAGTCAAGTGAAGCTGTACTTAGGAAAGGTCCATAGCCGAAAGATTTGGCATATGTATCGATCGATCAACCAGAAACTCTACAGAGGTTTATACATCCCACAAGATAGCTATCCTCGATGATGCCTCATCTAAGCTGATTCCGAGCCGCCTACCGACTAGAAACGGTACCACCCTATCACTCAGAATTGGGGCCGTGTCGAAGTACCACCGACACGCTGAGACTGTAAGACGTAGTACTTGGCCCCTGAGTACTACGCTGTCTTGGGAGGGTGTGGGTCCTCGTGCCCGTACCTCCCTACACTATCTGCTAACCTCTCAATAGTAGTGGCACCGCACCAGCAAGTCGAACGTCCGTCTCCTCCCCACAGAAGCGAGTGGGTGTGCAAGGATTTCCTAAGACCCGGTCCACAGGCGTGTCAGTCCTTAGGGTGACTAAGCAGTACATCTTCACAAGAGGAAACCGTTTTCCACTCAACGGAACACCCGGCACCCCATGCCATCACAACACCTCCCATCCCGGGGCTTCATCCCACGAAGACACTCCACCCTGGGACCTCTCCCTGTCACATGTACCCGCCACAGGCACCTCACATGGCGAATGCCTAGGTAGCTTCCTCCAGCAAGACTTGTCCTTCCCAACTCATCGTAGATCCTGCTCGGTCGACTCGACCCTCACCACACACCCAAGACTCACACCAAGATCTCCTTAGGTTCATTATCAGGTTATTATCAGGTTTACGGCACCTCGTGCCTTATCTCATACGCCTCTCACTCACCAGCATCACATCACAGATAGAATGCGAGTAAGAGTAAAACAGTAAGTAACGAGTGATAAGGCAACATCTAGTCTAATAGCAGGGTGAGCAGGTGTAAGGTTGCATCAAGGTAAGTGGCTCAAAAAGCAGTAAACTACCATGCAACCTATCAGTAATATTATGGCATAAAAGTAAAGCACTAGCAATTCTAAGTATTTGCATTGCATAATAGGATCTACGAATGGGTGGGGCATGGCACCTGGTAGGTCATCACCCAAGTCGTCAGTGTAGTCAGGGTCGAACTCCTCAGTCGGTGGCTCCTCCGGGTCTGTAAAACGTGACATACGGCCGCATCAGCGGCTCCTATAAAGGTGCACAAAGAAACAACTGAAAATCAAAAGATCCAAATACACTCAAGCATAGGCCTATGACGTAGAGCTCATTTTTAGAAAAATTTGGACTCTGGTTTGGCATTTTTCTGAGCTACAGTAAATTAATTATGAATTTTTGAAGGTTTAAACTATTTTCAGAAAAAGAAAAAGGATAAAAAATCCAGGGGCTGACATGTGGCAGCTCGTGATTGGATGAGTGAACAGTGCAGTCTATGACAGGTGGGGTCCCGGTGAACAGTGGATGACAAGTGGGACCTAGGTCAACGGTGACCAGTCAATGGTCAACGCTGACCGGGCCTGGATCGGGTCTGGATGGGCCAGGTCAGGGCTTGGTCTGGGCCGACCCAGCCCGGACAGGTGGTGAGTCATGGTGCTGCCATGTCACCGCCTCGGGTTCAAAAAGGGCTTCAGTCTACGTAGGGTGGTCTACGGTGGACTAGGGGTTGCGGTCCTATAGACCGATGGCTCAGCTCATGGTGGATCAGGTCCATCTTCCCACCCCCCTCTCTTGGGTTCATAGCGAAACCAGTCCATGGACCGGTAGGTCCGGTCCATCCTTTCTCCCTCTCCTCTGTTTTCACCGCACGGTGGTCGTCGGCGGTGAGCTCGTCTGGTGGGCTCTACGGTGGCTCGGCTCAGCCGCTTAGGGGCTTCTACGTGTTCGCGGCCACAGGAGGGGCACAAGGGTGAGGTCGAGGCGGTGTGCTAGGGGCTCCAGCTGGTCCTCCTGCGGTGGTGGCGGCTCGGCAGCTCCATCCGGGCAGGGCATGACCGGCCGTGCCCCCCGGGGTCTCCCCTTCCTTGGCGTGCGCACGACGCGTCCCCCCCTCCGAGGCGAACTAGGCAACACCACCTCCCCTAACTCTAATGGTGCTGACCGGTGAAAACGGCTCGGCTAGGGCGGCGCTCATGGCGTTGGCATGCACAGGCGAGAGAGACGGAATGGTGCTTACCAACGGGCGTGGGGAAGACGGGATGTTGTGGCCGTGTCGAGGTGATGCCATGGAGAGTCGGAGCAGGCAGGTAGGCAGTGGCGGTGCCTCGGGCGGTGTCGTCCCCTCCAGCTCCGGCAACCTCCCTACGGTGGTGCGTAGCTCCACGGCGGCTTCTTCCTCTCCGTCCCTTGCTCCTTTCCACCTCCCCTCTCCCTCTCTATCTGGTTGAGTGGGAAGGGCCACGAAGTGACGGCGATGGATGGGAAGGGCTGGGGCTTCGAGGGTCACCCTTCTTATAGGGGGAACAGTGGTCATTGCGGTTCGGGCGCTCGCCTACGGTGTTGATGGGTGACCAGGGCACGTGTAGGGCGGAGGGTAGCCCGGGGCTAGGGTTGTGGTGTGCGTTGGCGGGTTGTGGCGACAACTAGGAGCGAGATTTCAAAATCGAGTGGTCAAAAGGTGGCGCAGGTGGTTGAGCCATGGCGTCACGGTGGTCTAGCCCGTGGTGGTGGCGTCAGCGTGGCGGGCACAGCTAGGAGCGGGGTGGCGTCTCCGTGGATCAGGGACGTGGAGCTCATCGCGCGCTCGGACGATGAACAAAGCGGTCGAACAGGGCAGATGGCGTCGCGTGCCTAGGATTTCCCAGCGGTGCGCGTGCTCTGCCTTCGGGCGAAAAAATAGAGGAGATGGCAGAGGTGGGGGATGACTCGTGGCCCCCACCCGACAGCGGTAGGAGGGAAAACAACGGTTTCCCCTTCATCGTCACGTGAGGGAAGATTAGACGCGCGGCCTTGGGCCGGCCTGCTGGGCCCCGCACGCGAGAGGGGAAGGCCAGGCCGGCAGTGCTTGGCTGGGCCTCGGGTTGCGCTGGGCCGAAATGGCATTTTTCTATCTGGAATTTTTGCCTAGGTTTTTCTATTTCACTTTCTACTTCTCATCCTATTTTCTAACTATAGCTTGGTCCTTATATGTAAGTGTTTATGTGCCAATTAGCATCCACCCTTAGGGGCTAGTCCACTAGGGGTCTAGGGTTTGTGGGCCCAAGTCCAAGGGTAAGCACTTAGGTTAGGGGTTAATTAATTAATTACACAATTAATTAATTAAAGCATGTTTAGTTTATCTGTTTTAACCAATGGTTGATTTTATTAGCAATACATAAAATCAAATAAGAAACAACTCACAAGTATTTAATTAAATGCGAATGCTCTACTTTGCTATGTAGGTGCTACTTGTGCAACTACATGGGTGTTTTTCCTATATGACACTCACCAAACATGGGCATGTTTGTGAAAAAAATTTCAGTTGTGATTTTTGGGTTTTCAGAAAAACTGGAATGTTACAATTTGGCATCACAAAGCCCTACCCCGGACGCGCCTCCCCCTAACCCTAAGCTCATTTCACTTTCTCCCCCTCTCTTCTCTCTCGCTGACGGCGTTCGAAGACGATGGCACGGCGGCTGTGCAAGGCAGCCGAAGGAGGAGTGTGGCGCCACCGTGGGCCCCCTCGTCGGAGCGTGCGCTCCCCATTGGGTGAGCGCACTGCCGTCAAGTGGCCTCGCGTCGGCGCCTTGAGCCCGTGCGTCGGTGACCCAGCATCGAGTGGCGGTTCGGGTCGTCTCCCGCATGACATCGAAAGACCATCTGCGGTGATAAGTGTGGCGAGATAGGCCCCACCTAATCTGAGTTTCTTAGGGTTAGGGTTTGAGTGTTCTTGGAGATCCCGAATCCCCTCCTTCTAATTGCTAAAAAACAAACTACCCCCGATCTAGATCTACTACTTGGGAGGCTCCGATACAATTGTTAGACTTAGGATCACCTAGGTGTAGATCAAGAGGGTACAATCTTAGAAGAAACAAGTAATTCATCCTAGAGAGACAACTAGAGAGAGAGGGGGCGAGCAAAGGGGCGGACCATTGGTGGGCTTGACGGAGGAGCTCGCCATGGCGACGGTGGAGTCGAAGAGGACGCTGGTATGTCAGAGTCGAGGAGGCAGTCACGATCCCAGCAGTGGCATGGTCCAGTGGCGACGACGAAGGCAGTGAGGTTCCCGTTGCTTCAGCGCCGCCCTTTGGATCGGATTAGGGTTAGGATGTAGGTGGGGAAAACGGCGGCTATGGTGAACCTCGTAGTCCAAGCCCCTGGCCCTCATCTCCTCTTTATGGCACTGCATGATGGGGGCCCACCAGCCACGTGTATGGCTGGGCACCCCCGATCAGGGCGCGAGTCAGGGTCCGGCTCGGTCGTTGGACCGAGCTGGTTGGAGATCAACCTAACAAGGACAATTCACCTTTGGACACAACAAAAAATCCACTATATTTGGATACAAGTTGGTTATGTGTTTTCATAAAGCATCGTTGTAAAGCTAGGCATTTTCTAAAGATGTGAAGTAGTTGGTTATGTTTTTGTAGATGGATCATTTTGTGCATACTCCAATTTAATTTGTCCAGCAGCATTGGCATATTGTCGTGAAAGTGGAAAGTTGAAAAATATATACGAAAGAGATATGGAATTCTTTGGATCCTCTGTGTTTCGATGGTACGTATGTCTGCTTCGGTTCAGTCAAGTTCTTTTGGAGGAGTACGGTGTGCTTAACGCTATCACACAATGCATCCATGTCATGTGCCCATGGGCAAGGGTTTTTTTGTCATCGCACCACAAATGTTGTGACACAAGGGGGAATTTCTTTGCAACATTAGCTAGTCCTAGAGGTTCCTTCTTGTTGGAGCTGAGGTAAAGCCGTTCAAAATACACCTATCAAACGCTTGGCAGACACACAGATGAGATGGACCGGCAACTGCCTCCCGATGTCTGATTGGAACTGAAATTGCCAGGACAGTGCACGGCCAGTTCGAAAGCGATGATGCATGGGGATGACAAAGAGATAAGGGGGATAAACTAACCCGGCAACAAGTCTGCTTCCTGAAAAGAATTGGTCGCAAACCTAACGTCCCAAAAAGAGTACTTCTAGCTTAAGTGCTAGGTCAAACAATTTTCAGTTTAACAAAAATGTTCAATAACATATAAATGTTTATGATATTAAATAACTATCATTAGATTTATGCATGGAATATATTTTCATAGTGTAATGTATTTAGAATCATAATTGTGATATTATTTTTTTATAAACTTAGTTCAAGTTTAAAATAATTTGACTTTTACCGGATCTAGAAGTGCATGAAAAGAACACCAAATTCCCATCGTTGGTTCCCAATGGAAGCCGCCGGAGAGAGTGACGCAAGATATTGCTAACTTTGAGCAAAAAAAGGGTATACGACATTTTTTCCAAATCATGTCATGAAAAGAACACCAGCAGAAGAAAAATTCTGAGGTGTTCTATGCATGTCTTCTTCTTCATTCTTCTTTTTTTTTTGGAAATTGCTGTTGCAGGCTAGAGCATGGCCTTTTGGAAGTTCACAAGCACACCACTCTAGGTACCCATCTTTTCCAAATAGCGCTCTTTTAAGATACAAAGTGCGCCTAGTGGTTTGGACATTTTTGCCCTAACCTCCTGTTTCCTCTCTCTATATGTCTACCTTCTTTCTAGGAGGGGGAAAAGGCACATGTGACAGCAACTTGATATACCTTGTCTACCTTCTGCGATTTGTTTTTGGCCTCACCTATTTGAAGAAGGCATTTGCTTTCAAAAATATGCAGGGAGGGTAAAACCGTCCAAGTGTCAAATGAGCTAGGCCAGGTGCTATTTTGGCAAGATGGCAAGGGGGGGTCAGTGCGGCAAGGGGGGATCAGTGCACATGTAATTTTCAGGGGAAATAGATATACGGAATATTTTCATTTCTTTTCTGCAATAGTTCGGCGAGTTACAAGAGAGATTTAGGATTATTTATAACAATTGGGACATAAAAGAAACCCGGAGCGTTTGAGTGTTACAACTCATGGCTTGAGACATAAGACAACGATTGAGATATAATGATTATATTCATATATAGAATTAACAATAATACATGGTAATTTTCCCATGGAGAGGCGTGCGGTCGCTAGGAATGACGACGACCGAAGAAGGCGAGTCGCAGATAGGGGAAGAAGAATATAGAATAGGAAAAAAGAAGGGCACTTTGGTCTTTTCATTCATTTTTGTCCAACATAAGGAGCTGTTTTGCCAAGCGGGGTATCAAAATAGCTCCAGCTCCACTGGAAGAGCCATTCATGGAGCCAAAGCAAAAAAAAAAAAAGCTTCACTGGTGAAGTGAAGCCTTGCCAAATGGGGCCTTAGAAGAAAAAACTAGTACATTGTTTTTCGCTTGGAAAGAACAAATTAGGAAAGTGTGTATATACACAAACATTTGCAGGCATCATAATGACGTTTGGAAGTGTGCAGAAGGCTAGCTTTTTCCCATTTTTTATTTAATAATTAGGCAAAGAGATCTGCATGGAGGGCCGACATGCCTTCCTTCGAGACCGAGTATCACATTCTCCTAAAACCTACGAACATCAATCTCATTTAACTAATTATTAAACAAAGGACTATGTGGCTCTGTTCGTTGTAAACAATTGAGCCAGATCAGAAGTAGTTAATAAAAAAATTGAACATTTATGCCTGTAAAATCTTTTTGTCTAAATCTAAAAAGAAATATATAAATAAATATCGATATTGTTGTGCCCAACTCGTTGGACATTGAGGCCATTTTATACAGCTTAAGATTCCAGTTCCGGGTTCCTTTCTTTATGGAAGTGATTGTTACAATATGTTGGGCCACCTGGACTATGCGAAATAATGCTATCTTCAATGGTTTGTCACCACCAGTTAATCGTTGCAAGGCGGTTTTCAGGAAATAATTTGCTCTAGTTATTCTACAAGAAAAAACCAAGTATTTTCCTTCAGTTGTTCAATGGCTAGAAGCCTTTGTGTAATTTTGTTTATCTTTGTCTATACCTTTTGTTGCTCCTAAACTATTGTACTCCCCGGTTTTAATTTTTAATAAAATTCAGTATTGGCTTACACCCCTCCTGTTCCCAAAAAAAATCGACGACCACATATACTCTGGGTATCTCATCGAGATGTTTACTGTCGAGCCAGCTCAAGAGTTCTGCCCTAATAGTCCAGCTAACAGGGCCAAGGCCGACCCCTCGCCCCAAAAAAGCATCACCGTCACTCATATTTGGAGGCTCCCCAGGCCGCAGTCCGAGTCTTCTCCCTTGAAGGCATCACTCGGAGCTAGGGGCTCACCAGACCTCAATCAGGAGTAGGAGCTCGGGAGGACGTTTCGTGGCGCCCAAGTTAACTGCAAGCTGGAGGGGCCAAAGGTCAAAGCCGAAGGATGGTACCTGATGATGCTCCGTATGGGCCAAAATGACCTTGTGTAGCCTAGTACGGACACACCAAGAATAGTGTTGGATGGCTCAGCGTGTGCAACACGCCTGCACGCACGCTGACGCTACCTCACCTAAACCATGTAGGACGGACTCACAGATGGGTGACAAGGACAAGAGATGTTACCACTATACCGTCATGACCAATTAGATGACAAAGTCAACATTCGTACATGATGATGGAGCCACAACCATGACACTATCTATGCCTTCCAACAAGACAATACCTTAAAGGCCAATCCGACAAAGCGACGGCTAGTCAGAGTGGCCCCCACTAGCACGGCGATGCCTTCACCGACTCCGCGTACATGTAACATCCAACCCTCGACTTTATAAGGGGGATGGAGCACCCCTACATATAGATAGAAATATGCACAAAGGGACATCCAACAACAACACATCTAGCCACACACAACACTCTCTGTAACACACCCCCTACCCGAACTTCAAGCATTTGTGGCATAACAATGAATCTCCCCCTCACACTAGATGTAGGGCTGGATTGCCTGAGCTAGTATAAATCTTTGTTTCTTGCGTGCTAACACATTGAAGACCCCATTCACAACACAAAATTTTACTCGTCAGTGGTACGAAACATCGACATTTGGCACGCTAGGTAGGGGCAACTGTGCACAGATCTATGGCTTCAATGGGTTTCACCCTCAACAACATCAGTGACTTTGCTCTGGGTAGCCGCACCTCCTCCAACACCCTAGTCTCACCACTAGTGCGATACTATGATGGAGCGGCCCTGCTTGCCTCCATAACTGCCCCTGGCTAGGCATTTTGCCTGGAAGGAAGCTGAATCTCATTGATGATGGCCCTAGGTGGCCCCACCTTGATGGTTTGACCATGCCGTTATAGCCCAACCCACCTATATGTTAGGTTCTTGATCGAATCGAGGGACATATCTCTCATCCCTACAAAGCTTCTGCAATGGAAGGTTCACACACAACCATTCGGCCTCGATGGTTGAAACCAACACCCCTCCGCCATGCACATCTAACCTATCTTGTGCCGAATTAACGCCAGAATGGCTGCCTGCAACAAGCTCGACTACTTTGGTGCCTGCCCCTAATCGCGACACTGTTGTTCCTCTAATGTTGTGGTTGTGATGCTCCCCTATGATGTATAATAGCCCTTCCCCCACCTTGGAGGTGATGTGGGTCGATAAGAAGTCACCACATCCCCCAATGATAGAACCAGGTGGTAGCACGGGTCCCACTGCATTTGGTCTAGAAGTAGGTACCCCCAACAGATCCTCGTCAGATGGAAGCCTAGAAGATGACATCAAGGGCAAAAGCGATATGGTTGAAGCCAAAAGGTGTGGGCATGAGTGAGTCTCACCTACCGAAAGTATTGGAATCTAAACCATGAGTGTCGGCTCCCATTAATGGTCGATGGAACGGCCAAATACGAGTTGTAACCTCCTAGCTCCTACCCGAATGCGGCATCATGCGGTTTCTCCATGGAAGGGGTTAGCCATCCCCATCCATGTCATCTTTGCCCCAACTCCATATTGAGCCTTGCCCTGACGATAGGACAACATCCTTCTACTTGACCTTTGCGCATGCCTAGGTCAAACCTGGTATGAACAATGACATTGTGGCCGATGATGTGACCGTCGGCCTGCTCGAAGGTGGACAAGATTAGGCATACGACTGAGGTTTTTTGAAACAAGAACTGAAGCCTCATCACTATATACTAAGCTAAATCAATGGAAAACAAAGGCCTCGCAAATTACCCGAGTAGTGGGTCTCTCTAGAGAGAACGGGCTCGAATGCCCTTGGGTGTCCAAGATCACCTCACTGGTCACCATATCTCAGACCCATGCAGTAACCTTGCCCTTGGAGAGATCTTCTCTTGACTTCTAGGTTGATCTATCTGAACCTGAGTACTAATACATTGGTTGAACCTAGAGGCACGCTGGCTAAATCCGGTGCCAAAATGGATGCTTTAATGAGGCCGATTGAGCACGTGCCAAGTTCCTTGAGTAATTTAGTCTCCCTTAGCTTGACCCTAATGCCCTCCATCTATCTCCTACCTTGAAGCATTGTATAGGATCCTACCGACTGAGGACGTGCCTCACGTACATATGGAGTGTCAAAGATTCATCACGGACATAGAACTGCTCAGATACTCACCTATTTTGAGAAGTAAGTGGGATCCTAAGACAACCCCCCCCACACACACACCACATGAAGTCGAAGGCTCACTCCTCCTAGGCCACCGACATAGCCACCACCTTGAATAGGTACATCCAGAGGACAAAATGGGGTTCCATCCGCAAGAAGACCTCACACATGGTGATAAACCTACAAAATTGCTAGGGGATAGATGCATGAGTCCAAGCCATAATAACCAAGGGGACCAAGGAGGAATGGATGTGCCGAGATGGAAAACCACGGTCGAAGAAGGGCATGAAGACCATGGTATCACTCGTATCTGAAGAGGGAAACTCCTCCTAAAGGTGTCAGGCCACTCGGTCAGCTCCTTCTCTAGCAGAACCACCACCTAAATGAGGCAGTCAAGCCTCTCCTTCGATGTTATTGACGTCTTCCAATCCACATTAGCACAACAGTTCACCTAAGGTGGTAGATTGTTTGGTGGGGATGTAGTCGATCAGGTGCCTGATGGTAACACGAGCGTAGGGACACGAGGTTTAGACAGGTCTCCTACGACGAAAGCTTCCTAAAGAGGCAGCTGCGAAGGAACTGGAAGAATTTGTCCACTTACTCAAGTCTGCCAAAGCATTGCCTTTGGAGCCTAAGCCTCCTAAAACTTCATGGTTGGTGGTGCATGGACTGAAATTTGTGCTGGCCCTTTTTCAAAAAAAAGAAATTTGTGATGGCATGGCTTCTGCTACTACATTGGATGAAGTCATGGAAGTTCATGAGACATTTCTATTCTCTATTCAACGACAATGCTTTGTGGCCTCTGATAAGTTGGTAAGCATCTTTGCCATCTTAATATGAATCAATAAATAATCCTGATATTTAAACTTGGATAAGAATGGCCATTAGTTGTTTTCAATGGGCCCTCTCATTGCCAGTCGGGTTAAGACTATTCTTGGATTGGCACTGGACTTTCACATTGTAGAACAAACCTCTCAGTACTGGTGGGACGGTTTCAGCTGTGAGGACATGATGCTTAATGGAAATCAACCGAATTGAGAAGTAATTTGATGAGTGTGTCATATTTCTCTTGAGGGTAGGTTTCTAAATCTATTTGCTAATCGTGCATTGCTCTAGGACTTTGGGGTTTGCAATTCACATGATAAGCTACAACCAAGAGGAAAAGGCCATGGCTTGCCATGAAATCTTGTTTTTTCTATTACTCTTCTTGTGTTTGCATCTAAAAAGTATTGCTTCACTTTGCGATGAGTAGCACTAGTGCAGGACTGGGTAGCAGTCCCGGTTGGGAAACCCATCTAGTCCTGGTTTCCCAACCGGGACTGCCAATCCAGGACTAAAGGCCCACCCTTTAGTCCCGGGCCTCCCAACCGAGATTGAATGGAGGCCATTTAGTCCTGGTTACTTATACCCACCAGGACTAAAGGGGCCTCCAGGCCGAGCCCGAGAGTGGGCACCTCTGGTGCCGGTTGGTATAACCAACCAGGACTAAATATCACTTTTTTGTTTTCTTTTTCTTTTTTTTTCTTTTGCGGTTTCTTTCCATTCAATTTGTCCCGAGATATATAGTGGTGGGGACCTATAGTCCCAATTGGTGGACCTGATCGAGACTAAAGGGTGACCCTCTAGTCCCAGTTGGATCCACCACCCAGAATAAAAGGGTAGCAGGACCTTTGGTCACGGTTGGTGGTTTCAACCGGGATTAAAAGGCCACCTTTAGTCCTTGTTTGAACCATAGGCCAGGACTAAATGTCCCTGCTCGAAAAGCTTGCTGCACTATCCGTTGGGCAGGGGATTCTAGTCCCGGTTGGTAGTTCCAACCGAGACTAATTCTATTATTAGTCCCGGGACTAACGCCAAAAAACGAAAGTCGGTTCTCTACTAGTGTAGGTTGTCTACGATTTCATAACAGAAGGAATGTCACCTGGTTGTCTGGTTGAATAGCAAGAGAAATTGATCATGGGCTGGGGATGCAGATGTACCAAACATCTTGACAGTGACTTGGTGTAAATAAAAGGCGACATTGGTTTGGTCTGAGGTTCAATTTTTTCTTCAGCTCATTAGAATTTGGATAATAAATGTTGCAATTGCCTCAGAGAATTGTTCTGATCAATTAATTTTGTGCTAACTTTATAAGTTTGAAACCATGATTTCAACTAAAAAATCAAAATCTGGAGAAACATTGCAGTCAGTAGGTTGTTTGCGATTTCTTAACAGAAGGATTGGATTTAACTGGTTGTCTTGTTGAATAGCAAGAGAAATTGATCATGGGCTGGGGATGTAGATGTACCAAGCAGCTTTACAATGGCTTGGTGTAAAAGAATAAGGTGACATTGGTTTGGTTTGAGGTTTGATTTTTTTCACTCATTAGAATTTGGATAATAAATGTTGCAATTGCCTCAGAAAATTGTTCTGATCAGTTAATTTTATGCTAACTTCTAAGATGATTTTCAACTAAAAATCAAAATCTGGAGCATCACGGGCCTTCCAGCTGCCTTGGAGCAATGTGGTTCAGACAGTTGCAATGTTGGAGGAACATGCTCCAAATATTTTCATACAAGCAATAAACTAATTTACCTTTTCTGTAGGTTTGGCTTCTCATATGGTGAGATGTAGTTTCATCTATCTTTATTCAAGGATATGGCCTTTTTCATCAGTTAGTTCAAATTGACGACTCTTTGTATGTTATTGTGCTCTATTTACAAGAGATTTTAGTTTATTTGTATCACAATAATAGTTGTATGGATATGTAGTTTCCATGTCTTTCAGGCTTCCGAAATATTTAAACACCATGGGAATAATCATTTTCTCGAAATATAAATTTCAAGCACTGATATTACAATGCTCCTTTGTCTCACGATCCGTCCAAAATGTGAGGGATTTAGAATCTGTCATTTTTTTCTAGGAGATATAGACCATGCGCGTACTCAGTGAGTTTTATCTCACCTCAATATAAATAGTTTCAACCTAATAATTGGACATAGAATTTTGTTACCTATCACTCATATTATGGAATGTTTTTGCCTTACCAAGATACCATCAGACTCTTTTTCCAACACTCATTTAGATATTAATATGTCTTATCTTACTATAGACACGTGCATGCCGTACGTGCGTGGCCACTAGTACTTATGTAAAAGGTTTACTATTTTAAGTTTTAACTCAAACCAAGAAGCATACGCCAACAAAGCCTTTACGCCACCGCCGCCTACTATAGTTGTCGCTTAGGGCTTCTCCAGCGCGACCACCATCGTTCCCTCCTCCCCGTGCGGTGGCCTCACCAGCGATAAGCTTTGGGGCTTGTTTGTTGTGGAAGATTGGACGATGGTGCTCTGTCAGCGGGTGTTGGTGTCGCTAAGCTCAGACTGTCAGATAGACATGGATTGGAGGTCAATAATATCATTAAGGGGCTGTAGGTATACTGTACAATATCTTCTTTTTGTCCAGAAACATAGACTATGTAAACAGGGATGTAATTGTGCTCTCATTAGTAGAATCCCTTCCCCTTCGGGAAAAAAAACCAGCCATACTTGCAATGGCCTGTTAACCTATATGTCCAGAATTCTTGTATGAAATACTCTGTTTCCAGTTCAACCTTTATTTTAAGAATTCTTACAACCGACACTTCTATATGCTATTGTTGTTCATCCACGCGCAACATGGTTTTGTTGTGTTGTCCAATAAAAAAATATGCTATTAGTCACTTGAATGAAAAAAAAACAGAAGTATATTCCAATAAAATATTAAGATGCATCAATTGCCGGAGGAAAAGTAGAGCTTTGGGCCAAGCGAGAATCCAAAAAGGAGATCTACATAGTGGTTCGAAGATATGGATTTGATACAATGCACACAAAATGCATGCCCTAGGAGTGCTAAAGGAACAGAACCCCGGGAACTAGGTTTTTGAGCAGGCAAATGCAACCTTTTTTTCCTCTCCTTTGTGATGGGTTTTGAGCAGGCAACTGGAGCATAAGAAAAGGAGAGGTATACATAATGCTTGCTCTGTCCAATTCATCATCTCTCACTTGATTCCAACAGATGTCACGATGAAATGAGATTTTGAGATGTGAGAATCCTTGATGGTCACATGGTGAACCATGCATTCATTCCAAGGTCTTGAAACGAGCAATGCAAGAGATGATTAGTCTCGGTAATGCGAGAGCATACAGCGAAATTAACCACCGTCATCGTCATCGTCGTAAGTGGCACGGATTATCAACAAGGCCATCCATCGTGGGGTTGAAATGCTAGACGCAGATAAAGTAAAAGTGAGAGGACGACGAGACGAGATGGAAGGAAATGAACATAAAGCTAATAATGTGGGCACGCCTTGTAATCATTTGCATATCACACATATCAAATGAATGTCCCTTCACGCCAAAGAGGGTCCGGCCGGCCTCTCGCTCTAAAATCACAAAGTCACATGATCCAGCGAGCCAACCAATGGCCTTTGATTTTCTTGCCTACCAGCACTATCTATATATTTAGCACCATCGACAATCACCTTCCTCAAAAAGAAAACGGAAAAAGAGAATCACTTCACAAGATTGGGAGATCTTGTCCAGGGTTTCTCCAAAACAAAAGCAAACAAGTCTCAAATGTATTTGTATTATTAGTATATTCACGTGAACAGCTAATTGGGAGATCTTGTCCAGGGTTTCTCCAAAACAAAAGCAAACAAGTCTCAAATGTATTTGTATTATTAGTATATTCACGTGAACAATTAATGTTACCTTTATAGACTTCCAACTTCCAAGTTCCTTCCCTTTAGTATGGAAAGCCCAGGAGAAAAGGAAATTATAATTAAGAAGCTTCTTTTTCACTAGTCCATATCTCACTCTCACTTTATGGAGTATAATATATACGTAATTAACAAGTAGTAGAGTAGTACTAATGATACACACTATCTTAATGAAGAGATTAGAGATGGACCAGATGTTGATGCCCCATCACAAGATAAATAAAGAGCATGTATTCTCCTATATATATATATATATATATATATATATATATATATATACCAATGCAAGTGAGAAAAGGAGGAAGGAATGAATATCTTTTTTTTGGAAAAAAAAATGGAAAAAGGAGGCATCATATCGGTTGTACGAGTTCGGCAATGTCTTGTTCAGCAACTAAAGAAACATCTTTGCAGCCCAAATACCATCAATCACCAGCAGGTCATCACTGCTACTATTGATAAACAGGAGAATGTATGTACTCCCCACACACTAGAATATTTGAGTAGGAGTAGGTAGGTACTCCTATTATTCTGCTGAATAAACTACCAGCAACAAGTACTATGATCTGGGAAATGAAGGCTGTCACTTTTTAATTTGCTACTACATGCAGTAGTACTTGTAGTAAGCTAGCTAGGATGATACCGTGGTCCGCGGTGGTTCTTTGGAGTGACTGTATGCAAATTCAGGGTCATGATCATGATCCCCATGGCCCCATCGTGCCACTGTGGGTGGCCATTTTGGAGGGAAGATTCGGGTCAAGTCATTAGTCAAATTTGGTTAAGATCCTCCATCATTATCGTTCTAAATTGCTAGTATTACACGGTGTAATCTAAGGCTATTCACCTCACATGATACAATTGGAGACGGTGGAATTTTCAGTGCCACTACACTTACTTGAGAAAAAGTTTGTTGAGTTAGCTTGTGGCTCATTTCAAATCGTTCTGATTTTATTATTTTTCCTTTAATACAAAATTAGCGTATCTTAAATAAAAATGGCTCGGATTGTTGATACTTAGACTGGGCTCATCAAGCTCTATGTAAAGTTAAGTCTCAAACAAAACATGAAACTATAATAAATAAGAATTAATTAATTACAAGGAAAACTTGAAAAAAGAAGTTTCCCTGGCTCGTTATGTGGTGAACCCTTTGACTATGGTGGGCTACTCATAAGGTACTAAATAGCGTACAGTGGATTGGTAGCAAATTAGGCCATGTTCATCTGGCTTATAATCCGTCTTATTCAGCTTGTTTTTTCAGCTAGAACAGTATTTTTCTCTCACAAAAAATCAGCCAACAGTGTTTTTCAGCCGGCTTATAATTCCAGCCGAACGGGGCCTTAGTGTCGAAGTAGCGGATCGCGGATAGCGGGCGCTATTGCGGACGCTAAGTTCCAATAGCGGCACATGATAATTACATACAAATTTAAATGTATATATTGTGAATAATGGGTATAAATAGACATTTAACTATACACAACTCAAAGAACCAATGTCTCACATACTTAAATTAAAAAAATAGTATTCCACAACTTATATAAGTCATCGTATATCAGAGTTTATAAAAAATAGATTATGAGAGCCATAAATAATTTATAATACCACTTCCGTTATCATTATTAGAAAGTAGCAATATTGTTATTCTCATGGTCACATAAAGTATCTGTGTATGTTAAGTGAACTACAATTATTTATTTGTTGCATGCCATACCATGCTACAAAATTGTCGAGTGCTATATAGCGGCCCACTAACTCAAATAGCGGTTGCTAAGTTCCAACTTGCTAAATCTAGCCCGCTATGACATAGCGGTAGTGCTACCACCGCTATTTAGTACCTTGGCTACTCCTCCCCCATCCAACCCCGAAATCCTGAACCCTAAGCTTCCTTCCTTCCTCATCTATATCCCCTTCTCATAATTAACAAAGATCACATAATTATATACTCCTTCCATCTCAAAAGGAGTCTCATTTAGGATTCTATGCATGTTGGGTTGACTAGATTTATAAAAAATAGAGTAAATTACACTAGCGATCCCTAACAATTACATAATTCTCATCCAGGTATTTAAACTATGAAAATGCATATCTAGGTCCCATCCTGGTCCAAAACAGCTACGTCATGGTTCATTAGCTGACGTGGCACTTCAACGTGGAATCGACATATGGGTATGTAGCTCATAATTACAGGAATGGTCTCTAAACAATCATAGATTCTCACCTAGGTCCCAAACTATAAAATTACTCATCTAGGTCCCTAATAATCTATTAAAGTATTACAATCTCAGTCCAAAGCAATGTCTTGATGCCATCTGCCAGTACGGTTGGATCAGAGGACGTATTGGGTCTCAAGTGTGTTCTAAGACACCTCTCTCGCTCATGATAACATGGAACAACTGGTCAACAACAACTTTGCGGCTATGTTGGTCGACTGTTCCATGTCACCGTGAGTGAGTGATGTGTCTTAGCACACACTTGACGACAATGCCCGCCAGCGCGTCCCCCCTGTCCAATCATGCTGGTAGATGGCGTCAAGACAGTGCTTTTTGAGATAAAATGAGAAGCAGACGACAAGATGTTTAGTAACAAGCAAAGGCTAAGAAGCCTATCTAGCAATCCACACGACGATGAATGGAGCGTGAAGAGGTTGCTTTGAACTGGAATTGCAGTACTTTAACAGATAAGGGACCTAGATGTGTAATTTTATAGTTTGGGACCTTAGGTGAGAATCTCATGATAGTTTAGGGACCACCCACGTAATTATAAGCTATGGATCCATATGCTGATTTTACCTTGGAGAGCCAAGTCGGTTAATGGATAGTGACATGGCTGCTTTGAACTTGATGTGACACTTAAATAGTTCAGAGACCTAGACGTGTAATTTCATAGTTTGATCCTCGATGAGAATCGCGTAATAGTTTAGGGACTTGCGATATAATTTACTCTAAAAAGTATCAGCAACATTTGTGTCTCTAATTAAATAAGTTTACTATGAAAAATATATTCAACTATTTCCTTTCGAAAAAAATCAACTATTAATCTAATGATACTCATTAAACACTGTAAATACTAATAGTTTTTTGTATACATGTTTAATTAAAATTAAAAATGTGTAACTTCTCGAATGGTGTGGAAAGAAGTGAGCGGGAAATGAAATTACTCTCCTTTGTCATGAAGCCGACTGGTGCGGTCGCTGTACAACGAAGCAATTCACACCAGCATGTGTATATACTAAGACCATCAAATAATCTTGCGAAAATGAGTTAGCAGTAGTGCAAAAGGAGAAAGAGACCCGGCCGGCGGATGGATAGATTTACCGGATCGATCACACTCACGTAGCCAAAAGGCAAGTAGCATAGCAGCTAGGCAAGGCAACCGACTCCACTCCACCTCAATTCCAAATTTCCAATCCTGTCATATGATGAGATGAGGGCATGAGGCCATCATCATAGCTCGCCTCGCCGGAACGGTGGTGGTAAACCGTCCGTGACCGACCCCGTTCCGTTCAATTCTCTCTGCTCGCTGCTGCATCCATGATGGATCCATCGTCATCCCTCGTGTCGTGCTGCTGCTACTGCTGGCTCTAGCAGTTTAGTAGCGCGTGTAGTGCAGGCCGCCGGCCCTAGCTATATAAGACGCAGCAAAGACTGCCCTCCAAATCCAAACACCTAGCCATCTCCATCCTACACTCCACCAACGGCTGCCTAGCTAGCTAGCAACCATGGCGCCAACAAGCAGGCCACACCACGCATGCACTTGAGCTGAGAGATGGGCCGACGCCGACCGATCGAGAGCTAGCCACTGCTTGCCTGCCTGTACGCGTACGTGTTCCTTCCTCCACTGCACCGGCCGATCCCCTTGCGTCGTCGTCGTCGTTCGTGACTAGCCTAGCCACCTAGCTAGCTAGCTTACAGCCCCGTCACTGTCGCTTCTCCCCTTGCTAGCTTGGCTTCGGTTCACCTTCCCATCCAGTAAGAACAAGGTCGCCGTCGCTCCAGGCAACCCATCCATCCATCCCGCACGGTTGCACCGTCGCGCTCGCGCCATTATCTATCACAGCTAGCACTGTCTGTCGGTCCTCCTCTTCCTTCGGAGCCAAGCCAAGCCAAGCCAAGCGAGCGAACGAGCAGGCCCGCCGAGCGCGATCGGTCATGAGCGTCAAGCAGCCACCGTCCTCGTCTACGGCGGCCGCCTTCTACGCGACGCTGGCGCGCGGCCTCGACGACCTGGACCGGGCGCTGGCGGCGTCCTCGTCCTCGTCGGCGTTCCTGTCGCTGCCCACGCTCCGGGCCGCGCTGGCGCTGCTCCGCGCAGCGCACGGGGGCCTGGCGCGCCTCGTCGCGTCGCTCCACCTCCCGGGGGGCGCGGCCTGGCTGGACGAGTACATGGACGAGGCGTCGCGGCTCTCCGACGCGTGCCGCGCGCTACGGCTCGGCGCCGCCGCCGTCGAGGGCTACGCCGGCAGCGCCGCGCAGCTCGCCTCGCTCCTCATGCAGGCGCCCTCGAGCCCCCACCTCTCGAGACAGGTAAGTATCCTTCTTGCGAGCATCGAGCCAGAAGCAAGATGAAGAAGCTAGCTAGCTCATCAAGTTGTACTAATAATGATGGCAACGACACGACTGGCACTACGGCAGGTGGCGCGTGCGATCAGCGTATGCAGGCGCGAGGCCATGGCGCTCAAGGAGGAGAACCGCGCGCTGGTGGAGACGCGCGCGGAGGCGCTGGCGCTGCGCCTCAGCGAGGGCGTCCCCGCCGACGCCAAGCTGGGCGGCTTCAACGGCTTCCGCGGCGTGCTGTGCGCCACCCGGATGCTCACCTCCTTCCTGCTCACGCTCCTCTCGTGGGGCGTGCTCCACTACTGGCCCGCCCCGGACGCGGGCGCCGGCGGGGACTGCGCCGCCTACTTCGGCGCCGCGTTCGCGTCGGCGCTGTCCCGCGCGCAGCAGCGCGCCGCGGCGGAGGCCGGCAGGTCCGTGGCCGCGCCCGCGCCCGGCGGCGCCGGGGTGATGATGCACGAGTTCCGGCGCGCGCGGGCGGCGGTGGAGGAGGCCAAGGACGCCATCGAGCGCGGCGGAGACGTGGCGGCGGCCGCGGCGGAGGTGGGCCTGCGCGCGGGCGCGCTCCGCGCCGCGTGCGAGGACGTGCTGGCGCTCATCGACGACCTGTTCGACGAGGTGGTGGAGGCCAGGAAGAAGCTGCTGGATCTCTGCAGCGGCGGCAACTGAACCGACTGATCGACGCACACGATGAGCTGCTTCGCCGTTCGCGTTGCAATGGCGAGAAGCCATGGTTCTTTACGTACTCCTTGCGTTCGTTCTTCCTTCCTCCTCGAATGTCTCTCCTTGCTTCTTCCCTCTAGATCGATCGATATCTCTCTCGTGAGAGTCCTCTACTCGGGCATGATGTCTTTCATAAATGCACTAGCACAACTGAATGCAACCAAAAAAAAAGTTGGGAAAACAGTGTTGTGGTAGAAGATTACTCCTAGGCTAGGATGCGATGAAGCGATTAAGGTTAGCTTGTCTCGCAGTTTGACATGCCATGAAATGCTAAACAAATAGTGACCTGTGATGTGCATGACGACGAGATAAGTTCCACAGATCACAGCCATGTAGTGTAGGGATCGAGGACCCCCCCCCCCCCCCCCCCCCCCCCCTTCTCCTTTGCACAGACTGCCTACTCACCGGCACTGTACCTTGTTTCACCGAGACGAGAGCAAGGCCAAGCACAACAGGCAAAGTCAAACCTCAGTATGTTTTCATACCGTTTGTCAGAGGGAAAAAAACTGCTGGAAATGAAACCTTTCAACAGCTAGATAGCTAGCAGCAGGTAGCTAGAGAGGGAGATCACTCCAAGGGCCGGTTCAGTTTAAAAAAAAAATTGGCAAAATGATACTGTAGCGATTTTTGTTGTTATTTGGTAAATAGTGTCTAGTTATGGTCTAATTAGGCTTAAAAGATTCGTCTCGTCCATTTCGTCTAAACTGTGTAATTAGTTTTATTTTTTATCTATATTTAATGCTTCATGCAAGCGTTCAAAGATTCGATGTGACAGAAAATCTTGAAAAATTCTGCAAAATGAAGTGAAACTAAAGAGGGCCCAAGTCTGGAGCACTTTGGGGTTGTTTAGTTGGTGAAAAAGTTTGGGTTCGACTACTGTAGCACTTTTCGTTTTATTTGGCAATTTGTGTCCAATCATGGACTAATTAGGCTCAAAAGATTTGTCTCGTAATTTACAACTAAACTGTGTAATTAGTTTTTTCTTTCGTCTACATTTAGTACTCCATGCATGTGCCGTAAGATTCGATGTGACAGGTACTGTGTAAACTTTTTTGGGTTGCATGGACAACTAAACAGGCCCTTTGATTCGAATTCGAGTTCATGTCTTCATGGTAGTTGATAGTAGGGCCGTGTTCACTTCTCATCCCAACCCAAAATATTTCATCTTCCATCCATCACATCAAATCTTTCAACGCATGCATGTAACATTAAATGTAGGTAAAAAAGATAACTAATTACATAGTTTGTCTGTAAATGTTGGGACGAATCTTTTGAGCCTAGTTAGTCCATGATTGGACAAATTTTGCCAAATAATAACGAAAGATGCTACAGTAACTTTTCACCTGCTTTTCACAAAGTGAACACACCCTAGAGCAGGGACCTCCGCTCCCTGGTCTGTTTGTGGCACGGCAAAATCCCAACTGAAAATGTCTGCAGGTGCAAGCTCTTTTTTTTTTTGGCCAGAGGTTTATCTAGTTGCTGACCTTGGGGCACTGCAGGGCGGCCAGGACAGGTACTCACTCGCGGTAGGAACTGGAACTGACAGCTGCTGTAGCCTGTAGCAGTAGAGTAGAGTACTACCTTCACAGGGATAGGGGTTGGCTGCCATGGAAGATCATCGCTTCTCTCTTCTCTCCCATCCCATGACTGCCCGTCCATCCATCCATCCATCACGAGTGTAAAAGCAGTGGCCACAAGTGGACAAAGCTGCAAGGAATTCTTGGAGTACTCTGTCCCCGTTCACTTTCCATGCATACACCAAATATTTCCTCTTCTACCCATCACATCGAATCTTTAGACGCATGCATGGAGCATTAAATATAGATAAAAAAAATAACTAATTGCATAATTTGTCTGTAAATGTCGAGACGAATCTTTTAAGCCTAATTAGTCTGTGGTTGGAGAAATTTTGCCAAATAAAAACGAAAGGTGCTACAGTAACTTTTCACCAACTTTTCACCAACTAAACACACCCTCTTTCATTGACCATGTGAGAGCCTGACCAGAGTTGAACTGCCTTGCCCTTCTAGTAGTACTGTGCCTCGGTTCTGGTTCAGGCAAAGCATACAGAGGCACGTGCAGTGCGGTTGGAGCCGAGGGCATATGGCCATTCTCAGGACCAGGAGCCTCAATTCAGGCGAGGCAGCAACAGCAAGGTACCTTATGAGCTGTCCATGACCCAGGGAGATGGCAAGAGGAAAAGGAGGAGGCTGCACATGCACGGATGGTCTATGGTAGGATTGGTCGATTTGGGCATTGGGGTCACTCACCAGTCAGTCGGTAGTCCGCACTAAACTGAATGGTTACGTTTTGTTAAAGTCTAACTCCGATCACATCAATGTTCTCTCAAATGCATGGAGTACTAAATGTAGACTAATTACATGCATGTCGACACAGATTAGGAGTAATTTACGAGACGAATCTATTAAGCCTAATTAGTCCAAGATTGGAAACTTTTTATCAAATAAGACGAAAGTGCTACAGTGTTTGTTAAACTTTAACTCCTCAAACCAAACACCCCCTAAATTGCATAGGCCACATTCGGTTGTGCTGATAAGTCGGCTAAAAAATACTGTTGGCTGATTTGTTGTGAGAGAAAAATATTGTTCTAGCTAAAAAAATAAGCTGAAAAGTACGGATTATAAGCCGGATAAACAGGGTCATAATTATCGCATGACACCAGTCTGTCCACAAAAGGTATCTCGTTTTCCTTGTTCCGTGTAATTCTCATCTAGAGAGGATTGGGCTCTCCTGCATCTTTGTCATCTCTCACAGAAAGGACCACGCTATATGAAGTTTTAGGGTGAGTAACTGTTATAGCTGTTGTTATTTGAAGAAGACGTTGGTCAGGCAGTCAGGCTGCTTGATTTCTAGGTTGATGTTGTAGTAGGATTTGCTGCTGCAGTGTATAACCATAAAAGAGCTGTTATTTAAAAAAAACGTAAAAGAGCTTGCATCCGGAAGATTTGAGTCCTCAGTACTGCAGGAAAAGCAATTCCTATGGGCGGGCAAGCTGACAAGATTTGGTACCTGATAGTCAACAATGAGAGTGCATATTGATTACTGACTCTAACCTTTCAGTGCCGATTACAGGATGCATGTAATATGGAACAGCACAGCTGCAGCTGACAGTTCAGGCATGTCCAAAGTGCCAAATAGGGAAACATACAGTATGCACGATACATACTCGTGAGTGTCCACCGTGCATACTGTATGTTTTCATATTCATCCTGCAGTTTCTAAAATAGCGAACCCCAGCACACCACATGCTACACTCTGTTGTGTTTGTGTACACAATAAAGTGATAAACAGCTCAGTTGAGCATGTCACAGGGTAGACATGACACAACGAGTAAAACACTTACAATCACAAGTCAAGATATATTTCCAGGCACTCCCAAATGATATTCACCACAAGGAAAACATTACTAGTTAAGAGCAGAATTGCAGAAATATGGAATATGACAGCACAAGTATGTGCAAACATTCATCAAGTGTCTTAGATATTGCAGTCTGGATTATGATCATGTAAGAATGTGCAAACATATACAGCATCTTGGGAGAGAAACAGAAAAATATAATTCTCTTTATGTCTGACGTGTTTACAGAAACACCAGTTCAATTTTACAAGCATTCAATCCCAGTTTAGCAAACCATGGTACACATATTAGCAACACAGGAAGTGCTACTCTGATTCACATCATCATTGGGACTTCTAGGTAACATTACAAGCAAAGTACAAACAACCTCCTCACAAGTAACACATTAGTACATTTATTGTCCAGCAACCAGCCAAAAAGAGAGCTCTGAAGCAGTAATATCTTTAACATCTATATCAAGAGTAAGGTAGCCATTTGCCTAGTGTATATGACGACAGTATTCAGTTCCCTCATAGTGCTCATATGTATATATATGCGAGTCTCCCTGATTAAACGAAACATAACAAAGGTCAAAACAAAAGCATTTGTTCGCACATTCATATGGCATAAACAGCAGAAGCATTAAGCTAAGACAATAAATAACTGTCTGGTACTGTAAAGTGTAAACATGCAAGAACAGGAATACAACATCCCAGTGATACCTAACGGCACAGAAACGATTCAATCAAGTGGTTAAATTGTATCACCTCAATCAGAGTATTTTAATCACTGGTTAAATTGTATATGATCAATCAAGTGAATTTGCAGCGTAGAGTAGAGTGACCCATGTATGCTAAATTACTAGTAACGTGAGATCAACTGCACCATCAGTCTAGTGTGATCAATCACCACATATTGACCAACCTCAATAGCCCTTCCAAATTTGTCCTCACCACTCCACACACATCACATCTGTGTACTTCAGAACATAAACAGAGCATAGTAGCTTGAATGGTAACAACATAAGAGTGACAACTGAAGGCCTGGCCTGCTTCTAGACATGAATTACTGTAGTTCAGAAGGAAGCATACAGTATAAAGTCATCCCTTTCCTGGTCCCTACCTCCCTGGAATTGAAGGTATCCTAATTATACTGATTACAGGCAAGTTGCCAAAACATGCAGCGCTAAACCCCTGAAGCTCTAATGGGTGCGAAGTGCAGGAACCTCTGCAGACGGGTCGATACGTCCCAACTCCCAACAGTTGGAACATCGAAGCGATCACACCACGATGAATCCAATCCAAACCCCCTAATCGCGCCGGCGGCTGCAGCAATTTGGCATCCTCCGTAGTTCGAACCGAGGGAGCGCGTGACACGGAAGAAGTTAATCTACACGAGGCGGTAGGATCGGCACCTGCGAGTGGAGAGTCCAGGACCCTAGGCGTAGGCTGCGGGTCGATGGTCGACGTGGGGTTCGTCGGGGAAGGAGTTGCAGCAGAAGCAGCCGCAGAAGCAGCGGCCCCAACGGCGGAAGCAGCGGCAGTAGCACCACCGCGCCCGCGCCCTCCCCGACGCCGACGCGCCACTCGAGTAGTCCATCGGAATCCAGAGAGAGAGGAGAGGTGTAGTCGGGCTGGAAAAGAATAACGGAACAGAGCAGAAGTCAGAAGAGCAGAACGGGATAGACTGCTGACATCTTGCTTTGGAGACAACTAGAAATGGCCGGGGAGCATCCTCAGCGATCTTTCTAAAATTTACTCTCTAATAAATAAAGTCATTTAAATATAAATCGTTTTCTATATATTTATACGGCGTACTCTACAGAGCTATTCGCATTCTTTAATTTTGATGTAGCTAGAAATCTAGAACAGGGTGTGTCTGTATTCGAAGATTCAATTAAAGAGGTCATTGCCTCATTGGAGAGTTTTTTTCTCAAAATTTCTTTTCCAATATAAATTAAGGATATAAAGAGTCTATTGGAGCTGCTTTTATTTAGTTTTGGTTAAAGTAATTCTAAGATTCGCTTCCTTCCTACTCCCTCCATCACAAATTATAAGGCATTTCAAGAATCTTGGAGAGTCAAAAGATTTCAAGTTTGGCCAAATTTATATGATAAGATAATAATATTTATGACACCAATTAAGTATCATTAGATTCTTCATTAATTATATTTTCATAGTATACCTATTTGATGTTATAAATTTTTGTAATTTTATCTATAATTTTGATCAAACTTAAGATGCTCTAAGATTCTTAAAATGTCTTATAATTTAGAATGGAGGGAGTAATTTATAGAAATATAGATTTTGGTGAAAAATATCCTCCAACATCATCTTTTAATTGGATCACAGTCTCTTTAGTTAGATTCCGAATATAGACACTCTTTTTTCTAGATTTCTCGCTAGCAAAATAGAGAGCAATGTACGCCAAGGTACACAAATATAGAAAACGACTTTTACTCAAATGACTTCCTAAATAATGATTTAGTTAGAGAGTAAATTTTAGAAAGACATAAGTTTTATATTTGTTTTACAAACATTAGATGTTGAAGGAGTATTGGTGACAAGTAGACTCCATGTATCAGCATGTCATTTATATTATATCTTCCCACCAATCGTTTAATTTCAATGCCATCACAAGAAAAAAAAAACACCAATCGTGTCGCTCCTCTCTCTCCGACTCCGTTGTCGCCTCCACGCACCTCGACCCGTCGGCGACGCCGGCCCGTGCCTCTTCCTCCTTGGCTCCTTGCCAGCGCGGCTAGGCTCTGCGCCCTCAATCTCGGCCTGCACGCTCACCAGTGCAGCTCGTCCGTTTGCTAACCGGCATGGCTCGCTGATGTGCCTCTTCCTCCTCACCGGTCATCGACCTCTCGTACAGGCTATCCCCGACCTCTTCTTCCTCCCTCACAAGCATCTCATCTGCTCCACTGACCTCTCGTACAGGCTATCCCCGGTTTTTGTATTGGCACACAGCACATTGAACAGATTGATAAAGTTGGTTCACATTCCACGCTTGTCTTCTGTAAAGAAAATTGAAGGTTATTATTCACTCATCCAAAGAAGATGGCAAAAAAGACTGTATGCTTACCAATGCCAAATCCAATACCTGGTATTATTAAATTATCATAACCAAAAGGTGACAACTTGCTCATCTCTATAAGACGAAAGCTGGGCCAAGCTCTGGCCACTCATTGGGCCACGTCGCCCGTTTTTCCTCTTCCGTCGGATTTTGATCGGATGTTCCTTGTCACACCGTGTAGCTAGCGTTTCAAGAGGATTCGATCCCCTTCACGATTCGTCTCCTCCAGGTAGCGCGTCCTCCTCGGCACCGGCCGTCCCACGGCGAACGGCCTCCGCTCAAGCGCCGGCTAGGAGCAGCGAGCACGTGTGAATCGGCCGCGCTTGGAACCGCAGAGCAAGGCGAACCAGCCAGTGATGAGACTGCCACCATATCTCTCCGTCTGGATCCAGCCGCCTGCTGCTGGCTGCCGACCACCCTCCGCAGCTCCCCTGCCACGGGCCCTGTTGCTCCATAAAGCCCGCACTCCACGTGGGATGGCCATCTCCAGTTCTCCACCACAACCAGCTTGAACTCCACAGGGAAGGACCGCTGACAGAGGCAAGGCAAGGTAGGGACGAAGAGCGCAGGGCGGAACGTCCACGGCAGTGACACCGAAATCGGCACATTGGAGTAGAGCAGACGAGCAAGCGGATACAGCTTGGGTGTGGAGTGTCTTGCCTGCCCACGAACAGTTCGACGGAATGCCGCGCCGAGCTGCCGCGGACAAGGTTCACCTGTCGCTTCGGGAATTCGGGACCACACGGTCGAGGCGCGGCCGCTTCGCGCGGTTGGACCTTACCGATGCCGCGCACCAGTACCACGCGGTTGTGGTGACGCCCGCTTCCCCATGTTGAGCTTCGCTGTACATAGCAGTGGCGTTGCTGCCCATGGCCTGATCAGTTGATCGTCGTGGCCTGTCGCGGCTGTGTTCACAGGCTTGAGTTCATGGCGAAGTGCCATGCCGGGAAGGGTGCTCGCTTGTTCAGTTCAGCCAATCGTGCTACATTGCTACACCAGCTCAGGGCTACCTGCAACTGTACAAGCAATTAAATTGTAAGTGCATCGCTGCATCTTAGCTTTATTTCTTTAAAATTTTAACATGAATCAAATCGACAAGTGGTTGTCTGATGGATGCAAATCTCTCACACATCAATAGAAAAAGGCATCAAACGTTCTGTAAATTGTTTGCTCAGCTATTGATGTATACTGGTGTTTATTTAGAAAGCTAAGAGTTGAAATCCTATGTTTTTCTGTGCTTATTTTTGAAACTCTTTTTAATGTGCTCTTTGTAGGTCATTGGTTTCATGCAGTCGAACTTAACTGAAGGCATTATCTTTGGGTCTCAAATTGAACAAAGAGGTAAGGAATAAATTGTGCTCTGGCCCAATCCAGAATGAAAATATGATCTTCATCTTCTCAGAATTATCGTTGATGCAATACATCTTGGTGATATGCCTGTTTTCGATGGTTCCTCTTTACCGTTTGGACTGCTGATCTGCTGTGTATGTAGCCAGGCTCACTCTCAAGAGGGCTCTCCACTTAAATCTTAAATGACATGATCAAGCACCTCGCACTCTTCATAGAATCAGATCCCATTGTCAAGCACCGTCTCTCCCTAAATCATATCGGCATAAACTCCATCTAAAAGGGAAAGCCGAGGGTTATATATGAAAGAACATTGGTGCGCCCAAGTGGAATGCCTACCATTTTGAGCTAGTTTGGTAATTCGTTTATGTTGTCAAGACTTGTTCGTTGTTTTTTTAATGAAGGATTGATGTATAATGTGGGGGTTTGGGTATTGTAGGCCTCGGTGATTGTCTATAGCTTATGTATACCATGTATAGTTGAAGTATATTGTTTTTTGTGTGTATTCATTTCAAGTTTTTATGTATGTGACATGAAATGCTTGCGTATGAGAATGTTCAGAATATTATATACCATATGTTTTTTTATAAACTCCTTCATGCTTCTCAATGGGCCGGCCTGCCTCAATGGGCCAAAAACGGCCCGCGAACCTCTTTGTCCTATTTAATGGTTTTATCTTTTCTTCAAAAATCATATATCTCTCAAAAAACATATAAAACCAAACAAAAACATAAAACTGCAAAACCAGTCTTGTTAACTTTATTATGAACAGATGTATGCATTAAACTTAAAATATCATATGCTTTACTGTATTCTATTCGGTACAGTAGCAATTCTATACTTTTTCGTGAATGATTAATTTGTAGTTTCCACCACATGTGAACTAAAAATATCTCCATTACCTTAAATCCAATATCATACACCCTTTCTCATGATCTTTGGTGGCCAATTAATTTAACGTCAACCCGAAATATAAATACTCAAATATAAATTCTACCGTACATACTTATACCAAAAAAATGGTATATAATATTCCATACATTCTCATACGCAAGCACATCATGTCTTATACATAAAAACTTGAAATGAATACACAAAAAATAATATACTTCAACTATACATGGTACACATAGCCTATAGACAATCATCGAGGCCTACAGTACCCAAACCCCCATATTATACATCAATCCTTCGTAAAAAAAACGAAGCAACGAACAAGTCGTGGCAACATAAACGAATTACCAAACTGGCTCAAAATGGTAGGCACTCCACGTGGGCGCGCGGCAACGCCGCGCGTTGCTTTCTAGTATGAATTTAGGGTGCCAGTAAGTTTTCTTCTAGAAGAGCGCCTACCTGCAGAATTCAGAAGAACACTTCTTTAAACTTCTTTGAGAGAAAAGAAAAAAAGATGGCCTTAAGTAAAGTTGTTACAAAGCCAAGAGGTAAAAGGAAATGGGATTACAGAAGTAACCATCACCTGAGCATCAATTTATTTTCGTGAAGTCAATACCAAGAAGCAGATTTGACGTTGTGGGGCCAGCTTTTCTAAGTGCAGTAGTGACCTTCACAAATCAAAAAGAATAAAAATTATACAGCAGCATATAACAAAACCTTCAGAAAAAAAAAGAGAAGAGGGAGAAAAAAGGAAGGCAACAATTGAAGCCATTTACATGTAAAAAAATCCTCAAAATGCTCATTGTTTAAACAAAACACTATCCATGATGTGGTATTAGGAAAAGTATTATGGATAGAGAAAGTTTATCACATTCTCTCTCATGTCTCACCCTCCAAATACATGGTTGTAACAGCCATGTGTCATGATCATCCTTTCTAGTCGCTGTTTTCATAATGATGTCCATAACTATGCCATACCCAATAGTCAGTAGCACTGTCACCAGAAGTCATTGCAGGAGCAAACCCCGCCACGGAACAAGTGGAAGCGATGGCGGTCACGCACAATGATCTCACGTTGGTAGAGCTTGGACACAAGTTTGGCATGGACATGGCAGTCGCGGCACACTCGAAGATTCTTGACAATTCGAATAGGCATGTCATGGGGAATGTTTAGAATACCAAATGCTAATGCAAGCCTCTCACTATGGTACGACAAGGTATTTCCCTTATCTTCCTCGTCGTCCATGTCCATTAGCACTTGGCTGGTATCCTTGACATAGCCAATCAGTTGTAATCTCTGCTCCATATCTTCCAATAATGCATAGATCAGCCTTGTTTGGGGGTGTCTTGTATCACCTGACCTGAACTCATGGACCAAACCATTCCACTCTATAAAGCTCAAACCTGTCTCCTTCTTGGCTCCCCTCTCTTCCATCATCTTACGTAGAGCTTTTGCATCTTCCCATAGACCATTGACTGCATATAGATTGAACAGAACAACATAACGTCCACCATCATCTGGCTCTAGTTCAATAAGTTTCTTTCCTACACGTTCACCCACACCAACGTTATTGTGCATCAGGCATGATGACATTAGCGCCCCCCACTGTGATGCATGTGGCTCCATCGGCATGTCCAGTAACACAGCCTCAGCTTCTTCCATGAGCCCTGCACGTCCAAGGAGATCAGCCAAGCACCCATAGTGCTCCCTTCGTGGCTCAATGCCATGGTCACGCATGGAACTGAAAACATCCTTCCCTTCATCCACACGACCTGTGTGGGTGCACGCACACAAGACAACAACAAACGTTGACTCATTCGGCACAAACCCCTTATCAAGCATCCTTCTGAACAGCTCAAGTGCGCGCTTTCCATGGCCATTCATTGCAAGCCCACCAATCATTGCATTCCACAACACCACATCGTGGCTCTGAACTCCATCAAAGACCCACCATGCCTCATTCATGCACCCGCACTTGCAATACATATCGACAAGCGCCGTCTCAAGTATGACATTCCCTGGCCTCCCCCCAAGCCCCTCTGCTTTGAGAAACCTATGAATCCAACGCCCCTTCTCAAGAGCGCCCAGATGCGCGCAAGCCTTGAGTAGGCTCACCAGCACCACGGCGTCTGGCCTGAGCCCATTTCCCGTCATCTGATCAAACACCCTCAGTGCCTCGCTGAACTCCCCGGCACGCACGTAAGCGTCAATCATTGCGCTCCAGGAAACCAGGCCTCTCTCGGGCATTCTGTCGAACAACTCCCGCGCGGCCTCTAGATCGCCGCGCTTGCCGTACCCCGACACCATCGTGTTCCAGGAGACAGAGTCCAGAGCGGTGGCGCCGCTCGTATCGAACACCCTGCGCGCGTCGGGGAGCATGCCGAGCGCGCAATAGAGCTTGAGGAGGCAATTGGTGACGACGGGGTGTGCGAGCGCGCCGCACTTGAGCGCCTGCGCGTGCGCAAGCCCCGCGGCAGCGAGTCGATCGCAGACGCCAGCGGAGGGGGTGGGGGAGCGGGAGGAGGAGGCGGCGGCGAGGGAGGCGAGCAGGAGGGAGAAGGTGTAGGGGGTCGGCAAGGTCGCGGCACGGATGCGGGAAAAGAGAGCGAGCGCGGCGGCCGCGGGGGCGCCGCGGCGCGCTAGCGCGGCGTGGAGTGGGCACCCGCGGCTAGGAGCCGAGGAGAAGCCAGCGGCGGCAGTGGCAGCGCCGATGGAGCGGAGCCCAACGAGTGCGCGGAGGACGCAGAGGAGGCGGCGGTGGGCGGGCATGGGCAACGAGCGGACAAGCTACTGCGCGCGCTAGGATTTGTGCCGAAAACTCATTCCGTCTCCGACGATATCACCCAAAATACAAAGCTCATTTATATTCGGCAGCGCTACAGACAAAGGTTACTTTTTTTTTCTTCTCCAACAACGTGATAAAAAAAACTCTTTCTGCAAATGAGTCTTCAAGAGAGAGGATACTCATGTTTGAGTTGTGCCTGTACTGCAACTCAAAATGGATCTCGCATATAGGTACTCTGTTGGAGGTTGATATAGTACCATCCAAGACCCATTTTAGGTTTTAGTGTCCATATGAGTCATCCATTGAAGACAGTCTTACTGGCGCCCGGACGGACGCCCGTGGTTCATGGTTTCCCGTGCGTAACGAGCGGATGGCGCAGACCATAGCTTGCTCCGAGGCCACCACACAAGCATCACGCTCTCGTCGACCTCCGTGAGCGTTTGTGTACTCGTCGGGTAGGGTTTTAAGGTTTTTCGCCGAGCTCGAACCACCGCGGTGAGATGAAGGGAAAGGAAGGGAAGGGAAGGGAAGGGGGAGAGAGGAGAGGACGAGGCGCGTCGTGCGAGGAAGGTGCGAGGTAGGAGCCGAAGCCTTATGGTAGGCAGTGTCTGTCAGCCAAGTGCCATTGCGACATGTGCAACGCTCAATCTACTTTTAAAATATCCAAATAAAACATTTGCAACATACGTATGAAGATAGATGAAACATGTTTCTGAAACACTTATAAAAACACACGAAACACTTGAAAACCATTGCAACACGTATGTAACATCCAAATAAAACACTTACAACATATGTATGAAACATATGCAACATCTAGATAACACACGCTTGCAACATAAATCTGAAAAACAGATGAAACATTGGGAATAGACATTTGCAACATAAGTGTACAACCATCGCAACATATGCAACATCCTAATTTACTTTTGCAACATCCATACGAAACCCTTGAAACATACCTCTGAAACAACTAAAACACTCGAAACATACACTTGCAACATGTGCTTTCGGCGCAATGTCACCTTGCTGCTTGGACGAATAGAGCTCGTCCTTGTGGAGCTCGACGCTGACGTGGAGCTCGATGCCATGGAGTGCACGGAGGACGCCGATGCAAAGATTGTCAGCTACACGGACCTCGCCAATGGCCATGGTAGGCGAATAGAGCATGGCTACAACGGGAGGTACAAGATCGAACAGCGGGCAGGCGGTGCGGGCGGGGGCAACGCCAGCGAGTGGTGCAAGCGAAGTCCGTCCAAACAGAGGCGGCACGGGTGAGCGAAGTCCGTCCCACGGGCATGCGACGCTAAGACGAGGTCCGTGAATGAGGCGCATCTGGACAAGAGTCACGGGACGGACGCATGACTCGAAAACTCATTCAATTTTACAACTTAACAGTATACAATCAGAGGCGGAACCAGCGATTTTGATTAAGGGGGTCCGGACAAATGTGATCATATTTTTTAGTGTAATAAAATATACCTAATTATATGTTTCAACAAATTTTCAAAAAAATCTACACTATTTCTAACCAAAATCATCATATTTTAATAAAGAAATAGGTGAAATTAATATCTTTGTGCTATAAATACAAATATTTATATAGGTATTTAAATGAATCTACTGTGCTTGCAACCCCCCCGGTTCCGCCTCTGTATACAATGCCGGGCAAATTCCCCAGTAACATCACGGCCTCTTTCGAGGCATAATACCAGCAGGCTTTTTTAAAAATATGTATATATGATATAATAATGTTCCGTTCCAGTAATGTCAAGCTTATACTGTATGGTGTTTCAGATTAATGCATGAGACATTTATTTATGATCTAATAATGTTCCGCGTCAGTAACGTGATGCATTTTTCTTTGATGACTTTGCCTCTCAAAAATCTCTACCCTCCAGTACCAAACATGATTCTTTTGGAACTGTGTTCATCGTCAAACATCAGGTAAATGTTACAGTTTATACCCATCAATCTGAGGTATCATTGGGTTCAAGGATAACAATTGTGGTATATGCTACAGACCTACTACTCAACAACTACAATTACTACTGTATATAACTAATTGAACATGAAATTTTGTTGCCTGCCCAAGTCCAGAAGAGATCGGAGAGAAACAAAAAGGACAAGAATAGAATAGAAAAACATGGCTTTCAGCTCGGTACCAAACAATGATCAGATTCCACACAATGCCCTGGCTTCTTGGTTGTAGAATTAGTGATCGCTCAATCAAATAAGGCTCTGCCACACAGTTTCTCTGCACTGACCCAAAATGGGGCGATATTATCCTCACTTAGTCACACTTTATGTTCCTGTAGATCCTCCTCACAAACAATGTAGATCCAAGATATCCAACGGCACCTAGAAAAAGCACCAAGCAGTATTAAACTAACAATACCATGGTTTGTCTACCACAAGATTCCAGAAGAGCTTACCGCATAGTGTTCCTAAACCTAGGCAGAACATTAGAGTGTAGCCGAAGTAGAAGCTTGTCTGGAAGAATCCTGACATCTTGGTCTTCATGTGGTAATAATATATGGAGTAGAGGTAAACATACACAGCAGTGGATGCAGCAGAGAAGAATGAAGTCCATTGCCAGTGGTAGTTCTCCGCATTTAGCAAGAAATATGTTCCAACAATTGTTACACATATGGTGACAATTATGAGGATTAGAAAGACCAGCAACATGAACCCGTAAACATAGTAGACCTGTCAGTGGTTGATCAAAAAAGAAGAGGCATCAATGTCAACTCCAATGCCTCCTTAGTAATGAAGCTTAGAGATGGAAAAAAAACAGGCTTGTCTTCCATACCTTATAGTTCCAGAAGGATGTGAAGACAAAGTACATCTCAATAAAGATACTACCAAAAGGAAGCAGTCCTCCCATAAGCGCAATGACAGATGGTGTGAGGTACCATTTCTTCTCAGGAATAGGTCGAGGAATAGTCTTTACCCTACACGGATTGTTTGGGGAGCCACTCCAGTTTCTACCAACAACAGTTCCCAAAAGGGCAAGAGGGAAAGAGATGAAAGCCCACAGGATGAAAACAACCACCATCGTACCAAATGGTATGGCAGCTAATGATCCATAGAAAATAGCAATAGTGTTAAGCACTAGGCCAATTCCAAAGCACATAAATGGGAAAAGTGATGCTGTCATGGCCATCGCCTTGATCCAGTTTTTGCCTGCTCCCCCAGAAGGATTTGAAACAAGTGAGCACCTTATAGAATTATAGGTACACAGTTCAATTTTACATGATAAATAAGCCCATACCTCCATGCCGTGAGTATAGTGCACCACTGACATATCCAGAGATGAATGAAGTAAGAGCATAGCAAACAATGAATGTTGTGACAATAGCTCCTCGCCTGGCAGAATAAGTACACATAGTGAGTGACATTTTGAGTAGCATAACAAAGTACAGTTATCCTTCAAGAAAACAAAGTAGAATTAGAATGCTTTGTTTTTGCAGTTGCTTGTGATTCCTACCCTACATACACAAACTCCAAGAATCAAATGTTTCTTGATGCATTGCCTTCAAACATTACATCACTAGGATGAGGCAACACAAACTATAGTGTTAAAAAGTACTAGTTTCAGAAAAAATAAACTGTATGTTTTATGTTTATAATATCAAATGTATATGCAAAGTGTCATAAAACAAGAGTCACTCAGGCAGCTCCATTAAAATGCAGGTTTTACCAATTACTACAAGTGGCTTGTAAAGAGAATGATGTTTTATGAAGCAACATAATAAATTCACATACCCAATGTACAGCATTCCAATGATTGCCAATAAAATCACTAGTAGAATCAGTGCTGCCAACTGTGTACCAATACCAACAAGAGCTGAAAGAAGAACTAGATTGCAAGGAGGCCGGAAAACATCACCATGTACAAGCTTCCATCCAGATTCTTCATTGACATCTCGTTCCTAATACAAACTAATGTATATCAGCAAAGGATACGAGGTAAAAATAATTAAAAATTAGAACCTGCATAAACACTAAAACACTACTGGAATAACACTATGTGAATATCATCTATATAGAAACTCACCAGAGTTTCAATATCATCATCATCACGGGCATACTTTGCATAATCATTTCTTAGAGTCCGCATCAGTATCATTGACACTAGTCCAGTGAGAAAGATAACCATCATGAACGAATTGAAAATTGAGAACCAGTGAATCTGCAATTACAAGAAATAACTAGAAATTAAGAAGGTATGCTTCAGGTCCTCTCAAACATGTATGGCACAGTTAACGGGAAGCAACTAGAGTGAAGTTTGTATTGTAATTATGAGGAGCCAAGCTGCAAAGATTTCCTTAATTGCAAAAATATATACCTATATTACCTGGTGTTCAAAGAAAGGATAGTCCAGATACACATCAAAGCGGTGAGCAAATGTTATGTTTGTTTGTTCCCATTTGACAGAATATGTCATGTCCAATGCCTTGTTCACATCAATAAGCTTTGGGCTTTCTTGAGTAAGATTAACATGGATAATCTGCATGGCATGGAAGTAGCAAGGACGATAAGCTATACTAATGGCTATGTGAGGTGATATAAGCTCGTGATACACAAACCTGATTGCCGTTGTATCTGATGACGATATTCTTGTGGGTCCATAGGAAATACTTGTTATCATTGTTTCTGTCTGCCTCTCCAACAAAACCTGAAGATTTGAAAAAGGTAAGCCTAGAGAAGGTCTTACAGAGAGCACATAAAGAAAAGAATAAGGAGTATATACATACCCCACAAAGGCAAATCATCTTGATTGTAGCACAATAGCAGGGGGCAGCGTATCCAGAAAAGGAAATCTTAAGTCAGTACATCAAGTGTATAGTGCATACAGATTTAGTTATTACTAAAATGGCGAGCAGGCACACGGGTTAATCAAAAGAGGAAACAGATAACTCACCAATGAAAAATTCAAACCAATATGAGTTCTCAATCGCATCTGACAATTGCTTAGCCTTGACAAGATCCAGGTCTAGTGAACAAATTGTAGCCTTATCAACATTCTCTGAGACAAAGCATGACCAATTTTAGTCATCGGCCTCATCACATCTACCTTACCCCTTCAATGTTGAAGTACTGAAGCAGGACAGAAGCAAAGATCACTTACTTCTGAACTTTATGTCAATCTGGCTGTCAATGAGTTCATTCCCACCAAGGACCTCGCCAAGTCCTCCCCACTTATGCACATGGTTTTCTGACGCATGGCAAAATGGGAGGCTGTAGTAGTTGTATGTCTCCTGGGGATTGTTGTACGGACCAACCTTGTTCACCCAGAGCGTCACAGGCTCCTCTGCTTGGTACTAAAAATAAATAAACAGCAGCAGAAAGCAACCGTAAGGATGAGAAGGATTAAACAACTTTTTGGCAAAACGTCAAAAATCCTGTCTAGCGCTGGGCACAAAATTCACCCAACTTACACAATGGAGGCAAAAGCAAGGCATTGCAGACCAACTAGACTATACTCCCTCCATCCCTAAATATTTGTCGTTTACGCTTCCCGAGAAACAACTTTGACAAAATATATATTAAAAAATATTAATATTTATGGTACATAATTAGTATCATTAGAAAGATCTTTGAATCTAGTTTTTTAATAAATTTATTTGGAGATACAAATATTGCACGCATTTTCTACAAATCGAATCAAATTTGTGGCACGCACACAACCGGCGACAGATATTCTAGGACGGAGGGAGTATATCCATGGTTCCGCTAGGCGCTCGCCTAGGCGCGACTAGGCGCGACTAGGCTCTAGTCGGAGGGTGTCCGCCTCGCCTATGGGGGTAGGCGGACCCCTAGGCGGCGGCGGCTCGTCGGCGGCGGCGGTGGTGGTGGAGGAGCGCCTGGCGGAGGTCGTCGGTGGGGGAGGAGGAGCTGCGAGCGGTGGCGGGCGCTCGCGCGGGCTTGCGCGGGCGGCGGTGGTGGTGGAGGAGCGCCTAGCGGAGGTCGTTGCTGGGGGAGAAGGAGCTGCGAGCGGCGGCGGTCGCTCGCGCGGGCGGCAGGCGCTCGGGCGGGCGCAGGCGCGGGCGGCGGCGGTGTGGGAGGAGGCGTGGATAAGGTGCGCTGGGCCGTTTTTAACGGTGGATAAGGTGGGTTGGGCCGTTTTTATGGGCCTTTCTTCTCTTTTCTCCCTGTTCCATGACCATTGGTCTTCTATTTTTTCTTTTCTTTTAAGTACTTAAGTATGTATTAATAAATTTAAGTATGTATTGGAAAACGCTTAGAAAAACGCCTAGGAACGCCTAGGCGCGATTAATCCCGCCTAGGCGCTAGGCTGAGGGTCAGCGCCTAGATTCCGCCCAGCGCCTAGCTGAACTTTGAGTATATCACAAGCAATAGGCACCTGAACTGAATGCAGCAAAGAAAAAATAGTCATAGAAGATGCACTTCGATCAGTCTAACGTCAGAAGATTACTAATCGACACAATGGCCTGAATGCCTCCACACTGCTGTTTCTCCCCACCCATTGCACTCCTAGCCGCAATCGGCCAGTAATACAGGTAAGATCTAGCAACCGCCGGACAGCTCGATCCGGCGCACACTACACAGAGATCCCGCTGGCCCGGGCCGGCGCCACGCAGATCTGGCCCCAAGCGAGCGCGGATCTAGCGGCGCGCGGAGTGTAGCGCGCGAGCTGAGCCAACCGCTGCCGCTGGGAGGCACGATACCAAGGGGGTTTTCGTTTTCCGACCGCATGTAGTGTGCTCGTTTCGACGGAGCGAGAGTGGGAGATGGGGGGCAAGTCGTCGAGTACCTTGTGGTCGGAGTCGGAGGCGGCGGCGAGGGGTAGGAGGACGAGGAGGGTGATGGCGGCGGACACGGCGCCGGCGGCGGAGGCCATTGCCGGATGGAATGGCCGGCCGGCGCGGAGCGGTGGTCGTCTCGGTTTTTCTCGCTGTGTTTGGCGGAGTGCGAGTGCGACGGAAGGGGACTGCTGCATGGAAGGCAGGGGAAACCCGAGGTTTTTGAGGAAAGGTGCAACACATTGAGGGCTGCAGGGAGACCGTCAGTTTTTTTTTACTTCTATTTATTTCTTTTATTGCTTATTTTATCAGAAATGATACACATCAGTAGAGTGTTTGAACCCTCGATTTTTCTTTCGTCTCTTTCCCCCTCTCTCTTCTTCTCTATCTCCGACGGGCTTAGAAAGGGACAGGGGTGACCATAGCCATGATGGTGGCGGGGGAAGGGGAAGAAGCAGATCTCCGCGGGTGTGGTAGGGTCTCGCCGGAGCTCCGCGATGCTCTATTTTTCTATTGAGAACAAACCTCAACATGTGCTTGAGAGATAGCTCTCTAAACATTGATAAGGGATGTATGGATTCTAGAGAAGAGAGGAGCTACGGTGCCCCTCAACCAACCACTCGGATCCCACGAGTGAATAGAAAGTTCAATCTACGTGGGATCTCAGAATCGCCCACCTATCCTCCTGAGAAGTTTGTTTGGTTTCAAACTCGGATTCAAATAGGAGTACACCATGCTAGCGAGACACTACCATGCCATGGCGAGGGCAGCAACGCATCAAGGTGCACTAGAAAAGAAATAGAGTGTGGAAGAAGCTCAAAACACTTAGCGTTCGTTCAACAGATTCTATTTTATTTATTATGTTTAGTTACTAGTAATATAATCCTATTTTATCAAAATGCTTATTTGGATTCACCGCTTGAAATTTTATGAATGGGAGTAATCCTAAAAGTTGGCTTTTGTTTACCGGTTATTATTTTCCCATCTCGCATGCTAATCAGACGCTATTATTAACGTCTCCATTAATCGTGAGCTTGCATCTAAGAACAGAGGTAAGAGAATAGGATGTTGGGCAGCTTCCACAATTGTGCAAAGGCAGGATTCGAACAATAGTGGAGATAGGCCGAAAGAATTAGGGCGTATTTGGTTGATGCCTCCACTTGCCAAGCCGCAACGCAGGCGGCGCCAAAACTACGGTGCTCGATTTGGTCCCCACACATTTGGCGAGCTCTGGCGTGGAAACTGAACTGGCATGAGCATGATCCAAATGCGCGTCAATACTGCGGTGCGAAAGTTACGGCGCAATGCGGCGAGGTTCGGACGCCAACAAACACGACCTTATCTAATTAGTCTGTTAAGTTAAACTAGAGAACAACCACATATACCCATTGGAACCACCGTACCCCAATACTTAAAAATTGTAAGGGCGTGTTTGGATTGTAGAATTTTTAAAGGAAAAGTACAGGAATCAAGATTCCTCTATTTTTTGCACTGTTCATACATTTGGAACACAGGATTGAGCAAATCCTTTCCTTAGGAAAGTTTCCTTCACCCATGCATTTTGAAGGAAAGAAAACATCCGGTCTAAGCTAAGGGAAACTTTCCTGTGACTTGCATGATTGGTCATTCACGTCACTTGTGTTCTCGCCATGCATCAACTCCAGTGCTCCATTGACCTACTGAAAGTCCCTAGTTTGGTTTTGGCTAATTGATGAAACCTAGGACTAACCTTTGTATCTAAGTGGATGATTTAGATAAAGGTGGTCATTGAATATGAGACATGACATTGACTCATATGACCAAGATGGTGAAGACCAAGATGAGGCTTGGCTCGATGGACCGGTTGTGAAGGTGAAGGGCAAGTCGAGGCTTCGAAGCGAAGGACCATGCGATGGTGAAGCTTGAGCAAGACTTAGCGCCGACGGATCGATGCAACGGTGAAGAGCAAGTGAAGTCAAGGTCGATGGATCGAGACGGTCATGTGATGATATGAAGTGGATCATATCATTTGGAGAAACAAAATGGGCTCAAGGCAAAGGTATAACCATAGGGCCATTTTGTTTTACACTCAAGACACCATAGAGGGTGTGAGTGGTTTAGGATCGATAGCCGAACTATTAAGAGGGGAAGTCTTATCGGTTATTCGATGCACGGGTGCCACTAGGTGAATTCATGAAGTGCATTGCATGTAGGGCCTAGTGAGCTAATTGGAAAACCTTTGAAAATGATTGAGAAAAAGCTAACACACAAGCACATGGAGATGTACACTTGATGGTGTTGGCACATTTGCAAAGGTGGTGTTGGTCGCGCTGTGGTTTGCGGGTAGAGAGGGGTTTGGGTTCCTCTCTCCCTCCCGCCGAGCGTGCGAGCGCGGGATTCAGGCGATTTCGGGGAAACGAAATGCCTATTTTCCACTACGCCGGAAGTTGGAAAAGAAACGGAAGCGAACGGAGGTCACAGAGGTGACCGGACGCTGCACCGGACGCGGTCTCGGTATGACCGGACGCGTCCGGTCGGTACAGCGCAGTGTCGGGCGCGCGGGTTAGGGTTTGCAACCGGCGCGTCC
Organism: Saccharum hybrid cultivar R570; assembly: GCA_038087645.1. Classification (NCBI taxonomy): domain Eukaryota; kingdom Viridiplantae; phylum Streptophyta; class Magnoliopsida; order Poales; family Poaceae; genus Saccharum; species Saccharum hybrid cultivar. The sequence goes on along the minus strand of JAQSUU010000190.1, from coordinate 4,970,814 downwards.
GGTCACTCGCGGGACCGGTGCGTCCGGTCAGGTGCCCAGGAGGATCTGCGGTTCGGAAGGACGATCGGACGCGGGGCGCGTCCGGTCACACGCGATCGGACGCGTCCGGTCGTCGAAGGAGCTTACTGGACTCTGACCGGACGCTGGCACTGTCGCGTCCGGTCGTTCTCTGGAGCGCGTCCGGTCGTTGTTTCGCGGGCGCGGGTGCTGTGCGGATCGGCGCGTCCGGTCAGTTACGGGACCGGTGCGTCCGGTCGTGACCGGCGCGTCCGGTCGTTGCGACCAGCGCGTCCGGTCGTTGCTTCGCGCGTGCGGTGCTGAGCGACCGGCGCGTCCGGTCGGTTGAGCGGCGCGTCCGGTCATAGCGTTTGACCGTTGGCGCGCAGTGACCGTTGGAGGATCTAACGGTCGGTTTTGAAATTTGGAGGACACGTGGACGTCGCAGGACGACCGGACGCGGTTGAGCGCGTCCGGTCAGTTTCGACCGGCGCGTCCGGTCGTCCCGAAAAAACGGTCAGTGGAGTTGCAACGGCTCTATTTGTTTGGGGTGCTTATAAATACTCGTTGGCCGGCCCTTGGGGAGGTCACTTGGCATTTCTAACACTCTTGTGCATCCTTTGAGCAAAAGCAACTCCTCCCACTCATCTCCCTTGCTTGATTGCAAATCAAAAGTGAGATTGAGTGATCCCAAAGTGCATTGCATAGCTTGAGGGCATCTAGTGGCACTTGTGGGTGGTTTAGCCGGTGGATTTCTTGTTACTCTTGGAGAGTACCGCTCCTAGCCGGCTTGGAGATTGTTGGAGGCGTTGGCAAGAAAAGGTGATTGTTCTTGGCCACCTCCGGTTGTTTGTGAGAGGTTCTTGTGCTTTCCTCGGCGGGACGCCAAAAGCAACTCTATTGGATTGCGCGTGTCATTGAGTTACCTCACTTGAGAGTGGTGTCTTGCGGTGCCTTGCGGGGCGTGCCTTGAGGGGCAAGTGACTTGAGGGTCACACCGAGGAACCATCTAAGTGTTGGTCGACACAACCGGTGACGTAGCTTGTCGGTGCACAAGTGAACACCGGGTGAACAAAATATTGTGTCTCTTGTCTCCCGGTGATTGGTCTACATATTGTGTTGTTGTCAATATTAATTGATTGTATATCATCTTGGTGATTGGCAACATCTTCACTCCACCGTCGGTATAAGATTCACAATCCTCTCTCTCGCATTTACTTTTACTAGATTCTCTTGTGTAGCTCTAGTGGTAGCCTTTTCTAGTAGTTGTTAGCTTGCTCACTAGTGTAAGTTAGTGACTTAGCACTTGTGTGAACTAGAGATCATAATCTACTAGACTTGTGGATAGGAGGCTTGCATCACAACCTTTGGCTAAGCAAAACTCGCTTTACGCCGTTTGTTATTCTAACAAGTTTGCTTAGTGGTGCTTGTAGAATTTTTTATAGGCTATTCACCCCCCCTCTAGCCATCTAGGACCTTACAAGTGGTATCGGAGCCGTGGTCACCGTTTTAATCAAGGCTTAACATCCTTCGGTGTGAAAAATGGCTCAAATTGTGTTCAATCATGTTGGGGGCAAGCCACCGTTCTTTGATGGTGTTAGTTCTTTTGCTCATTGGAAGAGAAAGATGACAATGTACCTTGGTTCTATTCATGAGAGAGTATTGCAAGTCACCGAGAATGATTTTGCTATCATTGATCCCAATCATCTCACCGATGAAGATAGAGCAAATAGAACATGCAATAGAATGGCTCTCAATACACTCTACAATGGTATTGACACAAAAGTGTTTGAGGGCATCAAAGATTTGGAATTGGCTAGTGAAGTATGGACAAGGTTGAGTGAGACATATGAAGGCACTAAGGTTGTGAAGAGTGCCAAGCTATATGGGCTCAAGAGTGAGTTTGAGAACTTCAAGAAAAAGGATGATGAAACAATCATAGAAATGTTTCATAGATTGCAAGTGATAGTCAATGATCTCAAGAGCTTAGGGCACAAGACTCAAGATCAAGATTTTTGTCACAAGTTCTTGTTGAGCTTACCTAAAAGATTCAAGATGTTGATCATGATGCTACAAAGAGATGGGCTTGAAACAATGAAGCCCAATGATTTGCTTGGAGAGGTATTGACCTTTGACAAGTATGATCAAGATGTTGATGAGAAGGAGGATGAAAAGAAGAAGACCGTGGCATTCAAGGCCACCTCCTCAAAGGGCAAAGCTTCAATTCAAGAAGAAGATGATAGCGAAGAAGATGAAGAATTGGAAGTTGATGATGAGGCACTTGCTCTAGTTGTCAAAAACATTGGCAAAATGTTTATCAAAAGAAGAGGCTTCAAAAAGAGAAATGACAATTTCAAGAGCAATGAGCAACAAAGGAAGTGCTTCAATTGTGATAGCACTGAACATCTTCAAGCCGAATGTCCCTATGACAAGAAGAAGAACAACAAGAGGGGCAAGTTTGAGAAGAAGAAGAGAGAGGCCAAGATGACATTCAAGAAAGGCAAAAATGGTGCCTATGTGATCACTTGGGAAAGTGATGATAATGAAGAAGAAGAATCATCCAACAAGGCATTTGCTTCCATTGCTATCAACAAGAAGCCATCACTATTTGATTCATCCTCTTCATGCTTCATGGCTAAAGAAGCTAAGGTATTATATGATGAGAGTGATGATGAAAGTGAAATGGAATATGCTCATGATAGTGATAATGATAATGATAATGATAATGAAAATAATGATGATGAACCAACTAAAGAACAACTATATGACTTGATGCAACAAACTAGAGACATAGCTATTGCCAAGAACAAGGAGTGTAAGAAGCTTTCAATGAAAGTAGCAATACTTGAGAAAGTTCTTAGTGAGCTTAAGACCACTCATGAGAGTCTAGTGGAAGACCATGAGGATCTTGGTAAGGCTCATTTCAAGCTTAAAAAGGCTCACTCATTGCTACTTGAGCAACAAGAAAAGAAGGAGGTTGTTGTATCATGTGATATAGGTGTTACATGTGATATAATTGATGAATCCTTTAATGAACCTATCATCATGTCAAATGCTAACCCTTCTTGTAGCTCTTCATCCACCACCACCAACTCTACCTCCACTACTAGTGATGGTTTCACTTGTGATGCCTCACTAATGGTTGAGAATGAGACTCTCAAGAGAGAGGTGGATGAGCTCACTCACGCCCTAGGCAAGGCCTATGGTGGTGAGGCCCGCTTGCTTAAGTGCTTGGGTAGCCAAAGGTTCTCTCTTAACAAAGAGGGAGTGGGCTACATCCCCAAGAAAGGCAAGTCGGCCTTTGCAACTCCGAAGCCTAGCTTTGTGAAGGGCAATGGTCGGTTTTGCAATAGATGCAAGCAAGTTGGGCACCTAGAGCATAATTGCACTAAAAAGAACCAAAGCAAGAACCTTGTTAATGCTATACCTTTTGATTCTTGCTATGTGCTTACCAAGGGTGTGAAGGGTGTGCAAGCTAAGTTTGTTGGTACACCAATTGTGGGCCCAAAGAAGAAGGCTATTTGGGTACCAAAGAGCTTAGTTACTAACCTACAAGGACCCAAGCAAAAATGGGTACCTAAACTTCATTGATTTGCTTGTAGGTCAATTACAAAGCCGGAGGAAGACATTGGATTATTGATAGTGGGTGCACTCAACACATGACCGGTACATCAAGAATGTTTGATTCATTCAATGACAATGATAGTGGTGTTGATTCTATCATATTTGGTAATAACAAGAAAGGCAAGGTTATTGGCTTGGGCAAGATTGCAATATCAAATGATATGAGTATCTCCAATGTGTTGCTAGTCGAAAGCTTGGATTTCAATCTTCTATCCGTGGCACAAATATGTGATCTAGGCTACAAATGCATCTTTGGGGTTGATGATGTGGAAGTTATTAGTGTGGATGGTTCAAATGTGTCATTCAAGGGCTTTAGATATGAGAATCTCTACCTAGTTGACTTCAATGCTAGAGAAACTTCTTTGACAACTTGCTTAGTCTCCAAATCAAGCATGGGTTGGCTTTGGCATAGAAGGCTTGGTCATGTTGGCATGAAACAATTGAAGAAGCTTACAACTCACAATCTTGTCAATGGTTTGAAAGATGTTGAATTTGAGAAGAATAAGCTTTGTAGTGCATGTCAAGCCGGGAAGCAAGTTGGAAGCTCACATCCAAAGAAGAGTACAATGAGCACATGCAAAGCATTTGAGTTGATGCACATGGATCTATTTGGACCAACAACATATACAAGCATAGGCGGCAACAAGTATGGCTTTGTCATAGTGGATGACTTCACAAGATTCACATGGGTATTCTTTCTTAGTGACAAAAGTGAAGTGTTTGACACCTTCAAGACATTTCTCACTAGAGTTCACAATGAGTTTGAGATTAGAATCAAGAAAGTGAGAAGTGACAATGGAAGCGAGTTCAAGAATACAAGAATTGAAGAACTTTGTGATCATTATGGTATTGGACATCAATTCTCGGCCAAGTACACTCCACAATCAAATGGCCTAGTTGAGAGGAAGAATAGAACATTGCTTGATATGGCTAGATCAATGCTTCATGAGTACAATGTGAGTCAATCATTTTGGGATGAAGCAATCAATACCGCTTGCTACTATATCAATAGACTATATTGTCATCCATTGCTAGAGAAGACTCCATATGAGTTACTTCATGGAAGAAAGCCCAATATTTCTTACTTTAGGGTGTTTGGTTGCAAATGCTATATCTTGAAGAAGGGCACTAGATTGGGAAAGTTTGACAAAAGATGTGATGAGGGGTTCCTACTTGGTTATTCAACTACAAGCAAAGCTTATAGAGTTTGGAACAACTCAAGTGGCATTCTAGAAGAAGTCCATGATGTGCAATTTGATGAAACCAATGGGTCACAAGATGAAGAAGAGAATCTAGATGATGTTAGTGGAACTCTATTGGTGGAAGCAATGAAGAACATGGACATTGGGGACATTAGAGCAAAGCAAGTTATTGATATTCAAGATGATGATAAAGATCAAGTGCTCAATTCTCCATTCAAGCTAGCTAGTGACTCTCAAGTGCAAGATCAAGGTGCTAGTTCTTCTCATCAAGATACATCAAGTGATCAACCAAGTTCAAGCAATCAAGTGCAAGTACTCCAACCACAACATGTTTCAAGAGATCACCCCATTAATAGTATTATTGGTGATATTAGAAGTGGTGTGCAAACAAGATCAAGATTGACTATGTTTTGTGAGCATGCATCATTTGTGTCAACCATAGAACCAAAGAAGATAGAAGAAGCTTTGAGGGATGCCGATTGGATTATGGCTATGCAAGAAGAACTAAACAATTTCACAAGAAATGATGTTTGGAAGTTGGTAGAAAGGCCAAATGACTACAATGTGATTGGAACCAAGTGGGTGTTCAAAAACAAGCAAGATCAAGATGGCATTGTAGTGAGAAACAAAGCAAGACTAGTTGCTCAAGGTTACACTCAAGTTGAAGGTCTTGACTATGATGAGACATATGCTCCCGTGGCAAGATTGGAGGCAATAAGGATTCTATTGGCTTATGCTTGTGCACATAACATCAAACTATATCAAATGGATGTCAAAAGTGCATTTCTCAATGGGATTATCAATGAGTTAGTATTTGTTGAGCAACCGCCCGGATTTGAAGATGACAACAAACCCAACCATGTCTACAAGTTGAAGAAGGCTTTATATGGCTTAAAGCAAGCACCTAGAGCATGGTATGAGAGGCTAAGGGATTTCCTTCTCTCTAAGGGATTCAAAATGGGCAAGGTTGATACTACTCTATTCACCAAGAAGATTGGAAATGATCTATTCATAGTGCAAATATATGTTGATGACATCATCTTTGGATCAACCGATCAAGCTTATTGTGAAGAATTTGGTGCTATGATGGCCAAAGAGTTTGAAATGTCTATGATTGGTGAACTTAGTTACTTCCTTGGTCTCCAAGTCAAGCAATTGAAGAATGGAACATTTGTGAGTCAAGGGAAATACATAAGGGACATGTTGAAGAAGTTTGGAATACAAGATGCAAAGCCAATTTCAACTCCAATGGGCACAAATGGCAATTTGGATAGTGATCTTGATGGTAAAATGGTGAATCAAAAGGAATATCGGTCTTTGATTGGAAGTCTACTCTATGTCACCGCATCAAGGCCGGATGTCATGTTTAGTGTTTGCATGTGTGCTAGATATCAAGCCTCACCTAGAGAGAGTCATCTCACGGTGGCAAAGAGAATATTGAGGTACTTGAAGCAAACAAGAGATGTTGGACTATGGTATCCTAAGGGGTCAAAGTTTGAATTGATTGGATATTCGGACTCCGACTATGGGGGTTGCAAGATCAATAGAAAGAGCACAAGTGGCACATGTCAATTACTTGGAAGATCACTTGTGTCATGGTCCTCAAAGAAACAAAATAGTGTGGCAATCTCTACCGCCGAAGCCGAATATGTGAGTGCGGGGAGTTGTTGTGCACAATTGCTATGGATGAAATCAACTTTGAAGGATTATGGCCTCAACTTCAAGAATGTGCCGTTGCTATGTGATAATGAGAGTGCAATCAAGATGATACAAAACCCGGTTCAACATGGAAGAACAAAGCATATTGACATAAGACATCATTTCATTAGAGATCATCAACAAAAGGGAGATATTGCCATTGAAAGTGTTGGCACCGATGATCAACTTGCCGATATTCTCACTAAGCCACTTGATGAAAAGAGGTTTTGCAAGCTAAGGAATGAATTGAACATTCTTGATTTCTCAAACATGAGTTGAATGCACCCCACCCACTTATTGACATGCTCTCCTTCGACATTGCAAGGTAAAGTTGATTGACATATCATTCATCCTATGCTAAGGACTTACTAGAGCATGTAGACATATTAAGTGGTATGCATGGGCATTCATGATAAATCAAATGAATTTGATGGATATATGTTACCACTATTGCCTCTTTGTTTGTTTTGATCTAGTGGTGGCATATGACATGTTTGTGAGCTTGTAAACCTAGTGTTGAATCTAGAAGATTTGCTATAAGTGTTTAATTCAACATAGGCAAGATAACCCTTATTTTGAGGAGTGAAGAAGCTTGTCTTTGGTTCAAATCGAATTAAATATCTTTGGCAAGTATTCTAGGTTAAACCAAATTTGATAAATTTTTAACCTTACATGTGGTATCCAATTAATTTCAATCTACTCCATCAAACACTTTTCCTTCTCTCCACAATTTGATCCCCTTTTTGGGTAAGTTGTTGACAAAGGGGGAGAGAAAAAGATGATTCAACTTGATAAAGGGGTAAATAAAATTTATGATGAGAAAAAGATGATTCAACTTGATAAAGGGGTAAATAAAATTTGTTGATGCACACAAGTAGGGGGAGCAAGCTCATAAACAAAGTTGTTGCATTTGTTTGTGCATTCTCATATGACTTGCTCATTGCACATGTATTTAAATTCAATATACATGCTTGTGTGGTGCAATGCTAGTATAGAAATTGGATGATGAAATGATCTACTAGCATGCATAGGAATAGTTTACATGTGGTATCTAGACTTGCCTAAAGCTTTACAAGTGGTTAGCTTTACAAGTGGTCCAAGAACCTTTACATATAATGTTGATCTCACGGGGTTCTTGAGTTTTGATGGATGTCTAGTTACTTCATGATGCTAAGGATGGTGTAAAAGGCAACTCCGATTGGTATCACGCTTCAAAGGTCCATTTCTTACACCTTAGCATCATTTTGGTAGAATTACTCTCCCAACACTTCTATCCATGCATATGTGCAAAGCTTTCAATCCAAACTCTATGCACATATGTAGGGGGAGCTAATGCTACCAAAACCGAGCTTGTGATAATTGTCCAAATTTTATTTATGAGCATAATGATTGGACAAGTATGACAAGTTCAAAACTTTTATTATCAAAATCATCTTTGTGAGGGTTGTCATCAATTACCAAAAAGGGGGAGATTGAAAGTCCCTAGTTTGGTTTTGGCTAATTGATGAAACCTAGGACTAACCTTTGTATCTAAGTGGATGATTTAGATAAAGGTGGTCATTGAATATGAGACATGACATTGACTCATATGACCAAGATGGTGAAGACCAAGATGAGGCTTGGCTCGATGGACCGGTTGTGAAGGTGAAGGGCAAGTCGAGGCTTCGAAGCGAAGGACCATGCGATGGTGAAGCTTGAGCAAGACTTAGCGCCGACGGATCGATGCAACGGTGAAGAGCAAGTGAAGTCAAGGTCGATGGATCGAGACGGTCATGTGATGATATGAAGTGGATCATATCATTTGGAGAAACAAAATGGGCTCAAGGCAAAGGTATAACCATAGGGCCATTTTGTTTTACACTCAAGACACCATAGAGGGTGTGAGTGGTTTAGGATCGATAGCCGAACTATTAAGAGGGGAAGTCTTATCGGTTATTCGATGCACGGGTGCCACTAGGTGAATTCATGAAGTGCATTGCATGTAGGGCCTAGTGAGCTAATTGGAAAACCTTTGAAAATGATTGAGAAAAAGCTAACACACAAGCACATGGAGATGTACACTTGATGGTGTTGGCACATTTGCAAAGGTGGTGTTGGTCGCGCTGTGGTTTGCGGGTAGAGAGGGGTTTGGGTTCCTCTCTCCCTCCCGCCGAGCGTGCGAGCGCGGGATTCAGGCGATTTCGGGGAAACGAAATGCCTATTTTCCACTACGCCGGAAGTTGGAAAAGAAACGGAAGCGAACGGAGGTCACAGAGGTGACCGGACGCTGCACCGGACGCGGTCTCGGTATGACCGGACGCGTCCGGTCGGTACAGCGCAGTGTCGGGCGCGCGGGTTAGGGTTTGCAACCGGCGCGTCCGGTCACTCGCGGGACCGGTGCGTCCGGTCAGGTGCCCAGGAGGATCTGCGGTTCGGAAGGACGATCGGACGCGGGGCGCGTCCGGTCACACGCGATCGGACGCGTCCGGTCGTCGAAGGAGCTTACTGGACTCTGACCGGACGCTGGCACTGTCGCGTCCGGTCGTTCTCTGGAGCGCGTCCGGTCGTTGTTTCGCGGGCGCGGGTGCTGTGCGGATCGGCGCGTCCGGTCAGTTACGGGACCGGTGCGTCCGGTCGTGACCGGCGCGTCCGGTCGTTGCGACCAGCGCGTCCGGTCGTTGCTTCGCGCGTGCGGTGCTGAGCGACCGGCGCGTCCGGTCGGTTGAGCGGCGCGTCCGGTCATAGCGTTTGACCGTTGGCGCGCAGTGACCGTTGGAGGATCTAACGGTCGGTTTTGAAATTTGGAGGACACGTGGACGTCGCAGGACGACCGGACGCGGTTGAGCGCGTCCGGTCAGTTTCGACCGGCGCGTCCGGTCGTCCCGAAAAAACGGTCAGTGGAGTTGCAACGGCTCTATTTGTTTGGGGTGCTTATAAATACTCGTTGGCCGGCCCTTGGGGAGGTCACTTGGCATTTCTAACACTCTTGTGCATCCTTTGAGCAAAAGCAACTCCTCCCACTCATCTCCCTTGCTTGATTGCAAATCAAAAGTGAGATTGAGTGATCCCAAAGTGCATTGCATAGCTTGAGGGCATCTAGTGGCACTTGTGGGTGGTTTAGCCGGTGGATTTCTTGTTACTCTTGGAGAGTACCGCTCCTAGCCGGCTTGGAGATTGTTGGAGGCGTTGGCAAGAAAAGGTGATTGTTCTTGGCCACCTCCGGTTGTTTGTGAGAGGTTCTTGTGCTTTCCTCGGCGGGACGCCAAAAGCAACTCTATTGGATTGCGCGTGTCATTGAGTTACCTCACTTGAGAGTGGTGTCTTGCGGTGCCTTGCGGGGCGTGCCTTGAGGGGCAAGTGACTTGAGGGTCACACCGAGGAACCATCTAAGTGTTGGTCGACACAACCGGTGACGTAGCTTGTCGGTGCACAAGTGAACACCGGGTGAACAAAATATTGTGTCTCTTGTCTCCCGGTGATTGGTCTACATATTGTGTTGTTGTCAATATTAATTGATTGTATATCATCTTGGTGATTGGCAACATCTTCACTCCACCGTCGGTATAAGATTCACAATCCTCTCTCTCGCATTTACTTTTACTAGATTCTCTTGTGTAGCTCTAGTGGTAGCCTTTTCTAGTAGTTGTTAGCTTGCTCACTAGTGTAAGTTAGTGACTTAGCACTTGTGTGAACTAGAGATCATAATCTACTAGACTTGTGGATAGGAGGCTTGCATCACAACCTTTGGCTAAGCAAAACTCGCTTTACGCCGTTTGTTATTCTAACAAGTTTGCTTAGTGGTGCTTGTAGAATTTTTTATAGGCTATTCACCCCCCCTCTAGCCATCTAGGACCTTACACCTACCCATGCTAATCTCAAGCTACCAAGGTTAGTAAAACAGGGTTTCAAATAAAATAAGATTCTTCTACTATCTCATTCCTGCATTCTAAATACCCATTCCTACAAAAGTTCAGTGTTTTTTCATTCCTCTGTTTTACCACCACATTCCTTTCATATTTCTGTATTTTCTCTCGTTCCTGTGTTTTTTATTTCTGCATTCCAAACAAGCCCCTAGGGGTTGTTTGGATTGAAGGAATTACAAAGGAATTCCAAAGGATTGTATTCCTGTGGAAAGTTTTTGAAGATTGTTGTTTGGATTGAAGGAAAAATACATCTCTTTCCAAAGGAAAGGATTCCTATGCTGTACAAAACGCATGAAAAAAGCATCCAGTTGAACTAAAGGGAATTCTTATCTCTTGGTCGCTTGGTCGTCACCGCAAATTAAATACGTATATGGAGAGAAAACGGTCAGGCAAAGATAGATGAATTACAAAAGTACTATGCCAAATGATTAGTGAAAAGCACCTAAATCCCCAAATGAATTAAATATGTTTATTTGTTAATTAAAATTTGGCGTTGTAATTACAAATATTTGAATAATAAAACAAGTATTTATGTCTTTTAATCGCATCTCACGTGTTTGAGAATCCTGCGTTGTAATTTCCACATTCCAAACACCTCTATGTACATTTTTGTGTGTTTTTTATTCTTCTATTTTCCTATAACACCTACAGCTTGTTTCTACTTTTTTTTTTCTATCCTCCATTTTGCATTCCTTTGTTCAAGCATAGGCCCCGAGCCGAGTTTGCGGTGGCTCTAGGGCATGATTAGTAGCCTGGGTGCCGCCCGACCAGGCCCGTCTGATGCAGCTACCAAGTGATTGGTTTCCTAGATAGAGCTACGGGCCAGGCTCGGCTCATGCAAAAGAGCTCCCGCAGCCAGCCTCTCCAGAAACGCGGTGAAGCTCCGTTTCTTCCCGGCCAGACCCGCGTGATGCAGCTCTTGTGCCCCGCCGTCCAACTTTTCTCTTGCGCTTTGGTGTTTGTCTCACTGAGCTGGGCAACCAAACAAGTTCTCTAGCCGGCCAGGTCCATTTGAAGTAGACAACCAATCACAGACACCTTGCATGCTCACAGACTGGCTGGAGAGAGCCTGGCTCTCAAATACGAGCCAGGTTTGGCCAGGAACGACAACCAATCACGCCTCTAGACTCTGGAGCTCCAAGCACGAAAAGTGTCAAAGTCAGACGAGGGGCATCTCCTGCTCGCTTTTCCCTTTTCACTCCTGCACGGCACGCGCGCCGTGGACTGGCAGCTGCCAATAAACAACCTGCGTGAAGCGAGCGAAGCTCGAAGCACCGCAATCTTCAATTCTTCCCCGGGATCGGCGACGATGCCGCGAGATGGAGAGGGCCGCGGGATTCGAGCAGCCTTGTGTTTGGCGCGGCATCTGAGTTCCCAAGGCCAGCGTCGGCGTCGCATAGTCAATACGTCGGTGTCAGTGTGAATCCAACAGACTTTCTACGGGGCAGTGAGCAACCCATACGAGTAGCCAATTCAGCGTATGCAGGGGTGGCGGCGGCAGCCGCGACGGTCGAGCGATCTGGCCCCGCGCCGCCGCGCAGAGATTACTCGGTGTAGTCGGGCCTGAGGATGAGCTTCCGTTCGCCGCGCAGCCGCGGGTGGTGTGGCTCAAGACCCGACACGTCCTGCTCAAGGCGAGGGAAGTCACACCATGCTCCTCACCTGTTCGTTGTTTTTCCCCAGTGGAAATTGCCGTGTTGGCTACTGCGTGTCGAAGGTGTCAGTCTTAGCCAATTAATCAATCTGCTCAGTATCGTAATCATTACAAGGCTACTCATTTATAAACAAAACTCAATCTTCAGTAAAGTCGAGTTGGGATGTACTTATATGGAACTCACTCATTTCCTACTAGTTCCCATGGAAGTTACAAATTGCAAATTACAATCAGAAACTGGATGATAGGATAGACTTACAAATTACAATAAGAAACTGGATCAGTACGTAGCTACCCTTTCACCAACTCTTAAAGACGTTAATTAGTATACATATGAGCAGGTGCCAAGTGCTAGCTCTGAATATTGCACATCCAGGCACCCTACGAAGGTCGGCTACTGCTCTGTATTTAGCCGACTTCCTTCTTGCAGTTGCAGGCAAAATCCAAACATCTCAGTGCTGCTTGCCTCCCTGCTGCAAAGTGACTAAGCCAAAGTAGGTCCCAGAGCGACCATTGGCCATTAGGGACGCATGCGTGCCCTTCTCTACGACGACTCCCCTATCAAGCACAGCTATCATATCACAGCTCTGGATGGTGCTGAGCCTGTGTGCCACGACCACGCTCGTCCGGCCAACCATCACCCTGTCCAGTGCCTCCTGCACCGCCTTCTCAGACTGGCTGTCCAGTGCGCTTGTAGCTTCATCTAGCAACAGGATGGCTGGGTTCTTGAGAATGGCGCGGGCGATGGCGATGCGCTGCTTCTGCCCCCCTGATAGTTGGACGCCCCGGTCTCCACACCAGGTGTCGTACCCATCCTTGAGGTTACTGATGAAGTCGTGTGCGTTGGCAGACCTTGCCGCCTCCTCGACCTCTGCCTCACTCGCCATCTCCGCCTCCAACATTATGTTCTCTTTTATAGTGCCGGCGAACAATGTTGGCTCTTGGCTGACAAGTCCAATATGTCGGCGCAGGGCTTGGAGATTGTATGCTTTGATGTCTCTACCATCTATGTTCACCGCACCCTTGAGTGGGTCGTAGAACCGCTCTATAAGCCCGATGATGGTTGACTTGCCAGAGCCACTTTGCCCGACAAGGGCTGTTGACTTGCCTGCCATCATGCTCAACGAGAATCCTCTGAAGATGATCACATCTGGCCTGGATGGATATGCGAAATCAACTCCTACAACTTCCACCTCTCCAATGAGCATCTCTGGCTTGTAGCCCTGAGGATTGTCGGGGTCAATCTTCGTTTGGCGGTCGAGAATAGTGAACACTGAAGAGACCGCTTCGGCACCTTTGGCGATATCTGTTGTCATGCTACATGCATCTGCTATCACACGCCCTGTGGTGACTAGAATCATGCTGGTTTGGAAGACCGCCTCCACAGCAATGAGCCGCTCGGCCATGAGCTTGCCACTGTACCAGTAGTTGAGGGCCCATGAGAATATGGTGAGGCCCACAGAGGCGCCGAGCCCTAGACCTGCGAACCACGACTGCCGGATGCTCTCCTTGCGTGGTCCATCCTGCGCCTGGCCGAAGAGGCGTAGGATGCGGCCCTGGGATGAGAAGGCGGTGATGGTGCGGAGGTTGGAGACAGCGTCAGCAGCTAGCTTGCTAGTTTCGGACTGGGCCTGTATTGACTTCATGGACATGTTCTTCAGCAAGACACGGCGAGCATAGGAGCAAGCAATGATAAACGGCTGCAGTGCTATCATGACAAGGGCCAACCGCCAAGAAATGACAAGACCCACGGTGAAAGCAATGACCACCATGGAACCCGTCTGGATCAACAGAGCCATTCGGTCGCCCACCAGTGACCTTACCTGCAACACAAATATATGTTCATGTATATATGACTATACTTTTCCAAGTATGATCATAAGGTAGCACATAGTATTTTTCTGAGTACAGTACTTACGATGTTAGCGTCCTTAGCGAGCTGTGAGCATATATTGCCAGTGGAGTTGTCATCATGGTCAAACCATCCAATCTCAAAAGTGAGGATTTTCGCAAGCATTCGCTCCCTGATCCTCTTGGTCAGACATTCCCCCATGGCAGCAAAGCTATAATGCTGTCCAATGTTGAGCATGAATGAGAGCGCAACGAGCGCGAGGAAGATGAAAGCATACATCCTTGTTTTGTCCTTGATCTCCTCATGATCTGTGGAGTAGTAGATGGAGAATGTGCACCCCATGCCATATGCAAAAATAGGCTGGATTGCCCCTGATAGGACTGCACATGAGCTCCCCACAAGTGCAAACTTCCACTCTGGTGCATTGAGGAGAAGCAGCCTTCGGAAGGATGGCACAGGAGGCTTTGGCTTCTCATCAGCGTTCTCACCATCTCTTGCATCACCAATAATGGGACATGCTGAACTTGACCTGCTAGCTGAAGAGACCATCTTGCTATTGTTGCTGCTGCTGCATTGCCCTGCACTAGGAGATGCACCACAAGTTCCACCAACCTCGGTGCCCTCACCTGAATCTCTATTCTGCTGAAGATGGACAAGAGATGAGTACATGCCATTCTTGGCAATGAGCTCACTGTGGGAGCCCAGCTCCTGGACTGCGCCAGATTGCATGACAGCTATGCTGTCGGCATTTCGGACGGTGGAGAGGCGATGTGCAACAAGGATGGTAGTCCGGCCTATGGAGGCCGCGTCGAGCGCCTCCTGCACGACGCGCTCGGACTCTGTGTCCAGTGCGCTCGTTGCTTCGTCAAGGAGCAGAATCTTGGGTGACCTCAGGATTGCTCTAGCAATGGCAATCCTCTGCTTCTGCCCTCCAGACATCTGTGCACCACGCTCACCCACCTGTTTTCGTTTTCGTTTTCGTTTCACACATGATTAGTATCGGTATCGGAATTCGGAGTTAGTGATTATTAGTCCAAGTTTAGATAGCTGTCATCAATTCATCATACAGGTTGTTACCTGCGTGTCGTAGCCCTGCGGCAGCTGCGAGATGAAGCTGTGGGCGTTGGCCGCCATTGCTGCGGCGACGACCTCCTCCCCTGTAGCATCCTCCTCGCCGAACAGTATGTTCTCCCGCACCGACATCGCGAACATGGCTGGCTCCTGGCTGACGAGCCCCATCTGCGCGCGCAGCCACTTGAGCCGGAGCCGGCAGATGTCCACGCCGTCCAGCGCCACCTCCCCGGCCGACGGGTCGTAGAACCGCTCCAGCAGCGCGATCGCCGTCGACTTTCCAGACCCACTGGGTCCGACTAGCGCCACCGTGTGCCCAGCCGGCACCCGCAGGCTGAAGTTGGCCAAGACGGGGCTCTCTGGCCGCGACGGGTAGCAGAAGTCGACGTTCTTGAACTCCACCTCGCCGGCGACGTTGGCCAGCTCCTCGCCGGCGCCACTCTCGGAGTCAATCTTGGGCACCCGCTGTATCATTTCAAGGATCCTGTCCGCTGCCGCGGTCGCCTCCGAGAAGTACTTGACGTTCGACAGTGCGGACCCCAGCGACCTGCATGTGCTCGTTAGTGACGTTGTCATCTCTAAGTATGTATATACTCCTATGTGACGGTAGTAAAAGTCACGTACACGCCTCCGATGACGATAAGGGAGGAGACGACGAAGACGGTGCCTCCCGGGTAGCCGTGGTACATGACGAGGCGGCCGCCGTACCAGATGTTGAAGGCGTAGATGGCGAAGGCGATGCCGTTGGTGCCAAGGGCGATGCCCTTGGCGAGCCCCTGCCTGAGGCCGAGGCGCGCCGACTCCTCGAGCGCGGCGGAGAAGCGGGCCATGGTGGTCTTCTCGGCGACGAAGGCGTAGACGGTGCGCACCGACGAGACGGCCTGTTGCGCGACGGCGCCCGGGAGCGCGTACTGCTCCCTGATCCTCCGCGCGAGGCCCGTGAGGGCGCGGCCGTACGAGACGCCCGGGATGATGAGGAGGAGCGCGGACGGCAGCGTCACCAGCGTGAGCCGCCACAGCAGCGCGAAGCCCACGGCGTAGCTGCCGGCGAACATGGTGACGTACATGGCGAAGTTGGGCACCTTCTCGCTCAGCGCGTCCTGCACCACCAGGCTGTCGTTGGACACGCTGGTGACCACCTCCGACGTGGACCCCGGCTTGAGGTCGAAGAACTCCACGTCCTGACGGAGCACCGCCTGCAGGTACCGCGCCCGCATCCGCGACGCCTGCCGCTCCGCCGTCCGTGCCCAGCAATAGCCCTCTGCACGTACGTACGTATACGTATGCGCGTATGGCACAACCGTATCAGACGCGACGAATGAACTGACAGGTTGCATATATTGTGTAGAGCTGTGCTCAGGGACCATACCTAGGAACGCCATTACCCAGGAGGCGCACGCAATGTAGACGATTCTGATCACGTTCTGTAAGGATTATTAATTAATACATTGACGTCAGGGACGACGATATGAGATGCCGGCTAGCTTGGAAGTTTTCTTTTAAAGATCCGGAAAACGGGGCCTACCGCGTTGATCTTGGAGGTGAACTGCTGGAGGTGATCGGGGGCCGCTGCCGAGGTCGTTGGCGATGCGGCTGGCGACGAGCAGCCGCAGGGGCGTGGCCATGCCGTCGCCTATTGCGCCGACCAGGCCTAGCACCATCAGTGCCACGTCGACGGCGTCCGCGTGCACGAACACCGAAGACCCCAGCGCCACCAGCGCCGCTGCGTCCACCTTCTTTGCGCGTCGTCCGGCGGCGTCCATGACTGATCGATGAAGGCGTACGTACGTTATCGTGATGGGGGGCCACCTATATAAACCACCACCGTCCACAGTCGTCGTCGTCGTCGATCAGAGTACGTGCCGGTGTAGCAGACGACCAGACGCGAGACGCCCAAGGATCACTCACTGACTAGACAGTATATATAGACCCACATTTCCTGGCGCCTGAGTAGTTTTGTCTTTGTCATTCTATAGAAAAAAATTATAACTTGTTTATTGTGATTTATGCTAATAGATTCGGACCATTAGATGGAGATCTGATGGTTGTTAGCGGTTTCCTAAATAAATGCTAAATCTCAGGCACCTAGAATGTAGCATATCCCAGATACAGTGGGATCGATCACAGGAAACCTGTGATGCTCTGTTCTGTTGCTCACACGAGTTGCGTTATATTGATTCTCAAGGCAGGCAAGCATCCTTGCTTAATAAGGCCCCGTTTAGTTTGGAGGAGTTAAAGTTTAACTCTCATCACATCAATGTTCCCTCAAATGTATGGAGTACTAAATATAAACTAATTGTATGCATGTCGGCATAGATTAGGAGTAATTTACGAGACGAATCTATTAAGCCTAATTAGTCCAAGATTAGAAAATTTTTATAAATAAGACGAAAGTACTACAGTGTTTGTTAAACTTTAACATCCAAACTAAACGGGGCCTAAGCCGTCAGCCGTGTAACAGCACACCTCCCCTTATTTTGGCATTTTGCTATGCCAATGCCGACAGAAGAGGTCCTACAGATTAGACATGCTACGGCCTAAGGCGACACATGCTGCTGATGCTATGCAGATACATAGCCTACTGTACAGACTCCGGCACGATTAATCGTTCGTTCGTGCACCACCAAAAGCAGTACGACTGGATTGGTACTTGTCACGGCCACGAAGATCAGGATCCTAACCGTCTACGGTCGGTGGACACAAGAGGACAGCGGCATTTCTGCTCCCTCCCAAAACCGTCCATGTCGTCAGTCAGTCATGTATCCTGTGCCCAACCATAAAAATGTAGGAGTATATTTAGCTAGACAAAGGAATGTAGTAATGGCAGGGTCTGTTCCGGCACTTGCATACTTCTGATGCTACTACTAGGAGGATGGATCCATTTGTGCAAAATAAGCGTGGCTGCCAGCGTTGTCCATGTGGATCTGCGACTGCACCTGCCTCTTTTGTGTATCCTTCCACCAGGATGATCTGCTGTGCAAAATGGTCGGCACCACCCACCACCTCTGCTCTTTTTCTTTTTAAAACAAGGCAGCATTACATGATTTTTTTTATTTTTAACACTTTTTAAAAACTATTTTTAATTTTAGCACCGAAATTTTTTTAAATATATATCTAACACTTTTGGCTGCTCCCCACGCGAGGGAGCGGCATTTGAACTTTGCCGCTCCCCATGTAGAGGAGCGGCAATGCTGCTGAGGTGGCAGTGGCGAAAAGGTGGCAGGGGGCTGCCGCTCCCCCCTGGAGAAGCGGCAAGGCTGCCGCTCCCCAGACTAGGGAGCGGCAGCGGGGGCGCGCACTATATTTTGGAAAAGTGTGTCAGCCGAAAACCCCCCGCTGCCGCTCCCCAGATTAAGGAGCGACAGGGGGCGGTGTTGTTTTCTTTCGAGCGAGATAGAGTGGTCGCGAAGCCCGACGCCCCCCCCACTGCCGCTCCTTGGAGCGGCAGCGGGGGGTGGTGGGGTTGTTTTGTCTCGCGTGAGATAGAGCGGTCACTGTGCCGGACAGAAGAAGGCCGACGCTCGCCCGACGCCACCCCCCCGGCGGAGCACGACAGCAGCGCGCCCCCGCCCGTACCAGCACACCCCGGTGGACCCTTCCCAGCGCGAGGAGATTGGCATGTCGCAGCTCTATGATGCCCCGTTGGAAACCCAAGGAGACGAACAGGTAAAACTAAATAAGCAAATTTTCTTATTTGCCTAGCCCATGTTATGTAAGAATGCCACAATCTAACACCGATTTATCTTTTATCTGAGCAGGGGCCGACCTATGTGCAGAGGACGAGCCATGCGCGGGGCCAAGGACGGCAGCACCGTCATCGGGACCACACGGACGTTGGCTACACCCCAACGTGGTGCCTACCAATCCGAAGACGACGGAGGCGGCCGAGGAAGCCTTACACTCCTGGGACATAGAATGCATGTAAGCATAACAATTATATAAGGATAACATTTCAACGATAAAAAAAATTATCTATGTGTTACTTACCAATGTCGTATATACTGCAGGGTGACTTGGTCATTTTCATGGTAGGATGAAGTTGGAGACCCTTTGTTGCACTCTATGTCGTCATTTATACATCCAAGTCATTTGTTGAACTTATGTGTCCTAGCAGTGTGTCGAAATAATTTGCAACTACATGTATTTCGAACTAATGGATTTGAGCTTGTAATATGATGTTTTATGTGTTTCAGTGAACTTGTAATGTGCAACTTGTAATGTGCTTACATTCTACTTTTCAAGCTCACTGGAGCATTCGACGACGTTTAACAGTGTTTTATGGCTGCCGCTCCCTGGCTGGGGGAGCAACAACTCTGCCGCTTCCTGCCTGGGGGTTGTGTTTCCTGTTGCTCCGTGCTTTGATCGGTAACCTCGACCACATGTACTTCTTTATAATACTAGGACATGTTGGAAAGTCACATGTTGGAAATAAAACACTTGCACGATCGAGGGAAACAGTAGGCACATGGTACACACTTATTACAAGGTTGAACAGTTCCACTACTACTTGCTCCAACATAAACATAGTTCAAACTCAAACACTGATATTAACGAACTAAACAATGACATGTTGCAAACTAAACCTAGCATGCCTAATAATGGTACCACATATTAAACTGAGTTGCGTCTTCCCCACAGTAACCTCCCATTGACGGCGGCGGTGGCGGCGGAGAAGGAGGCCCGTGCTTCTTATGGTATGGGCACTGATAGTATGGATTGTTGCATAGTGGCTCCTCTGCATCGTTGATGCTGTCGTCCTCCGACATGTCCCTGTTACCACTTCCAGGGCCATACTCTAGATCAAAGATGCGTCGTTGTAGATATGTGATGTATTGATGATGAGGATAGATAGGAGGAGGATCGACCCATCGAGTGAACCCACAGTTATCTGGGCAGCTTGAATCCTGAAAACGCATCTACCAATAAGTACTTCTACAAACCAAATGCAAATCTGAAAAAATGAGAGTTAAAAGGAAATACAAATCCTCGCGGGCATACGAAGAAACGACGGCCTCCACCGTCACAGTCATTGTACATCTGCATGACGCAATCCTCACCGTGGTGACATTTTGGTCAATCTTCCGTGCGGTTGTCGTATGATCTAAGAGGTCTCTCGCGGGTGTAGTCACTCTTGCTCTCCAAAGAAAATTGTTCTATAGGTTCCTCAAAAAAATAAGGACCCAGAGAACCCTCCCACACAATCGGATGTCCCTTCCTCACTCCCTTTCCTCTACCTTTGCTCGACGAACTTCCGCTCGACATTTGAACTACAACTAAACAAGAAAATAACGTGTGTGATGGCCGTGAGGGGGGAGGGGGGCGCGGCGCCGAAACAACGAATGACCACAGCTCAAGAGGAGAAGAGAATAAAAGACGTCCTGCGCCTGCCGCTCCTTGATCTGAGGAGCGGCAATGATGCTGAGGTGGCAGTGAGCGGCAGCCCCCTGCCCCCTTTTCGCCACTGCCACCTCAGCAGCGTTGCCGCTCCTCCACGTGGGGAGTAGCAAAGTTAAAATGCCGCTCCCTCCCGTGGGGAGCGGCCAAAAGTGTTACATATAAAAAAAACTTTCGGTGCTAAAATTAAAAATAATTTTTAAAAAGTGTTAAAAATAAAAAAAACCATTACATCAACACGACTGTTCGTTACAGACTACGATTTGTGGATTATCTCCGGAGGCTCATACAACCAAGTTACACCATTGAACTGAGCGGACATCTTAGCTAAAAGATGAGCTGACACGGACAAAAGAAGCAGAAGGATTTACACTAATCAGATTTTTAACATCCTGAGGCCTTGTTTAGTTCCTTCCAAAAACATTACACCCTATCACATTGGATATTGGGACACATGCATGAAGTATTAAATGTAGATTAAAAAAATAACTAATTGCATAGATTGCGTGTATTTTGTGAGACGAATTTTTTGAGCCTAATTAGTCCGTGATTAGACAATGTTGTACTACAGTAAACATGTGCTAATGATGGATTAATTAGTCTTAATAAATTTGTCTCACAGTTTACAGGCAAGTTATGTAAATGGTTTTTTTATTAGTATCCGAACACCTCTTCCGACATCC
This sequence comes from Saccharum hybrid cultivar R570, assembly GCA_038087645.1. Taxonomy (NCBI): domain Eukaryota; kingdom Viridiplantae; phylum Streptophyta; class Magnoliopsida; order Poales; family Poaceae; genus Saccharum; species Saccharum hybrid cultivar. The sequence continues at coordinate 4,949,737 of JAQSUU010000190.1, read as the reverse complement.
TATAAAACATCCGACGTGACACCCTAAAACTTTACACCCCTGGAACTAAACAAGGCCTGAATGAGGACGCCAACATGAGATCTATCAACCCCCTGGGAGTTTATCTTCTTGATAACACTTTTACAGCCAGAAGCTATAGCTATAGTGACCTATCTGAGATTATGCTCCATAAGAAAGGAAAAAGCTCTTCTGACTACAAATGCCTCAGCTAGTTAAGGATCCTGGCTCACTGAAAGCACCTTTGTGATCACACTAGTAGCGGGGCGCGCGCCTTCGCGCGCATGTCTGGCCACAACTCTGATGAAAGTTATGTTCCACGTATCATGGAGAGGTGTAGTGGCTGCAGCATGTAAATAGGAAGCTCAATGAAGCATTAGATCAGAGCGAGCATTTGTATCGATAGAGGTGTGAATCTGGCAGCGGCTACGACTGTGCTTTTATGGACAGATAGGAAGGGATAGGCGGGGCCAATTACATTAACAATGACATTGTGCATACGCTACAGGATAGAGTTCCAGGCAGAGCAATTACATCAGACTAATAGCATAGGCGCTGTTGACATGAGCGTAGATATTATACACGTGGAACCTGAGAATGTGCAGGTCCTAGCTTCCTTGTCCAGCAAGCTCTGCACGTCTGTTTGGACTGCGGAGCTGGTTGCTGTTCAATCTGTGCATGTATGGCACTCTTGAGTGGATCTGTTGGGCAGCAAGCGTGGATAACGACCAGTTGTTTTAAGCATAGCCATCATCGTGTCTGATACAGTACGGTCACAGATAGGACGCATAATATAGATAGATATCTGATCTAAGCACGGTTAGACAATGCATGAACTAACTGGAGTTGTGGTAGGGAGCTAGTACCTTTGGATAGCTAGAAGTATAGGTCGATGCACAATATACAGGAAGCATCTACAAAGCAAAGCCTGTTTCAACCCAACCCAGTGCAGTCTGTTGCTATACATGTTAGGCCGACGTCTGGGACGATGGCAATGACGGCGGTATCTGGTGCTATCCCTTTGATACCTCAAAAGTCAGAGATGATGCCGACTGCTATTCCCTGGACGCTACAAAAGGCTGGACATGATGGCGGTGCTGCTGCTGCATTGAGCTGCCAAAAATGCCAAATCAGTTAGTTGGACATTGTAGGGAAGGAGTGCTTAGAGAGTCTGGTTTGTTGTCAGGCGGCTTTGTTTGGTCCTCTGGCTGTGCTTGCAGCGCCTGTGAACTGCTACTGATGGCAGAAACTGTGGAAGCAAGTGAACTGTCTGTAGCTTGTGTCTATGTTGTTTATGTCCTAGGAAACCTTACCTAGTTAGCAGCAGGTCCTGAAGCTGACTTGTGGGAGGTATCCTTCGAAGAGCCTCGGTCACCGCTTGCTTTAGCTCTGAGATTGTACCAAAGTCACCACTGTTACAGTGAAGATGCCTATAATAGTATGTTCTTGTTCGGAATTTGGGGCGGGCACTATACCTTTTTGGCTTCGGTTCTGGCGGAGATGCAGATTTTGTGGTTTGGTCATCGATGAGGGGACCTGGCACACCCAGTTCATCGCCATGAACAGCTTCCTGTGACATTGAGTTTGAAATTATAGCAATATGGCTGTGATAATTCATTACTTTAAACTCGCGTTATATGTATATAAGCATGGTGGCCTGAAATCATTTTGTGATGAATGTATGTAAAGATACCTTTTCTGCTGTTTTGGCAGCTTCAAATAGGTTCCTGCGAGCCTTGGGTGGGAACCTGAGTCAAGTGAAACATATGAGTGAATAATGTTTTGTTCATGAAACTATTTGATGTGAGTGATCAACAGCATCATAAGAGTATGGTAAAGCAGTCGTAGTGTTGTACTGGAAATCACCTGGTGTCATCATCTTTTGAGGGGCTCTGTTTAGGATCAACTGTAGGCGCCGGAGTCTGTAGACAATCTCAGAGCATGAATGTGTGCATATATTTGGAACTGTTAGATTGCAACAGCAGATGAGGTTAAATAGAGCGTACCGTCTGCGTGCTGAACTCAAGCTGAAGGATCTCGCTCTGACCTTCTTGGGTCTGTATAGTCGTAGACAATAAATGAGACTACAGCTGTAGGCACATGCATGGGGGCACAAATATTCAGCAGTAAAGGGATTTGAAACTAACTAACCAACTCTTTAGGAGACTGAATACGCAGAGCATGATCTTCAGGTTGTGTAAACGGTAGACCGGCGGCTGAAATGCCTGCCTGCGTAGAGCTGGACGGAGCACCGGAGGTAGATGGACCTGCAGGAGGCACTGCAGTTGGAGCAGGGGCATGCCTTCTTGGCCTTTCCAAAACAGATTTAACCAGATACTGTCTCCTTAGCTGGCTTCTGCACGAATCATCTGTCAGATCAACAGAGAAGACGTATCTCTTGTTGATGATTCTCTGGAGCGCCGGAGGTAGACCCGCGGCAACTGCTAGCGGATTGATGATCGCATAACAGTTCTTCTCAACAATCAGCTTTGCTTCCTCATCATAGGCAAAGAACCTTGCTTCACCTGTGTCATCCCTTGCTGTGAAGCCTAGCAGGTACCTGCGTTTGTAGAAACATAGTTTGGAAGAAAACTACATTTTTTATAGCTGGGTGCAGTTACATAAATAAACTGTGCAGTGTTTTAGCAGTGACTACCTAGGTATGACGCTGTAACCTTGGCACTTTGGGCACTTGTACGTATGATCAAGCTGCTGCTCTGCCCTTTTCTTGCAGGGAACACAAGATATATACCACCAATTGTTATTGTTGGCTATAGACGTTATCGTAACCGCGCACTTGTAGGTTCCATCCTAGTATTGGGAAGCACGCTATGATCAGCACATCAGTGTAAGCATGTTTTGCACATGCACATGCAAAGAATAAGCTATGTACAAATAAGGATAGTAACAGAGGAGCCTGAGCACTGGAGGCTACATACGTCCCCGTGTGTGGCGGCGTGTAGGTATGCCTGTAGCAGCGGCGCCTATCTGCACCGAAGCCTCAGCTGGGCTGTTTAATTATAAGACGTGAGAATATGGCGAGCACATATATGTGGCCCAGCACTGTAATTAGAAGTACACGGCTATGTTTAGTTACCTAAAAAATGCACTATGCAAAAAAAAAAAGATTCCCCGTCACATCAAACTTGAGATACATGCATGAAGTACTAAATGTAGATGAAATCAAAACTAATTGTACAACTTGATTGTACTTTGCGAGACGAACGTTTTGAACCTAATTAGTCAACGGTTGGACATTATTTGCCAAATAAAGCCAAAACGTGCTACAGTACACTTTTCAGCCTTTTCAGGGCAACTAAACACAATCCACAAACAAAATAGAGCATGACAGTTATTTACGTACGTGAGTGTTGCAGCGCCGGCTCAGCAGGAATGTCCATTAGGTGTGAAAATTGTGCGGCTTTACATGGAAATGAACACACGGACAACAACTTTTTTTGGAAAACGTCATACAAAGCGATTTTCGTAACAGTCGTTTCTTCTTGGTGGGCTTAGTTATATCATATCCGCACGACAGGCGGCACGAGATAACCGTAACAGCCAAGGCTGTTTTTAAAATGTAACCATAACACTGACACTGCTGAGTGACATAGATCATTAAATTGATTGACAACAAGATTATTCGGAATTAACGTTAGTTTGATCGACATGGTGCCAGAGAATCCTATAAGGAAGCCCCGCTTGGAATAGAGGCTAATTCATCAATAAGCTGGAGCGCACACGTTAGCAAGACAGGGAAATGTCTATGTTGATGCGGCGAGGCTGCAAGAACGAGCCTAACAAGCTGAACACCTCTATTGGCAACCGGGAAGAGGCGGCGTGCTAGAGTGCTATATAACACTAAACCATGAATGCTATAATCAACAACCACAAAGTCATATATACTCTACAGAGCCGTAAGAGCCCGCAAAGCTGCGAATTCATAGGCCGTGACCTGCTCGTCGCCGGGATTTGCCCAGAAAAAGCGTTGCGTCGAAATTCCCTGAGCTACCTGGGCTGGCAGCTCAAGCTCAACGCCATACATATTAGTTCCATCATCTATGACCGGATGTATAGTGGACACATAAGGGAGGCAGCAGCGCTGCGCAACAGCCTGTAGCAGGGCCATGTATGACATGCGCAGCGAGAACATTTGCACGAAGTCTCTGTCCCCCTGTCCCGGGTAAAGAAAACTAAAGAGCAGCGGCCCCAGGGAGGGTTTTTTTTTTCGTGCGTAAAACGTATTGCAAAAACAGTCAACTAAGAAGGCAAAACCAACTGGAAGCCCCCCTTTGTGTGTGTGTGTGTTTGTCTTTTTGAGCAAAACCAGACAAGAAATGTATGTACAAAAAAAGTGGTGGCATATTCCTAAATTAAGAAGACAACATCAAAAAAAGAAGAACAAAGCTATATTAGTCACAGAAGCCTCCAAAGTGAATCTAAAGAGCGCGTACGCATCGCAGATACTTGCCTGCACGCCTCGTAGCAAAACAGGGTCCGCCAAGAAATAGTGGCCGCAGCTGTGAAGACCCGGGAAGGCAAGCAACGGAGAAAGCGGAGACCGTACCTGCACCAATGGCCAAAATAGCGAGGGAAGACACACGGGGTGAGGCGAGACACAGTTGGCGCAGACGCAGGTGACCTAAGGCGTGCGATAACTCACTGGCGGCGAAGAACCTGGAAGCGAAGAATCCCAGCGCAAAACCTAAGAAAACCCTCCTGTCCACGCAAAGGCAGCAACGGAGCCAAAGGCACCACGGTCCAGATCCAGTGGCGGCGCTATCCCTTGGAGCAGCAGCTATGAGGAAGATGGAAAGAAGACCAGCCGCGGCGCTATCCCTTGGAGCAGGAGCTGCGAGGAGGGAAAGGAGCTCATGAGAGGCGACGAGAAGGCGAGCAAGGCAATCGTGAGCGCAGACAAGAAGACGAGCAAGCTAATCGCAGCGGAGCGCATACGAACCAGGCACCGAAGACGAACGAATCCGCCGGCGGCGTGCAGCAGCGGAGGAAGGTCCTGCGCGCGCCGGCAGGCCTGGCGCACCCCCCGCGGCCCCAGCGACGCCGGCGACGACGACGAGCGCAGGCGTGCGGAAAGCGGCGAGCCCAACGGCGACGGGCGCGATGCGGTGGATCGGAGGTGCGAGAGCAACGATGCGGAGAGGAAGGGCGTGGTGAAAACGACGGCTGGCCGATCGGGCAGAAGCCGAGGTAGATATTTGGGGGTAAAAAAGGGTGAAGCCGAAGCTGGCTTCGAAGAAGAGGCACACGGATACGGAGAGCGCGAAGCAGGACGCACGTACAAACAACAAGAAGTCAATTTCGGACGAAGCGGCCTGGAGAAATCGCGGCCATATACGCAGAAATCGAACGGAAGGGAGACTTTCGGGCGACGTGGCCGGCGCTCCTGGCCGAGGAGCCCGTCGCCCTTGTTGGGTTTTAATACCACTATTCCAAACCCCATGCAGGAAGGATTTTTTTTTAATATTGCTGCATCAACATTGATCAGCAACCACCCATTCGGCGGTGGAATCCATTTTTGGATAGAGTAATTAGATCCACACCTATGTCTTGTTGGTATCTTTTTTTGAACGTAAGTCTTGTTGGTATTTTAGATAAGTGCAGCAAAGACATATGTATATAATAACCTATCATCTTTTCTGCAATTACCTTGGGATATACTGCATTTCTTGTCTCCCAAATATTCCAAGCAATGAAAGCAAAAGTAGTGGTCTTTTGCTTATTGGATGGATCATCTAAGAAATCAAATTACCACTGCTTGATAGAAACCAAGTACTTTATATTCAGTCTGAGGCCAAAACACCTTTTCATGTCACAACAAACCTTAGATGCATACTGGCATGTCAAAATAGCATGCTCCACAGTTTCTTCCCTACCGCAACGGTCACACATGAGATGCAGGGATGTTTCGGTACTTGAGTGCCTGTTGGCAAGCAGTCCTAAGACATCCTTCATAACATTACCTTTATGTTTTGGAAGGTGCCTGAACAGACCATTTTATATGTATCATTTTGATCCATGTCTTCTCCTCTTCCATTGTTTTATAAATTCTTTTGAACTTATCTCCAGTATTAGGGAAACCATACTATCAAGGGGATTGAAACCAAACTTCTTGCAGGTGTCTAAGTGCTCAAAGGGATATAACTAAAACATAGAAAGAATAAGAAAATTCCCAAATATTTCCCAAATGTGTGCTGAATGGTCAGGTTTACAAATTCGGTCATATGTCAGAAATTATAGAATTTCAGGGGAAATTTGTAATTAGGGGTCCTCAGGTTGGAATTATTTACCACGCACTAACGGACAGTTTGTCAGTGCATTCCAGAGAACTTATATACTCTAAAAATCTCTTGAGGTCTGGATGGATAGTCCGTTTGACACCGTCGGATAGTCCATCGAATCTCACACGCAGTTGTTTTTCAATATGAGCACAGGTGACTGACAGTCCATCCGTCATCAACTACAACTCCATCACATTACCTATTTTTTGTGCCTTCAACTATTTGCGGCCACATCGACCTCAGTTTCTATATTATCATGATTGGCTATCTCGATATCAACAACTTTGGGCAAAATCTATAGCAGAATCATCGCCAAAAAGTCCAGTCAAAGCGTCCATGTTGTCACTATTGCCCATGATACTCTTACTATGACTGTGAGGAAGATCCTCTTTCCAGTAAGTCTAGAGATTGTCATATACATTTAGAAAACCTAATGCTTTGGAAGAAGCTTGTGTAGTTAGGGAAGGGTTTTTTTTATAAAAAGGAAGAATCTACTTCAACCGAGCCAGTTTCCGGAATACTTTTACGAGGAATGCTAACTGAAATGAAGAGGTTCAACTCAGAAGGGATCGTATTTGGAACCAAGGCGACCACCCCGCAAACCCTAGCCCCTGGCGACACCGCCACCCCACCGCTGGCGCCGACGCTCGCCTCCCCCTTCCCCCGCCCCCTCCCTTCCCCTACGAGCCACCACCTCCAAGCCATGCGACCCCTCCCAAACCTCGTCGTCGACGGCGCCGACGCAGGCTGTCGCCCCGGCCACGGCTGCCGCCTCTGCCCCTCCCTCCCCTTCCTCCCCCTTCCGTGTGCTCCCCTCCTCCGCCACTGGGGCCTGGTGCTGCCACCGCGGCCTCCCAGCTCGCGGGAGCCAGCGTTCGGGCGCGCCCACCGCCGCAGCCCACGGAGGAGGCCGGATCCCGTGCGGGTGGGCCCCAGGTGGCCGGATCCAGGTGGTGGGAATGCCACCACGTGGCAGCAGTAGCTGCCACCACGACCCTCGACCTCGTCGGTGGTCCAAAAGCTACCGACGGAAGTCAGTCCGGTGAGGCAGGCTGCCATGGGCAGCTCCACTCCGAGCTCATCCGCCCCCTCCTCTCCTCTCCCTCGCGCGGGGTGTGGTGCTGAGGAGCGCGACGCAAAGCCGCCGCCGCCACCACATCTCCGCACCGTGGCCGGGAGACTGCCTACTATGCACTACCTATGCGAGTGGTTTCTTTTTCTAGCTCAAAGATCTAGCAGCTTGATGTAACTTTGCTGTTCCTTTTCTCCGATCTTTTAGGACTCAGTAGGGTAGAGGGTTAAACTTGGCTTAGCCTGGTTTTGCACGGCTCGAACTTGATGACCCATGTGGATGTGGGTGTGGGAAATGTGCCGACGAGGCCGGTGGCTGCGGCTATAGGCCCAATGCGCCGCTTTTGGATTGGGGACGGGGGACTCCAATGCGCGCGAGCTGCCCCGCCCGGCCCAACAGGCTCATTCGTTTTTGTTGGAGGGCATGCAGCGCGCTCGGGGGAAGGGCAACGTTGGTTTGGTTGTTTCATCGATGCGACAAAACGGATCATCATGGTCATGGAGCTCATGGTTGGCCGGGGGTGGTGTGGCGTGGTGCCATGGTCGGGCCAATGGTTAGGCATGCAGCGGTAGGAGAAGGGAAGGCGTTGCTGGCTGCCATTGGCAGATCTAGGATTTCAATCATGGGGGTACGGACCTAAGTGACGCAATTCGCTAACGATATAATATGATAACCTAGTGACGCAGTTCGCTAAGAGCAACTCCAAGAGACTCTTTATACCCTTCATAATTTATAGGAATAAAGATTTTAGTGAAAAATGCCCTCTAGTAACCTCTTTAATTGGGTCTCCAAATATAAACATCGTTTATTTTGAATTTTCAGATTTCTCACTAGCCAAAGATGGAGAGCGAGAATGGCTCTCTAGAGTGCCCACAAGATATAAAAAATTGTTGGAATGTACAAAGATATAGAAAGCGATTTTCAATCAAATAACTCTCTAAATAATGATTTAGAGAGTAAATTTTGGATAGACTATTGGAGATGCCCTAAGAATACAATTCATTAACATTCATGTAGGAGTATACAAAAATAGTCATTGCCAAGGTCTTCATAAGCATAGTAGTTTCTTGCTTATTCAGAATAAATTAAAGAGATATAGTCCCTCTTGGATGACTATTTGAGTTCAAGAGATTGCTACTATTTGATAGTGTGTTCTAGATAATAATATATTATATGTAAACGTACTTGGTGTTTTTACAAAAAAAAATTTGGAGGTAACAGCTGTACCCCACGCACCTATACTACATCCACCACTACTGACTACTGCTGCTAGTCGGCACTGAGGCTGATCTAGCTGGCGATGCAGACAACGCCACGGCCCACGGCTGGCGAAGTTCGTTTCGATTATTGTTGGCTTAGTCGTGGTTTACTACATCGAAATACTCTGAGGATTGCAATTTCCTATGCTTAATTGATATGTTTGAGAGCACCAGTGCAATTTTGTTTATTTTTTTCTAATGATGTGTCAATGCTCATATAATTGTAGGATGGGGTACCACTTTACCACCGACTGGGAGATTGTGTTCTATGATGCTTTTCACCCAACCTCTATTTGGTTTGATGTGGCATCATCCTATTTCCAAGAGGCAGTCCACCTATTTAGTTGTGATAATTTCCTAGATGAGTTGAATTTAATCATCCCTGAAATATGTGGCTCAATGGTTATTCTGATTGGGCTCTACACGGTTGTGACCCAAAAGCAGGGCGGAGACCCTAGACTTACTAACAATAAAGAACTTGCACGTAAGTATATGGTTATTACTGCTAACTGCAACTACTCATATAAATTGAACCAAACATAGCACCAATTCAACATGAAAAGCTAACCCAATTTATTTATTGCACAATTCATGTTCATTCTTGCTTACTACCATATTTTAGTCAGTTGCTCAAATCTATACATGTTTTCCTTTAATTAACATGCCATATATTGTTGTGGGTATCGATGCTGATTATATGGTTTTGGGCGCCATGGAACAAGTTACACAGATAAATGATTGAATCTGAACATCCGCGGATCACTACAGCAAAACTAAAGACTAGGAAAACCTGGGAGAAATGACAACTAGAGTGATAGGCTGTTTAGGGGCAGCCATCATCTTATTTATAGGACCTATTACACATCCATAAAATGCCTATAGATATGGAGCGAACCACTTAAACCCCAGGGGGCATTATGGTCCAACTCTTTCTTTGTCGATCTGACGGCCAAGCTCTCTTCACATATTTGCTTCGCCTTGACGTAACCTTCGCGATGACGCCAAGTGCCGCCCCCCGATTCCCGCTAGAACCGCACCTGGGTTTTAAGGCCCAAACCCCAAAACTGTCATGTCAGTGGTTTTGAGGCCCAAACCACCAAACTGCTCGCGGGTAACCATCACTACACATGTCACCGTTGTCCTCGACTGCTCGATCGCTAAGTCCCCCAGCACCTCCGCTTTACTTGCTCGACACCATCTTGACCCGGTCAACATGGTCCACTCCTCCATGTACACTTGCGCTCATTGGAGCTTCTCCGGTCCCTCGGTCCATGCCTGGCGTACGTTCTTCACCGCTAGTCCATCAGCATGAACCCGCATGACCTTTACCTTCGCCATTGACCATTGCCTCCGAGCTCCACACCTGCATAGCACAAGCCAAGAGACATGTTGCACAACCCAACTCACGCATCAGTTAGTTCAACAACTCAACCCAAGACGCTACTCTCAATGACAATCACTCATCACAACTCGAACTACATGGGCACATATCAACCATGTGTTCGCAATCTCCCCTGAGAGTGCATTGCCAACACCAAACACAAAAAAATAAAAGAAAAGAAAAATAAAAACAGAGAACTCACTCAAATGACATAAAGCCAGTGAAAAGCCAAAATGGGGTCATTTGAAATGAGCAAAGCTTAGTCCCAAAGATATGGGCAACGGCTCGATAGAACCAAGCAAAAATAGCTAGTCCTCAAGAAGAGGCAGAAAGGGCTCAACACCATTAGCAAGAAATCAGAGCAACTCTAAAAACTCCTAAAACACTGCTAATCCCTCCAGAAGAGGCAAAGACTAAACACATCTAGCAAAACAGCTCAAATATGCAACTCTCCCTAGACCAATGCAAACTCTCACAAATGAATGCACTCTCAACAAGTTTTCCTCCTAGGGTGCTCTCCCCTTAGGTGGATTCTTTGTGTATATCTAATTCTCCCCCTTGTTGATACATGCACTCAGCAAGCCTCTCAAACCGCAACTCCCCCTTAAAATATGCTATGTATGCACGGGGATGCAGAAAATGCAGGAGCTTCAGGGGTATAGCAACCAGAATGAAAAGATGCTCAAAGTCCACGTTGTCCTAGGAGTAAAGCGAGAGATCCGTGGTGCTAGCAAATGCTCAAACTGATCATATGATACAAAGTGTGATGTTTAAACATTTGGATCAGTTTTAAGCAGTTTCAAGGAATAAGTTCACCACTAAAGATAGCACATAGCAGGTATAAGCAGGAAATCAACCAAGTGCTAATATGTGTATACAAGGTGAACTACCTCAAACAGTGGTCAATCAACATGCCAAAGACGAACGTGAGACTTGTGCATAGCTAGACACCGAATCAAGTAGGGCAGGTGGCTGCCTACGCAACTTCCATACTAGTGCTAGGAGGATGGACCCTGCGGTGGCAAGCAACGTTGTCCATATGATCTCGTGCTGCAGCTGCCTCGGAGAAGTTTCGATTCTGTCAATCTGAGGATGATCTCTTGTCCACATGAATGTGATCTGGTCCACAGACCACCATTACTCACTTAGAGCATGTTTGGTAGGGCTCCTCTCCGACTCCGGCTCTGTCTCCTCCAAAGGAGTCCTGCCAGACGTTTTCCTGGAGAAGCCGTTTTTTTAGTAAGCAGAGGAGACGAAGCCATTTTGAAGAAGCCACACCTCCAAAACGGCTCTGCCTCCTCAGGAGGAGCCGTGCCAAACACCCCTTACTCTGCCTAGCGGATTTGTCCGAGGTTGGGCACCGTCAGGCGCCAATCATCGGTGATGGCCAGTGACACCCACAGCCCACGCACCCATCTCCTCTACTTTCTTATAACTCCACTTATATTTGTAATGAATTTCATAATGTTAATCGTGTGTATCGATCTATATTAAATACTAGATACCAATGGTCAAATTATGCAATAGAGCATATAGCTAGCTTTTTTATTATAACAATATTTAGATTTTTCTGACTTAAAAATATTTTTTGTAAGTAGTTATGTTTCTTTGTTTGATCATATGGAATAGGTAATCTCTCGTTGTTTGTGTTCACACGATGCTCTCATTCCACTGACCCAGGGTATAAGTTGGGTGGCATGGAGTTACTGCACCAATAGGACCAGGGAGCCGATGGTCACCAAGATTGTGTGGCGCGCTGATCTCGCTCAACTCATGAAAGAGCTCGGGGCCACCTTCTTCTTATTCACAAGTACAGCATCCATTCTCACTCTGAAATCCATGAACACACTCTCGCACACTTCCTTACTCTGAAACCAGTGGATACATTACTTTGTCAAAGCAAACATGGCACGTTCATATTACAAATGTAAGGCTGACAAGATTGATTGCCAACCACCAATCAGGGCTACGATAACTGATAACTCATTTGTGATAACAAACCAAAAGGCACAGACACAAACACAAGGGAACCGAACCAGAACAATGATCCATTATCTTTTCTCAACTAATGGCATGTCTACTTAAGAAGGGGCAGGCCAGCTACAACCTCTGTTGTCTACTATAAGCCAGCCTTATTTTAAAATTGTACATGTATGCAAAACTCTATAACCCCCAATGTTTAAAAATTATGGTATATGCACATTGCACAACTACAGACAAAGAATGCCTGCTAGCAGCTCATTCTTCGTCTTCGGTTTCCTCGTCGTCGCTGCTAGCAGCTCTGTTGTAGTTCCACCTATCCTCGACATTGTTCCCTGCCTCTTCCTCGGTCTCCTCGCTGTCATCCTCGTACATCACTTTCCTCGGCCACTGCTGCTCCTCAGGGAGGTTTACAGTTGGTGACGGCGCTGTGTACCCTCCTTTGTGCTTGGGGATCTTGGCCGGTTGCATCCTAGAGGTGATGTCTGGCTTGCTCCTGTGGGAACTCTTTGAGATTCTGCGCTTTGAAGAGGCAGCGCCCTGTGGGCCACCATCCTGGTAGTGGTTGGGGTGCTCTTTTTTCAAATGGAGGTTCAGCTTGTACTCGTGGATGTATGCCTTGTCGCAACCATCGTAGGGGCAGACGTAAGGGCGCTCAGCTGAGGGAGCTGGAGGTGTTGCTGAGACCTTTGCTGGCTTAGGGGGCTGGTGTGGATCTCCAATTGCACTGTGGTTCATCGTCGACGCACCTGGATTCTGCAGGCCAACAGCCTATATTTGTCTCATTACAAAATTCTTTCACAAGCAGAAATGCACACACAGTAACTAGTAAGAGATCTTACTTTCTCATGTTGTTGCCTGATATGAGCTCTTAATTTTGATTCTTGTGTAAATCTTCGGCCACATTCTGGGTACTGGCACACATGATAGTTATCCGCAGAATGTGTTTTCATGTGTGCCTTTAAATTAAAATCCAACGAAAAAGCCTACAATAATCAGGGCACATGATATTAATAACACATATTGCCAGACAAATACTAATAATAACAAATGCCAAAAGCTGCATTTATTTCACCAATTAGGAATATGGCAAATCACATGCATCCTAGAAAGCTTCTAACGAGCCATGCAAAGATACCATACCACCAACAAAGAGTCTATTGTTGGCACCACTCTGCTTGAGATTTTTCTTTACCCCGACAACAACAGAGTATTTTCTGAGAATCATTTAAGCATTGTAGGCTATTTTGCATAAGGACAGAACTACATATCTGCTCCAGGGTAGTTGCAAAACAACTATTATAAGTACAACCATTGTCTAAACATTAACTTTCTCCTTAGTATGTATGTCAAAAACTTTGTGGAGTATGAAATAATGCATTTTCCAGAAAAAGGGACCACAACTAAATCTTAACGCAGCAAATAGAACAAAACGAAAAAAAATCAAAGCTTTAGAACAGAACATGGTTGCACCGGAAAAGAAATCAAACATCAAACATTCTATATCCAGTACAAATTTCTAATTCATGATTAAACATTTCTAGTAACATGCTAGGAAAAAGAAAAGTACAAATTGCCACATGATTAGAAGAAACTACCGTCAGAAAATGAATAACAAGCACAATGGAAGGACAGTGTGATTACCTTTCCACAACCTTCATGCGGGCACACAAAATTCTTTTCTCCTGTATGAATAAGAAAATGCCTCTTCAACTTAGAGCTATCTAAGAATTTCTGCAAAATCAGAATCAGCAGAAAAAAAGATTAGTCAAGCAACTGAAATATAACCATGCCTTTGCAGACTGAAGATTACTCTGGAGAGTCAGCGATGTGAGCAGGAATGATAACTAATACCTTGCCACAGTTCTCATAGTGACAGATATATTGCCTCTCCCCATGAACATGAGCATGCTTTCTAAGAGCCCCTGCATCAAAAAATGTCTTTCCACATCCTTCGTAGCTACATAGAAAGAGAACCTCAGAGTTCGGTTCAGGCGTTGCAGACTCGGCCCCCTGCTCCTTGTCCTTAGCCTTTAAAGCGGCCAGTCTATCCTCTGTAAATAAATCCAGTAATAATATTAACAGCATAATGAAAAGATTAGGCTGAAAGAAGAAGAAACAATTTAACTACTTCATAGTTATTAACAATAATAAAACAATCGGAATATCCAACAAAAAAATTCCAAATATCCAACAAAGAATTCTGCCTCTTGTGTGTATTTGTCAGCAAATTGCATGAGAACTTTATACTCTTCATAAATACTCCATCTGTTCCAAATTATAAGATGTTTTGGCTTTTCTAGATACATAGCTTTTACTATGTATCTAGACATAATGTATAGCTAAATGCATAACAAAGATTATGTATCTAGAAAAGCTAAAACGTCTTATAGTTTGGAATGGGGGGAGTAAGTTGGGTTACATTGTCCAAACCAAACCAGTCAGGAGTCAGCAATCCAAAAGAACACATTGGTGTGCTGATGGCAGCCCCCTAAATAGAATGTACTAAGTTTTCCTCTAGTTTCAACTGAACTTACCACTCTTACTAGGAGACTAACAAGCATATATGTATTGCCTCTACTGAAATCTCAATTTTTGTGAGTGGAACTAAGCAATCATCCCTTCCGTGCGCTCCAGAAGTATTACAATTTAGAAATATGTGATGCAATCAGTACAAGAAACATGAAAAGGCTTTGCTTGGTCCACCGGTCTTATACAGGCCTCTCAAGGAATTGGGAGTTCGCATGGATATGGATGAATCGCTGGTGAAGAAGTACCAGAGAGGGCAATTCTCAGTACAAAACATGACTATGACATGAAAATACAGTCACAGAATAAAAGGCTGCGTTTAGCAGCAAGCAAGCAATCAGCGGGCGCAGCGTACCTCGCACCCACTTGTAGAGCGTGCAGGCGCCTCCGGCGACGACCAGATCTTGCGGGACCCTGACGAGACAACAGGTCAGATGGAAATCGAAGAGCGGGGCTAACGAGGGGAGGAGGGCGACTGTGGGAGCCATCGGACGGGCAGGCGGTCAACTCACCACTCCTTCACCCAGCGGTAACGGCGGCGGGCGACCTGCATCTCCGGGCGCGGCGGGGGCAGAGAGCCGGCGGGCGGCAGCGGAGGAGAGGAGGAGGGCTAGGGATTGGGGACCGTGGAAGGAAAGGGGAGCGTGGAGGGGTGGGTAGGAAGGGAAGACTAGGAGGAGCACGAGGCAGAGTCCTCCTTGGTGCGATAGGATTGGGCATGGTGGTGACCGCCCCCCGCCCCAGGCTCCGCAAGGAGATAGATGTATGGCTATGGATGCCATGCCCGACTCGGCGACTCCCAGCGCCGTCCGACTCCTAGCTCAACACGGTGGGGTGGGGCATCTGATGGCTCGAGGCACCGCGTTTCTTCTGCCTTTTTGGGGCGTGCGTGCGCTGCTGCGCTTCGTCTTCCGTGGTGCAGAGCAATGGGGGTTTGCAGTCAACTACGGAAAGAGGGCTGGTTTAGTTGGTGAAAAAGTTTGGGTTCGATTTAGCACTTTTCGTTTTATTTGACAATTTGTGTCTAATTATAGACTAATTAGGCTTAAAAGATTTATCTCATGATTTACAACCAAACTATGTAATTAGTTTTTTCTTTCGCCTATATTTAGTACTCCATGCATATGCCGTAAGATTCGATGTGACAGAAAGGCAATGTGAGCATTATATATAAATAAAAAACATATTTTTTTGCAAAAAAAACAGCGACATTCTCATCTAAAATTTGCAAAAAAAATTATCACCTTCAACTTTTTATAAGCGTATATAAACCAACAAATGCCTATACGATTATTTACACGGGTCTAACGTTCGATGAGGCTATGTGAGCCCACTAATAGAAAAAAAATTAATAATCAGGCCAAAAGTTCTTGTACTGTTTATTAGAGCATCTTGAATTTTCTATAATTTACTCTCTAAATCATTTAAGTAAAAATTATTCTTTATATCTATATGTACGCCTCGAACTTACGTGGGTCACATATCGAAATGGTTGGTACTTGGAATTAGTTATTTAATTTGTCGCCGAGTCTGATATTCGTTCCTAAACCGAAAGAACATATATAACAAGTCTTTTAATTTATAAACGGGATCATCCGAGATCCTAGGCAGTACTATGTCTGGTTTTAGCTGACTCGGCATGCTGAATTAGGGTGAAACCCATGGGCCCCCACATGCCCGACCGGCTCCTCGATGGTGACCCCAAGGGCGGAGAATGGGCTGCAGACGATGAGGCACACGGGCAACGGGGGTCACCGCTGCAACGCTGAAGAGCTTGGCGCACTGGCATGGCCTCCGCCGCGGCGGCGTGAGGGAGACGGAAGGGGAGAGAGCGGTGAGTGGTGAGTGAATGAATGGGAGCAAGGCACATGGGTGTGTTTATAACACGTACGATCTCAGGTGGTAACGGTACCGATTCTAGGAAGGGGTGAATGCACACTACTGTGGACAAACAACCAAACACACCCACAGTTGGCTCCACTAGTGCAGCCAGGAACTAAACCCCAGTCAACCAAACAAAATCTCATCTCAACCAGGCCAGGTGTAACAGCCTAACAAAACAAAACCATGTTGTGTTACTGGAGCTAGGCCTACACTACCCAGGCTCCGATCCTAGCCAGGTCAGGATTTAGACAAGAAACCAAACAGGCCCACATTGCCGGCCCACTTGGCCGAGAAGACACGCCATACGTCATTGTCGTCGTATCATGATTAGCATAACTAATGGTTTTAGTTTTAGACAATAATTGTAATTAAGATACCTTCCTTTCTTCCAGGTTGTTTTTGTTTTACTAAAATTTTTAAAAAACTATACTCTATACATAACATTTGAAGCGTCCAAATTAAAATTTAAACTTTCTATTAGAAAATTAAAAGTCACACCCAAAATTTAAAACTTTCAACTCAAAATTTTAAAATTTTCAACTCTGAACTCAAAATTTAAAAATTTACAACTCAAAATTTGAACTTCGCAAGTCAAATATTGAAAACTTTCAACTCGAACCTTGAAAACATTCAAGTCAAATTTTGAAAACTGTCAAGTCAAATTTGAAAAACTTATAACTCAAAATTTGAAAACTTTCAACTCCATATTTAAAACTTTCAACTCAAGATTTATTCAAGTTTTGAATTTTGAGTTGAAAGTTTTTAAAATTTGAGTTGAGAGTTCCAAATTTTAAGACGGAAGTTTTGAAATTTAAGTACGAATTTTGAGTAGATTAAAATTTAAGTTGAAAGATCTAGATTATGAAATGCATTAAAAGTTCAAAAAGGGACAAAAGGGACAAACACGCAGGGGGAGTCAAGTGAAAAAAATAATTAGCGAAATAAGGAAACGCGCCTAGGGGAGGCGCGTATGCGCTAGCTACCAACTCGCGGTCACCTATACCCTAATATGGTTCTGAATGTGGTTGATAGATTAGAACTTCCTTTTTTTTTAAAAAAATGATTCATTAGAACTTGCCTCCGGAATCATCAATTGCTGCAATTTGTAATGGCCACCAAGCGAGGCAGTACCCTATCATCGTCGTCGTCGTCGTCTCATCTCATCTCATCATAAAATGTCAGCCGTGCTAACTGGGGCTCTAAGGGGATGTTTGGCACTGTTTCACAAACTCTGCTGCACAGACTCCACCGTGGAGCAGCTCCACAAAAAACTAGAGTTTGTGGAGTACCTTTTTATGTGCTCTCACAACTCCACCCTTTTTCCTCGAAGGAGTTGAAACCATTTGGCTAAAAAATGTGGAGCAGAGCTGAAAAACGTCGAGCGGAGCAGTTCTAAACACCCCCTAATTTGCACTGATTTTCTACACTAGAGGATTGGCTCCAACCGTGGATTGACGGTTCAACCAGAGAAAACCTGAAACTAGGCCAACAAGAGACCACTTAAGCATATATAAACCAGCAGAAAAACCAGGGTTAGTCAGACCAGATAGGAAGTTTTTTTTCTTTTGAAAAATACGCTGATGCCACATTACACATTCATAGAACTTTCAAGGAACCCAGGGATTTTCATGTGTTTTTAATGCTAATCAACAACACGAACCATTCAAGAATCAGAGTTTTTACTGCTTTGTTATTTGTTGGGTGCTTTGGACCACAAGAAACAACATGATCTTTAGATTGAAATTGGTTTATTCCCCACTAATACTACCTTTCCAAATCATTTCTAATTTGCTGCAGTGGAAAGTTCTTCATTGCGCTGAGGAGGCCGAGATGATAGACCTGACGAATGAGAGCACAAAAGGGTGATCACCGCTTTGAGAGATCAGAGAGCTAGGATTGGCTAAATCTTCTATTTTTTTTTCTTAACTTGAGTTGGCAAGCTATAGCTAATGTTGAGATGTTCTCTTGCTTAAGTTCCTTGCTGCAAACAGGTTTGTATGGGCCCAGAGAGGTTGAGGTTTTTTTGGCAGGCCTGTGAAGCTGTTGCCACTTTCCTGTTTGCAAAATGGGTAACCTCAATGTACTCCTTGCTTAGATCCACAGAAATTTGGTTTCATGGATGGACAGTGCACTCCAGGATAACTAGATATCATTCACAGATACATTCGTTGAGAACTAATTCAGGGAGTTAGTCATCAGCACTCCTTGTGTCTAGTCATCAGAAGTAGTGGAGGCAGTCAGCACTCATCAGCACTCCTTGTGTCTAGTCATCAGAAGTAGTGGAGGCAGTCGGACTCTCCCCAGCTGAAAGTTCTATATTTGGTGTTGGTAATTAGTGACAATGCCTAAGTACTAATCCTATGCCTAAGTTGTATGTAGCATATGAGGATTAGTACATTCCAAGGTTGGTGGCAAGATGGCTGTAACAGAACCGTCCAAATTATAAGAGCACAAGTATAAAAACAATCACCGAAGTGATCAAATTCTCACACTTGAGCCCATATAACTCCGGTAGTCCAATGAAATCACGAGGGATTTCAAACCAACCAACATACAAGCCAAGATCATAGTGATTCAACATAACAAGTCACATGTTACAACCATTTCATAAGTAATTCAATATACATCGAAGTTTAACATAGTTATTACAACTTAGTTTGAAAAGTAGCGGAAGCAAAGTAATTTAAAACTAACATTTATATTATTTCAAATACATGCCAGTACCACGGTCGACTTCCAACAAAAGCATTAGAGATAAGGTAAATAAGAAGGATCATGCCCATGATCACACTCTGCCACAAGGCAGGAGCCAACCAACTCTTGCAGTCGCCATGATACATCACAACCTGCAACAAGTGGGGATAAAACCCTGAGTACGAGAAAGTACTCAGCTAGACTTACCCGTCGTAAACCAGAAATAAAGTGACACCAAGGATCATGCAAGGCTGATATAAAGTGGGCTAGCTTGACAACATTTTGCATAAAAGCTTAATATAGATAAGTAATCATTAATGCTTAAGCATCAAGTTAATTATCATTAACATATCATCTATATTAGAACCTGTACTAGAGCACTCACTTTATTAGGAGCAAACAATATTAACCATAGCAGTTATAAATTGAGGCAACCTTTCCATCGTTATCCAATTAACCATCCGTTCAATTTAATGAAATCTACGTTGTCGCTGCTCAAGTCAAGTGCTCACTAACCGGGAGCGACGGCGATTCGAATCGAATTCCTATCCAGCTAGAGGGGTATTTCTAACACTCACCGTGCAGACCCCTGCCAGGGTCGCACAGGCCACCTTTTCATATGATTCAGGAATCACGTGTCCGAATGATGTCGCGACCCCAAGGGCGACACTCTGCCAGGTGATAGGGACTCTAACCCCCCTTGGTCTCACGCCAATGTCCCCAAGCACATCCTTTCTCTCCTCCAAGAAGCAACCTACCATTCGATTCCCGGCCTGAATCACATTACTCGGCTTCGTGGTCGGAACGACTTATCCGGCCAACTAAGTGTTAGACTGCGTTCAACATGACTCAAGGACGTACAGCGAATCGGTCCTTAAACGACTCAGACGGGGATAGATCCACACCCAAGACCTCCATGCCTTGTCGTTTCACTATCATCATCCTGCCCGGTCTCATTTCATTTTATTAACACATGGTTCCATTCCACGATAGCAAATATAGCCAACCGTGCCATATATGAATATCCCTATATCTCGCAGGTGACAGGAAATCACCTGACTTCTACCGCTTAAAGCAGGGCTAAGCATCTACTCGATCCTAGTCTATGTAGGATTCAAGGATTCATATATCTGGACAAAGAATGATATAATGCAGCAAGAGTTTCCAACCAACTCCTATCACTTAATGCAACAATACTTATAACATATATAGAATTAATTGCTTTGAAGATAGGAGGCTTATAATGCTCTGAGGCTTGCCTGGGATCCGACTCAAGTTAGAGTATGTCAGATGAATCCACTTGGCGAGCATTTCCCTTTGGGATGGATCCACCAACTCCATCTTCGGGTTTGGCTCTAACGCCACATCCTTCACACATTTCTGCTAGCGTACCTATATGAGATGCAACCATGCACATGTATGAATACATAGAAATGCAATAACACAACATTCATACCAGCACACCAAGTTCACATGGGCACTAGAGTTAATCAACTTAACTATCACTTAAGCATATCCTTAGAAGATGACCAGCATATCGATCATGACACAAGTCACACAAGATCTCAAGCACACTTAATACTAACAAGGTGTATATCACTCTTAGAAATCAACATAGCAAAGCAAGGTGAAGCAACAACTTAATTTAGAATCTGCCATTTTTCGAAGATCAGAACAGCAGCTGGTTAAATCATAACTGGAGATCTACAACTCCAAATGACTTGCAAGAAGACATTATGGAAAGCTTATGAAATTATCTACATTTCAGTTATAATCATCACAACATGATTCCAAAGTTAACATGTAGAATTTATGCAAACACAGAAACTGGTCTAACAAGACAGAGAGCAAGCAATTCTGTAACCCAACTTTAAACAGCTATAACTCCTAAACCACATGGCCAAATACCACCAAATTTTAACAGAAGCTAGATATATAAATTATCTACAACTTTTGTATAAACAAGTTTCACAACAAAGCACATTATCATGAAGAACTTTACCAAGTTTCCAAATCTGTACAGAAACTTCATTTGCAAGAAATAATTATTAACTTATGTTGCAAACATATAATTGGATAAAACCAACTTTACCAACATTTCACACATGACTAATGAACACCAGAAAACATAGTGCTCATTCCTAAATAAATTCTTTTAATATATTTTCTTACTTTATTTAGATAATTAGGTGGAATTATGAACACCTATCAAAAGTGCATAATAAATTATACCAAAATTACAGTGTCCTAGAAATGCCCCCTAAAGTATACTGTCCAAATTTCAAGTCATTTGGACATGTATATCAACCTCTAAGAAAAAGACAAATAGCTATTGCAATAAATCATGTGAGAGCAAATTAAACCTAAAACTCAATATTTTCTGTGAACACAAGGCCATATTATGAATCAATATGATAGAGAAACATCATACTCAGGTAATGGAACAATATTTTCTATTTTATCATTTATATATTATTTATAAGCTATTTATCAAGCTATAAACAAGTTAAATCAATAACTTGAGTATACAGTAAGCAATGACCATGAAATTTATACCACAGTACATCCATAGCATGCCAAGCCTACCATAAAAATTTCACATCAATTGGAGCAGCACAACTCAAGATATAAAAATAACAAGCAATATAATGTAAATTCCTTATTTATCAAGGTCCAATCAAAACCCTAAGAAAACAGTGAACAAATAGTGTGTTTAATATTTTTCCTAGCAAGTACATGTCATCACAAAATTAACAAAACAAGAATCACTATTTTTGGGGTTCTAAAACTCCAGATCTTGCCCTGATCAAGTTTATAAGCATTTTTGGAACCTTTTTAAAGCTTAAATAAAGACATCAGAAAACTTCTACAAACACCTAACATATTATGACTCCACTGCATAGATCTTTTCTCAAGGTTTCCAAAAAGTCCCCATTTACTATTTTTGGAGTTTTCTAGCATGAGATATGAATTTTTGAAGATTTAAATGAAATCTGAAATTCAAACACAGAATTACTCAAACCCTATTGAAATTGCTAGGCGCACCCGGACCGATACCCAACCGCGCCCCTCATAACCCTGACTTGCGGGACCCGCTGCACTTTTGGGCCCGCTTGCTAGACAAAGAAACACGTACACAAAACTTCCCTTTCTTCTTCCTTGGAACGGAGCAAAGAAGGGGAGGGGCGGCTCGGCCGTCGGCAGCAGGGGCGGCGCCGGCGGCGAGCGGCGGGGCCAAGGCGATGCCTAGGCATGTGCGCACCCCCAAGCAGCCGTAGCTCGTCCCGGGATGGCGCAGGGTGGCCGGCCCACGAACATAGGGACTATGACGGCCATGGCACCGGTGGCCACGCTTCCCCGGCGGTGAGAGGAGCTCGGGAAGGGCGCATCGGGTTCGGCGTGTGGCGGGGAAGGCGATGCTGTGCTTGTCTTAGGGAAGGGAGGAGAGACGGCGCGGTTAGGAAGCTCGAACTGGAGCTCGAACCGGCCATGGTGGCTCGGCGTCCGTGCTCGGCTCAGAACGAGAAGGGAGGCGAGCAGAGGCAAGGGCGAGCGCCTGGAGCGTGGAGAGGCGAGCAGAGGGCTTTGGGCACCTGCTACCGAGGCGTAGGGACACAACCACGTGGCAAGGAGAGGCGCTGGCTGCTACGCATGGCGGGCATGTCCAGGGCACGCGTCCTCCTCTCGGTCATTTCCCCGAGCACGTGGCGGGCAACGGTTTGGGTACTGTGGAACATGATTTTAGGCCGGATCAGGGCTGAATTGGACTATGGGACTAAAAGCAAAGTTGTAGCCCATACCACGCTCTACATTTTCTATTTAATGGTCATGGTCATTAGGGCAATAGATTAGGAGATAATCAGCCCCCAAATTACTAGTGTCAATATGTTGAGCTGGGGCTCAGTTTTGGGATTTTGCAATACCAAACTTGGTCAAATTGATCCCAACTTTTTACATGTTGTTCTCCAATGAATTGTTTCCAACTTTCATCTTTGGCTCCACTAGAGTTACTCAACAAAATTTGGAGAACGTGAGATGCCAGCGTCGAAGACACTGAAATTAGGGCTTTAAATGTCTAAGTGCTGAATTCAGCCCCATTTCTAATCTATGGCCCCTTTTGAGCATGTTCCACCCATTTTCATGACTTGACTCTTAAACAAAGTTTGTTCCTTATAAAGTTCTCTACAACTTTGTTAAAGGGTGCATAGTCATGCAAAGCTTCTAGGTCACACTTTTGAAATGGTCAAACAAAAGGGTTCTAGGGTCCATACATGGTCAACCATCACTTAGAAGCACATTTAGGCAAAATGATCAACATGAACATTGTTCCATTAAGTGTCCTAAGTGTAGTTAAGGTGTTGTAGAGTCCAAACATACACACCATGCATAGGTTGCACCAAAGTGTAGGCCTCGCGTGCATTGAAACATAGAAATCACTATAATTGAAATGCTTGTTTCAAAGCTCTATTTCAATTGTTTCATGTGTTTGCTTCAAGGTACATGCTACATATGTTTCACTAGGTTGTTCCACATGTGTCCAAGATGTGTTGCACCTGTTACATTTGTATGTTGCATAAACACTAGTTCACATGGAATGTAAGGCATGTTTCTTTGTTTCAGATGCATGTTTCAGTTATAATCCAAACAAGCATATAACTTATCATTTCATGTGACTTTTTGATTCCAAACTTCATGAAACTTTTCCAGGGATCAATATAGATAGGTACTAAGGTGAGACATATGAATATATTGCCATAACACCACCCAAGCATATAATTTGAAAAGGGGCCTATATGTAAAGCAATGATGCAACATCCAACTTTAGGTTAGGCTCCTCTCCATAGGTTGACCTTGACATTGCCATCTCCACATAATCTGTCATGTTTGAGCTTAAACCCACTACTTAATTGGTGATAAACACCTGGGGTGTTACAATGGACATGGTTATCATGATGGCCACACTTAGATTTGGACGCAATCCTACGTGATCAAGGCAAAGGTATATGCTTAAGGGTTGTGTTTTAGTAACCAAGGCACCTAGTGGGTGTGGTTACATTATAGGTTAGATAGCCGTACTATAAAGAGGGGAATGACATGGCTATTGAACTCCTAAATGTCTCTTGGTGTGCATTTCATAATCATATGCATTAGGATAGAACTAATATCGCCTCGAAAAATGATTGTGAAAATGCTAACACACTCACACTTGACGAGATCACTTGGTGGTGTTAGCACATTTGCGAAGGCGGTGGAGTTTGAGCGGTAGAGAGGGTTTGGGATCCTCTCTCTCCCGCCGAGCTTGCTCGGCGGGATTCAGTCGTTTTCGAGGAGTTGAAACGACTATTTTCCACTACGCCGGAAGCCGGAAAAGAAACGGAGGCGAACGGAGGTCACAGAGGTGACCGGACGCTGAACCGGACGCGGTCTCTAAATGACCGGACGCGTCTGGTCAGTGTTCAGCATCTGCGCGTATTTCAGTTTGATGATCGGACGCGTAGCGCGTCCGGTCATAGATGATCGGACGCGTCCGGTCATTCAGGGAGCTTACTGGACTCTAACCGGACGCTGGCACTGTCGTGTCCGGTCGTTGTTTCGTTGAGCGCTGCTCAGGCTTGACCAGCGCGTCTGGTCAGTTACGGGACCAGCGCGTCCGGTCGTTCCCAGCGCGTCCGGTCTGTGCGACCAGCGCGTCTGGTCGTTGCTTCGCAGCTAGCCGTTGTGCGACCGGCGCGTCCGGTCAGTGTGACCAGCGCGTCCGGTCAGTGTGACCAGCACGTCCAGTCAGTTGGACCAGCGCGTCCGGTCAGTGCGATTTTGGCTGTTTAAGTTTCTAACGGCTCTATTCGAAGGGGTACGTCTATAAATACTCGTTGGCTGGCTCAAGGCTCTCTCTCAAACATTTGATATACTTGTGAGCACTTTGAGCTAAGCAACTCCCCTCCCACTCATCTCTCTTGCTTCTTTGCATATTCGAAGTGAGATTGAGTGATCCAAGTGCATTTGCATTGTGAGATTGCATCTAGTTAGCACTTGGTGGTTGATTTGCTACGAAATTCTTGTTTCTCTTGGTGGTTGCCGCCACCTAGACGGTTTGGAGCAGCTTGGAGGCATTGGCAAGAGTTGGTGATTGTTCTTGGCCACCTCTGGTGATTGTGAGGGGTTTGTGCCTACCTTGGCGAAGAGCCAAAGGCAACGTTAGTGGATTGCTCGTGTCATTGCAACCTTTTGCCATTTGGTAGGTTCTTATGGCGCCTTTTGAGAGGCTCGGTGTGAGACCGATTTGCCACCGAACCACGTGGTGAAGAGGGATACAACAGGGACTAGCGTGCCGGCAAGCACGTGAACCTCGGGATAAATCTTCATGTCATCATTCTTATTGTGTTTGGTCGATCCCGGTGGTTGTGTATTGTGGTATTCATCTCTTGATCATATTGATTGGTTGGCTCAATACTTCGCCCCTCGGTGATACCCTCCTAACTCTCTCTTGTATTAATTTCTTAGTTACCTTGCTAGCTTGTTAGTGTTACTCTTAGCTTGTGTAGCTAGCTAGCTTTAGTTGTAGTTAAGTTGTGCGATTTGACTTGTGTGGTTGAGTGCAAATATACTAGAATTGTAAATTGGTTAGGTGGCTTGCAAACACCCCATAGGCTAAGCAAAACTTGCATCTCGCTACTTGTTATATTGATAAACTTGTTTAGCTTGTCTTTGTAGAAAATTTTAAAAGGCTATTCACCCCCCTCTAGCCATCAAGACCTTTCAAGTGGTATCAGAGCCGTGGTCACCATTTGTGAGGTTTAACAACCTCGGTATAAGATGGCTCAAGTTGTGTTCAACCATGTTGGGGGCAAGCCTCCATTCTTTGATGGTGTCACATCTTTTGATCATTGGAAAAGAAAGATGAAGCAATATCTTGGCTCTATTCATGAGATCGTTTGGAAGGTGACACACCATGATTTTGCTATCATTGATCCCGACAACCTCACCAACAATGATCGCATCAACAACCAATGCAACACTATGGCTCTCAATACTCTCTACAATGGGATTGATGCAAAGGTCTTTGAGCAAATCATGGATCTTGAGATAGCAAGTGAAGTGTGGACAAGATTAGAGGAAACATATGAGGGCACTTCAATGGTAAAGAGTGCCAAGCTCTATATGCTGAAGGATAAGTTTGCAAGTTTCAAAATGAAGGATGATGAGTCCATACCGGAGATGTTCTATAGGCTACAAGTTATTGCCAATGATCTCAAGAGCCTAGGAGAAGATATCAAGGACAAGGACTTCTCACATAAGTTCTTGATGAACTTACCTAAGAAGTTTGCTATCTTGAGGAAGATGATCCAAAGAGAGGGTTTGGACAAGGTGACTCCAAACCAAGTGCTTGGAGATGTCATGACCGATGCTCAATATGATGATGATGAAGATGAAGATGAGAAGAAGGAGATCAAGGTCAAGCAAAAGAAGACCACCGCATTCAAGGCTTCTTCTTCCAAGGGCAAGAGCAAGGTTGTTGATGATGATGATCCATTTGATGATGAGATCATGGCCCTTCTAGTGCAAAAGATGGGTCGGTTCATGAAGAAGAGAGGCTATGGTGCAAGAAAGAGAAGGGACTTTATGAAGGCAAAGGAGGTGCTTTGCTACAATTGCAATAGCCCCGATCATGTAGTGGCAAAGTACCCCTATGAAGATAAAAGATATCATGATGGGGAGTTGAAGTTGAAGAAGAACAAGAAGGACAAGAAGGAGAAGAAAGTAAAGAAGAGCTTCACATTCAACAAGAAAGAAGAATGGTGGTGGTTATGTAGTCACGTGGGATAGTGACAACTCTGATAGTGATGATGATGCAAGCTCTAGTGATGATGAAAGGACCACTCAGCGAGCCATTGCAAACATCGCCCTCTCCAACAAGCCATCCATCTTCGACACTACATCAACATGCCTTATAGCCAAACCTACCAAGGTAAAATATAATGATAGTGATGATGATTCTTGTGCTAGTGATGGTTGTAGGAGTGATGATGAGGAGGATGAGGACTACTCCAAGGATGATCTATTGGGCATAATAGATCAAATGAGCAAGGGCTACAAGAGGACCACCAAGAAATACAAAATCTTGGAACAAGAGCTCATTGCCAAGAGCAATGAAAATGATGCCTTGATGGAGGAGCTTGTTGCTCTCAAAAAGAGTAAGGAGTGCAAAGGAATTGAACAAGAGCTCAAAGCTCTTAGGAAATCCTTTGATGAGCTAGAGGCTTCTCGTGAGTGTCTAAAGGAAGACCACGAGGATCTTGAAATTACTCACACTAGGCTTAAGGAAGCCCACTCCACTCTACTTGAGCTCATCAAGGAAAAGGACCTCAAGTTGGAGAAGCTCATGAAGGAAGCTAAGGAAGAGCAAGTGATTGCCACTTGTGATATTGGACTAACATGTGATATTATTGATGATTCTTTATTTGTTAGTCCTACTAATGCTTCATGTAGCTCATCATCATCCACCACAACCAACTCTACATCTACTACTAGTGATTCATCACTTGTGGTTGAGAATGAAACTCTCAAGAGAGAGGTGGATGATCTCACCCGCACATTAGGCAATGCCTATGGTGGGGATGTCCGCTTGCTAAAATGCTTGGGTAGCCAAAGGTTCTCTCTTAACAAAGAGGGTTTGGGCTATACTCCCAAGAAGGGCAAGGCGGCCTTTGCTACTCCAAAGCCTCGCTTTGTGAAGAGCAATGGTCGTTATTGCAATAGATGTAAGCAAGTTGGACATCTAGAGATTAATTACAATAAAATGAACAAGAATAAGAAAAATGTTAATGTACCTTATATTTCTTTTGATTCTTGTTATGTACTTACCAAAGGTGAGAAAGGTGTGCATGCTAAGTTTGTTGGTACACCAATTGTGGGTCCAAAGAAGAAGGCCATTTGGGTACCAAAGAGCGTAGTGACTAACCTCCAAGGACCCAAACAAGTATGGGTACCTAAGAAACATTAATTTGTTTTGTAGGTAAATTATAAAGCCGGAGGAAGGCATTGGGTGCTTGATAGTGGGTGCTCTCAACATATGACCGGTGATTCAAGAATGTTCAACTCTCTCAAATCAAATGATAGTGGCATTGATAGCATTACATTTGGTGACAATAGCAAGGGTGATGTAAAGGCTCTTGGAAGGATTGCAATCTCAAATGATCATAGCATTTCCAATGTGCTCTTAGTTGAAAAGTTGAATTTCAATCTTCTCTCGGTTGCTCAATTGTGTGATCTTAGTTTCAAGTGCATATTTGGTGTTGATGATGTGGAGATAGTTAGTGTTGATGGCTCCAATTTGATCTTCAAGGGTTTTAGATATGAGAATCTATACTTGGTTGATTTCAATGCTAGTGACACTCAACTTTCAACATGCTTGCTCACCAAATCAAGTATGGGTTGGTTATGGCATAGAATACTTGGTCATATTGGCATGAAGCAATTGAACAAGTTAGTGAAGCATGACTTAGTTAGAGGCTTGAAGGATGTCACATTTGAGAAGGATAAGCTATGTAGTGCATGTCAAGCCGGAAAGCAAGTAGGCAACACTCATCCATTGAAAAGCATCATGAGTACTTTCAAGGCATTTGAGTTGTTGCTCATGGATCTATTTGGGCCAACTACATACACAAGCATTGGTGGCAACAAGTATGGATTTATGATTGTGGATGATTTTACTAGATACACATGGGTATTCTTTCTTATGGACAAGAGTGATGTACTTGACATATTCAAGAAGTTCATCAAGAGAGTGCAAAATGAGTTTGAGACCACAATCAAGAAAGTAAGAAGTGATAATGAAAGTGAGTTTAGAAACACAAGAGTTGATGAGCTATGTGATGAGCTTGGAATCAAACATCAATTCTCGACCAAGTATACACCTCAATCAAATGGCTTAGTTGAGAGGAAGAATAGAACCTTAATTGATATGGCAAGATCAATGTTGAATGAGTATAATGTGAGTCATTCATTTTGGGCCGAAGCAATCAACACGGCTTGCTTCTATAGCAACCGCCTCTATTGTCACAAGTTCTTAGAGAAAACACCATATGAGATCTTACATGGAAGAAAGCCCAACATTGCATACTTTCGGGTATTTGGTTGCAAATGCTACATCTTAAAGAAGAGCACTAGATTGAGCAAGTTTGAGAAAAAATGTGATGAAGACTTCCTACTTGGTTACTCCACTACTAGCAAAGCTTATAGAGTTTGGAATTTAGCTAGTGGTTTACTTGAGGAAGTTCATGATGTTAAGTTTGATGAAACAAATGGTTCTCAAGATGAGGAAGATAACTTGGATGATGTGAGAGGAACTCAATTGACTAATGCTATGAAAGAAATGGATATTGGTGATATTAAACCAAAGCAAGTGGTTGATGTGGATGACAACAAAGATCAAGTGCTCCAAAGTCCAATCACTCAAGCTAGTGGTTCTCTAATGCAAAATTAAGCTAGTACATCATCTCAAGTGCAATAAGATCAACAAGTGGCTAGTTCATCATCTCCAACTTATGATCAACATCAACATCCAAGCAATCAAGTCCAAGTGCTTCAACCAACTAACATTGCAAGAGACCATCCATTGGATTCCATCATTGGTGACATACAAAGGGGAGTTCAAACTAGATCAAGATTGGAAGCAATTAGGATCTTACTTGCCTATGCTTGTGCTCACAATATCAAGCTATATCAAATGGATGTGAAGAGTGCATTTCTCAATGGGTACATTCAAGAAGAGGTGTATGTGGAGCAGCCTCCCGGTTTTGAAGATGATAAGAAACCCAACCATGTATACAAGTTAAGAAAAGCTTTGTATGGATTGAAGCAAGCACCTAGAGCATGGTATGAAAGATTGAGGGACTTCTTGCTATCCAAAGGATTTGTCATGGGCAAAGTTGATACAACACTATTCACCAAGAAGATTAGGGAAGACTTGTTTGTATTGTAAATATATGTTGATGATATCATATTCAGTTCAACCAATCAAGATTATTGTGATGAGTTTGGAAAAATGATGGCAAATGAATTTGAAATGTCAATGATTGGAGAACTTAGTTTCTTTCTTGGACTTCAAATAAAACAAATGAAGGAAGGAACATTTGTGAGCCAAACCAAATACATAAAGGATATGCTAAAGAAGTTTGGTATGGAAGATACAAAAGGAATCACTACTCCAATGAGCACTAATGGAAGTTTGGATAGTGACAAGAATGGCAACATGGTGGATCAAAAGCTATATAGATCAATGATTGGTAGCCTACTCTATGTGATGGCATCAAGGCCCGATGTAATGTTTAGTGTATGCATGTGTGCAAGATTTCAAGCCTTACCAAGAGAAAGTCATTTGAAGGCAACAAAGAGAATATTGAGGTACTTAAAGCATACACAAGATGTTGGATTATGGTTTCCCAAAGGTGCAAGCTTTGAGCTAGTTGGATATTCGGATTCCGACTATGCCGGTGACAAAGTGGAGAGAAAGAGCACTTCCAGGACTTGTCAATTGTTGGGAAGATCACTTGTCTCATGGTCATCCAAGAAGCAAAATAGTATTGCACTATCTACCGCCGAGGCCAAATACATCGCCGCGGGTAGTTGTTGTGCACAAATCTTGTGGATGAAGGCAACATTGAAGGATTTTGGAATCAATTTCAAGAATGTGCCATTGCTATGTGATAATGAAAGTGCCGTAAAGCTAACCAACAATCCGGTTCAACATCAAAGAACAAAGCATATTGATGTTCGCCATCACTTTATTAGAGATCATCAACAAAAGGGTGACATTGCTATTGAGAGTGTGGGCACCGAAGATCAATTAGCCGATCTATTCACCAAGCCACTTGATGAGAAGAGATTTCACAAGCTAAAGAATGAGTTGAACATACTTGACTTCTCCAACATGAGTTGATGCACCCCATATATGACATGCCTCTCCTTCGAGCCCAAAGGTATAATTGGTTGACATGTTATACATTCTATGTTAAGGACTTGTTTAGTGCATCTAGTCATAATTTATATGTTCTAGGCTCATTCATGAAAATCAAATGAATTTGAAGTTTATATGGTGCCACTATTGTTTCCATGACTTGTATGATCTAGTGGTAGCATATAACTTGTTTAAGTAGCTTGTGATCCTAAGTGTTTAATCTAGATCACTTGTCTAAATATTTGCTTCAACATGGTGCATGATAACCCTTCTAGTGAGGTGTGAAGAAGCTTGCCCTTGGATCAAACCGAAGCATTTTATTTATGCAAGCAATCTAGGTTGAATCACAAACTTGATCCTCACCCCATAATTCAACATGATATTCTATCTAAAATTGGTCCCTTGTGGTCATTGGTGCCAAAGGGGGAGAAAAATATTGTTCACAAAGATAAAACTCAAAGGAGGAGAAGCACAAAGGGGGAGAAAAATATTGTTCACAAAAATAGATTCTAAAGGGGGAGAAAACCTAAAGGGGAGAATTGATAAAAGAAGGGGATCAACTAACATTTTGAGCACACAAGTAGGGGGAGCAAGCTCTTAAACATGAATGTTGCATTTCCATGTGCACTTCATATGTATGATGCATAGTTATGCATTTCTCTTTCTCCGATACATTGCTTGTGTGGTGAATTGCTAGTGTAATTTGAATGATGTATTGAGGTACTAGCATGAATAGGAAGTAGTTAGATTTTTCTTGCTTTATGTTTTTCAAAGTGGTACTAGAGCCTTGCTTATAATGTTGATCTCACGAGGTCTCTAGTTTTGTTTGTGACTTTTCCAAGTGGTATCTAACTACACAAGGTGCTAAGATGGTGTTTATCGCTACTCCGATGGTATCACGCTTCAAAGGTCTATAATCTTAAACACTTAGCACCTATTGATAGTAAATGCTCCTATTTTTTTCCTATCTAACATGTATGCTTCCAAAATCCAAACATATAGCATACATGTAGGGGGAGCCATTGCTATCAATTTGAATTTATGATCACGTGTCCATAATTCTTACACATGGTAATATACTTGGACAATGTGACATGGGTTCAATCAAAATTTTATCATAATATCTTTGTGAAAGGTTTGTCACCAATTACCAACAAGGGGGAGATTGAAAGTCCTATGTTTGGTGTTGGTAATTAGTGACAATGCCTAAGTACTAATCCTATGCCTAAGTTGTATGTAGCATATGAGGATTAGTACATTCCAAGGTTGGTGGCAAGATGAACATGGTGATCATGATGGCCACACTTAGATTTGGACGCAACCCTACGTGATCAAGGCAAAGGTATATGCTTAAGGGTTGTGTTTTAGTAACCAAGACACCTAGTGGGTGTGGTTACATTATAGGTTAGATAGCCGTACTATAAAGAGAGGAATGACGTGGCTATTGAACTCCTAAGTGCCTCTAGGTGTGCATTTCATAATCATATGCATTCGGATAGAACTAATATCGCCTCGAAAAATGATTGTGAAAATGCTAACACACTCACACTTGACGAGATCACTTGGTGGTGTTAGCACGTTTGCGAAGGCGGTGGAGTTTGAGCGGTAGAGAGGGTTTGGGATCCTCTCTCCCTCCCGCCGAGCTTGCGAGGCAGGATTCAGGCATTTTCGAGGAGTTGAAACGACTATTTTCCACTACGCCGGAAGCCGGAAAAGAAACGGAGGCGAACGGAGGTCACAGAGGTGACCGGACGCTGAACCGGACGCGGTCTCTAAATGACCGGACGCGTCCGGTCAGTGTTCAGCGTATGCGCGTATTTCAGTTTGATGATCGGACGCGCAGCGCGTCCGGTCATAGACGATCAGACGCGTCCGGTCGTTCAGGGAGCTTACAGGACTCTAACCGGACGCTGGCACTATCGCGTCCGGTCGTTGTTTCGTTGAGCGCTGCTCAGGCTTGACCAGCACGTCCGGTCAGTTACGGGACCGGCGTGTCCGGTCGTTCCCAGCGCGTCCGGTCTGTGCGACCAGCGCGTCCGGTCGTTGCTTCGCAGCTAGCCATTGTGCGACCGGCGCGTCCGGTCAGTGTGACCAGCGCGTCCGGTCATTGTGACCAGCACGTCTCCGGTCAGTGCGATTTTGGCTGTTTAAGTTTCTAACGGCTCTATTCGAAGGGGTACGTCTATAAATACTCGTTGGCCGGCTCAAGGCTCTCTCTCGAACATTTGATATACTTGTGAGCACTTTGAGCTAAGCAACTCCCCTCCCACTCATCTCTCTTGCTTCTTTGCATATTCGAAGTGAGATTGAGTGATCCAAGTGCATTTGCATTGTGAGATTGCATCTAGTTAGCACTTGGTGGTTGATTTGCTACGGAATTCTTGTTTCTCTTGGTGGTTGCCGCCACCTAGACGGTTTGGAGCAGCTTGGAGGCATTGGCAAGAGTTGGTGATTGTTCTTGGCCACCTCCGGTGATTGTGAGGGGTTTGTGCCTACCTTGGCGAAGCGCCAAAGGCAATGTTAGTGAATTGCTCGTGTCATTGCAACCTTTTGCCATTTGGTAGGTTCTTGTGGTGCCTTTTGAGAGGCTCGGTGTGAGACCGATTTGCCACCGAACCACGTGGTGAAGAGGGACACAACAGGGACTAGCGTGCCGGCAAGCACGTGAACCTTGGGATAAATCTTCGTGTCATCATTCTTATTATGTTTGGTCGATCCCGGTGGTTGTGTATTGTGGTATTCATCTCTTGATCATATTGATTTGTTGGCTCAATACTTCGCCCCTCGGTGATACCCTCCTAACTCTCTCTTGTATTAATTTCTTAGTTACCTTGCTAGCTTGTTAGTGTTACTCTTAGCTTGTGTAGCTAGCTAGCTTTAGTTGTAGTTAGTTGTGCGGTTTGACTTGTGCGGTTGAGTGCAAATATACTAGAATTGTGAATTGGTTAGGTGGCTTGCAAACACCCCGTAGGCTAAGCAAAACTTGCATCTCGCTACTTGTTATATTGATAAACTTGTTTAGCTTGTCTTTGTAGAAAATTTTAAAAGGCTATTCACCCCCCTCTAGCCATCAAGACCTTTCACCAGCAGCAGAACTAAGGTCATCCCGAAGCTCCGGCGCCCGCCTAAGGAGTCCAATGAACATGTCAGAAAATTCAGAGAGCAATGATAAACGTGCACTCTAATTACATGTTATTTGGAAAACCTCAGAATCAGTAATCCATAGTTTTGGAAACACATGAAAGTTTCAAACTATGGATCTATCAAATACACGACAGTCTGTTAACAACCGGCTGTCAATGCTAGACAACTCATGCCATTTTGCCAAAGCACATGAAATTTGTTGGATGAAATAAAAGGATAAAAGAAAACTAGCTGGCCAGTTTGCTTCATCAGGATACTAGTTTGCCATGACAAAACAATCCGGCTACAAATTCAGATAGCAACATTAAACATGGAACAACTAAATGTTATTTGAAACCTTGGAAGGGTGATCGTAGCCGAGTGAACGTCGGAGTTGGAGGCAATCTTAGTGTCTGCAGAACCAAGGCCATCCCACTACTTTAGCTGTTGCCTAAGGAAACCAATAAACATGAATTCAGAGAACATTAAACATGGAAGGCAATTAAATCTTATTTGGAACCTCAAAATCAGAATCTAGAATTGTTTGGAAACACATTAAACTTTCAAACTGCTCCAGAATGAAATGTGGAAGCACTATCTATGGATCTATCAAATACACTACAATCTGTTAACAACCAACAATGTGCTAGACAACTCCCAGGCGCCTACAAATCATGCCATTTTACGAACTGATGTTAATGTCTGAACCAAGCACATGACAATTGTTGGATGAAATGAAAAGGATAAAAAAACTAGCTGGCCAGTTTGCTTCATCAGGATACTAGTTTACCATGACAAAACATTCCGGCTAGTAATTCAGATAGCAACATTAAACATGGAACTAAATGTCATTTGAAACATTGGAACTTACAATCTAGCTGCAATGGTTCGAAACATACACTACTTGCAAAATAAATGAAGTTTCTATGTTGCAGCTCTATGGACATCACACTCTGCAAATACAACAATGTAGTAAAACTAAGCATGCTTACATGGATATTGAATTTGGGGTATTTATCTAACAAACAAATTAATTAATACATTCCGTAACAACATAAATGGCGCCAAAAGAACTCCCACCTACCTACTAATCATGCCATGCTACAAAGCATAGTGAAAATTAGGTTGCATTGCTATATGGCGTAGCTTCTCGATGAATCATTTTATAAACAGAATGTTAATGCTAGAAGCAAATACAAGCATATCTGTTGTTTACCTTGAGAGCATCATCTGCTTGCATTGGGCACGCACAGAGAGCTCATAGCCAAGCAATCTAGCTATGGACAGCATCAAGCACCATAACAACATAGCCCCAATGGTATCACTAGTGAAGCAAAATTGGCTCAGCAGCAGTACAAAGTAGCTCATCGCCACATATGGGCAAATATAGCACAACATGATGTTGCCAAATTGTTGCTCGGAGAGGAGGGCATCATGAAGCATAAACCTATCAACAAAAGCAACACAGGAAAAGATGGCAGTCCCCTCCAGAACCGAAAGGAAGGCCACGGAAATAGAAAGCACATCCATAGGAAAGAACCTGTATTGGGAAAATTTGCTAGCGGACATGCCAAGTGACCCCTCTTTGCTGGCGGACACTGAAAAAACCAGATTTGCTGAAAGACACTCTGTTTTTTGTCAAATTTGCTGGCGGACACTACCCCATTAAAATATTCATTTTTGGCTTTGGATGAGAGAGAAGAGCGGTGAAATGTCAATTTTACCCCTGCCTCCTTCTCCTAACCTCTCCCTTTCTTCTATCCACTCAACAGGTAGCGCCCGACCCAGTCGAGCTCCCCGGTGGCACGGCTAGCCCAGGCGAGCTCCCCGGCGACGTGGCCAGCCTAGGGGCAGAGCTCCCCGGTGGCGTGACTAGCCTAGGGGCGGAGCTCCCCAGCGATGCGGCTAGCCCAGGGGCGAAGCTCCCGGCAGTGCGGCCAGCCTAGGACTCTACCGCTCGCCGCAGCAGGCCACCACAGCACCGATGTCGCCCTGCCGTAGGCCGCGCGGGCCTTGCGCCGTAGCTCACCGTCGACTGTCCGGTTGGGTCTTCCCCATGCTCAGCCCTCTCCGCTGCTCAGCCATGGGGCACAGGCTCTGCACGCCGCCGGAGTGTGCACGTGGCCGAGCTCGGGCCTGCGATGGTGCCCACGCGCGGTGGAGCTAGAGCCCTTGCCTGCGGCAGAGCACAGGGGCGCCAGAGCCGTCCGCCCGCACGCTGACCAGGCGCTGCCTGCCCATGTGACGGTGAGCCACTGCTCTCCTGTAGCCTCCCGCTCGCGCCGCGCCTACCCACACGCTGGCGAGCCGCCTCACGCTTGCCCGTATGCGCGTCGGCAAGGCGTCGCCCTCCCGCGGCCTGCGTCCGCCACACTACCGTGAGGCTCTCTAGCCTCGGTGCCACAGTGGCGGTGCGCTGGGGCGACCGTACGATGTGCACCCGCGCCGGTGCCACCTCACCTTGGTGGTGGCCTCCATGTCCGACGGTGCCATGGGGGAGCCTCCGAGGGAGAAGGGGATCATGCATACCAGCGGAGAGGGAAGAAGGAGGCAGGGGTAAAATTGATATTTCACCGCTCTTCTCTCTATCTAAAGCCAAAAATTATTATTTTAATAGGTGCAGTGTCCGCCAACAAATTTGACAAGAAACGGAGTGTTTTTCAGCAAATCTGGTTTTTTTCAGTGTCCGTCAGCAAAGAGGGGTCACTTTGCATGTCTCCCCAATGGCAAAGCTCCGATCGTAACCATCAGCATAGATAGTAAACCAAAGGCAGCAGCTTTTGCACCACGAGCTATCTTGAAGGACCTCTCATCCTCCTCGGTTAAGAAGGTTGGGGGGTAATGTGCTTGGCTGTCATCTCCCGGCCAATGTGTTGCAGGTGCTCAGCGTAGGCATACCCAAGCAGGTCGGCCAGCCATCCATCACCATGTGCATGACCAAGAATCTAGCATAGGGGCCAACAAACCTGTTAGCGGCAATGGCCAGAAGGACAAGGTAGGGCATATGGAAGAAGATGGTGGATAGACACATTATCGGTGAAAATATGAAGATCAAGAAGATGATGTAAGCAGATATAAATGTTGCGATAGTCCACAGGAGGGCCAGCAGCTCACTGTAGAGGTGGTGTAGCAGGGGGAGCTTAAGACCAAGAGGAAGGAGCAGACATCATGCAAGCTTCAAAACATAACTGCCATCACCACACTGGCTCACAAAGGGTGATCGTAGCCGAGTGAACGTCAGAGTTGGAGGCAATCTTAGTGTCTGCAGAACCAAGACCATCCCGCTGCTCCAGCTGTTGCCTGAGGAAACCAATAAACATGAATTCAAAGAACATTAAACATGGAAGGCAATTAAATCTTATTTGGAACCTCAGAATTAGAATCTAGGATTGTTTGGAAACACATTAAACTTTCAAAGTGCCCCAGAATGACATGTGGCAGCACTGTCTATGGACCTATCAAATACACTACAATATGTTAACAACCAACAATGTGCTAGACAACTCCTAGGCGCCTACAAATCATGCCATTTTATGAACTGATGTTAATGTCTAAACCAAGCACATGACAATTGTTGGATGAAATGAAAAGGATAAAAAACTAGCTGGCCAGTTTGCTTCATCAGGGTACTAGTTTACCATGACAAAACATTCCGTCTAGAAATTCAGATAGCTACATTAAACATGGAACTAAATGTCATTTGAAACATCAGAACTTGCAATCTAGCTGCAATGGTTTGAAACATACACTACTTGCAAAATAAACGAAGTTTCTATGTTGCAGCTCTATGGACGTCACACTCTGCAAATATGACAATGTTGTAAAACTATGCATGCTTACATGGATATTGAATTTGAGGTATTTATCTAACAAACAAATTAATTAATACATTCCATAACAACGTAAATGGCGCCAAAAGAACTCCCACCTACCTACTAATCATGCCATGCTACAAAGCATAGTGAAAATTAGGTTGCATTGCTATATGACGTAGCTTCTCGATGAATCATTTTATAAACAGAATGTTAATGCTTAGAAGCAAACATAAGCATATTTGTTGTTTACCTTGAGAGCATCATCTGCTTGCATTGGGCATGCACAGAGAGTTCGTAGCCAAGCAATCCAGCTATGGACAGCAACAAGCACCATATAAATGTAGCCCCAATGGTATCGCCAATGAAGCAAAAGTGGCTCAGCAACAGTACAAAGTAGTCCATCGCCACATATGGGCAAATATAGCACGACATGATGT
This sequence comes from Saccharum hybrid cultivar R570, assembly GCA_038087645.1. Taxonomy (NCBI): domain Eukaryota; kingdom Viridiplantae; phylum Streptophyta; class Magnoliopsida; order Poales; family Poaceae; genus Saccharum; species Saccharum hybrid cultivar. The sequence goes on along the minus strand of JAQSUU010000190.1, from coordinate 4,911,311 downwards.
AGCCAAGCTGTTGCTCAGAGAGGAGGGCATCATGAAGCACAAACCTAGCAACGAAAGCAACCCAGGAAAAGATGGCAGCCCCCTTCAAAACTGAAAGGAAGGCCACAGAAATAGAAAGCACATCCGTAGGAAAGAACCTCAATAGCAAAGCTCCGGCTGTAGCCATCAGCAGAGATAGTAAACCAAAGGCAGTAACTTTTGCACCATGAGCTATCTTGAAGGGCCTCTCATCCTCCTCGGTTAAGAAGGTTGGGGGGTTATGTGCTTGGCTATTGTCTCTCAGCCAATGTGCTGCAGGTGCTCAGCGTAGGCATACCCAAGCAGGCCAGCCAGCCATCCTATCACCATGTGCATGATCAAGAATCCAGCAAGGGGCCAACAAACCTGTCAGCGGCAATGACTAGAAGGACAGGGCAGGGCATGTGGAAGAAGATGGTGGACAGACACATTGTCGGTGAAAATATGAAGATCAAGAAGATGATGTAAGTGGATATAAATGCAGCGATAGTCCATAGGAGGGCCAGCGGCTCATCACTGTAGAGCTGGCGCAGCAGCAGTGGGACCTTGAGACCAACAAGAAGTAGATAGAGATCATGCAAGCTTCAAATACATAACTGTCGGGCAATGGCGGACACAGTTTTGTAACATTGGGTGTACATAATATTTTCTTAAAAAAATTCTTAAGATTATGTCTAATAAATAAATGTTAACAACAATACATATGACATTATTAATAGTTTTTACAATTTTCATTCCCTACTTTTCAGTGCACTTCAACCGATCTCCTGAATTTCCCCTACTTTATATTGGCCTCTATTCATCAACCCCACTTGTCAGCATTACGTGAAGAAAGAAAGGAGCGATAGGGGGAAGGATGAAAGGCTCCTACATCTCTGAGAGTCTAGGAGAGAGAAATGAGAGTCCCTCATCCATCGGGGGGCTGAATAGGAGTCTGTAGGAGAGGGTTTTCATGTGTTTGAGCTCTCAAAATGGAATGAGACCTCAAGTAGGGGCTTGGATGGAGTTACCCTTATGACTATTATTTATGGTGGCTTGTTATGGATATGAATGAAACACATCAATGGACACGCCTATTTATACATGCTCATGGTCACTATGGTATTACAAATATATTTTTTTTCTAATACTTATCTATTTCTTAGATATTTTTAGCATACAAGAATATCTAGACCTAGAGTATCCTAGTTTTTCCTACGAAACATGACAAACATGTCTCATGTATACTTATTATTTATCTAGAAAGTTTCACAAATAGGCATCGATATTTTTAGCACTAGCATTTAATGTATCCTTATCTCTATTAGTCGTGTATGATACTCTTTAAATCTTTTATGCTTTACCATCTTGGCCTCCTACCCTAGTGACAAGTTCTGCTCTTCCTTCATCTCGTACATGTTTTTATGTGAACATCACTCCTTTGGATACACATGATGCTCCTCAAATTTGTTAACAAAAATATGAGATGGCACACTTGACATGTGGATCCATCTGTCAGTCGTCTTTTTGTTTTCTTTCTTCTCTCTCCTTACTTCCTTAGTTCTTCCTACTCCCGATCCATCCGCAGAGGGCGGTGGCTGCCTCCTCTCCCCTCGCAGTCGAGCTCGCCCCAATGTTCCATAGGGTGCTTGCCTAGACACGCTTATGCACTAATCGGAGGGGCATTGTAACAGAACCGACCAATTATACGAAATTAAGTAAAAAATCACCCGTTGAAGCAGATAATTTAGCAAACTTAAGCCCGTATAACCCGGTAGTCCGTGAAACCATGAAGGATTTCAAACCAACCAACATACAAACCAAGATCGTACAAGTTTAGTGGCCACCGTCACATATTACATAAAATTCACAACAACACTGAGATACATCGGAGTTTAGGACATAAAGTTATTACAAACCAAGTTCAATATAAAGTAGCAGAAGCAAATAGTTTTATAAACCACATACACACACTTAGTTCAAATACAATGTCAGGAGATAGTCATTTCCAACAAAAGCATTAGATAAGACATACGGAGTGACCCTGCCCTTGGTCCTAGTCACCCATTGCAGGATACAGGCAGTGATGCAATAGCCGTAGTACATCTGACCATCTGCAACAACAATGGAAACAACGCCTTGAGTACGAGAAAGTACTCAGTTAGACTTACCTATCTTAAACCAAAATAAAGAGACACCAAGGATTATGCAAGACTTTCTTTTAGTGGACTAGCTGACTCATTTGTGAAAAGCATAAACTATCAGGGTTAAACCATTTTAAGTACTTTGCATCATCTTTATTATAACCTATCAAACTAGGTAAGCACCTATGCTATAGCAATCACTTGATTAACCAATAACATCCTGTTACCATTTCAGGTTTAGCCTTTATCACATTATCCTCATAACTATCCGTGTTCCATCATCATTACTACGATGTCGTAACTCGAGTCAAGTGCTCACTATCCAGGAGCAATGGCGATTCGAATCAATTCCTAACCAGCTGGTGATTTATTCCTCACAGAAACCACACTCACCAATCAAGTGAGCTACATATCACCAATGACATTTTCTAGGTAAACGTCGCGGGGTAACAATCATGGACCGCACTACCCAGGGACTGCCCGACTGCCAGGACGCACCTTGGGCTCACTCTTCACGTCCCCGTCTTACCCCCTTCGGCACTAGTCTGCCAATCCAAGTTTATCCTGGCCTGAAAAGTGTCACTAGCTTCGCGGTCGAAAGGTACTTTATTCGGTTAGCTAAATGTGAGGTATGCGTTCAACATGACAAGAGGGACGAGCAACGATCGATCCTTAACCGACACAAACGGAAAACTAATAGCACCTCAGAACCCTATCTGGTTGCCTCCAACTTTTCCATTCGGTCTCTAGTTACCCATCAACACATGGTTATTTTCAGGATATCATCCATTCCATAGCTAAAGCATTCCAGTAACCACCTATAATTGCAGGTGACCGAAAATCACCGATCGCTACCGGTCTAAGCAGGGCTAAGCAGTTATTGATCCTAAACCTAACAGGATAAGAATATTATAATATAGGCAAGGATAGTAATAAATGCATCAATGGTTTCACTCAACTCCTATAACTTAATGCAACAATATATAAACTCATATATATAAAGAATTGATATTATAAAGTAGGAGACTTAGAATGCTCCGGGACTTGTCTCGTTCGAAGGAATTGGGTTGGTGGTCCACACACTTAGGTAGATCCTCTTCTCGCTCGTCTACCTCTGACACCTCCTATGCAGGATTTCTTATGGGTCGGACCCGGTATGTTTCTCTTGCACTGCTACTAGCGCTTCCTCCTGCGATCCTGTATGGTACAAGTATATAAGTAAATATGCAAACGGTGCATAGGATGTGATGGCATGCGATGATCATGATGACATGATGTGTAGATAAACACATTGAGACCTTATTGGATAGCATAAAGGTAAAACCTTTCTATAAGGTAGTCAACATCATCCAAGATCAGTCATACGAATACATGTCATCTACTGCATTCTCTTCTACTACAAATTCTAGTTACTTTTACGCTAACTAACATATAGCCCTAACATAAGTGCTACTATACTTTATCAACACACCCATATTAACTTGTCAAGTAACATCAGCAATTGATTTGATGCTTCAAAGATACACCAAAGCTTCATTATTAAACTAATTATCCATAAAGAATATTATTTCATATTTGATTTAAACTAGGGTTACAACAGCAACCTATATTTCTAATGCATAAAAAAATCTATAAAAATTACAGTAGTAGCCCACCAAAAAATTTATGGCATTTGGATAGGTAAAATAGCCTACACAAAAATAACAAGCTATGACATATAAATGAGCATGAAAATACTTTGTCCTATGAAAAGTATCAAACAACAGATTTAGTATTTTTCCCATGATCTACACAGTAAAAAAACACTATACAAAATTTATCATGTGCATGTTTTATACAAATTTCTCTCTCTAGCAAAAATAACAAAAATCAGCCAATAAAGGCACTTGAACTACACATCAAAAATTTTCTACAGAATATGCATGACATATATTTTTCATACAAAGTGTATCACATAAGAAGAATAACAAACTTGGAATCATATTTTTCTGAGCTTCCTATGATTTATTATGCATTTTCTAAGAAAATAGCAATTACAAAATTAAGTAAAACCCTATACAAAAGTATCACAATTTTGATATGCAATAATTTTATAATGTAGATCTACTCCTAAGAAGTCTACCAAAATTGGTTTCATCATTTTTTAGTCATATTGAGCAAGTTATGAATTTTCAAAGCATTTACATAATTTCTGAAAATCCATTTTCAAATCCCTTTAAAAACCAGCCATGAAAAACGCTAAGTGCACCCTAGATCTACCCCTGGATCCCTCCATTGGCGCTGCCACTGGGCCCCCGAGCTCAACTTGACCCTACCCGTCAGCCACCCATGAGCAGGCGAAAGGCGTTGACTGCCGGGATTTCGTCGACGACGAGGTCCCCGATGGCAAGGCCTACCCCTGTGGCTTCTCCTCGGCAAAATGGACGTGGTGGTGCCGGCTACAGGGCTGCGGGAGCTCAGGAACAGCCGCACCGTCGCCCAAGGTGGCACGGCGACGTGACAGCCATGGCGGAGGCGAAGGAGTGGCCCGGTACCTCATCGCCGGCGGCTGCGAATGCAATCAGAAGGTCAGCCTCGTCGCGGTGAAGTTGTGGACACACGGAAACGGCGACGGAGGCGAGGGCGAAGGCGTACGGCATCGGCAGGCTCCGCGGTGGCGTGGGCATGGCTGCTGCTCGTGGCTGCGGTTGCAAAAGAGGGGAAGCGAGGAGCAGCGAAGGGAGCGAGTGGAGGGGAGGCACGTTCGGCCCAGCCTTGAAGGCCAAGGTGGCCGGTTGGAGCGGCCACCACCCACGGTCGCCGGTGGCGGTGTGCCATGCGGCGTCCAGGTGCGCGGGCAAGGCGGGGAGCGAGCATGGACGCGAGCGCGTGCGGGAGCGAGAGCGCGCGCTTGGGCCTGGGCCAGCGAAGCTGAGCTGGGCCAGAAGGGGAGGAGCGCAGGCGCGAGCACGACGCGTGGGAGAGGCCGGGCCGGCTTGCTCGGGTGGGCCAAAATGGAGGCGCCGACCCATCTAAGCGAAACTAGTTTTTTCTTTTATATTTTTAAATCAAAATTTTATTAAATAGTCCCAAATTTAAAATTTGAAGTGAAAATGATATTTTCAAAACTTGACCCCAAAACAAAAGTTGTTTATAATTTTAAACTCTACTACTTTGCTTAAAGGCGCATTTTAAAATTCCAACTAAATTTTGAATTAGAGATTCAAAGTCCATTTTAATTCAAAAACTCATGTTCTAACTTATTTTTAAAAGAAATTTTGAGAAACTTTTGAATACAAAACTTGCTCCAAATTTCATACTAAACATTTCTAAATTATTTGCATTATCATACAAACTTTTATTAATGGCATAACAAGCATAACTATGGCATAGTTATATTTAAACAAGCAATTGCAACATTTATGTTTCAAAGTCATGTTTCACATGTTTCAATTCCATGTTACACTTATATCACATGTGATTATGAATGCAAGATGATTCTCATGCGCATGATTTGAAATGCTTAATGCATGCTTAACACCTCAGGTGTTACAGGCACTGCCTTGCCTAAGGGGGTAGACAGAGAATAGGCGGCGTGCCCCAGATCTAGGGCTGTGTTGCTTGAGGGAGAGACGACAGGTGGCGGCGGAGGTGGCAAGCGCGCCTGGAGGAGGCTAGCGGCAGGTTCGGCCAAGAGGAAGGCACGCTATGGGCGCAACTAGAGGCAGTGGGCGGATGGTGGGAGGAGGGCGGGCAGAGACGATGGGCGCGAGGTTGCATAGGCAACGATCGTAGCCTGAAGGAGATAGAGGCAGCGCTGGCAGGTGAGGAGTGTGGACGAGAGGAGACAGGTACTGCGGGAGGTGGATGGATAAGGTTAGATGGAGTGTTGACCTAGGTCAGGAAGGATAAGGTGCAGTAGATAAGGTGGACTAGGCCTTTTTTAACACTTCTATTTCTATATAACTTTAAGTCCATAATTTCTTGTTTTTATTTATTTAATAAGATAATAATATATGTAGATGTATATGACACTAGAGAATGTCTAGGTGCACCAAAGCTCTAGACGGGTCACCTATGGATACCGCCTAGCATTTTTTCTAGGGTTAATTGATACATACCATTACAAATATCATGGTTTGGAAAGACATATCATTACTATTCATGGTATTAAAAACGTGCCATTATAATTTAACACATCTCCAAAGTATACCACTACTTACCCCTTCCAAGCATTTATTTATCCTAATTTCTAGACTAAATTGCCTTCATCTTCTTCCTCTTCTCCTTTTCCTCTCTCTCCCATTTTGTATGACCACTACGGCGCCACGCTGACCGGCGTGTGCTGTACCCGCATGTGAAGTTGGCCACAAGAAGCTGAGAGAGAGGTAAGGTTAGAAATTTCTGGACTAAATTGCCCTTACCTACACGCTAACCTTGCTCGACCCTTGGCCTGTCGCCTGGACTCGTCTCGCCCACGGCCGATCTCCTTCATCCGCTCGCCGCATCGCAACTCGGAGAGGAGACTGCGCTCGGTCGAGCACCACTTGGGGCCTAGCGTCCTCGCGACCATCTCCGGCACGGCGTCCGCCCTCTGCAGCCTTGGTGTCCCTGCGACCGTCGTTGCTGTCCTACTTCGCCACTCGCCACTTTGGCCGGCGACGAGCACCACCAGGACACTAGGCATTCCCTCCCCTTGGTCCTCCCTTCCTGCTGTGTGAAGCTGTGCACCCAAACCTTAACATAATTCATAGGTAAAATCGTGCGCCCAAACCCTAACATACAATTCGTAATCCGATCTGAATCTAATTACAGGTGTATATGCATGTATATGCCTACTAACTTCGATTGCTTTGCAAAAATTATTGGGTGTACATGTGTACACCCATGTCCTTTACTAGGTCCGCCCCTGCTACCGGGGTCTTCCTAGAAGAAGTGATCTGAGGTTTCAGTGTCGGACGACGCGTTCACCCCGCCGAGGACGGTCGATGGGGACTTGTCGCTAGTCTTGGTCACTGCCTCAACATCTGCTTCGACAGGTGCAACGGTAGCCATCTGAGTCATGGGGTTGTGGGTTTGCATGGTCGGAGCTTGTGCAGGACCAGTGACAGACCCTGGCGGTGGCGGAGGAGGAGCTAGGGTTTTGCTTCGGCTTTGGGGAATCCGGGAAGGTTCCAGCGAAAACCCTCTTCTTAGTGAGCAACCCATGTCTGTCTGCGGCCGTGGGTTGGTTTTGGAAAACTGCGGAGGCCTTTTTGCTCCCTTTGCAACCTGTCTATGAGTGGGTTTCTGGCCAGGACTGCTTGATTTGTTGCCAATTTGCCAAAACAAACCTAGCCAAATCTATAAAAGACTTTAAACACGGTGAGTTAGCTACAATATCTACAGTGTTAGGTACAGTAATGGGTCTATGCAAACAACCCCGCCCGTTAAGCTACAGTACTAGATCCTGGTGAACAGTGCCCCCTATATGAACAGTATCAAACACATGAACAGTGCTCTGACCCTACATGAACAGTTAGCCCGTTTGCAACAAATCCTACCCGCGCGAAGCGCGGGGCCCTGGCTAGTTTTGGTAATTCTTCCCGTGTGGACTCATGTTCCATTTTTCTTATCAGAGATGTGGGGTATACCAGAGATCGCGTGGGACCCGGCCCTCTTTCATGCCATCATCTATCGATGACGGTGCCACACCATTCTCCTTGGTGTCGGAGAAAGACAACTAGACAAGGATGAGAGCGCACCGGGCCAGGTTCCACCTCTGATCGGTGCTGGCCGTGCCGACAAGACGGTGGGTGAGATGGGTTCTTCATTGACAAGGGAAAAAAGGAAAATATCTGTTTTTCTAGCTAGATCATTCATACCATTTCTTCTTCTTCTTAATTATAGAATTTTCTCTTAAAATACTTATCCGATTTACGATCTGATTACAACGTTGTATTCTATTAATAATGAGAAGCCCAAAATTAAACGCCTAGTGTCTGATCAAGGAACTTGCCCATGATCATTCACCCATCAGCTAACCTAGAGCATCTTGAGGAGTCTTGGGCTACTCCATGAACATCCTCGTCTAGTATGTCATCAGGCTTGCGCTCGTCACGCTCCTTTCTTTTTATGTTGTCGATTTTGTTCCTCTTCTGTTCATTGTTGTTCTTACTATATATAGGATCATGTAAGTGCATTCCCAGTGATCGAGTGCTCTTCAACCGATGACCTTGTGGGCAAGTTCATCGAGTGTGGGTTCTCATTTTTGGGTTCCCCAAAGCCCTGAATGGATTGGATCATTTCTGCTTCTGCCAACAAAATGAAGGCCTCGCCCCTTCCAAATGCTTCTCCGATCCTAAATGCGATGAGAATAAGATGCAGCTCCCCCCTCTGTCTTTTTTCAGCGGAGTCTTTCATCCTTTTGCGAAGACTCCACAAATATCTTCTCCATCATTCCATTGCACGAGCCTCAAAAAAAACATCGCTTGCTCTCCTTCCACGCCGCTGCGCCTCTAGCTCCGCTCGCGCCGCCCCGCTCCCGCCTCCCATTCCTCTCTCTCCTCCTCCCTCTCCCTCTTCTTCCCACATGGTGGCGCAATGACTGGGCTTGAGAACGGGCGCCTCCAAGCACTACGAGCGGCTAGATTTCTTAAGCCGACTTCGTTATCATCGTTGCACCACGTCGCATTTGACGCTTCTTCGTCTGACATCGTCGCCACCAAATCTCCTAGCAATGCCACGCATCACCTAGTTCTAACCCTAGCCTCGCTATCACAATCACCTTTGTCAGGTGTGTCTCTTCCACCTCACACTTCCATAGTTGACAAATCCTGGCCCAACTCTCCATTCCATCTCCTATCCTACTCCTTTCATCCAATTTGAGGAGGTGAATGGATAGGCTAGGGCATGGCGACCTATGGGAAGCTCAAGGAGTGGGTCTCCGACAAGCTCATGAGCCTCTTGAGCTACTCTAAGAATTTTGTTGTCTAGCACATCATCAGGCTTGGTACGCGGCGTTCGTTGAGCTCCTTTCTTTTCATATTGCTCGATTGTGTTCCTCTTTTCTTTGTTGTTGTTCTTACCGTGGGATCACTTGTGTGCATTCCTAGTGAAGGAGTGCTCTTCAACAAGTGACCTCATGGACAAGCTCATCGAGTTTAGGTTCACTTCGTATGTGGAGTCTCTCATCCTTCAACGAAGACTGCGTAAATATATTCTTCGTCATTCTGTTGCTTGAGCCTCAGCTAAAAAACATCACCTGCTCACCTCCCATGTCGCCGTGCCTCTAGCTCCGCCCATGCCACCTCACTGCCCACGCCACTACACACGCCATCAATCTTGCTTCCACCTCCTCTTCCTCTCCCTCCTTCTCTCCCCACGTGGTGGTGCACTAGCGCATCAATTGGGCCCGAGTGCGGTCGCCTCCACGTGCTATGCGCGACTGAAGTTCTCAAACCGACGTCATCGTTGCTGCCATCGCATTTGACGCTTCCTCATCTGACATCGTCGCCACCAAATCTCCTTAACGCCCCATGTCTTCTAGTTCTAACTCCAGCCTCACTGCCACCATCACCTCCACTTGGTGTGTCTCTTCAACCTCGTGCTGCCATAGTGAAAGGTCCTTATTTAGTTTTGGTAAATGAGTGACAACCTAGGTGAACTAATTGTGTTTAATATGAGATACAGAGGTGATTAGTCCACAGGTACATATGTGTGAGCAACATATGCCATGGAGGTGAAAATGGCTCGAGATGTTACAAAGCTCACACATGTGATGAAGGAGCTCATTGCATATAAGACATGACATTGAGTCATGTGACCAAGGTGGAGAAGATTAAGACAAGGCTTGGCTTGATGGACTGGTTGTAAGTGTGAAGGGCAAGTTGAGTGATGACTTGGTGCCGATGGACCGAAGCAACGGTGAAGGGCAAGTGAAGTCAAGATCGATGAACCAATACTGTCACGTGGTGATATGAAGTGGATCATATCATTTGTGATTGGTTGATGTATGTGTTGCATCAATATTGGATGAGATGGAATGAAATGCGCAAGGCATAGATATATTTGTAGGGCATTTTATTTCACCGGTCAAAGGTTATGTAGAGAAGTGCATGACCAGGTTTAGGATAGATGGCCAACTATCAAGAGGGGTAAACTTGTTTGCATATTGATCATCTAGTGCCACCTGAGTGATCTAACTTTGCTTACATGTTAGGATTGAGTGGTGTGGTGAAAAGAGTGCTAATCCTTTGGGAAATGTTTGTGAAAAGCTAACACACATACACAAGTTGGTGATCACTTGGTGGTGTTAGCACATTTGCAAAGGTGTTGGAAAAGGTGAAAAAAGGAGGCATAATCGGGCTCGGGGTGATGCGCTAGGGGCACCACCACCCCCTGTCCGGTGCACCGCCACCCCTGTGGCAGTGACCAGCTGGTCGAGGCCGAGAGCGTGAAGTTTGGGTGATGCCCTGAGGGCTCTACCATTGGTTGTCCGGTGGCACCACCACCCCTAGGGCAGTGCCTACCTGAACCTAGCCGAGAGGAGCTAGAGCTAGGGCTAGCACCATCAGTGGCGGTGTACACCGCCTTGGTGGGGGTGGTGCACCGACGTGTGCGATCCAGTGTCACCGTTGCTTTTCAGCTGAGAGCATGGAAAGAGGGCTTGGTCACTGCCTGAGCACCGCCATGCCTAGGGTGGTGCACCACCTTATTTTTTCTAGAGAGGTGGTTTCTCGAGGGGTTGGCCTAGGTGGTCACTGCCACCGGTGCCACTGCCACCCTGTCTAGTGACCAATGGCTAGTTTCTAGTCATTGGAATTTGATCGTTGCGAGGGGCACCGCCGTGTCTGGTGCCAGGCACTGCCGTGTCCGGTGCCCTCGCAGACAGCAGCCCAATAGCTCCAACGACTCTATTTGGCTTGGGGCTATTATAGAGGTGGAGCTCGGCCATGGGCTGGTTGCTGAGCACCCTTAAGCCTTGGTGGCTTGTGTAGGTGTGCTTGGGAGCCGTCTAACTCACATACACTTGATAGTGATCATTCAATTGAGTGTGAGTGTGATTCTAGTGCAATTGCATTGTGAGAGTGCATCGAGTGGCACTAGGGATCGAGTTGAAAGCTGATGGTGCTTGTTACTCTTGGAGGTTGCCACCTCCTAGACGGCTTGGTGATGGTCTCGATCGGAGCACGCAAAGAAGATTGTGCGGTGCTCTAAAGAAGTGATTATGAGGGGGATTGTGCTCACCCCATGAGAGCCACGAAGAGTAACTCTAGTAAAGCGTGTCATTAAGCTACCCTCACTTGTGGGTAGGTTCCTACGGTACCCAACGTGTGGGCTTGGCAAGTGATGCCAATTAGCCGCCGAACCACCAAGTGAGCGATCAACACAACAGGGACTAGCGTGTTGGCAAGCACGTGAACCTCGGGAGAAAAATCACCGTGTCATCTTTGTCTTCCCGTTGGTTTGCATCCCGTTACACAAGCTTGTATTTGTAATTAGTTTGCTTGTATAGCTTGCTAATTATGGAAATTGGAGCTTTTCAATTCCATTTTGGAGATTGAGAAGACCGCTCGTAACGATTTTTTTCTTTTTATGGCTGGGTGGGCAAGAAAAGGATTTGACTCTTGAAGATATCAACTCATACGCCTGCTCCATACATTAAAAAACATTTTGGGTACTTTCTATGAGAATGGATAAATAGAAATGGGTACATTCCTCTTTCTCTTTCCTGGCCAAACTACCAAAAAAAAGAAGAGAGAGAGCTGTAAGAGCGGTAAAAGCAAGCTCGGTGGCCCGGTTCACTACAGGTTGATGTATCCTTTTGAAAGAAAAGTAAATCTCTCTAAAAAATAAGCACTTCAACAAGTCAGGGCCCTTTTTTATACAACTCCTTTTAGTAATTGATAGCTTTTTGGTATTCTCCATATATATATACTACTAGGTACGAAATAACAGGAAAGATAGAAATAGTGACTTTGGCTTCAAATAGAGAGCAGCTTAAAGGGAACTCGCACTGGAGGACAGCTCTGAAAAAATAACTGAACACTGGCTAGGAACTGGGCTGCACTAAGCCCGGCACTTTTTGGGCTTCTTCATGAATCTAGTTTTCAGGTAAGGTCAGATCATCTTATTGAATATATATCTGAAAGAAAGCAAAGGAATGAATCGTTTTTCCAATTACCTTCTCTCGAAAACCATAGATCTTCTGGTTACCATTGACTATCCGGCACTTTCGTCTGTAGAGCGAAGCAAGAAATTGCATGGAAGGGCTTGCCCTGCTAATATCAGCCTTGTTTGGAACAATAGATGCCATCCATTTCAGTGTATGTCACTGAGTTCACCATTGCAGTTGAGACGTCAGGCAATTGAGCGTTCCCTAGAGTTTGGTTCAAAGGCTAAGGACTCCCCGTCGCCTTCATAAGGGCACTAAGGCGGAGCACGGAAAATAAAATGGGGCACCCATGTTTTACCAGTCCCGGATCTCAGGGCCGTTTTGCCAACCGCCGACATGAACGAAATCGAATTTCATTGCGGGAAATTTTTATTTCATGAGGGAGGAAAAGGCGAGGCGGAGGGTGGAGAGTCGTACAATGCATTGGTGGGATGAAGGTGCTAGCTTGGCTGAGATAGGAAGTTTCGATGTGTATGTAGATTTGGTTCTAGTGCCCCCACCCTTTTCGAGATTTGTCAGGATTAGCAAGATGTTATAGTGTAAACTATAGAGAAATGGAATGAATGAAATGTATCTAAGAAGAAAGGAAGCCATGCTCCATCCTGTTTATAAAAAGAACATCACCTCCCTTTTTGGTTAGATACCGCTCCGTTAGGTACTAATGCTTCTACCTATCACCCTCCGGGTGAGTTTGAGAGCTGTGTTTTTTCCAACGTTAATAGCATTCCGCGAGAAAAGAGAAAAGTCATCTACTGATGTTGTCAGCGGAGTCCCTCGTCCATCCATGTATGAATAGTGGTATCCCCCATTTTGGACAGTGATGAGGTAGTCGACGCAATTTGCATGTGTATTTGCGTTCGGCTTTGCTACTTTCCTTCTAGACTATAAAAGAATGTCCGCGGAAGGGAATAGTCTACGTGGCCCGGGGTAGTCTTTCAATTCCTTTATCGGGTGGGAGAGTTTAGAACCTGTTAAGCCAATAGCTGCAGCTTTAGTCACACTATCTACATCAGTTGATCATGGATTTAGCATACCACCTCAGAATAGTCTACGTGGCCCCTACTTTGATTTTACTACTTTTTTTCCAGTAATGCAGACAGCCCTTTTTAAAGCGCTAGGCCGGGCTTGCCCCTGACTCTCAAAAAGAGCAGGAGGCCTCAACTCATTCCATTAATGTTGTTTCATTCCCCACGCGGCTGAATCCAACTCAGTCTTTATCCTGCCTTGGAGTTCTCTCTCATAACTGAAAGGAGGTATTCGATTTATCGGATTTCGAGCTAGCTGCCCTTTTCTTGCTCCTTGCCATTAGCGCAGCCCTTTTCTTTTTCTTAGCTTTATTTGAAGCGTAGTTTTTCACCTTCAAAAGAAGGCGCCAGCGCTTTTGTAGTGACCCCGGAGGGGTCCCGGGTTGCTTTGGCGCGCCCCACCCCGTCAGTCCTGTGTTGTACTTGACTTGACTCTCCCCCGCTTGCTGCTTGCTGATCGCAGTGTTCAAAAATGACACGAAGCTGGATATGAGTAGATGTTGTTGGTCGAAAACGTCTTTCATTCACAATGAAACAGAATGGTCTCGCTCGATGCGTCATTTTATGATGTGTATTTTCATATTAAGAGTTCTTAAAAGAACTCAACTCAAAGCCCAACCGTCAAAAGGATGCTACAATGTTCGAAATTCTCAACTTAACACGCCCCCTTACTTCCTTCGTGACCTCCCACTACTTCATCTACCGAAATGATTAGGCAGATCTCCTTTTTTCTAGCATTAAACCTGCTCATGATCCTTAGGCTATAGAGCATGGAGCAGACAGAGAGATGAAAGGACCACCTTCTCCTGCTTGCTTGATCGGAATCTATTTACATTTAGAATAGCTGAACTTCTTAAGAGCTACACTTAGTAGTTGAAACTCGGAGAGACAGAGAGAGTCCTCTCTCATACTTGCCAATTCCCTTGCTGATCAGCAAGGGAATTGGCAGGAACCAACCTTAGTTGCCCCTCGGTAGAGTGAGTCTACTTAGCGAACTGGCAGGACGCAGAGATCGATTGATCAATATGCATATCGAGAGTTGATGGTTGACTGCCGCCCCCCTTGTCCTGTCCTGGGGGATTCACTTCTTCTTTTTTTTACGACTTCGACTTCTGATATGATAGTTTATCATTATTCTAGAAGAAGGAAGAAGGAAGGGGTTATCCCATGATTAACTCTGCGATTTTTCAGCAGGCCGCTCGAACATTGTCTGAATTTTTTTTGAAGAGACTCGATCTTATGTATCTACTTATTGTCTTTTTGCCTTTGCTCGGTAGTTCCGTAGCCGGTTTTTTTGGACGTTTTCTAGGATCTGAAGGAACCGCTATTTGTAATTAGTTTGCTTGTGTAGTTGCTCTTTGTAATTAGTTTGCTTGTATATTGCGCTTGTGTAGTTGCTCTTTGTAATTAGTTTGCTTGTATAGCTTGCTCGTTACTTTCTTGCTTGTGTAGCATAGAAGTAGCTCCCTTGCATGGCTAATTTAGTTTTAGTAGCCTTGTTAGTCACATTGCTTAGTTTATGTAGCTAAGTAATTTTATGCTCTCTAATTTGGCTTGTGTAGCCTTGTTATTAAGCATTGCTAGTGAGCTTAGGAGCTTTGTGCTTTTGCATCACTAGTTGTGTAGGAGCTTCCCCTGTTGGTTAAAGTACTAGTGCATAGGTTTATGTGACCTTGCTCTAGAATTGATTAGGTGAGCTCTAGCTAGCATGATACCTTTGTTTCCTAATTAGGATCTTTATAAGGTGCTTGTGAACTTAGATAGAGGGGTATAGTCTTGGCTAGACCGATAGTTTTAATTCTGTATTTGTTTCGGTTAGCTGATGAGTTTAATTTTAGAAAGGACTATTCACCCCCCCTTTAGTCTGCCATCTCGACCCTACATGTGGTATTGGAGCTAGATCTCTTATTTGTGGTCTTCACCAACCCAAGAGGATGGTGAACTTTGGGCTAGATGTTGAGTGTGACACATACTTTTTTTATGGCACACACTTTGCACAGTGAAAACACCATATGCTTGATCATTTCTGTGCAATGTGTACAAAGGAGTTGTGGATCATTATTGTTGGCTTTTCTCGTGATGCTTTAGATAAGAGTAATCTAACCCAAGCTCAAAAGGATTGCTTACAACTTGATACACGTGCTCAATATTATCTAACATGTGCCTTGCATGAAGATATTTTTAGATGTGTGTGGGACTTGGAGAGTGCTCATGATATGTGGATGGCACTCCAAGCCTTCTTCGGTGACTCCTCCATAAGTCATGATGGAAAGTTCAAGAAGGAGGATGATCACAAGGAGGAGGTGCATGAGTGTGTTGAGCATGACAACGATCTGGTGATTGTGGAAGATTGCTCCACCTCATAGTCAAGTGATGATGATGAAAGATCTACCACAAGTTCACTTGACAAGGTTGATAATGATGCCTCAAGTGATGCAAATGATGATGCTACCCCATGCACACTTGATGGTGATGATGATGGTTCATGCTTGGGCTGTGAGAGTGATGCTTCTACAAACTCTTCAACATCACCACATTGCTTTTTGTCATAAGGTGACACTAAGGTATCTAATGCTAATGTGGTTGATCATGTTGATTCATATGATGAGCTTGTTAGTAGACTTGCTAGCATGACCATGTCTTTAGAAAATGAGAAAGTTAAAACAATAAAATTAGAAAATGAAAAATCTTTTCTAAAGAACTCATGTGAAGAACATAAAGCACTTACTTGATGTTCTTAAATCTTCCCATAGTGAGCTAAAATTAACTCATGAGAAACTACTTGCATCTCATGAAGAATTATTAGAACAACATGCTTCTATCATTAAAGTTTTTTTCAAATAAACTTAAAAAGAATGAGAGCTCATCACAAGAGTCAAGTGATCAATTGCAACATATGACTAACTCTTGTGATGTAGGGAAGAAGCATGTATCCACCTCTTGTGATGATTTATTAGCTATGCCATGTTCTTCATATTTAGATGCTTGTTCTACCTCTATGTCCTATGAGACTAACCTTTTGAAGGAGAACAATGAGCTCAAAAGAGAAGTGAAGAAATTGAGCAACAAGTTAGAGAGGTGCTACAACACCAAAGTCACCTTCAAGCACATGTTGATAAATCAAAGAAAGTATGGTGACAAGAGTGGCCTTGGCTTCAATAAGAGCATGACCAAGGGGGAGAGAAAAAGAGAAAGAAGGATGAAGAAGTTACTACAAAAGAAGCTCTCTTATTCCATGTGCTACAAATGCCATGAAATGGGACATCTTGAAAAGGGTTGACACAACATTGAGAAGCTCAAGTTGAAGAAAGAAGAAGAGAGGCTCAAGCATGTCAAGTGCTTCAAATGCCGCACATGGGGTCATCTCACCTCTATGTGCCCAACCAAGCAAGTGGTGAAGCAACAAGAAGAGCATCAACCAAAGCCACAAGATGAGAAAGAAAAGACACCCCAAGAGCAAATCAAGATCAACCATAAATGTAACAGAACCGACCAAATTATAAGAGCACAAGTACGAAAACAAGCACCGAAGCGCTCAAATTTTCAAACTTGAGCCCATATAATCCCGGTAGTCAATCGAAATCACGACGGATTTCAAACCAAACTGCTTACAACCAGGATCGCATCATTCAACATACAACATCATACGATACATTTCACAAGTAGTTCTGAAATAAGTTTACACCATGGAGTAGCAAATATTACAAACCAAGTTTGAAAGTAGCGGAAGCATAACACACACACTAGTTAATTAAATACTGCCAGTCTGGATGATCGACATCTCGCAAAAGCATGAGGGAAGTACATAAAGACAATCACGCCCTTGTGATCTAGTCATCATCACCCGCAGGGTGGAGACACGTCTTGCAGAATCCCTGATAAAACATGTCATCTGCAACAGGAGGGAATAAACCCTGAGTACTGGAATGTACTCAGCTAGACTTACCCGTCAAAAACCAGAAATAAGATGACACCAAGGATTATGCAAGGCTTACACAAGAGGCTAGCTGACACCACATTTTGCATAAAGGCATAAGTAGTTGAAACTCTTATAACCTGTACTAGCAGTTATTTTTAGCATTTACCTGTCATCTATCTTAGCACCTGTACTAAACATTCACTTGAGTATAATCAAACAACATTATTATTATATCCATAGCAGGTATATCATTGCGGCAACATCATATCATTTACTTAACCATCTGTTCATTTAATGAGATCTACGTTGCCGCTGCTCAAGTCAAGTGCTCACTAACCGGGAGCGACGGCGATTCGAATCGAATTCCTATCCAGCTGGAGGGGTATTTCTAACACTCACCGCGCAGGCCCCTGCCAGGGTCGCACAAGCCACCTTTTCATATGATTCAGGAATCGCGGGTCCGAATAATGTCGCGACCCCAAGGGCGACACTCTGCCAGGTGATAGGGACTCTAACCCCCCCCTTGGTCTCACGCCAATGTCCCCAAGCACATCCTTTCTCTCCTCCAAGAAGCAACCTACCATTCGATTCCCGGCCTGAATCACATTACTCGGCTTCGCGGTCGGAACGGGTTATCCGGCCAACTAAGTGTTAGACTGCGTTCAACATGACTCAAGGACGTACAGCGAATCGGTCCTTAAACAACTCAGACGGGCATAGCTCCACACCCAAGACGTGAAGTGTCTTGCGGCTGTACTATCGAACTCCCGCCCGGTCTCAATTTCATTTTTAAGCATGGTTCCATTCACGATAGCCATAGAGCCACTCGTGACTCCTTCCTACATCTCGCGGATGACCGGAAATCACCCGACTTCTACCGTACTAAGCAGGGCTAAGCATTGACACGTGCCTAAACCTAAAATAGGATTAAGTACGATATCTGGACAAGGACAGGTATAATGCAACAATTGTTTTCATATAACTCCTACAACTTAATGCAGTAAACAATTAAAAGTACTCAAGATTAATTTATAAATCAGTAGGTTCAGCATGCACCGGGGCTTGCCTTTCAGAAAGGTCGAAGGCCGGTGATCAGGGCACTCAGGAAGGTCGTCTGCGGGCACTCCTTCGCCTGCTGGATCCTCGGGCTCCTGCTGCTCCTGGTCCTCCTCCAGAATTACAGGCTCGAATTCGAGGAGTGTCACCCCCTCCGGTACACCTATTGCATGAATGCACAATAAATACCATGGATGCATAAATGGGTGCAACATGCTCGGAATGAAATGCATTTCAGAAATAAAATACTCTATTCAAGTTATTTTATTAGTACGTGCAAATCTCTTCTCCGGTGGAGAAGTACTTACCTAATCTACCCAACCTAAGATATAGCTGCTCATCCTCAGTTAAGGCCCTAACACCTAACAATTACAAAAGTAGCATGTCTTAGGATATCACACCATATCAATCAGCAAAACACCACAGTAAGCATTCTGGACAGCAGCTACTTGTTTTTATCACAACTGGAGATTTACAATTCCAAAAGATATGATCTAAGACAATCTGGACAGCCTAAGAAATGCACTATAAATCATTTTCAGACCTCAACTCCAAACTCCTAAGTTTTCCATGTCAAACTTCACAAGTTCCAGAATCTGTCCTCTCAAAACAGAGAGTAGCAGATTTTGAACTGCCACTTTAAACAACAGTAACTTTCAAACTACTAAGCCAAATGCTTCCAAATTTTGACACAAGCTAGTTCATCAAGTTTATTCCAACTTTGGTACTTACAAGTTTTCCAGAAACCACCTTTATCCAAGGTCAAACCTAGAAATACTATCAGCTGTCTAGAAAACCTAAAATTGTAAAGGTTAAATATTTATTTATGTGGCAAACATTCTCTAGGACCAAACTAATACTACTAAAAGTTCACAAAGGTCACAAAAACACCAGAAAGTAAGGTTTGCCCACCTAGAATATTTATTTAAACCCATTTCTCAATTTACTTAAGTAATTAAGTGGAATTTCAAACATATATGTAAACTGCTCCTAAAATTCTACAAAAATCACAGGGGACTCTCTGACCCACAAAGAGACTACTGTAAAATTTTGAACTCAATTTATTCACAGGAACTTCCTACACAAAATTCCCAAGCCAAAAAGGCCGATTTTTGTATAAATAACAAAGCATAGTAAAAAGTGTCAAACAATAGATTTCTTAATTTTCTTGGACAGTCTAGGGTACCAAGACATTCTCCAAAAAGTTGTATGAACATTGCACATGTAGAAAAATTACAAAAATTCATTTAAATATTTCCTAGAATAACAAGATAGCATAATAACTTGAAAAGTACTTAAGCACTGATGCCCAAATTTTTACCAGAGCTAGGGCTAGCATAGAGTAACCTACCCACCAATTTTCATGATTTATGGAACACTACAGCTCAAATTATAAATTTAACAAATTTGCATGCATTCCAAAACACATTTAAAAGATCTATTAACTTCTTACAGAATTTAAACATCTCATGCCAGATCCATATTTTTCTAAAATACTACACATCATGTAGACCCTAATAAAATTTATCTCATGATTTTTGGATCATTAAAACCCTAGATATACATTTCCTAACTTTACCCAAAATCTGTGGCAAATATAGAAAGAAAATAAAAACGAAAATCGAAACCCTGCTACCGGGCCGGCCTGGGAGACCCACGCGGCCCACTCCCCGCGCTACGGCCCGCTCCCACGCGACGGCACGCGACCGGCCTCCCGCTCACGCGCGCGCCTGACCTGGGGACCCCACTGGTCAGCGAGGGAGGCAGAGGGGGAAAAGAAGGCGACGGCGATAGCTCGCCGCCGGCGGCAGCTCCGGCGAAGCTACCGTACCAGCGCGTTCACCACAACCTCGCGCAACGATTGGTATAACTAATTGACACTATGACCGTGGCTAGGGGGGTGGCAGCGGCAATGGCGGCCACGACCGCGTGCTTGCCGGCTCCGGCGAGCAAGCAGCGGCTCGACCCCCAAACGGTCTACCCCGTGAGCACCAGCACACCGAGGCGAACCTAGAACACCGGAGAAGGAAGGCGGTAAGGGCACTGAGAAGCACGGCCACGCACGAGCTCAACTTGGCGACGCCAATGGCGGCCGCGGTGGAGGCGCAAGCTCGGCGAGCTCTACCTGAGGTCAAGCGGTCGTACGGTGTGGTCCGCGATGTGGAGGAGCTCACTGTGCGACTGTGCCTATGGGGAATTGGGTGGTGGTGCTTGACTGTGGTGGATTTTTCGGTGGCGGCCGCTGATGCTCCTCCGGTTGCCGCGCGCTCGGTGGCGAAGGAAACAAGGAGGCAGAAGAAGGAGCAGCGAGGAAGGGCCTCCGGGCGTCGTGGCGTCTTTGGGCAACCGAGGTGAGCATCGCGTCGACGCGTGTTGCCACGCGGCGGAGGCTTCCTGTCCCCGGTCGGCCACGCGCCGAGTTCGGTTTTCTGAACTTTTCTGAATGACTGACAAGGCCATCGGCGTTCCACAGCGACTGACAGGGAGATTTCATCGCCTCATAGCTCGTGATCGAGGCTGACTCGGTGAGAACCGTAGTTGACAAATTGGTAGAGCTACGTGAGGGCTTCAACATTGCCAATAGGGTCATGAGCCAATTCGGCTTGGTTAGTGAGATACAATGCTCCAAAGTGAGGCACCCGAAATCTGAAACCGAGTTTCAGTTAACTAACCGACTGAAACCCATTTTTCCAGGCACCATATCTCCTAAACCATTTAGAACTAGGTGATGGTGATGTTGACAATGTTGTAGAGCTACATGTGACCTACAAGTTTGTCAATATGAGTGAAAGCTGGTTTGGCCTGGTTTGCAAACTAAAAGCTCCTAAAGTAGGCATCAGTAAAACTGTAGGGTCAGATTCCGGACTTAGAAAAATTCTAAGTCTTGGAGCTACCTCTCTAGCTGACTTGTGGGCCACTTTTGAGCATGTTAGGGTCAATTTCATGAGATGGTCATATTGAGACTTTTGTTCCCCATGAATTTCTTTACAACTTTGCTTAAGGGTGCTCTTCCATGCAAGGTCTCTAAATTAGACTTTTTAATTGGTCAAACTAGGGCCTTCTAGGGTCAAATGGTGGTCAAACTTCTCTTGGAGGGCAATTTAGTAATTTTGGTCAACATGAACTTTGTTCCAAATGTTACCCTAAGTATAACTAAGGTGTTGTAGGTCATAATTGGCTACCTTACCTTTTTGTTACACCAACTATCAAATACTTCATGAAATAAATCAAACAAACCCTAGAACAATCACATGTGTTGCATCACATAAAATAACACACATGAATGATGCAT
The DNA here is from genome assembly GCA_038087645.1 of Saccharum hybrid cultivar R570. Classification (NCBI taxonomy): domain Eukaryota; kingdom Viridiplantae; phylum Streptophyta; class Magnoliopsida; order Poales; family Poaceae; genus Saccharum; species Saccharum hybrid cultivar. The sequence continues at coordinate 4,889,743 of JAQSUU010000190.1, read as the reverse complement.
GCTTATGCTTATGCCATGCAAATGCAATGCAATTATGGAGCTAAACACTTGAGGTGTTACAACCCTCCCCCCTTATAAAAATCTCGTCCCGAGATTTGGAAAGCGTACCATTTTTCATAGAATTCTTTATAACCATCCTGCAAATAATCCTCCCGTTCCCACGTAGCATCACTCTCACTTCCCTGATTACTCCACATCACTTTGTACCACTTAACCACTTTACTTCTAGTTACTCGTTCCTGAGTATCGATCACTCGGACTGGCTTTTCTTCATAGGTTAGGTCGGATTCCAGCCTGATATCACCTAAAGGAACTTGTTCCTCAGGAACTCGAAGACACTTTTTAAGCTGAGATACATGGAAGACGTTGAATATGGCACTCATTTCTGGAGGTAACTGAATTTTATACGCAACAGCTCCACTCTTGCCTATGATTTGAAAAGGACCCACGTATCTTGGCGCAAGTTTCCGCTTAACACCAAAACGTTGGACACTTTTCATTGGAGAAACTTTCAAATACACGAAGTCTCCAACTTCAAACTCGAGTGGTTTTCTACGACGATCAGCATAACTTTTCTGTCTAGCTTGGGCTGCAGCCATATGTTTTTGGATGGTACGGACTTGTTCCTCAGCTTCCTCAACAAAAGCAATACCATAAAATCTTCTCTCACCAGATTCTATCCAATTTAGTGGGGTTCTACACCTACGACCGTACAAAGCTTCGAATGGAGCCATCTTAATACTCTCTTGATAACTGTTATTGTACGAGAATTCGTCTAAAGGTAACCATTTTTCCCAAGAACCCTTGGATGAAATGACGCATGCTCGCAACAGATCTTCCAAGATTTGGTTAACTCGTTCTGTCTGACCCGATGTCTGGGGTGATAAGCAGAGCTTCTCACTAACTTGGTTCCCAGAAGGTGATGCAAGTGCTCCCAAAAGCGAGCAGTGAACTGGGGACCACGGTCAGATATGATAGTACGAGGTATCCCATGAAGCCGGACTATCTGATTGAAGTACAACTCAGCATAGTCAGTGGGACGATAGTCCACTCTCACTGGGATGAAGTGAGCTGATTTGGTCAAACGATCAACAATTACCCAAATAGAGTTATGATTTTTGACAGTAGGAGGAAGTCCGACAATGAAATCCATACTTATCTCTTCCCATTTCCAGCCTGGAATGGAAAGTGGCTGAAGTAGCCCAGCTTTCATGTGCACAGCTTTAACTCTGCAACAGGTGTCACATCTAGCAACATATGCAGCTATCTCTTTCCGCATCTTGGTCCACCAATAAAGTGGCTTCAAATCATAATACATCTTATTGCTGCCAGGATGGATGGACAACTTAGAGGAGTGTGCTTCAGACATAATATCATTTCGAAGCTCTTGGTCCTTAGGCACAACTAACCTATCCTTGAACCATAGTACACCCTCTTCATCTATCCTGAACTGTGTAGTTTCTTGCTCTTTCATCTTACGCTTGATGTGGAATATACCAGTGTCAGTCTTTTGGAGCTCAATAATTTGGCTTTTGAGAGTACAACTTACAGTGATGTTGTACAAGACTGATGGATGTAGAAGGCGAGATCGATGAAAATCAGTTTCAGCTAAGGAATGACAATGAGACTTACGGCTTAAAGCATCCGCAACTACATTTGCCTTTCCTGGATGATAGTGCACTTGAAGGTTATAATCTTTAATCAACTCGAGCCATCTTCTTTGACGCATATTTAGCTCGGGTTGAGTGAAGATGTATTTGAGGCTTTTATGATCGGTGTAGATATTGCAGACATTTCCCAGCAGATAATGCCGCCATACTTTCAAAGCATGAACAACTGCAGCCAGTTCTAAGTCATGCGTTGGATAATTCACCTCATGCTTCCGAAGTTGTCGAGAAGTATATGCAATTACTCGGCCTTCCTGCATCAACACACCTCCCAAACCTACGCCTGAGGCATCACAATAAACATCAAATGGTTTCTCGATATCCGGTTGTGCCAAAACCGGAGCTGAGGTTAGGAGGGTTCGCAGTTGGTGAAAAGCCGCATCACACTCAGGAGTCCAGACAAACCTGGTGTCTTTTTGCAGCAACCGAGTCATTGGCTTGGCTATTTTGGAGAAATCCGGGATGAAGCGACGATAATAGCCAGCCAAACCAAGAAAACTTCGGACCTCATGAACCGAGATAGGAGCCTTCCAGTTCAGTACTTCCTGTACCTTGGCGGGGTCCACCATAATTCCTCCATCGGACAACACATGCCCAAGGAAAGGTACTTCTCGAAGCCAGAATTCGCACTTACTGAACTTCGCATAAAGTTGATGTTCACGCAGTCTTGTGAGGACTATACGCAGATGTTCAGCGTGATCTTCCTCATTCACCGAATATACCAGGATATCATCAATAAATACCACCACAAACTTGTCCAATTCAGGCATAAACACCGAATTCATCAAGTACATGAAGTGTGCGGGGGCATTTGTCAAGCCGAAAGACATAACAAGATACTCATAAAGACCGTATCTGGTAGAAAAGGCTGTCTTTGGAACATCTTTCGGGCGAATTTTAATTTGATGGTAGCCCGATCTTAGATCGATCTTGGAGAAAACTTTAGCTTTAGACAACTGATCGAACAAGATGTCGATTCGCGGTAGAGGGTACTTATTTTTGACAGTGACTGCATTGAGAGGTCTATAATCTACGCACATCCGCAACGACTGATCCTTCTTCTTTACAAAGATAGCAGGACATCCCCACGGCGATGAACTAGGACGAATCAACCCCTTCTTCAAAAGTTCATTCAATTGCACCTTAAGTTCAGCGAGTTCATTTGGAGGCATCCTATAGGGTCTCCTAGAGATGGGAGCCGTGCCAGGCAACAACTCAATTTTAAACTCCACATCCCGATCTGGAGGGAGTCCCGGCAAACCATCGGGAAAAACGTCCGGAAACTCATTTACTACTGGAATTTCGGCCAACGCCTTTGCTTGCACAGCATGAATTTCCCCCGACAATTCAACCTTTCTGGGAAGTTGTACTAGAAAACCCTTTTGATCTGTAGGATCTCTGAGCATAACTACCCGAGCGGATGTGTCAATGAGTACCCCATTCTGACTCATCCAATTCATGCCCAAGATAACATCTATGTCTAAACCAGGTAAAACCAATAGGGCAAGCGAATAACTTCGCCCTTCTATCTCAAACTTAAGGTTCCCCACTACTTTGTTTGTGGAAATATTCCCACTTGCAGCGCTAATACAATAACCCACACCTTCAACAGTATGCAACTTGTGTGCAAATTTAGATGCAAACTTAGGACTGATAAAGGAATGCGAAGCACCTGAATCAAAAAGTACCACTGCGGGGTGTTGGTCAACTAGAAACTTACCAGCGGTGACCACCTCACCAGAGGGAATTTCCTCAATGCTGTTATAATGGGCGTGTCCCTGACGACTACCTTGGTTGATATTTTTCTTAGGGTACGGACAGTTCCTGGACCAATGGCCTGGCTTGTTACAGTTCCAGCAAGGCATGTTGCTAGGGGGGACACTGGAGCTGCCTTGGCCCGCATTACTCTTTGGCAGAGCCACTGTATATGCCTTACGAAACCCAGTCTTCATTGGCACCTTCTTTTGTGGAGGACGGAACTTAGCATTTGTGGCAGGAGGGCGAGGAGGAGCTCTCGGGGCAGCTGGAGCTCGAGACTGTGAAGCACTCGCCTCAATGGCCCTTTTGCGGCTCTTAGAGGCAGAATAGATAGCATTGTTGTTCTCTTGAGTTAGAGCATCGCTGATGAAATCATTGAAAGTAGTACATTTGCTAGTACCCATAGTTTTCATCAGTTTTGGGCCGAGGCCCCTTTTGAAGCTAGCAATCTTTTTGGCATCGGTATCCACAAACTCTGTGGCATACCTTGCCAGGTTGTTGAAGGACTGCAAGTATTCAGTCAGGCTTTTGTTTCCTTGCGACAGCCTCATAAACTCTGTGTGCTTGATTGCCATAAGACCGGGAGGGATATAATTTCCCCGGAATACCGCCTTAAACTGATCCCAAGCAATCGGGACATTGGCAGGTAGTGTGGAACGATAGTGGCTCCACCAAATTCCCGCCGGACCATGCAACTGATGGGAAGCATACTCAGTTTTCAGCTCATCAGTTAGACGTAGCAGACGAAACTTTTGTTCAATGGTATTCAACCACTCGTCAGCCTGCAGTGGTTCTTCCGCTTCCTTGAAGAGCGGGGGCTTTGTATCCAGAAAGTCCTTGAAATCGCTGTACTGATTTGGCTCTGGGCCCTAGCGGCCAGGACGAGCCTCCCGGTTAGCCAGCTGGCGCATAGCATCCGCCAACATGCGCTGCCCTTCGACCACTGTCTGCATCAACTCGGCCGGAGTAGGTGGTGGCGGAGGGGGCAGCTGTTCCTCCTCCTCATTTCCACGACCCCGGCGTAGATTGTACGACATCTGCGCGTGCCAAGCAGCACAGCCATATGTCGCGCGCCATAGGAGGCCCTCGGTTTCGTCGCGGCACCGAAGGGTGCTAATCGTGACACCATCATCGAACGCAACATAATAAGACATCAAGTTGTGATCGAATTTAACAGGTTCAAACTACATTCAGGAAACATACGGTTCAACCTTACATCCCAAAGTCAAGTTATTACAAGGCCTCACTCCTTCACAGGGAGGGCACAAAAGACGATCCTAACATTATAGGTACGTGATGACTACTCTAAGCATCGTCCTCCGAGTCAGTGTCAAGGATCTCCCCGCCGTCCTCATCACTGACAGGCTCTAACTCCTCGTCTTCTTCTGCTTCTGGCTCTTCTGCAGGGGGGGCATCCTGTGGTCCATCAACCTCCACTTCATCATCATCCTCAGCCATGAAGATTCCCGAACCCATGTCCTCATCGACGTTGTTGTTTCGAGGCAGCAGGGGATTAAGCTCGTTGTTCAGGCGGTGCACTTCTTCATGCAGGTTGTCATTGTACTCTTCAGCATTTTCTAACTGTTGCTCGAGCTCAAACTGGCGAGCTCTCAGAACGTTCTCCTCGTGCCAGGCTTCATCCCTCTGTTCCATCACACGGACCAACATGTGTTGACAGTTGCGGTTTGCTACTGTCAACCTCTGGACTGCAAGCGTTTCTTGATCACGATCATGAATCACTTGTTCCAGTTGTTGTCGTGCTGCATCCCTAGCAGCAGTCACCTCTGCCAGCTCTGCCCTCAGCCTTTCCACCTCAGTAGGCTCAGGGCGGGGCTCACGTGGAGCGAGCTGGTAACGCGGTGCCCTGCCCCCAGTGGACTTACGAGCGGTCCTCTTGGTACGTGCCATCTGTAGCAACAAGATAAGATACGACTTAAAGTGAGGATCATTTAGGGGATACGAAATTTACTTTAGTCGGGAGTACAGAAATTTTTAAGGAGGGAGTAAATGATATGTATGATATAATTAAACATGATGCATGCACGTTTCGTACGCCCTCTCACCTTAGTAGAAACCTAAAGTTCTAACGCTAGGCGGTGGCATACATACGTTCTCTCATATAAGCGAAACTATCGGTCTACTCATTACGCTGTTAGTGTACCTGCAGAAAATTTCATTGCAGCCCAACAATTCCCAATATAAGCACACAAGAAAGCAGTAATTTAAATACTTTCCATATATACATCCCCAAATGTATATACTTCAGTATCAAAGCTACCCGATATAGAGGTTCCCACAATTAAGTGCTTTTACATAGTTACATGGTTTAAACATGTAAGGATGTAAGTCACCAAAACTACTCTCCCCTAGACCGCCGGTTGGACGATCATGCTCTCACAACTCACACTTACCAGAGCGTCGAGGTAATTGATCCATACATTACCACCCAAGTGGATGGCATCCATACAATATCACGCCGTATGGACGACGAAATAAAAACAAACAAGGCCCCCAAGTTAGTCTTTATAATAAGCCACCTAAGAGTCCTTATTTGGGCTAAGGGATGTGATCACTGGCATACCTAAAAAAATAATTTTTAGTGTTTTAACCCTTTTTCATAATCAAATATTTTTGTTTTTAAATACTCATATGATGTGTTTAATGTTGAATTATGCTCCGGTACCAGCTGTAACAGAACCGACCAAATTATAAGAGCACAAGTACGAAAACAAGCACCGAAGCGCTCAAATTTTCAAACTTGAGCCCATATAATCCCGGTAGTCAATCGAAATCACGACGGATTTCAAACCAAACTGCTTACAACCAGGATCGCATCATTCAACATACAACATCATACGATACATTTCACAAGTAGTTCTGAAATAAGTTTACACCACGGAGTAGCAAATATTACAAACCAAGTTTGAAAGTAGCGGAAGCATAACACACACACTAGTTAATTAAATACTGCCAGTCTGGATGATCGACATCTCGCAAAAGCATGAGGGAAGTACATAAAGACAATCACGCCCTTGTGATCTAGTCATCATCACCCGCAGGGTGGAGACACGTCTTGCAGAATCCCTGATAAAGCATGTCATCTACAACAGGAGGGAATAAACCCTGAGTACTGGAATGTACTCAGCTAGACTTACCCGTCAAAAACCAGAAATAAGATGACACCAAGGATTATGCAAGGCTTACACAAGAGGCTAGCTGACACCACATTTTGCATAAAGGCATAAGTAGTTGAAACTCTTATAACCTGTACTAGCAGTTATTTTTAGCATTTACCTGTCATCTATCTTAGCACCTGTACTAAACATTCACTTGAGTATAATCAAACAACATTATTATTATATCCATAGCAGGTATATCATTGCGGCAACATCATATCATTTACTTAACCATCTGTTCATTTAATGAGATCTACGTTGCCGCTGCTCAAGTCAAGTGCTCACTAACCGGGAGCGACGGCGATTCGAATCGAATTCCTATCCAGCTGGAGGGGTATTTCTAACACTCACCGCGCAGGCCCCTGCCAGGGTCGCACAAGCCACCTTTTCATATGATTCAGGAATCGCGGGTCCGAATAATGTCGCGACCCCAAGGGCGACACTCTGCCAGGTGATAGGGACTCTAACCCCCCCTTGGTCTCACGCCAATGTCCCCAAGCACATCCTTTCTCTCCTCCAAGAAGCAACCTACCATTCGATTCCCGGCCTGAATCACATTACTCGGTTTCGCGGTCGGAACGGGTTATCCGGCCAACTAAGTGTTAGACTGCGTTCAACATGACTCAAGGACGTACAGTGAATCGGTCCTTAAACGACTCAGACGGGCATAGCTCCACACCCAAGACGTGAAGTGTCTTGCGGCTGTACTATCGAACTCCCGCCCGGTCTCAATTTCATTTTTAAGCATGGTTCCATTCACGATAGCCATAGAGCCACTCGTGACTCCTTCCTACATCTCGCGGATGACCGGAAATCACCCGACTTCTACCGTACTAAGCAGGGCTAAGCATTGACACGTGCCTAAACCTAAAATAGGATTAAGTACGATATCTGGACAAGGACAGGTATAATGCAACAAGTGTTTTCATATAACTCCTACAACTTAATGCAGTAAACAATTAAAAGTACTCAAGATTAATTTATAAATCAGTAGGTTCAGCATGCACCGGGGCTTGCCTTTCAGAAAGGTCGAAGGCCGGTGATCAGGGCACTCAGGAAGGTCGTCTGCGGGCACTCCTTCGCCTGCTGGATCCTCGGGCTCCTGCTGCTCCTGGTCCTCCTCCGGAATTACAGGCTCGAATTCGAGGAGTGTCACCCCCTCCGGTACACCTATTGCATGAATGCACAATAAATACCATGGATGCATAAATGGGTGCAACATGCTCGGAATGAAATGCATTTCAGAAATAAAATACTCTATTCAAGTTATTTTATTAGTACGTGCAAATCTCTTCTCCGGTGGAGAAGTACTTACCTAATCTACCCAACCTAAGATATAGCTGCTCATCCTCAGTTAAGGCCCTAACACCTAACAATTACAAAAGTAGCATGTCTTAGGATATCACAACATATCAATCAGCAAAACACCACAGTAAGCATTCTGGACAGCAGCTACTTGTTTTTATCACAACTGGAGATTTACAATTCCAAAAGATATGATCTAAGACAATCTGGACAGCCTAAGAAATGCACTATAAATCATTTTCAGACCTCAACTCCAAACTCCTAAGTTTTCCATGTCAAACTTCACAAGTTCCAGAATCTGTCCTCTCAAAACAGAGAGTAGCAGATTTTGAACTGCCACTTTAAACAACAGTAACTTTCAAACTACTAAGCCAAATGCTTCCAAATTTTGACACAAGCTAGTTCATCAAGTTTATTCCAACTTTGGTATTTACAAGTTTTCCAGAAACCACCTTTATCCAAGGTCAAACCTAGAAATACTATCAGCTGTCCAGAAAACCTAAAATTGTAAAGGTTAAATATTTATTTATGTGGCAAACATTCTCTAGGACCAAACTAATACTACTACAAGTTCACAAAGGTCACAAAAACACCAGAAAGTAAGGTTTGCCCACCTAGAATATTTATTTAAACCCATTTCTCAATTTACTTAAGTAATTAAGTGGAATTTCAAACATATATGTAAACTGCTCCTAAAATTCTACAAAAATCACAGGGGACTCTCTGACCCAGAAAGAGACTACTGTAAAAGTTTGAACTCAATTTATTCACAGGAACTTCCTACACAAAATTCCCAAGCCAAAAAGGCCGATTTTTGTATAAATAACAAAGCATAGTAAAAAGTGTCAAACAATAGATTTCTTAATTTTCTTGGACAGTCTAGGGTACCAAGACATTCTCCAAAAAGTTGTATGAACATTGCACATGTAGAAAAATTACAAAAATTCATTTAAATATTTCCTAGAATAACAAGATAGCATAATAACTTGAAAAGTACTTAAGCACTGATGCCCAAATTTTTACCAGAGCTAGGGCTAGCATAGAGTAACCAACCCACCAATTTTCATGATTTATGGAACACTACAGCTCAAATTATAAATTTAACAAATTTGCATGCATTCCAAAACACATTTAAAAGATCTATTAACTTCTTACAGAATTTAAACATCTCATGCCAGATCCATATTTTTCTAAAATACTACACATCATGTAGACCCTAATAAAATTTATCTCATGATTTTTGGATCATTAAAACCCTAGATATACATTTCCTAACTTTACCCAAAATCTGTGGCAAATATAGAAAGAAAATAAAAACGAAAATCGAAACCCTGCTACCGGGCCGGCCTGGGAGACCCACGCGGCCCACTCCCCGCGCTACGGCCCGCTCCCACGCGATGGCACGCGACCGGCCTCCCGCTCGCGCGCGCGCCTGACCTGGGGACCCCACTGGTCAGCGAGGGAGGCAGAGGGGGAAAAGAAGGCGACGGCGATAGCTCGCCGCCGGCGGCAGCTCCGGCAAAGGTACCGTACCAGCGCGTTCACCACAACCTCGCGCAACGATTGGTATAACTAATTGACACTATGACCGTGGCTAGGGGGGGTGGCAGCGGCAATGGCGGCCACGACCGCGTGCTTGCCGGCTCCGGCGAGCTAGCAGCGGCTCGACCCCCAAACGGTCTACCCCGTGAGCACCAGCACACCGAGGCGAACCTAGAACACCAGAGAAGGAAGGCGGTAAGGGCACCGAGAAGCACGGCCACGCGCGACCTCAACTTGGCGACGCCAATGGCGGCCGCGGTGGAGGCGCAAGCTCGGCGAGCTCTACCTGAGGTCAAGCGGTCGTACGGTGTGGTCCGCGATGTGGAGGAGCTCACTGTGCGACTGTGCCTACGGGGAATTGGGTGGTGGTGCTTGACTGTGGTGGATTTTTCGGTGGCGGCCGCTGATGCTCCTCCGGTTGCCGCGCGCTCGGTGGCGAAGGAAACAAGGAGGCAGAAGAAGGAGCAGCGAGGAAGGGCCTCCGGGCGTCGTGGCGTCTTTGGGCAACCGAGGTGAGCATCGCGTCGACGCGTGTTGCCACGCGGCGGAGGCTTCCTGTCCCCGGTCGGCCACGCGCCGAGTTCGGTTTTCTGAACTTTTCTGAATGACTGACAAGGCCATCGGCGTTCCACAGCGACTGACAGGGAGATTTCATCGCCTCATAGCTCGTGATCGAGGCCGACTCGGTGAGAACCGTAGTTGACAAATTGGTAGAGCTACGTGAGGGCTTCAACATTGCCAATAGGGTCGTGAGCCAATTCGGCTTGGTTAGTGAGATACAACGCTCCAAAGTGAGGCACCCGAAATCTGAAACCGAGTTTCAGTTAACTAACCGACTGAAACCCATTTTTCCAGGCACCATATCTCCTAAACCATTTAGAACTAGGTGATGGTGATGTTGACAATGTTGTAGAGCTACATGTGACCTACAAGTTTGTCAATATGAGTGAAAGCTGGTTTGGCCTGGTTTGCAAACTAAAAGCTCCTAAAGTAGGCATCAGTAAAACTGTAGGGTCAGATTCCAGACTTAGAAAAATTCTAAGTCTTGGAGCTACCTCTCTAGCTGACTTGTGGGCCACTTTTGAGCATGTTAGGGTCAATTTCATGAGATGGTCATATTGAGACTTTTGTTCCCCATGAATTTCTTTACAACTTTGCTTAAGGGTGCTCTTCCATGCAAGGTCTCTAAATTAGACTTTTTAATTGGTCAAACTAGGGCCTTCTAGGGTCAAATGGTGGTCAAACTTCTCTTGGAGGGCAATTTAGTAATTTTGGTCAACATGAACTTTGTTCCAAATGTTACCCTAAGTATAACTAAGGTGTTGTAGGTCATGATTGGCTACCTTACCTTTTTGTTACACCAACTATCAAATACTTCATGAAATAAATCAAACAAACCCTAGAACAATCACATGTGTTGCATCACATAAAATAACACACATGAATGATGCATGCTTATGCTTATGCCATGCAAATGCAATGCAATTATGGAGCTAAACACTTGAGGTGTTACAATAAAGATGGTGGTGACTTGATGATGAAGAAGAAAAAATAAGAAGGGGTGAAAGAGCAAGGCATCCAATGCTTATTCAAGATGCCAAGATAGTGAGTAAGAATCATGATGAGAAGAGAGATTTGGCTGACATCAAGTGATTCAAATGTGAAGATATGGGACACTTTGCCTCGAGGTATCCTACCAAGCTTGAGAAGAAGGCTCAAGCAACTTATGAGAGGCAAGGCAATGGGAAGCACCACATGAGCAAGGAAGAGGAGGCTCAAACAAAGAGTGTGTGCTACTCATGCCGAGAAAGAGGACACATGACACATTCATGTCCCCTAGACAACACTCCTAAGCCTATTTTAATTTATGCAAATACTATGCTTAGAAAGGATGGTGATGGTACCTCTATGGTTGCTATTGCAAAACATCCCACTACTCATACTAAGGCTATGACTAAGTATGTTGCTCCTAACTTGAGAGGACCCAAACTAGTTTGGATACCATCAAAAAGTGAATGAATGTTTGTAGGTACCATGGCATTGGAGGCTTGATTCAATAGGTTTCTTATTGTTCATCATGTATTGAATAAAGTTATGAAGCTTAGCGCACATCCAAACCCAATGCCAAGTGAAAATTGAGTGAAGTCCAAGTGCTACAATATACAAACAATATACAAGTACTATAATTCAAATTGTGGCGATTTATTGGAAATATTCGATGGCTTGCATATTTGAGTTGAAGCATGCTAGTGGATGATCATGAGCTATAAAGGTATATCTCTAGTTGATCTATTTCATTTTGGTGCATATAAGTTGATTGAATTGGATAAATATGCAAATGTTGCTTGCTATGAGATGATTGAATGGATTAAATGATTAGTAATCAAGTTTGGATTGATTTAAGTTGGATAAGTTCATAAGTTGACAATTAGTAAGTAGATTGAATGGATATATGTCTTGTGAAAGTATTCAAATAAGCTAGTTTCAAGTTTGATTCACATTTGTTGAAGAATAGCTCAAGTATTGAAATCTGTCCTAAATTGAAAATCTAAGCTAGCTGTGATCAAGTCTAAATTTGAGTGATCAAATCTATTTGGATTGACTTGAAATTTGGTATGCCTGCTCTATAATTATGGTATTAGATGCTGTATAAATTTTATAAGAATTGGATAAGAGATCCTTCAGTTTTAGAGTAGATCTTATCAGCCATAGTGCAGCAGTTTTCAGCATGTAGCAGTGGTAGAAGAATTGAAATCTGGTAGTAGTCTAGAAGTCAAATAAATCCCAAATTTTTATAGCTCCTAGATGACTTAGTGAAGCACATCTCCACCAAATTTTGTGGTAATTGAATCTGTACATTGGGAGATATAAATTTTTCATTGAAGGGAGTCACTTTGCTTGAAAGGTCCTAAATTTGAAATCAAGTTTATAAGTGTTTGAGGCACCTAAGTTTGGTTTTGAGATGAACTAGGAGCATTACAAGTAATGAGTACAAGGCCATTAGATTGTGGAGTGTATTTGACACTCATTTAGTACTCAAATTGGAAGATCAAGGTCAAACACAGGATGAAGATGATGTTTAAGTTCTAGTGACAATTGGAAATCACTTGGTAGAAAGAAAATGACTTAAACAAGTAGAAATAAAAGGACTTAAAGAATGATTCAAGGTTACTTATCAAATTAAGTCCATCACTTGAATTAATCAATTAAGTCATTTCAAGTGAGTGTCAAGGATGATTCTTTGGAGAGAGATCACTTTTCCCTATGTATAGGGGCTTGCCGCCTTTTGTAGATAAACCAAGTATGGTACTTGAAAGGCTAACATGGAAGTAGTGATCTAAGAAACATCTAAGATGCTTAGTTGAAGAAAATCAAAAGGGTTGATCTAGCAAGCAAGCAACACCCAAAATAAAGCAAGTTATGAAAATTCAAGTGGTATTCTCACAAATGATGCTCTCACACAAGCATTGATCAAAAGAAGAAGCAAGCCATCCACATCAAGAAGTGCACTTGATCTTAAGTGGTTCTCATTCATATGGGTGAAGAATGGATTTCAAATATTGATATGGGTCTTCACCAAGCTTATAATTGGACTTTACATTGCTATTGGAGAAATAAATTGGAATCTATGTGACTATCCTCTTCTCCAACATAGCAAAGGTATCATTATAATGTGCATGATCATTTCATCCCTTATAAGTATGAGGATAGTGCATATAGTACATGCTTTATAGGATCATGCATTATAAATAGAATTTTAAAATTCATAACCTACCACTATTGCTTGAATGATTTTTTTTTGAATCTAGTGGTAGTGTGTGAGTTTGTTCATGAGCTAGTAAACCCTAGTACTTGACTTATTTTGGATTTCCAACAAGTGATAAGTACAACCTCGATAAGATAACCACTTAAGGTGTGTGAAGAAGCTTAGAGAGGGTTAAAACCAGACTTGGAAGCTTAGGGAAATCACTCTAGTTCAAGTCAAACACAGAAGCTTATGAAGTTGACAAGTGTTCAAGAAATGGATATAATTGACAAATCTTACAAGTGGTTCCATGATGGTTCTTACACGTGGTATATCTAGATTATCACTTTGTTATAAGTAGCATTCATACAAGTGGTATCTAGCACATCAAATAGTGGTTCCACAAGTGATCCTCAACTTTAAGTGATCATCAAGTGAAGAAAGTTCCCTCACCAACAAGAGCTCTAGTTTATCAAGTAGATGACCCATGCTATGAAACAGGGGGAGGTGTCCCACCGATTGGTATCAAGGTCAAAAGGATCCTACATGAGGTATATCTCAAGGGCGACAAGTGGTGTCATTCCAATATTTGGAAGTGTCCATCAAAAATACAAAATTCGAGCCTCAACTATCTACATGTCGGGTACCACAATTAGGGGTTCCCAAATCAAAATGGAAAAACACCCGGCCTCCCCATTTAAGGGGAAAAATCAACAAAGAGAGACGAGCTAAATTCTCCCTTGTTGGGCCTCCATCAAGACATGTGAGCAAACCCGTCCATCTCCCCGCTTCATCCGAGGCCTCACTCAGAGGGGTCTCGAAACACCTTCGATTTGCCCGAGGCCTCAGTCCTGGGTCTCGGACACAAGCCGACCCCCGATGACATCACCGCCTCGCTCAAGACTCAGAATCGGCATTGTCCATCTCCGCCTCGTCCGAGACTGGCCTCTGACGCCGCTCCCCCATTGGCACGCTCGAGACCCCCTGTGACGTCACCCACGTTCTTGCGTCTGCCCAACCAGACAAGCCAAGAATGACCAGGGTCAAATCACCACACCATCGTCTGTAACAGGCATGGGGAAAAGCTGCTGACCACTATGCCACCCATACTAGCACTATACACATGATTCATGCCTGCGCGGTGTATGAAACAACCACCCTGGGCCACTATTCCCACGATCAGGATAAAGATCGCACCGCAATTCCTGCCCCCGAGGCCTCGGCCCTCTACGCCAGTCAAACTACAAGGACGAACACACCACGCTGGCTATAAGACCAGGTATGACATGGCTTGTCACTACAACACCGAAGGACAGAAACCACTCCCCCAACAGTGGCGCACATGCCTGGACATGTAGACATGTAGCAACAATGCTAGAAGTACCGACGCCATGCCTCCACAGTGCAGACCACGTCGCCATCGAATAAGGCCCTCTTGAGGCCTCTAAGCTCCACCACCAGCAAGGGTCACACCACATGCCAACATCTTGTAACCCTGCACCTCCTTGAGACTATAAAAGGAGCATGCAGGGATCATTCCAAAGGGCCGGGCCCCGATGGAAAGAAGAAGAACAACCACCATAGAAACACAAAGCGAGACACGAGCAGATAACTCTCCTAGACCTTGCGAGGGCACCAGCAGAGTTGCACATACCCACATTCTCCTCTTGAGACTTGGGAGCTCCTCCCTCTCTCACAGCCAGTTGTAACCCCTACTACAAGCACTTCGGTGCAAGATAATACAGAACTCGCCTCCCCCACTGGACGTAGGGCACTTCTTGGCCCGAACCAGTATAAATCGCCTATGTTCTTCTTGCACACCATCTGGACCCCCAACGCATAGACACTCATTACTCATTGGTGCTAGGACCGCTGTTTCTTACACCGACAGTTGGCGCGCCAGGTAGGGGCCGTTTGCGCGTCACAACTAGCCATTTCTGTAGAAGTCCAGGATGGCTGCATCGTCTCACCTCCACCCGACGAGCATGTCCTCGGTGGCCAGAGGCAACGCCAGCCTCACCTTGGGCTCCCACATCTGGTTTGAGAGTCTCGAGTTCATCATCACTAAGGAAGGCGATGACCTCGACCTCATCCCACCAACCAACAAGCCTGCCAACTTCCCCGAGTCCATGGTCGACCTATGACGCCGTTTTGACGAGCTAAAGAACACATGGCCTAACAAGTTCAGCATGCCTGGTCCACCACGAGCTACTTAGTCCTACCACGACAAAAAGGTTCGCATGTCATCAACTAATGCTCGCCATCTCAGCCCCAAAGCAGGTGAGGTACCGGAGGATCTACCACAACAGCTCAGGCACGCCATCGCCGACACCCTGGCATCGACAGAGATGAGCTCTAACTCCAACTTTGATGATGACTATGACGATGACTAACAAGGCAGCACCGGCTTCACCAAACTTTAGAAGATGCAAGACTTTTTAGACGTCAGCGACTATCTCCTCAACAATGAGCCTCTCAATGATGACTTCATCGATCGCTTCGATGGCTATGAACTCTCATGGCCGTAAAAGGGACAATCAGGCCTCAACATAGCATTCGGTTTGCCGAGCCTGCCCCCCGTTATCTTCATCATTAATAATGCTTTTAATCACTCTTAAAAGTCTCTATGAACTTATGTTTTTCTCTTTAACTCCCTTGTAATACTGTATAAATGCATCATGTGCGTGCATCATACATGCCTCATACATGCATTCTACATATGTCATACCGCATCATCTGCACAAGGTCCGAACCCGGGCCTAGAGTTCATAGGCTAGCCCTACGAAAGGGTTTCGACAGCCGGTCCAGCCCAACAGAGTGAGGGATGGTATGCAGGGAGTGGCACAATAGAGGCCAACACCCGGGTGCCACGAAGCCCCATGCGGGACTCCCCGAACCATGTTCGAGCCTTGACGGACACCGGTTTAAAGGGTTTTTCATCAGAGAAAGGCAACAAGCCACCGGGGTTGTACCAGAATGACCCTAGTTACCCTGAATCGGTCGTCGAGGGTATGAGGTCGGTCACTAGATACCTACGTTGGATCCTCAGCGAACGGGATCCGGGACCTTACTCGAAATGAAATACCCGCTAGCAACTCAAACGGACACCACAAAAAATGGCCCTACTCGAGAGGGATGTCGTGCTCTGTCCAACCCCTCCTTCTTTGCAAAAAGGATGCAAGAGGGGAATGCATTGGGCCTCCTGATCGGATCAAACCCATGGGTCTTGATTTTTAGAGGTCTAGTTTCATATGCACGGTCTACCGAGGCCCGCTGAGACCTAAAGTATGGGGATGGATCACCCAGAGCATAGAAGGTGTCCTAGGGGCAAAAGAGTCTGGCCGATGGACGTCCCATCTGCGTGCTAATCTCAGGCGTCACCGACCCCACCTCAGGCCGCGGAGCAGCAGGGGTCATGTCGACATTAAGACCCTAACCATGCCTCAGGGCACGTACCTCCCCTATGGGACTCCGCCATGCACGCCACCGGTGGTGCTCCGGTGGCTTCCCTTACTAACGAAGCAGATTTCATAGAACAAACGACAAAGGAGCTTTAAATCACCATGCAACACCTCGAACGTTGGTCAGGAATGCCTTCCTGCAAGGCTTTTACTGGCCAACTGCTGTGGCTGACGCCATCGAGATCGTACGCTCTTGTGAGGGGTGCCAATTCTATGCGCGACAAACACATCTCTCGACCCAAGCTCTCCAGACGATTCCCATTACATGGCCCTTTGCTGTGTGGGGTCTCGACTTAGTTGGACCTTTACAAAAGGCACCTAGGGGCAACATGCACCTGCTCATTGCTGTGGACAAGTTCTCTAAGTGGATCGAGGCTCGCCCCATCTCCAAAATCAAATCCGAGCAGGCGGTACTATTCTTCACAGATATCATCCACCGCTTCGGTGTTCCTAACTCCATTATCACCGATAACGGTACGCAATTCACAGGTAGAAAATTCTTGGAGTTCTGCGACAACTACCACATTCACATGGACTGGTCAGCAGTGGCTCACCCAAAGACAAATGGCCATGTCGAACATGCCAATGGCATGAACCTTCAAGGCCTAAAGCCAAGAATCTTCAACCGGTTGAACAAATTCAGCAAAAAACGCCTCGCCGAGCTCCCTTCGGTCATTTGGAGTCCGAGAACAACCTCGAGCCATGCTACGGGATCAACGCCGTTCTTTATGGTCTATGGGTCCGAGGCTGTCCTCCCCATGGATCTAGAATATGGCGCCCCTAGAATTAGAGCCTATGACGAGCAGGGCAATTAGACCACCCGTGAAGAAGCGCTGGACCAGTTAGACGAGGCTCGAGATGTTGCGCTACTACACTCGGCTAGATACCAGCAAGCTTTACGGCACTACCACTCCCGATGCATCCGGGGCCAAGCCCTTAACGTCGAAGATTTGGTACTGAGGCTAAAACAATCCAACAAAGTGCGTCACAAGCTTACGCCACCATGGGAAGACCCGTTCATCATCGTCGAGGTGCTAAAGCCTAGAACCTACAAGCTAGCCAACGAGAAGGGCAAAATCTTCACCAATGTCTGGAACATCGAGCAGCTACGTTGCTTCTACCCTTAAGCTCCCAAGCTTTGTACATTTTTTTATCTCAAAAGCACTAAAGAGGCGTTCTTTACTTTTCATACTTTTGAGAATCGATCTTGACCCGCTAGCAGGGTCGGAAGCGTCTTTCCTTACCGCACGACAAGAGCGAGGCCTAACCCTGCCACTGGTAGGGCTGAGCCTCCCTCGGGGGCTAAGGTGGGGGGACCCCCCCAAGTCCCAATGATTTTTTCTTTTTTATAACCTTTTTGAAAAAGACTCTACCCTAATCTCTCTCTCATACTTCGGCAGAAAAAACCTTGAAATCCAAAAGGGCAAGAGAACGTACTGAGGCCAGGGCCAGTCGAGCTGTGAGACCACCTACGCCCCCAGGCTATGGCACCTCCACTCACCACCCTTCGCCTAAGGAATGACTCACGCTCTAGAGAGACTTCATGGAAATTCGCCCAAGTGTGGAACGAGAGATGAGGGTTCAGGAGACAAAGCAAAAAAACAATCATATGTCTTGCTTTATGAGGTACCTAACGGCGTGAATATGGCAAAGTGAGAACCCCTCGGATCGGGTGAACGTAGTGTGGGCTCTGCCTACGCTTCCAAGGCTACGACACCCCTAAGAAACACTAAATCGCTGAGGCCAGACCACATGACAAGAGGCACGCACAAGTATGGGAACTCGGAATAAGAATAGTACGCGAAAATGACGAGCGTTTCCATTACAAAGGCCTCGAAGGGCCGCACAATTGTTTCGCCATAAAAACTAACCTATTACACGGGCGCAATGGCCCAGGCTTCTTCACTGGTCAAGAGGAGGGGGAATGACTTTGTCCTTAAAGTGGGCCGCCAAGATGGCGCCAGGAGCCTCGGCTGCGTCAACAAGCTTCTCTAGGTCGGGGTCGGGCATGTCAACGAAACCTTCGCTGACGCGCTGGAGGTCGAGACCGGCGTAGTGCGAGGTCATCACCGCCAGAGCCCGCTTCACGCCAGTATGGAGGGCATCACGTACTCACTCACGCACACAGCCATAGAGGGCAATAAGGCGGCTTCGAAGCGAGCTGCCCGACTAAACCCCCTCTTGGGTCTTGAGAGCGTCGCAGACCGCCCTCGTGGCACTTTGCAGGGCGGCATGCTCCTTGGTCTCGACATCCAAGGCCATCTGCAGCACAACAGAGGCCGTGGTGGTGTTGGCCAGATCCATCTCCAAGCCTGCTCCAAACAAGTGAAAACAAAGGGATAAGTGTTAACACAATGGTCAAAACTCGGAATACAGTCAAAGGAACATCACCTTCCGCTTTCTGCTTCCACTGCAGAGTCTCTGCATAGGCCGCCTCGGCCGATTGGACAGCCTAAGCCATGGTGCCCTCTTTCAGCTGGAGCTCTATCCTCATCTTCGCTAGCTCGGCACGGAGGCTCAGGGTGGCAGTAGCCTCGCGCTCAGCCTCAGCCTTTAGGGCGTCCCGCTCGGTGTTTACCCGAGCAAGCCCATCCTCCAACCCTCGTGTTTTCTCCACCAAGGAGGTGACTTCCCCTGAGCCACAACTAACTCTGCCTTTAAGTCGAAGTAGTACACGTTGAAGGGTCAAGATGGCGGACTAGAGGGGGGTGAATAGTCCTTTCTAAAATTAATCGCGTCGGCAAACCGAAACAAATGCGGAATTAAAACTATCGGTCTAGCCAAGACTACACTCCTCTATCTAAGTTCACAAGCACCTCACAAGATCCTAATTATGTAACTAAGGTGCTTTCCTTAGCAAGAGCTCTCCTAAACCATTCTAGAGCAAGGTCACACAAACCTATGCACTAGTACTTTAGCAATATCGGGGAGCTCCTACACAATTCTAGTAAGCAAAAGCACAAAGCCACCTATGCTCACTAACAATGCTCAATAGCAAGGCAACTAATGCCAAACTAGAAAGCACAAATTACTTAGCTACACAAGCTAAGCAATATGACTAACAAGGTTACACAAACCAAATTAGCCACGCAATGGGAGCTACTTCTATGCTACACAAGCAAGAAGGTAACTAGCAAACTACACAAGCAAACTAGTTACAAGAGCAACTACACAAGCACAAGTATATGAATGTAAATACAAGCTTGTAAATCGAAAGCAAACCACCGAGAAGATGTACACAATGTTGACACGGCGGTTTTTCACCGAGGTTCACTTGGTTGGCACCAAGCTAGTCCCCGTTGTGGCGATACACCCACTTGATGGATCACGAGCTAATTGACTATCAAGAGTCAAACTCTCAGTGGGTGCCACACATCCACTCTCAAGATGGGGATCCTCCAAGCCATGAGCTTTACTAGAGTTGCTCTTCGCGATCCACATGGGGTGAGCACAATCCCCCTCACAAATCCTCCTTCGGAGTCACGCACAATCTCCACGCGTGCTTCAACGGAGTCGCAAGCCACCAAGCCATCTAGGAGGTGGCAACCTCCAAGAGTAACAAGCACCACCGGCTTGCAACTCGATCACCTAGTGCCACTTGATGCAATCCTCACGATGCAATGCACTAGAATCGCTCTCTCACTCGATCAGATGATCATTATAAAGCTCAAGTGAGTTAGAGGGCTCCCAAGCACACCAACACAAGCCACCAAGGCCTAAGGGTGCTCAGCTGCCGGCCATGGCCGGCCACATCTATTTATAGCTCCACAACGAAATAGAGCCGTTGGAAACCCACTGGGCGTTTTTCGGGGGCCAAGCCGACAGACGCTGCACAGTAGCATCCGTTGCTGCTACGCGTACCACGTGTCCCAGCGACCGAAATCCAACGGTCAGCTTCCTCAGCAACAGACGTGTCTAACGCTTCACGGGCGCGCGTCTGTCGCACCGATAGACGTGGTCTAGTATGCTCCGCGCCATGCTCGAACGTGACAGACGCGTCTATCAGTCGACCGGCAGACGCGGCTGAGCATCTGTCGCTGCCACCGTGCGCTCGCCTAAACGCGACAGACATGTCCGTCGCCTCAGTGACAGACGTGGCCCGGTGTCTGTCGAAGCCGAGGCTCGCAGCGCTGCACACGCCACTCGCGACAGACGCTGATGTCAGCGTCTGTCGCTTGAGCATGGCCGTGTCCGACGCACGCGCCATCACCGAGTAGCACTGCGTTGCTAGGGTAAGCTGACAGACGCATGGCCCGGCGTCTGTCGCCCTATGAGCCAGCATCTGTCGCCTATATTTCATGTGAAACTCCACCTTTACTTGCTCCACTTGTTCCACCCTTTCACATATGAGCTATCCCAAGTATGTGTAACACTAAAGCACATGTTTTAGCTCAAGAAACTCCTTCGTGACTATGCCTCCACTTCTCAAAATCGGTGTAAAGGAAAATAGTCATTTCAACTCCTCGAAAACGCCTGAATCCCGCCTCGCAAGCTCGGCGGGAGGGAGAGAGGAACCCGAACCCCTCTCTACCGCTCAAACACCACCGCCTTCACAAATGTGCCAACACCAACAAGTGATCACCACCTTGTGCACATGTGTTAGCATTTCACAAATATTTTCTCCTAAGGGGTTAGGCACTCAACTTGCCTCGCCACTCGATCCTAGCACGTATGCAAAGTTAGATCGCTCAAGTGGCACTAGATGACCAATATGCAAACAAGTTTGCCCCTCTTAATAGTACGGCCATCTATCCTAAACCCAGCCATCAACTTCTCTACACACCTTTGACCGGTGAAATGGAAATGCCCTAGGTTATACCTTTGCCTTGCGCATTCCACTCCATCTCCTCCGACGTTGATGCAACACATGCACCAACCATATCACAAATGATATGATCCACCCCATATCATTATGTGACCTTGGTCCATCGATCTTGACCTCACTTGCTCTTCACCATTGTGTCGGTCCATCAGCGCCAAGTCTTGCTCAAGCTTCATTGCCTCACGGTCCATCGCTCCTAAGCCTCCGACTTTCCCTTCACACTTGTAACCGGTCCGTCGAGCCAAGCCTCATCTTGATCTTTGCCACCTTGAAAACATGACTCCATGTCATCTCTCATATGCAATGAGCTCCTTCATGACACCATTACCTATGGACTAATCCCTGTGTATCGCACATTAAACACAATTAGTCCACCTAAGGTTGTCACTCAATTACCAAAACCAAACAAGGACCTTTCACACGTGGAGATCCACCGTCTCAGCGCTCCTCTTAGCCAGCAGCCCGTTCACCCAAGCGGGGGACTCCCTCTGCTGGTCAAGCTAAACTTAGAGACCCTCCTTTTGGTGGAGGAGCTTGGCCTTAGACTGAAACCTCCCCTTCAGCTCCTGAAATAGAAAGACCAAATTTCAGGGCTTTCCATGGGAACTCAAAGGCAGGAGAAGCGGCTTTAAGAAAACAGAGAGGGATTCACCTCGACAGCGTGGGGAAGATCTTTGGTGAGGATGTGGAGCACCATCCTCAAAGACCGCTCAGCCAGGTTACCGAACCCACCAAGGACCGCCTAGTGCGCCTCTTCCTCCTCCTTAGAGTCACCCATGAAAACAGGCGCCGGGACGACCCATGGGTCGGTCTCAGTACGGATGAGGGCCAAAGTCCCCTCGACCTCCAGCCCTTCCAGGGCGCCCGGGACCACCATCTCTGCCGTACTAGACACCTCTGCATCCACCACCCCCTTTCCATGCGGCCTGGGAGGGTTCGCCCAAGGAGATGGTGTGGACTTCCCTCTCCTCGCCATGACCCCCCGGCTGATCCTCCGTCTGGGGCGACGTTGAGGCTGCTTCCACCGCCATCTTCCCCACATCGGCAAGCGCCGTCTCCTTGAAGGCCTTGACTGCCTCGGCCTCGTCAACGTTGGCCATCGTGGCCTCATCGGTTTTGGCCGCTGAGGCCTCGCCAACCATGGCCGCTTCGGCCTCTTGCTTCTTGGCAGCTTCAGCCTCAGCGGTTGCCATCTCCTACGTGGCTCATACCGCCTCATTGGCATGAACCGAGGCGGCTCCGTGCTGTTGGGCAGCTCCGATAGCAGTTGCCCACTAGGCCATCCGACCGACCTCGCCGGGAGAGGAGAGTGCCCTCAACTTGAGTGCCTTATGGGGTGCCAAGGGGGCACTCCGGCCCTCTAACGCACGCTGCGGGAAGAGGTGAAACAGGTTGGTCAAGAGAATAAGGAAGAACCATAACAGAAAGTGAAGTTATATCATCGCACATACCTTGATTCAGGGAAGACTATCTTCCTCTTCTTCGTCGCCATGACGACCGTCGTGGCCGCCCCCACCCCAGGCTCCTATCATTGGGGCGGGGGCGATGGCAGGGCAACGGAGACCTCTGCCTTGGAAGACCCCAGGCCAGGCGACGCTGGGGCATCATGAGCCGAAGGCTGACCTCCAGTAGTCGCAGCCACCTCCTCGGTCCTCTAGGGGGCAGAGGTACCTTCTCGAGGGATTTGCCTGTCACCCCCGCCTCGGGCGTGGACATCGACGTCCCGAAGGAGGTAGCCTTCTACTCCGAGGCGTCCCCACCTCCTTCCGGGAGCGTCGGGCTCCCCTGGGCCTTTCGGGCCTCGGCACCGAGGTAGCGACCCCCCGCAGCACCATCATCTCGCAGGGGCCAAGGGGCCAGACCCCTGCCCTCTCTTTTGAGAGCACCGAGCTCCCCTGAGGTCCCCTGGTAGGAGCCCCTTGTGGAGGCACCACGCCCCTGAAGCCCTCCTCCTCCTCCTCATCCGAAAATATATCAAAGTCCCCGTTGTTTGAGTCCGGCTCTGACGGGGACTCTTCCTACGGAAGCCCATCGTGCTCCTGCTACCGACGGTGCTTCTCCAAGGCCTCTCTCACACAAATAATTTCGCCATGCTTCCTCTTTGTGGCATCCTTCTTCTGCTTCTGCTCCTCGGCCAAGAGACGATTCCTCTCCCGCTGCTCGCGGTCCTTCGGGACCAGGGGCTCAAAATCTCTCACCACCCTCTCTAATCCCTAACGAGGAAACTACATCAGTAAAAGAAGAGGAAACCCATGAAGAATAGAGAGTGTACAGGGAGGGTAACCGTACTCACCAGAGAAATGTATCCTCGGGTGGGATGCATCATGACCCGGTTCAGGTCCACCAGGGTGAACCCTGCGGCCACCGTGTAGGTTAGCCTCCTGGTAACCTCGACCACCGTAAGAGAAGTGTCAGACATTCGACACCCCTCTAATGGCGCCTCCTCCTCCATCTGATCCAAGCACAGCTGCCGCACCATCAGCGGTAGCACACGCCGCCGATGAAA
Organism: Saccharum hybrid cultivar R570; assembly: GCA_038087645.1. Taxonomy (NCBI): domain Eukaryota; kingdom Viridiplantae; phylum Streptophyta; class Magnoliopsida; order Poales; family Poaceae; genus Saccharum; species Saccharum hybrid cultivar. The sequence goes on along the minus strand of JAQSUU010000190.1, from coordinate 4,865,761 downwards.
GGCGGCGATGACCCCGGTCGCGGTCAGACTGCCATCCCGTAGCCTTTTCAGGGCATCAAGCAAGGGCTATAGCCTAGGCTGCTCAGCGCCGAGGACTCCCCATCTCCACTTGGTCAGCCTCTCCGTCATGACGTGGCCTGTGTACGGAGGCAGCCGGCCGTCGTCGTTGCGGAGGTAGAACCAGCCCTCCTGCCATCCCCTGTTCGACGATGTACGCTGGGCGGGGATGTATAGGCTCGATCACTCTTAGCGCACTTGTAGGGTACAACCGCCAGCTCTCACCATCTTCCGTGAGCCCCCACTCTCGGTTGCCTTGGAGAAGTGCTCCGCCATAAAGAGGTGGAGCTAGAGGTTCCAATGGGGAGGGATACCTAGGTACCCCTCGCACATAGCGGCAAAGATGGCCGCCTGCGTGATGGAGTTGGGGTTGAAATTGTGGAGCTCCACCTCATACCAGAAGGGGAGCGCACGCAGGAACTGGCTTGCTAGAACCCCCAGCCCCCGCTCATGGAACGCCATGAAGCTAAGGACATAGCCCATGGGCGGATTTGACATGTCGACGCCCTTCTCCGGTGTGATCCACTCTGGCACAATAGTGCTAGTGATGGGACGGAGAAGACCCTCCTCGATGAGCTCCTCTAGCCTCTCTTGGGTCATGGAAGAGCGTCTCCAGGGCTCTACGGGCAAAGCAGCGGTGACCATGGGATTGACGGCGATGGGGCGACGGTAGCAAGGATGTTTCTCGCCTTTTCTTCTTTCTCTCTCCTTACTCTGGTTTTCCTTATTCATGACCGCAGTTCAGGAACAAGGGGGCAAGAGCAAATGGCAAGATAAGGAGACGTAGCGCCCGACGCGTGTTTATATAGCATAAACGGGAAGGCAAACCGGCGAATCTAAGGAGGCAATTGAATCCTCCGCATTTAATGCTAAAACTACAAAAACTGTCATGATTACTTTCTCTTTCTCCTTGCCAACCGTGCATGAGCATGTGCCGCATTAACTGCACCTGCCCGTGGGCAAAACGTCCCATCTTGCCATGGCCATTGCAGCATCCGTTCTGCCTTCCTGAGAAAACCGACTAAAAAGGCATGCCCATCCTCTGCGCGTAGTAGATGACTGACCCTCTCGCTAGGTGCCTTCTCTGAGAAGGAACTGCGGGTGTAAAACCCTCTACGATCTAAGGGTTCGAGGGCTGGCAGGCCAAGAAGTTCGACAGTCGCCCCAGGACAAAAAAATCAGAGATGGCTAAGGGTGATCCCTTCTGCGGCCAAGCCCAAGCAATAATGCCCGGGGCACCCCAAGCCATACCTAGGACCCCATAGGCATCGACCAGTGGGATCCCATCGGAGGGAGGCACCAAGCCCTCAGAGCCCATCAAACGGATCTGAGTCCCACTGAACGACCCTCGAATGACCTGGAACGAGCCTTTGACCGACCTCTCGCCATGAGCAGAGGCTTGGGGCTACCCTTGCGCTAAGGACGAGGCCTCAGATTTGCACCCCACACAAAGATAAGACCTTGGAAGCATATCCTATCCTTCCAAGGCCTTGGAGGCTACACCCAGCGGGTGCGCTTGCGCGCACCCCCTAGAAAAAAGCAATACAAAGGCAAGCTGAGGCCCCGGCGATGACCTGGCTAGAAGCCCAGCAAAGAGCAAACCCATCATGCAGCCTCTGGAGGAGTATCCCTACTCCACTGTCTCGAGGTCTACTGTCAGGTACCACAATTAGGGGTAACTAAATCAAAATAGAAAAACACCCGGCCTTCCTATTTTAGGGGAAAAATCAACAAAAGAGAGACGGGCTAAATTCTCCCTTGCTGGGCCTCCAGCAAGACATGTGAGCAAACCTGTCCATCTCCCTACTTCATCTGAGGCCTCACTTAGAGGGGTCTCGGAACACCTCTGATTCGCCCGAGGCCTCAGCCCTGGGGTCTTGGACACAGGCCGACCCCCGATGATATCACCGCCTCGCCTGAGCCCCAGAATCGGCATTGTTTGTCTCTGCCTCCCCCGAGACTGGCCTCTGACGCCGCTTCCCCATTGGCGTGCTTGAGACCCCTTGTGGCCTCACCCACGTTCTTGCATCTGCCCAACCGGACAAGCTAGGAATGACCGAGGTCAAATCACCATGCCATCATCTCTAACAGGCATGGGGAAGAGCTGTTGACCACTATGCCACCCATACTAGCACTATACACATGATTCGTGCCTACGCGGTGTACGAAACAACCGCCCTAGGTCACTATTCCCACGATCAGGATAAGATCGCACTGCAATTCCCATCTCGAGGCCTCGGCCCTCGATGCTAGTCAAACTACAAGGACGAACACGCCATGCCGACTATAGGACTAGGTATGACAGGGGACGTCGCTACAACACTGAAGGACAGAAACCACTCTCCCAACAGTGGCGCACATGCTTGGACATGTAGCAACATTGCTAGAAGTACCGACGCCGTGCCTCCACAGTTGAAAGTCCCTAGTTTGGTTTCGGCTAATTGATGAAACCTAGGACTAACCTTTGTATCTAAGTGGATGATTTAGATAAATGTGGTCATTGAACATGAGACATGACATTAACTCATGTGACCAAGATGATGAAGACCGAGATGATGCTTGGCTCGATGGACCGGTTGTGAAGGTGAAGGGCAAGTCGAGGCTTCGAAGCGAAGGACCATGCGATGGTGAAGCTTGAGCAAGACTTGGTGCTGATGTACCGATGCAACGGTGAAGAGCAAGTGAAGTCAAGGTCGATGGATCGAGACGGTCATGTGATGATATGAAGTGGATCATATCTTTTGGAAAAACAAAATGGGCTCAGGGCAAAGGTATAACCATAAGGCCATTTTATTTTGCACTCAAGACACCATAGAGGGTGTGAGTGGTTTAGGATCGATAGCCGAACTATTAAGAGGGGAAGTCATATCAGTTATTCGACGCACCGGTGCCACTAGGTGAATTCATGAAGTGCGTTGCATGTAGGGCCTAGTGAGCTAACTGGAAAACCTTTAAAAATGATTATGAAAATGCTAACACACGTGCACAAGGTGGTGATCACTTGTTGGTGTTGGCACATTTGCGAAGGTGATGGAGTTTGAGCGGTAGAGAAGGGTTTGGGTCCCTCTCTCTCTCTCCCGCCGAGCTTGCGAGCGTGGGATTTAGGCATTTTTGAGGACTTGAAATGCCTATTTTCCACTTGCCAGAAGTCAGAAAAGAAATGGAGGCGAACGGAGATCACAGAGGTGACCGGACGCTGCACCGGACGCGGTCACAATTTGACCGGACACGTCCGGTCAGTTCAACGCAGTAGTCAGGCGCGTGGGTGTTAGGGTTTTGCACTGGCATGTCTGGTCTCTCGCGGGACCGGCGCGTCCGATCGGGCACCCAGAAGTGTAGCACGTGGCGTAAAGCTGATCGGACTCGCGGCGCGTCCGGTCACACACGATCAGACGCGTCCGATCGTTGAGGGACCTTACTAGACTCCAACCGGATGCTGGCACTGTCACGTCCGGTCGTTGTCTGGAGCGCATCCGGTCGATGCTTCATGGGCGCGCGGTGCTATGCGATCGGCGCGTCCGGTCGTTTGAGCAGCGCGTCCGGTCGATGGCGTTTGACCGTTGGCGCGCAGTGACCGTTGGAGGATCAAGCGGTCGCAGTTGAATTCAGGAGAACACGTGGACGGCGCAGGTGTAAGGTCCTAGATGGCTAGAGGGGGGGTGAATAGCCTATAAAAAAATCATACACAAGCCACTAAGCAAACTTGTTAGAATAACAAACGGCGTAAAGCGAGTTTTGCTTAGCCTATGATTGTGATGCAAGCCTCCTATCCACAAGTCTAGTAAATTATGATCTCTAGTTCACACAAGGGCTATGTCACTAATTTTACACTAGTGAGCAAGCTAACAATACTACTAGCAAAGCTACTACTATAGCTACACAAGTTAAACTAGTAAAGTAAATGCGAGAGAGAGGATTGTGAATCTTATACCAACGGTGGAGTGAAGATGTTGCCAATCACCAAGATGATATACAATCAATCAATATTGACAACAACACAATATGAAAACCAACCACCGGGAGACAAGAGACACAATATTTTTGTTCACCTGGCGTTCACTTGTGCACCGACAAGCTACGTCACCGGTTGTGTCGACCAACACTTAGATGGTTTCCCGGTGTGACCCTAAGTCACTTGCCCCTCAAGGCATGCCCCGCAAGGCACCGCAAGACACCACTCTATAGTGAGGTAACTCAATAACACGCGCAATGTAATAGAGTTGCTTTTGGCGCTCCGTCGAGGAAAGCACAAGAACCTCTTACAATCAACCGGAGGTGGCCAAGAACAATATCCTTCTCTTGCCAACGCCTCCAACAATCTCCAAGCTGGCTAGGAGCGGTACTCTCCAAGAGTAACAAGAAATCCACTGGCTATACCACCCACAAGTGCCACTAGATGCCCTCAAGCTATGCAATGCACTTTGGGATCACTCAATCTCACTTTTGATTTGCAATCAAGCAAGAGAGATGAGTGGGAGGGAGAAGCTCTAGCTCAAAGGAAGCACACGAGTGTTAGAAATCACGAGTTACCTCCCCAAGGGCCGGCCAACAAGTATTTATAAGCATCCCAAACGAATAGAGCCGTTGTACCCCTTCACTGGGTCCTTTTCGGGACGACCGGACGTGCCGGTCAAAACTGACCGGACGCGCTGCACCGCGTCTGATCCTCCAACGGTCACTGCGCCAATAGTCAAAAGAAACGACCGGACGCGCCGCTCAACCGACCGGACGCGCCGATCGCACAGCACCGCACGCCCACGAACCATCAATCGGACGTGCTCCAGACAACGACTGGACGTGACAGTGCTAGCGTCCGGTTGGAGTCCAGTAAGCTCCCTCAACGACCGGACGCGTCCGATCGCGTGTGACCGGACACGCCGCGTGTCCGATCGTACTTGCGAACTGCAGTTCCCTCTGGGCGAGTGACCGGACGCGCCAGTCCCGCGAGTGACCGGATGCGTCAGTTGCCAACCCTAACACCCGCGCGCCTGACTGCTGCGTTGAACTGACCGGATGTGTCCGGTCATACCATGACTACGTCCGGTGCAGCGTCCGGTCACCTCTGTGACCTCCGTTCGCCTCCGTTTCTTTTTTAACTTCTGGCGTAGTGGAAAATAGGCATTTCAAACCCTTAAAAACGCCTGAATCCCACGCTCGCAAGCTCGGCGAGAGAGAGAGAGACCCAAACCCTCTCTACCGCTCAAACTCTGTCACCTTAGCAAATGTGCCAACACCAACAAGTGATCACCACCTTGTGCACGTGTGTTAGCATTTTCATAATCATTTTCGAAGGTTTTCCAGTTAGCTCACTAGGCCCTACATGCAATGCACTTCATGAATTCACCTAGTGGCACCCGTGCGTCGAATAACCGATAAGACTTCCCCTCTTAATAGTTCGGCTATCGATCCTAAACCACTCACACCCTCTATGGTGTCTTGAGTGCAAAACAAAATGGCCCTATGGTTATACCTTTGCCTTGAGCCCATTTTATTTTTCCAAAAGATATGATCCACTTCATATCATCACATGACCGTCTCGATCCATCGACCTTGACTTCACTTGCTCTTCACCGTTGCATCGGTCCGTCGGCGCCAAGTCTTGCTCAAGCTTCACCATCGCATGGTCCTTCGCTTCGAAGCCTCGACTTGCCCTTCACCTTCACAACTGGTCCATCGAGCCAAGCATCATCTTGGTCACATGAGTCAATGTCATGTCTCATATTCAATGACCACCTTTATCTAAATCATCCACTTAGATACAAAGGTTAGTCCTAGGTTTCATCAATTATCCAAAACCAAACTAGGGACTTTCAATCTCCCCCTTTTTGGTAATTGATGACAATCCTCACAAAGATACCACAAGTAAACTATTCATATGCATGCTAGTAGATCATTTCATCATTCAAGTTCTATACTAGCATTGCACCACACAAGCATGTATATTGAATTTAAATACATGTGCAATGAGCAAGTCATATGAGAATGCACAAACAAATGCAACAACTTTGTTTATGAGCTTGCTCCCCCTACTTGTGTGCATCAAAATTTTATTTACCCCTTTATCATGTTGAATCATCTTTTTCTCTCCCCCTTTGTCAACAACTTACCCAAAAATGGGATCAAATTGTGGAGAGAAAAACAATGTTTGATGGAGTAGGTTAGAATTTATCAAATTTGGTTCAACCTAGAACACTTGCCAAAGATATTTAATTCGATTTGAACCAAAGACAAGCTTCTTCACACCTCATAATAAGGGTTATCTTGCCTATGTTGAATTTAACACGTATAGCAAGTCTTCTAGATTCAACACTAGGTTTACAAGCTCACAAACATGTCATATGCCACCACTAGATCAAAATAAGCATAGAAGCAATAGCGGTAACATATATCCATCAAATTCCTTTGATTTATCATGAATGCTCATGCATACCACTTATTATGTCTACATGCTCTAGCAAGTCCTTAGCATAGGATGAATGACATGTCAATCAACTTTACCTTGCAATGTCGAAGGAGAGGCATGTCAATAAGTGGGTGGGGAGCATTCAACTCATGTTTGAGAAATCGAGAATGTTCAACTCATTCCTTAGCTTGCAAAACCTCTTTTCATCAAGTGGCTTGGTGAGAATATTGGCAAGTTGATCATCGGTGCCAACACTTTCAATGGCAATATCTCCCTTTTGTTGATGATCTCTAATGAAATGATGCCTTATGTCAATATGCTTTGTTCTTCCATGTTGAACCGGGTTTTATGTCATCTTGATTGCACTTTCATTATCACATAGCAATGGCACATTCTTGAAGTTGAGGCCATAATCCTTCAAAGTTGACTTCATCCATAGCAATTGTGCACAACAACTCCCCGCACTCACATATTCGGCTTCGGCGGTAGAGATTGCCACACTATTTTGTTTCTTTGAGGACCATGACATAAAGTGATCTTCTAAGTAATTGACATGTGCCACTTGTGCTCTTTCTATTGATCTTGCAACCCCCATAGTCGGAGTCTGAATATCCAATCAATTCAAACTTTGGTCCCTTGGGATACCATAGTCCAACATCTCTTGTTTGCTTCAAGTACCTCAATATTCTCTTTGCGGCCGTGAGATGACTCTCTCTAGGTGAGGCTTGATATCTAGCACACATATAAACACTAAACATGACATCCGGCCTTGATGCGGTGACATAGAGTAGACTTCCAATCAAAGACCGATATTCCTTTTGATTCACCATTTTGCCATCAAGATCACTATCCAAATTGCCATTTATACCCATTGGAGTTGAAATTGGCTTTGCATCTTGCATTCCAAACTTCTTCAACATGTCCCTTATGTATTTCCCTTGACTCACAAATGTCCCATTCTTCAATTGCTTGACTTGGAGACCAAGGAAGTAGCTAAGTTCACCAATCATAGACATTTCAAACTCTTGGGCCATCATAGCACCAAATTCTTCACAATAAGCTTGATCGGTTGATCCAAAGATGATGTCATCAACATATATTTGCACTATGAATAGATCATTCTCAATCTTCTTGGTGAATAGAGTTGTATCAATCTTGCCCATCTTGAATCCCTTAGAGAGAAGGAAATCCCTTAGCCTCTCATACCATGCTCTAGGTGCTTGCTTTAAGCCATATAAAGCCTTCTTCAAATTGTATACATGGTTGGGTTTCTTGTCATCTTCAAATCCGGGAAGTTGCTCAACAAATACTAACTCATTGATGATTCCATTGAGAAATGCACTTTTAACATCCATTTGATAATGTTGTGTGCACAAGCATAAGCCAATAGAATCCTTATTGCCTCCAATCTTGCCACGGGAGCATATGTCTCATCATAGTCAAGACCTTCTACTTGAGTGTAACCTTAAGCAACTAGTCTTACTTTGTTTCTCACCATAATGCCATCTTGATTTTGCTTGTTTTTGAACACCCACTTGGTTCCAATCACATTGTAGTCATTTGGCCTTTCTACCAATTCCCAAACATCATTTCTTGTGAAATTGGTATGTTCTTCTTGCATAGCCATAATCTAATTGGCATCCCTCAAAGCTTCTTCTATTTTCTTTGGTTTTGTGGTTGACACAAATGATGCATGCTCACAAAACATAGCCAATATTGATCTTGTTTGCACACCACTTCTAATATCACCAATAACACTATCAATGGGGTGATCTCTTGCAACATGTTATGGTTGGAGTACTTGCACTTGATTGCTTGAGCTTGGTTGATCACTTGATGTATCTTGATGAGATGAACTAGCACCATGATCTTGCACTTGAGAGTCACTAGCTAGCTTGAATAGAGAATTGAGCACTTGATCTTTATCATCATCTTGAATATCAATTACTTGCTTTGCTCTAATGTCCCCAATGTCCATGTTCTTCATTGCTTCCACCAATTGAGTTCTACCAACATCATCTAGATTCTCTTCTTCATCTTATGACCCATTGGTTTCATCAAATTGCACATCATGGACTTCTTCTAGAATGCCACTTGAATTGTTCCAAACTCTATAAGCTTTGCTTATAGTTGAATAACTAAGTAGGAACCCCTCATCACATCTCTTGTCAAACTTTCCCAATCTAGTGCCCTTCTTCAAGATATAGCATTTGCAACCAAACACCCTAAAGTAAGAAATATTTGGCTTTCTTCCATGAAGTAGCTCATATGGGGTCTTCTCTAGCAATGGATGACAATATAGTCTATTGATGTAGTAGCAAGCAGTATTTATTGCTTCATCCCAAAATGATTGACTCACATTGTACTCATGAAGCATTGATCTAGCCATATCAAGTAATGTTCTATTCTTTCTCTCAACTAGGCTATTTAATTATGTAGTGTACTTGGCCGAGAATTGATGTCCAATGCCATAGTGATCACAAACTTCTTCAATTCTTGTATTCTTGAACTCACTTCCATTGTCACTTCTCACTTTCTTGATTCTAATCTCAAACTCATTGTGAACCCTAGTGAGAAAGGTCTTGAAGATGTCAACCACTTCACTTTTGTCACTAAGAAAGAATACCCATGTGAATCTTGTGAAGTCATCCACTATGACAAAACCATACTTATTACCACCTATGCTTGAGTATGTTGTTGGGCCAAATAGATCCATGTGCATCAAATCAAATACTTTGCATGTGCTCATTGTACTCTTCTTTGGATGTGAGCTTCCAACTTGCTTCCCGGCTTGACATGCACTATAAAGCTTATTCTTCTCAAATTCAACATCTTTCAAACCATTGACAAGATTGTGAGTTGTAAGCTTCTTCAATTGTTTCATGCCGACATGACCAAGCTTTCTATGCCAAAGCCAACCCATGCTTGATTTGGAGATTAAGCAAGTTATCAAAGAAGTTTCTCTAGCATTGAAGTAAACTAGGTAGAGATTCTCATATCTAAAGCCCTTGAATGCCACATTTGAACCATCCATACTAATGACTTCCACATCATCAACCCCAAAGATACATTTGTAACCAAGATCACATATTTGTGCCATGGATAGAAGATTGAAATCCAAGCTTTCAACTAGCAACAAATTGGAGATACTCAAGTCATTTGATATTGCAATCTTGCCCAAGCTAATAACCTTGCCTTTCTTGTTATTTCCAAAAGTGATAGAATCAACACCACTATCATTGTCATTGATTGAATCAAACATTCTTGATGTACCGGTCATGTGTTGAGTGCATACACTATCAATAATCCAATGCCTTCCTTCGGCTTTGTAATTGACCTACAAGCAAATCAATGAAGCTTAGGTACCCATTTTTGCTTGGGTCCTTGTAGGTTAGTAACTAAGCTCTTTGGTACCCAAATAGCCTTCTTCTTTGGGCCAACAATGGGTGTACCAATAAACTTAGCTTTCACACCCTTCACACCTTTGGTAAGCACATAGCAAGAATCAAAAGGTATAGCATTAACAAGTTTCTTGCTTTTGGTTCTTTTTATTGCAATTATGCTCTAGGTGCCCAACTTGCTTGCATCTATTGCAAAATCGACCATTGCCCTTCACAAAGCTAGGCTTTGGAGTTGCAAAGGCCGACTTGCCTTTCTTGGGGATGTAGCCCAATCCCTCTTTGTTAAGAGAGAACCTTTGGCTACCCAAGCACTTAAGCAAGCGGGCCTCACCACCATAGGCCTTGCCTAGGGCGTGAGTGAGCTCATCCACGTCTCTCTTGAGAGTCTCATTCTCAACCATTAGTGAGGCATCACAAATGAAACCAACACTAGTAGTGGAGGTAGAGTCGGTGGTGGTGGATGAAGAGCTACAAGAAGGGTTAGCATTTGATATGATGATAGGTTCATAAAAGGATTCATCAATTATATCATATGTAACACCTATATCACATGATACAACAACCTCCTTCTTTGCTTGTTGCTCAAGTAGCAATGAGTGAGCTTTTTCAAGCTTGGAATGAGCCTTACCAAGATCCTCATGGTCTTCCACTAGACTCTCATGAGTGGTCTTAAGCTCACTAAGAACTTTCTCAAGTATTGCTACTTTCATTGAAAGCTTCTTACACTCCTTGTCCTTGGCAATAGCTATGTCTCTAGTTTGTTGCATCAAGTCATATAGTTGTTCTTTAGTTGGTTCATCATCATCATTATTATTATCATTATCATTATCATTATCATTATCATTATCATTATCATTATCATTATCATTATCATTATCATTATCATTATCATTATCATTATCACTATCATGAACATATTTCATTTCACTTTCATCATCACTCTCATCATATAATACCTTAGCTTCTTTGGCCATGAAGCATGAAGAGGATGAACCAAATAGTGAGGGCTTCTTGTTGATAGCAATGGAAGCAAAAGCCTTGTTGGATGATGATTCTTCTTCTTCATCATCATCATCACTTTCCCGAGTGACCACATAGGCTCCATTCTTGCCCTTCTTGAAAGTCATCTTGGCTTCTCTCTTTTTCTTCTCAAACTTGCCCCTCTTGTTGTTCTTCTTCTTGTCATAGGGACATTCGGCTTGAAGATGTTTTGTGCTATCACAATTGAAGCACTTTCTTTGTTGCTCATTGCTCTTGAAATTGTCATTTCTCTTTTTAAAGCCTCTTCTCTTAATGAACATGTGACCCATTTTCTTGACTACAAGAGCAAATGCATCATCATCAATTTCAAAATCTTCATCTTCATTATTGCCTTCTTCTTCTTCAATGATGGTAGCTTTGCCCTTGGAGGAGATGGCCTTGAATGCCACGGTCTTCTTCTTCTTTTCTTCCTCCTTCTTCTCCTTCTCATCGGTATCTTGATCATACTTGTCATATGTCAATACCTCTCTAAGTAAATCATTGGGCTTCATTGTTTCAAGCACATCTCTTTGTAGCATCATGATCAACATTTTGAATTTTCTTAGTAAGCTCAACAAGAACTTGTGACAAAAATCTTGATCTTGTGTCTTGTGCCCTAGGCTCTTGAGATCATTCACAATGACTTGCAATCTATGGAATATCTCCAAGATTGTTTCTTCTTCTTTCATCTTGAAGTTCTCAAACTCACTCTTGAGCCCATATAGCTTAGCACTCTTCACAACCTTAGTGCCCTCATATGTTTCACTCAATCTTGTCCACACTTCACTAGCAAATTCCAAATCCTTGATGCCCTCAAACACCTTTGAGTTAATGCCATTGTAGATGGTATTGAGAGCCATCCGGTTGCAAGTGCGGTTGTCTCTATCATTGAGAGTGAGGTTGTTGGGATCAAGGATTGCATAGTCTTTCTCGGTGACTTCCCACACCTTCTCATGAATTGAGCCAAGGTACATAGTCATCTTCCTTTTCCAATAGTCAAAGGAAGAAACTCCATCAAAGAATGGTGGCTTGTCCCCAACATGATTGAACACAATTTAAGCCATCTTTTCACACCGAAGGATGTTAAGCCTTAATTAAAACAGTGACCACAGCTCCGATACCACTTGTAAGGTCCTAGATGGCTAGAGGGGGGTGAATAGCCTATAAAAAAATCCTACACAAGCCACTAAGCAAACTTGTTAGAATAACAAACAGCGTAAAGCGAGTTTTGCTTGGCCTATGGTTGTGATGCAAGTCTCCTATCCACAAGTCTAGTAAATTATGATCTCTAGTTCACACAAGGGCTATGTCACTAATTTTACACTAGTGAGCAAGCTAACAATACTACTAGCAAAGCTACTACTAGAGCTACACAAGTTAAACTAGTAAAATAAATGCAAGAGAGAGGATTGTGAATCTTATACCAACAGTGGAGTGAAGATGTTGCCAATCACCAAGATGATATACAATCAATCAATATTGACAACAACATAATATGAAAACCAACCACCGGGAGACAAGAGACACAATATTTTTGTTCACCCGGTGTTCACTTGTGCACCGACAAGCTATGTTACCGGTTGTGTCGACCAACACTTAGATGGTTTCCCAGTGTGACCCTCAAGTCACTTGCCCCTCAAGGCACACCCCACAAGGCACCGCAAGACACCACTCTCAAGTGAGGTAACTCAATGAGACGTGTAATCCACTAGAGTTGCTTTTGGCGCTCTGCCAAGGAAAGCACAAGAACCTCTTACAATCAACCGGAGGTGGCCAAGAACAATCTCCTTCTCTTGCCAACGCCTTCAACAATCTTCAAGCCGGCTAGGAGCGGTACTCTCTAAGAGTAACAAGAAATCCACCGGCTATACCACCCACAAGTGCTACTAGATGCCCTCAAGCTATGCAATGCACTTTGGGATCACTCAATCTCACTTTTGATTTGCAATCAAGCAAGAGAGATGAGTGGGAGGGAGAAGCTCTAGCTCAAAGGATGCACAAGAGTGTTAGAAATCATGAGTTACCTCCCCAAGGGCCGGCCAACAAGTATTTATAAGCATCCCAAACGAATAGAGCCGTTGTACCCCTTCACTGGGTCCTTTTCGGGACGACCGGACGTGCCGGTCGAAACTGACCGGACACGCTCAACCGCATCTGATCCTCCAACGGTCACTGCGCCAACGGTCAAAAGCAACGACCGGACGCGCCGCTCAACCGACCGGACGCGCCGATCGCACAGCACCGCGCGCCCACGAACCATCGACCGGACGCGCTCCAGACAACGACCGGACGCGACAGTGCTAGCGTCCGGTTGGAGTCCAGTAAGCTCCCTCAACGACCGAACGTGTTCGATCGCGTGTGACCGGATGCGTCGCGCGTCCGATCGTCCTTGTGAACTGCAGTTCCCTCTGGGCGACTGACCGGACGCGCCGGTCCCGCGAGTGACCGGACGCGCCGGTTGCCAACCCTAACACCTGCGCGCCTGACTGCTGCGTTGAACTGACCGGACGCGTTCGGTCATACTATGACCACGTCCGGTGCAGCGTCCGGTCACCTCTGTGACCTCCGTTCGCCTCCGTTTCTTTTCCGACTTCTGGCGTAGTGGAAAATAGGCATTTCAAACCCTCGAAAACGCCTGAATCTCGCGCTCGCAAGCTCGGCGGGAGGGAGAGAGAGACCCAAACCCTCTCTACCACTCAAACTCCGTCACCTTCGCAAATGTGCCAACACCAATAAGTGATCACCACCTTGTGCACGTGTGTTAGCATTTTCATAATCATTTTTGAAGGTTTTCCAGTTAGCTCACTAGGCCCTACATGCAATGCACTTCATGAATTCACCTAGTGGCACCCGTGCGTTGAATAACCGATAAGACTTCCCCTCTTAATAGTTCGGCTATCGATCCTAAACCACTCACACCCTCTATGGTGTCTTGAGTGCAAAACAAAATGGCCCTTTGGTTATACCTTTGCCTTGAGCCCATTTTGTTTTTCCAAAAGATATGATCCACTTCATATCATCACATGACCGTCTCGATCCATCGACCTTGACTTCACTTACTCTTCACCGTTGCATCGATCAGTCGGCGCCAAGTCTTGCTCAAGCTTCACCATCGCATGGTCCTTCGCTTCGAAGCCTCGACTTGCCCTTCACCTTCACAACCGGTCCATCGAGCCAAGCATCATCTTGGTCACATGAGTCAATGTCATGTCTCATATTCAATGACCACCTTTATCTAAATCATCCACTTAGATACAAAGGTTAGTCCTAGGTTTCATCAATTAGCCAAAACCAAACTAGGGACTTTCAGTAGGGCAATCGGACACGGTGCAGCGCGTCTGGTCAGTTTCGACCGGCGCGTCCGGTCATCCCGAAAAACGCCCAGTGAAGGGGTACAATGGCTCTATTCGTTTGGGATGCTTATAAATACTTGTTGGCCGGCCCTTGGGGAGGCCTCTTGACATTTCTAACACTCTTGTGCATCCTTTGAGCTAGAGCTTCTCCCTCCCACTCATCTCTCTTGCTTGATTGCAAATCAAAAGTGAGATTGAGTGATCCCAAAGTGCATTGCATAGCTTAAGGGCATCTAGTGGCACTTGTGGGTGGTATAGCCGGTGGATTTCTTGTTACTCTTGGAGAGTACCGCTCCTAGCCAGCTTGGAGATTGTTGGAGGCGTTGGCAAGAGAATGAGATTGTTCTTGGCCACCTCCGGTTGATTGTAAGAGGTTCTTGTGCTTTCCTTGACGGAGCGCCAAAAGCAACTCTATTACATTGCGCGTGTTATTGAGTTACCTCACTTGAGAGTGGTGTCTTGCGGTGCCTTGCGGGGCGTGCCTTGAGGGGCAAGTGACTTGAGGGTCACATCGAGAAACCATCTAAGTGTTGGTGGACACAACCGGTGACGTAGCTTGTCGGTGCACAAGTGAACACCGGGTGAACAAAAATATTGTGTCTCTTGTCTCCCGGTGATTGGTCTTCATATTGTGTTGTTGTCAATATTGATTGATTGTATATCATCTTAGTGATTGACAACATCTTCTCTCCACCGTCGGTATAAGATTCACAATCCTCTCTCTTGCATTTACATTTACTAGATTATCTTGTGTAGCTCTAGTGGTAGTCTTTGCTAGTAATTGTTAGCTTGCTCACTAGTGTAAGTTTAGTGACATAGCCCTTGTGTAACTAGAGATCATAATCTAATAGACTTGTGGATAGGAGGCTTGCATCACAACCGTAGGCTAAGCAAAACTCGCTTTACGCCGTTTGTTATTCTAACAAGTTTGCTTAGTGGCTTGTGTAGGATTTTTTATAGGCTATTCATCCCCCTCTAGCCATCTAGGACCTTACAACAATGTAGACCAGGTCGCCACCGGATAAGGACCTCCTAAGGCCTCTAGGCTCCACCACCAGCAAGGGTCATGATGTGAACTAGGGTTCCAGATCTTCTGAAAGGTTCTGATAACTCTCGATTTGGTGGAGTCACGACACAATTCGATCCGGCTTCCGAACAATTCGGTTCTAAATCCCGCAATCGCAGCACCACGACCCCTCTGGTTATCGACCGGCGTTGCACGGTCGACCTCGCCAAGAAGGCTAAGTCCTTGCCTGCGAATCGAGAACACACGCAAGAACACAAAGGAATGCAACCAAATTGCAGATGAATGATAAATCTCACAAAGTTGGGGTCTCACAAACTGACGACGGCGGTGAAACTGTTATCAACAGAATAATCTAAGCAAAACCCAACCCTAATGTAGACGGTGACTACTGATTATATAGGCTAAGGAACATCAAAGGACCCCTATTCGCGTCCCTGGGGAGCGCCGACACGTTACAAGGCACAAACGGCCCAATAGACGGCGACATAGCACCCTGACAGATTCTGGATGGTGACTTGTTTTGACGATTCCTGTTGATTCCGAATAGCTTTTGACATGGGACCACTTGGGTTCGTTTCCTTATCAAATAAGCTTTCCATCCATATATGGATCATCGAAAACGGAGTCCGTACGCGTCCTGGGTGACCAGTTCAAGGCAGACTGGTCCTAAACTGCAAGGCAGACTCGAACTCAACTTGGTTTGATCCTCCATCTTTATCCGGGCGCCCTCGCTGGTCCTCCACGCCTCCAAGCCCTCCTCCATGTGTCTCCTGGACCTCTCCTTCATTCATAAGCACAATATAATCATTAGGTAGCAATCTATTCTCAAAATTATATAAGGAGTTACTTAGGAACGAGCTCACCTCTAAATTTAATTGACGCACGCGAGCTCTAGTGATTGGACCTTGAATGTCCAGTAGTGGATCATTGTGTGTATGTGAAAGAGTGATGTCCTCATCAGGTCACACCACATGCCAACATCTTGTAACCCTGCATAGCATGCAGGGATCATTCCAAAGGGCCAGCCCCCGACAGAGAGAAGAAGAACAACCACCATAGCAACACAAAAGCGAGACACGAGCAGATAACTCTCCTGGACCTTGCTAGGGCACCAGCAGAGTCGCACACACCCACATTCTTCTCTTGAGACTTGGGAGCTCCTCCCTCTCTCACAACTGCTTGTAACCCCTACTACAAGCACTTCAGTTCAAGATAATACAGAACTCACCTTCCCCATTGGACGTAGGGCACTTCTCGGTCTGAACCAGTATAAATCGCCTGTGTTCTTCTTGCACACCATCAGGACCCCTGACGCACAGACACTCTTTACTCATTGGTGCTAGGACTGCCGCTTCTTACACTGACACTACCCCAATGCAAGTCTTTGCATCAATGAAAAGTACATCTTTTATGGAAATTGATAACAAAGGGGGAGAGATTGTACAAAGATATGAAAGCTTTAGGGGAGAAATGAACAAAGATACCAAAGACATGGGGAAGAAGTAGAAGTTGGACATGGACATGGTCAAAGAGGGAGCAACATTGAAGAATGTGCGAGGATCAAAATTCTTGGACAAGAGAAGCACACAAGTAGGGGAAGCAAGCTCATGAACTTTGCATTGATTGATTGCATTTGAAATGTGCATATTCATGTCCTTGCTTGCATTGCATAAGTTTTTAAATTTGATATGCATGCTTGTGTGGTATATGCTTGTTGTAGAACTTGGATGATGATTTGATAACTAGCATGCATAGGATGGTAGCTAGACTTGTACTTCTATATGTGGTACTAGAACCTTGCTTATAATGTTGATTTCATCAGGTTTCTAGTGTATTTATTGTCCAGCGACTCATGGTGCTAAGGATGAACTTAAAGGAACTCTGATTGGTATCATGCTTCAAATGTTTATTCTATACACCTTACCATTATTTGGTAGTAATTACTCTCCCACATTTCCAATCTAGGCATATGTGCAAGCTTCAAACCAAACACTCAAGCACATATATAGGAGGAGCTAATACTACCAATTTGGGTTCGTGATACTTGTCCAAAATCATTTACACATGGTAAAATTGCTTGGGCAAGCAACATGAATCCAAAAGTGCTTAATTTCTATATTGCAGAGTTGTCATCAATTACCAAGAAGGTAGAGATTGAAAAGTTCTTATTTGGTTTTAGTAATTAAGTGACAACCTAGGTGTACTAATTGTGTTTAATATGAGATACATAGGTGATTAGTAGTATTAGCTCCCCCTACATGTGTGTGAGCAACATATGTCATGGAGGTGAAAATGGCTTAAAGATGTTGCAAAGCTCACACATGTGATAAATGAGCTCATTGCATATGAAACATGACATTGAGTCATGTGACTAAGGTGGAGAAGATCAAGACAAGGCTTGGCTTGATGGACCGGTTGCATGTGTGAAGGGCAAGTTGAGTAATGACTTGGCACCGATGGACCGAAGCAACGGTGAAGGGCAAGTGAAGTTAAGATCAATGAACCAATACGGTCACGTGATGATATGAAGTGGATCATATCATTTGTGATTGGTTGGTGCATGTGTTGCATCAACATTGGATGAGATGGAATGAAGTGCGCAAGGCAAAGTGTCAAAGATATGGGCCTGGGATACCCTCACTAACCATATATCTGGCCCATCAATGGATGACGACCTAGGAGGAAGCCAGCGAGGACTAGGCACAAATGCCAACTTAGAGATCACGAGATATCAAGGATATCTACCGTCATCACAGCTATGGTAAGATAGAATTGATTTGTTGTAACAAACTCAGAATCCAATCTGTAGCGCCGATCACCCTCATTGTCACCCTACCCCTCTGCCTATATAAAGAGTGGTAAGGACTCCATGATCGTCACGTCCACCACGACACCATCGTCTCATTCCAATCTACCTCGTAGCTAGGACCAACAGCCCCTGTAACCGAGCATACGAATACAAGAAGAAGTAGCAACTGGACATATGGCTTTTACTCACTTCCCGGGGGCCCGAACCAGTATAAATCTCTGTGTCTTGTGTGCAACCATCTGGATCAATCTTTGCGATCATGTTGCTAGGTATTGTTAGAGCTAAACAATCTGACAGTTGTCGTGCCAGGTAGGGGCCTTTGGCGTTTAGATTAATATCGTGTTTCATATGGGAATCATCATCAACATCGATGACACCACGGAGAGGATGCAGCTGGGCAAGAAGATCATCTTCGGTAGCCTCGACTTCATCACTGACCAGTTTGGGGACTTGCATCTGCAAGAACCCAAATTACTGAAGGGTCGAGATGGCGGACTAGAGGGGGGTGAATAGTCCTTTCTAAAACTTAATTGCGTCGGCTAACTGAAATAAGTGCAGAATTAAAACTATCGATCTAGCCAAGACTACACCCCTCTATCTATAACTTTAGCACCTTACAAAAGATCCTAATCAAGCAACTAATGTGCCAAGTATAGCAAGAGCTCACCTAATCAATTCTAGAGCAAGGTCACACAAACCTATGCACTAGTACTTTGCCAACCGAGAGAGCTCCTACACAACTAGTGAAGCAAAAGCACAAAGCCACTAAGCTCACTAGCAATGCTTCAATAACAAGGCAACCAATGCCAAATTAGAGAGCGCAAATT
The DNA here is from genome assembly GCA_038087645.1 of Saccharum hybrid cultivar R570. Classification (NCBI taxonomy): domain Eukaryota; kingdom Viridiplantae; phylum Streptophyta; class Magnoliopsida; order Poales; family Poaceae; genus Saccharum; species Saccharum hybrid cultivar. The sequence goes on along the minus strand of JAQSUU010000190.1, from coordinate 4,846,864 downwards.
ACTTAGCTACACAAACTAAGCAATGTGACTAACAAGGTTACACAAACCAAATTAGCCACGCAAAGGGGAAACTTCTAGCTACATAAGCAAGAAGGTAACTAGCTAGCTACACAAGCAAACTAGTTATAAGAGCAACTACACAAGCACTATGTATATAAAGTAAATACAAGCTTGCGTAGAGAGGATGCAAACCACTGTGAAGAAATACACAAATTTAACATGATGATTTTTCACTGAGGTTCACTTGGTTGCCACCAAGCTAGTCCCCGTTGTGTCGACCAACACCTCGTGGTTCGACGGCTAATCGGTATCCACAACCGAGCCTCCCAAAGGCACCGCAAGAACCTACCGCAAGTGTGGTAGCTCAATGACACGCTCTACTAGAGTTACTCTTCGTGATCCCCGCGGGGTGAGCACAATCCCCCTCATAAAGCTTCTCCAGAGCCTCGCACAATCTTCTTGCAAGCTTCGACGGAGCCACAAGCCACCAAGCCATCTAGGAGGTGGCAACCTCCAAGAGTAATAAGCATCACCGGCTTGCAACACGAACACCTAGTGCCACTCGATGCAACCTCACGATGATATCGCACTAGAATCGCTCACTCACTCGATCGGATGAACACTATCAAGCAACAGTAAGTTAGAGGGCTCCCAAACACTACCACATAAGCCACCAAGGCTATAGTGTGCTCAGCTACCGGCCAAGGCCAGCCACCACAAGTATTTATAGCCCCACGAATGAATATGGCCGCTACACCTTCACTAGGCATTTTTTGCAACGATAGGACGCGCCGGTCGAGCTGACCGGACACGCTGCATCGTGTTCGGTTACTCACAACCATCCACGTGTCATCCTACGTTCAACGTCATTTGCGCAATCCCAACGGTCACTTGCACGCCAACTGTCAAGAGATCGACCAGACGTGTTTCACTGTTTGACCGGACGCGCTCCACGCCACAACCGGATGCGATAGTGCCAGCATCCGGTCACTGTCCAAAGAGGTTCCATAGAGCAACTTTGTCGACCGGATGTGTCCAATCGCACATGACCGGACGCGCCGCTGCGTCTGATCAGCTCTGAGACATGCGCTGTTCCCTAGGTGCATGACTGGACGCTCTGATTCTGTGAGGGACCGGACGCGCTAGTTGCAAACCCTAGCACCCCGCACCACGCACAACTGCTGCCATTGACCGGACACGTCGGTCGTGCTGAGACCACATCCGGTTCAGCGTCCAGTCACCCCAGTGACCTCCGTTCGCCTCCGTTTCTATCCATGATGACTTAGAGAAAATCTTCGTCTCCGGTGTAGTGGAAAATAGGCATTTTACTTCCACAAAAAAGCGCCAAATCCCACCTCACAAGCTCGACGGGAGGGAGAGAGCAACCCAAACCCCTCTCTACCGCTCATACTCCACCGCCTTCGCAAATGTGCTAACACCACCAAGTGTACATCACCATGTGCATGTGTGTTAGCATTTTCACAATCATTTTGAAGGAGTTAACCACTCAACTTGCCACACCACTCGATTCTAGCAACGATGCAAAGTTAGATCACTCGAGTGGCACTAGATGACCGATATGCAAACAAGTTTGCCCCTCTTGATAGTACAGCCATCTATCCTAACCCCGGTCATGCACTTCTCTACATAACCTTTGACCAGTGAAATGAAATGCCCTAGGTTATACCTTTGCCTTGCGCATTCCATTCCATCTCCTTCGATGTTGATGCAACACATGCACCAACCAATCACCAAATGATATGATCCACTTCATATCTTCACGTGACTGTATTGGTTCATCGATCTTGACCTCACTTCCTCTTCACCGTTGCGTTGGTCCATCGGCGCCAAGTCTTGCTCAAGCTTCACCGTCACATGTGGTCCCTCGCTTCAAAGCCTCCGACTTGCCCTTCACACTTACAACCGGTCCATCGAGCCAAGTCATGTCTTGATCTTCTCCACCTTGATCATATGACTCAATGTCATGTCTCACGTGCAATAAGCTCCTCCATCATCACATGTGCAAGCTTTGCAATATCTTCAAGCCATTTCCACCTCCATGGCATATGTTGCTCACACACATATACATGTAGACTAATTACCTGTGTATCTCACATAAAACACAATTAGTCCACCTAAGTTGCCACTCAATTACCAAAACCAAATAAGGACCTTTCAACTACCCATGGAGGAGGAGCAGCCTCCCCCGATCTATGCGTTCCTCGGTGGATTGGAGGAAGCTGTGAATGATGAGCCCTACACTCTTGCCCAACACCTCAACCGCTACAAACATGATGTCTTCACCAAGCTCAGTCAAGAGAGTGGTCTCAAGGCCACCCTCCAACTCTAGGCAGATCCAAACTGGACCTCGATCGAATCTACAATTGCCACCTGATCACTTTCTTCCTGGCATTTCGACCGGGTTAAGGAAAACGGCGGCAACCTACTCTAGTTGGCTTCAACATGCCCTAGCGAAGCCCACCAAACCTTGCACTGAGGATCATTCCATCTATGGTTCTCACTCTCCCAAACGTTTTGACCACCTGGTCACCCAGTTCGTCGGGATGATCACCAACGGTGACGAAGACATGGTCGATATGCCGGAAGATTGGGAACATGCAGAGGATGATGAGCTTATCCTAGATTTTGATCTCAATGAGCATGATCAATTCCTTCTAGACAACCCAGATCTAGGGGAAGGACTACCCAAAGAGGAAGGCACAGAGTCCAAAGAGCAACCCGAGTGTTATATGAATCTATAAGACCCCGAGCCACCTCGGGAAGCACTCAAGAAACTCGTGCTCGAAAGCACCACTCCATCGTTGGGAGACGCTACCATCTTAGATGTCCCATACAAGACCAGAGATGAAGCGCGCCTGTGCCTCCTTCGTCAGAATGATGACCTCGAAGCGAAAAACAACCACCTTCGACAACAGCTCAACCAATCTCCTGACACTCAGCAGATTCAAGTTGAGCGCACCCACCCCGCGAGTGGCCAAAACTTGGCTAATCGTCCCTACAGGACCATCAGCTTGCTTCAATCAACTCCCAAGGCTGAACAAATGATGCACCCGACAACTCAAAAGTCGCGGTCCAGTCAGGAGACTCCCGAGGCACGCCACGGCCCTGCCCTATGTGATCGTCGGCAATGCCTTCCAGGAACCAGGGGCCGACCAATAGGAGGACCTAGAGCATATCGCCCCCCAACCTGATCTACGGTCGACCAGGGAATAAGCAAGATGCTTGCTTGTTGATCAACGCATAGAAACTGAAGCATGATACTCGTAGCCCTACCCAGCATTCAACAACTCCTGGGAAGCTGGCTTAGCCACCGATCAGGCTCGAGTATACCATCCCGAGAATAGCCTTGATCCATCGCAAGAGACAGGCTTATCGAGACATGTTCGAAAGGATCATGAACATCCCATGTCAGAATCATGGCTTCATTGTGACCCACCTTGCCAAAGACTACGTCGCTTATCACAAACATGTTGTTCTGGAAGCCGAGAGGCGAACAGATCAACAAGGGTACTCAGGAGACTATGACGATGATCAAGGTCCTGATGCAGCCGCTAGAAGTTCCATGATCATCTTTGGTGGCCCTCAAGCCTACCAGGATTGAAGGCCACAGAAGCTAACTCACAGACAGATCTATGTGACCGCACCGATCGCCCCGCTATACCTATGCTGGTTAGAACGACCAATTACTTATGATCGAACTGATCATCTAGATTGGGTGGTTGAGGCGGGCCGATTCCTTTTGGTGGCAACTACGGTCATCAAGAACACGAGGGTGATGAAGATCCTCATGGACGGAGGTAGTGGTATCAACATCCTATACAAGGATGCCTTTAACAAGCTCAACATGGATATAAGGAAGCTGCATGCATCGCAGTCCCCCTTCCACGGCATCGTCCTCGGACGGTGCATCATGCCCTTGGGTACAATAGACCTCTCTATGACATTCAGTGATGTGGTACACTACCAAAAGGAGACACTCTCCTTTGAAGTCATCAACTTCCAAGGACCTTACAGCTCCATATTCGGGAGGCCGTGCTACGCCAAGTTCATGGTTGTCCCAAACTACACCTACCTCAAGCTAAAGATGCTAGGACCACGCGGCGTAATCACAGTGTTGGAAAACTTCCAGAGCACCTACCAATGCGAGAGGGACACTGTCGAGTACGCGGAAGCCAACAACATGGACTCTGGGGCTCTAAGCTTCCCCTGCTCAGGGTCGGGGAAGAAGCTCTTGTCAATGACTCCGGGACAACAGCCCACCGCCACCCTCGACCCGTCATCCTCAACTTTGCCACCGGCTCTAACCCCTATGGCCCTTGCCATCGAATCTTGAGAAGGCAGCCAATGACCCACATTTATGTCAGCCCCTTTATTTTTGCCTAAATTTTGGTTATCATTTACATCTTGCAAAGAGCATTTATTTGTTACATGAATAAATTGTGATCTCTCGAGTACCTTATGAAGAACCTCTCTGAGTTGCTCGGGGGCTAACCCTTGCAGCTGTTGTGTTCCTATCTAGCACGTTCACATGTTATACCAACTTATCAACGTGCTTGGGGGCTACAATGATAACCATATGTGTCACCCACTCATACTTTTTCTCGATCGATCAATGTCTCATAGGCCTTGAAATGGTATAAGTGACTTAACAAGACCTTGCGTGGACTCAGTCAAAGTATTTCATTTTGGCCGAACAATCCCTAGGTAGTTGGTCCAAAGCTTAAACCAACATTAAAAAAACTAAAGACACTAAAAGGTAGAGTATAGAAAGTTGGGTGTAGCACATTGCAAGACGGCCTCAAGTGCCGCCTGAATCCTCTGATGAATCTGACATACTGCCCTACACTATCACAGAGAGATCAACATCGCGAATGATGGCCTTGAAAGGTTTTATGGCCTATTGTTGAATTTGACTATACACCAAGGGATCCGTGTCAATGACTTTCCCTCTAATGAGCCAATGTTCAGGTCAGTGTAGATTGTCCTGATGATCACCAGCGCCATGTGTGCCCCAGTGGATAAACCGTACTAGGCAACTTTCTCTAAGCGCATTGGGATCCCCTCAACTAGGAAGCCACCTTTAACGAAGAGGCAGGCCCTCCCAGTTGAGCATAGGCCACCTGGTAGGCAACACAACCAGCCACAACTACACTCTGGAGCTCGCCTTCAAGGGATGACACCCAAGACACATACTTCACCTCCATAGCAGCTACGACCTCTAGGTTCGCATAATCAGACTTACACTCAGCAACCTCATCCTTAAGGTGCCTCGCCTTAGTCGACTCTGTTACGAACAAAGTGTATCAGCCCAAGAATTAGCATACAATCGTAACACGATTCATTACCGAAAACAAAACATACGTTGGATCTACTTCTGAAGCTTTTCTGTCTCTTCCTGAGCAAGCGCTCGCTTCTGCCTCTCCCTCTAGTATGCGGAGCCGAAGGCGCGGAAAGCAGCCTTCTCTCGGGATAGCCCGATAATAGCCTCGGTAGCAGCTGAAAAGGCAATAAAGGTTTTACAAGCCTCACCAAACAATAAGGAGAAAGATCTTGGCGGAAGCCCCACCTTGGGTCTTGTCCTGTTGGTGCTTCAGGGCCATCACCTCTCTCTAGCTCGGCTATCCATGTCTTCCCTTCCCTTGCCCATCCCTCTCCCAAATGAATGCGGACTTGGCCGAGGAACTCTTTTGAAGATACTACAAAAACAAGATGACATAATTTTTAGCTTCATTTAGAATGAATCAACTAAAGACTCAGGGGCTAGACCCATCGAGTCCACTATGTGGCCCCGAGTACAAGCCAAGGGCAACCTGGTGTGACCACCAGACCCGACACTTGGGGGCTAAGGCACCTGACGTGAATCATACCTCCAAGGTAGCACTAAGGGAATCCCTAGCCGAGGTGCTCTTGGTCTTTATGGCGTCAGCCAGGGCTCGTAGCGCAGTAAACAGACTGTCCGCGTGTTTCGCCATCTCGTCTAGCTCTCCGAAGCCAAAGACGAGATGTCGACGCTCCTCGACATCATCGAACAAGCTCTCACCTCCAGCGTTGAAAGCTTATAGCGACGCACCTCCCCCTCCTCGTTCAGTCCAAAACCCAAGAGGGACTAGTGGACATCGTCCACTTGCAGGGGACACTTGACCCGTAGCAACACCCTCTTGAGGCCACCCTCTGGAATACCTTCTAGGGATGACCCCGATAGGCCAAGCTCGTGAACCGGCTCAATGACAGACTCCTTCCCTCAGTCACCCACACTAGGAACCCGAGCAGGTTAGCCCTGCATAGGCCCTGCCTGGATCATCAGAGAAACATCTTCCTGAGCATCCTCCAAAGGCAGCGCACCTATGTCGAAACCAGTCGTGAAGTCATTATGGTATGAGCGACCCAAATCCTCTCTGAAATACTCAAATCCACACTCTCATTCAAGCGAACTCCTAGAGCTATGGTCTCGCTAGCACTGTCTAGCATGATTGCTTCGGGCAACCTCTCGGTTGACAAGGTCTTCAACCAAGAACTGTGCCTAAACAACAAGCGTCAGGAACCCATCACCCGACAAAATCACGAGATAAAGGGATTGAGCTTACATGTTCTCATCACTGGAAACATCCAACAACGTGGGCTTCTTCAACCACCTATGCGAGGTCCTAGAACCTTGCTCGAAGGGTACATACTCCACCTTTGAGCCAAAGTCACCAACAACTAAGACCGTCCCAGTCGACAGCTTGTCATCAGCGGGCCTGGGCAACCCAAGAGCCCTCGGCACTGCGAACAACTCATGGTAAACCGAATTCACATACACCAAGGCCATGACTAGCCAAGGATAATCGATGTACCTGGCACTACAGATGCCTGTGCTCGGCATTGCCTCTTCTTCTTCCTCTCGGGGGGCTTCACCCCCCTCATTGGTGCTTGCAGACTCTGCTGCAGCCCTACGCCTCCTCGTGTGCACGCCCGAACCTGACACGATGCGACCGGCATGGCCCGGGTAGGGAGTAGGGACAATGGCACTCAACTCCTTTCAAAGTGTGGACTTCTTGCCATTACTGGTGGATGTCTTCGCACCATTAGTCTTCCACTCCTATACCTTGTCCAAAGGGGCCCTGGAGCGGTACTTTCGATGATCCTGCAAAACGAAGCAAGTTCAAACGAGGAAATCAGAATAGGTCGTTAACTGGTCACCGAACGACTGACACCTTACCAAGTTCTCATCGTCTCTTAGCTTTGAGCTTAGGGGCTCTACCAGACAATCTTTGCCTATGAGCTGGGATTTCAGACCTAGCACCTTGTTGGTAACAATCAGCACCTAAAGTGTAGTCATCAGCTCGATGGGCTCTCTCGATGGACTGATGGCGTTAGGAGAGTCACACATTAGGGATGCACATTCCCTCAGGGGCTGGATCCACCTCTAAAAGAAGGTCGCCAGCCAAGCCTAACCGGTAACCCCTCTCCTTAAGTGGTAATCCTGCAGGTCACTCTTGAGTTTGTCCGCTTCCTCCTACTCGAACTCAGGAACTTCCTCCTTCTCTGCCGCTGGCAGAGGGGGGGTGGGAGATTGTGGGAAAAGGCCAGAGCCGAACAATCATAGACATAAAACCACTTCTTCACCCAATTCAGGACGTTGGAAGGGAGATCGATGTGAAAGATTTGAGATTTGTCGGCCGCCTTGATACAAAGGCTACCGATGACCTTTCAGTCAGATTGAGGAAGAATGTTGAGGCAATGATAGAACAACACCCAGTGGGGTTCGATCCCCATGAAGTCTTCACAATAGGAAATGAACATCGTTAGAAGCATGACCCTGTTCGAGGTTAGGCGATGTACCTACGTGTTGTGGTATTGGAGGAGATCTCGAACAAACCAGTGGATGGGCACCCCGAATCCACAGTGAAAGAAGTCGACAAAGACTACAATCTCACCAGAATCAGGGGTGGGCACATCCTAGCCAAGGGCACACCGGTAACCCAAAAGCTCCCTTGACGCCAGGAATCCCCAACCACAAGATTCTTGATGTCCTCCTCCGTTGCCGTCAACACCTCCCACGGAGAACTGGGACGAGACTCCATCCCCCTTTGCTCTTTGAGCTCATATCTTCTTCATTTACTGAACTAATGGTTTTATTTTTCTTGGTCAGGGTCTTTCTCGGCACCATGACTGCAACTGCCGGAAGCGGGATTTAGATGTGATGACGTCCGCTAGGTCAAGGTAAGCAGAGCAGTGAGCACTACTGTTTTTGTCGACGGCGACAAAGGGACATACCATCTCCACCCTCGGCTAACCTAAAAGGGCGGCTAATACTAGTAAAAACCCTCATGGACCCTGGGCTTGAGGCCCAAAATTGCTAGTGAAACAGGGTGGACCAACATCTGGGCCCACCAAAGCCCGACGTAGCCCACCAAAGCGGCAGGTGCAGTTGGTGATTCCGGCTCGGAATCATGAAAGCCAAAACTTGCCATTTCTAGAGTGAGGGGGATGTTTAGGGGGTCACCAGCCGATCCTAAAACCTCTAGCCTCAAGGCTAAGTAAATCCTTTGAATCTTTGAATATGCACTAAGTACCTTATTTCAGTGGACGTGTGCCCCTCTGGGGGAAACCGAAAAACTGGTCAGCCCATGGCTGCAACCAAAGTACGAGATCCTGAAATTCTAAAAAAAAGAGTTTTATGACGTGCCCCAGCCGGTCAGGCTTTGTCCTATCGCTTCCGGATAGTGGATGTTCACCTGTTCTACCCGTTATTAACTCGACAGAATAGCATACACCACAACCTCAGAGGCTTACATGTGTTCGCTATTCGCCCAAGTAATCCTTGAGCTTTCGGGATTGTTGGCATCCAGAGCCACGAACGACCACACTTGGTCAGAGTAAAATTTTAGATCGAGTCACCTTGCATAACCCGTAGTTACACTAACTACCCATCGAGTCAGGAAGGGGGCCCGTAAAAATGCAACGTCGGATTCAACTGAACAAAAATCTTCAAACCACCTGATCTAATCGGGACATAGGTAGTAGTGTTCAAAATCAATAAAAGTCATTCTTTTTCGATTAAACTGTGCTGCCTCTTACATCATCTGGCTTACAATAACCAAAATCTATTAGAAACTGCTACAGTTATGATAAACCTTCTAAGTACAGGTTTAACTTCGCCACTCAAGCGATGGACATCTCATGAATCGTAGAAGTCGGACGAAGGTGCATAGCGACCCTCACCCCGCCTTCAACCTTCACGAGCTCGGACGACGCTTGGAAGACGCTTTTGGGAGTCCCACCTCGTGGAGCTTCCTCTAACATCCAAGAGGAGGAGAAGCCCCGTGAGGAGGGTGGCTCGTGCCATCTTCTGTGGCATCAGGGAGGAGCGAACGACATCGATTTGGCGGTGTCAAGCCTCTGAATCGATACATGAGAGCACCCAGGTCAAGATCTGTGGGGTAAAGGGTTTCCTAGCAACAACAAGCTACCCTTTGCCCTCCAGGATTCCCTACAGATATTCTGACCTAGGGAGCTCTCGAGCGCCGACCACCGGTGAGCCTAGCCACCACGTCCTCAATGACCCAGACCACCAATGGTATTGTTCCTCCCCATCTTTGTGGAACTTCCTCTAACACCCAAGGAGAACGGCCGCTGCCAGGCCGTTGTGGAACTCGATCTTGAAAGTCTTCTCCAAATGACGGCGTGATTGCCGAAAATTGCCATGAACCATGGCGCACAGCCAGAATCACCACTCTCATACCCTATCTAAAGCTAAGGGATTTAGGGAAAAAGGAGGGGTGAGACTCACTGGCCTCCCTACCCCTTGCTTAAATAAGCACCCTAAAGATGGTAGTGGAGGAGTGGGTGGTTGGCATTAAAAACGCACTCAGGCATCGAGAGGGTTCCATAAAGTAGAAGCATGGGAAATAGAACGGTTTGATTTCCTAGCACCACTATCCTTATCTTTCATATGATTTAATGACGCGCATGTGATGCGTTCAGACAGGTGGGAGACTTCCACCCGAAGGAATCCCGAAACTTAGGAAGGCATTACTGCTAGTTAGTGCAACCCGCACAGTCATCCCGATACTCAAGACCTTCTGATTGTATTCAAGCATCTCAGTACCCGAGAAGTGTTTATCGGGACCTATGGCACCTGAGCGTTATAGGGACTCACAACACCCGAAGGATGGTATAGCTCTACGAGCCCGTCATTAAATCCTACGGGGGCTACTATTAGAGATATGGGCCTAGGGTACCCTCACTGACCATATATCTGGCCCATCAATAGAGGACAATCGAGGAGGAAGCCCGTGAGGACTAGGCGTAACTACCAACTTGGATATAATGACGTATTAAGGATATCTGCCGCCATCACAGCTATGGTAGAATAGAATTGATTTGTTGTAACAAACTCGGAACCCAATCTATAGCGCCAATCGCCCTCATTGTAACCCTACCCCTCTACCTATATAAAGAGGGGTAAGGACTCCACGATCGTCACGTCCACCACGACACCATCGCCTCATTCCAATCTACCTCGCAGTTAGGAGCAATAGCCCATGTAACCGAGCATACGAATATAAGAAGTAGCAACTAGACGTATGGCTTTTACTCGCTTCCCGAGGGCCCGAACCAGTATAAATCTTTGTGTCTTGTGTGCAACCATCTGGATCAATCTATGCGATCACGTTGCTAGGCATTGTCGGAGCTAAACAATCTGATACAAAGGTATATTTGTAGGACATTTTATTTCATTGGTCAAAGGTTGTGTAGAGAAGTGCATGACCGGGTTTAGGTTTGCATCCCGTTACACAAGCTTGTATTTACTTTCATATACATTGCGCTTGTGTAGTTGCTCTTTGTAATTAGTTTGCTTGTATAGCTTGCTAGTTACCTTCTTACTTGTGTAGCATAGAAGTAGCTTCCTTGCATGGCTAATTTGGTTTTAGCAACCTTGTTAGTCACATTGCTTAGTTTGTTTAGCTAAGTAATTTTGCGCTCTCTAATTTGGCTTTGTGTAACCTTGTTATTAAGTATTGCTAGTGAGTTTAGGAGCTTTGTGCTTTTGCATCACTAGTTATGTAGGAGCACCCCTTGTTGGTTAAAGTACTAGTGTATAGGTTTATGTGACCTTACTCTAGAATTGATTAGGTAAGCTCTAGCTAGCCCCGCACCTTTGTTGCCTAATTAAGATCTTTATAAGGTGCTTGTGAACTTAGATAGAGGGGTGTAGTTTTGGCTAGACGGGTAATTTTAATTCTGTATTTGTTTTGGTTAGCCGGTGAGCTTAATTTTAGAAAAGACTATTCACCCACCCTCTATTCTGCCATCTTGATCCTACACATAGCCGACAAACCCTAGCCTAACTCTCCCTTCCCTCACCCATCCTACTCCTTTTGTCCGTTTCGGGAAGCGAACGGAGGAGCTAGGGCATGGTGATTGATGGACGGCTTAGGGAGTGGGTCTCCGACAAGTTCATGAGCCTCTTAGGCTACTCCAAGAATGTCATTGTCTAGTATGTCATCAGGCTTGGTATGAGGCATTCGTCTCACTCCTTTCTTTTCATGTTGCTCGATTTTGTTACCCTTCTATTCATTGTTGTTCTTACAGTGGGACCACACGCATGCATTCTGAGCGAAGGAGTGCTCTTCAACTAGTAACCTCACGGGCAAGCTCGTCGAGTTCAGGTTCACCTTGTCCGCGGAGTCTCTCATCTTCTATGAATACTCTGCAAATATCTTCTTTGACATTTCGTTGCTCGAGCCTCAACCAAAAAATCACCCCGCTCGCCTCCCACGCCGTCACGCCTCTAGCTCCGCCCGCGCTGCTGCTCCCACTCCCGCATCCCCCTTCCTCACTCTCCCTCTCCCTCTCCCTCTCTCCCCACGTGGTGGAGCACCGACCGGGCCCGAGCGCGGCCGCCTCCACGCGTTGCGCGCGGCCAGAGTTCTCAAACCATCGCCGTCGCCATGCTGCTGGCGCATTTGACACTTCCTCATCTGACGCCATCGCCACCAAATCTCGTAGCAACGTCCCGCATCTTCTAGTTCTAACTCTAGCCTCGCTGTCGCCATCGCCTCCGCCTAGTATGTGTCTTTCACCTTGCACTGCCATAGCCGACAAACCCTAGCCCAACTCTCCTTTTTTTCCCCAAAGGGGCGGACCTAGGCCTAAGACCCCTAGGGCCCAGGCTTTAGTCGTTGGCCCAACAATTCTTTATACCTCACAGTTGGCCCAGCAATTCTTTATACCTCATAGTATAATTTTTAGGCCCATTGGTAAAGGCCCATTGCCAAAAGGACTAGGGCATGCTTTCGGCCGTCCCACACCAGAGGGCCGAGGCCTCAACCGCGCCCCCAACCGCCGCCCTTCGACACGGAGCCACGGACACCGGACGCCGACGGGAGACGGGAGAAGCCGAGAAGCAGAAGCGGGCGCCACTGCGCTGGCCGCCGTCCGGTGAGGTCGCCGCGTGCCGCCCTCCGCGGCTCCGCCACCACCCACCCCAGGCACACGCGTCGGGGTTGGATAGGTCGACGCCGCCGGTGCCCAACAGGCCGCAGAAGGAGGCGCCCCGCGTCTTCTAGTGCTAACTCCAGCCTCGCTGCCGCAATCACCTCCGCCTGAAGTGTCTCTTCCACCTCGCACTGCCATAGCCGACATACCCTAGCCCAACTCTCCCTTCCCTTGCCCATCCCACTCCTTTTGTCCGATTGGAGGAGGCGAACGGAGGGGCTAGGGCATGGCGACCGATGGGCAGCTCAGGGAGTGGGTCTCCGACAAGCTCATGAGCCTCTTGGGCTACTCCAAGAACGTCGTCGTTCAGTACGTCATCAGGCTTGGTACGCTGCGTTCGTCGAGCTCCTTTCTCTTCATGTTGCTCGATTCTGTTCCTCTTCTGTTCGGGTTGTTCTTACTATGGGATCACGTGCGTGCATTCCCAGCGAAGGAGTGCTCTTCAACCGGTGACCTCGTGAGCAAGCTCGTCGAGTTTGGGTTCACCTCGTCTGCGGAGACTCGTACCTTCGCGTCAGATGTCTACGCCAAGGTTCCCCGCAGGGCCAGCGGCATCAGTGTACGTTTCAACTTCCTTCATACATTGTTCTTCCCATCGCATTTTGTGATGGTTCCTGTTCGTGGATAAAATACTTCTTTTTGTTTGCTCCAGAATTACCAAAAGCAGGAGAGGGAGGCGGCAAAGCTTGTCCAGAAACAGAGCACTTACAAGCTGTTGGCCAATGAGGATGACAACACTGACAACCAGACACCACCAAGTCAAAAGACCTCAACAAATCCATCATCTAAGAGTCGGAAGCATTTCAGGAGGAAAGCAGATCAAGACAGTGGTGATGATGTATGATCCAAGTGCTAACAGCCCCCCTCTCCCCCCCTCCGCTTTTACATACAATGACTCAAATTGAGGTGTTATGTTTAGGAAATAGTGGCAAAAGATTCTGAAAGGAATGTCCGTCGGCGAACAGAAGAGGAGGATGAAGAAGGTGGCGACAGCAGTTCTGATGTATGTCTTCTTCTAGGACTAATATTTTGTTGTACATTAAAGTATGAAATTGCCTACCCCAACTTGCTTGGGACAAAAGGCTATGTTGTTGTTGTTGTTGTTGTTGTTGTTGTAAAGTATGAAATTATGGTTTGTCAACTACTACCTCCACCCCAAAATATAGCTACTTCTGGGTTTGTTTTAAGTCAAAAAACTATATGTTAACTTTAACCAAGTTTGTACAAAAATAATTAACATATATGATATGATACCAAGTTTGTACAAAAAACTATACAGAGGGAGTAGCATTTATTGTTGAATCTGATTTATTTGATGCCTTGTAGGAAGAGAAAGAAAGGATTAGAGATCAGCAGGAAAAGGCCCAGCTAGAAAGAAACATGAGAGAAAGAGATGCAGCTAACACAAGGAAGGTAATTATCCAATTAGCTGATACTTCTGGCTTTGCGTCTATTTCTTTTGGAGAACAAATAGATTATAGTCGTAGAGTTGAAAAATATATTCCAAATGAAAACACAGAAGACCATAAAATCAAAATATGACAGGATCTTGATTGCCCAAATATGTATTTTGATCAACATTTTGAGTGTTGATATTTTTTGATGCTCCAATTGTAGGAATACCATTTAGTTGGCAATATATCAAAGTTCAGGAAACATTTCTGCTTCTTGTGAGCTTTACAAAGTTAAATGAATCTAACGAAGCTGTGCTTTTCCCCTCACTCTGCCATCTTGCGGTAGCAATATATCACTTGAGGTTAGTTCACAGTTTGATTGATGGTTCTGGGCGCTCAAAAATAGTAAGGTCACTTGTGAGCTTTGCAATTTTTACATGCTGAGAAACAACAATACCTCACAAAGTTCTTCCAGCAATCATGTTCCTGATCTTCTTAGTTTGTACCTTTTTTTTCAGCTTTCTTATCTTAGAAAAATAGCTGTCTTATAAGGTAGGTGTGATGTTTAACTGATTGTTCCTGGACATCAATATGAAGGGGGAAGGTGAACTTTTTTTTTCCAGCTGGATCTTTTTCTCGAACCAGCAGAAGAGCTGTCCGTCATTATACTATATTAAGAGGAAGATACAAAGTACAAAACAACCACAGCAGGGCATTTACACACACACAACCCACACAACTAAACTCAAAAAGATAAAGAAGAAAAACCCAAGATTATAGAAGTGCAAGGTAGAACAATTTTAAAGGATCTAACAGAACTCAGAGCCAAAGGGATGCCAACTCAATGCCTCCTGCAGAACACCTTCGAGTGGAGCCCTCTCAAATCCCCTGATGCTAGGGTTTTTTCCTCGAAAAACATATTCGTTATGGTGTTCCCCAATGTTATCAAGTCGTATGGGACTGACCAGGTGACTAGTCACGATTAGTCATCGACCAGAGCCCTGGTTGGTCCTAGTCGTCCTATATATTAGTCTCTCTCTCTTTCTCTCTCTCTCTATATATATATATTATATGTTCTAGAATACAAATCAACCATGAAGATAACTCTAGGTAGGTGGCTGCATGTAGGCTTGCAAATTGAGCTAAAAAACATGAGCTCAAGTGGTCTAAGCCATCCTAGATGCCGCCCATGTCCTAAGCTGCCCAGCAATTCCATTCTATTTCTGGTCGTCCACCACCTAGTTGTCCGACTAATCGGAAGACCGGAAAACTAATCAGCCTAATTGAGCTGTAGCCCCTAGTCGAGTCCAGGATACTGACTAGGACGACTAATCACGATTAATTGGACGGCTTGATAACACTGGTGTTCCCCAAGGGACCATGTTACCGACATGACCAAAGCACCGACGAGTATTAGCCAAAAGCATTGCCTCGAGACACCAATTTCGGTTGGATAGAAGATATTGGCTCTTGGGCACTACCTGGACTACACAACTGACTGTAGGATATTGGTTCCTCTTAATTATCTATTTTACGCCAGATGTTCTATGGACACAATCATGTTCCAGTCATGGATTTTGTGTATTCTAAATCACACTGAACTGTACTAGCATACATCAAGTTCTTCTTTTAAAGGAATCTTATTGATGATTCCATACATTGCTTCTCTTTTTTTGAAATCATGTTGAAATGTTTTCTTCCCATAAAAAGAGTAGCTGGATAACAAGTGATGTGTTGATTTGTAAATTTTATGATTTCTAGAATGTAGATTTGGATGTGCCTTTTGGTTTAATGCATTAAGCCAAATAGTAACCTACTATTAACAATTGTTGCTTCATTTTTTTTTCCACCACGGACAAACCGAATTTCATTACTATTGCACAATAAATTACAGGAGTTCAACGTACGCCACGTTACCACACAATTGTTGCATCATGGGGAATAGCTCTACTGTGATTCATAACCTTGTACATTTTTTTTCTCTCGCCATTTGTAGTTTAATTTATGTGTTGTACTTGATGTATCTGGCAACAAATCTAATCAAGTTATTTCATGATTTGACCTCCATCTAGTCCACTAAATATGCAGAGAAAGTTAGGTGTGCGACTGAGAATTCTAGAAAGTATAGACCATGAGAGCTTGACAATAAAATGGATAAATGTTCAGTTCACCTGTGTGCCAAGTCAATATATCTGGATAACTTTTGTGATGTTCCTTTTCTTAAGATGGTTTATGGGAAGGTTGACTCCCGATAGTTGGTCATGATTCGTGCATCATTTGCCTACTATATTTGCACAACACATTCTTCTGAATGTCATGATTTTATTTCTTTCTAAACATATTGTTTTACGTGAAGTTTTAAACTGATACTTTGTTACTTGGTTTGTTTTCTTTAGTTGATGGAGCGACAATTATCAAAGGAAGAACAAGGTGATGCTTGAACCTATATAGTTCACACATCAGCTTAATTATTATCTTCGCAAAATGTTATTGATACAAGGTCATTGACAGAAGAGCTTACTAGAAGATCTCAAGCAGTGGACAAGAATGACACATCTGATCTGAGGTTTTCACCTTGCAACTCCAATTAGTTTTCAGTTGACTTATTGTCATAACTTTCTTTTGCTGTCTTACCAATTTCTTTGATAATTAATTAGCTTAATTTACTTGATTCATTGCAATATTGAAAAAGTTTGTTACTGAAAATAATTGCCACATAACAATGGAACTTTCAAGTTAGGAAAAGAGAACAAACAATGCAATAAGAATTCAAGAGAAATCGTATTGAATTATGACTGGAAGTAATTTAGCAGAAGTGTTGAATTGTGAGTGCAATTGTTCAAATTTTCTAATTTTTATGGCAGTTTCAACTTTGAGAGAACTTGTTTCATGTTGAAAAAACTTGACCAACCTAGGAGGAACTAGGTGTAATTACATCTTAGAAGCAATAAGCACCGATTAGAGTTGAAGAGGACTGAACCCTAGGTTGTAGGGGGTGTACAACCATAGCACCCACCCAGCTAGGATTAGTTCCAACTTGTTGGTTCATGAAAGTCAGCTACTTGCATCCTATTGATATTGTTGACAATCAAAATTGGCCAAAAGAGGTAAACCTGGCTGATTCTAGGTATTGAGTTGCATGCACCGACCAGTTCAACCCAAAAGCTTAAGCTGATGGGGAGAGGTGGGCAATTCACTTATATTCCAACACTCCCCCTCATGTGGAGGCTCCCTCAGGCCTCAGACGTGGAATAGGAGCGAGCAGCAATTATTTTATTTAATTGCGCTAACCAGGATTCAAACTCGAGACCTCTGGCTTTGATACCATTTTGAATTGCATGCACCGACTAGTTCAACCCAAAAGCTTAAGCTGATGGGGAGAGGTGGGTAATTCACTTATATTCCAACACTGGGAAAACTGGTTTCCCAAATTGGACTTCATCATTGTGTTTCTCTCGTCGAGACGATCGAAATGCATATATAGAAGGCCTGGAGTCTGGATGAGGAAGTTATGCTCCAGGGAAGATCCAGCCTGTGGAAACTGGTTTCCAAAACAGGATAAGCCGGTTTTGAAACCAGCCCAAATCTGTTAGAGTTGTGTTTTGGTACCGTTGTATGGGATCTCGACCCCTCACGGGATAAGTCCACCCCACTCTATAAATATAAAGGGCCATGGCCGATTGAGGGCATCCAGTCGATCAAATCAATCTATGCTTTTTTTTAATCTTTTTTCCTTTCATGGCTTTTACATTGCCTTTTCCTCTTTGACCTAATCTCTTCCACCCCCATATGCTGTTCTACAAGCATCTCAATGGTTGTTGTGAGCGTCCTAGGTGGCCTTGATGACCCTAGAATAACCCTAGGTGTGCCTCCCTGACGCGCTCCATCTGGGTAGGCATTTCTAGGTTCTTCGTGGCAGATCTGCCTGCTTCGTCAGGAATCGGTCCTCGAGCAGTCCTTGTGCGATCTTAGCATGCTAGCCCTTTGGGTGTAGGACCAGATTTGCGTCAACAGATATAATGAACCTTGTGGTGGATTATACATTCCATGCATCCAATCGAATGCTTATATTCTATAGTAGAATGGAGAAACCTGATTATTTACTTCTGATGCTTATGATTTGTGACTAGAACCAGGTATTGATAACATCTAAGTTTGAAACATATTTGATATGTTGTTTCAGTAAGTTTGGTGTGCTGAAAGAAGTAGGTGGAACAGATTAATAGTATAGATGAAACATGGACCCATTCTAGGTGGAACAGATTAATAGTATAGATGAAACATGGACCCATTCTTTCTCTTGGAAATTGAATGGTCGTTTGTGCCCACTAACAAATAATTACTGTGCTGCTTTTGTTATATAGTATTCTTGTATTCTTTAGGTACCATAATCGATGATTGTATTTCCTTTGCTACTGTTGTATGTCTTATAGTTATTTTCTTTAATCTAGACATTTACTTTATCCCCTTTGCTACTGTTGCATGTCTTTGGTACAAAGAAGATTCAAGTTGCAAAACAAAAAGATTTTGAGATTACTTTGTAATGACTTCACTTTGTAATGCCATTCTCTTTAAATCAATGTGCAGAAAATACTCAAGGCAAGCATACCTGCAAAAGCGACGGGACAAAAAAATTGAGGAAATTCGGTGAGTACAAGAATACTTCTTATATGTGGGCTCATTACTGTAGATGTTGGTGTCTAGATGTTTGATTGTGCAGGTACTAACATTTTTTTTTGTGTGATATATGCAGTGATGAAATTCTGGACCACCAGTACATTTTTCAGGATGTGAAACTAACAGAGGCAGAAGAAAAGGAGTTGAGGTAACAACTAAATGAAGTCCTACTATGGAGATAATTCTCTGAAGCTAATTATGTTTTCCTTTTTGAGTAGCTTTGTGCATACATTTCTAGACTCTGCATTCACATGTAAACCCTGACATGAACTGGTTTGTGTCATTGTGTGTGTAGTTACAAGATGAAGTTATATGGTCTTGTCAAGGAACATGTTGAGACACCTGATGATGTTGGTGAGGTATGTTTTCTTCTTGGATTGATTTGCTCATTTCATAAATGTTAGTTTGGATGTCTGATCACGTTTGATTATTTGAAGTGCATTAAAATATTCCAAATTCAGTGGCTCTATTAAAAAAAGACTCAACCTGTGGGGGTAAGACAGCCCCTGGGCATTGCACCATCTCACGCAACTCGAGAAAACCCTGAACACTGCCTCACCCATACACAACGGCACCATAGTCCATATGAGAACAACCACGACCGAGGCCAGACCTTAGACCTGTGTTTTCGTGTGGGACAGAATTGGGAACAAACAAGTATGTATGTGCTGCACTAGCATCTAAAATTCTAGCTTACACAACGCCTTCATGCGCCTAGAATGTGCATATGGCGTCGCCTAGGTGTCCACCATAAACGCCTAGGCATTGTGAGAGGGGGTGGGGGTAGGGCGCCGCGCCTCAAAAACCATGCTTAGGACCATACAACATGCTGTACACATGTTTGTTAGTATCTTTAATGTCAACGAGTTTATGTACATGCATTTCAGTACAAAATGCCTGAAGCTTATGACATGGGTGAAAATGTCAATCAAGAGAAGAGATTCTCTGTGGCCATGCAGCGGTACAAGTAAGGTTTACATTATGACCTCTTATGTGCATGATTGCATGCAATTTTCTAGTTTATTTGTGCGTCCTGATAGTTTGATGAACAAGCAGAGATCCTGAGGCCAAGGATAAAATGAACCCTTTTGCTGAACAGGAAGCATGGGAAGAACACCAAATAGGTAATGCTGCATATCTGAAACAAACTCCCACGTCTTTCAGCATGATTTCTTTAAGTGTTACCTATGGTCTTCGCTATATATTTCGGAAGAGACTGACATGGAAGAACACTATGTACTTGTTCCAGGAAAATCGAAACTGCGATTTGGATCCAAAGATAAGAAGCCGTCTTCAGATGAGTATCAGTAAGTCGCTCTTTTTGTGCTAAGTTAATTAGCTGTGCCACTAAAGAAAACCATTTGTCTTTTTATCTTGCCTCCTAAAGGGCTGCCTCAAATTTTCGGTTTTTTTTTTGGGGGGGGGGGGGGGGGGGGGGTTTGTAAATGGAAGTTCCTTGATGCTTTTGGATCACACTCTGAAGCCAGTGCTGGTTATGATATGCATGTTAGAGAGTTGTGTTATAAACTCAGAGGCTCAGAGGCTACCCTAGGAACATGTATTGGAGCCTGGGTGCCCTATACGTTGGAGCCCTACGGTTTATTATTCTCAAACATGCAGGAGAGCTGTGTATCATTATATTAAGAAGAAATAAAGGGGAAAAACCCCTTACAAACACACACTTGCACAGACCATGAGCATATGTACAAACACAACTCAGCCTCGACCAAAGATCAATCTAGGCTCGGCAAAAGGGTTAAGAGGTGGGAAATTCCTCAAACCCTGTCCAGACCCAAAGTTATATAGTTCTTCACCATGGTGATGATCTACCAAAATGGGGGAGGGGAGGAGAGGGAGGGACGAAAGTCCACAGTGGAGAAAGGGAGACCAGGAGATCGGGAGGTGAACTTGTGGGTGGGGAGGCTCTCACTCCACTTTCTCTCATCCTTGGTTCTGGCGCAGTGCCCATTAAACCTGTGTCCTGTGGGCGCTGTAACCAGCGTGTTGGGGGCGTATATCTACCCCTGTTCAACTGCAATGTTGACGATCTGGAAGGGGGTGGTGGTGGTGCTCCATTTGAGCAGGGGAAGGGGATGATTCATCGCCAGCAGAGGTGCTTTGGAGTGGTCACAGGATGACTGGATGAGAATACGAGATGGTTAGCGGGAAACAAGACATGTGTGATCGGGCAGCCATGTTTGATTGGACACAAAGTACCCAGGCAAGCTGTTCTGCCGTGCAGGATGCCAATGACCACAAACAAGAACCGGGAGGGGCATGTGCAAGCCTCAACTAATGTCTGAGCTGAAGGCAAAAAGCAGTAGTCTTGATTGCCCTGCTGCCGCTGTAGACACAAGCCACCATAGGACCATCCAGAAGCATGAGAAGATAGTCTGCCCGCGAGGAGGTTGTGAGCGAGAAGAGTCAGTTGGAGCTCTGCATCTACAAGAATTGGGTAACTGACAATGTTATAAAAGTTACATTGGTTCAGGGACTTCTGCTACTTAGTTGATGGCTTGAT
Source organism: Saccharum hybrid cultivar R570 (assembly GCA_038087645.1). Lineage (NCBI taxonomy): Eukaryota > Viridiplantae > Streptophyta > Magnoliopsida > Poales > Poaceae > Saccharum > Saccharum hybrid cultivar. The sequence continues at coordinate 4,825,768 of JAQSUU010000190.1, read as the reverse complement.
ACTATTTGCTACCTACCTAGGAATCTTTGTCGGTCCAAATTTTCTTGAGAACAGACTTTTTTTTAACCTAATTCAGCATTCAGCAGTAAGCTATATTTCGTATGTAATGCAAAGAGTTTGTGCATAAATTTTGTTTGAACTGAACTATTTCCATTGCATGACATTGATGAATAATGTTCACTGCGCCTTTGTCTGACACTTGATTTCTTCTTGTATTACATTTACAACTTCTTAGGTATGTATTTGAAGATACAATTGATTTTGTTAAATCATCAGTCATAGAAGGAACCCAGGTAATCAGTTACATGCTTTTAGTTTCCTTGTTTATCGTGATGTCTTTACTGAAATTTCCTATTCTAGCCTGAAGACGATTCAGATAAAGAGGACATTGAAGCAAAAGATATTTTGAAAAGGGAGCTCCAGGTGAGTGTGGTTACTGGTCATAGAACAGTCCATACCTTTTCTTTTGCTGTGATAGAAGTATAGAACATGCGTACTTCTTGGCAGCTGCATAGTGCATACATTCCTGAAAGATTTATGTTAATATCCTCTTTATTAACAATTCTCCTTTTCTGAACTAGGATGAGCGAAAGACACTTCCAATTTTCAAATTTAGGGATGAACTGCTTAATGCTGTAGAAGAGTATCAGGTTTGTGTTGCTTTTGACCTTGTGTAATGATATTGCTTGATGATCATTATTTGGATGACACATGGCATCCTTAGATTAAAGCATAGAATCTAGGGAAAATTAGATACGTAGCATCGAAAGATCTCCACATTCGAATAATGCCATTAAAAGTTCTGTAAAATAGCACCAAGAATAAACATCACGCTAAACTAGCATTCTGTCACATTTGCTGATAACGCCGTCCACCTGTCTTTCTGATCGCCACTTCCTCCTCGCGAACGGTTATGGCAGCTTCCGCTAGGCACAGGTTGCACTGGCCACACTCTAGGGTACACACCAAGATGCAAGAGGCGCTGCTCTGCAGTGACCCCGTGAGGTTGGCGTCCGGCGCCTCTGGACATGTTGAGGCCACCTCCATGCCATGGCCGCGACATGACTCCTCTGCGAACCTCTACATGGCCATCACAGCCACGAGCGTTGTGGAAACAGTTGCAACCTGCGAGCCACTGCCGCCATCGATGGCGTACAGCACGTCGGCGTAGGAGCGGCAACGCCAATCAGCAGCAATCCATCGCCAAGCTCTAGCTCCTTTGCAATCCAATCTCTCCTTTGTCTCTCAGCACCAGCACATGCTTCCCCAAATCCACCAACCAGAGCTACAACAATACCGTTTTTCTGGCAAAAGAATACATCTACAACAGTGTCAATGCGTCATCAGGCTGCTTGACGGAATGCTTTGCTTCTAATTTTTTTGGGTAAAGATAGATAATACACTGGGATCCTCTAAATATAGTTCATATGTAATGTGTTTTCAATATTCAAAAGTAGAATATGTAATGTATCAAAGATGATACTTCACTTTTAATGAGTATGATATGTTACTGGGATAAGTAGATTCAAGTAGAACTTTTTGTCAATTGAGTTTCCGGTCTGGCCAAGATTCAAGTATGTAATGTGCAACAAAGCTCTATTGCAATGCCCATAGGGCCACATATGAAGATGTACAAAGTGCAGATAGCACCCTACAATAAAGTCTAAATACAATATACATATATGTACCCCCCCCCCACACACACATCAAACTCATGGTAGTTCAACAGCACTGAGTTTGGAGAGAAAATAGCTATCTTTGTGCTGTCTCTGCTTTCATGAAAATATTCTCTAGCTGAACCTCAGAAGGCACATGGTGGAGAGTCATAACATAATCATGCACTTGCGATCTCGTATAGGAGCATCAATGCCAATGTTTTTGGTGAATTCATGTTTCACTAGGTCCCTGGCAATATTGATCGCACTAGTGCTATCAGAGGAGAGGGGAGTCGGTGCAGTAACTGGCACAATGAAATCCTCAAGCAGCCATAGTAGCCAAGTCACCTCTGCTAGAGAATTAGTTTATATTAATTTGGGCTAACCCTAGAAGGGTAGCTATATAGGTAACCATACATGGGCCTCATGGGCCAAGCCTCATGGGCCTAATACAATCATATTCCAACACCCCCCGCAGTCTGAACTACCGACGCAGCGGAGTTCCAGGCTGAACAAGAAAGAAGAAAGAACACACACGTCCCCCCTACAGACGCAACTAGCCACTGGTGATGTTGAGGCTGGAGCGAAACTCGGCGAAAGTCGAGGACGGGAGGCCTTTGATGAAGATGTCCACGAACTGGGAGGTGGTCGGAACATGAAGAACACGCACCTCGCCCATGGCAACCCGATCACGGACAAAGTGTAGGTCGATCTCCACGTGCTTCGTCCGCTGGTGTTGGATGGGGTTGGTGGAGAGGTAGACCGCACTGACATTGTCGCAGTAGATCAGTGTGCTCCTGGAGGGTGGAGTGTGGAGCTCGGCGAGAAGCTGCCGGAGCCAGGAGGCCTCAACCACGCCATTAGCAACAGCGCGATACTCCGCCTCGGCACTGGACCGGGAGACCACAGGCTGGCGCTTGGACGATCAGGACATCAGGTTGCCGCCCAAGAAGACAGCATAGCCGGAGGTGGAGCGCCGAGTGTCTGGACACCCTGCCCAGTCAGCGTCAGTGTAGACGACAAGGTCGGCGGAGGAGGACCGGTGAAGGAGTAGGCCGTAGTCGATCGTGCCCCGGAGGTAGCGGAGAAGGCGCTTGAGAGCAGTGAGATGAGGCTCTCGGGGATCATGCATGTGAAGACAGATCTGCTGAACGGCGTAGGTGATGTCCAGCCGGGTGAAGGTGAGGTACGGAAGGGTACCTGTAAGACTCCGGTATGCAGTGGGATCTGACACTGGGGGGCCCTCGGCCTCGGACAACTTGCCCTGTGTATCAACTGGAGTGGAGCAGGGGTTGCAGTCAGTCATCTCAGCCCACTCCAGAATATCTCGAGTATACTGCCGTTAGTGAAGAAGGAACCCGACAGGATGAGACTCAACAGTGACCCCGAGGAAGTGGTGGAGCACACCCAGATCCTTCGTAGCAAACTCCTGCTGAAGAGCGGTGATGCGGCGGAGAAGTGGCTCACTGGAGGCTGTGAGGACAATGTCATCAACATAGAGGAGCAGGTACGTAGTGTCAGATCCATGGTGATAGATAAACAGAGATGTATTAGACCTGGCCTCCACAAACCCCAGTGTCAGCAGAAAAGCAGCAAACCGATGGTTCCACGCCCGGGGTGCCTGCTTGAGGCCGTAGAGAGACTTGTTGAGCCGGCAGACCATGTCAGGACGGGAATAATCAACGAACCCCGCCGGCTGACTGCAGTACACTGTCTCAGTGAGAAGACCGTGCAGAAAAGCATTCTTGACGTCCAGCTAATGGACGGGCCATGACCGAGCAAGGGCCAGCGAGAGCACTGTGCGGACGGTGGCTGGCTTCACCACCGGGCTGAAGGTCTCATCATAGTCGACCCCAGGGCGTTGAGTGAAGCCCCGGAGAACCCAGCGAGCCTTGTAGCGCTCGAGAGTGCTATCTGATGGATAAGTCTCATGTGTTGTTGGTCTTTGTGGGGCTGCGCTGCTCACATGGTCCTTGTGGCTGTTTTTCTGTTTTTAGGACAACATCTTAGACTAGAGGACAGCATCTTAGAGGACATCATCTTAGACTAGAGGACAGCATCTTAGCTAGGACAACATCTTAGACTAGAGGACAGCATCTTAGCTAGGACAGCATTTTAGCATCTTAGACTAGCATATTGGCATATGCTTGGCTGGCTAGCAGCCTATAAATATGTAACCCCAACCCCTCAGGTTGGCATGACATTGTGAGTTTGTGTGAGAAATAAACCAGAAAATTGCCCCAACTCCTAGTGTCATCCTCTCTCGATGAGAGTAAGGATTCTACTGCTACCAAGAGTGAGAATCCAGCGACTAACAAGTGATATCAGAGCCAGGTTATCCTGTAGCCTGAGCATCTCCTGCTCATCTCCTTCCCCGGTCTCGCAGCAGCCCCAACCGCAGCCGGTAGCAGCAGCAGCTCCGGCTGCCCCTGCTCTCCACACAGCAGCCCCCTCGATAGCGCGCCATGTCCGCAGGACAGTCTCAGGGCTCGGTCGCCTCGAGCACGCGGCGTCGGCAGGAGGCCGACCTCGCCGCGGCAGAGAAGCGCGAGCGAGCAGCAGCAGACGCCGCAACAGCGGCGGCAAGGGCGTCGAGGCTGGCAGCAGCGGAGCTAGCAGCAGCTAGAGCGGAGGTGGAAGCAGCAGCGGCGACGGATGCAGCGCGTGCAGCAGCAGCGGAGGTCGAGGTTCTACGCGGCAGCAACAGCAGCTCCATCGCTGCTGATGACAGCGCCGATGTGGACCTCGAGTTGCTGGAGAGGGAGGCTTCGCGGGGGCGAGCGGCGCAGTGGGCAGCCGCGCACGCCCACGAGCGCGGCGGCAGCCCAGACAGGCGCAGACACGCCGGCGGCGCTCCTGAAGGAGGCGCGCATGGCGGTGGCGCTCCTGGAGGAGGCGCGCATGGCGGCGGCGGACGGGTCGACGGAGAGCGCGGCCTTCACAGGCAGCGCGGCTCTCTCTCCCCGGTTCGGTACCGTGGTCACCACGAGTACCAGGCTGTCGTCAGGGACGTCGGCCCCGGCGGCGGGTGGCCTACCCTCACCAAGACCAACTACGTTGAGTGGGCGGCGGTGATGAGGGTAAAGCTCCAGGTGCGGCATATGTGGGATGCAGTCCGGTACGACGACGTCGACTACGACCAAGATCGACGGGCACTGGATGCTCTCATTACTGCAGTCCCGCCCGAGATACAGTTTTCGCTTACCAGCAAGCGGACTGCCAAGGAGGCCTGGGACGCCATCGCTGCGGCACGTATCGGCAGCGACCGCGCCCGCAAGTCCACACTGCAGGCACTTCGCAAGGAGTGGGAGAACCTGGCCTTCAAGCCAGGTGAGGGACGTTGATGACTTTGCTCTCCGTCTCAACACTCTGTTGCAGAAGTTGGTGCAGTTCGGCGACGACACCTACGGCGAGGAGAGAGCTGTTGAGAAGCTCTTCCGCTGCGTCCCCGAGAAGTACAAGCAGATGGCTCGCTCAATCGAGTCTCTGCTGGACCTCTCCACGATGTCGATCGAGGAGACGTTGGGCCGCCTCAAGGTCGTTGATAGCGATGAGCCACAGCGCCTCTCGGGACCCGTCACCATTGGCGGGAAGCTCCTCCTCACTCGGGAGCAGTGGGTTGTCGGCCAAGGTGACAGGAAGAAGGGGGAGCCTTCTTCCACGACAGGCAAGCGTGGCAAGCGTGGCAAAGACGCCCCGGCAGGGGCGCGAGGACGTGCCAAGGGTGATGATCGTGGAGGCGCCCAGGGCGGCGCCGCTGGCAAGCAAAAACCAGCACGAGACGAACCTTGCTACAACTGCGGCAAGCTTGGTCATTGGGCCAAGGATTGTCGACAGCCACGACGCGGCCAGGCCCACGTCGCGCAGGCGGAGGAGGAGCAGCCGGCTCTGTTCATTGCTCATGCGAGCATCGAACTACCTCCAGCGGCACCGGCCGCAACGGCTCTCCTCCACCTTGACGAGCCAAAAGCACACGCCCTCCTCGACGACAGCTCCGGCAACAAGACCGACGGGTGGTGCCTTGACACCGGCGCCACCCACCACATGACCGGGCGGCGGGAGTTCTTCTCCGAGCTCGACTCAGGCGTTCGAGGCACCGTCAAGTTCGGCGACGCCTCCGCTGTGGAGATCAAGGGCGTCGGCTCTGTCGTCTTCGTCGTCAAGACTGACGAGCACAGGCTGCTCACCGGTGTCTACTACATCCCCGCGTTGAGGAACTCCATCATCAGCTTGGGACAGCTGGATGAGAAGCGGATCACGCGTGGAGATCGAGCACGGGGGTGCTGCGCATCTGGGATCATCGACACCGGCTCCTGGTCAAGGTCAACAGGAGCAACCGCCTCTACGTCCTTCACGCACAGGTGGCGCAACCTCTTTGTTTTGCAGCCCGCCGCGACGACGACGCTTGGAGGTGGCACGAGCGCTTGGGCACCTCAACTTTGAGGCCCTGAGGCAGCTCGGCAGCAAGGAGATGGTGCGGGGCATGCCGCACGTCGACCACGTGGAGCAGTTCTGCGACACCTGCGTCCTCACCAAGTTGCGGCGGCTCCCTTTCCCTCGCCAGGCGAGCTTCCGCGCCAAGGAGAAGCTGGAGCTCGTACACGGTGACCTCTGTGGCCCCGTGACACCAGCTACACCTGGAGGCCGGCGCTACTTCCTCCTCCTCATCGACGACATGTCCCGCTACATGTGGGCTGTCCTGCTCGACGCCAAGGCAGCCGCGGCGGACGCCATCAAGCGTCTTCAAGCTGCTGCGGAGGCGGAGTGCGGCCGCAAGCTTCGGGTCCTACGCACGGACAACGGCGGCGAGTTCACGGCGGCCGAGTTCGCGGCGTACTGCGCCGATGAGGGGATCCACCGCCACTTCTCCGCGCCGTACACTCCGCAGCAGAACGGCGTCGTCGAGCGCCGCAACCAGACGGTGGTGGCCACCGCCCGTGCCCTCCTCAAGCAGAGAGGGATGTCGGCGATCTACTGGGGTGAGGCGGTGATGACTGCCGTCCACTTGCTCAACCGCTCCCCCACCAAGCCCTCGACGGCAAGACGCCATACGAGGCCTGGCACGGGCGCAAGCCCGTGGTGAGCCACCTTCGCGTCTTCGGCTGTCTGACCTTCGTCAAGGAGCTCAACCACGTCGGCAAGCTCGACGACCGGAGCACGCCAGGGGTCTTCATCGGCTACGCGGAGGGCGCCAAGGCCTACCGCGTCCTCGACCCTGCGACACGGCGCGTGCGCATCACGCGTGACGTCGTGTTCGACGAGGGACGAAGCTGGACGTGGGGAAAGATGGTGGATGACGGCTCGACTCCGACGACCAGTGATTTCGTCGTCGACTACGTCCACTTCAAGGAGGCGGGGGAGCTAGCAGCTCGTCCTCACCGAGCTCGCCTACCCCATCACCTCGTTCGCCACCACCTCCGGCGAGTCCTTCACCACCGCCACCACCAGCTCCGGCAAGTCCACCACCAGCACCGCCGGCCACGCCTCGCTCTCCTACACCGGACCCTACCCCTTCAGGCTCGGCACCGGCAGCTTCGGCCCACGACGAGCAGCGCACAGTGGAGTTCGCCACTCCGCTGTCCAACGACGAGGATCGCATCGACGCCTACCACGGCGGCGAGCCTCTGCGCTACCGTACCGTGGACAACCTCCTCGGCGAGCAGCCGGTCCCTGGACTGGCGCAGCACGACTTTGAGGCGGAGCTGCACCTCGCACAGACGATGACGAGCCTCGTTCCTTCGCCGAGGCGGAGAGGGACGCGGCATGGCGTGCCGCGATGCAGATGGAGATGGACGCCGTCGAGCGAAACAAGACGTGGGAGCTGGCCGATCTTCCAGCCGGCCACCATGCCATCTCTCTCAAGTGGGTCTTCAAGCTCAAGAAGGACGAGACCGGAGAGGTGACCAAGCACAAGGCGCGTCTGGTGGAGCGCGGCTTCGTCCAGCAAGAAGGAATCGACTTTGACGACGCCTTCGCGCCTGTTGCACGGATGGAGTCCGTGCGACTTCTCCTCGCGCTAGCTGCCCAGGAGGGTTGGCGTGTCCATCACATGGATGTCAAGTCGGCGTTCCTTAACGGCGACTTGAAAGAGGAGGTCTACGTGCATCAGCCGTCGGGATTTGCGATTCCCGGCAAGGAGGGCAAGGTGCTCCGCCTGCGCAAGGCCCTCTATGGCTTGCGGCAGGCACCGAGGGCGTGGAATGCCAAACTGGATTCCACGCTAAAGGGGATGGGCTTCGAGCAAAGTCCGCACGAGGCGGCCATCTACCGGCGGGGCAGCGGAGGAAAGGCCCTGCTGGTGGGTGTCTACATCGACGACTTGGTGATCACCGGCACCAAGGATGCGGAGGTGGCGGCATTCAAGGAAGAGATGAAGGCCACCTTCCAGATGAGTGATCTGGGGTCTCTCTCCTTCTACCTGGGAATCGAGGTTGCACCAGGATGACTCCGGGATCACGCTTCGACAGACCGCCTACGCCAAGCGCATCGTTGAGCTAGCTGGGCTCACCGACTGCAACCCAGCCCTCACTCCGATGGAGGAGAGGCTGAAGCTGAGCCGCGACAGCACGACGGAGGAGGTGGACGCTACGCAGTACCGACGTCTTGTGGGGAGCCTTCGCTACCTCACCCACACACGGCCGGACTTGGCATTCTCCGTCGGCTACGTTAGTCGGTTCATGCAGCGACCGATGACGGAGCACCAGCAGGCTGTGAAGAGGATCATCCGCTACGTTGCGGGGACTCTCGACCACGGCCTCTACTACCCGAGGTGCCCTGGGGCGGCACACTTCGTCGGGGTACAGCGACAGCGACCACGCCGGCGACATCGACACCAGCAAGAGCACGAGCGGGATCCTCTTCTTCCTCAGCAAGTGCCTCATTAGCTGGCAGTCGGTCAAGCAGCAGGTGGTGGCCCTGTCCAGCTGCGAGGCCGAGTACATAGCGGCCTCCACCGCTTCGACTCAGGCGCTCTGGCTCGCTCGACTGCTTGGTGATCTCCTTGGCAGAGACACTAGAGCGGTGGAGCTCAGGGTGGACAACAAGTCCGCTCTGGCCCTAGCAAAGAACCCCGTGTTCCACGAACGCAGCAAGCACATCCGGGTGAGGTATCACTTCATCCGAGGCTGTTTGGAGGAAGGGAGCATCAAGGCTAGCTACATCAACACCAAGGACCAGCTTGCGGACCTGCTCACCAAGCCCCTTGGGAGGATCAAGTTCCTTGAGCTCTGCTCCAGGACCGGGATGGTTCAACTCTCCCACAAGACGACGCACAAGACTTAGGGGGAGAATGATGGATAAGTCTCATGTGTTGTTGGTCTTTGTGGGGCTGCGCTGTTCACATGGTCCTTGTGGCTGTTTTTCTGTTTTTAGGACAACATCTTAGAGGACAGCATCTTAGACTAGAGGACAGCATCTTAGCTAGGACAGCATCTTAGACTAGAGGACAACATCTTAGCTAGGACAGCACTTTAGCATCTTAGACTAGCATCTTAGACTAGCATATTGGCATATGCTTGGCTGGCTAGCAACCTATAAATATGTAACCCCAACCCCTCAGGTTGGCATGGCATTGTGTGAGTTTGTGTGAGAAATAAACCAGAAAATTGCCCCAACTCCTAGTGTCATCCTCTCTCGATGAGAGTAAGGATTCTACTGCTACCAAGAGTGAGAATCCAGCGACTAACACCATCAGCCCGACGCTTGTGGGTCCAGATCCACTTGCCGGTGACGACGATGGAGCCCGGTGGCCGGGGCACCAACTCCCAGGTCTGGTTGGCGAGGAGCGCGGCATACTCCTCTTCCATCGCGCGGCGCCAGTGAGGATCCAACAAGGCGTTACAGACAGAAGAGGGTACTGGGGAAACCGGCGCGTCGCCGGTCGATGCTGCAAGAGCCCAGGGTGGCAGTGTGCCCAGCCGCGTGCCGTGTCACCATCGGGTGAACATGCCGCGGGTGTCGGTGAAGAAGCGGCGGGTGGTAGACTGGCGGTGCGACACGGGCCGGCGGGGACTGCGGCGGTGGTGTCGGTGTCCCCGGAGGAGAAGGGACCGCGAGTGGCGGCGGCCGCGGCCTGTGCTTGTACACCCGTACCGGCGCAGCCAACCGCGAAGGAGATGCCGGGGCAGCACCAGGCGACGGCGACCGGCATGGCCCCCCGGGGCAGTATCGGGGGACGAGGTCCCCGGGTCTGTGCCAAACAGAGAGGTCGGGGCAGCGTCAGAGGACGACGGGCCCGGACCGGCCGAGGAGCTGGGACAGGAGCCCGGCAAGAAGCTCGGCGAAGCAGTACCTGCAGGAGACCACGGAAAAGGTGGCTGGACCACCGTGTCAGCGGGAAATAGGGAGGAGGGATCAGGAACATGAGTGGTGGTGGGTGTGCTGGAGAAGGGAAAGACGGACTCATCGAACACCACATGGCGAGAGATGAGGACCCGTCAGGAGGTAAGGTCAAAACACCGGTACCTCTTGTGATCCGAGGAGTACCCAAGGAAGACACAGAGAGTGGAGCGGGGGTTCAGCGTGTGGGAAGAAGTGGCAGCGGTGTTGGGGTAACACGCACACCCAAAGACGCGAATGTGATCGTACCGCGGAGGGGTACCGAAAAGGGCGTGGTGTGGCGTAGGAGCGGGACATGCAGCGGAAGGAAGACGGTTGAGGAGGTAGGTAGAGGTGTGCAAGCCCTCAGCCCAGAAGCGTGCAGGAAGAGAGGCCTGAAACAGAAGGATGCGCACGGTGTCGTTGGTGGTGCGAATCATCCGTTCAGCCTTGCCATTCTGTGAAGAGGTATATGGGCAAGACATGCGCAACTGAACACCGTAAGAGAGAAAGAAAGCACGGGAGGTGGAGTTATCAAACTCACGACCATTGTCACACCGGACGGCCTTGATGGTGAGGCTGAACTGTGTGGACACCCAAGTGAAGAAGTGAAGAAGCGTGGGAAAAGTATCAGACTTCGCACGCAAGGGAAAAGTCCACGAATAATGCGAAAAATCATCGACCACCACAAGATAGTACTTATAACCAGAAATACTGATAACAGGAGATGTCCATAGGTCGCAATGTACAAGATCAAAAATGCGGGCCGCATGTGAAGAACTATGAAAAGGAAGACGAACATGACGGTCCAATTGGCACGCATGACACATGCTCATCATGAGCCCGAATACATGGAAGACCGGAGCTACGACTGAGCTGCATCAGGGCATCACGTCTAGGATGGCCGAGGCGCCGGTGCTAAGTGGTAGAGGAAGTAGAGGCAGCGAAAGCAGCTGGCAAAACGGGCGGCGAAGAAGATGAAGTAGCTGCCGAGAAGCGCAGAGTGTAAAGGGGCTCCGTGCTGTCACATCGGAGCAGAGGACGCCGGGAAGCCAAATCCTTTACAGTAAGACCAGAAGAGTCAAACTCCACAGAACATGAATTGTCAGCTGTAAAACGACGAATAGAAAGAAGGTTGTAAACCATAGAAGGAGCAACGAGAACATCAGGAAGACGAAAGGAGCCATGAGCACCGGCGGTACCCACAGACGTGACAGGAAGGCACGGACCATTTGCGACCATAATGGACGAAGGGAGAGACGAAGGAGAATGGACAGAAGAAAGTATACCCGGGTGAGGGGTGGTGTGGTAGGTGGCTCCCGAATCAGCGATCCACTCAAGTCCGACAGGAGGTGTCAGGCTCATAGTGCTGAACGAACGAGCCAAGGCCGCCTGGTCCTAACCGGCAACCCCGGGTGGGGTGTCGGAGGGTGTGGTCCACGGTGACGTAGGGAGGACGTCGGGTGGTGGAGCACCAGTGAACATGGCCGCTGGTGGACGAGGCTCGCCACCGGAAGCGTGGAAGGGCCACATAGAGATGCGCCTGGACCACGGGTTCTTGGAGGAAGGCCAAGGTGTGCCCTGTGGTGCCGTCGGCGCATGGGTGTCCCCGCCACGGCCCCCCCCCCCCACCCCCGCTCGGCCCAGAGGGAGGACCCAGAAGGGACGACGGCGGCGTAGCGGACGGACACGGCGGAGTGGCCGCAAGGGCCGTCAAGGAAGTCGAGGACCCCAGGGCGGCGGTGGACCCAGGCTAGAGCCCCTGAGTAAGCTCCTCCATGACAAGATCGTCACGGACCTGGAGGAAGGTGGGGAAGGGGCGCTGGCGGGTGATCCATGTCCGGAGGTGGGCGTAGCGGTCGCTGAGCTCACGGAGGACGTTGAGGACCAGGATGCGGTCCTCCACGGGCCAGCCAAGGTCACTGAGGGAGTCCGCCATGGTCTTCATCTTGCGGCAGAACTCGTCAACAGTGAGGTCACCCTGGACGAAGGTCCTGAAACTCGCATCGAGCCTCAGAGCCCGGGCCTCGGCATTGCCCAGAAACTGGCCCTCGAGCGCCAGCCAGGCCTGGCGAGAGCATCCGCCGTGTTGCGGACGAGGTCGTGGAGGTCGAGGGAGATCGTCCCGATGATCCACGAGAGGACAATGCTGTCAAGGCGTAGCCACGAGGGGGTCTGAGCCGCGACCGTGGCATCGACGAGGACGTGGTCGTCAAGGGCGTAGCGGCGGAGGGTGAGAGGACCAGGTCCCGCCAATGGGCGTAGGAGGGCGACTCGGGCTCGAGAACCACCGGGACGAGCAGACGGATGTTCTGGACCCCCCTGGCCTGGTAGTGATGCTGCGCCACGAGAGGATCAGCCGGGTCGTGCCAGATGACCGCGGTGGTGGACGCGCGGTGGCCCGTCGAGCCGGAGGAGGTGGCCCCGAGGTCGTGGTAGGCGGGAGGGATGAGGCGCTGCTCCACATCAGCGATCTGGCGAGCTAGGGCATCGGCCGCATCCCGCTCGCGCTCCCAGGCGAGGGCGGCCGCGCGGAGACGAGCCTGGCCCTCAGCAGCTGCAGCCCGAGCGGCGACGAGGGCAGCGGCGAGAGTCGAGTCGTCACGACCGGGGTAGAGGAGGGTCGGCGGCGGCGGAGGCGGGGCCGGGAAAGCATGGACGCCGTCAGGAAGAAGGCCGACGGCATCCAGACCGGTGTCGGGGAGGGGGACGGCGTCGTTGGGCGGCTCGGCAGCAGCCGCAGTGCCCAAGCCGAGGGCCGCACCCGCTCCCGCAGCAGCTGCTCCCGCACCAGCAGCACCACCCGCACCCGCGCCGGCAGCGGCAGCAGCACCGGCGCCAGCTGCAGCAAGGGCGGCGGCGGTGTGGCCGCCCGCAGCCGCCAGGGCTGAAGCAGCGCGCGGGCCCGGAGGAGGAAGGCGAGCAGCGGCGCCAGCAGCGTGCCAGTAGCGGCGCCGCCCGCTGGACCGGCGGCGGCGGCAATCAGCAGGTGGGTGTCGTCTGTGCCAGGGAGCAGGGGGCAGGCGGTGGTGGCAGCCACCTGGGCCCAGGAGGAAGAAGGGAGAGGGGGAAAAGCATGGAAATAGGTAGGGGGAGGAGGGGGAGGAGGCCGGCCTGCCATGGGGAGGCGGCGGCGGCTGGAGGGGAAGGGGAGGGGAAGACCTAGGCTCCGATACCATGCTAGAGAATTAGTTTCTATTAATTTGGGCTAATCCTAGAAGGGTAGCTATATAGGTAACTATACATGGGCCTTATGGGCCAAGCCTCATGGGCCTAATACAATCATATTCCAACAACCTCTGCAGTCACAATTGCCATAGCCCGCAACTCAACTCAGCCTCACAGGGAAACTGCAGTCTGCCTTTTGGTCTTCTAGGCAATCAAGCAGGAGCCAAGAAAGACAATAAGCTGAAAGAGAGCGACGGTCAGAGTGATCACTAGCCCAAGTGGCATCGGAATAAGCCCAAAGCTGGAGGAAAGAAAAGGCGGCGAGAAATGGTTCCACGAAGGTAACACGAAGGAGGTGGGCAAATGATGGCAGGTTGGAAGATCAATTTTAATAAGAGTGAAGTGGTGATGGTTAATGATGAAAATACTTGGGGCTCAACTTATGCTGATATCTTTAATTGCCAAGTGGGTAAATTTCCCATCAAGTATTTGGGAGTACCTGTCAGCCCCAGTAGGCTACATCTAAGTGACTGGTTACCTTTGATAAAAGTAATAAGAGGCTGGACATAGTTGGCAGAGCAACTCTAATATGTTCCATTCTTAATAATACAACAACATAGCCTGTCAGTCCCAAGCAAGTTGGGGTAGGCTAGAGTTGAAACCCACCAAGAGCCCCTAACGGTTCAGGCACTTCAATAGCTGCTTTCCAAGCACTCCTATTTAAACATAGATCTCTAGGTATATCCCAAGCTTTCAAATCTCTTTTTATTGCCTCCCTCCATGTCAATTTCAGTCTTCCTCTACCTCTCCTCACATTATTAGCTTGGCTTAGGACTCCACAACGCACTGGTGCCTCTGAAGGTCTCCTTTGGACATGGCCAAGCCACCTCAACCGATGTTGGACAAGCTTTTCTTCAATTGGTGCTACCCCTAGGCGATCACGTATATCATCGTTCCAAACTCGGTCCATTCTTGTGTGACCACAAATCCATCGCAACATACGCATTTCTGCAACACTTAGTTGTTGAACATGTCAAATCTTTGTAGGCCAACATTCTGCTCCATACAACATAGCCGGTCTAATCGCCGTTCTATAAAACTTGCCTTTTAGGTTTTAGCTTTTGTGGTACCCTCTTGTCACAAAGAATGCCAGAAGCTTGTCGCCACTTGATCCACCCTGCTTTGATTCTATGGCTAACGTCCGTATCAATATCTCCATCCCTCTGTAGCATCGATCCCAGATAACGAAAGGTATCCTTCTAAGGCACTACTTGACCTTTGAAACTCACATCTCCCTCCTCCTGTGTAGCTCCGCCAAAGTCGCATTTCATGTATTCGGTTTTAGTTCTGCTTAATCTAAAACCTTTAGACTCAAGGGTCTGCCGCCACAACTCTAGTTTCCTATTTACTCCCGCCTGGCTTTCGTCTGTGTACTTGCTTCAGTTGCTTGTAGCTTCCTAAGACAACTATTGATAACATTGATAAAATCAGAAGAACCTTTTTTGGCAAGGGGTGGCACTAAAAGGAAATATCACTTGTCATATGGACTAAGATCTGTAAGAGCAAAAAGAAAGGGGGTTTGAGCATTAAAGATTTAAAGAAAATGAATACCAGTTTTCTTTGCGAATGGTGATGGAAGTTAGAGCACGAGGAAGGGTTGTGGCAAGATATTATTAAGGCCAAATATTTTCATAATCATAGAAGTACTGACTCTCCTATTTGCTGTGATCTTCTCATCAGGGGAGAAGCATTAAAGTTGCCAGATTGGTAATGGTAGAAAGACTAGATTCTGGATTGACCCTTGGTTATATGAAAAACCTATTTTTACACAATTGCCCCAACTCTGTTTATTATCTGTGAACAAAAAAAATGTGATTGTAGCTGATGTGAAAATGGAGTGATACATATTACTTTTAGGAGATGGTTAACAGAAGAACTAAAACTTTGCCGGGAGAGAATATGGGCTGATGTGGAGAGATTTCAACTTGAGATATCATAACCTGGAAACTTGAGAAAAATCATTGTTTCTCTGTTAAATCTGTGTATAGTGCTTTAACTATAAATGATGCTAGTCCTTTTCACAAAAGAATTTGGAAAGGGAAAGTGCCTCAAAAGATTAAGTTCTTTATGTGGCTTATGACAAATGATGCTATCTTAAACTAAAGATAACCTGATCAAGAGGAGTTGGGTAGGAAACCCAATGTGTCATTTCTGTGATCAGGATGAGTCTATTTTTTTGAAAAGAACAACAGCAGGGGAAGCCCCCACTGTTAGGAATTTTTATTAAACCAAAAAGAACCAACTGTACAAAAGAGACAGAAAAAAAAAACAGCAGCAAAGAAGGAAACAGGTAGCCTGAGGCAGGCTGGGCCCAACTATGTACACAAATCTATCCAAGAAAGGAAGAGAGCGCGCTTGTTTTCAGAGATCCTGTGAGCCTGTAGGCGAGCTTCATCAATGAAACCTGTTTTCCATGCAAGGAAGGATGGTTGGCCTCTACTAAAAATGAAGTTGTTTCTTTGCTTCCAAATTTGTCAAGCACTGATGGTAAAAACTTCCATGAAAAAAGAGTTTGAGAACCCCTCCTTCGCTTCCAACAGCTTATGAAAGAAATCCATCGCAAGGTTCCACTGAACACCAAGGTGCTGCCAACAAGCCTGACTAAAAGGGCATGTGAAGAAGAGATGATGAATCTATTGATCATCTCTTCTTTACTTGTCCAACTGCAAAAGTAATTTGGGCTGTGATTGCTAAATGTATCGGGGCAACTAATGTTCCTACATCTTTAGCTCAATGTTGGATATGGTGTGACTTGTGGCTGCCTAAGGGCAAGAACTTTCAAATGTGGGGGGTTGCTGCAATATGCTGGGCCATTTGGAAATCAGGAACAAAGTCTGCTTTGATGGAAAAAAAAATAATCCCATTGAGATTATTGGTCATGCGTGTGCTTTTATGCGTTATTGGACAGGTCTGTATGCTGAAGTGGACAGGGAAATGCTCATCAATGGAGTCAACACTATGCTCAGAGTGGCGCGAGGGGGTAGATGGGCGCAACTGGAACAGAGGGAGCACCAAGAGGAAGACGACCAGAATGAGTAGCCGAAGAAGTGGAAGTTAAAGGAACAGGAAAACATTTGGGTTTTCGCTAGTCTGTAAGGTCTTTTGTGACGACGGTGCTTGACCTTGAAAGGTCAAATTGTCGTGTTATGTTTTGTTCTAGACTGTAATATGGCGGGTTTATCGTAGTTTAGTTCCTGGGGGCTATATCTGACTCTGAGGCAGAGCTTCAGATATGCTGGAGACTGTCGCCTGTTATCTTTTTTCTTATTTGGTTCTTCAGACGCATGTATTTCCATTTCACTGAATGGAAATGGGGCTGCCTCGTGTGGGAAAACAAAGGAGGTGGGCATAGTGGACCTAAGTAGGAGAAGAAACAAGCTGCCTCAAGATGTGGATGGAATGAGAAATGTCAGGACGAGTGATACCAAGATAGACAAGACTCCCAACACGATGACAATACTGAGTGGGATCGTTGAGAGGCACACCATCAGTGGGGCACAAGTGAATACCAAGCTCTATAGGTGTATCAGCTGTGCAAATATTAGTGAGAACAGCACAAGAAAGGATATCTTGAATGTATTTTCTTGGGAGGTTGATGATATGGGGTCCCAAATCAGACCTCAATACTAAAGTCTAAATACAATATATATGTATGTAACATATCAATGTCGACAAACTACCAAACTCAGATCGTATCTAGGACCAAACTGGTCCACTCTAGATTCATAGCTATAGGAATTTGGACTTTAGTTGATGTTCTGACAACCTCGGTTCTCTTTGTAGGTTATCGTCATAGTGGGTGAGACTGGGTCTGGTAAAACAACACAAATACCTCAGTACCTTCATGAGGCTGGGTATACTGCGAAAGGAAAGGTAAGATATCCATAAGGTCCATTACTCTACTGAGAATATGGCGAGTATTGTCTGTGTATGTTTTGGTTTGTCTTATACACGAATATAGAAGAGGATCTGTATGGGCTTTTCCCTAGTAGCTCTCTGAGCTCCAGTTTCATGAAATGTGCAAGTAGCAAGTAGGTTAGGTTTAGGCCATGATGTTTGTTTGCCTATATTTACAGCCTCTAAGCCTCCGTGCACTAAAGGTACTTAATTTTGTGCAGGTTGCATGTACTCAACCTCGTCGAGTGGCTGCCATGAGTGTTGCAGCAAGAGTATCTCAAGAAATGGGTGTTAAACTTGGACATGAGGTTTGATTTTTTTTATTAATTCTAATGTCACATTGTTCATAATAGGAATTTCATTCAATGGATATTCTAGCATATCATCTGAAATTTGTAATAACTACTGCTCAGGTTGGTTACTCTATAAGATTTGAGGATTGCACTTCAGATAAAACAATTATTAAGTACATGACTGATGGAATGCTTCTGAGGGAGTTCCTTGGTGAACCAGATTTGGCTAGCTATAGGTATCCATTTATGAAAGCAGCTGTGTTTGTTCCTCCCCCAAAGTATCACAGACCTTTCTTATGTCTGTTTCTTTATTTTTGCTGCAGCGTTGTCATGGTTGATGAGGCTCACGAGCGCACCCTCTCTACTGATATCTTATTTGGTCTGGTGAAGGTTAGCTAGCTTGATGTATTGCAACTATATTTGATACAAACTCAAAATGTTGCCATTTACATTAATATGGTTTTCCTGCCTTCAGGATATTTCTCGTTTTCGACCAGACCTGAAGTTGCTCATTTCTAGTGCCACCCTTGATGCAGAAAAATTTAGTGACTACTTTGATTCAGCTCCTATTTTCAAGATACCTGGGAGGCGATACCCGGTTGAAATTCATTATACAAAAGCCCCAGAGGCTGATTACATAGATGCAGCAATTGTCACTGTTTTACAGATACATGTGACACAACCCCCTGGAGATATCCTGGTGTTTCTCACAGGTCAGGAGGAAATTGAAACAGTTGATGAAATCCTTAAACACAGAACAAGGGGCTTAGGCACCAAAATTTCAGAATTAATTATATGTCCTATTTATGCAAATCTACCTACCGAGCTTCAAGCTAAGATATTTGAGCCAACCCCCGAGGGTGCCCGTAAGGTGGTTCTGGCCACTAATATAGCAGAGACTTCATTAACCATTGATGGTATAAAATATGTTATTGATCCAGGCTTTTGTAAGATCAAATCATACAATCCCCGCACTGGAATGGAATCTCTACTTATTAATCCTATCTCAAAAGCTTCAGCAAACCAGAGGGCAGGAAGATCTGGACGCACTGGACCCGGAAAATGCTTCCGTCTATACACGAGTTATAACTACATGCACGACCTAGAAGATAATACTGTTCCGGAGATCCAACGAACCAATCTTGCGAATGTTGTGCTTACACTCAAGAGTCTTGGTATTCATGACTTGGTTAACTTTGACTTCATGGATCCACCTCCATCAGAAGCCCTATTAAGGGCTCTGGAACAACTTTTTGCTCTCAGTGCACTCAACAGTCGTGGAGAGTTGACCAAGACTGGAAGAAGAATGGCAGAATTTCCACTGGATCCTATGTTGTCGAAGATGATTGTTGCTTCAGAGAAATACAAGTGTTCTGACGAGATCATCTCCATTGCGTCCATGTTGTCAATTGGCAATTCTATTTTTTATCGTCCAAAGGACAAACAAGTTCATGCAGATAATGCAAGGTTGAACTTCCACACTGGCAATGTTGGTGACCATATAGCACTACTAAATGTATGATTCCCTGCCTGTTTACTTTTGTAAGCACACACACGCACACACCTTTTATATGGTCAGTGCTAACTTATTCTTGCAGGTGTATAATTCTTGGAAAGAAACAGACTATTCAACTCAATGGTGTTACGAAAACTATATACAGGTATTTACCGGCAAAAGCTCTTGTTATCTGATCAGCCAGTAAACGTCCTCTTTTATTATTTTTTTTTTTCATATTTTCTCAGAAGGTATATTTGTACATAAGAAATGGAAAATGGTGGGGATGACTTAGATATTGTAAACAAAGTATTGATGAAATAGGATGGAGACCTCACCTGCTGTTAGCGCATTATTGAAATTTGATTGTTGGTCCCTTGAGAACAAACTTGCTTTTAATGTTTGCTATACCCAAAAAATCCTGTGACCACTGGTTAGTTAATGGTTTTTGTTTCCTTGACCTCAACAGTACGTGCTGCTTATATTCTCTGCTTATGGGCCCAACTTTCACTAGGCTGTCTTGTAACATTCTGTTAGAAGAGTCAAGGGCCTATTGGGCCTTAGCCCGTTATGGTTAATTAGTCGCTTGCTTAGGGGTCAAATAAGACCTCTTCTCTATATAAGGAGAGGAGATGTATCAATCTAATCAAGCAAGAGATTAGAAGGAAAAACCTTCTCTCTTGCCGGCCGTGGGCGAAGCCCCGCGGCCGGCGTTCCCAGCGCCCCTCACAGCCCTAGCCACCGGTCCTCTGCCTCTCTAGCTCGTGAACAGTACCACGGGTACCGTGGGCACTGTAGCGCACCCGTCGCCGTCGCTCCCCTCGACTCTCCCTTCTCGATCCCGACAGCCCACATAACAATCTGGTATCAGAGATGCTAGGTTACGATGAGCCGCTGCCGGTTACTTCCTCACCGATGACGCCAGATCAGTTGACCGCAGCCATCACCGATCTCGCCCGTTCCGTCGCCGCCATCCAGTCCTACCTCGGCATACCGCCGCTGTAACCAGCCAGCTGGCCGCTGCCGCAATCGGCCGTGACCTCTCTGCCACCGGTTTTCCCTACGGGATGTCAGGTTACGGCACGACGCTGCTTCCGGGCACGGCGCTGCTACCGTTCCAGGGCGTGCAGCCAACGGTGCAACCAATATTGCAGCAGATCGAGCAGGCGATGGACATCACAATGGAGCCAGCAGGGAAGATGCTTACCTGCAAGGTGTCTGCGGCAGTGCGGCTGCGGCGTGCGGCCTCCTAGCGCGCCGGCTGCTGCAGGAGATGCGCCAGCCTATGCACGAGGCGACCTTGGCGACGGTCGACCTCAGCTCAGTGGAGTGCGACGTCGCCACGTGGGACGGCCACCAGCAACTGCGCTGACCCGCTCCTGTCTTCAGGCGCGAGCATGGTGATTTTCCCGCGGGCAGTGACCTCCAACTCTGTGGCAGTGGCAGTAGGAGAGTCGCTCCCCTCCTTGTCTCCGGCGGGGATGCACTGCCTAGCGCCACCGCATTCCGCCACCGGCCGCCGCGAGGACGTCTCCGCTGGTCACTATCGCGACTAATTCCATGTGGCTATGCCCGTGCATCCCTCTCGTTCCGGTGGGCTCCATAGGATCCAGGTGGCTACACGTGCAGGTCCATCACGCGGAGGGTGTCCGCCGTATCTTCAGGAGTCAAAAATAAAGAGTGGTAGTCTATTTCAGGTTAATAAAATAAGCCAAGATGTAAAAGGCTTATTTTTAGGTGTTAGGTTTGTGTCTAGCAAAGTCATCGTTAAGTTGCAGCTCGAGGACGAGCTGCATGTCCAGGTGGGGTTAGAAGAGTCAAGGGCCTATTGGGCCTTAGCCCGTTAGGGTTAATTAGTCGCTTGCTTAGGGGTCAAGTAAGACCTCTTCTCTATATAAGGAGAGAAGATGTATCAATCTAATCAAACAAGAGATTAGAAAAAACCTTCTCTCTTGCCGGCCGTGGGCGAAGCCCCGTGGCCGGCGTTCCCAGCGCCCCTCACATCCCTAGTCACCGGGCCTCTGCCTCTCTAGCTCGTGAACAGTACCGCGGGGACTGTAGCGCCACGGGTAGTGTAGCACGTCCGTCGCCGTCGCTCCCCTCGACTCTCTCCTCTCGATCCCAACAGCCCACATAACACATTCTTGCGTTTCAACTATTTTTGTCTGAATACCCTCTTCCCAATGCACATCATGGGTCATGAACTTTGAATTACCGTGAAAAGAAATATTTGTTAGTCATGTAGGAGTGTTATATTCCAAAACCTTGATTCCCAAAAGGCCAATGTGAAATTCTTTGAAAGTGTGAGTGGAATCAAAATTCTATAATATCTAATTATAGATGAGTGGAATCAGCAAGCAGCTGCATATTATCTTATTGTGTCTTAGGTTCATAAGCTACGCTTATGTTCATAAAAAAGGTCTCGCTACTGCTAGATGATGTGAATTTGAGACAATTCCATTAGAGTGCTTTAGAGTGGGGTTACACATATAAAGTTTCCTTGGTGTTTCAATGCTGCCGAGAAGTTCAAGATCCATGACGCACTGGATACGCTGTTTAATTACTACTACATCTACTGTTACGCTATAGTGTTTCTATGGGCTTCTTCACAACACTAACACACTAACAGTCATCAGCATTCTGTTTTTTATAGCGCTTTAGATGCTTGTGCCTGTACTTGTAGCTGTAATGTTCTAATACCTAAGTTACATATTCGAACTCTTATAATCTTGGTTAGTGTACTTAGCATCCACTGGAGTACATATCAAAGGACAGTTATTGTTTTTAGCAATCAGCCTTGTAACAGAATTCATCTTTACACATTAGTTAAAAAATTATCTGTTGATCCTTGATTCTGCAAATTTATGTGGTAAAATTATCATTGGATAATTCAGGTGCGCAGCATGAAGAGAGCAAGAGATATTCGGGATCAACTAGAGGGACTTGTGGAAAGAGTTGAGATTGAGATTTGCTCAAATGCCAGTGATTTAGATGCTATTAAAAAAGCTATAACATCAGGTATGAGCCTTTTGGGTATTCTTCAGTGCTTTCTAACAATGATGCAATTGCTTCGTGTGTGCTGTAGGTTTCTTCCATCATTCTGCACGGTTGCAGAGGGATGGTACATATAAGACTGTGAAGAACCCTCAGACCGTACATATCCATCCTAGTTCAGGATTATCAGAGGCAAGTTCATTTGATTGTACATCGTCTCATTTTCATAGCATTCATAATTCTACCTTTTCTTCTGCAAGTTTTAGTTATGATCTCTTGTGTTATGTGCTTATATATGCTGTATGCAGATACGTCCGCGGTGGGTAGTATACCACGAATTAGTTCTCACAACAAAAGAGTTTATGCGCCAGGTATGCCCTTTTATTCAGAATCTCATTAAGACCTGTAGGAGAATTTGTTGTATATTGATGTGACAATTGACATACTGTGGCACCGCAGGTGACGGAACTGAAGCCTGAATGGCTGGTAGAGATAGCACCACATTATTACCAACTAAAGGACGTGGAAGACTGTAAGTCTTGATTGTGATGCCATTAATCGCTCAACCTAGTTTTTGTTGTATGAACTTATGGCTTAAATGCCTCTCCCTTTTTCCTGCACAGCTGGAACAAAGAAGCTACCAAAGGGCCAAGGACGAGCTGCATTGTAGCTAGGACCCATGGATGTTTTGCGTTGGACTCAGCCTAGGACTATCAGGCTCTGAGTGAAGATGTATATAACTCCTTATATTGCAAACAGGATTGTCCTGCTTAGGTTTCAGAGTAGCTGATTGTTCATGTAAATTATGACATGAAGACGTCGTGTGAACCGCTATAATTGTCATACTAGAGGGAGCGCTGGCATACGGCGTTTGGGGTTGCTAGCCGCTATGCTGGACGATCGTCAGCATCCTGCCGCTGTTGGGACTATTGTCTATATGTGCCTTGCCTCGCCGGCCTCTTGGGTAGGGATTAGGGTGGACAAGGGCTTATCCCGGCAAGGATAAATTTGGGATGAATATCGGATTTTTCCTAGAATATGGGATTATGCAAAAACATAAGTTGTGAATCTTTCTACAAATGGGCTGGTCATGTTGGGAAAAATGGATGGGCGTGGCTGGCGCCCGGACGTTCAGACTGACGTGCGTAGCCTGCCCCCATCCGCCTTTGGCTCCCCGTTCGATTTTGCCCTGCCCTACGTGTGCACTTAACCTCGTCTCTGCGCCAGTTGGTCGCCTCTGACCCCCTCCTCTCTCTCCGTGTGGATAGCACGAGCTAGGATGAGCAGCTGAGGATGAGCACGCCCCTAGCGTGCCCTGACTGCGGCACCACTGTTCGTCGGCCTCCAGCGGCCCATCTGAAAGTAGATTTGGAACATGAAAAACATTTGAATGCAACATACTTTTGAAAGTAGATGAAACATTTAAACGCGCACTTGCAATGTGTGTGAAACACATGAAACATCTAGATTTACAACTTGCAACATGAAACCATTTGCTACAATACAAGATTGAAACAGCAGAAACATTTGCAACATGTTTTACAACATGTGCAACATTGAAAGCCCAAGTTTGGTTTTGGTAATTAATGACACCAAGTTGCTAATGCTATTGTATCAAGTGAAATGAGTTAGGCATAAGCAACACACGTGATGGAACATGTGGCATGAAGTGATGGCCACAAGATCACAAGAGGTGGAGATGCACATAAAATGATGCGTGGGTATTATTTTATAATCCAGAGTGCTTGTAACGTGTTGATGTACCCAGCTATCATATAATATAATTTTTCTTTCGTCGCAAAAAAAAAGTGATTAAGCATGTGGAGATGGACATGGAACAAAGTGATCGAGACAAAGGTATAATCGTAGGGTTCACTTTTGTCGGTCTAAGATGAGTAGAGAAGTGATTAACCGGGTTTATGATTGATAGCCAACTATCAAGAGGGGCAATCACGGTAAGCTCGTGAATCAAGTGCTACTAGGTCATCATCTTTAGCATATGCATTAGGATCTAGTAAAGAGAGTTAACATAACTCCTTCGAGAAAATAATTGTGAAAATGCTAACACACATACACATGGTGATATACACATGATGGTGTTGGCATATTAGCGAAGGCGGCGGAGTTTGAGCGGTAGAGAGGTTTGGGGTTCTCTCTCCCTCCCGCCGAGCTTGCGAGCGTAGGATTCTGGCGTTTTCGGAAAAATGAAATACCTATTTTCCATTGCGCCGGATGCGAGAACCAGAGGCAAAGTCACAGTGGTGGTCGTCGCTGTTTTACAAGTGACAAGACGCTGTCCTCGGGAGCAACAGACGCTGCCCTCAGCGTCTGTCGGCTTACCCTGGCGATGGCCTGCTGTGGTGGCGCGACAGACACGGTGGTGGCCGCGCGACGGACGCACGACGTCAACGTCCGTCGACAGTGGCGTCAGGCGGGCGCAGGAGCGAGCGGAGGCGAGCTGTGCGCGACAGACGCTGGTCGGGTCTGGTGTTGGCACGTCGGACGCGTCTGTTGAGTCGCGCGCGTTGCAGGGCTCTCTGGACCACGTCTGTCGATACGACAGACGCTGGGTCTCGGGCACGATGGACGCGTCTGTCGAAGGCAAATTCGACCGTTGGCTTTGAGCGCGTGGGGACACCTGGCGCATAGAGGTGCGACGGACGTGGCACTGCAGCGTCTGTCGCCTTGGCGTGGCCGTGTCTGTCGCCCTCGACAGGGGTATAACGGCTAGTGGATTTTCCATTCGCTATAAATAAGAGGTGACCGGCCCTTGGGGTTCTCTCTTGCACATTTGAGATATTGAGGCACACTTTGAGCTAGAGAACTTTTCCTCCACTCATCTCCTTGCTTGGTTGCATACTCTAGAGAGATTGAGTGAGATTCAAGTGTATTGCATTGAGAGTTACATCTAGTGGCACTTGATTCTTGAGTTTGTTGTGGATTGCTTGTTACTCTTGGGTGTTTTCCGACACCCTAGACGGCTTGGAGCAGCGGTAGTGTTAAGCTCGTGATTGGAGATTGTTTTGAGCCTCACCAAGCGATTGTGAGGGGTTCTTGAGCCTTCCCCGCGAGAGTTCACGAATTGGCTACTTTAGTGGAGCTCGTGGCTTGGAGGATCCCCATCTTGTGAGTGGATGTGCGGCACCCGCTGAGGGTTCAACTCTTGATAGTTGATTAGCTCGCGATCCATCAAGTGGGTGCATCGCCACAACGAGGAGTAGCTTGCCGGGAAGCAAGTGAATCTCGGTAAAAAATCTTGTGTCATCTTATTGTCGAGGATTTTATTTGTGTATGTGATCACATTGATTGATGGATACATTGGACATATCTCTTCTCATCAACATTGGTATATCTATTCAAGCTCTCTTCTTTACTTATTGTTCTTTGCCTTGTTTAACTTGAGTAGAATAGCTTATCTCATAGGAGTAATTAGCCTAGTTACTTAGGTTGTTGGTGTGAGCTAAAGTTCATAGCCTTGTTGTTTACTAGTATTGTGTAGGCGGCTTGCATAGATTAGTTGTGCTAGTGCTAGAAGAGCTTCGTCATCTTATTTACTAACTTGTTTAGTAAAGCTTGTAGAAAATTTAAATAGACTATTCACCCCCCTATAGCCATTTGGACCTTACAAACATGAAGATGAAATAATTGCAACATACATCTGAACCATTTGAAACACTTGAAACATATGTACGCAACATAGGGGATGCAAGGCCGACCAGTCGATTCCAGTTGTTGGGGTGAGAGCCGGCGGTGAGTCGCGGCGCGTGAGCACCACCAGCACTGGCCATGCTCGTGGGTGCCCTTGCTTGGTTGGGGAAGACCTAAGCGCCACGGCACGTGTGCCCCAGCGGCCATGGTGGGGTCGGCGGCACGCGCCAACGACGATGGGCGACGGACGAACGGCGAGGGAGCGAGCGACGCAGGTGAGCAAGGGCGTGCGCTGTGGCCGGCGAAGGGGAAAGGAAGCGGCGCAGCAGCCCGATGAGTGCGTGCTGGAGAAGGGGACGGACGGATGAGCAGCCATGCTGCTTTGAGGCCGAGCAGATAAGCACGAATGAGTGGTGTGTGGGCTCTGGGGGACAGGCATATAAGCACAAGGGAATGCAAATTTGTTTTTTGTTTGGAGCCCACTCCTAGGAGCCGCATCCGGACACAGTCACGGACGGACGCCCTGCAGGAAGTATTTCCAAAAATGGATGGGTTAGAATGAAATCGTCAGTTTTTGAATCTGAGCAATTCAGTTACGATCCATTAACTTATTTGGTTTATGGTGTTTGTTTGATTAGGCAGCGTTCCCACGCGTTGGATCCTTGAATGTCTAGCAAGTAGTCCATAGGCTAAGGTGGCAACCTAAAAAGCCGTTTTAGTGCTTGCTAGAGCTGTCTAGTTTTGGTATCATGGCCTAGTGTTGGAAATTTGCATGCTTGGCCTACCCTGTTCGCTTCCCTGAAAAGCAAGGCTAGAAACTACTGTTTTGTTATGAGAGAAAAACATTATACCATAGCTGATAAGTTCAAGCGACCAAGGCCACAACCCAACTCAGTTGCAATCCTGCTAATGGGGTTAAACCTATCCAAAACCCACACCGCCATATAGTTTTAAGATTACACAGTACAACACAGACGATCATTAAAAGATAAATTTATTGTTGAATATTTGTGACGGCTGGAGGCTCGAGGAAATAAATGTGCTTGATGGATGTGAGGGCTTAGAAGTTAATTTATTTTAGGACAAATTTTCAGTATAAAAATCTATTCTTTTAAGGACAAAAGAAGTATATAACTATATATAGAGCCATATAGAGGGTTCACTCTATAATATAAGAATTACTTTCTATGGTCCTTTTAAGTGTCGTTTTCACGTATCGATGAGTTAAATATATTTAACTTTGACCAAATGTATACAAGATATTACTATTTATGGTGTGTAATAGGTATCATTTGATTAATCATTGAATATATTTTTTTATAATACACTTATTTAGACATGCACATGTTACTAATATTTTCTATTAGATCCTGTTAAGAAGATTTGACATTCACATACATCTAGGTGATACTTAAAAAGAATAAAAGAATATATTTAGTTGTTCTTCTATTTTTATTAATGATTACTAGTATATCTACACCCACTGATTTCCCACAATAGAATGCATGTTGAATTCGTGTCTAAACTACGGAGTACTAAAGTGACGCACATCAATGGATGGTCAACACAAGAAGACAAATGTGGAAAGATGAGTATGGGACTTGAAAACCGGTGGATTTGTGTTTAGGCCTTGTTTAGATGCACATGAAAAGTTAGAAATTTTTCACTCTCTCTCCATCACATCAATCTTTGGACCCATGCATGAAGTAGTAAATGTAGGTAAAAATAATAACTAATTACACAGTTTTGTTGGAAATCACGAGATGAATCTTTTGAGCCTAGTTGGTCCACGATTGGACAATATTTGTCAAATAAGACGAAAGTGGTACTATTCATCAGGCTGAAATTTTTTCAGCATCTAAACGAGGCCTTAGTTCCATGAAAAAGGGTGAAAATGTACTGTAGCACGTTTTGGTTTTATTTGGCAAATAATGTCTAACCATTGACTAATTAGGTTCAAAACGTTCGTCTCGCAAAGTACAACCAAGCTGTACAATTAGTTTTTAATTTCATCTACATTTAGTACTCCATGCATGTATCGTAAGTTTGATGTGACGGGGAATCTTTTTTCTGCATAGTACTTTTTTTTTAAGAACTAAACACAGAGCAAAGTCAAATCCCATAAAAAAAAAGTCAGTGCTGCGGTGGCTGACAGACTCTGCATTTAATAAACCCCTCTGAACCGTGGACTTTGCCAATTCCCCCTTTATTTTATTTTTTATAAAAAGATAAATTCTGGCACCGAAAAGACCAAAACACAAGCAAGGCCAGCAAGCGCGACTGTCACGGTGTCTCCTCTCCGATCAAATCCACATCGGAACAACCACTGAAAAGCACGCGGTTCCTACCCGTACGGCCGCCGCCATCAACACCACCGGTGGGAGGTGCCTGTCGCCGCTTCTCGGCTCCGGCACGGAGCGTCCCTCCCTCCGTTCGTTCTGCAGTTTTCAACGGCGGTTGGGTCCCGTAAAAAAAAAATCTAATCCTCCCGTCTCTCTGAAGCCGGCTTTCTTGACTAATCGGCGGCGGAATTTCGCGGTCTGGGTCTGGCCGCCTTGTCTTGTTCCTCCCCATCGGTACTTGCCTGGTGGTTGATACCTTATATTCCCTTCCCTTGTTTGGTGCTCAAAAGGGCGCATTTCCTACTTGGTTCTTGGTTTGTTGGAGGTCGTCACCTTCTTCCTGCTTCGATTTTTTTTCTTCGGCGGGAGCGTCGTCAACGCGACGACTCGAGCGGGTAAGTTTCGTTCCATCTTTTCAGCGCTCATTTACTTCGTTGTTTATCGCCGCCGCCGGCGACGGACGCCGGCGTCGGGTGGGATTGAGCGATATTGACGGGACACGGCCAATTTTGCATCTTACAGGTGCTCGGCTGGTGGAGCTACTTGTCGCGTCGGCATTGGTCATCATGGGCGGCGTGTGTTCGGCGGGGATCGCCGGGGACAAATCGCCGACGGAGCTCTCGTTCCGGGCGATGGGGTTCGTGGTGGAGCAGGATTTCAGGGCCTTCTCAGCCACCAGCAATAACAAGACCGCGCCCGTCGAGGAGGCGGTGGATCCTAACCAGGTGAGCGATCAGTCATTTCGTCTGTCGGAGAAGGTCTCGCCGCCGTCCACGAGCGGCAAGACTCGTCGCTCGGTCTCCAAGGAACCGCATTTGACGCATGCCGAATCGTGGAAGGCCAAGGCTGGCAAGCCTAGGAGAAGCACCTCCGGCAAGGCCGGTCCGAGCAAGGCAAGTCTTTCCTTCTGGATTTACATGTGCTTGTATAATTGCACATCGAAATTGATTAGTTCATTGTTGGGAAACAAATGCTGGATCTTGCATTAAGACTTAGGTGTTGCGTTACATTGTGTAATGAGTAATGACAATAATTTTGCTGAAAATAATGTTACTTTGTGATCTTAGGTAATGAGAGGAGCTAAGTTCTTACATTGTAGCATGAACCTTGTGTCAATCTATCGAGTTGTGTATCCAGACATGGTTTCTGTGCTTCAGAAGAAGCTTCTTTTGCCAGATTTCGTAATGCTTCTGTTTTTCTCGACTCTTCTTGCAGGTTTCAGACATAGGCATAGCCCTTGGTAGAAAGAGTACCTCTGGACTTGGGAAAGCCGTAGAGGTTCTAGATAATCTGGGCAGCAGCATGTCAAGTTTGAGCCCTGGAGGTGGTTTTGTGGCGGGACCAACGACAAAGGGGAACAAAATATCAATCCTTGCATTCGAGGTTGCAAACACAATAGTTAAGGGCATGAACCTCATGCAGTCTTTGTCCAAAGAAAGCCTGAACTATTTGAAGGACATGGTCCTTCTATCAGAAGGTGTACAACGTTTAGTTTCAAGCGACATGGATGATCTGATGAGAATTGCTGCAGCCGACAAGAGGTTTGCCAACACATATATTAGTGTTAGTCGTTGGATTCGCACTTTTGGTAGTAGCTGAATCCTTACTCTCATCGAGAGAGGATGACACTAGGAGTTGGGACAATTTTCTGGTTTATTTCTCACACAAACTCAAACAATGCCATGCCAACCTGAGGGGTTGGGGATACATATTTATAGGCTGCTAGCCAGCCAAGCATATGTCAAGATGCTAGTCTAAGATGCTAGTCTAAGATGCTGTCCTAGATGCCAACTGCTGTCCTAAAAGCAGATGCTGTCCTAGATGCTAACTGCTGTCCTAAAAGCAGTCAAAAGATGCTGGACACAAAGATCATGTGCTGCAGTGTGCAGCAGCCCTACACCCACCAGCTAGCCCTACACCCACCAGCCACAGAGACTTATCCATCACTCTCCCCCTAAGTCTTGTGTGGCTCCTTGTGAGGTATCTGGGCCATCCCGATCCTGGCGCGAAGTTCCTGAAACTTGACCCGCCCGAGAGACTTGGTCAGGAAGTCGGCGAGCTGGTCTTGGGTGTTGATGTAGTTGGCCCGGACACTCCCTTCCTCCAGGCAGCTTCTGATGAAGTGGTACCTCACCCGGATGTGCTTGCTGCGCTCGTGGAAGACAGGATTCTTTGCCAAGGCCAAGGCGGACTTGCTGTCCACCCTGAGCTCCACCGCCTCTGCATCTCTGCCAAGGAGATCGCCAAGCAGCCGAGCCAGCCACAAGGCCTGAGTAGCAGCGGTAGTGGCTGCGATGTACTCTGCCTCGCAGCTGGACAGAGCCACCACCTGCTGCTTGACCGACTGCCAGCTGATCGGACACTTGCCGAGGAAGAACAGCGTCCCGCTGGTGCTCTTGCTCGTGTCGATGTCGCCGGCGTGGTCGCTGTCGCTGTACCCGATGAAATGCGCCGCACCGGGGCACCTCGGGTAGTGCAAGCCGTAGTCGGAGGTGCCTGCGACGTAGCGGAGGATCCTCTTCACGGCCTGCTGGTGCTCCGCCGTCGGTCGCTGCATGAACCGACTGACGTAGCCGACGGCGAACGCCAAGTCCGGTCGCGTGTGGACAAGGTAGCGAAGGCTGCCCACAATGCGCCGGTACTGCGTCGCGTCCACCTCCTCCTCCGTACTCTCCCGACTCAGCCTCAGCCTCTCCTCCATAGGAGTGTGGGCTGGGTTGCAGTCGGTGAGACCGCCTAGCTCCACAATGCGCTTGGCGTAGGCAGTCTGGCGAAGAGAGGTGCCGGAGCTGTCCTGGTGGACCTCGATCCCCAGGTAGAAGGAGAGAGGGCCCAAGTCGCTCATCTGGAAAGTCGCCCTCATCTTCTCCTTGAACGCCTCGATCTCCACCTCCTTGGTGCCGGTGATCACCAAGTCGTCGACGTAGACGCCTACCAGCAGGGCCTTTCCTCCGCTGCCCCGCCGGTAGATGGCCGCCTCGTGTGGGCTTTGCTCGAAGCCCATCCCCTTCAGCGTGGAATCCAGCTTGGCATTCCACGCCCTCGGTGCCTGTCGCAAGCCATAGAGGGCCTTGCGCAGGCGAAGCACCTTGCCCTCCTTGCCGGGAATCGCAAATCCCGGCGGCTGATGCACGTAGACCTCCTCCTTCAAGTCGCCATTAAGGAACGCCGACTTGACATCCATGTGATGGACACGCCAGCCCTCCTGGGCAGCTAGCGCAAGGAGGAGTCGCACGGACTCCATCCGTGCAACGGGCGCGAAGGCGTCGTCGAAGTCGATTCCTTCTTGCTGGACGAAGCCGCGCGCCACCAGACGCGCCTTGTGCTTGATCACCTCTCCGGTCTCGTCCTTCTTGAGCTTGAAGACCCACTTGAGAGAGATGGCGTGGTGGCCGGCTGGAAGATCGGCCAGCTCCCACGTCTTGTTCCGCTCGACGGCGTCCATCTCCATCTGCATCGCGGCACGCCATGCCGCGTCCCTCTCCGCCTCGGCGAAGGAACGAGGCTCGCCATCGTCCTGTGCGAGGTGCAGCTCCGCCTCAAAGTCGTGTTGAGCCAGTCCAGGGACCGGCTGCTCGCTGAGGAGGTTGTCCACGGTACGGTAGCGCAGAGGCTCGCCGCCGTGGTAGGCGTCGATGCGATCCTCGTCGTTGGACAGCGGAGTTGCGAACTCCACTGTGCGCTGCTCGTCGTGGGCCGAAGCTGCCGGTGCCGAGCCTGAGGAGGTAGGGTCCGGTGTAGGAGAGCGAGGCGTGGCCGGCGGTGCTGGTGGTGGACTCGCCGGAGCCTGTGGACTTGCCGGAGCTGGTGGTGGCGGTGGTGAAGGACTCGCCGGAGGTGGTGGCGAACAAGGTGGTGGGGTAGGCGAGCTCGGTGAGGACGAGCTGCTAGCTCCCCCCGCCTCCTTGAAGTGGACGTAGTCGACGACGAAATCGCTGGTCGTCGGAGTCGAGTCGTCATCCACCATCTTGCCCCACGTCCAACTTCGCCCCTCGTCGAACACGACGTCACGCGTGATGCGCACGCGTCGTGTCGCAGGGTCGAGGACGCGGTAGGCCTTGGAGCCCTCCGCGTAGCCGATGAAGACCCCTGGCGTACTCCGGTCGTCGAGCTTGCCGACGTGGTTGAGCTCCTTGACGAAGGCCAGGCAGCCGAAGACGCGAAGGTGGCTCACCGCGGGCTTGCGCCCGTGCCAGGCCTCGTATGGCGTCTTGTCGTCGAGGGCCTTGGTGGGGGAGCGGTTGAGCAAGTGAACGGCAGTCATCACCGCCTCACCCCAGTAGATCGCCGGCATCCCTCTCTGCTTGAGGAGGGCACGGGCGGTGGCCACCACCGTCTGGTTGCGGCGCTCGACGACGCCGTTCTGCTGCGGAGTGTACGGCGCGGAGAAGTGGCGGTGGATCCCCTCATCGGCGCAGTACGCCACGAACTCGGCCGCCGTGAACTCGCCGCCGTTGTCCGTGCGTAGGACCCGAAGCTTGCGGCCGCACTCCGCCTCCGCAGCAGCTTGAAGACGCTTGATGGCGTCCGCCGCGGCTGCCTTGGCGTCGAGCAAGACAGCCCACATGTAGCGGGACATGTCGTCGACGAGGAGGAGGAAGTAGCGCCGGCCTCCAGGTGTAGCCGGTGTCACGGGGCCACAGAGGTCACCGTGTACGAGCTCCAGCTTCTCCTTGGCGCGGAAGCTTGCCTGGCGAGGGAAAGGGAGCCGCCGCAGCTTGGTGAGGACGCAGGTGTCGCAGAACTGCTCCACGTGGTCGACGTGCGGCATGCCCCGCACCATGTCCTTGCTGCCGAGCTGCCTTAGGGCCTCAAAGTTGAGGTGCCCAAAACGCTCGTGCCACCTCCAAGCGTCGTCGTCGCGGCGGGCTGCAAGACAAAGAGGTTGCGCCACCTGTGCGTGAAGGACGTAGAGGCGGTTGCTCCTGTTGACCTTGACCAGGAGCCGGTGTCGATGATCCCAGATGCGCAGCACCCCGTGCTCGATCTCCACGCGCGATCCGCTCTCATCCAGCTGTCCCAAGCTGATGATGGAGTTCCTCAACGCGGGGATGTAGTAGACACCGGTGAGCAGCCTGTGCTCGCCAGTCTTGGCGACGAAGACGACAGAGCCGACGCCCTTGATCTCCACAGCGGAGGCGTCGCCGAACTTGACGGTGCCTCGAACGCTTGGGTCGAGCTCGGTGAAGAACTCCCGCCGCCCGGTCATGTGGTGGGTGGCGCCGGTGTCAAGGCACCACCCGTCGGCCTTGTCGTTGCCGGAGCTGTCGTCGAGGAGGGCGTGTGCTTTTGGCTCGTCAAGGTGGAGGAGAGCCGTTGCGGCCGGTGCCGCTGGAGGTAGTTCGATGCTCGCATGAGCAATGAACAGAGCCGGCTGCTCCTCCTCCTCCGCCTGCGCGACGTGGGCCTGGCCGCGTCGTGGCTGTCGACAATCCTTGGCCCAATGACCAAGCTTGCCGCAGTTGTAGCAAGGGTCGCCTCGTGCTGGCTTTTGCTTGCCAGCGGCGCCGCCCTGGGCGCCTCCACGATCATCACCCTCGGCACGTCCTCGCGCCCCTGCCTGGGCGTCTTTGCGCGGCTTGTCACGCTTGCCACGCTTGCGGCTGCCTGTCGTGGAAGAAGGCTCCCCCTTCTTCCTGTCACCTTGGCCGGCAGCCCATTGCTCCCGAGTGAGGAGGAGCTTCCCGCCAATGGTGACGGGTCCCGAGAGGCGTTGTGGCTCATCGCTGTCAACGACCTTGAGGCGGCCCAACGCCTCCTCGATCGTCATCGTGGAGAGGTCCAGCAGAGACTCGATTGAGCGAGCCATCTGCTTGTACTTCTCGGGGACGCAGCGGAAGAGCTTCTCAACAGCTCTCTCCTCGCCGTAGGTGTCGTCGCCGAACTGCACCAACTTCTGCAACAGAGTGTTGAGACGGAGAGCAAAGTCATCAACGTCCTCACCTGGCTTGAAGGCCAGGTTCTCCCACTCCTTGCGAAGTGCCTGCAGTGTGGACTTGCGGGCGCGGTCGCTGCCGATGCGTGCTGCAGCGATGGCGTCCCAAGCCTCCTTGGCAGTCCGCTTGCTGGTAAGCGAAAACTGCATCTCGGGCGGGACTGCAGCAATGAGAGCATCCAGCGCCCGTCGATCTTGGTCGTAGTCGACGTCGCCGTACCGGACTGCATCCCACATATGCCGCACCTGGAGCTTCACCCTCATCACCGCAGCCCACTCAACATAGTTGGTCTTGGTGAGGGTAGGCCACCCGCCGCCGGGGCCGACGTCCCTGACGACAGCCTGGTACTCGTGGTGACCACGGTACCGAACCGGGGAGAGAGAGCCGCGCTGCCTGTGAAGGCCGCGCTCTCCGTCGACCCGTCCGCCGCCGCCATGCGCGCCTCCTCCAGGAGCGCCACCGCCGTGCGCGCCTCCTTCAGGAGCGCCGCCGGCGTGTCTGCGCCTGTCTGGGCTGCCGCCGCGCTCGTGGGCGTGCACGGCTGCCCACTGCGCCGCTCGCCCTCGCGATGCCTCCCTCTCCAGCAGCTCGAGGTCCGCGTCGGCGCTATCATCAGCAGCGATGGAGCTGCTGTTGCTGCCGCGTAGAACCTCGACCTCCGCTGCTGCTGCACGCGCTGCATCCGCCGCCGCCGCTGCTTCCACCTCCGCTCTAGCTGCTGCTAGCTCCGCTGCTGCCAGCCTCGATGCCCTTGCCGCTGCTGCAGCGGCGTCTGCTGCCGCTCGCTCGCGCTTCTCTGCCGCGGCGAGGTCGGCCTCCTGCCGACGCCGCGCGCTCGAGGCGACCGAGCCCTGAGACTGGCCTGCGGACATGGCGCGCTATCGAGGGGGCTGCTGTGTGGAGAGCAGGGGCAGCCGGAGCTGCTGCTGCTACCGGCTGCGGTTGGGGCTGCTGCGAGGCCGGGGAAGGAGAAGAGCAGGAGATGCTCAGGCTACAGGATAGTACGGCTCTGATACCACTTGTTAGTCGTTGGATTCGCACTCTTGGTAGTAGCTGAATCCTTACTCTCATCGAGAGAGGATGACACTAGGAGTTGGGACAATTTTCTGGTTTATTTCTCACACAAACTCAAACAATGCCATGCCAACCTGAGGGGTTGGGGATACATATTTATAGGCTGCTAGCCAGCCAAGCATATGCCAAGATGCTAGTCTAAGATGCTAGTCTAAGATGTTGTCCTAGATGCCAACTGCTGTCCTAAAAGCAGATGCTGTCCTAGATGCTAACTGCTGTCCTAAAAGCAGTCAAAAGATGCTGGACACAAAGATCATGTGCTGCAGTGTGCAGCAGCCCTACACCCACCAGCTAGCCCTACACCCACCAGCCACAGAGACTTATCCATCAATTAGCATTTTAACTCTGTGATGGTTTAGCGGGATGTTATAGCCCAACTTTAACGTTCCTAAATAATAAAAGGTTTCATATTCTGGTCACATCTTTGCAGGCAAGAGCTGAGTGTATTTTCACGAGAAGTCATAAGATTTGGGAATCGTTGCAAAGATCCTCAGTGGCACAACCTAGATCGTTATTTCTCCAAGTAGGTTCCACCGTTAACATGGCTTAATGATTGATTCCTAGTGTAATGATCTCACTAGTCCTTGTGTTTGTTTCCAGGCTAGGGTCAGAAATTACACCCCAACCAGAATTAAAAGAAACGGCAAAAGCAGATATGCAGCAACTGATGACCCTTGTTCGACACACTGGTGTGAGTATTACATACGTTGACAAAGTCTCTAGTGTTCTTTTTACGCAAAAAAAAAAAGTCTAGTGTTCTTACAGAAAACAAACTGTGTTTGATTACATTTCTTTGGTTTTTGTTAACCTTTGCAGATCATGCAACCCATTTTATTCCTCTAGCCTTTTCTGATTTGGTTGCTATTTCACTACTTGTCCCATAGGATCTCTACCATGAATTACATGCATTAGATAGATTTGAGCAAGATTATCGCCGTAAATTGGAGGAAGAGAAAAGATCAGTTACATTTGAAAGGGGTATGTCGATGTTCATCCATGTATCGCCCTTGTAGTTTCAGATGCTATTTTGCTGCCAGTCCAATTCCCTGATCCTCATCACACTTATAACTGACTGCCATGAATGAACAGGGGACACTGTTCAGATTATCAGACAAGAACTGAAGAGCCAGAGGAAGCATGTACATAATTTGAAGAAAAAGTCTCTTTGGTCTAAGTCTCTTGATGGTGTAAGTAGTTCATATGCAAATCATGCACAAGATGAAGGAACACACAGATGGAAATTTTCTAATTTTCTGCTTTTAACGGGTAAGATGAATGATGCAAATTGTACCTCCTATTTGTAGGTCATGGAGAAGCTTGTAGATATTGTCCAGTTCTTACATGTCGAGATTCGAGATACTTTTGGGCCTTGTGGTAAGGTTACTCGCCCACTCTATATTTGTCATCAAACCAGTCACGGTTACCACCTAGTAATTACTACTAACTTGTCTGTTTTGCGTTCTTTTGTTCTTGTAGATGGAGAGTCAAACGAATCGCAAGAGAGCCGTCAAACGTTGGGGTCTGCTGGTCTCTCTCTTCACTATGCTAATATCATTTCTCAGATTGACAATATTGTAAGTGTCTCGTGTTTACGCAAATATATTTTGCTACCTCATTTCTCTTTTGCATGTGTCCACATTGGTCAGCTACATTTGTTTTTCATATTCAAATTATCAATAGGTTATGCTGAAACTAGCAGACCAAATATGCTGTACATATTCTCTAGATATTTGGTTCTACAGTCCACAACCTGTAGCCATATTGGTCAATGATGTTATAGGTTAAGGTTCAAAATGCCAGTTAGGTTACTACATTCTGAAACTTGGAAATCTTCGCTTTAGAAGTGCTGTTTTTACAACCAATCAGTCATCATACGGAAATCTTGCAACATTTGTTCTGAAAAAAAATGGAATGTTGTCATAGTTACAGATCTGAGATCTCATGCTACTAATGAGCATAAATGCATAATTGGAACATACTTTCAACAAAATACTTGTTGAACAGTCCTGGGGAACTGTTTACTGACTGATATTCGCGTCGCTGCTTAAGGTTTCCCGAAGCTCTGTTCCCCCTCAAAGTACAAGAGATGCTCTCTATCAAGGTCTGCCCCCAAATGTCAAGTCTGCTCTTCGAACAAGACTGCTAACTTCCACAGAATCTGAAGAGGTACTCTGATGCTG
Source organism: Saccharum hybrid cultivar R570 (assembly GCA_038087645.1). Classification (NCBI taxonomy): domain Eukaryota; kingdom Viridiplantae; phylum Streptophyta; class Magnoliopsida; order Poales; family Poaceae; genus Saccharum; species Saccharum hybrid cultivar. The sequence goes on along the minus strand of JAQSUU010000190.1, from coordinate 4,788,710 downwards.
TGGAATACGCTGCTCCATTATCCACATTGATAACATCCACACGGGAGCTTTATTTTTCTAAACACTATTTCCTGCTGCGTTAGGTTCCGATCACTAAAATCAGGAGTTCGATGGAGAAAACTTTGCAATGGATTGTCCCGGTTGCCAACAATACGGCCAGGTACTTCAAATCGAATTGAATTGTTCAGCTACAGAAAAGTAGAATCATGGAGAAACTTGATCCTTTTCCAGGAGGAATTGGCTGTGATGTTAACCCTTGTTTGTAATGCTATGAACCAGAGCACACCATGGATTCGGATGGGTTGGCGAGTGGGCAAACACAGGGTAAGATAAGACACTCATCAATTCTTTTTTTTAAAAGAGTAATTATTATTCCTCAAAGAACTAAGCTAAATGTGTGTCCCCAAACTGAAGAAGTCTCCGATCTGTGCAGGAACGATCCGTCACGGAAACAGGCTGGGCAACCTGACGCGTTGAAGATCGAGACCCTGTATCACGCAGACAAGGAGAAGGCCGACGCGTGCATACTGGACCTGGTGGTGTGGCTCCACATCCTGATCAGCTACAGCAGGCCGCCAAACAACAGGTCACCGAGCCGATCCCCCGTGCGTTCCCCGGTCCACTTGGGCGTGGCCCCGGCGGTGCCAGCAGCGGCGGCATCGTCCAGGGGCGCTGCTGCTGGGCTCACCCGGGAAGACCGCGAGATGCTGCAGGACGCGTACACCCGGCGGCGGTCCGCTGGGACGACTGGGAAGAGCAAGAGCGAGGAGCTGTCGACGGCGGCGGCGGGGGCCCGCGGCCACAGGCTGGCGCTGAGCAGGAACGACAGGCTGAGCAAGAGCGGCAGCCATTGTCCGTTGTCGCGGGAGCACGGCGGCGGCAGGGTGTTCCCCCTGGCGACGGGCAGGTCTGCCGCCTCGTCGTCGCCCGTGGTTGTTGTTGGCTTCGACATCGACCGGATCAGGGGGGCGCTGGACGTGATGGACAGAGTGGACGTGCAGAAGCAACCGTGAGGTCGCTCAGCGCAGCGAAGCTGTGGAGGGGTTCAGGAGACAGCAGAGCAGGTGGTGAGTGTGAAGAGTGATGGGAAGGAAAGGAGAGGAGAGGTGTAGTAGACCAGGATTAGGATTGGGAAACCATGATCTGGTGAGTGATCGTGTGGATTACTAGCAGATTATGAGCTTAATTAGCATACATAATGCCTGCAGAAACAGTGCAGGTTGGATATAGCACATGCATATACATACATAGGCAAGATTTTTTTTCTCTCCTTTTTGTTTGTGTTGCTGTCGGCGGTCAGTCAGTACGCATTTGTGTGTATGTACTGTGCCAATCACCATGCCAAACCATGTTGCTTGTAAGCTGTAATAACTGTATGTATATATACACACAAGTCGCGAAAATGCAGTGGACATGCCTCCCGCCTCCCGGTGCAAGTTGAGTACTTGAGTAGTTTCTCCGTAAAGCCGTAAAGCATGCATGCTCCTGGTTTGGGCTTGTCGACATTGCTGGGAAGCCATCCAAGATTGCTGTGGCGTGCATGCTTCGCCTGGAGAGTGGAGACGCAAGCAACTTGTTGTGGATGGCTATTCCTGCCACCATGCCTTGCCTGGTGAGTGGTGACTGCGCTGCAGTACATACATGCTCATGACCTTGAGAGGCAAAGGCAATGCTGAATTGAAGGAGCGTGCGTGTCAGGAAGCGAATCGAATCTTGCGATACCGCTCGCATAGGGCCCCCGAAACCCGGATGGCTGGAACCACCGGAGAGATGAGATCAGTGAGGAAGAGTGTCTGTGTGTGCGATACTGCATACCAGGTAACCGCCACGGGAAACGGACGATCTCGCCGTCGTGCCGTGCGTACCACTACGGCACTACCAGCTCGATCATCGCCCCCGGCCTGCTAGCTGGTCCATATATATGCGCCTAGACCGGAGTTGTTGCCTGTATCTCTGTATGTGCCCATGCGGCTCGGCGATCCATCCTTGTTCACAATGCACCGTGCATGCAGCCCATGGAATGCCATTGCTGACGCAGTGACGCAGCGTGCAGCCCATGGAATGCCATGACGACCCTTCGTCTTTGCATCACATTCACATGGGCGACGGCTCAGAGACCGGAAGCAAGCAAGCAGTGCCATACATACGTACGTGTGTGATGTGTCTTCGTAAACAGCCGCTTCAATACCCGGTCCACACGTAAGGTGTGTGTGAAGGTTAGGTTACGTGCCCGGTGCCCGCAGGAAATCCAGCCATAGGGTCCGGTCCGGCCCGTCCACAGGCACGTCAAAGCTCATCCAAATGCAACATACCGAAACAAGCGGGCAAGCTGGACCATGCCAGCGGGATGATGATGGCGGATGGCCTTGCGACCTGCGGGCCGGGGGCCATTAAGTTACGTGCGGCGCATGCCATGTATCCGTGTCCCATGCATGCTGGACGACGTAGACGTTAGGATACGAGTATTTATACCTATACGTACGGCCACTGCCTTGCCAAAGTTACTCAATTTTCGTTCAAAAAATAAAGAACCGCATGCTCCACACGTACTTTTTTTTAAATTACACAATACAACGGCGCCTACAACACGCACGTACACTCACTTTTTTTTTGGCAAAGAGAGATTTGTACGGATATTGTATGGGTGGGAGTACATGAGCAGGAATAGCACGCTTCCGCGGTTCCAAAATCAAAGGTGTATATTCTCTCTTTGTTTCTTTTTATTTAGAAGAGAAGATACATATAGTTTTGTACGTGTATATATATAAGTAATATATTACTATGATGATATGAGATGTCCTAACCAATAATAATGGAAATAATATTGTAAAAAAATCTTAAATTTATTTTTGAGATAAGCTATGATGTCGATTTATTTGCTGGAGATTGCAAAATAATAAAGTGATGGACATGCAAAAATCTTTCATGTAATCTAGCTCGATGATTAACTAACGGAAAGCGATGAGGACGCAAGAGCAGCTGCAACGGGGGCTAGCAGCCCTATTGGCCTCGCACAAAAAGCACAGTGCACGTAGACCAGGACAAATTTGAGGCACACAGCCCCCAACGCAAGCCGCAACAGCACGGTACACTACCTTTTTACTGCTGAGGCTTCGATCGAGGGCTTGTTTAGTTTTAAAATTTTGCAAAAAAAATTTAAGATTTCTCGTCACATCGAATTTTTGACGCATGCATAAAGCATTAAATATAAATAAAAAATAAAACTAATTACACAGTTTAGACGAAATTCACCAGACGGATCTTTTAAGCCTAATTAGACCATGATTGGACACTAATTGTCAAATAACAACGAAAATGCTGCAGTACCGTTTTCTAAAATTTTCCTCGAACTTAACAAGGCCCGAGAGAAATGATGATCTTCTCTCTCTGCTTTTTGCTATGGCCATGACTTCTTCTGACCAAGCTATCGCTGCAAGCAGCCACTACTCTGTACAAGGCTATAAATCATTTTGGCCTTTTAGGTATATATAAACATAGCTTATATCTAAGTATATAGCAAAAAACTACGTATTTATAAAGGACTTATAATTTGGAACAGCAGGAGTAAAAATGGTTTATGTGCTCTATACTATAAACAAAATGATTCATCTAAATGCTCTTGATGCACCTATAGCTCTGGTCTCTGGATCCAAGATTTTTCTTCGAGCTACAAATATCCAACAAAAAATCAATTAACATTAATTTTGTAGAGCTGGTGAATGCCTAAAGAGGACCTTAACATAATTCTCTTTATTTTAGAAAATAAAAAAGTTTCCATATAGATCTCTAGGCCGGGGCAACGTTAACATTACTAGCACATAACATGCGCTCCGCTGCGTGGGCTAATGAACAGCATGAAAAAAACACGAAGAAAGTACATATAAATAGTAATAGAGAAGTGAATAGTAATAAACAACGCTGAATACAGTGATAAACAAAGGATAGTGCTAAACAGCGGTGTGCAGTAGAACACACCGTAATGAACAGTGTTGAACAGTGCATGAGTCCCTTGCTGCCTTCCATTTTATTTCTGGTTGAGGGATTATATATTTTTCGCGAAACAGGTGTGTCCTCGTATTTCAGAGGTATTATTATTGTTGTTATTATTATTATTGATGAATCTTATTGTTATTAATTATTGTTGTTCCGATATGAACCCTGCAAGTTGAATCAAGAGGGCCGGGGAGAATCCATCAAAATAAATGCAATAATAGCACCAGGAGGGTGACAGGGAAGGGGAGGAGAGGATCATGGCCGCTGATTCGTTGATGCACAGCTGGGTCAGTGACGCCCGAGCCCGGCGTACGCATTCTGCAACAGAGGCGGAGAGGAGCCGATGTGGCCGAGGTGGGCAAGCGCATGTGTCAGAATTAAGTGCGTACGTGTTCATCTCATCAGCTGCTTCCATTCTGGCTTCTGCCTAATTAGACGGCGATCGACCGACGTAACTAGTAGGTATGGGATTAATCCCGGCGGCCGCTTTTATCTACATGTCGTGCGCCGGTGAGCAACGACGACGGCATCGGCACGCCGCCGATTGACTAGGTACAGAGAATCCATTCCTCTACACCACCAAACCACAGGGGGCTCGCAACTATTGTATTAAATATTAAATTAAGCTAGCTAAGCTAATCCGATCGATCGTATACACAAGGAGCCTACAATTTACACGCATGATTTTTTTAGTCGCCTTACTTTTTTTTGGGGGGGGGGGGGGGGGGGTCATATAGAAAACCATCGCTAGAATTATTTCATTTGTTGCACTATAGCTTAGAAATCGATTTACAGTTGAAAATCTGTCCATTTTTAGAGGCATTGACATAATAAAATAACTGTCCCTAGACATTTCAAATGGCGGTTTCTTATGCTAATGTTCCTGAAAATAGTTTATTTCATGAAGTATTAATATAATTTAAATAGAATTGTCAGTGTCATTTATACATGGTTTGCCAATAGAATATTTTCCATGTTTAATAAAACTACTAAAATGATCTGTGAACGAAGACGTAACAGGATATGCTTTTCAAACAAAGATCCTTTCCATGTTTAATAAAACTACTAAAATGATCTGTTGAAACTTGCTTCTGAAAATGATCTTTGCAGGTAGACTTCCACTGCCTTAAAAGTCGTGTAGAAGCCATGAAACCCGAACAAGGACAGGGATAATCTTCATTCATTGGATATGTGAACGAAGAGGTAACAGGATTTGGTTTACACCACCTCATATGGCATGGTGATTCTTCAGACCAAAAACCCTAATAGAGAATAGCTTGATTTCACCAAAATTCATGTGATAAACTCATGATACGCCATCAAACGTACTCAACTTTCACTAAATATATACAAGAAAATATTACTATTTATGGTACATAATTAGTATAATTAGATAAATTATTGAATCTATTTTATAGTAAACTTATTTAGAGATACAAATATTGCTAATATGTTCTACAAATTTAGTCGAACTTTGAAAAGTTTGACCAGTACGAATACCGTAGCGACACTTAAAAAATAGACAAAGGGAGTAGGTACGCACAACTATTTTACTATTTTAGTTTACGTAGCAGTATATTCACGACGACGATCTATGAAATAGAACTATATAAGCGTGTATTTTACAACAAAAGGAATATACAAACAGAATACAGTACGCTGCTAGATTTCGTAGCACAAGCCTGCGTGCGTTCATGCTCCGTTGTTGAAGGCCTCTTCGGGAGCGATTCCCCTGGCTCCGGATCCTTTGCACCGCACTGTTTATACTATACATGAAATCTGTTTTTCTTTCTTTTTTTCTCTCTCACTGACACAGAGAGCTGCCGAAGCCAAAAATTTTGGCTTCTCCAGCTCTAGCCTGCTATCTGAGAGAGAGGGAGGAAATCAGCTTTCATAAACAGTAACGCTACAGTGTTTTGCAGGGAGCAGCCCAGACGAGCCCTGAGTTTCCGGCCTTCCAGGCGATCCAACGAGTGTGTTTATAATTAGGGCCTGTTTAGATGGCAAAAATTTTTAGGTAAAATTCCTGTAACACTTGTCGTTGTTATTTGACAAAATTTATCCAATCATGAACTAACTAGGCTCAAAAGATTCGTCTCGACATTTACAGACAAACTGTGCAATTAGTTATTTTTTACTAACATTTAATGCTCCATACATGCGTCCAAAGTCGATGTGACGAATACTGCACAAAACATTTTGGCTCTTTTCGGCCATCTAAACAATATAGGCGTTTGGTGGGCATTGCTCACATACATCGGTCCACGGTCCACCACGATTTGAGTGCTAGATGTCGACTGACATCTATGCCCACTTCCTCCTGACTGCTCAGGGCCGGGGACGGACGGACGCCATGGCCCGTCGTCGTCTCGTACGTCGACAAGTTTGAAGGGGATCTACCGGGGGGAAAAAAAGAGCAAAGAGGTACACACATCACTTAACTTTGGCAGGTATGCTCTCTTTCGATGGGGTTCCTCTTCCGGAGAGCTACTGGTTGCTTTGCTTTCCGGGTGTTTTCGTCTTCGCCGATGCTTGCACTGCCTCCTTGTCTAGCTAGTTACTTTCTCCTCGCCAAGTTAACCGGGAGCGAGAGAGCCCCGGCCAGCAGATGGAGATGGCTCGCGTTGGTACGTGTAAGTAACTACGCTGCATGCCTGCACCTACATGAGTGCGCCACTTCCCCAAATTAAAACTGAAAGTACTGTTCGTTAGTTTGTCGTGGCTGAAAGTATTGTCCGCTGGTTTGTTGTGAGAAAAAAACACTGCTGGATGACTGTTGATTCTGCTGATCCAGCGAAACGAACAGGGCGTGAGAAGGCAAGGGATCGGAATTCGGAAGGGAAGAGAGCCGGACAGACCGGGAGAGAAAGAATAATATGATGCATGCCTGCTTGGCGTAAGCCAGCGTGTTCTTTATTTTTACGGTGTTTCTTTCGTAGGGTGTAATTTACCGGTGCTAATATTCCTATAGAGGCTACTGTTGTCATCTATGTACACACATATATATAATATAATAATCAGTAGCACAGTAATAGAATGCGTCAGTTAATTAGCTAGGATATGGAGATGGGTCGTCCATCACATTCAGGTGACGACGGCAGGAGTTGCTCGATCCTCCTTACTTGCATGTACCGCAACCCTTCTTTACTAGGTGAATCAGAGGATTTGTATTAATAAACTAAGTGAAGGCCTGTTTTGATCTATTAGTACTAAAAATTAGCTGCTAAAATTAATACTAATGGATTCAAACAGACCTGCTAATAATCTGCTAATTATTAGCTGAATGGTTTGCTAACTATTAGTTCTATTAGCACGTTTGTAGTTGCTAATAGGCGCTAAATAGTTTATATGTACCTTCAACTCACTATCCAACCATCTTGTAGCTATTAGCAGGTGGATCCAAACACTCATCTCTAAAAATTAGCTCGGTAAAAAATAATAGCTATTAGCTAGCTAATTTTTAGTGCTAATAGACCTAAACAGGACCTGAGCTGCGCCTAATTATCTCCCCCTCGGATTGCTTGCTCGTTGTTCAGCAATAAGCCTCTTCTACTATATACTCTAGCTAGTACATAGTACTATTATACTAATCCTACTTATATACCAAGTTACTCGAGAGTAAGGGGGTGTTTAGTTGGCAAATTTTTTTGGATTTGGGTACTGTAGCTTTTTGTTTTATTTGACAATTACTGTTCAACAATGTACTAATTAGGCTTAAAAGATTCGTCTCGCGATTTCACGGTGCAATTAGTTTTTTTTGTTTCGTCTACATTTAATACTCCATGCATATACCGCAAGATTCGATGTGATGTTTTGGGGTGAAAATTTTTGGGAACTAAACACCCCTAAGTAGAGACTAACATTAAAACTGCAGCAACCGTGTGTACGTCCTTGTCTCGCGTACACGTGTGCGCTATAAAATACTGGAGTGCTATCTAGCTAGCTAGTATGCGTTAGTATTTGATTGCTGGACCCGGCCACTGGATCATGATCATTAAGATCAACAATCTGAGTACTATGTATAGTAGGTGCTTTTTACCTGACTAGCTAGCTTAGGTCGTCGATCACTGGCCTGGCCGTGTGCGTGCATGCAAAGCTTGAGGCAAACGTGATGCACGACGTATTACCAGCTGAACCTCAAATTGCAATGGAATAGGTAACTACTTGTTTACTTTCTTCAATTGAAAGCCTAGGTTCATCAGGCGGTGCCTTACGTTATTACAACACCTCACTGTCTCCTTTCCCGAGTAAGAAAAGGACCTCCTGTAACCAGAGCATGCAGCTAAATACAGTACTCCCTCCATACGTTAATTCCAACGGGGTGTTTGGTTTGGACACCTAGCTAAACTTTGGTCTATTTAGTTCAGTTTTTACTAAACACATGGACTAAATAGGAACTAAAGAGGAAGCTAAAGTTTAGCTGCGAAGGGGGAGTTAAACTGGACTAAATGGAGCTAAACCTCACATTTTAGTCTCATTTATCTAAACATATAGACTAAAAAGGACTAAAAGGTCTCTTTTAGTCACCTAAACCAAACACCCAATAACTAAAGTTTAGTCTATGGTTTAGCTACTAAAGTTTAGCAAGGAGAAACCAAACAGGCCTTAAGTCGTTTTGGATAACGACACAGTCTCCAAAGCATAACTTTGACTTCTTATTTTTATAAAAATATTATTGGAAAGTGATATATGTATATTTTTTATAAAAGTATTGTTCAAGATAAATTTATTCATATGATTTTCATCACATCTCCAAACTCAACAACTTTAAAGTTATCCATGATTTATATTCTAAATGTTTGATCTAAACCTCGTCCAGAACGACTTGAATTGCCGGTACGGACAGAGTACGCCTGTTCCTACCATCTACTACCGATAAAAAGATAGGCTCTGTGTGGTTCAAGAACATTAATTGCATGTTCACCATCAACCATTCAAATCATGAACATCCATCGTATTCGTATACCATGAACAATATGAATTTTCCGCAAAATCTATCGATGGTGAAACGATAAGGTAGAGATTCCTTTCACTTTTGCTTCATCATTATCAACGAAAGAGGATTAACTTTAAAAAACATGATAAGAAGAAACGACATGATTTATACAAACGTTGACGTACCAAAGCAGAGTTACTAGTACTACTCTATCAACTACTACTGATCTGGTGGCAGTCGGTTTCAAGACCAAGGGGTCTGGCACAACCAAAGATTGGTAGTAGGAGACTTAAGAGTTATATAGTTCCATGATCCGTGCCATTCACCACACATGCCGTGTTGCCGCCACACATCTTGTTAGCTAGACGAAATCAGAGGTACATGAACACATACTTCTTTTTGGCTATTTGGGTCCTGGCTGTATTTTTTTCCGAACCGAGACATTCCTAATCTTCATTAATAACTTAACAGAAACACAACAGTTTAAAGATAGTTTAGAGAGATGTAACTAGAAAAGAACACGAATCTAAGGGTCTGCTTGGTTTCCTCCTTGTCGGAGTTGCCTGGCCAGGCAATAGTCTTAGGCGTCAGATATCGATCGCCTGCAGACTGCTTGGAAGACCATGAACCACACACACTCTATGACCTGAATCTGCTAAACGCATGTACTCGATGGCCATCTGAATCAGATGACACGACGGTCAAAGGCCAAAAGCAGTCCCAAGTAAGTCAGTGGGGATCGATCATGACCGCGTTAGTGGTGCCAATTATTTCATCACCTAGGATCAGGGTTAAAAAAACCGCTCGGTAAACCGCGGTTTACCGCGGTTACCGGCCTAACCGGGCCGGACCGGTTCCGGTCCGGTCCGGTTAGGTATTCCCCAAATTCAAATTTAAAATTTGAAAAAAAAATGCAGAAAAAATTCCTAAAAATAGTTCATGATTTATAGAAGCCAATGGTGTAAAAATTTTTCAAATTCGAGTTCGTTTAGTATTTATTTATACGTATAGAAGTTTGAAAAAAAGAAAAAAAAATCCCGGTCCTGCCCCGTTAAGGCCCCCAAATTCAAATTTAAAATTTGAAAAAAAAAAACAAAAAATGCTGAAAAAATTCCTAAAAATAGTTCATGATTTATAGAAGCCAATGGTGTAAAAATTTTTCAAATTCGAATTCGTTTAGTATTTATTTATACGTATAGAAGTTTGAAAAAAAAAAAAGAAAAAAGAAAATTCCAAACTCAAACCGAGCGGTAAACCGCTTAAACCGTGCGGTTACCGCTCCAAACCGCCCGGTAAACCGGTGACAAACCGAACCGAAGGCGCGTTTGAATTCAAATTCAAATTCGACCGGTTACCGACCGGTTAACGGTAAACCGGACCGGTAAACCGGAACCGGAGGCCGGCGGTTTGGGGTGACCGGTCGGTAAAAAAAACCCTGCCTAGGATCGATTTTCATCTAGTCACCCCCTACTTGACAATATTGTCCCGTTCGCTTATGCTGAAAAACAAGTTGGAACACGGTTCTGACTAAATTTTTTTTAGAGAAAAATACTGTTCCGGCTGAAAAAATAAGTTGAAAAGTACGGATTATAAGCCGGCTGAACAGGGCCAATAAAGACCAGTGGGGCCGGTCAAATGGGCAAAGGCAAAACTTATGGTGTGTTTAATTCCCCATTTCACCCAAAAAATTTTGGGTTTTGGCCTATCATATTGTAGAATGAAACTAAACACCGTGCAAAATTTTTGGCAAAAATGTATCAATTCTCCATTTTGGATTTTGGCATCCAGAGACAAAAAAAGCCAAAAAGTCCTCTTCCACCCCATGAAAAATTTGACATTTTGGATGGAACTAAACACACCCATGAAAATTTTATAATTTTGCATTTCATCATTTCAAAGTAGTTGGCATTTTGCATTTTACATTCCATGAGAAACTAAACACAACCTTACTGTTTGAGCCAAAACAATACTCACATTAAAAGTTAAAACCATGGATCTTCAAAGCATGTTGAAGCACCACAGGGTGTGTTTAGTTCCCCATTTCACCAAAAAAAATTATGTTTTGGCCATCATTTTGCAGAATGAAACTAAACAACATGCAAATTTTTGGCAAAAATATATCCATTCTCCATTTTGAATTTTGGCCTGAAGAGGAAAAAAAAAAGCCAAAAAGCCCTCACCCACCTTATGAAAATTTTGACATTTTGAATGAAAAACACATCCATAAAAATTTGGTATTTTGTATTTTATTATTTCAAAGTAGTTGACATTTTGCATTTTGTATTGGATCGAACTAGACACAGCCCACGTTGGAGAGCGACTCCGACAGGCACGTCATCGCCCACGTGGCCGACGCGGGGTCCTCAAATATTCCTTCCTCGACGCCCAAACCCAAACCCGCGCCGCGCGCAGGCGCAGGCCGCGCAGCATAAAAGCCCGAGCAACCGACCGACCCCAGCTCACCGGCACCCCAACCAGCCACCACCACGGCACCAGCAGGCACCAGAGGCCGGCCCCGATGCCCGCCTCACCGTCGCGCCCCACGCCGGCTCCGGCCACGCCGCCGCCCTCCGCCGTAGCCACGCCTCGCCGGCGCCGGCGCCTCCTCCAGGCATGGAAACCCAACCACCACCACCACCACTCGCCGTCGCCGTCCCTGCAGGCGGCGCCGCCCTCCCCGTTCTCCTTCTTCCCTCCGACGTCGCCGTCGCCGTTCCACCGTTTCCTCCCCTCCCCGCTGCGCGCCTCCGCCGTGCCCTTCTCGTGGGAGCACCGCCCGGGCATCCCCAAGACGCCCGCCCGGAACCGCTCCAACTCCAAGGGCAACAACAGCAAGGCGCTCCCGCTCCCGCCGTCGCTGCTCGCCCGCTCCTGCGCCGGCGGCTCCGACCCCTACGCCTCCGTCGTCCCGGCCGAGTACGCCGCCGCCATGGACCCGCCGTCGAACCGCTGGAGGGTGCGCGTGCGCCGGACCCGGCGCCGGTCCCCCAGCAGGCTCGGCGACGCCCTCGCCGAGTGGCTGTCCATGCTCAGCCTCTACCGCTCCTGCAAGCGCGCCACAGCCTGCTTCGCCGCAAAGGCCAAGTCGCCGGCGGCCTGAGCGACTGAGGCCCGAGAGATAAGTCGTTGTTGCCACTCAATCTGCTGCAACTTCCAGTTCTCTGAGCGACTGTGTTGATAGCAATATTAATTGGTGTGCGTGATGCCGTTTGCATTTTGTGCGATGATAATTCACTGTAAATTACTCGAATTATTACTAGTATAAGTATTACAGTAAATAGGAGTATATGATTCCATTTGATATATATACATGTTGTATTTCGAGTTGCCAATAATTCGTGAGGCGCCGCCGTACCATTAATTGCAGGCAGTCAATGAAATGTTTTGGTGCTATTGGTGCTGGACTGCTGGTGGTGAAGTAAGCATTCATCATTAATTATTGGGTTTACGTTCAAAGTTCACTGGGAACTTTAAGCTTGTGGTTGAATTGAACTGGGTGGCCACTGCTGACATCAAAAGTCGAAGCGTGTGATCCTGAAAAGCTGATGCATGATGGTGAAAAGATGTTGTATGTGGTCTTTTTGACGTGGATATGCGTATATCACCTCAAATATGCTACTTTGACCTATATTTTTAAAGCAGCGCGCCTTCGAAGAAATACAAATTGTTTTTTGGCATATGTAAGAAATACTACGTACAGGCAACATGACTTAATTATGTGTTCCTGATTTTTTTAAAGGATTTCTTTGCCCAATAGGCCAATACCCAGCTATTGGCTTCTACTCTAGCAACGCCTAAATTTTGTTAACATATATGTAACCTTATTTTAGATACAAGAAGGTCCTTTATAGGTGTCAAGTATCGGGAATAAATGTGTTGTAAAAATTCAGGTATATATTTTTTATAGGAGTTTAATGCCTGGTTTTTTCTGCTTGCACCAACTGTTCTAGAAACTAGACCAAAAAATAAATGTAAATGTAATGTAAGTATAATTAACTGTAAAATATATTATAAAGTTATTATAACTAGCATATTGGTTAGATTACTTTGTGATGAAGAGTACGTGGCATGTATGTAAACGAATACAGTATATAGCTAGTAGAGACCTATATAGGGTTGTAGGTTGTTTTTTTAAGAAAATAACATTTTTATGCTAAATAGTTACAATTTGTGACATTATTATTATTCTATGAAATTATTGTTCATGACCAATGTCCAATAAAATATACTATCATCAAAGTGTTGGTTCCTTTTTTTTAGACAAAAATATTGTCAATAAGTTCAACGACTGTGCTCTAGCTCTTTAATCCATCATAAGTACTCCCTTTTGTTTCATATTGTAAGTTAGTTTAGTTTTTCTTTATATATATATATATATATAAACTATGCATTAAAATGTCAGCACAACTTATAATTTGGAACAGACGGACGGATCGGAGGCCTTGTATATGCTGCTATATATTACATCTGCTGCCTGGTTATACGCAAAACAAGTGCCATGTTTTCCTTAGAGAAAGCACTACTAGTTACATCACGCAATGCAAGCGCCGGAAGCGACAATAAGGAAACGATCCAATTTCTGTGACGAGGGGTGTGTGTGTGCGCATATAGATATAGATCTAGCTTTGTGTTAACCGACAGCTTGGTGCTGCGACATGCACAAAGCATGCACCCACCAAATCACGCAGTATTCTGTGGTTGTCAGTACGAGCAAGCTAGTCGTCCACTAGCTAGCTAGAAACTCTTCTACCGCGCACCTGCAGCGCGTGCATATCTTAACTGCTACATTATATTAATAATCGCATTATATATATATATATATATATATATATATATATATATATATATATATATATATATATATATATATATATATATATATGTGTGTGTGTGTGTGTGTGTGTGTGTGTGTGTGTGTGTGTGTGTGTGTGTGTGTGATTTGTCCATATGTGTGCATCGTCTCCTGATAATGAACTCTCCCGCTCCCCTTTACTTTACGAACATAAAAAAAATCCACGAAAATTTTCCCCCTTTCTCTCTATGTACATGCATGGCACTTTGCACATATATATGCTGCGTATGCATGCCCTTTCGGTTGTATATATTGCTTTGATTTGGACAGATATCGTGCAGTTGTAGTGGAGGCTGTCTTGTTTGTCCCGCTGTCCGACTATGTGATGCAAAAAGCTAGCACTGCATATTATTATGTCACGTTCTCGCCAACTTTTTTTATTAGAACTCGGTCAATCTTCAAACCGAGGGGATTGGAGCTAACCGAAAAAACCCTTACAAAACATTTAGGGTTTAGTAAGGAGGCTCATAATACAAATATTACCCTCTCCCTCCGTTTTAAATTATATAGTTCACTTTAACTTTGCCATAGTTAAAAAATTCTTAAATTTAAAATAAATTTATAGAAAAACACCAATGTCTACAACTTTAAATTATTTTCATTAGATACTCTATGGAATATATTTTTGTAGTGTACCATGATCAAAGCTACAAAAGTTTGACGTAAGATAAAGTCAAAGTAAATTACAATTTAGGTAGAGAGAATATCACCCATTAACTAGATTGTCGTACATTTATTTTCAGTGCCATTTTGTTTATTTACGACTTGATAATTGATGGAAAATGGGCAGCGCGGCGCGGCCCCATTTATTAGACACAACCCGTTTAGGCACGGACCCAATTGGCATGGGTAGATAAGACCGACCGCACTGGCTTGCGGGAAAGGTCCCTGCAGTAACACGTAGAGCAGCAAACAGCTGCAGCGGTATACTCTATATCCTACTATATCATACAAGATCGGAGACTATTCTTTATATTTGGCATGTTACTGTTTATACGCTGCAGGACCATTCGGGGAGGACGGCCGCATGCGCGCAAAAGAAAGAGAGCGCGTGGAGAGCGTGCCAACTTTTTCCGTATGAAAAAATATTATAACTCATAAACAAAAAAACCAAATTAAATTCCGATTGCGCCATTAAATTCGTTTCAATAAATACTTCAAAATTAGATCTCACATGAATATATTTAGATAAAGTGACAAGTGGACCCCACAGTATATAGAGGATGGATGAGTACGGAAGAATTAGGAATAGATGAGAGAATCTTGGTGACTAGGATGTATAGATGATGAATTTAGAGTACCACGAGCGCGGATAGCCTAAACGTCCCACAACTATTCAAGGGGTGATTTCACTTTTTTTTTTTGTCTTTCTGCACGTATTTCTGTTACATTTCAAATTTATATGAATAATATAGGACTTTTCATCATCGATCTATTCATATTTGTTAATTTTTTTTGATACATTTAGAAGGTCCTTTTTTTCAAATGGGAACACTGGATACGTTCTCGTCTTTGAATTTATTTTAGTTAAGGCTGGACGAAAAACTCGAAGCTCGTTAGCTCGCTCGGCTCGTGGCTGGCTCGGCTCAGCTCGTTATGATAACGAGCCGAGCCGAGCCAGGATTTTAGCTCGTTAGCTATAACGAGCCAACTCGAGCCGGCTCGTGAGTCGCTCGCGAGCCAAACGAGTCGTAGTTTTAGAGAAAAAGTCATCATAACTTATATCAGTTTTGTATTACTTCATGTTTTGCACTTCACAAATAGATGATATGGTAGCTCATATGAATATTTTGTTCGATTTAAGGCTATTGAATATATTATTTTTATATTATTAATATTTTTATGCTTTAGATAAATATAAATATTATATTTTGTATATTTTTTTACCTGGCTCGCGAGCCTAACGAGACAGCTCGAGCTCGTAACGAGCCGAGCCGAGCTGGCTTTCTGGCTCGTTAGGATAACGAGCCGAGCCGAGCTAGCTCGTTATCCTAACGAGCCAGAACGAGCCGAGCCGAGCCGAGCCGAGCCGAGCTGGCTCCTTAGCCACCCTTCATTTTAGTCATGACCGCCGGCTGGACGTACGGAACTGTCGTGGGGTATGTCCTGACGCCTGCAGCCCGGCTGGACTCACGGGTATGTTTACTGTAGGACGACATTATCTAATTACAGATTAGTTAGGTTTTAAAAAAATTGTCTCGTAAAATACATGTAATCTGTACATTTAATTATGTTTTTAGTCTATATTTAATACTTTATATATGTGTGTCAATGTGATAGGGCGTAAAATTTTAGGACGAACTAACAAGGCTTAGCGTGTTTCCTGAGAATGGTGGCGCGTCACGTACAGTACTTTGGTGTGTGTCGTCCTTGTCACTGGGATCACGCGTGATCACGGTGTATTGGTATTAATTACACCCCCAGTGTCATGTCACTCCGATACTCCTATGTCCTATGCTCCTTAATTAGCTCCTGTTAAGCTACGCTACAACAAAATCATAATCAATTTTATTTCAACAGACTGTTTTCAAAACCTCTGCTACGTTATTGATTATATAAATAAAATATTTATAGCGATGGTTTAAAAACCATTCCCAAAAGTTAAGAAAGTATATATATATATATATATATATATATATATATATATATATATATATATATATATATATATATATATATATGAACTTTTTTACTATGGTTGGGAAGACGTCAGGAAGCGTTGACTGTGCCTATGATTAGTGGGCCCATAAGAGGGAAGGCGTTGAGAGGCGTCAATGAGGGAGGCGTTAGATATGTCTATGGTCGGTGGGCTCATATGGCCGTAAGGCCTCCTAACGCCTCCAAAGTTAAGAGGATTAGGACTTCAAATAAAAGAGTGTCAATTCTTTTTGTCGTGATTATTTTTTTAATCAAGGGTAAAATGGTAAATCCATAATTGTAAAAATAATGTTTGGAGTAGTATAGTTAAGGTGTATGATTCAAGTACTATAGTTAGATGAATATTTTCTTAAGTACTATAGTTGGGATGAATAATTCAAATAGTATAGTTAGATAAACATTTTATTTGTAGGGTTTATCCAGGCCATCGCCACCGCCTGCTTCCACCGACGCTCCCGAGACCTCACACCAGGACATCCAGGCCGCCGTCGCCAAGGCCGCCGAGCTGCGCGCGCTCCACGCCGCGCTCCTCTAGGTCGGCGGCGGTGCCTCCAATGCAGGGACCTACGCCTGCGCCAGCCGGAGCCCTGCCGTCATCCGCCTGCCGCTGGCCGCCTGGCCGTGTCGCGGCGCTCATCAGGACGGGCCTCCTGCCCGCCGCTGCCGAGGACTACCCCGTGTTTGCCCCGGTAAGCGGACCGGCGAACCTCTGAAACTTCTTGCGGCCACGTTTGTTTGTTTCTTGGTACCAGGAGCAAGCAGTGTTTCTGTGTGTGAAAGGTGCCTCCTTTTTGCTGCTGGATTCGCGTGCCCTGCCTTTCCTTGCTAATGTTTTTCGTAAATTTTGTGGCTGTTTGATGCTAAGTCAGTGCTGGAGTCGATTGTTCTTCTTGTTGCGACAATGTTCTTTTCAGAGGTTAGCTTGTATTTCTAGGCGTAGATTCCAGTTCAACAGATGGAGGGTTTTTACTTTTATTAGAAATAGGTAGAACCCTGCTTTTAAGAAAGCGTACTGCACGAGAGTATGGCCACAAGGGCCCAGAACTGGCTTGGGATGCCATCATACAAAAGAGTACTGACTGACACTCGCAAACATGAAGAATCAATTGACCAGTAGTATGGTAGTATCATGTTTCCACTGAAATTATGAAATATTAAATGGTTGTGTTAAATGTGTTGCCTGCTGGTACAACATTTTCCCTTGGATCATGCATGTTTTGCTTCATGCTGCTGTACTTTCAGTTCCAGTCCGTATTGTAACATAAACCTTGCTGTTTTCTTTGATGAATCCCCACAGGCCCAGACCTATGATGAAGAGCCCTTGGGTGGAATGAACTACATTCGCCAACGCCAAGATAACAGGAGTCTGTCCGAGAACTGGGGTGGCATCGGTTTGGACCATGATGGCCTAGAAGACGAGGTGGTGTTCTCGGATTTCGACAATCACAACGCCTTCTCTTCGTCAAACAGCGAGCTCCATTTCTCTTCATCAAATGAGCACCTGCGGAACAGAAAGGCATGCAGAAACCATCCGTCACTCCTTCAACCCGCCTTCTCTGCTGACAGTTTGCTCAGGTCAGCCAGCGGGATGACAGACTTTACAGAATTTAAGGCCGTTACGACGTGCAATACCTGCAAGCCTGCAACTATCAGTCGGGACACGGAAGCTGATGAGGAAACCGAATTCAGTGAAATCAAATGTCTGTATATCTTAAATCAGTTCTTAGCAGAACCCCATTCTAACATTCAGTGATATGTGGACTGTGCACAACTTTGGTGGAACCTGAATGGGAACACCAGTGGAGAATCAGGATTCAGGAGCGTTGCCTATATAGTTGGTTTTTCTTATGAAAGGAAGCTGATCAATGTTTTTGCATAATGTCCAAAGTAACTGAGATGATGTACATCTTTCTTCATTGTAAATAAGGCTCAGTAAAGTAACAGAGATGATGTACATCTTTGTTCATTGTAAATAAGGCTCAGTTAAGGGAGATTCGGAGATTCATACATGACTTGTTCCATATAATGCTCAGGTAAGGGAGATTCATATACGACACGTACTGATAACATTTTCATTTTTAAAATTTTTATGTATTTCTAGGAACAACAACAACAACATAGCCTTTTGTCCCAAGCAAATTGGGGTAGGCTAGAGATGAAACCCAAAAGAGACGAGAAATAGGGAAACACACAAAGGGACATAAAGGGCACAAGACAAAAAGAGGTCACGGTTTAGGCACGTTGATTGCCAATCTCCAAGCGCTCCTGTCCATAGCTAAATCCTTAGAGATATTTCACTCTTTAAGATCTCTCTTAACAGACTCGTTCCAAGTTAGTTTAGGTCGACCTCTACCGCTCTTTATATTATCGGCCCGCTTTAGAACTCCACTACGCACTGGCGCCTCAGGAGGCCTCCATTGGACATGTCCAAACCATCTCAACCGATGTTGAATCAATTTCTCCTCAATTGGTGCCACCCCAACCCCATCCCGAATATCGTCGTTCCGGACTCTATCCCTCCTTGTATGCCCACAACACCAACGCAACATATGCATCTCTGCTATACTTAATTGCTGGACATGTCGCCTTTTTGTAGGCCAACACTCAACGCCGTATAACATCGCCAGACGAATCAACGTCCTATAGAATTTACCTTTCAGCTTCTGAGGCACCCTTTTGTCACAGAGGACGCCAGAAGCTTAACACCATTTCAACTAGCCGGCTAAAATTATATGCCTAACATCTTCATCAATGTCTTCATCCTTTTGTAGCATCGACCCTAAATACCAAAAATATCCTTCTTGGCCACCACTTGCCCATCGAGGCTAACGTCTCCCTCCTCATGCCTAGTGTATGGACGTGTTATGGGGAAGTGCATAGATTATACCTGGATGGGCGGAGGCGATAGGGCAGTGTTGGTGGAGGCAGGGATCCTGATGCGGAGGACACCGTCGGCCGCGGCGGCGGAGGGCGGGGATCCTGATGCGGAGGATGCCGACGGCCACCGCGGAGGTCAGGGACACCGACGCGGAGGATATCGGGAGCCGCAACATAGGGTGGAGGTTCACGATGCGGCGGACGTCGGCAGCCATGACAGAGTCTAGATGTCCACGTGAACGGCGCTACGACGGCGGGGGTAAGGATAGGGTGGCCGCCGTGACGAGCGAGAGCGATGGCAAGAGCGAGGGAGAGAGCAAGGCGCCGGCGACGACTAGGGCGAGGGCAGGCAGCCTCGCGTCGCCTGAGGTGACCCTGGCTTCAGCGTGGGGTTTGGGTGGGGTGGGGTCAGTGCAATGACCATAATGCCCTTGGACGAATAAAATTAACAAAAATAGCTATTTTGTGTAGGCATCAAGAAGCGTTAGGAAGCGTTTCCAACTATTGTAATATATATATATATATATATTGTTTTGCCCAAGCAATTCCATCTTGAGGATTCAAGCTCATGACCTCTTAACTCACATGAGGTCTCCTACTAACACACCACATGTATGCCTATGACCAAGTATAGGATGTTATCCTTTTGTATTAGTTTTATATAAATCTTATATTCAACATTTCAGTTCATAAATAATTTTAAAAAAGAAAATTAAACTACAAAGTTTTAGATCTTCTGAAGTCTACAACTTTGTTATAGGCGAGTTTTCATCTAAGGTTGTTTCAAAATATTTAAAATTTGAATTTGAAATTTTAAGAACTTAAAGTATATATTTAGGTCCCTAAACGATCTTAAATAAAAAGCTATCAACTACAAAGTTTTAGATTTTGATATAAATGTCTTCATAAGACTTTGTTTGAATAAGTCATGAAATTACTTGCTTGTTATTCCAAAGACGGTTAACTAAGTCATCCGTCCCAAAAATCCAAATTTTTGTTAGCATTTACTTTAAATAAGTTTATACATTTTAATTGAAACATTACATCATATCAATATAGTTAATTTAATTTTAAGTACTATATATTTTTATAAAGCAATACTACTACACACATTTCTTAGATATAGCAAATTCAGCATAGCCTAAAATGATTGCTTATGGAATAAGTTTATATGTTTTAATGAAGCATTATATCATATCAATACCGTTAATTTAATTTTAAGTACTATACATTTTAATAAAACAATACTATTACACGCATTTCTTAGATATAGCAAATTCAGCACAGCCTAAAATGATTGCTTATGAAATAAGCTTATATGTTTTAGTTGAAGCATTATAACATATCAATACCGTTAATTTAATTTTAAGTACTATACATTTTTTTATAAAACAATACTATTGCACACATTTCTTAGATATAGCAAATTCAACACAGCCTACAATGATTGCTTATGCTATACATTATTGTAGTATTTTTAAGAGTGTAGCCTTTATATTGCAGTAATTAAGAGTGTCCTTGTATGTTATAGTAATTAAGAGTGTAGCCTATATACTGAAAGATACAGTAAGCACTAGAGTGTCAAGTGGATAAAAAGATTGCAAGAACTAATAAGATGAAAAATTCAAAGCTAATATATATAGTCATCTTGTCGATCACAGAAAGGGATGAAAAAATAGCTTATATAACTATATCATGCTAGAAAAAAGAACATGATCTAAATATTCTAACTAGACGTCCCCAATTGAGCCTCCATGCTCTTCACAAGACACACTAGGGAAAAAAATCTTAGAAATTCTCACGAAAATTACGGTGTTCACCTGTGATCTCGACGACGATATCAATATTGTTGTACATAGCTTGTGAAACTTACCACACTGAGTGAACGCGCATTCCTGGATCCGGATGAAACGTAATGTGTCGATGTGCTTGCTCTGATTGTGGAAGACTGTGGTTGTTCTTGCTTAAGGCAATGACAGACATGTCTACCTTCAGAAGCAAGCCGATCGACACATGATTCCATTTCATACGAACATAATAGCACAGATTTACTAGAACAGGCCGACAACAAATTAAATCCTCTAATATACATGTTGCCAACCCCCCCCCCCCCCCTCCCCTCTCTCTCTCTACTTGCATAATTATCCGGCATTGATTATATATAGGCTCGAGCATGGATGTGTAACCATAATTTGGGTGGTCGAAGACAAATCGGTGAACAAGCACGCATGCATCTGTCACCAGAAATATACCATTGCTAATTTGGCACAGGCAAAATTCAGATGGTTCTAAGGGGCTGTTTGGTTCAACTTTTGGCTGTGGCTTTTGCCCCCCAAAAGCTGAGAAGCCAACCAAAAAAAAAAGAGACTAGCAGCTTCACCAAAAGCCAGCTTTTGTGCAGTAGAAAGTTCACAGCAGCTGGAGGCCTGCTTTCACCGGCTGTGGGAGCAAAAAATTACCCGCATTGCCATTCGTTATGAAGAAAACGGTTCGATCATCTTGTTCTTTTCCTCTTGTCCGTGCGAGAAGCCCGACGGCGCGACTAGAAGAGGCCGCAGCACTAGGGTTTCCTGGCGGCGCAACTCACCGGCCCTACCTTTGGTGGTCGAGTGGCCTAAAAGTCCAGTCGGCGTGGCCCATCCCCCTCCCTCCATCGCTCGAGCGGCACCCGCAACGAGCTCGGCTACTCGCGCGGATGCGGCACCGGCACCGGTCCCGGCGACTCCCCATCACGACCTCGGCCCCTTTCCCGGCGACCCCCGCGAGCACTGCCCTCCCTCTGGCGAGCTCCTTGATCCACCACCGGCGAGCTCCTCCGGTGCTCCTCCCTCTCCGCCGTCGTTGCGGGTGTGTGGGAGCTCCGCGGCCATCGCGTGCGCGTGGGAGCTCCGCCGCGGTCGCAGGCGCGCGGGAACTCCATGTCGTGGCCGGCCTCAGGCGGCGCGGTCAGCCCTAGGCGGCGCGCGACTGGCCCCAAGCGGCGCCATGGCTGCCATCCTTGTCGAGAGGAAGAAGAAGTCTTCGTGAGGCTGATGAGCGGGTCCCACTTGTTAGTGAGAGAGTGTTACCCACAAGGCACAGTTACTTCACCAAAGGGGCTTTTAACTTTTTCACAGCTCCTATCCCACCGCTGCTTTTCAAAATCTCACAGCTCACAGCTGCTTTTACAAAAGCTACAGCCCGACCAAACACCCCCTAAAAGTAGGTGCATGGAGGACCCCTTGCTATCAACAGAATTCGTATCACACTATCACAGATAGAATGGCTCTGTGCCACTCATTATAAACACGCAGCCACCTTCATCCTCAAAAACTAAGAGGAAAAAAAAACTAGACCAAGAACCAACAAGTAGACATAATAAGGCTCCGTTTGATAGGGCTTCTCTCCGGCTCTGACTTATCGGGAGGAGTGCCCCACCCTAAATTAGCCTCCACAAGCTAGGAATTGAACCTAGGTGGTTTAGGCATACATCCTCACTCTTACCCAACTAAATCATGCTTAAAATAAAGCACGTATGAGCACACACAATGCAAGTTACCCCAACTAAATCTTGCTTAAAATAAAGTACGTACGAGCACACACAATGCAATGCAAATTCGTTTGCACGCCTCCCGCACATTTTGCAGTCATGAAATGGAAAAAGGCGTGATAGTCTCTGCAAATAAAATATGTACATTATTAAAGAGTATGTGTGCACATGCTGGCTTTCTTTTTTATTTCCAGGAATCATCGTCATCTCACATCTAATGTAATGTAATGTAATCTAATCTGCCATGCACATCTCAACACCATTCTACGCAACCTGCCCTGCGTCTTCAGCTGCGATCCGCATACAGACGGCCATGTGTTTCCACCGATTTCCAGTAGGCGAGCGTTTTCAGGACGCAACGGACAAGGGGTGTGTTTAGTTCCACGAAAAGTGTAAAAAAAGTACTGTAGCACGTTTTGGTTTTATTTGGTAAATAGTGTCCAACCGTTGACTAATTAGGTTCAAAACGTTCGTCTCGCAAAGTACAACCAAGCTGTACAATTAGTTTTTTTTTATTTCATCTACATTTAGTATTCCATACATGTATCACAAGTTTGATGTGACGGGGAATCTTTTATTTGCACAGTACTTTTTCTCAGGAAGTAAACACAGCAAGGGCAAGATCACAGAAGGCCCGGAAGTCCCCTGAAAACGATGGCACATTTCGTAGCGTTTGGCGTCGCCTTGCCTAAAAAAGAGGACGGGATCGGAGCTAGGCAGACTACTTCGCGGAAATCCGCGGTGATTCCGCTCTCACTTTCAGGGCATTTAATTTTTCTCGCCATTGAGGTAGTGTTTAGATGGTGTAAAAGTTGGTGTAAAATTCCTGTAACACTTTTCGTTGTTATTTGGTAAAATTTATTCAATCATGGACTAACTAGGCTCAAAAGATTCGTCTCGACATTTACAGACAAACTGTGTAATTAGTTATTTTTTTTACCTACATTTAATACTTCATGCATACGTCTAAAGATTCGATGTGACGGAAAATCTTGTAAATTTTTTGAAAGTTTGAAGGGATCTAAACACTGCCCGAATATGAGCCATGTGGCGCGCACTGCTGCACACCTGACCCAAACTGGGCTAGCTTTGGCTCGTAAGCTAGCAGGACATAAATTCTTCGGTTGGCCTTCCACAGTGTCGGCCTCCACCTATCAACTCTAGCACCGCTCCAGTTAGCTCACAGTGGTGTATAATACCAAGCATCACGTGTAGGGCCCGCCAATCTAGTTAAAAGTAAATAAAAAATCATATGTCGTGCTCAGTCAGCCTTGCACAGGTCTTGTCGTCTTCATCTCAATTGGTACGAAGGAAATAATATTTTATCAATCTGGCATCAGTTGACATGAGTGAAAGTACTTGCACCGCTCTCCGTTTTGCTGGCATCACTCAAAACTGGCTGCACTAGTTGTAATAGAGGGAGTGGTGCTACAATCCTCTCTCCTCTTTTAGGCATCACTCAAGAGCAACATTGTGGAGGGCCTTAGGTACTTAAGGTTGTGAGAGGCCAGGGATGTTTACTTCAGAGCTCAATCAGAGTTAATTTCCCATCACAATCCAGCAATTGTTTTTCCATAATACTCCTGTCAGGGCATCCATCCGAGCATCTCCGTTTCAGACGCCCCGTTCTAAGCCTGAGCAGCCATCGGGGGCCCAACATCAATGTCCCTGCGGCCTCTTCAAGTCTTCAACTGATTCCGCTTCCCAACTCATCTGTCTGCGCGTCATCTAGAACATTTCCCACTCCCCGACCATCGCGACTGGTTTCACCGTGCCATCTGCTCGCAACGGCCACATCCACCACGCCCTCCGCCCATAGCGGCCGTGTCCACGCGCCATCTGCCCACCACGTTCGCAACGCGACTCTGCTTGCCCCACTCAGCCTTGCCCGCAGCAGCCATTCCCTGCCGCACCCCATCCCGAGGACGCGCCTGTTCCAATCTCGCGTCACGCTGTGCGGGCGTCCCTCGCCGCGACCCCATCCACCTCGCCATCACGGCCATGGCGTGCATCGCGCCACCACCACCCCGGCGCCACCAGGAGGAGGTCGCCGCCGGTTCTGTAGTTCTCCACACAGGTTGGCCGTGGCCAGGCGGGTGTACGTTGTGTTTCAAGTGTTTTATCTAGATGTTACAAAAGTCGATCTGAGATGTTGCATATGTTGCAATGACAATATACGCATGTTGTAAGCCTATGTTTCAATTGTTTCATGTGTTTCAGACGTTTGTTTCCAATGTTTCATCTGGATATTTCAAAAGTAGATTTTGGTGTTGCACATGTTGCAATGGCTTCACACGCATATTTCAAGTGTTTCATCTGTCTCAGACTTATGTTGCAAATGTTTTATTTGGATGTTTCAAAAGTAGATCGGGTGTTGCAGGCCGTCGTCCACCTACTGCTGCTATTGAGGGCACTGCCTTGGTTAGCGTGTTGGTGCCCAAGGCCGGCAGACGCCTCCACAGGTAGGGCAGGTGGGCGTGGGGTCGCAGTTCCGCCATGCGAGCGTGGGATTGTCGCTGGGCGCGGTTCCACTGTGCGGTCACGGGATTATTGGTGCGGGGCGCGGTTTTTGGACACTTGCGGATGGAAACAAGACGGGGTGTGTGAGATGCGATGCGGGCACTAAGCACGGGAGCCACGTTCGGACGCTGGCCCGGGGCCGGACGTCCGAGTGCTAGCCTTACCGATTGCTTCTACTTGGCATCTCAGTTTTTTCTCCTCTCCTAGCTAGTCAACATGAACTACTAATTAGCAAGGTGGTCCTTGTAAGTTGTAATTGCATACCTAGTAGACTGTTTAATTCTTATGCAATTCAATCTGCATAATCCTCACCTGTTTTACTCGTACCGTTCTCCCAAATCAATGGCCTCATTAGCTTTTACTGCTCCTAAAAGTAGTTGACCTGCATGCTATATATCTTGCTTTATTATTACTTGGTTGATGCTATGTATGACCTCGAGCTATATATGGGCTCCAAGCCTGGTGTAGTAGCCCACATGTACTCTTATACAATTTACTCGTGTATCTCACTTTGCAGACCAGGGCCTGTTCGCTTCAACTACTGCAGCTGTAGCCACAGCTGCTGCAGCCGCTAAAAAAAAGCTTTCGAAGGAGCACTGGAGGAGTCATGCCCTCTAAGTTGTATGTCATGTAGGGCCGTCTCAACAATTTCAAGAGCTCTTGGAGAAGTAAGTGGTATGGTCTAGCAATCTAATTTTTAGGATCCGTTTAGAACGGCTCCGGCTCTAGTAGCAGCTTCACAAAGAAGCTAATAATTTAGACAGATGGATCATTTTCCAGGCAAACAGTAGAGTAGAGGAGTCAAAGCCGTTGGCTGGTCCTCAAGTGCTCTGGCCCCTCCGGATGATGAGGATAAGCCATGTGAAACAAGTCCTTAATATGATGATTAAAATATATAGTACTGCTAATAAGAGGTTTCAGGTAGCGAATAAGCCATGGTCAGGCAATGATAATAAGCGAGTACACATGGGACATGCAGTGGCGGAGCTAGCGGTGGGGCGGGGGGGGGGCTACCACCATGATTCCCATGGAGCCCCCCTAAGCCCCCCCTACAAATTTGAGGAGGAAGAAGGAGGAAAGGAGGGGCGGGAGGAAGAAGAAGAGGAAGCAGCCCCCCTGGCGTCATTCCTGGCTCCGCCGCTGGGGACATGGCTAAAGGACAATCTACTGGCGGCTTCAGTTTGCCGATTAAATTAAAATAGAACAGTCCTTGTCCCGTTTCATATATCATAATATCATATATTGTACGACCTCATCAGACCCTAAGGCTGCTAAGCTAAAGAGTCAAAGCTATTCTCCATCCATAAAAATGGTTTGTGTTTAAGTTATTCTCCATCCATAAAAAGTTTAGATTTTTTTGAACATATTTTTATTTATATGATTTTTTAACTAGAATCTAAACTACCAACCAAACGGTTTCACAAAGTGATCCCGATTCATCATCAGAAACATTTCTTGATAGAATTTAGATCCGAAATGTTTCTGGGAGAATCTGGGGCCGTGCCAAACACACCTTCCGTTAGCCTTAGCTCTTGTAAATAGGGAGGTAATATATAATAAGCTAATTTTTAGCTTAGGCTCTAACCAGTTGTTAGCTAACTATCTGGCTAATTCTAGCTAATTTGGTTTATTTTTTAGCTATTGCTAATAACTAACCCTAACTAATGCAAAGAGGTTCTATATCTGCTTAATCACTGGCACAAGTGACTCGGCTTTAATTTAGGGGCGTGTTTGTTTCAGCTTTGTGCTGGCTTCTGTTAGCCAGGAGCTCAAACAAATAAACAGCCCGGCCAGTTGTTGAACTAACTTTGAAATAGTGAAAACCTAGTTAAATAAACACTAAAAAACTAGAATTTGATTGTGCTGATAGATACCTGAGAAGCTAAAAACTTATTTAAAAATTAATAGAAAAAATGCCAATGTCCAGAAACCAAAGCCATATAAGCCAGTTTTAATTCAAAAGACAAAAACCACAAAACTCAAACAAACAACGAAGCTAAACTACTCAGGTCGATCGCAAACAAAACAGGCCAGCTCATCTAGATGCTGTCGATCGATCGACTGGCCAGGTGATTAAAACATGAGCTGAAAACAAAACACAGCGAGAGCCGCCTCAATATAATTTGTCCCATCTGGAAAGGAAATAATAATTTCTTCTTGTTAAGATCAAAATATTTGTGTGGTTGTTACACAAAACAATGCTTCCCTAACTATAAAGATAACATGAAAGTGGACGTTATGTCCCAAATGTTATTTATTTCTGTAATGAAGATGAAAACATGCATCCAAAATATTTAATTTGCTATTTACTTGCCCAATTGCAAGGCTGGTGTGGCTACGAAATGCATGGTTGTCCTATGGGACCGGGACCAAGTATCATACTTTGGAATTGCATCTGTCTGTTGTTGGGCTATTTTTCTTTTTAGCGAACGTGCCATGTAACACGTATTTCATTAAGAGAAAATGGGACCGGGACCTAGCATCATACTTTGGAATTGCACCTGTCTGTTGTTGGGCTATTTTTCTTTTTAGCGAACGTGCCATGTAGCATGTATTTTATTAAGAGGAATTAGACAACATCAAATCGAACAACAAACGGCTCAAGTCTAGGTAACCAAAGGTTTCCTGGACCAGGAGCAGGAAGGAAAGCAAAAGCAGAAAAACTAAAGAAAGCAGCGAAGGAAGCCGGCGACTACGGCACGAGGAACTAATAAATAGTGTTTAGAGCTGAGCCGTAGTACGTTCACGTTCAACAATAAATTAGTGTTTAGTTTCAGACGCGACTACGTACTCTAGATCGATGTCATCAGAGTAGTAGCTTTTGTATCCGATTATACGCGGCCTTTAAACACATTCATGGGCTACATCTTGATCTTGTACGTACGACGTCTTCCTTTCCAATGATAGATAGAGATAGATAGGCGATCCTGCACGTACCTGCTGAGTTACGTCGATCACGTTGCATGCGTGTTCAAGTTGTGCATGTGTGTAAGCAATAGGTAGATGGACGCACTAGTACAGAGGTGAGCTTCAATTCCGTGAGTTTCGAACCCAAGAACCCTTGTCTCATGCATAGCTTCCTTACTAATTAAGGTCCTGTTTGATTTATGAATGTTAAAGTTTAACTCTCATCACATCAATATTGCGGCAAATGCATGGAGTACTAAATGTAGACTAATTGCATATATGTCAGCACAGAGTAGGAGTAATTTACGAGACGAATCTATTAAGCCTAATTAGTCCAAAATTGAAAACTTTTTTGTCAAATAAGACTAAAGTGCTACAGTGTTTGTTAAACTTTAACATCTCTAACCAAACAGGCCCTAAATTACACAATACATCTGACAAAGTCCTAGACGCTCTCCTTTTAAATTCACTTATGGGAGACCTTTAGTCTCGAGTGGGAGACCTTTAATAAGGATTTGTGACACCAACCTGGACTAAAATGTCACCCTTTAGTCCTGGTTGGTATTATCAGTTGATAACATCAACCGAGACTAAAGGATGGCTTTTAGTCCCCGTTGCCTTGGTGTTATCGGTTGATAACATCAACCGAGAACCAGGATAAAAAGGCCTTTAGTGCTTGTAAAATTTAAGACTAATGCTTATATTAGTTCCGGATCCCAACACAACCGAGACTAAAAGTGCGAACCAAAAGAAGTTTCTGCACTAGTGAGTGGATAGCGCAACAGGAGATGGTGGATATATCTATAGCAAGAGCACGATACACGAAGAAAGGAGACGATGTCATGTCGATCGTCACCCCCAGGCATCGTATCATAAGATCTATAGTTTCTAGACAGGAAACACTGTTCTACAGTTATATATAAATGCACCGGTTCTGCACAGACGAGGAATTATTATCTAAGGTTCAGACGTCCCCTCGCTAGCGCAACAGGAGATGCCTGTTCGCTTCGCTGGTTTATTGTGCTGAAAGTACTGTTCGCTGGTTTGTTGTGAGAGAAAAACACTGCTGGATGGCTGCTGATTATGCTGATAAGTCCAAACGAACAGGGCTACGACTATTAGCTACGGAAGAGCATCTCCGACACCTCGTCAATACTTCATTCTCAATAGAATAATATTGATGATTATTAATACTGTTTTTTTAGATTATTGGAGGAGATGCTCCAACAGATCACCAATAATCTCCCCAAATATATGGGGCCCACCTCCCTCCATCTCGGGTCCACGATGATCATGGCCACCAGAGCAAAGCTTTTCGTGAATGCGTCTTCCACCGGCCACCAAGCCATCTCCGACGAGCGTCGCAGGAGAGAGAAGTGACAGTTAGAGGTGGGTCCCGGCTATGGAAGGAGATACAACTCCCTCTTTATTTGAGGGGAAATGAGGAAGATATTGGTGATCACCATAAAAAGGAGATAGGAAAGGAGAGCTGTTGAAGCATCGAATTTGGCTTATCTCTCCCAATATGACAGGTTTACGGAGGACGGGAGATGAGAAAGGGGAGTTGTTGGAGATGCTCTAAGTACCCTGTATATGTTCCAGATCGACAGATCGACTAACATTATTATGCAGTGTTGTTGAAGTTGGAAATGCCTCTGTCCTCTCGTGACCAACAGTAGAAAGTCTGCTGCTGCTGCTGATGGATCCATCGATTCTGCTTCAGTATACATACATGCATTGAGATAATGGTTTTCAGGTGGCACATTCCTAATAAGATAAGGGCTAATCCTAAGGACATGCTTTACTACTGAATGCAAGCAGTTCTCTCTTGCTCCTAGCATGCAGCAGATGCAATAATGCAATTGGAATAGTCCTAACAGTAACTCACTAACTCCGTACGAGTAGTGTGGAAGCATGGGCATGGAGGCAACAGCCAACACTTTGGACTTGATGCGCTGGTCATAAATTGCAGTTAGGACATGGTACATGCTTGCATTGCATGACGGTAGTAGCCACAGATCCAACTATTCAAAGTACCGTCGTCCAATCAAGCTGAGGAGCCAGGGAGCCTCACCAGTCACCACCAACCCACCAACCGGCATGAAGAACTCACAACGCACGGAACTGAACCGAAATGCTCGGCATTGAATCGTGCCGATCGATCGAAAGGCTGCGTGCTTAGCACAAGATAGATAGGGCTAGGGCTAGCCTCCTTCTTCCTTTGTTCACCATTCATGATGAATGAAATGAATGGTTATATGGAAGTTGAACTGTCATTCAGATATAAATCCTGTTTGTTGATATCAACTGACATCCAGAATAATGCTCCCTCGTGTACTTGACAAGAAAAAGCGAGAGACTTCAATGAGTGTTTAGAGTTTTAGATGAGGGGTGTTAGCTCTAAAAGTTTTTATGGCCGCCAAGAAGCGAGAACAAAGGACAGAGGTTATATATAATTCAGTTATGTCCACAGACAGACCATCACAAGAAATAAGGCCTATTTAGATCCCAAAATTTTTTGGAAAAAATCCTGTAGCACTTTCGTTGTTATTTGGTAAAATTTGTCCAATCATAGACTAACTAGGCTCAAAAGATTCGTCTCGACATTTACAGAAAAAACTGTACAATTAATTATTTTTTATCTACATTTAATACTCTATGCATGCGTCGAAAGATTCGATGTGATGACTACTGTAGCACTTTTTGGAAACTAAACAAGCACTAAACATTCATAACAATTAGCATGCCTACGTCAACATACATATATATCTTTGATTTGACAACCGTAGAAATTAAAAAAAGCACCAGATCTATCCATTACTCTAATCTGTGTACCTCAAAAAGTCTTTCCTCCTTGAACCACGTCGCTGGTACTGTAGCGTGCTACACTGTTCACGCAACGCTGTTCACAATACTTCAGGTTTTTTTTTTGCCCAACATACTGATGCTATGTCATTTTCCCTCCGGTTTTTTTCCGTGCTTTTTCCTCTGCGCAACACGCGGGGTTTCCTGCTAGTTTCATAACAATTGTACCTCATAGGTCCTAGCTCCTGAAGATAAAATCACTCAACATAAAACCTTGACACACCATGGCCATGATGTGATGAAACGATCTCAAACAAGTCATGGACAATACGTTTAGCCCGGCCCAGGTAGAGAGCCCACACACCCCATGCAATAGGCTTCACAACCCAAACTGACTTTTCAGCTTTGACTTTTGTCCATTCCCTTTTGCTCGCGCACGCGCTCGTCTCCCGAGGCCTCGAACCTCGGAACAAGATCCTCTGAAGTCGAGCAAAGTGACTTGTCTCTGCAGTCACTAATCTGAACCATCCAATTCCTATCCAACCGTGAGCCAAGGAAACAAAACCAATCTCACAGGCCTGTAACCAGGCCCATATCAGCCCAATTGCTAGCGACCCTTGGTCCACTAGTTCAATTCCGCCGCAGACTCCTCCTAGGTCCAGGTCGGCGACTCGGCTTTCCCCTTCTCGCTACGGTCGAAGGTCCTAGCCGGCGCTTCCCTCGTAGGTCCTCACCGGCGCTCCCCTACCCTACCCTCCCTGATCCGGGGTCCTCAGCGTCAGCACCGGCAGCAGAGGTCTCACCTCACAAGCGCCGGCCTTCCCCGCCCTCCACCGAGCGCACTGCAGACACAGCCGCCCTGTGGCTGGTTGTGATGGCGGCGTTCCCCACCTCACCAGTGCTCCCCCTCTCTGCCACCACAATGCCCGGTGCCCGCAGCCCCTGCCGCCCTATGGTCAGGCCCATCAGTGGACTGTAAAAGACTGATAGAAGGAGACTGTAATTGCTGTCAGTTCTGTAAAGGGAATCCCTTCTGTAAATTGTTCAAGTGCTAGTGCTAGCAAACAAATTGTGACAGGTTACTGCTATTGTGAATGCAATGCACAGAAGATGCTATTGTGAACTGATTTGTTGTAAATTGTGAATGGTTATCGTCATTGTGTTGTAAGTTGATTTGAAATCCTACCGTGAATGCAGTGCATAGAAGATGTCACTCGTTACTGCAATTTCATATGGCTGCACAAAAGATGTTGCTGGTTACTGTAATTTCATCCAGATGCACAAAATGATGCATATTACTGCAAGCTCCCTTTGGCTGATTACACTTGAACCACAAAACCAAAACTATCTGAACACCATCTGTCATTGCAGGACAAATGCAGAGGGGACATGATCTGTACTACTAGAATTCACCAATAACACCATCTGTCATTGCTCCCTAAAAAATAGAAGAAAAATAATTCAACATAATGACCATGTATGATTCAGAGAAAAATGTATTACTTTGAAATATTACCGTCAATAGTTGAGAGAAACTATTGGTGACTGCGTATGATTCAGAGATCTCTCCTGAGGTAAAGATGGATGGTTCAGGCATACATTTTGTAGTGTTGCGCCACCATCAACTGGCACTTTTGTAGTTTGTTGCTCCTGATCAGATAGAAGAGAATCAAATAGTTAAATACAATTGAAACTTTTTGTAGCGAATACAAGTAGAGATTCTAATCTGATATATTTTGTGTTGTCAGATACCTTTGAATATTTTCCTTTTTTCTTGTCACAAACCTTTGAACTTTTTTCTTTTTTCTTGTCACACACCTTTGTACTGTTTCTTTTTTGTTACCTCCTTTTTTTGCACACTTGCGCTTCGTGTCAAACCAAGTTCTTTTGCGCTTCGAGGTTTTAGTTTCCACCTCCTTTTTCTTTAGGCTCGCTGTACTCAACAATTCATTAGGCAGAGTAACATTGGTGAGAGCGATGATGGGATCTATAGGGCTTGTAACACCATTCATTTCTTCTTCAACTTGCTTGCTGAGCATGTCAAAGTGTGTTGTTTACTAATAAGGTGCATTTTGAATGGCTGACAGCTAGATATGCCAAATTGAGACTAGAAAGCAAGCCCTTCCTACGAGAAAACAAATAAAGATGACATGATATTAGGTGGCGAATCAAACAACTAAAATCTATACCCTAAATAAATGAATAAAAAGAATCAATCATAACATTACACACCTATTTTCTTCCATCTTAAATCTGCAAATTTTAATTTGACGCGAGCAAGTTGATGTTTCCTTCAAGCTTCCATATCAGTCTTCTTTCAATCGATCAATTCAAGCACAACCCAATAAGGGAGGAAAAAAACAAAAGAATTAGAAGAAGCAGTTTGCCAGTTCGCCGATGGAGAGCACAAGCAGAAACCTGAGCTCGGCGCACGACCTTCGCCAATCGGCTGCCGCACGACCTTCACCGCTCGCGCCAAAAACGTGAGCCCGGCGCCAAGGCAGCGAGGATTCGCGCCAGAAAAATTACCGCAGCAGCAGCTATACGTGCGTCGTGCTCGTGCCTGATGTTGGGCCGGCCCAGCAAGCCAAGTGGGGCAGCTCATATTTCTGGCTCCACCGTCGGATGGGAGTGAGCGGCTAGATGCACAGCGACTGCCGAGATAAGTCACTTTGGTCGACTTCAGAGGATCTTGTTCCCGAACCTCACCGCCGGCGACGACCAAGAGGAACGCAACGATGGCGACGGCGCTCAGCTGCGGCGCGCGCTCCGGGCTCCGACTCCTCGCCGCAGGCGTCGTGGCCGCCTCAGCACCCGGTAAGACCCACGCACCCTTACCCTCCGCCCGCTCACCCGTGCCGCCGCGATCCGATCGGGGGCGTCTCTGTCATGGGATCCGATTGCGTTACTGCCTTATTAGATCTGACGCGTTGGTCGCATCCGAAAGAATCCATTTCGCGCGGTGCTAGATTTGCGTGGCAAAGCTTTAAATGTTCGCTTCGACTTTGTGGGGAAAATATGATTAGCACTTGCGAAGCGTGCAATCGTTTTGGTTAGCCTGTATTTTTGATCTGAAGCAAATACGGAGCTCATGCAAATAGCAACATTGCGCCAACGCTCCAGCCACGGAGATGATTCTGGGATGCATATTTAATTCCCCTAGATTGATGTAGCTTGCAATTCGTTTCAGTCGGAATCGAACTGCACGACCTCTGATGTTGCTTTTTTTTGGAACAAAGAAAAAGAAACTGTTGTTGCATTGGATGGGTGCCTAATTTGTGTCCTTACCTGTTAACAGTGGTGGCAAATGCTACTACTAAAATGAATATGTTGTCTTGCATTTGTTCCGAGCTCTCAGCCTGTATAATTATGCTACCATTTTGTTATTCTCTTGCGTCTTGGTAGTTCATAGTTGTAGGTTTGATTGGGTTCCTTTGCCAACAATGGTTAGATTTTTCTGAGCCTATATAACACACAAGCTCCAGCACAACGCAGCTGCATTGATTCGTTATCCATGGATGTTCTAGTTATATATTGTCAAATGTGGTGCGGAGTAGTTATAGCTGTCCTATTTTGTATGGATGTAGATGTTGACCCAGATCATGTGGAAAAGCAAATTACATTAAATTTGTAATATCTAAATGAAACTGTCAGTTTTGCGTTACTCCAAACGTACTATTCACATTCTTTGTTTCTCTATCACAATGCCCACTTGCCATGTTATTGGGATTGACTGCCTTTCTTCTCCATGTAACTAATCTGGATTCTTCATCTGCCTTTCAATGCATGAGCAATATCAGTCGTATTACCTGTGTACAAATTTTTCAAGTTCACCAATCCGAATGCAATGGCCATCATTATGTTAATCATATGGTACCGTTGGTTCATTACATTATCACTGTGAAAGTTGAAATGGTTACCTTTGTCTCTGTACAACATTATTAGAGTTGGCAAAGCAACTTGCAGCATGAGTGTACTCATTGGATATGGAAATCTTTTATGTGACATGCATTTTGATAATTACATTTCTGAAGTTTCATATTCTCAATCTCAAAACTTTTCATGCATTACATCTAGCCTTCTTGTGTGCTGTAGCTCCTATTCTTCTACTTCTCTGACACCATGTCGTATTTCTCAGCTTCTCGTGCATTCCAGTCTACTGGCGTAAGGAGGATGGGGGCGCACGCTCATGATGAGCCATACTACGTCCACTCCAAGCACATGTACAACCTGCACAGGATGAAGCACCAGCAGCTTAAGGTGTCCCTCGCCATGCTGTCTGCGGTGGGCACTGGTGTTGGAGTCCCTGTGTATGCAGTTGTTTTCCAGCAGAAGAAGACTGCATCTGCATAACCTGCAATGCCCCAGAAAGCACAACGTCAAAACATACCTGTCCACGAATTTTTTTTTCCCATTTCCCCCATAGCATTTTGAGAAGTGCAGGATGGAGTTTCAGTTTTGATTGGCCATTTCTCTATTTTCTCTTGCTGCAGGTTTGCTCTCTGCACTCATTGGATTTTGACATAGAAAATACCGATATCTGTTAATAATACGATGTCTTGAACTTTTCCAAGATGTGGAACTGACAGAATGCATATTGTTATCCTTTCTAATTTTGCTTCGCTGGTTTTCCGTTGAATGTATGGAATGTTACATCTGCTGCTGCACAGTATGGTATGCAGTTGTATGTTGCTCACAGCTGAGAGCTGACAGTCGCCCTGTGAGCTCTCAGGTCTCAAATGTTAGTTTCGGTGATGGAGAATGCTTTGCCTTGGAGTTGAAATACAACTGTTTGTAGCTTGCACTCTTGCAAAGGTTCATTCTGTAACGCCTGAGTACATGCTCCCTCGAGGGTTTTACGTCTTCTCTATGCGTTTGGGATTTACGTGTGTCATAATTTACGTCTTCTCTGTCATGAAGCGCCAAAACTGAGGCACAGTTAACTGCGTTCTATGGACTTTTATAGGCCGCAATTGAGTTCAAAAGGTGAGGCGGCGAGATCGAATTAAAGATTTCCAAACAGGCCGACTGAAACGGGCTGGCACGAGCCCGGTGCGAAAAAGCCCGGTCCTAGCCCGGCCTTAGCCCGCCCCAACCGTGCCCGTGCCTGGGCCGAGGAGTCGGCTCGTAGTGCCGGCCCAGGCACGGCCCGTTCGAACGGGCGGCACGGCTTAGGCACGGCTCTGGGGCGCCGGCGGGGCTGCGGTATATAAGCCACCCACCGCGGCCGCACTCCTCAGGCCCCCACCATCCAAACCCTAGCTCATTTCAACTGCTCTCGTCTCCCTCACGCCGCTCTCGTCTCGCTCGTCGCTCTCGCCCAGTGCCGTCTCGCTCCTCGCCCTCGCCCATTCGCTTGATCGTCGCCTCGTTCCCCTGCTCCGCCATGTCTATGGCGTTCTCCGGCGGGTAAGGGGTCAGATCCGGTGGGTTCCGTCCTCAATCTCTCTGCTTTCCCTCTCTGCCCTCAATCTCCCTCTTCTCTCTCAGATCTGGTGGTTCCCGCCCTCAATCTCCATATGTTCCCTTGTTCTTCATCCCTGAAAGTCGATTGAGACTCGTTCTTAGCATCCTCGACGCATCTCCGTCTTCTGTCCGTCGTTCTCATCGTCAGCCGCCGCAATCTCCGGGGCTCCGATCTCCATTGAGGTACCGGGGGTGTGCATCCGGTCCATCTCATCGTCGCTTCCGGCGCTCCGGCTCTAGAGGTAAGGGTAATCCCCTATCCTAATCCCCTACCCTAACCCTAATCCCGTACCCTAACCGTCTTTTTCTGTTGTTGATTGATGCAGCCGTCGAGGAACCGAAGACGACAGAGATGGCCCCAGGTGTAGGCGACGCCGATGCAGGCTCCAATCGGCCTTCTACCTCTGCTGTCTGAAATGAATGTTTTTGTAATTTCAGTGCCAAGGCCGGCACGGGGCACGCCAGGCACGGTCAAGCAAGTTTAGTGCCGTGCCTGAACCTGAACTCCGGTACGGTGGCACGACACGGCACGGCACGCCTCATCAATCGTGCCTGCCGTGCCGTGCCCAAGCGGGCCGTGCCCAGGCGGGCTAGGGCCGTGTAGTGCCGTGCCAGCACGTTTGGAAATCATTAGATCGAATCAAGCGGAGCGGGGCGTACCCATGGCGATGGCGCTGCGTCGGGTGCTGCTTCCTCTCCTCCTCTTCCTCGTCCTCTTAGCTCTGCGGCCGCGGAGTTGCGTGGCCAGTGGCGGAGGCGGAGGCGAGCCGGCGGAGTTCGAGATCCCTCGGGACGGGAGCGTGCTGGAGCTTGACCAGAGCAACTTCGAGGCGGCGGTGCGCGCCGCCGAGTTCCTCTTCGTCGACTTCTACGCTCCCTGGTGCGGTCACTGCAAGCGCCTCGCCCCGCAGGTAACCGGTCCCCCGTCCGTCCCCCGCTCTGTCCGCTGCCTCGTCCCTATTCAAGGCCTGCTTAGCGTAGGGAAGCGATGTAAATCGTCTCTCTATGCCATCCGAATCTTCCGAGCTGATAGCAAGTTCGGGATATCTTGGCAAGGTGTGGCCGCTCCGCTAGAATGGAGTGTTGTAAGCAGACTAAGCCGGGAAACGCAGATCATGGAGCTATATGTTCCCTCTAAATAAGCGATTGATTCTTAGTGCCATCTGAAAATTCCCAGTGGATGCAGATCAAATCAGTCATCAGCGCATCCATCTGCTATCCTCTTGTTTCTGTTAAATTGGAACACAGGGTAATGCAATCCATAGAGGCAGGGGAATGCTATCGTTCTGTCCTGTGGCCATTTCTGTTGAAATGGAAGTGAGCTGATCACCATTCGTATGGTTGTCTTCTGCAGTTAGATGAGGCTGCTCTGGCGCTGGCTGGACTGAGCACGCCTGTCATTGTGGCTAAAGTAAATGCCGACAAATACAGGAAGCTCGGCTCTAAATACGGAGTAGAGTAAGTCACCTGATTCACTTGGGTATTTCAGTTACCAAACGGGAGTGTGCAAAGGGTGTCTTACCTTTGTGTTTCTTTGGATGCAGTGGGTTCCCT
Organism: Saccharum hybrid cultivar R570; assembly: GCA_038087645.1. Classification (NCBI taxonomy): domain Eukaryota; kingdom Viridiplantae; phylum Streptophyta; class Magnoliopsida; order Poales; family Poaceae; genus Saccharum; species Saccharum hybrid cultivar. The sequence goes on along the minus strand of JAQSUU010000190.1, from coordinate 4,750,613 downwards.
ACTTTGATGCTTTTTGACCATGGAGTACCCTCGGAGTACACGGGTTCAAGGAAGGCTGATTTGCTAGTTGAGAACCTTAAGAAGCTTGTTGCACCTGATGTTTCTGTGCTTGAGTCAGACTCGTCAATTAAAGGCTTTGTTGAAGCGGCTGGCATCAACTTTCCATTGTTTATTGGGTTTGGAATGGATGAGTCATTGATTGTTGAATATGGAGCAAAGTACAAGAAGAAGGCATGGTTTTCAACAGCAAAGGGTTTCTCCGAGGATATGATGGTTGTCTATGATTTTGACAAGTTTCCAGCGTTGGTTTCTGTTAACCCAAAATATAATGAGCACAGTGTATTCTATGGTCCATTTGAAGGTATGGGACAACATGCTCTGTGTGCTCCTGATGTGTGGGTGGTTAGAGGAAATTTTCCTTTATTTCCTTAACCATCAATTGACATTCCCACTGTTTATCCTATACTCTTTGTTTTTTCTAGTGATGCAAATGTGTGATCCACTTGGTGTGACACAGCGTATATACTTATGTGATTTTCCTATCATCAATTGCAGTGCATAACTTTTTCAGCTTGATGGTAATACTAATAGTTGTTTTGGATGCAGGAACTTTTCTGGAAGATTTTATAAGGCAATCCCTACTGCCTGTGACTGTGCCCATCGATAGAGAGACACTGAAGTTATTGAAAGATGATGGGAGGAAAGTTGTTCTTACAATTTTGGAGGATGAGTCAGATGAAAATTCTCCACAGCTAATAAAAGTGTTGAGGTCTGCGGCCAATGCAAACCATGATTTAGTGTTCGGATATGTGGGAGTGAAGCAGTGGGAGGAATTCACCGAGACTTTTGATGTGAAGGTTCCGCAGCTGCCAAAGATTATTGTCTGGGACACAAAAGAGGAGTACGAAGTGGTAAGTAGATTTTCTTTTACTGCTTTTATTTAGTTTTTTTTATCTACTGTATGTTTGACCACATATAGAAAAAGCAATTTATGTTGCAACATGCTACATTGTTATGTGTCAGTTCACACGCATCTCACATGCTACATTGGTATACATCTGTTTTTCACTCGCAACTTACAGCTCAAAGGCCTAGTCATAGATAAACTTGACATCTCCATCTTGCTTTTGTAATTTACTACGGATTGAAATGTTATTCTTTTCCTTTTAGGTTGAGGGTTTAGAAAGTCTCAGAGAAGGTGAGTATGGATCCCAAGTTAGTCGTTTTCTAGAGGGATATAGGGAAGGAAGAACAATAAAGAAGAAAGTGGGTCGTGGTTCCCCAACACTGCTCGGCCTTAATGCAGTATGCATTCTCATCTTCTTGGTTGCCGTCCTTGTTGTTTTGATGTATTTTTCTGCGCAAGGCGAGGAGGATCATCAGCCAAGAAGAGCCCATGAGGACTGACAGCATAGCAACATTCTGAGCTGGCTTAAATTCAAGGTGTTGATCCCGAGCTGCAGAGTTATTTTCAGGGGATAACATCTGATGAGGAATTTTTCCTGATCTTCATTTCACGTGCCCTAGGGTCGGAGTTTTAGATATTGTTGCAGAGTTATGTAGGACCTCCCCATATTTCCCTTGAATCCTTGAATTTGTTGGACTTGCGCTTGAGAATTGGGTTTCCTCAAGCTTATACCATTGTAACTATTCGGCACTTTGTAACATAACATTCATGTGTTATATCTGAGACCCTTGGAGAAATGAACTCTAGAGATTGAACAGCTCGTATCTGTAAAATATTACATCTAGAGATTGAATAGATACTCGTGGGCCAGGAAGGCACAAAAGTGTTTCATCTTGCGAGGCACAAGAAAAGGATGCAGCCGTTGATGCTTTGCTGCTGCAAGGAGATTTATACTGGTTCTAATTCTAAAGCTGAGCCTCCGTTTGTTGGGCGTTTTGCTGCCACTTCGTTGCTCGTGACTGCTGATTCGCTGTATGCATTCCAAGTCAGTACTGCTCCTCTAGATGGAAACACAAGGAGATATAGGAAATGTGCTGTGCAGTACGAGTTGTTTCAGTATGGCTATATATACACGTGTAATGGCCATCAGCAGATGACGCGATTAACTGCTATTCTAGTAATTGATCCCCTTGCAACTTGCAAGGTTTTTGCATCCTGCGCACAACTTCCGTCCAAACCGTAAATGACAAGACTAGTACAGGATCAAAGTAGGAAGACAAACAGAACACCAGAAATTAAAGCACAATGACACAAATGTAGACATTCACCTAAAACATTCTTCTGAACAAAAATAGTTTGTCTTCTGTGCACTTAAAATAGATGCGAGGTATAAACGAAGGACAAACTAAGCACCCAGGTTTATAGCTGGGTATAAATTTGAACCGTTGAAGAGCTAAGCTAAATACCAAAAAAAAAAAAGGTTCCACCGGGATTCGAACCCAGGTCGCCAGATTCAAAGTCTGGAGTGCTAACCACTACACTATGGAACCATTTCTGTTTAAACTCATTCATATATTAGTTATATATTACTTAAGAGCATCATGAATCGACATTTTCCCTTGTTGTTGATTGACATACTTTTTATGAGAAAACGTGACTCCAATTCTTCTCGATGCAGTAAAGTTTAATACCAATGCGAAACAGCGAGCATGTGGGAAAGCAGCTTAGGCTCAGAGAGCTTAGAGACCCCTTGTGTAGGACGCATTTGGCACAGAGAAAATCAATCTTACAGGAAACGTACATGCGGGATGTTTAGAGTTTAGACGGAAGGATTGCTTGGAAGAAACTTATATGAGGAAGGAAAGTTTCCTCCATATTTTTCGAGAAATTCAAAGCTCATGTTACAAATTCCTTTGAAAGTTTCAAGTTATTCTCACTCTCCTTCCTCTCTTGCTAATGAAAATTAACATGCAACATTATTTCTTTTTTGGAATTAGGCACATCATTGCTTAATAATCAGCAAGATTACAATCCAAGTGTATGGGTAGAAAGGTGCCTCAAAAAGCCACGTGCCTTTAACCACGGTACACCAGAAAATCCAGTTTCAACCTTGTGTTTGGCGGTGCTTCTTGAGGGAGCCTTCTTACTTGAAGTTCCCTGCCATCTTATTTGAAGCACAGCCCAACGCTAAACAATGGCTCTGTGAGAGAAGCATTAGAGAGCAAACGTCATTTTTTCTACTAAGGGGTGGAGCCAAGTAAACATTGTTTTCTCTGATTTTTGGGTGAAGTCGGTTGTAAAATAGGACCTTCATCAAATAGACCCATTTGTGCGTGACAGCTCTTAGGCATGGCATGTGTCCTTTGCCTTTTCTTTCTTTTCTTTTCTTTTTCCCGCACACATTTTTTCAAGTTTGATTTAACCAAAAAAACTTATTCAAAAAGGTATTCAGGATTTTTTAGAAGTTCTTTGACAAGTTTTTCTAGGAAGATTAGCTGCTAGAGTTGTATTGTTTTTTTTAAAAGAAATGAATTCTCTAAAAATTTCTACACAAGTTTGTTTATGTTGAAAAGCAAATAATCTATGAGTAATAACTTGACAGGGCTTAAACAATATCTTAAGGGGAGATATCAATGAATTAAGGGGGCAGGGGGCCAGCTATGATGCATGAATCAAATTTTGCATGGATTACTGTATGTTTATTAAGAAAAAATTAAAATCCTAGGGGTGGCCATGTCCTTGGTTGGGCTGGCCTGTCCTCCGCCCTTGATGTGGCTTGTATGGACCGGTTTGAGCTGGATACACCTCCCCTATCGAAGCCCTAATGTTTCCTTTTCCTGTTTTTCATTATTATAAGAGTAATAAAGTTCATGTCTGGTTCTTGAACTTGTGCGGGTGTATGGTCCTCGAACTTAAAAAGTACGTCATTCGATCTTCAAACTATTCATCCAAACATGTATATAGGCCCACGTGTCAGCTCTATCTTCGATCTCTCATCTAGCTCATCCGCGTGGCGTTGTTCGGCCCGTGCAGCAGCTGAACAAACGCAACAAGGAGTCGCTCGCGTCACTGACCAGCAGCTTTGAGGACTGCACGTCCACGCTCCAGGACAAGCAGTCACAGAGGTCAAGAACTCACCGAGCTGCGTCTAAGAGAGCGTCGCATTGGAAAAAGAGACCGGCACGGCGGCATGCCTCCTCGGCCCTGCGCCCTGCGGCGCTGCGCGAGCACGACCTGCGCGGGCGCGGCTGCGTCGGCCACGGTTCGGGAGCCGGTTCGCCCGCACTCCTGTGCGCGACAGCGGCTGCTGCTTGCATGCGCGGCCGTCCCTCGCGCGCGTGCCTGTGCGCGGCGACGGCGGCTCATGCATGTGCCTGTGCGCGCCGGCGGTAGCTCGGCCGCGCCCACGTGCGACAACGGCGGCGGCTCTCCTGCGCTCCTCGGCTCCTGTGCGGCAACAGCGCCTATGCCGTGGCGTCTGTGCGTGGCAACGGCGTCTCGCCGGCGCGCCTGTGCCGGCAACGAGGAAGATGATTATTTCCAAAATAGTCTCTCATGAAGTTTGTAAATAATTGTGTAATTTATATGTCCAAGCGATTTTGTTTATAACCGCTGCTAATCCTTTGATTTAAGCTATTCAGTCTTATCTCTACTCATGGGCACAAATCCATACCCGTTTGGATGAATATGAGACCCAAGCAGAGTTTAAGAACCGGAATGATACATTTTTTTTAGTTCGAGGACCGAGATGACACACCCGCACAAGTTTAAGGGTCGGCCATAAACTTTACTCTTATTATAAACACCATGAATGTTTCCTTACTAATGTTGTCCCCTCCTAGCGAAAAATCACAACTACAAAAAGAGGAAACAAAATGAAAGAGAAATTGATAGTTCATTTCAGTCCTAAAGTGTGATTGTTTATTTTATGATGTTTATTTTTGTGCACATGTGCACTACACTAACAACTTGCTGATTAAACGGAACCGATGAAATTCCCACTAAATTCCTTGATTCAATCTAAGAGCAAAGAAATCAGCGATATTTATTCAGCGCATGTGTGACCCTATTGGAGGCAACACACGTGCGAGAGTACTACACCAGAATTAAGGGAGGGAGGAAGCGGACAATAGGTGGAGCGGCTGGCAACGAGTCGGGGTTGATGAACAAAGGGGAATTTAGGGTTAAGATTTCAGGTTTTAGGGAGACTCCATAACCGGCGGCCTTAAAAGAGGAAGGGACACAACAGTGTCAACTGGCCCATCAGTGGTGGTAGGTTGAGTGGTGATGAGCAAGGCGGCGGGAGCCACCAAGCGAGCAGTGGGGAACAACTAGTTGGGCGAAGCCGACGGCGAGACGAGGAGGGCGGGGAAGGAGCGGGTAAGTGGATGACAGGGCGGTCATTAGTGAGATCATCTATAGTGTAGTGGTAGGCGAGAAAGACTGAGGTGTGGAGGAGGAGAGAAAATATACAAAGTTGAAGATGAACATCGGTATTTTTACGCGTGCACAAGCTAAAAAATAAGGTCCAACAAAACCTCTAACTTATATGTACTATTTATTTAGGTTTTAGATAATGTAATTTTTATAGAAAATAGAGATCATTTCTTTGTAATTTGGTGGAGATGTGCTTCGACTAAGGGGCCGTTTGGTAGGGCTCTGGCTCCTCCAAACATGGCTCCAACTGTGGCTTCTATGAAGGAGCAGTTTCTCTGAATGTGTTTGTTGGTATAAATTAATACACACAGATAAAGTCGCAAGCGCACGGATACCGATGTAGCTTTTACCCGGAGGTATTCAAATATCGTATCCACAGGGAAACGTGTGAGGCTAACTACGGTCCAACTTAACCCAGAGCAGCAACAAGACTTAAGAAGATCAAGAGTGTAGAGGAGATCGCTAAGGTCTTCTAATTCTAATCTCGGTAAGCTATGCCATCTACTGTTCTATCTGGAGAGATGTCTTATAAAGAATAAATGTAGAGTTTCTTCCCTATAAGCAACTAAAAGCTCTGCTAGTCCTATTAACGGAGGTGGACTACAGAGGATTCAACGAAGCTATAAAAGTCACCTTCGCGAGCTACCATCGATTCAAAAAATAGGGTGCATTCAAGAATAACCCGAGTCTAAACACCACGCTTACACTATGAATTATACTTTAACCTAATGGTCATAGATTAAAGCACTCAAAAGAGACTCGCAAATCAGAAGAACAATATAAACACGTTGTTTACTTGAATAAGAAGTCGATTACCAGAGAAATCGCAGACGTAGATTAACTTTCGCCTAGGTACAAGCTGTAGAGGGAGCACCAACAGGCCGGCACCTCCTCTAAACTCTTTCCTTCTCTCCTCTATTTCTAAAGACTAGATCCAAATGAGGACTAATCTTCTCTTGATAGCTGGCTCTAAGAGGTAGATCCTTTCATGGGATCTCTCTCAATGGATCCTGACTAGAGAATATGAATTAAGGTTTCAGGATGACTCTAGGAAAGTGGGTGCGGGCCTGTATTTATAGCCCTTGGGGTGTAACGTGAGCCCCTAGATCAAACCGATTTGAAGGACGGTGTAGATACAATCATAGGAGGCGGTGGAGCAAGCTTCTGGAAGCGGACTGCTAGGTGAGGCCATAGGGGCTAGGCGGCCTTCCCATGGGCCAAGCGGCCTGATACAATGGCCTCTCAGCCCACGCTTTGTCGTGGTGTCTTCTGAAACCTTCTAGAGTTGTCTTTCATAGTTTTCGTGGATAGAATCACTTGTTGTCGTCGGATGGCTTGTTTGAGGTGTATGACAGTGGTCCTAGGGCTATTTTCTGGATAAATCCTCCTGCATACAAATATTCACCAAAGCTCGTGAAATTCATTAGTTTAAACCCCTATACCTATGTATGGTGATAGAATTAAGTATATATGCATGTTATGTTGACAGTGTATATTTGATGTTAGTGACCGTCAACAAGCTCCCTCAAGCTTAATCTTTGCTAGTCCCTTAGCAAAGCTCAACTCAACAATGGATCAGGAGTTGCTACAATGTTTTCACGCCATAAAAGTACACATGCATTCAATAAAAAATTCTCCTCCAGATTAGAATAAACCAATCTAATTTTCAAACTTACCCATATTACCTTCAACCATGGGACTTCTTAGCCTTCACATGGGCCTTGAGTAATTGTAAGACAGAACGATCAAGTCAAAGCACTATATCTCAAGTTCTATGTTTCACCATTGTTTCAGAGTTTTTTATAAGTTTTCAAAATAAAACTCAGAGATTCCGTTGTATGACACTCTCAAGTCTCTCAATATATGTGATATTTATGGATCCTCACCAAGGCAATAAAGATGTTATACCTTTTCTTCTTCCTACCACTAAGGCTTATGTGGAGTTCATAGGTAGGGAGAAAGCTAGAGCATACTTGCAATGCATATATTGTTAAGTCAAACAATGAATCCAAAGAGAGTTGAGTTATACAATCAAATCAATATGTGTATGTGTGTGGATATATGATGGATATGTATGGTGGCTAATCATAATTCTAATTTGCTCTTTGAGAACATATCTCTCTTTTAAATTTTTGAAACACTTACTAGAGAGCAGGAGCTATCTTATTCATCTCTTTTTTTTCAGGCAGACATCTAAGTACCCATTTTTTAGATCTCAGACACTTGTCTATTTTTTTATTAACCCCCTTTTTCTTTCTTTCTCTTTTTTTATGAATAACTTTTGCATAGCTCATGCCTCTTTTCTACAACAAAACTTTGAGAGATAGCAACAAGAACTTTAGAGCATTTATTTGGTGGATAGAAAACCTAGCATGTTTTTTTGTTTACTCCCAGTGTAGGAGTAGAACATTTTTGAGTGAATCTAGATGGAAGGCATATTTTTGCGTCTACCCCCATTGTAGAAGTAGTGCATATGTGAATGGTGTGTACGTGATCTTAATTTTAAGAGTATGACAAACCTCTCATAAGGCATCAACAAAGCTTGATAAAATTCAATGCAAAAGCAAGCAGCATATATGTGAAAGTTTTTCTAGCCTAAATAACATGTATGGCTCTGGTGGGAATCAAGCTTTGTCATACAGGAACTCATCATGTAATATTTTTATGTTTTTTTAAAAGATAAATCTCTAGAATTTTAGTGTCACTAGGAATAATATAAACAGCAGCTCAAACCTTCTCATATCATATCCGTTAATTACCTAGACTTAGATCAATCATATGCTGCCTACGAGTTTTAAGTTCAGAGTAAATTCTTATATCAAAACAGTCATATCCAAAATTCAAAAGAACTCAAGGCTGAAAGCTAGGTACTTGAAAGGAATTACAATAGAGTAATTGTTCATCATTTTCATTAAGAGATTATTCTGAGTCCTCTTATTTATTCAGCTCCTAAAAGCAAACTAGACACACCTTTTATTTTGTTTTTAAGATCACACCTTACTAATATATATAACTGGCTAAGATAAGTTTTTATTTTGTTTTGTATGTTATGCATCTTTTTATTTCTTTAGAAAATATATAGCAAACTTAAAAATAATAAAACTAAAAGGGAAAGAAATACTTAGCTAGATACATAGGGGATGCTCCTCCCCCAAGCTGAATGTTATCGTGGTCGAATGTTGAAGTGATCCTTCTTAGAGCAGGTTTATCGGCGTATGTCCTTCTCATCTGGGTGGAGTGAGTTGAAGGTAGTCGAGTGAACTTGCTCCTGATCATATGTATCATCCTGCAAAACTACTCCAACAAGAACACCAAAAACTCGCGGCATAGATTAGGATAAGGGGTTAGCGGTCAGCCGTTCGAGGATTTACCTCTTGTGAGTTTAGACAGATTTTCTAAGTTGACAAAAGTTTTAGCAGGATATCTATCTTAGCATTTTTAGATTTTCTATTCTATAATGCAGAAAGAAAATATGTATGCATGGTATTTTTATGTCACCACGATGAATATTCCCACGGATGTTTACACACATGGGGTTTAGGATTTTTTACGAGGCAATGATGATATGCAGTAAAAAAACTTTTTATTTTTCTTTTATAAATGCAATGCTAATGCAGAAAAGTAAATATGCTAAAATAAAAATAATTCATGCAAGGCTAAAAGTAAATATGGATAACTACCAATGTTATCTTTCGGTGAGGGTTCGAATTTTTAAGTCCTCCAGACATGACTTTTTCTCCAATCTTGTTATCCCTCGGGTGCTGAAACGACCTCGATTTTACTCGAAGGGAAAATCCACAGATACGATTTATAATGCAGTAGATCATGAGAGCAATCCATCACATTATCAATTATCAGCTGATATCATAGTCATACATCATGGAATTACAAGTTACAAGACTTTACAACACTGGTTAACACATCTATTACATTGAATTCTAGCGGAAACACACGCGTCTTCATCAGAGTCGTTGTAGCGCATCAGTAGGTGAAGGCTCCTCTTTCACGGGCAATCATCAGAGTTGGCGTAGAATGTCAGCGGCGTGGACTTCATCTTCTAAACCAAACTCGAGCGTAAGAACGAGACCACCTAATCCAAGTCCTCATGGTTGTCGTAGATTTCGTTCAAACCTGTCCAAAATCTATCAGTACGATTTGTACTGGCCACTGTCTCCCACCCTATGCTTTTGCGTATGCTTTATGGTAAGTGGAATGCAAGGGTAGATTAAAAGGCCTATATATGGCTGTAGGTTTCCTATGCAAGTTCATCAATATTTTATAAATAAAAGTTCATCAAGTTTTAACCCATCTCGTCCACACATTCTCCCATCCCATCACACACATCTCGCCACACTCTCACACTCTCTAGGCAGTAAGGTCGACTCCCGCTCGTACCTTGCCTCAACGGCCAAAGCCGGATCCAACACCACAACCAGGGGAAAGGTAGAAAGGACTCCTCTCTCTAATCAAGTGAAGCGTAGGTCATAGGAATGTCCATATCCACGGACGCGGCTATACATATAGATCAATCAACTCTGTAGAGCGTGTACACCTAGAAATCCACAAGATCACCATCATCGACGGTGCCCCGCCTAGGCTGATGCCGACTGCCTCCCAACCGGTACGCTACCACCCTACCACTCAGCCCTGGGCCACCTCGGCGTCCACCGAAACGCTGAGACTGTGAGACGTAGTACCGGGCCCCTAAGGTCGCTATGCTGTCTTAGGAGGGTGTGGGCCCCCATGCCCATACCTCCCTACACTATCACCTTTCAACCTAGTAGTAGTGGCACCGCCCTAGTCAGTCGGGTAATCGTCTCCCGCCCATCGGGAGCGAGTGGTGTGCACGAAGGGTCCTATGATTCCGGTTCTCAAGACATACCAGTCCTTAAGGGGACCGGGCAGGATATCTTCTCAAGGGGATAACCAACACCCCGTGCCTTGACGGCACCTCCACCGGGGATAACCAACACCCCGTCTACTCACCATGCACCCATCACAGGTACCTCTCTTGAGGGATGCCCAGGTCATACCCCTCCGGCATGACTTGCCCCAAAGACTCGTCGTAGGATCCTGTCCGATCGACTCAACCCTCACCACACACCCAAGACGCATGCCAAGCTCTCCCCCAGTTCATTATCCAGTTTTTACCAAGTTAACGACACCACGTGCCTTATCCACTCACGTTATTCCTTCACCAAGCATCACATCACAGGTATAATGCATAGTGAAAGTAAAACAGTATGTAGAATGCGAGCGTCTAGCCTATCAGCGGGTGTGTAGGGGAATAGGTTGCGACAAGGTAATGTCTTACAAGCAATCTACCATGCAACCTATCACAGTTCAAATACAAGAAAGTAAAGCACTAGCATCTATATGTAGCATGTCTAATAGGTTCTACGAGGTTGGGTGGGACATGGAACACCTGTTAAAAGTCATATCCAAGATCATTGGTGCACTTGTAGTCATACTCCTCCATGGTCCTTCCTCCATCCGCATGTTCTTCCTCCAAAGGTTTCTAATCCGTTCAACGCTAACCTCGACGCAATTACCTCGATACAGCGACAAGCAAAAGAGCAATCAGACCACTAAACCTAGAAGGACTGCGGAAAGAGAGGCAACAAGGCACAGAAAAAAACAACTACACTGAAAGAATGCAAAAGGAAGAACGACTTAGCCCTCTCGGTGGATGTCCGATCCCTGGGCCAAAGAAATGCAAGTGGTGATTTGCTAAGCACAAACTTAGGTCTTAGCCTAGCCAGTACTTCCCGGGTCGACCGTGTCGATCTGTATGGCTTAATTAAAATGGCACAGACTCTGGCTCATCCTAAGCAAACACCATGGCTCGTGGCTTTCGATCCGAGCGTCATGGAGACTGACGGAAATCGAAAATACTACGAGCGAGAGAAGTTCCGTTCTCTCCCAATTCGTACGCCATTGTAACTTGACGAGAACCAAGAGAGGATGGAACGGGGGAGAAGAGAAGAGAGGTGGTCTACCTCTTCCAATACACACGCCATGGCAAGAGACGGGGCATCGAAGGAAGCGACACACACAATAGAATACAAGTGCCCAAACAACTTGTAGGGTACCATGACCTAGGTGCACTAAATGCACTAAGACATCCCCTGGGTTCTTAGCGGTGTGATTGTCACTGCAAGAACCAAGGAGACTCTACGGTCTACAAGGTACAAGCATACAAGGGTTCCGCACGACAACCAAAAGACGGGTAAAGACACAAGATTCACCTTTCTCTAATCCACTCGCCATAGCAATGACGGGAATCAAAGAATGGAATCAAGAAAGCGACAAACGTCGAACAAGCAAAGAGCTCAACCCACATTTCACTGGATCGATGGGGTTGAGAACAAAAGAGGAGAGAAGAAACAATGGAATCTGTACCCTTCCATCCAACTCATCATGGGACGGGCGAAGGTTGGAAAAAGAGAGGCACGGTTCCCCAATCCAAACCCACTAGTAGGGCACCAAGACCACGCAACTAAACGGCACAAGGCTATTCTTATGGCTCATAGCAATGCGGTTGTCACAGCTAGATCCGAAGAAATGCTAGGGTAGAAGTGGTGCAACACACGAGGTGATTAGGACAAGAACGAGAGAAAGAGAGGTAGAGCCCGATGGTCATGGCAAGGTGAACTCGCGGCCACAAGCTGTACCTACATGAGTTGGCATCCGTCGACATACAAAGGTTGTCCCCTAATTCCTATCCCAATAGAGTTGGCCACGGAGTTCTCGAAACATGCGGGTAAGAACCACGTCGATATTGACATCGAGTCTACGGTGATCGCATCCTAGGGACATAGATAGGAGCTCAAGTTTGTAATCTGACGAAGACAACTAAAATCAAGAGAGAAAACACATGCTTGGTGTTACGGCCATGGCGAGGCGAACTCACGATCGCAACGGACAAGCACTGGCTCTCTTGACCGGCTCAAAGGCACGATCTTCAGACAACCAACAACATGGAACCATGAACCAAACCAACACACAACAACACACCAAAACACAAGAATCCAACAACACAATGACGTGACATGGAGTTGCACATATCCATAGCGAGATAAATGAAGATAAGTAGACCGGCGGCAAAGGCACGACATAGGCATAGAATAAATAGAGATAACATGTAGATGGACAAGAATATATGATCAACAAAGATAGGTCATGTAGTAAGTATGAATGATGATATATAGATATATATGATCAAGTATGGAATGTCAAGTATGAACTGAAAAACAAGGGCTTGCTGACATCGAGATTGGCGTCGACTAGGTTCAAAGGTCGACCTTGACGATGAAGGGCCGCTACGGCTGGACACGACCGAGAAAGTCGATAAGGGCTGGCGGCGTTGCAACTGCCCTGTAAGGCGAAAATTCACGGCATGAAGGCCGGACACAAGGATGGACATGGCAAGGTGGTGCTGTCGTCCGTTCCACCGAGGGTAGAGGAGGGCGATGGTCACATTCTCAACAACGGCTCCTCTGCAGTGGTGAATACCATGGCACAAGGGCCGGCTTTAGCATGACAGCGATGAACAAAGGAAAAAGAAACGGGGCTTTCCCCCTTCAAGTGCTCACCAGCAATAGGAGGAGCTGCTCCGGTGATGGTCGTGGCCTAGGTGCGTTCCTTGGCGAGGCGTGCAGGGGCATGACACCACAGTGGCAGGGCTCCACTTGACGTGGCTGTGGAGGATGGCGTCGTGGACGTGCTGGTGAGGAGCCCGGCATGGAGGCACTGGTGAGGTGGCTCGGCTGCGACATCACGGAAGGTGAGGTCGTGGGGATGGGCGCCGGCGTCGAGGTGGTCGGACGGCACGACGTCACTTGGTCGAAGAGCACGGCGTCAGCTTGATGTTGCAGAGAGCCATGGCGCGAGGCGCTGCTGTGACGTCTTGGAGCAGCGTCGTGGCCATGGGGACAGAGGATGGCGGTGCTCGCGGATGCCAAGGCAAGCGACACTGCAGGCTCGCGGCAAGGTCGGTCGCGGCGTCACAGTGGTGACCGTGGTGAGCTCGTTGGCGCGGCGGCGGTTCGACGTGGACGGCCAGGGCGCTGGCAAGCGGGTCACGGTGGAGTGGCTCGGAGGTACGACGGCGAGGTGAGGAGGAGGACGTGGCTCGGAGGGGAGCACCGGCCGGCAGGGCAGCACGGAGGCGCGGTGGTCGGCTGCTACCATGGCAACGAACGAAGCAGTGGCTTCGGCTTGCGAGGAGGAAGGGAGCAGAGCGGTGGCGGCGCCTTGGAGGAGAAGCAGAGGGCGGTGGCTGATGGAGGGAGGGGAAAGGAACGATGGATGAGGCAGCATTTTATACCCGTGAGTCTAGGGCTCCAAGGGACGCCGACCATCCTAGGCATCCGTGCCCGCATCGGGACACACGGCGCGGATCCTAGGGGTTCGTATGGACGTCGCAGCGTCGGGGTGCGTGGGGGCACCTTCGCGGTGGCGGCGGCTGCTTAGGGAGCGAGCGCTCCCTAGGTTTGGACGCAGGGGGCGTGCGGTCTAGCGGAGTCTGGCGGCTTGGTCCTATGGGGCCCGATGGCGGTAGCTGGGCTACGCGTGCATGGGCTATCACAGGGTGCTGCGCACCCTAGGGAGGCGGGCTGGGCCTCAGGAGGTGCTGGGTCGGCGGTGGTTGCCAGTTGGGCTAAGAAGGAGGGAGGCTAGTTGGGCCGGCTAGCCACATGGGCTTGCGCATGGAGGAGGGGAAATGGTGGGCTGGCTGGGCTAGATGAGTAGGAAAAAGGAAAATGATTTTCCTTTTATGACTATGGAATTTGAGAGGGATCAAAAAGGATTGGAAGGAATTTTGCCATGGATTTGAGATGAATTCAAAAGAGACTTGAGAGGAACTCAAAGAGAGGAAGAAAAAGGATTTTCTCCAACTCCTTGCCAGGGAAAGATAGGAGAGTTTCCCATTTCGCTAGGATGAGTAGAGAGGGAATCGAAAAGGAATTTGAGAGGAGATTGTTGCTATGGCTTTGTGCACTCCAACAAAACTCAAACCCGACAACCAACTAAAGGACAGGGCACACTCCTACAAACAATTCTACATGTATGCAACGTCTTCTCAGTGGGTTAGTCTCGGGTTAGACCTAGAGACTACATGCTTCACACATTTGCAAGAAAAATTTTAAAAAGTTCATATTTTTTTGTTGTTCAAAAACCCAGGATGTTATAGGTGCATCTATCGATCTCGAAGATGGAGGCCTTGATGGTTACACCTCTTATGTTGGTGACTCTGAAGATGTTGTCACCTTTTCCTTCCATATCTGCTTGGCCTGTGGACTTAGGTGGAGTAGGTTCATCTTTCACAGGTGTTGATAATTTAGTGTGGTGATGCTTCCGATGGTGGTGCCACCCTTGTTCATTGTTTGTCTAGCTGGTTGAAGTGAAGCATTAATAGTGGAAGCTAATAGCATGTTGCTCAGTGTACACGTTCACGGGTTCAGATCTTTCACTTGTAGAATTTTGGGGAATTGACAAACCCCTCCTCACTTTGCTCGAAGTGTGTCCTGCTTGCAAAGACAAGGTAGAGATCAAGTGCATGGGCTCTGTTGATGGGAAGACACCAACAAAACCAAAACTTTATTTACTTTTCTCTAACCTTGGGCACATGGAACAAGATAAAGTTGATGTTATGAGTTTTATTTCATTATAACATGGATGGTAAGATCAGAAGATTGAGTATGAATGTAGCATTGAAGCACATTTGGCAAAAAGGGTTGAATTTCTTAACCAATGGAAGGAATGTCTATCTCTACATAATGTATCAATCTTTACATAGTTATGACTATCATATTTCAGAGATAAAGTGTGCAACTTTTTAACTCATTTGGTTAAGACTGTGAGATCTAGAGAGTGGTGCTAGGAGCAAGCTTAAAGAACAAGACATGTTGAGTTAATCAGATTTAATCAAGCAAGTTTGTAACTCAGACATTTGTTTATTATTTATGTGTCTACCAAAATCAAGACAAACGATGACCACTTACCTTAAGATGTTACCTTCATCATTGGAGTGTGATGACACCATATGATGAAGGATAGACGACTTCTGGTGGTCCTTTCTTTCTTGCATCTTGAGTTGTTCATGGATATCTTATCTCACATGTTGTACTCCATTTTCTCTCATCCTTTTGTCATGCCATCTTTCTGCTCTTTGATCTTTTGACACTTTGTTGGATCTTTTGTCTTACTCATTGTTTTATGCATGCAACGGATTAGTGGACAACACATACCCAAAGGAATATACAATTTTAAAACATGGGTTGTTTGTCCAGAATTTTGTTGTTTCATCTATGCTAATGAAAATATGGTTCTAGGATTACTTTAGCATATCTTGTTCATGTTTTATACAAGCATGGCTCAAGGCAAAGGTAACTTGTAGCAGAAGACAGAGTAAATGAACTTTGGTACTTATAGGTCTTTCATCCATGATGAATGAGCTATGTAGTTCTTACATCTATGATGAATGAGCTGTGTCTTCTTGTGCAAAGTTATTGAAGTTCGTCATGTGCCTTGCTTCATCTCCGATTTGAATTCATCTCATGACTTACCCAAATTGAATTGAAAGTTTCCTACAGGGGTTAATCCAACAAAATATCTAGTGTCTACACAAGCAACTTTTAGTTCAATAAGCAAACTAGACTCCTTGTCTAATTTGATTAAGGGAGGCTATTTAACCTAAGCACCACACTTAATTTAAATCCCTATGGAAGTATGTGCAGTACTTATAAACCAAAACTTACTATGGCAGATATAGGTAACATGAAAGAACTATAGATATTTGTTCAATTGGAGATGAAAGAGCATGATTGTTATTTAGCAAATTGAGCATGGCTTGAAGGTAGAAACAATCAAGATGAATTAGCAACATGGCATAGGATTTTTCAGAGAAGCTTGTCCCCCCAAGCTTAAATTTTGCAAGGTAGAATTAAACTTGGATGGATATGATTTAATGTTGCATGATGATTAGTTGGACATACCTGGTGCTGTCATCCTTCATTTCTTTTGCTTTAAACCTGGAATGGTTAGTGACAAAAATACCCGAAGGAATATTTTCACAATTATATTTCTATGCTCACTTCACCGGGACATTATAGCAAAAGGTGAAAGCTCATGTTATCCCTTAAAAGTGCTTGCTTTAGGACAAAGGCTCGTCCTTAGGACACCTTCTAATTGCGCTTAAGTTTGTGAAGTGGTTTCCTTCCCAATACTAACCTTTGTGTATCTATCTCAAGATTCACACAAGATCTACAATATTTATGACAAACATATGCATCTACAACCACACGTTTAAAATCTTTATGAACAGGGAGAAAGAGGGTGTTGAAGATCTCGCGTATGGCAATGTTAGACCAATTAATTCAGGAGATTTCTCGTGTGAGGATGAATTTGATGAGATGTTAGTGAAATAACTTTCATGCTCATCGATGTCATCTTCAAGCTCCAAGGATGTTTTTTCATGAATGTCTATAGGCAGAAACATTGTCTCCATCATTTCATGCTTATGACATTCATTGAACATTTTATTGTCCAAGATTTCCCATGGATTAGTATCTTTCAGGTTGGTCTCGTCTAAGGCTTCCTCCAAACTTGGATGAGTCGTGTTTATTGAAGAGATGGATTTAAGCTCACCGTTTGGATCTAGGCCAAGTTTGGATCCTAACCATAAGGCTTCATCCTTGTCCATCCATTCTTTAACAATGGCATATGTGTTCTTCATATATTCCAAATAATTCTTAATATATTCCTGCCATTATTTTTGCTCTTCTTGGTCATCCTTGTGGTCTTCATGACTTCTATACTTTGGGTGTCTTAGTGGGTTTCTAGGGTTATCATGCGACTTAGAAGAAAGAGCATAAGAGGGATCATCAGGGTCAAGAATGGGTTGAAAGAAGGGTTCAGATAAGACTTCTAATGTGGGCATAGAAGGGGAGCGGATAGAAGTGTCTTCTAAAGGACTTGGCTCTCCTTTTATGGCTTCACTAGACATGTCATCCTTGAATTCTTCCCAATGTCCTATATGGGAATAAGAACACTTTCTAAGAGATCCCTTTTTGAGAGGATTTGAATTATAATCACTCGAAGGTCCCTTGCGAAACCGGAAGTTCAAACTATTCCCAAAATCAACATCAAATAGGTCATCCTCACAAGAAATTTCAAAAGGTTAACTTTCTTTTTTCCTTGGGGGATTTGGATTCTGGGGTATTGATGGTTCGGGGTTGATAGCTAAATCTTAGGATTGGAGTGGTTGTGATTTAGCTATCAAAACTTTCTCTTCTTATTCAAGAGATGATTCCTTCTCTTCCTCAGAGACCTCATAATGAATGCTAGTGCAAGAAGTCTTTTCACTAATCTTATTAAGCATAGTTCTTGCTTCACTAGCAAACAAATGAAGGAAAGCTCCTCTAGAGGCTGAATCAAGAGATTCCCTAGAATCCTTGCTAAGACCTGTGTAAAAATCTAGGAGTATTGGGTTAGGAATAGCAAGATCCGGACTAGTTATGATGGGTTCATTAAATGGTCCCATAATGTACCAAGAGATTCTTCTTCTAGTCGTCTAAAATTTAGAACCTCTTTTCGAAGGCTAACCACTTTAGAGATGGGAAAGAAACATAATCAAAATTTTGAGCACAAAGTTTCCCAATTTTCTTGCATACTTCCTACGTTTAGATCGTACCATTGTTTAGCTATTCCCATCAAAGAGAACAGAAACAACTTCCATCTTAAAGTCTTGTCAGACATACCAGTGATACGCAACCATGCACAGGTCTGTTCAAACTCCTGTAGGTGTGAGTATGGGTTTTCGTAGCCTTCTCTCGAGAAGGATAGATTCTGAATCATTTTTATTAGACACGGGCGCAGCTCATAGCCAGGTGTTAGGATAGGCTCTATAGATAGGAGTGAAATTCATAATGAAAAAGAAAAGAAAAATATGAAGTAATAAAAAGATAAAAGAATATGATACAAGGTTAAGCTAGGTTCAAAATTAACTCAGCAATCATTTTTCTAGCAACGGCGCCAGAAAGCTTGTTGGTATAAATTAACGCACACAAATAAATCCGTAACCACACGGATACCGCTGTAGCTTTCACCTAGAGGTATTTAAATATCATATCCACAGGGAAACATGTGAGGCTAGCTACAGTCTAACTTAACCTAGAGCAGCAACAAGACTTAAGAAGGCCGAGAGTATAGAACATATCGCTAAGGTCTTCTAGTTCTAATCTCGGTAAGCTATGCCTTCTACTATTCTATCTGGGGAGATGTCTTATAAGGAACAAATACATAGTTTCTTTCCTATAAGTAACTAAAAGCCCTGCTAGTCCTATTAATGGGAGGTGGACTACAGAGGATTCAATGAAGTTATAAAAGTCACCTTCGCGAGCTACCACCGATCCAGAAAATAGGGTGCATTCACGAGTAACTCCAGTCTAAGCACCACGCTTACACTATGAATTATACTTTAACCTAATGACCATAGATTAAAGCGCTCAAAAGAGACTCGTAAACCAGAAGAACAATATACACACATTGCTTACTTGAATAAGAAGTTGATTACTAGAGAAATCATAGACGTAAATTAACTTCCGCCTAGGTACAAGCCATAGAGGGAGCATCGACAGGCCGGCACCTCCTCCAAACTCTTCCCTTCTCTCCTCTCTCTATTTCTAAAGACCCAATCCTAATAAGGACTAATCTTCTCTTGACAGCTGGCTCTGAGAGATAGATCCTTTCATGGGACCTCTCTCAATTGATCCTGACTAGAGAATATGAATTAGGGTTTCAGGATGACTCTAGGAAAGTGGGTGTGGGCCTATATTTATAGCCCTAGAGGGTGCAACATGAGCCCCTAGATCAAACCGATTTGAAGGACGGTGTAGATACAATCATAGGAGGCGGTGGAGCAAGCTTCTGGAAGCGGATTGCTAGGTGAGGCCACAAGGGCTAGGCGGCCTTCCCCATGGGCCAAGCGGTCTGATACAATGGCCTCTCGACCCACGCTTCGTCGTGGTGTCTTCTAGAACCTTCTAGAGTTGTCTTTCATAGTTTTCGTGGATAGAATCACTTGTTGCCGTCGGATGGCTTGTTTGAGGTGTATGACAGTGGTCCTGGGGCTATTTTCTGGATAAATCCTCCTGCATACAAATATTCACCAAAGCTCATGGAATTCATTAGTTTAAACCCCTATACCTATGTTTGGTGATGGAATTAAGTATATATGTAGGTTATGTTGACAGTGTATATTTGATGTTAGTGACCGTCAACAGACTTGAAGCTGTTTTAGATAAGCGTTTGGTAAAATAGCTTCTCCTAGTTGTTAAAAATGTAAAATGTCTATATTACCCTTATGTTTTTTTTTCTTTTTTCCTCTCATTTTTCCCTCATTTATTTTATTGTTTTGCTTTTCTCTCTCCTCCTTATCTCCTTCACCACGCGCACGCAGAGTCTTCATCTTCGCTTCCGCAGCCACCGAGATGACCTCCACGGTTCCACCGATGGTCGCCCGAGGCCTGCTGGCCCCTTTCTCGTCCCTAGCCATGCCAGATCTCTAGCCCTGTCGGCCCCTTCCTCCTTCCTAGACACGCTAGTCCTCTAGCCCCGCCTAGGCCTGCTCCTCTCCCAGCACGCCCGCGCGGCACGCGCAGCCTGCACTCCACCTCGCCTCGCTGTTTTTGTCACCGATAGCACGCCATCCATCGTAGCTCTGGCTAAGATCCTCCAGCATCCTTCCTCCCCTCCACCCGAGATCTGCTAGCGCCCTTCCTCGTCCTCAGCCACGCTGGCACTCCCACATCCTCCTCGTCGAGCTCGCGTGGTGCCCGTGCTCTGCCTTGTCGTCGCTCCCATGCTCCACCTCATAGTCACGCCATGGACCGTGGTGCCCACGTAGCCTCGCCCGCCCGGGCTGGGGCAAAGTATTCAGGCCCACGCACTGTCAGAAGGAGCAGGGAGAAGCCATGTTTTTAGGGTTAATTGGAACGCTGCCATTACAATTCTATGACTTTCAAAATATAACATTACAATTCATGGTATTGTAAACTTGCCATTATAATTTCAGTGGAACGTGATTGATGCCATTCTGTACGCTTGCTACAACCTGTGGCCCACCTGCAGATGTACGTATATGATGACATGTTTTGTATGGCCTGTATTGCCCCTGCCTCATCTGACTAAAATGAACTGGACGCCTAGACCCGTATTGACCCACCAGCTCACTTCCTTTCTGTCTCCTCTCTCCCCAAACCCTAACCCAAGCTTGGCGGCGGCGGTGGCGGCAGCGCAGGCGAGCTGGCGATGGAGGTGTAAGGATCCCTGGTAGGCCTAGAGGGGGGTGAATAGGTGTATTTAAAAATTTCTATACAAAACTCAAAGTCATTTGTCAGCATTTGTTGGAAGTCCCGACAGTTTGGGTCAGAACTCCCGACGTCGTCAGAAGTTTTGACGTCAGCTGTCGGGAGTCCCGACGCCTACGTGGAATGAACTATAAGTGCTCAAATGAACTTTGTGAAGCCAATAACTTACAACCCCACTTCCTAGTGGTAAGATGAAGTTGTCCTAGTGTTTTCTTGACCTTATAGCGCCACTAATTTGTAGATCATGACCAAAACCTAAGAAATAACTTGAGAGAGAGAGAACAAAGAACATGTAATCTCAAGTAATCACAACAATAATGAGCACACGGGACACAAGGATTTATCTCGAGGTTCAACTCGCCACTAAGGCTTGTCTACGTCCTCGTTGTTGAGGTGACCACTAAGGTCAGAGTCTCTTTCACCTCCTTGCCTCTCTCAAGCAACCACAAAGGTAAGCTTGAGTTCTTCACTAGAAAATCAAGGGTAATACAAACTTCCCAAGGTTCTCCCACAAATCAAGAGCTCTTGGGTGACACCTAGCCGGCTAGGGTTCCAATAACCCAAGAGTAACAAATGCAAATCCAACCGGCTTGACGAAGAAATCAAGTGCTCAAGCTTTGGATCAATGTTTCTCTCACTAAATCCCTTCTCTCAACTCAATCTCTTGCAAGATTTGAATCTAGGAGCAAACAGGAGAAGGGGGAGCTTGAGAGCTAGAGAGCACTTTTACTAAAGGTTTGGTCGAGTGGAATCAATGGGCAATGGTTAGAAATGAGGGAAGAGCTATTTATACTCTTAGTTGAAATTCAGCCATTCAGATCTATGTTAGGACTTCCGACACAGATCTTAGGACTCCCGATGTATGAAGAAAACACTATTCATCCAAGTCAAAAGTCTGCATGCAACATAGGCCAATGTTGGGACTCCCGACGTCTGCGTGAGCAAAGGGCCTAGCGCTGGGACCGCTGACGTTAGCACACAGCTGATGCGGGTGCGAAATCGATTGGCTTGGCGTTGGGACTTCCGACGAGTGCACGTGCATAGACCTCAGCGTCGGGACTCCCGACTCACGTTGGGACTCCCGACGACCAAGGTCGCCGCGCAACTCGTTTTGACTCCTGACTCACGTCGAGACTTCCGACACCAACAGACCCAAAAACTATTCTACGTGCTCGTGGAGTGCTAGAGTTCCTCTCTTATGATTTAGTTTTAATACTTAAGCACTCTATTTTCCTCAGACCAACTAGATTTGCATCCCCTTTATAGTACGGCATAGCCTAAACTCAAGATCAAATATCAAAGAATTTAAACACTTTTGAGTCCATCACCGCGTCGTTTTGTAACTCGGACTCCACCATCTTATGTATTATCCTCATTCTTATTTTACCTGCTTGTCATCTCAATAAATCTCATTAGTCCTCTAATCATGTGGTCATTGTCACCAAAACCCACAATTAGGGCTTAATTGCACTTACAATATCCCCCTTTTTGGTGTTGATGACAACACTATTAGAGCTTACAAAGGATCAAAATATAACTGAGATTTTCGAGCCATGGGTGTAGAGACTCCCTCTAAATATGTGAATAGAGAATTAAATTCTCAAATTGGCATAAGAGGCCAAAATTCACATATAGAGTTATGTGATGGGGCTCCCTCTACATCCATGCTTCTGTGGGGTGCTGCACATAGTGTCACAAGAATATACGTGATGCGTATGACAAGTATGCACACAAACATCTAAGGCGATAAAAAAATTGTACCCCCTCTCATTCTCCCCCTTTGGCAACAAGCACCAAAAAGCAGGAAAAGAAGGAAGAGGGATACAACAAACTTGACAAATTATGGTCAACAATAGATAATCAAAACAAGCAATGACCATAAAATGCAAGTTCTCTTTTGATAAAGAATTTTGAAACACATTATGAACTTTTTGCAAATATTTTGCCTTGATACTAGTTGATCAATCAAAGGTGTGCAACATTTCAAACCACATTACAAGAGTCAAGTATTTTTAGTTCACTACACAAAGCACAAAACCTTGACTCGTCGAGAGGCTTAGTGAAGATATCGGCTAGTTGCTTTTCAGTGCTCACATGGCGAATTTTGATATCTCCTTTGGCTTTGTGGTCTCTCAAGAAGTGATGTCGGACGTTTATGTGCTTAGTTCTTAAGTGGCTTACGAGATTGTTTACAAGCTTTATGGCACTTTCATTGTCACACAATAATGAGATTTTGGTAAAGTGACCTCCGAAATCATGAAGGGTTTGTCTCATCCAAAGTAGTTGAGTACAACATGCACCGGCTACAACATACTCGGCCTCGGCAGTGGAAAGGGCTACACAATTTTGCTTTTTAGAACTCCAAGACACTAGGGACCGTCCAAGGAATTGACACGTCCCCAAAGTGCTTTTTCGATCTACTTTGCAACCGATGTGTAACACCCCAGGTGTTTGGCTTGCATTTGTGCATGTGCATTGCATAACATAAGCACATTCATTCTATTATCACATGTGCATCTTTGTATGTTTCAATGTTTCAACATAATGTTTAAATGGTGCTTATGCATAGGGGTATCATGTGTGGTGTCCCTATGTTATGCCTAGTACCCTACAGGGGTTGAACATGCCTCATAGGCCATGTTTCAAGTGTGGCATGCCTTTGTTTCAATGTTTCAATTGGTTGTTTTGCTTGTTTCAATCGAATGTTTCATATGTTTCAATTCTATGTTTCAGTTAATTTGAGAAGCTAGAATACATGGATCATGTGGAAATGAATGTGGTGACTCACCAAAACACCCTAGCTACACTTAGAATGTCATTAGGAACAATGTTCATGAAGGTCATTAGCACTAACTATGCTTTTAGGTGCTAGTTGGACTTGTGTTGACCCCTAGAGCTATTCTGTTTGACTGATTAAAAAGTGTAGCTAGAAGTCAATTCATGGTGGTGCACCCCTGAACAAAGTTGTAGCAAATTTGTTAGGGAACAAAAGTTGTAATATGGCCATCTCATAAAAATGACCAGAACACCCTCAAAAGTGGTCCACAAGTCAGTTAAGGGGCTGTTTTGGACTTAGCAGTTTTTGGCTAAGTGTAAAACTAGGTTGCAATTTGAGGTACCCCACTTTAGGGCTCTGTAGTTCCAAATCCTGGCTGAACTAGCTCAAGTTCATATTGACAAAGTTAAAGACCCCACATAGCTCTACAAGTTTGTCAATTACACTTTACATAAACTCGATCTAGATTAGGAGTTTTAGGGTGTCAAACATGCTCTGTCAGTTGGTGGTGGGGTGCTGATTAAGTAGCTGAATTTGAAATCTTCAATGATCGGTGGCTGACCGGCCTCAGGCCGTTATCGCCATGTGGGCGCACCGTGGCGTCTGTACGCCATCCGCGGGCCCACCAGTCAGGTCGAGGAGTGCCTCAAGAGCGCCACGAGGCCACCATCGCCTCTACTTGCCTCTGCCTCTCTCTCTCGTTCTCTCCGAAGCGGAGGGCCATCGCCATTTCTGCCTCAAGCTTTGATGAGCTCGCGCGCGCTCACCACCGCACCCCCGCCCACCAAATCACGTCAATTGCTCATCCTTGAGCCCTTCTACCTCCTCACACTCTTTGCGCTGCAAGCCAAGCCTTGGTAAGGCCACATTTCCAACGCTACTGCCATGGAAGGCTCATTGGAGCTCCGTCATGTTCGAGCTCGTCATGGCCGACCTCTCTGGCGCCTCCATTCCCCTCTTCTCAGTAGCATAGTGCGGTGCCTAGATAACCTCGATGCTCACGCCAGCCTTAGGTCGGGCCACCGTGGCCGAAGTTGGCCGGCGCGCACCACATAGCTCTGCCGCACCTGCCATTGCCGGTGGTGTGTCATTCTGGCTAACCCTAGGAGCCCCAAAGTACACCACCCGGTGCAGAATCATGCAGGGAGCACGAGGGTGCCTTAGCTTCGCCAGCTGACTCACCGGCGGCGAGCTTTCACTGCCGCTCCTCTGCCCCTATCTCTGTCCCTCTGGCTAGCGGGCCCCGATTTTCAGCACTCGGGCAGGAGATGGCCACAGGCCACGTGACTTAACCGGGCCGGCCCAGTAGCCTAGTTAGAGTTAGGAAATTTGGTTTTGTTTTTATTCTTTTCACAGATTTGAGTGCTAGATTCAAAAATCCATATATCAAGATTTGTAGATCCAAATGATGTGATTCAAATTTTGTAGTTCTCCTTGGGAAGTTTAGTTTTTATTAAAAATAGAAAACATACTATGTTCTATTATGAAAAATGGAGTTTTTATTTATGCCTTTTATGTATGCATGAAAAGAGGAAAATCATATCTCCTTGTATACAGCTCCAAATGATTTGAAAATTTTATGGGGTGTTGTTTATGCCATGAATAGCTTGTAGTTTAAATTTCATTAATTTTGGATACTGTATGGTGGAGTTATGTATTTATCTTGTTTGCATGGGGGATCTTGTGTGAATTTTCATAATTTATCTATAGATCCAGTAAAGGTAAAATTTGGTGAGTGCTATTCTTATGTTAATAAGGACCTAAGAAAATTATGAAATTTGTTGTTTTATACTTTTCAATAGGGTTTCTCATTTATGCCAAAATCAGTCCTTCTGTCTGTTATTTTTGGTATAGGAAAATATACTTGCTCAATTGCTATGAAAATTTATAGTAGCCTCCTGGATGTATGTGGTAGCCCCTATAATTTTTATATAATTAATTGTGGAGTTTTGATATAGGTTCCTTTATTCACCTAATTATCTAAATAAATTAATAAAGGGCATTAAAGAAATTATTTAGATGTCGGTACCACACTTTCTGGTGTTCTTTTCATATGTGTAATAAGTTGGCAAACTTGGTTTAGCTTAAGTGTGCTTTTGCTATATCACTAAATATTTAAGTTAGTGAATCTGCCAATTCTGGACAGATTTTAAGATGTTGTTAATTACTCTATATAAATAATAGTTTTATGACTTGTGGTCTATAACAAAGTTGTTGTGAATTTCATGATTCAATTTCTGTTAAATTTTGGTGTCATTTGGCCATATAGTTTGGGAGTTATAGCTGCTCAAAGTTGGCTCTCAGCTTTGGTTGCTCTCTATTTGCACAGAATAGATTCTGTGTTTGCTTTAATTCGACCTAGTAAACTTTGGAATCATGCTTCAATGTTTATAAATGATTTGTTGAGAATTTCATAAGCTTTCCAGAATGTTCTCTTGCAAGTCAATTGGATTTGTAGAAATCCTGTTGTGGTTGGTTTAATGAACTACTCCTTTCTCTGTGAAACCTGAACTTTCTGATTGTGTCTTTATTATACTTAAGTATACTAGTGATGTATGAGGTGCTTAAATTTGATTAAGGTGAGTTTAGGTGCAGGTGTTAGGTTTTTAACTGAAGATGAACATCTTTATCTTAGGTTGTGCAAGTTAGGTGAGTTTAATCTTGCTCTGTAGAAGAAAGATCGAGACATGTTTTAAAGTGATTTGAATAGAGCATTGCACCTACTCGGTCAACGAATGCCATGTGATGTTTTGTTACTTGCTGTTATTCATCCATCATAAGCATCATGTCACTCTTATGTATTCATTGTATTCATCTTCTGCATATGCATGCAATAGGTGTTCCAGAGGGCGTGACCTTGCTAGAATACGACGGGACGAGACAGGAAGCTCTAGAAGTGCAGTAGCCCGAACCCGGAGTTCAGGAGGTGCAGGCCCCCGAAGGAGCAATAGAAGGAGACGTGGTAGACTATCCGAACCACACGCCTTGCAACTTCATGAAAGGCAAGACCCAGAGCATTATAAGCCTCCTAATTTCTGAAATGCAATTGAGTACTATGTTATATATATTGTTGCATTAAGTTATAGGTGTTGGATGAAAACACTTGTTGCATTGATTACCAATCCTTGTCCAGATATTATACCTTGAATCCTAAGTAGCTCAGGCTCGAGTAGATGCTTAGCCCTGCTTTAAGTAGTAGAAGTCGGGTGATTTCCTATCACCTGCGAGCTATAGGACTATACAAATGGCACGGTGGGCTATATTTGCTATTATGGAAAAGAACCTGGTTAATTTGAAAGAAGACCGGGCGAGGGCTTATAAGGCTTTAGGCTTACAGTGAGTCCATTTGTGTCGTTTAAGGACTGATTTCTTAGAGCCTTTTCTTGTCATGTTGAACGCATGCCTAACACTTAGTTGGCCGGTCTGGTGACCGACCGCCAAGCCGAGTAGCTCAACTCAGGCTAAGAGTCGATAAGTATAAAGTACACCTCGGAAGGGAGCCATAGGCGTGAGTCCAAGGGCAGGTGATTTAAAAATCTTGATCATCCTGGCAGAAGGGTAATCCCTGAGAGTGCTGGCGCTGATCAAACCCGCGAATTTGGTTCCTAAGTTGTACCAAAGGTGATCGATGGCTGCCTTTAGTGGGGTTTGCCAAGTGAGTGTTAGGAATATCCCCTCAGCTGAGTTGTTATTCGATTCGAGTCGTCGTCTCTCACCGGTTAGTGAGAACTTGACGGGAGTATCTCTAAAGTAGATAAATTAAATAATATGGTGGTTCAGGAATGATGATTTGATGATGGCCTTATTATACCTGCTATGGTTAATACTGTTTGCTCCTAATCAAGTGAGTGCTCTAGTACAGGTGCTAATATAGATGATAGGTTAATAATTATTAACTTGACGCTTTAGCATTATGATTACTTATCTGTACTAAGATTTATGCAAAATGTTGTCAAGCTAGCCCCACTTATACCAGCCTTGCATGATCCTTGGTGTCACTTTATTTCTGGTTTATGATGGGTAAGTCTAGCTGAGTACCTTCTCGTACTCAGGGTTTATTTTCCACCTGTTGCAGATGACCTGTTCTATTCTGGGTGCTACAAGTACTGTCTCCTCCTAGCTGGAGATGAGGACTAGATCGTTGGGCATGATCTCTACTAGTTATCTTTTCTAAGATGCTTTTGTGGGACATGACTTTTAGCTGGCAAAGTATTTAAACTTATAAAGTTATGTATCGAACTATGTTGCTTCCGCGAAACAAACTCGGTTTGTAATATTTTATTTTGAACTCCGATGGATGTAATCCATTTGACTTGTGAACTGTTGTAACGAATGATGTATTGTGTTGAATCACTACGATCTTGGCTTCTATGTTGAAAGTTGTTTGAAATCCTTTGAGATTTCTGGACTACCGGGGTTATGGGAGCTTAAGTACAGGAATTTGATCACTTCGATGATTGTTTTTGTAATTACGTTCTTATAATTTGGTCGGTTCTGTTACACGGCGTAATCAGAATTTGAATACCCAAGTAGATCGAACTTAGAGCCCTTAGGATACCACAAGCCAAGGTTAGGAGTCCCCCGCTTACGCTTCCACTTAGCCTGAGTGTCTCACTGTAGTCCCTCCATAGCAATGACAGCATTCATCAGAGTACCAAAAGTCTAGTAGTTCCCAGTATACAACTCCTTCTGCAAAATACAAGAGAGGTGAAAGCCCAAGTTTGGTTTTGGTAATTAATGACACCAAGTTGCTAATGCCATGTGTTAAGTGTTTTGAGTTAGTGAAGGGTCGAGATGGCGGACTAGAGGGGGGGTGAATAGTCCTTTCTAAAACTTAAACGCGTAGGCTAACCAAAACAAATGCGGAATTAAACTTATCGGTCTAGCCAAGACTACACCCCTCTATCTAAGTTCACTAGCACCTTGCAAAGATCCTAATTAAGCAACTAAGATGCTAAGCTTAGCAAGAGCTCACCTAATCAATTCTAGAGCAAGGTCACACAAACCTATGCACTAGTACTTTGCCAAACGAGGGAGCTCCTACACAACTAGTGAAGCAAAAGCACAAAGCTTAAGCTCGCTAGCAAAGCTCAATAACAAGGCAACTAATGCCAAATTAGAGAGCGCAAAACACTTAGCTACACAAACTAAGCAATGTGACTAACAAGGTTACACAAACCAAATTAGTCACGCAAAGGGAAGCTTCTATCTACACAAGCAAGAAGACAACTAGCAAACTATACAAGCAAACTAGTTACGAGAGCAACTACACAAGCACAAGTATATATGAAAGTAAATACAAGCTTGTGTTGCACGAAAGCAAACCACCGAGAAGAGTAGACAATGTTGACACGGTGATTTTCTCCCGAGGTTCACTTGGTTGCCACCAAGCTACGTCCCTGTTTTGTCGACCAACACTTCGTGGTTCGGCGGCTAATCGGTCACACACCGAGCCTCTCAAAAGGCACCGCAAGAACCCACCATAAAGTGTGGTAGCTCAATGACACGCTCAACTAGAGTTGCTCTTCGCGATCCTCGCGGGGTGAGCACAATCCCCCTCACAAAGCTTCTCCGGAGCCTCGCACAATCTTCTTGCGAGCTTCGATGGAGCCACGAGCCACCAAGCCGTCTAGGAGGTGGCAACCTCCAAGAGTAACAAGCACCACCGGCTTGCAACACGATCACCTAGTGCCACACGATGCAATCTCTCAAAGCAACGCACTAGAATCGCTCTCTCACTCGATCCGATGAACACTATCAAGTATGAGTGAGTTAGAGGGCTCCCAAGCACTACCACACAAGTCACAAAGACTATAGTGTGCTCAGCTGCCGGCCATGGCCGGCCAAGGCATCTATTTATAACCCCACGGTCAAATAGAGCCGTTACCCCTTCACTGGGCAGAATTCGGGACGACCGGACGCGCCGGTCGTAACTGACCGGACGCGCTCAGTCGCGTCCGATTCTCCAACGGTCACTGACCCCCAACGGTCAAACCAGCGACCGGACGCGCCGCTGCCAACGACCGGACGCGCCCGTCAAATGACCGGACGCGCCGTTCAAACTGATTGGACGCGCTGGTAGCACAACGGCTAAGTCACGAAGCACTGACCGGACGCGCTGGTCCAACTGACCGGACGCGCCGGTCGCCCAACGGCTAACTGCGAAGCAACGACCGGACGCGCTGGTCCCGAGAATGACCGGACGCGCTGGTCGCCTGAGCAGCGCTCAACGAAACAACGACCGGACGCGCTGAAGAAACATGACCGGACGCGACAGTGCCAGCGTCCGGTTATAGTCCAGTAAGCTCCCTGAACGACCGGACGCGTCCGATCATCAGTGACCGGACGCGCCTCGCGTCCGATCATCGAACTAAAAAACACGCAGACACTGAACACTGACCGGACGCGTCCGGTCATGCAAGGACCGCGTCCGGTTCAGCGTTCGGTCACCTCTGTGACCTCCGTTCGTCTCCGTTTCTTTTCCGGACTTCCGGCGTAGTGGAAAATAATCGTTTCAACTTCTCGAAAACGCCTGAATCCCGCGCTCGCAAGCTCGGCGGGAGGGAGAGAGGAACCCAAACCCTCTCTACCGCTCAAACTTCATCGCCTTCGTAAATGTGCCAACACCAACAAGTGATCACCACCTTGTGCACGTGTGTTAGCATTTTCATAATCATTTTACCGAAGGAGTTAACCACTCAACTTGCCACGCCACTCGATCCTAGCAACGATGCATAGTTAGATCACACGAGTGGCACTAGATGACCGATATGCAAACAAGTTTGCCCCTCTTGATAGTACGGCCATCTATCCTAAACCCGGTCATAAACTTCTCTACACACCTATGACCGGTGAAATGGAAATTCCCTAGGTTATACCTTTGCCTTGCGCATTCCACTCCATCTCCTCCGACGTTGATGCAACATATGCACCAACCATATCACAAATGATATGATCCACTTCATATCATCACGTGACCGTATTGGTTCATCGATCTTGACCTCACTTGCTCTTCACCGTTGCCTCGGTCCTTCGGCGCCAAGCCATCACACAACTTGCCCTTCACCCTAGCAACCGGTCCATCAAGCCAAGCCTCATCTTGATCTTCTCCACCTTGGTCACATGACTCCATGTCATGTCTCATATGCAATGAGCTCCTTCATGACACCATCACCTGTGGACTAATCTCCTGTGTATCTCACATAACCACATATTAGTCCACCTAAGTTGTCACTCAATTACCAAAACCAAACAAGGACCTTTCAATCTCCCCCTTTTTGGTAATTGATGACAACTCTACAAAGATATGGAAAATAAGTTCTTTTGGACTTTATGCCACTTATCCAACATTTAAGCTCTATGTTAGAATTTGGATAAGCACCATAAAATCTGACTTGGTAGTGATAACTCCCCCTACATATGTGCTCAAATGGTTTGGTTTCAAGCTTGCACATATGTATAAATATGAAATTTGTGGGAGGGTTAGCACTACTAATTGATGCTAAGGTGTATAGAATAAACCTTTGTAGCTTGATACCAATTAGTAGCTTGATACCATTTGAAAATCACAAGTTTGCCACCATCCTTAGCATCATGAGTAGCTAGACATCAAAAACACTAGAAACCTCGTGAGATCAACATTATAAGCAAGGTTCTAGTTTTTGCATGACAATCACAAGTCTAGCTAACATCCTATGCATGCTAGTTATCAAATCATCATTCAAGTTCTATAACTAGCATACACCACACAAGCATGCATACTGAATTTAAGAACTTTATGCAATGCAAGCAAGCACATGAATTATGCACATATCAAATGTAATCAATCAAAGTTCATGAGCTTGCTCCCCCTACTTGTGTGCTTTCTTTGTCCAAGAATGTTTGATCCCCTTATATTCTTCAATGTTACTCCCTCTTTATCCATGTCCATGTCCAATCTTTTCAATCTCTCCCCAAAGCTCAAAAAGCTTTCATATCTTTGTCCAACTTCTCCCCCTTTGTCATCAATTTCCATAAAAGGTGTTCTTCTCAATTGATACAAAGGCTTGTATTGGGGTAGATGGTTGAGACTTGAAAATTGCATTTTTCATGGACATTACCACATATGTTGGAATGACAAACTTTATGGTTGCTCTTGAGATTCCACATAGGATCTTTGACCTTGATACCAATTGGTGGGGCTCCTCCCCCTATGTCATAGCATGTGTCATTCACTTGAGATACCACTTGAGGATGAGGGTAGCATTTCTTGATTTGATCACTTAAGGTTGAGGATCACTTGTGAAACCATCGTCTTGCATGAATGATACCACGTGAAGCTACGATGAGTAGAAATGTGATACCATTTGAAAGAATTTTCTTGTCTGGATTCACTTTGAAGGATTTGGCAATAATATTCACTTCTTGAACATTTTCTATCTTCATGAGTACCACTTGTAAGATATCACTTGTAGATCATGATCTAGACACCACTAGTGAATACCACTTAGAAGATCAATTTGAGTCTAGATACCACTTGAAACTAACTAGATATCTATTTTCATTGTTGTCTTGTGCTTGTACTCTTATCATTGTCATGAGCTTCTTGTATGACTTGAACTAAGTTGATTTGTCTAAGATTCCAAGTCTGATTTGATCCAATGACAAGCTTCTTCACACCTCATGCTAAGGGTTATCTTGCCAATGTTGTACTTGTCACTTGTTAGCAATCCTAACTAGATCAAGTACTTGGGTTTACTAGCTCATGAACAAACTCATATACATACCACTAGAACATTTTAATCAATTCAAGCAATAGTGGTAGGCTATGAATTTAAACATTTCATTTGTTATGCATGATCCTAGTAGCATGTACTATATGCACTAATCACATACTAGTAAGGGATGAAATGATCATGCACATTACAATGATACCTTTGCTATGTTGGAGTGAGGGATAGTCACATAGATTCTAATTCATTACTCCAATAGCAATGTGAAGTCCAATTTATAAGCTTGATGAAGACCAATCATCATAGATAAATCCATTCTTCACCAATATGAAATGAAAACCACTTATGATCAAGTGCACTATCTCTTGAGTTGTGGTTGGCTTGCTTCATCTTTTTGATCAATGCTTGCATGAGAGAACTACTTAGAATACCACTTGAAATATATGACTAGCTCTCTTTTGGGTGTTGCTTGCTTTTCTTGATCAACCCTTTTGATTGCTTTAACTAAGCATCACAAGTTCCTCGGATCACCACTTCCATGTTAGCCTTCCAAGTCCCAAACTTGGTTTCACCTACACACGGCGGCAAGCCCCTCACTAGGGAGAAGTGACCTTTCTCCAAAGAACCACTCTTGATACTCACTTGAAATGATATAGTTTGATTGATCCAAATGATGAACTCAATCTTGATGAATAATCCTTGAATCTACATTTGAGTCCAACTCTTCCTACATGTTTAAGTTCTTTTCTTTGTACCAAATGATCTCCAATCATCACTACAACTTAAACTTCATCTTCATTTTAAGTTTGATCTTGATCTTCAAATTGAGTACCAAATAAGTACACCAAGTACATTTCATAATACAAAAGTCTTGTATTCATTGCTCGACATGCTTCTAGATCAATCCAAAACCAAACTTAGGTACCTCAACCACTTGTAAACATGTTTCCAACTTGAGGACCCTTCAATTAAAGTGACTCTAGATTAATCCAATGATTGTCACTTTTCTGGTAGATTCTGTACCCTTCAAAGAATAATTCATATCTCCCAATGTACAGATCCAAATGCCATAAAATTTGGTGGAGATGTGATTCACTAAGTCATCTAGCAGCTGTAAAAATTTGAGATTCATTTGACATCTAGATTGCTACCAGATTTCAAATCTTCCACCACTGCTACATGCAGAAAACTGCTGCACTATAGCTGACAAGATGTACTCCAAAGCCGAAGCATCTCTTATCCAATTCTCATGAAATTTGTACAGCATCTTATAACATAAGTCTAGAGCATGCATACCAAAATTCATGCCAATCCAAGTAGATTTGATCATCCAAACTCAGACTTGATCACTGCTAGCTCAGATTTTCAACTTTGGACAGATTTTAATACATTGAGTAATACTTCATCAAATATGAATCAAACTTGAAACTAACTTGTTTGAATACTTTCACAAGACATATATCCATCCAATTCACTTACTAAATGTTATCTCATGAATTTATCCAACACAAATCAATTCAAACTTGATTACTTAAACATTTAATCCATTCAAACATCTCATAGCAAGCAACATTGCATATATATCCAATTCAATCAACTCATATGCACCCAAGTGAAATGATCAACAAGAGATATACCTTGGTTAGCTCATGATCATCCAATAGCAAGCTTTCAACTTGAATATTTGCAAGCCATCAAATATATCCAATAAATTACCACAATCTTTAACATTGCACTTGTATGTTGTAGCACTTGAACTTCACTTATTTTGACTTAGCATTGGGATTAGATATGCATTGAGCTTCATAACTTGACTCAATATATGATGAACAAAATGAAACCAATTGAATCAAGCCTCCAATACCGATGGTACCTATAAATAATCATCCACTCTTTGATGGTACCCAAACAAGTTTGGGTCCTCTCAAGTTAGGTGCAACATACTTAGGCATTGCCTTAGTATGAATAGCGGGATGTTTTGCAATAGCAACAATAGAGGTACCATTTACATCCTTTCTAAGCATATTAGTATTATCAATTGAAATAGGCTTAGAATTGTTACCTAGAGGACATGAATGTGCCATGTGTCCCCTTTTCCGGCATGAGTAGCAACTTCTCTTAGATTGATTCTTTTCTTCCTTGCTCATATGTTGCTTCTCATTGCCTTGCCTCTCACGAGTTGCTTGAATCTTCTTTTCAAGCTTAGTAGGACACCCCGAGGCAAAGTGTCCCATATCTCCACACTTGAAGCACTTGATGTGAGTCAAATTTCTTTTCTCATTTTGATTCTTGCTCATCATCTTGGCATCTTGAATTTGCATTGGATGTCTTGCTCTACCACCCCTTCTTGTTTTCTTTTTCTTCTTCATCAAGTCACCATCATCTCCATGATTGATCTTGATTTGCTCTTGGGGTGACTTCTCTTGCTCAACTAGTAGCTTTGGTTGAGGCTTTACTTGTTGCTTCACCAATTGCTTGGTTGGGCACATTGAGGTGAGATGACCCCAAGTGTGGCACTTGAAGCACTTGACATGCTTTAGTCTCTCTTCTTCTTTCATCTTCTTGAGCTTCTCAATGTTTGGGCAACCATTAGCAAGATGTCCCGCTTCATGACATCGATAGCACATGGAATGCGAGAGCTTCTTTTGGAGTAGCCTCTTCATCCTCTTTTCTTGCTTTCTTTCGCCCTTTGTCATTTTCTTCTTGAAGCCAAGGCCACTTTTGTCACCAACGTTTCTTTGAGTCTTCATCATGTGCTCAAAGGTGACTTTTGAGTTGTAGCACCTCTCTAACTTGTTGCTCAAATTCTTCACTTCACTTTTAAGCTCATTGTTCTCCTTCAAAAGGTTAGTCTCACAAGACATAGAAGTAGAACAAGCATTTAAATGTGAAGAACATGGCATATCTAATAAATCATCACAAGAGGTGGATACATGCTTCTTGCCTACATCACAAGGGTTAGTAATATATGATTGATCATTTGACCCAAATGATGAGCTCTCACTAGATTTGGTTTCTTCATTAGAAGGCTTCTTAGTGAGTAAAGCATGTTCTTGTGCCAAATTATCATGAGCAACACTAAGTTCCTCATGAGCCAATTTTAGCTCCTCATGTGAACAAGTAGTAACATAAAGTAGATGCTTTTGTTGTTCACATGTGGTTTTTAGAAAAGAGTTTTCATTTTCCAATTTACATACTCTTTCCATTTCCCTTTTCAAGGCTCTTGAGAGTTTATATAAAAGCTCTAAATTTGGATCATCACAATCCACAACAAAACCATCAACATGTATCTTAGTGTTACCATGTGATGATGTTGAAGAGCTTGTTGAAGCATCACTCTCATAGCCATCATCTTCATCATCAAGTGTGCATGAAGTAGAATCATTGCTTGCATCACTTGTGGCATTATCATTCTTCTTATCAAGTGATCTTGTGGTATGATCATCTTTGTCATCACTTGACCGTGAGGTGGAGCAATCCTCCACAACCACCTTGTTGTGGTCATGCTCAACATCCTCATGCGCCTTCTCCTTGGGTTCATCATCATTAGAGATCGCCCCATATTTCTCATTTAGAAACACCCAAATCTCATGGGCGGACTTGAAGTCCATGATCTCACAAAGTATGCTACTATCCATAGATCGATAGAAAACATTAGTAGCTTGGCTATCGAGATGTAGGCATTTACTTTGCGCTTGAGTTGCATTCTTTTTATCAATTGCAAAGGAAAAACCCACATCTACGATCCACCACAATTGAGGAGAAATAAACTTAAAATTGCATGTCATCCAATTTCTCCACCGTGCAAAGTGTGTGCCATAAAAAATGTGTGGACACTCAACATCTAGCCCATAAGTCGCCATCCTCTCGGGTCAGTGAAGACCACAAATGAGAGACCCGGCTCTGATACCACTTGAAGGGTCGAGATGGTGGACTAGAGGGGGGGTGAATAGTCCTTTCTAAAACTTAAACGCGTAGGCTAACCAAAACAAATGCGGAATTAAACTTATCGGTCTAGCCAAGACTACACCCCTCTATCTAAGTTCTCTAGCACCTTGCAAAGATCCTAATTAAGCAACTAAGGTGCTAAGCTTACCAAGAGCTCACCTAATCAATTCTAGAGCAAGGTCACACAAACCTATGCACTAGTACTTTGCCAAACGAGGGAGCTCCTACACAACTAGTGAAGCAAAAGCACAAAGCTTAAGCTCGCTAGCAAAGCTCAATAACAAGGCAACTAATGCCAAATTAGAGAGCGCAAAACACTTAGCTACACAAACTAAGCAATGTGACTAACAAGGTTACACAAACCAAATTAGTCACGCAAAGGGAAGCTTCTATCTACACAAGCAAGAAGACAACTAGCAAACTATACAAGCAAACTAGTTACGAGAGCAACTACACAAGCACAAGTATATATGAAAGTAAATACAAGCTTGTGTTGCACGAAAGCAAACCACCGAGAAGAGTAGACAATATTGACACGGTGATTTTCTCCCGAGGTTCACTTGGTTGCCACCAAGCTACGTCCCCGTTGTGTCGACCAACACTTCGTGGTTCGGCGGCTAATCGGTCACACACCGAGCCTCTCAAAAGGCACCGCAAGAACCCACCATAAAGTGTGGTAGCTCAATGACACGCTCAACTAGAGTTGCTCTTCGCGATCCCCGCGGGGTGAGCACAATCCCCCTCACAAAGCTTCTTTGGAGCCTCGCACAATCTTCTTGCGAGCTTCGACGGAGCCACGAGCCACCAAGCCGTCTAGGAGGTGGCAACCTCCAAGAGTAACAAGCACCACCGGCTTGCAACACGATCACCTAGTGCCACACGATGCAATCTCTCAAAGCAACGCACTAGAATCGCTCTCTCACTCGATCCGATGAACACTATCAAGTATGAGTGAGTTAGAGGGCTCCCAAGCACTACCACACAAGTCACAAAGACTATAGTGTGCTCAGCTGCCGGCCATGGCCGGCCAAGGCATCTATTTATAACCCCACGGTCAAATAGAGCCATTACCCCTTCACTGGGCAGAATTCGGGACGACCGGACGCGCCGGTCGTAACTGACCGGACGCGCTCAGCCGCGTCCGATTCTCCAACGGTCACTGACCCCCAACGGTCAAACCAGCGACCGGACGCGCCGCTGCCAACGACCGGACGCGCCCGTCAAACGACCGGACGCGCCGATCAAACTGATTGGACGCGCTGGTCGCACAACGGCTAAGTCACGAAGCACTGACCGGACGCGCTGGTCCAACTGACCGGACGCGCCGGTCGCCCAACGGCTAACTGCGAAGCAACGACCGGACGCGCTGGTCCCGAGAATGACCGGACGCGCTGGTCGCCTGAGCAGCGCTCAACGAAACAACGACCGGACGCGCTGA
The DNA here is from genome assembly GCA_038087645.1 of Saccharum hybrid cultivar R570. Classification (NCBI taxonomy): domain Eukaryota; kingdom Viridiplantae; phylum Streptophyta; class Magnoliopsida; order Poales; family Poaceae; genus Saccharum; species Saccharum hybrid cultivar. The sequence goes on along the minus strand of JAQSUU010000190.1, from coordinate 4,713,022 downwards.
AGAAACATGACCGGACGCGACAGTGCCAGCGTTCGGTTATAGTCCAGTAAGCTCCCTGAACGACCGGACGCGTCCGATCATCAGTGACCGGACGCGCCTCGCGTCCGATCATCGAACTGAAAAACACGCAGACACTGAACACTGACCGGACGCGTCCGGTCATGCAAGGACCGCGTCCGGTTCAGCGTCCGGTCACCTCTGTGACCTCCGTTCGCCTCCGTTTCTTTTCCGGACTTCCGGCGTAGTGGAAAATAATCGTTTCAACTTCTCGAAAACGCTTGAATCCCGCGCTCGCAAGCTCGGCGGGAGGGAGAGAGGAACCCAAACCCTCTCTATCGCTCAAACTTCATCGCCTTCGTAAATGTGCCAACACCAACAAGTGATCACCACCTTGTGCACGTGTGTTAGCATTTTCATAATCATTTTACCGAAGGAGTTAACCACTCAACTTGCCACGCCACTCGATCCTAGCAACGATGCATAGTTAGATCACACGAGTGGCACTAGATGACCGATATGCAAACAAGTTTGCCCCTCTTGATAGTACGGCCATCTATCCTAAACCCGGTCATAAACTTCTCTACACACCTATGACCGGTGAAATGGAAATTCCCTAGGTTATACCTTTGCCTTGCGCATTCCACTCCATCTCCTCCGACGTTGATGCAACATATGCACCAACCATATCACAAATGATATGATCCACTTCATATCATCACGTGACCGTATTGGTTCATCGATCTTGACCTCACTTGCTCTTCACCGTTGCCTCGGTCCTTCGGCGCCAAGCCATCACACAACTTGCCCTTCACCCTAGCAACCGGTCCATCAAGCCAAGCCTCATCTTGATCTTCTCCACCTTGGTCACATGACTCCATGTCATGTCTCATATGCAATGAGCTCCTTCATGACACCATCACCTGTGGACTAATCTCCTGTGTATCTCACATAACCACATATTAGTCCACCTAAGTTGTCACTCAATTACCAAAACCAAACAAGGACCTTTCAGTTAGGCATAAGCAACACATGTGATGAAGGTGTATGTGGCAAGGAGTGGTGACCACAAGATCACAAAGAGATGGTGCATGGACATAAAATGATGATCATGGTGGAGATGCACATAAAATGAAGGACATGATGATCAAGTGGAAGAGAAGGATCTAAGAGTGCAAGGCAAAGGTATAACCATAGGGTTTTCCTTTTGCCGGTCTAAGATGAGTAGAGAAGTGATTGACCGGGTTTAGGATATATAGCCGACTATCAAGAGGGGCAATCACGGTTAGCTCGAGAATCAAGTGCCACTAGATTATTGTCTTGAGCATATGCATTAGGATCTAGTAAAGAGCTAACATAACGCCTTGGAAAATGTTTGTGAAAAAGCTAACACACATGCACATGGTGGTGTACACTTGGTGGTGTTAGCACATTTACGAAGGCGGTGGAGTTTAAGCGGTAGAGAGAGGTTTGGGTTCCTCTCTCCCTCCCGCCGAGCTTGCGAGGCGGGATTCAGCGCTTTTTGGAGAAGTGAAATGCCTATTTTCTACTGCGCCGGAAGTCGGAAAAGAAACGGAGGCGAACGGAGGTCACTGTGGTGACCGGACGCTGCACCGAACGCGGTCACGGTATGACCGGACACGTCCGGTTAGTTCAATCCGGTCAGCGCGCCTAGGGTTAATGACCGGATGCTGGTCTGGCTTGACCAGCGCGTCCGGTCAGTTCACCTATGCGCAAAAGTAGAGTGAGCGACCAATGCGTCAGGTCCTTCACGGAACCAGCGCGTCCGGTCAGGCGTCCAGAGGGGCTGAGAGCAGCGAAGTGGTGATCGGACGCGCGGCGCGTCCGGTCACGTACGATCGGACGCGTCCGGTCGTGATGGGAGCTTACTAGACTCCGACCGGACGCCAGGTGCGGCGTGTCCGGTCATACGCTAGGGCTCGTCCGGTCATACGCTAGGGCGCGTCCGGTCATACGCTAGGGCGCGTTCGGTCATAGCAACGGTAACTTCTGACGTGCACTGTTCACGCTTGTCCTGTAGTGACCGAACGCGTCCGGTCACCCTGACCGGAGCGTCCGATCAGCTCGTTTTGAACTGCGTCGTCTGGTAACGTCTAGCTGCGTACCCCTTAGTTATAAATAGACGTTGGCCGGGGTTTGAGGGCAACTCTTGCATCTTTTGAGACCTAGAGACATCCTTTGAGCTAGAGAACAACCCCTCCACTCATCTCTTTGCATAGTTGCACATCTTGAGTGAGATTGAGTGAGATTCAAGTGCATTGCTTGAGAGTTGCATTCTAGAGGCACTTGATCTTCGAGTTGCTGCGGATTTCTTGTTACTCTTCCGTGTTTCCCGACACGGTAGACGACTTGGAGCAGCGAAGGTGATTGAGCTCGCAATTGGAAATTGTTGGAGCCTTCACCAAGTGTTGTAAGGGGTTCTTGATCCTTCCCCGCGGGAGTTTGCAAATTGGATACTCTAGTGAAGCTCGTGGCTTGGAGGATCCCCATCTTGTGTGCGGTTGTGCGGCGCCCACCGAGGGCTCGACTCTTGATAGTCGATTAGCTCGCGAACCGACAAGTGGGTGTATCGCCACAATGGGGAGTAGCTTGCCGGGAAGCAAGTGAACCTCGGGATAAATTCTTGTGTCATTCTCTTCCCGAGGACTTCTCTTGTGTAATTAATTGATTGGTACTTCTCATCTCTACACGGCGGTATAATCACTCAAAGCTCTTCTCTTGTATTACTTCTTGTTTCTAGCTTATAGTTGTTGTTGTGTTTAGTGAATAGCTTTGTTATAGACTTGTGTAGGTGGCTTGCTTAATTAGTTAGAGCTAGTGCATTTGCTTCGCCACCTTTCGTACTAACGTGTGGTTAAGTAATTCTTGTAGAAGTTTTAATTAGGCTATTCACCCCCCTTCTAGCCTATTTGGACCTTACAAGTGGTATCGGAGCCGAGGCACCGTTTATTTGAGGCTTAACAACCTACGGTGAAAAAGAAATGGCTCAATTAAGCTTGCACATCAACAACACCAAGAAGGCACCTCACTTTGATGACACAAATTATGCATATTGGAAGGTTAAGATGACCGCACACCTAAAGTCAATCAATAGAGAAGTGTGGAAGGTCACCAAAATAAAATTTGAGGTTGCTAATTCGAAAGCACCTACACCAGTGGAAGAGAAGAAGGTCCAATGCAATGACATTGCCATTAGTGCTCTTCATGAGGCATTAGACTACAAGACATTTGAGCAAGTGAAGAACATAGAGATTGCTCAAGATGCTTGGGCCAAGCTAGAAGAAACATTTGAGGGCACCGAAGGCACAAAGACCGCTAAAGCATATATCTTGCAAGAAAAATTTTCAAGCTTCAAGATGCAAGATGATGAGAGTGTACCGGAGATGTTTCATAGGTTGCAAGTCATTGTTAATGAGCTCAAGGCACTTGGTGAGGAGGTCGAGGACAATAAATTCTCTATGAAGTTCTTGAGAAGTCTACCCAAGAGATTTGATACATTGATCACCGTGCTAGTGAGGACTACATTGAAAGATTCAACTCCTCAACAAATATTCCAAGAAGTGATGACCGATGATTCATATAGAGAAGATGATGAGAAGGATGAGTTGGTCAAGAAGAAGAAGAAGGAAAATGAGAAGAAAGATGATGAAAAGAAGAAGAGTGTGGCATTCAAAGCCACCACATCCAAGAGCAAATCCAAGATTGAATCATCAAGTGATGAAGACTCAAGCTCTTGTGATAGTGATGACATTGATGAGAAGATGGCTCTCTTTGTCAAGCAATTTGACAAATTCATGAAGAAGAAAGGCTATCGTGCAAGAAGGAGGGAGAACTCATCCAAGAAGAGTGAGCATACCATGAGATGCTTTAGATGCCATAGCAAGGACCATCTCATTGCAAAGTGTCCTTATAATAGTGATGATGAAGATGCTATCAAGAAGGAGAAGAAGAAGTAAGAAAAGAAGAAGAGCTCTCATAAGAAGAAGAATGATTCTCATGTTGCTACTTGGGATAGTGATGATTCCTCAAGTGATGATGAGGATGACAACAAGAGCAAGAAGAAGGGACATGCTAGCATTGCCATCCAAGAGAAGGTCTTCCTCTTTGACACTCCATCGTGCTTCATGGCTAAGGCCGCTAAGGTATCATCCGACGATGAGAGTGATCATGATAATGCTAGTGATAGTGATAGTGATGAAGAAGAATTCACTAAAGATGAACTAATCACTATGCTAGAAGATTGCACTCAATATTTTAAAGAATCTAGAAAGGAGTGCAAGGGCTTGCTTAAGAAAAAGAAAAACCTTATGCAAGAACTTGATGAGCTTAGGGCATCTTATGAGAGTCTAAAGGTAGACCATAAGAAGCTTCAAAAGTCTCACACTAAGCTTGAAGAAGCTCATTCCTCTCTAGTTGAAAATTGTGAAAACATACCAACTAATGTTGAGAAAGCTAAAACTTGCAACATAGGCATATAATGTGATATAATTGATGAAACTTTTTATAAGCCTGTTATTGTTGCTCCCACTAACCCTTCATGTAGCTCATCTACATCATCCTCATCTAGTAGTGGCGGCTTGTGACTCCACACTAATAGTTGAAAATGAAAATCTCAAGAAGGAGGTAAAAGAGCTCAATCACACATTAGCTAAGGCTTATGGTGGTGAGGACCGCTTGCTTATGTGCTTGGATAGCCAAAGAGCTTCTCTCTACAAAGAGGGATTGGGCTATAACCCCAAGAAAGGCAAGGCCGCTTTTGCTCCTCACAAGACTTGTTTTGTGAAGAACAATGGTAGCTATTGCAAAAGTTGCAAGCAAGTAGGTCACATAGAGCAACATTGCATGAACAAGAAATTCAATGCAAATATATCCTCAATTAAGTTTGATTCTTTCTATATGCTTACCAAGGGTATAAATGGTGTTCATGCTAAGTTCATTGGTGCACCATGGATGGGCTCAAAGAAGAAAGCCATTTGGGTACCAAAGAGCTTAGGCTCTAACCTTGGAGGACCCAAACAAGTTTGGGTACCTAAAAAGAATTGATCTTGTCTTGTAGGTCAATTATAAAGTCGGAGGAATGCATTGGGTGCTTGATAGTGGGTGCACTCAACATATGACCGGATACTCTTGTATGTTCAATTCAATTGATACAAGTCAAAATAGTGGTTTTGATGCTATCACTTTCGGCAACAACAAGAAAGGCAAGGTCAAGGGGCTTGGTAAAATTGCTATCTCAAATGACATGAGCATATCTAATGTGTTGCTAGTTGAGAGCTTGGATTTCAATCTTTTGTCGGTGGCACAACTTTGTGATCTTGGCTTCAAGTGTATATTTGGTAGTGATGATGTTGAAGTTATAAGTGTTGATGGATCAAACTTGATATTCAAAGGATTTAGACATGGTAGCTTATACTTGGTTGACTTCAATGATAGTGAGACACAATTGACATCATGCTTGCTTAGCAAATCTAGTATGGGATGGTTGTGGCATAGAAGACTTGGTCATGTTGGAATGAAACAATTGAACAAACTTTTGAAGCATGACTTAGTTAGAGGCTTGAAGGATGTCACCTTTGAGAAGGATAAACCATGTAGTGCTTGTCAAGCCGGCAAACAAGTTAGAAATGCACATCCTAGTAAGAGTGAAATGAGCACATCAAAGGGATTTGAGCTATTGCACATGGACTTGTTTGGGCCAACAACATACACTAGCATTGGTGGCAACAAGTTTGGTTTTGTGATTGTGGATGACTACACTAGATACACTTGGGTGTTCTTTCTCTATGACAAGAGTGATGTTTATGATCCATTCAAGTCTTTTGTCAAGAGGGTGCAAAATAAGTTTGAGACTACCATCAAGAAGATTAGAAGTGACAATGGTAGTGAGTTCAAGAACACAAGAATTGAAGATTTGTGTGATGATTTTGGTATTGGACATCAATTCTCACCAACATACACTCCTCAATCAAATGGTGTAGTTGAAAGGAAAAATAGAACCTTGATTGATATGGCTAGATCAATGCTTAGTGAATACAATGTTAGTCATTCATTTTGGAGTGAAGCCATCAATACGGCTTGCTATTGTAGCAACCGTCTCTATTGCCATGGGAAGCTTAGAAAGACACCATATGAGCTATTGAATGGAAGAAAGCCCAACATTGCATACTTTAGAGTGTTTGGTTGCAAATGCTATATTCTTAAGAAAGGCACTAGATTGAGCAAGTTTGAAAAGAAATGTGATGAAGGGTTCTTACTTGGTTATTCTACCACAAGCAAAGCATATAGAGTTTGGAATCTCACAAATGGCACCTTGGAAGAAGTTCATGATGTTGAGTTTGATGAAACCCAAGGGTCTCAAAATGAAGCTCAAAACCTTGATGATGTGAGAGGAGATCAATTGTCAAATGCAATGAAGAACATGGACATTGATGATATAAGGCCGAGGCAAGTTGATGATGATGATATTCATGTGATCAACTAAAGTGTGCAAATTGATACAAATCAAGCAAGCTCTAGTGGTACTCATGATGAAGCTCAAGATCAAGGTCAAACAAGTAGAAGCAATCAACTCCCAATACTCCAACCTACTAGCATTGCAAGAGATCATCCATTGGACCAAATCATTGGTGGAATTCAAAGTGGTGTTCAAACTAGATCAAGGCTAGCATCCTTTTGTGAGCATTACTCATTTGTCTCATTAGAAGAACCAAAGAAGATAGAAGATGCTTTGAAGGATTCCGATTGGGTAAATGCCATGCATAAAGAACTAAACAACTTTGCTAGAAATCAAGTTTGGAAACTTGTTGAGAGGCCAAAGAACTACAATGTGATTGGTACTAAGTGGGTCTTTAGAAATAAGCAAGATCAAGATGGCATGGTTGTGAGGAACAAAGCAAGATTAGTAGCACAAGGTTACACACAAGTTGAGAGTCTTGACTTTGGAGAGACATATGCACCGGTTGCAAGATTAGAGGCAATTAGAATCTTATTAGCATATGCTTATGCACACAACATCAAGCTCTATCAAATGGATGTCAAGAGTGCATTTCTTAATGGCTACATCAATGAAGAAGTTTATGTTGAGCAACCTCCCGGTTTTGAAGATGGCAAGAAGCCCGACCATATTTACAAGCTAAAGAAGGCATTGTATGGTTTGAAGCAAGCACCTAGGGCATGGTATGAGAGATTGAGGGACTTTCTTCTCTCTAAAGGGTTCAAGATGGGAAAGGTTGACACCACTCTCTTCACCAAGAAGCTTGGAAATGACTTGTTTGTGTTGCAAATCTATGTGGATGATATTATCTTTGGATCAACTAACCAAGACTTTTGTAAAGAATTTAGAAATATGATGGCTAATGAGTTTGAGATGTCTATGATTGGAGAGCTTAGTTACTTTCTTGGACTTCAAATCAAGCAAATGAAGAATGGCACTTTTGTAAGTCAAGGCAAGTACATCAAGGACATGATCAAGAAGTTTGGATTGCAAGATGCTAAGCAAATGAGTACACCAATGGGCACTAATGATCAATTAGGTGTTGATGATAGTGGAAACATGGTAGATCAAAAGCAATACCGGTCTATGATTGGAAGTTTGCTCTATGTCACCGCTTCTAGGCCGAATGTGATGTTTAGTGTGTGCAAGTGTGCAAGATATCAAGCTTCACCTAGAGAAAGTCACTTGAAAGCAACAAAGAGAATATTGAGATATCTTAAGGGCACTCATGATGTTGGATTATGGTTTCCAAAGGGGTCAAATTTTGAGTTGATTGGATATTCAGACTCCGACTATGGTGGATGCAAGATTGATAGAATGAGCACAAGTGACACTTGTCAATTGCTTGGAAGGTCTCTTGTCTCATGGTCATCAAAGAAACAAAATAGTGTTGCACTATCTACCGCCAAGGCCGAATACATTAGTGTCGGTAGTTGTTGTGCACAATTGCTTTGGATGAAGGCCACCTTGAATGATTTTGGAATCAAGTTCAAGAATGTGCCATTATTTTGTGACAATGAAAGTGCTATCAAGATGACTCAAAATCCGGTTCAACATTCAAGAACGAAGCACATTGACATAAGGCATCACTTTATAAGAGACCATCAATAAAAGGGTGATATTAGCATTGAGAGCATTGGCACCGAAGATCAATTAGCCGACATATTCACAAAGCCACTTGATGAGAAGAGATTTTACAAGTTGAAGAATGAATTGGACACACTTGACTTCTCCAACTTGAAATGAGTGCACCCCCACATTCTTATATGACATGCCTCTCCTCCAACATAGCAAGGTAAAGTTGTTTGGCATATCATTCATACTTTGCTAAGGACATGGTTAGAACATATAAACATATTTGCATGATAAATAGGCGCATTCATGAAAATCTAATGATTTTGATGTATATATGGTACCACTATTGCTTCTATGTTTGATTGATCTAGTGGTAGCATATGACATGTTTGTGGGCTTGCAAACCTAGTGTTGAATCTAGTAAACGAGCTCATGACATGTAATTCAACATGGTCAAGATAACCCTTATATTTTATGAGGTGTGAAAAAGCTTGTCCTTGGATCAAACCGAATTACATATTCTAGGCAAGTGATCTAGATTGAACCATAATTTGGACTCCCTAATATTGATTGACTTGACTCTCACTAAAATTGACACATTTTTTGTGATTGTTGACAAAGGGGGAGAGAAAAGTCACGAAGATAGAAAAGTCACAAAGAGGGAGAAAGATATAGTAAGGGGGAGAGAAATTAAAATTTGAGCACACAAGTAGGGGGAGCAAGCTCATGAATTATTTGTTACATTTGTATGTGCATTAACATGATGAATTGTTGCATTGCAAAGCTTAAATTCATATTCATAATTGAATGGTGATTGCTAGAAATAGATCTTGAATGATGAATTGTTGAGAGTAGCTTTACAAGTGGTATCTAGAAACCTTTTGTTTATAATGTTGATCTCACGAGGTATCTTAGTGTTTGTGATCTTTACAAGTGATGTATTACAAGTGGTGTCTAGCTACATCGATGCTAAGGATGGTATATAAAGGCAACTCCGATTGGTATCACGCTTCAAAGGTCCATTCTATATACCTTAGCATCAATTTGATAGTAGTAACTCTCCCAAAATTCAAATCCATACATATGTGCACAATTGAACCAAACTCATGGAAGCACATATGTAGGGGGAGCTAATACTATCGAAATTGAAAATTGATTTCATTCTATATCTTTGTGATGGTTGTCATCAATTACCAAAAAGGGGGAGATTGAAAGCCCAAGTTTGGTTTTGGTAATTAATGACACCAAGTTGCTAATGCCATGTGTTAAGTGTTTTGAGTTAGGCATAAGCAACACATGTGATGAAGGTGTATGTGGCAAGGAGTGGTGGCCACAAGATCACAAAGAGATGGTGCATGGACATGAAATGATGATCATGGTGGAGATGCACATAAAATGAAGGACATGATGATCAAGTGGAAGAGAAGGATCTAAGAGCGCAAGGCAAAGGTATAACCATAGGGTTTTCCTTTTGCCGGTCTAAGATGAGTAGAGGAGTGATTGACCGGGTTTAGGATATATAGCCGACTATCAAGAGGGGCAATCACGGTTAGCTCGAGAATCAAGTGCCACTAGATCATTGTCTTGAGCATATGCATTAGGATCTAGTAAAGAGCTAACATAACGTCTTGGAAAATGTTTGTGAAAAAGCTAACACACATGCACATGGTGGTGTACACTTGGTGGTGTTAGCACATTTGCGAAGGCGGTGGAGTTTAAGCCGTAGAGAGAGGTTTGGGTTCCTCTCTCCCTCCCGCCGAGCTTGCGAGACGGGATTTGGTGCTTTTTAGAGAAGTGAAATGCCTATTTTCTACTGCGCCAGAAGTTGGAAAAGAAACGGAGGCGAACGGAGGTCACTATGGTGACCGGACGCTGCACCGGATGCGATCACGGTATGACCGGACGCGTCCGGTCAGTTCAATCCGGTCAGCGCGCCTAGGGTTAATGACCGGACACTGGTCTGGCTTGACCAGCGCGTTCGGTCAGTTCACCTGTGCGCAAAAGTAGAGTGAGCGACCGACGCGTCCGGTCCTTCACGGAACCGGCGCGTCCGGTCAGGCGTCCAGAGGGGCAGAGAGCAGCGAAGTGGTGATCGGACGCGCGGCGCGTCCGGTCACGTACGATCGGACACATCTGGTCGTGATGGGAGCTTACTGGACTCCGACCGGACGCCAGGTGCGGCGCGTCCGGTCATACGCTAGGGCGCGTCCGGTCATACGCTAGAGCGCGTCCGGTCATAGCAACGGTAACTTCTGACGCGCACTGTTCACGCTTGTCCTGTAGTGACCGAACGTGTCCGGTCACCCTGACCGGAGCGTCCGGTCAGCTCGTTTTGAACTGCGTCGTCCGGTAACGGCTAGCTACGTACCCCTTCGTTATAAATAGACGTTGGCCGGGGTTTGAGGGCAACTCTTGCATCTTTTGAGACCTAGAGACATCCTTTGAGCTAGAGAACAACCCCTCCACTCATCTCTTTGCATAGTTGCACATCTTGAGTGAGATTAAGTGAGATTCAAGTGCATTGCTTGAGAGTTGCATTCTAGAGGCACTTAATCTTCGAGTTGCTGCGGATTTCTTGTTACTCTTCCGTGTTTCCCGACACGGTAGACGGCTTGGAGCAGCTGAGGTGATTGAGCTCGTAATTGGAGATTGTTGGAGCCTTCACCAAGTGTTGTAAGGGGTTCTTGATCCTTCCCCGCGGGAGTTCACAAATTGGATACTCTAATGGAGCTCGTGGCTTGGAGGATCCCCATCTTGTGTGCGGTTATGCGGCGTCCGCCGAGGGCTCGACTCTTGATAGTCGATTAGCTCGCGAACCGACAAGTGGGTGTATCGCCACAACGGGGAGTAGCTTGCTGGGAAGCAAGTAAACCTAGGGATAAATTCTTGTGTCATTCTCTTCCCGAGGACTTCTCTTGTGTAATTAATTAATTGGTACTTCTCATCTCTACACGGCGGTATAATCACTCAAAGCTCTTCTCTTGTATTACTTCTTATTTCTAGCTTGTAGTTGTTGTTGTGTTTAGTGAATAGCTTTGTTATGGACTTGTGTAGGTGGCTTGCTTAATTAGTTAGAGCTAGTGCATTTGCTTCGCCATCTTTCGTACTAACGTGTGGTTAAGTAATTCTTGTAGAAGTTTTAATTAGGCTATTCACCCCCCTTCTAGCCTATTTGGACCTTACAAGAGGTCGTGGTACAAACAATCCATCTTCTTCTCATCCATGTCAATATGAGTCCCATCATACTGTGCCAGATGGTTGAATTTGTTGGCATACTCCATCATAGACATGCTCCACTGCTTTAGGTCCAAGAACTCAAAGAGCTTCCTGTTTAGAACACCCACATGAATGTAGTACTCTCGAAAGGAAGTGGTGAACTCTTGCCAAGTAACAGGATGACCCACCCGCTGCATGGCATTGAAAGTATCACACCATGTGCTAGCAGATCCCAAAAGTTGTTGTGTGGCAAAGCGCACCTTCTACTCATTGGTCACCGTGAGCAGCAGAAACTTCTGCTCTAGCACAAGAAGCCAATGCTCCACGTCTAGAGGCTCCGCAGTTAGCATGAACATAGGCAGTCAAGAAGTCCTGATAAGAACAGGGCCTCTCGAGACTGCGGGCACCACCCCAGTTCCCGTCGTTGCCACCGTGGCCTCCGTGGGTGAAGCCACCAAGAGCCTATGCCATCATCTCCAAGGCATGGGCTGTCTCCTGACGTGCAGCCAATATCTCCACCATCATCTCTGCAGGAGTCATCGGAGGTGGCGGCGATGGTGGCGGAGAAGGAGGACCCAAGAGTGAGGCCTCGCAACTCTCCCCGTTGGCATTGTTGTTGCCATTGTCGTGACCACTTTCACCATGACCTTCACTAAGGCCACAACCCACTCCGGCACTGTTGCTCCCACGATCGGACCCAGTGCCCACGCGATGGGACCTCAGATCCATCTATGACCAGATAGGAACCAACCATTGGAGAACCTCTGGATTAGGAACCAGAGACTTAGAAAAATGATAAGACTTTTATTAAGGATTGAAGCATTTCTTTTTAGTTATTATCCTACCCTATTAGTATCCAAAATTTATACGTGAATGGGGTTTTAGCTTAATAGATTTTCTTTTATGATGCATGTCTCGGCCTATTCGTTCACTCAAGCCGGAATATAGCGGCACTCGTTTGAATTTTGACACATCGTACACTCCTTTCCGAACACTAGCGCTTTCTTACGCAGTGTAAGTTAGTGTACCTGCAGAAAATGGTTAGATAAACCAGTGCCACCATCCTAGATAGACCATATTGTTAGGGCTTATACTTATTTACGTAATTTTACCGCATCCTATTTTTCACAAAGCTTTTGTTGGTCATATTTTTAAGTTTTTGAAAAGAGTGATTAAGCTCATAAACTCATTAATAGCTCTGGTACCAAATATGTCAGAACCGCCTAAATTAACATATTTTCGGAGGCACTTATCTTTCGCTAGACACTAAGTACCCTGAAAGTGAGCTAAACCAGACAGTTTCGTCAAGCACACCCCAAGGGAGAACTTGAAACAATCCATGTTTTACATTCAGAATCAAATAATGAGTATAAACTTACAATACTTAGTCAATTTATTACACAAAGAGTCTCATAAATTCTTTATTACAGTCCAATGTTTAGAGTGTGATAATTAAATAGTATAAATAAATAAACATCTAGCGGAGCGATACAAGGATCCGTCTGTGCCCACCAGAAGAATCCTCCACACAACAGTTAGCTTCTCAAGCTGCGCCTGCAACAAGGGTAAATAAACCCTATGTACATAATGTACTCGCAAGACTTACCTGACTGGGAATATATTTTCCGACTCTCAAGGGATATGATAGGCTTTATGGCTTGTGGGTTCCTGATTTTGCGGAAAGCAATACTACGAGTGTGCCATTATTTCATTAGATTATTACCAGCCATATTTAATTCATTATTCAACCTTCTATGTAAGCACTTGTTCTATTATCGAGCAAGGGTTGAGCAATCAGAGCCATTTTTTTATCTTTCATATGCCAGTTCTTACTACGGTGCTAGAGCGTAGTCAAGCCATACCGTCACGTAGAAACGGCAATTTACGAATCAATGTGCCCAGCTGGGTACCCCGAAAAACACACGCCTCACTTGCACCCTAGGCACAAGCCAGACTAACCCGTTCCACTCCTGTCACGGATTCCAGGTCCCCGTCTAAACTTGGACTCCAAGCTCCCACACTTGAGGTCTGGCCTCAAAGTGGTGCTTAAGACCTCTACCTATCCCCGCCTCCAATCAGTCAGTTCAGAAAGAGCCAGAGCCCATGAAAAGAGAGTAACAAGTCTTCCCGCTCCCATAAGCAAGTATGTGCTCGGGATAATAAATCTATGACTTGACCAGGGTCCATGCAATAGACAGTCCTTAATCGACACGGACAGGAAAAACAATGCAACCAAGCTATGCCCTGTGGCCACGGGACACAACCTGTTACACCCACCAATACCCATACTACATCACTGCCCGGTTACCATTTTCTTTCCACCATTTCATCTTGAGTTTTATGATAATAATAATCACACGTTGTGAGTAACGACAGGTTACCCACGCTACCGGCAAACCTAAGCAAAGCAACTACGCGATCCTGTACTAGTAAGACTCATATATATATATATATATATATATATATATATATATATATATATATATATATATATATATATATATATATATATATATATATATATATATATATATGCACGTGGGTATCATAAAATTCTTGCAACGTAAATGCACAACATATATATATATAATGATTATCGAAAATACGGGTTATGCACTAGGGCTTGCCTTGAGCAGACGCAGCATCAGCAAAGTCAGTCAGCGATGGCTCCCGGACCTCCTCCGGTACAAGAATCTCCTCGTACTCCTCGACGATATCCTCGTACTCCTGATCTCCCGCGGTGATGAACTCCACCAACTCGTTCTCTACATGCATGAGAGGATGATGCAATAATTAAAATGACAACCCACAACTTCTAAAATACATCTAGAGCAAACCAGCAAACTGTACGCAAGGATGAGTAGCAACATTTACACTAGTTCAAGCACAAGACAAAAGAAACACTTTTCTAAAACTACAAAATGATATTTATGGAGCAAACAGCTGAGAGAAAGAACAATTTATAATTCACTAACAAAACCTTTTTAAAGGCTACCAAATATTACAGGAGGTGTCTATCACATGTACTAATCTACTGTAAAAATTTCAGGTTAAACACTTTTACCATACAGTCACTAAAAATAGCACAATAATTATATAAGCACATTAGTTATTTATTGTAGACCTAAAAATAGTAAGAACCAGGGAATTTAATTTACTCTATCACAAAGTACACATTATCAGGAGTCTAACAAAACTAGAATCATGATTTTAGGACTTCATTTTGAATTTATATAGAATTTCTAGAGTCGATTCGATTTGGTCCATCTCAGAAAAAGAAAAACTAAAAGTAGCTTAAGCGTTGAGAACCCCCACCGTTTACAAAAACAAAACGTGTCCTAGAGAAATTTTTATGTGAGGGGGTTCTTTTCGGAACCCCCCGGACTCTCTTCTATTCTCAACCACCAACCCTCTCTCTAAATCTTACGTAGGAAACAGGGAAGCTCGCGCTCACGGATATAGAGCACGCGGCAGCCACGGCTCGGCCGGCGAAAGGGAGCCCCGGAGACGGAAGCCGACTGCCATGTGAGTACTAGAGACCTACCATGGACACGGATACGACGACGATTGAGGCGAAGGAGGGTCGAGGGAGCGAGCGCATGGTGAGACGGCGGTGCTCCGGAGTTGGCACCCGTGGCGTTACTCCAACTCCGACAGTGCCTCTGGTCAAAACAACAAGAGCATCGGAAATATGGGGTCACAGGCAGACTACTAGTGTGAGAAATCGAACTAATTCTGATCGTAGAGGCTTACCCCCAAACGTGCTCGGTAACGACAGGCGAGGAAATGCTGAACTGACCAAAAACAGTGCACGTCTGGTTCTTGATGTGGGTTGGGCGATTAGCTAGCTTTCCTAGTTACTCTCTGCTGCCCGGAATTCGACCAGGAGGCTCGGGGCTGTGCGAATTTGTAAGGCGAAGCTACACCCAATGGAGACGACGTCAACTATGCCGGCTTGGTCAAGACCAATAATGGCCGGTGCAGCACGTCTACCAGTGAGCAGGTGAGCTAGGCATTGATGGGTTGTCGCCACTCGGTTGGACGAAGGGCGCTGCTCCGGGCGGTGTTCACGCGCTGGCTCACTGCTTGGTCTAGCACGGCGAAGCAACAAAGCGCAGTGACTCCGACAGGGGGACAGGGGATAAAGTGAGCTTGCAGACTGCCAGCGAACGCTGCTCAGCTAGTTCACGAGCGCAGCTCATTGGTCAAAAAAATCACGGCGGGCGGCAGGGCGTGGGTGCAGTAGCGCACGGCACAGCAATGGCAACGCGACATCAATGCGCTCGAGCACAGGCGTGAGCAGCGAGCAGCGCAACCCAGCAGCACGCGTGCGTGGACGGCACGGCAAGAAGAAGGATGCGGCTCTCGTCAAGCACGGCAGTGGTCCTCTCTCTCTCGTCAAGCACGGCAGTGGTCCTCTCACTCTCTCGTCAAACCAGCAGCATGCACCAGCGGCCAGCTGCAGCGTGTGGTGTAGTGCATGCTTGAGTGCTATGTGCGTGTGTGGGGGGTTTACTGGCTTGTGTGTGTTTTGCTTTCCAATTTCTTTTCTTTTTTTCACAAACACATAAACAATTATATATATTTAGACTAGGTTCATGCAAAGCACTCAAGCAACACTATTTTACGAACATCATTACATATTTAAAAGAGTTTAATCCCTACTTGCTATTCATGGGCTATTGAATCAACTTTCATTTAACATTTTTATTAGTCATTTTAGGTTGCAAGAACTTGATTTACACACTTTATCACATGCTTTATCACACAAACATGATGCTCATGATATGGTTTAATGACTTGTTTGACACGGTAACACCGAGGGTGTTACATCGGACTTGCTGCTGCGGTTGGAGGGGGTGCGGCACTACCGCTTTGTTGTGTTGCAGCGGGGGTTTGCTCCCCCTCAATATCAGGTACGTCAGCGGAAACTTGTTCATCAGCAGCTTGGGAAACCACCATGCCAGTGACTTCATCTTCTTGTGGCATAGTATCGCCAATAGCCAATTGCTTGATTGCATCACATGGTGTATGCTCCTTTCCTACAACACTAGAATCAACTTGCTCTACTTGAGAGCCATTAGATTCATCAAATGTCATGTCTACTGCTATTTCAACTCTGCCGGAGGTTTTGTTGAAAACACGATAGGCATGCTCATTTGATCCATAACTAAGAAGAAAACCTTCATCAACTTTAGGTGCAAACTTTGAGGTTTTGGTTTTTTTTGTTAAGTATGAAACGCTTGCACCCAAACACTCTAAAGTAAGACACCTTTGGTTTGTTACCGGTTAGAAGCTCATATGAAGTTTTCTTCAACTTCTTGTGTAGGTAGAGGCGGTTGATGGCATGATAAGCGGCGTTGACGGCATCACACCAAAGCAAATCCGAAGTCTTGTACTCATCTAGCATTGTCCTTGCCATATCAATGAATGTCCGGTTCTTCCTCTCTACTACACCATTTTGTTGAGGGGTGTATGGAGTTGAAAACTCATGCTTGATGCCCTCTTCATCAAGAAACCCTTCAACTTGAGTGCTCTTGAATTCGGTCCCATTGTCGCTTCTCATTTTTTGATGGGAAGACCAAACTCCTTTTGAGCTCTTCTAACAAATGTCTTCACCTTGTCCCTAACTTGACACTTATCAAACAAGAAAAATACCCAAGTGAAACGGGAATAGTCATCAATAATAACAAGACCATATTTGTTACCCTCGATATTTAGGTAGGCGACCGGTCCAAAGAGGTCCATATGGATGAGCTCCAATTGTTGAGTGGTGGTCATGATGCTCTTTGGTGGGTGAGGTACTCCAACTTGCTTTCCAGCTTGACAAGCGCTACATATCCTATCTTTCTCAAAGTGAACATTTATTAGTCCAAGGATGTGTTCGTCTTTTTAAAGTTTGGCCAAGTTCCTCATCCCAACATGAGCTAGCCAGCGATGCTATAGCCAACCCATGCTAGATTTTGCCACTAAACAAGTCTCAAGATTAGCTTTCCCTTTGTTGAAATCAACTAGGTAGAGCTTATTCTTTAATCAACCCTTATAGACAATAGAGGAATCCTCCCTTCTAAAGATTTCACACCTTTATCCGTAAATAGACAATTGTAGCCTATCTCACAAAGTTAAGAAATGGACAACAAATTATAAGTCAATAAATCAACATGTAAGACATTTGTAATTGAATGCTCAAGGGTTATAGCAACTTTACCGAGACCAAGCACATCCCCCTTAGAATTGTCTCCAAAGACAATATTTTCATTTGAGTCCAATTTCGGGGAATATGATTGGAACATACTCCTTTCTCCAGTCATATGATTTGTACATCCACTATCAAGCACCCAACTTGATCCATCAAAGGAGTATGCCTACAAAACAAAATTAGTTCCTTGATTTAGGTACCTAACTAGACTTGGGGCCTTGCATGTTAGTCACAAGAATCTTAAAAACACAAATAGAAGCATTCTTAAAGATGTTGGTCTCCTTGCCAACATACTTAGCAACAACTTTACCACTGTTGTTGCACTTTAGCACAAAACAAGATGACAAGCTTTGCCGAGGTGCATGGGCCTTTAGTTGATAAGCATACTTGTTTGGGTTTAACCACATTGATTCCTTTGGCTTATGGGAAACCTGCTTCTGCTGAGGCACCTTCTTCTTGGGCTTAGTCGGATCGAGAGTCAGATTGGTGGCCTTCCCATTTTTGCGGGGCGCAGCAGTGCTGCTCGTCTTGTGCAGCACTGCTACGGTCTATGCAGGTTGAACTGTACAAATCTGCTCCTTCCTCTCAAACTGCACACATTCAAAGCCATTTACCAACTTTCTCCCATTGGTTTTACCTCCTTTTATGTGCCTAAGCCCATGTTTGATTGAGGTATGCCTCCCATTCTTGTATTGTGGCCTTTTTGTTCCTCCACCTTATTGCCACCATTTTGAATCTTTCCATCCATGCACCCTTTTGCTATGATCTCATTGAGCCTGGCAATATCTTTTCTCATAGCCTCCATATTAGCAAGGTTAGTGGAATAAGCATTTAAATCAAGATTATAATATTTTCCACAACCTTGACTAGTGGAGGGAGTAGAGGTGTCTTTTGCCTTGGAGGGATGTGAGTTGCTATCCCAAAGAATGCTATATTATTCCTCAAGTTGCTTGTGCTTTCCATCTAAGTCACAATACTTTTGCTTGAGAGCAATATTTGCTTTCCTTGTGATAGCATGGGCCTCTTGCTCTTTGGCCAAAGCCTTGCGCAAGGATTCCACCTCACTTCTCTCCAATGCAAGAGCTTTCTTGCTAGCAGTGTAGAGATTCTCTTGTTTGATAAGAGTCTCTTCTCTAGATTCTAGCTCGGCTTGAACACTCTAAATCCTCCATTAGCTTAGTGATGAACAATTTAGTCTTGCTATCCAAATTTTTAGTTATGTTATCAATTTCTTCATCACTAAATACATCATCACTAGAGTAATCACTTGTATCACTACTAGAGGTATCACTAGGGGGAGCAGGTTTGGATTTTGATTTGGGTTTTACCTTCTCATCCTTTGCCACGAGACAAATATGAGGGGAGTAGTAATCATCATCGGACATGTTGTTGAAGAGCCTCGGTGTGGAGGATGGCTTGTGAATAGCTACGATTGCAATCTTCTTATCCTCCTCACTCGAGCTATCTTTTGTTGAGTTCCATTCATGTCCAATGTGAGCCTCTCCCATGTGTCTTTTGCTCTTTTTGTAGTTGGTCTTGCTCTCTTTCTTGTCTCTCTTGTAATTGTTGTCTTTGATTTCATGAGGACAATGAGTAATGAGATGTTCGGTGCTTCCATAGCTGTAGCATAGCCTCTTCTTCTTATTTGGGAACTTTCTCTTCACTACCTTGTAACCTTGCTTTTTGAGCCCCTTTTGATATCTTCTCAAAAAGATAGCAACATCTTTTACTTTCTCACATTGTTCACTATCACTTTCATCTTCACTTGATGACGTTGTCTCTACTTCTTCTTTGACTTGCTTCGGTGCCTTGGGCTTGCTAGTTGATGCTTGCTTGTTGGACTTGCACTTGCTTGTAGAGGGCTGCTTGGTTGACTTGTTGGCTTTGAGAGCTACATCATCATTGATCTTGATGCCTTCTAGCTTTGCTTGCAACTCACCAAACTTCTTTCTTTTATTTGCTTCTTCTCTTTGCATGTCAAATGTCAAGATCCTCCCAAGTACATGATTTGGTGTGAAGTACTCAAACTTCTTCTTGTCTCTAATTAGAGTCACCACGGTCTCATTTCTAGGTGAATAAGCTTCCAACATAATTTTCACCACCTTGTGATCATCTAGCTCATCACAACCATAGCCTCTAATCTTGCTCACAATGGTCATCAATCTATCAAACATCTCTTGCGGCCCTTCTCCATCCAAGATCACAAATCGGTTGAGCTTGGCCATCATCAAATCAATTCTTGCCTTCCTTACCTTGTCAACCCCTTCACATGCAAGGTGCAAAGTGTCCCATATTTTCTTGGCAACATCAACACCAATCACTCTATTGTACTCATCACCATCGAAAGCACTAAGCAACACACTTGTGGCTTGACTGTTGAGATGGATGATCCTCATTTCTTCCATGGTTGGATTCTTGGGGTCAACGAGTGGCTCAAATCCATTGCACACGACCTCCCAAATGCCGGAATGAAGAACTATAAGATAGGCTCTTATCAAGTGCTTCCACTTGGCAAAGTTAGTCCCATCGAAATGAGATAACTTGCCCACGGGCACATTGATGAAAGACTTGTGATCATGGTTAGTCATAGACATAGAAGAATAGTTAAAGGATACGGTGACATATTTGTTGACATTGTCCTTCTTGCCTTTTTCTTTCTTGTCCTTCTTGCTATGCACTTGATAGGACTCATCATCATCTTCATCTTCGGAGCTGCTAGAGAGCTCACCAGACAATGTGTTAGAATCTTTGGCTTCTTTTTCTTTCTTCTTTCTAGCTTCCCTTCTCTTTCTTCTTTCTTCTCTCTTGAGCCTTCTAGCTTCTTTTCTTGCTTTTTTTCATCTAGCCGCTGCTGCTCCATCTTCTTTTCTCTTGCTTCCCTTTTCTCTTTTCTAGCTGTCTTTCTTCTTCTTCTTCTTTCTTCTTCATTTTGAGCTCTTTCAGCATCAATTGCCTCTAGCTACGGGAGCATGGAGTTGCTCGCTGTAGAGGCACTGAGCTCACTGCAATCGGTGTCATGTAGCTCAACTTGCTCTGGATCGACATCCACCGGCTTCACGCCGCTAGTTCCTCCTCCGGGCTCCATACCTCACACGGTGAAGCGTATACGAGATAACCGGCTTCGATACCACTTGTAAGGATCCTTGGTAGGCCTAGAGGAGGGGTGAATAGGCGTATCTAAAAATTTCCACATAAAACTCATAGTCACTTGTCAGCAACTGTCGAAAGTCCTGACATTTTGATTTGGAACTCCTGACATCGTCAGAAGTTCTGATGTCAGATGTCGAGAGTGCCGACGCCTACATGGAATGAACTATAAGTGCTCAAATAAACTTTGTGAAGCCAATAACTTACAACCCCACTTCCTAGTGGTAAGATGAAGTTGTCCAAGTGTTTCCTTGACCTTGGAGCGCCACCAATTTGTAGATCGGGATCAAAACCTAAGAAATAGCTTGAGAGAGAGAGATAACAAAGAATAGGTAATCTCAAGTAATCACAACAACAATGAGCACGTGAGACACAAGGATTTATCCCGAGGTTCATCTGGCCACTAAGGCTTGTCTACGTCCTCATTGTTGAGGTGACCACTAAGGTCAGAGTCTCTTTCACCTCCTTGCCTCTCTCAAGCAACCACAAAGGTAAGCTTGAGTTTTTCACTAGAAAATCAAGGGTAATACAAACTTCCTAAGGTTCTCCCAAAGATCAAGAGCTCTTAGGAGACGCCTAGCCAGCTAGGGTTCCAAGAACCCAAGAGTAACAAACACAAATCCAACTGGCTTGACGAAGAAATCAAATACTCAAGCTTTGGATCAATGTTTCTCTCACCAAATCCCTTCTCTCAACTCAATCTCTTGCAAGATTTGAATCTAGGAGCAAAGAGGAGAAGAAAGGGGGAGCTTGAGAGCTAGAGAGCACTTTTACTGAAGGTTTGGTTGAGTGGAATCAATAGACAACAGTTAGAAATAAGGGAAGAGCTATTTATACTCTTAGTTAAAATCTAACCGTTCAAATCTACGTCGAGACTCCTGACATATGAAGAAAACACTATTAATCCAAGTCAAAAGTCTACATGCAACATAGGCCAACATCGGGACTCTTGACTCACGTCAGGACTCCCGACGCGTGCGCGAGCAACGGGCCTAGCGTCGGGACCGCTGATGCACGCCAGGACCGCTGATGTTAGCGCACAACCCATGCGGGCACGAAACCGATTGGCTTGGCATCGGGACTCCCGACGAGTGTGCGCGCATAGACCTCAGCGTCGGGACTCTCGACTCACATTGGGACTCCCGACGACCAAGGTCGCCGTGCAACTCATTGGGACTCCCGACTCACGTCGGGACTTCTGACACCAACAGACCCAAAAACTATTCTACGTGCTCGTGGAGTGCTAGAGTGCCTCTCTTATGATTTAGTTTTAATACTTGAGCACTCTATCTTCCTCAGACCAAATAGATTTGCATCCCCTTTATAGTGCGGCATAGCCTAAACTCAAGATCAAATATCAAAGAATTTAAACACTTTTGAGTCCATCACCGGGTCATTTTGTAACTCGGACTCCATCTCATGTATTATCCTCATTCTTATTTTACCTGCTTGTCATCTCAATAAATCTCATTAGTCCTCTAATCATGTGGTCATTATCACCAAAACCCACAATTAGGGCTTGATTGCACTTACAGGAGGTAGCTCAGGCGGGCGTGGAGGCGATACAGGCGGGCACGGAGGCGCTACAGGTGAGTTCGCGATGGCTACGGAAGCGGTGGAGGCAAGTTGGCGACTATGATGGAGGCTGTGTAGGCGAGTCCGCGATGGCTGCGGTGGAGGCTATGTAGGCGGTGGCAAAGGAAGGCCATGAAGGGCAATACGACGAGTTTGAGCTCAACTGTGAGTGCCAGTAGAATGGAGCTCCTAGATTGCCACATCCCTTTGGTTCAGATCAAGAGCAAGCAGCCAGAAACCAAAGATCAGTATTTCATCAAGTGGTCGAATAGTGTGAAGGTGAGAACTTGTTCTGTATTGGTACGTTGTTCATGGATGGTTGATTTGTGTTTGACGCATGTCTGATTTGAACGGCAGGGCGATCCTACCACATGCAGATTTGTCCGCTCCGAGCAGCAGTACAAGGTCTGGGCAGCGAAGCGATGCTGGTGCAATGTGAATTCAACGACAGTGATGCAATTCACTGGTGATAGGTTGGCCGATTTTAAGAATGAAGTGAACCAGTTGAAGCAAATTATGGACAATGTCATAATTGGAACCTGAAGATGCAACATGGTTCGACAAAACAGGAACCAGAGAATAGGAATTGGCAGGTTGTAGTGGATTTGGCCGTTCTAGCAAAATTGGTTGCTGGTGTCATGATTGGTGTCTTTGTTTCCTTATTTTGGAAGTGATGGAACATGTTGGTTGTATGTAAATGTATGTGAACCTTTGTGCAATATGAATGTCATATGTGAACCTGCTTGTTCTGTGAATTTTCTTTGCAAAATTTGGACAGCATCAGTGAACCTGTTGTATGTGAATTTTTTGTGCAAAATATGGATAGCATCTGTGAACCTGCTTGTATGTGAATTTTCTATGGAAAATATGGATAGCAATTTCACTTGATAATTTGATAACAAAGCGTATGCTATAAAAGGTCATAGATAAGTTGATAACAAAGCATATGCCATAAAAAAGGTCACAGATAAGTTGATAACAAGTTGACGGACTAGTGCCTGCACTTTAACTAACTACAAGTTCACAGGACTTTAACTGAATACAAGTTCACAAGACTTTAACTGAACAAAGCACGGCATAATTTATAGTTCAAAAGTACGGCCTGATTTGTAGTTCAAAAGCACAGCCTGATTTTAGGTTCATAATCATAGACTGATCACACATGGCCTGATTACAGGTTCAGGAACCATAGACTTGAGCAGTGAATTGGGTATTAAGGAACTATGACAAGCTCCTGACAACTCTAAGTTGTGGTGCAACGGCAGCCTTCTGTTGCTTTTTCTTCACTAGAGTCTTCTTCTTCTTAGGTGTCTTCTTCCTTTTTGGGCTCTTCTTCTTTTGTGTTGCCTTCTTCTTCACCTCTAACGCCCAACAATGTCATCATCTTCTTGCCGTTTCCTGCATAGTATAGTGGTTAGCACTAGGTTCATTACAGAATGCACAAGAAATGATTTGAGAATGAGTAACTAACCTCTTGTTTTGTGATCTGCCTCCAATTTCTCCATCGGAGTCAACCTTAGCAAATTTGCAAGTCTTGGTAAAGTGGCCGAAGTCACCACACCTTTTGCACTTCACCTTTTTCTTGTTCACTTTCCCTTCAAGGTAGCTCCTAATTCTCTGTACTCTTGGTCTACCTAGTGGTCTTTCTAGCAAAGGCGGACATATTTTGAACCCAAGATCAACCATAGGCCATTGTGTTCGGTCTGGAAAAGGCTCTACTCTTCCTTGATAAGCAGCCCTAAATCTTGCTACAGAATAATATTCATGCACATAATCTTCTATTTTCATTCCCCTATTAGGATAGTATCTAAGCTAATACATGCTTGCAGGGCTTGCCTGTGGCTACCACTCTCTGCATGAACATGAATGATGTTGGAGATCAACTGTGTGCCTCTGATTATTCCAGTTGTCCATAAGTGTCACTTCAGCCATGTCTTCATCACTATTTAATACCTTAACCACTTTGAGATTATTCCTGATGGCATTCAACTCCTTCATGACACTAGGGAGTTTACCATCACGTATTTCCCTAGCAATCTTCCTCCTCAAAAACCTCTTCTCCATGATGAGCTCTCTCAGGCCATCACCCAATTCGTGCAGCAACAGACCTTTCATGTGCCTTATCCGAGCATTAAAGCTCTTAGATACATTGTTGGTCAAGTAGTCATATTTACTCTTCTCTAAGAATCCATATTTATACCACAATCTATTGTGTGCTGCTCTAGGAATTCTATGGCATCTGGTGCAACCTCAAATATCTTCTGCATGTGCTACCTGAACAGCCCCTCTGTGTAGCTTCTTGTTGCTGGGTACAAATGATCAATGAGCACATCTCCTTGGTAGTGCTTCATGAAATTTGAATACAAGTGCCTCATGCATTCCCTGTACCCAGCTTGTGGGAACACTGCTCCACTGCACTTCCCAAACCTTTACAAGCATTTGTACAGATCACTAAGCCTTCAGGTGATCCTATAGCTCTATGCAACTGCTCCATAAACTATTTCTAGTTGTCCTCTGTGTCTGAGTCAAAAATGGCATAAGCCAGGTGATACAACCAGTTATGCCCATCTACAGCAGTAGCTGAAGCCAACTGCCCAGTGTATTTACCATTTAAGCATGTGGCATCTACCCCTATAAATGGTCTACAACCTGGCAAAAATCCATCTACGCAAGGCTTCAAGGCTACAAAAAATCATTTTGAACCACTGCTTCTTATTCCCTTCTACCTCTATTTCTACAATGCTTCCTGGTGAAATAAGCTCTATTTGTGCTTTTTAGTTCACCAACAACTAAAAACTTTCCTCATATTTACCATGTATGTGTTGAAGAGCTGTCTTCGTACCTGCTCATGCCTTAGAATACTTCACTTGATGCCATAATCATCTTTCAGTTTGTCCCTAGCATCCTTGGGACGTTTGATTGGATTTTTCTTGCGCCATTTTGTTAACATGCTAGCACACCAGTCTTGTGTTGCCATTTTTTCTTCTCTCAGCTTTGTAGTAGGACAGTTATGCTCAGCAGGCAATACTTTAATCTGCAACAAAATTGAATACATGTTACAAAAGTAGACCACAGACAGTTTAGAATAGAAAAATAAGAATGACACAGGTTGTACCTCTATTGTTTTGCCATCATAAATCCTTGACGCATGTATTCTCCACGAGCAGCCCTCAGCTTTGCAATGGGCAATGAACCTTATCGGGTCAGTCTTCAGATCAACAAATTCAAATCCAGTGATCACAGCATAGTGCCTCACAGCTTTTCTGAATGCTATGATATCAGGAAACAAGACACCTTTCACAACGTTGGGATTTTTTGGATCATGAACGACATTTATCTTCTGAGGATCTGCATCATTAACTTCTGCCTCAAGAGGAACACCTCCTTCAGCAGGAATATAATCAGAATTGTTACCAACTAGTTGTGGTGCAGTGGCATTTGGGGTTGGCTGTGCAGGTGCTACTAAGATATAGATGTGTTCATCATCAACGCCCACGTACTCCTCTTCGTTATCAAACATGTCTGGCTCCCTGATAGGCTCAACGTCTGGCTCCTTTGCTGTAGCTTTAGTAGGTTGTGGCGGCTCCTTTGCTGCAGTTTCAGTAGGTTCTGGCATGTTTTGGGTGGATTCAGGAGCCTGTGTATTGTGTTTTTTTGGGTTTAGTGGATTGTGGTGGATTCACTGGGCTAGTTGTTCATCATCAGGAGGAATAACATACAAAGGTTCTAGCTCAACATAGTCATCAGCAGTAGATGCTGAACTGTCAAATACACGTACTAAGGTCTGGCAACATATCTCAGCTTGTACATAGCAAACATATCTAGCAAATGACTGTCATTCACTAATCTGACATCTTCTCCCAAATTCTTGTCAAAGAACCACAATCTGCCACACTGGTTAGATGACCACTGCACCTCTTTGGCTAAAACATTCATCAATATGTCTACAGTTATAGCACCTATCTCCACCTCCCGCTTAATCACAAATCCCTTTGTGTAGACTTTCCTACCTAGGGAGTCTGTGTTGCAGAAACCTTGAACTTTAATCTCTAGTATGAACAACTCAGGCCTAGCACGAAGAATGCAAATGTAAGGGGAAATCCCAATAGGTCCATCCCCAAGTACTGTACTCAGATCAACGGAAGATTTTGGGGGAGTTTGGGGATTACTTGTCCTTGTTGTCGGCTATGTCTGACGAGCTCCCACACGGCTCCTGTCATCTTCCTCAAGCCACGACCATGGACTCCAATAGATGCGCAGCTCTTGGGGAAACAGATCTCCTTCACCACCACCTCCTGCTCCAGGCCCGAATCGCCACCGCTGCCGACTGGAGCCGCCGCCGCTGGACCCGATTCCGTCGCCTAGCTAGGGTTCATGACCGGGAAAAGAGATGAGAGGAAAGGAAGTGAGCGGGTTAGGCGACCTCGACTGGGTACAGCTCGTTTTAGTCGGATGAGGCAGGGGCAATACGGGCCATACGAAACATGTAGCCATATACGTACGTCTGCAGGTGAGGCCACAACTCGTAGTACAAAATGGCATCAATCATGTTCTACGGGAATTATAATGGCAAGTTTACAATATCACGAATTGCAATGTTATATTTCAAAAAATCGCAGAATTGTATTTCAAATTAACCCTATTTTTTTAGCTTCACCCTGCGCCGTCGGCCTCTCTCAGCGGAATTTTGGGAGCTTCGCGTGAGGAGCACCGCACCTCGCCTTTGACCCGTTTGGCAGAGGAATCCGCAAAACAGCTTCAAGAGCTGTCCAGGAATCCCTACCGAACGCCCCTAACAGTTCTCCCTGTTTGCGCTAAATCACAACTAATCCATCGAAAAACAAATAATTAGAGAAGAGAATAGAGAGAACAACGAAAGGGTAGAACAGCAGCTGCCCCCCCACCAAGCGCCGACCTGTCGGAGATGGCAGCTGCGGCGCCGGCGGCGGGCAAGGGGAAGCGAAAGCGCCACCTCTCTGAGGACGACGTCTACCTCCTCCTCCACAGGTCCGTCCGTCCTTCCTCCGCCTCCTCCTCCTCAGCCCGTCCTCCCGCTCTCTCTCCGGGCGGTTCGTTTTCGCCTAGGGTTTTACTTCACCACGCCGCTTGCAATCCTTCTTCCCCCGCAGGTACGCTCCGGGGACGATCCTGACGGCGCTGCAGGAGGTGGCGCAGCACGCGGAGGGCCGGCGCGTCGACTGGAGGGCTGTGGTGGGGAAGTCGGCCACGGGGATCACCTCCGCCCGCGAGTACCAGATGCTCTGGCGCCACTTCGCCTATCACCACGACCTAGAGGATAGCGTCGACGCCGGCGACCAGCCTCTGGTTTGTAATCCTACCCGCCCCTCAAAGCCTAGATTTTGCTGCCCCTTTCGGATTGGCTTGCAAGGCGTCAAAGTAGCTGGGATTCCTGTAGTGCTGATTGTTTGGATCTTAAGGTAGCACGCACAGGAATTCAGTTTGTTCTTGTGTTGGCTGCTCCTTCCGTAATTGGTGCTATACCTATTTTTTATGTTCAATCTTCTTGACAATGGTAGGGCGATGACAGTGACCTGGAATTGGAGCTTGAACCCAATCCCATTCCGACCAAGGAAGCTTTATCTGAGGCCTCTGCATTAGCCAAGGTATCACTTCTTGTTTGGAAAGCATACAGTAGGATGGTGGATGGTCATTTTGATTTTTGAATGCATGATGCCAAATCCTGTTTAATTCTCCTTTTTTTTCACTGAATTGATTTTGATGCTCTAAAATACGTATCCAGGATGAGCGAGAGGCACCTGCTTGTGTAGCATTTGCTCTGCCATTTTTCAATACCTTATTTTACCATGATCAAGTATCCAGAAGCGTTTTGGCTGCATACACTTATTCGTAAGTGTAGAGGCCAGAATGTTGTTCCTTTATCTAAAAAAAAGTATTCAGAAGTGTTGCGCTGTTGTGATTGGCTTGCTCAAACAAATCTTTTACTATCCAGAATGATTATAGAAGCGCCACTTGATTGAGTTGATTCCATCAAACGTAATGCAATATTTTGAAATTAAATACTAATAAGAACAAATCTTAAGTCTAGAGGCAGCTTTGTGGTAGTTGGAGAGAACTGGAGTCTGTTGAGCGAGGGTGGAATGCACCGGTCACTGACGCCCAGTAGGTGGCAGTGATGCCTGGTAGCAAGAGTCATGACAGTTTTACATCCCATGAAAGGCAGTAACAAGCGGAGGCACACCTCAGGCTCAGGTAGGCATACACTGGACTACTGGAGAGACAACCAGTGGTGGGAGCATCAGTGGTGTTGGAGGGGCTGCTCATTGGTGGCGGCAAGAGGTTGGGGTGCTGGTAGCTTGCCATGTTGGGATTTGGGTGAGGAGCAGGGCCAGATGCCAGAGGGAAATGCTGGTGTGAATGTTGATGCTTGCTACACGTGGGCGTGTGCTTGTCAATGGTCATGGGCTGAAAAGAACTGTGATCAGGTGTTGGGTGGAATGCTGATTGGGCTAGCGAGGATAGTGCTATTACATATACCTATTAGGCTAATATAGGCCAGATGGTCTGGCCTGACATTTCAGCCTGTATAGCAGTTGACCTGGTCCCTGATTTGGATAAGTCAATAGTTATTCTGGTATGCATTTAGTATTTTAGATAGTACACAAACATATAGGCATATAGCTGTCAGTCTCAGTCTGTTCTAGATTATGGTTGATACACAATGTTGACTCTTCAAAAGTTTGATTGATGCCTTGTTAGCAACTGGAGATTAAAGCTTCACTTTGCCACTAGGTGTCAGATGGCAATGAAATATAGTTGATTTTTTTTTGTATAAATAAAAAGAAAACTTGCAAGTTTTTGTTTGATGAAATTGAGTTCTTATGATCGCTCGCTGACATTTATGTCTCCTTTTCAGTATTTATGAATATGAACTTCCTTATTTAATTATTAATTTACAAGATGGGTCTCATAGAATGTCTGAAGAAAGTCTTGATTTAAGGTTCCGTAACATGAAGGTGTTGGATGCTGCGACTGCCCTCAGATGATGATATGCCCCAAACATCATTCCATTGGTAGCTGAATGTTCATTACTTGGTCGTTTTGAAGAACTTTGGTAGCGCAAAATCATGGTTCAGAAAAAAAAGGGTTCTGACTGGAGCTTCTAGAACTCTAAAAAGACTCAGTTTTAGCAATACCCATGTTTTTAAAAACTACAGTACTATTTCATTCAAACACCTCTTGCCTTTCGAAAACCAATGTATTTTGCAAAACCATAGTATCTTCCCAGAATTCCATAAAAAATACTTTGTATCTAAAGAGGGCTTTAGTGAAGGAATTCCGCCTATGTCGGGGTGCCTATGATGTTTCAGCATAGCAGGTCCCAAGCCCTGATAAAGGAGGAGGGTTGTGTCAGGCTTGGCGAGCCAATGTAAAAACTTAGCTACTAAAATGGAGATGAAATGGAGGGTTTTGGTGAGGGACTGATAGTGCTTGCTTATGTCAACTCTGTAACTG
Organism: Saccharum hybrid cultivar R570; assembly: GCA_038087645.1. Classification (NCBI taxonomy): domain Eukaryota; kingdom Viridiplantae; phylum Streptophyta; class Magnoliopsida; order Poales; family Poaceae; genus Saccharum; species Saccharum hybrid cultivar. The sequence continues at coordinate 4,683,305 of JAQSUU010000190.1, read as the reverse complement.
GGAGTATCTATGCAGAATGACATGAAATGTCCATTGTATTTGGTTTATTGAAAATAAATGTTATCCTTGTATGGCAACTTACTGGAAAGAATCATGTAAGTTTGATACTCGTTAGTAGTCCTATGTGGTTTCGTAATGTTTTATTATGCTATCATGTCTTGTTCTGTTATGTTATATGCATTCCTAATTTGTTGATACCTTAGATACTCTTAACATATAATACATTTTGCTATGCATTCCTAATTTATTGATACCTTAGATACTCTTAACATATAATACATGTTGTTATGCATTCCTAATTTATTGATACCTTAGATAAACATATATACATTTTGCAGGCGCTAATATCCAGATCTTCACGCGAGCAAGCCTCTGGTCATCGCATTAACTTGGATCCTCCTGTGCTGTACACCCAAAATGAAAAGATAGTGCGGGTTCCATCTGAGAAACAGCTTGCTCAGAGTCATCGTATAACAAATGTTACAGGTGCTGTTGCCAATTCAAAACAGTCATCTCATATAGGACCCTCTCCTGGTCATTCGGATCCAAATGGAGCTTCCAAAAAGAGAAAGAAGCCAAAAGCATGGTCTAAAGAGGAGGATGCAGACCTAGCAGCTGGTGTGCAGAAGTATGGTGAAGGAAATTGGGAGGATATTTTGCATAAATGTAACTTTGATAGTACAAGAACGCTTGATCAGTTATCTCAGGTAATATTGTATTCACCTTGTCAATTGTGTAATAGCATGCACTATTCTGACATATTGCATGCTTTAAATGTGTCGGGAATTATCCTGAAGCCATCTTAACCTATGGTTGCATACTTCTCGAATATAATTAAATGGCAGAGACGCAGAGTGCCCATATGCATGCATCTGTTGCTTTACTGAATAATTATGTCTTACGCCTGGGTTCCCAGTGTTGGAGTATGTGTTTAGGCCCATGTGGCTAAGGCCCATGTGGCCCATATATGGAACCTATATAGCTACCCTTCTAGGGTTAGCCCTAATTGAGAGAATTACTTTCCAACATGGTATCAAGCCTGTTCTTTCCTCTCTCCCCACCCTGAGCCGCCGCCGCCGCTCAGCCTCCTACCGCCGGCGCTGCTCCTGCCACTGGCGCCGGCATGGCTGACCGGCCTCCCTCTTCTCCCTCCCCCTTCTCCCTCCTCCCTTCCCCCTCCACCCTTTCCTGGGCGCAGGTTGCCGCCGCCGCTCCTGGGGCGCCGCCTGGCGCCGCGCCCGCCCCTCCGCCCGCTACTGCGCCGCCTGGCGCCGCGCCCGCCCCTCCGCCCGTCGGGGTCGCGCCCCTTGCTGCCGTGCTCCAGGACGCGCGCGGAGCCCCCCACCTCCCTGCCGCGACCCTCCCCCTCCCTACCCACACGGCAGCAGCCCTCACTGCCGGGGTGGACGCGGCAGGCACGGGCGGCGGGGAAGACTCTGCTCCTGCGGCCGCCGGCGTTGAGCATCCCCTGCCCCCGACGGTCCGATCTCCTCTGGTCCATGCAGGGCTAGGCGCTGACACCCTCCAGACCACCCTCGCCGCCCTTCTGGATGCAGCTGCCGGGGCAGGGGGCGCTGACCACCTTCCAGCCGCCCTGGCCGCCCTCCTGCGCGCCGCCGGGACCGATGCCGCCGTCCTCCATCGGGCGGCCCTGACTCCTGGTGCCGGCACACCTACGCTTCAGGGCCCGCGTTCCGACTCCGCCCTCGCCGCCGCCCTTGTCGCTGCCCGCGCGGCCGCCGCGGAGGGGCAGGCTCGTGTGCGGGCGGCCGCCGCCGTCTGGGAGCGTGAGCGCGACGCGGCTGACGCCCTGGCTCGCCAGATCGCCGAGGCCGAGCATCTCCTCACCTCTCCCGTGGTCCCGGACACCGGAGCTACCTCCTCTGCCTCGCCGAGACGCCGCGTGTCACATACTACCGTCCTCTGGCACGACCCGGCCGACCCGCTCGTGGCTCAGCTTCACTACCAGGCTGGGGGGGGGGTCCAGAACATCCGCCTCCTCGTCCCGGTCGTCCTTGAGCCGGAGTCGCCCTCCTACGCCCGCTGGCGGGATCTGGTGCTTCTCACTCTTCGCCGCTACGCCCTCGACGACCACGTCCTCGTTGACGCCTCGGTCGCCGTCCAGACCCCGTCGTGGCTTCGTCTGGACAGCATCGTCCTCTGCTGGATCCTGGGGACGATCTCTCTGGACCTCCACGACCTCGTCCGCACCTCTCCTGACGCGCGCCGGGCTTGGCTAGCCCTTGAGGGCCAGTTCCTGGGCAACGCGGAGGCCCGGGCTCTGCGCCTCGACGCGAGTTTCAGGACCTTCGTCCAGGGTGACCTCTCCGTCGGTGAGTTCTGCCGTCGGATGAAGGGCATGGCGGACTCCCTGGGGGACCTTGGGTGGCCCGTGGAGGATCGCATCTTGGTCCTCAACGTCCTCCGGGGGGCTCAGCGACCGCTACGCCCACCTCCGGACGTGGATCACCCGCCAGAGGCCCTTCCCCACCTTTCTGGAGGTTCGTGACGATCTCGTCATGGAGGAGCTCACTCAGGGCCTCCAGCCGGGATCCACCACCTCCACGGGCTCCTCGTCCCCCTCGACGGCCCTGGCTGCTACTTCGACACGCCCGACTGCTCCACCGCCGCCGTCTCTTCTGGGTCCCCCTCCCTCCGGGCCGAGCGGAGGTGGGGGGGGCCGTGGCGGTCGCCGTCGACGTGGAGGGGGTCGCGGGGGTGGCCGGGGCGGCCACACCCAGCCTCCGGCTCCTGGTGGGTCGCCGGGGGGGGCACCATGGCCCTCCTTCCAGCACCCGTGGTCAGGGCGCATCTCCATGTGGCCCTACCACGCCATCGGGGCCGACTCGCGCCCCCCGGTGGCCATGCTCACCGGAACTCCTCCTGCTGGCCCCACACCCGGCGCCTTCCCTGCTACGGCGTGGACTCCACCCTCTGGGACTCTTCCGGGGGTCGCGGCATGGGACCCGGCGGCCTTGGCCCGCTCGTTCAGCACCATGGGCCTGACACCTCCGGTCGGACCTGAGTGGATTGCTGATTCGGGTGCCACCTACCACACCACTCCTGACCCCGGTATACTTTCGTCGCTCCACTCTCCTTCTTCCTCTCTTCCTTCGTCCATTATGGTCGCCAATGGTTCTTGTCTTCCTGTCACGTCTGTGGGTACCGCCGGTGCTCATAGTTCCTTTCGTCTTCCTGATGTTCTTGTTGCTCCTTCTATGGTTCATAACCTTCTTTCTATTCGTCGTTTTACAGCTGACAATTCTTGTTCTGTGGAATTTGACTCTTCTGGTCTTACTGTAAAGGATTTGGCTTCCCGGCGTCCTCTACTCTGATGTGACAGCACCGGGCCCCTTTACACCCTTCGCTTCCCGGCAGCGCCTTCGTCCTCTTCGCCGTCCTTTTTGTCAGCTGCCTTCGCCGCTTCTACTTCCTCTACTACCTGGCACCGGCGCCTCGGCCATCCTGGACGTGATGCCCTGATACAGCTCAGTCGTAGCTCTGGTCTTCCATGTACTCGAGCTCATGATGAGCAACTGTGTCATGCGTGCCAATTGGGCCGACATGTTCGTCTTTCTTTTTCTAGTTCTTCTCATGCGGCCCGCATTTTTGATCTTGTACATTGCGACCTATGGACATCTCCTGTTCTAAGTATTTCTGGTTATAAGTACTATCTTGTGGTTGTTGATGATTTTTCGCATTATTCGTGGACATTTCCTCTCCGTGCGAAGTCAGACACGTTTACCACGCTCCTTCACTTCTTCACGTGGGTGTCTACACAGTTCGGCCTCACCATCAAGGCCGTCCAGTGTGACAATGGTCGCGAGTTTGATAACTCCACCTCCCGCGCTTTCTTCCTCTCTCACGGTGTTCAGTTGCGCATGTCTTGCCCATACACCTCTTCGCAAAATGGCAAGGCAGAGCGGATGATTCGCACCACCAACGACACCGTGCGTACCCTTCTGTTTCAGGCCTCTCTTCCCGCTCGCTTCTGGGCTGAGGGCCTGCACACCTCCACCTACCTTCTTAACCGCCTTCCTTCCGCGGCCTGCCCCGCTCCCACTCCTCACCACGCCCTCTTCGGTACCCCGCCGAGGTACGATCACCTCCGCGTGTTTGGGTGTGCGTGTTATCCCAACACCGCTGCCACTTCTTCCCACAAGCTGGACCCCCGCTCCACGCTCTGTGTCTTCCTCGGGTACTCTCCGGGTCACAAGGGGTACCGGTGCTTTGACCTTACCTCCCGACGGGTTTTCATATCTCGCCATGTGGTATTCGATGAGTCCGTCTTTCCCTTTTCCAGCACCACCACCCCTCCGGTACCTGACCCACCCTCCCTGTTTTCCACTGACCCGGTGGTCCAGCCACCTTTTTCGTGGTCTCCTGCAGGTACCCGCTTCGCCGCGTGCCGGGCCGGCCTCCTGTCCCGGATCCCCAGCAGGTCCGTGCCCGTCGTCCTCGGGCGCGGCCCCGTCCTCTCCGGTTGGTGCAGACCCGGGGCCTTCGTCCCCCGCTGCTGCCCCGGGGGGGTCGTGTTGGTCGACGACGCCAGATCCCATCCCGGCACCTGCCCCGGCACCTCCGTCGAGGTTCGCCGCGCCGGTACGGGTGTACCAGCGCAGGCCGCGGCCGCCGCCGCTCGCGCTCCCTTCTCCACCGGGGACACCGACACCACCGCCGCTGTCTCCGCCGGCTCGTGGTGCCCCGCCGGTCTACCATCCGCCGCTACTGCACCGACACCCGCGGCATGTTCACCCGATGGTGACACGACACGCGGCTGGCACCCTGCCGCCTCGTGCCCTCGAGGCTTCGACCGGCGATGCGGTGGTCTCTCCGGTACCCTCCTCCGTCCGCGACGCCCTGTTGGACCCTCACTGGCGCCATGCGATGGAAGAGGAGTACGCCGCGCTACTCGCCAACCAGACGTGGGAGTTGGTGCCCCGGCCGCCGGGCTCCAACGTCGTCACCGGCAAGTGGATTTGGACCCACAAGCGCCGGGCTGACGGCTCTCTCGAGCGCTACAAGGCTCGCTGGGTCCTCCGGGGTTTCACTCAGCGCCCTGGCGTCGACTACGATGAGACTTTCAGCCCGGTGGTCAAGCCGGCCACCGTCCGTACCGTGCTATCGCTGGCACTTGCTCGGTCTTGGCCCGTCCACCAGCTGGACGTCAAGAATGCCTTCCTCCACGGCCTTCTCACCGAGACGGTGTACTGCAGTCAGCCGGCGGGGTTCGTCGACACCACCCGTCCTGACATGGTCTGCCGGCTCAACAGGTCCCTCTACGGCCTCAAGCAGGCACCTCGGGCGTGGAACCACCGGTTCGCCGCCTTCTTGCTGACCCTGGGGTTCATGGAGGCCAAGTCTGATACGTCCCTGTTCGTCTACCACCATGGCGCCGATACTGCATACTTGCTGCTCTATGTTGATGACATTGTCCTCACCGCCTCCAGCGACCCACTTCTCCGCCGGATCATCACCGCTCTCCAGCAAGAGTTCGCGATGAAGGATCTGGGTGAGCTCCACCACTTCCTCGGTGTCACTGTTGAGCACCGTCCTGCCGGGCTCCTCCTTCACCAGCGACAGTACACTCGGGACATTCTGGAGCGGGCTGGGATGACTGACTGCAACCCCTGCTCCACTCCGGTCGACACTCAGGGCAAGTTGTCTGAGGCTGAAGGGCCACCGGTGGCCGATCCCACTGCGTACAGGAGTCTCGCCGGGGCCCTTCAGTACCTCACCTTCACCCGGCCAGACATCACCTATGCAGTTCAGCAGGTCTGCCTCCACATGCATGATCCCCGGGAGCCTCACCTCGTGGCTCTCAAGCGCCTCCTCCGCTACCTCCGGGGCACACTCGACTACGGCCTCCTCCTCCACCGGGCCTCCTCCACCGACCTCGTCGTCTACACCGACGCTGACTGGGCCGGGTGCCCGGATACTCGCCGCTCCACCTCCGGCTACGCCGTCTTCCTGGGCGGCAACCTGGTGTCTTGGTCGTCCAAGCGCCAGCCGGTGGTCTCCCGGTCCAGCGCAGAGGCGGAGTACCGCGCCGTTGCTAACGGCGTGGCGGAGGCCGCCTGGCTCCGGCAGCTGCTGGCTGAGTTACACACTCCACCCTCCCGGAGCACACTGATCTACTGCGACAACGTCAGTGCGGTCTACCTCTCCACCAACCCCATCCAGCACCAGCGGACGAAGCATGTGGAGATCGACCTCCATTTTGTCCGTGATCGGGTGGCCATGGGCGAGGTGCGGGTTCTTCATGTTCCGACGACCTCCCAGTTCGCAGACATCTTCACCAAAGGCCTCCCGTCCTCGACCTTCGCCGAGTTTCGCTCCAGCCTCAACATCACCGGTGGCTAGTTGCGTCTGTGGGGGGGTTGTGTGTGTTCTTTCTTGTTCAGCCTCGAACTCCGCTACGCCGGTAGTTCAGACTGCGGGGGGGTGTTGGAGTATGTGTTTAGGCCCATGTGGCTAAGGCCCATGTGGCCCATGTATGGAACCTATATAGCTACCCTTCTAGGGTTAGCCCTAATTGAGAGAATTACTTTCCAACACCCAGATCTGCCATCAAACCTTTCCCTGTCCCTTTATATCCTGGAGTTCAGTGTTTATTTGTTCTTATTACTAGGTCCAATTGGTTGGCTTATTTTATGCGTTTTATTGTTTTTAATACTACTCCCGCCATCCCAGTTGTCTTAAGTCAACCTTTTTTAAGTTTGAACGAATTTATAGAAAAGAGGGCCAAGATTTATGACACCAGATTAGTATAATTACACAAAATATATTTTCATAATGTGCTCATTTGGTGTCATAATTAATTATGCATTTTTTCTATAAATTCGGTGAAGCATAGGAAAGTTTGACTTAAGACAAGTCTAGGAATTGATTTATTCAGGGACGGAGGTAGTATTTACTATTTTGGTGTTGCCTTAAAAATTCCTCTTATCCTAATGTAGATATTGTACATTAGAATACTTTATAAAAGGTTAATATGTACCATTCCTTTCAGAGATGGGCGCTAAAGCGTCCAGGAGGATCAGCCAAGCCTGCTAGCACAAAACATGCTTCTGTTGGCTCAGAGGAAAGATCAGCAGCTCTCAAGGCATTTTCATTGGCTGTCGGTCCTATGCGTAGATCAGGTATTTATAGAGTTTTGATGCTTTGCCATGAAAGCTGATATTTTAGCATAATGTTTCTATGCTGAGCTATCAGCAACTCAAGTATTGTTCTGTGGTTTTGTTTACACATCGCAGCTGTTGTAACTAAGGATGAAAACGGAACGGAAATATCCCGAACTGACCGTTTTCGTTTTCTATATTATGATTCTGTTTTTAAACATAAAAAATTGTCAGTTTCAATTGGTTTCACAACCATTTTCAACCATTTTTTATATTCTTTAATTGCTAAAATGTAGAAATGTACCGAGCTAACCGCTTTCGTTTTCTATTTCGTAAGTCCGTTTTCGACCGTTTCCGACCGTTTTCATCCTTAGTTGTAACCCTGTCCTGTCTTTGTGGTTCTTACGTAAATTGTGCATGCAGGAGCTTATCAACAAGGCATTCAGCATAAGTCTACAGCGTTTGCTCCTAAGATGCTAGAAGTAAGATCTGCAGCAACCCCTTCACCAGCACCGGCACTGGCGCTGCCAGTCCCAGTCCCAGTTGCTATGCCTCTGCGTGTGGCTGCTCAAGTGCAGCCTCCGCTTCATCAAGGGCAACAAGCTCCTGCCCAAGCTGCGCAATCAAAATCGTCAAATGCTTCAAATAAGACACGGAAGAAGCAAACAGCTCAGCCAAATCCCACCATCGGTCCTTCCTCAATACAAGCAGCAGCAATTGCTGCTGGTGGGCGACTTGCCACAGCCTCAACTGCCGCAAGTTTTCTAAAAGCTGCACAATCTAAGAATGTTGTGCACATAAAATCTCTAGGAGCAACATCTTTGAAATCTTCTGCAAGCTCTAAGGCATCGATTGTGGTTGAGCATGGAACACAACCTGGGGGCTCCCAGCACCTAGAACCTTTAAATGCTAGTGCAGTTCATGGTGTTTCAGGTGTTACTGCAGTTAATCAATCAGGGCCACTTGCTGGGGCACGTTCTTTGGAAACTAAGAAGGCATTAAGTACCACACTAGCACCTGTCCCGTGCGAGGAGGATGACTCTGAATTTTGTGCGATTACGATAGATGACTTGTTTCCTGAAGATGCAAAGCAGCCAGAAGTTGTCGATGCAAAGCAGCCAGGAGTTGTAGATGCAAAGCAGCCAGAAACTGTGGATACCAAGGCAAAGCAACCAGAAACCACGGGTCCCAAGGCAAAGCAGCCAGAAAACGCAGATCCCAAGGCAATGCAACAAGAAACCATGGATCCCAAATCAAAGCAGCCAGATACATTAGAGGTTGAGATCGTGGATCCCAAAGATAAAGACATGCTAGAGTTTGATCAATATGTTGCTTCTCAAGGAGGACACTCAAACACGGATGATCTGAATAAAAGCAAGTGTACCAACAGTGCTTCCCAAGCCCAAGGTCTTGTTGGCAGCCAGAAGAAGCCACAGAATCTGATTTCCGCGGATGGGAAAGGTAACCCTGTGACTGTGGTTGAGAAAAGTAAGCCTGCAACTGCTGGAGTGGCAGCAACTGGGAAGAAGACTAAAATTCCTGTCTCGCATTCGGCAGCAGGGACCCCACGTGGCATAGTTGACACAGTCAATGCCAATGCCCCAAATAAAACACTAGTAAGGAGGGCAGCCACCCCTGTCCCTGCTGGTTGCCAAGCGCCTCCCCTGAAGCATGCCGTGAACACAAAAGGTAGCCAAATGACAATCAGCAATGCCACGGTTGTCAGTTCTGGAGTCGCAGCCAGCAGCCAGACTAGCGTGGCTGCGAAAGGTGCCAGCAGCGCAAATCCACCATCCAGCAGCAGCCAGGCCAAGCCGAATAGTGTGGCGGTGAACGGTGCTAACAGGGTGGTGAATCCACCGTCCAGCAGTCAAGCTAGCGCGGCGGTGAACGACCCTAACAGGGCTGCAATTGCACTGTCCAGCAGCCAGGCTGGTGCGACTGTTAACGGTGCCAACAAAGCGGCTAATCCATCACCTCCCAGCAGCCAGGCTAGCACAGCCGTGAATGGTGCTGCTAACAAGGGGAATCCGCCAGCAGCAGGCAGGCAATAGACAGGCCCTTATAATAATACAGTAAATTTTGGTAATAATCCCCGTAGGACTTTTGTGCGTCGATTGCACCTTGAAATGTGAATAGGGCATTAGGCAGAGATCATGTCATTCTTTTAACCTTGCATTTGCAGTTGCACCCATGAACTAGCGACGCCTAGATTGGATTGATTTTTGTCTGGTGTTTCCTGTGTGAATTGTGATGCTTGTGTTTGTTTACTTGCGCCCGAGACGATGGTGCCATCTTTGTGCCTGTCTGGGCAGGCTCCTGCATCTCTTTGTTTTGTTGGAGCTACTATTGGCCGACATGCCGTCGTGATGGATGGTTCTGAAAGCTTAGTTGCTTGTTGTGACACGAGATTTTTCGTCTCCTGTTATTATAACTGTTAGTGCATAAGCTGATTTGACTGCCTGCTACGGCTGATGGATGAAGGTGATTTGGTAACCACCCCAGGCGCATCAAATCAGATTAGATCAGTGGACCGTGGACGGGACTTGGTTTGGTGCAACTGTCGCACACTTCCGGCTGTAGATCTGGACCCTCGTCTACACACGCGTACTGGAGCAGTTGACATTAAGGTCACCCAGCGAATTAGCACAGTTGAGGGGTTTTCGCTCTTTTTTTGGGTTTTTCATGCTTTGCCACTGCGACACATGGGGGGACTCGATTGCCCAAATATTCTCCTGTCTGCTTCAATATGAATTGACTTGATGGAGATGTCACATTTGCGTTCGTAGCGGGGAACTTTACCCTGCGATTAAAAAAAAGAAACAGATCAGAATGCGAGGATCAAAATACTATAGTGGTAGCAAATGATTGGATGCCAACATTCAACAATTTTATTTGCCTTGGAGAGAGATTTCATTTCATGGTTGTAAGTGGGAAAAAGTTGCCACGAAACTATTGTTCTTATGTACTCCTCCGTCCTAAAATAAGTGTCTTCTTGCTTCCCGAGGAATCAAACAGTTTCAACTTTGATCAAATATATATAAAAAAATATTAATATTTATAGTTCATAATTAATATAATTAGATAGATCATGAATCTATTTTCATATTAAACTTATTTGGAGATACAAATGTTACTAGTTTTTGCTATAAATCTAGTCAAACTTAAAAAAATTGACCGGCACGATTATCATAGCGACGCTTGTTTTAGGACAGAGGGAGTCATACTGTAATAACCAACGGCAATAACTAATGCTGAAATTCGGTCCAATTTTATTTTTCGGACGGTACTTACTGGTGTATACCGTGTACGGTGTACTAGAGTGGCGCTATCTTTGACCGGACGAGCGTGTTTCCAACTTCATCAACAGAATATAATAAAATATCTTCTCAACGATGTATGTACTACTCCTTCAAGATTCAGTAGATCACTATCGTAAATTGACCGACAAGAACGTTTCCAGCCCAGATATTTGATGCAGATTCCAGAAAGAAGCTTATTTCCTTTCTCATCAACCAAACAAAAAAAAAAGAAATTTGGTGCAGTAATACCATGCCGCCCAGAAACTTCTTTGCGTTATCTGGAGGTTAGGAAAACGAGATTCTCGGAAAAGAGGAATGAACAGAAGAAGTGAAATTCTTTTCTCCGATCGCAAGAGCCGCAAGACACAGACAGGCAGAGAGAGGCGGGCCAGCACCAGCAGCCGTCGCTATCAAAGCGGCCTGGAGAAGTCAGAGCAAACATCGTACTCGTACGACGCGCTCCTCCCCACCCCACGTGTTCCTTCCGTGCCACGTGACCCCACATTATTCCGCCACCGGTTTACCGTCGGCTCGTCGCCGTATCACGGAACGCCCCCTCGTTTTGCTTGGATACTGTTAGTGGATGAATCACGTTAGGCTGGGCTAATATACCTTGTTATATATCTCAACTGTATTACCTTTTAAGGGCTAATTTACTGATTATTATAGTACCATGAGTAGTATTATATTAATCAGAGACTGACAATTATAAAACCAAAATTTTGCGTATATTCTATTTCTAGGTAGAAGTGCAGCATTTGAGAGCGCCCTGCTTGGATCCTGCTAGTGGATGAATCACGGTTGGGCTATATGTAAGAAAGAACAAAACAATTGCACATGATTTCCGCTGTATATGTTTACATATCTCTTCATTTCCGCTTGATGACCTTTGTCGCGCAAGTACTCATCGGAACATCATATGATCGAGCGAAATAAAACGGATGTAGATTATCACAGATTTAGTACTATTGTGAGCCTAGCTGGTTCCATAGTTTGTCAATGGTATCAATCGGAACAGATATTCAAAGGAGATCAACCAATGACAGGATTTGGAAACAAGGCAGCATGGGCATGATCTGCTAGTGGCATTGTGTGCCTAATGTGGCACCTTGAAGGCCAAGCTTTAGCAGGTCCATTGCCGTGTCCGCATGCCAACAGCTAGACCGTGCCCTTTCACACTCTTCGGCCATCTTCACTTCTCACAGGCAATCCATCAAGCACACAGGGTGCAAGCGTTCCTTAGGCTATCCGCACTCTTCCTACTCTAAATCCATCCTCTAAAAGAAATATTTCGTCCTGATCATCTATATTCTCTCCTCTATATCCAGGACTTCCACACCCGTCATACTCTATATCTCATACTATATATCAACTACCAGCACGTGGGGCCTACCTGTCATACTCTATTTTTTCGTCCCTTCTTTTCTCTCTCCACGCGCATGCAAGCAACATACAGCAGCGCTGGGCCCGCTCGGTACGCTACAACCATCCTCTACTGCGCCAGAAATAGCGGACTGCGCTGGGATAGCGCACGCGTAGCGGACTGCGCTGCGGCGCCTATTTCACTATCCGCGTCCTGCAGGAGGCGCGTAGCGGACGCGCTGCGGATAGCCTTAGCAGCAGCGTGACTGTGCTGCCCGCTCCTGTTCCCGGACCAATCTCCGGATGCAACAACCCATGTTTATCTCGGCTCGGTGGCCGTCCATGGTGCTGCACAGGCAAGATAGATGCAGCTTGAGGCTATCCGCACTCGTCCACCTCTATTTTCATCTCTAAAAAAATATTTTATCCTAGTCATCGAGATTCTCTACTCTATATCCATTTTTCGCACCCGTGTTACCTCTATCCCATACTCTATACCCACTATTCCATACTTTATTCCCCTCTCTCCCCCTTTCTCTCTCACCAACTCTTTCTCTTTCTGCACTACAGTGTTTACCGTGGCTGCCTCGCGTCCGTCATCTGTGGCGTTTTCCTGTGCAGCCGGTATGCTCTAGGACCGTTTGCAGGCACCGGGTGCAGACGCCCGGTATGCTACCCCTGGCGTAGCGGCTGCTTTACCGCTGCGCGGTGCGGACAGCCTGAGAACACAGCCGCGGCAAGCGGAAGGGACCGGCTGCACTATTGCTGCCCGAGAGGAGGCACGCGTGGTACTGTTGCGAATGACGGCGAATAAACGACGAAGAACATAAGATCAATCACAGCGGAGACACAAGATTTAACGTGAAAAACCCTCTCAATGTGGAAGAAAAAACCACGGAAGCCAGCCAACAAACACTCCTCACTATTATCAAGAGTCTGGTTACAACGTCGTATGGCGGCTTACAAGAGAGTAATCAAAGTGAAACCCTAATTAGGGTATATGTACCGTACCGCGGGGGACAAGCCCCCTGCACCCCCAAGCGTCCTCAGGGCCGCACCCCACTTCGCTTTGGCCCTTGCCTTCAGCACTCAACGGGCCTCTGCTTCGCTCCGTCAGAAATCAGCTAATATAATGTGCAACTAAATTTGAAACATATTTAACAGGTACGGTGCGTGCTGCGTCCTTGACGGGGAGGTGTGTGATGCGATCAACGCAGTCGCGGACCAACGTGGTGCCGGCGAGGGCCGAAGCTCTAGCGGTGCTGTTGATAGAGCTGTAGCAGCAAATACGACCATTGAGCCAGAGCTTGAGCGGCACAGGTAAAGATCATCACCGAGGAGGTAGTCAGGCGTCAGCTGCAGAGGGAGGCGCGGCCGACGCGGCAGGCGGAAGGGCGGAGGCCGGTGGCGACGCGTTCTATGTGCTCGGCTGTTTTCGAGCATCTGGGGTATGGCCTCACCGTACGTCCCTTGCTTGGTCGCCGCAATCCCGTATGAGCTCCTACTACGGTCGGCACAACCGCGTCGCCGGTTCGTGCAACTCCTGGGCCTCGCAGGTCACTCTAGACACAAAACCTAATAACTGAACTCCGAACCCAAAATACCCGGACTCAGATCCGAACCCGCACTACCCGATGTCGAGTTCGGATAGTGAACAGTGCTGAACAGTTCCATAATTTATGTGCTAGTTATAGATTTATTTATATTTAACCAGCATAAACCTTAAAAAAATCAATAACTAAGTTATACATGATCCAATGAGTATGAAATTTTTACTATAATTTAAGCATATAATAATTAGCTCACCATAAAAATTTCACCACAATTAAACCATAAAAACTGCAGCTATAAATTATTCCATTTAATTAAAAAACATAGATCTAAAGGTACAACAAAAATTTTGTATTAAAGCATCCATATTATATATTTACTGTGTAGATCAACTCACGTGGAGTTCAACAAAATTGGATTTTTATTTTATGATTTTTTTGTTATTTACTATGATTTTTCAAAGATTCATCCAAAATAAATAAATAAATAAATAAGACAAAACCGCCTTCAAAACCGCTTATAACCGGGCTAGAGAGGTAAGTTGAACGGTTTTAAAAGTTGAGGGAGATGTTTTGTCCGGTTTTAGAGTTTAGGGAGGAAAAACAGACTTTCACGAAGATTGAGGGAGACAACGTGGACTTTTTCCTAATTAAACACACGCGTTGGATCGCCTGGAAGGCTGGAAACTCAACAACTGAGCATGAACGCACGCAGGCTTGTGCTACCAAATCTAGCAACTGTATTCTGTTTGTATATTCCTTTTGTTGCAAAATACACGCTTATATAGTTCTATTTCATAGATCGTCGTCGTGAATATACCGCTATGTAAACTAAAATAGTTGTGTGTACCTACTCCCTCTGTTCATTTTTAAGTGTCGCTATAGTATTTGTACTGGTCAAACTTTTTAAAGTTCGATAAATTTGTAGAAGATATTAGCAATATTTGTATCTCTAAATGAGTTTACTATAAAATAGATTCAATGATTTATTTAATGATACTAATTATGTACCATAAATAGTAATATTTTCTTGTATATATTTAGTTAAAGTTGAGTACGTTTGATGGCGTATCATGAGTTTTTCACATGAATTTTGGTAAAATCAACTTACTCTCTGTTAGGGTTTTTGGTCTGAAGAATCACCATGCCATATGAGGTGGTGTAAACCAAATCAACAGGAACATTAGCATAAGAAACCGCCATTTGAAATGTCTAGGGACAATTATTTTATTATGTCAATGCCTCTAAAAATGGACATATTTTCAGCTGTAAATCGATTTCTAAGCTATAGTGCAACAAATGAAATAATTGTAGAGATGGTTTTCTATATGACAACCCCCCTCCAAAAAAAAGTAAGGCGACTAAAAAAATCATGCGTGTAAATTGTAGGCTCCTTGTGTATACGATCGATCGGATTAGCTTAGCTAGCTTAATTTAATATTTAATACAATAGTTGCGAGCCCCCTGTGGTTTGGTGGTGTAGAGGAAATGGATTCTTTGTAGCTAGTCAATCGGCGGCGTGCCGATGTCGTCGTCGTTGCTCACCGGCGCACGACATGTAGATAAAAGCGGCCGCCGGAATTAATCCCATACCTACTAGTTACGTCGGTCGATCGCCGTCTAATTAGGCAGAAGCCAGAATGGAAGCAGCTGATGAGATGAACACGTACGCACTTAATTCTGACACATGCGCTTGCCCACCTCGGCCACATCGGCTCCT
This sequence comes from Saccharum hybrid cultivar R570, assembly GCA_038087645.1. NCBI lineage: Eukaryota > Viridiplantae > Streptophyta > Magnoliopsida > Poales > Poaceae > Saccharum > Saccharum hybrid cultivar. The sequence continues at coordinate 4,668,250 of JAQSUU010000190.1, read as the reverse complement.
CTCCGCTTCTGTTGCAGAATGCGTACGCCGGGCTCGGGCGTCACTGACCCAGATGTGCATCAACGAATCAGCGGCCATGATCCTTTCCTCCTCTTTCCTGTTTGCCTGATGGTTTCTGTACTTGGCTGAAACTAATTTATTGTGAGAGAAAAACGCTGCTGCATGGTTTATAAAGTTCAACTTGCATTTATTTTAATGGATTCTCCCCGGCCCTCTTGATTCAACTTGCAGGGTTCATATAGGAACAACAATAATTAATAACAATAAGACTTATCAATAATAATAATAATAACAACAACAATAATAATCCCTCTGAAATACGAGGACACACCCGTTTCGCAAAAAATATATAATCCCTTAACCAGAAATAAAATGGAAGCCAGCCAGGGACTCATGCACTGTTCATTAAGGTTTGTTCTACTGCACACCGCTGTTTAGTACTATCCTTTGTTTATCACTATATTCAGCGTTGTTTATTACTATTCACTTCTCTATTACTATGTATATGTACTTTCTTCGTGTTTTTTTTCATGCTGATCATTAGTCCACGCAGTGGAGCGCATGTTATGTGCTAGTAATGTTAACGTTGCCCCGGCCTAGAGATCTATATGGAAACTTTTTTTTTCTAAAATAAAGAGAATTATGTTAAGGTCCTCTTTAGGCATCCACCAGCTCTACAAAATTAATGTTAATTGATTTTTTGTTGGATATTTGTAGCTTGAAGAAAAATCTTGGATCCAGAGACTAGAGCTTAGGTGCATCAAGAGCATTTAGATGAATCATTTTGTTTATAGTATAGAGCACATAAACCATTTTTACTCCTGTCGTTCCAAATTATAAGTCCTTTATAAATACGTAGTTTTTTGCTATATACTTAGATATAAGCTATGTTTATATATACCTAAAAGGCCAAAACGATTTATAGTTTGGAACATGGCTGTGTTTAGATCCAAATTTTGGAGTGCCAAAATACAATGTAGCATTTCGTTTGTATTTGGTAATAATTGTCCAACCATTGACTAATTAGGCTCAAAACGTTCGTCTCGCAAAGTACAACAAAACTGTGCAATTAGTTTTTGATTTTATCAACATTTAGTACTCCGTATATGTATCGCAAGTTTGATGTGACGTGTAATCTTTTTTTGCATAGTGGTCTCTACGGTATATACAAGAGATTTGTACTCCCTCCGTCCCAAAATAGATGACGTTTTTACTTTTAGATATCATGTTTGACCATTTATCTTATTTAGTCTTTTTGTGTAAATAATAAAATAAATAAGTCATTATTAAAGTATACCTAATGATAAATGAAGTCATAACAAAATAACTAATATTTATAAAAAAATTTGAATAAGAAGAACAGTCAAATAAGATGCCTAAAATTAAAAAAAACATCATGTATTTTAAAATGGAGGGAGTACGTCACACAGTAATAAACTAATAACAAATCAAGATGCATGTATGGGGCCTTCTTGAAACCCTGGCCCTAGATATGACTTTCATGGGGTTATTTTTATTTCTACAGTTTTTCCCTAGTAGTAGCTATATAAATCAGTACTCTCTCCGTTCCAAATTATAATTCGTTTGACTTTTTTGACCTCAAGTTTGACCGCTCGTTTTATTCAAAAAATTTGCACAAATCTAGTAATATTTAAGTCATTCTTGAAGAACTTTTGTTAAAATAAAGCAAGCCACAACAAAAGAAGTGATATTTAGCATAAAATTTTAAATAAGATGAGTGGTCAAACTTAGGATAAAAAAGTCAAATGAACTATAATTTGGAACGGATTTAGTAGCTTTTAGCTTCTTCAACCACTATGAGAAAGAAATTAAAACTGTACTATATGATAACCAGCTAACTTTGGTTACAACACGTTTTAATGCACAGGTACTGTTGCACTTACTAGTTGGTTTTGGTCAGAAATTAAAGTTGCGCGCCAATGGGCGACACTCTTCCTGTTGTCGTCACTCGACGATTGCACTTTGGCAACACATGGAGTCGTAATAATATGTCTGTGCTGAGGGCATGCTCAACGCACCAGCGTAGCGTGTGCAGGGCCACGTAGGCTCTGATGCCTACTCGGAGGAGAGACCTATTTTTTTTTTATAATTTGACTTTTAAAAAAAGAAATTTAGGCTCGTTTGGTTTGAGTATGTTAAAGTTTAACTCCCATCACATCAATGTTCACTCAAATGCATGGAGTACTAAATGTAGACTAATTGCATGCATGTCGGTATAGATTAGGAGTAATTTACGAGACGAATCTATTAAGCCTAATTAGTCCAAGATTGGAAACTTTTTATCAAATAAGACGAAAGTGCTACAGTGTTTGTTAAACTTTAACTCCTCAAACCAAACACTCCCTTACGTTTGGCGACGTAAACTCATCTTTAGACCCTGAGGGTTGGCGCCAGAACTCATGGCTCCAAGATAACGTCTCGGCGTCACAGATCTTGGCTCAAGGTATCTAGCCGCGCACAACAAGGCATCCCAGGTGACATTGACGTGGTCGGTACTTCGGAGCCACAGATCTTGGCGTCGAGCTCGGAGCCAAGCCTGTTCGTTTGAGATTATCAGCCAAATTAGTCAATCAACTAACAATGTTTTTCTCTCATAAAAAACCAGCCAGCAGAACTTTCAGCCAGCCAGCGATGACAGTGCATGCAACTGGTACGGTACTCTAGAATGGTATTTTGCTACGACTGCAACAAATTATGGTTGCATGGGAAGCAAGCGGCACCTGCTGTGGTACGATGGACAGCTACAGAGAGATACGTGAGCGCATGTGTGTACGTACGCTGCTGTAGACATGCAAGCTTCGGGGAGCAACACGCAAGAGCTCATGCATGCTCACTCGCGTCCATCAGCGCTCACTCTGGGCACAAAAACTCGATATCCAAATCTCGAACCCGAAATACCTAACCCAGATCCGAAGTACCCAAACCCACACTACATGATGTCTAGTTCGGATAGTGAATCATATTATCCGAATTTATATTGTGTAATTCGAATAAGTACACCTGGTACCCGAACAACCCGAAATAGGAATATGTCTCAGCGAAGCGCGAAGTCGCGAACTGGAGCATCCCCGATTTCCCGTGGCCCAAGCCCAACAACGGTAGGATGTCTCCTTGGCTTTGGTGCCTCATTAACTCACGTCTTAACTGATGTGATGGCAGACAGCAGGCTTGATGCTTGAACTTTTCAATTTGCTCTTGTATCTTGTCAGTACTAAGTAGTCAGTACATGTGTCGTCGTTCTGGCTTGCACTTGCGGTTAAAAACTTAAATGTGTCGTGGTTTCACTGGTTTGCATTTGCTGTTGAAAACTTAAAGTTATCACTTTATCAGTTATGAGTTAATGAGTTATCATTTAGTCTGTCCAGTTCTATGTAAAATTCTGTGATGTTTGAGCACTTGCTGTGATTTTATATAATTCGGGTACATTGGGTATACCCGAACCCGAACCCGAACTTACGGGTAGTGTTTTTTTAGGGCTATTATCGGATAACAATTCTCATTACCCGAACTTTTCAAAACCCGAACTTTGTGGGTAACCTGAACGCCCAGAGTGACTCGCAGAAGAAGAGTCGCCTCTCTTCGAGCATAGGCGCTAGTCCCAGCGGTCTAGCAGGCGGAAGGAATCGCAGGTGGCGGTCCGATTGGTGCTTCTTCTTTTTTTTATTTACCCATCGCGTTGGACATCGTTTTCGCATGATTGCATGCATCACCCACCAACGTACATTGCAGAGGGGCCACCCTCGCCCTCGCAGATGCGGCTCTAGGTGACCGTCGTGGCTGCGAGGAGGTGAGGAGCGGCGGCCTCCGGATCGGAGCTGCGAGGGGGCGAACTGCAGCGCGCCGGAGCTCAAAGCGGTGCATGAGTAGGCTAGTGTCCGGAGGGACGGGCGGTCTGCTCGGCCGTCGCGATGACTAGGGCGAGGGAGGGGTGCCATCGAGTGGAGAGAGAGAGAGAGGAGAGGAACACGTACGACGAGTGACGGTGATCTCTAGCGAACACCAGTAGACAGATGGGTTTTAGTCTCGGCCGGAAAACCCCCTCTACTTCTGGTTTTCCAAACGGGACTGCTAATCTGCAGTGGCGGAGCCAGGATCTTGAAGTTGGGTATTCCCGCTTCCGAAAAAAATCCAATACATAGCAGCATAGGTTTAAATCCAATGAATACAGCTGGAAAGGAGAAAGGAGACGATGAATAGTTAGTTATGGGCTGAGTTTCTACTAGAAAAACAGCGAATTAACACCAATATACATTATACATATGAGTATATACACATATATACATAAAAGTGTAGCAAAATAGTTGGGTATTCCCCAGGAATATCCTTGGATCCGCCCCTGCTAATCCGGGACTAAAGGTCCACCCTTTAGTTCCGGGCCTTTAACCGGAATTGATTGGGGGATTTTAATCCCAGTTGATTATACCAACTGGGACTAAAGGGGGGCCAGGCCGAGCCCGCAGGCGACCACCTCCTGTCCCGGTTGGTATAACCAACCGGGACTAAATAACCCCCATCCTATTTTTTCTTTCCTTTTCTTTTGCAGTTTCTTTTCATTCAATTTGTTTTTATTTTAAATAGTTTTCGTACATGTATTATATATGCTATACTAGTATACGTCATCCATAAATAAGAACGAAACTAATGAAGAGCTTAGATATATATTACAATGATCATCCCCATTCACCAAGTTTATACAGACCATCACAATTTAAAACAAGTCATTACAAACTCGATGCATATCTAATACATCAAGTACACCCCAAAGTTCAACTACACACCAAGTTCATGTAAGCACAAGTTGACTACATCGAATTATGTACTTGAGTATGTCGTATCATTAACTTGGTGAAGTGTAGATCGTCGTTTTTGTATCCACAAATTTCATTGATGAAATCCAAGGTATTTAACAAGACACTATCCCTTGCTTCACAGGTACGAACACAAGGTCTACTCACCACGGTTAGCGGCAGTGAGTTAGGTGATCCCCTCTTAGTTGCATGCAGCTTTGCCTAAAATCCTTCCACAGTGAGTGTTGGCCAATCATCGACATATTTCTATTCATAACCCAATGCATACAAAGCTGCAACCTGTGTAGGTTAAGTCATACAACTCAACCTGTAATTAAGTGTTGGCCGAAAAAAATGGATATGAGAATCAAGCTTTTCAATAATAACAAATCTAGATACTGCCAATGTTGGACTTAGACTTACCACATCATTCTGGTTATGTTGAGTGCACAAAAGCCCTTAATATCATGATAAGAGCCAGCATCAATAGATTGTATCTTCAAGGAGGAATAAGTAGGCAGGTTGTACCCAATAGTCGCAAGCTTATTTACACATACTAGGACACTATATTTTTCTGCAACAACCTTATCAAGTGCCTTACTTCCCACCTCTGATATTTATACAACACGACATGTACCCCCTCCTATCGGTGATGGAAAAGCAAACTCGACATTGTTTCAATCAACCATTGTCTACCTCAAAGCATTCAATATAAACTAGCCGAACCCCGAAATGTATGAGTGTCTCTTCAAGCAAAATGATTGGATCAATTACCTATGGTACATTTAAAAAACACATATATATACATAATAAATCAGAAAATATATTTATACAAGCATATTTGACACATTAATTTATAGAAGAGTAGCTTACTATGCTTGGATGAGTAGACCGTACATTTGGCGGCACCACTGGATCAAATCCCTGCCACTTTACATAGCCGCTGAAACCTAGCATTTCTGGCGAAAGGGAAACGACGTCCAGCCATCTCTTCTCATAAAAGTCAATATATCAAAAATCATATCAACACATGACTATTCTTATGGTACAACAATATCATGCAAAGACAGTAGAACAACATTTAACTAAGCACTACATAAACCTATCATGCTAAGGTAGCAAGCAGATCAAGGTTAACACATAGGATTCAGGACAGCAGTACAGAAGCTACTTCATTTAACCATAAATTTTTACATCTATCCAGAAATTCCAGAGAGCAAGATAAATATAAAGATCCATATTTTCTGCAAACACATGGCCATATTAAGTGTTCTTAGGTCACAACATCATCATGCAAAGGCAAAGGAACCATATTTCACATTTTTGCAAACATAAATTATTTATAAACCATTTAAAACCATTTATCAAGCAACATGCAAGTTAAATCAATAACTAAACCATACTGTAACCAATGCCCTTAAAATGTTTACCACAACACACACATAGTCTCAGTAGTCTACCATAAAAATTTCACAGCAATTGGAGCACCACAACTCTAGATATGAATTTATCTCTAATAAACATAGATAAATAAAAACAGTAAAAACCTTCTATTAACACATATTATTTTATCACTTTACTGTGTAGATCTACACTTAAGGATTCCAAAAAGGCTTCATTTAATATTTTACGATTTTTCTATGAATTACTATGAATTTTCAAAGTTTTAGCCATTTAAAAGCAAACAGGTCCTTGTTGGCACTATTCATCTTAGTCTATGGGTTTGCACTTAGGCCCTTCCCTTTGGTCGAATTTGAGCATGAGGTCCTCACACGAATTCGGAGTAGGGGAAGTGGCTCACCGTGGGGCTTATGGGGGGTAAGATGGTGGTGCGGTGGCGAGCTGCTACGCGAGTGTAGACGAATGGAGCGTCGTCTCTGGCTCCGGTGGTGGTCGGTGATAGCGAACGGCGACGCAGCGGCGGCGCCTCCTTCCTTCTTCTCCTCGGCTCTCCTCTCCGAGGGACGAGAACGATGGTGGTGACGCTAGCGGCGGGGGTGAGGCGAGGCCGCGCAGGGATGACGAGGCGCGGCCGGCGGGGGTGACGAGGATGAGGCCGAGAGGCAGCGACGCTCCGCCCAGCAAGGACGAGCACGAGGGGCCGGCCGCGCGCAGGTGAGGCCACGTGCGTGGAGGTGACGAGGTGCGGACCGGTGAGGACGCGACGCTCCGCTCCGGCGAGGACAACGACAAGGAGGCAGGGGTGACGAGGACGACACCGAGAGGCGGCAGCGCTCCGACTAGTGAGGATGAGGAAGAGGGTGACGGTCGGTGATTGAAAGGAGGATAAGGAGTGAACGAAGCGGCGGCATATATAGTGCTGGACCTTTTAGTCCCTGGTTGGGCTACCAATCGAGATTAAAAAGGCCTCTAGTCCCAGTTGGAGGCCTAGACCGGGACTAAAGGTTATCATTTTTACTCTCGGGTTGAGCCTCCAGCCAGCACTAGAGATGTTTTAGTCCCAGTTTGTAATCCAACCCGAGACTACAGTCAAATTTTTGGCGTGTGGCTAAAGGGTTGTCTAACCGGCAGTTTCGTTTCCCGCCCATACTAACATATCCATTAAAATAAATAGGCTAAAAATTAGAAAATACGTAGTTCAAAAAATATAGCTCAAATGAAAAAGTTGTCAACTACAAAGTTACATAACTTTTCGAGCATAACAACTTTCGTTTTGATTGTTTCTCCATTTGAAGTCATTTTTAAAATTCCAATTTCAAATTCGATAGATTCATACATAATTTTTGTTGAAAAGATGAATTCAAATGAAAAAGTTTTCAACTACAAAGTTCCATAACTTTTCGAGATCTACAACTTTTGTTTTGATTGTTTCTCCATTTGAGGTCATTTTAAAAATTCAAATTTCAAATTTGAGAAATTAAAACATAGTTTTCTTGAAATGATGACTTCAAATGAAAAAGTTGTCAACTACAAAGTTGTGTACTTTTCGAGATCTACAACTTTTATTTTGGCCATTTCTTCATTTGGCAAAGTACTTACACATAAAAATAAATAACTTCTCTATACAAATAAATAACTTGTTCATACAAACATAATTAAAATATCCATACGAATAATCCTAATTAAAGTACATAACCATTCAAGTTAAAGTACATACGCATAAAAACCAAACTAACACATAGATCTTAAATATCGCCGGCTGCAAACCTCTCTTGTCTCCACTGCAAGTAGCACATGTCCTGGATGGTGTAACCACGGACAATGTTTATGTAATGCAAGGCCCACAGTATAGCACTCTCAACTGCTTCACAACGTCGAGAACATGACATCCTATAGATGTAACCTACTGACGGACTACCAATATCTGGACTCTGCCTCATTCTCACACAATGCTAGTAGCCCGTTGTCGTCCTCTGGCCGATCGCTTCAACGAAGTCCCAGTAATACCCCAGCCGTTTTAAGAGCCTGCGTGAGAATGGGATACAAGCCACATATAACATAGGTGTAGTCATGGAGCAAATGCTGCAAGCCGACAAATAAAAAAGTATCAGGAAGCGCTCATATAATAATAAGAATAAATAAACATTACTCTCATATCTACATGCCATACCATATCCATTAAGTTGTATGATGCATTCCTCTCGATTACTAGCGACACATTTAGAGTACGCTGAACTAAAGCTTGTATTTTCATTTGGGACTAATCAGGAATACGGTACCCAATCTGCTCAAGTGCGTGCAAAGTAAAATGCACGATGTCGAGTTGGGCACCTACCTTGGTCACCGACTGTCGTCCAACCTAGACGATCTGCTGGCGCACCTAATTATTGTACCTAATGGGGATGTTGAAGGAGAGATTGTGTGTCCATATCTCGCCTCCATTCGCCTCCTGACATGTCGTGTTCTCAAAGATGTCATACACCCCGAGCAACCATAGTGTATCTTTCAACCAATTCATCGGTTTTATAGTCTGTAACATACGCAATAATCATATTATCAATGAATGTATATAAGCAAAAATTATATTAGCATGCAAAACTTAAAATATTTCATACAACTGATGGGTCTGAGTTACGCGTGATGGCCCTTTCTGACGATGGCTCGAATGGAACATCGCTAGGGTGGAAATCTGGTGCCTGTGGGTGGGGAAGTGATCCGCCGCCATTCATCATAACTAAAAAAACTAAAAAAACATCCCAATAAATATAGAACCCCATATAAATATTAAATGCAACATTATATATTAGAGAAACATATAAACAATAAATCATCAAGAGATATATGCATGCCAAGTAAACTTAAACATTTTGTACATATTTTTTTGAACGATTATTAACTCTCATGAAAAAAATAATGTTGCTAATAAAGATCTAGAAAATAACCACATATTCATAATTAAAAAACATTAAAACCACATATTTGAATATTTCTATGCTTATTCATCATCTATAACAACCACATACTTTAATATTTCATAATCTTAAAAACCAACCACATATTCATAATCTAGAAAACAAAGATCTACAAATGATGTATAAAGAAAAATAAAATCCACCACTATTATTCATAATCTACAAAAACCACATATTTAAATATTTCTATGCTTATTAATAAAGCATCAAACAATCTACATTATTAGCAATGAAAGATTAGAAGATGAAGTTACTAACCTTTGGAAGATTTGGAGATGAAGCCGGCGGCACCTGAGAGCAAGAACTTGCTCCTCCAAGGAAGAACAGGATGAACACAAGGTCTCGTCCCTGGGACAGTGCAAGTGGATATATATAGGTGGGGACCTTTAGTCCTGATTGGTGAAGCCTACCGGGACTAAAGGATCGACCTATAGTCCCGGTTGGAGCCACCAACCAGGACCAAAGGTCGGATGGGCCTTTTGTCCTGGTTTGTGGCTACAACCGGGATTGAAAGTCAACCTTTAGTCCTGGTTTGAACTACAAACCGGAACTAAAGGTCCCCTACGTATAGTGCTGCAAAAGCCTGCTGCACTATCTGTTGGGTAGGGGATTCTAGTCTTGGTTGGTGATTCCAACCGTGACTAAATCTTCCATCACTCCTTGGCCAAAATCCGGCCGAGACTAAATCCAAAGATGAAAAGTCTATTATCTAGTAATGGAAGAGTCCACGGTCCCATCCATGCCTGTTCGCTGAAGAGCCGAGGACGACGGCCAGATGGGAACTTCACCCAGGATCCGACGGTGGAGATTTACAGGCGACGTGGCCCAATGATATTCCAGAGCTTGGCTCTGATTTAGGAGACTTCGGCCCACCGGCGGCCTGGCGGCCTCTATCGTCAATCCTATACGGCTATACCTTCCGCGCCGTGGCGCCGTTGTGGCCTGCGGTTTCATTCTCGCCGCCGTCTCGGTCGGCAGTTGACGGTGTCATTGTCCCTACCTTTCCGGTAGAAGGCAGAACAAAACCGAAGTTGCAAACCTTCCCACAAAACCTTGTTTGGGGTTTTAATTCTACTACTAGGGCTACCTTGTTTCTAATACAAACCCTTCTTTGGTTATAACGACTGGACGATTTTTGTTCTCTCTTTTGGTGTACGTTCACATCACAATCAATTTAAGCACCGCATTTTTCAGGCCAGTTTAGTGCGATTCTTTGTGTAAGTGATTATATTATACTATAATCTAAAGAGATTCTTTTTTATGATTTCCATGCTCTCGACCTAACTTTGCAGAATTTAGTAAAAAACTCTATTGACAGCTAAAATGTGATTGGTGAATTGAAAATAGAAGTAGAAAGTAAAATGCAATCAAAAGGATCACATTGGATTGATTTGGAGCAAATTGGCAAAAACCAGAGAAAACTGTCCAAGCCAATTTGGGCAGCGATGTGGCGGCTTGCAGTAAAAACCGATCTAACCCCTTGTTTAGTTCCCCCAATTCTCCCCAAATTTTACTATGCAAAAAGAAGATTCCCCGTCACATCAAAATGTCGGCAAATGCATGAAGTACTAAATGTTGATGAAATCAAAAACTAATTGCACAGTTTTGTTGTACTTTGCGAGACGAACATTTTAAGCCTAGTTAGTCAAAATTTGGATAATTTTTACCAAATACAAACGAAATGCTACAGGAATTCTGATACAGTGTTTTTCTCCCCAATTCACCGAACTAAACGAGGCGTAAGTTGATTTTGGTTAGTTCTTCGCATAGACACTATCAAATACGTCCAGGCCGGTTTTGGACCTAGCCTCAGCCGGTTTTGGTAGCATGAGGCCTAGATCGTGATTTTTCCTCTGAAAACTCATTCGATCTCGTAGAGAACCCGTAAATTGTGTGTGGAATAATTTTTTATTGAGAGAAGACCACTCCCTTTATCTATTTATATAAGAAAATCACATTCGATTGAGTGATCCGTCTATCCAGTCATAAAAAAACAATCTACCTTATTTTTTTTCTTATACCTCAAGCTCTTCCGACCCTTACTGCCTAGCATTCTCTTGACAAGATTTGCTATTGTTGTAGGTGGCTTTATTAATCATAGAACCCCTGCACGGCTGCACTGTGCTTCTTTCCAACGTGTATTATTTGACGAAGGTTTCCCTAAAAGATGCTTTAAAAGCTCTGCTCATCCTATCATTCATTGTGTTGCAGAGAATAGGACAATTTCTCAACATGGGTTCGTATATCCTACTTTAAGAGTTTCGTCGTGTAGTAAATCTCTACGGCATAGAAATGTGTGTGGTTACTTGTGATTGTTGGTTCAGCAACGCGAGGATTTATGTACAATGTTTGAAGTTAAGACTGATATGGTAAAAGAAATTTTGATGTACAATGTTTAAAGTAGGACTGATGAGGTAAAAGAAAACATATGAGCATCGGCGCTCGGACGTCCGGACGTCTAGACGGACGGCGCGTCCGCACGCAGCTCCCACGTGTTATCCCGTATCGCATCCCACGACCCGAGTCCGTATCTCATTCAGTGTCAGTGCCCTCATATCCGGATGTCTCACCCACGCCCATCACGCGCTCTAGCAGCCCATCTCGCGCCCCACGCCCATCCCCAAATCACACTTGGGTCCCAGTCACCTACCCGCTTGCAAATGCGTGCTGTGGAGGCGTCGGCTAACCTCAAGCACTAGTTTGGTTTTGGTGAATTGATGAAACTCTAGCTACTAACATATGTGCTCTAAGTGTATGTGAGATAGGTTGGTACATATGCTAAGTGGTGGAGCAAATGGACAAAGAGCATGGTGGTGATGCCCATGGTGATTAAGTACTCGGGTTAGAAAAGAAGAAAGAGAAAAACAAAAAGCTCAAGGCAAAGGTATAAGTGGTTAGGAGTTTTTTGGTTTGGTGATCGAGACACTTAGCGAGTGTGATCACATTTAGGATTGATAGTCGTACTATTAAAAGAGGTGAAACTCGTATCAAAATACGGTTATCAAAGTGCCACTAGATCCTCTAACTCATTGCATACGCATTAGGATCTAGTGGAGTGTTAACACCCTTGAAAATATTTGTGAAAATATGCTAACACACGTGTACAAGATGATACACTTGATGGTTGGCACTTTTGAGCAAGGGTGGTGAAGGTGGTGAAGTAAAGGAGGTGAGTGTCACTGAAACTCAGTGACCGAACGCAGTCTTCGGGCTGACCGGATGCGGGCCTAGTGAGTCCGATCAGTTATAAACGAAGGAGGCGTGCTCAGGCTGCTCGTAGCGAGTGACCGGACGCTGGGTCAAAATGTGATCTGACGCGCAGCTGGCGAGTCCGGTCGTGTGTGACGTATGGTGACGTATGCGTCATTGAGCGTGCTGTGGTGACCTGACGCTGGTGTGCGTCCGGTCGAGCAAAAGCGGACGTGTCCGGTCAGCCTTCGGTGGAGCTAGCGTGTGCGTGGGCAAAGTAGGCACCGACGCGTCTGATCTTGTGTCGGGCGTGTTAGGTCGCAACTTAACCGCTTGGGCGATCGAGTTGACCGTTGAGATCGTGGGGTCGACGTTAAATGATGAGGGACACGTGGCAGCAATCGGGTGACCAGACGTTGGTGGCGTGTGTCCGGTTGACCTGGCCGGCTGAAAGCCCAAGTTTGGTTTTGGTAATTAATGACACCAAGTTGTTAATGCCATGTGTTAAGTGTTTTGAGTTAGGCATAAGCAACACATGTGATGAAGGTGTATGTGGCAAGGAGTGGTGGCCATAAGATCACAAAGAGATTGTGCATGGACATGAAATGATGATTATGGTGGAGATGCACATAATATGAGGGACATGATGATCAAGTGAAAGAGAAGGATCTAAGAGCGCAAGGCAAAGATATAACCATAAGGTTTTCCCTTTTGCCGGTCTAAGATGAGTAGAGAAGTGATTGACCGGGTTTAGGATACATAGCCGACTATCAAGAGGGGCAATCACGGTTAGCTCGGAAATCAAGTGCCACTAGATCAATGTCTTGAGCATATGCATTAGGATCTAGTAAAGAGCTAACATGACGCCTTGAAAAATGTTTATGAAATGCTAACACATATACACATGGTGATTTACACATGGTGGTGTTAGCACATTTGTGAAGGCGGTGGAGTTTAAGCGGTAGAAAGGGGTTTGGGTTCCTCTCTCCCTCCCGCCGAACTTGCAAGGCGGGATTTGGTGATTTTTGGGGAAGTGAAATGCCTATTTTCTATTGCGTCGAAAGTCGGAAAAGAAACGGAGGCGAACGGAGGTCACAGAGGTGACCGGATGCGGTCTCTGTATGACCAGACGCGTCCGGTCAGTGTTCAACGTCTGTGCGTATTTTAGTTTGATGATCGGACACGCAGCGCGTCCGGTCACTGATGACCGGACGTGTCCGGTCGTTTAGGGAGCTTACTGGACTCTAATCGGATGCTGGCACTGTGGCGTCCGGTCAGTACAACAGCGCGTTCGATCATTGTTTCGTTGTGCGCTACTCAGGCCTGACCAGTGCGTCCGGTCAGTTGCGGGACCAGCGCGTCCGGTCACACCCAGCGTGTCCGGTCTACACGACCAGCGTGTTTGGTCAGTGCTTTGGAAATTAGCCGTTGCGCGATCGGCGCGTCCGGTCAGTGCTTCAGAAATTAGCCGTTGCGCGACCGGTGCATCTGGTCAGTTTGACCAGCGCGTCCGGTCAGTGCTTTGGAAATTAGCCGTTGCGCGACCGACGCGTCCGGTCAGTTTGACCAGCGCGTGAGGTCAGCGCGATTTCAGCTGTTTGAGTTCCTAACGGATAGCTACGTACCCCCTCGCTATAAATAGATGTTGGCCGGGGTTTGAGGGCATCTCTTGCACATTTTGAGACCTAGAGACATACTTTGAGCTAGAGAACAACCCCTCCACTCATCTCTTTGCATAGTTGCACATCTTGAGTGAGATTGAGTGAGATTCAAGTGCATTGCTTGAGAGTTGCATTCTAGAGGCACTTGATCTTCGAGTTGCTGCGGATTTCTTGTTACTCTTCCGTGTTTCCCGACACGGTAGACGGCTTGGAGCAGCGGAGGTGATTGAGCTTACAATTGGAGATTGTTGGAGCCTTCACCAAGTGTTGTAAGGGGTTCTTGATCCTTCCCCGTGGGAGTTCACGAATTAGATACTCTAGTGGAGCTCGTGGCTTGGAGGATCCCCATCTTGTGTGCAGTTGTGCGGCGCCCGCCGAGGGCTCGACTCTTGATAGTCGATTAGCTCGTGAATCAACAAGTGGGTGTATCGCCACAACGGGGAGTAGCTTGCCAGGAAGCAAGTGAATCTCGGGATAAATTCTTATGTCATTCTCTTCCCGAGGACTTCTCTTGTGTGATTGATTGATTGGTACTTCTCATATCTACACGGTGGTATAATTACTTGAAGCTCTTCTCTCATATTACTTCTTGTTTCTAGCTTGTAGTTGTTGTTGTTGTGTTTAGTGGATAGCCTTGTACTAGACTTGTGTAGGTGGCTTGCCTAATTAGTTAGATCTAGTGCTTTTGCTTCGCCACCTTTCGTATTAACTTGTGGTTAAGTAATTCTTGTAGAAGTTTTTAATTAGGCTATTCACCCCCCCTCGAGCCTATTTGGACCTTACAAGTGGTATCAGAGCTGAGGCACCATTTATTTGAGGCTTAATAACCTACGGTGAAAAAGAAATGGCTCAATTAAGCTTGCACATCAACAACACCAAGAAGGCACCTCACTTTGATGGCACAAATTATGCATATTGGAAGGTTAAGATGACCGCACACCTAAAGTCAATCAATAGAGAAGTGTGGAAGGTCACCGAAACAAAATTTGAGGTTGCTAATCCGGAAGCACCTACACCGGTGGAAGAGAAGAAGCTCCAATGCAATGACATTGCCATTAGTGCTCTTCATGAGGCACTAGATGACAAGACATTTGAGTAAGTGGAGAACATAGAAGTTGCACATGATGCTTGGGCCAAGCTAGAAGAAACCTTTGAGGGCACTGAAGGCACAAAGACCGCTAAAGCATATATCTTGCAAGAAAAGTTTTCTAGCTTCAAGATGTAAGAAGATGAGAGTGTACCGGAAATGTTTTATCGATTGCAAGTCATTGTAAATGAGCTCAAGGCACTTGGTGAGGAGGTCAAGGACAACCAATTCTCTATGAAGTTCTTGAGAAGCTTGCCCAAGAGATTTGATACATTGATCACCGTGCTAGTGAGGACTACATTGAAGGATTCAACTCCTCAACAAGTATTTCAAGAAGTGATGACCGATGATTCATATAGAGAAGATAATGAGAAAGAGGAGTTGGTCAAAAAGAAGAAGGAAAGTGAGAAGAAGGATGATGAGAAGAAGAAGAGTGTGGCATTCAAAGCCACCACATCCAAGGTCAAATTCAAGATTGAATCATCAAGTGATGAAGACTCAAGCTCTTGTGATAGTGATGACATTGATGAGAAGATGGCTCTTTTTGTCAAGCAATTTGGCAAATTCGTGAAGAAGAAGGGCTATCGTGCAAGGAAGAGAAAGAACTCATCCAAGAAGAGTGAGCATAACATGAGATGCTTTAGATACCATAGCAAGGACCATCTCATTGCAAAGTGTCCTTATGATAGTGATGATGAAGATGCTATCAAGAAGGAAAGGAAGAAGCAAAAGAAGAAGCAAGAAAAGAATGAGAGCTCATATAAGAAGAAGAATGATTCTCATGTTGCTACATGGGATAGTGATGATTCCTCAAGTGATGATAAGGATGACAACAAGAGCAAGAAGAAGGGACATGCTAGCATTGCCATCCAAGAGAAGGTCTCCCTCTTCGACACTCCATCGTGCTTCATGGCTAAGGCCGCTAAGGTATCACTCGATGATGAGAGTGATCATAATAATGCTAGTGATAGTGATAGTGATGAAGAAGAATTCACTAAAGATGAACTAATCACTATGCTAGAAGATTGCACTCAACATTTTAAAGAATCTAGAAAGGAGTGCAAGGGCTTGCTTAAGGAAAAGAAAAATCTTATGCAAGAACTTGATGAGCTTAGGGCATCTTATGAGAGTCTAAAGGTAGACCATAAGAAGCTTCAAAAGTCTCACACCAAGCTTGAAGAAGCTCATTCCTCTCTAATTGAAAAATGTGAAAACATGCCAACTAATGTTGAGAAAGCTAAAACTAGCAACAGAGGCATATCATGTGATATAATTGATTAATCTTGTCATAAGCCTATTGTTGTTGCTCCCACTAACCCTTTATGTAGCACATCTACATCATCCTCATCTAGTAGTGATGGTTTCACTTGTGACTCCACACTTATAGTTGAGAATAAAAATCTCAAGAAAGAGATAAAAGAGCTCAATCACACCTTAGCTAAGGCTTATGGTGGTGAGGACCGCTTGCTTATGTGCTTGGGTAGCCAAAGAGCTTCTCTCTATAAAGAGGGATTGAGCTATAACCCCAAGAAAGGCAAGGCCGCTTTTGCTCCTCACAAGACTCGTTTTGTGAAGAACAATGGTAGCTTTTGCAAAAATTGCAAGCAAGTTGGTCACATAGAGCAACAATGCATGAATAAGAAATCCAATGCTAATGTATCCTCAATTAAGTTTGATTCTTTCTATATGCTTACCAAGGGTACAAATGGTGTTCATGCTAAGTTCATTGGTACACCATGGATGGGCTCAAAGAAAAAAGCCATTTGGGTACCAAAGAGCTTGGTCACTAACCTTGAAGGACCCAAACAAGTTTAGGTACCTAAAAAGAATTGATCTTGTCTTGTAGGTCAATTACAAAGCCAGAGGAAGACATTGGATGCTTGATAGTGGGTGCACTCAACATATGACCAGAGATTCTTGTATGTTCAAATCAATTGATACAAGTCAAAATGGTGGTTTTGATGCTATTACTTTCGGCAACAACAAGAAAGGCAAGGTCAAGGGGCTTGGTAAAATTGCTATCTCAAATGACATGAGCATATCTAATGTGTTGCTAGTTGAGAGCTTAGATTTCAATCTTTTATCGGTGGCACAACTTTGTGATCTTGGCTTTAAGTGCATATTTGGTAGTGATGATGTTGAAGTCATAAGTGTTGATGGATCAAACTTGATATTCAAAGGATTTAGATATGGTAGCTTATACTTGGTCGACTTCAATGATAGTGAGACACAATTGACATCATGCTTGCTTAGCAAATCTAGTATGGGATGGTTGTTGCATAGAAGGCTTGGTCATGTTGGAATGAAACAATTGAACAAACTTTTGAAGCATAACTTAGTTAGAGGCTTGAAGGATGTCACCTTTGAGAAGGATAAACCATGTAGTGCTTGTCAAGCCGGCAAACAAGTTAGAAATGCACATCCTAGTAAGAGTGAAATGAGCACATCAAAGGCATTTGAGCTATTGCACATGGACTTGTTTGGGCCAATAACATACACTAGCATTGGTGGCAACAAGTATTGTTTTGTGATTATGGATGACTACACTAGATACACTTGTGTGTTCTTTCTCTATGACAAGAGTGATGTTTATGATCTATTCAAGTCTTTTGTCAAGAGGGTGTAAACTGAGTTTGAGACTACCATCAAGAAGATTAGAAGTGACAATGGTAGTGAATTCAAAAACACAAGAATTAAAGATTTGTGTGATGATCTTGGTATTGGACATCAATTCTCACCAACATACACTCCTCAATCCAATGGTGTAGTTGAAAGGAAAAATAGAACCTTGATTGATATGGCTAGATCAATGCTTAGTGAATACAATGTGAGTCATTCATTTTGGAGTGAAGCTATCAACACGACTTGCTATTATATCAATCATCTCTATTGCCATGGAAAGCTTGGGAAGACACCATATGAGCTATTGAATGGAAGAAAGCCCAACATTGCATACTTTAGAGTGTTTGGTTGCAAATGCTATATTCTCAAGAAAGGCACTAGATTGAGCAAGTTTGAAAAGAAATGTGATGAAGGGTTCTTACTTGGTTATTCTACCACAAGCAAAGCATATAGAGTTTGGAATCTCACAAATGGCACCTTGGAAGAAGTTCATGATGTTGAGTTTGATGAAACCCAAGGGTCTCAAAATGAAGCACAAAACCTTGATGATGTGAGAGGAGATCAATTGTCAAATGCAATGAAGAACATGGACATTGGTGATATAAGGCCGATGCAAGTTGATGATGATAGTGACATACATATGATTAATCAAGATGTGCACATTAATACAAATCAAGCAAGCTCAAGTGGTACTCATGATGAAGCTCAAATTCAAGGTCAAACAAGTGAAAGCAATCAACTCCCAATACTCCAACCTACTAGCATTGCAAGAGATCATTCGTTGGAGCAAATCATTGGTGAAATTCAAAGTGGTGTTTAAACTAGATCAAGGCTAGCATCCTTTTATGAGCATTACTCATTTGTCTCTTTAGAAGAACCAAAGAAGATAGAAGATGCATTGAAGGATTCCGATTGGGTAAATGCCATGCATGAAGAACTAAATAACTTTGTTAGAAATCAAGTTTGGAAACTTGTTAAGAGGCCAAAGAACTACAATGTGATTGGTACTTGTCACAGAACCTCCTAATTACGATGGCCCACAAGTACACTTCATTGTCATAATGACCTCTGACAGTCGTACTTATGTTCACCATAACTTAAAAGGCCTGCTTTCCTCCGAACAGGATCCAATCACAGGAGTATTGCAATATTACAACAGTTTATTCAAAATATTCAACAGAGTAAAGTAGCGGAAGTCTTACAATAACATAGATTACAAACCAGTTTTTCAAACTTCAAACCTTATGTAACATTATTACAAACCATTAGTAGAGAAGTATCGGTAGTAACTTTATTACATCACACAAGCGAGATGCCTTGCCCAAAGGCCACACAATCTACTCGTCGTCACTGTCTTCAACCACGACGGTCATGCAACAAGGCTCGAAGCAGACTTGTTCATGAACCGCACCTGCAACAAGGGGTTAACAAACCCTGAGTACGAGAGTACTCAACAAGACTTACCCGACTAAGACAAAGACTCCAAGGGCATGCTAGCTTTAGGGAATCAAGATACGGGTAATCAAGAATCAAATTTTCTTTTGCAGAAAAGCTTACTAAGGTAAGTCCTTATCTTCAATATTTTACTTTTACCATTGATGGTTCATTAACCAATTCTAGGTGATCCTAATCTAGATCAAAGTAATTATCATCAAAACCTTTCTCATTCTTTCTTTCAATTCCAGTTCTTAACTACGATGCAAGTCAGGTGATCAAGTCTCCATAACCGAGGAGCAACGACGATTCGAACCGATTATACCCAGCTGGGGATCCCTAACCTCACGACATATGTAGAACCGAATCTTGCATATATCAACCCTCATTTAGATCTCCCAAAACCAGAACGTGTCCATCGCCACCCGAGAGTACAGTACTCCTCGAACCCGACCAAATTCTAGCCCCGAGGGTACACGCTACTCTCGCCATCTCTCCACTCCCAGTGCGAGGTTAGACGTTCTCGTAATGGAATCACCAACATTTTGGGCTTACTCAAGGCATGAGGTTAGTTGCAAAGTCTCGAACACAACAGGCTTACAACGAACGGGCCTTAACTGACAAGGCGGAAACAATACATTGAGACTCCTTTCCCAATGCATGTTAGCAGTGGCCAAACCACCCGCCCGATCTTTCAAGTTCATTCTCATATTTCAATATTCATTCGATATGCCGTCATGGCTATATAAACATTTCATTTAAAAGCTTAACTTCTAAGCATAGCGAAGCATACTACGCATTTTCGGTAAAAACAGGTATCAAGGTTGATATCACAATAATCAAGGATGATAATGCAGCAATTAGGTTATCACTCAACTCCTAATTACTTAATGCAGTAAACCATATTATAAATAATAAAACATTTGTAAAATTCAAGGTAGGGTTTAAATGCACCGGGGCTTGCCTTGTTCGCACACGACGACTGACTCAGACTCGAGGACTCCACCGTCAGGTCCGAAACCCACCGACGATCGCTCTTCTCCGGAAGCTTGATCGACGACTTCGGCTTCTTCGAAAGCGGAGACTACACGAATACATAACATGCTTTAACATGATGTTCGATGATAAACATGATGCTTGATGATAACATGCTACGAGTTACGACTTGAGTACAACTTACTTCTACAGTACAGTCGCAAACAGAAAACCTACTAACTAGAAGCGGCGATTCCAGCGATACCAGCTTTTAACCTAACAAGTTACTAACGAGCTCAATCATGAAATTAAGGTGCCAAAGATCACAAAAGGGTAGTGATCTAAGGACATCACTCAATCAAAAGGCACACAACACTTAAAGTTCTCAAATTAACATTTATTTTCTATTTAACTAATTAGGGCATAATTAGAAGTTGATCAAATTTTACCTAATCAAGCTCAAACTTTTTCTATGGGTTAAGAATGAATTACAACAGTGTTATAATAAATTTCATAATTTTTGGATTAATAAATTAATTATTAAAATTCCAGAAAGTTGCATTTAATCTTTAATGAAACTAATTAATTCTACTGCACAAAGTATTCAAATTCATGATTTAACATTTTTCCTAGATAGTTTATACATTGAGAAGCTTACACAAAAATTTTCATAAATTTTGGAACTCTACACAATTTTTAATGAAATAAACAAATAGCAACACTATTCATTTATTTGAAAAAGAAAACAAAAACGAAAACAGAACCGGGCCGATCTCCTCTTCCCTCCGGTCTGGCCCAGCCGAGCGGCCCGCTCGCGCGCGCCCGCGCTCGCGCTCGCGACCGGCCCAGCCGCGCGGCCCAGCAGCGGCCTGCCCCGCGCGCTGGCTCTCTCTCTCTCTCGCTGACACTGCGTCCCCACCTGTCATCCCTCACCTCCGTCTCCCCCTCGCTCTCCCGCGCGCTCACTCGCTCTCCCACGGTGGCCGGCCGGTGACCGGCACTTCGGTCGACAAACCGACCCTACCAACACCTTCTACACCACCCCACGATCCCGTTTTGCTAAGTAGCATCGCAGCTCGAGCCCTAACGACCAGCGAGCGACGGCGATGGCGGCACGGTGGTCACGGGAGCAGCACGCCGGTGTTTACAAAGCGGTAGAGACTAAATTGAAGGGTCGGGAAGCATCAGGGGCGTACCACGATCACGAAGGAGTGATCGGTTGAAGCTGAGAGGCTCTGGGGGCAGCTGGCCACGGTGGCGGGGCTCGACGGGAACGGCGGCGACCCGAGGTGGAAGACGACGGCTCCCCGGTGATCCAGGCGGAATTGGGCCAACCCAACTGGTTCACGAGGTGCGCAAGGATGCGGCGATGCTGTTGGTGCGACTGGCGTGGCTGGAGGTGGCTCGACGGCGGCAGCGACGAGCGGCGGAGCTGCGGTGGCGGCGGTGGCGAAAACAGGGAAAATGAAAATCGCCACTGTGAGCTCGACGTATATATAGGGAACGGTGGCGGTGACTGTGCTGGAAGACGCGCGACGTCGCGCTGGCGATCGAGGACTCGCCTGGAAGCCGGCCGAAGCCGCCCGGCGTCTCGCCGGCGCCCATACCGTGCGGTGGTCGGCGGTGATTGGCCGGTCACTGTAGCTTCACCCCCCCCCAAACTTTGAATTTTCAAATTGTTTTCTCAAATTACTCTCAAATTCATGTAACAACTTGAAAAACTTCCAATCTATGAAATCTTCAGAATTTCAAGCTCTACAAGTTTTGTATTGAACACTTTTTCAAATTATAACTGGATTTTGAAATTTGAATTTAAACTCTAAAGGGGACACATTTTTCAGATTTGGTAATTTAGAAATTACTTTTGATTTTACATTGAAACTTCAAAATCTCCAAACATCAAAGTTGTATATCTTGACCAGACCTACAACTTTGCTGTTCAAAACTTTTTCAAATTCTGCCTCCATTTTGAAATCATAGTTTGGGGACAAAAATGAATTAAATTTGAAATTTGTTTATTTTCAAAATTGCTCCACCTTTTTCACTAAAACTTTGAAAACTCAAAACACCAAAGTTGTAGCCCTTGAAAAGTTCTACAAACTTGGTTTTGAACTTTTTCCCAAATTTTGCTTAGATTTTGAATTATTTCAAAAGGGGTAAAACAGGGTTTTGAAATTTAGGGTTTTCGGGGAAATTTTAAATTGGAATTTGTTGCTACTTTGATTTGTGATTACTTAGTGATCAAAACCTCACCCAAGGGCATAATTTGGACCAACATGACATGGTTGACCAAATGCCACTCTTGGTTGACCAATTAGCTTTTGAAATTCTTTTACATTTCTTCCTAGATTTGAATTTAAATTTGAATCAGAAAACTCGTGACAAGTTTTGGGACTCCAATTCAAATTCAAATTTGGAGTTTCATTTTAGATGTTGTACTTGAGCTCATACCCTACACTTGACACTAGTGTGCAACACAGTCGCACACCTCAAATTACGCAGGGCATGGACTAAGTATTTGCGGTGGCATTCGAAATTAGGGTTTTCGGGTTCGGAGCACACCACTGAGAAACACATTCAACCTAGATAAGTAAACTCGTTTTAGTTGATGCATAACAAGTTTAACCTAACAGGGATGCTTTGCAATGCATTATGATGACATGGCAGATTAATTAACACTATAACACCCGGGGTGTTACAGCCCTTCCCCCTTAAAGAAATCTCGTCCCGAGATTTAAAGCCTTGAGTTAAGTAATAGAAAAGGAAACGTGTCAAGCAAACACGTCCAAGACTTGTCTACAAAACAGGTAGGGGTTTTCTGCATTACAACGATTTTAAAAGGATAGGTTACAGTTTAAAGAGGGAATTGCAACCTAGATAGAAGCAAAGAACTCCGGGAAATTCTCCAACAGGTAATCCTCCGATTCCCAGGTGGCTTCCTCTTCTGAATGTTGATTCCACTGTATTCTGTACCATTTTGTTGTTCTACTGCGGGTAACACGATCTTTTTGATCCAAAACTCGGACAGGATATTCAGAATATGTCAAATCCGGTTCAAGTTCAACTCCCTCAACATCAACCACTTGATCATGTACTTGTAGACACTTCTTCATTTGTGATACATGAAATACATTGTGCACTGCTGACAGTTGTTCAGGCAACTTTAACTTATATGCCACCTTTCCACATTGTTGAATGATTTGAAAAGGACCAATATAACGTGGTGCGAGTTTGCCTCTGACTCCAAATCTGCTAACTCCTTTCATGGGTGATACTTTTAGATAAACATAATCCCCTACTCGGAATACCAAAGGTCTACGCCTTTTATCAGCATAACTCTTTTGTCTGGACTGAGCAACTTTTAAATTATTCTGGATCTGTCGAACTTTTTCTTCTGTTTGTTTCACAAGATCAACACCGAAAAACCATCTTTCTCCCGGTTCTGACCAATTCAATGGAGTTCTGCACCTGCGGCCATACAATGCCTCAAACGGTGCCATTTTGATACTCTCTTGATAACTATTATTGTAAGAGAATTCCGCTAATGGTAACCACTCATCCCAAGTGTCTGAATAATTAAGTGCACATGACCTTAACATATCTTCTAGAATTTGATTGACCCTTTCAGTCTGACCACTTGTCTGTGGATGATAAGCGGTACTGTGCAAAAGTTCTGTACCTAGGGACTCATGTAGGTGTCTCCAAAATTTGTTAACAAACTGCGTACCTCTATCTGATACAATGGTCTTTGGTACCCCATGAAGGCTCAGGATTCGTGCAATATAAATTCTTGCATAAGTTATAGCAGAATAGTCCACCTTAACTGGAATAAAATGAGATGACTTTGTCAGTCGGTCCACAATGACCCAAATTGAATCAAAGCCTCTTGAGGTCTTAGGTAACCCAGTAATGAAATCTATACTGATATCTTCCCATTTCCAGGATGGAATGGGCAAGGGTTGTAACATTCCTGCCGACTTCAGGTGTACTGCCTTCACTTTACAACAAGTGTCACATCTGGCAACATATTTGGCGATCTCAATTTTCATTTTGGTCCACCAGAATTGTTGTTTCAAATCTTGATACATCTTATTACTCCCTGGATGAATAGAAAACCTTGTCCTATGTGCTTCATCAAGAATGAGTCGACGTAACTCTGGAACCTTTGGGACCACTAGCCGGTTCTTAAACCACAATACATCTGCATCATCAATACTGAAATCTGTCGGTTGACCAGTTCTAACTTTTTCTTTGATGTGAGTTATTCCGGAATTCTTTCTCTGAGCAGACACAATCTGATCTTTGATTGTTGATTCCACTGTGACATTAGTCAACTGACCTTGTGGAACTATTTCAATATTCAACCTTTCCAACTCATAACACAAACTGTAATCCATTGGCTGCACAGTCGTACAATGGCAACGATTCTTTCTACTGAGTGCATCAGCAACTACATTCGCTTTTCCAGGGTGATAGTGTACTTCTAAATCATAGTCCTTTATTAACTCAAGCCACCTTCTTTGCCTCATATTCAATTCTGACTGAGTAAAGATATACTTTAAGCTCTTGTGATCTGTATACATGTGGCAAGTATTACCTAACAAGTAATGACGCCAGATTTTTAATGCATGAACCACAGCTGCTAGTTCAAGATCATGTGTCGGATAATGTTCTTCATGGCGCTTCAACTGTCTCGAGGCATAAGCAATGACTCTGCCTTCTTGCATCAATACGCAACCAAGGCCAATACCTGAGGCATCACAGTAAACATCAAATGGCTTTTCTATATCTGGTTGTGCCAAAACTGGAGCAGTTGTCAATGATTTTTTTAAAATTCTAAAAGCTTTTTCACATTCTGGAGACCATATGAACTTAGTTTGATTCTTCAACAACTCTGTGATTGGCTTGGCTACCTTTGAAAAGTCAGGTATGAATCGACGGTAATAACCCGCCATTCCCAGAAAACTTCGGACTTCATGAACTGAGATTGGTGGTTTCCAATTCAGAATATCTTCCACTTTGCCAGGATCTACTGCTACTCCTTCGGCTGACAACACATGTCCTAAGAATTGCACTTTTCTTAACCAAAACTCACATTTACTGAACTTGGCATACAGTTGATGATCTCTCAGACGAGTCAGAACAACTCTGAGATGCTCAACATGCTCTTCTTCACTTTTGGAGTATACCAGAATATCATCAATAAAAACAACCACAAACTTGTCAAGTTCCGGCATGAAAACTGAATTCATCAGATACATGAAATGTGCCGGTGCATTAGTGAGACCAAAAGACATAACTAGGTACTCATACAGTCCATATCTGGTGGTGAATGCAGTCTTTGGAATATCTTCAGGTCGAATCTTGATTTGATGGTACCCTGATCGAAGATCAATCTTGGAAAATACCTTTGCCCCCGCAAGCTGATCAAAGAGTAGATCAATGCGAGGCAACGGATATTTATTCTTAATGGTTACTTCATTCAGCGGTCGATAGTCAACACACATCCTTAAAGTCTGATCCTTCTTCTTGACAAAAAGAGCTGGACATCCCCATGGTGAGGAACTGGGTCTGATAAAACCTTTGTCACGTAACTCTTGCAATTGATCCTTAAGTTCTGCCAATTCATTGGGTGGCATTCTGTAAGCTCTCCGGGATATTGGGGCAGTACCCGGTTTTAACTCAATCACAAACTCTACATCTCTGTCCGGTGGCAGACCTGGTAGATCATCTGGAAACACATCCGGAAATTCACAGACTACTGGTATATCACAAATCTCATGTACTGAAGTTGCACATATACTTTCAACTGTTCTCTTCGGGATAGGAAGTTGGATAAGAAGATGAGATTTATTATCTGGCAGGTTCAACCTTATAGTTCTGTGCAGTGCATCTATAAGGGCTCCTCTTTGGTACATCCAATTCATACCCAGGATTACATCTATATCCTGTTTCTGTAATATTATCATTGAGGTAGGGAATATATGCCCACCTAACTCTATAGGTACGTCACGTACCATCTCCTTAGTACACAGTCGTCCCCCGGGCGACTGGATAAAGAAATCCTCTTGTGTTCCCATAATTGGAATGTCATACTTAACAACAAAGGTGCGATTTATGAATGTATGCGATGCACCTGAATCAAATAACAGTACTGCTGGATGATTAGCAACAGGGAACATACCCATCATAACAGGTTCTCCCTCTGGGATTGCACTTGCTTGAGTGTAGAATACACGTCCGGTCTTCTTCTTCTCACCCTTACCCTTCTGAACATTCAGATTATTGTTCTTACTCTGAGGTTGTTGCTGTTGTGGTACGGGAGCTCTGGGATAATTAGGATTGTACTGCCTTGGATACGGGCAATCCTTGGAAAAGTGGCCTGGCTTTCCACAGTTGTAGCAGGGAAAATTATGGGTTACTGGAGTCTGGTTTCGAATACCAGGGGCATTCGGCTGCTGTGGATATTGCGGAATTGCGGCAGGATGGAAAAACGTCTGCGGCTGAGCTTGGTACTGCGGTGGACGATAAGTTGGGCGGAAATGGTTCTGAGGGTGATAAACAAACTTCTGGCGTTTCTTAATGCCGCCAGACGGACTTGAAAACACTGGCTTTCTTTTCTTCGACTCCTTGTGCAGTCGGGACTTCTCTTCTGACCCAATAGCCACATTGACTATCTCATGGTAAGTAGCATTATAGCATGTGACTAATGCTTCCTGGATTCTGGTACTCAAACCTCTCATGAAACAACTCTTCTTCTTTGCATCGGTATTCACATATTCAGCTGCATACTGGGACAGATGATTAAATTTGCCCACATATTGTAGAACTGTCTGGTTTCCTTGCTTCAGTGAGAGAAACTCCTCTAGCTTCATGGCCATGACACCATCTGGGATATAATGTGCTCTAAAGGCTTCACGAAACTCCTGCCAAGTGACACGGTGGCCAGCAGGCTGTGCGGCGACTAGATTCGCCCACCACGCCCCTGCGGCACCTCTGAGTTGTTGTGCTGCAAACACAGGCTTCTGGTGCTCTGTGCACTATAAAAGTTCAAACTTCTGCTCCATGGTACGGAGCCAGTCATCCGCCTCTAGCGGCTCATCTGCCTTTGAGAACACTGGTGAACGGGTATCGGTGAAATCCACATAAGTGGTTTCCCCTCCATTGTTACGGCCTCGACGACCCTGATTCCCATTCTGATTCTGATTCTGAGCCAACAGGGTAGTGGCATTAACCAGTGCGGCAATAGCTTCTGCCAAGGTAGGTGGAAACGGTGGGGGATTCAGATTATGGTCCCCTTCCTGGGAAGTTCCAGTACCATCCATCTGTTGTACACAAACCATGTTTATTTACATTGCTTTATTGAATTAAAAAGCAGTTAGGACAGAACTTGTATACAAACACAAACTTATCTTACATTATTTCATTACAAACTTGCTCACAAGCAAGAAACCACCCACTAAGGTTCTTAGAAAGCAGGAAAGACTACTATATTACACAACCATCCATGTCGACCCTTCACTCCTCATCATCATCGCTGATCACGATCACTTCCTCCTCATTCTCTGGAGCACTTGCACCAGTGACATGACTTGCATCATCCCCACTTTCCATCACGGGTTCATCTTCTTCTGGATCTTCTTCATTGTCCTCTCCATCAGGAACAACCACGGCACCAACATCATCTTCCACTGCCTGGGGCTGATGATTGGGATTCATCAGATCATTTAGCCTATGCACTTCCTCATGCAGAACTGTGTTGTACTGCTCCAGGTGTGTCACGTAAAGCTCCAACTCACGAACACGAGCCCTGGGTTCTGTCTCCTTTTCCAAAGACTCCTTCTGGAACTGTTTCCAAAAACGCATGTTGCGCTTCAGTCGCTCCACTTCTGATGTAAGCCTTGCAACCTCTGATTCCGAATCCGGGTTCGGATTACGGCTACTGCTTGCTCCATCAACTCTGGCGGCCAACTGATGACGCGGCACTCCTTGCGGACCCGTTTTCTTGCGAGGAGTCGTCTTCACACGTGCCATCCTAAAACAAGACAGAATTAGGACGATAAGAACAGATAGGAGGGATCTGAAGGTTAGCATGAATAGGATTGAACCTTACTTAACCCAAACCACTTTAAAAGGGAAGGTAACTTAAGCAGGTTAATTAAACATGATGCATGCATCGTACTTACGATCTAACAGAAAGATTTAAGTAACACAAGCAATCTTTATAACATAGGGCACTATACATGATACTTCACTACGAAGCTTTCAAATATGAGCTAAGGAAACTATAGAATAGATTAAGATAAGCAAAAGCAATTTGGACCAAAATATCAATATTAAGTTTGTTGACCCAAATCATTTTGAAGTTTTACAAGGTAATACTACAATAACCCGAGTGATTATGCTCTGGTACCAGCTGTCACAGAACCTCCTAATTACGATGGCCCACAAGTACACTTCATTGTCATAATGACCTCTGACAGTCGTACTTATGTTCACCATAACTTAAAAGGCCTGCTTTCCTCCGAACAGGATCCAATCACAGGAGTATTGCAATATTACAACAGTTTATTCAAAATATTCAACAGAGTAAAGTAGCGGAAGTCTTACAATAACATAGATTACAAACCAGTTTTTCAAACTTCAAACCTTATGTAACATTATTACAAACCATTAGTAGAGAAGTAACGGTAGTAACTTTATTACATCACACAAGCGAGATGCCTTGCCCAAAGGCCACACAATCTACTCGTTGTCACTGTCTTCAACCACGACGGTCATGCAACAAGGCTCGAAGCAGACTTGTTCATGAACCGCACCTGCAACAAGGGGTTAACAAACCCTGAGTACGAGAGTACTCAACAAGACTTACCCGACTAAGACAAAGACTCCAAGGGCATGCTAGCTTTAGGGAATCAAGGTACGGGTAATCAAGAATCAAATTTTCTTTTGCAGAAAAGCTTACTAAGGTAAGTCCTTATCTTCAATATTTTACTTTTACCATTGATGGTTCATTAACCAATTCTAGGTGATCCTAATCTAGATCAAAGTAATTATCATCAAAACCTTTCTCATTCTTTCTTTCAATTCCAGTTCTTAACTACGATGCAAGTCAGGTGATCAAGTCTCCATAACCGAGGAGCAACGACGATTCGAACCGATTATACCCAGCTGGGGATCCCTAACCTCACGACATATGTAGAACCGAATCTTGCATATATCAACCCTCATTTAGATCTCCCAAAACCAGAACGTGTCCATCGCCACCCGAGAGTACAGTACTCCTCGAACCCGACCAAATTCTAGCCCCGAGGGTACACGCTACTCTCGCCATCTCTCCACTCCCAGTGCGAGGTTAGACGTTCTCGTAATGGAATCACCAACATTTTGGGCTTACTCAAGGCATGAGGTTAGTTGCAAAGTCTCGAACACAACAGGCTTACAACGAACGGGCCTTAACTGACAAGGCGGAAACAATACATTGAGACTCCTTTCCCAATGCATGTTAGCAGTGGCCAAACCACCCGCCCGATCTTTCAAGTTCATTCTCATATTTCAATATTCATTCGATATGCCGTCATGGCTATATAAACATTTCATTTAAAAGCTTAACTTCTAAGCATAGCGAAGCATACTACGCATTTTCGGTAAAAACAGGTATCAAGGTTGATATCACAATAATCAAGGATGATAATGCAGCAATTAGGTTATCACTCAACTCCTAATTACTTAATGCAGTAAACCATATTATAAATAATAAAACATTTGTAAAATTCAAGGTAGGGTTTAAATGCACCGGGGCTTGCCTTGTTCGCACACGACGACTGACTCAGACTCGAGGACTCCACCGTCAGGTCCGAAACCCACCGACGATCGCTCTTCTCCGGAAGCTTGATCGACGACTTCGGCTTCTTCGAAAGCGGAGACTACACGAATACATAACATGCTTTAACATGATGTTCGATGATAAACATGATGCTTGATGATAACATGCTACGAGTTACGACTTGAGTACAACTTACTTCTACAGTACAGTCGCAAACAGAAAACCTACTAACTAGAAGCGGCGATTCCAGCGATACCAGCTTTTAACCTAACAAGTTACTAACGAGCTCAATCATGAAATTAAGGTGCCAAAGATCACAAAAGGGTAGTGATCTAAGGACATCACTCAATCAAAAGGCACACAACACTTAAAGTTCTCAAATTAACATTTATTTTCTATTTAACTAATTAGGGCATAATTAGAAGTTGATCAAATTTTACCTAATCAAGCTCAAACTTTTTCTATGGGTTAAGAATGAATTACAACAGTGTTATAATAAATTTCATAATTTTTGGATTAATAAATTAATTATTAAAATTCCAGAAAGTTGCATTTAATCTTTAATGAAACTAATTAATTCTACTGCACAAAGTATTCAAATTCATGATTTAACATTTTTCCTAGATAGTTTATACATTGAGAAGCTTACACAAAAATTTTCATAAATTTTGGAACTCTACACAATTTTTAATGAAATAAACAAATAGCAACACTATTCATTTATTTGAAAAAGAAAACAAAAACGAAAACAGAACCGGGCCGATCTCCTCTTCCCTCCGGTCCGGCCCAGCCGAGCGGCCCGCTCGCGCGCGCCCGCGCTCGCGCTCGCGACCGGCCCAGCCGCGCGGCCCAGCAGCGGCCTGCCCCGCGCGCTGGCTCTCTCTCTCTCTCGCTGACACTGCGTCCCCACCTGTCATCCCTCACCTCCGTCTCCCCCTCGCTCTCCCACGCGCTCACTCGCTCTCCCACGGTGGCCGGCCGGTGACCGGCACTTCGGTCGACAAACCGACCCTACCAACACCTTCTACACCACCCCACGATCCTGTTTTGCTAAGTAGCATCGCAGCTCGAGCCCTAACGACCAGCGAGCGACGGCGATGGCGGCACGGTGGTCACGGGAGCAGCACGCCGACGTTTACAAAGCGGTAGAGACTAAATTGAAGGGTCGGGAAGCATCAGGGGCATACCACGATCACGAAGGAGTGATCGGTTGAAGCTGAGAGGCTCTGGAGGCAGCTGGCCACGGTGGCGGGGCTCGACGGGAACGGCGGCGACCCGAGGTGGAAGACGACGGCTCCCCGGTGATCCAGGCGGAATTGGGCCAACCCAACTGGTTCACGAGGTGCGCAAGGATGCGGCGATGCTGTTGGTGCGACTGGCGTGGCTGGAGGTGGCTCGACGGCGGCAGCGACGAGCGGCGGAGCTGCGGTGGCGGCGGTGGCGAAAACAGGGAAAATGAAAATCGCCACTGTGAGCTCGACGTATATATAGGGAACGGTGGCGGTGACTGTGCTGGAAGACGCGCGACGTCGCGCTGGCGATCGAGGACTCGCCTGGAAGCCGGCCGAAGCCGCCCGGCGTCTCGCCGGCGCCCATACCGTGCGGTGGTCGGCGGTGATTGGCCGGTCACTGTAGCTTCACCCCCCCAAACTTTGAATTTTCAAATTGTTTTCTCAAATTACTCTCAAATTCATGTAACAACTTGAAAAACTTCCAATCTATGAAATCTTCAGAATTTCAAGCTCTACAAGTTTTGTATTGAACACTTTTTCAAATTATAACTGGATTTTGAAATTTGAATTCAAACTCTAAAGGGGACACATTTTTCAGATTTGGTAATTTAGAAATTACTTTTGATTTTACATTGAAACTTCAAAATCTCCAAACATCAAAGTTGTATATCTTGACCAGACCTACAACTTTGCTGTTCAAAACTTTTTCAAATTCTGCCTCCATTTTGAAATCATAGTTTGGGGACAAAAATGAATTAAATTTGAAATTTGTTTATTTTCAAAATTGCTCCACCTTTTTCACTAAAACTTTGAAAACTCAAAACACCAAAGTTGTAGCCCTTGAAAAGTTCTACAAACTTGGTTTTGAACTTTTTCCCAAATTTTGCTTAGATTTTGAATTATTTCAAAAGGGGTAAAACAGGGTTTTGAAATTTAGGGTTTTTGGGAAATTTTAAATTGGAATTTGTTGCTACTTTGATTTGTGATTACTTAGTGATCAAAACCTCACCCAAGGGCATAATTTGGACCAACATGACATGGTTGACCAAATGCCACTCTTGGTTGACCAATTAGCTTTTGAAATTCTTTTACATTTCTTCCTAGATTTGAATTTAAATTTGAATCAGAAAACTCGTGACAAGTTTTGGGACTCCAATTCAAATTCAAATTTGGAGTTTCATTTTAGATGTTGTACTTGAGCTCATACCCTACACTTGACACTAGTGTGCAACACAGTCGCACACCTCAAATTACGCAGGGCATGGACTAAGTATTTGCGGTGGCATTCGAAATTAGGGTTTTCGGGTTCGGAGCACACCACTGAGAAACACATTCAACCTAGATAAGTAAACTCGTTTTAGTTGATGCATAACAAGTTTAACCTAACAGGGATGCTTTGCAATGCATTATGATGACATGGCAGATTAATTAACACTATAACACCCGGGGTGTTACAGCACTAAGTGGGTCTTTAGAAACAAGTAAGATCAAGATGGCATGGTTGTGAGGAACAAAGCAAGATTAGTAGCACAAGGATACACTCAAGTTGAGGGTCTTGATTTTGGAGAGACATATGCACCGGTTGCAAGATTGGAGGCAATTAGAATCTTATTAGCATATGCTTATGCACACAACATCAAGCTCTATCAAATGGATGTCAAAAGTGCATTTCTCAATGGCTACATCAATGAAGAAGTTTATGTTGAGCAACCTCCCGGTTTTGAAGATGACAAGAAGCCCGACCATGTTTACAAGCTAAAGAAGGCATTGTATGGTTTGAAGCAAGCACCTAGAGCATGGTATGAGAGATTGAGGGACTTTCTTCTCTCTAAAGGGTTCAAGATGGGAAAGGTTGACATCACTCTCTTCACCAAGAAGCTTGGAAATGACTTGTTTGTGTTGCAAATCTATGTGAATGACATTATCTTTGGATCAACTAACCAAGACTTTTATGAAGAGTTTGAAAATATGATGGCTAATGAGTTTGAGATGTCTATGATTAAAGAGCTTAGTTACTTCCTTGGACTTCAAATCAAGCAAATGAAGAATGACACTTTTGTAAGTCAAGGCAAGTAAATCAAGGACATGATCAAGAAGTTTGGATTGCAAGATGCTAAGCAAATGAGTACACTAATGGGCACTAATGATCAATTGGGTCTTGATGATAGTGGAAACATGGTAGATCAAAAGCTATACCGGTCTATGATTGGAAGTTTGCTCTATGTCACCGCTTCTAGGTCGGATGTGATGTTTAGTGTGTGCAAGTGTGCAAGATATTAAGCTTCACTTAGAGAAAGTCACTTGAAAGCAACCAAGAGGATATTGAGATATTTAAAGGGCACTCATGATGTTGGATTATAGTTTCCAAAGGGGTCTAATTTTGAGTTGATTGGATATTCGGACTCCAACTATGGTGGATGCAAGATTGATAGAATGAGCACAAGTGACACTTGTCAATTGCTTAGAAGGTCTCTTGTTTCATGGTCATCAAAGAAATAAAATAGTGTTGCACTATCTACCGCCGAGGCCGAATACATTAGTGTCGGTAGTTGTTGTACATAATTGCTTTGGATGAAAGCAACCTTGAATGACTTTAGAATCAAATTCAAGAATGTGCCATTGTTTTATGACAATGAAAGTGCTATCAAGATGACTCAAAATCTGGTTCAACATTCAAGAACCAAGCACATTGACATAAGGCATCACTTCATAAGAGATCATCAACAAAAGAGTGATAATAGTATTGAGAGCATTGGCACCGAAGATCAACTAGCCGACATATTCACAAAACCACTTGATGAGAAAAGATTTTACAAGTTGAAAAATGAATTGAACATACTTGACTTCTCCAACTTGAAATGAGTGCACCCCCACATTCTTATATGACATGCCTCTACTCCAACATAGCAAGGTAAAGTTGTTTGGCATATTATTCATACCTTACTAAGGACATGTTTAGAACATATAGACATATTTGCATGACAAATAAGCTCATTCATGAAAATCAAATGATTTTGATGTATATATGATACCACTATTACTTCTATGTTTAATTGATCTAGTGGTAGCATATGACATGTTTGTGGGCTTGCAAACCAAGTATTGAATCTAGAAAATGAGCTCATGATGTGTAATTTAACATGGTCATGATAACCCTTATACTTTATGAGGTGTGAAGAAGCTTGTCCTTGGATCAAACCGAATTACATATTCTAGGAAAGTGATCTAGATTAAACCATAATTTGGACTCCCTCATATTGATTGACTTATCTCTCACTAAAATTAGCATCTTTTTGGTGATTGTTAACAAAGGGGGAGAGAAAAGTCACAAAGATATTGCAAAGAGATAATAAGATATAATAAGGGGGAGAGAAAAGTCACAAAGATAAAAAGTAAGTTATAAAGGGGGAGAAAGGGATCAATTAAAATTGAGCACACAAGTAGGGGGAGCAAGCTCATGAATTATTTGTTGCATTTGTATGTGCATTAACATGATGAATTATTGCATTGCAAAGCTTAAATTCATATTCATGATTGAATGATGTTTGCTAGAAATAGAACTTGAATGATGATTTGTTAAGAGTAGCTTTACAAGCGGTATCTAGACACCTTTGCTTATAATATTAATCTCATGGGGTACTTTAGTGTTTGTGATCTTTACAAGTGATGTATTACAAGTGGTTTCTAGCTACATCGATGCTAAGGATGGTATATAAAGGCAACTCCGATTGGTATCACGCTTCAAAGGTCCATTCTATATACCTTAGCATCAATTTAATAGTAGTAACTCTCCCAAAATTCAAATCCATACATATGTGCACAATTGAACCAAACTCATGGAAGCACATATGTAGGGGAGCTAATACTATCAAAATTGAAAATTGTTTTCATTTCATATCTTTATGATGGTTGTCATCAATTACCAAAAATGGGGAGATTGAAAGCCCAAGTTTGGTTTTGGTAATAAATGACACCAAGTTGCTAATGCCATGTGTTAAGTGTTTTGAGTTAGGCATAAGCAACACATGTGATGAAGGTGTATGTGGCAAGGAGTGGTGGCCACAAGATCACAAAGAGATTGTGCATGGACATGAAATGATGATCATGGTGAAGATGCACATAATATGAGGGACATGATGATCAAGTGGAAGAGAAGGATCTAAGAGCGCAAGGTAAAAGTATAACCATAAGGTTTTCCCTTTTGCCGATCTAAGATGAGTAGAGAAGTGATTGACCGGGTTTAGGATACATAGCCGACTATCAAGAGGGGCAATCACGGTTAGCTCGGAAATCAAGTGCCACTAGATCAATGTCTTGAGCATATGCATTAGGATCTAGTAAATAGCTAACATAACATCTTGAAAAATGTTTATGAAATGCTAACACATATACACATGGTGATTTACACATGGTGGTGTTAGCACATTTGTAAAGGCGGTGGAGTTTAAGCGGTAGAGAGGGGTTTGGGTTCCTCTCTCCCTCCCGCCGAGCTTGCAAGGCGGGATTCGGTGATTTTTGGGGAAGTGAAATGCTTATTTTCTATTGTGCCAGAAGTCGGAAAAGAAACGGAGGCGAACGGAGGTCATAGAGGTGACCGGACGCGGTCTCTGTATGACCGGACGCGTCCGGTCAGTGTTCAATGTCTGTGCGTATTTCAGTTTGATGATCGGACGCGCAGCGCGTCCGGTCACTGATGACCGGACGTGTCTGGTCGTTTAGGGAGCTTACTGGACTCTAATCGGACGCTGGCACTGTGGCGTCCGGTCAGTACAACAACGCGTCCGGTCATTGTTTCATTGTGCGCTACTCAGGTCTGACCAGCGCGTCCGGTCAGTTACGGGACCAGCGCGTCCGGTCACACCCAGCGCGTCCAGTCTGCGCGACCAGCGCGTCCGGTAAGTGCTTTGGAAATTAGCCGTTGCGCGACCGGCGCGTCCGGTCAGTGCTTCAGAAATTAGTCGTTGCGCGACCGGCGCATCCGGTCAGTTTGACCAGCGCGTCCGGTCAGTGCTTCGGAAATTAGCCGTTGCGCGACCGGCGCGTCCGGTCAGTTTGACCAGCGCGTCCGGTCAGCGCGATTTCAGCTGTTTGAGTTCCTAACGGATAGCTGTGTACCCTCTCGCTATAAATAGACGTTGGCCAGGGTTTGAGGGCATCTCTTGCACATTTTGAGACCTAAAGATATAGTTTGAGCTAGAGAACAACCCCTCTACTCATCTCTTTGCATAGTTGCACATCTTGAGTGAGATTCAAGTGCATTACTTGAGAGTTGCATTATAGAGGCACTTGATCTTCGAGTTGCTGCATATTTCTTGTTACTCTTCCGTGTTTCCCGACACGGTAGACGGCTTGGAGCAGCGGAGGTAATTGAGCTTACAATTGGAGATTGTTGGAGCCTTCACCAAGTGTTGTAAGGGGTTCTTGATCCTTTCCCACGGGAGTTCGCGAATTGGATACTCTAGTGGAGCTCGTGGCTTGGAGGATCCCCATCTTGTGTGTAGTTATGCGGCGCCCGCCGAGGGCTCGACTCTTGATAGTCGATTAGCTCGTGAATCGACAAGTGGGTGTATCGCCACAACGGGGAGTAGCTTGCCGGGAAGCAAGTGAACCTCGGGATAAATTCTTGTGTCATTCTCTTCCCGAGGACTTCTCTTGTGTGATTGATTGATTGGTACTTCTCATATCTACACGGCGGTATAATCACTTGAAGCTCTTCTCTCGTATTACTTCTTGTTTCTAGCTTGTAGTTGTTGTTTTTGTGTTTAGTGGATAGTCTTGTACTAGACTTGTGTAGGTGGCTTGCCTAATTAGTTAGAGCTAGTGCTTTTGCTTCGCCACCTTTCGTACTAACTTGTGGTTAAGTAATTCTTGTAGAAGTTTTTAATTAGGCTATTCACCCCCCTCTAGCCTATTTGGACCTTACACCGGCGCGTCCGATCGATCTGGCCGGCACGTCCAGTCACTCCGAGTGAGGCTACAGTGAGAGCCCAACGGCTCTATTTCGTGGGGGCTCATATTTAAGCTCCATGGTCGGCTCTAGCTCACTCTCTTAGCCATTTGCATTGACATAGCAACCTTGTGAGCTTAGCCAAAGCCCTCTCACTCATCTCCATCATTGATTCATTGTTTTTATGAGATTGGGAGAAAATCCAAGTGCATTGCTTGAGTGTTTGCATCTAGAGGCACTTGGTATTTGTGTTTTTGCTGCGGGATTCACTTGTTGCTCTTGGTGGTTGCCGCCATCTAGATGGCTTGGAGCAGCGAGGATCATTGAGTGGAGGTTGGTGATTATCTCCGGCTCCAATCGTAGTGATTGTGAGGGGTTCTTAACCTTTTCCCAGCGAAGAGCCAAAAGGCACTCTAGTGGATTGCTCATGGCTTCTGTGATTCTCATCTTGTGTTGGTTGTGCGGCACCTATTGAGGGTTTGGCGTGTGATGCCAATTAGCGCGTGAATCTTTAAGTGAGTGAATCGCCACAGCGAGAACTAGCTTACCGGCAAGCAAGTAAACCTCGGTAAAAAATCATTGTGTCACTCATTTGATTCCGAGATGATTGGTCTTCATTGGTATTCATTCTTGTGATTGATTGACTTCATTGGTGATTGGCTCACTCCTCTACATGGAGGTATAATACTCTAGTCTTCCTGTGCATTTACTTTGTTAGTGTAGCTTGGGCCTTTAGTGTAGCTAGTTTTAAGGGCAAGCAAGAGTCGTGTCTAGTGGTTAGTGAGGCTCTTTAGTTAGTCTTTGAGAGCTTACTGACTTAGTGTAGTGACATAGCAATTGTGTGCTTAGTGATCATAATCACTAGAATTGTAGTAGGTGGCTTGCTCTTTTAGTAGGCTAGAGCAACACTCGCTTCGCCATTTAATTGTTTAACAGATTTGTCAAGTGTTGTAGAAATTTTCAATAGGCTATTCACCGCCCTCTAGCCATTAGGACCTTTCACTTAGGCGCCTACATGGTGACCCACAGTGGCACCCCCAGTAGCAGCAGTAGGACGGTTGCGGCAGTGCTCTCCCAGATCTACTTTTGAAACATCTAGATAAAAATATTTGCAACATATGTATGAAATAAACAAAACACTTGAAACATACGCTAGAAACATGCGTGCATAGTCATAGCAACATATGCAACATCAAGATATACTTTTGCATCATTCAGATGAAACACTTACAACATGAGTCTGAAACATGTGAAACACTTGAAACATACGTATAGAGCCATTATAACATATGAAACATCCAAATGAGACACGTAAAACATATGTCTGAAACAACTAAAACACTTAAAATATAGGCTTGCAATATATGCAACATCCTAGATCTATTTGCAATATTCAGATGAAACACTTGAAATATAAGTTTGAAACGCCCGAAACACTTGAAACACAACGTCATCGGCGGCCGCAACCTACCTGGTGGAGAACTCTAGTAACCAGCAAGCTCAGGTTAGGGGGACGTCGAGAGAAACATTCTAGCGCACACCCTAGGCGCAGCGCGCATGCCTCCCCTTACTACCGACGGGCGCTCTGGATGGGGGCGCAAACGCGGGCCTTCTCTGTCTCTCCTTTTGCGACGAGCGAAGTGGATGGGGACATGGTGTGGGGCGCGGAGTAGCGGGATGTGGCTGGGTGCGACGGGGGGAGAGGAAGGCGGGGGGAGGGGAGGAGGCATGGCGGAGTGAGGTCACAGCATTACGGTGATT
This sequence comes from Saccharum hybrid cultivar R570, assembly GCA_038087645.1. Taxonomy (NCBI): domain Eukaryota; kingdom Viridiplantae; phylum Streptophyta; class Magnoliopsida; order Poales; family Poaceae; genus Saccharum; species Saccharum hybrid cultivar. The sequence goes on along the minus strand of JAQSUU010000190.1, from coordinate 4,629,335 downwards.
TTTTGTAAAGAAATTATGGTGCCATAAGGGAAGCGGATAAGAGGGCATTCTGGGTATCATGGCCCACCAACGGGGCCATCCGGACCGATGTACGTCCTGGACAGAGCATTACCGTATGAACATCGCAAGAGGTATTTTAAGGTTAGTAATATTTGTGTGTATACAAATTTTTAAAGATGTTCCTAGAAAATCAACTTTTGGCCTAGCAAACACTTTAGTCGATATATATGGACTATGGTGGCACAGAGAAAATCAAAATATGCCTACTTACGGATCTCCTAGATAGCACAACGATACGTTGCAGTCTTTGCAGATGAAATGAAAAAGCGGCCTATAGATTACGCCGTGTTTAGATCGGCTGATCTGGGAGGGGCTGATTTTGCATAGTGCAAGATTCTGCACTGTAACATTTCGTTTGTATTTGTAAATTTTTGTCCAAACATTGATTAATTAGGCTCAAAATGTTCGTCTCGTAAAGTACAACAAAACTGTGTAATTAGTTTTTTTATTTTATCTATATTTAGTACTTCATGCATGTGCCGATATTTTGATGTGACGGGGAATCTTCTTTTTGCATAGTGGAATTTGGGGTGAAATTTGGTATCTAAACAGGCCCGTACTATCTCCTATCTAAATATATAAGGGATCTAATTGCGTGATTGACAATATTAAATTTTATTGACGGCGGTAGTAGTGATATTTTGAGGAAAAAAAAGAGAATCAACTATGATTGGAATCCTCAAAGTCGCCACACAAGTGGACTCCTTGTTTGAGCAATTTGCTTCCTTCCAACACTTTTAGGCTCCGTTTGGGTGTTGTTGTTTCTTAAAACTGTAGTATTGCGAAACTATAGTTTTAAAAACGTAGGCATGTAATACCATAATATTTAGAACTGCAGTGTTTCTTTGTTTAAGAAAAGTCATGATGTGCACAACAATACAATTCTTTTGAGACTAGTTGGTTGTGCCTTTGCTGCTAAAAATAGCATGTACATCTAAAAATAGGCCTCGTTTAGTTCACAGAATAGGGGAGAAAAACACTGTATCAGAATTCCTGTAGCATTTTGTTTGTATTTGGTAAAAATTATTCAAATTTTGACTAACTAGTCTTAAAATGTTCGTCTCGCAAAGTACAACAAAACTGTGCAATTAGTTTTTGATTTCATCAACATTTAGTACTCCATGTATTTACCGACATTTTGATGTGACGGGGAATCTTCTTTTTGCATAGTGGAATTTGGGGGAGAATTGGGGGAACTAAACAAGGCCATAGCGGTAAAAATGAGACGCGCCATTAGAGGTAAACCGCGTCGCCGAGCTGTGTCAAAAATAAAGAGGGTTGGGACCGGGTTTTTTAGACTCAAAAAAAAATTGTGGTTTTATTAATACCGTAGTTTTTAAAACTTCAAATTAATTATATCAAAATACCTTCTTTCTTTCATATACCTAGGTATTTTAAAAAACCATGGTATTGATCTAAACCTTAAAAAAAACTTTATATCTAAACAGGGCCTTAGCCGGATTACGGGTGTGTCAAGCCTCTTGGACGTTTTGCAACTCCACTTTCCCATTTACTAATTGCCTTCCGATACTACCAATCAAATGTTTTTTTTGTTCTCTCTCGCTTTTTTTTTTTGCCATCGACTTCTCTCTATGGATTCCCTGAAGTGGAGGGATTTCTGTTCTGTTGATGCCCCCGACATCCAAGGAGGATTGAGGACCAAAACGCAAAAAACTGGTAAACGGGAGCCCGTCGCAGAGAAGTCACCCTGTTCATGGTCTGGTTAATCCAGTTTCTGGTTAAAAACCGACCCAGCCCGTAGCCCATGCCGGCCGCATGGTTCGGAACCCGCGGGTTACATGGGTTCCCCGGTTTGTACCTGGGGAACGCTGGAACGGGGAGTCCACGGGCCGTCCGTCCGCCGGCGACCTGGTGATGTGCCCCGTCCGACCGCCGGCGTCCTCACGGTGAGACCTCATGCGAGCGCTGCTTGCGACGGGTGCAGCCTCGCGTGCGCGGTCGGGCGCGGCCTCGTCGGCAGCCAGGTAGACTCACCAGGCTCGCGCTGGAGAAGCCACGATAGAGGGACGGGGTGCCACGGCCGCGCGGGCGAGGTTCCGGCGGCGCGCTAGCGGGCGGGGAGGGGCGGACTCCGGCGGGCGACGATCCGGCGTGGGGCGGGGCACTCCGACTTGAGGGGCAGGCGCTCTGGCGAGCAGAGCTCCTTCGCGCGGGGCGGGGCACTCCGACGGGAAAGGTTCCAGCGGGCTAGGTGGGGCTCTGGCGAGCGGCGCTCCGTCGGCCGGGGCGCGGCAGACTCCAGCGAGCGGTGCTCCGGCGGGCAGGGCCACGGCAATGGGAGGGCTGAGCAGAGGAGGAAGAACGGCACGGCGGCGTTTCGCACCGGAGAAGAAGAAAGATACGAAGAAACATATAGAATCCCGGGTTCAGCGGTTTGGAACCAATGAAACCAACCCGTATCTGGACCCGTATATACGGTTTACTTTGGGCTGGTTCACGGGTAAAACCCAGCTGTAACCAAACCATGTTCAGGGTTACAGAGAAGTGAAACACCGAGAGATCTGGGGCGAGGAGCATCAATTTCGCTGTTGCCGCACCGCACCGCGTGCACACATGGCGTGCCACGTCGTCTAATCACCGCGTATAAACTACACTAGCAGTGTGACCCGCGCGATCGCCCGCCTAAACTAGTCAGTCCTCCATCTCCTAAAGCCAACCACGCGCAAACCCAAGCGCGGAGACAACGAAGCACACAAGCAAAGCAACCCACCCGTCCCCCGCCGCTGGCAGCGCGCCGCGCTACTAGTAGTAGTAACCGAACGAGAAGGGAAGAAGCCTCCTCGTTAAGCTTCGAATCCAGTCCAGCCCGGCCAGGCTCCTCCCCCCGTTGGCCCGTTCCCTCCTCCCCTGTCCCCCACGCGTTCTCCGCCCCTCGCGACGGCAAAACCCCAGCGAATTCCCGACGCGCCGGCCTCCTCCAATCCCGCCGGCCCGGCGTCGGTGGCGGCCCAGGGATTATCCATGGAGAGGTACGAGCTGCTCAAGGACATCGGCTCCGGCAACTTCGGGGTGGCGCGCCTCATGCGCAACAAGGACACCAAGGAGCTCGTCGCCATGAAGTACATCCCCAGGGGGCTCAAGGTCTGGTTCCAGTCCTCGCCTTCGATTCCTTCCCTTCCTCCTCCCCTGGAAATTTCGGTCCTTGTTTACGGGTTAATTTCTTTTCTCTGCGGAACCGCAGATTGACGAGAATGTGGCGAGGGAGATCATCAACCACCGCTCGCTGCGGCACCCCAACATCATCCGCTTCAAGGAGGTGAGCCAACCAAACGGAGGGCGGATTTCCCGGACCGACGGAGAGTGCTTCCTTCCTGCACACCTCCCCTGCTGCTGCTGCTGCTGCAGCCGGTGGAGAATTTTTTTCCTCTCTCTCTCTCCCCTTATTTTCTTGTTCTTTCATCATTTAGGGCCCCTGTTTTTTTTCCCCAACTAGGTCGTGCTCACGCCCACGCACCTCGCCATCGTCATGGAGTACGCCGCCGGCGGCGAGCTCTTCGACCGGATCTGCAACGCCGGGAGGTTCAGCGAGGACGAGGTGATCGCTCGTTTACTCCAATTAGGCGGCGGCTCCGACTCGGGAGCCTCTCCTGCTGTTTTCCCCCAAACCAAAACCATTTGCGTTGGGCTTGACGTGCTATTTTCTCTTCCTTTTTTTTCTATTTAGGCGAGGTATTTCTTCCAGCAGCTCATCTGCGGTGTCAGCTACTGCCACTTCATGGTGAGAACACCAACCAACAAAAAGGTACCCAGGGAAAAAAAAATCCATGCTGATGAGGTGTGCGACTGCAAATTTTGTTTCGATTCATTCACAGCAAATTTGTCACCGGGACTTGAAGCTGGAGAACACGCTGTTGGATGGCAGCCCGGCGCCGCGCCTAAAGATCTGCGACTTTGGCTACTCTAAGGTACCTTTTTTTTGTTTTCCTTTTGCTAATTAATTGGCTAGTTTCTTGTGAGATTTCCTTTTCAAGGGACTCTTGAAAGAGGCCTGCCATGCTGGGAAGACCAAAATTTTGACACGAAACTGTGCTGCCTTTTCTCACACTCGTACTGCTTATTGAACTCGTGCCTTTTATTGCCTTGTTAAACAAAGAGAAGCAAAATTGATCCTTTTTCTCCAGCTCCGTGGAAAAATCGCTCTCAAAAAAGAGAATGAGTCAATACTTATACAAATACTGTAGCTGTGTAATCAGCTGCTAACACCTTTCTTTGCCCCAGTCATCGCTGCTGCACTCAAAGCCTAAATCCACGGTTGGAACTCCGGCCTACATTGCTCCGGAGGTGCTCTCTCGCCGGGAATACGACGGCAAGGTCAGTGCTGTGATTTAGGCCTTGTTTAGATGCACATGAAAAGTTAGAATTTTTTCACTCTCTCCATCACATCAATCTTTGGACCCATGAAGTAGTAAATGTAGGTAAAAAATAATTAATTACACAGTTTAGTTGGAAATCACGAGATGAATCTTTTGAGCCTAGTTGGTCCACGATTGGACAATATTTGTCAAATAAGACGAAAGTGGTACTATTTCTCAGGTTCATTTTTTTTTAATCTAAACGAGGCCTCATTCATCCTTTTTACTAACGTACAGTATAAATCACCGCAGCTACGGTACCTATTGCACTCTCTTCTTGAACCTTTTTGTTTGCATCCCTCTGCTTGTGTGTTGTTGCCAGTCTGCTCTGTGATGCTGACCGTACTGTAGTAGTCCTAGTCAGCTCCTTTGCTTTCCTGGACCCAGTGCATGACAGCACCACTTGCATTGCCGTGTGGCCCCAGTATGGCATGCGTTTCTGCCTTATGGACCAGGCTCCTGGAGCCCTTCTGTAATCAGTAGTGATTTTGGATTTTTGGACTTTCGTCCTTAGGCCTAGTAGGCAGAGAGTGGGCCTGGCCCCACACGCCAGGATTGGCTTGTTATCCCTATCTCTGTAGAGAGATTCCAAATTCCAACTTCCAAGTACTTCAATTATTTGTGTTGACAATTTTGTCAAAGAAGCATGGGGGACAGCTTGTCTAAAGAAATCTTCATTCTGTGTCACTGGGCCATTTTTTTTCCACGTAACTTGTCTGATTGTTGAACTTTGCCCCAGTGGGTTATGCCTGCTTCTCTTTCATGCATATATTCTAATTGTGATCAGATTCATACTCTATTACATGTCGTCTTGTCTTCGTGGCATTTGTGAGTAGTGATCTATGATGACAGTTTGATATGTGGAGAAAAGCACAAGATTCTGTTGATGCAAATCTTATTGCCGTGCTTAATTTAAATGATCTGCTTAAAGTGAGGATTAATAAAAGAGATCTTGTGCACTTTGTATTCTGGTGAACCCTTGACCCAGCAAACTTTTCTCTTAAACCCCCGCAGAAACTCCAAAATGTCATTTTCATCTCTTTAGATACATGAAAAGATAAAACACTAAAAGGAAATGAAATCCTTGCTCATGATAAACTCCTTATTGTGGAGATGTCCCGTGGGCATGTTTATAAGTCCTATTTTGTTCCCATGTCATACTTTTATGTCCTTTTCGTGACCATTTTCCCAGCATTTTTCCTGCTCTAGTTCATGAGTGCAATGATCTCTGCTCCCTCAGGCCTTATCTTTTTTTTTCTTTTCTTTTTTTTTTTTTTGAAATAAGGCCTTATCTTTTCATGTGATGTAACCATGTTAGACTGGATATCCCGTTGGTTGTCTGTGGTCCTCAGTGTTGTTTGCCTTTATCCTTTGCTCTCTTTTCATCCTCTTTACTTGTCCTGCCTGATGCAGATACTGTTTAACCTTTGATTATTATACTTTTTGGAATGTCATACCAAACTGCTCACAAAATTTCCTTTACAGAATTTAAAATTTGTTGCCTGTGCGTGTGAAAGAGAAACCTTAGGATCTCACCAAGATTAGTTCAAGCAATGGACATTGCTCAGTACTTTGCATTCTTGGTTTCTAGAAGCGTTGCCAAATTTCAAAGGGTGCCTACTTCTGTGATTTGCTTTGGGGCTACTCTGGAATTCTAGCTCCAGTAGTGGAATTCACTTTATCTTCACCTATCCATTTTCCATTCCATTTGTATCTTTGGAGTGTCTTAGTCTTATTATAGCCCATGCTTACTTTGGCGATAAATTGTTATAAATGATTTGTCATGATTGGTCTTATGAAGTGACAGAAAATTGTGAAGTAGCCATACACTGTTTAATAGGTCCATTGATATAATTGTATATATGTTCAAGGCTTTTATTGCCCAGTCCTTAGTGATGCGTGATTGTTTCATTGCTTCTCTTATATTTGAACAACTGAAGTATTTGATAGAAGTTTCATCACCAGTGGATATGCTTTTAACTCATGTTAGCACATGCTTAGGAAAACTGTTTTGTTTTAAAATGTTCTGTTTAAGCACAATGGCTGCGATCAATAGTATGTTACAGATAACATAGGTTTATTTATGTTGTAACATAAAATACAAGTGCTTCCGTGCTTGCCTGTTGGACTATAGCATGCTTCCTTTATATTTGAGCTCAGATTTTTATTTATAGACAATTGTAAGGGCACCTACTTCCTTGAAACTGCTGTTCGTGTTCTTCTCTTCACAATAAGAAAACTCGACCTGCAGGGGGTAAGACCTGTGGTTTGGCATGGCACGGAGGGGATCTTTTTTTTTTCACTCCCATAAGGAGTCGAACCCATGACCCGAGTCAAACCTGTTCTTCTCCTCATGATGGGGTTCATTACATTTTGTAATGTGTGTTGCAGATGGCGGATGTTTGGTCTTGTGGAGTGACTCTTTACGTGATGCTGGTTGGTGCGTACCCTTTTGAGGACCCCGATGATCCCAAGAATTTCAGAAAAACGATCGGGGTAACAGTTCACTCGTTCAAAAGACCCTAAATCCTGGGCTCTTGCACCTTGAAATTGTCTTCTAAAATTTTATGCACCCATGTCCTTTTTCAGAGAATAGTGTCAATTAAGTACCAGATACCAGAGTATGTCCACATATCCCAAGACTGCAGACAGCTCCTTGCTAGGATCTTCGTCGCAAATCCTGCAAAGGTACTGTTGGGCAGTGAATCCTGCAAAGCCTCAATCATTTTACTATGGTTTACCATCTTAATGCCATATCGTCTCATTTCGTCAGAGAATAACAATTAGGGAGATTAGGAATCACCCCTGGTTCCTGAAGAATTTGCCCAGAGAGCTTACAGAAGCTGCGCAAGCGAAGTACTACAAGAAGGACAACAGTGCCCCCACCTTCTCTGATCAAACCGTCGAAGAGATCATGAAGATCGTAGAGGAGGCCCGCACGCCGCCCCAATCATCTACTCCGGTGGCTGGTTTTGGTTGGGCTGAGGAAGAAGAGCAGGAAGATGGCAAGAAACTTGAGGATGACGAGCAGGATGGGGAGGATGAGGAATACGATTGCGAGGACGAGTATGACAAACAGGTGAAGCAAGTACATGCCAGCGGGGATTTTCGACACCTGATAAAGTGAAGCTCCTGGCAAGGCCAAGTTCTCAACTGATGAGATACTGTTTGGATTTGTTGTAGTTTGTGGTGCTGAGATGCTGCACCCTCGGTGCTTACTTGTAGTTTCCTTCTGTCTGGATCCACCTTTTTTCGCATATTGTGTTATACTCTGTAAATTATCAAACTGGCTTCCTCAATGCCTGTGTAATTGCAATGAACCGTTGAGTGATTAAGCTAGAAGGCGAAATATAATTTCTATGGAATATACTAACTGGCTTCTTTAATGCCTTTGTAATTGCAATTAACCGTTGAGTGATTAAGCTAGGAGGCGAAATATAATTTCTATGGAATATACTTCAATCTTTGGCAACTTCGATACATTGGAAGAATTATGAACACTCTAGATGTAAGGATAATGGATATGCTATCCTAGCATACATTGGAAGAATTATGTAACACACTATCTGTAGGGTAATGGGTATCCTAGCATTATCTACAGTATTTTATCAAGACAACGTACGATCATAAATTGTTACCATTTGCGGAAAAAGAGTTGAAGTTACGTGTCAATGCAGTGGAAGTAGCAACACATCCACCCGCCTTATCCATTCGTCGCCAATCAAGGCCACAACAACAACAGCATCATCTCCATATTATCCACGTGCGGAAATGGAACGCCGGGCGTTGATAGAGGAAGAGAGAGATGGCTTAGGATCAGGCTTGGAAAGACCAAGTTATCTTTTGCATGGGGCGTTGATATATTCATGTAGGGAGGAGAACTTTATATCTCTGCATTAACTAGCAGTATGGTACTAATTGATGTTGTACGTTCCACTTCTATTCATGGGCTTTAAACGTTAAAGTTGCCTCTCATTACCCATTAGTACTATATTAATGAATCATTATCATGTTTTAGTCCACTCGCAGATCCAATCCACAACGGGTATGATTGACACCAACAATCTTCCACTTGCATTAGAGTCAATCATCTAGGCAACTGTTCCAACCCCTTAAATGTGTGATCCATTATGTTCATGTGTAGACAGCCACGATCAAAGGCCATTTTGAATCATTATTAATCAATATTGGCACCTAGCAGTACATATTGAATCTCGCGTACATACAAAGATCAAATCGGCTAAACACTGATACACACGTGTCCCGATCCTTTTGCGACACGATACCAATTGAACTCAAGACAAAATTTCCATCCAGTGATAGTTCGACACTTCACTTGGTCTTATTGCCGATTACAACTTATGACTAACTCTTTAGTCACACCATGGTTAACTCTTTAATCACATTGGCATGGCTACGCACTTTCTTAATCCAACCATACCGAGGGATCTACAGATATCTCTCGTGTTACGTAGGAGGGGCAAATTTCATCTTAATCCGCTCACATCCTATTGTCATTGCCCAAGAAAATTGCTAAGTTCCTAGAGGGATGCTGTGAATGGAGGGCCGACCAACACCACGGAGAGGAAGGGCCTATTTGGTTGGTGACAAAACCTTGCCACACCTAACCTTAGGCAAATCGTGGTTGCCAAAGAAAATATGGCGACCAAAATCGAGGCCACACTTGTGTCAAGGTTTGACACGAAAATGAGTCTACGACACATGAGGTAGGGTGCTAAGAAAGTTTAACGTGTCATAGGTGTGACAGTGAACCAAACAACTGCCGAAGAAACTGTGACACGGCAAACCTTTGGCGTGACAAGTTTTAGTAACCAAACAAACAGACCCGAAATGCACAACCTCGCTATGGCTCACGTCAACGCCGAAGAAGGTACTGCCACAGGAACAAGTATACGATGTCAGGATTAGCCGGGTGCAGTGCAGCAGCGCCAACTCGGGGTATCCTTTGCAACAAGCTCATCTTTATCGATGAAGCTGTGTGGTGTTCCCATCCCATATGGCAGCTAGGCTTTAGGCACCGTGGTTTCCACGACAAGCTTGTGCGCTAGCTGCTGGAGCAGCGTCCCGACGGATATCTCCGCAGTCCATGCTCAAATTGACCCACCCACGCGTTGCCGCCCGAGCGGAAGGTGAACACTGAACAGGCTGGTGGGCTCGTCCACGCCGTCGCCACCCTCGGCGACCACAAACTCCCTCAGGAGCTCTGAAAGCCAATCAGAGCAGTCAGACCGTCAGGAGCACAAGGCTGAAATTAGAAAAACAAAAAACAAAATACGGAGGTGGCTATTTTGTGAAGCTCATGTTGAAAATGGCAAAATTACAAAGCCACCTCGGGTTGCTGCGCGGTGGAACTGTGAAGGATGGGGAGCAGTTTCGGCGGAGGTTTTTCCGGTGGAACACCCCGCGACGACATGCATACTGAAGCCATGTAACTGTAATTAGGACATTATCAAACTGGCATCCCTAATGTTGTTGTAATGAACTGATTTCGAGTTAGTAAGGTGAAAAATGTGACTTATGGAGCGAGATTTACTTACATCATACTAGCTGGAGCTTTTGGGGGGCTTTTCTGAATTGCAGGCAGAGTGCTGTGATTACGGTCAAGATGTAGCACCTACAGGAAATCACGTATAGTAAATCCTGCTGTCATTTATGTTTGATCGATGTTCAATTGCCATGGCAAGATCCGACTTGAATCTCTGTCATTCATTGTCCTTGGTAAAAGAAAAACAGGAGGAGAAAGAAGATGAGGCCACTCAGCAAAACCACCAGTGTGGATTGTTCCTGTTTGGGCTGGAAAATCCTTTCACCCAGCAACAATCAATCATATGGGCAACATCAACACCTTATATATGAATATATCCAACAAGCTCTGAAACCACCCAAGTATATCCAACGACAGCAGTTAACGCATCAACAAAACTGAATACAATACTTCTGAGAGAAGTTAGAAAGTATGGATAGAGGTAACAAAATTGTATAGTTTGTGACAGTTAGAATTGTATAGTTTGTGAGCAGAAAAGACTTGAATCCCTGTCTACACTCTTGTCTGCTCACAGCTAACACAGGAAACAACAACAAAGGCCGGCTTTAATTTGCGCACGATCTTCACACTTGGTCACGACCTGCACAAAAGAGGAGTAACTTCATGTTTGCTACTGAAAGATGTATAGTGCGGGTATATATATAGCTAGGCGGTCAACCCAAGAGAAGTGTAACCGCACCGTGAATGGGGATTTCATCCTTCAGCAGGATCCTCATCCTTGCTGATGCTGGGCTTGGTGTTTCGTTTTCTCGTATACGACCTGTAACGGGACCTTCAAAGAAGTAATAATACACCACGTAGTCAGTCAAGAGTTACTGAATACGATAATAGTATATACTAAAAGAATCGCTAAATGTGTGAGGAAATTCTGGAGCAGAAATCTCAGTCAAACTGATGGAATGCCTCTCTAAACAGGTTTCAGGTTCATGAAATTCTGGAACAGAAGAAAACACAGTCAAACTGATGGAATGCCTCTATCTCTAAACATGTTTCAGTTCATGAATTCCCTCAGAAACGATTTAGCATCATTTCTCTGCACCTGCATGCAGTCGTTTACTTCTTAGTTTGGGCTTCGTTATTAAGCTCAAGTTTATCGTAGCAAGTTGTTCATGCTCAAATTAAAAACGGGATAGGCAAGGTTTCAACTGGAGAGTTCTGTTCACCTGTTTATACATACATAAATTAAATTGCAACATGCGTCACCGGACTGGCGGACTCCATGCTTTACATTTTCTTATACTAATTATCATTCGTATTTCATCAGCGCAGAGCTAGTCTTCCTTAATTTCCCCTGCTCCCAACTGAAGATGAACATGCTAACATTTAACAAGGCGATCATCATAGGTCGGTGAACGTTATCATGATAAGTACCAATACCATAGATGCAAATAGATATATTACTCTACATGACGTTTTGCTAGCTAATCCATGCATACGAAGGCATCAGGCTGTTGGAAGTGATCTCCCTCCATTAGGCCCAACGGCCTTTTGGGCCTTGTTCTCGCGCCCTGATCGGGGGCGCCCAACCCAATATGGTTGGTGGCCCCCCGTCGCACAGCGCTATAAATAGGAGGTGGGGGGCCGGGGCTCGAGGTACGAGGTTCACCGAAGAGCCAGTTTCCCACCGGACATCCAAACCCTAATCCCGATTTAGAGAAGGGGCGCTGCCAGCGACGGGAAATACCACCGACGCCGGCAACGCCATCCGACGCCACTGCACCGGCCTTCTACATCTCCAGCGAGTCCATGGCGTCCACGAACGAGAACGCTCCAACCACTACGGCTTTTGATGGTTTGCGATACTACTGCACTTCTATCTTTTCTCACTCTCTCACTTGCAGTAGTATGGATTAGGTTTTTGTATACACTGTGAATCATTGTTCAGTTATTCTCCATGACGAAAAACAACCCGATCTAATGAATTGATGAACTTTGAATATTAACAATGGTATCAGAGCCAGGTTATGAATCAAGAACCCTAGATCGGGTAAACCGACTCTAAATCGGAGATGAACCTTAACCCTAACCGGGTACAGTGATGAACTTGAACATGATTCGTTTTCCCGGATCAGAAAACTAAATCGGAGAAACTCTAACCCTAGATCGAAAGAAAAGAGGATGGACGGGAAAGAACCGTCGGCCGAGACTCGCCGTCGCGTGGCCATCCCTCGGGCTCTGGCTCGGGCCAAGAAATGAAAAGCGAGCGTGGGCTCCGGCTTAGGGCACCACCGCTAAGTCATTCGACGGCGTCGCGTGTGGCTCCGGCCGCACGCGCACACCGGCGAAGGGCAACGCGGCGGCGCCATGATCCCCGGCTAGCTCGCCTCCGGCGCGTCTTCAAAACCTTGATGGCGGCTGCGTGCGAGAGATTATGAACGGAGAAGGAAGAGAGGTGGGGAGCGGTCGGACTTGGTCCGGCGACGTCTCCGCTGCGGGCGCCGACAGCCGGAAAGGCCACCATGGGCGGACCCGGCTGCAACCGTTGCTTGCTGCGGCGACGGAGAGAAAACGGGGAAGAGAAGAACGGGGCTTAGGGTTTTAGAAAGCGGCTGATGCCTTTTATTCCAGCGAAGAGAACGGTCAACCGTCTGATGTAAATGGACGGACGAGATCCTCCCGGCGACAAACTGGGCCTGATTCGGCCCAGGCGCGCGCGCACATCGGGCAGGTTTCCCGGCCCAGGCCCAGGTTGCGGCCTGGGCGCGGTGACTGCTCCGACAGCGGGCCGATTTCAGCCGAACTGGGCCGACTGTCTCAGTGGGCCGCGCGGGAACTGCTGGCAGGCCAAGCGCGCGCTGCTGGGCTGGCTGGGCCGCGCGGAAAAGAAAGGCCTGCGGGCCAAATTCAAGAAGAAGAAGAGAAATTTCAATATTTTTTTTCAGAAGCAATATTTATATGAATTTGATGAATATTTGAATGAATTTGAATAGAATTTGAATAAGAATTTTACATGCAATCTTGTCTAACGACATTTTGCTCAGAAATAATGAAATTTTTTTAGTGCTTCTGGAAAACAACATTATGAGAATTTTATTATTGTTTCCGCTGCGTACTTGATATAATTATTTTCATTATCAAATTCGAACCAACGGGAGAATTTGGTTTTGAAAAATGAATAATAATTGAAGATGAATTGTAGTATTGTTATTTTCTGACCAACGTTGTTAATAACAATATTATAATTTTGATTCATGAAAATTGTGCATTAATTTTATTTCTGCCCAACGATGATGTAAAATTATTGCATAGGTGAATTATATGTTTCAATTTGACCAACGTTGAGTTAAAGCATATGATTCCATGTATAAATGTTTCTCACTTACTCTGATGTGGTTTCAGGAGGCAAAAGCATTGTGAACATCGCGAACATTCCGACACTCAACGGGACCAATTACCGTGTGTGGCGGGAGAAATATGAACTAGAACTTGCGTTGGGAGAGGTCGATTTTGCCATCATCTCACCGTGTCCCACTGAACCTGTGGATCCGGTGAGAGAAGAAAATGAATCTGACGCTGATTTCACTGCTCGAAAGCGTGATCATGCTGAGATAAGAATGAAATATGATCTTGAACATAGGCAATGGACCCTCTCCAACCGCAAATGCTTATTGGTAGCTAAGGCCACCATAGAAGAACAGATAAGGGGCTCAATCCCTGAATGTGCTACTGCCACAGAATATCTTGATAAAATCAAGAGTCAATTTACTGGGTCTACCAAGGCCACAGCAAGTTCACTGATAAAGAAGCTTGTGAATGAAAAATATACTGGTGTTAGCATCAGAGAGCACATTTTGAAGATGAACACCACGTCATCTAAGCTAAAAGAGATGAATTTAAAGGAAGATGATTTCCTGATTCATTTGATTTTTGCTTCCCTGCCAAAAGAATATGATACTTTCATTGTGAACTATAATATGCAGCCTGAAAGATGGGGCATAGAAAGACTTATCTCAATATGTGCTCAAGAAGAGGAGAGGATAAAATCCTCACAGAATGAGTCCGCCCATTTTGTGAAGGATAATAAAAGAAAGAACTTTAATAGCAAGAATTCTAAACCACAGGGGAAACCCAAGTGGGACAAGGCCTCTTTCTCAAACTCACAGGGAAAGAAACCCCAGGAACCTGAAAATCAGCAGAGCAACTCCTATGGTGGAGCTGAAAAGGATCAATGCAAGCACTGCTTTAAGAAGGGACACTACAAGAGAGACTGTCCTGACTTCCTGAAATCTCTACTGAAAAGAGGTGATGAATTTATTACATTTGTAGATGAATCCCTGTATTTATGTTATGCTAAATCCACTTGGTGGGTTGATTCAGGAGCAACTACTCATGTTGCAAATTCCTTACAGGGGTTAAGTGGGACGAGAACCTTGCAAAGAGGAGAAAGAACGATTAAAGTGGCAAATGGAGTACAAGCCGACGTTGAAGCGATTGGAGATTTATCTTTAGAATTGAACAACGGCTTTGTACTTAGACTTAAAGAAGTACTTTATGTTCCCTCTTTACGAAGAAATTTGATAAGTGTTTCAAAACTTGATGATGACAGAATTGATTGCCATTTTGGTGATGGCAAATGTAAGATATTCATTAACAATAAATGTGTTGGTTTTGTCTTCTGACAAGACAAGCTTTATTTGTTATCTCTTGATGAAAATGCGAATAATGTATGCGATGAGAATATGAATGATTCCCCATCTGCGAATGTAACTAAGAAGCGGAAGCGAATTGATGATGCCTCTTTGAAATTATGGCACTCTCGCTTGGGCCATATTTCGAGGGGGAGAATGGAACGGCTAATCAAAGAATCAATTCTTCCGCACTTAGAATTTTTAGATTTAGAACAATGCGTTGATTGCATCAAAGGAAAGTATGTCAAGAAAATTAAGAAAAATGCCAAACGAAGCACAGGAACTTTAGAAATAATCCACACTGATATATGTGGTCCATTTCCTGTGAAAAGCGTGGATGGTTATGATTCGTTTATAACATTCACAGACGACTACTCTCGTTATGGCTATATTTATCCAATTAAAGAAAGATCAGAAGCATTGGATAAATTCAAAATATTTAAAGCTGAGGTTGAAAATCAGCATGATAAGAAAATAAAGATAGTACGATCAGACCGAGGTGGAGAGTACTATGGGCGACATACCTCATATGGCCAAATTCCTAGACCGTTTGCAAAGTTTCTACAGGAAAATGGCATAGTCGCTCAGTACTCCACACCGGGGGAGCCTCAGCAGAATGAAGTGGCTGAAAGACGTAACCGTACCTTAATAGATATGGTAAAAAGCATGATAAGTTACTCCACATTACCGATTAGTTTATGGATGGAGGCACTGAAAACCGCCATTCACATACTTAATCGAGTACCAAGCAAATCGGTGCCCAAAACACCGTATGAATTGTGGACAGGAAGGGAACCCTCACTTAACCATTTGCGTGTGTGGGGCTGTCCTGCTGAGGCAAAAGTGTTTAACCCAAATATAGGAAAGTTAGACTCCAAGACAGTCAGCTGCCATTTCATTGGCTATCCAGAAATATCAAAAGGATATCGATTTTATTATCCTGACAGACATACGAAAATTATAGAAACAAGACACGTTGTGTTCTTGGAGGATAACATGATCAGGGGGAGCATGGTAGCACGAGAAATAAGCCTACAGGAGAAACGGGTACATGTACCCACTCCGATGGTTGAAGAACCATTCTTTACGCTACATGTTGCTGTTGAGCCGACAGTGCAAGATATTATAGTGCCAACACCTGTTGCGAGTTCTCCCGTGACGACAATAAATGAACATGAGGAACCTGTCCTTGAGGAGGCTGTCCTTGAGGACCCCATAGAACCAAACGTCGCACATGAGGAAGAACAACAACAACCTAATGTGGAACAAGTGCCAGAGGCCCCTAGAAGGTCTCAAAGAACAAGAAGGTCAGCAATTTCTAATGACTATGAAGTTTATGAAACAGAAGAATTTCAGATGGGGGATGATCCCACCTCATTTGAAGAAGCCATGAGAAGCGACCACTCATCAAAGTGGCTTAAGGCCATGGAATATGAAATGAAATCAATGAGTACCAACAAAGTTTGGGACTTGGAAATTATTCCTAAAGGAGCCAAAATAGTAGGTTGTAAATAGATCTACGAAACAAAATATGACTCCCAAGGGAATATAGAAATGTTTAAAGCGCGACTTGTGGCGAAAGGCTTTACGCAAAGAGAAGGGATTGATTACAATGAGACGTTTTCTCCAGTCTCATGTAAAGATTCCTTCAGAATTATAATGGCACTTGTGGCCCACTATGATTTGGAGTTACATCAAATTGATGTAAGAACGGCGTTCCTTAACGGGGATTTGGAAGAAAATGTTTATATGGCACAACCGAAAGGTTTTGTTGTAAAAGGAAAAGAAAATATGGGATGCCGCCTAAAGAAATCAATCTACGGATTGAAGCAAGCCTCAAGACAGTGATATTTGAAATTTGACAGAACAATAAAATGTTTTGGGTTTAAGGAAAATGTTGAGGATAATTGCGTTTACGCAAAATTCAAGAATGGAAAGTACATATTCCTAATCTTGTATGTGGATGATATCCTGCTTGCTAGCAGTGATGTCAATCTACTAATGGAAACGAAGAAATTCTTGTCCTCAAACTTCGATATGAAAGATCTCAGTGAGGCCTCGTTTGTTTTGGGAATAGAGATTCACCGAGAAAGAAGAAAGGGGTACTAGGATTGTCGCAAAAGGCATACATAGAAAAGGTTTTGAAAAAATTTAGTATGCATGCGTGCAGTTCTTCACCTGCTCCTATTGTCAAGGACGATAGATTTGGGGAACATCAATGTCCCAAGAAT
The DNA here is from genome assembly GCA_038087645.1 of Saccharum hybrid cultivar R570. Lineage (NCBI taxonomy): Eukaryota > Viridiplantae > Streptophyta > Magnoliopsida > Poales > Poaceae > Saccharum > Saccharum hybrid cultivar. The sequence continues at coordinate 4,612,477 of JAQSUU010000190.1, read as the reverse complement.
GAATATGAGATTAATCGAATGAAAGCGGTACTGTATGCTTCAGCAGTTGAAAGTTTACAATATGCTCAAGTGTGTACACGCCCTGACTTGGCTTTTGTCACCGGGTTACTTGGCAGATATCAAAAGAATCCAGGAATAGAACATTGGAAATTGGTGAAGAAAGTCCTGCGTTATTTGCAGGGTACGAAAGGCCTCATGCTAACGTATAGAAGATCTGATACCCTGAAGATAGAGGGGTATTCAGATTCCGATTATGCGGGAGAAGAAAGAAAATCCACGTCAGGATATATATTTACTCTCGCAGGAGGGGCTATATCGTGGAAAAGCTCCAAACAAACCGTAACTACATCCTCGACAATGTATGCCGAGTTTGTAGCATGCTATGAGGCAACGGGGCAGGTGAATTGGCTAAAGAAATTCATACCCGGATTGAAAGTGATTGATGATATAAATGAACCGATAAGGTTGTATTGTGATAACAACCCAGCGGTACAATATGCTTACAACAATAGGTCAAGTGGTGCTGCCAAACACATTGACATAAAATACTATGTTGTAAAAGATAAAGTTCGGGATCATATTATAAATCTTGAGCATATAAGTACAGAGAAAATGCTCGCGGATCCGCTCACTAAGGGCTTACCACCCAACGTGTTCAGAGAACACGTAGCCGGCATGGGTTTAAGGGAAAGCCTATGATTCCCGAACATACGAAGGGCCCAGAAGAAACTTCATTCCAAACAGAAAAATATGTTGTGGCCGTTAGTCTAACGGCACTAATTGCTGTGACGATGAAACAGTTCAATGCACTAATCTGCAATGGAATAGGATAGAAATAAGAAAAATATGAATCGAAAGATTGAGTATGAAATTAAAGAACAAAGAAAGTGATGAGAGATCAAGGGGGAGAATGTTGGAAGTGATCTCCCTCCATTAGGCCCAACGGCCTTTTGGGCCTTGTTCTCGCGCCCTGATCGGGGGCGCCCAACCCAATATGGTTGGTGGGCCCCCGTCGCACAGCGCTATAAATAGGAGGTGGGGGACCGGGGCTCGAGGTACGAGGTTCACCGAAGAGCCAGTTCCCCACCGGACATCCTAACCCTAATCCCGATCTAGAGAAGGGGCGCTGCCAGCGACGGGAAGTACCACCGACGCCGGCAACGCCACCCGACGCCACTGCACCGGCCTTCTACATCTCCAGCGAGTCCATGGCGTCCACGAACGAGAACGCTCCAACCACTACGGCTTTTGATGGTTTGCGATACTACTGCACTTCTATCTTTTCTCACTCTCTCACTTGCAGTAGTATGGATTAGGTTTTTGTATACACTGTGAATCATTGTTCAGTTATTCTCCATGACGAAAAACAACCCGATCTAATGAACTGATGAACTTTGAATATTAACACAGGCATCTCATCTCATCTCATATGTGAAATTCAAATTGCAAGTAAAGCTAGGACTAGGACAGGCGGATGGAAAACACATGTGGAAAATGCCAAGCACAATACCGTACCGTTTTGAAGGGAGGGCGCTTCCAAGCGAGAACGTCTCGCTGGTAGATCGGCCGTGGCACGCCGTCGTCCTGCTGGCCCGGCATCACCGCTAAGTGCACGACGGCGCTTTGAATCACGTCGACGGAGAAGACGTACTGCTCCAGGAAGAAGAAGACGACGGCGGGCTCGTTGGGGTGCACAAGCGCGACCACGGGGATCCCCCTCGGCATCGGCACGTAGTTGGCGCTGTTCCAGATGTTCGCCAGCGTCGTCTGCCTGGGGTTGTCCTCCCACCTGGCGTTGAATCGTTGATGATCGACTCCGGCAAGTCCAGCGTCCAGACGACCACCCGTGTCTCTCCCTCGGGATCGTTGCGCCTGCGAGCGACGTCCACGAACCGCATCCCGCCGGCGCTCACACCCACGATGCGGTACCTGTCGATTTGCGCCGGCGGCTCGTGCCTGTCCTCGAACCCGGCGAGGACCGGGAGCGCCACGAACTGCAGCGTCGGCTGTAGCTCTTGGACCGGGGCCGGGTCGCAGGCGACGAGGCCCTGTGAGAGGTTGACCCACCAGAGCTTCTCGTCGTGGGCGATCACGTCGTGGGTAGTCCAGTGCGGGTTGGCCTCGTCGTCGAGGACGGGCCAGTTGAGATACGTCTGGTTCCACTCCCACTCCAACGTGTCGTTCTCCTGGTCCTGGTGGGAACGGCAGTCGGCAGGTGATGAAGGGGACGATGTTGTCCGGCTCGCGATTGTTGGCCTGGAGCTCCGCGACCACGTACGTGCCGTTGACGCCGCGGCGGCTGAGGAAGCCGACGTTCCTGACGCTGGAGAAGTGGGGCAATCCGGGGGTGCGGTTGAGGAGGCGCGTGGCGGTGACGTCGAACACGCTGCGTCCGGCGGCGGCGGCGGCGGCCCGCTCATCAGGCATGAAGTCGATCCCGACCGCCAGGAAGAAGAGGCTCGGGTTGTTGGGCTCGGAGGGCCTCCCGAGCTCGTGGAGGAGGAGGTCCTTGTTGCTGGTGGCGACGATGGAGAGCTGGCCGCGGACGACGCCGACCCTCGTGAGCGCGGTGAGCCTGGTGATGCGCGGCGGCGGCCTGTCGAGCGGTAGCTTGAGGTCAAGGTTAGGGTCAACCAAGGCATTGGCGCCGTGCTGCTCGAGGACGACGCGGCCCAGGATGAACCATTGCTCCGGCTCCGCCTGCGCCATTCCGATCGAGAGAGAGAGAGAAAGGGAGAGGGAGAGGGGGAGGGGGAGATTTTGGCAATTGGTGTTTGGTTGGAGCACCGCCGGTGTTGTGTTTTTGTAGGGTTCAGCGTGCGGCGCAAGATTGGGCTCCGATGGACGTTCGCCGCTGCGGCGTGTTACCGTGAGGAGTAACCGACTAGTAAGGTGGTAAGAAAATGGAGGTAACTAAAGAAGGTACTGTGATAGGGTATCAGAGAGCACAGGGCCAGGTTGGGGAGCGGCTTCCGATTGCTGTTTATTTTTACCGGCTTGCTAGCGGACGTCCGGACGAGCGGGCCCTCGGATGGGATGACCACGCCTGCAGTTTTTTTTTTCACCCTCACATGAGGTCGGCGCCATCCCGAACGTCATCAGCATCGAAAGGAGAGGGAGGATGCGGCGGATGCCCTACCGGTACCGAGAGAAGGAAACACCGAGGCGAGGCAGCAGAAGGTGAGGATAGAGATGCACCACTCGATCTACTTTCGAAACATCCAGATACAATATTTGCAATATATGTTCGAAGACAGATGAAACACGTGAAACATACATCTGAAACACTTGCAAAAACACCTGAAAAATAATTGAAACCAATGCAAAAACATAAGCAACATCTAAATAAAATATTTGCAAACATATGTGTAAAACATATGTAACATTCAGATAAACACACTTGCAACATACGTATAAAAAACAGATGAAACATTAGGAATAAAATCTTGCAACATATGCAACATCTTGATCTACTTTTGTAACATCTACATGAAACACTTGCAACATACCTTGAAACATCTAAAACACTTGAAATAGACGCTTGCAACATCCGCTTTGAAGCGCAACATCTACTTGCTGCTTGGATGAAAATAGAGGCTCGTCGACGTGGAGCTTGACACTGGCATGGAGCTTGATGCTATGGAGTGGTGCGCAGGTCGTCGATGTGGAGCTCATCGACGTTACGAACCTCGGCAAGGGCCACATGTAAGGACCTAGATGGCTAGAGGGGGGGTGAATAGCCTATAAAAATTCTACAAGAACCATTAAGCAAACTTGTTAGAATAACAAACGGCGTAAAGCGAGTTTTGCTTAGCCTAAGGTTGTGATGCAAGCCTCCTATCCACAAGTCTAGAAGACTATGATCTCTAGTTCACACAAGGGCTAAGTTACTAAACTTACACTAGTGAGCAAGCTAGCAACTACTTAGCAAAGGCTAACACTAGAGCTACACAAGATAACTAGGAAATGTAAATACGAGAGATATGATTGTGAGTCTTATACCGATGGTGGAGTGAAGATGTTGCCAATCACCAAGATGATATACAATCAATCAATATTGACAACAACACAATATGAAGACCAATCACCGGAAGACAAGTGGCACAATATTTTTGTTCACCCGGTGTTCACTTGTGCACCGACAAGCTACGTCACCGGTTGTGTCGACCAACACTTAGATGGTTCCTCGGTGTGACCCTCAAGTCACTTGCCCCTCAAGGCACGCCCCGCAAGGCACCACAAAGACACCACTCTCAAGTGAGGTAACTCAATGACACGCGCAATCCACTAGAGTTGCTTTTGGCGCTTCACCGAGGAAAGCACAAGAACCTCTTACAATCAACCGGAGGTGGCCAAGAACAATCTCCTTCTCTTGCTGACGCCTCTAACAATCGCCAAGCCGGCTAGGAGCGGTACTCTCCAAGAGTAACAAGAAATCCACCGGCTATACCACCCACAAGTGCCACTAGATGCCCTCAAGCTATGCAATGCACTTTGGGATCACTCAATCTCACTTTTGATTTGCAATTAAGCAAGAGAGAAGAGTGGGAGGAGAAGCTCTAGCTCAAATGATGCACAAGAATGTTAGAAATCACGAGAGACCTCCCCAAGGGCCGGCCAACAAGTATTTATAAGCATCCCATCCGAATAGAGCTGTTATACCCCTTCACTGGGTCTTTTTCGGGATGACCGGACGCGCCGGTCATAACTGACCGGACACGCTCAACCGCGTTCGATCCTCCAACGGTCACTGCGCCAACGGTCAAACCCCATGACCGGACGCGCCTCTCATAACGACCGGACGCGCCGGTCCCGAGTGACCGGACACGCTCCAGTCAACGACCGGACGCGCCGATCGCACAACACCGCGCGCTCGCGAAGTAACGACCGGACGCGCTCCAATCAACGACCGACGCGCCCCTCGCAATGACGGACGCGACAGTGTCCGCGTCCGGTTAGAGTCTAGTAAGCTCCCTCAACGATCGGACGCGTCCGATCGCGTGTGACCGGACGCGCCTCGCGACCGATCGTCCTCGCGAACTTCAGCTTCCTTTGGGCGCCTGACCGGACGCGCCGGTCCCGCGAGTGACCGGACGCGCCGGTTGCAAACCTAGCACCCGTGCGCCTGACTGCTGCGAAGTACTGACCGGACGCGTCCGGTCATACCATGACCGCGTCCGGTGCAGCGTACGGTCACCTCTGTGACCTCTGTTCGCTTCCGTTCTTTTTCCGACTTCCGGCGTAGTGGAAAATAGGCATTTCAAGTTCCCAAAAACGCCTGAATCCCACGCTCGCAAGCTCGGCGGGAGGGAGAGAGGAACCCAAACCCTCTCTACCGCTCAAACTTCAACGCCTTCACAAATGTGCTAACACCAACAAGTGATCACCACCTTGTGCACGTGTGTTAGCATTTTCATAATCATTTTCGAAGGTTTTCCACTTAGCTCACTAGGCCCTACATGCAATGCACTTCATGAATTCACCTAGTGGCACCCGTGCATCGAATAACCGATAAGACTTCCCCTCTTAATAGTTCGGCTATCGATCCTAAATCACTCACACCCTCTATGGTGTCTTAAGTGCAAAACAAAATGGCCCTATGGTTATACCTTTGCCTTGAGCCCATTTTGTTTCTCCAAAAGATATGATCCACTTCATATCATCACATGACCGTCTCGATCCATCGACCTTGACTTCACTTGCTCTTTACCGTTGCATCGGTCCGTCGGCGCCAAGTCTTGCTCAAGCTTCACCATCGCATGGTCCTTCGCTTCGAAGCCTCGACTTGCCCTTCACCTTTACAACCGGTCCATCGAGCCCAGCATCATTTTGGTCTTCATCATCTTGGTCACATGAGTCAATGTCATGTCTCATATTCAATGATCACCTTTATCTAAATCGTCCACTTAGATACAAATGTTAGTCCTAGGTTTCATCAATTAACCAAAACCAAACTAGGGACTTTCACCACATCAGGCGGATGGAGCACAGCCGCAACGGGAGGTGCGAGTACTGGCGGGGGAGGGCAAGATCCTTCTGCGAACGGGGGCGCGTAGCACGAGGGGGGCGGCGTGGGAGGAGAGCAGGATCCATATGCTACAGTACATGTGAAAATGACGGATTAATTATGCTTAATAAATTTGCCTCGAGGAGTACTAAAGACTTTTGTAATTTGTTTTACTATTACTATCCGAGCACTCTCATGTGATCCCCCGATGTAACAACCGATATGACACCCAAAACTTTACGTCTTGGATTTAAACAATGCCTTACAGGACGTTGATACGGCAATTCTCTTATAGTCAACCGCCTCTCTGTTATTTTTTTCTCCTCAGCTAGCTGAGTGCACATGAGTTGCAACGAGAAGATGATCATGTATTTATGTGTTATATTTGGTTGCCATTATGAATCAAATCAACCATGTCAACTTAATGTGACTACCCAATTACATTTTTTTTGAATTTTTCCAATGATTTTAGATGTTGACATAGTCTATATCAGAGTTGTAACTCCCAGTAAGGCTGATAATTTTTTATCTGAGATCATTTAGGGCCCTATATATTCATTTTAAGTTATCTAGTTTTGAAATTTATTTTTTCTGAATTTTTCAAACGACCTTCGATCTATACCACAGTTGTAGATTTCAACATGATATATAATTTTATAGTTATTTATTTGATATCGGTTAGAGGCCCAATTTCTTTTGTCTTTTGAAAAATATCAAAGAATTTGAATTTCGAATAAGGAATTTAAAACGAAATTTGGGCCTCTAAACAACCCTAGATATAAATATTGTTAATTACGAAGTTGTAGAATATGTTGAGAGCTACAACTTTAGTGTAGACTATGTCAACATCAGAGATCTTTGAGAAATTTAAAAAAATGAATTTTAAGACTAGAGAAGTTAAAACTAATATTTCAGGCTCTAAACTATCTCAAATAAAAAACTATTAACTATAAAGTTATAGATCTTATTAACAATGACAACTTTGGTATACACTATGTCAACGTATAAGGTCATTTTAAAATTTTAAAATTTAAATTTCAAAATTCAGTAACTTAAAATGAATATTTGAGCCTCTAAAATATATGAGATAGAAAAGCTATAAACTACAAAGTTGTAGACCGTGTTTAGGTCTACAACTTTGATATGAACTTTTTATTTATTCTACTTCATATATAAAAAAAAGTTATGCTCTTTTACATATAAAATAAAAAGAAAGAAAGAAAGATCAAATTGCTACTGCTACATCATCAAAACAACCACTTTAAAATAGTCTTGTCTGATTTTAAAAGTTAAGAAGGTATATTATCCGGTATTATGGTTTGAGCGGTCTTTCAAAATCAGCGGTTAGTTCAGCGATGAATCGGCTTTACTCAAATTTGAAAGCACATAGAACAACATATAAATTTATACATATACTCCGTAGGTACAAAATCATAAATCGGAACTTTGGTGTTTTGTCACCGAAGAGTTTTTGTTGTCCTCCTGGTTTTTCTTTGTCCACTCCGTTTGTTGGCTGCAATTTTCCATCAAAATCCGTCACATGCGTTCCTTCACAAGTCCCCAATCACCTCCCCCCTTCGCATTTCGTTCGTCGCCAGCGACGCCGGCACACAACAAGCGAGACCCCGGTCTCCGGCCGCCGTAGTTTTCTCTCGTCCAGGGTCGTCCCCTTCGTCGTCGTCCTCCTCCGTTCCGCTAGCACCACTGGGGCGGAGCGGAGATCCACTCATCCGGACTTAGACTGGTTCCTGGCCTTCTCCTTGTGGTGGTAAGGTATAAGCAACCCTAGCTTACTCGGATTCAATCCCTTCCAAGCCGCTTGGCGCCTTACTGATGAAATCCATCCACCCATGCTTCGATTTGGTAGAGTTCAGTACAGGACTCGGGTGCCCCTCCCCCATGTCGCACGTCGAGCCCACCGCTGTCGGCGTGGAGCAGGCCGGCGAGGGGGCGGTCGTGCCGCACGGCGACGTTGTCGGTGGCACCGGGGGTGAGGTGGCCACCACGGAAGCGCAAGTGGCTGTTGCCGTTTCCACCTCCGGCGACGAGAGGCGGGGCGATTACGGCGACGATGCAGAGAACGAGGAGGAGGAGGAGGCCGCAACTGTGCAGGGCAGCAAGGAGGGCACGGAAGAGCTGCTCCGGAAGGTGGTGTACAGCGAAGAGGCCGCCTACAAGCTCTACTGCGATTACGGCCACCGCATGGGGTTCAGCATCCGGAAAGGGAAGCAGTCCTACTTCACCGGCACCAAGCGGATACGCACCAAGGACTACTTCTGCTCCAAGGAGGGGCTCAAGGAAGGGGAGAAGCTCACCGACACAAATTTCAACGACCCCCACACCAGGACGAATTGCAGGGCCATGGTGCGGTTCAGGGTGAATGATCAGGGGGAGTGGAAGGTTATCCGACTGGTATCTGATCATAACCACAACCTGGCAAGGCCCGAGGAACGACACCTTTTGCGGTCTGCAAGGTCACTTATAGCAGGGCGGTCGAGTTCTGTGGAGGCGATGTTGTATGGGGGTTATCAGGTGCAACCACAATTGCCTGCGGGGAGTACTAGTGCAACCAACAATGTGGAGAATCCGAAGCAAGATTTGCTCCTCGGCTATGGTGCTACGGCGAAGACGCTGACTGTAGGGACTGGGGACGTGCAGAGCCTTGTGAGCCACCTGAAAAGCAGGGCAAATGAAGATGGCATGTTCTACTGGGATGTTCAATTGGACCGAGGTGGTCGGATGACTAATTTCTTTTGGCGTGATGGGAGGAGCAGGACTGACTATGACTGTTTCGGTGATGTGGTCGTGTTTGATTCAACTTATCGCTTGAGCAAACAGAACCTGATATTTGCACCTTTTGTTGGCGTCAACCATCATTGGCAGACCACTATGTATGGTTGCGCGCTCTTAGCTGAAGAGTCTACTTCATCTTTTGCGTGGTTGTTCAAGTCTTTCTTGGAGTCCATGGGGAACCGACATCCACAATCTATTTTCACAAATCTGGATCAAGTTGTGTCAAAAGCAGTTGAGGAGGTTTTCCCAAATGCATGTCATCGCATTGCTCATTGGCACATTCAAAAGAATGCTCAGTCTCGTCTTGGTGCTCTTAATGTTTCAAAACCGTTCAATAAGATGTTCACCAAGTGCATACAGGGATGTGATTCGGAATCAGAGTTTGAGGAAACATGGGCTCAAATGCTCTGTGAATTTAAGTTGCAGGATAACAAGTGGCTTAAAAAACTGTACAAGCTCAAACAGAAGTGGTGTAGTGCTCTTAACAAGTGCACCTTTGATGGTGGGATTGAGTATGAACCACAATGTGACAATATGAGCAACATATTTAATAATGTTTCTGATAAGTTGACTTCTCTTTGTGCAATTGCTGTTGCTGTGGATAAACAGACTGAAGATTGGAGGGAAAAAGAATTGGATGAGGATGCACGGTGTTTGCAAAAGCCACCTGCTTGTATCATCAAACACAGTGATATTTTGAATCATGCAGCAAAGGTTTATACACATAGAATCTACAAACTGTTTGAGACAGATTTTCTGGACGGGTGTGGCGCCACAAAATTCAAGGAAGTTCCGTGTGAAGATAACAACACATATCAATTTGAGATGACCATGCAAGGGCGAGGATCAAGAGTTTGCACAGTTCATTTCAATATGCCTACGATGCAATTGAGTTGCAGCTGCAGTAAGTTTGAGACAATGGGTTTACTTTGCCCACATGCTCTGAAAGCTCTTAGCATCAAGAATATATGCAAAATTCCAGAAAGTTACATACTGAAGCGGTGGACCAAGGATGCGAAGAAATGGGTTTTCAACCCAAAACAATATGAATCATCATATCAGGAATGTATGAATGATGAAGCTGCATACTGCAACTATGTTATGAGGTATGCTTATGATCTTGTCACGAAGAGCCAAGGGCAGGAGGCATTAAGGAAAGTGCTGTGGGAGAGTCTTGAGAGTGGTGAGAAAGAATTGGAGAGATACCTAGAAAATGTTACCCAACATGCACCTTCTTATGCCACTTGAAAGAATCACTAATTAACCTCCTGGACTTATCTGCTGAGGATGAACAAGATTCTTCCTTGTTCTTTGGGAGATGCATTCAGAACGTCTCTCAAACTGTACTCTTAGGAGATGAAAACGGATGCTTGTCAAAGATACAAGCTTGAGTAAGTTTCGTGCTTTCAACTTTCCTAGTAATTGTTCTTGTGATTCCCTTGAATTTTACCTGATATTCCAGTCTTTGGTGCCACATCTTTGTCATTGCCCATGAATCAATTATATATCTGTTAAACTGTTGCAATATGATGAAAATGCACTAGTATTTTCTAGTACTATGCATTTACTTTGTGTGATTTGTCTTGGTTAATTGATCAGTTTAGATCCTACAAGGATTTGCCACTTTGTGATATATAAGCTTAAGATGAATATGTGTGAGTTTAGGTTGTTGTAGTTTGGATATATCTACATTTCTACATTTCCAAAAAGCCCCATTTTGACTTTCACTCTGTGGAAGTAGAAAGACAACTGTTCTTTTTGGCAAGTTGCCAGCAGAAAAAGTTGTTAATTCTTTAGCCCCCAATGCACCTATCTCTGATTTAATATGTGAACTCAGTACTAGGAGCTGGCACATGCTTATATACACTGATAACTAAATCAAAATTGGGCCCTATAACATACTGAGAACAGGTATCCCAGTATTTGTCTAAAGAGTAAAATGCATGGATAGTCCATTAACTTGTGCGGCTGTGTCGATTTGGTCCATCAGGTTTGAAAGTGCATTTTTTGGTCCAAAATCTTGATTAGTGGTGCATAAAGAGTCCATACCCCTTCGTTTTATGTTTATATTTGTAGAAACCCCCCTATCTTTATTTTTCTTTCACAAGCTTACCCTTCACGTGCAAAGGGGCCAGATCTTGGCGCCCCCGCAGCATCTTCGCGCTGTCCCGCGGGCTGCCGCACTGTGCCCTCGCTGCGATGGCCCGTGCAGCGGGGCCTTGGTCCAAGGAGCTCATGGCGTTCTTTGTCGGGGACACGTCGGCGGTCGTGTCGTCCTACCTGGCCACGGCGCGTGAGGTGCTCGCGCACCCGTCCTTCGAAGACTGCCCCGTGAAGCGGTCGACGCGGGAGCTCATGTTCACGCGCGCCATCGGGTTCACGCCCAATGGCGAGTATTGGCGCTACCTCCTCCGCGTCGCGTCCATGCACCTCTTCTCCCCGTGCTGCGTCGCTGCGCACGAGCCGGGACGCCAGGGCAACATAGAGGCCATGCTCCGCTCCGTCGCCACCTAGCAGTCCGCCTCTGGCACCGTCGTCCTCCGCCCGCACCTCTAGGCCGCCGCTCTCAACAACATCATGAGCAGCGTCTTCGGCTCACGATACGTCACATCCCGAGGCCGGGCCGGCACCGCGGAGGCCGAGCAGCTCAAGAGCATGGTGCGTGAGGGGTTCGAGCTCCTCGGCGCCTTCAAGTGGTCCAACCACCTCCCCTGGCTCGCCCACCTGTACGACCCCAGCAACGTCATCCGCCGCTGCGCCGCGCTCGTGCCGCACGTCCAGACCTTGGCCCGTGGCGTCATCGACGAGCACTGGCGCCGCCGCCAAAACTCCGCCGCCCTAGACGACAATGCTGACTTTTGCAGCAGATTGATCTTCCGAGGTGTCAGCGGAACGCATCCAATGGCTAGAGTTCTGCAGCCTTCAGGCAATACATGCTTGGTCCAGCGTCCGTTGAGCGCTCGTCACCGCTCGCACGCCTGCCCCGGTCCAGCGGCCATCGCGTACGCTCGCCACCGGTCGCACGCGGTCTCGCCCACTACCAGAGTCAGCTCGCCCGCATTCGCGCTGCGCTTGCATGGCGCTTTTGACTGAGTGGTGCATGGCGGAGCTGGTGCGGCACCCAGCGGTGCAGGCGAGGGTGTGCGCCGAGGCGGACGCAGCTGTCGGCGCCGACGGTTGCCCCAACGACGCCGACGTGGCGCGCATGCTGTACCTGCAGCCGGTCGTGAAGGAGATGCTGTGCGCCCACCCGCTTGGCCTGCTGCTGAGCTGGGCGCGCCACGCCATTGCCGACGTGCCCCTCTACAACGGCATGGTGGTCCCAGCGGGCACCACGGCGATGGTGAACATGTGGACCATCACCCCCACGACGCCGCCGTGTGGGCCGACCCGGACGCGTTCGCGCCGGAGCGGTTCCTCCCCTCCGAGGGTGGCGCTGACCCGGACGCGTTTGGCGCCGGTCGCCGCGTCTGCCCCGACAAGAACCTAGGGCTCACAACCATGGCCCTCTGGGTCGCTCGCCTTGTGCACACCATCGAGTGGGTAAGCTTGTGAAAGGAAAATAAAAATAGGGGGGTTTCTATAAATATAAACATAAAACGAAGGGGTATGGACTCTTTATGCATCACTAATCAAGATTTTGGACAAAAAAAAGCACTTTCAAACCTGATGGACCAAATCGACACAGCCTCACATGTTAATGGACTATCCATGCATTTTACTCTTGTCTAAAATATGTACTCCCTAAATTTCAAATTATAGGACGTTTTGGCTTTTCTAGATTCATTGATTTTACTATGCACTTATACAGTGGCAGAGCTCGAAGAAAAATTTAGGTGGGGCAAGCGCCAGCGCAGCGAGCGGCGCGCCGGCAGGCCGCAGGAGGCAGCAACGCAGCAGGCGCGCCGGCAAACGGCAGAGCTCACTCTCTCGGTCTCTCCTCTCTCGTTTTTCCTCATGCCATTGCCAGTCCTCTACTCGACGCATCAGATGACGGACACGGCCGCTCCTTCGCTGCCACCTGCCGGAGGGGAGGAAGACAGAGAGACTGAGATGTACTAGTGGATTTACTCTGGCGGTAGCTGGGGCAACCGCTCCACCCGGCGTGATGGGGAGCTCCGCCTATGCACTTATATATACACTATGTCTAAAACTCTAGATACATAGTAAAAACAATGTATCTAGAAAAGCTAAAACGGCTTATAGTTTGGAATAGTGGGAGTATTGTGTTATGTAGGGCAGGCAACCTGTGCTAATCCAGTTTGAGAATCCACACTGGAAAGGATTCTAAATTTCTGCTGTGCCGCATTTGGCTCAGAATTCTGTCCTACCACACCCATATATATTGGGCACACACATTCATTCTTTTCATGAGTGTATTAGTGTGTAGCAAAATGAGCACCTGGCATGCTTATCTTTATTGTGGTTATTGTGGTAAGCAAAATAAAATTCAACTAACACAGGTTTTCACTTGTATAAAGAGTGTTAATGAAATGAAGTTTCTCCATGAGTCGTGGCATGAACAACTGCAACAACTTGTGGCAAAGAATATCTTTTTTTCTACAGCTTCAAATGTACAGCATAGATAATCATGAAAGCAGAAAAGATTCCAGATACCCAAAAAAAAATCCTGACACTCTACTTTCCTCCAGAAACAGGTGCTTCATTTCATACAATTGTCTCATCAATTGATAGCAGTTAGCAAACAAATGCCCTTTGTGTTTTTTTCCCTTTTAACCTTACAAGAACTATGCTCAAACATTCTGTGTGACTCCTACAGCAACGCCGCTATGTCTGCTCTCATCATGGCGGGTTACGTCGTTGAGCTCACCTTCTGCCCATATAGCATAGGCCTCCTCACCATGTACAGCATCATCCCCGATAAGCAGCTGTGCATCAGAAATTCGGAGGGGCAGAACTAGGCCAATAAGAACACAGATTATGGAAGTGATAACAATGTTCCAGGCAATGACAAAGAGTGCGCCAGCAATCTGCTTCCCAAACTGTGATCCACCATCACCGCCATAAAATGCACCTCTGGAGTCCGGGATGGAGAGGAAGAGGTTGCAGAGGACGGGCTCAGCAAAAAGTCCAGTAGTGGCGCCGCCGAGGAACCCAGCCACCGCGTGGGTGTGGAATACGCCAAGGGTGTCGTCGATCCTCTGCATGAAGGGCCATTTCTTGTGCAGTACCATCATAGTGTACCAGGGGATGCTACCTGAGAGAATTCCCATCACAATGGCTGCCCACCCTTGCACGAGGCCTATTGAATGAAAGATATTTGTTAGTTAATCAATTAAAATGGAGGATGAACTATGGAGACTGTTTGGTGTACTGGTTTGTTATTTGGGCCTGGTTTACTACATTATTATAACATGTACTATTTCTTTTGTCAGTTTGCCTACTATCTTGTGGTCTTATTTTTGTTCACTTCCATGAAATGTCATTCGCATACAGATAAATTTTCGGTTCTGGAATGTTTCTTTTAAAATGTGGGCACTCCACACAGAAGCTAAAAATATCTCCTAACATGGCAGGGAGGGTTGCCATCTATCGACGCAAAAATATTTTGGAAGAGCATGCCATTGTCAGATCCTGTTTCTGTCAGTCAAATATATTTTCCTTTGAGATGCTTGTGATAAGAAAATGACACAGAAAAGAAATTTCAGGCCAATGGGGAGGCAAAGGGAAGCTGGTTCTGATTGGGACAAAATAAGGGGTTTTTTTCTGATAAAATACCAATATGTAGTGTTAGCCTGTTAGATGTGTTTGAAACAAGTGAAGGGCCGGCCATTAGTTCTGAAAATCCAGGTCAACCAACGCCCATTGCTGCTTGCTTAGCAGCAAGAGTGTCACCTCACAGAAGACAATCCCAAATTAAATAATTGCACGCCCCAATTAGATCATCACAAGTTGTGGCATGTTAGTGGATCAAATTATCTTAAAGTCTCTTTAGGCGGCTGCTGAATGGATCTGAGAGCCCTGAATGCAGATGCTTTGATTCTTTGCTGACTTTGTGAGATATTGGCCTATAGCTGAAGGTGGTTTCACTTGTTTTCCTTAGTTTATTTACTTTCCACTTTCCCAGGATATTGCCATGGAACCAACCAATACAAGTTGCAAAACTTTAATTGGTTAGGTTTTGACTGAACGAGTCTGTCTGGCGTCTGCCAGTGGAGCATGCAAGCGAAAGGCAGCTACTCTACTCACCTGCACCAGGGGTGATGCATACAAGGCCGGTGATCATGCCCTGCACAGCACCGATCACCGACGGCTTCCCGAAGAAGAAGACGTCGAGGAGCGTCCACATGAGGAGGCTGGTGGACGCGCAGATATGCGTGTTGAGCACCGCCATGGACGAGTCGATGTTGGCCGAGTAGGGGTCACCGCCGTTGAAGCCTGTCCATCCAAGCCACAGCAGGCCGGCCCCCGCCAGCACCAGCAGTATGTTGTTGGGAGGGAACCGCTCCCTGTCCGACGCCGACCTCGGCCCCACCCAGTACGCGGCGGTGAGGCCGGCGATCCCCGAGGAGAGGTGGATGACGTAGCCGCCGGAGTAATCGATGACGCCCCACTGGAAGAGGAACCCGCCGCCCCAGAGCGAGAAGGCGCAGACGGTGTAGGAGAAGGTGATCCAGAGCGGCACGAACGCCATCCACGCCTTGATGTTCATGCGCGCCAGCAGCGAGCCCGCGAGGATGATGACGGTGATGCTGGCGAACATGCACTGGAAGTAGACCATGGTGGCGGCCGGGTAGAGCGGGCGGAGCATCTCCGCCTCGGCCGTCGTCCCGTCGTCGCGGTGGTACAGCACGGCGGTGGCCGTGAGCTGCGACTGCGCCACCAGGAAGCTCTGCCCGAGGGCCGGCCTGGCTTTGCCCCAGAAGGGCAGCAGCCTGTCGCCGAACGACATGTTGTAGGCCCACACCACCCAGCAGATCCAGACGGCGGCGAAGGCGTACAGCGCCATGAACGCCGAGTTGATGGCCCACTTCTTCTTCACGATGCTGCCGTATAGGATCACCAGCCCCGGCATGCTCTGCAGGCCCACCAGCGTCGCCGAGGTCATCTGCCACGCATTGTCGCCCTTGTTCAGCCACTCCGGCGACGACGACGAGCTCTGGTACGCGAGCGGTACCGCACCTGCTGCCATGGCTGGGGCACTCGATCGAAAGATTGGTAGGTGGAGAGGGCAGAAAAGCAGGAGGAAGAAGAGGTGAGCTGCACTGAAGTTCGCTGGAAAAGCTTTTAAGGCTTGTCTCTGTCTCTGAAATCCTACCTCGCTACAAAAACCCAAGTTGAAGGTCACACACAGCCTTAAACCATGGAAAAGCAGGCAAGATTCGTATTAGCACACTGATGAAATGAACCTGTACTTGCCCTAGTATAATATCGCTATCTCCGCATCGCTCTGTGTAGTGAACTTGTTGATCATCTCACTACTGGATTTTATTACTACTCCGATACGATTGGTCCTAGGAATCTTCGTTAAGGGCATGTTGATGAATAGACTAGTGTGAAAACCAAACCATCCTCTTGAGTTGCTTGTCACGGCACAGCACGAGCATCTTTTTGTACTACTATTTGCATTATGATACATGATAGTACTACTAGTTGTGAGCTGGAACGGCGACCTGGCTCCATCAGCGATGCAATGCTCATCAGAAGATGACTCATCAAGAGGAACAAGGTTAGGATCTGGGAGTCTGCACACGCTGGTTGTTCTCCTGCAGAATAAATTAAAATCAGAACACAGAAAAGGACTTGGTTTGGCATTTTGGTTGACCTCGAGTAGGTGTTGTAGACTTGCGTTTTCCGTCTGAGAGCTTGGCTAATAAGGCAGCCGACGGCTGGCTGGATGCTTATGACCTGTCACATGCAGTAAGTTATACAGCCAGCGCATATAACAAGTTGACTGAGAGATTAGCTCTATTAAATATTATAAATATGAAAGTATTTAATGCTTTGCCCAGCAGCTGGGGAAGAAAGCGCCTGCTTTTCGCCCGTTGCTGGCTGGATGCGGGCTATTCGGTGGCATTCTGCCAGGCTGAGAGTAGAGCGCCGGCCTGTTCTCTCTCTCCATTTCTCTCTCTGTCAGATCATGTATTTTTCCTACGTGGTCTCAATTCAGCCGGCTGAGTCAGCCTTATAATACTTGCTCTGAGATGACTTTGAGATGTCATGGCATCAAGTAGGCAGCCGCAACTTTCGTCGCCTACTATTCCCGGCACAGTCTAGCTAGGATTACTGGCATCACCATCCTAGAAACGAATGCAATCGATAACGAGTGCTTCAGAGATAGGAGTAGCTGGCTAAGGTTGTTTATATACGTCGTGCTTCTCCAAAGGACTGAATCAAAGGTGCTAGTGTCATCTCGGCATGATTGGTATTTTTGTAACCTTTATCTATACTGTGGTGTGTAGGATAGGAACTGTACGTGTGTTTTTTTATTTATTTTGATCTTGATTGATTTGACATGTTAGTTTTCCAGCGTTTGTTTTGCGTTTTTTTACTAGGGCCTAGATCCAGAAATTTTTACAAAAGAACAGTAGATTTCTCGTCACATCGAATCTTTGGACGCATGCATGAAGCATTAAATATAGATAAAAAATAAAACTAATTACACAGTTTAGACGAAATGGACGAGACAAATCTTTTAAGCCTAATTAGACCATGATTGGACAATATTTGCCAAATAACAACGAAAAAGCTACCGTGCCCATTTTACAAAAAAATTTTGCATCTAAACCAGCCCTAGTTATAAGAGCGCAGACATCAAGGGTACTTCTTCTCCTGGCACAACACCATTGCTCTTCTCCTGTCAAGATGGATTTGTTGACGATTCTCTGTGTGTGAAAGCAAGCCCTGTTTTTGCGTTGCCCGTCGGCTGCCGGGGTGGTCACTCATCGTCGCGTTTTAACTCCTTCCCGGCTTGTTTTCAGTCGCATTCGGCTGTAAAACGACACACTTGGACTTGGGAAGTGTCGTGACCTTGAATCCCAGACCCAAAAGATTCCAGGTGGACACTCATGAATCTTCGCTTCCACATTCTCTAGAACACTTTTGAGTTCGCCGAATAATCGGTGGAGCCTAAAGAAAAGCACAAAACGAAGTGTCAGCATCGAGTTGTCCTCTGACCGGGTGCTGCAACTGCGAGCTACTAGTACGAAGTGTATGCTGACGTCCAACCGCCTGCAGGCATCGTGCTCTGCGTGGCAAGTGGTGCAACCGTGCAAATTGCACCTGTGAACGAAAGAGACATTTCAGCGTATACACACACCCCAAATTATTTTAGCAAAACCTGTATATCTTAGTCTCTTTTTTCTTCCTTGAAATATAGTATATCCCACCTCTTGCGAACATGCCCATTTTTTTTAACTAGATGATGCCCGAGCGTTGTTACAGGAACTTATAGTATTATATTGTCTAATTGAATATTCGATGGAATATAATACACTTTATTATATTATATGTATGTAATAGCCTACAGAATATACAGAAGGTACAAAATTATATGTACTCTCACCGTGCTTAAAGATGCGAGCTGTGCACAAAAATCAATAAGAAATGATTAATTAAAATACCCTTGCAAAGTTCAGTAGCAATTCTTTTCTTCCTCCCCATCCCACGCACGACTCCACTCATTTTGTTCGGCTTCCTTCAGACTCAAGGTTAGCGACACCTCCCTGCGCCATCGGCCCTATTCATCTGGCTTATAATCCGTCTTATTCAGCTTGTTTTTTCAGCCGGAACAGTATTTTTCTCTCACAAAAAATCAGCCAACAGTGTTTTTCAGCCGACTTATAATTCCAGCCGAACAGGGCCATCGTCCCTCTACGCCATACTCCCCAGTCCCCAGGTCTTCACACCCAGTCGGCAGTCGCCCCTCTTCACTGCCTTCTCGATGCCTCCATCACCTTCACTGCCCTCTCCATGGCTCCAAGGAAAGGGCGTCAGGCGCAGGGAAAAAATTATCGGCGATAAAATTTCGATAAACCCAATAATCCTGTTTATCGCTGAGGTTCGATAAATTTTATTTATCATCGAGATTCTAAATTTCACTAGTCTACCTACATGAAAGTGTGATATTCTCTTATATCAATGCTATTATGTGCTAGTTCTTAATATTAAATGCTTTAGAGACAACTTATATAATTTTCTAGAGAAATTAGGTATTTTTTGTTTTATTTTTGACCGAGAAATTTTCCGATAAATCCGATAAACTTGTTTATTGGTGACCTCCGATTTTTTTTTCTACTGGGAGCAAGATTCGGCTCCCTGGCCGCCGCCGGGCGTGGGCTCCGGCCTCCGGGCCACCTGGCCGCTGCCGGGCACGGGTTCCAGCAGTCGTGGCCGCTGCCAGGCGCCCCTTGCCGTCGTAGCCGCCACCGGGCACGGGATGGTCGTCCTGGGTGCCGCCGGGCACGGGATCCGGCTCCCCTGGCCGTCCTGGATGTCGTCGGGCATGGATCCGGGCGTTTCTCGGATAGGAGGATCTTGGGTTCTTCCACGGGGAGGTACTGGGTGCGGCCACGTGGGGAGGGGAGATGAATTGCTTAGGCTATACTCACCCTGTTCATGGTCCGGTTACAACCGGACCAACCCACCAAACCAGCCCGTTGAAAACCAGCCCGTTGAAAACCATGTCTACGGGCTAGGAATGGGTTGGTTTTCCACGGGTACCAGACCGAATCCGTTTAACCATGTCTACGGGCTAGCAAAGCAGCTGCTTACCCCACGAGGCACGAGCACGAGCAGAGGATGAGGATGCGTGCGCGGGCGACATTGGCATCGGCGTTGGCGTCGGCGTTGGCGTCGGCGTTGGTGCTGCTGCTCCTCCTGCTCCTGGCGGGCGGCTGCGCCGGCGCCGTGTACAAGGTGGGCGACCTGGACGCCTGGGGCGTGCCGCCGCCGTCCAAGCCCGACGTCTACAAGCGCTGGGCCAAGTCCATCCACTTCGCGCTCGGTGACTCCATCTGTAAGCAAACCAACCCCATCCACCGCCGCCGCCGTCTCCGCCTCCTCACTCACTCACCCCACCAGCCTCACTCGCGCTTGTAGGTTCCTGTACCCGCCGAGCCAAGACTCGGTGCTGCAGCTGGCGCCGGAGGCCTTCGCGTCCTGCGACCTGTCGCGCCCCGTGGCCAGGCTCGCGGATGGCAACTCCTTCAACCTCACCATGCCGGGCCGCGCCTACTACGCCAGCGGCGCGCCGGGCCACTGCCGCAAGGGCCAGAAGCTCTGGGTCGACGTGCCCATGGCCAACGGCACCTACCTCCAGCCCTCCGCCACCGACCTCGCCGCGCTCGCGTCCACCCCCGCCGCCGACCCGCCCGCCGGGTTTGCATCTGTGTCCGCGTCCGCGCCGGAGGGTGCCAGCGCCTCGCACGCGCCCCGCGCCGCCGCTGGATCCGGCGCCACCCTCCTCTGCTTCGCGCTTCAAATCCTCCTCTGATGATGACATTTGATGTGTAGCTAGCTGATTAGCTACCGTGTTCCTGCGCTCTCAGCTCCCGCGGCGGCGCCGTGTTCCCGTGCTCCCGCGGCGGCGCCGTGTTCCCGCGCTCCCAGCTCCCGCAGCGCTAGGCCACTTCCGCCCTCGTCCGGTGACTACTGCTAACCGTGGAAACCGTCTAACCCGTGGGTTCCAAACCGCATAACAAAAAAAATTAACGGGTTGAGTGGGTTTTGACCAGAAACCGCCTAAACCGGACCCTGAACAGGCTGAGGCTATACGAATCCAAGATAAATACTCTCATCAGATGTCCGCTCGTTTGCTTGGCGACAGTTTCTTGATGCATGAAACTTGCGAGTCTGTCTCTTCTACTCCTCTATCTATGCTGTGTTAAGTTTCACGTGCAATGCAAAATGTAAAATGCCAACTACTTTGGAACGATGAAATGTAAAATGCTAAAATTTTTATGGGTGTATTTAGTTTCATCCAAAATGCTAAATTTTTCATGGGTAGGTGAAAGTTTTTTTTTTGCTTTTTGACTTTTTTTTGACCTCTTGAGGCCAAAATCCAAAATAGAGAATGAATATTTTTTTGCCAAAAATTTTACATGGTGTTTAGTTTCATTCTGCAAAATAATGAGTTAAAACCCGAAATTTTTGGGTAAAATGGGAAACTAAACACACCCTTAATTTGACAACGGTTTCTTGATGCATGAATCATGCAAGGAGTATGTGTCTCTTCTACTCCTATTTCAGACTTCGAGCTGACCCGATGCATCAATTGGCGAAGGGCAGCAGCCGGAGGGGAAGGGGAAGCGGAAGGGGAAGGGGAAGAGGGCGTCGCTGGAAGGAGATGTTGCGGGAATGGATCGGAGAACCGTGGCCCACAGAGGTGACGTGGCTCTTTGAGATTTCTGAGAATTCCTGTAGTGGGTTGCTCCCTATTTTGGTACAGTAGATAAAGGAAACAAACGTTCCCACATCTGAATAAGTCTATAGCACAGTTGTTACAAATGCTTCAATAGTAGTT
Organism: Saccharum hybrid cultivar R570; assembly: GCA_038087645.1. Classification (NCBI taxonomy): domain Eukaryota; kingdom Viridiplantae; phylum Streptophyta; class Magnoliopsida; order Poales; family Poaceae; genus Saccharum; species Saccharum hybrid cultivar. The sequence goes on along the minus strand of JAQSUU010000190.1, from coordinate 4,591,193 downwards.
TAGGCACTCCCAGTGCCCGGACGTTCGGATGGATGCCCATGACTGCAGTCGATTTCCCTTCGTTTCGCGTGCCCACGTGTGGGTCCGCGCCGTCCAGACGTCAGTCGACCGTGCCTGCATCACCCGCGCCCACGCGAGACCCCGCATCGCCTGAACGTCGCCCGCGCGGGGACCGCTTGCGCCCCCTCCCGCTTCCCACGCGCATCACATGTGTAACACCCGATCTATTTTGGAAACATCCCGGTGTAACACTTGCAACATTAAAAAAAGATAGATGAAACATTCAAAACATTTATCTGAAACACTTGCAAAAACAATTGAAAAACATTGCAAACATACGCAACATCCAGATAAAACACCTGCAACATATGTGTGAAACAAATGCAACATCTAGATAAACACACTTGCAACATACGTATGAAAAAACAAATGAAACATTGGGGACAGATGCTTGCAACATACGTGTACAACCATTGCAACATATGCAACATCCTGATCTACTTCTGCAACATCAGTGTGAAACACTTGGAACAAACCTGTAAAACATCTGAAAAAATTCAAATGTACACTTGCAACATGTGTCATATCCCGGTGCGACCTCCCCCCGTCTGCATCGGGGCGCTGCAGCCGTAGGAGGCGAGGTCAGAGGGCTTCCACCATGGGCGGATCCAAATGGTATTCCCCGTATTCCCGGGAATACCCAACTATTTTGATACACTTTTATGTATATATGTGTATATACTTATATATATATATGTATAATGCTATATTTTGCAGTATTTTCACTCATTGCAGCCAAAAACAGTAAAAAAACAGCTTTTCGGCCGGACTTCGCCTTATTTTATAGTATTTTCACCTATTGCAGTTAAAAAACAGCTGATTTTTTTATTGCTGTGGAAGTAGGAATACCCAAGTTTGGAATCCTGACTCCGCCACTGGCTTTCGCGCCAAGTCCCGATGCTTCACCTTGCGCTGGCGGCACCGGTCGGCGTCATTGGGCGGAGCGGGCGGGGGAGCGGGAGCCGGCGCCGAGGACAACATGCAGGGGCAAGCAAATCACTGGTGGGCCGACCAGTGCCAGGGCCGAGCCTAAGGGTGTGCAGTAGGTGCGACTGAACAGGGCCTCAGTTTTGTAGGGGGCCCTAAGTCCCGAACTTCCAACGCTGATGCATCAAGTAAACCTGACTACATGGCCCTCACCTCTAGATCTGCACTTCCCCATATTGTATGACATATTGAAGAAGCATATCGCGAAACATGAAGAACACAAAGTGTCAAAGTAAGTTATCTCACCAAATAATTGCATGATTATGGCTTGAGGAATCCGGTGTGGCAGTGTGCTGTAGACAACACTATTTGTAGTCATTTTGTACTGCAATGGTTACTACAAAACTTGTTGCCGAGCTACTGTCCCAGCTAAAAGTGAGTACTAATTAAGAGAGAGATTCACTCTAGAAAGTCGCAATATGAAAGAACTAAGGTCTTAGATGAATTCAGAAAGTCAAAGGGTCATATTAGTCAGCTCCGACATATCTGCCCATGGTGTAGAATATCGTGATGTCACCATTGCCATACTTGTGGGTTATATAATTATTTCTCTTCCCAAAAGAAAAGAAAAGAAAGTGGATTCATCAAGAAATTTATTTGCTCATGTAGGTTGGTTTGCCTGCTGATAGAGAACAGTGTATATACATAGACTGGGAAGGACTGGACGAAAAGGCAAGTCATCGTCTTTTTTTTTAACCTAAGGGCAAGGCATCTTACTACTACTGGTTCCATGAGAAATGCATTTTCTTAGAAGTTAACGGTTTGTCAATATCAGAGATTTCAACACCTTTGGTTGATTCAAGCATTCAGGCAGCAGTAAGTAGTACGTATAAAATTAGTGCTTGTCTTCTATCTTCTCATTTAGCTAGAATCTCAGGCAAGTTTGATTCAGCAGACAATTCATACTTTGTTCCGTGTTGAAATCTCCAACGTTCTGACCCATTTGTGAGAAAATGAGAAAAGTTTGAAAATCAGTTGTTTATTGTCTTAAGGATTTGATGTTGATTCTGATGGTTGTAGTATTGCCAGCGCAACGGTTAACTCGCCAGGCGAGGGAGCTGGGAGCTAAGGGATAAAATCCTGGTGGCCAAAACCAAAAGAAAAGGCATTCCCGGATGAAAAATATATGATTTTCAGGATGTGCAGGAGAATTCATGGATTAATGCATGGACTAGATATGAAATAAAATGCTAATGATTTTTAACTTTTTTGGCGAATTATATATTTGGTATGCTGCAAAACTTACTTTTCAGTTGTTTGCATGTAGAAAAAAAATGTTTTGAGGGCAAATGAGATATTCATGCAAGAGAGGATCAGGAGCCGAATCTTAGAATTGCCAGAAATGCTTTTTATTCAAACAAAACTTTAATTCATCAAGTGTTATATGACAATTCATATATCCATTGCTATATAGGAATAATATATTACAACATATACATTATTCTAATTCTAATTTTCTAGGCAGGTAGATCTGTTTCTAGAGTTTGGAACAGGGCCTCGGATTTTGCCGGCTCGGCCCTGACCAGTGCGTTAGTGACATGCTTAAGCAACAATGGGACGAAACGAACGAACACTGGAGCAGTACACTGAGGTAATGATCATCAACGTTGCACTTGTTGATCTTGTAGGAGTTCGTCCACCACTTGGAGCTAGAGCCGTCGACCGTGGTGCCGTCCTGGATGCGTGAGCCGACGCCCGGCGAGCCCCGAGAAGAGCAGCCACAGAGCCGACAGCTCCTCCGGCGCCACGATCGTGCCCTGGATCTCTGCACCACGCCACCACACACACAGCCCATCAGCATATCACATGCATGCTGCGACTGCCTCCTTAAATTGAACCGATGAAGCGCATTGCTTCTCCTGGATGAAGATCCCTGGACCTGGGTGGCGCCGACGACCTTGTAGCGACGGCCATCGGGCACCAGGAACGCCGTGTTGTCCAGCGAGCACGCCGAACGTCTGATGTGAGAACCAAGCCGTTGATGGATCGGTATCGGACTATCGAGGGGAGATGCAGTCTAATGACGGCTGGCTTCCGGTTCTACCTCATGTGTTAGCTGGGGCCACCATGGAAATCTTGTTTCGCAGCGCCAACGCGGACTCTACGAGGAAATCTTGTTTCGCGGCGCCAACGAGGACTCTACGAAGCGCGGGGCGAGCGCTTAGGAGCAGACGATACCCTTAATTATTTTTTTGGTGTAGAAGAAGAAGATACTAGCAAATATCCTTGGAGCAGCTCCTGTGTGTCTTCAAATCGAGCCATGTAAAATTATTTGATAGGTTTTTATTTTTTATTTTTGGATATTTTTAATCATATTTTTAGTTTGATTTATCTCCCTAAACTTTTAACTAGTTTGATTTACCCCGCCTAACATGTCAACGCGTGAGTAAAACCACCGTCAAAACTAATAGACTGCAAAACAGTTTTAAAAGTTAAAGGGAATCAAATAACTGGTTTTGTAAATGATGAGTAGCTCTTCCAGTGAAGATATTAGTATTTTAGGAAAAACGTTTTGTACAAAAAAAAAAGAGTATAATGCTCATATCTCTCTCTTTATTTGTCCTTTCTTTTTCTCTCTCCACCTTTATCTCTTTTCTTCCTCCACCGCGTCGGGCTCTCTTCCTGAGCAGGACGCACGCGCCCCGGTAGCTCGCACGCGGCTGCGCGGCCGGGCACACAGCCCCCGTGGCGGCGGACTGGCCGGGCTGCGCGCCCGGCGCCTCCCGACGTCGGCAGCCTCGCACCTGCGAGCCGCGCCTCCGCCCTCTCCAAGCCGGCATTGGGGGCAAATTCGCCTAGCCCCAGCATACGGCCGGTTTAGTTCGCGATTTTTTTTTTTGAAAAATGGTACCGTAGCATTTTGTTGTTATTTGGTAATTAGTGTCCAATCATGGTCCAATTAGGCTTAAAAGATTTGTCTCGTGAATTTCGTCTAAACTATGTAATTAGTTTTATTTTTTTATCTATGCTAGAAAAATTGCTCGTGCGTTGCAACGGGATTAAATAAAAACATATACTAATTTTTATTCAACTGAAGATTTATGTGTAAAAGAAATAATTGTTTATGTCAAATAATCGAATTTTGTTTAGTGTGTGAACACCCATAGCAGTTGTGGTTTGTCTCCTCTACCTCGTCGACCTTTCCTCAAGCACCGCTACTATCACCTCTACCTCGCCCATGTAGGGCACGTCATCCTTCCTCCGTACCTTCTGAAGTGTGCACTCCCACTGCACCAGTACATTGTTGTTTTTAGCGTAATACGTGGTGCGGGATAGTGTGAGGTGTGGTTGGAACGCCAGCATAACAACTAATCCACCCGCTAATGGGCAGCGTCCCATATAGAGCCTCATCGTGGATGTTGGCACCACTGAGCTTGTAGAGATTGGAGCCCCGATTGCCGAGCTTGGCTCTGCACTTCCACTCCATGCATTGCACTTCGTGAACACCACAAGGGTGTCTCGCCGCCGTGGCTTCGAGCCATAGAATCCTGATCTTCCTATCAATTCTTGTTTCTGACGCAGATGCAATGAGACGCTTCTACGCGGTGCCGGCAAGACCAAGCGCACGGTAGAGCCATGCAGATACCCAAGTTTTGTAAGCGGCTGATGCGGCATCGTGCAGGCCGCATGTAGGGGTAGCATCACTACTTGCAGGGAGATAGACTTGTCACCGGTGGTGGTGTGGCCTCGAGTGCTTTGTGCTCCTACGTTTGTATTTCATTTGGATTATTTTTCTTTTAAACTTTAACTCACTCAATATGCGTCTGTTGTGTATGAAAATTTTATCATAGATTACACATCAATAGAAGATTTTACCATAAAAGTTTCAATGCAAAAGGACTAAGAAAACAACATCTATCAGTTTATGAAAGAAAACATAGATCTATAATTACACCAAATATTGTATTCTATAGTGTAGAATTGGATTCACTTTGGTCACCTATTTTTCAATTAAGAAGATAGAAGGAGGTATTAACAAAATATTTTTGAGCAAGTGAATTGGATTCACTTTGGTCACCTATTTTTCAGTTAAGAAGATAGAAGGAGGTATTAACAAAATATTTCTGTTATATAATACATATACACACATGCTGAGTATTTATCTTTGTTAATTTGGTTTGTCCCGTTCATTATGTAGAAATTTTAACTATAAAAATAGAAGGAGAGAGTCATGAAAATAAATAATAATACAATTAAATAAATAATTATATAAACATTGAATGTGAAGTTGAGTCACGAAAACAGATAATAATATAATCAAATCAAAATTATATACATATTCAATATGATTTTTTGTTGGTGTTCCAACAATGTTTTTTTAATAGAGAAAGCTGAAGTGAGGCGTTTGATTTGGCGTGAGGCGGCACTTTTATTTATTGCCAAAGGGGTATTGTTTTTAGATCGATCCGAATTTTGTTGAGGTGGATCTAGTATTGCACCAATTATTTGCATGTGGGCATGCAGGTAGCCGATCTAGTTTAGGAATCCTATACGACTATGGCTGCGGAAAAAATATGGGAGGGGGCGGCACTTTGCACCAATTATTTGCACGTGGGCATGCAGGTAGCCGATGTAGTTTAGGAATCCTATACGACTATGGCTGCGGAAAAAATATGGGAGGGGGCGGCACTTTTATTTATAGGTGAAGGGGTATCGTTTTTAGACCGATCCGAATTTTCTTTGAGTTGGATCCAGTATTGCACCAATTATTTGCACGTGGGCATGCAGGTAGCCGATCTAGTTTAGGAATCCTATACGACTACGGCTGTGGAAAAAATACGGGAGGCGGAGGCGGAAAAAAAGTGAGGCGGAAGAAAAATCTTAGCGGAAATTTTATCTCTTTATTTATTATATATATATATATTTATTATTTATTATTGATTTATATTATATATATATATATTATATATATATTATTTTATATATATATTTATATTTATATATATATATATATATATATATATATATATATATATATATATATATATATATATATATATATATATATATATATATATATATATATATATATATATATATATATATATATATATATATATTACTAGCAAATATGCACGTGTGACACACACGTGTTTATTGTTTTGATTAATAATATATTGTCCAAATTATATATGAATATGAAATTATAAACTAATTATCTCTCGCTCAGATTGACGCCATCAACATCAATATGTGACAATAGAACCATATATTAGTATAGGATAAGTACATAGATAGACAAATAAATAATCTACGACCTACTATGTTAGCTCATTTACGTCACTCATGCGTGCCACAGGAAACTCATTGCAGGCAGTACAATTTGGCATCATCTAGCGTCTTGTACGTAGCAGATAGAGCCTGGTCTGCATGGCAGCCTTGGGCCTGGACTCGAAACTCGATCGTGCACCCGAGCTTCCAGACGTACCATGGCCGTCCTCAGCGGCGTATGCGGGAGCACAGGTCCTGACGGCCGGGCGTCATTTGAAAACAAATACAATAAAGGCCAGCACAATATTCGAAGGATTACCGTCAAACAAAAAAAACTCCGGCCAAGCAAAGAGCACAAAAGACATGAAATTGAAGAAAGATGGCAACCAGCAAGACAAATATCAGCACAAAAGACATGAAACTGAAGAAAGATGGCAACCAACAAGACAAATATCAGCTTCAAAATCTTTTAAGGACACGTATGACATACGTGACGGACGATGACTTACGAACCAGTATGGCATACGTGACAGACGATGACTCATGAGGACCCTTTTTCACTTGCGCAAACGAGGATTGTACCAGGGCACCGACCGAGGAGGTCTCGCTCTCGTATGTCTACTTTTTCAAGTTGTTAATTAATGAGATACATACTCCTAACTTGCTTGAGAACAACCGGTCGCTGTAGCTGAAGGTTCGTGATCTTGCTGATAAACTCACGCACACACACACCACACAACGCCCTGTCGCTCTCTCATCCTCCTAAGACTATGCAGATGTGGGATATTTGAGGAACATCCTTCTTTCTCAATTTTCCCCAATCTTTTTAACGGTAAAGCTACCCCTAGGGCGTCCGGACGCATCGGACGGACTCAACGCGCCCGACACGCTCGACTTGACTGAGCCCGCGGTGCAGCGACGCGACTTGGCCCGTCCTTATCCTTTCGCGCGGCGCTCCACTCCTCACTCGCACTCACCCCGCCCGGCTCCGCCTCGTCCTCTCTCATCCTCTCTTCGCCACCGCGCACCGTCCTCCGCCGCTCCCTCCCCTTTCTCCGGCCTGCGCCGTGCGCCGTGCGCCCGCATCCTCCAGCCTTCCCCGTGCGCCTTCGTGCTCCCTCACTCTCGCTCTCGCTCTCTCGCCAACGTTCCTCACGCTTGCCCACGGGGGGCCTCCACCATGGCGGATGCGGTGGCAACACCCGTGGATCCGTCGGATCCGGCGATGGTGGCTATGGATCCGGCGGATCCGGCGGTGGCGGCCGTGGATGCGGCCGGATCAGGCCCAGGTACCTCTTCTCTTCCTCCGCTCTCCTCTCTCTTCCTCCATGAATCTGGATCTAAGGCTCCTCCCCCCTCCTCCTCCTCTGCTGACTCCTCCTCTTCTTTGTCGTGCTCCTCTTCCTTTTCCTTCTCCCCTTCCTCCTTCTGTCGTTTTGTTTTGCAGTGGTGTTTTTGGGTTGTTCCAATAGGCTGCCCGTTGATGTTGCAGTAGTATACTCTTCGTTGTTTTGCGTTGTTGCAACAGATAAATTTCATTTGTTGCCATAGATTTTTGTCCATGTTTCAATTCGTATTTTTGTGTTGTTTCATTATTGATTTTTTTATGTTTCAGTAGCCTTGTTTTCATTGTTTGGAGGGGCGGTTCGGGGGAGCAAGCTGGCGGTGGGCGGAGGCGCTGAGTCTGGCGAGGCGGGGCGGATATGGACGCGCGGGGGGCTGGGGGGTGGTTGCCTCCGTGGTTGGGGGTGTCTGATTCCATCTGTTGCAGAAAAAAGAGTTTCAGATGTTTTCAGTACTATTGTTTCAGATGTTTCAGTACATTTTTCAAATGTTTCACTACTATAGTTTTAGATGTTTCAGTATTATTTTTTCAATGTTTTAGTACTATTATTTCAGATGTTTCAGCATTATTTTTTCAATGTTTCCGTACTATTGTTTCAAATGTTTCAGTACTATCTTTTCAATGTTTCTGTTCTTGTTTTCACCGGTTTTTTCTGTTTTCTTTCATTAGGTGTTTCTCGATGTTTCAATTGTTTTTTCTTTTTTGGTTCACTAGTTTTCCCCTTGTTTTTGTTTCAATAGGAGTGTTTCATTTGTTGCAGTAGCATCTGGGTGGGGGGCGAAGTATGGTGGTGAACTGGTGGCGGGGGGTGCGGATGTGTTGCGGGTGGTGGCAGATCCGTTCGTGAGGCGTGGGGGCACGCGCTTCTCCGTGCGGGGGCGGGGTAGGGGCTCGCGGGGGATTGTGCTCTCTCTCTGTGCGGGGCGAGGCGGGGGGGGGGGGGGGGTCGGGTTCTTCTTCTTTTCATAAACGTTCTTTGAGGAGCGAGGCTGGGGCAGCGTCCGGCGCTAGCGCCCGGATCCGGACGTCCGGGCGCTAGCAAGCCCCATCTTTTAAACATGGTGCAGTGCACATTGCCATGCCATGCCTAAGGTTAACGTGCTCCCTCTCTCTCTACAGCACATGCATGGAGAGTCGGATGACGCAATCATAAACTTTTTCAATCCACCGCACTTAACACTGCAACGAACTCTGTTTCTCTCTCCACATGACCGAGCGTACGAAACCGTATCCAACGCAGGATAGTTTACAGGAAGGGAAAAAAAAGAGAGGATTCCTGACTCATGAACCAGTATGGCATACGTGACCGACGAGGACTCAAACAAATCCAAATATTTTCTTTACGTATCATGCTAGGAGTCTTACATGTAAGATGTAAGATCACGGATGACGGATGGCCCGATAGCACGACACACGTGTTTATAAAAAAACATCATTACACAATTAATAGCTTTAATTAGATTACTCCATGAACATCTATTCCTTACTTCTTAATTGATCAATAGTGTGTCCAGGAGATTAATTAAAGGGTTGGATAAGAATTGAATGGCCAATTAAAGCACAATACATCATCTGGGTTCATGGCCAGGCAGCCCAAAGTGCCTCTTTAAATAAATGGCTAGGTGTAAAAAAATCTAATCATAGGACTGGTGTCTCTAAAGAGTCTAGTGATTGAATACTCAGAGCCGTCGACCCGAGGCCTCTCATATTACTGCATCTCAATTTCCCCTTAACCATGATAAGCCATTTTTTTGTTTAACAACCATCCCTATCCACTCAGTAGGTCATCCTCCCATATCTATTCCTCGTGCTTGCAGTTGTCGTCGTCCGTGTCGTCCTCAGCGGCAGCGGCAGGAAACCAGCTGGTCTGCCTCCGGGCCCATAGCAGTTGCCGGTGATCGGCAGCCTCCACCACCTGGTGCAGGGGCTCCCGCACCACACCATCCGCGACCTGTCCCTGCGTCACGGTCCGTTGATGCTGCTAAGGATCTGCGAGCGCACGACCATCGTGGTCTCCTCCGCTGAGGCCGTCGGGGAGATGTTCAAGCGCCACGACACCGCCTTCTCGGAGCGGCCGAGCAGCTCGGGCATCGAGGAGCTGTCGAGGTACTGGCAGGGAGTCATCTTCGCGCCCTACGGCGACCACTGGCGCCTGCTGCGCCGGATCCTCATGACGGAGCTGCTCAGCTCGCGGCGTGTCGAGGCGTTCCAGCGCATCCGCAAGGACGAGGCGGCTCGCCTGGTCTCGTCACTGTCGTCGTCGTCCCTGTCTCCGGGACAGCCGTCCGTCGACATGGAGGGTCCCGACATGGACGAGCGGGTGGAGCTGTGCATCGCCGACTCCTCGTGCGCGCCATCTTGGGCGACCGGCTATCTCCTAATCGGCAATGGAGGCGGACATGCATACGGTTTGATGTTGGAAAGATCTTGGTTTGTTGGAAAGTCTTCCATCTTACAAATAAGATCATGGATGACCGACGACTCATATACGACAACGTGTAGATCGAACAGTTGTTAGAGAAGAAGAGTAAGATGTAAGATCTCGGACGACGAAGGGCTCATATAGCACGAAATCCAGATCCAACGGTTATTACGGAGGGAGAGGTCCCTAAAAAAAACTCGCTCTTTTATAGTACGATTAAAATTAAATTAAAAAATAAGGTATATATTTTATATTTACATCTAAAAATTCGATGTGACAGGAATCTTAAAAAAATTTATAAAATTTTGGTAACTAAACGGGGCCGTAGAGTATCCTGGCCCGGCAGAACATCGCAATTTCTAGCCCAGCCCTTTTCTCAAACCACAAGCCTCCACGGACTAGTCACAAAAAAAAAAGCCTCCACGGACCGATCCGGACCACGGGAGTCCGGGACGGGACTATCGGTCCACGGGAGCCGGGACGGGACGGCCCCCAAAACGAAAAGGGACGGCCGAACGCGGCTTCGTCGTCTTCATCGAAAAACCCTAGCTCTCTCCGCCGCCTCCGCCTGCCATGGCCATGGAGCACCTCCGGTGGCGCCCCACGGTGAACGAGCGCGACTTCATCGAGCGCGCGCTCCAGTCCGACCTTCGCGTCGACGGCCGCCACTCCTTCGACTTCCGCAAGCTCAAGATCACCTTCGGCAGGTACATCCCCCGCCTCCCCCCTCCTACCTATTCGGTTATTCCCATCTCGCTTCCGCACCTCTGGGTCGAGATTCGTCCTCGTCCTTCGCTGACAGCCCGCAATTTGCTCACGTTGCCGCCGCGGCTTTGATTTGCTTTGCTCCTGCGCGTGGCAATTTAGGCGTTTATTCGGCGAGTAGGTTTGCATCCTTATTTGTGGTGTTGTTTTGAAATTCAGGGAGGACGGCTCGTCCGAGGTGCAGCTCGGGGAGACGCACGTGATGAGCTACGTGACCGCTCAGCTGGTGCAGCCATACCGTGACAGGCCGAACGAGGGGACGCTGGCCATATTCACCGAGTTCTCACCCATGGCCGACCCAGCCTTCGAGCCTGGGCGTCCTGGGGAATCAGCAATTGAGCTTGGCCGAGTCATCGACCGTGGCCTCAGGTCTCCTGATTCTTGGTTCTGTAATTTATCAGAAGGGGTTTAAGCGTGGAGCCTGATAATGTGAATTTTGTGTGTTTGTATTTTTTTTTTCAGGGAGAGTCGAGCTGTTGACATGGAGTCCTTGTGTGTTGTTGCTGGGAAGCATGTCTGGTCTGTGCGTGTCGACCTTCACATCTTGGATAATGGAGGGTATGGGTTAACGAGTTATAGATTGTTTGCTGATGTAATTAATTTGTAAACACTTGCAAGTTACAGTTCTAATCTTCTCCATTGCCATTATAGGAATCTCATTGATGCAGCCAACATCGCTGCATTGGCAGCTTTATCTACTTTCCGGAGGCCTGAATGCACGGTTGGTGGGGACGATGGTCAGCAAGTTACAGTGCATGATCCTGAGGTAGGCATACACTCTCAATGTGCTCTATTGTATATGGTGCTGCTAATATATTCCTCAAAGGTCATGCTCCGCTATAAATCAGTAGATTCACTACTTTACTATGCCCTTACGAGCTAATTTGTATGACTCCCATAATTTTCTGTAGTGTGCAACTACAGCATTGGCCTAATGGTTGCTTTTTTGTCCAGCTTTGTTGACCACTGCAACTATCTTGTGTTCTGATTTGATTTATTTTACAGGTTAGGGATCCGCTTCCTCTTACAATACATCATATGCCCATAGCTGTAACATTTGCATATTTTGGTGAAGGCAACATCGTGGTATGTCTCCATATTTAAGATTGAAGTGTTCTTGACCAATTTTCATCAAAGTATTAGCATCCTCAGCTGAGTAACTGACCTTTTTGTGTAGGTTCTTGATCCCACATACAAGGAAGAAGCAGTAATGGGAGGGAGGATGACTGCTACAGTTAACTCAAACGGTGATGTTTGTGCCATCCAGAAAGCTGGTGGAGAGGGTGTCATGTCAAGTGTTATCATGCAGTGTTTAAGAATTGCTTCGGTAAAGGCTGCTGATATAACAAGCAAAATAAAGAAAGCAGTAAGTAAGCACCATCAGATTGATGACTAGCTGAGGTGCCAATGTGTTGATATGGTTCTCAACAAAGTTCAAATCAAATCATGCATACGATGTAAAATAAGTTATAGTTAAATTTGATGGGACTTTTGCATAAAGAGATTCTTTCTCTACCTACATAGGGATTCCATTGCATGTTTACTTAGCTGGAAAATGTTCGCCTATACTACATCAGCATTTGAAGCAGATTGCTTTGCATATTTAATCTCAATAGAAATATTTTCCCTAATAGCAGTAGTTGGGTTTACATAGATACAGATGCAAATTTAGTGATGCAAACTACCAAAGCAATTACTGCAAAGGTTGATGCTCCAGATGAGGACACAAATTACCTTGTGATCAACTGGTTAGTGGCACTACATTATCTTACTCTACATTGGCAGGACCTGTGAGCCTGTGTAACCAAAAAAGAAAGCTGTGGAGAGAATGTTAGAATTAGCTTTTGGGTTTACATAGAGCATTAGAGCTAGACGCACAAAGTAACAACAGTCCGATGAACAGCCACATGGACTGAATTCCATTGCCTGGAGGCCTAGAATGCATAGCTGTATTATTAGATCCCCATACATAAAACCAATGCACTCACATTTTCAACGCAATGAATATCATATGCAATTATTGGCTCTTTTATTGATTCTTCTGTGGGCTTGAAAATAAACATGTCACTTGATTCATCCTTAAATTGAGCTAGACTGGATTGAAATAAATATTGCTGCGTCGTCTGAGCTAAATTAATATAAACATGCCGTTCAAGTTCGTGTTTTAAACATGACGTGAAGAAATTAAGGCAGAAAGCTGGGTGGAGATGACTGAGGGGAAAGAGAGGTGTATCTCAGATTGACAGTAGTGGCACATACCTTTCTCAGGGCAAGCCAGGTGCTATAGAATGATGAGTAGAGGCAGGGAGCCACTGTGGTTAGGGTTACAAGAGGACGGCGGTGGTCAGCCTGCCCTGTGTCCGTGAGAGCCGTGAGAGAGCTCACAGGCATATGTGGCAGCCCGCGCAGCACAACTAGCTTTTGCGGGCTTTGCGGCACCCGGACAGTACCACAAAGCTCGCGACTGGAAAGCGCACACCTAAAACAACACCTGCTTGCTGTCCACTAGCCACAAGACACAGAATAAGTCCACTAGCCACAAGACACAGAATAAGATAGCTAGCAGATTCACTCACATTAACTTCATCTCAAACTTGCACAAATTTACAATCCATCTCACATACTTCAACAAAATCCTAAAAAAATCAGAAAAAAAACATGACAATGACATTTCTAGTGATAAATATGTTCTTATTTATTACAATAATAAAAATAAATTAAACTATTAAGTTATTTGTGTATCTAATGAGACAATATTTACATATTTTAAGCATCTGCAACTTTAGTGATGTACATTTTCATCTCATTGTCTTCTTGGAAGTAGCCACCCCCGATTTAAAACATAATAGCAAGTTAGAAAACCTAGCTGTAAGGAAAAATATGGGGCAAACCCAACTAACCATGCAAAAAAAAAGAGCTCCAAGTCTCTGCTAGCTTCATAGTTCATACTGAACTGCTGCTACTAGCTGAGACAAAAACAGTGCTAGATTAAATAAATAAACCAATAAGGCCAGTCAATCGAAGTTTCATGGCATTGAATGAGCTGACATGGCATGGAATAGATGAAGAGAGAGATGATGAAAGTTTCATGGGATGAAATGAGTTTCATGGGGATGAAACTCATCTACACTGTTTCCAACACATTGAGTCTTGGAAACTGGGAGATGAAACTCCCTACTGAGACTGGCCTAACACAACGGCTAGACATGTGCAGCTTAATATTAAATTATGATATTGTTGCAAACCTTACTGGGTTCTCAAAAAATGTAGCGGTTGTGGTCGCCGCAGCAGGGGGCTGAGGTTGTCGCAGCAGCTCCAGCTCAGGATGCAGTGGATCCGAAGGGCTACTGCAAGAAACAAGAGGAATCAGATTTGGTGCCCAGGTGGAATGGATGAGGATGATGAATCACACACAATGGCAACCAGAGGGCACGGCGGCGGCGGCAAGGCTGAGGACGATGACTGGGTGCTGAGCCGATGGCGAAGTGGTCGGAAGGCCGGTGCTAGGGTTCTCCACCATTGGGTTGCAGACGCGGGTTGCAGCGCCGCTGGGTTACGTGGGCTGGCCGCATAGCACTGCTAAAACTATGCCGGCCATAATGCGGGTTCTGGTGGGTTTGCAGCGCGCGTTGTCTCAGCGGGCGCGTGGCTCAACCTTTGCCTCTTGCATTCCTAACCATGGTGGCTGGGGGATTGTCTTGGCAGTCATCCTGACCTCAAGCACTGGATGAATCTGATTTGTTGGGTGGGAGGAGGGTGAACAGCTGGTCATAGGTTGTGCTGGATGAGGTGGTACTGGTGGGCCCACATGTCGTGGTAGACTATTTCGTGAGAGGAGGGAGAAGGCCAGAAGGGATGTGAGGTTGTAGAACAGAGGATCCCGTTACTAACTGTACTTTTTAAGTAACGAAGTTATTGTAGTTTGCATGTCTTTGAATGTTTCATGGAATGTGAAGCTATTCAGATTATGATTTTCATTCCATGGTTGGCTTTGTATTTCATTACTAATCGTATGGCTGTATTCTGTTTCAGGTAGACTCATACACCACCGAGAAAGCTTTAAAGAAAGTAAAACGTTTACCAACCTCGGTTCCTCAGAAAATTAGTGTCACTGATGTAATTATGGAGGACAAAGGTGATGGTGAACTGGAAAAGCGAACTGTGGACGTTCAGCAGATAAGCAAAGGTGATGAGGACCATCAAAGTATAAAAAGGAATTCACCCTTGACTGGGAACCGAATTGCTAAACACAAACAAACATCAACATTCATTGGTGGCCCATCAAATTGGTAGTGGTTGGTCTGATGTTTTGTTTCCTAAGTTCTAGATATTTAGCATAAACATTTGCTTGACACAAGTTTTTTGCCAACTGGTCCTGGTTTTTGCCATGTAGGGATCCGTATTCTAAAGGAGTTTCATTAAGCTCCCTCAGAATTTCTGATTTGCCGGGTATAATTTTGTTTACATGTTGGGTTTTCTTCTTGCTTGCTAACTCTCCATAACACCTCTCTGTGATGTACTTGGAGTCATTCTTTGGTTGGCATTTTTAATGCTCATTTATGATTAAATATCATCATTATGGCATGTCATTCTCCCCTGTTTTTACTTTGTAGTCATGTTTTCATACAACTTTTTATAGGGCTGGTAGAAATAATTACACAAACTGAATCCTTCTAAATTCTGATGTCTATAATTCTGCCTCCTGCCAGTCTAGAATCATCCTTTATTTTTCAGTCATTTTGATCTGACATATGGAACTTGCTGTAATCTTTCTTGAAGAATACTTTGCCAAGATTGGTTCTCGTTTGGATTCACTTATTTGCTTCACATCATGCAGATCCACCAACTATTGTCAAGGTCAGCAGCCACGAGGATGCCCAACCAATGGCTGAATCATCTAATGCTGAGGTGAACACATCAAGTGCTGTGGCTGCAGGAGAGTCTGATGAGTCCCAGGAAATTGGATCGCCAAAAAGTCTAAAAGATGCTATCAAACCAAAGCATAAAAGAAAGAAGAAAAGTGACAAGAGTTAGTTTAGTTGCAAGCCTGTAGTTTCCTATGCCCCAGGTGAGTGGTTATTTGTGCCATTGTTATGTATTTTGTACGGGCATTCGTATTGATAAGTTTTTACTACTATTTGTGCGTGGTGAATGTTATGTTGATTCTCGTGATGATTGCACATGCTACAATTGTATGTTATGACTACCCCGATGATGATTTTGCATTCCCCAAAAATAAGCGCTGATTTTGTTCTGCAGGCACCTATCTGAACTCCTGATTGATGGGTCTTCATCCGGAGTGGCATACATTGGTTTTTGTGTTTTCAATCGTGACTGATGTTAGTAGTGGCCACAGGCAAATTTTGTACAAGCTGTAGAATTGTATTTTAGGAATGGTCCAGTTAAGCTTTCAGTCAACTTTGCAGTTGGTTCTGTGATGCATGATGCCCCAGTTCATTCCATTGTTATATACTCGATACTACCGTTAATCCTCTATTGTCAGAAACGACGAGGATTGCCATATTGGACACGATGGACCATGAACAGTTTGGACACCTTTCAGAGTACTTCCGTTTTTTACATGTCAGTGTTAATTTTGTTCTAAGTCAAACATTAATATTTTTTACCACACATTTTTTTAAAAAATATCTAGATTCGTGATATAAGATTTATATTATTGGATTCTATAAAGAATACTTTCATAATATTATAATTAATATGTCCTGAAGTTATAAAGTTTTTTTTTTGAAAAAATGGATAGTTGAAAATATGTAATGAAACTATAAGGGTTTTTTAAATGGATGGTCAAAGATAGTAATGTTTGACTTAGAACTGAGTTAATGTGACATAAAAACGAAAGGAGGGAGTATATAAGAAAGCAGATAAATATTCTCGCTAGCATCTTCCGCAGGAGCTCTAAAATGACTCCCCTTTTGAGAGGAGCTGCGTCGCCGCGCCGGGTGTCTTTGTTGCGAGATAATACGTGAGTACTGTGTCGGGTGGCTTCATTGTGAGATAATTGCTGCGGTTGAGAGCGATGGTTGCCACGTGGGGGAGGGAGCTGAGAGGACCCGCGTCCGGTGGCTTCGCCATGGTCGGGGACGGTGGTTATCACGCTAAGGCCTACTTTGGCAGCAGAAGAAAGTTTTCCCTGGGAAGTTAGCCCTGCGGGTGGAAATTTTTGGACTTATCGTTCCCGCTTCTTCCCAGGGCAGGTAACCACGCGTGGGGGTAGTTTTCCTGTTGCCATTTGGCAGCAAGGTGTCCGGCGCAGGGAAATTAACTAAACATAGCGTCCGTGTTCAGTCTTGCAGCCAAGCGTGCGTGGGTACGTTTTCATGACCAGAAATACACATATTTTTTTTAATTGGGAATTACTTCTGCCAACGTACATGCAACAAAATTGAAAACAATGTCTAAGAAAATCAAGAAAAAAACAGAATTTTCTGAATAATATAAGGAAATCACCACAGATCAATGCCAACCACTATTTTCATGCACATAATGCATAAAAAATCACAAGAACAAAATTATTTGACATAGTCCAATACATAGAAAATTTAATTCAAGTGGCAAATTCAACCTAGCTAATCCATTCGTCACCAAATCATAGATCATCTCCATCAAGATATCCAAGACATATATGAAAAAAAATATGGTTCAACTCCTTTCATAAGCAGTGTTCGAGAGAAAAAAAAACTCCTTTGCATAAGCTTCTCACATAGGCACTGCAGCCAGTAAAAACAATTTTCTTCTCAAATCATGCATTTACTTCCACACCAAGAACCCTGCAGGTAAACAAGGAAAAACATTAGTAGCTAGCTGCATACCTAAAGTAAACAAATCTAGTGCTGCTAGGATACATCAACTTGAACCAAGGGTAAACATGTGGCATGCCACAGCAAATAGGAAGTAATGACAATGCACAATAGTATTCATAGGTAAAATAGCTTGCAGCTACAAGCCTAGAGGACTAATTCATAGGTAAGTGCTCAAAACATTGATGAATACCATACCCTAATTTATTAGTAAACTTTGCTAAAATGAAATTGCATAACTTTGTACAGGGAACAAAAGGTTGCTGGTTCAGGGAAGGAAAGTTCTCAAAACTACGTAGATGCTTAGATAAATAACAAGTGTCAACCTAGGCTAACAGAAACAATGTGTTGCATGACAAATCTAGTTAAGGGAAACATCAATTAATTTGAGGATGGTCACAGATTAGTGTCAACAATTGTTGTAAATATCAAGCTGTCAATTGACTGCATCATCATCTAAAAATCTTATTCACTGAAAGTAATCAATATATGAAAATCAGTACATGCTAACACAATCAAAGAGTAGAT
Source organism: Saccharum hybrid cultivar R570 (assembly GCA_038087645.1). Classification (NCBI taxonomy): domain Eukaryota; kingdom Viridiplantae; phylum Streptophyta; class Magnoliopsida; order Poales; family Poaceae; genus Saccharum; species Saccharum hybrid cultivar. The sequence continues at coordinate 4,573,057 of JAQSUU010000190.1, read as the reverse complement.
GATAACTCAGTTCACTGAAAGTCATTTAAATGTAAACAGGAAAAAATATGGACTGAATTAATCACAGAAACGGATATGAACTAGTTATAGTTAGCAGTACTATCACAGTTAAACAGTAGATGCATTGGAAACTTGATCTACAGGCTATGTTACACTCTGAAAACTTTAAACATCTCACATGCTGAAACTGTGAGACATTGAGAGCTCCCTATCCTAGCCTTGCATGTTTGCTTGTTGCATGCCATAGTGGAAACAGAGCTCCCTATCCTAGCCTGTGTGCTTATTGCAACATTGAGAGAAGCACTGCTATCAGTATGGCAAACAAAAGAACAAATGACTGCTCATAAATGTCCTCTATCTCTATCTACCCGTCCATCCCTCCTACTCATATATGCCAATTCATGATTCGCAAAAAAATGGGGAAAAACACAAAGGATAAGCAGACAAGTTTTCTGCTACAGATATGTTAATTATCCACACATATAGAAGCATCAGTAGCATACTACGCAGAACAGGTAATTCCTAGGCTAATAAAAAATAAGATCAACGGCAGTCATAGCTGTTGGCAAGTGCAAGCTGTTGTTCAAATAATATACCTGCATACAATGACTGCAGCTACGTTTTTCTTCTCAATTCAAATATTGCTTCCACCACCAACATTGTCTCGACTGATAGCACTGCAAGTAAGCACAAAGAAGCATTAGCACTGCAAGTAAGCATTACCAAATTAAACTAATCTAGTGGAAGCTAGCATTACCTAATTTGTTGTTTGAGCCAAATCAAGCGGACATTTTTGTTTTTCATCTTCATAAACACCTCCCTGTGTATCTCAGATTTGAAGATAGTCATAGCATAGGCCTTCTCCACATCACTAAGTCCATCCATTGTGTCCACTTGATCGAGACACTTGTCGACTGAAAAAACTTCATCTTGTTTCTTCTTCTTACTGAGCTCTTCCAAGGCTTTGCTTGTTTGCATCTTCTTAAACTGCACGAAGTCCTCAACGGCAGCACCAATGTGGCTCTGCTTACGCTTTCTCCCCCCTCTTTCCCCTTGCACGTTGGAAGGTGCAGACTCAGCTTCATTGCGTGCACTTGCGATGTCGAGTCCATCAAATAGACTTGTGCTATCAGAGACTGCAGTGAGAGTAGCGGGAGCAGTAGGGGCAGCGGGAGCAGCAGGGGCAGTGGGAGGGGCAAGAGAAGTAGGCTGCAAGTGCTCAGTTGATGTGAAGTTCAGATCTCCTGTTGCAACACTTCCTATACAAAAAAATATATAACTTCAACTGAAAGCATACTATAACTTAAAGCATACCTGCATAGTTACTGCTATAATGTATGACCTATAATCTTTAGAAAGGAGCTATAATGTATGACCTCTAATCTTTAGAAAGGAGTTTCAAATAGCATACCTGCATACAGTGCATCACAGTCTTCAAATAAAGGAAAGGGCTTCCTTTGGAACCTAGCCATTTTTTGGTTATCCTATTTAATACCAAGACAACAACATAGTTAGTGCTTGTAACCAGAATATGGCAACAATTTTTTGGTTCAGTAAAAAATTCTTACATTAATCAATTTTTTCCATTTATCCGGCTCCGCAACGACCATGGACAATGACTCATTCCAGCCAACACCACTTTCCTTTCTAGCATCTCGTATTGCCTTCCAAAAGCCCTTTAGCTCCTTTTCCTTCTCTTGCAGTTGCTGCTTTGAGAAGCCTGCCAAAGGATACATTTGGGTAAACTTCTCTGAGATACTTCTCCAACCATCTCCACTCCATCCATTCTGACCCCTGAACATGGGGATGTTGACATGGTCTTTCATAATGCCAACAAGCCCTTTCTCATAGCTAAAGTTCCAATTAGCCCTTCCCATTACTGTAAGAAATAATTACAAAAATGATCATTTATGTACTCAAACATAAGCCTTTATTTGATATGAAAAGTGGCAAGTAAACTAACATAGAAGATCAATACATAATTGCAATATAAGATTGATTGTACTCAAACATCAAGAGTCAAATACTTTGCAGAGAACTTATAGTTCATTACAAGGAAAAACCACATGGTCTTACATCACAGAATGTATTACATAAATACATAACTCATAACTCATAAATTACATTCCAAACACTACTATCCTACACATTGTAGGCAGCCCACATCTGATGGGCTATCTGGTCTCGTAGGGTATTTCCCTCATTTGATTCCCACTTGGGTAGTTTGTGTCTCCCTCTGGCATGTCAACATAATCTGATGGGTTGATATTATCAGGTAGGAAGTCTAGCCACTTGTAACACCCCTGGGTGTTAAGCATGCATTATCATTCAAAGCATAAGCATTCAGCATCATTGCATGATTAACATTATTTGAATTGTAGCTCTTCCAAATTTAATGTGAAAAACAAATAAATGGGAACCCTAATTTTGATATAAGTGTTAAAAAGTTGGTGAACTTTTGAGAAGTAGCAATTTTAAATAATCTAGAATAAATCAACTTGATTATTGGAGCAAATTTTGAATTCAAGTTTTCCTCAAATTCTGTTTTAAAAAAATATTCTAAATAAATGAGTTTTTGATTTTAAATTAGCTTTAAATCTCAAATTCAAAATCTATTGAGAATTTTGAAAAGTGCTCTATATGAAAGTTGTAGAGAATAAAATTTTGAACAACTTTTATTTTGGGCCAAATTTCTGAAAACCTCTTTTTCATCTCCAAATTCAATTTTGAAGCAAAGAATTAAATCTGGAAAATATTTTGAAAAAGAAAAATCAGATTTTCGCCTTAGTGGGCTTCGGCTTCCCTTTCGGCCCAGCTTCGCTGGCGGCCCGGCCCGCGCCCGCGTCGTCTCCCTCCCGCCCCCCGCGCGCGCGCGCCCGCGCGTGGCGTCGTGGCGCCGCGGCAGCGCTCGGTCGCCGCGTGTCCGTACGCCGTCGAAGCCGCACGACACGCGCCCCTGTGGCCCCCGCAGCGTCCGCGCCCGCTTACCCCCTCCGCGCGCTCGTCCTCCTCGGTTGCTCCCTCCATTCTCCCCCTCGCCCGCCCGCAGCAGCAGCAGCAGAGCTCCGCCTTGCCATCGCCGGCTCCCGAGCTCCGCAACCGCCTAGCCGCCGCTCCGGCTCACCGCCTCCGCCTCCGTCTTCGCCCTCGCTGCGCCTTGTCGTTGCGCATCCGGTGCTCGCCATAGCCCGCCAGGATTCGGCCTCCATCCGCGGTAATGGCTCGCCGGAGTTCCGGCCGAGCTCACCGGAGCGACCCGCTCCGTGAGCCGCACACCTCCACGCCACTTCTCGCCCACTTCTCGAGCGCACGAGCACCGCACTTGCACCACGAGTCTCACTGACCTCACCGCGCGGCTCCTCTCGGTCGGAGTTGGCCGGCCGACGGCATCCCGCGCCACCGAGCCGCCATGCACGCCGGCGAGCTCGATGCCGAGCTCGTCTGGCCACCCACTAGGCACCACTGGGTTCGCATCGATGAGAGGAGCACGATGGTGCCCTCCCCGTCGTCGGAGGACTCGCCGGCGGCGAGATCCCGGCGGTCCACACCGCCTCTGGCCGACTGCGGCTGACGGGTGGGCCCGTCTGACCCATGGGTCCCGCCTGTCTGTCTCAGCGTTTCGGTTTCGCGTGTCACAGCGGGGTGCACGTAGCGTTTAAAGCCGGTTTTGATTTTCGGTTTTAAAGAAATTGATTTCCAGAAAATCTGAAAAAGGCTTCTAAAAATTGTATCTCAAGATTTATAGCTCCAAAAATCATGAAACAAATTGTGAAATGTTCCTTTTGAATAGATCTACAGTTTAAAAATATCTCATGTGATTTTTGTGACACTCTACTGTGCAATTTTATTTAATTGCTATAAATGCTGATATCTTAGAAAAAGTGTAGTAAATAAAATAATAAAGGGAAAAATGTGATTCTTGTGGCATTAATCTTTATTTGTGATATACTTTCTAGGAAAAATATTAGTGAAGCATGTTCTGTGGAAAAATGTTGAAGTGTAGTTCAAATGCTTTTAATTGGTAATATCTGTTATTTTTACTATAGAGCAAAAATTGTATACAACATACATCTGATAATTTTTGTAGTAGGTTGGTTTACTGTTAGTAACCTAAGAAAATTGTGAAATCTGTTGTTTGATACTTTTTCTAGTATAAAATAAATTCATGCTCACAATTAGGCTATAGCTTGTTTATTTTGTACAGGCAGTTTTACTTGTGCAATTCTCATGAAAATTTAGTGGTAGGTTAGTTAGGGTAAGAGTAGTCTACTGTAATTTTTGTAGATTTTTATCTACACCAGAGATAGGTGTTGTTGTGTAACCCTAGCTAAATAGGAAATAAAAGATTATTCTTTATGAGAAATTGAGAGAAATAAAATATGTTTGGTGTATCTTTGAAGCATCATGATGCCTTGCTGATGTTATGGATGAGTTAGGTTGGTAAGCTTTGATAGCTTAGGTTCACTTGTATGTGTAGATGGTAGGCTAACTAATAGAAGGATAAGGTGTATGTTTTAGGTTACATGTTCTTGGATGACGTTGACTACCTTGTAGAAGAAATAATTATATTCAAACTGCTCATTCCATGTGCTCATCTGCATCTCATGTCATCAAAGCACTCCACCGCAATTCGATGCATTCTTCGCATGTTTCCTTATGCACTTGCATCATACAGGATCGCAGGAGGAGTTGCAGGCAGCAGTTCCGGAGGAGCAGGCTTGGACGGATCAGCAGGAACCCCAGGCACAGGAGGTGCCCGAGGAGGAAGAGTCAGGCGAGGAACTGCCAGAGTGCGTCGATCACCACCCTAGTTCGTTCGAAAGAGGCAAGCCCCGGAGCATTTTAAGCCTCCTAAATTTATAAAAAGTTATTTCTTATTGCATGAGTTATAGTTATATATTGTTGCACTAAGTTATAGGAGTTGAGTGAAACCGTTGTTGCATTATTACCTTGGCCACCAGATTATCTTTTACCCTGTTAGGTCAGGATCGAGTAAATTGCTTAGCCATGCTGAGACCGGTAGAAGTCGGGTGAATTCCTGTCACCTGCGAGTTATAGGTGGATACCAGGTTATGGTTAGTTGTAAGTGTGATCATGAAAAGTAACCAAGTGTTGATGGATAAACGGAGACCGGGCGGAGTCTTATAGGGTTCTGGACTATAGTGATTCCGTCTGTGTCGGTTAAGGACCGATCGTTGCTCGTCCCTCTTGTCATGTTGAACGCATGCCTCACATTTAGCTGGCCGAATAAAGTACCTTTCGACCGCGAAGCTAGCGACACTTTTTGAGCCGGGATAAACTCGGGTTGGCAGACTGGAGTTGAAGGGGGTGTACGGGGACGCGAAGAGTGAGCCCAAGGTGCGTCCTGGCAGTCGGGCGGTCCCTGGGTAGTGCGATCCATGATTGTTATCCCGCGGCTTCTCGGAAAGTGTCATTGGTGATCTACGCGACCCTGACGGGGGAAGCATGGTTTGTGTGAGGAATAAATCTCCAGCTGGATAGGAATTCGATTCGAATCGCCGTCGCTCCCGGTTAGTGAGCACTTGACTCGAGCTATGGCATCGTAGTAACAATGATGAAACACTGATGGTTAAGTGAATAATGTTGGAAATGCTAAACCTGAGATGGTAACCTTTGAGGTTAATGGTTAATCAAGTGATTGCTTTAGCATAGGTGCTTACCTAGATTGAATAGGTTATAATAAATATGATGAAAAAGGACTTAAATTAGTTTACTCATAACAACTTGTGCTTTTCGCAAAGGAGTCAAGCCAATCCACTATGTAAAGTCTTGCATGCTCCTTGGTGTCATTTTATTTCTGGTTTTTGACGGGTAAGTCTAGCTGAGTACATTCTCGTACTCAGGGCGTTGTTCCCATTGTTGTTGCAGATGGTCAGATGTACTACGGGTACTGCTCCAACTGTCTGTATCCGGCGATGGGTGACAACTAGGACCTTGGGCAAGGGTCTTTCTGTTAGTCTTATCTACTGCTTTTGTGGACCATGACTATCGACTGGCACTGTAACTGAACTAAGTGTGTGTGCGTAAAAATTATTTGCTTCCGCTATTTTATGTTGAACTATGTTGTAATAACTTTTATTTCCGAACTCCGATGTATCTTACCTTTATGATCAGATTTATGTATCGTGTGAATTGTGGCTGCTAAATCAGTACGATCTTGGTTGTATGTTAGTGGTTTTGAAATCCTTCGTGATTTCACGGAATCTCGGGTTATACGGGCTTAAGTTTGTTAAATTAACCGCCTCGGTGGAAGATTTTCTTACTTAATTTCGTATAATTACGTTGATCCGTTACAGCTGGCATCGGAGCATGGTTTAGCATGCTACTGTTCACATGAGTATTTAAAAATAAAACTGTGTTTTCAAATAAGCTTTTGAACTTAAAAGTGTGCCAGTGGTCATATCCTTTATGCCCGATAAGGACTCTAGGTGGCTTAATTAAGTACTAACTTGGGGGTTTGCATCATATTTTAAATTTCGTCGCTCATACGGCGTGCTATGGTATGAGTGCCATTCACTTGAGTGGTAATGTATGGATCCTTTACCTCTACGCCTTGGTAAGTGAGAGTTGTGAGTGCATGGTCGGATACACTGCCGATCTAGGGGAGTGCTTAGGTGATACCAAAATACTTACGTGCCCTGCGCATGTTCGTATGAGGGTATCCAAATTGTGGGGAATTCCGTCATGCAGTGACGATGCCGTCAATAGGACGACGATTCGGGTAGTTGTTACCGTTATACTCGTATCTGGGGATGCGTGTAGAGCGAGTAACTTACTTTACTGCTTTCTGCATGTTTTCATACTGTGAGGTTTGGGCTGAAGTGATTTCCCTTCTGCAGGTACATAACAACGCTTTCGAGTAGTACGTGTTAGTTACGTTACAAGAGATCGTTGTATGCCACCGTTTATTCCGTTAGTAGTCATTAGTTTTCTAAGTTTGTGAGGACGTACTGAACGTGCATGTATCATGTTGTGCATTTCATTCATGGCATTGTTCCTCCCCTTATAAGTTGATTATCTCATTTTGATAAAAATGCCAACTTAAAAATCTGTTCTCACCACGGCAATAAAATTTTTGCTACAGATGGCACGTACCAAGCAGACCGCTCGCAAGTCCACCGGCAGAGCTCCCCGTCATCAGCTTGCTCCGCGCACTCGCCAGCGTCACACTTTTCTTAGAGAGTTTGGGATGCCTACACTCTTGTGGAGAGTGCTCAGCTATGTAGGCTATCATGATGGGATGGAGCCCCGCTATTTTTGGTCAAATGAGCGGTTGGGTGAAGGACTTTTGGTGACTGTGGAAGCAGTAGTTCGTCCCCGAGGTGATGGTTCTGAGTGGACCGGTTGGCGTTTTGAGTCAACTGACAGGACCCCTGAAGAAGCCGCTGAGAGGGCAGCCTTTGGAATCCTGAGAGATATCATGGATCGTTTTCCTCAGGAGTTGGCAGCAACTATAGTGGGAGTCTTTCCGAGGGGCAACCCCTCCACTGACTCGTGGCAGCAAGCCAGGGGCAGATCTCTGGAGATTAGCGCAGCAGAGGCACAGAACAGTGACAACCCCGCTATGAGTGCCATGTTCGCAGTGATGAGGGCCTTCGATGGAGTGGAAGGTAGTCTGAGACGTGTTTCTAGTGCTCTTGGTCAGGCTCGCGATGACCGCCGTCAGCTTCAGAGAGATCACGACGCCGAGATTGAGAGGCTCACTGCTGAGATGGCTCAGTTGACTCGTCAGAGAGATCAGGCCACTCAGAGGACTGTGATGTTTGAGGGAGATGTACGTGCCCTGAGAGAGCAGCTTGGGCAACTGACCACCACCCACAGGAATGCTGAGAGCATGTTGGCTCATGTGCTCCATCAGAGGAATGAAGCCTGGTCCGCAGAGAATGTGTTGAGAGCTAGACAGTTTGAGCTCGAGCAGCGGCTGGCTGATGCCGAAGAGTACAACGATAACTTGCATGAAGAGGTCCATCGGCTGAACAATCAGCTTAACCCTTATGACCTTCCTGGCGCAGCAGAGATGGATTTGGATGCAGACGAAGATCCTGAAGAGCCCGTGGCGCCAGCTGAGGAGCACGACGACGCTGCAGTCGGCGACAACGCCAACGTCTCTGACCTAGATAGCGATCACGATGAGTAGGCTAGTAGTTGTTGCACTAGCTACTAGGTTCCGTTTGCATGGTCTTTTGCTTGTTAGCACTTTGGACATGTAATAATGAGTAGAAAGACTAAAGCTTGATGTAAGGTTGGAAAGTTTGGATGTGTTTGTGGCGGTATCCGAACGTCCAAAGTCCAGTGTATGTATGCTGGCAACTTGGTTGTAATGGACGCGATGTGTGTGCTTTAAGTAATATAATTAGTGATGTTGTGTTAATTGGAATGACTTATTGTGCCCCTGTTTTATTGTATGAATTTATTCTCTCCAGTGAATTCAGTTCGGCATGATTTTTCATTCGGTCGCGATTCCTACAACATCACCTAATAATTACTGTTGCTGAAACATGCAGATGCCGAACACTCGTCGTACCGTGTATGGTACCGCTGAGGCTGGTGGAAGTGCAGCTGCTAATGATGACCGAGATCCACCACCGCCTCCTCCACCTTACACTGCGGAACAGTTTTTCGCCCAATTCCTGGGAAGCCAACGAAACATGGAGAGCATGCAACAGAATATGGAAGCGGCGCTGCGCAGTATCGCAGATAATACCCGTCGGGGGATAAACCCGGGAGGTCACGAAGCAAATCCGTACAGCAGTTTCAAGGACTTCATGGATACTCGTCCACCGATCTTCAAGGAAGCCGCAGAACCTTTAGATGCAGAAGAGTGGATTAATACGATGGAAGATAAGTTTCGTGTCTTAAGAATGACTGAAGTGTTGAAGACTGAGTACGCAGCTCATCAGCTTCAAGGTCCGGCAGGAATGTGGTGGAAGCATCACCGCACCACTTTTCCTCCCCATGCCCATATCTCTTGGAGGGAGTTCACTGAAGCCTTCCGTGGAACATACATTCCACCTGGTCTGACCGAGATGAAGCTTGGGGAATTCCTGGCATTAAATCAAGGCACGAAGACTGTGACTCAATACCTGCATGCCTTTAATAACCTGAGCCGTTATGCTCCGGACATGGTGGATACTGATGCCAAGAAGATCGCTAGTTTCAAGAGAGGCCTGAGTCCCAAGATGATGAAACATGTGGGTACAAACATGAGGACTAGTTTCAATGACTTCGTTAGCGACTGTTTGAAGCAAGAGAAGAACAACCATGTGTATGCTGCTTCCAAGATCCGTAAGAGGGCTTTCGAGTCGGGTTCGTCTCAGTCCAGGACCCCAGTAGCCAACCGCCTAGCTTATCGATCGCCTGCCCCAGGTGCAAGGTTTAGGCCACCGCAAAGGAAGAATCAGAATGCTCAGCCACCCTAGAGGAACCAGAAGCCGTTCAAGATGGCATTGCCTCAAGCAAAGGCAGGACAAGGCAGTTCATCTGGAACTGTGGCTCAGGTGAAGGGACCGTGCTTCAACTGCAACCAACCTGGACACTTTGCAAAGTATTGTCCCTACCCTAAGAAACAGCAAACGCAGTATCAAGCTCGTGTGCACCACACCACTGTGGATGACATCCCTGAGGGAGAACCGGTGACAGCTGGTATGTTTTCTGTCAACAATCATCCTGCAGTAGTTTTGTTTGATTCCGGATCATCTCATTCCTTTGTAAGTCAAGCATTCGTTAAGAGACATGAGCAAAAGATAGTTGAATTGGAATGTGCATATAAAATCAGTTCAGCTGGGGCTGATCTGTTGACTAATCAGATTGTTCAGGGAGTAACCCTAAACATATCGAACCGGCAATATAAGCTTAACCTGATAGTCATGCCAGGGTTAGTTTTGGATGTGATCATGGGAATGAACTGGATGAATCAAATGGGAGTTGTAATTGATGTTGGAGGAAGGAGTGTCTCTCTTAAGGAACCCAGTGGGGAAGGCACCTTTCGAGTGGTCCTACCTCGGAGGGTAGACCTAGCTAGCACATCTTGTGCGGTACAAACTACTCTGCTAGTCCAGATTCCAGTGGTCTGTGAGTTTCCAGATGTGTTTCCAGAGGAGTTACCTGGACTTCCACCAGACCGAGAGGTTGAGTTTGCCATTGAGTTAATTCCAGGAACAGCACCGATTTCAAGAAGGCCTTATCGGATGCCTCCCAATGAGTTAGCAGAACTGAAAAAGCAACTTCAGGATTTGCTAAGGAAAGGGTTGATTCGTCCCAGCTCGTCAGAATGGGGATGCCCCGCTCTGTTTGTGAAAAAGAAGAAGGATAACTCCTTACGCATGTGCGTGGATTATCGGCCACTGAATGCAGTGACAATTAAAAACAAGTATCCTCTTCCTCGGATTGATATCTTGTTTGACCAATTGTCCAAAGCCAAAGTGTTCTCTAAAATAGATCTGAGATCAGGGTACCACCAGATAAAAATTAGGCCGCAAGATGTGCCTAAGACTGCGTTCTCTACCAGATATGGTTTGTACGAGTATCTTGTCATGTCCTTCGGGTTGACAAATGCTCCTGCATACTTTATGTACCTGATGAATTCGGTTTTCATGCCCGAGTTGGACAAGTTTGTGATAGTGTTCATTGATGACATACTGATATACTCAGAAAATGAAGAAGAACATGCGGAACACCTCAGGATAGTCTTGACTAGACTCAGAGAACATCGACTGTATGCTAAGTTCAGCAAGTGTGAGTTCTGGCTTAGGACAGTTCCTTTTCTCGGCCACGTGTTGTCTGAAAATGGCATTTCTGTCGACCCCAGTAAGGTACAAGAGGTTATGAACTGGAAGTCACCAATTTCGGTTAACGAAGTTCGCAGTTTCCTTGGTTTAGCCGGTTACTACCGTCGCTTCATACCAGATTTCTCGAAGATTGCCAAACCAATGACAAGCCTGTTACAGAAGGATCATAAGTTTGTATGGACAGAGGAGTGCGAAGCAGCCTTCTGTACCTTGCGGAAGTTGTTGACCACTGCTCCTGTTCTGGCCCAACCAGATATAGAAAAGCCGTTTGATGTTTTCTGTGACGCATCCAAGAATGGGTTAGGATGTGTGCTAATGCAAAATGGAAAAGTCGTTGCTTACGCCTCACGGCAATTGAGGAAGCATGAAGTTAACTACCCTACACATGATTTAGAGCTTGCAGCAGTGGTGCATGCTCTAAAGATTTGGAGGCACTACCTGTTGGGTAATGTGTGTAATATCTTCACAGATCATAAGAGTCTCAAATACATCTTTACCCAATCTGAGTTGAACATGCGACAGAGGAGATGGTTAGAGTTGATAAAGGACTATAATCTGAACGTGCACTATCACCCTGGAAAGGCTAATGTAGTAGCAGATGCACTGAGCAGAAAATCCCATGCTATTGATGTGCAACCGTTGTTTGAAGAAGGGTTCAATTTGTTACATCCTGCTGTGTTGCATAATATTCAGGTCAGTTGTACTCTGGAAAGCCAGATCGTTGATGGTCAGAAAACAGATAAGGGAATCTTTCATATTAAAGAAAGGATGAAGAGAGAACCCACCAAACACTTTCGATTGGATGACCAAGGAGTGTTATGGTTCAAGGATCGCCTGGTAGTACCTAAGGATAGAGAGCTTAAGAACAAGTTGATGGATGAGGCTCATCGTTCTAAGTTATCTATTCACCCCGGAAGTAGTAAAATGTACCAAGAGTTGCGACCCTGTTATTGGTGGACTAAGATGAAAAAGGAAATTGCAGCATACGTTGCTCGTTGCGACATGTGTTGTAGAGTTAAAGCTCTTCACATGAGACCTGCAGGACTTCTGCAACCTTTGTCGGTACCCGATTGGAAGTGGGATGATATAAGTATGGACTTTATCACTGGTCTCCCCACCACACAAAAGGGGCATGATTCTATTTGGGTAATAGTAGATCGTCTCACCAAGACAGCTCACTTTCTGCCCGTTAAGACGACATTCCGACCACCTCAATATGCCGAGAAGTACATTGCCGAGATTGTCCGATTGCACGGGATACCAAAAACGATTGTGTCCGATCGTGGTTCGCAGTTTACCTCTCACTTTTGGGAACATCTGCATCAAGGTTTGGGTACTAGTTTGATTCGTAGCACGGCTTACCACCCACAGACTGATGGACAAACAGAAAGAGTTAATGCGGTACTAGAAGATATGCTTAGAGCTTGTGTACTATCATCCAGAGGCTCATGGGAATCCTGGTTACCGTTGGCAGAATTCGCTTACAACAACAGTTACCAAGAGAGTATCAAGATGGCACCTTTTGAAGCCTTGTATGGCAGGAAGTGCAGGACACCGTTAAATTGGGTAGAGCCTGGAGAAAGAAGGTTTTATGGAATTGATTTTGTCGATGAGGCAGAGAAAAAGGTCCGTGTTATCCAACAAAACATGCAAGCTGCACAGTCTCGTCAGAAGAGTTATGCAGACAAGAGAAGAAGAACATTGGAGTTCCAAGTAGGTGACTATGTCTATTTGAAGGTTACCCCAATGAAGAAGAAACGGTTTGGAATCAAGAAGAAACTGTCTGCGAGATATATAGGACCATACCAGATCGTAGAGAAAAAGGGTCCCGTGGCGTACAAGTTGCAGTTACCAGAAGAGATGAGTTCGATATTTCCCGTTTTTCACGTGTCCCAACTGAAGAAGTGTCTGCGTGTTCCAGAGGAGAGGATAGAACCTCAGGGTGTTCGGATCAAGGCAGACTTGGAGTATCGCGAGCAACCGGTTCGAGTCCTGGATACTAAGGACCGAGTCACTCGAAATAAAGTGGTCACAACCTACAAGATTCAATGGAGCCACCATGATGAGAGCGATGCTTCTTGGAAAACGGGAGAATATCTTCAAACCGCGTATAAAGCTTTTTACGATAAGTGGTTCGTAACTCAAAATCTCGGGACGAGATTCTTATAAGGGGGGAGGGCTGTAACACCCCTGGGTGTTAAGCATGCATTATCATTCAAAGCATAAGCATTCAGCATCATTGCATGATTAACATTATTTGAATTGTAGCTCTTCCAAATTTAATGTGAAAAACAAATAAATGGGAACCCTAATTTTGATATAAGTGTTAAAAAGTTGGTGAACTTTTGAGAAGTAGCAATTTTAAATAATCTAGAATAAATCAACTTGATTATTGGAGCAAATTTTGAATTCAAGTTTTCCTCAAATTCTGTTTTAAAAAAATATTCTAAATAAATGAGTTTTTGATTTTAAATTAGCTTTAAATCTCAAATTCAAAATCTATTGAGAATTTTGAAAAGTGCTCTATATGAAAGTTGTAGAGAATAAAATTTTGAACAACTTTTATTTTGGGCCAAATTTCTGAAAACCTCTTTTTCATCTCCAAATTCAATTTTGAAGCAAAGAATTAAATCTGGAAAATATTTTGAAAAAGAAAAATCAGATTTTCGCCTTAGTGGGCTTCGGCTTCCCTTTCGGCCCAGCTTCGCTGGCGGCCCGGCCCGCGCCCGCGTCGTCTCCCTCCCGCCCCCCGCGCGCGCGCGCCCGCGCGTGGCGTCGTGGCGCCGCGGCAGCGCTCGGTCGCCGCGTGTCCGTACGCCGTCGAAGCCGCACGACACGCGCCCCTGTGGCCCCCGCAGCGTCCGCGCCCGCTTACCCCCTCCGCGCGCTCGTCCTCCTCGGTTGCTCCCTCCATTCTCCCCCTCGCCCGCCCGCAGCAGCAGCAGCAGAGCTCCGCCTTGCCATCGCCGGCTCCCGAGCTCCGCAACCGCCTAGCCGCCGCTCCGGCTCACCGCCTCCGCCTCCGTCTTCGCCCTCGCTGCGCCTTGTCGTTGCGCATCCGGTGCTCGCCATAGCCCGCCAGGATTCGGCCTCCATCCGCGGTAATGGCTCGCCGGAGTTCCGGCCGAGCTCACCGGAGCGACCCGCTCCGTGAGCCGCACACCTCCACGCCACTTCTCGCCCACTTCTCGAGCGCACGAGCACCGCACTTGCACCACGAGTCTCACTGACCTCACCGCGCGGCTCCTCTCGGTCGGAGTTGGCCGGCCGACGGCATCCCGCGCCACCGAGCCGCCATGCACGCCGGCGAGCTCGATGCCGAGCTCGTCTGGCCACCCACTAGGCACCACTGGGTTCGCATCGATGAGAGGAGCACGATGGTGCCCTCCCCGTCGTCGGAGGACTCGCCGGCGGCGAGATCCCGGCGGTCCACACCGCCTCTGGCCGACTGCGGCTGACGGGTGGGCCCGTCTGACCCATGGGTCCCGCCTGTCTGTCTCAGCGTTTCGGTTTCGCGTGTCACAGCGGGGTGCACGTAGCGTTTAAAGCCGGTTTTGATTTTCGGTTTTAAAGAAATTGATTTCCAGAAAATCTGAAAAAGGCTTCTAAAAATTGTATCTCAAGATTTATAGCTCCAAAAATCATGAAACAAATTGTGAAATGTTCCTTTTGAATAGATCTACAGTTTAAAAATATCTCATGTGATTTTTGTGACACTCTACTGTGCAATTTTATTTAATTGCTATAAATGCTGATATCTTAGAAAAAGTGTAGTAAATAAAATAATAAAGGGAAAAATGTGATTCTTGTGGCATTAATCTTTATTTGTGATATACTTTCTAGGAAAAATATTAGTGAAGCATGTTCTGTGGAAAAATGTTGAAGTGTAGTTCAAATGCTTTTAATTGGTAATATCTGTTATTTTTACTATAGAGCAAAAATTGTATACAACATACATCTGATAATTTTTGTAGTAGGTTGGTTTACTGTTAGTAACCTAAGAAAATTGTGAAATCTGTTGTTTGATACTTTTTCTAGTATAAAATAAATTCATGCTCACAATTAGGCTATAGCTTGTTTATTTTGTACAGGCAGTTTTACTTGTGCAATTCTCATGAAAATTTAGTGGTAGGTTAGTTAGGGTAAGAGTAGTCTACTGTAATTTTTGTAGATTTTTATCTACACCAGAGATAGGTGTTGTTGTGTAACCCTAGCTAAATAGGAAATAAAAGATTATTCTTTATGAGAAATTGAGAGAAATAAAATATGTTTGGTGTATCTTTGAAGCATCATGATGCCTTGCTGATGTTATGGATGAGTTAGGTTGGTAAGCTTTGATAGCTTAGGTTCACTTGTATGTGTAGATGGTAGGCTAACTAATAGAAGGATAAGGTGTATGTTTTAGGTTACATGTTCTTGGATGACGTTGACTACCTTGTAGAAGAAATAATTATATTCAAACTGCTCATTCCATGTGCTCATCTGCATCTCATGTCATCAAAGCACTCCACCGCAATTCGATGCATTCTTCGCATGTTTCCTTATGCACTTGCATCATACAGGATCGCAGGAGGAGTTGCAGGCAGCAGTTCCGGAGGAGCAGGCTTGGACGGATCAGCAGGAACCCCAGGCACAGGAGGTGCCCGAGGAGGAAGAGTCAGGCGAGGAACTGCCAGAGTGCGTCGATCACCACCCTAGTTCGTTCGAAAGAGGCAAGCCCCGGAGCATTTTAAGCCTCCTAAATTTATAAAAAGTTATTTCTTATTGCATGAGTTATAGTTATATATTGTTGCACTAAGTTATAGGAGTTGAGTGAAACCGTTGTTGCATTATTACCTTGGCCACCAGATTATCTTTTACCCTGTTAGGTCAGGATCGAGTAAATTGCTTAGCCATGCTGAGACCGGTAGAAGTCGGGTGAATTCCTGTCACCTGCGAGTTATAGGTGGATACCAGGTTATGGTTAGCTGTAAGTGTGATCATGAAAAGTAACCAAGTGTTGATGGATAAACGGAGACCGGGCGGAGTCTTATAGGGTTCTGGACTATAGTGATTCCGTCTGTGTCGGTTAAGGACCGATCGTTGCTCGTCCCTCTTGTCATGTTGAACGCATGCCTCACATTTAGCTGGCCGAATAAAGTACCTTTCGACCGCGAAGCTAGCGACACTTTTTGAGCCGGGATAAACTCGGGTTGGCAGACTAGAGTTGAAGGGGGTGTACGGGGACGCGAAGAGTGAGCCCAAGGTGCGTCCTGGCAGTCGGGCGGTCCCTGGGTAGTGCGATCCATGATTGTTATCCCGCGGCTTCTCGGAAAGTGTCATTGGTGATCTACGCGACCCTGACGGGGGAAGCATGGTTTGTGTGAGGAATAAATCTCCAGCTG
The DNA here is from genome assembly GCA_038087645.1 of Saccharum hybrid cultivar R570. Taxonomy (NCBI): domain Eukaryota; kingdom Viridiplantae; phylum Streptophyta; class Magnoliopsida; order Poales; family Poaceae; genus Saccharum; species Saccharum hybrid cultivar. Next base: position 4,556,865 of record JAQSUU010000190.1, on the reverse strand, counting down.
GATAGGAATTCGATTCGAATCGCCGTCGCTCCCGGTTAGTGAGCACTTGACTCGAGCTATGGCATCGTAGTAACAATGATGAAACACTGATGGTTAAGTGAATAATGTTGGAAATGCTAAACCTGAGATGGTAACCTTTGAGGTTAATGGTTAATCAAGTGATTGCTTTAGCATAGGTGCTTACCTAGATTGAATAGGTTATAATAAATATGATGAAAAAGGACTTAAATTAGTTTACTCATAACAACTTGTGCTTTTCGCAAAGGAGTCAAGCCAATCCACTATGTAAAGCCTTGCATGCTCCTTGGTGTCATTTTATTTCTGGTTTTTGACGGGTAAGTCTAGCTGAGTACATTCTCGTACTCAGGGCGTTGTTCCCATTGTTGTTGCAGATGGTCAGATGTACTACGGGTACTGCTCCAACTGTCTGTATCCGGCGATGGGTGACAACTAGGACCTTGGGCAAGGGTCTTTCTGTTAGTCTTATCTACTGCTTTTGTGGACCATGACTATCGACTGGCACTGTAACTGAACTAAGTGTGTGTGCGTAAAAATTATTTGCTTCCGCTATTTTATGTTGAACTATGTTGTAATAACTTTTATTTCCGAACTCCGATGTATCTTACCTTTATGATCAGATTTATGTATCGTGTGAATTGTGGCTGCTAAATCAGTACGATCTTGGTTGTATGTTAGTGGTTTTGAAATCCTTCGTGATTTCACGGAATCTCGGGTTATACGGGCTTAAGTTTGTTAAATTAACCGCCTCGGTGGAAGATTTTCTTACTTAATTTCGTATAATTACGTTGATCCGTTACACCACTCTTCACTCCCATTCAACCCTCTAATAATGTTGTGAAACACAGCAGCAGCTGCTGGAATCTTTACTTGACATTCAATTGGGTAATGTGTTCCCACTTTCAGAATTGGAAACCGCTTTTTGAAAACCCCAAAGGCCCTCTCAATGTGATTTCGAAGAATTGCATGCCTATGATTGAACAATTCCTTGTAGTTAGCATATGCATTTCTCCTGTGGCCACGTCTCCTAAACTCGCTGAGATGGTACTTGACTCCACGGTAGGGAGCAAGGAATGATGGTGTGTTTGCATATCCACCATCTACAAGATAAAATTTTCCAAGCGGCACAGTAAATCCCTTGGCAAGAGCAGACCGCAACACTCCTGCATCGGATGCAGATCCTTCCCATCCAGCCGAGATGAAAGTGAACTTCAAGTCAAAGTCACAGGCAAACATCACATTCTGCGATAGTGTCCCTTTTCTATTTCTAAAAGGACTGGCCTTGTCTTGTCCAATTGTGATAGGGATATGTGTACCATCAATAGCGCCAATGCAGTTCTGCAGGTAAGAAAAATTACTAAATATTTGGATTGTATTTAGGAATGGTATTAAGGAAAGTGTACTGTATGTTTGAACCAACCTGAAAGAATGGCATAAATCTAGGGTCACTTGTAATCTTCATGTGTGTACGGCTTGGATTTGGAAGTCTGATGAATTTTTGTGTTAATGCTAGAATGATATCGAAGAACTCATGTATTTTCCTATGCACTATCTCACCGCTATGTTGAAACACCTTCTTAGCCTATCTATGCTTGCATTATGAGAGAGCATGAACATAAAAAGTCCAAGATGCTCCTCAATCTTCATACCACGTGTGTCACGTAGCAAGTTGTCAGCCCTGAGAAAGTTTGCTACAGCTCTAAATATTTCAGCCTCCATCCTAAATTCTTGCTTGCACCAATTCTCATGTCCCTCGAGGATTTCTTTAACCTTTTTAGCACCAGGAAGAGAAGATGTATGCTCAGGTATTTTCTCTTCATCAAGAAAGGGCATTATAGCAGGGAGAAGAACAAAGAAAAGCTCCTCATCTTCTTCTTCCTCTTCCAACAGAAAGTTCCTAGTAAGCTCCTCCCAAGAAGCCATCTAGAGTTACACATATGGAACTATATTATTATTATTATTATTATTATTATTATTATTATTATTATTATAATATATATATATATATAGTAGAGAAATATAATGTCATTCAAGATCATTCAAGACACATGTTGAGTTCCAGTGAAACAAGTGGTGCTGCGACAGAAGAGACTCATAAAATAAAGGTAAATGATATACTATTAGAAACCTTACAATTTAGTAGAGGAATACCAATTTTTAGTACTAATAAGACAATGTAGTCTACATTCAAAACTCACGTACAAGCAAGGTCTTATTATTGAGAATTTGCTAGCAGTTAAGAGTTGCAAACAAGCAAGGTCCCCCCACAGACCACAGTTATGCATATCTTAACATAAATCATCTTGCAAATAACAGTGAAACAAATGAGTTAAATTTTCAGAAATTGGTCACTCTGCTTCTATAACATTAAGTTTCTAAGTCAACTAAACTTCTCATCCTAACTACAAAGGCTAGAGACATATAAACAGATAACCTTAGCAACAAATAAGATCTCATAGCAGTTTCTGATATTGGAATATCAAGTCAATCACATAAATAATCCAATTCAAGTCAATCACAAAAATGTGGCCAACCATCACTGATTACGTTGTCTCACCTTTGGCAATTTTATCTTCTCTTCTATTGCCTTCTTCAGAGATATGGCCTGTCTCCAGTCAGGTTGAACCTATAGCAAAAAAATGGTGTAAGTTAGATATTGGAATATCAAAGCAACAATATCCATGAGAATTTGGGAATTCTAAATCTTAAGATTCACTGGTCCTACCAGATAAGCCAGATCGAACTTCTGACAAGAATAATAAACAATTTGAGATATGCTAGCTTCCAGTACATACCACATACCTAGTGCACATGTATGTTATAGCAAAGAAAACCAAATTAATTCCGCAAACTTAAATATTCACATTCACAATTTTCATAATTGTTGTGTGCACGTAACCAATTACTGCATAGTGCAGAGGCAGGACAAGAGTGGTTCCTCCATGAAAGGTTAGCATTGCTTCATGGTTGTAATCAGAGCTGAAAGTTTAGACGGCGGAGGGATCTGCAGCAGCTATGAAGTTATGATGATGTTGGGAACCCTGTTTGGGTGGGGTGTGAAGTGAAATTTATGTTCTTGAACAGAAAGACCTGAAAATCTACATAGAATTGCTGCATACAGGATCTTACTGGCAGCGTATTGTTTATGTTTTTAGTTAATATAATAATATATATAGCTAGTTAGCGGGCAGCACTAAAAACACTATGTTCAGATTTAGGCCTCAGCTTGTACTCTATCCTTTTTAATTCTTATTCTTTTTTTCCTGACCACAGTTCATCGTTGTAGATTTCACATCATTATATTCATTGAAAGGTTGTAATGCTCCAACCGAAACTTAGCACTCCGTTACCTTTTCTTTTTGGTAAAAAAAAGTGTTAACTATGACCCAAATATTCACATTATACCCAGTGTACATTCACAATTTTCACAATCTCGAGCTGCGAGATGGTACTACTAGTGCTAAACACCCCACATCAGAAGCTCGATCTTTCGAGTGACAAGGAGGATGGAGGAAGGGCTCACCAGATCTTGGGACGAGGCAAGGCGATCAGGCAGGGGCAGTCACGGAGTAGTGATGAAGATTGAGCCGGTGCGGTTGGTTCGGCGAGCGGCGGCGTCGCTAAATCAGCCTCAAGTGGCCGAACGTCGAGGTGGCGGCGGCAACCCTAGGATCTACAAGAATCAGTCTGTGACAAGAGAGGATCGAGAGACGCGAAACCCTAGCGGGATAGGTTGAGACGACCTCACCGTTGGCTTCAGCTGAAGCGACGAGAAAACGGAAGGGAGGTGGCTACGGGATGCTGCGACGGCGACGGCCTGAGATGCTGGGGTGGCGGCGTCCTCGCCACTAGCGGCTGCGCGACTGGAGGAAGATGCGAAGTCGCGACTCGCCCCGGGGAAACCCGCCCGGCCTCAGGAGTCGTGGTTTTCTAGCCCAAGGAAAACGCAGGGAAGCGGGCGTCAATACCCGGGTTGGTGGGCTTCCAAAGTGCTCGAAGAATTTCCATGGAAGAGACTGCCACGGGGAAATTGGCCCAGGAAAATAGCAGGGATCCCCACGGGAAGTTGGGCTGCCAAAGTAGGCCTAAGGAGGGAGCTGCCCAGGCTCCTGAAGGGGGGGGGGTGAGGGAGTTGGTCGGGGAACCTCGCTAGAGAGGAGATGGAGCCGGCGGGGATGGCCTCGCTCGGGAGGAGGTGGATGCGACTTCGAGAGAGAAGCCACCGAAGGAATGCAAGGCTGAGCTGATCCGCGAGCCAGCGTAGAGGGACAAGGTTCGTGGGCCCCCAAGAACGAGGGGTGGAGGAAGGATTTGGATGCTCACCGAAAGTTAAAGGGCTATTAGAACATAGTTTTTGTCAGGTTACTCATATTTAGCTATGGATACCGGAGACTGTGCTAGAGATGCTCTTACTGCATTAGTTATTGGAAAAAGTCTAAATAACCCCCTGAACTATGGACCCTGAAACACATAACCCACTGAACTATGAAACGGTCTAATTTACCCCTGAACTATCCAAAACCGTCCATTTTACCCTCTGGGCGGGTTCCGACGACGGGTTACTACAGTAACAGTGTCTGCTACAGTAATAGCGTTTGTCTTTTTATTTATTTTCGCTGAATATTTGAAAAATCATAGTAAATCACAGAAAAATCATAAAATAGAAAATCTAATTTTGTTGGACTCCACATGAGTAGAACTACACAGTGAACATATAATACGGTACGCTTTAGTACAAAGTTTTTACTGTAACTTTAGTCTAAATTGGATTTTCCAATTAATCTAAAGCTACAGCAAAAACTTTGTACTAAAGCATACCATATTATATATTCACTGTGTAGATCTACTCATGTGGAGTCCAACAAAATTAGATTTTCTATTTTATGATTTTTCTGTGATTTACTATGATCTTTCAAATATTCAGCGAAAATAAATAAAAAGACAAAAACGATGTTACTGTAGCAGAATAATTGTTACTGTAGCAAAACCGCCGTCGAAAACCGCCCGGAGGGTAAAATAGACGGTTTTGGATAGTTCAGGGGGTAAATTAGACCGTTTCATAGTTCAGTGGGTTATGTGTTCCAGGGTCCATAGTTCAGGGGGTTATTTAGACTTTTTCCATTAGTTATTATAGTATTATTTGATAGCCCCAGCTGGTCATCCGAAGTTGATCAAACGGAAGGATCTGAAGTTAAGAGAGGTGAGTACGGACCGCCCCTAAGGCATGTTGGGAACATGGGATTCCCTCCTGAATGCTATGTTTTTTCCTACAAAATTATTCTAATTTTGTAAAATTCCTATACGAGTTATACGATAGTCTTGAATACACGAGAAAATAAAAAGGAACAGAAAACGCACGAATTGTGTAAGATAGGAAGAATGGAATTTTAAGATCTTAGGGTCCATTCCCTCCTATTAAGAAATCTTGTTTTGTTTCCCACTTATTAACAAATCTTGTTTAGTTTTCATCCCCTCCCACTTTTCATATATGACACGATATTCCCTCTTCATCTAATCGTCTCTCCTTGGTCAAAAGCAATGGCGAGCTGGCTAGCTATTCAGAAACAGTTGGATAAGGGCATCTACAATGGGTGACTCTGAGCATCTCTAAGAGCCTTTTCAAATCTCACTTTCTAAATTATTATTTGGAGAGTCATTTGCATAATAATCGCTTTCTATATCTTTTCACTCTCCGACAGTTTTTCTATATCTCATACGCACTCTGAAGAGTTATTTTTGTCTTCTATTTTTGGCTAGCGAGAAATCCAGAATAGAAGATGGCTATATTTGGATAACCATTTAGACAAGCTGTTAGACGGTACTTTTTCACCAAAATCTCTATTCCTAACATTTACGAAGGATTTAGAGAGTCTCTTAGAGTTACTCTCATAAGCTAGCTCTAAATATTTTTTTAATATTTTTATTAAAGAGACTCATAGACACATTCCAAGATCATAGGAGAGTGTCATGTGGAGTCATCTATATTATGAGGTATATGCTAAAAGTTAATACTATTGAAGAAGTTGACTTAGAGCTGGTAATTAGCTTATACCATTATAGGCGCTCTAAGTGACGATTTTATATTCCTCTGTTTCCAAGGAGGCATTGATAGGTTGATATAGCCTACGAAGAATGAGCTGATCCAATTCCTGCAAAATAGGTAGGGGAATTGAACTGAAATATCCAACTCGCGCCAATCCGATTGGTTTTTAGGATAAATTTGCTCCAACACACTTTCCAGTTGTAGTCTTTGTTTAGAAACATTGTTGAATCATGTCTTTGCTTAAGGACACTATACTTTTCAGTCAGTTTGTCGGTAGACAAAAAAGAAAAATCAGTTCTTGTTCGGGAGGAGAGAGAAAGATTTTGAAAAAAAACCGTAAATTTTAGCCTCATCAAAGTGGCATCCACATTGTCAGTCGTAGCCGGTGGCGTTGCCGCACACGCCCAATGACCTGACCGCATCTCTGGCATGACATCACCGTGTTGTGTTCTACTTTGCCTCTGTTCACACAACAATGCAATGCTCATTTTTTTAGAAGTCAAACTATTTAAAATTTGATAAAATTTATATAAAAAATACTAACAATCATGATACAAAATAAGTATCATTAGATTAGTTATAGAATATATTTTTATAATAAATTTATTTGGAGACATAAATGTTAATACTATTTACTACAAACTTAGTTAAACTTAAGCTAGATTAACCCACACGGTTCCTATAATTACATTCTTCTATGGACGCCGGAGTACTACAGTACAGGTCGGCTGTTCAGTGGTTATCAACCTTTGACATACCGCACGGATCGATCTCCACGGGCAACACGTGGTACAGTCCACGACGTGGAAAGGCTTGCCGTGGTCGACTGGTCTACTCGCCAAGTTTTGTGACTCTTCCATGCCACTTCAGAGATAAAACTGAATGAGCGGAATATATTATATGAACCCGGGAAGTTATGTTCAGATTTCATTGATGCATTATATGAGATTGCTGAAAAGTTTTTACAATGAGCCAATCCTTGTAGGGACAAACGATTTTATTTTGATAATGCTGATAATGGAGTTTTCTTATAAAATGTCATTAAAAATTCAAGCTGAAATGAAACTTTAATCTGTAATTGTTCTTAAGATGCACTTGCTATACAAATGAGTTATACAGTTGCCAAACAATCAGGGGCGGAGTCAGGTACAACTCCCTAACAAGTAGGGTGAAGTCAGGGGGACGGGAGAGGCCATATGCCCCCTCTCAGCACAATAATTTTCTTTTACTTAATATATAATTTAATAACTTGTACATCAAATAGTTCAACTGGGTTGCTGCTGCAATAGCACAACGCACGAGCCCAACAGACTTGACATACAGATTCCACACGTACAGAAAATATTACAGGTTCACTCATTCATCGAATAGTTCAACCAAGCTGCATCTGCAATTCACGAGCACAACATGTTTGTGATCCTTCCATTTGTTGTAAGCCCTGTAGATGTTGGTTATCGGCCCAATGACAACATATAACGAAACAAATAGCTTGGACCGACTTGCAAACTTTGTTTGCTTGACCTTGGCCCACCAATGGTGTCGTTTTACCTTACAATACTTTTGCACGTCTAGTTTCACCTTTGACTTCACTTTATTTGCTTAACACTGTGTTGTTCAGCTTATTAAAAGTTAGCAACTGATTTGTCGTCCCCAAAGGTATGAGATATAACCTTTTTTTTGGCTCCACCTGAACTGCTAGCAGTCCCATGAGGAACTCCACCTCTCGCATTGGCTCCTTGTACATGGCGTAGGATGTCTACTAACCTTCCTTCAGCATATCCCTGTCCGGCTTAGCCTTCTGCCTCTCCTGTCTGAGCTCCTCGTAGAAGCCGTGGCACCTCTGCTCTAGCTCGGCAAGCTGACCTTGGAGCATGCTCGTCTGCACCGCGGTGAGCTCTAGCTCGAGGTCCTGCGTCCTCGCCTGGGAAGCGGTGAGCTGTGGAGCTGATAGCTGCACCTCACTCGTCCACGCCGCCTCCGCATCGCGTGCATGCTGAGCGCGTGCTGCCCCACTGGTGGTGGTAACAGTACATGGCTAGCGCCATGAGGCTAACAGTTCCCTAACAAGAAGGCTTAGAGTCAAGGGGTGGGTAGAGTAAGGGGCTGGAAGGGGCCATATGCCCCCCTCCCAGCACAACAAATTTTTTACTCAGAGTTAAATGCACCACATGTCCCTGAACTTGTAAGCGTGTGTCACATAGGCATCTGAACTTTAAAAATGTATTTCTGGCCCCCTAAACTTGTTAAGTGGTACACATAGGCCCCTGAATTTTGAAAATGCATTTCTGGCCTCCTAAACTTGTCAAGCGGTACACTACAGGCCCCCGAACAGTAACTTTTGATATTTTTCTAAAACTTTTTTAGAAATCCAACTTAAGAAGTAAGGATAAGGTGCTATGATGAGGATAAGATGATAGTGCAACGACATGGTTGGTGGGTAGGGGCGTAGAGTAGTAGGAGGCCACCAACGGCATGGTTAAGCTGAGGCACGTACGGTACCCTTATACGGATGGATCGATATAGGGCGCTGCATTTAATTCACAGCAGTGAGATACGCACGGTGGCAGGCTGGCAGCAGGTTCAGGTGCTGATTATTGCTGGTTGGTGCATACCGAAATCTTCTCCAGGACTCCGGGCAGAGGCAGTTGCCTCGGAACGGTAACGTACGGAGTGCGTACCGTCGGACGATGTTGCATGAGTGTGAGATGGATTGCTCTCAAGACTACATGCGGTTCTGTTTTGGCATCATTGCATGACAAATCATTTTCATTCTCTCGTACGTCTGCAACTTTGCAATGGAAGCCCTAGGCACGCTGCAAGATAATAATATGCCTTGATCAGTTTTCTTTAAGTTGATGCAATATTAATGCATGGCCGCGTGTGCCTCGCCGACGCTCTGTATATACTCTTACGCTGGCAAGAACATACATGCGCTCAGATGCAGCATAACTTACGCAGCCATGCATGACAGCACGTGTATGTGTGCTGCTGCTGCAGACGACGACCATGCACGAGGACGAGGCAGCCTGCAGAGCTCCGGCGTCACGTCGCATGCGGTGTTACTATTCATGGGCCTGTGGTGTACCACTTGACAAGTTTAGGGGGTCAGAAAATGTATTTTCAAAGTTCAGGGGTCTATGTGTACCACTTAATAAGTTTAGGGGGCCAGAAATGTATTTTCAAAGTTTAGGGACCTATGTGACACATGCTTACAAGTTTAGGGGCTTGTGGTGCATTTAACTCTTTTACTTAATATATAATTTAAGAAACTATATTTATTTTAGAAAGACTAGTAGCCATGCACGTGTCGCATGTGTTTATGATTTTGATAGTCGACGCATTTATAATAATACTATGATATAGTTTCTGAATTAATTTGCTAATGAGATTCGATTGTTCTCTTAAAATATCACTCGGCCACCGGATGACCCAATCACTCGGCCACTCAATACCTCAGACACTCATTTAATCGTTCACTCATCTATTCAAGTAATTAACCACTTAGGCACTTAGACGCATAGACAAAATATTATTGGGGTTACATAATCTTAGATAACAATGTTTCCTATATATATCTTCAAAAATTGAAGTTAATATAAATGTTGACAAGGTGTCTAAAAAGTTCCCTTGAAAGGTTGAAATAACAAATAAATTTTTAGAAATAGATTCTTATAACATATAAGAGATATCCATGGTATATGATGATGAGGGAAATACAATAATGATATATTGAGCGGCTTGCGGCACGCACATGGATGTAGAAAAAAATTCATTTGAAAAGGTCTCTCCGGAGACATCTGATAAAGAAAAATTCATTTGAAAAGGAGGAATTACAGTTGGCGAATAACGTATATTATGTACAGCTAGTGCATATTGAATTCCCATCAGGTAAACAAAAAGCTGCATTTCCTATTATTGACAGTAATCAAACAGTACTTGCTGTATGCCATCTTGCATGAGCATATATGCAGGACTGTCCTCTAGCTCGTCCTTCACCTCCGCGTTCGACCCAAGCTGGAACAAGGCGCGAGAACCTCGCGGATCACGTGCTGCGCCTCTGTTCGCGGCCGCGTTCCCAAACCACTGTTCAGTTTCCAATTTCCATCCCCTCCCACAGTCCCATTTCTCATATATGATCTGCTCGTACACGTGCCAACGTCGAGGAGAACGTGCATGATCAGCGGCAGCAGGCAGCAGAAGTGTGGTTGGACCACTTTTAGCAGGTGCAGAATGGTCATTCTTACACCCCTCACTCTCAATGCACTAGAAAATCATTATTTTATTAGTTAGTTAGGGTGTGTAACAGAAAATTATTTTACTTGAAAGGTGCCTATTGCTAAAGATAATATCAAGTACTCCCTCCATTTCGAATTGTAAATCATCTTTTTATTTTTTCTAATATATAAATTTTACTACTGTATATCTAGGTGAATGTCACGCTCCTAGATAACTATCGGCGTATACGCGCGGCGAGAAGTATAAGTGACTGGAGGCAACGACGGATCTAAGGGGGGCTGGGTGGGCTCCAGCCCCCCTAATGACTTGATTTACCACTAAAAACACTGTAGCAAAAACATCAAATCACCGTTAAATCTTCATGCAAATCAACATCTCCATTGTTTTAGCCCCCCTTGATTCTCATCCTGCATCCGCCACTGACTGGAGGGTGGCCGGTACACGCTCGGCGGTGAGCACAGCGGAGCTGTCTTAAGTAGCCCTGGGCGTTCGGTCTGACCGAACTGATCGGTCTCGGTCTTCGGTCATTTTGAAAGTTCGGTCATCTAAAAACGGAGACCGATCGATTAGTTTCAAAACTCAAGACCGAGCAAGTTCGGTCTCGGTTAGTTCGGTTCGGTCTCGGTCATGACCGAACTAATCGAACTTCACAAAACAACTACTAAATATTGTAATTTGTAGCAAATTTTACCAATATTTTTTCTATTTCAAGGCAAAAATACAATACAAAATATAGATTAAACATAGTGATAAGAGTGATGGTTGATATAAACCCACTAGAATAAATATTATATCACTAATAATAGTCTAAATTACATATTATGTCAACAAAATTCAAATGTTCGGTTAATTCGGTTAGTTCGGTTACCCGAAGGTAATGACTGAAGACCGGACTTAGTTCGGTTACTTCAAACTGAAGACCGAACTTGTGACCGAAATTTTCGGTCTCGGTCACTTCGGTCTCGGTCTCGGTTAGTTCGGTTCGGTCTTCGGTTAATTATGCCCAGGGCTAGTCTCAAGCAAGGAAGCCTGGAGGAGGAAGACGATAGAAATGGAGAATAATTGCTTTGTTCATCTGTGCCTGTCTCAAGAGTAGCATGAGGCATATATGGTTTCATACATGGGCAAGCCCAACACAACAAAAGGCACGTAAGCCTAACAATGACCCACTCCCTAATAGTATTGCAGGCCCATATGCTAGGTCATGACAGTGTATAGTAAAAGCTATACACCTAAAAAGTTATAACGATGTTTCAGAAAAAGAAAAGCTACAACAACTTATAATTTGAAATGGAAGTAACCGTGTTTACTACAAAAGCTGTGGCCTATTTATGATTTTTCCAGGATATACGACCAGCATTTATGGCCTTTTGTATCCTACAATGAAGAACACACTATGGCAAACAAGCGCTTCTAAAATTTGTTTTTCTAGACGTGTGACGTCCATCATTGGCACACGACGATTACATTAGGACTCTAGCCATTGGATGTAGAGATATGGGACAACCAGAGACTAATGGGGCCCATAGGAAAATTATATGACTGGTTTGCATTGGGAAATGCAGTAGCCTTAGGCCATCGATTACATTACAACGTGGAAGATATTTTTTTTCTAAGGCAGTCAATCATCAGTGTGATTGGCAGTGATGGTTATTGTTGCGCTGCAGCTACAACTGCACTGGTTGTAGGCTTGTAGCTACCAGCAACCAGCAGCCTGCCAGCATTTGATTTACGACTACTGCAATTCAAAGCTGGCGGGAAGAACTTGATGACACGACAAATGGCAGGAATTTTGATTTTCAATACAATTCTTATATCAGAAGAAAAAGGCACAATTCTTACATTAGCAACAACAATTTCAAGGAATTCACAGCTGGAAAAATGGCTCTGTACATCAGGATTTATTAGATTATAAGCATCCAAACATAAAGCAGCTTTGAGCTCGCATGATATGATCCCTAGGAGGAACAAGGTGCTAGGAAGTTGATAACAAATTTATAAGAGATAAACTAGGCAGGCTTCTTTAATGTTCAGGTGTTCTTTGCTCCAGATTCACTTCCACCCTTCTTGCAGGATCCAGTTGCATATAATTATAGGGCTCAGTTGTTTCCTCCCTACAAACCATAGGTCCATGCAAGAAACTGATTATGCTAACGGAAAGAATAATCTACAGGATCGAAATACTCTGCAAATTTTCATTGCTCCAATAAGTATACAGAAGGCCAATTATAGTTTCAGAAGCAAGTGGCCAGAAGCAGTGGCAGATCTAGGATTTAATGGAAAATGGGGCTAAAGTCATCTTCAACCTCTAGAGCCCTTCATTTCTCTCTTTCATATCTAAGAAAATTAGGAAGGGCTCCATTGTCATGGAGGTGGTAGGAGGGGCTTGAGCCCCACCTGCTCTACCGTTAGATCCACCTCTGGCCAGAAGGTACACACCATTCATGTGAAGCAAAAAAAAGCTGAGAGCAAGTCCGCTGAACAACACTATATTATTACTACAAAATTAATAAAAGATATGGGGAATATGTAAGCTTGAGAACAATCCAACATCACTCATGTAACAATTTAGTAGCAACGATAACTAAGAATTGATTACAGCTACCGGTTGTGACACATGACTTTAGCTCAGTGTACCGCTTCATGAGTCGAGCTCGTTAACCCCTAGAATACCCGTAGGGCTTCCCTAGAGGACCACTGTCCACGTCGCCTTAAATGTTTGCAGCCGTTGGATCTTCCATTCAACGTTTCAGATCGCTCGAAGCAGATTCTCGCCAGCACCCGCTTCTCCTGCTTCTGGTTCCTTTTTTTTTTTGCTTCTCCTCGGCTTCTCTCGTTTCTCTTCAGAATCTGAAAAAAAACAAATATATACCGCGGCTCCTGCTTCTCATTCCACATTCTTTCCCTTCCCCTCTCTCTCGCGTTGCTCTCTCTCTCCCTCGTCCTCCCGACGCTACGGCGACGGCGCCAAGCCTGAGCGCGACGGCGGGCGCCGCCCTCCTCCTCTTCCTCCTCCTCCTCCTCCTCCTCCCCTTCCTCCCCCTCTCCCCCCTTCCCTTGCGAGGCTGCGACGGGCGCGGCGAGGCGACGGCGCCCCTAGGGCGGTGCGCCAGCGCGGGAGGGGCTCGGCGGCCCCCTCCCTCTCCCCATCCTCTGTAGCGTGGGAGGGGCTTGGTGGCCCCCTCCCTCTCCCCATCCTCTGTCAGCCTCCTCAACGCCTGCTCCCGCTAGGGAGCTTGTGCTCCTTTGCTCGACGAAACCCTAGGTCCAGATCCTATCTCCCTTGCATTTTTTTGTTGCAATTGAGAACTACAGATTATAGAGCTTCAGCTGGTTCTATTGACTTCAATATTTTTTTTGCCTCTGTAGATTTGTTCAAAAAAATTACCTCTGCTTTAGTAAAAAATTGTTGCATGTACAGATTACTATGCATTGATTTGTCATGTCCTTGCAATGGATTGTGTCCATTCATTGAAACAGCAGCAAGGCCAGTGCCTTTTATATGCCAATTTTTTCCTTGTGTGATTTACGACACTGTTTCGTATGTCCAAGTGCTCCTTCTGGTAGATTCCTGCTTAACTGAATCCAATGAGTTTCCAGAAAGAATGATGCTCTATTTTTTATGTCATGGCAGTATTACCTCGATCTAGACCCATGGGCTCCATTCGATTTTGGGGGATTGGAGCTGAATCGGCTTGCGAGGACAGCAGCAGTCAGTGCTGCCATCAGTGCTACGATGACTTTTGCGAGGAATAGAGCGCTCGGCAACGGGCATCGTCATGGCATCCCCAGCAGGCAAATAGGTAAAGTCTCAAACCCAAAGAGTCCGAACTGTCTTCAGGAAAAAAGAAGAATCGAAGTAGCTACATGCTGTTGTTTAAATATTTTTAAGATACAAATGAGGCTGCAATCAGAGATCAGCCCATTTCTTGGTTAAGAAGAGAATTTTTTTTGTTGCTGATTTGTCTTCTATGTGTTGCTTCATAAGCAGTGATGTTTCCAGGTTTTATATCAACATCTTCCATTTTCCTGGTAAAACAGAAATTCCAGTTTCACAGTCAATTGAAACAGAGATTTTCCTGAGCTAAAACCTTATATTAGTATACATATACATAGAGATTTAACTTTCACATATCCATGCTTATTATATACCAAGAGAGCTATTAGTATTTTCCCCAAATTACTTACTGAGATGGCTTCTTACATGGATGGTGTCTGCTCCAATTTTAGAATTAAGATTTTTCGTTGCTAAGAAGCAAATAGGTAGTTTATACACATTCAGGAGCTTAAATATACCTTGTTGTTTTCTTGGATCCATTTGCGATGCCATTAAATTCAAAGCCCCCCGTGTTCAGACCAACTCAATTCCAGCCAAAAAAAAACAAAGGTTGCCTCTTAATCTCGGGTCTTTGCAAGGCTGATATGTCTTCTATTGGGGAATAAGATCGCTCTTGTGTGCTGTTGGACATAATATATTCCATCTGTTTTTACTGCCTCAAATAAGAAAAAAGGCTCTTCCTCTGTGTATTTTGTTAGCTAATATAAATGGTCATTGTCCTTAGCTATTGCAATCTCAACTGGATACATCCTCTCTATTTTATCTTTCGACTGAAATTGTTTTTATCTCTGGATTGGCTACACAGATTCAAAAAAATCGAAACCTATTACCCTTTGGTGGAGTTTAGAATAGCTGTCATGCCAACTTGATGCCGCTTCCTACTTCCTGTTGATCTAGATCGTTCAAACCCACGTACATCACCTCTTAATTAAGATTTGCAGACTTTGAGACAGGTTCTCAAGTTTTTTTTTCCTAAACAGACTCCACCAACGCCTGTGTGTTTTTGTTTCCCAACTAATAGTGCTATTTCTCCTTCAATCTTATTCTGCACATCATTAGCTGATTATGCCATTGCCAATAATGTACCCATTCTAATTTTACCATATGTCGATGCCTGCGATGTGCCATGCCTATGCTACGATATGCCATTGTTGATGCACGTGCCATTGCTGATGGTGTATTGGGAAAACAATTTTACCATGACAGTGACTGTGAGGTGCATCTGATAAGTCTGACCATATTTTGATGCCATTACTATTTGCCATTTTTTTGGTCGAACATATTTCAGTGGGAGTCACAATATGGCATATCAGAATTTGCAGTTATGATTATCGTTATTTTTACATATATTCCTATTCCGCCTTTATTTACCTGAGTCATTTGGCCTATGGAGTGACATGAGCCATTACATTATATATATATATATATATATATATATATATATATATATATATATATATATATATATTGTTCTTCTTGTTATTCTTAATCAATTGAGGCACTTTGGCAAGCAGTGATAAGCCACTTTGAGGAATGTTTCTTTCCAATGCATAGTGTACATACTGAGATAAAAAAATTTGGTCTCCTGATATATGCTTAAACTTAGTTACCATATTGTTGTATCATGTATGATTTGCCAGGGGTGATAAAGTTGTTGTTTTTTTTGCAATGTAGTGACCACCGCTGCCTCAGACAGAAAGACAACTGAAAGATCTTGAAACTACTCTCCCACTGCAAAATGATTTGGAAGAAGTGCCATCATATATATGTTGATTTCAGAAAACATCACACATGTACATGGAAGCTCCTATAGCTTTTGTCTTGCACAAAAGAAAAAAAAATCCACTCAACTTACTTACATGTTCAAGAATTCCACAGCTAACGCTTTCCAACTTTCGTTATTGTAGGACATGTTAATCCATTATTCTTCACCAGCATATGTTATTCCGCAAATGGTCACTGCTTACTGCTCAAATTTTTAAATGCAGCCTATTCTGTAAAAGTTTTTGTGCCATGCCCCCAGAATGCACGGGTCACTCCGAAAGTTGGATCTAATATTTCATTTAGCAAAATTCTCAGCCACCGGCAACGCCATCATTCGGTCGTTAGTGCAGCATATAGAATTTTGATGGAAAGATTGGATAACTCAGAACCATCCAACATCCTATATTTTGGCTTTTTTTAGTAGGGCACTTTTGGCTTTGACTACTCTGGAGGAGTTGAAAGCATCTAGGCTCCTGTGTTGGTTTCGGCAATTGATGATAACGCATTATTACCATGACTAACGTGTGTTTTGCAGAAACATTGGTAAGTTAGGTCATGGAGATGATAACTGCTTTGGGCACTGTGGTATTCATGTCCCTTGATGGAAATCGTTTCGGTTTTCAAAGAATCAATGACAAGATTAAGGACGGTTAGTTTCGGATGTCAAGGTGTTGAGTTACATCTGGAATAGTCGTTAGGATCTTTGTTTCTTCCTTTGATCGTACTATAAAGGGGGGCATGAGCGAGTAGCTTGACCTAGGTGAGTCTTTTGTTTAGGTGTGGTGCACACTTGTCAAACTTAGCACTAGGTAGCTCTAGAAAAGCTTAAAGTTCAGTTGGAAGCAACTTGGTTCAAGTTGCGACGCGTTTCGAAGACGTTTGAGCAGTTTACCTGTGACCAGACGCGGTCCTTGCTATGACCGGACGCGTCCGATCAGTACTAACAAGTCACTGCGTCGTTAACTGACTGACCAGACGCGGTCCTTGAGAGGACCGGACGCGGTGGTCAGTCTGACATGTGTTCCAGAGGGTAAACAGTGTAATCGGACGTGACTGTGAAGTGATCGGCGTGTCCGGTCACGTTCCAGTAAGGTCCCAAGCTGACCTAACGCGTCCTATCATCTATGATCGGACGCGGTCGAGCGTCAGATCAGTTTCCAGTAAGGCTCTTGCATGATCGGACGCGTCCAGTCATCCCTGATCGGCGCGTCCGGTCATCTTTGATCGGCGCGTCCGGTCATCTCAGATCGGCGTGTCCGGTCACTCAGCGCTAACCTTTGGTTTTTGACCGTTACACTTGACCGGCGCGTCCGGTCATTACGCGTTTTGCTGATTCGGCAGGTAACGGTTGGATTTGTCTGAGGGGTGTATAAATACATCTCCTCCACCTTTTTTAGAGGTCTCTTGCTCATTTATTCAGCTAAGAAACACCTTTGGAGTGCAAGGGAGTGCAAGAGCCCTAGTGAGGATAGTGATTTGAGAATCAAAGTTTGAGATTCCTCACTAGTGACAAGAGTGTAGCAAGTGTGCATCCATCTTCTCATTAGGATTGTTGTGGTCAAGTGAGAGTTCTAGCTTGTTACTCTTGGTGATCGCCATCACCTAGACGGTTTGGTGGTGATTGAGAGTTTGGTGATCATCCGACGAGATTGTGGGTGACCCAACTCATGTTGTGAGCGGTTTTGGGTGATTCGCCGCGATGGAGTGTCGAAGAATCAACCCGTAGAGAGCACTTGATCCTTGCGCAGATCAAGGGGGAGCTACACCCTTGCGCAGGTGCTCCAACGAGGACTAGTGGGGAGTGGCGACTCTCCGATACCTCGGCAAAATATCGCCGTGTTCCTAACCCTTACTTTTAAGCATTTACATTCATGCATTACTTTCATTGCTTGTTTACTTTCCTAGAATTGCCATGCTAGTCCAGGATTGGAACTTAGGGTGCAAAACTTTTTCCGGTAGAATCACAAGGAACACTAGTAGGCACTAGGGGTGAAGTTTGGCTTGTAGGATTTAATTCTTGCAATTAATTTTTAGAAAAGCCCAATTCACCCCCTCTTGGGCATCATGATCCTTTCAATTGGTATCGGAGCCGTGTTGCTCTTTATTTAGGCTTCACCGCCTAGAGCAAGATATCTAATGGGGAAGGACCACCTCCCACTTTTGAGGGAGACGATTTTCCATATTGGAAAATTCGTATGGAGGCGTACCTCGAAGCCATAGATGTTGGATGCCTTAGAGCCGCAACCGAAGGGCTTCCTCCTATAAGGAATCCCGCCAACCCAAGTGGTGACGAGGAGAAGTACGACCGGTGGAATGCAAAGGCAAAAAATGAAGTGGTTGTTACAAAGATAGATGACAAACAAGTGATTTTCAAGGGTTTTAGATACAATAATCTCTATCTTGTTGACTTCACCTCCGAAGATGCAAACTTGATGACATGTTTGAGAAGGACAAACCTTTTAGTGCATGTCAAGCCGACAAACAAGTTGCAAACACTCATCCAACCAAAGCTTATATGTCAACATCAAGAGTACTAGAACTTCTACACATGGATTTGTTTGATCCTACAATTTACAAGAGCTTGGGTGGAAATCTCTATTGCCTAGTGATTGTGGATGACTACTCAAGATACACTTGGACTTTCTTTCTTCATGACAAATCCGAAGTGGCAAATTGCTTCAAGAAGTTTGCAAAGAGAGCTTAAAATGAATTTGAAGTCAAGATAAAGAAAATTAGAAGTGACAATGGCAAAGAGTTTGACAACACCAACATTGAAGCTTATTGTGATGAAATTGGAATCAAGCATGAAGTTTCATCAACCTACACTCCTCAACAAAATGGTGTAGTTGAGAGAAAGAACCGGACCTTGATCACTCTTGCAAGAACAATGCTAGATGAGTACAACACACCGGAGAAATTGTGGGCCGAGGCAATCAACACCGCATGCTATGCTTAAAATCGTCTCTTCCTATAAAAGTTTCTTGGCAAGACCCCTTATGAGTTGCTAAATGGGAAGAAGCCGGCCATCTCATTCTTCCGGGTGTTTGGTTGCAAATGCTACATCTATAAGAAGCGTCAACACCTAGGGAAGTTCCAAAGACGTTGTGGTATTGGTTTTCTTGTTGGTTACTCATCAAAGTCCAAAGCATATAGAGTATTTAACCATGCCACCAGTTTGGTTGAAGAAACATATGATGTAGAATTTGATGAATCTAATGGCTCCCAAGGAGCAATTGAGAATTATGATGATGTAGGTGATGAACCATTGAGAGAGGCCATGAAGAACATGCCGGTGGGAGACATCAAGCCTAAAGATGATGAAGACGATGTACAAATTGTCAATCCACCATCTTCATCATATGTGCCTCAAGATGATGACAAGAATGAGAGAGTTAAAAATAAAGATACTCATGTCTCTCATCAACAAGCCGAGGCACAAGCTCAAGATGTTGATGCTCCCCATCCTACTCCTCAAATGGTTGATTGAAGAAACTCACCCCTACTTCAAGCGCATCCACAAGATCTCATCATGGGGAGTCCTACAAAGAGTGTAATGACTCGATCTCAAAAGTTTACTTCTTTTGTTGAACATCACTATTTTGTCTCTTGTCTTGAACCTAAGAATGTAGAAGAAGCTCTTCAAGATCCGGATTGGGTGAATGCCATGCATGAAGAATTGAACAACTTCGCCCGCAATCAAGTTTGGACACTTGAAGAGCATCCAAAAGACGTAAGAGTCATTGGAACCAAGTGTGTGTTCCGCAACAAGCAAGATGATCAAGGCGTAGTAGTAAGAAACAAGGCAAGACTAGTAGCAAAAGAGTTCTCTCAAGTTGAAGGTCTTGATTTTGGAGAGACTTTTGCACCCGTTGCAAGACTTGAAGCCATTCGTATCCTTCTTGCATATGCATCACATCATGAAATGAAACTATATCAAATGGATGTGAAAAGTGCTTTTTTAAATGACTTCATAAATGAACTAGTCTATGTTGAACAATCTCCCGGGTTTGAAGACCCTAGATATCCTAATCATGTTTATACGTTGTCCAAGGCGCTATATGGGCTTAAGCAAGCCCCTAGAGCATGGTATGAGCGCCTTTGGGACTTTCTCATTGAGAAGGGCTTCATTATTGGGAAGGCTGACACCACACTATTCATCAAGAAGTTTAATGGAGATATCTTCATTTGTCAAGTCTATGTTAATGATATTATCTTCGGGTCAACAAATGAAGATTATTGCAAGGAATTTGGTGAATTGATGTCGAAAGAGTTCGAGATGTCTATGATTGGTGAGCTAATATTCTTCCTTGGTTTTCAAGTCAAGCAAATGAGAGAAGGGATTTTTATCTCTCAAAAAAAGTATACCAAGGATCTTCTCAAAAGATTCAAGATGGAAGAATGCAAGCCAATCAAGACCCCAATGCCAACTAATGGACATCTCGACCTAGATGAGGGAGGTAAACCAATTGATCAAACTCTTTACCGTTCTATGATTGGTAGCTTGTTGTACCTTATCACATCTAGGCCCGATATCATGTTTAGTGTGTGCATGTGTGCTCGCTTTCAAGCGTGCCCAAAAGAACCTCACCTAAGTGCCGTAAAAAGAATCTTAAGATATCTTAAGTACACCCCAAGCATCGATCTTTGGTACCCCAAAGGAGCTAGATTCAAACTAGTTGGCTACTCCGATTCGGATTATGCCAGTTGCAAAATTGATAGAAAAAGCACATCCGGAGGATGCCATCTGCTTGGGAGGTCCTTAGTATCTTGGTCATCTAAGAAGTAAAATAGTGTGGCTTTGTCCACCGCCGAGGCGGAATACATTGCCGCGGGGTCTTGTTGGGCAAAAATCTTATACATAAAACAAACCCTCCTAGACTATGAAGTTGTTCTTGAAAAGGTGCCGCTTTTATGTGACAATGAAAGTGCCATTAAAATTGCAAATAATTCGGTACAATACTCTCGCACCAAGCACATTGATATCCGCCACCACTTTCTAAGAGATCATGTTGCTAAAAATGATATATCATTAGAAGGTGTAAGAAGTGAAAATTAATTAGCGGATATCTTCACTAAGCCTTTAGATGAGGCTACCTTTTGTAGGTTGAGAAGTGAACTAAATGTGCTTGATTCTAGTAACTTTAAAAAATGAGCTTGTGTTGTCCCTTGCATTGCATTGTACATTATGTCATGTTTAAATTCCCGCAATGCATCTAGAACTTGTCTAACACGGTTACGATAACCCTCCTTTGGAGGAGTGAAGAAGCCTAACCGTGGATCAAACTTGACAAGCAACTAGTCTACCTTTCTCGTTTTGCATTGCATATGCATGGTTGTTGCTTTGTCGTTTCTCTTCAGTTTAGCTTTGAGTAACCTCTGTGTTCGTCCATGAATAGAGAGAGCATTTGAAGCTCCCAAGGGTTGATACACTCTATTGCATGGCCATAAGCTGCTCCGCGGGTGTTTATTGAATATTTTCTTAAAAATAATACTAGCCTAAGGCAAAATATTTTGAAAAATTTGAGGGTTTGAGTGAGGTCACTCATATCAGGTTCCAATTGGTGTTTATTTGAGTCTCTTTGAATTGGAACTTGATTGGGAGAAGTCGCGTCGAAAATCGGTTTGAAAAAGGGCGTTTTACAGCGACCGGACGCTGGACCGGACGCTGCATCGGACGCGGTTCTGCTTCACCACCGCGTCCGGTCCCAGCGTCCACCAGCGCGTCCGGTCATTCCTGAAGTTTTTCTTCGAAATCTCTAATCGGACGCTGCACCGGACGCGCAGTTGCTGACCACCACGTCCGGTCCCGGCCACCACCACCGCGTCCGGTCATCCGTTTTAGTTTTCCGGGCAAAAAGTGACCGAACACTCTCAGTGTCTGATCGTGCATAATCAGACGCGTCCGGTCATTCCAGGAGCTTACTGGACTGTGACCGAACGCTGTCTTCACCGCGTCCGGTCATGCGACCACCGCGTCCGGTCATCGCGTAAAAAGCGGATCTCACCCTTTTTAACCGTACGATTGGATCTTGTGTTTCACTTTTCAATCCACCGCCGCCCGTACTCGCCGTGTTCCCAAGCGCCGCCATGCCTCACCATGCCCGTGAGCGCGCCTTCCTCGCTGCGCCCACGCCTTCCTCACCCGCGTCCGCGCCGTGCCGCCGCGCCGTGCTCCCGCACCTGCAGCAGCCGTAGCACCGCCGCGCCCGCAGTAGCCGCAGCGCCGCCGTTCCGCCGCCGCAGCCAAGCCGCCACGCCACCGCGCCGCGCCACCGCGTGCTCGTGCTCGCCACCCGAGCCTCCACCATGTGCCCACGTTCGCTGCCCGAACCCGCCGTCGTTTCTCCGAACGCAACCCTAACCCTAGCCACCCGACCCGTTTGTCGAGGCGTGTTTTTCGCAAAGTTTTCAACTCTGCGAGCCTCTCCATCTCCGCAAGGTGACATCACTGCCTTGGATTAGGGTTTGCCGTTGATTTTCCGATGAATTACTAATTCGATCGTTGATCTCTCGATACTCCAGGGTTTCGGTCGTCGTTTCCGGGCTAGCGTGTCGGGATCGTCTTCCGTTCCTCAGATCTTCGCTCTTTCAAGGTAGCTTTCATGGTCCATTCATATCTTACCTTATATGCTTGCTTGCATTAGGATCTCACTCATCTATTAGATAATATATGTTGCTTATAGTAGATCCATCTATTCTATCGTTTTAGTTCGTCCTGTCGGTGCTGTGTGTGTCAGGTGATCAGTTGTGAATCCGAGGCCAAGCCTATAGATACGGATTAAGGCTAAGCCTCATGAGTGTCAGTTCATCATCTGTTATTTTCTAGTGTTTCTCAGTACAGCAGTTTGACAGTATGGTTCGCTGCAAGAACGCTGGTGGTGCACCTAGTGACGGGGATGATAGTCCCCCCAGGAGGACAGAGGTAGCTCACGGCAAGCGGGTAAAGATTGCTGCCAAGAAGAGAAAGAGAACACTCACAGAGGCAGAAGTGGCTCAGGCAGTTGCAGATGCAGCAGAGGCAGCAGAGAGAGGTGGCAGGAGTAGTGGTATTCGTATTGGCGAGAGTCGCTTTCACCTTGAAGGTCGACAACTTGGTACAGAGGCCATAGAGGAGACAGTGGATGCACCTGCAGAGTAGCCTATAGAGGACCCAGAGGAGACAGACGAGCAGACAGTTCAGACTCCACAACGTCGTCGCTCAGGACGTACGCGAGCTCAGGTGACTCCCAGACCAGAGGGTCAGCGTCGTGGAGGTCGTCCACCTCCCAGGGCTCGAGGTCACCCCCCAGTTGAGCACTTTGACCTCAGGGGTGCTACAACTAGACAGGTCTAGGCCCTCAGGTTCGTTGAGGTCACTCGGTGGTTTCCACCTCAGCGGGATCCCTGGGCTTTAGAGGGTTTATACACTCCTCTGCACGAGGACTTCTATAGGGCCTATGTCGACAACGGGATTGCTTTCAGACCTCAGAGAGTCTGTCGACTGGAGACCTTAGTTGAGGTGGTTGGTGAGCAGCTTCGTCCGCATCTGTCCTTTCTATCTGGATTGTCAGATCTTCTTTGACGGACTGGAGCATACTGCGGGATCTGGGTCAGAGAGTTCTATTCTTCACTTTGGATTGACCCAGCACATCAGTTTATACACTTTGCATTCAGAGATCGTGACCGCAGACTCTACAGCACTAGGGTACAGGAGATTTTCAGACTCTCTGCTTCAGAGACTCTACAGCACCTCCGAGATGCCCTCACGGCGGGACAGTGCCCCCTACAGATATGATCCGACCCTGTTTCCGTGAGCCTTTTGGCGAGGGGTCTCGATGTACACCTGCTAGCCTGACACCCATTGCCAGAGTCCTTGATGCTATTGTAAGGACTCTACTTCCGAGGCTTGGATACAGAGAGGGTTTGACTCGCATACAGCTATGGGTAGTACATCACCTCATCTCACAGACCCCGTTTGACCTTTGGGATCTGATGCTATGTGAGATGGAGGACACCTTGGCAGAGGGATTCAAGGGTCACAGGCAGCTACCGTACGCTCATTGGATATGCTTCATCATCAGATCTTCCTGTGAGCTGCCTACAGAGATTAGAGCAGAGATTTCTGATACCACTACAGCTTTTCTAGAGTATGACATCCGATAGTTGTGGGCATCAGTTACCAGAGAGCAGGCACCTAGCCTAGGATAGCATCAAAGGCCAGAGGTACCAGAGACAGCTGCTGAGCAGGACGAGATCGTTGAGGGTCTTGCTGAGGCAGAGCTAGCAGATCTAGATGCTCAGCCAGCTGATCTAGCCGAGGATGTTGCTACTGACAGCACAGATGAGGATTATCAGCCCATCCCCCGGTACCGCTCTCCTCGGCCTCACGACCATGAGGCCGGTGGCTCTGACTCAGCCTCCCGCTCAGATCTTACCATGGTGGCTATTCTTGAAAGGTTGACCTAGGCCCAGGAGAGACAGGAGGTTTAAATGCAGAGACAGGCTCAGGACACAGTTACAACATTTGCTCAGATTCAGGCTCGTCAGGACGAGCTCCAGAGGCAGCAGCTAGAGTTCCAGAGACAGCAGTTCGAGATGCAGAGGCAGCAGACAGCCACTCAGCAGCAGTACCTAGAGCTCCTGTGCCACCTTGTCACAGTTGGGGTACCTCCACCACCGTCTGTTCTGACTCCAGCATTATAGTCCAGTTGACCTCAGAGTCAGGGACAGTCGAGTTTTTAGTACACCTCCCCCCAGCAGCAGGTGCCTCAGACGTTTCAGTCTCTGAGCTACACTCCTATACAGATGGGATTCACCCCACTAGCTCAGCCGAGACCTCACCTCCTTTCAGGCACTCCCTTCACCGACTTGAGTGCCACCTACAGTGAGCTGACTAGACAACCATCACCTTCGTACATCACTTTCGTGACTACTTCAGAGATGTCAGCTTCAGAGACTGCTGCACTTCCAGTGTCAGGGGCCGCCACTACAGAGACTCTATCATCTTCAGTTGCTTCGATAGATCCCCCTACTCTTGGTGTCTTTCAGGCTCAGGTGACAGTGACTGATCCTATAGTTTCTACTACACCTTCAGTTCCTGCTCCTGTTCTACTGACCCAGACTGCTTCACTGCCACATCTATCTACAGAGGGTCAGCCTGATAGTTCAGAGTCTGAGGAGGACACTTCGCAGTTTGTGATCACTCCACGCTCCTCGGCACCCGACACGACAACTTCAGTTCCCCCGTCAGATCCTTAGTTTTTCTTTTTTGGCGTTTGATGCCAAAGGGGGAGAGAGCGTAGATTCAGGGGAGTGTTAATAGAGGGTTTCGTTCTTCCATGTGTGCTACTTTCATGCATCATGTTTATTTTCTCGCCCTGCATTGTGTGACTTTGAGTTTGTGAGACTGTGTCTTAATTATTATGTCACTTTTTTGTGTTTAGCTCATAAGGTTGTGCTTCCGTGTCTTACTCCGATTTCATATGAGCTATGTTTTATGTGTACCAACTCTTCATATTTTATCTTATGAGTACACTCAGTTGGCTTGGAACACATAAGCAATGACTAATCCCTTGTGCTTACAGCTTTATGCTTATGTGAACCAAGCATGATCGAAAACCTCAACTTATATCTTCTGAATCTAAGTGTTGTCATCAATCACCAAAAAGGGAGAGATTAAAAACATCTAGGCCCCCGTGTTGGTTTCGGCAATTGATGACAACACATTATTTCCATGACTAACGTGTGTTTTGCAGAAACGCTGGTAAGTTAGGTCATGGAGATGATAACTGCTTTGGGCACTGTGGTATTCATGTCCCTTGATGGAAATCATTTCGGTTTTCAAAGGATCAACGACAAGATTAAGGACGGTTAGTTCCGGATGTCAAGGTGTTGAGTTACATCTGGAATAGTCGTTAGGATCTTTGTTTCTTCCTTTGACCGTACTATAAAGGGGGGCATGAGTGAGTAGCTTGACCTAGGTGAGTTTTTTGTTTAGGTGTGGTGCACACTTGTCAAACTTAGCACTAGGTAGCTCTAGAAAAGCTCAAAGTTTAGTTGGAAGCAACTTGGTTCAAGTTGCGACGCGTTTCGAAGATGTTTGAGCAGTTTACCTGTGACCGGACGTGGTCCTTGTCATGACCGGACGCGTCCGGTCAGTACTA
This sequence comes from Saccharum hybrid cultivar R570, assembly GCA_038087645.1. Lineage (NCBI taxonomy): Eukaryota > Viridiplantae > Streptophyta > Magnoliopsida > Poales > Poaceae > Saccharum > Saccharum hybrid cultivar. The sequence continues at coordinate 4,530,824 of JAQSUU010000190.1, read as the reverse complement.
ACAAGTCACTGCGTCGTTAACTGACTGACCGGACGCGGTCCTTGAGAGGACCGGACGCGGTGGTCAGTCTGACACGTGTTTCAGAGGGTAAACAGTGTAATCGGACGCGACTGTGAAGTGATCGGCGCGTCCTGTCACGTTCCAGTAAGGTCCCAAGCTAACCTGACGCGTCCGGTCATCTATGATCGGACGCGGTCGAACGTCAGATCAGTTTCCAGTAAGGCTCTTGCATGATCAGACGCGTCCGGTCATCCCTGATCGGCGCGTCCGGTCATCTCAGACCGGCGCGTCCGGTCACTCAGTGCTAACCTTCGGTTTCCGACCGTTACACTTGACCGGCGCGTCCGGTCAGTACGTGTTTTGCTGATTCGGCAGGTAACGGTTGGATTTGTCTGAGGGGTGTATAAATATATCCCTTCCACCTCTTTTAGAGGTCTCTTGCTCATTTGTTCAGCTAAGAAACACCTTTGGAGTGCAAGGGAGTGCAAGAGCCCTAGTGAGGATAGTGATATGAGAATCAAAGTTTGAGATTCCTCACTAGTGACAAGAGTGTAGCAAGTGTGTATCCATCTTCTCATTAGGCTTGTTGTGGTCAAGTGAGAGTTCTAGCTTGTTACTCTTGGTGATCGCCATCACCTAGACGGTTTGGTGGTGATTGGGAGTTTGGTGATCATCCGACGAGATTGTGGGTGACCCAACTCATGTTGTGAGCGGTTTTGGGTGATTCGCCGCGACGGAGTGTCGAAGAATCAACCCGTAGAGAGCACTTGATCCTTGCGCGGATCAAGGGGGAGGTACACCCTTGCGCAGGTGCTCCAACGAGGACTAGTGGGGAGTGACGACTCTTCGATACCTCGGCAAAACATCGTCGTGTTCCTAACCCTTACTTTCAAGCATTTACATTCGTGCATTACTTTTATTGCTTGTTTACTTTCCTAGAATTGTCATGCTAGTCTAGGATTGGAACTTAGGGTGCAAAACTTTTACCGGTAGAATCACAAGGAGCACTAGTAGGCACTAGGGGTGAAGTTTGGCTTGTAGGATTTAATTCTTGCAATTAATTTTTAGAAAAGCTCAATTCACCTCCCTCTTGGGCATCTTGATCCTTTCAGGAGTTGAAATCAATAAAGCTAGAAATAGTAGCTTTATCGGCTCCCACTTCATGCTTAAATAGAAAAAAGACAGCTAGTGTAGAATATTCTAAAAGCCAGAACCTTTTTGTGAGGAGAAACCCTTCCAGATGGAGTATCACTATACATTGAAATAAATATTTAGTTCCACTTAGAGTGCATTGAGTTTCGTTCTTTTTTTTATAGACACAGTTTCTAGAAAGTACTACAGCTGACAAATAGCAACGAAATGGATGGGTGGAAAGTAAAGCTGGTTTTTTAGAAACCACTTCCTGTTTTCACCTTTTAGCATTTCCAAATGGTGGAAATAGAGAGGTTTCACAGCTATTTCAAGGGAGATAGAGCGATGAGGCAGATTTTATAGTTGTTTTAAGCAAATAGCCTATAACTTTTCTATAGTACACAGACCCTGAGTTTTATTTCTTCTTCTTTTTTCCCCTTACTCTCTCCATTGTAATTGCGTGTATCAGCTTGTGATACATAAAGCTTACTCCTGAAAAAATATACTTAAATTCCTGGTTCTCCAATATGTTTATTCTTAGTGCTCATCGTCTGAAAAAAAAATCAACGAATAATAAGCACCTGCACAGTTTTGGCTCATCTCAAACGTGGTCCAAAGTAATTTGCGTTGCCTTTATTACCGTGTAGACACGAGAGACTAAATTGCTACCTGACCATATTCTTGTACGTGCAAGCCGTGGGCCACATTCTTTTCATACCTTTTAAGCGCGCACACATGATGAAGGCGTCGTGTGTGTTCACCACCGTGAAGACCAAAGAATCAAGCGGGCTGGATGAATGTGATTTGCGTGCATGCGTACAGCCAATTGTTTTTCCCTTCGATACCCTCTACCGCTGAAGCATACAGTTGCCTATAACTAGGCATATAAATTGTTCAACTCTATAAGATATCCATGAAATAAAGGAAAGTTGTAAAATATTTTTTAAATTACAATTTTATGCTTATAGATCGAATACCAAGTGCCGAAAACTATTCACCACCAAGGTCTTCAATGACAAGCCAAACTATTTCTTTGGCATAATTAGCTATATTCTTTCTACTTCGAGAGCAGTCAACTTAAAATTATTTGAGTTATTGTTCAAAACTATCTTAGTAACCGCTTTTAAAGTTTTCAGCTAGAATATTTAACATCTCAATGACATTTACAATTGTCCTTCTTTATTTAGGGTCCCTTGTCCTTGCTGTGCCATAACGCCACAAGACATCTGGGTCTAGGTTTAGGCGAGCCAACAATTTCGGTGAAGAGTGGAGAGCAGAGGGAGTAGTCACATCTCGCTGCGTGTGTATGAGGAGAAGAGGAGAGAAGTCATGGAGACACAGCCTAATGGGCTTGTTTGACAATAGGTGGAGTGTGGGATATAGTGGGCTGGCTCGGAGCAGAACTATCACGTAAAAAATTGAGAATTAGGAGTGGTTTGGCTCGTGACCAAAATTTGCCACGCCAATGGTTAGTCCTTCCATATTTTTATTTGTAGATGTTTAGATCACTGGCATAACTATGGTGTGCCACACTTTCTTAACTATGTCCTACATGTCATAGACTCATTTTCGCGCCAAATTTTGCCACAAGTGTGGCTTTGAATTTAGTTGCCACACTTTCTGTGGCCGCCACAGTTTACTGAAGGTCAGACTTGGCAAACTACAGCACCAACCAAATAGACCCTTACTGTATACTTCTTTTTTTTTGCACAAAAGCTAGGCATCCTAGTAATACCCAGGAATTATTGTAGCTTCACCTCACACGATGGATTAAGATCAAAATGCTGATGGTGCATTACCTGCTTAATCAGTATAACAGGCAAGCCTGCCCCCCGGGATCATGGCTAGATAAAGGTGAATATCTTTGGAAATATAATAAGGCCTCGGCACCATCATCTGAGAACTAGGATGGTAGTGGTAAGACGTTGCTCACATCTAGGCGCCACTTGTGGAATGGATCGAGCCCGAAAGATATTGAATTTATGGTTAGGGGTAGGGATGAAAACGGATCGGATATAGACGGATATCACTAATATTATATTTATTTTCATATTTCTGTCCGGATTCGAATTTGAATACGGATAGTGTCAACTATGGCGGACAGGATATGATTGGATATCAACATTATAAATATGCGATTTGAGTTTTCGGATACAGATATGGTGTCGGATATTGAATATCCGGACTCATGGTATGAATATTTTCCGATCGTATTTGAGACCGAATCCGTTTAAAGGGGTTCAGATCTATCCTATCCGAGTCCGGATATTCAATATCCGACATTGAATCTGTATCCGAAAACTCAAATCGCATATTTATAATGTCGATATCCAATCGTATCCTATCTGACATGGTTGACACTATCCATATTCGAATTCGAATCCGGACGAAAATATGAAAACAGATGTAATATTAGTGACATCCGTCCGTATCCGATCCGTTTTCATCCCTATCTATGGTTGCAATGGAGGGCCTTGTTGGTTATGTGCCCAATAGCCAAAGCCCATGTGGCCCGTGCAGCTGGCCCATTAGTATTTCTACTAGGACGGTACGCGCGCTTCGCCGCGCGTGCAGTTGGTTGCCGCGCTCGGGTGTTGCGGTGAACTGGTGTCCTTTTTGGCTTCGTTCGTTTGCTGCGGCAGTGGGCCTAAAGCTGTGTATATGGTTGGGCTTTTTTTTGTGAACATGGTATGGTATACGTATTTTATGGATGGCATGGGGTCTGTAGCACGTACATTAGCGCGGCCAAATGTATGTGGTCACGGTGCTTCCTCTTCTAGCACTGTACCGCACACGCAACTTTTGAACGCGCTTCTGCAAATTATGTGGGTATCTATCTATTTAGAATAGATGTGCTGTCTGGCGACACTTTATTTTATTTTTCAAAGTTCAAATTTTGGCTAGCCTGTTCTCACTGGTTTCTTTATTGCGCAATGTTAACGTATGGAACTCGTGTAGATGGACACCTGTTAACTGATCCTATGAGGCTGAATTCACATAATGTTGTTCACAGTTACGTTTGTTTCAGCACGAACTCCATTGTCGTGTAAATAATAATTACATATTTGCGATTATGTAATGCTATACAAACCAAATGCTGGGATGGAAATCCAGGCAAATGATATAATTTACATATAAGAGATGACGTTGGGTCATTCCAGGCTGCATTTAGAGGGACATAGTACCATCCACTAATTTACACAGAGTAAACTTTCTAAAAATGTAGTAATGCAAGACCTCATGCCAAACAAAATCCAAGGTGGGATGATGGCCATAGTGTTGTACACTGTGGATGGGGCAAATAACATAAATTTATTTGGTGTCGAAGAGGTAGCAATACTAAAATGAAAGGACCTGTCTATCTTCCGTTGTACGTAGTCATGTTGAGGTGAAGCATGAGATTGGGCAATATTCTGGTGAGTTTTTTTTGCCATGGACATAGGATCACCGCACAAATTACCATGCCTAGAGTAAATTAGTAGACAATTAAATAAGATGATACTCTAGAGAGGAGAAAATCTAACACAGGCAGTGCCTGAGAATTTGCCGTTTGCAGACTTATTCTGTCTTATAAGATAATAAGAAGGTTAAGGCAAAGAGGAAGGGTCAGATAATATGTATCATACTATCATGTAAAACTTTTTTTTGTGTAGACCTGGTGTAAAGGTGAGAATGAGTCTATTGAAAAGGAAGAACATATATCCTGCACAAAGATAGATCGCATAAGAGAAAACATGTCAACATAGGTGACGCAAAACCAAGAAGACCATAAAGGAGTAACAGCAAGTGGACGTAGGCCAAACTTAACCTTTCACAGGGTAGAGACCGGAGAGTATCTGGAATATGGAATGGTTCAATTATGTGAAAACTGGATAGCAGGAATGGTATAAGTGTATTACCTCAAGGCATCATCAGTGTCTTCACTGTGCACATCCTCTATAGTACTTTTATTTTCTGGGTCTCTGAATCAGCAATGTGGGAACATCACAATCAATGGGTAGATAGTAGGGCCAACAAATTAAAACTTCACTTTGCATTTGTCTGAATGCCACAGGTACAACAACAGCACCATACCTAAGGTGTAGCGTGTAGGTGTTTCAGCATCCTGCAACTTTTTCAATGTAAATAGTTAGCAGTCTCATTAAAGCATGGCTGTGCTAAAAGGAAACACTACTGATATTCATTTCTTGTGCTTTGACAGGCGTGATAACTGATTGCTCAAAGGTGGACTAAATGATGGATGGATTCAGTGTAGCGCTGTTATACTGAGAATATCCACCACGTAGTAATTGGGTTTACATTGGATGCCACATGAACCCATTGGCCTAGGCTGGAGGAAGTACATGCTTAATAGATTTTTTCTCTGAGAACTAAACAATATTATGAATATTCGCCATAGGTACTGTAACATATGTTTAGTAGCAGTAGAGTAGACCTTTAATACCAAATTCTTATGTTATTGCAGTAACCAACAAACATAGTAGAAATTTGAAGGAGAGGATTGCCAAATAGAAGTTTTGCCTCTCTGGAGGTCAGGCTTAGACCACAATCTAATTGATTTTTCTGTTTTTCCTTGCTGAAGTTTCGTGGCTTGTGAATTTCTTTCAAGAAATAAAGGAGTAAAGGAGAACTCAAAGATTAGTAGTCCACAAATGGTATCAGTTAGCACACGTGCCCCCGTACTTGATAATCGAAACCCAATAATGAACTGGCTCCACACAGTTAACATGGCAGGATTAGCATTCCAGATACTACATAGTTGGGCTGAGCCATATTGAGAAGGTATTATCTTCATTTTGATTCAATTTCGATTAATCAATATGGTGAGGTCTGCAACTAAAACTTAGCATGTGTTGTCGACACAGTGAGGAGGCTGCTAAACCGTATCCACAACACACACAGGCACCTAACTTTGGATAAATAGAGGGAGTAGCCAAAAGTCAAAAATAATAGAACCATGTGGCTAGTAAATAAATCCTTAAGAAAATAGGGCACAAAGTATATGGGCACAGTTTTAGTCTTTTAGAACACCATTGAGGATCAATTTTGCGTGTTTACACCACCTGGATGGCGACATGCACCTTGTTGGACTCAAGGGGCCTGTACTGGTGGTTGACACAGGCATCAGCAAGGTATTTGGGGTGAGCCAGGCTGCAACAACAGCAGGTAGCAGCTCTCAAATTTTGGAGAAGGGAAGAACAACAACAAAGGAATTTAGCGCTACACTTCCATTAAGAAAACCTGTCTTTGAGGTACAACTCAAACTTAACTGGAATGGGTGTGTGTTGTAAGGGCCTTGCCCTTTTTCCTTGTTCATACAAAGATACGCAGCTTGCCTGCGTGTTTGCAAAAAAAAACATGCCATTTGACATTGACATTTCATCAAACACACCAACAGCATAGAAGCAAATGGAGAAGAATAACAACAGTTAACACAGCTATTGAGGTCAATCATCAGAGGTTGCAACTAATCTGACCCATTATGTAAAGAAATGGGGAAACAGTCTCCCCTTGATGATGCTGGGAAACAGTCTCGACACCAGCACCCCGATATGGCTAATATGATGTCCACCAATGGTGAGAGGTGCCAAGAACAGTGCGTCGAAGAAGCAGTGGGAGGAGAGATACAGATGGGATGGTGAAATCGGCCATAACATACCTGCCGGCATTTTTTCGAACACTTGGTGGGCGCCATGACATCGCAGATGCTGTCGACCTGCAGTTGCTGGTGGGTAGCGTCCTGGTCGAGTGACGCCACAGTGTAGGGCGAGTGCGGTGCCCTTGGCGGCCGTGGTGTGCAGGGCCACTGCAAACAGAACGGCGACAGCCCTGTAGACGGCGGCGAACGGCGTCAGTGGCGGGCTGGCGGCAGCAGACGCTAGCGTCGCTTGGGTTGTTCGAGCTGGTACGTGCAGCAGGTGGGGGCAAGCGCGACGACGTTGGTAGCGACGGCGTGCAGGGCCACGACAACAGCCCTGTAGACGGTGGTGGCGGCGAGCGGCGTCGGTGGCGGGAACAGACGGTAGCGTCGCCTGGATGGTCAAAGGTGGTAGGCGCGGTAGGTGGGGCGGAGGCAACTATAGTACGTTGAGGACGACGGTGGAGGCCGTAGTAGCAGAAGCGAGCGTGCGGAGCCGTGGAGGAAGGAAGTTGTTTTTTTCCCGGGGGAACTGGGGACAGAAGTACAGAAGGGTCGCACTGGTTCGGCCAGGACAACGTAGGCCTTGTTCACTTCCCCTCCCAACCCAAAATATTTTCTCTTCCACCCATCACATCAAATCTTTCGACGCATGTATGGAGCATTAAATGTAGGTAAAAAAGATAACTAATTGCATAGTTTGTCTGTAAATGTCGGGATAAATCATTTGAGCCTAGTTAGTCCATAATTGGATAAATTTTGCCAAATAATAACGAAAGATGCTACAGTAACTTTTCAGCTACTTTTCGCGAAGTAAACACACCCTAGCAGCTTGGTAGACACGGCGTGGCGAGCAGAGCAGCGAGGAAGGGACGCTTAGGATCGACGCTACCACGTGAGCATGCGCCAGGTGTCAGCGTCACGTCCGGCAAAAATGGTGCCCACCCACGCACGCCATCAACGCGACACACACGCGGCAAGAGGATATTGGCTTGAACGGGCGAGAGGCCTTCGGAGATGAGGGATTCTTTCCCCGATTAGGATGTAGATATAAGTACTGATGATCCGGCTGGAGGTCGATCAACCCTAATTGCCTTCAGCCTCCACGCACAGAACCTGGCCGCCACTTTGTGTCTTGTGCACAGGTGAACAGGAGACCGTGGAGAGGGCTCCCGTTCTATACCTGTTGATCTGCTGCAGTCCACTTGCGTTGATGAGCGCTAGGACGCTGCGTCGCCATCGTTCTTCTCTCCGTATGTGTGGACGTCCATAGAGGTGCCGCTGAGCTGCGCACTACGTCAGATTGTACTGTACAACTGCTTCCTCGACGTCGACTACTTCGACTACGCGCGTTCCGCCAAGTCTTCCGCTGCGCCGCGCGTTGGGAAGGTATAATCTATGATCATCTGCATGCAAGCGATCCTGTTTTGACACGGTTATTAATTTGTGCTAGCGTGTAGCCATCTACGTAACCCTACAGTGGTATCTAGAGCCATGCTTGCGTTGTTTTGGATCTTGATTATTTTAATGCGGTTGGTTGTAGAATAGATCATTTTAACGGATAGCATTATGCGTGTATCGGACTGCTTTACTCCGTTTTTGCTTCCTCATTATGTGACGGGCTAATCGGCCGTCTTTACGATGGCGCACGAGTGTCACGCGGCTGACCACGAGGTTGTGAATTCATGTAGCGAAGCAGTTGATACATAGTTGTATGGCTATTTTAGCTAGAACGCCATGCTTGTTAATTTGTAGCAGTGCATGCGAAAAACCTGTTCTATCCGTCATCGGCTGGCGGAGCTAACTGCGTGTTAAAAAAACCCATAACATCGTTCGTACAAACGTCTAACTTGTTTTTGCAGAGAATGATGTGATGGCATGGCCTCAAAATCATATGTGATGATCTGTATGTAATATTTGGTGCGGCATGTTTGTCGCTATTTATTACAGCTGGGTTGAGGTTGTTCGTTTATTATATTCGGCCCGCGTGTCGTCCCGTGGAGTGCTCATGTGATGTAATTTATATTTTAATTTTCTATTAGTATGTAATAGGAAAATTAAATTATGTAATTTATCGACATGAGGTAAGGTGACTTGGCAACCACACCGTCCAAAAGAGGGCGTTGAAATTGAGACACCTAGGAGTAGGTATCCTTACTCATTGTTGGCGGTTGTCTGGACGCGCTATTTTTCGCTGGACGAGGAGAGGGCATACTATCACAATAATTTGATTATATGTAACATTTACATTTACACTACCTGTGATGAGTATAAAAATCCCTCATAAAAAGTTAAGTTTTTATGTCCTTCCAACAGTTGCACCTTTTGAGTCTTGTTAGTAGGTGATGGATTTACCAAAGCAGGGTGTCATCTTCTAGCTTGATCTATTGGGTGGTGTCCGACACCACAATATATTGTTGGTTTATTTGATGAAACTATCAAGTTAGACTTGGGTTTCGGGGCATAACGTTGGAAGCCAAGATATATGATATCAACCAATGAACGAGAGTCACATTGAATGTGATTGACAAACGTTGCCTACTCAGTTCACTATGATGCTAGCGGTGATGCCAAAGCTCACTAGTTCCATAGGGAACGTGGGGTCTCGTCCCACTATGCAATGTCAGTGGACGTTCATAAAACATAGTGGGTTTTCTTTTTTTTAAATGTTTTAATGAAAGTAGTGCTAACCATTGTATATCTCTGTTGTTGTAGAAAATATCGAGCAACTCGAGTTTTAATTTGCGATCAATCCAAGAGAAAGAAAAGCTAAATGGAATTAATTTTGTTGAGTGGAACCAAAACTTGAGAATTATTCTCAGGCAGGAAAAGAAAAGAGTACGCTCTTCATACGCCTTACCCGAATGAGCTTCAGAATGTCGCGCACAATTCTAATACGTATCGTGCTTATGCGAAGCACACTGATGATGCTGTGGAGTGCAATGCCTCATGCTTGCATGAATTCTGAGCTGCAGAAGCAATATGAGAGCACCAAACCACATGATATGATCGTGGGGCTGCGTCACATGTTCGAAAACCAGGCAAGGTTTGACAGGCAGCCCTCATATAATCAAGATGTGGTTACATTGAGAGCTTGCAGAGACTGGGTTTTCCCTTCGATGATGATCTTGCCACCGATGTGATATTGCAATCTCTGCCAGCTAGCTTTGAGCCATTTATTATGAACTATCACATGAATGGCTTGAAGAAGATGCTACCGAGTTGCATGGGATGCTGAAGACGGCAGAGGTGAGCCTTAGGAAGGCTCCTGGTCATGTGATGACAGTCCAGAAGGGTAAGAAGTGAAAGTGTCCAGCCATGGCTAAGAAACCTGCCGAAAGTGAGACTTCTAGGTAGGTAACTAAGGTCAAAGAAAAGAATAAAAAGGTTGGCCCCTCCTCTGATGATGTTTGTTTCCACTGCGGTGTGAAAGGACATTGGTCGAGGAATTGCAAGAAGTACCTGGAAGAGAAGAAAAAGAATGGAGGTGCGACCTCTGCTCAAGGTATTAATGTTATTGAAATTAATCTTGCAACACGTCCTAATGATACATGTGTATTTGATATTGGTGCAATGATTCACACTTGCAAATCATTGCAGGGACTAAAAATAATTAGGCACTTTCCAAGAGATGACGTGGATTTGTATGTCGGGAATGGAGCAAAGGTTGCTGCGTTGGCCGTCGGCACTTAACTGAACCTTGTTGGACATGGTGAGGTCAATGATGAGTCAAACTGATCTTCCATTGTACTTTTGGGGGTATGCACTCGAGACAGTTGCATTTACATTAAACCGTGTACCATCTAAATCTATGGAGAAGACACTATATGAGATATGGACTGGAAAACGTCCTAGTTTGTCGTTCTTGAAGATTTTGGGCTGCCATGCCTATGTTAAGCGTTTGACGCCAACAAAGCTCGAGCCCAGATCTGTTATGTGTATCTTTGTGGGATATCCTAGGGAATCCAAATGATATTATTTCTACAACCGTCAAGAGAACAAAGTGTTTGTTGCTTGGAACGTAGTCTTTCTTGAGAAAGAGTTTCTCTCAAAAGAAGTTAGTGGGAGCACAGTGCGACTCGAGAGGTTTGAGAAACATAAGAAAATGGTCTAGTTTCCACTGATGAGGAGGTGCAACAAGATGAGCCGATGATCGTCGCTGACCAACATGCTGAACCCCAACCACGAAGATCAATACGGGCACGTCGCGCACCTAAAAAGTACACGTTACTGACTACGGGGCAGCGTGACATCTTGTTGTTAGACAACAAAGAGCCTAACACTTACATGGAGGCAGTAATGGGACCGGAGTCCGTGAGATGGCTTGAAGTCACAAGGTCAGAAATGGAGTCCATGAGAGATAATCGGGTTTGGAACCTGTTTGTTCCACCCGATGGCATGAGGGCCATTGAGTGTAAATGGATTTTGAAGAAAAAGACAAATGCTGATGGAAATGTTCACATCTATGAAGAAAGACTGGTAGCAGAAGGTTTTTGTCAAATTCAAGGTGTTGATTATGATGAAACATTTTCGCCTGTTGCTATGCTAAAGTCTATCTGGATCCTTCTAGCAATTGACGCGTATTATGACTACGAGATTTGGCAAATGGATGTCAAAACAGCTTTCCTTAATGGAAACCTAAGTGAGGATGTGTACATGACACATCCTGAAGGTTTTGTCGACCAACAAAATTCTAGAAAAGTTTGTAGAATCATAAAGTTTATATATGGGCTAAAGCAAGCATCCCGGAGCTGAGATCTTCGTTTTGATGAGGAAGTTAAATCATTTGGCTTCTCAAAAATGAAGAAGAACATGTGTTTACAAGAAAGTTAGTGGGAGCGCACTCGTGTTTCTTGAGAAAGAGTTTCTCTATGAAGGACCTTGGAGAAGCATCTTACATTTTTGGTATAAAGATCTATAGAGATAGGTCTAAGCGCTTAATTGGATTAAGTCAAAACATGTACACTGACAATGTGTTGAATAGGTTCAACATGAATTAGTCCAAAAAGGGATTCATACCTATGTCACATGGTGTAACCTTGAGCGATACTTGGTGTGCCTCGACCCTTGATGAGCAAGAAAGGATGAGTAGAGTGCCTTATGCTTCGACTATTGGCTCTATTATGTACGCCATGATATGCACGTGCACAAATGTTTCATATGCTCTAAGTGTTACGAGCAAGTACCAATCAAACCCAGGTGATGCTCACTGGGTAGTAGTTAAAATATCCTTAAGTACTTATGAAGAACTAAGGATCAGTTCCTAGTCTATGGAGGTTCGGAAGAGCTCGTTGTAAATGGTTACACTGATGCTAGCTTCCAAACCGACAAGGACGATAGCCAATCATAGTGGATATGTCATCTACCTCAATGGTGAGGCAGTGAGTTGGAAAAGTTCCAAGCAAGAGACAGTCGTAGATTCAACAACGGAAGCTGAGTACATTGCGGCTTCGAAAGCTGCAAAGAAAGTTGTATGGATCAAAAAAGTTGTTTCTGAGTTGGGTGTGGTCCCTGGCTGTTCCAGTCCGATAGACCTCTATTGCAACAATAATGGTGCTATTGCACAAGCAAAGGAGCCTAGGTCACACCAAAAATCCAAGCATATACCACGACGCTATCACCTGATCTGAGAGATCGTTAATCGAGGAGATGTGAAGATATGCAAGCTGCATGTAACACCCCGGTGTTACGCATGCATTTAGCACCTGTAAATCATGAGCATAAGCACCATTAAGCATTCATGAGCATTTCATGATATATAAGTGCAACATAAGCATTGAAATAGGTGAAACATGTTAATGAGACATAGATGTTGCATTTGTTTGTTTCACTGGGCCTATGCTGGATTTAGGTTCATTTGATTGCATACATGTTTGTTTGAGTGTTTAAATAGCTTAGAATTATTCACCAAGTAATTTGGAGCAAAGTTCCTTTTGAAATTTTTCCCAAATTTTGCTTTTAAAAATATCATTGAAAAATAAGGTTTTTATTTGAAAATCAACTTTTTAACCCTAGTTCAAATTGGTTGGGATTTTGGCTTTGTGTCTTTTAACAAAGTTGTAGAGCACAAAATCCTGATCAACTTTGTTTTTGGGCCCAATTTGTGAAAATGCTTTTTGTTTGCTCCAAAATGTGTTTTTTGTGTGCTACTATTTAGAAAATAAAAAGAAAAGGATTTTTATTTAGGGTCGCGCCCTCGCTTCCGGCCCATCCGCGGATCCCCGGCCCAGGCCCACGCTCGCCTCGTCCCCGCTCCCGCGCCCGACCGCCCCCGCCTCGCCCCGTTCGTCGCGCGCCGCGTGGCTGCCGGTGACCGGCGGTGGAGGGCGGTGGCCGGCCGACCAGGCGCGCCTTCAAGGTGCTGCCCGAGCCGCCTCTGCTCCCCCGCACACCACTCCTCCTCGCACTGGCACCAGCAGCAGCCGCGTCGCAGTAGCAGCTGCACGGTCGCACCACCGCCGTGCGCCCCGCCGGCGTAGTGCTCCTCCGCCGCACCACCCTTCTCTGGTTCGGCTCGCTTGAGGCACCGAGCCCGGCTCGACCACACGGAGCCCCTACGCCACCCTGCGAGCCTCGCCGTAGCCCGGCTCGCTGCAACCGCCGAGCTGCCGCGCCACCGCGCCATCTCCGCCGTCACGCAGCTCGCCAACCAGGGCGCCTTGCCATGATTCGGCCCGCGAGGAGCTCCGCCCCACCATGCTCGACCCCGCAAAGCCACCCCGCCCTTTCCCTCGCCTCGTCGTGGCCGGAGGTACCTTCTTCGCTGCCGGCAGCGCCGTTGCGCCCGCCATTACCGCCGGTGAGGCCGCTCCACTTCACCGCGGGTGCCATCTTCTACTCCATCCGGTTCGCCTCATCGCGGAGAGCACGAAGGTGCTTCTCCTGTGGCCGGGGACCTCACCGTCGGTGATCTAGCGTCGGCCGACGACCCTCCCCTGCCCTGTGCCACCGATAGGTGGGACCAAGGGGCACGCTGTCAGCTGCTCAAGCGCAGGCCTAGGTGCATCGACTGGGTGCGCTTAGCGTTTCTGCAGCCGAGTTTTTTTTTGAAAAGAATTTTTGAAATGTTTTTCTAGAAATTATATAAAAGCTTTGGAAATTGATATCTTGAGTTTTGGGGCTCCAAAAATATTGAAATAATTTTTGTGGTGTTCCTTGTGAGTAGATCTACAGCATAGATGTGTTGCATGTCATGTTTGTGGAAATTTTATATAAGGTTTTATTTAATTCCTTAAATTGCTGATATCTTGTAAAATGCATATTTAATTTTGTGTAGCTTAGAAAAATAAGAGACTTGTTTTGTTAAGTTTCTTGTATGATATAATATATGTGAAAATTATATGGCATGCATGTTGTATAGAAAATTATGGAGGTGTAGTTCAAATGCCATTTTTGGCTTGCATTTGTTATTTTTGCTAGGAATCAATAATTGTATAATACATGCATGTGCAACTTTTTCTATGGTGATTTTTTGCTGTGTACATGACTACAAAATTTTGGAATGTGCTATTTGGTACTTTTCGTAGTACAAAGTATTTTTCCATGCATGGTTTTGTGTTGTTTTGTCTTTTTTTGTGTAGGATGGTATACATGTCCAAATGCAGTGAAATTTTGGTGGCAGTCTATGTTTGACATGGTTAGGCTACTGTAATTTTCTAAGAATTTTTTGTGAACTCAAAATATAGGTTGCTGTTCAAACCTAGATTTAATTAGGGTTTAATCAGGGATTCCTTTATTGCATGTTTAGTTAATAATGTTGTTTTGGTGTATCTTTGAAGCGCCAATTAGCTTGCTGGTGTGTTATGCCATGTTGTTTCATGTTGTAATGCAGCAAGTAGTTAGTAGCCAATTACTTATGTGTTATTACATGCATGTTGGTTGCTATATGTGATTAGTAGGAAGAGAAGAGTTATGAACTTGCTTTGTTAAGTAGAATGTGAATTGTGCATTTACATACACATGCAAGCATGAGCATCATATGTCATCCCATGGGTGCGCCTTTTTCATCTGCACTTATACCCATGCACACATGCATCATACAGGATCGGTGTAGAAAGCAATACACGTGGAGCACGGAGTTCCCGAGGAGGCCGTGCAACGAGAAGTGCCACCCCTGGGAGAACCAGAAGTCGAGGAACCAGACGGTGATCTGCTGAAGTGTCAGGACCACCGACTACCAACCTTCTAGAAGGCAAGCCTCGGAGCATTATAAGTCTCCCTACTTTATCAAAGCAAGATAAATATATATGTTGTATATATTATTGCATTAAGTTATAGGAGTTGCTGGAAACCATGGATGCATATCACTACGATATTCCTTGAACACTTTGACATATCCTGAGATCCTACTTAAGTCTAGTTCTGGAATATCTGCTTAGCTATGCTTAGTCCGGTAGAAGTGGGTGATTTCCCGTCACCTACACCTTAGGTGAATACCTATCATATTTAGCAATGTGCTATCATGGACATGGACCATACATGGTTGAATAATTGGAGACCGGACGGAATGCTGGGCAGCAAGGCATGGGTCTTGTGTGCTTGTAGTTTTCGTCTGTGTCGATTAAGGACCGTACCATTGTCGTCCCTCAGTCTTTTTTGAACGCATGCCCCACATTTAGCTGGCCGGATAAGTACTTTCGACTGTGAGGCCTAGTAGCTCTATTCGGACTGGTGACCGAGATGCTGCCAAGACCACCTCGGGCATGTTGACCGTGGACAAGAATGCTCTGATAACCCCGACGTCTACTATGGGCAGACATAACTTGAGTGACCTAGTACGGGATGAACCCCAGGTGTAGAGGGCGCATGGCGGTCCCGCGACTATTTCTGAATAGTACCAAAGGTGACTTGTAGCTCACTGGGCCGACGAGTGTGGGTTGTGTGGGTGAATACATCACCAGCTGGTTAGTAATCGATTCGAGTCGCCATCGCTCCTGGATAGTGAGCAACTGGACTGAGTTACGTCATCGTAGTAATGTGATTATGGAACACGATGATGGTTATGGTTATGAGTATGATGTAGAAAATGCTAAACAGAATTGGTTACTATTGATTGCTTAATCTTATCCAGGTGATTGCTCTAGTACAGGTGCAAATCTAGATAGGTTTAAATGAACAAGTTAAATTGATACTAAAGGTTAATATTGCAATTTAAGTTCTATTGCTTTTTATGCAAAATGATGTCAAGCCAACCCCACTTATAAAAGCCTTGCATACTCCTTGGTGTCATTTATTTCTGGTTTTTGTCGGGTAAGTCTGGTTGAGTACCTTCTTGTACTCAGGGTTCTTTTCCCACTTGTTGCAAGTGTTTATTAGGACCAAGGGAAATGGTCGCTCCATACTTCTTACCTCGATGCTTTTGTTGCAGGAGATTACCCTATGACACTACTATTTAAACAAAAGGGGGTGTGTGTTGATTTTGAACAATAATGCTTCCGCTACCTGTTATTTCAAACTCAGTGTTGTAATAACTTTCTTTGAACTCCGATGTATTTGAACTATGTACGCATGTGAACTGTAACCACTGAACCAGTACGGTCTTGGTTGTTTGTTGAAAAATTTGAGATCCTTCGAGATTTCATGGACTACCAGGTTATACGGGCATAAGTTTGCTAGATTCTCTGCCCCGATAGGTGAATTTTCTTACTTAATTTCGTATAATTGGGCGGTTCCGTTACACTGCACACTAACCTAAACATGGCAGATCCATTGACCAAGCCACTGCCACAAGCAAAGCATGAGGCACACATAAGAGCGATGGGCATAAGATGCTGGCATGATTAACTCTAAGGTGAGTGAAAGGCTTATGATGATGTATACCTTAATGGTAGTCATAAGATGATGACATCATGTCGACAGTTGTAATTTGCATGTTTCAGTGAGATGTTCCATGACGTTTTTCATAATATGCGATTAACAAATGTGTGATTCGTTAGTGAAACTCCATGATTTAAATTGAAGACGTACTAAATGAGATCCCCAACTTCTATCCATCATGTGGGACTGTGATGTAGAGATAAGTTGGTACATGTGTTGGTTGGATGATCACGTTTCACGGGTCATAGCAATATTGGATATCGCACCAACAATGTAGATATGTGTTGGGAACACAGTGTCGGATCGACCCACTATGAGACACCGCGAATATGTGCTATCGGTTTGTCTCACAAATGACACACATACTAACGTCCTCTGACCTGAGATCGATGTAGAGTCTCGGATTCTGTTGTCACGGAACCGCCCAAATTATAAGAACAAAAGTACAAAAACAATCGCCAGAGCAATTAAATTCCCGTACTTAAGCTCCTATAACCCCGGTAGTCTAATAAAATCACGAGGGATTTCAAACCAACCAACATACAAGCCAAGATCGTAGTGGTCCAACATAACAGGTCATATGTTACATCCATTTCATAAATAATTCAACATATATCGGAGTTCAGTAGAGTTATTACAACTCAAGTTCAAAAGTAGCGGAAGCAAAATAGTTTGAAACTAATATCACCTTAATTCAAATACATGCCAGTACCAAGGTCAAATTCCAACAAAAGCATGAGAGACAAGATAGCTCAGAAGGATCATGCCCATGATCACACTCCGTCATTACAGTAGGAGCCATCCAAATCTTGCAGTAGCTATGTTATATCACAACCTGCAACAAGTGGGAATAAACCCTGAGTACGAGAAGGTACTCAGCTAGACTTACCCGTCATAAACCAGAAATAATGACACCAAGGAGTATGCAAGGCTTTCTTTCAGTGGGCTGGCTTGACTCATTTGCGAAAAACATAAGTTACCATGAATAAACTAATTTAAGTATTTTTGCATCATCTTTATTATAACCTATTCAATCTAGGTAAGCACCTATGCTAAAGCAATCACTTGATTAACCATTAACATCAAAGGTTACCATTTCAGGTTTAGCATTTTCAACATCATCCACATAACCATCCATGTTCCATAATCATTACTACGATGCAGTAACTCGAGTCAAGTGTTCACTATCCAGTGAACGATGACGATTCGAATCGATTATTAACCAGCTGGTAAGTTATTCCTCACACAAACCTCACTCACCCGCTAAAGTGGGGTGTTGGTCACTGAGTCAACCATTCAGGTAAAGTCGCGAGCTTGCCAGGAACCACATGTACCCGGGGGCCACCCGACTGCTCTTTGGCCTTATCATCACGCCCCCGTATCCTGCCACTACTGCTCCGGTACAGTGCGTTGCGGGCAATCCACTCGGCCCGAATAATCTCCCAGCTTTGCGGTCGGAAGGTACTTTATCTGGCCAGCTAAATGTGAGGCATGCGTTCAACATGACCCGAGAGCCAACAACGGTCGGTCCTTAATCGACACAGACGGAAACTATAAGCACCCCAGAACCCTGTCTGGTTGCCCAATACTTATTCCGTCCGGTCTCCAATTATTCATCAACACTTGGTTATTTCCAGGATATCATCCATTCCATAGCTAAAGTTTCCCAGTAACCACCTATAATTGCCGGTGACAGGAAATCACCGATCGCTACCGGTCTAAGCAGGGCTAAGCATTTATTCGACCCTAAACCTAGCAGGATAAAGAATGTAATAAGGTAGGCAAGGATAGTAATAAATGCATCAATGGTTTCACTCAACTCCTACAACTTAATGCAACAATACATATATAACATATATATACTCAATTGCTTTTATAAAGTAGGAGGCTTAGAATGCTCCGGGGCTTGCCTGGGATCAAACACTAGGTTAGTGATTGACAGATGACACTCGCTTGGCGAGCATCGTCCATCCCGACACTTGATTAGTCCTTCCATCTTCAGGATGGGTCCACTAAACACCGTCTTCAGGTTTGGCTTCAACATCTCATCCTTCACGTGGTGCATTTAGCGAACCTAAATGAGATGCAAGATGTATGCGTATGAATATGATGAATGGTAACACAAGATGCATCACATAATCATTCAAGTAAACAGACGATTAAGACATAGACACCAAAAGCTATTTAACTAACATCGCACAACCACTTAAAGAGGGCAAGCACATCAAGCATAACACAAGTTTAACAAGATCATAAGTATCTTAACTTGACCAACAACAAGGGTATAAGCCACACTTAGCAACAATGGAGTAAACAACCACAACTATCATCTATCTATTTCTAGACTGCAAACAATAGCTGCATGTTTGGATCATAACTGGAGTTATACAATTCCAATAGCCATGAAACAAGACATTCTAGAAATCTTATGAAATTTTCTACAATTCATCTTTAATCCTCTTAGCATGATTCTCAAGTTAACTAAGTCAATTATACCCATTTACAGAAACTGGTCCACAATTGACAGAAAGCAGCCATTTCTGAAACCCAACTTTAAACAGGCATAACTCACAAACCACAAGGCCAAATACCACCAAATTTTAACAGAAGCTAGATAAATGAATTTTCTACAACTTTGTTATTCTCATATTAAGATGATTTTACAGTTAGAAGGGTCAACTAATGCAATAATTGCATCTCTATCCAAAACATAGACAGAAACTGACATGCCACTTTAAATAGCTATAAATGAAGTTATACATGTCCAATAAATGTGGTTCTAGACTGTTTAGAAAGCTTAGCAAATTCTAAACAACTTTGTTGTAAACACCTAAAGCTAATTATACTATTAAGAAGGCCCCACAGTAAGAACAAGGAAACCCTCTCTGGTTTTGGGCAGAAACAGCCACATAGATTTAAGCAAGTATAACTCAAGATCTACTTAGCCAAAAATCATGATATTTAACTTTTTGGAAAGCTTAAGAAAAGTACCACAACTTATGTATTTTTACCAAGTCATGATTCATAACTTAACTGAGCCAATTAATTCAAACATGCAGAACTGTTTAGAGTAGAAGCAAAGCAATACATGGCATTTGTTATTTTTATAACTCTTAAACTATAAATCCTAAACTCCTGAAATTTTTACTAGACAACAAAAATCACATTATTAGCACTCTACAAAAATTTCACATTTATTTTAGCATAAAAACTGCAGTTATGAAAAACACAAGACATGGCAAGTAACAGGAACCTAGCTGCATAGATCTATTTTTACAGCAAAATATTTAAACTAAAACATGCCACAATATAGATCTAATGCATAGAGAATTTCACAAGGATTCCAAAAAGTCCTCATTTTCTATTTTACTATTTTTGTACGAATTACTATGAATTTTCAAAGTGGAGCATTCAAATCTGCAAAAATCAGAAAGAAAAGGAATCTAAATCTTGCATCGAGGACCCTGAAGAAAACATATTAAATACGAACAAATGGATCCTTTCTGGCACTATTCATCTAAGTCACTGTCTATTCACTTAACCCCCTGGAGAACATCATATTCCTGCGCGTGGTCCTTCTTCTTCCTCACCTGGCCGGAACAGAGCAGCGTCGCCGGCGCTCGCGATTCAGGTGGCTGCGGTCGTCGTCGGCGTCGGATAAGTTGCAGGGGAGCTCCCACAGGCCTGCACACCCACGCGTGGCCACTCAGTTAGGCCGGAGGTAGGCCAGGTTGGCCTGGCCACGCGCACACGTGTCCGCGGCAGCCACGGCACCGGTGGCAGCACGCCCCGACGGTGAAGAAGGGCCGGGGAGGGACTCGAGAGGCCAAAGAGAGGGCGGCGGAGCCTGTGGTGCACGTGGATGGACACGAGGAAGCTTGGGGCGGTGGAGACGCGGCGTGGCGAGCTCGGCCAGCCGACCATGGCAGACACGGCCGTGCTCAGCGCACGCAAGCACGGCACCAAGAGCGAGAGAGCGTCGGGGGAGGGCAGAGGGAGTGAGGGCGAGCGCGCTGGGATTCGATGCTTACTCAAGTAGGGCGCCTGGGTGCAGCAGGGAGGTAGGCGCACGCGTCGGTAGGGTGGGGCGCGCTCGGCGGCATGGTTTCCACGAAGTCAATTCATCGAGTACGTGGCGTGCGTTGCTGTGCCCGACTTGGAGTTCGTTTTTCGGCATATTCGGTGCAGATTCGGACCTTGGCGCCTATAGAAAAGTTGTTGTCCTCAGAATGCCCTTGTACTTGTATTAAGGAAGCAAGACCATTAGAGCTATGGATTAGCAGGTAATTAAGCTCTAAATTAACAGTGTCAAGGCGTTGACAGCTATTAACAAACTCCAAAATTGAGGGTCATAACAAGGTCAAACGAGTGCCATATTTTTACATGCCCTTCTCCATGAACCTAGCTCCAACTTCTATTTTGGGTTCAAGTCAAGTTACTTAACGAAATTTGGAGAACGCGAGACGTCAACGCCGATGTCGATGAATTTCTAGACTTAGAATATTTCTAAGTCCTGAAATCAGTAGCAAATTTGATCTTGTGACCTCGATTTGACTTACTTCCAAGATGATCTAGCTCTTCGTCCAAAAACAAAGTTTCTTCTACACAACATGAACTACAACTTTTGTTTAAGGTCCAACATCAAAACTGGTATAGAAACTATATTTCTACTTTGACCAAAGTAGGATCACGATAAAACTTAAATTATCCTTTTTGATCAATTGGGGCATTTTCTGAGCATTTGCTCAACACGAACCTTTCACGACTTTTGTTGTAGAGTCCATCTAGAGTATTTTGGGCAAGGTTGCAAGGTTTGGGTCGATGACCTATATTTCCATCCACTTAATAATGCAATTTCCGCACTTAGTAAAGTCATTCCAACAAGCATATAACTTATCATTTCATGTGACTTTTTGATTCCAAATGTCATGAAACTTTGCCAGTGACTAATATAGATAGGTACTAAGGTGAGACACATGAAGATATTGCAATAACACCACCCAAGCATATATCTTAAAAATGGACTATATGTAAAGCAAGGGTGCAACATCCAAGTTTAGGTTGGGGCTCCTGTCCATAGGTTGACCTTGACATCATCATTACCACTTAATCTACCATGTTTGAGCTTAAACCCACTACTTAACTGGTGGCAAACACCTGGGGTGTTACAACCTTCCCCCCTTAAAAGAATCGCATCCCGAGATTCAGGACGAAAGGCTTTTATGGAAGAGAGACATGCTACCAGTTTCCAATATCAGCCATAGCTTTAGGCTACTTAGCTTCAAGCATAAGAGAGGCTAATTTGGTCAAGACACTTTTTGATACTTGTCCTTTGTAGTAAGTTTTGTCTGAAGAATTTCCTTCGTTGGCCTTCACTATGTATTGTTACTTTGGGTGGAATCCAAGATAGCAATGTCCTACATACTTCGTCCTCAATGTATGAAGAACGATACAACCATAGACTAAATACTTGTAGCATCTACTTCCCTAGTGGATACAGCACATACCATATGGACTTTGCACTAGATCATAATCTTCTGAAGGATACTCGTTGTAATGGTTCCATGTGTGCAGTTCTCTTTCTCTGATGCCAACACTGTATTATCTGAGTCTATTGAGGGAACAGTGAAAGTGATAGCTGACTCTGTCGGTACTGGATTTCTGCCAAATGTTACCTAAGAAGATTCTCTTATACAAATGCACATAGGGGTGCAATTAGTCTTTCCAAGGGTACTGAGGGTTGTCTAACAGCAAGATACCTATCAATTGCAAGTTCTTGGCATGCATTACAAACATAACCTTCCAATGTAAAGGATGATCGCAGTCAACAGATAAATTACCAATTTTGTACCCTTTTATTTTCTGTTCATATAACATAAACCACTGCTCCAATATGCACAAATATTGGTGGGCATATAGATCCATGGGTCTTCTAACCACTCGCCAAAATTGAGCTCAAATGGACATCGTTTGACCATCCAACAACCCATCCACCAAAATAGCTCTGTTCTGAAATGGCAGCAACCCAAGCTGACATGACATCTCTCAAATCCTATGTTTTACTCAACCAATGCTCATACCCACTTAAGACATTGAAGGGTCCTAAGCAAGGAATGAGGTTACCAAGTTTGGGGTCAATCCAACTTCGTTTGGGTCACTAACCGTTGGCTTGAAGATAACCAGTGTAGTGCCACAAAATTCTGGACAGATTTCATGTTCTTCCTTTTCTTTTGCTTCACATGTTGAGGTGTGTGTTTTGCACTCTCTGATCTTTCTCATAGTAGCAGAAGCCTTTCTCTAGTTGAGGATGGAGGCTATAGTCTTCCTGACATATTTCTCAGGGAACAATTTCAATCGTTGATCTAGACCCCAATCTTGACGATGAATAAGCATTGGACTTGTGGGCTATTTTCACAGAGCACAAAGCATTATTCCACATGGAGGGCATCCCTACGTAGATAAGGAGTCACACCAGAGAGAGTTGATTTCATCTGTATGGCTGTCATCTACACAAGGATCAAGACTTTTGATAACTAGGTCAAATGCACAATGTGACGATAAATTCTTATCCCACGGATAACTTGTTCAATAGTAAGTGTTATGTGCCCGTTTGATCTACAGGGATGACGTACGTTGCTCACTCGATGACCGACGTCGTACAAGGACACATAGGGAGAGTCACTTGTCTACCACCTCTTGCAGTCTGTTAATGTTCATGCCGGTGACTGTCCTTCAAAGGTTATCCTCTTAGCAACTTCAAGGGATATCTACTACATAAGGTCTAAGATATGAATCTTTAGATAAGATATAGGGAGATAACCAAGGAAAACGGTCACGAGAAATAACACATCGGTTGTTGTTTCATAATGGATCCTGAATAGCAACTTTGATACCAGCGCATGCCGAGCAGCACAACCTTGTGTGCGCGCCCACAGGAGGCTCTCGGTTTCGTCGCGGCACCATAGAATGCTAATCGTAACACCATTATTAAACGCACAAACAAAGTGGAATTTCAAGTGGCACCGATTGGGTGGTAAGAACAAGCACCAGACAAGGGAGGAGTAGCAAGCAAGGGTAGTTACAAGGTTTAGAGTCAACAAGGAGGCGATTCGAAGATTAAAACATAGCACAAGGGAACATAGCTTAATTGCCGAAGACAACTAAGCAAGGGTTCTTGGTTAATTCCACGCACGCCTTGCGTCCACCAAGGTGATTACCCGATGAAAGGTTCCGGTCACGTTGGACAACAACATGAGATCAAGATTAATAATGTTGAGAGACGTTAGAAGTTGAGATGGACTTTAGCAGACTTCTAGAACAAAATGATACACCGATCAGAGATTGGGTTGATAAGATAGCCACCTGATTTCGCAAGCAAAGATTTCTAGATTAGACAACGAGAGATTAGTGTTGCTCGGATCATCTGTAGGAGAGACAATAGGAGGTCCAACATGAAATTGGGTATGGTCTCCAGAACTTGGCAAGCAACAATTGTGGCCAAGATCAGCGTTCATTAGGAATTAACTTGGTTGGTCAATCGAACAAGGGTATTCTCCAAAAGGTAGCAGACGTCCAAGGCCTAAGCAAACATATAAGGGGATTACGCTAGGGCCTACGGTTCAAGCAAGGCATAGATACACAAACATTCAAGGGCTATCAACCTCGTCTACAGGATCAGGCTCCTAAGAGAGAACCTAATTCGAGACGACAACCATGCAATTACGTAACATGAGCGTTGATCTAGGATAA
The DNA here is from genome assembly GCA_038087645.1 of Saccharum hybrid cultivar R570. Classification (NCBI taxonomy): domain Eukaryota; kingdom Viridiplantae; phylum Streptophyta; class Magnoliopsida; order Poales; family Poaceae; genus Saccharum; species Saccharum hybrid cultivar. The sequence continues at coordinate 4,506,490 of JAQSUU010000190.1, read as the reverse complement.
AGCATCTTCAACACTCATATGCTCACCGAGGACAAAAGAGAGGTCAACTATGACACTACCAAGATAACAAGCATCTACACAGCATCACAGTTTTAAGCGGACACTTGAGATTATTAGTCAGGTTAGCTTAAGCATCCAATACTAAGCAGAAGGCTCACACCTAACAAGAATTTATCCAACAAGAACTAACTACAAGTTTAGCTAAAACAAAAGCATGCTAAAGTAACCAACTTAGTATATACACAGATTCTAGACAGCAACGCAGCAGACACGTGTTTTAAACAAAACATAAGTTGTAAGCATCAAACTCAGGTGGTACTAGACTTATTGGAAAGCTTACTAAGTTATCTATAACTTTCTTATTCACACTAAGGACTAATTTACAGATTATATTATTATGACCATGGAACTATTACTACAACAGAAACTGTTCTAGCAGTCAAAGTTCATTACAGGCAAAACAATGTTTAACCTTGTTGTGTTAACAAGAGAGCACACAACCATATTATTCTAGTAACTCCAAACATTCTTACTTTAGACTAATCACTAATTTAGTTTATTCATAGGAATCACAATTACCTGGGTAAGCATTTGTAAGAGCTTGCGGAGCAACACATCCACCAATAGACTAAACTAGAGGACATTTATAAGTTCAAACATATAACCCTAATTATTTCTATCAAGGCTAAGCACACACTATTTCAAGCACTTCCTATTCAAGTAACATGGAACAAGGTATTCTTGACTAACTCCATACAAGGAGGATAGTACAGTACATCAATCACAAGTTACTTATTTATTAGGACAAAGGTGGGAGGAGTATAGTTATATGCACAAAGCAACAACCATGTTGATGCATGCTTCGTCCTATTCGTCCTAACAAGATTGCCAGCCTAAGGTGGCAATCACGTTCTATGTCGGTGGCATAACACACATTCTCTCGATATAGAGCTAGTCGTAAGCTACATTCAACTTACGCATTCGTGGTTAGCGTACCTGCAGAAAATTCATTGCAGCCCAACAATTCCCAATATATCACATAATGAAAGCAGTAAACTAAATACTCTCCATACATACATCCCATGATGCATATACTTCGGTATCATAGCTACCCAACAAATGTACCCATAATTAAGTACTTTCATAAATACATGGTTAAACATGTAATTACGCCAGTAACCATAGCTAATTCTCCCCTAGACCAATGGTTGAACGGTCATGCTCTCCCAGCTCACACTTACCTTGGCGTAGGTGCGACGTTGCAAGAATATAACTCTAGCGACATATATGGCTATTTCATATATGAAGGTTACCACTACCATTCGACCACAGGGTAACGGTGCGGTCAAGTTATCACTCATACATACCTTGGCTTGGGCGTAGACGCAAAAATTTAAAACCCCCCAAGTTAGTACTTAATTAAGCCACCTAAGGGTCCTTAATTGGGCATAAAGGAAATGACCACCGGCATACTTAGATTTAAAATTCAGATTTGAACAAACCTATATATGTAGTAGCTATAGGTTGTCAAAAACATCATTTTGCAAACAAAAACCTTTGTTTTCAATACACATATGACATGTTTAGTGTCGAACCTTGCTCCGATACCAGCTGTCACGGAACCGCCCAAATTATAAGAACAAAAGTACAAAAACAATCGCCGGAGCAATTAAATTCCCGTACTTAAGCTCCTATAACCCCGGTAGTCCAATAAAATCACGAGGGATTTCAAACCAACCAACATACAAGCCAAGATCGTAGTGGTCCAACATAACAGGTCATATCTTACATCCATTTCATAAATAATTCAACATATATCGGAGTTCAGTAGAGTTATTACAACTCAAGTTCAAAAGTAGCGGAAGCAAAATAGTTTGAAACTAATATCACCTTAATTCAAATACATGCCAGTACCAAGGTCAAATTCCAACAAAAGCATGAGAGAAAAGATAGCTCAGAAGGATCATGCCCATGATCACACTCCGTCATTACAGCAGGAGCCATCCAAATCTTGCAGTAGCTATGTTATATCACAACCTGCAACAAGTGGGAATAAACCCTGAGTACGAGAAGGTACTCAGCTAGACTTACCCGTCATAAACCAGAAATAATGACACCAAGGAGTATGCAAGGCTTTCTTTCAGTGGGCTGGCTTGACTCATTTGCGAAAAACATAAGTTACCATGAATAAACTAATTTAAGTATTTTTGCATCATCTTTATTATAACCTATTCAATCTAGGTAAGCACCTATGCTAAAGCAATCACTTGATTAACCATTAACATCAAAGGTTACCATTTCAGGTTTAGCATTTTCAACATCATCCACATAACCATCCATGTTCCATAATCATTACTACGATGCAGTAACTCGAGTCAAGTGTTCACTATCCAGTGAACGATGACGATTCGAATCGATTATTAACCAGCTGGTAAGTTATTCCTCACACAAACCTCACTCACCCGCTAAAGTGGGGTGTTGGTCACTGAGTCAACCATTCAGGTAAAGTCGCGAGCTTGCCAGGAACCACATGTACCCGGGGGCCACCCGACTGCTCTTTGGCCTTATCATCACGCCCCCGTATCCTGCCACTACTGCTCCGGTACAGTGCGTTGCGGGCAATCCACTCGGCCCGAATAATCTCCCAGCTTTGCGGTCGGAAGGTACTTTATCCAGCCAGCTAAATGTGAGGCATGCGTTCAACATGACCCGAGAGCCAACAACGGTCGGTCCTTAATCGACACAGACGGAAACTATAAGCACCCCAGAACCCTGTCTGGTTGCCCAATACTTATTCCGTCCGGTCTCCAATTATTCATCAACACTTGGTTATTTCCAGGATATCATCCATTCCATAGCTAAAGTTTCCCAGTAACCACCTATAATTGCCGGTGACAGAAAATCACCGATCGCTACCGGTCTAAGCAGGGCTAAGCATTTATTCGACCCTAAACCTAGCAGGATAAAGAATGTAATAAGGTAGGCAAGGATAGTAATAAATGCATCAATGGTTTCACTCAACTCCTACAACTTAATGCAACAATACATATATAACATATATATACTCAATTGCTTTTATAAAGTAGGAGGCTTAGAATGCTCCGGGGCTTGCCTGGGATCAAACACTAGGTTAGTGATTGACAGATGACACTCGCTTGGCGAGCATCGTCCATCCCGACACTTGATTAGTCCTTCCATCTTCAGGATGGGTCCACTAAACACCGTCTTCAGGTTTGGCTTCAACATCTCATCCTTCACGTGGTGCATTTAGCGAACCTAAATGAGATGCAAGATGTATGCGTATGAATATGATGAATGGTAACACAAGATGCATCATATAATCATTCAAGTAAACAGACGATTAAGACATAGACACCAAAAGCTATTTAACTAACATCGCACAACCACTTAAAGAGGGCAAGCACATCAAGCATAACACAAGTTTAACAAGATCATAAGTATCTTAACTTGACCAACAACAAGGGTATAAGCCACACTTAGCAACAATGGAGTAAACAACCACAACTATCATCTATCTATTTCTAGACTGCAAACAATAGCTGCATGTTTGGATCATAACTGGAGTTATACAATTCCAATAGCCATGAAACAAGACATTCTAGAAATCTTATGAAATTTTCTACAATTCATCTTTAATCCTCTTAGCATGATTCTCAAGTTAACTAAGTCAATTATACCCATTTACAGAAACTGGTCCACAATTGACAGAAAGCAGCCATTTCTGAAACCCAACTTTAAACAGGCATAACTCACAAACCACAAGGCCAAATACCACCAAATTTTAACAGAAGCTAGATAAATGAATTTTCTACAACTTTGTTATTCTCATATTAAGATGATTTTACAGTTAGAAGGGTCAACTAATGCAATAATTGCATCTCTATCCAAAACATAGACAGAAACTGACATGCCACTTTAAATAGCTATAAATGAAGTTATACATGTCCAATAAATGTGGTTCTAGACTGTTTAGAAAGCTTAGCAAATTCTAAACAACTTTGTTGTAAACACCTAAAGCTAATTATACTATTAAGAAGGCCCCACAGTAAGAACAAGGAAACCCTCTCTGGTTTTGGGCAGAAACAGCCACATAGATTTAAGCAAGTATAACTCAAGATCTACTTAGCCAAAAATCATGATATTTAACTTTTTGGAAAGCTTAAGAAAAGTACCACAACTTATGTATTTTTACCAAGTCATGATTCATAACTTAACTGAGCCAATTAATTCAAACATGCAGAACTGTTTAGAGTAGAAGCAAAGCAATACATGGCATTTGTTATTTTTATAACTCTTAAACTATAAATCCTAAACTCCTGAAATTTTTACTAGACAACAAAAATCACATTATTAGCACTCTACAAAAATTTCACATTTATTTTAGCATAAAAACTGCAGTTATGAAAAACACAAGACATGGCAAGTAACAGGAACCTAGCTGCATAGATCTATTTTTACAGCAAAATATTTAAACTAAAACATGCCACAATATAGATCTAATGCATAGAGAATTTCACAAGGATTCCAAAAAGTCCTCATTTTCTATTTTACTATTTTTGTACGAATTACTATGAATTTTCAAAGTGGAGCATTCAAATCTGCAAAAATCAGAAAGAAAAGGAATCTAAATCTTGCATCGAGGACCCTGAAGAAAACATATTAAATACGAACAAATGGATCCTTTCTGGCACTATTCATCTAAGTCACTGTCTATTCACTTAACCCCCTGGAGAACATCATATTCCTGCGCGTGGTCCTTCTTCTTCCTCACCTGGCCGGAACAGAGCAGCGTCGCCGGCGCTCGCGATTCAGGTGGCTGCGGTCGTCGTCGGCGTCGGATAAGTTGCAGGGGAGCTCCCACAGGCCTGCACACCCACGCGTGGCCACTCAGTTAGGCCGGAGGTAGGCCAGGTTGGCCTGGCCACGCGCACACGTGTCCGCGGCAGCCACGGCACCGGTGGCAGCACGCCCCGACGGTGAAGAAGGGCCGGGGAGGGACTCGAGAGGCCAAAGAGAGGGCGGCGGAGCCTGTGGTGCACGTGGATGGACACGAGGAAGCTTGGGGCGGTGGAGACGCGGCGTGGCGAGCTCGGCCAGCCGACCATGGCAGACACGGCCGTGCTCAGCGCACGCAAGCACGGCACCAAGAGCGAGAGAGCGTCGGGGGAGGGCAGAGGGAGTGAGGGCGAGCGCGCTGGGATTCGATGCTTACTCAAGTAGGGCGCCTGGGTGCAGCAGGGAGGTAGGCGCACGCGTCGGTAGGGTGGGGCGCGCTCGGCGGCATGGTTTCCACGAAGTCAATTCATCGAGTACGTGGCGTGCGTTGCTGTGCCCGACTTGGAGTTCGTTTTTCGGCATATTCGGTGCAGATTCGGACCTTGGCGCCTATAGAAAAGTTGTTGTCCTCAGAATGCCCTTGTACTTGTATTAAGGAAGCAAGACCATTAGAGCTATGGATTAGCAGGTAATTAAGCTCTAAATTAACAGTGTCAAGGCGTTGACAGCTATTAACAAACTCCAAAATTGAGGGTCATAACAAGGTCAAACGAGTGCCATCTTTTTACATGCCCTTCTCCATGAACCTAGCTCCAACTTCTATTTTGGGTTCAAGTCAAGTTACTTAACGAAATTTGGAGAACGCGAGACGTCAACGCCGGTGTCGATGAATTTCTAGACTTAGAATATTTCTAAGTCCTGAAATCAGCAACAAATTTGATCTTGTGACCTCGATTTGACTTACTTCCAAGATGATCTAGCTCTTCGTCCAAAAACAAAGTTTCTTCTACACAACATGAACTACAACTTTTATTTAAGGTCCAACATCAAAACTGGTATAGAAACTATATTTCTACTTTGACCAAAGTAGGATCACGATAAAGCTTAAATTATCCTTTTTGATCAATTGGGGCATTTTCTGAGCATTTGCTCAACACGAACCTTTCACGACTTTTGTTGTAGAGTCCATCTAGAGTCTTTTGGGCAAGGTTGAAAGGTTTGGGTCGATGACCTATATTTCCATCCACTTAATAATGCAATTTCTGCACTTAGTAAAGTCATTCCAACAAGCATATAACTTATCATTTTATGTGACTTTTTGATTCCAAACGTCATGAAACTTTGCCAGTGACTAATATAGATAGGTACTAAGGTGAGACACATGAAGATATTGTAATAACACCACCCAAGCATATATCTTAAAAATGGACTATATGTAAAGCAAGGGTGCAACATCCAAGTTTAGGTTGGGGCTCCTATCCATAGGTTGACCTTGACATCATCATTACCACTTAATCTACCATGTTTGAGCTTAAACCCACTACTTAACTGGTAGCAAACACCTGGGGTGTTACATCTGTAAGTCATACTTTGGGGCTTCCAAACACTACTCCGTAATGGGTAGTCATAAAAGTAGCTTTTGGATATGTTCTGAAGCAAGTTGCAGGGTATGTCGAGTCAAGATGGGATCTGCTCCTCCTGTATCAAGGAGAGACTCCTTTGGGCCCTCTCGATGTGTAGGAACTGAAAGTGCATGGCCATGCCTTGACTAATGGTTAGTCGATAAAATAAGTTCTGCACGGAGCAAGAAATGGCTCAGAATCAAGGATAGCACTTCACTCGCCTTGTACTTGGCTAGGTGTCGTGTGGCAGAAGGATATAGTAATGGCGAGTGTTATAGGTTGTGTAAGATATGATCTTCGTGGACTTTCGGGAGTCGGTATGCCTTGCTAGTGGCCAATGCTAACTATTGATCGGAAATGGTTTCCGTGTCATGACCTTTGGTTCCGTGAACCTACGGGATCACATACTTAAGGAGAAAGAACTCAAAGGACAAATGGATCAATTGGATTGAATCCAGGATATTGCAATACATGACCACAATGGCTGGTTGACTCTTGTGCAAGTGGGAAACTGTTGGTTATATGCCCAATAGCCAAAGCCCATGTGACCCATGCAGCTGGCCCATTAGTATTTCTATCGGTACTAATGATCCGGCTAGAGGGCGATTAACCCTAATTGCCTTCAGCCTCCACGCACAGAACCTGACCGCCACTTTGTGTCTTGTGCACGGGTGAACAGGAGACCGTGGAGAGGGCTCCCGTCCTATACCTGTTGATCTGCTGCAGTCCGCTTGTGTTGATGAGCGCTAGCACGCTGCGTCGCCGTCGTTCTTCTCTCCGTACGTGTGGACGTTCGTAGAGCTGCCGTCGTGATGCGCACTACGTCAGATCGTACTGTATGACTACTTCCTCGACGTCGACTACATCGACTACGCGTGTTCCGCTAAGTTTTCCGCTTTGGAAAGGTATAATCTATGATCATCTACATGCAAGCGATCCTGTTTTTACGCGGTTATTAATTTGTGCTAGCGTGTAACCATCTGCGTAACCCTACAAGCCTCTTCCTTCTAAGAGAATGGTATTGACAACCGTCTATACTTAAAGCTGGATTCCGGCATTATAGTACAGGAGTGTTGTCTAATGCGAGTGCGCGCAGCTTAAGTTCATAGTCGGTGAAACGGTCAGGCTCAGAGTCCACACGAGAAGAGAGTGTAATTGTGTTGCCTGTGAGCTTACACATCTGGCAAAGAGAACAAAATATTTGGTTGTTATGGTGGTTATCAGTGGCGGTTTATATTTGAGCATGTTATTGCTCGCGATTGTAATCATATTTTTGAGTAATAAATAAAAACAGTATCTTTTCCTCATGGAATAGGTAGGCTCAACGTTGTTTATCTCTATTCCAATCATGGTTATGTAAAAAGAATAACCGCATTGTGGGTACATGATCAGTTACAACCAACGGAAATACTTTTTTTGCGAGTTTTTTTATGCGAGTAACAAGCAACGGAAATACAAAGACCTATAAATAAAGGAAATTTCTTCATCTCTAGTCTCATACGACAACTCCCCCATCCCCAAATAAATTAAAGTTGTCCTGAGTCAAACTTGTGTAAGTTTGATCAACATTCTAAGAAAGAATATCACATCTGTGACACCAAACAATGAAAATATATTTCATGGTAGCACATGAGTTAGCGCACTTGGTGAGACGACGTGCAACTCTTACTGCAGTATAGCGTGCCTAGGTTCCCCTGTAGGTTGCTCTAGAATGCAATCTACTGTACTTAAATAGGAGATCTCCGCTACAATATTTTTCTGCCATTTCGTGTAACCACGTCAGCCAGGCCTTTTCTGCCATTTCTGCCATTCCGTTGAGGCCGGGCCGGTTGATGAAATGGTGCAGGACCCTACGGGCTCAGACTGGTGGGCTGACATGGTCCAGGGGGAGTTCCTGTCCCCGTCGAGGCCGGCCCGGTCGCTCGCTAGCTCTGTCGGTGATCCTGGGTCTCCTGCGCTGACGACCACGGGGTCAACGACGAACGACCCACACGCCCACGATGCCGCAGCTGTCGCGTCCGGATCGGCGCCAGCGGACGCTGGGCCACTGGGCGACCTTGGGACAATAGAGGCTGCGCCACCGTCGCCCTCGGTCCTGATTGCCTCCTTCGTCGACCGTACTACGGCGCCTATTCCACCGCCCCTCATCAGGACGCCTCGTCTTCGTGCACCGCGGCGCCGTGTGCGAACTGAGCAACTACGTCGGAGTGGTCGCCTTGCATTGAAAAGCCACTGCAGGCTACACAAACCAGAGCTGCAGGCTGAGCGTGTTGTCACGAGGAAACTGGGGTTACAGCTTCAGGCGGAGGCGACCGATCCTGGCTCTTTCTCGCAGCTTAAAGCGATTCTTGATGGCCCCATGTCGGCGGCTACACAGGAAGCCTTTGATGCCCTTTTCCCCGATGATGGCTACAATGGGCCAGCCCTGCTGGAGGAGCTCTAAGAGAGAATCGCTTCTGTCGCCAAATTGTGTAATCAATGAATGAAAACCTGTTAGTCTGGAACGTGCGTGGCCTGGGCGCACGCGCACGTCGCAATGTCGTGTCCCAGGTCGCGTCACTGGAGAAGGTGTCGTTGCTCTGTCTCCAGGAGACCAAGCTGTCATGTATCCCGCCTAACATCATCTCTGATATGTTAGGTATTGGGTTCGACTATTTCTTCCTCCCCGCTATTGGCATTGCTGGCGGCATCTTGGTGGCCTGGAGAACTTCTCAATGGTCGCTCTCCCAACTTCGCACTGATAATTTCAGTGCTTGATCCGGGGATACAGCCGTTCTGGCTCACCACGGTGTATGGGCCGCAATCTGACGATGACAAGGTGGCCTTTCTGAATGAGCTGAGGGGAGTACGGCATGCCTGCCCCGGACCATGGCTCGTCTGTGGGGACTTCAATATGATCTACCGAGCTGAAGATAAGAGCAATGGTCGTCTCAATCGTCGCATGATGCGTCGCTTCGCCCGATTCCTCAACGATGTGTTCCTACAGGAGCTGTTCCTGCAGGGCAGGCTTTTCACTTGGTCCAGCGAGCGGGAGCACCCAACGCTGGAGAGGATCGACAGGGCCTTCGTCACCGCTGACTGGCTTGACGGGTTCCCCAATCACCGACTACGCGCACTCTCCACCGATTGCTCTGACCATGCCCCTTTGCTGTTGCAGACCACGACCAGTCCGTGGGCCACGAAACGCTTTCGTTTCGAAACTTTCTGTACACATTTTGATGGATTCTTGCAAGTGGTGGCGGATGCATGGGTTTGCCCGTCACAAGATTCTGACGCTTTCCGAGTGCTAGACTTTAAGCTGAGAAACACTGCCAAAGCACTTAAAAGTTGGAGCATGAAAACCGTTGGGAGCATCAAATTGCAGCTGATTCTGGCCCGGGAGATCATTCGCAGGGTGGAAATTGAGCAGGAACGTCGTGTGCTGTCTGCGGAAGAGGTGGCTCTACGGAGGCGTTTCAAGTGGAGATGTCTTGGCCTCGCCTCTGTGACGAGAACGATCGCTCGCCAGCGGTCCAGGCTGCTCTTCCTGGAGCATGGAGATGCCAACACAAAACTCTTCCACTTACAGGCATGTCACCGCAGTCGGAAAAACCACATCCATTCTCTGACGGTGCATGGCCATGCGGTCGTCAACAACGAGCAAATGGCGGACGCCTTGTTCGAGCACTTCAACGGCCTTCTTGGTTCTCCTGCTCAGCGTTCACGGACGGCCCGGCTTGACATCCTCAACCTCCCAACCATGGACCTCTCATCCATTGATGTCTGCTTCACCGAGGAAGAGATTTGGGCCGTCATCCGTGACATCCCGTCGGAGAAAGCGCCAGGTCCCGATGGCTTCACCGGGCTCTTTTACAAAAAAAAAGCTTGGCCCATCATAAGGCTGACATAGTCACTGCTTTCAATGCCTTTTGGGCCCTGGACGGCAGAAGTTTTCACCTCGTCAATGAGGCGCTGATGGTTCTGTTGAGGAAGAAATCGGATGCCGATACTATCAATGATTACAGGCCGATTAGCTTGGTGCACAGTATTGGCAAGCTAATCTCCAAATGTCTTGCTTCACGGCTATCTAAGTATCTGAGCGTTTTGGTGAGGCAGAACCAAACTGCGTTCATTAAGGGCAGAAGCATTCAGGATAACTTTAGAACAGTACAGCTATCTTGCAAGCTCCTAAGCAGGTTGGGCAAATCGGCAGTGCTCATGAAAATTGACATTGCCAAAGCTTTTGACTCGTGTCATGGCCTTTTCTGCTCGAGGTTTTGCACCACGCCGGGTTCAGTAGGCGTTGGAGAGACTGGTTGGCTCTGATTCTCTCAACTGCGAGCACCAGGATATTGCTCAATGGAAGGCCGGGGGAAAGAATCTGTCATGCCAGAGATTTGAGACAGGGCGACCCTCTGTCACCTATGTTGTTTGTCCTGACAATGGAAGTTCTCAATGTTCTTATCCACAGGGCTGAGGAGGAGCAGCTGTTCTCCCCGTTGGGTAGTGATGCCATCACCTTCAGAGCTTCATTTTATGCCGACGACATGGCCATTTTCATAAAACCAGCAAGGCAGGATCTACTGCTCCTCTCTTCAATCATGGAGACATTTGAGCAGATCTCAGGGCTGAAAACCAACAAAGAAAAGAGCAAGGCCACACCGATCAATTGCTCCGAGGAGGAAGTGAAGACTACGGTGGACACCTTTAGATGTGCGGTTGAGAACTTCCCCTGCCACTACCTGGGCGTCCCGCTGTCCATCAAAAGACTCCGCCGCTCTGACGAACAACCGATCATCGACGCAGTTTCCAAGCGTATCCCAACCTGGAAAGGCAACTTACTCAATTTGGCCGGTCGTGCTACCTTGGTCTCGGCCACCCTCTCGGCGATCCCGGTATACTTATCAATCGCAGTTTGCTGTCGTCGTGGGCTCTGGGATGCATCGACCGGAGCCGCATAGCGTTTCTCTGGACCGGAGCTCAGACGGTTGCCGGTGGAAAATGTCGTGTGGCTTGGCGTATGGTCTCCATCCCCAAGGAGCTGGGTGGACTAGGCATCATTGATCTGCGCCGCCTTGGGATTGCCCTCCGTCTAAGATGGGAATGGCTCAGACGAACTGACCCTGAGCGATCGTGGCATGCCTTGCCCTCGCACCAGGAGCGGGCGGTTCGGGCGTTTTTCCAGGTCGCGGTTCACGTGGAGGTGGGCAACGGCTCCAGTACCATTTTCTGGACTGATCGTTGGATCAACGGACACTCCATTGGACACATTGCTCCATCCCTCTTTGCTGCGGTGCCGAAGCGGCTGAGGCGCCGTTCGGTGTCCTCGGCTTTGGCCAATCGTGCCTGGGCAGCTGACATCAGAGGGGCGCGAACGGTGCAGGTTATCCTCGGCTACCTGCATGTTGATCAGCTGCTACAGGCCTTCCAGCTGCAGCCGGGTGTCGAGGATCGTTTTGTATGGCGATTTGGTCCGGACGGTGCCTACTCGGCTTCCTCGGCATACCGGGCGATGTTTTTTTTGTTCCACCGAGCTGCGAGGGGCCAGGCAGCTGTGGAAGGCCTCTGCTCCGCCAAAGGTAAAATTTTTCTTCTGGTTGGCTATCCACAATATATGCTGGACGGTAGCAAGGAGGAAGAAGAGGGGGCTGCAAGATTGTGATCTCTGTGCTTTGTGCCACCAAGCTCCGGAGACGATGAATCACCTGTTGACTGACTGTGTATACACGAGGGAGGTCTGGGCCAGACTTCGCGCTGCCATTTCACTGTCGCAACCAGCCCTCGCCGAGACAACGGCTGTTGATCAATGGCTTGGCGAGAGGAAGCTGATTCCGAAGCACCTTCGCCGGGGTTTCGATGCCCTCTTCCTTCTGGTGTCTTGGATGATTTGGAAAGAGCGCAATAGCCGTATCTTTGAGTGGTCTGCTACCATGCCGGCGTGGTTGCCACCAAAGATTTTCGAACATGGCAATGCTTGGATAGCTGCGGGCTTCAACAGAATCGCCCCTCTTATCGCTGCTGCGTCGCTAGTTAGTGCCATGTAATAGCCTTCTTGTCTGCAGTTTTGTTTCTTTATTTCTTTCATATTTTCGTCCTTCCTGTGTAGCAAGCCGTGGCTTGCATGTGTATCCGTTTGCTACCCTCTTAATGAAATACGGGCTCAGTTGAGCGCGGTCACGAAAAAAAAGGCCTTTAACCGTTGCTTTACCTCTCTAGATCGGAAGATCAGTTATTCAGTTTGACGCGAGCACCGTCTCCCATCCGTTAATATGAAACCACCAGGATCCGTCTCTTTAATTCTACAGGTCGAGCAACATTGTCCGCATCAACCGCCTCACTTGCCAGTAACAGCTCCACTCAAGGAATAAACAAGGCCAGCAATCATAATCAATGTAGAAAATCAAAAGTCATCCACATGGATCGGATCAACAAGGCTGGTCAATAATCATTTAATGCAAGAAAACGATGAGTCTCCATTACTCATGGCTTTAAATCACCACCGCAAGGGGAGGTGACGCAGACGCCGCTGCGCAACTTGAGACCGCTTCATTCTCAGGCTGCTGCCCGACGTAGACGGCCGGCGACTGCAGCAGGAGGCCGCGGGGGAGGCCGCCGATGCTACGAGGGCGACGGCCGCGACCAGGGCGGGAAGATGCGCGTCATGGGCGTGTGCCGTGGGCGCTTGGTGCTCGCAAGTCGCCATCCATCCCAGCACTACGCCTCCATCACCGAAGACTTCTACCCCAACATGCGCAGCTACTACGGCCTTGTTCGGCTGGCCGGTTGCCAGCCAGCCGTGCTTTTCTCTCACACCAGTTCAGCATCAGCCACTGGCCACCAGCCAGCCAGCAGTATTTTTCTCTCACAATAAATCAGTCTCAGCCACCACCCACCAGCCGCCGGTCAGCCGAACGAGGCCTACGTGTGTAGCCGCCACCTCTCCGCCACCATCGGGGCGAGGCCGTGATGACTCTTCAGTTATGAATCGAGGAGCTTCTGCCGAAACAGGAGCGGCGGAGGATACGAGGGACAAGAGTCAAAGAGAGGTCGTCTGTGTATCTGCTCGTGAAGTTAACGCTGATTTTCGGTTTTTAGGTACGAAGACTTTTTTTTACATTTTTCACGAGAGATGGATGATGCCTGAGGTAGAGCAAAGTCCATCATCAGTCCCTAGACTTTAACCGCTGTGTTATTCTAGTTTCTAAACTTGTAAATTGACTATTTAGGTCCTCAAACTTGTTCATATGTGTCATCTCGGTCCTTTTGTTGTATCATCCCGGTCCCTAAACTTGGAAATCACCTGTTTAGATCCTCAAACTTATTCAGTTGTGTCATCCCGGTCTCGAAACTTGGTTTTGAGTTTCATCTGGGTCAAAACAGGGCGATCTAAAAACTCTATATCAAAAATTAATTCATAACTTTTTCATATGAGCTCGAATGAAGACAAACTTTATATCAAAATTGTAGCCCTCGACGTGATCTACAACTTTGTAGTTGAAAAGTTTTTGAATTAAAACTGTTTAGGGTCCCAAAATATTATTGTAAGTTTATACATTTTGAAATTTAAAATTTAAAATTATGGAACGGTCTTAGATATTGTGGCTGATCCAACAGCCACCTAAAACCCTACATAGCCCTATTAAAAAAACCTACATACCTCCTGCTTGACCTTGGTGTTGACCTTCATGTTGGAGAGGTGAAGAAGATGAGGATCAGAGGATCTGCAATGTTGCAGGGCACTAGGCGGAAGGGACGGGCGGTTATTTCGGTAACCCGCTGGCTAGTGGCTAGGCTATCTTTGACCATGTGATCATGCACGTTACGGTTGATTGCTTCTATTTTTTTTACAACAAAAAACCAAAAAGAAAATGCAAAAGATACTGGTGTATCTGATCTGAGATAAAAATAATAATAATAAAAGCTATGAGGGATCAAAAATCAAATCCACATGATTACATTCGTGATTTTTTTGTTTGGTTAATTTATAGTTTATTTATTATAATAATTAATTATAATATCACAACTACTTGCGTGTAGTCGTGTAGGAGAATTAATACATGCGTTCACGTTCAAACGCAAGTTGATAAAGGTCGGCGTCATGGCGCTCCACCGTCCCATCGCATCGGTCGAGTACTCGAGTCGCCAGCGGTCCGCGGTCCGCGAGCTTCGTTAATAACGCCGCGTGAGCTGGTGGGTTGGGGAGTTTGTCAGCTGGGTGGGGCGTGCGCGAGGGGGACAACGTCCGGTTCCGGTGATGGCGGGGGCGGGGGAGAAGGCGAGGGTGGTGGTGGTTGGCGGCGGCGCCGGCGGCTCCCTCCTCGCCAAGAACATGCAGGGCCACGCCGACGTCGTCCTCGTCGACCCGTAAGCCCCCTCTTTCTTTCCTCGCCCGCTCCGATCCTGCACCGGCCACCCGTTTGCGGAAACCCCGAGCCGACCGGCTGCTTGCTTGCTTTCTTCGGACTGGCTGCCGTGCCTGTGCGTGCTTCCACAATAGGCCGACCCATCCATATTCCATAGGGCGAGGTGGGTCATTGTTTAGGGAATTATTTTTTTTTCGAAAATTGTTTAGGGCATTAATCCTACACGGACACCCACGACGCCTCTCAGGCTGTGTTGTTTTGACACATGTACGGAGTACTAAATGTAGACGAAAACAAACTAATTGTACAGTTTGGTTGGAAACCACGAAACGAATCTTTTAAGTCTAATTAGTCCATGATTAGCCTTAAATGCTACAGTAACACACATGTGTTAATGACGGCTTAATTAGGCTTAATAAATTCGTCTCGTGGTTTTAGATGAGTTATGTAAATAGCTTTTTAATTAATATCAAAAACTCCTTCCGACATCCCATAAAATATCCGATGTGACATCAAAATTTTCCCCGCAAACTAAAAAAAGGCCTCGCCACTCGCCCAGGACGCACTGCACGGCGCCCTGCAAGCAGCGGTGGCGCTTCCCGGGCGGCTCGGTGGCGGCGGCTCCCCCTCCCAATCCTAGCGTGGTGTCTCATATCCGCGGCTTTGCCCTCCGAGATCTCTCTCCCAGCCGGCAGCTCGCATGGCTCCGCAGCTGCACCCTACGGCCGGGGGGCCGGCGGCCCGCGCGTCAGCTTGCGTGGTCGGTGGCTTAGGCTGCTCAGCGCAGTATAGGCGATAGGCCAGCTGGCAGCTGCCTGCTGCCATGGTTGTGCCCAACGGCCTGCTCCTGTGCGATGTTCCTGTGCATTGTTCGGCTGCTGCATCTAGCGGCTGGTACCTCTGCAGTGCCTCTGCACTACCCGGTTTTGTATTATAAAATAACTGTCAATTGATTTTTGAAGGCTTTTTTAATTGATTTTTTCTTTAAAATTGACACGTTTTGTACTATAATTATCAATTAATACATTTATTATTGTTGATTTCTTATTTTAAAAGGTAACATCTTGATTCTTATTTGTTGTTCTACAATTTTTATTCATGATTTGCATGTTGTCGTTTTCAACCAAAATTTCGTAGCCTTAAGTTCCCACTACCTCCATTCTTATGCTGGGTCCGCTGCTTGTTCCATGGCCCAGGTGTGTGATTCGGTAGCTCGGTCCTGCCGGTACCGAATCCTTGCGGCCTTAGCGATCTAGCCGGATCTAGTGAATCCAGGGGGATAGAAATGGAGATGATTTCGAGTTTTCTTGTCTACTTACGAACTTCAACTTCAAGCTCTGAATCTAATTAGCTGCTAGCTGCTAAGAAGCACTCTGGAATTTCTGAAAATTATCTATCTACTCTGTGCTGGTGATAGCTTACTAACATGATGTAGTGATGTTGAATGTAATGGAACATCACCTGGTTCACACTTGATCGTAGTTAGAATGTTCCTTCATGCATTCTATCACTTCTAATGACAGGAAAGAGTACCTGGAGATCCCCTGCGCTGAGCTGCGGTCGATGGTGGAACCATCTTTTGCTGAGAGATCATTGGTCTTTCACAAAGATTACCTCAACGACGCAACCATTGTGACAACTTCTGCAGTCAATATCACTGAACAAGCTGTCCTGACTGCTGATGGCCACTCTCTTCCATATGATTATCTTGTCATAGCGACTGGCCATGCGTTCACTTCTCCTGCCAGCAGAGCTCAAAGGTTAAAGGAATTTCAGAGAGGTAACTGCAGTCAAACCACATACTGAAAACAGTTACGCTTTTGTGACCTTCCCTATCACGCTTATGTTTTGTTTTGCATATGCTTGTTACAGATAATGGGAAGATAGAGTCATCAGAATCTGTGATGATAATTGGAGGTGGTCCAACTGGTGTTGAACTAGCTGCAGAGATTGCGGTAGACTACCCAGGGAAGAAGGTGACCCTTATCCACAGAGGACCGCGTCTACTCGAATTCATTGGAGAAAAGGCTTCAAATAAGTGCCTTGATTGGCTGACTTCAAAGAAAGTAGATGTGCTTCTTCAGCAATCGGTTGACTTGGGCTCATTATCGAACACAGAGAAGGTGTACAAGACATCAGGCGGAGAAACAGTAACAGCTGATTGCCACTTTGTGTGCATTACAAGGCCATTGAGTTCGTGGCTACATGATACCATCCTCAAGGAATCTTTGGATAGCAAGGGGAGAGTAATGGTGAAGAAGGATTTAACAGTGAAAGGTTATAATAACATTTTCGCAATTGGTGATATCACAGATATTCCTGTAAGTTTTCACTTCCAACTTGTGATTTTTCTTCTATTTTTTACTGTTATTTTTTTCAGGTTGGTTTCTCTTTGTCCCAATCATGATGACTTAAATTTGTAGAGAATAATAACCACTTGACCTAAACTGAAGTACTGCCCAAATTTGTGCAGACTATACTGTTAATGAGTGCATTTCTATGTAGGCTAATTACTCTCAGTTTTCCCAGCAGAACAAATTGAAAACTTGCACACAGTAACTATAAACTTTGCAACGAATGAGTATTCTCCATTAGTGCATGTCTTTGTATATAGATATATAGTCTTCAATTGTTTTGCAGATGACATGCTTCATTTATGGTTACTCCTAAAACCTTCTGCTATTTTGGCATTGTCCCATTCACACCCACCGATGTACTGAACCATCATGACACATTGACATTCACATGACTTTAGTTCAAGGGAGACCACTGATATTTGAAAATCATCTCCTAGTTGCACCCATGCCCTTCCGTCATCTTGGCAGTTAGATAATAATCTAAATGATTAATCTACAGTAACCTAATTCTTGGCAATTGGATGATATGACAGTTCTCACTATCGAACTATTAAAGGTGTTCCTTTTCCTTCATTATGATGCTCTGGATAAAGACTTGTCTGTCTAGTGGATACTAATTACTGATCATTATAATTCATGTTTCTTAATTTTTTATATTGTCCATGGAGCACCCTTGGTTGAAATAAAAAAGGATCCCCATAGAGCATCATTGATCTTTAATGTTGGAACTAGCAGTGTTATCGCAAGAACACTGAAGTTGTTGGCACTAATATCCATCAATGTTCAGGAAATCAAACAAGCGTACATCGCCCACAAGCACGCCCTG
Source organism: Saccharum hybrid cultivar R570 (assembly GCA_038087645.1). NCBI lineage: Eukaryota > Viridiplantae > Streptophyta > Magnoliopsida > Poales > Poaceae > Saccharum > Saccharum hybrid cultivar. Next base: position 4,488,546 of record JAQSUU010000190.1, on the reverse strand, counting down.
CTAGTGGCGAAAAACCTAAAGTTACTGATCAAGGGTTTCCCTAACAGCAAACTAGCAACTTACAACCCCGGTTACCCCCTGGCACTCGTCTCTCTTGGAAGGAAGGAAGGCCTGCTTCAGTTACCCTTGTTGACGCTCTGTGGGTGCTTGCTAGGCAAGATCAAATCTGGGGATGTTTTCGTTGGCAAGACAAGGAAGAACTTGGGCCTAAATGGTTGACTCTGGTCCGTGGGAGCTTGAAAATGCTTGTGTCCTGGTTTCCAGACAATGGCTTCGTTCAAATAAAGCTTGTGTGTTGCTCATATGGCCATATGCCTCTGTATGGATGCTTGGAACGGTGACGAGCAGAGTGTATGTTATGTACATGTATACATGGATTTTTTTGGTTCAATAAAATGTTGTGTTTTATAGTCAATATATAACCGCATTTTGTTTGCTAGCAACTAAACAATGAATCATCTTTGCTTGCTAGCAATACAATGTCAGCAATGGCATGTTGATGCCCTACGGGTACATCCTATGGATGAAGGGGATGAAGAAGAAGATGAAGATTCATGTCGCTGTCAATAACAGGTGTCATAGGCTGTAACTTTGACTAGATTTGTAGAAAATACGTGCAATATTTGTATCTCCAAATAATTTTATTATGAAAATAACTTCAAAGATATATCTAATGATACTAATTGTGTATCATAAATATTAATATTTTTATATAAAATTAGTCAAAGTTATTTCTCAGGAAACGAGAACGACGGTTATTCCCTATGTCCATTTGGTCTTGTCCTGTGGGCATCCGGGACTGGTGCCCATCCATTGCACTTTGTTTCCCAAGCTTTGACTTGCACTGATTGTTTCCTATGCTTGTTCAGTTTTAATAACTGTATTAGGATCATGCCCGTGCGTTGTAATAGGAATAATATCTTATCACCTCAGCACTGGTCGAGCAGCAACCACAATGATAGGTACCGATATGAATCGGCAAGGGGATGGCCCGATCTTCACGATAGCAGGTCGAAGAATCAAAGATAACTTGCTGCGAACAGCGGGATAACTAGCTTTATACCTGTCTAAGGTTGGACGCGACCAAGCAATGGGGAGAGAGGCACCGAAACTGTGAAGACTTCGACTCAATCTTCGAACGACCACAGAACCACAATTTGAATCTAATCCACACAAAATGGTGCAGCGTACTGAAAATCGTAGAGCACGAACTAGGGGATCCCATAGGGATCTTTTCACAAGTCCAAGAAGAACAAGCAAGAACAAAGGTTTGAGTAAGGCACTCAACAACTCGACTACAATACGAGGGGTTTATCAATTTAGCAAAAGGTTTGTAATAGCTTAGAGGCAGGGGATATTTATACTAGGAACAACCCTCTTAGTTGGGTGTGAAAACGAATTGGAGTTTCTAAAGATAGGCTATGGAAAGGTCACCACGAGATGGATTCATGAAGTGGTCTCGTGTGACCGTTGGCCTCCTGAGCAGTCTTCACTAATCTATCCATAACTCCTTATTGGGAAGTCCAAATGATGAACCGTTTATTGGTTGTGAAAGTAGACTCGAAGAGCTTTCCAGCCATATGTAGCATGCACCACAAAACTTTGTATATTATTGGTATAATTTTGCACAGGAAGTTGAACCAACATTTTGTCCTGGGAAGACTGTTGACCTTTTGTTTTTATCGGATTGGTCCATTTTTATCATATTGGTCCGATGATGAAAAAATTTGGTTTGTTTTATCACATGGGTCCATTTTTTATCATTTCGGAGTAGATGATGAAAACATTGGTCTTGGTCCTGATCGTCTGTATCTTCAACCTCTTCATGTGTGCACCTAAGTAACATCAAGGTAGAACACTTAGGCAGTATTTCATCCTTAGAAATATTGATGTCAAAGTCAATTAGGAATGAATTCATCTGTTCCTGTAGTTTCTTGGCACGGCTTCGTGTAAGTGAACCATGATTACGTTCACCTATATTAGACGGTGAATGCTCTTCATGTTCCAACATATGATTAGCTGCTATGTCCTCATCACACAGTAGAGGTCAATAAACACCCAAACCAATGTCCACTGCGACGGACTAGCACATGTTGCCATGTCGGGATTCGATGATGACAAAGCCGAAGCGTGGAGTATAGGCTTTTGTGTTGGTATAGAACCACGACACCACATTGGCTAGTCATAAGCATATAAAATTTAAAGTAAAAACATGTATTCTAAAAGATTATCGTACAAAGAACATTTTATTTGCTTATGCAATAAAATAATCATACCTTTTCAATCTTCTTGGCAATAAATAAAACCTCATAAAATCGAATACCTTAGATTCATTCTAAAATTTAGAAGCTTTGATGACCTTTCTATTTGATTCTATACAATAAGTTTGATGAGCAGAAAAAATGGGGTACTTGCCTTCTATTCTTTGTCGAAGCAAAGCATAACCTAAGTTCTTTGACTAAAGCCCTCTTGCAACCAAGTTGTGGTGATGGTATTGATGACATCACTCGGTGGCTCGGTGCATATTGTTTACCATTTGAAACCTGTATTCCTCCACTTAATGTCATTTCCTGCAACCCATGCGATCAAATTTATTAATCGGGTATGGCAATAGCACGAAGGCAGGTTCTGTCATCGTAGCCCGGTCATAGACTCATAGGCCATCTGCTTTAGTGGTAATAGTGAAATTGAGACAAATCAGATCATGAATTCACCTAACAGAACATATTTAAAAATGAATGAGAATGGAGGGAGCACATACAGGGCGTGAATGTTTGGAGTGGCTACGAGCTACACGCGGCGTGGGAGAAATAAAACTCAAATGGCATGAGCTCTGTTATCAACCTAAACGAAGCAGGACATTATCCATGTTTAGCGACTCCAGTTGTCGTCTCACCAGCGAGAACGCCTCATCGATGTCTGATGCTATGGCGGCTGAGGTTGAGGCTGAGGCCTCACCTCAGGCGCTCGTGCCGGCGTGCAGATGGAAACCTTGGTCATGGACTCATGGCTAGCAGTGGAATAATCTTGCTGGTGGGTGCGCGCGCTCTCCTGTAGTCGAGGGAGGCGAAGATGTTCAGGGCGATTATTGTTTCTTCCGTGATCTGTGATAGCTGACCGAAGGCGTGGTCGTGGATATGAAATGATCTCAATTTTCCTCGAAGGGAAAATCCACAGATACGATTTATAATGTAGTAGATCACAAGAGCAATCCATCACATTATCAATTATCAGCTGATATCATAGTCATATATCGTATAACTACAAGATACAAGACTTTACAACACTGGTTAACACATCTATTACATTGTATTCTAGCGGAAACACACACGTCTTCATCAGAGTCATTGTAGCGCATCAGCAGGTGAAGGCTCCTCCTTCACGGGCAATCATCAAAGTTGGCGTAGAATGTCAGCGGCGTGGACTTCATCTTCCAAACCAAACTCGAGCGTAGGAACGAGACCACCTAATCCAAGTCCTCGTGGTCGTCATAGATTTCATCCAAACCTATCCAAAATCTATCAGTACGATTTGTACTGGCCACTGTCTCCCACCCTATGCTTTTTGCGTATGCTTTGTGGTAAGTGGAATGCAAGGGTAGAAGAAAAGGCCTATATATGGCTGTAGGTTTCCTATGCAAGTTCAACAAGATTTTGTAATAACAGTTAATCAAGTTTCAATCCATCTCATCCACACGTTTCCCCCATCCCATCACACACATCTCACCACACTCACACTCTCTAGGCGGCAAAGTCGACTCCCGCTCGTACCTTGCCTCAACGGCCAAAGTTGGATTCAACACCAAAACCTAGGGGAAAGGTAGAAAGGACTCCTCTCTCTAATCAAGTGAAGCGTAGGTCATAGGAATGTCCATATCCACGGACGCGGCTATACGTATAGATCGATCAACTCTGCAGAGCGTGTACACTTGGAAATCCACAAGATCACCATCATCGGTGGTGCCCCGCCTAGGCTGATGTCGACTTCCTCCCAACCGGTACGGTACCACCCTACCACTCAGCCCTGAGCCACCTCGGAGTCCACCGAAACGTTGAGACTGTGAGACGTAGTACCGAGCCCCCAAGGTCACTACGCTGTCTTAGGAGGGTGTGGGCCCCCATGCCCGTACCTCCCTACACTATCACCTTCCAACCTAGTAGTAGTGGCACCGCCCTAGTCAGTCGGGTAATCGTCTGAAAGTCCTATGTTTGGTGTTGGTAATTAGTGACAATGCCTAAGTACTAATCCTATGCCTAAGTTGTATGTAGCATATGAGGATTAGTACATTCCAAGGTTGGTGGCAAGATGGACATGGTGATCATGATGGCCACACTTGGATTTGGACGCAACCCTACGTGATCAAGGCAAAGGTATATGCTTAAGGGTTGTGTTTTAGTAACCAAGACACCTAGTGGGTGTGGTTACATTATAGGTTAGATAGTCGTACTATAAAGAGGGGAATGACACGGCTATTGAACTCCTAAGTGCCTCTAGATGTGCATTTCATAATCATATGCATTTGGATAGAACTAATATCGTCTCGAAAATGATTGTGAAAATGCTAACACACTCACACTTGACGAAGATCACTTGGTGGTGTTAGCACGTTTGCGAAGGCGGTGGAGTTTGAGCGGTAGAGAGGGTTTGCGAAGGCGGTGCATTTTTGAGGAGTTGAAATGACTATTTTCCACTACGCCGAAAGTCGGAAAAGAAATGGAAGCGAACGGAGGTCACAGAGGTGATCGAACGCTGAATCGGACGCGGTCTCTGGTTGACCGGACGCTTCCGGTCAGCGTTCAGCGTCTGCACGTGTTTCAGTTTGATGATCGGACGCGCAGCATGTCCGGTCACTATCGACCGGACACGTCCGGTCGTTCAGGGAGCTTACTGGACTCTAACCGGACGCTGGCACTGTGGCGTTCGGTCAGTTCTACAGCGCGTCCGGTCGCTGTTTCGTTGTGCGCTCTCAGGCTTGACTAGCGCGTCCGGTCAGTTACAGGACCAGCGCGTCCGGTCAATCCCAGCGCGTCCGATCTACGCGACCAGCGCGTCCGGTCGTTGCTTCGCAGCTACCGTTGTGCGACCGACGCGTCCGGTCAGTGTGACCAGCGCGTCCGGTCAGCACGATTTCGGCTGTTTAAGTTTCTAACGGCTATATTCGAAGGGGTACGTCTATAAATACTCGTTGGTCGGCTCAAGGCTCTCTCTCGCATACTCTTGAACATTTTGACATACTTGTGAGCACTTTGAGCTAAGCAACTCCCCTCCCACTTATCTCTCTTGCTTCTTTGCATATTCGAAGTGAGATTGAGTGATCCAAGTGCATTTGCATTTTGAGATTGCATCTAGTTGGCACTTGGTGGTTGATTTGCTGCGGGATTCTTGTTTCTCTTGGTGGTTGCCGCCACCTAGACGGCTTGGAGCAGCTTAGAGGCGTTGGCAAGAGTTGGTGATTGTTCTTGGCCACCTCCGGTGATTGTGAGGGGTTTGTGCCTACCTCGGCGAAGCGCCAAAGGCAACGTTAGTAAATTGCTCGTGTCATTGCAACCTTTTGCCATTTGGTAGGTTCTTGTGGCGCCTTTTGAGAGGCTCGGTGTGAGACCGATTAGCCACCGAACCACGTGGTGAAGAGGGACATAACGGGGACTAGCATGCCGGCAAGCACGTGAACCTCAGGATAAATCTTCGTGTCATCACTTTCATATTGTGATTGATTGATCCCGGTGTTCGGTTGTCTTGGTATTCATTGTTGATCATATTGGTTGGCTCAATACTTCGCCCCTCGGTGAAACTCTCCTAACTCAACTCCGCATTACTTTCTTAGTTATCTTTGCTAGCTAGTTAGCTTTGCTTTAGTAGCACCTTTGTGTAGCTTGCTAGTTGTAGTTGTAGTTACCTTCTCGGTTTGACTTGTGCGGTTGAGTGTAAATACTAGAATTGTGAATTAGTTAGGTGGCTTGCAAACACCCCGTATGCTAAGCAAAACTCGCATCTCGCTATTTGTTGTATTGATAAACTTGTTTAGTTTGTCTTTGTAGAAAATTTTAAAAGGCTATTCACCCCCCTCTAGCTATCAACACCTTTCAAGTGGTATCGGAGCCAGGTTACCGTTTGTAAGGCTTAACAACCTCGGTGTAAGATGGCTCAAGTTATGTTCAATCATGTTAAAGGCAAGCCTCCATTCTTTGATGGTGTCTCTTCCTTTGATCATTGGAAAAGGAAGATAAAGCAATACCTAGGCAATATACATGAGAAGGTTTGGAATGTGACCAAAGAAGGATACATCATTCTTGATGAGGAAAATCTCACTCCCAATGACCACATCAACAAACAATGCAACACAGTGGCACTTGACATAATCTACCATGCCATTGATGACAAAGTATTTGAGCAAATCAAAGATCTTAAAAAGGCAAATGAGCTTTGGATAAGGCTTGATGAAACATATGAAGGCACTTCAACGGTAAAAAGTGTCAAACTATATATGCTCAAGGACAAGTTCTCCACTTTCAAGATGAAGGATGATGAATCCATTCTGGAGATGTTCTATAGGCTCCAAGTCAATGTTAATGATCTCAAGGGGCTTGGGGAGAAGGTTGAGGACAAGGATTTCTCACACAAGTTCTTGATGTGTTTACCTAAGAAGTTTGCTACCTTGAGAAGAATGATCTTTAGAGAGGGATTGTACAAGGTCAAACCAACCGATGTGCTTGGAGATATAATGATCGATGCCCAATACAATGATAATGAAGATGAGGTAGATGAGAAGAAGGAGACCAAGGTCAAGCAAGAGAAGCCCATTGCATTCAAGGCTTTATCCTTTAAGGGCAAGAGCAAGGTGGAGAGTGATGATGATGATCCATTCGATGATGAGACCATGGCCCTCCTAGTGCACAAGATGGGGAAGTTCATGAAGAAGAAAGGATATGGTGCAAGAAAGAGAAGGGACTTCATGAAGGCAAAGGAGGTGCTTTGCTATAATTGCAATAGCCCCGATCATGTAGTGGCAAAGTGCCCCTATGAAGACAAAAGATATCATGATGGGGAGTTGAAGTTGAAGAAGAACAAGAAGGAGAAGAAAGCAAAGAAGAGCTTCACATTCAACAACAAGAAGAAGTGTGGTGGCTATGTGGTCATTTGGGATAGTGATAACTCCGATAGTGATGATGATAGCTCTAGTGATGATGAGAAGACCACTCGGCGAGCCATTGCAAACATCGCCCTCTCCAACAAGTCATCCATCTTCGACACTACATTGACATGCCTTATGGCCAAGCCTACCAAGGTAAAATATGATGATAGTGATGATGATTCGTGTGCTAGTGATGGTTGTAGGAGTGATGATGAGGAGGATGAGAACTACTCCAAGGATGATCTATTAGGCATAATAGATCAAATGAGCAAGGGCTACAAGGGGACAACCAAGAAGTGCAAGATCTTGGAGCAAGAGCTTATTGCCAAAAGTAATGAAAATGATGCCTTGATGGAGAAGCTTGTTGCTCTCAAAAAAAGTAAGGAGTGCAAAGGAATATGATATGACCACGTCAACCAACAACATGTTACAACCTCCAAGTCAAGCTACACCAACACCAGTCCAAGTCTTTGATGGACCAATTACACGTAGTCGAGCCAAGAAGCTACAACAAGAGGTGCACGCGCTACTTTCTGAAAATCATTTTAATGTTAATGAGAATTATATACTATCTAAGTCGTGCACGTTGCTATTGCTTAGGTGCACCACGGAGGATGACAAGAAGACACCAAGGGTGAAACAAAGAGGAGGATCACGTTCGAGCCAGTCCAGTGTGACAGAACCATTAGAAAGAATCAGTCACAACTTTTTGCTCACAAAAGCTATAAAGGCCCATGAGGACTTGTTGGAAAGCTTATCAAGTCTAGTTTCAAGCCCAAGTTCTCTCACTTGATTTGGATTCTCCAAAGTTGAGATTCGACTGATTTAGTACAGACTGGTCAGCTAGTCAGCAGTCAGCCTGATGTCCAAGTTCCCATGCAAAACTATACCAATCTACAATATTTCGTGGTACATGCTGCACATGGTGTGAAAGGTTATCAAGTTAACTTTCCAACCCAATAAACCGCATGTCATTTGGAGTTTCCAAGATAGAGTTATTGCCAAAACACTGAAGACTGCGCTGAAGACCAGCAGCCACGCGAAAACTCTCCAGGAAGGCATCTCGAGGAGGCCCGTTCACATAGTGCGTCTTATATTTTTCGTTTCGAGTTTCCACCTATCTAGCAGGGCTGTTGCTAGTATAAATACCTCCTAGACTCATTGTAATCTCAGACTTTTGATAATAGAATACAAACCCCCCTTTTGTTCAGCTGTGTGCTAACAAATATTGAGAGAGATCTCTACCCCTTTGCTCTTGTGATTTCCTTTGCGAGATTTACAGAAGCGGCGGCTTCATCCGCTCCCAATTGGTGCTCCTACTCCCTTCGAGGTTTCCTCGATTGATTGTAGGCTGTGTTGGTTGGTTCTTTGAGAGTGTGGTTGGGCGAATCCTTGATTCAGGTTGCCGATTAAAGACGGTGGTTGGCTTCGAGTTTTATTTGCCAGGTTGCACTAGTTATCGCTGCCTGCAGCAAGTTATCCGGCTGTTCTTCAGCTAGTTATCGGTGATCATCCTACGTCGTGAAGATCGGGACCCCCTGAGCGTATCATCTGGTATCAAAGCTTTCGTTACCACGGTAGGATTTTTTTTCCCTTAGCTACTTATATATTTTGTTTCGTCCTATCCACCAAAAAGCCTAAAAAAATACATTCGTTTAGCCCTTTGTTTCAATCTGTTATTTTAGTGAGTTTTGTTAAGTTTCAGTTCATTAGAGTCTTTGTTTTAGTTGCTGATCATTATCCTTTGCGTGTCCTTTGAGCCTCTTTATATATCTGAAAATCCCTACAAAAAAAATCTGAAAACGCATATCATGTCCTTCGCGTAAACTTTGATCCTATTATAGCTACCGGTTGTGTTTTGTTCTTATCTTAATTGTGCAAGTGTCTTAATCTGGTCTTTGTGTTTAGTTATAAAAAAAGTGTGTCAAAAAAAAGAGAAGAAAGAAAAGTAAAAAAAAAGAATAGAGAAAAACTGAGAAAGAAAGGTTGAAAGATCAGTAGGTTTATGTGCACAAGTGCTAAAAGTTTTCATATCAAGTAGTGCAACTAGTGTGCTATCCTTGTTTGGTGCAAAATTTTGGTTAGGTTTGATCACAACACTTGCATCCCAATCATACTCCTTGTTTGCATCAAATCTGAAATTACCTTGCGTGTGTGTGTGTGATCGATTTCAATCTCATTCAAATTCTGTGATCAGCACTAGACAGGGAACTTCTAGCTTGGGTTGTTTCTTAACTTTACAATAGCTAGAATTCAGATTGCATCCCTTGTGCACTACTCGCCACCAAGCTCCACATATAAGCCATCGTAATCGGTATTCTTTGGTCTTGTATTCTCCCAACCATCACTCTCGGATACCGCCACACATTATTTTTCCTGTAACTCGCAGGGATTTCATAAGAGCTTCGGTTGGTTAGAGAGGTAAGGTTGTGAGATCCCACATATATATTCCTATTCCATAAATATCTATTGCCATATTGAGCTAACATTTCAGAAAGATGGGTTCTAATGCTGAGATCGATGATTGTGTCACTGCGGCACAATTTAATGAACTTCGGCAAAGCATGGAAGAAAAGCAAGATCAATTGACTCGAGATCTTCAAGCCCTTATGAATGAGATCAGAGGACGTTGTCCTCGTCAAGAAGGTGGCAGTAACCATGGTGGAGATGATGAAGATAGTGATGGAAGAAGAAGGGGTCGGGGGAATCGAAGAGCTGCACCTAGCAGAGGAAGTGGACGAGGTCGAAGGAATGATGATGAAGAATCTGAAGATGAGGATGATGATAATCATTCTCAACATAGCTTTGGTCGCCACCGTCATAGGAGAGGCAACCAAGAGGAGAAATTTGGCAAACTGAAATTCACTATGCCAAAATTTGATGGAGGGTCTGATCCTGAAGATTATTTCACATGGGAGTTGAAGGTAGAAAAGATATTTCGCATGCATAATTATTCAGAACAGAAGAAGTTAGCAATGGCATCTCTGGAGTTTGATGGATATGCTCTTATTTGGTGGGAGCAACTTCTCCAAGATCAACAAGAGGAAGGAGAACGTCCTATTGCAAGTTGGCAAGAAATGAAGAAGGAAATGAGACTTCGATTTGTGCCCAAGCACTATCGACGTGATATCTTTAATAAACTGCAGAATCTGAAGCAAGGAAGTTTCTCTGTTGAAGAATATTATAAAGAGATGGAGAAGGCTATGATTCGAGCCAATGTGCATGAAGATGAAGAACAAACCATTGCACGTTTTATGGCTGGGCTGCATCGCAACATTCAGTGCATTGTTGAGTTTCAGCCGTACCGTCATCTTATTGACTTGGTACATCAAGCAACCAAAGCTGAACGTCAACTACAGCAAGATGCTAAGAGCAGCAAGTCCTTGTCATTTGGTACGAGGAATTTTTCTAGAGGAAGTAAATCAGAAACAAAGTTTGCTGCTGCACCATCAATGGGAAAAAGCTCAAATGGAGGCTCACGTTCTAATTTTCAGGGTGCTTTTAGTGAGAAGAACACTACTGCCCCAAAACCAGCGGCATCCACAACTAATTCAGTGGGATCTACATCCAAGAGTAGTGGAATTCAGTGCTTCAAGTGTGGAGGCCGTGGGCATATAAGTAGGGAATGCCCAAACAATCGGGTGATCATTGTGAATGATAATGGAGACTTTGATTCAGCTAGTGAAGAGGAAGTTGAGGAAGAATATGATGAGGAAGCCCATGAAAATGAGGACCATACTGGCTGCGAGTTTGAGCAGGGTGCTGCTCTTGTTGTAGCTCAAATCTTGAGTGTTCAAATGAAAGAAAATGAAAATGGGCAGCGACACAATTTATTTCAAACCAGAGCAAAAGTGCAAGATAAAGTAGTGAAGGTGATCATTGATGGCGGGAGCTGCCATAATCTTGCTAGTCGTGAGATGGTTGACAAGCTTGGTTTGAAGTTGCTGCGACACCCTCATCCATATCATGTCCAATGGTTGAATGATTCGGGAGATATCAAGATTGCATATAAAGTGAAAGTTCCATTCAAGATTGGGGAATATGTTGACACGGTGGAGTGTGATGTGGCACCCATGTCGGTGTGTCACTTGCTGCTTGGAAGACCATGGCAATATGATCGATATAGCCAACATTGTGGGAGAACAAATCAGATCACTCTTGATCTAAAAGGGAAGAAGTTTGTACTCAAGCCTATGACACCTCAACAAATCATGGCTGAACACTTACAAAAGAAATCTGAAATTGTTCCAGTGAGTAGAGAGGCAGGAGAGCAAAAGAAATTGAGTGCCATCCACAACTCGGTGAGTGAGTGCCACAAGCCAAACTTGAGAGAAAAAAATAAAGGAGAGGGAGAGCATCTAGTTATGCTAGCCACAAAATCTGAAATGAGAGAAGTGAGGAACAACCCAGATCAAGTGCTCTTTGTACTTGTGTACAAGGACATATTAGTTTCAGCCAACGACATCACCTCTCTTCCTAGTGTTGTGTCTCATCTTTTGCAGGACTATGAAGATGTTTTTCCAAAAGAGACACCAGCTGGACTACCTCCAATTCGTGGGATTGAGCATCAAATTGATCTCATTCCAGGGGCTGCACTCCCTAATCGTCCACCATACCGCACCAATCCGGAAGAAACAAAGGAGATACAAAGGCAAGTGCAAGAACTTCTTAACAAAGGTTTTGTTCGTGAAAGTTTAAGTCCTTGTGCTGTTCCTGTGATTTTAGTACCTAAGAAAGATGGTTCTTGGAGGATGTGTGTTGATTGTAGAGCTATAAATAATATCACTGTTCGCTATCGCCATCCTATTCCACGATTAGATGACATGCTTGATGAATTAAGTGGTTCCACCATATTTACTAAAATTGATTTGAGGAGTGGGTACCATCAAATAAGAATGAAAGCTGGAGATGAATGGAAAACTGCATTTAAAACAAAATTTGGGCTATATGAATGGTTGGTTATGCCTTTTGGTTTGACTAATGCTCCAAGTACTTTTATGAGATTAATGAACCATGTCCTGAGAGCTTTCATTGGAAAATTTGTGGTTGTCTATTTTGATGACATCTTAATTTATAGCAAGTCTTTTGAAGAACATATGAATCACATTCGTCAAGTCTTGGATGAGCTCCGGAAGGAGAAATTATTTGCTAATCTTGAGAAGTGCAGTTTTTGCACAGACCATGTTGTGTTCCTTGGCTTTGTTGTTTCAGGGAAAGGAATAGAAGTGGATGAAAGCAAGGTGAAGGCCATCAAGGATTGGCCAACTCCAACGAATGTAAGTCAAGTAAGAAGTTTTCATGGCCTTGCTGGTTTTTATAGAAGATTTGTGAAAGATTTCAGTACCATCGCTGCTCCTTTGAATGAATTGACAAAGAAAGGTGTTGATTTTAAATGGGGCAATTCACAAGAAAATGCTTTTCAAGAATTAAAGAAACGTTTGACTGAAGCACCGTTACTTGTTCTTCCTGATTTCACTAAAACTTTTGAAGTAGAATGTGATGCTAGTGGGATTGGGATCGGAGGAGTTTTAATGCAGCAAGGAAAACCTGTAGCATATTTTAGTGAAAAATTGGGAGGTGCTCAACTGAATTATTCTGTATATGACAAAGAATTGTATGCTTTGGTGCGTGTGCTTGAGACATGGCAGCATTACTTATGGCCAAAAGAGTTTGTTATTCATTCCGATCATGAAGCTTTAAAATACTTGAAAGGACAAGCAAAACTGAATCGTCGCCATGCTAAATGGGTTGAGTTCATCGAAACATTCCCATACATCGTGAAATACAAGAAAGGTAAGGACAATGTGGTTGCTGATGCGTTGTCACGAAAGAGTGTGTTGCTGAACCAACTTGAGGTAAAGGTTTTGGGACTTCAAAGTTTGAAAGACATGTATAAAAATGACCCTGAATTTTCAGAACCATATAGTCATTGTAAAGATGGAAAAGGTTGGGAAAAATATCACATACATGATGGATTTTTGTTTAGAGCTAACAAGCTTTGTGTTCCCAATTCTTCGGTTAGATTGCTTTTGTTGCAGGAGTCACATGGAGGTGGACTAACAGGTCATTTTGGACAAAAGAAAACTCATGAACTGCTGCAAGATCATTTCTATTGGCCCAAGATGCGGAGAGACATCATCAGATTTGTGGAGCGATGCGTCACTTGCCACAAAGCTAAGTCCAAACTGAACCCTCATGGCTTATACACTCCATTACCTACTCCTAATATTCCCTAGGAAGATATAAGTATGGACTTTATTTTGGGGTTGCCTAGAACTCAGAGGGGAAAAGATTCTATTTTTGTTGTGGTTGATAGATTTTCAAAGATGGCTCATTTTATCCCTTGTAACAAGAGCGACGATGCTTCACATGTTGCTAATTTGTTTTTCAGAGAAATTGTGAGGCTGCATGGGATGCCTAGAACTATTGTGTCTGATCGTGACGTCAAGTTTGTGAGCTACTTTTGGAAAACATTATGGGCAAAGCTTGGGACCAAGCTCTTGTTCTCAACAACTTGTCACCCTCAAACCGATGGACAAACTGAAGTGGTGAATCGTACATTGTCAATGTTGCTGCGAACCATGGTGAAAAAGAACTTGAAGGATTGGGAGGATTGCTTGCCTCATGTGGAGTTTGCCTATAACAGGGCAGTACACTCTACCACTAATTTGTGTCCTTTTGAAATTGTTTATGGGATCAAACCTATTGCTCCGATAGATTTGTTGCCACTGCCATTGCAGGAGAGAACCAACATGGAAGCCTCAAAGCGTGCCGCATATATAAAGAAGGTACATGAGAAGACCAAAGAAGCAATTGAGTTGAAGGCGACACGCAAGGCTGCAAGTATGAACAAACATCGAAAGAAAGTATTATTTGAACCAGGGGACTTGGTGTGGATTCACTTGCGTAAGGATCGCTTTCCTGAGAAGCGCAAATCCAAGTTGATGCCACGAGGGGATGGTCCATTCAGAGTGTTGTCCAAGATCAATGACAATGCATACAAGATAGATCTTCCAGCAAGTTATGGTGTGAGCAACACCTTCAATGTTGCTGATCTATCTCCATTCACAAGTGAAGATACTTCAGAGTCGAGGACGACTCCTTTTGAAGAGGGGGAGGATGATATGACCACGTCAACCAACAACATGTTACAACCTCCAAGTCAAGCTACACCAACACTAGTCCAAGTCTTTGATGGACCAATTACACGTAGTCGAGCCAAGAAGCTACAACAAGAGGTGCACGCGCTACTTTCTGAAAATCATTTTAATGTTAATGAGAATTATATACTACCTAAGTCGTGCACGTTGCTATTGCTTAGGTGCACCACGGAGGATGACAAGAAGACACCAAGGGTGAAACAAAGAGGAGGATCACGTTCGAGCCAGTCCAGTGTGACAGAACCATTAGAAAGAATCAGTCACAACTTTTTGCTCACAAAAGCTATGAAGGCCCATGAGGACTTGTTGGAAAGCTTATCAAGTCTAGTTTCAAGCCCAAGTTCTCTCACTTGATTTGGATTCTCCAATGTTGAGATTCGACTGATTTAGTACAGACTGGTCAGCTAGTCAGCAGTCAGCCTGATGTCCAAGTTCCCATGCAAAACTATAACAATCTACAATATTTCGTGGTACATGCTGCACATGGTGTGAAAGGTTATCAAGTTAACTTTCCAACCCAACAAACCGCATGTCATTTGGAGTTTCCAAGATAGAGTTATTGCCAAAACACTAAAGACTGCGCTGAAGACCAGCAGCCACGCGAAAACTCTCCAGGAAGGCATCTCGAGGAGGCCCGTTCACATAGTGCGTCTTATATTTTTCGTTTCGAGTTTCCACCTATCTAGTAGGGCTGTTGCTAGTATAAATACCTCCTAGACTCATTGTAATCTCAGACTTTTGATAATAGAATACAAACCCCCCTTTTGTTCAGCTGTGTGCTAACAAATATTGAGAGAGATCTCTACCCCTTTGCTCTTGTGATTTTCTTTGCGAGATTTACAGAAGCGGCGGCTTCATCCGCTCCCAATTGGTGCTCCTACTCCCTTCGAGGTTTCCTCGATTGATTGTAGGCTGTGTTGGTTGGTTCTTTGAGAGTGTGGTTGGGCGAATCCTTGATTCAGGTTGCCGATTAAAGACGGTGGTTGGCTTCGAGTTTTATTTGCCAGGTTACACTAGTTATCGCTGCCTGCAGCAAGTTATCCGGCTGTTCTTCTGCTAGTTATCGGTGATCATCCTACGTCGTGAAGATCGGGACCCCCTGAGCGTATCAGAATAGAACAAGAGCTCAAAGCTCTTAGGAAATCCTTTGATGAGCTAGAGACCTCTCGTGAGTGTCTAAAGGAAGACCACGAGGACCTTGAAGTTGCTCACACTAGGCTAAAAGAAGCCCACTCCACTCTACTTTAGCTCATTAAGGAAAAGGACCTCAAGTTGGAGAAGCTCATGAAGGAAGCTAAGGAGGAGCAAGTGATTATCACTTGTGATATTGGACTAACATATGATATTATTGATGATTCTTTATTTGTTGGTCCTACTAATGCTTCATGTAGCTCAACATCATCCACCACAACCAACTCTACCTCTACTACTAGTGATTCATCACTTGTGGTTGAGAATGAGACTCTCAAGAGAGAGGTGGATGATCTCACCCACGCATTAGGCAATGCCTATGGTGGGGATGCCCGCTTGCTAAAATGCTTGGGTAGCCAAAGGTTCTCTCTTAACAAAGAGGGTTTGGTCTATACTCCCAAGATGGGTAAGACGGCCTTTGTTACTCCAAAGCCTCGCTTTGTGAAGGGCAATGGTCGTTATTGCAATAGATGCAAGCAAGTTGGGCATCTAGAGATTAATTACAACAAAATGAATAAGAACAAGAAAAATGCTAATGTATCTTATATTCCTTTTGATTCTTGTTATGTGCTTACCAAGGGTGAGAAAGGTGTGCATGCTAGGTTTGTTGGTACACCAATTGTGGGCCCAAAGAAGAAGGCCATTTGGGTACCAAAGAGCTTAGTGACTAACCTCCAAGGACCTAAACAAGTATGGGTACCTAAAAGATATTAAATTATTTTGTAGGTAAATTACAAGGCCGGAGGAAGGCATTGGGTGCTTGATAGTGGGTGCTCTCAACATATGACCGGTGATTCAAGAATGTTCAACTCTCTCAAATCTAATGATAGTGGCATTGATAGCATCACATTTGGTGACAATAGCAAGGGTGATATCAAGGCTCTTGGAAGGATTGCAATCTCAAATGATTATAGCATTTCCAATGTGCTCTTAGTTGAAAAGTTGAACTTCAATCTTCTCTCGGTTGCTCAATTGTGTGATCTCGATTTCAAGTGCATATTTGGTGTTGATGATGTGGAGATAGTTAGTATTGATGGCTCCAATTTGATCTTCAAGGGCTTTAGATATGGGAATCTATACTTGGTTGATTTCAATGCTAGTGACACTCAACTTTCAACATGCTTGCTCACCAAATCAAGTATGGGTTGGTTATGGCATAGAAGACTTGGTCATGTTGGCATGAAGCAATTGAACAAGTTAGTGAAGCATGACTTAGTTAGAGGCTTGAAGGATGTCACATTTGAGAAGGATAAGCTATGTAGTGCATGTCAAGCCAGAAAGCAAGTGGGCAACACTCATCCATTAAAGAGCATTATGAGTACTTCCAAGGCATTTGAGTTGTTGCACATGGATCTATTTGGGCCAACTACATACACAAGCATTGGTGGCAACAAGTATGGCTTCGTGATTGTGGATGATTTTACTAGATACACATGGGTATTCTTTCTTATAGACAAGAGTGATGTATTTGACATATTTAAGAAGTTCATCAAGAGAGTGCAAAATGAGTTTGAGACCACAATCAAGAAAGTAAGAAAGTGATAATGGAAGTGAGTTTAGAAACACAAGGGTTGATGAGCTATGTGATGAGCTTGGAATCAAACATCAATTCTTGACCAAGTATACATCTCAATCAAATGGCCTAGTTGAGAGGAATAATAGAACCTTAATTGATGTGACAAGATCAATGTTGAATGAGTATAATGTGAGTCATTCATTTTGGGCCGAAGCAATCAACACGGCTTGCTTCTATAGCAACCGCCTCTATTGCCACAAGTTTCTAGAGAAGACACCATATGAGATCTTAAATGGAAGAAAGCCCAACATTGCATACTTTTGGGTATTTGGTTGCAAATGCTACATCTTGAAGAAGGGCACTAGATTAAGCAAATTTGAGAAGAAATGTGATGAAGGATTCCTACTTGGTTACTCAACCACTAGCAAAGCTTATAGAGTTTAGAATTTGGCTAGTGGTCAACTTAAAGAAGTGCATGATGTTGAGTTTGATAAAACCAATGGTTCTCAAAATGAAGAAGAAAACTTAGATGATGTGAGAGGAACTCAATTGAGTAATGCTATAAAGGAAATGGATATTGGTGATATTAGGTCAAAGCAAGTGATTGATGTGGATGACAAAGATCAAGTGCTCCAAAGTCCAATCACTCAAGCTAGTGGTTCTCTAATGCAAAATCAAGCTAGTACATCATCTCAAGCGCAACAAGATCAACAAGTGGCTAGTTCATCATCTCCAACTCATGATCAACATCAAAATCCAAACAATCAAGTCCAAGTGCTTCAACCAACTAACATTACAAGAGACCATCCATTGGATTCCATCATTGGTGACGTACAAAGGGGAGTTCAAACTAGATCAAGATTGGCATCTTTTTATGCTCACTCTTCTTTTATGTCAATGGAAGAACCCAAGGACATTGATAGAGCATTGAGAGATCCGGATTGGGTAAATGCAATGCATGAAGAGCTCAACAACTTTAAGAGAAATGAAGTATGGGAACTAGTTGAGAGGCCTAAGGATCATAATGTCTTTGGAACAAGATGGGTCTTTCGCAACAAGCAAGATCAAGATGGGATAGTAGTAAGGAACAAAGCAAGACTAGTGGCTTAAGGGTACACACAAATAGAGGGTCTTGACTTTGGTGAAACTTATGCCCCGGTTGCAAGATTGGAAGCAATTAGGATCTTACTTGCCTATGCTTGTGCTCATAATATCAATCTATATCAAATGGATGTGAAGAGTGCATTTCTCAATGGGTACATCCAAGAGGAGGTGTATGTGGAGCAACCTCCCGGTTTTGAAGATAACAAGAAACCCAATCATGTATACAAGTTAAGGAAGGCTTTGTATGGATTGAAGCAAGCACCTAGAGCATGGTATGAAAGATTAAGGGACTTCTTGCTATCCAAAGGATTTGTCATGGGCAAAGTTGATACATGTAACACCCCTGGGTGTTAAGCTTGCATTAGCATTTCAAAGCATAAAGCATTCAGCATCATTTCATGACTAGCATTACATGAAATATAGCTCTTTTAAAATTAAACTTGAAAAGCAAATAATTAGAACCATAATTTTGATGTAAGTGCCAAAAAGGTAGTATACTTTTGGGCATTAGCAATTTTAAATAATCTAGAATAAATTAACATGATTTTTGGAGCAATTCTTGAATTCAAGTTTTTCTCAAATTTTGTTTTAAAAATATTCTAAACAAATAAATTTTTTATTAATAATTTAGCTTTAAATCCCAAATTCAAAATCTATTGAGAATTTTGAAAAATGCCCTACATGAAAGTTGTAGAGAATAAAATTTTGAACAACTTTTATTTTGGGTAAAAGTTCTGAAAACCTCTTTTTCATCTTCAAATTCAAATTTTAAACAAATAAGGAAAATCTGGAAATATTTTTGTAAAAGAAAAATCAGTTTTCGCTTTCTTGGGTCGTGGCCTCCTTTCCGGCCCAGCGGCGCTGGCAGCCCGGCCCGCAGCCCCGCGCCGGCGTCCTCCCGCGCGCGCGCCCACGCGCAACGCCGTGGCGCCGCGGCAGAGCTCCTGTGGCCCCCGCAGCCCCGCGCTTACCCCGCCCGAACTCACCTGCTCCCTCTCACTCGCCTCACTCCGCTCCCGCTCGCTCTCGCGTGCCTCACCAGCCCGCAACACGCTGAGCCGCCGCCGCGCCATTGCCGCGCCTCACCTCGCCACCGTGGCTCCTCTACCAAATTCCACCCGCCCTAGCTTTCCCTCTTCCTGATCGACCTCGTCGAGTCACTGGACGCGCACCTTGGCAAGGTAAGCGGCTGAATTGGCCGTCTCCTCCCCCACCGGTGAGCCCACTGCCGTGGCTCCCGTCGGTCCCACCTTTCCGCCATCACCTTCCCCTCCTCCCCATGCGCACCATGATCGCCTCCGCTCGCTGGAGCTCATGTGCCCGTCCGTGACCTCCGCCATGGCCTGCTCCGGCCTAGCGCCGGCAAACCGCGCCACCGCCTCCGCCATGCCCGCTTCGGCCCATGCTCCGCTCTTCCTCTTGCCCCGATAACCACCTCGTGGGGTTCGCGCGGTTGCGGGGAGTCGCCTGCTACTGACCTCGTCGCCGGCGACCTCGCCGACGGCGAGATTCCCCCGGTCAACGCCTTCCTCGGCTCGGCCCCGGCTGACCGGTGGGGTCAGCTGACCCGTGGGACCCATCTGTCTGTCTCTCGGTGGGAGTTGGGGGCGAAACCGCGGTGTGCGCGTAGCGTTGAAGGCCGGTTAAATTTTTGGTTTTTAAAGAAATTGATTTTCTCAGAAATTATGAAACAGCTTTGAAAAATCATATCTCCAGATTTATAGCTCCAAAAAATTGTGAAACAAATTTTTTAATGTTCCTCTTGAATAGATCTACAGTTTAAAAATATCTCATATTATTTTTGTAACAATTTACTGTGCAAATTTATTTAATTGCTATAAATGCTAATATCTTAGAAAATATGTAGTAAATAAAATAATGAAGGAACAAATGTGATTCTTATTGCTTTAATCTTTATTAGTGATGTACTTTCTGGGAAAAATATTAGTGAAGCATGTTCTGTGAGAAATTTTTGAAGTGTAGTTCAAATGCTTTTAATTGATAATCTTTGTTATTTTTAGTAGAGGGCTAAATTTGTATAGAACATACATGTGATAATTTTTGTAGTATGTTAGTTTACTGTTAGTAACATAGGAAAAATGTGAAATCTGTTGTTTGATACTTTTTCTAGTACAAAATAATTTCATGCTCATATTTAGGCTATAACTTGTTTATTTTGTACAGGCAGTTTTACATAGGCAATTCTCTTGAAAATTTAGTAGTAGGTTAGTTAGGATAAGAGTAATCTACTGTAATTTTTGTAAATTTTTATCTACACCACAAATAGGTGTTGCTGTGTAACCCTAGTTAAATAGGGAATAAAAGATTATTCTTTATGAGAAATTAAGAGAAATAAAATATGTTTGGTGTATCTTTGAAGCATCATTATGCCTTGCTGATGTTGTGGTTGAGTTAGGTTGGTAAGCTTTGGTAGCTTAGGTTCACTTGTATGTGTAGATGATAGGCCAACTAATAGAAGAATAAGGTGCATGTTTTAGGGTATATGTTCTTGGATGACGTTGACTACCTTGTAGAAGAAATAGTTATATTCAAACTGCTCATTCCATGTGCTCATCTGCATCTCATGTCATCAAAGCACTCCACCACAATCTGATGCATCATTCGCATATTTACTTATGCACTTGCATCATACAGGATCGCAGGAAGAGTCGCAGGTAGCAGTACAGGAGGAGCAGGCTTGGATGGATCAGCAGGAGCCCCAGGCACAGGAGGTGCCCGAGGAGGAAGAGTCAGGCGAGGAGCTGCCAGAGTACGTCGATCACCTTCCTAGCTCGTTCGAAAGAGGCAAGCCCCGGAGCATTTTAAGTCTCCTATTTTATAAAAGTTGTTCCTTACTACATGAACTATAGTTATATATATAGTTGCATTAAGTTATAGGAGTTGAGTGAAACCGTTGTTGCATTATTACCTTGGCCACCGGATTATCTTTCACCCTGTTAGGTCAGGATCGAGTAAATTGCTTAGCCATGCTTAGACCGGTAGAAGTCGGGTGATTTCCTGTCACCTGCGATTTATAGGTGGATACCGGGTTACGGTTAGCTGTAATTGTGATCATAAAAAGTAACCAAGTGTTGATGGCTAAACGAAGACCGGGCGGAGTCTTATAGGGTTTTGGACTATAGTGATTCCGTCTGTGTCGATTAAGGACCGATCGTTGCTCGTCCCTCTTGTCATGTTGAATGCATGCCTCACATTTAGCTGGCCGAATAAAGTACCTTTCGACCGCGAAGCTAGTGACACTTTTTGAGCCGGGATAAACTTGGGTTGGCAGACTGGTGTTGAAGGGGGTGTAACGGGGACGCGAAGAGTGAGCCCAAGGTGCGTCCTGGCAGTCAGGCGGTCCCTGGGTAGTGCGATCCATGATTGTTATCCCGTGGCTTCTTGGAAAGTGTCATTGGTGATCTACGCGACCCTGACGGGGGAAACATGGTTTGTGTGAGGAATAAATCTCCAGCTGGATAGGAATTCGATTCGAATCGCCGTCGCTCTCGGTTAGTGAGCACTTGACTCGAGCTATGGCATCGTAGTAACATTAATGGAACACTGATGGTTAAGTGAATGATGTTGGAAATGCTAAACCTGATATGGTAATCTAGATTGTTAATGATGAATCAAGTGATTGTTTTAGCAATAGGTGCTTACCTAGCCTAAATAGGTTATACTAAAAGAGATGCAAAAAGTACTGGTATAATTTTTCATAACAACTTATGCTTTTCGCAAATGAGTCAAGCCAGTCCAATCTATAAAGCCTTGCATGATCCTTGGTGTCCTTTATTTCTGGTTTGTGACGGGTAAGTCTAGCTGAGTACATTCTCGTACTCAGGGCGTTGTTCCCATTGTTGTTGTAGATGGTCAGATGTACTATGGGTACTGCTCCAACTGTCTGTATCCGGCGATGGGCGATAACTAGTACCTTGGGCAAGGGTCACTCTGTTCATCTTATCTACTGCTTTTGTGGACCATGACTATCTACTAGCACTGTATTTGAACTAAGTGTGTGTGTAAAACTACTTGCTTCCGCTATGTTATTTTGAACTATGTTGTAATAACTTTTATTCCAAACTCCAATGTACTCCACTTTTATTGTTAACTCTATATATCATGTGAACTGTGGCTGCTAAATCAGTACGATCTTAGTTGTATGTTGGTTGGTTTGAAATCCCTCGTGATTTCACGGAATCTCGGGTTATACGGGTTTAAGTTTGATAAATTAACCGCCTCGGTGGAAGATTTTCTTACTTAATCTCGTATAATTACATTGATCCGTTACAGCTGGCATCGGAGCATGGTTTAGCATGTTACTGTTCACATGGGTAATTAAAAACAAAACTGTGTTTTCAACTAAGCTTTTAAATTTAAGAGTGTGCCAGTGGTCATATCCTTTATGCCCAATAAGGACTCTAGGTGGCTTAATTAAGTACTAACTTGGGGGTTTACATCATATTTTAAATTTCGTCACTCATACGGCGTGCTATTGTATGAGTGCCATTCAATTGAGTGGTAATATATGGATCAATTCCCTCTACGCCCTGGTAAGTGAGAGTTGTGAGAGCATGGTCGGATACACTGCCGATCTAGGGGAGTGCTTATTTGATACCAAAATACTTACGTGCCATGTGCATGTTTGTATGAGGGTATTCAAATGGTGGGGACTTCCGTCATGCGGTGACGATGCCATCAATAGGACGATGATTCGGGTAGTTGTTACCGTTATACTCGTATCTGGGGATGCGTGTAGAGCGAGTAACTTACTTTACTGCTTTCTTGCATATTTTCATACCGTGAGGTTTGGGCTGAAGTGACTTTCTACAGGTAATAACAACGCTTTCGAGTAGTACGTATTAGTTACGTTACAAGAGATTGTTGTATGCCACCGTTTATTCCGTTAGTAGTTATTAGTTTTCTAAGTTTGTAAGGACGTACGGAACATGCATGTATCATATTGTGCATTTCATTCATGGCATTGTTCCTCCCCTTATAAGTTGATTATCTCATTTCGATAAAAATGCCAACTTAAAAATCTGTTCTCACCACGGTAATAAAATTTTGCTACAGATGGCACGTACCAAGCAGACAGCCCGCAAGTCCACCGGCAGAGCTCCCCGTCATCAGCTTGCTCCACGCACTCGTCAGCGCCATACTTTTCTTAGAGAATTTGGGATGCCTACGCTCTTGTGGAGAGTACTCAGCTATGTAGGCTATCCTGATGGGATGGAGCCCTGCTACTTTTGGTCGAATGAGCAGTTGGGGGAAGGACTTTTGGTGACTGTGGAAGCAATAGTTCGTCCCCGAGGTGATGGTTCTGAGTGGACCGGTTAGCATTTTGAGTCAACTGGCAGGACCCCTGAAGAAGCCACCGAGAGGGTAGCCTTTGGGATCCTGAGGGATATCATAGATCGCTTTCCTTAGGAGTTGGCAGCAACTATAGTTGGAGTCTTTCTGAGGGGCAACCCCTCCACTGACTCATGGCAGCAGGCAAGAGGAAGATCTCTGGAGATTAGCGCCGCAGAAGCATAGAACGGTGACAACCCCGCTATGAGTGCCATGTTTGCAGTGATGAGGGCCTTTGATGGAGTGGAAGGTAGCTTGAGACGTGTGTCTAGTGCTCTTGGTCAGGCTCGTGATGACCGCTGTCAGCTTCAGAGAGATCACGATGCCAAGATTGAGAGGCTCAACACAAAGATGGCTCAGTTGACTCGTCAGAGAGATCAGGCTACCCAGAGGACTGTGGCTTTCGAGGGAGATGTACGTGCCCTGAGAGAGCAGGTTGGGCGACTGACCACCGCCAACAGGAACGCTGAGCGCATGTTGACTCATATGCTCCATCAGAGGAATGAAGCCTGGTCCACAGAGAATGTGTTGAGGGCTAGACAGTTTGAGCTAGAGCAACAACTGGCATATGCAGAGGAATATAATGACAATCTGCATGAGAAGGTTCATCGGCTGAACAATCAACTCAACCCCTATGTTCCTCCTGGTGCGGCAGAGATGGATTTGGATGAAGACGAAGATCCTGAAGAGCCCGAAGCACCAGTTGGGGAGCATCACGACGCTGCTAATGGCGACGACGCCAACGTCTCGGACTTAGACAGCGACCACGATGAGTAGGCTAGTAGTTGTTGCGCTAGCTACTAGGTTCCATCTACATGATCTTTTGCTTTGTTGGCACGTTGGGCATGTAATAATGAGTAGAAAGACTAAGGCTTTGATGTAATGTTGGAAAGCTTGGATGTGTTTGTGGCGGTATCAGAACATCAAAAAGTCCAGTGTATGTATGCTAGCAACTTGGTTGTAATGGACGCGATGTGTGCGCTTTAAGTAATCTAATTAGTGATGTTGTGTTAATTGGAATGACTTATTGTGCCCCTGTTTTATTATATGAAAATATTCTCTCTAGTAAATTCAATTCAGCATGATTTTTCATTCGGTCGCAATTCCTACAACATCACCTAATAATTACTATTGCTGAAACATGCAGATGTCGAACACTCGTCGTACCGTGTATGGTGCCGTTGAGGCTGGTGGCAGTGCAGCTGCTAGTGATGACCGTGATCCACCACCGCCTCCTCCACCCTACACTGCGGAACAATTTTTCACACAATTTCTTGGAAGCCAATGTAATATGGAGAGCATGCAACAGAATATGGAAGCTGCGTTGCGCAGTATCACAGATAACACCCGTCGGGGAATAAACCCGGGTGGGCATGAAGCAAATTAGTACAGCAGTTTCAAGGACTTCATGGATACTCGTCCACCGATCTTCAAGGAAGCCGCAGAACCCTTGGATGCAGAAGAGTGGATTAATACTATGGAAGACAAGTTCCGTGTCTTGAGAATGACTGAAGTGTTGAAGACTGAGTATGCAGCTCATCAGCTTCAAGGTCCGGCAGGAATGTGGTGGAAACATCACCGCACCACTTTTCCTCCCCACGCTCACATCACTTGGAGGAAGTTCACCGAAGCCTTCCGTGGAACGTACATTCCACCTGGTCTGACCGATATGAAGCTTGGGGAATTCCTGGCACTGAATCAAGGCACGAAGACTGTAACTCAATATCTACATGCATTCAATAACCTGAGCTGTTATGCTCCTGATATGGTGAATACTGAGGCCAAGAAGATCGCTAGCTTCAAGAGAGGCCAGAATCCCAAGATGATGAAACATGTGGGTACAAATATGAGGACTAGTTTCAACGATTTCGTTAGTGACTGTCTGAAGCAAGAAAAGAACAACAATGTTTATGCTGCTTCTAAGATCCGTAAGAGAGCTTTCGAGTCGGGTCCGTCCTAGTCCAGAGCCCCAGTGGCCAACCATCCAGCTTATCGGTCGCCTGCCCCAGGTGCAAGGTTTAGGCCACCGCAAAGGAAGAATCAGAATGCTCAGCAACCCCAGAGGAACCAGAAACCATTCAAGATGGCATTGCCTCAGGCGAAGACAGGACAAGGCAGTTCATCTGGAACTATGGCTCAAGTAAAGGGACCGTGCTTCAACTGCAACCAACCCGAACACTTTGCAAAGTTTTGTCCCTACCCTAAGAAACAGCAGACGCAGTATCAAGCTCGTGTGCATCACACCACCGTGGATGACATCCCTGAAGGAGAACCGGTAACAGCTGGTATGTTTTCTATCAACAATCATCCTGCAGTAGTCTTGTTTGATTCCGGATCATCTTATTCCTTTGTAAGTCAAGCATTTGTTAATAGGCATGAGCAAAGGATAGTCGAATTGGAATGTGCATATAAAATCAGTTCAGCTGGGGCTGATCTATTGACTAATCAGATAGTTCAGGGAGTAACCCTAAACATATCAAACCGACAATATAAGCTTAATCTGATAGTCATGCCAGGGTTAGTTTTGGATGTGATCATGGGTATGAACTGGATGAATAAGATAGGGGTAGTAATTGATATTGGAGGAAGGAGTATCTCTCTTAAGGAACCAAGTGGGGAAGGCACCTTTTGGGTGGTCCTACCTCGAAAAGTAGACCTAGCTAGCATGACATGTGCGGTCCAAACTACTCTGCTAGCCCAGATTCCAGTGGTCTGTGAGTTTCCAGATGTGTTTCTGGATGAGTTACCTAGACTTCCACTAGACCGAGATATTGAGTTTGCCATTGAGTTAATTCCGGGAACAGCACCGATCTCGAGAAGGTCCTATCGGATGCCTCCCAATGAGTTAGCCAAATTGAAGAAGCAACTCCAGGACTTACTAAAGAAAGGTTTGATTTGTCCCAGCTCATCTGAATGGGGATGCCCCGCTCTATTTGTGAAAAAGAAGAAGGATAACTCCTTACGCATGTGCGTGGATTATCGACCACTGAATGCAGTGACAATTAAAAACAAGTATCCTCTTCCTCGGATTGATATTTTGTTTGACCAATTGTCTAAAGCCAAAGTATTCTCTAAGATAGATTTGAGATCAGGATACCATCTGTAACAGAACCGACCAAATTATAAGAGCACAAGTACGAAAACAAGCACCGAAGCGCTCAAATTTTCAAACTTGAGCCCATATAATCCCGGTAGTCAATCGAAATCACGAAGGATTTCAAACCAAACTGATTACAACCAGGATCGCATCATTCAACATACAACATCATACGATACATTTCACAAGTAGTTCTGAAATAAGTTTACACCACGGAGTAGCAATTATTACAAACCAAGTTTGAAAGTAGCGGAAGCATAGCACACACACTAGTTACTTAAATACTGCCAGTCTGGATGATCGACATCTCGCAAAAGCATGAGGAAAGTACATAAAGACGATCACGCCCTTGTGATCTAGTCATCGTCACCCGCAGGGTGGAGACACGTCTTGCAGAATCCCTGATAAAGCATGTCATCTGCAACAGGAGGGAATAAACCCTGAGTACTGGAATGTACTCAGCTAGACTTACCCGTCGAAAACCAGAAATAAGACGACACCAAGGTTTATGCAGGGCTTACACAAGAGGCTAGCTGACATCACATTTTGCATAAAGGCATAAGTAGTTGAAACTCTTATAACCTGTACTAGCAGTTATTTTTAGCATTTACCTGTCATCTATCTTAGCACCTGTACTAAACATACACTTGATTATAATCAAACAACATGATTATTATATCCATAGCAGGTATATCATTATGGCAACATTGTATCATTCCCTTAATCACCAGTTCATTTAATGAGTTCTACGTTGCCGCTGCTCAAGTCAAGTGCTCACTAACCGGGAGCGACGGCGATTCGAATCGAATTCCTATCCAGCTGGAGGGGTATTTCTAACACTCACCGTGCAGACCCCTGCCAGGGTCGCACAGGCCACCTTGTCATATGATTCAGGAATCGCGGGTCCGAATAATGTCGCGACCCCAAGGGCGACACTCTGCCAGGTGATAGGGACTCTAACCCCCCCTTGGTCTCACGCCAATGTCCCCAAGCACATCCTTTCTCTCCTCCAAGAAGCAACCTACCATTCGATTCCCGGCCTGAACCACATTACTCGGCTTCGCGGTCGGAACGACTTATCCGGCCAACTAAGTGTTAGACTGCGTTCAACATGACTCAAGGACGTACAGCGAATCGGTACTTAAACGACTCAGACGGGCATAGCTCCACACCCAAGACGTGAAGTGTCTTGCGGCTGTACTATCGAACTCCCGCCCGGTCTCAATTTCATTTTTAAGCATGGTTCCATCCACGATAGCCATAAAGCCATTCGTGACTCCTTCCTACATCTCGCGGATGACCGGAAATCACCCGACTTCTACCGTACTAAGCAGGGCTAAGCATTGACACGTGCCTAAACCTAAAATAGGATTAAGTACGATATCTGGACAAGGACAGGTGTAATGCAACAAGTGTTTTCATATAACTCCTACAACTTAATGCAGTAAACAATTAAAAGTACTCAAGATATATTTATAAAACGATGGGTTCAGCATGCACCGGGGCTTGCCTTTCAGAAAAGTTGAAGGCCGGTGGTCAGGGCACTCGGGTAGATCTTCTGACGGAGCTTCCCCGACGTTGGGTTCTTCTGCTAAATCCTCCGGTTGACTCAGCACCTCCTCCGGTATCGCTTGTTCGAATTCGAGGAGTGTCACCCCCTCCGGTACACCTATTGCATGAGTGCACAATAAATATAATGGATGCATAAATGGGTGCAACATTCTCGGAATGGAATGCATTTCAGAATAAAATACTCTATTCAAGTTATTTTACTAGTACGTGCAAATCTCTTCTCTAGTAGAGAAGTACTCACCTAATCTACTTAGCCTAAGATAAAGCTGCTCATCCTCAGTTAAGGCCCTAACACCTAACAAATACAAAAGTAGCATGTCTTAGGATATCTCACCATAACAATCAGCAAAACACCACAGTAAGCATTCTGGACAGCAGCTACGTGTTTTTATCACAACTGGAGATTTATAATTTCAAAAGATATGATCTAAGACAATCTGGAAAGCCTAGGAAATGCACTACAATTCATTTTCAGACCTCAACTCCAAACTCCTAAGTTTTCCATGTCAAACTTCACAAGTTCCAGAATCTGTCCTCTCCAAAACAGAGAGTAGCAGATTTTGAACTGCCACAAGAAACAACAGTAACTCTCAAACTACTAAGTCAAATGCTTCCAAATTTTAACACAAGCTAGTTCATCAAGTTTATTCCAACTTTGGTATTTACAGGTTGTCCAGCAACCAATTTTATCAAAGCCAAATTTAGAATTACTACTTAGCTGTCCAGAAAACCTAAATTACAAAGGTTAAATATTTATTGAGGTGGCAAACATTCT
Source organism: Saccharum hybrid cultivar R570 (assembly GCA_038087645.1). Taxonomy (NCBI): domain Eukaryota; kingdom Viridiplantae; phylum Streptophyta; class Magnoliopsida; order Poales; family Poaceae; genus Saccharum; species Saccharum hybrid cultivar. The sequence goes on along the minus strand of JAQSUU010000190.1, from coordinate 4,459,647 downwards.
CTAAAACCCAACTAATGCTACTACAAGTTCACAAATATCACAAAGATACCAGAAAGTAAGGTGTGCCCACCTAGAACATTTATTTAAACCCATTTCTTAATTTACTTAAGTATTTAGGTGGAATTTTAAACATATAGGTAAACTGCTCCTAAAATTCTACAAAAATTACAGGGGACTCTCTGACCTCAAAATAGACTACAGTAAAAATTTGAACAAGTTTTATTCACAGAAACTCCCTATACAAAATTCACAAGTCCAAAAGGCTGATTTTTGCATAATTCATAAATCATATTGAAAAGTATCAAACAACAGATTTCATATTTTTCTTAGACACTTTAGGGTACCAAGACATTCTCCAAAAATTTACAATAACATTGCACATGTAGAAAAATTATAAAAATTACTTCAATTATTTCCTAGAATAAAATGATAGCCTTATAACTTGAAAATTACTTAAGCACTGATGCCCAAATTTTTACCATAGCTAGGACTAGCATAGAGTAACCTACCCACCAAATTTCATAATTTATGGAACACTACAGCTCAAGTTATAAATTAAGCAAATTTGCATGCAATCCAAAACACATTTAAAGGATCTAATAAATTCTTACAGAATTTAAACATCTCATGCCAGATCCATATTTTTCTAAAATACTACACATCCAATAGATTCTAACAAAATTTATTTCATGATTTTTGGATCACTAAAACCCTAGATTCCTATTTTTCCAACTAGTACAACAATCAGTATCAAAATAATAAAAATTCATTTTCACTTCGGACGATTGGGCCGGCCCGGAAACGAACTCGGCCCACAACGTTTTTTTTCCCCGCGCGCTCGGCCCGCTCAGCGCCCCTGCCTGCGCGCGCGACGCTGACGGTGGGCCCCCGCGGTCAGTGACCGAAACAGGGGAGCCGACACCCCGCGAGCTCCGGTGAGCTCGAGCTCGCCGGAGAAGGGCTCGCGCGGCTCACCGAACACGGCATCGTGCTCTCCGTCACCTGGCGCACTGATTGGTACCCGTAGGATGAATGGGAATGGGGTGGAGAGGGCCTGCCACCGTGCGCGGCGGCCGGTGACCTCCGGTGGCGGCGCACCGTCGCCGGTGAAGAAGCATAGTGCGGTTTGGGCTCGGTACGAGCTTCACCGGGGCAAGGTGGTTCCGTTTTGCGAGTAAGGGGAGATGGAGACGGGCCCGAAGCACCCCGACCACGGTGAGGTCCCATGGCGGGCTCCGGCGACCCCTCGGAGGCGGAGAAGAAGATAATGCAGCTCACCTAGGGTCCAATCGTGGGTTTCGGTAGGTCCAGGGGGTGGAGGGTGTCGAGGCGGAGGAACTGGCGAGCTCAGGCGGCCGGTGGTGTGGCGTGGCTCACGGTCGAGCTCGTCGGAGAAGAAAGGGGAATGGCGGCTCGGTTCTTTCCCTTTTGCAAACGAGAGGGAAGGAGGAGGAGGGAATGGATGGTTGATGTCGGGGCGACCGCAGAGGTGCCCTTCATGCGCTCGGCAGCTGGCCAAGGCGCCAGGTCGCGCGCGGCGCGTGGAGGACACGCGGCGGCGTTCACCTGCCCGGGCGCCACGACACGCCGTGTCATTTGACTGAACCCGATTGCAGGTCCGCGATGGTCGACTGACAGAGCAATTTTTCCACCGAATATCTCCTAAACCGGTTCGAGTTAGGAGCAGATGATAACATCAAATTTGTAGGGCTTTGTGAGGTCAACAACTTTGTCAATTGGTGTTTGGGCTGGTTCGGCTTATATTTGAAACTACATGGCCTCAAAGTAGTGCTCGGTGAAACTGAAACCGGGTTTCAGTTAACGATGCCGACTGACAGCTCATGTTCATGGCACGATATCTCTTGAACCATTGAGAACCAGGCTTGGGTAATATTGACAAAGTTGTAGGGCTACATGTGATCTACAAGTTTGTCAATATGAGTGAAGGCTGGTTTGGCTTGGTTTGCAAACTACAAGCTTCTAAAGTAGACATCAGTGAAACTGTAAGGTCCAATTCCAGACTTAGAAAAATTCTAAGTCCTGGGATTACACCACTAGCTGACTTGTGGGCCACTTTTGAGCATGTTCTGGTCATTTTCATGAGATGGCCATATTAGAACTTTTGTTCCTCATGAAATTCTCTACAACTTTGCTTAAGAGTGCTCTTCCATGCAAAGTCTCTAAATTAGACTTTCTAATTGGTCAAACTAGAGCCTTCTATGGTCAATTGGGGGTCAAACTTGTCTTGGAGGGTAATTTTGTAATTTTGGTCAACCTGAACCTTGATCCAATTGTTACCCTAAGTATAGCTAAGGTGTGGTAGGTCATGATTGGCTACCTTACCTTTTTGTTACACCAACTGTCAAGCACTTCATGAAATAAATCAAACTAACCCTAGAATAGTTACATGTGTTGCATCACATAAAATAACAAACATGAATGATGCATGCTTATGTTTATGCCATGCAAATGCAATGCAATTATGGAGCTAAACACTTGAAGTGTTACAGCCCTCCCCCCTTATAAAAATCTCGTCCCGAGATTTGGAAAGCGTACCATTTTTCATAGAATTCTTTATAACCATCCCGCAAATAATCCTCCCGTTCCCACGTAGCATCACTCTCACTTCCCTGATTACTCCACATCACTTTGTACCACTTAACCACTTTACTTCTAGTTACTCGTTCCTGAGTATCGATCACTCGGACTGGCTTTTCTTCATAGGTTAGGTCGGATTCCAGCCTGATATCACCTAAAGGAACTTGTTCCTCAGGAACTCGAAGACACTTTTTAAGCTGAGATACATGGAAAACGTTGAATATGGCACTCATTTCAGGAGGCAACTGGATTTTGTATGCAACAGCTCCACTCTTGCCTATGATCTGGAAAGGACCCACGTATCTTGGCGCAAGTTTCCGCTTAACACCAAAACGTTGGACACTTTTCATTGGAGAAACTTTCAAATACACGAAGTCTCCAACTTCAAACTCGAGTGGTTTTCTACGACGATCCGCATAGCTTTTCTGTCTCGCTTGTGCTGCAGCCATGTGTTTCTGGATGGTACGGACTTGTTCCTCGGCTTCCTGGACAAAATCAATGCCATAATACCTTCTTTCCCCAGCTTCTACCCAGTTTAGTGGAGTTCGACACTTTCGACCGTACAAAGCTTCGAATGGGGCCATCTTAATACTCTCTTGATAACTGTTATTGTACGAGAATTCGGCTAAAGGTAACCATTTTTCCCAAGAACCCTTGGATGAAATGACGCATGCTCGCAACAGATCTTCCAAGATTTGGTTAACTCGTTCTGTCTGTCCCGATGTCTGGGGGTGATAAGCAGAGCTTCTCACTAACTTGGTTCCCAGAAGGTGATGCAAATGCTCCCAAAAGCGAGCAGTGAACTGGGGACCACGATCAGAAACGATAGTACGAGGTATCCCATGAAGCCGGATTATCTGATTGAAGTACAACTCAGCATAGTCAGTGGGACGATAGTCCACTCTCACTGGGATGAAGTGAGCTGATTTGGTCAAACGATCAACAATTACCCAAATAGAGTTATGATTTTTGACAGTGGGAGGAAGTCCGACAATGAAATCCATACTTATCTCTTCCCATTTCCAGCCTGGAATGGAAAGTGGCTGAAGTAGCCCAGCTTTCATGTGCACAGCTTTAACTCTGCAACAGGTGTCGCATCTAGCAACATATGCAGCTATCTCTTTCCGCATCTTGGTCCACCAATAAAATGGCTTCAAATCATAATACATCTTATTACTACCAGGATGGATGGACAACTTAGAGGAGTGTGCTTCAGACAAAATATCATTTCGAAGCTCCCGGTCCTTAGGCACAACTAACCTATCCTTGAACCATAGTACACCCTCTTCATCTATCCTGAAATGTGTAGTCTCTTGCTCTTTCATCTTACGCTTGATGTGGAATATACCAGTGTCAGTCTTTTGGAGTTCAATAATTCTGTTTTTGAGAGTACAACTGACAGTGATGTTGTACACGACTGCTGGATGTAGAAGGCGAGATCGGTGAAAATCAGTTTCAACTAAGGAATGGCAATGAGACTTACGGCTTAAAGCATCCGCAACTACATTTGCCTTTCCTGGATGATAGTGCACTTGAAGGTTATAATCTTTAATCAACTCGAGCCATCTTCTTTGACGCATATTCAACTCGGGTTGGGTGAAGATGTATTTGAGGCTTTTGTGGTCGGTATAGATGTTGCAGACATTGCCCAGCAGATAATGTCGCCAGGCTTTCAACGCATGAACAACTGCAGCGAGTTCTAAGTCATGTGTTGGGTAATTCACCTCATGCTTCCGAAGTTGTCGAGAAGTATATGCAATTACTCGGCCTTCCTGCATCAACACACCTCCCAAACCTACGCCTGAGGCATCACAATAAACATCAAATGGTTTCTCGATATCCGGTTGTGCCAAAACCGGAGCTGAGGTTAGGAGGGTTCGCAGTTGGTGAAAAGCCGCATCACACTCAGGGGTCCAGACAAACCTGGTGTCTTTTTGCAGCAACCGAGTCATTGGCTTGGCTATTTTGGAGAAATCCGGGATGAAGCGACGATAATAGCCAGCCAAACCAAGAAAACTTCGGACCTCGTGAACCGAGATAGGAGCCTTCCAGTTCAGTACTTCCTGTACCTTGGCGGGGTCCACCATAATTCCTCCATCGGACAACACATGCCCAAGGAAAGGTACTTCTCGAAGCCAGAATTCGCACTTACTGAACTTCGCATAAAGTTGATGTTCACGCAGTCTTGTGAGGACTATACGCAGATGTTCAGCGTGATCCTCCTCATTCACAGAGTATACCAGGATGTCATCAATAAATACCACCACAAACTTGTCCAATTCAGGCATAAACACCGAATTCATCAAGTACATGAAGTGTGCGGGGGCATTTGTCAAGCCGAAAGACATAACAAGATACTCATAAAGGCCGTATCTGGTAGAAAAGGCTGTCTTTGGAACATCTTCTGGGCGGATTTTAATTTGATGGTAACCCGATCTTAGATCGATCTTGGAGAAAACTTTAGCTTTAGACAACTGATCGAACAAGATGTCGATTCGCGGTAGAGGGTACTTATTTTTGACAGTGACTGCATTGAGAGGTCTATAATCTACGCACATCCGCAACGACTGATCCTTCTTCTTTACAAAGATAGCAGGACATCCCCATGGCGATGAACTAGGACGAATCAACCCCTTCTTCAAAAGTTCATTCAATTGCACCTTAAGTTCAGCGAGTTCATTTGGAGGCATCCTATAGGGTCTCCTAGAGATGGGAGCCGTGCCAGGCAACAACTCAATTTTAAACTCCACATCCCGATCCGGAGGGAGTCCCGGCAAATCATCGGGAAAAACGTCCGGAAACTCATTTACTACTGGAATCTCGGCCAACGCCTTTGCTTGCACAGCATGAATTTCCCCCGACAATTCAACCTTTCTGGGAAGTTGTACTAGAAAACCCTTTTGATCTTTAGGATCTCTGAGCATAACTACCCGAGCGGATGTGTCAATGAGTACCCCATTCTGACTCATCCAATTCATGCCCAAGATGACATCTATGTCTAAACCAGGTAAAACCAATAGGGCAAGCGAATAACTTCGCCCTTCTATCTCAAACTTAAGGTTCCCCACTACTTTGTTTGTGGAAATATTCCCACTTGCAGCACTAATACAATAACCCACACCTTCAACAGTATGCAACTTGTGTGCAAATTTAGATGCAAACTTAGGACTGATAAAGGAATGCGAAGCACCTGAATCAAAAAGTACCACTGCGGGGTGTTGGTCAACTAGAAACTTACCAGCGGTGACCACCTCACCAGATGGAATTTCCTCAATGCTGTTATAATGGGCGTGTCCCTGACGACTACCTTGGTTGACATTTTTCTTAGGGTACGGACAGTTCCTGGACCAATGGCCTGGCTTGTTACAGTTCCAGCAAGGCATGTTGCTAGGAGGAACACTGGAGCTGCCTTGGCCCGCATTACTCTTTGGCAGAGCCACTGTATATGCCTTACGAAACCCAGTCTTTGCAGCAGGCTTTTTCTGCGGCGGACGGAACTTTGTATTCTGAGCAGGAGGGCGAGGAGGAGCTCTCGGGGCAGCTGGAGCTCGAGACTGTGAAGCACTCGCCTCAATGGCCCTCTTGCGGCTCTTAGAAGCAGAATAGATAGCATTGTTGTTCTCTTGAGTTAGAGCATCGCTGATGAAATCATTGAAAGTAGTACATTTGCTAGTGCCCATTGTTTTCATCAGTTTTGGGCCGAGGCCCCTTTTGAAGCTAGCAATCTTTTTGGCATCGGTATCCACAAACTCAGTGGCATACCTTGCCAGGTTGTTGAAGGACTGCAAGTATTCAGTCAGGCTTTTGTTTCCTTGCGACAGCCTCATAAACTCTGTGTGCTTGATTGCCATAAGACCTGGAGGAATATAATTCCCACGGAATGCAGCCTTAAACTGGTCCCAAGCAATCGGGACATTGGCAGGTAGCGTGGAGCGATAGTGGCTCCACCAAATACCCGCAGGACCATGCAACTGGTGAGACGCATATTCAGTCTTCAGCTCATCAGTTAGGCGTAGCAGACGAAACTTTTGCTCAATAGTATTTAACCACTCATCAGCTTGCAGTGGTTCTTCCGCTTCCTTGAAGAGCGGGGGCTTAGTATCCAGAAAGTCCTTGAAATCACTATATTGATTGGGTTCTGGGCCCTGGCGGCCAGGACGAGCCTCCCGGTTAGCCAGCTGGCGCATAGCATCCGCCAACATGCGCTGCCCTTCGACCACTGTCTGCATCAATTCGGCCGGAGTCGGTGGTGGCGGAGGGGGTGGCTGTTCCTCATCCTCATTGCCACGACCCCGACGAAGATTGTACGACATCTGCAAAAGGCATAGCCAATGAGCACTGACGATGTGGGAAACTTTGTAGATGAATTATTGTAAATATGTCAAACTGACTTCATGAAATAGACTTCTCATAATAATTAAGGCACAATAATTCACCACAACCGCACAATCCATTCAAGCGCATCATTTGACGAGATCATACTTGGTAATCCAACAAGATGCTCTTTGATGAAGGCTTACTCACAGGGAGCACAACGGTTACCGGACCGCTTACGTTGCTATCTATGTGATTTTTGACCTTTCGCACAGTGCTTGGATTCGATCTCAAGATTTTTAGTTGACTGTGAAAGGCTACTTCAAACTGACCACAAAGAGATTCCTCAATGAAGAGTTCCATGGTGGATCATGACTAGCCACCTCGATACCTGCGCGTGCCAAGCAGCACAGCCTTATGTCGCGCGCCATAGGAGGCCCTCGGTTTCGTCGCGGCACCGAAGGGTGCTAATCGTGACACCATTATCGAACGCAACATAATAAGACATCAAGTTGTGATCGAAATTAACAGGTTCAAACTACATTCAGGAAACATACGGTTCAGCCTTACATCCCAAAGTCAAGTTATTACAAGGCCTCACTCCTTTACAGGGAGGGCACAAAAGACGATCCTAACATTATAGGCACGTGATGACTACTCTAAGCATCATCCTCCGAGTCGGTGTCATGGATCTCCCCGCCGTCCTCATCACTGACAGGCTCTAACTCCTCGTCTTCTTCTTCTTCTGGCTCTTCCTCTGGTGCTTCTGCAGGTGGGGCATCCTGTGGTCCATCAACCTCCACTTCATCATCATCCTCAGCTATGAAGATGCCTGATCCCATATCTTCATCTACATTGTTGTTTCTAGGTAGCAGGGGATTAAGCTCGTTGTTCAGGCGGTGCACTTCTTCATGAAGATTATCGTTGTATTCTTCAGCGTTCTCTAACTGTCGCTCGAGCTCAAACTGGCGAACTCTCAGAACGTTCTCCTCGTGCCAGGCTTCATCCCTCTGTTCCATCACACGGACCAACATGCGTTGACAGTTGCGGTTTGCCACTGTCAACCTCTGGACTGCAAGCGTTTCTTGATCACGATCATGAATCACTTGTTCCAGTTGTTGCCGTGCTGCATCCCTAGCAGCAGTCACCTCTGCCAGCTCTGCCCTCAGCCTTTCCACCTCAGTAGGCTCAGGGCGGGGCTCACGTGGAGCGAGCTGGTGACGCGGTGCCCTGCCCCCAGTGGACTTACGAGCGGTCCTCTTGGTACGTGCCATCTGTAGCAACAAGATAAGATACGACTTAAAGTGAGGATCATTTAGGGGATACGAAATTTACTTTAGTCGGGAGTACAGAAATTTTTAAGGAGGGAGTAAATGATATGTATGATATAATTAAACATGATGCATGCACGTTTCGTACGTCCTCTCACCTTAGTAGAAACCTAGAGTTCTAACGCTAGGCGGTGGCATACATACGTTCTCTCATATAAGCGAAACTATCGGTCTACTCGTTACGCTGTTAGTGTACCTGCAGAAAACTTCATTGCAGCCCAACAATTCCCAATATAAGCACACAAGAAAGCAGTAATTTAAATACTTTCCATATATACATCCCCAAATGTATATACTTCAGTATCAAGCTACCCGATATAAAGGTTCCCACAATTAAGTGCTTTTACATAGTTACATGGTTTAAACATGTAAAGATGTAAGTCACCACAACTACTCTCCCCTAGACTGCCGGTTGGACGATCATGCTCTCACAACTCACACTTACCAGAGCGTCGAGGGAATTGATCCATACATTACCACCCAAGTGGATGGCATCCATACAATATCACGCCGTATGGACGACGAAATAAAAACAAACAAGGCCCCCAAGTTAGTCTTTATAATAAGCCACCTAGGAGTCCTTATTTGGGCTAAGGGATGTGATCACTGGCATACCTAAAAAAATAATTTTTAGTGTTTTTAACCCTTTTTTTATAATCAAATATTTTTGTTTTTAAATACTCATAAGATGTGTTTAATGTTGAATTATGCTCCGGTACCAGCTGTAACAGAACCGACCAAATTATAAGAGCACAAGTACGAAAACAAGCACCGAAGCGCTCAAATTTTCAAACTTGAGCCCATATAATCCCGGTAGTCAATCGAAATCACGAAGGATTTCAAACCAAACTGATTACAACCAGGATCGCATCATTCAACATACAACATCATACGATACATTTCACAAGTAGTTCTGAAATAAGTTTACACCACGGAGTAGCAATTATTACAAACCAAGTTTGAAAGTAGCGGAAGCATAGCACACACACTAGTTACTTAAATACTGCCAGTCTGGATGATCGACATCTCGCAAAAGCATGAGGAAAGTACATAAAGACGATCACGCCCTTGTGATCTAGTCATCGTCACCCGCAGGGTGGAGACACGTCTTGCAGAATCCCTGATAAAGCATGTCATCTACAACAGGAGGGAATAAACCCTGAGTACTGGAATGTACTCAGCTAGACTTACCCGTCGAAAACCAGAAATAAGACGACACCAAGGTTTATGCAGGGCTTACACAAGAGGCTAGCTGACATCACATTTTGCATAAAGGCATAAGTAGTTGAAACTCTTATAACCTGTACTAGCAGTTATTTTTAGCATTTACCTGTCATCTATCTTAGCACCTGTACTAAACATACACTTGATTATAATCAAACAACATGATTATTATATCCATAGCAGGTATATCATTATGGCAACATTGTATCATTCCCTTAACCACCAGTTCATTTAATGAGTTCTACGTTGCCGCTGCTCAAGTCTACTGCTCACTAACCGGGAGCGACGGCGATTCGAATCGAATTCCTATCCAGCTGGAGGGGTATTTCTAACACTCACCGTGCAGACCCCTGCCAGGGTCGCACAGGCCACCTTGTCATATGATTCAGGAATCGCGGGTCCGAATAATGTCGCGACCCCAAGGGCGACACTCTGCCAGGTGATAGGGACTCTAACCCCCCCTTGGTCTCACGCCAATGTCCCCAAGCACATCCTTTCTCTCCTCCAAGAAGCAACCTACCATTCGATTCCCGGCCTGAACCACATTACTCGGCTTCGCGGTCGGAACGACTTATCCGGCCAACTAAGTGTTAGACTGCGTTCAACATGACTCAAGGACGTACAGCGAATCGGTCCTTAAACGACTCAGACGGGCATAGCTCCACACCCAAGACGTGAAGTGTCTTGCGGCTGTACTATCGAACTCCCGCCCGGTCTCAATTTCATTTTTAAGCATGGTTCCATCCACGATAGCCATAAAGCCATTCGTGACTCCTTCCTACATCTCGCGGATGACCGGAAATCACCCGACTTCTACCGTACTAAGCAGGGCTAAGCATTGACACGTGCCTAAACCTAAAATAGGATTAAGTACGATATCTGGACAAGGACAGGTGTAATGCAACAAGTGTTTTCATATAACTCCTACAACTTAATGCAGTAAACAATTAAAAGTACTCAAGATATATTTATAAAACGATGGGTTCAGCATGCACCGGGGCTTGCCTTTCAGAAAAGTTGAAGGCCGGTGGTCAGGGCACTCGGGTAGATCTTCTGACGGAGCTTCCCCGACGTTGGGTTCTTCTGCTAAATCCTCCGGTTGACTCAGCACCTCCTCCGGTATCGCTTGTTCGAATTCGAGGAGTGTCACCCCCTCCGGTACACCTATTGCATGAGTGCACAATAAATATAATGGATGCATAAATGGGTGCAACATTCTCGGAATGGAATGCATTTCAGAATAAAATACTCTATTCAAGTTATTTTACTAGTACGTGCAAATCTCTTCTCTAGTAGAGAAGTACTCACCTAATCTACTTAGCCTAAGATAAAGCTGCTCATCCTCAGTTAAGGCCCTAACACCTAACAAATACAAAAGTAGCATGTCTTAGGATATCTCACCATAACAATCAGCAAAACACCACAGTAAGCATTCTGGACAGCAGCTACGTGTTTTTATCACAACTGGAGATTTATAATTTCAAAAGATATGATCTAAGACAATCTGGAAAGCCTAGGAAATGCACTACAATTCATTTTCAGACCTCAACTCCAAACTCCTAAGTTTTCCATGTCAAACTTCACAAGTTCCAGAATCTGTCCTCTCCAAAACAGAGAGTAGCAGATTTTGAACTGCCACAAGAAACAACAGTAACTCTCAAACTACTAAGTCAAATGCTTCCAAATTTTAACACAAGCTAGTTCATCAAGTTTATTCCAACTTTGGTATTTACAGGTTGTCCAGCAACCAATTTTATCAAAGCCAAATTTAGAATTACTACTTAGCTGTCCAGAAAACCTAAATTACAAAGGTTAAATATTTATTGAGGTGGCAAACATTCTCTAAAACCCAACTAATGCTACTACAAGTTCACAAATATCACAAAGATACCAGAAAGTAAGGTGTGCCCACCTAGAACATTTATTTAAACCCATTTCTTAATTTACTTAAGTATTTAGGTGGAATTTTAAACATATAGGTAAACTGCTCCTAAAATTCTACAAAAATTACAGGGGACTCTCTGACCTCAAAATAGACTACAGTAAAAATTTGAACAAGTTTTATTCACAGAAACTCCCTATACAAAATTCACAAGTCCAAAAGGCTGATTTTTGCATAATTCATAAATCATATTGAAAAGTATCAAACAACAGATTTCATATTTTTCTTAGACACTTTAGGGTACCAAGACATTCTCCAAAAATTTACAATAACATTGCACATGTAGAAAAATTATAAAAATTACTTCAATTATTTCCTAGAATAAAATGATAGCCTTATAACTTGAAAATTACTTAAGCACTGATGCCCAAATTTTTACCATAGCTAGGACTAGCATAGAGTAACCTACCCACCAAATTTCATAATTTATGGAACACTACAGCTCAAGTTATAAATTAAGCAAATTTGCATGCAATCCAAAACACATTTAAAGGATCTAATAAATTCTTACAGAATTTAAACATCTCATGCCAGATCCATATTTTTCTAAAATACTACACATCCAATAGATTCTAACAAAATTTATTTCATGATTTTTGGATCACTAAAACCCTAGATTCCTATTTTTCCAACTAGTACAACAATCAGTATCAAAATAATAAAAATTCATTTTCACTTCGGACGATTGGGCCGGCCCGGAAACGAACTCGGCCCACAACGTTTTTTTTTCCCCGCGCGCTCGGCCCGCTCAGCGCCCCTGCCTGCGCGCGCGACGCTGACGGTGGGCCCCCGCGGTCAGTGACCGAAACAGGGGAGCCGACACCCCGCGAGCTCCGGTGAGCTCGAGCTCGCCGGAGAAGGGCTCGCGCGGCTCACCGAACACGGCATCGTGCTCTCCGTCACCTGGCGCACTGATTGGTACCCGTAGGATGAATGGGAATGGGGTGGAGAGGGCCTGCCACCGTGCGCGGCGGCCGGTGACCTCCGGTGGCGGCGCACCGTCGCCGGTGAAGAAGCATAGTGCGGTTTGGGCTCGGTACGAGCTTCACCGGGGCAAGGTGGTTCCGTTTTGCGAGTAAGGGGAGATGGAGACGGGCCCGAAGCACCCCGACCACGGTGAGGTCCCATGGCGGGCTCCGGCGACCCCTCGGAGGCGGAGAAGAAGATAATGCAGCTCACCTAGGGTCCAATCGTGGGTTTCGGTAGGTCCAGGGGGTGGAGGGTGTCGAGGCGGAGGAACTGGCGAGCTCAGGCGGCCGGTGGTGTGGCGTGGCTCACGGTCGAGCTCGTCGGAGAAGAAAGGGGAATGGCGGCTCGGTTCTTTCCCTTTTGCAAACGAGAGGGAAGGAGGAGGAGGGAATGGATGGTTGATGTCGGGGCGACCGCAGAGGTGCCCTTCATGCGCTCGGCAGCTAGCCAAGGCGCCAGGTCGCGCGCGGCGCGTGGAGGACACGCGGCGGCGTTCACCTGCCCGGGCGCCACGACACGCCGTGTCATTTGACTGAACCCGATTGCAGGTCCGCGATGGTCGACTGACAGAGCAATTTTTCCACCGAATATCTCCTAAACCGGTTCGAGTTAGGAGCAGATGATAACATCAAATTTGTAGGGCTTTGTGAGGTCAACAACTTTGTCAATTGGTGTTTGGGCTGGTTCGGCTTATATTTGAAACTACATGGCCTCAAAGTAGTGCTCGGTGAAACTGAAACCGGGTTTCAGTTAACGATGCCGACTGACAGCTCATGTTCATGGCACGATATCTCTTGAACCATTGAGAACCAGGCTTGGGTAATATTGACAAAGTTGTAGGGCTACATGTGATCTACAAGTTTGTCAATATGAGTGAAGGCTGGTTTGGCTTGGTTTGCAAACTACAAGCTTCTAAAGTAGACATCAGTGAAACTGTAAGGTCCAATTCCAGACTTAGAAAAATTCTAAGTCCTGGGATTACACCACTAGCTGACTTGTGGGCCACTTTTGAGCATGTTCTGGTCATTTTCATGAGATGGCCATATTAGAACTTTTGTTCCTCATGAAATTCTCTACAACTTTGCTTAAGAGTGCTCTTCCATGCAAAGTCTCTAAATTAGACTTTCTAATTGGTCAAACTAGAGCCTTCTATGGTCAATTGGGGGTCAAACTTGTCTTGGAGGGTAATTTTGTAATTTTGGTCAACCTGAACCTTGATCCAATTGTTACCCTAAGTATAGCTAAGGTGTGGTAGGTCATGATTGGCTACCTTACCTTTTTGTTACACCAACTGTCAAGCACTTCATGAAATAAATCAAACTAACCCTAGAATAGTTACATGTGTTGCATCACATAAAATAACAAACATGAATGATGCATGCTTATGTTTATGCCATGCAAATGCAATGCAATTATGGAGCTAAACACTTGAAGTGTTACACCATCAGATAAAGATTAGGCCGCAAGATGTGCTTAAGACTGCGTTCTCTACCAGATATGGCTTGTACGAGTACCTTGTCATGTCCTTCGGATTGACAAACGCTCCTGCATACTTTATGTATCTGATGAATTCTGTTTTCATGCCAGAACTGGACAAGTTTGTGAATGTGTTCATTGATGACATTCTAATATATTCAGAGAATGAAGAAGATCACGTAGAGCACCTCAGGATTGTCTTGACTATACTCAGAGAACATCGACTGTATGCGAAGTTCAGCAAGTGTGAGTTCTAGCTTAAGACAGTTCCTTTTCTCGGCCACGTGTTGTCTGAAAATGGCATTTCCGTAGACCCTAGTAAGGTGCAAGAGGTTATGGACTAGAAGTCACCAACCTCAGTGCATGAAGTTCGCAGTTTTCTTGGTTTAGCCGGTTACTATCGTCGCTTCATATCGGATTTCTCGAAGATTGCCAAACCAATGACAAGCCTGTTACAGAAGGATCATAAGTTTGTATGGATAGAGGAGTGCGAGGCAGCTTTCTGCACCTTGCGAAAGTTGTTGACCACTGCTCCTGTTCTGGCCCAACCGGATATAGAAAAGTCATTTGATGTGTTCTATGACGCATCTAAGAATGGGTTAGGATGTGTACTAATGCAAAATGGAAGGGTCATTGCCTATGTCTCACGTCAATTGAGGAAGCATGAAGTTAACTATCCTACACATGATTTGGAGCTTGCAGCAGTAGTGCATGCTCTAAAGATTTGGAGACACTACCTGCTGGGTAATGTGTGTAATCTCTTTACAGATTATAAGAGTCTCAAGTATATTTTTACCCAATTTGAGTTGAACATGCGACAGAGAAGATGGTTAGAGCTGATAAAGGACTATAATCTAAACGTGCATTATTATCCCAGGAAGGCTAATGTAGTAGCAGATGCACTGAGCAGAAAATCACATGCTATTGATGTGCAACCGTTGTTTGAAGAAGGGTTCAAATTGTTACATCCTGCTGTGTTGCATAATATTCAGATCAGTTGTACTCTGGAAAACCAGATCATTGAAGGTCAGAAGACAGATAAGGGAATCTTTCATATCAAGGAGAAGATGAAGAGGGAACCCACCAAACACTTTCGATTGGATGACCAAGGAGTGTTATGGTTTAAGGATCGCCTGGTGGTACCTAAGGATAGAGAGCTTAAGAACAAATTGATGAATGAGGCCCATCATTCCAAGCTATCTATTCACCCCAGAAGTAGTAAGATGTACCAAGATTTGCGACCCCGTTTTTGGTGGACTAAGATGAAAAAATAAATTGCAGCATACGTTGCTCATTGCGACATGTGTTGTAGAGTTAAAGCTCTTCACATGAGACCTACATGACTTCTGCAACCCTTGTCTGTACCCGATTGGAAATGGGATGATATAAGTATGGATTTCATCACTGGTCTTCCTACCACACAGAAGGGACATGATTCTATTTGGGTAATAGTAGATCGTCTCACCAAGACAGCTCACTTTCTGCCAGTTAAGACAACATTCCGACCACCTCAATATGTAGAAAAGTACATTGCTGAGATTGTCCGATTACATGGTATACCAAAAACGATCGTGTCTGATCGTGGTTCACAGTTTACCTCTCATTTTTGGGAACATCTTCATAAAGATTTGGGTACTAGTTTGATTCGTAGTACGGCTTACCATCCACAGACAGACGGGCAGACAGAACAAGTTAATGTTGTACTTGAAGATATGCTTAGAGCTTGTGTACTATCATCCAGAGGCTCATGGGAATCCTGGTTACCGTTGGCAGAATTCGCTTACAACAACAGTTACCAAGAGAGTATCAAGATGGCACCTTTTGAAGCTTTATATGGCGGAAAGTGTAGGACACCGTTAAATTGGGTAGAGCCTGGAGAAAGAAGGTTTTATGGAATTGATTTTGTAAATGAGGCAGAGAAGAAGGTCCGTATTATCCGGCAAAACATGCAAGCTGCACAGTCCCGTCAGAAGAGTTATGCAGACAAGAGAAGGAGACCATTGGATTTCCAAGTGGGTGACTATGTCTATTTGAAGGTTACCCCCATGAAGAAGAAACGGTTTGGAATCAAGCAGAAATTGTCTGTTAGATATATCGGACCCTACCAGATCATAGAGAAAAAGGGTCCCGTGGCGTACAAGTTGCGGTTGCCAGAAGGGATGAGTTCGATCTTTCCCGTCTTTCACGTATCCCAGTTGAAGAAATGTCTGCGTGTTCCGAAAGAGAGAATAGAACCACAGGGTATTTGGATCAAGGCGGACTTGGAATATCATGAACAACTGGTTTGAGTCCTAGATACTAAGGACCGAGTCACTCGGAATAGAGTGGTAACAACCTACAAGATTCAGTGGAGCCATCATGATGAGAGTGATGCTTCATGGAAAACGGGAGAATATCTTCAAACCGCGTATAAAGATTTTTACGATAAATGGTTCGTAACTCAAAATCTTGGGACGAGATTCTTATAAGGGGGGAGGGCTGTAACACCCCTGGGTGTTAAGCATGCATTAGCATTTCAAAGAATAAAGCATTCAGCATCATTTCATGACTAGCATTGCATGAAATATAGCTCTTTTAATATTAAACATGAAAAGCAAATAATTAGAACCCTAATTTTGATGTAAGTGCCAAAAAGGTAGTATACTTTTGGGCATTAGCAATTTTAAATAATCTAGAATAAATTAACATGATTTTTGGAGCAATTCTTGAATTCAAGTTTTTCTTAAATTTTGTTTTAAAAATATTCTAAACAAATAAATTTTTGATTAATAATTTAGCTTTAAATCCCAAATTCAAAATCTATTGAGAATTTTGAAAAATGCCCTACATGAAAGTTGTAGAGAATAAAATTTTGAACAACTTTTATTTTGGGCAAAAGTTCTGAAAACCTCTTTTTCATCTTTAAATTCAAATTTTAAACAAATAAGGAAAATCTGGAAATATTTTTGTAAAAGAAAAATCAGTTTTCGCTTTCTTGGGCCGTGACCTCCTTTTCGGCCCAGCGGCGCTGGCAGCCCGGCCCGCAGCCCCGCGCCGGCGTCCTCCCGCGCGCACGCCCGTGCGCGACGCCGTGGCGCCGCGGCAGAGCTCGGCCGCCGCGTGGCCGAGCGACGGCGACGTCGCGCGACACGCGCCCCTGTGGCCTCCGCAGCCCCGCGCTTACCCCGCCCGAACTCGCCTGCTCCCGCTCACTCGCCTCACTCCGCTCCCGCTCGCTCTCGCGTGCCTCGCCAGCCCGCAACACGCCGAGCCGCCGCCGCGCCATTGCCGCGCCTCACCTCGCCACCGCGGCTCCTCTACCAAATTCCGCCCGCCTAGCTTTCCCCTCTTCCTGATCGACCTCGTCGAGTCACTGGACGCGCACCTCGGCAAGGTAAGCGACTGAATTGGCTGTCTCCTCCCCCGCCGGTGAGCCCGCCGCCGCGGCTCCCATCGGTCCCACCTTTCTGCCATCACCTTCCCCTCCTCCCCGTGCGCACCATGATCGCCTCCGCTCGCTGGAGCTCGTGCGCCCGTCCGTGACCTCCGCCATGGCCTGCTCTGGCCTAGCGCCGGCAAGACGTGCCACCGCCTCCGCCATGGCCGCTTCGGCCCGCGATCCGCTCTTCCTCTTGCCCCGATAACCACCTCGTGGGGTTCGCACGGTTGCGGGGAGTCACCTGCTACTGACCTCGTCGCCGGCGACCTCGCCGACGGCGAGATTCCCTCGGTCAGCGCCTTCCCCGGCTCGGCCCCAGCTGACCGGTGGGGTCAGCTGACCCGTGGGACCCATATGTCTGTCTCTCGGTGGGAGTTGGGGGCGAAACCGCGGTGTGCGCGTAGCGTTTAAGGCCGGTTAAATTTTCGGTTTTTAAAGAAATTGATTTTCTCAGAAATTATGAAACAGCTTTGAAAAATCATATCTCCATATTTATAGCTCCAAAAAATTTTGAAACAAATTTTTTAATGTTCCTCTTGAATAGATCTACAGTTTAAAAATATCTCATATTATTTTTGTAACACTTTACTATGCAAATTTATTTAATTGCTATAAATGTTGATATCTTAGAAAATATGTAGTAAATAAAATAATGAAGGGAAAAATGTGATTCTTGTTGCTTTAATCTTTATTAGTGATGTACTTTCTGGGAAAAATATTAGTGAAGCATGTTCTGTGAGAATTTTTTGAAGTGTAGTTCAAATGTTTTTAATTGATAATCTTTGTTATTTTTAGTAGAGGGCTAAATTTGTATAGAACATACATGTGATAATTTTTGTAGTATGTTAGTTTACTGTTAGTAACAAAGGAAAAATGTGAAATCTGTTGTTTGATACTTTTTCTAGTACAAAATAATTTCATGCTCATATTTAGGCGATAACTTATTTATTTTGTACAGGCAGTTTTACATAGGCAATTCTCTTGAAAATTTAGTAGTAGGTTAGTTAGGGTAAGAGTAATCTACTGTAATTTTTGTAGATTTTTATCTACATTATAAATAGGTGTTGCTGTGTAACCCTAGTTAAATAGGGAATAAAAGATTATTCTTTATGAGAAATTAAGAGAAATAAATATGTTGGTAAGCTTTGGTAGCTTAGGTTGCTGATGTTTAGGAAGCATCATTATACCTTGCTGATGTTGTGGTTGAGTTAGGTTGGTAAGCTTTGGTAGCTTAGGTTCACTTGTATGTGTAGATGATAGGCCAACTAATAGAAGAATAAGGTGCATGTTTTAGGGTATATGTTCTTAGATGACGTTGACTACCTTGTAGAAGAAATAGTTATATTCAAACTGCTCATTCCATGTGCTCATCTGCATCTCATGTCATCAAAGCACTCCACCACAACCCGATGCATCATTCGCATATTTACTTATGCACTTGCATCATACAGGATCGCAGGAAGAGTCGCAGGTAGCAGTACAGGAGGAGCAGGCTTGGACGGATCAGCAGGAGCCCCAGGCACAGGAGGTGCCCGAGGAGGAAGAGTCAGGTGAGGAGCTGCCAGAGTGCGTCGACCACCATCCTAGCTCGTTCGAAAGAGGCAAGCCCCGGAGCATTTTAAGTCTCCTATTTTATAAAAGTTGTTCCTTACTACATGAACTATAGTTATATATATAGTTGCATTAAGTTATAGGAGTTGAGTGAAACCGTTATTGCATTATTACCTTGGCCACCAGATTATCTTTCACCCTGTTAGGTCAGGATCGAGTAAATTGCTTAGTCATGCTTAGACCGGTAGAAGTCGGGTGATTTCCTATCACCTGCGAGTTATAGGTGGATACCGGGTTATGGTTAGATGTAAATGTGATCATAAAAAGTAACCAAGTGTTGATGGCTAAACGAAGACCGGGCGGAGTCTTATAGGGTTTTGGACTATAGTGATTCCGTCTGTGTCGATTAAGGACCGATCGTTGCTCGTCCCTCTTGTCATGTTGAACGCATGCCTCACATTTAGCTGGCCGAATAAAGTACCTTTCGACCGCGAAGCCAGTGACACTTTTCAAGCCGGGATAAACTCGGGTTGGCAGACTGGTGTTGAAGGGGGTGTAACGGGGACGCGAAGAGTGAGCCCAAGGTACGTCCTGGCAGTCGGGCGGTCCCTGGGTAGTGCGATCCATGATTGTTATCCCGCGGCTTCTTGGAAAGTGCCATTGGTGATCTACGCGACCCTGACGGGAGAAACAGGGTTTGTGTGAGGAATAAATCTCCAGCTGGATAGGAATTCGATTTGAATCGCCGTCGCTCCCGGTTAGTGAGCACTTGACTCGAGCTATGGCATCGTAGTAACATTAATGGAACACTGATGGTTAAGTGAATGATGTTGGAAATGCTAAACCTGATATGGTAATCTAGATTGTTAATGATGAATCAAGTGATTGTTTTAGCAATGGTGCTTACCTAGCCTGAATAGGTTATGCTAAAAGTGATGCAAAAAGTACTGGTATAGTTTTTCATAACAACTTATGCTTTTCACAAATGAGTCAAGCCAGTCCAATCTATAAAGCCTTGCATAATCCTTGGTGTCCTTTATTTCTGGTTTATGACGGGTAAGTCTAGCTGAGTACATTCTCGTACTCAGGGCGTTGTTCCCATTGTTGTTGCAGATGGTCGGATGTACTATGGGTACTGCTCCAACTATCTGTATCCAGCGATGGGCGACAACTAGGACCTTGGGCAAGGGTCACTCTGTTTGTCTTATCTACTGCTTTTGTGGACCATGACTATCTACTGGCACTGTATTTGAACTAAGTGTGTGTGTAAAACTACTTGCTTCCGCTATGTTATTTTGAACTATGTTGTAATAACTTTTATTCTGAACTCCGATGTACTCCACTTTTATTGTTAACTCTATGTATCATGTGAACTGTGGCTGCTAAATCAGTACGATCTTGGTTGTATGTTGGTTGGTTTGAAATCCCTCGTGATTTCACAGAATCTCGGGTTATACGGGTTTAAGTTTGATAAATTAACCGCCTCGGTGGAAGATTTTCTTACTTAATCTCGTATAATTACGTTGATCCGTTACAATACAACACTATTCACCAAGAAGATTGGGAAAGACTTGTTTGTGTTGCAAATATATGTTGATGATATCATATTTGGTTTAACCAATCAAGATTATTGTGATGAGTTTGGGAAAATGATGGCAAAGGAATTTGAAATGTCAATGATTGGTGAACTTAGTTTCTTTCTTGGACTTCAAATCAAACAAATGAAGGAAGGAACATTTATAAGCCAAACCAAATACATAAAGGATATGCTAAAGAAGTTTGACATGGAAGATGCAAAGGGCATCACTACTCCAATGAGTACTAATGGAAGCTTGGATAGTGACAAGAGTGGCAATATGGTGGATCAAAAGCTATATAGATCAATGATTGGTAGCCTACTCTATGTGACAGCATCAAGGCCCGATGTGATGTTTAGTGTATGCATGTGTGCAAGATTTCAAGCCTCACCAAGAGAAAGTTATTTAAAGGCAACAAAGAGAATATTGAGGTACTTAAAGCATACACAAGATGTTGGATTATGGTATCCCAAAGGTGCAAGCTTTGAGCTAGTTGGATATTCGGATTCTGACTATGCCGATGACAAAGTTGAGAGAAAGAGCACCTCCGGGACTTGTCAATTATTGGGAAGATCACTTGTCTCATGGTCATCCAAGAAGCAAAATAGTATTGCACTATCTACTGCCAAAGTCGAATACATCGCCGCGGGTAGTTGTTGTGCACAAATCTTGTGGATGAAGGCAATATTGAAAGATTTTGGAATCAACTTCAAGAATGTGCCATTGCTATGTGACAATGAAAGTGCTGTAAAGCTAACCAACAATCTGGTTCAACATCAAAGAACAAAGCATATTGATGTTCGTCATCATTTCATTAGAGATCATCAATAAAAGGGTGACATTGCTATTGAGAGTGTGGGCACCGAAGATCAATTAGCCGATCTATTCACCAAGCCACTTGATGAGAAGAGATTTCACAAGCTAAAGAATGAGTTGAACATACTTGACTTCTCCAACATGAGTTGATGCACCCCATATATGACATGCCTCTCCTTCGAGCCCCAAGGTACAATTGGTTGACATGTTATACATTCTATGCTAAGGACTTGTTTAGTGCATCTAGTCATAATTCACATGTTCAAGGCTCATTCATGAAAATCAAATGAATTTGA
Organism: Saccharum hybrid cultivar R570; assembly: GCA_038087645.1. Lineage (NCBI taxonomy): Eukaryota > Viridiplantae > Streptophyta > Magnoliopsida > Poales > Poaceae > Saccharum > Saccharum hybrid cultivar. The sequence continues at coordinate 4,438,135 of JAQSUU010000190.1, read as the reverse complement.
AGTTTATATGGTGCCACTATTGTTTCCATGACTTGTATGATCTAGTGGTAGCATATAACTTGTTTAAGTAGCTTGTGATCCTAAGTGTTTAATCTAGATCACTTGTCTAAATATTTGCTTCAACATGGTGCATGATAACCCTTCTAGTGAGGTGTGAAGAAGATTGCCCTTGGATCAAACCGAAGCATTTTATTTATGCAAGCAATCTAGGTTGAATTCATAAACTTGATCCTCACCCCATAATTCAATATGATAATCTATCTAAAGTTTGCTCCTTGTGGTCAATTGGTGCCAAAGGGGGAGAAAATGTGTTCACAAAGATAGAACTCAAAGGGGGAGAAGCACAAAGGGGAAAAATGTTGTTCACAAAGATAAATCCTAAAGGGAGAGAATTGATAAAAGAAGGGGATCAACTAAAATTTTGAGCACACAAGTAGGGGGAGCAAGCTCTTAAACATGAATGTTGCATTTCCATGTGCACTTCATATGTATGATGCATAGTTATGCATTTCTTTTTCTCCGATACATTGCTTGTGTGGTGACTTGCTAGTATACAATTGAATGGTGTATTAAGGTACTAGCATGAATAGGAAGTAGTTAGATTTTTCTTGCTTCATGTTTTTCAAAGTGGTACTAGAACCTTGCTTATAATGTTGATATCACGAGGTTTCTAGTTATGTTTATGCTTTTCCAAGTGGTGTCTAACTACACAAGGTGCTAAGATGGTGTTTATCACTACTCCGATGGTATCACGCTTCAAAGGTCTATAATCTTAAACACTTAGCACCTATTGGTAGTCAATGCTCCTAATCTTTCCTATCTAACATGTATGCTTCCAAAATCCAAACATATAGCATACATGTAGGGGGATCCATTGCTATCAATTTGAATTCATGATCACATGTCCATAATTCTTACACAAGGTAATATACTTGGACAATGTGACATGGGTTCAATCAAATTTTTATCATAACATCTTTGTGAAAGGTTTGTCATCAATTACCAACAAGGGGGAGATTGAAAGTCCTATGTTTGGTGTTGGTAATTAGTGACAATGCCTAAGTACTAATCCTATGCCTAAGTTGTATGTAGCATATGAGGATTAGTACATTCCAAGGTTGGTGGCAAGATGGACATGGTGATCATGATGGCCACACTTGGATTTGGACACTACATACAACCTTGTGTTCATGAATGAGCCTAGAACATGTAAATTATGACTAGATGCACTAAACAAGTCCTTAGCATAGAATATATGACATGTCAACCAATTGTACCTTGGGGCTCGAAGGAGAGGCATGTCATATATGGGGTGCATCAACTCATGTTGGAGAAGTCAAGTATGTTCAACTCATTCTTTAGCTTGTGAAATCTCTTCTCATCAAGTGGCTTGGTGAATAGATCGGCTAATTGATCTTCGGTGCCCACACTCTCAATAGCAATGTCACCCTTTTGTTGATGATCTCTAATAAAGTGATGGCGAACATCAATATGCTTTGTTCTTTGATGTTGAACCGGATTGTTGGTTAGCTTCACGGCACTTTCATTGTCACAAAGCAATGATACATTCTTGAAATTGATTCCAAAATCCTTCAATGTTGCCTTCATCCATAAGATTTGTGCACAACAACTACCCGTGGCGATGTATTCGGCTTCGGCGGTAGGTAGTGCAATACTATTTTGCTTCTTGGATGACCATGAGACAAGTGATCTTCCCAACAATTGACAAGTCCTGGAAGTGCTCTTTCTCTCTACTTTGTCACTGGTATAGTCGGAATCCGAATATCCAACTAGCTCAAATCTTGCACCTTTGGGATACCATAATCCAACATCTTGTGTATGCTTTAAGTATCTCAATATTCTCTTTGTTGCCTTTAAATGACTTTCTCTTGGTGAGGCTTGAAATCTTGCACACATGCATACACTAAACATCACATCGGGCCTTGATGCCGTCACATAGAGTAGGCTACCAATCATTGATCTATATAGCTTTTGATCCACCATGTTGCCATTCTTGTCACTATTCAAGCTTCCACTAGTGCTCATTGGAGTAGTGATTCCTTTTGCATCTTCCATACCAAACTTCTTTAGCATATCCTTTATGTATTTGGTTTGGCTTACAAATGTTCCTTCCTTCATTTGTTTAATTTGAAGTCCAAGAAAGAAACTAAGTTCACCAATCATTGACATTTCAAATTCCTTTGCCATAATTTTCCCAAACTCATCACAATAATCTTGATTGGTTGAACCAAATATGATATCATCAACATATATTTGCAACACAAATAAGTCTTTCCCAATCTTCTTGGTGAATAGTGTTGTATCAACTTTGCCCATGACAAATCCTTTGGATAGCAAGAAGTCCCTCAATCTTTCATACCATGCTCTAGGTGCTTGCTTCAATCCATACAAAGCTTTTCTCAATTTGTAGACATGATTGGGTTTCTTTTCATCTTCAAAACCGGGAGGTTGCTCCGCATACACCTCCTCTTGGATGTACCTATTGAGAAATACACTCTTCACATCCATTTGATATAGCTTGATATTGTGAGCACAAGCATAGGCAAGTAAGATCCTAATTGCTTCCAATCTTGCAACCGGGGCATAAGTTTCACCAAAGTTAAGACCCTCTATTTGTGTGTAACCTTAAGCTACTAGTATTACTTTGTTCCTTACTACTATCCCATCTTGATCTTGCTTGTTACGAAAGACCCATCTTGTTCCAATGACATTATGATCCTTAGGCCTTTCAACTAGTTTCCATACTTCATTTCTCTTGAAGTTGTTGAGCTCTTCATGCATTGCATTTACCCAATCCGGATCTCTCAATGCTTTATCAATGTCCTTGGGTTCTTCCATTGACATAAAAGAAGAGTGAGCACAAAAAGATGTCAATCTTGATCTAGTTTGAACTCCCCTTTGTATGTCACTAATGATGGAATCCAATGGATGGTCTCTTACAATGTTAGTTGGTTGAAGCACTTGGACTTGATTGCTTAGATGTTGATGTTGATCATGAGTTGGAGATGATGACCTAGCCACTTGTTGATCTTGTTGCACTTGAGATGATGTACTAGCTTGATTTTGCATTAGAGAACCACTAGCTTGAGTGATTGGACTTGGGAGCACTTGATCTTTGTTGTCATCCACATCAATCACTTGCTTTGGCCTAATATCACCAATGTCTATTTCTTTCATAGCATTGGTCAATTGAGTTCCTCTCACATCATCCAAGTTATCTTCCTCAACTTGAGAACCATTTTTTTCATCAAATTCAACATCATGCACTTCTTCAAGTAAACCACTAGCCAAATTCCAAACTCTATAAGCTTTGCTAGTAGTTGAGTAACCAAGTAGGAAGCCTTCATCACATTTCTTCTCAAACTTGCTCAATCTAGTGTCCTTCTTCAAGATGTAGCATTTGCTACCAAATACCCGAAAGTATGCAATGTTGGGCTTTCTTCCATTTAAGATCTCATATGGTGTCTTCTCTAGAAACTTGTGGCAATAGAGGCGGTTGCTATAGAAGCAAGCCGTGTTGATTGCTTCGGCCCAAAATGAATGACTCACATTATACTCATTCAACATTGATCTTGCCATATCAATTAAGGTTCTATTCTTCCTCTCAACTAGGCCATTTGATTGAGATGTATACTTGGTCGAGAATTGATGTTTGATTCCAAGCTCATCACATAGCTCATCAACCTTTGTGTTTCTAAACTCACTTTCATTATCACTTCTCACTTTCTTGATTGTGGTCTCAAACTCATTTTGCACTCTCTTGATGAACTTCTTGAATATGTCAAATACATCACTCTTGTCCACAAGAAAGAATACCCATGTATATCTAGTGAAATCATCCACAATCACAAAACCATACTTGTTGTCACCAATGCTTGTGTATGTAGTTGGCCCAAATAGATCTATGTGCAATAACTCAAATGCCTTGGAAGTACTCATAATGCTCTTCAATGGATGAGTGTTGCCCACTTGCTTTCTAGCTTGACATGCACTACATAGCTTATCCTTCTCGAATGTGACATCCTTCAAGCCTCTAACTAACTCATGCTTCACTAACTTGTTCAATTGCTTCATGCCAACATGACCAAGTCTTCTATGCCATAACCAACTCATACTTGATTTGGTGAGCAAGCATGTTGAAAGTTGAGTGTCACTAGCATTGAAATCAACCAAGTATAGATTCTCATATCTAAAACCCTTGAAGATCAAATTAGAGCCATCAACACTAACTATCTCCACATCATCAACACTAAATATGCACTTGAAACCAAGATCGCACAATTGAGCAACCGAGAGAAGATTGAAGTTCAACTTTTCAACTAAAAGCACATTGGAAATGCTATGATCATTTGAGATTGCAATCCTTTCAAGAGCTTTCACATCACCCTTGCTATTGTCACCAAATGTGATACTATCAATGCCACTATCATTTGATTTGAGAGAGTTGAACATTCTTGAATCACCGGTCATATGTTGAGAGCACCCACTATCAAGCACCCAATGCCTTTCTCCGGCCTTATAATTGACCTACAAAACAAATTAATGTTTCTTAGGTACACATACTTGCTTGGGTCCTTGGAGGTTAGTCACTAAGCTCTTTGGTACCCAAATGGCCTTCTTCTTTGAACCCACAATTGGTGTACCAACAAACTTAGCATGCACACCTTTCTCACCCTTGGTAAGCACATAACAAGAATCAAAAGGAATGTAATCCATTTTAGTATGAAACTTGTTGTTGTTCTTGTTCTTGTTCATTTTATTACAATTAATCTCCAGATGCCCAACTTGCTTGCATCTATTGCAATAACGACCATTGCTCTTCACAAAGCGAGGCTTTGGAGTAGCAAATGCCGCCTTGCCCTTCTTGGGAGTATAGCCCAAACCCTCTTTATTAAGAGAAAACCTTTCGCTACCCAAGCATTTTAGCAAGCGGGCATCCCCACCATAGGCATTGCCTAATACGCGGGTGAGATCATCCATCTCTCTCTTGAGAGTCTCATTCTCAACCACAAGTGATGAATCACTAGTAGTGGAGATAGAGTTGGTTGTGGTGGATGATGATGAGCTACATGAAGCATTAGTAGGACCAATAAATAAAGAATAATCAATAATATCACATGTTAGTCCAATATCACAAGTGACAATCACTTGCTCCTCCTTAGCTTCCTTCATGAGCTTCTCCAACTTGAGGTCCTTTTCCTTGATGAGCTCAAGTAGAGTGGAGTGGGCTTCCTTAAGCCTAGTGTGAGCAACTTCAAGGTCCTCGTGGTCTTCCTTTAGACACTCATGAGAGGCCTCTAGCTCATCAAAGGATTTCCTAAGAGCTTTGAGCTCTTGTTCTATTCCTTTGCACTCCTTACTCTTTTTGAGAGCAACAAGCTCTTTCATCAAGACATCATTTTCATTGCTCTTGGCAATGATCTCTTGCTCTAAGATCTTGCACTTCTTGGTTGTCCTCTTGTAGCCCTTGCTCATTTGATCTATTATGCCTAATAGATCATCCTTGGAGTAGTTCTCATCCTCCTCATCATCACTCCTACAACCATCACTAGCACACGAATCATCATCACTATCATCATATTTTACCTTGGTAGGCTTGGCCATAAGGCATGTCGATGTAGTGTCGAAGATGGATGACTTGTTGGAGAGGGCGATGTTTGCAATGGCTCGCCGAGTGGTCTTCTCATCGTCACTAGAGCTATCATCATCACTATCGGAGTTATCACTATCCCAAGTGACCACATAGCCACCACCCTTCTTCTTCTTGTTGAATGTGAAGCTCTTCTTTGCTTTCTTCTCCTTCTTGTTCTTCTTCAACTTTAACTCCCCATCATGATATCTTTTGTCTTCATAGGGGCACTTTGCCACTACATGATCGGGGCTATTGCAATTGTAGCAAAGCACCTCCTTTGCCTTCATGAAATCCCTTCTCTTTCTTGCACCATATCCTTTCTTCTTCATGAACCTCCCCATCTTGTGCACTAGGAGGGCCATGGTCTCATCATCGAATGGATCATCATCATCGCTCTCCACCTTGCTCTTGCTCTTGGAAGAAGAAGCCTTGAATGTGGTGGTCTTCTCTTGCTTGACCTTGATCTCCTTCTTCTCATCTTCATCATCATCATATTGAGCATCGGTCATGACATCTCCAAGCACTTGGTTTGGAGTCACCTTGTCCAAACCCTCTCTTTGGATCATCTTCCTCAAGATAGCAAACTTCTTAGGTAAGTTCATCAAGAACTTATGTGAGAAGTCCTTGTCCTTGACATCTTCTCCTAGGCCCTTGAGATCATTGACAATAACTTGTAGCCTATAGAACATCTCCGGTATGGACTCATCATCCTTCATCTTGAAGCTTGCAAACTTATCCTTGAGCATATAGAGCTTGGCACTCTTTACCGTTGAAGTGCCCTCATATGTTTCCTCTAATCTTGTCCACACTTCACTTGCCATCTCAAGATCCTTGATTTGCTCAAAGACCTTTGCATCAATCCCATTGTAGAGAGTATTGAGAGCCATAGTGTTGCATTGGTTGTTGATGCGGTCATTGTTGGTGAGGTTGTTGGGATCAATGATAGCATAATCATGGTGTGTCACCTCCCAAATGTTCTCATGAATAGAGCCAAGATATTGCTTCATCTTTCTTTTTCAATGATCAAAAGATGTGACACCATCAAAGAATGGAGGCTTGCCCCCGACATAGTTGAACACAACTTGAGCCATCTTATACTGAGGTTGTTAAACCTTGCAAACGGTGACCACGGCTCCGATATCACTTGAAAGGTCTTGATGGCTAGAGAGGGGGTGAATAGCCTTTTAAAAATTTCTACAAAGACAAGCTAAACAAGTTTATCAAAATAACAAATAGCGAGATGCGAGTTTTGCTTAGCCTACAGGGTGTTTGCAAGCCACCTATCCAAATCACAATTCGAGTAATTGCACTCAACTACACAAGTCAAACCGAGAAGGTAACTACAACTACAACTAGCAAGCTACACAAAGGAGCTACTAAAACAAAGCTAACTAGCTAGCAAAGATAACTAAGAAAGTAATGCGGAGTTGAGTTGGGAGAGTTTCACCGAGGGGTGAAGTATTGAGCCAACCAATATGATTAATAATGAATACCAAGATAACCAAACACCGGGATCAATCAATCACAATATAAAAGTGATGACACAAAGATTTATCCCGAGGTTCACGTGCTTGCCGGCACGCTAGTCCCCGTTGTGTCCCTCTTCACTACATGGTTCGGTGGCTAATCGGTCTCACACCGAGCCTCTCAAAAGGCGCCACAAGAACCTACCAAATGACAAAAGGTTGCAATGACACGAGCAATTCACTAACGTTGCCTTTGGCGCTTCGCCGAGGTAGGCACAAACCCCTCACAATCACCGGAGGTGGCCAAGAACAATCACCAACTCTTGCCAACACCTCCAAGCTGCTCCAAGCCGTCTAGGTGGCGGCAACCACCAAGAGAAACAAGAATCCCGTAGCAAATCAACCACCAAGTGCCAACTAGATGCAATCTCACAATGCAAATGCACTTGGATCACTCAATCTCACTTTGAATATGCAAAGAAGCAAGAGAGATGAGTGGAAAGGGAGTTGCTTAGCTCAAAGTGCTCACAAGTATGTCAAATGTCCAAGAGATGGAGCCTTAAGTCGGCCAACGAGTATTTATAGATGGAACCCTTCGAATATAGCCGTTAGAAACTTGAAACAGCCGAAGTCACGTTGACTGGACACGCTGGTCAAACTGACCGGACACGCCGATCGCATAATGGCTACGCTCGCGAACCACTGACCGAACGCGCTCCACGCAATGATCGAACACGCTAGGATCGACCGGACGCGCTGGTCCCGTAACTGACCGGACGCGCTGGTCAAGCCTGAGTAGCGTACAACGAAACAGCAACCGGACGCGCTGCAGAACTGACTGGACGCCACAGTGCCAGCGTCTGGTTGGAGTCCAGTAAGCTCCCTGAACGACCAGACACGTCCGATCGACAGTGACCGGACGCGCCACCGCGTCCGATCAAAAACAGAAAAACGCGCAGACGCTGAACACTAACCGAACGCGTCTGGTCAAACAGAGACCGCGTCTGGTCCAGCGTCCGGTCACTTCTGTGACCTCCGTTCGTCTCTATTTCTTTTCCGACTTCCAGCGTAGTGGAAAATAGTCGTTTTAACTCCTCGAAAACGCCTGAATCCCGCCTCGCAAGCTCAGCGGGAGGGAGAGAGGACCCCAAACCCTCTCTACCGCTCAAACTCCACTGCCTTTGCAAATGTGCTAACACCACCAAGTGATCTCGTCAAGTGTGAGTGTGTTAGCATTTTCACAATCATTTTTCGAGGCGATATTAGTTTTATTCAAATGCATATGATTATGAAATGCACACCTAGATGCACTTAGGAGTTCAATAGCCGCGTCATTCCCCTCTTTATAGTACGGCTATCTATCCTATAATGTAACCACACCCACTAGGTGTCTTGGTTACTAAAACACAACCCTTAAGCATATACCTTTGCCTTGATCACGTATCCAAGTGTGGCCATCATGATCACCATGTCCATCTTGCCACCAACCTTGGAATGTACTAATCCTCATATGCTACATACAACTTAGGCATAGGATTAGTACTTAGGCATTGTCACTAATTACCAACACCAAACATAGGACTTTCATCCACAGAAGACACGAACAACCCACAAAGGACCACAAAGTACAATAACGAATCACGACTCGACAACCGACCACACACGACGTGACGTGGAGTAGCACTTCTCCATAGCAATCACAAGAAGATAGATAGACCGGCAGCGAAGGCACGGCACAGGCATAGAATAAATAGAGATATCATGTAGATGGACAAAAATATATGATCAACAATGATAGGTCATGCAGTAAGTATGAATGATAATATATAGATATATGATCAAGTATGGAATGTCAAGTATGAAATGAAAAACAAGGGCTTGCCGACGTCGAGATTGGCGTCGACTAGGTTCAAAGGTCGACCTTGGGGTGGAAGGTTGCTGCAGGTTGGACACGGCCGGGGGGTTGATGAGGGCTGGCAGTGTCGTTACTTCCCTGCAAGGTGAAAATCACGGCACGAAGGCCGGACACAAGACGGCGAGCATGATAACCGAAACGTGCAGCAGGTCCGGCAATTGGCACAGTGAGGTTCGCATCGTCCCTGCAACAGTGAAGGATGATGGCATGATGGCCGGTCTCAGTACAGACTAGCGGCAAAATCGATGATAGGTGGGAAGAGCACCGCCTTGGGTTTGGGTGCTTACTAGCAGCAAAGCAGCAGCTTCGGCGAGGTATAGAGGGGCGGTGCCATCGGGGTAGGCATGACAGGGACAGGATGGAGCATGGAGGTGACATGGCCGCACGGTTGGAGATGCTTGTTGCGCAGAGCAGGGGCGACGACCGCGGTCACCGCGACCAGCTGCAACAAGATGGTAGAGCGCGATGTCGAGGGTGCACGGCGTCATGTCTGTAGTTGCGAGGAAGGACGGGCTCGCGCTGGCGCTCGGCGTGGACGTAGCAGCACGTGGTGCGGTGGTGCCTCGCTGTGGCGAAGGCAGAGGAGGACAGGGACGTCGAGGCACGGCGTTGAGGAGGCGACGGTCGCGGCTTCAGTGAGGATGGGGGAGGAGCGGCGCTCGTCGGTGAGCAGGCCGGCGAGGTGATGGAGGAGCCCGCGGTACTAGTCGGCCACAGCGTTGGGACGACGCGGCATGTCGGGGTGAGCTGCTGTGGTGGGGCAGCACAGAGATGGTGAGGTCACGCTCGGCTAGCCGCACAGCGAGCGGAGCCGGGGCGCGGCTTGGTCATAGTGTCATCGAGGTGGAGCAGAAGCGGGCTCCCAGCGGCTCGACAGAGAGGAATGGCGCGATGCAACAGTAGGAGCCCATGGTGGTGGCGCGACGGGGTGGAGAGCCGATCGGCGAGGTGGTGCGGTGGTGGCTTAGAGGAAGGAGATGAGTGGCGACGGCCGCAGGGAGTCTAGGGAGAGCGGCGGCTTCGGCGCCTTTTATAGCGAGCGGCGGCTACGGCGCCCGGGCATGGACGGCGATGCGCCTCGACGTCCGTACCACAGGACACGTGGCAAGCATCGGAAGGTGTGCGGGGCGTCGAGGGTGCGGGAGCGGTGTGCGAGTGGCGGCGGCGGTGTCTGGGAGCCAAGTCGCGTTAGGGTTGGGAAGGCAGGGGCGCGCCTAGTGGGCCTGCCGGGCCTCTGCTCTTTCTTGGGCTGGCGAAAAAGGGATGGGAGACGAACTGGGCCAGGCAGGAGGCCGTGCTGGGCCGGCCCGTGCGTCTTGGAGGAGGGTAGGCTAGGCTGTAAGAAGAGAAAGGGGACTGATGGGGTAATTTCGTCCCAAGGAAAAGAAAATAGTTTTTCCCATTTTGATATTAGATAGAGAGGAAATATAAATAGAGATCTTTCCCATTTGCGGCTTGGAGAGATATGATAGGTTTCCAAATAAATTGCGACAACTCGTTATGATCTTCGGGTGGATTCAAAAGGGGTTTGCACGGAAGTCTAGAAGATAAGTAAAGAGAGATTGAAAAGAATTCGAAGGGAGATTCGGGAGGTAAGTCAAGGGGTTCGGGAAGGAAATCCCGAACGTGGTTTGGGAGAACTTCGAGTGGAATTGGGAAGACTTTCAAAGGAAAATTTGAGAATGGATTCGGATGGGAATTGAGATGAAACTTTCAAAGGGAGTTTAGGAGAGATGTAGATGGATATTCGTGAGAAATTTAAAGGTACGAGAGATTTCACATAGGATTGCAAATAAGTTGCTACGGATTCGTGCACTCTGACACGAAACCCTAGATCGACTAGAGAACCCGGCATACTTCTACATGCAAAACTAAATGTATGCAACGATTTGTTAGTGGTTAGACTCAGGTTAAACCTAGAATCTACATGCTTCACACAATTGCAGGAAAAATTTAAAAACAACTCTTATTTTTGGTTGCCCGAAAATCCAGGATGTTACAGGATAGGGATGCACATAGATGGCATCAGGATTTGATTGTTGGTATTTTTCCATGATATGTCATTTCTGGATTTGTCTTTGATAGAAAAAAAATACTGTAGATCTTGGAGCGCCGGGGTGCACGCAATCGGGCCGTGATTTGTGCTTTCTAGATTTCCAGGATCTAGATGTTGCAGCGCCTGGGTGCACGTGCATGCATCCATGCATGGAGGGCATGTTTGGTTGGAAACCTGGATGACTTGTCGGGTAAAAAGTGTCGCCTTGAAGTTGCCTGAGATTTTAATAAAATCTGCCTCGCCAGGTAAGTAGAGAGATAGTCCGTTTCGTTGGAAGCTTGTGCCTGAGAAGTTTAATAAAAAGAGAAAAATATGTTTTCTTATGTTTATAACCTTACTTAATATCATTTGAGTAACAGACACAATTAAATAAAGGCAAAAATAAATCATTGCTTTATAAATAAATAATATAAAAATAAAAAATAATTTTATTATTTTACTTGACAACTATTCATACATATAACTCAGGGACGGATATTATTTTATAAGGAAACATGGGAAGGTGTTTCGGTCACACCTTTATATCTTGATGGTGAGACAAACAAAAAAACAAAATTAAATGACGTACAACCTGTTCGTTTCGCTGGTTTATTGTGCTGAAAGCACTGTTCGCTGGTTTGTTGTGAGAGAAAAACACTGCTGGATGGCTGCTGATTCTGCTGATAAATCCAAACGAACAGGGCATGCAAATAAAAAACAAGACAAAAAGTGCATTACCCGTATTGATTTAGCCCAGGCAGCAGCGTGCTGTAGCCAGGCGGTCATTTTTGGTGGCCTGGCGGAGGGTGCCTCGCCTGGCCCAGACACGTTTCCAAGGCTCCATCCAAATGCAGTCCAGGCAGCATCCAGGCAGTCGTTTGCCCAGGCAAAATCGGTCCAGGGTGCAAACCAAACAAGCCTCGAAAGACATGAAGGAACCTGTGAGGGAGGAGTGCGGGATAGAGCTGGGCAAAGCCATATGCATGGGTTGCGGGAATTTCCTTTTGTACGCCGGGCAGTCATGGATCACATGGATATTTTGGTGCTGTCAGGTAGATGTTGACAATCAGTATGTTTTAGTTGTAATATAATATATATAGAGAGATAGAGAAGAGATTATAGTTGGAGGATGATGGGTTTATGAATATAATGCTACTTGGATCCTTATTATCGGACTTGACCTGTGCACTGCTTGCCTAATCAGCCATTTCCAGAGAAGCATTGTTGCTGCTTTTCAGGTCAATATAAGTAGTGTTACGGTGATGCACTCACTAATCGTTGCATCGTGATGTTGTGCAACATGCTGTTTGGGAAAAAAGAACAGCAGGGCGAAATCTTCCGTTTCTGAAAAGACTCTTGTAGCAGAGTCTTTGGACGATAGATGGGACTGATGTGTGGCCCTTTGTGTACTTTGGGATTAATTAAAATGCTGGCCTTGGCTTTTGTTTTTCACGTTTTTGAAAGCAACCGTGTATCGAACTCAGCAGGCAGCGGCACAGTATGGCACATGCGCACGCATGCAGGCGACGGTTCTCCTTGCACAGCTGCAGACAGGACTGGAGCCTGGATGGTGGCCCCAAAGACAGGTCTAGTGATGAAAGCGGACGGAAACGAACGGAAAATCGTTCTACCTTTTTTATTTTCATATTTTTAAACGAAAACAAGAGCTGGAGCCGAACAGCCGGGAACGAAAATAGTAGCGGGATAAACGGTAATACGAAAACGGGTAAATACGGTCGGAAAATAGATGGAAACGAACGGTAAGCGGAAACGTAAGTCGGAACATGTATGCCACATATAAAATATATACTGCCCAGTGTCCACACATAAATACGCTCGTAGGTGAATGAATTATCAGATGATGAAAGGGTGGACACTGGCACACTGTTGTGCACTCTACCAAAACAAAAAGATGATGACTTTAATATATATGTGACATTTCCACACAGATGAAAAGAAAAATAAAAGCAACTCAGGCATGTGCTTTCGTGGCCCAACAGGCCCAACATCTCTAAAAAAACAGGCCTAACAGTATCGAAGAAAAATGGAACGAAAAACGGGATATCCCGGTAAAAAAACGGGATACCGCAAATACGGACGGACAAATGCTCTACCGTTTTCGATCCCGCTCCTGGTTCACTCCGTCCCGTTTTTAGTCCCGTTTCCGTTTATTAAAAAAACGGAAAAAAACGATATACGGTTGCGGTTCATCCTTGGACAGGCCGCTGGAGGTCGTCGTCCCTCCCCAGCCCCAGCCCACCCGCTACTGCACATGACCTCTGACAGGTCGCTCCCAGGCTGTCTCATCATCCATCCACTTGCACGAGGACGACCGCGATCGGATTACGTTACCTTTAATACTCCTGTAATTAAAATTAATTTAGGCTGTGTTGAGATGGTGTTGTAAAAGTTTTGGAAGCACAATAACTCTTTCGTTTTTATTTAGCAATTAGTGTTCAATCATAGGCTAATTAGGTTCGAAAGATTCGTCTCGTGATTTACAACCAAACTGTGTAATTAGTTATTTTTTTACCTATATTTAATGCTCTATGTATGTATCAAAGATTCAATGTGACGGGGAATCTTATAAAATTTTTGGAACTTTAAAGTAACTAAGACCTTACTCTAAAATCCACCGGTAAAGCTAATAATGAAGATAAAAAGTCTGCGGGTTCACACTTCGCAGACCGCAGTATCAAGACCGCACTTTTCACTTGAGCGCCTGTTTAGTTCCTGAAAATTTTTGGAAAACGCTACTGTAGTAAATTCGTTGTTATTTGACAAATATTATCCAATCATGGACTAACTAGGCTTAAAAGATTCGTCTCGTGAATTTCGTCTAAACTGTGTAATTAGTTATATTTTTTATCTATATTTAATGCTTCATGCATGTGTCTAAAGATTCAATGTGACGGAAAATCTGAAAAATTCTGCAAAATTTTTGGGTAACTAAACTGGGCCTGAGGCCGTGTTTAGATCCCCAATTTGGGGCACAAAATCTGCACAGTGCGCATTAAATGCGCACTATAGCAATTCGTTTGTATTTGGTAAAAATTATCCAAACTTTGACTAATTAGACTCAAAATGTTCGTCTCGCAGAGTCCAATAAAACTGTGTAATTAGTTTTTAATTTCATCTACATTTAGTACTCCATGCATGTGCCGGCATTTTGATGTGATGGGAATCTTCTTTTTGCATAGTGGAATTTAGGGATGAAATTTGAGATCTAAACAGGCCCTGAGTACTTGACGCCCAGATTTTACTGAACTCGAGGGATTTCATCTTGGGCCTGGTATAGATTGAGACAACAAGCCGAAATTTTTTTACTCTCTCCATCACATCAATATTTACACGCATGTATGAAGCATTAAATATAGATAAAAAATAACTAATTACATAATTTAGTTATAAATCGCGAGACAAATCTTTTAAGCCTAATTAGTTCATAATTAGACACTAATTATCAAATACAAACGAAAATGTTACTGTTAAAAAAATTCTAACTTTTCACGGTTTAAACAAGGCCTTGGTTTAAAAGAAAAAGACAAACCTGGACACTGGACAGGAGGAGGAGGAGGCGGTGGTGGGTCCGCGGTGACAGCGAACGAGGAGCGCGCGCAACGCGGATACGGGAAGCGGGAAGGTGAAGGAGGCCCAAGGATGGGTTCACGTGCGGGCGTTGGCGTGTGGATATGGAGTACTCGCAGCGTGTCCCGCGTGGTCGCCGGCCTGTCCCGTCACGGCTGCCTCCGCCTCATCCGCCGGCCGGTCCGCGCCGAGGAGGACTCCCACCCCACCGTCGGTCCAGTCCAACTCCAACCGGCTGCATATCTGCGTCCGTTGCCCCCGCGGGCCACGTGCGCCTGGCGTGGCTGTTGGCGTAAACCGTAGTAGTAGAAGCGTAGTACCATCGCAGTCGCCGTACCGTACGTCGGGCCGTCGGCGAGGCGTCTCGGAGGATCGGGGTGGCCGGACGGATCCCTCCCATTGGGTTGGTGCGCACGACACGCCACCGGTCGCCGTCTACCTCATCCGCTGCTGCTAGTGCTAGTGTCCCAGCAACCCAACGAGCTCGGCCGCTCGGGAGGATGGGGGAGTTGGGGCGACGTGCGCGCCCTCTCCCTTCAGCAGCGACACAATCTAGAGCGGAGCAGCCGTGATTTCAGATTTGGAGTGCCCGGGCTCCTCCCGGCCGTCCTACCGAGCTGCCAGGCCAAGTTGGGCAATCAGACAAAGCGTGTCACCTTACGGAAACATTTTTCTGAAACAAGGACGACCGGGGGCACGCCAACAAACAGCACACAACTTGTCCAATGTCCACAGACCACCAACTAGCAAGCTGCAAGCCGATAGGTTATCACTAACTAAATCACATCGATGATTTTTTTATTGGATATAGGAGATAGAGAGAAGGATGTTACGTAAGTACATATGCTTATGTGCAGTACAAATATATTTCTTTCTTTCTTTATTTATTAATCATGTACTAGTACGGAGTATTTGCTTGTTGTAAAGGTACTTAGGGAGTGTTCGGTTGCCGACGCAGCTCGCCACAAAAAATCTACCACAGTTTGGGCACTGTTTGGTTGCTGCGCAACTTGTGGTCGCTACCCCTGTCGTTTTCTTCTGTTCCTTGTCGTTTTGCGCTGTGGCGAGCTGTGGAGTGTGGCGGCCACTTCCTCCGCCACACAGTTGTGGCACTGCCGAACATGTGGCGTGGCTAGCTATGGCCTGAAACCAAACAGCCCCTTAGACTGACTCCTATAAGGTGACCCAAACCCAAAATGGGGTAGCACACTGTGCTTTTGCCTCCCCAAAACGTGCTCCAACGGACTACCCAAACACAACACGCATTTTGGGTGGGAGGAGAGAGGGAAGGCAAATTTGCCTTCTCCCATACGCGCGACCCAAAGCCCGCCGCCACTTCGGAGGAGGAGGGGCCCATCGATGACGACGACGTCCTTGCCGGGGTGTCGCGGGTGCATGCCGGCGTTGGGGCGGCTGGTGCGGAAGCTGCGGCGGCACGGGGCTCGACGATGTCACCTCGCTCATCGCCGACGGCCTTGGCCAGGTCGCCGCGGGCTGCTTCTCCTCCTTCGGCCGCGACCTGCGCGCCTCACTCGGATGGCCCCAGCGCGATCTCCCTCACCGGCGGCAAACGCAAGGCCCGGCCGCGGCCGGCGGGCGAGCGCGCGGAGGAGGGCGTTACGGGCAAGCAGCATGGCGGGGCGCCGCGGGAGGACGAGGCGCCTCGGGGAGGTGGTTGGAGGAGGCGAACGTGGCGAGGTAGGCAGCGAGGTGGCGAGATTTGGGTCGGCTGTTGGAGAAGATAAGATTTGGGTTCTCGCTTTTTTCCTGTGCATGACCTTTTATGTATTTGGGTCTCGTGTTTGGGTACTCGCCGTTGAAGATAGTCTTAGGCCTTGTTTAGTTGGCCCAAATTGGAGGTGGCTGAATTACTGTAGACTACTGTAGCATTTTGTTTTTATTTGGTAAAAATTGTCCAAACATTGACTAATTAGGCTCAAAACGTTCGTCTCGTAAAGAACAACAAAACTGTGCAATTAGTTTTTGATTTCATCTACATTTAGTATTCCATACATGTACCGATATTTTGATGTGACGGGGAATCTTCTTTTTGCATAGTGGAATTTGGGGAAAAAATTAGCATCTAAACAGGACCTTAGCTGTTTGATCACAGGCAAAGCGATGACATGGTGTCCACCCCCGCACGCATGCCTATATGCGCCATCAATTCGTCGATGACAAAGCATGTGGTCGGTGAAGATGACATCCGTGCATTCCTCGTTTTTTAGGCTTTTCCTCGGCCATTGTGTGCGGGGCTCGCAGTCGCAAAGTTTGATTGTACTCCCCGGCAGCTTCGTTTGCCCATGGCTGTGTTTAGTTGCGTAAAAAGATGTAAAAAGGTGTAAAAAAAGTATGGTAGCATGTTTTAGTTTTATTTGGCAAATAGTGTCCAACCGTTGACTAATTAGGTTCAAAATGTTCGTCTCGCAAAGTATAACCAAGCTGTACAATTAGTTTTTTATTTCATCTATATTTAGTACTTCATGCATGTATCGCAAATTTGATGTGACGGAAATCTTTTGTTTGCACAGTACTTTTTTAAGGAAGTAAACACAGCCTATGTTCCCGATTTGGGACACCGGAATCGGGACTACACACTGTAACGCGTTTTGTTTTTTTAGTGCAAAAAATTATTCAAAAATGATTAATTAGACTCAAAATGTTTGTCTCGCAAAGTACAACAAAACTGTGCATTTAGTTTTTTATTTCATCTACATTTAGTACTCCATGCATTTTCCGACATTTTAATATGATGAGAAATCTCCTTTTTACATAATAGAATTTAGGGTGCTGATTTGGAAACTAAACAAGGCCTATATTCATACTTCTACCCACCGCGCCGCTGCTCGCGCCCAAATCATGCCTGTATTCTACGGAGGAAAAATATCCCACATTTTATTTGGCCTCTTTTTTAACGAAAAACGTTTAAAATGCAAACGCTCTATCTTCATTGTCCCCTTCATTAGGACTGGGTGATAATCTATTTGTAGTCTATCCATCAAACAAATTTTTATTTATATAGTTTATATAAAAACGGAAATGATAGGACATAGGTGTCCGTCCCGTTCGGATGTCACGCGCCTGGGCCTTTGGACTAGCCGGCCCAATAAACCTCGCGTCCGTCCCCTTCCGTTGCTCCTGTCGCTTGACTCGCGCTGCTCCGGCTTCTCCTCCGCCGTCCGTGCCCCCTTCCATTGCTCCTGCGGCTCGCCCCGCGCTGCTCCTGCTCCTCGACCACTAGCCTTGCTGCTCCTGCTCCTCAACCGCTCGCCCCGCTGCTCCTGCTCCGCGCGCCCGTCTCGCTGCTCCACCACCCGCGTCCACTTTTCGCCTGCTCCGCCACCCGCCTAGCTCAGTGATGCCGCCAGCGCAAGGAGAAGCATCAGGCGCGGAAGCCCTCCTGCCTTGCCTGCTGCTACGGCTGCAGTGCCCCGACGCAGACGGTGGAGGAGGCCACACCACGATATGTTGCATGTTGCAAGTTCGCATTTCAAATATTTCAGATGTTGTTAGAGGTATGTTGCACGTGTTTCATACGGGTGTTGCAGAAGTAGATCGGGATGTTGCATATGTTGGAATGGTTTTACACAAGTTGCAAGAGTCTGTCTCCAATGTTTTATCTGTTTTTCAGACGTATGTTGCAAGCGTGTTTATTAGATGTTGCATATATTTTCGCATATATGTTGCAAGTGTTTTATCTGTATGTTGTGTATATTTGCAATGGTTTCAAGTTTTTTTGTAAGTGTTTCATACGCATATTTCAAGTGTTTCATCTATCTTTTTTGTTCGTTGCATCCGAATATTTTAAAAGTAGATCGGATGTTGCACATAGGATACGCGTGGGATGCTAGAGAGGACGCGAGCAGTCGTCGCGGGTGCGCGGCGCGGGCCCTCGCGTGGCCGCGAGATGCAAACACGGGCGAGCAATGTCCGGCCAGCGTGGGCCCATGCGTGCACGCGAGAAAACAGACTGTAGCCTCGGGCGTCCGTCTAGACTTCCGGGCGCTAGCAGTGCCGATATAAAAAAAAGGTTATATTCATCGTCCATCAACTTATGCGTGCATAAGAGCATATTTCATCCTTGGCATGCTAATGTATTGTTTTGATTTTATTGGATATATAGAGAGAGCTACTACCCTGTAGCTGGCTAAAAAAACTTATTATGTAGCCACTTTGAGTTACAATAATTACTATGTTAATTTACGAGATTATAGTAACTCCTTAATAAGTGATTTACTACAACGATACGGTAAATATCCATATGTGTTATAGTAACCCAACTATCGTAAATATGTATTGACATTATCGTAAATTAGTATATAAAATTATCATAAATGGAGGTGGTTACAGAATAACTTATTTTGTAGCTAGCTACTGAATATACTCTCCCTCCCTCCCTCTCTATATATATATATATACTGGCTATAAAATATCCATCGAATGTGTCATAGTTTTCATCCATCCAGTTGGAAACTTATGAGTTCTTCTTTGGATATGATTACTGCTTCTTTTCCTTGGGGATTTTGGAAATCTCTCATCGATCACTATTTGGACATATAGCATTTGAACTAAACAAGCACTCGGTAGTCCATTTGTGCTATCCACAACTCCACAAGATCATTTAATTATTTGGTACGAAACAATTCCATCCATTGATTGTGCGTGTCATCCTAATCTACTCTTCTATAATTCCATTGTTTTTCTAGATATTCCCTCCATCATAGAGACATGTCTTCACTTTTTTTATACATATTATATGGAGGTAAAAATACCCAAAGTTCCCATATTTATTAACGCTAGTTTCCATAAAAGGGCCGGTGTCTCTTGGCCTCTTGGGCAACCGCGCATAAGGGCAGTCCCAAACCATAAACTATATGGTTTCTGTATTCATTAATTAGGATGTCAACTAAGCAAAATAGTGATGTAGTATTATAATTAATAATAAAGAGAGAGGAGGAAATGATTGTTTAGATAAGAAACTATGTATACAGGGGAACTAATATGAAGAGATGTAATAGATAGATAATAGGAGAGTGAGATATAGATGTTACATAATTGGATAAACTTTATTTTAAACAAACCATCCATTGGAATATAACTTATATGCATAGTGTCTATAAATGTAGAAATTATCTTTTAGTTTCTAGGTTAGGACTACCCTAATAATCTCAGCGGTTGGGCTCAGATAACTTTGGCATAAAGATATTAAAGAGGTTGTGTCCAACTGTTCAGATTAGGCTAAAAATTATACTAGCTATCAAAAAGCTGATTACTAAAAAACGGGTTATTTGGATCACTCAGCTTATAGGTAGCTTTGGGTTAGTTGTGCACCTATTAGTTGCTATTAGCTGGTAGGAGACAACTAATGGTGTTACTTACTCCGTTCACCGAATAAATCAATTTCTAGAGTTGTCTTTTTTTCTCGAACCACGCAGGAGAAACTACGTGTCATTTCATTAAGGTAGAAAAAAACAAGTACACGGGTCTAGAAGACCCAACCCGAGCACCAGGACACACACACCCACACTAAGGACACCAGTACAGCAACGCGCCACAAAACTAAAAGACGACCAACGACCCCCAGGACCCTAAACTCCAGAGGGGAGCGACCTGGAAAGAAGCTGTGCGAGCTGGGAGGCCCCGGCCATACACCAAAGACCACCCTCCGTACACACAGCACTGATAACCTCCTGCACATTTGGCCGTACATTCTGGAAGACACAATCATTACGATGCTTCCAGGCCTCCCAAGCGACCAATATTATCAAAGTGTTCAGACCCTTTCTCATTTTCTTTGGAGTTGCTGCAATAGTTCTCCTCCACCATCCCGAAAATCGTGTCACACTTGGGTCCGGAGCCAAAAATAGCAGGTTAAGCTTCTGGAATATCAAGGCCCACACTTGGCGAGTGAATACACATCCGACCAGCAAGTGATGTATAGTTTCTTCAGCCTGATCACAAAAGGGACAAGCATCTGGATGGGGGAGACCTCTTTTAGCCAACCTATCTGCTGTCCAGACTTTATTGTGAAATACCAGCCAAATGAAGAATCTGTAGCGCGGGGGTGCCCATGTTTTCCAAATCTTTCGCCAAGGACCAAACTTGATGGTTCCCATAAAGAATGCTCCATACGCAGATTTGCTGCTGTATGTCCCATCCTGGGATAACTTCCAGGTGTAACGGTCCTGCACGTCCGGCTGTAAGACTAAGCCCTCCACAATATCTCAAATATGGAAGAATTCAATCAGTACGTCTATTGTGTGAGCTCCTTTTATGTCACCAACCCATCTTCTGCTCTGGATTGCTTGAGCCACCATCCGTCGCTTGGCTGTTCCTTTTGTTACTCTTTTGACCAAATTTGGGGCTATTCCCGCCATGGTGTGACCATCCAGCCACCTGTCGGTCCAAAACAGGATTTGTTCCCCATTTCCAACAATGGCATCCACTGCGGCATCAAAAAGGGCTTGAGCCTTACGAGGTACTGAGACCGGGAGCCCTGCCCATGATCTATCCCGGTCAGTCTTCTGTGCCCAAAGCCATCTGATTCTTAGAGCGCAGCCAAGCAGTTCTAAATTATGGATGGCCAACCCTCCATATTCGAGTGGTCGTTGTACTTTCTCCCAAGCTACCAAACAGTGACCCCCATTTGCTTGCTCTTGTCCCTTCCAAAGGAACCCTCTTCTTATTTTATCTATAGTTTTAAAAAACCATTTTGGCATATCAATAGCTGTCAAGAGGTAAATAGGAGCTGCAGTCATGACCGTGCGCACCATTACCAGCCGTCCTGCTCTGTTCATTAATGATGCTTTCCATCCTGGGAGGTATTCAGCCACTTTATCTAGTAAAGGCAACAATACTTCCTTGGTTGGCTTACCAATTGTGAGTGGAAGGCCAAGATAAGTACACGGAAAATCCTTGATGGAGCAAGAGAGAATGTTGGCAGTGAGTGTCAGCTGTTCATCTGTACAATGGATAGGGGAGACTGCACTTTTGGACAAATTGGTTCTAAGGCCGAAGGCATGCCCAAACAGGTCAAGAAGATGTTTGACAACAATCAAATCTGAACTCAAGGGCCTTAAGAATATCACCGCATCATCAGCATAAAAGGAGATTCTATGCTAAACATGTTGAATGGATAGCGGCTGCAATAACTCATTCATTGTTGCGTACCTTACCATTGAGTTTAGGACATCCATCACTAGTATGAATGACATGGGAGAGAGGGGATCCCCCTGTCTAAGACCTCGCTGATGTGTAATAATCTCTCCCGGCTCACCATTCACCAATGCTTGCGTGGAGGAGGTTGACAGGATCAGGCATAATAAGTCACACCACCGTTGTCCAAACCCCACATGTCACAATACTTCCAATAGAAATGACCAGGACACAGAATCAAAAGCCTTCGAAATATCCAACTTGAGCAAGATGTGAGCTTCCTTCTTTCTGTGTAGAGATTTCACCATTTGCTGTACTAATAAGAAATTGTCCTAGATATTCCTTCCTCTTACAAAAGCACTTTGGTTCGTAGAGACCAAAGATGGTAAGAAAGGAGCCAGTCGATTAGCCATAATTTTAGTTACCAATTTAGCGAAACTATGAATGAGGCTTATTGGCCTGAAATCCTTTACTTGAACTGCATCCATCTTTTTTGGCAGCAAGGTAATGAAGGCCGAGTTAAGGAGCCTGAACTTGAACACATGGCCCCGGTAAATGGCATCCAGGGCCCTCAAAATGTCTTCTTTGATAATACTCCAACATGTTCTATAGAACCGTCCAGTAAACCCATCAGGACCTGGGGCCTTATCCAATGGCATGTCCTTTATAGTAGCCCATACTTCCTCTTCAGAAAATGGAGCCTCCAGTACATAAAGATCATGCTGTTGAACCCCCAACATATTTAGATCAATAGAGTACTCCCTTTCCTCCGCCTTTCCAAGGATACCATCAAAATAGTCGAACACCGCCTGCTGTTTCCCCTCCTGAGAAACAACCACTTGATCTCCAACCTACAACTTTGGAATAAAATTTTTCTTCTTCCTGAATCTAGCCTGCTGATGGAAAAATACGGTGTTGGCATCTCCTTCCTTAAGGTACAGAACTCTAGAACGTAGCCGAGCAATGGTTCGTTCAAGTGATGCCAACCCAAGACAATGGAGTTTGAGTTTCTTGCGCAGCCACTCCTCATCATCAGTAAGATCCCTTAAATCCCTTTCAATTTCCAAGCGGTGAAGGATCTCCTTAGCCATCTCAAACTGGATTTTAATGTTTCCCACCTTCCTTTGTCCCCATTTTTGCAACCCCGTACTGAGCCGCTTTAGTTTCAGAGAAAGCCGCTCAACGGCGCAGTTAGACTGCACTGATGTTTCCCAATTATGTTTGACAACATCTATAAATCCTATGACCTTTAAAAGAAAATACAAATATATGTTACACCAAATGAGCACATTATGAAAATACAGTTTATAGAGTATTTAATTTTATTGTAGTTTGATGCTATAATCTTGTTCCTCTTTTTGTAAATTCGGTCAAACTTGAAAAGGTTTAATACAACTCTACAAATTGGTTTATTCATGAATGACGGGAGTAGTTTTAATTAGTTGAGCAATACTCCCTCCAGGTTGGTAAAAAAAGTCGTTTTGGACAAGGTTTGGGTCAAACGTTAGGAATATAAATCACGAATAACTTTTAAGTTGTTGAGTTTGAAAATATGAAAACCATATGAATAGATTTGTCTTGAAATATACTTTCATAAAAACATACATATATTACTTTCAATAAATATTTTTATAAAAATAAGAAATCAAAGTTAGGATTTGGAGACCATGTCGCTGTCCAAAACGACTTCTTTTACCAACCTGGAGGGTTGATCTATTTGGATCAACTAT
The DNA here is from genome assembly GCA_038087645.1 of Saccharum hybrid cultivar R570. Lineage (NCBI taxonomy): Eukaryota > Viridiplantae > Streptophyta > Magnoliopsida > Poales > Poaceae > Saccharum > Saccharum hybrid cultivar. Next base: position 4,414,593 of record JAQSUU010000190.1, on the reverse strand, counting down.
GACTTTTAATAGCAAGTTTTTATTTGTTTTAGCTTATGCAAACAGGACCTTTGCTATTAACTGATAGGAGGCAAGTGATGGTGTTCGTTTTTTTATTGGCCAAGCAAAGCTAACCTATTTGGATCAGTTATAACTTTTATTAGTAGTTATTTTATTAGTTTTATCTGATCTAAACAGGGCTAATTGTCAACCTTAGGTCTTTTGGTGCCAATAGTGACATGATAATTAAGAAGACTGCATCCGGGATGGGAATTTATGTTGATCGCCTCATTGCCTCTCCATAAGCCATAATGACATGTTCTTTTTTAATAAAAATCTGGATCCCCGGGTGACATGTTTTTTGGATGGAGAGAGATAGTTGATCTGAAGAGGCAAACAATTCTAGCTATCAAATTCTAAGTCTTCTATTTATGGATATGACTATCTTTTATAATCTAGTGTTGTAACATATTATTATATTTTTTTTGAAAGGTTTTATATTATATATTTGAAGAGCCAACAATTCTAGCACTCAGATTTCATGTAAAACCAATCGTATGAAACCATATTAAGTACTCACAATGCAAGTTGTTTGCGCCATCATAATTGAGTCATGCTTACTTAAAGGTTTATTAAGTTATGATTACGTGTGAGTCTCATCATTACATTAATTACAAATTCATGACACCCTGTACAAGCAAAGTACACATTCAAATTTCATGGTGATGGATTTATAAAATGGAACCATTCAAACTTTGATAGATGGGTTACTTATCTGATACTTATTGAATTATTGTTCTTCTTTTACAAAACTCTCCAAATGCTCCCATATACCTATGAGCACTCACCCTTATGAAGACGTCCACGCAAACCAATTCCTATGAGCACCTCCAAGAGACTTATTAGCTGGACCGACAAATCTCAAGATTGATGAAGTCACTGCAAGCGCTTCACTGTCCATGGACATATCTCATACCACTGAAAGAATTTGATAGTTAAATCCTAGAATAAATTTTGGAAAATACAAAACACTCTAAAGACTTAACCAGTGTAGACATATTCCACAGTAAGGAACCCAACGTGAATACCATTATTCTTTTAAGCAAGGGCATACACCTTTTCCATTAAATAGCTAGCGTGTTAATCTTTCTTGAATAATTACTTTTTGTTTGCAAAAAAAATATTACTTTTGGTGGCTTCCTGTGGTAGACTGGTAGTGATGGTTTCATAAAAAGTCAAAAGGAGCTGTGATTTTAACAGAAAAGAAAAAATGTACAGTTGCGCACTCATGAAACTTGTGATCTAGTACCGACACCGTTGTACCAAATGGATTGATTGTTGTCTAATCGAACTTCCCTTTTAAATTGTACACTATTATTACAATATTATTGTTATATTACAACACAAGTACGTTTTGTTTTCTGGTGAGTGTACCCATGTCATGGTGAATTCCATGCGTAACTGTCATAGCGGTTACTGATAGCTACAGGACTACAGCATTTCAAGGCATCGTGCATGTTCCCGGAGACTATCCACATGGACGATTGCTTAAGGATCTTTGCTTCCGTGACCTCCGTCATCTGAAAGTTACGTTATGCAAATTGCTTTATTTTTATATACTCCTCCGTGTTAAATTATAAAATGTTAGGCTTTTCTAGGTATATATAATTTTTTTTATACACTTAGATATAACTATGTCTAGATACATAGTAAAAACAATGTATCTAGAAATATTAAATTGCTTATATAATTTAAAAAGGAGGGATGACTTTAGATAAAAGCCAATTCTTTGACCAAATTATCATTTTTACTATCTGGATTTTTTGAGGCCGCCATTATTAACCTCTAAAAATGCCCCTCCATCTAAAATTGATCATCCCCACAACTCTGTACAGCGGCAGAAACGAAAAAAATATCTTTCCCATCTCAGCATCCCAACGTCCACCATCGTTGCATCTCAATTGTATGGTTGCGCCGCGTGCCCTTCATCCATCACCAGTTTTGCCTTAGACAAAATAAAGCCAAATCTTTGACCACAACTATCAATTTTACTATTTGAATTTTTCAAGCCGCCATTATTAATCTCTAAAAATACCCTCCATCTAAAATTGACCATCGCACAAAGAGGAAACTATCATCCCCGTAAGCCATTCACATATTAGCATCCCAACATCCACGATTCCTGTGTCTCAGCCGTATGGTCACGCCACGTGCCCTTCATCCATCACCAGTCGCAAAATGCTTTAGTTTTGTCTTAGACAAAAGCCAAATCTTTGACTACAAACTATCAATTTTACGTTCTTGATTTTTGAATCCGCCATTGTTAGTTTCAAAAATATCCCTGCATCAAAATTTAATCACCATCATAGCTTTATGTATTGACACAAAAGACAAACTATCATTTTCGTAAGCCATTGGTGTCTCAACATCCTAACAAGCCCCATCCAACTTATTTGGGGTGGATAAGTTAGAGTATAGAAGAGATGTGATATGTTGCGACACATAAACTCGGCATTACCACACGAATTGATGAGGCATCTTTTTTAGGACAAACCACACATTTGAACTAATACGTGATGATCAATTCTATTCCATTTTTTTGGTTACACATGTTGATCATTGTTAGATGGAGGGACTATGATTTTAAATGAGATTGAACTAAATCTATATACATATAGGTGCTTTATTATGCTTATAAGTATTTTGTAAGAATATGAAATGTCTTTATAGTCATTGATATCTTTGGAAAAAAATGTTGCTTATCGGAATAAGTTCTAAATGGAAGATTCAATGATGATGAACATCAGCGACAGAGCTGCCCTAGGGGCGTGGTGGGGCGGCCGCCCAGCTACCAGCAGCGTAGCCTCAGAACCCCGGATCTCCTCTTCTTCCTTGTCCCCAGCCATGGCGGTGAACGAGCAGAACCATAGTTGCTGGGACACTGGGCCTTTTGTTTTGGCTAGTTTAGTTTAGCCCAGTAAGGTCCAATTTAGTTCTCAATTCCCCAATTCCCCAATCAGTCAATCGAGCGCATCCGACCATAGCGAGCGCTGCCGCACACCGCAGTTCCGCATCGAGCGCTCGACGGCTCAAGGTCGAGGCCGCCTACCGCCACCAGGCACTACCCCCATCCGCTCCATTTGGCGGCCGCTGGCCAGCCACCGCCCGGCGCCCTTCTGCCCGCCAGCCGTCGCCAGGTTCCCAGGTGCCACCGCCGACCCGCCGAGGAGCGGGAGCTGGCCGCTGGCGATGGAGGGAGGAGGAGAGGAGGGGAGTGAGGTACTAGAACCTGGTGTTGGGGCCGGCCGTGGCCAAGGAAAGGGCAGCAACATCTGCATTCGGCCGAGGCCAAAGTTCAAGCAGAGGTGTCCCTGGATTGGCATCGACAAGAACAACAAAAAAAAAGTATTGTTTTATGATTTTATCAGTTCAGCAAGACAATAACGTGTGATTGCAACGTTTTTGCCATGTTTTGTATGATTGCAGTATGTAAATGCGATGCGTTGTGAATACAATACTTTTTTTTATTCTCGTTGTAATTCGTCCCACTAGAATTTTTTTTCCTGCCTCCGTATGCCTATTCCAAGGAAACAATAGGCTTGTCATAGCGGCCACGTATATATACCACCAAAAACACTCCAAAGTTAAGCATATCCATAGGCAAATCAATCAATCAATGTCTCAATCAGGTTGAGAAGGGGCAAGGATTAAGACGATCACTAGCCAAAAATGAGCCAAGCAGATCCCACGAGGTCCCGACGGCGGCTGCCGCGGCGGCCCCGCCGGCTTCCCCCAAATCGCCGGGCAGCCCGCCACCGTTGGTCGGTCGCCCTGCCCGTCCTCCTCGTTTCCTTCTGACACCAACCCGTGGGGGCAGGCACTCAACCGCGATGACCGCGCCACGTCGGCGCCGCGTCCTCCCCACCCTCCCACCAACTCCACGTGCAGCACAGGCTCAGCACAGCTGCACCCGCTAGCTGCTTGGTTGGACCCACCAAAACCCGCCAGGAACGCAGCTGCCGCGCACCCACCATGGTCCCGCTATAAGATGCCGTGGTGCCGCACGGCTCCGGCGCCGGCGACGCCCCCGCTCGGTTCGCTATAAATACGCCTTCCCAACCAGCTGATCTTTTTTTTTCCTCTTTCCGCCTCCCAGTCCCCACCCTGCCGTCGTCGTCGTCGCTACTCGCTCGCATCGAGATTCGCGCGGCCGTGTCTTGCTCGCGCCTGCTGCGCTGCTCTGCTCTGCTCTGCTTGGTCCCCCTTCCCTCCTCCCTCGGTCGCGTCAGCGCCCAGATCTCTCGCTCGCTCGCTCGCCGGCGCCCGGGCTAGATCTGGGCGGGAGCTCGGTGGCGGAGCCGGCCGGGCGCAAGTTTGGTGAGACCCAAGGGGAGGAGGAGGAGGAGGCGAGGGACGACGCGCGGACGTACGCCATGGAGCTGGCTGTCGGCGGCGGGATGCGGCGGTCGGCGTCGCACACCTCGCTGTCGGAGTCGGACGACTTCGAGCTCACGCGGCTGCTCAGCAAGCCGCGGATCAACGTCGAGCGCCAGCGCTCCTTCGACGACCGCTCGCTCAGCGACGTCTCGCACTCGGGCGGCTACGGCAGGGGCGGCTTCGACGGCATGTACTCGCCTGGGGGCGGCCTGCGCTCCCTCGTCGGCACGCCGGCCTCCTCCGCGCTGCACTCCTTCGAGCCCCACCCCATCGTCGGCGACGCCTGGGAGGCGCTCCGCCGCTCACTCGTCTTCTTCCGCGGCCAGCCCCTTGGCACCGTTGCCGCCGTCGACCACGCGTCCGAGGAAGTCCTCAACTACGACCAAGTGGGCTGTCACTCCATTTTAATTTTATAGCTCCCTCTACTGAAAAATTGATTGTTATTTTGTCGACAGAAGTTGAAAATTGTTTTGATTCCGAGCTTGTCATTCGGACGCTCGTAGGAGTATAATCCTATCTTATTCGGGGTAACTTGGCGGTGGGCAGGTGTTTGTGAGGGATTTCGTGCCGAGCGCGCTGGCTTTTCTGATGAATGGCGAACCGGATATCGTCAAGAACTTCCTTCTGAAGACCCTGCTGCTGCAGGGCTGGGAGAAGAAAATCGACCGGTTCAAGCTCGGGGAGGGAGCCATGCCGGCTAGCTTCAAGGTCATGCATGACGCCAAGAAGGGGGTCGAGACCCTACATGCTGATTTTGGGGAGAGCGCCATTGGGAGGGTTGCGCCTGTGGATTCTGGGTTCTGGTGGATCATACTCCTCCGGGCCTACACAAAAACAACTGGTGATTTGACGCTGGCAGAGACACCGGAGTGCCAGAAAGGGATGAGGCTCATACTCAGCCTGTGCTTATCTGAGGGGTTTGATACCTTCCCGACATTGTTATGTGCTGATGGTTGCTGTATGATAGATCGCAGAATGGTAAGCTCTGACCATTCAGTATGCTCATGCCTATGTTTAGCGTTACTATTTCAGAGTTTATTACAGAATAAGTATCTAGAGCATCACTGATGAAATTTGTGGACTTAGGTGATCTAGGCACCGTTTAGATGTCAAAAAATTTGCCAAAATTTTCAGATTCCCCGTCACATCGAATCTTTGAACGCATGCATGAAGCATTAAATATAGATAAAAAATAAAACTAATTACACAGTTTAGACGAAATGGACGAGACAAATCTTTTAAGCCTAATTAGACTATGATTGGACAATATTTGCCAAATAACAACGAAACTGCTACAGTATCGTTTCGCAAAAAAATTTTGCCAACTAAACAGCCTCCTAGTCATATATTTCTGTGGTATAGTTATTCAGTGATATGCATGATTCCTGTGTCCCGTGCTCCTAAGTCCTAACATATGATATAAATAACTATTTTTTTTGTCAAACTCACAGTACAGCTGTATATCATAAATTCATAATATTAAGGAGAAGAATATAAATAACCATAGGATATGGCTAAAATCTGACATTGTGGAAACACTATTTTATGGCTCGTTCAGGTTGCTGTTTGTTTGTTCTGTGTAGTGGAGCTTGTAATTTCACTTGTCCAAATACAGTAATGACATGTTGTGGATTAGTGTTCATCAAACTTTAATGATTTGAGCTTGGTGTTGCTGCTATTTTCGTTTAACTTGTATCATACTAGAGTTCCCAAAAATTAACTAAAGTTAGTAATTTTTCTATGAAAATATCACCACATGTCTGTACTAATATTTGAGTGTGAACTTGCCTACAACAGATGATAAATTCATATTAATATAAGACAGACTTTTAGCTGTTGGTAGAACCATGTTCTGCTGTCGCATCTTCAACCTTACAGTGCAGAAATACATGGAAACTGTCTCCTATATTTGTTGATGGTTATAGAATTATCCATTTTTGTGGACAATTGCCTCATCCAACCCCATAAGCACCATTGTATTTGAAACCTGCTACTTGTCTCATTCTGTCATATGCAACTCGTTTGTCTTTTTTCCCTTGCTAGTTAAGAATTGAAATATGGAAAATAGAGTAATTTTCATTCCACAGCAAATCTTTCTTGAGCAATATCTATTAATATTATCCATCCTCCTTTGTTGTTGGCTTTGAACAGATGCATGCCAATTTCTAGTTCCTTGTGAATGTAATTGTTAGATTTCTTAGTTTGAAATGCTATTTGATTTCTAACTGAGCTTATGTTTGTTCTTTGTCATTCTTACTTGTAGGGTGTATATGGCTACCCTATTGAGATTCAAGCCCTTTTCTTTATGGCATTAAGGTGTGCTCTTCAAATGCTTAAGCATGATAATGAAGGGAAGGAATTTGTAGAGAAGATTGCTACCCGCCTTCACGCTTTAAGTTATCATATGCGAAGTTATTTTTGGCTCGATTTCCAGCAGCTAAATGACATTTATCGTTACAAGACAGAAGAATATTCCCACACAGCCGTCAACAAATTCAATGTTATTCCTGATTCAATTCCGGACTGGCTATTTGACTTTATGCCTTGTCAGGGTGGTTTTTTCATTGGTAATGTTAGTCCTGCCAGGATGGACTTCCGATGGTTTGCACTTGGAAACATGATTGCTATACTTTCTTCTCTTGCAACACCTGAGCAATCTGTCGCTATAATGGATCTTATTGAGGAGCGTTGGGAAGAGCTTATCGGTGAAATGCCTCTGAAGATATGTTATCCTGCTATTGAGAACCATGAATGGCGAATTGTGACAGGCTGTGATCCAAAAAATACTAGATGGAGTTATCACAATGGAGGATCGTGGCCAGGTCAGTGAGCTTCACTTAGATTGTTCTGTTCTCTTTCTGCAGACACTGAACTACAATAAACAATGGGGATGATAAGTTAAGTATATACTGGATGTTCCATAATCCATACATTTTTACATTCTGAGTTTAAATGATTCCTTTTTAGTGCTGAGCAGAGCATGTCCTCTTTTTTATTGAACATCCGATGTCTTCCCTTCGCTCAAATTTCATATGTGTATGGAATTATCCTAATCTGTACCACAGAAGGCAGAATACTTTTGGTTCTTATCTATTCAACGATGTTCCTAATTTCTTATCTTTCTAGTAGAAATTCATAACATGATATGTTGTATCTATTCATTGTTCTTAGTCCAAGGAACCCGAACAATACGAGCTATTTTCACACATCGTTTTCATATTTCTGTCCATCTTTCTGCAGTACTTCTGTGGCTGCTGACTGCAGCCTGCATCAAAACTGGACGGCCGCAAATTGCAAGAAGAGCAATTGACCTAGCAGAGAGGAGGCTGCTGAAGGATGGCTGGCCTGAGTACTATGATGGGAAGCTTGGTCGGTATGTTGGCAAGCAGGCAAGGAAATTCCAGACTTGGTCCATCGCGGGGTATTTGGTCGCCAAGATGATGTTGGAAGATCCTTCACATCTTGGCATGATCTCCCTGGAAGAGGATAAGGCGATGTTGAAGCCTGTCTTGAAGCGCTCAGCATCATGGACAAATTGAGATGGCGATGAAAATTTTTAGGGAAGCAAAGTCAGCTGAAAACATGAATTCTTGGGGTAGCATCTCGTTGTCTGCTGACCCCATTCCTTTGACTTCAAAACCGGGATGGTTTGTGTCTTCTGGAATTTTCCTTGGTTGTACAATATCTCAGCTCGTTTCCTGAGTTGAAAAAAAGAAGCAACTGCAGAAATGGGCGTTTTGTTTTTTCTTTCCCAATCTCTCTGTAAGAAGATACTCTGATTCTTGCTTGGGTCATTATAAGTTATGGAACCTCTTGGTTAGACTCAACTTTGTTGTACCAGTGGACTATACAGATGAGTAAGCTGATTCCAGCTTCCCTGTGAAGCATAAGTGCTATTTCTAACGAATGAATAAAGCTCCTTTCTCTGCGTTGCTGCATGCCTGTGTTTCTATTGCGTTTACTTGACTGCCTGTCTGCCTGTCCTGTGAAGACAAGTCATAGAAAGTGTGCCTTGTGTGTCTCTTCCTCCTTTTGTCTCCCAGAGCTTCGTGGTTGTACTTGTGTTCAAGGAAAAACAATTCTGATCCAGCCATCCCTGTTCCCTCTATGTATTTCTTAAGTACCAGATTTGCTACTTGGGCTGTGTTTAGTTGGTGCTGTAAAATTTTTGGAAGCACAGTAACTCTTTCGTTTGTATTTGACAATAAGTGTCCAATCATGGACTAATTAGGTTCGAAAGATTCGTCTCGTGATTTACAATCAAACTGTGTAATTAGTTATTTTTTTTACCTATATTTAATGCTCCATGCATGCGTTCAAAGATTCGATGTGACGGATAATCTTGTAAAATTTTTGGAAGTTTGAAGTATCTAAACACACCCTTGTATGACAAAGGACATGCTTGTTTCCTGCCCGCATTGTGCCATACTTCATCTGTGGCGGCGCCATACTTGTGGCGGCAAAAATGAGGCGCCACAACCAAGCGGAAATTATACACTATAAAAAGCCCTAAGCTGAATCACCAACCAAACAACAGCAAGAATAAAAGTGTCATGGGGTGACAGTGGTGCGTGATGGCTGGGAACCAAACATGCTCAAAATCCTGAGGCCCGGTTTGGAACTTACGATTTTTTCTGTTTATATTTCTTTTTTCTATGAAATTAAACTGATTCTTGTAAAATTCCTACATAAATCCTGTAAAATTCTTTCGTTCAAATAAGCCCTAAACCTGGACACATTTTAGACTAGATAGCCCTATATGATTTTATATAGTTCTTGATTTCTTTAAGAGCCTCTATAGAGACGTTTGAGTCCGCTGACAACAAAATATGATTGGGCTAGGCCGGTTTAGGCCTTACTCCCTCTGTCACTATTTAAGTATCACCGTGGGAGTCAAACTTTTTCAAATTGACTAGGTTTCTAGAAAATATAAACAACATTTGTATCTTCAAATAATTTATTATGAAAATATATTGAACTATCTATCTAATAATACTAATTATATACTATAATATTAATATTTTATTTTGTATATTTAGTCAAAGTTAAGTATATTTAATTTCTCGAGAAGAAAGAATGATAGCTAAAAAGGGGCCGAGGGAGTATTGTGCAACAACGGAGAAAGACTGGTTTTCCGGTCTAGCCTAGGCTGATTTTGGCTAGGTTGGAGCCGCGGGTCGTGTAAACCGGCTTGAGCCTATTCTGACCGTCCGAGTTTGATACATCATTAGTTCGATGGCAATTCGTCCAATCTTGTGCCAAACTTGCAAATCTTATTAAGAAAAGGTTTTTCTATTGAGATAAAATCACCAACCCCTATTATATATCAAAGGATCACGTCACATTAAGGTAGTCCATGACATGAGTAGTGCAATGTTAATATACCTCCAAACTCAGAGTTTAAAAAAGGGGAGAGGCAAGCTACACAAGCCGCGACACAAGGAATCAGGCCATGACACGAGTGATGCAGTGCTAATGTAACTCAAAGCGAGAAGGATAAGAGTGAGAGACGAACATGAAGAAAGTGAGAGATTAAAAAATAAAACTTTATATTTTTTATATTAGATATATTAGATATCTTTATAAAATCAGAAATATTGTGGGTAGGGCGTCCGGTCATCCGAACACTTGCGTTGGTGGGCCTCAACGCCACCCGAATGGCCCAACACTGCCACTCGCCGAACGCCATCTCGCGTTGCTTAATAAAAAAAACTCTGCTCTTCACATTCATCTCGAATCGCCGTTGTGCTCCTCCGCAGCGCTCGCCCGACCGACCATCATCCTTGCTCTTCGCCGCGCGCTGATGAAGGGTCGAGATGGCGGACTAGAGGGGGGTGAATAGTCCTTTCTAAAACTTAAACGAGTTGGCTAACCAAAACAAATGCGGAATTAAACTTATCGGTCTAGCCAAGACTACACCCCTCTAACTAAGTTCACAAGCACCTCACAAAGATCCTAATTAAGCAACTAAGATGCTTTCCTTAGCAAGAGCTCTCCTATTTAATTCTTGAGCAAGGTCACACAAACCTATGCACTAGTACTTTGCAAGCAAGAAGGAGCTCCTACACAATTCTAGTAAGCAAAGCGCACAAAGCCTAAGCTCACTAGCAATGCTCAATAACAAGGCAACTAATGCCAAATTAGAGAGCGCAAATCACTTAGCTACACAAACTAAGCAATGTGACTAACAAGATTACATAAACCAAATTAGTCACGCAAACGGGAGCTTCTAGCTACACAAGCAAGAAGATAACTAGCAAGCTACACAAGCAAACTAGTTACGAGAGCAACTACACAAGCACAAGTATATATGAAAGTAAATACAAGCTTGTGTTGCATGAATGCAAACCACCGAGAAGAGTAGACAAAGTTGACACGGTGATTTTCTCCCGAGGTTCACTTGGTTGCCACCAAGCTACGTCCCCGTTGTGTCGACCAACACTTAGATGGTTCCTCGGTGTGACCCTCAAGTCACTTGCCCCTCAAGGCACGCCCCGTAAGGCACCGCAAGACACCACTCTCAAGTGAGGTAACTCAATGACACGCTCAATTAGAGTTGCTCTTCGCGATCCCCGCGGGGTGAGCACAATCCCCCTCACAAAGCTTCTCCGGAGCCTCGCACAATCTTCTTGCGAGCTTCGACAGAGCCACAAGCCACCAAGCCGTCTAGGAGGTGGCAACCTCCAAGAGTAACAAGCACTACCGGCTTGCAACACGATCACCTAGTGCCACTCGATGCAACCTCACGATGCAATCGCACTAGAATCGCTCTCTCACTCGATCCGATGAACACTATCAAGCATGAGTGAGTTAGAGGGCTTCCAAGCACTACCACACAAGCCACCAAGGCTAAAGTGTGCTCAGCTCCCGGCCACGGCCGGCCAAGGCAACTATTTATAACCCCACGGTCAAATAGAGCCGTTACCCCTTCACTGGGTCCTTTTTCGGGACGACCGGATGCGCCGGTCGTAACTGACCGGACGCGCTCAACCGCGTCCGGTCGCCCTGTGACGTCCACGTGTCCCTCAAATTTCAAATGCGACCGTTAGATCCTCCAACGGTCACTGCGCGCCAACGGTCAAACGCTATGACCGGACGCGCTGCTCAACCGACCGGACGTGCCGGTCGCACAGCACCGCGCGCGCGAAGCAACGACCGGACGCGCTCCTCGCAACGACCGGACGCGCCGATCCGCACAGCACCCGCGCCCGCGAAACAACGACCGGACGCGCTCCTCGCAACGACCGGACGCGACAGTGCCAGCGTCCGGTCGGAGTCCAGTAAGCTCCCTCGACGACCGGACGCGTCCGATCGTCCTTGTGAACCGCAGTTCCTTCTGGGCACTTGACCGGACGCGCCGGTCCCGCGAGTGACCGGACGCGCCGGTTACAAACCCTAACACCCGTGTCTGCGCAGTACTGACCGGACGCGTCCGGTCATACCATGACCGCGTCCGGTGCAGCGTCCGGTCACCTCTGTGACCTCCGTTCGCCTCCGTTTCTTTTCCGACTTCCGGCGTAGTGGAAAATAGGCTTTTCAACTCCTCGAAAACGCCTGAATCCCGCGCTCGCAAGCTCGGCGGGAGGGAGAGAGAGACCCAAACCCTCTCTACCGCTCAAACTTCATCGCCTTCGCAAATGTGCCAACACCAACAAGTGATCACCACCTTGTGCACGTGTGTTAGCATTTTCATAATCATTTTCGAAGGAATTAGGCACTCAACTTGCCTCGCCACTCGATCCTAACACGTATGCACAGTTAGATCGCTCAAGTGGCACTAGATGACCGATATGCAAACAAGTTTGCCCCTCTTGATAGTACGGCCATCTATCCTAAACCCGGTCATAAACTTCTCTACACACCTATGACCGGTGAAATGGAAATGCCCTAGGTTATACCTTAGCCTTGCGCATTCCACTCCATCTCCTCCGACATTGATGCAACACATGCACCAACCAATCACCAAATGATATGATTCACTTCATATCATCACGTGACCGTATTGGTTCATCGATCTTGACCTCACTTGCTCTTCACCGTTGCATTGGTCCGTCGGCGCCAAGTCTTGCCCAAGCTTCACCATCGCATGGTCCTTCGCTTCGAAGCCTCAACTTGCCCTTCACCTTCACAACCGGTCCTTCGAGCCAAGCCTCATCTTGATCTTCTCCATCTTGGTCACATGACTCCATGTCATGTCTCATATGCAATGAGCTCCTTCATGACACCATCACATGTGGACTAATCTCCTGTGTATCTCACATAACCACAATTAGTCCACCTAAGTTGTCACTCAATTACCAAAACCAAACAAGGACCTTTCAGCTGAGCGTTGCTGCCTAGCTTCCTCCCTCTCCACCGCTCTCATCGTCCGTCGCGCGGCTTCCATTTTACATTGTGCCCGCACGGTCGCTTCTGTCCCTTTCTGGCGGTAGCTCGAGCCAGGAGTGGCGACCAGTAGACCTTCCCCCGGCCCTCTCTCTCTCCACCAGAGTGATTCGCCGTAGCCTTCTCTACTGGAGCGGCGATCTCCACGCTACTGGCGAGCTCTACACCGGTGAACTCCACACGCCGACGATCCTCCATTCTCCCAAGCAGAAGGAGATGTTACGCTAAAACCGCATGTTTCAAATGTTTCAGATGTTTCAGAGGTATGTTGCAAGTGTTTCGTATGGATGTTGCAAAAGTAGATCAGGATATTGCATATGTTGCAATGTTTGTACATGTATGTTGCGAACATTTGTTCCCAATGTTTCATCTGCTTTTCGGCGTTTGTTGCAAGTGTGTTTTATCTGAATATTGCATATGTTTTACACATATGTTGCGAGTGTTTTATCTGGATGTTGCGTATGTTTTACAATAGTTTTCAAGTTTTTTTAGGTGTGTTTGCAAGTGTTTCAGACGCATGTTTCAAGTATTTTATCTGCTTTCAGACGTATGTTACGAATGTTTCATCTGAATGTTTCAAAAGTAGATCGGTTGTTCCACATGTTGCAATGGCGCCGGCGGACAGCGGCCTGCTGCAGGGCTTTGGCTCCTAGCACGGCGTGCCTCACCCTCTCCTCTCCCCTCCTCTCCTCTCCCTCCTCTCTCTTCCCTTCTCTTTCCTCCATCTCGCCACGGCAGTTCTAGCTCAGCCACAGGGTGCGACGTGGGGATGGCGGCACGGCGTGGCTGGGCGCAGGCGTAGCCGGGATGAGGATGTAGGTGACGCGGATGCGGCGAGAGCTCTCCTTTACGCGGGGACGGGACATAGCGTGGTGGTGCGCTTGAACGGGAGCAGCGTGCAGACGTGTCTGCGGCCGGCCGTCCGCGCGCTATCAATCAAACCTAAGGCCTCGTTTAGATGTCAAAATTGGGAGGCAAATTCTGCATAGTGTATGTCGCGTCATACTGTAGCAATTTTGTTTTTATGTGGTAATAATTGTTCAAATCTTGATTAATTAGGCTCTAAATGTTCGTCTCGCAAAGTACAACAAAACTGTGCAATTAGTTTTTTATTTCATCTACATTTAATACTCCATATATGTGCCGACATTTTAATGTGATGGAGAATCTTCTTTTTGCATAGTGGAATTTGGAGGTGAATTCTGGAATCTAAACCAGGCCTAATAATACCAAAGAACTTGAATGACATCTTTCACAAGACAAAGAGTGAGAATCGAGTATTATTGGCTTTCGCCAGCAAATTATCAAAAGCAATTAAAATTCTACTGCCGGCCCAAAGTCCAACATACTCTAAGCAAACAAAACGCAGAAGCCCGGTATACAATTCATTTCCAGCCCACTCCACCTGTCGACGGTCGACCAGACAGACTTTTTCGTCTTCCAGATCTCGGCAATCTCGATCCCCCGCTGAGCCATGGCTGCTGCCTCCTCCCCAACCTCCCCGCCCCCGCCGCCGGCGACCGACGCCGGCGCTCCAGGCCTCCCCGATCTCTCGATCCCCTACGACCTGGCCACCCGCGGGCAGTGGCAGGCGCTCTTCTCCCACCTCTCCCATCCGGCCCACACGCCGCATCCGCACCACCGCCTCCTCCTCTCCGCTCTCTCCGCCCTCTCCCTGGCCAAGCTCCGACGCTTCCCGGACGCCGCCGCGCTGCTCGCCTCCCTCCACCCGGACCCGGCCTGCCCGCCGCCGCCCTTCCTCATCCGCCTCCTCCACGCTCTCCTCCCACTCTTCCTCCCCGACCGCCCCCTCGCTCTCGACCGCCTCTACACGCTCCTCTCCTCCGTCCGCAGCCGCCCCGACGCCGGGCACCCCGAGTGGCGCCGCCGCGACGCGCTCGTCGCGTCCGTCCTCGCCGCCGACCACCTCGCCCACCGCGAGTTCGACGTCGCGCTCGCGCTCCTCGCCGACATCGCCGCCCGCGAGCCGGGCGACCCGGTGCTCCTCTCGCGCCTCGCCGCACCTCCAGATCGGCAACCTCGGCGCGGCCTCAGCCGCCTTCCGCCACGTGGAGTCCGTGGCCGCCGCGTCCGAGGACCCCACGCGGCATGCCAACCTCCTGGCCCGCAACCGCGCGCTGGAGTGCATCGTGGCCAAGGACTACGCGGCGGCGGTGCGGGAGTACGAGCGCTGCATCGAGGCGGACCCCGCGGACGCCGTGGCGCTCAACAACAAGGCGCTGTGCCTCATGTACTCGCGGGACCTCGGCGACGCCATCAAGGTGCTGGAGGGCGCGCTCGAGAGGGTTCCCACGGCGGCCCTCAACGAGACGGTGGTGGTCAACCTGTGCAGCATGTACGAGCTCGCCTTCGTCAACCACGGCGAGGTCAAGAGGAGCCTTGCTGAGTGGATCGCCAGGGTTGCGCCCGACGATTTCGACACCTCCTGCACGCGCATGTAGGAGTAGGAGGTGCTGCCTATCCCAATTCAGCATCGGGACATTGGACACCATGATGTATGGCTGTTATAGTGTTATTTCAACATACACTGCAATATGACTATCCCTGTTTCGATAGCATTCAATTCAACCAATTTCTTTAGGTACGAATGGAAATCGTGACACGATGGTATACATGTTTTGAAAACAATGGCCTTGGTTACTGGTTAGTTCCATGCCAATGCCAGAACTTTACACCATATCACATTGGATGTTTGACACATACATAGAGTATTAAATATAGACTAAAAAAATAATTAATTACATAGATTACGAGTACTTTGCAAGACGAATCTTTTAAGCCTAATTAGTCGAGTACTTTGCAAGACGAATCTTTTAAGCCTAATTAGTCCATGATTTGACAATAATGTGCTACAGTAACACATGCGCTAACGACGGATTAATTAGGCTTAATAAATTCGTCTCACGGTTTACAGACGGATTCTGTAATTTTTTTATTAGTATCAAAACACTCTATGCAACACCCTATGCAACACCCGACGTGACATCCCAAAACTTTACACCCTAAAACTAAGCAAAGCCAATTTCATGATGAACTTGGTGGGGGCAATTAGGCTAGACCCAATTTCATGATGAACTTGGTAGCTATAAGTCCATTTAACACTCATTTCTTGAGGTAGCATTTTTAGCATTGCCATACTCATACCATTTACCATCTCTTGTTGTACTGGCATTAAACATCAAGGATACTAGCAAGAGAGCCCACGCAAAGCGCGGGCAGTAATCTGGCATTTTTTTCTTTTTCCTGTTCTGTCGATATTTGTTAGCGGGTTGTTACTGTTTTTAGTGAGTTTGATACTGTTTAGTAACGGGTTGTACTGTTTGCTTAACGGTGTTACTGTTTCATAACAGGTTTTACTGTGTCTTACCAGGTTTTATGGTTTCTTAACAGGTTTGTACTGTTTATATGACCCGGTACTGTATTAGCGGGTCTACTGTTCCAAGGCACTGTTGTGTGGAACAGTAACATGTGCCTGTGACGGACCCGGCCGGGAGCCTCGACTTTAAGAGTTATGTATAGATTAGCGAACTATATGGATCTGCCAGAATGCCAGATTAACGAGAGGCAGGTTCCCATGCCATGACAATAGTCGAGAGGTTGACATGAGAGAGAAATGAGGATATCTCCCATATCGTACACAATCTTGAATATCTTTTGCAGGCCTGGCTAATAAGTGTTTACTAGGAGCACAAGCATACTCGAGTGAGACGAGGTCCGAGATCAGGAACGGGAAGAATCATACTCGAGTGAGACGAGGTCGGAGATCACGAACTGAAAGAACCCATGCTAAGAGATGGCTTGAAAATTAGTTTTTCCAAATGAATTCGAAAAGGTTTGTAATCATTTGTCCACCCAATCAATTAAATCGAGCAAAACCCAAATCACACCTACACTGCACTATGCAAAATATACTATATGAATGCATCATAATTATATTTTAGAAAATATTTTAAGATATGTTTACATTGCATTCGAGTGTGAGCTCGGATCCAACCTAGCTTCATTTTTAAGAAATACAATTTTTAGTTTAGAAACAAAAGCGTTGGCATGACTTGACCCATGTCGAGTTATGATAAGGCTATTAAAATTTTGGAATTGAAATTTCATAAAATAGAATAGGGTGAGAGGGAGCTAGCACAATTTGAGTTGTTAAAGGTTTAAATGTTTTCATTAGACTCCATTGTATTTTGAATGAGAGGATTGTACATGTGTTGACTGGAGTTGACCAACACTAGTAAAGGGTTTATTTGATTTCTAAATATTTTTTAGGATTTCTTTTTGGAAAGCAAGATAAGAGGTTTGAGGGTTGAGTTTCTTTGACCTACGAACTCCATGCAACACAACATCAAGCAAAAATTTTAAAAAGTTCGCATTTTTGTATTATACAAAAACCTGGGATGTTATACGGAGCGGTGAAGGACGGGCGTGAGGCTTGGTGTGGCAGAACCTTCTAAATAATGTGGCCCACATGTACTTGTCATCGTCTTAAAGGCCTCTAACAACCATACATGTGTACCACAAAACTTAAGAAGTCTGTCGGGTGTCCTCGGGAAACCCGAATCATCCACATTTTTACAACTCACACAGGATCAACAAAGGAGTAACCACAACATTACAACATTTGTTATAAAACTTTACATCAGAGTGCGAAAGAATAAGAACAATATATTTATAAATCATGACTAAGTTAACTTTTACAAACTTAACTTAAATGGCGGAAGTCGAGTAGAACTACATAAGACAACTTAGATAGAGCACCTAAGTTAGGGGATGATAACCAGATCACGACGAGCCTACTAACATGACCTGATTAGCAGCACCAGTCAGCACCTGCAATAGGGGTTAACAAACCCTGAGTACTCAATTGTACTCCACAAGACTTATCCGATGAAAAGAAAAGACTCCAAGGATATGCTGGCTTTAAGGGAAGCAGTGGAGCTAGAAAAGAGGAGTTTTGCAGAAAAGCTTTAATATACGTGGATCCTTACTTTCAATATATTTTAAACAAGTTTTAACATCAATTTTAGTGAAGCTTATTATAGATAGATTTGCACTTGTTCTATCTCAATCACTTGTATCAAGCATCACATTTCATATCCATCTCTTTTCCATCTCATTTCCATAATCACCATGTTCCATTGTTAACTATGATGTAGGTCAGGTGATCGAGTCCCATAACCGAGGAGCAACGACGATTTGAACCGGTTATACCTAGCTGGGGATCCCTAACCACACGAGATATGTAGGACTCTAACCTATATAAATCAACCTTCACTCGGATCCTCCAAAACGTGACTAGGTCCAGCGCCACCCAAGAGTATAGTACACCTCCAATCCAGCCCTTGGCTATGAGGGTACACACCACTCTCGCCATCTCTCCACTCCCAGTGCGCGGTTGGTCGTTCACATGATGACATTACCGAGGTTTTAGGCTTACCGGAGCATGCGGTCAGTTGTAAATTCTCGAAACACAGGCGGGCCTCCAACGATACGGTCCTTAATCGACACAAACGGAGCACTACATCAACTCATTTCACGATGCAAGCCACCCGTCCGGTCTTAGCTTAATATTACCATATTCATATTCATATGCTCTCATGACCCGTCATTAGGTCAGGAGAAACAAAAGTAAACCTGTTTCTCGCGAACGATGAAACCACCATTCGACTTCTACCGAAGTCTAAGCATTACTAAGCATAAAAGATCGACCTACACATACTAGTGGGATATCATCTGGATATAAATGTAGATCAAGGTAATTATGCAGCAACGGTATCGACCAACTCCTACTAACATAATGCACATTACACTAGACTTAAGGGATAATAAAGCATTTAAAAACAGAAAGAGTGGTTGTATGTCCGGGGCTTGCCTTCGTTGTAGAGAAGTTAGTTTTCTCTCAGAGAGTTCCAATAGACATCAACACCTTTGGTGGATGGACCTACTCCGAGACTTGATCGACATGATCCAAAACACTCTCGTACAAACTACACGTATACAAATGATGCGAGGCTTAATATGATGGAATGCATGTCATGATGCATGACGTGTAACAGAACCGACCAAATTATAAGAGCACAAGTACGAAAACAAGCACCGAAGCGCTCAAATTTTCAAACTTGAGCCCATATAATCCCGGTAGTCAATCGAAATCATGAAGGATTTCAAACCAAACTGCTTACAACCAGGATCGCATCATTCAACATACAACATCATACGATACATTTCACAAGTAGTCCAGAAATAAGTTTACACCACGGAGTAGCAAATATTACAAACCAAGTTTGAAAGTAGCGGAAGCATAACACACACACTAGTTAATTAAATACTGCCAGTCTGGATGATCGACAACCCGCAAAAGCATGAGGAAAGTACATACAGACGATCACGCCCTTGTGATCTAGTCATCGTCACCCGCAGGGTGGAGACACGTCTTGCAGAATCCCTGATAAAGCATGTCATCTGCAACAGGAGGGAATAAACCCTGAGTACTGGAATGTACTCAGCTAGACTTACCCGTCGAAAACCAGAAATAAAGTGACACCAAGGATTATGCAAGGCTTACACAAGAGGCTAGCTGACACCACATTTTGCATAAAGGCATAAGTAGTTGAAACTCTTATAACCTGTACTAGCAGTTATTTTTAGCATTTACCTGTCATCTATCTTAGCACCTGTACTAAACATTCACTTGAGTATAATCAAACAACATTATTATTATATCCATAGCAGGTATATCATTACGGCAACATTGTATCATTCCCTTAACCACCAGTTCATTTAATGAGTTCTACGTTGCCGCTGCTCAAGTCAAGTGCTCACTAACCGGGAGCGACGGCGATTCGAATCGAATTCCTATCCAGCTGGAGGGGTATTTCTAACACTCACCGTGCAGACCCCTGCCAGGGTCGCACAGGCCACCGTTTCATATGATTCAGGAATCGCGGGTCCGAATAATGTCGCGACCCCAAGGGCGACACTCTGCCAGGTGATAGGGACTCTAACCCCCCCTTGGTCTCACGCCAATGTCCCCAAGCACATCCTTTCTCTCCTCCAAGAAGCAACCTACCATTCGATTCCCGGCCTGAACCACATTACTCGGCTTCGCGGTCGGAACGAGTTATCCGGCCAACTAAGTGTTAGACTGCGTTCAACATGACTCAAGGACGTACAGCGAATCGGTCCTTAAATGACTCAGACGGGCATAGCTCCACACCCAAGACGTGAAGTGTCTTGCGGCTGTACTATCGAACTCCCGCCCGGTCTCAATTTCATTTTTAAGCATGGTTCCATTCACGATAGCCATAGAGCCACTTGTGACTCCTTCCTACATCTCGCGGATGACCGGAAATCACCCGACTTCTACCGTACTAAGCAGGGCTAAGCATTGACACGTGCCTAAACCTAACATAGGATTAAGTACGATATCTGGACAAGGACAGGTATAATGCAACAAGTGTTTTCATATAACTCCTACAACTTAATGCAGTAAACAATTAAAAGTACTCAAGATTAATTTATAAATCAGTAGGTTCAGCATGCACCGGGGCTTGCCTTTCAGAAAAGTTGAAGGCCGGTGGTCAGGGCACTCAGGAAGGTCTTCTGACGGAGCTTCCCCGACGTTGGGTTCTTCTGCTAATTCCTCCGGTTGGCTCAGCACCTCCTCCGGTATTGCTTGTTCGAATTCGAGGAGTGTCACCCCCTCCGGTACACCTATTGCATGAGTGCATAATAAATCCCATGAATGCATAATGAAAGATGCAATATGCTCGGAATGAAATGTATTACAACAATTTAACGCTCTATTCAAATCACTTCAAAAGAGTAGGTGCAAATTTCCTCTCCGGTAGAGAAGTACTCACCTAATCTACTTAACCTAAGATAAAGCTGCTCATCCTCAGTTAAGGCCCTAACACCTAACAATTACAAAAGTAGCATGTCTTAGGATATCACACCATATTAATCAGCAAAACACCACAGTAAGCATTCTGGACAGCAGCTACTTGTTTTTATCACAACAGGAGATTTACAATTCCAAAAGATATGATTTAAGGCAATCTGGAAAGCCTAAGAAATATACTACAATTCATTTTCAGACCTCAACTCCAAACTCCTAAGTTTTCCATGTCAAACTTCACAAGTTCCAGAATCTGTCTTCTCCAAAACAGAGAGTAGCAATTTTTGAACTGCCACTTTAAACAACAGTAACTCTCAAACTACTAAGCCAAATGCTTCCAAATTTTAACACAAGCTAGTTCATCAAGTTTACTCCAACTTTGGTATTTACAGGTTGTCCAGCAACCAATTTTATCAAAGCCAAATTTAGAATTACTACTTAGCTGTCCAGAAAACCTAAATTACAAAGGTTAAATATTTATTGATGTGGCAAACATTCTCTAAAACTAAACTAATGCTACTACAAGTTCACAAATATCACAAAGACACCAGAAAGTAAGGTGTGCCCACCTAGAACATTTATTTAAACCCATTTCTTAATTTACTTAAGTAATTAAGTGGAATTTTAAACATATATGTAGACTGCTCCCAAAATTCTACAAAAATTACAGAGGACTCTTTGACCCAAAAAGAGACTGCTGTAAAAATTTGAACTAAATTTATTCACAGGAACTCCCTACACAAAATTCACAAGCTAATAAGGCTGATTTTTGTATAAATAAGAAACCCTATTGAAAAGTGTCAAACAACAGATTTCATATTTTTCTTAGACACTTTAAGATACCAAGACATTCTTCAAAAATTTATAAGAACATTGCACATGTAGAAAAATTACTAAAATTCCTTTAAGCATTTCCTAAAATAACAAGATAGCATTATAACTTGCAAAGTACTTAAGCACTGATGCCCAAATTTTTACCAGAGCTAGGACTAGCATAGAGTAACCTACCCATCAAATTTTATGATTTATGGAACACTACAGCTCAAGTTATAAATTTAACAAATTTGCATGCATTTCAAAACACATTTAAAGGATCTATTAAATTCTCCTAAAAATTAAACATCACATTCCAGATTTATATTTTTCTAAAATACTACACATCATGTGGACCCTAATAAAATTTATCTCATGATTTTTGGATCATTAAAACCCTAGATCTATATTTTTCCAACTTGTACAAAAATCAGTGACAAAATAATAAAAATGAATTTCGTTTCAGATGAACTGGGCCGGCCCGGAAAACTCGGCCCACACTCGCGCGCGCGCGGCCCGCTCAGTGCTCCCGCCCGCGCGCGACACTGACAGGCGGGCCCCCGCGGTCAGCGACCGGAGACCGGGGAGGCGGAGACCCGCGAGCTCCGACGAGCTCGAGCTCGCCGGAGAAGGGCTCGCTCGGCCAATCGGACACCGCCTCGTGTTCTCCGTCACCCGGTGCGTCGATTGGTGCTCGTGGAACGGATGGGGATGGGGTGGAAGGGGCTTGTCACCGCGAGCGGCGGCCGGTGATGTCCGGTGGCGGCGCACCGTCGCCGGTGAGGATACACGGTGCGGTCTAGGCTCGGTACGAGCTTCACCGAAGCTAGGCGGATCCATTTTGCTAGGAAGGGAGGGTGGAGAGAGACCCGAAGCACCCCGACCACGGTGAGGTCCCATGGCGGGCTCCGGCGACCTCTCGGAGGCGGGGAAGAAAGCAATGCGGCTCACCTTGAGTCAAATTGCTGGCTTCGGTGGGTCAGGGAGATGGAGGGTGGTGAGGCGGAGGGATTGGCGAGGTTTGACGGCCGGTGATGCGGTGTAGCTCGCGCTTGAGCTCACCGGAGAAGAACGGCAATGGCGGCCCGATTTTCTCCGCTCTGGAAATGAGAGAGGGAAGGAGGGCGATGGAATGGAGGGGGAAGCGGGTCGTCCTGGTCTTCACGCTGAGCTCGCAGGCGACGTGGGGCGTCGGCAGAACACGCGCGCCACGCGGCCACCGGGCTCTGCCCGAGCGCCACGACGCGGTCGGCCGCGGCCGTCGGTGTCTGAACGTTCCGTTTCAGAGCTCAAAGGCATCGACTGACAGGACAAGTTCAACACCGATTTTCTCCCAAACCAGTTCGAATTAGAAGAAGATGATAATACCAAAATTGTAGAGCTACATGAGGACTACAAGTTTGTCAATTGGAGTTCGGGCTGGTTCGGCCTAGATTTGAAACTACAGATCTCCAAAGTGGTGCCCCTTGAAACTGAAATGCAGTTTCAGAGATCAATGCCGACTGAAACCCTAACTTCTTGACACTATATCTCCTAAACTATTGAGAACCAGGTGATGGTGATATTGACAAAGTTGTAGAGCTATGTGTGGACAACAACTTTGTCAATTGGCTCAAAGACTGGTTTGGCCTAGTTGGTGAGTTACAAGTTGCTAAAGTGAGGTACAGTGAAACTGAAAAGTCCAATTTCCAGACTTAGAATTTTTCTAAGTGTTGATTCCCACTCAAGCTGACTTGTGGGGCATTTTTGAGCATGCTCTGGTCATTTTCATGAGATGGCCACATTAGAACTTTTGTTCCTCATGAAATTCTCTACAACTTTGCTTAAGGGTGCTCTTCCATGCAAGGTCTCTAAATTAGACTTTTTAATTGGTCAAACTAGGGCCTTCTAGGGTCAAAGGGTGGTCAAACTTCTCTTGGAGGGCAATTTAGTAATTTTGGTCAACATGAACCTTGTTCCAAATGTTACCCTAAGTATAACTAAGGTGTTGAAGGTCATGATTGGCTACCTTACCTTTTTGTTACACCAACTATCAAGTACTTCATGAAATAAATCAAACAAACCCTAAAATAATCACATGTGTTGCATCACATAAAATAACAAACATGAATGATGCATGCTTATGCCTATGCCATGCAAATGCAATGCAATTAAGGACTAAACACTTGAAGTGTTACATGACGCATGATGATGAATAAGGCATAGCATACAAGAGACATTTAGAAAGGATAAACATCAGTTATCTACTTGAGTACAAATTTCCTTCACGGTACAGTTGCAATCCAACATAATTATTAAACAACATTACTTTCATTAAGATGTTGTTAAGAAAACTACTTAACTTTACTTTACTTTTTACCCAAGAGGTTGCATCTAATAACAAGTAATTCTACCACAAGACCACTAAGTATTAACATAAGTAAGTTATTAACTACTAATGACATATGCTAATTACATTAATCACGTATCAATAATTCTTTAATTAACAAGTTAATCATGAACTCAAATAATTAATTAAAGTGTCAAGAGTCTTTACATGTTAATGACCCAAGGTCATCACTCAATCCTAAAATCACACCAACCCTAAATTATGATTTATTCTAATCATATAAGCATTTATTAAATAATAAATAAAAGGCATGAAATAAAGTATATAATTAAGAGTTATAAAAACAGTACCAATATTTTTGTGAAGGTATATCTTACCATGCAAAGCATACTCACAAAGTTTCAAGATTTTTTGGATACTTATTTTAATCACTAAAATTCATGGAAGTAGCGTTTATCAATTAATTGAGCTAATTTTCAAGCATAGTAGAAGTACTGAAAATTTCCATTTAATATTTTACATGAAAGATCACATCATGAACCATCTACACATAAATTTTCATAATTTGAGCATGCTTACAAAATTAGCAATGAAATAAACAAAATTAGCATCACTATTAACTTTTGAAAAAGATCAAAAGCCCCCCCCCCCCCCCCCCCCCCCCCCCCCCCCCCCCACCCCCCCTTTTTTAGCTCACGCCGGCCCAGCACCCTGCCGAACGGGCCCAAAGGCTGGCCGGCCTCCTCCTTCTCTTTTTCGCGTTACTGGGCCGGCCCAACATATGCAGCCCATCCCTTTTTTTCTTCTTCTCTCACTGACATGCGGGGGCCGCATGTCAGGCTTCTTCTTCTTCCACCTCACACTGCCACCCGCGCCTGCGTGATCTCGACCGGCTGGAGTTCGTCACCGACGAGCTCCACGGTGGCGCGGATTTCCCCGGCCTGCTCCTTCCTCCCGCCCGCATCCTCTCCGAGCCCTGGACGATCCCCTAGAGCATCCACACGAGCACAGTGGCATCTACAGCGGACGGTGGCGCTCTGGCCTGACGACGACGACTCCCCGAGGTGGCTCCGGTGATTCTAACCAGCGCATCACATTCCTCATGACATGAAGAAACCATCAAAGCCCTCAATTTAACTGCTACGGGTTAACAGCGTGTACGCCCAAAGCCATGGCGGCTCGGCTAGCTCCGACACGGCGGCGCACCAACTCCGATGACGACGACGCGGTAACAACAAAACGGATGGCACAAACAGCTTCATAGACTCACCCTAACCATGATGCTCACCCATTCTGAGATGGAAACGAGGCGGAGCTAGGCCACCGGCGTTGAGGGTGGCACGGCGGCCTGAACCGAGGAAGAAGGCGCCGTTCCCACGCGTCCCGTGCACCCCACAAGGATTGGTTGAGACGATGAGAATCACACCATCAACGTGATGCCGAAACGCAGAATATTGAGACTGGATCTGCTCCATAGGAGCCTGGCCACGACGAGGCAGATCACGGCGGCGTTCTGGCCGTGCGCAAGAAAGACGACGTCGCGTGGCCAACTTTGGTGCGGTGAGGCGCTGTGGATGGCTCCAACTGGCGCGCAAGGGGGTGGCGAAGCTAGCTGTGCAGGAAATTGGAGCGAGAGCAAGCGGCGAAGACGAATTCGACCGATGAAACAAGCTCGACGGCGACGGGAAAGAAGAAGAAAAGAGGAAGATGGCCGGCGGCGTCTCGTTTTAAAGGACACGGACGACATCGTGGCCTCGCAGCGCCTTCGCGAACTCATCCACGCGGCCAGCAATGCGTCACGGTGTGGAGAGACGCCGCGAAGGCACGGCAGCCAGCACACGCCGGTGAACAGAGAGATGAGAGGGAAAACAGAGCACGTCTGTCTACTGTAGCAATACCACCTCATTCTCATTTTTCTGTCTTCTTCAATTTACTCCCAAATTTGCATAGCAACTTCAAAATCTCCAAAAACTAAAGTTGCTCAAAATTTAAAACTCTACAACTTTCTCAATATAAACATTTTCCAATTCAGCCTAGATTTTGAAATTTGAATTTGAATTGAAAAGGAAACATTTTTTGGAATTCTGTAAATTCAAAATTACTTTGAATTTTATATTGAAACTTCAAAAACTCAAAATACCAAAGTTGTACATATAGGTAATACCTACAACTTTGCTATTCAAAACATTTTCAAATTATGCCTCCATATTGAAATTGGAATAGGAAAATGAAAAGGGGTAAAATTTGAGAGTTAAATCTTTTCAAAATTACTCCAACTTTGATTTTTGGACCAAACTCAGATTTTGAATAGTTTTGAAATTTGAAATCAAATTCAAATGGGAGCACTTTTAGGGTTTCAGAAAATTCAAAAATACTTTAAATTTTTTAATAAAACTTGAAAATCTGTAAAAAAGAAAAAGAAAATGTGCAACTTTTGAAGAGCTACAACTTTCATAATTGGGCCATCACCCAATTATGCCTACTTTTTGAAATTGAGTTTGAAATTCAAATTTGGGATTTGCATGTTTTCAATTTATTCAATATTTTGCATTGAAACTTTGAAAACTCAAAACACCAAAGTTGTACCTCTCAACAAGATCTACGACTTTGCTTTTGGACTCACCTCAAATTTTTTCTTAGATTTTGAGTTATTCAAAAATGGGCAAAACTATACATGGGAATTTAGTTTTTTTAATCCTCTAGTTATTTTGTTATTTCATTAATTTGGTAATTAATTAGAGACTAAAAATGGTTCCATTAACACAATTATTAGCACAAAATAAAAGTTTACTCATCACACCAAAACATGGAGCAAGAATTACAAAACTTTTATTTACAAAAGTTGATTTATTAATTCAACGAAACTTGGATTTATTAACACTATCTCATGAAACAATAAACTTGACATATGCAACATGAGCATGCTATACTTGAAACATAAAATGCATTTATGCCATGACACTAGATTATTATGCATGTTAATGATCATCATTAG
This sequence comes from Saccharum hybrid cultivar R570, assembly GCA_038087645.1. Lineage (NCBI taxonomy): Eukaryota > Viridiplantae > Streptophyta > Magnoliopsida > Poales > Poaceae > Saccharum > Saccharum hybrid cultivar. The sequence goes on along the minus strand of JAQSUU010000190.1, from coordinate 4,387,737 downwards.
GATTTTAATTGTTCATTAACATCTAGGATGTTACACTTGGATCGAGAGATCAAGATGGTCGGAAGACTAACTGTGGGTTGTTGACACTTGGGGACATCGACAAGCAAGTGTACATGCGGAGGAGTAGACCATGTTGACCAAATCAAGATGGCGGTTGACCAAGTCAAGTGGAGGTTCGCAAGAGGACTTGGTGATCGCGCGTCAAGGATTACAGTGACACGTGTTGAGATCGTGGAGGCGTAGCGGATAAGCTTCTCTAGAGGGCTTTGGTGGTTTGGGCCTCAAAACCACCAGGAGACGATTTTCGAGTTTGGGCTCAAAACGCGTTGGGAGTTCCGACGGGAATGAGAGGAGGCATGTGGCGTCATCGTGAAGCTTATGTCGAGATGAAGCAAAGTCGTGAAGAGCCCGTGCCCATAAGATGCTTAGATCTCAAGATGGACCATTTTGCCTCTGGGGTTAAGTGGTTCGGTAAAATATCTAAGGACATGTTAAGGGTTGTGTAATAACTCTATAAATAAGAGGATATAAATAAGAGGATGGTTGCTCCTAAACAGCTCAACCCTCCAGTTTTCATTTTTAGCCTTAGGCTCTAGTTTTCATGTGTAGTTTTCTAAGACTGATGTTGAGATCCATGGTGTAGAGAATCATTCCTCTGTTGTGTTAATCTTTCCTTTGTAAGACTAGACCTTTCTCATCTCGGAATAAAGAAATCATTCCTCTGAATCAAGTCTCCAAGATCTTGTATTATGAATCGATTTCATTTTTCTTCTCCCGGTCTCCCTCTCTTTGCTCTTTTGGTGGCTTTTGTCTTTCTGTGATTTTAAGCATAGTTTGAGTGGATGGATACGTGCTAGGACCTCTAAGGAACATTCTTGTCAAGTGATTCGGGCAGATTCCTCTCGAGCACTCAGATCCATCGTTGGAGTAAAAATTGAGAGATGAGACCCAACCGATTAACGAGAAAATATGCAAGTTTAAGTAATTAGGAATGTAACAACTGTTATACAGATCTGGCCTTATAGATAAAAATCACAAGCTTAAGAACATAACTGCTAAAGAAATTAAATATAACACAGATTCACACCAATAATTCCATAACTAAAAGTCTGAAGCTTTGCTAAAAATAAACTTAATATTCTCCTGATTCACTTACAATTGCCGTGTCTTACCTAACTTTTTCTCAAAAGCACACTAAGTTAAGGCAATCAGGGTTCATTACCAAAAAAAATTGGCATACCAATTTTTATGGCCAAAATCATGGAAAAAAGTTTTAGAACCCAACCAAGTAGGCTTTAAGCCCTAATCCTACTAGCCCTGCAACCAGGTTTCCCCAAAACACCACTCCAACCCACCGGTAGCATCTTCTCCAACCTCGAGCCTAGCCCCAGCACCAAAAACAAAGCTCAAACAAGGACATAAACCTAACTCAAATAGGAATCTAAAAACCTCGCTAGGGACGGGGAAGAGACCTACCTCAAACATGAATGTTTGAATCTAAAAATAGGAACCTAAAAACCATGCTGGGGACAGGGAAGAACATCGTGAAATGGGGGCAGATGGTGCAGCGAGGCACCAGAGAAAGAAATCTGATGCCACGGACGAGCGGACGATGATCCCAGCTGCACAGAAGACATGTAAAGACATGTAGATGGACGCCGCGAGCGGAGGACTTAGGACAGGAGCAATCATCGGTGGATATGATGTAGGTGGCGAAAATGCAGGTGGCGGCAGCACAGACAATGTAGCAGATAGAGGACGCTGGACGGGAGGCATCAGCGGCACAGGCGATGTAGCCAACGAAGCTTCGATGCAGGAGACATCGGCATCGTAGGCGATGTAGCCGATGAAGAAGGACATGATGGGTGAGGCATCGGCGACGGAGGCGTAGCCAGTGGAGGACACTGTGGGCAAGGTATCGGCATTAGAGGCATAGCTGGCGGAGGACGCTGTGAACCAGAAGATGTAGCTAACGGAGGACGCTGTGGACGAGACATTGGCAGCAATATAGCAAAAAGAAGGTGGTGGTGACTGGAAATGAGATTCATCTAGGATGCTAGGGTTTGAGGGCGCAGACGGCTCTAGCGGGGTGGCTAGCGAGGCTAGGGTTTTATGCAATGAAGATTCTCATGACAGACTTATGCTATGGGCCTTAACAGGTCGACGTATCCACGCCTATCGCTAGGCCTGCTAAGGCTCCTTTGGATGAATGAGGGGTTAGAATCATGCAACATTCAGTATTGATTTCACATGCAAAACGTAGGATTAAAATTTCCTATAGATTTCAAAGGAGCCTAATGGTTTGGACTAAAATAGTTGATGGTTTAGGGCTCTTTGTAACGTAGGAATTTCACAAGAACTGTGCAGAAATTTCATAGGATTCAGTTCATTTTCACAGGAAAAACACAGGAAACGGGGAAAAAATCCCGCAATCCAAAATGACCATTAGGATTGAAGTTTCCTGTAGATTCCAAAGGAGCCTAATGGTTTGCCATGCCCTGTTCGCTTGAGCTTAATAGTCAAAATCAGCACTACTTTTTAGCCATGGACTACCCTATTTGGCTGGCTGATTTTCGGCTGTTGCTGATGCTGATTTGTTGTGAGAGAAAAATACTGTTCCATGGCTGAAAAGTAGATGGTTTGGATTTTGCTTTGAGATTATTTAAGCTAGGTGGTATTGGGTTAGGGTCTTTTTGGTGGAGCTTAATCTGGCTTTGGCTTATTATTACTATATTAAGATCATACCCGTGTGTTACAACAGTAACAAATAATATCACCATAATTTTAAATTTAAACATGTATTATTATAAAAAAGGTTATTTGAAGAAGATGGTCGCAAATGTTCCATTTATAACCAATTATCACTCTTCAAGAAATCACTAACGATGTTGCCTTTGGTGGACATGTTGATGGTCCAGCAGGACTCACTATTGCTCCTAAACTCGTTTTTGCTCAATGGGTTGGCAGTCCGATGATCATAGATGACTAGAAACGGGGGCGCGACATTGCCATGCCTGCCCCAAACACCTCCCCTAGATTTGGGCGAGTATTGGAAATTTGCAATGGATAGCAGTCCCTTCCATCGATCTCGATCCATCAGACTGCCAATGGTGTGTATGTTTAATATGTCTAGATAATCAAGCACAAGGATTTCTTTGCTATTTTCAGATGCTCTAAGATAAGGGTCTGGCCACTTTTTCAATGATCCAATTATCATCATACCGAGAAATTGTTTGAAGATGGCTTGCCATTTCTCTACTGGCACTTGTGAACCACATAGGTGAGCTAGCTTTGGAAATTTCACATTCACTACATAGCAGTATATAATCTTTCTAGCTTTGTAAATTTCTGAATCAGTCCTACACCTGTGTGTCTGTTTGTCGATTGAAGTACCTACTATAGATTCTTACATAGCAAGTGAAACCGCAAAGCTACTAATCAGAGTTTGCATCTTGTCTTCTTAGTAACCAATGATATTTTCAGACATATAAGAAATAAAATGATAATCTATCTAGAATAGCTTGTTCTGCATAAGTAATGACTACTTCCTCCATCTAGTGTTCTGGATTAAAGTAGACATACCAAGTTAATCTGGGATTTGATGGTTAGTAACTTAAATGGGTTGGCAAGGGTAATATTAGATTTTGTGCTTGCAGAAGATATGGAGCATATTTTTACCACGATATTAAAGCAGGCATAGATAGGTACTAGTGCATGGCATACATCCGGTAATGGCAAGGATCCCTCAAACACACTGCAACTATGAATAAACAGATCAGACATATTCTAGCTACTTGATCTAATAACAATGCTATTTTTTTGTTTGTATCTTCATCACTCGTAGCATGTGTTTGTTCATGGTAGAAGCACTTGTTTGAGGGGGTAGGAAAAGTAGTAGTGCTTTTTAGTGTCTGTGCCCAGTTGCCCATCTAGTTGCATGCCTTAATGAGGAGTCTAGAGTACTTGAAAATCTTTGATGAACATAGGGAACATAGTAGTATTAGTCAATGTTTTTCCCTTCAGAAATCACTCTCTCCTACAACATCATACAAAAAGGTTAGTGCTCACATTGCAGAACTAAACCAAACTAAAGTGACATGTATATTGACTATAATTTTTGTTTTGTTTAATAAATGGGGTAGGAGCCTAGGAGCATGTTCAATTCATATCTAGGCCACACTTATCATTTCTAATTTTTATGTAGTTATATCCATAAAAAGAAAGTTTCTTAGCCATGATATATTCAGCATTATAATACTTGTAGTCAAATGAAAAAGTGGGCAGGTAGCATCTTTTTAATTACCATCATCCAGGGAGATGTCTATGCTAGATCCCTAGATTCTATAGGGCGCTACTCCTAGGCCAAAACTGATTTCCATCTCCCACAAGCATTTGAGCAAACAGGTGGAGCGCATGCTATTGCATACCTTGGAGCACGGGAGTAGCACCACGAAGGCAGCCCACCGCCGGCATGGCTTAGCGAGGGCCGGCAACAGCAGGGGTGGGGCACAAAGCACTACACGGCGTCGTCCACAGCACTGCTGAAAGCCCAAGTTTGGTTTTGGAAATTGAGTGACACCAAAGTTGCTAATGTTATGTGATCAAGTGTGATTAAGCTAGGCATAAGCAACATATGATGGAGTTGGAAATGGCATGGAGAGATGGACACAAGACCACATGATTTGGTGCATGAAATGATGAGCAAGATCATGAAGGAATGCACATAAAATGATGGACATGATGATCAAGTGGAGGAGAAGGATCTAAGAGCGCAAGGCAAAGGTATAACCATAGGGTTTTTCTTTTTCTGGTCTAAGATGAGTAGAGAAGTGATTGACCAGGTTTAGGATACATAGCCGACTATCAAGAGGGGCAATCACGGTTAGCTTGGGATTCAAGTGCCACTAGATCAATGTCTTGAGCATATGCATTAGGATATAGTTAAGAGCTAACATAAGCCTTTGAAAATATTTGTGAAATGCTGATACACATGCACATGGTGGTGTACACTTGGTGGTGTTGGCATATTTGCAAAGGAGAAGGTGTTGGAGTTGATTTTGATCAACTTGGTGAAGGGAGAAAGGTTTTTCGGTGTTCTTCGGACACTAGGATGGCTCTTGGAGTAGAATACTACTTTGATCCATTGTGACTTGGATTAAGTGTTCATATGGGTTGTGTAGCCCTCTGAGTAAGCTTTCCAAAATGTCTAAGATCATCAAAATCGGAGTTCGGAGCTAAGAGTTATCGCCTTTTTAGTGAAGAGTGGTCTGTGACCGGACTCGTGACCGAACGTGTCCGGTCAGCACCTGCGCATCCGGTCAGTGTTTTTAGTGTGCAAAAGTGACCGAACGCTGCTGCAAGTCCGGTCAGTGATGACCGGACGCGTCCGGTTGTGTCAGGAGCTTACTGGAACCTCTCTGTTCGCTGTTTCGCTGTTTCGCTGTGACCTGCGCGTCCGATCCCATTAGTAACCTATGCGTCTAGTCAATACAAGTTTTTGCGTGCAAAAACTAGCCGTTGGAGAACGCTAGTGACATGCGTGTCCGGTCGTTGTCGATCGGAGTGTCCGGTCAGCCCGACGCAGAGCCAAAATGCCTACTGCGTACCTCTTTGCTATAAATAGAAGATGGCCGGGGTTTGGGGGTATCTCTTGCATTCTTGCTGACCTTGAGACATCCTTTGAGCTAGAGAACAACCCCTCCACTCATCTCTTTGCTTGATTGCACATCTTGAGTGAGATTGAGTGAGATTCAAATGCATTACTTGAGAGTTAAATTCTAGAGGCACTTGATCTTCGAGTTGCTGCGGATTTCTTGTTACTCTTTCGTGTTTTCCAACGCGGTAGATGATTTGGAGCAGCAGAGGTGATTGAGCTCGCAATTGGAGATTGTTGGAGCCCTCACCAAGTGTTGTAAGGGGTTCTTGATCCTTCTCCATGGGAGTTCGTGAATTGGATACTCTAGTGGAGCTCGTGGCTTGGAGGATCCCCATCTTGTGTGCGGTTGTGCAGCGCTCACCGATGGCTCGACTCTTGATAGTCGATTAGCTCGTGAACTGACAAGTGGGTGTATCGCCACAACGGGGAGTAGCTTGCCAGAAAGCAAGTGAACCCCGGGATATATTTTTGTGTCGTTCTCTTCCCAAGGATTTCTCTGGTGTGATTGTTTGATTGATTCTTCTTATCTCTACACGGCGGTATAATCATTCGAAGCTCTTCTCTCGCGTTACTCCTTGTATCTAGCTTGTAGTTGTTGTTGTGTTTAGTGGATAGCCTTGTACTAAACTTGTGTAGGTGGCTTGCTTAATTAGTTAGAGCTAGTGCATGTTGCTTTGCCATCTTTTGTACTAACTTTGTTGTTGAGTAAAGTTTGTAGAAAATTTTAAAAAGGCTATTCACCCCCCTCTAGCCATTTAGGACCTTACAAGTGGTATCAGAGCCGAGGCACCATTTGATTAAGGCTTAACAACCTTCGGTGAATAAATAGCTCAATTAAGTTTGTATATCAACAACACTAAGAAGGCACCACAATTTTATGGCACAAATTATGCATATTGGAAGGTCAAGATGACTGCACATCTCAAGTCAATCAATAGAGAAGTGTGGAAGGTCACCGAAATAAAGTTTGAGGTTGCCAACCCGAAAGCACCAACACTGGTTGAAGAGAAGAAGTTTCAATGCAATGACATTGCTATTAGTACTCTTCATGAAGCGCTTGATGACAAGACCTTTGAGCAAGTGAAGAACATAGAAGTTGCTCATGATGCTTGGGCAAAGCTTGAAGAAACATTTGAAGGCACCGAAGGCACCAAGACCGCCAAAGCTTATATTCTCCAAGAAAAGTTCTCTAGCTTCAAGATACAAGAAGATGAGAGTGTGCCAGAGATGTTTCATAGGTTGTAAGTCATTGTAAATGAACTCAAGTCACTTGGAGAAGAAGTAAAGGACAATCAATTCTCTATGAAGTTCTTGAGAAGCTTACCTAAGAGATTTGACATGTTGATCATCATGCTTGTGAGGACAACCTTGAAAGATTCAACTCCTCAACAAGTATTCCAAGAAGTGATGACTGATGACTCATATAGAGAAGATGATGAGAAAGATGCGTTGGTCAAGAAGAAGAAGAAGAAAAGTGAGAAGAAGGATGATGAGAAGAAGAAGAATGTGGCATTCAAAGCCACCACATCCAAGGGCAAGTCCAAGATTGAATCATCAAGTGATGAAGACTCAAGCTCTTATGATAGTGATAACATTGATGAAAAGATGGCTCTCTTTGTCAAGCAATTTGGCAAATTCATGAAGAAGAAAGGTTATCATGCAAGGAGGAGGAAGAACTCATCCAAGAAGAATGAGCAAACTATGAGGTGCTTTAGATGTTATAGCAAGGACCATCTCATCGCCAAGTGTCCTTATGATAGTGATGATGAAGATGCTATCAAGAAGGAGAGGAAAAAGCAAAAGAAAAAGCAAGAAAAGAAGGAGAGCTCTCACAAGAAGAATGATTCTCATGTTGCTATATGGGATAGTGATGATTCCTCAAGTGATGATGAGGACTACAACAAGAAGGGGCATGCTAGAATTGCTATTCAAGAGAAGAGCTCCATATTTGACACTCCATCATGCTTCATGGCTAAGGTTGCTAAGGTATCATCCGACGATGAGAGTGATCATGATAGTGCTAGTGATAGTGATAGTGATGATGATGATCTAACTAAAGATGAACTAATCACTATGCTAGAAGATTGCACTCAATATTTTAAAGAATCTAGAAAGGAGTGCAAGGGCTTGCTTAAGGATAAGAAAAACCTTATGCAAGAACTTGATGAGCTTAGGGCATCTTATGAGAGTCTAAAGGTAGACCATAAGAAGCTTCAAAAGTCTCATGCTAAGCTTGAAGAAGCTCATTCCTCTCTAGTTGAAAAATATGAAAACATGCCAACTAATGTTGAGAAAGCTAAAACTTGCAACATAGGCATATCATGTGATATAGTTGATGAATCTTTTCATAAGCCTATTGTTGTTGCTCCCACTAACCCTTATGTAGCGCATCTACATCATCCTCATCTAGTAGTGATGGTTTCACTTGTGACTCCACACTTATAGTTGAGAATGAAAATCTCAAGAAGGAGGTAAAAGTGCTCAATCACACATTAGCTAAGGCTTATGGTGGTGAGGACCGCTTGCTTTTGAGCTTAGGTAGCCAAAGAGCTTCTCTCTATAAAGAGGGATTGTGCTATCACTCCAAGAAAGGCAAGCCCGCTTTTGCTCCTCACAAGACTCATTTTGTGAAGAACAATGGTAGCTATTGCAAAAGTTATAAGCAAGTTGGTCACATAGAGCAACATTGCATGAACAAGAATTCCAACGCTAATGTATCCTCAATTAAGCTTGATTCTTTCTATATGCTTACCCAGGGTACTAATGGTGTTCATGCTAAGTTCATTGGTACACTATGGATGGGCTCAAAGAAGAAAGTCATTTGGGTACCAAAGAGCTTGGTCACTAATCTTGGAGGACCCAAACAAGTTTGGGTACCTAAAAAGAATTGATCTTGTCTTGTAGGTCAATTACAAAGCTAGAGGAAGGCATTGGGTGCTTGATAGTGGGTACACTCAATATATGACCGGAGATTCTTGTATGTTCAAATCAATTGATACAAGTCAAAATGGTGGTTTTGATGCTATCACTTTTGGCAACAACAAGAAAGGCAAGGTCAAGGGGCTTGGTAAAATTGCTATCTCAAATGACATGAGCATATCTAATGTACTGCTAGTTGAGAGCTTGGATTTCAATCTTTTGTCGGTGGCACAACTTTGTGATCTTGGCTTCAAGTGCATATTTGGTAGTGATGATGTTGAAGTCATTAGTGTTGATGGATCAAATTTGATATTCAAAGGATTTAGACATGGTAGTGAGTTCAAGAACACAAGAATTGAGGATTTGTGTGATGATCTTGATATTAGACATCAATTCTCTCCAACATACTATAAGGTCCTAGATGGCTAGAGGGGGAGTGAATAGCCTATAAAAATTCTACAATAAACACTAAGCAAACTTGTTAGAATAACAAACGGCGTAAAGCGAGTTTTGCTTAGCCTACGGTAGAGATGCAAGCCTCTTAACCATAAGTCTAGTAGATTATGATCTCTAGTTCACACAAGTGCTAAGTCACTAAACTTACACTAGAGAGCAAGCTAACAACTACTAGCAAAGGCTAACACTAGAACTACACAAGATAACTAGTAAAAGTAAATGCGAGAGAGATGATTGTGAATCTTATACCGACGGTGGAGTGAAGATGTTGCCAATCACCAAGATGATATACAATCAATCAATATTAATAACAACACAATATGAAGACCAATCACCGGGAGACAAGAGACACAATATTTTTGTTCACCCGGTGTTCACTTGTGCACCGACAAGCTACGTCACCGGTTGTGTCGACCAACACTTAGATGGTTCCTCAGTGTGACCCTCAAGTCACTTGCCCCTCAAGGTACGCCCCGCAAGGCACCGCAAGACACCACTCTCAAGTGAGGTAACTCAATGACACGCGCAATCCACTAGACTTGCTTTTGATGCTCCGCCGAGGAAAGCACAAGAACCTCTTACAATCAACCGGAGGTGGCCAAGAACAATCTCCTTCTCTTGCCAACGCCTCCAACAATCTCCAAGCCGGCTAGGAGCGGTACTCTCCAAGAGTAACAAGAAATCCACCGGCTAAACCACCCATAAGTGCCACTAGATGCCCTCAAGCTATGCAATGCACTTTGGGATCACTCAATCTCACTTTTGATTTGCAATCAAGCAAGAGAGATGAGTGGGAGGGAGAAGCTCTAGCTCAAAGGATGCACACGAGTGTTAGAAATCACGAGATACCTCCCTAAGGGCCGGCCAACAGGTATTTATAAGCATCCCAAACGAATAGAGCCGTTGTACCCATTCACTGGATGTTTTTCAGGATGACCGGACGTGCCGGTCGAAACTGACCGGAGGCGCTCAACCGCGTCCGATCCTCCAACGGTCACTACGCCAACAGTCAAAAGCAATCGACTGGACGCGCTGCTCAACTGATCGGACGCGCCGATCGCACAGCACCGCGAGCCCATGAAGTAACGACCGGACACGCCCTAGACAACGACCGGACGCGACAGTGCCAGCGTCCGGTTGGAGTCCAGTAAGCTCCCTCAACGACCGGACGCGTTCGATCACGTGTGACCGGACGCGCCACGCGTCCGATCGACCTTGCAAACTTCAGTTTCCTTTGGGTGCCTGACCGGACACGCCGGTCCCGCGAGTGACCGGACGCGCCGGTTGCAAACCCTAACACCCGCGCGCCTGACTGCCGCGTTGAACTGACCGGACGCGTCCGGTCAAACCGTGATCGCATCCGGTGCAGCGTCCGGTCACCTCTGTGACCTCCGTTCGCCTCCGTTTCTTTTCTGACTTTCGGCGTAGTGGAAAATAGGCATTTCAAGTCCTCAAAAACGCCTGAATCAGGACCCAAACCCTCTCTACCGCTCAAACTTCATTGCCTTCGTAAATGTGCCAACACCAATAAGTGATCACCACCTTGTGCACGTGTGTTAGCATTTTCATAAACATTTTCGAAGGTTTTCCAGTTAGGTCACTAGGCCCTACATGCAATGCACTTCATGAATTCACCTAGTGGCACCCGTGCGTCGAATAACCGATAAGACTTTCCCTCTTAATAGTTTGTCTATCGATCCTAAACCACTCACACCCTCTATGGTGTCTTGAGCGCAAAACAAAATGGCCTTATGGTTATACCTTTGCCTTGAGCCTATTTTGTTTTTTTCCAAAAGATATGATCCACTTCATATTATCACATGACCGTCTTGATCCATCGACCTTGACTTCACTTGCTCTTCACCGTTGCATCGGTCCGTCGGCGCCAAGTCTTGCTCAAGCTTCACCATTGCATGGTCCTTCGCTTCGAAGCATCGACTTGCCCTTCACCTTCACAACCGGTCCATCGAGCCAAGCATCATCTCGGTCTTCATCATCTTAGTCACATGAGTCAATGTCATGTCTCATATTTAATGACCACCTTTATCTAAATCATCCACTTAGATATAAAGGTTAGTCCTAGGTTTCATCAATTAGCCAAAACCAAACTAGGGACTTTCACATACACACCTCAATCCAATGGTGTAGTTGAAAGAAAGAATAGAACTTTGATTGACACGACTAGATCAATGCTTAGTGAATACAATGTTAGTCATTCATTTTGGAGTGAAGCTATCAACACGGCATGCTATTGTAGCAATCGTCTCTATTGCCATGGGAAGTTTAGGAAGACACCATATGAGCTATTAAATGGAAGAAAGCCCAATATTGCATACTTTAGAGTGTTTGGTTGCAAATGCTATATTCTTAAGAAAGGCACTCGATTGAGCAAGTTTGACAAGAAATGTGATGAAGGGTTCTTACTTGGTTATTCTACCACAAGCAAAGCATATAGAGTTTGGAATCTCAATAATGGCACTTTGGAAGAAGTTCATGATGTTGAGTTTGATGAAACCCAAGGATCTCAAAATGAAGATCAAAATCTTAATGATATGAGAGGAGATCAATTGGCAAATGCAATGAGAAACATGGACATTGGTGATGTTAAGCCAAGGCAAGTTGATGATGATGATGATATTCATATGATTAATCAAGATGTGCAAATTGATATAAATCAAGCAAGCTCAAGTGGTACTCATGATGAAGCCCAAGATCATGGTCAAGCAAGTGGAAGCAATCAACTCCCTATACTTTAACCCACTAGCATTGCAAGAGATCATCCATTGGTTCAAATCATTGGTGGAATTCAAAGTGGTGTTCAAACTAGATCAAGATTGGTATCTTTTTGTGAGCACTACTCATTTATGTCACTTGAAGAACCTAAGAAAATAGAAGATGCTTTGAAGGATTCCGATTGGGTAAATGCCATGCATGAATAACTAAACAACTTTGCTAGAAATCAAGTTTGGGAACTGGTGGATAGACCAAAGAACTACAATGTAATTGGCACCAAGTGGGTCTTTAGAAACAAGCAAGATCAAGATGGCATGGTTGTGAGAAATAAGATAAGATTGGTTGCACAAGGTTACACACAAGTTGAAGGTATTGACTTTGGTGAGACATATGCACCGGTTGCAAGATTGGAGGCAATTAGAATCTTATTAGCCTATGCTTGTGCCCACCACATCAAGTTATATCAAATGGATGTGAAAAGTGCATTCCTTAATGGGTACATAAATGAGTTGGTCTATGTTGAACAACCTCCCGGTTTTAAAGATGACAAGAAGCCCAACCATGTTTACAAGCTCAAGAAGGCATTGTATGGTTTGAAGCAAGCACCTAGAGCATGGTATGAGAGGTTGATGGACTTTCTCCTCTCTAAAGGGTTCAAGATGGGAAAGGTTGACACCACTCTCTTCACCAAGAAGATAGGCATTAACTTGTTTGTGTTGCAAATCTATGTGGATGATATCATTTTTGGATCAACCAATCAAGACTTTTGTGAAGAGTTTGAAAAAATGATGGCTAATGAGTTTGAGATGTCTATGATTGGAGAGCTTAGCTACTTCCTTGGACTTCAAATCAAGCAAATGAAGAATGACACTTTTGTAAGTCCAGGGAAGTACATCAAGGATATTATCAAGAAATTTAGATTGCAAGATGCTAAGCCAATGAATACACCAATAGGCACAAATGATCAATTGGGTATTGATGCTAGTGTAAACATGGTAGATCAAAAGCAATACCGGTCTATGATTGGAAGTTTGCTATATGTCACCGCTTCTAGGCCGGATGTGATGTTTAGTGTGTGCAAGTGTGCAAGACATCAAGCTTCACCTAGAAAAGTCACTTGAAAGAAACCAAGAGAACATTGAGATATCTTAAGGGCACTCATAATGTTGGACTATGGCATCCTAAGGGATCAAACTTTGAGTTGATTGGATATTCAGATTTCAACTATGGTGGTTGCAAGATTGATATAATGAGAACAAGTGGCACTTATCAATTACTAGAAAGGTCTCTTGTTTCATGGTCATCAAAGAAATAAAATAGTGTTGCACTATCTACCGCCGAGGCCAAATACATTAGTGTCGGTAGTTGTTGTGTACAATTGCTTTGGATGAAGGCAACTTTGAGTGACTTTGGAATCAAATTCAAGAATATGCCTTTGTTTTGTGATAATGAGAGTGCTATCAAGATGACACAAAATCCGGTTCAACATTCAAGAACCAAGCACATTGACATAAGGCATCACTTCATAGAGACCATCAACAAAAGGGTGATATTAGCATTGAGAGCATTGGCACCAAAGATCAACTAGCCGACATCTTTACAAAGCCACTTGATGAGAAAAGGTTTTACAAGTTAAAGAATGAATTGAACATACTTGACTTCTCCAACTTGAAATGAGTGCACCCCCACATTCTTATATGACATGCCTCTCCTCCAACATAGCAAGGTAAAGTTGTTTGGCATATCATTCATACTTTGCTAAGGACATGGTTAGAACATATAGACATATTTGCATGATAAATAAACTCATTCATGAAAATCAAATGATTTTGATGTATATATGGTACCACTATTGCTTCTATATTTGATTGATCTAGTGGTAGCATATGACATGTTTGTGGGCTTGCAAACCTAGTGTTGAATCTAGTAAACGAGCTCATGATGTGTAATTCAACATGGTCAAGATAACCCTTATACTTTATGAGGTATGAAGAAGCTTGTCCTTGGATCAAATCGAATTACATATTCTAGGCAAGTGATCTAGATTGAACCATAATTTGGACTCCCTCATATTGATTGACTTATCTCTCACTAAAATTAGCATCTTTTTGGTGATTGTTGATAAAGGGGGAGAAATAAGTCACAAAGATATAGAAAGGGGGAGAGAAAGCAAAAAGGGGGAGAGAAATCAAAGATATGACATTGGAAAGGGGTCAATTAAAATTGAGCACACAAGTAGGGGGAGCAAGCTCATGAATCATTTGTTGCATTTGTATGTGCACTAACATGATGAATTGTTGCATTGCAAAGCTTAAATTCATATTCATGATTGTAACACCTCGGGTGTTATAGTGACTAATTAATCTGCCATGTCATCATATTGCATCGCAAAGCATCCATGTTTAGGTCAACCATGTTATGCACTAACTAAAATGAGTTTACCTTTCTAGGTTGGATGTGCTGCTTAGTGGTGTGACTCGAACCGAAAACCCTAATTTTGAATGTCACCGCAAATGCTTAGTTTATGCTCTGCGTAATTTGAGGTGTGTGACTGTGTTACACACTAGTGTCAAGTGTAGGGTATGAACTCAAGTTCAACACGTAAAATGAAGCTCCAAGTTTGAGTTTGAATTGGAATCCAAAGACTGGTCGCGAGTTTTCCGATTCAAATTTGAATTCAAAATTGGGAAATTATTAAAAGATTTTCAAAAGTTAAATTGGTCAACCAAGAGTGGCATTTAGTCAACTATGTGATACTTGGCTCAATGATGCCCTTGGATGATGGTTTAATCATTAAATAATCACCAATTAAGGTAGCAACAAATTTCAATTGGAAATTCCTCCTAAAACCCTAAAATCCAAAATCCTGATTTTACCCCTTTTGAAATAATTCAAAATCTAAGAAAAATTTGGGAAAATGTTTAAAACCAAGTTTGTAGAACTTTTCAAGGGCTACAACTCTGGTGTTTTGAGTTTTCAAAGTTTTAGTGAAAAATGTGGAGCAATTTTGAAAAAGAAGTAAATTTCAAATTTGACCCCTTTTCATCCCCAAACTCAAATTTCAAAATGGAGGCAGAATTTGAAAATGGTTTGAATAGCAAAGTTGTAGGTCTTGGCTAGATGTACAACTTTGGTGTTGGGCGTTTTTGAAGTTTCAATACAAAATCCAAAGTAATTTCTAAATTACCAAATTTTCGAAAAGTGTCCCCTTTTGATTTTAAATTCAAATTTCAAAATCGAGCTCGAATTTGAAAAAGTGTTCAATACAAAACTTGTAGAGCTTGAAATTCTGAAGATTTCATATCTTGGGAATTTTTCAAGTTACTACATGATTTTGGGAGTAACTTCAATTTACAGTTTTGGGCTTTGTAGTTGGGGGGGAAGTGCTACGGTGTTGGGCGAATCAGGGATCGGCAGCGCGCGGCATGGGCGCCGATGAGCCACCGACGTCGAGCTGGCCATTTCCACAACCTTCTAGCGAGCCACCGCGATCATTTGGACTATCTCGCACTCTCCTATCTCCTCTCTACCTTCTCAGCCCTATATAACGACCACCGCTGCCATTGTCGACGTTTTGCTTCTCCATTGCCGCCGCCACCGTCATCACCTTGCCAGCCAAATTTGTCCTCTCTACTCCACATTAGCCCTCTCCATCTTGCCATTAGCTCCGCCATCATCTCGCGAGTCGTTTGCGCCTCCCAGCGCAGACGCTACCGCTCGGGATCGCGTGGGAGTCGTTGTCTTCAACCTCGGGTCACCGTCGTCCGAGGTAAGCTCCACCACCGTGGGCAGCTCGATACAGTCCGAGTTAGCATTTTTTATCTCGCGTTCCCACATCATGTTTACTTGTGCTTGCTCATGCGCTTGCCGTCTTGTCCAGCGCACGGGGAGACACGCCGGGACGTCAAAGTTCTCATCGGAGCGGCAGTCGCCATACCTTAGGCCGTCGTGCCGCCTCTCGTGGTCAGCCATCTCCATCACTTCTCCGTGTCCACCAGCTGCACGTCTAAGCTCGTGGTGAGCCACTGGTGCTTCCCACACCTTCAATTTGGTTGATTATGGCCTGCATCGTCGGGGCACCGCGGCCACCATGCCACCATGGTCGGGTGCGGCTTCGTCCATGGCATCTACGGGAAGATAGTGTCTTCGTGGGAGTGCGGTAGGTGATGTAGATCGTGATGCGCGTGGTAGATTAGTCAAAGACTCATTGTCGGGGCCACGACCATCGATCGGTCGCCGTGCGGGCATGGCCGGGCGTGGGAGAAGAACGAGAGAGGGAGAAAGGAGATGACCGGTGAGGACGAGATGTCAGCGAGAGAGGAGGGAGAGGCGAGCGCGCGGGTGTGGCCGGGCTGGCTGCTGGGCCGCATGCATTGCTGGGCTGCGCGGGCACGGGCGTGAGCGTGCGGGCTGGCCGTGCGGTTGGGCCGAGCCGGAGGAAGGAAGGGAAGCGGCCCGATCGGCGGTTTTGTTTTCTTTTTCAAAAAGGTGAATAGTAAGAGTATTTGTTTATTTCATTAGAATTTCTATGGAGCTCCAAAAATAGTGAAAATTTTTGTGTAAGATTTTTAAGGTATAAACTAATTAGGAAAATATTAAATGCTAAATTTGATTACTTTTTGCAAGTTATTTAATTAGTTCAATTAAATATTAAATGCAACTTCCATGAATTTTAGTAATTAAAATATTAATCCAAAAATCATGAAATTTATTTTGACACTATTTTAGGCCATGATTAATCTATAGAAAAAGTTTAAGCTCAATTAGATGAAGTTTAAATTATTATTAATTATGCCCTAATTAATTAAATGTTTAAATGAATGTTATTTGTTAACTTTAAGTGTTGTGTGTCCTTTTTGATTGAGTGATGACCTTGGATCACTAATTCTTGTGATCTTTGGCGCCTTAATTACATGATTGTGCTCGTTAGTAACATGTTCAGTTACAAACGTTAGCGTCGCTCAAGTTATCGCTATTAGTTAGTAGGTTTTACTATTTTGCGACTGTACCGCGAAGGAAGGTTGTACTCAAGTCATAAACCGTGGCATATCATCATCAAGCATCATATTTATCACCGCATCATGTTGAAACATGTTATATGCTCGTGTAGTTCCCGCTTTCGAAGAAGTCGACGTTGGCGAGCAAGTCTCCGGGGAAGAGCTGTCTTCGGTGGGTTCCGGAGCGGAAGTCAGAGTTTTTGAGCCCGAGTTAGCCGTCTCGTCAGAGCAAGGCAAGCCCTGATGCATTTAAACCCTACCTTGAGTTTTACAAATCTTTATTTTTTATACTATGGTTTACTGCATTAAGTAATTAGGAGTTGAGTGTTAACCCAATTGCTGCATTATCATCCTTGATTATTGCGATATCACCCTTGATACCTGTTTTACTGAAAATGCATAGTATGCTTTGCCATGCTTACTGAATTAAGCTTTTTAAATAAATGTTTATAT
The DNA here is from genome assembly GCA_038087645.1 of Saccharum hybrid cultivar R570. Taxonomy (NCBI): domain Eukaryota; kingdom Viridiplantae; phylum Streptophyta; class Magnoliopsida; order Poales; family Poaceae; genus Saccharum; species Saccharum hybrid cultivar. The sequence goes on along the minus strand of JAQSUU010000190.1, from coordinate 4,370,523 downwards.
GGCCATGACGGCATACTTAATTAATATTGAAATATGAGAATGAATTAGAAGATCGGGCGGGTGGTTTGACCACTGCTAACTTGCATTGGGAAAGGAGTCTCAATGTAGTGTTTCCGCCTTGTCAGTTAAGGACCGTACGTTGTAGTCATATTTGTGTTTCGAGACTTTGCAACTAGCCTCATGCCTTGGGTAAGCCCAAGATGTTAGTGATTCTATTACGAGAACATCTAACCTCGCACTGGGAGTGGAGAGATGGCGGGAGTAGCGTGTACCCTCGAGGCTATAATTGGGCCGGGTTCGAGGAGTGCTGTACTCTCGGGTGGTGATGGACACGTTCTGGTTTTGGGAGATCTAAATGAGGGTTGGCATATGCAAGTTTTGGTTCTACATATGTCGTGAGGCTAGAGATCCCTAGCTGGGTATAATCGGTTCGAATCGTCGTTGCTCCTCGGTTATGGAGACTCGATCACCTGTCCTGCATCGTAGTTAAGAACTGGAATTGAAAGAGAATGAGAAAGATTTAGATGAGAATTAGTTTGATCTAGATTAGGATCACTTAGAATTGGTTAATGAACCATCAATGGTAAAAATAAAATATTGAAGGTAAGGACTTACTCTAGTAAGCTTTTCTGCAAAAAAAATTTTGATTCTTGAATACTCGTACCTTGATTCCCTAAAGCTAGCATGCCCTTGGAGTCTTTTTCTTAGTCGGGTAAGTCTTGTTGAGTACTCTCGTACTTAGGGTTTGTTAAACCCCTTGTTGCAGGTGCGGTTCATGAACAAGTCTGCTTTGAGCCTTGTTGCATGACCGTTGTGGCTGAAGAAAGTGACGACGAGTAGACTGTGTGGCCTCTAGGCAAGGCACTTCATTTGTGTGTTTGTAATAAAGTTACTACTGATACTTCCCTACTACCTATTTGTAATAATGCTACTTAAGGTTTGAAATTTAAAAATTGTGGTTTGTAAACTTAAGTTATTATAAGACTTCCGCTACTTTACTCTGATGGTATTTTGAATAAACTGTTATAATATTGCAATACTACTGTGATTGGATCCTGTTCGGAGAAAAGCAGGCCTTTTAAGTTATGAGGAACATAAGTACGACTGTCAGAGGTCATTATGACGATGACAGGTACATGTGGGCCATCATAATTAGGAGGTTCTATGACAATGATTGTGTGGTGAATGCTAGAAATAGAACTTGAATGATGATTTATTGAGAGTAGCTTTACAAGTGGTATCTAGACACCTTTGCTTATAATGTTGATCTCACGAGGTATTTTAGTGTTTGTGATCTTTACAAGTGATGTATTACAAGTGGTGTCTAGCTACATCGATACTAAGGATGGTATATAAAGGCAACTCCGATTGGTATCATGCTTCAAAGGTCCATTCTATATACCTTAGCATCAATTTGATAATAGTAACTCTCCTAAAATTCAAATCCATACATATGTGCATAATTGAACCAAACTCATGGAAGCACATATGTAGGGGGAGCTAATACTATCGAAATTGAAAATTGATTTCTTTTCATATCTTTGTGGTGGTTGTCATCAATTACCAAAAAGGGGGAGATTGAAAGCCCAAGTTTGGTTTTGAAAATTGAGTGACACCAAAGTTGCTAATGTTATGTGATCAAGTGTGATTAAGCTAGGCATAAGCAACATGTGATGAAGTTGGAAATGGCATGGAGAGATGGCCACAATACCACATGATTTGGTGCATGAAATGATGAGCAAGATCATGAAGGAATGCACATAAAATAATGGACATGATGATCAAGTGGAGGAGAAGGATCTAAGAGCGCAAGGCAAAGATATAACCATAGGGTTTTCCTTTTACCGGTCTAAGATGAGTAGAGAAGTGATTGACCGGGTTTAGGATACATAGCCGACTATCAAGAGGGGCAATCACGGTTAGCTCAGGATTCAAGTGCCACTAGATCAATGTCTTGAGCATATGTATTAGGATCTAGTTAAGAGCTAACATAACCCTTTGAAAATATTTGTGAAATGCTAACACACATGCACATAGTGGTGTACACTTGGTGGTGTTGGCACATTTACAAAGGAGAAGGTGTTGGAGTTAATTTTGATCAACTTGGTGAAGGGAGAAAGGTTTTTTTGTGTTCTCTGGACACTAGGATGGCTTTTGGAGTGGAATACTGCTATGATCCATTGTGACTTGGATTAAGTGTTCATATGGGTTGTGTAGCCCTCTGAGTAAGCTTTCCAAAATGTCCAAGATCATCGAAATCAGAGTTCAGAGCTAAGAGTTATCACCTTTTTACCGAAGAGTGGTCTGTGACCAGACTCGTGACCGGACACATCCGGTCAGCACCTGCGCGTCTGGTCAGCGCGTCCGGTCAGTGTTTTTTGCGTACAAAAGTGACCGGACACTGCTGCGAGTCTGGTCAGTGATGACCAGACGCGTCCGGTCGCGTCGGGAGCTTACTGGAACCTCTTTGTTCGCTGTTTCGCTGTGACCTGCGCGTCCGGTCCCGTTAGTAACCTGTGCGTCCAGTCAATATAAGTTTTTGCGCGTACAAACTAGCCGTTGGAGCACGCTAGTGACTTGCGCGTCCGGTCGGTATCGACCAGAGCGTTCGGTCAGCCCGACGCAGAGCCAAAACGGCTACTGCGTACCCCTTTGCTATAAATAGAAGATGACCGGGGTTTGGAGGTATCTCTTGCATTCTTGCTGACCTTGAGACATCCTTTGAGCTAGAGAACAATCCCTCCACTCATCTCTTTGCTTGGTTGCACATCTTGAGTGAGATTGAGTGAGATTCAAGTGCATTACTTGAGAGTTGCATTCTAGAGGCACTTGATCTTCGAGTTGCTGCGGATTTCTTATTACTCTTCCGAGTTTCCCAACGCGGTAGACGGCTTAGAGCAGTGGAGGTGATTGAGCTCGCAATTGGAGATTGTTGGAGCCCTCACCAAGTGTTGTAAGGGGTTTTTGATCCTTCCCCATGAGAGTTCGCGAATTGGATACTCTAGTGGAGCTCGTGGCTTGGAGGATCCCCATCTTGTGTACGGTTGTGCGGTGCCCACCGAGGGCTCGACTCTTGATAGTCGATTAGCCCACGAACCGACAAGTGGGTGTATCGCCACAACGAGGAGTAGCTTGCCAAAAAGCAAGTGAACCTCGGGATAAATTCTTGTGTCGTTCTCTTCCCGAGGATTTCTCTGGTGTGATTGTTTGATTGGTTCTTCTCATCTCTACACGGCGGTATAATCATTCGAAGTTCTTCTCTCACGTTACTCCTTGTATCTAGCTTGTAGTTGTTGTTGTGTTTAGTAGATAGCCTTGTACTAGACTTGTGTAGGTGGCTTGCTTAATTAGTTAGAGCTAGTGCATGTTGCTTCGTCATCTTTTGTACTAACTTTGTTGTTGAGTAAAGTTTGTAGAAAATTTTAAAAAGGTTATTCACCCCCCTCTAGCCATTTAGGACCTTACAGCTGCCGGTCGCGTCCTCCTCTCCCTGCTCGGCCTTGCCCCTCGCATGCGCTATCGTCGCCTGCTGCAGTTGCGTGTGTTCCCAGTGAGGAGATTCTTGAGACCAAGGTTGCACGCCGGTGGTGGAGCGGGCGCTGTGTGAGGAGGGGACATCGGAACTTGGCTCAAGGCATAGGCATCAGCGCTGAGGGAGAGGGCGGAGAGCGTGGTGGTGAAGTTGCAGTGGAGCGAGGAGAGGAGGCATAGCTGGTGGCGTGCGGTAGAGATAGAGGCGGCAGTAGTCTGTGGCGAGCGTGGCAGCGCGAGGAGGGGGTAGTGGGGGCGGCTTGTCTCACGCTAGAGACGAAGACTCTGGAATCGCTAGCTGCTGCACTGCGTGTATGGATGGTCCGATCAACATCCAACAGAGTATAAAAAAAAGGGTGACGTGGCCCAATGAGAGGACAGAGCTTGGCCCTCATTTCGTCTTATAGAGAAGAGATGATGTTGCATTAGCATCCAACTAGAAAGACCAAAGCCGCACGTCCTCTGTATCGGCTACACCGTCGTGGTCGAAAATACCGAATTGTATATATATAGTAGCCTTTTTTGTGTTGTTGTCCTTTTTATATTGACATTCTTGTCTTTTGTGAATATTAAGTATGTGGCTTTAGCAAAAGGAATATGATAATATTAATACAGGTAAGGTTTAGCTTATGTAACATGTTTATTTTGTTTTGAAATTTTAAGTAAATTGATAGCATACAAACTTGTATCTTTCTTTTGGCTCGAAGGTCGTTCAGTTTGACCATTTGCTTTAGAAGTAGAACTCTTCGAAGGATTATACCTTTGGAGTGAGCGTTTACTTGGTAATGGTATTGAGATGATTCTAGTGATTTTGAGCATAGAGATAAATTATAAATTTATTGTATTATGCATTGAAAAATTAATATTTGTAGGTAACTTGTTTTTATTCGGCGTCATATGTCTATCTTTTTTATGGTGTTCATAGAAATGATATGAAGTTGAATTGCAAAAGGTTTATTGATGTTTTGAGTAGATTATAGCATAGAGGCAAACAATCTTTTTTTTAGGAAATAGAAAATATGTATCGTCATCGTTGAATCTAACTAATCAGTAAAATATATCATTTTAATTTTTTTCTCCTTTAGTTGTATTTTCTATTTTAAAAGTTGACATGTTTTTAAAAGTTTTCTGGATTATCATTAGCTTTTGTTTGTAGGTACGAAACTTTTAGCCTAGGGTGGCGGAGGATTTCCTGTTAACGTGTCCTGAGAGAAGTTGTTATCGTAATAAATTATATGATAGCAAGATAAATCTATAATCCAACATTTGCTGTGAACACATGGCCATTTTAAGTTTTCATATAACATAATAACATCATACAAAGGTGGTCAAACTACATTTTATATTTTTGGCAAGAGAATAAGCCGGAGCTGATGGCGTGGATAACAGTGCAGCACATGAAGTTCGCGTGTACTATGCTGTAAACTCGGTTCATGAACCGTGGACCGGAGAGGACCTGTGAGAGCGGTGTACGATGAACCGTGTCCGTGACAAAGGTGTATTTGGAGTGTATTTCCGGATTTGTTTTTTAAAGGAAAACGGCCATAATGCGAGCATGACGTCGGAGATGATGTCAACAAGCTAATAAGAGGAAGTTGGGCACACACGGCCGGGCTGGTAGCTCTGCTTGCTCGCCGGTGTCACGCGTTTGCACGCGCGTGCGTGCGCCATGGCTTGGCACGGCGGAGCCTCGTCGGCGCTACTCAGACCTCGAGCTACAGGGCGCGGCGGCTGGTGAGAAGGAATGGAGAAGGCGGAGGAGCTCACCGCGATTCCGATGCGGGGCTTCTCGGCGTCGATTAGTACAGAGAGATAGGGAGCCGAGGCGAGGCGGATGGCTGCCGATGGGACCTCCAGCGACCGCGGATTCCGTACAGACGGCCTCGGATTTCTGCAACGGAGGAATCCTGGAAAAACTTGTAATCTATTTTTGACCCGCCTTCTTCCTGAACGCAGGCAGAGCAGAGGAGCCGCTCGTCTGTGGCGTTTTCGGCCGGGCGGAGGCGAGGCCAGCGGTGAGCGGCGGTGCTAGGGCACCCCGGAACCGGCCGGTAGGGGCGTGCGGGGGCGCTGGCCGCGACGTGCGGGGGGCGGCGCCCGGAGGGACGGCCACGGCGGCAGTGGATGGCCGACCGGCGAGCTACGCCGGGCACGTGCGGTCGCAGGGTCGGTCGCTGCTCGACGGGAGGCGGGCCGTGGCATGCTCGCCACGCGCGTCGGCGCTGCGGCAGCGGCTACGCACGGCCGCGCGACGACGGCGGGGTCGGCGAGAGCGAGGCGGGGGAGGTTCAAACGCCGCGTCCACGACGCGGGGATAACTGGACACGGCCACGCTCGGGACGAAGGCTCTCGAAACTTTTTGAACCGCCCGAGCAATTGCAGGACACGTTTGAGGCAGGCCGGCTCATTAAAAAGCCTGGACTGCAGGTTGATATTGGTAAAGTCGGAGGGTTTTTTTGAAAAAAAACATGAGAGGAGCGTCCGCACGGTCCCAGGCGCTTTCGCACGGTACTCGCACGATCTGGCGCGTCCGCACGGCCGATCCAACGACCGGGAAAAGCGGGCGACGTGGCCCGCTCCTGAGGCCGAGAATCCCAGGCGCTTTCGTCTGGTAGAGACTAGAAAGCACGGCGCGGCGTTGCCGCGCGGGTCTATGGGGGTGCCGCCATTAGCCCATCATGGACCTAGTTGCGTAGAAGCCCAATGTAGTCTAAGATTTTTTGGTTTTTTTATTCGTTTTATTTTTGAATCGAATTTTTAATAGTATTTTTGTGTGGAAATTGTTAGAAAAAGAGTTTGAAGTCACTAAATCGGACTGTCGTCACATATATCTATGCATGTTTATATTTTATATGTACCGCGTGTAGTGCAAGTATATTATTTTGTTTGTATATATTCATTTTAAGTATTTATATATGGGACGTGATGTACTCGTATATGCGAATGTACGGAATATCATATACCATATGCATTCAAGTATTATTGTATGTATCAGTATATACGTGAGCATTTGTATTCGAGTATTTATAGTACGGTTTAGCATTAAATTTTAAAATCAGGATACAAACATACGTAGAATTTAATTGGCCACCAAAGATTATGGAAAAGGTATATGATATTGGAGTTAAGGCAGAGGAGATATTTTTAGTTGACATGTGATACAGACAACAAAATTAATCAATCATGTAAAAGTATAGATCTGCAACTATACCAAATAAAATACACTAAAGTATATGTTTTTTAAGTTTAATGCATAGATCTAGTCATAATAAACTCAACAAAACTGGTTTGGCATTTTTATGATTTTTCTGTGATTTTATATGAATTTTGAAAGACCTCTGATTTAAAAAGAAAAGATAAAACCATAGAAAAGGAAAAGAGACTCACGGGCTGATTTTGGCCCATTGAGGCAGACCGGCCCATTAAAAAGCCTGGACTGCGGGTTGATATTGGTAGAGTCTGAGGGTTTTCTTGCAAAAAAAACTGAGAGGAGCTCTGGAATGCGGGTTGATTCGACTAAAGTTCGAGGGCTTTTTTGCAAAATGACCGGGACTCACCCGATCCGGGCCATCCGCGCGCCCGATCCAACGGCCGGTATTTCCAGGTGACGTGGCCTGCTCCAGGTCCGAGAATCCTAGGTGCTTTCGTTACTAGAAGATTAGTAATAAGTAACTGTCAAGGCTGCAATTGCCAGCTAGATGTATGGTTTTATTATTTCTTATTTATAGGTAGATATATGTATGTGCATTGCACGGGGCAATGAAATTTCATCCATGTCTACGACGATGCATGTTGCTTATGGTTTAGATGGACATATTTAGAAATCTACTAATCTAATTACATAAAGCATATTTCATGATCTTTATCACATATATCGTTGAGATCTAGTTTATAGAAACCTAACAAAATTGGTTTCACTTTTAATCAGTATTTGTGTGATTTATTACTATATATTTTTAGAAAATAAAAAAATTTAGAAAAATCTAATAAACACTTTTTTATTGGAAACCCTAAGGGCCATTCGTTTAATGGGGAACAGATGCCTGAAACAGTTTCGAATGGAATGGCAGGTTTATTTATAATAGCAATGATCAGCTAGATTATTTCCAGCCCTCAATCCACCCTAAATGAACGAGGCCTAAATTATTTTGAAGTTTATCTAACTAGCAAATATGCACGTGCGACATGCATGTGTTTCTAAAAACTATTTTAAATGCAATGGAAATGTTAATTGAATTATTCATATACAATAAAGGTAGATGGCAAATGCTTGATCGATTTAATCGAGTCGTGTAGAATAAGGTTGAAATCGCTTGTTCGTTAGAATGCCTCAGCTGTATATATCGTTGCACTTTGACTTGACATATTTTTAAATAGCTCGTTGCTCCTATCTTATCCTATTTTCATAGTTCATTGAATCCATCCTCCAGAAGAACTGGTCGTACCGTGCAATGATGTCATGAATTTTGTACATGTCTACGATGATAGATTTCATTAGGACAAGCACAATTCTTTTAGTTGCCTCAGTTCTTTCATGCGCTCCGATGCCGTGTCCAGCAGAGACGCATTGGCGATGCAGGCGGGTAGAGTAGGTTCCCATAATTGGATTGATAATTCACTTTTTAATTGATGCAGCATATATAAGCCGAATACCGAATTCTATCCGGAGACTAATACTCCAACAAACTGATGCACGTGCGACACACACGTATTTATTAAAAACTTCTTTTGCAGCGAAGAAGTAACAAAAAAGTTTTAAGAAATCAATTATTATATTTAAGGTCATAGTTCTTAATCGAATCTAGCATGTTACTAATTCTTTTTAAAACTCTTTGTGAAAAAAATTCATGTTTAAAATGTAAATAATAAGATCAAATTTGTAGGAGAACCAGGGAATATATATCAATTCCAATTGATTTAGCTGTAAACAATTATATTTGGTGTTTTTTTTGTATTGCAATAGCCAAAAGAGTCCCAGCTAAAAAAGCCTTTGACAGCTTGCGACACGCACGTGTATTAAAAAATCGTAATTAATAGACGAATATGACAATAGTATTTTTTAGCAAGCCTTGTGAAAAAAACCATTTAGTGAACGGGAAAATTTTTGCTTGAATTCTTCCATGCATGATAATATAAATATATCATTCTCAGGCTCAAGTGAGTTCCTAAACTTTAGGATGTATCCCCCTTCCCACATGACATGGCACGTCTCGCTCACCCCCAAATGCAGATGAAGATTAAAACAAGAGCTCCACCACGAGCGAGCAAAGCACCGAATGAGCAACAACAGGCTGTCCGGTTCGTGACTGAAGCCTATTTACACCTCCTCCCAACTCTTGATCATGGACTGTAGTATCGTTATTTGAGCAGGCTACTACGTCGTTAGAAAATCAATACGGCACTAATAAGTAACTCAAGAATGTGACCCACTTTTTTATCAAACACCGAAACGATGTTGTGGCCCAACCAAATGGGCCCATGCATCGATGTGGGCTGACCCCAAGCCAAGAGCCCATAGGGCTCCGTGCACGTGAAATCGCCCTTGCCGTGTCCAGACGGCGTCCCTTCCTTCGGCAACTTCCTTTCCACGTCGCCATGGTTTCTGTACGCCATGCAGGATCAGGTGGACAATTGGGAACGGGGCGAGAGACGTACGTGTGAGCTTGAGTCTTACGTGAGATTGAGTTATAGACGGTTAAGATGTAAGATCACGTACGACGGAGGACTCATATAGCACGAAGTCTAGATTGAACGGTTATTACGCAGGGATATCCTTTGAAGGAAAAACTCGCTCTTTTATAGTAGGATTTTTCTCTAGCGACGTGGTCTTATTCTCACACACGCGAAGCCGGTCGATCTTGCTGCCTATGGGACGGTCCAATTAGGCGAGGGAGCAGTTGCAGACTACTAGCACAGTAGCACTAGCCACTAGTCAAGGAAGAAGTTGCTGAGTCATTTTATGATATCACTAATAAAGAAAGAAAAAAAAACCGCAGTCAAATCATTCAACTCGAACGCATAAGACCAGTCTTTGGATCAGCGAAATGGGTATCGAAAGAAAAAAAAAACAGTTTCTCTATCTCTACAATTAGGGATGAATACATTTCTCTGAAATAACTCGATCTATTTATTCTCACCTGTACTGAGCTAAATCAACTAATTTTTCCTGTCAGATTCCTGAACTTCGGCCTTCGGCAGCAGCCTAAAAGAATTTGTCATAGTCTTGAGTGGGCTGCCCCCACACGTCCATGAAACCTGAAACCATATGAACAAAGAAATCGCTTGAGCTTTTGGAATTAACTTAAGTATCATCCGACAATATATCATCCAGCAAACTCTTTTCAAGTACAGTACAATGCAAAACCATTATCTAAACAAAAAGTACAATGCAAAACAATAGTGAGAAACCAAAAAAAAAAAACTGACCACACATGTTACTACTAACCTGAAAGAGGAACAAGAAATGTTGCCAGTCCATTCAACAAGCAGGTCCAATCAGTCTGCTACATGACTAGTTATGAAGCAATACTGAATCTCTACTTGCAAGGGTGTTGAATATGAGGCCAGTTTCACTAGCATCTCAATGTTGACTCAACAGCTTCATGTTTTATTATAATCTAATAAGACTGCAAGATCCTTTTACTATTCCATTGTACATGCAAAAATATTTGACTAGCAGTATGAGCAAAGCCAGCACGGAACACGCAGGGCTAGCACTTGCAGTATTCTAGTTTGGAAGTTGCACAGGAAAGGTGTAGTGCAACCGATCTCTATGTATAAACGTGTTAGTGCGGCCACTTGCTAACAAACCGCCGCATTGATGTAGATTGTTTGTGCAGGTTGGCCGAGCCAGTAGTGACACACAAAGCTTTTAGGTCACAGGTTAAAATTCCAGGTAGTCACTAAGTTTGAATACCGGTGTAAGGTCCGTATGCCTCAAACAAATGGGAGCCCAAAATAACAAATAGGGGGTTACGCAAGAGAGTAGTGTGGCTTTCGCACTGTAGAAGGTATGTGAAGGCTGTACCAGCTAGGTTTCACAGGGCAAGACGATGAGGATCTCATCTCATCGTAGTTGATGGTGTTTGCTCAAGTACTGGAAAGTTGCTTAGATGAAATTAGTGATCCAAGAATCATCCCTTTGGCCAAAATTTCTAGGTTCATGGACACAAGTAGCAATCCTAACCAAAACGTGTTCTTCAAAGTTCCACAATCTATAAACTTAAAATCACTTTTTGGCCCTAGTCATCCTGATATTTATAGATTGTGGAACTTTGAAGAACACGTTTTGGTTAGGATTGCTACTTGTGTCCATGAAGAACACGTTTAAGTTCATTATTATCACTCTGCCTCCCTGTTTCTTGTCTCTTTTGGGTTTCATCTCTAGTCTATCCCAACTTGCTTGGGACAAAAGGCTATGTTGTTGTTGTTGTATTATCACTCTAGCCTGAGATTTACCCTTTGCACTGTACGGACTAACTTGCTGGCTAATGAGTAATGACTGCATCATGTATTTGAAATTTTCGTGAAACCTAAGATTCTTTCAGGGCAATTTTTTTATCAATTTATAAGTTCACTGGAGGTACAGCTACTATCATTATTTGGCAATATCATTTCCAATTAAGTCAATAGAAATATGGCAAACGTCATGTAAGTGAAGTTATAAATCATGTCTTGTTCCATTCCTAATAAAACAAAAGAGGTTGCATCCAGCAGTGCCTGAGTATGGTCAATACTCAATACAGGTCAGTCCAGCTATTCTCGCATAAGGCAAACCAAAAGAGGAAGGACCATCTAAAACATTTTGGTCAACAGAGGTCAAGGAACCACATTGCCCCACTAAAAGGAAAGGCCAAACATGATCCAATGATACGTGCTACCAACACTGACAAGTGATTTTGGAATAAAAACAAATTCAGAACTGTTGAGCTATCTATGGCTTTGTTCATAGGATATGGAGAGACTGCAAATTTTGTAAGTATATGCATCTGAAACTGGGAGTACACAAAAAACAGACAAGTGGGCATGGAGAGCTAAAGCAGGAACGTATTAGACATAGTATATTAAGGGAATAGAAGAAAATCATCAATACCAATATCAGTGAGAGACCCATATATTGGATCATCCATGGCAGTAATACCCTGAAAGAAGGGAAAATAATATACTTCAATATGTTATTCATGCAAGAAATACAGTAATTATTTCCTGGAACTTCACTAATTGCCTGCAAGTAGGGAAAAAAAACTACATAAAAGTATCAGGCAGCCTCCCGTCCTCACCTCTGGGTCATTGGCACCTATTCCAGCATGAAGATCTGATTGCATTGATGGGTAGCATGGTATATCAGAACCGAGAAAATCGGAAAATGCAAGGCTGTAGCCATCTTGAAGACCAGGAAGAACATCCGTATGTATTCCATTGCCAGGGTCCATGATGCTGTCCATGCTAGAGCATACCATCTCATTCCTGGTTGAATCAAATTGTATAACTGTTAGCAGAAATACCATGACACTGAAAACAAACAATATATTGGTGTGCTAACGAAACAAACACCGTCATGAACCATCTATCTGACTGGTCTCTTGACACACAGGGAAAAGGCCAGAGAGACATAAAGGACTATGGAGACCATGTTCAAGACTACCAAGAATTCCTATATGATGCAAACATTTCGCTACAACAAAATTGAAATTTATTGAATCAGCATAGACTAGGAAATAATTGAAGTTGAAGAAACTCACTTTGACTTTGACAAATCAAATCCACTAACATCAACTGGTGTGCCACATTCTATATCAATTACTTGAACATCCTTATTGTCTAATGGAAGCTGGCATAAATCATCTGAAGGACTGGCATTGGCACCTGTAAAAGTTTCAGGATCTTCTTGCTGTTTATTATTTGACTCTGCGGAAGATCCAGCTGCAGATGGCTGGACCAACACTGGATTATTGTGTATTGACTTCGACAAATCAAATCCACCAACTTCAACTGGTATGCCACATTCTATATCAATTACCTGAACATCCTTATTGTCTAATGGAAGCTGGCATAAATCATCTGTAGGACTGGCATTGGCACCTGTAAAAGTTTCAGGATCTTCTTGCTGTTTATTATTTGACTCTGCGGAAGATCCAGCTGCAGACGGCTGGACCAACACTGGATTATTGTGTATAGCGGCAACCTCTGTACTGCCAACTAGGTCAAGATCCGATAGATTTAGTGAGCTAGATTGATCCAGCTTTCCTTCTTCCATTTCGATGACAGCTTCAGCACCAACATCACGATCAATGATTTTCCTTTGATCGGGCAACTCAATCAGGTGCACATCTTGTGCCAGCATATCAATATCACAGATCTGTGTTCCTTCCTTAAATTGTAACTTCAAGTTATTCTCATAAGAAGATATTGTCTGAGTTAAGTTAGTTTCCTCAATCAAGCTGTCGTTGTGAGAAGCTGTTGATGGAGGCAATTCGGTTTCTTCAATCAAGCTATCCCTGTTATTAGCTGTCAACGGAGACAAATCAGCTTCTTGCATCAAGCCATCCTCTTGCACCAACTTATCCTTGTGAGAAGCTGCAAATGGAGATGTGGTTTCCTGCATCGAGCTCTTCTCGAGGGCATCCGTTAACGGAGATAAGTTAGTTTCTTCCTTATATTGCTGGACGACCACATGTGGTTGTGCATCAACCTTCTCTTCTGCCATGTTTTCAGTCACAGCTGGTATTCCATTTTCCTGAAGAAGCATCAACTCTTTTGGTGGAGCACAGACATCACCAGAGCTAGTGTTTTCTTGGCAAATTTTATCTTCTCTGTTTTCTGACGCACTGTTAGTCAAAGATCTCTCAGCAGATTCACCGATTACCATCTGTGAAGCTTGACCAGAAGAAACTAGATCAACTGTTTCAACTACTGCAGTTTCTCCTGGGATAGACGCTGCATTTCTGTGTGCACGCACTGACCTGGGCCTTGTTGGGGTTCTTGTGAAGTTACAATAGTCAATCAAACTCTTCTTACCAACGTGCATCTCAACTTCCATATTTTTCACCTCACCATCAGAAGTGTTGTGATCCAAAGTAGCCTCATCCATAACTTTTTTGTCATATTCAGCTTCCTCATCAAGAATCTCATCTTGAATCTTACCATCTGGCAACTGGTTGGCATCTGACTCTGTAACAACACGACAAGAAGCATTATTTACATTGGTGTCTATCCCTTGCTTGATCACCTCAGTTTCTGAATTCTGCATCTCACTGTCATCCTCCACCTCACCTTCCTCAGTCTCCTCCGGCACCTTTGGCGCATCAGTAGCATCCTTACTAGTATCTTCGACAGAGTTCATAATCTTCGACGTTGTATCCTCCATGCATAACCCTGCTACAGCCTTCGCTGTCAATGGTGTCCCCTCCCTCACTGCCTCTGTAACACTAGTTCTCACTTCATCACTCCCCCGATTGCCGCGTCGCTCCCTCCGAAACCCTTGTGCCCCATCTTCATCCCCATCCTCGTAGCGCCGGCCATTTGGAAATGGCCTTCCCCTCTCCTTCTCCCTGTCCCTCCCTGAATCCAAATACCCCCTCCTGTATTCCCCATACTTCCTCTTCCCTCTTCCATTGTAGCTGCCACGGCTGCAATCATCTCTGCTACTGATGCTACTAGTAGTGCCATTGGCTCGCCTAGGCCGGCCGCTAGGGTTATTGTTGTATTCATCTTCATACCTCCTCCGGCCATAAAACCCAGGGGGTTCCTGCGGTGGCAGCTGCGGGAGCGGAGGAAGAGGATGAGCGGGCCACGCGCCAGAGACGCCGGCGCCGCGCTGCAGGGCATCCGGCGGGAGCACGCCCTGGGCGACCAGATACTCGGCGGCGAGGCGACCGGCCTCCATCAGCACCTCGTGCTTGCGCTCTAGCGGCGGCGGCGGCGGCGGCGCCGGAGGAAACGGCGGAGGAGGAGGAGGCGGAGCGTAGTACGGCTGCTTGTGGCCGCGGGGATACCCGCCGCGGCCGAACGGCGGCGGAGGCAAGCGGCTGCGGTGGTTGTACTGCATCGCAAAGGTCACACCTTTCTCCACGGAATCCAAGAGAAATTCGTCAGGGAATTCTGCGGCAAAGACCAAAAAGAAAAGTTGTTACGATTTCCGCAACTTATCTCGCGGCGAGGAATCAGAAACCCTAAAAGGAGGGCAAGAACTCACGAGTCACGATTCAGCGGCCAATCTTGGCATCGTATTGGATAAATCCACCAAATGGAGGCCGGAATTACCACTGGCTAATTCAGTTCTTGTTTCTTTCTACCCCCTATGTTCTTGGTGCGATCGATGCGGGAGAAGGGAAAGGATTACTGAGAAATGGAAGAATTTTAGTAGATTACAAGAACGCGACGATGCACCTATTTCTGCTGGGAATTCTAATTTCTACGGCAAGAATTTGCTGCTTGGTTTAATCCAAGGAATTAATAAAAAGGAGGGGGGAAATTAATGGTCGCTGCTTTTGGTGGGTCGGAGTATCAGGTTTGGATGCGCGCGTGAATGCGCACGTGGATCCAATGCCTCTCTGCTGCTTGGGTCGTGGGTATGGGGATGACTGGTGGGTCCCGTATGTCATTTGGTAAGAGACGGTTCGGAAGTGGTTGTTTGGAAGCAGTGGAGAGAGAGCGCATCAGACCGTGTCTGCCATGTGGGCCGTGCGCTCATAGTAGTCTTTTTTTTTTAAATGGAACTGCTCTAGATTATAATTACACACATAGCAAGAGTATCCACCAAGGAATTACATACTTCATAAAGAATTTTATGATACGGCGTGGAGGAGGATGAAGATGATGTAGGAGAAAAAAATGAGAAAGATAAGAGAAAGAGGAGAAAGAGTGAGAATAATAGGACAAAAGGAATTAGCAAGACCTAAACACGTCATTCTAGCCCCGGCACTGTATGCCTATGTGTTGCTAAAACAGTAGCGGAGTCCGAACTTTTAGGAGCCTGGAGGATCCCCATCATACAAAAATATTTACCAAATAAATTATAGTGTTACAGTGTTTTTCTTTGATACAAAGAAAATTTTCTTTTGAATCTTGCTGATGCTAGTTGGGCAGTGGCTCCGCCACTATTGCTAAGGATCTTATATATATGACTTCTAAATTTAGAAACATGAATCACATATACCGCCGGCTGGCCATATATGTATGATGTCAAGTCCACTATAATAAGGCCATGTGATATTTTATTATTGCACAATAAAGGAGTATTAGTTTACTTTTGCGATTGCAACTGGAATAAAAAATTAAAAAAATAAAAATTATCTTGTTATCTTGTGCTGTGAAAGATTGTAAAATTTATTTAGACATCATAGCATGTCCTTATCATATGTGCCCTAACCACAACACCAGTTATGAAAGTTGGAATGGCGTGAGTTGGTACAATAGGAACACTAGCTATCATGCTGACGCGAACGATGCAAGAGCCTCGGTGGCGGCGAAGAAGAAGCAAATCAAGGAGATTGGGAAGAGTGTCGTGGTTTGTCAGGAGGAGGAAGAAGAAGGATCTACATGGAGAATATGTGACTACATATAAGAAGACAGTGGTGTGCAAGTGGTCGAGCGAGGGGGGTGAAAGTGTCAACAAGTTTCTCAAGAGCCTAGTCTAGATGAAAGAGTTATCATTTCTAGGATACATGAAGGTGGTCATCAGACAAATGTCATTTCTTCAATGTTATCTCGTAGAAGGTGATCAATAGTTCTGAGTTGATGCTCGCTCTACAAGCATTCATCTCATAGACTCTTAGCCAAATCACAAGTACCACAACCCTCGAGCGTGGGAGAATCTAGCACTTAAGGATACTACAAAGAGCTTGAAACTAAACTTAGATTCGTTTAATAATGTTATGAATGTACACACACATGAAATATTGACTTTACTTACCTTATATATACCTAGTTTAGTTTGTAATATTCATGCTATGCCAAACGAGACATGTGATCTATATATTGATGGTCAAATATTGCATTCAATTGTCAAACACATGTATTTTTTATATGAAAACAAACACAAACATGAAAATAAACTCAAAAAAGAGCAGAAAATTTTAAAATATTGAAAATTATTAACAAAGACAACAATCTTAGGTTGGGCACCTCTGTTAATGATTTATAGAGGCAACGAACCTAAGTGTGTTGCCTCTGTTAATAGTTATAGAGATGGTGAAAGGTCCTTGTTTGGTTTTGGTAATTGAGTGACAACCTTAGGTGGACTAATTGTGTTTATGTGAGATACACAGGAGATTAGTCCATAGGTACATGTGTGTAAACAATATATGCCATGACGGTAAAGATAGCTCAGAGATGTTGCAAAGCTTACACATGTGTTCATGAAGGAGTTCATTGCACATGAGACATGACATTGAGTCATGTGATTAAGATGGAGAAGATCAAGACATGACTTGGCTCGACGGACCAATTGCAAGTGTGAAGGTTAAGTTGGAGGCTTCGAAGCGAGGGACCGCGTGTGATGGTGAAGCTTGAGCAAGACTTGGCGCCGATGGACCGATGCAACGGTGAAGAGCAAGTGAAGTCAAGACCGATGAACCAATATGGTCATATGATTATATGGAGTGAATCATATCATTGTTGATCTTGTTGGTGCATGTGTTGCATTGGCGTTGGAGAAGATGGAATAGAATGCACAAGGCAAAGGTATAACCTATACGGTATTTCATTTCACCGGTCATAGGTGTGTAGAGAAGTTTATGACCGAGTTTAGGATAGATGGTCGTACTATCAAGAGGGGCAAACTTGTTTGCATATCGGTCATCTAGTACCACTTGAGCGATCTAACTTTGCATTCGTGTTAGGATCGAGTGGCGCGATGAATTGAGTGGTTAACTCCTTTGAAAAATGATTGTGAAAATGCTAACACACATGCACATGGTGGTGTATACTTGGTGGTGTTGGCACATTTGCAAAGGAGAAGAAGTTGGAGTTGAAAAAAATCAACTCGGCGAAGAAACAGAGGCGAAACCAGTCACTGGAAGTGACCAAACGCTAGCCTCAGTGGCACCTGCATGTCCGGTCAGTGGCTATGGTACTGGCGCTAGAAGTGATCGGACTCGCAGGAGTCTACGTTCGGTCATGCTGACGTAGGGTGACGTCATGACACGAGGCACGACGGTGACACGTGGCTGCTCTAGCGCGGTGAGGGCACGAGCGAACGCTAGCTTGCGTCCGATCACCTTCGAACGGACGCGGTAGGTCACGTAGAAGCTGCTCGGTGACTTCTGTGGAACTGACCTGACGCACGGGCGCTGGCTTGGATCGACACGTCTGGTCGTGGCTTGGTGGCGCGTGGCTACGCATGACCTGACACAGCGCTTGCGAGTCAGGTTGAGGCTCGGGTGCATCCGATCATGGTTACCATTGGACCACTGAGCTAGCCGTTGGACATTGACGCTCGATGTTTAAAGGAGAGGACTCGTGGCTTGATCGTGTTGACCGGACGCTGGCCGCAGTGTTAGGTCACATGGACCTGGGCGTCTAATCACCTCAGGTTTTGCCCAATGAAGGGGTAACAGCTCTATTTGACCGTGGGGTTATAAATAGATGCCTTGGCTAACCTTGGGCACACTAGAGCCTTGGTGGCTTATGTGGTAGTACTTGGGAGCCCTCCAACTCACTTGTGATTAATAGTGTTGATCCGATCAAGTGAGTGAGCGATTCTAGTATGATTGCATCGAATGGCACTAGGTGATTGTCTTGCAAGCCGGTGGGCTTGTTACTCTTGGAGGTTGCCACCTCCTAGATGACTTGGTGGTGGTCTCCGTCGAAGCCCGTAAGAAGCTTGTGCGGTGCTCTAGAGAAGAGCTTTGTGAGGGGGCATTGTGCTCGCCCCGCGAGAGCCGTGAAGAGCAACTCTAGTAAAGAGCATGTCATTGAGCTACCACACTTGCGGTAGGTTCTTACGGAACCCTACGTGAGGGCTCGGTTTGTGGGAATACCGATTAGCCACCGAACCACGAGGTGTTGGTCGACACAACGTGGACGTAGCTTGGTAGCAACCTCGCGAACCTTGGGAGAAAAATCACCGTGTCAACATTGTCTTCATCATCTTCTCGGTGGTTTGCCTTCATGCAACACAAGCTTGTATTTACTTTCATATACATTGTGCTTGTGTAGTTGCTCTTATAATAGTTAGCTTGTGTAGCTTGCTAGTTACCTTTTTGCTTGTGTAGCATAGAAGTAGCCCCCTTGCGTGACTAATTTGGTTTATGTAACCTTGTTAGTCACATTGCTTAGTTTGTGTAGCTAAGTAATTTATGCTCTCTAATTTAGCTTGTGTAGCCTTGTTATTGAGTATTGCTAGTGAGCTTAGGAGCTTTGTGCTTTTGCATCACTAGTTGTGTAGGAGCTCCCCCGGTTGGTGTCACAGAACCTCCTAAATTATATGGCCCATATGCACTAGTCATTGTCCCTAAGACTTCTGACGGCTATGCATGTACACCAGATAACCTAAGAAGATCTATCAAGTGCCCTCACAGGACCCCGATTCAACTACATTTGACAACTCATACCAGGATCAACAAAAGAGTAACTACAATATTATAACATTTGTTACAAAACTTTACATCAGAGTGCGAAAGAATAACAATAATGAATTTTATAAATCATGATTAAGTTAACTTTTTACAAACTTAACTTGTATTGCGGAAGTCGAGTAGAACTATAGAAGACAACTTAGGTAAAGCACCTAAGTCAGGAGAGGACAACCTGATCATATCGAGCCCACCGACATGACCTCGGTTAACAGTACCAGTCAGTACCTGTAACAGGGGTTAACAAAACCCTGAGTACTCAATTGTACTCCGCAAGACTTACCCGATAAAAAGAAAAGACTCTAAAGATATGCTGGCTTAAGGGAAGTAGTGAATCTAGAAAAGAGAAGTTTTGTAGAAAAGCTTACTACCAGTGCATCCTTGCTTTCAAACTTTTAATTAAGTTTTGGCTCCAGTTTTAGTATAGCCTAATTATAGCTAACTTTTGTACCTGTATCTATCTCAATCATAAATATAAGCATTACACTAGTTATTCATTTCTTTTCCATCTCAAGTCCAACAGTAATCATGTTCCAGTTGTTGCTACGATGTTGGTGCAAGGTCAAGACTCCTTTCTCGTGGAGTAACGACGATTCGAACCGCTTGATCTACCCAGCTGGGGCTTCCTAACCACACGACATAT
This sequence comes from Saccharum hybrid cultivar R570, assembly GCA_038087645.1. Lineage (NCBI taxonomy): Eukaryota > Viridiplantae > Streptophyta > Magnoliopsida > Poales > Poaceae > Saccharum > Saccharum hybrid cultivar. Next base: position 4,350,774 of record JAQSUU010000190.1, on the reverse strand, counting down.
GCAAGTCCTTGACCTACATATATCAACTCTTACTTGGGTCGCCCAAAACCAGAACGTGTCCATCGTCACCTAAGAGCATAGTACTCCTCGAATCCGGCCCAATTCTAGCCCCGAGGGTACACGCTACTCTCGCCATCTCTCCACTCCCAGTACGAGGTTAGACGTTCTCGTGATAGAATAACCAAAGTAAGGCTTACCCAACATGGGTACATGGCTAGTACTATTAAAAACTCCTTGACTCGAGGGCCAACAACATACGGTCCTTAATCGACACAGATGTGACCAACCAACAAAGACGATTCCCATGCCCCGTCCGGTCTCAAGTTTATTCTCATATTCATTTCCACATGCTCTCATGACCTGTCATTAGGTCAGGAGAAGCAAGGAATAAACTTGTTCTTGTCATCAAAGAAAATATTATTCGACTTCTACCGAAGTCTAAGCATTACTAAGCATAAGAGATCGACCTACATATACTTGTGGGATATCATCTGGATATAAATGTAGATCAAGGTAATCATGCAGCAACGGTATCAACCAACTCCTACTAACTTAATGCACATTACACTAGACTCTAAGTGTAATAAAGCATTTATAAAATAGAAGAGTGGTTATATGTCCAGGGCTTGCCTGCGTTGCAGCGGTGGTTAGTTCTCGTAGAAGTCAAGTTTGACACCAACATCACGGGTGGATGACACCTTTCCGAAGATTGATCAACACCAACCTCGTCATCACTTGTTCACCACGAATCTTCTCACTCTCGTAGGCACTACACGTATATAAATGATGCGATGCTTAACATGATGGAATGCATGCCATGATGCATGATAATGAACAAGACATAGCATAAAAGGGACATTTAGAAAGGATAAACATTAGTTATCTACTTGAGTACAACTTTCCTTCGCGGTACAGTTGCAATCCAACAGAATTATTAAACAACATTAATCACATTAAGATATTAAGAAAACTACTTTACTTTTTACCCAAGAGGTTGCATCTAATAACAAGTAATTCTACCACAAGACCACTAAGTATTAACATAAGTAAGTTATTAACTACTAATGACATATGCTAATTACATTAATCACATATCAATAATTCTTTAATTAACAAGTTAATCATGAACTCAAATAATTAATTAAAGTGCCAAGGGTCTTTACATGTTAATGACCCAAGGTCATCACTCAATCCCAAAATCACACCAACCCTAAATTATGATTTATTCTAATCATATAATCATTTATTAAATAATAAATAAAAGGCATGAAATAAAGTATATAATTAAAAGTTATCAAAATAGTACCAATATTTTTGTGAAGGTATATCTTAACATGCAAAGCATACTCACAAAGTTTCAAGATTTTTGGATACTTATTTGACTCACTAAAATTCATGGAATAAGCATTTATTAATTAAAAGAGCTAATTTTTAAGCATCTAAAAACTATTGATTTTTATGGTTTCATATTTTTAAAACATAGATCACATCATGTAGAGACAGAACCAAAAATTTTATGATTTTATCATGTACCAATAATTAGTTATAAAATTTACAAGTTTCAGTACTATTTTAACATTTCTGAAAAAAGAGAAATTCATTTTTCTTTCACTGCTGTCGCTGACAGGGCGACCCTGATGGTCAGCCTGAGCTGACCACGGCGACTCCGGCCGATGACCGACGATATCTCGCCGGTGGCGAGGTCTTTGGCGGTGGAACTCGCTCCTACAGTCTTCACCACGACCAAGCGCATCCCCCGGGCTAACCGATTGAACGGGCGAAGCACGGCAGACGGCACGGTGGCGGCCATGGCGGCTTGGCACAACTCCGGCGAGGCGGAGACGGCGAACGTAGGCTTCTCCGGTGACGACGAAGGCATCGGCAGCTTCACCACACTCCGACGAACACGAACGGCAAGACAAATGAATCGATTACGACTCCTAACAAGCACAGCCACGTGCGCAGCGGCGAAACAGAGCAGGGCTCACTGGCGAGCACACGGACCGGCGGCTAGGGCGCGGTAGCGATCAAACAAACGACATAGGAAGCTTTGGAAGCTCACCGCGACTCTAGAACACGAGCTGGTTGAAGCTAAAGCTGATCGGAGCAACCTCGACCGCGGCGGCGGTGATGGCGGCGGCGTGAACTGAGGAAGACGACGGCGTTCCGGTCAAACCTGGGCACGATTGGATCAAAGGTCAAGCGAATAAGCAGAAGGGAACCCAGGAGGGATCAAAACAAGAATCAATTGGAAGAATATGCCACCCGAGTGGCCTGGCCACGGCGAGGTGGCGCACGACGGAGCTCTGTCCGTGCGCGGGGAAGAAGACGGCGGCGTGCGGACGGCTCAAGTGAAACGAGGCTGTGCGGCATGGATCAACAAGTACGCCAAGGCGTTTCGGAGCTTGTGGCGCGGCCAATTGCGGCGACCGGTGCTCAGCGGAAGCAGCGCGGCACGGCGGAGCAGAGATGCACGGTGATGGCGGCGGAAGGAAGAAAAGAAGAAGCTGGTAACCGGCTATGGCTCAAATAGACGAGGGTGAGACGCTGAGGACTTTCCAGCAGCTTCGTGGACTTGAACACGCGGTCGACCACGCGTCCAAGCGTTGGAAACGCCGAGAAGGGCGTCGGCGGTGACGAAGCAGGCAGGCTGCTCACCGAAAATACTGTAGCAGCTAAAACCACATCATTTATTCTTTTTCTGTTTTCTTCAAATTACTCCTAAATTTGCATAGCAACTTTAAAATCTCCAAAAACGAAAGTTGTTCAACTTCTCTAGATCTCCAACTTTGATTTTTGGACCAAACTCAGATTTTGAATAGTTTTTAAAATTTGAAATCAAATTCAAATGGGAGCACTTTTAGGATTTCAGAAAATTCAAAATTACTTTAAATTTTTGAATAAAACTTGAAAATCTGTAAAAATAGAAATTGTATATCTTTGGAAGATCTACCACTTTCATAATTGGGCCATCACCCAATTATGCCTACTTTTTGAAATTGAGTTGAAATTCAAATTTGAGATTTGAATCTTTTCAATTTTATTCAAAATTTTACATTGAAACTTTGAAAACTCAAAACACTAAAGTTGTACGTCTAGGTAAGACCTGCAACTTTGATTTTGAAACCATTTCCAAATTCTGCTTCTATTTTGAAATTGTAATAGGGAAATGAAAAGGGGTCAAATTTAAATTCGCTTCTTTTCAAAATTACTCCAAATTTTACACTGAAACTTTGGAAACTCAAAACACCAAACTTGTAGCCCTTGAAAAGATCTAAAAACTTGGTTTTAAACTTTCTCCCAAATTTTTCTTAGATTTTAAATTACACAAAAAGGGATAAAACGAGGTTTTCCGGAAATCAGGATTTTGAATTCAATTGATTATTCTTTTTAACTAAAACATGATTAATCCTTTAACACTGATAAAACATTATTTCATGTGACAAGCAACATGGCATTATTAACGTATTAAGCATACTAATAAAAATAACATATCCCATCACTATTGAAACATGTGAAACATTTAAATGAACATCTAAAACATTTCAGCACTTTACTTGAAACATAGGCAATAAAAAAACATTACCATGCTATGCATGAAACATGTGCAACATTTACATGTAACAATGCAACATGTGGTGCTTGTTTGACATGATGTTTGATGCTTATGCTCTGAGGATGCTCATGATCAAGCTTTTAATTGTTTTTAACATCCGGGATGTTATAGCTGGCAAAGTACTAGTGCATAGGTTTGTGTGACCTTGCTCTAAAATTATTTAGGTGAGCTCTAACTAGCCTGACACCTTAGTTGCTTGTTTAGGATCTTTATTAGGTGCTTGTGAACATAGATAGATGAGTGTAGTCTTGGCTAGACCGATAGTTATAATTCCACACTTGTCTCGGTTAGCCGGCGCGATTAAGTTTTAGAAAGGACTATTCACCCCCCTCTAGTCTGCCATCTCGCCCCTACAGATGGCCTGCCTGCCTGTCTAAAAATGACTCGCAAAGGTGGTCGGGACGCCACCTCTTTTAATAGAAAACTACCGTCTCTAAAAGTACCTTTGTAGTAGTGTTTGGAAATAGGTCCATAACACAACATAATTTATAAGATTATTTATTTAACAATTTTTTCTATGATTATGAGCATAAGGTACACTTATACAGCTGTATATTTCCACACATTTGTAAATGCTTATTATGTTTCATGCTTACAGGAGTATTATTGGTAAAACCATTCATGTTTCTCACTCATGAAAACCAGAATTTCCATGCTCGAGGATGGAGTCACTCCATGCATAACTTGTTCCCCTATATATTCATTATATACTAGGTACACTACACTAGTTGATCAATTACTGTCACTAGTTTTCTTGAGTTCTATTGGCTTCATTGTAGCTTTGTCAACACTAGTTTTTTTAGAGTTTATTATCGCTAGCTTCGTCAACACATGTAAAATGTTTGTTAAGTGACGACATCTTTTTGAGCCTCTTGTTTAAGGTTACAAACACAAGAATCTTCTTTGTGTCATATATAGAATGTTACATCTTGAAGTCCCTGAGGGTATGGACATCTCATATGTGTTGCATGCTTACATTTGAGACAAACTCTCCACCCCTATTATAGTTATAAATGTCTACATTATTTGGCCACATATATTAGCTTGCACTAAAATAATGTACATATACATTCATTGCTAATGCTTCGGTATGACATAGCTAGCACTGTTGTGCTTTACCTGTGTCAGCTTAACCACACTCTCTACTTAATGCAGATTGGATCTATCTTCAACTATTACGACCCCTCTTGGGTTGCTACTCTTTCTTCTTTGGCTGTTAAATTGAATAAGGAATGTCATTGTCAATTTAAAGTATAATGACAGTTTAAAAATTGAATCTAGGTTTATATATCTTTGGAGAAGATAGGACCTACTTGTTCTTTGGTAGTAGCTTTGTCTCCATCCTTATTAACATTTGTGATGCCACTAGCAGTTTCAGTACTGGAATCTTTAGTTGGTTCTGATGGTCAAGCTAAAAGAAAACATGATCAAAGGATGAACTAAGAACCCTTGAGAATTAGTTATGATATGGTTAGTAATAATGATTACATTGCTATACAAATGTGAAGAATGAAAGTTAGATAGTACACCTTTGTTCTTCCCAATGGCATCGTCTTGACCTTTATCTATCCCAGCAACATCTTTATTAGTTGCATGAAACTTTTGGTTATGCTCTACCTTCTCATCCTTCGTCCATACTCCATGCCTATCCAATGTAAAATCTGGTATCTTCATGATCTTCATGAGACTCTTGACCACTTCCTCATCTATATGCTTCACAACATCATCCTTATCCTTTTCTTGTGTTGCATCCTTATTAACCACAATTTCCACATATTCAATTTTTTCCAATTCTGAACGGATCTCATCCCATCCCATTTTGAAATTCTGGAGATACCTCAGACGCAATGTCTTGATGGAGGTTGATTTCTTTGTGGAAAACCTTTCCATGTCTCCACCTCTCAAGTATAGCTTCTTGAGCTTCTCATGCCATTCAAGTTCTAGCTTTTCCTTGGGGTAGCACCGAATGTCCAGTTTCATGAGGTCTTTTGGCAACTGAAAGCTGGTCCATCTCTCAACAAGATCCTCCCGCTTCTTTTTCACCTTTTCCGTGTCACCCTCCAATATGCTTGGTATCTCACTCCATGTAATTGTGAGTTTCCGAAGGTTGGTGAGGTACTTAAGATCTTCCATCTCACTCTTGCCTACATTAGCATCAGTGGTGATGCTAACAGTGAGCTTTTGGAGCTTCTTCAACTTTTTGAGGTCTTGTATTCGACATGCCTTCTTCCCTTGTGTTCCAGTTGCAAACACGAAGCCCTTGAACACCTGCAACTCTGTGAGGAATGTGATTCCTCGGCCAATGTGCTCCAACATGTAGCACTCAGTGAGATCCAAATGGGTAAGTTGTTTCAATTGTGTGATGACACTTGCTGTCACTTTGACTAGGTTTTGGCAGCCTCGCATGTCTAGGATTACAAGTTTCTTAAGGGTCTCGATCCCTTTTGGAAGCTCCGTTAGACGTGATAGCCCACGGAGACCAAGGTATCGAAGGTTCTTGAGCAAGCCAATGGCATTCCGTGAGTCCAGTCCATCCACTTCCATGTATGTCTTGTCGTCGAGATTATTCCACCGGCCAAGCTGCAGCACAACCAAGCATTCGGCAAGGTTCAAGAATGCGAACTTGGATATGGGGTACACATGTGCATTGACATTGAGGATCACTCGCTTCCCTTCAAATAATGGTGGAATACCATCAACATATTCAAGCTGAGAGCTGGGCTTGATGTTTTGTGCTCCCTACACCAAAGTGTATGTGTCAAGAACATCATTTATGTGTACTTGTGCACATTAGTAAGTACATACATATCGTTGCAATGTAGTAGTACATAGCTTGTACAACAAAATTAGAATTAAGTTCATTTGCCTAACACATTAGGCATCTACTAATATTTTGCAGGCACTGGTTGCCTTAAATTGAGAAAAGGAATTGGACCAAATGAAAGGAAATTATGCATACCCATACAATTTTATTATCAGAAGGACTAATATGTTGATATATGGACGATATCTAAACTATTACTAGATTTTCATAAACCGGTGCTATCAAATTGCATATAAGGGTATATAATCTTATCTAAGTGACCAAGTCATTTAGATAAGATTAGAGATCTTAATATGCCGTTCGATAATACGCAGACCTGAATGACGATATAGTAATAATTTAGCCACACACGCATAGTTACTCTTTATTTGTTGCTAGGTTCTCATCACATTGCTTCTGATAAAATATAAACCAAAGTGCCCCCTCCAAAAAAATCATATAAGGTACCCCTTACACCTATTTCTAAGTTATCCGCATCTCTTAACCTAAAAGTATCGTTGTCCCTTGGATTGTTTCTGTGCTTTTCACCTAAATAGTAGCCCCTCCATCCTAGAATGATAATCATATTTGCACGGGAAAAGTGAAAATTCACAAAATTTGAAAAATAGTTTTTCAAATTATATACAAGTTTATAGGACATAAAACTTGCATCAATAGATTTGTGTTCAAAGTGCCTATGAGATTATGTTGATTCTTTAGGAAATGGCAATATATTGTAAGAGAAATTATTTGTTTTTTCTCCCATCACTACTATGTGGCAGAGTCTTATGGGCAGACAAGAAAAAAAAAGAAAATGAATTTGTGTGAAGAAATATCATAATAATATCAAGAATGTTAGTTAGAACTAGAAAAACAATGTTGCAGAAGTCACTATATGCACATAAGAAATCATACACTTATAAAATCCACATCATATGCATTTGACAAAGTTCTAATTTTGGAACGGATTGGAGTTTCTCATTGCTGTACGCTTGAGTTACTGGACTAGTGATATATAACCGTGTCTATAGAATCCAACCCTTGTAATGTATTATTAATAGAAGTTTAAAATATACAAGAGGAGCAACCATATTTCTTATTTTAAGAAATGTGGACGTGCAATTGCAGTGTTGTCATAGACTAAACTAATAGATTCGATAATAAAGTGTTGATGAATTGTACCTTGATTATTAGCTGGTCCTCCTTAGCTTGGGTAGAGTCTTCGTCCTTGTGGGAAGGTGCCTCATCTTTCGTCGTCGGTTGCTGCTGGTCCTGGTCCTGGACACGGCTGCCCTTGCCCTGCAAGGAAGGTTCCTTTGTTACCTTCTTGCTTTTTCTCCCGGCCTGTGACTCATCTTTCTTCCTGGCCTGATGTGACTGTGACTGTGACTGTGACTCATCTTCCATGCGCATCATCTGCAGCAAGGGACGATTGCCTGCTGTCAAGCAAAGGATGCTGGAGTTGAGTTGCAGGTCGGCGGGGCTGCCCTTGTCGTCCAGCTCGGCGAAGCGATCACCCCTCGCCTGGCGCTTCAGCATCCAGTGCACTAGGGGGTTCACCTGGCAGCCATGGATCACCTTGCTGCACCAGTTCTTTATCGGCACCAGGAAGCCGTGATCAGAAAGCATGAAGAAGATGCCTTCGGCGTCATCGTCCCTTCTGTCGGCGTCCGCGCCTTTACCCTGCGGCGCCGCCGCCGGCGAATCACTTGTTCTGCCGCCACCACCAGCAGCAGGAGGAGGAGGAGCCCGCGCTGCATGCGCTGGTGGATCGCTCCGGTGCCGCAGGTTGAACTCCGCCACCCACCAATAGATCATGGTCTGCTTCTTCACCTCGGAGGCGAGCTCGAAGACGGAGAAGGTGAGGAGGCACTTCTGCCTCACGCCGCTTAGCTCCTTGGTGTACTCCGTCGCGAGAAGCCTTGTGAAAGCTTCCTCGAGGATGTGCTCCAGGCGCACTTCCTCTCGCCGCCAATTCGGATGCTGCTGCTTCTGCTCCACCCCTGAGGCCGGCTGCTGCTTCTCGTCCAGCGCCGACGCTGGCTTGGCCTCGCTGTCTTCCTTCCCACCCGTATCGGAAGCCTTTGCTGGCTTCTCCTCCTCCTGGGACTGGGAGCGGCGGTGCTTGTTATACAAGGACATGACGAACTGAACCAGCCGGCCCACCATCTGAAACTTCTTCATCAAAGGGCGCTTCTTGCCATCCTGCGCCGGCGGCTTCATCTCCCCTTCGCCCTTCTCCACTGCAGGCTTGCCAGCGCTGTCCACCGGGAGCGGCATCTCCCCCGGCGTCGGCGGCTTCGTCTCTCTGCCTCTGGGGCGGAGGAATAGCAAGCCCACGGCAGCCTGGAGCCATCGCCACCGACGACGCGCAGGCTTCTCTTCTCCCTCCTGCGGCCTTGCCGCTGCCGGTGCGGCGTCCTTCTCCTCCTGGACCGAGGGGGCTTGTTCCGGAGCGCCGCCTTCTTGCTTCCGCGGCGGCTGCTGTGGTGCTGGTGCAGTGACTTGCTTCTCAGCCTCAGCCTCAGCCGCCGTCGCCATCGTCTCCTGTGACGATGTCTCAGCTGGCGGAGGCAATGTGGCCACTTGCTCCTGCCCTGGCTCCGGCCGCTTGCCGTCCAGCGCCGCCGGCTTCGTCTCGCCTTCGCCCTTCCCCGCTTCAGGCTTGGATGGAACACGGACAGCGCTGCCGCTGTCCTTCTGGGGCGGCGGCGGCATCTCCCCTGGCATCGTCTTCTTCTCCTCCAGCCCTGACACCGGCTGCTTGTCGCCCGGCGGTGTCGCGGCTGTCGCCGGCTTCGTCTCTCCGCTTTTGGGGCGGAGGAAGAGCAAGCACACGGCGGCACGGAGGCTTCGCCACCGACGACGCGCGGGCTTCTCTTCTCCTTCCGCCACCCTTGCCTTTGACGCGCCCTTCTCCTCCTCGTGGACCGAGGAGGGTAGTTTCGGGTCGCCGCCTTCTTGCTTCCGCGGCGGCGGCGGTGTAGGTGCGGCCGCCTCAGCACTCTCTTGCGCCGGTGTTTCAGCTGGCGGAGGCAATGCGGCAACTTTCTGTGACATGGTTGCTACAGGTGGCTGACCGTCTGCCTCCGTCGTGGTTTGCTCCGGCGCGCCAACCGCAGCCACGGCTACGGTCTCTTGCGGCGGCGGCGCCCGGTGAGGCGACTCTGCTTTAGGCAGAGCAGAGTCGAGTGTGGCAGTGCCGCCGCCGGCGGTTTCGGTGTCTTGTGAGGCAGAAATCGGCGTGTCAACTTCCAAGCGGGGCTCCGCCACGGCGGCAGGCGCATGGGGAACCGTTTCTTGCGGCAGTGGAGGGGGTGTGGCAGCAGTTTCTTTGCCGGGCTCCGCCATGGCTGATTGGCTGTCTCTGTCTCGAGGCTGGAACCCGAGAGGAGGTTTGAGGCTGTGACAGGAGCAGGCAATGCAATTGGGAGCAAGAGCAAGACGATGATGACCGGTTTATAGCTGACGCGCGCAATTCCTAGCTTGGGTATGTCTGCTACTCTGCTTTCCTGATTCCTTGCTCTTGCTTGTTCCGTCGACGTAGCTTTGGACATGCATGCACGCCACTGTCAGCCAAGGATGCTCCCTAGTCCCTACGTTGCACTTTGAATCAGACATTCAGACACTGTAGTTTGGTGAATGTAGCAGTGTAGAGTTAATGTAATTACACTGCACTTTACAATGTAACAGTGCTCTGTTCTTCTTCTTCTTTTTGCGACGAAAGAAGAATTATATTATATGATAGTTGGGTACATCAACACGTTACAGACACTCTGAATTATAAAATAGTATTCATGTTGTGAATAGCACAACTCAAAACCTAACTTATCAAATGCTTTGCAGTATGGATGACCGCACATGCAAACACTCGGCAAATGGCCTGAGAACAAATGGCCAACGAACGACTGCCGACTTTCCTGCAGGTGGAATTGAGGAACTTCTTCTTTCTGGTGTCTTTCTTCTTCTTTCTGCCACCGAAGAGTGAGGAAAACTGATCTGAAAATTATTCTCCTTAGTCTTTCATCGTGGCCAGATCTAACCACAGCAAAACGGAGAAGAGACCGGAGAAAATTATTCCATGACGGCGATATCATCTCCGCCTTGATGCCGCCGTCCGGAAACAAAAGTCTCCATGTCGTCATGTCAATGAAGATGCTGACGCCGACATTATCGCCCTCGTCTTCAACGGAGCCGCCATGGAGAATATGATTCCACCCTTCATCTTCATCGTTGCCGGAGAGGGGGAGAAGGAGGAGATGAAACTTCAATACCAAGAAAATTGGCATGAAGAAATACTTACCATAATAACTCGATCTACTAGGAAAAACCTATTAAAAATAATAGATCCTCACTTCCTTCAGCCCCCTGAAACATTGCCTTTGAAACCTGCAACGCTGCAAGCAAGAACTAGATCCTGTCATGAGTGCACATCGTACAGACTAGTGCGTGTCATATACATAACAGGGCCGGCCCTAGGGGCGGGCGGACGGGGCGGTGGCCCCGGGCCCCCAATCCCATGGGCCCCATCCCAGGTATATACGTACTACTATAGTATTCAGTAGTACATTTGTTGCTTGGTTAAGGCCCAGCAGTGCAGTTTGTGTCGTTTGCTAGCCTGACCCCAGAAGGCCTTCGGCAACTCGCGACTCCTACTATCTGGCTGACTCCCGATTGACGAATTGACGATCATTGGGTCGCTCCACACCTCGACACATAGAGATGTGACTTGTCGAGACGCGAGTAACGCAACGCTGTGACGCCGACGTGGACACGTGGTCAACCGATCACCCAACGGGCAACGGCGGCGGGTGGCCATCTCGGACTCTCCTTTCTAAAACGATACTAGGCGTAGCTCTGGCTGCTTCGTATGAACCAGGACACCAGGTATGCCGTATGCCCTATGCAGCATGTCCGTATAGTCCCAAAAGCCAAAAATCACCCCAACGTAAAAATAAGCTTCCAACAGTGCGAAGAAAAAAGCAAGCACGAGTAGATGAATTAATTTGATAGCAGAGATGGTCTATACATGTTTTTTTAAGAATAATTCAAGCGCTTCAAGAGATCCAAACAAGTTGGTGATAGTTATTGTCGAGGAACCAAAACATACCATCATTATTGGCTTCGCATCGAGGAACGCTAAAAAAATTTAAATATGTATGAATTATTTCTTATAAATATTGCTTTTGTATACGTAGTTAAGTGTCTACCATTAACACTTCATATATATAAGCGTTTAGTTCATATGTATATAAGGACTCCTAAATTTAGGTTTGGCCCCGGGCCCCTAAAACTCAGGGCCGGCCCTGCATATACTCATAACTCATGTAGGGCAACGAAACCATATGATGCAAGCATCTTGTTCAGTACGGCTGTGTTTAGTTCCCAAATTTGGAGTGCCAAAATTCACTGTAGCGACATTGTAGCATTTTGTTTGTATTTGGTAATAATTGTCCAACCGTTGACTAATTAGGCTCAAAACGTTCGTCTTGCAAAGTACAACCAAACTGTGCAATTAGTTTTTGATTTTATCCACATTTAGTATTCCATGCATGTATCACAAGTTCGATGTGACGGGGAATCTTTTTTTTGCATAGTGTACTTTTCAATGGAACTAAACACAGCCTACAAATCCTCCACTAAGTGGAATAGTAAAAACTCTTTAGAAAAATATACTTAGGGGAACATAGGAATTTCATAGTAATTGACAAAAATCAGTTCAATCTCACAGTAAAAAAACGCAAAAACATAGAATTTTCCCACGTTCCAAGCATATTCTTAGAAGTTCTAAAAAAATTGAAACTATGCACATCTATGGTGAATACATTGTAGTAAAATCTTGTAACATGCCAGATGTTAGGAAACAATTAAAACTTGATTATGAAGCATCATCAAGCATAAACATCAAATGACATGCCATCAATGCACTCATGTTGCACCAGTTATTTTAGTCATGTTGCATGTGTTGCATATGTTTCATATGCCATGTTTCGCATGTTGCAAAAAGAGTCTCATATGTTGTCTTGCGATGTTTCATATCGAGTATGGCTATGTTTCAAAGTAATGTTTCATAGGTTTTGATCAATGTTTCGTATGTTACATATACATGTTTCACATGTTTCAATAGTAAATTGTTATGTTGATTTTAATAATAAAATGCTTTATATGTGTTTATGCCATATTGCTTATCACATGAAATAATGTTTTATTAGTGTTAAATAATTAATCATGTTTTAGTTAAAAAAGAATAATAAAATGAATTCAAAACCCTGAATCCAAAACCCTATTTTTACCCCTTTTAAAATAATTCAAAATCTAAGAAAACTTTGGGAAAAAGTCTAAAACCAAGTTTGTAGAACTTTTCAAGGGCTACAACTTTGGTGTTTTGAGTTTTCAAGGTTTTAGTGAAAAATGTGGAGCAATTTTGAAAAGAAGCAAATTTCAAATTTGACCCCTTTTCATCCCCAAACTTAAATTTCAAAATAGAGGCAGAATTTGAAAATGGTTTGATTAGCAAAGTTGTAGGTCTTGGCTAGATGTACAACTTTGGTGTTGGGATTTTTTGAAGTTTCAATATAAAATTGAAAGTAATTTCTAAATTACCAAATTTCTGAAAAGTGTCCCCTTTTGATTTTAAATTCAAATTTCAAAATCCAGATCGAATTTGGAAAAGTGTTCAATACAAAACTTGTAGATCTTGAAATTATGAAGATTTCATATATTGGAAATTTTTCAAGTTGCTACATGATTTTGGAAGTAATTTCAAAATTTCCGATTAGGGTTTGGTGGTAGGGGGAAGCTACGGTGCACCGACGAATCACCGCCGGGCAGCGCACGGCATGGGCGCCGGCGAGCCGCCGGGCTGCTTCCAGGCCGTTCCCGCGAGCTCTCGATCGCCACCTCAACCGCGCGCGTCTTCTAGCACCGCCAGCGAGGCCGGAGACCCTTTAAAAGCCCGAGCACGCCGTCGTCTTCCTTTCCCTTGTTTTGCCGTCGCCGCCGTAGATTTTCGTCGTTTGAATTTCGCCACCGTTGCACCACCTCCACCCTTTCTAGCTTGTCAGCAGCTCCGCTTTTGTTCTGTGAACGTGCTGAGCTAACCAGTGCACCACCTCGCCGCAGCAATCATCGCGCACGAGCTGTCTTCTCCATCTCCGGCTGGGCTCCGCCGTGGGCAAGCTTCACGTGGTCTGACCTGCACAGTAAGCCAAATCCAGTAACGTCTTCACGTTACTTTTCGCCTTGTGACATAGATCACGATCGGCTCGATAATTTAGTCTCTACTGCTTTAGAACAACCGGAGCAACGCTGCCATCGTCGGTGCGTGTCGCCGCCGTGGCCATCGTCGTCAACCTGGTGTTTCCGTCACGTCTCTGAGCTCGCCAACGTGCCCAGTAGCATCTCGGTGAGCTCCTGAAGCTGATGCTTCCTTTTGTTTAACCTTTACCGCACCATAGTGCTGTGTCCTCGCGTCGTCGGCGAGCTCCGTGCCGCCATGGCTGTCGCGTTCGTAGCCGAGCCGTTCGGAACCGTTTCGAGTTGGTTTAGTTGAAGCAATACATCCAGCTAAGCTCGTGCATCACGTTGGTGCCGTAGTTTCCACCGGAGAAGCTCCGACGAGCGATCTCCGCCGTTGCCCCGCAGCTGTGTCCGCCAAAGATGCCACCGTGCACGAGGTCATGCCCGAGCTGCACCCTTAGCTACTCAAATTGATGCACCGTGTCAAGGGGAATGTGTTGGTGAAGACGCTACCGTTGTTGGTGTCGTCGTCGGCGAGTTGTGCCGCCGGTCAGCGCTGGCTGACCAGCGGGGCAGCCCTGTCAGCGAGCGAGGAGAAATATAGGGAGGCGAGCGTGCGGGCGCGCGCGCAAGCGGGCTGCTTGCTGGGCCGAGCGCGAGCACGAGCGATTGCGCGCGGGCGAGTGGGCCGCCTGCGTTGGGCCGGCCTGGTTCGAGGAAGAAGAGGCATGTGTTCTTCTTTTTCTTTTTCTGAAAATACTAATAAAACTGAACCTTGTAAAATTTGTATTAAAATAAATAGACATGATAAAATTATGAAATAATTTGTGTAGCTCTTTTATGATACTAGGGAATATGCACGTGAGGCACGCACGTGTCTATAAAACGTAAAAATCAATATATGCACTTAGGAATAGATGGATTATATGGGATTTGTTAATTTCAGGTGCCTGAATTTTAGTTTACTTTCAGACGACGGTTATTGCATATACTTTATACCAAAATTGCAATTTTAGCTTGTTGCAATTTCTGTAGACACAATATGCAATCTTTGGTTCCGAGAATAAAACATGTTAGACAAAACAAAAAATCTGATAAAATCTGATGTGTTGGCACAAAGACATTTTAACAATTTACAATTATGTCTATAGTCAGACAAGGATAGAAAGTTGATATGTTATGACACAAAGACAAATAACAAATGACCAGTTTAACAATTTACTCGTACTAATTGATAGTACATGTCTATTGTCTGAAATCATCTTAAAATTCAGGCACCTGAAATATAGAAGAAGTGGGATTATATATAATATGAGGCGTTTGTTAATTCTAGAAGGACCATGCCATGCAAAAAAAAGACACAATCTAAATCTAAACCATGTAAAGAATCTCACCGTAAGTGTGTGCGGCTCTGATTTAGACAGAGCTGCCGGTGTCGTTTTATTACTCAATGACGGTGCCAGGTTTCACGAGCTTGCCATCGACGATGTCGAAGAGTTCGATGGCGACGTTGTGTAGCAGTTGTTTTCCTAGACGATGTCAGCGGTGCGGTTCTTGATCTTAGCCTAGAGGTCTGCATGCGTGCGGAGCGGCATGGGCGTGGATTCAGCATGTGTCTGCGACTACAACAAGCTTTATCTCCAATTGTGTATGTATATATCAATCTCCAACGAAATTTCTCTGATGATTGGCAGTACAAGATGTAATCAAGCCTGCGCCATTGCTGCTTGTTATCCCAAAGGATCTATCCAGTAGTTTAAACACGTACGTCCTTGACGCATAGGGCCATAGGCCTAGCAAACGAGTCCCATTATATCACGTAAGAAGCAAATATAGATATGACCTCCCTCTCGTCTCGGCCTCGGCGTCTTTGTTCGCGGCCCGGATGAGGTTGCCTGTGTTACCTTAGTAGTGTTAACTTGTTAGTTTATTATTTTCCATTATATCACGTAAGAAGCAAATATAGATATGACCTCCCCCTCGTCTCGGCCTCGGCGTCTTTGTTCGTGGCCCGGATGAGGTTGCCTGTGTTACCTTGGTAGGGTTAACTTGTTAGTTTTTTATTTTCCTTTTTGTCGTAACAAACAAAATCACATGTTTTCTTTTTTTAGGAATTTTAGTTTAGGAGGATTCTTACATCTTACATGTAAGATCTTGGATGACGGAAGGCTCATATAGCACGATGTCTGAATCGAACGGTTTTGTACGATGACGAGTGCAAGCGCCGCTACAGCGTCCATCTCTGGGTAGCGTGTCCATGTTGGACACGGTTAGGGGGACGTGGGATGAGATTGAGTTCTGGATGGTTACATCTTATAAGATGTAAGATCACGTATGACGGAGGGCTCATATAGCACGAAGTCCAAATCCAACGGTTAATACGTAGGGAGATCCCTAAAAAAACTCGCTCTTTTATAGTAGGATGCTTGACATGAGAAAAATATGAAATGATCATTTCAGTACTTTTAATATGCTATAAAAATTAGTTCTTTTAATTAATAAATGAACCTTCTATGATTTTTTTGAAGCTAAAATATTAATCCAAAAATTATGAAATTTGTTTTTATAGCTATTTCATGATAATACTAACCTTCACAAAAAGTTTGGTGTCAATTGGATAACTTCTAACCATGTACTTTATTTCATGCCTTTTATTTATTATGCTTATATGATTAGAATAAATCATAATTTAGAGTTTGTGTGACTTTTGGATTGATTGTTGACCTTGGGTCATTAACATGTGATGATCCAGGGCGTCTTATTGAGTTGCTTGAGCTTACAATTAACTTGTTAACTAAGATTTGTTAATGATATTTCATGTACTTAATCAAAGTCATTAGGGTTAACCACTTAATGAACCCTAGTTGTAATACTAGTTAGTGTCATCAACTTAGGTCATTAATATTTACTAACTTACTTATGTTACTACTTAGTGGTCTTGTGGTAAAATTACTTATTATTAGATGCAACCTCTTGGGTAAAAAGTAAAGTTAAATAGTTTTCTTAACAACATCTTAAGGTGATTAAAGTTGTTTAATAATTCTGTTAGATTGCAACTGTACCGCGAAGGAAAGTTGTACTCAAGTAGATAACTAATGTTTATCCTTTCTAAATGTCTCTTGTATGCTATGTTTTGTTCATCATCATGCATCATGGCATGCATTCCATCATATTAAGCATCGCATCATTTTTTTATATGTGTAGTGCTTACGAGAGTGTTTGGATCGTGTTGATCAAGCTTCGGAGAAAGTGATCCACCCGTGGTGTTGGTGTCAAACTTGACTTCTACGAGAACTAACCACCGCTGCAACGCAGGCAAGCCCCCAAACATACAACCACTCTTCTGTTTTATAAATGCTTTATTACACCTTAAGTCTAGTGTAATGTGCATTAAGTTAATAGGAGTTGGTTGATACCGTTGCTGCATGATTACCTTGATCTACATTTATATCCAGATGATATCCCACAAGTATATGTAGGTCAATCTCTTATGCTTAGTAATGCTTAGACTTCGATAGAAGTCGAATAATGTTTTCTTTGATCACAAGAACAGGTTTATTCCTTGCTTCTCCTGACCTAATGACAGGTCATGAGAGCATGTGGAAATGAATATGTGAATGAACTTGAGACTGGACGGGGCATGGGAATCGTCTTTGGTGGTTGGTCTCATCTATGTCGATTAAGGACCGTCCGTTGCTGGCCTTCGAGTCAAGGAGTTTTGGATAGTACTAGTCACATACCCAAGGAAGGGTAAGCCTTACTTCGGTTATTCCATCACGAGAACGTCTAACCTCGCACTGGGAGTGGAGAGATGGCGAGAGTAGCGTGTACCCTCGGGGCTAGAATTGGGCCGGGTTCGAGGAGTACTGTGCTCTCGAGTGGCGATGGACACATTCTGGTTTTGGGCGACCCAAGTAAGAGTTGATATATGCAGGTCAAGGACTTGCATATGTCGTGTGGTTAGGAAGCCCCAGCGGGGTAAATCAAGCGGTTCGAATCGTCATTACTCCACGAGAAAGGAGTCTTGATCTTGCACCAACATCGTAGCAATAACTGAAACATGGTTACTATTGACTTGAGATGGAAAAGAAGTGAATAACAAGTGTGATGCTTATATTTATGATTGAGATAGATACAGGTGCAAAAGTTAGCTATAATTAGGCTATACTAAAACTGGAGCCAAAACTTAATTAAAAGTTAAAAAACAAGGATGCACTGGTAGTAAGCTTTTCTGCAAAACTTCTCTTTTCTAGCTTCACTACTTCCCTTAAGCCAGCATATCATTGAAGTCTTTTCTTTTCATCGGGTAAGTCTTGCGGAGTACAATTGAGTACTCAGGGTTTGTTAACCCCTGTTGCAGGTACTGACTGGTACTGTTAACCGAGGTCATGTCAGTGGGCTCCATATGATCAGGTTGTCCTCTCCTGACTTAGGTGCTTTACTTAAGTTGTCTTCTGTAGTTCTACTCGACTTCCGCAATACAAGTTAAGTTTGTAAAAAGTTAACTTAATCATGATTTATAAATTTATTGTTGTTATTCTTCCACACTATGATGTAAAGTTTTGTAACAAATGTTGTAATGTTGCAGTTACTCCTTTGTTGATCCTGGTATGAGTTGTCAAATGTAGTTGAATCGGGGTCTTGCGAGGGCACCCGACAGATCTTCTTAGGTTATCTAGTGTACATGCATAGCCGTCAGAGGTCTTAGGGACAATGATAAGTGCATGTGGACCATATAATTTAGGAGGTTCTGCTACAAATCTAAGATTCCGCTTCGCTGAAAAGTCAGGCTGAAAAGTATTGTTGATTGATTTGTTGTGAGAGAAAAACATTGTACCATACTTGATAAGTCAGGCTGATAAGTTCAAGTGAACAGAGCCAAAAAAATAACAAATTTTAAATGCATATGCACTAGGGGATAAAATTTCTGAAAATTTGTCTTCTAATGCATATGCGTCTTAAATTTGTCATTCTCATATAAATAACTTTTTCTAGATTAAGTTTGAATCTTAAATTTTACTACAATGTATATTTATAGATGCACTATAGATGTGTGTATACCGTGAGCAGAACCAAACTAGAAGAAGCACAATCAGATTGCTTCGTGAGCTGATAACGGGCCGGGAAACCCCAACCAAACAGCGTAGAGCAGCATCAAGACAAAACAAAGCGTATCAAGGTATTATCCTTTTCTTGCATTGGCGATTCCAAGTCCCCTAGGAACATGAATGCAATAATTGTCTTTTGTGACGATGGCTTGAGGGTCGATTAGCAAAGCGGTAGAGTGTTGCTTTACAGCGTCCAAACAGAATAACCACTTTAGGAACTGGTCGTGTTTGCACCGTGCAGCATTAGAGCAATGAATCATCTTCTTGTCTATAGTACCACTGTGAAGACTCTCTTTCGAGTTCCTACATTTGCAACTGTCTAATGTTTTCTGTACATAACAGTCAGCTAGCCTTTTTATTTTATTTTATTTTATTTTATTTTATTTTATTTTAGGTATAAATAAGAAACTGCAACTGCATCAGAACAGATCTAGACTAAAAGGTCCATTTGAGCTGAGCAGAAGGCCCACTTTGGCTCCACACAGAAAGGCTAACGAGACTCCGAATGAGTTTTGCTCCTACTAGACAATTTACTTTAATATTTTAGATATATAGATAAAATCCATGTGGTTGTGATAGAGTAAATGTAAAACCGCTCCTCCCTCATAGTTTTCCTCAAACAAAGTACTTTGGAACAGTGCTTCAAATGTAAATAAAATTAGTAATCACCCATCACTGCTGCACGTTCGGCCTTTAGTCCCGGGCCTAAAGGGCCTCTAGTCCCGGTTCCAGAACCGTTCGGCCTTTAGTCCCGGGCCTAAAGGGCCTCTAGTCCCGGTTCCAGAACCAGGACTAAGAAATCGGGACTAAAGACTAAAGCCCGTCCTCGGGTGAAAAAATAAATGAAATTCTAGAGGCCTCTCCTGTGGTGCGTGAGAATCGAACTCAGGACCTCTCACCTCGCGCGTAGATTCCTTACCAACTCAACTGAACACAACATGTGACAAAGTCCTTTGCGCTCTTCCTTTTGATTTGACTCATGGGGGACCTTTAGTCCCGGGTCGGAGACCTTTAGTCCCGATTCGTAATACCAACCGGGACTAAAAGGTCACCCTTTAGTCCCGGTTGCTATTACCAACCGGGACTAAAAGTTGGAGGACCTTTAGTCCCAGTTGGTGTTACGAACCGGAACTAAAAGTGGTCCGGCCGTTGGACAGGGTACCAACCGGGACTAAAAAGTTTTTTTTTGTCCCGGACATAAATTTCGCCGGGACTAATACCTATTTTGAATATCGACGAAAGGTCTGTTCTCTAGTAGTGCATGGCACTTACGTGATGATGTTGCGCCGTATTTGGGGATAGAGTTGAACATCCCATGTTGCTTGTAGATCTTTTGGTATGATTGCCTGTTTGGTATGGATTTTGGTGAATTTGAAAGCACATGCAAACATACAATTCAGCACTTATAACAATTCAGATAGTCAGGGGCATATTGGATATTTGTTCTTTCTCAGCCACATGACAGAGAAGCTGTTCACCTAAATTTTTTTAAAACAACTTCAACTTATCAGAGAATTGTTGGGAAAAAAACTTATCAGAGAATTAGCTCTACCAGAGAAGCAGCTAAAACTTTTTTATATTTTTAGCAAAAAACTTTTTAAATTAAAACTGAAGCTGGTCCGAACTCAGAACTCGGCTCGATAAGATGGGCCCGGCCCATGAACATACGTCGGCCGTGGCGTCGCGTGCTCACCCGGTCCTCCCCAGCCTCGATGCCATGGAGCTGGAGCGGCGGCCGCCGGCACTCATCAGCGAGCTCCTCGAGGAGATCTTCCTCCGCGTCGCGTCCCCTGCGGATCTCGCCCGCGCCTCCGCCGCGTGCGTCTCCTTCCGCCGCCTCATCAGCAACCCGTCTTTCCTGCGCCGATACCGCTCCGTCCACCCGCCGCCACTTGTCGGCTTCCTCAACACAGCTGGCTTCCACCCTGTCGAGGCGACCCATCCCTCTGCGGTTGTTGCCCGTGCTGTCGCCCGGACCGCCGACTTCTCCCTCGACTTCCTTCCTCGCCCCGCCAGATGGTGCCGCTGGTGTCTGTTTGATGTCCGCGATGGGCATGTTCTCGTCGGACTCAGGAACATGTGCGTCAAGATCAAGAAGGGGATGAAGCACCGCTTCTCCTGGGACTGCCTCGCGGTGTGCGACCCCCTTGTTCCAGCGATACCTGCTGCTGCCTCCCATGACCGACGACCTACTCGCCTTCGTCGGCCTCCATAACCAAGACATGTTCTATTCCGGGGTCTCCTTGATCCCTTGTAGAGGCATGGAGGAGGAAACATCATTCAGTGTGATCTGCTGGATGATTTTCAAGATAAGATCCGAGACAAGGTTGTCGGTATTTATCTTCTCCACAAGCTCTGGTCATTGGGCTTCTGCTACATGCCTACATCTATCAGTTGGGCTGATCTAGGCTTGTATGGAGAAGTTGACAGGCTAATTTCAGGCCAATGCGTCTATGGTTGCTTCTATTGGAAAGTAAACTGCAGCAACAAGTTGGTCAAGCTTGACATGAACACTATGGAGTTATCCACATATGACCTCCGTCCTCATCATGAAAAGCAAAATATCGTCATTGTGGAATCAGGGGAAGGCAAGGTTGGGATGTTTAGTCCACTTGACGAAGGCAAGTCTTTGGAATATTACACCTTGTTGCAAAATGGCACTGATAAGTCCTATACGTTGCATTTTAAGAGTACCATCCCACTGCCTCTCCATGGTACTAGTAAATATTACTCATCATGCTGAAGGATACATTTTCCTAGCTCACATTATAAAAGAACAGGATACAACATATTTAGAGTATGCAGGACGTGTAAAACCTTTGACGCCCATCCATATTTTGGTTTCCCACCATCTATGTCACCAAGGAGGATTCAAGGATATGGAGAGGTATGCTTTTTCCCCCATTATAAGTCTTGACTTTTGTGGTTCACATGCCTTTAAATTACTGTCATGTGACTGTGATGCTGGAATAGCTTTATGTTTGTACAACAATGATTGTGGGTTCATCCAAGTCTTAGATCTTTATGGTCACCACATAGTGCACTTGCTATTAGACAATTTGCTTACGTTAGATACTTGCAGTCTGTTTATAGTAGCATGATTTTTCTTGTGCTAGTATTCTTTGCTGTAGCAAATGGAAAGCGCAGTCAGGAAACCACTCATGATCTGCTTCTGTTTTGTAAAGTTGTTGCCATGTAGGAGCCTACTCTAAAAACCATTTTTCATGGAGCATCCCACTGTATCAACAAGTTATGAATGAAATAGAAAAGACGAGTGCTAATTTATTGACAAACTTTTGAACGATTGTTTCAAATTTAGAAGGGTTTGTATCCCAGTGAGGCTGTTGCATTGTTGACATGTGTTTAGTCTGGGTACTGTTTATTGATTTCAGTTTCCATAATGTGGTACTGAACCTTTTGCCTTTGGATGTCTTGAATTGTCCTGTCTAGTGAACCACTCCAAAAAAAAAAATGCGTCTAGGAGTAGTGAGGAATTACACCGTGCGAAAGAACGATTAATAAGTGAGGAACTACACTGTGATACGACACTTTGAAACGCGATGCTGTCGTGCCGTATTTGCGGATGAAGTGTGGACAGAGTAGAACACTTCTCAACACGATAAGGGTGTCCGGAAACACTGACGACGCTCTACGTGCCCTGTTGTTGCAGTTCGGCTTTCCCTAATCTTTGCAGAACTTTATAGAAATTCTATTCAACCTCTGTACGCGCAATAACTGTGGAAAACAATTTAAGTAGACGTTCTAGATGTATTTTCTTTCTGCAATGGTGGTTTTTCATGTTCTAATAACTGCATTCACTCGTTTGCAGGAATTGGTTCCCATCTAGATTTGGAGCATTGGAGCGGATGCAATCTTTTGTATCACACCATCTGTCTTTTAATATGCTTCTGTCCTGGGTTTTCTTATGTATGACCCGTTTTCTGAAATGCTGCTGCCCTGAGTTGCATGTATTATGTAAGAATCACCACATCATACTCAGGTGGTCTTCTACATTTCATTGTCTTGTAACCGAACTTTTAGCGTTAGGATATCTTCTGTTATATACGTAGGGCATGTTTGTTTGCGTGGACACCTTCACGGGCCAAGGATGCTCCCATGGCTTTTGCGTTGCACTTTGCGTCTTACCGTTCTGAATCAGACATTCAGACACTAGTTTGGTGAATGTAGCAGACAAGCAGTGTAGACTTAATGTAATTACACTGCACTTTACAATGTAACAGTGCTCTGTTCTCCAGGATCTTACCTGCAGCCCAAAGCAAGAGTAGAAGTCTCCAGGCTTTGCGAGAGCATT
This sequence comes from Saccharum hybrid cultivar R570, assembly GCA_038087645.1. Lineage (NCBI taxonomy): Eukaryota > Viridiplantae > Streptophyta > Magnoliopsida > Poales > Poaceae > Saccharum > Saccharum hybrid cultivar. The sequence continues at coordinate 4,327,696 of JAQSUU010000190.1, read as the reverse complement.
CAGATTTCAGATTCACTGGCAGCGATCTGAATTCCAGTTGCTTTGTTCCGTTCTTTTTTTACCTTCTGAAACACAGTATGGCAGCTGAGAGTCATGGAATCGGAAACCGGTTGCTTGCAGTTGCAGCTGGTATAGTATGTTTCTTTCTGATAACAGTTCAATGAAGTGCTGTGTCACATCGTTGCACACCGTACACTGGACTAGTACGTGTCATATACTCATGTACTCCTTCTGTCCCAAATTAACTGTTGTTTTGGGTTTTCATACTGTAAGTTTGATTAGATTTATAGAAAATATGTGCAACATTTGTATCCCCATATAAATTTATTATAAAAATAGATTAAAAGATCTATCTAATGATATTAATTGTGTACTATAAAAAATATTATCTTTTTATGTAAAATTAGTTAAAGTTATTACTCGGGAAGTGAGAACGACAGTTATTTTTGGAACGGAGGGAGTAAGCCGTAGGGCAAGGGAACCGTATGACGCAAGAGATATCAAGGTACAATCAGAACATTAGTTTTTCTTAATAAAGAAAGGCTTTATTAATTCATAATTATTACATCAAGTTGATATAATAATCATGAATTCACCTCCGGCCTCTGCATAAAAGCACACGGCCTAAACAAAAATAACGGAAACTCTAATCCGACCGTTCGATTTTTTTTCTAGAGTACCGGATGGATGTGGAGCCACGCCAACTTTAATTCTCGTGTACTCCGGTCTAGCTGACACCACTGCCGTTTATTCTTATCCTTCCACTCCAATAATACGACATGGGGGATGGATGACGTGAGTACGTGACATAAGATCAGCGTCTGACTTGAGCGGACGACACAACATACGGTTAGTACCTGGTGTCAATGACGAAGTCACCGCCCGGCTGGCAGGGCTTCTCGGCAAAAAAAAAACTTTATATCAAAGAAAAATACTATAATGTGCTAGCCAAATATTTTTAAATACGATAATGATAACTATAGGGTGTCCGTTCGTCCGGACAAAGCCTGCACACGCTGTGCGCCAGCCGCACCACCTGCTTGCGCAAGCCCGCTTACGTCGCGTGCCGCGCACCTCTGCCCGTGCCTTGCGCGCCCTGCCCGCAAGGGCTAAAGTTGAGCTACATAGACTAGCAGGCAGTGATGATGACGTAAGACTAGAAAATGGCACGGATTCACCACTTCCACTGCGTCTGCCGCCGTGGCCGCCCTCCATCCACCTACCGAGGTCTGTGCCGCCGATGAGCTCTGCATCGGCGACCTCCGCACCACTCCGGGGCATCGAGCTCCGCGCCAGCGTTGAGCTCCATATGTTTCATGCGTTTCAGATGTATGTTTCCTATATTTCATTTGGATGTTGCATGTGTTTCATCTGGATGTTGCAAAAGTAGATCTCGTGTTGCATATGTTGCAATGGCTATAAATGTATATTGCAAGTGTATGTTTCAAATGTTTCAGCTATTTCAGACGTATGTTGCAAGTGTTTTATCTAGATATTGCATATGTTGCGGTAGCTATATACATATGTTGCAAGCGTATGTTCCAATTGTTTTACCTGTCCATATTTATGTTGCAAGTGTTTTATCTGGATGTTGCATATATTGCAGTGGCTACACACATATGTTGCAAGCGTATGTTTTAAATGTTTCACTTTGTTTTAGAAGTATTTTGCAGCAAATGCTTCAGCAACAAAGCAGCAAGCGCAAGCGCGCAACAGCATGCGAGCAGTAGGTGTAGGCATGCAGTAGCATGCGAAGTACTCCGACGCGAGCAGCAGAGAGGAGGGAGTAGCAGGCGCACAACATGCGAAGTTGTATGCAGCACGCTGGCCGCAAAGTCTTCTCGTCTTATCGCTTCGGCACGTGTGCTTCAGTTTGAGCAACCGTCGTAGGTTTGTGGCACCAGCCAGCCGGTGGGGTCGCGTCGCATCTCTGAGAGCCACAACGGATCAACCGTCTCCTTCACCACTTCACTCTTTTCGTATTAATCCCACCCCTCCCGTGTCTGCTTTCCCACTTCCCCTCACTTGATTCCATCTTGGCACATGCGGGCGTCCGGACAGGTGCTAACGTCCGGACGCTAGCCACACCCCAAAAATGAAGGAGAGCTTAACGCTCTAATGATGATGGATCCTAAGACTAGATCACCACTAATGTGCCCCGGGAGAAAAACACCATGATCTCTTGCACTAATTGTTGCGACGCCGCTACAACCAAAGTCCGCGAAGTAGCCTTATGGAGGATAAGCCAAGTGCAGAGCTGATGGATAACTGAACGTACCACCTGAAAAGGAGAATAAACATGTTTCTTTTTTAAATACCAAATCATTTTTGCATAATCAAAGCGAGCAACAAATAGTTGCTGCCTCTAACATAACTAATGGTTTTAACTCCCTCCCAAACCCTGAAGCCAAATCCCAAACATATGACATATGAGTGTACTAAGTAAAGGTAAGTTGTCATAATTCATGAACCATATTCGGATCAAGCCTGATGAATTGAGGTGAAGTTGATGGGCCGACCATTTTACTCGTAGTTTTTCATGCAGCAAAAGTTCTGCACTGGGATATAGATAGTTAACCGCAACATAAAGACAAAACAAAGCGTATCAATCAAGGTCTCCTTTTCTTGCATTGGCGATTCCAAGTCTCCTAGGAACATGAATGCAATTGTCTTTGTGATGATGGCTTGATGCTTGATGTATGATGTGATGTTAACATAGTATACTTGGGATGTTTTATGATATATTTTATGATGTTTATTTAGTATCCATGTGATGTTCTATCATGTATTCTGTGATGTTCACATGGTATATATATGGTATTCGATGATATATTTTATGATGTTCACATAGTATAATGTGATGTTATGATGTATTTTTCTGATGTTCATTTAGTATACATGTGATGTTCTATTATGTTTTTGTGATGTTCACGTGGTATACATGTGATGTTCTATGATATATTTTTGTGATGTTCATATAATATACATATGGTGTTCACATATTGTACATACAATGTTCTATGATATATTCAGTGATGTTCACATAGTATACATGTGATGTTCTGTGTTGTTTTATGATGTTCACATAGTGTACATGTGATTCTATGATGTATTCTTATGATGTTCATATAGTATATAAGTGATGTTCTGTAATATTTACGTAGTATACATGTCATGTTCTTTGATATATTGTTTGATGTTCATGTTATATACATGTGATGTTCTATTATATATTTTGTGATGTTCACATAATAAGTTGTTTTAGTAGTATTTTCGTGATACTCTATGTGTTTTTTATCATGTTCCTGTTTATATGTTGTTTTGTATTATATTTTATTTTTCGTTCCACTTATTTACAATCAATTATAATTTTCTTTTTTTATTTCTCTCTTTCTTTGTGTATTTCATTTTATTTCCTTCGTTATTTGCCCTTTTTCTTGTGTTTTCCCTATTACATAGTTTTTTATATTTCATGAGATGTCCAATGGTATATTGTTGGGTGAAAAGTTCAGGTCGGATGACACAATTCACATAATCATCAGAAAAATTTTATCCAAGACAAAATTACGTACAAAGTTGTATTCATTATCTGATCGTATCATACATGTCAGAGGGGGTATTTATAGGACCCTAGTCTTCGTATTTTACATAAAATGACTTTTTTACCCCTGACCTAAATATTTACAACCCTTCATTTACGTAAGGGCAAAGTGGTCATTTTCTCCTAATTCAGTCTTCTTTTTCGCGTTCAATCTTCTTTTCCTTCAATGAATTTGTTTTCTTCAGATTATCGCATGCTTCTTGTCTACTTCTCTGTCCAGCGAAGTTGATTTCCTGACGACGAAGTTGACAGGCAAAGTTGAATTTCTGACGACGAAGTCAACAGGCGAAGTTGAATTTTCTTGACGACGAAGTCGATAGGCGAAGTTGAATTCTTAGCGACGAAGTCGATATGCGAAGTTGAATTCTTAGCGATGAAGTCGATAGGCGAAGTTGAATTCTTGGCGACGAAGTCGATAGGCAAAGTTGAATTCTTGGCGACGAAGTCGAAATATATTCTTCGCTGTATTTTTTCCTGCAAGTGTATTTTATTAGAATATTTTTATTTCTTTCATTCTCCAAAGTTTGGGCTTGAGTTTTTTTTGGACGAAGTTAATTTTCTAACAGTAGCCCCTCGCGAATGAAGGCCTACTCCAAAGGTCTGAAATTCGTGAATTTTGAATTTTATAAAGCGAAGTCACAAAAAACACCGTCTTGGAGTTGGCCGTTTATGACCGTTATGCTATGAACAGTGTTTTTAACGGTTATTTTCCGAAGCCGCCTATATATACTGCGCTGTGTTCCCTTCTTCAGGGTACGCGATCGAAGACGGGGAGTTGTTGCTGACATTTTAAGTTTCCGCGAAGTCAATTTTCGTCGAAGTCACTTTATTCTTTCATTTCTTCTTTTGTTGCGAAGTTAATTTTTCTGAAGTTAATGTTTTTTTTAAATTATGTTTTGTACTTTCATATGCTTATTTGTGTTCATATGCTTATTTGTGTTTATATATATATATATATATTTTGTATTCAGATGTCAGACATGGAGAAGAATGCTTCTGAAAATTCGCCAGCTGAATCTGAGCATTCTGTTTCTAGTGAAGATTTGTTTAATGTTTTTGCATCGGAGTCGGAGCTTGTTGGTGATGGTACGAAGTCTCTGAACTTTAGAAAATCTTTGTTTGATGAGTCTGAATTGCAGTGGATGGTAAAAAATAGAATGCTTGAAAAAGCTGATGTTAGATTACCTCCGCAGAATGAGACAATTCACAGGCCAGAACCTGATGAATGTGTTGTGCTTCATGACTATTTTACGGTTGGTCTTCGTATGCCATGTCAAGATTTTGTTGAAGAAATTCTGAAAGCTTATAACATTGAGATGCATCATTTGACTCCAAATGGTATAGCAAAAATCGCTCTTTTTATTTGGGCAGTGAAATCTCAGAGAGGAAATCTGGATATTGGAGCTTTTTGTTCTATTCATGAGATGCATACACAATTTCGGAGTAAAATGGTTGATGGAAAAAGTGTCATCAAACATTTTGGATGTTGTAGTTTTAAGCCAGGTCGTGGTTCTAAACAGATAGTTCCTGCTTCAAAAAATAAGTGGGTTGAAAATTGGTATCGCTTTTGGTTTTATCATAAAGTTCCTTTGGTCGAAAAGAAGAATCAAGTTAATAGGGTTGTTAAAAGATATCCTTTGGCTGCAAGGACGCACAAGAACAGTTTTGACTGTAAACCTGAATTTCAAAGTTCAAGAAGTTCTAAATCTTGTGAGAAGTTTTATAAACTTGCTGCAAGTATGCAAAGTGCTCGATATCTTTGCGAAGAGTATATTGCTGCTCGGATTTGGCCTTTGAATAAAGGTTGGAGCTTTGTTCGATTTCATGAAAAGGTGGTTAGAGGGAAAACTTATATCTTTCCAGATAATGAAGTTTTTCGTCCAAAGAAGTATACCGAAGACAAAGAATTTGTTTCTGCTGTTGAAATTAAAGCCGTTGAAATTCTTGGGAAATTTTTGAAAAAAGGATCTGATGGATAAAATCCTTGGTTCAGATTATAAGAGATTGAATAGAGTTTTTGATATTGCTCAGATAGAATATGGTGAAAGGCCAGCTCCTGCTTATGCTAGAAGTGCGAAGCCTAGTATCGATAATGTTATTAGGAAAAAGAGGGGTGGGCCTTCGCTTACTAAAAAAGTTTTAAAGAAGAAAGCGAAGACTGCTGTTCTTTCTGATTCTGAATTGTCAGAAAGTTTTGTTGATGAAGCTTTGAAGAAAATGTCGTGTGATGATGAGGTGAGAATGTTTAGTTTAGTTTTTGATTCTAGTGGGTTGACTCCTCCTATGTTGACTCCACTTGATAACTATTTTTAGAATTTGATGGCCAACATTTCCTATGGTGGTGTTGCTGAAGATATCTTGACTTCGTCACAATAAAATATTGGCGAAGATATTGTTTCTGATTCAGTTAATCTAGTTTCTTCTCCAGTTACTGTGGCTGCCACTGTTGGTGGTTCACAAGAAGGTGGTGAGGTGTTGGCTTCGCAGGAGACTGCTGGGCTATCCTCTGTTAAAACTCCCCGGGATGAGCCAGGAAATTTTGGTGATGAGATTGAAGCTGTAATTTCGTCTGGATGTACTAATTTAGGTTGTGAAGTTTTAGAGAATGTTTTACAGGTAGAACAAGATGCTACAGTGGTGGTGAAAAGGGTGCTTCTGAAGTTGTTGTGCCTGGTGCGAAGGCACAAAAAATTAAGGGTACCACAACTTTCACCCTTGATTTTGATGAATCTGATGATGAAGTTCATAACGAGGAGACTAAACATGACCGTGTTTCTCGTCTTTCTGAGTCTACTATCAATGTGATTACTGGTGAGAGGGTGTCCTTCCAGCTTGAAAAGGGTGTTTCTACAGGTGATTTTTTTACTTCACGTATTTTTGTTTTGTTTGTCTTCTTTTAATTCTTGTTGTTTGTCTTCACAGAAAAATTTTTCTTTGATTCTTCTTCTCAGAGGGAGGCAACTGTTGATATTGGAAAGATGAAAGAAGTTTCCTAGGAACCAACGACTCCAGCTGAAGTTTTGGAAACAGTTCCTGATGGTGTAAATCTTGAAGCTTATAAATGTTGTATAGAGTACTGCCAGACTCAAGGTGTGAACTTAGATACTTTCAAATTTGTTGGGATTGGTTTGGACAAACTTCGTATTATGCTGAAGAAACCAGAATTAAAGTTGTCAAAGTGCATTGATGATGCCTTCGCAGTTCCTGATGCAGAGGCCGAACTTATTGGCAAATTTTCGCTTGAGTTGGTGGATGCCAGTGTTTCTATGATTTACAAGGTTCGTTCATTTTAAATGTTCATCTTTATTGCGTAAATTTTATTTTAGATTTGTTATTTCGATTTGTAATATATTTTTGACTTCGTATGTAGAATGCACTTTTGCAAAGGATTTTGCGTAAGTCGATTGAAGATGATGCAAAAAAATGCCGCACTTCGTGAAAAAAGTTTGGTTGAAGAGATTAATTCTCTAAAATTTCAACTTGCTGCTAAGGAGAAAGAAAGAATAGAGACAGTTGAAGCTCTTCATAATATGGAGTCTAGATGTATTTCTGTCGGAGCTAAGCTTGAAACGAAGACTGAAGAATATGATAATTTGAAGAAAGATCTTGAGAAAGTTGTGAGAGAGAAGAATTATCTTGAGAAAAAATCTCTTGAAAAGGATAAGAATTTTCATAATAAGTGTAATCGCTCATGGGAACTTTGTAAAAATTGCTATGATAAATTTGGTGCGAAGCTAGAAGATCCTTGTTGGGAGGTTGGAGAATTCGATCCATTCTTTGCTTGGCTTTGCCGCCAATATAAAGATTTGCCTACTGTTTTACAGACTTCTGCTGATTTGAGCTATATGTATTCAAGTCGTGCCATTTTTCACTTGATGAAGGAGCCTAACGATTCTTTGTATGAAAAACTGTATGATAAAAGTTACAGGTTTCCGTCAGTGGAATCTCTTAACCAAGTTTCTTCTCGTACTCAAATGCTTTGCAAGAAGTATTTCCATGAATACTGAAACCAAGGTGGAAGGGAGTATGCCTTCATGAAAGCCAAGCAAAAGATGGAAAAAGTATGTTATCTATATGTGATTTTGATTCGTTGTTTTTTCCTTATGTTTTTTCTTATCTGTTGTTTTATTTTGTTTTGTAGCAGCTTAAAAAGAGAATTGCTTCTAATGTGGAGGTAGAGAGGAGGCAAGAAAGAATTGAACAAGAGAAGGCGAGGGACGATGATGCTCGTGATCATGTACTTTAGTTTGTCGTAGTTTAGATTTTAGCTTCGAGGGGTGAGGTTTTGAAAATCTTTTAACGTTTTTGTAAATGTTGAACTTTGGACAGGATGGAGTTATGTTTATGCCCTTGTTAATATGTAAAGGTAACTTTGTTGCTGAGCCTGCTTTATGGTTGGAGTATGCTACTGAAGAAGCAAAATATTTTTTTGATGTGTTTGTGAAACATAAGCAAACATAAATTTTGCTATTTGTGGTTTTTTATATATATTTTTCCTGATGTGATGTGCTTGTTTCTATAATTTGAGACTGATTTCTCTATTGCTGAAAATGAGAGATGTTTGCCTCGTGTTGTTGATTACAGCAAATTTTCTGAGGTATTTGTGCTTATGTTGTGATGTGGAGACATTTGTAAAGCAAATTCTGATGGCATTTTCCTTGTGTGTTTTCAGTCTTCGTGTTCAAATGCTTCGTCGAGCTATATTTTCGAAGACTATCTTAGTTCGGAGGTAGATCATGTTTTAGATAGAGTTGTTGAAGATTTGATTGATAAAGCAGCAGCTATTGTTGCTTCAGAAAATATTTGATATGTATATTTATTGACACAATAAAGTGTTTTTATATGTGTATTTGTGTAGAAATGTTTATGTAATATGATTTATTAAGTGAAATGAATGATGTTCCTTTATTTTTTAGCGAAGGCGAAACGCAGTTTTTTTTATTTTTATTAAGCGAAGGCAACGCATAGACTTTGTTATTTTGTGAAGACAGTCTTAAGTGAAGGCAGTGTGTTGAGTTCGTATTTGGTGAAGTCAGATTTTTCCTTGGTGAATCTGAAAACATCGTTCCCTTACTTTTTAAATAAAGGCAATGCCTAGGCTTCGTATTTTGTGAAATCAAATTTTGCCTTAGTAAATTTGAAAACACCGTCCCCTTACTTTTTAGGCGAAGGTGATGAATTTACTTCGAATTTTCTGAAATCAAATTTCACTTTAGGTAAATTTGAAAACATCGTCCCCTCATTTTTAAGCGAAGGTGATGAATTGACTTCGTATTTTGTGAAATCAAATTTTACTTTAGGTAAATTTAAAAACACCGTCCCTCACTTTTTAAACGAAGGCGATGAATTAACTTCGTATTTTGTGAAATCAAATTTCACTTTAGGTAAATTTGAAAACATCGTCCCTCACTTTTTAATTGAAGGCGATGAATTGATTCGTATTTTGTGAAATCAAATTTCACTTTAGGTAAATTAGAAAACACCGTCCCTCACTTTTTAAGCGAAGGCGATGAATTGACTTCGTATTTTCTGAAATCAAATTTTACTTAGGTAAATTTGAAAACACCGCCCCTCACTTTTTAAGCGAAGGCGATAAATTGACTTCGTATTTTCGGAAATCAAATTTCACTCTAGGTAAATTTGAAAACACCATCCCCTCATTTTTTAAGCGAAGGCAATGAATTGACTTCGTATTTTGTAAAATCAAATTTCACTTTAGGTAAATTTGAAAACTCCGTCCCTTTACTTTTTAAGCGAAGACGATGAATTGACTTCGTTTTTTCTGAAATCAAATTTCACTTAGATAAATTTGAAAACACTGTCCCCTTACTTTTTAAGCAAAGGCGATGAATTGACTTCATATTTTGTGAAGTCAAATTTTTACCTTAGTGATGAAGTCAAAATTTACCTGACTTCATTTTTAAAGTAAAAAATCACCTTAGTGAATTTAAAAATATTATTCGCTCTTTCTGGCGAAGATAACATGCGGACTTTATTTTTGAAGTCAAAATTCACCTTAGTGAATTTGAAATATTATTCGCTCTTTCTGGCGAAGATAACATACAAACTTCATTTTTGAAGTCAAAATTCACCTTAGTGAATTTGAAATATTATTCGCTCTTTCTGGCGAAGATAACATGTAGACTTTATTTTTGAAGTCAAAATTCACCTTAGTGAATATGAAATATTGTTCGCTTTTTCTAGCGAAGATAACTTGCAGACTTCATTTTTAAAGTCAAAATTCACCTTAGTGAATATGAAATATTGTTCGCCCTTTCTGGCGAAGATAACATGCAGACTTCTTTTTTGAAGTCAAAATTCACCTTAGTGAATTTGAAATATTATTCGCTCTTTCTGGCGAAGATAACATGCAGACTTCTTTTTTGAAGTCAAAATTCACCTTAGTGAATTTGAAATATTATTCGCTCTTTCTGGCGAAGATAACATGCAAACTTCATTTTTAAAGTCAAAATTCACCTTAGTGAATATATTTTATGATTCTTTTGATAGGTTAGCATTGTTTTTTGCTTGTTCGAATAATGATGCTACCTACTTTGGGTGTTTTGCCGATACATGAGTATATTTAAAGTATACTCTTCGGCCATTAATAAGATTGTTTTTAGGAGAACTAGCTTTCTTATTTATACTTTGATGAGAATTTACAATAGAGACTGCCTCGTTAAAAAACCACTCACCCTGCGAAGGGTTCCCCTTGAGTGGAAAAAGAGTGCAGCTCGTTTATATTTGAATTGAAATTTTCAGAATGTAAAAGCTAATCTATTTTGTATAAAGATGAAAATAAATTCTAGAGATAGTATCTTCGTAAGTCTTGAATATTGAATGTGTGATCAATTTCCTTTCCACTCATGTCTGCTAGGTGAAATGCTCCTGGCTTGTTGGTTCTTATGATGAGGAACGGTCCTTCCCATTTTTGCTGAAATTTTCCGACTGTGTCTTTATTTCTTTTTCTTTTCAAGATAAAGTCTCCTGGTGATAATTGTCTTGGTTTGACTTTCTTATTGTACCAACTTTCTGTTTCCTTTTGATATTTCTTAAGATTCTGAATCACCTTCATTCTTCTTCCTCTAGTAAATCTTTGCTTGTCATTTGTTGGTCTTCATCTATTATTTTAATATTTGTTCTTGGTCCTTGAAATTATATCTCTTCAGGCGTCATCGCTTCTTCTCCATAAAGTAATTTGAAAGGGGAGAAGTTTGTTGATCTTAAAACTATGGTGTTATGTACCCAAACAACTTTAGGTAACTCATCCACCCATTTGCCTTTTGGTAGCCCCACGAGGCATTTTGATATTCCTATGCACATAATTCCAATTGCTCGTTCGACTGCACCGTTTGACTGTGGGTGTTTTACTAATGCGAAACATAATTGAATTCCCAGACTTTCACAATACTCTCTGAAATTTTGGTTGTCAAATTAAGTTCCATTATCTACTGTTATGTGCCTTGGAACTCCGAAACGACAAATGATGTTTTGCCAAAGAAATTTCTTCATTGTGAAAGATGCCATGTTTGTCACTGGTTTAGCTTCGATCCACTTAGTGAAATATTCCACTACAACTACTGCATATTGAAGGTTTCCTTGTGCTGTAGGTAGCTTTCCAATGATGTCAATTCCTCATCTCGCCAATGGCCAAGTTGGTTCTATTGTTTGTAGATTTGTTGCTGAAGCCTTTACTTTCCTTGCAGACATTTGGCAATTATGGCAAGATTTGACAATTTTTTTGCTGTCATTTTGGGCTGATGGCCAATAAAATCCGTGACGGAATGCTTTTCCTGCCATTGTTCTTGCTCCAGGATGTGTGTCGCAAATTCCTTCATGTATTTGTGATAGTAGCTTTTTTTCTCTTCTACTGATATACATTTGAGTAATGGTGCACATATTCCTTGTTTGTATAGCTGACTATTGATGATCTTGTAATTTCTTGTTCTTTGCTTCATTCTTATGTTGTTGACTTCATTTTTAGGCTCGTAGTGCCCACGAAGGTAAGCCATAATTGGGGCTCTCTAGTCTTCACTTTGTATTATATGGACTTCTCTGGGTGTATCTTACACTGCTTTAATGGATGCTTGTTTCAAGATTTGATAGAAAACATCTTGAGGAAGACTTGAATTTTATGCTGCAGCTTTTGCTAGTTCGTCTGCATCTGAATTGTCATTTCTTGAGATGTTTTTGACTATGAAACCTTTAAAATGTTTCTCTTGATCTCTGAGAAATTGCAAGTATTTTACTAATTCTGGATCTCTTGCTTTGTAGTCTTTTTCAATGTGTCCTGCTACAATTTACGAATCTGTTTTGATTACCAATCTTTAGATTTCCATTGCTTTTGCTTTGCGAAGTCTTAGTAAAACGGCTTTGTATTCTGCTATGTTGTTTGTACACTGAAATTCTAGTCTTGCAGCATATTTCATCTTTATGCCTGAAGGTGAGGTGATTATTGCAGCTGCTCCAGCCCCTGCGAAGCCCCATATGCCATCGCAATATATTGTCCATTCTGGTTGCTTCTTGTCTTCTCTTGAATTTTGAGAGGGTGTCCAATCTGCTATGAAGTCTGCTAGGACTTGGGATTTTATTGATGTTCTTTTTTTAAATTCTATAAAATGTTGAGATAATTCTGCTGCCCATTTTCCCAGTCTTCCTGTTGTTTTGCAACTTTGTAATACTTCTTTCAGAGGGTAATTTGTGAGAACTCTGATTTTATGGGCATGAAAGTAGTGCTTCAACTTTCTTGATGCTGTTAAAACTGTGTATGCGATTTTCTCAATCTCAGAGTAGTATACTTTTGATCCAGATAATGCTTCTGAAACATAGTAGACTGGTACTTGATATTTTGAATGATTTATTTCTTGTTCTTGGACTAGTACTGTACTTACTGTTGTTTCTGTGACTGAGACATATAATAGCAAATCTGCTCCTGGTGTTGGTGAAATCAATGTGTTTGGCTGTAGTAGATATTTTTTTATCTCTTCAAATACATGTTGCTGTGAAGGTCCCCATACGAAGTCTCTTTTGGATCCTTTGAGTGCCTGAAATATTGGTAAGCTTCGTTCTGCTGATTTTGAGATGAATATGTTTAAAGCTGCAAGTCTTCCAGTCAGTTTTTGAACATCTTTTATATTTTCAGAAATTCTCATGTTTAAAATTGCTTGAACTTTTTCTGGGTTTGGATCTATCCCTTTTGCTGAAACAATGCAGCCTAAAATTTTTCCTTTATGTACTCCGAAGGTATATTTTTTGGGATTTAGTTTCAAATTTCCTTTTCTTATATTTGAGAATGTTTCTTGAAGGTCTTGAATATGATCTTGTCTTTTCTTGCTCTTGACAACTATGTCGTCGACATAAGCTAGCAAGTTTTTGTCAATCTGACTTTTGAGCACTGTTGAAGTCATCCTGACAAATGTTGTGTCTGCATTACGAAGCCCCTCTGCCATTCTTACAAAGCAGTATGTTCCAAATGGTGTGATGAAACTTGTAAATTCTTCATCTTCTTTTCTCATCCAGATTTGATGATATCCTGAGAAACAATCTAGGAAACTTAGCATTTCACTTCCAGTTGCTTGATCAACTAGTGTGTCGATTCTTGGTAGTGGAAAATTATCTTTTGGGCATGCTTTGTTGAGATCTGTAAAATCGATACACATTCGCCATTTTCCGTTTTTTTCTTGACCATGACGATATTTGCTAGCCAAGTTATGAATTGGATTTCTCTTATAACTTTAGCATCTAGCAACCTTTGGACTTTGGCTTTTGCAGCTTGTATTCTGTCTTCAGCTAATTTTCTCAGTTTCTGCTTTTTGGGTTTGCAATTTTGATTGATGTCGAGTTTGTGCTTAATTATATCTCTACTGACTCCTCCTAAATCATTGGATGTCCATGCGAAGACATCTTTGTTACTTTGAAGAAATTCTATGAGTCTGTTTTCTTCTTCTTGAGAAAGTCCTGTCCCTATGATTACTTGTTTGTCTGGGACTAATGAGTCAAAGGGTACTTTCTTTGTTTCTTCGACTGCTTGAGTTTTTTCTTGTGGCTTCGCATTTTCTGTTTCTTCTTTCTCTTCTTCTTTGATTATATGAACATTTTTCCGACCAGGAGTGTATTCTTTTTCAATGTTTCTTGCTTCGGTTTGATCTCCATAGACTGTGATAACTCCATTTATTGCAGGCATCTTCATACATAAGTAAGAGTAGCTTATTAATGCTTCAAATGCATTCAGAGTTCCCCCTTCCAAAAAGTGCGTTATAGGGATAATGGATGTCCACCACATCAAATGCAATTTGCTCTGTTCTTGCATTGTTTACTGTTTCAAATGATACAGGAAGAACTATTCTTTCTATTGTGTGAATTGGCTTTCCACCGAAGCCGTAGAGTGGGTGCTCACTCTTCCTAAAAGTTTGCGATCAATTTTCATGGCATCAATTGTTGCTGTGAATATAATGTCTGCAGAACTTCCACCGTCAACTAAAATTTTTGAGACAGCCCATCCATCAATATTTGCTTCAACTACCATTGCATCCATGTGTGGATAGTCTTTCAGTTGCAAATCTTTTTCTGAGAATTTGATTGGTAGATGAGACCATCTTGTCTTTTTGTATGGGCCTTCTATTGAGATAGAGTTTACTCTTCGAAAGTAATTCTTCTTTTGATTGTTGTTTTCATGATCAATACTGTTTCCTCCAATGATTGTCACGATTCTTCCTTTGCTTGCCATTGAAGTTGATGGAGAGTTGTCTTGTTTGTTGTTCTCTTGTGGATTGCTATTTGCCATAGAGGATTCAGGCTGTATTTGAAATTTTGTTTGTTGTTGATTTTGCCTCCATTGATTTGGGTCATATATTGCTACTAGTCCATAGCTATATGATGATGGGCCTAGGATCATTGCTTGGGAGTGTCCAAACTGAATTGGGTAATAAGAGTTTTGTTGGCCTTGAATCATATGATTGACAGCTTTTGATTGACTTAAGATTTTGTTTTCTTCTTGTATTTCTTCGATGTTTTTCTTTACTTTTGGACACATTTTTTATGTGTGTCCAGCCCCTTTTCCATGAATGATGCAATACATGTCTTCCGGTCTTAGGGGTGTTCTTCCTCTTACTCGTCCTCCTCTTCCTCTTGAATTGAAGCCACCTCTTTCGAATGTCCTTTGGTTGTACTGACTGTTGTATTGATTTTGAGGTTGAAAATTTGTTTCAGTAGTTGAATTGCTGTTTTCAACTTGATTGACTTGGGTGAAGTGTCTTCGCTCATAGTTGTTTTGCTTTGGGGGATGAAAATTGCTGCTTTTGTATTGATTTTTGAAGTTGATTTCTTCCTCAATTTTTTTTCTGTAATCTTCATCGGACTTGCAGTACTTTTGGATTTTTTCGTAAAGCTGAGCTAGTGAAGTTGGCTTTTCTCGAGTAAGGTGTGTTGCACATTGTCCTGCCCGAAGTCCCTTGATTGCTGCAATTATGACAACTTCGTCTGGGATATTTGTGATTTGAGATTTGATTTGAATGAATCTCTTGTAATATTGACTTAGAGGTTCTTTGAGCTGTTATTTGCAGTTGAATAAATCCATGTCTGTAAGACCAGTTGGTTGAAATCCTTAGAAGTCAACAAGTAGATTTGTCTTTAATTGTTCCCATGAATGTATGGATCTTGCTTTTAGAGATGAATACCATTGTTGTGCCGGACCTTTTACTGCCATGACAAGTGACTTTGCAAGTGTGGTTTCGTCCCCACTACCTGCAATTACTGTAGCTTCAAAACTCATTAAGAATTGTATTGGGTCTGATTCACCATCGAATGTTGGTATCATGTTGAATTTGTACCCTATAGGCCATTGAGCTAGCTGCAAATTTATTGATAGTGGGAAGCTTGTATCAATTGATATGAATGATTTTTGAATATTTCTCTCTTGAGAGATTCTTGTTGCTGGATGCGATTCTTCTTGATTCATAACTTCATGATTTGCATTTTGCAGTTGCTCGTTTAAATTACGAAGGGTAACTTTGGCCTCTTCTATTCTTTGTTTGAGTGTCTTTTCTCGTGCTCTTGTGCGACATTCTTTAAGTCCTTTTTGCCTTCGTAAAACTTGTTCTTCAAGTTCTTTGAGTCTTTGTTCTTTAGCTTCACCCGTTCTTGAAGAGTTTGCACCTTGATAGACTTCTTTTGTAAGACCTCTATCTTTTCTGGGTGGTTGTTCGTCTTCGGTTTCTTCATTGACGGTCTTCTTGTTTGGTCTTGCCATTTTATTTCTTATGGTCATGAAGATCTTTAGATGCACGCACAAACGATGGGCGCCAGATGTTCGGTGAAAAGTTCAGGTCGGATGACACAATTCACACAATCATCAGAAAAATTTCATCCAAGACAAAATTGCGTACAAAGTTGTATTCATTATCTGATCGTACCATATATGTCAGAGGGGGTATTTATAGGGCCCTAGTCTTCATATTTTATATAAAATGACTTTTTTACCCCTGACCTAAATATTTACAACCCTTCATTTACGTAAGGGCGAAGTGATCATTTTCTCCTAATTCAGTCTTCTTTTTCGTGTTCAATCTTCTTTTCCTTCAATGAATTTATTTTCTTCAGATTATCTCATGCTTCTTGTCTACTTCTCTATCCAGCGAAGTTAATTTCCTGATGACGAAGTCGACAGGTGAAGTTGAATTTCTGATGACAAAGTCAATATGCGAAGTTGAATTTCTTGACGACGAAGTCGATAGGTGAAGTTGAATTCTTGGCGACGAAGTCGATATGCGAAGTTGAATTCTTAGCGACAAAGTCGATAGGCGAAGTTGAATTCTTGGTGATGAAGTCGATAGGCAAAGTTGAATTCTTGGCGACGAAGTCGATAGACGAAGTTGAATTCTTGACGACGAAGTCGAAATACATTCTTCGCTATATTTTTTCCTGCAAGTGTATTTTATTAGAATATTTTTATATCTTTTATTCTCCAAAGTTTGGGCTTGAGTTTTTTTGGACGAAGTTAATTTCCCAACATATATTTTGGTCTAGAATATTATTTTTGCAAGGTGAAATACTTTTGCAAGGTAAAAAGATAAACTGCAACTACATTAAAACAGGCCTGGACTGGAAGGTCCATTGAGCTCGATTACCCAGAGTAGAAGGCCCACTTTGGCTCCACACAGAAAGCCTAAAAGATTGGTTGGGGACACGCTAGGCCCAGGAGGCAGTGCAAATCCGAGGCCCCTGTGGAAGGTTATTTTCACAGAAAAAAAATTGTATATCAAAAAGAGCACAAGGTCCACATATATTAGCGCTTCTCTATAGCTCAAGAATGATCCATGTAATGCATGATGTTTGACAATCATGATTATTATTATAATTTTGAGTGTAAAAGATCTTTTGTACCCTTCTTCATCTTCTTCTTTAGATCACTATTTCTTGTCCATAGATTTCCAGCCCAAGCTCCGTTCGGTGGCCGAATAGAGACGGAGCAAGCCTTCACTGCTCTTGGGCCACCTTTGCGCCGCAACCAAAGGATTCCAGCCCGAGCTCCTATCTAGTTGAGGGGCAGGGTAGGGTAGAGAGTTGTGATGAGCCGGGTCCGAGAGTGAGTGGAGGAGCCGAGGGGTAAGGGAGCGGGAAGAAGGAGGGCGGAGACCGACCAAGCGTGTGAGTGGAGATCTATGCGGCGGAGACGAGTGGAGCGAAGGGGCAACATGTGGAAAACCTCTCGCGATGGCCGATGGAGGAAACACGAGTGGGAGGCCATGGTAAAGAAAATGCTTGGTCCAGTTGAAAGTTAGATTGTTTTACCGCCTGATTCCTAGACAAAGAATAATCAAGTAGTTTGGGTGGGATTCTCGATTATTTTCACACATAATCTAATTTTAAGTCGTCCCAATCACACTCATAGCCTCTGCACTTGTGAGTTAGGAAGAATGAAGACCAACACTTCCACATAAGATCCTATTTGGATGCAAAGTACTTTTGACTTTTATAACAGTATTATGGTTTGCAAAATACTTCGATTTTATAGTGTCATGAGTGTTTGGATAGAACAAACTTTGTAATTTTGAAAACCATAGTATTACTAAACTGTAGTCTCTTGGAGTTTTAAAAATACCACACTCTAGACCATTTTTTTCTAAACCATGGTTTAACAATTTACATGTCTCTTGCTTCTTAACTAAAGTTTCTTGATACTATAGTATGTTAAAACCACAACATTCAAACTGGTCCTAAGCCACGTACCATACCGTTTCTCCTCCTCGGCCTTGGCCCACTTCGGATCTAAGTCCAAGCTAACTAGCCATGCAGAATTGAACTAATATCTATGTCCACTCTCTACTCTTTATATCTATCCCTAATATTAAAGAACAAAAAATTTCTTTGCTCTTGTCAATCTCAATCGTCCGGTGGGGATTCGACGGACTCAATCTCTCTCCAGCATTTGTACAAGTTAGGCTTTGCTTCGTAGGGCGGCTTCTCCATAATGGTTTCGCCTCCTTTTTTCACTAAAATGGCTCCAAATGACCCCTCCTACTAAAATCATTTGGTAGAGGTACCCAACACCATGATACCGCCTCTTGTAACCAGGGTGTAAGGTCCTAGATGGCTAGAGGGGGGTGAATAGCCTATAAAAAATTCTACAAGAACCACTAAGCAAACTTGTTAGAATAACAAACGGCGTAAAGTGAGTTTTGCTTAGCCTACGGTTGTGATGCAAGCCTCCTATCCACAAGTCTAGTAGACTATAATCTCTAGTTCACACAAGGGCTAAGTTACTAAACTTACACTAGTGAGCAAGCTAGCAACTACTAGCAAAGCTACTACTAGAGCTACACAAGATAAACTAGTAAAGTAAATGCGAGAGAGAGGATTGTGAATCTTATACCGACAGTGGAGTGAAGATGTTGCCAATCACCAAGATGATATACAATCAATCAATAAATATTGACAACAACACAATATGAAGACCAATCACCGAAAGATAAGCGACACAATATTTTTGTTCACCCGGTGTTCACTTGTGCACCGACAAGCTACGTCACCGGTTGTGTCGACCAACACTTAGATGGTTCCTCGGTGTGACCCTCAAGTCACTTGCCCCTCAAGGCACGCCCCGCAAGGCACCACAAGACACCACTCTCAAGTGAGGTAACTCAATGACACGCGCAATCCACTAGAGTTGCTTTTGACGCTCCGCCGAGGAAAGCACAAGAACCTCTTACAATCAACCGGAGGTGGCCAAGAACAATCTCCTTCTCTTGCCAACGCCTCCAACAATCTCTAAGCCGGCTAGGAGCGGTACTCTCCAAGAGTAACAAGAAATCCACTGGCTAAACCACTCACAAGTGCCACTAGATGCCCTCAAGCTATGCAATGCACTTTGGGATCACTCAATCTCACTTTAGATTTACAAACAAGAGAGATGAGTGGGAGATGAAGCTCTAGCTCAAAGGATGCACAAGTATGTTAGAAATCATGAGAGACCTCCCCAAGGGCCGGCCAACAAGTATTTATAAGCATCCCATCCGAATAGAGCCGTTATACCCCTTCACTGGGTCTTTTCGGGATGACCGGACGCGCCGGTCATAACTGACCGGACGCGCTCAACCACGTCCGATCCTTCAACGGTCACTGCGCCAACGGTCAAACCCCATGACCGGACGCGCTTCTCATAACGACCGGACGCGCCGGTCCCGAGTGACCGGACGCGCTCCAGTCAATGACCGGACGCGCCGATCGCACAGCACCGCGCGCCCGTGAAGCAACGACCGGACGCGCTTCAGTCAATGACCGGACGCGACAGTGCCTACGTCCTGTTAGAGTCCAGTAAGCTCCCTCAACGATCGGACGCGTCCGATCGCGTGTGACCGGACGTGCCCCGCGTCCGATCGTCCTTACGAACCGCAGTTCCTTCAGGGCAACTGACCGGACGCGCCGGTCCCGCGAGTGACCGGACGCGCCAGTTACAAACCCTAACACCCGCGCGCCTGATAGCTGACCGGACGCATCCGGTCATACCATGACCGCGTCCGGTGCAGCGTCCGGTCACCTCTGTGACCTCCGTTCGCCTTCGTTTCTTTTCTGACTTCCGGCGTAGTGGAAAATAGGCATTTCAAGTTCCCAAAAACGCCTGAATCCCACACTCGCAAGCTCGGCGGGAGGGAGAGAGAGAGAGACCCAAACCCTCTCTACCGCTCAAACTCCAACGCCTTCGTAAATGTGCCAACACCAACAAGTGATCACCACCTTGTGCACGTGTGTTAGCATTTTCATAATCATTTTTGAAGGTTTTCCAGTTAGCTCACTAGACCCTACATGTAATGCACTTCATGAATTCACCTAGTGGCACCCGTGCATCGAATAACCGATAAGACTTCCCCTCTTAATAGTTCGGCTATCGATTCTAAATCACTCACACCATCTATGGTGTCTTGAGTGCAAAACAAAATGGCCCTATGGTTATACCTTTGCCTTGAGCCCATTTTGTTTTTCCAAAAGATATGATCCACTTCATATCATCACATGACCGTCTTGATCCATCGACCTTAACTTCACTTGCTCTTCACCATTGCATTGGTCCGTCGGCGCCAAGTCTTGCTCAAGCTTCACCATTGCATGGTCCTTCGTTTCGAAGCCTCGACTTGCCCTTCACCTTCACAACCGGTCCATCGAGCCAAGCATCATCTCGGTCTTCATCATCTTGGTCACATGAGTCAATGTCATGTCTCATATTCAATGATCACCTTTATCTAAATCATCCACTTAGATACAAAGGTTAGTCCTAGGTTTAATCAATTAGCCAAAACCAAACTAGGGACTTTCACAGGGCCCAAATTTGCTATGGATTCTCTTCCTGAATTAGATAGGACGATGTGCATTTATTTATGTGGTGACCTGAGAATGATGCATAGTAGTAGTTATGGTCAGATACTGCAGTTCTGTTCCTGTCTGGATTTACCAAGCACCTATTTTCTATGTATGGACCACAATTATTTTTAGTGGATTAATTGTGAATGCTAAACATGTGTCACTTGATAAATCCATACCACCTTTATCACAAGACACCTTTATGATTTATGATTTTTTTTCTCATTTCCTTTGCCTTTCTTCCCTAAATATGTGTCACTTGATAAATTTTATTCCCTTATATGCCAAGCAAGTTGTCTCCCTCTGTCGTGCTGCATATTGAATTAATGATCAAATCAAACACCAGCTGCAAGGAGCTTCAACATTGATAAATCATTATTGTGATTTCAAAAGGTGGTCTCTGGTTTCAAATTTGAAGATATGATCACTATGACTTCATTAGAGACATGTCTCAATGTCAAGGAGTCCTGGTTTTAATTTGAACACAACCGAAAAGTCATCGTAATGTTAGCATGGCATACTACTAGTTATGCTCTAATTACCGAAAAAACTCAAATAGCACCGACTAGCATACGCTCTCTAGGCCGCTCTTCGCTTCTTCAGGCTTCAGGGCTTAAGGCACATGGGCCTTAGGGCTGGGACCACGAAGAATGTCATTGGCATCCTACCAGAGTGATGATTATCAGTGCATCCGGCCACACTTTGGTCGATGGCGACAGGTGAAAAACACATAGCACAATCCTGTTGCAGAAGCAATAGACATAATATAAAAATGAATTATTTCCCTTGCATGTCATTCTTCACATGGTTCCGAGACCTATTAGAAGGGGGGCTGGGGGAGAGAAAAAAATGATGCATTGGTTAGGCTAGCATTTGAGGTAAAGCAGTTATAAAAAACATTTGTGCTAAACAACACCACGATGGTTCTCGTTTTTCTCAATCTACACAACGGCAATGCAATCTCAGCCAAATCTCCCCTTGCCTGCCGAGGCCAACTACATGGGTGTGTCGTTGTCATTACTTCCATAGGTACTCAGCACCGTGATACCCAGTGACGGAGCCAGAAACTATGGATAGGGGGGCCACTCGAAGAGTTTCAACCATAAAATAACTGAGTGTAGCTTATTTGTTTGGATTTTTACACTATGGATGAGCTCATCTAAAGATAAAATACAAATTAGTGTGATTTTATTGTCCAGAAGTCATCAAAAAATATATGACAAATCTTTTATTATATCTTTCTAATATGGATTATTGAATTATATACTACCTAAAATTTTTTTTGCTGTGATGTTGGGGGGGCCCATGGCCCCTGCCTGCCCCCTGGCTCCGCCAGTGATGATACCACCTCTTGTTGTTGCCACATCCTCATCAATTTTCTCTAGGATCAACATTCCTTAAGCTGGTACAGTAACAGTATGAGTTAGAAACTGCAAGTCATATAGTATTGTCATTCATAATTTACATTTGCAAGTTATCCTCTCTTTCAAGTTTGCATGATTTCTAACTCATTGTGCATGGAACCCACTACAAATTCAACCAGAATGAACCTACCTTAGGTAGAAAATTCTATGGAAGACAGGATGCCAAAAATTGGTATGGAATTCTGCACTGAACAAGAGGCTTACGACTTTTACAATGCCTATGCTCGAGGTAAGGGTTTAAAGTATTTGAAGGAGCAGTTCACATAATGTGGAAAATACTATCATCTTAAAGAATAGAACCTTTTATTTTTCTTGTGCAGGTATTAATCAAGTTTGTCTTCTGTCACTTTCTTCACCATCGGGAATAGAACATCATTTTGATATTTATTTATGAGATTTTTTACAGTGCTTGATAGGAACCGGCGGTTCCTCTCCTTAGGATTTTTCGCAGCAATCTGATGTATCAAGAGTTAATTAAACATAACTGAGGGCACCCGACATTTTTTCCCCGTCGTACAGACGCAACTCGCACAAGGAAGGTCCTCGCCGCTGCCGCCTGCTGTATGGGGCGGACCAGCCCAGGCCACTTCTCCTGGCCTCATTGCCAACCGCCTGGAGGGGCTCGACGCCTCTCTCATTGCAAAGGCCTTCCACTCCGCTGCTTGCAAGGGATCTGCTGCAGCTCGCTTCTCTGGACTACTCGAGCCGGTTGCCGCACTATTGTCCGATTGAAGGCGGGCAGCCCAGGCGGCTGCTGCACCAGCCGCGCTGCCCTTCTCCTTCTCCACGCGGACCACGTCCACGCCTGCCGTAGCTGCGACGGCGCCTGTGGTGTCGGAGAGGGCTGCCTGTCCGGCTCATGCGACGAGCAAATCTTACGGCTAGGGCTTACCTCCTGCGGATTAGGGCGTGGTGGTGGAGCCATGGAAGAGGAAGGGGTCCAGGTACTCGGTTGGAACAGAATCGGGGTTTAGGGCGGCACGCCGGCGAGGTAGACGCTGGCGTCGATTTGTCTACGCCGCAGGCCGGGGTTGCGAGTATAATATCTTGCTACGCGAAAGTACCATTTTACCCTATACAATTTAATTAGAGCTGGTTCTAGTCCCACTAAATTTTGGTTCCAGGCCACAACTTAAGTTCCTTCTAGCAGGTTTCTTCTATTTCTTAACCATCTGATTTAGCCAAACGGATGGCTCTCATTATTTCCAAGCGCTGCAAAAATTCTCTTTATTTATTTATCGATATATGTTTGGTGTCCTGATATAAAAAATAAAAGAGAAGGAAAATAACTCGCATGAAGTTACTCCTTTTGTCATATACTAAGACCCGATCGGTTGGCCAGAAAATTAAAAACCGATAAGTTCGGTTTCGGTTTTTAATATGGTTCTTCGGTTTTTAACCGAGCAAACCGATGGAAGCAGTGGCGAATCTAGGATTTCATCTTAGGGTATGCCGTGCAAAAAATTTTATATACAGTTCGGTAAATTCATTTTAGCAATTCGATAATAATTATAAAATTAACAACATGATTCGGTATATATGTACTAAGGAACACGATAAGGCTTAAATTCATGGATTAAGCTCAAACCATCCACTAAATACAAAGCCATACCGAGAATACAAATAAACAATTTGTTATTTATGGTGTTAGCATAAAAGAGTACTAAAGACTTACAATGCTAAACAAATAAACAATTTGTTATTTATGGTGTCAGCAAATTGCTAAGAACATAGACAATAATTTCTATAAAAAATACAAAGAGCAAAATGTTAAATTTTACCTAAGAGAGAGCGAATCGGCGAGCCTCCGTAACCGCGCGGCTCTGCAAACTGTAGACGAATATGAGTGATCGGAGGAGGACAGCAGGGCAGAGGGCACCAGCCACCAGGGCCTCAACATGACAGGGTCACGCCTCACCGGTACCGCGTCCTCGTCGGCGTCAGGGCGGCGGCGCGGCGGCTTGTTCGGTGAGACCGTGACTTCTTCCATCCTCCAATTCTCCGATTGGCGATTAGAATATGAAAAGCCAAATTGTGAATGCGGGTACGTACTGGACGCTTACCGCGTGGGCCGCATCTTGGGCCTTCCTACTTCCGTAGTTGCGTGATGGCGTGATCTTGATCCTGGTGATTTTTTTTATAAAATAAGGATGTATAATACGTATATTCTACTCCTATATCTTTCCACTCTCCAACAACTTTTCTATATCTTGTGTGCACTGTAGAGAGCTAAAGAAGCTGTTGGAGCGTACTTTTTCACCAAAATCCCTATTCCTCGCAATTAGGAATAATATAGAGAG
The DNA here is from genome assembly GCA_038087645.1 of Saccharum hybrid cultivar R570. Taxonomy (NCBI): domain Eukaryota; kingdom Viridiplantae; phylum Streptophyta; class Magnoliopsida; order Poales; family Poaceae; genus Saccharum; species Saccharum hybrid cultivar. The sequence continues at coordinate 4,303,520 of JAQSUU010000190.1, read as the reverse complement.
TTTTTTTTTTGGAGTTGCTCTAATTTGGTTTTTACCATATTGGTAATAAGTCAACAATAACAAGATCCAAGATGAACGGCAAATGCCCTCCATGTTCGCCACTTGTCGTACTTACTGATGAAGGTGAGACTGCATGCCCGCCAGTTTTGGCGACGAAAGATGAACTGCCTGCTGAAGCATTCACCTGGTGTTGCACATGCTGAGGCTAGAAACCCCTATCACCTCATCTTCTTCCGTCTTCGTGGCCGGGCTCCACCTCTGCCAAGAAATAAATGCACAAAAAATTCGAATCAACAGAAACATCACTGCCGGACCAAGAAATCAACACTCAGGCCTGTTGTATCCCTGCTCGTCTGCTCCGATCGATGGCATTGGTCCCCATCAAGCAACTGGACAGCCCCTGCGGCTACCTGCGGTGGAAGGAATCGGTGCTCCTCCGCGTCCACACCCTCGGCGTTGCCCGCGTGCTCTTCGAGGACCACCCCACAGGCGACGGCGACGCCGGCGACGACGCCGCGGCGCAGTCGGCGGCCAAGAAGTGGGCGCGCGACGACGCAGTGTGCCGCGGCCACATCCTCGCCACGCTCTCCGACCGCCTGCTCCCGGACTACCAGCGCTTCGCCACCGCGGCGGACCTGTGGCGCGCCCTGGCGCGCACCTACCACGTGGACACGCCGCGCGTCTGGCGGGACAAGTTCGACGCGTTCGAGTTCGAGGAAGGCGCCGGGGGCGTGCTCCTGGAGCAGATCGCGCACGCGGAGGCCCTTTGCGTCGCCGCGAGGCTCTCGGAGGGCTTCGTCGCCTACGAGCTCTGCGGGAGGCTCCCGGAGGTCGTCAGCGACGCCGTCGTCATGCGCTCCAGTCCTGACAACGAGATGACCATGAGCTTAGTCTGGGACGTGGCCCGCCGTGTCGTGGCCAGTGGCGCAGGACCGGAACGTCTCTGGAGGACGACGACGGCGATGGTTGACGAAGCGGAGGGATGCTGCTCCGACGGTCCAAAGCCGGAGCAGAGCACGGGGCGCAGGAACCGTGGCGAGCCTGGACATGTTGCCAAAAACTCCAGGCGTAGGGTTTGAATGTTTGATCATGGGCTTGTCTTTTCCACGCTTATTTTGTAGTACTACAACAATAGTCCATTGCATTTATATATTACAAATTCTAGGCCCATAGAAGATCAAAATTGTTTTATTTGATATGGTAATTTGCTCATCATATTGGCATTGCAGAAATTGTTCCTAAAATTAACTAATCCCACGTCCTGACGGGCACCGGCGCACGAGCGCACAGCCGATCAGAATTTCCGATGGAAGGAGGCGCCGCCGCGCCGCTTGGCTCAAGATCCTGACGTCACGATGCTAAGCTACCTCCGCCTCCTTCGGATCAGGTTTTCGTCCGTTGATCGCTTGGTGGAGAGCAGCCGACGCCTCGCTCAAAGACAGAGGTAGGGGGGGGACGTGCGACAGAGGTACGGATGCTACAATGGCCAATGGCGGCAACACGAATGGGAGGGAGGGTGCGGGTCATGGAGGTCATGGGATGGAAGTTGAAGATGACCACTAGATAAGATGTGGTGGTTTACCACCAATATGACGAATTTGTTGATTCATTCATAACTGATTGTGTGTTTCTCAGTACTTCAGGAACGAAACTTCTTTAATACGGACTCAAGAGTAACTTCATGGAGATTCAAAGCTCACAAGTCACAAACAAATATTTTTCTTGTTACGTCTATATACAGGAGTCTAGGTATGGGAAGGTTTAGGAACCTTAGTTGCTGTCCCATCGGATATTTGGACGTATACATAGAGTATTAAATATAGTCTATTTACAAAACTAAATGCACAAATTGAGACTATTTTGTGAGACGAATTTTTTAAGCCTAATTAATCCATGATTTGACAACGTGCTGCTACAGTAACAGGTGCTAATGATAGATTAATTAGGCTTAATAAATTCGTCTCACAGATTACTGACAGATTCAGTAATTTATTTTTTTATTAATATCCGAACACCCCATGTTACACGTAAACTTTAGTCACTGGATCCAAACACCCCCATCACACTCTGAAAAAGGGGGAAAGTGTAACGGTGAAAATGATAGCACTAACTTCACAAAAAGAGTCTGTGGACCATCTAAAAAAATCACATATTTACACCGAAGTAGATAACTTGGTGTTAAAACATTACATAATACAGCATGACAAGTTCAGCTATGCTGAGGAGAAACTGCCCATTTCTTAACCAGAGGTAACCCCAGGGATTTTAATAAAGTTATATCTTACCTTAAATGGAATAGGTTTGTCATACATAGATATCTCCACCTATATAAATATAAGCAGGAAAATTTACTGGGGCTAAATTACTCTACATTTACAGATGATCTAACGGTATCCATGGAAATCTTGCTGCCTTCATCAGCAAGATGGAAGTTCACAACTTTAGTGGATACCATTGTTGGCTTGTTGCTTCACAAATCAAGAGGATTTGGCTTTTCTTTCAGTAGTCCGATGAATACTACGGATATTGTTATACTAAGCCTCTGGGTTTCTCCATCTAAAGGGTTCAGCTTGTGTGGAACCGCCGTTTCCTCTATTATCAGTCTCAGGTTGACCTGATCCGCCTGCCGGTGTCTCTGGTAATCTTGCTTGTCCTGGTGCTCTACTGCCTCGGCGATCCTAAAACCAATGACAATAGATACATAAGTTAATGCAAATACAAGAAGACAAACTGATGAAGTGATCAGGAGATGCCAATGGTACTTGAGGAGTTACAATGGTTTCAAATGAAATATTTCAGAGGTATTTGTCAAGATGTGCCTAATTCAGAGTGGTTGATATGAATAAACTTTTGCTGGAAAGTGGGAACAATAACAAAGTACACTTAGCATCGAAACATGACACTGGAGCAGATAAAGAGCATAGTGATTGACTCAGATTCTCACATGGTATCATTATGTGATCAAAACACATTTATCACATACAACAGAAGTGGCCACAGGGATAGTTGACACTATATGTTGGTGCTTCACAACTGATACCGGCAGAGAAGCAACATCAATTCAAAAACACACACTAGAAATTTTTTCTGAAATGTAATTGAAGAATATATAATAGACTTCACTGACTTACATCTCTGTATGGGAAATCATCGACTTCAAGCATGTGAATGACATGCCCAATCCTTGGTCTCTTAAGAGCATCAGGGTCTACACATCTCAGCGCCACTAGCAAAGCCTTCTTCAATGCTCTTGAAGAAGGTTTCTTGGGTATTTTTGGATCCACAACCCCATCTGAATTTCGGGTGCTTACCATCATCTTAAGCCAATCAACTAAATTAACCTGAAAAGCATGATCTGAAGGTTTATAATGCACTAAAACAAGCTCATAAAATAGAATTGGCTGTAAGGAGGTACAGGCATGGCTAACCTCTCCTGGTGGCCTATTATAATCCACTGGTACCCTACCGGATATTATCTCCATAATAAGAATTCCAAAACTATATATGTCGCTTGTTTCATTCAACATTCCAGTCCCTGCGTACTCTGGAGCAACATACCTGTGATGAGTGAGAAGGGAATTAGCATCCATCAGGCACAGCCACCTGATGTTAAAAACCTAAAAGTGCACTGCACAGAGTCTAACCCGAAAGTTCCCATAACTCTTGTAGTGACATAACTCCTTTCTGAACCTAGAAGCTTTGCAAGTCCGAAATCCGAGAGCTTAGCATTCCAATGCTTGTCCAGAAGGATGTTGCTTGACTTGACATCACGGTGAACCACTTTTGGTTCAAGCCCCTCATGCAAATACATTAACCTACATGAGGGTAGAAATTTAGGTAATTAAGTAGAGTGCCAGTAAAACTCAGTAGACCAACAAGAATAAGCTGACGACACACATACCCTTTTGCTGTTCCCAGTATGATTTTCATCCTGTCATCCCAGGTGAGAGGGCTTAAGGGCCCAACATCCCCATGCAGCCATTGTTCCAAGTTCCCGTTATCAACATACTCATATACAAGCATCCTAACAAGAACCACAGAAACAACATCTATCTTAGTATTATATCAACCAATAAGCTAAACAATTGGTCTGCAAACACCTGACATACCTCTGATTACCCTCGGCACAGTATCCTAGAAGGCGCACAAGGTTCTTGTGTCGCACACGCCCGATTGCTTCAACCTCAACCTTGAATTCCTTCTCTGCCTGCCCCCTAACAAGTCAAAGGGTACAAAATTTATAAATTTTACCAGCACACTGAAGAAAGTCGATCATGTCAGATTTCCACAGAATTCAGTCGTCTTGTTAAACTATGCCTCTCAAAAACTAACTCAAGCTACTATTATAAAACAAGTGAATTGTCCGTGACATCTAAGTTCAGCATTGGCAAGCTTCGTACTTGAACAATCAGTGGCCATGTGCAATCAGCACAATGGCAAGCATTTTAAAATTCAGCACTAACATGCCACTGAAAGTACAGAGTACTCCTAAACTAATCGGCTAAGCTGCAATGTCGGATAGTCAGATGCGAATGCCAATTGAATGCAAGTTTTGCGGTCCATGAAATTAACATCCATTGGAAGCTGGTTCGGTACCTGTTGTTTAGCAAGTTCTTGACGGCGACCTGCGTGCCGTTCTCGAGCACGCCACGGTACACGATCCCGTACCCGCCCTCGCCGATCACGTTCCCGTCGGCGAACATCCCGGTCGCCGTCTCCAGCTCCTTGAGCGTGTACCAGTGGCCCCACCCCAGATGGGACACCTCCGGCACCGCTGGTGGCGCGTGGTCCGCGGCGCCGCCTCGCCCGCCGCGGCTCTCGCCGTTGCCGCGCGGCGAAGGCCCGTCGCTCCGGTGGCTGGGGTGCTCCTGCTGCTCCGGGTACGTGACGTGGCGCTCCTTGCCGGCCACGATCTGCTCGGAGACCGGTGGCGTGGGGAGCTGGAGCACCTGTGCGAGCGGCGTCTTCGCTGGGGCGGCGGCTGCGGTGGCGGCGTGGGAGGGGACTTCTTGGATGTCCTTGAGCGCCTTGACATTCGCGGGACTCTTGGGAGGAGCGGTGGTTGGGAGCTGCTGGGCAGGGTTGGGCGGCCGCTGCCGCCGGCGACGGCGGAAGGCGAGGAGGCAGAGGACGGAGATGAGGACGAGCAGTAGCACGAAGGCGGCACCGACGCCGATGCCGACGAGCACCCACATGCGGAGCCCAAACACCAGCGTGTTCTGGGACAGCTCCGTGTTCGACATGGGAGCTGCTGGCGTGGCGCGAGACGCCAGGGCGACGCCGCCTTGGATGGAGCTTGTTGCTTCTCGCGAATTGGCGGATCTCCTCGTGTTTCTTGAGCGGAATTAGGTGGCAAAGCTCAGATTCCACGGCGCAAACAGCATTGCCTGGACTGAAACGGGGGGCAAGCACGGTGGATTTTGCGAAGAAATCGGGCGGTAAAGATTGAGCTCTGCGGATGGAACAGTGTGGTATGGCAAATGCCGCAACTTTGTGCACGGTAGCTGAATTTGGGTGGGTAATCGGGTGCGGAAGGAAGGGAAGGGACCGGGGCTATTGTTGGCGACAATGTGGTTGTAAAGATTGGACTTGGTTGGGGGAAAAGCGAGGAGTGGATGGTTTGGTGTGATGAAAATTTTGGATTCTGGTGTGACTGGAGACCAGAGGTGGTGTACCTGGTGGCTGGCGGTGGGCGGCTGGCGTGATGAGGATCCCAGGGGCAGCAAAACGAAGAAGACAGGCAGAGGGAGGAGTGAATGGTTGCTTGATGCGTTGGTTGCAGAACTGTCGATGTACCAGAGATGTGGCAGAGTGAGAGTGACGACTTGTCTCTCGGAGACGGAGAGGATCAGACGAGGAGTCGAGAGGACAGTGAGGAGGAATGGAGGAAGAGTAATGCGAAGTAACGAGGGTGCTGCTCCTCAGCATGCAAGCAAAGAGGAGAATAATAATAATTCGAGTGAAGAAGAAGGTTCATGGGCATCTGATCTTTAATTTTGTGATGATGAGGTGGATGGAATACAGTCAGGAGCGCGTGTACTGATAGTCTACTGGAGGAGCTGGCAATGAGGTAGCATGTTGCATGTTTTCTATTCTGTTTTTTTTTTGCAGTGCTAGAGTCCCCCCACCCCAGCTACAATGTACTGTATCGTGTAAGACTACCCGCAGTGGGTACTCTAAAAGGATACTCTAAAGTTTTAGAGTATGAATATAGAATAAAAATTATTGCACTAGGTACTTTAAAACGATACTCTATCATTTCTCTCACTCTATATTTAGAGTAGTACAGTGCTTACTCTATAGTGTGCAGTGACGGCCCCACTAGCTAAACAAAGAAAAAATGCTATAACTCACAAACCAAAAATCCAAATTAAATTTCGATTGCACCATTAAATTCGTCTCAATAAATCCTTCAAAACTAGATCACACATAGATATATTTAGATAAAGTGACAAGTGGGTCCCACAGTGGATAGAGTGGATAGAGGATGATATAGAGGATGGATGGGTGTGGGAGAATTGAGTATAGAGGAGAGAATCTTGCTGACTAGGACGTATAGAGGATGAATATAGAGGTCCATGAGTGTGGATAGTCTAATTAGCTGTCCCTCTCAGGCTCTCAGTGGCATAGATGCTTGCAACAATAAACATGGACATGCTTGTAAGGAAGAGATTTATTGCGACTCGGTACGAATCTCACGTGTTTTCTTCAAAGTTGCCCTGTTGACCTGAGCTTATAAGCCGTACCTTTTTAGCGAAATAACGGTATTTTTCTCTCATAATAAATAAGTATCAACGTCAGTATCCGCTGTTTTTCCAACCAGTTCCCTGTAAAAAGATAAGACTCTGTTTACATCTTATAGATAGTAGTTATCTACTGATAATTATCTCTTTTGGATTGAAACAGGTATAGATAAATAATGGCACAATAGCCATTTTGGTCTCTCAACTATTATTCGAAGCTCGATTTCATCCCTAAACTTTCAAAACGGCTGTTTAGGTCTTCAAACTTTAGTTTTAGACTCAATTTCATCCTACAACTATAAAAATGATCGTTTCGATCCTCAAATTTTGCATTTTGAGCTCAATTTCATCCATAAATTATCAAAGTCCATTTAACGTTTATTTTTAACTCAATTTTGTGTATTCTAAAAGAAAACTTTATGTTTTAGGCACAATTAATTTCATCCATAAATTATCAAAATTATAGATCTGCTATTGTTTCAATATATCCCTGTATTCTTAAAGAATAAATACTGTTAGATGCAACTGTGATTGCTCCCATAAATATAATTTAGTTGGATATATATAAATGGTACCATTATAAGGGAACACTAAAAATAACTGTTTCGAATTATTAATGGCCACGAAAGAGTTTTTAGATGAATATTATTTTCTATCTCCAATCACTGCTGGTGTTGGAGCTAATCAGGTGCAACAGTATAGCGTTCCATGTAGAATATAGACAAAGTTGAGTTGAAAATAAAAGTTTAAAGAACAAAATACACTTTGATAGTTTATAAATGAAATTGAGCCCAAAATGCAAAGTTTGAGGACTAAAACGATCATTTTTGTTGTTCTAGGATGAAATTGAGCCTAAAAGTAGAGTTTAAGAACTAAAATGACTGTTTTAAAAGTTTAGGGACGAAATTGAGCCTCGAGTAATAGTTGAGGGACCAAAATGGCTATTATGTCATAAATAAACTAGCTAATTGTTAGTTGGACCTTTAGATAGCAACTATCTCACTAGTTGGACCAAATCAGATAATTAATAGCTGCTAATAAATGGAGAAATAACAACTATCTCATCAATTAGCTGTGTATATAAACACAGAGGCGGAACTAGCAACTTTGATTAGGGAGGGCGGGGGCGGACAAACATAATGACACATTGTATGTGTGATAAATATGTACATATGTATACATTTCAACATATTTTTAATTGCATCTACATATATAGTTAGTGTTCATAACAAAAAATCACAACATTATGATAAAATATGAGCTAAAATGAGCTAAATATGCTTTTGTATTGTATTATTAATAAGTGTATTACACTGTTTTGGAGGCAGGGGGGCACGGCCCCTGCTAGGCCCCCCTGTTTCCGCCGCACAAACACCCTCCCAGTTAACATGTAGCTAGTTAATTGTTAGCCAGCTAATATTAGCTATGTGCTATTAGCTAGCTAACTACTGTCAGCTAATAGATCTAAACATGACCTAATTAAGTCACCCTTCGTTGCACACAATTTCATTTACCATGAAAAGGCACCATTTTCTTTGGGCTACAATTTTTCAATGTTTGATCAGACCTGCTTGGACCGACAGTGACTGACCATGACATTATACTGAAATTAGAGAGCTTATAAGTTCATCATCGCCCCTTGCCGACGAAACAAAGCCCAAAGACCACATCAGTACATCACCATGACACAAGCGCATCAAATATTCTTTTACAAGAACCAGACGGCCAGACCTGTCCTAGAGCTCCTCTGAGATGCCGCTCACCATTTTTTTTGTTCAATAAACAAAGTTTTATTACTTTTCAAAGTAATTTTCATCGAGTTGATATAAACATAATACTATCACTCACCATGAATGTAGGGTCAAATATTCATTTACAAGAACCAGACGGCCAAACCTTTGTGTTGTGCGTGGCAATAGCGTTTGGCATCCACAATTTATCTTTCAAGATGACCCTACATCCTGCAGGATGATTGCAAGCTTCCAGCCACACCGCAACTAGACTTGTGTAACACCCTTGGTGTTACGAACTTACTTAGCATCGAGGTTTAGACCTACTAACACCGGAGAATAAGTCTCCCAAGTTTTTTAATTTTTATTCCCCCATGAAATCATACAACAAACTTTGTGTGACCCACTTTTGTGGATAAAGAATCAAACAAGTATTGCTAATCAATTTTGCTTTAGTGCTTAAAAATGTCTAATACCAATTTTAGTAAATAAATAACGGATGGCTTGCTTGATTTGATTAGGCATGAAAAACAATTTTTATAAATAGAAATAAAATACAACTTGTATATAGTGCTTAAATAGATTCGAAGTGTAAGTTTAGTTGATGGAAATGCAACTTTTGGTTTGGTAAATAAATGTCATTCAATAGTATTTTTGATAGCTCAAGAATTGAATTTGGAATTTAATTCCAGCTTCTAGAACTAAAATGACTATGTCTTACAACCTAATCACAATGCCGTTTTGGTATTTAAATTTTGATTAAGTTTCTTAAACACTAGATCCATGTTTTTGCACAATTGGTTGCATCAGAGTGAGCTCTTGAGCGTGGTGTAGGTTGAGGTTGTGTGAGAGGTCGCGATGCCCTCCCTAAAATTGCCCCAACTTCGTAATGCTGTTGGTGCTCGGTTCCTGAACTAGCGTTCAACGCGACTAACCTGTTTTGGCGTCTCACTATCCTCCTCTGTGGTCATCCTCTAGTTGTACGGATTGCTCCCCAAGCCAACCGTTAGTGCCGACTTTGGGGTCATGGGATTAGTTGAGCCTTCGCTGAATCGACGAGTAGTTTTTAGGCCGCTTTAATAAGCGTGCTTGGCACCCCCTGGTGTTGATGCCGCCGGAGGCGAGCTGATGCATCCATGCCACCTCGGTACGTTGTCGCCTCCGCCGCTCGCATGTGGCCAGCGCCATGCTGGGCCTTTCCATACTCACCAACGCGTTGACTGCACTTGTGGTATGACACCGGTGCTCGCACACCACCTCTTTTCTCTTTCCGTCCTCTTCGCTCGTCAAAACGCTCGCGTTGCCATGGAGGTTAGTCCGCCAGCGTCGACAGCGCGTTAGGGGTCATCGTTTAGCTTCTGGTCGCCTCTCAGGGTTTCGCGCTTGCTCCGCGATGCTCATCGGCCCGGTGGGCGTGTCGATTTGGCTCTTGGTGGGCTGGCGTGGCCGGGCGGTGTCGGTCGGAGCCACGCCGTCACGCGCGGGCGCACCAAGGAATACCCCGTTGCAAAGGAGACATATTCCAGGGCTCTTAGTACAAAGTCTCAGTCTAGTGAAATAGTGTTACGTTGTACCGCTTAATTAATTAAAAATGCAGGTCCTCTTTTGCATAGACGCGAGCGCGCCGCGGGCTCCCTGCCGTGGGCCGCTTGCTGGGCCGGCCTACTACGCGCACCACTGCACTCGTGCGGACCGCAGTGGGCTGCTGGACCGATTTGGTCGCCGCTGGTTTTCCCTTTTTCCTTAGGCATTTTCTAATTTAGTTTCTAAATAAACTTGTAAATTCAATATCAAATTTTGCAGGGATCCAAAAATGGTGAAACTAATTTTGTTAGGTTCCTAAAATTATGGTCTACCTGCTGGTATAACTTGTTCATGTTTCATAATATTTTCAAGAGTTCCTTAATTAATTTGAGATGTTTAATATTATTGGGATAAAACTTGTATGAATTTTTGTGAGAAAATGGTGATAGTGTTAGCGTTGGAAATTTTACAGTAGCTTTATAGTATTATTATATGCTCACTGTAATTTTTGTAGTTCCAGAATAATTAGTTTGCTTAAATAGTTAATGAGCCCTAGTTAGAGTATAAATATTAAATCGATAAGATGGATAAAACAACACCTTGAGGTTGCATAACTGAAATATTTAATAGGAATTAGCACGTTATTGTCAACATAGATACATGGCCTAGTACGTTAGTCATTAGAGCTAGCTCATTAGTTTGAGGGGCGTAATCGTATTTTAAGCATTGCGGTCGCCGTGATTATTTACGTCTCTGCATTGTATACACGAATATCATCATAAGAACAAGGATGGATCACGAAGTCATCTTGAGTAGCATAAAGATAGTGCCTTGATGATCGTACCGTCATGATGGAATGCTAACTTTGGTCATATCTTACCCAGACAAGCCCCGGTGCATAACCTCTATTATTCTGCAGTTTATTTTTATGCTTGTGCATTAAGTTTCTAGGAGTTGAATGAAATCCATTTCCATATATGTAACCTAATTCTATGAGTCTTACTAGTATGATAGGATCGTGTAAATTGTTATGCTATATGACATCGGCAGAAGTCGAGTGATGACCTGTCACTCACGAGAGGTAGAAAAAATATTATTGTTATTATTATCATATTACTATCATATGGAATATATATGAATTATAATTGGAGACCAGTCCAGACTACATTTTGGATTTGGACCTGGTTGGCAACTGAGCGAGGCTCCAATTGCATTTGTCCCACCTGTGTCGATTGAGAACCGTCTGTTGCTACAGATGGTAGTCAAGTCACAGACTTATTATCCTAAGCACATACTTACTTATGAGAGCGGAAAGACTTGTTACTCTCTTGTGATGGGTTCTGGCTCTTTTCAGACCGACTTTTAGGGGTGGATTATGGGTGGATGTCTAAGCACTGCACTGAGGTCGGGCCTCAGGTGTTGGGGGCTTGGAGTCCAAGTTTAGACGAGGACTTGTACCCCTTAATAGGAGTGGAACGGGTTGATCTTGTTTGTGCCTGAGGTACAAATAAGGCGTGTGTTTCGGGGTACCCAATTAGGATACATTGTTTCACGAATCGCCATTTCTGAGACGGTAACGACTTGGCTATGGTCTAGCACCGTAGTAAGAACTGGAACATGGAAGAAGATAAAATGGTTCTGATTGCTTACCATCTGATTGAAAGTGGCATAGGTGCTTACATAGAAGGGTTAGTCGATGAACTGAATATGACTGCTAATAAAATCGAATATAAGGATGCACGTTTAGTAATGCTTCTTGCGGATGCAATAACCCACAAGCCAGATATCCTTACATATCCTTGGAGTCCTTTTATTTTCTCCTGACGCATAAATCTTGCGGAGTATAATTGAGTACTCAAGGTTTGTTCTACTCTGTTGCAGGTGCTAGGTGTTGATAAAGCTGACCATGTGTGTGAAAACCTCCTGGTGGGCTCAGTGAGGATTTCCTTTACGTGGCGGACTTAGAGTTTATTTAAAACTTCCACCAAAATGTTTTACAAGGAAAGACTTATGGCTCGTTATCATTTCATGTATATAAATGTTCTTCATGTTAATGTTTAACTTATCATTAAATGATTATTATTTTCACTGAAACTTTGATAATATTTTATATCCTGATGTTATAATCAATTGATTCAATACTCTGATGTTGTATTAAAAGTGATGTAAGACTAAGAATGTTATAAGCTTTATCTTCCATTTATGATTCTGATGGAAAAAAATGTGGATTTTTGAGTTCTCACTTGTGATGTGCTCGACAGAACTGCAGAGTTTAGTGCACTCTCGTGGGTACTTAGTGTCTAATGGTAGACAAGTACTCTTGGGAGTGTATTAGATTAGACGGTTCTGCCACAACTTACGATATGCCAAGCTAATAATCCCATTGCTTTATAACTTGGTGTTATAGCCAAGATTGTCATGTCGTTGCGAGAGCATTAATTAATACATAATACATGTGTAGAAATATCTGCAATTCATTGTTATAGGTGTTTGGTTTGAGTTGGTTAGTCCATCATCTTCTCACTCCTCACTATTTTGTTTGGTTTATGAAATGAAATAGGTTGATGCATTATCAATTCATTCCTGACAAGTTAATAATTAGTTCTAGTATGAGTAATGGAGTCGTTCTAAAGATTTGAGGAATGGATTCATGATGCACCACCTTATCTAGAATGGTATGATTTCTCAAACCAAACACTGTTACCAAACATAACTTATTAAATATTGCTTGTGCGCCATATCCCATATGTGTCGTGAGTATTAGAGGGATACCAATCAGGGGTTCTCTACCCCCACCTTATATAGTCCTAATCAGTTAATAAATTGGTTTTCTAGTGGATTACAACAAGATTCCTGTCGGTGAATATATCCTATGTAGATGTAGGAAACCGGGTAGTCGTCCTGGTCCACCTTGTATCCAGGGAGCTAGTTATGTCCTCCATAATGTTACATATGGGTCATGTAATCTTATTAGTATCCCCGAGTTTTTTGTACTTGAGTTACCTTCTCTTGTTCTTCTTACTAGACCGATTCGAGCCAGAGTTTGAATGCTTCAAGTGCAAGTACCTCGGTGCACAAGTTTTAAGCCCAAGCGCTTGAGTAGTTTAAACCTTATTTTTCCATGGGTGCACTAACTGTGCTCCTAGTGGATGTAGCCCCCGAGCCTTCGCTGAATTCAAAAAATTAGCTATAGGGTCTTGATGGGAGGACTGTATGGCCCAATAGGTGGTGGTGAATTGGACTTAGAAAATTAAAGCAACAAACCTTAATCTATGCAAAACTACTCACCCCTTCCATGGTTCTAACCTAAATCCTTAAGGCCATCACACTAAACAAGTCAGTGGCGGGCCTACATGTATTCAAGGGTATTCAACTGAATACCCAAAAATTTTGCCAAAAAACTTTTGTATATATAGTGTATATATATGTAGGTGTAGGAAAAAAAAAGAAAATAAAGCCAAAACAAATACCATGTCAAGAATTCGGCCAAAAACCTGTATTCTACTACTGATTTTCCACCCCACTTGATGGCCCAAATAGGCCCAACGGCCTGTGGCCCAACATCTCCCCTGTCGGCAGCACACAGGCGCATCGTGACTCCCAAATCAGAGACATCGGCACATCACCTGCCCGTGCTCGCTCAGGCGCTCCTTTTCTATCCTGTTTTCTTCCCCAACCCCAAACCCTAGCGCCTACCGATGGCGGTGGCAGAGCAACGAACTCGGGCAGTGGCAAGGCATGTTGGCACGAGGCGACGGCAACAAAATTCACGCTAAATTTTTTGGTACATATACAACACAAACTTGGGTTTGTGTGTACTTGATTTGAAATACCAAATTTGACAACAAATTTTACTATTGCTTACTGAATTGCTAAATTGATTTTACCAATGTACGTGTGGTAGTATTGCATACCTACAAAATTCTAGATCCATCATTGAATTTTACATTGTAAAAAAAATTAATTCGTCTTCACAATTTTGAATACCTAAGTTCAAAATCTTGGGCCCGCCACTGAAACAAGTCCTTATTCATGATCACACTAAGAAAAGTCATTAATTGCGAAATTGAAACCTATGACTAAGAGCACACTAGCAAGGTGATCAAAACCTAGTTGACACTTGCAACCAAATTAGAGACTACCAGATTTTTTTGTTAAGGTGTCGAGTAATTGCCACTACTCCCTAATCCATGTGGGAGACTCGGTTACACTCCCATGAGCCACTAAGACTTATGTCTCCACTAGTAAATACTTATTATCCACTTTGGATTGGTGGGTTTTAGTTTCAAACCGGATACACCTCTAGTAGCCTCCCACAAAGTAGCTCCACTAGAAGGATCATCTAGTCCTCCACCAACCCATCCAGATGCTGACAAACACCAAGAGAAACAAGTATTCAAACTTCACTTGATGATATTCAAGCCATGAAAAATAGATGCACATTAAGTACACAATCCCAACTCACAAGCTTAACTTGGGATGTGCTCAAAACCTTCACAAACTCACTATATATGTGTACCACAACCATGGTTTAAAGAGATCTCCAAATGCGCTTTGGAACACACACACACACACACACACACACACACACACACACACACACACACACACACATATATATATATATATATATATATATATATATATATATATATATATATATATATATATATATATATATATATATATATATATATATATATATCGTGGGAAGGGGCTGCTAGCTGTTGGAAAAAAGTCTATAGATGCACACATTACAAGATGATCCATCGGATGTCACCCAGGCAAATCATATTGTGACCCTATCCAGGCTAGCTAGTTTTCCAATGGTTAGAAACAAATATTCTAGAATATGCTCTGTTGGATGATACTCCATGGGCCACACAGGCACCACCAGACCATATAGTGACCTTCAGTAGCTTGGCCACTTGACACAAAATCAACGTGACTAACTCAAAGTGATTGATCCTCTACAAAACACATGTTAGTCGCACACACTTGTGTTCATCAATCACCAAAACCAATATCTAAATTTAATGCCTAGATGTGTTCACTTGATGTGTCTCACGGGTAGCTTGTGGCAATGAAAGTGCAAGGGACTTTATTGGTAAGCCCTTATTGTTGATAGTGAAGCCCACGTGGTTTGGTGGTCATTAGATCTTTTGTAGGGTGCACTAAGTGGTATCTTGGCATCGAGCTAGTAGTTGGATCTCTTGGGGCATGCCAAGTGGTTTTTCGTCTGGCATGAAGTCAGCAAGCCCTTATGGGGCATGCTAAATGAATGTTTTCCCCGAATTGAATCGGTAAAGTGGTACCCAAGCCTTGACTGGCATTGGTGTGTAGATGTATGGTGTCCTTGGAGGGTGTCTATGTATCTAGGTTGTTAGCAAGTGGCCCTTGGGTGGCGTACCCTCAAAATCCTTTTCTCGAGAGACGAACCATTGTCGATCTTGTTGCGCAATGTATTGGATTTGAATATATGCCTGAATTGGACATGGACCCTTCTATTATGCACCTTGGTTGGCTAGTCAATGTCCTTCCATCATGGTCATAAGTTCTTGTTGCATAGGATGGAATGACATTGCCTTGTAAAGAGCCTGGTGTTTTACTACTCGGACACTGTCACAGAACCTCCTAATTATGATGGCCCATAAGTACCCGTCATTGCCATAATGACCTCTGATGGCCGTACTTATGTTCACCATAACTTAAAAGGCCTGCTTTCCTCCGAACAGGATCCAATCATAGGAGTATTGCAATATTACAACAGTTTATTCAAAATATTCAACAGAGTAACGTAGCGGAAGTCTTACAATAATATGGGTTTACAAACCAGTTTTCAAACTTCAAACCTTATGTAACATTATTACAAACCAGTAGTAGAGAAGTATCGGTACTAACTTTATTACATCACACAAGCGAGATGCCTTGCCCAAAGGCCACACAGTCTACTCGTCGTCACTGTCTTCAACCACGACGGTCATGCAACAAGGCTCGAAGCAGACTTGTTCATGAACCGCACCTGCAACAAGGGGTTAACAAACCCTGAGTACTTGAGGGTACTCAACGAGACTTACCCGACTAAGACAAAGACTCCAAGGGCATGCTAGCTTTAGGGAATCAAGGTACGGGTATTCCAGAATCAAATTTTCTTTTGCAGAAAAGCTTACTAAAGTAGATCCTTATCTTCAATATTTTACTTTTACCATTGATGGTTCATTAACCAAATCTAGGTGATCCTAATCTAGATCAAAGTAATTATCATCAAAACCTTTCTCATTCTTTCTTTCAATTCCAGTTCTTAACTACGATGCAAGTCAGGTGACCAAGTCTCCATAACCGAGGAGCAACGACGATTCGAACCGATTATACCCAGCTGGGGATCCCTAACCTCACGACATATGTAGAACTGAATCTTGCATATATCAACCCTCATTTAGATCTCCCAAAACCAGAACGTGTCCATCGCCACCCGAGAGTACAGTACTCCTCGAACCCGACCAAATTCTAGCCCCGAGGGTACACGCTACTCTCGCCATCTCTCCACTCCCAGTGCGAGGTTAGACGTTCTCGTAATGGAATCACCAACATTTTGGGCTTACCCAAGGCATGAAGCTAGTTGCAAAGTCTTGAACACAACAGGCTTACAACGAACGGACCTTAACTGACAAGGCGGAAACACTACATTGAGACTCCTTTCCCAATGCATGTTAGCAGTGGCCAAACCACCCGCCCGATCTTTCAAGTTCATTCTCATATTGCAATATTCATTCAATATGCCGTCATGGCTATATAAACATTGTATTTAAAAGCTTAACTTCTAAGCATAGCGAAGCATACTACGCATTTTCCGTAAAACAGGTATCAAGGTTGATATCACAATAATCAAAGATGATAATGCAGCAATTGGGTTATCACTCAACTCCTAATTACTTAATGCAGTAAACCATATTATAAATAATAAAACATTTGTAAAATTCAAGGTAGGGTTTAAATGCACTGGGGCTTTCCTTGCTCGGACACGACGACTGACTCAGACCCGAGAACTCCAACGTCAGGTCCGAAACCCACCGACGATCGCTCTTCTCCGGAAACTGGCTCGACGGCTTCGACTTCTTCGAAAGCGGAGACTACACGAACACATAACATGCTTTAACATGATGCTCGATGATAAACATGATGCTTGATGATAACATGCTACGAGTTACGACTGGAGTACACTTCCTTCGCGGTACAGTCGCAAACTGAAAACCTACTAACTAGTAGCGACGATTCCAACGATACCAGCTTTAACCTAAACAAGTTACTAACGAGCTCAAACATGGAATTAAGGTGCCAAAGATCACAAAAGGGTAGTGACCTAAGGACA
This sequence comes from Saccharum hybrid cultivar R570, assembly GCA_038087645.1. Lineage (NCBI taxonomy): Eukaryota > Viridiplantae > Streptophyta > Magnoliopsida > Poales > Poaceae > Saccharum > Saccharum hybrid cultivar. Next base: position 4,286,154 of record JAQSUU010000190.1, on the reverse strand, counting down.
TCACTCAATCAAAAAGGCACACAACTCTTAAAGTTCTCAAATTAACATTTATTTATTATTTAAATAATTAGGACATAATTAGAAGTTAATCAAATTTTACCTAATCAAGCTCAAACTTTTTCTATGGATTAAGAATGACTTAAAACAGTGTCATAATAAATTTCATCATTTTTGGATTAATAAATTAATTATTAAAATTCATGGAAGTTGCATTTAATCTTTATTAGAACTAATTAATTCTACTGCACAAAGTACTCAATTTCAGCATTTAATATTTTTCCTAGATAGTTTATACATTGAGAAGCCTACACAAAAAATTTCATGAATTTTGGAACTCTACACAATTTTTAGTGAAATAAACAAATAACTAAACTATTCATTTATTTGAAAAAGAAAAACAAAAACGAAATCGGGCCGATTCTTCCTTTCTCCCGCGGTCCGGCCCAACTGGTCGGCCCGCTCGCGCACGCTCGGCCCAGCCACGCGGCCCAGCAGGCGGCCTGCCTCCGCCCGCGCGCGTCTGCCTCTCCCTCTCTCTCTCTGACAGCGCGGTCTCGCCTGTCATCCCTCACCTCTGTCTCCCTCTCGCTCTCCCGCGCGCTCACTCGCTCTCCCACGGTGGCCGGCCGGTGACCGGTGCTTCGGTCGACAAACTGACCCTACCATCATCATCTACACCACCCCACGACTCCGTTTTGCTTCTAAACATCCTGGCTCGAGCTCTAGCGACTAACGAGCGACGGCGATGGCGGCACGGTGGTCACGGGAGCAGCACGCCGGCGCCTACAAAGCGGTAGAGACTAAATTGGAGGGTCGGGAAGCATCAGCAGCTCACCGCGGTTGCAGTGAAGCTCTCGGTGGCGACGGGGAGCGGCTGGAGTGGTCTGGCAACGGGAAGGCGGGGATGGCGGGCAGTCGCCGGAGTTGAGCACGGGAGACGGTGGCTGCGGCGATCCAGGCGAAGTCAAGCTGGCTTGGGTGGTTCACGAGGTGTGCGAGGATGCAGCGATGCTGTTGGTGCAACTGGCGTGGCCGGAGATGGCCTGGTGGCGGCAGCGGCGAGCGGCGGAGCTGCGGTGGCGGTGATGGCGAAAACAGAGAAAACGAAAAAATCGCCACTGTGACCTCGGCGTATTTATAGACGACGGTCGCGGCTATAGAGCTGCACTGCTCGCGTCGTCACGCTGGCAATCGAGGACGCGCCTGGAAGCTGGCCGAAGCCGTCCGGCGTCTCGCCGGCGCCCATGCCGGCCGGTGGCCGTCGGTGATTCGTCGGTGCACTGTAGCTCCCCCCCCAAACTCTGAAATTTAAACTGGTTTTTCAAATTACTTTCAAATTCATGTAACAACATGAAAAACTTCCAATGTATGAAATCTTCAGAATTTCAAGCTCTACAAGTTTTGTATTGAACACTTTTTCAAATTCTCACTGGATTTTGAAATTTGAGTTTAAATTCAAAAGGGGACACATTTTTCAGATTTGGTAATTTAGAAATTACTTTTGATTTTATATTGAAACTTCAAAATCTCCAAACACCAAAGTTGTACATCTTGACCAGACCTACAACTTTGCTGTTCAAAACTTTTTTAAATTCTGTCTCCATTTTGAAATCTTAGTTTGGGGACAAAAATAAGTCAAAACTGAAATTTGTTTATTTTCAAAATTGCTCCACATTTTACACTAAAACTTTGAAAACTCAAAACACCAAAGTTGTAGCCCTTGAAAAGTTCTACAAACTTGGTTTTGAACTTTTCCCCAAATTTTGCTTAGATTTTGAATTATTTCAAAAGGGGTAAAATAGGGTTTTGCAATTTAGGGTTTTCGGAGGAATTTTAAATTGGAATTTGTTGCTACTTTGATTTGTGATTACTTAGTGATCAAAACCTCACCCAAGGGCATCATTTGGACCAACATGACATGGTTGACCAAATGCCACTCTTGGTTGACCAATTAGCTTTTAAAATTCTTTTACATTTTTCCCCAATTTTGAATTCGAATCCGAATCGGAAAACTCGTGACAAGTTTTGGGACTCCAATTCAAACTCAAATTTGGAGTTTCATTTTAGAGGTTGTACTTGAGCTCATACCCTACACTTGACACTAGTGTGCAACACAGTCGCACACCTCAAATTACGCAGGGCATGGACTAAGCATTTGCGGGTGGTATTAAAAATTAGGTTCTTCGGGTTTGGAGCACACCACTGAGAAACACATTCAACCTAGATAAGTAAACTTGTTTTAGTTGATGCATAACAAAGTTAACCTAACAGGGATGCTTTGCAATGCATTATGATGACATGGCAGATTAATTAGCACTATAACACCCGGGGTGTTACAGACACTCCATCCAATCAAAGTATATCTTGAAGCACGAAGAGGAAAAAGATTAGTGGGTTAATAAGATAAATATAAAGGTATAATAATATTTTTTTCTTTGTGAGTTGTTCGTGCATTATGCACTTTACACACTAGACTATAGATCATGTGTGTCGGGTGTTAGCCGTGGGCTATGGCCCATGTAGCATTGGATTGTGGTGTAAGCTGTTGTCAAGTACAAAACATATTAACCGGAATGTATAATGTCACATAAGTACTTATCTAATACAATGTAAGCATTTATTTTAAGACCCTGTTCAGAACTGCTTTTTCAAAGAATTGATTTTAATCTTATTATATTTTTTTTGGTAAAATTGCTGTTTAAAGAATCTATATTGTTTCTCGTACAAAACCTTGCTTTTGAAGGCGCATTTCGTGGCAGCTGCATGGGACTAAGGCCAATGTTTGGATATCTATAGATAATAGCTATTTGCTAATAGTTATCTCTTTTGGATCCAAACAACTGTAGCTAATAAAATAGCTAATCGTTAGTTGAAGCTTTAGATAATAACTATGTCATTAGTTGGAACAAATCAGATAATAGCAACTAATAGTTATCTTACTATATTTTTTATTAGATGTGCATCCAACCATCCTCTAGCTAATAGGTAGCTAATAGTTAGCTAGCTAATATTAGATATGAACTATTAGCCAACTAACTATTAGCATATAATGAATCTCAACAGGGGCTAAAATAATGAATGTTCCTAGCCTCCTAGACAACATATTTGCCATATTGTCAGTTCTAGCGTTCAGGTTGATTTATTTTGCTATTCTTTCATGACATGATAGGAGTATTTTTGTACCTATTTGATGGACCATTCAGCACTATTTGCTGACCAACTCGGGGGAGTTGATCAATGAGCATCCAGCTGGTCAACCGTGCGCTGGCCTCCTGTTAATAAATCTTTGGAAATCTTGGACCGGATATCTTTAATGCAATTTGGAGAATGAAAATATCTATATACTCCATTCAATAACTGAAATGGAAATATACTTCGTAACATATGCAACCACATTTCCAAGTACATTCAGGAACCTCTTTATTCGCTGTAGCGTGCTTTTGTCTCTTTCGAGTTGTGATGGGCATCAGCAGCATTTTAATTTCTTTATTCACCCTTGCTGTTTCAGCAGGCACCAGAGATGGATTGGCTTCTTCAGGAAATGGACAGTCACTGCGGCACCATGTAGTGTAGCCACCATGTAGTGTAGAATGTGCCAATAGAAAATTGTTGAATGGACGATCTATTAATATGCCTGCAGGTGATGTGGACATTTGTAAAATGAACAAACTTAGGCCCTGTTCGGTTTAAGCTGTTAAAATTTAGCACCTACCACATTAGATATTTGGACACATGCATGTAGTATTAAATATAGATTATTTACGAAACTAAAAATATAGAGGGAGACTAATTTGCGAGATGATTTTTTAAGCCTAATTAGTTCATGATTAGCACTAATTGCTACAGTAAAAATATGCTAATGACGGATTAATTAGGCTTAATAAATTCATCTCGTGAATTACTCACGGAATATATCATTTATTTTTTTATTAGTATTCGAATACCCCATAGTTAACCCCAAGTAATATCTGATGTGACACCTATTAAATTTTAGTCATGGGACCAACACACGGCCTTACTACGTTATCATTGAGGGTGCCCCTAGAGAAAGAGAAAACACGATCTTTTTCAGGTATAGATTGTGCGTAGTATTAAATAATGTAGATGACTACCTAATTAAGCTACATGATTGGTTACTGCTAGCAACTAGTTTAGCTGTTTAATAAGTAGGATAACAGATCGAGAAGGATTAGAGAGGCAGTACAATGCCGTATGGTGCGTCGCTTGCTATGGAAGCGAGGGATGGAACGAATTGTGGTTAGCTACCATCCACGTGGTAACAAGGTGGTGGGGCATGCCCATTCAATAATAATCAATCAATTGCGGTGGATTTGCGCTACTGCAGGACGGGATTTATGTTGTTTATGGTGGTTGGAACGGCAGTTGTCTCATCTCTTCACTCACATCTTGCCAACTTCATTACTTTTACCACTGCTATGGATGAATTCCATCCACATTAGGTCTTGGTTGATGAGTATATATTCATCTCAATCCACGTGTGTTAGAGTGAATTGGAGTGAATACACATGCATCCAAACAAGGCCTTACTCTAGCATTAAGCAATCTGTAACAGTACTAGCTTGTAAAAACACCGAATCTACTACTATGCAATCTCTAGCTATAGATGAATTGAATTCCATCCACATTTCTCTAGCATTACTAGCTTGTAAAAACAAAGTCAACCTACATCCGGTGGTTATGTGGCCTCTTTGGATTTTTTATATCAAGTTTTCACGAAAAATACTCACGAATAGAACAATGGTGAAACGACAACAACATAATCCACAACATCTTCCATTACTTTCAGTTTACATAGTTATCACAACTTTATAGATAAAAAATGCATATGTATGGTTCACATTTTTTTAGGCCTCCACAATTCCTGACCAGAACCATTCCTGGCCTGTCGTTTCTTCAATATTTTCAATAGCGCCGAAACCATTCCTGGCAAGAGAAGCCAGGAACGGCGTAACTGAATGGAGCCTTAGTATGTCTAGACGGCTTCATCAACAATCTTAAAATTTATTATCAGGCTAGTAGCTCATATATGTTCATAGAGATGACTGATACGTATGCTATGTTCTTTAAAAAAAAGTATATCTCAGGAACGTGAGCTACATTCTTCCCAGGCCTATTGCCACAAAAAAATCAGAATTAAAATATAAAAAGGGAAGAAAATTCAGAAGTAACGCATTCAGTACTTGGAACTTCCTCTCCATCAATGAAAATGCCTCCATCCATCACGTCGGCAGTGTACTTGGTAGTGCAATTAATGATTGTGCATCGTGACCTGATTAGAATGGTTGGCAACCACTAAAATATAGGAGTATATATTTGCATATGTGGTCTATCTCATATATGCGCTCTGTCCATGTAACGTTAGGTGGGAGAGAAGAAGCTAATTATTGGCCATATCCTCTGCTTACGTCGATGAAACAATTGATTATATAACTCCTATTTGTCCTTGTCTAAGGAAACAATGGAGTAAAAAGTTTCTAGAACAGAAGGCATTGTTGTGAACTGCACCAAATAAAGTGCAATTGAAAAAGAAGAATGACTGCATTTAAGAAAATTTGAGCCAGAAAGAAGAATAACTACACTTAAGAAATTTTGAGCTAGAAAATCGCATTTATCATACAACATAGGCACACAGATTGATTGCAATAAATGTCCCACATCGAAAGATTGCTCAAAGATCACCTCGGAGCAAAACTCATAGGAAACCGGCCTAGCCAGCATCCCAAACTGACCTAGCCAAAACCGTTTGGATTGTTGTGAAAACCTATGAACACATTTTGGTAAGGAACTCATACCGAAGGTTTTTCAAGGATCAGCGGGCCACCTAGAACGCCTGCAGACACCATCGAGGAGCTTGCATAATAGAAAATATGGTGTGGAAAAGTTATAATTTGGAGAAGGTAAAAAGTAGATGAGTTTGTTTTTTTTTTATCGATTGGATACCCTCAAACTGCGGTTGGCCCTAGAGTGGTGTGGTTTTATCTCATTTGGATTCATTTACATCTCGAATTCTACATTCCCCCAAGCTATAACCCAAACCAACCAAAATCGATCCTAGCCAGTTTTGCCAGAAAAGCCACAATTGACTTACTTTTTCGTTGATATATGCCACATGGTGAAGCTGGCTAATCTAAGAACATATTATGACCACAAACAAGCTAAGGGCCAAGTTAAAAAATAGAATGCATTGGCCGAAATTCATTCTAACGACGATATTCACCACTTCTTGCCAGGTTTACCCTTGCAAAACCGTCAGAGAGTAATGAATCTCTTCTGAACCCATGAGCACCTTTATGGGCTTCGATCATTTCCAGCCCAGTAGAGTCGATGGCCTCCTGTAGGCCGGTTTCACCCAATGGCCGAACTGGAGGGACAAAAACTGGGGCTGATCAAAGCGGTCCATGTCCATGGTTGCACTGAAAAACATCGTGCCTGGAGGGACTCTAGGAGCTGCTGCCGAGAGCATGTTTGGTTGGGACTTGGGGAGACTGAGAAGCTGCCTGTTCCAACCTTCCAGGCAACCTCCGCTCAGGCTCATGAAATAGGTCGCCTGGGCTCCAAGCTCCTTATTCCGTGACCATGCATGTTTATTGTTAATTAACCCTTCCTATTTTTCTTTCCTCCACGTATCGCGGTGATTTGGTTGGGAAATCGTGCCGAAATCTAGAGGTAGATAGAGAGGATTTGCGATTGCCGCTAAAGGAGATGTCAACGAGACTACGGCTGTGCACGGAAAGGGGATGCGTGCGTACGGGACGCAGACAATAAGGAGGACGCTGAGGAGCGGACGGCCATGGCGATGGACGGGGACGCACGACTGCACGAGCGGCTTGGCCAGGGATGATGGACGTCGAGGAGCCGACTGTCGGGTGAAGAGATCAGGCGCCACAACTGGCCGGTGGCCGGCTGGCCGCGGAGGAGATTGGCGTGGGTGGTTTCGGGCTTTCGGCTCCAGCCTCCAGCGGCGAAGAACGGCTAAGGCTATGAGCGAGATAATATGTGTATCAGCATCATTCCAAAGCAATCCTTCAGTGCAATCAGGCCTCCCAGATGGACTTACGGCAACAAATCAACCATTTCTTTATGTCTGCCAGCAATCTCTTCGTATTGCTGGCTATACTTAATCTGTATTATAGTTATATGTTTTAAAGTCTTTAAACTATACTAACTGTGAAGTTTAATGTTTCTTGAACTTTTCCAGTCATGTTTCGTTCCTCGTTTTATACTTTAGCAACATGTTTTCTGTTATCAACATTGCATACGATGTTTGAAACTAGCTAGGTTGTCAATTTATTAGGATCAAATTGTGAATCAATTTTTTGGTTTTTATTCCTGCAACCATTTCTAGGCATACGACAAACAACTTATCTAATACCATCAACTCAATTTTCTTCCAATCATGTGTCAATTTTTTGAACCCACAACAACACGTTGGGTATCACCTAGTTGTTATACACTTTGATGGCATATAAGGAATTCTCTCGACCATTTAGGGGCCTCGTAACAGCATCTCCTACGGTCCCCTTTTCTAACCCCAATAAAAAAATAGTGCTTTGAAGATTTGGTAGCTCCAACAGTCCCCAAACCCACCATAATGAGAAGAAAAATTTATCAATCCCTCAAATCATACCTTCTTGACCCTCGAGTAAAGGGAAGACCTCTCCTCCCTGCATCCATCGTTTTTTTGTGGCGGCTGCTTCAACTACTGCTTGTCCGCCGTCATAGGTTCTCCGCCTTTCTCCTCCTCTACACGGCGAATCGAGGTCAACCAGTTGCATATCAAGATTAAGCACAACAGGTTGATCCGTCAACGAACTGAGCTCCGTGGTTGAAGCAGCAACAATAGATGGGGACCAAGAGAGATATGCGGATGGGGAGAGGGAGATACCGACATGGTCGAGCTCATGCTTTCACGAGCTTCCTCGTCCTCATGGCCGACTGTCAGTGAACCGAGCACTGTGACGCAGATTGGCCGCTGGCCAAGCCGGGGCGGGGGGAAAGTGTACATGGGCGGTGGAGTGGCATAGAGGTTGTGAGAAGCGTCAGCGCCGCCGTAGCGGAGGAGGATGGAGCAACGGAGCAGAGGAGGGGTGACACAAGAGTAGAGGAGGATGGGGTGGAGCCAATGGCGAAGCTAGAGCAAATTGGAGGGGGCGCTTGCCTTATAGATGCTTAGACTAGATCCGTAAACTTGGTGAAAAATTGATCCACTAAATGTTATTCTATTTTTTCATGGATGCATCAGCACCCACGGTATTCTTTATAGCTTCACCATTGGGTAGAGCCATTCGCGAGCAGCGCATGGTACATCGAGCGAATATATAGGCGGCGGTGGCACTCGGCAAGAGAAAGAAACGGGGTGGGAAAACAAAAGAGGAAGGTTTTATTCACTGACATATGGAGCCACATGTCAAAGATATATTTGGAGATGGGATTTCTAGCTGCTCGGGAGGAGACCTTTAAAATCTCAAAAAAAAATTGTATCTCTTCCCATAACTAGTTTTTGGGGTTAATTTTTTCTCCTAATGCTCGAGATGTTCGAACTCCATTATTCAAGATAGGCATGTATGTGTGCATGTTCGATAGCAAATCAAGGTCAAGAGGTTGTTATTTTAGCATTATCGTCTTATTTACAGTAACAATCATACTAGTTATTTTATCCTTCTCCCTTGGTTTCTCTATCGAAGTATCGTAGTACCGTGTTGCCTTTTTATAAGTTAAATTAAATAAATGTTATAAATCACTTCTTTCATTACAAATTATAAGGTATTTTAGCTTTTTTTAATAGTAAAAGTAATATATTTAAAAAATTAAAACATCTTATAATTTGAAATGGAATATGGAAGGAGTAACTTTTACTATTAGTATATGCAACTTATATCATAATTACTCTAGCTATAAGGCTATAGTGTTGTGTTTGGGTCCTCAGAATTGTAGAGACGGGACTGATGGAGTAGCGGTAGCGCGCTCGTGAGCACCTTGTTGCTGTCCCGGTCTATCAGATGGGTTCTTGTGGTTTCGCAAAAAAAAAGATGGGTTCTTGTGAGTTAATTGTGACCGTACCACTGAGACCGAGCACCGATCGAGGAGAGGACGGGACTAGCGGAGACCGCAGATCAGAAGCGGGCCTGTTTAGATGCCAAAAATTTTTGGCTAAAATTCCTGTAGCACTTTTCGTTGTTATTCGGTAAAATTTGTCTAATCATGGACTAACTAGGCTCAAAAGATTCGTCTCGACATTTACAGATAAACTGTGCAATTAGTTATTTTTTTACCTATATTTAATGCTTCATGCATGCGTCTAAAGATTCGATGTGACGAATACTGCGCAAAAAATTTTGGCTCATTTTGGCCATCTAAACCAAAAACTGAAAGTGGCAGAGGCGAGCATCCAACAGCGCCAAACCACACCTGCGGGACGCGGGGGGCCGGACCGGTTCGTTCGCGTGGTGTGGAGTCGGTGATGTTGAATGTTTGGAGACTAGAGAGCCTAATCTGACGCATTGACGCTGATCTGAGAGCATCCTGAGCCGGCGGCGGGGTATGTATGACATTAATTTGCAGTAAACATGAGCTAATCATAGATTAATTAGGTTTAATAGATTTTTGTCTCGCTAATTAGTCTACTCCTGTGTAATTATTTTTATAATCAGCTCATGTTTAGTCCTCTTGGTTAGCATCCGAACGTCCAACGATGTGACACGGACTAAACTTTAGCCCATGAATCCAAACACTCCTGGCACAAAGAGAGGTGGCATGTCTCATCGTTAAAACTTGCTCCCTCGGTCCCAAAATAAATCTCCAACTCGCCCAAAATAAATCTCCAACTCGCCCAATTAACATAGATCTGTACATGGCTCCTATATAAATAATAACAAGTGGTTGTGCTTAGTACCACCTAGTTTTCACCAATTGTTAGACAAATGAAGAGTATGTATTGGTGGTTTAACTACAAACACATAGGGTTGTTTCATTGTTTGGTTCCTAGCCATAGTTTACCACAACTAACCTTAGGCAAATGTAGCAAGCCACAAAAAAGTATCACTAGAAACTTTAGAGCTACACCTTGCCATGTGTAAGGAAAATGTCGCTACATGTTTTTGTAAGGAAAATGTCGCTACATGTTTTTGTAAGGAAAATGTCGCTACATGTTTTTACTCTATGATATATGGGGGCCAAAATAATATTTACTTAAGTTTAGTAGTTGACCAAACACTTGCTAACTTGGTTAAAGTTGCCTGTGGTGAAGTGTGGAAAAGTGTAGCTAGCAACCAAAAACACCCCATGATACACAACACACCAAAAAATAAATGTGGGTTGCTTTAGATTCGATACAGAAGCATCATGTCTTGTTTACCATTTCAATTTCTCCTAGTAAGGTGGTATTTTGTACAATGACGAGCTATATCATTGATTGTTTCTAGTCTTTTGCTGTTTGTGACGGTTGTTCTTAGGGGGTAAGCAATCGTTTGAGTGCAACGATAACTGTAATGTTTTCTGGTAAGATAATGTCTCTATTTTGAATTGTAAGTCGTTCTGACTTTTCTAAACGCAAAACTATATACCTAGGAAAAACAGAATGACTTGCAATTTAGAATGAAGTAGTACCTTTTGTAAGCTGATGTTGGAGACTTTTTGTTTGTTTATTTTTCCGTTTTGCTTTGGAGAGTTTGCTTTCTATAAAAATTAGCTTACCTTGGTCAATCAAGTAAAAAAAAGAAGCCAAGAATTCCGTAAGAGTTCATTATTTGTGAGTTGTGACCACTAGTCTTAAAATCATACAGTGTCATTAATCACGAGAATCAAATTAGAGGCATAAAGTGCGTGCAACGAGTCAATTTCATCCTGCCTCGATTTTGATCTATGATTCCATGTACGGACCTCTCCTCTATTACCCTGTTCGCTTGAGCTACTTTTCAGTCATAGAACAATATTTTTTTCTCACAACATTTTAGCATAAACATCAACATAAGCCAAATTTCAGCATAAGCGAACAGGGTGCATGCTGTGCCACACACATTTTCCAGCATGCAGCTGCAAAGGTACGTACTCGTAGAGTACTCCCTCCGTTCAAAAAAAAAGAGTCATTCTCGTTTCCCAAAAAGTCAACAGCTTTTAACTTTGACCAAATATATTTAACAAAATATTAATATTTGTGGTACATAATTAGTATCATTAGGTAGATCTTTGAATATACTTTCATAATAAACTTATTTAAAGATATAAATGTTACATGTATTTTCTACAAACATAGTCAAAGTTGAGAAAGTTTGACCAGCACGCTTCCCACGGCGACTCTTTATATGGGACGGAGTAGGAGGAGGCCACATGGTAGACGCGTGTGCTCTCTTGAGAGGAGCGGCTGAGCCGTTTGAGCCCCCTCCTGGAGACTGGAGAGAGGACACGTACTACGCTGGCGCGCATGCGCTCGTGAATGCAGTCCCGATCAGACGACGAGACGCGATGAGACCGCGGAGCAGCGCTCAGAACCACCTGAAAGCCAGCAGTCGGCAGGAGAGGCAGCGCATCGAACAGGACGCGGGCGCAGGGCCAAGCATGCGGTTCAGAGCCCCAGGCAAGCACCGCGGCGGCCGCAGGCGAGCGCGACGACCGTCAAAGACTCACCAGAGGCAGGGAGGGGGGCCGGGACCGCCGGACCGGGAGCGCTTGCTTTCCGCGGCCCCGCGACGAGACGACAGCCAGCCTGGGCCTGAAGCATACATATGGAGCCACATGTCGAAGATATATTTGGAGATGGGGATTTCTAGCTGCTCGGGAGGAGACCTTTAAAATCTCAAAAAAAAATGTATCTCTTCCAATAACTAGTTTTTGGGGTTATTTTTTTCTCCTACCGCTTAAGATGCTCGAACTCCATATATTCAAGATAGGCATGTATGTGTGCATGCTCGATAGCAAGTCAAGGTCGAGAGGCTATTATTTTAGCATTATCGTCTTATTTACAGTAACAATCAAACTAGTTATTTTATCCTTCTCCCTTGGTTTCTCTATTGAAGTATCGTAGTACCGTGTTGCCTTTTTATAAGTTAAATTAAATAAATGTTATAAATCACTTCTTTCATTACAAATTATAAGGTATTTTAGCTTTTTTAATAGTAAAAGTAATATATCTAGACAAATTAAAACATCTTATAATTTGAAATGGAGTATGGAGGGAGTAACTTTTTATTATTAGTCTATGCAACTTATACTGAAAGATTCGAGGAGAGGACGGGACGAGAGGAGACCGCAGATCAGAAGCGAGCACCTGAAACTGAAAGTGGCAGAGGCGAGCATCGAACAGCGCCACACCGCACCTGCGGGATGCGGGGGGCTCGTTCGCGTGGCGTGGACAGAGGCAGAGAGCCCTTGATTGCACTGCGGTTCGCAGTAGAGAGCCCAATCTGACGCATTGACGCTGATCTGAGAGCATCCTGAGCCGGCGCCGGGGTATGTATTGTTGTAAAACATACGGACTTATCCTAAAAGGAAAGGAGAAGGGGAATCCTAATTCTAGTCCATTTGTATGTGGGCTCTTACCAAAACTCTTAGCCCTTGGCAGGACTATATATACGTGGGAGCTCTATGTTATAATCACCAATATTCAGAGGAATAAAGAATAGTCTCCCTACATCTTGTATCTATGTGTTGTACTTTTTCTACTATATTGATCATGAGAGACGGAGAGGGAAAGGTTCCAACCGCTGGCAACATGTTTTATAACACGTTATCAGCACGACAAGCTCTACGTCGACATCTCGTTGAAGCCGTCGCCATCGACGCTGCCGCTCATACCGACGTCCCTGCCGGCTGCCGCGACTACTTCGACGACGTCGACATCCCGACGTTGTTAGCGGAACGGATCTGCTACCTCTACCTGCAACTAATTGCACTGCATCGACATGTACCATCGTCGTCAAGCATGCAGTTCTACGACAATGCCAAACGCTCTACGCGGTATGTATCTACTAACCACTGTCCTACGCGGCACGTGAGGTAGATCAATTGGCATCCTTAATAATCAAAGGTATGATTTGATTCGAAACGGTAGATTGGTTTACGTCTGGCAATGAAATTAGATTTATTTTCCAATCTACTTGTGTCGGCCTCGATCACCGAGTCGTTTTTTATGTTGCATGCATGCGGTGCGGCCATGAGATCGCATAAGCTTGTTAGGCTAATATGCACGTAGAGTTTCATCTACGAGAACAAAGCCAAGAAGGCAACGGCATGATCGTCATTGCATCACGTGGCATAGCAGCCATGACATGGAGTACTGGATCTTGTTGATCGTCCATATCTAGCAGATTGATTTTGAATTTTTCAACATGCAAATCAACGTGGCTGTTGTTGTTGCACGCAACACATGCCACCGTCTGCGACTTGCACGTCGCCGAACGCAAGCAGAACTATAGGCCAGCAGTCGCTAATTATTGTTAAATTAATATGCAAGAAGAAAATAAAACACCATGCATACATGTATACGTACATCAATTTTGTGCATGCAAGCACATCTATACGAGTATTGGCCTGGCAACCTGAATGTGCACAAGTACATCACCGCTTACCCATATGTCAGTACAATTGCATCTGTAGTGGATTTGACACACAGTCAGTACCGTTGGATCCGGCGGCCCTGCGTTGGCGTCGGCTAAGCAGAAAGTAAACGACATCCCATGTCGTGCTCGGACAGAATCCGAGTTCCATGTTTCCATGGTCCCAAACCGAAGATTAGATTCAAACCTAATGTTGTATGCCTGTATCTATGACCATGGTGAATTCGGCCTGCACGCCTATATACCAACGATGATCCACGTATTACTGCATGAATAGTACATCGCTACATGGGCAAATAGTACCATGCAGGTGCTATCGCATGGATTTCATCGGCGCCGCTGCTACAGTGGGCCGTATCAGCACTTGCATGTGTGCACATCTACGCTTGAATGCAGCACACTAGCGTGGTGGCATCCGCTACTACGGTCTCTCCAAAGGTGGATTATCGATTGAGCCGAAATTGGGTAAATTTTCGAAATAGCAACCGGAAGTTGTAAATTTCACCTTGATACTATATTCCTCCATAATACACCTTGATGTTTAGGAAACTAAGTTTCTTTTTGTAAAATACATTTACAATAATCATTTTATGTTCTTGTATATGAGTTATGTGTCGATATTTTCTTATGCTCATTTGAATGCAATTACTTATGACACATCATGACTTTATTTATATATCATGTAATTGCAAGTATAAAATCTTGAATGATTATGTAGGAAACATGGTATAAGATATATGAGTTCTCTTAATCTTGTAGATCTTAGACTTATCATCTTTAAGAGGCTCACATTTGTTTTTCCTAGCGTAATGATTTTTTTGGGATGAACAAATACTTGGTATTAATTCTGAAAATTTACATATACCATAATCCTAAAAATGCTAGGATGCTTCTAAGAATATTTTGAATAACCATCCACTACCTTTTTGCACCTTGCTACTTGTTTACATGTAGTAAACATATATGCATATGGTCCAATTTATGTTGATATGTATGCCTTAAAAGAAGAAGAAATATCCTGGAATTACTCTGAATATAAGAATTATTTGGTGCAGTCATTATTAAATCCATGTAGGATATTTTGCTACCATTGAAGTGTAGTGAATTTAGAATATATATCACCTAATTACTCTCTAGAATGAGTATATGGCCGAGAGAAATAACAAATGCATTGTGGGACTCACTGCATCAGAAAAAAACCCAAATTATGACTATAGAATATCATATTGCATTTGAATTTTCAAGCTATATGACCATACGGGATATAGTGCTGCTCTATGAAAAAATACAATAAGCTTGAAGCTTTGTGATTAAAAGTCATAGAAGACGGGATGGTAAATAAGACTTTGCCTAATTCTAGAAGAAATATTTCTTGAAATAGAAAGACCGAGAGCATTGAAGTACTAGAAGTATTCAAATTTATCATCCATAATTACTCAATATCAAGTAGAATTGAGTTGAAATTTTTGGACAGCATTATGAATCAGGATATATGACTTGCATATGTTGTACTATGAAGTAGAGCATGCACGAAGCTGCTAAATGTCAAGCATAGAAGCTAAGACATCTAAGAACGGATAAGAATTTTTAAGGTTTCTCCGTAAGAAGAACTTGAATCATGTGCTTACATATTTGTTTTATCTTTGAAATTACTATCCAAGAATATTAGTAGTAGTGGTGGTGCATTAAGTTTTAATTCCCGTTGAATTAAGTGGTTCTCGTATACTCATAGAAGAGTTAATGGTTAATCTATTGGCTTGAAGACTAATATGAAGTATTTAATATTCTTAGTTGCAATTTTTACTTGCAGTAATATATGTTAACCTTGCATAGAATGAATTGTGTTTTACATATAAACAATTGCCTATTGCCTATCTAAATAAATTTTGCATTAATTTATCCACAAAGAAGCCTTAGTTAACCATGAAGGTTATCGTTCTTTGTGCGCCACTACCATGTAGGTAGAAGCAAGTATTTAATACTTCAGCCCAGAAACTAGAAGTTTATGTCCTACCCTGAATATGTTGTTGTACACTGAATAGTATACTGGATATGTGAATTTCATGACAGAACCATTGAATACTAGAAGTATGATTGAATTATATTAAACATATGAAATGATTTTTCATAGATGCAAGAAGCATATTACTACTTGAAGTAATTATGGCATGAAAAGGGGGAGGAATTTTGAGTAAAGGCATGAGAAAATATGGGTAATATATATTTAATAGGCATAGTCTTTCTAAATCTATCTTTAAGTGAAGTGCATGTATAAGAACTTGGAGTTCTAGTCATGTCCTTTCCAGCAGAATTAACTTTCTCTACATTGCACTAATTGCAAGTAAGCTTGTAGCATTTTGTTGATATCTATTACGTTGGATTGAATACCAACATACCACATTACACTTGAATATGTATCACTATGTTATGCTCTCGTCGAGCTGCACATATCTCCACTCTTACATGAATATTAGCAAAGAAGCTATATTTGTAGCTTGTGGCTACCTTGCACTTCCCCCATAATTAGATTGACTAGCTAGTATACTATGTCTATATAGTTCCCGTTGAACTAAGAAATATTTTTGCTTTCAATGCGTTGCATGCATAAGCGATATATTGGTCTATGGCCAAGTAGCCTATGATCAGGGGGAGTTGCTTAAATTAAAATTAACTAAATAGAGAAGTGACCCACTTGAATGGGCTGAATTATAGTGAAAATTGAGTTAATAGATAAAACACTTAATGATGATTTGGGATTTATGAAGAAAATGCATTTGGTTAGAAAATTATAGAAGAAATTCCTTGTAAGTTTGAATGTTGCATATCTATACTTTTGAAGTATATGGTCCGTTGTTATGTATGAGTAATTGGATTATTTTTTGGCTAAACAATAAAGAAGCAAGATAATGAAATAGTTTTTTGAACTACAATATGTGCAAATCAGGGGGAGAACACCCCAGAGTTTACAGGAATGATGAACATTCTTTATTGCACTTTATGTATTCTAGCTCACTGCATATAATGTATAATAACCCCCGTATTTAAATATGTGCTTGAATATTCTCTATAAATTTTTATCATAGCATACATGAATGGGCCTCCACTTGTAGTTGGAGATACATGAATTTGATTATTTTAAGCCCATGATAGGGGATATCTTTTGAAGTATGCTATTATAGATCTAATATTGGCATTAGGGGGAGAGAAAGGCTATGTTGAATGCCAAATATTATTTCCATGGAAGGAAAGTGATATGTTGAATGCCAAATATTATTTCCATGGAAGGAAAGTGATCTTAAGAGAAAATATTCCTTTAATCTTAAAGTAGGAATAGTATTACGCACTAAATCAAACAATAGTTTGACTAATGCTCTTGTGAAGCATGAAGCAGAGCATATGCCAGATATATTTGAAATGAGAGGAGTAACTTGAAGTTATAGAAAAACCAGAAGTTATGTTTACTAGTAGTAAACTAAATGTTGTATATTATCAAGCTAAAATCTATGGAGACGCCTATGGGTTATAGTTTAGTGTACACTTGGTAAATAAAATAAGAACAAACTCCTTCATTCTCATGAAGAGAACACCTCACGAAGAAGGTCAAGCACCTCATGAAGAGGATCATCATTGTAGCAGAACCTCCTAAATTATATGGCCCACATGCACCTGTCATTGTCCCTAAGACCTCTGACAGCGATACATGCACACCAAATAACCTAAGAAGATCTGTCGGGTGCCCTCACAGGACCCCGATTAAACTACATTTAACAACCCATACCAGGATCAACAAAGGAGTAACTACAACATTACAACATTTGTACAAAACGTTACATCAGAGTGCAGAAGAATAATAACAATAAATTTACAAATCATGATTAAGTTAACTTTTTACAAACTTAACTTGTATTGCGAAAGTCGAGTAGAACTACAGAAGACAACTTAGGCAGAGCACCTAAGTTAGGAGAGAACAACCTGATCATATCGAGCCCACCGACATGACCTCGGTTAACAGTACCAGTCAGTACCTGCAACAGGGGTTAACAAACCCTGAGTATGAGAGTACTCAACAAGACTTACCCGACTAAGACAAAGACTCCAAGGGCATGCTAGCTTTAGGGAATCAAGGTACGGGTAATCCAGAATCAAGATTTTCTTTTGCAGAAAAGCTTACTAGAGTAGATCCTTATTTTCAACATTTTACTTTTATCATTGATGGTTCATTAACCAACTCTATGTGATCCTAATCTAGATCAAAGTAATTATCATCAAAACCTTTCTCATTCTTTCTTTCAATTCCAGTTCTTAACTACGATGGAAGTCAGGTGATCAAGTCTCCATAACCGAGGAGCAACGACGATTCGAACCGATTGTACCCAGCTGGGGATCCCTAACCTCACGACATATGTAGAACCGAATCTTGCATATATCAACCCTCATTTAGATCTCCCAAAACCAGAACGTGTCCATCGCCACCCGAGAGTACAGTACTCCTCGAACCCGACCAAATTCTAGCCCCGAGGGTACACGCTACTCTCGCCATCTCTCCGCTCCCAGTGCGAGGTTAGACGTTCTCGTAATGGAATCACCAACATTTTGGGCTTACCCAAGGCATGAAGCTAGTTGCAAAGTCTTGAACACAACAGGCTTACAACGAACGGACCTTAACTGACAAGGCGGAAACACTACATTGAGACTCCTTTCCCAATGCATGTTAGCAGTGGCCAAACCACCCGCCCGATCTTTCAAGTTCATTCTCATATTTCAATATTCATTCAATATGCCGTCATGGCTATATAAACATTGCATTTAAAAGCTTAACTTCTAAGCATAGCGAAGCATACTACGCATTTTCCGTAAAACAGGTATCAAGGTTGATATCACAATAATCAAAGATGATAATGCAGCAATTGGGTTATCACTCAACTCCTAATTACTTAATGCAGTAAACCATATTATAAATAATAAAATATTTGTAAAATTTAAGGTAGGGTTTAAATGCACCGGGGCTTGCCTCCGTTGCAGCGGTGGTTAGTTCTCGTAGAAGTCAAGTTTGACGCCAACACCTCGAGTGTATTACCTTCTCCGAAGCTTGATCGACATGATCCAAAACACTCTCGTATGCACTACACGTAATAAAAATGATGTGATGCTTAATATGATGAAATGCATGCCATGATGCATGACGCATGATGATGAATAAGGCATAGCATACAAGAGACATTTAGAAAGGATAAACATCAGTTATCTACTTGAGTACAACTTTCCTTCGCGGTACAGTTGTAAGCTAACAAGGTTAATTTAAAGGTTAACTAACCATAACTTTGTTTTTACCCAAGAGGTTACATCTAATAACAAGTAATTCTACCACAAGAACACTAAGTATTAACATAAGTAAGTCATTAACTACTAATGACATAAGTTAATTACATTAACTATCATTAACAAATCCTAGTTAACAAGTCAATCATAACTTAAGCAATTAATTAAAGTGCCAAGGGTCATTACATGTTAATGACCTAAGGTCATCACTCAATCCCAAAAGAGCACACAACACTTAAAGTTATTGATTTAACATTTAATTACTATTTAATTAATTAGAGCATAATTAATAGTTGATCAAACTTTACATAAACAAGCTCAAACTTTTTCTATATATTAAGAATGACTTAAAACAGTGTCACAATAAATTTCATCATTTTTGGATTAATAAATTAATTATTAAAATTCATGGAAGTTGCATTTAATCTTTATTGGAACTAATTAAATCTACTGCACAAAGTAATCAAATTTAGGGTTTAACATTTTTCCTAGATAGTTTGCACATTGAGAAGCTTACACAAAAATTTTTAGAAATTTTGGAACTCTACACAATTTTTAGTGAAATAAACAAATAACAGCACTATTCATTTATTTGAAAAAGAAAAACAAAAACGAAATCGGGCCGATTCTCTCTTTCTCCCGCGGTCCGGCCCAGCTGGTCGGCCCGCTCGCGCGCGCCCGCGCCCGCACGTGCGCTCGGCAACGCGGCCCAGCAAGCGGCCCAACCCGCTCGCTCACCCGCGCGCGCTCTCTCTCCCTCTGCGCTCGCTGACAAGCCGGCCCCGCCTGTCATCACCCTCCTCTCGCTCTCCCGCTCGCTCCCGCACGCTCGCTCACCCTCGCGCGGTGGTCGGCCGGTGACCGGAGCTTCGGTCGACAAACTGACCCTACCATCATCATCTACACCACCCCACGACTCCGTTTTGCTACTAAACATCCTGGCTCGAGCTCTAGCGACTAGCGAGCGACGGCGATGGCGGCACGGTGGTCACGGGAGTAGCACGCCGGTGACTACAAAGCGGTAGAAGCTAAATTGAAAGGTCGGGAAGCATCAACGGCTCACCGCGGTTGCAGTGAAGCTCTCGGTGGCGACGGGGAGCGGCTGGAGTGGTCTGGCCACGGGAAGGCGAGGATGGCGGGCAGTCGCCGGAGTTGAGCACGGGAAGCGGTGGCTGCGGTGATTCAGACCAAATTGGGCTAGCTCAAGGGGTTCACGAGGTGCGCAAGGTCAAGGCGATGCTGTTGGTGCGACTAGCGTGGCCGGAGATGGCCTGGTGGCGGCAGCAGCGAGCGGCGGAGCTGCGGTGGCGAAAACGGGGAAAACGAAAATCGTCACTGTGACCTCGACGTATTTATAGACGACGGTCGCGGCTACAGAGCTGCACTGCTCGCGTCATCGCGCTGGCGTTCTCGACCGCGCGCGAAGGCCGTGGAAGCTGGCCGAAGCCGTCCGGCGTCTCGCCGGTGCCCATGCCGGCCGGTGGCCGTCGGTGATTGGCGCGACACTGTAGCTGCCCCCCCAACTTTTGAAATTCAAACTGATTTTTCAAATTACTTTCAAATTCATGTAATAACTTGAAAAACTTCCAATGTATGAAATCTTCAGAATTTCAAGCTCTACAAGTTTTGTATTGAACACTGTTTCAAATTCTCACTGGATTTTGAAATTTGAGTTTAAATTCAAAAGGGGACACATTTTTCAGATTTGGTAATTTAGAAATTACTTTTGATTTTATATTGAAACTTCAAAATCTCCAAACATCAAAGTTGTATATCTTGACCAGACCTACAACTTTGCTGTTCAAAACTTTTTCAAATTCTGCCTCCATTTTGAAATCTTAGTTTAGGGACAAAAATAAGTTAAATCTGAAATTTGTTTATTTTCAAAATTGCTCCACATTTTACACTAAAACTTTGAAAACTCAAAACACCAAAGTTGTAGCCCTTGAAAAGTTCTACAAACTTGGTTTTAAACTTTTTCCCAAATTTTGCTTAGATTTTGAATTATTTCAAAAGGGGTAAAACAGGGTTTTGAAATTGAGGGTTTTGAATTCAATTGATTATTCTTTTTTAACTAAACATGATTAATTATTTAACACTAATAAAACATTATTTCATGTGATAAGAAACTTGGCATTATTAATGTCTTAAGCATACTAATAAAAATAACATATCACATCACTATTGAAACATGTAAAACACGTATATGAAACATGAAACATTCTAAAACTATACTTGAAACATTTCCTTGCAACATATGAAACACTACCAAGCAACACATGAAACATCACTATGCAACAGAGACCTGATATATGAAACATTGCTTATGCAACATGAAATGCATCTTATGCCTTGATGTATGCATGATCAGTACTTAATCAAGTTTTAACTGCTTTTTAACATCTGGGATGTTACAATCATGAAGATGAAATCCAACACATAAGCGCACATCATAGTGTTGGGTACGCAGAACAACAAATCATCTCTTGTTTGAGAAATAACAAAGAGACAGAGAATAATCTCATATTATGAGAATATTGGGAGAAAATAATAGTTGTCGACAACACTACCTCTATAATTGCAAATGTTTCTCTTATGAGAATCCAGATCCAGAAAATAAAGTCCATGGCAAAGTCGTCTGTAGCGATTATATCGGGTCAATGAAGAAAGTAATTGAGGTTAAATCCCCTACTAAGAAGAAATAAATGTTCTGCTATACCTCTGGCAAATGAATTGAATGAATATGGAATATGCAGTTAATAAGTGGATTATGAAAATCCATAAAATTCTTGAAGAATATAAATCATAACATATGAAAATTAAATCTCATATAAGTATTAAAAAATCTAAAGTAGAATATGTTCATGAATGAATATATATGTCTCAAGAAGAGCATGTCCTAGAAGGAAGAGTCATCAAATGACTTTGTAGTGAATAACACTATCTCATTGTGTATATCACATAACAATCTCTCATGAAGCAGAGAATATATCTTATAGAAAAGAAATATTAGTCACCAAAAATGAGAAAGTCCTCGAAGGAGTCAATCCATGAAGGATTTACCAGTCGATTCTTGAATAAACACCATTAATCCCTGAAGTGAATAGAGACCTGAGAGAAAGAAAATGAGGAATCATATAAACACTTAGAAAGTGTATATTGTAAAGCTAGAAATGAAGTGTTGATATCCTCTAAATACCATGAAGGTATAAGAGTAGTGGTGATTTTGGCAATTGAATTGTCCCCTAAATGTCATATGTGAGACTGGATTTTTATTATTTAGTGGTATAATCAAAATCTTGAAGATTTGTACAACATATAATTTAAAAATCTACTAAGGAAGAATAATAAGTTTGGTGTACTATCTAGAAGATATTGAATATTGTAAGTTATTTACCCCCATAATCCTCTGATATGATTTATTACCCTGAAGGATAAATTTTTGTCTTGCACAACTAATAAGTGGTCATTTATGCATGAAGTATATCACTCTTATTTTCTCATATTATAATTCATAGAAGAATTTCGAGCCAACATTTTGAAGGATATAGTATTATGGTACTGCATACCATTATTAAGCATACATTTATGAAATGTGTGGTTTGAGCAATGTAGTTCAAATGATGGCTTTATGAGGGGGAGTATATTTTATTGCATCTACCTTGAAGGTAAACCATCAGAATTACAAACATCAAGTAGATCATATTTGCTAAAACACTGAAGTTTATGCATATATCATGAAGATCAATATCTATTCATTAAGAATAGAATATCCTGAAGAATACATAACCAAGAAGGTTAGATGTTGTACTCTTTTTTCCTATGTGAGTTTTTACTTGAAGGTTTCTCACACAAGGTTTTTAATGAGACAACATGTGCAATACAATTAACGAATGCGATGTACTCTTTTCTCCAAGAACTGTTTTTCCCACTGGGTTTTCGGATGGAGTTTTTAACGAGGCATATGCATATCGTGGTAATCGCCCAAGGGGGAGTGTTGTAAAACATACGGACTTATCCTAAAAGGAAAGGAGAAGGGGGAATCCTAATTCTAGTCCATTTGTATGTGGGCTCTTACCAAAACTCTTAGCCCTTGGCAGGACTATATATACGTGGGAGCTCTATGTTGTAATCACCAATATTCAGAGGAATAAAGAATAGTCTCCCTACATCTTGTATCTATGTGTTCTACTTTCATCTACTATATTGATCATGAGAG
The DNA here is from genome assembly GCA_038087645.1 of Saccharum hybrid cultivar R570. Lineage (NCBI taxonomy): Eukaryota > Viridiplantae > Streptophyta > Magnoliopsida > Poales > Poaceae > Saccharum > Saccharum hybrid cultivar. The sequence goes on along the minus strand of JAQSUU010000190.1, from coordinate 4,263,045 downwards.
ACGGAGAGGGAAAGGTTCCAACCGCTGGCAACATGTTTTATAACATGTATGACATTAATTTGCAGTATTTAATATTGACTAATTATAAAACTAATTACACGGATTGAGACTAATTTGTGAGACGAATATATTAAGCCTAATTAGTTCATGATTTTGATAATGTGGTGCTACAGTAAACATGTGCTAATCATAGATTAATTAGGCTTAATAGATTTTTGTCTCGCTAATTAGTCTACTCCTATGTAATTAGTTTTATAATCAGCTCATGTTTAGTCCTGCTGGTTAGCATCCGAACGTCCAACGATGTGACACGGACTAAATTTTAGCCCCTGGATCCAAACACTCCTGGCACAAAGAGAGGTTGCATGTCTCATCGTTAAAACTTGCTCCCTCGGTCCCAAAATAAATCTCCAACTCACCCAAAATAAATCTCCAGCTCGCCCAATTAACATAGATCTGTACATGGCTCCTATATAAATAATAACAAGTGGTTGTGCTTAGTACCACCTAGTTTTCACCAATTGTTAGACAAATGAAGAGTATGTATTGGTGGTTTAACTACAAACACATAGGGTTGTTTCATTGTTTGGTTCCTAGCCATAGTTTACCACAACTAACCTTAGGCAAATGTAGCAAACCACAAAAAAGTATCACTAGAAACTTTAGAGCTACACCTTGCCATGTGTAAGGAAAATGTCGCTACATGTTTTTGTAAGGAAAATGTCGCTACATGTTTTTACTCTATGATATATGGGGGCCAAAATAATATTTACTTAAGTTTAGTAGTTGACCAAACACTTGCTAACTTGGTTAAAGTTGCCTGTGGTGAAGTGTGGAAAAGTGTAGCTAGCAACCAAAAACACCCCATGATACACATCACACCAAAAAATAAATGTGGGTTGCTTTAGATTCGATACAGAAGCATCATGTCTTGTTTACCATTTCAATTTCTCCTAATAAGGTGGTATTTTGTACAATGACGAGCTATATCGTTGATTGTTTCTAGTCTTTTGCTGTTTGTGACGGTTGTTCTTAGGGGGTAAGCAATCGTTTGAGTGCAACGATAGCTGTAATGTTTTCTCGTAAGATAATGTCTCTATTTTGAATTGTAAGTCGTTCTGACTTTTCTAAACGCAAAACTATATACCTAGGAAAACCAGAACGACTTGCAATTTAGAATGAAGGAAGTAGTACCTTGTAAGCTGATGTTGGAGACTTTTTGTTTGTTTATTTTTCCGTTTTGCTTTGGAGAGTTTGCTTTCTATAAAAATTAGCTTACCTTGGTCAATCAAGTAAGAAAAAAAAGAAGCCAAGAATTCCGTAAGAGCTCATTATTTGTGAGTTGTGACCACTAGTCTTAAAATCATACAGTGTCATTAATCACGAGAATCAAATTAGAGGCATAAAGTGCGTGCAACGAGTCAATTTCATCCTGCCTCGATTTTGATCTATGATTCCATGTACGGACCTCTCCTCTATTACCATGTTCGCTTGAGCTACTTTTCAGTCATAGAACAGTATTTTCCTCTCACAACATTTTAGCATAAATATCAGCATAAGCTAAATTTCAGCATAAGCGAAGGGTGTACACTGTGCCACACACATTTTCCAGCATGCAGCTGCAAAGGTACGTACTCGTAGAGTAGATCGGAGGAGGCCACATGGTAGACGCGTGTGCTCTCTTGAGAGGAGCGGCTGAGCCGTTTGAGCCCCCTCCTGGAGACTGGAGAGTGGACACGTACTACGCTGGCGCGCATGCGCTCGTGAATGCAGTCCCGATCAGACGACGAGACGCGATGATACCGCGGAGCAGCGCTCAGAACCACCTGAAAGCCAGCAGTCGGCAGGAGAGGCAGCGCATCGAACAGGACGCGGGCGCAGGGCCAAGCATGCGGTTCAGAGCCCCAGGCAAGCACCGCGGCGGCCGCAGGCGAGCGCGACGACCGTCAAAGACTCACCAGAGGCAGGGAGGGGGGCCGGGACCGCCGGACCGGGAGCGCTTGCTTTCCGCGGCCCCGCGACGAGACGACAGCCAGCCTGGGCCTGAGTGACAGGCAATGCCATGCCTCTGCCGGCCCAAAACGGAGGCGGCACGCCCGCTGCCTGTTCAATTCCGCCGTGCCCGCGATGCCATGCCACGGTCCACCACCACGCCGCTGCTTTTTCCCGGGGGCGAGGGCCGATGCTCCTCGCCTCGCCTAGTCGCCTGCCGCCTCGGTCCACCACGCCGCGGGTCTCCGCTCCGCTGCCCTCACTCCCGGTCCCGCCCGGGTCGCCTGGACCTGGAGCGCGCAGAGACAGAGCCAAAGGCAGAGCAGAGCTCTGGTGCCTGAAGCCTGATCGGCGCGCAGACGTCCGCGTGCGGTGCAGCGGCCTGACGTGATCGCCGATCTGATGGCCAAGCCAAGTTGATGCCGCGACCGTGATGTGAGAGCCACCAGGCCCAGCGGCCCCGAGTGTTTTGTGTTTATTCCGTGCCACAACACGGGCACAGCCACACGACGACAGAGCTCGCGCGCTCTGGAGCCACCGCTGCCTCACAATTGTTCGGAAAACCAAACTTGCCCAGGCTTGCAGTCAAGCTGTGAGCCCCGGTGGGGGTGGATAGGTGGCCGGCGTCGGTCTACTAGTATTTATGCAACGCCAGACTTGCCAGGCGCCTTTAAAATCTCCCAGACCATCCAGTAGTACAGTAGGGTGGACGTGGACCGGACCGGACTGCCACAACCCAGAGGGGTACGACGACGACGACCATGAGGCCCGGTTTAGTTCCACTTCATTTTGCAGAATTTTTTAAGATTTCTTGTCACATCGAATTTTTGGACGCATGCATAAAGCATTAAATATAGATAAAAAAATAAAACTAATTATATAGTTTAGACGAAATGGACAAGACGAATCTTTTAAGCCTAATTAGACCATAATTGGATATTATTTATCAAATAACAACGAAAATCGCTACAGTGTCATTTTACCAAATTTGTACCAAAAGCTGAAGTAATCCCCAGAGGTTATTTATCTGCACCAGGCACCAGCAGAACTGCAGAAGCCCAACATTTTCCGGGCCGTCCATGTCCATGCATGCAGATGCAGGCCGTGCGCCAGTGCCATGCATGTGACGTGAAACTGTGAAAGCTCCAGGCCTCAGCAGTCTCGCCAGTCCACGACGCTGCAGGCAATGCGTGCAGCAAGACCACTGTCGGCGCTCCACTGCTGCTTGGGATTGGATCGCTCCATGTCGTCTACTACTGCTAGCATCTGCACTCGATGTTGGACCAAGCTCCTAAAAGTCTGCGGCGCTACTGGCTGGCGCCACGGCTAATAAACATGTGGCGCACATCTGATGGGAACGCGGGTTCCAGTTTGATCACTGCACGGGCATAGTTGCCCGCGCTATGTTCACACCGTGGTCGGCATAAGCGGACACATGCTTATCCTAACGCTGTTTCTTTCTTCTTTCTCTAAACAGCGACAGTCCAAATTAATGAGTACTACTCCGTACTCCATTAGCGCTCTGCTCCTGACACCTGCTGAATTTGTTGTGTAAAGAAGATGATGATCAAATAGTGGAGTACGTGTGCTTCGAAGTTGGGACGACCGTCCCTACTACTCAAGTCGAATCTAGTTGGGAGAACATACGTCTTTTGCTCAAAGAATGAGTACTCAAGTGGAGGGTGTACATCTTAGTATGGATTCTGTGTTATAACTAGATCAATAAAAGCTAGTTTAGCAGGGTTTTCTGCTCCTCGAAAACATCCCCGGATCTAGTTTCTTTAAAGAAGTAGCTTTTGTAGTAGCATTGAAATTTTGGTCCCATTTGCGACGACTTCTCTATCGGCTTACGGAGCCATTTGGAGCCATTTTGTGCTAAACGGGATAAAACAAAATAACTTCACCTAGAAATCCTCTTAAATCGTGCTCTCACAAAGGTTCGACACAACTGGGAACGGTGCCATTGCCGACTGCTTGAAGCAGTCGGCAAAGGCCCATATCCCGTCGGCAAAGGATTCGTCGACAAGGTTCCCGACTTCCTGTCGGTGAAGACCTGTCGGCGAAGTTTTTGTCGGCAAAGAACTATTCACCGACAGCCACGTGTCAGGCTGTCGGCGAACGTTCGCCGACAGCCTCGTCTCCTTTCGGCGAAGGAGACGGCGATGTCAACAGTTTCGACGGTGCTTCGCCGACAGCCGCCGCCAGGCTGTCGGCGCAGCGAAATAAAAGCGTAGCGGCTTTGCCGACAGCAACGTGTCAGGCTGTCGGCAAAGCTATGGCCGATGCTGTCGGCAAAGCCCAGCTGTCGGCAAAGCTAGGCTGTTCTGAGGGAAATGGCCTGGCTTCGGCAAAGCTGGGGTTAATTTTTTTTGTTTGTTTTTCCTGTTTTCCTGCATTTAAACCACAATTCATCTCATATATACCATACAACCCACATTTCATCACATATATTCACAACAATATACCATATGAACCACATTTCAGCATTGAATTTAGTTTCAACATGAATCCATACATCAAGGTCCTCAAATTCATCTATACATGTCCACAATACACATAACATCGCCAAAAGAGTCCATACATGTCCAACGTGCCACAAGTTCATTGCTACATGTCTAGAAGAGGGAAGCAAAGGTACCTAGCTCGAGGCGTCGTCCCCAGGGGTCCCAGAGCCCCCACCTTGCTCCCACGGAGACCACCCTGCCTGCGGCGCCGCCTTGTACATCCAGTAGGGCAGCCGAAGCCCCTGCTGCGTCGGCGCGTGCGGTCACGAGGAGTAGCCCTGCGACTATGGAGGAGGCCACACGTACGGCTGCGTGGGAAAGGTCGGGTAAGCTGGCCAGCTGTGCTGTGGAGAAGGACCCAGTGGAGGGCTGCCACCTGGAGTCGGGTTCGAACCCACCGACGGTGCCTGCACAAAGGCCAAGTGATGTAATTAGTACCAGCAGGATGGCCACACAAGCTAAAGCAACAGGCAATATACTCATCGGAGCAGGTACAGGAGCAGGTACTGGGATTGGTGGTGGAGCGAAGAGCGAGGCAGGAGGCTCCTGTGTTCCTGGGATCTGGGACCGGAAGTAGCCTGTCAAGTAAGCCAACTGACGCTGGTAGTGCTGCGTCAGTGCCGCCATCTGCTGCTGGTGGGCCGCCTCCTGTTGCAGACGTAGCGCTTCCTGCCTCGCCTCTTGGGCCGTCTGGTGAAAGGTCTTGATGGCTAGAGGGGGGTGAATAGCCTATTAAAATTTTCTACAAATACAAGCTAAACAAGTTTATCAATAAAACAAATAGCGAGATGCGAGTTTTGCTTAGCCTACGGGGTGTTTGCAAGCCACCTAACCAATTCACAATTCTAGTGTATTTGCACTCAACCGCACAAGTCAAACCGAGAAGGAAACTACAACTAGCAAGCTACACAAAGAAGCTACTCTAGCAAAGCTAACTCGCTAGCAAAGATAACTAAGAAATTAATACAAGAGAGAGTTAGGAGGGTATCACCGAGGGGCGAAGAATTGAGCCAACCAATCAATATGATCAAGAGATGAATACCAAGATAACCGAACACCGGGATCAATCAATCACAATATGAAAGTGATGACACGAAGATTTATCCCGAGGTTCACGTGCTTGCCGGCACGCTAGTCCCCGTTGTGTCCCTCTTCACCACGTGGTTCGGTGGCTAATCGGTCACACACCGAGCCTCTCAAAAGGCGCCACAAGAACCTACCAAATGGCAAAAGGTTGCAATGACACGAGCAATATACTAATGTTGCCTTTGGCGCTTCACCGAGGTAGGCACAAACCCCTCACAATCACCGGAGGTGGCCAAGAACAATCACCAACTCTTGCCAACGTCTCCAAGCTGCTCCAAGCCGTCTAGGTGGCGGCAACCACCAAGAGAAACAAGAATCCCGCAGCAAATCAACCACCAAGTGCCAACTAGATGCAATCTCACAATGCAAATGCACTTGGATCACTCAATCTCACTTCGAATATACAAGGAAGCAAGAGAGATGAGTGGGAGGGGAGTTGCTTAGCTCAAAGTGCTCACAAGTATGTCAAATGTTTGAGAGAGAGAGAGCCTTGAGCCGGCCAACGAGTATTTATAGACGTACCCCTTCGAATAGAGCCGTTAGAAACTTAAACAGCCGAAATCGTGCTGACCGGACGCGCTGGTCCAACTGACCGGACGTGCCGGTCGCCCAATGGCTAACACGTGAAACACTGACCGGACGCGCTGGTCCAAACGACCGAACGCGCCGGTCGCACAATGGCTAACAGCGAAGCAATTAACCGGACGCGCTCATCGCGCAGACCGAACGCGCTGGAAATGACCGGACGCGCTAGTCGCCTGAGCAGCGCTCAACGAAACAACGACCGGACGCGCTGAAGAAACATGACCGGACGCGACAGTGCCAGCGTCCGGTTACAGTCCAGTAAGCTCCCTGAACGACCGGACGTGTCCGATCATCAGTGACCGGACGCGCCTCGCGTCCGATCATCGAACTGAAAAACACGCAGACACTGAACACTGACCGGACGCGTCCGGTCATGCAAAGACCGCGTCCGGTTCAGCGTCCGGTCACCTCTGTGACCTCCGTTCGCCTTCGTTTCTTTTCCGACTTCCGGCATAGTGGAAAATAGTCATTTCAACTCCTCGAAAACGCCTGAATCCCGCCTCGCAAGCTCGGCGGGAGAAAGAGAGGGACCCAAACCCTCTCTACTGCTCAAACTCCACCGCCTTCGCAAACGTGCTAACACCACCAAGTGATCTTCGTCAAGTGTGAGTGTGTTAGCGTTTTCACAATCATTTTTCGAGGCGATATTAGTTCTATCCAAATGCATATGATTATGAAATGCACATCTAGAGGCACTTAGGAGTTCAATAGCCGCGTCATTCTCCTCTTTATAGTACGGCTATCTATCCTATAATGTAACCACACCCACTAGGTGTCTTGGTTACTAAAACACAACCCTTAAGCATATACCTTTGCCTTGATCACATAGGGTTGCGCCCAAATCCAAGTGTGGCCATCATGATCACCATGTCCATCTTGCCACCAACCTTGGAATGTACTAATCCTCATATGCTACATACATCTTAGGCGTAGGATTAGTACTTAGGCATTGTCACTAATTACCAACACCAAACATAGGACTTTCAATCTCCCCCTTGTTGGTAATTGGTGACAACCCTTTCACAAAGATGTTATGATAAAATTTTGATTGAACCCATGTCACATTGTCCAAGTATATTACCATGTGTAAGAATTATGGACATGTGATCATGAATTCAGATTGATAGCAATGGCTCCCCCTACATGTATGCTATATGTTTGGATTTTGGAAGCATACATGTTAGATAGGAAAGATTAGGAGCATTGACTATCAATAGGTGCTAAGTGTTTGAGATTATAGACCTTTAAAGCGTGATACCATCGGAGTAGCGATAAACACCATCTTAGCACCTTGTGTAGTTAGATTCCACTTAGAAAAGCACAAACATAACTAGAAACCTCGTGAGATCAACATTATAAGCAAGGCTCTAGTACCACTTTGAAAAACATGAAGCAAGAAAAATCTAACTACTTTCTATTCATGCTAGTACCTCAATACATCATTCAAATTATACTAGCAAGTCACCACACAAGCAATGTATCGGAGAAAATGAAATGCATAACTATGCATCATACATATGAAGTGCACATGGAAATGCAACATTCATGTTTAAGAGCTTGCTCCCCCTACTTGTGTGCTCAAAATTTTAGTTGATCCCCTTCTTTTATCAATTCTCCCCTTTGTGCTTATCCCTCTTTGAGTTCTATCTTTGTGAACAATATTTTCTCCCCCCTTTGGCACCAATTGACCACAAGGAGCAAACTTTAGATAGATTATCATGTTGAAATATGGGGTGAGGATCAAGTTTGTGATTCAACCTAGATTGCTTGCAGAAATAAAAATACTTCGGTTTGATCCAAGGGCAAGCTTCTTCACACCTCACTAGAAGGGTTATCATGCACCATGTTGAAGCAAATATTTAGACAAGTTTTCTAGATTAAACACTTAGGATCACAAGCTACTTAAACAAGTTATATGCTACCACTAGATCATATAAGTCATGGAAACAATAGTGGCACCATATAAACTTCAAATTCATTTGATTTTCATGAATGAGCCTAGAACATGTAAATTATGACTAGATGCACTAAACAAGTCCTTAGCATAGAATGTATGACATGTCAACCAATTATACCTTGGGGCTCGAAGGAGAGGCATGTCATATATGGAGGTGCATCAACTCATGTTGGAGAAATTAAGTATGTTCAACTCATTCTTTAACTTGTGAAATCTCTTCTCATCAAGTGGCTTGGTGAATAGATCGGCTAATTGATCTTCGGTGCCCACACTCTCAATAGCAATGTCACCCTTTTGTTGATGATCTCTAATGAAATGATGGCGAACATCAATATGCTTTGTTCTTTGATGTTGAACCAGATTGTTGGTTAGCTTTACGGCACTTTCATTGTCACATAGCAATGGCACATTCTTGAAATTGATTCTAAAATCCTTCAATGTTGTCTTCATCCACAAGATTTGTGCACAACAACTACCCGCGGCGATGTATTCGGCTTCGGCGGTAGATAGTGCAATACTATTTTGCTTCTTGGATGACCATGAGACAAGTGATCTTCCCAACAATTGACAAGTCCCGGAAGTGCTCTTTCTCTCCACTTTATCACCGGCATAGTCGGAATCCGAATATCCAACTAGCTCAAAGCTTGCACCTTTGGGATACCACAATCCAACATCTTGTGTATGCTTTAAGTACCTCAATATTCTCTTTGTTGCCTTCAAATGACTTTCTCTTGGTGAGGCTTGAAATCTTGCACACATGTATACACTAAACATCACATCGGGCCTTGATGCCGTCACATAGAGTAGGCTACCAATCATTGATCTATATAGCTTTTGATTCACCATGTTGCCATTCTTGTCACTATCCAAGCTTCCACTAGTGCTCATTGGAGTTGTAATGCCCTTTGCATCTTCCATGCCAAACTTCTTGAGCATATCTTTGATGTACTTGGTTTGACTCACAAATGTTCCTTCCTTCATTTGTTTGATTTGAAGTCCAAGAAAGAAACTAAGTTCACCAATCATTGACATTTCAAATTCCTTTGCCATCATTTTCCCAAACTCATCACAATAATCTTGATTGGTTGAACCGAATATGATATCATCAACATATATTTGCAACACAAACAAGTTTTTCCCAATCTTCTTGGTGAATAGTGTAGTATCAACTTTGCCCATGACAAAACCTTTGGATAGCAAGAAGTCCCTCAATCTTTCATACCATGCTCTAGGTGCTTGCTTCAATCCATACAAAGCTTTTCTTAACTTGTATACATGATTGGGTTTCTTGTCATCTTCAAAACCAGGAGGTTGTTCCACATACACCTCTTCTTGAATGTACCCATTGAGAAATACACTCTACACATCCATTTGATATAGCTTGATATTGTGAGCACAAGCATAGGCAAGTAAGATCCTAATTGCTTCCAATCTTGTAACCGGGGCATAAGTTTCACCAAAGTCAAGACCCTCTATTTGTGTGTAACCTTGAGCCACTAGTCTTGCTTTGTTTCTTACTACTATCCCATCTTGATCTTGCTTGTTGTGAAAGACCCATCTTGTTCCAATGACATTGTGATCCTTAGGCCTTTCAACTAGTTCTCATACTTCATTTCTCTTAAAGTTGTTGAACTCTTCATGCATTGCATTTACCCAATCCGGATCTCTCAATGCTCTATCAATGTCCTTGGGTTCTTCCATTGACACAAAAGAAGAGTGACCACAAAATGATATCAATCTTGATCTAGTTTGAACTCCTCTTTGTATGTCACCAATGATAGAATCTAAAGGATGGTCTCTTGCAATGTTAGTTGGTTAAAGCACTTGGACTTGATTGCTTGGATGTTGATGTTGATCATGAGTTGGAGATGATGAACTAGCCACTTATTGATCTTGTTGCACTTGAGATGATGTACTAGCTTGATTTTGCATTAGAGAACCACTAGCTTGTGTAATTGGATTTTGGAGCACTTGGTCTTTGTCATCCACATCAATCACTTGCTTTGGCCTAATATCACCAATATCCATTTCTTTCATAGCATTGGTCAATTGAGTTCCTCTCACATCATCTAAGTTATCTTCTTCATTTTGAGAACCATTGGTTTCATCAAACTCAACATCATGCACTTCTTCAAGTTGTCCACTAGCTAGGTTCCATACTCTATAAGCTTTGCTAGTAGTTGAGTAACCAAGTAGGAAGCCTTCATCACATTTCTTTTTAAACTTGCTCAATCTAGTGCCTTTCTTCAAGATATAGCATTTGCAACCAAATACCCGAAAGTATGCAATGTTGGGCTTTCTTCCATTTAAGATCTCATATGGTGTCTTCTCTAGGAACTTGTGGCAATAGAGGCGGTTGCTATAGAAGCAAGCCGTGTTGATTGCTTTGGCCCAAAATGAATGACTCACATTATACTCATTCAACATTGATCTTGTTATATCAATCAAAGTTCTATTTTTCCTCTCAACTAAGCCATTTGATTGAGGTGTATACTTGGCCGAGAATTGATGCTTGATTCCAAGCTCCTCACATAGCTCATCAACTCTTATGTTTCTAAACTCACTTCCATTGTCACTTCTTACTTTCTTGATTGTGGTCTCAAACTCATTTTGTACTCTCTTGATGAACTTCTTAAATATGTCAAATACATCACTCTTGTCCATAAGAAAGAATACCCATGTGTATCTAGTGAAATCATCCACAATCACAAAACCATACTTGTTGCCACCAATGCTTGTGTATGTAGTTGGTCTAAATAGATCCATGTGCAACAACTCAAATGCCTTGGAAGTACTCATGATGCTTTTCAATGGATGAGTGTTGCCTACTTGCTTTCTGGCTTGACATGCACTACATAGCTTATCTTTCTCAAATGTGACATCCTTCAAGCCTCTAACTACGTCATGCTTCACTAACTTGTTCAATTGCTTCATGCCAACATGACCAAGTCTTCTATGTCATAACCAACCCATACTTAATTTGGTGAGCAAGCATGTTGAAAGTTGAGTGTCACTAGCATTGAAATCTACCAAGTATAGATTCTCAAATCTAAAACCTTTGAAGATCAAGTTAGAGCCATCAACACTAACTATCTCCACATCATCAACACCAAATATGCACTTGAAACCAAGATCACACAATTGAGCAACCGACAACAAGTTGAAATTGAGCTTTTCAACTAGTAGCACATTGGAGATGCTATGATCATTTGATATTGCAATCCTTCTAAGAGCCTTCACATTACCCTTGCTATTGTCACCAAATGTGATACTATCAATACCACTATCATTTGATTTGAGAGAGTTGAACATTCTTGAATCACCGATCATATGTTGAGAGCACCCACTATCAAGAACCCAATGCCTTCCTCCGGCCTTGTAATTTGCCTACAAAACAATTTAATGTCTTTTAGGTACCCATACTTGCTTGGGTCCTTGGAGGTTAGTCACTAAGCTCTTTGGTACCTAAATGGCCTTCTTCTTTGGGCCCACAATTGGTGTACCAATAAACTTAGCATGCACACCTTTCTCACCCTTGGTAAGCACATAACAAGAATCAAAAGGAATGTAATCCATTTTAGCATGAAACTTGTTGTTGTTCTTGTTCATTTTATTATAATTAATCTCTAGATGCCCAACTTGCTTGCATCTATTACAATAACGACCATTGCTCTTCACAAAGCGAGGCTTTGGAGTAGCAAAGGCCGCCTTACCCTTCTTGGGAGTATAGCCCAAACCCTCTTTGTTAAGAGAGAACCTTTGGCTACCCAAACATTTTAGCAAGCGGGCATCCCCACCATAGGCATTGCCTAATGCGCGGGTGAGATCATCCACCTCTCTCTTGAGAGTCTTATTCTCAACCATAAGTGATGAATCACTAGTAGTAGAGATATAGTTGGTTGTGGTGGATGATGATGAGCTACATGAAGCATTAGTAGGACCAACACATAAAGAATCATCAATAATATCACATGTTAGTCCAATATCACAAGTGACAATCACTTGCTCCTCCTTAGCTTCCTTCATGAACTTCTCCAACTTGAGGTCATTTTCCTTGATGAGCTCAAGTAGAGTGGAGTGGGCTTCTTTAAGCCTAGTGTGAGTAACTTCAAGGTCATCGTGGTCTTCCTTTAGACACTCACGAGAGGCCTCTAGCTCATCAAAGGATTTCCTAAGAGCTTTGAGCTCTTGTTCAATTCCTTTGCACTCCTTACTCTTTTTGAGAGCAACAAGCTCCTCCATCAAGGCATCATTTTTATTGCTCTTGGCAATGAGCTCTTGTTCCAAGATTTTGTATTTCTTGGTGGTCCTCTTGTAGCCCTTGCTCATTTGATCTATTATGCCCAATAGATCATCCTTGGAGTAGTCCTCATCCTCCTCATCATCACTCCTACAATCATCACTAGCACAAGAATCATCATTACTATCATCACATTTTACCTTGGTAGGCTTGGCCATAAGGCATGTCGATGTAGTGTTGAAGATGAATGACTTGTTGGAGAGGGCGATGCTTGCAATGGCTCGCCGAGTGGTCCTCTCATCATCACTAGAGCTTTCATCATCATCACTATCGGAGTTGTCACTATCCCAAGTGACTACATAACCACCACCCTTCTTCTTGTTGAATGTGAAGCTCTTCTTTGCTTTCTTCTCATTCTCTTTCTTATCCTTCTTGTTCTTCTTGAGCTTCAAGTCCCCATTATGAAATCTCTTATCTTTATAGGGGCAATCCGCCACTATGTGATCGGGGCTATTGCAATTGTAGCAAAGGGTCTTTGCCTTTATAGTGTCTCTCCTCTTTCTTGCCCCATATCCTTTCTTCTTCATGAACCTTCCCATCTTGTGCACAAGGAGGGCCATGGTCTCATCATCGAATGGATCATCATCATCACTCTCCACCTTGCTCTTGCCCTTAGAGGATGAAGCCTTAAATGCAATGGGCTTCTCTTGCTTGACCTTGGTCTCCTTCTTCTCTTTTACCTCATCTTCATCATCATTGTATTGGGCATCGGTCATTATATCTCCAAGCACATTGGTTGGTTTGACCTTGTCCAATCCCTCTCTAAAGATCATTCTTCTCAAGGTGGCAAACTTCTTGGGTAAGCACATCAAGAACTTATGTGAGAAGTCTTTGTCCTCAACCTTCTCCCCAAGCCCCTTGAGATCATTGACAATGACTTGGAGCCTATAGAACATCTCCGGGATGGATTCATCATCCTTTATCTTGAACGTGGAGAACTTGTCCTTGAGCATATATAGTTTGGCACTTTTTACCGTTGAAGTGCCTTCATATGTTTCTTCAAGCCTTATCCAAAGCTCATTTGCCTTCTCAAGATCTTTGATTTGCTCAAATACTTTATCATCAATGGCACGATAGATTATGTCAAGTGCCGCCGTATTGCATTGTTTGTTGATACGGTCATTGGGAGTGAGGTTTTCCTCATCAAGAATGATGTATCCTTCTTTGGTCACATCCCAAACCTTCTCATGTATATTGCCTAGATATTGCTTCATCTTCCTTTTCCAATGATCAAAGGAAGAGACGCCATCAAAGAATGGAGGCTTGCCATTAACATGATTGAACATAACTTGAGCCATCTTACACCGAGGTTGTTAGGCCTTATAAACGGTGACCACGGCTCTGATACCACTTGAAAGGTCTTGATGGCTAGAGGGGGGTGAATAGCCTATTAAAATTTTCTACAAAGACAAGATAAACAAGTTTATCAATAAAACAAATAGCGAGATGCGAGTTTTGCTTAGCCTACGGGGTGTTTGCAAGCCACCTAACCAATTCACAATTCTAGTGTATTTGCACTCAACCGCACAAGTCAAACCGAGAAGGAAACTACAACTAGCAAGCTACACAAAGAAGCTACTCTAGCAAAGCTAACTCGCTAGCAAAGATAACTAAGAAATTAATACAAGAGAGAGTTAGGAGGGTATCACCGAGGGGCGAAGAATTGAGCCAACCAATCAATATGATCAAGAGATGAATACCAAGATAACCGAACACCGGGATCAATCAATCACAATATGAAAGTGATGACACGAAGATTTATCCCGAGGTTCACGTGCTTGCCGGCACGCTAGTCCCCGTTGTGTCCCTCTTCACCACGTGGTTCGGTGGCTAATCGGTCACACATCGAGCCTCTCAAAAGGCGCCACAAGAACCTACCAAATGGCAAAAGGTTGCAATGACACGAGAAATATACTAATGTTGCCTTTGGCGCTTCGCCGAGGTAGGCACAAACCCCTCACAATCACCGGAGGTGGCCAAGAACAATCACCAACTCTTGCCAACACCTCCAAGCTGCTCCAAGCTGTCTAGGTGGCGGCAACCACCAAGAGAAACAAGAATCCCGCAGCAAATCAACCACCAAGTGCCAACTAGATGCAATCTCACAATGCAAATGCACTTGGATCACTCAATCTCACTTCGAATATGCAAGGAAGCAAGAGAGATGAGTGGGAGGGGAGTTGCTTAGCTCAAAGTGCTCACAAGTATGTCAAATGTTCGAGAGAGAGAGCCTTGAGCCGGCCAACGAGTATTTATAGACGTACCCCTTCGAATAGAGCCGTTAGAAACTTAAACATCCGAAATCGTGCTGACCAGACGCACTGGTCCAACTGACCGGACGCGCCGGTCGCCCAACGGCTAACATGTGAAACACTGACCGGACGCGCTGGTCCAAACGACCGGACGCGCCGGTCGCACAACGGCTAACAGCGAAGCAATTGACCGGACGCGCTCATCGCGTAGATCGGACGCACTGGAAACGACCGGACGCGCTGGTCCCGAGAATGACCGGACGCGCTGGTCACCTGAGCAGCGCTCAACGAAACAATGATCGGACGCGCTGAAGAAACATGACCGGATGCGACAGTGTCAGCGTCCGGTTACAGTCCAGTAAGCTCCCTGAACGACCGGACGCGTCCGATCATCAGTGATCGGACGCGCCTCGCGTACGATCATCGAACTGAAAAACACGCAGACACTGAACACTGACCGGACGTGTCCGGTCATGCAAAGACAGCGTCCAGTTCAGCGTCTGGTCACCTCTGTGACCTCCGTTCGCCTCCGTTTCTTTTCTGACTTTCGGCGTAGTGGAAAATAGTCATTTCAACTCCTCGAAAACGCCTGAATCCCGCCTCGCAAGATCGGCGGGAGGGAGAGAGGGACCCAAACCCTCTCTACCGCTCAAACTCCACCGCCTTCGCAAACGTGCTAACACCACCAAGTGATCTTCGTCAAGTGTGAGTGTGTTAGCGTTTTCACAATCATTTTTTGAGGCGATATTAGTTCTATCCAAATGCATATGATTATGAAATGCACATCTAGAGGCACTTAGGAGTTCAATAGCCGTGTCATTCCCCTCTTTATAGTACAGCTATCTATCCTATAATGTAACTACACCCACTAGGTGTCTTGGTTACTAAAACACAACTCTTAAGCAGATACCTTTGCCTTGATCACATAGGGTTGCGCCCAAATCCAAGTGTGGCCATCATGATCACCATGTCCATCTTGCCACCAACCTTGGAATGTACTAATCCTCATATGCTACATACATCTTAGGCATAGGATTAGTACTTAGGCATTGTCACTAATTACCAACACCAAACATAGGACTTTCACCTGGTTGGCTTGCAGCTCTTCGAACCTGGCCTGCAATATTACACCCGCTTGGTTGATGGTATGTGAAGGCAAGGTGGATCATGTGTGAAACAAGTGAACGACAAATGAAACCGCACTTACCTGAAACTGCGGGTACATCTACGCGCTGCTCGGCTATCGGGGCGCCATGGGGATGTCGGAGGAGCTACTGGACCCGCCCCGTCGAATCTCCCTCAGCGTGGGAGCAGAGGACGGGTCGATGGCGATGTTAGTCATCCAGTACTGGTCGTGCTGCTTCCCTCCTCCCAACCTCATCACAAGGTCCGTGTCTAGGGGCTCGGTGGTGGGGTCCTTCTCCTCCCCATGGCGCCGACGAAACGCGGTGGTGTACTCGGCGAGCTTGCGGTGGACGTTCGCGTTGGTGTACGCGTCCGGCCCGTCCTCCGGGTCATATCTGTTGCCCGGCGCCGTCGCTTTGCCCTTGTGAGAAAGGGCGTACCCCACCATCTCGTTGACGACCTCCCCACCATGCACCTGGGACTGCGAGGAAAACACAAACATGGTTACAGGTAAATAGATTGAGCGCTAGAATAAATAGATCAACAGAAGCATACCCATATGATCCTCCAGAAGCAGTTTGCCAAGAACTATCAACACAAGATCAAAGCCGTCTTGACTAATGCCCAGCTACGACTTCAACGCTATTAGGCGTGAAATGCCATCCAGTTGCGAAATCATTGTCATCTCGTGAAAGGGCTTTTGTGCCGCCTCCATCATGGTGTAGAACGCCTTTGCGGTTTCCTCTAGATCCTCCTCCACCTCCATTCCTTCAACGAATCGTCGTTCATGGAAGTCTGCCATCATGGCTACCATCTCGACATCTGCATCATACTCCTCGAGGAGGGGTCTCACCACCTCCTCCCTAATACGATCGTGTTCACCATGGTGGATCCAGCGTGTATAGTTTCAAACGAATCCATTCTTGAAAAGATCTCTGTACACCTGATCCTTTAGTCTCCATTTCTTGTTCTTACAAGTGCTGCAGGGACACGACATCTGAATCGACCCTTTAGCAGCTGGGCCAAATGCCTGCTCCAGGAAAGCGTTAGTCCCCCTAACCCATTCAGAGGTCTTACTTGCCCAGCCAGTGTACATCCACTCACGGTCAGCCATCCTCCGCCATGCACCAATGTAAGCGAGTAATAAAACCAGCATCTGCACCTACAAGGTGTTCCTACCATCTAATAGGTGTTCCCGGCGGGGAGAGTGTGTATCCGGAGAACAACAGGGAGGTGCTGCCGAAACTCTAACTCGGACAGGAGCAAAACATGGAAGCTAACCCATCTACGCATCCTTGGGCTATCCAAAAAACGTGGACAATCCAAAAGAGATACCGCCGCAGATATGCACTGATCAGCGTACCAACGACCGCGTATCCCTTTCGGATGGGAGACGCCTAACTCGGTTACGCAATCTACAACAACTATAAGGATGAGAGGTGAATTATACCTAGGGTAGCAGTGCAGAGGCGGGTAGCGGGGCGGTGGAGAGTCGACGCGGTGCAGGAAGACCCGCAACGCCCACAAAGGCGATCGGGGTCACCGAGTACCTCTCATAGGTCCTACAAAAAAAGGGCCAAAAAAGGTTAGTATCCACTCAAAATTTCGGCAGCACCTCCCCTGCACGGGGAGGTTCCAAAAACCTGCAAAAAACATGGCACGAAGGTCAACAACCATATATATACCAAACATGGGCACGAAGGCCAACAACCACCGATATATCAAATGGAGCCATATACTTTAGTTCTCTTTCTATGTAGATGAAACAATTCAAGTACTACAACAACAATTACTACTAACCTACAACTACTACTAACACTACAACTAATAACTACTAAACTAATAATACTAAGACCTACTTAACTACTTACTAACTACTACTACTAACTACTACTACTAACCACTACTAACTATGACTAACTACTCCTACTAACCACTACTAACTACTACTACTACTAACCACTACTAACTACTACTACTAACACTAGAAAGGTAGGGCTTACCTTGGCGGCAAGAACAGCAAAAGCGAGGGTCGGCGACGACGGCGGGGATCACCGCAGCAGTACGAGGATTGACGGGGTTGGGTTGGCAACTTCCTCTTCTTCTTCCTCCCCCTTCTTTCTTCCTCTTCTTCCTCTTCCCCTTCTTTCTTCCACTTCTTCCTCCTCCCCTTCTTCTTCTTCCTCCTTCCTCCCTTATCCTTCTTCCTCTCCCTTTTTCTTCTTCTTCCCTCTCCCCTTCTTTGTTCTCCTTTTCTCCCTCCTCTTCCTCAAGGCCGGGGAGGCGGCGGTGTGCGGCTCGCAGCGGCGCAGAGGCAAGCCCGCCGTGGCGTAGGGGTGAGCTCGTGGGCGACGGTGGCGTGGGCGGGTGGCGCTGGGGCACAAGGAGGAGGGAGGAGCGGTGGAGCGGCGGCTGCGGAGTGGGGCGGGGCGAGGCCAGGGTGGCCCGACCGGCGACGGGCGCGGCCGGGGCGGGCGCTGCGGGCGACGGGGCCGGCGGGGCTAGGGCGGGGCCGGCGGGGCTGGGTGGATCTACCGCGGCCGGCGGCGGGGGGCGAGCAGGGGGCGCGCGAGGAAGTGAAAGATCGATGAGGATAGGGTTTGGCCCGGCCGGGCCAGGCCCATTTTGTCAAAATCCTTTGCCGACAGCTAGGCCCAGCCGGCTGTCGGCAAAGATTTTTCTTTTTTTTGGGAACTTCTTCACCGACAGCCCTATTAAAGGCTGTCGGCACAGAATCCTTTGCCGACAGCCATAGCAGGCAGTCAGCAAAATTGTTTTAAATTTTTTGTTTTTTTTGCTCCATTTTTTGTGTGGACTAAATACATTATTACACACTTAATATTAAAATTTGGGTCAATTTTGATTTTTTTTTGTTATATTTCATTAGTTTATTTCATTTCATTGAATTTTCCTGCATATTTTAGATTTAAACTGCAGGTACATGGAATAAAGGAAAATGGTGAAGGCAAATATGATAGTCATGACATTTAGAGCAATTTGAGGCCATAGCAGGAATTCACATGAAATCTCGAGCATCTAGTTGACGTAACACGTCGAGTTGCTAGGGGGAAAAGTGTTTTTAAATTATATAAAATCCAAACGAAGTCGGAAAAATCACGAAACTTGTCGGGGTGTCATGTTATCGCATGTAGAGGCTATGATAAAAATTTGAGAAAGTTTGAGGCAAGTTGCGATGTTGGATGCTCAAAACCCAGACATCTCCAGGTGTCATGTTATCGCATGTGGAAGCTATGATAAAAATTTGACAAAGTTTGGGGCAAGTTGCGACGTCGGATGCGCATCCGACGTCGCAACTTGCCCCAAACTTTATCAAATTTTTATCATAGCCTCCACATGCAATAACATGACATCCCGACAAGTTTCGTGATTTTTTTAACTTTGTTTGGATTTTATATAATTTAAAAACACCTTTTCCTCTAGCAACTCGACGTGTTACGTCAACTAGATGCTTGAGATTTCATGTGAATTCCTGGATATGGCCTCAAATTGCTCTAAATATCATGACTATCATACTTGCCTTCACCATTTTCCATTATTCTATGTACTTGCAGTTCAAATCTGAAATATGCGGGAAAATTCAAGTCAAAGAAATAAATTAACGAAATATAGCAAAATGTTATAAAAACGTCCCAAATTGGAACATGTGATTGTAAACAATATAGTTAGGCCATATAAAAAGTTTGAAATCAAAATTCAAAAAAAATGAGAAAGCTTTGCTGACAGCCGTTTTAGGATGTCGGCAAATTACTATCTTCGCCGACAACCTAACAGTTGTGCTGTCGGCAAACGTAACGGTGTCGGACGTCGTTGGAACCCTCGGGTTCTTTGCCAATAGGTTGGCATTGCCGATAGTATGGTTGTCGGCAAAAATGTCCTTTGCCGACATGTGTTTTTTACCAACTACTGGCGACAGTTGTACTGTCAACAAAGAATTCTTTACCGATAGTCGGTAAGGGCTGTCGGCAAAGACATTCTTCGCCGACTGCCCATATTATGGCTATCGGCTAAACTGCGGGTAGTCGGCGAAGACGTCGTCTCCCATAGTGTGAGGTGGCAATGAGTCAAAAATAGTGGCTTTACCTGGCTTCACCTTGTCCTGGTGTGCCTATATGAGGTTCGGTGAGATCGTGTTTTAAAGAGTTTTACATGTGAAGCTGTTTTGTCAATTGGTTTACAAAACGACTTCAGCTTCATAGATGAAGTTGTTCAGAGCTTAAGCAAGAAAATAGCTTCACTAGCAAGGTGGAGCCATGCCAGACAGGGTTTTTTTGGGAAAATATATGGCAAAATAGTTTTTCTGTATTATTCGGGATGAATGGAAAGCCTCCAGGATGTTCTGCTATTTTGCATCACATCTGCGGGGAGATGCTAGCATAAAAGGTGTTATGGGAACAAAGAAAAAGGTTCTAAGAAAAATTCACTCGTGTTTGCTTGCTAGAGATTGCATTCTTAGTGAGATTGGAGTGATTCCAGTGCTTTGTGCTTCGAGAGATTGCATTGAGTGGCACTAGAGATCAAGTTTGTCGTGGATTTGCTTTGTTACTCTTGGTGGTTGCTAATACCTAGACGATATGGTGCAATGGGACTCCATCATCAAAGAACTCAATAGAATATTGTGAGATTCTCCGGAAGTGATTCATGAGGAATTATTGGGTCCATCCTTGTCGGAACAGACAAATAAATCACTCTAGTAGAAAAAGTCCCTGTAGAGCTCCTTGTGATTGAGTCGGCTCAAGATTAAGTGCTCACAATGGAGCCAACCTTGCGAGGTTGTTATGATAGAGGAATGGTGATCCTAGGACTTGCCTCAACATGGATGTAGGTAGCCAACAAGTTTATGAACCACAGTCCATGAGGATATAACTTTGTGTCTCTCCTTTGTGTGGTACCGGTATCTACACTCTTGTGCACATTACTTTGTGATATTTTCAATTCCTATAGTAGAGATATTAACATTTGTCATCCTAGCTAGGAAGCAAACCTGTCTATCAATTCTAGTGACATGGTTTAGTTTACATTCTCAATAGAAGAATTGTCCATGTTGCTCTCACCTTATGCTTGTAACATCATATATATAGCTAGTGGTAGATATATTAGGGAAACCTTTGTATCTATGCATTTTGTCTGATGTTGGTGTGCTTGCACAAATTTTAAATTATAGGCTATTCACTTGCCCCCTTTAGCATCCGAAGATCCTTTCATAGCGGCGAGCGTGGGCCAGCTACATTGACAGGCAACCCTAATCCATCCGGTCAGCACGCGAGGCTGGTCTCATGTAAACCCTTGCCTATTGGCTATAGATGGTTAGGTCGGTCTCATGAAATCTTGCCTACTCTATGGTAGGCGTGGGATCGTTATCATGTTTTAGCCCGCTTACAAATCTAATTTATAACAGTATGATTGTCTCTTGGACATATTACCAACATAGAGTAAATATGATGTTGTATTTTTTGTTGTTTATTATACGGTGGCGGAGGGAGGGAGGGGTTGTGTAAGGTCCAAATGGCTAGAGGGGGGTGAATAGCCTATTTAAAAATCTACAATCTTCACTAAACAACAAATGTTAGTATAAAAGATGGCGATGCTAATTCTAGCACTAGCTCAACTATACTAAGCAAGCCACCTATACAATTCTAGTGAACAAGACTATGATCTCTAATTTACGCCAACAAAGCTAAGTCACTAAGCTACTTACTCCTATGTGATAAGCTATTCTACTCAAGCTAAACAAGGCAAAGAATAAAAAGTAAAGAAGAGAGCTTGAATAGATATACCAATATTGATGAGAAGAGATATGTTCAATGTACCAATCAATCAATGTGATCATATACACAAATGAAATCCTCGGCAATAAGATGACACAAGATTTTTTTTACCGAGGTTCACTTGCTTCCCGGCAAGCTACTCCTCGTTGTGGCGATACACCCACTTGATGGATCACGAGCTAATCAACTATCAAGAGTTTAACTCTCAGCGGGTGCCGCACATCCACTCACAAGATGGGGATCCTCCAAGCCACGAGCTCCACTAGAGTAGCCAATTCGTGAACTCCCGCGGGGAAGGCTCAAGAACCCCTCACAATCGCTTGGTGAGGCTTGAAACAATCTCCAATCACAAGCTCAACACCACAGCTACTCCAAGCCGTCTAGGGTGTCGGGAAACACCCAAGAGTAACAAGCAATCCGCAGCAAACTCAAGAATCAAGTGCCACTAGATGCAACTCTCACTACAACAAATGGGACCTTCTATGACGAATAAATAATGACAATGGAGTTATCTGTCACTAAGACACTCTTTTTATGATGATTGACGTGAGCCAGTCCATCTTAATGACAAATAAATATTCTCTGTCATTAAGTTCAACCCGAAATCGTCATAACCTATTTTACCATTGTGCTTGTGATGATGTGTACGACAATTTGTACTTGTCATAAATTGTAGTTGATTTAAAAAATTGCCTACATATATAATCCACGTTGGCATGCTTGGCCCACTAGCAAGGATGGGTCCTTGCTGCCACATGTGGAGAAGCATCCACACATGTTAGTATTAAAGCTAAAATTAGAGAAAGAGAGAAAACAAACAAGTTACTGTGTTAAATGTAAAATCTAGAAAAAGAAGCTTCCACACATGTTTGTATTAAAGGTAAAAATAAGAAAAGAAAGAAGCTTCTGTACGTGTTAGTATTAAAGGTAAGAATAAAAATAAAGAAAACACACCTCGCATACAAATGAGGGGCTGACATCTCCATTGAACCCTAGCCAAAACATTTGGTACTCCTGGCCGACACCCGCCTCATCTCTCCGAGCTTGCTGTCCCCAGTCCCCAATCACGTCCATCCCAAGGCCAAGATGGCTCCAGGAAGTAAGGTGCGAGCAAAGGCGCGACCACCCCCAGGTAATATCGTAAGGATCCATCCATTGTTGCTGCGAGATTTGAGTTTTTTTGGGTAGCAATAAGGTTTTAGGGCTGCAATGGGGAGAGGAGGTGCAGTTCTAGGAGGAGTAGGGAGAAGAGAGGGGGCGCCACTTTCTGTTGGTGGAGGAAGAGAAGGATTGGAGCATGGTGCTACTGAGGAAGGTGCAGGGGCACTAGTCTAAGTGTGGGATTGGAGCAGCATGCTGGAATTGAATCTGCAGATCTGCTGCTAATGGTGGAGTAGAGGGGATCAGTCTTTCAAATAAATAAGTAGTTATTGAGATTGCTAAAGTCAGTGACTTTATAAATCTATATGATTTGGGTGAAGAAAATCTATTTTTTTTAATTTAGCACATCAATTTCTGAAGGTTGATATTTGGGTGATGTTTTTATATAAAACTTAGCATATGGATGGTTGGATTTAGGAACTTGGCATATGGATGGTTGGATTTAGGAACTGTTTGGTAGTTCAAGGAAAATTAGATTGTTTAATATTATCTTGTTGTTGTGACTTCCATGAACAACTTACTGCTTATGAGGAGCAATTTGTAGCTGTCTTAGCTCTGTTTGCCATCTCATCTGTAGGTATAAAAATGACTGTTCCATGCATTATCTATTTATCATGGACATTTGCTTACTATTTTTTTTTCTAAATGGTTGTACAGAAGCACCATTAACTGAATATGAAAAGATGAGGGACAAAGAAATAATGAAGAACAACCAAAAGATGGCATCACTTGGGATTCGAGGAATAGTAAACCAAATGAAGAAAAAAAGTGCAAGGAGCAAGGACAATGGTCCTGAGCTTTCAGGATCTTTATTCAACCCTCAGGGTAGTGATGGTGGTGAGGACAATGAGGGCTCTGAACCAGAGATAACTAGCAAGGTACTAATAGTTCTTAGTATTAGAATGTTTCCTATATTAATGCCAGTCCTTAGTATTTTTTCTGTAATTCTTTTTATTTTATTCTAATTAGTCCTTAGTATTTTTTCTGTAATTCTTTTTATTTTGGTCTAATTATTCTTGTTTGATGCCTATTGAGGTTTCTCAGGTTGCTAAGGATGCCCAAGATAGTGTTAACTTCTCTGCCAGAGGTTCAAGAACATTAAAGAGAGTGGTAGCACCTCAGCAACAAGAGGGAATTACTAGAGTCACTAGGCAAACAACCGCTGCTACCCTAAGAATTACTACTGCCACAAGTGACGAAGAGGTGCCTACTGCTAGTGCAAGCCAGAATGAGGACATAATCCACCTTAGTGATTCAGGCAAGTCCATCCTAGATTGGGGTTTCTATTTCACATAGAAGCTTTTGTTCTTTACCATGTGCTGAACTGCAGTGCGCAGCTGATCTACTTAGTGATTGCAGTGCAGAACTACAGTGTAGGTAGTGCTGAATGCTGAACTGTAGTCACGTAGTGTTGTACTAGCATGTGCCGAATGCTGATACTGAACTGCAGTGCACGTAGAAGCTATTACTTTTAATTTGACACATCAATGTTTGAATGCTGATATTTTTTATGTGATCATAATATGGACTTAGCATATGGATGGTTGATTTAGACAGGGAGTAATCTGACCTTAGCATTTGTGCTTCCTCTATAACTTGTCATCTATATTTTTCTTTGCTTATCTCCTTTTTCTTCACTTAACTCCATAAATGAAACCATGTTAGGTACAATAATTCCAATGACACAAGAGGTGCAAAGAGGAGTAACTATGGGCAAAGAATTGGACTGTTTAACCAAAGGGTTAGGCAATAAGATGCGAATCCATTTAACTAAAGGGAAGAGAAGGCCAGAGGCACCTTTGCAAGCCGCAAAGCTTGCATCCGAAGGTGGGATCACACTTAGGGATCATATACCTATATTTCCACACTAGAAGGAGTACAAGGCTGAGGAGAATGAGGATCAAATTGATAACTATATTGGCAAATTAGCTGTAAGTTTAACTATTTGACATGTCTAATCTAAGTTCATCATGTCCTTTCCATTCTTAACTCTAAATTTGATTATTGTTACTAGTCCAAATTCGACATGGACATCAAGGCTAAGCCAGTGAAAGATGCATGTGTTGATATGCTGAAGCATGGACAGTGGCAGAGAAGGTATACACTGAAGAAAAAGTACTTTGGCGGGGTTCCAGCAAATCAAGTCAGGACTACATCACCTGTGAGCTGTATGAGTGATGACCAATGGAGAGCATTGGTGGAGATGTGGTCATCCCCAAAGCACAAGGTATAAAACATATGTACTAGCATGATATAGTTTTTTAGTATTTACTGTTTTTGTTACTCCATAATACAATGCGTGATCTACAGGAGAAGTGTTTGAAGATATCCGAGTTGTTTTGTAACAAATGGGATTTGTAGTCCTTAATCTAACATACACAAGGAAAAAAGTATAAACCTTAGTGTGCTTGCAAATCTCAGTTCAGAGGAGCAGCTATCATTTGTAGTGTAACTTGATGTAATCTGTATCTCATAAGATCTCTATTTAGAATTTTGAAACATGCCATCATCTTAATAACTTTTCTGTTATGTAAAGTCACCTTTGTTCTTCGATCCTGCCTGTAACATATTCATTTCCATTATGTTTTTCATGAAAGTAGCATGCTGTAGTATTTTATTTGAAGTATTTACTATTTTCATTACTTTTACACAATCTATGATTTACAGGATAAGTGTGTCAAGAACCAACTTAATCGTGAGAAAGTCCAATTTTAACAGCGAACAAGCTCTCGGTGCTACATTGCATGTGCCTATGTTGTGGTAAGAAAGTAACCATATGATGTGTGATCTTGTGGCTTAAGTTTTAATTTCATGATTGTTGTATAATTTGTGGTAAGAAAGTAACCATATGATGTCATGATTCTTGTCATTTTAGAAGCAACAAAAGTATAAAGATACACAGCCCACTGCAATTGATTTGTTCAAGGTCACACACTGCAGTAAGAAGACTGGTTTTTGTGATCCTGTGAAGAAAGCTATTGTAAGTACTAGTTTCCTTTCTTTTGCCTCATGTACCTGAAAGCAAACCTGAGAACATGTAAGATTGAGTCTGAATGGTTGTATTGCTAGGCTTCTATGGAAACAATTCAGGCTGAATCACTACAAGAAGGACAACAGCCAAAGTCTGATATTCAAGTTGTTACCCAAGTTCTGCCATAGTCTAGTACATTCCTTCAAAATATCAGTCTTCAATATAGCTCTGGAACAAGCTCAAGGGATGTTGTTGCTTCATGAGTGCAAGAGCTACAAGCTTAACTTGAGTCTAAGAAGCAAGAAAAGTCGGGACTTCAGCTACAAGTAGACACCTTAAAGATGCATGCATAAGAATCTGAGGCAACAATGGCAAAACAATCAGAGGAGATCCAGAATTTGAAGAAGGCACAAGAAGAAAACAACAATCTCCTTTGGCAGCTCATAAGCTTCAAACAAGTTCAGTTGACTCCTCCCTAAACCTTCAGTAATCTTGTGGGTGTGTTCAATGACTTTTGGCGAGCAATTGGAGGTCCTCTTAGAATACTTTTGTGGCTGTACTATTTCAGCTTGATGTGGGCGTCAACTATTTGACATTAGGACCTATTTTGTGGATGCTGGATGACTTTTGGTCAGCCATTGGAGGTCTTCTTGGATTACTTTTGTGGCTGTAATGTTTCAGCTTGAAATGGGCTTGAACTACTCAACACTGGGACCTATTTTGTATGAGTTAGCTCTTTATTCTTGCTGGACCTAATTTGGTGAATGGTGAATGCTTATGTATGACTATCAAACTGATGTAATGTTTCAGTGAATGCAAATGTATGGCTAGCATGTTAAATTGTGTTAATTGCTGACTGTAATATTAACTATGAAAAAATCAGATTGGGTTGCATGAAAAAAAAATCAGCCCAAACAAAAGTTTAAATGGGCCAAGCCCAAACAAAAGTCCCACATGGATGTTCATGTGGTAGTGGCGTAGTCAACGTTTCATGATGTTTGCTATGACGATCTTAGTTGTCATAAATGTTTATGACCAAAATATATTGGTCATTAAATTAATGACAATATTCTTTCCATCGTCATAGAAGGTCCTTAGAGACGCACCTTCTGTGACCATAGTGTTTTCGTCACTAAATCGTCATAGATTATGTGTTACGACAAATAAAGCCCTATTGGTGACAATTATTGATCGTCATTGAAGGTCCCCTGTGTTGTAGATCTCAATGCAATGCACTTGAATCTCACTCAATCTATCTAGAGTATGCACCAAGCAAGGAGATGAGTGGAGGGGAAGTTCTCTAGCTCAAAGTGTGCCTCAATATCTCAAATGTGCAAGAGAGAACCCCCAAGGGCCGGCCACCTCTTATTTATAGCGAAAGGAAAAGACACTAGCCGTTAGCAATTCACTGGGCTGATTTCGGGGGCGACAGACGCGTCTGTCGCCAAGCCGACAAACGCGACCCTAGCGTCTGTCGCTCTCAAACGTCGCCATGTGTCCACTGCTCGTTCGAAAACCAATGGTTGGCACCCAGCGTCAGACGCGTCCGACGCAAGACCGTTCCAGCGTCTATCGCGCGACAGACGTGGTCCAGAATGCTCCCGCGCCCCGCTCAGCCGCGACAGACGTGGCTCAGCGTCTGACGCTCACGCGCTCACCGTGCCGCCGAACACTGAGCAACAAACGCTGACGCCAGCGTCTGTCGCGTGAGCGTCCGCGCGTCCGTCGCCTCCTCCTCTGCTGACCGCGCCTAGGATAAGCCGACAGACGCAGGGCCAGCGTCTGTCGCCTCCGCGACCAGCGTCTGTCGCTTGCAAAACAGCGACGACCACCTCCGCGACTTCGCCTCCGGTTCTCGCATCCGGCGCAATGGAAAATAGGCATTTTATTTTCCCGAAAACGCCTGAATCCCGCGCTCGCAAGCTCGGCGGGAGGGAGAGAGAACCTCAAACCCCTCTCTACCGCTCAAACTCCGCCGCCTTCGCTAATGTGTCAACACCATCATGTGTATATAACCATGTGCATGTGTGTTAGCATTTTCACAATCATTTTCTCGGAGTTATGTTAGCTCTCTTTACTAGATCCTAATGCATATGCTAAAGATGATGACCTAGTAGCACTTGATTTACGAGCTAACCGTGATTGCCCCTCTTGATAGTCGGTTGTCAATCATAAACCCGGTCAATCACTTTTTTACTCATCTTAGACCGGCAAAAGTGAACCCTACGATTATACCTTTGCCTTGATCACTTTGTTCCATGTTCATCTCCACATGCTTGATCAACTTGATCATCATTTTATGTGCATCTCCACCTCTTGTGATCTTGTGGCCATCACTTCATGCCACATGCTCCTTCATCACGTGTGTTGCTTATGCCTAACTCATTCCACTTGATACAATAGCATTAGCAACTTGGTGTCATTAATTACCAAAACCAAACTTGGACTTTCAGGTTGAGGGAGGCCTGGCACCCCCAAACACACTGGTGCCTCCACAATGCTTCCTCCTCAATCAGCTAGTTAATTATTCAATTAGCAAGATAATGATGCTAATTAGTGCTTTAATGGTTTGTTCTTCTTCAGTAATTTATAGGATTAGTCTTTCTATGCCTTTTAATTTCATCTCTTTTGTTTCTATTATTATCATGATATTTTTGTGGCCTAAGAATTGGACTAATCGAGTGAAAGTTAGATACTAATTAAATTTTGTTCCCTTCTTCTTTGTAACATGCACGGCCTTTTTTTAGCTTTTATGTATATCGCAAAATAAACTTTTGTTTGGATATTATCTATGCTATTGTATTGTATGCATTTCATTGTGTATGATTGTTGTCAGCTTAAATACCCCGTATGTTTAAATCCTTGCTCCGCCCATGTATACTACAGATGTATCCACGTTTTCTATAAGAGCAAGTATAATAGCAGACTGTAAGTAGGCTAAATGATGACGCGGAGGAGAGAGAAGAGAAGTGGGCTATAAGCTTACTCCCTCCGTCCCATAAAAAGAGTCATTCTCGCTTCCAAAAAGTCAACAGCTTTTAACTTTGACCAAATATATTTAACAAAATATTAATATTTATGATACATAATTAGTATCATTAGGTAGATCTTTGAATATACTTTCATAATAAACTTATTTAAAGATATAAATGTTGCACGCATTTTCTACAAATGTAGTCAAAGTTGAGAAAGTTTGACCAGCACGCTTCCCACGGCGACTCTTTTTATGGGACGGAGTAGTACATCCGGCTCAGACACAAGAATCGAGAAATTATATGAGATAAACATGTGGGCCATGTATTAATGCTGAAGATCTAACTACTATATAAGTAGGCTGAGAGATAGACCGTAAGGATCCTTACACCCAACGGTAACCTTGCTCTAACCATGAGTCTAACCACACAAATCATGCGTTCATTGGCGTTTGCTGTGTCGTGGGATTAGCCTTACAGTTTGGAGCACGAGGACCTGACGCGTCGTGCGTCCGACTATCTCCAATCCAGCTGGTTCAGTAAAAACCAAGGCGAGAGGCACAGGATAAAAATCTAAAATAAAAGAGAGATGCAAGGATAAGATAGCGTGCATCACAGAGAAACGAGATAGGAGGAGGAACCCGCTGTCGGGCCATCGTGCAGCGGTAGCACGTACGACCACCAATCCAAGTCCAAGTCCAAGGGGGCCCGGCCGACGATTCCGTACCGGCGAGCCCCCCACGCCGAGCACGATGCGGTCAAAACTCGAAGCACCCGCGCCAGCTGTCCCGCACGTGCGCCCCAGCCCTTCCTCCGCACCCCACGAGCGGAGGGGAGAGAGAGCCCCGACCCCGCGCGCTGCCCGGTTGACCGGGGACAAGCCGAGGCCCACTCATAGGGCGCCCCAGGGCCCAGCCCTGCCGCGTGGCCCCCCACGCCAGGGACTCGCTCGCTCCCGTCCCGCACGCCCGAGCGCGCGACCTCCTGTCGACACGTTGCCCCCGCCGCGGCTACGGATGAGGAGCGCGGGGCCCGCGGCCGCGTCCGACGTGTCGGCATGGGTCGGCGAGGCCGGAGTACGTCGGATGGCTGTTCGGTGGGTGGCGTGCGTGGGGCCCCTCGGGGAATATTTGCGCCCAGAGGACCGTAGGCCCCCGTCCTGTGGGCTATCGCTCCGTCCGTCGTCGTGGGTTCCTCGAGCGAGCGCGAGAGAGCCGAGAAGGAAGCGGGACGCGAGGCTTCCACCGGCGATCCGGCATCGTCTCCGGCGCCAGGGCACGGGGGACGCGTCCGGCGTCCCCGGGAGCGGGGATTGACCGGTTTGACCGGCGGGGTCCCGTGGCTGGCGCCCGGCGGACGGATGGGCGGCCCGGACTGGGCGCGAGTGCCGACACGCGGGCTGGCGGGCGGGGGGCGCACGCAGCGAGGCGCGCGGAAACCCACGCCCGTGCGGCTGTCCTGTCCGGGCAGAGCTGACGAGCACAGCCCATCGGAATCCACGGACGCACGGAAGGACGGGCGGGCGCGGGACGGGATGGACTGGACCGAGGGGGGCGGGAGATGTTGCCATTTGGATAATCTTGGGCACCGCAAGGACAGTCGTACAGTAGTAGTACGAAGTAAATGGGCCGAGCAGACGGCTCTGACAACCGTTATTTATACGGTCCAAGGTCTCGTTCGGATTCAATGCCTTGTTTATCCAAAAGTTAGAATTTTTTCACTCTCTTCGTCACATCAATCTTTGGACTCATACATGAAGTAGTAAATGTAGATAAAAAAATAACTAATTACACAGTTTAGTTGGAAATCACGAGATGAATCTTTTGAGCCTAGTTGGTCCACGATTGGACAATATTTGCCAAATAAGACGAAAGTGATACTATTTATCGGGTTCAAAAATTTTGCAATCTAAACGTGGCCCAAAATATTTCGCGAACACGAGATTTTCCTGAGCATCGAATCTTTGACAAGCATTAAATATAGATAAAAATAAAACTAATTATATGGTTTAGACAAAATTCACGAGACGAATCTTTTAAGCCTAATTAGGCCATGATTGAACAATAATTACTAAATAGCAACGAAAAGTACTATAATAGTATTTCGCAAAATATTTCAGGAACTAAACAGGCCTACAATGGCCCCATTCGGCTGCGCTGATAAGCCGGCTGAAAAACACCGTCCGTTGATTTATCGTGAGAGAAAAATATTGTTTAGGCTAAAAAAAAATATACTGTAGCTTGGTCAAACACAAACAGGATTCCCTTTTACGATCCTGAGCCACCAAAAGACGGCTGTGTTTAACACTGTTGCAACTGAGCACACACAGTACAAACTGAGAAGCATAGCCTTTGATGCCTTTAATTTTTGATATGCATGTGATCCTTGTTTTATCTTTTATTTTATACCTGTACCACCATGCTCAACGACAACAATTGAAGGAAAATCTGAGGGAAACAGGTTGGAGCGGACAAATGGAAAACAAAATACTATTCACTAGTTTGTAATCTTGACTGTTTCTTAAATTATTTATAAAATTTAGTGTGGGGACCTCCCTCACAGTCCTTTGCGTAAAAAAATACTATTCACTATATATGAATTATTAGTTTTTTTTGCTATATACTTAATTAGATATAAACTACTCCCTCCGTCTCATGAAAAAATGTAATGGGAGGACCAAGCACGCATACCAATGCAATGTGAAAATTACCAAAATGCCCCTATGATCTGATTTGTCATGTTTATAATCATTACAAACAAACAAAATATGGCAGCAGCAGTTGCAAACAGTACTAGTACACGTGTACACAAACATTGTGAAAGGTTTGGAACACTCTAGACACTCATACTTTACACGTGTCTTATAGAGAACTTTCTCACCACCAATTTATGGCTCGAATCAAACGCGCGCAATTCAAAATTTGAATCACCCACTAGGTGATTTCCCGCCAGTGCCATCTGCATACTATAACTGTAGACACGGGCCGTCCACTCCACACGAGACCATCCACTCCATCAGCCTGGAAGCCATTTCCATCATCATCCATGCCCATAGATCTAAACACTCTTGCACATCCTCCTGGAGACCTACCTGATCTCAATGAACAGCCTCCACATGAGCAAGATGATGAAATCATGAGTCTCCAACAACATCAATTGTATGAAGATGAAGCCCATCTCCAAGATCAGCATCGAGAGCTCTTACCTGATCTCAATGAACAACCTGCGTACGAGCAAGAAGATGACATCTCTCATCTCTAGAAAGATCAACTTTATGAAGATGAAGCCCATCACAATAAACACCTTGGTTTGTAAGTCATTGATCTCAATGTTGCTGCGTCTGAGGGAGAACAAGAACATCATAAAGGTGACTCTTTTTCTCTTCATTGCATCTGGACATTAGTAAGACCAATTTCAGTTCAAACTTCAACTAAATATTGTGCCTCACCTTATTTGCAGAAATCGAAGTAGAGAAAGAGCATCCACAGGGTGCATGTCTCAACTTAGCACCTTCTGATTTGCAGCAACAGATGAACAGTGCACCACATCAATGTGATCTAAACTTACCACCTTCTGATCTGCAGCAAGAGATGCACGGTAAAGTAACAACTAGCTACCCTTTTTCTTTTTAATGGATGAAAAGGCCTGCACTTATAGTTGTTCTATAGATAAAATTAACACCAACTGCAGCTGCAGCCTAATGTACATTTAGCAGTTAGCACAACCCATACGATAAAAGATTTTTCAACAAGTTATTCTCTGCATACCATATAAAAATTATTCTAGACCCGAATCAACATCATATGTACATCCACAATATAGTCTGCTGCTAAAAACTACTCATACCTTATACAATAATTATCTGTGTGTACCAACAATCTTAAGTGAATCAAAAATTGAACCAAATAATAAACAATTGAACCAAAATTGCTCAAAAACTCATCATTTATTTCTTTTACAGGCATGATGAAAGACATGCAGTCGTACAGTGTGTATGCTGATGATGCGGACATTATCTTTGATGAAGAGGAGTTGGATGACTCAGATGTTCCAAGAAGGTCACCATGCAAATGGAAAACAATGCACGTCACTTCAAAAATTTGACAGAAACTGAACGACAACAAATCTATGAAGCATTTCTTGAGAGAAGTGATCGTGGAAGACTAAAAAGGAATGCTACAACTATAGTAGCAGGAATGTTCCAGGTGAGCAGGTATAAAGTGCAGCGCATTTGGCAACGAGCAAAAATATGTCGTGCCCAGGGAATTCCAGTTGATGTTAGATCAAGGAAGCCTAAGAGAAGTGGCCGCAAAAAGATGCAAATAGACCTATCTGAAATTCTCAATATTCCATTGCATAGAAGAACCACTCTTCAATCTCTAGCGAAAACCATTGGTGTCCACAGGAGCACTGTGCATAGGTGGTTCAAGAAAGGGTTGCTACGACGTCACTCTAGCACACTAAAGCCTCTGTTGACGGAACAAAACAAAAGAGACAAGCTCAAATGGTGTCTTTCTATGTTAGATCCCCAGACACTATCACATGAACCTAAGTTCAGGTCAATGGAAAACATCATCCACATGGACGAGAAATGGTACAACAACACTTCAAAGTACATGAATTATTATATGCTTCCAGGAGAGGATGACCCACATAGGATAGTGCAAAACAAGAATCGTATTGGCAAAGTTATGTTTCTGATGGCATTAGGAAGACCTATATACGATGACGAAGGCAATTGCATCTTTGATGGAAAGATAGGAATGTGGCCATTTATTAGGAAGGTACAACTCTAACTTGATTCACTTTCTTACATTAGTTTATGCTAACACTTTTGATCCTTAACAGTTTTGATCCTTAACAGTTTTGAGCTGTCTCGTGCGTGAACCGGCAGCAGGCTGCTGCTGTTGGTATGGGCCCTCCACCCTAGGCCTGCCATAGTAGGTTTGTAGGCTACTTTAGCGTTTTTTGGGAGAAAATTTTTGAACTCCTAGATTGCATTTTTCGAAGAGACGGAGGGAGTATATAAGTAGATGCATAGATAAAGCAATGTGTCTGAAAAATCAAAATATTTTATAATTTGGAATAAAACTAAAACAGCATACCGGACACATCTACGGATAGGCTCGGTCCTAGCAAAGGTGCAAGGTGGTGTCCCATTCGTTTAAAAATGCATACACTTTGTTCTAAAATAATACGGTCCTTTTGAATGTAGATATTGGTAGTGCAAAAGTTGAATTGGATATTTTATTATCAAATCAGCTTTGTATTGAAAATGTCCTGCAATACCAAATCTATTGTTTGGATATACACCAAATTGACCCATTGTCTCCACCTCTCCGTAGCCTACTGGAAGAATGAGCCTATCGGAGATGGGGAAGAAGGAGAGGATCTTGTCGGACATAGGGAAGAAAGAGCCTGTTGTGCCTTGCACGGAGACTGTAGTAGGACGACGACTGGCGAGGAAGACGTTGGTGTTAGAGGGGGCGACAAGCGACGGAGGCCCCAGGGCGCTGTCGGGTTTGGGGACACGCTCGTCGAGCGAGGCATTAGGGCAGCGCTCGGGCGAGGGAGACATCAAGGTTGGGGCCGACTTCTAGTGGGGGGAGGCATCATGGTTGACAGTGCGTGCCGCGAGGAAGGTGTCATGGGTGGCGACCGGGGAGGCATCAGGGTTGGAGGTGCGTGGCGCGAGAAGGGTGTTAGGGGTGACGACCGAGGACGGAGTTGCCAAGGTTGGGGCGGCTTTCGACGAGGGAAGGTGTTTGGGGTGGAGCCTGGTGACGGAGGCGTCAAGGGTTGGGGAGCGCTACCGAGGGAAGCGAGCGATGTGGTCCTCTCGTTCAATTTCAATGAATACAGAGGGGTTGGGCTCTGTATTAGAAGAAGCCACTTGTAATTGTAGCTCAATACCTAGGAATTAGAGTTGTAACACCAAATCTCAATTCCATGGACATCGAATTACTAGAATTCAGGAAACTTGATTCCAATTCCTGATTCCTGGCTCCAATTCGTGTGTTAATCTATCCACAAATACATGCATAAAATGTGCACAAACTACTGTGGACAATGCTGCACCATCCACCACCACCAAATAGTTGTTGCCAGATCATTAATTGGCACTACCCATCGATGGAGGCCTCTTTCGGAAATGAAAATTGGGGAGTAGCTCGTAGGCGTCCAATGTGAAATGGACAGGTTTAAACGATGAACCGGGCAAGGCAGCGACCGACACTTTCCCATTGACTGAAGAAATATCGGTCTGGTGGTGGAGCCGTGGAGGTGATGTGCGGATGCCGGAACATGCCGTTGATTTTAATTGACTCGTGCATGGTTAATGTACGTATGAGCATAATCCGCTCACATAAACCGGTACACGTACGAGTCATATAGCGTACCTTGCTAGTGTAGTCGGAGACGAAATCAACGAGGACGCAGAGGGCAGTGTGGACTGTGGTACATTTCAAGGTACTCCGCCATTTGCCATGGATCGGCATCTACCTGATGTGTGCTATGGGTGTGGAGTGGACTAGTACCTAGCTAGCTGACTAGTGACCACCCTCCTCTCCATGCGGGGTGCCCAAACAGGCTAAGCCCGTAGGCTATCCTGTTTCCCGTCCTCTTCCTTCCTTCCCGTGCTCTGTTTCTTTAGAACCACCCAAAGCAGCAGGGCACCATCGTTTTCTAGCGGCAAGCGACCAAGCATGAGGGGAGAAAAAGCCCGTGGCCTTGCTAGCGAACAAGGCGCATGTGACCATGCATGTGTGCCGTGTTACGTAGCTGGTGGGCAGAGAGACCCCGATCGATCCATCCATCCCAGCTTGCGTCTCCGCGTGTAGCTGGGAAAACTATTGCCCTGGCTGGCCGCAGATCGCGTTGCGTACTCTACGTCCGTGTGGGTTGTAGTATTATTATTGCCTGCGAGATACGTAGTAGTAGGGCAGCGGATGCCAACAAGCCTTCAAGTTTTTGCTCCATCAATCATCATAGCCTGCGCTAGAGCAGCGTCAGCGAGTAATAATCTCAACAGATATTCCCAGATTTGTCTGGCCCGCTGCGCTGTGGGCCCCACCGTGTCAGGACCAGGTGGACGCGTGTGTCGCCTCGGCCTCGCCCCGGCCCAGTCAATTGGGCCTGACGGCCTCGGCCTCAGCCAAGCCGGTTATAAGAGTAAGTACAATAATTGGCTTATACTCAAGCTATGTGGCTGTTTAGTTGGCAAAATTTTTGGCGAAACGTTATTGTAGCAGTTTCGTTGTTATTTGGTAAATATTGTCCAATCATGGTCTAATTAGGCTTAAAAGATTTGTCTCGTCCATTTCGTCTAAACTGTGTAATTAGTTTTATTTTTTATCTATATTTAATGCTTCATGCATGTGTTCAAAGATTCGATGTGACGGGGAATCTGAAAATTTTGGCAAAATTTTTGGCATCTAAACGGTGCCTATGCTGGTACGGAGGAGAGAAGAGAGGAGAGAGATGAGAGCTTGACTCCTATGCAAACACCAAGCTGGACATAAAAACATAGGTATTAGTGAGCTCAAGAAGCAAGTATTGTAAAAAAAATAGGAAAGAAAAACTCTTTGAAAACAAATAGAAGACACTTATTATATAACTTGTTCTTATAAGGCCTTGTTTAGTTCACCGATTCGGTGAATAAAACACTGTGCCGAATCACTGTTCATTTTTTGTTTTTATTTGGTAATAATTGTCCAAACATTGATTAATTAGGATCAAAATGTTCATCTCGCAAAGTACAACAAAATTGTGCAATTAGTTTTTGATTTCATCTACATTTAGTACTCCATGCATGTGCCGATATTTTGATGTGATGGGGAATCTTCTTTTTGCATAGTGAAATTTTGGGTGAATTTGGGGAACTAAATAAGGCCTAACTTATTTTATAACCAAACAACTTAGCTCTGTTATTACCTTGCTCTAAGGCCCGGTTCAGATGCAAATTTTTTTGCAAAATGGGCACTGTAGCGTTTTCGTTGTTATTTGGTAAATATTGTCCAATCATGGTCTAATTAGGCTTAAAAGATTCGTCTCGTCCATTTCGTCTAAACTGTGTAATTAGTTTTATTTTTTATCTATATTTAATGCTTCATGCATGTGTTCAAAGATTCGATGTGACGACCGAAAAATTTTGTAAAATTTTTTGAACTAAACAGGGCCTAACATTAAAAACGCGGTCGCATTGGCGCCCGCACTGCGCCCAATCGGCATCCGCCAACCGGCAGGGACGTCGCAGTCGCGCCCGTCCCGAGTCCCGACCGGTGGAGCCGCACCGCACGGCCGTCGGACTGGGACTGCCGGCATGGCATGGACTCCCTTCCCGCCCGCCGCGGTAGAAGTGGCATCCCAGCTCCGGCACGCACGGTACTAGGACGGTAGGAGTAGTAGCGAGCAGTGAACCCCACCCCGCACACGTGCTGGCCACCTCCCGCCTACTTATACCCGGCGCCATTCGTCGTCCTCCCGATCGAATCGGCCGGTCTCCTTCCTCCGCCACTCTCAGTCAGTCCTCACCGCGCCTGCAGTCAGCAGCCTCCTCTCCCTCTCCTCTCTACCCACCAAGGCAGGCACCAACCCACCACTCGCTCAACCACCTCTCGTCTCTCTCCTTCGCCTTCCCCTCACGCGCACCACGTCTCCATCCATCTCTAGCGCGAGCGAGCTAGCTACCTACAGCTCTCTCGGCCAAGATCCATCCAAATCGCGCTTGCTCAGACTGCAGCAGCAGCACCAGCGCACGTACGGGTGGGCTTGAAAGTAATGCCGGGGAGCGTGCCGCTGGGTCTGGGCCTGGACACGGCGGGGCTGCAGGTGCCGTGGTACTTCCGGTGCCCCATCTCCCTGGAGCTGATGCGCGACCCGGTGACGGTGTCGACGGGGCAGACCTACGACCGCGCCAGCATCGAGTCGTGGGTGGCCACTGGCAACACCACCTGCCCCGTCACCCGCGCGCCGCTCGCCGACTTCACGCTCATCCCCAACCACACCCTCCGCCGGCTCATCCAGGAGTGGTGCGTGGCGCACCGCTCCATGGGCGTGGAGCGCATCCCGACGCCGAAGCAGCCCGCGGACCCGGACCTGGTGCGCTCCCTCGTGGCGTAGGGCCCGGGCCTCCCCGCGCTGCGGAGGCTCAGGGCGCTCGCCAGGGAGTCCGACAAGAACAGGCTCGTCATGGCCACGCACGAGACCAGGGCCGCGCTGGTGGAGGCCGCCTTTGGGGCGACGAGCGAGGAGCTCGAGGCGGAGGCCATGGCAGTGCTCGCGCTTGTGGGCCTCGGGGAGGCGGAGGCCGCGGCGGTGGTCGGGAGGGAGGAGAGGGTGGCGAGGCTCGGCAAGGTCCTCGGCGGCGGCGTCGGTGTCCCGCTGGAGGCGCGCGTGAACGCGGGCGCCGTGGCGGAGGCCGCGGCGTCGGCGTCGGGGGCCGAGGCCCGCGCCGTGCTGGGCGCCGCCGAGGGCGTCATGGACGGCCTGGTGGCGCTGGTGGAGGAGAAGGCCAACGCCCGCGCCGTGCGCGTCGGGATCCGGGCGCTGTTCGCGCTGTGCCTGGCCAAGGAGAACCGCCCGCGCGCCGTGGCGGCGGGCGGCGCGTCGGCGCTGGCGCGGCGCGTGGCGGAGGGCGGCGCCGGTGCTGGCGCCGGGGAGCCCGAGCGCGCGCTGGCGGCCGTGGAGCGCCTGTGCCGCGCCGAGGGCGGGCGCGACGCCGTGGTCGCGGGGGCCGGGGGCGGGGCCGCGGCCGTGGCGGCGCTGGTGCGCGCCATGTCGGGGCGCGCGGCGGAGCACGCGGCGGGCGCGCTGGTGGCCGTGGTGGGCGGGTGCGAGGCGCTGCAGGTGGAGGCGGTCCGCGCGGGCGCCATGAGCCAGCTGCTGATGATGGTGCAGGGCGGGTGCTCGGAGCGCGCCAAGCGCAAGGCACAGCACCTGCTGAAGCTGCTCCGCTCCGCCTGGCCGACCACCGACTGCATCGGCAACTCCGACGACTTCCTCCAACACTACTGATCATCGTCATCGTCATCATTATATTAATTGGCCATGATTGATTGCCGGCCCCTAGTGTTGTTCGATCTGTTCCCCAAGGCGAAAAGATCATTCACTCAGGGGTAGGCCAAGTGCAGAAGCTGCCGCCGGCTTGTATGGCCTTGCTTGCAACCCAGCGTCCGTGGGGCGGTGGGCGGCGCCGGCGGCGTGTATGTATGGCGGGACCAGGACGGTAGCAGGACAGAGAAATTCTGTCTAGAATTGTTTCCAGTTTTGTACGTACGTAATGTTGGCAGGCAGGGAGGAGGATGGATTCGTGATTCTCGATCGATCAACAGTAGCAGTAATAGCTAAGCAGCCAAGGCACCGATTCTTACATGGCATTCGCTCGTTTTCCTCCATTGGGGCCTTGTTTAGTTACCTGACTCGGGGTGGCCGATTCAGCACAGTGCCACCCCGAGCACCGTAGCACTTTTTTTTTTGTAATAATTGTTTAAATCTTGATTAATTAGGCTTAAAATGTTCGTATCGCAAAGTACAACAAAACTGTGCAATTAGTTTTTGATTTCATCTATATTTAGTACTCTATATATGTGCCAGTATTTTGATGTGATGGGAAATTTTCTTTTTGCATAGTGAAATTTGAGGTGAATTCTAGAATCTAAACGAGGCCTGGATTATTGGGTACAGTACTATTTGGTCATTTGATTGGGTCGTCGGTCGGATGGCAAAAGAAAATGTTTGTTTTTTAGTTTTTGGCACTTGGCCCAGGCCCAGGCGCGCGTGCGGGCGTCTGCGTGTTTTGGGTCAGTGAAAGTACAGGCGAAGCAGCGAGAGGACTGGGGGATTCCGGCATTGAAAGCAGCGGCACAGCGCAGAGCTTGGCCGGTGGCGGTGAGAGTTGGGGGTGGGGCTGCCCCGTCCTACAGCCTGCAGGATGCTTCTGCAGAATGGAATGTTGTTGCCGTGAAATTATCACATCCCCCTCGCGGCCTCCCATCCTCTAGCACCACGGCCTGGTTTAGATGTCAAAATTGGGAGGCAAAATTTGCATAGTGTATGCCACGTCACACCAGGGGCGGATCCAAAGGGGGGCTCCAGCCCCCCCTAATGGCTTGATTTCAAGCTAATCACTGTAGCAAAAAGCGTGATTTTACCATTAAATCTTCATGCAAATCAACATCTTCATTGTTTTAGCCCCGCCTTATCCCTCATCGTGCATCCGCCACTGCGTCACACTGTAGCAATTTTGTTTTTATGTGGTAATAATTGTTCAAATCTTGATTAATTAGGCTCTAAATGTTCGTCTCGCAAAGTACAACAAAACTGTGCAATTAGTTTTTTATTTCATCTACATTTAGTACTCCATATATATGCTGACATTTTGATGTGATGAAAAATCTTCTTTTTGCATAGTAGAATTTGAGGTGAATTCTGGAATCTAAACGAGGCCCACTTTTGAGACCGCCCCTCCATTTCCTCTGTTTCTCTGCCCCATGGACAGACAGACACACAACACATGGCACAACAGCGGCAGCGAAAGGGAGGCGGGAAACCTTGTGATTTGAATAGGAGAACTGGAGAAGCGTGGCATGGCATCAGGGCTCAGGAGGGGCTCGTCGTCAGGTCAGGGGGGCACGGCACGGAGGCGGTGGGCACGGGCAGGGCAACTGCCGCTCTTCGCTGCTGCAGGCTCCTGCGCCCCCCCGCTTTTGACCGCATTGGTGAGCAGAGTCGCGAAGAAAGACCCGTTCGATCACCGCTCATCATTTAGTGCGGCCGGCCAGGCATCATCAGGCTCAGGCATGCACGACTTGGACCGGACTGCTATGTTGTTTGCTTCTCCTTCTCTCCTCCGTAGAGTACTGTACTGCACCTGTACGTAGTACCCACCGGCAGGGGAGCAGCCGGGCAAAGCATAAATAAATAGTAAAGCCGTATTAACGCCCCGGCCCGGTGCCCCCGGCTCGCCGCCCTCACCGATCCCTTCGTCTCTATTGCCTGGTGCCCCGGCCCCTCTCTGGCTCTCTCGTCTCTCCCTCCATGAATGGCACCTGAGGTGCGAGCAAAGCGGCACTGCTCTGGCTGTGCTGTGCACGCAGCAGCTCTCCATTATTTACCACCACCTCGGTTCGGTCGTCTCCATAGCACTAATGTCGCCTCGCCGTCTAGCTAGCCCTCCTGGCTCCTGCTGTGGAGTCAAGATTGGTCCATGATTAGTACAGTACATATACATGCTGGGCCTACGATGGTGCGGGACGTGACGGCGATGCTTGCCGCTTGACGTACATTAGGGAGCACTAATCTAATCGCGTGGGGGGGGTACGGTGGTGTTGCTTGAAAGATTAGTCCATTAAACAATTCTGATGAGACGGGGAAGGGAGAGAGTACACCGTCCGCATCTGGCATCCCGTCGCACTGACGGCAAAAGCGGCGTGTTCGCCGTGGATGGCGCGCTTCCGTTGCTGCCTGGTGGCTCGCTGTCCGATCTACGTACGTTGGTTCGGTTCGCTGGCACCAAGTGGCGCCGGCTAGTTAAATCGTTTTGGCTTTCCTAAATTTTACTACTACTCCCTTCGTACTCAAGATTCAAGGAGTGCATTTTCCCTATTAAATACAGTAGAATTTTGGGTTTCTCCCTTGAAACTCTCCTTGCTAGTAGACTGTTTAGCACCGTGAAGCCTGAGGCCCAAAGTGAGAGGTCCTAGGTTCACGCTGGTTGCCTTTAATGGCCCCGTTCACTTATGTTGTTCTTGAGAGAAAAATACTGTTCCGATAGAAAAAAAACAAGCTGAAAAGTACGGATTATAAGCTGGCTGAACAGGGCCAATGTCTTTCTCAGGACTCTGGACGGGAGATAAAAAGGGATCAGGACCAAATACATTTGTGCATTCTATTACTCCATCTGTTTCTAGATAAATCAATTTCTAGAGTTGTTTTAAGTCAATTTTTAAGGTTAATCAAATTTATAGAAAAACAACTATATTTATAGCATCAAATTAGTATTATAAAATACACTGTAAAATATGGTGCATATTATGCTTATTTGGTGTCATAATTATTGATGCTCTTCACAGAAATTTATTCAAAATTAGATAGAATTGACTTAAGACAACTCTGTAAGTTGACTTATGGAGGGAGTAGCTACTAAGCTACGTTAAGAATTAAGATGCTAGCGAGATAGTTGTTATTTGGGGTGTCCAACTAACCATTAGTTGATCTATTATCTAGGGCCCTTTAGATGGATCTAAATAGGACCTAAGAATATCTCTAGTAGTTCGCCAATAACATCCCTCATCCCCAAAAACTTGTCATATTGGGGAGATGAGACTACTTCATTTTCTCTAGCAGCTCCTCAATTGGCATCTACCAAGAAAACCCATCTGCCCTAAAATAAAGAGTGGAAAGTTGTATCTCCCCAATAGGCTTAGGCCTACTCTCATTACCGCTTTATCTTTCCTCTGCTACCTGCCAAAACCTAGTTGGAAATCTCGTGCCGTCAGCCAGAGATGTTGAGCTCATGCGACCCCAAGCTTATGTTGCCCGTACCCGCTGGTAGCATCCCATCCAAGCTCCAGCGGGTAGAGAACCAAAAGCTCGTGCTCTACCCGTCCCTGTCTCGGATGCGGTCGGTGCTCGGGACGAAGAAGACACGATGGGGGTTAAGGACATAGACGATGCAGTGAGGGCTAGGTTGAGCGGTGCTACTGGGAGGCCACGTAGAGGTGGACGATGGCGCCGGGAGGCTGGCCGAGGTGGACAGTGATACAAGGTGGTAGTGTGTGGAGACAGTGTCAGTGAGGCGAGTAGGAGCGCCCTAAGACAGTGCAACGAGGGGTGGAGTTGAGGAGCAGTGCGTGAAGGAGGTGCAAGGAGGTCAGGCGGTGTGGGGCGATGCTCAGGACCGGGAGAAGAGGAGAGAGAGAGAATATAAAAAGTCTAATATTTCAGGTATGTTTTTCATGTTTTGATGGAAATTATTGGTGTTCTGCTCTAACATCTTTATCAATAATCCAAAAAATAATATTAGGTCACTTCATTATTACCTTATCAAGAGAGTTGTATTGGCGTATTGAAGAGCTGCTGACTCAAAGCCGATGACCAGAGAACCAGCCAGGGCCAACGACCCCGTGGGCTGCTGCTAGGACGCGAGGAGCAACGGACAGAAGGCAAAGGGAAATGATTCCTTGCTTTAGCCAAACTGTTTCGTGAGATGCATGCTTTTGAGCTGTGATCATGCGGCCGCCACCAAATCAATGGAGCATTTCTTCGTCCGGAATTCAGCCCGTGGATCTGGATCCCTGGCCAGCGCGCGGATCCTTTGAACGCAAACGAACTCGATAGCGGGATTCATGCGACGCTTGTCGTAGCAGATACGAATCCGTGTGTGGGGTTTGTATGAAGAAGTTCAGCGTTCAAAGCCCTCTTATATTGACCTATATAAAAAAAAGGCCTACTATGATGAGTAACTTGCATACATAAGGAGAAAAAAAAACTCACAACTTTGTCGTCATGATGCATTATCCATTGCCAATTGCCATGTTGAGACTGGGAATTCCTACCACTACAATAATCGATGCTGACATGTACTACTATCTCCGGCCGGTACGGTCCTGGTCAAAGTGATGCCAACTCCCAAAGTTAAGCAGCTAGGAGTATATATATCAAATGGCCAAATAATAGCATATCCGAATGCAAAGTGAGGACGGAGGAGCTGAAGCGCCAAACTAGTCGTCTGGAGCCGGCGAGAGCCCCATCAAACCAATCAAACGAGAAGAAGGATTTGGTTGTTTAATTAAGGTTGTGTTTAGTTTTCCATGAAATTCAAAATACAAAATGCCAAATACTTTGGAATGATGAAATACAAAATGCCAAAATTTTCATGGGTGTGTTTAGTTCCATCCAAAATGCCAAATTTTTCATGAGTTGGTGAGGGCTTTTTGGCCTCTTGAGGCCAAAATCCAAAATGGAGAATAAATACCTTTTTGCCAAAAATTTTGCATGGTGTTTAGTTCCATTATACAAAATGATAGACCAAAACTTAATTTTTTTTTTGGATGAAATGAGAAACTAAACACACCCTAAGTGCACAGATGGAGGTTGGGGGAGGGAGACTGAGACCGGGCCCTTTCACGGGTATCTGCTGACAGCTACTTACATTATCTTGCCCTTTCACGAGTATATATCATCATTACGACGAATGAGCAGAGCAAGATAACATAGAACACAGCATTACCACCTTTCTTTCAGAAAGAGGAGTTCGACCGGTTGAATAAAGGGAAAATGATGCTGTGCCCAACACCCCCTGTGCTTTTGGGTTGGGGCGGAGAATATAATCGGTACTGTGTCCATCCGTGGTCTTCAGTGGAGTGCTATGCCTACGCTGATCCCTCCGTCGTTTGTTGGCCACTCTGCCTGCTGCTGCCCTTTCCGATCTTTCTTTTCTTTTTCGTCAGTAGATTACTACAAATTCGTAGGAGGAGCAGCATTTGCATTGTAGTTGTAGGGGAATCCACATCAGAATTTGTGAAGAAAAGACGCTAGCTCCCCTAGCCTATCTTGTCTAGTCCTACTACGCACCAAAAGGAAATTGGCCTGTCGTACGCTGG
This sequence comes from Saccharum hybrid cultivar R570, assembly GCA_038087645.1. Lineage (NCBI taxonomy): Eukaryota > Viridiplantae > Streptophyta > Magnoliopsida > Poales > Poaceae > Saccharum > Saccharum hybrid cultivar. The sequence goes on along the minus strand of JAQSUU010000190.1, from coordinate 4,218,752 downwards.
AGCACCAATGCTAAGGGTGTGTTTAAAATTTTTGGAAGCACAGTAATTTTTTTTTGTTTGTATTTGACAATTAGTGTCCAATCATGAACTAATTAGGTTCTAAAGATTCGTCTCGTGATTTACAACTAAACTGTGTAATTAGTTATTTTTTTACCTATATTTAATGTTCCATGCATGCGTCCAAAGATTCGATGTGACGGAAAATCTTGTAAAATTTTTGGAATTTTGAAGGACCTAGACACTGCCTAAGCTTGGCTTTGGCTACCTACGCCCCGTCAAGCAGAACGAGCAGTGGCATGAGCGAGATTCCTTCAACTGCACTAGTAGTTCTACTGCTACTTGGTAGTGGGCAGTGTTGGCATAGCATAGACCCTGAGGGCTGAGGCTGTTGTCGCGGTAGCATTTGTTCGGCCACTGTTGTTGAACAGCTCGACAACTGATGGGATGAAGCAAGCAAGCTAGGTAGCCCGTGTTGGTCTGGTGGTGGTGCGCGCCACGTTGCCGTTGTTGGCCTTGCAATCCTCCGGTCCTCCGTCCTCCTCCACGCCTGCGTCTTCTCCCCCTTTTCGGTGCTGTTGCTGCACGCCTTCTTGCCCTCGCTGGACTGCTGGAGGAGGTAGTGGTTGTACACTTGTACTAGTGCGTAGTAGTGCCTGCTGGTGTGCTGCGTGCGTGCGACTGCGAGTCGTCTTGCTTAGCTTAGCTTAGCTTAACTACCTTTTCTGCCTGCCTTTGAACGCACCTTTATCTGTCTCCTCCTGCTGCTCCGTTTAGGCCGGTTTTCTCAGCACTACTTCAGCAGTCTCAGTGAAGGAACGGTGTTTTTCTCTCCCGACAAATCAGTATCATCAGCAGCATCAGCCAAATTTCAGCGAGGCAAACAGGAACATTGACTAGAGTATACCAAAGCGCTGCATGCGGCCATGCACTCTGCCTGCTTGGCACAAATAAAGCTACTACTTCGTTGTTTGCATGCATGTGGCAGCGAGGTCCGGATGCCGGGAGCAGGATTAGTGTATGCAGGCGCAGTACAATGATATGGTACCACCGATCGACCCATCGATCTGTCCAGGGACGAAGCCAGAAAAAAATTTAGGGGGGGCTAAACAAAATTGCTACAGTGATTTAGCTCTACTTTAATCCCTCGTAATAGAAAAAGTATAATAGCTTGAAGTAGTCTTATATTTAAAACGTCAATTAACAATAAAATTCACAAAATACATCTAAAAAATAAATGTCTTAGCCCACCCTACCTTATACATCTGCGTCTAAAATTGAAAGAAGAGCACTAGAAGTTCCACTAGCTTAGCAGCAGTAGGGGGGCTGGAGCCCCCCCGCCCCCCGCTGGCTTCGTCCATGGATCTGTCTGTGCAGGGCGTGCATTCGGGCATTTGTTGGTTGGATAAGCCCTCGTGCCCTCCCCTTCTTTCTTCTTTTTCCCCCCATGTGCAGCACAGTATTCCTATTCCCCTTGGGTCTTTGACTCCCCCGAATGAGAACGGATCATGCGGGTGACGGGGTGAGCGTGCGTGCGAGCGAGAGCAGGCAGGCAGTTCTAGAATTCGATCCACCAGTGGCCGTCACATGAGCTGCATGCTGATCCAGGTGACAGCCACCATCGTAGCTGGCACCACATGCACATGAGGAGTAAGTGACTGATGGACTGGACGGATCAGGACGATCAGAGATCAGCACGCTCCATCGACTTGTTTGTTTAACGCTATTGCTTTCTGCTAGTCAGATGGGACGACAAATCCAACGGGAAGGAAGGAACTATTCAAACCGGCTTAACTTAACTGGGCTTGAACCCATCTGCTATTTTCCCCATGGGCCTTCTGGAGTAGCCCAGCTTCAACGACTCAAAATCCGGCCCAACCCAAAGCAAAGCTCTACGTATGCTCCATCGACCTGCATAGTTGTCCACCAGGCGGACAGGCGGACCAGGGACGACAGTCGACAGCAACACCAATCCAATAAACACAAGCAAATATTCCCAAAACCTAAACGGTTCAGCAAATTCAGAAGACGACGGTAACATACTTACGGCACGACCAAACGATGCAAGGAACTTGGCATACACACGGACGGACACGGCGACACCATCATGGTTCTCGTCCTCCATCAGTTACGACCCGACCGACCTGCAGAATGCCAGGGATTCACATCCATCGACCTGCAGCACAGCACAGCGCGAACCACCAGAACAGCAAAAGCCGTCTAAACAAACCAACATCCGGAACTTATTAAAACGGTTCCAACAGCAATTTAGAAGACACGGTGGTACAGCAGTCACGAAACGAAGAGACGTTGCAAAGCAACGTCGACACACAGGCACGCAAGTACTCTCAGTTCGACCAGACCTGACGACGACGACGGCGCAGAGACGACGGTTCTCAAACCTTCAAATGACAGGTGCAAATTAAGCAAGAAATAAATTTATTTCGGTTTTGCGATCGCTCCAGTCCGAAGGCTGCAAGCTGATGAGCAGATCGATGGCATCGGCATGCAGTGGCGCAGCTTGAGACGCCCTTGAGGCCTTGTTCATGGCGGCTCCGGTCTAGGTGTTGCTGTTGTGGAGCCTATACATGATCTCCGACACAGCCCTCTGGTACACTTCCTCTGCCGAACGACGATTCTCACCACCTATTCCAGCCACCTGTTATGTAGTAGAAAGATATATGAATGTTACTAAGCTGCCATAAAGTTTTACTCACGCAAACAAGCTTGCCGTATGAGATTTTTTTTTTGAAAATGTTACCACTTCAATATGCATATAAGAGCAGATTTATTTTCTTGATGAATAGACTTTTGTCACGCATAGCCTTGCTATATAAGGTTCTACAAGCTAGATATTGGTGCTCTGATTCTAATACATATAGACCGTGCACAATATCTACAATAATGGCACTTGTTTGTGATTGGTTCGGCGTTTTGGGTATATATATATATGCATGTTTCTGGTGAACCGTGTCACTGTGCATTCATGTTACTGCTAGAGTGAAAAAGTATCAAGTGCAAAGTACAAACTCATCTTTGTGGAAATATGGAATTGTGAGATATGGTACATGATTATTCAAGTAGCAAGCAACCTTAACTACTATAAGTGACCATTCAAATGGTATTCTGCTACACTAATCAAACCAGTGCTGCAAAAACAAACCTCTTGACAAAATAATAGACTCCTTCATCTATTTGGACAAGTTTGTAACATTTTTTAGTAACAAAAAGAGTTTAATCATAAAGCAAGTCACATAATAGTTATTCCTATAAAGCATAAATCCACAGGTGCACTCAATGTATGTGAAGGGTATGAAATTTTGGATCATATTTATTTCTAACTATAGTGATAGGCTTTAGTACTTTGTTATGTCAACTCCTAATAAAGCATATTATCCATATATGCATATACGCCGCCAAAAAATGGACCTTTAACAAACTATTTTCCAAATAGTTACCGAAACTTGTAACCACAGCCTTTGCAAGCCGCTTGTAAACCAATATCTCCGGTTAAAAGGATGAGACCGAATAAGGAAAGGGAACCATATCTGTCAATTAGCATAGCTAGATTTAGTATGATCGGTACCATTAAAGCGCGACAAAAAAAGGCTCTAACGTACTACTTCCTTGTGGTTACTAGAATCATGCAGCATCAACTTACGTAAATCATGTCGGTATTCGAACCACCACCTTCTTCCCGTCAGACAGAGTACGACAAAAATAAAGCTCTAACATATTATTTCCTTACGGTTACTGAATCTATGAAACCTCAACTTATATAAATCTTGTCGGTTTTTGGATCAATTTTTCCATTAAATAAAGTGCGACAAAATAAAGCCCTAGCATACCCTAATTCAATGGTATTTTGACCATTTTTGTCGTGGGCTTTTAGATTCGCCCGCGCGAACCCAAATCATTTTCAAATTCAAATATTGCGGAGGAATACGTGCATTCCTTTCATTTCTAGGTCAGATCAAATCCCCTCGTCGCAACGAAAGGATTCTTCTCGATCTAAGAATGCCAGCGAATCGCCCATCGTCATGCTTACCAGATCGCATATAAGCTGCTGTAACAACCCTACCCCTATGTCTGGCCAACAAAAGCTCGAAGCTATATATGCTATGAAACCAGGAGGACACTGGATGGATGGAGCAACATTGCTACTTACATGGACATAGATCATGAACAGGGCGCGAACTCTGTCGGACGAGATCTGCGCGGTGATCACGTCGACCCTTGGTTGTCTAGCACGGACATCACCATGGTCAGGGTGTTGTCGTTGGCCACGGTCAGCACCACGTTTGGCCCCGTCCACGTCTTGTATCTCATCGGCGATGCTGGCACGGCTGGAGCAGCAGGCGGCACAAAGCACACTGCCCCAGCCACGCGGGGTGTCCGAAGAGCACAGGGCCGCCATGCCCTGCGCGTTCTGCGGCATCGCCCTCAAAGAGCTCAAAGAGAGAGAGAGGAGGAGGCCTCACCCCTAGCGGCGGCCTGCCGCGCGAGCGTATGCTTCTCCAGCATGGCCGCCTTCTCCTCAAGGGCCCTGATGTACTGGATCGCCTCTCCCACTAAGTTCACCTTGTCACTCTGTCAGAAGAGAGAAACAACAGTAGATCCATCGGATCACGTGCAGGACAGTATCATACTAGACTAGACTAGCCCTGCCCTTCTTATGCGTGTTCCAACTTCCAAGCCCTAGCAAGCCAACGTATACGGGGAAAAAAATTCGTACGATTGATCGCGTCATGTGAGAGCTTTAATATTACCTTCTGAGGGACGTGGGGCATCAGGTCTTGGAGTGACCTGAACAGATCTTTCATCCGCTTGCGCCTCTCCCGCTCCAAGGCGATGTTGACGTTGGGCTCGCCGTCGTCAGCAACGGCCACGCTCTTGCCCTTGTCGGCGTCGGCGTCGGCGGCAGCTACCTCTACCTCCGCTTCCGAGTGCGGCTTATCTTTGCTGCCGCCCGCGGAGTCGTCGCGCTCTTCCATGTTGAGGTCAGGGATAAGGTTCTTACCCTTGCCGGAGCTGGCGTCCATGGTCTCCATGTTGCCCCCCGAGGAAGAGGAACCACCGATGCCGTATGGACCAGCGCTCGTGAGGGAGAAGGCGACAGTGGTTGGTGGTGCGGTGTGGCCATCGTCGGAGGCAGCGGCGTCTGGCCGTGGGGTCCATTCTGAGCCATGGCCACAGTTACAAAGTTCCCGGAACGATTGGGTCGTGGAACGAAGATCGTGGAACATGAAACGCTCCTTGAGAAAGGATTTTCCACTGTCGGGACGAAACTGATCACGTTCCCGGAACGGGAACGCACGTTCCCGAAACGTGGAACGTGGCACCGTACCACGTTCCCGGTGACTATGGCCATGGCAGGCAGCAGGGGAGGGCGAGGCAGGCTGGAGGATTTTGGACGAGGGGATCGGAGGCGTACTGGGGAATTTGGATGGCCGTCTTGTGCCTTTATTTGTAAGAACGGCAAAATTACCTCATGTTGTATTTTTCTGAAACTTTAATCTCTTCCACTGGTCACAGAAAAATTACAGTCTAAAGGATGAGTAACGTCTCCGGGCGGATTAGCTGTCTTACGGTAAATTCGGCTGTCTTTTCTTCATTGTGACCTGCACTCAAAATGCTTACTCTGTGCTAGCAAGATTATTGAGCAATGAGTATATATTTCTTTTCCAAATTCCAAACACAAGGTCACATTTACAGCTCTCTACTTGCTGGAGTTATATGCTAAACGATACAGGATTACAGGTGCTTAGTGCTCTGGCCAAGCGGTGACACGTTCTTGAACCATTTCTGTGAGCCTCTGATCACTCTCTGTTCAGAATGTATCGATTCAGATTCCTTAATTTCGACTGACCAGTAAAACATTCGCGTTGGCGTGTGAGCATTTTCATCAGTATTTTTTAATATAAAACATCTCATCTATCCTACTTTAGTAACTGACTGCGGCCAAAAATCGGTGCATAAATCCAAGCGAAACCACGTCCTCAGTCTTCATCACCGTAGAACAGAAAGGAAATGAAAAAGGGCGCATCAAAGCGATCTTACTTGTGCCACTGCAAGCATACAAATTCTGTTTTCACTTTACAGCCAGAGCAATTACTAAGCAAGGTTTAACTGCGGCATGCATGCCGGTGTTTGCGTTTCAGTTTCTGCTGTTCGATCGGACTTCTTCTCCCAGAAGAAAGAGAAATATATTAAAGCTTACAGCATACGCAAGGGGCGAGACAAAAGATTGAGAGCGAACAAAGGAGTGCAAAACAGAGAAAAAGAAAAAAAAAGCAGGAACAGGATATAGGTGTTGTGATCGAGAAAACCGAGGAATGAAAAAACACATAAAAGTATTGAATAATTGATTGGGGAATTGCGTTCCTTTGGAATTCCTATGATCAAAAGTTCCAAGCAGGGGATGAGAGCTTAGCAATCAGGTCGCTAGCTACCATTTCTTGGCCTGCGCCTGCAGCTTTTATTTGATCGGCCTTTGCTGGCTGTTGTATCTTGTATTCGTGAGCCGTGGTTTTGGCCTTTTGGGGAAGTCGGTGATATGCTTGAACGGAACGCTCATCCCGGTAACCATCCATTATAATTTCTGATGAGAGAGGGATAGCTAATAGCCGATCGATCGGTTCCTGATGAGTACCAACATCCGGAACTTATTAAAACGGTTCAACAGCAATTTAGAAGACGGTGGTATAACAGTCACAACACAAAGAGACGTTCTAATTAAAGCAATGTCGACACACAGACACGCGCGTCACTCAGTTCGACCAGACCTGACCACGACGCAGAGAGGGGTTCTCAAACCTTCAAATGACAAGTGCAAATTATGCAACAAACAAGTTTATTTCGGTTTTTTGACGATCGCTCCAGTCAGAAAGCTGCAAGCTGATGAGCAGATCATTGGCATGCAGTGGCGCAGCTTGAGACGCCCTTGAGGCCTTGATGGCGGCTCCCGTCTAGTTGTTGTTGTTGCGGGGCCTGTACATGATCTCCGACATAGCCCTCTGGTACACTTCCTCTGATGAACGACGATTCTTACCACCTATTCCAGTCACCTGTTAATGTAGTAGAAAGATACGGATGTTACTGAGCTACCATAAAGTTTTACCTCATGTAGACAAGTTTGCTATATCTCTATCTCTATCTTCTACAACTAAAAAAACCCAAATGATATCGTTTGCGTCTCGCTAATGACTCGGCTGCGCTAATCGCCCCCGCCTCTCCCTTCCTACACGCAGCCTTCGCAAAAACCGACGCATGTGCCTTTCAACCCCCCCCCCCCCCCCCCCCCCCCCCCCCCCCCCCCCCCCCCCCCCCCCCCCTGACGCCTGCGCTCACATTCCCTCCGTGAAAAAAAATAAAAACTGCTCCCATGACTCCGAGAAAAACGCCTCTCCTCCCTAAATCGTGCCGCCACCAGCTGGGTCCAGTCCAACGCCGCTCCTCCCTAAATCGCGCACCCTCGTGGCGAAGCGGTTCCACAAGAGAAGTCTGCGAGCTCGCGGCCGGCGACGGTAGCGCGTGTGGCCGCTAGGGATCTGCGCGGGCCGCAGTGGCGGGCAGCCTCGTGAGTGGCAGCTGTGAGCTCGCGACCTGGCGCTGCCCGTCTACAGCCGGCGGCGGCCGTGCATGTGGCCGCTAAGGGATTTGCGCGGACAGCGGCGGACGGCGGGAACCTCGTAGGCGGCTGCTGCGAGCTTGCGTCCCGGCATGGTGGCGGAGCCCGAAGACGAGATCATGGACAAAAAGAATCCATGGCTGCTCCAGGACGACAATCGCACTCCTCAAGACCTACGTGAGTGCCCGGGCCCGATTGGTCCCTTCTTCAGTGCTAGATGGATTTTTGGTTCCTATTACCTTCCCCACAAACTATTGACTCATTGCTGTGGAAGATTTACTTTTCACGGCCTAGCGATTGTACTTGATTTGGGTTGATGCGGGGAATTAAACTCTGTGTTGACTTCTTATGTTTCTCCAGATACACTGCTTGTTACCGATGCGTTGATTTGACAGGACATTGCTGACCATAACAATTGCGATGTCTTGTTGTCTAATAGGGGCTTGGACCATACTCGACCAGCATCAAGAAGGTCGAGAAGGAGACAAAAGAGATATCAAACAAGATCAATGACCTCTGTGGTACATGTGTTGCTTATTATTTGGTTATGGATTTAGGGATATATGTTATATTTAAATTCTGGAAACATGCAAATTGACTGTCAGTTCTGAGTAGCTTTTACCAATTGTGAACTGTAGGAGCCCAGCTTTCTCTATTAGCGAGCTGATTCATGCGACTGTAACAAGGTGCAAATGTGCAATTATTTGTTTTTTCTGTTGCTTCTCTCTCCGGTGCATGCAACACTGTTTGATATATGATGATTGAACCATCTTAATCCCACTATGATATAATAACCCTCTATCAAAGTCTGATGCTAATATACGATGAAGTCTTTAGCCGGCAAACCTATTTTTTAGGCCTGTAGTTATAGCTAATGCTTCTTCTTCTGTTCAGATGAAGTAATTCACTGCTGCTACTAACTGATGCTAGCTGCTCTTCCCATTGAGATTGCAAGTACTGAAATACTCCACACTTCAAGTTTCATGTATATATATTTTGTTTATTTTTGTATACAAATGACCAGATTAGCAACAAACTTATTTTAATGCGAATCGACAACTCACCAGTGGCTTTGTGAAGAGATGAAAAGGATAATAGATGTTAAAACTATGTAATTTATTTCCTAGAAAAGGTAAAGGGCTTTATCTAAACACTATTCACACTAAGTAGCAAAGCAATCCTAATAGATCGAGTTGTTTTCTGTAGCAAATAGCAATAGCTTCAGCGGCCACAGTGGAGGCAGAGAGGTGGCAGAGGCAAGTGTGACGACGTTCTCTATTCTTGGATTCTGTGACGTTTATATAGGAGCAATTTTGGTTCTAACGGTGGCATTGTTTTTAGTCGCTTGTATCCTTACGAGTTCTGAAAGAGGTATTTAATATTTATTACCCTGCAGCCGATCTTTTTGAGTCATTGTTTGAATGCTTAAATTGGATGCATTTAATTTGTGCATTGCTTTTGTTCTGGGAGAGAGCACGGGATGGATCCAGAAAGAAGATGGAGCTATGGAGAATGTGGGCAGCCTGCTGGATCTTGGCACTGCCGCTGCCGCTCACTTTTGCCGATCTTCATAGGCATGAAAGCTCCACCTGGTATGCCTTCTCCTGCTTCCGAGAACTGATGGGATCTCTGCTTCCTATTCACATACCGTGATTGTTAACTGCACAATTGTCCTCTTGATTTATGTTGCATGCCTAGGTGTTTCAAAGATCCATCTTTAGGTCTTGCTTGGATGCATGTGTATTCACTGTGTTGGAGTGGATTGGAATAGAACTTAGTTCAATTGCACTCCAATCCACTTCAACACATGTGGATTGAGATGAATACATGCGTATCCAAACAAGGCCTTACTAGTGTTCGCGGTTTGTCTTCACTGGAGATTTGCATGTTGATGGATGGGTTTGGTAGGCGGGATAATGTGTAGGAGGCGTGGATTATGTGATTTACATCCCATCTGGTTTCTCTGCTTGTTGAATGGTTCTAGAAATTTGCTTCCCAAACCAACTCCAGGCTCCTGTTTTCTCCAGATTTTTTAGTTTTGGGGATTCAAATTTTATTTGATGCTCCAGATTTTCTTCATATTTTATTTAGGTTATTATTGATCTTTTCCAAGAAGCTGCGATGCTTGTCCATTTAGACAATTTATTTCATTTCATTTTGTCTTGTGATTATGTGTCATCCTCCATTTGGCCTGACTACAAGAAAGGGAACTAATGCAGTGAAACCTGAAGGATACATGAGACCACAACTATGGGACTTTGGCCTGGCTCTGGTAAATAGAAGATGAAGTAGTAGGATGGGGCAAAGTACTTAAGGATGATAGGATGATAGGATGTGCAGGGTTGGTGTGTCTTTTGATAATATGAGTCAAAAAGTTACCCTCACAGTTTGCTCTTTTACAGGATTGATATTGGTTTGTAATTTTGACATTTGTAGTGTAAAAGAAATAAATACATTGTATAACTGTATTGTGTACCGTCATAGATCATGTAAAAGCTCGTTAATTGTAAAAGTCACTGAATAATCTGCTTGGCATTCATTAGATAAAAATACTTAACATGTAAAAGCTCGTTAGTTGTATTGCCTTGTTCTAATTTTATCTCCCGTAGCAATGCACGGGCACTTAACTATGAGAAAAAAAAAACTGAAAATAATGTTACCACTTCAATATGTAAGAGTAGATTTATTTTCTTGATGAATAGACTTTTGTCTGGCAACGCCTTGCTATATATGGTTCTACAAGTTAGACATCGGTGCTTGGATTCTAATATATATATAGACCACCGTGCGCAATGTCTACAATGACACTTGTTTGTGATTGGGTTCGGCCTTTTGGGTATATAAATATATACATGTTTCTGGTCAACGGTGCCACTGTGCATTCATATTACTGCTAGAGTGAAAAGGCATCATGTGCAAAGTACAAACTCAAATTTGTGGAAATATGGAATTGTGAGATGGTACATGATTCAAAGTAGCAAGTAGCCTTAACTACTACTAAGTGACCATTCAAATGGTATACTACTGCTACACTAATCAAACCAGTAATGGAAAAACAAACCTCTTGACAAAACAATAGACTCCTTTATCTATTTGGACGAGTTGGTAACATTTTTGTGTAACAAAAAAGAGTTTAATCATAAAGCTAGTCACATAATAGTTATTCCTATAAAGCACAAAGCCACAGGTGCAAAGGGTTGAAAATTTGGGTCATTTTTATTTCTAACTATAGTGATAGGCTTTAGTACTTTGTTATTTCAACTCCTAATAAAGCATATTTTCCATATATGCATACACACCGCCAAAAAATGGACCTTTAACAAACTATTTTCCAAATAGTTACCGAACCCTGTAACCACAGCCTTTCCAGTTAAAAGGATGAGACTGAATAAGGAAAGGTAACCATATCTGTCAATTAGCTTAGCTAGATTTAGTATGATCGGTATCTTGATCACCTATTTAACATTAAAGCGCGACAAAAATAAGGCTCTAATGTACTACTTCATTGTGGTTGCTAGAACCATGCAGCGTCAACTTACGTAAATCATGTCGGTATTCGGACCACCATCTTCTTCCCATCGGACAAAGTACGACAAAAATAAAGCTCTAATGTATGATTTTCGTACGGTTACCGAATCTATGAAACCTCAACTTATATAGATTCTGTCGGTTTTGGATCACCTTTTCATTAAATAAAGTGCGACAAAAGAAAGCCCTAACATACCCTAATTCAATGGTATTTTGACCCTTTTTTGTCGTAGGCTTGCCCGCGCGAACCCTAATTCAACGGTAAAAAACCCTTTTCAAATTCAAACATAGGGAAGAAATAGGTGCATTCCTTTAATTTCTAGGTCAGATCAAATCCCCTCGTCCCGACAAGACGATTCTCCTCTAAGAATGTCAACCTGTCGGGTACCTAAAACTAGGGGTACCCACAATCAATGATTAAGAAAAACAAAACGCTACCCGCAAACGAGACGAGCCAAAATAGCGGATGAGACACCTCGACTACGTTCTGACTCGTACGAGGCACGCTCGACAGAACGCCTCGACTACGTTCCGACTCGTACGAGGCACGCTCGACAGGACGCCTCGATTACGTTCCGACTCGTACGAGGCACCCTCGACGGGATGCCTCGATCGCGTTCTAACTCGCACGAGGCTCGCTCGACAAGGCATCTCAACTATCGGGAAATCTCCGACTCGCACGACCCCGGGTCGGACCACTCGACCCACCTTGTTCACCAACTCTGAGACAAAAGTCAGAGCATTTAATGCAACCACCTACTACTTCCTACCATCATGGCTACAACAGTTACCGACGTGGAAGCAGCGTTGGTGTCAAATCTTACTTTTCACTGCCCATCCCGGGATGGGAGGTGAAAACCTGTCACTATACGCACCATACCATGCACTATTTTGCCACCGATCACCCTCGAGGGAGGATACGACAAGAACCGTATTCCACGATCTTGGGGATTCAGCCTTATCCACCCGTCCTCGACCTGGCCTCGACCCAGCCTCGACCTACCATCGGTCAGCAGGGAGAAAAGGCCAACGTGGCATAGGACTCGGGGTCTTTTCACCGTCTCGTCCTCTACATCACCATGGTGTCCAGGGATGGTCGGCCATTCTCGGGGCACGTCGCTATAGCCACCTCCACAGGGATCGACAAAACTTCACCTCAGGGTGCTCTCGGCGTCCCAGCCTCCTCTTACCCTATAAAAAGGGCAGGTCGGGGCTCTACAAAGGGGAAGAACAACGAAAGGCGGACGAACAACGAACAATAGACAACGAAAAACCAGTCACCATCCCACCAAAGAAGATCAACATCTCAAGCAATCTCCTTTGTACTCTCATTTTCCCTTTGAGACCTGGGCTCGGTTCCCTCTCTCGCAGCTTGTAACCCCTACACAAGCACTTAGGTGCAAGGAAATACAATACTCCCTCCTCCCCGCTGGACGTAGGGCCTTCTTTTGCCCGAACCAGGATAAATCCCCGTGTATCCTCCTTGCATCACCATCCAGATTAGGGACATGCAACACTTGATTCACTCGTTAGCTTAGGACACCCTCGGGACCGAACGCCGACAGTTGGCGCGCCAGGTAGGGGACGCTACGTGCCAACATCGTTTTCCCGCCATTTTTCTGGATGGCTGACCCTGAACGTCCACTCCCGTTGGCCACGGTGATCTGGTTTGGGAGCTTGGAGTTCATGTCGCTTGGTCACGACTACGACATGGTCCTCCTCCTGCGCAGGCACCCGACCGACGTGGACCACGATCTCTCCTAGCCTGGGGGAGCCTTGCGTCGGTATCGTCGCTCTCGTCAGGCACGCGTCGCCAAGCGATGGCGAGCCCAGCGCAACCACCGTCATCGCCTTACGGAGGGTAATGGTATTCCTTGATCTGGCGCCTCTCAGCCAGACGCCGACACGGATTTCCTCGCTGAGGATCTATGTAGGATGATCTTGGCTGAGGGTAAGATGCCGATAGGGAGTCCCATCGCTCTACCGCCTGGTGTGGTGCCGCCACCAGCCAGTTCGACTACACCGACACGAGGAACGATGCCTTCGTTAGCATTCCCGTTTGGACTAGACTCGGTTGCCCGAGCATATGTTTCTTCTATAAGCACCAGCATGAGTGCTTACGAGGAACTCCCCGGACACCATCTACGTTCCACCCTCGACCTTGTTGCATCCACACCAGCTTCCGAGTACTTAGACTCCACGGAGACCCCAGATATGGAGCCTCGTGCGACTGCTTCTCGACATTATGACCCCAGAGATAGACAACCTCACATGCACCCATCATACTACTATTTTGGTGCTCTAGACTCTGACTCCGCCGATGACACCTATGACCCGACCCACGAGTGCTTCAACATCGATGGAGCTAGCGCGTCAGATTCAGAGGATGAGGCAGCCGTTGAAGGAAGGAACACGCCACCCCAGGTCGAGCTCCCTGCCGAGCGAGATAAGGCTCAATTCCTTGCGGATCAAGGAATGCAACTTGAACAAATTCACGAGTTGCAGGATAGGCTCGATGAGGAATGAGAAAACCTACGTCTACTTCAGCGAACCCTCGAGCAAGAGCGCGCGAGCGCGCACATGGCGGAGGAGCTTGAGAGAGAGCTCATGATGTTAATCGTCGCATCGTCGAGGATCGGGCAATTGAGCCCTCGGTTTTCGGTCGAGCCAGCTAGAACGTGGTCGCTGCCGCCATGCTCCTTCGTAACATGCTCGAGCCATCGAACCTCGAGGCCCGTCAGGCCCGTGATGAAATCCAAGGACTCCTCGAGACCGCTGCCATGCAGCAGGCTGAGAGTTCTGCCTCGAGGCGGTGCGGGCTTGCCTCGGAGCAGCCTGCAGAGCCCTCCCATAGGAGAGAGAGGCCTCGGTTCATCCCGAGCACGCCCAACGAAACAAGGCGGCCTCTGTCCAGGAATGCATCGTCGACAACCGTGAACCTCGAGATGCTCGTGACAACATCGTCGAGCGCCAGAGGCGCAAACACGGTGACGGTGCAACTCGAGGCTACCACGAGCACAAAGGCGGGCGCTACGATAGCTTAGAAGATCGAAGCCCTTCACCTGAGCCACCGGGTCCTCGGGTCTTTAGCAAAGCCATTCGCGAAACAATACTCCCAGCTCGGTTCTGCCCCCCACGACTCTTACCAAGTATAACGGCGAGACCAAACCCAAACTTTGGCTCACTGATTTCTGCTTGGCCTATCAGTTGGGTGGGGCCACCGACGATCGGGTCATCATTCGACAACTCCCCATGTTCCTGTTAGATACCGCTCGAGCCTGGCTCGAGGACCTCCCACCCTGATAGATCCACGACTGGGACAACCTCGTGAGAGTGTTCGAGGGGAACTTCAAGGGAACCTACATGCGCCCCAGCAACTCGTGGGATCTTTGAAGCTACAAACAGAAGCCGGGTGAATCCCTCCGGGATTACATCCGGCGTTTCTCCAAGCAACGCACCGAGCTCCCCAATATCACCGACTCCGACATCATCATGGCTTTCCTCTCTGGTACCACCTACAAAGAGTTGGTCCGAGAGTTGGGCCGCAGCACTCCCATCACTGCCAACGGATTGTTGGATATTATCACCAACTATGCTGCCGGCGAGGAGGCAGTTGGTGCCATCTTTGGTAGCGATCAGGACAAGGGGAAGCACAAGGAGGATCCCATGGGCTCTAGCCGGAGCTCAAAGAGGAACAACAGGAAGAAGAAGAAGAACTAGCAGGGCATGCTCGAAGCCCTGGCCAACGACCTTGTTGTTGCTGCTGATCGCAAGAAACCTCGAGGCCCCCCCGGTGGGGCCATTTTTGACAAAATGCTCAAAGAGCTATGTCCATACCACAAAAGAGCTCATGAACCACAACCTCGAGGACTGCCACATGCTCCAAAGGTATTTTGAAAGCATAGGCGTCAAGAAAGACAACAAGAAGGAGGATCCCAAGGGTGACGACAAGGACGAGGGGTTCCCGAGATTCACGACTGCTTCATGATATATGGAGGACCCTTGACGCGCCTCTCGACACGCTAGCGCAAGTGGAAACGTCGAGAGGTCTTCTTCATGCAGCCCGCAACCCCCCTCTTCCTTGATTGGTCCGAGGTGGCCATCACTTTCGACCATGATGACCACCTAGACTACGTCCCCAATCCTGGGGTCTACCCGCTTGTTGTTGATCCTGTTATCGCCAACACATGCCTCACCAAGGTACTCATGGATGGTGGCAGCAGCCTCAACATCATCTATGCCTAGACCCTCGACCTCCTGGGGATCACGAGGGCGCACCTCTAACCCAGCGTCGGGGGCTTCCATGGAGTCGTGCCAGGAAAGCAAGCAGAACCCGTCGGGCGGGTCGACCTGCCTGTCTGTTTTGGCACTCTCGCTAACTTCAGAAAGGAGACTCTCACTTTCGAAGTGGTCAAATTCTGTGGAACATACCACGCCATTCTTGGGCACCCATGCTACGCCCAGTTCATGGCGGTTCCCAATTACACCTACCTCAAGCTCAAAATGCCGGGCCCCAACGGTGTCATAACTGTCAGGCCCTCATACGAGCACGCCTATGAGTGCGACGTAGAGTGCGTCAAGCACGGTGAGGCCGTCTTGGAGTCGGCGACCTTGGCGGCAAACCTCAACGGTTTGGCCAACGAGATCCCTGACCCCAAGCGCCACGCCGGCAGCTTCGAGCCCACGAAAGACGTCAAGCTCGTGCCCCTCGACCCCACCGACCCAAAGGGAAAGGCGTTGAGCATCAGCGCCACCCTCGATCCCAAATAGGAAATAGTGCTCATCGACTTTCTCCGCGCAAACATCGACATCTTTGCGTGGAGTCCCTCGGATATGCCGGGCATACCTAGGGAAGTCGTCGAGCACGCCTTGGAGATCCGAGCAGGCTCCAAACCAGTGAAGCAACGCTTGCGCCGCTTCGTTGAGGAAAAGCACAAGGTCATCGGCGAGGAGATCCACAAGCTGTTGGAGGCCGGATTCATCAAGGAGGTTCATCATCCCGAGTGGCTAGCTAATCCTGTATTAGTTAAGAAAAAGAATGGGAAGTGGAGGATGTGTGTAGACTACACTAGTTTAAATAAAGCATGTCCAAAAGTTCCTTTTCCTTTGCCACGCTTTGATCAAATCATTGATTCAACTGCGGGATGTGAAACTCTGTTGTTCTTAGATGCATATTCCGGTTACCACCAGATCAAAATGAAGGAGTCTGACCAGCTCGCGACTTCATTCATCACCCCATTCGGCATGTACTGCTATGTTACTATGCCCTTCGGTCTCCGGAACGCAGGGGCTACGTACTAGTGGTGCATGCAACACATTTTTGGGGAACACATTGGACCAACCGTCGAGGCTTACGTCGATGATATCATTGTCAAAACCAAAAAGGCTAGTGATTTGATAAACGACCTCGACATTGCGTTCAAGTGCCTCCGGGCAAAGAACATTAAGCTCAACCCTGAGAAATGTGTTTTCGGCGTTCCTCGAGGCATGCTCCTAGGGTTCACCATTTCCGAATGTGGCATCGAGGCCAACCTAGAAAAAATCGCTACAATAACCAAAATGGGCCCCATCCGAGATCTAAAGGGCGTGCAGAGGGTCACGGGCTGCCTTGCAGCCCTCAGTCGCTTCATTTCACGCCTCGGTGAAAAAGCGCTACCACTGTATCGTCTCCTAAAGAAATCAGAACACTTCTCGTGGACCCTCGAGGCTGAGGAAGCCCTTGCAAGGCTCGAAGCTATGCTCTCCAACTCGCCGATCCTCGTCCCTCCGACCCCAAGGGAACCCCTCCTACTTTATGTCGCCGCAACGACACAAGTAGTCAGCGCGGTCTTGGTTGTCGAGAGGGCAGAGGAAGGACATACCCTACTCATCCAGAGACTGGTCTACTTCATCAGTGAGGTACTCTCGGAAACCAAGGTTCGCTACCCGTAGATCCAGAAGCTGCTGTACGCCATCATCTTAACACGGCGCAAACTCCGTCACTATTTTGAGGGCCACCCGATGACCGTGGTCTGTTCTTTCCCTCTGGGAGAGATAGCCCAGCACCAGGAAGCCTCGGGTAGGATAGCCAAGTGGGTGGTCGAGCTCATGGGTGAGACCCTCTCTTATGCGCCACGCAAAGCCATCAAATCCTAGGTACTAGCAGATTTCCTTGCGGAGTGGACCGACACTCAACTTCCTCCGGTTCAGCTCTAGGCCGAGCTTTGGACCATGTATTTTGATGGGTCGCTGATGAAAGCGGGAGCAGGCGCGGGTTTGCTCTTTATCTCACCCCTCGGAGTCCACATGCGCTATATCATCCGGCTTCATTTTCCTACCTCCAACAACGTCACCGAATACGAGGCACTCATCACGGGCTTGCGAATCACCATCGAACTAAGGGTCTGACACCTCGACATTCGAGGTGACTCTCAGCTCATAATCAACCAGGTCATGAAGAGCTCAAGCTGCCATGATCCCAAGATGGAGGCCTACTGTGAGGAGGTACGACACCTTGAAGACAAGTTTCACGGCCTCGAGCTCAACCACATCACACGCAGGTATAATGAGGCCGCCGATGAACTCACGAAAATCGCTTCGAGTCAAACTACAGTTCCACCAGACATTTTTGTGAAAGATCTCCATCAACCGTTTGTCAACATTAGAGCAGACGGAGGGGTCGACGGGCCGTCACTCGACCCTCCACCTAAGGCAAAAGCCCCCTCGACCGGGGCTGAGGCCATGCAGGTGGAAGGCTCGACCCCACCAGCCAACCCTGAGCCTGACTAGCGTATTCCGTACCTCGACCATCTCACTCGAGGGGATCTCCGCTCAGATAAGATCAAGGCTCGACGGATCGCTCGCCGGGCCAAATCCTTTGTGATATTTGGTGACAGTAGGGAGCTGTATCGCCGTAGCTCTACTGGCGTCCTCCAACGCTGTATCACAAATAAGGAAGACAGAAATGTAACAGAACCGTCTAAATTATAAGAGCACAAGTACAAAAACAATCACCGAAGTGATCAAATTCTCGCACTTGAGCCCATATAACTCCGGTAGTCCAATAAAATCACGAGGGATTTCAAACCAACCAACATACAAGCCAAGATCGTAGTGATTCAACATAACAAGTCACATGTTACAACCATTTTACAAGTAAATCAATTTACATCGGAGTTCAACATAGTTATTACAAATTAACTTGAAAAGTAGCGGAAGCAAAGTAATTTGAAACTACAATTCTCTAATTTCAAATACATGCCAGTACCAAGGTCGACTTCCAACAAAAGCATTAAAGACAAGATAAATAAGAAGGATCATGCCCGTGATCACGCTCCGCCTCTACGGCAGGAGCCAACCAACTCTTGCAGTCGCCATGATACATCACAACCTGCAACAAGTGGGGATAAAACCCTGAGTACGACAAAGTACTCAGCTAGACTTACCCGTCAGAAACCAGAAATAAGGTGACACCAAGGATCATGCAAGGCTGATATAAAGTGGGGCTAGCTTGACAACATTTTGCATAAAAGCTTAATATATATGATCAATCATTAATGCTTAAGCATCAAGTTAATTATCATTAACCTATCATCTATATTAGAACATGTACTAGAGCACTCACTTTATTAGGAGCAAACAATATTAACCATAGCAGGTATAAATTGAGGCAACATTTCCATCGTGATCCAATTAACCATCAGTTCAATTTAATTGAATCTACGTTGCCGCTGCTCAAGTCAAGTGCTCACTAACCGGGAGCGACGGCGATTCGAATCGAATTCCTATCCAGCTGGAGGGGTATTTCTAACACTCACCGTGCAGACCCCTGCCAGGGTCGCACAGGCCACCGTTTCATATGATTCAGGAATCGCGGGTCCGAATAATGTCGCGACCCCAAGGGCGACACTCTGCCATGTGATATGGACTCTAACCCCCCCTTGGTCTCACGCCAATGTCCCCAAGCACATCCTTTCTCTCCTCCAAGAAGCAACCTACCATTCGATTCCCGGCCTGAATCACATTACTCGGCTTCGCGGTCGGAACGGCTTATCCGGCCAACTAAGTGTTAGACTGCGTTCAACATGACTCAAGGACGTACAGCGAATCGGTCCTTAAACGACTCAGACGGGGATAGATTCACACCCAAGACCTCCATGTCTTGTTGCTTCACTATCGTCATCCCGCCCGGTCTCATTTCATTTTATTAACACATGGTTCCATTCCACGATAGCAAATATAGCCAACCGTGCCATATATGAATATCCCTATATCTCGCAGGTGACAGGAAATCACCTGACTTCTACCGCTTAAAGCAGGGCTAAGCATCTACTCGATCCTAATCTATGTAGGATTCAAGGATTCATATATCTGGACAAGGAATGATATAATGCAGCAAGGGTTTCCAACCAACTCCTACCACTTAATGCAACAATACTTATAACATATATAGAATTAATTGCTTTGAAGGTAGGAGGCTTATAATGCTCCGGGGCTTGCCTGGGATCCGACTCAAGTTAGAGTATGTCAGATAAAACTCGCTTGGCGAGCATTTCCCTTCGGGATGGATCCACCAACTCCATCTTCGGGTTTGGCTCCACCACACGTCCTTCACGTGATGCATCTAGCGTACCTAAATGAGATGCAAGATGCAAGTGTATGAATACAAAGAAGTGCAATAAACAAAGTAATCATGCAAGCATACCAAAGTTCACCTAAACCCTAGAGCTAATTAACTTAATCCCCAAGAAGACATAACATAGAAGAGGGCAAGCACATTAATCAAGAAACAAGTCTCACAAGATTACAGGGTACCACTCAAGTATCATCAAAGATGTGAGTCACATTTCAATACCCAAGCATGACAAAGTTAATCAAAGTACTAGAACTAGAAATTGCTACCTTCTGGACATCAAACCAACAGTTGAGTAATTTAATCGTAACTGGAGATCTACAACTCCAAATGACTTGCAAGAAGACATTATGGAAAGCTTATGAAATTATATAAATTTCATTTATAAACATCACAGCATGATTCCAAAGTTTAACATGTCGAATTTACACAAATACCGAAACTGGTCTAACAAGACAGAGAGCAAGCAATTCTGTAACCTAACTTTAAACAGCTGTAGTTTCTAAACCATATGGCCAAATGCCACCAAATTTTAACAGCAGCTAGATCATGAAATTCACAACAACTTTGTTATAGTACACAAGACATGAAAACATCATTTGCATAGGGTAATTAACAATATCCTCAAATCTGTTCAGAAACCTCATTTGCAAGAAATAATTATTAACTTATGTTGCAAACATATAATTAGACAAAACCAACTTTACCAACATGTCACACAAGACTAATGAACACCAGAAAACATAGTGCCCAATACTAAATAATTTCTTTTAATACATTTTCTTAATTTATTTAGATAAGTAGGTGGAATTATGACCACATCATAAAGATGCTCAATAAATTCTACCAAAATTACAGGGGTCTAAAAATGCTCTCAAAAGTCTACTGTCCAAATTTCAAGCCATTTAGACAAGTAGATCAACCTCTATGAAAAAGACAAATAGCTATTGCAATAAATCATGTAAAAGCAAATTAAACCTAAAACTCAATATTTTCTGTGAACCCAAGGCCATATTATGAATCAATATGATAGAGAAACATCATACTCAGGTAATGGAACAATATTTTCTATTTTATCATTTATATATTATTTATAAGCTATTTATCAAGCTATAAACAAGTTAAATCAATAACTTGAGTATACAGTAAGCAATGACCATGAAATTTATACCACAGTACATCCATAGCATGACAATCCTACCATAAAAATTTCACATCAATTAGAGCATCACAACTCAAGATATAAAAATAATAAAGAAAACAAGCATTTATTTTTCATTTAACAAGACCTAGGTCAAACATCCTGAAACCCGGAAACAACCTATAAGTTTTATATTTTTCTTAGACAGTGTATATTACTAGAAGACCAACAAAATTGGAATCACTAATTTTGGACTTCTAAAACTCCAGATATTGATGAAAGCAAGTTAATCTATTTCCAAAACCACTTTTCACTAATGAATTTCTACAGCACAAACACATGCATGCATGGCACAACCGATTACCCTAACATGCAGAGCAATTCACAAGGATTCCAACAAAACAAATTGCACAGTTTTTGGAGCTACCTAATATGAGATATAGATTTTACAAGATAAAAGAAAATCTGTAGATTTGATGTAGTATTGCTCTTTTAGGTGGGGCCCACTCGTCATAGGGACAGAACCATCTTCTTCACAGAGACAGCGGACGTCTTCTTCTTCCGGTCGCAGAGCAGAGGAGTAGGAGGGACGGCTCGGCTATGGTGGAGAGGCGGCGCTAGGGCAGCTTGGGAGGGCCACCCGGCCTGACCGCGGCCAGCTGTGGCCCACGCCCGGCAGCAGCTAGCAGCAGCGAGCAGCGCCAGAACGGCACCAGCGGCAGCTGTAGCTTCAGTGACGGCAAGCTTGGCGGCGAGTTCGGCCGAAGAAGGGATGGTGACGGAAGAGCAGCATGGCTGCCTCGGGATTGGGGAGAAGAAGATGTCGGAGAAGCTAGAGGAGGCACGCTGTGGAGAAGGAGCAGCGTAGCAGCGGTGAGGAGCTCGGCTCGGCTTGCCCATGGCGGACGCGCTCTGGCGCGCGCGTGCGGCACAGAGGCGAGGGAGGAGGCGAGCAGGGCGAGTAGAGAGACGAGGGCTGCACGGCTTTCACTCCAGAAGGGCGCCGGGGACGCGACAGGGCAGCCACGCGGCAAGAAAACTCGGCAATGGTGGCCACGTCCACGGGCACGCGGCGTCCTTTGAGGCCTTTTACCGAGCACGTGGCGGGCGACGGTATGGCCGACGTGGGGAGCCGATTTGGGCTGCTTCCAGGCTGAATTTAGCAATGGGCCCAAAATGAAGTTTGCTCACCCTGGTCAGCTCTACCTTTCTTATTAAGGGTGCCAAGTCATTTGAGCTATGGATTAGTAGGTAATTAAGCTACAAACTGCTAGTGTCAACACATTGATAACGGTCACGGAAATTCGCTTTCGGAGGTCAAAACTCGGTCAAACTCAGTGCAACTTTTTGTATGCTACTCTCCATAATATAACCTTCAACTTTTATTTTTGGACTAACTCAAGTTACTTAACGAAATTTGGAGAACGCGAGATGCCAACGTCGGAGACACTGAAATCGGGGCTTTAAAATGGCTAAGTGCTGAAATCAGCCCTAAAACTGACTTGTGAGCCCTATTTGAGCATGTTCCATACATTTTCATGACTTGACTCTTAGATAAAGTTTGTTCCTTATTAAATTCCCTATAACTTTGTCAAAGGGTGCACAGTCATGCAAAGCTTCTAGGTCACACTTTTGAAATGGTTAAACCATAGGGCTCCAGGGTCCATACATGGTCAACCACCAATTAGAAGCATAATTAGGCAAAATGATCAACATGAACATTGTTCCATTAAGTGTCCTAAGTGTAGTTAAGGTCTTGTAGAGTTCAGCTAGAGTCATTTGGACAAGTTTGCAAGGTTTGGTTGATGATCTATAGTTCCATTAACTTAATGGGACAGATTCTAATAGGAATGGAACTTATCATTTCATGTGACTTTTTGATTCCAAACTTCATGAAACTTTTCCAGGGATCAATATAGATAGAATGTGATGTGAGACACATGAAGATATTGCCATAACACCACCCAAACATATATCTTTGAAAAGGGACCTATATGTAAAGCAATGATGCAACATCCACTTTAGGTTAGGCTCATCTCCATAGGTTGACCTTGACATTGTCATCTCCACTTAATTTGTCGTGTTTGAGCTTAAACCCACTGCCTAATTGGTGATCAACACCTGGGGTGTTACAGCCCTCCCCCCTTAAAAGAATCGCGTCCCGAGATTCGGAATGGAAGATCTTTTAAGGAAGAGAGACACGTTATCTAGTTCCCAACATCTGCTATAGCATTCAGCTATAAATCTTCAACATCGGTGAACAATTTGGCCACAGGCACTTTCTGTTACTTCCTCTTCATGGTAAACTTTGTCTGAAGAATTTCCTTCATTGACTTCCACGAAGCATCGTTACTTTGGAAGGAATCCAAGACAACGTAGTACTTCGTTCTCAATGTACAGAGATCCTTGGTCCATGAGTGACCACTCACAAGCATTTGATTCTTTAATGAACATAACATGGTCCGTATGAACTTTACACTAGACCGAACTCTTCAGAAGTATACTCGTCGAAATGACTCTATGTTCACAAAGTTTGAAAAGTAGCCCTCTACCAGAATGGCTTGAGCGCAACCTTCCAAATGGGGTGAGATCATAGATGACAAACATCCTCTGAGGTTATAGGATACTGATTAACCAATAGACAGGGTCTATGTTGGTCATAAATGTTCAATCCTTCTGATATCAACTAATGAAAAACTACTTAAGGTTCCATGTGTGCAGTTCTCTTTCTCTGATGACAACACTGTATTATCTAAGTCTGTTGATGGGTTAGTGAATGTGATAGCTGACTCTGTCGGCTTCGTATTCCTACCAACAGTTATTTAATAAGATTCTTTTATCCAAAGACAACAGTTATCTGGGTTGAAGCAGACGCAACCTCTTGGGTAAAAACATTTATAAGGTACTAAAGTATGTCATCATTGGATAATCATTACTAAAGAATGATGTTGCGAGGCCTTAAGGACAACAAAAGTTGTAATATTTACTAAACCGCGGGGAGTAGTCTACCACCAAGCGATTGAGTAAAATTTTCCTTGGTGACTTAGTTGTATTGTAAGTTGAGCTGACTTGCAGCATAACAACTTTGTCAGGCCAACTTTCACCTTGAGGCTTCCTTTTTAGGATCAAATAGCAGCTCTAAGATGGGAAATCTGTTGTTTGACACTTTTTAAATTGCTTTTGATTCACGATGGTATAAATTGATTTGCAGAAACCAAGGCTACTCGTACATTGGGGATACGAGAAACCAAAAGCAAATGAAAGAGTGTAAACTAGTATCTGTGAGACCTCAAAAGGACCATCCAACAGCAGATCTCGACTATTAATTTACATACCAATCCGAGGATGCACACGCTTTGAACTTGCAGGTTACTTTTGCAGGGCAAAACACATATTCTGCCTGAAGAACATTCCTACAAGGATAAGGAACCACTTCTGAATATTCCTTGACACTTCGTCCAATAAAGTTATGGACAAACCATTTGTGGCACCTATGGGCACAAGGATGCTAATTGAAACTAGGTCATGCTTTCTCTAATTCTTCGCTTTAGCTGATAGAACACCTTGCACTATCTGTGTGATTGTCCAAGATGGAATTGACTTGGTCGTAATGACTCTGGACGACAGAGTATCACTCCAGTTATTGGCTAGTTGATTAACTTC
The DNA here is from genome assembly GCA_038087645.1 of Saccharum hybrid cultivar R570. Taxonomy (NCBI): domain Eukaryota; kingdom Viridiplantae; phylum Streptophyta; class Magnoliopsida; order Poales; family Poaceae; genus Saccharum; species Saccharum hybrid cultivar. The sequence goes on along the minus strand of JAQSUU010000190.1, from coordinate 4,194,182 downwards.
TTGTTGGTTATTGCTCTATAAGACCTAGCCTTCGTAGCTACCAATGAGTCATTACCTAACTGGAGATTAACCTTCCTATTGGTAACTAATTAGTTGTCTCTCAACACTAAAAAGTTCCAATTCTTCATTCTCGACCACAACAACTATGGTTGATGCAGAACAGATGGTTGCCATCGAAGTCAGTGGATAAGGAGTCACACCAAAGATGGTTGATTTCGACGGTATGGCCATTATGCATACAAAGGTTAAAACTTGTATATTGTAACGATCGAGTCTTATCCAGCGGATGACTTGCCCAACATTATGTGTCGTGTGTCCTTTTTATCCAATAGAGATGAGATACTTGCTTACTAGATGACGTTCGTCAATAGTCTGACAACTAAGTAGAGTCACTTGTCTACCACCTATTGCAGTCTGTTAATGTTTAGGTCAGTAACCTGTTCTTCAAAGGTTATCCTCTTAGTAACTTCAGGAGGAAGTTTTACTACTTTTAGTTCAATATAAGGGTCTTTTGATAAGATATGGGAAAACAACCAAGGAAGAAGGTCACATGAACATCACATCAGCGTTGTTCTGCAATGGATTATGATTAGAAACCATGATACCAGCGCGTGCCGAGCAGCACAACCTTGTGTGTGCACCCACAGGAGGCTCTCGGTTTTGTCGCGGCACCATTAGTTGCTACTCACAACACCATTACTGAACATGCACCTGATGAGGAATTTCAAATGGCATAGATTGGGTTATCAAGGTAGATGAATGAATTTGCAAGCACACGATTTAGAGGCCATAGCAGAGAGACGTTGCGTCACACTAGCTAACCTTTGGGAGAGGTAACCGGAAGGTCCAACCTGGATTTGGGTACGGTCTCCACCATTGGCAACATACGAACCATGGTCAAAGGCTAGCGTTGATGGAAATTAACTTGGTAGGTCAGTCGGCAAGGGTTTTCACAAAAAGGGTTGGAAAACATCCACGGCTTATACAACAAATAGGAGAACTAAACTTTGGGCTTTCGGTCAAGCAAGGGCATGGATACAAACATTCAAGGACTAACCACTAAGTCTATATGCTCAGACTCCTAAGATAGAGAACCTAATGGAAGACAACAACCATACAATTACATATATGAACTTTGTTCTAGGATAAAGCTATGTGACCCTCGTATGCTCACCGAGGACAAACGAGGTGACAACTAGAGCACTACCCAGAGACAAACACACATACAACATCACAATCAAGCAGTCCTTTGAGAAAATTCAAACGAATGGTTTAAGCAACCAATACAAGGCACAAGGCTTCACCTAAAATAAGCATTTATCTCAAGCATGAACTAACTACAAGTTTAGCTCAAAACAATGCTAGCTAAGGAAGCCAACTTAGCATGTGCACAGAATCTGGACAGCAGCACAATAGTTACTTGTTTCAACCATAACGAAGGTTGTAGACATCCTACAAAGGTGATCCTAGACTTTATAGAAAGCTTAGGAAGATGGCTACAGTTTAGTTATTCATACCAAAAGCTAATTCATAGATTAACATGACCAAAAATGCTAATGTTTCAGATCTGTACCAATATGGACAGAAAACTAACAAGAACTTCAAAAATGCAAAACTAGAGTTCTAGGGACACAACAAGGCTGAGCCTTAACTTTATGTAAAGCTTATTAAGTTGTCTATAACTTTCTCATTATCATATTAAGATGATTCTACAGCTAACAAGGTTAATCAACACAAAGAAGACATTTCTGCCCAGATTTAGACAGACTCTGTCATCTCACATTACAAGCTCATAAGTAGAGATTTAGACAACCAAAATTAGTGTTATAGGACATTTTAGAAAGCTTAGAAAAAGTACTACACTTCTTCTATTATCTCCAAGACATGATTCCCTATGCACATAGGTCAAATAAATCAAACATTCAGATCTATTCATAGCATAAACAAAACCTGGCAGTAAACTTCTAAAATTCATAATTCTCAAACCATAATACCTAGGGTCACGAAATTTTAGGACAAGCTAGGTAAGTAAGTTAGCTACAACTTTGGTATTCCCCATAACTACAGAAAACACCATTATGACCACGAAAGCATCACTACAACAGAAAACGTTCTAGCAGCCAACATTCGACAAGCAAAACTAAACTTGCCTTTGTTCTACTTAACAAGAGAGCACACAAACATGTTATTCTAGTAGCTCTAAATATTATTACCTTAGACCAAACAATTTAATTCATTAATGAGAATGACAATTACTTAAGTGAGGTCTAGAGCATTTGCAAACACTTAGGTGAACAACATATCCACCACTAGGCTAAGCTAGAGGACATCTGTCATTTAAAGCATATAACCACACTTATTTCTAGCAAGGCTAAGCACACACTTTTCTCAAACAACATGGAGTAAGGCATTCTTGTTTAGCTTCACACAAGACAGATAGTGTACTACATTGATCACAAGTTACTTATCATTTGAACAAGGGTGAGAGGAGCATAGCTATGCATAAAGCAATACTCATGAAGATGCATGCCTCGTCCTATTCGTCCTCACAAGATTGCCAACCTAAGGTGGCGATCACGTTCTAGGTCAGTGGCATAACACGCACTCTCTCGAGATATAGCTAGTCGTCAGCTACATTCGACTTACGCATTCGTGGTTAGCGTACCTGCAGAAAAGTTTCATTGCAGCCCAACATTTCCCCAAATATATCACACAATAAAAATAGGAAAGTAAAATTCTAAGTACTCCCATATACATATATCCCCGTATACGTACATGTAGCACCAAAACTACCTGAATCATCAATCTCCCACAATTAAGTACCTTCATATATACATGTGTGTAACATGTAAATAATCCAGTAACCAAAACTAGCTCTCCCCTAGACCGCAGGTTGTACGGTCATGCTCTCACAACTCCCACTTACCTGAGCGTAGGTGCGACGTTGCATAAAAGTAAACTAGCAACATATATGGTTATTTCATATATGAAGGCTACCCCTAATCTGACACACCGGGTAGCATAGTGTGGGAGAGTCATCACACATACATACCTTGGCCTGGGCGTAGATGCATAATTGAAAACCCCCAAGTTAGTACTTATATAAGCCACCAAATAATCCTTATATGGGCATAAGGAAATTGACCACTGGCATACTTAGATTTAGAATTCAGTTTTCACAAACCTATATATAGCTATAAGTTGATAAAACTGATTTTATAAAACAAAACCTTTGTTTTAAATACACATATGACAAGTTTAATGTTGAATCTTGCTCCGATACCAGCTGTAACAGAACCGTCCAAATTATAAGAGCACAAGTACAAAAACAATCACCGAAGTGATCAAATTCTCGCACTTGAGCCCATATAACTCCGGTAGTCCAATAAAATCACGAGGGATTTCAAACCAACCAACATACAAGCCAAGATCGTAGTGATTCAACATAACAAGTCACATGTTACAACCATTTTACAAGTAAATCAATTTACATCGGAGTTCAACATAGTTATTACAAATTAACTTGAAAAGTAGCGGAAGCAAAGTAATTTGAAACTACAATTCTCTAATTTCAAATACATGCCAGTACCAAGGTCGACTTCCAACAAAAGCATTAGAGACAAGATAAATAAGAAGGATCATGCCCGTGATCACGCTCCGCCTCTACGGCAGGAGCCAACCAACTCTTGCAGTCGCCATGATACATCACAACCTGCAACAAGTGGGGATAAAACCCTGAGTACGACAAAGTACTCAGCTAGACTTACCCGTCAGAAACCAGAAATAAGGTGACACCAAGGATCATGCAAGGCTGATATAAAGTGGGGCTAGCTTGACAACATTTTGCATAAAAGCTTAATATATATGATCAATCATTAATGCTTAAGCATCAAGTTAATTATCATTAACCTATCATCTATATTAGAACATGTACTAGAGCACTCACTTTATTAGGAGCAAACAATATTAACCATAGCAGGTATAAATTGAGGCAACATTTCCATCGTGATCCAATTAACCATCAGTTCAATTTAATTGAATCTACGTTGCCGCTGCTCAAGTCAAGTGCTCACTAACCGGGAGCGACGGCGATTCGAATCGAATTCCTATCCAGCTGGAGGGGTATTTCTAACACTCACCGTGCAGACCCCTGCCAGGGTCGCACAGGCCACCGTTTCATATGATTCAGGAATCGCGGGTCCGAATAATGTCGCGACCCCAAGGGCGACACTCTGCCATGTGATATGGACTCTAACCCCCCCTTGGTCTCACGCCAATGTCCCCAAGCACATCCTTTCTCTCCTCCAAGAAGCAACCTACCATTCGATTCCCGGCCTGAATCACATTACTCGGCTTCGCGGTCGGAACGGCTTATCCGGCCAACTAAGTGTTAGACTGCGTTCAACATGACTCAAGGACGTACAGCGAATCGGTCCTTAAACGACTCAGACGGGGATAGATTCACACCCAAGACCTCCATGTCTTGTTGCTTCACTATCGTCATCCCGCCCGGTCTCATTTCATTTTATTAACACATGGTTCCATTCCACGATAGCAAATATAGCCAACCGTGCCATATATGAATATCCCTATATCTCGCAGGTGACAGGAAATCACCTGACTTCTACCGCTTAAAGCAGGGCTAAGCATCTACTCGATCCTAATCTATGTAGGATTCAAGGATTCATATATCTGGACAAGGAATGATATAATGCAGCAAGGGTTTCCAACCAACTCCTACCACTTAATGCAACAATACTTATAACATATATAGAATTAATTGCTTTGAAGGTAGGAGGCTTATAATGCTCCGGGGCTTGCCTGGGATCCGACTCAAGTTAGAGTATGTCAGATAAAACTCGCTTGGCGAGCATTTCCCTTCGGGATGGATCCACCAACTCCATCTTCGGGTTTGGCTCCACCACACGTCCTTCACGTGATGCATCTAGCGTACCTAAATGAGATGCAAGATGCAAGTGTATGAATACAAAGAAGTGCAATAAACAAAGTAATCATGCAAGCATACCAAAGTTCACCTAAACCCTAGAGCTAATTAACTTAATCCCCAAGAAGACATAACATAGAAGAGGGCAAGCACATTAATCAAGAAACAAGTCTCACAAGATTACAGGGTACCACTCAAGTATCATCAAAGATGTGAGTCACATTTCAATACCCAAGCATGACAAAGTTAATCAAAGTACTAGAACTAGAAATTGCTACCTTCTGGACATCAAACCAACAGTTGAGTAATTTAATCGTAACTGGAGATCTACAACTCCAAATGACTTGCAAGAAGACATTATGGAAAGCTTATGAAATTATATAAATTTCATTTATAAACATCACAGAATGATTCCAAAGTTTAACATATCGAATTTACACAAATACCGAAACTGGTCTAACAAGACAGAGAGCAAGCAATTCTGTAACCTAACTTTAAACAGCTGTAGTTTCTAAACCATATGGCCAAATGCCACCAAATTTTAACAGCAGCTAGATCATGAAATTCACAACAACTTTGTTATAGCACACAAGACATGAAAACATCATTTGCATAGGGTAATTAACAATATCCTCAAATCTGTTCAGAAACCTCATTTGCAAGAAATAATTATTAACTTATGTTGCAAACATATAATTAGACAAAACCAACTTTACCAACATGTCACACAAGACTAATGAACACCAGAAAACATAGTGCCCAATACTAAATAATTTCTTTTAATACATTTTCTTAATTTATTTAGATAAGTAGGTGGAATTATGACCACATCATAAAGATGCTCAATAAAATTCTACCAAAATTACAGGGGTCTAAAAATGCTCTCAAAAGTCTACTGTCCAAATGTCAAGCCATTTAGACAAGTAGAGCAACCTCTATGAAAAAGACAAATAGCTATTGCAATAAATCATGTAAAAGCAAATTAAACCTAAAACTCAATATTTTCTGTGAACCCAAGGCCATATTATGAATCAATATGATAGAGAAACATCATACTCAGGTAATGGAACAATATTTTCTATTTTATCATTTATATATTATTTATAAGCTATTTATCAAGCTATAAACAAGTTAAATCAATAACTTGAGTATACAGTAAGCAATGACCATGAAATTTATACCACAGTATATCCATAGCATGACAATCCTACCATAAAAATTTCACATCAATTAGAGCATCACAACTCAAGATATACAAATAACAAAGAAAACAAGCATTTATTTTTCATTTAACAAGACCTAGGTCAAACATCCTGAAACCCGGAAACAACCTATAAGTTTTATATTTTTCTTAGACAGTGTATATTACTAGAAGACCAACAAAATTGGAATCACTAATTTTGGACTTCTAAAACTCCAGATATTGATGAAAGCAAGTTAATCTATTTCCAAAACCACTTTTCACTAATGAATTTCTACAGCACAAACACATGCATGCATGGCACAACCGATTACCCTAACATGCAGAGCAATTCACAAGGATTCCAACAAAACAAATTGCACAATTTTTGGAGCTACCTAATATGAGATATAGATTTTACAAGATAAAAGAAAATCTGTAGATTTAATGTGGTATTGCTCTTTTAGGTGGGGCCCACTCGTCATAGGGACAGAACCATCTTCTTCACAGAGACAGCGGACGTCTTCTTCTTCTTCCGGGCGCAGAGCAGAGGAGTGGGAGGGACGGCTCGGCTATGGTGGAGAGGCGGCGCTAGGGCAGCTTGGGAGGGCCACCCGGCCTGACCGCGGCCAGCTGTGGCCCACGCCCGGCAGCAGCTAGCAGCAGCGAGCAGCGCCAGAACGGCACCAGCGGCAGCTGTAGCTTCGGTGACGGCAAGCTTGGCGGCGAGTTCGGCCGAAGAAGGGATGGTGACGGAAGAGCAGCATGGCTGCCTCGGGATTGGGGAGAAGAAGATGTCGGAGAAGCTAGAGGAGGCACGCTGTGGAGAAGGAGCAGCGTAGCAGCGGTGAGGAGCTCGGCTCGGCTTGCCCATGGCAGACGCGCTCTGGCGCGCGCGTGCGGCACAGAGGCGAGGGAGGAGGCGAGCAGGGCGAGTAGAGAGGCGAGGGCTGCACGGCTTTCACTCCAGAAGGGCGCCGGGGACGCGACAGGGCAGCCACGCGGCAAGAAAACTCGGCAATGGTGGCCACGTCCACGGGCACGCGGCGTCCTTTGAGGCCTTTTACCGAGCACGTGGCGGGCGACGGTATGGCCGACGTGGGGAGCCGATTTGGGCTGCTTCCAGGCTGAATTTAGCAATGGGCCCAAAATGAAGTTTGCTCACCCTGGTCAGCTCTACCTTTCTTATTAAGGGTGCCAAGTCATTTGAGCTATGGATTAGTAGGTAATTAAGCTACAAACTGCTAGTGTCAACACATTGATAACGGTCACGGAAATTCGCTTTCGGAGGTCAAAACTCGGTCAAACTCAGTGCAACTTTTTGTATGCTACTCTCCATAATATAACCTTCAACTTTTATTTTTGGACTAACTCAAGTCACTTAACGAAATTTGGAGAACGCGAGATGCCAACGTCGGAGACACTGAAATCGGGGCTTTAAAATGGCTAAGTGCTGAAATCAGCCCTAAAACTGACTTGTGAGCCCTGTTTGAGCATGTTCCACACATTTTCATGACTTGACTCTTAAATAAAGTTTGTTCCTTATTAAATTCCCTACAACTTTGTCAATGGGTGCATAGTCATGCAAAGCTTCTAGGTCACACTTTTGAAATGGTCAAACCACAGGGCTCCAGGGTCCATACATGGTCAACCACCAATTAGAAGCATAATTAGGCAAAATGATCAACATGAACATTGTTCCATTAAGTGTCCTAAGTGTAGTTAAGGTCTTGTAGAGTTCAGCTAGAGTCATTTGGACAAGTTTGCAAGGTTTGGTTGATGATCTATAGTTCCATTAACTTAATGGGACAGATTCCAATAGGAATGGAACTTATCATTTCATGTGACTTTTTGATTCCAAACTTCATGAAACTTTTCCAGGGATCAATATAGATAGAATGTGATGTGAGACACATGAAGATATTGCCATAACACCACCCAAACATATATCTTTGAAAAGGGACCTATATGTAAAGCAATGATGCAACATCCACTTTAGGTTAGGCTCATCTCCATAGGTTGACCTTGACATTATCATCTCCACTTAATTTGTCGTGTTTGAGCTTAAACCCACTGCCTAATTGGTGATCAACACCTGGGGTGTTACAAGAAACCTACTCGATGATCTACACTTAGGGGCTTGTGGTCATCACGCAGCGCCTCGGACCCTCGTCGGAAACGCTTTCTGACAAGGTTTCTATTGGCCGACCGCGGTCTCCGACGCTGTCAAGCTAGTATGCTCCTGCAAAGGCTGCCAGTACTATGCAAGACAAACCCATCTCCCGGCTCATGCCCTGCAAACTATTCCCATTACGTGGCTATTCGCTGTTTGGGGGCTCGACTTGGTCGGACCCCTAAAAAGGACAACTGGTGGCTTCACCCACTTGCTCGTCGCCATTGACAAATTTTCCAAGTGGATCGAGGCCCGTCCTATCACCAGCATCAGGTCTGAGCAAGCTATGCTATTTTTTACCAACATCGTCCACCGCTTTGGGGTTCCTAACTGCATCATCACAGATAATGACACCTAATTCACTGGTAAAAAGTTTCTAGATTTCTGCGACAACCACCACATCCGTGTGCTCTAGTCGGCCGTAGCTCATCCTAAAACAAATGGCCAAGTAGAGCGTGCCAACGGCATGGTCCTACAAGGCCTGAAACCAATAATTTTTGACAAGCTAAACAAACACGGCAAAAAATGGGTCGCCGAGCTTCCCTCGGTCCCGTGGAGCCTAAGAACAACGCTGAGTCAAGCCATGGGGTTCACTCCGTTCTTCTTAGTCTACGGGTCCGAGGCTATGCTCCCAACCGATGTAGAATATGGATCCTCGAGGCTGAAAGCCTACAACGAGAAAAACAATGACGCCACAAGAGAGGACGCCCTCGACCAGCTCGAGGAAGCCCACGATGTGGCTCTGTTACACTCTGCCAGGTATCAGCAAAGTCTCTGACGCTACCACGATAGACACGTCCGCAGGCGGGACCTCAATGTTGGTGACCTGGTGCTACGGCGAAGCGAGAACACCAAGGGACGACACAAGCTTACGCCACCATGGGAAGGGCCATACATCATCGCGGAAGTATTGAAGCCCGGCACGTACAAACTATCGAACGAGAAAGACGAAATCTTCACCAACGCTTGGAACATTAAATAGCTACGTCGCTTTTTTTTCCTAAAGCCTCGAGACTCTGTAAATGGTTTCGCAATCCCATGATCGAATAAAGAATACATCGGTGTTCAAAGCATACATTCATAAAAACCAGGAAGGGTCGACCCTATTTTCTTAGAGTCGACCCTCCCTCGGGGGCTGCATGGGGGGGAACCCCCTGTGTCTCCAAAAAACTCACATTTTTTTCAAAAACAAGAGAACTCTTACATAGGTCGACAAGGCCACAAGTGCACCCTAAGGCTCGAGGGCTGCCGCACCGCGAGATCGCCTACACCTTCGAGCTATGGTACCTCCACTCACTCCCCCATGCCAAGGGGTGCAACCGCGCACTAAGTAGACCTAATAAAAGTTCACGAGTTTGAAAAAACTCACGTCTAATGTTCCCCTACACTTCGAATCAAGTTCTTACATAATTCACGAGGCCGCAAACGCACCCTAAGGCTCGAGGGCTGCCGAGCCACGAGATCGCCTATGCCTCCGGGCTACGGTACCTCCACTCGCTCCCTCACGCTAAGGGGTGTGACCGCGCGTTGAGAAAATCATGCAAGAATAAGATTCAAGCAAGAAAGGGGACAAAAGACTCAAACAAAAATGGACATTTAGTACGAACTTACATCTAAATGTTTTAAGGCCCCCGGGCCATCACGACCAAAGTTATAAATACTAACTTATTACACGGGCCTTCATGCCCAGGTTTGGCTCATAGGCCCTCGTCATCAGCAGGCGGAACCACCTCGACCTCGAAGAGCTTGGCAAGACGACTCCCAGGCTCCTCAGCGGCCTTGATCAGGCCCAGGCAGGTGACTTCGTTCTCCTCGTCCATCCGATCTGGATCCGTGATGAAGCCATCAGCGATGAGGTCCATGTCATACATGAACCCAGACCGAACGACTGCCAGAGCCCTCTTCACGCCATGATGAAGCCCGCCTCGTATCCTCTCGCGGACGAGGCGGCCCAGCGCCACCATCCGATGGACAAAGGAGTTCCCCGGGGCGTCCTCCTCGGTATCGACATCGGGCTCAACCCCCAAGCCATCACATACCGAGGTAATAACACCCTGGAGCAACTGAGTCCACCCAGAATCGGCTTCGAAGAGGCTCTAGAACGAGGTGGCCGTCGCCTGAGCCGTTTGCTGCTGCTTCTCCAACTCTGAAACATAAGCATCGAGTTAGCAAAAGCCGGGGACCTCGACGCCAAGGCCAGAGCCTAATGAGAAGTTTACCCTTAGAGTGGGTCTGCCAACCCACGGCCTCATCACGTAGCTCCCCGCATGTCTTCTCAAACGCTCGAAGAGTCTCATCCCTGTCATGGACCGTCGCCCTCAGCACCTCAATTTCCCCGCCGGCGCCCGAGAGAGCCTCGTCCCTCTCTCGGACCGTCTCTTTCAACGTCACAACCTCATCTTCCAAGGTTCTGACATGGGAGGATGCCATCCTGACCTGGAAGTTGAGGGCATCGCGCTGACCACTAACTAAGGCGATGTCCTCCTCGAGCTCCTTCGCACACGCCAGCAGCGGCGCAAGGTCCTCACGGGCTTTGGCAGCCTCTTCCTGAGCCCTTGCCGCATCGTCACATGCCTTAGCCTTGGCCTCTCGGGCCTGCACCGCCTCCTCCCTAACCGCCGTGTGAGCGACGCGAAGCTCTGCCGTCTCGGCGCTCTTCTGGGATAGCTGCTTGTTGGCTTCCCCGACCAGGGCCCGTTGATAGACAAGCGCCGCCCACACGCCACTCTCATGATGAATGAAGAGTGACTTGCGGCGGGAATGCTCCTTGAGCTCCTAACCATAGTTAAAACCTAACAATCAGAACCAGGGAAAAGGGAGGGATAAAGCACAAGAAGAGACTAACGAACCTGGCTTACCTCAAAGGCCTCAGACATACTCCGCACCAGGGTGTCTGAGACCATGCGCAGGGACTGCAACGAGTGCTTTTGGAGTCCCTCGAGGTACTCCTAGTGCTGCACCTCGTCCTTGTCGTCGAGCGCAAAGAAGGGCTCGGCGCTAGGGTTGGACGCGTCCCTGAATTCAAGGGTCGACCGGCCCCAGTGCGGAAGCTCCTCCGCTCGCACAAGCGCTAGCCCGGCGAAGTCAGGCCACCTGGCCGACGCCTCAGCCTGGTCACCCCCTAACACCGTAGAGGTACCGGCCCGATCTGAGGCCTCGGCCATCTCGATGACCTCCTCCTGCTTTCCTTAGTCAGCAGGGGAATCATCGACGATGAGGTCGATTAGGATCGGGGTCGACCCTTGCGGCAGGGCTAGCGCCTCGACTGCCGGCACCACCGCCTGTACGATAGGCGGTGGCACGACCGCCCCCCGTTCCACCTCGACCGCCGGCTCCGTCGGCCAGTCTTGTTGCGGCTACGGCTCCTCCGGCTGCACCGCCTCTGGCAGGGCCTCCTCCACCTCCTTCAATTTTTCAGCATCCGCCTGCCCCGCGTCGTGGACGGATGTGTCGGCCTCAGTGGCCTCAATGATCGCCTGGATCGTCGCGGTTGACCCAGGCTCTGACCCACCAGAGCCGGGCACCTCGAGCCCGGCATCACCCGGGACCGCCTCGGCCGGCCCTGACCCCCGCGCGATGGGATCAGAGCCGGTGACCTCCTAGGCGCTCGCCCCTGTCTGGGCGGCCGCCTCCCGCAACTTGAGCCGCTCCATCGCAGCCTGACACTTCGCAACCCAAGTGGTGTCATCAGCCGCCGTCCGCATCATCAGGGCGGCGCTCGACCTGAGCGCCTTCACAGGAGTCAGACCCGCGAGCTCCGCCTTACGCTTATGCCTGAGCGACAAACAAGCGTGTCAGAACAAAAAATGGGATCACCAATCACGAAAAACAGGGCGAAAAACTTACCCAGATAAGGGAACCAGGGGCCTAGACCCCGGTAGGCTAGAGCCACCCAGCGGCGCCTGTGAAAGTCCTACCATCGAGCCTCCTGCTGGTCGGGTGCTCCTCGGAGCCCTGGCTAACGGGCATCCAAGGTCCTTTGCGCTACCGACGCTAGCTGGCCTCGGGCCCTCACGCCCGTCGATGGTGCCTCGGCTTTTGACACCGACGCCACTGCTCCGACCGCCGACTGAGCCCGAGGCGCTTGGGCTCGCGGGAGCGGCGCCACCGACCCCTCTTGTGGGGCCCCAGACAAGGCGGCTCCTCTCGCTGAAGGACCCGCATCGGCCCTTCTCTCCCTTGGCTCTCCCTCCCCCTCAATGGGCGCCGAGGCTTCCCTCGACACCTGGGAGGTCGACCCCCCGATGGGCTCTAGAAAGGGCCACACATTGGGGAGGTGCGCCAGGGAAGTCATGGTGTCGTACCATGACCAGGCGTCGTCATCGCCGCTATCATCGTCCTCCCCCGAGACCGTCTTAGAGGGAGATTCCTCGATCGGGAGCCCGTCGAGGCTCTGTTGGCGACGGTGTTTCTTCAACGCCTCCTGCTCGAGGGCCTTGCGGACTTGACGCTTCTTGGCAACATCTTTCTCCTCCTTCTGGGCCGACGAGAGGCGTCGAGCCTCCCGAGCGACCCGATCTTCCAAAACCGGCGGCCGCATTTCCTTGACCGCCGACAGATCCTGTACACGGACCTCGACCGAGTTAGTGGAAGGAATCCGGAAGCAAAAGAACTTAAGATCATCAAAAACAACACTTACTAGGGGCTCGAATCCCTAGGTGGGGCGCATCGGGACCCTGTCGATGTCCTCCTACCGGAAGCTCCCCACAATCCACCGCGCACATCGGGCGACCTCGTCGAGGGAGAGGGACTCGTGCGACATCCTGCTCCCCTCCAACGACGCCTCTGGCGTCATCTCGTCGAGCCGGAGCTAGCGCTGCGTTAGCGGTAGCACCCTCCGGCGGTGGAACGTTGCGGCCACCATCCCCGCTGTCAGCCCGCACTGACGAAGCCTCCTCAGCACGTCGAGGAGCGGCTCTAGCTTTGGCTTGTTGTCTTCAACAACGTCGTACGTCCAGTTCTCCTCTCGCGCCATCAGCACCCGGCCGGAGTACTTCGGTAGCTGGTCATCGTCATTGCGGAGGTAAAACCAGCCGTCGTGCCAGCCGCTGTTCGAAGAGATCAACTACGTCGGGATGTATTGGTCGCCTTGACCAGACCGGACTTGGAGGGTGCAGCTCCCCGCGTGCACTGCGCGCCGCACCCCTCGCAGACCACCATGAAAATAGCGGTCTGCGAGATGGAGTTGGGGGCGAGGTGGTGCAGCTCCACCTTGTAGTAGTGGAGGAGCGCCCTAATGAAGGGGCTGGCCGGTATGCTAAACCCCCTCTCGTGGAAAGCCATGAAGCTCACCACGTAACCTTCTGGAGGCACCGGTTCCCGGTGGTCAGACACGACACTCTCCACTCCGGCTGGGTCCGACTCGCCCTCGGCCGCAGAAGCCCATCGCGGACCAACTCCTCTAGCTTCCTCTCAATCATCGAGGAATGGGCCCAAGCGTCCGCGGGAAGGATTTGGCTCTTGCCCACCATTGCTGTTGGAGGAACGACGCGGGCAAAGAAACAACGATGGCGCTGGACGGTGGCTGAAGGGCGCAAGATGGCAAAGGGGGCAAAGGGGGCGAAGAAAAGCAAGGAAGGCAAGAATGCAAAGGGCCTGTAAGGGTAAACGGAACCCCGGGCCTTGCTCTTATACCCCGATGGAAGTCCAACGGGCGGGCGAAAAGGTAGGAACAGTTTTCACATTCAATGACCTTACCTAACCGCTCCCCCAAAATCCACAGATATGGGCACGTGTCCACTATACACGCCATAATCGTCGCACCACACCACCCACTACTGTGCCGATCTCGCTTCCCCTCCTGAAAAGACGTGCCCAAAACGGGTAGGAGAAGGATCCGCGGATGGATATTCCCAGACGCATGGGTAACGGGCTCCGAGCCCGATATAAACCTCGAGGGATCGAAAGCTGGCCCTCGACCCGGGTTCGACAGCTGCCCTCGAGTAACAGAGTCAGGGACGACTAGGGATGCGCCCATACATGGCCAGGGCTCGAGCCACGCTCTCGAGGCACCCTAAGACGCATTCGAGGCTAAAAGAGAGGTCGATGGTGGAATCTCCTCGGAGGGAGTCATCGAGCCCTCGAATCATATCACAAGGAATCGAGATCCACGCGACTACTCTTTGGCATTTTTGAGAGCGCCTCCACGACTGCTAGCCGACTCCTATCGAATGGAGCACGGGCTCCCACTCGAATTCCCTGTTAATAGCTCACCGGAGACCGTCAGAACTCGCCCAAACGAGGGTAGTACAACGTTCCTCACCCCTCCTCCCTTTTTCTAAAAAGGGAGCATGAGGGTCGAACAATAAAAGACGGCCAAGACTCTGATCGACCTCACACGCACGAGGCTCGGGGGCTCGACCGCAGAAAGCCAAACCTCGAACAGGAAAAAATAGAACACTCCATGATACGAGAGCGTTCCTCAATAGAGCGTGTAAAAGACCTCGGAGGAGTCAAAATACTCCACCGAGGCCTCGGGGGCTACACCCGGCGGGTGCGCTCGCGCGCCCCCACCGAAAAAAGTTACGATGCTACGACTTTAGTTCATGAACTGCTGAGCCTCTGTGAGAGTGACCCACACTCACCCAAAGGCGAAGGGGCTACTGTCGGGTACCTAAAACTAGTGGTACCCACGATCAATGATTAAGAAAAACAAAATGCTACCCGCAAACGAGACGAGCCAAAATAGCGGACGAGACATCTCGACTACGTTTCGACTCGTACGAGGCACGCTCAACAGAACGCCTCGACTACATTCCGACTCGTATGAGGCAGGCTCGACAGGACGCCTCGACTATGTTTTGACTCGTACGAGGCACCCTCAACGGGGCGCCTCGATCGCGTTCTGACTCGCAAGAGGCTCGCTCGACAAGGCATCTCGACTATCAAGAAATCTCCGACTCGCACGACCCCGGGTCGGACCACTCAACCCACCTTGTTCACCAACTCTGAGACAAAAGTCAGAGCATTTAATGCAACCACCTACTACTTCCTACCATCATGGCTACAACAGTTATCGACGTGGAAGCAGTGCCGGTGTCAAATCTTACTTTTCACTGCCCATCCTAGGATGAGAGGTGAAAACCTATCACTATACGCACCATACCGTGCACTATTTTGCCACTGATCACCCTCGAGGGAGGATACGACAAGAACTGTATTCCACGATCTTGGGGATTCGGCCTTATCCACCCGTCCTCAACCCGTCCTCGACCTGGCCTCGACCCAGCCTTGACTATCATCGGTCAGCAGGGAGAAAAGGCCGACGTGGCACAGGACTCAGGGTGTTTTCACCGTCTCGTCCTCTATGTCACCATGGTGTCCAGGGATGACCGGCCATTCTCGGGGCACGTCGCTACAGCCACCTCCACAGGGATCGACAAAACTTCACCTCAGGGTGCCCTCGGCATCCCAGCCTCCTCTTACCCTATAAAAAGGGCAGGCCGGGGCTCTACAAAGGGGAAGAACAACGAAAGGCGGACGAACAACGAACAACAGACAACGAAAAACCGGTCACCATCCCACCAAAGAAGATCAACATCTCAAGCAATCTCCCTTGTACTCTCATTTTCCCTTTGAGACTTGGGCTCGGTTCCCTCTCTCACAGCTTGTAACCCGTACACAAGCACTTAGGTGCAAGGAAATACAATACTCCCTCCTCCTCGCTGAACGTAGGGCCTTCTTTTGCCCGAACCAGGATAAATCCCCGTATATCTTCCTTGCATCACCATCTAGATTAGGGACACGCATCACTTGATTCACTCGTTGGCTTAGAACACCCTTAGGACCGAACACCGACACAACCAATCGCCCATCATCGTGCTTATCAGATCTATGCAATACATATAAGCTGCGGCAACGACCCTACCCCTACGTCTGGCCAATAAAATCCCTAACCCTGAAGCTATGCTATGAAACCAGGAGGACAGTGGATGGATGGAGCAACAAAGCTACTTACATGGGCATAGATCATGAACAGGACGTGACCCCTGTCGGACGAGATCTGCGTAGTGATCACGTCGATCCCGCGGTTGTCTAGCACAGACATCACCATGGTCAGGGTGTTAGTGTGCCGCAGCGCGCACACGCTGATGTACACGTTGTCGTTGGCCACGGTCAACACCACGTTTGGCCCTATACGCGTTGTCCTTTCCAAATTCCAAACACATCAGTCGTTATTTCCATTCATATAGTGCTCGGATTACACGGGCTTGAAGCCTGACTCCCCCGCCACCATGACCCATTCTTCGTGATCCTTTTCTTGTGGATCTCCAAAGGACGTGCACAACGCGATGTCGTGGCGGGGCAAACGCACACCGTGGTCACAACATGGAATGGGCACATCTCGTCCACCTGTGATTCTACGCTAATACAAAATGAAACACGACACGTCCCAATGGGATTACAAGTGACACACACACACACACACTTATTTAGTCTAACAAATCACCCCTTTAATCCCGTTGAACTCTGACGACACCAAGCCTCTATCGAAGCTCAACATGCCTGATTCTTCCTAGGCCTTCATCAGAATATCAGCCAACTGATCATCTGTTCCAATGTGATCCACATCAACCACGCCATTCTCAACACACTCCCTAATATAGTGATACCGTGTATCAATGTGCTTACTTCTATCGTGATGGACTAGATTCTTGCTCAGTTCTATGGTTGATTTGTTGTCGACTAAAAGCCTGAACTTCTGAATCTTACTGTTTGTCAAGTCACTCACCAACATACTAAGCCAAATTCCCTGACATGCTCCAATGGCTGCTGCAACATATTCTACTTCACATGAAGAGAGTGCAACCACTCTCTATTTCTATGAGGACCAGGTCACCAGATTGGATCCAAGGAAGAAAGCCACTCTAGAAGTGCTCTTGTGGTGTACTAGATCACCAGAGTGATCACTGTCAGTGTAACCCAACAAGGATAGTTCTAAACTTTTCTCTTTTCTATATTTCAACCCAAGATGCAATGTACCTGCAATGTATCTGACAATTCTCTTCACCATTGCCCAATGCTCTTTGTCTTGTGCCTCCATGAACCTGCTAGCAACTCCCACAACATATGCAATGTTAGGCCCAGTGTTTACAAGGTACTTTAGGCTCCCAATGATGCTCTTGTACCTTGTAACATCCTTTTCAGTTCTAGGTCTTGTTGTCATAGCTTTGACACGCTGCTCCATAGGGGTATCAACTGGATTGCATACTTTCATCTGACACTACTCAACTATATTTTTTGCATAGGCACTCTAACAGATGGTAATCTCAGAGCCCTGTTGATTCACCTCCAAGCCCAAGTAATAGTTGAGCAGTCCCGAGTCACTCATGTTGAACAATTCCATCATCTGCCTTTTGAATTTAGTAATTCTGTTACTGTCAGGGCCACAAATGATTAGATCATCAACATAAACCCCAACAAGTAGCAATGAACTACCTTCACCTCTCTTGTAAACATCATGTTCCACTTTGCATTTCACAAAACCCAGCCTGAGTAGCTCATGATTTAGCTTGGCATTCCAAGCTCTTGGTGCCTGTTTCAAGCCATACAAGGCCTTGTTGAGCTTGAGGACTTTACTTGCACTTCCATTCTTCTCAAAGCCAGGAGTCTATTTGACATACACTTCCTCAAGTAGTACACCATTGAGAAAGGCTGATTTCACATCCATGTGGTGAATTTCCCAGTTTCCATGGGCTGCCAGAGCAAGCAGAACTTTCACTGTTTCCATTCTAGCCACATGTGCAAACACTTCCTCATAATCCACCCCCTCAACCTGAGCATACCCCTTTGCAACAAGCCTTGCTTTATACTTGACAATGTTACGTTCTGATCCCTTTTCACCTTGAACACCCACTTTAGGCCAATGGCCTGCTGGTTCCTGGGTAGTTCAGAGAGCATCCATGTATTATTTTCTTTTATAGATTCTAGTTTAGCTTTTATAGCCTTTCTCCAACAATCATCCTTAAGATCTTCATCAATGTTAGCAGGCTCATCAGCTGCAAGAAGACAAACTCCACTGTACTCATAGTTTTGAATCTCTTTAGTTGTATCATATAGATTGGACATTGTTCTGAACCTGGGTGGTAGCTCATCTGCATCTAAATCTTGCTCACTTAGTGGTGTAGCCCACTGTACTCCACCTATTCAAGCTGCATTAGAACTTGCTGTAGTGTGTGTATCTGATCCCTAGGGACTCCCAAACACTGGGAACACCTGTGCAGATGGTGGTGATGCAGGCTCAAGCTCATCAGGGTGTACATTGTTTTGAACTGGCCCTATTGTCAGCTAATCTACAGTAGATTGAATGTCAGTGATGAAAAATTCAGGTCTGCCTTGACTGTCACAACTGTTACTCTAGTCCCAGCCTTTGTTCTCTTCAAAAATAACATCCCTACTAATGTGCAACTTCTTTGACTCAAGATCATACATCCTATAGCCCTTTGTTCCTTCTGCATAACCCAAAAACACCATCTTTGCAGATCTGTCAGTCAACTTCTTCACCCCTGGACCATTGTTCTTAACATGTCCAACACACCCAAACACCCTCAAATGTTCAACACTTGGTTTCTTGCCATGCCATGATTCATAAGGAGTGACTCCTTCCAAGCTCTTAGTTGGTGATCTATTTAGCATATAGATTGCAGTGGTGACTGCTTCACCCCAAAAATGAGCTGGCACACTCTTGCTTTTCATCATGCATCTAGCCATCTCAACTACAGTCTAGTTCCTCCTTTCTACTACCCCATTCTACTGTGGAGTGTATGGAGTAGTAGTATAATGTTTGATTCCAAACTCATTACAGAACACAGTGAATTGACTTGAGTTGAACTCACCCCCTCGATCAGTTCTGACAGCCTTCAGCTTCCCTTCTTTTTCATTTTCAGCTCTTGCTTTCACTTTCTTCAGACAAGCCAAAGCTTCATATTTTGATTTGAGTAGTTCAATCCACATGTACCTGCTATGGTCATCAACAACAAGCAGGAAATAGGCCTTGCCTCCTGGAGTTGTGGGTGTGATCTGTCCACATAAATTTGTATGAAATAGCTCTAGACCTTTCTGAGCTCTTTAAGACGATGCTCTTGGGAATGGGGTTCTGTGTTGCTTACCCAAAGTTCACCCCTCAAATACCTGCTCCACATGGTCCACCACAGGCACTCCTTTCACCATACCCTTCCTGCCTAGCTCCCTGAGAGCCCTGAAATTCAGATGGCCATACCTTGCATGCCAAAGCCAAGCTGTGTCAGTGATGTTCAGCAGTAGGCACACTGGTGAGGTTGGCTTGATCTGTAGTTTGTACAACCGATTGCTTATGCGTGGGGTACTCACAATCAGCCTTCTACCTTGATCAACTCAATCAAAAATCTGCAACCACCCATCCTCCAGTATCACCTTGCATCCTGCTTCCTCAAGCTGGCCAAGACTTACAATGTTGCTCTGCAATTTTGGAATGTAGTACACGTTGGTCAACACCTTGTGCTCTCCACTATGACCTGTCATGATCATGGAGCCAATGCCCTCAATACTGACACTGGAGCCATCTCCAAAACGCATTGAGCCACGTACTGATATATTAATGTTTGACAGTACTGACTTCATGCCTGTCATGTGATTTGTTGCTCCTGTATCAAGATGCCATACTCCATCCTCACATTCTACACCTTCTTCTCCTAGAGATGCACGATCTAAGGCTGCCATGGCTCGACGTCATGAACAGTTGCCAATAGCAATGTGCCCTGATCCACGTCGGCCTTAGCCAAATTTGCCTCCTCCTTCTTCTCCTCCTTTTTCTATTTCTTGGGCCTCTTGAAATCTTGTTCCCAATGACCATAAAATGTTGCAATTGCGACACCTCCCGGAGCGGTGAAGTTTTGGCACTAGCGAATACAATATGTAAAATGGTATGTTTCTTGTTTGAATCCTTATTTTGCTAGCGAAGACGGGCACATTCCACTTTTAACCATCATGTATTACTACCGGATTAAAGTAGCCACTTAAGAACACCTACATACCAATAGCCCTTAAATTAGGGCCTCTACTTTTGATTTGAGGCTCTTTTTTTAGTGTTAACTCTACTAACAACCACCTAAATTAGGAATCCTAATTTCTTTTTATCTCTCTTTTCTCACTTGCTCTATGTATTCTATGTATTTGACCCAACATAAATTCAAACAATACTGCTACGAGCCAAATTAATGAATTCAAATATGATAATTCAAATTTAAATTCAAAATTTTGAAAATCAACTGAAGTGCTTCCTTAGGGCTAGGAGAGTTCAAGTGCAGGATAGAACCAGCAAGGAAAAGAAGCCATCGGGGAGATCGAACTCAGGCAAAGGGAATCAGTAAGGCCAAGCTCGGGGTGAAGAGCTGTCGGGGAGACCAATATTAGGTAGAGGGGTGCTAGGAGGCCAAGTTCAGGTATAGTGGCGCTGTGAGACCAAGCTTGGGCAGGAAGACATCGATGCTAGGGAGGTCCACTTTAGGTAGGAGGCCATCAGGGAGGAAGCCACGATGCTGGAGGTGGGACGGAGTAGGGGAGACCGAGCTCAAATGGACTAGAGTTGTGAAGAGCGTGCAAGAGAGGTTGATCTCTGGTGGCTAGAGCTAGGGATCTACCTGGCTTGCTGCATCGACCGAGACAAAGTGGGGGAGGAGTTGTGGGGGAGGTGGGAGGCAAGTTTGACCACTGGGGAAGGTGGAAGAGGTGGCGTCAATAGGTAGCTGGATTTGTTGGCCGACGACAGTGGAGGCACCACACAAGAGAAAAGGAGTGTGCATCCATATGGGCATGGGTGAGTAAAATGGAACAAACCAAAAAGTATGGGGTGTGTAGGGTATGGGGCCAAGCAAGGGGCCTTCTAAAGTTGCTCTGACTAGCAGCTCACATGCAGAGACTTCCATTGTTTTTCATGGGAATGTCTTGGCCCATGAGATCCACTTGGGTATAGTGGCATTATAGGGGCATCATCCCTAACCATTCCAATTCTCTTTGTCTTTCTCTCTCCTTTGTTCTCTCTTGATTAATGGAGGCGGCACCCAACTATGCCTGCCTCCATTAATCTGAGGCTAGTGCCTCACAAAATCATTTGTATAGTAGTTAATCAATCGGAACGACATCACTCCCAAGGCCTGGCTTGGGCTCTGCACAATGCGTTTGCAATCAGATAGCCTCTAGGATACAACTTGAGTATTACCACCTAATTTGTATGCTTCCAGCAAGCCCGGGCATGATAGTGCATGGGTATGGATAACCTCCTCCCTATCTCTTTCTATTTCTCTTTTTTAATTGTTCACTTATAATCTCCCATCCATCTGCTCCTCAAATCTATACTTTCACTCTCGTCTCTTTCATATTATTAGATCCGGTGACACCGGAGGTGGTTCCTTTGTTATAGGAATGTGGACATCCTGTGATATAAATTTGTTTATACAAATTTAATTGTAAAACAATTTTCTGCAAAATATCTTTTGGTTTCCTCTTTGTTGTGGCAAAAAAGAACCACAAACAATGATGATCAAGGGGTTTTGGGTTGTGAGGACTTATCTAACTAAAAAAGAGATGGATAATATAGGATTGGATAAAAAATAAAAAGAAAAACATGATGCCTAATCACTAGGTATGGTTGTTAGGAGCGTGCACACATGAATTCATTGGGCTAGAACACATGTATTAATGCATTTAAGCACCATATGGCACTCATTAACCTACCTTATCAAGCCAGTGAATTATTGTATTCTCCTCAAGTTCACGCCCATAATTTTTTGTTTTCATTTTCCACTCGATGCCTCATTGCCTCTCTTCTAGCTCAACAAATCCTGCTTATTGGAAGTAGAGTCTCGATAGGATCTTTATCTTGTATAACATGCTTTGCTGGCTATAGATTAGATCTTGCTCTGGTTGTGGTCATCTAGAATTGTTGATCAAATCTGTAAAGAACAGTAAATAGTCCATGAATGGGCATATTTTGACCATATATTAACACATAGGCATGCATAGGGAGACTATGATGCTTCTTCCAAACGCTTTCGCACATCTAATCATCTCACAATTCTTCCTTTTTGTCTACCAACTATAGTTATTGATCATGAGGAGAGGGACTCATGTGTCCAACACCTCCTTCACTCTCATGTTGACAAGTACATGGACCCCATCACCCTGGGTATCCTCATTGAGCCCATAACTAGATCCCTTGGAGGGGCTGGGTCGGTCAGCCAGCCGATGTTAAATCTAACCCGGGGATGCTACATCTATTAGAGGTCAAGGAATAAATGGATAGACATGTAAACTAACTAGATTGGGACTCACCGACTAGAAAATATCTATAGATCAGGCTAGGACTCTCTTTGTAATCCTACCTATAGACTCAATAGCATCCTAAATTCCCCTACACAACATTGAGACTAATACTCAATGCACAAGCAATAAAAACACCCTAATACATTGCCACAATAGACATCTGACACCCCCTCCTAAACCAATACGAACCCTTTATAAACTCCATGTGCTACCCTTCTGTTCTATTATGCCTAATATGTTAGGATCATTGCCATCGCTATGAAGCACCGACATGCGTAGAAGAAATCTTATTCTCAACATGTACTAGGGACAATATCAATACTTGGGTGTTTGTGTGCTTAAGCATGAACCTTGTGCCACCTAATTACAATCTCACTTGACCTTTTCCAACTACCAAGTAATTCATAGTTCTCCAATGTAAGAGTGTTTGTGTCATCATTTCCTAAGTTTTGGATTGTCATTACTATGGGCATTGAATACCCTCACAATAGGGAAACATTCCAACCGAGATGGTATGGCCGAGTAGGCTATACAGGTGGCCCAAACTGGATGGGGTATCTCTACTTGGTGAACAAGGCTTAGACTAGATATACTAAGAAATCAATCAATCTATAAGAGATCCACTCGGATCTGATTCCTATTCCCTATAACAATCTAGAAAACAAACAGATACGATCAGGGTCACCTAATGTAATCCTACCCCTGTACTATATAAGGAGGGGTAGGATCCCCTTATCATCATCTTGGTTCTTAGCAATCAATCCTCGCATCATCACCACCCTTGCACCTGAGTGCACGACGCATAGAGAAGTTGTTGTCAACTGGATGTAGGGTATCCTGCACCTGAACTAGTATAAACCTATGTTCTATGTGCTACCCCTCAGATCCAATACATGCAATATGCTAATCTATCATCGGTGCTAAATCCTATAGCATGGATAGTGTTAAAGTTCTCCATTGAGATGGAAACTTAGCGATCAAATTTATTTGCCTCTAATTGAATGTTTATTTGACTCAATTGAAATTTATTGCCCTCAATTATAACTTGTGGCCACACATTGATTTTTTTCCTAAGATGTTTCGACCTCAATCAAAACTATGTTGCCACATGTCATCAAAGAATTTTCCCTTCAAATCAAATTACTTGTCGACATTTATATTGTTCTCTTTGAATTGAAAGCTCTCTCACGACATGGAAAGACCCAATTTTTATCATTATGGGCAAGGAAAGTGTTAGAAGATGCGTCACAATTTAACTTTTGCTCGGATCTCTTGTTGGTGAAGGAGGATGGAGTTGAAAGGGAGGATTCAGTTCAAATGATAGATAGTAGTTATAAACTTACAATGCATACCTTCACAGCTACCCTCCTTCCTCCTCTCATCTGATGGATCCTGCAATTAGATCCGTCCTTGCCCATCCACCACTTTTTGTTTTAGGCTATGGTAGAATGTTGCCAACCTATCACCATCCGACCTGCAGGCCTTCCTCTACCTCCATGACTACCCCTAATAGTCAGTCTGTTGTCTTGAGATATCCTTCTAAAATCTAAAGGCTGCTAGCTTAAGATCATCCTAATCCAAAATCCTAATAAACCAGTCCTAACCTTTAACCCGAGCAGAAATCCAACCAACATAACCAAGCACAAATATGGCCAGCACAATGTAAAATTGAGCACAAAGCTCAGCGGTAGCAATTTTGCAGTGCTCTGGCAAAGAGGAGTTTCATGAGCGTGTAGCAGGGACGGAGGCAGGACAACTGCTAGAGCCTAGAGGCAAAGTACAAAATAGCGGCGGTAGCGGCCGCAATTGCGGTAGCGGCCCATTGCCGCTATTGCTACCAGGTTGCGCTCTGAAGTTTGCGGCGTGGAACTTTGCGGTCGCAACGGGCCGATATAGCGGGCGCAATTGCATGTAGCGGAGCGCAATAGCGTGGGAGCAATATCCCTAACCAGCAGCCCAACCCACTACGAACGACTCACACGGTCACACCCCAACCCTAGGTCAGACACCCCCACGCATCGGCTGTAGGCTCCATTCAGCGCCGCCGCCACCACCCTTGGCCTCCAGGTTCAGCGCTGCCGCCATTGTGCTGGCCGGCCGCCGTCGAGTCGCCGTGCGCCACGCCACCACGGAGGTCGCAAAAGGGAGGGACACAAGCCAAAAGCAAAGCAAAGAAAGCACGAGTTGTTGCAGAAGACGAGGAAGAATTTGATTGTTCTGAAAGTGAAGAGGAAGAGGAAGAGAATATCCCTTATGCAAATGGAGATGGTTCAGGTGACCATGTGGCCGATGATGTTGACAATGCTGAGTGATAGTCTTGTGAACTATTTTATGGCTCATAGTGTGTTCGTTTGCAAACTCTCAATGTGATGATTTAATGTGTGGAACACCATGTTTGTTTTCTTAATTTAAGTATTTGAGACATAAGTTATTTGAGTGCAATTAAATGTCTATTTATACACATTATTCATGATATATGTACTAAAAATTATGTGAGATTATTAGGTGCCGCTATTGGAACTTATCGTCCGCAATATCGCTCGCTATCCACAATCTGCTACCTCGACGCCAATCCACTACCAACCCGCTATCCGCTATTTTTTACTTTGCCTGGAGGTGCTGCAGCATCCTTCTGCTTGCTACAAACCTTACATACTCCCTCCCCGTTCTAAATTATAAGCTATTATAACTTTCTTGGAGAGTAAAAGCATCTTAAGTTTGACTAAAATTATAGAGAGGATTACAGAGATTTTATGACATCAAATAGGTATATTATGAAAATATAATTAACTAAGAACCTAATGATATTTATCTGGTATCACAAATGTT
This sequence comes from Saccharum hybrid cultivar R570, assembly GCA_038087645.1. Lineage (NCBI taxonomy): Eukaryota > Viridiplantae > Streptophyta > Magnoliopsida > Poales > Poaceae > Saccharum > Saccharum hybrid cultivar. The sequence continues at coordinate 4,168,757 of JAQSUU010000190.1, read as the reverse complement.
ATTGTTTTTGCTATATAAATTTGGTTAAACATGAAATGTTTTGACTCTAAAAAAAGTTAGAATAACTTATAATTTGGGATGGAGAGAGTATGAATTATGGCCTAGAGTACTCGTAGGAAAGTCTAAAGTTAAGCAACTCAGCATCTATCTAAATTAAAACTAAAATACACACAGGAAGCACCACTCCTCCAGCATTTCTAGCTCTACCCTCAGCGAGTATGAGTAAGTCTTGACGCCCATCTGTTTCATGACTGAAACTTTATAAATTAGTCATCCGTTCCAAATGATAAGTCATTCTTGCTTATACATACATAGTTTTTATACTACATAATTTATCTAGATGTGTAGCAAAAGATATATTTAGAAAAAGTCTGTCTAGCAAATAACCGGTTGTTTTTGCCCCCTTCCAACAATCAGATTTTTGCCCATGCACTTATACCGTCTTATAACTATATTTACACCGTCTTATTACTATATTTACAATGGTTTCTTCAGTATAATTTATTAGAGAGAGTGATGTAATTTAGGTATTTCTATAGATTGCAAATCTCAAAAACATATATGCCAATTTTTTTCAAATTTGCAAGTTATTTTTATGGATTACAGATATTAGAGAAATATATGGTAGATTGTTCACAAATGTCAAATATCATATACAACCCTGTTAGCCCTATCTGTCCTCGTGTCCCGTTCATCCAGTCGACCAGATCTTCTGCACCGCCCGTACACCCACTGCTAACTGCGTCTGCCGCATAGGATCCTGGGGAGGGAGGACCACGCTGCACCTGATCAAGGGGTGTCCGCCATGCACGCGCACGCCCTTGGACGCTTCAGTTTCGGCTTTTGAGGGCGTCCTCTGGTTTCTGCAGAGCGTTCGCGGCTTCCCGCAGCCCCAGAACAGCAGAACGGGCCTGCTGCAGAGGCCAGACCAGCACAGGGAGAGAAGGATGGCTGGCAGCCAGCGGGCAGCTCAAGGCGTCAGCGACGCGAACGCTCATGGACGGCTGTGCGCACGCAGACTAGCGCGGGGGAAGCAAATCTGACGGACAAAAATCCGGTTGTCGACTGTTAGCAATTGTCTTTAGAAACTTAAAATTTGGAATTGAGGGAGCACAAAACTATTTTTGGCAAAACTAGTTTTTTTTAGAAAAAGTTTTAGAGGAGAAAGTATTTTTTTTTTCAGAGCAGCAGCAGAAAGTAGTTGAGAGAGAGGCAAAGCCCGAGCCTCTCCTGGACCTTGATGGCCTCAATTGAGGCCCAGCTGCAGCGGCCCAATAATCTAAACTTATTGGGTCCTGATCCCTGAAGAGACGTTGTTTATGCCTGGCCCGCCAGAAACATGTAATGCATGACGGCTGCAGTTCCACGCTTATATTATGCCTGGTCCGCCAGAAACACTATATAGACTAACTGGATACCCATATAGGCACCCAAACCCAAAATAGGTATTGGATGGTATTGTTTCGGCCTCCAACAGAGTACCTAGATGTGAGACCCATTTTGGGTTGCAGTAGAGTCACAACCCAAATATGAGTATTTTCTCTTCTGTAAACTCATTTGCAGAAAGGGTTTTCTTGTAGGTCTTGTTGTTGGAGAAGACAAAAAATGGGTATTGAACCCTTTGCCTGTAGCGCTACCCAAACGTGGAATGAGTCTTGTATCAGTGGCGGATCCCGAACAAAAATCCACCTATGGCGAACTTTGCACTAATGATTTATGTGACATAACAATCATATAGAAATAGATAATAATATAGCAAAATAGCGATATATTTATATATCTATATCTATAAACAATGTCACAATCTCACAAATAGCATTCTTATTATATTAAAAATATGATTTTTTTGTTAACAATTGATCATAAACATTACTAATAGATTAAATTCAAACATCAGATAATTCTAGTGATGGTGAATGAACATAGCAATCGAAGATTCAACACTAAGTTTGTCGTGGAGGACGTAGCAAATTTATTAGATGGCTTGAAATTGCTTCATAATCATTTGATCATCAAGCCCTTTAAACATCGAAGTTTAAACCATCAAATAATCATCGGACTGCAGCAGCAAGAGAATCAAATTCATAATTGGATGGCTTAAATTCACTTCCGCCTGGGCCCATGGGCTTCTCATCACGTGGAGTCGTGGTCACGTGTCCCAATAGGCAAGTGCGGACGTGCGGTAATACTTCCCTCCCCAACCAATCGTTTTCGTCTTCGTTTTCGTCGGTCATCGACTCCTCGCAAAAACAGAGACGCAGAAGCTCCGCCACAGCTGCCAGGGTTCGTCCGAGCTGGGATCCGAGGGCTTGCCGGCGGGGAGGTCTGTCGGACCCAGCGCTCGCCATATTGGTATGTCTTGTATTTTGGGTGATATTGTTGGAGGTAGTCTTAAGATAGGAAAGACTATTGGCCTCGCCTGATTAGACAGGAAGAGAGCCGATCGACGACGGCGGCGCGACCAGATCCTGGTTCCAGAAGTCTCTACTACCCCTATTAGCTAGTATACTAACGGCATATTCGCTTAGCTGATAAACCATGGCTAAAAGTACTGTTTACTAATGTGTTATGAGAGAAAAATACTGTTGAATGGTTGACTGATTTGGCCGATAGACTCGGGCGAACAGAGCGTTGAGCTTGAAGGCGGCGCGACCAGATCCTGGTTTTCTCAGCGATCTGCATGCGTCGCTCGACCAGCTCAGCAGTTTTCCTGGTCGTCAGTCCACAGGAGGCCAAACGCCCAAACCTAGGCACCGTTTAGATGCCAAAAATTTTGCCAAAATTTTCAGATTCCTCATCACATCGAATCTTTAAACGTATGCATAAAGCATTAAATATAGATAAAAAATAAAACTAATTACACAGTTTAGACGAAATGGACGAGACAAATCTTTTAAGCCTAATTAGACTATGATTGGACAATATTTGCCAAATAACAACGAAACTGCTACAGTAACGTTTTGCTAAAAATTTTACCAACTAAACAGCCCCTAGTTAGCGTCAGCCGTCGTCTACTGGCCGGTCTGCACTCTGCAACAAGGATGAACGTCCGGCCGGCCCTCCTCCCTCCATTATTCGATCTAGACCGCCGACGCACATACGGAGGCCCCGAAGTCACGCGCGTGCATGCATGCATTATATTTATTTAGGCTCCGTTCACTTCCCAAAATATTTCACATGCCATCCGTCACATCGAATCTTTGGACCTATGCATGGAGCATTAAATGTAGGTAAAAAAATAACTAATTATACAGTTTGTCTGTAAAGGTCGAGATAAATCTTTTGAGCCTAATTAATTCATGGTTGGATAAATTTTGCCAAATAACAACAAAAATGCTACAGAAATATTTCCCCCAAATATTTCGGAACTGAACACAACCTTATCTGCGCCTTATTAGCTGCGGCCTGTATACGGTACAGCGTGCACCGTGCACGTCTACCAGTGGCGTGTGGCTAGCTGTTTTGAACTCACTTCGCGATATATATTGTTAGATCCTCCCTCTATTTCAAATTACAAGATATTCCAAGAATTTTGGAGAGTCAAAGCATCTTAAGTTTGACCAAAATTATAGAGAAAATTACAAAAAATTATAACATCAAATAGGTATACTATGAAAATATAATTAATAAATAATCTAATGATACTTAATTGATGTCATAAATATTATTATCTTATCATATAAATTTAGTCAAACTTAAGATCCTTTGACTCTCCAAGATTCCTGAAATGCCTTATAATTTAGGATGGAGGGAGTATTTAGACAATTTTCAAGTCAATTTAATCTAAAAAAATAATTGTATCATGATGATGTCATATGAGAAAATAAGCAATAACATCATGGCATCATATATGTTCATCCGAAATTCATAAGCATGATCAACATGATTATAAGCATCAAACCATGACAAAACGTATATACCAGCAAGATCATAAAACATGTATGAATCAAAAGCATGATAAAAAAACATATAACCATGTCATATAAAATATACCAGAAAACGAACAAACCATGAACATAACATAAACAGGGATAAACACATACATCCATGGCATATTAAACGCAACAGAGATAGTACAAAGCATAAATATCAAGATGTTAATATAAGATGATGATGAGTTTAGGGTGTACCCAGAGGAGGGTCCCATGCCGAGGGCATTGGAGGCTCCATTCTCACTTGTACTACTCATGGTAGAAACAGTGAGTTGCTTGAAGTAGTGGACCGCAGTTGATGCAGGAAGAGGATCGCAGTGCCGTCCGCGCCTTCGGGAAGAAGAACGAGCAGATGATGTTGCCGGGAAGACGAACGAGCAGTTGCGTAGTCGCTCCCCAAAAACCTAATCGCCGCACACTCCGAGCAAGATTCTTAGGCGGCAAAGACTTCGGAGGCACCTGCTCTCTCATGGTTTCGTGCGCGTAGAATCATGAGACGAGGAGAGTCATCTCGCAGTAGAGGATATGGTGTCTGTCTATGTTGTCTATTTTTTCCAGGAGAAGAAGGATAGGCGCGAGGACTCTTATTCCCACAGCGGAGAGGAGAAGGGCCAGCTGAGAGATCAGGAGACGGTAACTCATGGGATTAATACCAACCCACCTTCACCATAATGCAAAAGAGTTGAAACTCCTGCAACTATGAGAGGTGAGTGGAAAAACCGAGCCATGCCATGCCCGCTCGTCGCCTGCCACGCCCATGGCCCAGCCCGGCCGCCGCCGGCGGCGGCGCGCGCGTGTGTGGCACGTCTTTATCCTTTCCACATCCTCCAATATAGACGGATAAAATCCAACCATATAAGTTAATTCAACATTTAGTCAAACTCCTATACGGTACAAATCATACACCATATAATGTTACGAACCATAAAGTTTATTGATTTATTAAATATATTATGGGCCAAGCCCACAATAAATCCAACATATATGACGTACGCGTCAAGCGCGTTCGTTCAACACACGTTGAGAGCTAAGTATTAACTATGTACCGAGGTCAAAATGTTCCAGTAGCAACAGCTTAACTAACGCGGGAGCGAGGAGGCATATGTACCACATACACTACCGGAGACACGCTCTTTGCCGAGTGTCACACGCTTTGCCGAGTGCAATTTATCGGGCACTCGGCAAAGAGGCGATTTGCCAAGTGTCGTACTCGGTAAATAAATGCACACGACAAATCGATGGTTTGCCTAGTGCCAGACATTCAGCAAAGGTTGGCACTCGGCAAATAAGCAGTTTGCCTAGTGTTCGGCACACGGCAAAGTGACGCACTCGGCAAAGACACAGTTTAGCTAACGGTAACTAACCCGCCGTTAGGCTTTGCCGAGTGTTTTGTTTGATACTCAGCAAAGTGACCGTTTTGCCTAGTATTTTCTCCTGACACGAGACAAAGTTACCATTTTGCCTATTGTTTTCTCCGGACACTCGGCAAATGTTTTTTTTCATTTCTAGCCTCCAAACTTTTTCTGCTAATGTCATACAGTAACCTTGACTCCATGTGAAAGTTTGGTACCTTTCTCAATCTATTTGCTATATATAGTTAATTTACCTCATTTAATTGAATTTTTGGGATAACTCAAATTTGAACTGCAGGTGGTTCGAATAATTTTAAAAATAAATAAATAATGATATTCATGTTATTTCAAATCGAATAAAGTTAAAATCCAGGAAGTTACATCAAATTTCAAACATCTTGCTCATGAAGCATGAGCACGAACTTGTGGCCGAGTTGTTTTTAAATTCTATAAAAACCAAACGAAGTCTGAAAATCACGAGATTTGTCAAAATGTCATGGTATCATATGTGGAGGTTGTGATAAAAATTTGAGAAGTTTTCACGAAAGTTGTCACGTACGAGTACGATGTTTATAAATAAGAACATCACCGAAGAAGTTTCAGATAGTTGAGAAGGATACGGTAAGATCCGGTGTCAAATTGAGTGTCCAGTTGGAGTTTCACTTTGAAACTTTTTGTATAGTGAATAGACAACAAAGATTATTTCTTGTGAAATTTTGGTAATTTTTCGGATCCGTTTGCTAATTTTAATTTGTTAACCACAATTATAGAATTTTAGAATTCTAATAAATAGAATTTAAGCTATATATAACCGCATGAAATAATGACCGAATATTCGTAGGAGCTTCGAATAGACATTGTAGAGTGTATTTAACAAGTTATTTTAGAAGTTAATTAATCGGAACAAATTAGGTAAACATGGTTTTGAAAAGAAATGAAGAAAATGAACACATAAAATAACAGGTGCCCTTTGCCGAGTGTCTGCAGTTAGGCACTTGGCAAAGTGTTACTAAAAAATAATAACAGTTTGTCAAGTGACTTAAAAAAATTTCACTCTTTGCCGAGTGTTGGATCAAGGGCACTCGACAAAGATTTTAAACAAAAAAATTTTAAAGTGATTTTTATATAAAAATTAATTTTTTTCACTTTTTGCTGAGTGCTAGATTTAGGGCACTCGGCAAACATTTTAAACAATACATTTTTGGATTGATTTTTTATATAAAAATAATAAAAAAAACTCTTTGTTGAGTGCCACATCAAGGGCATTCGGCAAAGGCGATTTATAGGCGCCCACCGTGCGCACGCCCACCCACGCTAGCTCACAAGGCCGCCTCGCCCACCCATGACAGAGCAGCTCGCAAGGCTGCCTCGCCCTCCTCGACCCCCGCCACCGACCCTTGCCCCAGCCCCACCACCGCCTCTCCCACCCCCCGTCCCCACCCCCAAGCTCAGCCCCATGGGCCAATGGAGCCGCCGGTCGCTCGCCAGAGCCGGCCGTCGGCGAATGCGCCGCCCCTCCCCCCGTCCCCGCCCCCACGCTCAGCCCCGCGCGCCACCCCCAGAACCGCCCCGCCCCCGGCCGGTCGCTCGCCGGAGCCGACCGCCAACGAATGCGTCTCCAGCCATGTGCACGCCCACCCTCGCTGGCCGTAGGAGGAGGAGGTGGCCTGCCCTCAGAAAGTTGGCCGCGGTTAGCCGCCCCCCACGCCCCGGCCCTGGCCCCCATCAAGCCGACCCCCGTGCCGCGGTCCTGGCGACCTGCCCCGCTGGCCCCGGCGCCCCGCCCTGCCGGTGCCGCCGGTGCCTTGCCCGCCGCAGCCCCGACCCCTTCACCGCCACTGCCCTACGACGCCCACAAGGTATGCCCTTTCCGATCGTTCCTTTCGAAGTAGTAGTAGTAGTTGTTGTTAGTGGCGGTGGAGGTGGGGGTGGCGGTGGCGGTGTGGCGGTGGGGGCGGCGGTGGCGGTGTGGTGGTGGCGGTGGCGGTGGCGGTGGGGTGGTGATTGTGGAGGTGGAGGTGGTTGTAGTAGTAGTAGTGTTAGTAGTAGTAGGTTAGTAGTAGTGTAAGTAGTAGTAGTAGTGTTAGTAGTAGTAGTGTTTCTTGGATATATTCTTTGGCATGGATTGAGTATTAAACTACATGTCTTCCCTTGATATATATGTGGTTGTCGGCCATCGTGCCACTGTTTCTTGTAGGTTTTGGAAACCTCACCATGCAGGAGAGGCGGTGCCAAAATTTTGAGTTCTCACTATTATGTTCCCTTTTTTGCAAGAGAAGACCCCGTCAGAGCCGAGCCAAAGTATCCCGATCCTCTTCGTCACCGCTGCGGGTCTGCCTGCACCGCATCTCCTTGCCACTGCACCGACCCACCACGGCCCCACTAGCCTGACTCCACCGCCACCCAAGGTATAACCTGTCTTTCCGTATCATGGTCGTGTATCGCGTAACCCAGTTAGGCGTCTGCTGTTTGGAAGAGATACGGTTGGAATTATGCAGATCTTTGCATATCTATAACCGTATCTGTTTTGAATTGTCCACATTTTTTGGACAGCCCACGGATATGTAGATGGGGTTAGTTTCCATGGTCTGCTCTGATCTGAGACAGAGTTTCAGCATCATCTCCCTGTTGTTCTCCAGATACACACTCTCCCTGCCAGGACGTGTATCTGGAGAACAGCGAGAGGTGCTGCTGAAATTCTATCTTGGATCAAAGTAGAGCATGGGAACTAACCTCATCTATGCATCCTCGGGTGGGATTAGGACCTATCCTCACCTATTAGATTGTAGGAACATCGTGTAGATGCAATTGGTGGTTATGTTACTCTCTGATATATATGTTAGATGATGGATGATCGTGAGTGGATGTACACGGGCCCCTCAAGTCAGGGTCAGGTCACCAATGAATGGATCAACAAGACCGATGATTTCTTGAAAACAGGCATTTGATGAGGCTGGTAAAGGAGCAAGTAAAATCTTCTGTCCCTGTAGTAAGTGTGTAAACAGAAAAAGACAAACAAAGAAGGTCATGGGGCAACATCTTTGGAAGAATGGATTTACACCAGACTATACCTGGTGGGTCTACCATGGTGAAGCCGATCGTATGAGAGAGAGGTCGTGAGACAACACGTCGAGGATTATGATGTTGATGCTAGGGTAGCAGATATGTTAGATGACTTTCACGGGGCACAATTGGCTGAAGGACGTATGGAGGAGCTAGAGGCAACCGCAAAGGCGTTCTACAATATGTTTTCTTCGGCATAGAAACCCTTTTATGGCTAGACAAAGGTTTCTAAACTGAATGCCATTGGACGCATAATGGCGTTAAAGTCTCAGTTTAGCCTGAGTCGAGACACCTACGATGGTATGTTGACAGTTATTGGCTCCCTGCTTTCGGAGGGACACATTCTGCAAAAGAGCATGTACGAGTCATAGAAACTCCTTCGTGCACTTCCGTATGAGCAGATACATGCTTGTCCGAAGGAGTGCGTCCTATCTAGGAAAGAACACGTGGAAGCAAAAGTATTGTCCAAAGTGTAAATCCTCTAGGTTCATTGAGGTAGACTCTAGTGATAGCCAGAAGCGGCAGCTTGACATCCCCGTGATAATCCTACGGCACCTTCCGTTCATACCGAGGATCCAACGGCTATACATGACCGAGGAATCCGCGATACATATGACATGGCACAAAAATGGCAAATGATACAATTCTAACAAGTTGGTACATGCATCCGATGGTGCAAGCATGGACCCGCTTTGATGGCATTCATCATGAGAAAGCTAAAGAGGCTTGTAATGTACGTGTTGTGCGGGCAACAGATGTGGCAGAACCTCCTAAATAATATGGCCCACATGCACCTATCATTGCCTCAAAGACCTCTGACGGCTATGCATGTGTACCACAGAACTTAAGAAGTCCATCGGGTGTCCTCAGGAAACCTAAATCAGCTACGATTTTCCAAGCAGGATCCCACTATAGAGGCATTACAGTATTACAACCATTTATATAACAAATTACATCAGAGTAAAAGTGCAAAAGTCTTACATATCATAATTTACAAACCATTTGTTCCAAACCTTACAAACCTTAAGTTTAGTTATTACAACTATAGTAGTGGAGTAACATTAGTAACTTTATTACAGACCACAGAAACGGATTGCTCTGCCCAAGAGCCAAACATACTACTGATCGTCGCTTACCGCAAAGACGGCCATGCAGCAAGGTTCAAAACAAACTTGCTCATAAGACATACCTGCAACAAGGGTTTAACAAACCATGAGTACAAAAGTACTCCACAAGACTTAACCGACGAAAAGGGTGGAGAAGACTCAGGAATGCAGGCTTAAGGGAATCAAGGTGAGGATGTAGCAAGAATGAAAGTTCTTTTGTGTAAAAGCTACTAATAATGAGTCCTTAAGATCAGCATTTTAAATCATCGTTTGTCATTAACAGAATGTAAGTGACCCTAGTCTAGATCAGGTAACTTATACAACTTCTTTCTTAACCTATGACCGAAGTTCCACTTGATTATTACGAAGTTAAACAGCAAATCGAGTCTCCATATCTGAGGAGCAACGATGATCCAAACCGCTTATCTACCTAGCTGGGGCTTCCTAACCACATGATATATGCGGGACTCAAACCCCATATATCAACCTTCACTCAGATCCTCCAAAACGTGACCGGATCCAGTGCCACCCGAGAGCACAGTACACCTCCAATCTAGCCCCTTGACTATGAGGGTACACACTACTCTCACCATCTCTCAACTCTCAGTGCACGGTCAGCCGTTCACGGGATAGAATAGCCGAGGTAGGGCTTACCATGGGTATGTGGTTAGTACTATAATGTCTCAACAAACATAGTTCAACAACGAACGGTCCTTAACCGACACAGACGAAAACACTATATCAATACTCCTTTCCCGACGCAAGTCCACCGACTGGTCTCAAATTAACATCATCATTCATTCAGTTGTTCCACAACAACCCTTCAAACTTTATTAAACATTTTCAAAGTTTTCACATTAAGCAAGGCTAAGCATACTAAGTTTTTTCAAATAAAACAGTAACAAGGATAATATTGAAGTATCAAGAATGGTAGTGCACTAATTAGGTTATCACTCAACTTTTATCAACTAATGCAACAAAGCATTAACATAAGTGAAGTAAAGCTTTTCAAAATACAAGGAAGGTTTAAATGCATCCAGGGCTTGCCTTTGTCAATGGGAATTTCTGGTTCAGGGTCAGTCCCACAAATATCGAATCCAACTTCCACTGGCGACTGCTCTTCTTCGGGGACTGGTGCGAGCACGTTAATCTCTTCGTTCACGGGGACTATACGAGATAACATGACATTCTTCAACATGATGAAGTAATAAACATGATGCTTGATGATGGTATGACAAATTAAGAACTTGACTACAACTTTCCTTCACAATACAGTTGCAAAACAACAAAACTAAGTGTATTAGGGTTTCAACAAGTTTTACTTCACATGAAATGTCATTAGGGTTCACTAATTATATGTTTAAATATGATCTCAAATAACTAAATAAGATGCCAAAAATCATTAAGTGTTAATGACCCAAGGTCAACAATCAATTCCAAAGTCAAACAAAATCCTAAATTATCAAGTTAAACACATGTTTAATTAATTAATTAAGGCAAAAATTAAGAATAAAATAAATTTTATCCAATTAAGCCCAAACTTTTCTACAAATTAGAATTACCCTAAAATAGTACCAAATTAATTTCATGATTTTTGGACTATTATTTTAATTACTAAAATTCATGGAAGTTGCATTTAATAATTAATTGAGCTATTTAACTCACATACAAAAATACTTAAATTTCAAGTTTTATATTTTTCCTAGGTAGTACACATCACAGAGAGGATACTTAATTTTTTTAGAATTTTTAGAGCTCTAAATAATTCACACTAAAATAAACAAAAATTGATACTATTTGGTATTTTAGAAAAGAAGAAAAGCATTTTCCTCTTTTCCACTCGGACTGGGTCGGCCCAACAACCCCCTGCGCTTGACCCTACTGCGGCACAGATCCCTTTTTCCCTCTCTCTCTCTCCCTTTCCTCCCACCAGGCCTAGCTCAACACCAGGCTGCAAACACCCAAGGCCCGAGCTTATCATGGCCTTGGTCCAACCCGAGCTCACCGGGGCTCGGCCGGCCGGTGGCGGCACTACACGCCGATGCCGAGGTCATCGCTGACCCAACCACCACCCACACACCCCTACCCCCTCCCGCACTGGCCAACGACGTTGAGCTCACGAAAACAGCGGCAAGCGGAGCACAGCCGTGACCATGGCGGCCACGGCGGAGCAGAGGCGGCGCTCTAGAACTGTGAGGCAATAAGAGCGGAATTGCTAACGTGGATAGCTATAGGGTGTTGAGGAGAAGCTAATGCACAAAACAAATCAGCAATTGGCTCACCAGAGCGCCCTGACCAAGAAGTGGTGGTCGCGGCGAAGCTTTGCTCGGCAGTGTGGAAGACGGTGCTGCACGTGCTGTTCCAGTGAGTCGGGGTGCCGTGAGTGGGCTAGGACGGTGCGATAGGATGAGGTGATGCTGGTGTTAAGAGGAATTGGAGTGAGCTATATCTATTGCGGTGAAATGTGCCAGCGGTGAGAGGATACCGGCGGCGGTGGCTAAAACAGAGGAGGAGAAGAGAATGAAGATGGCGACCTCCAGGGTAGATAAGGGTGAGCAAGCGGCTTCTGGACGTCCAGTAGCTGCTTGCGACGCAACCAGGTAGGCAGCTGCGTGTCCTCCCGCACGAGCGCGGCGCTGGAGGGCGGCGGACGCCGGCAAGCAGGAGGTGGCGCCCTGTTCTCAAACCGATTTTCAAGTATTTACAAAAATGCCACTGATAGAAATTCCCAAATTACTTTCAAATTTTTTAAAGAACTTGAAATTCTCCAAATACAAAAGTTGCTCAACTTTTCAGATCCTACAACTTTCTCAATAAAACCTTTTTCAAATTCAGCTTAAATTTTGAAATTTGAATTTGAAATCAAAAGGGGATAATATTTGGAAATTGATAAATTCAAAATTACTTTGAATTTTTTATTGAAACTTCAAAAAATCAAAATACCAAAGTTGTACATCTTGATAAGACTTGCAACTTTTCTGTTTAAACCATTTTCAAATTCTTCCTCCATTTTAAAATTGGAATAGGGAAATGAAAAGGGGTCAAATTTGGGATTTGAATCTTTTCAAAATTACTCCAAATTTTATACTAAAACTTTGAAAACTCCAAAAACCAAAGTTGTACAACTTGACAAGATCTACAACTTTGGTCTTTGGCTCACCCCCAAATTCTTTTTAGATTTTGAATTACACAAAAGGGGGTAAAATGGGGTTTTCCGGAAATCAGGGTTTTGAATCAAATTCAAACTCGATTTGGTTTCTACATTAATTGATGATTAATTAGTGATTACAACTATCATACAAATGTACCATTGGGTCAAACCGCACTTGACCTTCCCAATGCCACATTTGTTTAAACTAATTTTGAATTATAAATTCGTTTTAATAAACCTCCCAATTTGAATTCGAATTTGAATTGAAAAACTTAGGGCAAGTTTTGGAACTCAAATTCAACCTCAAACTTGGAGTTAATTTTTAATTGTTGCACTGGAGTTTATCGCCTACACCTGACACTAGTGTAGAGCATAGCTTTACACCTCAAATTAAATAGGGCATAATCCAAGTATTTGAAATGACATTCAAAACTAGGGTTTTGGATTCAAGTCAAACATCACAAGAACTCAATCAATCTATGAATGTAAATTTGTTTTAGTTGATGCACATTAGGGTTGACTGAAACATAAATGCTTTGCAATGCATATGATGACATGGCCAGTTTTAGTTACCATAACACCAGGGGTGTTACTACAGATGGGTTCAATCTTTATGGAATGATGGCTGCCCCATACACATGTTGGCACGTGTTCGTTATCCTTCTCAATCTCCCCTCGGCGTATGCTTTCAAAGACAGAATGTATTCTTGTCGTTGATAATTCCTAGACACCCGGGAATAATATGGGTGTGTTCATGGAGCTTGTGATTGATGAATTGATCCGTGCATGGAAGGAAGGGGTATGGACATACAACTGAGCTACAAAGACAAACTTTAAAATGCATGTTTGGTACCACTACTCCCTGCATGACTTCCTAGTGTATGGGATATTCTGCGTCTGGTGTGTTCATGGGAAGTTCCCATGCCCAGTATGCAAGGAAGGTATGAGGTTCGTTTGGTTACAGAAGGGTGGCAAGTATTCGTCGTTTGACAAACATCGATAATTCCTCCCTCTTGACCATCCATTCAGATGAGACATTAAGAACTTTATGAAAGGTGTCATAGTGACAGACCCTGCACCCCAGATGATGATTGCTATCGTGGTTCGTGAATAGATAGATGCTCTCGTGGTCAATGAAGAAGGAGGTGGTTTTGTGGGATATGGTGAGCAACATATGTGGACTCATAAGTCGGGCTTGACTCAGCTCCCCTATTTTGATGACCTACTCCTTCCACACAACATTGATGTACTGAAAAGAATGTCGCCGAGGTACTTTGGGCAGCAATCATGGAGATTCCTGATAAGTCAAAGGACAACGTTAAGGCTAGAGTGGATCTAGCAACGTTATGCGATAGACCAAACCAAGAGATGAAGCCTCCTAGTCGCGGCACGACATGGAGAAGGCCTAAGGCCAATTTTGTCTTGACCAGCGCCCAAAGGAGGGAAGTACTAGAATGGATGCAGATGTTAATATTCCCTGATGGGTATGCAGCTAATCTGAGGAGGGGAGTGAACTTATCTATTGTGCGAGTCTTAGGGATGAAGAGTCATGACTACCACATATGGATTGAGCGGCTTCTTCCGGCGATGGTTCGAGGCTATGTCCCTGAGCATGTATAGCTAGTGTTGACATAGTTGAGCTATTTCTTCCACTAGCTTTGTGCCAAGGAGTTACCTCGGACCATGATTGAAGACTTGGAAAGAATGGCGCCTATATTGTTGTGTAAGTTGGAGAAGATCTTTCCACCCGGCTTCTTTAATCCGATGCAATATTTGATTTTGCACCTCCCGTATGAGGCACAAATGGGGGGCATGTAGGGCTATTGGTGCTATCCAATCGAGAGATGTCTAAAGGTTCTTTAAAATAAATGTAGAAATAAATGCAAAATCGAGGCTTTCATTACAGAGGCATACATTCTAGAGGAGGTGCCGAACTTCATAACAACATACTATGGTGACAACCTCCCTAGCGTGCGTAATCCACCTCGTTATAATGTGAAGCACCTCTGGTTAACCAGAAAACTCAAATGTGATACAATACTAGTCCCAAGAGGCTAGTAACACATTTATTACATCAGATAGGTCTCATTGCAGTAGTCTCGACAAGCGTGGACAATGAAGACATGCCATGAATAAAAGTAACCACAACATAATACAGGTCCAACAGACCCAGAAAAAGATCTCACTAATACATATCATCTGACGGATTCCAATGCCACAAGCTTAGTTGGGTGCAGACACGACCTTATTTGTACGCCATGTCAGGGTTGAAGTCCGGATCTTCCTCTGTTCAACAAAGCGTATTCAACAAATCCAACCTTACCTTATGGAATGAGATATCAGTATATGCATATGGATAAATCAAGGATAAGACTTGGTTTATTTGCATAAAGCTATCTTTTTACACGTGCAGGGTTTTATTTTATAAATACCTTTGCAAAAGACATATATTTTTCATATATAATAGTATTTCTGAAAAAAGGGTTGATCAAAATTTTATGTGTTGCTGAACCCTTTGTTCCCGCAACATATGGCAGACAACCATTCATTTCCAAAATCACACTCTCATATTTTCACTCATCCCAACCCATCTAGTTGTTGAAACCAAACCATAACTCGTCCGATACCGCAGACACGTCTATCTGGATAAATTTTATACTCTACAGAGGTTGTATACTTTCCCCACAAGTAGGATACCATAGCTTAACACCGTCGTATAAGCATAGATCCATCAAAGCCATTACCCTCCATAGCTAAGTAATGACGCTCACCACAGGAACACTAAGGCCATATCTCATAATACAACAATTTACAGAGCTCTTTGCATTTCATATATTTTCTCAATTTCCACATACATATTTTAGTGTCTCGTTGCACACCTACCTCCAGGTGATTGCCATACCAACTAGAGAGATTTAAGCTAAGCCCTTCCCATACAAGGCGAGTGGTTGTACGAAAATGAGTTAGACAAGATGAATCATCAACTCAGTCCGTAATCGAGACAAGGCGGATATCTTCATGCTTAACCACAAAAGGAACAAGCCCCAACACCACGGTATAACACAAAAGAAACACCGATCCGCCCCATCTCTAGGGTAATCACCATTTATGACTTGTTCATTAACCCTTTTATCATACCCACAATTCATTTTCACAACTCACATAGTTTTTCTTTTAAAATCATTGTATTTGAGAAAACATAGTAATGAGTATCCATGATGAGTATCAAATCCTAAGCATACTAAATAATTATATTTTACCATAGCATATTATTTGTCTCTAAGTTTGAATAAGACAATTATCAGGTAATATCAATTCAAGGATGGTTATTCAAATGGGTCTTAACTAAGAAGCGAAAATACTTCATACGTATATCGTACATGCAATATTTAAAACGGCTTCTACGAGTTGTGTTTAAAAATATGATCAATATGCATCAAAGGGAAATAGGCTGGACTTGCCTCTGTCGGCGTCCTTGACAAACTCCTGCTGGCAGTCCGATTCCTCGGTGTCGAACTCACGGTACTCGCCTCCAACGTCCTCGTTCTCTAGCTCGTTCACTCCGTCAGCTAAAAGTACCCAACGAGCGCAACAAACAAACAAACACAAATAAATAATCACATAAATTCAAATGAGCTCTAAAAAATTATGAAATTTATATAAGAGATAGATTATAATTTTAGATGAATTTAGAAAGAATAATATTTGGAATCGGAGTTGGCATGTGGCTTTGCAAGATGCCCGAATTTTAATTACGCAGAAAAGAATAATGCGTGATTAAGGAATGGGTGATCACGTGGGCATTTAGCTTGGCTAGTAGTGCATGGTGTATACTATACGTGTGCTATTTGGATTGAGTTATAACTTGGGACCCACACGTCATACACACCTGCATGGAAAGGGAGAGAGAAAAGCTAGCAAGTGTCTTCTTCTTGTTTCTTGCATGGACGATGCCATGGTTGAGCTCGTGGAGCTCGGGAGCGGCTCGGCACAGGCAAGGGTAAGGAGGGAAGTAAAAAGAAGACCACAGGGAGAGTGGGAAGATCAAGGGGATGCTAATGGGCTGCTCACCTCATCATGCGATGACGGTCGAGCCTGGCTCGTGCGTACGACAGTATACGGTATACGCGAGGCAAGTGAAGCGAGTGCAGGCAAGTGAGTGGTGAGCTGAGTGTGCTGCTATGGGAGAGCAACCAGGCGTGCCTTTTTATAGGCTAGGAAGCGGGGATGTGCCACTGGCTTGCTTGCTTGCCTCTAATGGCATCGCTGTGGCGAGATGCTTAGGCGGTGCGGCGCGTAGATGCTTAGCATGCAAATGGATGGTGTCTAACCTTGCATGGTGGTCGGTGCCTAATTTTGCATGGTGGCCGGTGGCTAATTTGCATGCCTGGCCGGTGCCTAATTTGCATGCATGCATGAGCTATCTGTATATGTGTATGTGTGGGTGCACTGCTGACATTTGCTTGTATGCTTGCATGGTAAATGGTAAATGTGGGTGGTTGTCTGCGTACGTGCTTGCCTTGCACTATTTGCTTTTGCTAGCTATTGCTGCACGCAAAGGAGAAAGGAGAGAAAAGTGGGAGGTGGGACCCGCTGTTGTGGAGGCATGTGAGCTACCGCAGTCGGCGAGGGGGGTCTAGGCATGGGTGCGCTGCGGTGGCGATGGTGGTGGGGTCAGCGCACGCGGCGTTGTCGGGCATCGGGCAAAGCGAGAGAGAGAGGGGAAGAGAGAGAGATGAGGAACAGGTGGGTGATGCCGATGCCACGGTGTATGATAAATTGAAGAGAGGTAGTTGGGATAGATATAAGATGGATAAGTTTTAGAAGAATAGAGAGCTCAGATGACTTATAGTTTTTGGAATGCATTTGAAAATAATTTTTAACGCGAGTGATTTTTGAATGTGAATTTTTGGATGTTACATAATGCTGGCGAAAATGAATCGAACCTCAGCCTTTTCCGAGGGCAACTCGGAAGCACAAGTGGATCGACCCCCAAGACCGTGAAACCTGAAGAGTGGCGCAATATCACACTTTATTTGTTGAACAACCTTGACGAAGTGGAGCCATACATGCGGTAAGTTCTCAACGAACTTGTTCCATACGCCATCATTATTCTGCATCCAACCCCCTTGTTTCTTGTTGGTGCAGGAAATTTCTTGATTGATTCTAGAATCTATTAAGGGAACCTACCCCGCAGGAATATGATACCCTTCTTAGACAGGGTGCGGGAAGTGGAATGCCCGATTTGATTTCTTGGTTCAAAGAGAAGGTATCATCCAATTTAGCTTGTGATTATTTTGACATTCCAAGTGGTGCGCCCCTGAGTGGGAGGAGACGCACAATGCTTGCCGGGAGCGGCGTCTGATGAAGCCAGGTGTACCACACCATCAAGGCAGCTGCAGCCTCAGCGGATACGCACAAACATGGGTACGCGATTTTATTTATTTATTCTAACGCTCAATTCTGCATGATTTCTAATAATCTTGCTATTTTTCTCACAGTCATCGTCACTTGGCGGCCAGCCTTGCTCCTAGTTCAAGGCATGAGCTATGGCTCACAAGGGCAAGGCGACGTCCGACGTCGACTACAACCAGGAGGACCCTCCCTTGGCGTACAGCAATGCGATCGTCCACAGTCGCCTCAACGAGTACATGACGATGGCAAGGGCGGTCCATGGGCTAGACTACGATCCGAGCATCTAGGACTTTGATAGAGAAGTCGTCATGAGGGCGGGAGGAGGAAAAAAGCATGGGAGGTACTGGCTCGGCGACGGCGTAATCGACACGGCCGCTACTCCCTCTCTCTCCCAGATTCGGGCAAGTAGCACGAGCGCAAGCCCGACAATACGACCTCGGCTGGACACTGCACAGCACCAGATGGAGGCACTCCAGGTTATTCCTGTTTTATTCATCGTTCATTGATTTTTACATACCTTAGCTTTGCAATATTGTAACATTAGAGTGAAATATTGTAGGCCTAGCTGGAAGAAGAGAAGAGGCGACGGGAAGAGATGGAGATAAGGATGGTGGCCGAGCGGGAGGCACTGGAGGCGAGGATGGCAGCCGAGCGGGTGGTGCTGGAGGCGAGGATGGCAGCCGAGCTGGAGGCCGAGAAGCGGAGGTTGGCGGAGATTCTTTAGTACATGCAAAGTCTTGGTGCCGCCCAAGGGATGCCTCTGCCACCTGGGCTATTCACTCCACCTCCACCTCCTAATGCAGCTACTCCTATGAGTATGAATGTTTTAGTTTGTATGTTCATGTTTAGAGTCAAACCACAGCAATACTTGGAACCTAGTGGAGTATGAATGCTTTAGTCATATATGATATATATTTATCTTGTCTCACACATGCAATCTCTTCTTCTTTGTGCAGAATCAATCGGCGGCATCGAATGAAGTGCCTCATGCTTCAAATCCTTCACCAAATCAGTCTCGTTGGCCATGATGATACTTATGGCTGTTAATGGTACTTCTATTTGCACTTGTGGTTGTCAATGATGGCGCACTTGGATTACTTGGGAAGTTATTGTGATATATTGTGAGACATGTGACGTTTGTGATGTGTATGTGATGTCTGTGATATATATGTGCTGTTGGTGATATATATGTGATGTTGGTGATGTCTGTTATATATATTTTCTGTTTGTTTGGATGGAATGCAAAAAACAAATAAAAAGACTGTTTTTGGTCACTTTGCGGAGTGTTGCACTCGGCAAAGGGTGTCTTTGCCGAGTGTCTTGGCCACCACACTCGGCAAAGTGACCATTCTGGGCACCTGGGAAACAAGCTTTGCCGAGTGTTCATGCCAGGACACTAGGCAAACTTGAATGCTTTGCCGAGTGCTGCACAGTGGACACTAGGCAAACTTAAAAAAATTGTCTTTGCTGAGTGTTATGCCGTCGACACTCGGCAAACCGCCTCACGCCGTCTGGGGCGCAGTCACGGCCACTTTTGTTTGCCGAGCTTGCCGAGTGCCTGATAAATGAAACTCAGCAAAGCCTCCTTTGCCATTAAATTGTTTGCCGAGTCGGCTTTGCCGAGTGTGGCACTCGGTAAACAGTTTGCCGAGTGATTTTGGCCATTTGCCGAGTGTCGTCGACACTAGGCAAAGAGCACGATTCCAGTAGTGATATATGCATATGCGACTAGAACTTGTCTTAGCTTGTCGCACAATCTATGGTCCTAACTATCTTTTCTGCATATATGGAACTTTTACCTCTATTTATGGAACAAGAATTGTTCCAATCGGGGAAAAATATTTCACCGAGAATGAAAAAAAATAAAAACGGACTTGCTAGCACCCGGGGACATCTGCTCGTGCTTGCAGACTGTTTCCCATGGTGTTTGGCGTGCACGCGCGATTCACGCGCCACCCCGAACATCACCAGCATCAAGAAGAAGGGGGTGTTGCGGATGCCCAGCCAGCGCTAGAAGGAGGAGGAGACACTGAGGCAAGGCAGTAGAAAGCAAGAAGGGCGAGGCGACACCCGATCTACTTTTGAAATATCCTGATGCAACGCTTGCAACATACCTCCAAGGGCAGATGAAACACTTGAAACATGCATCCGAAACACTTGCGAAAACACCTGAAAAACACTTGAAAACTATTGTAAACATATGCAACATCCAGATAAAACGCTTACAACATATATGCGAAACATATGCAACATCAAAATAAACACACATGCAACGTACGTGTGGAAAAACAAATGAAACATTGGGAATATAAGTTTGCAACATACATGTACAACCATTGCAACAAATGCAATATCTCGATCTATTTTTACAACATTCGCATGGAACACTTGCAACATACACTTGTAACATGTGTTTTCCACCATTCTTCTTCCCTACGACGCAGCGTAGAGCGGGGGGTGGGCAGGCGGAGGGCAGCGTTGTCATAGCTCCTTTTGGAGGCGAGCAGAGGGGGCGACGGGGACAGGTTGCCGGCAAGCTTTGGCCGCGTCGCGGGCTGCCGCCGTCGCAGGCAAGCAGAGAGGGAGGCGGAGATAGACCAGCAACGGGAACAGGTCGCCAACGGGCTCTGGCCGGGAGGAAGGGGCTGGCCACTGGCATAGGTAGCTGTCGTCAAGCTCTGGCTGGGCGAGGGCAGGAAGAAGGGGCCGGCAGGGAGCTCTGGTCAGGGGGGGATGAGAAGAAGGGGCCGGCAGCGAGCACTGGCCAGTGGAGGCGTCGCGGGGGATGACGCGGGATAGAGGTGAGTTTTTTCTTGAGATCGTGTCCAGACGGGAGTCAAGACAGACGTAAGTGGTGTGTTGTTATCAAAATGAAAATTATATTGTTCAATTCAGTCAGGGAAATAGTTGCTTTAGTACGAAGGAAATGTTTTCTGTTTTTTTAAACAAATATTGTTTTCCACGTCTGCCACACGTGGTTGGAATCCGACACACCCATGCGTTGACCCTACACTCCTGCGTGTCACGGAAGTTTTAGGCCGTTTTTTTATTCGTTTGAACCTTAGAGCTGCCTAGTCAGGTGCGGTATAGACATCAAAAAAATCATCCCATATTAGAATCATGCATCCACTTCCCTCTATTTTTCTATTCAAGGAAAATTAGGATTTGAAATGGTAAAATCGAAGTTTTGATTGGCTAGTGATAGTTTTGCTTCTAGTAGTTGTAGTTGTTGTTGACCCTTTGGGATGTTTGTTGATTATTTTGTACCGCTCAGTCTAAGCTTTCTCTCGTTTTTAATAATTGGCAGCTCTTTTGCTAGATTCTGTCTTAAGAGAATTTTTTTTGATTGGCAATGATTCAAACTAGTTAGTATGTAATATAATTCTACGAGAAAATAGTAGGTAATCAGAAGTTCGTGAATAAATTTATCAATTGTTTTTCCAAACAATTAATATCAACAATACCTAATTAAAATTCTTATCTTTAATCTCTAGGTTGTTTCTATTTTATTAACATGACACTCGCTCATAGATGCCATATACTCGTTATTATTATATGTGCATTTCCATCCCATTTAAAGTTTTCCCCCTCGATCGATATTGTACCTCCACATGTGTCTGGCAAATGGCATGTTTTTTTTGTTTGAAACCTTAGCGTGTGCAACATGGAAATTGAGATGTTCATCGTTTCCTACATACATGCATGTGTGGTCTACACATGCATACAACCTATGCCTTGTGTCAGCTTTCTTATATTAACAATGATATAGAAGCAGGTATATACTCCCTTTTTCCCAAAATAAACGCATGTCTCACTTTCTAAGAAGTCAAACCTTTTAAAGCTTGCTCAAATATATATAAAAATACATTAATATTTATGATGTATGATAACTATTACATTGAGCATGTAATATATTTTGATAATAAACTTATTTAGAGTTATAAATATTAATGCTATTTTCTATATTCTTATTAGTCAAACTTGGAAAAGGTTTGTCTCCTCGTGAAATGAGATGTACATTTATTTTGGAACATAGGGGTATAGTAGGTATATATAGGAGAACTTTGTAATACTTTTTGCAATATCATACCCCCATCCTAAAATATAGCGCATTCTAGCCATTCTCAGACAAAATAAGAGAGAATGTAATAGACACATGTACCCATAACTTAACTTTCTAATTTATCGAAATCCGATTCTATTCCACATGATCAAAAGATGGACTCTCAGTTCGCTTAAACAAAAATATGGCAAGTACTGAATTAAGTGTTTATATTTATTAAACCTTATCTTTCTTCCACGAATCTCTTATATTTCAGGATAGTTTTCAAATGCCAGAGTGCGCTATATTACAGGACGGAGTAGCAGACAATTTAGATGCAATTTTTATGAGTTAGTTTGGGTTACTTAAATAATGACAAAGGTGGATAATTTAGGAGGGTAGTTTACACTATTTTCATGATGGCATGGGTATCAATTTACATGAATATTTAGTGGCTAGATTAGGTTATTTTTTGTGACACCCAAGCAAGTAATTTCAATATATAGACTCAGGAGCTACTTAAGACATCTCATAATACATGGAAGAGATGGGTATTCATTTTACAATATATAATATAGGTCCAATGGCTTTGTTGCCAACCATAACTACAGTCTACCAAATTGTTGTTGGCAAGTTTATGTTTTGTTTAGATTAATATGATTTATCTATTTTTCTAGTGAAAATTAACATGCACGGGTGCCTAGTTGAATTTCCCAAACTCGGGTGTACAGTTTTTATTAAAACTAATCTAACTAACTAACCTAGCTCAGTTCGTCAGTCATCTTTTGTTGATAAAGACGTAATCTCGCTCTGTTTGAGAATTCAACTAGTTATAAATCTAGAGAGATGCCAATTTGACTCCACGGATGTAAAAGTTTGAGTCCAATAAAATTGCCCGCTCTATTTCACAACATATGTCCATAGGATCGGTAGTATCCATTTCATATAGAAATGGTTATATATAATATGGAAGTATTTTTCATGATGACTCTAGAGCAATATGTTATAAATGTTTATAGAATTTTATATAATGGATAGATCAAGTTAAGTTAGAGGCTAGAATCCTAATAAAACAATAAATATTTAGAACCGATGGGAATAATATAATAATTAAGACGAGACAACCGCACAATCCAAGTGTAATGGAAGGAAATAGTGAGTAGAGCCGACGCTACTAAAGCTCTACCTACCTGATATATAGGAGCGGTGACGAGAGATGATTGCACGAGTCGATGTACTTATATGCAAATACTTCCTCCATTTCAAAATAAATACACATCTTACTTTTTGAGTAATCAAACTTTTATAAGTTTGACCAAATATATTAAAATATTATATTAATATTTATAATATATAAATATTATTTAATTTATAGTGAAAAATATTTTTACAATAAATATATTAGCGACATTAATGTTTAATTTTTTATATAAATTTAGCCCAACTTAACAGAAATTGACTTATAAAAAGTCCAAGATGTGTACTCCCTCTGTCTAGAAAATAATACAACTACAGATTGTGTGCTGGCAAAAGTAATCCACATTTGCCAAAGTTTTTAGTGAATACTATTCGCATTTATGACTCCAAATTAATTTATTATGAAAATACATTTCATAATTAATCTAATGGTATTTATTTGATATCATAAATATTAATATTTTTTTATCTATAATTAGTCGAACTTAATATTTTAAAATATGACACTATACTAAAATTGCATTCTTTTGCGAACGGAGGGAGTCTAAACAAATGTACGTGAGGTGCCATTTCCAAGGAACCTATTAGATGATCACGTGTACTCCATCGGTGGGCATGTATGCTCCTTAGGAGAAGAGAGTCAAATCAACAAGACAAGGAAATGAATCTTCTAGTATTTCGCAGAAAAAATTAAACCTTCTAGTACATGTACATTATCGGTTCCAAAATAAGGGTACATCATGCTTTTTTTTTGTCTTTTTAAAGTTTAACTAGATATATATAAGACAATATCTATATTTGTAATAAATATTGGAGGACAGAAAATGGCAACTAGGAACCGTAAATTTCTTTTGAAACTTTTGACTGCGGTCACAAAATCACCTTCAAACACAAGATGTAAGAACCCTCGAGCCAAACTAGTGGCTGGATGTTCCCTAAGAACATAACGGGACACCACAAAAGACGGAACGAGAAATGGAACTCAAACGCGCAAGACACGGACGAAACAACAAACACTAGGTCATCGAACTGGAAATTCCAGGGACCACGACTTATAGAGCACCGGTTGCTACGGTGCAGAACAGGGTTACAACACCAGCTACACTACTAGAGAACAAACTTTTAGTTTTTGGCTTTAGTCCCAGCCATTTTTAGGCCCGAGACTAAAGGCATGATTAGTCCCTTACCCAACGGCTAGAGCCGTAAGCTTTTGCAGGAGGGGACCTCTAGTCCCGATTGGTGGCTCAAACCGAGACTAAAGGTCACTATCTAGTCCCGGTTGGAGCTACTAGCCATGACCAAACCTTTAATCCCGGTTGGTGGCTCCAACCGGGAATAGAAGTACACCTGTAGTCCAAGTTTGAACCACAAATCGGGACTATAGGTCCCGGGCTATATACTTTCTCCTCCTTCCTCCCCTAGCCCAAGCCATTTCAAGCTCTCTGTTCTTGCTCGTCTCCTCTGTTCTTGCTCGTCTCTAGCCGCCATTTCAAGACTTCATTCGACTCCTTCATCCATTCTTCGGTTCTAAAGGTTAGCAACTTCATCCTCTCATGTTTCATCACTAGCATGGCTCATTTTGTGGTATATAAATAGAGAAATTTGTGGTTTTCTAGATGATATCAATTGAATAATGATAATGTGATCGTTTCGTCTTCTTGGACTATCACATTATGATGTATTCTATGAATTTCCCTTCAAGGAAATCATGGATCATTTTAGGGGTGTGAGCAGGTGGTGCGCATGTGGAGGGGCAGCGGGAGCAGAGAGTAAGAGAGGCTGTGTATTTGGTCTTGCTAGGCTAGTTTGGTGCGGTGACTTAGGGTTTACATGTTAGAAAGTTAGGCAATTTTAGTAGCAATTTAATCCAGAAAAGAGCAATAATCAAAAGGTTTGTGACATCATGTATGTGCTTGTGTGTTCTAAGCATGAGCAACATGTAGATGATACTAACTAGCAAGTTATTTATACACCATCTTACTAGATAGCAAAGAATAGAAACATATCCAGTGGCAGAGCTGGATGCACTAGTCGACATAGTGTCTGTCGGTGTAGTCGTCCCGCGCGATGCAGTGCAGAAGAGAAGCTATGCCGATCACCAGCTATCTTCGTAAAGGATGAAGCGAGTAGTCATGCCGCGATACTCCCTAAAAACGTGATTGCCACCCTTCACATGAGTAGGCGAACTCGAAGATGGCAGACGTTCTGGAGGCCTACTCTCCCAGGTCCTGTGCATGCAGGAACTAGGACGGGGAGAACCAAAGAGCAGCTGAATATGTGGTGAAAGCCAAGAGGAATGACTGTTGGAGGAGCTCGGAATATATGCTCGCGGTGGGGAAGCCAAGAGGCTCAAGAGGAGATCAAGAGACAGAGAAGGCATGCGGACATAGAAGAACGAAGATGGCGATAATAGGCGAAAACTCCTGCAATGAAGCCGCCTCCAACCTAAAAGAGAGTAACTCCTGTAATTATATGGATTGAGTGGCAAAACCCATCCCGTCCATCCGCTCACTCGCCTGCCTCACCTCGTCATGCCCACGTCCTTTTCTCAGCTTCTCAATATAGATAGATAATATTGAACCATATAAACCGAGTCAACGTCCAGTCATGACGTTAGATGGTATTTTAGCGTTGTGGTGTAGTGCCATGAGTAACTATTCCATAAAATTAGTTGATGCCCAAATCATGTCTGTTCGAGAGATTTTTCTGTTTCTCCGTAATTTTCCTTTGTGTTTCCGAGAAGAATTGAAGAAAAACTAGTGTACGTAGTAAATAAATCTGAATGTTCCATATAGATATAGGGAAGCATAATCCAAACAAGATGCGACTGAACAAGATTGCACAAGCGTGCAATAATCCAGGTACAACTATCAGAGAATAATTGGAGGAATAACTCAACTCTATTTCCATTAATCAAGAGTGGGTATATATAGAGATTACATGGGGATATGGAGAGGTATGAAACTGAAAACAGGAAACAAAAGGACTACAACCTTTGACATACTAGTATGAAAATGTAATATGCTAACACCCCCTTAGTTGGAACGCCGACACTGCTTGGAGTGGCAACATTCAAACTAGAACAAAAATCAGTAAAAAGAGAGGTAGGAAGGTCCTTGGTAAACACATCCGCATATTGGGAAGCGGATGGGACATGAAGAACATGAATTTCCCCCGTGGCAACCTTGTCGCGGATGAAATGTAAATCGATCTCAACATGTTTGGTACGCTGACGTTGCACCAGATTGGTTGAGAGATAAATTGTGCTGACGTTGTCACAAAATACCACATAGGAACACCGAGGACAATAGAGGAGTTCCTGGAGGAGTTGCCAAGACAAGAAATTTGCGCAATAGCATTAGCGATAGCTCTATATTCTGCCTCAGCACTGGAGCGAGAAACTGTTTGCTAGCGCTTCGAAGACCAGGAAACCAAGTTGTCCCTGAAGAAGACAGCATAGCCTAAAGTGGAGCGTCATGTATCGGGGCAACCCACCTAGTCAACATCTGAGTAAGCAATAAGATCTAAAGTAGAGGACCGTAATATCTTGAGACAATAGTCAAGAGTCCCCTTGATGTAGCGAAGAATGCGCTTAATCAAGGCAAGATGAGGCTCCCGAGGATCATGCATATTGTTGACGGTAATTAACTATCATATAAAACGTCAACTAAACATATAAAAAGGATAAAAATATGATTCCCACCATAGAATAGGGGTTCTACTGACAATTTTCATGAGTTTTGGTGAATTGTGATTTTTCAGGGATTAAATAGGAAAATGCAGGAAAATGATATCTTCAATGAGAAAGAACCCACGCCTATCGGACTTATCTCCACATCACGGCCATGCAAGGACATTCTAAAAGACACCAGAGGACTCCACAAGGTGGCCCACCTCGACCTGCTGCTAGGTGGGGCCGACCGGCCCTAACCCTAGGCCGGTCAGCCTCCCCTCACGCCGCCATGACTCCTTCCTTTACAAGTTGCCTCTACCGCCTCCTATGATGCATCTCAACCCTATGTGAAGGTTGGTTTCATCCAAGGGCCACGATTGATCCTCCAGGGCTATATAAAGCGGCCTCCAGACCCCCAGGCCTCATTTAATCTCTCCAGATCAGAACCTCCAACAGAATTAGAAATCATAGGAGAAGGATTGAAGAGCCAGCGATCAAGAAGAAGACTAGTTCTCCCTCTAGTTTAGGAATAGAATCTAGTCTTGAATTAGAACTAGAAGAGAGAGAGAAGAGGAGGAGATTTAGAAGGAGCTCTGGCCTATCGGATCTTCTTCAACATCTTGTACCTATGGATTCAAGTTCTTCAAGATCTTGCATCTAGATCTCTCTGGTAATCAATGTCTATTTTCAAGTTGTTCTTATTGTTCATATTGTTCTTGAGGTTTGTGACTCATTTGAGTACTTTAATTCTAGTAGCGCTAGGATTAGAGGAGTTAGAGGGTGTAAGCGCGGTGCTTAGACTTGATAGCTCATGAATGTACCCTATATTCCGGATTTCAGTGGTAGTTCGCAAGGGTGACTCTTATAGCCTTGTTGATTCTTCTATAGCCCACTATCCCTTTTGTAGGACTAGCAGGATAATTATTGGTAGGAGAATTCATACTCTGCTTATGATCTCCTATGACAATTTCCCCATCAAGAATACTATTAGCATTTCATACTTAAAGTAGAATTAGACAGTCTTAGTGATCCCCTCTACCTTCAAAATTCTCAGTCCTTGATAGCTACTCATGGTTTAAAGCTTAAGACTTAAGAAGACCATACTCCGTTCCTTTGGGTTCGATATTAAAACTAAGTCATCTTGGTGAAGTGCTACATCGGTAGACGTTGTCTGTGCGCTTGCGGATAAAGTAGAGTGCATTAATTTATACCAACAAGTATTTCTGGCGCCGTTGCCGGGGAGCGGTGCTGAGTTCATCTTGAGTCAAGCTTAATCTTGTACTATACTTTTATCTTTTTACCCATGGATTTCTTAGAGCCATCCACTAGCTCCACAGATTCCATTCCACTCAACCAATATATCTACCCCACCATAGTAGACTGAGAGCTCCCAAAATCAGCTAAGCCTATTCTTTCTGAGAGCTATGAGCTACGACCATGTTTGGTAGAAATAGTTAAGAGTCAATCCTTTTTCAGGCAAGGAAGATGAAAATCCTCACATTCACCTAAACGAGTTCGAACAAACCTGTGCATGCCTACACATTACAGGCATGTCCGATGAAACCCTAAGATGGAAGCTTTTTCCTTTCTCTTTAGAAGGGAAAGCTAAAACCTGGTACGATCGAACCACACCAAGTAATGATGGAGATTGGAAAGCTTTACGTTCTAGCTTTTGCTTAGAATTCTTTCCAGTTTCTAAAATCGTTTGCCTACGCTTAGAGATATTGTCATTCACACAAGAAAGTGATGAGTCTCTAATTGCTGCATGGGAGAGATTTGATACTCTTGTCTACTCTGGTCCATCTTTATCTATTCCAGACCCTGTTCTTCTTCAACATTTTTATATGGGCCTAAATAGAGAAACAACTACATTTTTTAAATTAGCTTCAAATGGATTCTTTTTGCATACCCTAGCTACTAAAGCAAGGGAATTACTGCAAAACCTTTCACAAATTACTCCTACCTATGAAGCTAAGCCACCACAAGAACTTGTAGAGAAACAAATAGCTGAGTCTGAATTCTTTCCTAATCCATATCAACCTTCAGTTATAATTCCTGATACAGGGGAGACCCCAGTTTTAGCGAATGTGTTTGAATTCAAGGATGAATATTTTTTCCAAATTTGGAATACCTCAAATTATCACCTTATAAGGAAGCCTCAGAAATCAAAACCTTATCCTGAAGAACTTTTGCAGTTTACTGAACACGCTTTCCTTACAAATACTATGAAAAATCTAGCTTCTGTACTAAGCCATGAATGGTTGGAAGAATCAAAGCTTTCTTCTAAAGTGATTCGCCTAGATTCACCTTCCACTTTCATTCAATGCCAAATTAATCTAGAACCTTTCGAAGCTCTTTATAATCCTATTGTGGGTGTCAACATCATGTCTGCATCTTTTGCTCAAGATTTATTGAGTTACATGCCATTGACCCCAACAATAAAATTGTTAAAAAGTCCCTCAGGATATATTCTTCCTAGTTTGGGAATTTTATATGTCCTACCTATCGTGGTAGATGGAATTCTAGTGCGTATGAGCTTTTATATCTATGACATCATTGAATTCGACCTCCTGATAGGTCAACCAATCCAAAGACTTCTTCTCGAAGGTCAAACAGGGAAATTAAATATTTGTCTTGGGGAAAATCTTCAAAGATCCATATCAATCATTCACTCCCTAAATACTGAGAGTGATCCATGTCCCGAGATAGATCTTATGGAAGAAATTAAGGAAGCATCCCTTGAAACTTTAGAACAACCTAAGCTTGAAGAAGATGCTGAATTCTTCATAGAGGAAGAAGATCATCCTTCTGTTCCTGACACATTAGACTTCCTCGAAGAACCACCTAAACCTCCCATAGAGTTAAAACCCCTACCTACTGGCCTTAGATATGCTTTCTTAAACAATGATCCGGAATCTCCTATGATCATAAATGATAAACTTTCTCAAGAAGAGACATTTCGTCTGATCACTGTCTTAGAAAAGCATAGATCAGCTTTTGGCTATTCACTCTAAGATCTTAAGGAAATCAGCCCTGCTCTTTGCACCCATCGCATTCCTACTGATCCTAATGCTACACCTTCTAGAGAACCTCAACGAAGACTTAATAATGCGATGAGAGAGGTAGTAAAGAAAGAGGTTTTGAAACTCTTGCACGCCGGGATTATTTATCATGTGCCACACAGTAAGTGGGTGAGCCCTGTTCAAGTTGTGCCTAAGAAGGAAGGCATGACTGTAGTTAAAAATGAGAAGAATGAGTTAATTCCACAAAGAACCATCACTGGTTAGAGAATGTGTATAGATTACAGAAAACTTAATAAGGCAACAAAGAAAGATCACTTTTCGCTGCCTTTCATTGATGAAATGTTAGAACATTTAGCAAATCACTCTTTCTTTTATTTTCTTGATGGGTACTCTAGATATCATCAGATTCCAATCCACCTAGATGATCAAAGCAAAACCACTTTTACATGTTCATACGGAACTTATGCTTACCGTAGAATGTCTTTTGGATTATGTAATGCACCTGCCTCTTTTCAAAGATGTATGATGTCTATATTTTCTGATATGATTGAAGAAATTATGGAAGTTTTCATGGATGATTTTTCTATCTATGGAAAAACTTTTGATGATTGTCTTGAAAATTTAGACAATGTTTTGTAAAGATGTGAAGAAAAGCATTTAGTTCTTAATTAGGAAAAATGTCATTTCATGGTTAGAGAGGGAATAGTGCTAGGACACTTAATTTCTAAACGTGGAATTGAGGTAGATAAAGCTAAAATTGAAGTAATTAAACAACTACCTCCTCCTATTAATGTCAAGGGGATTAGAAGTTTTCTAAGCAATGCTAGATTTTATCGTCGGTTTATTAAAAACTTTTCTTATATTTCAAGACCGCTTACAAATCTACTGGCTAAGGATATACCCTTTGAATTTGATGATGCATGCTTGAAATCTTTTGAAACTTTGAAACTCGCACTCACTTCTGCACCAATCATTCAACCACCGGATTGGTCATTACCTTTTGAAATTATGTGTGATGCAAGTGATTATGCTGTAGGAGCAGTGCTAGGACAATATAAAGATAAAAAGCATCATGTAATTGCTTATGCTAGCAGAACTTTAACAGGACCTTAACTTAATTATGCTACTACTGAAAAAGAACTCCTGGCTGTTGTTTTTGCTATTGATAAGTTTAGATCTTACTTGGTTGGAGCTAAGGTGATTGTTTACACTGATCATGCTGCACTTAAATATTTGCTCACTAAGAAAGATGCTAAACTATGTTTGATTAGATGGATTTTACTACTCCAAGAATTTGACTTAGAAATAAAAGATAAGAAGGGAGTAGAAAATTATGTTGCTGATCACTTGTCTAGAATGCAATTTAAAGATCCACAGGAATTGCCCATAAATGATTCACTAAGGGATGACATGCTCTTTCAAGTTAACAGATCTAACCCCTGGTATACAGACATTGTCAATTTTATAGTTGCAGGTTATGTACCACCAGGAGGGAACAAAAATAAGCTTATTTATGAAAGTTGCATTCACCTATGGGATGAGTCGTACCTCTTCAGAGTATGCTCAGATGGGTTGCTCAAAAGGCGTGTACCAGTGGAAGAAGGACTCAAGATCATTGAACGCTGTCACTCATCACCATATGGAGGACATTATGGAGCATTCCGAACACATGCAAAAATCTAGGAAAGTGGAT
Organism: Saccharum hybrid cultivar R570; assembly: GCA_038087645.1. NCBI lineage: Eukaryota > Viridiplantae > Streptophyta > Magnoliopsida > Poales > Poaceae > Saccharum > Saccharum hybrid cultivar. Next base: position 4,137,110 of record JAQSUU010000190.1, on the reverse strand, counting down.
TCTTCTGGCCAACCATGTACCAAGATACAAAGTACTTTGTCCGAAGGTGTGGATCATGTCAGAGGCACAGTAATATCAACACTAGAGATGCCATGCCACTCACCAAGAACCTTCAGATTGAGCTCTTTGATGTCTAGGGAATCAATTACATGGGGTCATTTCCAAAGTCAAGAAATTGCGAGTATATCTTGGTTGCGGTCGACTACATCTCCAAATGGGTAGAAGCCTTGCCATGTCATGCTGCGAACACCAAAAACTCTAAGAAGATGTTTGAAGAAACCATATTTCCAAGATTTGGAGTACCTAGAATGGTAATTAGTGATGGAGGAACCCACTTCACTGATAAGAACTTTCGCAAGTATCTATCAAAACATGGGATCTGTCACAACGTTGCTACTCCTTATCACCCCAGACAAGTGGCCAGGCAGAAACATCGAATAAGCAAATTAAGAATATTCTACAGAAGACAGTCAACGAGATGGGAACAATGTGGAAAGATAAGCTTCCTGATGCATTGTGGGCCTACCGCACAGCCTACAAGACACCATTAGGAATGTCCCCCTATCAAATCGTCTACAGAAAGGCTTGTCACTTACCAGTAGAGCTTGAATTCAGGGCCCACTAGGCAATCAAGAGATGGAACATGGATTTAGAAGCCGCAGGAGTTAGAGGAAAAATACAACTCTCAGAACTCGATGAATGGCGTGAAAGAGCATACCACAATGCGAAGATTTACAAAGAAAGAACCAAAATGTGGCATGACAAAAGAATCAAGAAGAAGAGTTTCACTCTAGGAGACAAGGTACAACTTTTTAATTCTAGGGTAAAGTTATTCGAACATAGAAAGCTACGAAGCAAGTGGGAAGGACCTTTCATGGTGGTGGCAACTTCATCACATGGAGCAGTAACACTTCAAAATGACGAAGGTACATTATTCAAGGTAAATGGACAACGCCTTAAAATTTTTCTAGAATCTAACAAAAGTCCTGAGGAGTTGGATGTCATCCAATTCCTCGTTTTTCCTTAAATATTACATATCTGCCACCTCCGATACGTTTCGTACACCGAGGGATAGTTTTTAGAGGTTAGTTAAGAGTTATTAGGCGCCACGAGAAAGTTGGTCGAGGGATCTCCTGAGGACAGGCCGATCGGCCCCATCGCTAGGCCAACCGGCCCCCTCTGGGCATGGTTCGCCCCGCGTCGCCTCTTAAGTCCCTTCTTATCTTATCCTCTTGACAGTTATGCAGCCGTGATCTATGAATTTTTCATCCCTCGTACCGAAGCCATCCAATCTAGATTGAACCCTTCTGCAAGCTAATCCGGACTATAAAACTAGGCCCCTACCTGTCCCTAGACTCATAACTTTTCATCTATGAAGCCTCCAACCAGTAGCAAAGCTTTCTTCCTCCTCCAATGGCCAGCCAACGCAGCAACAACTACAATGAGCGCAACTCCAACAACAAATCAATGGCTCTCGCCATTGTTCCACCAAAACTGCTCGTTGTTGTTCCGCCAAAGCCTCTTGCCACCATGCCATCAAAGGAGATCATCCTTGCATCCTCAGGAACTCAGCGGGAGCACCCTCCGCAACAATCTTTCTACACCCACAAAGTTTCTACGCTTAGGCTAGAGCCACCTCCTCCGCGCCACACTGTCGCGGACAGATCTCGCCAGTTCAACGTGTCTAAAAATTGCTCTTCTTCCTCCCAAGCCTAATGAGACGCTGACAGGGTTGAAGACCAACAAGTTTGGAGATGTAACCTGCGCCAAATACAAATCTACCACTCCTCGTCCTGCTTTCGAAGGAGTTAAAGCCAACCCAGATCAGATTCGTGTCACTCCTCCTACGAAGAGATCTTCATTGTCTTCTTCCTCTTCTCGTGAGCCTAAGCAGCCTAGAGTTACCACAGTGCAGCTAGAGAAGATGATAGAAGAGCAAGGGATGGAGATAGAAGATCAAAAAGGGAAGCTACAAGAATAGGAGAAGAGGATATATGATCAATAGAAGATGATAAACTCCTTAGATAGAAGGTTGGGTGAGCAGTGGCAACTGCTCACCCAATCGAGAGAATCCAGCTCTATGACTGATCAGACTATCGAGCAGACTCGAGGCCTAATGGCTACGCTAGCTGACACGATAGGGAAGTCTAATGCTAGGATCGATAAGCTAGTTATTAGGCAGAAAAGCACTAAAACTCTTGCAAACACTCTATGCCGTAGACTTGATGAGTTAGAGAAAGATGAAGAATAGAGAGAGTATGAGTTAGTAGATTGATAAGGCACAGAGTCGTTTGAGTGTGAGAGTTTTATTAAAAGTGAGATTTATTATTTAGAGTTATCAAGTTGTTATAGTGTGAGAGTTCTATTATTAGCTAGATATGTAATAAGTGCCTTAAATGATATCAATAAAGTTTTATTAGAGTCAAGTGTTTTCTCTCTTTATTATTATTTAGAATATTTTGTCTTGTCTCCACATGTTACGCTTAAAACAAAACAGGAAATAAGTGTGGGGGAAGACCACGGGATTATCAGAGAAGATTCGGTCACGAAAATAAAAGAACACAGAAGCAAACGTCGCCAAGACCTCGCACGATGAAGCGGGCCTTGACTGGGCCTTATCCCAGGCCGACTGACCCTAGGGCCAGGCCGACCGGCCCTCTGTCGCCATGCCTTGCCTCCTCCTTCATCCACAGTTCGGTACACATTTCATACATTCTATTTTTCACTATTTAATCTTCTGTTTTGAATTAAATTAAGAATTCCCTGAATAAACATATGATCTATTAATCATGATTAAAGGAATAAATTACTTTGATATAATTTAAAGATAGACTCACACAACACTTTTCCTAGAAGTCTTATTATTGTTGGGAACCTTTTTAGGGACCCCGCATTGCTTAAGTTGTTGTGGGATATGAGATAGTAGAATAAGAGAACCTAAATATTTAAGTCTTGTCCTTGGAGAACTTTTATTTTTAAACTTGCAAAATTAATAGTTTCACTTCTCCTTTGTAGTTGAGTAATATCCTACCAAAGCCTTACATGATAAATTTTTAAGACCAGCTTATAAGCCTTTTATTTTTGTATTGAGTTTTGTCAAACCTTGTTGACCTATGTCGAGAGATTTTTCATGCTGCCAAGATCAAGATCACTTACACTCCATATATATCTGCTATTCCTACACTGGGAGTACGCAAAAACATGTCTTACCATTCAAAAATATTTTATAGGTTAAATAAATGCTCTAAGTTCTTTGATCAATATCTCCCTATAAGTTTTCTGTTACAAAAAAAAGACTTGGGCTTTGCAAAAATAAAAGAAAAATAAAAAGATAGGCAAGTACTTAGAAAAAAAGAGAAAGAAGAAAAACAACGATAGCCCATGATCTTAAAAGCCTCTGTATAGTTTTTTAATTCTTCAAAACAGAGAGATATACACTCAAAGGAGCAAAGTAGAAATAAATTAGCCACTATATACCGCACACATGCACATATTGATCTAAGAGTATGACAATTCCCTTTGTGGATCTGAGTTTTGACCTAGCAATAAATGCAAGGTAAAAGTGCTACATCCTTGATCATACCTTTCACTCCGGATACAGCTTTTAGAGATAGGATGTTTTAAGGCACCAGTCATTTATGTCTTGGAGAGGATTCCATAAATACTACATATGGGTGACTTGAGTGAGCTATATAGGGAGAAGGTGAACTATGCTTTTATTTTAAACTTGTGCAAAAATCTCCAATTGACTTGACTGACATGAAGAAGGCGATCAAATTCAAGCTGTTCTGTTCTTCAACTACCCAAAGTGTTGTGGTAGACACATTGAATCCCACAGTATAGGTATGACTGGGAGAGGTCTAGTGTTGATGTCTTATCTTAAAGTTATGTCTTGAGGTAATTCAACCTTTACTCGAGGATGAGCAAAGACTAAGTGTGGGGGAGTTGTTGACGGTAATTAACTATCATTATAAACCGTCAACTAAACATATAAAAATGATAAAAATATGATTTCCACCTTAGAATAGGGGTTCTACTGACAATTTCCATGAGTTTTGGTGAATTATAATTTTTTAGAGATTAAACAGGAAAATGTAGGAAAATGATATCTTCCATGAGAAGGAACCCACGCCTATCGGACTTATCTCCTCGACCTTCTGCCAGGTGGGTCCGACTGGCCCTAACCCTAGGCCGGCCGGCCTCCCCCCATGCTGCCACAGCTCCTTCCTTTGCAAGCTGCCTCTACCGCCTCCTATGATGCATCTCAACCCTACGTGAAGGTCGGTTTCATCCAAGGGCCACGGTTGATCCCCTAGGGCTATATAAAGCGGCCTCTAGACCCCTAGGCCTCATTCAATCTCTCTAGATCAGAACCTCCAACAGAATTAGAAATCATAGGAGAAGGATTGAAGAGCCAGCGATCAAGAAGAAGACTAGTTCTCCCTCTAGTTTAGGAATAGAATCTAGTCTTGAATTAGAACTAGAAGAGAGAGAGAAGAGGAGGAGATTTAGAAGGAGCTCCGGCCTATCGGTTCTTTAGTATGTTGTACCTATGGATTCAAGTTCTTCAAGATCTTGCATCTAGATCTCTCTGGTAATGAACATCTATTTTCAAGTTGTTCTTATTGTTCATATTGTTCTTGAGGTTTGTGACTCATTTGAGTACTTTAATTCTAGTAGCGCTAGAATTAGAGGAGTTAGAGGGTGTAAGCGCGGTGCTTAGACTTTATAGCTCATGAATGTACCCTATATTCCGGATTTCAGTGGTAGTTTGCAAGGGTGACTCTTATAGCCTTGTTGATTCTTCTATAGCCCACTATCCTGTTTGTAGGACTAGCAGGATAATTTATTGGTAGGAGAATTCATACTCTGCTTATGACCTCCTATAAGAATTTCCCCATCAAGAACACTATTAGCATTTCATACTTGAAGTAGAATTAGACAGCCTTAATGATCCCCTCTACCTTCAAAATTCTCAGTCCTTGATAGCTACTCAAGGATTAAAGCTTAAGACTTAAGAAGACCATACTCCGTTCCTTTGGGTTCGATATTAAAACTGGGTCATTCTAGTGAAGTGTTACATCAGTAGACGTTATATGTGCGCTTGTGGATAAAATAGAGTGTGCATTAATTTATACCAACACATATATAAACATATTTGTTGCACGGCATAACAGATCTTTGGGCGTGTGAAGGTGAGGTACTGTAAAGCTCCGACGAGGGCCCACTAATCAGTGGCGTCAGTAGCAGGTGGACCATTAGCAGATAGCTTGGCATTAGTATCAATCGGAGTGGAGCATGGTTTGCAATCAGTCATACCGGCGCGCTCCAAGATCTCAAGCATGTAGTGGCGCTGGGAGAGGAACGTGCCAGAGGATCTTCGATAGACAGTCATGCCAAGGAAATGATGCAAATGCCCAAGATCCTTCATGGAAAATTCTGCAGAAAGGGAACTCACAACGCTTTGAAGTAGAGGCCCAGAAGATGCTGTCAATATAATATCATCAACATATAGAAGTAAATATGCCACATCGGAGCCTCGCCGCAGAATGAAAAGAGATGTGTCCGACTTAGCTTCCAGAAATCCAATGGAACGAATGAAGGAAGCAAATCTGCTTTACCAAGCTCGGGGTGCCTGTTTCAAGACGTAGAGGGACTTGTTAAGGCGACACACATGATCGGGCTTGGACGAATCAATAAACCTAGATGGCTGAGCACAATATACTGTCTCTTCCAAGATACCATGGAGGAAAGCATTTTTCACATCCAATTGATGAACAACCCAATTGTGAGAGACAACCAAAGAGAGCACTGTACGGATGGTGGCCGTTTTAACAACCGAACTAAAGTTTCACCAAAATCAAGACTGGGGCATTGGGTAAAACCATGAAGTACCCATCGAGCTTTGTAACGGTCGAGGGTGCCGTCCGGATTTAATTTATGTCAAAAAACCCACTTGCCAGTAACAATATTAACGCCGGATGGAGGAGGAACAAGATCCCAAGTTTGATTGGCTTGGAGAGCAGTGAATTCCTCCTGCATAGCATCACGCCAATTCGGATCTGCCAGAGCACCACGGTATGTTTTAGGAATGGGAGATAGTGTGATGGCCTGCAAATTCATTAGAGTCCTTGGCTGCCAAAAACCATGTTTGCCCTGTGTCACCATGCCATGATCATTAGCTACTGGAGTGATTGGAACTGCTCCTTGTGGTATAGCCGGAGGAGAAGCAACAACAGCAGGATATGGTCTAGGGCTGGCACCAGAACTGCCAAGTGTGCCCCCTGAACTGAACTAGACGCCGCCCTTTGGATTGGATAGGGCGCCAATGGGTGGCGCAGGACTTGGACTAGGCAGGGCGCCGGTCTGCAAGTCACTGCTAGCGCCTGTGCTGCCGGGAACAAGAACACCAGAACCTGCAACACCAGTACCTGCAGCACCAAAACCTACAACAAATGGTGAAGAAACAGGGCTATTCTCACAGTCAAACTCTGACAAAAAATCAAGGTTGGAAGAAGGGAGGGGAGCAGGAAGTTTGGCAAAAGGAAAAGATGATTCATTGAAATTAACATGACGAGAAAGAATTATGCGATTGGTGGCTAAATCAAGACATCGATATCCTTTGTGATCGGAAGGATAGCCTAAGAAAACACAAGGAGTGGAACGGGGAGCAAGTTTGTGTGGCGTAGTGGCAGATAGGTTAGGGTAGCACTTGCAACCGAAAACACGAAGATGATGATATGCTGGTTGGGCGCCGTACAAAGCGAAGTACAGAGTTTGGAAATTAAGGGTTTTGGTTGGATGACGGTTGAGTAGATGAGTGGCTGCATGGAGAGCCTCCACCCAGTAGGATGATGATAAGCTGGCTTGGAACATGAGAGATCGCATGATGTTATTAGTGGAGCGGATGATGCGTTCAGCACGACCATTTTGAGGAGAAGTATAAGGACAAGACATGCGGAGAATAGCACCATGAGTGTGAAGGAAAGCACGGGTGGTAGAGTTATCAAACTCACGACCGTTATCACATTGGACAGCCTTGATGGTGGTGCCAAATTGTGTGGAAACATATGAAAAAAAGTTAGAGAGAGTTGAAAAAGTGTCAGATTTAAGGCGTAAAGGAAAAGTCCACGAATAATGGGAACAATCATCAAGAATTATAAGATAATATTTATAGCCACTGACACTAGAAATTGGAGATGTCCACAAATCATAGTGTATTAAGTCGAAATTTGCAGAAGCGTGAGAAGTAGATGAAACAAAAGGTAGGCGCACGTGGCGACCTAGCTGACAAACATGGCATAAAGTTTATAAATCACGCTTATTACAAGCTGAATGCAAAGAGGGAGCTAGGCGAGACAAAGACTCATGTCCAGGATGACCAAGCCGGTGGTGCCAAAGAACCGGTGTAGATGTGACAACGGTGAAGGAGTGATGGTGGGTTGAAGGCCGAAAAGAGTAGAGCTCCTCAGAACTATTGCACCTAACGATCACGTTCCCCGTTGCTAGATCCTTCACAGGAAGACCAAAAGGATCAAATTCAACAGAACAGTGATTATCAATAGTGAAACGACGGACGTAAATAAGATTTTTAATAATGTGTGGAGAAATAAGAACGTTATGTAGGTGTAACGAGTTGGTGGGTAAATGAAAAGATGTGAAACCAACAGCAGCAATAGGCAAAGAGGAACCATTTCCGACAATTATATTGGATGGAGTAAAAGTATTAGAAGAATGAACTTGAGTTAGGAGGTCGGAGTTTGAAACCATGTGAAAGGAAGCGCCTGAAGCCATATACCAATTGTCGTTTGGTGGAGACGTGAGTGTCATGGTGTTGAAGTTGCTGGCCAACACGTTGGGATCCCATCTTAAGGACGAAGAAGCCGGAGAGCCGTAGGAGGAACCAGCAACTGACGAAGCCCCGGTGTACTGCTACTGCTGTGTTGTACCAAAGTACTGCTGCTGTGGTTGAACCAGGGTGCTTGCGACATACGCCTGAGGATGAGGAGGAAGTGGCGCGAGGGGAGGATGGGGACGGGCGCCATGCTGTCCTGGCCAAACAGCAAAAGTACCGGTGAGGGGGTTCCAGTGTTGGGGCGCCCAGGCCCCCTATGGGCGACCGGGCGAGTCGTTGCGCCAGCGACGCCGAGAACGGCCACGGCTCTGCCCGCCGCGGCCTGGACCACCCTGGCTGTAAGCGCCAGTCTGGCCTCCTCCTTGGCGGGCGTGGCCACCTCCTTGGCTGGCGGTGTGGCTGGGCTGGCCGCCGTGGCCAGCAGGAGCACCCTGGGCTCCACCAGAGTGGGGCACAGGTGGGCGTGATGGTGAGGAAGAGGCGACAAGTGCCGTCGGCGTAGAGACCTTGCTGGCCATCGTGACTTCTTCAATAAGCAAATCCGCGCGAACGTCAGCGAAGGACGGAAACGGATGAGTGTGCGTGATCAAGGCCGCCAGGTGGGAGTACCGATCATTGAGGCCACGAAGAACATTGAGAACAAGGGTGCGGTCCAAAACTGGTTCACCCAAGGTTCCCAAGGCGTCGGCCGTATGCTTCATCTTGTTGCAATAATCTGTGATAGAGAGACCCCCTTGAACAAGGGTCCGAAACTCAGTGTTGAGGAGGATGGCATGAGTTTCTTTATTGCCAATAAACTGTTCTTCGAGACCAAAGCCAAATAGAGCGCGATGTTGGAGAAGGCCCGCCGGACACGACATCAATGAGATTGGGAGACATCGTGGCAAAGAGCCATGACTTGACGGTGCAATCCATGCGATTCCGGTGAGTGTCCGTGGAGAAATCATCATCGGTGAGCACGAGGCCATCAAGTCCATACTTGGTGACGGTGTTGAGGAAGATCGAGCGCCATCGACTGTAGAACATGGACGTTTGCTCAAGGACGAGAGGGAGCAGGTTCTTGATATTGACGACGGCGGTGGCCTGAGAGTGAAGTTGAGCCTGCTCCGCATTCTCGTACTCAACGACACGCTGATCCGCTGTGTCGGCCCGAGCGTTGGCAGCATCCAAGCGTGCGAGGGTGGCCTAAGCCTAGGCGGTGGCGGCCTGGGCGGTAGCCGTGGCGTCCTCGACCGACCGTTGAAGGTCGGCGTTGGACAGCATGGTGGCGCGCCGAGGGGACGTCGATGGCGCGAGCACACACGCACGAGGGTGGGCGGCGTCGGGTAGGAAAGACCGACGGCGACGGGCGACGTCGTGAGTAGAAGACCGACGAAGGTGTCAGTCCTAGGAGGAGCGGAAGCGAGGGATACGTAATCCTTCAGATACCATATCAGAGAATAATTGGAGGAACAACTCAACTCTATTTCCATTTATCAAGAGTGGTATATATAGAGATTACATGGGGATACGGAGAGGTATGAAACTGAAAACAGGAAACAAAAGGACTACAACCTTTGACATACTAGTATGAAAACGTAATATGCTAACAACAACAACGAAGCGCACACAAAGCGCTTACATTGTTATGAGCAACGCAGCACAGAGATGGCCAAACGTTTGCCCGTGCGTTCAAGCCTTGATACCGGCAGCAGCAGCTATGCTGGCGCCGAGCTTCTTCATGGACGGCCTCGCCACGAGCCTCTCCCACCACGCCTTGACGTGCGGGTACGAGTCGAAGAGCGACGCGTGCGGCGTTGCCATGAAGTAGAAGGTGAAAGGGAAGTGATTCAGGTCCGCGAAGCTGACGAAGTCCCCGGCCAGGTAGGTGTGCTTGGACAGGCGCGCCTCGTAGACGTCGAGCACCTTGCTGAGCTTCTCCAGGCTCTCGTCCACAACCTTCTGGTTGGTGGGGACGCCGCGCGTGGCCGGGTAGATGAGGCACTCGTACACGACGGGCGAGAGCGCCGGGTTGTACTGGTGCGCCTCCACTTCCGCCCACACGTCCACCATGGCGGCCTCCTTGAGGTCGCCTTCGCGCAGGAGGTCGGCCTCGGCGGACTTGTACTTCCGGAGGATGTACTTTGAGATCGCCCGGGACTCTGAAAACAGACATGATACGGTGAATCAACAAGACTTGAGAGTGGAGGATACAAAGACGCAGACATGGCCGGACTGGTAGTACCGAAGAGCACGACATCACCGTCCTGGAACGCCGGGATTTGGCCAAACGGCTGCAAGGGAACAACAGCTCTCACTTAGTCAGCTGCTTCTCTACCATTCATGGAGACGGAGACGACCGAGAGAGAGAGAGATGCGGTGAAATGGCAGGAACTTACGTTTCTGGCGAGGTGCTCGGGACTCTTGTGCTCCTTGGCCCGGAAGTCGATGTTGACGACCTCGTATTCGGCGCCCACCTCCTCAAGGCACACCAGCACCCGCGCCACATTCGTCGACCTCGCCGGCCCGAACACCTTCACCGGCGCCATTGCTTTCGCTCTGTATGCTCTGCTGCGATGCCAATTGCCAAAGGGCGTTCGGATGTGCTTGTCTCGTCTGCTGAGGCTGGTAGCTGGGGTGTGTGGGCACTGGGTGGTTGGCGCGGTGGAGAAGCTGGGTAGTTGGTGCCGCTGCTGCCGGCCGGTGCCCACAGACAAAGCGAGGGATCAAGTACTTCAATCACACTGCTGGGCCCGTGGCACTGGCACGGCGTGGCGTCGACGTCTCACCTCACGACGGAGCTAGAAGGCCCGGGTTCCGAACTGCGTATGCAAAAGTGCGGTCAGCAGTGACGCAGGACCTTGCTCGATTGAGATAAAGACAGCGTAGCGCCGTAACCGCACCCACGAAGAAATAACAAGAAGTCAAAATCTGCTCTTATTTTCTTTGGCCACGTAATCATATATTGCGACAAAAAGAACTATTTTGTTTTTCTTTTTTTTTGGTGACTAACTATTTTGTTTTTCAAGTCAAAATTTCATGCTTAACTAAATATAAAACTGGAGATAAATTCATCATTGTTTATCGTAGTTTAATTAGCTAGACGACGGCCTCATTTGATACAGCTTAGCTTCACTAGTGAAGTGCCTTTTTTTATTTCAACTCCTTGAGCAGCTTCATCGGTAACAAATAAAACCGTTTGGCAACAGCTTCCCCTGATTAAAAGTCAATTGTCTAAAATACACCCGTCCATCTGACTTGTTGCAATATTTGGAGTTGTATGTTTATATATGGTTTTATATTTTGAGTATATATGAAATAAAAAATAAAAGAAAATAAACGAAAAAAAGAAAAAAGCATAAATAATATATATTATCCCTACAACTAAAAAGTCTCAAATGTCATCATCTCCGCACGTCGATCGCCCCGCCCCCCGCGGTAATCCGCCACTCCCGCGGTAATCCCCGATGGAGAAAAAAAAATCAACCGCCCCACCTCCCGTAAACGCCTCACCCCTCCGTAATCGCCCCGTCAAACCTTCCTCTCCTTCCTCGCGCTGCGCCCGCACAACTGTCGCCCGCACGATCGTCCCCATCCTCTCCACGCCCCGCCCATCCTCTCCACGCCCCGCTCCTCCCCCGCCGAGCCCACTGCGCTGCCCATCGCGCCCGCTCCCCAATGGTCTGCGCCCCCTCCGTCAGCAAATCCGGCAGGACGCCGACCTGCGCAGGGGAAGCGGCACAGGGGAAGCGGTGTCCCGGTGGAGGCAGAGGCCACCTTCCCGGCGGCTGAGGCGGCGCGGCGTCCCGGCGGAGGCAGAGGCACAGGGCAGCGTCCAAACGGCAGAGGCGGCGCGGCAGCCCTGCGGCGGAGGCGGCGCGGTGTCTAGGCGGCGTGGCGTCCCAGCGGCAGAGGCGAAGCGGCGGCCCTGCGGCAGAGGCGGCGCAGCATCCCGGTGGTAGAGGCGACGCGGCATCCCGGCGGTGCGGCGTCCGTTCGCCCACCCTCGTGTCCAACGAGAAGGTGCCCCTTGTTTCTTCCTTTTTTTCTTTCTTTGGCTGCTGTGATTTTGTCAATCTTTGGGATCATACATAAGACAATTGCTGTTCTAGAGATTCAATATGTACACAGGTTTTCCCTTCCCCTTAAATGTCAGGCAATAAAGGAACACTAATTTGCTAGGGATGGATGCCGAGTCTGAGTTGTTTACGATGTGTGCTGGCTGTCTGTTCTCTGGTTTTGACAGGGCTTGGATGCGGACTTGTGTTCTTGTGGTGGTTTTCTTGAGGTGTTGAATTGATAAGATATGATTTGAGGTGTTTGAATGCATCGACCAACCCCTAAATTTGCCATTGCTAATTAGAACCGAAACACCAAAACACAAATCATGCATTGGATCCACAATACTGGTTCATACTTGCGGCCAAGCCTTTGGCCTGTGGTTTAATCACTCTATAATTTGGTGATTTAATATATGCAAAATATATTCTGCTGTCACTGCTTTTCATAAGGTCTTCCCCATTTCCAATAACACAATGGATGTACGAGTTGCACAGACTTCTTGAACAGACAGCAAATAGAAGAACAACACTATAAAATTGTGTCTGAAACCTTCTCTAAACCTGTGACTTGCCTTGCTATCATGATGAGGTTTAGATTGGAAGTTGTATAATCTGTTTCTTCAGCTGCAGTTAGTATGTTTTCAAGTAAGTTAGTGTTGTAATTTTTTACAAGTTAGCTTGGAAGAACTTTCTAGATACATTTTGGGTACTCTGTAATTTTGTGCCACCAACATTGGCTTATTTAGTAATTTCTGAAGTTAGAGACCATAGCCAGAATTTGAAATCTCTTAAGTTTTTTTTTTAAAAAAACTCTAAGGTTATAGACCATATTCAGAAATTCAAGGATCTGACATTTCGAAAAAGAAATTAAACGATACGTAGGACTTCAGATCCTTTGTGCCATTATCTGAGAATTCTTGTGTGGTTATCTGAGAATACCATTATAAAGTTATAATGGTTCTTGTGATCTTCTATTATTAAATCTACTGATAGGCCAGCTGAAAAGAATTGTAGTTGCTTTTGACCAAGTCATTCTGGGATCTAACTTTATTTTTTTTCTTAATAAATTCTAAAAATGACTGAAGCTAAGTGCTAATGAATTGTTTTATAATCAATTGCCTAGTTGAGGAAAACGATAATTTACTTAAAGAAATCTGAGCTAAAACTGGGCATTCGTGATTTTAGTGATCCTTTCAAACCATCATATACGATGTATGTTAAATACACAACTGTCAGTGTCACTATGTACTCCAGTGGCTTACTCAGGATGTTTCTGAAAGCCTATCAGTAACCCGTGTGGCTGCATGTGTTTTGGTGTGAAGTCAAACCATATTTCATTTTGTCAATATTGTATACTTTATCTTAATAACTGAAGTCAAACCGTGCTGCAGCTCCTTCGAATCAGACACCAACAGTAAGGAGCTACAACATCGACAGATCATTCTTGTGACTCCAAAGGTGATCTCTGGTTTCAAATTCAAATTCACATATATCTTATACCCTAATTTAATTACTTTTTGAGTAACAAATGGATTTGGAAATGTTGGCTTCACACCAAGTGCCTGAGAAAATGCCTTGACAGAATTTGGAAATGTTGGCTTCACACCAAATGCTTGAGAAAATGCCTTGATGGAACATATGAATTATAAGCCTTAACTGATTCATAAAACTGAGAAGTATACTTTCTTAAACTAAACTAACTAATTTTCTTAAAGTATACGTTTATTGGGCAGTAAAACAAACTAATTTTCATATTCTTAAACTAAAAATATTTTAGGCCTAGGTAGGTCACTCCCTTTCACACTGTTAAATTTTGGTAGTCGTTGCTGGTGGGGTTAGTGATGCTGAGGTATGCTTGTTTCTGTTTTTACAGAGAAGATCAAGGTCGAGCAGGCACAAGTGATCTCATGGCAAAAACTGCATCAATAATGAATTTCGCTTTTGTCACTGTGTGTTCATTTAGAACAAAGTCAATGCAGATATCTTACTAACCCTGCATATACCTTGTTTGTTGTTGTCAGCTGAAAAAGAGGTGAGCCAATGCAGCGGCCATGCACACCAATGCCATGAGAGTTGCACAGCTGAATCATCCTTGAGCTGTATTTTATGTTTGTGCTTATTCTCTTGCAATTTAAAATATTTGTTCTTTGCTGGCAGATGGAGCCACCTCAGACATTTCTCTATGGTCTATGGCTTATCTATCTTCTAGACATCAGTCATTCAGTCTTATGCACACCGTCTAATTCTTTTAAAAATATTTTATAGAGTTGCTTGCTTCTAAACATTAATAACCGCTGACCATAAAGAAATGTTATATGGAGACCAGTAGCATTCCTTATTATCTACAGTCACCTGAGAAGTTTAAATATAATAATGTTCTTGGGTTGTGTAAATTGTTTACTATAACAGATTGCAATAATGATTTGTCAATTTGGTTATATGATTGCTGAAACTTAAGTTTCTGGTTACAGGTACATGCTACATTTCATCAATATTGCAGGCCATATCCTATCCACGCCTGCTCTGCTTGTATCAGGCTTTAAGGTAAGATCAAATTTACTGCTCGAATCATGCATTGTGAATTTAGTTATCTTCATCAATGGTAATGTTGTTTGATTCATTAAACACTTCATTTAGTGAGGATTTGTCCGTGATACATCCACATTCTTTATGCACAAACCATGTGCAGGTATATTCAGCAAGTTATCCGGGCTATCATTTGTAATGATCGGTTAAATTAATATAATCTGCCTTTCAAAAAAAAAACAAGTTATACTCATTTGGATTTGTGATGTGCATGGGTAGCAGCATGAACTTTGAATTGGCTACCTGGTTGATTCATTGGCTAACATAATTTAAATATTTGTTAGGGTTCATGCTCAAACATATAGCAGCGGAGTTCCACTAGAGCACACAACAGTTCCAGAGGTACTGTATATAGGAATAACAAGAGCTCTCTATTGCATGAAGATGGACATATAAGATAGACTGATGTGACTCTATTTTTCTTCTTTTCAGCAAGCTTTACCCACTTTTTATACCTAAAGGAAATTGTTTGCACAGGTGGGGGAAGAAGCTCAGAAAGTTGTTTGACTAACCTTGGAGTTGCCTCAGTGGATTCTGTCAAGAAACTGCCTTTTGATTCCGAGAGAAGCAACAGTTGCAACTTTTCTGGTGCATCTTCCCACTCCATGGAGAGGCATCAATGTTTGCAGAGAGGAATATCACTATTAAAGACAAGTGTTACAGCCATTACTACCTACTATTATAACACACTGGGCTTGGATGTGCCATCCAATCTTTTTTACTTTCGAGACTTTTACTAAGTTGGTCCATATGTTATCGTCATCAATTGCTCTTCGAGCTGCTCTTGAATCGAACATGGCTTCAAGGTACCTACTGTTTCATAGTAAAACATGCATATCTGTGTTCCAATATTCTTGGTTGTCTTAAGGGTTTTAAAAAAGCTGACACTATCTACTGCTTCTAGGTTAGAGAAGCAAGCGAAAAAGCTAAACATACTTTCAAAAAAAAAGCTAAACAGATCAAATTCGAATGCAAGTTCGGCCATATCATCAGATATCAGTTTTATAGACAGCATGCACACAACCATCATGGTAAATTACTATTTTGCTCTTACTTACATTGCATATAAACTTTAATTTCCATTTTCATGGAATCTCTATTCTTGTCAGCCAAGCACTCTGGACAATCTCAGCTTCTTGTACACCTGGTAAGATGGTAAGCTGATGAAGCATGGTGACATGCCCGATTGCATATTTGACGGCTGGGATCTGGTAGAGCATGAGGTCCCACCGCCACTGCACTCAGCAAGTTGAAGATGTCGCGCAGTGGGAAAGAGCTATGTATGCTGGAACCAAAAAGAAATGAGCTCCATGTACAAGTCCTCTCTGAAGTCCAAACTGTTAGAACACTGCAAGAGCATCAGTTTCGATATGCACCTGATCATCAGGTTCTGCCTTTCTGATTCACATACAAAATTAACCTCAGCCTGTAGCTGACCTGTGAGTCGTCAACCGTCTACACACTGCAAGAATGCGGAGAGGAGCATTGTAGATTAGGGTTGCTCTGCTGCCATATGTACATCAGTGCATGTACACAAGTGCATCCTTGTAAATTTGTAAATATAACTTCTATATGTACGAGCATCATCAAATTGTGGAATGAATTGTTTTTGGCTAAGTTAATTATTTACATTGGTCATGCATATATGATATTGTCCCGTTGCAACGTATGGGCACTCAACTAGTATATTATTAGGAAGCAAACGGTGAGCTCGTGGGGCCTCTCCTGCAGTTTGTGAATTCACAAACTGCAGGTACTTTCTGGTGGTCTCATCATTCATGATGTGAGCCACGCTGTTCGTGCAGATCATTTTCCGCGAGCCGATCGCTCATGAATACCAACCATGGTCACACCAATTGGTCATGGCGAGTTGCCTATAGCTTGACATAGTTGTCCACTGCGGCCAAGTAGACTCGTCTCCTACAGTACTTGACCACCTCCAGCAATGCTTGTCGGACATCAGGAGGGAGAGCCTGCAATTTGATGCAAAATAATGAACAAGTACTGTGATACAAGATTGTCTGCACATATGAACATAAGATCTACTAGAGTTGCTAAGAATCCACATTTATCATACCCTACTTGTTACAGAGAAGGAAAAAATAAGAAGGAAGCAAAAACAGGGTGTCAAATTAGAATAGCTTCAGTGCTTAACCTAGTTCACCTATCTGGCTAACATAAAAATCTAATAGGAAGTAAACATCATTCCATGGCTCCTTAAACGAGCAAATCTAGCCGAGAACAACATCACCCGGGTGATCTGGGTCAACTTCATTACGTGACATGGATTTTCTTAAGTCCTAAGTCCTCACGGTGTTCTACAAAAGAATCTGTAGATTTTATCGGGTCAATGGACCCTGATAAATGGACCTAAATTTGCTCCTGTTCTTAGATATGCAATAACTCGACAAACATACATAAGACATGATGAAGGCAGTCCTCCAGTTAAAAATTATTCTAAGCATACAAGATGCAAAGTAGCTGTGATAATGACTCTAAACAAAAAATACAGATATTCAGAAATGACTAAATAATCTCACAGGGAAAGTTTGATTGCACAGCAATCTCGAGAGAAAATAGTCGCCAATACTGCCAGGTAGGGGAGATTGTGAACAAATCAGCAGGCTTACTTAGAACACAAGTTGCAACCTGATCGTCGATGATTGTTTTTGTGCATTCAGGATGGTGCCCTCCTATTCAAGGGCAAAAATGAATTGTTAAGACAAATCCGTTCTTACGTTACAGAGATTTCCTTTCTGAACGTCTCAAAAGGCAAATCAATAATATCAGAATCCATACAGTTAAAAAACAGCATACATCATATCTCTGTTGTCTTGGTTGTATGGTTGTATTCCTTAAATCGATTGCTCGTTGCTGTGAGAATCTTCAGTCAATAGAAAAAATAGTTCAGATACAGATTTAAACAAATATTTATCAGAAACTGCACCACTAAATCATTGGGTAAGGCGCAGATATAGTATAGTAGACAGCATCTGTCCTTTTACAAAAAATAGGATCATCTTAAATGTGAAATGAACATGGAGTACTAGCAACAGCATGAACCATCATTCGTTCACTACCATCATACTCAATCCGCTAATCACCAAGACAATATTCACGCTTCCTACAATTCCTTTATCACTAAGCATTAGATAATAATATTCAATGTTTGTAGACAAAGTAAAGCAAAATCGTACTAAGAGTTCAAATCAAAGCTATGAATTCATCCAACCAACGTTCGCAATAAGCATTTGATCATTCAAACTGTTAGTACTACCAGACACTTCGATGATCCATACCTTCTTGCACTGCTTGAAAGAGCGGATCGAGGTATCGCGCGCACTGCTTACAGGTGGCTACCGCGGCCTTCCCTTTTGCCGTCCGCCGTTCCGGCTCAGTCATACCGTTCACCTCCTGAGTCCACTCGCCCATCATCCTTCTGAAGAACGCGATGATCTTGTCCTCGTCGCAGAGCTCCTCGAACGGCACATCTCTCGGCCTCCCCACGCTGGGCCTCCGCGCCGGCCGCCTTGGGCTTCGTCGCGGCCGCAGCCTTGGCACGCAGCGCCTGGTTGTCGCGGAGGAAGTCATTGGTCTGCCCCTCCCCGATCTCCGCAGCGTCGACGTAGGCGAGCGCGGCGGGGTTCTCGATCAGGTCCTGGAGGCGGCGGAGGCGCGCGACGTCATCCTCGACGAAGAGCGTCGTCGGCTGCCGCAGCGCGCGCAGGCGCCGGATGACTTCCTCCCTCGGGAGCGACTCCTCGGAACCGCTCTCTGCCCGCGACGCGTCGGCGTCAGCGTCAGCGGCTCCGGAGGTGGGCGAGGAGCTCGAGGAGGAACCGGAGGGGGAGGACACCGGGCGGGAATGCCTGAGCTGCTTTTGGAGGAGGAGCTGGCGCTCCGCCTCGCGGTTGCGCTGGAGCTATCTCGGCGCGGCGGAGGATATTGCGGCCGCCGAAATCGGCGTTGAGAGCTGGATGAGTGGAGTATTGGCGAAGCGCTAGGAGAGACGAGCTGGACGGACTGCGTCAACGGCTAGATCAACAGCGAGAGAATCGGACGGCTGATAAGAAACAGGCGACTTGGCCCAATGATTTGCAATGGCTTAGACTATCTGCACTCATGGACCTCTATATTCATCCTCTATACGTCTTAGTCAGCAAGATTCTCTCATCTATACTCAATTCTCCCGCACCCATTCATCCTCTATATCATCCTCTATCTGCTCTATCCACTGTGGCACCCACTTGTCACTTTATCTAAATATATCCATGTGTGATCTAGTTTTAAAGGATTTATTGAGACGAATTTAATGGTGCAATCAAAATTTAATTTAGATTTTTTGTTTGTGAGTTATAGCATTTTTTACTTTGTTTAGCTAGTGGGGCCCGCCACTATAGAGTATAGAGTAAGCACTGTACCACTCTAAATATAGAGTGAGAGAAATGATAGAGTATCGTTTTAGAGTACCCAGTGCAGCAGTTTTTACTCTATATTCATACTATAAAGCTTTAGAGTATCGTTTTAGAGTATCCACTGCGGGTAGTCTTACACTGCGGTCTAGAAAGAAAGTGATAGGTACCTAGAACTGCGGTCCTCAACAGAGGGCTAGGGAAAGTTATTATTTCATCTTTTACCTTATTCAATTTCCATGTGAGAGTAGTTTTAAGAAGCTTCAGCTGTGAAGCTGTTTGTAAAAATTTTCTTAGACATAAAACAACTCATAAAGCTAGTGGAGAAGCTGTGCCAAACAGAGCCTAACAATTTGTTTGGATCTCATTCTCATAGTAAATCTAAGTTCTATAAATATTTTTTAAGGTAACTAGCATGATTTATTGTTTTCTTTCAAAAGGAATAGGAGAAGTAACAAGGTCTAGGCCAAAGGAATGGACATGGATTTCAGACAGTGAATGTAGAATATGAATTTTAGATAAAACAGTAAGGGGTGTTTGGATCTTTAATAGTGCTTATTGCCTTTATATAGTAAAAATATCCAGATAATAAGTTTAGGGTACAAGTTGGATCCTAAAACAATTTTAGAATCCAAGTGTGAGATATTATTCTTAATTTTTTAGGACATCTAAGCATGATCATAATTGATCACAGTCCGTGAGGGGGGTAACTTGTACGCCCTCTCGACTGCACGATTTTGACCGGAAAAGAAAGTATCTAGTCCTGTAGGGTCTTGTGTAAATATGTGTGCTGTTTCGGAAGCCCAAGAATACTTGAGCCATCTAGACTTTCAAGGGTATATTCGTGTAGGGTCTTTGTAAATATGTGTGTTGTTTCAGAAGCCCAAGAATACTAGAGCCATCTAGACACTTTCAAGGGTATGTACGGGAGATAGATGGTTGTTACGTGTTGTTTGGTTCAGCTGTGGCTAAGGGAACGGCAATGTAATCAGCTGCCGGTGTTATTAATTACATGGGAACAATAAACACCATTTGTTTGGTCTGCTGTGGATGTGGGAGTGCTTTCCATTCACCTCTCTTCTCCGTTCTTCTTGCCATTGGAAGACGACTTCTCCTTCTTGGCAGGGCTAGGGCGGGGGGCTCATGGGCCTCATCTCTGGCGCTAGTGCCGCTCTAGGCACCTCGTGCATGGATGCGGGGATTGTGGCCATTGGGTTCCGCCTCTGAGGCCTCTGCCGCGATGGCCGGCGTGGGCACACTTTGGGCACGGGCATGGGGCGCGGCCGCTGGCATGGCAACTCGGCAGTGGGAGGAGCAACCGTGGGAGGATTGACAACAAGAGCAGGGGTGGCTGGGTCGGGTGGTGGTGTTAGGAACGCAGGTGCGAGGCCCTTGGTCAGCACTGCTCACTGGTGAAAGGTCCTAATATAGCTAGAGGGGGGTGAGTAGCCTATTTAAAACTCTACAAGATCACTAGAACAATTTGATTAGTATGACAAACGGCGAAATACAAACTTGCTCTAGCTCTACAAGGGTTGCAAGCCACTTACCCAACAATTCTAGTTGCTATGATCTTTATGCACCCAAGTGGCTATGTCACCACTCACTAAGAGCTCTCAACAAGGCTGCACTAAACAACTCCACTAGAAAGCAAGCTCTCAATTCTAGCTACACTAAAGAGCTTGCTATAACTAGTTTGCGGGAAAGTAATAGAGTGAGTAAGATGATTATACTGCCGCTTCGAGGAATGAACCAATCACAAGATGAATACCAATCAATCACCGGGAGAAATCCAAAAGATAAGTGACACACCGATTTTTCTTCCGAGGTTCACATGCTTGCCGGTACGCTAGTCCCCGTTGTGTCGACCAATACTTGGTGGTTCGACGGCTAAGAGGTGTTGCACGAACCTCATCCACACAATTGGACACCGCAAGAACCTACCCATAAGTGAAGTAACTCGATGACACGAGCAATCCACTAGAGTTACCTTTCGGCTCTCCACCGGAAAAGGTACAAGAACCCTCACAAACACCGGAGCCGGCCACGAACAATCACCAACACGTGCCGAAACTCCTCCGTTGCTCCAAGCCGTCTAGGTGGCGGCAACCACCAAGAGAAACAAGAAATCCGCAGCCACAACGATCTCCAAGTGCCACTAGATGCAATCAGTCAAGCAAATGCATTTGGAATCACTCCCAATCTCACTATGATGAATCAATGATGGAGATGAGTAGGAAGTGTTTGCTTAGACTCGCAAAGATGTCAAGTATATCAAAGTGCCAAGAGAGTGAGCCAAGGGCCGGCCAAAACACTTAAATATGGAGCCAACCACGAAAGAGCCGTTGGCCCCCCACTGCCTGTTTCCTCGGGCCGACCGGACGCGCAGATGGGGTGTGACAGGATGCAGGCCCCTAGCGTTCGGTCCTCCATCTTCGTCCACGTGTCACCACATTTGAACCTCGTTCGTTCATCTCCAACGGTCAAGTCCCCGATCACTCGCGCATTAAGTTAGGACTGGACGCGACGCTCCAATGACCTGAAGCGCCACCGAGCCGAGTTCGATCGATTCCAGAGATGATCCAGAGCGCAAAAATTGTGACCGAACAAGTCCGCTCAAAGACGACCTGACGTGCCCCTGCGTCCGGTCAGTGCTCAGCTCCTCTACACGTGCTCGTGATGTTGATGTTAGCGTACGTCAACGTTCACCTGACGCTGCCCCTGCGCGTCTATTCGCGCCAACACGCCACCTCTCAAAAAGTAACCGGATGCACCGGTGAAGCCTGGGCCAGCGTTCGGTCCTTCCTTGGCCATCTCGACCAGTCACTGTCTGCTGACTATAAATGAAAGGACGAACCGGGGTGAGTCCGGTCACCTCAGTGCCAGCGTCCGGTCACACACCTTCCCTCCTTTTCATTTTCTAAGTCCACAACCACTTCACCCTTGCTTCCAAGTTGCTAACCAAAAAGTGTAGAACTTGTGTGCACGTGTGTTAGCATTTTTCAAAGCATTTTACATGGGTCAAAGTTAGCACATTGAGTTTCTAAATACATATGCAAGAATAATGTCACCTAGTGGTACTCGATAACCGCTTAGCCAAAGATTTCCCCTCTTTATAGTACGGCTATCGATCCTAAACGTATTACACCCTCTATGATGTCTTAAGTGCCAAAACAAAAACCTATCTTATACCTTTGCCTTGATCTCCTTGGTTTTTGTTTTTCTCTTTCTTCTTTTCTAAATGTGAAGCATGATCATCTTCATTTCATGTCCACCTTCATTACCATGGACCACTAACTTGCTCCACCACTTGGATTGGACCACCTTATCTAATTCACACACTTAAATCAAAGGTTAGTCCTAGGTTTCATCAATTATCCAAAACCAAACTAGGGCTTTCAATCTCCCCCTTTTTGGTAATTGATGACAACCTATTTACAAAGATATTCACTGAAAACTTTTTGGATTCATGTTGCTTGCCCAAGCATATTACCATGTGTAAAGGTCATGGACAAGTTTCATAAATCCAAATTGGTAGTATTAGCTTCTCCCTACATATGTGATAAGAGTTTGGATTTGGAAGCTTGCACATATGCATGGATTAGAAGTTTGGGAGAGTAATAGCTACCAAATGATGCTAAGGTGTAAAGAATGGACCTTTGAAGCGTGATATCAATCGGAGTTGCCATTTGAACACCACACTTAGCACCATGGTTTGCTAGATACCACTTGAAAAATAAAGATAAACTAGATACCTTGTGAGATCAACATTAAAAGCAAGGTTCTATTACCACTAGTGAAAGATCAAGGAATATCTAGCCATCCTATACATGCTAGTTTTTCATTTCATCAATCATTTTCTACAATCTAGCATTCACCACACAAGCATGGATAGGGAATTTAAGAACTTGTGCCATGCAAGCAAACATATATAATGCACATACAAATTCAACTTACAAGTTTATGAGCGTGCTCCCCTTACTTGTGTGCTTCAAATTTTATTGATCCTCTTACAATGTCATTTCATTTGTTTGCTCCCCCTATCTCTTTCTATCTTTGTGAATTTCTCTCCCCCTTTGGCAACAATTAGCACAAAAGGTGAGCTCAAATTTTAGATAGGTTGGGGTGAAACCATGTGAAGTGAGGATCATTTTTCCAATTTGGTTCAATCTAAATCACTTGCAAAAAATATTTAACTCGGTTTGATCCAAGGACAAGCTTCTTCACACCTCCAAATAAGGGTTATCTTGTACCATGTTGAGTTAAACACTTATAGCTCATTTTTTAGATTAAATACTAGTTTACAAGCCCACAAACATGTCATATGTTATCATTAGATTATTTCAAGCATGCAAGCAATAGTGGTACCATATAAGCATCAAATTCATTTGATTTTCATAAATGAGCCTAAGACATGATAGGAATGACTAGATACACTAAACAAGTCCTTAGTAATGGATGAATGGCATGTCAATCAATTTTACCTTGCTTTTCTCGACGGAGAGGTATGTCATATAATGGGGGTGCATCAACACATATTTGAGAAGTAAAGTATGTTCAATTTATTCCTTAGCTTGCAAAATCGGCCTCTTCTCATCAAGTGGCTTGGTGAAGATATCAGCAAGTTGATCATCGGTGTCCACACTCTGAATTCAAATGTCCCCTTTTTGTTGGTGATCTCTAATGAAATAATGGCGGACATCTATGTGCTTTGTTCTTGAATGTTGAACCAGTTGTTGGTGAGCTTCATGGCACTCTCATTGTCACATAGCAATAGCACTTGTTTGAATTTGATTCCAAAGTCACTCAAAGTAGCCTTCATCTAAAGTAATTGAGCACAACAACTATCGCCCGAAATGTACTCCGCTTTGGCGGTTGAAAGTGCTACACTATTTTATTTCTTTGATGACCAAGACACAAGTGATCTTCCCAATAGTTGACATGTGCACAATGTGCCCTTCCTCTCAATTTTGCATCCCGCATAATCAGAGTCCGAATATCCAATCAACTCAAATCTTGCTCCTTTGGGATACCACAATCCAATATTTTATGTATGCTTCAAGTACCTCAATATTCTCTTGGTTGCCTTCAAATGACTTTCTCTAGGTGAGGCTTGAAATCTAGCACACGTGCATATACTAAACATTACATCCGGCCTTGATGCGGTCACATAGAGTAGGCTTCTAATCATAGACCAATACATCTTTTGATCCACCATATTGCCACTAGCATCACTATCCAAGTTTTCATTTGTCCCCATTGGTGTACTAATAGCTTTAGCATCATCCATTTCAAACTTCTTGAGCATGTCTTTGATGTACTTGCTTTGACTCACAAATATGTCATTCTTCATTTGCTTGATTTAAAACCAAGGAAGTAATTAAGCTCTCCAATCATGGACATCTCGAACTCACTTGCCATCATCTTTTCAAACTCCTCATATTGATTGGTTGATCCAAAGATAATGTCATCAACATAGATTTGCAATATAAACAAGTCATTGCCAATCTTCTTGGTGAAGAGAGTGGTGTTAACCTTGCCCATAATGAACCCCTTAGAGAGTAGGAAGTCTATCAATCTCTCATACTATGCTCATGGTGCTTGTTTCAATCCACACAAAGCCTTCTTCAACTTGTAAGCATGGTTGGGTTTCTTCTCATCTTTAAAACCGTGAGGTTTCTCAACATAGACTAGCTCATTGATGTATCCATTGAGAAATGCACTCTTCACATCCATTTGGTATAACTTGATGTTGTGGGCATAAACATAGGCTAACAAGATCCTAATTTCTTATAATCTTGCAACCGGGCCATAAGTTTCTCTAAAGTCAAGACCTTCAACTTGAGTATAACCTTGAGCCACCAATGTCCATGTTCTTCATTGCATTGACTAATTAAGTGCCTCTCACATTATCTAGATTATCTTCTTCCTCTTGAAAACCATTGGTTTCATCAAATTCCACATCAGGTACCTCCTCAAGAGTACCACTAGCCAAATTCCAAACTCTATAAGCCTTGCTAGTAGTTGAGTAACCAAGCAAGAAACCTTCATCACATTTCTTCTCAAACTTGCTCAATTTTGTATCTTTCTTCAATATGTAGCATTTGCAACCAAAAACCCAAAAGTTTGCAATATTGGGCTATCTATCATTCAAGAGCTCATAAGGTGTCTTCTCCTTCAATGGGTGACAATAAAGTCAGTTGCTATAGTAGCAAGTTGTGTTGATTGGTTCGGCCTAAAATGAATGAATAACATTGTACTCACTCAATATTGATCTTGCCATATCAATTAAAGTTCTATTCTTCCTCTCAACTAAACCATTTGATTGTGGAGTGTACTTGGCCAAGAATTGATGCCTAATTCCAAACTCATCACACAAATCATCAACTCTTGTGTTCTTGAATTCACTTTCATTATCACTTCTCAATTCTTGATGATTATTTCAAACTTATTGTGAATTCTCTTGATGAATGTCTTAAAGGTTGCAAACACATCACTCTTGTTAACAAGAAAGAACACCCATGTATATCTAGTGAAATCATCCACAATTACAAATCCATATTTGTTTCCACCAATGATAGTGTATGTGGTTGGTCCGAACAAGTCCATGTGCAACAACTCAAATGCCTTAGATGTACTCATCATGCTCTTCTTAGAATGTGTGTTACCAACTTGCTTTTTGGCTTGACATGCACTACATAGTTTATCCTTCTCAAATGTGACATCTTTCAAGCCTCTAACTAGATCATACTTAATCAACTTGTTCAATTGTTTCATTTCAACATGACTAAGTCTTCTATCTTATAACCAACCCATGCTAGACTTAGTGAGCAAACATGTTGACAATTGAGCTTCTCTAGCATTGAAATCAACCAAGTATAGATTCTCATATCTAAATCCTTTGAATATCAAGTTAGAGCCATCTACACTTATGATCTCTACATTATCCATACCAAATATACACTTGAAACCAAGATCACACAATTGAGCTATCGACAAAAGGTTGAAGTTCAAGCTCTCTACTAGTAGCATATTGGAAATGCTCAAGTCATTGGATATCGCAATCTTACCAAGACCTTTGATCTTGCCTTTTCTATTGTCACCAAATGTGATACTATCAATCCCATTGCTCTAATTTGTGTTGATTGAATTGAACATTCTTAAATCACCGATCAGTGTTGTATGCATCTACTATCAAGCACCCAATGCCTTCCTCCGGCTTCATAATTGACCTACAAAAGAAGATCAATTCTTTTTTGGCACCCAACTTGATTGGGTCTTTGAAGGTTAGTTACTAAGGTCTTTGGCACCCAAATGACTTTCTTCTTTGAGACCACAATTGGTGTACCAATGAACTTAGCCTTCACACCATTGGCACCCTTAACAAGCATGTAACAAGAATTAAATCTAATTGAGCATACATTAGGTTGTTTGTTCTTGTTAGTCTTGCAATATTGCTCTATACGCCCAACTTGCTTGCATCTATTGCAAAATCGACCATTGCCCTTCACAAAGCTAGCTTTGGGAGTGACAAAGGCCGCCTTGCCTTTTTTAGGGGTATAGCCTAATCCCTCTTTGTTGAAAAAGAACCTTTGGCTACCCAAGCACTTTAGCAAGAGGACATCTCCACCATGGGCATTGCCTAAGGCACGAGTGAACTCATTCACCTCCTTCTTGAGGGTCTTATTTTTCACCATTAGTAAGGCATCACAAGTGAAACCATCACTCAAAGGTGAAGTAGAAGTGAAAGTGCTACAAGAAGGGTTAGTAGGAGCAACAACAACGGGTTTATAGATGATTAATCAAGAATATCACATGTTAGTCTCACATCACAAGACACAATCACTTGCTCCTTCTGTAAGGTCCAAATAGGCTAGAGGGGGGGTGAATAGCCTAATTAAAACTTCTACAAGAATTACTTAACCACACGTTAGTACGAAAGGTGGCGAAGCAAATGCACTAGCTCTAACTAATTAAGCAAGCCAAGTACACAAGTCTATAACAAAGCTATTCACTAAACACAACAACAACTACAAGCTAGAAATAAGAAGTAATACAAGAGAAGAGCTTTGAGTGATTATACCGCCGTGTAGAGATGAGATGTACCAATCAATCAATCACACAAGAGAAATCCTCGGGAAGAGAATGACACAAGAATTTATCCCGAGGTTCACTTGCTTCCCGGCAAGCTACTCCCCATTGTGGCGATACACCCACTTGTCGGTTCGCGAGTTAATCAACTATCAAGAGTTGAGCCCTCGGCGGGCGCCGCACAACTGCACACAAGATGGGGATCCTCCAAGCCACGAGCTCCACTAGAGTATCCAATTCACGAACTCCCGCGGGGAAGGATCAAGAACCCCTTACAACACTTGGTGAAGGCTCCAACAATCTCCAATTGCGAGCTCAATCACCTCCGCTGCTCCAAGCCGTCTACCGTGTCGGGAAACACGGAAGAGTAACAAGAAATCCACAGCAACTCGAAGATCAAGTGCCTCTAGAATGCAACTCTCAAGCAATGCACTTGAATCTCACTCAATCTCACTCAAGATGTGCAACTAATCAAGAGATGAGTGGAGGGGTTGTTCTCTAGCTCAAAGTATGTCTCTATATCTCAGAATGTGCAAGAGTTACCCTCAAACCCCGTCCAACGTCTATTTATAACGAAGGGGTACGCAACTAGCCGTTACAGACGGTTCATCACATTTCTTTTCAAACTTGCTCAATCTAGTGCCTTTCTTAAGAATATAGCATTTGCAACCAAACACTCTAAAGTATGCAATGTTGGGCTTTCTTCCATTCAATAGCTCATATGGTGTCTTCCCAAGTTTCCCATGGCAATAGAGACGGTTGCTACAATAGCAAGCCGTGTTGATAGCTTCACTCCAAAATGAATGACTAACATTGTATTCACTAAGCATTGATCTAGCCATATCAATCAAGGTTCTATTTTTCCTTTCAACTACACCATTGGATTGAGGGGTGTATGTTGGTGAGAATTGATGTCCAATACCAAGATCATCACACAAATCTTCAATTCTTGTGTTCTTAAATTCACTACCATTGTCACTTCTAATCTTCTTGATGGTGATTTCAAACTCATTTTGCACTTTCTTGACAAAAGACTTGAATAGATCATAAACATCACTCTTGTCATAAAGAAAGAGCACCCAAGTGTATCTAGTGTAGTCATCCACAATCACAAAGCCATACTTGTTGCCACCAATGCTAGTGTATGTTGTTGGCCCAAACAAGTCCATGTGCAATAACTCAAATGCCTTTGATGTGCTCATTTCACTCTTACTAGGATGTGTATTTCCAACTTGTTTACCGGCTTGACAAGCACTACATGGTTTATCCTTCTCAAAGGTGACGTCTTTCAAGCCTCTAACTAAGTCATGCTTTAAAAGTTTGTTCAATTGTTTCATTCCAACATGACCAAGCCTTCTATGCCATAACCAACCCATACTAGATTTACTAAGCAAGCATGATGTTAATTGTGTCTCACTATCATTGAAGTCAACCAAGTATAAGCTACCATGTCTAAATCCTTTGAATATCAAGTTTGATCCATCAACACTTATGACTTCAACATCATCACTACCAAAGATGCACTTGAAGCCAAGATCACAAAGTTGTGCCACCGACAAAAGATTGAAATCTAAGCTCTCAACTAGCAACACATTTGATATGCTCATGTCATTTGAGATAGCAATTTTACCAAGCCCCTTGACCTTGCCTTTCTTGTTGTTGCCGAAAGTGATAGCATCAAAACCACCATTTTGACTTGTATCAATTGAATTGAACATACAAGAGTCTCCGGTCATATGTTGAGTGCACCCACTATCAAGCACCCAATGCCTTCCTCCGGCTTTGTAATTGACCTACAAGACAAGATCAATTCTTTTTAGGTACCCAAACTTGTTTGGGTCCTCCAAGGTTAGAGACTAAGCTCTTTGGTACCCAAATGGCTTTCTTCTTAGAGCCCATCCATGGTGCACCAATGAACTTAGCATGAACACCATTTGTACCCTTGGTAAGTATATAGAAAGAATCAAACTTAATGGAGGATACATTAGCATTTGATTTCTTGTTCATGCATTGTTGCTCTATGTGACCAACTTGCTTGCAACTTTTGCAATAGCTACCATTGTTCTTCACAAAACGAGTCTTGTGAGGAGCAAAAGCGGCCTTGCCTTTCTTGGGGTTATAGCCCAATCCCTCTTTGTAGAGAGATGCTCTTTGGCTACCCAAGCACATAAGCAAGCGGCCCTCACCACCATAAGCCTTAGCTAAGGTGTGATTGAGCTCTTTTACCTCCTTCTTGAGATTTTCATTCTCAACTATAAGTGTGGAGTCACAAGTGAAACCATCACTACTAGATGAGGATGATGTAGATGCGCTACATGAAGGGTTAGTGGGAGCAACAACAATAGGCTTTAAAAAAGATTCATCAATTATATCACATGATATGCTTATGTTGCAAGTTTTAGCTTTCTCAACATTAGTTGGCATGTTTTCACATTTTTCAACTAGAGAGGAATGAGCTTCTTCAAGCTTAGTGTGAGACTTTTGAAGCTTCTTATGGTCAACCTTTAGATTCTCATAAGATGCTCTAAGCTCATCAAGTTCTTGCATAAGGTTTTTCTTTTCCTTAAGCAAGCCCTTTTACTCCTTCCTAGATTCTTTATAATGTTGAGTACAATCTTCTAGCATAGTGATTAGTTCATCTTTAGTGAATTCTTCTTCATCACTATCACTATCACTAGCATTATTATGATCACTCTCATCATCGGATGATACCTTAGCGGCCTTAGCCATGAAGCACGATGGAGTGTCGAAGAGGGAGACCTTCTCTTGGATGGCAATGCTAGCATGTCCCTTCTTCTTGCTCTTGTAGTCATCCTCATCATCACTTGAGGAATCATCACTATCCCATGTAGCAACATGAGAATCATTCTTCTTCTTATAAGAGCTCTCCTTTTTCTCTTGCTTCTTCTTTTGCTTCTTCCTCTCCTTCTTGATAGCATCTTCATCATTACTATCATAAGGACACTTTGCAATGAGATGGTCTTTGCTATGGCATCTAAAGCATCTCATGGTATGCTCATTCTTCTTGTAAGAGTTCTTCCTCCTTCTTGCACGAAAGCCCTTCTTCTTCATGAATTTGCCAAATTGCTTGACAAAGAGAGCCATCTTCTCATCAATATCATCACTATCACAAGAGCTTGAGTCTTCATCACTTGATGATTCAATCTTGGACTTGCCCTTGGATGTGGTGGCTTTGAATGCCACACTCTTCTTCTTTTCATCATCTTTCTTTTCATTTTCCTTCTTCTTCTTCTTGACCAACTCATCCTTCTCATCATCTTCTCTATATGAATCATCGGTCATCACCTCTTGAAATATTTGTTGAGGAGTTGAATCCTTCAATGTAGTCCTCACTAGCACGGTGATCAATGTATCAAATCTCTTGGGCAAGCTTCTCAAGAACTTCATAGAGAATTGATTGTCCTTGACCTCCTCACCAAGTGCCTTGAGCTCATTGACAATGACTTGCAATCTATGAAACATCTCCGGAACACTCTCATCATCTTGCATCTTGAAGCTTGAAAATTTTTCTTGCAAGATATATGCTTTAGCGGTCTTTGTGCCTTCGGTGCCCTCAAATGTTTCTTCTAGCTTGGCCCAAGCATCATGAGCAACTTCAATGTTCTTTACTTGCTCAAAGGTCTTGTCATCTAATGCCTCATGAAGAGCACTAATGGCAATGTCATTGCATTGGAGCTTCTTTTCTTCTACCGGTGTAGGTGCTTCCGGATTAGCAACCTCAAATTTTATTTCGGTGACCTTCCACACTTCTCTATTGATTGACTTTAGGTGTGTGGTCATCTTAACCTTCCAATATGCATAGTTTGTGCCATCAAAGTGAGGTGCCTTCTTGGTGTTGTTGATGTGCAAGCTTAATTGAGCCATTTCTTTTTCACCGTAGGTTGTTAAGCCTCAAATAAACGGTGCCTCGGCTCCGATACCACTTGTAAGGTCCAAATAGGCTAGAGGGGGGGTGAATAGCCTAATTAAAACTTCTACAAGAATTACTTAACCACACGTTAGTACGAAAGGTGGCGAAGCAAATGCACTAGCTCTAACTAATTAAGCAAGCCACCTACACAAGTCTATAACAAAGCTATTCACTAAACACAACAACAACTACAAGCTAGAAATAAGAAGTAATACAAGAGAAGAGCTTTGAGTGATTATACCGCCGTGTAGAGATGAGATGTACCAATCAATCAATCACACAAGAGAAATCCTCGGGAAGAGAATGACACAAGAATTTATCCCGAGGTTCACTTGCTTCCCGGCAAGCTACTCCCCGTTGTGGCGATACACCCACTTGTCGGTTCGCGAGCTAATCAACTATCAAGAGTTGAGCCCTTGGCGGGCGCCGCACAACTGCACACAAGATGGGGATCCTCCAAGCCACGAGCTCCACTAGAGTATCCAATTCACGAACTCCCGCGGGGAAGGATCAAGAACCCCTTACAACACTTGGTGAAGGCTCCAACAATCTCCAATTGCGAGCTCAATCACCTCCGCTGCTCCAAGCCGTCTACCGTGTCGGGAAACACGGAAGAGTAACAAGAAATCCGCAGCAACTCGAAGATCAAGTGCCTCTAGAATGCAACTCTCAAGCAATGCACTTGAATCTCACTCAATCTCACTCAAGATGTGCAACTAATCAAGAGATGAGTGGAGGGGTTGTTCTCTAGCTCAAAGTATGTCTCTATATCTCAGAATGTGCAAGAGTTACCCTCAAACCCCGTCCAACGTCTATTTATAACGAAGGGGTACGCAACTAGCCGTTACAGACGACGCAGCAAGAACGCGCTGACCGGACGCTCCGGTCAGGGTGACCGGACGCGTCCGGTCACTACACGACAAACGTGAATGGTGCGCGTCAGAACTAGCCGTTGCCCTGACCGGACGCGCTCAACCGAGTGACCGGACGCGACAGTGCCAGCGTCCGGTCGCGTTCCAGTAAGCTCCAGCTGCGACCGGACGCGTCCGATCGCATGTGACCGGACGCGCCGCGCATCCGATCGTCACTCCACTGCTCACTGCCCCTCTGGATGCATGACCGGACGCTCCGGTCCCGTGAAGGACCGGACGCGCCGGTCGCGCGCTTTTCTTTTACGCCCAGTTGAACTGACCGGACGCGTTGGTCAGGCCAGACCAGCGTCCGGTCACAAACCCTAGCGCTCGCGCCGCGTTGAACTGACCGGACGCGTCCGGTCAAACCGTGACCGCGTCCGGTGCAGCGTCCGGTGCAGAGTAGTGACCTCTTTCGCCTCTGTTTCTTTTCCGACTTTCGGCGCAATAGAAAATAGGCATTTCATTTCTCCAAAAAGCGCCGAATCCCGCCTCGCAAGCTCGGCGGGAGGGAGAGAGGAACCCAAACCCCTCTCTACCGCTTAAACTCCACCGCCTTCGCAAATGTGCTAACACCACCAAGTGTACACCACCATGTGCATGTGTGTTAGCATTTCACAAATCATTTCTCAAGGCGTCATGTTAGCTTTTTACTAGATCCTAATGCATATGCTCAAGACATTGATCTAGTGGCACTTGATTTCCGAGCTAACCGTGATTGCCCCTCTTGATAGTCGGCTATGTATCCTAAATCCGGTCAATCACTTCTCTACTCATCTTAGACCGGCAAAAGGAAAACCCTATGGTTATACCTTTGCCTTGCGCTCTTAGATCCTTCTCTTTCACTTGATCATCATGTCCTTCATTTCATGTGCATCTCCACCATGATCATTATTTCATATCCATGCACCATCTCTTTGTGATCTTGTGGCCACCACTCCTTGCCACATACACCTTCATCACATGTGTTGCTTATGCCTAACTCAAAACACTTAACACATGGCATTAGCAACTTGATTTGTAATGACAAGTTTGGAGGTACTTATATTATAAGCTAATGCCTCAAGTTGACGAGTCTATGACTGTTTATATATCATGCAAGATTATGGACCAACTGCTTTATTAAAATTAGAAAAAGAAACACGATTGGTTTTATAGCAGTATATGTATCATACAAATCTTTAGTTTTCCATACCACCTCCCAACAGTAACCCTGCTACAGTCCTACAGAACCGGTAGGCCTACCACGCTTCCGGTCACCCTTTCACCAGTGCCACCCCCAGTTGTCCTATGGTCCCAGTCATTTCATCCCATCCGTGTGCTCATCCAATCCAAAGGCCCCAGCCGTCCACACGTCTTCCACCATCCAGAAACGTCTACTCCACCACCGAAAAGAAAAAACACACACAGCATTTCACCTCGTCACATCCGCCTCCTGTCCGTCCTCTTCCTCAGCCGCTCCACGCGCAGCTGCCTTGTCCGGCCGCCTCGCAAGCTCCGCGCCGTCTTTCCTCTCCCCCAGCCACGACGCACGCGCCTCTGGTTCTCCTTCTTCTCCCGTGCTCGATTTCCTTTCCTCAGATTCTCCATTGTCTCCTGCACCTCGCCCCCTCCGCTCCCGGCCGCCGCCCAGCCGTCATCTTCGTCCACGAGCCCGCTCGCTCCTCCCCTTCATCACCGGACCTGCCTAACACGAATGATAGTGGGGCAGCGGTGGAGAGCGATCTCTACTGCCGACGATTGGGCTGCCGTCGCCGTCGCCGCCGCCGCCCTACGCTAGGTGCCCAGGCCTCCATCTTCGGCACTTTGGCCGGTGACGGCCACCAAACAGGTAGGCGCACTCCTTCTCTTCCGTTCCTGCTGTGCGAAACTGAGCACCCAAGCCTTAGCTATCTGCATTCGGATCTGATCTGATCTTACAGGTGTGGATACATGTATTGTGCCTACAAACTTCTCCCATTGTTTTTTCGAAAAAGATTGGCTCTGACCCAGTAAATGAGAGAGTCCACTACAGCTTATTTGGTGATCATCAAGGTACCAACATCAGAATTTTACTCCCATGTGTCTTTTTTAATTATCCCAGCAAGTAGCTCAAACTATTTTTCCTACCAACTTCAGTTTCGTCAGATGCTGCGCCGTTGGAGGAGGACTTCGAGGACGACCATCAATGTCGACCTCCGGCCAGTCCGAGGTCCACATCGATAATGCTCAATCAAGGCTAAACACCTGGATATTTATCCACATGAGGTAATATTGTAATTTCTGCTGTCAAAAAACAGGCTGCAACCTCGATTGCTGATATTGTTGCTTGTCTGCTGTTTTTCAGTTCGAGGCTGTGCATGCTTAAAATTACATAGCCGAGTGCATGATGATAGAACAAGGACATCGACCTGAACATGCATCCAACCAAGGTAAAGATGCATTGTGCTTTCTACAGTTCTAATTAGGCTGCATCTTCTAACTGCGGTCCTCATTGATCCAAATGTGTTGTGTGCTCCCCCACCTGCACCTTTGGTCCCTGAAAATATTACTACTAATTAACTGTGTCAACCTACTGGAAATGTTGCAGTCGAGTCATTGTCTTCATACTTTACTTTTTTTTTGCAGCCATGAAACGCCCAGGGTTTCAGGAGTCTCACGGAGACACTGTCCATCAAGGAGATGCTTTAAACAGGCTACACATAGCTCCGAACTTTGTTAAGACTGACTCCAACAGAGGATGCAAATGGCGACCCAAATGCAAAATAGGTGAGGCACAGTGTTTTGCATACCGAAAACTCGCTCCAACAAGAAAGGCAAACAGAGAACCCATTTTGGGTTCGAGGCGTGCGGCAACGCAAAAATGCGTCATCTCCCACCGCGACGCATTCCTCTGGCGACCGAAGTGGTGGGCCCACGACAGGGCGCGGCCGGCGAGGCGAGGCGAGCCCACGGCGGTGAATGGCTGGGGCGGTCAGGCTCGCCCGCAGCGGCTCCGTGGCGGGGCGAGGCGGGCCCATAGCAGCGCTTCTAGGCTAGTCCGCGGCGGCTCCGCGGACGACGACGGCGAGGCGGACCCGCGGCGGTGCTTCCAGGCCAGTCCACGGCGGCTCCGCGGACGACGACGGCGAGGTGGATCTGTGGTGGTGCGAGACGGGAACGCGGTGGGGCGAGGCGGACGGCGGCGCTCCGCCGGGAAGGAAGCGGGCGGCGCTCGGCCGAGAGAGAGTTCGACGGGGGCGGCGGGGGACCTGCTGGAGATGAACAGGGCCGGCCGGCCGGGGCTGCCGCGCCGCGGAGGGGAGGGGAGGTCACACTGGGGAGGGGAGGCGGCGCCGGGGAGGCTCCGGGGGAGGGCTGCCGTCGGGTCGGGGGCGGAGGCGCAAAAGGTCAGGGGCGGCGCCGATGGAAGCAGCGACGCGAGGCTGCTCGAGTCGAGGCGGGCAGAGGAAAAAGTGCGACCGCTCCTTTTGGGTGGCCTGTTGGGTTGGCTGTTGGAGAAGCCAACATTTGGGTACGCCGCTCCTCTACTGTGCGCCACCCAATATGCGTCGTGTGTTTAGGTTTCATCTGTTGGAGTAAGTCTAAGTAAGTCCTTTTGCATACTGTTTTATGTGTTCATCAGTACACTGCAGTGGCAAATCTGTACAGCCATGTTTCAAATTCTATCTTTATTCTATGTAATTTCCCATGCATAACCTAGCCAAACATACAGCCATATCAACTAACTTATTTGATGCATTTTGCTTTCAGTTTCATTATTTGTATTCAGTAATTGCATAAAGGTGTTGTTCTATTCTATGCACTGCCTGAATGAAAAGCCCTTTTCTTTGCATATGTAATTTGCACTATGCAGTGCACCCAGACACATCTACAAATTCACCTTTGCATGTAGTGTGAAATAGTGTTGATTATGATCCCTGCTGCTACATTAATAACATCAATAGTAGAAGCATAAGCAAGTGTACAGGGATGCTTGGCATGCATGCACATTTTGAAATTTTTAACAAAATGTTATTTTCCTCATTGTAAATGGCTCCACCGGGGAGAGGGTGCTTTAAAGACTGCCTGGGCTGTGCTCATTGTTAGTGCCTTTGATTTTTTTCAGGCTACGAAACTAATGTTGGAACTGCTACTACTAATATTTGACAACAGTATGATCTGCTCCATATATCCATTGAGAAGCTTAATAACACATTATGGAATGTAAGGACTGCTCATGTTTAGATCGATGTACTCCAGCTTCGTTTGTTCTGTTTACTAATCATAGTTAAATGCTGCATGATTTTTGTGCCTCCACCTTTTTGTCCTGTACAAATTCGAGTTAACTAGCCTTTGCTTACTGAATCAGTTTCATATTCATGTTAGTAGCAAGCCACTGTTAAAGAAAGCCTTAATAGGAAATGGCGTACACTTAACAAAAAATGTCTTGCTGCAGAGATTTACTACTTATTCCTCTTAACTCTCAAAATTTAGACTTGCTGTAACCTTAATTGATTTCAGTAACCTTTTTGCGTTGTGGAATGCCCTGCCCGACCTCATATGCATAAAGCCACAGTTTGTTTCAAAGTAGCATGGTACACAAGGACTGATCTGGTGGCTTCTGAATTAGGTATTCCTGGTGATCAGGCTATATGGTTTTGTTTTTATGGCCTCTGACTACTGATCCTAAGCTGAAAGGTAATATCTGAGCTTCCATCTATAGTAATAGATGTGGTACCATGTTAGGAAGCTATTGTTTATTGCATACCAGAGCTAACGAGTGGTGCTTTAATATTATATTCAACTGTCAGGAAGGGGATCAAATTTTCCTACATTCAAAATGTTTAAATTGTTAGGTGGCTGCCTGTTTCATATACGTCATTTTTTTCAGTTCCGGTGTGTCTGGACTTCTATAATTATACATTATCCAAGGCTATTTTTTTCAGTTCCAGAGTATAGCAGCAGCGGCAACAGCCGTCCTTTAGTACGGAGTACTAGGTGACAGGGTGAGCTGAGATTTTCCGCTAGTTCTCCAAGTAGTTCCCCGTGTGGACAAGAAGGTCTCGAAGTTTCTAGAATGAGAATATCTCGAACCGTTTTTTCCAGTCTTGGTATTGCCGTGTGCGCGGATTGTTCGTGCATTCGTCTCGTTGTCGTGCCGTTATGGAACACACGCTGCTGTACTACTTGCTTCCAGAATCCGCCGGATCAGCTACTGACTACTACAGGACAAGTGAGCTGCTCCTATAATCAATAAATAAATAGACACGGATAGAAATACACGAGACCGAGATACGAGAGCTCTCCTAAACAAAAAAAATGTGAAAATTAGGAAAATGAATTGGGTGACAAGCGCTTGTATGCGATTAGGAAATACCCATTTTCAAATCTAACCCATTTAGCCGCGCCTAAATGGGATATGATTCTCCCAAGATGACGAGCGCTTGTACGCGATTAATATGCTGATAAAACTTTATATTTATTTTTTTATATCTTAATTAATGATCTTGAATGAAAAAAATTCAAAACTATAAATTTGTAAATCCCATCCAGAGCTATAACTTGCACATAAAAACTATTAATTAATGATCTTAAATGAAAAAACTCAAAACTATAAGAAAGATATGATTTTTTCAAGGCGACAAACGCTTGTACGCGATTAATATACTGTTAAAACATTGTTTAATTTTTTTAAGCATCTTAACAACTTCAAATGGAAAAACTCAAAACTATAAAGTTGTAGATCTTGTCGAGAGCTATAATTTTCATATAAAAATCATCTTAATGTGAGATCGTATGAAAAGTATATGATTTTTTCCTAATTTTCACATCTGCTTCGGAGGGGCAAAATGGTCATTTCCAGATCAACTTAGCAGATTTTGACGGAAATGACAATAAAAGAAGTGTGAATTATTCCGGTGGTAGTGAAGGAAGTTTGAAAATTTCGATGGCAATGAGAGAAGAGGTAAATTTTCTAACGACACTTAGGGAAATGATTCTAATTAAGATGACACAACCGCACAAAAACCACGCGTAAGGAAGAAAATATGAGTAGAGCCAACAGTACCAAAGCTCTACCTAACCTGATATATAGTAGTGGCGGGAGATGACTGCACTCATCGACGTACTTATATGCAAGTACTTCTTCCATTTCAAAATAAATGCACATCTTACTTTTTGAGAAGGGCGTGGAGATCCGGATGATCAGATGGCCCCGAGCCAGAGCCTAGCGCTCTTGATCACCCGGCCCACGGCAGGTTCCGATCAGAAAGGAGGGCGCCCCCGGGCCTACAGTCGGCGACTCCCAGACGATTTCGCCGAGCTCTCGCTCGAGTCGAAGACCCATGCAACATAGACTCACGAAGGGATCAGCACCATCTTCGCTCAGCCTCGACAGCCGAGCACCTTCCATCGCATTGGAGAAGAAGGCTCCAAGCAGGGCACAGCACTCTCGCCAGCGGAAGCCGTCCCCACCAAGGAGGGTTCGGTCACCAGAAGATCGAATTTAGCCCTTCGTCGCCATCATGCCAAGTGAGGCCACGAAGGGCTCGGGGGCTCCTGACGAAATCCTAACATACAAGTATGTTAAGTCTTGGGTCCAACGGTTCCCAAACAAAGAAGACCCCCCGACCGACCCCTTTAGGATCGCCCGGGGGCTCGGGGGCTATGCCTATCAGGCACGCTCGCGTGCACCCTCTAGCAAAGAGACCCGGCGGAGCCTGACTCGACCGCAGCTTCCGCCTAGGGCTCGGGGGCTTCCTCGAGCCTTGGGCTCCCGATCTACAGCACCTCTAGGCCTGGCCCTCGGCTCCTGCCCGGCTAGCGATGCCAGCCAAGGCCTAGGCACAAGAAGACAAGCCCTAGGCTACCGATGCCCAGGGGCTCCCTAGCGCCACTCCCTAGGCATGCCCCTGCCAACTGCTCCTCCAACAGGGTCACGTCCGGGGCGTGACACAAGAAGACAAAGCTTCCCACGGCCTCCGGGGGCTCAGAGGCTTCCGGGCCTGCGTCAGCCCCTAGAGCTGATCTCCTTCACCACTAAGAAGACTCTAGAAGGTCTCACCCGGGGGAGGCCCGGTCCAAGCCGACAGACGATGCCTAGGCTTCTTCGACTCCAAGACACCTCGACGGTCCATGACGCACCGCTGCAAGACCCTCCTAGACTTCGGTGCACATAGACCATAGACTAGAACCTCTAAACGGCCATATACCCTACCTATCTCGTTATATAAGGGATATGGTCGGACCTAGGAGGGGGGAGGATCCCGATTCGATCACCAGACACTCCATTCCATTCCATCTGCCTCCGCTTTGCACCGATGGTAGGGCAACCCGGAGAGGGGCACCGAGAGCTCCTACTCCACTGCATCCCATCGTCTCCTTCCTCTTTGGCGAGGGGGAGACTCCACCGGTGCCGAGGCAACCTTAGGATTAGCACCAAACTAACCCCTACCAAATCTTCTTCCTTTACACTCTGTTGTAACTCCCCAGATTTTGGGTGCCCTTGAGTATAAGGATCATCAGCTGCTAGACGTAGGGACCGAATTAGCCTGAACTAGGATAAACCGTTGCATCTTCTCTGCGTGACTCTTGTGTTCCTGAGTCAACCCGAGCCACCGGAAACCTCGTACTTTGACACCGACTCGAACAACATGCTTGTTGCGGTTTCAACCCCGCGACACCTCTCTTCTCCGTTCTTCTTGCCACTAGAAGATGACTTCTCCTTGTTGGGCAGGGCAGGGCAGGGGTAGGGGCCTCGTCTCTGGGCTAGTGCCACTTCAGGCATCTCATGCATGGACGTCGGGATTGTGGCCATTGGGTTTCACCTCCGAGGCCTCTACCGCGATGGCCGACGTGGGCACTTTGGGCACAGGCATGGGGCGTGGCCGTTGGCATGGCAACTCGGCAGTGGGAGGGGCGACCGCTAGAGGATTGGCAACGAGAGCAGGGGTGGCCTAGTCGGGGTGGTGGCGCTAGGAGCGCAGGCGCGAGGCCCTTGGTCGGCACCGCTCGTTGGTGAACTGGGATGGTTAGTGTGGCTATTGGCACTGGGCTATCCTTACAGGACTTCGGGAGGAGCGTGGTTGGGGTGGAGGATGGCCTAACAGCTGGGGAGGACGTGGGGGTGGTGAGAGAGGAGCACGCGTGGGCGACTTTAATGAGGATGGAGGTGGGCGGTGCTCAAATTTTCTTCCATATGTCGTGAGTTCATGACCGGGGCCGATAGCGCTGGGAGAGGAGCGGTAACCGCGTTGTACTGGGTTGGAATGGTTCACGCTGCAATCTGTTATTGGCTTATGTGTCCGAATAGAAAACAACAAAACCCTTTCACACTGACGAACAAAAAACGTCGAACCAAACGGCTCCTTAATTTTTTGAAGGTTGGGATAGCATAATCCCCATGAGAGTAAAAGGTTGCATGCAATATAATTAGAGAAAGTCCAATCTATATGGACCATATAGTCTTTATAGGTGGGTCCTACGTCAATGGGATTTAGTTGTTTCAGTTACTCCACATTGTTAGCCTAGTTAGACATTAAAGGTGGGGCCAACAAGAAAATAAAATAGACGTACAAGCCCAACAAGAGCTCCTGTGTCTCATGATCTCTTCCTCTCCTCTCCTGATACATGGTCGTCATTGCCCATCATTCGCCTCTGCGTCGAAGCCTCTGCCTCCGCCCCTCCCTTCCTCCACGCCCAAATCTGCCCTCCTTTGTCATAGATCGGCCCTCCTCTGCTGTAAATCGGCCCTCCACTCAAGCAATGGAGACGAGGCCGAGGAAGGGCACGTGATGGGTCCCCGCCTCCGCCAGCACTAGCAAGCTCTTGGACCTCCGGCAGCGTTTTGAGACTCTGTTGGCCGCCGCCCTCCTCCTCCACCGCTGGTCGTGTGGTGCGGCGAGCGCAGCTCCGGTGGGCAAACGATATCTATGGCCTGTGGGTGCAGACGAAAATACTAAACTGACATAACTTGATCTGTAATGACAAGTTTGGAGAGGTACTTAAAGCTAGTGCCTCAAGTTGACGAGTCTCTAAATGTAAAATTATGGACCAATCGCTTTATTAAAATCAGAAAAAGAAACATGATTGGTTTTTATAGCAGTATATGTATATGTAAAGATCCTCCTTCAGTGCTACTGCTACCCAAGAGTCTCGGCCGAATTACAGGGGCCAGTTCGTATCAGCGTGTGGTGTG
Organism: Saccharum hybrid cultivar R570; assembly: GCA_038087645.1. Taxonomy (NCBI): domain Eukaryota; kingdom Viridiplantae; phylum Streptophyta; class Magnoliopsida; order Poales; family Poaceae; genus Saccharum; species Saccharum hybrid cultivar. The sequence continues at coordinate 4,096,127 of JAQSUU010000190.1, read as the reverse complement.
GGCAGATGTAGGCTGGAGCTTCATAGGACTAGTGGTGTATAGCAGCAGCGGCAACAGCCGTCCTTTAGTAGTACTAGGGGACATGGCGAGCGGAGATTTTCCGCTAGTTCTCCAAGGGCGTGATTGGTATCCTGCGCGCTGAGGCCCAACACCATGGCGCGGATGTGGGCGTACAGCCTCGCGGGCAAGCACAAGCGCATCGAGATCGTGGAGGTGTGCTCCTGACCACCAACAGGTACAGGGCGCCGTGCTTCTGGTTCGCGCCGGCCGGTGTACACGCAGCGGCAGCCCTGACTCGTGATGCAACCAAAATCCGTTGGCTTGCTGCATTGGCATGCTTAGTTTGTGTCCGGTGCTCTATCAGTATGGGTTTCAGTGGTGCAGATGTACTGTACATCGTCACCATACTGTTAAGTGGTTTTTTAGTGGTGCATTCTTTATTTCAGGATTTGGATTCGTCGAGACAAATGTATAGATAGTGAAGCAGCAAACAATTTTGGTCTTGCAGTCATTCACAATTTCGCAAACCTGGTAATTTTTTTAAAACAAATCATGTCCGACAAATTCAATTCTGCAGTTTTGTTATCTGAAGTTACTCCTTTCAGTCTTGTATGCATGTTGGTCATCAATCTATAATATCCTTGCTTGCATTACCGTGCGTTGGACATCTACACTATTTTTCACCATCAGATAGTAGTAGAAATTGAGTAGTAGCAATTGGAATCTTTGTCCGCAGATGATAATTCAATATCACGTTGTGGTCTGATAGTAGAAAATTGAGCAATAGCAGTTGAAGTCATCGAAACTCTGAAAACTCAATATAGAATTGTAGACTTTATTAATATATAATTTTCATTATGGTTTTAGTCATTCAATCATGACACTATGGAATACTAAGCAGAATTAGCCAACCAATAGTACACATTGAGCAACACGTGGTTTGTAGAATACCTGTAGATGAGGAGGCAAACAGTGATGATGAAATCCGTCTTCCTCGTGAAAGTGAGTTTTTCTGTCTTGCATACCCCTATGTCCGATGGATGATGAGATGTTCTCTTTCCAATTTAAGTGAAAGCAGTTCCCTATTTGGCTCAGGTTCGCAATGACCATTAATTAACAAGGCACAGGGAAGGACTATCCTTGACATCGGGGTATATTTGTCGGAATCAGTGTTCTAGCATGGTCAATTTTATGTAGTGCTATCAAGAGCCACAGTAAGATCGAATATTAGGATCTTGGCCGTGCCGGCTGCTGAGAAGGAAGTGAACAAGGGGAAATGGAAAGGGAAAGGGAAGAAGAAACTGATAAAGGGTATATTCACGAAGAATATCGTATATAAAGAGGTTCTAACTCCATGAAAGGGAAAAAATATCACATGTTGATATATATATATATATATATATATATATATATATATATATATATATATATATATATATATATATATATATATATATATATATATATATATATATATATATATATAAAGTGAACAGTACTTTATTTAAAAATTAACAGTTTATACGTTGGATATTTCTAGGATACTTCCACCTGTAGTTATCTACATGCGTCAGCTACATCAGATGCTGCATCTTAGACTTGAAAAACTTTTGGATCTTTGATTGGTGATTAACTGTAGGTTGGTGCCCGAGGAAAGCACGTTCGCCCGGTCCAACTCTGTATAATATATTTCATGCAAACTTATGTAATATTGATATTGATGTTCCCAACATCATGATAGTATATTTTTTAATAACAGTAAAACACACGCTCATACATTTGTTATCGTAAAATTATGATTTCCCGTTGCAACGCACGGGTATTTTCCTAGTAAATAAATAAACACGGATACAAATACACGACCGAGATACGAGAGCTCTCCTAAGCAAACGATGTGAAAATTAGGGAAAAAATTAGGTGATAAGCGCTTGTGCGCGATTAGGAAATGACCATTTTCAAATCTAACTCATTTGGCCGCGCCTAAGTGAGATATGCTTTTTCCAAGATGACAAGTGCTTGTACATGATTAATATGCTACTAAAACTGTATATTTATTTTTTTTAGTATCTTAATGATATTAAATGAATAAACTCAAAACTATAAATTTATAGATCCCATCAAGAGCTATAACTTTCACATAAAAAGTATCTCCATTTCACGCCGTATAAGAATATGATTTTTTCCAAGGCAACAAGCGCTGGTACGCGATTAATATACTGCGGAAATATTATTTAATTTTTTTGAGCATCTTAACGATCTCAAATGAAAAACTCAAACATATAAAGTTGTAGACCTCGTCAAGAGCTATAATTTTCATATAAAAATCATCTTGTCGTACAAAAAAGATATGATTTTTTTCCTAATTTTCACATCATTTTCTTAGGAGGGGCAAAATGGTTATTTCTAGATCAACTTAACAGCGAACTTAACAGATTTTGACGAAAATAGCAATGAGAGAAGTGTGAATTATTCCGATGGCAATGAGGGAAGTTCAAAAATTTCAATAGCAGTAAGAGAGATAAAATTTCTAATGGCACTAAGAGAATTGACTCTAATTAAAATGAGACAACCACGCAAAAAACCACGTGTAACCCAAGAAAATATCAGTAGAGCCTACAGTACCAAAGCTCTACCTAACCTGATACATAGGAAAAAATCTACTTCACCCCCTCGACTATTCAGGGTGGTCTACTTTATCCCTACTAAGCGGTTTTTGTACGGTGATTTTGCTATAGTGACATGAGTTTTTGCTACAGTAACATTGGTTTTGTCTTTTCTTTTTTATTTATTTCGGCTGAATCTTTGAAAAATCATAGTAAATCACAGAAAAATCATAAAATGAAAAATCTAATTTTGTTGGACTCCACATAAGTAATCTACATAGTGAACATATATATGGTATACTTTAGTACAAAGTTTTTGATGTAGATTTTGATCTATTCTTTTCTGTAATTAATTTGAATAATTCATAACTACAATTTCTATGGTCCAATTCTGGTGAAATAAATAGAAAAGAGAAAGACAAACCACTGTCATTGTAGCAAACCATCATTACTGTAGCAAAACCACCGTCCAAAACCGCTCGGGGTTATTTGACCGGTTTTGAAAAGTTCAGGGGTAGAAAATCTGGTTTTATAGTTGGGGGTGAAGTAAACCATCATAAATAGTTAGGGGTGAAGTAGAATTTTTCTCTGCTATATATAGTAGTGGCGGGAGATGACTGCAGTCATTGATGTACTTAGGGCTTCTCCAGTGGTCTGCTGAAACCGACTCATCATCCTAGCTGGACCTTCATCAATCGACTCAAACGACTGGAGAATCCAGACTCAAATAGGAGAGAGAAAGAATCGACTCAAGATAGAGGGTCGACTCGTCCGGTTACAATATTCGTGTACAGAACGAGTGCAGCACTTCGTAGGAGAGAACGCAACTTTCGTGTTGTTCGGCTAGCTGTATTTTTTTAAAGCTGATGTTGATTTATTGTGAGATAAAAAACTTGTTCTATGACTGACTGATTTTAGCTGATAAGCTCAAGCGAACAGAGCCTTTGGCTGCGGGTCACACAATTGCATGCATGACGGATTAAAGACCAGATGAACTAAGCAGCTTTTTTCGTATATTTTATGTGGACCCCACAATAATACTTTGTATGAAGTCGAGTCAATCTCTGTGATGATGTGGCACTCTCTCTCCGTGATGAGTCGATCCACCACTGTGGGTGCCCTTATACGCAAGTACTTCTTTCTTTTCGAAATAAAAGCACATCTTTTTGAGAAATCAAAATTTTTAAGTTTGACCACATATATAAAAATACTATATTGATATTTATAATATGTAATAAGTATATTAAATGTATAGTAAAATATATATAAATGTTTACAATATTTTTTTATAAAACTATCCCAACTTAAAAGAAATTGACTTATCAAAAATCAAGATGTGTATTAAACAAATACCAAATGTCTGGTGCCATTTCCAAGGAACCGATTAGAGGATCACGTGTACTCCACCCATCCATGCTCCTGAGAGAATGTCAAATCAACAAGACAAGAAAATGAATCTTCTAGTACTACCTCCGAAAAGAATGCAAGGTAGTGTTTACATGGTGTAAAAGTTGGCGTAAAATTCCTGTAGTACTTTTCGTTGTTATTTGGTAAAATTTATCCAATCATGGACTAACTAGACTCAAAAGATTCATCTCGATATTTACAGACAAACTGTGTAATTAGTTATTTTTTTACCTACATTTAATACTCCATGCATACATCGAAAGATTCGATGTGACGGAGAATCTTGTAAAATTTTTGGAAGTTTGAAGGTATCTAAACACTGCCCAACAGTTGCGTGCGAAAAGTAGTTCGCGTTTAACTAAACTTTTAGTGAAATAATATTCACAATTATGTCTTTAAATTAATTTATTATGAAAATACATTTCGTAATTAATCTGATGGTATTTATTTGGTATTATAAATATGAATACTTTTTTATCTATAATTGGTTAAAGTTAAGGTATTAAAACATGACACTGTGCTACAATTGCATTCTTTCGGTGACGGAGGGAGTATTTTGCAGAAGAATTTAAACCTTCTAGTACATGTACTCTATCGGTTCAAAAACAAAAGTACATCATGTTTTTCGAGAAATTAATCCTTTTTTAGTTTAACTAGATATAAAACAATATCCATATTTATATCGATAAATATGTTTGTTATAAAATTATACATGACGAGTATCATATATACTAGTATGTTTTAGTATTTTTTTTATATTTGAAAATGAACAGTCATTTTGGCACAGAGGAAGTAGATGCTTCAGAAAGTTCTAAGGATACTTTGAATGCCATGGCTATCTAGAAGAGTCGGCAGGGACGGTGCAGCGCGTACGCGGTCCTTTCGTCTGGTATCTAGAAGCTAGGAGTAGACAACATGGTAGCTTCAAGTATTCTGCTTCGCGTGATGTCAGCTTCATGTTCATGATGATCCATTTCATTTTGTAGAATGAGATTTTTCCGCTAGTTCTCCAAGTAGTTCCCCGTGTGGTCGTGTGGACAAGGTCTCGCAGTTTCTAGGATGCGAATATCTCGGTCCGTTCTTCTATTACGGTGTGCGCGGATTGTTCGTGCGTGCATTCGTCTCGTTATCGCGCCGTTATGGAGCACACGCTGGCACGCTGCTGTACTTGCTTCCAAAATCAGCCGAGCTACTGACACTCTGACAGTGACAGGACAAGTGAGGCCATGTTTAGGCCACGTTTAGGGCCTGTTTAGTTGCAAATTTTTTTACAAAATGATACTGTAGCAAATTTTGTTGTTATTTGGTAATTAGTGTCAATCATGGTCTAATTAGGCTTAAAAGATTTGTCTCGTCCATTTCATCTAAACTGTGTAATTAGTTTTATTTTTTATCTATATTTAATGCTTCATGCATGTGTCTAAAGATTCGATGTGACGGGGAATCTAAAAAATTTTGTAAATTTTTTTGGAAACTAAACAGGGCCTTAGTTGTAAAAAATTTTGGTTTATGCCCATCACATCGAATATTTAACGTATGTATGGAGCATTAAATGTAGACGGAAAAAAACTAATTGCATGGTTGATGATAAATCGTGAGACAAAACTTTTAAACCTAATTAGTTCATGATTGAACACTAATTATCAAATACAAACAAAAGTGTTACGGTAGCCAGACCTAAAATTTTTCTAAAATGTGGCCTAAACGCACCCTGAGCTGCTCTATATAAATAGACACGGATATAGAAGTACTAGTACACACGACCGAGATACGAGAACGCGGAGGCAGCATGACACTGACAACACCAACAGGGGAACAGATGCGGCCACCTCCTTGGTCCCCGGCACCGACGGCGGCGGCCTCACGCGAGGCCCTGGAGGCGGCAGCCATCGTGGCCGCCCTGACGCACGTCATTGCCGGTGGCCGTACAGAAACGCTGACGCAAACGCCAGCGCCAGCGCCGTTGCCCGCGCCGTCACTCGTCGTGCCGCCGTGTCCGTGGGCGTCAACAATGGGCTGCCGCTGCCATCATGGACACGTCACGCCGGCGGCGAGCCAAGGCGGGACCGGGACGTCCCCGCCGCCGCACATTGTCTCGGGTACCTCTGTTTGCTCTCCTGCACCCGTCGCGTCGCCTCTCCCGGGTGGATGCTCACGTGCTTCTCTTGTCTTCAGCCTCTGCAGTGGAAGATCGCATTGCGCCCGCGCCGCCGCGCTTGACGGCGGCGTCGCCATCACCAGCTCCGACGGCACGCACGTGGGCGCAGGGGACGACGGAGAAGGCGATGCCGCCGCCGGCGCGGCGTAGCTACCGCGGGGTGAGGCGTCGGCCATGGGGCAAGTGGGCGGCGGAGATCCGTGACCCCAAGAAGGCGGCGCGCGTCTGGCTCGGCACGTTCGTTACCCCCGAGGACGCGGCGCGCGCCTACGACGCCGCGGCGCTCCGTCTCCGCGGGAGCCGCGCCAAGCTCAACTTTCCAGAGGACGCGTCGTCGCTCCGTCGCCCGCCGGTCTCCGTGGGTTCTTCTCCGCAGTCGTCCCGTTCTCGCTTGGGTTTGGATGGCACCACGGGCAGCTCGCCGCCGTGGCCGGAGATGATGTACCGGAGGGACGCCGGGACGGATGGGTTCGTGGTGGGCGGTGAAAATAATGGCTGGTTCTTGGGTTTATGGAGCATCGGAACTTCGTCGCCGTCGCCCAAGCCTGTATGTCCCAGTGCTCCCGTCGTCGTCGCTCCTATGCTTTGTGTGAGCCACGGAACAGGGAGCAGCGGAATAGAAGACGCGGGGAATGGTTGGGACTTCGCCGAAAAGCAATAGCCTCAGAGACTTGTAGGATAGGAATAACCGTCTCGGCTTTCTTTGTTGTTGGTTTTTTTTTCGAGTTTCTTTTCTTGTTTATTTTTATTTACTTCTGTGTACATATACGTGATATTGGTTTACCCTTTTTGAATTCAAATTATATTTCCGGTAGGCCAATTTCTCTCTAACTAAATTTTCATCCACAGAGTAACGGATAGAACGTGCCATCAACTCTCAAAAGTCGGCTCAAACTACACTATCGCACGAGTTCATATTTCTCAAATCAGTTCAAACCATATTATCTTATAGTAGTCGTACACTTGCATTTCTGGGTGACATCCACATTAATGCATTGTGTAACTTTTTCTTCATATGACAATATAGGCCATGTTTAGTATCAAAAACAGCCAAAAATTTTTGCATAGTAACTGTTACATCGAATTTTTGGACGTATGCATGGAGCATTAAATGTAGGACTGGCTCTGAATGCTTGGATATAATAAATCTACAAAGTCTGCTTGGAACTTTGGATCCCATAAATTAAAACCAACATCTAGAAAGTACTCTCTATTTCACTGTTAGATTATTTTTTAATTCCTCTCAATTCTCAGGATCCAAATAGGACTTTAGTGGTGTTCATTAGCTCGAGGGTCAAGCAGCGGTGTATTGCTTTGTTTTTTATTGATATATAATATAATTCAGTTTTGCTTACTGGTACAATGTAGCTTTGAATTGCAGGTTTGGATATTTTAACGTCATTGCCTAATGTGTTAGTCATGCTTTGTCTGCCAGAGGCGGTAGCTGTAGTAATATGCTTTATTTATTTATTTATTTATTTATTTCCCTTGTAATAAATTGTAATATCCTTTGCTTGATCATAAGAGCAGTAGAGCATCTGGCTGTTAGTTTCCTTGTCAGTAGTTCAGAGAGTAGTTTTTTTTTTGGCTCGGTTATCGTCTCTGCTGGTTAGAAAGTTCAGAGTAACTGGTTCAGTGCAGTTCTGTTTTAGGGCGTGTTTGGTTTGAGCAGCTAAAGCTAAACTTTAGTCCACTTTTTACCAAACACATGGACTAAATGGAAGCTAAAGAGAGAGCTAAAGTTTAGCTGCCAAGGAGGACCTAAATTGGAATAAATAGAGCTAAACCTCACCTTTTAGTCCTATTTATCCAAACACATGGACTAAAAGGGACTAAAAGGTCTTTTTTTAGTCACCCAAATCAAACACCCAATAACTAAAGTTTAATCCATGATTTAGCTACTAAAGTTTAGCAAGGAGAAACTAAACAGGCCCTTAGTCCAGCAGCTATGCAGGGACTAAAGTTTAGTTAGTGTCACATCGGATGTTACATGGGGTGTCGTACGTGGTGTTCGGATACTAATAAAAAAATAAATTATAGATTCCGTCTATAAACCGTGAAACGAATTTATTAAGCCCAATTAAGCCGTCATTAGCACATGTTTACTTTAGCACCACAGTTCAAATCATGGACTAATTAGACTTAAAAAATTCATCTCGCAAATTAGTCATAATCTGTGTAATTAGTTATTTTTTAGTTTATATTTAATACTCCATACATGTGTCCTAACATCTGATGTGATAGGGACTAAACTTTAGCTGTAGGAACCAAACACCCCCTAAATCATCTTGCGAACAACAACAATGCAATTTAGTCATCAGCTAGAACAATGCAACATGTTAGTTCATCGTTCCACAACTTTTGTTCATGATTTGCATTTTCATGTTACGGATTCATCTCTGAAAAAGGTAGCATCTCGAATATTGTTGGACATCTAAAGCTTTTGTTTATGATATGCATGTCGCCCTTTTTTAGCCAAAACTTTGTAGTCCATGTTCACTTACCTTATTTCTCGTGCTGGGTCCGCTACTAGGTGGGTCCTATGTTGCAGAGGATGCGGGGTGGGATTTTATTTTTTTGAGTCTCTTCATTTTTCTCACGTTTGCATACCACGGCAGCCATTGGCGCGGGGCGCCCAATCAGGCCGGAAAAGAAGATGGCATTGATGTCCATGTGCCCGCCGAGCCGCCGCGGGCAGCTTGACCAAGCTCCTTCCTTTTTCTCTGAGCATGGCGCTGGGTTGCTTGTTGGTCATGGACGCTCTCGCACTCGCTACCTTATCGGACACGACCATGGGCTCATGAGAACGCCATGGGCCATGGTGGGTCCAGTGCATGCCATTAGCCAGAACCACCCACGTGGTCTCTATTTACATCATCGGTAATGCTTTAAACCTGTCCGTCCGGATGCTCCGTTACTGGACCACGACGTCAGCCCAATAACTCACGCTCCTTCGTTTCTAAAAAAAACTGATCATCCACTTATTCCTATCCACTCATTCCTCTTCCTATATGCTCTTATCCATTTGCATGCTGCCTCCGAGCGCATGGCCACTGGCCCTCCAAGGTACAGCGTGCGCCCGCCTCTAAGGCGCATCGCTCCGCCACCTCCGAGGCGCACCGCTCGGCCATTGGCCTTGCCAGGCAAGGCGTGCGGCCGCCTCCAAGGCGTGGCGCTTGGCTGCCGGCCCTGCCAGGAGCGGCGTGTTGCTGCCTTCTCTAAGTCACGCGACCGCAGCCTCCCCGCCGCTCGTGCGGCCAATGCTCTCTTCCGTGATGTGTAGCCACTGCTACCGGCCCACCGTCTACAAGCGCTGCCAAGCCGCTACCTCCGGTGAACACTATACACCTACGAGCCTCCATTCTATCAAGCAGCAAGGAGATGTTGCGTTGAAAGCGCATGTTGCAACTTGCAAGAGTATGTTTCAATTGTTTCATATGTTTCTGAGGTATGTTGCAAGTGTTTCATATGGATGTTGCAAAAATAGATCATGATGTTGCACATGTTGCAATGGTTATATACATATGTTGCAAGCATCCGGTCCAAATGTTTCATCTACTTTTTTAAGCGTATGTTGCAAATGTGCTTATTTGGATGTTGCATATATTTCACACATATGTTGCACGAGTATGTTCAAACTGTTTCGACTATTTTAGTCTTATGTTGCAATAAGTGTTTTCATGTTGTAAGTTGCAAGTGTTTTATGTGGATGTTTCATATGTTTCACGCACATGTTGCAAGTGTATGTTCCAAATATTTCATCCGCTTCAGACGTATGTTGCATTCAAGTGATTCGTGTTTCAAAGATATGTTTAGAGAGTCATGGGGGCACGGCCCATGTGTCGAGGGAAGGGGTGCAGCGAGTTGGGGGCCAGCAGATGGCGTGCACACCTGGTGTCCTGCGGACGGAGCGTGCTCGTCCTCGTCCTGGCTCTCGGGTGCCGCTCGCGCAAAGAGAGAGGAGGGGGGTGAAAGTGCATCAAGACCTTTAGTGGGTTTTGGATGATTGAATGACAATGTGATTAAAGGTCTAACCTATGTGCTAAGTGTTGGACAGGAAATGTGTTATCTCACAGGTACTTGATGAAAGCCAAAATGATGTGTTGTTATATAAACAATCTAGTTCAAACACAAGATAATAATACAAAAGATATTCATGCAAAGCTTACTCATTGTGGGATTTCTATGAATAATGTGAAAGCAAGCACATTGATGATTTTGTTTAGCGAGACATGAGGAATTGCATATGGAATGGTCTCACATTCTAAAGCTTGCTACATTGAAAAGACAATTATAATTGAACTTAATGGATGATTCAATACATGGTGTGACTTGATGGCTTGAGATGGTGAAGATAGTAAGGAAAGGCTTCGAGGTACTAAGCAAGGGTGAAGGGTCAGCGATGGCTTGACGACCGAGGAACCTAGCTAGGGTGAAGAAGGAAGTACTTGCATTTAGTCGAGGTACTAATCAATCCATGATGGTCATATTGAAGTAGAGGGTTAAATCTTGGATGAATTGTTGAAGTGACTTGATACTTTTGAAGTTGACTCTCTTTTGTTGAAAGGAGTCAAGTCATGTGCTCAAGACGGTTTTGCTCAAGGAGAAAATCAAAGTTAACATGATTGACACCCTCACTTGTCGAGGATCGGAAGCTATGCCATTTGGTTCGAAAGAAATCAACTCAAGCGATTCAAATTCCATTTTCATTTGATCTTGAGTAAATAGGTATGTCGTACTATTAAGAGAGATACATCATGTTGATAGATGACTATTCATAAGTGCTCAAGCGAACCCATATGTGGTTCGAGTGAGAGAGAGTGCCCAGAACTAACTTAACCTAGCTGTGCTAAAAATACCGGACGTGTCTGGTATTGGGTCAACCACATCAACCTCTCTGTGCTCTAGAGTTTCGTTCGTCGGGAGTTCCGACAAGTGTCGGGAGTTCTGGGAGTCGGGAGTTCCAGCAATCGTCGGGAGTTCTGACGCCTCGCAGCGCCACTGACCTAGTGACCGTTGGAGCCATACGGACGGTATTGATACCGGAGGTGTCCGGTATTCCCAACGGCTCTATAACAGCTAGTTTTTCAAAGGGGCTATAAATACCACTTAGCCTCCAAAGGTTTTTGAGCCTTGAGAACACGTTTTTGAGCCTTGAGAACACTCTCCACCCCTCTCTTAGTGAGTGTGATTCAATTTGCAGAATCCATCTTGTGGGTTGAGAGAGATTCAAATTGAGAGCAAGCCACCTTTGAGCACTTGTGCATATTTGTCGATCTCGTGATTTGCATTTGTTACTCTTGGACTCTTTGGTCCTAGATGGCTATGCATTGCCGGAGAGCACCCAAGAGATTGTGGTGTGCCTCTTGAAGTTTATAACGGTTCGATTCCACCGCCGCAAGGGAATGGATCAAACTAGTGGAAGGAGAAAAAGGAGTAGGAAAAGACTCCGTCTAGAGTGACCTTCATGTGTCCTCTAGAGCTGACCTTCGCTGGGTCGCTCGCAGCCCCCTCAATGGAGAGTAGGACTCGACGGAGTCCGAACTTCGGTAAAACAAATATCGTGTCTCGATCTCTCTTTTTATTTGGTATTTTTTATACTTCTGTGTTGCTTGAGCTTGTAAACAGGTTACCAAAAGGTGCCAGTAACTTGGTGCAAAAGGAGAAATCGAAAGGAAGAAGTTGGGAGCTCATCTGCACAACACATGTTTACCGGACGCGTCCGGTATTGATACCAGACACGTCTGGTATTGGGGGACATAGCAGATTTTGTTTAACTATTGGTCTAACTTTGTGTTGCAGGGTTGTAGCTTCTGTGTATATATTCTATACACCTTGTTTACTCTGTTGGCTAACTTGTGAGGGGTTATTTCTCTGATTTGGAATCGTTTCCGTATTTTAAAGGGTTGAATTTTTAAAAACGCCTATTCACCCTCCTCTAGGCGGGATCCTCGGTCCTTTTAGGGGTCAAGGGGAAGGAGTAGGGCTAGATATCGAGCCAGCTCGGCTCTTTATCAAGCTGGCTCGGCTTAGCTCGTTATACTAACGAGCTAGAAGCTCAGCTCGGCTCGGCTCGTTTGGCAGCTCGAGCTGGCTCGTTTGGCTTGGGAGCTAACTTAAATTTATTTTCTTCCTGTTGAGTTTATTCATACAGCAAAAGACAGAGACGGGTACTGATTTGGGAAAAGTAAAATAAATAATAAGATAGATGATTTGATGCTAGTTTGGGAAAATCAAGAAAACAACAAAAGCTAATGCTTGTTGCTATGCATTGGCTTGCAAGGGAGTAAGCAAAGCTGCGATTGCAAGGCCCTAGCCTATAGTAGGCATCGGCCGACTTACGCGTGTGCCGCGTGCGGCGGCTCAAAAGGGGAACAGCCGAGCGTGCATGCGTTTGCGGTTAGGCCAGCACGGAACGACAGATGGGGAAAGTCTAGGGCCTAAGGGTGGGAGCGTGGAAGTTGAGGGCTAGGGTTTTATCCTATTGGGCCAATGGACTATGGCATATATGGGTTGATTCAAGTTGCTATCATATGATTTACCTTGGCTCGTTTTGGCTTGCGAGCTGGGTCGAGCTGCTTGTTAATTAACCGAACTAAAGTGTTGGCTCAGCTTGTTTAAAAATTCAAACGAGCCAAGCTCGGGCCGAGCCACTGATGAGCAAGTTTTCATGTAGATGTTTCACACACATGTTACAAGTGGATGTTTTCAATGTTTCATCCACTTCAGACGTACGTTGCATTCAAGTGCTTTGTGTTTTAAAGGTATGTTTAGAGAGTCACGGGGGCACGACCCATGCGCCGGGGGAAGGGGCGCGGCGAACTGGGGCCAGCGGATGGGGTGCGCACCTGGTGTCTTGCAGACGGAGAGTACTCGTCCTCATCCCGGCTCTCGAGTCCCGCCTGCGCGGAGAGAGAGGAGGGGTTCAAGAAGAAGGAGCGACGGGCGCGGGATGGGGCGAGACGGATGGGGACAGGGTACGCGTGCGTGGCAGGACAAGGCAGATGGGGAAGGACTACATCAACACGGTGAGATTGCGTCGCGTTTTTGCTAGGCCGTTGGATACCCTCCGATGCAATCCCCCATGGGACATCCGGGCCGATTCCCATGCATCGTTACATGACAAGGAAGGATCGGTCTGCCTCACCAGCCCTCACAGTATCACTGTTCTGGATCCCCTCAAAAAAAAAAAACGATCTACGACTGCTTTGCCGTCGGGGGTCCTTGATAAAATAATTTCGCTGTACAGCCGTGCCGAGTCCATCCCTTCTGTTACTACGAGTCTTCTAGCATGGACGCTTTTGATTGGTATCGATTTAACCAATAACAAATGTTCTAACCAGCCTCTGTCTGAACATCCAGCATGTCATGTCCCGAAGGAGTTCTCGTTAGACGCACCTTACACTGCGACTGCGATACCAAGATTCCTCGCTTGTTGTTTCCCGATCGTTGTTCAAAGTATTTGACGATGAGGATGTTGTACAAAGCTTCTTTTTACCAAACCCTACACACTGAACATCACCCATCTATTTTATGTTGCATGATACATGGTACATGCCTAGGTGAGAAAATTAAAATTAAGCACCCACTACATATCCAGCTGAGAAAGTTAAGCACCACTAGGCCCCTACTAATATGTCATCAAGCTTTTGTCTGTCAAAAATGCAAGATGTGAAATGCTTTTGTTTATAAAAAATGCAAAGATCCACACAATTTCTGGGGGAAAAAAGAGTATAAGTTCCAAGTTCCACATGTCAGTGAGTTACCGTAGTGCAATTAAAAAAAACTGAAACAATCAAGCAGGATGCAAGAGCACAACAAATTGTTTCAATGATTTAGTCACAAAACAAAGCAACATCCCTCAATTGTCTACAAGACATTCATCCCTAAATGGTGATCTAATCCCTTTTATCCATTTACCGAGCAAGCTAAGATCATTTTATATATCTGGATTTCTGATGGCTCTCAAGCATATCATGCGCATGCACTTTCGCTAGCAGCGCACGGTGAAATGGTGAAAACTACCGCTATAGTCTATGGAATCAGGGACAATGCTCAAACTTATAGAGGAGGATGTATCTCATGTCCTGCCTCAAGCAAGAGCATTCAATTTTGATATTTTTGGTTGGTGCTCAATACAATAGTACAATCAAGAGTATTCAATTTCAAGATTTTGGCTGGTGCTCAATACAATAGTGTAATCGTATGACCCTGCCTGGCATGAGAACATAGACCAAACTAATTTCATTTTTCTTTCTTCATTTAATAGCTCTATTCTTTTATGCCCCAGATCAAGCACGACTATCATATACTGCTAACAAGAGGAAAGCGGTAATTGAGGTGATTGGTTCGGCATAAGTTCATCCCATAAATTTTGGTGAACTCCTTTTCTCGTGCATATATATACTAATTATTTATTAGCTTGTGAAGATGAGGTTGTGGTGGATCAACTCATTAGTCATTCCATTCCAAACCAAACCAAAAAAAGGGAGCTAAAAGATGATTGATCACCACATTTCTCAAACCCCAATAAGTTGTCTTCAGTAACATGGAGACAAGACACTTGAAGTAAGAAACTTCGTAACAAGTGTTTTCATGCAACTCACAAGTTGTCTTCAGGTATAACTCGATCATCTAAAAGGCTCACAAACTGTGTAGATGACAGAGAATACCGGCTTCAAAAGGTTTTGGCACAGTAGCGCATTTTCTTCTCTCAACGTCACAGCAACAAGGTGTGTATGAATCCCATTAGGTTCATCCATCTTTCATGCTGTTGAATCCTTGCTGCTAGATAACTGGATGATTTGGAGGAATAGTACGAATAGCACATCAACCATTCAAGAGTCTTCAGGTCCAAACACGAATAGAGCCATCCACAGAAGATGTCAACATGCAGGCCTTCGTTGGGTGGTAACTGATGCTAGTTACCTGCCAAAAGAAATAGTGTTAGGTACATGTACATTAAGCTGTTGCACAGCATAAGGTGCAACTCTGGAAAGAAAAATACCACAGAACTATGTGCCCTGAATCTTGCAACAACAGGTGCATCCACCAACTCCCAGAAGAAAATATAACCGTCCTCAGATCCACCAACAACAAATGCATCATCATTCGTCAGACAGGAATCCATCTTGAAGGACTGGAAATATTATGAATCAGAAATTAAACAATGCAAACGAATAGGATTACTGTTCTGCAAACCCTTGCATCATTGAATCATAATGGTTTATTTAGGTTTTTCAGCTAAAACATGAAGCAAGCCATCTGCTCTCCTTTTAATGAATTAAGCAGACTAGCAGTGTTTCTCTACTTCATCCACCAAAAAATTAATGATGCGTTGTGGTTCACTATTTTACACAGCTGTATACATTTCCTCCATTCTTATGTGAAACTTATCAGGTTAAGTTGAAATCAAACCTTATGATCAATGTAAGTATCCATATGTACCAAAACTTTGGCAGTACCACAAATGAAGATTATTGAAGAGATACCTTGCATGTATGACCCTTGTACTCCTGTAACAGTTCTCCAGATGACCTAATAAATGCAACAGACATCAAAAGGTTAATATTTTGTGCATGATGCCACTCTATTTAGTACATTGAGCAGATCGCACCGCTCTACTCAACAGAATGGAAAAAATCACACAATTCTGTCCGTATCATGATGGAAAGATAATATGACAAGAAATTGTACCACACATACTTGACATTCATAGACTCATAGTGATGCACTCCTAAACTTGCTATGGAAATAACAAAGATGAAAACCACCACTTATGATCCTAATATCATTTATTCCTTTTCTCCCAGACCGCAGCAAATGTCAATGATGAATGGGCAATGGGGCCATCATAATGCGGACTCTCAAAGCACAAGAAAATCGTTCTAGGTAGTTGTGTGGACCAAAACATGAAGACATGGCTCCTGATTGTGATGGCATAGGAATTCAAGCATGATGATCTTCTGATGCACAGGAACGCACAAAGTAAATATTAGCATGTGATTTGTTGCAGAGACCAAGAAAAATGTTCCATTTAACTTGCTAGCTACCCAAGAGAGTACATGTTTCAATACCAAGTTAACTTAAAGCTTTCTAATGTATATGCAAAAGAAACATGAAGCCAGCCTGAATCTTGCACTACAATTCTCAAATATATTGGTTGAGAAACATGAGGAGCCTGCAAGTGCAAGTGTAAAGCACCTCCATGGCACCAACAGCAGCTTAGTGCAGCTCTGGAACCCAGTAATTGGATATATTTGGACCAAGAGTGTATGGCAAAGACAATAGGCCAGTGATGAATCAGGGACTAAGAGTTAAGGAGAAAATTTGCTTTGATCAATCCATTCAAGATGGTAATGAGATTGACAGCTATGTCAAGATGAGGAATTTCTTCTCCAGTCCATATTGCCACCATTGATAACCATTATCATCTTTCCAACCAAAGCTAAGGAAGAATGTGACTGCATCCTTCGATAAAGTAGAGGAGAATAAACATAATAATAATAACCCCATACTTAAGTAATGGGATTTAATTGCTCCAAAGTGCTAGATAAAAGAGGCTTCCCTGCAATTTGTGCCCAGGCTGAAAACAAAATACTGAGCAGCTTGTAAATAGCACTTACTTGTCTAGAAGCCGCACAGTAGAATCTAAACAGTTAGCTAAAAGGCAATTGCTGTCATTTGATAATGATACACAGTTCACAGGATGCCCCAGATTATCAACAGTCTCCCTGATATAAGCAAGAGGGAAATGAATCAACCATACAGAAACAATTGATAGGAGTAAATGGATTAGGATTCGAAGCATTTCCTTAAAAAAAAGAGGGAACAACCAAAGTTAGAATAATAAGGCACCACCTACCTACCCATGCGAATGTCAAATGTCCGGACAGTACCATCAACACTGCCAGCAATTATTTCTGTCTTTGTTAGGTTAACTGACATTACACTATCTTGAAAAGTATCAATTGTCTGCAACATGATAGAACAGAAAGCAAGTGTATAAGACATCAAGGCTGTGTTCAGTTCCTCAAAAAAATCACTGTGCAAACAAAAGATTCCCCGTCACATCAAACTTGCGATACATGCATGGAGTACTAAATGTAGATGAAATCAAAAACTAATTGTACAGCTTGGTTGTACTTTGCGAGACGAACGTTTTGAACCTAATTAGTCAACGATTGGACACTATTTACCAAATAAAGCCAAAACGTGCTACAGTACTTTTTTTACACCTTTTCGCGGAACTAAACACACCCCAAGAAAAAGAAATATAACAAAACGTGATGCATATGTATTATAGGTAACAATGTAAAACTACCTGAATAGGGTCGCTGCTTTGTGACCTGCAGTCAAATGCACGCACCGTACGGTCATAACCAGCTGAGACTACAACAGCATTGTACTCATTAAACTTCACTGAATTGACCTATCAAGAGCAGAATAAAGATGGCTGAGCAGGATGACATATCAAAAAATTACAAATTTATCACACAGAGACTATCAATTTTTGAGCATCACCAACAGGCCTGACCATAATCACATAGTTGAACCAAAGTGTGCAATGCCAACTGCCAAATGCAAGTGGAACTATCAGATAAAAACACAAGAGTACAACCACCAGAAGTATGGTTCAGAGCACTGCTTTGGATGGAGCTGGTATTACAGCAATGGGAACAATACACTATTGTGTGCGGTGTTCTTCAGGTAGCGTTCACCAGTGTTCAGAGGAACGAACAAGAATTGTACGACACAAATAATAGAAGCACTATCACCCACACAATGAGCACAGAACTACTTGATTAAAATTGTGTAAACTGCTCAGCTCCAAGAACAATCACATTCTGTCGTGACCATCAGAAGACAGGGATGAAAACTCCATAAATAACGGAAAAACGAATACATCAATTGATCTAATGCATTATTACCTCGCTGTTGTGACCGCGGAACTTGCGGATGACGCGGCCCGAGGCGACGTCCCAATAGAAGATCTGTCTGTCGGCTCCGCAGGACACCAGTTTCGCGTTATCCCTGTCCAGAAAACAAACCTACGAATGAACAGAAAGAAGCACTTGGCGAATTTTCCGTTGCCGCGTCTCCGGATCAGATGCGACGCAACGAAGGGAGACAAGGAGATGGAGAAGGGGGGCGCGTGCTTGCGTGCGTGCGTGAGTACGTACGAGGAAGAGTGCACGTCGCGGACCTCGCGGGCGTGGGACTTGTAGGTCTTGACGTGGGCGCCGGTATGAGGATTCCAGAGGCGGAGCGTGCGGTCCTTGCCGCAGCTCAGGCAGTAGTTGCCGTCCCGGTTGAACCGCACGGCCAGCACCGCCCCCTCGTGACCCGACAGCGACCGCGCCTCCGTCCGCGGCAGCTGCTGCGCGGCCGTCCCCGAGGACGTCATCGCTTGCTCTCTCTTTCCGCCGCCGCCGAGGATGGGATGGACGGAAGACGACGAGTTCGACGACCACCGGAGGAGATGAATGGTGGGCCGGGGAGGTGGATTTGGGCTGGCTCAATGGAATGTAGCCCGTAGGCCGTAGCCCACGAGAATAGCTGAATACTGCTCCTTCCTAAGGAAAGATGAATATCGCTCTTTATTTTTTAATAGTATAAAATATGCCCGTGCGTTGCAACGGGAGAGAAAAATATCAAACTTTAATAAAAATTATGATGAGATATTACATATCGTGCATTGTAACGAGAAAAAAACTATAAAATATCCATGAAAAGTAACTACTGAAACGATACACGTCTCAAAAACTTCCATGTCAAATAGCTATGATAGCAGACCTCCATCAATTTTCCACATTAGACTGGAGCGTACAACAAACCGTTTAAAAATTGAGTTTATCTTTGATTAATTGGATCACCATCTAAACCAGGTTATAATAAGTTTTGATCTAATCAAAACTACATTGATAATATTATATTATTTTTAAAAAAAATATTTATATTAAATATGTCCGTACGTCGTAACGGCAGAAAAATATATTACAGGTCAAGATAAATATGTAACATGATTGCTGACAGGCTGCATGTTATCACTTCGGCCTTGTTTGGATGCATGTGTATTCACTTCGATTCACGTTAAAGTGGATTGGAATAAAACTTTAATTCTACGCCAATCCCTTTCAACACATGTGCATTAAGATCATTACATGTGTATCTAAACAAGGTCTTCATTGTGACGCCCTACATATGCAATATTGTTAATAAAGACCAATTCTAACTTATATTAAAAAATAATTATAATCATAGGCTACATCTAATGGTAATAAAGTATTCAACGACAGGGGTTTTACTTGAACTCACTGCATAGGCGGAGCTAGCTAGGTGGCACGTTGTGCCATGGACCACCATAGAATTTAGATTAATGTTGAAACTACAGTATATGTGTTCTATACTATAATGAAGATTGCATTTAGAACAATATTATTGGGCCCTTGTTTAGTTTCCAAAATATTTTGCAAAATGTAACTGTAGCGCTATTGTAGCACTTTCATTGTTATTTGATAATTATTGTCCGATCATGTTCTAATTAGACTTAAAAGATTTGTCTCGTGATTTACAATTAAACTGTGTAATTAGTTTTATTTTTTATCTATATTTAATGTTTCATGCATGTATCCAAAGATTCAATATGACGAGAATCTAAAATATGGCTCGGGTCATTACATTAACCCTAGCTACGCCACTGACTCACTATACCGGCGGTACGGAGGAGACGGTGTATTAACTTTCCTTTCCATGTTTGTGGGACCCACTCAACAGGACAACATTATCTTGCTGTCCTCGCCAGACGCCTCTCATCCATATCCATCCATGACAGCTGACCCGGCTAGCTAGAAGCGCCAATCCACGGGGAAGCAGGGAGCATGCACTGGCGAGTGGCGACCAGCACGCGAAAGAGGGTGCTCGGCGAAGTCTGCTTCCGTATCCGGACGGACGTGTGGGGTGCTAAGGGATCGGGCGACTCTAGCATGCCCCTGTTAGGGATGAAAAATTTTGCGTCCGTATTTGAGACCGAATTCGTTTAGACAGGTTTTAATCCGTCTGTATCCGAGTTCAGATATTTAACATCCGATACTATATTCGTATCTAAATATTTAAATCATATATTTATGATGTCGATATTCAATTGTATTCTATCCGATATTTTTTTATACTATCCGTATTCGAATCCGAATCCGGACATAAATATAAAAATAAATACGATATCAGTAATATCCGTCCATATCCGATCCGTTTTAATCCCTACCCTGTCATCTATTCTTCTGTTGCCGGTACCATTAGCGCCGAGGCAAGGGGCGTCGATGCCGCAGTCGCCTGATCAAGTGAGGCGCGTCCATTCGCCCCTTGCAAAAGCCAGCGACGCTGTTGCCAGGGCTTTGGCCCGTGGGGCAGCTATGGCTTGGGGGCGCTTGAGAGGTGCCTAGCTCTCTGTCGCTCTTTTTCCATAGCCAGCGAGCGAGCGGCGCACCTGAGGGTGCGTTCGCTTCCCACCTAAACTCAAAATATTTCCTTTTTCACCCATCATATCGAATCTTTAAACACATGCATGAAGCATTAAATGTAGTTAAAAAGATAACTAATTGCATAGTTTGTCTGTAAATGTCGAGACGAATCTTTTGAACCTAGTTAGTCCATGGTCGGACAAATTTTACCAAATAACAACGAAAGATGCTACAGTAACTTTTCACCAACTGAACACACCCTGAATCTATATTGTTATCTGATGAATTTGATTATTTTTTTATGAATTTTTGTGATTTGTGGCGTTACCGCAGAAGGGACTTTCTTCTTATTATATAGGAAACGGAGGCAGATCCAAAGGAAAATTTTGTGCTCCTTTTACGATTCGATTTGTAATTCTTTTTTATTTGAATTGGAGTTTCTACGGAAGTCTCCTTCCTTAAGCCTCATCCGGCTTATAATCCGTCTTTTTCAGCTTGTTTTTTCAGTCAGAACATTATTTTTCTCTCACAACAAATCAACCAATAGTATTTTTCGGCTTATCAGCCCCGCGGAACAGGGCCCTTGCTTTTCCCTATTAATTGTGCTGTGTATGGGTTGTACACGCACGCGTGTCGACGATATGCCCATCAGCGTCCATGCCGGCGTCGGATGCGACGCGCTGCACGGCCACGGAGGAGGCATGCGGCGGAGTCGTGCGTGGCGGCGGCGGCCTCAGACGCGGCTTAGGACCCAGTCACAGGTGCTCCCGCGTGCCGGGCACTCGGATCTCCGGTAGCCACTTGCCCCACGCTGCCACTGTACCAGCAACGCCGCTCCACAACTCTCCTGGCGCCGCCGCACGGATCATCGTCGCCGACCATCCAGATTGGAGCTAAGCTAGGTGATCCCGCCGGCCACCGGCGGGGGAGTGTGCGCGGCCGACGGCGAGCGCAGCCCGCGGACTACCGGGAGACCGACGCAGCCCTGCTGACACACGGGAGCCGAGAGGAGCATGGTCGGCCAAATGGTTTTTTTAATCAGAGAGAAGTCCTGACTCCTGAGTAGTTAATGTGAGCGAATGGGCCACATGTTGGGCCAAAAGGAGTGGGTTGCTATTGGGCTAAATTGAATGGGCTGGACGAAAAAAAATAACCTGAAATTTTGCCTTTTTAGTATATATATATATATATATATATATATATATATATATATATATATATATATATATATATATATATATATATATATATATATATATATATATATTATGTACATATTAATGGCTGTTTTTGAGTTCCAGTATTGGAGCGTGTGTGTCTGTCCTCACTCATGTAATAAAACTGCTTATGCTATAGCAGGTCATGGGTGTGAGTGTTCCAGTTCATAGAGACTTTGGTGATCAGCTATTTAGCTTAATTAAATCTATATCTATTAATAAAGAGACAAAATTTTAGACTCTTTTTTTCGTCCATCCATTTGTTTGGTTTGTCTTCCTTTAACTACCGGACGATGGAGAGTTTTTTTCTTTTCTATCTAGACTCGTATATATATAACTCGTGCTCGTATACGAGTTAGAATAGCTCTTGTCCATCGTGAGGCAGAGTCCGATTCTAAAACATATTTGGTTTGTGCTCATATGTGTTAGAACAACTCGCGTCTAACGATGATACGAAGTTTAATTATAATATATACATAGTCTTAATGTAATATATGGATAGCTAGAAATCCTAATTCAAATAAATATCTCCTATTCCTAAATCTGAAATAGTAATTAAATAGAAAAGGAATATAATATAATATATACCTCTCTGTACCGAAAATCAAATAGACAAAATTTCTTATCACATTTTTTTCGTCTTCTTTTTGTTCTCAATTCCGTTTCTCCTATTCGCATGCAGCCTGGTTACAACGTTTGGTCTGGGTACCTTTTGTTCTCAATTCCGTTTCTGTTTTCTGTTCGGTCACTTCGTCTTCTTTTTCTTTTTTCACACTTTTTCACACACGTTTGGTACGTTGGGTGTAAAGAAAGTGTCGTCTCTCCTGGATGTCATGTCCGTGACTTTTATGTTTCTTTTATGTGTTTTTTCTTTCCAGATGATTGATGAAGTAACTATACTTTTGATTGTAGAATTAAGATATAATAAATAAAATATTACGGGTCTTTTAAACGTTGACCCTTACTTATAATAAACAAATATTTCTATTATTGTGTTCAAAAAATGTATTTCTATTACTAAGTTGTTGGTTTTAATTAAGAATAAATTATTGTTTATAATTTTTTGTGACTTCTTGTCTTTTATTATCAGCTGGCCGAGGCCTCAAAATCGATTGAGTCATACACGCATGTCAGAGCATCAAGCCATACCTCCGAACAATGTGAACTAGAGACATGTCTAACTAAGAAGTGTGTGTAACAGAACCGTCCAAATTATAAGAGCACAAGTACAAAAACAATCACCGAAGTGATCAAATTCTCGCACTTGAGCCCATATAACTCCGGTAGTCCAATGAATTCACGAGGGATTTCAAACCAACCAACATATAAGCCAAGATCGTAGTGATTCAACATAACAAGTCACATGTCATAACCATTTCACAAGTAAATCAATTTAACATCGGAGTTCAACATAGTTATTACAAATTAAGTTCAAAAGTAGCGGAAGCAAAGTAATTTAAAACTAACATAAATCTTATTTCAAATACATGTCAGTACCATGGTCGACTTCCAACAAAAGCATTAGAGATAAGGTAGTTCAGAAGGATCATGCCCATGATCACACTCCGCCTCTATGGCAGGAGCCAACCAACTCTTGCAGTCGCCGTGATACATCACAACCTGCAACAAGTGGGGATAAAACCCTGAGTACGACAAAGTACTCAGCTAGACTTACCCGTCAGAAACCAGAAATAAGGTGACACCAAGGATCATGCAAGGCTGATATGAAGTGGGGCTAGCTTGACAACATTTTGCATAAAAGCTTAATATAGATGATTAATCATTAATGCTTAAGCATCAAGTTAATTATCATTAACCTATCATCTATATTAGAACCTGTACTAGAGCACTCACTTTATTAGGAGCAAACAATATTAACCATAGCAGGTATAAATTGAGGCAACCTTTCCATCGTGATCCAATTAACCATTAGTTCAATTTAATTGAATCTACGTTGCCGCTGCTCAAGTCAAGTGCTCACTAACCGGGAGCGACGGCGATTCGAATCGAATTCCTATCCAGCTGGAGGGGTATTTCTAACACTCACCGCGCAGGCCCCTGCCAGGGTCGCACAAGCCACCTTTTCATATGATTCAGGAATCGCGGGTCCGAATGATGTCGCGACCCCAAGGGCGACACTCTGCCAGGTGATAGGGACTCTAACCCCCCTTGGTCTCATGCCAATGTCCCCAAGCACATCCTTTCTCTCCTCCAAGAAGCAACCTACCATTCGATTCCCGGCCTGAACCACATTACTCGGCTTCGCGGTCGGAACGGCTTATCCGGCCAACTAAGTGTTAGACTGCGTTCAACATGACTCAAGGACGTACAGCGAATCGGTCCTTAAACGACTCAGACGGGGATAGATTCACACCCAAGACCTCCATGCCTTGTTGCTTCACTATCGTCATCCCGCCCGGTCTCATTTCATTTTATTAACACATGGTTCCATTCCACGATAGCAAATATAGCCAACCGTGCTATATATGAATATCCCTATATCTCGCAGGTGACAGGAAATCACCTGACTTCTACCGCTTAAAGTAGGGCTAAGCATCTACTCGATCCTAATCTATGTAGGATTCAAGGATTCATATATTTGGACAAGGAATGATATAATGCAGCAAGGGTTTCCAACCAACTCCTATCACTTAATGCAACAATACTTATAACATATATAGAATTAATTGCTTTAAAGATAGGAGGCTTATAATGCTCCGGGGCTTGCCTGGGATCCGACTCAAGTTAGAGTATGTCAGATAAGTTCGCTTGGCGAGCATCTTTCAATCTATCACTTGTCCGGTCCTTCTATCTTCGGGATAGACCCACCAACTCCAGCTTCAGGTTTAGCTCCACCACACGTCCTTCACGTGGTTCATCTAGCGTACCTAAATGAAATGCAAGATGCAAGTGCATGAATATAAGGAAATGCAATAGATGATGCATCACACGTTAATCAAGGCAAGTATAAGGTTATAGTAAAGACACGTAAGCACATCACATTACTTAAGTAACCTTACACAAACAAACATGCTTAAATAGCAAAGAAAGCAATACCAAGTATGACATAAGATTTACAAAGTCTCAGGTGTAATAGCTTAATCACCAAAGACATGAATCACACTTAGCAATACCCAAACAAAATAATCAAGCAATCATGTATTTTCAACAATTCTGGACATACATGCAGTAGCTGGGTAAATCAACCATATCTGAAGTTCTACAAACCCAAATGACTTGCAAGAAGACATCATAGAAAGCTTATGGAATTCTCTACATTTCATTTATAATCATCATAGCATGATTCCAAAGTCTAACATGTCGAATTTATACAAACACAGAAACTGGTCTAACAAGACAGAGAGCAAGTAATTCTGTAACTCAACTTTAAACAGCTATAATTCCTAAACCACATGGCCAAATACCACCAAATCTTAACAGCAGCTAGATATATAAATTATCTTCAACTTTTGTATAAATAAGTTTCATAACAAAACACATTATCATGAAGAACTTTGCTAAGTTCCCAGATCTGTCCAGAACCTCATTTGCAAGAAATAATTATTAACTTATATTGCAAACATATAATTAGACAAAACCAACTTTACCAACATTTCATACATGACTAATGAACACCAGAAAACCTAGTGTCAATTACTAAATAAATTCTTTTAATACATTTTCTTAATTTATTTAGATAATTAGGTGGAATTATGAACACCTAACAAAAGTGCACAATAAATTCTACCAAAATTACAGTGGCCTACATATGCTCCCAAACGTCTAATGTCCAAATTTGAAACCATTTGGACATGTATAATAACCTCTATGAAAAAGACAAAAGGCTATAGCAATAAATCATGGGAGAGCAAGTTAAACTTAACACTCAATATTTTCTGTGAACACAAGGCCATATTATGAATCAATATGATAGAGAAACATCATACTAAGGTAATGGAACAACATTTTCTATTTTATCATTTATATATTATTTATAAGATATTTATCAAGCTATAAATAAGTTAAATCAATAACTTGGGCATACAGTAAGCAATGACCATGAAATTTATACCACAGTACATACAAATCATGACAAACCTACCATAAAAATTTCACATCATTTGGAGCATCACAACTCAAGATATAAAATGATAAGTAATAAAATGTAATTTTCCTTATTTAACAAGGTCAAATCAAAACCCTAAGAAAACAGTGAACAACTAGGGTGTTTAATATTTTTCCTAGCAAGTACATGTCATCACAAAATTAACAAAATAAGAATCACTATTTTTGGAGTCCTAAAACTCCAGATCTTGCTCTGGTTAAGTTTAAAGGCATTTTTAGAGTATTTTTAAAACTTAAATAAAGACATCAGAAAATACCTACAAACATGTAACATTTTATAACTGCACTGCATAGATCTCTTCACAAGGTTTCCAAAAAGTCCTCATTTACTATTTTTGGAGTTTCCTAGCAAGAGATATGCATTTTAGAAGATTTATAAAATTCTGAAATTCAAAAAAAACGAATTAGAACAACCCTACTTAATTTGCTAGCTCCACCCGAATACATACCCAGACAACCGCTTTCTTAAACCAGCAAGTGGGACCCGCTGAGCTGTTGGGCCCGCTTGCCAGACAAACACAGGGAGAGACAGAGAGAGGGGATCGCCGTCCTCTTCCTCAAACCGGCCGAGCAGGGGAGGCGGTCTTCGGCGAGGGGAAAGGCCGGCCTGCGGCTCGACGGCGGCGGAGGAGCAGCGCGGGAGCTGCGCGGCGGCGAGGCGCACCTGTGGCCACCCGCAGCGTGGCCTGCGGCCGTCCGTGGTCCTCTGGCCACGCGAGCCAGGACGCACGGCAGCGGCTTCGCCGCGGCGGCAGGACGGAGGCGCGGCTCGGCGACTGAGCGGCGGTGGCGTGGGTAGCTTGGGACTGCACGAGGCCAAGGGAGGTTTCTATGAGCGAGGAGGGTGCATGGAGGAGCAAGAACACCGGCGGCCGCGAGCTCTGCTCCGCCTGCAATGGCGACGGTGGCGG
Source organism: Saccharum hybrid cultivar R570 (assembly GCA_038087645.1). Taxonomy (NCBI): domain Eukaryota; kingdom Viridiplantae; phylum Streptophyta; class Magnoliopsida; order Poales; family Poaceae; genus Saccharum; species Saccharum hybrid cultivar. Next base: position 4,069,247 of record JAQSUU010000190.1, on the reverse strand, counting down.
TTCCCGAGAGCACTACCATCCCGCGAGCTCACACACGGCATAGGGAATCGCGAGGGAGATGTGGTGGCCGAGGTGGAGAGCTATGGGATGCTCGGGTGGAGGAAATGATGGCGGCCATGGAACTCGGTCCGGCTATCCATGGTGGACATGGCCACGTTCTACGCGAGCGGGCGCTAGGGAGCGAGGTAGAAGGCGAAGGCGAGCTCAGGGATAAGGGAGGGGCGACGGTGGGCAGCTCATCCTCTCCCCAACGGCTCAGCCAGACAGAGGCGCATGGCGAGGTGGAGGACGCGCAGCATCCATGGTGGAGGCGCGCGGTGCATGGCCGCCACGCCCTTGTCCACGCGTCGTCTTTGGAGCAAAAACGCGAACAGGTGGCGGGCAGCGAAGTGGACCATTTGGAGCTCCAACTTTTACATTTGGACCTACCCAAGTTACTTAACAAAAACTCGAGAACGCGGAATGTCAATGTCAAAGACACTGAAATCAGGGTTTTAAAATGGTCAAGTGTTGGAAACAGTTCCAAATTCTGACTTGTGGGCCCTTTTTGAGCATGTTCCACACATTTTCATGACTTGACTCTTAAACAAAGTTTGTTCCTTATAAAATTCTCTCCAACTTTGTAAAAGGGTGCATAGTCATGCAAAACTTCTAGGGCACACTTTTGAAATGGTCAAACAAAAGTGTTCTAGGGTCCATACATGGTCAACTATCACTTAGAAGCATATTTAGGCATAATGATCAACATGAACATTGTTCCTTTAAGTGTCCTAAGTGTAGTTAAGGTGTTGTAGAGTCCAAACATACACACCATGCATAGGTTGCACAAAAGTGTAGGTTTTAGTTATAATCCAAACAAGCATATAACTCATCATTTCATGTGACTTTTTGATTCCAAACTTCATGAAACTTTTCCAGGGGTCACTATAGATAGGTACCAAGGTGAGGCACATGAAGATATGGCAATAACACCATCCAAACATATATCTTTGAAAATGGACCTATATGTAAAGCAATGATGCAACATCCACTTTAGGTTAGGCTCATCTCCATAGGTTGACCTTGACATTGTCATCTCCACCTAATTTGTCGTGTTTGAGCTCAAACCCACTGCCTAATTGGTGATAAACACCTAGGGTGTTACAGCCCTCCCCCCTTAAAAAAATCGCGTCCCGAGATTCGGAATGGAAGACCTTTTAAGGAAGAGAGACACGTTATCTAGTTCCCAATATCTGCTATAGCATTCAGCTAAAAGCTTCAACATCGGGGAACAAATTGACCAAAGACACTTTCTGATACTTACTCTTCATGGTAAAATTTGTCTGAAGAATTTCCTTCATTGACTTCCATGAAGCATTGTTACTTTTGGGGGAATCCAAGATAGCACAGTACGGCATTCTCAATGTACGGAGATCATTTGGTCCATGAGCGACCACTCACAAGTATCTGATTCTTTAATGAACCTAACATGGTCTGTATGACTTGACACTAGACCGAAATCTTCAGAAGTATACTCGTGGATATGATCCTATGTTCCCAAAGTTTGAAAAGCAGTCATCTACCATAATGGCTTGAGTACAACCTTCCAAAAGGGTGAGATCATAGATGACAAACATTCTCTGAGGCTATAGGATACTGACTAACCAATAGACAGGGTCTAGGTTGGTCGTAAATGTTCAAACATTTCATGTATCAGCTAATGGAAAGCTACTTACTATTCCATGTGTGCGGTTCTCTTTCTCTGACAACAACACTGTATTATCTGAGTCTATCGATGGTTAGAGAATGTGATAGCTGACTCTGTCGGCTTCCTATTTCTGCCAACCGTTAATAAGATTCTTTTATCCAAAGACAACAGTTATCTGGGTTGAATCAGATGCAACCTCTTGGTAAAAACATGTATAAGGTACCAAAGTATGTCATCATTGGAAAATAATTCCCAAAGAAAGATGTAACGAGGCCTTAAGGACAACAAAAGTTGTAATTATTCACTTAACCGCGGGGAGTAGTCTACCACCAAGCGATTGAGAAAAAATTTTCCTTAGTGACTTAGTTGTACTGTAAGTTGAGTTGACTTGCAGCATAACAAGTTTGTCAGGCCAACTTTCACCTTAGGCTTTCTCCTTTTGGATCAAATAGTAACTCTAAGATGGGAAATCTGTTGTTTGACACTTTTCAAATTGCTTTTGATTCACGATGGTATAAATTGATTTGCAGAAACCAAGGCTACTCGTACATTGGGGATACGAGAAACCAAAAGCAAATGAAAGAGTGTAAACTAGTATCTGTGAGACCTCAAAAGGACCATCCAACAGCAGATCTCGACTATTAATTTACATACCAATCCGAGGATGCACACGCTTTGAACTTGCAGGTTACTTTTGCAGGGCAAAACACATATTCTGCCTGAAGAACATTCCTACAAGGATAAGGAACCACTTCTGAATATTCCTTGACACTTCGTCCAATAAAGTTATGGAAAAACCATTTGTGGCACCTATGGGCACAAGGATGCTAATTGAAACTAAGTCATGCTTTCTCTAATTCTTCGCTTTAGCTGATAGAACACCTTGCACTATCTGTGTGATTGTCCAAGACGGAATTGACTTGGTCGTAATGACTCTGGACGACAGAGTATCACTCTAGTTATTGGCTAGTTGATTAACTTCTTGTTGGTTATTGCTCTGTAAGACCTAGCCTTCGTAGCTACCAATGAGTCATTACCTAACTGGAGATTAACCTTCCTATTGGTAACTAATTAGTTGTCTCTCAACGCTAAAAAGTTCCAAATCTTCACTCTTGACCACAACAACTGTGGTTGATGCAGAATAGATGGTTGCCATCGAAGTTGGCAAATACGAAGTTATTCTAGAGATGGTTGATTTCGATTGTATGGTCATTATGCACAATGCGACAATCGATTCTCATCCCACAGATAACTTATCCAAAAGTAAGTGTTGTGTGTCCTTTTTATCCAACAGAGCTGAGATACGTGGCTCCCTAGATGCTGGTTGTCAATACTTGGGCAACTATGTAGAGTCACTTGACTACCACATATTGCAATCTGTTAAAGTTTATGTCGGTGACCTGTTCTTCAAAGGTTATCCTCTTAGCAACTTCAGGAGGAAGCTCCACTACTTTCAGTCTAAGATATGGATCTTACAATATGATATGGAGAGATAACCCAGAAGGAACACAAGAAAATAGCACATCGTCTGTCGTTTGATAATGGATCATGACTAGAAACCGTGATACCAACGCGTGCCAAGCAGCCAGCCATGTGTCTGCAGCCACAAGAGGCCCTTGGTTTCGTCGCGGCACCATCAGCGACTACTCATAACACCATTACTAAACGCACAACGAAAGTGAAATTTCAAGTGGCACCAATGGGCTGTAAGAGCAAGCGCCATACAAGGAGGGACAGCAAGCAAAGGTAGTCACAAGATTTAAAATCAACACGAAAATGATCCAAAGATCAAAATATAGCACAAGAGAACATCACACAAATGCCAAGGATAACTGAGCAAGAGACTCTTGCTTAAATTCTACGTACGACTTGCGTCCACCGAGGGGAGTACCAGATAAAAGATTAACAGGAGATTCATTCATGTTGGGCAACAACATGAGATCAAGACTGATAAACATCTCAAGACTTGAGAAGGTTGGGGACGGATTAAGAAAATTTTAAGGGCGAAAACCGACACGTAGTCATAGATTGAGGTAGATGCACGAATTTGCAAGCACACGATTTAGAGGCCATAGCATGGATACATTGCGTCACACTAGCTAACCTTTAGGAGAGGCAACCGAAAGGTCCAACAAGGATTCAGTTAAGGGTCTTACAACTTGGCATCAAACAACTATAGCCAAAAGGAAGAGTTGAAGAGAAACTATCTTGGCTAGTAGATCAAACAAAGGTATTCACGTGCGGTTGCAGGACAATCATGGTATACACGAATATTTAATGGTCCAGACTTGGGCTCATAAGGAAAAGAACCTAATTGGGGATGACGCCAAGAGATCGTTTCGCGTAACTCGAGTATTGCTCTAAGATAAAGCTACTCGACACTCGTATACTTACCGAAGACAATCGAAGTGACAACTATGACACTAATTAACTAACAAGCATACATACAAACATCATAGTCAAGCATTGGAGAGATCCAATCCAATTAGCTTAAGCAACCACTACTAAGCATCAGGCTCACCCATAACAAACATTCATCTAAAGCAAGAACTAACTACGAGTTTAGCCTAAGACAAACGCTAGCTAAGGTGGCTACTTAGCATGGGCACAGAACATGGACAGCAACATAGTAGTTAATTGTTTCGACCATAGCTGAGGTTGTAGACATCCCATAAAGGTGATCCTAGACTTTCTAGAAAGCTTAGAAAGATGGCTACACATTAGTTATTCATACCAAAAGCTAAATCATAGGTTAGCATGGTCAAACATGCTGAAGTTTCAGATTTGTACCAATATGGATAGAAAACTGACAAGAACTTCAAAATTGCATAACTGGAGTTCTAGGGGTCCAACAAGGCTGAGCCTTAACTTTATGTAAAGCTTATTAAGTTGTATATAACTTTCTTATTATCATATTAAGATGATTCTATATCTAACAAGGCCAGACAAGACAAAGAAGACATCTCTGCCCAGATTTGGACAGATTCTGTCATTCCACTTTACAAGCTCATAAGTAGAGATTTAGACCACCCCAATTGATGCTATAGGACAATTTGGAAAGATTAGAAAAAGTACTACACTTCTTCTATTATCTCCAAGACATGATTCCATATGCACACAGGTCAAATAAAGCAAACATTCAGATTTGTTCTGAACATGAGCAGATTCTGACAACAAACTTCTAAAATTTATAACTCTCAAACCATAAGACCTAGGGTCATAAAATTTTTGGACAAGCTAGATAAGTAAGTTAGCTACAACTTTGGTATTCTCTATAACTACAGAAAACACCATTATGATCATAAAAGCATCACTACAACAGAAACCGCTCTAGCAGCCAACGTTTAATAAGCAAAACAAAGTTTGTCTTTGTTCTACTTAACAAGAGAGCACACAAACATATCATCCTAGTGGCTCTAAACATTGTTACCCTAGACCAACACCAATTTAATTCATTCACGAGAATCCAATTTACTTAAGTGAGGTCTAAAGCATTTGCAAACACTTGTATGACAACATATCCGCCACTTGGCTAACCTAAAGGGCATCTATAGGTTCACGCATGTAACCATAACTATTTCTAGCAAGGCTAATCACACACTTTTCTCAACAACATGGAGTAAGGCATTCTTATTTAGCTTCATTCAAGAAAGATAGTGTAACACATTGATCACAAGTTACACACTATAGAACAAGGGTAAAAGGAGCATAACTATGCATAAGGCAACAATCATGAAGATGCATGCTTCATCCTATTCGTCCTCACAAGATTGCCAACCTAAAGTGGCGATCACGTTCTATGTCGGTGGCATAACACGCACTCTCTCGATATATAGCTAGTCATCAGCTACATTCGACTTACGCATTCATGGTTAGCGTACCTGCAGAAAAGTTTTATTGCAGCCCAACATTTCCTAATATAGCACACAATGAAAGCAGAGAAGTAAAATTTTAAGTACTCCCATGTACATATACCCCCGTATATATACAGGTAGCACCAAAACTACCCGAATCATTCAATCACCCACAATTAAGTACCTTCATATATACATGTGTGTAACATGTAAATAATCTAGTAACCAAAACTAGCTCTCTCCTAGACCGCGGTTGGACGGTCATGCTCTAACAACTCACACTTACCTGAGCGTAGGTGCGACGTTGCATAAAAGTAAACTAACAACATATATGACTATTTCATATATGAAGGCTACCTCTAATCTGACACACTGGGTAGCATAGTGTGGGAGAGTTATCACACATATATAACTATAAGTTGATAAAACTGATTTTATAAAATAAAACTATTGTTTTAAATACACATATGACAAGTTTAATGTTGAATCTTGCTCTGATACCAGCTGTAACAGAACCGTCCAAATTATAAGAGCACAAGTACAAAAACAATCACCGAAGTGATCAAATTCTCGCACTTGAGCCCATATAACTCCGGTAGTCCAATGAATTCACGAGGGATTTCCAACCAACTCCTATCACTTAATGCAACAATACTTATAACATATATAGAATTAATTGCTTTAAAGATAGGAGGCTTATAATGCTCCGGGGCTTGCCTGGGATCCGACTCAAGTTAGAGTATGTCAGATAAGTTCGCTTGGCGAGCATCTTCCAATCTATCACTTGTCCGGTCCTTCTATCTTCGGGATAGACCCACCAACTCCAGCTTCGGGTTTAGCTCCACCACACGTCCTTCACGTGGTGCATCTAGCGTACCTAAATGAAATGCAAGATGCAAGTGCATGAATATAAGGAAATGCAATAGATGATGCATCACACGTTAATCAAGGCAAGTATAAGGTTATAGTAAAGACACGTAAGCACATCACATTACTTAAGTAACCTTACACAAACAAACATGCTTAAATAGCAAAGAAAGCAATACCAAGCATGACATAAGATTTACATAGTCTCAGGTGTAATAGCTTAATCACCAAAGACATGAATCACACTTAGCAATACCCAAACAAAGTAATCAAGCAATCATATATTTTCAACAATTCTGGACATACATGCAGTAGCTGGGTAAATCAATCATATCTGAAGTTCTACAAACCCAAATAACTTGCAAGAAGACATTATAGAAAGCTTATGGAATTCTCTACATTTCATTTATAATCATCATAGCATGATTCCAAAGTCTAACATGTCGAATTTATACAAACACAGAAACTGGTCTAACAAGACAGAGAGCAAGCAATTCTGTAACTCAACTTTAAACAGCTATAATTCCTAAACCACATGGCCAAATACCACCAAATCTTAACAGCAGCTAGATATATAAATTATCTTCAACTTTTGTATAAATAAGTTTCATAACAAAGCACATTATCATGAAGAACTTTGCTAAGTTCCCAGATCTGTCCAGAACCTCATTTGCAAGAAATAATTATTAACTTATATTGCAAACATATAATTAGACAAAACCAACTTTACCAACATTTCATACATGACTAATGAACACCAGAAAACCTAGTGTCAATTACTAAATAAATTCTTTTAATACATTTTCTTAATTTATTTAGATAATTAGGTGGAATTATGAACACCTAACAAAAGTGCACAATAAATTCTACCAAAATTACAGTGGCCTACATATGCTCCCAAAAGTCTACTGTCCAAATTTGAAACCATTTGGACATGTATAATAACCTCTATGAAAAAGACAAAAGGCTATAGCAATAAATCATGGGAGAGCAAGTTAAACTTAACACTCAATATTTTCTGTGAACACAAGGCCATATTATGAATCAATATGATAGAGAAACATTATACTAAGGTAATGGAACAACATTTTCTATTTTATCATTTATATATTATTTATAAGCTATTTATCAAGCTATAAATAAGTTAAATCAATAACTTGGGCATACAGTAAGCAATGACCATGAAATTTATACCACAGTACATACAAATCATGACAAACCTACCATAAAAATTTCACATCATTTGGAGCATCACAACTCAAGATATAAAATGATAAGTAATAAAATGTAATTTTCCTTATTTAACAAGGTCAAATTAAAACCCTAAGAAAACAGTGAACAACTAGGGTGTTTAATATTTTTCCTAGCAAGTACATGTCATCACAAAATTAACAAAATAAGAATCACTATTTTTGGAGTCCTAAAACTCCAGATCTTGCTCTGGTTAAGTTTAAAGGCATTTTTAGAGTATTTTTAAAACTTAAATAAAGACATCAGAAAATACCTACAAACATGTAACATTTTATAACTGCACTGCATAGATCTCTTCACAAGGTTTCCAAAAAGTCCTCATTTACTATTTTTGGAGTTTCCTAGCAAGAGATATGCATTTTAGAAGATTTATAAAATTCTAAAATTCAAAAAAAACGAATTAGAACAACCCTACTTAATTTGCTAGCTCCACCTGAATACATACCCAGACAACCACTTTCTTAAACCAACAAGTGGGACCCGCTGAGCTATTGGGCCCGCTTGCCAGACAAACACAGGGAGAGACAGAGAGAGGGGATCGCCGTCCTCTTCCTCAAACCGGCCGAGCAGGGGAGGCGGTCTCCGGCGAGGGGAAAGGCCGGCCTGCGGCTCGACGGCGGCGGAGGAGCAGCGCGGGAGCTGCGCGGCGGCGAGGCGCACCTGTGGCCACCCGCAGCGTGGCATGCGGCCGTCCGTGGTCCTCTGGCCACGCGAGCCAGGACGCACGGCAGCGGCTTCGCCGCGGCGGCAGGACGGAGGCGCGGCTCGACGACTGAGCGGCGGTGGCGTGGGTAGCTTGGGACTGCACGAGGCCGAGGGAGGTTTCTGTGAGCGAGGAGGGTGCATGGAGGAGCAAGAACACCGGCGGCCGCGAGCTCTGCTCCGCCTGCAATGGCGACGGTGGCGGTTCCCGAGAGCACTACCATCCCGCGAGCTCACACACGGCATAGGGAATCGCGAGGGAGATGTGGTGGCCGAGGTGGAGAGCTATGGGACGCTTGGGTGGAGGAAATGATGGCGGCCATGGAACTCGGTCCGGCTATCCATGGTGGACATGGCCGCGTTCTACGCGAGCGGGCGCCAGGGAGCGAGGTAGAAGGCGAAGGCGAGCTCAGGGATAAGGGAGGGGCGACGGTGGGCAGCTCATCCTCTCCCCAACGGCTCAGCCAGACAGAGGCGCATGGCGAGGTGGAGGACGCGCGGCATCCATGGTGGAGGCGCGCGGTGCATGGCCGCCACGCCCTTGTCCACGCGTCGTCTTTGGAGCAAAAACGCGAACAGGTGGCGGGCAGCGAAGTGGACCATTTGGAGCTCCAACTTTTACATTTGGACCTACCCAAGTTACTTAACAAAAACTCGAGAACGCGGGATGTCAATGTCAAAGACACTGAAATCAGGGTTTTAAAATGGTCAAGTGTTGGAAACAGTTCCAAATTCTGACTTGTGGGCCCTTTTTGAGTATGTTCCACACATTTTCATGACTTGACTCTTAAACAAAGTTTGTTCCTTATAAAATTGTCTCCAACTTTGTAAAAGGGTGCATAGTCATGCAAAACTTCTAGGGCACACTTTTGAAATGGTCAAATAAAAGTGTTCTAGGGTCCATACATGGTCAACTATCACTTAGAAGCATATTTAGGCATAATGATCAACATGAACATTGTTCCTTTAAGTGTCCTAAGTGTAGTTAAGGTGTTGTAGAGTCCAAACATACACACCATGCATAGGTTGCACAAAAGTGTAGGTTTTAGTTATAATCCAAACAAGCATATAACTCATCATTTCATGTGACTTTTTGATTCCAAACTTCATGAAACTTTTCTAGGGGTCACTATAGATAGGTACCAAGGTGAGGCACATGAAGATATGGCAATAACACCATCCAAACATATATCTTTGAAAAGGGACCTATATGTAAAGCAATGATGCAACATCCACTTTAGGTTAGGCTCATCTCCATAGGTTGACCTTGACATTGTCATCTCCACCTAATTTGTCGTGTTTGAGCTCAAACCCACTGCCTAATTGGTGATAAACACCTGGGGTGTTACAGTGCGCAACCTTATTACAATTTCTACTATTGTGAGAGAAAGAAAATTCATAAAAGACAAGACTTATCTCCTCCGTCTCCTTCAGAATAGGATCAAGGGTATAACATTGCATATCCTTCCTCTTCCATAGCTGCACAGCCTGAAGGCAATAGATTCCAGCTGCACTCTTCGTAGCCCCAACTGCACAGCCAGTTTGAGGCCAACCCTGCACGCCAAAGCCTCCATGGTACATGCATCAAGGCCTCGCTCATACCAGAATGCCTCTGCCACTTGGAGCGCTCCCTGATCATCTCTGATGACAGATGTTGTTGCACTCTCTTTGCTATCTTCAGATAATGTTGCGTTCGTGTTAACCTTCAATCATCCCTCCTCTGGCTGTCGCCATTTAGAGATTTCCTTCTCTAGTTTTTGCTGGTTCGGCGGGTGACTCAGGTGCCACAAGTCAAAGGTTGTATCCTTTGCCTAACTCATCGTCTGTTGATCCGATGACCTAACTAATCAAACCATATACTTAAATCTTGAACACTTTGTCATTTAATATAATCTAAAAAGATAAATGTTTCTTCAAGCTATCTACACATGCCAACGCAAAAATCTCTAAATTGTTCGTATATAACATTGCAAACTCTTGATAAACTGACATGTGTAAATTGAAATACGATAATGACAATCCCTTGCCGGCTTTGATAAGATATTAAAATTACCCTTGTCTCCATTAATGAGCCCACTCATTTGTGATTGCTACGGTAACCACACACAATATCAAAAGTAGCACATATCAAATTAAGCTGTCATGGCTATTGCAGCCGTGCATCAAGCTGAAGCGAAATGTTTGATACTTTTTTCTCCTATTGCAACGCACGAGTATGTTTGCTAGTAAGTAATAAAATCTGTACTGTCAAAAAAATTCAAAATAAACTTTTAATTTTCTTAGAGTAATAGTATAATAAAGAAACAATTTAAATACTTTCAACACTTTTATTATAGATTTTTATTAATTTGGCCTCTATATCCACAAAGGATATACACAACCAAAAGATACAAGAGCACTTAGACTCACACCCTAACAAAGAAGAGAACACACAACAAAAGAAAAAAGAAAAAAAACTATGACCTCAGCATATCCTTGCTTCGGGACATCTTCTCCTAAAACGGCCAGATTCGGTGATTATTAGAAGTCATCAAGTCATCGCTGTCCCTAGTGCCCCATTGCTGTGAACCTCCGCTGGTGCCATCTTTATCCGCTTCAAGTGAGCTAACACTATGTGTTGCCAATTAGCCCACCTTCATCCGTCGTCGTCGTCCAGTCGAAACTAACCGATTAGACGTGAGCCGACTACGTTTACAAGAAATTTCTCAAATTAAGTAACATCAGTTTCCGTAGCAAGGGTGATACAATACGGAAGCATAATGTACACCATCATTGATGATGATAAGTTATACTGACGGCCAGTTTGACCGGACGGAAAGAAGTGTTCATGAAGTTCCTCTGAAAAAAAACTAGCCTTGATGAAACTTGTAGAGTAACCTAGAGTTGATGAAATGAACACCCTACCATGTATGGTCTAGTGAAGAACCCAGTATGTAAGCGCGATTTTCACATGTAGCAATCACAAGATTTTCTCAAGTAGCATCATTAGTTCTGAATAATTTTCCAATTTTATTAAGTGATTCAACTGAATCTCAATCGGATGCTCACGGGACGGACCTTGTCCTCGCCCGCCTGCGCCACGCACGGCGAGCCCGACGCGCTAGGCGCTCGCTACTAGCTCGCTCCTGGACTCGCTCCTCCCATCTCGGCCGTGTTCCATCCGCCTACCCCTGCCCCTGCCGAGGTCTGTGCTACCAACGAGCTCCACACCGGCGACCTCCGCGTCGATGAACCTGTCCAAGCAGCAAGCAGATGTTATGCTAAAAGCGCATGTTGCAATAGTATATTTCAGATGTTTCCGAGGTATGTTGCAAGTGTCGCATATCAATGTTGTAAAAGTAGATCGAGATGTTACACATGTTGTAATGGCTATACACATATGTTTCAAGTATATGTTCCAAAATGTTGCATCTGTTCCAGCCGAATGTTGCAAGTGTTTTGTCTGGATGTTGCAAAAGTAGATTTAAATTTTGCATATACATGTATGTTGTAAGCATATGTTTCAAGTGTTTTAAGGTGTTTCATGCATATGTTTGAAAGTGTTTTATCTAAATGTTGCATATGTTTGCAACAGTTTTCAAATGTTTTCAAGCATTTTCACAAGTGTTTTAGACGCTTTGTTTCAAGTGTTGCAACTGTTGCATCTGGATATTTCAACAGTATATCTGATGTTGCACATGGGATGCGCGTGGGAAGCGCCCTGCAATGTGGACGACGTCTGGGACGGCGTGGACGACATCCGAGGCGATACGGGACCACTATTAGTGTGCTCCCTCATAAGCCCGATACGCTAAGCGCTTGTTCGCTCCCTGTACAAAAACGCCCGAATGCTTGCGTCCGAATTGGAAGTCCGGGCGCTAGCACGTCCGATTTCAATTGCTATAGATGCTTGCATATGTAACCGTGATAATTTCAGCACGGATCGGAGTGAGTTATCACGTGATTCAACTGAATTTCAATTTTCTGTGTGATACTTTATTCTCTTAACGAAACACGTGTTTAAGCACCGTCACACAAAAAAGGAAAGTTCTATGGGATAATTTTCAGGAGTGTCTTCTCGAAAAGAAATCTAGGAATGCCTTTGACGTGTGCAGTTGGTGCTGCTCTACTATACATAATTTCTACCATATTCATGTGTTTAGTTGCTTGAAAATTGCACTATCCAAAAAGAAGATTCTCCGTCACATCAAATTTGTGATACATGTATGGAGTACTAAATGTAGATAAAATTAAAAACTAATTGCACAGTTTGATTGTACTTTGCGAGACGGACGTTTTAAGCCTAATTAGTCAACGGTTGAACAATTATTATCAAATACAAACGAAATGCTACAATGTTGATACAGTAATTTTAGCACTATAAATTTAGGAACTGAACACAGCCTCCTACCACCACTCGGCTACGTGCACGCAGGCACAATATTTACCTGATTCACAACTAGGCATCTTTCTATAGTCCCAATAATTTTCCACGTCAATACTACAAGGTCACTGCATAAGAATGCAGATTTATCAAGAAGGAACCCTGGTCTGGGTAACTGGTTCAGATAGTGTTCTAACCAAGATTTCGTGTTGATCCCAAATTTGGATTTTCAGCAGAGTCAAGAGAGAAATGAACAGATGATTTAAACTACAACGAGGATGGAGATCTACACCAAGCAAGTTATCGAGAGATCGTGGTTGCTGAATTCACAGTAGCGTCCTTTGTTTGCGATTCGTGTCCTCTTCATCATGTTCCAACTGTTCCAGAAAGGGGAGAAAATGATTCATTTATAGCGAACAGGGAACTGAGGGAAACTAAAAAAACTATCTAAGCTTCAGACAAATTTCCTACAGCAGTTTAGTCCTCCGCACCCCCAGTGCATGCTTTTGTGCAAGTTCACCAGCGAAATCATTCAGGGAACTTTTGGGTTGTTGAGGGAGTTGAAAACACAGAGAAAGAATTTGGAATAATATACTTTTCCGCTTCCAATTCGTTTACTATAAAATGGAGACATATTAAAAAAAGCTGTGGAATTTTATTTTGCATTTTGGTCATTAAGAAAGGAAGGCGTTTATTGTGAAAACTGAAAGTTCCCTGACATACAGTCAAATATTCAGATTGATGTTATATGTTTTACCTCACTCATAACCTTCGTAGACCTCCCAATCTGTGCCCTCTTTTGTTTCTTTGCTACATGCTCATCTAAAACATGATCATCTGCATCTGCGTAACCTGCAAGTATTTTCAAACATTTAAATTAAATAACATTATGGAGAGTTTCCATCCATCTTGAGAGACAACTTTCATTATTCCAAGCTGATGATGGTATACATGAAAAGTACACATCAAATAGTGATATAAAAGAAAATTGTCCTAATATTACCTGTAAAAAGGAAGAACTTATTCCTAACGTTAAAGTACCGTTTTTGCCCATAAAGCCCATATATCTGACAACATATTTTAGCAGTCCTAGGCGATTACTAGAATTGAGTATTATTAGAGTTACATGAAGTTTCTTCACAACAACTACTGGACCATGAACATAGGAGATCGAAGAATCTTCACCTTTAAGAAGGCCTTCAAAGTCCTCCATGTCATCCATCTCCGTTTCGATCTCATCAGCTTCAATGTACTCTATCTTATTTTCCTGCATTGAGAGTAAGCTCACAGGAGGGGATATTAGCAAGGAGCTGCTTACGAAAGTACTAGTCTGAAACCCTTGCCCCTGGCACCCCAGCCGCTGCCCGCGCCTCCCTCTCCCCCCTCCCCCCCTCTCTTCCAGGCCTGAGCCCACTCCTCACCAGCGTGAGGGTGCGCGCGCGTGGCATGCCCACCGCCGCCGCAGGCACCGGCGACGCCTCCACCTGAGGCGGCCACATGCTGTAACACCCTCGATGTTACGCACTAATTAACCTGCGAAATCATGTCATGAGCATCATATTTAGGTGTTATTGCATGTGCTAAAGTGCTAAGATAACATTTTTGTCAACTAAAATGGCTAATGAAAATGCTAAATAAAAATTGATTCAATGGCTCACCATATATCATGTAAGGTTCAAAACCAATTTTTATTGAGCAAAAGCGCTATAGAACATATATGTGGCACTAAAGTAAAGTTTGAAATATCAACTTTGTAGATGACCATGCAACTATTGTTTTAGCAAGGTGGTAATGCTAGATAATATTTTTAGTAGCTTGGAAATCGAATCTAAAAACAAATCCAGCTCAAAGACTTCGAAAATTTTCAAGTTTGAAAATGGTGTGACAGTGCAATGTTGGCGAGTTTATTCGGTGAAATTTAGCTTGGCGCTGGTGTCATGTTTGATCCTCGGTGAGTAGCCTGATGTGCCCTAGTTGGCATAGTGTAGATGGTTTGGTTTCAATTCCAGTAGTTTAGCTTTTATGTGTGCTTTAAAATTCGTGCACATCACCTGGCCGCTCGGTGTGCGCGGTCACCGTGTGCCTGTGCCCGCCATGGTCATTCCAGTCGAGCCACGCGCGCGTGGCCGCGTCGCTGAGGCTAGGGCCGCCCCAGCCTAGGCGCGGCTGGTCTGCGGCCTGGCCACCTCTGGCTGCTACAGCGCGGAGCCGTGGCTGCTCGCCTCATCGCGTTGAGCTGCCCGACCGCCCTGACCCACTGCTGCCGCTGCAATCCCGCGTCCCTGCGCTGCCACTGCCCTGCCTGAGGTTGCACTGTACTGCTGCCTAGGCGTCGCGTCCGCGCTCTGCACCTCTGCGTCGCTGCCGTCTTTTCTCCAAGCACGTGGGTTTGCCCCTTTTCCCCGCTGTGCGCTCAAGGCCATGTCCACCGTTGCCTTGCCATTTATGGCGCTGCGGCCGCGCGGGCCGCGCTCGGTCATGGACGCTTGCGCGTTGTCCGTAGCGGCTGCGCTCGTGTCACCCGGTCGCGTCCGCCGCGTCCCGCCAAACCGAGGTCGCGTCGAGCTCTAGGCCTTGTTCGGCTGGCTGGCTGGCTCCCAGCCAGCAGTGCTTTTCTCTCACACCAGTTCAGCACCAGCCACCAGCCACCAGCCAGCCAGCAGTATTTTTCTCTCACAATAAATCAGCCTCAGCCACCAGCCACCAGCCAGCCGAACGAGGCCCTAATTTCTCCCCTTCCCTCCCTGACGCCATGACTGTCGGAGCTGCAGTATCAAATCAGCAGAGAGGAGCCATCTCGGTCCAATTCATCACGCCTTTAGCCTCGTCATCAATCCGCCAGTCACCTGACCCCCCTCCCACCCCGCCCTAAGCCATGTCTAGCCGAGCCCTAGTTTTGGAGCTCTTCCCTTCCGCCCTGCCAATAAGGCCAGGTCGGCCATTGCCGGTGGCAGCCTCCAATCTAACCACTTAGAGCCGAATTGGGTGCATCCCTAGCCCTGTCTCGGACTCCTCTTCGCCCTGCGCAGCGTAGCCATACCCCTACCGCCACCCTACCACCGCTGACGCGGCCATGCCGCCGTGGTGTGCCACCGCACTGTCCGGGCGCATGTGGCTAGCTTCGCTCGGGGCGTCTCCGGCCGAGCCGTCACCTCGGCCGGGTCCGTGGTGAGTCGCTGATGCTCACCTGTTACCGCGACTGCCCCCTAGCCCTCAGCTCACCGGAACATCGTCGCCATGATTGCAGGTTGCCGCCGACATGGAGGAGTTGCTCTGCTCCGTCTCTGACTTTCTAACCGCTGCCCAGCGTCGCACGTCAGCCAGTAGGTGAGCGTCGATCCCCTAGCTAGTTTTGCGCAGGTCCCACTTGGCCGGTGTAGCGGCCCAGTGCCGGTGAGTGCTGCGCCGGCGAACGCGAGGAGGCCAGGGACCTTCCCGATGCGAAGACAGGGTAGTATAAGGGTCTTTTTGCATAATCATGTTTGTAGGAACAATACGCAACTCGGTCGCGCTAATATAGGATAGAGAGAGGGCATTTTTACAAATATGCCAGCACACGCGCGGGCTCACCCACCGTGGGCCGCCTTGCATGTATGGGCCGCGCAGATGAATTCACTTTTCCTTTTACTAGAAATTAGAAATAGCTTTATATTTTATTTTCTAAGCTGAACTTTGATAATTAATATCAATTCATATGGGTGTCCAAAATGGTGAAACCAATTTTGTTAGGTTCCTAGATTCGTGATCTATCTTCTATTTGTTAGTATAATTATTTGTGTATGTCTGTGATGATACTAATGACTATTAAATCATTTGGAAATGCTTAATATGATTAGATTAATAATTGTAGGAATTTTTGTGGCAAAGTGGTAATAGCTTTGATCATGAAATTTTTACCGTAGCTTTTTTTGTATTATTATGTGCTTGTTGTAAATTTTGTAGCACTAGAATAGACTGTTTAATATGGCAGCTAGATATCCATTAAAACTAATAAGAATAAGAGCATGATATTGATTAATAAAATTTGGTATTTGTTAGGGTGAGCTTAATATCTGGTCGATGAAGTTGATAGTTAGTTTAGTATCTTAGTCATTAGAGCTAGCTTGTTAGTGTAGTTTATGTGTTCTTATTTTAAGAGTTGTTGTCTAAATGCTAAATTGTTGCATCATCATCATCGCATGCATATACAGAACGAGTTGGTGGAGTTCGCGATCACAGGCGAGAAGGAGTACGAGGAGGTGGTCAAGGAGTACAAGGAGAAGATCCCCGTACAAGAAGAAGTCCCAAAGCTGATTGACGCAGCTGACACTGTGCCTGCCCAAGACAAGCCCTGATGCATAACCCTTATTTTAATAATTACCTTATATATATATATATATATATATATATATATATATATATATATATATATATATATAGTGCATTTATACTGCAGGAAATGTTATGGAAACTACATGTATATATATCTACCTATGAATTTTACTAGTGCAGGTTCGAGTAGTGCTTTGCTTAGGTTATCGGTAGCGTGAGTGACCTATCGTTACTCACAAGTAGGTGGTATTAGTATTACACTCATGATAAAATGATGGAAAGAAAAATAGTGACCGGGCAGGGATATGGTATGAGTATTGGTGGGTGTAACCGGTTGTGTCCCGCGGCCACATGGCATGCTTGGTTGCGCTATTTTTCCTGTCCGTGTCGGTTGAAGACCGTATGTTATTGTGGATGGTAGTCAGGTCACATACGGTCCTCAGGCCGCCGATGCGCCACTGCATCACGCACAGCGCCCAGCCCGCCCCACCGTCTCCTCGTCGCACCCTCCGCACATGGCATCTCCGGCAGATGCGGATGGGTTCCATCTGGTTGAGTGCAGACGCCGCTGGAGGCCGTAGCAACGCCGCGCCCCAGCGGTCTCGCGCCCGGTGCCACCGGAGTTGGTTGTGATGTGCTTCAACTGCCTGGCGGTGGATCATGTCGTGGCGCGCTGTACCTTCCCGTCGCGCTGCTTGTTGTATCGCTCTGCGTTCTCCTACACATTCTGATTGTCCAAGGGAGGTCGCGGCAAGGTGTGACGCACCATGTACGCGCCACGACAGTCACGGCGGCCAGGACGCCGGCGTACCACCGGACCTGCAGTTTGGCAAGGGGTGGGGCCCAACCTTCCACCGAACCCCAGCTGTCCTCATGGGTGAGATTCCTTGTCCGGTCTTTCCGCACGCCGGTTCTTCGTCATCCAGTCCAAGCAACTGCTGAGGAATGCACCTTGTCGTCAGCCTTCGTCAGGGCTAGTATCGTGTTCCACAACCCAGTCGCGCGAGGGATCCAGCGATTTCGAAATTCAAATTCTGTCGCAGCCACAGCAACCGCCACAATGGCCAGACCCGATGCTCTGTGTGATCGACATGGAGGCCCCTGCCCGTGCAGTGCCACAACTGGCAGCCGCGGACCACCTGCTTTCTTCCTTGATGGCGCTGGAAAGAAGTCCACCGCTGGAATCTTGGGCAGCAAGTCCGGTGGCTAACGAGCATGAGGTCATGGCTTGGCCCACAATCGTGGCCGCAGTGCGCAGAGAGGATCTCCGGTCCTCGTCCCCTGTTGTGGCAGGGTCCATCAACTCTGCTAAGCTCTCGGAGCATTCCAACGGCATGGACGGGGATAATGTTCCTATCGCTGTGCTGGGCCTTGACGGGCTGGCTGAGCTGGACGCCATTCCGGCTTCCGCCAATTCAAGAGCTCAATGTTGAGCCCAACAACCAAGCTCAAGCTGAGCAATCGCTGCAGTCACCTGTCGAAGAAACTGATCGAGGCCACGGAGTGGAGCCTGCTCAGCCAACTGACGACGGCACGGCGTTGCTCGCCTAGGACGCAGCCCAGGTTCATAACACTCCGCCGTCTGTCGCAGGTTCACCTACAGTACAACCTATCTCCGTTCAGGACTTCATCGCCGGATTGACGTTGCCTCTTGAGAAGCCTCTGATCCGATCGCCACCGCGCCTTCGTGTCTCGCGCGTCAGGGACGAAAACCTGGTGCCACGCCGTAACGACAGGCTTGCGGCCAAGTCTGTCTACAGAGACCCAAAGCCGGAGGAGCAGGCAAAGATGGTGATGCTCAGCAAATGGCAGTCCTCGGCGAGCGCTACACGGTCTGCGCCGGCGACACCTGATGCGATCATCGCCACTCAGTTTCACGAGACGTTCCAAGAGTCGTTGTCGTCGTCCAAGCGTGCGACAATGCGGGAGCTCTTCCCTTTGGCTGGTGCTTGCAGGGCGCGGGCAGCGTCGCAGGCGACCTGAACACGGGTTTGCTCACCGTCACAAACTCTTCGGTCGCACTTTTAGTTTCTTAGTTAGTTACAACAGCGTGCGTTCCACCGCCTAGCTGTGCCTTGTGTTCGTGTTCTTCCCCATCGCTCATGGCACTCGCTGTGATGTGATGTTGGGCGTGTAAACTTTCTAACTTCTTGTTAATGAAACACGTGCAATGCACGTTCTCAAAGAAAGAGTAAGCTTACAGTAAATCACAAGGCCCATGAACATTAAGAACACATCAAAGTGAGATTGTAACTACATTGCTTACCTCTTCATCCTCTAAGACATGAACATCACGATCTTCATCTAGTTTAACAATATAATCAAAATCAATGAAGGGATAATTGTGTATTTTACTGTAGCAACTGTTCTTCAGACGTTCGGGTAATTCACTTTGAATACACTGCACGATGGCAAGTGCACATATGTTAGAATTTGGCGATGGATAACGAAAAACACCTGATAAAAGGTCAGGAATTGACCTTATCAATTTGTGCAGCTATGTCAGCTTTCATCTCTTTGTTGATATCAATCTTAGTCTTCTTCCTGGGTACAGTCATTAACTTCTCCCTAAAAGAGTTGATGAATATGGTTAGCAATTTTCCATGTGTCAGAGAGGTAACAAATAAGTTTTTATGCAACAATGTACTGTTGTATCATTCATACCCCCTTCACATTATCCTATCATATTCAGAAGAAGGAAAATAAACTATTAGAAGCTAACTGCTAACATGCTGTGAAATCAGTAGCATACGTGCCTATCTCACTTTCAGATGAAGTTTCCTCATTCTTATTCGATACTGAGTCATTTTTGTCAGGCGCTGCTTGATTTTATGCACAAGTAACTTTGGCCAAAATTCCTAAAGGAAGAAACAAAGGCGTGCTATCAAGGCTTGTAAGACTTTTCACTTGGAATTTTCATTCGATGTACAACAGAAAGAGATACACACAAGATGCTTGTTGATGACTTCTATTGCTTTCTCGTAGTTCCTTGGCAATTTAACCCTCTCCCACAGTTTAGTTGGTAGATGAGCTCTTTGAGCAGTTTTCATGTACAAGTAAAAAAATACCTGCATGGACAGTAAAGGGAAAGAAGAATAACAATATCACCAAAAGATTCAGATTATAACCACGCATAGCTTCCCATTCGAAGGATCAAGAGCTTAAGAGCTTAACAGGAGGCGACAACAAAACAGGGGAGGGTGAATTCGGTGGCTCACCGTCGTGATCGCGTATGGTGGCATAGCGGCTGTTGGCGAGAACCACGGCCACTGTAGCGCATTTTGTTTTTTAGTGCAAAAAATTGTCTAAAAATTGATTAATTAGACTCAAAATGTTTGTCTCGCAAAGTACAACAAAACTGTGCTATTAGTTTTTGATTTCATCTACATTTAGTACTCCATGCATTTGCCGACATTTTAATGTGATGGGGAATCTCTTTTTGCATAGTGAAATTTAGGGGTAGAATTGGGAACTAAACAAGGGCTCGGCCGTGAAGCTGCAGTGGCCGTGGCGTGGCGGATGCAGTGCCATACCACGTCGTCGGTCATCTTCGACGACGCGGAGGATTGCGTATTCTCCTGCTCTGCTCCTGCTACTGATACTTGATCTAATAGGGTTTTGGGACGGCAGCCAGGTTTGGTCGGATGGCCAGTAAGAGGCACCGTGGCGAGGGAGCAGGGATCAGGCTGGGCGTGTGTGGGCCGGGCTGGGTTTCGGACTTGATTTAGGCCTGGGGACTTTACTGCTTACTTGCTTAGGAGTACTTGATTTAGGCCAATGTTTTTTTTCGCGATCGGGCTAACGTACCCGTATTTTATTAAGAGGACAGAGGTTAAAACAAACCAGCAACCGTGGCGAGGAGCCACGGCCCCAGAGAGAGAACCTAGCTACAGACTCAAGCGAAAAAAGCGAAAAAAAAGCGAAAAGCAAAATAGATTTAAATCAAGGCCTGGGGACTTTACTGCTCAGTACTTGGTTTTAGGGGACCTTGTTTTTTAGCTGCAAGGGACAGGTCACTGTGACCTGAGAAATCATAACGTGAGGTTCTTTTCGGCCTTGTTTAGATACCAAATTCACCCCTAAATTTCACTATGCAAAAAGAAGATTCTCCATCACATCAAAATGTCGGCACATATATGGAGTACTAAATGTAGATGAAATCAAAAACTAATTGCACAGTTTTGTTGTACTTTGCGAGACGAATGTTTTAAGCCTAATTAATCAATATTTGGACAATTATTACCAAATAAAAACAAAATTGCTACAGTGTGACGGGACATTTACTATGCAAAGTTTGGATCCCAAATTTGGGATCTAAACAAGGCCTTCGTGTCTTAGGTGATTTTTTTAAATAGGTAGCTTTGCTTTTTTTAGATGTAAAATAGATTTGTCCTGGCTTCAAATCTACCACAGCTATTATAAAAATGGGATGACATCCCGTTGTTTTAGCCCCTCCTGACAACTAAATTTTGCTCATGTATACTTCCTTTTAACTATATTTACACTGTCTTATTACTATATTTACGATGAAATTATCAGCGTAGTTTATTGGATGAAGTGATGTAATTTGGAATAACACTAATATATGTCAATTTTTTTTAAAAAAATACAAATATTTCTATGGATTCCAGACATCAAAGAAATATATGTCAAATTGTTCACAAATTATTCACAAATTTCAGAAAAAATACAAATTCTATGGATTGCAGCTAGGGGGGCGGGGCCGAGGACAGCCGCGCCGGGGATGCCCGCGCCCGTGCCGGTGGGCGGCAGCGGACGGAGCAACGGCCTGTGCCGGGGGGCGGCAGCGGAAGAAATCGGGAGCCAGAGAGAGGGCGGCGGAGGCGGCGAAGGGAGCACGAGTTGTAGAAACATTGGGAGCCAAATAGAGAGCGCGAGATCGGACAGCCCAAAAGCATCACGTGCCAGATTTGATGGCCCAAAATTCAGTTGCCAGATGCTCCCAAAACAACCGGTTGATATCTAGCAATTCTCTAAAAATGACTCAAAATCAAAATGCTAAAAAGTGTCTAGGGTGTGTTTAGATGGTTGTAAAGTGGGTGTAAAGTTCCTGTAGCACTTTTCGTTGTTATTTGGTAAAAATTATCCAATCATGGACTAACTAGGCTTAAAAGATTCGTCTCGACATTTACAGACAAACTGTGCAATTAGTTATTTTTTTACCTACATTTAATGCTCCATGCATGCGTTCAAAGATTTGATGTGACGGAGAATCTTGTAAAATTTTTGGAATTTGGAAGGAACTAAACACTGCCTAACATTACTGGCCAATGCAAAACCAAAACGGACATCCATGGTACATGAAAAATTGCATAACTTTGACTCTAGAAGTTGGCACGTCCTAACCAAATATTCCTTCTCCTTAGTGTGCTACAATAGAGGCTAAAACTAAAGCTAGTGCGTCCCCTGGATAAAACCTACAAAAAAAATTCTTGTATGGCCATTATTTAACACAAAATCACTTTTTGTGAGCCAAATTGTCCAACAAAATGAACAGAGATGTAAAATTCCAACCCCTACTTAGACTAAGAACTAAACAAATGAGTTGAACTTTGTCGGGGTGGGACACCTAAAACAAGGTACATCGCACAAAAAGTGCCATAGATTTGGCATAATGACATTAAAATAATATGTGTTAAATAGTTTCTAATTTACTAAAAAGCAACAAAAAATACTATTTTCCCAATTTCGACAAGCTATACTATATTCTCCTTAATCAAGACGACCCCTCTTTTAAATTATCACATGAATATTTTATTTTGATATGTTTTTAAATGCTAAATTTCACGTGCAATTATTGACAAGAAAGCTGTACACCGGCCAGATTGTGAATTTGCCATCTTTTTGTAAACTCCACACAAAAGATCCAAACTGAGATTAATAAAAGGGCGTGGCTAGCACCGGACATCCGGACGCTAGCCCCATCCGGATGCATGTGCCTGCCCCGTCTGTTGTACCCGCCCCGCATGCCTGATAAGTCTGACTGCCACCACCTGCCTCGCTTGTCCTGCATGCAGCTGCAACTGTGCGCCTGTCCGCCTACCCCATATGGTGCTGCACGTACACATGCAAGCCCGTGCCTGATGCTGCGCATTTCACTTCATTCTGTGTTGCGCGCCCATGCATGCAGATGTAGGTGGGGACCACCCATTCTCGTGGCCCCCATATTGTTGCATCCCTCGCTTCACTTCTGTGCTGCGCACCGATGGACGTGCATGCAGGTGGGGACCAGATCTACATTTGCAACATCAGATGCAACATCCAAGAAACATATGAAACATATATCTAAAACGCATGAAATATACTACACATGCTAATGAAAACACATGCAATACGAGGCACTTGCTGTAACATACGTCTGAAATAGGTGAAATATTTGAAACACATAGTTGTAACATGTGTATAGCCACTGTAACATATGCAACATCCAGATAAAACACTTGCAACATACGTTTGAAATAGATGAAACATTTGAAACATACACTTGCAATATACGTGTATAGCTATTGCAACATATGCAACATACATATAAAACATTTGAAACATACGTCTGAAATAGATGAAATATTTGAAATATACACTTGCAACATACGTGTATAGCCAAAGCAACATATGCAACATCCAGATGAAACACATGCAACACCAGATGAAACATACATATAAAAGGCAGGAAAACATATGGAGCTTGATGCCATGGAATGACGGAAAAATTTAGGCCGGCACTCAGTTGCCAACGGTCAACCGTCACGGAAGCAGCAAACAGCGCATGCAGATGTGGGCCTGCACTCCTCCCACAAACAGGCAAGCGGTCTGGCCGGCCTTATAACTAGCTAATCCGGCCGGCCAAAGCAGCAACGCTGCAGGCAACATGCAGAAGGGGGCAGCTTGGCCTAGGCGTAGACAACACACGGAGAGAAAAGAGCAAGATGGCAAGCAGCAACAGGCCTGGGCGCTAGGTAGCAGAGGGCAGGCGCGAAAGGGAGGCATGTGGCCCTGGGCGTGTGCGGCTAGGGGTCTAGCTGGCTGGTCTAGCCAGCAACGAACGCAGGAGGGAGCCTCTCTCCATGGTCATGCACGTGCACGGTTCTTCAAGCGTCACATGCATCCCGAACTGCACCCCGAACTGGCCACACATGCTCCCATGCGTTGCCCCGCAAAAAGAACGAATGCGGGCCTGCCTGACTGTAGCTGCACGCCCCTTCTTTTTTTTCTTAGGCGTCACCCGGGCGGGGTCGGTTTGTTCGGACGCCCTAAACCAAGCATTACCGTTAATAAAAGAGTTCGTACTGAGCACTTATGCTATTGCTACATGTTTTTTCAAACAATATTAAACAAAGAAGGGTACTAAAACTTTAAAGCAAGGTGTTTACCCATTTATAATTGCCCCATGTTTAGAAATTGATCCTTCACCCCAAAAAGGTTTGACAAAAAAAACGAGAGTCTCCTTTGGCTTGGGGACCATTTGGATTGTAGGATTTTCATAGAAAATTCACATGAAACTGAAACAGGGGAAAGGAAAATAAGTATGTTGTTTCGAACATGGAAAAACATTCTTTCCTTTCCTATGGATACTGTAGTCTCTTCACCTTTGTGCTCTGGTTTTTCTTCTCTTCGCGGAAGCCCGACGCGTCCAGCGTGCTAGCACGGACACACTTGGAGCTTAGGCCCCCTTCCGTGCAGCTCCCGGCGGCTCCGACTCCCTCTGCTGTGCACTGTTCACATACTGTGCGGACACTGTTTACAAGAGCCAGTTTTCTCGGTCTTCGTTTCCTCTCCTGACAGAGCTGTTCGGAGGAGCTGCTTCATTTTTTTTTGCTCCTCCGTGGCTACAGTGCCACTACAGTTCGGGAGCCGGAGCAGGCACGAGGCCGGCCAAAGGGGCCCACACTGTGCGGACACTGTTCATAAGAGCCAGTTTTCTCGGTCTTCGTTTCCTCTCCTGACAGAGCTGTTCGGAGGAGGAGTTGCTTTTTTTTCTCCTCCGTCTTTGGCTACAGTGCCACTACAGTGCGGGAGCCGGAGTAGGCACGAGGCCGGCCAAAGGGGCCCTCAACTCCACGCTGCCATACCACTTGTAGCTCATGCTAGTAGGTCCCACCAATAAAATAAGAATATATATATATATATATATATATATATATATATATATATATATATATATATATATATATATATATATATATATATATATATATATATATATATATATAAAGTGCCTTTAACAGTCATAAGCTTTGTAATTCCTGTGTTACAAATTCTTTTGTTCAAAACATCTCCTCTCCTATTTCTTTTCTACGTTTTCCCTTAGTTTTGTGACTATACTCACCTTTCTTTCTTGGGCTTTACTTATTCCTGTGTTTTCCATTCCTTTGTTCCAAACAAACCCTTAAGGTATTTGTTTCTTGCTTACGTGGGAGCTTTATTAACTAGAATAGAACAAAGTTACAATCATGTATGGTGCCTCAGCCAAATCACAATATGAACATTGCTTTAGAGCAACTCTAGGAGCTTATAGTAAATATAAGAGAGAATTAGCTGTAAGGCCTCGAAAAACGGTGTCTTCCTTCCGTGGCCTCTTTTTTCGAACTTACCTATAAGGCCCAAAAACAAAAATTCCTTACTTATATGGCCTTCCGTCCATCTCTGATAGCCTTCACCATTATATCTCCCATCTTAGATACGCGAAATGCCTAAAATACCCTTTCTCCGCCTTTCACTCTAGCAAACCGCGCAGACGGCGGAGGGAATCGGATCGAAAAAAAGGCGGACGGCGGAGGCCACAGCACCATGGCCAACGACCCCCGACTCCATGGGGTTCCCGTCGCCGGCGGAGGGCGGTGCGGCGCCGGATCCGGCCGGATCCGCCCCGGCGTGGGATCCAGGACACGTGTAGCCGCCGGTTCGTGGCCAGGTGTCGTCCTGGGTCGCGAGGAGGAAGGGGGAGGCGCTGTGGAGGCCAGGCCTGGCCTCACCGGCGCGGCGGCCACCCCGGCGCAGCCACTGCAGTGCGCCTGGCGGCCGGCCCTGTCCATGAACTATGGGCTTGTTTGGATTGTAGCCTGGACCAATTTTGCCTGGACTGGCACCTTCCTGGACATTGCGTGGCATATGTTTGGTTGGAGCCCTGGTCATGTGCCTGGGCCAGGCAAGCGCAGGCTCAGCCAGCCCATTGAAAACGAGCGCCTGGCTGCGGACGGTGGTTGCCTGGGAGATGCTCAGTACTGGTTGGCTTGGATTTTCGTTTTCTCGCCGATTCCTTGGTTAAAGTAAATGAAATCAATATTACAAAATACTCCTCCGTGCAGCATGTGACCCAAACGTATTATCGTTTCCTTCAATCTATTCCTTAATTAATTATGTGTGTGCATTGTTAGTTAATAATCTTTTAAAAATATTTATATTTTTATCTATTAATTTAAAATATTGATTTATATTATTTTGTTGGTTTACATTATAATAGTGTATATTACTCAAATAGTATTAAAGTTACAATAGATATGAGTATATTATATGTTTTTATTATTCTTCTTAAGCATAGGCTTTCAACCAAACAGACTATCTCCTAACTTGTCTGGCCAGACAAATTTCATTGAATTTCCAGGCAACTCTCACGTAATACTTTTTACCAGGCAACCTCGCTAGGTCTCCAACCGCCCTATGTCTCCTCGCTCAACGCCTTCGACAAGGGCTTCAAGGGCGTCATGGCCAAAACCTACGCCAACGACCCGGCCACGTTCCAGAGCGACTTCGCTGCGGCCATGGTGAAGATGGGCTCTGTCGGCGTGCTCACCGGAGCCAGTGGCAAGATCAGGGGCAACTGCAGAGTCGCCTCGCCTGATGATCGATCGCCTGATGATAGCATATCATAGCCTGGTTGTGCTTGTAACTTAATTGTATGTATGTATGTATGGCTGTACTTGTGCGTGTATGGGTATGGCTGTGCAAATTGCAATAGCTATATTCGTCGGCTGTTTATCTCTATATATTCTTTTTTCCCACTTGATTGAGGCGTGCGTGTCTCTTCTTAGTTCTGATAGAAAAAATCTGTAACCAGCAAATATGATGCATTTTTATTGAAATATCACTTCCACACACACACACACACACACACACACACAAATACTTTTAATTTTATTCAATTATGAACACTTTAAACCATGCACAATATTACTTTAAATCTAAAACATAAACTAAACTCTACATTTTAATCTTTTTTGTCAGGGCACTTAACACCATTAAGTGGCTAAAATGTACGAAGGGCTATATAGGTCAGAGATTTTTCGTTTTCGGGCCTTATAGGTAAGTTCTAAAAAATAGGGCCACGAAAGGAAATCACAGTTTTTTCGAGGTCATACAGGTAAGTCTCTCTAAATATAAACTCTATATTTGTGTACTTTAGCAAAAAAAAAACACTCCTCCAAAAACTTGGTAAAACAACTTCTTAAAAAAAATAAGAAGATGATAAATTTTCCCTCCAACTTGTAACTTCCTCCCTGCCGTGATCAGCCCTAAGCCGATGAACTCCTTGGACGCAGACGCACCTTGCACTGGTAAGTGGCAACTAGGCCTGCTAATGGGTGAAAACTCACCCCATACCCAACTCATTCCATAAGAAATTAACTCTCTTCTTTCACCCACTCCATCCTATATTTTTATAGTTTCAACCCGACCCATTCCAACCCATAAACTAATTAAACCCACGAGTTTGCTATAAAAATCTATGGGTATATATATATATATATATATATATATATATATATATATATATATATATATATATATATATATATATATATATATATATATAAAGACATGTGTGGCTCACATCAAAGTCGGACCCTAGAAATAAAAGCTTGCATCACATTATAAAATTGTATCAAAATTATCTAGAATTTGTTGCAAATGATTTAATGTAACAAACAGCTACTTTATGCCAGTTCGCACTGCCAGATCAATATGTGGGCCACACATCAAAACCGGACCCTAGAAATAAAGGCTCGCGTTCACATTATAAAATTTCAACGAAATTGACGAGAATTTGTTGCAGACAATTTAATGTAATAAGCA
This sequence comes from Saccharum hybrid cultivar R570, assembly GCA_038087645.1. Classification (NCBI taxonomy): domain Eukaryota; kingdom Viridiplantae; phylum Streptophyta; class Magnoliopsida; order Poales; family Poaceae; genus Saccharum; species Saccharum hybrid cultivar. The sequence goes on along the minus strand of JAQSUU010000190.1, from coordinate 4,041,124 downwards.
GCTACTTCATGCCAGTTGGCACTGCCAGATCAATATGTGAGCCCCACCTCGAAGCTAGACCCTAGAAATAAAAGCTCGCGTTCACATTATAAAATTTTGTCGAAATTGACTAAAATTTGTTGCAGATGATTTAATGTAACAAACAACTATTTTATGCCAATTGGCACTGCCAAATGAATATGTGGGCCCCACATCAAAGCCAGACCCTAAAAATAAAAGCTCGTGTTCACGTTATAAAATTTTGTCAAAATTGACCAAAATAAATTAAATTGGATTCAAAATGTCATGAGGCTAATCTATGCCAATTAGCATAGAAAAATATGCATGTGGGCCCTACAACAAAAGCTAAAGAAATTACAAATCAATATATATGTATACTATGATATATTAACAATTCAACATCAACCCATGGGTTAATCCACTCACACCCACAAAAAAAAAGAATCCAATCCCAACCCATCCAACCCAGTTTTCTATTAAACCAAACCCCACCCGACCCGCTAAATAAATCAACCTATTCTCACTCATCCAGAGTACACTCACTTGAAAATCCAACCCATTAAACCTATTTGAACCTAACCCATTAGCAGGCCTAGTGGCAACCTCTTCCGTGGCCGCACCTCGGCAAAGCGAGTGTGGCCGTGTTTAGTTGCGCCAATTTGGCGGCAACAAAATCTGCACAGTGCAGGCCCGTGCATTGTAGCATTTCGTTTGTATTTGTGAATTTTTGTCCAAACATTGACTAATTAGGCTCAAAAGATTCGTCTCGCAAAGTACAACTAAACTGTGCAATTAGTTTTTGATTTCATCTACATTTAGTACTCCATGCATGTGCCGGCATTTTGATGTGATGAGAATCTTCTTTTTGCATAGTGGAATTTAGGGATGAAATTTGGGATCTAAACAGACCCTGTGCCATTATCAGTTGTGGAGTCGAGGGCGGCGGGCCATAAAATTTATTTAATTTATTTAAGGTTGGATCAAAGCCCAATTAATAAATCTAAATATCCAATAAAAATAGATAATTTATTATTATTGATACGAGCATCGTACAATAGAAATCATTTGTCCTGTTGCAACTCACCGGTATTTTTGCTGGTCAAAGAAAATATTCCAAATTCACTAGAAAAATGTTCAGCTTGAGATACGTGTGACTGCTATATTTACACAGTGACTATTTATAGCAATCATCAGTACTGAATTTCCAATCAACATGGCCAGCCCAGGAGAAGCTCGATCTCCCCAAAATTACAGGAGATGGCGAAGCCGAAGAGGCCCGCGCCCCCGCGGCGCGGGGCAGGCGGTCTCTGGCGACCCGTCGCGTTGGGCGGCCTGCCGCTGGCTGCCGCGGCGTATGTGGGCGTCGACTACCTGCGGCATCTGTCCCCCGTTTGGCACGGGCGGCTGCGGCCGGCGCTCTGGGCAGCGCTGGCGCTCGCCACCGCCGCGCGCGCGCCGTTCTACCGGCGCTGGGACGCCGAGGTCCGCGCCGCCCCGCGGTTCTTCGCGGCCATAGCGTTCATGCTCGCGGCACTACTTTGCGAGGCCCTCTCCGTCCGCTTCGTCAGCACCGTCCTCGGCCTCCAGTGGCACCGGTCAGTTGCTTTCTCGTGACTGATGCAATGCAAAACCGATCGACCAAATATTTGAACATTTTAGAATTTTCCTACACAAATGTGTGATTACATCCATGGTGACCTTTACGTTGTCTTTTAACCACAGACTGTAGTTCTCACTACATGCATTGGATCATAGTTATTTTTATCGAAAATTTTGAAGAAGTATGGCTTAGGAAATAGCACGTGAATACTTGGCATTTTGGACGTTAATTGTTATGGCAGTGAAATCCACTGCCTTATACATAGGTGCTATGACAGCAGCTGATGGTATACATACATAGGTGCAGACATAAGTCTAGATTCTTAATCTTGTGTCTTAAAATTTGTATTAACTTGTGCCTTGTGGTAAAGTGTAGTCTAAGTAGTAAGGACTATGTGTCTGTATTCAACGGCTAGGCTGTACTCATTCATTCGTGGATGTTGAGGCCGGAATTTTATATTCCTTAATCTGAAAAATACATAGGTGCAGGCAAGAACTAAAGATATTATTCTGTTTTCATCATCTAGTGATTTTGTATAGATTATTGTTTGTTGGGGTTGAAACTTGAATGTTTTCTTTAATTAGCATGTGTCAAGCGCCTTGGCGCTCAACGACGGCGGCCCGCGACTACGTAGTTCGTAGCCGCGCTCCAGTCCTCACCGCGAGGTTATACCCCTCTGCTGGTGGCTTAACGAGAGTAGAGGTGGGAGATTAGATGATAACTGATTGCTTGACTTCATTGTTTGGAGTACAGGAAATATATGAGCCAACCGGCTAACAAACTTGGAAACAAAAGATCCTAATTTCAAGGCCTAATTTTCTCCTAGCCACTGGGTCCGGCCTTGCCATCCTCATCCGCGGTGATCGCGGCCCTTGCCGCGTCGCGCGCTGGAAGTCGCTCCGCTGCCCTGCGGACGTCACGCGCCCTGCGCCGCCTTGCGTATGTCCGGCCGCACATGACATCTCTCCCCTCCTCGAGAAGCAGCTCGTCCTCGAGCTGGAAGCTTGGAAATTGCTCGCAGAACGTGTCAAGGTCTTCCCAGGTGGCCGATTCCGGCGGTTCGCCGCGCCAGTGGACAAGCAGTTGGCGAACGCCGCGCGCCAAGCGAGCCCGCTCAACCCGAGCCGGCTCTAGAGTTACCACGCCATTGTGGATGGGTGGCAGTACAGGTGGAGTCGTCGGAGGCACGCCGCTGAACTTCTTGAGGGCGCTCACATGGAACACGTCATGGATGCGAGCCTGCGGCGGAAGGTCCAAACGTACAGCCACGTCATTGATCAGCTCGGCGACGCGGTAGGGCCCGATGTAGCGCGGTTTCCGCTTGCCCGTAGTAGCCTGGGGTAGGGAGGACATGGTGCGCTGTCGGAGGCGCAACAACACCCAATCGCCCACTTGATAAGACACTTGGCGATGATGACGGTCGTAGTGTTGCTTCTGCACAATCTGCGCTTGTTCTAGGCGATAGCGGACGTCGGCGAGAAAGGCTCCGCGTTCCTCCATGTCGCGAGCAACGGCAGCAACCCGAGTCTCACCCGGCTCGTAAGAGCGGATGGTGGGTGGGTCGCGGCCGTACACCACGCGGAACGGGGTCTCCCGGAGCGAGGACTGGTAGGCCGTGTTATACACGTACTCAGCCCAGGGAAGCCACCGCAACCACTGCCGGGGTCGGTCTCCCGTGAAGCAACACAGGTACATGACAATGACGCGGTTGGCCGCCTCCGTCTGGCCGTCAGACTGAGGGTGGAAGGCGGACGTCATGTGCAGCTTGGTGCCCATCAGCCTCATGAGCTCGCGCCAAAACAGCGAGGTGAACACCGGGTCACGGTCCGAGACCATGGACTGCGGCATGCCGTGGAGGCGCACAATGTCGGTCAAGAATGCCTGGGCCACGGACTCGGCGGTGTACGGGTGCGCTAAGGGGATGAAGTGGCAGTACTTGCTGAAGCGGTCGACGACGGAGAGGATCACCGACTTCCCGTTGACTCACGGCAAGGCCTCCACAAAATCAAGGCCGATGTCGGCCCAGACGATGGTAGGGATGGGCAGCGGCAAGAGGAGCCCTGCGGGATGGAGGTGCTCCGATTTGTACCTCTGGCAAGTGGCGCACTCCCGAACAAAGTCCTGCACAGAGCGACGCATGTTGGGAAAATGAAAATCACGGCGTAGTCGATGCAGCGTACGCTGAACACCCTCGTGTCCGTCGTCGTGGACGGCCGCCACGATCTCCTGCAGCATCGGCGAGGCCGGCGGTATGTAGAGCCGGCCGTCGTAGGTGACCAGGCCGTCGGAAATCGCCCACGGTGCAGCGCGCGTGCCCGCGCTGAGCTCGTCGTGGACCGCCACCAAGGCAGGATCCGTGGCCTGGGCGTGGCGTAGGCGGCTGATGAAGTCGAAACAGGGGCCCGAGACTACCATGAGAGCACCCATGGAAGTCTCCTCGGTGTCGCGGCGGGGAGAGGGCGTCGGCCACCGTGTTCGTCGCGCCGGACTTGTACTCAACGGTGAAATCAAAGCCCAGCAGCTTGCCGACCCAGTGATGCTGGGGAATAATCGCAAGGCGCTGGTCGAGGAGGTACTTGAGACTGTAGTGGTCCGTCTTGACGATGAAGCGGCGCCCCCATAGGTACGACCGCCAATGTCGGACGGCGAGGATGAGGCCGATCAGCTCCCGCTCATAGGCCGCAAGGGAACGATGGCGAGGCGCAACCGGTTGGCTGAAGAATGCAATCGGGTGCGCCTCCTGGATGAGCACCGCCCCGAAGCCGTACGTGGACGCATCACACTCCACGATGAAAAGCTTGGAGAAATCCGGCAGAGCCAGCACAGGGGCTGACGCCACCGCCCCTTTGAGGGCTGTGAAGGCCGCCGCGGCGTCGTCGTTCCATGTGAACCCCTCTTTCTTCAGGAGCGCGGTGAGGGGTGCAGCGATGGCGCCGTAGTTGTGGATGAATTTCCTATAGTAGCCTGCCAGCCCGAGGAAACCACGCACCACGCGCGCAGAGCGGGGCCGCGGCCACTCATGGATGACCTGGACCTTGGCGGGATCCATCGCCACGCCGGATGCGGAGATGATGTGGCCGAGGTAGCCGACGGAGGCGACGCCGAACGAGCACTTGGACCTCTTCACAAAGAGGTGGTGGTGGCGCAGAATGGTGAGGACGACGCGGAGGTGGCGAAGATGGTCCGCCCAGCTCGTGCTGTAAATCAAAATATCGTCGAAGAAAACGAGGACAAACCGGCGGAGGTGATCGCGGAGCACGTCATTCATGAGCGCTTGGAAAGTCGCTGGGGCGTTGCACAGCCCGAACGGCATGACCAAGAACTCGTAGAGGCCGTCGTGGGTGCGGAACGCCGTCTTGTTAACGTCCTCCGGCCGCATCCGCACCTGGTGGTACCCCGAGCGAAGGTCGAGCTTGGTGAAGAAGCGCGCGCCATGGAGCTCGTCCAGGAGCTCGTCGACGACGGGGATGGGGAACGCGTCCTTGACGGTGAGGGCGTTCAAGGTGCGGTAGTCAACGCAGAAGCGCCATGAGCCGTCAGCCTTCTTGACGAGGAGGACCGGTGAGGAGAACGCCGAGTCGTTGCGGCGGATGATGCCCTGGTTGATCATGGCAGCGCATTGCCGCTCCAACTCGTCCTTGTGGGCCACCGGATAGCGGTATGGACGGACCGCCACAGGAGAAGCGTCCGGCTTGAGGGTGATGCTGTGATCGCGGGCGCGGGGTGGAGGCAGTCTAGCGGGCTCGGCGAAGACGTCCTCAAAGGTGGCCAGCAGCTCGTCAAGGAGGGACGTGCTGGCCGTCGCGGAGTGGAGCCCTGGCGCGCCGGAAGACGGCACCCCGGTCCAGCAGAAGTCACGCCCCCGGAGCTGGACTGACATAGTGTGCCTGGCGAAGTCCCAGACAATCGGTCCGAGGGTGGCCAACTGAAAGTCCTATGTTTGGTGTTGGTAATTAGTGACAATGCCTAAGTACTAATCCTATGCCTAAGTTGTATGTAGCATATGAGGATTAGTACATTCCAAGGTTGGTGGCAAGATGGACATGGTGATCATGATGGCCACACTTGGATTTGGACGCAACCCTATGTGATCAAGGCAAAGGTATATGCTTAAGGGTTGTGTTTTAGTAACCAAGACACCTAGTGGGTGTGGTTACATTATAGGATAGATAGTCGTACTATAAAGAGGGGAATGACGTGGCTATTGAACTCCTAAGTGCCTCTAGATGTGCATTTCATAATCATATGCATTTGGATAGAACTAATATCGCCTCGAAAAATGATTGTGAAAATGCTAACACACTCACACATGTCAAGATCACTTGGTGATGTTAGCATGTTTGCGACGGCAGTGGAGTTTAAGCGGTAGAGAGGGTTTGGGGTCCTCTCTCCCTCCCGCCGAGCGTGCGAGCACGGGATTCAGGCGATTTCGGGAAAATGAAATGCCTATTTTCCACTACGCCGGAAGTCGGAAAAAGAAACGGAGGCAAACGGGGGTCACAGTGGTGACCGGACGCTGGACCGGACGCGGTCACTGTTTGACCGGACGCGTCCGGTCAGTGTCCAGTATGTGCGCGTTTTTTCAGTTGTTTGGTCGGACGCGTCCGGTCGTCCAGGGAGCTTACTGGACTCCAACCGGACGCGGGCACTGTGGCGTCCGGTCAGTTCTTCAGCGCGTCCGGTCGCTGGTTCGTTGTGCGCGGCTCAGGGTTGACCAGCGCGTCCGGTCAGTCACGGGACCGGTGCGTCCGGTCGTGACCGGCGCGTCCGATCGGTGCGACCGGCGCGTCCGGTCGGTGCTTCGCGAAACTAGCCGTTGCGCGACCGGCGCATCCGGTCAGTTGGACCAGCGCGTCCGGTCAACGCGACTTCGGCTGTTTCAAGTTTCTAACGGCTATATTCGAAGGGGTACGTCTATAAATACTCGTTGGCCGGCTCAAGGCTCTCTCTCTCGAACATTTGATATACTTGTGAGCACTTTGAGCTAAGCAACTCCCCTCCCACTCATCTCTCTTGCTTCTTTGCATATTCGAAGTGAGATTGAGTGATCCAAGTGCATTTGCATTGTGAGATTGCATCTAGTTGGCACTTGGTGGTTGATTTGCTGCGGGATTCTTGTTTCTCTTGGTGGTTGCCGCCACCTAGACGGCTTGGAGCAGCTTGGAGGCGTTGGCAAGAGTTGGTGATTGTTCTTGGCCACCTCCGGTGATTGTGAGGGGTTTGTGCCTACCTCGGCGAAGCGCCAAAGGCAACATTAGTAAATTGCTTCGTGTCATTGCAACCATTTGCCATTTGGTAGGTTCTTGTGGCGCCTTTTGAGAGGCTCGGTGTGTGACCGATTAGCCACCGAACCACGTGGTGAAGAGGGACACAACGGGGACTAGCGTGCCGGCAAGCACGTGAACCTCGGGATAAATCTTCGTGTCATCACTTTCATATTGTGATTGATTGATCCCGGTGTTCGGTTATCTTGGTATTCATCTCTTGATTATATTGATTGGTTGGCTCAATTCTTCGCCCCTCGGTGATACCCTCCTATCTCTCCCTTGTATTAATTTCTTAGTTATCTTTGCTAGCGAGTTATCTTTGCTAGATTAGCTTATTTGTGTAGCTTGCTAGTTGTAGTTTCCTTCTCGGTTTGACTTGTGCGGTTGAGTGCAAATACACTAGAATTGTGAATTGGTTAGGTGGCTTGCAAACACCCCGTGGGCTAAGCAAAACTCGTATCTCGCTATTTGTTTTATTGATAAACTTGTTTAGCTTGTCTTTGTAGAAATTTTTAATAGGCTATTCACCCCCCCCTCTAGCCATCAAGACCTTTCAAGTGGTATCAGAGCCGTGGTCACCGTTTGTAAGGCTTAACAACCTCGGTGTAAGATGGCTCAAGTTATGTTCAATCATGTTAATGGCAAGCCTCCATTCTTTTATGGCGTCTCTTCCTTTGATCATTGGAAAAGGAAGATGAAGCAATATCTAGGAAATATACATGAGAAGGTTTGGGATGTGACCAAAGAAGGATACGTCATTCTTGATGAGGAAAACCTCACTCCCAATGACCGCATCAACAAACAATGCAATACGGCGGCACTTGACACAATCTATCGTGCCATTGATGATAAAGTATTTGAGCAAATCAAAGATCTTGAAAAGGCAAATGAGCTTTGGATAAGGCTTGAAGAAACATATGAAGGCACTTCAACGGTAAAAAGTGCCAAACTATATATGCTCAAGGACAAGTTCTCCACATTCAAGATGAAGGATGATGAATCCATCCCGGAGATGTTCTATAGGCTCCAAGTCATTGTCAATGATCTCAAGGGGCTTGGGGAGAAGGTTGAGGACAAGGACTTCTCACACAAGTTCTTGATGTGCTTACCCAAGAAGTTTGCCACCTTGAGAAGAATGATCTTTAGAGAGGGATTAGACAAGGTCAAACCAACCAATGTGCTTGGAGATATAATGATCGATGTCCAATACAATGATGATGAAGATGAGGTAGAAGAGAAGAAGGAAACCAAGGTCAAGCAAGAGAAGCCCATTGCATTCAAGGCTTCATCCTCTAAGGGCAAGAGCAAGGTAGAAAGTGATGATGATGATCCATTCGATGATGAGACCATGGCCCTCCTTGTGCACAAGATGGGAAGGTTCATGAAGAAGAAAGGATATGGGGCAAGGAAGAGGAGAGACACTATAAAGGCAAAGACCCTTTGCTACAATTGCAATAGCCCCGATCACATAGTGGCGGATTGCCCCTATGAAGATAAGAGATTTCATAATGGGGACTTGAAGCTCAAGAAGAACAAGAAGGATAAGAAAGAGAATGAGAAGAAAGTAAAGAAGAGCTTCACTTTCAACAAGAAGAAGAAGGGTGGTGGTTATGTAGTCACTTGGGATAGTGACAACGCCGATAGTGATGATGATGAAAGCTCTAGTGATGATGAGAGGATCACTCGGCGAGCCATTGCAAACATCGCCCTCTCCAACAAGCCATCCATCTTTGACACTTCATCAACATGCCTTATGGCCAAGCCTACAAAGGTAAAATATGATGATAGTGATGATGATTCTTGTACTAGTGATGATTGTAGGAGTGATGATGAGGAGGATGAGGACTACTCCAAGGATGATCTATTAGGCATAATAGATCAAATGAGCAAGGGCTACAAGAGGACAACCAAGAAATATAAAATCTTGGAACAAGAGCTCATTGCCAAGAGCAATGAAAATGATGCCTTGATAGAGGAGCTTGTTGCTCTCAAAAAGAGTAAGGAGTGCAAAGGAATTAAACAAGAGCTCAAAGCTCTTAGGAAATCCTTTGATGAGCTAGAGGCTTCTCGTGAGTGTCTAAAGGAAGACCACGAGGATCTTGAAATTGCTCACACTAGGCTTAAGGAAGCCCACTCCACTCTACTTAAGCTCATCAAGGAAAAGGACCTTAAGTTGGAGAAGTTCATTAAGGAAGCTGAGGAGAAAGTGATTGTCACTTGTGATATTGGACTAACATGTGATATTATTGATGATTCTTTATTTGTTAGTCCTACTAATGCTTCATGTAGCTCATCATCATCCACCACAACCAACTCTACCTCAACTACTAGTGATTCATCACTTATGGTTGAGACTCTCAAGAGAGAAGTGGATGATCTCACCCGCGCATTAGGCAACGCCTATGGTGGGGATGCCCGCTTGCTAAAATGCTTGGGTAGCCAAAGGTTCTCTCTTAACAAAGAGGGATTAGGCTATACTCCCAAGAAGGGCAAGGCGGCCTTTGCTACTACAAAGTCTCGCTTTGTGAAGGGCAATGGTCGTTATTGCAATAGATGCAAGCAAGTTGGGCATCTAGAGATTGATTGCAATAAAATGAACAAGAACAAGAAAAATGCTAATGTACCTTACATTCCTTTTGATTCTTGTTATGTGCTTACCAAGGGAGAGAAAGGTGTGCATGCTTGGTTTGTTGGTACACCAATTGTGGGCCCAAAGAAGAAGGCCATTTGGGTACCAAAGAGCTTAGTTACTAACCTCCAAGGACCCAAACAAGTATGAGTACCTAAGAAACATTAATTTGTTTTTGTAGGTTAATTACAAGGCCGGGGGAAGGCATTGGGTGCTTGATAGTGGGTGCTCTCAACATATGACCGGTGATTCAAGAATGTTCAACTCTCTCAAATCAAATGATAGTGGCATTGATAGTATCACATTTGGTGACAATAGCAAGTGTGATGTAAAGGCTCTTGGAAGGATTGCAATCTCAAATGATCATAGCATCTCCAATGTGCTACTAGTTGAAAAGCTCAATTTCAACTTGTTGTCGGTTGCTCAATTATGTGATCTCGGTTTCAAGTGCATATTTGGTGTTGATGATGTAGAGATAGTTAGTGTTGATGGCTCTAACTTGATCTTCAAAGGCTTTAGATATGAGAATCTATACTTGGTTGATTTCAATGCTAGTGACACTCAACTTTCAACATGCTTGCTCACCAAATCAAGTATGAGTTGGTTATGGCATAGAAGACTTGGTCATGTTGGCATGAAGCAATTGAACAAGTTAGTAAAGCATGACTTAGTTAGAGGCTTGAAGGATGTCACATTTGAGAAGGATAAGCTATGTAGTGCATGTCAAGCCGGAAAGCAAGTAGGCAACACTCATCCATTGAAGAGCATTATGAGTACTTCCAAGGCATTTGAGTTGTTGCACATGGATCTATTTGGGCCAACTACATACACAAGCATTGGTGGCAACAAGTATGGTTTTATGATTGTGGATGATTTCACTAGATACACATGGGTATTCTTTCTTGTGGACAAGAGTGATGTATTTGACATATTCAAGAAGTTCATCAAGAGAGTGCAAAATGAGTTTGAGACCACAATCAAGAAAGTAAGAAGTGACAATGGAAGTGAGTTTAGAAACACAAGAGTTGATGAGCTATGTGAGGAGCTTGGAATCAAGCATCAATTCTCAGCCAAGTATACACCTCAATCAAATGGCCTAGTTGAAAGGAAGAATAGAACCTTAATTGATATGGCAAGATCAATGTTGAATGAGTATAATGTGAGTCATTCATTTTGGGCCGAAGCAATCAACACGGCTTGCTTCTATAGCAACCGCCTCTATTGCCACAAGTTTCTAGAGAAGACACCATATGAGATCTTAAATGGAAGAAAGCCCAACATTGCATACTTTCGGGTATTTGGTTGTAAGTGCTATATCTTGAAGAAAGGCACTAGATTGAGCAAATTTGAGAAGAAATGTGATGAAGGCTTCCTACTTGGTTACTCAACTACTAGCAAAGCTTATAGAGTTTGGAATTTGGCTAGTGGTTTACTTGAAGAAGTGCATGATGTTGAGTTTGATGAAACAAATGGCTCTCAAGATGAAGAAGATAACTTGGATGATGTGAGAGGAACTCAATTGAGTAATGCTATGAAAGAAATGGATATTGGTGATATTAGACCAAAGCAAGTTATTAATGTAGATGACAACAAAGATCAAGTGCTCCAAAGTCCAATCACTCAAGCTAGTGGTTCTCTAATGCAAAATCAAGCTAGTACATCATCTCAAGTGAAACAAGATCAACAAGTGGCTAGTTCATCATCTCCAACTCATGATCAACATCAACATCCAAGCAATCAAGTCCAAGTGCTTCAACCAACTAACATTGCAAGAGACCATCCATTGGATTCCATCATTGGTGACATACAAAGAGGAGTTCAAACTAGATCAAGATTGGCATCATTTTGTGCTCACTCATCTTTTGTGTCAATGGAAGAACCCAAGGACATTGATAAAGCATTAAGAGATCCGGATTGGGTAAATGCAATGCATGAAGAGCTCAACAACTTCAAGAGAAATGAAGTATGGGAACTAGTTGAAAGGCCTAAGGATCACAATGTCATTGGAACAAGATGGGTCTTTCGCAACAAGCAAGATCAAGATGGGATAGTAGTAAGGAACAAAGCAAGACTAGTGGCTCAAGGTTACACACAAATAGAGGGTCTTGACTTTGGTGAAACTTATGCCCCGGTTGCAAGATTGGAAGCAATTAGGATTTTACTTGCCTATGCTTGTGCTCACAATATCAAGCTATATCAAATGGATGTAAAGAGTGCATTTCTCAATGGGTACATTCAAGAGGAGGTGTATGTGGAGCAACCTCCCGTTTTTGAAGATGACAAGAAACCTAATCATGTATACAAGTTAAGGAAGGCTTTGTATGGATTAAAGCAAGCACCTAGAGCATGGTATGAAAGATTGAGGGACTTCTTGCTATCCAAAGGATTTGTCATGGGCAAAGTTGATACAACACTATTCACCAAGAAGATTGAGAAAGACTTGTTTGTGTTGCAAATATATGTTGATGATATCATATTCGGTTCAACCAATCAAGATTATTGTGATGAGTTTGGAAAAATGATGGCCAAGGAATTTGAAATGTCAATGATTGGTGAACTTAGTTTCTTTCTTGGACTTCAAATCAAACAAATGAAGGAAGGAACATTTGTAAGCCAAACCAAGTACATCAAAGATATGCTCAAGAAGTTTGGAATGGAAGATGCAAAGAGTATTACAACCCCAGTGGGCACTAGTGGAAGTTTGGATAGTGACAAGAGTGGCAACATGGTGGATCAAAAGCTATATAGATCAATGATTGGTAGTCTACTCTATGTGACGGCATCAAGGCCCGATGTGATGTTTAGTGTATGCATGTGTGCAAGATTTCAAGCCTCACCAAGAGAAAGTCATTTGAAAGCAACAAAGAGAATATTGAGGTACCTAAAGCATACACAAGATGTTGGATTATGGTATCCCAAAGGTGCGAGCTTTGAGCTAGTTGGATATTCGGACTCCGACTATGCCGGTGACAAAGTGGAAAGAAAGAGCACTTTCGGGACTTGTCAATTGTTGAGAAGATCACTTGTCTCATGGTCATCCAAGAAGCAAAATAGTATTGCACTATCTACCGCCGAAGCCGAATACATCGCCGCGGGTAGTTGTTGTGCACAAATCTTGTGGATGAAGGCAACATTGAAGGATTTTGAAATCAATTTCAAAAATGTGCCATTGCTATGTGACAATGAAAGTGCCGTGAAGCTAACCAACAATCCGGTTCAACATCAAAGAACAAAGCATATTGATGTTCGTCATCACTTTATTAGAGATCATCAACAAAAGGGTGACATTGCCATTGAGAGTGTGGGCACCGAAGATCAATTAGCCGATCTATTCACCAAGCCACTTGATGAGAAGAGATTTCACAAGCTAAAGAATGAGTTGAACATACTTGACTTCTCCAACATGAGTTGATGCACTCCATATATGATATGCCTCTCCTTCGAGCCCCAAGGTACAATTGGTTGACATGTCATCCATTCTATACTAAGGACGTGTTTAGTGCATCTAGTCATGATTTCTTATGTTCTAGGATCATTCATGAAAATTAAATAAATTTAAAGTTTATATGGTGCCACTATTATTTCCATGACTTGTATGATCTAGTGGTAGCATATAACTTGTTTAAGTAGCTTATGATCCTAAGTGTTTAATCTAGAAAACTTGTCTAAATATTTGCTTCAACATGGTGCATGATAACCCTTCTAGTGAGGTGTGAAGAAGCTTGCCCTTGGATCAAACCGAAGTATTTTATTTATGCAAGCAATCTAGGTTGAATCATAACCTTGATCCTCACCCCATATTTTAACATGATAATCTATCTAAAGTTTGCTCCTTGTGGTCAATTGGTGCCAAAGGGGGAGAAAATATTGTTCACAAAGATAGAACTCAAAGGGGAAGAAAATGTTATGGGGGAGAAAATGTTGTTCACAAAGATAGATCCTAAAAGGGGAGAATTGATAAAAGAAGGGGATCAACTAAAATTTTGAGCACACAAGTAGGGGGAGCAAGCTCTTAAACATGAATGTTGTATTTCTATGTGCACTTCATATGTATGATGCATAGTTATGCATTTCGTTTTCTCCGATACATTGCTTGTGTGGTGATTTGCTAGTATAATTTGAATGTTGCATTGAGGTACTAGTATGAATAGGAAGTAGCTAGATTTTTCTTGCTTCATGTTTTTCAAAGTGGTACTAGAGCCTTGCTTATAATGATTGATCTCACGAGGTTTCTAGTTATATTTGTGTTTTTCCAAGTGGAATCTAACTACACAAGGTGCTAAGATGGTGTTTATCGCTACTCCGATGGTATCACGCTTCAAAGGTCTATAATCTTAAACACTTAGCACCTATTGGTAGACAATGCTCCTAATCTTTCCTGTCTAACATGTATGCTTCCGAAATCCAAACATATAGCATACATGTAGGGGGAGCCATTGCTATCAATTTGAATTCATGATCACATGTCCATAATTCTTACACAAGGTAATATACTTGGACAATGTGACATGGATTCAATCAAAATTTTATTATAACATCTTTGTGAAAGGTTTGTCACCAATTACCAACAAGGGGGAGATTGAAAGTCCTATGTTTGGTGTTGGTAATTAGTGACAATGCCTAAGTACTAATCCTATGCCTAAGTTGTATGTAGCATATGAGGATTAGTACATTCCAAGGTTGGTGGCAAGATGGACATGGTGATCATGATGGCCACACTTGGATTTGGACGCAACCCTATGTGATCAAGGCAAAGGTATATGCTTAAGGGTTGTGTTTTAGTAACCAAGACACCTAGTGGGTGTGGTTACATTATAGGATAGATAGCCGTACTATAAAGAGGGGAATGACGTGGCTATTGAACTCCTAAGTGCCTCTAGATGTGCATTTCATAATCATATGCATTTGGATAGAACTAATATCGCCTCGAAAAATGATTGTGAAAATGCTAACACACTCACACATGTCAAGATCACTTGGTGATGTTAGCACGTTTGCGACGGCGGTGGAGTTTAAGCGGTAGAGAGGGTTTGGGGTCCTCTCTCCCTCCCGCCGAGCGTGCGAGCGCGGGATTCAGGCGATTTCGGGAAAATGAAATGCCTATTTTCCACTACGCCGGAAGTCGAAAAAAGAAACGGAGGCAAACGGGGGTCACAGTGGTGACCGGACGCTGGACCGGACGCGGTCACTGTTTGACCGGACGCGTCCGGTCAGTGTCCAGTATGTGCGCGTTTTTTCAGTTGTTTGGTCGGACGCGTCCGGTCGTCCAGGGAGCTTACTGGACTCCAACCGGACGCGGGCACTGTGGCGTCCGGTCAGTTCTTCAGCGCGTCCGGTCGCTGGTTCGTTGTGCGCGGCTCAGGGTTGACCAGCGCGTCCGGTCAGTCACGGGACCGGCGCGTCCGGTCGTGACCGGCACGTCCGGTCGGTGCGACCGGCGCGTCCGGTCGGTGCTTCGCGAAACTAGCCGTTGCGCGACCGGCGCGTCCGGTCAGTTGGACCAGCGCGTCCGGTCAACGCGACTTCGGCTGTTTCAAGTTTCTAACGGCTATATTCGAAGGGGTACGTCTATAAATACTCGTTGGCCGGCTCAAGGCTCTCTCTCTCGAACATTTGATATACTTGTGAGCACTTTGAGCTAAGCAACTCCCCTCCCACTCATCTCTCTTGCTTCTTTGCATATTCGAAGTGAGATTGAGTGATCCAAGTGCATTTGCATTGTGAGATTGCATCTAGTTGGCACTTGGTGGTTGATTTGCTGCGGGATTCTTGTTTCTCTTGGTGGTTGCCACCACCTAGATGGCTTGGAGCAGCTTGGAGGCGTTGGCAAGAGTTGGTGATTGTTCTTGGCCACCTCCGGTGATTGTGAGGGGTTTGTGCCTACCTCGGCGAAGCGCCAAAGGCAACATTAGTAAATTGCTTCGTGTCATTGCAACCTTTTACCATTTGGTAGGTTCTTGTGGCGCCTTTTGAGAGGCTCGGTGTGTGAACGATTAGCCACCGAACCACGTGGTGAAGAGGGACACAACGGGGACTAGCGTGCCGGCAAGCACGTGAACCTCGGGATAAATCTTCGTGTCATCACTTTCATATTGTGATTGATTGATCCCGGTGTTTGGTTATCTTGGTATTCATCTCTTGATTATATTGATTGGTTGGCTCAATTCTTCGCCCCTCGGTGATACCCTCCTATCTCTCCCTTGTATTAATTTCTTAGTTATCTTTGCTAGCGAGTTATCTTTGCTAGATTAGCTTATTTGTGTAGCTTGCTAGTTGTAGTTTCCTTCTCGGTTTGACTTGTGCGGTTGAGTGCAAATACACTAGAATTGTGAATTGGTTAGGTGGCTTGCAAACACCCCGTGGGCTAAGCAAAACTCGTATCTCGCTATTTGTATTATTGATAAACTTGTTTAGCTTGTCTTTGTAGAAATTTTTAATAGGCTATTCACCCCCCCTCTAGCCATCAAGACCTTTCACCAACCACTGGGTGCCCAGCACCAGATCGTATCCTGCAAGGGGCATGACAAAGAGATCGATGTTGAAGTCAGTGCCGTCGACGGAGACTGGGGCGGCTCGGATGACGCCGGGGCACGTGATCCGCTCGCCATTAGCCATAATCGCCGTGAGTCGAGGCCTGGGCTGGACCGTCAGCCCGGTGCGCGTCGCGGCCCTGGCGGCGATGAAGTTGTGGGTAGACCCACTGTCGAGGAGGGCGACGAGCGTGGTGCCGCCCAGCGAGATGGCGATCTGCAATGTCCCGCCGAACGGCACGCCTGCCAGCGCGTGTAGGGAGAAGATCGGCGACTCCGCCTCCTGCTCGTCGGTCGCGGCTGCTTCGTCGATGTCGGAGATCTCCACGCCGCCGATGTGGAAGAGGCGCCGACAGACACGATTGTGCCCCCTGGTGTACTTTTCGTTGCAGTTGTAGCAGAGGCCCAAGCGGCGGCGCTCCTCCTGCTCCTCCTTGGAAAGGCGCTTCGCCGGCCAGCCCTCGCCCTGGTTGGCTGGCACTAGAGCCTTTTCAGTGGCTGCCGTGGGCGCCGGGAGGGGCAGACGCGAACCCGGTGCTCCCAGGATGCCGCGCGCGGGGCTCTTGGCCGGAGCGGCGGTGTACTGTTCCATGAGCTCGAACTGTCGGGCAAGGCTCATGGCGGCCGCAAGGGTTTGCGGGTTTTGCATCTGGACCTGAAGGCTGAGCGGCGGCAAGAGCCCCCCCGTGAAGAGCTGGACCCTCTGGGCCTCGTCAAGGCGACCAGCGCGGGGAAGCAATGCCTGAAAGCGGTCCTGGTAGTCGGTCACCGTCCCCGTGCGGCGGCAAGCCGACAGCTCGAAGAGGGGCACCGATCGGAGAGGGGGCCTGTAGCGTAGGTGAAGGAGCTCCTTGAAGCGCGGCCATGTCGGCGTGCCCTCATCCTCCTGGACCTACATGTACCACAGTTGGGCGCCCTCCTGGAGATTGTATGATGCCATCCAAACGCGCTCCTCGTGCATGATCCGCTGCTGCAAGAAGAAAGACTCGCATTTATTGATGAAGATCAGCGGGTCACTCTTGCCGTCGTAGTGCGGAAATTCGGGGCGCCAGTGCTTTGGCGGCCGATCTTGGTGGTGTTCGCCCGAGCCCGGGCGCCCTCCGGAGGCCGAGGAACCGGTGGAGAGATCATGGATCGCCTTCGCGTTGGCCTCGATCGACTTTTGCATCAACTCCATGTTTTTGGTGAGCGCCTCGATGGACGCCTTGAGATCGTCTCCCATATCGTCGGCGGAGCAGGAAGCGACGGACGACGAGGTTGGAGATGTGGCAGCGGCAGATGGTGGTGGGGCTTCGGTGGTTGACGGTGGGGCGGGCTGGGCAGCAGCGGAGGAGGAAGCGGATCGACGAGACCTAGATACCAGGTTGTCAAGCGCCTTGGCGCTCAAGGACGGCGGCCCGCGACTACGTAGTTGGTAGCCGCGCTCCAGTCCTCACCGCGAGGTTATACCCCTCTGCTGGTGGCTTAACGAGAGTAGAGGTGGGAGATTAGATGATAACTGATTGCTTGACTTCATTGTTTGGAGTACAGGAAATATATGAGCCAACCGGCTAACAAACTTGGAAACAAAAGATCCTAATTTCAAGGCCTAATTTTCTCCTAGCCACTGGGTCCGGCCTTGCCATCCTCATCCGCGGTGATCGCGACCCTTGCTGCGTCGCGCGCTGGAAGTCGCTCCGCTGCCCTGCGGACGTCACGCGCCCTGCGCCGCCTTGCGTATGTCCGGCCGCACATGACAGCATGATACATTAAATCTTCACATGGTTATTTTTTTTACTTCGGCTATTGGTAGTTTAATATTTCCTCCCCAACCTACAGTGGTGGAGCCAGAAACTTTTAGTAATCCGAGCAATTCTCGTTATGCAAAAATGTTTACTTTGACAAATACAGCGGTCCTCTTTAAAGAGAAATTTTCCTCTGCACTTTATCGACGAGCCTAGGCGGTCGCCTGGGGTCACCGGGCAACCTGGAATCATGACATTATCTAATATACTAATACTGTTAGACTTTCACAGAGCAATTTTTGTCTTTTCATCATCTTCCCCTGTATAGTCTATATATTTCAGTGCAATCAATAGTCTGCTCATCTGAAGCACTGGAACTATTCACTATGAAAAGAGCTATACTAATAGAGTTTCACTGTTATCAACAGATCTACTGCTCCTCTTCCTGACACTGGCCAGTGGATACTTCTAGCATTGAGTGGGAAACTTCCCCAAACAGTGGTTGATCTACTGAAAGCTCGCATCATCACTCTACATCATTACTTGATGTTGTTTATCATGCTGGCGTTTTCGGCATTGTTTGACTGCATCAAAGGTCCTGGACTCGGGATAGGCTCAAGGTATATGTTCACTATGGCAGTTGGACGTTTGCTCCGGACCATAACATTTCTTGCTACGATTCTTCCGTCTGCTCGACCTTGGTGTGCCGAAGCTCGATATCAAATACCCGACCATCCACATCCTTGGGCACAGAAATATTATGCTCCTTATGCTTCGGATCCAAACATGATCTGGAGGGTCATGAAAGAGGATACCCCATACGGTCAGTACATTCAGCTTATTATCCTTATTGGTAACTGTATAATATAGCTGCTTTGATAGACCAGTGTGAGCTCATTTTCTTTTCATCCTTCCTGATTGTAGCTACTCTTCAAGATTACCCTGATGAGTATAAACCTGACTGGGGATTGATGAGTTTCTTAGCAAACATTTTGAGGCCAAGCACTGGAGAGGGGCCCTCATGGTATCATTTGCTGAGGAAATCAAGTGGTGGTTGTAATGATCTTATCTATAGTGGACATATGTTTGTTGCTGTCCTAACTGCTATGGCATGGGCGGTATGCGATGTTTTCTTCTTCTCAACTTTGGATTGTTCATGTCACGTCTTCAAATTACCCTTCCAATGTCATGCACTCCTGCTCCAACTGAAATCAGCTTTAACTGGCCAGAGTCATCCTATTTTCGATATGTTGCGCCATGGCCAAAACAAAATTGATAGCAATCTGATGTGTTCTGCAATGTACTATATGCTCCGTGACAATTACTGTTCAATCAACCATTACATTTACAATTCGTTACCTCAGAAACAAACCTATAGAGTGGTTTGATATGTATAACAAATGCTAAGTTACGTTGAAGACTTAACAAGAGCCTCCTTTTTATTGTCTTGCTTAATTTACGTGTTCATATGTTGCTCTTGACAAATATCATTTTAACACCTTAATGCATTATTCGTCCACATTTCCTCACAGGAAGCATATGGGGGATGGAGCTCTGTTGTGATATGGTTCCTCGTCATCCACAGCGCTCAGAGGGAGGTACGGGAGCGCCATCATTACAGTGTTGACTGCATTGTAGCAATCTACATCGGGATCCTCTTGTGGAGGATGACTGGGTTCCTCTGGTCTGCAATGGAAACCAATCGATCCAGAAGGCTTTCCAAGCTTGATGAGGTTCAGAAGAGACTATTCCGCGCTGCAAAGGATTCTGACGTCTTTGAAATAAGGAGCCTGCTAAATGAAGTTGAGCTGGCTGGTCAAGAAAAGAAGGGCTTTTCACAGCGCGTTCTCTTCTCCTTTGCTGCAGCTGTAATTGTTTTTACCATCTTGTTTGTTCTCCTGGCATTCACGCTAACCAATGACGGATGATCTTTCTGATGTCCCACCGATTTTGATATTCACATTCTATTTATAAGACTCAGTGAGTTGAAAGTAATGGATTTTAGGTTGAAAGGAATGGCGTTCCCTGGTTTGTGTATGGGGAAAATATTTCACATAGAATCACTGAGTACCAAGTCCTTTTGTCAGAGAAAGCTACTTACAGAAAACATATTATTAGCTGAATTGTGTAGATGAACTCCTTTTCAATAGAAACAGCTACTCCATGGTTAATATTGTCAACTGAGCTGTAGTTGCATATGCAACTCTTCTTTTCAAAAGCATTCTGTCAGTTGATATGCAGGATAACTGCCGCATATTTTGATTTTGTGAGCACATCAGGTGATATCATGATTTACAAGTAGTTCTCCTACATGCAAATGGTCTGCAGTTTAGTTTGGGTTAGTGCCCTCCAACTCCAGTTACCGTAGAGATGGTTGCAGACTGTTCTGCTGTATAGCATCAGTTCTACATTTTCACTTGCTAATTTGTTTTTTTTTCTAGAATTCCACGTGTTGGATCTGAGGCAGTCTTATGCAGCCCAACTTTTCGATGTGTTACACCCTCTCACCCCCCCCCCCCCCCCACCCCCCCCCAAGTAATGTGTTCAAGGCGCATTCAGGCCACCAGAACCTTGCGACAGTACGAATTGAAATTGACGGCCCTTGTGCTGGCAACTCCAGTACAGATTTATCATATATAAGGATGAAAACGGTCGAACTCGGTCGAAAAACTCCTCAACCGTTTTCTACTTTTACATTTGAAATATGAAAGCGAAAGCGAAAGCGGACAAGCCGGACACGAAAACGAACACGAACTTACGGAATATCTAGAATTTCGGAAACGAACCAATTCGAGCGGAATTATGTCGAACACGGTTGGTATACGAAAATTCAATACGGAATACCGACTTGTAGGACCAAGTCCATAAAAATTAACAAAGTCCATGACCAAGTACATAACAATTACCAAGTGCATATAATAATTAACAAGTGCATTTGGTATTAAGTGACGTAGCTGTATTTTTATAACATTTAATTTAACATGATATAGCTACTGTAAGGAAGCATGATACAGTATATTTAAAAGTAACATTGTGTGTAGGCATATTAAAAATTTTAGTGCCCATACATTAGCTGGATATCACTGGCCAATTAATTAAACTGATATAAATTGCAAGCTTTATGAGGTTAAATATCACGGGCTCACGGGAGAGGAAGATAGGATTGTCTACTTGTCATTGGGCCGGGCCCAAGAAGAAGGGAAGCGGAGAAGAATCAAGAATGCTGCTGGCTTGCTGCCGACCTGCAGACTGCGCTTTAGTACCACCTCGCGAGGCTGGGCGTGATGATGCTGGGGCGCCGCCTATAATAACGGTAGCTGGCCACCGATTGAAATAACACAGCTGCATGCTGAGCGGCTTGTGAGTTCTGTAGTGGGCCAAATTCGGATTATTTCGAATTTAGAGGTCTGTAGAAAACGATGCTAGATATTTTCGTTCCGTTTACATCACGGGCAGGGGAGTGAGGGCTGGACCAAATTCGGTCAAAACCGAATTTGTAATACGGTTCATTCCGAATAAAATGTCGAAATCGGTCGAACAAAGGCTAAATCGATTCCGCTCCGAGTTCGAATTTAGTACTCCGAATTTCGAACCGAATTTGAATTTGTCCGCAAAATACGAAATCGATCGGGTAAAATGTAGAAAACGATGCGGTTCGGTTCGGGATATTTCCGTTCCATTTTCAACCCTATGCTTATAGTGATCACTGCAACATTTTTTTCTCTCTCTTGGAGTGATCAGATGCTTATAGTGATCACTGCTATATGTCCTATGTGTGATCCTGGTCAGAGTCAATAATGCCCCCCCCCCCCCCCCCCCCCCCAAAAAAAAAAAACAACTGTGATCTGATAAGGTGATTTGCAGCCTTAGCTCTGAAGAAAACCGACGAAATGGACATCTGATGTGTACCTTTCCTTCCCGTTCCGTCTCCATTCAGATCGATGCAACCGAACCGGTGTATGCAACCCCCATTGGACTGACAAAAACTAAGTCGCCGCCTCGTGGGTTCACAATGAAGGATCAAGACTTCTTCACTTGATAGCGTACGTATTTCAGTTTTCCAATTTCCAATCCGCGTAGGCGCGAACAACCAATGATCTTGACTTTGCTCCTCATAGTACAGCTCTATTAAGTCCTCCTTCACAAATGATTTACAGGGACGCCTGGTAGGTACATTTGAGTTTTCAAAACTTGGGTAACTGCTGATAATATCTATGCAACGCGCAACACGATTACGACGTCTAATTTGTCCTTGGTTAGTGGATCATTAAGAAGAATAATCGCCAAGTGGAGACGGCGGTATTTGACCGGCGGGTGGTATTGGAAGAGCAGACGGAGGGTTCGTTTCGTTTGGTCCTATAAATACCTGTCCATATTACTCGGTTCATATCCATCGCCACCCAGCAGAAACTAAACTTGCATTGATCGCTCATCAGCTGATCTCTCTAACTAGCTAGCTACCTAGCTTACTTGTAGATCGATCGGCATCGGCAATGGCTGATGAGGAGAAGAAGCACCACCACCACCTGTTCCACCGCCACAAGGACGGCGAGGAGGAGGCCAGCACAGGCGAGGTGGACTACGAGAAGAAGGAGAAGCACCACAAGCACCTGGAGCAGCTAGGCGGGCTCGGCGCCATCGCCGCCGGCGCATACGCAATTGTAAGCGTCTCTTGTAGATATTACTCATCTTATTTACTCGGACATGCATGCTTATCTATGGTGTGTGCGTGCTGGATCGATCGAGCAGCACGAGAAGCACAAGGCGAAGAAGGACCCCGAGAACGCGCACGGGCACAAGGTGAAGGAGGAGGTGGCGGCGGTGGCGGCCGTGGGCGCGGCCGGGTTCGCGTTCCACGAGCATCACCAGAAGAAGGACGCCAAGAAGCAGGGCCAGAGCTGAGCTAGGCAAGGCAGCTGCCTCGATCCTGTGATCGTGGTACATATCGTCGCGTCTGCCGCTTATATATTGTGGCGTTAAATGCTTAAGTTGCGTCGTCTTTGTTGCTTGCCAGTGTTGAGTACTTATACATGTCCGTGTGTCAGGGAACCAACTGGCACTAGTTTCCTGCTTGCCAGGCCGTACTATTGTGCCCGATCTGTATCCACTGTTTGTGCCCACCAAAATAATGAAGTACGTACCTGTTTACTCCGATGCACCCAGCTAATGCTATATCCATCAGTGCCCGTGTCACGTTGGATATATGTACAGTACGGTTTTCATTCCGTGGCGCCCTTGCTGCAAACTAAACGCAAAGTATCTCAGTTTCTACCAAACGGTGGCGCGGGGGCGCAGGCGCCGGCTCCGGCTGTGGAATCGGAGGACGCTGGAGGACCAAGGCACCACTTGTCATGAGCTAGAGGGGAAAGGGAAGAACAGGGACAGGGAATTTGTTTTTTTTTAATCTGACAGGGAAAAGTTCAGAAAGGGAGAGGAACAGAGGGATTCAGAGTTTTCAGTCGGAGAGATAGTTGCAACAGCTTAGTATATAGCTGCAACACTCAACTGGGCCGAGCCCCTACGCCTAGGAGGCCAAGCCCAGAACCCGCTAACACACACCGCCTTAGACCGACTGCACTGCGTCCGATAAACTAATCCTGGAGGAGCATATGACATAAAAAAGAGCTGCAGCGCAATCCGGTATCGCGTCCTGAACAGCCTCCCGTCTGCTATGCGTAGAGGAGGTAGCGGGCGTCCGGTACTGCACGCGTGGACCCCGATGCCGCTGCTGTTCGTGCGAGAGCACGCGAGAGAGTGTGTCTCGAAGAGTGTGTCTTAACTTTTTCTTGTATAAAAAAATGTTATAACTCACAAACCAAAACATCAAATTAAATTTAGATCGCATCATTAAATTCGTTTCAATAAATTCTTTAAAACAAGATCTCACATGAATATATTTAGATAAAGTGATAAGTGGGTCCCACAGTGGATAGAGTATGATATAGAGGATGGATAAGTGCGAAAGAATTAGGTATAGAGGAGAGAATCTTGATAACTAAGATATATAGATGATGAATTTAGAGTATCACGAGTGCGGATAGCCTTAACAAAGCATTGGAACGCTACAAGCCCGCTCAGCCACTTCGACGCTGCGCACCGGGCTTCTTCGTGACACCACTGCCGCGTTTACTGCTAGCAAAGTCCAAACGCCGATCGTCTTGGAATTTGGAACACCGAGGCGTTGTGTGCTAGCAAAGTCCAAACGCCGATCGTCATGGAATTTGGAACACTGAGGCGTTGTGTGCAGTAAGTTAAGACCATCTAATAAGGATGTCTTGTCTCAAAAAAATCTAATAATGATGTCATTTTTTCCACCAAAACATGCACGTTACATGTATTTCCATTAAGAGGGTAGCAAGTTTACATAGAGCCTGTTTAGTTCACAAAAAGTGAACTCAAAAAGTGCTACAGTACCTGTCACGTCAAATCTTGCGGCACATGCATGGAGTACTAAATGTAGATGAAAGAAAAAACTAATTACGCAGTTTAGTTATAAATCACGAGACAAATCTTTTGAGCCTAATTAGTCCATGATTGGACATAAATTGCTAAATAAAACGAAAAGTGCTACAGTAGCCGAACCCAAACTTTTTCACCAACTAAACAACCCCATAGTGTGTCCAAAGGCGAGCGAGCTGCCCACTCTTGGACACCCCAACGCAACGAGCGAGCTGTCATATATTTTTCATCTATCTATTATAAGATATTCTGGATTACTCAACTCTATTTATGTGTGCCTACCTTTCAAAACCCACCCATGCATGCCTTTTAAACCATCTTGTACAAAATGACTCATGATTAATAGCCGAAATCAGTAATGTGCATGCATGTCTTTTTAAACTATGTGTTACTATAAAATGAAGCAATTTGACAACATGACAAGTTATTCTTTTGCCATGCTCCTTATTTGGTCCTAAAATTCTTTGGATACCTTGTATTTTAGGATGGAGTATACAACCGTGTTAAAAGCGGCCTCCACATTTGTCAAGAGAGCTTAGAAATTACGAGATCAATCGAAAAAAAGAATATACACCATTAGATTTTATGATGATCTAATGGTCAAGAAATATATAGAGTATTCATGTCAAATACAAGGCCTAGAAACAACAGGAATAATAAAAAAATAAAAAAATATCATCGTTGAATTTTATGACGATATAGCGACCGAGAATAAATAGAGTATCTATATCAAATACAATTAATTAATAAATAACTCAACTCCATTCATATCCAATATGGCAAGAAAAACTATTATATTCTAATCTAGCAATCAATGAAAGAAATACATGTGGACCCCACTCAAAACTCATTTAGATGGCAATCCAATTAAATGGTAATTGGAGGATGCCAAGAAAGAAATTCCGGCAATACTTGCTCACGTTGAAAGTAGAAGGGGAAAAGGTACTGAGAATAGTGAAGAATTTATTTTATGCCTTTATATGCTCCTCGATAATGTTGACGAATGTATCAACCATCAAGTGACAACACTAAAGGCCAGCGAGTGCCGGCCACAACGAACATGATTTTGGTTGCATCTTAAGGCAATAATAGGTGAACAATAAAAATTGGGCAGACAAAAATATGCATCAAACGACAAGGAATAATCCATTTAGACTCTAGGCGCATGAAAGGAATCTTTGGATGGCTAGAGGGAGGTTTGTGAATATCCTAATTTTAAATTTTCTACAAAGCACAACACTGGTTGAAATCGTTAGCACCCTAGGATGACAAGCCTAATATCACTACTCTATGAATTGATCAAAGCAAGAAAAAGACACAAGATTAGAGAGCTCGATACCGCGCATGAGGAATTACACAAAGACATCCATGTGGTTCGGTGACTTCTCGGTCACCTATATATGTCCACGTTGGGGCAAGCTCAAGGATCACCGTCTTTCTATCAAGACTCAACCTTGCAAGGTTGCCTCCTCCACTTTGAGGGCTTGGTCTCTATGCCGACTATAGATCACAAGATGCTTCTCTGAGCCCCGATTCTAATAAGTGTTGCTCTTTGCCAACTTTGGTGACGATGAGCACAAGAGCCTCTCACAATCACCTCATGAGAACCACACAATCTTCACTTGAGTACTTCAACAGTCACCGTTGCTCCAAGTTGTCTAGGTGGTGACAACCATCAAGAGTAACAAGAACACAACAAACATGATCGCCTAGTGCCACAACCTATTATCTCTCAAAGCAAATACACTAGTTCACTCCAATGTCCAATCTCACCAAGAATGGCAATCGCTAGCAAGCAAATGTGAGTGGAGGTGTTTCTTGAGCTTTAATTGGTGTGTGTATAAGCAAAGGAGCCCAAGAGTTCTTACTTGTCTGGCCACACACTTTATTTATAGCCCCTCTCAAGAAACTAGCTGTTATCAACTGAAAACACTTTTCATGGGACAACCGTAGAGCTCCGGTGGGGTCACCGGAGATCCCCAACGGTCACTGACATATGCCAAAATTAGCCATTGCAGGCACTCTAAACTCCGTCGAGTATTAGTCTGGTAGCCTGGAGATTCCCGGTGACCTCAAAGGCCTTCTGCAGAACTAAATTTTGACAAACCTTAAGCTTTGGTTGGTCATCGAAGTCCTTCGTCAGAGGGCTTTGGTGCCCCTCCATACCTTTGGCAGAACCGTTCTGAGCTAGGGTTAAAGCTTTGGTGCTGCTCTCCGGTACGCCACCAGAGAGTTCCGGTGTTGCCGTTTGACAACTCTTGCGTGGCCCTCTGAGCACTTGTGCTTGTCAGAACTAAAGTTGGGTGCCCACCTCTCTGACGGCATCGGTAGTTAAGGTTTGCCTCAACTGAAAACACAGTGCTTGGCCGGTGGGTGAGCTTCGGTGGCTATAAAAATAGTTTGCCGAGCTATTTTCTCTCAAATTGTTTCATGGGCTTGTGCAAATATGCATCGCCTAGTACGGAAAAATGTAATGTACTGGGTGATGTTGTATTATATTGGGCCTCCTTTGAGTAACGTGCAAGGCTGCATTACAGGCTTTGCCTGCTAGATAACTGCAATGCACAAACCTAGATACAGACTAAAACAGATAACCAATTAAAGCTAGGCCACGATATTTACGTTGCTGTTATCCAACAAAAAAAAAACACGATACCGGGGAGATGTTCCCAGGAAAATGAAGGTGCAGAGCGGAGGTCCAACCTTATGATACCGGGTCCTCCGCCACGTCAGGAAGTATAAAACAAAGCGGTGCGACGACTTCGTTTCATCATTGTATTGTATAATCGCATGATCAGTAATTCAGTAGTATATCAGTATGTATTGAAACATACACCCCGCATGATGACACCATGATTGAGTCCTTTCCAGCGCCTCGTCCGTGCCCGCATGGCCGCATGTCCTTGGTTTGGTTGGCTCCTCTCCTCGGGCAAGGAGTCAAGGACCATGTACGTGTTGGAAGCGGGGTGCATTTTTTTCACGGCGAGATTCGTATGCGATGACGGGCGCGACGAATCCAACCCGGCCGGTAAACCAAAGCTTCACGGCGGCGTCGCCGAGCTGGGTGTTTGTGCGTGCACTGCAGCCCGGAGCGCGGGTGAATATGACGACGGTCTGCAGGGCTGCATCGGCGCTCCAGGACTGCAGCATCTGGCTATTTTGGTCCTGTTCATCCGACTTATAATCCGTCTTATTCAGTTTGTTTTTTCAGTCAGAACAGTATTTTTCTCTTAAAAAAATTAGCCAACAGTATTTTTCAACTGGTCCAGCCGAACGGGACCGAGTGGGGACACCGAGCTGAGATTCTCTCGGCGGAAGGCGGAACGGGGGAAAAGGTGGTGGGTGAGTGGTGGTGGGGAACCAAAGCAAGTGCGTGCGCGCCCGTGCCAGCCATTCATGTCACAGTTATCGGGCCCAAAAAGGCGCCCTCGGAACCCACGCGCGTCTCCCCATCGGAATCCCTGCCGGATCCCAAACACCGAGCAAATTCAAAGGCCCTTCCTCCCCCTTCGCTTCCAAGCCGTGACCACTGACCAGAGAGCAGAGACCCCAAGCTGCAGTGCTGCCTTCTCTCTGTCCGTGTCTAGTAACCTCTCGCTTAATCACCTGCTAAATGCCAGGGCGACTAGACGCAAATCAGCATGAAGATCAGCGCAGATCTGACCGTGGATTAACATAACCCTTTACCCCATCATCATGGTGGCCGAAAAGTGGCAAATAAAGCCTGCTAGCTCCTGCCCGGCTTTGGCCCCGTTCACTTCCCATGCAAACCCAAAATATTTTCATTTCCACTCATCACATCAAATATTTGGACGCATGCATGGAATATTAAATATAGGTAAAAAAATAATTAATTGCTAAGTTTGTTTGATTTTTGCGAGACGAATCTTTTGATCCTAGTTACTTTATGGTTGGATAATATTTGTTAAATAAAAACGAAAGATGCTACAATAGCTTTTCATCCGTTTTTCACCGACTAAACACACCCTTTGTTGTCGTTGTTACCTAGCGGCAGGCTTTGCTTTGTGCTCACCTAGCTCTCGACCTCTTGTGCTCTGGACTCTGGAGCGGCGGGTGGTGTGGTGGTGCCCGTTGGGCTTTGTCCTTTTAGCTACCCTCTGCAGTCTGCACTCTGCCCTGCACCTGCACTCAGGTCACCCAACCCACCAGTGTCCAGTGCCCTGTGCTGCTCGGCTCGGCTGCTCCCACCATCGTGTGCCCCCGTTTCCTTCTTCAACAACGCCCTCAAAGGCCACCGCTCCTCCACTCAAGAGCACTGAGCACCAACACCACCATTGCAGCTTGCAGGAGCTGAAGCAAGGAGTGGTGGTAGTGTGAGAGGACACGAGAGCTGATCGAGGAGGGAAGAAGAAACGATGGGCGCTGTGACGACGACGCTCCTCGGCGACGCCGTGCCCGTGCGCGTGCGGTGCTCCGGCACGCTCCTCGCGCTGCTGCTCTGCTTCCAGCTCCTGCACACATCATCGCAGGCCTTCAAGGTAGGCACATAGGCATGCACTGCACGCCCATTGTTGGCTCTACTTGCAGCGCAGCCATGCTACAACAATGCACGAGTAAGCAGCTTAACGAGATGTGTTCGTTTCAGCTGCGCGGCGGCGTCGGCGGCGGCTACGAGGAGAAGAAGGTCCCGCTGGCCGTCATCGTGCCGGACCCCTCGCCGGAGCTGTCGGGCCTGTCCCCGTCGCCGCTCGCCGCGCCGCCGCCGGTCCACGGCGGCGGCGGCGACGACATGCGGCCCAGGCTGCCGACGGAGCGGCAGTGGCGCCGGGGCAGGGGAGAGGTCCGCCGCGCCGCGCACCCCCCGGCCGCGGCCGCGCCATCATCGGCGGGCCCCGCCAGGGCCCCCACCGCCGGAGCGCCGGCGCCGGACTCTGGGAGCGGCGGCACGGCGTTCATCAGTAGCAGCCCCGCCGTGGCGGTCCCGCGCGGCGTCACGGACACCGCCACCATCCTGCCCATGCCCGCGCCCGGAGAAAAGCGGCAGGTGGGTAGTGGTGGGCGTGGTGCACGTAGTAAGATCTTACGGCGCGCGGCCCGTTGCATTGCATTTGCATGCATGGTTCCATACTTCCATCATCATGCATCACAGTTTTTTTTGCATACACTGCCTTTATTACTTTCCCTTCTCCATTTTAGCAACTTCTTTTTCTCAACAGTAACTTTTAAAAGAACAAAGAAAAAAAAACCCTATCGCCTCATGTGTCATTCCCTTGGGTTCCATTTTAACTCTGTCTCAACCTTGTGGTTTTCAGGAGGTCGGAGCTGCCAGTTCGGTTGAAGCCGCCTGTGTAGTGCCGCTGCTGCTGGGGCTCATGGTGATGATGGCGTCTTTTGGGATTTAAGCTAGCCTAGATGCATGCGGCTTAAAAGTAGTAGCAGGCTAGCATTCCTTTCTCTTCCCTTTATTTTTTCTCTCTCTCTCTGCTTTTGTTTCTTTCTGTGCCGCCGGCGGCCCCTGACCCCTCCTCTAATCCTCTGTAAACAAAGCCCAGTCTTCCTTTTGCTATCAGCCACGCACGTCGTTCCTGTCATCCTTTTGAGAATATATTGACACCAGCATATGCTATGCTATGCCCAGTAGTAAAGCAATATACGGTACTCACGATTTGGTGCGCGTCTGTGCACGAAAAGCACTGCATGGTATATGCAGCAGTCATACGGCGCGTTTGGTGGAGCTCGCGCCGCCTCCGGCTCTGCCACCTTCGGAGTACTGTGACGGAGCCGGGCGGAGCACCACAAACGTAGCTCCGGCGGCATGTCTTCTTCTCTTTACGTCTCCCACGTTTCTCTCTAAAAAAAATATCTACCGCTTGCTCGCTCATCGCACGCTTCACGGCACCGTGTGACCGTTCGTCCGTCCTACTCCGCATTTGCCGCCGCAACCATCTTCCCTCATGCGGCCCACCCTATGCTATTCGCTTCTTGCTCCTGCTCGTCGCGCATGCCCACTAGTGCCTCTCAATCCTTGCTCCCGCAATCTCACCCGCCGCGTGCCCACCCGCGTCGCGCCGCCTCTGCTGGTGCTCGTTGTGCCGTCATGCGCCTCAGGTCGGTCCTCGGCTGATCCAAGGGCACCCATGAGCACGACCCGTGTTGGTGGTGCTCGCACACCAAGGCCGAAATCAACCGGCCCCGACCTCCTCTACCATATGTTGCAAATGTATGTTTCAAACGTTTCTGATGATTTACAAGTCTTTCATATAGATGTTGCAAAAATAGGCCGGGATGTTGCATATGTTGCAAGTGTTTCAGAGACATGTTGCAAGTGTTTGTTTAAAATGTTTCATCTGTTTTAGATGTATGTTGCAAGCGTTTTTTATCTGGATATATTGCATATGTTTCACACCTATGTTGCAAGACTTTATTCGAAATGTTTCAGCTGTTTCAGTCTCATGTTGCAATTTGCAAGTATTTTATCTGGATGTTGCATATGTTTCACACACACGTTGTAATTGTATGATCCTAATGTTTCATCTGCTTCAGTCGTATGTTGCATCCAAATGTTTCATGTTTCATAGGTAGAGAGTCCTGGGTGGCACTGCCTGGGCGCCGAGGGATGGGGCGTGGCGAGCCGTGGGCCGGCGGTCGGGGTGCATAGCGCACCTAGGATCCTGCGGACAGGGCGTGCTCATCCTCGTGCCGGCTCTCAGGTCCCACCCGCCCAGAGATAGAGGAGGGGGTCAGGGGGAAGGAGCGGCGGGCGCGGTGTTTCCCGCGGGCGTCCAATACTCGCGGCCGCGGAGAGAGAGGAGGGGGCCAAGGTGAAGGAGTGACAGGCACGGCCTTTTTCACGAGCGCGCATGACGAAGGTGGCGTGGGCATCCGGACATGCGCTTTTGTCCAGACGTCTGGACGCTAGTACCTCCCTTCAACGATCTACTACTACGTGGAGGACAGGAGGAGGATTGCACGTCAAGCCGGCTTTGCCGTTTATTCGCCGTTTATACTGATTTGTTGTGAAAGAAAAACATTGTTTGTTTGCTGAAAAGTACTGCTGAAGTAGTGCTGGAGAACCAGGCTGGTCTGGATGGTGCGTTGCTGCTTGCCAGCCTGGTCCGGCTGGTCTGGTCTGCTTACCTTGCTGTGACTTGATTTGATTTCACCCTATCTCCAACAAGTGTCAAGAAAGTTAGCACGACACTTCTTCAAGTTCTAGCATGATCTATCGAAAAACAAAGCAAAGCTATAAGCCATCTTCATGGGTTGGTTTGCAAGTTTTCCTCTCACTGGTGATGGACTCATGGACCATGGTGATGCTGCAAGATATGCATGCCTTTGATAACTGTGTTCTGAAAGTAGTTCGCTTAATTACAATCTGATCCAGCACTTGCCAATATCACCTATCCCTGTGTTAGCCAGCTAGCTGCTCACATCGTGACGAAAATTTTAGATGGTAATACCGTACCGTCTGCCATAATTTCAATCTCCAGGCAACTTTTCTTTCCTCAGTCGGATAAAGTCGAGAATCCTGCTTAATTTTGGCCCGGTTTTGGAGTTATTAAGGCCTAAAACTTTTGGCCCAAATCCATAGTCAGTCTTGCAGAGTGCACGGCAGCCTATTATTAGGGCGCTTTTGGATCGATTACAGCTAATTATTAGTTGGTTGCCCCAATGGCTAGAGCTAATTGTTAGCTGGCTCAAATTAGTCTGGTGCTGTTTAGACACAATAGCTAATATTATACTACCTTCGTCTCGAAAAGAATGCAACTATGGGTTGCGTGCCACAAAAAGTGGTTTATCTTTAACCAAGTTTTTAGTGAATATCATTCATAGTTATGTTTTTAAATTAATTTATTATGAAAATATATTTCATAATTAATCTGATGGTATTTATTTGGTATTATAAACATTGATACTTTTTTTTATCTATAATTAGTCAAACTTATAAGGTACTAAAACGTGACATTGTGCTAGAGTTGCATTTTCTTGGGGACAGAGGTAGTATATTGCTAAGAACACTTTTGTTGTTGGAATAGTTATGCTCCCCACATGTGTTGTTTTGACACCATCAGTGAGGTATTTTAGGTTCTGTTTGGTAGGGTTCTCTTGGCTCCTCCAAAGGAGCCCTACCAAACCATTTAGTAAAAAAACTCGTTTATGATCATTTTTTATTGAAAAAGGATGAGTTGGAGCCGTTTTGGAGTTGTGGCTCTTCCAAAATGGTCCCAGCTTTTCTGAAGGAGTTCTTAGGAGGAGCTCTACCAAACAAGGTCTTAGTCTTCTCTTGGTCGGTTTCTCCTTTTACCCAAAATTAGCTATGTCTTAGCTAACAACTAGTTGAGGCTAAGGCTAGCTAATTGTTAGCTTAGGTCCTGTTCGCTTGAGCTTATCAGCCAGAATCAGCCAGCCATTTAGCAGTATTTTTCTCTCACAACATATCAGCATCAGCAGCAGCCGCAGAAACCATCGGCCGAACAGGACGTTAGCTATTAGTCCCCATGTATCTGGATAGCAATTATATCCCTACGTATCGATGAGGCGCTTTTGGGTCGATGAAGTAGAGATAAAGCTGCACCCTTTTTCTGTAAACAAAGCTTGCCGTCTTCCTTTTATTTAGCCATGCTCTTTTCTTCTTCTGTCTCCCTTTGTGATTAACACCACGCAAAGCAGAGAGTAAAGAGAAGTTGCTGCTTTCATGCACGTCCGCGTGCTCAGGACAAAGCGAATGCATTGCAATGCGGGGTACATCCATCAGCTCAACTCACCGTCCTAGGTTTCGCTTTCACCTATCATTCTTGAGTCGATTGATTTCAACCGCATGTCCTTCCCTTTCAATCAAAAAAGAAAAAAAAACTGCATGTCCTTTATTTGCCCATTTATCATGTAGTGATTGCAGTGGAAACCAATTCAATGTTCACCATCAAGATTGCATCCAGACATTGCAGTACCCAGTGAATCCTGCAGATGCCGACCCAATGACATCGTGTGCACAATGATGTTGCTCCAACAGGTAAATCCCTGCATTGATTTTGTAGACCACAAATGTTCTTGGCATCTCTACAAAACGTTCCACCCTTCCAGTTTCTTCCTGTGTAATCACCACACCATAGTTTGATGGTTCGTCCACCTGTACTAACACAACAGTTTGCTTACCTGAAAATGGTTGCACAAGAAACAGTGGCTGCAGGGATTTACCTTTGTGACCATGCCATGATTGAAGCTTTAGCATCATGGCTCTTGAGAAATCTTATGGGCTCGGCAAAAATGTGTTCACATATAATATCACAGTTTACGACAAATAAAGGTTCACCAGATCCAACCACAAGCTTATCCCTGTCAAGTGCAACACGGCCAGCAGTCCATAGGGGCTCCTGTCTCTTGTGAGCATGTGATTTTAACACCAAGATTGTCCTCAGAGTCCTTCAAGAAGTTCTATATATCCGCAATGAAAAGGTAGCAACCCCAACCCTTACAGCCTGAAAACTGGGAACAAACTACCAACTGCAATACGCCAATACTGAAAGATCCTTATACTCCTCACCTCTGCACGCTAATTGAAAAGGCTAGAACATTTCTGTCACCCAAACATGCTTGAAAGCTTTTATCTCAATTTGTTTAACAGAAAAGAAGCATTCCATTAGGGTTGAATGGATACTTTTCCACATCGATTTGAAGAATCACTCATTTGGAGACAAACAATGCCCTACTATCAGCTAGCGGCTGCAACATGCAGAAAAAAAAGTATGGGACTTGAATTTTTGAAACGAACGGCAGGAGCTCTGCCTCTCAATTAAGGAAGGAGATAAGAGGTTTATATACAGGTCTTAGTTCAGCAGAAAGTGGAGGCAAAGGAGGAAAAAAAGATCATCAAACACTGGTACAGCTACAGCATGAACCCCAGCTTGCTAGCCTTCCCTTTCTAAAGCCCTTTTCCTTTGTGCAATGTCTTCCTTATTCTTGAAGCAACCTGCAAAGTTTATTCCTGGGCATTGTTGAAAATTCTTCGATTTCTCTCCTTCCAAAGATTCCGGTATGTGTAAATCACCAAACCAAAGAAGCGCCTTTTTTCTTCTTTTGTGACCTTGGGCACGGTCTCTTCCCACCATGTTCTCAAGTGAGCAGGGTCTTGGTCGAACTGTGTCAGCTAGGTGTCAAAGTGCTCCCAGGTTAGGATTTGGGTCCATACCATCTTGGCGAATGCGCAGAGAAGCGATAGGTGTAAGCATGTTTCTAAAGGGCTATCACACAACACACAGTGATCTTGGTGAGGCCATCCTCTTTTTTTGCAGGTTCTCTGCCGTTAGTATTTTCTCCTGCACAAGAATCCATGCGAAGACTTTACATTTGTTTTCCGCTGGAGCCTTCAAAATTAGTTTGTTGTTGAAGATGCCATAGGATCCTTTGAACTGAATCCTATATGCAAAGCGAGTGGAATAAGAACCATTGGCCGTCCATCGCCAAATAATGGAGTCACGCACGCCCAGCTGCAAGTGGACGGTTTGGATTCCGATACATAGGGAGACAAATTCCTCTATGTGTTCGGTGGTGTGGACACGGTTTCTTAGGTAGAGTATCTAGTTACCATTGTGAAGTTCTTGCTACACTGATTTGTTTTTCCTTGTAACCAACTCAAAAAGTACGGGACTTGAATCGGTCTAAGAAATCTAGAAAACAAGTGGGCATTGAAATACAGGTTCACGATAGTAGGAATTACTCCTCTTGAAGCATATAAATATGCAAGCTTAGTTACTCACAATAAGCATTGAGCCATTGATGCATCTTAAAATCACCGTCTCATCCTCCCATTGAGTATAGAAGTAGGGAAAATATTCACAGGAACCATTTTGCCAATGTCTGGTAGAGCTGCATGTCCTGTAGAAATTTCCTTGCATCCCACCTCACCTCTTCTCTTTTAACCTGCATGTCTAGGAAGAACAAATTACGGATTACTGGAACAGCACTGCAAACTCTCTAGCTTAAAATCTCAATAGTTATGAACATCCAGCTATATCCAATCAGCCTTGCATTAATGCCGCATAGTCTCATTCAGATGTAGTAGTTAGTGTTAAAACATATCTAGGGGGTTCAGTTTGTAATTTCGCATGTGGAAACAGTACAATCAGACCTTTAAGCCAGTAGTGCAATAAAAAATCATGATGTGTGGACAGAAACAGGAAGTACCACTCTCGTGCAACATGTCAGTCAACCTTGCCTGAGTGCCACACATTTTACTTGGATCTTAGAAAAACACATAAATGACAAGAGTAATTCCTAGCAAACTGAGTCACTACCATACTTTTGCTGCACCGGTACCAGCTTTAGCTTGTAGAGCCTTTGTCTGTGTGAGCTTTAGTTTCAGTTTGCATTCTGATCAGATTGCGTTCTTCAGTCTGAATCTTCTGTTCAGCAGTTGCTAGATTTAATTGGTGTAGAGATCAACTTTGATTCATTCAGAGTTCAATTTACTGCCTCCTCTATGTTATTTTTAATTGTCTTGAGCAAACCGATGGTGCTCAATAGTAAATACGATCAGCACTTCAGTCTCCTGGCTGAGCTTTTGTTCAAATTGTGTTTGTTATTTTGTGCGTTTTTGGAATTTTGTTTATCTGACCTTCTATTTCTATGTACTCCCTGCCACCCGCCAATGGAATTTTGTTTTCGGAATTTTGTCCTATCAGCAAACTAACATACATGCTAAACCAGGGGAACCAAGCCCTCTTTGCAGAAAATCAATCACAGTAGAATTTTGTTAAGGGCAGGTATACTGACTACCATTTCTAGCTTAGTTCAGTCGCAAGCCTGACTTGCAAAAGTGGTATTTAGCACAACACCAGCAAGCCCAGACCTCTGCTGTTTGGCTCAACTCTCACCAATAGAATCCATGCCTCAAGGGCCCTGGCAGTCCATGACTCAAGAGCAACTGAGTCATTGTAGCTGAATCGAAAAGAAACCAGTTCTCTCGGCAGTGATCCATGCAGAAAGTTAAACTCAGATCAGTTGTACTCAGAGGCAGGGAAAATAAGATAATTTAAACTGGAAACATCTAAGATCAGTTTTGCAGGGAACAATGTGTGTACACAAATATCAAAAGAACAACAGACAATATTAGTATTCCATTCTCCAAATAGCTTGCAAGGAAACATATTCTAATCTTCCAGCTGAGCTTCTAAATTCAGTTTCTCAGGGAGCTCTCCCAACCAGCAGGGAGTGTATGGAAAGACGCTGATACATATTTATGGTGGAAATGGTGATCCCAGTCTATGTAGAATTTTGGGAAAACCTTGCCCAAATCTTGAATCTTTGAGCTACTCCAATTACAGGCTAACACCCGGTCGAATTTATCACCGAAGAAGACAGCCTCTTTGTATGGATGAAATCCAAGAAAATCGATAAAAGAATCCTTGCTCCTACTTCCTGGTTCGAGAACATTATCATTGTCAGAGCCCACACAAATTTCTCTTCCAGTATTGCTTCGTTGCTGTACGCCACAGTATAAGCTTCATCATCAGAATCTTCTTGTCCCCAATAGTAAAATTCTTGTAAGGAAAAAGTCTAATTGACCCCCCAGACTATTGGGGTAGTCTAGTTTACCTCCTCAACTATGAAACGGTCTAATTTACCCCCTGAACTTTACAAAACCAGCCAAATCACCCCCTCGAGCGGTTTTATACGGTGGTTTGCTACAGTAACAACGGTTTGCTACAGTAACCGTGGTTTTGTCCTTTTCTTTTTATTTATTTCGTCTGAATCTTTGAAAAATCATAGTAAATCACAAAAAAATCATAAAATGGAAAATCTAATTTTATTGGACTCCACATGAGTATATCTACACAGTAAATATATAATATAGTATGCTTTAGTACAAAGTTTTTGTTGTATGAATTATTCAAATTAATTACAGAAAAAATAGATCAAAATTTACAGAAAAAACTTTGTACTAAAGCATACTATATTATATGTTCACTGTGTAGATCTACTCATGTGGAGTTCAATAAAATTAAATTTTTTATTTTATGATTTTTTTATGATTTACTATGATTTTTCAAAGATTCAGACGAAATAAATTAAAAAGAAAAGGATAAAACCATTGTTACTGTAGCAAAACCGTTGTTACTGTAGCAAAACCACCGTCCAAAACCGCTCGAGGGGGTGATTTGGCCGGTATTGCAAAGTTCAGGGGGTAAATTAGACCGTTTTATAGTTGAGGGGGTAAACTAGACCACCCCCAATAGTTGGGGGTCAATTAGACTTTTTCCATTCTTGTAAGATCCAAGCTCCATCACACTGTTCATCATAGTTCAGATTTGGCAGGATGGGAAAGATGTCTGTGCCATGCTTCAACACCCACTCTGTCTGGCCATGAACATATTGGTCGTTAAGGAACCAAACCTGAAGTTGTGACCCCTGAAATATTGATGCACAGTATATCCCGTTGATTGATTTTCCCAGATAAAAAATTTCATCTTCTGTCAATTCTGTGGGCAACCTAATTGCTTGATACATATTGTTTGACAGTGATATTCTGCAGTAATAATATAATGATAAATAATCTTTATCATAATGCATAAAACCAGAACCAGAATGACGATGTTTAAGGAGATAGCATATATCTACCTCATAACAAAACAGTTGTCGCAGCATATATACAGTGCTCCTCGCCAGTAGCCACATTGATGCTGGAAGAAAAGTCTTGGTGTTGACTGATGAATGCCATGCCAGGTAACATCCCTGCAGCCTCCCCATCCCGACCAAATGCCCTCCCCTCCCAGGAACCAGTCTTTGATGAAAAGACAGGTAGTATCAATGTGGCCGGCGGCCATTCAGATTCCTCACATTCGTTGTCGTCGTTCAGCTTGTAAGGAACATCGGGCACTATCGATAACTCATAGTTGAGCAACATGGTGTAGTCGAGCCGGCCGGAGACCGCAGCGCCCGTCGTGGGGCGGGAGAGGAACTGCGTGAACCATAGGTCATGCAAGTTGAGGAAGATGCCGCCCAGCGAGCGCGGGAGGAGGTCTGCGCGCAGCAGGCGGCGGTCGTCGACGACGCGTCGCCACGCCTGGCAGACGCAGCGGGACACGGCGAGGCCGCGTGACGCGAGGCGACGGAGGACGCCCGCGAGCACGTCGTCCGGCAGCGGCGGCGCCAGGTCCATCCCCTCCTTGGCAATCGCCGGCGAGACAGCTACAGATCCTCTAGGGCTCACCGCGAAATTGGGGACACGGGAGGCGCGCCATCTGCAGTGCGGCACGGAGCTTATCCCGCCGCTGCGCCCACGCCCAAGCTGCGGGTCTCCGCTCCGCAGAGTCACTGCGCCTGGCCGTCCGCCGCCCACCCGGTCCCTTGCGATTTTTTTTTTATTTTTAACACTTTTTAAAACTATTTTCAAATTCGATATTATTTTTTCTTCAAAACTTAATACTTTTGGCGCTGCGCTTATTGCAATGGCGCGGACAAACAACGCTGTCGCGCCATGCATGGCAGCGCGGCAAAAGCTGCTGACGTGGCAGCGACCAGGCCCTGACCCGCTGATGTGGCAGACATTGTCGTGCCGAAGATCTTGGATTTTAGGTTTAGAGTTTGGTTAGTAATTTATGGTTTATGTTTTTGTTAGTTAGGATTAGAGGTTTAGGGTTTAGGCTATTGTTAGTTAGGATTTTTGGTTTAGGGATTGGTTAGGTAGTTAAGGTTTAGTTAGTTTCTAGTAGTAATGGTGGTTAGTATAGATACTAGTTTTCAAGTGTTGGTATTTAGTAGTGTGTGATACGACGATTTTGACGACTTGATGGAGTTTTCTCAAATGTTTTTTAGATGGATTGTTGTGTTCGAGTATTTTTATGGAGGAAATGTTAGGAAAGAAGATGACATGTTTGAGGATATGTAGGAAGAATTGGAATGGTTTGATGAACCTCCTAGTATCAACGACCTTTGTGTCCGTTTGAATGCATAGTTGGGCGGTGATTTCACACTGAAGGAGAGATTTGATAGTGGGAAGACTAGGGCACACTATGTCCTGATGTCCTTGCGTGATTGTGCTCACTAGTCCCGCTACAATAGGATGATCGAAGGTTTCAATATGCCCATGGCTAAGGTGGTGGTGGAGAATGTGTACAAAATGTTGGGTGTCCAGGACGGGCTGTCTATCGACGGTGTTGGAGGCAATGAATAAGAATTCGGGGTCGAAGGGGAAGCAACTCAGGGTATCATGGATTTGGACGGTCAGTTAACGCAGGAGCAGTTTCATTCAACTCCAGTAGGTTGTATAAGCAATGACTTCGATGTGAACGAGTTCAAACAGGAAGAAGAGGAGCAGGAGGAGGAGGACAGTATCGGTGATGTAGTTAGCAGTGATTCAGACGATTCTGATGATGACCAAGGAGGTACAGATACTATGCCAATATCGGTTCATGCCATGTCAGTACCGGTTCATGCTATGTCATTATCAGTACCAACTGAGGTACTTCATGCTATGCCGGCTCAAGGTAGACTAGTCACAGATTTGCCAAAGGACGATACCCCTATGATTCATGGGGTAGAATTAGCGAAGCACAGCAGTACGTTCCACCACCACCTTACATAGCGACAGAGTTTATACAACTGAGGTCGATGAACGTACCTTTCAGTGGTGTTCTGAACTATAGGGATGTTAGCATGACGGATATGACAGTTTGTGACACCGATCTGCAGATGTGTAGAAAATCATTGTATGACTATTAGAATAAAATCCTTAGCAAGGGGATGATATTCAATACAATGTCAGAGATGAAGCTGTTCCTTCGTAACTATATTGTGTATCACCATAGGCCGTACACCGTCACTCATTCGGACCAGGAGTTGAGGTATCACGTGATATGCAAAAATGGTTGTATGTGGAGGTTAAATGCACGAAAGAGATAGAGTGATGGCAAGTGGAGGATAAGTAAAGTACATTGAGTCAAACTTGTATGGACCGTCAATCCATTGAAAAAAACATCTCTCATGGGCCTACACAGCAAGATTCCAACAAAATATTAGTAACCTGCTAACACAAATGAAGAAAAAAAAGGTGCGGAAAGAATTACTTACATTAAAACGATTGCATGTGTAGAAGCAACGTGCCACTATATCCGGATGTCTCGATTGAAACACGCCGGCCAGGAAACCATAGTCATAATTAGGGACAGGGAGGTCAGAGGGACGGTGGAATCTTTGCTAGATGTGTCGGGATACAATTCTCTAGGACGACCCCGTTTTTGCCATAACTGCTCTCGAAACATGTCTTTCGACAAAAAGAGGATATATTCGTATTTACGAGTTATTTTCAAGACTACGTATTAGTCATACTTTTGGTCCATCTCTTCACAAGGAGAACGACATACTAAACCTAAAGTGGGCATGTCATATGTTAGAAATGGCATCAATGAACATCTTTTGTCAAGTTTGAGTGGTTGTCTTTAATAGGCTTAGCGCTTAGTTTGGTGTATGAATATTTTTTTCCTTTGTTTGTTCTTTGAGATCTTGCTCTTATCGGCCGGCGGCTAAACTTGTAATAAGGGGGTGGTAGAGGACGCGGCAGCTGCAGAGGCTTAGGGCCTATTTGGTTAGAGGTGTTAAAGTTTAACAAATACTGTAGCACTTTCGTCTTATTTGACAAAAAGTTTTCAATTTTGGACTAATTAGGCTTAATAGATTCGTCTCGTAAATTACTCCTAATCTGTGCCGGCATGCATGCAATTAATCTACATTTAGTACTCCATGCATTGGCCGTAATATTGATGTGGTGGGAGTTAAACTTTAATATTCATGAACCAAACAGGCCATTAGAATAAAGTTTTCTTTTTTGAAAAAAAGATTGGAAATGCTGTTACCTTAGCTCAACATGGAAACACGACCTATCGATTTCCCATCAGAGAGAGGGAAGTGCTTCAGAATTCAGAAACACCCAGCGCTGATTGCAAATTAAAGCGCAGAGCCTCCATAATCAGAGCAGCAACCTAGCTTTCTTCAGCACCTGAATTAGGGGCCTATATGCTTTGGCTTCGTTTTTCCCCAATTACGAGTATACTCTCCTCTAATTGCAAATGTAAAGTCGTTCGAAGCATTATACAGTGGAAAAGGACAACTTGAAAGCATGGAGTACCTCCTAGAAAATCAATTGAAATCACAGTAAAATCCAGCGATGCACACCCTGACCCACAACACAAACGGAGCAAGACAATAGTGTTTCCCCATGTTCCAGAGCAGCAGCAAACCTTGCTATCATTAATCTCGCGCCATTAAAGCGTACCTCGCCAGCGAAAAAAAAGAGAGGAAAGAACAAAGAATCACAACACAATATCCCATTTTTCAGGCAGAGGCATCATCGTCATCAGCGACCTTGCTTTCCTCGGAACTTGGGGCAGCAGCAACATCAACCTGGACTGATTCAGGATCCACCCGCTTCTCTTCTTCCGCCGCATGCGCGTCGCCACTCGGAAGATCATCATCCTTCAGTTCTTCGGCCGTGTCGTCGTGCTCGGTTGTTGCGACCGAGGTCTGGACTGGTGCCTGCGGTGATCCCATCGTCTCCCCGGCAGCGGCAGCACTCGCTGGCTCCTCCTCAGCCACGACCTTCTCTGCCTCTTGGTGGTCGGCCTCCCCGTCACTGGCCTCCGCGTCCTGTGTGCAGAGGCAGCAAGCGCAGCGATTGGTTACTCCGTTGCAGCATACTAGTACGTAATAGCTAGTTTTTGCATCATTCGAAAGGAAGCAGCAAGACAGCTGAAGCTTGGTGTCATTGTCATGTCACTCGAGTTGAGTACCCGAGGGCTAAAGGGAAGGAAGTTGCTTACCTGTTTGAGCAGGACGCTGAGAGACCTCCGGCGGCTGACATCGGCCTGGTCGACCTCGGCGGCGGCCACCGGGAGCACGTCGGCCTTCGCCTTCTCGTCGGCGGCCGCCAGTGGCGCCGCGGCGTCCTCCTCGACCAACGGCGCCTCGCTCTTGACCTTGAGGTCACCCGGCTTCGTCGCGCACGCTCCCATGGCCAGAAGAGAAGAGATAGCAACACAACACTCACTAGAGGCGATAGATTAATCTACACTTGAGAAGAAGACAGGAAGAGAACAGAGAACAAAATGTGTATATGTAGTGAGACTCTAGCATCTTTTCCGCCGGCCGGCCTCGGCAATGGCATCAGCAGCGCTGAGAAACTGCAAAAGCGCGCGACTCTTTAAGGCTTTTTTAGGCCTCTCATCACTCATCAGGGCAGGGCCCCTCCGACAAGCGTCATGGGGCGCAGGACCCGGCCGGCCGGGCAGCTCGCGTTTTGCATTATACAACAGTGAAACAGCCTGCCCTTCCGGCCTTCTCCATGGCTCATACTTTGGCTCAAGGCATGGTGGGAGTATCATATTGGACTTGCAGACTTGCTGATGTATAATGTACTCCTGTAAGCGAAACAAAATGCTAGGTGGAGTAGGAGACTGATACATACACCTCAGACATGCTGTACAGCTGCTGGCCATGCTGAGCATCTCCAGGGTAGCACTCGGAATTCTCTGATTCCACACCTGGGACCAGCCAATGCACTCTCTGAATTTCCATATGCAAAATACAATTTTTTTTATTTTCAAATGAAAAAGACGGCGTCTTCAGTTCTCATTGCGTCGGTCCGTCAGGGGCCCTTCCAGGCATGATCACCACAAGTGGTTCCCTTGGTCGTTCTACTAGTATTCGGGTTGCAATCATGGTTCCTGTATCTGGATCAGAAAACATCCAGTCTGTCTGAGATGAACAGGCGATGATTATTTGTCACCATGATTGTTGCTCCAGACGTGTACTATCAGAAAACAAGCAGTTCGTTTCATGGTATGCACAGCTTCGCCATTTTTTGTTAGACATTTGACAGCATTGTTTTTGTTTTTCAGATACATTTTGTGAGCGACGACGAGAACTGAAGAACACATATCATCGTCACCATATCTCCACTGCAGGGCGTTTCAGAAACACTTTAAACTTTTCATGTCAAAACATTTCGATTGCTGGCAAAGCATCAGTTGAACATGAAAGGCAGCAAGTTGCGAGTGCAGAGTGTTCATCGCTTTTCAGCAAAACCAGGCACTCTTGTCGACCACATCAGGAAGTAGTATCAGGTTATTACACGGAAAAGGGCAGCACCCGCACCACACACAGCATAGAACATAGCACAATGTTTAAGAATACAATAGCTCGAGCTGTAGTCCACCAATTGCCAAACCAAATG
Organism: Saccharum hybrid cultivar R570; assembly: GCA_038087645.1. Taxonomy (NCBI): domain Eukaryota; kingdom Viridiplantae; phylum Streptophyta; class Magnoliopsida; order Poales; family Poaceae; genus Saccharum; species Saccharum hybrid cultivar. The sequence goes on along the minus strand of JAQSUU010000190.1, from coordinate 3,997,732 downwards.
CAGAACCTGCTTTTAAAGACACCTACCTGATAAAAATGAACAGCTGATGCTGCTGCTCCTTTCAGTTCAGAAAAAGACTTTTGATATAATATGTTGCTAGGAGCCTAGGACACGAGTTGAAAACTGGTTTCTGAAACTGTACAGTACCTTATATCAAATCCAACGAGGAAAACTTGGTGAAGATAACTAACTCTTTGGTGATATTTTCACACAAATGATTTGGATAATAGCAGTTTTAGCCAGAAAAGACCCGCAAATAATTGAAGACATGTCATTATAAAAAAGAGGAAATGAACTCTGACCAACAGCGACACACAAATACACAACTAATCGAGATACATAAGAAATTAATTATAAGTACCATATTCCAATCTTGCCCTAGAAGGCCAGAAAGCAACAGGTGGACCTGAAAGGAAGCAAGTACAAGCTCTTCCTCCCTTTTTCACAAAACCGCACTCTGTCTACCACACCCAGAACTACTGTCAGCTTATGATATAAGAAGTGGGCGCTACCAGCATGACAAATACAGAGGTCAGAACATATTAAAATAACTGTAACGTTCGACAAAGGATGCAGGCTTGTAGCCCACCAATGGTCAAAATAACTGAGCCTTGCTTTTAAATGGCCACTCGAAGAGATGAATACCCAGTACTGCATTAGTATACCTAAGTGGAAAAACACAGCATTTCTGAAACTTCACATTACCTTAGATCAAATCAACCTGGAAAGCATGGGTGAAGACAACAAACTCTTTGTTGATGTTAATGTAGTAATGGTATTCACAAAGCACACTGAGACAACACAACATCTTATCCTGCAGTAGCTGTACCTCAAATAATGGATAGATATCATATAAGAATGGAACAGAGCAAACAGAACAGGAAATACACAGCGCTCAAAGCATAACACACAACCAATCGCAGTGAGATGGATAACATATGCAATGATAACATTAAGCACCATATTCAGATGTCAAGCTGTAGTTATTGTAAACGCTTAACACCAGAAGAGTCATTAACTTAACGGATATGCAGTTAGCAAAGATGAAACTATGTAATGAGATATATCCTAATTTGTAAGCTACTGCAATAGACAAAAGGATTACCAGAAACTCTAAGAGTTCTCTAGCTCTACCACTTACATCCTGCAATCACTAAATCCTCGTTGGTTTGATGCCCATCTCAATTTCCTTAAGCCTCAGCTCGAGCTCCAATCGCTCATTTTCCAGCTTCATCTTTTCATTCTCCAGCTTCATTTTCTCCAACTCCCTGTCCTTCTCCTTGCTGAACTTCAGCCATTTGAAATGCCTCTGCTCAATTCTCAGCATCTGTAATTTTATATCCAGACGTTGTCTCTCGATTTGAGCACGCATAGCACTAAAATTCTTCTCACTAGATGGACCAGCAGATCCTTCAGAGAACATTCTGTTCATGTCAATGGCTGCAACTTCTGACAGATGAGACCCACAATGTCCCTCCTCATGATCATGCTTCAGTTTCTTGGTGGCATGAACTCTGTGAACACCATGATCCTCGGCACCGGCCTCCAGATCGTCATTCAACTCATCATCCTCATAATCATCATCATCATCAGAAAGCAACATCTGATCATCCTCTTCGTCATAGCCAAACAAGCACTTCTTTCCCTGTTCATCTGGAGCCCTAAGCGCCATCCGCAGGAACCTCTGAAGGGCAGGATCATCAAGCAGGCAGAAGCGGTTCCTGTTGTGGTAGGAGCACATCTCCTCGTAGTGCAGATGCTTGGAGTTGAGATGCTTCTTGGCCTCGTCCCTAAGCTTCCCAGATAGGCTCACCTGGTCAAGGAGCTCGTGCTTCTCGACGATCTGGCAAGCCCTTCCCCGGCCGAGGATCTCGGTCAGCCTCTTGTACCTCTTGTTGAGGTCGTTGAACTTGTCCTCGCACTGCTGCGGCGACACCGCGAACCCCCTCTCGGCCATGGCCGAGGAGACCAGCCTCCACTTGCCCTTCCTCTTGAGCAGGGCGTGCTTCCTCCTCCCGCTGCTCGTCCCGTAGTCCGCGTCCACGTCCTCGTCGATGTAGGACACGGCCGTCACAAGCAGCTTGACCATGCCGCTGGTCCACTTGACCCGGTGCCACGGGGAGGCGGCCGCCGCCTTGCCGTGGTCGAGGTGGCCGTCGTCGGCGTCCTCCTCGTCGCTCAGCGAGGCCTTCACCGCATTGCTGAGCTCGGCGGGGACGGCGAAGACGCCCTGGTGAACCTGGACCGCCTGGGGTTGGGCGGCGAAGTGGAACGGCTGCGCCAGATCGAAGGGGGCTCCGCCTCCGCCTCCGCCTGGGATCAGGATTGGCGGCGGCGGCAAATTCCCCTCCATCTCCGACGAGGAAACACCCACCCCAGCCTGACCGACAGAGATCCCGGATTTCAACCCCCTCCTGCGATGTTCACAAGAACTGTGCTCGCTTCAAAGCCTCTCACCAAACTCGTGACTCGTGAGGAGATGGCAGGAGCCAGGTTTTTCTTGGGTGGAGGAGTTTCTTGCGGGATTTCCGGAGACGGGAGGCAGAAAAGGCCAAAGCTTGCAGCTGGTCCTTGGAAAGGGGGGTTGCAAAATGCACGCGCCGCCGGCTGCTGCTGCAATCTGCCGCACGGCAAGTGTGTGAACGCCAAGAACAGATGGGGACCACGAGAGAGGGGAGTAATCCGAGGCAGGAGCAAGACGATTATTAGCTCGAAATTGGATCAGCGCACGAGAAACCCCCTATCCTCGACTACGAAATTCAGGAGAGCAGTGGAGCTAGGATGTGGGCAAGGAAAACCATACCGACGCGGCGAGGCTGCTGTGGGGTTTATGCCGATCCTACGGTCGCCGCAGCAGAAAAGAATGCATGCTCGATGGGAGGAGAGAGACAGAGCGATTCGGGGGAGGAATCTCTGATCTTGGCAGATACAGAACCTGGCGGTAATCTGGCATTAATAACAAGGAGATCACCTTTCGCCCGTTCTTTGTTTTCTCTCTCGGCTCTCGGTTGGTGGCAACTGGACAGCCCCAGACCCAGGCAGGACCGCAGGAGAAACAGACACACGAGGAGGGGGAAGGTGATGGATGATTGATGAGAAGAAGGGAGGGCTCTAGCTGATGACACGCTGCTAGTAAAGCGGCTGGAGGCTTCCAAAATCGCTCGTAAAGAAATCAGTAAAAAATTTAGCTGAGGCTGTGTTTATGCAAAAACAAGATTTTCCGTCATATCACACTTGCGATACATGCATAAAGTACTAAATGTAGATGAAATCAAAAACTAATTGCACAGTTTAGTTATACTTTGCGAGACGAACGTTTTGAGCCTAATTAGTCAACGGTTGGACAATTATTACTAAATACAAACGAAATGCTATAGTGTCGCTACAATAAATTTATCACTCCTAATTCGGTGAACTAAACACAGTCCGAGAGGAAGCACAAGTTGTCAAGTTGAAGTTGGGGGCGCAGGGGTGACGATGATAGGGATTCGGTGCAGAGCATTTGGCGCCGCTGGGCTGCGGGCCGGGGGAGTGTGCGCGGCACGCACGTTAGCACACACGTCCACGACACTTTTTCCCACCAGGCACTCCCTGGCGCAGGCAGCAGGTGAGCAGAGCCATAGAGAGAGCGCGCGGCTGATCGCTTCTTGGCTTGCGCCTTGCGGCGGCCTGCGGATGGCGACGTCGATGGCTTGATGCTGACGCCGTCCGTTTCATTATGGGATTCATCGAACCTCGCTGTGGCTTTTAATTAGCACTGCAATGGCGTCGCCTTCGGGTACTGATGTCACGGGATTAAGAGTAGAGCGATTTTTACCAATCTACCTAGTCCTCGCCACATCCGTGCTTATGTCACCCTATGTCTAAAAAAATACAAAGTTATATCAAAATTTAACTTTAATTTTTACAAATTTCTGTTTACGCCACACTTCTGTGTTTTATAAATTTAACTTTGTATTTTTACTGTAACACCCCTGGTGTTACTAGCTTACTTAGCACATGATTAAGGCCTAAGAGAATTAGCGAAAACAAATTCCTCAGATTTTAAACTTTTAGCACACATAAACAATTTCTATAAACAAAAAATAAAATATACCTTGTGTGTACCGCTTAAGAAAAGTTGATGAGCAAGTAGTGTAGATGAAAATGCAGCTTTAATGTTTGAGAACAAAAAAATTGTCTACTAGTGTTTTTGGAAGCTCAAAGTTGGAATTTTAGTTTCAATTCAGCCTCAACCCTAAAAATTTCCCAAGTCGGAAGATATAATGACAATGTCATTTTGGCAAATTAATTCTAGAAAATCTAGTTAAACACTAGTTCTATTTTTTTTATTTAGTGGTCTGCATCAAACTGAGTACGTTGTGGCGATTTGATGGTTAGTTTTGTTAGAGCTTGTTTTAGCTATTAATTAAGTGAGTTTAGCACCTAGAATACCATAATCCTAGCCGTCAGGCCCTTCTGGCCGCGGTCACCGCGCCTTGGCACGGCGACGCCACGCTCGGCTGCGCCCCGCGCGCACGCTGCGCTGTGTGCTAGCCAACTGCGACTGCCCCGCGCATTAGCATTGGCCGATCCCGACTGGCTGCGGTCTGGCCGTCGCAGCATCTGCTGCCTTCGCTCTGCGTCGCACGTGTAGCCATCCACTATCCCGCCTTCATCCCCTTTCCATTGAATGGCAAACGCTGTGTCGCGCTCCCCAACCGTCATCGCCATTAAGAGCATCGCGCCAGTGAGACCGAGCATGACAAAGCCCGATCCGCAGCATCAGGTCGAATCCGAAGAATTGCTTGCGCCAATGGATAGATTGGAAGCCTAGCTACGTGCCATAGCTTTTCGTCTGCCGACGTGAGCAGAATGCTAGGAGTCGCCGTTTAGAAATGTAACACCCTAGGTGTTACGTAAGGCCTTTAGCGCTAAAGATGTAATTATTAATTTGTTAATAATAATTTAGAGCAAAATTTGTGTAGAAAAGAACATATATATATATATATATATATATATATATATATATATATATATATATATATTATTAAATAGAACAATGTAGCTTTTGAACCTAATTTAAATTCGAGCTTCTAGATTATGTGCCGGATTGTTTAATCGCTAGCTGAGCGGTTTTTGTGGTGTGTTGTTGTAGTCAATATTTTTGAGATGGTTGTATATACGTGTCTATATTTGTTAGTTGACTAATTTAGCAAACAAATAAAAATATTTAGAGAAAGCTATACACTCACGTATTTGTTTCGATAAGCATTCTTCCGGTATAAATATATATAAAAGCATACAACGGATATATGCATACGAGTATGTAGATTAGTAGCAAAGAAATAATAACAAGTTTCTAATTGCATAATTATCTATATGCTTTGGTTAAAAGAAAGAAAGAATTTGGAAAACAAAACACACGCCACACACAGAGGCCACACACACGCACATGACACACTCGCGCATGCACCGAGTCTGTGCACGCCGGAGCAGCTACCGTGCTGCTGCCCCTGGAACAGGTGGGCGACGGTGCGTGCCTAATATTTTTGACCCAACGGTGCAGTGTCTGAAAGGAGATCAAGCAAACATTAATTTGTACATGGCAGCCAGGCATACAGCCTTGACGGACTGAGCTACTTGTCTTGCCCCAAATTTTTTTTATGGCAGCGACTTGTCTTGGCCGAAACTTTTGACGAGAGGGCCAATAGGGAGTTAATGCGTTTTCACATTTTCTTGCTGCATGTGGGCAGTCAAAACAAGAAAAGAGAGAGCAGTGTGTGTTCAGAGGGACACGAAGAGTGCACATGCGTGTGGAATGCATGCCGGCAGCTGAAAGCAAATTTCAGAAATAGAGAGAGGGAGAAGGGATGCACGCCTGGCATGTTGCAGCCAATTTTGACTGATCGAGTGAGAAAAAGAGAGAGTGAGAGAGTTAAGACGAGGGATAAATGATGCAAGCGTCGTGTGCTAGTGCATGCAGCAGTCATGCAGAGGGAGAGGATAGTGGCGTATGCAAATTGCTTTCCTGCCGTGCACGGTGGAGTGCCCCGGTACTACGCAAAGGAGAGGAGACCAATTAGTCTTGGGTTCGTACATAAAAGCCAGCGCACTAGCAGCATTTTTATAGCGCCAGCAACCAAGCAACGCAAGCTGCATTAGGCCATTTCTTCTTCGCCTGCAACCACGCCCTGCACCACGGCACGTCGTGCTACTACCGCTGCACATCGGCGCAACCGCGCTCCGGTTGCCTCCGCACGCCCGCAACATAGAGACGCCCACACGTGACTCCGTCTCTGCCGACCTGCTGCCCTGGTTAAGCTTTAACTTATCTCTTTCGTCTTTTAAATATCTTGTTTATGCATGTTTCGCTTAGACAAGCATATTGCAACGATGTATACCATTTAGGTGCGATGGTGGATTACTGGAGTAACCAAATGAAGGCGTGATGGTGACCACATCCTGCGGATGGAAATGCTAACTTAGTTATAATGTTGTCTACCCAGGCAAGCCCCGGTGCATAACCCTTATTTTACAAATTATTATATATATATATATATAGGTTGTGCATTTACGTTGCAGGAGTTTTATGATATCCACATGCATATATATATATCTACCCATGAGTCTTACTAGTACAGGATCGTGTAGCTGCTTTGCTTAGGTTTATCGGTAGCGTGAGTAACCTGTCGTTACTCACAATAGGTGGTTATTATTATTATTATTACACTAATGATGAAATGATGGAAAAGGAAATGGTGACCGGGCAGGGATATGGTATGGGTATTGGTGGGTGTAACAGGTTATGTCCCGCGGCCACGGGGCATAGCTTGGTTGCACTTTTTCCCTGTCTGTGTCGATTAAGGACCGTTCGTTGCACTGGATCCCCGGTCAAGTCACAGATTTATTATCCCGAGCATATACTAGCGGATGGGGGCTAGGAAGACTTGTTACTCTCTTGTCATGGGCTCCGGCTCTTTCCGGACCGACTGATTGGAGGCGGGGATAGGTGGAGGTCTTAGCACCGTATTGAGGCCGGGCCTCAAGTACGGGAGCTAGGAGTCCAAGTTTGGACGGGGACCTGGAAACCTATGATAGGAGGGGAACGGGTTGGTCTTGATTGTGCCTGGGGTACAAGCGAGGCGTGTGTTTTCGGGGTACCCAGCTGGGCACATTGATTCGCGAATCGCCGTTTCTACGTGACGGTACGGCTTGACTGCACTCTGGCACCGTAGTAAGAACTGAAAGATGAAAGATGGAAAGATGGTTCTGATGGCTCAACCTTTGCTTGAAAGTAGAACAGGTGCTTACCTAGAATGGTTGGTTAATAAACTAATGATAACTGCAAATAAAAATTGAATATAAGGATGCACCTTTAGTAATGCTTCCTGCAGTTGCAATAACCCACAAGCCAGATAGCCTTGCATATCCTTGGAGTATTTTCTTTCCCTCTGATGGATAAGTCTTGCGGAGTACAATTGAGTACTCAGGGTTTGTTCTACCCTGTTGCAGGTGACATGTGTTCTTGAAGATGACATTTGTGTGTGGAAACCTCCTGGTGGGCTCAGTGAGGATTTCCTTTATGTTGCGGATGTAGAGTTGATTTATAACTCTCACCAAAAATGTTTTTCAAGGGAAAGATTTACCACATGTTATCATTTCTTGTATATAAATGTTCATCATGATAATAATTAACTCATCATTAAATGGTTTTATTTCCGCTGAACTCTGATAATAATATTTTATATACCGCTGTTATAATCAAATAATGAATTTCTCTGATGTTGTAATAAAAGTGTTGTAAGAAATGACAAAGATGTTGTAAGCTTTATCTCTCATTTATGATCCTGAGGTAAAAATGTGGATTTTCGAGTTCTCCCTCGGGTGTGCTCGACGGAATCACAGAATTTAGTGCACTCTCTTGGGTACTTAGCGTCTAATGGAAGATAAGTACTCTTTGGAGGGCATTAGATTAGGCGGTTCTGCCACATTTACCACCCTACGTCAGACATAACTACAGTTTTAAAATCACCTAGGGTGTAAAACAAATAGTTTTAAAAGTTAGGAGAGATTAAAAATCTGGTTTTATAAATGAAGGATGGAAAGCCGGAAGGTGCAAAAACAAATGTTTTTAAAAGTTAAGAAAAATAAAAATCTGGTTTTTAAATGAAAGATGTAAGTCCGACTATTGTAAAAGTTGAGGAGCTAAAAGGATTTTTTTTTCACCTCACTATGGCAAGTGGATGAGTGCCAGGTAAAATCAGAGGCAATTAGAGCATCTCGAAGAGTCTTTTTTTTAACTCCCTATCTGATTCCACTTGTGTAGAATTCACTTTCTATATATCTTTTCATCCTCCAATGACTTTTCTATATCTTATGCCCACCGTAGAGAGTCATCCTCGTCCTTTTTTTTTCTAGCGAGGAATCCGGAATAGAGGATGGCTACATTTAAATTTATAACCAATTAAAGAAGATGTTGCATAGTGTTTTTTTTCATCAAAGTCTCTATTCATAATATGAAAGATATACAAAATCTCTTGGAGTTGCTCTTAGTGGCCATATACCAGATATCAAAAGTCACACATGGGCAAGGTTCGAAATAGCCAAGTGGGATGTAGATAAACTAAACAATATCAGGCGATGTTACAGAAGAGTCGTTTTTAGGTGAATTCCTGAACCATCATGCTGTCGATTCAACCAAGGGAAAGTACTCACTTATTCATTTAACAATAGTATTAGATGATATGCCTGATTCTTTGATTTGATGCGCAACTCGCAAGTGGGGCGGTGTGGTCATGTTCCTTGTCTGCGTTCGCAGGACCCTATCATTTGGGGGAGAATTCAAAGATGATTAAAGCATCACCCTCGTACTACTGAGCGGGAACGGAAATAATATGGTCATATGAATTTGACATTCCTTTTATTTTCTATAGCACAAATAAAATTAATAACTAATATCATGATATGCCGTCCTAAATGGTTTTTTTATTTAGGTATTCACAAGGTTAACTGTGTGTATGCGTGCATTCATTAAAGATGGTGATGGATCAAGTGAGACATAGGTGGAGATAAAGCAACAGTACACATAGACCATTATTATAAGATCTCAATTTCGTATGGACCACTGAAAAAAAGAATTATAACTTTTATAATGTTATTTTAGGCCTGTGTTCGGTTGAATTTATCAGTTATGATACAATTTTTTTTTTGAAATTATCATTTTTAAAAGATTTTTTGAAGGATTAATTGCAAATGGCCATTTTTTTACCTTTATTTACATTTCCTTCGTCTAATCCTCTGCCGCCGCCGCCGCCGGCCTCCTAGACCGTCCGGTCCCTACGCTCGGCTCAGCCCGCCCTGCACGACGCGGCGCAGGGCGTGCCCGGCACTCCTCTCCTCCGACTCAACCTGGCAGAGGACGCGTGCTCTCCGGTCCTGTGCCGCCGTCTCTGACATGCCGTCTATCTAGGTGGAAAATACGGGCATGGCTCGTACTACCTCTAACGCCAATTCTTCATTGCCACTCGCGGTAGGATAAAAAGGCTGTCAAAGTGACATTTTCTTGTTCCATGGCTGCATCATTTGCAAGCATGTCATCTCTATTTGGCGTAGGTATCGGCAAGAAGGGACTTGCTTTGGGCCTAGCCGCCTAGGTGGCGCAAACTAAAAAATCGTCAGTTTCTAAAAATTGTTGAGTTCACCAATCACATCGAATGTTTGACACATACATGGAGTACTAAATGTAGATGAAAAAAAACTAATTGTACAATTTGGTTGGAAAATCGCTAGACGAATCTTTTAAGCCTAATTAGTCCATAATTAGCTTTAAGTGCTACAGTACCCCATGTGCTAATGACGGATTAATTAAGCTGAATAAATTCATCTCGCAATTTTTAGGCGAGCTATGTAATTAGTTTTTTATTAATATCTAAAAATCCCTTCCAACATCCCACAAAACATCCGATGTAACGTCAAAAAAAATTCGCGAACTAAACACAGCCTCCTGAAGCGCTGTCCCACCATGAGACCGTACGAAGAGTCGAAGACTAAAGCTCCGCGCTGTCTGAAAATATTAATTTGGCACGTGATATGTTCATCCACAGGATCGGACACAGATTTACGTGAATGGTGAAATCTAGTACAGCAAGGATATGGTAAAAAAATGGTAAAGGCGTTGAACAAGCTTTTTGCTGGACACATGCAATGGATCTTACTGTGAAGTACTGGACCGATCGGCGACTAGCAGAGAACAGAGAAGGCAGGCACGGTGGTACTGTAATTCGTCTTGCCAACCGGTGCCGGCAGCCAACAGGTTTGTGCGTCTCGTCTCGTCCATCTTGGGTTCCTTTTCTTTGATCCCAGGCACAAAGGTAGCAGCCGGATGGAGCCAATCAGACACGCAGTGGAGCATTTGGACAGCTCGTGTGCCACGAAGGACGACCTGAATTTCTTGTCTTTCCTCTGTATACCTGACAATGATGCAATGGGCTATGGGCATGCCGCCTGTGATCGCTGGTGACTGGAGTCCGCAGATGGAGTGTCAGGTGTTGTTTAAATGCAGGGCTAAAGTTTAGGTGTCATATTTGGATGTCACATGAGGACGTTATAGGGGAGTGTTCGGATAGTAATAATAAAACAAATTACACAAGTCCTCAGTAATCCGCGAGACGAATTTATTAAGCCAAAGTAATTCATCATTAGCACATATTTACTGTAGCACCAAATTGTCAAATCATGGACTAATTAGTCTTAGGCCCAGTTCAGTTCCCAGAAAATTTTGCAAAATTTTTCAGATTCCCCGTCACATCGAATCTTTGGACACATGCATGAAGCATTAAATATAGATAAAAAATAAAACTAATTACACAGTTTAGACGAAATGGCCGAGACGAATCTTTTAAGCCTAATTAGACCATTATTGGACAATATTTGCCAAATAACAACGAAACGCGCTACAGTGCCATTTTGCCAAATTTTTCGGAACTAAACAGGCCCTTAAAAATTCATCTCGCAAAGTAGTCGCAATCTGTACAATTAGTTATTTTTTTAGTTTATATTTAATACTCCATACATGTATCAAACATACCATGTGATAGGACTAAACTTTAAGGGGCTAAATAAGGCATTAAGTTCATTATACATTACCTTGAGTTTGCATCTTAACTTTTATATGTGACCACAAATATGGATGAACTATGGATACACCAAGTTTTAAAATTCTTTGAATCACCGAAGTGCATTTTTTAAGATGTGATTTGCACCACATATTTTTCCACATTCTACTTCATCAGTTCTACACATTATAGTTTACTTTCACTTTCTTCTAAGTCAAAATTGGCTAAACTTGTTGACACTAAAATTTGGTTCGAATGAGAAAACCCTAAGTTTCGAGAACCATCAGAAGGAAGCCGAGATATTCTACAAGATCGGCTAACTGGATAGCCATTAGAACCGACTAAGATAAGGTGACGTCATCGTCGCACAAGAATGGCCCTATTGGCAGGGATGGCAAGACATGAAGCAAGAAGATGCGTCAGACTTCATAGAAGGGAAAGATTGAGGTCCAAATTATCACAATATTAGGAAGGTTTTGATTTCTTTTTCAAGTTTTGTAACCGGTCTTGTTCGACCAGGACTCGTAGTCAAGCCTCGAGTATAAATATTGAACCCCGGCTATTGCAATAGACATCTCCGCGATCAATAAAAAATATGTACCTTTACTTTTCGGCTTACGCCACCGCTTAGGAGTAGGAGTAGAATAGATTTCGACGAGTTTATCGGCAAGCAGGGCTGCCATCGGTTAAGTCCGACCTTCGGTTTGTCTATGAGTATCCGTCATGACTTATACTTTGTTTGTAAGGATGCATCGGTTAGGTCTGACTTCTTGCAAGCTTGGTATAAGTTAGTTATCATCAGTTAATTGTAAGGTTGCATCGGTCCGGCTCGTATCTCTTACAATTACTGATACAAGTTACCCTTGATTCTTATCAAAATTTGTATGGTTGCATCGGTCCAGCTCGTATCTCATACAAATTTTAATACGTATTAGTTATCGGTTAAATATATTAAGATGGGTAGGGTTTCCTTGCTATTTTAATAGATTTGCTGGTTATCGATCTTGTTATAATTAGTACCCTTACTATTTGTAATAATATCACCTTGTGCCCGATTAAGATTGAAACGAATCAGCTTTATATCTCTCTAAATCATCGTTTAGTTGCTTTACCTTGTTTATACCTTACTTTGATGATGGTTTTGGTTAAACTAGCCGTTTTGATCCAATCTTGATCGAAGATAGCATGTGGTCAAGGCGTATTTAACCCTAGGTAAGCTTGCTAGTTGACGAAATCTGGTCTAGAACTACTATTATGGCTGCCATCGATCTGGTCGACCCACTATTAGCACTATAGATTGAAAATCATCAGGTAGTAAGTCTTGCTTATGGTCAAACATAGTCTCTGGCTGCATGCTATGTCCACATCGGCTATTTAGTCGATCGCTTGTGCTTTCGCGATCATAGCATGTTTTTATGATTCTATTAAGCGTGTATAGATTCGTATTCTTTGAAGATCTAATCTGTTATCTTTATCATGAATGCATCGGTCCAACTCGAACCCCACTGTTAGAGATAATAGGTTAGATTCGATAGGTGTATGGATTTATCCACACTTAATAGTTGAGTGTTTGCATGTTGCGAGTCTTCCTTCACTAGAATTTGCTGTTTTAGCTGATAGCCTGCCCATTGAGAATATATATTGGCTATTCCTATGCTTTTACTTGGTTTTATCTTGGTTAAAATCTAATATGTTTCTCAATTAATATGAATGCTCTCACGCCTATCTTCTTACATCTTTAGCATGTTTTCTTGATCATCAGCTAAGTTAGATCTATGCAATTGAGTAAATGATAATTACCGATATGCTCGTTTGTGCTTATCATGCATCATGAACATGCTGGATATCGACTCTATAGTTGATAGCCTTATTTCATTGGCTACTCAACCGCATATTTGGAACTGTCTGGACAAACACCGGCATGTTTCACCTTAAATTATTGATTAATCTTGTCTTCTTGTCAATTACAGGGTCAAATTGACTGGCACGCCCTAGGCCACAACCATATGGTCTGGTGTCCTCCTAAGTCTGAAGAGAGCTTGGGATTTGCTCCACGTGGTTTCTCTCGGCTTGCTTACATGTCGGCGCCGGGGATCGACCTGTCACTTTTTCGTCGTTGACACAGATTGGCACGCTCGGTGGGACCACAATCGTCAACATGGATAACGAAGTGATCCTCAAGATCAACCTTGAAGACCTGCCTGATGACCAGAAGACACACATTGAGCAGGCGATAGAGGAGGTCCGTGAGAAGTGTCTGCTGTCTTACGACAGGATGCACAATTTAGTCATCCAGAAGACTCCCCTACCAAGCATTCTCCCGCATGGACAAAGCGAAGATGTTGAAGCAAGAACTACTGCCCATTTGGTCCACAAGACTATTCATGAAGCCTTTACAAATCACAATAAGGTGTTAACCAACATAATTGACAATGTTGTGATGGAAGTTTTCTTTGGAGCACCAGTTGATTAGCGGGGACCATCATATTTCAATGGCTATAATCCTTCGGCTGTTGGAAGCAGTGTGCCTAGTGCTAGTCAGTAGCCAAATGGTGGGCAGTATCAGCAAGCACCAGTGCAGTAACTTCCAAGAGGACAAGCTCAAGATCAAACCCTACAAGCGGCAGGGGGCAAGGTCAAGCCCTGCCAACGGCAGGGGCGCAAGGTCAAATGATAGGGGGGCAACCGCCAGCGCAGCAGTCACCAAGTGCCCCTATCACATAGATAGTCCAGTAGCCAACCTCACCAATCACTCAATAGGTTGTGCAACGAACGGCTCAGGGAAGATTCAGTACTTCCTACCAGACGCCTCAGTCGGCCCATAAAATTGCTCTATTAGTTTAGAGGATCATCAAGAATGTTGATCCAAACTACTTCAATAGTCGATTGCAAGGATATGCGACTCATAATGCTCAGATTGACTATCCAGACGGATATCACCTAGTTTTTTTTATGCCAGCACATATGAGCTTATGACACACCCTAGGTATCAGAACTCTTACAGTTATAACGCGCAACAACTCCAACAATCTCAGGTCCAAGGACAACAGTCTCTGGTTCAGGGTCAACAATTTTAAATACAAATCTCTCAGGCTCAGACTCAAGGGCAGCCGAGACAAGAAATCACTGGTATGAATGATGATGAGTTTGTTAATAGGATAACTACTATGATGCAGAGCTAGTTTGGTCTGAAGCGTAAAGGACAGGATGACTCTTACCAGCACCCATACCCGGCCTAGTATGATATTATGCAACTCCCTCCACTCTACAGTGTCCCAGATTTATCCAAATTTATCAGGATAGATGAGATAACAACCATGGAACATATCAACTGCTATCTTATTTAGCTCGGAGATGCATCTATTGAAGAGGCACATAAAGTTCAATTCTTCCCCTTGTCCCTATTTGGACCGGCCTTTAGTTGGTTTTCATCACTTGAACCCAACTCGATCACTAGATGGGCCGATCTAGAGAACAAGTTCCATGCATACTTCTACAGCGGGACACGAGAGAAGAAGATTATAGATCTAACAAGCATGAGATAGAGGAATAATGAGTTAGGCTCTATAACAACCCAGTTTTTCTGGGAACCAAAAACCACAACTGAAATTTTTTTTCGCAAACATGCCCATGTTTGGTGAGTGACATGTAGGAAAAACTCCCATGTAGTTGCACAAGTAGCACCCAATTAGTTAGTGAGCATTGCATTTATTTAATCTACGAGTGATTCGGCTCTTCTCGATTTTATGTTTTTCTAATAAAATCAACTACTCCTATAATTAATTAATTGTGAAACTAATCAATTAACAACCTTGTCTAAGTGCCTACCCTTGGTGTGGACCCCACCACCCTCGACCCCTAGTGGACCACCCCTAAGGGTGTACATGTAAATGGCACACACATGTATACATATAGAAGCACTGGGTTTAGCTAGAAATGGAAATAGGTAAATAGAAAAACCCCTAGACCTTTGGAAAAGAGGGCAAAAGGAAAAGGCCATCAGGCCCAAACAACCGCCGCAGCCTGGCTTGGCCTGCCGAGCCAAACAGGCCCAGCATGTGCTTGCACCCACCTTCGGCCCAGCGCTGCCAGCGGGCTCAAGCAGTCGCGCACCGAGCCACCCCGCCCGTGCTGTTCCTAGGCCAAGCCCAGCGACGCGCTACCCCTCTACCTCATCACGACGCACAGCATCGTTTAGCCGCTGCCACGCCGGGCCCGCTTGTCATCCCCTCCGTTTCCTCCTCTGCTTTTCCTTTGAGCAGAGCATCCATGCCGGGGCAACATCCAAGGCGCCCATGCCATCTCTACCGTCCGCCCGCATGCCACCAACCGCACGCACCTGGATCTCCGCCACGTCGACGATCCAGAGCCCTCTCCCGCAATGGCTGCGCCTCAGGTGACGTCGTCGCCGCGGCCCCGCGCTCGATGACGCAACCATGGTAGCCTTTGACCGGACATTGTTCGAATTGGGGGCGCCAATCCACGCGCCACTAGCTCCGCTCCCCCTCAACCACAACCAGAAGGCCCTATCCGCCCTACACGTGTCCATGCATGGCTCATCGCCGTTCAACAACCGCCATGGTCGTGCTCGGCCTATAAGAACCCAACTCGGAGCCCTAGCCTTTTCCTCCCGAGCCCCGCCGCCACGGGTGGCTCTTCTAATGCACGCCTACGCCAAGAGGAAGGAGGAAGGAGCAGTAGGGAGGGAGGAGAAGGAAAGCGGAGGGAGGAGTCGAAAGCCGGACCCGTCGAGACGTCCATGGCCACCGGAGCAAGGAGCACCGCCTCGATCGGCTACACCGACGTTGCGGGTCACCCTGCACGGCATCAACTCGTCACGGCCCCAGCTCGCCACCAAACCGCCATCCTAGCTGCCTCGCCACCACCAGTAAGCACCATCCGCCTTCCCCATTCGTGCGCGCCATCGCCATGAGTGCCACCGCGGCCCTCCACCACCCGGGAGCCGAGGGCAGCGCCTTTGGCCTCCGAGAGACCTGACCCATGCACGCACACCACGGACGAAAGCCAGACAATGCCAAGTGATCGAAGGCTTGAGAGCACCACTCGCTCGCCCGCACTCTGGACGCGCTCACCATGGCCACCGCACGGCCATGGCAGAGCCGTTCCCAGCGAAAGGCCCTAGTAGAGAGGGAGAGGGGATTGCCTCGTGACTCGCCTTGCGAAGGGACGTGACCTGCTCTAGAAGAAGAGGCAAGGCGAGCTTAGAGCACCGAGACGTGCCCCCGCCATGCCAGAGCCACCACGCTCGGAGCGCCACCGTGGCGAGGAGATTCCCGCCTGTTCCGATCACCTTGCGAGCCGAGGTTACAACGTCGAACTTCGGTACATCCTTGCACAGCTGGCCCTATAGCCAATGGAGAGGAAGGAGCTCGCTTTGCCAGGCGCCTCGCCGCCTCCGTGTAGCACCGGTCACCGGTCCACCACCGCGCCCATGCTAGCCACCCGAGCGGCCGTGAGACCGCCCTTAGCTCTTGCCGTGAAATCGCCCCAACCCTACAGAGCCGCCAAGCTACCTACCTACGCCCAGGAGGGATCTCGGAGTGCCACCGTGGAGGGGCTCCCCGTCGGTGAGGCCATGGCAGAGAGAGGTAAGGGGAGCCGCTGTCGTTTCGCGCCAATGCGTGCACCCGGTGCACGTGAGCCAAGAGAGGAGGAGGAGATGTGTGGGCGTAGCCCACGGTGAACCGCGCATGCGGTCTATGCACCCACACGCGCAAGTCCACCATGAACCAGCCTCGTGCCCCATGGCCTAATCCAGAACCAAGCCCGCGATGTGGCTACACCACACGCTGACACATGTCCAGGCTGGGCCGGCCCAACCCTGCCCAGGCCCGCCAAGGCCCAGTCCGAGCCCGATTAGCTTTGACCGTTAACCGGTGGACCCCACCTGTCATAGGCACTGTTCACGGACCCCACATGTCACCGACTGCACTGTTCACCTCAACCAATCACAGGCTGTCACGTGTCAAGCCCTAGTTAATCAACCTGTTTTTCTTTTTCAGAAAATGTTTTAAACTTCAAAAATTCATAATTAATTAACCATAGCTCAGAAAAAATCCAAACCAGAGTCCAAATTTTTCTAAAAATGAGCTCTACGTCATAGGCCTATGTTTGAGTTCTTTTGGATCTTTCGGTTTTTAGTTGCTTCTTTGTGCACCTCTATAGGAGCCGCTGATGCGGCCGTATGTCACGTTTTATAGACCCGGAGGAGCCATCGATTGAGGAGTTTGACCCCGACTACATCGACAACTTGGGTGACGACCTGCCAGGTGCCATGCCCCACCCATTCGTAGATCCTATTACGCATTGCAAATACTTAGAATTGCTAGTGCTTTACTTTTATGTAATAATATTACTGATAGGTTGCATGGTAGTTTACTGCTTTTGAGCCACTTACCTTGTTGCAACCTTACACCTGCTCACCCTGTTGTTAGACTAGATGCTGCTTTATCACTCGTTACTTACTGCTTTACTCTTACTCGCATTATATCTGTGATGTGATGCTGGTGAGTGAGAGGCGTATGAGATAAGGCACGAGGTGCCGTTAACCTGATAATAACTTGATAATGAACCTGGGAGATCTTGGCGTGAGTCTTGGGTGTGTGGTGAGGGTCGAGTTGACCGAGCAGGATCTACGACGAGTCGGGAGGACAAGTCATGCTGGAGGATGCTACCTAGGCGTTCGCCATGTGAGGTGCCTGTGGCAGGTACATGTGACAAGGAGATGTCCTGGGGTGGAGTGTCTTTGTGGGATGAAGCCCTGGGATGAGAGGTGTTGTGATGGCACGGGGTGTCGGGTGTTCCGTTGAGCGAAAAACGGTTTCCCCTTGTGAAGATGTCCCGCTAAGTCATCCTAAGGACTAACACGCATGTGGACCGGGTCTTAGGAATCCTTGCACACCCACTCGCTTCTATGGGGAGGAGACGAACGTTCAACTTGCTGGTGCGGTGCCACTACTATTAAGAGGTTAGCGGATAGTGTAGGGAGGTACGAGCACGAGGAGCCACACCCTCCCAAGACAGCATAGTACTCAGGGGCTAAGTACTACGTCTCACAGTCTTAGCATGTCGATGGTACTCCGACACGGCCCCAGTTCTGAGTGATAGGGTGGTACCGTTTCTGGTCGGTAGGCGGCCCAGAATCAGCTTAGATGAGTGAAAGTCCCTAGTTTGGTTTTGGCTAATTGATAAAACCTAGGACTAACCTTTGTATCTAAGTGGATGATTTAGATAAAGGTGGTCATTGATTATGAGACATGACATTGACTCATGTGACCAAGATGATGAAGACCAAGATGATGCTTGGCTCGATGGATCGGTTGTGAAGGTGAAGGGCAAGTTGAGGCTTCGAAGCGAAGGACCATGTGATGGTGAAGCTTGAGCAAGACTTGGCACCGACGGACCGATGCAACGGTGAAGAGCAAGTGAAGTCAAGGTCGATGGATCGAGACGGTCATGTGATGATATGAAGTGGATCATATCTTTGGAAAAACAAAATGGGCTCAAGACAAAGGTATGACCATAGGGCCATTTTATTTTGCACTCAAGACACCATAGAGGGTGTGAGTGGTTTAGGATCGATAGCCGAACTATTAAGAGGGGAAGTCTTATCGGTTATTCGATGCATGGGTGCCACTAGGTGAATTCATGAAGTGCATTGCATGTAGGGCCTAGTGAGCTAACTGGAAAACCTTCAAAAATGATTATGAAAATGCTAACACACGTGCACAAGGTGGTGATCACTTGTTGGTGTTGGCACATTTGCGAAGGCGTTGAAGTTTAAGCGGTAGAGAGGGTTTGGGTCTCTCTCTCCCTCCCGCCGAGCTTGCGAGCGCGGGATTCAGGCGTTTTCGAGGAGTTGAAATGCCTATTTTCCACTACGCCGGAAGTCGGAAAAGAAACGAAGGCGAACGGAGGTCACAGAGGTGACCGGACGCTACACCGGACGCGGTCATGGTATGACCGGACGCGTCCGGTCAGCAGTCAGGCGCGCGGGTGCTAGGGTTTGCAACCGGCGCGTCCGGTCACTCGCGAGACCGGCGCGTCCGGTCAGGTGCCTAGAAGGTTTTGCGGTTCGCAAGGATGATCGGACGCGGGGAACATCCGGTCACAAACGATCAAACGTGTCCGATCGTTGAGGGAGCTTACTGGACTCTAACCGGACGCGGGCACTGTCGCGTCCGGTCGTTGCGAGGGGCGCGTCCGGTCGTTGCTTCGTGGGTGCGCGGAACAGCGCGATCGGCGCGTCCGATCGTTTGACGGACGCGTCCGGTCATTTGACAGGCGCGTCCGGTCGTTGCCTAGGGCACGTTCGGTCGTTGGTTTGACCGTTGGGGTTCAGTGACCGTTGGAGGATCGGACGCGGTTGAGCGCGTCCGGTCAGTTATGACCGGCGCGTCCGGTCATCCCAAAAAAGACCTAGTGAAGGGGTATAACGGCTCTATTCGGATGGGATGCTTATAAATACTTGTTGGCCAGCCCTTGGGGAGGTAACTCGCATTTTCTAACATTCTTGTGCATCCTTTGAGCTAGAGATTCTTCTCCTACTCATCTCTCTTGCTTGATTGCAAATCATAAGTGAGATTGAGTGATCCCAAAGTGCATTGCATAGCTTGAGGGCATCTAGTGGCACTTGTGGGTGGTTTAGCCAGTGGATTTCTTGTTACTCTTGGAGAGTACTGCTCCTAGCCGGCTTAGAGATTGTTGGAGGCATTGGCAAGAGAAGGAGATTGTTCTTGGCCACCTCCGGTTGATTGTAAGAGGTTCTTGTGCTTTCCTCGGCGGAGCGCCAAAAGCAACTCTAGTGGATTGCGTGTGTCATTGAGTTACCTCACTTGAGAGTGGTGTCTTGTGGTGCCTTGCGGAGCGTGCCTTGAGGGGCAAGTGACTTGAGGGTCACACCGAGGAACCATCTAAGTGTTGGTCGACACAACCGGTGACGTAGCTTGTCGGTGCACAAGTGAACACCGGGTGAACAAAAATATTGTGTCACTTGTCTCCCGGTGATTGGTCTTCATATTGTGTTGTTGTCAATATTGATTGTTTGTATATCATCTTGGTGATTGGCAACATCTTCACTCCACCATCGGTATAAGAATCACAATCCTCTCTCTTGCATTTATATTTACTAGAATATCTTGTGTAGCTCTAGTGGTAGCCTTTGCTAAGTAGTTGCTAGCTTGCTCACTAGTGTAAGTTTAGTAACTTAGCCCTTGTGTGAACTAGAGATCATAGTCTACTAGACTTGTGGATAGGAGGCTTGCATCACAACCGTAGGCTAAGCAAAACTCGCTTTACGCCGTTTGTTATTCTAACAAGTTTGCTTAGTGGTTCTTGTAGATTTTTTTATAGGCTATTCACCCCCCTCTAGCCATCTAGGACCTTACAACGAGGCATCATCGATGATAGCTATCTTGTGGGATGTGTAAACCTCTGCAGAGTTTCTGGTTGATCGGTCGATACATATGCTGAACTTTTTGGCTATGGACCTTTCCTAAGTATAGCTTCACTTGACTAGTTGAGAGGAGTCCTTCTACCTTCCCTAGGATTTTAGTGTGTGTTCCGGCCTTAGCCGTTGAGACATGGGTGAGAGGGAGTCGCCCGTGCTGATGAGAGAGTGAGATGAGATGTGATGTGGTGATGAGATATGTGTAGGGATGGGATAACGTGTGTGAATGAGATGGGTTAAAATTTGACAAACGTATATTATTAATTTATTGATTACTCGCATAGGAAACCACAGCCAAAGATAGGACTTTTCTTACCCCCTTTGCATCCAGTTCCACAAAGCAAATGCATCATAGGGTAGAAGACACGTGGCCAGTACCAAGTGTACTGATAGATTTTTGGCAGGCTTGGAGCCCGAGTATGACGAGGAGGACGACTGGGAGGAGTAGGAGTTCGCTCTACGCTCAAGCTTGGTGCGAGGAGTCCTAGTTTTCGTTGCTATCTACGAGATGCTGTTCCAGATGCTGTGTGTGAGCATGTTCCGCCCTGTGTGGCGATGATAATAATTAATGTAAACCTTCTATTTGTACTCTGATATTCATGTATGACTCTATTATTCGACTGAGATTTGGGTAATGGCATGAACTCATTCATCTATTACACTTCGAATATGTGGTATTCCCTTCGCGGAATGCAGGATCGTTTCAAGCTCTGAGTTCATTCAAAGATTCAAAGAGGTAAGAGTCGTTGCTACTCGTTAAATCTGTCTTATGGCCAATTGGCTGAATGGGCCCTTCAAGGGATGTCTCCAGTGATTAAAGAAAAATTTGATGGCCAAGAATTTGAGAGTTTGGCTCACCTAGTTCAAAGGGTGTTGGCTTTTGAGAGTCAGCATCAAGCCCTATGCAAAGAGAAGTATTTGAAGGGTACTGCTACTATGTCTGATCCATATGATGCCGACTCTGATGGAGACCATCCAGAAGTTGTAACCACCGAGTGGACAGGGGGCAAGGCTCCTATATCTTGTCCATGGTTGAGAGAAGCAGAAAATGTCTAGGACTTTGATGTCAAGAAGGCCGATAAGATCTTTGACTTGCTGCTGGAGAAGAAGCAGTTGAGATTACCTACAAATCATGTGACCCCTTCGGCTAAGGAACTTAGAGGGAAGAAGTACTGCAAGTTTCATAAGGCCACTAATCATAACACCAATAAATACAGAATCCTCTGCTTACACATTCAGAAGGCCATTGAGTAAAGAAAGACCAAGTTTGAGACAGCCAAGAAACCTGCAATGGACATAGGGGGCATCCCTTCCCAGGGGTGCATATGGTAGAGTTTCAGTTGGCCAAAGGAAAGACAAAGGTGCTAACATCGACTAAGGCCAAAGAACATTCGTCAGTCGACCCTAAAGTCCAGATATCTGCTAATGAGTACAAGGAGGTTAAACAGCAACACAATCAACAAAAGAGCCGATATGAACAAAGTGAAACCTCTAGAGCTAGTACTATGCGTTCTCGTGTGACTTCAGGATCTTGTTAAACAAGTGACAATGTTAGAAGGAGAACTACCAGCGCCGGCTTGAAGAAGAAGAATATGAGCATCAATGCGAAGAAGAAAGGTATGAAAGAGAGCAAGCTGAGTTACATTGGGATTGTCCTTTCTTCAAACACTGTTGAAACGAAGGTTTGAAACTGCCTACATGACGTAGCTATCCAGAGTGCAGTAATCAATATCAAGAATTCAGACAATCTCAAGCCAACCGCTGGTCCATCCATGAACGTTTGAATTATCAATCTAACAACATGGATCGACACATAAGAAACAAAGGAGTTCACGATTGGTTAGGCAAGCTTGTGTATGATCAGAGCTGGGCCAGCCATGATGAAGAAAAAGAGTATGTTTGGCAAGAGGGCCAGTGGTGTCTAGGAGGTCTAACAATGAGCTAGAAAAGGAGAGTCCAACGATTGAGGAATAGAGAGTTGGAAATTTGGGAGTATAGTAGATCCTGGACATGGCGCGCTAAACAAACAGCCGATAAGGGTAAGCCATTGCTAATATTGATATGGTCTTCATCTTACCTGCAGAATTCAGAGCTCCCTCCAAGTATAAGCAAGAAGAATCTAATGAAGAAGGGTTTGATGAGAAAAAATTGGGAGAAGCAGTAGCTCAGCTAACCCTCCAGTCTCAGCAGGCTATATTTGACAAACCATCTCAGTATCGGCACTTGAAGGCTTTATACATGAAAGGATTTATCGATGGGAAGCCGATGACCAAGATGTTAGTTGATGGAGGTGCTGAAGTCAACCTAATGCCTTATACTACATTCCGTAAGCTTGGAAAGGGTCCTAGAGATTTGCTTCAAACTGATACGATGCTAAAGGACTTCGGTGGCAATGCATCTAAGACTCGGGGAGTAGTTAATGTCGAACTGACGATTGGGAGTAAGACCCTACCTGCTACTTTCTTCATCATTGATGGTAAAGGAACATACAATCTGCATCTAGGTCGTGACTGGATCCACGCTAATTGTTGCATCCCTTCGACAATGCACCAATGCCTTATCCGGTGGCAGGGAGATAATGTTGAAGTTGTTCAAGCTGACACGTTTGTAAGTGTGGCAATAGTTGATGCAGCTTACTGGGAATTTGAAGATTGTGAGTGCTTCTTTAGTAGAGTCTGGGAAGCAGGCATTATCAAAATCAACGATGAATGTCAATAGCCGATCAAGCAATCGGCTCTGAGAGTTTATTTTGATGATTCCTCTAGTTGGTCATTACGGGACGACTAAATATTTCCCTTATGAATTAGTTCGTCAGAGTATAGCCATTCTGTTTCAAGGAGTCAAGATTTGGATTTAAACGCGCATCATTTAGAAGAAGCTTGATAGCCTAATATTTTAAGAATTTTGTGACAAACGATTTAATGCTTAAATCGTCATCGGCTATTTTGGAAGCAATTTTTCATTATGGAACTTTAACCCTGGTGATTAGGATTATTGGTCAAGTATGATCGAATTCAGATCATCGCCAAGATTGACAGTCGGTACTAGCAAAGTATCGCCTTTACAACAAAAAAGTAACAATTCTAATTCAGTCTAAGCAGGCGAAAGCCGGTGCGGTACGCATCGCCTATAGTACAAAAATAAAAAGAAAAGTCATATGGAGAAAGCGTCAGTGGTGAAACATTCACCCAGGTTCAAACAGAGAGATAAATACAGAGAAAATCCACTGAGTTTTATTCATAGTTGGGGCCCTAAATATAAACTACGGGCCGAAGAAAACATTGTTCACGATTCCTTCTGCTGAGGAAGTATTTGCCACAACATCAGCGTGCACGGCGAAGTCCCCCACCAACTCGTGAAGATCATCACCGCTGGTAAAGCTAGGCTGAAGCCATCGGAGCTCGTGTCTGAAGTTCACCTAGGCAATGGTTAGGTGACCGCAGCCCCATGATGGACGCCATGAAGGGCGATCTCCCCGATGTGCATAGGGATGTCCTTGAGGCAATTTGATAGCAGACTGCCCCGGGCGTTCAGAATCCCAACGGCATTGTTCGCCTCTAGTTGGAGGGCCTCCAACTGCTCTGTTAGGGCTGCAGTAAGAAGAACGGGAGTCAAGAGGAGCACGACGGAGCAAAATGATAATGAAATAGGGTTTCTTTTAAAGATCTCACCTGCAACCCTAGCATCAGGTCCTACTAACTGTGCTAGGGCAGCGCTATTCTCCCCCTCTACGACGGCGAGAGTAGTTTGGGAGGCAGTCAAAGCGACCTCTAGGTGCTTGGTTTCGTGGGTCACCTCCCAATGATGACCCAACGCCTCGTCCCACTGATGAGATAACGACGTGCTTCATCCCCATTATAGGAGTCAGAGGAGTCACTAGAAGAGGCTGCTCATGCCGTCAACTGGGCTTCAAACCTCGCTAGTAGGTTATGAACACTGGCTCGAGTGATGTTCCTGCGAAACAAAAATTGCCAAGTTCAGACGGTTATCAGAAGATCTGAAATGCAATTCCAACATACCCTGGGATGCGGAGGCACTAGCGCGGAGGGAGATCCCCTTCTGGAACGTCGCTAGCAGGGCACTTGTCGTCCACCATTGCTATTTGCTAGAAGGTGAGCGCAGATATGACCTCTCAGGTATCCTCTAGAAGTATATATTTATAGACAAAGTCAACATGGGTAGGTTTATCGAGCCGCGTCGGAATAAAGTGCAGTTAATAGAAGGCGAAAGGTCGTTCCAAGAATTGAGGAGGCTACATGTGGCCAAATGGGAAAGCAGCGGTTGTGGAGATCACAAACGCAAGGAATTTCCATTTTACTGGGATTTACTACATTTTTGTTCAGTTCCAGGCTGCGGATTTGAAAATTCATTCGCTGTAGTTTTGTGTTACAATTCGAGCCCGGGGACTGGCTCTAAGGGTTAATCAGTTAAAGATGGTTGCAAGAAGCCAGTTTTGATGTCTTGGAAAGATCCATGGCGGACGCCGTGGAGGGCCACCTCCCTAGCACGCACGGGGATATCTTGGAGGTGAGCCACCGGTGTGTCACCCCACGCATTCAGGGCACCAGTAACATCATCCGTTGCCAGTTGGAGGGCCTCCAATTGTGCTATCAAGGCTGAGATCAAAGGGACGCAAAGAATCATCAGAAGATCGGCAAGGTAGAGGTGACGGAGAAAGCAAAGACTTTGAAGACTTTACCGGCAACCCTGGTGTCCGAATCCGCCAGCTACGCCCGGACCACATTCGCCTCTCCCTCTACCGTAGGGAGAGCGGCTTGGGAGGCATTCAGGGCAAACTCTAGTTGCCCATTCTACCAGGTCGCCTGGGAGTAACGATCGACCATCGCGTTCCATTCGTGACGAAAGCACCGAGCGTCATCGCCATCGTAGGAGTCAGCAGAAGCGGAAGAGGAGCTCGCCTGCACCACCGAATGGGTGTCGTGGGCAGCACTAGGATGATCACCACTGCAAAACGAAAAGGGGGTCAGTAAGACAAGATGAGAGATTGGTATCAAATATGATCTTTCCATACCCCTAGGACTAAAGACACTAGCGCGGAGGGAGGTTCTCCTCGGGGAGGTCATCGGTGTTGCGCTTGCCATGGTCCATTGATCTATGGGGGCGGTTTAGGATTAGAGGAGAAAGAAAAGAAGTTGTATAGTGGCGAAAGGCGGAGGCTAAGTGCAAATGTGGCTTCTAGATTGTCCCCTGGGTGTGTATTTATAATCAAAGCAGAATGCCGATGGATTTCCCGAAGCAGTATGGGATTAAAGACAGTGGAGAGAAGGCGAGAGGTCGTCCCAGGGATCGAGGAAACCGTGCGTGGCCTAATAGGGATGCAACAGCTACAGACACTGTGGACTTAAGATTTCATTCCGTAGGGTTCTCAACGTGATCGCTCGATTCCGAATCATGGACTTGAAAGGATATCCAAGTCCGCTTTACATTTTCACGAACGTCCAGAGGCAGATCCTGGAATTGATTAGCTAAAGTTCAGTCGACTAGAAGCTAGATTAGCTAATGGACCAATCTTGGGGTCCTACTAACAAGGGCGGTCAGTCCACAAAGTCGATCATTGGTGTAGTGGCATGCAATGTTAGAAGAATTTGTACACAGTAGAGCACGGTATCAGCCAAAATCAAGGGATATCAAGAGATCGACTATGGAGCACAAGTTGAAGAAAGGGAAGAATAGCTAGGAAGGTCAAAAGGAAGAAAATGGGACGAACCAATAATTACCATCAGGTGACCAAACATCATGATCTTCGACTTATCCTTGATCGAGAAAGGCCGATAAAGTAAATCTGCAGAAGGGCTGAAGGAATTAAGTTGTTAGAAGGAATGAGATTAGGACAGATGGTTGGGAGTACAATGCATGCAGCGGTCATAAAAAATAATTTTGGAATAAAATCATTTTATCCCAAAATTGGGGGGCATGTGTTGACACCGAAATTTGGTTCGAATGAGAAAACCCTGAGTTTCGAGAACCATCAAAAGGCAGCTGAGATTGGCTAACTGGCCATCAAAACCGACTAAGATAAGGTGATGTCATCGTCGCACAAGAATGGGCCCTATTGGCAGGGATGGCAAGACATGAAGCAAGAAGACGCGTCAGACTTCATAGAAGAGAAAGATTGAGGTCCAAGTTATCGCAATATTAGGAAAGTTTTGATTTCTTTTCCAAGTTTTTTACTGGTCTTGTTCGACCAGGACTCAAAAGTCAAGCCTCGGGTATAAATATTGAACCCCGGCTATTGTAACAGACATCTCCGCGATCAATCAAAAACCCGTACCTTTACTTTTTGGCTTACGCCACCCCTTAGGAGTAGGAGTAGAGTAGATTTTGGTGAGTTCTTCGGCAAGCAGGGCTGCCATCGGTTAAGTCCGACCTCTGATTTGTCTGTGAGTATCCGTCACAACTTGTACTTTGTTTGTAAGGCTGCATCAGTTAGATCTAACCTCTTGCAAGCTTGGTATAAGTTATTGATCATCAATTAATTGTATGGTTGCATCGGTCTGGCTCGTATCTCTTACAATTACTGATACAAGTTACCATTGATTCTTATCAAAAATTTGTATGGTTGCATCGGCCCGGCTCGTATCTCATACAAATTTTGATATGGGTTAGTTATCGGTTAAATTTATTAAGATTGGTAGGGTTTCCTTGTTGTTTTTATTAGATTTGCTAGTTATCGATCTTGTTATAATTAGTACCCTTACTATTTGTAACAATATCACCCTTTGCCCGGTTAAGATTGAAATGAGTCGGCTTTATATCTGTTTAAATCATCGTCTAGTTGCCTTACCTTGTTTATACCTTACTGTGATGATGGTTTTAGTTAGGTTAGCCGTTTAGATCTGATCTCGATCAAAGATAGCATGTGGTCGAGGCGTGTTTAACACTAGGTAAGCTTGCTAGTTGACGAAATCTAGTCTAGAACTGCTAGTATGGCTGCCATCGATCCGGTCGACCCCCACTATTAGCACTATAGATTGGAAATCATCAGGTAATACGTCTCGCTTATGGTCAAACATAGTATCTGGCTGCATGCTATTTCTGCATCGGCTATTTAGTTGATCACTTGTGCTTTCGCGATCGTTGCATGTTTTCATGATTCTATTAGGTGCGTATAGATTCGTATTCTTTAAAGATTTAATCTGTTGTCTTTATTATGGATGCATCGGTCCGGCTCGAACCCCACTATTAAAGATAATAGGTTAGATTCGATAGGTGTATGGATTTATCCACGCTTAATAGTTGAGTGTTTGCATGTTGCAAGTTTTCCTTCAATTGAATCGGCTATTTTAGCCGATAGCCTGCCCATTGAGAATATATATTGACTATTAATATGCTTTTACTTGTTTTTTTTATCTTGGTTAAAAGCTAATATGTTTCTCAATTAATATGAATGCTCTCACGCCTATCTTTTTACATCTTTAGTATGCTTTTATGATCATCGGCTAAGTTAGATCTATGCAATTGAGTAAATGATAATTGTCGATATGCTCGTTTGTGCTTATCATGCATCATGAACATGCTAGATATCGACTCTCTAGTCGATAGCCTTATTTCATCGGCTACTTAGCCGCACGTTTAGAACTGTCTAGATAAAAATTGGCTTGTGCCATCTTAAATTATTGATCAATCTTGTCTCCTTGTCAATTGCAGGATCAAATTGACTAACACGTCCTAGGTCACGATCATCCGGTCCGGTGTCCTCCTAGGTCTGGAGGGAGTTCGGGATCTGCTCCACACGGTTTCTATCGGCTTGCTTGCGTATCAGCGGCAGGGATCGACCCGTCACTTTTTCACCGTCGACGAAACTTTAACTAAATTAATTAAAAAAATATTGATATTTACAATATCAAATTTATCTCATCAGTTTCTCCGTGAAATATGTCTTTACAATGTATTTATTTAAACTTGTTGTGGATATTAATATAACTTAGTTGACGTTAGAAAAATATGACTTAGATCAAAACTAAAGTGAAGTGTAAATTTGAACGGAGTGAGCTGAGAATACAGTGCATATAAGTAACACTACATCTGGTATCTCGTATACATGTACTTATTACCATGTTCGCTTAACTTATCAGCAGAATTAATCAGTCATTCAGTAATATTTTTCTTTTACAATAAATCAGCATCAGCATCATCACCAACACCATCTACAGCATCAGCACCAATAAATTATATTATCTGAAAAGAATAAAACTAGGACAACAGAAGGATGTGATAATTTTCGGGTCATCGCTCTGCCTCTCCCGTGCGATCCCGCTATCGTGGCCTCCGGAGGTTCGCCTCGCACTCCGCAATCATCGTCTCCGGCAATCATGCGCGGCTCACCAAATCAACGCACTGGGAGAAGTGACGATCCCGCAACCGCAATCGCAACCGCAATTGGATCACGCGCATCCTTGAGGTCCCTGCTCCGCCGCTCTGCACCGCGCCGCCGGCCAACCAACGATCCTTCGTTCCGCACCACGGCACCGGCTGGCCAAAGACCCGAGGCGCCCTACGGCCGGCCCCTCCCGCTTCGCAGCGCGCTTTTCGCCAGGCCTGGGCTGCCCCACAACGCCAACTGTCGCCGGACGCCAACCCTCGAGCCTCCCTACCCAGCGCCACGTCGCCTGGCCTGATGAGCAGAAGAAGACATCCAGAAGAACGACTGTGTCGCCCGCCGTGCCCTGAGCAGGGTGGCGCTCCCGGATCCCGCCGCAGCGGCGCTCGTGGGATCGACGGTTGAGGGGAGCAGGATTTGTCGCGCCACCGGCGAATGCGCCTACCAGCGACCCGCCTCGCCTGCTTGGTTCCCATTGGACCAGTGCAGGCCATCCTCCTGCAGTCTCGCTTCCGCCATCGCTTGTGCCTCCTCATCCTGCACCCTCCTGCCGTCGAGCGCCAACCACAACCTCCAGCACAACAGCCGAAGTGCCGGACCAACGCGCCCAAGAATCCTTACACTAGAGCAGTGCCACAGCAGGTACAAGAAGATTTGCTACTACAAATCTACAATCTAATAATCTTCCTTGTTCCGCAATTTTTCTGTTGTATTATTACAGGATTAATCAAGCCTGTAGGCTATAGCAGGATGAGTAAATCATCCGGGAGTTCTTATTTATTTCATATATAACGTTATCAACGAGGTCCATTTTTCTTGCTCCTTGGTGGTTGTCCGATGAGTTCGCGTCAGGGTCGTCAGTGGCCTTCAGGAAGCCTGCCAGGTATGGTTGCTCTTTGCCATCTGTTTTCAGATTCTTTCTCAACCATACAGAACTTTGGCTCCTACTGTCAAAAGATGCATACTAAGAGGAATTTGGTGTGTAGTTGTTCGGATCAGAATGCATGCCGCAGCTTAAGAGGTGCATGCATGAGCAGGCAAGGCTGGGAAGTCGCTGGGGACCTACTTACACAAAACATTCTGTCTTTCCTATATATGCCATCATTGCATTACATTCAGCAGCTGCACTTATCAGTAAAGTTACATGGGGAAGCTGCAACAGTTTATTAAACTCACGGGCAATTTCGCCAAAACATTTTAATCCTTGCCTATCTATATATTAATTTAGACAGAAGGTCCTATCTATATTAATTTTCACAAACTTTCCTATCTATGCCTACCCCAACTTGTTTGGGACTAAAAGGCTTTGTTATTGTTATTTATTGTTATTTTTCCTATCTATGAAGATTATATAGACACTAAAGTCCAGTCTGGATGAACAACAATATTTGATCTGATTTTGATACATCAATATAACATTTAAGAAGATGTCAGCTTGCTCTGAAATGCCTTTTTATTCTATGGATTGCTTTCTAAAGTGCTAGAACCACTATATTGGTGTAACTGTTTTGAGCCTGGAAGTTGTATACTGTCTTCAGTAACTGATCATTATTTATGGAATAGGAATAATGGTAGTCAATAGTCTCCATTTGCCATTGAAATCTGAGAGTATGAGCAAGAATTAGGAGTCCTGCAGTACCATGTTGTATCGGCTTCAGCAAACCTTAAGGAAACAATAAATTGTTTTTGCTTACATGTTGTACATAAGAGAAGTATTTGCCATGGCTGCTAGAATATACACAGGTTGCTTGCAGTACATAGTTCTTTTTGTGTGTGAACTTCAATTCTTTTCAGTTATAGGTGGACAGGTGATGCCCCCATTGTAGTTTTATTTACTTGTGGTTTAGTAAAAATGAAAGCGAGAACACTGCTGCCGTGCACCACTTTCTCCTGAATCTGGTGCCTACCGGTGTGCATGTTTGAGTTATTTTGCATGAGAAACCAGAGTTGCTGTAACTTTGCAACTGCATAAGTCTGGAATGTTTGAATTGGTTTCAGAGGAGTGGTTTGTAGCTTCAGATGATTTATACATGGTTTCAATTTATTTGTTCAAATTTAATTCGGTTGTCAATTAAAACGATTCATCCACCCATTCAGTTAGTTGTTGAATAGGATGATTATTACTGGCAGTGACTTTGCTCAACTGAAATAGATAGTGTTGAATTCAAAGTTATCCGTCGCTCCAGATGTATTCCTTTCAAAGATATTCCACTCCGATTTTGGTGCAATCTTTGATTTTTTGGCGATTCCATCAACAAAGGGATGGCCTTGTCGTATAGACCTTGCCTTGTAAAATGTGTTGACAAGAAAATAGATTCCCTTGGCACGGTTAGTTGTGATTTTGCTTCAGGTGTTATATGATTTTAGCTTATCTTCATACAGCTAAGTATCACCTTTTTTCGTTTTTGGGCGAAAACTGGGAATTGCTGGAAAGGTGAAAGAGAATTATTTTAGATGATCAGGTGCTTGCCAAGTCCGATGAATTTAGTGAGGTGTGCTTCCTTGAATCCACAAAGGGGTGCATTATGCAGATTCTTAGCTTTGGGGACGCTGTTGCTGTGTACCCTGCTTGCTGGAAAAGGTCTCTCAAATCTTAGTTGGATATGATATCATGCTCCAATTTTACATCCAGGTTTGCACTGTCAATTCTCTTGTGCTCCAGGGAGTATATTGAAGCATGAAATGGCATGGAGATCAATAATACAAGGAGGCAGCACAGTTGGGCAAGGTTCATTCAGTTTCCGTCGTAGGTCAAGTAACATGTTAATGCTTCCGCAATATGCCGAAGCCAAAAGGCTTGTCGTTTTCTGCTTGACATTAATATAATAACTAGAAACCCAGGGCGCGACGTTGCCGCGCCTACCGTAAGCTTGCCATTCTACAGTGTCATATATTTTACGTTATAGTAAAACAGATATGTCATATGTTACAGTTGAATATAATGCAAACTATATGAATGTTTTTATATTATTTTTGTTGCAAATATGTTCTATTTTTTATATTTTATTCTATTAGCAGAAGAAGATTGTTGGCATAGCTTATACTACGTAGTGTGACGAAGTATAGAAGAAAGTGAAATAAGTAACCTGTGTCTATGACAATTCCGCAAATTTGCATTGCGCGGTTGCGAAAAAAATTGTACTAGGTTGCCGCTACGTAGTTCACTTTGTAGTATTATTTGGCATTACGATGTATATTTGTGTGCAGAACATTTTTTTGCAATCTATAATTTGAATATACACAAAATGAAGGATATATCAGTTAAATGTGTATAACATCAAAACCCAGCAGCAGTGTTATTGATTTTTTTCGATCATTGTAGTGAAAATTTTAAAACAGAGGATGATCGTAATCATATTAATTGTAGGTCCGCGTCGTAGTATGTTATAATTGAAGAAGAGATGACCGCTGATACATCTAAAGTTTCCTCCTAGCTGAGTATAGATGTTGAAGTTCGCTGAAAAAGAGACAAATTCTTAGTATATCAGATTAGGCTGCAAATGGAATTGTTCAAAAGGAGGGCTATTTGTATTTGTGACAATCATAAAAAAATTAGGAAAAAAAGAATAGAATATGTAGGGTTTTATTTTATAATATTTTTTGTGAAAGAATTACGTGATTCAGAGTTATGATGGATGAGATATAAACTTCCTAAGTTTATCGGCAAAACGTGAATGAGATGAATTTAGAAATTATTTTGGATTTTTGGATGATGAACAAGGGGTGAAAAATATTTGGGTAGGCTCTAAAGTGGTTCTAGTTTATTTAGGAATTTTCTGGAAAGGAAAAGGGCTTACTTTAATCTTCTAGCTACATTTCTCGTGTACGCGTAGCAATTCTCCTTCCGGTTGACGTGTGATTGTAAAAGCACAGGTGAACAGTACTTGAACAGTGCTTATAAAAGTTATTTGCGTGTGGCTTGAGCCGTCCGATTGTGATCCAACGGCCAATGTTTTGGAGGCGACGTGGCCTGCTCCTCCGGCCAGAGCTTGCCCCCCAGATTCCATGTAAAATGATTTGTTTATTAAATTTACCGTTGTGTTTGTTCCCATATCTTATGAAAAGTTTGTAGTTGTATCTCGTTATATGCAAGCAGGCAGTGAGAAATGTTTTTTTCAATGAATTAGTGTGATGTTGTAGCCATCCTATTTTGTAGCAGGGCATTAACTTTAAAATGGCTTACTTGCATATTCAATTTTGGTATGAAAGCTACTTTTTATTTCAGTGAGGGATAACCTCTTTGAGGATGTTGTTATCAGAGAAATAAACATTCTTAGCAAGCTGATCTAGAAAAAAAAAACTATGTGGATAGTTCATCCTCAGTTAGTTTGTTGTAAATAGACCTGTTCTTGATGGCCTTGCCACATTTCTATTCAATAGTTAGACGCTCAGATAAAATTTTCAGGATCATATGAGAAGAAATCGACTTAAAATAAATTTTAGAGCTAAATCATATCAAGTACCAGAAGAACTATTGCTCACAAATTTCAGGCCTAGATCATATTAAGTGATATTTGCTCAACTGTTTCAGGCTCCTTCCTTTGAACCAGACTGTCAGCAAGCCGGGGATCCTAGCAGCAACAGTTGAGCTCACCCACTGACCCCTTTCTAGCAGTTGATTAGAAGCGAAGAATATGGGTCAGCATTTGGCAAACAGATGCGGTGAGTAGTTTTGCTATTTTTGGATATGAATATTTCATATTTGTATGGTCGCAACTTGAACCCATATCTACCTTTAAAAATTAAGACCTATGTGGATTGAATTTATATTGAGGGCATGGTATATCTGTGTCCGCTATCCGGAGCCCCTTTGTACTGCATTGCCACCTTGCCGGTAAGCAAAAACTTCAATTTGGTTGGCCTTCATTTACTACAGCAGTAGTGTTCTATTTATGTTTGAATACGCACAAGGTAGTCACCAGATAAGTGACAGTTTGGTTTGTACTTCAATTGCCTCATGAAGTGCTGAGTGCTAAATCTTTCTTATTTACATCTTATAAAAGCATGTAAATGGGTTTTGTCTGCCAAGACAGTGGTGCAAATATGATCTCCTGTGACCAATTTGGCTGAAGAGGTTGGAGTGTTACTAGATGGGATTAACTAACTATTTTGGACAGCCAGAGAAATGAGAGATGTCTGCCTCCAAGCGATCCACACTTGGGATGAGTTCATCGCTGCTCTGAATGACAAGCTTGACCTTGGCATCATAGTGAGATGAAGAAGAAGTCAACAAAGATGTGAAAGCCCGAACAAAAAGGGAAGGGAAACTTGGAGATGCCAAAACAGTATGCACTCAATTTGACTACCCATAACTTCTAGAAGGAACCCTGTGCTTACTTTGATTCTAGAAGGCCTGCAAAGATGTGGCCGTTTTGCAGGCACAACTAATGATCTTTAGGGGTCTTTTGATGAGTGAATAAGATGGGAGTTCATATGATTCAGATCCAGTTTGTATAAAATTGTACCTTAATATAAACCTAGGTTGACACCACATTGGTTTTTTTTCCTTTTGCGAAACCAGTGTATAGGTTGTTCATCACGAGATTAGACATACTTGTTTATTTTAGGTTGTTATTATTTTGCTGATTTTTGAGTTGACATCCATTGTTTTAAGGCATTTATCATTCACATGTATTTCATAGCTAGGAAATCCTTGCCCATCAATTAGTTCCACTCCCTATACTATTTATAGTTTTTGTGACTCCACAGGTTCATCAGTTAGGTCCAGTTCAGTGAAATTTTAGTATAGTACCTATATTGACAATGTTCCTTTACAATCCTATTATGTTATCTAGTTTTTGAGTGATTGTTTAATAACCTGACTATTCATATAAACAATCTTTTCATTAAGATCAATACTCGGAGAAGCTTATGCTGGCAACATGTCATTCGGTAACTTTTATATGGCCTGATATTAACGTGCATCCCCTTCAGCTTGGCTTTTTCTCCATGTCTATAATAATGGGTACTGTCACAAATGACTCATTAGTTTGGCGGCAGGAGCAGACATGATCCGTTGAAGACAATATATACCTGTAGTAGCGCACGCAATAATACTTGCAATAAGGATGTTGCAAACATCATGTTCAAAGTATCACTTGTAATGGCAATGTTGCAAACATCACACACAAAATAGCACTTTGTAATGGCGATGTTGCAAACATCACACGTAAAATATTGTTTTTTTGTAACAATATAACACATTCATACTTATATTGTCGTGGTGTGAAAAAAAGGGACATGGACAAGAAAAAAAAAGTCATGGACAACATAGTTTGACTGATGCAACTGAAAAAATATGACGCAGGCCGAAACGACAAAGAAACGGACTGGGGAAAGCGGGTGGCCAAGCCACTAAATAATTAGAGTTGGACAAAATCGGTGGCAGAAAATTTGGCTCTTCAATATTAGGTATAGATTTTGAATCATTTTTTGGTACTCTTTCTCATTTGTTTTGTTTAGATTTTTGGAAATATGAAACTACCTGTCGCGGGTTCGAAACCGCGGCAAGCATCGAGTTTGTTCGTCGGAGGCCGATGAGGGGCTCTCGATGGCTCGGACACTCAAAACATGCAAAGACAAAGGTGGTTTATCCTGGTTCGGGCCTCTGAGCCCTACGTCCAGCAGTATAGTATTCTTCGTGTTAGAAATGCCCCAATCAAGTTTCTTACAACAATGGAATTGAGAGAGTTAGGCAGGGAATCGCTCGGTGCAATCCTATGGTTCTTGGTTTCTACCTCGGACTAATCATTCTCTTGATCATCCGATCCCTTCTACAGGAGCATGGGGTACAAAAATGGGTTGATTGGGCTTGTCATCCTGGTGCACTGGGTTCCTTTGTCTTGGTGCCACCAGGTACTCCTTTGTCATCTAGGCCATAGATTCAACCCTCGATCCGCCTTGTACCCGACCTACCTCGGTTTATATGGGGAGGTCAGATCCCAGAGAGGAGAGAGGCCTAAATAGACATAATAGAGTCCTCCATACCACTCTGAACTCTCCACCGAGAGCAGAGCAACCCAAAGAGCAGCGATCGAGCGCTCCTCCCCCTAGCTTTCTTCTCCATCGCCAGGGAAGCAACCGCACCGCTGACGAGCCATAGAATAGCACCTACCGATCCCCTTCCAAATCTCTTACACACTCTTGTTGTAACCCCCTGATTTGGGGGCTCTCGAATACAAAGAACTACTACTGCTGGACGTAGGGCCCCGATAGCCTAAACCAGGATATATCGTTGTGTCTTCTCTGTGTTCTTGAGTCCACCCGAGCCACCGGAGACCCACACTCAGTGACACCCGATGAACAACAATGCTTGTCGCGGTTTCTACCTCACGACAGCAAGGCTTCGTTGGTATTTTTTAATGCGAACAAATAAATTCGCAAGCACACGGATACCACTATAGCTTTCACCCGGGAGTATTCCAAGGTATCGATTTCCACGGGGAACGCGAAGTGTACTAATCAAGGATCAAGGTCGTCTAAGGATAAAGAGAAATATATATTTTTGTGGGTAGAGAGGAATTTCCAAAGGTTTCTCTTGTTGATCTAAGAATCAAGGTTACTTCAAGGTTTACTTACATCGGGACATCAGAACACTAGCCTCAGATTGAGATGAGAAAGGAGCTAGGAAGTTCTGACTACGGTCCTGCAAACACCAACCCGAACGTGGTGGACTACGTTGGCCATCAGGGATGTCACCACCTGGGGCTACCATAACTATATGTAGGGCTGGGTGCAATTCTAGGTAATCGCAAGACTAAGCACCACGCCTAGTCTATTGATTACTACTCTAGTTTTGCAAAGACTAGAGCACTTGATGCAAGCAGAAATCCAATAAATAAACTTGAAATAAATACCAAAATTAAGTAAATAAAGAACTTAGGAATAGTAATTGAAGAACCTAAAGATTACCCAAAGATGAGTTAGATTTGTAAAAGTACAAAGTCGAGGAAGATCCGGCTCCTCCTTAGCTCTCTCTTCTCTCTCCCTATTTTATATATTACAACTAGATGGGAATCATCTAGAGGGACACTACTACAAAGGGTATGAAATTATGAAGCTCTGGGGCGTAGGGTGTGTAGATGTGTGTCTCCTGGAGGGGGTATGGGCATCCTTATAGGTCAAGGTGGAGTAGGGGGCAAGAAAATGCCATGTCCGTGTCAACTCCCTCGATCACCGTTGGATGAACCGACTTTGTGCAACGGCGTGGATTGAACCTAGGAGGTGGTGGGGAACCGACATAGAAAGCATAGGTGGAATGGGCTTTCCCATAGGTCGGTTGGCCTAGGGCTTGGGCCGGCGGGCCCACTTCCAGCACCTTTTCGCCCCATCTTTTGCAGATAGGTGGGTCTAATCCCCAGGGTCACAGATATCCGCGTTTGCACATTTGTTGACGTCGATTTATGTACTTGATGTGTATGACAATGAGTTCTTCTGTCCTGTTTTCTGAAAAAATCAACCTACATATAAATATTCACCAAAACTTGTGGAATCCATTAGTTTAAACCTCTATCCTATGTTTGGTGATTGATTTTAAGGATAAATGCAGGT
Source organism: Saccharum hybrid cultivar R570 (assembly GCA_038087645.1). Lineage (NCBI taxonomy): Eukaryota > Viridiplantae > Streptophyta > Magnoliopsida > Poales > Poaceae > Saccharum > Saccharum hybrid cultivar. Next base: position 3,960,276 of record JAQSUU010000190.1, on the reverse strand, counting down.
TAAATTTATGATTTATGTTTGCAATAACGACCATCAACAAGCTCCCCCACACTAGTTCTTTGCTCATCCCGAGTAAAGATTAAGATAAACATAAACATAGCTATTCAAGACATGGGATTAGCATACAGATTATTCCAAAACATTCCTTGTACCTGCGGGATATGTGGAGTGGCTAACATATCTCCTTGAGCGGTTGAAAAGTGGAACAGCTCTCGAAGCGAAGTCATCTTCCCAAGTTCTTATCTCAGTAACTTGGAGTTTTTTTTGAAAGTTTTCACAAGAAAAACATAGTTCACTTTACACTCCTCAATGGTACTCTCAATCGCTCAATGGTGTATAATTCCTCACCAAGGCACATCACAGCAATGCCTTCCTTTCCTTCCTACTTCTAAAAAGATCATGTGGAGTTCAGGTAGGGATAAAATATGTAGCATACTTACCTTGCATATGTTGTAAAGTCAAATCCCAGATCCAAGGAGGAAAATGTCATACTCTTAGATCAAGATGTGCATGTGTGTGGAATATTTGGTGGCTAACCTAATTTTACTATGCTCCTTGAAACATATCTCTCTTGTTGAAAGTTGAAATATTTGCAAGAGCAGGGGTTATCTCTCTTTTTTCATGGCGAGCATCTCTGTACCCATTGTTTTCAATACTCTGGACATCTTTGTGTCCATTTTTTTCAACTTTTTTCTCTCTTTCTTTTTTTCACTTTTTCTTTTGCATAGCCCCATGTCTCTTTTCTGCAACAAATCTTTTCAAGAGAGATATTCACAAGAACTTGGAGCATTTATTTGGTGGATACACCTATCAAGCATATTTTTGTGTTCGCCCCTAATGTAGGAGTCAAACATTTTGAGGTGGATGAAAAGCATGTGTTTGCGTACTTCCAGTGTAGAGGCAGCACATAAATGTGGCATGTACGTGGTTTTGATCTTGGGAGCATGATAAATCTCTCAACAAGGGTCAACAAGACTTGACAAAACTCAACCCAAAGCAAGCAGTTTATGTGGATGGTTTGTATCCTAAAAGTATGTATATGGCTCTGGTAAGAATTTATCACCATTTAGTATGTGACACTATGGTTTTATATCATTTATTAAACAAAATCTCCAAGCACCTTGACTAGAACCGGTAGGATTTCTAAGCCAAAACTATATCACACTCCACAACAACTTAGTCAATATGATTTTCTTATGTTATATTTTCCCACAAGTACTAAGTATATGAAGGAATAAACATTATGCAGACCAATCTTAAAGAGCTATATTCATATTCTTTCAAAATTTTAACTTTAATTGTGAAACTTAGTTCTTTTTAATTTGCATGTTTAAACAAGTGCAAAACAGGGAGTAAGCATATGAAAAAGTGGAGAAGGATCAAACCAAATTCCAGAAGTTGTGTGCAGACTCCTTCACCAGTTCATGATGTGCTTCAAAGCTTTTGTTCACAATGGGAATGTTGCACACCCCCACACTTGCCTAAAACTATACTTGGTTCTTATTCATAGACAGAAACTGGTGAAAACAAAGGGGACTCTTCTGGTGAGAGACACCAGAGAGTCAAAATTTTATTCAGTTGCAAAATTAAATTAAAATGAAATATGGACAAGGCTTAAATTTCCAAAATTTTGTACTAAGGAAAGGTTCCAATTTTATGAGGAAGATTGAATGAGCTTTAATGTAAGAATTCTATGAACTCAATCACATCAAGTTCCTCAACCATGTTAATTTGTGGCTCAAAATAAATTTTCAACTGTTGGCCATTTACCTTAAAAGTGTTACATGTATCATCTTGGATGGTGATGGCTCCGTGAGTTGATGTGTCAACGACTTTGAAAGATCCTTCCCATTTACTTCACAGTTTACCATGTCCAAAGAGCTTTACTCTTGAATTAAATAGTAGAACTTTGTCTCCAGGCTTGAACTCCTTGTGCTTGATTCTCTTATCATGCCATCTTTTTGTTCTTCCTTTGTGAATCTTGGAGTTTGTGATAAGCCTTTTCTCTCCATTCTTCTAGCCCAGATAGTTGCATTTGACGATTCTTGCTAGCTAGGTGGAGATCCATATTCCATTTCTTGATTGCCCAATGGGCCTTGAATTCCAACTCAACAAGCAAATGGCTTGTTTTCCATATACAAGTTGATAAGATGACATGCCTATGGGTGTTTTGTATGTAGTTTGGTAAGCCCAAAGTGCATTAGGGAGTTTGTCCTTCCATCCCTTACCCATTTCATCGACGGTCTTTTGCAGAATATTCTTGATTTGTTTATTAGATGTTTCTGCTTGACCACTAGTCTAGGGATGGTATGGTGTTGCGATGTTGTGACGAACTCCATGTTCCACTGGGTACTTCCGGAAGACTTTATCAACGAAATTGGATCCTCCATCACTTATGACCATCCAGGGCATACCAAAGCGAGAAAATATGACTTCATAAAACATTCTCTTGGCATGTTTTGATTTAGTAGTTCGACATGGTATTGCTTCTGCCCATTTGGACACATAGTCCACGACCACCAAGATATATTCACAATTCTTAGACTTGGGGAATGGCCCCATGAAATCAATCCCCCACATATCAAAGAGTTCTACTTGGAGATTGTTCATGAGAGGCATTGCATCTCGTGAGTTGATGTCCCCTGTTTCTGACATCGGTGGCATCTCCTGACAAACTCCTGTGTATCTTGATATATCATTGGCTAGAAAAAAGCCACTTTGCTAGATCTTGGCATTTGTCTGGAATGCTCCATATTGTCCTCCATATGGTGAGGCATAACATCTCTCCATAATCTTTGTAGGCTCAGCCATAGGGACACATCTTCTCAATAATCCATTGGCACAAACTCGGTATAGGTATGGCTCATCCCACAGGTGAAAATGACTCTCATGGATCAACTTTCTTTTGTTCTCACCAGGTGGGACATAGCCTACCACTATAAACTTCACGATGTTTGCATACCATGGACCAAAGTCTGTTATCTTGAGTAGGGTGTCATCCCTTAGGTAGCCATTGATGGGTAGTTCATGTGTTTACTTAAATTGAAGCCTAGACAAGTGATCAGCTACTGAGTTTTCTACTCCCTTTTTATCTCAAATTTCTATGTCAAACTCTTGGAGTAGAAGGATCCATTGAATTAGCCGAGGCTTAGCATCTTTCTTGGTGAGAAGATACTTAAGAGTAGCATGATCTGTATAAATAATTACTTTTGCCCCCACTAAGTAAGATCTAAACTTGTCTATAGCAAAGACAACAGCCAACAACTCTTTTTCAGTGGTAGCATAGTTGAGTTGTGGTCCAGCCAAGGTTTTGCTAGCGTAGGATATGGCATAATGCTTTTTATCCTTGGTTCAGTGGCTCCAACTGCAAAGTCGCTAGCATCACACATGATCTCAAAAGAAAGCTTTCAATTAGGTGGTTGAATAATTGTAGCTGAGATGAGTGCCTTTTTAAGGTTTTGAAAGGCTTTATGGCACTCGTCATTAAAAATGAAAGGTGCATCCTTAGCTAGGAGACTAGTTAGGGGTCTAGCAATTTGAGAGAAGTCTTTAATAAAGCACCTATAGAACCCTGCATGTCCTAGGAAGCTACGGATTCCTTTCACATTCGTGGGAGGTGGAAGTTATTCAATAATTTCAATCTTTGCTCTATCCACCTCTATCCCACGTTCGAACACCTTATGTCCGAGCACAATTCCTTCCCGAACCATAAAATGGCATTTCTCCCAGTTCAGGACTAAGTGCTTTTCTTCATACCGTTGTAAGACTTTGTCTAAATTCTCCAAATAATCAGCAAAGGTTTTTCATAGACAGTAAAGTCATCCATGAACACCTCCATGATTTTCTCGATCATGTCAGAGAAAATAGACATCATGCATAATTGGAAAGAAGCTGGAGCATTGCACAACCCGAACGATATTTGTCGGTATGCATAAGTTCCATATGGGAATGTGAAAGTAGTCTTACTTTGGTCATTTGGGTGGATTTGATGATGCCCATAATACCCATCAAGAAAACAAAAGAAGGAATGATTCGCAAGACATTCTAACATCTCGTCGATGAATGGCAATGGGAAGTGGTCCTTCTAGTGGCCTTGTTTAGCTTCCGGTAGTCAATGCACATCCGCCACCCATTGACAGTTCGTTGAGGAATGAGTTCGTTCTTCTCATTCCTAACAACTATCATTCTTCCTTTCTTTGGCACAACTTGGACAGGGCTAACCTACTCACTATGAGGCACGGGATAAATAATCTCGGTGTGCAGAAGTTTAAGGACCTCATTCTTAACAACTTCTTGCATAGCATTGTTAAGTCTCTGTTGTGGCTCCCTTGAAGGTGTGTAGTCAGGCTTAATAGCGATGTGATGAGTATAGAGAGTGGGGCCAATGCCCTTGAGGTCTTAGAGCCAGTTGCCTATAATGGATCTATGTCTTTGAAGAATGGTGACAAGCTTTTATGTTTCATCATTGGAGAGCTTGTCACTGATGATCATCAGGTGTCGGGTATCAAAATACCAGGGTACCCAATAGACGATAAAATACGACACCTTGTACGATCGTTAAAGCCCCACCGTAGGGGCCCTAGTAAAGTTGACTCATCGAAAGCGCAGATAGCATGTCAGTCGCTTATGGCACGAGCGACAAGCTCCATCCCACATGAGCCTTGCGGAGAGGCCTCGAGAGAGATAAGCGCCTCGGGCGACATCTTTTCTCCTCGCCCGAGCCCCCGTGACGTCATCAAAAGCGCCCAACCCCCTCAGCTTACTTTCGCCTCGCCCGAGGCCACCTTTTTGTTTTTCTCTTTCATTTTCACCTCTTTACCACGAATGTAACCCGAGCCCTCTCCTTAGAAGCTATAAAAGGGGAGGCAGGGGCCACATCTAGGGAAATCGAATAGCAATTGAATAGAGTCCACCACACATCCACGCATCCATGCACCACCCCTCACAAGAGACTTAGGATTCGCTCCCTCTCTCAAAAAACTTGTAACCCCTACTATGAGCACTCCGGGATATACAGAATTGTTAACACTGACATTTCCTTTCCCCTTCTATATCTATGGTGATTTGAGTTTTGGGTGTACACAAGTGACAAAAGATGTTAGGAATCCACCATTAAGCTCTACTCATGAAGAAGAATATCAATGATATATTCTAACGCTAGCCCGCCCAAAAGATGGAACAAGTAGTATGCTCGTGCTAACACTAGTAGAGCTAAAGTGTTGATTCCTAACATCTTTTGCCACTTGTGTACACCTAAAACTAAAATCACCATGGATATAAAAGGTGAGGAAGCAAATGTCAGTGGTGACAATTCGGTAGATCTTTTGATCGAAGTTGTTACAGGCAGCAACTGCATTTACAATTCAATTCAAGTGCCAGCTGAAACTGATGTCACACAACAAAAGGGTAAGCACTATTATCAATATTACAAACTATTGTTTGTGTCAAGAAATCTCATGTTTCAGTAAAATGCTTACAGGTCAAGTTGTCATGGATATAGAAGGAGATGAAGTGAACGTTGGTGTTGGCAATGTTGGAGAACCTACTCTCGTTGTTGTGGCAACTGGCAAGTTGAAAGGTCCAAATGGCTAGAGGGGGGTTGAATAGCCTATTTAAAATTCTACAAGCTTCACTAAATAACAATTGTTAGTATAAAAGATGGCGACGCTAATTCTAGCACTAACTCAACTATACTAAGCAAGTCATCTATACAATTCTAGTGAACAAGACTATGATCTCTAATTCACACCAACAAAGCTAAGTCACTAAGCTACTTACTCATATGTGATACAAACTACTCTAAGCACACTAGACAAGATAAAGTGCAAGAATGAAAAAGGAGAGTGAATTAATTCTTATTCCGACGATGTAGAGATGACATGTATCTAAAGAATCAATCACACACAATCATAAAGAGAGTCCTCGGCAAGAGATGACACAAGATTTTTTACCAAGGTTCACTTGCTTCCCGGCAAGCTACTCCTCGTTGTGGCGATGCACCCACTTGATGGATCACGAGCTAATTGACTATCAAGAGTCAAACCCTCAGCGGGTGCCGCACATCCACTCACGAGATGGGATCCTCCAAGCCACGAGCTCTACTAGAGTAGCTAATTCGTGAACTCCCGCGGGGAAGGCTCAAGAACCCCTCACAATCACTTGGTGAGGCTCGAAATAATCTCCAATCACGAGCTCAACACCACCGCTACTCCAAGCCGTCTAGGATGTCGGGAAATGCCCAAGAGTAATGAGAAATCCGCAGCCAACTCAAGGATCAAGTGCCACTAGATGCAAATCACTAAGCAATGCACTTGAATCTCACTCAATCTCACTAGAGTATGCAACCAAGCAAGCAGATGAGTGGAGGGGAAGTTCTCTAGCTCAAAGTATGTCTCAAGTGTTCAAAGAGTCAATAGAGAGCTCCCAAAACTAGCCAAGCAACTATTTATAAGCATCCCCAAATAATAGAGCCGTTAGGCTCGAGATGCCTTTCTGCGCGCGTTGATCGGGCGCGCTGGTCTGATCGACTGGACGCGGCCAGCGTCCGGTCGCACCAGCGTGACTTCGCCAATGCTCGCCACATGTCCCTTTTTGAATCTCGCTCGTTAGATTTTCAACGATCATGAAACGTTACGCTCTCAGGTAAATTGTGACCGGACGCGCTTCGCGCCACGACTGGATGCGACAGTGTCAGTGTTCGGTCGCTGTCCAGAGAGGTTCTAGAGAGCGACTTTGTCGACCGAACGCGTCCAGTTGCAACTGACCGGACGTGTTACACCCGGCGTCTGGTTTGAGTCTAGTAAGGGTCCAGAGAGTGATTTCGTTAACCGGACACGCCACCGCGTCCGATCAAACTTCCCTCTGCACTGCTCTCCTGGGTGCGTGACCGGACGCGCCGGTCCCACGAGTGATCGGACGCTCCGGTCACAAACCCTCACACTACGCCCCGTGTTCCTGCCAGTTGAACTGACCGGATGCGCCAGCCACGTCCCATCCAGCGTCCGGTCGCGCGTTTAGTCACCCAGTGACTTCCTTTCGCCTCTGTTTCTTTACCTCCAGTGTAGTGGAAAATGGACGTTTCACTTCCACAAAAGCGTCGAATCCCGCCTCGCAAACTCGGCGGGAGGGAGAGAGGAACCCAAACCCCCTCTCTACCCCTCAAACTCCACCTCCTTCGCAAACGTGCTAACACCACCAAGTGTTCACCATCTTGTGCTCGTGTGTTAGCATTTTCTCAAAAAAAAATCAAGGAGTTAGCAACTCACTAGATCCGGTTTGAGTCTAGTAAGGGTCCAGAGAGTGATTTCGTTAACCGGACACGCCACCGTGTCCGATCAAACTTCCCTCTGCACTGCTCTCCTGGGTGCGTGACCGGACGCGCCGGTCCCACGAGTGATCGGACCCTCCGGTCACAAACCCTCACACTACGCCCCGCATTCCTGCCAGTTGAACTGACCGGATGCGCCAGCCACGTCCCATCCAGCGTCCGGTCGCGTGTTCAGTCACCCAGTGACTTCCTTTCGCCTCTGTTTCTTTGCCTTCAGTGTAGTGGAAAATAGACGTTTCACTTCCACAAAAGCGTCGAATCCCGCCTCGCAAGCTCGCGCGGGAGGGAGAGAGGAACCCAAACCCCCTCTCTACCCCTCAAACTCCACCTCCTTCGCAAACGTGCTAACACCACCAAGTGTTCACCATCTTGTGCTCGTGTGTTAGCATTTTCTCAAAAAAAATTCAAGGAGTTAGCAACTCACTAGATCCGGTTTGAGTCTAGTAAGGGTCCAGAGAGTGATTTCGTTAACCGGACACGCCACCACGTCCGATCAAACTTCCCTCTGCACTGCTCTCCTGGGTGCGTGACCGGACGCGCCGGTCCCGCGAGTGATCGGACCCTCCGGTCACAAACCCTCACACTACGCCCCGTGTTCCTGCCAGTTGAACTGACCGGATGCGCTAGCCACGTCCCATCTAGTGTCCGGTCGCGCGTTCAGTCACCCAGTGACTTCCTTTCGCCTCCGTTTCTTTGCCTCTAGTGTAGTGGAAAATAGACGTTTCACTTCCACAAAAGCGTCGAATCCGAGAGAGGAACCCAAACCCCGTCTCTACCCCTCAAACTCCACCTCCTTCGCAAACGTGCTAACATCACCAAGTGTTCACCATCTTGTGCTCGTGTGTTAGCATTTTCTCAAAAAAATTTCAAGGAGTTAGCAACTCACTAGATCCTAAATGCATATGCTCAAGAATATGGATCTAGTAGCACTTGATTCATGAAATGACCGTGATTGCCCCTCTTGATAGTCGGCTATCAATCCTAAACCCGATCAATCACTTCTCTACTCATCTTTAGACTGGCAAAAGAGAATCCTATGATTATACCTTTGCCTTGATCCTCTCATTCCTTGTCTATCACCTATGTGCATGTTCACCATCATCTTTATCTTCATGCACTTGCGATCTTATGGCCATCACCATCATGCTCCTTGCTCCTTCATCACATGTGTTGTTACGCCTAACTCAATTCACTTGACACAATGGCATTAGCAAACTTGGTGTCATTAATTACCAAAACCAAACTTGGGCTTTCAGCTATATTTCTAATTCAACTTTTAATTTCCAACCAAATTAACATTTTTGTCAAGAAATTAACATTGTTATCATTATCACTCTTTGCTTGAATACTGATGAAATCACCCTGGATATTATGGAGGGGGGATAATAAACTTATATCTCTCACTCATGCATACAGATGTGACAGTGATGGAATATTTGGAGGTTCAGAATGAATCAACTCACATTTGCTCCGACGAACAGATGTTGGAACAAATCAGTAACCCATCAAACCCTAACCAATAAAATGAGTTGCAAACAATGATTAGAACATCACAACATAACAAACAAAAGAAATCGAACAGAGCCAGTTGTTTCCCAGGGTAGTTAGTGTTTCTTCTTACGTTATTGTATCTCCTTGTCTTGCTCAGGTATTTAAGAAACGTATAATAATGTTATTCATTGTCAATTACATGTGCACCAGAGAAGATGTTGAGATTGCACCCAGAAAAAGAGTTATGGTGAACATCGACATTGCAGGGCTAGACAGAAATGATATGGAATGTATGTTTCAAGATAACATGCAATTGAATGACGAAGTAAGTACATGGGTATACTTTAAATTATTGATAATTAAACCTTCCTATATGATCTACCTACTGTATTCTTTTATTATACACGTCTTAAGTGCATATATTCATTGTATCAGAAATGAAGAGCATCTACTTCATAGAAAAGGTGGAAAGGTCTTGTTGGAGAATGCATTTATTTGCTGCTTGCTTAAGCGTGATGGTGACCCTGAGGTGACATTAAGTTGTGCGACAGAAACCATTGATAAAAAGGTGGACAACTATTTACAAGCTGACACAATGAAACTTAAACCTGTCATTTATAATATTAATGTATTTGAACTGTTCCTTTATAATGGAGATATATTGATGGTTAATATTTAAGAATGTCAATGTTTGATGCGGGGTTTCCTTCCAATTGACATAAAAATGCCATTGGTACCCAGGAGTTGTCAATGCTAAAATATGTTAGGTACATGTACTCGATTCAATGTGACTACAACTATTGGACCGTAGAGACCTCAAAACTACATTAAGTAATTGTTCCTTTTTAGAAATATTTTCTTATTACATTATTATTAATCCTAAAATGATATATAATTATCAAAATAGTTAAAAGGCCTAGAAAGCCAAATTAAATTTGTATTGGAACATAATAAAGAGCTTAAACGAGACAAGTAGAAGGACCATGATGTTTCAACATGGTCTGTTATTGAGAAGATCCAAGAGCGAATGCAAACAAATGGGTACATGCCATGTGACATGTTTTACAAAAATGATTATGTTTGTTTTAATATACTGAGCAACTACATGAGATTTTTCAATTAATGTACAAGACATCATGTGGTCTATAGATTGTAAAGTTTCTAGAATATTGGACCAGATTTTTCCTATCTGATAATGTAACTCAGGTGATTCATAGAGGACTTACAAATTGTGTAGTAACTTATATATATATCATCTGAACACAATAAATGTTTTATTATAACTTATAATGAATGAATTTCATATTTGAGCTACCTGAAATCTTGTGGAATTCGAGATTAAACATAAAGAACGGGTATCAAGAAGAACTTGAACAACCAAATGACAAAGACAGTCCAAGTGATGCTGAAATTATCGATACTCCAGCTGAAGTGCCTGAATAATCAAAAGCTTCACCTCAAACTGAACTAGATGTTACTCCATGTGTTCTTTCCATTGGAGTAACATCAACACACAAGAATTATTAGATGAACTTTGCACGTATATCACGTCGATAGACCATGAAGAATCTTTAGAGTAAGTCATTTTCCATTTAATATATTATATGCATGGTGAATATTGATCACTTATGAGCTTCCTGCCTTTACCCAACAGAATAATCATTTAATAGGAAAGAATGAATTCAAACTACCAAGCCTTATCCAATTTCTTTAAGTCTAAAAAAACTTAAGCTGATGGATATTGATTGCTTCAATGTGGCAGTTCGGATGCTCACATACAATAATGAGGGCTTTTTGTGGTTAGAAGACAAATACCACTACATCGAACCTGCAGTTTTGTGTAACTTCATATTATTATTATCTATAGCCATATAGAATTTTCATTAAAACTCTATATTTTAATGATAAAAAACAGTCCATATCTGATTTTGCTCGAGGCCCACCCTATTGAGTGAAGCTAGATATCAAGCGGTTGGCAAAATTGTTTGAATGTTGGTCTAGCATGGAGTATGATATTGAACATTGTGGCAATGTAAGCTATATTCCTTTGTCCTTTATAAATCTTGGATTTTGTTGCCCTAACATGAACAAATTGTTTGCAAATTCTACTATCGTACTCTTTTATGGGTCAGGTCACCTTATTCATACTTAACATGGAGGCTAGAAATATTTCTATAATGGACCCGATGTCTTCTATACCTACAGAGTTTAAGGGTAAACCTCGAAACTTATGGCATGTGCATAGAATTAAAAATATTGCCAACAATGTGAACTTGGCCATGGAATTAGTCAATCCTATATGAAAATGACAATATTTATATATGGCATGGTATATTGCCAACATGGGTTCCAAGAACAGGAGCCTACTTGGACACTACTAACTAGTTTTACATATATATAATAATGTTTTCGTTCTGCAGGATGTTGATAGGTTTTTTTGTTATCAACTTTCATGCGCTTCTGGAATGGTATTAGATTACCATTGTTTTCAATTGTGAGTAAACAATTTTTTGTGTACTTGGTAAAACATTCTACAACTAATTGCTAATGAATCTCTTTTGGCATGAATCTTAATCTATCTCACTATTTACTTCATTATTAAGAAACAATCTTTATCGATGAAGAAATTGTCTTGGGGCAACTTGTCGGAAAGTTTTTTTTTTTGCCTCGCATACACTTATTGCCCATTTGATGATGAGATGTTCACTTTTCGATAGGCAGGGCTAACTATCTTGGAGTGTACTTGCTGAAACTGGTGTTCTCATAGGATCAATTGTGTGCAGCACTATCTAGGCCATAGCAAGATATAACATCATGATTTTGGTTGGTGACGGTTGTTGAGAAGGATCATAGCAAGATTTAACATTAACACGGTAAATGGTATATAATGAAGTAATATAAAGAGGTGCTTACTCCATAGAATGAGATAATGTCTCTCATGTGTCACATTGGCTTAATATAGTATTTTATTAATTTGTAAATTTTATGCTTCAAAAAATTGTTTGTCACATTGGCTTAATATAGTATTATATTAATTTGAAAATGTTTATGGTTCAAAAAAATAGTTTGTTCATTTTGACTTGTTTGTTGTTATTATTTATCTTTAAATTTGTTTGCACATGTTACTAGATCAACATTAGCTTACCTTTAAATATTGACTGATTGCTTATATGCTGGATACTTCCAACACAACTAGTAGAACTGCATGTGACTAAGTTGTTGGTCCTTATCGGGTGTGCAATACCCTTGCGCATTACAAGATATACTTAGGACAAATGCATTTGCTGCTCTTAGTCTCAGTCATGCACATAATTCAATTTGTAATGTACTACTATTATGGTATGAACTAGATTGTTTCGATTTCACATCAAAACTTGAATTAGATTCTAATTGTTCAACTTTCGTTAAGATTCATGTAATAGTGATGCTTGACTATAAACGGAATGTTGCAAACATCATCACGCTCAAAATATCTTTTGGAAACAGTATACCACAGTATTATTATTATTTATTCTTGTTGAAATGCATGTGCATAATCTTAGTTCGAAGCTACAGTAGATCAAATCAAAACAACTATAAGCATGGTAAACATGGCTGGGCTAATATGAAGTTGTTCTTATCATCGCTATTAATAGATCAATGTGAAATAACAATAGGAAAAGTTTAGGTGATTAATTTTTCATTCCTTAGATGCTCAATTCTGAAATACTTATTAGATCACTGTGAAATAGCAATTAGAAAAGCCTAGGATGATTATTTTTCATTACTTAGAGGCTCAATTATGAAATATTTCTTCTACGGTGACATAATTTGAACCATGTCTGATTGCCCGATTAAAAAATTTTATAGCGATGTCTCTTGTATTCTACCTCAATTCATATACTATTCATTTTATATGAATCCCTTCTAACAACAGAAGAATTGACATCACAAAACATCCATAAAGGATAAAGAATTACCTTTGATGAGAAGAAACAATTGCTACACTTAGATATCAGCCTTTCCTTTCTAGCTTTTCATCTGATAAGAAAAGTTCTGCATGCATTGTAAATGTAAGGAAATCATCATAAAAATGTCTTAAAACACCACTAAACAAATAGGAGTCGAGATAATAATACGTGAATGCATAAATTAGAACAAATTATATAAGGAACTCCATGATTCATTTTTCAGCAGCAATGTTAAGTTTCTGTTTTTTCTTTCAATTCATGTGTGAGGCAGTATTAACATGATCACAAGTTGTCTTTAGCCTTCATAAATCTCATCACCAATCTTAATCTGAATAATTCACAGGTACAGAGAAATATGTACTTCAGATACATGACTTAGGGATGATAATGGGAGTCAAATTCACAAACAACAAATCATCAACCCATCTGTTCCCTCTTGAATGTAGCGACTAGTACACATTGGGATGTAGCAAAGAGTTAGGGCTTGCTGTATCAGCTACTATATTAATAATTCGAAGTATCTATCTGTTTGGTAGTGTTTTATGACAATTATTCGGAATTCTCAGATCCAAGTTGTGCTTGTCGAATAGAATATTCTTTCTTTTTTAAAAAAGGGATAGAATATTCTGAATGCCTGCTACTTCTATGGGGCGATACCGTGGTGGAACTAAAGAATAGCTTAGAATACCACTAGCCTGATTTAATGGCACAACTTTGATCTTCAGGAAATTATAATCCTGAAAATCTTAATGAAGGAAATGACCATTATGCCTACTAAGCAACATAATTGGACAAATGTCCTTTTTTGAAATCTGACAAGTGGGAAGTTTGCAGAGGCGAGGGGCATTACATCAAGAATTTGTCAGACCATGATGCGTCCTTAAACCGTATAGAGCAAGAGGGAGATTTCTGCATAGATATAGAGTACGTAAGAGAGAACTGTCTATCTATGTTATCTATATCAAATCCGCTATGAGTTATGTGATGCATGCATGATGCAATAATACAACAATCAAGAGGATGAAGATGAGGATTGTACCATACGCTAATTTGTGTTAGATTCCTGAATGGAATCAAATGCACATGTTCAAGAGCAGCAAACGATAGACTACTGCCATAGCTCAATAAATTGAAAGAAAATGTCAGATGAGTATTGTGCCACACACGGTCTTCAGATGTAATCTACTGGCACAAAACGTTGGCTGGAAATGCAAATGAATAGCCAAAAATGTCCTTTGATCTCAGACAGTGCAAACTTTTGGGTGTAACAATTGTTACGAAATTTATCTTGACAGGAAAAAAAAAGAAAAAGAAAAGGCGGTGAACCAATTGCATCCACCTATACATGTTCTGCATATAGCTAAAGAGCCAATCATCAGTCATGCAAAGCATTGTGGAAGAAGCCAAGAAGGATAACAAGAGGGAGCCCACGCGCTGATTGAGCCCAGGATGTCCTACAAGTGCTGGTGGGGGAGGACGTGATGTGCTGCAGGTCCTCGCGCCATCGCGCGGAACGACACTTTGACGGACGGCGACGGGCGACCTGAGAGCCGAGATGCCTTCGCCCACGCCGACCACGGCGGCCTTGCCAACACAAATGAATTGAAGTCGTCTTGCGTGAGGATATGGAGATGTGTTGGCCGCGATAAAGCGCTATCATCCGCGTTGGAAGGAAGTCCGCTCGGCGCTCGAGTCCACGGCCAGCAACAGATTGACAACCATGCAGCAGGGATTGTTGGATCACGGTGGATTGTGACTTTGTGAGCCGTGATTGCCGGAGCTGTACGTAGCACTGCAGGTGACGGGGGACGTGGCGCCGTTAGCTAGGGCGAGGCGGTGCACAAGGCTAGGCTTGCTGGGGTGGGGCGGCGGCGCTCGTGCGCACGGGGCGATGCGCTGGGCTGGGCGACAGCGGCGGCGCGTTATGTGGGCGGCGGCTGTGCGGCGCGTGGGGGCGCAGGGGCATGCGGATGGGCCAAGCGGCGTGTACCCGAGGGCGCCGGATATGGAGGTGGCCAGCCAGAGTGGGAAGAAGGGGCGTCGGTGGATCGGGGATCGGAGGATCGTGCCGCGTGTTCGCGGTGGACTCCAGGGGAGGAAGCGGGATGTGTTTCGCAATCAGCGCTTCCGTGATTAGCGGAGGGGCGGGGGATGGATCGACGGGACGGAAGGGAGGGCGAGTGGGGCTATCACAGTGGGATATTCCTAGGACGGAATCGGAAACAATTCACTCATAATCGCTGGATATCATCTTTTATCATATTTTAATTTTAATTTTAATATAGATATGGACATTTTCAAATATGAATACAAAACGGATGTCTCGGATTCAAATTTGTATTTAAATATTTACTCAATTCAACTCAAAGAATATATTGTTAATTTCAATATACTTGAATAAGATTTTACTACTAAGTTCATTGATAAAAAAACGAACTAAATGAAACTACACTTCTAATAATCTTTAATACCACATCGCAAAAAAAAACTCTAATACCAAAGTAAACTAATGAATAATATTTAATAAAATAATAAGTCAAGTGAAGAAATTTAAATAAAATGGTAGAAAAGAAGTAGCCATTTTGCTTTATTAATATTTTTTGGAACTACAAAATTATTACATGTAGATATAAAAATATTTGCATATATAACATAGACAAAGATAGCTCATAAAACTAATATATTTATCAATAAATATTTAATAATCAAATATATCAATTAATCAGATTTATATAAATATTTATCTTGAAATTATAAATATAAAATAATTTACATTAATAAAAAAAACTAAAGTATTAAAATAATTTTCAACTATAGATAAACAAACGGGCCGCCCAGCACGACTCGGCACGAGGCCGGTGAAAGCATGGCATAGCATGCCACCCGGCCGTACCGAGCTAGGTTCCGTGCCTGGCCGACGACCAAGCACAGCATTACAAGTCATTTTTCGAGCTGGATCAGTCCGAAAGTAAGCACGGGCCCAATACCAAACCAGGCCGGCCAGGAGCCCGCAGTCACAAAAACCTCTCATTCAAATATAGACTACAACTACACATCTACAAGTCTAGCATCATTCAAATACAAGTCTCAGATCATCCAAATCAATACAAGTAACCACATTCTCGGTTCAAGTTCAACAGACAACTAGAAATCTAGATTCTAGAATGGAGCCCAAGCGCCAAACTGCCAAGTTAGCCAAGTGAGGAAAAGTTGTGGTGGGCTCTTTTTTACTTTTTAGCAACTAAATATTGCAAACTATTGGAAAAAGATAATAGTTGAACTCTCTACTCATTTATAGCCACTTGGGATAATCAATCATTTAGCAAGTGTCTTTAAGGAGCTTTTGAGAGACTTTAACATAGACTAATTAGGCGGAATAGTCATTTTGGTTCCTCAACTATTGTTTGAGACTCAATTTCGTCTCTAAACTTTTAAAATAACTGTTTCCATCCTCAAAATCTATTTTTGGGTTCAATTTCACCAAAGTGGCCATTTTATTTCTCAAACTTTGGATTTCAAGCTCAGTTTCATCTATGAACTATGAAAGTATGTTTTAGTCCTCAAACCTTTTTCTTCCGCTCAACTTTATCCCTCGTGGAACGTCATACCATCGTGCCTGGTAATCTCAACCACCACCCAAGATTGGAGTAATAATAATAATAATAATAATAATAATAATAATAATAATAATAATAATAATAATAATAATAATAATAATAATAATAATAATAATAATAATAATAATAATAATAATCATAATCATCATCATCATCATCATCATCATCATCATCATCATCATCATCATCATCATAATATTCAGATGAAAAACATTATTAGTGAACGGTCTAAAAACTCTTTAGCGGACATTAGTGATTCTAATGTGTTATTTTAAATGCTATCTTGTAATGCTACTACATTGTTTTCTTTGGGAGTAATTATAGTTGCTATGAAGATTATTTAGTACCTTGAGAACGCAATGATGAATTATAACATCTACAGTTTTTTTCTTAGCTATCTCTAGTGTCATACCCGACTAATAATCAATTGTGAATAAAAAAATAATATTTTTCCATAACTAACAATAATATGTAGTTATTGAAATGAAAAAAATAAATTATAACTGAACTGTATGATATCAGATCCGATTTATTCATGTTTTGAGGATATTCAAATCTATATTTATGTTAATTTTAAAATGTGCATATTAATGTCGGAACTGAGCTGTCTGATTCAATAGCTGGGGACGGTGCTAGGGACACTAGTACCTGGCGATGACCATCCATCTCAAATCACGGGTGGTCCTAGAGCTGACCAGGTAAGACCGTAAGACATCATGGTGTTCCATGTAGGCCAAGGGATGAAGTTGAGCTAAAAAAAGATTAAGGACTAAAATTGTTAGAAGAGTCAAGGGCCTATTGGGTCTTAGCCCGTTATTGTTAATTAGTCGCTTGCTTAGGGATTAAGTAAGACCTCTTCTCTATATAAGGAGAGGAGATGTATCAATCTAATCAAGCAAGAGATTAGAAGGAAAAACCTTCTCTCTTATCGGCCGTGGGCGAAGCCCCGCGGCCGGCGTTCCCAGCGCATCTCACAGCCCTAGTGAAAGGTCTTGATGGCTAGAGGGGGGGTGAATAGCCTATTAAAATTTTCTACAACGACAAGCTAAACAAGTTTATCAATATAACAAATAGCGAGATGCGGGTTTTGCTTAGCCTATGGGTGTTTGCAAGCCACCTATCCAATTCATAATTCTAGTATTTGCACTCAACCGCACAAGTCAAACCGAGAAGTTAAGTACAACTACAACTAGCAAGCTACACAAGAGAACTACTCTAGCTAAGCTAACTAGCTAGCAAAGATAACTAAGAAATTAATACAAGAGAGATAGGAGGGTATCACCGAGGGGCGAAGTATTGAGCCAACCAATATGATCAACAATGAATACCAAGATAACCAAACACCGGGATCAATCAATCACAATATGAAAGTGATGACACGAAGATTTATCCCGAGGTTCACGTGCTTGCCGGCACGCTAGTCCCCGTTGTGTCCCTCTTCATCACGTGGTTCGGTGGCTAATCGGTCTCACACCGAGCCTCTCAAAAGGCACCACAAGAACCTACCAAATGGCAAAAGGTTGCAATGACACGAGCAATATACTAATGTTGCCTTTGGCGCTTCGCCGAGGTAGGCACAAACCCCTCACAATCACCGGAGGTGGCCAAGAACAATCACCAACTCTTGCCAACGCCTCCAAGCTGCTCCAAGCCGTCTAGGTGGCGGCAACCACCAAGAGAAACAAGAATCCCGCAGCAAATCAACCACCAAGTGCCAACTAGATGCTATCTCACAATGCAAATGCATTTGGATCACTCAATCTCACTTCGAATATGCAAAGAAGCAAGAGAGATGAGTGGGAGGGGAGTTGCTTAGCTCAAAGTGCTCACAAGTATGTCAAATGTTCGAGAGATGGAGCCTTGAGCCGGCCAACGAGTATTTATAGACGTACCCCTTCGAATATAGCCGTTAGAATCTTGAAACAGCCGAAGTCGCGTTGACCGGACGCGCTGGTCCAATTGACCGGACGCGCTGGTCGCGCAACGGCTAGTTTCGCGAAGCACCGACCGGACGCGCCGGTCGCAACGACCGGACGCGCCGGTCACGACCGGACGCACCGGTCCCGTAACTGACCGGACGCGCTGGTCAACCCTGAGCCACGCACAACGAACCAGCGACCGGACGCGCTGAAGAACTGACCGGACGCCACAGTGCCCGCGTCCGGTTGGAGTCCAGTAAGCTCCCTGGACGACCGGACGCGTCCGGTCGCCTGTGACCGGACGCGCCTCGCGTCCGATCAAACAACTGAAAAACGCGCAGACACTGAACACTGACCGGACGCGTCCGGTCAAACAGTGACCGCGTCCGGTCCAGCGTCCGGTCACCACTGTGACCCCCGTTTGCCTCCGTTTCTCTTTCCGACTTCCGGCGTAGTGAAAAATAGGCATTTCATTTCCCCAAAATCGCCTGAATCCCGCGCTCGCACGCTCGGCGGGAGGGAAAGAGGACCCCAAACCCTCTCTACCGCTTAAACTCCAACGCCATCACAAATGTGCTAACACCACCAAGTGATCATGTCATGTGCGAGAGTGTTAGCATTTTCACAATCATTTTTCGAGGCGTTATTAGCTCTATCCAAATGCATATGATCATGAAATACACACCTAGAGGCACTTAGGAGTTCAATAGCCGCGTCATTCCCCTCTTTATAGTACGGCTATCTATCCTATAATGTAACCACACCCACTAGGTGTCTTGGTTACTAAAACACAACCCTTAAGCATATACCTTTGCCTTGATCACGTAGGGTTGCGTCCAAATCCAAGTGTGGCCATCATGATCACCATTTCCATCTTGCCACCAACCTTGGAATGTACTAATCCTCATATGCTACATACAACTTAGGCATAGGATTAGTACTTAGGCATTGTCACTAATTACCAACACCAAACATAGAGCTTTCAATCTCCCCCTTGTTGGTAATTGGTGACAACCCTTTCACAAAGATATTATGATAAAATTTTGATTGAACCCATGTCACATTGTCCAAGTATATTACCATGTGTAAGAAGTATGGACAAGTGATCATGAATTCAAATTGATAGCAATGGCTCCCCCTACATGTATGCTATATGTTTGGATTTTGAAAACATACATGTTTAGATAGGTAAATGTAGGAGCATTGACTACCAATAGGTGCTAAGTGTTTTAGATTATAGACCTTTGAAGCGTGATACCATCGGAGTAGCGATAAACACCATCTTAGCACCTTGTGTAGTTAGATTCCACTTGGAAAAGCACAAACATAACTAGAAACCTCGTGAGATCAACATTATAAGCAAGGATCTAGTACCATTTTGAAAAACATGAAGCAAGAAAAATCTAACTATTTCCTATTCATACTAGTACCTCAATGCATCATTCAAATTATACTAGCAAGTCACCACACAAGCAATATATCGGAGAAAACGAAATGCATAACTATGCATCATACATATGAGGTGCACATAGAAATGCAACATTCATGTTTAAAAGCTTGCTCCCCCTACTTGTGTGCTTCTTTTATCAATTCTTCTTTTATCAATTCTCCCCCTTTAGGATCTTTGTGAAACATTTTCGAACATTTTCTCCCCCACAACATTTTTGAGTTCTATCTTTGTGAACAACATTTTCTCCCCCTTTGGCACCAATTGACCACAAGGAGCAAACTTTAGATAGATTATCATGTTGAAATATGGGGTGAGGATCAAGTTTATGATTCAACCTAGACTGCTTGCATAAATAAAATACTTCGGTTTGATCCAAGGGCAAGCTTCTTCACACCTCACTAGAAGGGTTATCATGCACCATATTGAAGCAAATATTTAGATAAGTTTTCTAGATTAAATACTTAGGATCACAAGCTACTTAAACAAGTTATATGCTACCACTAGATCATACAAGTCATGGAAATAATAGTGGCACCATATAAACTTCAAATTCATTTAATTTTCATGAATGATCCTAGAACATAAGAAATCATGACTAGATGCACTAAACATGTCATTAGTATAGAATGTATGACATGTCAACCAATTGTACCTTGGGGCTCGAAGGAGAGGCATGTCATATCATGGGAGTGCATCAACTCATGTTGGAGAAATCAAGTATGTTCAACTCATTCTTTAGCTTGTGAAATCTCTTCTCATCAAGTGGCTTGGTGAATAGATCGGCTAATTGATCTTCGGTGCCCACACTTTCAATAGCAATGTCACCCTTTTGTTGATGATCTCTAATAAAGTGATGGCGAACATCAATATGCTTTGTTCTTTGATGTTGAATCGGATTGTTAGTTAGCTTCACGGCACTTTCATTGTCACATAGCAATGGCACATTCTTGAAATTGATTCCAAAATCCTTCAATGTTGCCTTCATCCACAAGATTTGTGCACAACAACTACCCGCGGCGATGTATTCGGCTTCGGCGGTAGATAGTGCAATACTATTTTGTTTCTTGGATGACCATGAGACAAGTGATCTTCCCAACAATTGACATGTCCCGGAAGTGCTCTTTCTCTCCACTTTATCACCGGCATAGTCGGAATCTGAATATCCAACTAGCTCAAAACTTGCACCTTTGGGATACCACAATCCAACATCTTGTGTATGCTTTAAGTACCTCAATATTCTCTTTGTTGCCTTTAAATGACTTTCTCTTGGTGAGGCTTGAAATCTTGCACACATACATACACTAAACATCACATCGGGCCTTGATGCCGTCACATAGAGTAGGCTACCAATCATTGATCTATATAGCTTTTGATCCACCATGTTGCCACTCTTGTCACTATCCAAACTTCCACTAGTGCTCATTGGAGTTGTAATGCCCTTTGCATCTTCCATGCCAAACTTCTTGAGCATATCTTTGATGTACTTGGTTTGGCTCATAAATGTATCTTCTTTCATTTGTTTGATTTGAATTCCAAGAAAAAAACTAAGTTCACCAATCATTGACATTTCAAATTCCTTTGCCATCATTTTCCCAAACTCATCACAATAATCTTGATTGGTTGAACCGAATATGATATCATCAACATATATTTGCAATACAAATAAGTCTTTCTCAATCTTCTTGGTGAATAGTGTTGTATCAACTTTGCCCATGACAAATCCTTTGGATAGCAAGAAGTCCCTCAATCTTTCATACCATGCTCTAGGTGCTTGCTTTAATCCATACAAAGCCTTCCTTAACTTGTATACATGATTGGGTTTCTTGTCATCTTCAAAACCGGGAGGTTGCTCCACATACACCTCCTCTTGAATGTACCCATTGAGAAATGCACTCTTTACATCCATTTGATATAGCTTAATATTGTGAGCACAAGCATAGGCAAGTAAGATCCTAATTGCTTCCAATCTTGCAACCGGGGCATAAGTTTCACCAAAGTCAAGACCCTCTATTTGTGTGTAACCTTGAGCCACTAGTCTTGCTTTGTTCCTTACTACTATCCCATCTTGATCTTGCTTGTTGCGAAAGACCCATCTTGTTCCAATGACATTGTGATCCTTAGGCCTTTCAACTAGTTCTCATACTTCATTTCTCTTGAAGTTGTTGAGCTCTTCATGCATTGCATTTACCCAATCCGGATCTCTTAATGCTTTATCAATGTCCTTAGGTTCTTCCATTGACACAAAAGAAGAGTGACCACAAAATGATGTCAATCTTGATCTAGTTTGAACTCCTCTTTGTATGTCACCAATGATGGAATCCAATGGATGGTCTCTTGCAATGTTAGTTGATTGAAGTACTTGGACTTGATTGCTTGGATGTTGATGTTGATCATGAGTTAGAGATGATGAACTAGCCACTTGTTGATCTTGTTGCACTTGAGATGATGTACTAGCTTGATTTTGCAATAGAGAACCACTAGCTTGAGTGATTGGACTTTGGAGCACTTGATCTTTGTTGTCATCTACATTAATAACTTGCTTTGGTCTAATATCACCAATATCCATTTCTTTCATAGCATTACTCAATTGAGTTCCTCTCACATCATCCAAGTTATCTTCTTCATCTTGAGAGCCATTTGTTTCATCAAACTCAACATCATGCACTTCTTCAAGTAAACCACTAGCCAAATTCCAAACTCTATAAGCTTTGCTAGTAGTTGAATAACCAAGTAGAAATCCTTCATCACATTTCTTCTCAAACTTGCTTAATCTAGTGCCCTTCTTCAAGATGTAGCATTTGCAACCAAATACCCGAAAGTATGCAATGTTGGGCTTTCTTCCATTTAAGATCTCATATGGTGTCTTCTCTAGAAACTTGTGGCAATAGAGGCGGTTGCTATAGAAGCAAGTCGTGTTGATTGCTTCGGCCCAAAATGAATGACTCACATTATACTCATTCAACATTGATCTTGCCATATCAATTAAGGTTCTATTCTTCCTTTCAACTAGGCCATTTGATTGAGGTGTATACTTGGCCGAGAATTGATGCTTGATTCCAAGCTCCTCACATAGCTCATCAACTCTTGTGTTTCTAAACTCACTTCCATTGTCACTTCTTACTTTCTTGATTGTGGTCTCAAACTCATTTTGCACTCTCTTGATGAACTTCTTGAATATGTCAAATACATCACTCTTGTCCACAAGAAAGAATACCCATGTGTATCTAGTGAAATCATCCACAATCACAAAATCATACTTGTTGCCACCAATGCTTGTGTATGTAGTTGGCTCAAATAGATCCATGTGCAACAACTCAAATGCCTTGGAAGTACTCATAATGCTCTTCAATGGATGAGTGTTGCCTACTTGCTTTCTGACTTGACATGCACTACATAGCTTATCCTTCTCAAATGTGACATCCTTCAAGCCTCTAACTAAGTCATGCTTCACTAACTTGTTCAATTGCTTCATGCCAACATGACCAAGTCTTCTATGCCATAACCAACCCATACTTGATTTGGTGAGCAAGCATGTTGAAAGTTGAGTGTCACTAGCATTGAAATCAACCAAGTATAGATTCTCATATCTAAAGCCTTTGAAGATCAAGTTAGAGCCATCAACACTAACTATCTCCACATCATCAACACCAAATATGCACTTGAAACCGAGATCACATAATTGAGCAACCGACAAGTTGAAATTGAGCTTTTCAACTAGTAGCACATTGGAGATGCTATGATCATTTGAGATTGCAATCCTTCCAAGAGCCTTTACATCACCCTTGCTATTGTCACCAAATGTGATACTATCAATGTCACTATCATTTGATTTGAGAAAGTTGAACATTCTTGAATCACCGGTCATATGTTGAGAGCACCCACTATCAAGTACCCAATGCCTTCCTCCGGCCTTGTAATTAACCTACAAAACAATTTAATGTTTCTTAGGTACCCATACTTGCTTGGGTCCTTGGAGGTTAGTCACTAAGCTCTTTGGTACCCAAATGGCCTTCTTCTTTGGGCCCACAATTGGTGTACCAACAAACCTAGCATGCACACCTTTCTCACCCTTGGTAAGTACATAACAAGAATCAAAAGGAATGTAAGGTACATTAGCATTTTTCTTGTTCTTATTCATTTTATTGCATTTAATCTCTAGATGCCTAATTTGCTTGCATCTATTGCAATAACGACCATTGCCCTTCACAAAGCGAGGCTTTGGAGTAGCAAAGGCCGCCTTGCCCTTCTTGGGAGTATAGCCCAATCCCTCTTTGTTAAGGGAGAACCTTTGGCTACCCAAGCATTTTAGCAAGCGGGCATCCCCACCATAGGCGTTGCCTAATGCGCGGGTGAGATCATCCACCTCTCTCTTGAGAGTCTCAACCACAAGTGATGAATCACTAGTAGTAGAGGTAGAGTTGGTTGTGGTGGATGATGATGAGCTACATGAAGCATTAGTAGGACTAACAAATAAAGAATCATCAATAATATCACATGTTAGTCCAATATCACAAGTGACAATCACTTGCTCCTCCTTAGCTTCCTTCATGAACTTCTCCAACTTAAGGTCTTTTTCCTTGATGAGCTCAAGTAGAGTGGAGTGGGCTTCCTTAAGCCTAGTGTGAGCAATTTCAAGATCCTCGTGGTCTTCCTTTAGACACTCACGAGAAGCCTCTAGCTCATCAAAGGATTTCCTAAGAGCTTTGAGCTCTTGTTCAATTCCTTTGCACTCCTTACTCTTTTTGAGAGCAACAAGCTCCTCTATCAAGGCATCATTTTCATTGCTCTTGGCAATGAGCTCTTGTTCCAAGATTTTGTATTTCTTGGTTGTCCTCTTGTAGCCCTTGCTCATTTGATCTATTATGCCTAATAGATCATCCTTGGAGTAGTCCTCATCCTCCTCATCATCACTCCTACAATCATCACTAGCACAAGAATCATCATCACTATCATCATGTTTTACCTTGGTAGGCTTGGCCATAAGGCATGTTGATGTAGTGTCGAAGATGGATGGCTTGTTGGAGAGGGCGATGTTTGCAGTGGCTCGTCGAGTGATCCTCTCATCATCACTAGAGCTTTCATCATCATCACTATCGGAGTTGTCACTATCCCAAGTGACTACATAACTACCACCCTTCTTCTTCTTGTTGAAAGTGAAGCTCTTCTTTGCTTTCTTCTCCTTCTTGTTCTTCTTCAACTTTAACTCCCCATCATTATATCTTTTGTCTTCATAGGGGCACTTTGCCACTACATGATCGGGGCTATTGCAATTGTAGCAAAGCACCTCCTTTGCCTTCATGAAGTCCCTTCTCTTTCTTGCACCATAGCCTTTCTTCTTCATGAACCGACCCATCTTTTGCACTAGAAGGGCCATGATCTCATCATCAAATGGATCATCATCATCATCATCAACCTTGCTCTTGCCCTTAGAGGATGAAGCCTTGAATGCAATGGGCTTCTCTTGCTTGACCTTGGTTTCCTTCTTCTCTTCTACCTCATCTTCATCATCATTGTATTGGGCATCAGTCATTATATCTCCAAGCACATTGGTTGGTTTGACCTTGTCCAATCCCTCTCTAAAGATCATTCTTCTCAAGGTGGCAAACTTCTTGGGTAAGCACATCAAGAACTTGTGTGAGAAGTCCTTGTCCTCAACCTTCTCCCCAAGCCCCTTGAGATCATTGACAATGACTTGGAGCCTATAGAACATCTCCGGGATGGATTCATCATCCTTCATCTTGAATGTGGAGAACTTGTCCTTGAGCATATATAGTTTGGCACTTTTTACCGTTGAAGTGCCTTCATATGTTTCTTCAAGCCTTATCCAAAGCTCATTTGCCTTTTCAAGATCTTTGATTTGCTCAAATACTTTATCATCAATGGCACGATAGATTGTGTCAAGTGCCGCCGTATTGCATTGTTTGTTGATGCGGTCATTGGGAGTGAGGTTTTCCTCATCAAGAATGACGTATCCTTCTTTGGTCACATCCCAAACCTTCTCATGTATATTGCCTAGATATTGCTTCATCTTCCTTTTCTAATGATCAAAGGAAGAGACGCCATCAAAGAATGGAGGCTTGCCATTAACATGATTAAACATAACTTGAGCCATCTTACACCGAGGTTGTTAAGCCTTACAAACGGTGACCACGGCTCCGATACCACTTGAAAGGTCTTGATGGCTAGAGGGGGGGTGAATAGCCTATTAAAATTTTCTACAACGACAAGCTAAACAAGTTTATCAATATAACAAATAGCGAGATGCGAGTTTTGCTTAGCCTATGGGTGTTTGCAAGCCACCTATCCAATTCACAATTCTAGTATTTGCACTCAACCACACAAGTCAAACCGAGAAGTTAAGTACAACTACAACTAGCAAGCTACACAAGAGAACTACTCTAGCTAAGCTAACTAGCTAGCAAAGATAACTAAGAAATTAATACAAGAGAGATAGGAGGGTATCACCGAGGGGCGAAGTATTGAGCCAACCAATATGATCAACAATGAATACCAAGATAACCAAACACCGGGATCAATCAATCACAATATGAAAGTGATGACACGAAGATTTATCCCGAGGTTCACGTGCTTGCCGGCACGCTAGTCCCCGTTGTGTCCCTCTTCACCACGTGGTTCGGTGGCTAATCGGTCTCACACCGAGCCTCTCAAAAGGCACCACAAGAACCTACCAAATGGCAAAAGGTTGCAATGACACGAGCAATATACTAACGTTGCATTTGGCACTTCGCCGAGGTAGGCACAAACCCCTCACAATCACCGGAGGTGGCCAAGAACAATCACCAACTCTTGCCAACGCCTCCAAGCTGCTCCAAGCCGTCTAGGTGGCGGCAACCACCAAGAGAAACAAGAATCCCGCAGCAAATCAACCACCAAGTGCCAACTAGATGCTATCTCACAATGCAAATGCACTTGGATCACTCAATCTCACTTCGAATATGCAAAGAAGCAAGAGAGATGAGTGGGAGGGGAGTTGCTTAGCTCAAAGTGCTCACAAGTATGTCAAATGTTCGAGAGATGGAGCCTTGAGCCGGCCAACGAGTATTTATAGACGTACCCCTTCGAATATAGCCGTTAGAATCTTGAAACAGCCGAAGTCACGTTGACCGGACGCGCTGGTCCAATTGACCGGACGCGTCGGTCGCGCAACGGCTAGTTTCGCGAAGCACCGACCGGACGCGCCGGTCGCAACGACCGGACGCGCCGGTCACGACCGAACGCACCGGTCCCGTAACTGACCGGACGCGTTGGTCAACCCTGAGCCACACACAACGAACCAGCGACCGGACGCGCTGAAGAACTGACCGGACGCCACAGTGCCCGCGTCCGGTTGGAGTCCAGTAAGCTCCCTGGACGACCGGACGCGTCCGGTCGCCTGTGACCGGACGCGCCTCGCGTCCGATCAAACAACTGAAAAACACGCAGACAGTGGACACTGACCGGACGCGTCCGGTCAAACAGTGACCGCGTCCGGTCCAGCGTCCGGTCACCACTGTGACCCCCGTTTGCCTCCGTTTCTCTTTCCGACTTCCGGCGTAGTGGAAAATAGGCATTTCATTTCCCCAAAATCGCCTGAATCCCGCGCTCGCACGCTCGGCGGGAGGGAAAGAGGACCCCAAACCCTCTCTACCGCTTAAACTCCAACGCCATCACAAATGTGCTAACACCACCAAGTGATCATGTCATGTGCGAGAGTGTTAGCATTTTCACAATCATTTTTCAAGGCGTTATTAGCTCTATCCAAATGCATATGATCATGAAATGCACACCTAGAGGCACTTAGGAGTTCAATAGCCGCGTCATTCCCCTCTTTATAGTACAGCTATCTATCCTATAATGTAACCACACCCACTAGGTGTCTTGGTTACTAAAACACAACCCTTAAGCATATACCTTTGCCTTGATCACGTAGGGTTGCGTCCAAATCCAAGTGTGGCCATCATGATCACCATTTCCATCTTGCCACCAACCTTGGAATGTACTAATCCTCATATGCTACATACAACTTAGGAATAGGATTAGTACTTAGGCATTGTCACTAATTACCAACACCAAACATAGAGCTTTCACCTAGCCGCCGGGTTTCTGCCTCTAGCTCGTGAACAGTACCCGTGCGGTACTGTAGCGCCGCGGATACTGTAGCACCGCCGCCGCTCCCCTCGATTCTCTCCTCCCAATCCCAACGACGTCCATAACAATCTGGTATCAGAGATGCCAGGTTTCGATGAGTCGCTGTGGGATCAGCTCGCCAAGGCGCTGGCCGACATCAACGCATGGGTGACCACCATAGAGAGCCGTCAGGCGGCGTTTGCGCGCTAGGTGTCGGCGGCGGTGCGGCTGCAGGCGGCGGCGTGTGGCCTCCTGGCGCGCCGGCGAGTGCGGCGGCTGTGCGATCTGCAGCTGATTCAGCCCCGCACCCCGTCGCAGTTCCTCCAAGCTGTGCTTCGCCGCGCGAAGGCAGACACCGCACAGCAGATCAAGCAGCGAAAGGACATCACAGCGCAGCCGATGCTTATTCACCAAGTGTCGGCTGTGGTGCGGCTGCAGGCTGCTGCGCGCGGTCTCCGAGCACGGCAGCGGCTGCCGGAGATGCGCCAGAAGATGCGGGAGGCGGTCCTGGCGGCGGTGCGGTTACATGCTGCAGCACGCGGACTCTTGGCGCGACAGCAGGCGCGGAAGATGCGTGGGTTGCAGCTGGTGTCTGTGCCCCATGCCTCTTTGCTTCGCCACCAGGCTGCGCTTCGCCACATGGAGGGCCCTGATCTCGTCCGCTGCGTCATGGAGATCGGGCATGGCATCGCCACCTCGGGTGGCGAACTCGGCGTCTACAGCGCCGACGTTTGGGGACACGGGTGTGTGGCCACCCATAGGCAGACCTTAATTAGCGCTGTCGTGCTCCGGCACCGGCCGCCGCGAGGACGTCTCCGCTGGTCGCTATCGCGACTAATTCCTGGTGGCTATACCCGTGCACCCCTCTCGTTCCGGTGGGCTCCATGGGATCCAGGTGGCTACACACGTGCAGGTTTATCACGCGGAGGGTGTCCGCCGTATCTCCAAAAATCAAAAATAAAGAGTCGTAGTCTATTTCAGGTCAATAAAATAAGCCGAGATGTAAAAGACTTATTTTTAAGTGATAAGTTTGTGTCGAGTCGAGTTAGGTTGTAGCTCGAGGACGAGCTGCATGTCCAGGTGGGGTGTAGTGTTAGAAGAGTCAAGGGCCTATTGGGCCTTAGCCTGTTAGGGTTAATTAGTCACTTGCTTAGGGATTAAGTAAGACATCTTCTCTATATAAGGAGAGGAGATGTATCAATCTAATCAAGCAAGAGATTAGAAGGAAAAACCTTCTCTCTTGCCGGCCGTGGGCGAAGCCCCGCGGCCGGCGTTCCCAGCGCCCCTCACAGCCCTAGCCGCCGGCCTTCTGCCGCTCGCGCATGAACAGTACCCCGCGCGCGACTGTAGCGTGGGGGTACTGTAGCTCCGCCGCCACTCTCCTAACAGTACCCGCGGTACTGTAGCGCGTCGGTACTATAGCTCCGTCCTTCCGCTCTCTTCCTAACAGTACCCTAACAAAAATACACTTTGATAGTTCATAGATGACCGGGTACTTATATTTTTATAAATTTTTGAAGTCTAATTGACCTCTCTAACTTATCAAAGTAGTTTACCTCCCTCCGTGGCAAGTCTCATGACAAACTGATTTGTGAAATTCAGATGGCTTCTATGCATTGATCGGTTGGAGGCTTAAACTCTGAAGTTGAGTATGAATAACAACTTTTAGCTGCCTGCAACAGATTCTCCTGGGGTACATCCAGCATCAGTACGCGCAACTCATGGCAAGGGGGAACATCGACTCTGCAACTATGATCTCATTGCAGCAGTGACCATTGTTTACGTTCTTTTATTTTTAGATTTTTTATTAGAAAACCAAATTCTATTCTGGCCTCTACAAGAGTTTTGCACAGAATTCATCCTTATTGCAGTTCCAGCCTACGTTATCTTAGCTGCTGCTACTTCTTTTGGATGGCATAGAGCCACGTTGCCAAATGTTTTACTAGGCCCTTGTTTAGATTGAAGATTTTTTCAACCTGATGAATAGTACCACTTTCGTCTTATTTGACAAATATTTTCCAATCGTAGACCAACTAGGCTCAAAAGATTCATCTCGTGATTTTGAACTAAACTGTGTAATTAGATATTTTTTTTACCTACATTTAGTACTCCATGTAAGCGGCTAAAAATTGATGTGATGGAGAGAGAGTGAAAAAACTTGGAATTTTGAGGTGATCTAAACATGGGCTAGATGATCCAATCTTTTGATAAGGAGATTCTCATTCTGTACGTGCAAATGCTGTGTGCTTTGTATTCGATTCGCAGAGGTTTACAGTCCTTCACCGCAGGCCTGTAAGCCAAAATCAATCAGTTGGCAATTAGTCTACAATTCTTCAGCGCATGCAAATACTATGGCTGTGTTTAGTTCCTCAAAAAAAAACACTGTGCAAACAAAAGATTCTTCGTCACATCAAACTTGCGATACATGCATGGAGTACTAAATGTAGATGAAATCAAAAACTAATTGTACAGCTTGGTTGTACTTTGCGAGACGAACGTTTTGAACCTAATTAGTCAACGATTGGACACTATTTATCAAATAAAGCCAAAACGTGCTACAGTACTTTTTTTACACCTTTTCGCGGAACTAAACACACCCTATGTGTTCTGAGATTCCTGAACACAAGTTCCATCAAGCCATGTTCAGTTAAGGCCATTCCTGAGGGTCTGTTTAGTTGGTGACCAAAAGTTATCACGCCTAACCTTTGGCAAATTGTGGCTGCCAGAGAAAGTTTGACGAGCAAAATTGAAGCCACACTTGTGGCAAAGTTTGGCAAGAAAATAGGTCTATGACGTGTGAGATATGGTGCTAAAAATGTGTGGTACGCTGTAGTTATGGCAGCAAACTAAACAACTGCCATAAAAACTATGACATAACTAACTTGTGACCAGCCCACCATAAAAGTGTCCTTCGGTTAGCCCACTCCAGGATTCTACCATAGTAGCACATAGGAGTACTAAACTATATGATCTGCTATTTCTCAAAAAAAAAACTATATGATCTGCTGTGGCACACTTGATTCAGTCAAAATATGTTATTATTTTTTAAGCAAGGCACTGAATATTCACTTGCCTTAGATAGCTTCCAGTTGTTGGCAGCTACTTACAATGACATTTTCCTTATATGACAGTTACATCCTTGAGGGTAAGGAGCTCAAGTTCTACGTGAAGAATCTCCAAAGTAAGAAAGGCAAGTGTGCTGCAGCTTAGAGCATGTTCTTGGAGCGACCTATCTTATCTTTTGCTCTGGGTTTTGTTGGTCATCAAGTTCAAGTATGGTATCAAAATCTTGTTCCCATATTTGTTTGGAGATATATATTATACATCACAGTTTTATCGTATTTTCAAAGGAATATTAGCTCATATGATCCCTGAAATATTCAGGATGGAAGTATGGAACCTGAAATCTTCCATTTTTGTGCATATTCACTTTCTTTTATTTCAGTCTGCTTTGGTTTACTGTGCATTAATTCATTTCCCTCATGGTGTTACAGGGTTCAAGGAGAAAGATAATATCGGCATCAGCTCAGAAAAAGAGAAAGTCAAGTCACTTCCTGCAAGTTGAGGACAGCTTGTTGTTCAGGTCAACAAATTTCAATGGAAGTAGCCCTGTAGCAAAAGACAACAATTAGATTATTGATTAATAATATTTAACCAAGAAGAATATGGTCACCTTGACTTTTGCATATCTGCTGAAACAGAGTTTCTGCTCTGCTATGGTCACCTTGACTTCACATGCAGTTAACAAACTTTGGAGGCTAAGCCCTTGTTTAGATTAAAGATTTTTTCAACCTGATGAATAGTACCACTTTCGTCTTATTTGACAAATATTGTCCAATCGTAGACCAACTAGGCTCAAAAGATTCATCTCGTGATTTTAAACTAAACTGTGTAATTAGATATTTTTTTACCTACATTTAGTACTCCATGCAAGCGGCTAAAAATTGATGTGATGGAGAGAGAGTGAAAAAACTTGGAATTTTGAGGTGATCTAAACATGGGCTAAATATCCTAGACCTGACAACTGAAAATTACATCGTTCACACAATTCGCAGCTAAACTCATGTTTAGATCACCTCAAAATTCCAAGTTTTTTCACTCTCTCTCTCCATCACATCAATTTTTAGCCGCTTGTATGGAGTACTAAATATAGGTAAAAAAATATCTAATTACACAGTTTAGTTCAAAATCACGAGATGAATCTTTTGAGCCTAGTTGGTCTACGATTGAACAATATTTGTCAAATAAGACGAAAGTGATACTATTCATCAGGTTGAAAAAATATTCAATCTAAACAAGGGCTAAGGTTCCACCACGTAAAAATTGTAGTTGACATTGCCCAGAAACTGTGTGTTCAGTGCCTAGAATTCACTATGGCTTTTTTGTGTGTTTTTAAAGGCTTAGGGCCTCTTTGGGAGGGCTCTCGCCGGCTCCGGCTCTTCCACTGTAGCAGCACTGTAGCGTGAAGGAGCCGGAGCCGGGGAGCCCAAAAAACGAGCTTCTCCGGCTCCGGTGGTGTCAGTGAGAGGAGAAAGGAGGAGAGAGAAAACCGGCTCCGTGCTACAGTGCTGCTACAGTGACCGCCGAAGAGGAGCCGGAGCCAGTTGAAGCCGTGCCAAAGAGGCTCTTAAAGTGTTGAGAACTGAAAAGATGACCTTGCTATTGATGGATCAACCAGTTCTTAACCAACTGGAAACGTATGACATATGTTTGTCGAAGCTTACAATCTTTGCCATACTGTCTAGTTGGATGTAATCAACTGCTTGTATTCTTGCTAATCTATAGTATGCAAATATCCACTTTCTTCTATGTAATCAGACTAGAAGATAATGCATTTGTTGCAGGGCTTTGTATACATAGCACTTGCAAACATTAATCCCTGCCTGAATCCTAACCAAAAGGGATTTAATCCCCAAGGGGTTTGAGTGACACGGGAGAGATTCACTCAATCCCTCCCTAAGTAGCTAAGTTCCCCTGTTAACCAAACATAGCCTGAATGTTGTGGGCCTTGTTTAGATGACATCAAAATTCCAAGTTTTTTCACTCTCTCTCCATCACATCAATTTTTAGCCGCTTGCATGGAGTATTAAATGTAGATAAAAAAAATAACTAATTACACAGTTTAGTTGGAAATCACGAGATGAATCTTTTGAGCCTAGTTGGTCCACGATTGGACAATATTTGTCAAATAAGACGAAAGTGGTACTATTCATCGGGCTGAAATTTTTTCAGCATCTAAACGAGGCCGTGGTTGCCTGACAAATTTTGACATTGGCAAAATGCTATCCACCGAATTCCAAACATACAGCACAAAATTCACACCTGAACTTATCCAAGCACAGTACATACGTCAAATCTGACAACTCAAAAGCCATCGAAATGGTAAACATATATACCACATAATACGAGAGGTTTCATTAGACCAGAACCACGAACTGAACATGCTAAAGGCAGTAACTACATTCAGACAGCATTTCAGAAGCACATTTCATTTCCATTACGATAGGACAGACCACCATCACAGAAGCATCAGTACACTACGAACACCACCTGGGTACTAGTAACATGCCAACAGAAGAAACCAAGAGAAGCACGGATTCTACAAGCAGACACTGAGGAAAGGATCCAACAACGGCGGCGACGACGACGGGAGCTCAGGCCCTCTCGCCCCTGATGCGGCGCGCGAGCTGGATGTCCTTGGGCATGATGGTGACGCGCTTGGCGTGGATGGCGCAGAGGTTGGTGTCCTCGAAGAGCCCCACGAGGTATGCCTCGGCGGCCTCCTGCAGCGCGGCGACGGCGGAGGACTGGAAGCGGAGGTCCGTCTTGAAGTCCTGCGCGATCTCGCGGACGAGGCGCTGGAAGGGGAGCTTGCGGATGAGCAGCTCCGTGCTCTTCTGGTACTTGCGGATCTCCCGGAGAGCGACGGTGCCGGGGCGGAAGCGGTGGGGCTTCTTCACGCCGCCGGTGGCCGGCGCCGACTTGCGCGCCGCCTTGGTCGCCAGCTGCTTGCGGGGCGCCTTGCCGCCCGTCGACTTGCGCGCCGTCTGCTTCGTGCGGGCCATCGGGGGCTTGGTGCTTGGCGCGGAGGACGGCGAGCCGGTGGCGGCGGTGGATTGGGGAGGAGTCGATTTGCTGGGAGATTTGAGAGTGATGAGAGGCGGCCGGGTGGGGCGAGTATTTGTAGGTGGGAGGGAGAAAGCTGGGGAGGATGCGGGAGCCGAAATTTTTTCGGGAGATGGCGCATGGATGAAGAGGCGTCGGATTGGATGGGATGGACGGTGAGATGAGGCGGATAGGCGGAGGCCGCGTAGCGATCCGCGTGGTGGGTGACGGCGGGTTTCTATTGGCTGGTGTTGAGTTGGGAGGATCGACAGACCTAGTATGGGTCAGCGTGTGAAGGATATTTTTTGGTACCACCGCGGTTTGGCCGTGAAAATGAAACGGCAAGGAGGCGGGTTAAGTAAAAATACGGGCTCAGTCGCTTGATTTATCAGCCGTACTTTTTCAGTGAAGAAATAATATTTTTCTCTTACAATAAATTAGTAAATAGTACTTTCTGTCATGGCTTTTCAGTGAAGCGAACAGGGACGTGATGACAGCGACAAAGGTTATGGAAGTGAACTAATGTTTTTGTGTTTGGGTCGCTGGATTGTGATTTTGGTTTCGAAAAAATTTCGGAATGGAGCGTGCTAACACATATATATAATACATTTACTCCACTTAATATTTTTCCGCATGCAACGTGGAACAGTGGAAGGGATTCTTCCTCAGGAAGTTTGTGTCTTTATGTGAAATTTGTGTGAAGTCAAAACATGATTGTCATAATATGAAAGTTATACAACATATAGGTGGACACATGGATAATATTATTTGATTCATTGTAGAAAACACTTCCGTAATACATAATTTTCCTATTTAAAGCATTATAATTGTAAAAATGTCATACCATGAACCGTTTTGATGTTCCAAACAACTTACATTCGGAACCATAGTGAGTACACAAATTGTAGGTTTAGAGATCAAGTATGTATAGAACTATTGTTTAGACACAAGCTCTCAGGCGGGTCTTTTTTAATGCTTGAAAGAGAGTACTGTTTTAACAATATTGTACTCCCTCCGTTCCGATCCATAGCTCATTTTGACTTTTATAGATACACAATTTTTTTTGTATGTAGACATATCATATATCTTGGTGTATAATAAAACTAGGTATCTAGAAAAGCCAAAATGATCTATAATTTGGGACATAGGGTGGTAGCTTTCAAAATTACAAATTTTGTGACATCTAATGTAACACCCTAGGTGTTTGGCTCCCACAAATTGCATGTTCATTTCATAAACACGTGCATCATTTATCTCATCATGCAATTGTCACTTTGAAACATGTGTATGCAACATTCTCAATTATGTTTGTTTCATACATGATTGCTTGTAAATTATGGTTAGTACAGCATGTAAATGCAACATGAGTTCTCATACCTTGAAACATGGCAACATTGTAGTGTAACATGACAAGCTTAAACTTGCAACAAAGCTATGAAACATGTGAAACATGGTTTTGCAATAATAGAGTAATTTGAGTGTTTTGTTTGTTTCATCACATGTGTTACTTAGAAGTTGGTGTAGCACTTGTGTAGAGTGGTTAATTATGGTCTAATACACCTTAACTACACTTAGGGTAACTGGTGGAACATTGTTCATGTGGACCTAAATGACTAATTTGCCCTCTAGGTGAGGTTTGACCTAGAGATGACCTATAGAGTGCCCTAGTTTGACTGATTGAAAAGTCTAACCTAGAGATCTTGCATGGATGTGCACCCTTTACCAAAGTTGTAGCAAATTTATCAAGGAACAAAAGTCTCAATATGGCCATCTCATGAAAATGGCTGGAAGATGCCCAAACAGGGCCCACAAGTTAGTAGAAGTGTTGTTTGACACTTAGCAAATTTTGGCTAAGTCTTCACTGGATAACAGTTTGAAGTGCCCTACTTTGGGACCTTGTAACTTGCAAACTAGACCCAACCAGCCCTAACCAATATTGACATAATTGTAGTGCTCACATAGCTCTATGTTTTTGTCAATAGCACCATCACCTAGTTCTCACTGGTTAAGGAGGTAGAGAGCGTCGAAAACCGGGTTTCAGTCGGTTTAACTGAAACTCAGTTTCAGTTTCCATGTGACCCACTTTGGAGAGTCATAACTCACTAACTAAGCCGAATCAGTCCAAGCTTCAATTGACAATATTGTAGTACGCCTGTAGCTCTACAAGTTTTCTAATATCACCTACAGCTAACTCGAGCTAGATTAGGAGTAATAGGGTTTCAAAATGTCGCTGACAGTCGGCCATCGGGGCTTTGATTCAGTCATGGTCAGAGGCCTCAGTCGCTCGACGTGGTCGACCGGTTCAGAAACCGACCACCGTGTGGCGTGCATGCCATGGCGGCCTCTCCACATCGCGCGCGCGTGTTCACTGTGAAAGCTAGGCCGACCCCTCGCTCACTCCCTCTCTCTCTCTCTCGCCATTACTCTTCACCGTCTCCCTCTCTGAGCCGAACGATGACCGGAGAAGGCAGCGACCGCCACCGAGCAAATCACCCAGTGGCGGAGCTAGAGCAAATCCGAAGGGGGTGCACCTTGCCTTGTGGGTGCAAAGATCTTTAACAAGTGGATGCAAATATGGTGAAAATTTGGCTCTTTCCACTGTCTTTTTAATTTTGCGTGGGTGCGGCTGCACCCACGGCCAGCAATGTAGCTCCGCTCCTGAAATCACCCAAACCCGAGCATCATTGTCCGATTCCTCTGAGCCACAGCACCGCCTCGAACCCCTCCACGTCCTCGACCGCACCGAGCATCCGTTTTCGCCCCAGGTAGAGCGGAAAAGGTCGCTTCTTCTCCACCGCCATGCTCGGAGCTCCGCCCACCTTGCGTTTTACCGTGGCCGGAGCTTTGGGCCGTACACCAGCTGCCATCCTCCCTTTCTAATTTTCGGACCCAGTTTTTCTTCGCCCTCCACCGTGCTTTTCGATGGAAGTATCTTGTATTAGGGTCTCCATCCTTAAGCCAGGAAATCCTAGACCGTTGAAGCCACATTAATTCTTCTCTGTAAAGAAGTTCATCAAGTTGATGTCGAATACTTATGATCTCCGCACGTCTTTGAATCAGGTCGGCACTCTCCAACTGCTGTAATTCTTTACGGAGTGCCTCAATTTTCTTTGTAACTTGTCCGAAATTGGCCACTCCATGCCTTCAGGTCTTCCACCATTTTCTTTAAATTTTGCACCGTCACACCCAGATGGTCTCCCTTGTCACGCCCAGCCCAGGACGTTTCCACCACGCCATTCAGGCCCTCTGCTCTTTCCCACATGACTTCATAGCAAAAGGTCTTGCTGCTGGTGCTCCGGTCTCTCTTCCCCTGTAATCTGAGAAGGAGAACCATATGGTCCGATCTGGGTGAACATAAATGAGAAATATGAGCATTAGGATATACATTAGACCAATCATAATTTGCAACGCCTCGATCAAAGCGCACGTGCACATTTGCCCTTCCATCCCTATTATTATTATAAGTCCAGGGGGTGCCAGAAAAACCTATGTCCTGCAAATCACAATGGCTCAACACCTCTCTAAAATCCAACATTTTGTCTCAAGTCCCGATACCAATTATAAAGAACCAATGTGGTTGGGAGAGATTTCAGATAGGAACAGCAATAATAATAGGAAGAACAGAAGTAGCATGGCAGGATTCCGTGAGACGAGGTTGTTCAGATACAAAAATGAGGTTATATTCTTGGTTGCCTTCAACCGTGATCGCGTCCGGCTTATAACTCGCCTCCAACGCATACACTGGGGCCTTCTACCATACTCCTACAGGCTACCACTCACATAACACTCTGGCCCAAAGCGGCTCTAGCTACAGCCGTATCCTACGGCTCAGTTTGCTCCGAGATTCGTGCAGGTCAACCCACTCTTACACACAGTCTAAAAAAGGCACTGGCGCATGGATTTTTTTTAACAAAAAGCATTGACGCACGAATCTTGAAGCAAAATGGACGCTGGGAGATAAAGAGCGGGTGCACAACCTGTTGTGGTTTGTATTTATCGCGACCGTCCTTTTCTCCATCTCCATGGTATTTGGTCTCCCCGTGGACCTAGTTCCTCTACCTGCATTTGCTATCTTATTTTGTTTGCAATGTTTATTGCAACTTGTTGGAGCAGGTTTGTCTGAAATGGCCATGATGGCGGAGGCAGAGGTGTGCTGGGTTTGGACTCTATGACGTACAGGGTGTTTTTTTCTATATTTTGTTCTAATTCTGGGAGCTGATTCAGGTGGCTTGGAAGTTGGAACTGATGGATTAGTTGGACTTTAAGCATAACTACGATATAGAGTAAACCTGGTTGTATGATTTGTTTTCAATAATTTTTTCTCTGTGCGAAGTACACTGTAACAGCGTTAAGCATCAAACATCATTATGCAGATTTGCCTAAGACTACCCATAGTGTGCTCGAGGGCTCGAGGCTGAATAATGCTACTTTTATCGATGGTTGAGAAAACATCTCAACAGCACAATGTTGAGCATCGGTATGTATGTGGCTGTGGGACCAATGTCAGAAACACCGTAGTATTTCATTCCTGCGCACGCGAGTGCATCAACGTCGGCTGAGAAAAAAAATTTACTTCCTCCGCGTCAATGAAAGTAGATGACTCAATGTTGAGCTTTTTTTAACTTACCATAGTTTCCACAGTGGTACTACCCGGTGCTGAAAGAAGAGAGGGTTTCAGCATCAACTTGTACCAACGTTGTGGGTAGTATAATTGACTTGAAAGAATACAAAGTAGGGAAAGAAAATATCAAACAGAGGCTCCAAACTTTAAGCTTATAAACACTCTCTCCTTTATTTTCTTTTCAGATGTTCTCATGCACTAATCTTTCGTTTATTCCTTGTCAATTTTTGTTTGTTACTGCGGTTGGAAAACTGCTCAGTGCAATCATGAACATGGTTCTTTATTTTAGATATTTCAGTTTACACAGCATATGGTATTTTATTAACAGGAAGGGTTTAACATATCAGCTTCCACTACTCTATGTTTAGTGAACCGTCGGATCTATCTCCTCGATGATCACAAAGGATTTTTATTTTGAATGAATAGAACAAACTCAGTCTGTACAATCCTACACACTCCTGAAAAAAACTATAAAACATAAGGAATCGTATGCTATAATCACATCCATACAAATCAGTGTGTGCATTTGTTTCACGTGCTAAAATGAATTTAGTGTAAACTTGTAATACAGTACTACATGTTCTGGATGGACTCCTGGCTCCCCGACGGACCCATCTGCCGCACTGCACCGAACCTCTTCAGGGCCGTCGCACGACACCGCCGCAAATGCTCCGTCAAAGGCAGCGGTGCTAGGCGAATACTTCCGCCTCTGGGACGCCGTGGAGCTCGTCCGCCTCCGGCGACTACTCCACCTCCTCTATGTACCGCGCGTTCTTCATCGGCATGACTTCTCTCCCGGGCGCCACGCTTGTCTGGAAGGCTGCCGTCCCACCCAAGGTGAAGTTCTTCTTCTGGCTCGCGCTCCATGGCCGCCTTTGGACCGTGGAACGGCGCCACCGACATGGACTCCAGCCGCATGGTACACGCATACTTTGTGACCAAGCAGATGAGACCACGGACCATCTGCTCTGTTCCTGCGTGTTCACGCGAGAAGTCTGGGCACGCCTCTTCGTTACCAGACTGGTGGCTCCTGGCTCATGGCGCTATGCCGGCTGACAGTCGTCACACATTCGACTCTCTCGTGCTCATCACCTCCTGGCTCGTCTGGAAAGAGCGCAACGCTAGGACCTTCGGCGGCATCTCGCGAACGACGTCGCAGCTGATCGACGCGATCACCGCCGAGCTGCACAGCTACGTCGCGGCGGGCTTCCGCTGCCTTGCGACGTTCTTGCACCTCCTCGCCTAATCTTGCTCGGCGTGCATACTTTCAGTCGCTCAGTTGTATCTTCTTTAGTTACATCAATTGGCTGCGCCGTTTGAGCCGGCGATTTGTGTATTGTGTTGTGGTGCCTGGGTCATGGAACCTCGCCATGGCCTTATACGCCGTTGTAATTTCTTTGCTGAACTCTAACTTCGCTTAATGAGAATCGTGCTCAGCGCGTTTTCGAAAAAAAAATCCTGGCGAATAACCGGGCAACAAGACGGGGCTAAAGGCTGTAGCGGAGGCAACGATTCGGTTCCTGGATAAGGCAGTGAAGCCAACGCTTGTTGGTGGCCAAATTTGCCTATGGCAAATGCACAAAGGCATTTGTCGATATGGTAAGATGCCAGCAGCTATTCCTATGATCAGCGGCAAGCATGTTGCATCCTTGCAATGCATGTTCACTATGTGGCTGAGGAACATAAAATAATTATTATTCCTCATTTGTTCATCGTGTTCATAGATTCAGTGACAAATTCTTCACTTTCTTTCATCATTGTGTTCATAGATTTATTACAAAAAACAAATCCTTCATTTTGACTTTGTTTTGATATCTATTTATGTTCGAGTTTGGACCAGACAACTGGGATCAAGGCTATCAGGCTCCAACAATGGCAGTGTCCAGCTTTATACCTGCAGAGACTTCCCTCGCCCTTGTTGGATGACATCTATTTGCTCAACCATCCGACGTTTCCCAGTTTGATTTTGTCACGTTTCCCTTCACCATCTGCAGGTAAAATGGTGTGCCAAACTGGATATACTAGTTGCCAAATGTTGACATACTGCTGATGCATTATGAACCTATATGATCACAAAGGACTAGAAATCTGCTGATGAGGCATGCAGATGTGCATCTAGTAGTACCTCTACCATAGATGCACCAGACATGCTAATGAAACGAACAAATTCAGATATTAGCAGAAATCATGTCTGAAAATCTAGTGCTAAATAACGGTTTGTTCAGGGTAATGGTTGCCTGAATGTCAAGGTGCATGA
Organism: Saccharum hybrid cultivar R570; assembly: GCA_038087645.1. Classification (NCBI taxonomy): domain Eukaryota; kingdom Viridiplantae; phylum Streptophyta; class Magnoliopsida; order Poales; family Poaceae; genus Saccharum; species Saccharum hybrid cultivar. Next base: position 3,919,412 of record JAQSUU010000190.1, on the reverse strand, counting down.
AATTATGCCACTTACTCTATCCAAAGTATACACAACTAATATAGCACATATATTCAGAGCAACCAAAGGTAATCCCGGATTGAACACAGTAAAGGCATGTTCAGTTAATCCCCATTCCAAACAAATTGGAGGATCTAAAGGGATTGAAAGCTTAACTTGAAGACATTCAATTCCCTCACATTGGAGAGTAACCGAACAAGCTAATGGGATTGAGAGATTTCAATAGCAAATTCCATTTCCATTAAGATAACAGACTACCATAACATCAGCATCAGTGCAAGATAAACAAGCAGGTTACCCAGCGACCGAACAACTCTCTAGGACTACGAACAGGCATAATGTTACCAACATGCCGGTGCCAACAGAAGGAAACAAGACAAGCACAAATCCTACAAGCAGCCACGAAGCTACGACGACGACGACGGCTTCAGGGGGAGGAGAAGCCCGCCTCGCTCAGGCCCTCTCGCCCCTGATGCGGCGCGCGAGCTGGATGTCCTTGGGCATGATGGTGACGCGCTTGGCGTGGATGGCGCAGAGGTTGGTGTCCTCGAAGAGCCCCACGAGGTATGCCTCGGCGGCCTCCTGCAGCGCGGCGACGGCGGAGGACTGGAAGCGGAGGTCGGTCTTGAAGTCCTGCGCGATCTCGCGGACGAGGCGCTGGAAGGGGAGCTTCCGGATGAGCAGCTCCGTGCTCTTCTGGTACTTGCGGATCTCCCGGAGCGCGACGGTGCCGGGGCGGAAGCGGTGGGGCTTCTTCACGCCGCCGGTGGCCGGCGCCGACTTGCGCGCCGCCTTGGTCGCCAGCTGCTTGCGGGGCGCCTTGCCGCCAGTCGACTTGCGCGCCGTCTGCTTCGTGCGGGCCATCGGGGGCTTCGCTGCTTGGCGCGGAGGACGGCGAGCCGGAGGCGGCGGTGGATTTAGAGAGGAGTTGATTTGCTGGGGGATTTGGGAGTGAAGTGATGTGATGCGTTGGGATGGAGCGGATCTTTATAGAGCCGAGAACTTTTTCGGGGGATGGGCGCGGTGACGGAGTGGCGTTGGATGGGAATGGACGGCGCCGATGAGGTGGAGGCGGAGTCACGATCCGCGTGATGGGTGGCGCTGGGCTCCTATTGGCTAGGACTGAATGGCGAGGATCGGAGGGCCTACTGGTCGGTGGGTACAGATGGTTTTCGGCTTCTTTTTTTTTTTTGAAACGGGTTTTCGGCTTCCTTTGAAACCCGCGCGCCACCTCGCCAATTTGGTTTGGCCGGGGCGGGTGAAAACCTGAAAATGAGGCCCGGGCGCCTGGCGGTGAAAATATGAGAGTATGAGACTGGCGGACCTGGCGCGGACTACGGAAACAAAATAAAAAAAATGAAACGAAAGAAAAAAGGATTGCCAAGCCACACACGCTGGCTGGTTGATGTTTGGTTTGCATAGAAATTGTGGCAATCGCAAGCTTCTTCAGTAACCTTTGAACTGGTACAAAAATGGGAACTAATTCCAAGTGTTTTTTTCTGAAATGTTTCTTTGTTTATAGTGTTTGGCAATGATTCTAGTAATTATATGCAAACGCACTTACAATGACTTTACCGTAATCATTTTTTTCGTCAATACACCAACTACCCAAAGAACACCAAAGACAAGGTATGTCTCTTCTCACTGATCAATCACTGCAGATAGCCCAAAATGTATGCTGTGTGATTTAGAAATTATTTAAAAACGTACGAATTTTATCCTTATTGTAGCTCATTTTAGCGCACTGTTGTTTTGAAAATGTTGAAATGGTGACATGCTTACTATCTTTTGTTTCAAAGTACCAACTTGTGAGTTGTGACTGCCATGGATAATGGTAGATGAGAAACCATACAACTTGATTTCTGTTGTTTATGCAAAATTGTGCCATGCAGTTGGAATTTGTGGTTATAAACAGTATTGAAATAACCTGGAATAACACTAAGCGATTCAAAGCTTGATAATTGATGGAGTTTTCGACCTCAACAATGCATATCAACGTACCACTCACAAGTAATCAGAAGGGTAGCATACGAGACAAATATTTATACTGGTTCAGGTATATAGTACCCTACGCCCAATTTAGAGTAAATCTCTTTTATCTCGCGTGCTTGAGTTATAAGAGCAAGGGTAATGGATACGCCCGCTCTGCCGGCTGCAAGAATCCACGTCACACGGGCTGCGTGGTGGACCCTACCGATATTTAATGCCCATCTGCAACGTGGAAGAACGGGAATGGGAAAGCAGCAGCAACAATGCATTTCACCAGCTCGTTGCCGGCATTTCACGAGTCGTCCGCTTTCTTCTCTCTCCTGCTTTCTCTCTCTCCCACGTCAGATCTCGCCTGCCCCCGCCGCTTATAATACTTGCTCTAAGGGGTTGTTGAATTTTCTATTGGGTACTAATATGGAGAGCTCCCTAGCCCGCCTTATATACTATGGGGTAGGGTTATATAGATGGCGATCCGTTTACATATATATGTTTCCTAGTTAGTTATAATAAAATAATAATAATAGAATGATTAATGTATCTCGTCGAAGTCCACGCCCAAGCTCTCTAGGTCGGGTTGCTTGATCACCAGAGACGGAACCAGGGGGCTAGCAGGGGTCGTGGCCTCCCCAAACACAGTAAGTTTTCTTTAATACTTATATAAATATATGAATTTACAGCTAAAAATATCAATTTTCACCTATTTTTTATTCAAATATTATGATTTTGGTTATAAATAGTGTAAAATATTTTAAAAGTTGTTGAATCATATAATTACATATATTTTAGCACACTAACAAAATATGATCATATTTGTTTGGCCCCCTAGTTAGAATCGCTGGTTCTTGATCGCTACGTCTTTGCCAGCCTTGGTCCATCCCGATGGCAATGGGCTCATATCGAGGTGGTGAGCTGCCGTGGGTCCATATGATAGACAATGACCTATAGTTTCTTTCTATAGGGTGTGTTTAGTTCCCCTGAAAAGGGTGAAAAATGTACTGTAGCATGTTTGAGTTTAATTTGGCAAATAGTGTCCAACCGTTGACTAATTAGGTTTAAAACGTTCGTCTCGCAAAGTACAATAAAGCTGTACAATTAATTTTTTATTTCATCTACATTTATGCCCTGTTTGGTTCATGGATGTTAAAGTTTAACTCCCATCACATCAATATTGCGGCAAATGCATGAAGTACTAAATATAGACTAATTGCATGCATGTCGGCACAGATTAGTAGTAATTTACGAGACGAATCTATTAAGCCTAATTAGTCCAAAATTAAAATTTTTTTGTCAAATAAGACGAAAGTGCTACAGTGTTGTTAAACTTTAACACCTCTAACCAAACAAGCCCTTAGTACTCCATGCATGTATCACAAGTTTGATGTGACGGGGAATCTTTTTTTTGCATAGTGCTTTTTTTAGAGGAACTAAACACAGCCGTAGTTTTATAGACATTTATTTTCATGACTCGTGGAGAGTTGGTAATCGTGCCGAGAGATGAAACTCATTTTCTTCTCTCTGTTCTTAAAAATGTTGCCATATCATAAAAAAACGCTTATGTGACAGCTTATTAATAGCAAATGAAACTCTAATGAAATGTCCACTGAGACTAACCTAAGTAAGGCAGTGTTTAGATCCAAAATTTTTAGCAAAAAGTTCATGTAGCACTTTTCGTTGTTATTTGGTAAAATTTGTCCAATCATGGACTAACTAGGTTCAAAAGATTTGTCTCGACATTTACAGACAAACTGTGTAATTAATTATTTTTTTACCTACATTTAATGCTCCATGCATGCGTCAAAAGATTCGATATGACGGAAAATCTTATAAAATTTTTGGAAGTTTAAAAGATCTAAACACACCCTAAATGGAACGCTGTCAAAATCAGTTATAAGGACCTCACGATTATATCGTATTTTTATACAAAGACACTGACAAATAATTAAAATAAAATTAAACCCATTGCTTAAAATTGTTTCAATAGATCTGTTCGGACATTATTATCAACAAATTCCTAATAAAACAAAAACATGTTTTTGTATTAAAAAAATGGTCATCCCAAAGGCCCCATCTCACGCCGCGCGGCCCAGCCCAACAGACCCGCTTCCTCTCCGACCCACCCCGCGGGTGCGGAAGCTTCTTCGTCCCCTCCTCCCCCGTGCTCATCACATCTCCCCCATTTCGCCGCCTCCTCCGACCTCGCCGTTCTCCTCTCGCTCCGGTGAGTCCAGATCCGTCTCTTTTTTTCGTGATTCATGGAAGGCGTCTGTTTTTTCATTCCTTAGGGTTGATCCCTGCTGTCCTCTGCAGTTGGATTGGGCTCTTCATCTGCTCGCCGCAGTTCGTCAGTCCCCCATGTGAGTAATCCGATCTGATCCATCCCCATCCATACTCTCTTCCTTGCGGTCTACTCTCGCTGATCTGTATCCAAGCATCGCGCGTGGATCGACCGGATTCCCGTTGACGATGCTTGGATCGGTTGTGCCTCTAGAAATTCGTGGATTTACTTCCTGATGACAAATCCGTGGATGCTTGTTTACTCCTTGAGAAATTCGTGGATGCAATGTAGTGGATTTGATAGACGAGCATCAGGAGCGTTGCTTATTGGCACCGCGCGTTGAATTACTTGTTGCTCGGTCTAGGGGTGCCAGCCTCACCCAGCCTGCGGCTTTGGCAGGATCGATAGGATGACGCATGGGTCACCACTCACCAAACAAACAGTTGCATCGTCTTTGTTTATGTATGATTCCTGATGTTTGTGTTTGTGCCATTGTTCTTTGGTGTGAAGTGTGAATGCTTTCATCGGTACTGATCAGTGTTCTAAAAACTGTTTAGAATCTAGGAAGAAGGTTAGGCAGCTTGTAGCATCTAGTCGGGATTAGCCAATGGCCGGTTATTAAGCGTTAGGCAGAAGAGTGGTGTGTAGGCAGGGTAGGAAGTAGTTTTTAGAATAGATGTGCTTATTCTAGTTTCCTTTCATTGCCTCTGATTGTTATATTCACTAAAAGTGACATTCCTAATAAACTTCAAAATGTTCCTAGACGCTTCCTCAGCTCTATCTCCATCCAGCACAGCATTTATGTTAGAATAATTAAAAAGCAAGTTGCTAATCCTCTGTGAGTTATGAGCTATGTGAACCTCTTTGGCCAAGCTTGACATGGAACAAGTGTAAAATAGATTTGGTTTCCATTGGTTGGCAATTAGCATGTCCTTTGTAAACCAAAATGGCACATCAGCTCTGTGGTTTGATGTTCAATAGCTTAGTGTATTTCTGCAAGTGTTGTTGAAAATGTTTTGGCATGCTAAGAGGTTCCTGAAAACTTCATCTAGAAATACAAAGTACTTGCATCGTTTTTCAATTAATAACATGTGTTCATGCTAGATGGTAGTTGCCTTTTTTCTTGATTTTGTTGAGTTCTCTAATGCTAGAGATTCAATTTGATTTCTTGTTTTAATCTCTGTATCTTGCATTGTGTTGCAGGGCGGATGAGGAGGTAACTGATCCAAAGGCGCTCCTAGAGGAACGCTCAAAGGCTAAGTGTGTGTCGCAGTGGTATGAATATCAGGTAATATATGCTGCTATATAAGTTGTTGGTTCTTCATTTCGTATTGGCTGTTGCTTATGTGCTAGTGAACTTGATTAATTTATTTGTATGAATGATACATCCTATAAACTTGCTAGAACAATGTGCATTAAGCCAAGTTCTTGATCAATTGAAGAGTGTTTTTGGACTTCTGTTTGAAATCTTTATCTGTTGTTTTTGTTTAAGTCAGGCTGGTCTTGGGATATACTTTTGAGCCAAGTTTATAGGTTAAAATATGGTCTGCTTATAACCTTAGCTAGAAAGAAAATCTGCTTATATTATATTTCTGTAGAATTTTATACTATCTCAAGGACCTTTGGAATAGAAAGTTCCATTATTTGTTTTAGCAACTATATTTTGCTGAGAGACTAGTAGTATTATATAAAGTAAAAGGGGATTGTATCTTGGGTTTAGACCGCATTCATACCTCCCACCTGTTTTATCTATAATTTTATGAACCTGTCACTATGTGCATTCCAATTTACTTTCCAATTAGGAAATGGACATGACCTCATATAGACACCTTTGACTACTCTTGTTTCTAAGTGCATACTAACAAAAGCTAATTAAATGATAACGAAGAACACTTGATGATGAATCTGCTAGTATAATTCTCAGATAACATATCTAAATAGTAAATATATTAATTATTAATGTATAGTAGTGGACGAAGTCTTATAAGTTTAGCTAAGCATTTTATGGTGACATCTAAGTTGGACCCCAATGGTAGTAATACTAGTGGCCACCTTGTTCTGTGCTTATGTTGCAATTTCACAATCCTAGAACTTCAGGTTTTTTGCCAGTTTCGTTTCAAGAAATTCTCCATGTGTTATTTACTAGTATAGAGTATATTATCTTTGGCTGTGATACTGGAGCAAGAGCTTATGAAACTTACGTTGTGCGCAGAAATGTGTTAAGAGGGTTGAAAATGACGAGACTGGGCACAAGCACTGTACCGGCCAGTACTTTGATTACTGGAAATGCGTTGACAAGAATGTGAGTGCTTCTTGCTTATGTGTGGCTATATACTCATATCTATTAATCGAAAAAATCTATTAATCTTGTTGATGTGGCCAGTACTTAGTTTACTGAACACTAGCTTACTTGTTTTGACCATTGTTACTATGCAGGTTGCAGAGAAACTCTTTGAGATGTTAAAATGACAAGGAAAGTTTTCCCTTCTCCAGTTATTATCCACCCAAAGTTGGTGATAATTGTATCACTTGTGCGACCTATAGACTATTAAGGTGCTTAATATTTGTCAGAGAAGTTTTGCCTCTTGGGTAACACAAATTTTCCACTGCCAGTTTGCATTTCATTTCTGCTACTAGTATTGAACCAGCAGGTTTCCTCCTGCATTGTTGGATAAAAATCGATGGAATATTTCCAAGATTGTGGCTGAGCATTAAATGCTGTAATATACCTTAATTGCTTTTATGGTGTATTTTGATGAGCACATAGCTAATCATTCGGGTCCTACACTTGGATGAGACGGAATAACATGTGTACATTACTTCTAGATGGTGGTAATGATTTGTCACAGGCAGATGTTCGTAGTACTGCACTGGAATGAAACATTGGCACAACATAGCTTTTGTCCAGATGAGAATTGACACATGGATGCTGTTACTGGGAGAGCTTGTGGTTATATATTACAGCATCTCTTGCATCCTTATTATTTGTGTGGTTCCCCATCAATATATGTTTACTGGCCCTTGTATATGGAGTTATCTGGTGCATTTTGGTGGGGTAAAATCTGATGGAACATCTTTTTTCTTCTTTGCCATCGAGTGGTTTGGTTAAGTTCATTGTCGTGTTCTGTTTGCCATGGTTGGTGTTGTGCTATGGCGACAACTGACAAGAGGTCACTTCTTGTTGAGTTGTGATCGAAATCTCTATCATCCGATGTGGAATGCTAAATCAGTTGTCTCCTGTGCCTGCCACAAATTTGTTGCATCGATGCTTTCTGACTGGATTAAATTGATTGGATGTTCTCCTTTGCTTTGGATGATGGTGATCAATGTGTCCTGACCTGGCATAGCGAAAATCGGCCTGAAAGATGTTTCAGATTCGTGCAGTGCATGTACCGTAGCAATTACATCGTGTAGACAGTACAAGTGTACTAGAATGTTGCCAAAGGTATTTTGGCCCTGTTTGTTTCGTTGAAATTTGGCTTGTACTGATGCTTATGCTGATTTGTTGTGAGGTAAACACTGTTCGTTCGCTGAACTGCTGAGATTTTTGTGTCAAAGCTAGTATTATGATTACGCTGAGAACTATCCAGTTATAGAGTGGAAGCACTAGGGATGTCCATTTTAGTTTTTCACGATTTGAGTATTTTTAAGTACTTAACTTTTGCTAGGCACTTGGATATATACCTTCTAAATATATCACAAAAACAATGTAGCTAGAAAAGCCAAAACATCATGAGGGAGCAGGAGGAAAAGACGATTGATGCATGTATTAGGCTGCGTAGAGTCCAACCCCCAGGACGGACGATGTGCCATCCAGATCCTCCTAAGCTCTGCCCAAAGTGGGGTTGTCGTTGCTCATCTTTGGCTTGCTCGGAGCTGTACCTCTCATCCAAAAAGGCGGCCCTATTGGATCTGGATGTAGCCTGAGCACTATCACACACCAGCGAACAGTGATCTTATCCTCTTTTGTGCCAGTTGCAGTCCGATTGATTTGCTTACCCACTACCAAACATATATTGTCTTCCTAGCATGATTAGTGCTCCATCAACTCGTTTAACCATGCCACTTATCGACCAGGCTATTAGGTCCAATATCTCTATTTCTCAGGGCACACCACATGGGCTGTTGCTTGAATGGAAGAGCCCTGTGGAATGTTAATAATCTGCTAACAAAAGAGTGGAAATGTGTAATGGTGGCATGTGCTATCGTTAGTTCGTTACCATTACAAGTCACAAGCAGTCAAGCACTGGTATTCAAAAAATAAGATCACTCATCTACCACCACATGGGCGAATTTAGGCCTATTTGTCGGGTCCATAAAATAGGTAAATTCTTTAGTAAAATACCGTTAGGATTTAAGAAAATCCATGTAATATAGAGAAGCAGATCCTACCCTGAGAATGCTGTTGGCTAGCTTCGCTTCAATCTACCACTAAAAAAAAATACGCTATTACAGTGAGCTGGCTGCAGCTCCTTTCATTCTCCAGGAACACAGCGGCGGTATGTCTTCTTGATTTACGTGTCTGCTTGATTAATTTGGATGTCAAACTGTTATAAAAAGAGAGATCCAATCTGGGAGGAAATATACAGTATTTCATCATTAAGAAAAGAGTAGACTTCCAAATTCAAGCCAGGGAAGCTTTCAACCTAGATGGTTGGGTGTTTAACCGTACCTCCCACCATAGGCTCACTTACTTCCTCTGGAAAACTGTTTTCTTCGCTGTGATATCAGCCCATCACCAAATTCGTGGAAAACTTCAGCAACCAACAACTTGAACTTTTGGGGCGCATGTTTGGAAAACAAAGTTCGCCCTGTTCGTTTGGACTTATCAACAGAATCAGCAGCCATCCAGCAGTGTTTTTCTCTCACAACAAACCAGCGAACAGTGCTTTCAGCACAATAAACCAGCGAAACGAACAGACCGGTTGTCATTAGGTAATACTCCATATATAAAAATACTACTTACATTTGACTTTGCACAGTCTTAATTAATATCTTTGGCCACTAGTGTTCGATAGAACATATTCTTTAAAGGAAATGCTAATAAGAAAGTGTGCACGCTATGAGGACGCCGCCCGCACACCCGTGACCTGCACATGCACACCCGTGACTCGTCTTCAACCTTCCCCCTCCCCGCGCCCCCCCCTCACCGGTGGCATCCTCCCTGGTGCTTAGCAGCCTCCTGGCGTCCGCCCAACCACCTCCCTGCACCCCACCGCCTCCCCTACGCGCGGCCATGGCGGATCTGGCCGCGGCGGCGGCGGTGGCGGATCCGCCGCCAGGTAGGCCCCTCGTCGTCGTCGTCCTCATCATCATCCTCCTCCTCCTCCTCCTCCTCCTGCTGCTGCTGCTGGATTTGGCTTTTAGGCTTCCGACGAGCTCATTCTCCCTTCTTCTCCAACTCCGGCGGGGTATAGAATGGCCGGCCGGGGGGAGGCAAATAGGGCAGGCGGTGGGGACGGTCGATTGGAGGTTTAAGGGAGCTGGCGGCGGTAGGGAGGTTAGGCCAAGTTGGGTGGGGGAGCTCTGGCCATGGTGGCGGCGGCGACGAGGGGGAGGGGAAGAAGGTGGCGCCGCGGGCGAGCTAGGGTTTCGCCGAAGCCACGGCGGGGCAATGGCCGGCGGCGGGGGCGAGGGCACCGGAGTCGGTGAAGATAGCTGCGAGTTGTTTTTTTCCGACTCAAATCTACTGTGCTAGAGAGGTGCGTGCGTTGGGAGCCCAAATCCTGCGCACACATGCTGTAGTAATCTCCATTCTTTAAACCGCTCAATTTTATGAGATTTTGCAACTATTTTCTATTATAGATTTACACATACATATACTGTGAAATAAGTGTTGTTCTAGCTATGCTCATGGACAAATACTTGTCTAATATTTTAAGGTGTGACCAGATCTAAAGAACTTCAGAGTTATGGAAAAAGTCTAATTGACCCCCAAATTATTGGGGGTAGTCTAGTTTACCCCCTCAACTATGAAATGGTCTAATTTACCCTCTGAACTTTGAAAAACCGGCCAAATCACCCCCTCGAGCGGTTTTGAAAGGTGGTTTACTACAGTAACAATGGTTGCTACAGTAACAGTGGTTTTGTCATTTCTTTTTTATTTATTTCGTCTGAATCTTTGAAAAATCATAGTAAATCACAAAAAAAATCATAAAATAGAAAATCCAATTTTGTTGGACTCCACATGAGTATATCTACACAGTAAATATATAATATAGTATGCTTTAGTATAAAGTTTTTGTTGTATGAATTATTCAAATTAATTACAGAAAAAAATAGATCAAAATTTACAGCAAAAATTTTGTACTAAAGCATACTATATTATATGTTCACTGTGTAGATCTACTCATGTGGAGTCCAACAAATTTGAATTTTTCATTTTATGATTTTTTTTATGATTTATTATGATTTTTCAAAGATTCAGACGAAATAAATAAAAAGGACAAAAACCACTGTTACTGTAGCAAACTGTTGTTACTGTAGTAAAACCACCGTCCAAAACCGCTCGAGGGGGTGATTTGACCGGTTTTGCAAAGTTCAGGGGGTAAATTAGACCGTTTCATAGTTAAGGGGATAAACTAGACCACCCCCAATAGTTGGGGGGTCAATTAGACTTTTTCCCATAGTTATTGGTGTTTAAAGATTTTAACGTTTGATAAAATTTTGTCCATATCTTGTTCGGTTTAGACAACAAATTGGAACATATAATAATAATTACGGTTTTCGAAACGGGCCCATAAACATGAACATTGGCCATTGGATGCGCATGACCCTGAAGTCCTGAGGGAAAAGCTCCATTCAGCGATTGACGTTCACCAAACAATGGATTTCGCCTTTTTTTTGGATTGCGTATCTTGACCAAGCAACAGACCTGAGATGCCAAAGTGAAAGGGATTCTCCAGTGGAGCAATGATATATCTAATCTATTTTCGGCCGCGAATCCAACACGTGGCAGTAGGCCATCGTGTGGTTCCGCTTCCCCCGCGTCGCCCCCACGCAGGCGACTCGGGTGGCTTCCGAGCCGCCGCCGCCTCCAACCTTCCTTCCCTCTTCCGCTGCGCCGCCGCCGGAGCGGGCTGCCGGCTAGGCTAGCGCGGCTCGCCGGGATGGCGGCGGCGGGGCCTTTTGCGTGAGGTTGGCGAGTTGGCAGAGGAGGGGAGCTGCAGGGGGCCGGCCCAATGGAGGAGGAGGTGGAGTCGTCGGTGGCATCGGCGGCGCTGCTGATGGCGCTGGCGGCGGGGCAGTCGTTGTGGTGCCGGCGCTAGCGCTGCTGGTGCGGGCCGATGGCTCTGGGCCTCGGTGCGGAGGAGGAGGTGCGCCGCCTCGCACGGCTCACGGCCGACATTGGTCGCAGCGGGCCCGATGGCGCAGGAGGAAGCCACCCGTAGCCTCCGGTGTTCCCGTGTCCTCCTGGGAGAGATCCTTCTCTCCAGGACCCGCTAGCACCAAGGGGGCGAAGGGGGTCTGTGCGGTGTGCTTCAATGGCAGTGCAGGCAATCTCTGAGGCTCTTCTTCTTTCGTTACATAATCTCGCGCGACGGCGGAGTGGTGGCGCAGGTGATCGTGGTCCGGCGGGATGCGGCCGAGCTAGGGCAACGTGGTGCTCGGCTGGGCCGCCCCCTGTGGCTGCGGTGGCGTCGACCAGAGCCTAGCTTGGTGCGTTGCCTTGCGAGGTTGCGACGGGGCGACGCCGCGGCTTGGCGCGTCTGGTGGAGAGCAGCGTAGCGACACAGATTGAGCGGTGACGAGGACCGGATCCGGTGCATCGTGGAGGGATCATTGGTGGTGGAGGTGGTTGCTTGTCATCGAGGTCTTCGGTCTTCGGATTTGGGCTCATGGACGATGAATCCATCTCCGCCGGTCAGATCTGGTCTCATTGACGCACATTGATGGTTCGGGGTTGGCGCGCGGGGATCTGGCGAGGGCGTGCTGGCTGGACTTCCGAAGGCGGGGTGGATCCGACGGGGACTGCTCGACGCAATTGGCGGAGGCCAACAACGACGACGACAGACGCCAGAGCCAGCAGCGGCAGTCTGTATTGACCTCGATGTGCGGCGGTGTTGCGTGGGGCCACATCTACCGGCCGACAGTTGTTGCCAAAGGTTTGGTTGGTGGCAGCGGGGCCAGGTTGGCTTCGCTGATGGGTGGTGGTCGGCGCAGTGAGTTTGGGCATTGGCCAGTGCCGCACACAGGGGTGAGGCGCCATGGCAAAAGCCGTGTCCCTAGGACCGATGACGGTGACACCTTCGGGTGCCGCATTCTTTCTTGGAAGCGTCTATCGATCGGCTCTCTCCCCTTTGTGTAGCGTGTTGTTCCTGGTGTAATGCCTTGACCTTCTGGTCAGGCGACGGTAGCGCCGATGGCGTCACGTCCCTCCTTGGAGGCGTCGCTTTGAAATCCCGTGCCTGTCAATCAGTGTTGGTCGTCACTATTGTGGCGTGAGTTGAATGTTGCGGTGTGTGCGCGTGGATCTTGGTAGATCAAGGCCGTTTTGGTGTGCGTCTGTGGTAGCTACTCTCGCGTTGGGCTGTAGTGTTGGTGTCTGTAATAAGAAATAGCTATATGCATCGGTCGATGCAGAAGCTGGGATATTTTTAATATATATTCCCTTTTTTAAAAAAAAGGCATATTCTGTCTATTTCCTAAAGTGACGAGAAGTATTCGTTGCCTCACATAGTGCTTCAATTATGCTGTTAGCATAGATTCTCTTACGGTCTTACCAACATGGACGCAGGTGCCTGCTGCTCCACGTGCGTCCGCGCGCACGTAGGAGCCTGCGCCCCCTCCGTGCCTCTCCATCTGGGCACCCGAGCCCCATCCCGCTTTTCGCCTGCGCTCTCTCTGCTTTCGGCACGCGCATACCGCGCGGGGACTGCTTGCGCCCTCCCCATCTGCTTCCGGCGTAAGTTTCGTGCGCCACCCGAACGTCACCAGCACGGGGAAAGGAGTAGGGGGCGGCGGATGCCCAGCCGGCACTCGGAGAAGGAGAAGACACCGAGGCGAGACAACAAGAAAGCAACGAGGGAGATGCAACATCCGATTTACTTTTAAAACATCAAGATGCAACACTTGCAACATACGTCTAAAGGCACATAAAACACTTGAAACATGCTGCTTCTAAAACACTTGAAAATAAACACCAGGAAACACTGAAAAACCATTGCAAAACATATGCAATATCCAGATAAAACACCTGCAACATATGTATGAAACGTAACCAACATCCAGATAAAGCACACTCGCAACATATATCTGAAAGTGCAGATGAAACATTAGAACTTTGCAACATACGTGTACAACCATTGCAACATATGCAACATCTCGATCTACATTTGCAACATCCGCATGAAACAATCGCAACGTACCTATAAAACACCTGAAACATATCTATATCTATATCTATATCTATATATATAATAATAAAGAGGCAAAATTTCAGCCCATTTTTTCGTCTGTCTATTTTTTTGTCCGTTTCTCTTTAACTACCGGACAATGGAGAGTTTCTTCCGTCCAGACTTATATATATAACCCGTGCTCATACGAGTTAGAATAGCTTTTGTCTAGCGCGATATAGAGTCCAATTCTAATATATACATAGTCTTAAGGTAATATAGATAGCTAGAAATCATAATCAAATAGATCTCTCCGATCCTGAATAGGAAGTTTAGTCAAAATAGAAAAGGAATAATAATCTATATCTATACCTAATAATATCTATATCTATACCTAATAATAAAGAGACAAAATTTCTAGCATCAAATCAAATTTTCGTCCCGTGTTCTTTTTAGTTTCTGTCTCCGTTTCTTCTCTTTCTTTTCTAACGATCGGTTATGTTTCATAATCCGTACTCCGTACGGTCCCGTCTCAAGGATGGGCAAAGTGCTGCCCTGTGCCCCGTCCACGTCCCGTGTCTCTTTTCCATCATTTTTCATTTTTTTTCTTTTATAATATGTAACTATGTTTTTCATATAAAAAGATAGTAATAAATAATAAACATAGTATTATGGGTCTTCCAAACTTCAACCAATACGTAACAAATGAATATTAGTATCTCTATAAGTTATCGATGTAATTTTGTTTAAGAATAAATTATTAATATAATATAAATCAGTTGATCTAATCAAACTGTAAACTAAAATCTTTGAGCCGTTTGTCATCCAATCTAATCAAATTAAATATTTTTCTAAGTTATCCGCATATACTAGTGCAAATCTCCAAGTTCTTCATATATACCAGTATAACTCTCGATAAGAGCTGTCATGTGGAAATCAAGAGAGGTCTGGGTCACACTTTGTACTTATTAATAGAGAGACCAAATCTTAACACGAGGACGACTATCCCCTTGCTAACTTTAATAAAATATTAAAATCACATATTTTGTGGATCTTCAAAATAATTCATGGAACTTAATATCTAACTTCATCAACACCTCAATAGTCTGAAGTTACGATATAATTAAGAGTAAATATATGTTTATGGCTTACAACAAAAAATATATCAAGATTATATTTTAATTCAATATATAATTAATAAGACATTGTCATATTATTGCTAATATTTATTTATATTGAATGTCATGGTCCTCGTAAAATAAAATACAACTTTTAAATTTTATAGAAAGGATAAAAATAAATAGGTACGTCCTTGTCTCCATTAACAAGCTTGTTCGTTTGTGATTGGTGCAACAACCACTGACAACATCAAAAGCTGCACCTGTTGCAGCCGCTGTAGTTGTGCAGCATGCTAAAGTGAACAAGTCGAGTATCTGATATTTTTTTTGTCTCATACACTTGTAACATGCGTTTTCAGCACATCGCAACATCTCCTTGCTATTTCGGAGAATGGAGGCTCGTCAGCACGTGGAGTTCGCCGGAGACAGGGGCTCGGCGGCACTTGTAGGTGGCGGGCCGACGGCAATGGCTACGCGAGGGGGTAGGGAGGCATCAACCACATGACGCGGCAGGGAGGCAGAGGGCAGCCGCGGTTCAAAGGCAGCCGTGCGCCGCGCTTGGCAGGCAGGGCCGATAGTCCGGTGGCCAAGCGTCACGCCTAGCAGGCAGGACCGGCAGCTGCATGCCTCGGCCCGGAGGCTGCCGCGCACCGTGCCTTGCGAGCAGGGCTGGTAGTGGGGGCCGAGCACTGCTCCTCGAAGGCGGCAAGCGAGCAGATAGGAGTGACGAGCGGATAGGAGCAACGAGCATATTTTTTTATTAGAAACGAACGAGGGGATTTGAGGGGGTCGTTGGACCGGTCCACTGCACATCTAAGAGACGCGTCCGGACAGGCGGGGATGGACGGTCATCCTGATCCAGCATTACATGATCCCACCTCGCGTTATAATTACGATCTGGTGGTAGGGCAAAAATGTGATGCCGTAGCTCGCTCTTCTGAGAAACTAGTTTAAGGACCGAAAACGGCGACCAGAGGGGGTGAATGGGAGCCTCAAATTTCTTTCGAAACTTTCGACCACTGTCCCAAATTCACCACAAAAAACAAAACATGACAATTGTTCCCAAATCTATAATACCCAAGCCAACTAGTGACAAGAGTATCTAGATAAGTTACAAGAAACTGTAGAAGACCAACACAAAAAAAACGAAACACAAATTGGATCTCAGACGAGCAAACTGCAGATAAAATAGTGAGCTGGAAATTTGAGACGGAAATTCACAAGCTTGCAACCGGAAATTCCCAAACCTGCAACATATGCACAATAGAGGGGCTGCTCTCCCTGCAGATCGAATGCAGGCACAGGAACTAAGAAGGCCGCACGGGCAGGAGCAAGCACTCACAGAGCTGAACCTGTCGACTGAACAAAGAGGGCAAAACAGGATGCACCAAAAAAACACTGGTAGGATTGAGACTAGCTAAAAGAACAAGCAATGATTAGGCTCCTGTAGCTTGAGTGTGACGACCCAAGATTTGGAAAGACAAATTACGTTCATGCTTTGGACTTGGCGCTGGACCTGCTGCAAGTGATCTGTAAAAGAAAAACACACGCACTGAATCAAGTCAGAGAACGAACTGCAAGCCAGCTACTGACCGATGGTGCACGGGACTGAGTTGCTTGCCATCCGGAGGCCTCACTAGAAACCTGATGCTCCACGAATCAAACCAGCAAAAATTGCTATTATAGGACTCACAAACAATGGGCTTCGTTATTATAGGACTCCAAACATTAACTTTGCTAAAACGACTTTTGAAACATTTGCACTTTGTTATACATGACATTTGGCTCCTTTAATCACTTTTATGAACTCAAATACATGTATTTTGCCTCCATGTGACGGTATTGCCCTCAGGCTTCATCTGACGTGGGGCTGGGCTAGCCGGCTGCTGTCTGGGCCGCTTGGCCATGGCTGGCCGGCTGCTGCATGGCCATGGCTGGCTGGCCGCTATGTACTGATTGATACAGACAGAGGCATGAATCAACATAGAGCTGTACGGTACACACAATTTCATCTATGGCAGTGTTTAGATCCAAACTTTGGTGTACCAAAATACACTGTAGCATTTCGTTTGTATTTGGTAATAATTGTCCAATCATTGACTAATTAGGCTCAAAACATTCGTCTCGCAAAGTACAACCAAACTGTACAATTAGTTTTTGATTTTATCCACATTTAGTACTCCATGCATGTATCGCAAGTTTGATGTGATGGGGAATCTTTTTTTGCATAGTGCATATTTCAATAGATCTAAACACAGCCTATGAGCATGAATCAACTATTGCATGCTCCTGTCAAATCAAAGTGCATGCAGTTCGGTCCAGTACCTAGCTCCGGCATGCTGTTGTATGCCATCGGCTGCCCCAGCGCGTGTTCGAAGACCTCGCAGAGCCAGACCCGCGCGTGGCGCGACCGCGACCTGGCGCCGTGCGCCCGCACGTCGCACCCGGCGCACAGGAACGCCGCGTCCGCGCGGCAGTAGAGGCGCGCCGCCTTGGCGCCGCACGCGTCTCAGGGCCACGCGCCCAGGCCCCAGTAGGCCGGGGCCCCACCCGCCGACTTCTCGTCACCCTCCATTATCGCGCAGACGCGCACGGCGCACGGGAGCAAGCTCGGTCGCTCGCTTCTTTCGACAGTTCCTAGGAGATAGTGGCTGTCGGGACGAAGCGATTCTCAACCAAGCTTTTCCCACCCCGCTCCGGATTTGAGTTGTGGCCGTTGGGGGGTGGCACAGGTGGGTCGTCGACGCTAATGAGCGACGTGGAGGACCGACTCACCACGGAAGTCGCTGTCCCAGCGGGTCCGGGGCCAATTTTGTTTGCCCGTGCCCGTCTTATCGGGTTGCGTTGCGTCCCTGGCCCGTGCCGTGCACAGTTAAAACGCTACGGCCGGACCCGGACGTCCGTGCGCGCGCGGTGAATCACGCCTCGCTCTCGCGCGACAGCGATAGGCTCGCCGATCCATGGAGAAGGCGGCGTGGGGAGGGAAGGACGAGCGGCAGGTGGCTGGAGACTCGCGGCTGACGGCGGAGTTAGGGCGCGCGTGCGTTCGTCGCATGAGTACGGGAGAAGGAGAAACGACGGAATCGATGGATGAGATTAAGCAGAAGGGAAATACGGTCAATACGTGAAAATACATGTATTGAAGATGAGGAATATGATTAAAAGTATGAAAATGTCATGGAAAACAAAGTGCTAATGTTTCGGATGTCATTTTAGCGAAGCCAACCTTAGAAATCCTATTTTAGTAAAGTCACATGTTTAGGAGTACTGTAATAGCAATTTTCTCGCAAAAGAGCCGGGAGCGGACAGACAACGAACAGAGAGCGACACTTCGACGAATAGAGGAACTGAGCGCTCGAGAACGAAGAACACGCAGGAGGAGCGAGCACAAGAATCAACAAAATCCGATCCAAATCACCAAGATTCGTTCCCAAAAATTGCACAGACCATTACAAAGGAGTTGGTAAGCATACTGTGAAAGATCATTGCCCAAATTCTACCCAAACTCCGGAAAAATCAGATCATAGTCAAGAACACGAAAAAATCCCCAAAATCCGAAAAATGCTTGGAACTAGATGCATGAGAGGAATTGATCCAGATCACTTGGTGCACTTGTACATCTCTCAATAATGCATCATCTAAACCAAACAAACACCAAAGAAAAACTCGAATCGAACAAGAAACGAGAGGAAGAAAGAGGGCGGATGAACAGTACCTCGGGAGAACTAAAATCACACGAAAATCATAGACGAGAAGTGATGAATTCCAGAGGGCACAAGGAGGATTTGGACTTCCATTCTCACTCCAAATCACAAGAAATACACCATTAATTTTTAGTTCATGTGACCTCTCTCATAAAACACTAGCCCTAGGTGGAAGAGGTAAAAATAAAAGTGAGGAGAGAGCTGAGGAGGTAGGGGGTTGTCATCCTCTATTTAACAGCGCTATTTTATATTTTCCTAAATGCCACTGGATACATAAGAGCTAAACCAATAAGCCCAAGGACGTAGAGGTCCAACTCGGTCTTCATGTTGATCCGACGGCCACCGTGTCTCCTCACCGGTAGTTTCGCCTCGACGCGAACTCCCCGATGCCGCCATGTGCCGTCCATTCCTCCTCGGAAACTTCGCTTGGGTTTTGAGGCCCAAACCCGTAAACCCGCCTCCGATGGTTTTGAGGCCCAAACCACCAAACCCGCTCGCAAGTAGCGTACTCCATACGCATCCCCCGCCTCGACGCGTGTCACCGCCGTCCTTGACCGGCCGACACGCCAAGTCCTCCTAAGCCTCGTTCGACCCGCACGTCCGCCGTCTTGACTCGGTCAACACCGTCACTCCCATGTACACTTGCGCTTGTCGATGTCCCAGATGTCAGCCGTCGCGGCTGGTCACCCGACCTCCTGGTCTCTCGGTCCAAGCCTCACGTCCGTCCTTCACCGCTCCCGATCCGTCGGCACGGCACGTCCTCCTTGACCTTCACCTCGCCGTCGACCACCGCCTCTGAACTCCACACCTGCACAACACAAGCCAAGAGACATGTCGTACACATAGCTTTCGTCATGGTAGGGTTAGTCACCACTCAACCTACTTCGTGGATCACATTGACAATCACTCATCACAAAACGAACACACAAGAGTACTTATCAACCTTGTGTTCGCACTAGTCATTTGCGATCGTTGGACATGGCCTTCTCGTACCAAATGGGTGTATGGGATGTGGCCACCATGGTGAATTATCTGTGATGATGGAGTTAGTCGGTGCCAGCGCGTCTATCTGATGATTAAAAATATATGAATTGCTTATTTCTTATGGCACATTCATTATCTTAAAAGTAAGAAAGGGAAGTTCAGTGCATGTGCAATAAAGTTGGATATGGCCAAAGCTTACGAGCGAGTAGGATTGGAAATACTTGCGGAGAATTATGCTGCAGCTCGGCTTCCATGAATGTTTTGTGAACCTGATCATAAGGTGGGTGACATCAGTTTATTTTTCTGTTAAAATTAATGGAGTTTTGATAGAAGGCTTCAGGCCTACACGTGGTACTAGGCAAGGTGCTCCTATCTCACCTCACCTTTTACTGTTATGCTCAGAAGGATTATCATGTCTCCTAAAATTAGTTGGTCCAGTGTATCTTTCAAGGGGTGTTAGTTAGAATACACTCTCTCTGGATTTGGCATCTTCTCTTTGCGGATTACTGCATTGTTTTCTCAAAAGCATGGCAAGGAGGGGCAATAGATTGCCGGTGATTTTGGACATATATAGCCATGGATCTAGACAAATGATTAATCGGGAAAAATCAGCCATCTTCTTCAGCAAAAATTGTAGTCATGAGATGAAGGAAGTGGTACGAGTTCTGGACATTCACAAGGAAGCATTAGTAGAGAAATATTTGGGCCTACCCACCGAGGTAGGCTATGCTACGAGTGGAGTATTTGAGTACCTACGTGCTCAAGTAAGAGGTACGATTGATGGTTGGTGCGTGAGAGAAGCTAGCTGTGCGGGTCGTGAGGTGCTAATAAAATCTGTTGCACAAGCTGTCCCGGCAAACTTTCATCACACACTATGCTGGCGTTGTGTCTGAACCACCCTTGAGAATTGAGATGTCTCTAGTGGGCAGGCAGCCAGGCAAGGCAAGAGCCAAGAGGACGAGAGGGTGCTAGATGACGGCTCCTACTCCTATGAAGTGCTGACGACGTGGCTGCCTGATGGAAGAAATACTCTCTCTGTCCGTAAGTCTTCATCGTTTTAGCCTTCAGCACAGTGACCAAGGAGCAGCAAACAAGCGCCGATTTCCATTTAATTGCTGCAGTCCTCTTAATGCCCCACGTCCGTTCGTTTGCCGTGCTCACGTACGTCACACGCTCACGTCCATCAGTTCTTAGCCCCCTCACGTACTTACCGCGGAGGCACAACGGGACGGACTCCTAACGGGAGGGGACAGAGAGATATTTGAAGCGTCGGGATAACGGCTGAAGCAACAAATGCGCAGCTCGTATGAGGAGTTGCGGGCGCACGGGGACGAGGCGAACCCGTGGTCCTGATCTAATACGATGGAGACTCTTGGAAAACTTTTTTTCTCAAACCATGGAGACTCATAGACGGAGGGAGTAACAAATAAGGAACTGATGCTTTCCCCTAGAGCGCGCTGCAGTAGAAAAAAATAAAGCAGATTCACGGCTTACATATTCCAATTTCCATCCATCTTGGCTCTCTTTCTCACACTACACAAATTCCTGCAGTTGACTTCAATATTATTCAAAAGTCCGTGGATGCTTGTTTACTCCCTGAGAAAACTTGATCTTCAAATTTGGCGTTTTTAAAAACTTTTCTGTACTAGTGCCATTAACAAATTAAGATGGTGTCTAGCGTCAAACTTGATGGGTTTCACAGCTCCACAATCGCCGTGTGGGCTTGATTCATAGGCGGACCCAAGGCCCGGCGACCCTGGGCCCTTGCCCGGGCTCATCTCCTAATGGACCCTTAAGGCCCATTACTTCTCCAAAGCTGTTGCCATCAATCCCAGGGGCAGGACGGCAGGGAAGCAGCGAGTCGCACCCCAGTAAATGGCGTCCGATGGAAACGACGCGATGCTCGGCGGCGAAGCTCCAAATCCCCAGAACTAGTTGTGCTATGGAGATCAAATCGCCACCCATGGCCATAGGTGCGCGACGTTCTCAATTCCCCATTTATTTACCCTACGGCGCTCCTGCCTTCTGTCCTTGGCCTGGTTTCTACCTTCATGACCTCACCTCAGATTCGTTTTGCCTCTATAAGGGGGAGAACGGCAACCGGCGGCCTCGCTGCAAGCCGTGCTGGAGCACCGGCCACAGGGTGTCATAGTGACGCGTCATCGACAAGGGCAACATCCCTCTTCCCTCGCAGCCATAGGCACCGGTCTTCTCAATTTGTAGCAAATGGCAGACAGGCAAAGGAAATTCAACCAATCAGGTAAATTTGAGCATAATTTGATAGTTGATGATTTGTTTGATTGCTTATGTTCAATGGTTAATTCTTTCAACAAATTTGAAATTTGTTTTAGAAATGAGATGTTTTTTGGTTGATACAAGGAATGTTCCTGGTGGAAGTATGAAACTGGAAGAAACTCAAACTTAGAGCAGCCACATGAAGATGAAGTACCAAATCCAGATCATCAGCAGCCACAGCCAGCGCCAAACATTGGCAATTAACTAGTGAGTTTGATCCTAACGAAATTCTCTGTGATCCGGCTCTTAGAAAACAAATCTATGAGTATGCTCCTAAACTTCAAGACCAAGTTAGAAGAGCATATATATTGAAGGGTCCTGCACAACCAACAAATCTGATTTTCCCCGCACACAATTCGGGATTGGTGATTCTAGAAGTGATGTTATATCATGGTATAAGAAATATAATTGTCTAGAATACATTGAGTCCAGAGATGCTGGTTTTTTCTTTTATTGCTTTCTTTTCAAGCAACCGGGACGGGCAGAACATTTTGGTCATGATAGCTTCAGTAAAACAGGTTGGAGAGATTGGAAACATGCATATAATAAAGCTACCTGAACATGTTGGTGGAGTGAACAGTGCTCACAACAAGTGTGTTAAAAAATGCAATGATTTTAAAAATCAGAGACAAAGTGTATCGAGTGTATTAAACAAAGCCAGTAAACAAGCAGAAGAATTGTATCAAATTCGTTTAACTTCTACTTCACGTTGCTCAAGATATCTCTTAAAGCAAGGGCTAGCTTTTCGTGGGCATGATGAGTCTTCTTCTTCTTTGAACAAAGGAAATCTTCTTGAGTTGATTGATTTTTTGAAAGATAACAATGAAGAAGTTAGATCTGCCTACGGCCATAGTAGGTTAAATTGCAAGATGACTTCCCACAAAATTCAAAAGGATCTTGCAAGATGATGCGCAAAAGAAATAACTGAAGCAATTATGGGAGAGATTGGTGATAGAAATTTCTCTGTTCTTATTGATGAATCACATGACATTTCAGTTAAAGAGCAAACGGGGGTAGTTTTAAGGTTAGTAACTGATTCATTGTATTTGAGATGTGCTGCTGTAGTTTTAGCCTTATTGCTGTTTTATTTAAATAATTAAATTGGCGTTGTTTGTCAGGTACGTGAATGCTAAAGGGAATGTCATCGAACGATTTCTTGCGCTTGTACATGTCAAAGAAACTACAGCTGATTCACTAAAGGCAGCATTATTTGGAGTTCTTGACAGGCACAAGCTATCTGTTTCTCGTATTCGGGAGCAAGGATATGATGGAGCTTCGAATATGAGAGGTGAATTTGGTGCTTACAGATAAAGATTCTAGATGAAAACCCATATGCCTTCTATGTCCATTGTGCAGCTAGTCGTTGTTTCGGTAGCAAATTGTTGCTCATCTATTCATGCTTTCTTTGAGTATGTCTCATTGATTTTGAACACAACAACCACATCTTGCAAGAGGAGGGACACACTACTTGAAACCCATCGTGAAAATACTTTTCGACTTATTGAAACTGGTGAGGCATCAACAGGAAGAGGCTTGAATCAGGAAACTAGCCTTACTAGACCTGGGGATACAAGATGGGGATCACATCATACTACTTTGATCCGTTTATATCAAATGTGGGACTCAGTGATAGAGATGTTGCTTATAGTCCATGAAGATGGTAGAGTACCAAATCAAGCAGCTGGTTTGATACAAAAAATAGAGTGTTTTCAGTTTGTTTTTATTTTGGTGGTTATGTTAAAGTTGCTTGGTATCACAAATGAGCTCTCACGTGTCCTTCAAACAAAGCCTTGCTTGCTCCTCCCAAATGTGTAGCACGCATCGTAAAGATCATAGAGACGTCGCTCGCTAAAATTAAATAAACGTGCCTTGGAAAAACTCATGGATGCATTTATTTCAATATGATCCAACCATTATATTAATGACAAGGATTATTCAGTACACAAAGCTTGTCTCTTGTACGATTATTTACTTCAAAATGAGGTCAATAAACAATGCTTCTTCTCCATCTTAAGAGCAACTGTAGGAGCCAGAAAACACAAGAAAAACAAGAAGATACAAAAAAATCTCTATTTTTTATTTTCTTTTCAATGTCGGCTTCTTCTTGGTCATGAGTTACATATTATGCAACAATAATGATGTTACTAGCTAGAGAACATGTTTCATGCCCCATCTAGAATGACAACACAACCTTCACTTGCAGTTCAACCTTAACGTTGAATGCCTTATCACTTCGTTAGGACCTCTTCTAGCAAGAGGAGCTCTCTTCAAGCCTTTCTTTAGTCATGAGCCTCACGCCTGCCACCTTTGCCCAATGGAACGTAAATTTCTCTCTTCTTATGTAGAACTTTATTTGTTGCTATGTCGTACCCGCAAGATAAAGAATACTTAGTACCACCACTACCGCTACCACTGCAGCACCTCAATGCTCATCACCATCGTTGGCGTTGGGCAGCCCTGTCGCCTAAGGTTTTTTCTCTAACTAGGGCTCTAACAGCAACTCCAAGAAACTATTTATATCCTTCTAATTCAGAAGAGTAAGATTTTGGTGAAAATAGCCTCCAGCAGCCGCTTAAATGGATCTCTAAATATAGACATCTTCTACTTTTGATTTCTCACTAGTCAAAGATAGAGAGCAATGGTAATGGTTTAGAATGCGCACAAGACATAGAAAAATTGTTGAAAAATATAAAGATATAGAAAGCTATTTTTACCCAAATAACTCTTCAAATGATAATTTAGAGAGTAAATTTTAGAAAAACTCAAAGAAATACTCTAACCCATCGCTGGAGCACGTCAATTAGCATTTCAGTCGACTTATCTACAGGGATTGTCAACTGCTTCCGTATTTTAAGTATACTCTACATCTCAATCTGCTAGGTTGATTAATGCAAAAGAGCTGCTTTGTACAATTAAGGTGCTGTTTGGCACACCAATAGCTTCATGAGCATTTTTTTTTTGCCAAATTGATTTTTTTTAAAACAACTTCTCTTCTCTTACATGAGAATGGAGTGAGATGAAGCTGAAAATAGTGATTTTCACAACTTCACCTCACATTTATGAGCTCTGTGTAGGATTCTGTGAGAGCATGTTTAATCTACCTGCATAGCTGTTTTGTCAAACGGGAAGAGAAAGCTACTCGTAAATAAAGCTGGAAAAAAAACTTCAATAGTAAAGCCAAATTGTGCCAAATGGGGCCTAGAGAGCGCACGACTTAGAACGCAGTGAGGTGCCCATACGTATATTGCTTGTATACTCTCTACAATTCAAGGTTACACGACTATCTTAGTCTAAAAATCGTACGGCGTGATGAAACCTTCCGGCCGGAGCGGCACGAGGAACGCCCGCACCGGCGGCTCGGCGCCGGTGCCGGCATCGTCGGCGCAGCCGGAGCCCTTGTGCGGCGCGCCGAACAGCGGCTGCCGGCACGTCGGGCACGTGGACCGCGCCAGCAGCCAGCGGTCGACGCAGTGGACGTGGAAGCCGTGGTTGCACTTGGGCAGCACCCGCACGCGCTCCCCGGGCTCCAGCTCGGCCAGGCAGATGGCGCACACGGGCCCGCCGCCGCCAGCTGCCTGCAGCGGCAGCAGCCCCGCCGAGTACACCAGCGTCGGCATCGCGCGCAGCGCCTTCCGCCGCGCCCCGGCCTGCGCGAGCCGCGCCACCGACGACAGCCCCGGCTCCCCCGCCCCCGCGGCAGGCCGCCGCTGCGCCCCGCCGGGCGACGTCCGGCTGGAGCACCGGAGCGCGCACCGCACGATGGAGTTGAGCCCCAGCGCGCAGATGAGCGCGCACAGGAGCACGGCCAGGATCATGACCACGTTCGCGTCGAAGCTGCTGCTGGTGCTGCTGCTCCCACCTCCGCTCCTGACACCGTCGCTCGCCGGGGCTTCCTGCTGCCCGGCCACCACCTGGCTCGCCGCCGCATTCTCCCCGTAGCTGTGCAGCGGAGCCAGCAGCAGCGCCCTCCGCGAGTACACGTACCCTTCTTGCATGCTTGCTTTAACTGTCTTCATTCACTCGCGAACTTGTGATCCTCTCCTCTGACGCCGACTCTTCCTTCCCAAATCCCAATCCCAGGTGAAATCTGTTCTCTCTCGTCTACAAAATAAAAGGCCAAAGAGCGCTGTAACTCTAGCTCAGCGACAATGTAAGAGTAAGTTTCTGCCGTGCTGAACTGGAAGCAGTATATATAGGCTAAGGCGAACAGAGCAAGATTGCAGCCAACGGTAAGGCTTGGTGTGAACTTGCATAAGTTTTTGCTTTGGCTTCAATGTCACTGTCACTATCACCTTCACAGAACAGCACCCAGGGGTGCCAATGGAGAGGCCAGGAGGTTACCGAGCACTAGGCGTGAGTGTGTTGTTAACAGTGGTGGCTTTCCGGGAATCAGAGGGGCACTAGCTGGTATATAGCACCAGATCTTGTCTCCCTGATCATGGGTGTAAAGCAGGATAAAGAGGCTTAGCACACATGCAGCAAGAGATGGATTAGAAAAGGGAGGAGATCAGGCACTGAATTATTTGTTAGTGTTTCTGTCTTTTGCAGGCCATGTGGCATGTGGGGGAGGATGTATCTTTGACCTTTGCTACTCCCTGCCATACTGTGTGGTTCATGGCAACTGATGAACTGAATTATTTGTGGGAACTTGGGGTCAAACTCTGGTCCAGCCAGGCAACTCAACTCATGGGCATGGCCTGCCTAAGGGAAAGCATAGGATGTGATAATAGGAAATTGGTGAGTTTGACTTCCAAAATCCTGATTTCTTTCCAGATTACGATAATTGTAAACTCGCAAGTAGTTGATTGACATCTTGACTACTACACTGACTAAACAAATTAAAGCAGATATTTGATAAATGCAATTGTCTGTGACACTAGTGCCTTCCTGTATCACAAACAGGAAACATCCTTCAACTTGATAAAAAGAAGGGAGGTGTGAGAAACAATGGTCTAAGAAAGTTGAATTTGACTAGTATGACAGGTGACAGTAACACACATCCATCTTTGCAGTGAATCATATCCTCAGGAGCAATCATGAGGCTGTAAAATACTGAGACATGAAGCATGTGGGCACAATGGTGAAGCTGACAAAGCAACTAATTACCACTCACAAACCACGTTGCATTTGCATTGCATATGCTGATTGGCTTGTTCTGATCCCTTCCACTTTGAACGAACCAGGAGCGGCCGGACAGTAAGCAGAGCTCGCAACTCCGATCCTGGATCCTTGCGCATCACAAGATTTGCTTGCTTTCAAGGATGGGCGCCCGGTCAGCTCCCACGATGATCTTACTGAGACTTTGCCCGTGTCGATCGGTCAACGATCCAGAGCAGCGTCATGGTGGTTTCGCTAAAAGAACATTGAGAATGATCCAGCCATTTGATTCCATAAGACGGTTGCAACTGAAACTGCAGTTGCATTTCCTGAAAACAATAAATCATGGTAAACAGAGAAGGGTTAAATCTCATGAAAGGATCATTTTCATATGTGGCTGTCTCAGTAGTTCCATTTCCTGGAATGTCTAATCTTGCTAAACTGCAGCTTCAGAGTCTTGTTTTGTTTTTTTTGTCTTAGTTTCTCACGAAAAGATCATTTTCATATGTGACTGTCTCCACTATCCAGGAAGCTAAATAATGTTCTGTCACAAGCACACTGGGCGTCTGGGACGATTCAGTGATCAAGTTGTTGGCAAGTACGTGTAAATCTACGTGTAAGTCATGATCCTACCACTACCAGTGAGTTCCCTGGGTTCAGTCGTCCAGACCCTATCTTTCTCAGGCTCTCTCCCTACTTTGTGCTAACTGCAGACTACAGAGTGCAGCCCAAGCAAAAACTGAAGTCTACAGTTGAAGTATAAAAGTGAATTAGCCGTAAGTGGATTGCTCGCCTTTTTTTCTATCAACTTAAGCTACATGCAATTCAATAGGATATCAGGGCCAGAGTTCTCAAGTTTGAATTCTGATGGGCACACAAATGTTAGCAGATAAGTATGCCCAATACCTTAGCAGATGCAAGACCCAATGCATCCCCATCCATCTAATCTTTTAAATATCCCAATAAAAAAATATGCACTGGCCGTGGCAAATCTATGTCACATGTACACTTAAAAAGGTTACCCTTCCATTATTCTGGCATGGCCACAACAGTGTGTAGCAAATGGAGAAGAGTGGAAGCGCACTAGGTGGATAAGATGGTCCACACATACTCAAAACTTGATCTAAAAGGTAGGGAGAAAATCAATAAATGAAATGAATAGCGACTGCCATGAAAGTTAGATAAAGCATAAAAGCAACCAAAAATATTGAAGGACCTTTACTTGATCTAGCATTCCATAGTCTGGCAAAAAAAATTGTCTTTTGGAGATTCTTTTCCTGGTTACTGCAAAAACATCAGGCAATTTTTACGTGAAACTTCCTTCAACAAAAACCTGCAGTTGGGGATACGGTTCTCTTTTCTACACAAGAAGAACATGCCGATTTTTCATATGAATTTAAAACCTATGTGGAATAAACAAAGAACATGGAAAGTTACTCCACTTGCCGATACATATAAAAGAATCACCTGCTTTTGTTGAGCTTTCAAAATGAGGCCAGATAGTGATGAATATGATCTTTGGTGCACCTGAGCTTCGAGTCTTATCAGATAGTAAGTAACTTCACCCTTTTTTTTTTTGCAACCAGTGGCATATGAGGATCTCGCTGTGAATACATTGCGCCGAGTCAACCATGACTTAAGATAAGTGTAAGGGTTGCCAGTAAGGCCTGGTTATCCCATTTGACATCAGAATTTGCTGCGACAAGAAACTATGAAAGGCCAGATTTGCTATGCATTGAAAGTTCTACTTCTAACCCCCTTGCTGCCACCCCACCCTAAAAGAATATAAAATTCTATTTCCTCAGTTCTAAATTGTAATAAGTCAAATTTCTTCAGTTTTGATGAAAAATATATATTTATATCTGCAATATCAAATAAATGCACTATTAAAAATATATCTTATGGTGTATCTAATGAATCTTGTTTGATGTCGTAGATGTTTATATTTTTTTTCTATAAACTTAGTTAAAGTTAGTGAAATTTGACAGAGAACAAAGCTAAAACGATTTAAAATTTAGAATGGAGAGTATGTAGCTACCTGACTCTGGCTTATACAAAAAACACTGACTTATAAAAAACAACTGTTAGAATCAGCATTTGTGAAAAGTGGAAAACAAAATGACTCACGGATGCTATACACATTTGTGAAAAGGGGAAAACAAAACTGACTTGTTTTTTGGTACCTGCTAATCGTTAGTCCAATTGATAGAAGCATAAGACCTGAATATTGGATGACAGCGGCTAAATTTGTCCAAACCCACTTGCTATGCATTAATGAAAGAGGAGCAAGACCAGTACTATCGCTATGGAAGGTGGATAGGGCTTCGGTTTGTTCAGTTTTATCACTCCGCTGCAGCAACAGCATCTGAAGTGCTCATCAATAAGTGATTAATGCTGCCCCAGTTGCCCCTTGTTTTACAGATAACAGAAGCTTGGCAGAGTTGCCTCTTGTTCTACAGACAACAGAAGCATGGCAGAGGGGTAAAGCAAAAGTGAATTGTTTGAGCAGAGTCAGATGAGCCACGGTGATGCAACTTCCATTCCATCAATTTAACTGAAGAATTTTTATTCTCATGGCAACAAATAAGCTACACTGCGGAACACATTATCACATACAGAACGCATGGATACAGTACAACATAACAATTCAACTCAACTCACGAATGAACCCCCCTTGCAAAAGCCTCACACTACTTGTGAAGGCCACAGAGACAGTTCTCAACGCCTACGTCTCTGGCAATGCAGGGGGGTTGACTTATTCCATCCTGGTACCAAGTCGCCCGTTTCTCCACTAATTCATTTAGGAAATAGTCTAGCTTGTCAATGTTGACACTGGGCATCACCACAACGTGAGCTATATTGCCTTCACAAGCGAGCTGCCACCTTCGGACAAATTCTTCATCCTTGGGCCTTTCAAATACAACTGTGCTGCTGAGCTCGTTAAGCATTGCTCCGACTCCTGCCTCCTTGAGGCGATCTTTTAGGTAGTGTGCATTTCTCAAGCACTTTTGGACTTCTTTCTGAAAGCCTCTGTAGCCCTTCCTGTTGAGGGTGTACCAGAGGAAGATAGGAGCATGGCCATTCCTGCTTCCCATGATTGTTGCATCCCTTGACGCCAGATACTCCACATTGCTAGAAAGGGCATTTATGTGCTCCAATCTTGTTATCTGGACACCACATGGCATGGGGCATCCAACAAACTTGTGCCCAGAGACGCTGACACTCCCAATAGGCTTTTTAAATGTCACTTGAGGTGCCTAATGAAGATACATATACATATATCAGAAGATGTGTAACTAGTACAGCTTAATCTAAATAGTACATAAAGCATGGAAAATCAAAAGATCACCTTCTTAACAAATGGTATCATCAATCCAAAAAGGGCACCATCACAATGAATATAAAACCGATCTTTAAAGCCATTTTCCTCAAGGGTTTTGATAACCAAGTCTAGATCATCAACTGCCCCCTTCACAGTTGTTCCTGCACAGCAATTTTGTTTAGAAGCAGAACACATGTGAAGGCAAGGTCAGTCTGGGAATTAAAACTCACCAATGTTAACATTAATGATGGCAGGTTTGTCTCTGTTCTGCAATAACTTTCTCTGGAAATCAGCACAATCTATTTCCCCAGACATAAGGGTGTCAACTTTGACACAATCCATTCTGTACATTCTTGCTGCTTTGAATACTGAATAATGGGACTCGCGAGAAGCATACAATATTCCATCAGGGAACACCTCCCTCCTACAAAACAGTTTATAAAGAAGATTAAGAGCAGAAGTGACATTTCACATAAGCAGTGAAAAGTAGCAAGGACTTCTCAAGTACTACCCAACAAGAATCCCATGCAGATTTCCTTCTGTACCACAGTTAGTAATATATCCCCAGTACTCATCCTTTTCTAACTCCCAGAGGCGAGCGAACCAATCCAACACTCCAACCTCAAACTGCCTGGAGTGGACACCATAGTTGCTCTCGATGAAGGGGTCGCCAAGGTTGTTAATGGAGAAGTGCTGCAGCTGGGCCAGTGCACCATAATCGAAGTCCAGATTGTATGGGTAACCTTCATGAAAATAAACAGATGCCGTGAGCTAACATAATTATATTGCTGTCTGTTTTTGGTTCTATTATCCAAAAGGCACATCCATATAACTGTGGCATGTCCCACTAGACTCCAGAGTCCAGATTTATGTGTATGCTGCTTTCTTTTTTAACTACTCCATCTGATTAAGCAAGTGTCATTTCCAACAACAACACAGTTTGCAGTATGCATCTTTGGCCACTAAATTATTTAGCCAAGTAAAACCAGAATATTGAGGAAAGTATTTTTGAGAATATATATATATATATATATATATATATATATATATATATATATATATATATATATATATATATATATGCTTAAACTAAAGAACTGCAGAGGCACTGATAAATGCATGTGATAAGTATATGAAGACGACACACTTTTGTAATTGAAAGGAGTAATAAGAAACTAAGAATAGTCAGATAGAATAAAAGAGTTATGGTAAAGAACTAGACTCAGATTAAAAAAATAAAAGAAAACTTGGCTAGAACAGGCTTTTTCTCTCTTTTTCTAATTTTTATGTCCAAAAGCTTTCGTTCTTTCTTAAACCAAATATAATTTCAGCCGGCTGGTTGAAATGGCGTCAAGCTTCTGGCGTTCTCTGTGACAAAAGGGTGCCTCAGAAGCTGAAAGGTAAGTTCTATAGAACGGCGATTCGTCCGGCGATGTTATACGGTGCTGAGTGTTGCCTACAAAAAGGCGACATGTCCAGCAATTGAGTGTAGCGGAGATGCGTATGTTGCGTTGGTGTTGTGGGCACACAAGGAGGGATAGAGTACGGAACGACGATATTCGGGATAGGGTTGGGGTGGCACCAATTGAGGAGAAATTGATTCAACATCGGTTGAGATGGTTTGGACATGTCCAACGGAGGCCTCCTGAGGCGCCGGTGCGTAGTGGAGTTCTAAAGCGGGCTGATAATGTAAAGAGCGGTAGAGGTCGACCTAAACTAACTTGGGACGAGTCCATTAAGAGAGATCTTAAGGAGTGGAATATCCCCAAGGATTTAGCTATAGACAGGAGCGCTTGGAGATTGGCAATCAACGTGCCTGAACCGTGACCTCTTTTGTCTTGTGCCCTTTATGTCCCTTTATGTGTCTCCCTGTTTCTCGTCTCTTTTGGGTTTCATCTCTAGCCTACCCCAAATTGCTTGGGACAAAAGGCTATGTTGTTGTTGTTGTAAGTGGATAACTTTCTAGCACTTCCATTACAATTCAGTGCTTGCATTACAACGTAAAGTTTCATTAGAGTTGCAGGATGAATTTAGAAAGATAGAACAAGTGAAACTTCAGAAACATTTTGGTTTTTTGTCAAAAATAGTTCTTTTGAAAAAAAAAGTTTTGGAACAAAAGGGGTCTCAGCTGCTTGCGAGACATGGATCTATGCTTATGCCAACACTATTAATATTTTCTTTTAAAATATGTAAAGGCTGGAATCTTTTATTATAATCAGACATCCATCCCTCAATTGCAGCAGAACACACGTGGATGGAGATAAATTTAAGGCTGTCCACACAAATAAGATCTATTATGCTGATTAGAATTGAATAATATATGTATTTAAGATGACGAGAAAAGGATTGAAGCATGCTGTTGGTACGAAAGACAAACAGCTGGCACATGATTCAGTGGACTGGAATTTTTATTAGTGATTATGTCTTCCATGGTTGCTCAGCCAGATACATTTGGCCGGATCAAATTGGCGAGGAAGGCAAAGTAAATATGCACCAGATAAAAGAGCTGATCCCCAAAGCCTAACGCTTAACTTTAATTTTAGAGCCGTACTCGGTCTTTATAATTAGGTACAGATTGCAACTGATAACAGTTATATAAACAAGAGTGACAAGTTCATTCTGATTTGCACTGAAAATGACATAGGCGCATAAAACTGCTGCATATATAAATAAATAAATAAATAAAACGCCATTATGTATCCCCCGCCACCGGCGAGTGTATTTATGCAAGACGAAGGGAAACGAAGGCTGTGTTTATTTCCCCATGGAATGCAATGCAAAATGCCATCTACTTTGGAACGATGAAATGCAAAATGTCAAAATTTTCATGCCAAATTTTTCGTGGTGTAGGTGAGGATTTTTTTGGCTTTTTGGGGTTTTTTTTTTTGCCTCTTGAGCCAAAATCCAAAATAGAGAATGGATACATTTTTGACAAAAAAATTGTACGGTGTTTAGTTCTATTCTGCGAAATGATGATCCAATTTTTTTTTTTTTTTGTTGAAACGGGGACACAACCGAACACGGCATTTTGGGCCAGCAGAGTACCAAAAATACCGGGGCACAAGGCGACACTAAGAATGCTGCAACCCGCAAGCGGCTAAACAGTCCGGCGCACCAGTGTGTCACGAGATCAGGCCACCACGGACCAGATCGAGGAGGCGCAAGGGAAGGAAAGCGAAATGGAGGGAGCCGGAGCGTGAGCGTCCAAGGCGCAACGTACCGAGGTGGTGCTTGGTGCGTTCGACGAGCGAGCGGCGGTAGAGCGCGAGGACGCTGGCCATGGTCGCCTCCCGCTCGCCGGTCTCCTCGTCGTCCGCGTCGGGCTCCTTCACGGCGAAGCAGGAGGTGTGCACGTTCCTCCCCATCACGATCTCCCTCCTCCCGCTGGCAGCCTCCGCCTCCGCCTCCGCTGCCGCGGCCACTAAGGCCTCCGGCGGCTCGAGCTCCATCGGGAGCGTCTCCGCGGCCGCCGCCGCTGCCGCCGCCTCGGCAGGATGCAGCGCCTTCCCCGCCCCGTTCATGGAGGCGGCCCCTGCGCCCAGATCCGCCAGCCCGTTGCCCACGCTCCCAACCATATCGATCGCCGCGAGGGGAGGCCTTGCGCAGATTTGGGGACGGAGGCGGGAGGAGGCGCAGCGAGAGAGAGAGAGAGAGCGGGGGGAGGGGACTGGAGGGATTTGCGGGCGCATTTATAATCGGACGGCGAGAGCGGAGAAACGGGCCACCATTTGCCGGGAGCCCGGGAGGGCCGGCCGTTCGTGTCCGGGTGTGTGCAGTGTGCACCGTGCACGCGTCCGACTCGGGAGTCGTCTCGCGTCTTCGACCCACGAGTGGTGCGCGGGGGCAGGCGGGACGCAGTGAATTTTTTTTTTATTTTTAACACTTTTTAAAAACTATTTTTAATTTTAGTACCGAAAGTTTTTTTTTATATATCTAACACTTTTGGCCGCTCCCCACGCGAGGGAGCGGCATTTCGACTTTGCCGCTCCCCATGTGGAGGAGCGGCAATGATGCTGACGTGGCAAAAGCGAAAAGCGGGCATGGGGTTGCCGCTCCCCAGACCAGGGAGCAGCAAAACGGTTGCTTGTGCGCGCGCCCACCCCCGCTGCCGCTCCTTGATCTGGGGACCGTGTAGAGCCGCTGTGCCAGCAGAAGAGGTCGCCCGACGCCCACTCCCGCACCAGCACCCCTCCGCGCGGAAGGACGCCGGCAGCGGCGGCAGCGCACCTCCACGCCCCCCCCCCCGCACGCCCACGCGGGCGCAGGACGCTAGGAGGCTGCAACGCCCCTCCTGCCCCCCCCCCCCACGGCAGGGCCGCCCCCTCACCGCGCAGCAGCTCCCCCTCCGTGAGCATTGCCCCGCGAGCAGCGCCGAGACCCCTCCCCCGAGCACTTCGGCCTCGATAGCAGCTCCCCGCGTTCGAGCCAAGGTAATTTCGTTTTTCTATTTTTTTTGAATTTTTGATGTATTATAATTGTTAGTTAGATTAGTTTGTTTAGTATTGTTAGTATAAATAGTTAGTTTAATTGTTTAGTTGGTATCATTAGTAAAGCTAGCATAGTTAGTATAAATATTATAAATAGTTATTTTAGTTAGTATGATTAGTAAAGTTAGTATAGGTATTATAAATAGTTAGTATGTTTAGTTTAGATTTGTGAAGTTAGTATAGGTGATATAAATAGTTACTTAGATATTATAAATAGTTAATAGTTAGTATGTTTAGTTTAGATTAGTGAAGTTAGTATAGGTGATATAAATAGTTACTTTAGTTAGTTTAGTTAGTATAGTGTAGTTAATAAACTTAGTATAGTTAGTTTGTTTGGACGACTTGATGAAGTTTGCTCGAATAGTTTTCAGATGGATTGTGTGTCCGAGTTTATTTCGGAGGAATTGTTAGGAAGAAAGATGGTGAATTTGAGGATATGAAAGAGGAGTTGGAATGGTTTGATGAACCGCCGAGCTTCAATGACCTTTGTGTGCGTTTGAACGCAAAATTTGGCGGTGATTTCACAATCAAGGGAAGATTTGACAGTGGGAAGACTCGGGCAAAATATGTCCTGATGCCTTTGCACGACCCTGCTCATTGATCCCGCTATACTAGGGTCCTCGCAGGCTCGAACTCACCTATTGCTGAGGTGGTTGTGGAGAATGGGTATAGGTTGGAGGATGGTCATCATGATGATGTTGGAGGTGACGAAGAAGCAGTTCCATTCACATCCAGTCAGTTATATATGGATGGTCAGTTGACGCAGGAGCAGTTGCATTCACATCCAGTCGGTTGTATAAGCAATGACTTCGATGTGAGGGAGTTCGAACGTGAAGAGCACGAGCAGGCGGAAGAGAACTGGTTCGGTCATGACGACCACGACGATGATGACAACGACGACGATGATGACGACGACGACGATGACGATGATGATAGAGCTGCTCATGCGACACCGGTTCATGCTACAACGTCCGATGTTTTATTTTCGGTGCTTCATGCCATGCCGACTCAGGGCAGGCTGGTCCATGATTTGCCAGAGGGTGATGTGCCGTATTTTGATTCGTAAGGTAGGATCAGCGAATCACAGCATTATGTTGCACCGCCCCCTTACACAGAGGCAGAACTCATGCAACTGAGCCAGGGCGGTGTACCTTTAAGTGGTTGTCCGAACTACAGGGATGTCAGCATGGTACATGTGGCAGTTTGTGACATAGGTCTGCAGATGTGTGCAGAATTACTGTATAACCATGAGCATGTAATCATTCAGAAGGGCATGATATTCAATACAATGTCAGAGATGAAGCTCTTTCTTCAGGATTATGCTGTGTACCACCATAGACCATACTTGGTGACTCATTCCGACAAGAACTTGAGGTACCACATTACCTGCAAAGCAGGTTATCCATGCCAGTGGAGGCTTACTACAAGAAAAGAAAGTGAGTGATGGCAAATGGAGGATAAGTAAATTGGTCCAACCCCATTTATGCTTGGATTACAAGGGTAAAGAATATCATCCGCAGCTCACTGCATGTTACCTTGCCCGTCGTATATTGGGGCTCGTTGACAAGGACAATGACGTCTCGGTGTCTTATTTACAGCAGTCCATATATGAGCTTATAAAGTATCATGTGAAGTATGGCAAGGCTTGGCGTGCAAAGCAAATTGCACTGGCGATCCGATGGGGTAGTTGGGAGGAGGCGTACAACCGGGTTCCCTGAATACTGTCTACAATGAATTACTACAACCATGGCATGAAATAGTTTGTGGACACCAGTGGGATGTCTTTACAGAACTCGGTGAGGCATGTGCTACATCGTGTTTTCTAGTCATTTGCTCAGACGGAACATGCTTTCCAGTTCTGTAGGCCAGTGGTCCTTGTTTATGGCACTTTCTTGATGAGAAAGTATAGGGGCACTTTGATGATGGCTGCAGTGGTTGATCTGGAGGACCAGATAGTACCAACGGGGTCTTTGATTTGCATCCTAATAGTTTCTCTTGTCAATGTTAAAGACTAACTGAATTGCTATTTGCTAGGTGTATTGGCAACCCTACAATGATCCCGATCTGCGGGGCCACTTGAGTCCGAAGTGTTGGCAAGAGAATGACGAGTTTTGGTCCGACGTCCTACTTGTTTTCTTTCACGTGGTTGAGATGCACTATCCTATCAGGGTTTGCAGGCAGTTTGGCAAACGTACGGACGTGCCACCACCTCTTTACTCCATGGGCAAGGAGCTGCACATGTTGGTTCGCAAAATCATATTTATGTATCAACTAATTTGGCATAAGTACACCATTGCATTTATGTGCACTAACACCGTCTGAACTTGTTGTAGTGTGGACCACATGCTGAGGATACACGCACAATACATCGAGAGGTGGGAGAGAAGGGAGAAGCAGCCGCTATAGGATGGCCCGCCACACGACCCACACGCCTTCAACGAGTACCTACGGTAGCTTCACAGGTCGACCCGTGTGCAGGTGAGGCAAGCGTACCAGGGGGGAGAACTTCCCGCCGACTCCGAGGACGACATCGTCGCCGATGAATACGAAGAGGCGACTATGCGCGAGACGCAGCCACAGAGAGCCCCCCTTCAGAGATATGTGGTAAGATCATGGGTCCGTGTACTTTGTGTGGGTTGTATTCTAGTTTTAGTAAATTGTAACATCAAGGTGAAACCTCGTTTATGTATGCAGGCCAGACAATTGTCAATGATGTCCAACGAAGCAGCGTTTCAACTACATAATTGCAGGAACAAAGGGCGAGGTGCGCTTGACACATTTGTGCACGTAAGCAACACGTTGAAAATATCCTATAATGTTGTACGAGTTAAAAGGTTGTCCTAAATAATGAGTCCACATATGTGTTTGCAGAAAATGAGCAGGAGTTTGAGGAAGCTAGCCCAGAAGTTGAGCTGCATGGACACTCCGTGGGAGCCGCCAGTAAACCCTCCGCGTTCCCAGAGCACAGCTTCGGCTTCTCTGAGGACACCTGCGGGCTCTTCGGACCCCATGACAGGGTCCACCTCCGGCGCGCGTACACCACCACACCGCCCCGACAAGGCCCCAGTTGAGGTAGAGGACGACGAGGACGACGACTCAGAGTCGTTTGACGAGGACGAGGCACCGGGCTGCGGCATACCCCAGCACAGGCACCCTACGCAGTAGGGCCCTTCCCACCTAGGTCCTTTCCAGCAGGGCTTCTTCCAGCAGGGTTTCTCCCAGCCAGGTCCGTACCCGCAGGGCTCTATCCACCTCGGTCCTTTCCAGCAGGACAACTTCCAGCACGTATCTTTCCAGCAAAGCCCCTACCAGCACAGCCCGTACCAGCCCAGCCCATACCAGCACACCTCGTACCAGCACGCCCCGTCCCAGCCCAGCCCGTACCAGCACACCCCGGTGGACCCTTCCCAGCACCAGGAGATTGGCATATCGCAGCTCTTTGATGCCCCGTTGGGAACCCAAGGAGACGAACAGGTAAAACTAAATAAGCAAATTTTCTTATTTGCCTAGCCCATGTTATGTAAGAATACCACAATCTAACACCGATTTGTCTTTATCTGAGCAGGGGCCGACCTATGTGCAGGGGACGAGCCATGCGTGGGGCCAAGGACAGCAACACCGTCATCGGGACCACACGGACGTTGGCTACACCCCCAACGTGGTGCCTACCAATCCGAAGAGACAGAGGCGACCGAGGGAGCCTTACACTCCTGGGACATAGAGTGCATGTAAGCATAGCAATTATATAAGGATAACATTTCAATGATAAAAAAAATTATCTATGTGTTACTTACCAATGTCATATATACTGCAGGTTCACTTGGTCATTTTTATAGCAGGATGAAGTTGGAAACCCTTTGTTGCACTCTATGTCACCATTTATGTATCCAAGTCATTTGTTGAACTTATGTGTCCTAGCAATGTGTCGAAATAATTTGCAACTACATGTATTTAGAACTAATGGATTTGAGCTTGTAATGTGATGTTTTATGTGTTCCAGTGAACTGTAATGTGCAACTTGTAATGTACTTACATTCTACTTTTCAAGCTCACTGGAGCGTTCGACGACATTTAACAGTGTTTTGTGGCTGCCGCTCCCTGGCTGGGGGAGCAACAACTCTACCGCTCCCCGCCTGGGGGCTGTGTTTCCTGCTGCTCTGTGCTTTGATCGGTAACCTTGACCACATGTACTTTTTTATAATACTAGGACACGTTGGAAAGTCACATGTTGGAAATAAAACACTTGCACGATCAAAGGGAAACAGTAGACACATGGTACACACTTATTACAAGGTTCAACAGTTCCACTACCACTTGCTCCAATATAAACATAGTTCAAACTCAAACACTGATATTAACGAACTAAACAATGGCATGTTGCAAACTAAACCTAGCATGCCTAATAATGGTACCACATATTGAACTAAGTTGCGCCTTCCCCATAGTAACCCCCCATTGACGGCGGCGGTGGCAGTGGCGGTGGCGGCGGAGAAGGAGGCCCGTGCTTCTTATGGTATGTGCACTAGCAATATGGATTGTTGCATAGTGGCTCCTCTGCATCGTTCATGCTGTCATCCTTCGACTTGTCCCTGTTACTACTTCCAGGGCCATACTGTAGATCAAAGATGCGTCCCTGTGGATATGTGATGTATTGTTGATGGGGATAGATAGGAGGAGGATCGACCCATCGAGTGAACCCACAGTTATCTGGGCAGCTTGAATCCTGAAAACACATCTATCAATAAGTACTTCTACAAACCAAATGCAAATATGAAAAAATGAGAGTTAAAAGGAAATACAAATCCTCGCGGGCATATGAAGAAACGATGGTCTCCACCGTCACAGTCGTTGTGCATCTGCACGACTGAAAATCCTATGTTTGGTGTTGGTAATTAGTGACAATGCCTAAGTACTAATCCTATGCCTAAGTTGTATGTAGCATATGAGGATTAGTACATTCCAAGGTTGGTGGCAAGATGGACATGGTGATCATGATGGCCACACTTAGATTTGGACGCAACCCTACGTGATCAAGGTAAAG
This sequence comes from Saccharum hybrid cultivar R570, assembly GCA_038087645.1. Taxonomy (NCBI): domain Eukaryota; kingdom Viridiplantae; phylum Streptophyta; class Magnoliopsida; order Poales; family Poaceae; genus Saccharum; species Saccharum hybrid cultivar. The sequence goes on along the minus strand of JAQSUU010000190.1, from coordinate 3,879,765 downwards.
GTATATGCTTAAGGGTTGTGTTTTAGTAACCAAGACACCTAGTGGGTGTGGTTACATTATAGGATAGATAGCCATACTATAAAGAGGGGAATGACACGGCTATTGAACTCCTAAGTGCCTCTAGGTGTGCATTTCATAATCATATGCATTTGGATAGAACTAATACGCCTCGAAAAATGATTGTGAAAATGCTAAACACACTCGCACATGACGAAATCACTTGGTGGTGTTAGCATGTTTACGAAGGCGGTGGAGTTTGAGCGGTAGAGAGGGTTTGGGGTCCTCTCTCCCTCCTGGCGAGCTGGCGAGGCAGGATTTAGGCGTTTTCGAGGAGTTGAAACGACTATTTTCCACTACGCCGAAAGTCAGAAAAAAAATGGAGGCGAACAGAGGCCACAGAGGTGACCGGACGCTGGAACGGACGCGGTCTCTGTTTGACCGGACGCATCCGGTCAGTGTTCAGCGTCTGCGCGTGTTACTGTCGACTGGACGCGTCCGGTCATTCAAGGAGCTTACTGGACTCCAACCGGACGCTGGCACTGTGGCGTCTGGTCAGTTCTGCAGCGCGTCCGGTCGCTGTTTCGTTGTGCGCTGCTCAGGCTTGACCAGCGCGTCCGGTCCGTTACGGGACCAACGCGTCCGGTCGAGCTTCGCGCGTCCGGTCGTTGCGTGGAGCGCGTCCGGTCGGTGGTTCGCGAGCGTAGTCGCTGTGTGATCGGCGCGTTCGGTCAGTTTGACCAGCGCGTCCAGTCAGCGCGACTTCGGCTGTTTCAAGTTTCTAACGGCTATATTCAAAGGGGTACGCCTATAAATACTCGTTGGCCGGCTCAAGGCTCCCTCTCTTGCACTTTTGACATACTTGTGAGCACTTTGAGCTAAGCAACTCCCCTCCCACTCATCTCTCTTGCTTCTTTGCGTATTCGAAGTGAGATTGAGTGATCCAAGTGCATTTGCATTGTGAGATTGCATCTAGTTGGCACTTGGTGGTTGATTTGCTACGGGATTCTTGTTTCTCTTGGTGGTTGCCGCCACCTAGATGGCTTGGAGCAGCTTGGAGGTGTTGGCAAGAGTTGGTGATTGTTCTTGGCCACCTCCGGTGATTGTGAGGGGTTTGTGCCTACCTCGGCAAAGCGTCAAAGGCAATGTTAGTAAATTGCTCGTGTCATTGCAACCTTTTGCCATTTGGTAGGTTCTTGTGGCGCCTTTTGAGAGGCTCGGTGTGAGACTGATTAGCCACCGAACCACGTGGTGAAGAGTGACACAACGGGGACTAGCGTGCCGGCAAGCACGTGAACCTCGGGATAAATCTTCGTGTCATCACTTTCATATTGTGATTGATTGATCCCGGTGTTCGGTTGTCTTAGTATTCATTGTTGATCATATTGGTTGGCTCAATACTTCGCCCCTCGGTGAAACTCTCCTAACTCAACTCCGCATTACCTTCTTAGTTATCTTTGCTAGCTAGCTAGCTTTGCTAGAGTAGCTCCTTTGTGTAGCTTGCTAGTTGTGGTTGTAGTTACCTTCTCGGTTTGACTTGTACGGTTAAGTGCAAATATACTAGAATTGTGAATTGGTTAGGTGGCTTTCAAACACCCCGTAGGCTAAGCAAAACTCGCATCTCGCTACTTGTTATATTGATAAACTTGTTTAGCTTGTCTTTGTAGAAATTTTTAAAAGGCTATTCACCCCCCTCTAGCCATCAAGACCTTTCAACGACGCAATCCTTACCGTGGTGACATTTTGGGCAATCTTCCATGCGGTTGTCGTATGATCTAAGAGGTCTCTCACGGGTGAAGTCACTCTTGCTCTCCAAAGAAAATTGTTCTATAGGTTCCTCAAAAGAATCAGGACCCAGAGAACCTTTCCACACAATCGGAGGTCCCTTCCTCACTCCCTTTCCTCTACGTCTACTCGACAAACTTTCGCCCGACATTTGAACTACAACTAAACAAGAAAATAACTTGTGTGATGGCTAGGAGGGGGGAAGGGGGGCCGGCGCCAAAACGACAAATGGCCACAGCTCAAGAGGAGAAGAGAATAAAAGATGTTTTGCGCTTGCCGCTCCTTGATCTGAGGATGGTGATGATGATTCTTGTGCTAGTGATGGTTGTAAGAGTGATGATGAGGAGGATGAGGACTACTCCAAGGATGATCTATTGGGCATAATAGATCAAATGAGCAAGGGCTATAAGAGGACCACCAAGAAATACAAAATCTTAGAACAAGAGCTCATTGCCAAGAGCAATGAAAATAATGCCTTGATGGAGGAGCTTGTAGCTCTCAGAAAGAGTAAGGAGTGCAAAGGAATTGAACAAGAGCTCAAAGCTCTTAGGAAATCCTTTGATGAGCTAGAGGCCTCTCGTGAGTGTCTAAAGGAAGACCACGAGGACCTTGAAGTTGCTCATACTAGGATTAAGAAAGCCCACTCCACTCTACTTGAGCTCATCAAGGAAAAGGACCTCAAGTTGAAGAAGTTCATGAAGGAAGCTAAGGAGGAGCAAGTGATTGTCACTTGTGATATTGGACTAACATGTGATATTATTGATGATTCTTTATTTGTTGGTCCTACTAATGCTTCATGTAGCTCATCATCATCCACCACAACCAACTTTATCTCTACTACTAGTGATTTATCACTTGTGGTTGAGAATGAGACTCTCAAGAGAGAGGTGGATGATCACACCCGCGCATTAGACAATGCCTATGGTGGGGATACCCGCTTGCTAAAATGCTTGGGGAGCTAAAGGTTCTCTCTTAACAAAGAGGGTTTGGGCTATACTCCCAAGAAGGGCAAGGCAGCCTTTGCTACTCCAAAGCCTCGCTTATGAAGAGCAATGGTCGTTATTGCAATAGATGCAAGTAAGTTAGGCATCTATAGATTAATTGCAACAAAATGAACAAGAACAAGAAAAATGCTAATATACCTTACATTCCTTTTGATTCTTGTTATGTGCTTACCAAGGGTGAGAAAGGTTTGCATGCTAGGTTTGTTGGTACACCAATTGTGGGCCCAAAGAAGGTTATTTGGGTACCAAAGAGCTTAGTCACTAACCTCTAAGGACCCAAGCAAATATGGGTACGTAAAAGACATTAATTTATTTTGTAGGTAAATTATAAGGTCGGAGGAAGGCATTGGGTGCTTGATAGTGGGTGCTCTCAACATATGACCGATGATTCAAGAATGTTTAACTCTCTCAAATCAAATGATAGTGGCATTGATAATATCACATTTGATGACAATAGCAAGGGTGATGTGAAGGCTCTTGGAAGGATTGCAATCTCAAATGATCATAACATTTCCAATGTGCTCTTAGTTGAAAGTTGAACTTCAATCTTCTCTCGGTTGCTCAATTGTGTGATCTTGGTTTCAAGTGCATATTTGGTGTTGATGATGTGGAGATAGTTAGTGTTGATGGCTCTAACTTGATCTTCAAAGGTTTTAGATATGAGAATCTATACTTGGTTGATTTCAATGCTAGTGACACTCAACTTTCAACATGCTTGTTCACCAAATCAAGTATGGGTTGGTTATAGCATAGAAGACTTGGTCATGTTGGCATGAAGCAATTGAACAAGTTAGTGAAGCATGACTTAGTTAGAGGCTTGAAGGATGTCACATTTGAGAAGGATAAGCTATATAGTGCATGTCAAGTTGGAAAGCAAGTGGGCAATACTCATCCATTAAAGAGCATTATGAGTACTTCCAAGGCATTTGAGTTGTTGCACATGGATCTATTTGGGCCAACTACATACACAAGCATTGGTGGCAACAAGTATGGCTTTGTGATTATGGATGATTTCACTAGATACACATGGGTATTCTTTCTTATGGACAAGAGTGATGTATTTGACATATTCAAGAAGTTCATCAAGAAAGTGCAAAATGAGTTTGAGACCACAATCAAGAAAGTGAGAAGTGACAATGGAAGTGAGTTTCGAAACACAAGAGTTGATGAGCTATGTGATGAGCTTGGAATCAAGCATCAATTCTCGGCTAAGTATACACCTCAATCAAATGGCCTAGTTGAGAGGAAGAATAGAACCTTAATTGACATGGCAAGATCAATGTTGAATGAGTATAATGTGAGTCATTCATTTTAGGCCGAAGCAATCAACACGGCTTGCTTCTATAGCAATCGCCTCTATTGCCACAAGTTTCTAGAGAAGACACCATATGAGATCTTAAATAGAAGAAAGCCTAACATTACATACTTTTGGGTATTTGGTTGTAAATGCTACATCTTGAAGAAGGGTGCTAGATTGAGCAAGTTTGAAAATAAATATGATGAAGGCTTTCTACTTGTTACTCAACTACTAGCAAAGCTTATAGAGTTTGGAATTTGGCTAGTGGACAACTTGAAGAAGTACATGATGTTGAGTTTGATGAAACAAATGGCTCTCAAAATGAAGAAGAAAACTTGGATGATGTGAGAGGAACTCAATTGAGTAATGCTATAAAGGAAATAGATATTGGTGATATTAGGCCAAAGCAAGTGATTGATGTGGATGACAAAGATCAAGTGCTCTAAAGTCCAATTACACAAGCTAGTGGTTCTCTAATGCAAAATCAAACTAGTACATCATATCAAGTGCAACAAGATCAACAAGTGGCTAGTTCATCATCTCCAACTCATAATCAACATCAACATCCTAGCAATCAAGTTCAAGTACTTCAACCAACTAACATTGCAAGACACCATCCATTGGATTCCATCATTGGTGACATACAAAGGGGAGTTCAAACTAGATCAAGATTGGCATCATTTTGTGCTCACTCTTCTTTTATGTCAATGGAAGAACCTAAGGACATTGATAAAGCATTGAGAGATCCGGATTGGGTAAATGCAATGCATGAAGAGCTCAATAACTTCAAGAGAAATGAAGTATGGGAACTAGTTGAGAGGCCTAAGGATCACAATGTCATTGGAACAAGATGGGTCTTTCACAACAAATAAGATCAAGATGGGATAGTAGTAAGGAACAAAGCAAGACTAGTAGCTCAATGTTACACACAAATAGAGGGTCTTGACTTTGGCGAAACTTATGCCCCGGTTGCAAGATTGGAAGCAATTAGGATCTTACTTGCCTATGCTTGTGCTCATAATATCAAGCTATATCAAATGGATGTGAAGAGTGCATTTCTCAATGGATACATTCAAGAGGAGGTGTATGTGGAGCAACCTCCCGGTTTTGAAGATGACAAGAAACTCAATCATGTCTACAAATTGAAAAAAGCTTTGTATGGATTGAAGCAAGCACCTAGAGCATGGTATGAAAGATTGAGGGACTTCTTACTATCCAAAGAATTTGTCATGGGCAAAGTTAATACAACACTATTCACCAAGAAGATTGGGAAAGACTTTTTTGTGTTGCAAATATATGTTGATGATATCATATTCGATTCAACCAATCAAGATTATTGTGATGAGTTTGGGAAAATGATGACAAAGGAATTTGAAATGTCAATGATTGGTGAACTTAGTTTCTTTCTTGGACTTCAAATTAAACAAATGAAGGAAGAAACATTTGTAAGCCAAACCAAATACATAAAGGATATGCTAAAGAAGTTTGGTATGGAAGATGCAAAAAGAATCACTACTCTAATGAGCACTAGTGGAAGCTTGGATAGTGACAAGAATGACAACATGGTGGATCAAAAGCTATATAGATCAATGATTGGTAGCCTACTCTATGTGACGGCATCAAGGCCTGATGTGATGTTTAGTGTATGCATGTGTGCAAGATTTCAAGCCTCACCAAGAGAAAGTCATTTGAAGGCAACAAAGAGAATATTGAGGTACTTAAAGCATACACAAGATATTGGATTATGGTATCCCAAAGGTGTAAGCTTTGAGCTAGTTAGATATTCAGATTCCGACTATGCCGGTGACAAAGTGGAGAGAAAGAGCACTTCCAGGACTTGTCAATTGTTGGGAAGATTACTTGTCTCATGGTCATCCAAGAAGCAAAATAGTATTGCACTATCTACCGCCGAAGCCAAATACATCGCCGCGGATAGTTGTTGTGCACAAATCTTGTGGATGAAGGCAACATTGAAAGATTTTGGAATCAATTTCAAGAATGTGCCATTGCTATGTGACAATGAAAGTGCCGTGAAGCTAACCAACAATCCGGTTCAACATCAAAGAACAAAGCATATTGATGTTCATCATCATTTCATTAGAGATCATCAACAAAAGGGTGACATTGCAATTGAGAATGTGGGCACCGAAGATCAATGTAATAGAACCGCCTAATTATACGAGATTAAGTAGGAAAATCATCCAACGGGAGGACAATTTAACAAACTTAAGCCCGTATAACCCGGTAGTCCGTGAAATCTCGACGGATTTCAAACCATTTCACATAACAGCCAAGATCGTACTAAGTTTAGCGGTCACCATCATAAGTTACATAAAAGTTCGCAGCATAAAATACATCGGAGTTTAAACATAGTTATTACAAACCAGGTTCAAATAAAAGTAGCAGAAGCAGTAGTTCAAATCACGCACACACACAGCGTTTTGAAATAAAGTGCCAGCTTGTGATCATCTCCAGCAAAAGCATCAGACGAGAAGTAGCGAATGACCATTGCCCATGGTCCTAAGCTTCGCCCATCGCAGGATAGAGGCAGTTGATACAGTAGCCGTAATACATCTGTCCATCTGCAACAAGTGGGAACGAAGCCCTAAGTACGAGAAGGTACTCAGCTAGACTTACCCAACAGAACCAAAATAAAATGACACCAATGATCATGATAGGCTTTCTGGTGGGGTAGCTGACTCATTTGCAAGAAAATCATTTTCATCTTAACAATTCTTTTCTAAAAGTATGCAGTAATTTAATCTTTATTACCTTGTCAACTATGTTTGCATCTGTGCTAGAGTAATATATAATTAAGCAAGTAAGAATTACCAATGCTAATTAACAATAATTACCATGTCATCTTCCACATAACTATCCAAGTGTTTCATCAATATTACTACGATGAAGTAGCTCAAGTCAAGTATTCACTATCCAGTGAACGATGGCGATTCGAATCGATTATTAACTAGCTGGTAATTTATTCCTCACACAAACCTCACTCATCCGCTAAAGTGAGGTATTGGTCACCGAGTCAACCATTCAGATAAAGTCTCGAGCTTGCTAGGAACCACATGTACCCGGGGGCCGTCCGACTGCTCTTTGGCCTTATCATCGCGCCCCCGTATCCTGCCACTACTCCTCCGGTACAGTGCGTTGCGGGCAATCCACTCGGCCCAAATAATCTCCCAGCTTCGCGGTCGAAAGGTACATTATTCGGCCAGCTAAATGTGAGGCATGCGTTCAACATGACTCGAGGCCCAACAACGGTCGGTCCTTAATCAACACAGATGGAAAACACTACAATCTGAAACCTTGCAAGTTTCCGTCCGGTCTCAGGTTCATTTCGACACTTAGTTATTCTCATATGATATACTTTCACATAAATCCAGGTAATCCCCTATAGCTCACGGATGATAGGCAATCACCTGACTTCTACCGGTCTAAGCAAACTAAGCAATTATTGACCGCGGACACCAGAGTGACAAGGATCGGTAAAGCAAGGTGAAACAAGGTATAATGCAGCAACGGTTGCAAACAACTCCTAAACTTAATGCAGCAGTTTAAGTAAAGCATTAATAAAATATTTGCAAACCAGGGGAGAGAAATGCTCCGGGGCTTGCCTCTCTCAAAAGAGCTCGGACGGTGGTCGGGGCACTCTGGAAGATCTTCACCGACCTCCTATTCGGTTTCGGTCGCCTCCTGCTCTAGCACCTCGGACTGTTCCTCCGGGTCCTCGGGAACTACTACCGGGGTCACTTCCTGCGATCCTGTATGATGCAGAAATATAAGTGCTCATGCCTAGGTGCATTGCAGGGATGACATGAGATGATGATGAATGAATGAGATGTAATGAGCATGTTACTTTATTTGGATTACGTGGAACTTACGACTCTTCTACAAGGTAGTCTACGCCAATCAAGAACATGTACTCAAAAACTACCACCACTAATCTCTACCATGCAAAGGCACACTGACACTTAGGATGCTTCAAAGATACACCAAAGCATAGTTTACTAACTAATCTTGCATTAAAGGTTGAGTGTAAACCCTGATTAGCACTATGCTTGAACAGCAACACATATTTTGGTAGCACAGAAAAATCTTAGAAAATTACAGTGGATTACTAACATCAATTCTAGCATGCCACAAAATTTTCATTGTATTTGGATTATTAGAACTGTCTATACAAAAATAACAAGCTAAGGCCTAAAAACGAGTATGAAAATACTTTGCATTATGAAAAGTATCAAACAACAGATTTAGTAATTTTCCTACTTTCTACACAGTAAATAATTACTGTAGAAAAATTATTACTTGCATGTTTTATTCATATTTATTTAATTAACAAAAATAGCAAATACTAGTGATAGAAAGCATTTGAACTACACCTACACATTTTTCTACAGAACAGGTATGATATATAATTTTCCTAGCAAGTACATGGCACAAAAAGATTAACAAACTTGGAATCATATTTTTCTGAATTTTCTACAATTTACTAACCATTTAACAAGAAAATAGCAATTTCCAAAGTTAAATAAAAACCCTACAGAAAAGTAGTGCAACAATTAAGTGCAATATTTTAAAATGGTAGATCTAGTTGTAAGGAGCTCATAAAAAATTATTTCACAATTTTTGGAGCACATTTAATCACCCAAATAATTACTAAAGCATTTTTATTTCTAATTAATAAAAGAAAAGAAAAACTAGGATTCTATTTGAAAACGGGCCGACACCGTCAGGGGCAGACGGCCCGGTCCGGTTCAGCCCAGCGGCACGCGCGCGCGGGATAATGAAAACGGGCCGCGTCCCGTTGGATCAGGCCGGCCCAGCTACTCGCCTCACCCGCGGGTGAGCGGGGGCAATGCGCGCGGCCGAGCGGGCGCTCGACACCGCGGCGGTGCGGCGGCCGCCGATGGCCAACTGCCGCTCTAGTGCCCGAACGAGCGAGGCAAGGTGCGCAAAACGGCCGCGGGAAAACGGTAAACACGTGAGCGGGGTTGAGAGATAAGGGGGGTTGGTGGAGGTGCCGGTGACCGGAGCACGAGCGCGGCGGCTCCGTCACGGTGGCGCGGCGAGGAAAACAAATTGACGCCCTACCGGAGCGAGCAAGAGGGCAACGTGGCTTGTTCGGAGGAGGCAAGGGGGTGGCGAAGCTCGGTGCAAGATTAATTTGGTGGTGGTGGACCGTCGCCGCCGGAACGAGGGAGCGGAGGTAGAGCTCGCGGAGGTGAGCCGCTCGCCCGCTCGGTTCTTGGAGAGGGGAAAGGATGACGAGCGGGAGTGGGAGTGGGGGCGAGGGGGTTCGGGCAGGCAGATTTGAGCGCGCCTGAGCTGACGGGATGGCAGAGCGGAGGCGACGCGCGACGGCTGCCGACGGCGCATGGCCGACACGCGGCGAGCGCGTCCTGCCGCGGCGGCCAGCGAGGCGCGAAGGCGAGCGGGAGGAGGAAGCGGCCGCACGGACGCGGGCCGGGCCGCTGCGCTGCGCGGGCGCGCGCGCGGGGAGGCGTGGGCTGCTTCGGCCGATGGGCTGAAAGGGTGGCGGCGGCCTGCTAGCGCTGGGAATTATTTTTTCATTTTTATTTTTCCAAAGAAATTCAAATAAAATTCAAATTGCAGTTTTCAATTTCAATTTTAGGCAAGCAAATGACCTTTTCTGAAATTGGCCCAAAAACGAAAGTTGTTTAGAATTTTATTTCCTACAACTTTTATTAAGGGGCCAACCTCAAAACTCTTATAGATTTTGAATTGGAGAATGGAAGCTAAAATAGGGAGTATTTTTGAATATTTTCAGAATACATTTTTGAAACCAGTTTTTGACAAAACTTTGAGTAATTTAGTTGCTCCGAAAATTTGACCTATTATTCTAAGTGATATAAAATTTGTAGTTGCACAATTTTGATGAAAGGTAATTAGCACATTAACATTTTACATCATGAATACCATTTTCCAAGCTTTTATTTCATCTAAGTTATAATATTACCATATATGATTATGGATGATATGAAATGTCATGCTTATGATTGCCATGCAAAAGCTTGCGTAACACCGGGGTGTTACAATCAATTAGCCGATCTATTCACCAAGCCACTTGATGAGAAGAGATTTCACAAGCTAAAGAATGAGTTGAACATACTTGACTTCTCCAACATGAGTTGATGCACCCCATATATGACATGCCTCTCTTTCGAGCCCTAAGGTACAATTGGTTGACATGTCATACATTCTATACTAAGGACTTGTTTAGTGCATCTAGTCATAATTTACATGTTCTAGGCTCATTCATGAAAATCAAATGAATTTGAAGTTTATATGGTGCCACTATTGTTTCCATGACTTGTATGATCTAGTGGTAGCATATAACTTGTTTAAGTAGCTTGTGATCCTAAGTGTTTAATCTAGATCACTTGTCTAAATATTTGCTTTAACATGGTGCATGATAACCCTTCTAGTGAGATGTGAAGAAGCTTGCCCTTGGATCAAACCGAAGCATTTTATTTATGCAGGCAATCTAGGTTGAATCACAAACTTGATCCTCACCCTATAATTCAACATGATAATCTATCTTAAATTAGTTCCTTGTGATCATTGGTGCCAAAGGGGGAGAAAATATTGTTCACAAAGATAGATTCTAAAGGGGAAGAAAACCTAAAGGGGACAACTGATAAAAGAAGAGGATCAACTAAAATTTTGAGCACACAAGTAGGGGGAGCAAGCTCTTAAACATGAATGTTGCATTTCTATGTGCACTTCATATGTATGATGCATAGTTATGCATTTCTTTTTCTCCGATACTTTGCTTGTGTGGTGACTTGCTAGTATAATTTGAATGGTATATTGAGGTACTAGCATGAATAGGAAGTAGTTAGATTTTTCTTGCTTCATGTTTTTCAAAGTGGTACTAGAGCCTTGCTTATAATGTTGATCTCACAAGGTTTCTAGTTATGTTTGTGCTTTTCCAAGTGGTATCTAACTACACAAGGTGCTAAGATGGTGTTTATCGCTACTCCGATGGTATCACGCTTCAAAGGTCTATAATCTAAGATACTTAGCACCTATTGGTAGTCAATGCTCCTATACTTTCCTATCTAACATGTATGCTTTTAAAATCCAAACATATAGCATACATGTAGGGGGAGCCATTGCTATCAATTTGAATTCATGATCACATGTCCATAATTCTTACACATGGTAATATAGTTGGACAATGTGACATTGGTTCAATCAAAATTTTATCATAATATCTTTGTGAAAGGTTTGTCACCAATTACCAACAAGGGGGAGATTGAAAATCCTATGTTTGGTGTTGGTAATTAGTGACAATGCCTAAGTACTAATCCCATGCCTAAGTTGTATGTAGCATATGAGGATTAGTACATTCCAAGGTTGGTGGCAAGATGGACATGGTGATCATGATGGCCACACTTGGATTTGGACGCAACCCTACGTGATCAAGGCAAAGGTATATGCTTAAGGGTTGTGTTTTAGTAACCAAGACACCTAGTGGGTGTGGTTACATTATAGGATAGATAGCCGTACTATAAAGAGGGGAATGACGCGACTATTGAACTCCTAAGTACCTCTAGGTGTGCATTTCATAATCATATGCATTTGGATAGAACTAATACGCCTCGAAAAATGATTGTGGAAATACTAAACACACTCGCACATGACGAGATCACTTGGTGGTATTAGCACGTTTGCGAAGGCGGTGGAGTTTGAGCGGTAGAGAGGGTTTGGGGTCCTCTCTCCCTCCTGGCGAGCTGGCGAGACGGGATTCAGGCGTTTTCGAGGAGTTGAAACGATTATTTTCCACTACGCCGAAAGTCGGAAAAGAAACGGAGGCGAACGGAGCTCACAGAGGTGACCGGACGCGGTCTCTGTTTGACCGGACGCGTCCGATCAGTGTTCAGCGTCTGCGCGTGTTTCTATTTTTGATCGGACGCGGTGGCGCGTCCGGTCACTGTCGACTAGACGCGTCCGGTCATTCAGGGAGCTTACTGAACTCCAACCGGACGCTGGCACTGTGGCGTCCGGTCAGTTCTGCAGCGCGTCCGGTCGCCGTTTCGTTGTGCGCTGCTCAGGCTTGACCAGCGCGTCCGGTCCGTTACGGGACCAACGCGTCTGGTCGAGCTTCGCGTGTCCGGTCGTTGCGTGGAGCGCGTCCGGTCGGTGGTTCACGAGCGTAGTCGCTGTGTGATTGGCGCGTCCGGTTAGTTTGACCAGCGCGTCCGGTCAGCGCGACTTCGGCTGTTTCAAGTTTCTAACGGCTATATTCGAAGGGGGGTCTATAAATACTCGTTGGCCGGCTCAAGGCTCCCTCTCTTGCACTTTTGACATACTTGTGAGCACTTTGAGCTAAGCAACTCTCCTCCCACTCATCTCTCTTGATTCTTTGCATATTCGAAGTGAGATTGAGTGATCCAAGTGCATTTGCATTGTGAGATTGCATCTAGTTGGCACTTGATGGTTGATTTGCTGCGGGATTCTTGTTTCTCTTGGTAGTTGCCGCCACCTAGATGGCTTGGAGCAGCTTGGAGGTGTTGGCAAGAGTTGGTGATTGTTCTTGGCCACCTCCGGTGATTGTGAGGGGTTTGTGCCTACCTCGGCGAAGCGTCAAAGGCAACGTTAGTAAATTGCTCATGTCATTGCAACCTTTTGCCATTTGGTAGGTTCTTGTGGCGCCTTTTGAGAGGCTCGGTGTGAGACCGATTAGCCACCGAACCACGTGGTGAAGAGGGACACAACGGGGACTAGCGTGCCAGCAAGCACGTGAACCTCGGGATAAATCTTCGTGTCATCACTTTCATATTGTGATTGATTGATCCCGGTGTTCGGTTGTCTTGGTATTCATTGTTGATCATATTGGTTGGCTCAATACTTCGCCCCTCGGTGAAACTCTTCTAACTCAACTCCGCATTACCTTCTTAGTTATCTTTGCTAGCTAGCTAGCTTTGCTAGAGTAGCTCCTTTGTGTAGCTTGCTAGTTGTGGTTGTAGTTATCTTCTTGGTTTGACTTGTTCGGTTGAGTACAAATATACTAGAATTATGAATTGGTTAGGTGGCTTGCAAACACCCCGTAGGCTAAGCAAAACTCGCATCTCGCTACTTGTTATATTGATAAACTTGTTTAGCTTGTCTTTGTAGAAATTTTTAAAAGGCTATTCACCCCCCTCTAGCCATCAAGACCTTTCAACGACGCAATCCTTACCGTGGTGACATTTTGGACAATCTTCTATGCGGTTGTCGTATGATCTAAGAGGTCTCTCGCGGGTGAAGTCACTATTGCTCTTCAAAGAAAATTGTTCTATAGGTTCCTCAAAAGAATCAGGACCCAGAGAACCTTCCCACACAATCGGAGGTCCCTTCCTCACTACATTTTCTCTACCTCTGCTTGATGAACTTCTGCCCGACATTTGAACTACAACTAAACAAGAAAATAACTTGTGTGATGGCCGGGAGGGGGGAAGGGGGGCCGGCGCCGAAACGACAAATGGCCACAGCTCAAGAGGAGAAGAGAATAAAAGACGTTTTGCGCTTGCCGCTCCTTGATCTGAGGAGCGGCAATGATGCTGAGGTGGCAGTGGCAAAAAACGGGCACGGGGCTTGCCGCCTGAGCGACAAGCCCCGTGCCCGTTTTTGGCCACTGCCACCTCAGCATCATTGCCGCTCCTCCACGTGGGGAGCGGCAAAGTTGAAATGTCACTCCCTCGCGTGGGGAGCGGCCAAAAGTGTTAGATATAAAAAACTTTCAGTGCTAAAATTAAAAATAGTTTTTAAAAAGTGTTAAAAATAAAAAAATTCGACGCGGTGGGGCGCCGTGGCCTGCGGGTGCGTCGAGATATTTGCGCTGATTCGCTGGTTGGTGGGATTGGCAGTGAATTGGTGTCGATGGTAGTGTGCAGATCTGAGGGCTCACAGGACCGACGTGGCAGTCGTTTCTCCCGGTCGGCTATGCGCATGGAGCGGACATACAATTTAAATTTTGCTAAAAAACGTACAATTTAAATAAAGGAAGTTTTTTTCATTAAAATGGAAAAGGATAAAATAAGCGTCATTTTGAAATTATGTGTAAAAGTAGACAGTGCAGTGGAAGGATGATAAGGTGGGATCGACCATCTTAATCGAAAGATCAAATAACACTAGTATTAGCCTGATTGAGAAAGCTTCAGCTCTCAAAATACAGATATGAAGCTCGGACTCCATCCTAAAGCAGCTCCACCGTAGCTCGGTAATCCTAGAAATTTGTTCGGAAGAAATCTACCATGTATCTAGATGTAATTATTAAAATACATTTATGAGCCGGAATGGAAAAAAGACGAGAACACACGCACGCTTCAAGTACTTTGTCTTCCTCCTCAATGGATGAGTGGCGGCGGCGACTATCGTGAAGATGAGCGTCGACCAAAAAACTCTGGTGAGGCGTGGGATGGGAGTTGAGGTATGGCCCGCGGGGCACCGGGCAGGTACGACGTGGGCGAGAGGCACGTGTAGGGGGATGGGCGGCAATGGTGTGGCCGAGGCGTGGCGACATCATGCACAACACGGCCAGGGAGCCAGGGAAGACATAGGGGCGGTGCAGTGGGTCCTCATCTAGGTAATACGATGATTACCATTCGGAAAAGGTTATAATCTTTTATACTCTCTTTTAACGAAAACAGGTCAATGGCACAAGCGTGAAAAAAATACCCGTGGATCGATTAGAATGGTAGTCTACTGGTTCCCATCTTAAAGCGAAAGCCTCTCTCTATTATTCTCTCTCCATGCTGTTTACCTATGCGAAAAAATTGCCTTTTCTATCTCTAAAGGATTGGACTAGATCTCTCTATTTAGAACTTGGGTTGGTGACTTTGCTTACTTATATTGTTTTATACAATAAATATCCGGAGTAATTTTCAAGTGTGATGACTGATGAGTGATGACTAGACAACACGTACGATAACCAAAGTGTGATCTTGAGGCAAGATCGTTGCCGCGCGTACACTTAATATAAGGAAAAAAGTCTAATTGACCCACTGTTGGGGTGGTCTAGTTTATCCCCTCAACTATGAAACGGTCTAATTTATCCCCTGAACTTTGCAAAACCGGCCAAATCACCCCTCGAGCGGTTTTGGACGGTGGTTTGCTACAGTAACAACGGTTTGCTACAGTAACAGTGTTTTGTCCTTTTTATTTATTTCGTCTGAATCTTTGAAAACTCATAGTAAATCACAAAAAAATCATAAAATTAAAAATTCAATTTTGTTGGACTCTACATGAGTAGATCTACACAGTGAACATATAATATAGTATGCTTTAGTACAAAGTTTTTGCTGTAAATTTTGATCTATTTTTTTCTGTAATTAATTTGAATAATTCATACAACAAAAACTTTGTACTAAATCATATTATATTATATATTTACTGTGTAGATATACTCATGTGGAGTCCAACAAAATTGGATTTTCTATTTTATGATTTTTTTATGATTTACTATGATTTTTCAAAGATTCAAACGAAATAAATAAAAAAGAAAAGGACAAAACCACTGTTACGGTAGCAAACCGTTGTTACTCTAGCAAAACCATTGTCCAAAACCGCTCGAGGGGGTGATTTGACCGGTTTTGCAAAGTTCAGAGGGTAAATTAGACTGTTTCATAGTTGAGGGGGTAAACTAGACCACCCCAATAGTTGGGGGTCAATTAGACTTTTTTCTTGAATATAATAAAGAGTTAAATGCACCACATGCCCATGAACTTATAAGTCTGTGTCACATAGGCCCCTGAACTTTAAAATGCATTTCTGGCCCCCTGAACTTGTCACGTGGTGCACCGCAGGCCCCTGAACTTTGAAAATGCATTTCTGGCCCCTGAACTTGTCATGTGGTGCACCGCAGACCCCTGAACAGTAGCATGCATGACGGCACAGTAGCATGCACGTCGGCCAAGGAGCGTCCAGCAGCAGCCGATAACCTATCGGCCAGTGAGCTACCGATAGGGCCCTATCGGCCGTTGAGAAGCCGGCAGGCTTATATATATCTATTTTTTTCATAACAACTTCTAAATTTGTAATTAATCATAAAAAATATTATTTAAAAAAATTGGCGCGACCGACTACTTACTCGTGACTGACTCGCGATGAGGAGCCGCTCACTTGCCTGACTAGCGTTCGCTCGGTCGGTCGGTGGCCAATAACAGCGTGCCGCAATTTTCGCAGGGCGGAGCCGGTTATATACGCCCATCGTCCCGTTGCCGGCGGTCAGGTGCGCGGACACAGACCCGATTCCCGTCGTGTCGTTAGGGATGCGCGACAAGTGGACAAGTCTCGCCGCACATCCCCTCCAAATATCTCCGCTCCAACACACTAATCCCTATGTGAGCGCCACCTGAGTGCTGACGGTGGGCGTTGGACGCCTGCCGCCCGTGTTGTTCCCTGAACGAGACAAAACACAATGGCAAAACAAACTTCAGGTACAGTCTCGCGACGTCGCGATCCTGAACCGGCCAACTCGTACTATGTCCTGGCCTGGTTGGCGCAGCGATAGCGGACGTGAACGTGAACCGTGCCTGCGTCATGAACGGACGTAGCGCTGCACGGCACAGGACATGGCACCACAACCCATGGTTCACGTTCGCTGTCGTGTCGTCACACCAACCTCACGTGCTCGCCGGACGAGTTCAGCGCTCCCACACGCCATGGCAAACCGGAGGTGCCGCCGCACGCGATGGAGGTGCACGGGACACGCGTTCCGACACTCCGCGTCCCAACCGCGCTGCCCGCCCGTCACGTGCGCTCGGTGGAGGACGCGTGTCCGGCGTCCCGGCGCTTGCCTTCGGGTCCGCGGGAGCCGCCGCACACCTGCCGCCCAATAATTACCGGCGGCACCTTTCGGATCGCTTCGGGTTGTTTCAGGTTTTAAAATAATATTTTTTATGATTAATTATAAATTTAGAAGCTGTTATAAAAAAATAGACATATATAAGTCTGTCGGCTTCTCAACGGCCGATAGGGGCCCTGTCGGCAGCTCACTGGCCGATAGGTTATCGGTTGCTGCTGGACGCTCCTTGGCCGGCGTGCATGCTACTGTGCCGGTGTGCATGCTACTGTTCAGGGGCCTGCGGTGCACCACGTGACAAGTTCAGGGGCCTGCGGTGCACCACGTGACAAGTTTAGAGAGACAAAAAATGCATTTTCAAAGTTCAGAGGCCTACGTGACACAGGCTTACAAGTTTAGGGGCCTGTAGTGCATTTAACTCTATAATAAATCACACGAGGCAAGTAGTAGATCATGTCACGACACCACCCATGTTCTTGTGTGCACTGCAACGTGCAGCCTGAGTAACGAATTTTGCTTAGCAACGGCATCGGCATATCATGGTCGTGGGTGTGGTTTCCGGTCTTCTCGCCGGCGCGACATCTCGCGCGGAGGATCTCTTGGTACGGGAGAAGTTCTGGTTTCTGACGACCGGGGCCACCGTCCACGCGGGGCCCGCGGAAAGGCGAAATATCGAGATTCCGCATCCGGCGCGTGACTGCGGCCGTCGGACACGCTTGCACCACGGGAATCTTCGGGGCCCACCGGGTGACGTCGCGATCGTCCTTCGAGGCCAACTAACCCCACCCACGTGGCGGCGGATGATCTTTTGGCGCCACGCCCACACCGACACCGATTCGTTTTAACTGTTCAGTGGAATCAGCAGCCATCCAATAATGTTTTTCTCTTATAACAAACCAATAAATAGTACTTTTAGCCATAATAAACCAGCGAAACGAACAGACCGACACTCCGGCGCGGTGGCCTTTGGCGCGCGCCAACAGCTGGTACAGTGGTACGTACTACTTTGCTTCTCTTTCAGTCGCACTGGACCTGTAGCACACTTCTTTAGCTAAGCCTCGCCCCACGTGTAAATGTTCTCCCCAAAATCATTTTCACTTTTCAAAAGGTACTTTTGCTATGCTAAAATTGTAATTCTCATTTTCTGAAAATAACAAAATTAATAAAATTTAACTAAATCTCTAATGAACTGTAGAAGCCGGTAATGTGGTCATCTATCCGATGATACCAAATTTCAAACTCTCCTTGCACATCCGTGTTTGATATAAATTTTCCTTCACTTGGAGCTCAAGAGTCTGCGTCCTACCTTTGGTTCTGATACGAAGACCGGACTCACGTGCCCGTATTCGATTCAAAGTTCTCGAAGTTTTTTTTTATAATGCATCCATTTTTTATTTTTAAGCTTCGATCAAAAACTCGTAGCCCCAATGCGACGAACGAGCACGTATCTATTTATATAAAAACATATTCACATTTATGATACTAAAGAAATATCATAAATTAATTTTTTGATATGTTTTTATAGTAGATCTATTTAGGGACTCGATATTATTTTCTATCGACCTGACCGAACTCTAAAACGTCCGATTCATCTCAAATTTAGAATCTGATTATTTTTTGTACAAATTAAAGGGGGTAATACTACTGTTGCCCATCGTGTTCGTATCCTACCAATGGGAAATGGAAACGAGATGGAAAACTTTACTGCAACTGCTCGGCTCAAAGCTGAATCGATTGGTACTACTGGTCGCGGTGTATTTTTCGGTTGGGATGCGGCAGAGAGAAGCAAGCAAAGAGCATGGATGATTGGGAATCCCGTGAGCGGGCCCACCCAGCGCACATGTTTTGTTTGTGGTCCAATGGTATAGCACCCCTGCACCAACCCCCCGAGTGAAGCAGTGTGCGGATTCTCCACGGAATCGATCGGAAATCGGACGCGAAAGCACCGGTGCCCGGCGAAGAGAAAAAGGGTGATTCAGATGGTGTGTTTAGTTCGTGAAATATTTTGGGTTTGACTACTATAACACTTTCGTTTGTATTTGTTAATTAGTGTCTAATTATGGACTAATTAGGCTTAAAAGATTTGTCTCGTGGTTTTATATCAAACTGTGTAATTAGTTTTTTTTCTTTCATCTATATTTAATGCTCCATACATATGTCTAAACATTCGAGTTGACGGAAAATTTTGAAATATTTTGGAAACTAAACGTTGCCTCACCAGCTCACTGCGCTACTGCAGCCCGGATGCGATGCGGAATTGCGGATGCGGAAGCGGATGGTTCTGCATGCAGAATGGCAGAGCGATCACACCAGGGCCCTGGATCACACGCCACCGCCCTGTTCGTTTCGCTGGATCAGCAGAATCAGCAGCCATCCAACAGTGTTTTTCTCTCACAACAAACCAGCGAACAGTACTTTCTGCACAATAAACCAGCGAAACGAACAGGGTGCACGTTTCTTTCTGGTCGTGTTCCAGACGAAACGTCGTTGCCTTCGAGAGAGAATTGCTAGTGTCCAGACGTCGGATGCAGAGGGACTCGCATAGTGGCATTGGAGTGTCACGACCACACACGTCCTCTTGTGTCACAATCCCCCACTCGCATACAGCACGACATTTATGAAAATACCTGAAAAATATTAATATCTAGATGAAACACCTTAAAATACTTAAAACATAGGTTTGCAACATGCATGTATATGCAACATTCAGATCTACTTTTGTTACATCCGGACAAAACACTCGCAACACTCATGTGGAACAGATGAAACATTTGGAACATACGCTTGAAACATACGTGTATAACCGTTACAACATGTGCAACATCCCGATCTACCTTTTGCAACATCGATATATAACACTTGCAACATACCTCTGAAACATTAGAAGCACTCATACTATTGCAACATGTGCTTTCAGCATAGTATCTACTTGCTGCTGGGACGAATGGAGGCTCGTCGACGTGGGCCGACGCGTAGCTCGAAGCCGCAGAGGGCACCGGTGTGGAGCTCGTGGCGGCACGGACCTCGGCAGGAGCAGGGGCAGGCCGAAGGCGGATGGAGCGCCGCCACGAAGGGAGGCGCGAGTCCGGAAAGCGCGCTAGCGCGTCGGGCTCACCGAGCATAGCGCAGGCGGACAATAGGGGCACGAGCAGGGTGGCGCGAGCAAGGGCAGGATCCGTCCCACGAGCAGAGCAAGTGGGCGAGGGCGTAGGTGAGTGCGGGGTCCAACGGACGGACGTCCTATAAGGAGCGTTTCCGTTTATATATGGCTAGAGAGAGACACACGGGATGTTACGGTGGACGAGAACGCGTGCCTTCTTCCACCGTGCCAAACAAACGCGACGAGAAGAAACAAGGGGAATTCCAGCAAAAATCGAGGTGGACTCCTGATATGGGCTTTCGGTGCAAACCCTGGGGGGAGTGGCCCAGGAGTAGGTCTTCTCAATGCTGTAGCATTCCTTCCTACACTGTTTGACCTCACTCCGAGCCCGTGGGCTGAGCATTTCACCAGGCCTGCGTTAGCGTTAGCGAACACTAAAACCTCCGGGTTAGAAGCCCTGAAATCAAATCCCAGTGGGCCCAAGTTGGAGGACATGTCCACGGGCCGCACAATCGGAGCGACAAAGTAGGGCCCTAGGGCCTGGGCGCACCAACATAGCAGCCTATTTTCTGATTATTGGCCGTTCTTATTGCTCATCCTGCCCTCCTCGCGTACGGCGTATCAGCTGCGCCCGACGCTACAACCTGCTGGCGGCTGGGTGTCTGAGCAGCAGAGCATGGCCGTTGGAGCAGGTGTCCAAGCCAGCGGGTGAGGTTCAGGTTGTAGCCGCGGGGTGCAGCGTGGCCATGACCATGAGCCCCAGCGTGCGGTTGCTCAAGTTGCAAACGAGTTGCCCACTCGCCGTCCGGCCACGTACTATATATATATCCCAGCTAGCGCCCCTCCAAATTAAAGCGTACTACTATCGCTGGAGTATGCAACAAGAACAGCAAGGCCAATTCATCAGTCAATCGGTGAAGACTAGCAGATGTCCAGCAATCCATGCAGAGGTACTAGCGAGGTACTCGTATACAACTACTTAAACTGCAGGTGGCACCGGCCGGAATACCGAAGACCGGATCAAATGGATCAATGGCCAGCTCGATCAGCCCTCCCCCTACTTTGTGCAGCGCCTTTACTTACTTTTCGTTCTTTCTTTCTTCAACTCCCATTTATCCAGCAGGGCCATCTTGTAACCACTTAATCCTTCTGTTCCCAAGAAAAGTCGAAACGGGTACAATGACCTACACCATCATCTAATGCTAGGGTTATGCATGCACTTTTGGTAGAGTTAGAGTGGATCGATGACCATAGAGTAAGGCAGACCCGAGGTCATATATGTGAGGATGGAAGGGGCACATCCGCGGGGTGAACTGGAGGTGTCCCATAGAGATGCTGTCGTCGTCGAAGAACCAGTTTGTGATGGATTCCTTGGTAGGCGAGACAGGGAGGTGCATGACTACTCTCAAGACGCCGCCACGATTGTTGTGAGGAGTGAGGACGGATGCATTTTTCGAAACGGAGGACACTCAAGACAGAGGAGAACAAATAACCGTCGAGCTACTTATATTAGAGCCTCTTTGCCACAACTCATGAGGGCTTCAGCTTCTCCACCTTTTTTTGCGCAGTATAGACGGCTCATGGAAGCCAGTGAAGCCTCTTGGGAGTGGCTTCACCGGATTCTAGTTGTTTTCAGTAGAGGAAAGAAAAAACAGCTCGATGTACATGAACAATGATGGTGAAGAGGGCCTTTCTCCTGGTGCACAATAATAATGTAAAGTTACTCACGATGCGGGGTCGTGCCGTGCTCCTTAGCTTGGTCTTGGTGGCTTCTCCAAATGCTTATATTATTGACGAACGGATCAGTAAGTATATCTATAGAGACAATTATTATATGAGCGGGTTTTATATAAATCGTAGATGGTACGATAAATACATATAGCCAACGTTCGTTGTCCCCTATAGGCCTATATATACCTGGGATGGATAACCAACGAGTCTCAGCATGAGTTGAATAAATAACGAGTAGACCGGTTGCGATAATGCGTCTCAGTAGTCACTACTAGTGTGAGGTTACCTATCCTTTTACAGCATCGACATTCACATTCTACACAGGCTGCCTAACTCAACATTGTTTTGCACTTCTAGCCAGCTTGCATTGTCTGTGATCCTTGCAGTAACCTAACCCCGTCCTTCAAGGCATGCATGTATGCGTGGAGTTCTAATTCGTCGCTGTGTGTGTTTACTTCAATGGCTTTTGTTCCTGGTTCCTGCTGAGTGCTGACCAGGTCGGTGCAGTTGGGCACCAGTTCAGTCACAGGCGAACCTTGTAAAATCAGCCTATCTGCCAGTTGCCTTGCTGACAGCACTCGTGTGGGAAAGAATCCACGTGTCCAATCATATCCACCAAATGGTTTCATTTTCATTTACTGTAGTTTTAATGAAAGTTGTTTATTCTGGCAAACTGCGCGCATAAGCCATAACCTTAAGCTCAACCATTCACCATTACAATAAGGTGTAGAGATATTAGCAAAACAAGATGGCAACAAATCGCAGAGGTTCCATGGAACTGAAGCCAACGCAAAATCTCTAGCACATATCTAATAAGTATCTTGGTAGTCACAAAAAAAAATATAATATCTTGTTAATGAATCCCGACCTATATATATCAGGCGAAGGTCCACATGACAGGCGTCTCTAATGTATGACGTGCCTGCTTTATGAATGCTCGACGAGTATGTTGCTCTTGCAACATAGTAATAAGATTGTTTAGGTTGTTCGGAGTAAGCAAATCATGTGGCCTGACTGGCCACAACGGCACAACCCAATAACCAGCATCCGAAGAAGGCCCAGCGGGAGCGGGTGGCGGCCGCCCAGAGAGCGGGAAGCAGCACTGCTGCAGTCCGATCCGGGCGGCGTGCGAGGAAGAGAAACAGTGGCCAAGCAGGCCAACTTCAACTTGCATAAGCCTGCATTATTGGCGGCAACACAGTCAAAAGTCTCACTAAAATAACGTGCCACCATCTCTCCACCCAACTTGCTTGCCGAGTGCAGGGCAGGCTCTCCTCTCCGCTCGCTTCCTCCGCGGTTCCTTCCACCTTTCCCTGTGCTGATGCCCCTGGTAGCATCGTATCGCCGCGGTCAAGTCGTCTCCGATGCCGTATCTCATGGCGGCAAATCATAAATCATAAATAAATATATATAACTGCCGATTGGCTAATGGTCTCTCCTCCGCGCATCATATCATCCTAGCTGTGTGCCGCCCGCCCGAATGGCATGGCACACGCGCACTGGCACGGAACAACAACCACCTTTGACTAGATATAATTTGGAGCAAGAAAATACCTTTTCTTTATTAGGAGTATATATCACAAAAACAAATACGGAGTGTGTACTACTACTCAGATAAAGAGGCGCTCCAGTGCAGAAGTGCTTTTTTTTATTGAGAACTTGGAGAGGAAGAAGAATTTGAAGCAGTGAAAGTGGGGTTAAAAGAGAAGGGAGGAGAGAGGAGGAGGCGCGGCGCACGCGTGATTGCACTGCATGCATGTGTTGGGCGACCTGCCGCGCTTGGTTTCCCGCTTTTTCACTTTGTTAGGTGCTCGGCAGCTGGATCTTCACGACCTCAATTCAAATGGAGCTCCACTCATTCATTCATGCATGCTTATGCTAATGCTACAAGTGGGCATTGCGCTAGCTTTTAGGTCCATTTTTCAGTACCAAATTGATTGGCTAAGCAGTACTACACACTACTGCTACAGTGTGTAGTAGCGGCAGCAGAGTAGACGTTGAAAATGCTGTCCTCCGCGCGGTACCAAACAGAAGCAGGTTCATGTGCCTCGCCATTTCTGTACCGGATTGCACTGCAGATCGATGCACATCTTGGACTTGTTCATTTGTCTTATAATTCGTCTTTTTCAGTTTATTTTTTCAGTCGTAACAGTATTTTTCTCTCACAACAAATCAGCCATCAGTGTTTTTCAGCCGGCTTATCAGCACAGCCGAACGACTCCCTTGTGGTGAAGTTGACCTGCATGCAGACCTGCCCTGCCCCGCTGCCCTTGATGTTGAGGACTGAGGTGGGCCTCCTGCTGTCAGCCTGTTCACTTGGACTGATTTGGTTGGCTGAAAATACTGCTGGCTGATTTTTTATGAGAGAAAAACATTACTAGCTAGCTGGCTGATTTGGCTGATAATCTCAAACGAACAGGCTGAATGACAAACCGATGAACAGGAGCAGCCTAGCTGGTAATCATTGCGAGTGGGATACCGATATGATGCCCCCAGGCCCCAGGGCCACGACCAGGACCAGGACGTACGTCTCCTACTCGTATCATATCATATATCATGTGCCGTGCTGGACTGATATATATTCTTTCTTATCCTAACTACCAGCAGGAGCAAACGAACGAACATGTCTGCCTGCCTCAATAACCACGCATTGCCCTGCTTCTTCTTCTTCTTGTTCTTGCTTTTGTGAATTGTTTTGCCATTCCCCAGTGTTTGACTAATACTTTTTTCTTTGAAAGTTTTTGTTTGACTAATACTAGGACTAGGACTAGTTGCTCGACGGCCATGCGACGTGCGACAATGCAATAACCTACGAGTCATGAGTCTCAAGGTTCACGCAGATTATTATTTGATCATATATAGTCGGATGCTATGCTTCAGTTGCTTGATTATATGATCCTTTTTCCCAATTGATGATCCTCATTGTACTAAAAAAATATAATAATTAACAGCCGTCAACTTGTCTCTGTCGTTCGTCTCCTCTTTCCTAACTCACATTCAATTCTCTCAATGCAAAATCCGCCCCCTCCCCCAATTCCATTTATTTGCGCCACCCATTCGCTTGATTCTTATGCGGTGAATGACTGCCCACTCGTGCTTGGCTTGCCGGATCTTGAATGTTTTTAAGGGCTGCTTGGTTTCCAACCAAGACTCGTCACACCAAACTGTGGCAGGCTGTGGCGGAGGCGAGAAAAACCATCGCCACACTTTGTGGCGAGAATCAGTACTGCATGCAGGTAGTAAATGGTGTGGCAGCCTAAGATTAGTAATGAACCAAACACTGGCCTGCATGGGTGTGGCCGCCTAACTTGCGGTTGTGGCGAGGTGTGGCTGGGAAGCAAACACCCCCTTAATCTCCCAACCTCGCCCCTCAACCTTTTCCTCGCATGCATGCTACGCTGCCAACACCAACTGGTCAAACGAAACCTTATGGTTTCTGTAACGTCTGACCTCCTTGAGGCCGGACCCGCTTACATCTGGTCACTTTTCTAGAATATAGACTGCCCTCACAGACCAACACAAGTCTTTTCTGCGCACTTTGTCCTCACTCGTGCGCACCCGGGAAGAACTTCCCGGTCGGTCACCCATCGCTCCAGGCCAAGCACGCTTAACTTTGGAGTTGTTTGGAGATGAGCTTCCGGAAAAAAAAAGTTGCAACTTATTGGTATGAGTATCCTATTAATCCTGTTAAGCCCTGGGCCGGGATGTTACATCCTCACCCCCTTAAGAGACCGACGTCCTCGTCGGTCAATCCCAAGCCAGGAACGTCCTCTCTTGGCCACGTCCGTGTGTCCAGTGTCAACGCATGTGCCATGCTGTGTGACCACTCTGGGTCCACACCAGCCATGCACACCATGCCTGCGCAACTGCGACACACGCGCCCGTGAAACCGTAAGAGTCGGCTCTGATACCATTCCGTAACGTCTGACCTCCTTGAGGCCGGACCCGCTTACATCTGGTCACTTTTATAGAATATAGACTGCCCTCACAGACCAACACAAGTCTTTTCTGCGCACTTTGTCCTCACTCGTGCGCAGCCGGGAAGAACTTCCCGGTCGGTCACCCATCGCTCCAGGCCAAGCACGCTTAACTTTGGAGTTGTTTGGAGATGAGCTTCCGGAAAAAAAGTTGCAACTTGTTGGTATGAGTATCCTATTAATCCTGTTAAGCCCTGGGCCGGGATGTTACAGTTTCCTCCCACCCAGGCCTGCTCCCCGACCATTCGGCAGTCCGACGCAAATGCAAGACAAGATTCATCAACGTCTTGGCCACTTCCTTTGCTCGCCATTGGACGGAGCCAAGATATATACCCAGGAGGAAGTTAAAGCGCGACACGTTGCATTACAGGGCCAGTGCACGACCCCGTCACCGCCACCGCCACCGCCCACCGCGCCCGTTGCCGCCTCCTCCTCCTTCTTCTCCTGTCGCCGCTACCATGGCAATGGTCATCCCCGCCCTGACCTGGCCCAGCCGCCTCCTCCGCCACCCGCTCCGACGGCATCACCGTCGCCTCCTCCTCGTTGTCGTCTCTCCGGTCCCCGCCACGTTGCCTGCCTCCCCCAAAGTTTTTTTCTAAGATCACCGGGAGTGGGGAAGAAGAGAGACAGAGAAAGGATGCGAGGTGACGACGTCGCGCTACAACGCAACGGATGCGGGTTAGGGTCCGTTTGGGAGCGCTCCGTGGAGCAGACTCTCACGGAGAATCTCTCTCTGGCTGCCAAATGCATTTTTCAGTGAGAAGTGATTCTCTGAAATGAACTAAGAGGCTGAGAGCTGAAAAAAGTAGCTTCACCTAATTCTGTGAAGTGATTCTACGTGCTGATTTTAAGAGTTTATGCTAAACAATCAAAGAGAATCACTTTCAGCCACAGAATCACTTCACCAGTGAATCAAGGAGCACAACTGGAGAATCAGGAAGCACAGTTCTGCCAAACGGACCCTTAGAGTTTGCGATATACCATACCAAGCATGCTAGTGGGCTACATGTTTGGATGTCAAGCAACCGGGACTCATGCGAGCGAGGTTTTGACGTCTTTGACCTTACTAGCGCATACGATACGAGGCATGCAAACTGCATGGCTGGTTTGCCGGGGAGACTGACGCTGATCCAACATAAGAATCTCATCGCAGCGTTTGGCCAATTGCATCTATGTAGTACAAGGCTTGTAACGTGGTTCACGATTGAAATTTGAAACAAAGCGAGTGATTTCGCCAACAGACAAGCTGAATTTGCCTCATCCATTAATTTGTTTCTTTCTTTCTACCAAAATTCTCTACCCATGTACAAGTTTGTGTTGCTCCAATAGAAGCGATTTTTTTCACCTATATGTACTTCCACTGAATCAAAATCAAGAAATGGGAATTGGAAAAGTGAATGAAACAGAAAAATGTGAGTTGGTTCCCCTGTTCCATCGCCGACGCCGATCAGGATCAGAAGGGCATGATGTGGCTGGTCTTGGAGTCGTACCCGGCGACGCAGCTCTTGCCGTTCACCCGGAAGATCTTGAGCAGCTCCGATGCCATCTGCCTCGCCGCCGCCGAGCACCCGCTCTGCATCAGCAGCAGCAGCTTGGTGAGCCCGCCCTCGCACGCCGCCGCGGCCTCCACCGCGCGCCGGTCCCGGTACCGGTGGCACACCGCCCACAGCACCGACACGGCCGCCTCGGCGCCGCCCATCCCGCCCTTCATCATCTTGGACACCACCGCGGGCACCGCGGTCCCCGCCGACTCGCACACCGCGGCGCGGCCCTCGGCGCACCCCACCGCGGCCTCCAGCACGCGCAGCGCCTGGCTCGGGGACCCGGCGTCGGCTTCCAGCACGCGCACGGCCGCGGGCACGGCGCCCAGACGGACCATCTCGGCGCGGGCGCCGCGCCGCGTCGCCGCGATGGCCGCCAGGCACGACAGCCCCGCCGCCACGGCCTGCCTGTCCAGGGCCAGGCCGCCGCCGCCGCCCTTCTTCTCCTTCTCGTCGTCCGCGGGGCCCATGAGGCGGATCAGCTCGCCGACCAGCTCCTCGGACTCCACCACCGCCGCCCGCGCGCCAGCATTGCGGAGCATCGACTCCACCAGCCTCGCCGCGTCCACGCGCGCCTCCAGCGAGGACCCGCTCCGCAGCACGCGCGCCAGGGCCGCGGCAGCGGACGGCGCGTCGGCGGCGAGCGCCGTGGCCACGCGTCTCTTGCTCTCCTCCTCGATGCAGTCGGACGCCGCGATCGCCGCCAGCACACGCACGGCGGCCTCCGCGGCCTCCCTGTCCGCCGCGCTCCTCCGCAGCAGCACGGACGCCACGGTCTCCGCGGCGCCGCTGGCCCGAGCCAGCGCGTTCTTGTCGAACTCGTCCACGTCGTCGTCGGAGAGGAAAGCCGCGAGCTTCCGCAGCGGGGGGCAGGGGTCCGCGCCGGGGTCAGCGACCCGGCGGAGGAGCTCGGCCGCCGCGGCGGCCGGCGTGGGCCCGACGGCGGACGCCGTGGGCGGTGAGGAGGAGGAGGAGGAGGAGGAGGGAGAGGAGGGCGCGGCCGTGGACGCCCACAGCGCGATGAGGCGGCGCAGGGTGAGGTTCGGGACGAGGTCGGTGGAGGGGAGCGGGAGCATGGTGGCCGGGCAGGTGGTGTTGCCGGAGTCGAGCCAGCGCTGGATGGAGGCGCGCTCGTAGGTGACGCCCGTGCAGAGGCTCACGGGGGAGCGCATCACGTCCAGCGAGATGGGGCACCGGAAGAGGCTGGGCACCTTCACCTCCAGGCCCTGGTACTCGGCCGATAGCCGCCCATTCATCTCGCGCCTCCCCATGGATCGATCCAAGTGGATTCCTTGCTTTCGTGCTGTTGGTCCTGTCCGTCTGCAATGCAGTGGGCAATGGCGCTGGGGGCAGAGAGAAGTGGAGGTGAGGGAGTGGAGAAGAATGGGAAAGCGTCGAGGAAACAGGGGAAAGGGGCCACTGGTATTATAGGCAGTGGTGCTCTTTTGGTTCCACACCCTGTATTACTGCTCTATTCCGGAAAGGGCCCCGCTGGGTGTTTCTACTGCTTTGTCTTGCCCCCACTAACATGCCCATTTCAATTTTCCATGATTTGAAAGGCACCGAACTCGGAAATTAAGCTAGAGATTACTTCGAGCAAGTATAGGAAACAGATGTAGGTGAGCTTTTATGTTAAGGTAGAGAGGAGAAGCGAGCGGTAAGGTTATAGTCACCTTATGCACAAGGACCAGTAAATTTATGAAAGAAACGAGTTAGTCACAAGTGAGCTAATGAGTATGCGGATAGATAACTGTAAGTGTGCATGCGACCAGCAGTGTACACTTACAGCTCATCTACACACTATTGTGCATAAGTATCACTAACAAAATGTGGCAGAGCCAGAAATTATGCATAAGGGCAGCCGGTTGAATAATTTCAAAATATGAGAATTGAGTGTAGCTTATTTGTTCAGATTTTTTTTGTCTCGGGGTTAGGTTACTATTTTTCTTGATTTATTCTAGTATTTAACGATTTAACCATGCTCGCTATTCTTCACGTAGCAGACGACCATGTATATCGACAGTGGGACGCACGTGATGACTCATGGTCATGGATATTGAAATCTACCGGTTTAGTATTTCGGAAGTGTTATACCCGTGGTACGTGAGCGTCTACATTTATACTGTGATTCACAATAAAAAGGAATGGTCACCGAATTGTTATTGCTAGTTAAATACACGTTCAATAAAAATATTAAGTATAATGAAACATAAGTATTTTAATAAACCAAAAAATTAATAAATATATCCTAATATGGTAGGCAAACAAATTTAGATAAATCAAAATATTTTATTTTAATTATATTCTATGTGATTTTGTTGTCTAAAAGATATCAATAAACATTACAACAAGATTTTCTTTCTTTAATATGAACATAGACTATTTACCATATAAATATTATATATAAAAAAATTTGTAGGGGGGGCATGGCCCCCGCTGGGCCCCCTGGCTCCGCCAGTGCTAACAAAAACATCCTTTTGACACTGTCACATTAATCAAGCGTAATGTACCGTATGATGTATCATCCTTCCACTATTGCTATAATTGTTCATTACGGCACTGTAGAGGAAAACGGCGAAAGAAAACACGTTAGTATTCCACATGTAAGGCATGTGATAAGGAGCACAGACGAATTTGCACCAACCCTCTGTTTGGTCCATATACAGGACAGTATTAGAGCGTATAGTATTATATACAAACTCTCTTCATGCGTCGGGTTAGGCAGTAAATAAACGTGCTAGAAACATAGGGAAGTCGCATAGCAAGTTTGAACAATCACGCCGTGCCAAACCGGTGCCAATGCAGAAGTATAGTACCAGTATGTGACATTGCTGGAATGACAAGGACCGGACTGGACCGGAGACCACCACAGGAGAAGATCCAAAATCTGCTGTAACGTACCAAACTAAAACCACATAAACACCATGGGATGTGCAAATATTGGGTCTTTGAGGGGGCGCGATGCAAGAAGAAGGAAAATACTCTACCCAGCAAGGAGGAAGAAGAAGACAAACGGGGCGTGGGAATCCGGAAAGCCGGCGTGGAAAGGGCAGCGAGGGTCAAAGTAGTAGGCGAATTGAGAATTGAGATGACGTATGGACCGGGGGGCGCCGCGTCGTTGTCGCTCCATGCGGCTCTCTCTCTGCTTTTTTTTTTTGGTCGTCTTCTCCAGTTGTTTTTGCAGCCAGTTGGCTTGCCGTTGGCGAGGTGCCCCTTCTTTTTAGCAACCGTATCTCCAGTAGTAGATCAAAGCAAGCAGTTTCTGTTTCTGTATCCCGGTCAACGATTTTATTTGATGCTGCACTACATTATTGTATCTTGCTCTTCAGCGCTCTGACGTCGTCTAGTCAAAATAGGCAAGCATTAGTTTTTTCTGGGAGACACCATGGCGGCATGGCGCCACAGCGAAGCTAATGCAGCCGTTACGTGAGAAGTTGTCCCATTGATGTTGATGTCTCCCTTGGGTCCACGCTGACACCAAAGGGATTTAGGCTCAAGAAAATAATCATTGCCAATTAACTCTCTTCTTAACTATGAACTCGTGTGGATCCTTTTCGTGGATAGTAAAGAAATTAGCACAATCGAATCGAATGGAATGGAGCCTCGCTCGGTGAAGATTGAAGAAAACCAGAGCAGAATTCGGATCGAGCAACACGTAAATACTCCGGCCTGTATGCTGAGTCCAGCTTCCGACTCTCCACTCGCACACACGCACGACCTGCAGGAGCGCGAGAATTTCCCTGCCGTGGCCTCGGTGTGACGGTGTTCGCGGAGTCCAGCTCGCGAGGCATGCAGTCGGCAGCTCGGCACACATGCCAATAGGCAATAGCGCGGCACATGCACGCATGCCTTCCGGCACGCGGCCACGGCGTCGCCGTGCCGTGACGACCGCGCGTGGGCAACCGCCAGCCCAGCTGGTAGCTAGACCTGGAGGCTGGAGCACAAGGGGCGTTGCCTGGTGGCTTCGCTACACGCAGGCAGCAGCACCAGCCGTTTGCTACTACTAGTGTAGCACTTGCGCCTGCGTGCTCAGACGACGAATGAATCAACGGTCTGACCTTCTCCCCTTTCCGCGTCGGGTAAGACTTGGCCATGCACGCCACGGATGCACCTGCACCTGGTACAGCGCCGGAAGGAGACGACCTTAGCTCCGATCCATTGGGTCTGGTCGGTCGACAGCGACGAGAGAGCGGCGACGTGTGAGTTGAGAACCTCCCGTGCTCCCAGCAGGCGGCGCCACTAGGCAACAAAAATTTACAGCTAGGCGACGCCGACGCGTGCTTGCTTGCTGCTACGGATGTGTCTGCGCGCGCGATTTACCAAGGGTTCTAGAGCCGAAGGTTCTAGATCGACGAGAGGCGTCGACGTCGTGCGCTTGGCCCGGAGCGCTCTGCGTCGTTTTTATGGTGGCTACTGGTACAAGAAAATCCATTTTACTATGCGCTATGGTGGCTCTGCGTGGTCATATTATCAGCCATAGAAACACAATCCTCCTTTGGACACCTGTAAACCTAACAACAATCGTTCAAAATATCTTTTTTTCTTGTTATATGTACCTGTTTGAGTGACCATATTTGTCCATTTGGTCATGTACCTTGAATCGGATCGGAGGTGGAGTGTAGCTCATCAAGTGTTGAGAAATTATACAGTACCACTGCCAAATCTTTAAAACGTCCGGAAGGCCGGAAGTTTCGCTCCACTCACTGCCTCATGCACCGCTCGCCTAATAAAAAAAAACAAAATCAACTCCCGCACGGGCGCACGACTGCCAGCCCTACCAGATGCGGCGCGTGGTTGCCTGCGAGTCGCGGCGGCGCGGTTGCTGGCCCTGTCAAGCGCGTAGCCGCCTGCGAGTCACGGCGACGCGGTTGCTGGCCTTGTCAAGCACGTAGCCGCCTGCGAGTCGTGGTGCTTGGTTACCCGCGCTGCCACTGCCTCCCTGCGACGGCGCGCGGCCGCTGCCTCCCAGCCTTGTAGCATAGTCACCACCGAGCCGCTGCCTACCAGCACCGCCGGGCCACTGCCTCCGGCGAACTTCACATGCCGACAAGCCTCTATTCTTCAAGTAGCAAAGAGAAGTTTTGTGCTGAAACTACATGTTGCAGGCGTCTGTTTCAAGTGTTTCAAATGTTTCTGAGGTATATTGCAAGTGTTTCATACGGATGTTGCAAAAGTAGATCGAGATGTTACATATGTTGCAATGGATTGTACACGTATGTTGCAAGCTCCTGTTCTTAATGGCTTCCTGCTCTAGGATGGTGGCCTGAGAAGCACTAGGGCCCAACATTGATCCTAGAAGGCCCATTTAGAGAGGTGGTTTAGAGGGGAAGTGTCCCTTCTCGCCTTTGTGATTGTCACTCTATGGTCGTGAAAATGTTTCGGCATATTCTATAGTAGGAAAAGAGCATTATTGTACCAGGGGAATACATGTAACCACACCCTATAAAATGGGAGCTCAGATACCAAAAAAGGAGAGAATTAATTGACCAACCACCACTCATCTTGTGCCTTAGTTTTCGTGTTAGTCGACTCGTAGGCTCGAGCCTTCGGGAGAGAACCTCCAGACCAACATTGATGCCCACCATGCTTGGCCAAGACAACATCTAGCATGCCACCTGAAAAAGGAAGACAACCGCGCCACCTAGGCCACGACACAACACCCAGAGCGCCTATGCTACTCCACCGGATCTAGCAAACCAACCCGGAAACGAACAGCCGCAACCTGACGTGGCAGAAGCCGAGGCTTCAAACCTTGTTGCAGCTGAACCTACAACAGATCTCACATCGGAGCAACAATTGTAGGTAGAGTTGCACAAGACACAACAAGAAAGAGAAAGGGTTGCAACAGTCACCGTAGCAAATCAAAGGACCACCCTCATAGCCCAACAGATTGTAGAAGCAAGGCAATAACTAACATTGCTGCAAATGGAGATCCAAAGCCTTTTACCCAAGCCAGGAAAATCAGCCCTCGGAAACTGCCCTGGAACCCAACCCTCACCAAATACGCAAAGTCATACCAAATAACGACAAATTTCCTTTGATTCCATCTTTAATACATAACCCAAAACCCGAATCAAACAACAAACATTATGCAATCTCAACAAAGTTCAATCAAAATCCTAATAATAGTGAGCAGTGGCCCTGGACTCCTCCCTCTTGGGTCTCAACTCAACTCCATCTGCATAGTTGAATCAGGACATCTTGGGGGCATCACTATCACACACGTAAGAGGAGCACTGAGGCGTAGTTACATAGGCATTTGAAAGGAGTTGAATTAACATGAGGTCCCATGAACAAGAAAGTGATGGTGCATGTCGGCTTGGCACGACGATCGTCAAATGGCTTAGAGTGGAGGCGCCACTTCCAGCTATGGCTGGGTAGAAGTCACCATGGCCATTGAGAGGATAAGAGAGCATAGTTTACAAAGAATAGAGAGGGCTAATTGTGGAAAAAGAGATTGAGGAGAGGATATGGAGGGCTAGTGACTGCAATTGGGTGAAATGGTGAGTGGTGGAGAAAGAGATTAGGAATGGCGCGGATTACATACCATTTGGCTAATGTTATGCTTAAATTGGTATTGCCCAAACTGAAATGCATTGTTGGAACTTTTTTGTCATATTTGGTCCAATCGAGTAATTCGGTTAACTGGAGCAGATAAAATAATATAATAATTTTGATTATCTAGAACTTAATATCAAGATTTAATTTATTTAGTTTCAATCTCAACTGGTTCGGTTCAGTTCCCACACCTTGCAGCCCATCCCCATCCTCCGATGTCCACGCACTAGGTCATCGAGGCATCAAGCACACAAGGCAACGACAGCCTAGCAATTATAAGTTATTCCAGCATTATTTTGTCACGCCAGCGTTGGTATGACAAAAAAAAAGTTATAAATAAAAATAAAACCATCAGTACTCTCTTCGTCTTAAAAATATAAATTATTTTAGTGTTATTTTGTCAGGATCGTTGGCACAACAAAAAAGTAAAAAATTAAAATAAAAAATAAGTGATGCTATTTTTAAAATAATAATTAGAAAAGATTAAAAATTAAAAATATCTTACAGTAGACAGACACGCACGCACAGGGCGTGACCAACCGCAGCCCAGGTTGCCCAGCTGGAGGCTGGCGGATGGGACGAGGGAGGCCGGTATTGTCGTTGCGTGCCGGCGTCGCCATCGGCACCGCCTACCCTTGCATCCATCACCGGCCGTTTACTCGGAGGCTCCGAGGAGCACGAAGCTCGCCTGCTCTGACCTCCGCGGTTCCGCGCGCCACGCGTCGACCGCGCGCGGCAAGCGGCCAAGCAGGCTACAGCCACGCTCCGGCCGGGCGTGCACGTGTATCTGCCCGCCGCGCGCGTCGCCGCTCGCCAGGCTGGAGCCTCTCGGACAGTCGTCGGACTCGGTAAAACGGCAAGCACCGGACCGGCGGCGCGCGCTAGCTAGCTTCCAATCCATGGCCCGACATCGGCGACGACCGCGGCGCGCGATCGCGCCTGGGCGACGAGTGGACTGTGGGCGGCGCTACGCAACAAAATTTACAGGTAGATGGCGCTGGCCGTGCGTTGTGGTTGAAGCTCTCCGGAGCAGCGAGCGACACGTAGGATGGAGTAGAGTACGTATTACGTATTCGCTGATATTTACGCGCGCGATCGACGCGTGGCGGCGTGGGGACTGCTTTCCGAGAAGACGATGGCCGGGCACGCGAACGCGACCTCCGATTTTAATAAGAACGAAGGCGGTTCTAGTGGACGGGCTTAGCTCTAGCTGGGACTGGGACGCTGACGAGCGACGCGCGCGTCACCACGGCCTTCAGGTTCTACAGGCGAAGGTTCTAGATGGGCGGGACACCGACAAGACGAGTCCATGTCGTCGGGGCTACACACTGCTCTGGCTAGTAGCTATCAGCTGCCGATCGTTTCCTTGGGAGAGAAAGCACCACCTAAAAAAATACATAAACACTAGATAAAAAAGAGAGAATGATTAAGACATCTGGATGCCACCTGCCGCTAACTCCTGTATGCGCTGCTTGTCCAGTGCCTTCCTGTGTCGCCGTGCTCATCCGCCCACCCCGCTCCGCCTCGTCGCTACCGGTCCCCCGCAACGCCGCGCCCCGTCGCGTCGTGCCCCATCCCATGCGACCTCCTCTGGGCTGCCTCTTCCGCGCCTCATTCACCACCAGGCCCAATCTGCCTCGCCCGCCTCCACCGCGCTGCCTCCTCGCTGTGGTTGGCCCGCTCGCCGCGACCGCCTCCACCGACCCGGCAAGTCTCCACGATGGATGCTCCAGCAAACAAGCGAGGGGGACAAGATTCGCGTGACGTCGCGGTCGCCGGTGAGTTGCCTATGCCGCTGCGGCATAGCAAAGTCCATGCGCCACCGTCGACCTCCACGCCAGCGTGCCTCCATTTGTCCAAGCAAAGCCTATGTTACAAAGAGTATGTTTCAAGTGTTTCACATGTTTCATCTGGATGTTGCAAGTGTTTCATCTTGATGTTGCAAAAGAAGATCGAAAAGTTGCACATGTTGCAGTATATATGTATGTTCAAGTGTATGTTCTAAATTTGTCATCTCATTTCCAGACGTATGTTTGCAAGTGTTTCATCTAGATGTTGCATATGTTTTCACACATACGAAGTGTTTTCAGGTGTTTTTTTGCAAGTGTTTCATACGCATGTTTCGAGTGTTTCAGCTGTTTCGTACTTATGTTGCTAGTGTTTCATCTGGATGTTTCAAAAATAGATTTGATGTTGCAGTTAGTATTTCAGATGCATGTTTCATGTGTTTCATTTGCCTTCAAACATATGTTGCAAGTGTTGCATCCTGATGTTTTAAAAGTAGATCAGGTGTTCCATATCTGTCTTCGCGTTTTTGCTCCCTCACTTTCGCCTCAGTGTCTCCTCCTTCTCCTCATCCCGTCACTGGTTGGGCATCCGCCGCCTCCTTCCCCTCTTTCTAGATCCTGGCATAGCCACACGCTGTAGTCACCGCTGCAGCTGTTGGTCGCGTGCATGCGCGTGAGAGGCGGAGGAGGCACGAGCGTGGACTCCCCACGTGCATCTGGACAGGTCTGACAGTGTGGGCCCATGTAGTCGGGCGCGGGATGCAGGTGCGTGAGACGGAGTGCAGGCGCGGGCCTATGGCCGGCCGTCCGGGCGAGCACTGCCGATAAAAAAGGACAATATATGCATCTATTGGCCATTAGCATGTCCGTCTGCGTCGTCCTTTTGTACTTTGATTCCTAGATTCGCATTACTCACTGCTAGGGGTGGATTTGGATCAATTCACGTGGAACCGAATTTCAATATCCCTATTTATCACATTTTAATTCAAATCCGCATACATATGCGAATATTATCAGATGCAAATATAAACTTAATGTTTGGATTCGGATTCGCATCAGGATATCTGCTTATCTATTTATTTATCGGTAGTAGTACTAGTAGAACAAAATCATTACATCGGTAGAGATTTAAAATATATTATTTTTTGCGAGGAAAGATTTAAAATATATTACATAGCATCTGTAGATAGCGGCAACACATATAAATAACACATACAATAATAAGTATTTCAATAATTAAATATATCAAAATTTATAAAACTATAGACAAATATTTATCAATAAATAGTTTAAAATATATAAAATAGTTTCATCAATACATGAACCATATGATTTTTTATGATTTAATGGAGGGAGCGAGAGAGAGAGCGGGAGAAATGGGTGTTTGTTTCTTGAAGCAACCGTCTCATGAGCAAAAATTAGAACTATGACACACCTAGTTCACCATAGGACGATTTAATGTTTCAATGCAATTCACACACTTTTGTTGATTGCACAAAGCAAGGCTAATTGAATTTTAAGTCTTAATTATGAATACACGATAATGTATAAAACCGTCTATAAGATAACACCAATCTACTTGCTCTTATAACAGAACTGCCATTATCTAGCGTCCACATTTTGCGCACTTCAGTGCCGTCGTCGTATCAACATGGAAAATGCTTGCTACTGTAGAAATTAAAGCTAGTGGTTTATAGAGAGGAAAATAAATCACAATGGAACCAACACTATCATGGCCACAATGACATTGAGGCCGTGTTTAGTTCCAAAGTTGGCGTGGCCAATTTGGAACAGTATCGGTCACGTCGCACTGTAGCAACTTTTGTTTTTATTTGGTAAAAATTGTCCAAACATTGATAAATTAGACTCAAAATGTTCATCTCGCAAAGTACAACAAAACTGTGCAATTAGTTTTTGATTTCATCTACATTTAGTACTCCATGCATTTGCAGACATTGTGATGTGATGGGGAATATCCTTTTTGTATAGTGGAATTTGGGGGTTAGATTTGGGAACTAAACAAGGCCTGACTTGTATCCATCCTCTACAGGCAATTAGGTAGTGGTATTACTGCCGATCACGGTCGACATTACACGATCAACAGGAGTGCACTGCACACCTGATCTGATCAGGGCGATCGATGACCTGATCCTGATCACAAGTTCCATTTGCACTCCATATTATCACGGACTGATTTAATTTAATGCGCGCGCTAGTTGGACCATGGATTAATTATTTCGATTCTGACTTTGACTGAAAAAAAGGAGTGGATAGCTTGATAATTGTACGTGTGGTCGACTCTGCGTCTGTGATGGAGTAGTGCACATTTGGTTGAGGCCGGATCTCAATCTATCCCGCCTACAGTTTTCGGTCCAACCAATTCTTGTCTCGCTCAAACATCCCCGCCCCCATGCGGCCATGCATGTGCCTCTTGCTAGTATGTGTTAGTGTACGTATCCGGTCTGAGATGCAGACTTTGACCTGAAAGCGACATCGAAAGCAGCTAACCCAAGTGCCAACCACGTCGTCACGACTTAACTTTGTAGGTACCAACCATCATCAATTGTATGGAGTGCGCAATACGCTGTAGTCAGAGCCTCAGAGGGACTGAGGGAGTAAGTTTGGAGCTTGCTAATCAGTGGTTAACCACTAAACACTAGGAAACATTTTTGCAGCTACATTTTCATCAACGGTTTATTAAAGATCGTATGTGATAAATTGATAATATATCACTAATGGTTATGGTAAAATTGATAAATGTGGATAACATTGCAAATTCTCTGGCGGACAATGCAACTTGTATTTGGTATTATTGCTCTACCCCTAAATGTGGAGAACTTATTTTGGCTCTTAAGAAATAATGTGTTGTTTGATAAGTGCAAATCTAAAAGTTATTTTTGTAGGTTTTGATTGGAGGGATGTATTGGCTTTGATTCTAGAGTAGCTACAGCACAGTGATCACGAAGATGCTAATCGTGCCCATGCGTGCTCTACACTGGAGTCGACGGCTATGCCATTCTTTTCTCCTCATGGATGGTCTTTTGTTTTTAGAATCACATTTCCTACATCTCAAACGCCTAAGGCTGAGGAAAGCTTCAAGCAACGACGCTCGTGCCCCACAGGCGCACGCTCCCCACGCGCTTTCCGACGTGCCCGACACGCACTCCTCCCCGCGCGGCTCCTCTCTCTGTCCCCTCCGGTGGCGGCGTCTTCTTCCCCAACTTCGCGCGACGGCTAGGGTTCCAGCCACCCCCTTCTTCCCTAACTCCGGCGCGGCAACTTAGGGTTCCGGCCACCCCCTTCTTCTCCAACTCCGGCGGGCTTAGAAGGGGCCGGCTGGGGGAGGCGGGCATTGCCAAGCGGTGGTAGAGGTGGCCGGGCTAGGTCGGGGCGAGAGAGTCACGGCCGTATGCTGAAGTTGAAGAAGAAAGCAATGGCGAGAGGGGGAGGGGAAGAGGGAGGCTGCCGCGAGCACGATAGGGTCTTGCCGGAGCTCCGTGGCCTCTACTGTGCCCACGGTGGGGGCGGTGGGCGGCGCGTCGGGAGGGCTCGTGGAATTGAGAGCTGGCGGAAGAAAACGGCTGGAGGAAGAAAGAGACGTGCCCCGTTAGATCACAGATGAACGGATAGGATTCGTCGCCCGAAGGAAATCTTAATTTCAGGCGCCTGAGCATTAGCAAATCCCTTTTAGAATTGCTTCTGAGTGTTTGAACGTTTTGAATGGAACTCCTCTATTAATAAGTGTGGGCTGATTCCTTCGTTGCTGAGATGAACGGCCAGGTCATGCTCGTGACATTTTCCTGCTATGGTGCATTCACGCCACAAACGTGAGGTCAAGTTTCATCAGAAACCAGCATGCAGCCCCCAAATAACGCTACTGACTACCACGAAAGGCTCTTAGGCACCGTTTAGATGCCAAAAATTTTGCCAAAATTTTCAGATTCTCCGTCACATCGAATCTTTGAACACATGCATGAAGCATTAAATATAGATAAAAAATAAAACTAATTACACAATTTAGACGAAATGGACGAGACAAATATTTTAAGCCTAATTAGACCATGATTGGACAATATTTACCAAATAACAACGAAACTGCTACAGTAGCGTTTTGCCAAAAAATTTGCCAACTAAACAGCCCCTTACTCCGTATCTCGTTGCATCAGGTCCTTTCCACTGAGGTCCAAAATCTTTGACCCAACCCAGGGGCCAAGGCAAAGCCTTCGCCGTGGAAATCCAGCAGCCATTCACACGGGCTGCATCCAGATAGGCAGCGAGCTCCAAGGAAAGAGCGAGGTCAGTTTTTCACACCGCTTTGATTTGGACTTTGTCGGCACGGCACAATATTTCTTCTCTTCTGTGGAAAACAAAAATTGTGAGATGCAGCTCCCTTGAGCTTTGTGACTTCGGGAGTCGTCGAGCGTGCGCCGTGCGGTGACGGGCGACGACGAAATGTGGGCACTGGGCAGACACGGACGCGCGCACGGCACGGGCGACCGTAATAACATGCCATGCCAGCCAGAGCTCGTGGAGTAACAACCGGTGCTTGAAATGAAGGGCACACACGTTGCTGTCACAGCCTGAAACTTTTGAATACAATGCATGCACCCGAATGGCCAAAAGCTTAAACCATCAGCTAGGCTGTCCAAGCCAACCGTTTTTCTGTGTTATTAGGCACGACTTGTTACCATTATTACCGAGGGAAAGTCGTGTCTTTTTCGTTTGATTGAGAGGGGGGAGTGAAAACTCTGCTGAACTTAAATGCTCATCAGCACGGACGACGACGGGATAAATGGGCCACATCCAGACTTTGGATCTACTGGTGGGCTGGGCTCGCCAAGCATGGTCGGGGCCGCCATTGAGGCCTAGCGCTGTTTCCACATACCAACCAATTTGGCAGCTTGCAGCTGCTCGGCCTGCAATGGGCACAAGAAACATAAAAGCCCAGAATCCGGCCCGCTAGTAATAAACTGTAAACACTGCCGCATACATACCCTTCTTTTTTCTAGATTCTATAGAAGATGGAGGTGATCTCGACCTCTGCACCAGCTAACTTTTTTTTTCTAACAATACCAGCTAACTAGAAATGTGCACATCAAATTTATGTTTCAAAATGTGGGTACCAAGAAGAAATGCATGCGCGACGAACTAGTAACTGATTTTATTTACCGAAGAAAAAGAGCTGCTAATTAAGCCTCCCTACAAATCGACGAAATGCAGTGCAGCATGCGACTCCTCCTGCCTTAGGCCAACGTCGTCTGAATCTCACGTCAGTCTGCACAACTCCTTTTACAGTCTGGGAACTGATATACTCCGCAGTGCTCGTGCGTGGTCTAAAGGCTGGAGATAAAGGCTGGAGATAAAGGCCTGTTTGGTTTCCATCTGTTAAAGTTTAACTCTCATCACATCGATGTTCCCTCAAATGCATAGAGTACTAAATGTAGACTAATTGCATGCATGTCGACACAGATTAGGAGTAATTTACGAGACGAATCTATTAAGCCTAATTAGTCCAAGATTGAAAACTTTTTGTCAAATAAGACGAAAGTGCTACAGTATTTGTTAAACTTTAACTCCTCAAACCAAATACCCCTAAGGCAGCGGTGCGGTGCTAGATTGGGCTCAGAGCTCTCCGGATCTGAATGCATGAAGCCAGCTGCAAGCAGCAACCCATCAACCTACTAAACCCCTCTAGCCTGGGCCTAGTTGCTTACCCCTTTCGTCTCCTTCGGTCACGCCTAGAGGTCCAGAGCCTCTGAGAGCAAGCGTAGATGCTATGTGGGATGTTTGGATACTAATAAAAAATAAATTACAGATTCCGTTAGTAAGTCGCGAGACAAATTTATTAAGACTAATTAATCCGTCATTAGTATATGCTTACTGTAGCTTTAATGTAACACCACGTTGTCAAATCATGGACTGGTTAGGCTTAAAAGATTCGTCTCGCAAATTAGCCGCAATCTGTATATTTAGTTTCATAAATAATCTATATTTAATACTCCATGCATTTGTCTAAACATTCAATGTGATAGAGAGTAAAGTTTATTGTGGGAACCAAACACCGACGAGGGCATGGCTACTCTCTCCAATGTGAGCTCATCAGCTTCCTGTGCATCAGCTAAACCCTGCTGCTAGTAGCAGAGCAATGAAAACGACTCCAAATACCTTTAATATACTTTGCTAGCAAGTACGTAGCATCTACTACACACGCTGATCGGCACCTACATATCCGTCCAAGTAACAGCCTGTGCTGCACGTACATGCAGGAACAAGATTATATCTGAAGCAAACAAGCACTGCTACCTAGGGGAGTGATGATTGATCTCGATTAGCATATGTTAATACAAGTGTCACATCCCAACCAACCTGGGGTTAGCCTAGCTAGCTAGGCATGTTGTAGATAGGCAGAGGTAGATTTAGTTGAGGCGTAGGTCATCTTTTTCGCCCACCCAATAGGCCAATGCCCATATTCCTCAGTTAGTTGCTGCACGGACGTGCCTGCACTTCATGGTTGGCTGCTAGCTAGCTTCCAATTCCATGCACTGAATCACTGATGCATGCTTGCTTGCTGCCATGTGCTTGCCTCCATTATGCATTGCTTCCTCCTGGTTTCAGGGGACTAGTTGTCTCTGTTACTCCTAATTAACTGAACCTGCTCCCCGCTTCTTCCCGATTGTTTGCACCTCAAAATAATATAGTTTGAGCATGCAGTTTATAGTTGTGCGGATTCCTTGGTTATACGGAGTACTCTGCAGGTGGTAAAGCTGAACTGAACACTTGCACTCTTCTGCACCTCTACTGCTGGCTTTGCAGCTCTGCACGTCTCAGTGCAAAAGAGCTCTTTATCTTCTGTACATGTCTGCACCCAGCACCCAGGAACAAGCCAACAAGGTGCCTTTGCTGGCTTGCTGCTTGCTCCTCCACTCCAGTATATTCTTTCCCTCCTTTTGCGTCTGTTGCTTCCTCGTCCCTCCCCAGTCCCCAATTCCCCATGCCATGCCATGCACTTCGGCCGGCTGCCTCTCGTCGTTGAGATGAGTTGCAAACTTGCAAGTTGCAACTCTTTGTCCGACTGGCCAGCTTGATATTGTGCTTTCCGAATGAATCCTGTACTGTAGTATCCAAGATAGATCATCTTTTCCAATTCTTTATTTTCTCCATTAACTAGTAGTACAACCCCCATCTCCTGTTTGCCTGGGAAGGTGAGGTTTCTCCGCTTGTATTGTAGCGCATAGTTGTCGCCTTGTCGGTGAGTTCATGGAGGTGCGGCCGGCCAAAGATTGGCTTATGGCATGTTGAGGCACAGCCATTCTGCCCCTCGGCAAGGCAATCGCCAAGTATACCACAACTGCAAATCAATCTCTCCTCAATGCAGGCGACATTACTTTTGCAGATACACATGACATGGTAATATATGGTTTCCAAGGCTAGATCAAATTAACTGAACAGATAAAGTAAGTTATTAACATGCGAGTGTCGAATAACCGATGGACTTGAGAAGTCTCAGTCCGGAGGGTTACGGTTACCTCCTCCGACAATCCACCAAACAAACAATCATGCCATGGCCCATAGCTAGGCATGGTCATGGATCGTGGATGGGAATCATGAGACGTGCGTGCCGATTCATCTCTCTTCGATCGTGTCTGCATGAGTCCAATCGGCAACGAGGCCGAGGGAAACTACGGCGGGTGTGCTAGTGATCTAGGGAAAGACGTAACCACGCAACGTACATTCAGCTAGCAGTTTTGCTGTTGGTTTCTGTGAGGTTTGGCCACCCTAGTCCATGGCGGCGCCGTATGCTACCCTTCTTCCTTTGGATTGATTGATCGATGGCAACTGGATCAGCGATGGAGCAAAAGATGAAGACCAGAGTACATTCGATCATGCCATTGTGATGAGCAGCAGGGTAGAAGATGGAGATGGTGTTGCAGGCAGCCGAGGATCAGCAGGCAGAACGCTGCCATCGGGTTCAGCAGCAGATTGCTGAAACTCTGGGGGCGTGTGGTTCGCTTGTACAGTACCGTACATGGCTGGCAGACAGGTGGTAGTCGGACCGGACGGGACAGGGAGGCAGCGACGGGGCCCCTCTGCTCCTTTCGTTAGCAAAGGCCAAAAGCCCATCCGGGAAACGGTCGGCCATGATTACGGGCACGTACAACTACAACAGAGCCTTGGAATTTCTTGACTAGAAAGCTTTTGTTGCATTGGTTGCAGATGATTCTGAATTTCTGACTCTCTTTCGCCTGTTTTTTTTCTTCTTCTTCTTCTTCCAATTTCCATGCCCTGCATGTGTGATCATCATGCGTGGTATCTTCCTTCCATTATGGTTCATTAACAAAAGGTGCATGCATAGATTGTACGTTAATAACTTCGACCCGGCCGGGGTGATCATTGCCTTCGTCTCCTTTTGGCTGCCTGTCTCAACTTTCTCACCCATCAGGAGCTGGAGCTGGCCGAAACATGTTGTTTACTAGTAGGAGTACATTCTAAATTAAAGTGTTTGTTAATTGTTATACATGCATGCAGTCGACGATCGTTCCTTTAAATGTCGTCGGCGTAGACACAGATAGACACAGATTGGTCAATAATAATGTTTACTCAGTAATCCGACTGCCTAACTTTGGCCGAGAAAGTGGACCGGGTTTTTAGTTACGGCAAGTCACAGCAACTCATGGTCGCGAGAGTCATAAGCCTCATCAGGTGGGCTTGGTTGCGCTCACACGTTGGGGTTGGGGGTAGCTAGTTCCCTCTGCTCTAAAACTATTCCGCCAACCTTTTCGTGGCCATCATCATCGACTGCCCCTGCGAGACGCACGGCCCTTAAACAATGGCCTGCCGCCGCCGCCGGCCGGCAAGCCA
Source organism: Saccharum hybrid cultivar R570 (assembly GCA_038087645.1). Taxonomy (NCBI): domain Eukaryota; kingdom Viridiplantae; phylum Streptophyta; class Magnoliopsida; order Poales; family Poaceae; genus Saccharum; species Saccharum hybrid cultivar. Next base: position 3,835,309 of record JAQSUU010000190.1, on the reverse strand, counting down.
TCCCCGTCCGCGGCGCCGTACGTACCCCCCGTCGTACCATCATTTCTCCGACACATACACAAACGTTTCTCGAGAATATTTTGTTTGACTAAAAAATCATGACTAAAAATACTATTCACTGATTTGTTGTGAAAGAAAAATATTGTTCGTTAGCTGAAAAAGTACGGCTTATAAGCCAAATGAATAGGGCGTTCATCGACAAGCAGCCGGCTAAAGTTCCATTTATTTCCATATCATCTACACAAAGGGTGTGCCTCATCACAACAGAGGCGGGGCCGCGCGGAACAACGAAATTATAACAAACTAACTTCTTATAAGCTTACCACCAAGCACCTCGTGTGCATAAATAAATGGCACTTATATCCTTAAAAGTAGCAAACCACAGTATGTCCAAACTTTGAACAACAATATACCATTTGGTTCACTAGGACACCGAATCTCAACACCAATATATCAAATAACACACGTATCGTACCAATATATCTACACAAGCACACCACTTCACATAAGGAACAACAGTGAGCAAGATGACTTAATCAACATACTCCCTCTATCTCTGAATAAATAGATTCCTGAAGTTGTCTTAAGCGTTGATCACATGATGTATTAACTAAAATGGGCCGGAAAAGGTGAAAATAGGAGCCACATATTATCACAATGCACAAGAGAATTTTCGACAACCTCAGTGTAAGAACTTGACTAGAGACAATACAAAGAAATACTCTCAACGTTCAAAAAAGAATATAACTCTATTACCGTTTAATTAAATTTTATGTAAAAACTATTAATATTTATGATACTAAATAAACGTTATTGGATTTTTTTATTGTTTAAATATATATTTATATATCTATACCTAATAATAAAGAGGCAAAATTTCAGGCTCTTTTTTTTCGTCCACCTCCTTCTAACTAACTCTGTGTTGTCTATAGCTCTGCTGATTTATATGATAGGTTTGGGATAGCTACAAATCCAAATCCAAATAGAACTCTGAGATATCAAATAAGCTGAATAGGAATCATAATCTCTATCTAATATCTATATCTATCTATACCTAATATTAAGCCTCCAATCCTGACCGGTCTGAATAGGAATCCTACTCTACTATATCTTCCAATATATCTTATTATAATCTATTTTTTCAAGCCAAAATATTAAAACATCATCTCTACGGCTCTACCTTAAAAATGAAACATGACAAGTTTTTTTAGTTTTGGTGTTTTTTATTTTTTTAGTTTTTTTCCAAGCATGTTGACCCTTTTTTTACCTTTTTTTTTTGCCGTAGAGGCCCTGTAGATCACAAACGTGAGGACGTGCCCTCGTCGGCCACGAGATGTTCCGATTTCTTTTTTATATTAATTTCTGATTTCTTTCTTTCAGTTCCGGTTCATTTAGTTACGTCTAATTCTTTTCTTTTTTTTCGGTCTCGGTCTAGGTTCAATTACGTTTTCTTTATTTTCAACCAAACATTGTTCTTTGTTCTTCATTCACTTATGGTAACCTAGATAAATAGAAATCCTAATACAAATAAATTCCTCCGATGTTAACTAATCTGAATAGGAATTCTAATCAAATAGAAAAAAATAAAAGTACAAAAAATTGTATATGTGTATATACACCTTACCATTATTCTATTAGTTCTCGTTTTCTATTCCGTTTTGGTTTAGGTCCTTCAACTTCTGATTTTTGATGTATATAGAAAAAAGACTTCTGATTTCGAACGATCCATACTTCTTTCTATTTCATTCTGATTTCATCTTTGGCTCCTAGAATGGTCTATTACTTCTGAGTTCTGACTTTCTTTTATGTTCCTATACATTTGGTTTTGCAGCTAATATTTTCACCACTAATGCAGTTTTGATTAGGAACAAAACTTCAGTAATGATCAACTAATGAACCAGTGTAGAGCAGTTTTTATCGATATCAAACTAAATAATGTGTCTCTAAACATATGCAATGCCCAGTGCAATCCCTGACCAGTGCTCATGTAAAAAATCGAGAAAGATCTCCTATCATAATCATCAACGGATAGACCAATTATTTAATCGAAAACTAAGTTCTTATCAACTTTTGTCAAAAATTCTTGCAAAAAAAACTTCGGTTAAAGATTATAGCTACAAATTTTTATCAGTCCACAAAGGAAATTAGAAAACTCGATATTTAGCTGTACAAGACATGGATGGTATGAAATTAAATTTATAATATATATTATTTAAAATTAATGTCTCTGTGCTTTAAAGTCGGAGAAAAAACAAAGGTATATTATGGGTGTCGTAGTCATCATAAAATAAATTATGACTTTAAACTTTTATAAATAGACATGTATGACCCAATTTTATTTTTTATGAATATTTGCTAACTTTTTTCCCTCCCGTTGCAACGCACGGGCATATTTGCTAATAATATATATATGGTTGATGTCATAGCTATTGCTAATATTTTTTATAAACTTAGTTAATTTTTTGATAATTTAACTAGTAGAACTAAACTACTAAAGTTGTATTATTTTCTCGTTTCAAAAAAAAGTTGTATGATTTTCTACTACGGAGGCTGTACGTACCTGGAGTCTGGAGATCGGTTAGGTACCTAGGTAGGTAGGCAGGTTAGGATGACAGTGATCGATCGGGGAGTGAGTGACGTGGCTCAGTGGGCAACGAACGGTTCCAGGCCGATGCAGCAGGGCTGCAGCCAAGCTAGGGTGTCTAGCTTCTACCCAAAACTTTTGACCATACGTGTGCAGGCCTGCACGCAGTGGCAAGTGGCAAGGAGCCAAGGATCAAACATGTCTGCACGGCTGTGTTTAGTTAAGAAAATTTGGGTGAAAAGTTACTGTAGCACTTTATGTTGTTATTTGGTAAAATTTATCTAACCATAGATTAATTAGACTCAAAAGATTCGTCTCGAACTTTACAGACAAACTATGCAATTAGTTATTTTTTTACCTACATTTAATGCTTCATGCATGCATCTAAAGATTCGATACGATGGGTGAAAGAGGAAATATTTTGGGTTTGCATGCCAAGTGAACGCGGCCTAACCAAATTTCTGCCCTACCGCCACGGCGCCACCGGTTTGGCCATGGGCAGGGCAGCCACCGGCTTGACGACACGCATCGAATTGCATGACACGCTCGTCGGTCGCGGCCATCACCGACCAGCGCGGCGTACGTGCGTACTGGTGCGCCGACCCATGCCCGTGTGCCCGGCTGTGCACGGGTGTGGACGGACGCATGTGCCGCTGCCGCGTGGTGCCAACACGAACGGCAAGCAGAGACAAGAGGAGAGCCCCAGGAGCCCCGGGTCCGGCCGCTGCATTTGTGCGCTCTCCGGCCGGCAGATACGCTACGATTTCTCGGAAAATTGCCGGTTGCTTCGCTGGGCCAAGAAACAGAGCGCTCGTTTGCATTGGCCATTGGCCGCCTTGGACTTGCGTTATGCGGTATGCCCTCCCTTCTTTTTTCTTTGGCCCACGCATGCATACTGTATCCAACATGACATGCCACCACCGCCATTACTCTGGCCGGCGCTACCTCGACTGTTACGGTAATGTTGGAACCAGAATGGAATCTAGGTAGAAGAAGAGGAATTGGGGGAGAAATCAGAGATGGAACACGGCTGGAACCCGCGGGAGGAGGTTTGTTCAGGAATGTCTTACACCCTGCCTCTCCCCTTTCCTCTCCTTGGCTTATATATTGCCGGATCCTCGTCACAATGTAACAAACTCTCCTAACCGCCTACATGCTTACAAGGCCGGTGGCCCACCTGTCATCTACCACCTGCCATGGTCATAACATCAACATACACGACTCGAGCACAGCAGCGCCTACATATATATGTATGTAGGTCATCCTAGAAACACACAAGGACTGTAGGTACAGGTACATGTAGATGTAGATGAGGTAGGTTGACTACACTGTTGCAAAAACCTACAAATCTACACCTAGGTATGGCGATGAATTTTTCGCAGATTTAAAACCGGATCTTGATCGAGTTTTCTTCATCGTCACTTCTTGTTCCGGTCGCAATAATTGGGGCGCACGGCACGGCAACAGGTAGCATGCCACCCACAAAACAAGGTCAATATATTCTTGAAATCTTCTTCTAACAAACTGACACTTTTTTTTTAGTGTCGGGCATGGATGCCCGGATTCAAACTAGCAATAACAGTACACCCTTGATTTTGTATTCTTCCCACGCGTTTCTCACTGAATCTGTGCTTTATGTTTTTCTAATAAAACAGTGTGTTAGCCTATAGCCTTGTCATACTTTAACCAATCTATTTTAAGCTTTACACAATTGTATTTTTTCTTTACTTTTGTTGCCATATAGCAAACCCTAATAATTATTTGTTGTGTCCTTGCCACACAACAACTACGAGCACCTCCGAAATCTCTAAAAAAACACTTGTTAAATCATTGACTATATATAAATTGAGTATTAGAGTTTATTTGTGTTCTTTCTCCACTAGTTTGTAATATTTAGTTGCTAAAAAAATCAAATTACTCAGTTGAACGGTGGAACAAGCGTGCGGTAGGGCGTCGGCAACTGTGGCTACAGGAGAAAACTAGGTGGGAAGAAAAAACATAGAGAGAGGGAGGGTGGAAGACGTCGTGGGAGGCTGGATGCACATGCATGGATCGCACGCACATATCTTTAGGCCACCTTTAGATCAAAAAAGATTCAAAATTTTTTGCATAGTATCCGTCACATCGAATCTTTGGACGTATGCATGAAACATTAAATGTAGATAAAAAAATAACTAATTGCACAGTTTGTCTGTAAATGTCGAGACGAATCTTTTGACCCTAGTTAGTCCATGGTTGGACAAATTTTGTCAAATAACAACGAAAATGCTACAGAAATTTTACCCAAAAAATTTTAACCCTAGTTAGTCCATGGAATCTGAACACGCCCTTAGAGAGGAGATTTATCAAAGATTTATCTTTAGAAAGTTTGGATACAAAAATCTGAGGAAAACGAAATTGAGTTTACTGTGCAAATGGTGGTGGAGATTGGAGACTGAAGATGGGATGTGGCAGGACATTATCAAATATAAATATTTAAGGACCAAATCTATTCATGAAGTTAGCCACTGTCTCAATGATTCCCAGATGTGGTATGGTCTACTTAAAATTAAAGATATATATTTGCAAGGCAGATCCATCACCATTCAGGATGGGAGAAGGGTGAGATTCTGGTCTGACCCATGGCTTTATGATATACCATTGAATGAAATTGCACCTGTTTTGTTTGAGATGTCAGATGTGCAACAACAAACTTGCCACTGTGGCACAGGTTAAAGCTGGTGAGGTTATTTTTCAGTTTAGGGGATGGTTATATGATGATCTTGCAACTTGTTGGAATCAAATATGGTATGATGTTCTGAATTTTTCCTTATATAATGAACCTGACAAAATAAGTTGGATCTTTGAAAAGAGTGGTCGGTTTTCAGTTAAATCTGTGTATAATGATTTAACAAAAAATGATTCAGGACTTTATCACAAGAAAATTTGGAAAGGCAAAATACCTCCCAAAATCAAGTTTTTTATGTGGCTTCTCACTAATGATGCAATCTTGACTAGAGACAATCTGGTGAAAAGGAAATGGGTTGGGGATCCTAGTTGTTTATTCTGTGATTCTGCTGAAAGTGTCGATCATTTGTTTTTTCAATGCCCAGTTGCAAAAGTTATTTGGTCAATTGTAGCAAAATGTTTTGGTGCTACTAATATCCCCTGCAACTTACAACAATGTTGGAAATGGTGTGAATATTGGCTTCCACATGGTGAAAACTATTATCTTTGGGGTATTGCTGCCATTTGTTGGGCATCATGGAAAAATAGGAACAAAGCTTGTTTTGAGAAGCATCTCATTAAAGATCCTTTGGAAATAATTTGTCATGCTTGTGCTTTAGTGAAATATTGGGCAGGTTTGTTCCCTAGCATTGACAAAGAAAAGCTGGAAGAAGGTGCGGCCACAATGCTCAGGTTGGCGAAGGAACTGCTAGCATCTCAACGGAAGAACAGGGAGGAAGGACGCCGACTGGACTCTAGGGATCAGAACGAAGACGATGATGAACCAGTGTGAAGCTATTTGCACTTCTGGGGCACAAGACAAATGCTGTCTGTCTGCGTGAAACGTTCCTTTTGGCACTGTATCATTCGGTTACAAATGCTCTGTTCATTCCCCCATATGTATGGGTGGAAAAACTCTGTTAAACCTGCTAGGTGCTCCTCTGCGTGAGCAAGTCCCGCTTTAAGTGTCTGGTGTCTGTCTCCTTAAGCTGTCTAATCTCTCTGCTTTCTCGGTCCTTTTGGGCCAAACATGTGTATTTCCGTTAATCCACATTAATGGAAATGAGGTTACTCGGGTGGAAAAAAAGTGTTGGTTCGTTTTTGCCAAAAAATAAAAATAAAAAAATTAGAGAGTTGTTTTAAGGAGCTCTAGTGGTACTTAACCATGCTTTATTATGAGAGTAACGTAACAAAGGTTTCACAACTTTAGCAACGTATGCATATTCTCTTCTGGAAATAAAAGAAAAATAAGAAAGCATCCTACATATCCGAAGGTTATCCGATGAGAATGTTGATGTTTCAGCAACCAAAAAGGCACCTTACAGTACATATGTCGACTATTTCTTTCAGAATAAGAAAAGCATCGAACCATGATAACCAAACAAACTCCACAGTCTGAACTCTGAAGGACAATTTATTAAGAAGAATATATACTAAACAAAGCATTAGTATTTTCAACAATCTATGTAGCCTATTTCTTCTTCTATGCTGGGATTTTGAACGAAAGCATCCCGGCCTATAGTAGTAGCCGGTGCTTGAGGGTAATAAAGTTTTGATCAGTGGGAGTCGGTGTTTTGGCCTAGGTTACGTGCTTGCATGGGTCAATATTGGCAGTACATGGCAAAGCTGAAACTTTAGAAATGTATGGTTATTATGCTCCTCTCACAAAAGGAAACTACGTAAAAACGTGGGATACTCAAGAGTGCTGATGTTTTAGCAACCGAATGAGTTTTAGGGGTGTTTGGTTTGAGGAGTTAAAGTTTAACAAATACTGTAGCACTTTCGTCTTATTTGACAAAAAGTTTTCAATCTTGGACTAATTAGCCTTAATAGATTTGTCTCGTAAATTACTCCTAATCTGTGTCGACATGCATGCAATTAGTCTACATTTAGTATTTCATGCATTTAAGGGAACATTGATGTGATGAGAGTTAAACTTTAACAAAACGTAACCAAATAGGCCCTTATATTTTCTCAGGAAATAAAGCATTGAAGATTGAACCACGGTCTCTTCAAATAAACATGCTCCAAGTTGTAAAGTAAAATGTAACAGCTAGACATATTAAAACCAGTTGCTTTGTAATAAGCAACCTTTTAGGTTAATTAATTACAGAAAAAAAGTGGAAAACACGGTCAGGAGTTTTAATTATCATAAGATTTTTTTTTCTCGTTTCTCAAGTTCTGAAAAAAGAGAGATATACTGGGCTTTTATATATATCCATAATAATAGCTGTTATAATTTATAAATAAATCTTTGAAATGAGGATATAGACCAATCGTCAACAAAAAACAGCTAGATACTTCCAAGGAACATCAGGACGTACAGACGGGCAACATTTTCAACGGGGTACATCTTCCTGGTACCTGTTGGGAAAAATTGTTGGATAGATCGACATCCTCCCCTACTTCATTTCTTCCTTCCCCTGGACATGACATGAAGTTTGAACAACTCCATAGTCGTCCACACCATGCTAACGCAACTGGTATAAAATTTAATCCAACAACGACCCCTCTTTGCCTTGTCACGGCGTCTGCTGCGTCTCATCATCCCCAGGACTTCCATGCCTGCGATGCCCCACCCCCCTCCCTAACGTACCCATATATCACCACCTCCCTTCTCCCCTCCTCGCCATTTGCTCACCACGCCCACCACAGCTAGCTAATCCGTTGACGCGCGCCTCCCCGTCCCTGGCCGGGTACGTGCTGCCGCTCGGTCTGTCCATGGCCGCCGCCGCCTATTTCCAAGCAGCAGGAGGAGTAGGCTGTAGTAGTAGCAGCCGGACGACGACGCGGCGGCGGCGGCGGCCATTAGCGCCACAGCCGCCGTGGCGGCTGGTGCTAGCGTTCCTGCTGCTGCTCCTGCTGCTGGCGCCGCGCTGCTGCCAGGCGACGCGAGGCATGCAGCCGTTCAGGGGCAAGCCGCTGGAGCCAGGCACCGCCAACCATTTCATGGGGTTCTTGCCGCGGGGCACCGTGCCGCCGTCGGGCCCCTCCCGGCAGCACAACTCCATCGGAGCGGAGGACCAAAGCCATCCCTGACGACGACCGACCGATGCATGGAAGAAGCCGGCAGCCGGCCCGGCCGGCCGGCCAGCCAGCCGTCGTGGAGAAAGATATTGTAGAGTAAGATCTCGAAGAGAGTTCGCATCATCATCGTCGTCATGGATTTACTAAATTCATGGTTCGTTGTCAATTGTAGCCAAGCAAGCTCGTAGCAGTATTGATTAGTTAGTACGTAGCAGTAGCAGCAATACATGTATACTTGGAGGGAACGAAGACGAACAAGTTCGGAGGCACGTTTTTTCTCCGTAGGACGTACGCTGTACATGACTTCATGAGGCTATTGTTTTTTTTGGAGAAGAAGAAGATGGGTGGTGGCGATGTTTCCGTCTCATTTCATACTTTCATCGATGGTGCTTCTTGTTCCTGCTTTTCTGTTATCTTCCCTGCCGTTGCTTTTCTGAGCAGGGCGAGCTGGATCGATGCTTCTGCTGGCTGCAGCTGCTGCCATCACGCACTGCTTTATGTTTTTTCTTCTAGTATCCCTTTTGCTTTGCTGATAAAGCTGGGTACGTCGTAGTAGCCGGCCAGCAGAGTACGAGTGTACACCAACAACCACTGCCTAAGTGGCCTGTACGAGTTGCAATCAACGTTTCCATCGATGCTTTCTTTCTGATGAGCATCATCATGGATGACATGATATGGATCGAGCAGAGCTGTCCGTCGTTGATGGTGTGCAGTTGCGTGCGTGCCGTGATTGCTCCAGCATGCGCAGAATCGATGCAGGGCAGGGGGCACGTACAGGAGAGCAGAGGAGGAGAGGAAGGGCCGGCGTAGTACGCAGCTGAAAGGGGCACGCACCGGTGTGGCAATGACCTCGCAGCTAGCAACAGGCCCGGCCGACGATCGTCGTGGTTGGTGCAGGCCCACGTTGACGATTTGTTGGGGCCGGTTGAATTTTGGTTTGGAAGGGACGAGCGCCCAACCATATTGATCTACCTTTTTGACCGCCACCCCCTCCTTTCCCTTCTCTTTGTTTTTGACCGGTCGGTGCTTTCACTCGGTTATTTTTGTCGTCTCGAAAAAAGAATTTAACTTTTTGTTACCGCTATATATTCGCCGTTTGACTATCGAAGTTGCTAGGAAAGACGCATGCATCAGCAGAGAAAAATCGTGATGAAAGACGTGCAGTATGAATCAGCAGAGAAACCGTGAGGAAAGACGTCGATTGATTGTACCGGCACGGCATCATCAGAAGGTAATGGCGCGTCGGCTCGGATCGACCCGAGCTGCCTCCTCCTCCAATCGGCCGGCCCTTTTGTTCGCTGTCCTGTCCTGCCCGTTGTTGCACATGCACGTACAGCACCAGCACCATGCCTGCCTCCGTCAGCCTTTGACACCCTGCAAGAATGCACAGTGTGATACGAGACGACACATCCTACTCCTGCTGCTAGTGCTAGGCTGCCATGGAAAGGCCGGGGAAAGGGAAAATCTCATCTCATCTCAGCTCCTCATCTTTGCAGTTACAGCAGCAACACTCACTCCAACAGTAGTACAAGGTGGAAATCCTTTACTACTCTGCCCTTGTTTAGATCTCGAATTGGGGCTTCCGAATTGCTAGCAATTCGTTTGTATTTGGTAAAAATTGTCCAAACTTTGACTAATTAGGCTTAAAATATTCGTCTCGCAAAGTATAACAAAATTATACAATTAGTGTTTAATTTCATCTACATTTAGTACTCTACGTATGTGCCGATATTTTGATGTAATGGAAATCTTCTTTTTGTATAGTGAAATTTGGGGTTGAAATTGGGAACTACACAAGGCCTCTCCAACAGCTCGAAGCTGTGTAAGGGCCTGTTTGGTTTCCAAAAGTTAAAGTTTAACTCCCATCACATCAATGTTCCCTCAAATGTATAGAGTACTAAATGTAGACAAATTGCATGCATGTCGGCACAAATTAGGAGTAATTTACGAGACGAATCTATTAAGCCTAATTAGTCCAAGATTGAAAACTTTTTATCAAATAAGACGAAAGTACTACAATATTTGTTAAACTTTAACTCCTCCAACTAAACATCCCCTAAACCATGTCCGGAGGATTCGAGACCCACTGCCCACAACCACAGAGCCACAGGTTTGTTTAGATCCCAGGCCTTGTTTAGTTACCTAATTTGGGGCGGCCGAATTTACACAGTGCCACACCTGAATACTGTAACACTTTTGTTTTTTAGTGTAAAAAATTGTCTAAAAATTGATTAATTAGACTTAAAATATTCGTCTCGCAAAGTACAATAAAACTGTGCAATTAGTTTATGATTTCATCTACATTTAGTACTTCATGCATTTGCCGATATTTTGATGTGATGTGGAATCTCCTTTTTGCATATTGGAATTTGAGGGTGAATTCTGAAATCTAAACAAGGCCAAATTTTCCCCCAAATTCCACTATGCAAAAAGAAGATTCTTCATCACATCAAAATTGCCGGCACATGCATGGAGTACTAAATGTAGATGAAATAAAAAACTAATTGCACATTTTAGTTGTACTTTGCGAGACGAATCTTTTGAGTCTAATTAGTCAATGTTTAGACAAAAATTCACAAATACAAACGAAATACTATAGTGCAGAATCTGGTATTGTGCAGATTTTGGCCATCCCAAATCAGCCCCTTGTTTAGATCACCTCAAAATTCCAAGTTTTTTCACTCTCTCTCCATCACATTAATTTTTAGCCGCTTGCATGGAGTACTAAATGTAGGTAAAAAAATATCTAATTACACAGTTCAGTTCAAAATCACGAGATGAATCTTTTGAGCCTAGTTGGTCTACGATTGGACAATATTTGTCAAATAAGACAAAAATAGTACTATTCATCAGGTTGAAAAAATCTTCAATCTAAACAAGGGCCAGCCCAACTAAACACGGTAGCATTGGCTTCCTTGCATTGTACTACTAGAGGTGAGACACGCGCGAGCGAGCGGTCGCAGCAGCCAGCAGGATCGGAGGAGGATCAGATGTGATGTGACAGGACACGAGAGGCACGGAACGGCAGGCGGACGACGAGACGACGCGCGCTCGCCTCGCGCGCTCGTCCGCATGGAATGAGGCTGGTTGAAACCCAAATTCACCCCAATTCTACCGTGTAAAAAGAAGATTCTCCGTCACATCAAAATTTCGGCATATATATATATAGATATAGTAAATATAGATGAAATTAAAAACTAATTGCATAATTTTGTTGTACTTTACGAGACGAATATTTTAAACCTAATTAATCAATGTTTGAACAATTATTACCAAATAATAATAAAATTACTACAGTGTTCAACGGTGATTCGGGGCCGCCCGAATCGGCATCTAAACATGGCAACCGACTTGGCAACCGCAGCTGCTGGCTGCCTACCTACTAGGCCAGTAGTAGGCCTCGTTTAGATCCCAAATTTCCCCAAATTCCATTACGCAAAAAGAAGATTCCACATCACATCAAAATGCCGGCACATGCATGGAGTACTAAATGTAGATGAAATCAAAAACTAATTACACAGTTTAGTTGTACTTTGTGAGACGAATCTTTTGAGCCTAATTAATCAATGTTTGGACAAAAAATCACAAATACAAACGAAATGCTACAGTACAGAATCTGGAACTATGTAGATTTGATCCATCCCAAATCAGGGCAACTAAACACGGCCGTAGTAGCGTGTAGCGATACAGGCCGACGCGACACGCCCCGCTGACTTCACTCGAACGCCTGCCAACAATTCCGCGGTCTTCTTCCACCGAGAGTACCTTGGGCGTTGGGTGAATTGGGGAAAAACACTGTATCAGAATTCCTGTAGTATTTCGTTTGTATTTGGTAAAAATTATCCAAATTTTGACTAATTAGGCTTAAAATGTTCATCTCGCAAAGTACAACAAAACTGTGCAATTAGTTTTTGATTTCATCAACATTTAGTACTCCATGCATTTGCCGACATTTTGATGTGACAAAGAATATTCTTTTTACACAGTAAAATTTAGGGGAGAATTGGAGCAACTAAACAAGGGCCTACACTTGCACTCGAATGATCCGATCGATCATCAGCGTCGTCGCTTTGCCACAAAATTTCCTCGGAAACCAAACAGCTGAGACCTGCTGGCGGCCTGGTGCAGGCAACAGGCATGCATGGTCGTCTCTTGTGTTTCGACGGAGGCCAACAAAAGTCTTCGCGGCGCGGCTGCCGGCTGCTACTAGTAGTAAACCTATCCCGTTGTTTGGAGTACTACGTATTTGGATCGCGACGTACGGCACAGATTATTTGTGTGTTCATCTTTCTCTGTCCCTCACTCTCAAGTCGCGTTTCTCCTCTCCATAAGCAACAATGATCAGTTGCTCCTGTTGACATCGTTGCTGTCATTTCATTCGTATGACTTGTCGGTTTTTTTTTCTTAAAAAAGTATCTGTGTAATGTAAACAAATAAACAAACATACTACAAAGGCACGTTTAACTAACTTTTGATGGCCTACCTAACTGTACTATTTCCACATAATCCCTATATATAATAGATTCTGAGTTTGTCTAGGGTCCAATGTAAAACTAGGAAGAGTTTGAGCGTCCACGTAAAATTTTATTGACCCCTAGAGCGCTGTCAAGACGTGTTATATCGAATATTTTCTCTACCTTAATACAAATACGCGCAAACCTTTTGCGTGATCGAGAGAAAAAAGTTTGTCTAGGGTCAAATTGTTATAAATTTGATCATTTAAAAACAATAATGTTCACTACCAGAAAACTGAATATCCTTGGGAGCCAGCAATTTTCTTGAGCGGCGAAGTTAAACCCCCAAGGATATATCATTACCTTGGGGTTATATGAAACCTTCAAGAAAATACATATTCTTGAGTGCTAACCCAAACAACCAAGTTAAATCCATATTCCCTTAAGTGCTAGTTCTCAACCATCTATGTTTCCTTAGTGCTATTATGAACCGCCAAATTAAGTCACATTTCCTTGGGTATAACCGGAAACCGTCAAAAAAATTGCTAGTTTCCTATGCATATCCTTGAGGGGTGCTACATTTTCTTGGGTGTCATCGGCACCCAAGGAAACGTGTATATTCTTAGGTGTCATTGGCATTTAAGGAAATATATATCCTTCAATGTTGTTACATTTTCTTGACTGTGTTAAAAATCTAACTACTGATTTATTTCCTTGGCGACTCAACTCTCAAGCAATTGATTCGTGGTGGCCAGCCCTCAAGGTAAGAGCTATTTCCCTGACTCTCTACTCTTGCAGTCCTTCCTTGAGTGTTGGCCACCACTGTTGGCACACGCACTGTGTCGTCGTTCATCGCTCTCTCTGGTCCGTCGCGTCCCGTGCATAGGTGCATGCTACGCAAGTCCGCGGAAATTTGCACCGTCCACATTAGTCGTTAACGCTTTTTTTTTTTTTTTGCGAAAACATTAGTCGTTAACGCTAGCTGCCTCGACACACAGTCACAAAGCATGTGGCACTGTACATTGGACGGTGGCCTTGTGAAAGGAAATCACACGGATGGGATCTGCTTATGCTGGCCGTATCCGGCAAGCTTTCGCACACAGTCACCAAAATCTAGCTAGGGCTCATCTGTTTCTCCATGCACGCAATCGATTCCTTCCTGCCAAAACAAGGCGACGAAAAGATCCTTTTTTTTTTTGCGATGGGCGATGAAAAGATCCGGGAAGACTAACAATGGCCATCACCATCAGATCATATAGTCTATCTACAGGGAAATTATTCGTGGAAACTAAATGGTTTTGTTTGGAAACCTCCTAACAGCGTTAACCATGCACACAAGAGTCCGACTTTTATAACTGGCTCAGGGAACTGAACGTGCCACGCACACCCTTCGGCATGAAAGAGGACATCCTCACAAAACCCAATGACAGTTAACTATAGCCTCTATTACTTCTAAATGGAGGAGGTCTCTATTGAGTATTTTAGGTTCTATAGACATGCTAAATAATAAATCCTATAAATTCTCACAAAATTTTAAAAAAAATATGTCCCTAATTCTAATATACTCAGCTCCCTCCGTCCCAAAATAAGTGCACATCCCACTTATGAGGAGTAAGCTTTTTTAAGTTTGACTAAGTATATAGAAAATAATATCAGTATTTGTATCTCCAAATAAGTTTATTATAAAAGTATATTTCATAATCAATCTAATGATACTTAACATATCTCTATCCACAATTTTTTTTGAGCAAAATATCTCTATCTTATCTTATACAACTAAAACATATGGACTGATTCCGTCCACTGGCATTGCGCACTCACCCCTGGCGCGATGTCCACCCGCCGTTGTGCAATGGCCCACCTGGCACTATTTCTTAAAAAATGCCACTTCACATGGGACCCAAGCGATCACTCCTTATCATATGCCACCCGTGCAATAAATTGAAATGGAGGCCCCTGATCCAATGATCCCTGGCGCCGTTGTAGGGTCGAGATGGCGGACTTGACGGTTGCGCCGGCTAATCGAAACAAATACAAAATTAAAATTACCAGTCTAGCCAAGACTACACTTCTCTATCCATATCCTCTAGCACCTCACAGAGATACTAATAATTCAACAAGTCACATACCTTGTGCGGAGTCATGTTTAGTCTCCAACACCGATACGGGGATACTCCCTCCGTTCTATCTAAAATTTTTAAAAAGTTCAAACTAATTTTAAAATTATTTTAGGATCAATAAAAGAAGTATTACTCCTACAATTCAACAAGCCACATACCTTATATGCACTTGGTTCAACAAGTCACAAACGGCTAAGGGGGTGTTTGGTTGGAGGAGTTAAAGTTTAACAAACACTGTAGCACTTTTGTCTTATTTGACAAAAAAAATTTCAATCTTGGACTAATTAGGCTTTATAGATTCGTCCCGTAAATTACTCCTAATATGTGCCGACATGCATATAATTAGTCTACATTTAATACTCCATGCATTTGAGAGAACATTGATATGATGAGAGTTAAACTTTAACTCTCGAAACCAAACAGGCCCTAACCGCAACGTCGTCAGCATTCCAACATGTTCCACGTCGGCGCCGAACAATTGCAGCGATCGCTTTCTGACAGGCAGCTCGGCCATTTTTCAAGCACGCACGCAAAAGGCTGGCTGCCATGAGTTACGCCCCTGATTGGACTGCACACCGCCCTCCCGTACTGACTGACTGAGGCCTTTTCACTTCCCATCCCAACCCAAAATATTTCCTCTTCCACCCATCACATCAAATCTTTCGACGCATGCATTGAGCATTAAATGTAGGCAAAAAAGATAACTAATTACATAGTTTATCTGTAAATGTCGGGACGAATCTTTTGAGCCTAGTTAGTCCATGATTAAATAAATTTTGCTAAATAACAACGAAAGATACAACAGTAACTTTTCACCTACTTTTCGCAAAATGAACACACCCTGAAACGAAACCCGCTGAGCATGCAGTGAGATGAGTAACGGAAAAAAGAGGCCGACGGATGGACTGCCGTGCCGTGCGATGCCGATGCCAATGCCATACGTATGCCATCATCTTGCTTAAAGCGAAAGCTGTCACGTCCGATCACACCTCGCCTCACCTCACCGGCGGGCAACATGATTCCCGTGCTATCCATCGCAGTCGCAGCAGGAGCAGCGCGGCAGACGGACCAAATCATTTGCGCCCAGGCCCATGTTTAAATCACCTCAAAATTCCAAGTTTTTTCACTCTCTCTCCATCACATCAATTTTTAGCCGTTTGCATGGAGTACTAAATGTAGATAAAAAAATATCTAATTACACAGTTTAGTTCAAAATCACGAGATGAATCTTTTGAGCCTAGTTGGTCTACGATTGGACAATATTTGTCAAATAAGACGAAAGTGGTACTATTCATCAGGTTGAAAAAATCTTCAATCTAAACGAGGGCCAGGTAGCCATGTCAGCTTTGCGTTAGTACTGTACGTCTCAGATCGTGTACTGTACGTACGAGTACTACTACCACCAGACTGGCTACCAGCAGTCAGTCAGAACTCTCGATCCCCTTTCCAACCCGGCGCTTGTTTAGTCTCCCAATTCTTCCCAAATTTCACTATACAAAAAGAAGATTTATCGTCACATCAAAATGTCGGCAAATGCATGGAGTACTAAATGTTGATGAAATCAAAAACTAATTGCACAGTTTTGTTGTACTTTGCGAGACGAACATTTTAAGCCTAGTTAGTCAAAATTTAGATAATTTTTACCAAATACAAACGAAATGCTACAGGAATTCTGATACAGTGTTTTCTCCCCAATTCACCGAACTCGAGGCCCGCAAGCATCACGAGGTTGAGTCCGCCTGCTGCTGCTTGTGAATCAGCACGGCATGTGCAGTAAATTCGATGCTGATGGTGCACGGTTCAGGCCTTGAAACAGCACTCTGGACATTTGGACTGCTGGGCATGAAGTTCTTAACAAAAGATTTTGTTTCGCAGCTCGTGGGCCTCTACCGGCGCCGCCGCTGAACCCCCCATCCACCGTCGCTCCGTCCGCCGCCGCCACGCCTCCGGCCCCCTTCGCGTCGGCGGCGGCCAGCTGAAAGGTCTTGATGGCTAGAGGGGGGTGAATAGCCTATTAAAAATTTCTACAAAGACAAGCTAAACAAGTTTATCAATAAAACAAATAGCGAGATGTAAGTTTTGCTTAGCCTACGGGGTGTTTGCAAGCCACCTAACCAATTCATAATTCTAGTATATTTGCACTCAACCGCACAAGTCAAACCGCACAATTTAACTACAACTAAAGCTAGCTAGCTATTCAAGCTAAGAGTTACACTAACAAGCTAGCAAGGTAACTAAGAAATTAATACAAGAGAGAGTTAGGAGGGTATCACCGAGGGGCGAAGTATTGAGCCAACCAATCAATATGATCAAGAGATGAATACCACAATATACAACCACCGGGATCGATCAAACACAATAAGAATGATGGCACGAAGATTTATCCCGAGGTTCACGTGCTTGCCGGCACGCTAGTCCCCGTTGTGTCCCTCTTCACCACGTGGTTCGGTGGCTAATCGGTCACACACCGAGCCTCTCAAAAGGCGCCACAAGAACCTACCAAATGACAAAAGGTTGCAATGACACGAAGCAATTTACTAATATTGTCTTTGGCGCTTCGCCGAGGTAGGCACAAACCCCTCACAATCACCGGAGGTGGCTAAGAACAATCACCAACTCTTGCCAACGCCTCCAAGCTGCTCCAAGCCGTCTAGGTGGCGGCAACCACCAAGAGAAACAAGAATCCCGTAGCAAATCAACCACCAAGTGCCAACTAGATGCAATCTCACAATGCAAATGCACTTGGATCACTCAATCTCACTTCGAATATGCAAAGAAGCAAGAGAGATGAGTGGGAGGAGAGTTGCTTAGCTCAAAGTGCTCACAAGTATGTCAAATGTTCGAGAGATATCCGAGAGAGTGAGCCTTGAGCCGGCCAACGAGTATTTATAGACGTACCCCTTCGAATATAGCCGTTAGAAACTTAAACAGCCGAAATCGGGCTGACCGGACGCGCTGGTCCAACTGACCGGACGCGCCGGTCGCCCAACGGCTAACTCGTGAAGTACTGACCGGACGCGCTGGTCCAAACGACCGGACGCGCTGGTCGCCCAACGGCTAACTGCGAAGCAACGACCGGACGCGCTGGTCCAACTGACCGGACGCGCCGGGAACGACCGGACGCGCTGGTCCCGTGAAGGACCGGACGCGCTGGTCGCCTGAGCAGCGCTCAACGAAATAGTGACCGGACGCGCTGAAGAAAATGACCGGACGCGACAGTGACAGCGTCTGGTTAGAGTCCAGTAAGCTCCCTGAACGACCGGACGCGTCCGATCATCAGTGACCGGACGCGCCTCGCGTCCGATCATCAAACTGAAAAACGCGCAGACACTGAACACTGACCGGACGCGTCCGGTCATGCAAGGACCGCGTCCGGTTCAGCGTCTGGTCACCTCAGTGATCTCCGTTCGCCTCCGTTTCTTTTCCGGACTTCCGGCGTAGTGGAAAATAATCGTTTCAACTTCTCGAAAACGCCTGAATCCCGCCTCACAAGCTCGGCGGGAGGGAGAGAGGATCCCAAACCCTCTCTACCGCTCAAACTCCATCGCCGTCGTAAACGTGCTAACATCACCAAGTGATCTCGTCATGTGTGAGTGTGTTAGCATTTTCATAATCATTTTTCGAGGCGATATTAGTTCTATCCAAATGCATATGATCATGAAATGCACATCTAGAGGCACTTAGGAGTTCAATACCCGCGTCATTCCCCTCTTTATAGTACGACTATCTATCCTATAATGTAACCACACCCACTAGGTGTCTTGGTTACTAAAACACAACCCTTAAGCATATACCTTTGTCTTGATCACGTAGGGTTGCGTCCAAATCCAAGTGTGGCCATCATGATCACCATGTCCATCTTGCCACCAACCTTGGAATGTACTAATCCTCATATGCTACATACAACTTAGGCATAGGATTAGTACTTAGGCATTGTCACTAATTACCAACACCAAACATAGGACTTTCAATCTCCCCCTTGTTGGTAATTGGTGACAAACCTTTCACAAAGATATTATGATAAAATTTTGATTGAACCCATGTCACATTGTCCAAGTATATTACCATGTGTAAGAATTATGGACATGTGATCATGAATTCAAATTGATAGCAATGGCTCCCCCTACATGTATGCTATATGTTTGGATTTTAGAAGCATACATGTTAGATAGGAAAGATTAGGAGCATTGACTACCAATAGGTGCTAAGTGTTTAAGATTATAGACCTTTGAAGCGTGATACCATCGGAGTAGCGATAAACACCATCTTAGCACCTTGTGTAGTTAGATTCCACTTGGAAAAGCACAAACATAACTAGAAACCTCGTGAGATCAACATTATAAGCAAGGCTCTAGTACCACTTTGAAAAACATGAAGCAAGAAAAATCTAACTACTTCCTATTCATACTAGTACCTTAATGCAACATTCAAATTATACTAGCAGGTCACCACACAAGCAAAGTATCGGAGAAAACGGAATGCATAACTATGCATCATACATATGAAGTGTACATAGAAATGCAACATTCATGTTTAAGAGCTTGCTCCCCCTACTTGTGTGCTTCTTTTATCAATTCTCCCCCTTTAGGATTTAACTTTGTGAACAACATTTTCTCCCCCACAACATTTTTTGAGTTCTATCTTTGTGAACAACATTTTCTCCCCCTTTGGCACCAATTGACCACAAGGAGCAAACTTTAGATAGATTATCATGTTGAAATATGGGGTGAGGATCAAGTTTATGATTCAACCTAGATTGCTTGCATAAATAAAATACTTCGGTTTGATCCAAGGGCAAGCTTCTTCATACCTCACTAGAAGGGTTATCATGCACCATGTTGAAGCAAATATTTAGACAAGTTTTCTAGATTAAAACACTTAGGATCACAAGCTACTTAAACAAGTTATATGCTACCACTAGATCATACAAGTCATGGAAACAATAGTGGCACCATATAAACTTCAAATTTATTTAATTTTCATGAATGAGCCTAGAACATATAAATTATGACTAGATGCACTAAACAAGTCCTTAGCATAGAATGTATGACATGTCAACCAATTGTACCTTGGGGCTCGAAAGAGAGGCATGTCATATATGGGGTGCATCAACTCATGTTGGAGAAGTCAAGTATGTTCAACTCATTCTTTAGCTTGTGAAATCTCTTCTCATCAAGTGGCTTGGTGAATAGATCGGCTAATGGATCTTCGGTGCCCACACTCTCAATAGCAATGTCACCCTTTTGTTGATGATCTCTAATAAAGTGATGGCGAACATCAATATGCTTTGTTCTTTGATGTTGAATCGGATTGTTAGTTAGCTTCACGACACTTTCATTGTCACATAGCAATGGTACATTCTTGAAATTGATTCCAAAATCCTTCAATGTTGCCTTCATCCATAAAATTTGTGCACAACAACTACCCGCGGCGATGTATTCGGCTTCGGCGGTAGATAGTGCAATACTATTTTGCTTCTTGGATGACCATGAGACAAGTGATCTTCCCAACAATTGACATGTCCCAGAAGTGCTCTTTCTCTCCACTTTATCACCGGCATAGTTGGAATCCGAATATCCAACTAGCTCAAAACTTGCACCTTTGGGATACCACAATCCAACATCTTGTGTATGCTTTAAATACCTCAATATTCTCTTTGTTGCCTTCAAATGACTTTCTCTTGGTGAGGCTTGAAATCTTGCACACATACATACACTAAACATCACATCGGGTCTTGATGCCGTCACATAGAGTAGGCTACCAATCATTGATCTATATAGCTTTTGATCCACCATGTTGCCACTCTTGTCACTATCCAAACTTCCACTAGTGCCCATTGGGGTTGTAATACTCTTTGCATCTTCTATGCCAAACTTCTTGAGCATATCTTTGATGTACTTGGTTTGGCTTACAAATGTTCATTCCTTCATTTGTTTGATTTGAAGTCCAAGAAAGAAACTAAGTTCACCAATCATTGACATTTCAAATTCCTTTGCCATCATTTTCCCAAACTCATCACAATAATCTTGATTGGTTGAACCGAATATGATATCATCAACATATATTTGCAACACAAACAAGTCTTTTCCAATCTTCTTGGTGAAAAGAGTTGTATCAACTTTGCCCATGACAAATCCTTTGGATAACAAGAAATCCCTCAATCTTTCATACCATGCTCTAGGTGCTTGCTTCAATCCATATAAAGCTTTTCTCAACTTGTATACATGATTGGGTTTCTTGTCATCTTCAAAACCGGGAGGTTGCTTCACATACACCTCCTCTTGAATGTACCCATTGAGAAATGCACTCTTTACATCCATTTGATATAGCTTGATATTGTGAGCACAAGCATAGGCAAGTAAGATCCTAATTGCTTCCAATCTTGCAACCGGGGCATAAGTTTCACCAAAGTCAAGACCCTCTATTTGTGTGTAACCTTGAGCCACTAGTCTTGCTTTGTTCCTTACTACTATCCCATCTTGATCTTGCTTGTTGCGAAAGACCCATCTTGTTCCAATGACATTGTGATCCTTAGGCCTTTCAACTAGTTCCCATACTTCATTTCTTTTGAAGTTGTTGAGCTCTTCATGCATTGCATTTATCCAATCTGGATCTCTCAATGCTTTATCAATGTCCTTGGGTTCTTCCATTGACACAAAAGAAGAGTGAGCATAAAATGATGTCAATCTTGATCTAGTTTGAACTCCTCTTTGTATGTCACCAATGATGGAATCCAATGGATGGTCTCTTGCAATGTTAGTTGGTTGAAGCACTTGGACTTGATTGCTTGGATGTTGATATTGATCATGAATTGGAGATGATGTACTAGCCACTTGTTGATCTTGTTGCACTTGAGATGATGTACTAGCTTGATTTTGCATTAGAGAACCACTAGCTTGTGTAATTGGACTTTGGAGCACTTGATCTTTGTCATCCACATCAATCACTTGCTTTGGCTTAATATCACCAATATCCATTTCTTTCATAGCATTGGTCAATTGAGTTCCTCTCACATCATCTAAGTTATCTTCTTCATCTTGAGAGCCATTTGTTTCATCAAATTCAACATCATGCACTTCTTCAAGTTGTCCACTAGCCAAATTCCAAACTCTATAAGCTTTGCTAGTAGTTGAGTAACCAAGTAGGAAGCCTTCATCACATTTCTTCTCAAACTTGCTCAATCTAGTGCCTTTCTTCAAGATATAGCATTTACAACCAAATACCCGAAAGTATGCAATGTTGGGCTTTCTTCCATTTAAGATCTCATATGGTGTCTTCTCAAGGAACTTGTGGCAATAGAGACGGTTGCTATAAAAGCAAGCCGTGTTGATTGCTTCGGCCCAAAAAGAATGACTCACATTATACTCATTCAACATTGATCTTGCCATATCAATTAAGGTTCTATTCTTCCTTTCAACTAGGCCATTTGATTGAGGTGTATACTTGGCCGAGAATTGATGCTTGATTCCAAGCTCCTCACATAGCTCATCAACTCTTGTGTTTCTAAACTCACTTCCATTGTCACTTCTTACTTTCTTGATTGTGGTCTCAAACTCATTTTGCACTCTCTTGATGAACTTCTTGAATATGTCAAATACATCACTTTTGTCCCCAAGAAAGAATACCCATGTATATCTAGTGAAGTCATCCACAATCACAAAGCCATACTTGTTGCCACCAATGCTTGTGTATGTAGTTGGCCCAAATTGATCCATGTGCAACAACTCAAATGCCTTGGAAGTACTCATAATGCTCTTTAATGGATGAGTGTTGCCTACTTGCTTTCCGGCTTGACATGCACTACATAGCTTATCTTTCTCAAATGTGACATCCTTTAAGCCTCTAACTAAGTCATGCTTTACTAACTTGTTCAATTGCTTCATGCCAACATGACCAAGTCTTCTATGCCATAACCAACCCATACTTGATTTGGTGAGCAAGCATGTTGAAAGCTGAGTGTCACTAGCATTGAAATCAACCAAGTATAGATTCTCATATCTAAAGCCTTTGAAGATCAAGTTAGAGCCATCAACACTAACTATCTCCACATCATCAACACCAAATATACACTTGAAACCGAGATCACACAATTGAGCAACCGACAACAAGTTAAAATTGAGCTTTTCAACTAGTAGCACATTGGAGATGCTATGATCATTTGAGATTGCAATCCTTCCAAGAGCCTTTACATCACCCTTGCTATTGTCACCAAATGTGATGCTATCAATGCCACTATCATTTGATTTGAGAGAGTTGAACATTCTTGAATCACCGGTCATATGTTGAGAGCACCCACTATCAAGCACCCAATGCCTTCCTCCGGCCTTGTAATTAACCTACAAAACAATTTAATGTTTCTTAGGTACCCATACTTGCTTGGGTCCTTGGAGGTTAGTCACTAAGCTCTTTGGTACCCAAATGGCCTTCTTCTTTGGGCCCACAATTGGTGTACCAACAAACCTAGCATGCACACCTTTCTCACCCTTGGTAAGTACATAACAAGAATCAAAAGGAATGTAAGGTACATTAGCATTTTTCTTATTCTTGTTCATTTTATTGCATTTAATCTCTAGATGCCCAATTTGCTTGCATCTATTGCAATAACGACCATTGCCCTTCACAAAGCGAGGCTTTGGAGTAGCAAAGGCCGCGTTGCCCTTCTTGGGAGTATAGCCCAATCCCTCTTTGTTAAGGGAGAACCTTTGGCTACCCAAGCATTTTAGCAAGCGGGCATCCCCACCATAGGCGTTGCCTAATGCGCGGGTGAGATCATCCACCTCTCTCTTGAGAGTCTCAACCACAAGTGATGAATCACTAGTAGTAGAGGTAGAGTTGGTTGTGGTGGATGATGATGAGCTACATGAAGCATTAGTAGGACTAGCAAATAAAGAATCATCAATAATATCACATGTTAGTCCAATATCACAAGTGACAATCACTTGCTCCTCCTTAGCTTCCTTCATGAGCTTCTCCAACTTGAGATCCTTTTCCTTGATGAGCTCAAGTAGAGTGGAGTGGGCTTCCTTAAGCCTAGTGTGAGCAACTTCAAGGTCCTCGTGGTCTTCCTTTAGACACTCACGAGAAGCCTCTAGCTCATCAAAGGATTTCCTAAGAGCTTTGAGCTCTTGTTCAATTCCTTTGCACTCCTTACTCTTTTTGAGAGCAACAAGCTCTTCCATCAAGGCATCATTTTCATTGCTCTTGGCAATGAGCTCTTGTTCCAAGATTTTGTATTTCTTGGTGGTCCTCTTGTAGCCCTTGCTCATTTGATCTATTATGCCCAATAGATCATCCTTGGAGTAGTCCTCATCCTCCTCATCATCACTCCTACAACCATGACTAGCACAAGAATCATCATCACTATCATCATATTTTACCTTTGTAGGCTTGGCCATAAGGCATGTTGATGTAGTGTCGAAGATGGATGGCTTGTTGGAGAGGGCGATGTTTGCAATGGCTCGTCGAGTGATCCTCTCATCATCACTAGAGCTTTCATCATCATCACTATCGGAGTTGTCACTATCCCAAGTGACTACATAACCACCACCCTTCTTTTTCTTGTTGAAAGTGAAGCTCTTCTTTGCTTTCTTCTCATTCTCTTTCTTATCCTTCTTGTTCTTCTTGAGCTTCAAGTCCCCATTATGAAATCTCTTATCTTCATAGGGGCAATCCGCCACTATGTGATCGGGGCTATTGCAATTGTAGCAAAGGGTCTTTGCCTTTATAGTGTCTCTCCTCTTCCTTGCCCCATATCCTTTCTTCTTCATGAACCTTCCCATCTTGTGCACAAGGAGGGCCATGGTCTCATCATCGAATGGATCATCATCATCACTTTCTACCTTGCTCTTGCCCTTAGAGGATGAAGCCTTGAATGCAATGGGCTTCTCTTGCTTGACCTTGGTCTCCTTCTTCTCTTCTACCTCATCTTCATCATCATTGTATTGGGCATCGGTCATTATATCTCCAAGCACATTGGTTGGTTTGACCTTGTCCAATCCCTCTCTAAAGATCATTCTTCTCAAGGTGGCAAACTTCTTGGGTAAGCACATCAAGAACTTGTGTGAGAAGTCCTTGTCCTCAACCTTCTCCCCAAGCCCCTTGAGATCATTGACAATGACTTGGAGCCTATAGAACATCTCCGGGATGGATTCATCATCCTTCATCTTGAATGTGGAGAACTTGTCCTTGAGCATATATAGTTTGGCACTTTTTACCGTTGAAGTACCTTCATATGTTTCTTCAAGCCTTATCCAAAGCTCATTTGCCTTTTCAAGATCTTTGATTTGCTCAAATACTTTATCATCAATGGCACGATAGATTGTGTCAAGTGCCGCCGTATTGCATTATTTGTTGATGCGGTCATTTGGAGTGAGGTTTTCCTCATCAAGAATGACGTATCCTTCTTTGGTCACATCCCAAACCTTCTCATGTATATTGCCTAGATATTGCTTCATCTTCCTTTTCCAATGATCAAAGGAAGAGACGCCATCAAAGAATGGAGGCTTGCCATTAACATGATTGAACATAAGTTGAGCCATCTTACACCGAGGTTGTTAAGCCTTACAAATGGTGACCACGGCTTTGATACCACTTGAAAGGTCTTGATGGCTAGAGGGGGGGTGAATAGCCTATTAAAAATTTCTACAAAGACAAGCTAAACAAGTTTATCAATAAAACAAATAGCGAGATGCAAGTTTTGCTTAGCCTACGGGGTGTTTGCAAGCCACCTAACCAATTCACAATTCTAGTATATTTGCACTCAACCGCACAAGTCAAACCGCATAATTTAACTACAACTAAAGCTAGCTAGCTACTCAAGCTAAGAGTTACACTAACAAGCTAGCAAGGTAACTAAGAAATTAATACAAGAGAGAGTTAGGAGGGTATCACCGAGGGGCGAAGTATTGAGCCAACTAATCAATATGATCAAGAGATGAATACCACAATATACAACCACCGGGATCGATCAAACACAATAAGAATGATGGCACGAAGATTTATCCCGAGGTTCACGTGCTTGCCGGCACGCTAGTCCCCGTTGTGTCCCTCTTCACCACGTGGTTCGGTGGCTAATCGGTCACGCACCGAGCCTCTCAAAAGGCGCCACAAGAACCTACCAAATGGCAAAAGGTTGCAATGACACGAAGCAATTTACTAATGTTGCCTTTGGCGCTTCGCCGAGGTAGGCACAAACCCCTCACAATCACCTGAGGTGGCTAAGAACAATCACCAACTCTTGCCAACGCCTCCAAGCTGCTCCAAGCCGTCTAGGTGGCGGCAACCACCAAGAGAAACAAGAATCCCACAGCAAATCAACCACCAAGTGCCAACTAGATGCAATCTCACAATGCAAATGCACTTGGATCACTCAATCTCACTTCGAATATGCAAAGAAGCAAGAGAGATGAGTGAGAGGGGAGTTGCTTAGCTCAAAGTGCTCACAAGTATGTCAAATGTTCGAGAGATATCCGAGAGAGTGAGCCTTGAGCCGGCCAACGAGTATTTATAGACGTACCCCTTCGAATATAGCCGTTAGAAACTTAAACAGCCGAAATCGGGCTGACCGGACGCGCTGGTCCAACTGACCGGACGCGCCGGTCGCCCAACGGCTAACTCGTGAAGTACTGACCGGACGCGCTGGTCCAAACGACCGGACGCGCTGGTCGCCCAACGGCTAACTGCGAAGCAACGACCGGACGCGCTGGTCCAACTGACCGGACGCGCCGGGAACGACCGGACGCGCTGGTCCCGTGAAGGACCGGACGCGCTGGTCGCCTGAGCAGCGCTCAACGAAATAGTGACCGGACGCGCTGAAGAAAATGACCGGACGCGACAGTGACATCGTCCGGTTAGAGTCCAGTAAGCTCCCTGAACGACCGGACGCGTCCGATCATCAGTGACCGGACGTGCCTCGCGTCCGATCATCAAACTGAAAAACGCGCAGACACTGAACACTGACCGGACGCGTCCGGTCATGCAAGGACCGCGTCCGGTTCAGCGTCCGGTCACCTCAGTGATCTCCGTTCGCCTCCGTTTCTTTTTCGGACTTCCGGCGTAGTGGAAAATAATCGTTTCAACTTCTCGAAAACGCCTGAATCCCGCCTCACAAGCTCGGCGGGAGGGAGAGAGGATCCCAAACCCTCTCTACCGCTCAAACTCCATCGCCGTCGCAAACGTGCTAACATCACCAAGTGATCTCGTCATGTGTGAGTGTGTTAGCATTTTCATAATCATTTTTCGAGGCGATATTAGTTCTATCCAAATGCATATGATCATGAAATGCACATCTAGAGGCACTTAGGAGTTCAATACCCGCGTCATTCCCCTCTTTATAGTACGGCTATCTATCCTATAATGTAACCACACCCACTAGGTGTCTTGGTTACTAAAACACAACCCTTAAGCATATACCTTTGCCTTGATCACGTAGGGTTGCGTCCAAATCCAAGTGTGGCCATCATGATCACCATGTCCATCTTGCCACCAACCTTGGAATGTACTAATCCTCATATGCTACATACAACTTAGGCATAGGATTAGTACTTAGGCATTGTCACTAATTACCAACACCAAACATAGGACTTTCACCAGCAGGGGAGCCCAAAAAGCCCCCCTGCGCGCCCCTCCCCTCCCTCTCCCTCTCTTCCTCCCCCCTCCACCTCCTCCTTCTCCGGAGTAGGACGGCCGGCGGCGGCCGGATCCGCGGCAGCTAGCACCGGATCCGGCGATCCCCGCCGTTGATCCGGTGGGCGGACGCCTCGGCGGCCGGCCCGTGCGCAGATGGCTGGTGGTTGCCCCTCCGCGGGGGCGGTGAAGGCTCGCGGGTCCTCCCCTGCTGCCGGCGTCGTTGAGGGCTCGCGGGTCCTCCCCTGCTGCCGACGCTGCACCTCTCCGATGCAGTGGCGGTCGGGCCGGGTCTGGCGCGGACCGTAGTCCCTGCGGCCGGGCCCTCGAATTTGGCGCGTTCTGATCCTCCACTAATGCAGATGCTTTGCTGCTGAGAGCGCGATGGCCCCTCTAATGCAGATGCTTTGCTGCTGAGAGCGCGATGGCCCCATCCGCGGATGCTTTGCCGCGTCGATGGTCGTAGTTCTGGCGGATGCTTTGCCGCCATGGTTCCGGCGGATGCTTGGCCGCCGTGGTCGTCGCTTCTACGGTTACACTACACTGCTGCCTACCATAGTGTTGAGTCTTCTTTATTAGGTTCAGTTGGTTGGGGTTGTTCGGTGGAGGTCCCCCCTCTCGTTTTCTTGCTATTTGTTTGTGTTGTGGGGTTCGCTGGTAATCCATAGATTACTCGTGAACTTTTGTAATTTCTAACTTCCACTTAATGAAACACGTGCTAATGCTAAGGCGTGCTTTCGAAAAAAAAAAAGATTTTGTTTCTCAGTCAGTAGGAGTAGGATACTAGTACAACACACCAGGAGTCAGAAAAGGGATCGATCGATGCATGCCAACATCTGATGGTCTACTGTAATGTCATTACAAAATGCGCATAATGACTTGGCATTTCGCAAATTCAGACTAACCAGAACCAATCAGTCATTGTCTGACAGGCTGACTTCTCAGTTCTCACAACGATGTCGCCAGATTGGCTCACACACAAGACACAAAAAAGAGTAGTGTGCTACCGCCTACCGTAATCTGTGGACCGTTTTATCCAGGGCAGCTTTAACAGCCACAGGTGATAATGTCCCTAGCAAACTCACAATGACAGATCCAAACATTGCTTTTCTAGCTACAATCATTCAAAGGCGCTAGTACTAGCAAGCTCTTTCTTCCCTACTGTACACAAGATGTTCCAGAAAAGAACAAGCAGACAGTACTTGATTGTATCTACAGTGCAGCAAGACCATGTGCATCATCCGAAAAAGTGAGGTGAAATGGTCTGGATGAACCGCAAGCAAATCTCCCATCTTTTTCAGTAAAGAAATGGACAAAAGATCGATACTTCCCTATTGCAAACTTAATTATTGTGGGGTATTTTTTTTCCTATGCCGCCTGAAATAGCAGCAAACATATTCGCAGAACAGAATCCGTTAGTCTGATCGATTACTAAAATATCAGTGTCACGGAAGTACCATGACATGAGCACAGGAGCTGAAGTCATTTGTACAATGATATGGAAGTCATTTGAATATTAGAAAAAAAAGGAAGTCCCTGAATCAAATCCATAGAGAAGGCCGAGCAAACTGGCAAATTAAAGCCCACTAGACACCAGGCCATTATTGGATTTCTCCTCCTGGGTTTGCACCAGCCAATATACAGTTCGATGAGTTGTTCAGTTCAGTGCACAAAGGGAAAAAAAAATTATGGGAAACGTCCCAAATGATTTAGACGTGTTCAACTCGACGCACGGCCTGGTTGGGGTTGGGGGCCTGCAGTGCAGTTCGGGCCTCTTCGTCCAACTGAAACCGTCGTACGAAGAAGGGTTATGCGTCATGGGCCTGTTGCAACTTTTTTTTGAGTTGCCTTTATGATTGTTTTTTTAGATTCCTTTATGATTGTTGGGTTGGGTACTTGGCTACGACGAGCCCTAAACATTTTATTCTTGGACAGTCCTTTTTTAAGGGAGGGCGTGGTCGCCCTTTTGGCATTGATTGCTCCAGAAAACAGAACAGTAATGCTTTCGTGTGGACATTTTGGGAACGGACGGACGCGACTTCCTCACTAGTTGCCTTATCCATCTGCTTGCTCCTGTTCGCACCCCTTCATAAAAAAATGGCAAGCCTAGCGCCCGAACGTCCGGCCTTAGGCCTGCATCCGGACGCGGCTCCCGTTTGCAAACCTGCCGCGCCCCCTCACATAAAATTGATCGATCGAATAGAATTGCCTCCGCTGCGCCGCATAACAGGAGAGCACGCCCGCCGCGCCCACGTCACCACGCGCCTACGCCCCTACTCCCAACTGCGACGTACACAGCCCTTCTCCGCCCAACGTCCATCCCACTCTGGAGGCAGCGTCCGTCCGTACGGAGCTCCCTCACTTGCGCCCGACGCACGCAGCTCCCTCATCCCGCGCCCATCACCCATCCCTTGTTTGTATGGATGCCCTGCCCACTCCGGGCGAGACGATGCAGCAGAAGGTGAGAGAAGGAGAGATGCAACACCCGATCTATTTTTAAAACATCCAAAAACAACGGTTACAACATACATCTGAGGGCAGTTGAAACACTTGAAACATGCTTCTAATACACTTGAAAAACACACTAAAATACACTTAAAAACCATTGCAACCATATGCAACATCCGAATAAAACACATACAACATATGCGTGAAACATGCAACATTCAGATAAACACAATTGCAACATGCGTCCGGAAAACACAGATGAAACATACCTCTGAAACATCTGAAACACTCAAAACATACTATTGCAACATGTCTCTGAAAACAATTGCAACATACTCCCTCCAGGTTGGTAAAAGAAATCGTTTTGGACAACGACATGGTCTCTAAAGCATAACTTTAACTTCTTATTTTTATAAAAATATTTATTGAAAAGTGACATATGTATATTTTTATGAAAGTATTTTTCAAGACAAATCTATTCATGTGGTTTTCACATTTTCAAACTCAACAAATTAAAAGTTATTCATGATTTATATTCCCAATGTTTGACCCAAAGCCTGTCCAAAACGACTTTCTTTACCAACCTAGAGGGAGTATGCAACATGTGCAACATCCCCCGATCTACTTTTGCAACATCCATATGATTCAACCGAAACATACCTCTGAAACATCTGAAATAATTGAAACATACAATTACAACATAGGGAGAGAGAGAGAGAGCTTGGCGCGGGGAGTGCCATGTTAGCCGAATCTACGGGCATTGGGGGCTCCCGGTGGTGGAGGGGCGCCGCCGGGGTGGGGGGAGGAGGACGCCGGGGTGGGTGAAGGAGCCACTGATGTGGGAAAAGGAGCCGCGGGGTGGGGGAGAATGATGCTACAGTGGGGGAGGGTAGCGACCGCCATGCAGTGGGGGAATGGGATGCCATGGAGGCCACCGGACTTAAGGAAAGACACACGTGGAGGAGGGGGTGGCTGGATCCATGGAGGGAAGGTGATGGAGGCTTGCTCGAGCCGCCATGGTGTGGGGAGAGCGGCTGCCATGGAGTAGAGAGAGAGGGACGCGGCTGCAACAGCGGAGAAGAAGCGAGCTAACGGTGGTGGTGCGATGGAGGTGCCCGTAGCGGCGATGCGAAATGGGGAATGATGCGTCGCTCCATTGATTTTATTTCGTTTTTGTTTGGCGGGCCAGGAGCAAGCTGTGGGCCGATCCCACAGGCCCGCTAGCCGCATCCGACATGGGACGGATGCTCATGTAGTATCATTATCGTAAAAAAACTCTCTACGCACTCGACCTCGACCGTCGTGACCTTATGCATCGCTCCATCATACCTCCATGCCCGACTCTACCGCACCGCCTACCTTTCCCACTCCACGCTCCACTGTGCCGCTCGCCTGCACCACGGCATCCGTGGCACCATGGCCGCCTCTGCTACCTGCTTTAGCCGCCGAGCAGGAGCTCGCCAAGGGTGCACTGGCATAGGTCACCGAGTAGGTGCTCGCGTAGATGCTCGCGCAGGGTGTTCGCACGCCTCGCGCAAGTGCTCACTCAGGCCGCTGAGTAGGTCCTCGCCTAGGGGTGCATCGGCGAGCCCCATGCGCCTCCGCTGACCTCCGTGCCGATGTCGAGCTCCGCAATTCGTCCAAGCAACATGGTGACATAGCATGCTGAAAACGCATGTTGCAAGAGTATGTTTCAAGTGTTTCAGATGTTTCATCTAGATGTTGCAAGTGTTTCATGTGGATGTTATAAAAGGAGATCGGGATGATGCATATGTTGCAATGATTGTACACGTATGTTGCAAGCTTTTGTTCCCAATGTTTCACCTATTTTTCGGACGTATGCTACAAGTGTTTATTTAGATGTTGCATATGTTTTACACATATGTTGCAATTATTTTATCTGGATGTTGTGTATGTTTTACATGGTTTTCATCAAGTGTTTTTGCAAGTGTTTCAGATGCATGTTTCAAGTGTTTCATCTTCCTTCATACGTATGTTGCAAGTGTTGCATCTGGATGTTTCAAAAGTAGATTGGGTGTTGTATCTCGCTTCCTCCTCGCCTATGACTGCCTCGCCTCGGTGTCTCCACCTTCTCTCGGCGTCGGCTGGGCATATGAACTAGAGGCGAGGCGGGCACCGCCCCCTCCCCTTCTTCTCAATGCTAGCGGCGCGGCGGGGGATGGGCCGCCGTGAGTGGCGCGGGCGTGCACTCTTTCTGTTCCGTGGTTCCATTACACAGGCAGGTGGGTGCCCCTTCTATTATGCTATTCCGTGGTTCTGTAGCTGAGATCAAACGGCTCCTGTGGCTTTGGACAGGTCGTAGCTACGTCCGGATGGGTCATACGGCCGGACGTCCGGGCGCTAGTCGTCCAGTTAACAGAAAGCTCTAAGGGCACCCTCAATAGAATACTAGTTACTAGCTTTAAGCTAACTCATTCAATACTATTAACTTCTAACACACTCTCCTTCTCACAGTGACAGGAATCCGAGAAAAACTGAATAGCACTACTAACCTCATTTGCTTTTAGAATACGTGCATACAAGTAACTCTTAATTAAGAGATAATTTTTTCTCTCTTCTATCAAAATATGAAATACATGCTTCAGAGCTACTACCTCATAAGTCATCAATTTATAATTAAGGTGCATCAACACAAACAAACAAAACCCCCACATGTTGTTTAATGTTTATACTAGTAGCATTTAACAGCAACCCTAGGACTCTTCCCAGCCTAGCTTTATCATCGGGTGAGTCGAATTGGCTTACTCTCTGTAGCCCTTAGCAGCCTGGGAACAGGAACATGACCCACGTTCATGTTTCCATGTTCCACGTTCCGCGAACGTCTATGTTCCGAGAGGAACGTTCCCGTTCCCACGTTTTTGTAAGTGCATTCGCCCCCGATGTGGGTTTTGGATAATTAATGATAATCAAATTAGGGACTAACATGTTTATCTAAGTGAATACGCAGGTGTTAGTCCAATGAAAGAATTTGAATGGTCACATTTGGTGATGATAGCACCCTCAATTCCATTGATTGGAAAGCGTTCCTTCTCAAGTGGATCGATTAGATTTTATATTTTGGCTTGAGTTATAGGAAACACCGCACTATCAAGAGGGATACAAATTAGGCTATCTAGATGGGGAATTAGTACTCAATATGTGTTTGATTATGCATTTGAGAGACACCTTTGCACTCACGGACACTTAGAGAGGTGTTTTATGCCTGAGAGCACCAGTAGTACCGGTAGGCATAAATCCCGCCCGGTGGCAGTGCTTAGTTCTACGTGTTTTTGTACTAGCGGTAGTACCGATGAATGGATCGGTAGTACCAGTCTTGACCGGTGGTACCGGTGAAAGTCCGGTAATACCGGTAGGCCAAATTCCCGCAGAACTCATCTTCGCTGTAAACTGTACTAGCGGTAGTACCGATGGATGGATCGGTAGTACCGGTGAAAGTCCGGTAATACCGGTAGGCTATTTTCTCGCAAGATCTCTAGTAGGTTGACTGTAACGGTTGGACCCTTGGGACCGGTAGTACCGGTGGGTACTCAGCGGTAGTTCCAGTACCGCTTCGAAGACAAGTGTATAAATAGTTCTTCTTCATTTCTAACCGTTACCTACACCATTTACTCCCACCTATCTTCAGACAAACAGCTCCCAAGCATTGACTCACCCTTTCTCTCTTCCTCTTTGCTCCTAGATCCAATCCCTTGCAAGATTTGAGTAGAGAGAAGAGATTTGAGAGTGGAAAGCTTCGATTCACATCTTGAGCACTTGGTTCCCCTCCTAGCTGGCTTGGTTTGTGTTTGTTACTCTTGGGTTCTTGGAACCCTAGCCGGCTAAGCGTTCTTCGTGGTTGCCCGTGTTGTTCTACTTGTGAGGACACCCCGAAGTGTTTGTATCACCTTTGTATTCTTAGTGGAAATCTCGGGCTAACCTTTGTGGTTGCTTGAGGGAGGCAAGGAGGTGGAAGAGACTCCGACCTTAGTGGTCACCTCAACAATGAGGACGTAGGAACTCCTTTGTGGGGTTGCCAAACCTCAGGATAAATCATGTGTCCCACGTGCGTGAAAGTCCGGTAATACTGATACCGCGTGAGGAAAAACCATGGCCACCTTTGATGATGACACTTTAAACAAGCTAGTAGAGTTGCTTGCCGGGAAACTCAGTAATAAGCTTCAAGAGCAACAAAAAGAGCAAATGAACAAGATGCAAGATGAGATGAACAAGTTGAAGGAAGCCATGAGCAAGAAGATTGAAGATGTGGCAAGTGGTGGTGATGGGGATGGTGAGCATGAAGCAATCAAGACACCTAAAGGGTTTGCTCGTGTTCCATATGAGTACTCTTCATATAGCAAATCCAATGCACACTTGCCAACCATCAATCCCGACAAACCACCTCAATTTGATGGAGTTAGATACACCGATTGGGCTCATAGAATAAAGATGCATCTTATTGCCGCAAGATATTGGGAGATTGTGGAAGTGGGTGTTAGAGCTTCGGAAGAAGATGGTGAGTTGACAACCGAAGACTACCTTGACATACAACAAAATGCTATAGCTGCCTCTTTGATCCTATCATGCCTCAATCAAGAAGATTACAACAAGGTCAATGGCATGGAGTGTGCAAAGCAAATTTGGGATACTTTGAAGGTATCATTTGAAGATGATAAATGTGTGAGAAAGGGAAACATTGAGCTACTCCAAAGCAAAATTGAGAACTTTGCAATGATTGAAGGTGAAACTATCCAAGCTATGTTTGATAGATTCATGACCTTGATCAATAGAATAAGAGCTCTTGGTGACAAGTATTAGGATGACAACTCGGTGGCTAGAAAGTTGTGTAGAGTGTATAGACAAAAGAATAACATTCTTGCTTCAGTCATCATGGAAAGAGACAACTATGACACAATGACACCACAAGAGATGCTTGCCAAGTTGAAACACCATGAGTGCTTAGAAGATGAAGCAAAGGAAGCATTAAGTCAAAAGAAGAGTGTTGCTCTCAAGGCATCTCATGGTAGAGACAAGAAGAAAGATGTGCATGATCCATCAAGTGATGAAGAACAAGAAGAAGATTCTGATGAGGAAGAAGCCCTCTTGGTTAGAAACTATAGAAAGTACTTGAAGAAGAAGGAAAGGAAGAGAAATGGAGGCAAGCCATACAAGAAAAGGTTTTGCTATGGTTGTGGAGATATTGGTCACTTCATTGTCGATTGTCCAAAAGAGAAGAAGAAGCACAAGCACAACAAAGATGATGACAAGAAGTACAAGAGCAAGAAGAGAGGTGAAGCACATCTTGGTGAAGAATGGGAATCAAACGATGAAAGTGATGATCCAAGTGACAAAAATAAGGAGAAGAAGAAGGGTGTAGCAACGATTGCTATTCAAGAGACTTCTTTCTCTTCACCTAAGCTCTTCACCGACCATACCTCACCACCATCGCTCTTCGCCGACCTATCTTCATCACCTAGGCTTTTCACCAACCTCACCGACAACGACTACTACACTCCAACTTGCCTTATGGGAAAGGGAGAGAAGGTACCACACAACTCTCCTACTCACTCTAGTAATGAATGTAGTAGTTGTAATGAGGATGATGATGAACTTGCAGTAACATGATAAAGAAATTTGGCAAATCGGCTGGCTCTCAAATAATAAAGCTAATTTATAAGCTAGAGAAGCGGGAAGCATGCATTGAGTCGCAAGGGGAATTGCTCCTAGCAGAAAGGGAGAAGAACCTTGGACTTGAAGCATGCCTTTCCAAGAAAAGGGAGGAGGTTGAGAAGCTAAACATAGAATTGTCTTTAGCCAAAGATCCATATGAATGTTTGACTAAGGAATATTCTTTGCTTAATGACTCTATAGCTAGTCTAAAGAATGAACATAGTTTGGTTCAAGAAAGCCTTACAAGCTTGAAAGACAAATATCATACTCTTGAACTAAACTATGGCACTCTTTGGAATAGCACTTCCATCCATCCTAAGAAATCCGATGATTCCAATGCTTCAACTAGTGAAGGATGTAAAAGATGTTATAATCATGATATAAATCCTTGTGCTACTAACCTTGTTGAGCTAGAAAAGAAAGATAAGGAGATTCAAAGATTAAACATGGTTATCAAGAATGGTTGCAAGGAGAAGCAATCAAAAACCATGTACAAGTTATCAAGGCACCCCCTCTTCAAGGATGGGCTTGGCTATAATAGATATGATGGTAAAGTCAATGGAAGGAATATGATCAATGGAGTGCCTTGTGTGAAGTTCAACAAGGGTGTGGCACTAGATGACCTTATCAACAAGGTCAATAATGTTGCCACTTGTCCAAGCACACTTGCCAAGAACAAGACCAACAACAAGAAGAAGCAAGTGGATGCCCCTAAACAACAAGCACCCATCTTACAAAGTTGTGCTAGTGATTATATGTGTTATTGGGGCAAGGATGATAAGATTGTTGTGAAGTATGTTGGTGCACTCAAGAAGAGACAAATCATGAGGAGTGTTTGGGTGCCCAAGACTTATGTGACTAACCCCCTAGGACCCAATTCTATTTGGGTACCTAAAACCAAGGCTTAATTTATCTTTGTAGGAATACTCCTCCAGTGAAACAAGTTGGGTGTTAGATAGTGGATGCACTAATCATTTGATCGGAGAGAAGAAGATGTTCACCTCCTTTCAACCAAATCAAAATACAAGTGAACGCACTGTGTTTGGTGACAATGGAAAAGAAGATGTCCTTGGTTTGGGTAAAATTACTATCTCAAATGATAATTCCATTTCAAATGTATTACTTGTGGAAGGGTTAGGATACAATTTGTTATCTGTTTTACAACTTTGTGAGATGAGCTACAATTGTCTCTTTACCGATGTGGGTGTGGAAGTCTTTAAAAGGAAGGATTCCTCTATTGTCTTCACAGGTCGTTTAAAAGACAAACTTTATCTAGTTGATTTCACATCTAGTAGAGTGAAGCCCGAGACTTGTTTAGTGGCAAAATCTAGCATGGGTTGGCTATGGCATCGCCGACTAGCCCATATTAGGATGAGGAACTTGGCCGACCTTCAAAGAGGGAAACACATCCTAGGAATAACAAATATTTCTTTTGAGAAAGATAGAATTTGCAGTGCATGTCAAGCGGGCAAACAAATTGGAGCTAAGCATCCCGTCAAAAATGTCGTGTCAACAACGAGACCACTTGAGTTACTTCACATAGACTTATTTGGACCTAATGCTTACATAAGCATTGGAGGTAACAAATATA
Organism: Saccharum hybrid cultivar R570; assembly: GCA_038087645.1. Taxonomy (NCBI): domain Eukaryota; kingdom Viridiplantae; phylum Streptophyta; class Magnoliopsida; order Poales; family Poaceae; genus Saccharum; species Saccharum hybrid cultivar. The sequence continues at coordinate 3,798,088 of JAQSUU010000190.1, read as the reverse complement.
GTTTTGTTATTGTTGATGATTATTCTCGCTTCACTTGGGTGTTCTTTTTGAAAGATAAAAGTGAGACCCAAGTGATCTTCAAGAAGTTTGCAAGAAGAGCTCAAAATGAATTTGAAGTGAAGATCAAGAAAGTGAGAAGCGACAATGGGACGGAGTTTAGGAACACCAACATTGAAGAGTTCCTTGATGAAGAAGGAATCAAGCATGAGTTTTTGGTTCCTTATACTCCTCAACAAAATGGTGTTGTGGAGAGAAAGAACCGAACGCTCATAGAAGCCGCAAGAGCAATGTTGGATGAACACAAGACTCCGGACAAGTATTGGGCAGAAGCGGTCAATACAGCATGTCATGCGATCAACCGCTTGTACCTTCACAAGATCATGAAGAAGACCGCCTATGAGCTCCTTACCGGTAACAAACCTAAGGTGCATTACTTTTGAGTTTTTGGATGCAAGTTTTTCATACTTAACAAGAAATCTAAAAGCTCAAAGTTTGCACCAAAGTTTGATGAAGGTTTCTTGCTTGGTTATGGTACTAACGAACATGGCTATCATGTTTTCAACAAGATCACCGGTCAAGTTAAAATAGCGATAGACGTGACCTTTGATGAAACCAACGTATCTCAAAAAGAGCAAGTCAATGTTGACATAGTAGGTAAAGAAGAGCCATCTCATCAAGTGATCAAGAAGCTTGCTACCGGTGAAGTAAAGCCCGTTGAAGATGATGATGAATATGCACAAGTGCAAATCATTCATGATCCATTTATGCATCATGGGTCAATAAATGCCCATGATGATGGTCCTACATCAAGAAGTGGTCATGATTCAAGTGTTCAAGTCATTCAAAATCCACCACAAGTTGAAGATAACAACCAAGTTGATGATGAAAATAGAAGTGAAGACAACTCCACACAAGATCTTAGTTTTGATCCTTCAATCAATCAAGACAAGGATGATGAAGATGGGGGTCCAATCCAAAGAAGAACTCAAGTGCCTCACCCAAGAGTACATCATACCATTCAACAAGACCATCCCGTTGACAACATCTTGGGAAGCATTCAAAGAGGAGTTATCACAAGATCAAGGCTTGCAAGATTTTGTAAGCACTTCTCATTTGTGTCTCCAAAAGAACCTAAAAAGGTTGAAGAAGCCCTTGATGATGAGGATTGGATGATAGAAATGTAAGAGGAGTTGAACAACTTCACTCGGAATGAAGTCTAGTAATTGGTGGAAAGGTCCAAACAAAATGTGATTGGAACCAAATGGGTCTTCCGCAACAAGCAAGATGAGCATGGTATGGTCACAAGAAACAAGGCACGGTTGGTAGCTCAAGGATTCACTCAAATTGAAGGCTTGGATTTTGGGCAAACTTATGCACCGGTGGCAAGGCTAGAGTCAATTCAGATTTTACTTGCCTATGCCGTTCATCATGACTTCAAGCTATATCAAATGGATGTGAAGAGTGCATTCCTCAACGTCCCCCTCTTCAAAGTGGTATATGTAGAGCAACCACCGAGTTTTGAAGATCCAAAGCACCCCGACCACGTCTATAAGCTCAACAAAGCACTCTATGGGCTTAAGCAAGCTCCTAGAGCTTGGTATGATTGTCTTAAGGACTTCCTACTCAAACAAGGGTTTGAGATAGGCAAGGCTGATCTAACTTTATTTACTCGTAAAGTCAATAATGATATCTTTATTTGCCAAATATATGTCGATGACATAATATTTGGTAGTACTAATGTGGCTTTTTGTGAGGAGTTTAGTAGGATTATGACGAATAGGTTCGAGATGTCTATGATGAGGGAGTTGAAGTTCTTTCTTGGTTTTCAAATCAAGCAACTCAAGAAAGGCACCTTCATTTGTCAAACGAAGTACACTCATGACATGTTGAAGAAGTTTGACATGGAGAAAGCCAAACCCATCAAGACACCAATGCCAACCAATGGGCATCTTGACCTCGACAAAAATGGTAAGGTTGTCGATCAAAAGGTATATCGCTCCATGATTGGATCCTTGCTTTACCTTTGTGCATCTAGGCCCAATATTATGCTTAGTGTGTGCATGTGTGCAAGATTTCAAGCTAATCTGAAAGAATGTCACTTAGTGGCTGTTAAGAGAATTTTAAGATATTTAGTGCACACTCCTAGTCTTGGCTTGTGGTATCCTAAGGGCTCTACTTTTGATTTACTTAGCTATTCTGATTCGGATTATGCCTGTTGCAGGGTAAATCGAAAGAGCACTACCGAGACTTACCAATTTCTTGGTAGGTCTTTGGTGTCGTGGAGCTCTAAATAGCAAAATAGTGTTGCCTTGTCAACTGCCGAAGCCGAGTATGTGCAGTCGGTGCTTGCTATGCCCAACTACTTTGGATGAAACAGACCCTTAAAGACTTTGGTTGTGAGCTAACCAAGATTCCCCTTTTGTGTGACAATGAGAGTGTCATCAAATTGGCAAATAATCCTGTAAACCATTCTCGCACAAAGCACATAGACATCCGCCATCATTTCTTGAGAGACCACGAAGCCAAAGGAGATATCGCTTTGCATCATGTGAGCACCGAAAAGCAACTAGCCGATATCTTCACAAAGCCCCTAGATGAGTCAAGATTTTGTGATTTGAGGAGTGAACTAAATATCATTGATTCTCGTAACGTGGCTTGATATCTTAGGCATATTTTGATTGATTCTATCTTGGAGAATTTTTTTTTTGAAAATGTTGTGTGAGATTTCAAAATCTATTTTCACTTCTCAAGCATGTTCATAGCTTTGTGATGTTTTTATGAAATCTGGATATGTTTGGGATGGTTCTAGTTCATCATATATGTTCACCAACTCTTACTTACCTTTTGCTATGCTGGAACCACCGGTAGTACCGATGGGTGATCGGTAGTACCGATCTCTGACCGGTAGTACCGATCAATCACCGGTACCACCGGTAGTTCATTTTTTCGCGTCGTCTGTCTGCGGCTGTCGACCTCATCGGTAGTACCGGTGTCTACCACCGGTAGTACTGGTACCCCTTTGTTGACCTAGGTATAAATAACCGCGCTGACCTCCCTTATCCCTTCACCCTGCCTTTTTCCCCAGCGCCCCCGTGTCTCTCGTGGCCGGCGGCGCCGCCTCTCTTTTCCCTCCACTCGATCTCCCTCCTCCATCCACCATTCTTGCAGATCTTTGAGGAGAAGCTCTCCTCGGCCGTGGTGAATGTGTGGAGGTGCTTGGTGGCTGCCGGTAGCCCTTCTCTTGCTTGGATTCGGCCTCTTCTCTTCCTCTTCTCTTTGAGCAACAAGCATGAAGAGGAAGAACCCCAAGCGGGCTGCTCGCCCTAGTGGAAGTGGTGGTAGTGGCACTGAACGGACTATCCGTGGGAGGGCTGCTCATTGCCCTAGTGGCCGTGGCAGCGGTGGAGGTAGTGGTGGAGGTAGTGGTGGTGATGATGATGAGCCCCAGGGCATGCTTGCTCCTATCTCGAGTATGGGACGCCCCAATCCCCCATGTCATCATAGTGAGCAGGTTCAGGGTCAGCGTCCGGTAGGTGAGAATCCACAACTAGCAGCTATGTAGGTTGAGGGTCATTCCATCGACCATGACATTGTGGCTCAGTCCCCTATCCAAATTGGGCTTGCCACTGCCAACCGGATGCTTCTGTTTCATCAGCATGCCAATCATCATATGTCTGGTCCTCAAGATCAAGGTGGTTATCAACCCTCTTTTCTTGTTGATTACTCTAAGAGGGCTGGTGACCTAAGGGAGTAGCGCCGAGAAAATCCTTATCAATTTGTTAGAAATTCCAGTGTGGATCTTTGCTTCTAGAGCCGCATGCACTCAGACTATTACTACAAGGTCCTTTTCAAGAGTGAGCAGCGTGGGTCTTCACCACCGATCTTCCAGCACAAGTGTGTGCAGCGCGCCTCTCTTGATAACCTGAACAATCCTGAAATCCACCGTTTGGTTGCAGACCTTGATGCTTGGCGTTTGCTTCCTCTTATGACCTTTCAGCACAATTGGAATGAGGAAATCATTTGTCAGTTCTATGTGACCTTGTGGATTGACTCTCAGAACTTGGTATTGCATTGGCTCACCCAAGGCGTCCATTACATATGTGATTATCGGATTTTGTTCACGCCTTCTTGGGTTTACTTTTGAGGACAGGGCTGTTTCAATTCTCTTTGACATCTATCTTGATTCTGTCTCTCATGATGACTTAGAGGCCGCCCAGATCTACAGGCCTGGTAAGGCTATTGACTTCACTACCACACATTTGAAACCTTACTTCTATGTCCTCAACAATCTGCTTCACCTCACCTTGGACCCAAAGATTGGAGATTCCATTCACATTATGCATGATGCTCCTAAGGTCCTTTGTCATTTTGGTGTTGGTGGCGATCGCTTCTCTATCACTGACTTTATGTGGCGCAAGATTGAGCAGGCTGCAAATGACCCCCACAAGTCTTTGCCATATGCTTTGTTTCTCATGTATATCATTGAGCAGGTGGTGGGTCATTCATTCCATCACAATGTAGTGCACAAGTCCTACTCCATGCGTCATTTGGGCCCAAAGGGTACTGGTGGTAGTTCAGCTCCTTCTCCTTCCACTCGTGGTCCGGCCACTCGTTCTTCTTCCCGAGGTGCTTACCGTGGTGGTGCCACCACTGCCCCTACTCATTCCTCCTCGGAGCGTCATAGGCGTGGTGGAAGTATCATCAAGTATGAGTTGGGGAAGCTTTAGGAGGCCTTCTGTTACAAGGCCGAGAAGGATGATCGCCGCCTGAGGCGTATTGAGCAGCACCTGCAGATTGACCCACCTGAGAGTCCTCTTTGTGAGTTTCGAGACCCCTTTGCTGAGTACAATGAGTTGTATGGTGCTCCTGATGTTGGACTTAGTGAGGAGGTTGGCCCGTCTAATGACCCTCGTGGTAAGAAGACGGCTCCCGTCTCACCTGGACTGGTTGACTACACGACCGACGACAACGACGACGACGGCAGCGACAACGACGATGACCGCGACTACACGGAGCCTTATTAGTTTTTCACTACCTTGCTCGTTTCACGGTGCCTACCCTTTTGGCATTTGATGCCAAAGGGGGAGTGTTAGGCTTATCTTTATTGTAATAGGTAGTTATTGGTCGTGTAATAATTCTAATCTTTGCGGTGAACTACGTTTGGTGGACTAAGAACTATGTGTGTGATGATGGGTGCTTGTAGGCTAAACATTTATGCTTATTTGATATATCATGTTGTGATTGCCTAGTTGTGATATTGTGATGATGATTGTTGGCTTAGAATGGCCATGTTGTTTTTAAGTCCTTTTCTTTCTACCTTAACCATTCTTGTTTTTGTGTGTGATAAGTTATATCATTTGCATCACGATATCTTTCTTGTCACACACACTTAGGCACCCCACGAATTGCAAAATTTTGGGGGAGCTTCCCTTATGTATGCATATTGATTATGATCAATGGTTGAGATTCAAGTTCAATGCATACACTAAGGGGGAGCCTCTCATAAAGTTTGGAATTCAAAAAGCTTCAATTCTTTAAATCTTATGTAAGCCTAAGTTGGTTGTCATCAATTACCAGAAAGGGGAGTTTGTAAGTGCATTCGCCCCCGATGTGGGTTTTGGATAATTATTGACAATCAAATTAGGGACTAACATGTTTATCTAAGTGAATACGCAGTTGTTAGTCCGATGAAAGAATTTGAATGGTCACATTTGGTGATGATAGCACCCTCAATTCCATTGATTGGAAAGTGTTCCTTCTCAAGTGGATCGATTAGATTTTATACTTTGGCTTGAGTTATAGGAAACACCGCACTATCAAGAGGGATACAAATTAGGCTATCTAGATGGGGAATTAGTGCTCAATATGTGTTTGATTATGCGTTTGAGAGACACCTTTGCACTCACGGACACTTAGAGAGGTGTTTTATGCCTGGGAGCACCGGTAGTACTGGTAAACAATCGGTAGTACCGGTAGGCATAAATCCTGCCCGGTGGCAGTGCTTAGTTCTGCGTGTTTTTGTACTAGTGGTAGTACCGGTGGATGGATCAGTAGTACCGGTCTTGACCGGTGGTACCGGTGAAAGTCCGGTAATACCGGTAGGCCAAATTCCCGCAGAACTCATCTTCGCTGTAAACTGTACTAGCGGTAGTACCGGTGGATGGTTCGGTAGTACCGGTCTTGACCGGTGGTACCGGTGAAAGTCCGGTAATACCGGTAGGCTATTTTCTCGCAAGATCTCTAGTAGGTGGACCGTAACGGTCGGACCCTTAGTACCGGTGGGTACTCACCGGTAGTTCCGGTACCGCTTCGAAGATAAGTGTATAAATAGCTCTCTCCTTCATTTCTAACCATTACCTACACCATTTACTCCCACCTACCTTTAGACAAATAGCTCCCAAGCATTGACTCACCCTTTCTCTGTTCCTCTTTGCTCCTAGATCCAATCCCTTGCAAGATTTGAGTAGAGAGAAGAGATTTGAGAGTGGAAAGCTTCGATTCACATTTTGAGCACTTGGTTCCCCTCCTAGCTGGCTTGGTTTGTGTTTGTTACTCTTAGGTTCTTGGAACCCTAGCCGGCTAGGCGTTCTTCGTGGTTGCCCATGTTGTTCTACTTGTGAGGGCACCCCGAAGTATTTGTTTCACCCTTGTATTCTTAGTGGAAATCTCGGGCTAACCTTTGTGGTTGCTTGAGGGAGGCAAGGAGGTGGAAGAGACTCCGACCTTAGTGGTCACCCCAACAACGAGGACGTAGGAACTCCTTTGTGGGGTTGCCGAACTTCAGGATAAATCGTGTGTCCCGCGTGCTTGTTGCTGCTGCTTGTGATTACTTGAGATATTACTTGTTCTTCGTGTTCTTCCTCTATCCTCATCTCTCTCATAGGTTGTGGGTGCCCGATCTACGATTTGGTGAAGGAACGAGCAAAAGGGACTTCATCATCTTCATCAACATCATCTTCGGTAGTGGAGTAAAACTCGGATCTAAAATCACAACTCGCAGATCTCTGATTTCGTAGCTTCAGTAGGGTACCGATGGTTTGCGTCGGTAGTACCGGTGATCTCTCACCGGTAGTACTGGTCCAAACCAACCGGTAGTACCGGTAGGTATTGGACTTCCGTTTTTGAGTTTTTGAGTTTCAAGTTTTTAGATTCGCCTATTCACCCCCCTCTAGGCCTATTAGATCCTTTCAGTTTTGAAATAATACCCCAAACGGGAATGGGAACGGGAATGGGAACATGACTGCTAAGCTCTAGCCAAGCCAGAATAAAATCCTAGAATACGCAGATAACGAGGAGAGCACGCTCGCGAATCAAATGACCTTTTACCTCTCATTTCTAGCTGAGCAGGCAGTCGAGGCCGAGTGCGCCCTACTACTCCATAGATACACAACTTACTTGATGCAATTGACCTTTTCGTTTTATAACGATAAAGTTATAATATATCAATCACTAATTATATGAGTGCTTTTCAAGATAAATATACACCTATATGGTTTTAGGCTTTGCAATGGTACTCGTAAATAACAACGAGCCGTTCAAATGGTTAAGATCACGTATTACTTCCTAAGAGGTAATGGATGAAATATTTATTTATTTGATAAAATAGAATAAATAAGGAAGTTTTAAATATAAAAATATTTTTCTAGATCTAACTGATGAATGCTTGATCTATTTGATTTGGAAATCTTCTTATCTTGCAACATATGACATAGTTTTGATTAGAATAACTGCCATGACAACTAACATGTGTAACATAATTTGATTAGCATGTTTTTTTTCTTCCCTTAAACGTGATAGCTACACCTTGTAGCACGTTTTGTTTCCAATGTCCATTAGTTGACACTAGTAGAGTGCCCATGCTAAAGCTACGGCAACATTCCCGTGTGCAAATTAGAACCACCGAAAGATATCACAAACAAGTACTCTCTCTAATTACATTCCAATGTTTTTCTTTATGAATAATTGCATTGCAACTCCACTAGTTACCATACAACCACATATATAATTGGAAGTACATATACTAACCTCTAAAATTATTTTGACTTAATTGATCTGGAGTTTCTTGAAACACTAAAACGATGGCAACCACCATGTACCCTTCTAGCCATCGTCACCTCGTGGAGCCTCCATTTTGCATGTCTTTAGCTGAACCACAACGTGCAGTCGGTTCCACCTTGACCACTCAGGGTCAATGCTTATTTGAAACAGGACTAATCCAATTATCATAAGGACTTAATACCGAATATATTGAGAATTAAAGTAGATTTACATGCATAACCCACATAAATCAAAGAAAGATTATTACTGACTTGTTTAATTTAGTTAGTTGAATGCAGGATACAAGCATGTGACATAACCAAATGTTGGATCAAGAAAACGAAGAAAAATTATACAAGATGCATCATTATATATCTAACAGAAGATGGTGCTTAGAGCGATCAATCGATGGCATGATTCCTATGTTCTTCTTCTTGCGACAATTTATCTTTAGTCTAGTATGTTTCGTGAAAATCAACATAGCATGTTCCATGAGAATTTAATATGAATGCTCCGCGCTGGAGGACTTCTAATTAGAAATAGTAGGATTGTACTAGAACTTAGGGCTGGTTTAGATGTAAAATTTTTTGTAAAATGACACTGTAGCTCTTTTCGTTGTTATTTGATAAATATTATCCAATCATGGTCTAATTAGGCTTAAAAGATTCGTCTTGTCCATTTCGTCTAAATTGTGTAATTAGTTTTATTTTTTATCTATATTTAATGCTTCATGCATGTGTCCAAAGATTCGATATGACGGAGAATCTGAAAAATTTTACAAAATTTTCTGGGAGGGCCTTAGTCGAAATTACACATTCGAGATCAGATCGTTATCCAAGGTGTACAGAACTTCGCTTTCCTGATTCCTGTGCCTCGCACTCTCTGGCGGCTTTCTTCCAACGGTATCACAAGGCGACAGGCTTAGGCAACCTTATGACTCTGCTGACCTTAGTATTATACCCCTTGTCTCCGGTTGACAGCGCCCCAAAACAATATTATATCCTCCCCTGGCAAAGCATGTCCCCAAAGTCTCAACCCCACGGCCACGGAAGGACAGCACCAGAAACCACTCTCCCACGGAGTACTACCTCTCTGCAAGTTCTTCTCCCCTGAGCACACAATCGGACAATCCGATCCAAGTGCCAAAAGGCGGCCTTCTGCAAAGGAGATTTCAGAATTCACTCCCAAATTTCACTATGCTAAAAGAAGATTTCCCATCACATCAAAATGCCGGCAAATGCATGGAGTACTAAATGTAGATGAAATTATAAACTAATTACACAGTTTTGTTGCACTTTGCGAGACGAACATTTTGAGTCTAATTAATCAATTTTTAGACAATTTTTTACACTAAAAAACAAAATGCTACAGTGTTCGGGGGTGACACTGTGCAAATTCGGTCACCCCGAATTAGGTAACTAAACAAGGCCAAAGGTTCCAACAATGACTGTGTTTAGATCCCTGAAAAGGGGTAAAAAAAGTACTGTAGCACGTTTTAGCTTTATTTGGCAAATAGTGTCCAACCGTTGACTAATTAGGTTCAAAACGTTCGTTTCGCAAAGTACAACCAAGTTGTACAATTAGTTTTTGATTTCATCTACATTTAGTACTCCATACATGTATCACAATTTTGATGTGACGGGGAATCTTTTTTAGCATAGTACTTTTTTTTAAGGAACTGAACACAGCCAATGGCTTCTTTTTGGACAGACTGCTGGGAGCCATTAACCCATGACGTGACAGGTACTCTCTGTGTGATCAGGCCGCGGCCTTTTCGTAGCTCCAGCCTCCGACCGTATAGGGTTTAGGTGTGTCCCCTGGATTCGCAGACCGCCGGGTTTTTTAACACCCTAGAGCGCTTGTATATCACGTAAGACTGGTATTGAATATCTATACTAACCGTGTGCTCAAATACAGATAAGGTTGTCCAAAAAATCTTATAATACGTCTACCAGGCACACACGCCACACCCGGTTCTCTCAGGGGAAAATTCCCCCGTGAGGCGCGCAGGTTGAGCCAGCCGGGGCCTGAACCCACGAGCGGCCGCTTCCGCACCTGGGAAGCGTGCCACTAAGGCTGGCCAACGAGGCTCGGCTCGGCTCGTTCTAGCTCGTTAGGATAACGAGTCAGCTCGACTCGGCTCGTTATCTTAACGAGTCAGAAAGCCAGCTCGGCTCGGCTCGTTACGAGCTCGAGCTGGCTCGTTAGACTCGCGAGCCAGGTAAAAAAAATATACAAAATATAATATTTACATTTATCTAAAGTATAAAAATATTAATAATATAAAAATAATATATTTAATAGCCTTAAATCGAATAAAATATTCATATGAGCTAACATATCATCTATTTGTGAAGTGCAAAACATGAAGTAATACAAAACTAATATAAGTTATGATGACTTTTTCTTTAAAACTACGGCTCGTTTGGCTCGCGAGCGGTTCACGAGCCAGCTCGAGTTGGCTCGTTATAGCTAACGAGCTAAAATCCTGGCTCGGCTCGGCTCATTAACGAACCGAGCCGAGCTGAGCCAAGCCAGCCACGAGCCGAACAAGCTAACGAGCTTCGAGTTTTTTTTGTCCAGCCTTACCTCGGTCGTCAGACCGCCGGTTTATCTTCTCTTCTCCGAAGCTTTTCATCCGTTGGACTTGCGCAGAGTTTGTCTGGTTGGTAGTACTCGCAATGCAGACCTATCTTGTGTTCAATTCCGATCCACGTGTGAGTGTGATCGTGTGAGGCGCGCTCGTGCGGCCGAAGAAATTGAAATTCTGGAATAATAATCGTTATACGAAAAAGGTATCCGGCCGGACTTGTACCAAATAGTAGTACTTAGATGATGAAGTTTGAATATACAAATGATGAGCTGTAAAAAAATGAGAGAAATTATGTTTTGCATACAGATGGTGTGGCAAAAGCGCGCAGTCTCACACGTGATTAGTTATAGCCTACTAGAGATGGCAACGGGTACCCGAAACCCGAGTACCCAACGGGTATTACCCGATAAAGAGGCGGGTATGGAATGAATTTTCTACCCGTGGGTATGTTATTGGGCAAAATCATATACCCATCGGGTATGCGGGTACAGGTGCGGGTGTATACTACCCATACCCGCATACCCGCGGGTAAGACATACCCGCAAAAATAACTATCCAACCTCGGTTATTTTAGCGCATATAAGTCATGAATTTGACCCATTGAGACATCCACTATATTTCTAGTAGATTGTCTTTGTTGTAATGATACTAATAATATTTGTTAGCATGTTTGTAACTTGTTGGAAGCTTAGAATTATTTATTTTTGCATGTGACTATTTGATATTTTTAGGTAATTTTCGGGTATGTTATCGGGTACGGGTTACCCGTCGGGTGAGAATTACCCGGCGGGTACGGGTATGGAACTATTTTTTTATCCGCATGCGGGTACGGGTAACCCGACGGGTAAAATTTTACGGGTGCGGGTACGGGTACGGGTGAGCACTACCCGTCGGGTACGTACCCGTTGCCATCTTGATAGCCTACTCTGAATGTTTGCAATTAATGGAGAAAAACAGTGTTGTGCTGTGGAGGAAGAGTGAAATCTGCAAAACAAAGAACATCGTAGGAGTACCAAAAGTTTTTTTCCCTGATGCAGATTGGAGATTTTAGCTACACTGGTGTCGCATCTAAAGTGAGTACTGACATTACCTAGAAATTTTGGGTGCAAACTGGGCTGCCACCATGCAGTCGCGAAGCTACATAGTGGTTTGTGGGTGCGGATGCACCCCAAAAAAATCTGAAAATCATATAAAGAATAATTTTTTACCATAGTTGTAGCTTAAATTTTCACATCTATAAGACAACCGCAACCCCCTCTAATTTATCCAAGCTTCGCCACTGCCACCACGCTTCGATTCGGCCTACCGTGCTGGATTTAGGTGCCATGGCACGGATCATACTACCGATGCCCGGATCTGTTCTGCCTCCTCCCATTGGATCTGGCCACCAGTGTAGAGAGAGAGAGAGGTGATATTTGTGTACATGAGGGCTGATATGAAGGGGGGAGGGCTGTTGATGAGAGGTAGTTTCGTTTCTAAAGAGACCCGTCTCTGTTAATAGATTTTAGGAGGTGCTGGTTTGTTATGTTTTCTCCGTAAGTGCAATGATCAGCTCTAAAAATAGCTAGGTATTTTTAGAGAGCTGGTCGCTTTTAACCTTCCTCTGAGTTGTCTCCTAAAATCTTTTTTGGAAGTACATGTTGACTTATATCACTATAACAAGTACTATAATACTTACTATGTTGGGTCCTTTGGTATGACTCTAGTAGCGGCTCTGGTTCCAACTCGTACAGGAGTTATACCAAATGGCAATGTAAAAAGCAGCATCAACAACGAAGTTATAGAGGACCAAAGCCGTTTTATATTAGGGGAGGAAAATTCTGGATTTATGGCTTCTTGAGAGGAGCCAAAACTAGAGTTGTTTTTTTTAATAAAATAGAGCCTTCGACCCAGCCAAACAAGCCCATCATAGTCTCTTTGCTAAATATTTCTGGCCTGCTAGTCTTATCAAATACCACTGCATATAACCCAAGTATAAGTTCCTCACGCAACATTAGCTGTTGTCTACTCCCTTAGTCCCTATTTATCTATCGTTTGGACCTTCTCCTGGATACACAAATGAATCTCCACACGTAACGTAAAAGGTGCTCTGAACTAGACAGCTAGAACCTTAGCCAAAACGACTAATAAATAGAGACGGAGGGAGTACCTGTCTGGCTGTCTCCAATTACTTCGGGTGATGTGTTACTAGGAATTTGGAGTGTTCTAGAAAGGGGTTCGATATGAGCCAAATGTGGTTTATGTAAGTTTGGCACATGTAGTTTATGATATGCAAGTGATGTCACGTTGGCTTGGTGTGCGCAAATCGTGTTGTTACTTCGTTTGACCAGCCAACCGCCCATCCTACTCCTACCATGTTAAATTCATAAGAAACAAATAAAGCAGTATTTGTATTGCATAAGAAGTGCCCTTTTTAGTTGGGAAGTAAATGTAGGCAATATAAACAAGAGACCTTTTGGGTGAACATGAATGCTGCTCATCATAAAGACATACTAAGAGCAAGTACAATATAATAAGTGTTATAGCCAAGCAAATAAATTAATGTTGATGTAGATGAGAGAAGAGGGGAGAGAGGCTCTCATGCAAGCGACAAAGTTGTATACGAACGTCTATGTAGTGTTGGACCTAGACATTGAGTGAATGTTTAGAAAAGAGAAGATGGGACATGAGTAAAAGTAATAATAAAAAAGTTTTTTTTATAGATAAACAAGAGAGAACTATTGTACGGTTCGGTTTTACAGCTTGACTAGAGTATATCCAAGTACTTGGCTTTATTATTGGGCTTGCTCTAACTATATTATTAACATTGTGCATTTAGTAGGATGAAAGTGAGAATGGAAGATTCTATTTACCGGGGCTCGTTTCTATAATAGTGATAGCGTTTATGACCGTTTTCGACCATTACCATATTTCAACTTTTGATTTTTTTAATTTATCTCAGTACCATTTTTATGTCATTAATAAACATTTAAAATGAAAATATGGTGAGTTTCCACCTAATAGGGAATCGGTTCACACGTGAAAGTGCTTCGAAAGGTGTTAGTAGGTGCGCGGAGCTAGAGCCGGCATGTGTCGCCCGCTGGGCCCAGTGTTCGCCCACTTCATATTCTTCGCCTTTAGAGAAAAATCCATGTCCGCCCCAACAAGAAACAAAATGGCTGTGCGTTATCGTACTAACGCGTGACAGAGCAAGAGTATGCGCGTGTACGGAAGCGCTTTCTGCATAGTAAATATCGTAACCGACCGTTTCTGATCGTTCTCATCCCCTGTTCGCTTGAACTTATCATTCTGGCTTATTAGTCATGGTACAATATTTTTCTTTTACAACAAATCAATCAACAGTACTTTTCAGCGAAGCGACCACAACCGCATACGGAATGCCCAGGCAGAGTAGCAGTGAATTAAACACACACACACACACACATATATATATATAAATAAAAAAATCCCACACATTAACAGCACAGCTGTATTACCATATATGCCGATCCCATTACAATTGCGCAGGATCTAAGAAAATCATTTTATTCATTATTATCGCACTCCGCTAGATATCCATCACTCATCAAGTCCATAATCCACGTGCAAGTGAGACAATCCTCACCGTCGAAACTACTTTGTACCTGTAATGGACGACCACCCCACCCACCGTGACTGTAAACTCTACTAACTGACGACGTGTGACAGTGTAATAGACAGCTACTCGCCAACGTCACGGATTGTAGTGTATCGGTCCACATGGAACGATGAGGGGCTTTGTATTTGGGTGAGGAAAGGGCAAGAGACGCGCAACGGACACGGAGCGTACCCTTTGGGACGCCGAGGAAAGTGGAAGGAAACCACCATGGAACGTTACGGGCAGGCTTGAGCAGAAAAGAAGGCTAGCAGTAGAAAGTCCACGTGGACAAAATATGACCGGACCCACCTGTCAGTTACCCCCCGGGGAACCGGGGTATAACAGACAGACAGAGCCCGGCCACGAGGAAAGAGGAAGAAAGACCCGAGCCGGCGGCGCACGGGATATAAACAGACACCTCTAGGGGGTCGGCTCGTTCGGTGGGAAGGCCAGACGAAGCCATTTGGGATTTAATCCGGGACCGACCGTGGAGAGCGTCGCACTCGCACCAGTGACAGAGGGTCGCTCACTGGGCTGGGCAGCCTGAGCTGCGTTGCGTTGCGCGACTCCCGAGGATCGACGGAGCAGAATTTCTTCCTGTTCGATCGGCTGCGGGGGAGCCATCCTGTTCGGCGATCTGCGGGTAAGTGCTGCTGGGTGCTTTTGATCTCGTCGTGGTTTGGTTTTCCTCGGCCATGCTCTGATTCGCGCGGCGGCGGCGGCGGCGGGGATGCCATGCCATGGGATCGGGCGGGCTCGCGTTCCTCTGTCTTTTGCGGGGTGCGTGCGCGAATTCTGTTCCGATGTCAATGGAACAGTGCAGCAGGGCTGTCTTGGATCGGTTCTGTTCTGGCCTTCTGGAGGGGGGATCGCAGGAATTCTCGCAACGCTGGGTTGCGGGTTTTGCGAGTCGAGTGGAGTACGTACTAGATGCAACTGACTGACTGCGTAGATCGATTTTTGTCTTCTACACTTGGACTGTTGGTGTGGTTAACCTTAACCAATCAGGCGTCTCATTGCTTGTTCTGTCATCGTTTCCTTGCCCCTGATAGGAGTACCCGTCAGTTACCTGGGCATCTGTTTCGCTGCTCCGTAGCTGAATTTCTGCCTGTTTCACCGTGGTGTGTTATTTCCGGCCACCGAAAAGAGCCGAGCCATGAGGCCGGAGGTTACATCCTTCCCGTGGTCGTGGACCATGGGAGCTTAGACTGATGAACTTCAGCGGGGACCCCGTTGACACAGCTTCTGGGAGTGGGGACGACGGCTCAGACTGAACTTTGCTCCCTCTCTCTCTTTATTTTTTCCCTTTTCGACGACGGCTCGTTTTCTCTCTCGGTTTGTCCCGAGAAAATTGCAATTATATGACCCAAACAAAGCGCTTATGAACAGCGCCGTACCGACGGAAAAGACTGCTCCTTTAACGCGGGCGCGCCGGCGGCGCAGGCTTTTTAATGCACGCCCGCGGCCCACCCTGCACCCAGCTAGCCAGCCGGCGGCGAGGGGCGGCAGGGCACTACTACTAGGCTCTTGTTAAGGCCTTGTTTAGTTCCCAAATTCTCCTCCAAATTTTACTATGCAAAAAGAAGATTCCCCGTCACATCAAAATACCGGCAAATATATGGAGTACTAAATATAGATGAAATTTAAAACTAATTGCACAGTTTTGTTGTACTTTGCGAGACGAACATTTTAAGTCTAATTAATCAATTTTTGGACAATTTTTTACACTAAAAAACAAAAGCTGCTACAGTGTTCCGACCGGAACACGGTAGCAGCAGCTGCCAATTCGGGGCAGCCAATTTGGCATCTAAACACGGCCTAAGTTATCAATTTGGCCAGCCAAATTGCACTATGCAAAAAGGAGATTCCTCCTCACATCAAAATGTCGGTAAATGCATGGAGTACTAAATGTAGATAAAATCAAAAACTAATTGTACAGTTTTGTTGTACTTTGCGACACGAACATTTTGAGTCTAATTAATCATTTTTTGGACAATTTTTTACACTAAAAAACAAAAGCTGCTGCATTGTTCCGGCAGAAACACTGTAGCAAGAGCTGATTCGGCCATCCGAATCCTGGATCTAAACGCGGCGTAGGAGTAGTACGACCCCGCCACACGCCTACCCCGCCGCTCCTGCTACCGTCACCTCTGTCCGGCTCTGTCTTACAGCAAACTGGCAAAGGGAGCTGTCTGTCTTCTCTGCCGTGTTCCTATCCCCATCGCAGCCTCGCAGGCAGGGCGGCGGGATTGCTGTAGTCCTTGCTTCGACCTGACATGGCTGCGGCGGGGCGGCCAAAGCCTGCCTTGCCTTGGGATCCCACACAGGGTTCAAGGAAGCTCCGCCCCTGGTGTCAAGCTCACGTGGATTAGTGGTCTCACGTATGCTGATAGAATAACTTGCAGAGGAGAATAAATGTTTTAGAGCAACACCAATGTAGACCAACACGAGCTGCATGTTTCTGCTGCTACATGTAGCTAGGCTTTGAGCAACCAAAACAACTATTTCCATCACATGCAGTAGAAGGGGTGCTAGACACGCAGCACAACAACATACTAACTAGAAGTCTTTCTTTTTTCTCAAGCACCTTTTCTCTCCTCAAACCTATTGTTCCATCACATATAGTAGAAGTGGTGCTGCTTTATCCGGACGCGTAGCACAACAACATACGAAGGGGGTGTTTGGTTTGAGGTGTTAAAGTTTAACAAACACTGTAGCATTTTCGTCTTGACAAAAAGTTTCCAATTTTGGATTAATTAGGCTTAATAGATTCGTCTCGTAAATTACTCCTAATCTGTGCCGACATGCATGCAATTAGTCTACATTTAGTACTCCATGCATTCGAGGGAACATTGATGTGATGGGTGTTAAACTTTAACAAACCGTAACCAAACACGCCCTAACTAGGAGCCTTTCTTTTCTCTTACGCAACTTTTCTCTCTCCTCAAACCTTTACTTTTCCTGACCAAGCCACCCGGACACACTCCCAAAACCACCTCCCCGCCTTCTCTCTACGTGGTGTCCAAGACTACGTGGTCTTACGAGGCTAACAACTTCGTTTGTGTGTTTGTGGCCGGTCTTATCTAAAAGTTATGCCTTATCTAAAATTTATATGTATATATGTATACTTCCTAGAGTGCGTTGAGGCAAAAGAGTTTCACCATTTTGACAAAAGGTGAGCTAGTTGAGAGGGAGGAGGAATGAGCAAAAGGTGAAAGGAGCCATTTTTGACCTCAAGAGTAGTTTGTGTTGATCTGTTACGTTTCTTCTATGTCTACATGCAGGCAGTTTTCAGTTGAAGTCATCAATGTTATAAGCTTGAGTTGGGGAAGCCCTTAGCTGCCTCAAGCATCATTTATATATCGAACAGAGGGAGTATATGGCTCGAAGCCATACCAATTATTAATAAAGTAGAATAGGGATGGAGAACAAGTGTTTTAGAGCAACACTAATGTAGACCAACACGAGCCGGAGGTTCGAATAAAAAGTTGCTGCCATATAATGAATAGTTATTGTTTCAATGCATGTAGTAGAAGAGGTGCTGTTTCATCTAGGACACATGGCACCACAACATGACTAAGAGCTTTCCTTTTTTTTCTCACGCACCTTATTCTCTCTCCTCAAACCTTTACTTTCGTTGACCAAGCCACCTTGACACACTGCGAACCACCCTTCCCCCGCCCTCTGTCCTCCATGTGGTGTCCAAGCCTACGTGGCCATTTGAGGCTAATACTCATGTTGGTGCACTGGAGTTGGCCGTATCTGAAGGTAGATCTTATCCAAAAGTTATACATATTTCCTAGAGCACATCCGGGGCAAAAGAGCTTTACTGGTTTGACAAAATCTAAGCTAGGTGAGAGGAAGGAGGGATGAGCGAAAGGTAAAAGGGACCATTTTTACTACAAGAGTAGTCTATGTCAACCTGTTCCGTTTCTTCTTTGTCTACATGGATGCCAGTTTTTAGTTGAAGCCAACGATGTTATTAGCTTGCGTTGGAGAAGCCTTTATTAGTTGCCTCAAACATCATTTATTTTCGGAATAGAGGGAGTATATGGCTTCGAGCCATACCAATCAATTATTAATTAAGAAGGATAGGGGTGGGGAACTAATGTTTTATGGCAACACCAACGTAGACCAACACAAGCTAGAGGTTTGAGTAAAAAAGTTGCTACCATATAGGCTTTGAGCAACTGAAACAACTATTGTTCAATGCATGTAGTACAAGGGCTGCTGCTTCATCTAGGACACGTGGCATGGCAACATGACTACAAGCCTTCCTTTCTCTCATGCGCACCTTCTTCTCTCTCCTCAAACCTTTACTTTCTCTGACAAGCCACCTTGACACACTGCCAAACCACCTTCCCTCGTCCTCTCTCCTCCACGTGGTATCCGAGGCTACATGGTCCTATGAGGCTAACAACCATGTTGGTGCATTGGGGTTGGCCTTATCTAAAAGTTATACATACTTCCTGGAGTGCGTTGGGGCAAAAGAGTTTCACTGGTTTGACAAAAGGTGAGGTAGGTGAGAGGGAGGAGGGATAAGAAAAGGTCGAAACGGACCCTTTTTGACCTCAAGAGTAGTTTGTGTTAATCCGTTCCGTTCAGTGGCGGATCCAGGATAAAAATTAAGGGGTGGCTAAGTTCAAACTGTTCAGAAGACACGCATCTATGATTTTAGCAAAACTAATTCTCTTCCTGCCGTCATCTGCAACCTCAAGCTTCTCCTAACCTTCTCCCATGGCTAAAATTTCAAGGGGGCCTCCATGGGCGCGACCGCGGCAGGGGAGGCTTGAGCCCCCCAGCCCCGATGGCAGATCTGGCCTTGGTTCCGTTTCTTCTATGTCTACGTGGAGAGCCGTTTTAGTAGAAGCCAACAATGTTATTAGCTTGTGTTGGGGAAGCCCTTAGCTGCCTCAAACATCATTTATATTTTGAATAGAGTGAGACCAATCAATTATCAATTAAGAAGGATAGGGGTGAGTATTTATCAATTACGAAAGATAGGAATGACCGGATGAGAGGTTCCAACATTGGTTGGCGCGGGCATACTGGCCAAGCAATCTAGTGGTTTTCGCTCATTTATGTTGTTTAATATTCCATCTGTCTCAAATATAAGGACTTCTAAAAAGTTTATCATAAATTAAACAATATATTAGGAAATTCCATCACATCTCTCATTAAACATCTTGGTCAGCTCCAGATTGGTTTAATTTATGGTGGACCAGCTCCTAATTGGTCCTCGTTAATTAACTTGTCAGGTGGGATCTTGTGGTTTCTTCAAGTTTTCATATTTTGGGAAAAAAATAAATATATAAGTACTTGTTTTTGGAAGGAATGATTACTCCATAAGTGAGTAGCCAAATCACGATGTTTGGAGGCTAGCATCCTCTAAGGAACTGATTATTTGGATGCCGTTGTTTTAGAATACTATGATATCAAGCAACTATTGTTTTATAAACCTAAGGCATGTACAACTGTGGTTTAGAAAAAGCAAGTTTCGAATGGAGTTTCTAAAACTCCAAAAAAGACTATAGCTTTAGCAATACAGTGGTTTGGAAAAATTAAAGGGCTGTTGGATCCAAACACATGGCAACATTCAAAAACCAAACTAGTTTGCAACAGCACAATATTTATCGAATATATACTCTAATAATACTTTGCATCCAAATATGGCCTTTGTAAGTGCAAGTTGTTTAGTGTTTGGGAAGAGCAGCAGTTCTCCACGATGATGTAGGATTCACTGATTGTAAAACTATTTCCTGTCTCTAATATAATGATGCATATTTTTCTGCGTATTTCGAGAAAAAAGCGCCTTCTTGTAGGAAACGGCAACCTGCTATGTTCCTCCAGGATTTTGTGGTTTTGCCACACTTGCGGTTTGGTTTGAGTGAGCAGTAGGGTATAAGTCAGTACATGTGTGTGGCAAGTTTTAGTACCATCTGCTCTCACAATGTTGATCTACTCGTTGCATCTGTGTTGTGATGTGCCTATAGCCTCTTATGTAGTCATCTCGTCTGATGTGTAATTGTGTTCAATTTCCTTTATTGATCAATTCGGTGCTGTGCAATTTGTTCTAATTCTTGAATACCTTTCGTTCGTTTTAATTCTTGAATACGTAGTCCTTTCTGTGATGCTGTATCTGCCGTCCTTATTGCTAAGCTTTGTAAATCATGATTTCTTTTATAGCCATATGATGTGGACCTGACGCTTTACATTTTCTCATGTTTTTTTTGGCAGTTTTATCACCATCGAATCATACTGTGGCTATGTGGAGGTGTCATCCTACATGGTGATAGGTTTTCTTAGTACATAGCAGCTTGAGGAAAATGTCCAATTGCGATGGACAGGATGACATATTCTTGGAGACATCTGATGATATAAGAAGTTCAACATATTTTTCAGCTAGGTGCAGCACAAGTGACCAATTATCAGCATCATGGGGACCTGAGGATGAGCTCTGGACAAGTGAATTGATGAGTGTCAATGAAAGGCGGCACAGATTCCTGATTGGGATGGGCTTTGTTAAACCTATTCCTACTGGAATCACCTTTTCGCAGTGGCAGGGAGAAATTTTGGCTGATCGTGCATTTCGTGACCTGGAGGAGAGAATTAATAGCATCTGTTCTTCATATCGTCCGTCTTTTTCTCATTGTGCATCAGCACCAGATAGTACTAGGAACAGTGTTGTGCTTCATGAAAGCGAGCACCATGAACTGACCGGAATACTTGATGAGGTTGGAACAGACAGAATCATGAATATAAACCAGTCAGAAGGTTTTCTTAGTTTCTCTCAGCTTGTTCATGAGTTCTTGCAGAAGGGCAGTGGTCGTGGTCCTGCAAGCGGAATGAATGTAGACTTTAGTGAGAAGCAAAAGGATCCCAAGAGCTTTTGTGGAAGGTTCACAAGAAAGAAGGGAGAAGATATAATTTGTATGCATGACACGCGTATGAAAAGCCTGAAGACAGGCACATTGTTTACAACAAAAGTTGATCAGCAGAACAAAAAGTGGATGGACTTCTCTGCTCTCTACATGTGCCAAGAAATACATGCCCACGGGGGTTCAATCAGGGTCATGAAGTTCAGTACATCTGGGTGCTATTTAGCGAGTGTTGGCGAAGACTGCATTGTGCGCATTTGGATGGTACAAGAAGTTGAATCCTCTCCTGATTTGTACATCAGAGAGGCACCTGTCAAATCCATGGACAGAAATAAGGGCCTGAAAATGAAGGTGGGAAAAGGCCAGAGACGTGCTCTTGCCATAATACCCAAGAAAGTTTTCAACATTGCAGAGACACCACTGCATGAGTTTCATGGTCACACAAGTGATATCTTGGATATGACATGGTCAAAATCAAATGTAAGCTTTTCTTTATCCTGTATGCTTTGATCACTCATGTCACATGTGAGAATTAAGTGAAAGTAATGCATGCATGTGAAGTTCTGCTAACAACTTTACATTCATATCTGTCAAATCATATAACTGAGTTCTAGTCTCTGTATCGAATTTTCTGTGAAAACTGACTATTTAACATTTCCTGCAGTTTCTCTTGACTTCATCTAAAGACAAGACTGTACGCATGTGGAAAGTTGGCTGTGATGACTGTCTAGCAGTATTCAAGCACAGAGACTATGGTATGCACAAACATTTAAAACAAATACCATACTGCCTTTGACATCTACAGTAAAGTCTCTGTATTTGTATAGCCTTTAGTTTCTTTTTTTGCATCTAGCTCTGTACCAGGTTTGGTATGTGTATAAATAAATAAATATATATATATATATATATATATATATATATATATATATATATATATATATATTTCAATGGCTCTAGTCTAAATAAAGTCATGATTTGAAACTGATATCTTTCTTCTTTATGATGAATTTGCCAACAGTAACATGCATTCAATCCAATCCGGTTGACGAAAGATACTTCGTTAGCGGCTCAATAGACGGTAAAGTCCGTGTTTGGGATGTTTCAGAGAGGCGAGTAGTTGACTGGGCTGATACAAAGGATATCATAACTGCCGTTTGTTACCAGCCAGATGGAAAGGTTGAAACCTGATCAAAATGCTACTGAAGTTTTACTGTTTCCCACTAGTTGGGTGCTAACCCAGGCATTTCTTCCCTCCTCAGGGTCTTATTGTCGGAATCGCTTCAGGGAGGTGCCGGTTCTATAACCATGCAGGTGCACCAGCCATTTCTGATGTTTACGTGTTTGTTCATGGAAACGATTATCGTGGTATTGCAGTCTATAGCTCCTAACCAGGCAAATTGAATCGAATATAGGTGAAAACGTGGAACTGGAGAAAGTACTGAAGGTAACGAAGAAGAAATCTGCTGGTAGACAGATCACCAGCCTCCAGGTTAGCTGTTCTGGTTCAGTCAATGTGTTTTTCTCCTCCTCATAAGAAACATTTGCTCAATCGGTTCTGCCTCGCAGTACTCAAACGGTGATCCTGCTGGGATCATGATCGCATCAGCAGGTTCTAAAATTCGTGTCTCTGACGTAGGAGCTAAGATCAACCGAAAGTTTGAAGGTTAGATTTCCTGCCAGTCCCAGACTCTCTTGGTTAAAACAGTCGAGACGGCTGTTGCCTGTTAGTAGTTAGTACTAGTCCTAGGCTAGGCACACCACAGCTCGTACGAATTTACGCATTGTTATTTGGTCCCCGTTGCAGGACGGCGAGGCTCCAAGGTCCTGGTACCGCCATCTCTGACCTCCGACGGCCAGTACCTCGTCTCGGCAGGTGCCGACTCCAACGTCTACATCTGGAACTTCGACCGACCAGCAGCGGCCAAAAGCACCACCACCAGAGGAGCAAGAAGAGTTCGTTCCTGCGAGCACTTCTTCTCGGAGGGCGTCACGTCCGTGGCGACATGGCCGGGGCTGCTGCAGCAGCAAGACGATCTCCAGTCGTCGGAGAAGGGGGCCACCCCCACGCTTTGCCGCGACCGCGAGTTCTGCTCGTTCGGGACGTGGTTCTCGGCAGACGGCGCGAGGGGCGCCGCGACGTGGCCCGAGGAGAAGCTGCTGCCGTCCCTCAAGTACGTCAACTGCGCCGGGATGGACGAGTGCAGCACCAAGGTGTCGGCCGCCTGGAACAAGGTCGTCGTCACCGGCGGCCGCGACGGGGTCATCCGATGCTTCCACAACTATGGACTGCCAGTGAAGCTGTAGGCTCGCGAGATCATAGCTGCATGCTCGTCGAGTTTCTGATTGATATATGTGGAAAAGAGCTGGCGACTGCCGGCCTGGCCATTACTGTGTCTTGTACTGTACATTCTGTGGAAGTTCTAGGATGAGGCTGTACATTGGTTTGCTTGCTTTGGTGCAAAACAGCAAAAGAATGAGTCGTTAATTAACAGGGATCCTGGTACATTGAGCTGAGCATGGAGTTCCAAATGGTTTGCTTGTAGCGGGGAGCCTAGTCGATGTTCAAGCCGTTATAGTTTTTGTAACCATCTGTGTTTTTATGTACTTTTTTTTTAATAAAAAAAGTGTGCTATCGTGTGTGATGCGTGTAGCAATTAGATCAAAACCTTGTCACTTTTTCTCTCTTTATCTGTTTCAAAATCGTAATTTAAATTTTTTGAATTAAAACTTTGCATAGCATGTTGTGACCAAAGTTTTAAAATATTAAAACAATTCTATTTTTTTTACCAAAAATAAGATGAGGTTCAACTTGAACTAACTACACTTTACCTAGTAACTCAATGAAAGTTTCCTAAACCCACTGTTATACATCACATATCTTGTACCATGCATGGAGTGCTTGATCTCAGTTTGGTTTTTATTTTGAACTAGTATAGGACCCGTGCTAACACTACAGTACATTCCATTAAGCGAGTCCCTAGAAAGGAGATTATAGAAATGATTCAAAGACCATGAAAGAATTAATTAAGGACCTATGTGGTATGGCTTTGCTCCATGTTTTTCAGCGTCACCCTTTGTTTTCTAGCCAAACAGATGCAGTTCCACAGACTCTGCTCAAGGAAAAAGTGGAGTTAAGAGAGCATCTAGAGAGATGCTTCAGAAACTCCAGTTTTTATGGAGCTGCTCTGCTGTAGAGTTTGTGGACCAGAGTTGATAGAGCAGTCCTAAACAAGCCATAAAATCCTCCAGAGTTGATAGAGTAGTCCTAAACAGGCCATAAAATCCTCCCACAAAAAGAATGATGCATGTAGTTATTGAACTGTTCATTAACTAAAGACATGGCTCCAAGAACTAAAAGACATGCCTCATCTAAGGCCCTGTTTAGTTCCCAAAAAATTTTGCAAAATTTTTTGGATTCCCCGTCACATCGAATCTTTGGACACATGCATGAAGCATTAAATATAGATAAAAAATAAAACTAATTACACAGTTTAGACGAAATGGACGAGACAAATCTTTTAAGCCTAATTAGACCATGATTGGATAATATTTACTAAATAACAACAAAAACGCTACCGTGCCCGTTTTGAAAAAAAAAACATCTCAACCGGGCCTAAAGGAGTTCCTGCAGCGCTGTCGCAACGTAGTTTATTTTTCAAAAGCCCGTTTATGACTAGCATTAATAAGAGAGGCAGGTAAGATGTACAACTACTTGTTGTTTGGTTCACTGAATCTAGAAGATCAGATTGAACAGAGTTTTTGTTTGGTTGACTACACTAGTGGTATATGCCATATTAAATTAAAATAAAAAAGTACTAGGATAATATTTATTTTACTTAAATCGATTGTATGATACTTATTTTTACCTTATTAAGTCTTAATTTACTTTGAAATATATTCATATGCCTATGCTAATCATATGCTAATATATCATTAATCTGCTAATACTCTGCATCCCACGAGTTTGACTCTGAAGAAACGGATCTCATTCTCGTTCGTAGGGAGCCAGGCTTGCTGGACCCTTTTGCATGCCATGGGACAGGCCCAAACCGTCACCGAAGCAACCAAACGTGTGCATCAGGAGCGCTCTCGAGAGGGCGACTCGGGGGCGACCCGCCGCACCGCGCCGCCACCCCAGCAGCGGGCCTCGCCGGCTACCGCCGCCGCCCTCCCGGCGTGCGGCGGCGGCGGCCCCGCCTCCAAGCCCCCTCCCCCGTCTCTTCCCCCACTTCCCCCTCCCTCCTCCAGCCCCCTCCTCCCCCCACCAACCCTAGGTCCGGTGAGTTGGTCGGCGGCGGGGCAGATTCCGGCTCTTCCCGGCCGGATCCGCTCCCCCCTCCCGGATCTGGAGCACACGACGATCTGGTGGTGGCCGGCAGTGCCCCCCTCCCCCTCGCCATGGCGTGGCGGTGGCTGGCCGGTCCGCCACCCTGGGGCCAGCTAGCGCGGTCGGGAGCCATGGCGCGGTGGCCTCCTACCGCCCCCCGCAACCTACCTGCAGGCGTGCCCCCACCTGTCATGCACGGGTGGGCGGGCCCGCCCCGGATGGCGGCCTGGTCCCCTCCAACTGCAGCTGCAGCCGACGACGAACATGGGTGAAAACCCCTCCAAACTCCGTGCTTTGGATCGACGACGGTGGCGCGCCAGCGTCATCACCTTCTTGGAGGTGTCGTCACAAGTGTATTCGTCGGCAGCGGCCGCCGGGGCGATCTGGGAACGAAAGTTCTTTCGGGTGACCATCTCAACGAAGTTGACGTCCGCGGGCGTCACCTCCTTCCTGGAGGCTCCGTTGAAGCACCCTATCCACTACGCCATCTCGGTGGTTCCTGCGTGAGCCTCTGCTCTGCGTTGTTTTGGTGCCTCCGGCTCGGATGTTGGTGTTGCCGTCGTTGTTCGTCGACGTCGTTGCTCGGCCACCTTTGGCCACCGACGTCGCGTTTGGCTCCACCTCGGGCAGTCGCTACCGAGCGTGTGATGCCCCCTCGTGGATGCTTTGCTGCGTGGGCTCCGGCGACCTGGGTCGTCTCTCGGTGGTTCCTTTACCCCCGCGGCGACATCTCCTGAGTTGGTACCTTGTGTTGTTGCAACTTGCCTCGCAAAGTTGCGTTGTTAGGCTTGGTGGAGGATTCTTTCTTTCTGTTCTTGCTTTGTTTTGTTGTCGTTGTGTGTTGGTGGCCACCTCCTACGTGGTTCCCTGTGTGTTGTGTTGTATTTGCCGTACTTTCGGCCTCCATTCTTCTTAATGAAATGTTACGTGAAGTCGTATTCGAGAAAAAAAACGTGTGCATCATAGTTTCCTGTATATCGGCGGAGCCTCGTTGACGCACGCATACAGGAAACCAAATACGCCCTACAGATACAGTTTTAGCTCACACAGGAGCGTGTGCATCATAGTTTTTCATGAGGTTTTCACATTTTTCCTGAGAAGCTTGCCACCCATGGATTACACGACTTGGTTTACATGAAAATTTATCAATTTGAACAACTGCAGCAATGCAGTCTAAATTGCGGCTAGCACTGTGCTACATGACCCTCGTCTCCATCCATCCATCATGTGTTCTTGACGGTCACAATGTGTAGTTTTGCAACATCAAATTTTGTTAATACCTATAGAACAAAGTATAGAAACTAAGTATACAAGGAACTTCGCCTATGTCATTGTTCTTGGTTATATCTCTGAACAGTCCACGTGATGTTGCCATATTACCGTTGAATGGTTGTTACTCTGAAAGAACCCTTAAAATATGCATAAATAAATGCATATTTCAAAGTAAAAGTTGATTCATATTTCTAAGCCACCGCAACAGGGAATTAGACAGATTCCAAGAGAAGTGGAGGGGAAGCACATAAAACAAACCATATAAATCTTCTACATTACCGAGTCATTTAGAAACACAGAAAAAGGTCACAGGTAACTAATGGTGAAGAAACATGAATAATAACAGGGAGGAGAAGCACATAATGCACACTTGTAGTTAGCAAAACTAATAAATAGCTTAATCTAGATCATGACAAGCCCTAAATGGCTAGTTGTTTTCGAGCTCCATTAGATGTCAATATATAGTTGAAAGTTATCGGACAGATATTTTTAACACGCAAGAACTAATTACCGTACCTCTGTCACAAAAAAGAAAAGAAATACACATGTAAACACCTGCACAGTAATATGGGAGATGGATAATATCTTGCACATTGCAGCTAGTCTAAGCTGACACGTGCTCTGTGCTCAGACATGTATAACACCACATAGTGATGGTAAACGAAACGCATCATCAAGTAATACATTGAACAATCGACAAACTATCAGAAACTAATATCATTTATAATACATGTCATGCTCATGCCTTTACATCCAGAACGCAACAGGCTTTTCTAGGTGATCACAGTAATCAGTTGCTATTTTGGGCAGTCGATAGGATCGAACACGTTGATGATGGACAGAAGTACGCAGATCACCATTCTTGTCGTACTTCAGGAAAAATGTAGTCACCCGGAGAAAATAGCGAAGGCGTTCCGACAGGAACTCCCCCCAGATGTCCTCCCTGCGATCGTCTATGGACAGGCACTCCACGAGGCAGAACTTGCTTCTTCCTCCCATATACACCAGGGAGGCGCCGATGTGCTTCTCGGCAGGGTCGACGCAGAACATCTTATCCTTGCCAACCTTCAACAGCTGGGGCTTCCCATTGGACTCATCATCAGCAGGTACAATCTCACAGGCGCAGAGGTAGCCAAGGTTGTCCGGGTCGCCAGAGAGCCCTATCCAGGCATCCAGCTCAGGGTCCAAGTAGCCACGGCCTTTGAACGGCAGCAGCCAGTCACCACGGCGAGTCCACTTGCAGCTCACCGTATCGAAGGAGAACGTGGCGACTTTGGTGGTGAGCTTCTCGGTCTCCTTTTCGGTGCTGAAGAAGATTGTGCGCTCATCAGGATGCACCGCGTGAGAGAAGATGTTGTCGAAGAACGGTGGCTTTGGAAGCTTCTCCCACTTCCAGACAATCTCGACGTTCGCATGATCGTCGCTTGGTGTCGGTGGAGGTGGTTCAAGCATCTCGAAATTGCCATCAACGTCGAGCACGAAGAGGTTGCCATCCACCTCGACGTAGGCGTTGCCGTAGCAGTTGGGCTCGTACCTGTGGCGAGGGCCGAAGGTGAGAACCCGCGTGCGGACGTCGAACATGAGGGCGCTGCGCCGAGGAGTGTGATGCGTCGCGAGGATCTTGGTGCCGAACGCCGCGAACATGCCGGAGTGCGCGTGCGGAGCCTCCAGCCGGAACACCGACGGTGGCAGCCGCCGCTCGGTCAGGCTGCTGGCCGCCGGGCAGTGGTCACCGTCGTCGTCGGAGTCGGAGTCCGACGACAGGTCGAACTTGCGGATGCTGTATCCCTTCTCCCAGTCATCCAGGACGAGGTACAGGTGGTGGTTCCGCTGGCGGCGGGGGAGCTTGGAGGCACGGGCACGGGTGCCGCCGCGCTCATCGGCCGGCCGCTTCTTCGGCATCTTTCGTCCTTTTGCCAATTCGCCGTTTATTTGGAAACCCCTCAGCTCCTTGTTATATCCTTGGATTTGATGGAGACCTGCAATTCGCGTTCGAAGCACAATCAATCGATCGATCCCTATCGCCACGGATCCTGGTCCTACTGTGATTCGTATCCCAAACATGTAAATAAACACTGTAAATCGAAGGATATATATAGAAATCTAAATTCTTCCGAACCTGAATCGACGGAAGAAACTTGGACATATACGCACCTGCGAGTCCCAACCGGTCTGTCTTGAGCGTGATGGATGGCGGACGTCGGCGGTGAGCGAACGGCGGCGCCGGTCAATCTGCGAGCGTGACTGGGCGAGCGGCCGAACTGGGGAGAGCCCGAAGAGGAGGCCGGACCGGTCAGGTGGCTCCACGAGTTGGGCTTTGGGCGATTGGGCCTTCGCCACTATTCCTTGTAGAAGGGATCCTCACGTTACCCATTATGTGATCTCCGTTTTTGGATTTTCTAGTGTATACGGCCCGGAAAAATCTAGAACTATGGATTTTCGTCTTGAGCAACTCCAAAAATCTTTTTGTATTCTTTAGAATAGTTTATTTATAATATTTTATAGAAATAGAAATTTGGTGAAAAAATATCCTCCAACTTTTTTAATTAGATCTTAAATATTGCCATCTTCTATTTAAACTTTTTCGCTAACTAAATACTAAAGATGACACAAGATATAGAAAAGTTGTTGGGTGATGGAAATATATAGAGAGCAATTTTAATTTAAATGGTTCTCCAAATAATAACTTATAGGGAGTATAATTTTAAGATAGACTCTTGGAGAAGCTCCTAGAGAAAGTATAATAGCAAGCTGTAAGCCAGCTGAATGCTGAGGTGGAGAAGAGAGGAGAGGAGAGAGAAGAGAAATGGGCTATAAGTTTACAGCCGGCTTAGACATAAGAACCGAGAAACTTTGTGAGAGAGACAAGTGGGCCATGTATTAATAGCAAAGAGGTAACTGCTATATGAGTGGGTTGAGAGAAGGCTACACAGATCTTTATAGCCGGCCTACATGTTGTATTATTAGCCTTGCTCTTAGGCTCACTAGTAAACATACATGTGTATTGCAACAAGACGTATAATTTATTGCATGGTGCAGAGGAAGCTATCATGTTGCCTTTAGTTAGGCTTGGCCCATACTTGAGACCCATAATAAATTCTAGTGGAATAAAATATTAATACCATGTGAGATTAAAAATAGATTGACTCATCTGAAATAGATAGTCATTGTGTACACATGTTGTGTGTTTGCACTTTAATTTAGGAGCTAATATGAGCTAATTGGCCGGAGTCAGCGACGCACTGATCAGAAAACCCCTAGTTTGCATAGTGCAGTCCCAACCCATACCATGAGGTAGTTTCTATATTTGTCAAACCATGTACACACTACATGTTCGCTTCGCTGAAAAGTCATAGGGTGTGTTCACTTCGCGAAAAGTAGCTGAAAAGTTACTGTAGCACTTTTCGTTGTTATTTGGTAAAATTTGTCCAACTATGGATTAATTAGACTCAAAAGATTCGTTTCGAACTTTACAGACAAACTATGCAATTAGTTATCTTTTTTACCTACGTTTAATGCTCCATGCATGCGTCGAAAGATTTGATGTGATGTGTGTAAGAGGAAATATTTTGGGTTGGGAGGGGGAAGTGAACGCGGCCATAGTTGAAAGTACTGTTCACTAATTCGTTGTGAGAGAAAAACACTGTTTGTTCGCTGAAAAAGTACGGCTCATAGAACAAGCGAACAGGGCTACACATAGGAACTGCACTACTAATGGTTACTTTTTTCGAAATAAAATTTTATCCAATCACGTGTCTTCTCTCTCCATCATCTTCCAATTAGAAGTACATCTTCTTCATATCTTGAGGTCAGTGAGGCGAGTCCCACCTTCCTGTTATGTACAGGGCTTCACAGGGACGGGTGTGTCCTTCCTTGTGTTGCACACTTTTAAGGGGGTGTTTGGTTCAGGGTGCTAAACACTACTACAATAAATTTAACAGAGGCGGTTATAAAAGATTTTCCAAGGCGGGCAACCCCACCCGCCTCGAACCTAACGTCACAGTAAATATTGATTAACCGAGGCGGTCCAATGCCCGCCTCGGTTAATCAAATAAAAAAAACAAAAAAAGAAAAAACCGTGGATAGGCCCGGCGAGCCAATCCACAGGCCCGCTGAGCCCATCCACGCGTTGCTGCCGGATCCGCGCCCACACCGCCGTCGCTCCTCCATCCGCCCTTGCCGCCACACCTTAATCCGTAGCCATGGAGGCCCCTCCTCACCGGATCCGCCGCTGTGGGACTCATCCTCGCGGGATCCACCGCCATGGGGGCTCCTCCTCGCCGGTGAGCTCGAGCTCGAGGGAGAGGGATGCACTCGCACCGGATCCGCCCGCGCGGCGCCGCCATCGCCAGATCCACCCCTCGTCGGGGCTAGATTCGGCCTCCCCGTGCGCCGACGAGCTCGAGGAAGAGGGAGAGGGAGAGGGATGAGCCCGCGCTGGGGCCGCCGTCGGCGAATCCGCCCATACTGGGGCCGGATTCGGCCTCCCCGTGTGTCGGCGAGCTTGAGGGAGAGGGAGAGGGAAGCACCGGAGCCGCCGTCACCGGATCCGCTCACGCCGGCGCCGCCATCGCCAGATCCGCCCGCACCGGGACCAGATCCGGCCTCCCCGTGCACCGGTGAGCTCGAGGGAGAGGGAGAGGGATGCGCCCCTGCCTGCGTCTACTGTGGGGGAGAGGGAGGAGGTGGAGGTGGCGCCTTGCCTGCCATGGGAGGGAGGGGGAGGTGAGGGAGAGGAAGGGGCGAGTGAGGGAGAGGAGAAGGATGGGGCGTCGTGCTGAGGAGCGAGGAGGAAGGAAGCGACGGCTGAGTGAGGGAGATGTGAGCGAAACCCTAAATCCCTTGTGTGTGTATATATGGAACCCGATATCGGTTGGACCTGGGCTTTTTGATGGGCCTCAGGAATATTAACCGAGGCAGGCCTTATAAGTGGCCCGTCTCCAAAAATGGGGGTATATAAGGTCTGCCTCGGTTAATAGATTTTAGACCGCCTCCATAAATCGATTTTTCGAGGCGGTTACATGACCGCCACGGTTAATAAAAAGTGCCCGCCTCGGTTAATCCCAGGCATTAACCGAGGCGGTTCTTATTCATGCCCACCTCCGAGACCATTTTCCAAACGCCTCGCAAAAGATTTTTTTTTTGTAGTAGTGAAAATTTAGCACGTATCACATCGGATGTTTGGACACATGCATGGAGTATTAAATATAGACTAAAAAATAACTAATTGCACAGATTGCGACTAGTTTGCGAGACAAATTTTTAAAGCCTAATTAGTCCATGATTTGACAATGTTATGCTACAGTAACATGTGCTAATGACGGATTAATTAGTCTTAATAAATTCGTCTTGCGGTTTACTGACAAAATCTATAATTTATTTTTTTATTAGTATCCGAACACCCCATGTAACATCCGATCTGACACCAACTAAACTTTAGTCGCTGCATCAAACACCCCCTAATTATACTCGTGCTACTTGGGGGCATGGCCATCCCATTGCGGCTACTGCCACCTTCGTCATCTCAGATTGTGGACCACCCAACCTTGGCACCGTTCGCGTGGGGCCCAAAGTAGCGGAGTCACACATGGACATCCTGACTTTGGTACGGATTCTAAGGGATTTTGAGAATCGGGATAAAAATAAGTCCCAACAATTCTATTGGATTTTGAGATTTGAAAAAAAAACTATGAGTTAAAATCCCTATAAAATATAGCCCGTTTGGATGAGAGTATAGGATTGTGGGATTTTTTTTAGAAAATGGATAATTTAGACAAACTTTAATGGTCAGTATAGATTATGCTGGAAATGGTGGCTAGTTTAGATGTAAATTTAGAGGTCACTTGATTATCCTTTATAATGACAATGTGTAATTAAATGTAGAGCTAGGAATTGCTCTATATTTTTTCATAATGACAACATAAAATTTTAGAAGCGGAATAGAACCAACAACTATATTAGTATCAACAATAAAAAGTCCATAGACTTATGGAAGAGTGTTCGTAATTGTCGCAAGAATTTATAGGATTTGGCTGTTTTTCTCTAGTGCATCTCATGACGCGGAGCGTTCTTTAGGACCTCCAATTAACAATAGTAATATAGAACAAGCAGGCTCCTGTTGTTCATGAATCATGATAGCACAACCATAAAAACGTGATAAGAAATCTGTAAATTCACACATGACACATGCCATGTCTTGTGCATAATGTGTATGCTACGAAATAGCTCGATTGGTTACATACGGTGGAGAATCAATCCACTTGTGTGAGTGTCTAACTCAACACGGGTATTTGTTTAGCTAATTTTTTTTCGTGTGGTAGGCAATATGCCCAGCAACAATAAAGCGTTTGTAATGATTTCTTGATTAACTTTTGCCGTCTCACTCTCTCCTAGGCATTCATAGGATAGGATGCGTGCATATGTATGCATGTGGTTAGTTAAAAAAAATGTATGCATGTGAGCTGTGAGCATCGTATTGCATTTAGAAAACAAAACCCGCAGTTGACTTTCATGTCTTTTTATACTCAATTTGTCCAAGAAAATGCTTCATATATGTTTTTTTATAAGGTATACTAGGGCTATGAAAAAATTCTAAAAATATACTTTGACCATCTAGACCAATCTGTATTAACACACTAAATGTGAATCTGTTAATATATATAATTTTTATATACTAAGTATGCAAGCAATTTGAGTAAATATGGCCTATATTTTGAGACGAAAGGGGTACTTGCTTGCTTGGAGGCTCATGGTAATAGACAGCACCAATTGTGCAAAAAGTGGCAAAGTTTGTGGCTACGTGATTTTAGTGCATCATCTTCTCCGATTCTCTTATCTACCCTAATTTTCTTTCGCATCTTTCAGAATTGTTGTACCACAACCGAGTCTTTTGTAGCAATCCAACACTCGATTTCTTGCGCCCTGTGATTAGCTTGGTTAGGGTTTGGGGTTGAGTGTCCTTTTTCTCCAACTCCGGTGGGTTTAGAAAAAAATGGGAAGGAAGGTCGGACCAGCAATGGTGGCGAGGGGCGAGGCAGCGGTGGTGTTGCCGGTCAGGCGGTAGAGGAAGGCTGTTAGGCAGGGGATGGGTAGGGACGTCACAGTGATAGCCTGGCGAAGCCGGGTTAGCATGGCAGCGGTAGACGACGGTAGATCCGGTGGCAGGGAGCCGCCGGAGATGGAGGAGAGGATGGCGGGGCGTGGGCGTCATGGTGATAGCTCGGCGAAGCCGCGTTAACGTGGTAGAGGTGGGTAAAACAAGTCATGGACACACATCAGTCGGAAGTGTGGAGGCAACGGCGTGCAGGGACGCCCTACGGATATATTTGGAAACTGATTGCTTGGAGTTGATTCAGATGTGGGAGAAGAGGGATTTCCAGCCGTCTATCGACGGATCGTTACTGCCAGAGATCAATGAGTTGAGGCTTGCCATCAGGGAGTTTGTTAAATATGTTAGTAGAAATTATAATAATGTTGCTCATGTACTAGCTAAACAAGTCACGGACACACATCAGTTAGAAGTGTGGCATGTAACGCCGACATATGTGTATGATTTTGTACGAAAGGAAAGCATGTCTCAAAAAAAAAAAAAACTATGCTAATCGATTTGATCTTGGTGGTGAATTTATTACGGATAACTTCCCGTACGCACGATGATTGACGTTCCCTTGTGCTTTGTGACAACAGTTCTCATGCATTTATTTGCTGCTGGCTGTCCAAACTCTCCTCCATATGAATATCACGGACCGGACCGGACCAGACCGGACCGTCCGAACGGGGCACTTGACTTGTAAATTTTTGCTGTAACTCGTTTCGAAGCACGGCGGGCGACCGACGACAAAGTTGCCGCGACCGGTGAGTTTAGGGTCAGAGACATCTTCTTAAGAGACTTGGGATGGCCTAAGCTGCGCGACGAGGCCGCGGGCGGCCGTGGTTGCGGTGCGGTGCCGTGCCGTGTGAGCGCCAACCGCCGCCGCCCGCCGGCCGAGCAGGCGGACTCGCTCTCTGTTCTCTTGCGCGCGCGCGCGCACTCGTCGACAATTCCATGCTGACTCACACTCACAGAGCCCATCTCTCGCGCCACGGAACAAAGTCAAAGCTCGCTGATGCCGAGCTGGTTCGGGGTCCAATTAATTCCATGTTAATATGTTATGGTCATGAAATCACTAACCATTTCTTCGCCGCAGCTGATCCATCATCTCAACCACCCTACGTGGAATCGAATGGCTCATATAATCCCAACGACAGGCAGTGAGACCAACAAGTCGCAGGACGGCAGGATCCAGGGTAAAGAAAAATATGAAACTATATGGTACGGAATATATATATATATATATATATATATATATATATATATATATATATATATATATCGCCTTCATTTACAAGTAACATATATTATCACCTAATAATTAGTAATAAAAAACGATGAAAAAAAGAGAGAGACATAATATTAGCAGCCTCCTCCTACCTACCTACAGTTGACGAATTCAATCCATGGAATGGAAACACAAAAAAAGCTTGTTTGAGAAGGAAGGAAAATTTCTACTCCAACCAATCAATTAATTAATCGCAAAAAAAGAAACCATTCAATTAATTAATGAATCAGTAGCTACCACTGGCGAACGCCAACTTGCTCCCGCAACTGACCCACAAGGTCAGCACGGATGGCGAAACACGATGTGAAAAAAGAAACCTCTAACATTACACTATTTGCTACTATTAGAAAAAACAAAAGCACTATTTGTTTCAGTTCCTGCTCATCTTCCTGAATTATCAAAGCAAAAGAGATTAGAAAATTGCACCGGGCTGTTCGGTGAGACACGGATGATTTCTCGCGTTGCTTTCACGGGACGGCAACGGCAATTCGGCAAAGTATAGTAATGAAATGAAATGGACTCGATCAGTAGAATAGAATTGTTGTGAGGTCAATAATCATCTAGAGATTGATTTACAGGTCCGAGAAGTTGAAGTTGGTGCTGCTGAAGAACTCGAGCACGGAGACGGTGGCCGGCGACGGCAAGGTGGGCGTGGACAGCAGCAGGCTGCTGCTGCGCGGACTCGGCGCGAACGTCGCTTGGTCCAACAGCCCGGCCGCGGCGGCGCGGGTGCCGGCGGAGGGGAGGAACGGGCTCAGCTCGCTCAGCCACGACAGGCAGCTCGGGTCGAACGGCATCGGCGAGAACAGCCCCGTGGAGGCCGCCGGAGGGAGCGCCGCGGGCGAGAGGATCCCGGGGCGGCCGGCCGCGGGCGGGCCGAGGACCGCGGCGAGGCTGTCCACGTCCGCCGAATCGGGGAGCGGCAGGAAGAAGTCGTCGTCGGTGGCGCCGTAGTAGGGAGCAGCGGCCGCCGGCGCGTGGTGGTGCGGAGGCAGCGGGCGGACGGACCTCTCGATGGCGGCCAGCCGCGCGGCCGGGGACAGCGCGGCGGTGGGCGACAGGAGGAACTCCCGCGGCTCGAACTCCATCGCCGTCGCCGCCGGCTGCGACTGCGACGACGACGCCGCGGCGGCGTCGAATTGGGCCTGCGAGGTGGAGCCCGGGCCGGTGAGGCGCTGGACGAGCGCCATGAAGTCCCCCGGCTTGGTGTGGATCACCTTGGGCGAGGCGTCGTAGATGATGACCGGCTGCCGCTGCTGCTGCTGCTGATGCTGCTGGTGCTGGTACTTGTGCTGCTGCTGATGCGCGGCCGGCTGCTGCTGCAGGTGCTGGTGCCGCTGCGGCGCGACGGGCGGCTTCCTGACCTTGTGCGATTCCTTGCTGACGGCGAGCCGCGGCGGGCGCGGGCCCTGGAGCTGCTGCCGGCTCCGCGGCGACGAGCGGTCGCCCGAGGACGCGTCCATGTATGTAAGCTGCGGGAGCGGGAGGAGACGGCGTGCCGGAGCTGGAGGTCGCACGCCGTACGGGGCTTTGTAGCTGCGGTCTGCGGAGGAGGGGAGAGGCGGGTGGAATGGTTCAACGCCAGGAGGAAGAGAGGCAGGCAAGGGAGGAGCGAGTCTGCAAGTGTGTTGTTGACGACGGCTACGGAAAAGTCTACGGGCAAGGCTGGGCTAGCCCAGCCCGACCCAACCGTCGCTGCTCTATGATTGAGGCCCTGGTTAGATGCTTGAAAGTTCTAAAAATTTTATAAGATTTTCATCGCATCGAATCTTTGACGTATATAAAAAGCATTAAATATAGGTAAAAAAAATAACTAATTAAACAGTTTGGTTGTAACTCACGAGACGAATCTTTCAAATCTAATTAGCCCATAATTAAACACTAGTTGCCAAATAAAAACGAAAGAGTTACTGTGCTTCCAAAATTTTTACACCACCATCTAAACACAGCCTGAGTGTCGCTCGCTTTGAACAGGATGATTAATTAATTAATCCAAAAGATTACGGCGGTGCAGTGCAGAGCAGAGGAAACCTAAAGCAGCGCGTGATAGAATCCTCGACGACTTTCTTGTACTGGTCTTTGCGGCAGGAGCACCTCGACCGGCGGCAGTGACCGGGATTTGGCTTGATGCACTTTTCGTGATGCTACTTGCGCTGGCCTTGATAGGTAGCGCAGCGCAACGACAAACTAAGAGAATGTAATAGGGCGCATTTTGTTTGAAAAAAAAAAGAACAACAAAGCCTAATTTGTAACTTAAATGATATACTCCCTCCGTCCAATAAAACATGCAGCTACGAGTTCTGTGCCGGTAAAAGTAGTTTACGCTTGACCAAATTTCCAGTGAATATTATTCACATTTATGACTCCAAATTAATTTATTAAGAAAATATATTTCATAATGAATCTAATGGTGTTTATTTGATACCATAAATATTTGTATTTTTTTATCTATAATTAATCAAACTTGAGAACTAAATCATGACACTGTACTAGAATTGCATGATTTTCTTGACAGAGGGAGCAGATGATATACTGCTACCTCTATTAAAAAACAATTTCATGTATGTTATCAATATTTAAGACTTTAAGCAAACATCTCTCACTCATCTCCTCGTTGATTTCTTCATCCTAAGTGAGATTGAGAGTTATCCTAGTGCATTTGCATCGAGTTGAGGCTAGCGGCACTAGTGATCGTTTGAGCTGCGGGATTCTTGTTACTCTTGGTGGTTGCCGCCACCTAGACGGCTTGGAGGCAGCGGAGGATTACCGATCGATTGATTATAAGGGGCTCTTGTGCCCATTACACGCGGGAGATTCCCGAAGAGCAACTCTAGTGGAATCTTGGCTAGTTGGAGTGCACTTCTCGGTTGGTTCATGCGGCGCCCGTGTTGTGGGCTTGGCGTGAGGTCAATTAGCGCGCGAACCATCAAGTTAGGACTCGCTGCAACGAGGACGTACATTGCCGACAAGCAACTGAACCTTAGGGATATATCTTGTGTCAACTTGCCCGGTGTGGTCTACTATCTATGACTCTTGCAATTACATTCATAGCTTTCTTGTTACTGTGGTAGTTGCTTGACTAGCTAGAGTTGTATAGTGTAGTTGTAATTAGCTTTAGGTGCTCTTGTTAGTATCTTTAACTAGTTGTAGCTTGTGTGTTTGTGTGATATATACAACCTAGAGACCAAGCTACTAGAATTGATTAGGAGGCCTACTTGAGTGAATTAGCGCTAGAGCAAAGTAGAAGCCAGTTAGAATCATCGTTGTACTAATCTACCTTTGCTCTAGTCAATTATCATCTTATAGCAAATTTTTATAGGCTACTCACTAGCCATCCAGATCCTACCAGAGGTGCCCACTAGCTCTTTTCTTCGACCCTTTCTCTCATGCCCTAACTCTAAAGTGTCATAAACACTTGTGCACGTGAGTTAGCATTTTCATAATTATTTTGGAAGGGTTTTTCATGTACTCACTAGGTCCTAATGCACATGCAAAGGAGTCAATTCACCTAGCAGCTCTTAGATAACCATATTGAACTTCGAGTTCCCTTCTTAATATTACGATAATCTATCCTAAACCCGATCACACACTCTATTGGCTCAATGCGTCTTGACCGGCAAAACAATCACTCTATCTTTACCATTGCCTTGAGCCCATAGGATTTTGTTTCTCTCTTTCTTCTTTTTCAAGATATGAGAACTTGATCACCATTTATGGCCATCACCATAACCATGTGTGTCATCCTTGCTCAAACTTGGATGTGGACATAACCTATCTCATTTACAACACTAGAATAGAGGTTAGTCCATTTGGTTGTCTTAATTATCTAAAACCAAAATAGGACTTTCAACCTTGGAACATTTAATTGTTCAAATATAATTTTTTTAAAAGTTATAGGGCATTGCAGAAACATAATTTTTTATAGAAGTAGCTAAATAGGTAGCTTTTTTGTCATTGCATCTAGATATATGACACATAGCACCAAGGTAGCTTAGGTATGATGCCTTACGTGATAGATGACCTTGCAAGCTGAATGCTCAATCCTTACCTTTTTTCTTAGCAGAAGGTGTGGCAAACTTCTTAGCTAATCTTAAGCTCAATTAAAGAGAAAGGTCAATGACCAATATGTGCTATGCAAAGATGGGGCGACGTGGCTGAAGGAGGTGATAGATTTTGAGGATCAAATATGAGCTCGGTTATCTAAAGGCTCTGGTATCCAGAATTTAGAAACCTTCGTATGGTATCACTTTTCTTGTTGAATCTAAATTGTTAGATTGTCATAAAATCCAACGGTATATTTTTAATTAACTTATTGAATCTAAACTATTTGATCATCTTAAAATCCAACAATATATATTCTTTTGCTTTTTTTTATTAATTAAAATTTCTATACCATCTTGACGAACATGGTGGCTCCTTTTGACACTGTTGTATTATTATACTCTCTTTATTTCTGTTGATACTAAAAATGTCCTAAGGTGATTTTGGGCACTACCAACAAGTTATAAATATCAAGGACATATCAGAGGTCAAACGGCGCAGCAAAATAATGAACGAAATGTGCGGAAAAGACGACGAGCCAAGGCGAGTTGCGTCTAGTCGGCTAAGCCGACTCCTCAGGCCCAGTCGGCTTAGCCGACTCCTCAAGTCAGCCAAGTTGACTCACCTTGTTTTCAGCCCTTCCGGGCCCAAAAAAGTCGGCTAAGCCGACTGCCCTGCTGGCGACTCGGGTTGTTTTCAAATCGGTTTTTGGTCGCTTTTGGACGTGGGAAACTTGGAGGTTATGATTTGAACTTGGTTTCTACTGGAATAAGACCACCCCCTCTATGTATATGAGATGATCACGACCAATTGAGTTCCCATCTATATCCAATCGTCAAAAAACACATTTACTACACCCTTTACCCCTTTTCCAACCCCTGAGATTCAACGGTGTTCTACTCGACCTTACTGGTCCTAGGTGAAAGGTCCTAACATGGCTAGAGGGGGGTGAATAGCCTAGTTAAAACTCTACAAAACCACTAGAGCAATTTGTTAGTAAACTAAATGGCGAAATGCAAACTTACTCTAGCTCTACAAAGGTTGCAAGCCACCCACCCAACAATTCTAGTTGCTATGATCTCTAGGCACACAAAGGCTAAGTCATTACTCACTAAGCGCTCTCAACAAGACCTCACTAAAGAGCTCCACTAGAAGAAACTAAGCTACTATGCAAATTCTCAAAACTAGTTACACTAAAGAGCTTGCTACAACTAGTTAGCAAGAAAGTATTGGAGTGAGTAAGGTGATTATACCGCCGTGCCGGAAATGAACCAATCACAATATGAAGATAACCAATCACTGGGAGAAATCCAATCACACAAGAGACACAAGATTTTTCTCCTGAGGTTCACGTGCTTGCCGGCACGCTAGTCCCGTTGTGTCAACCAGCACTTGGTGGTTCAGCAGCTAAGAGGTATTGCATGAACCTCGTCTAACAAATGAACACCGCAAGAACCTATCCACAAGTGAGGTAACTCAAGGACACAGGCAATTTACTAGAGTGACTTTTTGTCGGCCCCTCATTTTGAGAGTCCTAGGTGCATCAGTACTTGCACCAGGATCACGCACAAGTACGCACAAAATACAGAAATGGCACACAGATATGTATAATAAAAGTTTTGAGCTTTATTGATATCTAAAATAAGTAGAGTTTTACAACGGCAGCCCGATGGGCGTAAACAGGGGTTACATATCTAGCAGATGACTACTGCCGGGAAGCGACATTTTATTACATCATGGTGGTCTCTAGTACGGTACTATTATACAACATAGCGATTTCATAATCCACAGGCAAGCTCGAGCGTAGTCGAAACCCTACCTTCGATGTCCACATCCTATGATCGGATCCTCGCGTGATTTCCTAGTCCTCTTCGTACGCCTCCTCATCGAAGTTTTGGTCCTCCTCAGTGCCGAAGTCCGTGAGTCAACAACGGGTGAGTACATATGTACTCAACAAGCCCTAACCATAGGGTGGAAATAGAA
The DNA here is from genome assembly GCA_038087645.1 of Saccharum hybrid cultivar R570. Lineage (NCBI taxonomy): Eukaryota > Viridiplantae > Streptophyta > Magnoliopsida > Poales > Poaceae > Saccharum > Saccharum hybrid cultivar. The sequence continues at coordinate 3,756,963 of JAQSUU010000190.1, read as the reverse complement.
GTTGTGGGGTGTTCATATTTAAAGGTTGAGTCCTAGCGAAGTATTACCATTCCCACTAGTCCCCGAGTTAATATTAAGGTTCCCATTTCATAGTTTCACTACACATAAAAGGTTAAGTCTAATCATAGCGTCATCTCCTAGCATCTGCCCATTCTAAGGACATGGCTATTCGAATAGGTATAATGAACTCTGCAGAGGTGTACATATTTCCCCACATGATAGGTGATGTCCCTTCCGTGATCAACAGACCAAACGGACCTAACGAGACCCTGTACCTGAATGTACTCGACCTTAGATGTCTGTATAGTCCTACTATGACTTCTCAGGGATTGGAAAATAATGTGGAAGATCACTTAGCATCCACACCAAAACAATGTGGAAGATCACTTAGCATCCACGCCTGATCATCTGACTACATAATCCATATCATGGGCTTGAACGCGACCAAAACAATAATCATGGGCTCGTACCCGGCCATTCATATGGTAACTTGGCTCGTACCTGGCCAATCATAACATGGCTCATACCCGGCCAATCAGATAACAACATGGCTCGTACCCGGCCATTCATACAATAACATGGGCTCGAATGTGGCCAAAATAATCCAAGGGCTTAACATGGAAGATCACCTAGCAACCACACCAACCGGGACATGGAAGATCACCTAGCATCCGTGCCTGCTCCTGATATTCTGTTGCCTACACCGGCCTCCTAGTACGAACTATATTTCTATCTAATAGGGTATGAGATCAAGTCTACCCATATAGACATGTGGCTATACGTAAATATCTCACTAGACGAAAGAGACTATGAACCGGTCCATATGTGACCGAGGCGGGTATCTCCCCATAGGATCCCTCTCTAGGCGATCCGGCCATGGTAATCTACCACCACATAGATTACCATTCACTCACTCCCTGTTGGGTTTTAGGTTTACCAAGTTCAAGTTCCAGACATTATTATCCTAAGTTATCACATTATGGAGCTCATAAAATAACAAGATAACCATATATCTTAAATCAACATAAATCACATAAATACCAAGCCCAAAACAGGATAATAATTCATTACTCAAGATTATGCATAATTAATGGTTAAAGCAAGATGGTAGAAAGGGGGAGCTAGGACTTGCCTTCGTTGTTGTCTCCTTGCGGCACGTCTACGTAGTCCGGGTCCTCGTTCACCTGGTAGTCACCTTCGTCTATCGGGCGGAGCTTTTCGTATAAGACTACCATCGAAACGTAGAACAAAAGGAAAAACAAACATAGAACAATATGGTGGCACTAGGGTGAATGCATAGAGCTAGATTTTAGATGAATTATAGAAGTGGTTTCATGCGAAATAGAGTTAGGATGCAATAGTTATGCATTTTAGAAGTTTATCCTATATTTACTCTACTAAGCAATATTTTATATGATTTTTCTGGTGTATGAAAATATGAACTAATTACATGATAATATTCCTTATTTCATCTAGATATTTTACAATTTTTTTTGGAATTTTTCTAAGTCTAGAAAAAAGGGTTTATAGCTCTCTGTGTACAACTGCATGGTGTACCTAGCAATTACCTAAGTGTACCCCATGCTGTGCGTGTGTGCTGTGCGGGTGTGACTGACTGGTGGGGTCGGTGGTATGGGCCGCTGACACGTGGGCTGGGGGTGTGTGTGTCAGTAACGTGTGGGCCGACCCGGTGTAGTGAGTGGGACGGAGGGAGTGACAGAGGACGACGACGTCGTGATGCCGGTCTCCGGTGCGGTGGCGAAGCAGGGGAGAGGCCGCGGGGTCATAGGAGCTCGGCACACCGGCGACGCGGTGCTCCCGTGCTAGTGGTGGAAGGGCGGATGGGGCTCGGGAGGTCATCCCGCGCCCATTGGAGGTGACAAGGTGGACGGGGAGGGACCGTGGTGGTGGTGGCGGCTCACTGGAGAAATCCCGGCGGCGCGGTGACGTGCGAGTGTGGGTACAAGGCCTATCGAGGCCATATTTTCATGTGCGTGTAAGTGCGGGTGCTCAGTGAGTGTAGTGGTGCTGGTGCGGTGCCTAGCCAAGCCTCGCCAGTGGCGTTCACCGGCCATGGTGGCTCGGCGGAGCAAGGTGCATGGTGGTAGGGTGACATAGAGAGGGAGAAGGGGAACTAAGGGGAGCATGAGTTGCAGGAGGGGCTCAGGATGCTCACCTTTCTCTCCAATTGACCCGGGAGGCAACAAAGAGGGAGAACAGGTGGGGCGGCTCCAATGGCAGCGGCTCCGATTTGAGGAGAATGAGCCTAGCTCGCTACTGGAGGAGGGAGAGGAAGGTTGGAGGGTGAGATTGGGTGCTCTAGCTCCTCACGGAGCTCGGAGAGCCAAAGATCGTGCCCGAGCGCTCATGGACGAGCCTATTTATATAGGCCGGCCATGGCGATTCGCCATGCCAAGATTTTTCTCCCCAACCTTGATATTTTCTCCTTTTCCGCGTGTGCTCGATCTCAAGGCGGTTCGCCATAGTGTGGCCTCATCCCCGCGCTCGTGTAGGGAGTGGGGGAGCTCACTCATGGTGGAGTGACCGTGCGGGGGCGTCGTGCATCGTGGCCACGGCGGTGTGTCTATCGCCGAGATATTTGGAGGGGAAGAGGAAGAGTGAGGCAGAGAGACTTCGGTGGTGCTCGTCACCTTCTTCATGTGTGCTCAGCAAGGTGGTGCAGAGCGGCCCTGAGGCGATGGTAGGCGACGCGGTATTCGCGTCGACGGCAGGAGGTGGAAGACAACACTAACCGATGGGATCCGCCTGTCGGCGAGAAGGGGAGGGGGAAGGAAGGGCTACTGTTGGGCCAACTGGCCTGGCCGTGGCCGCGGCCCAGTTCGGGGAGAGAGAGGGGAAAGGGGGAAGCGGGCCTGCTGCGGGCTAGGAGGGGAGGGTACGGAGAGGGAGCCCAAGTAGCCTTTTTCATTTTCCATTCCTTTTCTTTTTTCCAGATTTCATATACTAGGTGTTTGAATGCGTTTGAATTCAATTTTGTAAATGCAAGCATGCAGGGTGTACCACCATATGTTCACAAACAAGCAAACATTCATTCACACAATCAAGTTTTATACCTATATGAACTATTCCTATTAAACTATTTTTCAACTAGGTTAGGTTGAAACATATTTAAGCAAAGTTTTAAAAAGTTCAAATTTTTAGTGATTTTTAAATTAGGTTAAAATTCAAGGTGTTACACTTTTGGCGCTTCGCCGGGGAATAAGCCCAAGAACCCCTCACAAATATATCCTTGATTAGGGGCGGACACAATCACCAAATCCCCTCACCAATCAACAAATCTCCAACGACGGCAATCACCAAGAGTAATAAGAAATCCACAATCACAATCGCCACCAAATATGCAACGTCAAATAATGCACACACTAGGGTTTCCCCCAAATCCTCTTATGAATGAGCACCAAGGTTGGAGAAAGAGAGGAGAGAGAGAGGAGATGCTCTTGAAGCTCTCAAGATTAACACTAGAGCTCGATCTCTCACTTGAATGGAGCATAAATCCTTGGGAGTGAGAGAGTTGAGAGAGGAGAGAGCTTGTTCTTCCTTTAGGGTTTTCAAAAGAGCAAGAATGGGAATGGTTGGAGGAGGAAGAAAGGGAGGGGGAGACCCAGCGTTATCCCTAGCCAGCCAGCCTCCCGACCGCTGCTGTGCAGGTGCCCATTCCCGCACTGGAAGTTCTAGGTAGCGGCCTGGACTTTCTCGGCCGACGCTCCTCTCCAAATCATTGGCCTCCCGCATTGAAAATTCCAGTTCAGGCAGGAAAAATTTCCAGGCAAACACGCTTTTGACCGTTGGCGCGGGAGGACTCCCGCACTGGAAATTCCAGGTCGGGCGCAATGAATTTCCAATTAATTACACCAAATAAACAGAGCACCTCTAACTGGAATAATTGGCACTATGAGCAAGAAATTCCAGTTAGACTTCACAACATGCCCAAAACAAGTGCTATCTCTTCCCAAAAGGCACTAAACCAAATTTAGCACTTGAGATAGCTTTTCACAAAGAAAATTTCGAGGCTTTCTCATGCACCTCACCGCGTCACTATGCGCAATGCATATGCAAGTGAGACTCATACTTAGTGGCACTAGATAACCATTGCAATTAAAGATTTCTCCTCTTTATAGTACGGTTATCAATCTTAAACCAACTGACACCCTCTTTGGTGTCTTGAGTGGCAAAACAAAATGGCCTTAGGTTTTATACATTTGCCTTGAGCCCATTTTATTTTTCTTTCTTCTTTTCTAAGTTGGAGCACTTGATCATCTCATTTGGCCATCACCACCGCCTTGACCATCATCTAGCTCCATCACTTGATCTGTACCAACCTAGCTCATATTTATCACTTAATGACAATAGTTAGTACACTTAGGTTTCATCAATTAGCCAAAACCAAACTAGAGCTTTCATTAGGGCAACCTCCACAACGTGCTTCTCCCCAACAGGTCTTCCCGAGAGAAGTCCGGGAGTCTTTTCAGCCTAGAAGGAGCTCAACATCGGTCTAATCGGTCTCTAGATCGGTTTCGTCAATCATGCTCACGTTCTTGCTGCGTGTAGGTTGTTTGGCAACCTTGTTGGACGTGCTAGCCCTGCTGATGTGTGATCCGGATTCCCTCCAGCATCAACAGTTTCAAATTATAAGATATTTTGGTTTTTCTAAATATACTGGTTTTATTATGCACTTAAATATATACTATGTTTAGGTACATTATAAAACTAATTTATCTAGAAATTAAAAGCCAACACGTCTCGTATATATTTTGGAACGGATGGATCGAAGTATAATAGATAGATACTCGTAGATAGACAACGCTCGTTCAGCGAACAAGAACATGAATTGACTAGCTTGTTCAGTAGGATAAGAGATCGAAAACGTGACCTAAAAAGTTGTGTAGATTCCTATAAAATTCTTCTGAGATTCCTTGAAATTTCTGGGTTCCAAAGGGGCTTAACCATAACTTAACTTCACCGTCGCTGCTTTGGCCTTATCTTGTTCTTTGGACCCTCGTGATATATGGAGCCAAATTAAATTAAAGTTGTTGCTTAGTGGATCTATCTTATCAGTAGCTGCACCTTCACGTACGTACGGGGGGCCTCGATCGATATAGGAAGCTTAGCTCCAAGCAAGGATCCGTTAACGCTGCGGCGCCCTGCTGCATGCCCTGGGTGCCAGTGCCACGGCTCTCGGTCGATTGTGTTATTTCTTCCTCCGCCACTGGGTGCCACGGCTCTCGGTCGATTGTGACGACTGAGGTAGTATATAAGTATATCCAGGATGGAGGCTCCTGCATTGCGGCCCTGCTGCTGTGTGGTCAATACTAGTGGCAGACACGTGCGAAAGTGATCGATCTTGCAGCTGGTGAGGCGGAGTATATCCAGGATGGAGGCTCCTGCATTGCGGCCCTGCTGCTGTGTGGTCAATACTAGTGGCAGACACGTGCGAAAGTGATCGATCTTGCAGCTGGTGAGGCGTACACTGTCAGTGTCAGAACTCTACCTGTACGTGCAGTCCTCGGTAGGGTCACGGGACTTGCTATAATCCGGACGTGCTATTCAAAACGCAGTGTCACACGGTGTTTCCGTACATACATGTACATCCCTTGCCCTGTACTAATCATGCTCTGGAGGTCGTGTCTTTTCGTACTGAACTCTCGTGCCTAGGCCTGACGGACGCAACTCGTTCGCCCCATGCCCACGTATGCGCGGAGACCACTCCATACCTGCTCCGTTTCCCGTGCTTGCATGCACGCAACAGCAGCACAAGCAGGCGGCGCGGTGATCCACAGCGGCGCATTAGCAGCAGTAGGCGGCAACGGCTAGCCACTATCCGCCAGCCATCGTCACCATTGCAACATATCTCTCGAGATCTACTTTTGGAACATTCAAACCCCCGTTCGGCTGAGCTTATCAGCCGTGGAACAGTGTTTTTCTCTCACAGCAAATCAGCCACAGCCGGCTTATAAGAAAAAAAAAACAGCATGCCGAACAGGGCCAAAAGAAACACTTGCACCATACGTCTAAAACACATGAAACACTTGAAACATGCGTTTAAATATGTGTGTATAGTCAGAGCAACATGTGCAACACCAGATCTACTTTTATAACATCCTGATGAAACATTTTTTTTTGAAACGACATCCTGATGAAACATTTGCAACATACGTCCGAAACAGATGAAACACTTCAAACATACGCTTGAAACATGTATGTATAGCCATTGCAATATGTACAACACCAAGATTTACTTTTGAAACATCCAGATGAAACATTTGCAATATATGTCTGAAACACCTAGAACACTTGAAATATAGCCTTGTAACATGCGTATTTTTTCATTATAACATATGCAACATTCTAGATCTACTTTTTGCAACATTCAGATAAAAAACTTGAAACAAAGGTCTGAAACACTTGAAGCACAACGTTCCCGCGCGGCCACGACCTACCTGGTGGTGAACTACGATAGATCGGTGAGGAGGACAGGAAGCGGACGGAGGCCACCGTAGCAGGGGCACTGGAGTGACGATGGCGAGGCCCAGCCGAGCAGGGGGCGAAGAGGGCCGCCGCCCAAAGGGGCCCTGTGAGGAGCGCCGTCTCCCAAGCCACCCCCGACGCTGTGGACTGCTCTAGCACCATCGCCACCGCCGACATCATGTACCTTGGAGCCGGCCTGCCGAGCTGCGATGAGGTGGCAGGGGGGATGGACGTGGTAGTGTGTGTGGGGGTGGGGGAGGAGATGAGGCGCGCGGCACGGCACAGGATGGAGCACGCCCCAGGAATGGGGTGCTAAGCGTTGCGGGCGGGCAGGCACATTGCGGGAGGGAGCTAGCGGCGGGGAAAGGCGGCAGTAGCGAGGTAGAGTGCGGGCGCGGCGGCGATTCGAAAATGGGTGCGGTCATGGCGACGATTCAAGAGAAAAGTTTGTGGAGATTTTTTTTATTTTTCTAGCAACGCGAGCGATCGGATTGATAGTGTTGGACCGTTCAAGCAGACGAGGCCCACCACCATAAGCGTCTGGACGATCAGACATCTTACCCACATCATTAGCGTAGGACTATACACCACAATACCAGTCAACACCGGATGGCTGACCAGCTATATACTACTCCTTGTCCTATACTTAGAGCATCTCTAAAAGATTAACTAAAAATATATTCTAAATTTGATGATTTAGCTAGTTTGTAAAATAAAAGACCCCCAATAGACCCCAAAAAACTGGACTACTCCAACAGTCTAGGTAAAAATTGCTATTTAGAGCCCACTGATCACAAAAAAAAAGTCCATCATCTTGCTTATCATCGTGTTACGGGAAACCGATGGTCACGGCTGCTGCTCGTCCGTCCAGAGTCCGCCGTCTTTCAGTCTGTCGCCGTCGTAGGGAAGCAAGATGGTGGCTACTGCCGCCTGCCCTCCAGCGCGTGTCTGCCGTGGGCCTGGGAGTCCGGCAGTCTGCCGCTGCCACTCGCAAGCCCCTGCCCTAGAGTCAACGACGTTGCTCGCCCATCTTCAGTCCGTCCCACGGAAGCCGACGGTGGCCACTGCCGCTCGCATGCCCTCGACTGGCAGTCCATCGTTCACCCGGACGTCGCACGCTTGCATGCTCGAAGGACAGCCCGGCGCTTCCCACGCACCCTCTCTCGCATGCCGCCCGGCGCTTCCCCCTCACTTGCACGTAATCCCCTCCTCCAATCACACTCCCTTGAAATCACAGAGATCCCATCCTCCAATTACGCTACCACAACATCGCGATCTCCCCAATGCCCCCTCGCCGATCGCGCCCTCTCCTATCGCTCGCCCACGCCGCAGCCTCCTCTCACTCCCCGTCTCGAGGCAGACACCACGACGCCCGCTCGCGTGCTCTGTGCGGGCGGATCCCCTTGCGAGGGCTCGAGGCCCAACGGGAGGACGAAGAGGCAAGAACCCTCGCCGTGGCACCCGTGCCATCGCCCTCGCCGAATGGTCGAGCCCCCGCGATCCCAGCGCGCCGCCATCGGGAGAAGCCAAGCCGGAAGGCCGAAGCGCATCACCGTTCTCCACCCTCGCCGTCGCACCTGCGCACCCGCACCGTCACCCTCGCCGTCGTTATTCCAGGTAAAAGCCCTTGCCTGTTTTGATCCTCGGGTCCTTTCCCAATGGCGCTCGGCCCCCTCTCCCGGCCGTCAGTGGCTCGCGCGACCCACTCCGGTTAGCGGCGATTGGACCCTTTGGTTCCCCGGTTGCACACTTCACCACGAATCTGCATCCTCTGGATCTCATCCATTGATTCTCGTCTCAATGCTGAAGAATAAGGCCGTCTCCTCCAAACACGCGCCACATCCATGAACAACACGAAGGGGAGGGCATGTTGTGGTTCCGGCGTAGCTGCATGCAGAAGGTCAAGTGTCTGAAACTTTGTTCTTTACTGCACTTCTACAACCAATTTAGTGAGGTTGATGCTAACTGCATGCTCTTTTTTGCTTTCATTTGTACTGCAGTTCTGTACAAGATTATGCTTACTATGAAGAACTAAAGGACGGAACCCAGAGATAAAGGTTGTAATTGTTTTGCATATTTCATCTCCTGGATATGGATTTTGCTTTTTACATTATGTAATTGGTGTCGTTGTCATTATTGATTGTGCCCCTTACCTGTTCAATCGAAAAGTGCAGTACCGCTTTGCAGTTTGCACTGCAATTTATCCCAACCTAAAAGTGAAAAATGTGCCAATTTTATAATCTTGAATGTAAATGAGACCAAAGTGGCCTGCTGATATTTTTTTAAAAAGCACACCCTTGCTATTTGTTTCCACATGAGCTACTTGCATTTTGATAAGTTCTCTCGGTTTATGAAGTCCTCACCTGGTACCCTAATACTAAAGGATGCATAGGGCAAATGTGTTAAGGTTCTGATGAACAATGTGGTTCTGAATAACAGAAATTAAATAGCCTATTTCCTGTTAGCTGGAACTACATTTCTATTTTGTGATTTTATCCGATTAATTTAAGGAAATATGGATTCTACCACCAGATGTGATTAATCAATCTCCTAATGTGTTAAATGTCCCGAAAAATGATGTGGTTCTGAATAATAATAAAAATATGAATTTCCCAATTTTTTACTAATTCAATTATCTTTTCTTGTAGAGTTGAATTTTTGTTGCTGTTTAGTTGTTGTTTGTGTGATTAAAATTTGCTCAATTTTTCTAAATAGAAGATAAGATAAGGGCATAGCATCAGTCCACTCATCTATTGATGCACTGAAAGCCTGTGTTTGAACGAATTCAGAGCTAAACTAAGAGCAAGGGCTCCACTGTATGAATTACCTCCAGCCGGACATCAAGCATGGTGCCTTCTTGTTCTTGCCACAGTAGGAATTGATTGTCAGCTCCACAACATCGTCAGAAATAGGTACGAACGTGCACACGTTGTATGGTGATTACTCGTTTGCCACTGAAAATCTTTTCATCACTCCTTCAGTAGTTCGAGTTAATTCTATAGTTTAGCAATAACATGTGCTTCTTAGGCTGTTTATATCTACTCCAGTTTTCCTTTCATTAGTTTGCAACTTGCATTATGTATATGTGATGGTGACACCAATATTGATTTGTTATGTTGATGGGCCGAGAACATATGTGGAAATTGATAACTCATCACTACATATACTCTTTACTTTTCAAGAGGTAAAGAGCAAGCGCGATAAGAAGGAAGAGGTCAGAACTGATTTTTTTAATGTCCTCATCTAATGTAGTACACGGTGATTTATCACCTTCCTCCAAACCAGCACTGAAGTGAGCCAGTGAGAGCTCACAGCTCAACTTTTATTACTGCAGAAATTTTAAAAGTAGAAATAAGAACAATGAAAACCAGAATTGTTTGTCGGCCCATCTTGCTTCCTGCCAATCTTCTGTTGTACCTTGAAGACTGATGATACATGTTGATGTTTCTGACCATTCTTCTCCTGTGATACAGGCAATGGTCGAGATTGACTTCCTCTCCAAGATGATTGTACCCTGAAGACTTACCGTTCACCTTCATCAGATCTGAACTCGGTTTTTGCAGATGCAGTAGGAAGGGTATGGACCAGAAAAGGAGACAACGTAGCCCACTGAGAGCCTGATATCAGTATCTCGTATACCATTTTCTCGTTACCTTCACTATTTCAGCTTGTAGTTTGCTGTTTGGATAGGGAAAAAAAAGCATGGTGACTCAGCCTTGTACTCCCTCCGTCCCAAAAAGAGTGTCGTTTTAGAATTTCAGACATCTTGTTTGACTATCCGTCTTATTCAAATTTTTTTTATAAATATCATTTATTTTGTTATGACTTATTTTATCATTAAAGATCCTTTAATAATGATTTATTTATTTTATAATTTGCATAAAATTTTTGAATAAGACGAACGGTCAAACACGATGTCTAAAAGTAAAAAACGTCACTCTTTTACGGACGGAGGGAGTAAGTTAAGATGGACAGTACAGGCATGGAGTTTTCTAGAGACCAGGGAGCTCTAGCCATGGTAGAGACAAGACGAGTCCGGACTCAGAAGAGACTGGACCACAAGCAACCAATGATGAGAGTGAGAGTGAGGATAAGCTTTACTTTTGTCGTATCTCTACTCTAATGTACCAGTCAAAACTATACTAGGTCTCCCCAATAAAATATCCCCCGCTGAAAGCCTTCAACTATTATGCACTCAGAAAAATACACACAGAAATCTATCTCTATTAAAATTAAAGGCTACTAAAACACACAAATCAAATCCGATTGCCACAGTTCGACGTGTGATGCCAGGCTTCTCACCCCGCTCCTTCTCTTCTCACGCAGCTTCCGTCTCACGCCTCGCGACCAACGATCGAAGCCGTAAACATCATCACCGAGGTAATCAGCGAATACAAAAAAGAAAAGAAAAATCACCGTTCCAAACCTGCGAGGCCGCCGCCGCAACAATCGCCCGTGGCCATCGCGCCCACGCCACGTCCAATGTGCCACCGCCGCGCCGATCGAGTGAAGAACCCCGACGCCTGCCATCATTCAACGAGCTGAGGGTCGATCTCCTACTCTAAATCGAGACGGCGTCGTCTAGCTTCGTGCCGGTCTGGTCGGAAGCGACGGCCGTGTGGATCCCGCCCTCCCACACCCCCAGGCTGCTGCTCGGCACAGGGAGCCCGGAGCCGGGGGAGAGGCCGTGGGGGGCACTGCGCGTCTGCGCCGGCTGCGCTGGGTCCAAGCACTCAGGCAGCGGCGGCGTGGCAACCGGCGGGTCGCAGACCGGCGGTGGGCGGCTGGGTGGACGGCAGCGAGGTCGACTCAAAATCTAAATGATTATTTCTATTCCACTAATATAGGGCCCTCATTTCTCGATTTGCTCCAGGGCCTCAAAATCTCCGGTAAGGTCCTGCTTATTGTATGTACTTTATTGATTCAAAAAGTTTGAAATAATTAAGTTCTTGGCTTGAATAGGTATCCACTACAGGAAACAGAGCCTTTGCCGAGAGGGATTATCTTTGCCGAGGGCAAAAACACGGACACTCGGCAAAGAGCTCTTTGCCGAGAGCCGGGCTCTCGGCAAAGAGGCGCTCTTGGCAAAGATCTCTTTGCCGAGAGCCAGGCTCTCGGCAAAGAACGGCCGTCGGCAAATTTGTTCTTTGCCGAGAGCCAGGCCCTCGGCAAAGGTCAGCTCTCGGCAAAGGCGTCCTTTGCCGAGGGCCCAGCTCTCGGCAAATAAGGCCCTCGGCAAAGGACTGACGAGGCTAACCGCCGTCAGTCTTTGCCGAGGGTCCTCAGGTAGGCTCTCGGCAAAAAAATACACTCTCGGCAAAGAAATTTCTTTGCCGAGAGCTATTTCTAGGCTCTCGGCAAAGAATTTAATTTTTTTTTTGTTTTTGCATCCATTTTTTTTTGATAGCATGTTACAATACTAATATTTTAATTTTAAAATTTGACACTTTTTTAATACATTTTACTATATATTTTGAGTTTAGTTCATTTATTTACATTTCTCCGAAAAATGCAAGTTTGAACTGCAGGTGCATACAATAGTGAAACTTAGCGATTCAAAAAATGATATTGATGATATTGATTGTATTTTGAGACCAAATCCAGGAGCACTCATGAAATTTTAAACATCTCGCGCACGGAACATGGCGACAAACTTTGCGATGAAGTGTATTTTAATTATATAAAATACAAACAACTTTCAAAAATCAAGAAACTTGACGGCACGTCTTGAAATCACATGTGGAGGCTAGGATAAAAATTTGAAAATATTTCACGCATGTTACAAACAAAGCTGGTTATAAACCAAGACATCTCACGTGCAATAAGAGTGATCAACAAAAGGAGATGTCTAGGTTTCTAACCCTCGTATGAGGCAACGTGTGTGAAACATTTTTAAATTTTTATCCTAGCCTCCACATGTGATTTCAAGACGTGCCGTCAAGTTTCATGATTTTCGGAAGTTGTTTGCATTTTATATAATTAAAATACACTTCATCGCAAAGTTTGTCGCCATGTTCCGTGCGCGAGATGTTTGAAATTTCTTGAGTGCTCATGGATTTGGTCTCAAAATACAATCAATATCATTAATATCATTTTTTGAATCGTTAAGTTTCACTATTGTATGCACCTGCAGTTCAAACTTGCATTTTTCGGAGAAATGTAAATAAGTGAACTAAACTCAAAATATATAATAAAAAGCATTAAAAAAGTATCAAATTTTAAAATTAAGCTATTAGTATTGTAACATGCTATCAAAAAAAGGATGCGAAAACAAAAAAAATTCTTTGCGGCAAAGAAATTTTTTAAGAAAGTGCAAAAAAAAAGTGGAAAAACCTTTGCCGAGAGCCAGATTGGAGGCTCTCGGCAAAGAAAATGCAGAAAAACCTTTGCCGAGAGCTAGATCGGGGGCTCTCGGCAAAGAAAATGCAAAAAAAAAACTTTGCCGAGAGCCAGATCGGGGGCTCTCGGCAAAGAAAATGCAAAAAAAACTTTGCCGAGAGCCAGATCGGGGGCTCTCGGCAAACAAAAAAAAGGCCTTCGCAGTAAAATCCGGCCCAAACTCTTCACCTGCGTTTAGTTTCGTCCCGCTGCCGCCGCCGCCTGCTCTCTGCGCCCGCACGCCATCGCAAGTCCCGCCGCCGGCGCCTGCTCTCTGCGCCTGCTCTCTGCGCCCGCACGCCATCGCAAGCCCCGCCCAACTCCTCCGCCACCCACCAACTCTTCCTCCGGCGCCGCCCAACACTGCCGCCGCCGCCGTCCATTTGGCGCCCGGCCTATCCCCTGCTGTGTAGCCCGTCGTGCGAGGCCCTCAATTGCGACGGCAAGGACTGCAGCGTGGGCTGGAGTGGCTGCGAGGGAGAGGTGCCCTGCGACGACGTCTACGGCTGCTGCCGCAGCAACGACCGCTGCATCCAGAAGAAAGGTTAGATTTGCTTGCTTCCCTGCCTGCCTTGTTGTGTACTTGTGCTCGTTATTGAGATGGCTGGGTGGATGAAGCCATGTCAGTGCTGTGAGGTAGGCAATAAATCGGATCTGGAGTGTTCGTAGTCATGTGAGTTTCATATGGGGATGAAACCTGGCCGGCCCAGTTCATGATTAAATCACTAGAAGTAGGCTGCTGTTGTTCATTTCTACATTGCCTTTTAATCATGAACTCAATTTTTCATTCCTCTAAATCACTACTACATACCAGGTAAAGCTTGAAGTTCAGAACATGTCTTATCGCTTGAAGTTCCACCAATTCGCGTTTGTATTGGAGATTCAGAACATATCTTATCGCTTTTGCATTCTTTTCCCAAATCTGTTCTAAGAACTGAACTTTCAGGATGTGCATTCTCCCTGACTACATAATTTAAAGTTGATGCATTGGACAATGCTTCCATGGCTTCGGCTGCCATTTGAGTAAGTATGATGCCACACAACATATTGCTCATGTGTCATCAATGATGTAATAGATGAGGGCATAGAGTTTATATTTATATATACGTCAGTGTGGAAGTATGCTAGACTTAGGCTATATACTCCGGTCTCTGTCTCACATAAAGTGTTTAACCAACCAATTTCAATATTTGAAGCTGTAAGCAGATGCTTACTAATAATCCTAAACAAGCACGCACGAGTGCTTGGTTTGCTTCTCATGCCATGCCAAAACAAAGAAGAACTTTTTAAGAGCTTAGAAAAGCACATTTTTAATCGTAGTAGTAGTATCTGTGAACTCTGCCCTGTATCAGTACAATTGAGTAGGAACTCTAACACTGTAGCACAACTTAAGAAAAATAGAAATTCATAGGATCTTTGTAAAGCTAACTAGAAGAACCAGACCAATACTTATCTCACTTAAATGCAATCACAATCTTCTCCTTGTAGTAGATGAACACTGGAAATCATAATGGCTGTGCATTCATCATTACTAGAATCATCAGCCCAGTCAAAAATACCTACCTTTTGGAGTGGGCTACTGCAGTCACACCTTTTGGCCAGGCACTGGGCTCCTTTTGTGCCTAATATAGAAGCTGACTTTGTTGCACTCATTGGCTCAGCACTTATTTGTTTTATATTTGTTGGCAGAGACTTATGGTTTTGGCTTACAATTAAGAAGCACAAAGCATGACAAATACACATGTATACATTAATACTCCCTTCCTTTCTGTTTTACACACACTTGTGCATGCCTGTGATTATTTTCATAGCGCAGGCTAGCTGCTGCTCTTTTGCTCTCATGCCATATATAATCTGTTTGGCTCATATGTCGAAGATAAACAATGCCAAAACATTGAAGTTCACTTGGAATAAATCGATTTTTCAGTAGAGCAGAGGGCAGCATTCTTTTAATGTACCGACTGTGCTCAGGACCTGCTGCCCCGAGGCTTGGGAGAAGATGGTGGACAGGTGGTTAAGTCCGGAGTGGGCCGCTCAGCACGAGGCTGCCCGACAGCGGCGTGCATGCATGCAAGGCATACCACACCATCAAGGCAACCGCAACCTCTCCGGATACAAAAAAGCATGGGTACGTGGTCATGTTTCTATTCTTCTTGCTTTCGTTCAACTCGGCAAAGAATTGTAATCATCTTGTTTTTGTTCTTGTAGTCGGCAGCACATCAAGGCCAAGAGTGCTCCAACTTCGCCGCATGGTCCATGTCACACAAGGGCAAGGCGACGTCCGACGTCTCCTTCAACCCGGATGACCCGCCCGAGGCATACACAAGCTCGACCGCCTACGAGAAAATGATGGCATACACGGAGGCGTCAAGGTCGATCCATGGGCCGGAGTACGATCCACAGACCGACAACATTGATGCAGAGACCGTCATGAGGATTGGACAAGGCAAGAAGCATGGCCGCTTCTGGATTGGCGACAGCGTGATCGACACGGCATCTACTCCCACTCTCTCCCAGATCCGAGCACGGACCACAAGCAGCTCCTCACTCCCTGAGATACGCACGCGGCCTAGCACTGCACAGCACCGGGTCGAAGTACTTGAGGTTATTCCTGTGGCACTCGTCGTACATTGATCATTACACAACTTTATTTCCTTTGCAATATTGTATCATTAGCTTAGCACCAATTTGTAGGCTAATGTGGAAGAAGCAAACCGGAGGGCCGCCGAGCTGGCGTTGGAGTTGGCGGCCGAGCGGGCAGCGCGGGAGGCCCAGGACAAAAGGATTGCAGAAATTGTCG
Organism: Saccharum hybrid cultivar R570; assembly: GCA_038087645.1. Taxonomy (NCBI): domain Eukaryota; kingdom Viridiplantae; phylum Streptophyta; class Magnoliopsida; order Poales; family Poaceae; genus Saccharum; species Saccharum hybrid cultivar. Next base: position 3,741,299 of record JAQSUU010000190.1, on the reverse strand, counting down.
CCTGGATGCAATCTTCGACGGGTTCCCCCGTGCCTCCAGGGTTAATGGGTCCACCGACGCATCCTAACCAATCTCCCCTGATGCAAACTCCTGTGAGTCACACATGCAAGGAATTGCAACATTAGCTAATCAACCAATCTCCTCTGATGCAAACTCTTCTCATGTGTGCAGCTTCCGTCGGCGGGTTCGAACAACCCACTTCCTGGCGCTCAGGGCGACCAAGTGTTTCCGTCACCGCCGTCACAAGGTTATCAAGGGCGGCCGGCGCAGTGAGTAGGACTGGTAGTTTCGTGTCTTGTTTTGGTATGCATGCATGTGGATGAACTATGCACGAACTTGTTATGCACGTGGACTTGTATTTGAGACAGTTTTATGCGATTTATGTGAACAATTGTGACATATGGTGCTGGATGTGAGTTATGCGATGGATGTGATATATATGGTGCTGGATGTGGTATATCTGTGATGGATAATATAGACATATATATACATTTGTCGTGTTTGCAGGGATTGAAAACAAAAAATAAAAAAAATAAAAAAAATTTGGTCACTTTGCCGAGGGTGACCCTCGGCAAAGGCTCTTTGCCGAGAGCCTTTTAAGGCAGGCTCTCGGCAAAGCTGGACAGTTGACAACGAAATGGCAGCTTTGCCGAGAGCCCTCTTGGCCGGCTCTCGGCAAAGACCAGCTCTTTGCCGAGAGCCGGCCCAGAGGGCTCTCGGCAAAGAAATTAAAAAAAAAAAGAAAAACCAAAATCTTTGCCGAGGGTCAGGCGCCGGGGCTCTCGGCAAAGAAATTATTAAAAAAAAATCTTTGCCGAGAGCCGGGAATCTGGGCTCTCGGCAAAGAAATTAAGTAAAAAAAAGGGAAAAATCTTTGCCGAGAGCCGGGAATCTGGGCTCTCGGCAAAGAAATTAAGTAAAAAAAATGAAAAATTCTTTGCCGAGAGCCGGGAATCTGGGCTCTCGGCAAAGAAATTAAGTAAAATTTTTTTTGAAAAAAAACCAAAATCTTTGCCGAGGGTCAGGCGCCAGGGCTCTCGGCAAAGAAATTAAGTAAAAAAAAGGAAAAAATCTTTGCCGAGAGCCGGGAATTTGGGCTCTCGGCAAAGAAATTAAGTAAAAAAAAATTGAAAAATTCTTTGCCGAGAGCCGGGCTCTCGGCAAAGGGCCGGTAACGGCGAAAAGCTCCTAACGGCTACTTTTGTTTGCCGAGAGCCGCCGTAGCCCTCGGCAAAGGCTTTGCCGAGTGCCCGAAAGAAGGCTCTCGGCAAAGGCCCTTTGCCGGACGCCGCTTTGCCGGCAGCCCTTTGCCGAGAGGGGCTCTCGGCAAAGCCTTTGCCGAGAGTAAACAGGTCTTTGCCGAGTGCTTTTGGCACTCGGCAAAGCCTGCCTGTCCAGTAGTGATCTGAAGTATACAAGGAAATGGAACTTGCTGGATGCACTCAAGATAGAAAAGCAAGAGATGTTGCATGATGAGTACGTAATTCTGGAACAAAGAGGATGTAAGTATTTGATTTCAGATGACTTGCATCGTTCAGGTACTTAATAGTCATCATAGCGGGTCTGTTGCAAGGGTTTCAGGTTTATTTGTTTGCGAGATGTGATTTTAGACGCCAACTAAACTCCTGAATGAAAACAAAATCCAAGGCTTTCTATATTGTCTCAACTCATGAATTTAAGTGTCACATAACCATAAACACTTGCATGCCGCATGAGCATAGCTACTATGTGTTTAATAGTCATAAAAATGAATCTTCTTTCTTTTGATCATAGCTTCTATCACCACATGGTTTACAATTTCTTTTGTAAAGGTAGAGCTTTTATTTAGAGTTTACGCCTAAATAGTTTATATTGATGACATTAGCCAGACAGTGTTTTGTTTTCCTTCTCATAAGATATTTGCTGAAAATGGATAATTTGTTTCCATTTTGCGAAATCCATTCAATGTCTCGAAGGCATTGTATTATACTATTCTGTGTTAAATGCATAAAAAATGTGCCAAGGAGTGTGCTAAGTATTTTGTGTTATTACTGATATCATTCTCTTGTATGCTCAGACCAGAACTTCAGAACTCAGGAGTTGTATTTCCAATTTGGCAATAGAAAATACTAAAGCCTGGTGGCTGGTGCCTGGTGGCCTATGTTGATTTGATGAGAACATTATTCATACTAATGTTGTCTTTAGGCCATGTTTAGTTCTAAAATTTTTTTAAGATTTCCCGTCACATCGAATGTTTAGACACATGCATGAAACATTAAATGTAGACGAAAGAAAAAACTAATTACACAGTTTGGTAGAAAACCACGAGACGAATCTTTTGAGCCTAATTAGTCCATGATTGGATACTAATTGACAAATACAAACGAAAATGTTATAGTAGCCAAAGCCAAAAAATTTCGCGAACTAAACACACCCTTAGTTTGGTTGGCTAGTGCCCGGTGGCCGATGTGAGCGCCTTGGCTGCAACGGCATCCTCAAGCATAGGGTAGTATCCAATGCAGATCCAATTTCAATTTTTTAAGTGTATCTTTCTATGTAATTAATAATATAATAACTATTTTCACTGTTTCTTTTTTGTTTGAATCTTAAATCTATCTCATCAGCTGATTGATCACCAAAACACATAGTGTCATTTCTTTGTGGTTTCATTCACATTACAAAATATCCCGTAGCGTTAGTACGGGCTCTATACTAGTTTGTATCAAAATATCCAAATCGGAATATGCGGAAGCATATGACAAGTCTCTTGGAGTTGCTCTTATGTATGCATATCTTCAGCGCTAGACGGCGTCGCCGTCTCATTTTCCACCTTGCAGTTGCCTGGTCAAAGCTTGGCATCAGATAAGCAGCAGCATTAATAAGCCTTGTTTGGATGTTATAGTATTAAGAAACTATAGTATTAAGAAATTATTGTTTTAGAACTATTGATATGTAAAACCGTGGTTTAGAAAAAAAGAACGTTACTACAGCTGGTACGTGAAGTATCTAAGATGTCCGGATCCACGTTGCATGTTAGGAAACTACTATACCCCGCTTTCTATTTTCAGTTGGCAGGCACCTAGAGAAAATTTGTTGGAGAGAACGAAAGAGTAGAAATGGGGAATCGACGTTTCAGTGTCAAACTTTACTTGACTGATGTTCTTGTGACCCCATGTAGTAGTATGATATGATATCCTCACGTACAGTGAGATCGGACAGCAGCGAGGGCTGCGCATGCCACAGAGCTAACGCGTGCGTGCCCGAAATCTAGTATTTAAGTTAGAAAAAAGAGATGGAGTTTTTAAAACTCTAAAAGACTACTGTTTCATACTATGGTATCCAAAACTATAAAATTTATTGCACCTAAACACTTAATGGAACTTTAAAACCAAACTATTTCAAAAAAACATGGTATTTTTTTAAAACTCCTGAAGTACTTTGTATCAAACAGAGCCTAAGGCTGAAAACTTAGCATCAACGTCCATGATGCATGTGAAGCGTACATACCTTCTCGGCTGGCCCGGATTGCTTCCATTGGCTAACAGTTCGTGGGCCTCTACTTTTCCGTTCGAGAGAGGATGAAGGGAAACAGAGGTACGCTGGGCTTCTCTGTACGGGCCGCATAGGCGGAGCCCAGTCGTGTGACTAATCATGCGCTCGGAAAAGGTCGCTAGCTGCATGTATCATCACCACGCTGACCAAAGCTACTCCTATTCAGCTTTGGGGACAAAATACTGTCAAACATCGGCAAAACTTACAGTGTTATTCAATCGAAAGCCAGGGACACACGTACAATCCATGCAGAAACATCCTAGCAGTGTGGCGAACTACCGTACAGTGGTAGCATACAACCTGTTAAAGGCTTATTAGAATGTCCATGTATTTACTTCAATCCATAACACGTGCATCCAAGGTTTGCATAGTAAGTGTCCTGTCACACTGTAGCAATTTTATTTTTATTTGGTAATAATTGTCCAAACATTGATTAATTAGACTTAAAATATTCGTCTCGCAAAGTACAACAAAACTGTGCAATTAGTTTTTGATTTCATCTACATTTAGTACTCTATATATGTGCCGATATTTTGATGTGATGAGGAATCTTCTTTTTGTATAGTAGAATTTGAGGATGAATTTAGGTATCTAAACAAGACCCAAATAAGTCATAAATCTAGAGACTCAAACTGCACAACGTGGTAGGTGCCGCGGTGCCTACACGAGGAAGCAGTCTCAAACTCTCTGTCCCGGCCAATAAATTGGTTCGTCGTTGACTGTTTATTCCGGTCGGTTCTTCCATTATATCTGGCCGCGGTGCCTACACGAGGAAGCAGTCTCAAACTCTCTGTCCCGGCCAATAAATTGGTTCGTCGTTGACTGTTTATTCCGGTCGGTTCTTCCATTATATCTGTACTCCTTTTGTTCTAGAAAGAATGTAATTTTAGCATATAGTCATGCTTTAGTATTTTAAAGTTAATAGTATTTTAAATTTAACTAATTATAGATAAAAATAAATATCAATATTTATGACAGTAATAAATATCATTAGATTAGTTACGAAATGTATTTCTGTAATAAATTGATTTAGAGTCATAAATGAGAATACTGTTTACTAGGAATTTGGTGAAAGGTGAATCATTTTAACTGCCACGTAACACGTAGTTGCATTCTATTTTGCGACAGAGGTGTCCCAGCAGTATTCATTCCGGGCGCTACCAGCTAGATCCTCCGTGCTATACTAGTACACGTTACGACCGTACCAGCCGCAAGGCCGCACTAGAACCTTGAGGTCAGCCGTCAGCGGGCCAGTACCAGCTTTGCACATGTTATGTATTGCATTGCACGCACAAAAGAATGAAGATGTTGACGACATGGGGGAGAAAGTGAAGCGAGTGTTGAGATGTGTGTCGACGTGGATGACTACTCCCTCTGTCCCATTGAAAGTGTCGCTCGGGAAACGTGTTTGTGAGGGGGGCACGCTTTTCTAACGACACTTTCACACTTTCAGTGGGACGGAGAATATATGCCAATGACATGCATGTGGTGGCGGCGCCGACGGCGGGCTGACGACTATTCCAACCCGGCCCCGCGCAGCCGAAAAGTAGAGGAAAAGGGACGGAAACGGGGCGCCGCCTGTTCCTGACCACCGGCGCGACAGCGTGAGTGCAGAACTGTCTCTGTGTTTGGCTGTGTTTAGTTACTCTGAAAAGGGTGAAAAATGTATTATAGTATGTTTTAGTTTTATTTGGTAAATAGTGTCCAACCGTTGACTAATTAGGTTCTAAACGTTCGTCTCGCAAAGTACAACCAAGCTGTACAATTAGTTTTTAATTTCATCTACATTTAGTACTCCATACATATATCACAAGTTTAATGTGATGAGAAATCTATTTTTTTTATAGTACATTTCTGGAGGAACTAAATACAGCCTTGGCTAGGCCGACAAAAGGCGGCCGCCGTGAGTTGCTGTTCGCCTGTTCCTCTCCCTTATCAGTCAGACCATACGTCCTGCTACAGATGCGAACTCCTTCCACGTGCGTAATTGTTTTCCCGCACGGCGTCAACGTCAGGGTCGCCTGCCGTGGCCTCCCTATCCCTGTCCCTGTCCTGTCTGCACGGCACGGCGACACGTGCCGATCCTTTCTTCTGCCTCCTTTCTTTTTGTCACATCTGCGATCGCACCGCACGCCACAGAACTAGTACGACCACTACGGATCGAACCCCGACGTCGATCGGTCTTAAGTACGGATTAGTATTAGTAAGTAGTGATCCCATTATTATCCCATTTGGCACAAGCACATGGCTGCACTTTGTCCATTTGCCAACATCAGCTTGTTTGCAAATTGCATAGCACTGATGACCGGCCGACAGCTGTTTGTTGTTTAATCAATCATGTGATGGTCATCAAAGAGGCAAAGGGGTGTTTAGTTCCCAAAAATTTTCACCCTAAAACATCACATCGAATCTTACGGCATATGCATGGAGCATTAAATGTAGATGAAACAAAAAACTAATTGCACAGTTCACCGTGAAATCGCGAAACGAATCTTTTAAGCCTAATTAGTCCATGATTGAACAATAATTGCCAAATAAAACAAAAATGCTATAATACCCGAATCCAAAAAAATTTTGCCAACTAAACGCCCCAAACAATAGGCGCTTCTTGTCTTGTTTATTTATATACAAATAAATGAAAAAAAACGATAACTAGTAGTGGTACTGGTAAACTGGTGTCATACATTCATACCCATCAGCTTTCTAAACTATTCAGCCATTATATTATTATTAATCCGGCCGGGGCCAATTAAATTCTTCAGCTCTGACCATGATTATATTCCGATAAAGGTCCCGTTCGCTTATACTGAAAAACAAGCTGAAATAATGTTCCTGCTGATTTTTTGTGAGAGAAAAATATTGTTTCGGATGAAAAAACAAGCTGAAAAGTACGGATTATAAGCCGGCCGAACAGGGCCAAAAAGCTTCGAGCTCTTGTTAATTATTCAGATTAAGAAACCCTTTTGTACGGATACACCTGTTCTGACATGATGTACCACCAATGCAAGTACGGATCCCGTTTATCTGGCCGGGCTGTATCTGGATAGCCGATCTTTTGGAGACGCACGCAAGGTTGAAGAAGGATGCAGCCGTCCAACGTAACGTAGGTGCCGAGCTTTGTTTTTCTTTCGGTGGCAACTCAAAGTGCGCAGTACTACCTTTTAATTTGTTTTGTTTCGCGCGCGCGCGCGCGAGTATCGCAACAAAATCAAGGAAAGGATGCGAAATGTGTGCCACACAAGGAAAAATGAGCACGGTATGTACTAGTTCGTCATTTTATTTCAAATTAATTCTTTCAAGTAGGTGTATGAAAGTACAAGATCCGACCCTGTCCTAACTTCTGCTAATTCCTTCATCATGGCTACAATAAACTACTATAAATTCTTTACAAAGAACACGGTTCATCAGATTTGATATGACCATTTACACACATAAGAGCTGGTCGCCGCAGTAGCCTCTGGTCATGGTCATGGTTTAGGAGCTCTTCTACAATTATCTCATTCTCTCTGGTCATAAAAAACCACTACCACGAGTACTTTTTTATCTGTGGCATGCAGTTGTTTTTGATCTGATCAAAGCTAGTAGCGGCAGTAGGAATGAGCTGAACAGGAAAGTATCGAAAGCATCCAGAGTTTGCTGAAAAGTGAAAGGGAAACGACTGCTGCTGCTGCTCTGATAAATCCGCAGGTGGAGTGGTAAACGGTCGTCGTTAGATAGGGCACGGCCACGGCACGTGCCGAAATTCGAATAATGCTGCAACAGCTAGCGCAATCTATCCCATCCCATCCCAATTACTCGTATTTCACGCGCGCGTGCGTCTGCGTTGACAACAACACAAGTACTCGATCGGCGATGGTCGATGATGATGCCGTGCCGGTCAAAGTCGTCAAACCGGCCTGGCCGACATGCGGGCCCGACCCATCCATCGCCCATTGGATCGCGCGGCCACTTTTCTTGATGCGCTCGCTGCTTGCCGGCAACTTCCGTCTGGTCTGGACGGCGCCGACGCGCGTCTGATTTGGTTCATTTCGCTCTCTGCGTAGGTACCGTGTAAATAATGTGTACTACTCTTTCTCGTTCCATAATCAAATATACGTATATAAATGACGTTCGGCCATGCAGTTTTGATTGCCGACCTGGAGGAAGCAGTACTCATTTTATTAGTTTCCGATGATCAAATTAACGAATCACAATCCAACTCCGAAGACCTTGTCTAGCGCGGTAGGACCACACACTAGCTTTTTGCGTGTGCATACATCTTCTTTCCTCTAAAATATAAAATCTTCACCGACACGGATTGCCGTACTTTCCTTTACTTAGACAACATTTTGAAAGTGTACAAGCATTGCAAGAAACACTGGGCAACAAACAACACCCTCCCATCACCCCAATACGATTTTTTTTGGGCATTGTATGTATCAAACAAGTCATATAGATGCTTGCTTGTCAATTATGGTGGGTTATGTACAAGTCCATCACCTTGTGCTCTTCCACGGGTTAAAAAGAATATTAAAAGACATGAGCATTAGGGTGTACAATATTTTCTCTCACAATAAATCAGCATTAGCTGTAGAAACCATTAGCCGAATAGCTTTGTCTTTAATACTTAGGGACAGATCTAGGACTTGTGCTGGGTGGACTGTAGTTTGGGTCTAGCCCACGTAATGCCTTTGTATATATGTGTGTTATCCTGTTGATTAGTCAGGTATAAAAGAGAAAAAAAGGTCTACAAGCTAGAACCAGCTTAGTTTGAGTGGCAACTTGTACAAAAGTTCTATATCAAGCTATTGAACATTCAATTAATTGGTTTCCTTGCTTAAGTTTTTTCTGTGCAATGTGACATGGTTAGCCCATGCCTTGTGTCAGTCCTGGATCTGATCCACCATTTTTTATAATACCTAAAACTAGGCAGAGAATATTCATCTTTGCATGCATTTTTCTCAATATGTTTATTTCCAAATACAGTATGCATATAGATACCTTGTAATCTCTATCAGGTCCTGATAAACTTATCGATTACTCTATGTTTTTCTATCCAAAATCATATTTTGAATTTAGTTGAAACCGCGTAAGTTATGGCGGCCTTGTTGTAGACCATTCTGATGATATCATAGACATATATTTTGAATTTCAAATTTTAATCTGTTAGTTGCTACTATTTTTTTATACTCAAGTTAGTTGTACTCCTATGTTCATTATAGCTTTTAGTCAAACCTATTTTTTAAAATTTTTATTAAAATATAGAATTTTAGGTCGTAGACTGCATTCTTGAGTACTATGATGGCATATACGATAGTTTTAGCCTGCACTACGACACTCAAGAACGGTGGTAAGAGCTTGAAGTATGATCTAGGAGGTGGCAATTGCGTCAACCTCAAGAAAATATCGACATTTAAGCCCAGTAATAATGATCAAGTACTAAAAAAGAATCTAAAGAAATCAGGGAGGTCATAACCACCTTTAATCTGCACTAACATCCTCTACAGCTCAAAATGTTGAATTTTCTCTTTAGTATTTTAGTAAAATAGTTGTTTACATTATTCTATTAATATGGATATGTCATGTGTTTTATTCAGAATGTATAAATTTATCTGAAGTAACAACTTTCCTAATTTTTGTCGTATATTAATATATAGTTGTATATGATTTTTTGGTGTCATCGGCATTTTCTATATATTAATGGTAATGGAAGTGAATAATATACAACACTGTTAGTATGAAACATAACCGAAAGTGATCCCATAAAGTTGCATATAAATTACGTACCCACTAGGTCAAGATGATAGATAATCTAAGTAGCCCATTAAATTTGCACCTAAATCATAACTTCTCTATTTATTAAAAGTAAGCTAAAATATTCCTCAATTTATATGTCTAAATTGCAAACACATGGTTAATTTATGTGTTTTTATAATGGCAGAGGTTTGTAATTGTTTAGAAAATAAAAATAGATCCTTCTAAAATTTGGTTATTGAATTGATGATTTGTTCCTCTTATTTTTGGAAGAATTACAAATTTTCTTTAGCACGCCTCCTGATGATTAATGATGTGTGATGACTCCATTGGAGGTCTTCAATTTAGTAATAATAGTATATATAAGATATGCAAATTTTTAGAGTGATTCCCAGCATGCAGGGGCGTGGAAATAGCTTGATCAGGACATTGCCCAACATTCTCGCGATTCTTTGAAAAGAGAGCCGTTCCAGAACGTATATGTAGTATTCAACATGCATGCATGCGGCTTACCGTGGGTCGTTGAACCAGCAGGTTGGGAATCTAGGGATAGAGCAGAAGCGGAGCGGCGTCAAAGGCCCAAAGCCAGGCAAGGCGAACGGAATCTTTCAAGTGCAAGGAGTTGAAGAAAACGTACTATACGTCGAAAAGACCACGCGAGGAGATATTTAACCGGCGGAGGTGAGGAGAAGGGATCAATTAAAAGTCAATCCAGCTGTACAGGCCAAACGAGGAGAGAAGAACTCGGCCATGGTCAGCGGGGGGCAGAGCCAGCCAGACCTTTTCATCAACAGACCAACACCGACCAGGTAGTAGCTATAGACTGATACCAAACTAAACCCAACCCAGCTTAATTAGCCACTTCGTTTTTTTATTTTTGCCTTTTTTTTATAATGGATGTTGACGTTGTGCTGTGAACTCGTCGAGGGAAAAGTATATACAGTAATAAGATATAAAAATGACTCAAAAGGGGCTTTATTTCTTGAAACAAAGGAGAATACGGAAACGTGGTATGTATGAGAAGTTCTCAAAAGGGCTTTATGGTTGCACACTTCTGAGCTGTGTGTAAAATGTATGAGGAGATGCAAAGTGAAAACTGACCGACCGAGAGGTAACTTATGCGAGCTGAGATTAAGGAATTTTGCAGATTAATAATCGATTAAATAAATAAATGTTTGTTTTAACGCACGCCACCGCACTAACCCGGCCATTACACTGTGACCACACGCATCGCCGCGGGTTGACTTCTTCGCTTCCCCTTCCCTTCGCCTCACCTATAAAACGCGCCTTCCATCGCTCTTCCTCTTCCATTCGTTCAACTCTGATCCCCGCAAAACATCATCTCCTTTCTCCTCCTCTTCGGCGTCGATCTATAAGGCAACATCTCAACTCATCGTTACAGTCAACCTCGCTCCTCCGATTCGATCACACGCACAAGCAGCAAGCAGCGACCACAGTACAGCCCGCAGCATGGAGGTCTCGTCGTCCTCGGCGGCGGCGGAGGTCCCCCACTACTTCCTCTGCCCGATCTCGCTGGAGGTCATGCGCGACCCGGTCACGCTCGCCACCGGCATCACCTACGACCGCGCCAGCATCGAGCGCTGGCTCTTCACCGACGGCCACGCCACCTGCCCCGTCACGCGCCGCGCGCTGGCGCCCGACGAGATGGACGCCACGCCCAACCACACGCTGCGCCGCCTCATCCAGGCCTGGTGCGCCGCGCACCAGGTCGAGCGCTTCCCCACGCCGCGCCCGCCGCTCGACTCGTGCCGCGTCGCCGCGCTCCTCGACGAGGGCCGGCACGGCGGAGACCGCCAGGCGGCCGCCGCGCTCAGGGAGATCAAGGCCGTCGTCGCCGAGAGCGAGCGCAACAGGCGCTGCGTCGAGGCCACGCCGGGCGCCGTCGACTTCCTCGCCTCACTTGTCACCAAGCACTCATCCAAGCGTGCGGGCAGCCAGCAAGACGCCGCCGCCGACTTCGTGCTGGATTCACCGACCTCCACGAGCTCGCCTGCGGAGGACGCGCTCGGCGTCCTCTACTCGCTCAAGCCCTCTGAGCGGAGCCTTGCCCAGATCATGGAACGGGACGCAGACTTCCTCGACGCACTGGCGTCCGTCCTGCGCCGCCCGAGCTACCGGTCGCGCTCCTACGGCATCCTTCTCCTCAAGGCGATGACCGCGGTCATGACGCCGGCGCGCCTCATGACGGTGAGCGCCGACCTGGTGCAGGAGGTGGTGCGCGTGGTCTCGGACCGGGTGTCCTCCAAGGCTGTCCGGGCGGCGCTGCACGTGCTGTGCCGCCTCTGCCCCTGGGGCCGGAACCGCGTCAAGGCCGTTGAGGCCGGCGCCGTGGCCGCGCTAGTCGAGCTCCTCCTCGACGAGGGCGGCCGCCGCGTCTCCGAGCTAGCCGTGGTGGCCATCGACCACCTCTGCGGCTGCGCGGAGGGACGGTCGGAGCTGGTCGCGCACCCGGCGGGGCTGGCCGTCGTGTCCAAGAAGGTCATGCGGGTGTCCGCAGCCGCCACTGAGAGCGCCGTGCGCGCGCTCCACGCCGTGGCCAGGCACTCGCCGACGCCCTCGGTGCTGCAGGAGATGCTCGCCGTCGGTGTGGTGGCAAAACTGCTGCTGGTGCTGCAGGTCAATGCCGGCGAGAGGGCCGGTCACAGGGCAAAGGAGATGCTAAAGACACACGCTAGGGTTTGGAAGGACTCGCCATGCCTCCAAACAAAGCTGAGGGATTCTTACCCTTGCTGATACATACACAATATACTATACTACATCATGTACATTACATTGATATTTGTAGCCAAAAGGAGCACACATTTTGATTCTCCTTTTCAAGTTTGTCGCTAATTAAACCATTTTAGTCAGTACATGTACAAATTCTTTCATGTTTCAAAGAGAAAAAGAATGTAACACGTTCTACCTCACGTCCTTTAGAGAGACATATGTACTCTCCAAAGTGGAAAATGTATCTATTGTTCGCTGTAGGTCCTTAGATAGTTACATTTGGAATAAATCAATCTGTACATTCATTCATGATTCAATTTCAAACGTATTGTCTGCATATCTACAAAATCTGCATATGCTTGCTAACCATGCTGCTGTAAGAGGTGGCTCAATTGTATATTATATATGTAGTATTGTCTATTGTTTGATTTTGCTAAGAAACAAACTAATTATGTGTTTGGTTTTGGGATAAGAAGGGATAGGTTGGATCTGCCCCTGTGTTTTAGGGATGGGTTGGACCCATTTCTTGTTTGGTTAGGGGTTAGGTTCATCCCATGTTTTCTGTTTGATTGAAGTGCTAGGTTGAGAGGGCCCACACATCATCCTCTAAACCTTTTCTTCTTCCTTGCCCTCTTCTCTCTCCCCTCCGATGCATCGGTGCAGGGCCGCAGGCTCAGCAGTCGCCGTGCCTCCTCCGCACCCGTGCCCCCGCGTCCACGCAGAGGTTGCTCCCCCACGCTGCTCCCATGTGCCCACGTGGCCTCCATCGCCACCACCTCACGCTCGCACAGATGCCGACGCCGTCCCTCTCGTCGCTCGGACACTAGCGCACCTCCTACGCGCCCGCGAGACCGCTGCCGCTACTCCATGCACTTTGCGCGGCCACCAAAATTGGGTTGCCTTGGTTTCTCCGATTCAGAGGGATATGGTGAACCTGCATTTGGGAAGAATATTCCCTATGTGGGATAACCCCAGCCCAGTAGTCTGTGAAGTGTGAACCAAATACACCAGAAACTAGGTTCAACCCGTTCCAACGCACTCTAACCTCCCAACCAAACACACGCTAAGTTCTCTATACTTAGCACGTGAATGGTGCGAACTAATTAGTGGTAGATGGCATGTTTATCGACTCGACGAAAAAGACATATGTGATGATTTCGTCAATTTCGAGATCTTCTGGCTTGGTCTCTATGGATTGTGCGTGTATATGAGTATCTCAGTCTATACTAAGATTTGCAAAAATAAAAAAGCATAAGATGGGTATTAAATATGATATCAGGTCGAATTATGTTATCCCATAGGCTAATTGTTACTTAACTGAAATGTTTTTTTTGAGATTTACTCAGAACCACTGTGTCTTAATTAGGATTGAAGCTGTAATCCTTTCTGAAATTTGTGAATAAATAATATGTGCAAATGGTTATTTAATTTTTTATAGGACTCTAAAATTGGTTTGGGTGCGTGGAAAGTCGTGCAAGATGATCCTACGTTCCCACATTTTAGGAAGACGTCCATCCAAGAATACTTTTCAGAGACGTAAATAAACTTTCTACTGGTATTATTCCGAATCATAGCCTTCCTTATGTGTACAACATATATTTCTTCTGCAAAAAACCATGACAACTTTGTTTTGAATATCGGCGTGCCTAGCCCTTGTCTGGACGCAGCTCCCACTCCTGCACCTGCGTCGCACCCACGCCCCACGCCCGCATTAGATCCTGCTCATGCGACCACGTCTGGGAACAAAACTCCGCCTCTGGGCCTCGTTCCGTCTCTATCGTGCCGCGCTCCTTCCCCTTCCGCTATGTGATCCTTCCCCCGCCGTGCCCCATCCTCCGCCACGTTGTCTCCACCGTGCCCCTTCCCCCAAACTAACATCTCATCTCCTCTGCAACATCTGTCCTACCGTTACAACATATGCAGTATACTCTTGAAACATATATGTATAGTCAGTACAACATCCAGATAAAACACTTGCAATATGCATCTAAAATAATTGAAACATTTGGAACATACATTTACAACATATGTCTGAAATAGCTGAAACATGTGGAACATACACTTGCAATATATGTGTGTAGCCATTGCAACATATGCAACACCAGATCTACTTTTACAACACCCAGATAAAACACATGAAACATACATCTGAAATGCAAGAAACATGCAGTTGTAACGTGTGCTCATCTACTTGTTGCTTAGGCAAATGGAGGCTCGTCGACACGGAGCTCGATGGCACGGAGTGGCACGGAGGTCGCCGGTGCTAAGCTCATCAGCGGCACAGACCTCAGCAGTGGTCGTAGCAGGAGGATAGAGCGCGGCCGCGGCGGGTGGCACTAGTCCGAGTGGGCGGCGCGGTGGAGGCGGCGAATCCGCGCGAGCGGAGTGCGCGACAAGCGGGGTGGACGAGAGGAGGGAGCAAGCATCGCGGGCGGGAGCGAGCAGCGCGAGCAGGAGCAGCGAGGCGGAGGCGGAGTGGGGTACGTGGTGTCTGGATGGACAGACGCCCGCATCTAAGCATTGGCGTTTGAATATTTATCCTACAGGTCCACTCCTATTTCTCCCGTACTTAATTTTTGGAGGTTACCATCTATACAACACTCAGATTCGGTGGCAGATCCTACTGCTATATTGATCAGTAAGCTAACATTATTAAAAATTTTATTCGAGCTTATTATGACAGTTTTGGTTTGCTATAGCATTCGCGCCATGGCTGCAAAATACCACCTGAATGACTAATATGCACCTTTCACTTGATTTCTCTCGCAGCCATTGTCGTCGCTTCTAGATGACTTTAAGCAGCTAGAGTTGCACACACACACATCCTGGCAAGAGTGCAAGACATCAGGTCATGCATATAGACCATTTATTAAGCTACCATATAAGACTGTTTTTTAAGGGAAAATGAATACTAGTCACATTCTTGGCTCAATTGGATCAACCGAACATGCATGACTTTTCCTGAGAAAGAGAGAGAGAACAGCGCTGAATGCCTCAATCTATCAGCTGCTCTCATCACTTTCTCTAGTTTCCCTGGAAAAAAGAAGACACAGAGGTCCTTACGAAAGTAATAAAATTTACAAGTTTGTCAGAAAAGAAACAACACAGCTGAATTGCTCGATCTGATTGTCTGGAAAAAAAATACAGAATGAAAATATGCTTATCTACATGTCTGAAAATCGAACGTCAGATGCTATGTTCTCCCGGCTGAGCGAGGCGCTGGTTTCTCAAGTTCAACATTCATATGCACTGGCTACGAATAAATCAAACTTGATTATTTTACGCCTAATAAATCAAACTTGATTGAAGAAGCTGCAACCAACACAATTAGTTAATTGGTTCAAATTTCAAAACAAGGACCCGTTAAAGGACAAAGTTATGCCACGACCGATCGCGCGATTGGAGAATCACGCGACCATCTTCCTTCTCACGCCGCTTGGCCTGCCCCACCCCCACCTTCCTCGCCCGCCGCCCCCTACCAGCGGCTGCCTCGCCGCCGGCTGCACCGCCCTCCTCCTGCCCCTCGCCTCTCGGCTACGCCCTCCCCTAACCTCTGCAGCAACGCCTTCGCCGGCGTCGTCCTCGCCCCCACCAATGGCGGCTCCCGCTGCCTCGCCGCCCGACGCCTCCGCCGGCGTCGTCCTCGCCCCCGCCCCTGCCCCCACCGTACCACCAGCGGCTCCTACCGCCTCGCCGCGTCACCCACCTCCCGCCCCCACCCTCCCCTAATCACAGGGTAGGTCGCAGATGAGCTCCGCTGCGACGCACCCACTGCCAGCCCCGCCCAACCACCGTCTCCCACCACCCCGCCTCGCCGTCGTCTACAGCTGCTGGTGTGTGGGCGCAATGGATAGGGTTTTGGTGTTACGTCTGATAGGTGGCCACGAAAGTTAAATTACTTTTGTGTGTGAGTGGGTTGGGCCAAGCGCGTCAAAAATGAAACCAGACTATAGCAACTGATTATTTGACTCTAGTATATATTACTGACCGATGGTCCGAGGAAATAGTTAAATATATGTACCGACCAATTTAGAGTTTGTAAAATAAAAAATAATGACCGATGATTTGTTAGAAATTTATACCGACCAATTGTTGGTTGTTAATATTATGTTTTAGCGACCGTTGTCTAACACTACAGATTGGTTGTCGTATAGTGACAATCTCTATGTGGCCATGTGGGTAAGGGTGTAGTCATCATCATTCATCGTAGGCGAGCTTGAGCGTGGTTACAACCAATTGCGGAGCTTGGGCAATGAAACTAATTAGGTTGTAGTAAAGAGCAAATTCTACAGGATACCACACAGCAGGCTCTAGTTCTATAGAAACTTTTTATATATAGGAGTTCTATATAGAAACTTTATTGGACCAGGGGTGGTCGCGGCCCCCGTTAGCCTCGATGAAGCTCCGCCTCTGGTTCCAACTTCAATTGCGACCTTGCGCCATGGTAGGTCATGTTGGACATGAAGAAGGGTCGCTACTACACAACTGACCTTTCGTCGATCGCCCAAAATGCCTTTAGTCTCAGTGATTTCGGCGTCCGGGACTAAATAGGGTTTTAGTCCCGGTTGGTTCCCTCGCCAACGGCTCTGTTGTTAGGCGCTGTCGGGAGGGACCTTTAGTCCCGGTTGGTGCCACCGACCGGGACTACAACTTTTGTCCTGGTCCGTGGCACCGACCGGGACTATAGGACTGGCTTTAGTCCCGGTTGATGTTACCAACCGGGATTAAACACATCTCCCTATAAATTGAACCTCCCTCTTCTTCCTCCCTGCCCGAGCCCGAGCTTCCTTGTTCATGTTCTTGTTGCTTGTTCTTCCATTGTTCTTGCTTGTCTCATCTCCGGCGATCAATCCACTTCAAACGCTTCTACGCCGTCGCCGATTTGTTTGAAAGGTTGCTAGCTTCATCCTCCTATGTTTTAGCAGCACTATATGTAAATCCATGTTGTATATGACTATTTTATTTCATATTGCTAGCTCCAATCACTTTTCATGTTTGAATTTTTATGAACGATGCTAATTATAGTACCTAAAAAGTAGTATACACATATAATGTTTAGTTCTATTATAGACTTTTTAGGATACTTTTTACTTTAATTTGTTCATTTTCTCATTTTAAAATATTAAATAATGTTGATTCTTTGTAATTTTGAAACAAATTAATTTTAATATTAAAAATTCTTCAAATTAATTTTATTTAGAGATGAAATTAAACCTTTTAATAGCAAAATACAAATTTTATGATTTTGCTATCTTTTTATTAACGTCCACAAATTAATTTTTTGAAATGATGAACCACTTATAAAATTTTGAACTCAATTAGACAAGGTTGTGTCACGCTCTTTTCTCATGCTGGGCTTTTAATTATGTGATGCCATATAACGCAGATAATGACACGTCATTGGATGTACAATGCCGATCGCCGCTCCAACGAGTTCATTGAGGGCGTGCGAGAATTTTGTAGAGTGGCAGAGGAAAACAAGCGGGATGGTTTTATGTGCTGCCCATGTGCCGTGTGTATGAATTTGAAAGAATTTTGTAGCTCAAAAAGTATTCACTTGCACTTGTTCAAGTCAGGTTTCATGCCAAACTATATTTGTTGGACCAAGCACGGAGAGACCGGGGTTATGATGGAAGAAGGTGAAGAAGAATAAGTGGACCCTGACGATGTTTTTGCTCAATACTGTGACTTCGCGATGGAGGAAGGTGAAGAAGAGGCGGATGCAGAAAACAATATCGCTGAAGATGACGATGCTCTTGGTGATGTCATTCACGACGCACAGAGAGATTGTGAAAGTGAAAAGAAGAAGGCTAAGTTTGACCAAATGCTAGAGGATCACAAGAAGTTACTCTACCCGTCGGCCAAAGATTGGCAAAAAAAGCTAGGCATGACATTAGAGTTGTTACAGTGAAAGACAGAGAATGGTATATCTGACAAGGCATTTGGGAAATTACTAAAGATCCAAAAAAAGATGCTTCCGAAGCCTAATGAATTGCCCACCACTGCATACGAAGCAAAAAAGATCGTTTGTCCTTTAGGATTACACATCGAGGAGATACATGCATGTCCTAATGACTGCATCCTGTACCGTGGCGAGCACGAGAATTTAGATGAATGCCCTGTTTGACATGTGTCACGGTACAAGATCTTGCGAGATGATCCTGACGATGTTGAGGATGAAGAACGTCCGAAGAAGAGAATCTCTGCCAATGTTATGTGGTGTGCTCCAATAATTCCACGTCTAAAACGACTGTTCAGAAACAAGTAGCACGCAAAGTTGTTGCGATGGCATAAAGAAGACCGTAAGGTGGACAACATGTTGAGACATCCTGCAAATGGGTCCCAGTAGAGAGAAATAGATAGAGAATTCCTGGACTTTGCAGACGACGCAAGAAACCTAAGGTTTGCATTGAGTACGGATGAATTTAATCCTTTTGGGGACCAGAGCTCTAGTCATAGCACTTGACCCGTTACTCTATGTATCTACGACCTTCCTCCATGGTTATGCATGAAGCGGAAGTTCATTATGATGCCGGTGCTCATCCCAGGCCCGAAGCAACCTGGCAATGATATCGATGTCTACCCGAGGCCATTAGTTGAGAAACTCCAGCTGCTATGGAGCAAACCAGGTGTGCGTATGTGGGATGAGTATAAACAGGAAGAATACGACCTGCGAGCATTGTTGTTTGTGACAATCAATGATTGGCCAGCTCTAAGTAATCTTTCAGGACATGCAAATAAGGGATATAATGCATGCACCCATTGTTTTGGTGACCTTGAGGCTATCTATTTTAAAAAATGTCGAAAGGTCGTGTACCTTGGCTATCGTCGATTTCTTGTTAAGAACCACCAATTGAGAAAGAAAGACAAACATTTTAAAGGTACGGCAGAACACCGGTCCATGCCAGGCAACCGAGATGGGGCAGAGGTATTCAAGATGGTTAAGGATTTGAAAGTAGTGTTTGGAAAGGGACAAAGCAGTGAACCTGTTAAAGAGATGCTAAAAATAAGTAACATGTGTATACAGTAAATTCATATCTTATTTATTTTTTTGAAACTAAATAAATCTTATGTATATTAATATCTTTTCCTTTAATTAATACAAATGGAATGAGTGGGAATTGAAAGAACAAGTGTTCAAGCACACAATACTCGTCGCAATCCAGGAGACGATCACAGGTTTCATCAACGATCATGTCATCTCGGAAGACGGCGAGTTCCACCATAACCCTAGGTTGGATTTGAAGAGTCCAAACAAGGATGAACACTTGTATGAGCTTTGAGTGGCGGGCAAACATTTGTGTAACTCATTAACCGGCGGCCGAACACTTGATTACTTGTATATTATTGTAAATGTAATGTGTATGTACGTATATGTATAGCTCTATAATATATATATATATATATATATATATATATATATATATATATATATATATATATATATATATATATATATATATATATATATATATATATATAGTTTCATACTTTATTTGTGTGCAATAATAACGCTCTCGTATAGGTGCAACGTATACGGATAATAGCAGCGAAGAATAAATTGGAAAACAATATAACTGAAAACCAAAATCAATAATGAATTGGAAAGAAAAAAGAAAAAAGAACCTTTAGTCCCGGTTGGTAATACCAACCGGGACTAAAAGGTGCTGCATCACGTCGATGCCTGGCAGCACCTTTAGTCCCGGTTGGAGGTCCCGGGCCTACGAACCGAGACTAAAGGTGGGGCATTTAGTCCCGAAACCTTAGTCCCAGTTCACAGCCTGGGACTAGAGATCCTTTTGGACCGGGACTAAAGCCCCGTTGTGCAGCAGTGGGTAGGCGATGATCTAGGTAAAACTCTCCGGTTGACGATTTACGCTTGTTTGGAGAGCTATGTTAGTTTTCAACTTTCAACACATGGAACCCTCGTCCTTAGGGTTGAACACGAAACTCTACTTTTTTTTTCCAGTTTTGTTATTATGTCCGGCTCTAGATAACACTTATTGGCAAATAATGTGAATCAAGATCAAATTAGGAATACATACTTTTTACATGGAAAACCCTTGTGAAAAAAATAAGCACCAACTGACAATCTTCGCTCCCTCCGTTGTCCCATAATAAGTGTACTTTTAGAGTTTAAGATTTGTTCAAAAATAAGTGTACATCTTAAGTGTTGTTTGGTTCAACACTTAAGTGCTTAAGACTTTTGTCTGTACTTTTTGTTTCCTGTTTCTTTCAATAAATTCAGTAGGGGCGCAAGCCCCTCCTGTTTCTTCAAAAAGAAAAAAACAATTTAGGGGTGTAATTAGTTTACATTGCTAACTATTACCGTAACTTTATGTCTGGTTGTAATAGGCTGCAATCGATCGCCGTTACATCTGTTAAATGCTAGTACAAAATCATTTATGTCCTCTCCGGCCGTGATCCAATGCCACGCTATTCCACTGCTCATGTCGGCTGCAACCAAACAAAAGCCACTAATCATTGCAACTTGATCTATATAGGACCTCTTTGGTACAGATTCTGTGACTCCGGCTCCCTCTAACACACCCCCCGTAGATGTACTGTATAGGCACTGTTAGCTGAATCTATTTTTCTCTCCCCCTCACTCTCCCACTCATAGAGCACTTGGAGCTTGATATTTTAGCTTCACCGGATCTAGATTCTTTGACACACAGTGTTCATACAGTGTTAGAGCTAGAGCCAACGAGAACTTGGCCAAACGGGCCCATAAGGAGCAATTATTCTCGTAACCATTACCTCTCTTGTGGCTAAACCAAACAACACCTTAAAGTAACTTTTTACAAGGGTATATATGTAATTTCTCATTAAAAGATTAATCTCTTCGCCAATACTGGAAGTGTACTTGTTTTTGGAACAGAGGGACTACATCTGATCTGCCATGTACCGACCCCAAGTATGGATCCCGTCTTTCTAGGCTCGATTGGGATAGCTGATCTTTTTTTTTTTTCATATTGATGCTCAAAAGAGTGCCTCACGTCTTATATATCTGAAGGAAAACAAAGGCTAGTACAAAATATGAACGATGAGATATAAAACTACCTCTAAAATACAAGAGTAAATCAAATCGATCGTGTTCTTCCTTGAACGTCCATAGCATGCCAGAGCTTGGAGATCGTATTGAAAAGACAGCAAAGAACAGGGACACTTGCAAACACCCACATCAAACAAGGCTTTGAAGACTGCAAAAGCCACTCACCACGTACCACGAGATTTAGTATCCACTGATAGAACACCGGCTGGAGGAACCCTCCAGAAAACACAGGCTTACAATTCTTCACCATCAGAATAGAGTGTTAAAGATGCTAGACATTGTTGTAGAGCAGACCAAACAAAGAGGTCGAGACCGGTTGAGACCGTCACATTAAAGCCAACCAACTGCTTCATCTTATAAGCACATCATGTAATGCCAAGATCTGAATCACATCAACAGATCTGACAGAACAAACTCTCATTAGTCCTTCGCCGACGCCAAATGCTACATCGTCGATGTACAAAGAGATCGAAGACACCTTATTCTAAAGTACCATCGTCGCCACCACCTCGTCAATGACACCAGAAAACAAATCCTAGATCAATAAAGATCCAAAAACTATTTTTTTGACGCAAAGGACGGTAGGGGATCCCCACAGCAAATTTTATAAATAAATTCAGTTGCAACCATAATTAAAACTACGAAGGAGGAGATCGGTCCCCACTCTTCTATCCACCGGCACAAAGGCCAGTTAGAAGAGAGTAGAGGGGAGGCGGTGTTCTTCGGGAAGACGGCGGCGGCGGTTGGGGCGGCGTGTTCGTGGAGATGCAGCCGTCCAACGTGCCGGGCTTTATTTTTGTTGCGGTGGCAACCGGACTTGCGTGCTTTTAATTTGTTTTGCTTTGCATTGCACGCACGCCCGAGCATCACCGGAAAATCGAGGAAAGGATGAGAAATGTGTGCCTGCGCAAGTAAAAGATGAGCATGGTACTAGTACATCATTTTATTGCAAATTCTTTCAGGTAGGTAGTAGGTGTACAGGTCCAATATCTGATCCTGTCCTAACTCCTTATGCCTCCTTATACAGTTATACTACAATTAATTCTTTAGAGCAAGTATAATAACATGCTGTAAGTTGGCTAAATGCTTTTTTTTGCGACGAAAGAAGAATTATATTATATGATAGCTGGGTACATCAACACATTACAAAGCACTCTGGATTACAAAATAGTACCCACGCTGTGAATAGCACAACTCAAAACCTAACCTGTTAGATGCTTTGCAGTATGGATGACCGCACAGGCAAACACTCGGAAAATGGCCTGAGAACAAATGCCCAGCGAACAACGGCCAACATTCCTATAGGCGGAATTGAGGAACTTCTTCTTTCTGGTGTCTTCCTTCTTCTTTCTGCCACCGAAGAGTAAGGAAGACTGATTTGAAAATTATTCTCCCTAGTCCTTCATCGTGGTGAAATCTAACCCCAACAAAACAGAGAAGAGACTGGAGAAAATTATTCCATGGCGGCGACATCATCTCCGCCTTGCCACCGTCCGAAAACAAAAGTCTCCATGTCGTCATGTCGATGAAGATGCTGACGCTGACGTTGTCGCCCTCATCTTCAACGGAGCCGCCATGGAGAAAACGATTCCACCATTCTCCTTCACCGTCGACAGAGATGAGGAGAAGGAGGAGATAAAACTCCAATACCAAGTAATTTGGCATGAAGAGACACTAACCCTAATGACTTGATCTACTAGGAAAAACTTATTAAAAATAATAGATCCCCACTCCCTTCAGCCCCCGGCGAGATGCCGGAGGAGAAGGGAGGGGGACCAGCGGTGGTGGATGGCGGGAGCGGCTGCGGCGGCGGCGGTGGCGGCGCTAGGGCAGGAGTCAAAAACGACGCAGACCTGACGCAGGTTGAGCACTGAAGAAAGAGGTGAGGAGAGAGAGGAGAAGCGGGCTGTAAGCTTACAGCAGGTTTGGACACAAGAAAAAAAACTCTGTAAAGGAGACAAGTAGGCCATGTATTAACAGTGAAGAGTTAATTATTATTAGCAAGTGCTCTTAGAACGGTTCATCAGGTCGCCGTCGCAGTAGTCTCTGGTCATGGTTTAGGAGCCCTGTGACAATTACTCCTATTTTATTCAGGTTGCCGCTCGATCAACAGGTCTGGTCATAATAAACCACTATGAGAAGGAGTAATTTTTATATGTGGCATGCAGTTGATTATGATCCGATCAAAGCTAGTAGGAACCAGGAAGAGTAGTAGTAGTAGGAATAAGCTGAACAGGAAAGTATCCAAAGCCTGGTTTATTTCGCTGAAATTTGGTTTACGTCGAAGCATCCAGAGTTTACTGAAACTCCTGAAAATGAAACAACTGCTGCTAGCTGCTCTGATAATAAATCCGCAGGTGGATTGGTAAAGGGTCGTCGTTAGATAGTGCACGGCACGTGCCGAAATTCTAACCCATCAGCACGCGATTACCTGCGTGCGTTTGCGGTTGACAACAGCGCAAGTGCTCCGTGGAAGGCTACGATAATGTTGTGCTGGTCAAAGTCAGACTGGCCTGGCCGACATGCGGGCCCCGGTCCATCGCCCATTGGATCGCGCGGCCAGTTCATGCGCTTGCTGCTTGCCGCTTGCCGCCGGCAGCTTCCGTCTGGACGACGCCGACGAGCCTGTGATTTGGTTCCATTATTCCATTTTATTTATTTCGCTCCGCGTAGGTACCGTGTAATATATTCTACTACTCTTTCTCCTCTCATATATAATTAAACAAATGACGTGCCGACACGCAGTGTTTATTTCCGAACGTACTAATTTCAGTAGTACCCGTGATAAATATTAATTAACGAATCATAATCTAGCGCTGTAGGAACAGGACGGACGTCACCACACCAGGACCAGGCCACCAGCTTGTGTGCATGCATCTTTTTTTTCCCTCTGAAATAAAATCTTCGCCGACAGGGGGTACGGTGACCGTACTTCCTTTATCTAGACAATATTTTGACAAGTGTACAAGCATTGCAAGAAATAGTGGGCAACAAACAACAACAGCCTTCCCTCACCCCAATTTTTTTTTTTTTGCATTATATTGTACATCAATCAAGGCACATGATTACCTTGATTGTCAATGGTGGGTTATGCCATACAAGTCCATCACCCTGTGCCCCTCTCTACGGGTTAATTATAAATAGAAAGTTTATGTGTAATACCTAAAACTAGTAGAAAATCATTGTCTTTGCGCACTCTGTCTCTCTCTCTCTCTCACTCTCTCACTATGTTTATTTTCAAACACAATACACATATGCATACTCTGTAATCTCTATCAAGTCATGATAAACTTATCGATCTAAATTCATAATGTTCTCCCCTTTATTTGCACAGCACCTTCAGATCTCTTCAGTGAATTTAGTTGAAAGCTTAGTACTCCCTCCATACTAAAAAATGAAGTCGTTTTGGACAAGACTTTGGTCAAACATTGAGAATATAAATCATGAATAACTTTTAAATTGTTGAGTTTGAAAATGTAAAAACTATATGAATAGATTTGTCTTGAAAAATACTTTTATATAAAATATATATCACTTTTCGATAAATATTTTTATAAAAACAAGAAGTCAAAGTTATACTTTGGAGACCGTGTTGCTGTCCAAAACGACTTTATTTGTACGGAGGGAGTATAAGTTATGGTGGCTCTTGTTGTATCCCATGTTTCATGACATCATGGATATTGATTCTCAATTCCAAATTTTATAACTTATTAGTTGCTACTCCCTCCATTCCAAATTAAAAGATGTTTTAGTTTTTCTAGATACATACCTTTTGTTATGAACTTAGATATGCACTATGTCTAGATACATATCATAAGCGTATCTAGAAAAGCCAAAACATCTTATAATTCGGAACGGTGAGAGTATTGTTTTTTATAGCCAAGACTCTTGTGTCTGCTAAAAAAACATATCTGCTCTGCTAAAAAAAATGTAACTCTTGTGTTTATTGTAGCTTTCATTCAAAACTATTCTTTTGGATTTTATTAAGAATCATGGAATTTTAGGTCGTAGACTGCACCCTTGGTTGCTGTGATGGCATAGACAATTGTTTTAGCCTGCACTACAACACTCTAGAACAGTAGAGATTGAATCAAGATCTAGGAGGTACAACAACGTTAACCTTGAGAGACCATTGACATTTAAGCTTAGTAATAATGACTGATTACTTCAAAATAATCTAAAAAACAGGGAGTTCTTGACCACTTTTGGTCTTCACTAACCTCCTCCACCTCAAAATGTTGAACTTTCTTACAAAAAATTTTATATGTACTAACACTATATTAAAAATTAAGACGCCTACAATTATGCTATGGATATGGATATGCCATATGCTTTATTTAAAATGTAGAAATTTATATGAAGTAACAAGTTTCCTTAATTATTTGTCATGTATATTAATATGATTGTATATATCTTTTTTGGGTGTCATTAGTAACTTTTATATATTAAGGGAAGTGAATACAAACACTCACTACCATCACGAGAAATAATCTGAAGCGAGTCCACAAATTTGCATATAAATCATCCACCATGTCATTATGATAGATATTCTTACCCGCAAAAAAAATTATGATGGATGTTCTAAGTAACACATTAATAAATTTGCATCCAAATTACCTCTTCTACAAATATAAATAATAAGCTAAAAATCCGTTACATGTACTTCTAAATTCCCAACAAACGGTTACTTGCTTTATGTTGTTTTTCTATAATGGTGAGGTGTGATTTTTTTAGAAAATAAAATAGATCTAGTTAGAGTCTATGATGGTTAGTTCTTCCTTATTTTTTTGATAATATTTATGATGTATCTTTAATTTTAGCATGACAGGTAAGGATTAATGTGACGACTTTGTTGGAAACCTCTAATTAGTAATACTAGATAAAGATATGCAAAATTTTGAAGAGATTCCCAGTATGTATAGAAGTAGTATGAACATTAAAGCTTGATCGGAGCATTGTCCAACATGCTCATCATTCTATAAAACATGCATGCTCTCACTATGGGTCGTTGAACCAGCACCAGCAGGGTGGAATTTGGGATATGCTATGCCTATGCTCATCCTGCGTGTTTTGTGGATAACTATGCGTACGTGGTCGCGTTCATGCTGCATGGCGAACTAGTAGCTAGTCTGAAATTGGTATATTCCGCTAGCAGCTTCTAAATTGTGTAGGCCCTGTTTAGTTCCTAGAAAATTTTGCAAAATTTTTCAAATTCTCCGTCACATCGAATCTTTGGACACATGCATGAAGCATTAAATATAGATAAAAAATAAAACTAATTACACAGTTTAGACGAAATGGACGAGACGAATCTTTTAAGCCTAATTAGATCATGATTGGACACTAATTATCAAATAACAACGAAACGTGCTACAGTGTCATTTTGCAAAAAAAAATTTCAACTAAACCGGCCCTAGGTGGATAGGGCAGAAGGGTCAAAGGCACGTACGTGTAAGCCCAAGCAGGCGAACGGAATCTTTCAAGTGGAAGGAGTTGAAGAAAGGTACTCTACGTAGAAAAGACCACGCTAGGAGATATATAACGGGCGGAGGTGAGGAGAAAGGATCAATTAAAAGTCAATCCATCTGCCCAGGCCAAGGATGAGAGAAGGAAACGGCAATGGTCAGCGGGGGCCAGCCAGCCATACCTTTTCGTCGTTCCACAGACGACCCCAACACCGACCAGGTAGCTAGACTGTAGTCTGGTACTAGTATTATGCCAAACTAAACCCAACCCAACTAGCTCGATCTTCCTTTGGAACTTAGGCCCCTTTGGATTAAGGAAAAACAAAGTAAAAGTATACGATTTCTATTCCTATGGATGGAGTTACTGTAGCATCCTTTTGTTTCACAGAAATTGCTCATAGGAAAACGATTATGCTCTGTTGAGGGCGTCCGGCGCTCCCGCAACCGGCCGGATGCGCTCCTCCGTGGGCCTGCGGCCTCTCGGTGGCAGACACGGACGGGGCGGCCCAAATTCCTCCACGCAACGGGCGTTTTCCCCCACCCATGACATTTCGGATCGAGCAGTTCCTCTCAAAAATTGCTCAGAGGAAACTTTCCTTTGTCTTGATTTCACAGGAAATAAAAGCATAGAAAAAAATCCACTCCAATCTTAATGTTTCTTGTTCTGTGTTTTTTTCTGTAGTTCATCCAAACACCTATTACTACAAATTCATGTGTTTTTCATTCCTCTGTTTTACATATACGTACTTTCCTATCTTGTTCCTGAGTTTTTCCTATTCCTGCATTGTTTTCAATCCTGTGTTCCAAAGGGGCCTACACTACTTAGCCATGGATAAATGAAGTTAATTGCCAATTAATCCATGAGACCCTCTCAAGAAATTAAAATACACTAATTAATTTAGTGCTGGAAAAAATAAATCAATGGCGTCTTATGATCCACTCTCTCTCTTTTGCATGAGACACGTTTTTTTTTTTTACAATGGATGTTCACGCTGTGCTCTGAACACCTCGAGGAAAAAGTAAGGGATAAAAATGACTCTAAAGAGGTTCTATGGATGCACACTGAGTTGTGTAACTTTTGTGAAAAATGTCTCTCAGGAGTAAAGTGAGTGAAAACAGACTGACCGACAGGTAACTTATGCGAGTTGAGGTTAAGGAATTTTGCAGATTAATTAATTAAAAGTAATTACTATTGTTTTAACTCACGGCACCGCACCAACCCATTACAATTACAAAACACTGTTTTTGATACCCACCTCGGCTCTACGGCCTTGCATTAATACACTATGCCAGAAAACCTTATCAGTGACGCGTCTAGAGGCTTATCAGTGACGCGTAAAAGACGCATCACTGTTCTTGCGTCTGTGATAAGGGCACATCAGTGACACGTATTTCGAACACACGTCACTGACAATGAGAACACGCATCACTGATACGAAGAATCCAGTGACGCGTTTTAAGAACATGCGTTACAGATAATAGTAACACGTGTCATTGATATGAAATTACGAGTGATGCGTGTTCTAAAAACAAATCAGTGACGCGTCTATACAACACACGTCACATTTAGTACCTATGACGCGTTTTGTTAAGAAGAGTCACTGATATGTCTTCATATCAGTGACGTGTCTATAAAAAACGCGTCACTTTGATTATCTGTGACGCGTCTTGTTAACCCGCGTCACCAATATAGCCATCTATCTGTGACGTGTCTGCGAAATACGCGTCACAGTTTATATCAGTGACGCGTTTTTTGTTCAAGTGTCACTGATATATTATTATTAGTGACGCATCCTGTTCCTAGACCATGGGCAACAACTAATCAATGACGTGTCTTATGCACCCGCGTCACTAATAGTCTATTAGTGACGTGTGTCGTTTCTGAGTCACTAATCAAGGCGTCACTGATAAGCTTTTCTGGCATAGTGATAGACGCATGCTCAGCCAAATCACGAGCAGTAGAAACATTTACAAATTCAGGGAAGGGATCAGTCCCGGGTCCCAACTCATACCCATACTAGCAAGTTAGTGCACAGACAAATTACAAGATCTATGAGCATTACACACCCGACTACAATTGAAATTTTCCTGAAGACTACGAATATCAGTGAAGAGGCCACCACCAATGGAGAGATCTCTGGTCGACAACGTGATAGCTTCTCGCAGTTGGGTCGAATCTGTTTCGAGCTCTACTTGGGAGATGCCAACGTGCTCGGCAGCTTCCAGCGCATGCTTACATGCCATTGTTTCGGCAAGCAAGGCGTCATGCACCGGGGCAAGGTTCCTAGCCCCGGCTAACACTGCCATTCCTTCGTGGTTCCTGATAATAAAGCCCCATGCCCCAGTCTTGGATACGTGCTGCAAAGAGCCATCAATGTTTATCTTAAGGATATCAGGCAATGGAGGCTACCACTTCCTTTGGGCCTGGTACATCCGAGACTCACCCGTGTCTTCTCTCTGAATATCATTCCGTATCGTGGTAACAGACCTCATCATGTCTTGACACGTCGACATTAGCTCACCGGCGTTGGTCTTGTTTCGCACGTCACACCAGCGCCAAAGCAGGATCACAATTCTCAAACATATATCCCGTCTCAGCGAGAGCACATTCATCACGAACTCCTCAGCCGAACGGGTTTGCACAAGGCGTAATCTAAAGAACTCAAGTTGTAGCTCTCTCCAACATTGGCGAACAACTTTACACTTCATAAAACAATGCCCTCCATCTTCATCAAAGCGAAAGCATACTGGGCATCGAGTATCAAGATTCACGCCTCGCCGACTGATATTTAGCTTGAAAGCCAGACTGTTATGTGCTACCCTCCACAAACATTGCTTGATCTTTGGGGGTCCAGGAAGGCTCTAGATTTTCTTCCAAAGATTGCCACCACCCCCGATTGTAGATGGTGTAGAGGATTCGCCACGCTACCGTAGTCTCGATCTCTCAGCATCATCTTCCAAAACATGGTAAGCAGACTTGACTGAGAAAGTACCCTTTTGATCAAAGTGCCATGCCACACAGTCATCCCGGTCAATGTGTACCGGTATAGCCAGTATGTTCACCACATCCTCCTCCCAAAACAGTTCCTTCACTAACTGGGTGTCCCAAGTGCCTGTGTAGGGGTGAATCAAGTCTGAAACCTTGGACAATAAGGTGTTGCCTCGGGGTGTTCGTGGCCGTCTAGAGGTACCAGCAGGGATCCAGGGGTCTTCCCAAATCCGTGTTGGAATTTATATGGGCTTGGCCCAATAACCAATTATGTAATTTCTAATAAATCTCAAAGCCCCATTCATGTGAGCAAGAGGGGATGTGGGAACTCTTTAGTACCACCTTGCTTGTTGAAGTGGAGGTATTCATACTTAAATATGGAAGTCATCTCCACTTCCTCAAGTCTAGTGTGAGGAGAAGTAAGAGAAGTCCACACGCGCTCGCTCGCCTCGCCGGGGCGGGGCAGGGCGAAGGGCACGGGTGCGCGGCACCTACGTGAATGGTCCACCGAAATCGGGCTCCTGGCCTTACGGGAGCGCGATCTTCTTTTTTTGTTTTCGTTTTTTGGTTTCTTGGCCTTCAAGTTGCATGAGTCCTAATCAGTTACAAATTAAGAGTCCTAAATCAATTTAGATCATGATCGTGACACAAGATTGATTGGACAGGACTATATAAGCAACCGGCCGACCATGCCAAAACGTATCTAGTTGAGCTAGGGTTTTTGCCTCTGTAGCTACTCCAATTCGATCGCTTGCGTGCACCGGCGATCGGGTGAGCAGGTCTCTAAAACTCTCGTCTTTGCGATCCTGCACCGGGAGAAGGCGAATAAGGTTTTTAGGAAGCGTTCTTCGCGCGACTGCTCCCAAAGCTTCCACAACGGCTCGTCTTTCAAAGGATGCATCGGCGTGCCGGCTTCGTCATGCTAGAGCTCGCGGGATCGTCATCAAGAATAATCCTCCGCCTCTCATCGATGACATCGACATCAGCGATCTCGCTCCATCATCACTGCCAGCCACATCTTCAACACCATCTACTACTACAATCGAAAGGTATAATTCTCTTGATCTAATCTTGACATACGTACAATCTAATCTATCTGTTGGACTATCAATGCTTGCCATATTGATGTTGTGGAATATGCTGATCTACTATACTAGTATGCCATACATGTTTGATCTAGTTCATATATTTGCCATGATTTATGTTCTAGATTTAATCATGCTTTTAATTTGGAAATTGCCTAATTCTTTAACAATCCAAAAACTTAATAATAGGTCGTTTCTAGAATTATCTATGGCTAGTTTTGTTGATGCGCTGAGGCCGGAAAAGTTTTTTGGTACGCATTTTAAAAGGTGGTCTGTTAAGGTCACTGATTGACTTACTGCCATGAAAGTTTTCTGGGTCAAAGATGGCATGCCTGAGGGAAACATCTCTAATGAAGATCTGAGAAAATTCTAGGAAGCTAATGATATCTTTGTGGGAGCTGTGCGTAATATGCTTTCAGATTATCTATTTGATTCTATGATGCACTTAAGAGACACAAAGGCTCTATGGGATCATCTGAATGCTACTTATGGTGCTTCAGATGCAGGCAAAGAGCTGTATACCATGGAGAGCTTTAATGACTATAAGATGGTTGCTAACAAATCAGTAGTCGAGCAAGCTCATGAGATTCAGTGCCTGGCTAAGGAACTTGAACTCCTTAAATGTGTCTTACCCGATGAGTTTGTGGTTGGGTGCATTATTGCTAAATTGCCTTCTTCATGGAGGAATTTCACAAGTCTCAAACACAAGAGACAGAAAATATCAGTTGAAAACCTGATAGCATCTCTTGATATCGAGGAAAAAGCTCAGGCTAAAGATAACATTGAGAAGGGGAACGAGAAAAAATCTAGCGCCCACTTTGTCCAGAGAAACCATAGCAAGAACAAGGGAAAGCCTAAGAACCTGCTTTCAATGCCAAACAAAATACTTCCTTTAAGAAGAAGAAGAAAGACAAAGCAGAGCTACCTTGCTTCGCATGTGGAGAGCTAGGTCATTTTGCTAAAGATTGTCCGGAGCGAGCAGACAAGAAAGAGAAAAAGAAAGTTCACCTCGTGACTGCTAGCAGTGCTGATGACGGGTATGGTAATTTTCCTACTGTACTTTTAGTGTTTCAATCTCCAAGTTGGTGGGTTGATATAGGTGTTAATATTCACGTGTGTGCTGATATCTCTTTGTTTTCTTCTTACCAGGGGCTCCAAGGTTCCTCCGTCTTGATGGGGAATGGGTCACATGCTTCTATTCGTGGTGTTGGCACGGTAGATCTGAAGTTTACTTCGGGAAAGATCGTGCAGCTGAAGAACATACAGCATGTCCCTACTATTTGCAAGAACCTTGTTAGCGTCTCCCTTCTATTGAGAGATGGGTTTAAGGTAGTGTTAGAGTCTAATTGTAACACCTCAGGTGTTTAGCTCCATAATTGCATTGCATTGCATGAGCATGAGCATGCATCATTTCATGTTAATTCATGTGGTTGTAACAAATGTGATTTGTTTTTAAAGTTTGTTTGACTCACATCATGTGACACTAAAGAGTTGGGGTAACTAAAGGGTAGAGTAGCCAATTATATCTCACAACATCTTAGTTATACTTAGGGTCACTCATGGAGCAAGGTTCATGTTGACCAAAATCACCAAAATGCCCTCCAAGGTGTAGTTGACCAGCATTTAGCCCTAGGATGCTCTAGTTTGACCATTTAAAAAGTCTAGCTTAGAGACCTTGCATGGAGGAGCACCCTTAAGCAAAGTTGTAGGGAATTTTATGGGGAACAAAAGTCTCAATATGACCATCTCATGAAACTGGCCAGAACATGCTCAAAAATGGCCCACAAGTCAGCTAGAGGGGCTGTCTCAACACTTAGAATTTTTCTAAGTCTCAAAAGTGTCCCTCCAGTTTTACTGTGGCCTACTTTAGAAGCTTGTAGTTTGCAAACCAGACCAAACCAGCCCCAACTCATATTGGAAAACTTATAGTCCTTGTGAAGCTCTACAACATTGTCAACATCACCATCACCTAGTTCTAAATGGTTTAGGAGATATAGTGTTAAGAAATTAGGGTTTCAGTCGGTGTCTTTAACTGAAAACATGTTTCAGTTTCACAGTGCACCACTTTGGAGCTCTGTGGTTTCAAATCCAGGCCGAATCAGTCCTTGAGCCAATTGACAAAGTTGTAGTCCTCATGTAGCTCTACAACATTGCCAACATCACCCATACCTGGTTCTCACTGGATTAGGAGTAAAATGAACCCAAAATCGCTCTGTCAGTCACCGTTTCAGACACCGATTCAGTCAAGTTAGTCTTCGGCCACACGGTGGCAGCCGTACGCCGGCCTTGGCCCCACCGTCGGGTCACGACGTCTTCAAGAGGTGCCACGGAGCCACCACTCACCCTCACTCACGCCCCTGCCCTCTCTCTCTCGCCTCCCCGAGTCGGAGCGTAGCACCGAGGCGCCATTTCCGCCGCGGGCTTCCTCGTGCTCGTGCGCTGTCGTCGTCGAGCCTCGGCTCAATTCCTCCCGCCAGCGACCCCGCAGCATCTCCCTCTACCACCTCCATCCATTTCCGGGAGCATTTGAGCGAAGGTGAGGCCACATTGCTTGCTTCCGCCGCCACGGCCGCATTCGGGACCTCGCCGGAGTTTGAGGCCACCGTGGTCAGAGCGGCTCGGCCCTTCTCATCCCTCCCTTTTCCCTTAGTTAGCTTTCCAGTGACCCCGGGAAACTTGGGGCGGGCTGGGTTGAGGCGATTGGGGCTCACCGTCACCGGTGTACCGCCGCGCACCTCCACCGTGCCGCCATGCCCGACGGCGAGCACCTTTCTGTTGCTCCACCGTCCTGTTCTTGCCACCAATCGATGTAGTTCGATGACGTGTTCATGCTCGTCCATTCAATTTCGTCGGCCGGCTCACCGACGGCGAGCTCCGGCGACCGCAGCTCCGCCCCTCCGCCTCTCTCTCTCTGACCGGTGGGGCCACCTGGTCAGTCGCACACGCACGCGGGCGGGAGCCGTCGCAGGCTGCGCGCAGAAGCGGGCCACGTCGCGAGTCGTGGGCCGTGTCTTTTTCGGGACGGCCCAGTAACAAATCCGATTTATTTCATTTCTTTTTATTCTGTCACAGTTTTAGATAATGTTTAGGAAATGTAGATCTAGGGTTTTACTTGCCCAAAAATTATGAGATAAATTTTGTTGGGATCTACAGGGTGTGTAGTATTTTAGAAAAATATGATTTGGTTATGTGATGTGTAGTTTCTGGGATATTTAAATAGGTCTTTGAAATGTGTTTTAAATCACATGCAAACTTGTTTAAATTATATCTTGAGTTTCAGTGTTCCAAAAATTATGAAATTTGGTGGATAGACTAATTTATACTTGCTCTAGCTCTGGTAAAAATTTGGGCAGTAGTGCTTAAGTAATTTTCAAGTTATAATGCTATCTTGTTATTTTAGGAAATACTTAAATGAATTTTAGTAATTTTTCTACATGTGCAATATTCTTATAACTTTTTGGAGAATGTCGTGGTACACTAAAGTGTCCAAGAAAAATAGGAAATCTGTTGTTTGACACTTTTTAATATGATTTATTGATTATACAAAAATCAGCCTTTTGGGTTGTGAATTTTGTTTAGGGAGTTTCTGTAAATAAATTTAGTTCAAATTTCTACAGTGGTCTCTTTTTGGTTCCTAGAGTCTCCTGTAATTTTTGTAGAATTTTAGGAGTAGTTTACATATATGTTTAAAATTTCACTTAATTACTTAAGTAAATTAAGAAATGGGTTTAAATAAATATTTTAGGTGGGCCAACCTTACTTTCTGGTGTTTTTGTGACCTATTTGAACTTTTGGTAATATTAGTTTGGTCTTATGGGATGTTTGCCACATAAATAAATATTTAATCTTTGCAATTCTAGGTTTTCTGGACAGCTGGTAGTATCTTTGGGTTTGACCCTTAATAAAAGTGTTTGCTGGAAAACTTGTGAATACCAAAGTTGTAGTAAACTTGATAAACTAGCTTGTGTCAAAATTTGGGAGCATTTAGCTTAGTAGTTTAGGAGTTATTGCTGTTTTAAGTGACAGTCCAGAATTGACTGCTCTCTGTTTGGGGAGGACAGATTCTGGAATTTTGGAATTTCGACTAGGTAAACTTTGGAATTAAGTGTTGTGGTCTGAAAATATTTTGTGGTGCATTTCATAAGCTTTCCAGATTGTCTTAGATCATATCTTTTGGAGTTGGGAATCTCCAGTTATGTTAGAAACAAGTAGCTGCTGTCCCGAATGTCTTACTGTGATATTTTGGGTTGGAGGTGGTAACCTAAATAATGTCACTCTTGTATTTGTTAGGTGTTAGGGCCTTAACCGAAGATGAACAACTATACCTTAGGTTGAGTAGATTAGGTAAGTACTTCGCCACCGGAGAAGAGATTTGCACGTAATGGTGAAGTGACTTGAATAGAGTACTTTTACTGTTGAAATGCATTTCATTCCGAGCATGTTGCACCCATTATGCATCCATGATATTTATTGTGCATTCATGCAATAGGTGTTCCTGAGGGGGTAACACTCCTCGAGTTCGAGCCAGCGATACCGGAGGAGGTCCAGGACCAGCCGGAGCAGCCAGAGGAACCAACCGGTGGAGAAGTTCCCGCAGAAGATCTACCCGAGTGTCCTGACCACCGGCCCTCGACCTTTCTGAAAGGCAAGCCCCGGTGCATGCTGAACCTACTGTTTTATAAAGAAATCTTGAGTACTTTTAATTGTTTACTGCATTAAGTTGTAGGAGTTATATGAAAACACTTGTTGCATTATAGCTGTCCTTGTCCAGATATCGTACTTAATCCTATATTAGGTTTAGGCACGTGTAAATGCTTAGCCCTGCTTAGTACGGTAGAAGTCGGGTGATTTTCGGTCATCCGCGAGATGTAGGAAGGAGTCACGAGTGGCTTATGGCTATCGTGGATGGAACCATGCTTAAAAATGAAATTGAGACCGGGCGGTAGTTCGATAGTACAGCCGCAAGACACTTCACGTCTTGGGTGTGGAGCTATGCCCGTCTGAGTCGTTTAAGGACTGATTCGATGTACGTCCTTGAGTCATGTTGAACGCAGTCTAACACTTAGTTGGCCGGATAAGTCGTTCCGACCGCGAAGCCGAGTAATTTGATTCAGGCCGGGAATCGAATGGTAGGTTGCTTCTTGGAGGAGAGAAAGGATGTGCTTGGGGACATTGGCGTGAGACCAAGGGGGGTTAGAGTCCCTATCACCTGGCAGAGTGTCGCCCTTGGGGTCGCGACATCATTCGAACCCACGATTCCTGAATCATATGAAAAGGTGGCTTGTGCGACCCTGGCAGGGGCCTGCGCGGTGAGTGTTAGAAATACCCCTCCAGCTGGATAGGAATTCGATTCGAATCGCCGTCGCTCCCGGTTAGTGAGCACTTGACTTGAGCAACGGCAACATAGATCTCATTAAATGAATCGGTGGTTAAGGGAATGATACAATGTTGCCACAATTCATACCTGCTCTGGATATAATAATGATAATTGTTTGATTATAATCAAGTGCATGCTTAGTACAGGTGCTAAGATAGATGACAGGTAAATGCTAAAAATAAATGCTAGTACAGGTTAAAAGAGTTTAAATTACTTATGCTTTTCCGCAAAAGGTAATGTCAGCCAGCTCCAATTATGAAAGCCTTGCATAATCCTTGGTGTCATCTTATTTCTGGTTTTTGACGGGTAAGTCTAGCTGAGTACATTCCAGTACTCAAGGTTTATTCCCTCCTGTTGCAGATGATATGCTCTACCAAGGCTTCTGCAAAAATTGTCTCCACCCTGCGGGTGACGAAGACTAGATCACTTGGGCGTGATCATCTTTATGTACTTTCCTGATGCTTTTGCGGGTGGTTGATCTTTAGGACTGGCAGTAGTATGTGAACTAATGCGTGTGTTATGCTTCCGCTACTTTATAAACTTGGTTTGTAATATTTGCGACTCCGTGTGTGTGAACTTATTTTGGAACTATTTGTGAAATGTAACGTATGATGTTGTATGTTGAATGATGCGATCTTGGTTGTAAGCAAGTTGGTTTGAAATCATTCGTGGTTTCGATTGACTACCGGGATTATATGGGCTCAAGTTCGAAAATTTGAGCGCTTCGGTGCTTGTTTTTGTACTTGTGCTCTTATAATTTGGTCGGTTCTGTTACACTAATAAAGTAGTCATGTCTAAGCATGGACAATTTATTGGTAAAGGCTATGATTGCGGAGGCTTGTTCCGCCTATCTTTGGCAGATTTTTGTAATAAGTCAGTGAATCATATTTGTGACACGATTAATGATAATTCGAGTGTTCGGCATTCTCGCTTATGTCATGTTAACTTTGGATTGATGTCACGTTTGTCTAGCCTGAATTTAATTCCAGATCTCACTATTGCCAAAGGTTCTAAGTGCCATAGCTGTGTGCAATCTAAGCAACCTCGAAAGCCTCATAGGGCAGCAGAGGAGAGAAACTTGGCACCTCTAGAACTCATACATTCTGATCTTTGCAGAAATAAATGGTGTGTTGACAAAAGGTGGAAAGAGATATTTCATGACTTTAATTGATGATGCAACTAGATTTTGCTATGTTTACTTGCTTAAAACTAAAGATGAAATGCTAGACTACTTTAAAATCTATAAGGCTGAAGTTGAAAATCAACTAGAGAGAAAAATTAAACATCTAAGGTCAGATCGTGGCGGTGAATATTTTCCTATATTATTTGATGAGTTCTGTGCGGAACATGGTATTATTCATGAGAGGACAGCTCCCTATTCGCCCGAATCCAACGGGATTGCCGAGAGGAAAAACCGCACACTGACTGACTTGGTGAATGCCATGTTAGACACTGCTGGTCTATCTAAGGCATGGTGGGGGAAAGCTCTATTGACTGTGAGTCATGTCCTGAATATAATTCCAAACAGAAATAAAGAGACAACTCCATATGAGAATTAGATTGGAAGGAAACCATCACTTTCATACTTGCGCATGTGGGGATGTTTGGCGAAAGTCAATGTCCTAATTTCTAAGAAGCGTAAGCTTGGACCGAAGACTGTGGATTGTGTCTTTCTAGGATATGCTCACCATAGCATTTCCTATAGATTTTTAGTAGTAAAATCTAAAGTTCCTAATATGCATGTGGATACAATTTTTGAATCTCGTGATGCTACATTTTTTGAAAATATATTCCCTATGAAAGATATGTGTAGCAATGCCAGATTTTCCTCTGAGATAGCTCCTGATTTTACTATACCTATTGAATCTTCTATTGAGTCATTTGAGCAACCACCTAAAGAAGTCCTTGAGGAGAATGACAATGAAGTTCCTGCGAGGAACAAGAGACGAAGGATTGCAAAATCCTTTAGTTATGATTTTATTGTATATCTTGTGGATGATATTCCTACCTCTATTACAGAGGCATACGCATCTCTAGATGCAGATGATTGGAAAGAAGTTATTCGTAGTGAGATGGACTCGATTCTTTCTAATAGAATTTGGGAGTTATCTGAGCTACCTTTTGGTTGTAAACCAATTGGATGTAAGTGGGTGTTCAAGAAGAAGCTTAGGCCTGATGGTACTATTGACAAGTACAAGGCTCGGCTTGTGGCTAAGGGTTATACCCAGAAGGAAGGCGATGATTTCTTTGATACTTATTCACCTGTTGCTAGAATGACCACTATTCGAATGCTACTTTCTCTGGCTGCCTCGTATGGTCTTCTCGTTCATCAAATGGACGTGAAGACAACTTTCCTTAATGGAGAGTTGGATGAGGAGATTTATATGGATCAGCCAGATGGATTTGTAGTAAAAGGTGAAGAGCAGAAGGTGTGTAAATTACTGAAGTCTTTGTATGGCTTTAAACAAGCACATAAACAATGGCATGAGAAGTTTGACACTACTTTAACTGGTGCAGGCTTTGCTGTTAATGAAACTGATAGGTGTGTGTATTATCGACATGGTGGGGGCCAATCTGTTATATTATGTTTATATATTGATGATATTCTAATCTTTAGAATAAACATTGATATTATTAATGAGGTGAAGTCTTTTTTGTCAAAGAGTTTTGACATGAAAGATCTAGGAGAAGCTAATATAATTTTAAACATTAAGCTGATTAAGGAAGATAGTGGGATTACCTTGTCACAATCTCACTATGTTGAGAAGGTCTTGAGCCGTTTTGGCTTTATGGATAGCAAGCCTACTCCAACACCTTATGATCCTAGTGTGACATTGAGAAAGAATAAGAAGATTGCAAGAGATCAATTGAGATATTCTCAGATAATGGGTTCACTCATGTATCTAGCTAGCGCAACTAGACTAGATATCTCTTTTGTCGTGTGCAAGTTGAGTAGGTACATGTCCAATCCGAGTGATAATCATTGGCATGCACTTGAGAGGGTCTTGCGTTATCTCAAATGTACAATGAGTTTTGAGATTCACTATTCTGGGCACCCAGCTGTGTTAGAGGGATATAGTGATGCGAACTGGATTTCTGATATTGATCAAATCTATGCCACTAGTGGGTATGTGTTTACTCTTGGAGGTGGCGTAGTGTTATGGAGGTCTAGTAAACAGACTATTTTGACTAAATCTACCATGGAAGCAGAACTTACTGCTTTGGATACAGTTTCTGCAGAGGCAGAGTGGCTGCGTGAGCTCTTGTCAGACTTGCCGGTGATTGAAAAACCAATACCGGCTATCCTTATGAACTGTGATAACCAAACAGTGATCACTAAAGTAAATAGTGCTAAGAATAATGCGAAGTCAACAAGACACGTTAAAAGACGTTTGAAGTATGTCAGGAAGTTGAGAAACTCCGGAGTAATCACTGTGGCTTATGTGCAAACAGACAAGAACCTGGTAGATCCCTTTACCAAAGGGCTATCACGGAATATGATAGAAATAGCATCAAGGGAGATGGGTTTGAGACCCATATGAGTTTACAGTAGTAGTAACCCAATCTTTTTGATCGGAGATCTAGTGACTTAGGATCTAGGAAGAACAAACTATTGGTAAACTGAGGAGAGTATAATTATAACCCTCTCTATGTGAAGATGCAATACTCTCAAAGCGTTGAGGCACTGTATGGTAGGTTGGCTAATGCCTTAACATGTTCTATTGGCTTTAACAAGCGAAGATGATGTCCTACAGAGCATTCTTGAAAGAACATACCTATATGAGTTCGACTGTATAACGTCGCAGTCTATGAGACTTGGGTGGTTTCTAGTAAGCTCATGAAGAGACCAGGGAGTACGACGTATATGCTCCACCTACGGAGTAAGGCTATTGGTAGCCAGGTACTAGTTTGATTTTGAGCAAAGCTTATTCGCATAAAACTTGCAATTCAAGGCATACTCCATTGTTCAAGTTGTGGATGAGTGTAGCTTGAGGTTCTAGGCGGAAGTTCAACTTCACAGTCTCTGCCGAAACACTGGTATATCAAACAGTAGTGAGAACAGACAAATCTCTAAATGAGTATTTGAGATCTGGTGGGGGATTGTTGGAATTTATATGGGCTTGGCCCAATAACCAATTGTGAAATTCCTAATAAATCTCAAAGGCCCATTCATGTGAGCAAGAGGGAACGTGGGAACTCTTTAGTACCACCTTGCTTGTTGAAGTGGAGGTAGTCATACTTAAATATGGAAGTCCTCTCCACTTCCTCAAGTCTAGTGTGAGGAAGAGTAAGAGAAGTCCACACGCGTGCGCTCGCTCGCCGGGTCGGACAGGGCGAAGGGCGCGGGTGCGCGGCACCTGCGTGAATGGTCCGCCGAAATCCGGCTCCTCGCCTTGCGGGAGCACGATCTCCTTTTGCTGTTTTCGTTTTTTTGATTTCTTGGCCTTCAAGTTGTATGAGTCCTAATCGGTTACAAATTACGAGTCCTAAATCAATTTAGATCGTGATCGCGACACGAGATTGGTTGGACAGGACTATATAAGCAACCTGCCGGCCATGCCAAAACGTATCCAGTTGAGCTAGGGTTTTTGCCTCTTCTCGCTATTGCACCGCCGCTGTAGCTACTCCAATCCGATCGCTTGCGTGCACCGGCGACCGGGTGAGTAGGTCTCTGAAACTCTCGTCTTTGCGATCCTGCACTGGGAGAAGGCGAATAAGGTTTTTGGGAAGCGTTCTTCGCGCGACTGCTCCCAAAGCTTCCACAACGGCTCGTCTTTCAAAGGGTGCATCGGCGCGCCGGCTTCGTCGTGCTAGAGCTCGCGGGATCGTCATCAAGAATACTCCTCCGCCTCTCATCGATGACTTCGATGACGACTTCAACATCGACGACATCGACATCAGCGATCTCGCTCCATCACCACCGCCAGCCATATCTTCAACATCATCTACTACTACAATCGAAAGGTATAATTCTCTTGATCTAATCTTGACGTACGTACAATCTAATCTATCTGCTGGACTATCAATGCTTGCCATGTTGATGCTGTAAAATATGCTGATCTACTATACTAGTATGTCATACATGTTTAATCTAGTTCATATATTTGCCATGATTTATGTTCTAGATTTAATCATGCTTTTAATCTGAAAATTGCCTAATTCTTTAACCATGCGTACATTGGTGCCATCTCCTATCCTCCAAATGATACCCTTCTCCATTGCTCTTAATCCCCTCACCAGGCTGCGCCAGGTGTAGGAGATCCCAGGACCTTCCCTTGCTGCCCATAGGTTCCCATCGGGCCAATATTTCGTCTTCAGTAAGCGTGAACACAACGAATCAGGGCTCTGGATTAGGCGCCAGCACTGCCGAGCTAGCATTGCTAGATTAAATAGGTGGAGATCTCTGTACCCAAGACCACCCTTCTCCTTGCGACATGATAGTGTTTGCCATGATATCCGGTGCATCTTCTTCTCCTTCTCCTGCTGCGCCCACCAAAATCTGCAGATCATTGTGCTAATCTCATCGCATAACGATTTGGTAAGATCAAAGCATGACATTACATAACTCGGTATTGCCTGCGCCACAGCCTTGATTTAAGTTTCCTTCCCAGCTCTCGACAATAATCTCTCTTGCCACCCCTGGATGAGCTTCCAGACTCTATCTTTGAAATAGCCAAACAATTTGGAGCGAGATCGTCCCATATATACCGGAAGACCAAGGTACTTGTCACTCCTAGCTTCCTGCCCCAATCCTGTGACCACACGCATCGCCGCGGGTTGACTTCTTCGCTTCGCCTTCCCTTCGCCTACGGTCACGCCTCACCTATAAAACGCGCCTTCCATCGCTCTTCCGCTTCCATTCGTTCAACTCCGATCCCAGCAAACAACATCATCTCCTTTCTCCTCCTCTTCCTCATCGATCTGCTCTAAGGCAACATCTCAACTGACGGTTACCGTCGACCTCGCTCCTCCGATCCGATCACACGCACAAGCAGCCCGCAGCATGGAGGTCTCGTCGTCCTCGGCGGCGGCGGAGGTCCCCCACTACTTCCTCTGCCCGATCTCGCTGGAGGTCATGCGCGACCCGGTCACGCTCGCCACCGGCATCACCTACGATCGCGCCAGCATCGAGCGCTGGCTCTTCACCGACGGCCACGCCACCTGCCCCGTCACGCGCCGCGCGCTGGCGCCCGCCGAGATGGACGCCACGCCCAACCACACGCTGCGCCGCCTCATCCAGGCCTGGTGCGCCGCGCACCAGGTCGAGCGCTTCCCCACGCCGCGCCCGCCGCTCGACTCGTGCCGCGTCGCCGCGCTCCTCGACGAGGGCCGGCACGGCGGGGACCGCCAGGCGGCCGCCGCGCTCAGGGAGATCAAGGCCGTCGTCGCCGAGAGCGAGCGCAACAGGCGCTGCGTCGAGGCCACGCCGGGCGCCGTCGACTTCCTCGCCTCACTTGTCACCAAGCACTCCTCCACGTCTAACTCTTCATCAAAGCGCGCCAGCAGCCAGCAAGACGCCGCCGATGACTTCGTGCTGGATTCTCCGACCTCCAAGAGCTCGCCCGCGGAGGACGCGCTCGGCGTCCTCTACTCGCTCAAGCCCTCTGAGCGGAGCCTTGCCCAGATCATGGAACGGGACGGAGACTTCCTCGACACGCTGGCGTCCGTCCTGCGCCGCCCGAGCTACCGGTCGCGCGCCTACGGCATCCTTCTCCTCAAGGCGATGACGGCGGTCATGACGCCGGCGCGCCTCATGACGGTGAGCTCCAGCCTGGTGCAGGAGGTGGTGCGCGTGGTCTCTGACCGGATGTCCTCCAAAGCTGTCCGCGCGGCGCTGCACGTGCTGTGCCGCCTCTGCCCGTGGGGCCGGAACCGCGTCAAGGCCGTCGAGGCCGGCGCCATGGCCGCGCTGGTCGAGCTGCTCCTCGACGAGGGCGGCCGCTGCGTCACCGAGCTAGCCGTGGTGGCCATCGACCACCTCTGCGGCTGCGCGGAGGGCCGCGCGGATCTGGTGGCGCACCCGGCGGGGCTGGCCGTCGTGTCCAAGAGGGTCATGCGGGTGTCCGTAGTCGCCACCGAGAGCGCCGTGCGCGCGCTCCACGCCGTGGCTAAGCACTCGCCGACGCCCTCGGTGCTGCAGGAGATGCTCGCCGTCGGTGTGGTGTCAAAACTTCTGCTGGTGCTGCAGGTCAATGCTGGCGAGAGGGCCAGTCTCAGGGCAAAGGAGATGCTAAAGACACACGCTAGGGTTTGGAAGGACTCGCCATCCCTCCAAACATACCTGAGGGATTCTTACCCTTGCTGATATATACACAATATACTACTACTACGTTATGTACATTACATGGATATTTGTAGCCAAAAGGAGCACACATTTTGATTCTCCTTTTTAAGTTTGTCTATAAA
This sequence comes from Saccharum hybrid cultivar R570, assembly GCA_038087645.1. Classification (NCBI taxonomy): domain Eukaryota; kingdom Viridiplantae; phylum Streptophyta; class Magnoliopsida; order Poales; family Poaceae; genus Saccharum; species Saccharum hybrid cultivar. The sequence goes on along the minus strand of JAQSUU010000190.1, from coordinate 3,697,927 downwards.
TCATTTTATTACTTAGTACATGTACAAATTCTTTCATTTTTTTTAAAAAATGTAAAACGTCCTTTAGAGAGACATTATATACTCCCTCCATCCCAAATTATAAGACATTTGACTTTTTTGACACCAAGTTTGACCACTCGTCTTATTCAAAAATTTGTGCAAAATATCAATTCTTTTATTATGGCTTGATATATTAATAAAAGTTCCTTAAGAATGACTTAAATTTAACTATGTTTGTACAAATTTTTTAAATAAGACGAGTGGTCAAACTTGCGCTCAAAAAAGTTAAACGTCTTATAATTTGGGATGGAGGGAGTACTCTCTAAAGTATAAAATGTATCTATTGTTCACTGTAGGTCCTTAGATAGTTGTACATTTGAAATAAATCAAAAGCTGTACATTCTTGATTCAATTTCATTGTATGTGTTAACTGTGTGATACTAGTTCTAGCTATTACTGTAGGAAATAGTTTTGCAATTTGTTAGTATGCTGTATATATGCATATGTACTGTCTGCATATCTACAAAATCCACATCTGCTTGCTAACCGTGCTGCTGCAAGAGGTGGTTCAATTGTATAATATATGTAGTATTTTCTATTGTTGGATTTTGCTAAGAAATAAGTTAGCTCTTTGTTTAATTTCTTGCTACCATTAAGAAAAAGGTATAAATTATGGAGCGGCTAGAGGTGCAACATAAGAGCATCTCCAAGAGTTTGTCAAATTTCACTTGGCAAATCTTGTGATTTGGCAAGTGGCTAAAACATATAACAAGTGAAAAAAGATTGTATCTCCAATAGTTTGCTATTTAGGTTTGGTAAAATTAAAAAAGTAGGCCCATATCCAACCAACAGATCAACTGTTTTTCGCCGTCTCTTCGCCTGGCCGTGCGTCGCGACTTCTCGCCTGGTCGCACAACGCAGCTCCACGCGTGAACTAGTTCATGCACCGATCGGTGAACTGGCTGCCTTTCTCCCTGTATTTCATGTGAACCAAGTGCACTAGAGAAAAGAGGGAGAGGGAGGTGATGTGGCGTCTTCTGATTGGAGTAGCCAACGTGGCCTAGGAGTGGATGGCCTCGGATGCCTTCGCTTCAGTCCGTCGGTCATCCCTGTCCTTTCCTCGTCATCGTGAGCGGAGCGAGTAGTAGAGAGGGGAAGGGGAAGGGAGAGAGAGAGAGAGAGAGCAGGTGGAGGCGCAGGACATGGCGACGATGCAGGGTGGTTCTGGCGGTGCTTGGCTCCAGAGCAGCAGCGGCGGTGCTGCCTGGGGTCACGGTGAGCGCGGGCCAGGGCGGAGGCGGTGGTGCAGAGGCGCGGGGTGAAGCGGACGGAGCAGAGCGGGGCGGTGTGGTGGGACAGCAGTGAAGCGGTGGCGGGATACGCTGCGGCGGCGGGTGGAGCAAGACGAGGCGGGGCAAGGAGGTAGGATGGTGATGGGCTGCGCGGTGCTCCGTGTTCCTCGACAGCATCCCGGAGGTTGCCGTGGTGAGGTCACAGGCGAGCACGACGGCGGCGGTGTCGAGCCCCTTGACTTCGGTGACTCGGTGCTACGGCGGCAGCGCCCGGGCGGCCTCGGCGTGGAGAGCTCGGCGGCGCTCGGCTTCCGCAGCGAGGACGGGCGGAGGGCGCTGGGCGACTCCGTCGAGATCTGATCGATTCGAGTCCTGGGGCCACGGTGAAGTTTCCTCGCGCGCGCGGGAGAGGAGTTGGCGGCGGCAGAAAACGCGATGGCAAGTGAAGCCCAGCGCGCAAATATGCGCGTGCGGACCAGTTGGATGGCAAGTTGCCAACTTTGCCAAGTCCATTTGCCAAGCCATTGCAGAAGGATTTTTCTTGTTTTGCCAAAAATTGTGGGATGACAAGTTGATTTGAGGAACTCTTGGAGATGCTCTAAGAACGCGGATCAAGCATATTTCCCTTTGGTGGAACCTGCCAAAAGTGTTAAAATCATCGATTTAGTATAGGTGTTCGTATTTTTCTAAAACTATTGCATGATTTAAAGACGATATCTTTTAGTAGTAGACAATATATCCGTCTACATCGAGACGTCCATGATAATTTCATCAATTTTAGGATCCCTTGGCTTTTTTTTTGAAACGAATCCCCTGGCTTGGTCTCTCTAGGTTTTTTTTTGCGACGGGAGAGAAGTATTATATTAGATAATAGCTGGGTACATTAACACATTACAAGCACTTTGGATTACACAAATATCCAGAAATTGATTTTCATCTAAATTGTACTCACGCTGTGAATAGCTCAAGATCTCAAAACTCAACCTATACAACACTTTGCAGTATGGATGACCGCACAGGCAAACACTCGGCCAAAGGCCTGAGAACAAATGCCCAACGAACGACGGCCAACATTCATGTAGGCGGAGTTGATAAACTTCTTCTTTCTGGTGTCTTCCTTCTTCTTCTTTCTGCCACCGAAAAATGAGGAAGACTGATCTGAAACATATCTCCCTAGTTCTTCATCGTGGCCAGATCTAACCACAATAAAACGAAGAAGAGACCGGAGAAAATTATTCCATGGCGGCCACACCATCTCCGCCTTGATGTCTCTCTAGGGTTGGGCGTGTATATAAGTATGTGTCTTCGCATACAAGATTTCCAGAAAAAGAAAACATAAGAAAGATGGGCACTATAATATCAGGTTGAAATTATGTTATCCCATTAGTTAATTATTACTTAACCAAATTTAGTTTTGATATTTACTTGGAATTGTATCTTAATTAGAATTGAATCTTTAATCCTTTATGAGATTTGTGAACAAACTTCATGTGTAAGTGGTTCAATAGCAATACCCCTTCCGTTCCAAAATTATAAGATGTTTTGGTTTTTCTAGATTCATTACTCTTGTTATGCACTTTTTCATGTCTATTTCACCCGTACTTATTGTTTTGGAGGCTGCTACCATCTACACAACGCTCAGATTCGGTGGCAGGATCCTACTGCCATTGATGGGTAAGCCAACATTATAAAACTATTCGAGTTTATGACAGTTTGGTTTGCTATTGCTTTCGTTTGATTGCTGCAAAATACCACCTGAATGACAATGATGCACCTTTCACTTGATTTCTCTCGCAGCCATTGTCCGCTTCTAGATGACTTTAAGTAGCTAGCTGCACACACACACCCTAGCAAGAAATCAGAGCATGCATAGATCATTTCAGCTAGCTACCATATAAGACTGTTTTTTTGAAGGGAAAATGAATACAAGTCACATGCTTGGGTCAATTGGATCAACCGAACATGCATGACTTTTCGTCAGGGAGAGCGCGAGAGGAAACAGCAGCGCTGAATGCCTCAATCTATCAGCTGCTACCATCCCTTTCTCTAGTTTCCCTGGAAAAAAAAGAAGACACAGAAGTCCTTACGGAAGGTAATAAAATTTACAAGTTTCTCAGAAATGAAACAGCACAGCTGAACGCCTCAATCTGATTGTCTGAAAAAAAATAGAATGAAAGGTATGCTTGTCTACATGTCTGTGAAAATCGCACGTCAGATGCCATGCATGTTCTCCCGGCTGAGCGAAGCGCTAGTTTCTGCAAGTTCAACATTCATATGCACAGGCTACGAATAAATCAAACCTGATTGAAGAAGCTGCAACAAACACAATTAGTTAATTGCTTCAAATTTCAAAACAAGGACCCGTTAAAACCATAAATGTACATTAATTGGGACCAACTAGTTGAAAGGCAGAAACAATAGTCAAATGCTTATCGTCCTTGTTATTACAGCCCACAGTTACTTATTATGCTGGCAACGATGATAGATAGTAGCTAGAGAGAAGACAATTCAGTCCACCGAATCTTCAATTCTGCTGCATATATTTCATGGGAAGCTAAGCATGTTGACAGTGATCCTCAGTTACCAGCAAGTTTGACTACTCGCCCTTCAACTTTGATGTTCGATCGTAATGTCCTTGTACTTGTAGCAGGCAGCTGCAACTCTGCTACAATATGCAGAGACACAAACACGCTGCCTCTCTGCAGCCACATGAAGTATCCCGGCGGGTGGGTCAAACATGTCAAAGCAAAATAAAAGTTTCGATACCACCAGACTACTGTCATGGGATTTTGGACACACATTGCATGAGCGCAGGCTGCAAGGGTCGTCACAGAGCCTGCGGGGACATCACTGCCCATGACCCGATGTTTATTGACGCACTACTGCTCGCATCAACAGATGAGAGATGCATGCATGCACCTCTCCACTGTCGTGCGTGTGCCTTATTATGAAAATCAAATCTGCAACCGTAGTACGATTAAAATTCTTAAGGACATGAGCTGACGGGCCAACCTTATTTTTAGGTATATACTCTCTTCCTCCCATAATACAATATCTTATAGGATCTAAAATTTATCCAAAATATTTGATCTTCTCATTTGTCAATACTCTTTTATATTTTTGCAATATACATCTCCATCTCTGCTTCTCCCTCTCTCTCACCTTCTTTTTTGTGTGTGCATTTTTCGCTTCTCCTTAATTCTCATGTCCAAACCTATAAGATCTTTTATTAGGAAACGGAGGGAGTATATGTGTAGCTTAATCAGGAGAATGGAAGAATGAAATGAACCTACGGCTAGCTAGCTGCTAGCGCCATGAGAGAGATATGGTCCAACTACTCCAAGTCTCTCCAATAATACAAGTGCGATAAATAATATTGTATGAGCTAGTCGGCAGCTCCACTTGGGCATTAGAGAAAACGACATCGCGAAAGCGGTTTCCAAGCAACTGAATTTCTTCTCCATTAATTCTTCGCCTAGATGTATGTCCTCACTGTCACTGAGGTTGCGAAAGCGTGGTTTGCAAGCACAACATCAGGCCTGCAGATTTTTCACAGCAAATGCCCCCAAACGGCCAAACCGGCCACCACTAATCCAATCTAGCCTGCATTCCAGACCCAACCCACAGAAACCCCCGAGAACGCGACGAGGCACCTAAACACTACCCTTCCGAACCCCTCGGAGATTTAACGAAGATTCGCTAATCTACCAACGGAGATTGGCTGGCAAGAGTCCGGGGAGAGCTGCTAGAGAGATTATGCACGGGCATGAAGCCGTCGAGCATGACTTGCACGAGGCCCGCCCAGAATTGGCGACCGCAATCTATCCCCCATCCCAACCGTACCCAATTATTTATTTCACGCGCGCGTGCCTTCGCGGTTGACAACAACACGAGTGCTATTGAGTTGCCTGAAAAAGGATGAAAAATATACTGTAGCACGTTTTGGTTTTATTTGGTAAATAGTATCCAACCATTGACTAATTAGGTTCAAAACGTTCGTCTCGCAAAGTACAACCAAGCTGTACAATTAGTTTTAAATTTTATCTACATTTAGTATCGTAAGTTTGATGTGATGGGAAATCTTGTTTTTGCATAGTGCTTTTTTTTTAAGGAACTAAACACAGCCGATGATGCTGTGCTGGTTAAAGTCAAACTGGCCTGGCCGACATGCGGGCCCCGGCCCATCGCCCATTGGATCGCGTGGCCACTTCACGCGCTTGCTGCTTGCCGCCGGCAGCTTCCATCTGGACGACGCCGACGCGCGTCTGATTTGGTTCCATTGCATTTTACGTATTTATTATTTCGCTCTGCGTAGGTACCGTGTAATCTATCGTAGTACTACTCTTTATTCCTCTCATAATTAGACAAATGACGTGCCGACACGCAGTTAACGAATTATAATCTAGCGCTGTAGGAACAGGACGGACGTCACCACACCAGCTTTTGTGTGCGCATGCATCTTCTTTTTTTCCCTCTCTATATAAAATAAAATCTTCGCCGACAGGGTACGGTGGCCGTACTTCCTTTATTTAGACAACATTTTGAAAAGTGTTTAAGCATTGCAAGAAACAGTGGGAAACAGGGAAACAAACAACAACACCCTCCCCTCACCCCCATATTCATTTTGCATTATATTGTATCATAGAAGGCACCATGGTGCTACCTTAATTGTCAATGGTGGGTTATGCCATACAAGTCCATCAGCCTGTGCCCCTCTCCACGGGTTAATTATAAATTGAAAGTTTATATGCAATACCTAAAACTCAAAGAAAATATTTATCTTTGCGCACGCTATCTCTCTCTCTCTCACTCACTATGCTTATTTTTTCAAACACAATACACATATAGATGCTCTGTAGTCTCTATCAAGTCATGGTAAACTTATCAATTACTCTGTTTTTTCTATCTAAATTCACAGTTTTCTCCCCTTTGCACGGCACCACCAGATCTCTTCAATGACTAGTTATGGTGGCTCTTATTGTATCTCATGTTTCATGACGTCATGGATTTTAATTTTGAATTTCAAATTTTTACTTAATAGTTGCTATTTCCTCTATTCCAAATTATAAGACGATTTAGCTTTTCTAGATACATACCTTTGTTATGAACATAGATATATACTAAGTCTAGATACATAATAAAAGCACCGTATTTAGAAAAGCCAAAACATCTTATAATTCGGAAAGGTGGGAGTACTATTTTTTTATACCCAAGTTAAGTTGTAACTCTTGTTAGGAATTTAGGCAATTTCATGTTAAAATTAATCTAGAAAAATAATAACAAATTTATGATGGAAAAAATGTGCACGTGTATGATTTTACTACTACTCAGATTAGCAGCAAATATTTTGATGAACATCGTACTGATCATGGCGAAAAAGAGATTGAACTTAACAAATTTGAGAACAGAGATGTACCCGGCGGAGGGACCCATGCCCAAAGCACCGGTGGCTCCAGACCCACTCATGGTGAGTTGGTCGAAGTCGCGGACCACAGTCGGTGCAGGAAGATGTATGTCATGCCGTCCCTTGAACGTCCACCGAGAAGTAGACGAAGCCGATCCGAGGAAGAAAGGGCACCACTAGGAAGGAGATGAAGGCGTTCCGATGAAGAAGAAAACGGCTAGCAGTCGCGGAGATGCTCCCCGAAAACCTGATTGCCCGCACACACCTGAGAAGATGTCCCGATGCGAACGCCGGTTCCGGAGGCCTGCTCTCCCAACTCTCCGTGCGCGCAGAGGATTGGGACAGGAATGACAGAGAGCAGCACAATAGCAGCGTGGTGATGTTCTTGGTTATGTGTTCTACTCTCACGAACAAGAGAAGCAGTCCCTCTTTTATGCGGCAACAGACAAAGATGAATAGCCAGGCCCTTGAAGAGATAGCGTCATCATAGCGCGTCTGTTACCAGTAACTTATGAAACCGATAATTCAATTGTCCGTTACCAGTAACAAAAACACTAAGACATCATGACACACTAGCATATAATGGTCATCAACATGCACTTGACACACATCAAGACGTCAGTTTTATTAGTGTCATAAAGGACCATGCTTGTTACACCCAACATTAACCATAGTCTTGGAATTATTCTTTGATTTAATTATTGAATAAAAATGGATCAGGTCTAATTAAATCTAACAATCCCCACCAAATTCCAAGACATAAAAAAATGCTCTCAACTGCTAATGTTGGATATACTGGTTTTTTCAATAGAGACTATTAAGTTGAACATCCATCTAGAACAAAGGTTACAATTCTTCACAAATGAACAACAGACTATGCCTTGAATTAACAATTTTGTGCGAAATAAGTTTCACCTAAGTCATTTACTGATACAAGGCTGCCTAAAGCATCCCCTTTGGTTGGAGCATATAAGTCAAACTCCTGGGTCTTTCATGAGTATCTAGAGATCACCTAGATCTTATAGACTGTGACTAGCAGCCGAACTCATATAGGTGTGTTTCTCAAAAGATGTTCTATAGGACAATATCTTTGCTTCAGCGAGCCACTTTAAAACACATTAAGGTATAAAACCAACCTGCCTTACAGAAAAGGAAAGAAGTGCATCTGACATGGGTTTAGTTAAGGGTCTTTCCTCACGGTCTACCCCTCGCTTGTTTCACCATTTTTCTTCACGGGATCTCCGATCACACAGAACAAGTTACCACTGTAACACCTCTGGTGTTTTGACCTAGAACTAAAACTTGACATGTCATCATATGCATTGCAAAGCATTCTTAAAGTAGAGAATTTTAAATGCATTCACTAAATAAAGTTTCATTTCGTAAGTTGTTATTTTATGTGGTTCAATGTGATTAAAAACCTAAATAAAGATCATGACCACAAGGGTCAAATTTCATGTGATCATGTGAGACCATGTGTCATTTGACTCAAATAACCCTAATGGGCCATGTTTTTGGTCAGAAACCATAATTAAGTCAAAAGGTAAATAAATAAAATTGAATTTAATTCAAACCATAAATATACCTTTTTGCCCCTTTTTCCATTTAAAAATATATTTGGAATTTGGGGGTATGACAAAAAGAAAAGTTGAAGCTTAACTCATAAGGATCAACTTTGGTATTTAAAGTTTTCAAAGTTTACATATAAAATTTGGAGTAATTTTGAAATGATTCAAATACTTAAATGTACCCCAAATTCAAATTTGAAAATGGAGGCAAAATTTGGAAATGTTTCTTAAAACAAAGTTGTAGAGTTTGAAAAGTTGAGCAACTTTTATTTTTGGAGATTTTCAACTTCTTTAGAAAATTTGAGAGTAATTTGTAAAATGAACTTAGTGGCAATTCTGTAATTAATTTGAAATTAAGTCGGAACAGCTCGCCACCTCCTGCTTGCCGCCGCCGATCATCTCTCACCGCTTCCTCGCACGCAGGCACGTCACCGTCGTCGTGGCATCTTCGTCGTGTGCTTTCGAAGCCAGACGAGCTCTTCCCGGCTATAAATAGCCTCACCGCCGCCGTCAATCTCCTCCTTTCCCTCCTCTTCTTGCCGCCGACGACACCACCGCGCTCGCGAAATACGTCCTCGTCGTAGCATCCCGAGCCAATTGCGTCTGCCAACACTTCCGCCTTGCCCTGTTGCTCCTTCCAAGACTGATCACCTCGCCCCTGGCAGTCCAGTGCCACCGCGCAGCGTCTTCTTCCTCGGAGCCGGCCGGAGTACCACCACCGTCGACCTCACCGTGGCCAGATCGTTCCAGAGCGTCTCTGTCTTCACCGAGCACACCGGGGCGTGTTCGTGGTGAGATCCTGAACGTGTTACTCTCTTCGCTTCAGACTCTACCGTGATGTAGCCGGAGATACATCGTGAACCGCCGTGTTTTCACCGACGTGGCCGCCATGGCCGGCGTGGTGCCTCCTCTGGTGTGCCCGCTGCTGGTCCGAGAGTCGGAATAGATTCACGGGGTTATGTTGATCACGTTAGTGCCGACCACCTCGCCGGAGCTTCACCGACGGCGCATTTTGGCCGGTCGGAGTCGGCAGCGCCGCCTCGCGCTCGTGTGTGTCGCTGACGAGTGGGACCCTGCTGTCAGCGAGAGAGAGAAAGAGTACAGAGAGTTTTCTTAATTTCTGATATTTTGAATAGTGCAGCAACTTTGGAATTTTGTAGTAATTTATTTAAAGCTCCAAAAATTCTGAAATTTTGTGTGTATCTTGTTTACATGTTCTATTATGGTTTAAAAATATGAAACTTGAAATTTGAATAAATATTTAATGTTCAAAAATGCAGTCAATTAATTAATAAATGCAATTTTCACAATTTTTGTAGACCACAGTATAACTCCAAAAATTATGAAATTTATTTTGGTACACTAATTTGTCATAAGTAAGCTTGTGTAAAATTTTTAAGTCATTTGGAACAAGTGCAGTTTTAACTTAATTCTAAATTAATTCAAAAATAGATAAAAATAAACCCTAAGTGTAGGTTTAGGGTTTGATCTTGCTTTGGTCATGTTTTGTGACCAGTAGGGTTTCAAGATCAGTTTAGTTGAGTCACTTAGGTCATAAGCCCTAGGTCATTATGGTTGATTAGGGTTTAGTTGATGAATGATTTCATTCATTAAGCGTAGAACTAGAAGTGAAACTTAAGGTAGTTCTTTAGAAGAGTGTAGGATTCCTTAGTCAACATTTTTGTGTGGTCCTTGATGGTAGAATTGAAAGTTAGTTTTGTTAGCTTGCAACTGTACTGTGAAGGAAAGTTGTACTCAAGGTGTTGACACATTTCATGCATCATGAAAGCATCATGTTTACATTATCATCATGTTGAAGCATATGTTATTATTTTGTGTAGAATCCGAGAGTGAACCATTTCTAGTTGAGCAAGTGGTGGAAGAATCCCCGGTTGTCTCAGGATTTGATATTTGTGGTGTTGACCCAGAACCCGAGATCATCAACGAAGGCAAGCCCCGGTTTATGCATTAAACCATTACCTTGTTTACTTTAAAAAGTTTATCACCTATGTTACTTATTGCATTAAATTGATTAGTTTAAATGTTACCTACTTGATGCATTGCCTACCTTGTTAATTGTTTACCATCCTTGAAGATGATTTTATTTACAAATGCATAGAATGCTTAGTATGTTTTATGGTAGGCTTTCAAAGTAAAAGTTTCGATACAATCAAAGATGGCATAACGGCCAAAGAAAGAAAGAAGATAGAATAAACTAGAGACTAGTCGGGTGACTTATCTTGAATGTTGGGTAATGTTGCTGACTATGTCGCTTAAAGGCCACTCATTGTGGATCTTCTGAACGAGACACTTTGTAGTACTAGTCACATACTCTGGTAAGCCTACTTCAGCTAATCCGATACTAAGACGAATGCCCACGCACTGGGAGTGGAGAGATGGTGGGAGTAGCGTGTACCCTCGTAGCTAGAATGTGGCCAAATTTGAGGTGTGTTGTGCTCTCGGGTGGCGTGGAGATGGCTTAGTATGGGAGGATCCGGTAGCGAGGTTGATATATGCAAGATTAAGTTCTACATATGTCGTGTGATAAGGAACCCCCAGCTAGGACTTGAATCAATTCAAATTGCCGGTGCTCCACGGATATGGAGACTCGATTCATTACAAAAGCAATGCAGGACTGGTGATTTACTAAAACTTGAGAAACAGAATGAAATGAGGAGGATTGGAACATGGGATATGAACACTTAGTTTGAGGTAATAAACTAAGAAGACTTCGGGGTAAAACTTGAAAATAGGATCAAGAATAGTAAGCTTTTGGCAAAGAACTTTTGAATCTTGCTACATCCTTTCCTTGTCCCAACACCTGCATCCCTAAAGTCCTTCGCCCCCTTTTACGTCAGGTTAGTCTTGTTGAGTACTTTTGTACTCAGGGTTTGTTAACCCTTGTTGCAGGTGAGTCGCATGCGCAGGCTTGTTTTGGTCCCTGCTGCATGTCTGTGTTTGAAGTCGATGACGATGAGGAATGATGGATGGCCTTTGGACAAGGTGCTAGTTTGTGTGAAATATGATGTTATGTAATATTATCCCGCTACTATGGTTATATGACACTATCTTTTGTAAATTTGAACAACTGGTTTGTAATAATAAAACGTAAGTCTTTCGCTTTTTAATCTATGATATGTATATTGAAACCGGTTGTAATCTGCGATGTCTGTGATTGGGATCCTATTCGAAAAAGATTCATGGATGATTTGGGTTTTCCAAGGACACTCGACAGACCTATTAAGTTGTTAGGAACTTGTGTACGCTATCAGAGGTATGTTGAGACAATGATAGGTGCACGTGGGCCCGATTTCTTAGGAGGTTCTGCCACAACCACCATGATAGACTTCATGTGGGTCTCAAGCCCATTTCACTTGATGCACTATCACATTACGTGACAGTCCGTTAGTGAATTGATCTGCCATATTTTTAGACGTGTGGACATAGTCCAACGCTATCACTCCAGAGTTTCTTAATTTTCTGACAGATTTTAATCTCCGCTTAAAGTGCCTTGTGGACTTCATGTTGTCCTTAGAATTGTTTACCTTAGTTATCACAGTTTGGTTGTCATAGTTTATAGAAATAGCCTATATAGGTTTCTCTACAACCGGTAAATCTATAAGGAGTTCACGAAGCCACTCGGCCTCAGCGCCAGCGGTGTCTAATGCTGTGAGTTCTGCTTCCATAGTTGACTTCGTTAAAATAGTCTGCTTGCAAGACTTCCATGAAACTGCGCCACATCCAAGTAAGAACATATATCCGCTTGTGGCATAAAGTTCATCAGCATCAGCAATCCCATTAGCATCACAAAAACCCTCTAGTACCTTCAGGTACCCGGTATAGTGAATGCTATAGCTCATAGTACCTTTTAGATAGTGTAGTACTCTCTTAAGAGCACGCCAATGACTATCTCCTGGTTTTGACACAAACCGGCTTAGTTTGCTCACAGCAAACGAGATATCAGGCCTCGTGATGCTAGCCAGATACATAAGCGAACCAATGATTTAGGAGTATCACAATTGATCCCTTGCTATTCTTTGATTTTTCCTTAATAGCACACTAGGGTCATAAGGCGTAGGAGCAGGTTGACAGCCACTAAACCCAAAGCGACTCGATACCTTTTCCACATAGTGGGATTGTAAAAGTATAATCCCATCATTGCCTTCTCTTAATAACTTGACATTAAGAATAACATCAGCTTCTTCCAAGTCTTTCATCTCAAAATTATTAGACAATAGGTCTTTAACCTCCTGAATCACATTAAGGATGGTTTCAAAGATCAGTATGTCATCAACATATAAACACAAGATCACTCCTTCGCCCCCACCATACCAATAGTATACACATGTGTTAGCTTCATTCACAACAAAGCCAGCATATGTCAAAGTTCTGTCAAACTTCACATGCCACTGCTTAGGAGCTTGTTTTAGGCCATATAAGGACTTCAATAACTTACACACCATGCCCTCTTGACCATTTGCTACAAATCCATCGGATTGATCCATATAGATCTCCTCCTCTAACTCAAAGCTGTCTTTATATCCATCTGATGAATGATAAGACCATGAGAGACAGCTAGAGAAAGTAACACTCGAATTGTGGTTAATCGAGCAATAGGTGAATAAGTATCGAAGAAATCTTCACCTTCTTTCTAGGTATAACCCTTGGCCACAAGCATTGCCTTGTACCTATCAATTGTACCATCAGGCCTAAGTTTTTTTTTTCTTGAACACCCATTTGCATCCTATTGGTTTACATCTATAAGGACGATTAACAATTCCCCAAGTTCCATTAGACATAATTGAATCCATCTCACTCCGTACTGCTTCCTTCCATAAGTCAGTATCAGAAGAGGAATATGCCTCTTCAATGGTTCTTGGTATGTCATCCATAAGATACACAATGTAGTCATCACCAAAAGACTTTGCAGTCCGTTATCTCTTACTCTTTCGAGTGACTACAATGTCATCCTCCTTGGGACTGTGAACATGGGGTTCCTCAGAATGTTCTATCGAAATAAATTGCTCATGGAAAATTATAGATTCATGACTAGTTATGCTAGGTGCATTTTTCATAGGAAATTCACTTTCAAAAAATGTAGCATCTCTGGACTCCATGATAGTACCAACATGCATGTCAGGTACACCAGAATTTATAATTAAGAATCTATATCCAACGCTATGAATAGCATAACCAAGAAAAACATAATCAATAGTTGTAGGTCCAAGTTTGCACTTTTTGTTAATTGGCACATTCACTTTGGCCAAACAACCCCAAGTGCGTAGATATGAGAGATTTGATCTTTTCTTTTTCTATTCCTCAAATGGTGTGATTTCTTTATTCTTTGTAGGAACTCTATTTAGGACATGTTGCCAAAATAGCCTCACCCCACCATTCCTTAGATAGACCCGTTGTCTCTAACATGGCGTTAACCAACTCAGTTAGAGTGCGGTTCCTTCTTTTGACAATCCCATTGGACTGTGGTGAATGTAGCGGTGTCCTTTCATGAATAATTCCATGTTCTACATAGAATTTAGAAAATTCACTTGAAAAGTATATTCCACCATGATCAGACCTTAACCATTTAACTTTCCTCTCAAGTTGATTTTCTACTTCAGCTTTATAGATTTTAAAATAATGCAATGCTTCATCCTTTGTTTTTAATAGGTACACATAGCAAAATCTAGTACAATCGTCTATAAAAGTCATGAAGTATCTTTTACCACCTTTAGTCAACTCTCCATTCATCTCGCATAGATCGGAGTGAACTAGTTCTAATGGCACCAAGTTTCTCGCCTCCGCAGCCTTGTGAGGCTTACGAGGTTTCTTAGATTGCACATACACATGGCACTTAGAACCTTTGACCAAATTAATTTTTGGGATTAAACTCAGATTTGTAAGCCACGATAGACAACCAAAATTAACATGACACAGACGTGAATGCCAAATATTTGACTCATCAGGGATAATAGCATAGTTCACAATCTTGTTACACATATCATCATGAAAGGATACACGAAACAAGCCTCTGCAATCATAACCTTTGCTAACAAAAGTACCACTTTGACAGTACACATTTGTTGGACTCGAAGGCAATTTTATAACCATCTCGACAACATTGAGAGCCGCTAACTAGATTCTTTTTGATGGAGGGGACATGCTGCACATTCTTCAATAGCACCATCTTTCCCAAAGTGAACTTCAGAATGACCATACCAACACCAAGAACACCCACATGAGACCCGTTCCCCATTAGCAAGGCTTCAGTCCTGCCGACCTGGTAAGAAGAAAATAAAGAAGCATCAACACACACATGAATATTAGCCCCAGTGTCCATCCACCACTCAGGCGAATGACAGACTAAAAGAACAATAGGTAAAGAATTATCATACCTAGATGTTGCTCCTTCAGCCTCGCTAACAACCATGTTTGCAGATTTCTTCTCTTGCTTAAATTTGCAGTCTGGGCATGAACTTGTCCAATGCTCATCACTCCCGCAAACAAAGCAACCACCATCTTTGTTGTTCTTTTTCTTCTTAAAAGTGGTTGTTTGTTTAGGCTTTGAGTTGTTCTCTTGCTTGTTCTTCTTCTTATAACAAGATGCATTCGAATTTTTCTTCTGCACCATATTGGCACTAGAAGACTCAACGCCTTTCCCACGCGTGTCTTTTGCTCTTGCCCTCTCCTCAACATCAAGGGGCCCAATAAACTCAACCACGCTAAACTCTTGTCTCTTGTGCTTAAGGAAGGTAGCAAAATCCATCCAAGAAGGTGGCAACTTAGCGATTATACCGCCGGCCATAAACTTGTTAGGCAACACACATGGGAACTATTCAAGTTCCTTAGCCAATGTCTGTATCTCATAAGGTTGTTCAACCATAGAACGGTTGTCAAACATCTTATAGTCAAACAGCTGCTCCATGACGTATAGCTCGCTACCGGTGTCAGAAACACCAAACTTAGCATCAAGTGCATCCCATAATTCCTTGCCTGACGTGTAACAGAGGTAGCTATCCTTATACTTGCTATGAAGTGCACTAATCACGGCACCTCGAAACAGGTTATCGGCTACCTTGAACTTTTCCTCCTCCTCAAGAGTAAATTGTTCAGGTTTTCCCTATGCGGCGTGATAGCAGTTCATAATAGTAAGCCACAACACCATCTTAACATGCCATGTCTTGTAATTTGTTCCATCAAAATCATTTGGCTTCAGAGCAGTAGAAAAACCACTAACAGAAAATTGACTAAAATCAGGTTTTTGTATTGTTAGGAATTTAGGCAATTTCATGTTAAAATTAATCCAGAAAAATAATAACAGATTTGTGATGGCAAAAATGTGCACGTGTATGATTTTACTACTACTCAGATTAGTAGCAAATATTTTGATGAACACCATACTGATCATGGCAAAGAAGAGATTGAACTTAACCAATTTGAGAATAGAGATGTACCATGCGGAGGGACCCATACCCATGGCACCGGTGGCACCAGACCCACTCATAGTGAGTTACTCGAAGTCGCGGACCACAGTCGGTGCAGGAAGATGTACGCCGTGCCGTCCCTCGAACGTCCACCGGGAAGTAGACAAAGCTGATCCAAGAAAGAAAGGGCACCACAAGGAAGGAGATGAAGACGTTCCGATGAAGAAGAAAATGGCAAGCAGTCACGGAGACGCTCTCCAGAAACCTGATTGCCTGCACACACCCGAGGAGATGTCCCGATGCGAACATGGACATGTATTGATAACCTATACTATTGATGGAGAAGTAAACCATAACCAATGTTCTACTCATAACAGGGGTAAGTCATAAGATGTATATATATATATATATGATCAATGATAAGGATAAATCACTCAGAGTACTCTATTCTATAGCATTAGCATGGTCAGGTAGAATATTAGAGGAATAATTCCTAAGTTATTCTTAATTACAAGTCAAGACATACATTGATTAGTGCAATTACACCTAGTAATCATTGCTAAGATCATCTTCATATCTACACATAAGGTATACTACTAAGGGAGATTAAGAACAGAGCTTACTCTTCCTTCATAACTTTAGCCTACGTGCTACCTACATCGGGGAGTGAACTACAAAGGACTCAATGGGAGTGTCACATCCGCGATCTACCACATGACCTGGAATATAGGGTGAATCCGCAGTAGACAACATATAAGCACCACACTTACACAATGTCAACCACCCACCCATGGATCCTTAGGGTGAGCGCTATACGAACATATGCATGAATATTATGATAATCCAAATATACTAAGTATATAATCAAAGTATACAATAAACATTACAATGAAGAACATGAATAAGATGAATACTAATATTGTCATAACAATTACAGCAAGCATATAAAAGTAATGGAGATATAAAAGAGATAGGGAACAAAGATTATACCAAACCATGCTTTTGACAAGATTGGAAATCCAAGTGAAGCCTGCTTATTTCCCTCTAGACCTAGCCTAACTAGCTAAGCCCTAGAATATGGTGGAGCTCTAAGAATGATTAGGGTTTCTGTCTTCTCAAATGACTTGATGCCCAGAGGGGCAGGGGCCTGGTATATATAGGGCGGAGCTTGCAACGTGAGCCCTTGGATCAAACCGACTTAAGGAACGACAGAGATGCATCCTAGGAGGCAGTGGAAAACCAACGTAGCAACAAGAAGGCTAATAGGTGGGCCTAGGTGACAGGCGGCCTGCATGGCAGTGTCACACCTCCCACCTCGGTGTGGAGTCCTCTCGAGTCTTCTAGAACCTTCCCACGTTAGTTTCATGGTGGAATTGCATAATTAACTCTGACATGTATGTCTGCCTTGACGATTTTCTGGTTAAACCCTGCAGAAATCATAGTTTCACCAAAACTCATGGAATTTGTTAATTTAAACCCTAAACTTTTGTTGGTGATCTCATTTGTGCCCTTATACATGTTTCTTTGACAGTTTATAATGGTTGTTAACTACCATCAATAAACTCCCCCAAGCTTAACCTTTGCTAGTCCCTTAGCAAAGCTAAAAAACATAAATGGATTAGGAGTTGCATCAATGCTTTCACTCCTCAAAAATACACATGTGTTCAAACAAGAATTCTCCGGATTAGAATAAACTGATCTGACTTTCCAACTCACCCATATTACCTTCAACCATGGTGCTTTAGCCTTCACTTGGGTCTCGAGCAATTAAAATACAGAACGATCAAGTCAACCACTATGTCTCAAGTTCTTTGCATAACCATTATTCTAGAGTTTTTATGGGTTTTCAAAATAAAACTCAGAGCTTCTATTGTATGACAATCTTAAGTCTCTCAATATATGTGGTATTTATGGATCCTCACCAAGGGCAATAGTGATGTTATGCCTTTCTCTTCCTACAACTAAAGCTTATGTGGAGCTCATAGGAGTGGAGATAGCATGAAAGAGCATATTTGCAATACATATATTGTAAAGTCAAACCTCAGATCCAAAGAGAGTTAAGTTATACAATCAAATCAAGATGTGCATGTGTATGGATGTATGAGGTGGATATATATGTAGTGGCTAACCTAATTCTATTATGCTCCTTAAAAACATATCTCCCTTTTGGAATTTGAAAAATACTATGCAAGAAAACATGGGCTATCTTATTCATCTTCTTTTTTTCAGGTGGGCATTTGAGCCCATTGTTTTATATATCTCAAAAACTTATCCATTTTTAACACTTTTTCTTTTTTTCATGAATAACTTTTGCATAGCCACATGCTTCTTTTTCGCAACAAACTTTTAAGAGATAACAATAAGAACTTGAAGCATTTATTTAGTAGATATCCTATAAGGCATATTTTTTGTGTTCACTCTCAGTGTAGGAATAAAACATCTTTGGGTGGATCTAGATGGAATAACAAGTTTTTGCGCCTACTCCCAGTGTAGGAGTAGTGCATATTTGGGTGGTGTGTGCGTGATCTTGATTTTAAGAGCATGACAAACCTCTCATAAGGCATCAACAAAGCTTGACTGAACTCAATGCCAAACAAGCAGCATATATGAGTGGAAGTTTTCTTAGTCTAAATATCATATATGGCTCTGGTAGGAATTTATGCTTTGTCATACAAGGAACTCATCATGAAGCATTTTTATGTTTTTTAAAAGATAAATTTTTGGAACTTTAGTATCACTTGGAACAAGATAAACAACAGCTCAAACCTTCTCATATTATATCCGTCAATTACCTAGACTTAGATCAAGCATATGCTACCCATGAGTTTCAAGCTCAGAGTAAATTCTTATATCAAAATAATCATATTAAAAACTAGGTACTTGAAAGGAATTACAATAGAATAATTATTCATCATTTCTGTAGCAAGAGATTATCTTCAGAGTCCTTTTATTTTTTCAACTCTAAAAAATCAAACTTAAAGAAAACTAAACACACACTTTTTATTTTTAGACCACACATTACTAATATATATAAATAGCTAAGATAAATTTTATTTTGTTTTAGTTTGTTATGTATCTTTTTATTTCTTTATTTCTATATATAGCAAACAAAAGGGGAAGTAATACTTATCTAGATACATGGGGGATGCTCCTCCCCCAAGCTGGATGTTGACGTGGTCGATCGTTAAATGTTGAGTGATCCTTCTCAGAACAATTTTACCAACAGATGTTCTTCTTTGTCCATGGGTAGAGCAAGATAATGTCAACCGGGTAAACTTGCTCTTGATCTTGTATATCATCCTGCAAAATATTCCAACAAGAACACCAAAACTCGTGGAATGGATTAGAATGAAAGGGTTAGTAGTCAGCCGTCTAGAGATTAGTTGTTCTTGTAGCTTATAAATATTTCCGAATTAATAAGTCTTTAGCAGGATGTCTGTCTAGTATTTTTGGAATTTTCAAATATAATGCATGCATGATTTTTTATTTTTATGCCACCATAGTGAATACTCCCGCGGATGTTTATACTCCGAAGATTTATTCACATGGGGTTTAGAATTTATGATGCAATAATAAGATCTTTATTTTCTTTCTTATGCAATAATAGTATGCAGTAATGGAACTTTTTATTTTTCTTTTATCAGTGCAATACTAATGCAGGAAAGTAAATATGCTAGGGTGGAAAATAATTTATGCAATGCTAGAAAGTAAATATGGATAACTACCGATGTTACCTCACGGTGAGGGTTTGGATTTTTAAGTTCTCCGGATAGGACTTGGCTGGAGATAAGTCATTTACTCTTTGGGTGCATCATCTGATCTTGGTGCTAGAGACCCAGATGACTGTACTTCTTGTAATGGTGATTCTGATGATGGTGTTACCTTATCTTTCCATACCTGCTTAGTCTACGGGCTTGAGTTTGGTGGAGTAGGTTCATCCTCAATAGGTTTTTCAGGTTCCTCCCATTCATTCCATAGGGGTTGATTCTCTTGACGTCAGGACGATCGACGTCTCCTCCTAGAGCGATTCTTCTTCAGTTGTTCATAAGTAGTATAACTATTGAAATAACAGTGTACCTTTTCTCCAGGAACTAGAAGTGGACTTATCCATATCCAACGCAGGTGATCGTGTTGGTGGTGTTGAGGAACGGTCTTCCTAGGATGATGGGTGTATCGTCATCTTCTTCTCCCATGTCCAAGACCATGAAGTCGGCAGGGGTATAGTGATCTTGTATTCTTACCATAACATCCCTTGTTATACCCTCTGAGAATCAGATTGATTGATCCACTATTTGCAACTGCATATATGTAGGACACAAAGATTCGTTACCAAATAAATATGCATATGTTACCTTGGACATTATGTTGACACCCGATCCAATGTCGTAGAAGGTCTTGTAGAAGATTCTTTGTCCAATGGTACACTCGATCGTCGGTACGCCAGGATCATCCTTCTTAGCAAGGAATGGTGAAGCAAGGAGGTGGTCGTACTCAGATCGGAGTGTATTGATCATGTTGACAGTTTCTTCTCGTGGCTGACTGGTCTTGTTCTTCCTCCTTCTCCGGTTATTCTTCTTCTTGGTCACTGTTGTTTCTTTGATTAGGTACACCTTTCGTGGATGACTAGGAGACTGTAAGATGCGATTCTTAAATAAGAACTTCTCCTTCTTATCCTAGATTGTGAAATAGATCTTGGCACTGTCTGCGTAGATGATGACTTTCACGGTGCTTTGGAAAGGTCGGCCTAAGATAATGGGTGCTCTTTTTTTATCTTCGCCTATTTCCAAAACCACAAAGTCTATGGGAACATATGATTGTCCCACTTGAATAATGGCATCTTTAAGAATTCCCTTGGGATAACAGAGTGACTGATTTGCAAGCTGCAAATACATATTTGTGTACAACAATGGATCTCCTAAAATCTTTTAATAGATTACCTTAGGCATAATGTTGACACTTGCTTCGAAGTCATAGACAACTTCCTGGAAAATGTGAGGTCCAATGGCGATGGGGATGACAGGCCTCCTTGAATCACTTTTCTTGTTAGGTAGGAAATAATCTATCCACCTTCCCATCGATGGCTCCATGTAATAGTAAGCTGCATTGTGAATATCAACAAGATTTGCAGTTTCTACATCTTTCGGCTGTCCCAGAATCTTACCATTGTTGGACGGAGGAACAGCAGCTGCCAGCTAAGCTATTTGTAATTCTATCATTTTATTAAAGCTACACTGGTTTTTAATGGCAGAAGCAAAGCTATCCACTCTGTTACTTATATTTTCTAGAATTTATCATTGGTAGCTACCTTATTAGATAATCCATCCATAAGTCTAGATTGGCTAGCAATTAATTCTTTCAAGGGTGGTTGATTGAAGTTATTGAAATTGTTACCTTGAGGGTTACCTTGTAGTTACCTTGGCAGTTCAGGCTCTGTTGCTGATTGCATCCTTGATTCTGTTGAGGACGATAGTAGTTGTTGTTGACAAAGTTCACATCCTCTTGAATTTCAGGATAGTTGTTCCCTAAGTGCTCAATGTTTCCATACTCTTCACATGTCATGTGAGAATCATTAATGTGCATGACTTCTTTCTTCTCATTGGCTCGTTCTTCGAGCTTTTTCATCAGCAGGTCCATCTTGGCAGAGAGCATGTCTACCTCATTGAGTTGATGCATACCTCTACCTTTCTTGTGGGTATGAACACGTTCTTCATTCCAACCTTGGTAGGAAGCCATCTTCTCTACAAGAGTGGTCATAGCTGAAAGTGTAAGTGATAAGAATACACCTCCAGCGGCAGCATCTATCGTCTCACGGATACTGTTGGTCAACCCGTGGTAGAAGGTCTGCATGAGTAGCCAACTCTCCATCCCATGATGAGGACATTCTGATATATAATCTTGAAAGTGTTCCCATGCCTCAGGGACAGATTCATCATATTGCTGCTGAAAACTTGAAATTCTCCCACGCAGAGCATTAGTCTTGCCTGTGGAAAAGAACTTGGCTAGAAAGGCAGTAGAGCAGTTATCCCATGTAGTATTTCTATCTTTGTTGGTGTAGAACCACTGCTTCACCTTCCCTAAAAGTGAGAATGTGAAGAGACAGAGTAGTATGGCGTCCTTGGTCACTCCTTTGATGGTGAAAGTGCTGCAAATCTCTACAAAGTGTTGGAGATGTGCACTCGTATCTTCATGTGCCTTCCCACAAAACTGGCTGGTTTGCACCATGTTGATGAGAGCTAGCTAGAGCTTGAATCCATTGTCTCCAACATTGACATTTGGTCTAGTACGGATGTTGGTGATGGTTGGAGCAGAGAATTCGTGAAGAGTCTTGTCAGGCATGACTTCAAATTTTGGTGTTAAGCTTTGCCTAGTATGGTTGTCTTTTGACTCTAGAGCTGAAACTTTCTTAAGTTTAGCCTTAGTCCTCTTGAGTAGTGCTTCTGGATCATCAATGTAGTTGGTTGGAAGGTTAAAACGGTCATACATTACCTTACATAAGATACACAAGCAGACAAAACAAGGGTATGCCTGTTTTTGCAGAGGTCAATGGTTATTTCAATCACATCAATAAGTATAAGTTTATCAATACTTCTATGCCTAGCTACATTCCCTGGTAATGGCGTCATAAATGCTTGTTGGTATTTATTAACTTGTCACTTGTTCTAAGTAGCAACCTATTATATGCCTACATCTCTTAGCATTACTTGTATTAGGTTGTCATCCCTAATGATGGTGCCAGAGATGCTTGTTGGTACTGCCTAGCATCACTTCTAGAATGATACTAAGTATTTCTTTATCATTTCATGTGACTAGAAAGAATAAATAATTAATGGAAAGGGATCTGCAAGCGCACAGATAATTATACCATTGTAGCACTTCACCTGAGAGTATTCTAGGTATCGTTAATTATATTTTACCACAGGGAAGGTCTAACATGGACATGTATTGATAACCTATACTATTGATGGAGAAGTAAACCATAACCAATGTTCTACTCATAACAGGGGTAAGTCATAAGATAAGATATATATATGATAAGTATTGATCAATGATAGGGATAAATCACTCAGAGTACTACATTCTATAGCATTAGCATGGTAAGGTAGAATATTAGAGGAATAATTCTTAAGTCATTCTTAATTACAAGTCAAGGCATACATTGATTAGTGCAATTACACCTAGTAATCATTGATAAGATTATCCTACGTGCTACCTACATCGAGGAGTGGACTACAAAGGACTTAACAGGAGTGTCATATTCATGATCTACCATATGACCCGGAATATATGGTGAATCCACAGGTAAACAACGTATAAGGATCACGCTTACACAATGTCGACCACCCACCCATGGATCCTTAGGGTGAGCGCTATATGAACATATGCATGAATATGATGATAATCCAACTATACTAAGTATATAATCAAATTAGACAATGAACATTATAATGAAGAACATGAACAAGATGAATACTAATATTTTCATAACAATTGTAGCAAGCATATAAAAGTAATAGAGATACAAAAGAGAGGGGGTACAAAGATTATACCAAACCACGCTCTTGACAAGATCGAGAATCCAAGCGAAGCCTGCTTGCCTACCTCTAGACCTAGCCTAACTAGCTAAGCCATAGAATATGGTAGAGCTTTGAGGATGATTGGGGTTTCTGCCTTCTCAAATGACTTGATGCCCCAAGGAGGGAGGGCAGGGGCCTGGTATATATAGGCCAGAGCTTACAACATAAGCCCTTAGATCAAACTGACTTAAGGAACGACGAAGATGCATCCTAAGAGACGGTGGAAAATCGACGTAGCAACGAGGAGGCTGACAGGTGGGCCCAGGGGATGGGCGGCCTGCAGGTGGGGGCGGCTAGCCCCACATGGCAGTGTCCCACCTCTCACTTCGGTGTGGAGTTCGGGTTAAGATCTTAAAAATAAGTATTGTTTGTCTTGCCAGAGGTTACAGGGCTCCATTGATGGAGGTTTACATGCGTATACTGTCTCTAAGAGTGACGTGTAATTGCTGATTCTGCTTGACCTTTGTTTGTGTCAGTGGAATATGATGTGCGCTGCTTTGCTCCGCTTGTTGATCGATGATGAACCTTGGTGCGCTCTAGTGGGTTTCTCTTTGGACCAGTGAGGGGGGTCCCCGTCGATGCTGTCTTGGTTGGTCGTTGAGGTCACAAGTCTCCTTCTTGTGGAGCTTGGCTCTGGCGAGGCTTCGTTCTTACTTGTGCTTGATATCCTCCTGAGGCACCTTTATATTCTAGTTCCTAGCGAAGCTTCGTTGGCGTGCGGCTGATTACCTAGTTGCAGTAGCAGGTATTCGAAACCTCACCACTTGATCTCTGCATGGCTGACGCTAGAGCTCTTGTCAATGTTTCCTCTTACTGACCCTCGCCAGGGTGCTGCTAGATGTATGTGGGCTCTGGGGCTCGAACCAATTGGCGAAGGTGTTGTCGCGCGCTGACCAATTTCCAGTAGGAGGTGTTGCCGATGCCTTCGTGTTCTGGCTCAAGGTCAGCGGTGAGGGAGCACTCAGGGGGATGTTATGTTTTTTTCTTGTAGTATCCCCAAGTGCTCTTGGTCTTGGGACTGCTTTGAGAAGGTTTGCGGATGAGATTGGTCCAGTTGTCCCTATCTTTACGTTTATTCTTACGGTACCCTCGTTTAATTGGTCGGGGGTTGGGTCTGGTGGGATTTTTGGCGAGGCTTTTCTTTTGTGGGGGTTTGGTATTTTGTGAGGCATTTGGCCAACACAGGGCTTGATGGTGTTGTCTACTACTAGTGATTCTCGACTGTTGTTTGTGGTGGGTTGTGGGTGGTATTTATAGGGTGGGGGTGGAAGGAGTATTAAATGCCTGGCTGAGTGGTTGGATTGTTGTGAGGTTTTAAATGCTGGCGATTCATTTTTTGTGCTTTGTTGGGGGATGGCGTATGAGTATTGATGGTGTTGCTGTTGATTAGGGGCTCGCATTTATTATGATCCTTAAATGGGGGGATTTGTGGATCCCTGATGTTTATCTTTGTGAGTCCCTAGCAAATTTGCAAGAGTTCTCGTGTTTTTGACCTTTGCTCTCATCCTTTGCTTTAGGGATGGGTGTGGTTTTGTAGTGAGCCCCTGGCACGGTTGTGAGGTGTTCAGGTTTTCAGCCTTTGCTCCTGTCCTTTGCTTTGAGGATGGGTAGGGTTTACTTTTTGAGCCCCTGGCAATTTTTGTGAGGGTGCTCAAGTTTTTTACCTTTGCTCCCGTCCATTATCTTGACGACGGGTGGGGTTTGCTTTTTGAGCCCCTGATGTTTTTGCGAAGGTGCTCAAGTTTTTGACCTCCGCTCCTGTCCTTTTTCTTGAGGATGGGTGGGGTTTGCTTTTTTGAGCCCCTAGCGATTTTTGAGAGGGTGCTCAAGTTTTTGACCTCCGCTCCCGTCCTTTATCTTAAGGACGGGTAGGGTTTGCTTTTTGAGCCCCTAACATTTTTTGCGAGGGTTTTTAAAGGAATGTTTTGCTCCAAGTGGGGGTCTCGATGAGGAGCCCAGATTAGAGCAAATCTTTACCTGGTTCTGCGGCGTGAGGGTGGGTCAGCCTTGGGCCGCCTGTTTTGGCAAGTTTGAGTTTTGGGGGGAAAGTATATTGCATTAAAGGGTAAAGCAGCCTTGTTAAAAAAACCTTGCGCCCCTTCGCAAGGAAAAAGAGTGAATGCTGAGTTCTTACAGAATTGAGTAGGAAAAAAAGACAAAGGAAGATTACATGGTGCGAGTGCTCGCTAAGGCACAGCTAAGGGTATTACTTGCGGAGGTCGACGGTATTCTAGGTATGTGCCAGTTTGTTGCCTTCGCTGTCTTGAAGGCTGAATGCTCCCGGTCTGGTTGATTGAGTGGCGAGGTATGGCCCGAGCCATTTTGGTTAGAGCTTGCCTACCATTTTGGCGTTTTGCTTTCTGATGAGAACCATGTTGCCTAAGTTGATTTGACAAGGGGTTCACCTTCTTGTTTCTCCATCGAATGGTCACATCTTCATATATGCGAAGGTTGTTGACCACTTGGCATCTGAGCTCTTCTGCGAGGTCTTTTGTTAGCTGTTCTTCATCTTGAAAGTGGGGCCCATCTTCCGCGAGGGTAACTCTTGGCGACTTGTGACTGATTTCTTCCAGCAAGACTGCTTCTTTGCTGAAGAGGAGTTTGAATGGAGTGAATTTTGTTGCCCTTGATTCAGAGGTGTTGTGTGACCAGATGACTGAGGTGAGCTCCTCGGCCCATTTGCCCTTCGGCCTGCCACACAACCTTTTGTAGATTCCTTGCAGAATTATGCCATTTTCTCTTTCAAAAAGGCCATTGGATTGCGGGTGTCTTACAAAGGCGAAGCACACCTTTGTCCCTATCTGCATATAGAATTCCCTGAACACCTCACTGTCAAACTAGGTTCCATTATCTATTGTGAGTTCTCTTTGTACTCCAAAGCGGCATATAATTTGCTGCCAGAAGAATTTTCTGATAGCCTACGAGGTTATTGTGGCAAGTGGCTTGGCCTCTATCCATTTGGTGAAGTACTCGATGGCAACTACTGCGTAGCAAAGGTTACCTGGAGTTGTTGGCAAAGGTCGACCTAGATCCATTGCCCATCTCTGGAGGGGCCATGTTGGGCAGATTAAGGTTGTTGGTGCTCCCGGTCTGTTTGAGTGTGAAGCTGAGAGCTGGCAACCTTCATAGTGTTGGACTAGCGAGGATGCATCACTTACTACGGTTGGCCAGTAGAACCCTTGTCTAAATGCTTTTCCCACTAGGGCCCTAGGTTCATTGTGAGAACCACAAAAGCCCTTGTGGATCTCCTTTAACAGCTATTTACCTTCGTTGATAGTGATGCACTTGAGAAGTGGTGCTGTTACGCTAGCTTTGTATAGCTCACAGTAGATGATTTTGCACCCTCACGCCCTCTATTGCATTCTCTTTTCTTCTTCTTTGGTTTCTGGTTCATGGTAACCTTTGAGGTAAGCCACAATTGGTGCTCTCCAATCTTCACTGTGAATTGCGTTGATCAGCTTGGGTGCTTTGAAGTTTACTTCTATCAAGGGTTGGCTTATAATCTCGTAGAAAATGTCCAAGGGTAGGGTGGTGCCCTGTGCTGCTGCCTTGGCTAGTTCATTTGCTTCGTTGTTCTATGTCCTTGGGATTGGTTTGGTTGTAATTCCCAAGAAGAAACCTTCAATCTTGCGAACTGTGAGCAAGTGCTTTTGTAATTCTGGCTCTCTAGCTTTGAAACTTTTTTCGATATGGCCGAAGATGACCGGGGAGTCTGTTTTGATAACAGCCCTCCTTGCTGAGAGCGTGCGAAGCTTTGATAGAGCCAGTATGATTGCTTCGTACTCTGTGCTATTGTTTGTGCACTGGAATTCAAGCCTCGCTACGTATCTGAGCTTGATGCCGGATGGCGAGGTTAAGATTGCCACTATTCTGGCTCCTATTGATCCCCATGCTCCATCTGTGTGCACTGTCCAGACTGGCTCTGTGACCTCCGTTATGTTGTGAATGTCGGGGGTCCAATCTGCCATGAAGTCTACGAGGGCTTGAGGTTTGATTGTGTTTCTCCCGACAAACTCTATTGTAAAATCGTTGATTTCGGTGGCCCATTTTTCGATTCATCCTATGGCTTCTGGGTTTTTGAAGATGTTGTCGAGCGGGAAGCTCAAGGGTATGATAATCTTATGCACTTAAAAATAGTACTTTGGTTTTCTGGAGGCCATGATGATTGCGTACGCTACCTTCTCCATTTCTATGTAAAACTTTTTGCACCGTTGAGGGTTTCAGATACATAATATACTGGCAGTTGTTTTTTTCTGGTGCTCTTCTTGCTGTTCTCTTACCAATACCACACTGACAGCATGAGGCGAGGCTGTGACATACAGTAGTAGGGGTTCTCTAGACTGGGGACTGGCGAGGGTTGTCAAGTTGTGTAGGTAGGCTTTGAGGTCATTGAAGGTCTTTTGTTGAGTTGGTCCCCAGCTGAACGGATCTGTGTTCTTTAGCACTTCGAAGAAAGGTAGCCCTCACTCTGCGAACCTTGAAATGAATCTTTTCAGTGCTGCAAGCCTTCCTATGAGCCTGTGTGCTAGCTTCTATGAAGTTAGGGGTTCCATGTTGAGGATAGCATCAATTTTTTCTAGGTTGGCTTTGATTCTCTTGCTGAGATGAGGCAACTGAGCAATTTACCCTTGCTTACACCAAATATGCATTTTTCAGGGTTTAATTTGCACCCTACATTACAGAGGTTGGTAAATGCTCTTTCAAGGTCTTTGATGTTATTTTGTTTGAGCTTTCTCTGCACGACAATGTCATCCACATATGCGGAGATTGCTTTGTCTTCTTTGAACACTTTGGCAGTCATGCGTGCGAAGGTTGATCCTGCGTTTCGAAGCTCCTCTGTCATTCGTGGGCTCTGGTTTTACTTGCTGTTGCTGCTTCTGATTTGGTGGTGGTGGGGGTGATGGTGATAAGGCTGGATGTTGGGTTTGCATTTGTGGTGGAGTGGGTGGACGGATGACCATGTATGGGTGGTTGCTGGTGCGATTGTTGTAGCTGTAAGATGGTTGGGGGTTGTCGTATGTGTTGTGATGGTTGTAGGGAGAGTTGTAGCTTGTGAAGGTTTGGTATTGTTGAGGATGGTGCTGCAAGGGTATGCCATAGTTTATGGGTGTGTAGTGGTATGTGCTAATTGTGGGGGTTGGCTGTCTTCTTGTGTAGTTGACAGGCTTCGGCAGGCCTGAGGCTACGACCTATTGGGCCTTTTGGTATTCTTTTCCCTTCGTGAAACAGGCACACTATTTGGTTGTGTGCCCTTTTCCCAATGCACAAAAATGACAATAAACCTTCATCGATTCTCTTTGGTTGGGTCTGTTCTGCACGCTGGTTCTGTTGTCATTCTGACCGATGACGGGGGTTGATTGGGGTCTTTGATTGTGTTGCGTCTTTGTTGTTGCGGAGGTGCAGATTCTATTGAATTTACATTAATTGCCTCGCTGCGAGGGTATTGATTGCGCTGTGGTGGCCTCGGGGGTTGGCGCACCTAAGGTCTATGAGCGTCGGTCTTTATGCGATGTATTGTGTCTGATCTGATGTACTTCTCCATGACTTTGCGTAGTTCTATGATGGTTTTTGGTGGCTTTCTAGTGAGCCTAGAGGGGCCTAGGCCTTACTCCATTGACTACTATGAGGATCACTATATCATCTGTTATGTCAGGGGTCCTTGCTCTGAGTTGAACAAACCTCCGCCAGAAATCTCGTAGGAGTTCTCGATCGGCTTGGGTGCAAGCAAACAATTCCCTAGGGTTGGTGGTCTGTGTGCTAACACATTTGAAGTGGTTACATAGTTTTTCACGAAGGTTGCCCTAGGAATCTATCGAGCCTAGGGGAAGGTTGTTGTACCAAGTTTGAGCAATGTCTCGTGCAATGATCATAAAAGATTTTGCCATCGTGAACTCATCCCCTCCTGCTGCCGCGACTGTGGCCTCATAACTCATTACGAATTGGTGAGGGTCCATACTTTCGTCTTACCTTGGCAGGTTTTGTGGTTTGTACTCTAGTGGCCAGCCTTTGGTTTGTAAATTTTGGTTAGGGGGATTTTGGATCATAGGCCATTGGCGGGGGTTGGTTCCTACAATGCGGGTACATGGCTAGGGGAATGTACTCTGGGTAGATTTGATGTAAGCGAGGGGGTGGTGAAAGAGGTGGGGGTTGAAGGGTCAAGATGGCAAACTAGAGGGGGGTGAATAGTTCTTTCTAAAACTTAATTGCGTTGGCTAACCGAAACAAGTGCAGAATTAAAACTATCGGCCTAGCCAAGACTACACCCTTCTATCTATAATTCTAGCACCTTATAAAAGATCCTAATCAAGCAAATAAGGTGCCTTCCTAGCAAGAGCCTACCTAAACAATTCTAGCTTGCAAGGTCACACAAACCTATGCAACGAGTACTTCAAGCACTGGGGAGCTCCTACACAATTCTAGTAAGCAAAATGTCACAGAACCTCCTAATTATGATGGCCCACAAGCACACGTCATTGTCATAATGACCTCTGACAGTCGTACTTATGTTCACCATAACTTAAAAGGCCTGCTTTCCTCCGAACAGGATCCAATCACAGGAGTATTGCAATATTACAACAGTTTATTCAAAATATTCAACAGAGTAAAGTAGCGGAAGTCTTACAATAACATAGATTACAAACCAGTTTTTCAAACTTCAAACCTTATGTAACATTATTACAAACCATTAGTAGAGAAGTATCGGTAGTAACTTTATTACATCACACAAGCGAGATGCCTTGCCCAAAGGCCACACAATCTACTCGTCGTCACTGTCTTCAACCACGACGGTCATGCAACAAGGCTCGAAGCAGACTTGTTCATGAACCGCACCTGCAACAAGGGGTTAACAAACCCTGAGTACGAGAGTACTCAACAAGACTTACCCGACTAAGACAAAGACTCCAAGGGCATGCTAGCTTTAGGGAATCAAGGTACGGGTAATCAAGAATCAAATTTTCTTTTGCAGAAAAGCTTACTAAGGTAAGTCCTTATCTTCAACATTTTACTTTTACCATTGATGGTTCATTAACCAATTCTAGGTGATCCTAATCTAGATCAAAGTAATTATCATCAAAACCTTTCTCATTCTTTCTTTCAATTCCAGTTCTTAACTACGATGTTGGTGCAAGGCCAAGACTCCTTTCTCGTGGAGTAACGACGATTCGAACCGCTTCATTTACCCAGCTGGGGATTCCTAACCACACGACATATGTAGAACTGAATCTTGCATATATCAACTCTTACTCGGGTTTTCCCAAAACCAGAACGTGTCCATCGCCACCCGAGAGCACAGTACTCCTCGAACCCGGCCCGATTCTAGCCCCGAGGGTACACGTTACTCTCGCCATCTCTCCACTCCCAGTGCGAGGTTAGACGTTCTCGTAATGGACTAACCAAAGTAAGGCTTACCCGACATGGGCACATGGCTAGTACTAATAAAAACTCCATGACGCGAGGGCCAACAACGTACGGTCCTTAACTGATAAGGCGGAAACAATACAGTGGGACTCCTTTCCCAATGCATGTTAGCAGTGGCCAAACCACCCGCCTGATCTTACAAGTTCATTCACATATTTCAATATTCATTCGATATGCCGTCATGGCTATGTAAACATTCATTTAAAAGCTTAACTTCTAAGCATAGCGAAGCATACTACGCATTTTCTGTAAATCAGGTATCAAGGTTGATATCACAATAATCAAGGATGATAATGCAGCAATTAGGTTATCACTCAACTCCTAATTACTTAATGCAGTCAACCATAATATAAATAATAAAACATTTGTAAAACTCAAGGTAGGGTTTAAATGCACCGGGGCTTGCCTTGCTCAAACACGACGACCGACTCAGACTCGAGGACTTCACCCCCTGGTCCGGAACCCACCGACGATCGCTCTTCTCCGGAAGCTTGATCGACGACTTCGGCTTCCTCGAAAGCGGAGACTACACGAATACATAACATGCTTTAACATGATGCTCGATGATAAACATGATGCTTGATGATAACATGCTACGAGTTACTACTGGAGTACAACTTACTTCTACGGTACAGTCGCAAACAGAAAACCTACTAACTAGAAGCGACGATTCCAGCGATACCAGCTTTTAACCTGACAAGTTACTAACGAGCTCAATCATGAAATTAAGGTGCCAAAGATCACCAAAGGGTAGTGACCTAAGGACTTCACTCAATCAAAAGGCACCCAACACTTAAAGTTCTCAAATTAACATTTATTTTCTATTTAACTAATTAGGGCATAATTAGGAGTTGATCAAATTTTACCTAATCAAGCTCAAACTTTTTCTATGGGTTAAGAATGAATTACAACAGTGTTATAATAAATTTCATAATTTTTGGATAAATAAATTAATTATTAAAATTACTGGAAGTTGCATTTAATCTTTAATGAAACTAATTAATTCTACTGCTCAAAGTATTCAAATTCATGATTTAACATTTTTCCTAGATAGTTTATACATTGAAAAGCTTACACAAAAATTTTCATGAATTTTGGAACTCTACACAATTTTTAATGAAATAAACAAATAATAACACTATTCATTTATTTGAAAAAGAAAAACAAAAACGAAATCGGGCTGATTTTTCTTTTTCCCCGCGGTCCGGCCCAACCAGACGGCCCGCTCACGCGCGCCCGCACGCGCGCTCGCACTCGCCCGAGCGGCCCAGCACCGCGGCCCAGCCCGCGCGCGCTCACTCTCCCGTTCTCTCTCACTGACAGGCCGACCCCACCTGTCATCACCTACCTCCGCTCTCTCGGTCTCTCCCGCGCGCTCACTCACCTTCGCGCGGTGGCCGGCCGGTGACCGGGGCTTCGGTCGACCAACTGAACCGACCGACACCAACTACACCTTCCCACGACTCCATTTTACTAATTTGCCCCACGGTTCGAGCTCCGGTGACACTTCACCGACGACGGTGGCGGCTCGGCAACTACGGTGACCGACGACTCGACGACACAAAGGTGCAAAGCTTAAACTATCTAGCCAGGGAGCATCAGGGGCGTACCACGATCACAGAGGCGTGATCGGTTGAAGTGGAGAGGCACTGGAGGCGGCTGGTCACGGTGGCGGGGCTCAACCGGGACGGCAGCGACCCGAGGTGGAAGACGATGGTTCCCCGGTGATCCTGAGCGGTAGCATCTACACCAAGAGGCGCAACAGGTTCGCAAGTTGATGGCGGAGCGATTGGCGAGATGGAGATGGATGCGGTGGAGCAGGGAGGGCGAATTTGGCCGGAGCAATGAGGACGGTGGCGGCGGCGATGATGAAACCGGACGGCGACAGTGGCGGTGTCGGTCCCTTTTATAGCGCTGTGAAGCAAGGAAGCAGCTAGAGAGCGCGAAGCGGTCCCTGTGGTCGCGGTGGCAGGATGGAAGGTCGTGGAAGCGGCCAGCGCGACGTCGGCGGCTCGCCGGCGCCCATGCCGCGCGCTGCCGGTGCGTGATTCGCCGGTGCACTGTAGCTGTTCCCCCCCAACTTTTGAAATTCCAAACTGTTTTCTCAAATTACTCTCAAAATCATGTAACAACTTGAAAAACTTCCAATCTATGAAATCTTCAGAATTTCAAGCTCTACAAGTTTTGTATTGAACACTTTTTCAAATTCTCAATGGATTTTGAAATTTGAATTTAAACTCAAAAGGGGACACATTTTTCAGATTTGGTAATTTAGAAATTACTTTTGATTTTACATTGAAACTTCAAAATCTCCCAACATCAAAGTTGTATATCTTGACCAGACCTACAACTTTGCTGTTCAAAACTTTTTCAAAATCAGCCTCCATTTTGAAATCTTAGTTTGGGGACAAAAATGAATTAAATTTGAAATTTGTTTATTTTCAAAATTGCTCCACATTTTTCACTAAAACTTTGAAAACTCAAAACACCAAAGTTGTAGCCCTTGAAAAGTTCTACAAACTTGGTTTTGAACTTTTTTCCAAATTTTGCTTAGATTTTGAATTATTTCAAAAGGGGTAAAACAGGGTTTTGAAATTTAGGGTTTTCGGAGGAATTTTAAATCGAAATTTGTTGCTACTTTGATTGGTGATTACTTAGTGATCAAAACCTCACCCAAGGGCATCATTTGGACCAACATGACATGGTTGACCAAATGCCACTCTTGGTTGACCAATTAGCTTTAAAAATTCTTTTACATTTCTTCCCAGATTTGAATTTAAATTTGAATCGGAAAACTCGTGACAAGTTTTGGGACTCCAATTCAAACTCAAATTTGGAGCTTCATTTTAGATGTTGTACTTGAGCTCATACCCTACACTTGACACTAGTGTGCAACACAGTCGCACACCTCAAATTACGCAGGGCATGGACTAAGTATTTGCGGTGGCATTCGAAATTAGGGTTTTCGGGTTCGGAGCACACCACTGAGAAACACATTCAACCTAAATAAGTAAACTCGTTTTAGTTGATGCATAACAAGTTTAACCTAACAGGGATGCTTTGCAATGCATTATGATGACATGGCAGATTAATTAGCACTATAACACCCGGGGTGTTACAGCCCTTCCCCCTTAAAGAAATCTCGTCCCGAGATTTAAAGCCTTGAGTTAAGTAATGGAAAAGGAAACGTGTCAAGCAAACACGTCCAAGACTTGTCTACAAAACAGGTAGGGGTTTTCTGCATTATAAAGATTTTAAAAGGATAGGTTACAGTTTAAAGAAGAAATTGCAACCTAGATAGAAGCAAAGAACTCCGGGAAATTCTCCAACAGATAATCCTCCGATTCCCAGGTGGCTTCCTCCTCTGAATGTTGATCCCATTGTATCTTGTACCATTTAATTGTTCTACTCCGGGTAACACGATCCTTTCGATCCAAAACTCGGACAGGATATTCAGAATATGTCAAATCCGGTTCAAGTTCAACTCCCTCAACATCAACCACTTGATCAGGTACTTGCAGACACTTCTTCATTTGTGATACATGAAATACATTGTGCACGGCTGACAGTTGTTCAGGCAGCTTTAATCTATATGCCACCTTCCCACATTTTTCAATGATTGGAAAAGGACCAATATAACGTGGTGCGAGTTTGCCTTTGACTCCAAATCTATTAACTCCTTTCATGGGTGACACTTTCAGATAAACATAATCTCCCACTTTAAACATCAAGGGTCTACGTCTTTTATCTGCATAACTCTTCTGTCGAGACTGAGCAACTTTTAAATTCTTTTGTATCTGCCTAACCTTTTCTTCTGTTTTCTTCACCAGATCAACTCCATAAAACCATCTTTCTCCTGGTTCTGACCAGTTCAACGGAGTTCTGCACCTGCGGCCATACAATGCTTCAAACGGTGCCATTTTGATACTCTCTTGGTAACTGTTATTGTATGAGAATTCTGCTAACGGTAAACATTCATCCCATTGATCTTGATAGGTGAGAGCACAAGATCTTAACATATCTTCCAAAATTTGATTTACTCTTTCAGTCTGTCCCCCAGTTTGTGGATGATAGGCTGTGCTGTAAAGAAGTTTAGTACCTAATGACTTTTGAAACTGTCTCCAAAATTGCGAAACAAACTGAGTACCCCTGTCAGTAACAATTGTTTTGGGTATTCCATGTAAACTCATAATCCGAGCAACATATATTTCTGCATATCGAGATGCTCTATAGTCAACCTTCACAGGTACAAAGTGAGCTGACTTAGTCAAACGGTCCACAATGACCCAAATTGAATCAAAGCCTCTTGAGGTCTTGGGTAACCCAGTAATGAAATC
The DNA here is from genome assembly GCA_038087645.1 of Saccharum hybrid cultivar R570. Classification (NCBI taxonomy): domain Eukaryota; kingdom Viridiplantae; phylum Streptophyta; class Magnoliopsida; order Poales; family Poaceae; genus Saccharum; species Saccharum hybrid cultivar. The sequence continues at coordinate 3,662,912 of JAQSUU010000190.1, read as the reverse complement.
CATACTGATATCTTCCCACTTCCAGGATGGAATGGGCAAGGGTTGTAACATTCCTGCCGACTTCAGGTGTACTGCCTTCACCTTACAACAAGTATCACATCTAGCAACATACTTAGCAATCTCAATTTTCATTTTGGTCCACCAGAATCTCTGTTTCAAATCTTGATACATCTTATTACTTCCTGGATGAATAGAAAACCTTGTACTATGTGCTTCATCAAGAATGAGCCGACGTAACTCTGGAACCTTTGGGACCACTAGCCGGTTCTTAAACCATAACACATCTGCCTCATCAATACTGAAATCTGTCTGTTGACCAGTTCTAACTTTTTCTTTGATGTGAGTGATTCCGGAATTTGTTCTCTGAGCAGATACAATCTGATCTTTGAGTGTTGATTCTACTGTGACACTAGCCAGCTGACCTTGTTGAATTATTTCAATATTCAACTTTTCCAATTCGTAACACAAACTGTAATCCATTGGCTTCACAGTCGTACAATTGCAATGATTCTTTCTACTGAGTGCATCAGCAACTACATTCGCTTTTCCAGGGTGATAGTGTACTTCTAAATCATAATCCTTTATCAACTCAAGCCACCTTCTTTGTCTCATATTCAATTCTGACTGAGTAAAGATATACTTTAAACTCTTGTGATCTGTATACATGTGGCAAGTATTACCTAACAAGTAATGACGCCATATTTTTAATGCATGAACCACAGCTGCTAATTCAAGATCATGTGTCGGATAATGTTCTTCATGGCGCTTCAACTGTCTTGAGGCATAAGCAATGACTCTGCCTTCCTGCATCAATACGCAACCAAGGCCAATACCCGAGGCATCACAGTAAACATCAAATGGCTTTTCTATATCTGGTTGTGCCAAAACTGGAGCAGTTGTCAATGACCTCTTTAAAATTCTAAAAGCTTTCTCACATTCGGTAGACCATATGAACTTAGTTTGATTCTTCAACAACTCTGTGATTGGCTTGGCTACCTTTGAAAAGTCAGGTATGAATCGACGGTAATAACCCGCCATTCCTAGAAAACTTCGGACTTCATGAACTGAGATTGGTGGCTTCCAATTCAGAATATCTTTCACCTTGCCAGGATCTACTGCTACTCCTTCGGCTGACAACACATGTCCTAAGAATTGCACTTCTTTTAACCAAAACTCACATTTACTGAACTTGGCATACAATTGATGATCTCTCAGACGAGTCAGAACAATTCTGAGATGCTCAACATGCTCTTCTTCACTTTTGGAGTATACCAGAATATCATCAATAAAGACAACCACAAACTTGTCAAGTTCTGGCATGAAAACTGAATTCATCAGATACATGAAATGTGTCGGTGCATTAGTGAGACCAAAAGACATAACTAGGTACTCATACAGTCCATATCTGGTGGTGAATGCAGTCTTTGGGATATCTTCAGGTCGAATCTTAATTTGATGGTATCCTGATCGAAGATCGATCTTTGAAAATACCTTTGCCCCCGCAAGCTGATCAAAGAGCAGATCAATGCGAGGCAACGGATATTTATTCTTAATGGTTACTTCATTCAGCGGTCGATAGTCAACACACATCCTTAAAGTCTGATCTTTCTTCTTGATAAAAAGAGCTGGACATCCCCATGGTGAGGAACTGGGTCTGATAAAACCTTTGTCACGTAACTCTTGCAATTGATCCTTAAGTTCTGCTAATTCATTGGGTGGCATTCTGTAAGCTCTCCGGGATATTGGGGCAGTACCCGGTTTTAACTCAATCACAAACTCTACATCTCTGTCTGGTGGCAGACCTGGTAGATCATCTGGAAACACGTCTGGAAATTCACAGACTACCGGTATATCACAAATCTCCTGTACTGAAGTTGCACATACCCTTTCAACTGTTCTCTTTGGGATAGGAAGTTGGATAAGAAGATGAGATTTATTATCTGGCAGGTTCAACCTTATAGTTCTGTGCAGTGCATCTATAAGGGCTCCTCTTTGGTACATCCAATTCATACCCAGGATTACATCTATATCCTGTTTCTGTAATATTATCATTGAGGTAGGGAATATATGCCCACCTAACTCTATAGGTACGTCACGTACCATCTCCTTAGTACACAGTCGTCCCCCGGGCGACTGGATAAAGAAATCTTCTTGTGTTCCCACAATTGGAATGTCATACTTAACAACAAAGGTGCGATTTATGAATGTATGCGATGCACCTGAATCAAATAACAGTACTGCTGGATGATTAGCAACAGGGAACATACCCATCATAACAGGTTCTCCCTCTGGGATTGCACTTGCTTGAGTGTAGAATACACGTCCGGTCTTCCTCTTCTCACCCTTACTCTTCTGAACATTCAGATTATTATTCTTGCTCTGAAGTTGCTGCTGTTGTGGTACGGGAGCTCTGGGATAATTGGGATTGTACTGCCTTGGATACGGGCAATCCTTGGAAAAGTGGCCTGGCTTTCCACAGTTGTAGCAGGGAAAGTTATGGGTTACTGGAGTCTGGTTTCGAATACCAGGGGCATTCGGCTGCTGTAAAAATTGCGGGGTTGCGGCAGGACGGAAAAACGTCTGCGGCTGAACTTGGTATTGCGGTGGACGATAAGTTGGGCGGAAATGGTTCTGAGGGTGATAAACAAACTTCTGGCGTTTCTTAATGCCGCCAGACGGACTTGAAAACACTGGCTTCTTTTTCTTCGACTCCTTGTGCAGTCGGGACTTCTCTTCTGACGCAATAGCCACATTGACTATCTCATGGTAAGTAGCATTATAGAAGGTGACTAATGCTTCCTGGATTCTGGTATTCAAACCTCTCATGAAACAACTCTTCTTCTTTGCATCGGTATTCACATATTCAGCTGCATACTGGGACAGATGATTGAATTTGCCCACATATTGTAGAACTGTCTGGTTTCCTTGCTTCAGTGAGAGAAACTCCTCTAGCTTCATGGCCATGACACCATCTGGGATATAATGTGCTCTAAAGGCTTCACGAAACTCCTGCCAAGTGACACGGTGGCCAGCAGGCTGTGCGGCGACTAGATTCGCCCACCACGCCCCTGTGGCACCTCTGAGTTGTTGTGCTGCAAACACAGGCTTCTGGTGCTCTGTGCACTGTAAAAGTTCAAACTTCTGCTCCATGGTACGGAGCCAGTCATCCGCCTCTAGCGGCTCATCTGCCTTTGAGAACACTGGTGGACGGGTATCAGTGAAATCCACATAAGTGGTTTCCCCTCCATTGTTACGGCCTCGACGACCCTGATTCCCATTCTGATTCTGATTCTGAGCCAACAGGGTAGTGGCATTAACCAGTGCGGCAATAGCTTCTGCCAAGGTAGGTGGAAACGGTGGGGGATATGGATTATGGTCCCCTTCCTGGGGAGTTCCAGTACCGTCCATCTGTTGTACACAAACCATGTTTATTTACATTGCTTTATTGAATTAAAAAGCGGTTAGCACAGAACTTGTATACACATACAAACTCATCTTACATTATTTCATTACAAACTGGCTTGCAAGCAAGAAACCACCCACTAAGGTTCTTAGAAAGCAGGAAAGACTACTATATTACACAACCATCCATGTCGGCCCTTCACTCCTCATCATCATCGCTGATCACGATCACTTCCTCCTCATTCTCTGGAGCACTTGCACCAGTGACATGACTTGCATCATCCCCACTTTCCATCATGGGTTCATCTTCTTCCGGATCTTCTTCATTGTCCTCTCCATCAGGAACAACCACGGCACCAACATCATCTTCTACTGCCTGGGGCTGATGATTGGGATTCATCAGATCATTTAGCCTATGAACTTCCTCATGCAGGACTGTGTTGTACTGCTCCAGGTGTGTCACATAAAGCTCCAACTCACGAACACGAGCCCTGGCTTCTGTCTCCTTTTCCAAAGACTCCTTCTGGAACTATTTCCAAAAACGCATGTTGCGCTCCAGTCGCTCTACTTCTGATGTAAGCCTTGCAACCTCTGACTCCGAATCCGGGTTCGGATTACGGCTACTGCTTGCTCCATCAACTCTGGCGGCCAACTGATGACGCGGCACTCCTTGCGGACCCGTTTTCTTGCGAGGAGTCGTCTTCACACGTGCCATCCTAAAACAAGACAGAATTAGGACGATGAGAACAGATAGGGGGATCTGAAGGTTAGCATGAATAGGATTGAACCTTACTTAACCCAAACCACTTTAAAAGGGAAGGTAACTTAAGCAGGTTAATTAAGCATGATGCATGCATCGTACTTACGATCTAACAGAAAGATTTAAGTAACACATGCAATCTTTATAACATAGGGCACTATACATGATACTTCACTACGAAGCTTTCAAATATGAGCTAAGGAAACTATAGAATGGATTAAGAGAAGCAAAAGCAGTTTGGACCCAAAATATCAGTATTAAATTTGTTGACCCAAATCATTTTGAAGTTTTACAAGGTAATACTACAATAACCCGAGTGATTATGCTCTGGTACCAGCTGTCACAGAACCTCCTAATTATGATGGCCCACAAGCACACGTCATTGTCATAATGACCTCTGACAGTCGTACTTATGTTCACCATAACTTAAAAGGCCTGCTTTCCTCCGAACAGGATCCAATCACAGGAGTATTGCAATATTATAACAGTTTATTCAAAATATTCAACAGAGTAAAGTAGCGGAAGTCTTACAATAACATAGATTACAAACCAGTTTTTCAAACTTCAAACCTTATGTAACATTATTACAAACCATTAGTAGAGAAGTATCGGTAGTAACTTTATTACATCACACAAGCGAGATGCCTTGCCCAAAGGCCACACAATCTACTCGTCGTCACTGTCTTCAACCACGACGGTCATGCAACAAGGCTCGAAGCAGACTTGTTCATGAACCGCACCTGCAACAAGGGGTTAACAAACCCTGAGTACGAGAGTACTCAACAAGACTTACCCGACTAAGACAAAGACTCCAAGGGCATGCTAGCTTTAGGGAATCAAGGTACGGGTAATCAAGAATCAAATTTTCTTTTGCAGAAAAGCTTACTAAGGTAAGTCCTTATCTTCAACATTTTACTTTTACCATTGATGGTTCATTAACCAATTCTAGGTGATCCTAATCTAGATCAAAGTAATTATCATCAAAACCTTTCTCATTCTTTCTTTCAATTCCAGTTCTTAACTACGATGTTGGTGCAAGGCCAAGACTCCTTTCTCGTGGAGTAACGACGATTCGAACCGCTTCATTTACCCAGCTAGGGATTCCTAACCACACGACATATGTAGAACTGAATCTTGCATATATCAACTCTTACTCGGGTTTTCCCAAAACCAGAACGTGTCCATCGCCACCCGAGAGCATAGTACTCCTCGAACCCGGCCCGATTCTAGCCCCGAGGGTACACGTTACTCTCGCCATCTCTCCACTCCCAGTGCGAGGTTAGACGTTCTCGTAATGGACTAACCAAAGTAAGGCTTACCCGACATGGGCACATGGCTAGTACTAATAAAAACTCCATGACGCGAGGGCCAACAACGTACGGTCCTTAACTGATAAGGCGGAAACAATACAGTGGGACTCCTTTCCCAATGCATGTTAGCAGTGGCCAAACCACCCGCCCGATCTTACAAGTTCATTCACATATTTCAATATTCATTCGATATGCCGTCATGGCTATGTAAACATTCATTTAAAAGCTTAACTTCTAAGCATAGCGAAGCATACTACGCATTTTCTGTAAATCAGGTATCAAGGTTGATATCACAATAATCAAGGATGATAATGCAGCAATTAGGTTATCACTCAACTCCTAATTACTTAATGCAGTCAACCATAATATAAATAATAAAACATTTGTAAAACTCAAGGTAGGGTTTAAATGCACCGGGGCTTGCCTTGCTCAAACACGACGACCGACTCAGACTCGAGGACTTCACCCCCTGGTCCGGAACCCACCGACGATCGCTCTTCTCCGGAAGCTTGATCGACGACTTCGGCTTCCTCGAAAGCGGAGACTACACGAATACATAACATGCTTTAACATGATGCTCGATGATAAACATGATGCTTGATGATAACATGCTACGAGTTACTACTGGAGTACAACTTACTTCTACGGTACAGTCGCAAACAGAAAACCTACTAACTAGAAGCGACGATTCCAGCGATACCAGCTTTTAACCTGACAAGTTACTAACGAGCTCAATCATGAAATTAAGGTGCCAAAGATCACCAAAGGGTAGTGACCTAAGGACTTCACTCAATCAAAAGGCACCCAACACTTAAAGTTCTCAAATTAACATTTATTTTCTATTTAACTAATTAGGGCATAATTAGGAGTTGATCAAATTTTACCTAATCAAGCTCAAACTTTTTCTATGGGTTAAGAATGAATTACAACAGTGTTATAATAAATTTCATAATTTTTGGATAAATAAATTAATTATTAAAATTACTGGAAGTTGCATTTAATCTTTAATGAAACTAATTAATTCTACTGCTCAAAGTATTCAAATTCATGATTTAACATTTTTCCTAGATAGTTTATACATTGAAAAGCTTACACAAAAATTTTCATGAATTTTGGAACTCTACACAATTTTTAATGAAATAAACAAATAATAACACTATTCATTTATTTGAAAAAGAAAAACAAAAACGAAATCGGGCTGATTTTTCTTTTTCCCCGCGGTCCGGCCCAACCAGACGGCCCGCTCACGCGCGCCCGCACGCGCGCTCGCACTCGCCCGAGCGGCCCAGCACCGCGGCCCAGCCCGCGCGCGCTCACTCTCCCGTTCTCTCTCACTGACAGGCCGACCCCACCTGTCATCACCTACCTCCGCTCTCTCGGTCTCTCCCGCGCGCTCACTCACCTTCGCGCGGTGGCCGGCCGGTGACCGGGGCTTCGGTCGACCAACTGAACCGACCGACACCAACTACACCTTCCCACGACTCCATTTTACTAATTTGCCCCACGGTTCGAGCTCCGGTGACACTTCACCGACGACGGTGGCGGCTCGGCAACTACGGTGACCGACGACTCGACGACACAAAGGTGCAAAGCTTAAACTATCTAGCCAGGGAGCATCAGGGGCGTACCACGATCACAGAGGCGTGATCGGTTGAAGTGGAGAGGCACTGGAGGCGGCTGGTCACGGTGGCGGGGCTCAACCGGGACGGCAGCGACCCGAGGTGGAAGACGATGGTTCCCCGGTGATCCTGAGCGGTAGCATCTACACCAAGAGGCGCAACAGGTTCGCAAGTTGATGGCGGAGCGATTGGCGAGATGGAGATGGATGCGGTGGAGCAGGGAGGGCGAATTTGGCCGGAGCAATGAGGACGGTGGCGGCGGCGATGATGAAACCGGACGGCGACAGTGGCGGTGTCGGTCCCTTTTATAGCGCTGTGAAGCAAGGAAGCAGCTAGAGAGCGCGAAGCGGTCCCTGTGGTCGCGGTGGCAGGATGGAAGGTCGTGGAAGCGGCCAGCGCGACGTCGGCGGCTCGCCGGCGCCCATGCCGCGCGCTGCCGGTGCGTGATTCGCCGGTGCACTGTAGCTGTTCCCCCCCAACTTTTGAAATTCCAAACTGTTTTATCAAATTACTCTCAAAATCATGTAACAACTTGAAAAACTTCCAATCTATGAAATCTTCAGAATTTCAAGCTCTACAAGTTTTGTATTGAACACTTTTTCAAATTCTCACTGGATTTTGAAATTTGAATTTAAACTCAAAAGGGGACACATTTTTCAGATTTGGTAATTTAGAAATTACTTTTGATTTTACATTGAAACTTCAAAATCTCCCAACATCAAAGTTGTATATCTTGACCAGACCTACAACTTTGCTGTTCAAAACTTTTTCAAAATCAGCCTCCATTTTGAAATCTTAGTTTGGGGACAAAAATGAATTAAATTTGAAATTTGTTTATTTTCAAAATTGCTCCACATTTTTCACTAAAACTTTGAAAACTCAAAACACCAAAGTTGTAGCCCTTGAAAAGTTCTACAAACTTGGTTTTGAACTTTTTTCCAAATTTTGCTTAGATTTTGAATTATTTCAAAAGGGGTAAAACAGGGTTTTGAAATTTAGGGTTTTCGGAGGAATTTTAAATCGAAATTTGTTGCTACTTTGATTGGTGATTACTTAGTGATCAAAACCTCACCCAAGGGCATCATTTGGACCAACATGACATGGTTGACCAAATGCCACTCTTGGTTGACCAATTAGCTTTAAAAATTCTTTTACATTTCTTCCCAGATTTGAATTTAAATTTGAATCGGAAAACTCGTGACAAGTTTTGGGACTCCAATTCAAACTCAAATTTGGAGCTTCATTTTAGATGTTGTACTTGAGCTCATACCCTACACTTGACACTAGTGTGCAACACAGTCGCACACCTCAAATTACGCAGGGCATGGACTAAGTATTTGCGGTGGCATTCGAAATTAGGGTTTTCGGGTTCGGAGCACACCACTGAGAAACACATTCAACCTAAATAAGTAAACTCGTTTTAGTTGATGCATAACAAGTTTAACCTAACAGGGATGCTTTGCAATGCATTATGATGACATGGCAGATTAATTAGCACTATAACACCCGGGGTGTTACACAAAAGCACAAAGCTCCTAGGCTCACTAGCAAAGCTTAATAACAAGGCAACTAATGCCAAATTAGACAGTCTTCTTGCGAGCTTCTACGGAGCCTCAAGCCACCAAGCCATCTAGGAGGTGGCAACCTCCAAGAGTAACAAGCACCACCGGCTTGCAACACGAACACCTAGTGCCACTCGATGCAACCTCACGATGCAATCGCACTAGAATCATTCACTCGCTTATTGATTCGCAATCTAGCAAGAACAAGTGAGTTGGAGGCTTCTCAAACAAAGCACACACAAGGGCAACACATCCCCAAGGTGCTCAACCTCCAGCCAAGGCTAGCCAAGGGGCTATTTATAAGCCCCTCCACGAAGAGAGCCATTGTATCCCTTCACTGGACACACCATGAGGACATCGGACGCTCCGATGTCATGGCACCGGACGCTACCCAGCGTCCGACGCCTGGATGATAGCCACGTGTCCCTTAGGGTTGAATGTCATCCATCAGATCTCGCTCGCAATGGTTAAGACGCTTTCAGTTAAGTTTACACCGGACGCTCCGGTGCTCCTCATTGGACGCACCACATGCGGCGTCTGATGCGGTCCAGTAAGCTCCCCAAGCTCAGAAATGCGCATCGGACATGTCCGACGCATCACCATCGGACGCACCACCGCGTCTAGTGCTCTCCAGCTCTTCTGCCATGCGGCACGTCAGCAGGCACCGGACGCCAAACAGTGTTCAGCCAGCGTCCGATGCAAGACCATCGGACGCGCCGGTGCACTCTCCCAACTGCGCTACACCTAGGGTTAGCCACCGGACGTGTCTGGTGACTCTAGAGCCAGCGTCCGGTGCAGCGTCCGATGGTCCTTTCGCCTCTTAAAACTTCACCTCCGGCACAGTGGAAAATAGGCGTTTCACTTCCACAAAAATGTCGAACCCATCTCTACCGCTCGAACTTCACCTTCTTTGCAAATGTGCCAACACCAACAAGTGATCACCAACTTGTGCACATGTGTTAGCATTTTCACAATGAGTTTCTTCAAAGAAGTTAGCCACTCAACTTGCCACGCCACTCGATTCAAGTAACGATGCAAAGTTAGATCACTCGAGTGGCACTAGATGACCGATATGCAAACAAGTTTGCTCCTCTTAATAGTACAGACATCTATCCTAAACCAGGTCATGCACTTCTCTACGCAACCTTTGACCAGTGAAATGAAATGCCCTAGGATTATACCTTTGCCTTGCGCATTCCATTCCAACTCCTCCGACGTTGATGCAACACATGCACCAACCAATCACCAAATGATATGATCCACTTCATATCATCACGTGACCGTATTGGTTCATTGATCTTGACCTCACTTGCTCTTCACCATTGCGTTGGTCCATCATCGCTAAGTCTTGCTCAAGCTTCACCGTCACACGCGGTCCCTCGCTTCAAAGCCTCCGACTTGCCCTTCACACTTGCAACCGATCCATCGAGCCAAGTCATGTCTTGATCTTCTCCACCTTGATCACATGACTCAATGTCATGTCTCATGTGCAATAAGCTCCTCCATCATCACATGTGCAAGCTTTGCAACATCTCCAAACCATTTCCACCTCCATGGCATATGTTGCTCACACACATGTACCTGTAGACTAATCACCTGTGTATCTCACATAAAACACAATTAGTCCACCTAAGTTGTCACTCAATTACCAAAACCAAACAAGGACCTTTCAGGGGTGGAGGTGGCGGGTTGGGGGTGAAGTGGAGGTGGGTTTGGTTGAAGCGAAGGTGGCAGGTTGTGCTGCTCGGGCAAGTAGTTGGGTCATCTTTGATAGTTGTCGGGTATTCGTCAAACTACCTGAGTTGTTCGCTGGCTTCGTCTGCCTTCTGCTTATCACCTGTAGGTGGGCCTGTCTCTGGTGGGCCTCAACTCGACGCCTTTTCTCCTGGAGTTCCTCATGCATCTGACCGGGCTGGGTTGTGGGTTGGCCTCGGTCCTGGCTGCTAGGGGCTCATTCAGGCCATGACGGACCCCCGTCGGTTGACCGGTGGGTTGTTGTGTTGGGGCTCCACTAGCAACATCTGCAGAGGTTCCCGCCACTGTATCCGACCCTCGTGGCAGGGGTGGATCCCTTTGGGTGTTTCTTCTTGTCGCTGCCATTGTTTTGATATGTGGCGAACTGGGGTCCCCACGGACGGTGCCAACTATGGGGTCACTCCTAGCCTCTCACCCTCGCTCGAGTGCGCGGGGAGAGACCAAGGGTTTCCCACGGTATTAGAAGCTGGACAATTTAGCAGTGGATAGCAAAGGTAGCAAGAAACCAAAATGCGGATTGAATGCCTATTAGTTCATTCCCGAAAAAAAAATCCCCCCTTCTTACATGAATCACCCGGGTATTTGTAGGGCATACCGGGCGCGTGGTGAAATTACAGTAGGGCAAAGCCCCAAAAGGAGAACAAAACACGGCGACCAAGGGTACGGTCGTAAATTTCACTCCTTCGTCCACCATCTCCTTGTCCCGCCTCCTTGTTAGCAGGATTCCCTTTGTCGGTGTGGACTCCCTCCACAACGAGCGTCGTCCTCCACGTGTCCCTGGCGAAGGCCCACCCTTCATCACCGTCGAGGCTCGCCTCCCTCTTGCGTCGTGGATGCGACGGTCTTCGAGGTACCTGCGCGAACACTGCTAGAAGACTGAAACACACCCATGCCGGTGAGGGTCAGCGCCCCGCGGCGAGGGGGTTAGCCAAGACAATTCATGAGTCAAGGGTCAGGGAAGGAGCTGGGCCGGGGGTGGCTCCCCCCAACAGGATTAATAAATATGACGACTTCCTTGGAGGCCTCCAATACGTAAATTTTTGTAGAGATCCCAGTACTTCGTATAGAAGTAGTATGAAAAGCTTGATGGGAACATTGTCCAACATGGGCGTGATTCTTTAAAATATACAGAACCATCCCAGAACGTATTGAATATGCATACATGCACCTGACAGTAAGGCCCTTAATTACTAAGTTACTATGGATCGTTAAACCAGCACCAGCAGGATGGGAATTTGGGATATCCTATGCATGCTCATCCTGCGTGTTTTGTAGATATACATGCGTACGTGGTCGCGTTCATATGCATGGTAAACTAGTCTGAAATTGGTATATTCCTGCTCGCGGCTTCTAAATTGTGGAGGTCAGAAGCATCAAAAGCGTAAGCCCAAGGAGGCGAAACGGAATCTTTCAAGGGCAAGGAATTGAAGAAACCTACTACTCTACGTATATAAAAATATTTTTATAACTTTTCAATAACTATTTTTATAAAAATAACAAGTCAAAGTTACGCTTTGAAGACCGTATCGCTGTACAAAACGACTTAAATTACCAATATAGAGGGAGCAGTGTGTAAGTAAGATATGCAAATTTTTAAAGTGATTCCCAGCATGCAGGGCGTGGAAATAGCTTGATCAGGACACTGTCCAACATGCTCGCGATCCTTTAAGTCCTCGTTCGGTTCGTACGGATCTGTTCCGTGTCGGACGATTTCTTCACTAATCTATATAACGCCGGGACGATTCCGGACCTGGGACGGTCCATTCCGGAGGAACCGAACGTGGCCCAAAGGAAAGCCGTTCCAGAAGGTCATGTATTGAACTTGCATGCATGCGGCTTACCATGGGTCGTTGAACCAGCAGGCTGGGAATCTGGGAAATGGCCATCCTGCGTGTCTGTTCATGCATGGCGCAGTAGCTACTAGTTCCGCTCGCGGCCGCGGCTTCCAAATTGTAGATAGAGGTGAATAGAGCACAACTGCAGAAGCGGCGTCAAAGGCACGTAAGCCCAGAGGCAGGCAAGGCGAACGGAATCTTTCAAGTGCAAGGAGTTGAAGAAAGCTACTACTCTACGTAGAAAAGACCACGCAAGGAGGGAGATATCTAACGGGCGGAGGTGATCAGGAGAAGGGATCAATTAAAAGTCAATCTATCTGATAGTACAGACCAGCCAGCCAGCCATACCTTTTCGTTCGTTCCACGTACAGACCAACACCGACCAGGTAGTAGCTATAGACTGATACCAAACTAAACGCAACCCAGCATAGCCACTTCTTTTTGAACTTAGCCGATTAGCCCCAGACAAATGAATTTAATTGGCAATTAATCCGTGGAACGCCCTCAAGAATTAATACTGTATGCACTAATTTACTGCTGGAAAAAATAAATCAACGGCGTCGTATGATCTACTCTTCTTTTTTCTTCGATGTGAGCCACGTGTTTTTTAGGTAGTCTCGCCTTTTTTTATAATTGATGTTCACGTTGTGCTGTGAACACGTCGACGAAAAAGTATATTTAAGATATATAAAAATGAATCAAAAGGGCCTTCATGGATGCAAAACGTATCAGGAGTTGGAAAGTGAAAACAGACGGACCGAGAGGTAACTTATGCGATCTGAGATTAAGGAATTTTGCAGATTAATAATCCATTAAATAATTCATCCTGTTTTAACGCACGCCACCGCACCAACCCGTCACGATTTTACAATACACTGTGACCACACGCATCGCCGCGGGTTGACTTCTTCGCTTCGCCTTCCCTTCGCCTACGGTCCCGCCTCACCTATAAAACGCGCCTTCCGTCGCCCTTCCGCTTCCATTCGTTCAACTCCCAGCAAACAACATCATCTCCTTTCTCCTCCTCTTCTGCATCGATCTTTAAGGCAACATCTCAACTGATCGTTACCGTCAACCTCGCTCCTCCGATCCGATCACACGCAAAAGCAGCAAGCAGCGACCACAGCAAGCAAGCAGAAGCAGCATGGAGGTCTCGTCGTCGTCTGCGGCGGCGGAGGTCCCGCAATACTTCCTCTGCCCAATCTCGCTAGAGGTCATGCGCGACCCGGTCACGCTCGCCACCGGCATCACCTACGACCGCGCCAGCATCGAGCGCTGGCTCTTCACCGACGGCCACGCCACCTGCCCCGTCACGCGCTGCGCGCTGGCGCCCGCCGAGATGGACGCCACGCCCAACCACACGCTGCGCCGCCTCATCCAGGCCTGGTGCGCCGCGCACCAGGTCGAGCGCTTCCCCACGCCGCGCCCGCCGCTCGACTCCGGCCGCGTCGCCGCGCTCCTCGACGAGGGCCGGCACGGCGGGGACAGCCAGGCGGCCGCCGCGCTCAGGGAGATCAAGGCCGTCGTCGCCGAGAGCGAGCGCAACAGGCGCTGCGTCGAGGCCACGCCGGGCGCCGTCGACTTCCTCGCCTCACTTGTCACCAAGCACTCATCCAAGCGTGCGGGCAGCCAGCAAGACGCCGCCGCCGACTTCGTGCTGGATTCACCGACCTCCACGAGCTCGCCTGCGGAGGACGCGCTCGGCGTCCTCTACTCGCTCAAGCCCTCTGAGCGGAGCCTTGCCCAGATCATGGAACGGGACGCAGACTTCCTCGACGCACTGGCGTCCGTCCTGCGCCGCCCGAGCTACCGGTCGCGCTCCTACGGCATCCTTCTCCTCAAGGCGATGACCGCGGTCATGACGCCGGCGCGCCTCATGACGGTGAGCGCCAGCCTGGTGCAGGAGGTGGTGCACGTGGTCTCGGATCGGGTGTCCTCCAAGGCTGTCCGGGCGGCGCTGCACGTGCTGTGCCGCCTCTGCCCCTGGGGCCGGAACCGCGTCAAGGCCGTCGAGGCCGGCGTGGTGCCCGCGCTGGTCGAGCTGCTCCTCGACGAGGGCAGCCGCCGCGTCACCGAGCTAGCCGTGGTGGCCATCGACCACCTCTGCGGCTGCGCGGAGGGGCGCTCGGACCTGGTCGCGCACCCGGCGGGGCTGGCCGTCGTGTCCAAGAAGGTCATGCGGGTGTCCGCAGCCGCCACTGAGAGCGCCGTGCGCGCGCTCCACGCCGTGGCCAGGCACTCGCCGACGCCCTCGGTGCTGCAGGAGATGCTCGCCGTCGGTGTGGTGGCAAAACTGCTGCTGGTGCTGCAGGTCAATGCCGGCGAGAGGGCCGGTCTCAGGGCAAAGGAGATGCTAAAGACACACGCTAGGGTTTGGAAGGACTCGCCATGCCTCCAAACATACCTGAGGGATTCTTACCCTTGCTGATACATACACTATATACTATACTACATCATGTAGTCGCCGTGCCTCCTCCGCACCCGTGCCCCCGCGTCCACGCAGAGGTCGCTCCCCCACGCTGCTCCCATGTGCCCACGTGGCCTCCATCGCCACCACCTTGCGCTCGCATAGATGCCGACGCCGTCCCTCTCGCCGCTCAGACACTAGCGCATCTCCTACGCGCCTGCGAGACCGCTGCCGCTACTCCATGTACCTTTGCGCGGCCACCAGAATTAGGTTGCCTTGGTTTCTCCGATTCAGAGGGATATGGTGAACATGCATTTGGGAAGAATATTCCCTATGTGGGATAACCTCAGCCCAGTGTAGTCTGTGAAGTGTGAACCAAACACACCAGAAACTTGGTTCAACCCGTTTCAACGCACTCTAACCTCCCAACCAAACACACGCTAAGTTCTCTGTACTTAGCACGTGAATGGTGCGAACTAATTAGTGGTAGACGGCATGTTTATCGACTCGACGAAAAAGACATATGTGATGATTTCGTCAATTTCGAGATCTTCTGGCTTGGTCTCTATGGATTGTGTGTGTATATGAGTATCTCAGTCTATACTAAGATTTGCAAAAATTAAAAAGCATAAGATGGGTATTAAATATGATATCAGGTCGAATTATGTTATCCCATAGGCTAATTGTTACTTAACTGAAATGTTTTTTGAGATTTACTCAGAACCATTGTGTCTTAATTAGGATTGAAGCTGAAATCCTTTCTGAAATTTGTGAATAAACAATATGTGCAAATGGTTATTTAATTTTTTATAGGACTCTAAAATTGGTTTGGGTGCGTGGAAAGTCGTGCAAGATGATCCTACGTTCCCACATTTTAGGAAGACGTCCATCCAAGAATACTTTTCAGAGATGTAAATAAACTTTCTACTGGTATTATTCCGAATCATAGCCTTCCTTCCTTGTGTGTACAACATATATTTCTTCTGCAAAATACCATGACAACTTTGTTTTGAATATCGGCGTGCCTAGCCCTTGTCCGGATGCAGCTCCCACTCCTGCACCCGCGTCGCACCTACGCCCCGCACCGCATTAGATCTTGTGCATGCGACCGCGTCTGGGAACAAAACTCCGCCTCTAGGCCTCGTTCCATCTCTGTCGTGCCGCTCTCCTTCCCCTGCCGCGATGTGATCCTTCCCCCGCCGCGCCCCATCCTCCGCCACGCTATCTCCACCGTGCCCCTTCCCCCAAACTAACATCTCATCTCCTCTGCAACATCTGTCCTACCATTACAACATATGCAGTATACTCTTGAAACATACATGTATAGTCAGTACAACATCCAGATAAAACACTTGCAATATGCATCTGAAATAATTGAAATATTTGGAACATACATTTACAACATATGTCTGAAACAACTGAAACATGTGGAACATACACTTGCAACATATGCAACACCAGATCTACTTTTACAACACCCAGATGAAACACATGAAACATACATCTGAAATGCAAGAAACATGCAGTTGTAACGTGTGCTCATCTACTTGCTGCTTAGGCAAATGGAGGCTCGTTGGCACGGAGGTCGCCAGTGCGAAGCTCATCAGCAGCACAGACCTCAGCAGTGGCCGTAGCAGGAGGATGGAGCGCGGCCGCGGTGGAGGCGGTGAATCCGCGCGAGCGGAGTGCGCGACATGCGGGGCAGATGAAAGGAGGGAGCAAGCGTCGCGAGCGGGAGCGAGCGGCGTGAGCAGGAGCAGCGAGGAGAGGCGGAGGCAGAGTGGGGCACGTGGCGTCCGGATGGACAGACTCCCGCCTCTAAGCATTGGCGTTTGAATATTTATCCTACAGGTCCACTCCTATTTCTCCCGTACTTAATTTTTGGAGGTTACCATCTATACAACACTCAGATTCGGTGGCAGATCCTACTGCTATATTGATCAGTAAGCTAACATTATTAAAAATTTTATTCGAGCTTATTATGACAGTTTTGGTTTGCTATAGCATTCGCGCCATGGCTGCAAAATACCACCTGAATGACTAATATGCACCTTTCACTTGATTTCTCTCGCAGCCATTGTCGTCGCTTCTAGATGACTTTAAGCAGCTAGAGTTGCACACACACACACATCCTGGCAAGAGTGCAAGACATCAGGTCATGCATATAGACCATTTATTAAGCTACCATATAAGACTGTTTTTTAAGGGAAAATGAATACTAGTCACATCCTTGGCTCAATTGGATCAACCGAACATGCATGACTTTTCCTGTGAAAGAGAGAGAGAACAGCGCTGAATGCCTCAATCTATCAGCTGCTCTCATCACTTTCTCTAGTTTCCCTGGAAAAAAGAAGACACAGAGGTCCTTACGAAAGTAATAAAATTTACAAGTTTGTCAGAAAAGAAACAACACAGCTGAATTGCTCGATCTGATTGTCTGGAAAAAAATACAGAATGAAAATATGCTTATCTACATGTCTGAAAATCGAACGTCAGATGCTATGTTCTCCCGGCTGAGCGAGGCGCTGGTTTCTCAAGTTCAACATTCATATGCACTGGCTACGAATAAATCAAACTTGATTTTTTTACGCCTAATAAATCAAACTTGATTGAAGAAGCTGCAACCAACACAATTAATTAATTGGTTCAAGTTTCAAAACAAGGACCCGTTAAAGGATAAAGTTATGCCACGACCCGCGATTGGAGAATCACGCGACCATCTTCCTTCTCACGCCACTCGGCCTGCCCCACCCCCACCTTCCTCGCCCGCCACCCCCTACCAGTGGCTGCCTCGCCGCCGGCTACACTGCCCTCCTCTTGCCCCTTGCCTCTCAACTACGCCCTCTCCTAACCTCCGCAGCAACGCCTCCATCGGCGTCGTCCTCGCCCCCACCAACGGCGGCTCCAGCCGCCTCGCCATCCGACTCCTCCGCCGGCGTCGTCCTCGCCCCGCCCCTGCCCTCACCGTACCACCAGTGGCTCCTGCTGCCTCGCCGTGTCACCCACCTCCCGCCCCCACCCTCCCCTAATCACAGGGTAGGTCGCAGATGAGCTCCGCTGCGACACCCCCGCTGCCAGCCCCGCCCAACCACCGTCTCCCCACCACCCCCGCCTCGCCGTCGTCTACAGCTGCTGGTGTGTGGGCGCAAGGGATAGGGTTTTGGTGTTACTTCTGATAGGTGGCCATGAAAATTAAATTACTTTTGTGTGTGAGTGGGTTGGGCAATGCGCGTCAAAATGAAACCAGACTATAGCAACCGATTATTTGACTCTAGTATATATTACTGACCGATGGTCCGAGGAAATAGTTAAATATATGTACCGACCAATTTAGAGTCTGTAAAAATAAAAAATAATGGCCGATGATTTGTTAGAAATTTATACCGACCAATTGTTGGTCGTTAATATTCTGTGTTTAGGCGACCGTTGTCTAACGCTACAGATTGGTTGTCGTATAGTGACAATCTCTATGTGGCCATGTGGGTAAGGGGTGTAGTCATCGTCATTCATCGTAGGCGAGCTTGAGCGTGGTTACAACCAATGGCGGAGCTTGGGCAATGAAAACTAATTAGGTTGTAGTAAAGAGCAAACTCTACAGGATACCACAGAGCAGGCTCTAGTTCTATAGAATTTTTTTATATATAGGAGTT
This sequence comes from Saccharum hybrid cultivar R570, assembly GCA_038087645.1. Taxonomy (NCBI): domain Eukaryota; kingdom Viridiplantae; phylum Streptophyta; class Magnoliopsida; order Poales; family Poaceae; genus Saccharum; species Saccharum hybrid cultivar. Next base: position 3,644,612 of record JAQSUU010000190.1, on the reverse strand, counting down.
CTATATAGAAACTTTATTGGACCAGGGGTGGTCGCGGCTCCGTTAGCCTCGATGAAGCTCTGCCTCTGGTTCTAACCTCAATTGCGACCTTGCGCCATGGTAGGTCATGTTGGACATGAAGACGGGTAGGCGATGATCTAGGTAAAACTCTCCGGTTGACGATTTACGCTTGTTTGGAGAGCTATGTCAGTTTTCAACTTTCAACACATGGAATCCTCGTCCTTAGGGTTGAACACGAAACTCTACTTTTTTCAGTTTTGTTATTATGTCCGGCTCTAGATAACACTTATTAGCAAATAATGTGAATCAAGATCAAATTCGGAATACATACTTTTTACATGGAAAACCCTTGCGAAAAAATAAGCACCAACTGACAATCTTCGCTCCCTCCGTCGTCCCATAATAAGTATACTTTTAGAGTTTAAGATTTGTTCAAAAATAAGTATACATCTTAAGTGCTGTTTGGTTCAATACTTAAGTGCTTGAGACTTTTGTCTGTACTTATTGTTTCCTGGTTCTTTCAATAAATTCAGTAGGGGCGCCAGCCCCTCCTGTTTCCTTAAAAAGAAAAAAACAATTTAGGGGTGTAATTAGTTTACATTGCTAACTATTACCGTAACTTTATGTCAGGTTGTAATAGGCTGCAATCGATCGCTGTGACATCTGTTAAATGCTAGTACAAAATCATTTATGTCCTCTCCGGCCGTGATCCAATGCCACGCTATTCCACTGCTCATGTCGGCTGCAACCAAACAAAAGCCACTAATCATTGCAACTTGATAGATATAGGACCTCTTTGGTACGGATTCCGTGGCTCCGGCTCCCTCTAACACACCCTTGTAGATGTACTGTGTAGGCACTGTTAGCTAAATCTATTTTTCTCACTCTCCCACTCATAGAGCACTTGGAGCCAGATATTTTAGCTTCACTGGATCTGGATTCACATACAGTGTTCATACAGTGTTGGAGCTGGAGCCAACGAGAGCTCGGCTAAACGGGCCCATAAGGAGCAACTATTCTCATAACCATTGCCTCTCTTGTGGCTAAACTAAACAACACCTTAAAGTAACTTTTTACAGGGGTATATATGTAATTTCTCATAAATCTCTTCGCCAAAATACTGGAAGTGTACTTGTTTTGGAACGGAGGGAGTACATCTGATCTGCCATGTACCAACCCCAAGTATGGATCCCGTCTTTCTGGGCTCGATCAGGATAACTGATCTTTTTTTCATATTGATACTCAAAAGAGTGCCTCACGTCTTATATATGTGAAGGAAAACAAAGGCTAGTAAAAAATATGAACGATGAGACATAAAACTACCTCTAAAATACAAGAGTAAATCAAATCGGTCGTGTTCTTCCTTGAATGTCCATAGCATGCCAGAGCTTGGAGATCGTATTGAAAAGATAGCAAAGAACAGGAACACTTGCAAACACTCACGTCAAATAAGGCTTTGAAGACCGCAAAAGCCACTCACCACGTACCACGAGATTTAGTATCCACTGATAGAACATCGGCTGGAGGAACCCTCCAGAAAACACAGGCTTACAATTCTTCACCATCAGAATAGAGTGTTGAAGATACTGAACATTGTTTGTAGAGCAGACCAAACAAACAGGACGGACGTCACCACACCAGGCCCAGGCCACAAGCTTGTGTGCATGCATCTTTTTTTCCCTCTAAAATAAAATCTTCGCCGACAGGGGGTACGGTGACCGTACTTCCTTTATCTAGACAATATTTTGAAAAGTGTACAAGCATTGCAAGAAATAGTGGGCAACAAACAACAACAGCCTTCCCTCACCCCAATAATTTTTTTGCATTATATTGTACATCAAACAAGGCACATGATTACCTTGATTGTCAATGGTGGGTTATGCCATACAAGTCCATCACCCTGTGCCCCTCTCTACAGGTTAATTATAAATAGAAAGTTTATGTGTAATACCTAAAACTAGTAGAAAATCATTGTCTTTGCGCACTCTCTCTCTCTCTCACTCTCTCTCACTATGTTTATTTTCAAACACAATACACATATGCATACTCTGTAATCTCTATCAAGTCATGATAAACTTATCGATCTAAATTTCATAATGTTCTCCCCTTTATTTGCACAGCACCTTCAGATCTCTTCAGTGAATTTAGTTGAAAGCTTAGTACTCCCTCCATACTCAAAAATGAAGTCGTTTTGGATAAGACTTTGGTCAAACATTGAGAATATAAATCATGAATAACTTTTAAATTGTTGAGTTTGAAAATGTGAAAACTATATGAATAGATTTGTCTTGAAAAATACTTTTTATAAAAATATATATCACTTTTCGATAAATATTTTTATAAAAAACAAGAAGTCAAAGTTATACTTTGGAGACCGTGTTGCTGTCCAAAATGACTTTATTTGTACGGAGGGAGTATAAGTTATGGTGGCTCTTGTTGTATCCCATGTTTCATGACATCATGGATATTGATTCTCAATTCCAAATTTTATAACTTATTAGTTGCTACTCCCTCCATTCTAAATTAAAAGATGTTTTAGTTTTTCTAGATACATACCTTTTGTTATGAACTTAGATATGCACTATGTCTAGATACATATCATAAGCGTATCTAGAAAAGCCAAAACATCTTATAATTCGGAACGGTGAGAGTATTGTTTTTTATAGCCAAGACTCTTGTGTCTGCTAAAAAAACATATCTGCTCTGCTAAAAAATGTAACTCTTGTGTTTATTGTAGCTTTCATTCAAAACTATTCTTTTGGATTTTAATAAGAATCATGGAATTTTAGGTCGTAGACTGCACCCTTGGTTGCTGTGATGGCATAGACAATTGTTTTAGCCTGCACTACAACACTCTAGAACAGTAGAGATTGAATCAAGATCTAGGAGGTACAACAACGTTAACCTTGAGAGACCATTGACATTTAAGCTTAGTAATAATCTAAAAAACAGGGAGTTCATGACCACTTTTGGTCTTCACTAACCTCCTCCACCTCAAAATGTTGAACTTTCTTACAAAAAAATTTATATGTACTAACACTATATTAAAAATTAAGACGCCTACAATTTATGCTATGGATATGGATATGCCATATGCTTTATTTAAAATGTAGAAATTTATATGAAGTAACAAGTTTCCTTAATTATTTGTCATGTATATTAATATGATTGTATATATCTTTTTTGGTGTCATTAGTAACTTTTATATATTAAGGGAAGTGAATAACAAACACTCACTGCCATCATGAGAAATAATCTGAAGCGAGTCCACAAATTTGCATATAAATCATCCACCATGTCAGATATTCTTACCCGCAAAAAAAATTATGATGGATGTTCTAAGTAACACATTAATAAATTTGCATCTAAATTACCTCTTCTACAAATATAAATAATAACCGTTACATGTACTTCTAAATTCCCAACAAACAGTTACTTGCTTTATGTTGTTTTTCTATAATGGTGAGGTGTGATTTTTTTAGAAAATAAAATAGATCTAGTTAGAGTCTATGATGGTTAGTTCTTCCTTTTTTTTTGATAATATTTATGATGTATCTTTAATTTTAGCATGACAGGTAAGGATTAATGTGACGACTTTGTTGTAAACCTCTAATTAGTAATACTAGATAAAGATATGCAAAATTTTGAAGAGATTCCCAGTATGTATAGAAGTAGTATGAACATTAAAGCTTGATCGGAGCATTGTCCAACATGCTCATCATTCTATAAAACATGCATGCTCTCACTATGGGTCGTTGAACCAGCAGCAGCAGGGTGGAATTTGGGATATGCTATGCCTATGCTCATCCTGCGTGTTTTGTGGATAACTATGCGTACGTGGTCGCGTTCATGCTGCATGGCGAACAAGTAGCTAGTCTGAAATTGGTATATTCCGCTCGCAGCTTCTAAATTGTGTAGGTGGATAGGGCAGAAGGGTCAAAGGCACGTACGTGTAAGCCCAAGCAGGCGAACGGAATCTTTCAAGTGGAAGGAGTTGAAGAAACGTACTCTACGTAGAAAAGACCACGCTAGGAGATATATAACGGGCGGAGGTGAGGAGAAAGGATCAATTAAAAGTCAATCCATCTGCCCAGGCCAAGGATGAGAGAAGGAAACGGCCATGGTCAGCGGGGGCCAGCCAGCCATACCTTTTCGTCGTTCCACAGACGACCCCAACACCGACCAGGTAGCTAGACTGTAGTCTGGTACTAGTATTATGCCAAACTAAACCCAACCCAACTAGCTCGATCTTCCTTTGGAACTTAGGCCCCTTTGGATTAAGGAAAAACAAAGTAAAAGTATACGATTTCTATTCCTATGGATGGAGTTACTGTAGCATCCTTTTGTTTCACAGAAATTGCTCGTAGGAAAACGATTATGCTCTGTTGAGGGCGTCCGGCGCTCCCGCAACCGGCCGGATGCGCTCCTCCGTGGGCCTGCGGCCTCTCGGTGGCAAACACGGACGGGGCGGCCCAAATTCCTCCACGCAACGGGCGTTTTCCCCCACCCGTGACATTCCGGATCGAGCAGTTTCCCTCATTCCACCGCGGGCACGGCTGCGTCTTCCTCGCCGCGGAACCACCACCCCGCGTGCGCGAGGGTGCCTCCACTGCGTCATCCTGCCGCCGCGCCGGCCTCCCAGTGCCGGCATCCACCGCGCCGCGTGCACGCCGCCTGCCTCCAGCGCTTCGCGCCTTCTCCGCTGCGGCGCCTGCAGTTCCCGCTCGCCGTAAGCAAAGAGCGGCGTGTGCCCGTAGCGGTGAGTATGTGCATCGCGCTCTCCGTCCTTCACAGTGATTGTGATGTTTTCCTGTCATCCTAACCCTAGCGTTGCAGGTATGACGCCGATTGCCTGCCTCCCGCCTACTCCTCCCGACCAAACTTCGTTTTCCAGCTATGCATACCAGATCAGGCCTGGATGCTTCGCCCGTTAGAGGCGACTCGCCCAGCAGCACCGACGAGGAGGCAGGTGATGGACGGGGACGTGGTCGCGTGCGTGTGGCAGCGAGGAAGGTGTGTAGCAGTAGGGCACGAGCGGCTCGTCAACGAGCAAGGCATTCAGCGGCTCAATCTATCAGCTGTTCATAGTTTGGCACACACACACCCTAGCAAGAAATCAGAGCGTGCATAGATCATTTCAGCTAGCTACCATATAAGACTGTATTTTTGAAGGGAAAATGAATACAAGTCACATGCTTGGGTCAATTGGATCAACCGAACATGCATGACTTTTCGTCAGGGAGAGCGCGAGAGGAAACAGCAACGCTGAATGCCTCAATCTATCAGCTACTACCATCCCTTTCTCTAGTTTCCCTGGAAAAAAAAAAGAAGACACAGAAGTCCTTACGGAAGGTAATAAAATTTACAAGTTTGTCAGAAATGAAACAGCACAGCTGAACGCCTCAATCTGATTGTCTGAAAAAAATAGAATGAAAGGTATGCTTGTCTACATGTCTGTGAAAATCGCACGTCAGATGCCATGCATGTTCTCCCGGCTGAGCGAAGCGCTAGTTTCTGCAAGTTCAACATTCATATGCACAGGCTACGAATAAATCAAACCTGATTGAAGAAGCTGCAACCAACACAATTAGTTAATTGGTTCAAATTTCAAAACAAGGACCCGTTAAAACCATAAATGGACATTAATTGGGACCAACTAGTTGAAAGGTAGAAACAATAGTCAAATGCTTATCGTCCTTGTTATTACAGCCCACAGTTACTTATTACGCTGGCAACGATGATAGATAGTAGCTAGAGAGAAGACAATTCAGTCCACCGAATCTTCAATTCTGCTGCATATATTTCATGGGAAGCTAAGCATGTTGACAGTGATCCTCAGTTACCAGCAAGTTTGACTACTCGCCCACTACTGGACTCGCATGCTTTGCCCAGAAACCCTCGGCAAAGGCTTTGCCGAGGGCAGCCCTCGGCAAAGACCCTTCGGGGAATTTTTAGACGGCGAAGGGGTCTTTGCCGAGGGGTATTTATCGGGCACTCGACAAAGCCTTTGCCGAGGGCCACGACGGCCCTCGGCAAAGAAAAGCAGTCGTCACGGCGCTGGCGCTGTTGGCGGCTTCTTTGCCGAGGACCGACCCTCGGCAAATAAATGTTTTTTTTTAAAAAAAATCTTTGCCGAGGGCTTCCTGTGACCCTTGGCAAAGAAATTTTTTTATTTTTTTTTAATCTTTGCCGAGGGCCTCATCCATGGCCCTCGGTAATTTTTTTTATTTTTTTTAAAAAAACCTTTGCCGAGAGCCTCGTTCCTAGCCCTCGGCAAAGAAATTTTCAGAATTTTATCCTAAAATTCTTTGTCGAGGGCTATTGGCAGGGCCCTCGGCAAAGGACCGGACCCTTCTTTGCCGAGGGCCTAAGTCATTGCCCTCAGAAAATAGGCAGATTTTTTTTGCATTCCTTCGACACAGGCATTTCGTATATATACATATATATCAACCATCAGATAATTATCAATAATCTAAAGATGCATCACACAATCATCATTATAGTCTTCATATGTACTAGTAAGTTGTGCGCGCCCTTGACAATGATACATAGTGTGATACAACTAATATTGACACAAATCCGGGATGGAAAAGAGTGGAATTCGATTAGCGAAGCACACATTTATTACAGGATGATACATGACGTTGGTACAATGTTTAACGATTGATGAGTGGTACCTACTCAAGCTATTGTTTCAAGGCAGGGCACTTTTTGTATAATGGAGGTTTTACAGCATAAATATCTTACCTGTGTTGAAAATCTTTTAACATCTGTATAAAAATGTAAAAGGGCATAGTCAAACATATGATGCTACCAGAGCCCTCCATCTTTTGTGCCTGAGCTTTAAGCACTTCCATGAGGTTATTGCGATCAGAAAGCCATATTTATCATAAGCACCCACCTGCTGATGAACGGTACCATGGAAATGTTTTCGGCCTAATGATGAACAATGAAAAATACTTGTCAGAACTTCAAAGAAACAGTGGTGTTTTGGTAACTGATCTGATAACAGTTAAATGATTTTTCATTCAGTTTACAGATCTGCTGGAAGTTACAGTAAATGAAGTTGTCTATAGATCGTTGAAGGGAATAGAAGTTTTGACTAGCTGACACGGTTTTGGAAAAGAAATCAACAACAGTTAGCTGGAGAACCCATGTTTTAAATATATAAGCCGAGAAATCGACATGCCTGCATCTATTCTCTCTACCTAGAGCCAAGAACAGACAATACACTATGAAACATATTGGGCATAAATAATCTGTAAATCAGAATGTGTACTGGGTCTACAGTAGACTTAGGTGAGGGAGAGAGAGATGCGTGCGCCGGGGGGAGGAGAGAATAGCGGCCACCGCCGGAGCCTGGCCGCGTCGGTGCGCCGGAGGGCGGCCGCCCGCGGGGGAGAGAGGGAGAGGAAGGGAAGGCGGGGGGGTGCCGCCGCCGGACCCTCCCGCTGTGCCGCCACATCGGAAGAGACGGAGAGAGGGAGGGAGAGGACGGCAGAAGATTCCCGAGCGATGGATTGAGAAGGAGATATTTCGATGAATTGCTGTTGACCAGTGGAGGGATAACACGTGGAACAATGGTTAACCAATGATGAGAGTAAATCTGGACGGTAGAATTGAAATCAAATGACGCAATTTTTTTTACTACCGTGGATGGCCTGAGCGTCGGCCGAAGTCTGCGCTCTTAATAAGAAGAAATATCGCTCAAACTGTGTTTTGATGGGCTAGAAACGATAGGTTGAGTCAGCGATGGGCCGTATTTCTTTGCCGAGCGCCATGGGCCAGGCCCTCGGCAAAGATCCCCTTTACCGAGAGCCAGGCTGGGTCCTCAGCAAAGATTTTTTGTTTTTATTGTTTTTTGAGCCCAGTTTTTTTTGTGGTGGTATAATACATTGTTTTAAACTCAATTTTAAAATTTGGGGGCCAATTTTAACTTTTTTTATATATTTCCTTAATTTATTTTGTTTCTTTGATTTTTTTCAAATATTTCAAATTTGAACTGCAGGTGCATCGAATAATGCAATATAGTGTTTCGAAAAATATTATTCATGGTATTTGGTGTATGTTGAGTCCCTATCCAGGAACTCGCATCAAATTTCAGACATCTTGTTCATGTAACATGACGAGCATCTTGCCGAAAAAGTGTTTTAAAATTATATAAAATCCATACGAAGTCCAAAAATCACGAAACTTGTCGAGGGTATCATGTTATCATATGTGTAGGTTGTGGTAAAAAATTGAGAAGATTTCGAGCAAGTTGCAAAGTCGGATGCCTAAAACTCAGATGTCTCCACATGTGACCACAAGTGATCACAAGTGGAGATGTTTGGGTTTTATGCATCCGACATCGCAACTCGCTCGAAACCTTCTCAATTTTTTTTTCACATCCTACACGTGCGATAACATGACATCTTGACAAGTTTCGTGATTTTCGGACTTCATACGAATTTTATATAATTTTAAAACACTTTTCCGGCAAGTGGCTCGTCATGTTACGCGAAGAAGATGCGCGAAATTTGATGCGAGTTCATGGATAGGGACTCAACATACATCGAATACGATGAATAATTTTTTTTTGAAAAACTACATTGCATTATTCCATGCACCTGCAGTTCAAATTTGAAATATTTGGAAAAAAAATCAACAAATTGAAATAAATTAAGAAAAATATATAAAAAAGTCAAAATTGGCCCAAATTTTAACATTGATTTTAAAACAATGTATTATAGCTCCACAAAAAACTTGGGCTCAAAAAACAAAAAAAACAAAAAATCTTTGCCGAGGGTCTAGCGAGGGCCTGGCATCGGGCCCTCGGCAAAGACTATTTTTTTTAAAAAAAATTGGTCTGAAAACTAGGTGAAAAAAATCTTTGCCGAGGGCCCAGCCTATGGCCCTCGGCAAAGACTATTTATAAAAAAATTGGCTGAAAAACTAGGTCAAAAAAAACTTTGTCGAGGGCCTAACGACTGGCCCTCGGCAAAGCCTGACGGGAGTGGCCGCGCGGCCCTCGGCAAAGATTTGTTTTGCCGAGGGCCTGTCTTTGTTGTCGAGGGCTGTTCTTTTGCCGATGGCTCCTGGGACTGGCCCTCAGCAAAGAGTGTCTTTACGAGTGTCCGAGATTTAGCCCTTGACAAAGCCTCATGTCCTCGGCAAAGCACGCGTTTCCAATAGTGGCCCTTCAACTTTGATGTTCGATCGTAATGTCCTTGTACTTGTAGCAGTCAGCTGCAACTCTGCTACAATATGCAGAGACACAAACACGCTGCCTCTCTGCAGCCACATGATGTATCCCGGTGGGTCAAACATGTCAAAGCAAAATAAAAGTTTCGATACCACCAGACTACTGTCATGGGATTTTGGACACACATTGCATGAGCGCAGGCTGCAAGGGTCGTCACAGAGCCTGCGGGGACATCACTTCACATGACCCGATGTTTATTGACGCACTACTGCTCGCATCAACAGATGAGAGATGCATGCATGCACCTCTCCACTGTCGTGCGTGTGCCTTATTATGAAAATCAAATCTGCAACCGTAGTACGATTAAAATTCTTAAGGACATGAGCTGACGGGCCAACCTTATTTTTAGGTATATACTCTCTTCCTCCCATAATACAATATCTTATAGGATCTAAAATTAATCCAAAATATTTGATCTTCTCATTTGTCAATACACTTTTATATTTTCCCAGTATACATCTCTATCTCTGCTTCTCCCTCTCTCTCACCTTCTTTTTTGTGTGTGTATTTTTCTCTTCTCCTTAATTCTCATGTCCAAACCTATAAGATCTTTTATTATGAAACGAAGGGAGTATATGTGTAGCTTAATCAGGAGAATGGAAGAATGAAATGAACCTACGGCTAGCTAGCTGCTAGCTCCATGAGAGAGATATGGTCCAACTACTCCAAGTCTCTCCAATAATATAAGTGCGATAAATAATATTGTATGAGCTAGTCGGCAGCTCCACTTGGGCATTAGAGAAAACGAGATCGCGAAAGCGGTTTCCAAGCAACTGAATTTCTTCTCCATTAATTCTTCGCCTAGATGTATGTCCTCACTGTCTCACTGACACTGAGGTTGCGAAAGCGTGGTTTGCAAGCACAACATCAGGCCTGCAGATTTTTCACAGCAAATGCCCCCAAACGGCCAAACCGGCCACCACTAATCCAATCTAGCCTGCATTCCAGACCCAACCCACAGAAACCCCCGAGAACGCGACGAGGCACCTAAACACTACCCTTCCGAACCCTCGGAGATTTAACGAAGATTCGCTAATCTACCAACGGAGATTGGCTGGCAAGAGTCCGGGGAGAGCTGCTAGAGAGATTATGCACGGGCATGAAGCCGTCGAGCATGACTTGCACGAGGCCCGCCCAGAATTGGCGACCGCAATCTATCCCCCATCCCAACCGTACCCAATTATTTATTTCACGCGCGCGTGCCTTCGCGGTTGACAACAACACGAGTGCTACGATGATGCTGTGCTGGTTCAAGTCAAACTGGCCTGGCCGACATGCGGGCCCCGGCCCATCGCCCATTGGATCGCGTGGCCACTTCATGCGCTTGCTGCTTGCCGCCGGCAGCTTCCATCTGGACGACGCCGACGCGCGTCTGATTTGGTTCCATTGCATTTTACGTATTTATTATTTCGCTCTGCGTAGGTACCGTGTAATCTATCGTAGTACTACTCTTTATTCCTCTCATAATTAGACAAATGACGTGCCGACACGCAGTTAACGAATTATAATCTAGCGCTGTAGGAACAGGACGGACGTCACCACACCAGCTTTTGTGTGCGCATGCATCTTCTTTTTTTTCCTCTCTATATAAAATAAAATCTTCGCCGACAGGGTACGGTGGCCGTACTTCCTTTATTTAGACAACATTTTGAAAAGTGTTTAAGCATTGCAAGAAACAGTGGGAAACAGGGAAACAAACAACAACACCCTCCCCTCACCCCCATATTTATTTTGCATTATATTGTATCATAGAAGGCACCATGGTGCTACCTTAATTGTCAATGGTGGGTTATGCCTTACAAGTCCATCACCCTGTGCCCCTCTCCACGGGTTAATTATAAATAGAAAGTTTATATGCAATACCTAAAACTCTAAGAAAATATTTATCTTTGCGCACGCTATCTCTCTCTCTCACTCACTATGCTTATTTTTTCAAACACAATACACATATAGATGCTCTGTAGTCTCTATCAAGTCATGGTAAACTTATCAATTACTCTGTTTTTTCTATCTAAATTCACAGTTTTCTCCCCTTTGCACGGCACCACCGGATCTCTTCAATGACTAGTTATGGTGGCTCTTATTGTATCTCATGTTTCATGACGTCATGGATTTTAATTTTGAATTTCAAATTTTTACTTAATAGTTGTTATTTCCTCTATTCCAAATTATAAGACGATTTAGCTTTTCTAGATACATACCTTTGTTATGAACATAGATATACACTAATTCTAGATACATAATAAAAGCGCCGTATTTAGAAAAGCCAAAACATCTTATAATTCGGAAAGGTGGGAGTACTATTTTTTTATACCCAAGTTAAGTTGTAACTCTTGTTAGGAATTTAGGCAATTTCATGTTAAAATTAATCTAGAAAAATAATAACAAATTTGTGATGGTAAAAATGTGCACGTGTATGATTTTACTACTACTCAGATTAGCAGCAAATATTTTGATGAACATCGTACTGATCATGGCGAAAAAGAGATTGAACTTAACAAATTTGAGAACAGAGATGTACCCGGCGGAGGGACCCATGCCCAAAGCACCAATGGCTCTAGACCCACTCATGGTGAGTTGCTCGAAGTCGCGGACCATAGTCGGTGTAGGAAGATGTATGCCGTGTCGTCCCTTGAACATCCACTAGGAAGTAGACGAAGCCGACCCGAGGAAGAAAGGGCACCACCAGGAAGGAGATGAAGACGTTCCGATGAAGAAGAAAACGGCTAGCAGTCGCGGAGACGCTCCCCGAAAACCTGATTGCCCGCACACACCTGAGCAGATGTCCCGATGCGAACGCCTGTTCCGGAGGCCTGCTCTCCCAACTCTCCGTGCGCGCAGAGGATTGGAACGGGAATGACAGAGAGCAGCACAACAGTAGCGTGGTGGTGTTCTTGGTTATGTGTTCTACTCTCGCGAACAAGAGAAGCAATCCCTCTTTTATGCAGCAACAGACAAAGATGAATAGCCAGGCGCATGAAGAGATAACGGTCATCATAGCGCGTCCGTTACCAGTAACTTATGAAACCGATAATTCAATTGTCCGTTACTAGTAACAGAAACACTAAGACATCATGACACACTAGCATATAATGGTCATCATCATACACCTGACACACATCAAGAAGTCAGTTTCATTAGCGGCATAAAGGACCATGCTTGTAACATCCAACATTAACCATAGTTTTGGAATTATTCTTTGATTTCATTATTGAATAAAAATAAAACAGGTCCAATTAAATCTAACAATCCCTCACCAAATTCCAAGACATAAAAAAATGCTCTCAGCTGCTAATGTTGGATATACCAGTTTTTTCAATGGAGACTGTTAAGTTGAATATCCATCTAAAACAAAGGTTACACTTCTTCACAACTAAACAATGGACTATGCCTTGAATTGACAATTTTATGCGAAATAAGTTTCACCTAAGTCATTTACTGATACAAGGCTGCCTAAAGCATCCCCTCTAGTTGGAGCATATAAGATAAACTTCTGGGCCTCTCATGAGTATCTAGAGATCACCCAAATCTCATAGACTGTGACTAGCAGTCGAACTTTTATAGGTGTGTTTCTCAAAAGATGTTCTGTAGGATAACATCTTTGCTTCAGCAAGCCACTTTAAAACACATTAAGGTATAAAACCAACCTGCCTTACAGAAAAGGAAAGAAGTGTATCTGATATGGATTTATTAAGGGTCTTTCCTCACAGTCTATCCCTGACTTGTTTCACCATTCTACTTTATGGGATCTCCGATCACATAGAACAGGTTACCACCATGATAGACTTCATGTGGGTCTTAATCCCATTTCACTCGATGCACTATCTATCACATTACGTGATAGTCCCTTAGTGAATTGATCTGCTAGATTTTTAGACGTATGGACATAGTCCAACGCTATCACTCTGGAGTTTCTCAACTTTCTGACAGATTTTAATCTCCGCTTAATGTGCCTTGTGGACTTCATGTTGTCCATAGAACTGTTTACCTTAGTTATCATAGTTTGGTTGTCACAGTTCATAAAAATAGCCGGTATTGGTTTCTCTACAACTGGTAGATTCATAAGGAGTTCACGAAGCCACTTGACCTCAGCGCCAGCGGTGTCTAATGTTGTGAGCTCTGCTTTCATAGTTGACTTCATTGAAATAGTCTGTTTGCAAGACTTCCAGAAAACAACGTCACCTCTAAGCAAGAACATATATCCGCTTGTGGCATAAAGCTCATCAGGATCAACAATCCCATTAGCATCACAGAAACCCTCTAGTACCTTTGGGTACCCGGTATAGTGAATGTCATAGCTCATAGTACCTTTTAGATAGCGCAGTACTCTCTCAAGAACACGCCAATGACTATCTCCTGTAATTTGACACAAACTGGCTTAGTTTGCTCACAACAAACGAGATATCAGGCCTTGTAGCGCTAGCCAGATACATAAGCAAACCAATAATTTGGTAGTATCTCAATTGATCCCTTGCTATTCTTTGATTTTTTTCTTAATAGCACACTAGGGTCATAAGGCGTAGGAGCATGTTGAAAGTCACTAAACCCAAAGCAACTCAATACCTTTTCCACATAGTGAGATTGTGAAAGTGTAATCGCACCATTGCCTTCTCTTAACAGCGTGACATTAAGAATAACATCAGATTCTTCCAAGTCTTTCATCTCAAAATTATTAGACAACAGGTCTTTAACCTCCTTATTCACATTAAGGCTGGTTCTAAAGATTAGTATGTCATCAACATATAAACAGGATCACTCCTGCGCCCCCACCATACCGATAGTATACACATGTGTCAGCTTCATTTACAACAAAGCCGGCATATGTCAAAGTTCTATCAAACTTCTCGTGCCACTGCTTAGGAGCTTGTTTCAGGCCATATAAGGACTTCAATAACTTACACACCATGCCCTCTTGACCATTTGCTACAAATTCATTGGGCTGATCTATATAGATCTCCTCCTCTAACTCTCCGTTTAGGAAAGCTGTCTTTAGATCTATCTGATGAATGATAAGACCATGAGAGGCAGCCAGAGAAAGTAACACTCGAATTATGGTCAATCGAGCAACATGTGAATAAGTATCGAAGAAAACTTCACCTTCTTTCTGGGATAACCCTTGGCCACAAGCCTTACCTTATGCCTCTCAATTGTACCATTAGGCCTAAGTTTTTTCTTGAACATCCATTTGTATCCTATTGGTTTACATACATAAAGACGTTTAACAATTTCCCAAGTTTCATTAGACATAATTGAATCCATCTCACTCCGTACTGCTTCCTTCCACAAGTCAGCATCAGGAGAGGAATATGCCTCTTCAATGGTTCTTTTTTTGAACTGAAACCATGGGACAAAGCCCCCCGACGGTGCAAATATATTAAAAAAAAGGGAAAGAACTTACAACAGAGTCCAACCAGTGGTTAGACAGAAGGGAAAGACTTCTAACTAAACCAACCTTCTAAACTTCTAACCAACTAACAGACTAAAAGGTACCAAGGAAAAATTACAAGGCGTCAAGCCAGAGCATAACAGCATGATGGGAACTTGGTTTGATTTTGACCAAGTGAGCATTGACTTCCTTTTTGAAAGTAGACTTCCAAGTAGCCAGATTTGGATTTTTCCCATTGAAGATGAAATCATTCCTTTCATTCAATACACACCAGGCACCAATCATGAAAATCTCCATGAAAAAGGGCTGCAGAAAAGCTTCTTTAGCAATATAAAGCTTTTGATGAATGCTGACATTTTCTTCCCAAGTAATTCCCAGTGCAAACCATCTACTAACTATAGAAGGGCACTAAAAAAATAGATGCTCAAGAGTTTCCTCAACAGTATCTTGACATAGGGCACAATTATATCCTTTCTCCAAAAACTTGTTCCTCCTTCTTAACATATTCTTGGTGTTCAACCTATCATTCAATAATAACCAGGCAAAAAACTTTATCTTTGGGACACATTTTGTCTTCCATATCCAGAGGATAGATTTGTGAGGTTGCAAAGCCCTAAACTGATATTGATAGAATCTGCTAGAAGCATACTTCTGCTGTCCCCAAATGAAGATCCAACAATCATTAATTCCTAGAATGACTGGTTGCATCTGGATCAATTCTTCATGCAATTTTAGGAAGTCATTATAGGCATCTCGGGTCATGGGAATTCTGAAACAATCTATGAGTTGCTCTGAACATCTTAGACCCTAGAGAGAGATCCTTGGGTTCGTTGCAAAGCTTACTAAATTTGGAAATTCTTGAGCATGAATCTTACCCTCCAAGAGGTCATCCCAAAAACTTACAGTATCACCTTTGTTAGGAACACAATATGCCACTCCTCTGAACTAAATGTTCAGTCTCAAAATATCCTTCCACCAGAAGGAGCCCTTTTCTTTAGCCATATGTGGGACTTCCACAGAATAATATTTGTCCCAAATGAGCTTAACCCACTGGACATTTTCCTTTCTGTAGAATTTATCTAACTGCTTAATCAGCAGGGCATCATTCTGCAAACTCAAATTTATGACACCTAGGCCTCCCCTACTTTTGGGCCTTCGAACTAGGTCCCATGCAGCCAAGTTATATCCCTTTTTTCTGAAGTCCCTCCCCCTCCACAAGCAATTCTTCCTATGCTTGTCAATAATCTCAATCATAGTGACTGGAAGTTTTAAAGAGCCCATATAATAAGTAGGCAGTGAAGATATTACTGAATTAACCAGTTGAAGCCTCCCAACATAAGTTAGGAATTGTGAGCTTGCTGATAATCTTCTTTCAATTCTACAGATGAGAGGAGCATAGTCCTTAACCTATGGCTTAGTGAGTCCCATTGGGAGGCCCAGGTAAGTGAAAGGAAAGTCACCCATAGTACACCCAAAAACATTTGCTAGAGAAGTTGCCTTTTCATGATCAATATTGATGGGGACAAGACAATACTTGAGATAATTCACCTTTAATCCACTTGAAAGAGCAATCTTCTGAAGGATTTCTTTTAGCAGCAGTAACTGAGTTTGACATCCTTGCATAATCAATACAGTATCATCAGCATACTGTACTACTGGAAAAGGGGTGTCCTGATTCTGAGGAAATGGTGGAAGTAGATTTCCCTGCTGATATTCATGATTAATCACACTTTGTAAAAGGTCAACAGCAATGGCAAAAAGGAGTGGGGAAAGAGGGTCCCCTTGTTTTACCCCTATTTGCGTTTAAATTATTTCCCAGCTGTGCCATTGAGAAGGATAGAAGATGTAGCAAAAGAGAGTATTTCCTCAGTCCAAGTGATCCATTTGGAGGGGAAGGCTTTTGCTCTAAGCATCTCACTGATGGCAGCATGCTCAATCAGGTCAAAAGCTTTCTCAAAATCTAGCATAAGAATGATAATTTCTCTCTTTGAGTGATGGCACTGATGAAGATATTCAAATGCCTAGCCAAGACAATCCTGTATGGTTCTGCCCCTTATAAAGCCATACTGATTCTCATGAACAATGTGCAAAGCCTTTTTCTGTAATCTATTAGCCAACAGTTTAGAGATAACCTTCAGAGAGGAGTTTAAAAGAGAGATGGGCCTAAAGTTATTGACACCTTCTAGATTGTCTTTCTTGGGGACCAAAGTAATGTAGAACGAGTTAATGCTCTTGATGTCTACTTGATGGGAAAAGAAATCCATACATAATCTGTGCATGTCCTTTATGATGGGCCAGGCTTTCATAAAGAATAGGTTATTGAACCCATCTGGCCCAGGGGCTTTATCATTTGGAAGATCCAAAATTATTGAATCTATTTCCTCATGAGTAAATGACTGGCATAGCTCATCAAGATTGTTACAGGGCTGAATGATCTGCTGAAGTTCAAATTGCATTGAGATGCCCACTGAAGTGCCTAGCCTTCTCTTGAACTCTTGAAAGAATAGTGCACTTTTCTCACTATGTTTAGTGACCATTCTACCATTTTCATCCACTATCTGACTAATAACATTTGTCCTATATCTTTCTATGGCCATAGCCTGGAAAAACTTGGTATTTTCATCCCCAAACTGCATTACTCTTTAGGTAAACCTTTGCTTCTAGTAGGCATTCTGCATGGAAAGGAGATTTCTGATGTGAGTTTTGATGACCTTTCTGAAAGCAGCCTCCTGGGGCTGCAAGTTTCTAAACTCTTCAAGCTTATCTAAGAAAGCAATAGTGAGATTGCAATTTGAGATCAACTTTGCAAGATTTGAGAAATTTTTTGCCCAATTTTTTAAGATTCTCCTGAGTAGCTTGAACTTTGCATTGATGACATGAGCACTGTTGGAACTTCTTGTTGGAGACAACCACGCATGAGAAATCTGATCCAAGCATCCTAGGTGATTAAACCAATAATTTTCAAATATGAAAATATTAGCTTTGGGGATACTGGTGCCAATCTGAATCTTACATGGAAGATGGTCTGAGGTAGTTCTTGCAAGAGGAAGAACTATAGAAAATGGATATTGATTTGTCCATGCGACTGAAGTGAAAAACCAATCCACTTGTTCTAGCAGAGGAGAATCTTGCATGTTGTTCCATGTATAACTTCTCCCTTTAATAGGCAATTCCATGGGGCCTAGATGGCTGATGATATTGTTGAAGACCAAAGTGTCATTGAAATTCCCCCTTGGTCTATTTTTGTTCTTGGTTCTTGCTATGTCACCAAAAAATTTTGTAGTCCGTTGTCTCTTATTCTTTCGAGTGACTACAATGTCATCCTCCTCAGGATTGTGCACATGGGGTTTCTTAGAATGTTCTATCAGAATAAATTACTCATGGAAAATTATAGATTTATGACTAGTTATGCTAGGTGCATTTTCATAGGAAATTCACTTTTAAAAAATGTAGCGTATCTGGACTCCATGATAGTACCAACATGCATGTCAGGTACCCCAGAATTTATAATTAAGAACCTATATCCAATGTTGTGAATAGCATAACTAAGGAAAACACAATCAACAATTAAGTCCAAGTTTGTGCTTTTTGTTAATTGGCACATTCATTTTGGCCAAACAACCCCAAGTGCGCAAATATGAGAGATTTAATCTTTTCTTTTCCTATTCCTCAAATGGTATGATTTCTTTATTCTTTGTAGGAACTCTATTCAGGACATGACACGCTGTCAAAATAGCCTCACTCCACCATTCCTTAGATAGACCCGCTGTCTCCAACATGGCGTTAACCAACTCAGTTAAAGTGTGGTTCTTTCTTTCGGCAATCCCATTGGACTGTGGTGAATATGGTGGTATCCTTTCATGGATAATTCCATGTTCTACATAGAATTCAGAAAATTCACTTGAAAAGTATTCTCCACCACGATCAGACCTTAACCGTTTAACTTTCCTCTTAAGTTGATTTTCTACTTCAGCTTTATAGATCTTAAAATAATGCAACGCTTCATCCTTTGTTTTTAACAGGTACACATAGCAAAATCTAGTACAATTGTCTATAAAAGTCATGAAGTATCTTTTACCACCTTTAGTCAACTCTCCATTCGCTCGCATAGATCGGAGTGGACTAGTTGTAATGGTGCCAAGTTCCTCGCCTTCATAGCCTTATAAGGCTTACGAGGTTGCTTAGATTGCACATACACCTGTCATTTAGAATCTTTGACCAAATTAATTTTTGGAATTAAATTCAGATTTGCAAGCCATGATAGACAACCAAAATTAATATGACATAGATGTGAATGCCAAATATTTGACTCATCAGGGATAATAGCATTGTTCATAATCTTATTACACACATCATCATGCAAGGATAAGCGGAACAAGCCTCCACAATCATAACCTTTACCGACAAAAGTTTCGTACTTTGACAGTACACATTTATTGGACTCGAAGACAATTTTATAACCATCTCAACAACATTGAGAGCCGCTAACTAGATTCTTTTTTGATGAAGGGGACATGTTGCACATGTTCTTCAACAGTATTCCTGAAGTGAACTTCAGAATGACCATACCAACACTAAGAACACGCGCATGGGACCCATTCCCCATTAGCTAGTCTCCAGTCCCGTCGACCTGATAAGAAGAAAACAAAGAAGTATCAGCATACACATGAATATTAGCCGTAGTGTCCATCCACCACTCAGGCGAATGACAAACTGAAAAATAGTAGGTAAAGATTCAGCCTCATTAACAATCATGTTTGCATATTTCTTCTCTTGCTTAAATTTGCGGTCTGGGCATGAACATGCCCAATGCTCATCACTCCCGCAAACAAAACAACCATCATCTTTGTTGTTCTTTTCCTTCTTAAAAGTGGTTGTTTGTTTAGGCTTTGAGTTGTTCTCTTGCTTGTTCTTCTTCTTCTTCTTATAATGAGATGCATTTGAAATTTTCTTTTGCACCATATTGGCACTAGAAGACTCAACGCCTTTTCCATGTGTGTCTTTTGCTCTTGCCCTCTCCTCAACATCAAGAGACCCAATAAGCTCAGCCATGCTAAACTCTTGTCTCTTGTGCTTAAGGGAGGTAGCAAATCCCTCTAAGAAGGTGACAGCTTAGCGATTATATCACTGGCCACAAACTTGTCGGGCAATACACATGGGAACTATTTGAGTTCCTTAGCCAGTGTCTGTATCTCTTGAGCTTGTTCGACCACAGAATGGTTGTCAACCATCTTGTAGTCCAACAGCTGCTCCATGACATACAACTCGCTATCGGTGTCAGAAACACCAAACTTAGCATCAAGTGCATCCCATAATTCCTTGCCTGATGTGTAATGGATGTAGCTGTCCTCATACTTGCCCAAAATAGGTTATCGGTTACCTTGAACTTTTCCTCCTCCTCAGGAGTAAATTGTTCAGGTTTCCCCTGTGCGGCATGATAGCAGTTCATAGCAGAAGCCACAACACCATCTTAGCATACCATGTCTTGTAATTTGTTCCATCAAAATTATTTTTCTTCAAACCTGCAGCATAACAGAAAATTGCCTAAAATCAGGTTTTTAGATTGTTAGGAATTTAGGCAATTTCATGTTAAAATTAATCCAAAATAATAATAACAAATTTGTGATGGCAAAAATATGCATGTGTATGATTTTACTACTACTCAGATTAGCATCAAATATTTTGATGAACATCATACTGATCATGGCGAAAAAGAGATTGAACTTAACCAATTTGAGAACAGAGATGTACCATGTGGAAGGACCCATGCCCAAGACACCGGTGGCTCCAGACCCACTCATGGTGGGTTGCTTGAAGTCGTGGACCACAGTCGGTGCAGGAAGATATACGCCGTGCCATCCCTCGGTCCACCGGGAAGTAGACGAAGCCGATCCCAGGAAGAAAGGGCACCACCAGGAAGGAGATGAAGATGTTCCGATGAAGAAGAAAACAGTGAGTAGTCGTGGAGACGCTCCCAAAAACCTGATTGCCCACACACACCCGAGCAGATGTCCCGATGTGAACGCCGATTCCAGAGGCCTACTCTCCCAACTCTCCATGCACATAGAGAATTAAGACGGGAATGACAGAGAGCAACACAATAGCAGCGTAGTGGTGTTCTTGGTTATGTGTTCTACTATCATGAACAAGAGAAGCAGTCCCTCTTTTATGCAGCAACAGACAAAGATGAATAGCCAGGCGCATGAAGAGATAGCTGTCATCATAATGCGTCCGTTACCAGTAACTTATGAAACCGACAATTCAATTGTCCCTTACTAGTAATAGAAACACTAAGACATAATGACACACTAGCATATAACGGTCATCATCACGCACTTGACACACATCAAGACATCAATTTTATTAGCGGCATAAAGGACCATGCTTATTACACCCAACATTAACAATAGTCTTGGAATTATTCTTTAATTTAATTATTGAATAAAAATGGAATAGGTCCAATTAAATCCAACAACTCTTGTGTTATTATAGCTTTTATTCAAAACTATTCTATTGAATTTTATTAAAAGTCATATAATTTTAGGTCGTTGATTGCACCCTTGAGTACCGTGATGGCATAGACGATTGTTTTAGCCGGCACTACAACACTCTAGAACAGTAGAGATTGAAGCAAGATCTAGGAGGTGCAAGAACGTTAACCTCGAGAGAATACTAACATTTAAGCTTAGTAATAATGACCGATTACTTCAAAAGAATCTAAAAAACTGGGAGCTCATAACCAATTTTTGTCTGCACTAACCTCCACTGCTCAAAATGTTGAATTTTCTTATAAAAAATCATATATGTACTAATACTAATACTATATTAGAAATTAAGACACTTACAATTATGCTATGAATATGGATATGCCATATGCTTTATAGAAAATGTAGACATTTATATTAAATAACAACTTTCCTTAATTATTTGTCATGTATATTAATATGATTGTATATATTTTTTAGTGTCATTAGTAACTTCTATATGTTAACGGAAGTGAATATAAACACTCACTAGCTACCACCATGAGAAATAATCTAAAGTTAGTCCACAAATTTGCATATAAATCATCCACCATGTCTTTATGATTGATATTCTTACCCGTAAAAAAATTATGATAGATATTCTAAGTAACACATTTAATTTGCATCTAAATTACCTGCAATTGTAAAAAAGTAAGGTAAATTCGGTTAAATGTACTTCTAAATTCCCAACATTCGGTTACTTGCTTTATGTTAATTTTCTATAATGATAGAGATGTGCAATTTTTTAGAAAGTAAAATAGATCCAATTAGAGTCTATGGTGATTAGTTGTCTTTCTTTTTTTTTTGAGAATTTTTATGATGTACTCCCTCCGTCCCCATAGAAGAGAGTTAGTCTCACTTCCCAAGAAGTTAGCTATCTTTAATTTTGACCAAACATATATAACAAAATATTAATATTGATACATAATTAGTATCATTGGATAGATCTTTTAATAGATTTTTATAATAAACTTATTTGGAGATACACATATTGCTAATATCTTCTACAAATATACTCAAACTTAAGTAGGTTAACCGGCACGAGTCTCATAACGACTCTTTTTATGGGACGGGGGAGGGGGAGTATCTTTTATTTTACCACATTTGGTAAGGATTTGTGGGGTCACTCCTAGCCTCTCACCCTCGCCTGAGTGCGCGGGGAGAGGCTGAGGGTTTCCCACGGTATTAGAAGCTGGACAATTTAGCAGTGGATAGAGAAGGTAGCAAGAAACCAAAATACGGATTGAATGCCTATTAGGTCATTCCCGAAAAAATCCCCCCTTATTACATGAATCACCTGGGTATTTATAGGTCATATCGGGGCGCGTGGTGAAATTACAGTAGGGCAAAGCCCCAAAAGGAGAACAAAACATGGGGACCAAGGGAACGGTCATAATCTTCACTCCTTCGTCCACCATCTCCCTAGTCTCGCCTCCCTATCAGCAGGATTCCCTTTGTCGGCGTGGACTGCCTCCACAATGAGTTCTGACCTCCATGTGTCCCTGGCGAAGGCCCGCCCTTCATCACTATCAAGGCTCACCTCCCTCTTGCGCCGTGGATGCGATGGTCTTCGAGGTACTTGTGCGAACACTACTCAAAGACTGAAACACACCCTTGCCAATGAGGGTCAGTGCCCGCGGCGAGGGGGTTAGCCAAAACAATTGATGAGTCAAGGGTCAGGGAAGGAGCTAGGCCGAGGGTGGCTCCCCCCAACTGTAGCCCATTGATGATCGGTCCCAGTGTGATGGGTCAGAGCAACGTAGCAATAAGGGGAGGGAGGTGAGCGAAGGTATGTAGCTCATGGCCTGGTCTAGCGACACTCCTGGTGATCTTGACTGATGCTGGGCCTTTGTTTTTGGGCCTGTTTTGGTGCTTGATGGGTTGCATGATTGTTGGGAGTGGTTCACATTTTCTTGTGGATCGTCGCCACTCTCACTGTTGCTGATTTTTCAGGATGTGTGCCTCTTACCTTCCTTGGTTGTGGATGGTGGACCCCTATAAATAGCCGCGGTAGGTGTAGGGTTTTTCTTACTGTGTGTTTCATTTGTTGTTGATCTGCTGCCGCTAAGATTGCTAGTCGAGGGTTAGGTTTTTGCGAGGCTTGTCTCTTGTGCGAGGTTCTCTGTTGTGCTGGCTTCTTCTAAATCGTCAAGTTCACAAAGGTGTGTTGGTTATTTTGTTTCTTATTGGTGTTCCTTTTAGTGCGAAGGTTTGTGTTCTTATTGGTTTCCTGGTAGTTATGTCTCACAACTTGATTGCTCGCATGAAGCAGATAGCGAGGCTTGTTGATGATGTTGCTAATTCTAGATCTGGTGATGGGGTGACCTTTGATTTTGGTGTGTCGAGGATCACATCGAGCGATTTGGATGAATTCACGAAGGTTGCTTGGTTTGATCGTGACTCTACGAGACCGTCGGAGGGTTAGACTGTTCTAGATCCTCATGATGACGAGGTCATTGTTTTCAAGGAGTTTTTTATGCTGGTTTGAGGTTTCCACCGTACCTATTGGTAGTTGGAGTTTTAAAGAGGTTCAACCTCAAGTTTCATCAATTGAACCGTTCTAGCTTTGTGAAACTTAGTATCTATATTTAGGGTGTTGAACCGGACCTCGAAGGTTTTATCTGACTTCACTATGTCCATCCTCAGCCTCGGAGGGTGAATGTCTAGGGTAAGACTGTTTTGGCATAGTTTGGAGTGTATACCTTTGTTTATCGACATGGGGTGGTGGTCCTTGTTCAAGCCCAGAAGAATAAATGGGCCTTGATGTGGACAGAGAATTGGTTTTATGTGAGGCTAGAGGGCAAGCCTGGTCTTTGCGGCAAGTTGATGAGGCTCGATAGTGTTACCTCCAAGGGTATCATGACTGATGCTTATGCTACTACTGTAGACACCCTTAGGGCTTTGTTGCGTCATCTGTGTGTGCGCGATTTGGTCAAAGAGTTTATCTTTGTGAAGGTTCTTCCTTTGAGGGCTGACCAGGCTTGGTTCATGGTTAAGCATGATGAGAAGTACCAAGCACGGTGTTTGAAGGGGCTTGGTGTTAATGTTAGGCAGGCTTGGTCAAAGGTTCTCTAGAAGAGCAACAAGTCTGTTGCTAGAGTTAAGACTATGTATAAGAAGGTTTTCGAGGCTGTCGATAAACTCATCAGAGCTCTTGGGACGTAGGAGAATAAGGCCATTAAGATTGCCTTAGCTAACCATTCTCGTGTGAATCATTGTTTTGACTTGCTTGGCTTGACGTACACCGACTGGCCGGTAGTTGATTTGAAGGGTGGCGAGGGTGGTAGAAAGAGGAAGTGATCTGCAATGAGGGACAAAGGCATGGGCACGTCCAAGCGTGGTGGACATGGGCATGGGTGTGGGTCAAGTGTTGATAGGTCAGTTGCTGCGAAGGTTCTTGCATCATTGGTTGCTCCGTCGGCCGCTTCTATAAAGCCTAGGCCTGTTGTGGCAGTGGTGCCGTGGCCGAGCGTAGCTAGGGTTTCTCTTCCTGCTTGCAAGATGCCAGGCCTCGACAGTGTTCCTATTCTACATGATATTTCATCAAATGATGAAAAAGAGGAGGAGAAGGAGAAGGAAGGTAGCGAGGGCTCTGCGAAGGTGAAGGTGGATGGGTCTTCTAGTGACAGCAGTGATTCTGGTGCGGGTGATGATGATGACGACGACAATGATGATGAAGATGACTACGAAGATTCAGATGATGCTCAGTGTGAAGAGTCTGAGGAGGTTGGTTTATAGGGTGGCGGAGCTCAAGAGGAGCGGGAGGTTGAGTCTCACCTGACTCGGTCTGAATCTATGCCTTGTCATCGCCTAATGCACATATTACATGAGGGGTGTTGAAATTTCTTAGCATCACTCTTACTAAGTTGTCATCTGTAGCATTATGCCAGAAATGCTTTGTTGGTGAATTATGAATGCCACATATAAACTATAAGAAAATAATATTGAAGTTAAGTATCCACAAGCGCACAGATAAATTACCATTGTAGCATTTCACCCAGGAGTATACCGAGTATCATTATTTATATTTAATCCACAAGGAAGAGCTATGTGGTTGAGTTGACTTAGAGATTCTTATGATCCAAACCACTCTTATGCTTTAGCAGGAGTAAGTCAAAGTGATAAAAATGATAAATAAAAGGTAACAAAGGTATTCCAAAGATAGAAACAGAGACTCACAAATGTAATATGGCTAAGTTGGAGATTCGGTAAGAGAAAAAGATTTCTATGTCATTCCTAATTACTATTTTTTATACACTTAAGCATATTTACTCTCATCTATAGTATAACTAACATTGGATCTATGCATAAGGAACATTACTTAGAGAAGTTTGAGAACAGAGCTTTTCCTTCCTTCGTAACCGAGGTTCTACTTGTTCTATACATGGAAAGTGGACTACAAAGGACTCAACGGGAGTATCACATCTGTGATCTACCACATGACCCGGCATATAGAGTGTATCCGCAGGCAAACAATATCTAAATACCACGCTTACATAGTGTCAACCACTGTTGATGGTAGATAAGTATCATTTTTTAACCGTCAACATAGCATGAAAAAGGACTAAACAATAATTACCACTGAGATATAGGGGGTTTACTGACATAATTCCATGAGTTTTGGTGAATGTCTATTTCTACAGGGTGCCAGCTGAAAATAATCAAAGATGACCCACATGTCAGGTTTACGTAGAGAGAAAGGGCCATGGATGGAAAAAGTATAATCTGGAATGTTTGGGACGCCAACCCCTAGGAGGTGGGACCCATCTGTCACTATGATAGGGGCGGGCGCCTAGCCCTAGGGGCGGCCGCCCCACCTAGGTGGCCAATCAAGCTCCACCTCGCGGATCCTGCCTCCACCGCCTTTGAGGATCAATAATAATCGTAGATCAAGGTCGGTTTGATCCGAGGGCTGTGGTCCTTCCTAGAGGGCTATATAAGCAAGGCCCCTGGCCCCTGAAGGAGGCATCCCTTGAAACCCTAATTCATTATTTCCTGTGAGGATCAGCAAGGAGAGGTCCCTTGAATAGATCTCTCTCTTAGGGCACATATAAGAGAGATTAGCTTTGTAGTCTCCATGTGAGATTAGAGTTCTTCTTCTAGATTGAGAGAGTTAGAGTGGAGGGATGAGTTGGAGAAAGCCTGACATGTCGGTGTCTCCTCTCCGGCTTGTACCTACGGGATCAAGTCTCCTAACCCGAGGCTTGGTTCTAGGATTCTTCGATAATTTAACTTCCAATACTAAGTAAGTATATTGTTATTATTGTTCTATGGTTTACGAGTTTACTTTATTCTCTTCCATGGTAGAGGGTAGGGTAATCGTCTATAGCGTAAGCGTGGTGCTTAGGCTAGAGATACTCGTAGATATCCCCTGTCTTGCTGGATCGGTGTGTAGTAGCGTGGGAAGTGACAGTCCCATTGTTACCTTTGGAGCCTCCTCCAGTCAGAAGGATTGGTAGGATTAAGTGCCCTGGTTAAGCATCCTCTGTGGTGTCTCTTTTCCATCGGTATGTCCCCATAGACCAATAGTTTTATAGCTTACCATAGGTTGGAACCAGACTATCGTCGTAATATTCTCTAATCGCTTATATCTTCGCTACCTTGTAGTGCGGCCCAGGGGTTAAGTATAGATTTAGGTTAGTCATCGCACGCTTTCTCCTTACGGATAAACAAATACAATACTCTAGAAACATCTCCCAGGTGAAATGCTCACCGATATTCGTGCACTTGTGGATCCTTTTCTGTGTGTGTTAACAAATATCAACAAGCATTTCTGGCGCCATTGCCGGGGAGAAAGACGTCAGCTGAGTTAACCTCAAGTCTTGCTTAACCTTGTATTATACTTTTATCTTTTTCTCTTTTTCTTTTGCCTTTTTTCTATCCTTATGGATAACCCGAATTCCACGCCTATCTATCAATATCCTGCACCCATGAACCAAAGCTTAGAGCCAACAGAACCCATGATTCTCACATCTAGCTATGAGCTACACCCATGTTTGGTTGCAATAGGTCATAACCAACCCTTTCCTACAGCCAAGGTCCTATCTTCTAATCAAGAAGATAATGAACCCAAGGTCCTATCTTCTAATCAAGAAGATAATGAACCAAAGGTCCTATGTTCTGATCAAGGAGATAATAAACTTTTGGCTACACTAAGGGAATCTTTCAAGCGTCTTATAAATTTAGGTTTAGACCTAGCCTTACAAGACCCTGTTCTTCTTTAATATTTTTATATGGGTCTTGATAATATCGCCTTTGGAGGAGTTTTCCTTTCTTTATCCATTAGTGGAGCAATGTTTGTCCTTATTAGTAGACACACTCCTTGCACTAGCCTTCATGATAAACTCCTAGAGGTAAAGAAGGAATCATCCCCCAAACTAGAAGAGGAAGTTTTCAAAGCCACATTATAAACTTTCCAATCCCACAATTTGGCTATCCATCCCAAACCAGTTGTACTCTAAAATCATTTGAGGAAAGAAGTAATTGTACCCTTGGAAATCCTTTCCAATGATTTTAGGAGGAGTATAAACTTTCCGCTTCATAAGAGACCTTTTAGTACATATAGTTTGAATCTTTTCGAGAAGGGATCTCTTTGGAAGCTTTTCAAATCTAATCCCTTTGAAGGACATTTAGAAAGACTCAAGGATGGCATGTCAAGTGATGCCATAGAAGGAGAGCAAAGCCATCTAGAATCTACTCCTATCTTCTCCCTTTCTATGCCCACATTAGATATGAAATTCGAACCCATCTTTAAATCCATCCTTGATCCTATGAATCTTCCTATGCTCTTTCTCCTGAGCAATCCTAGAAATCCACTAAGACATCTAAAGCATAGGATTCATCAAGACCATAAGGAGGATCGAGAAGAGCAACATCAATGGCAAAAGAGCATTAAAAACATATGTGCTATTTCCATTGAATATGTAGGTGAGTCCTTATATGAGACCTACTCGGGAGGCAATACAAGGGAAATTTTGGATATTTATGCCGAATCACCCTTGGAAGTTAAAAATGATGGAGACTTCAATGAACAAGGAATCTACTTTATAAAAACCCTATCAAGTCCTTGCTCGTATAAGAAATCTCCTAATTCACTTAGTTTCTCTAACATTGCCCCACATGAGATCTTCAACCCCCTTATGCTCCCTGTTCCTAAAGATTTTGAAAGGGTGGTTGAAGACACATATGTTTATCATAAACATTGCAGATCTCGTTGTATTGAATCTTGAGATTAGTACACATAAACTAGTGCTAGAGGGAAAACCACTTTGCCAATTCATATCTTGAAGGTTTCCCAAGGACAAGCTTAGTGTCCTAAAACAAGCATTGTTCAGACCATGACATGAGTATTCACCTTTCTGCTGCGCTGCTCTTGTGAAATGAGCATAGAGTTATAATTATGAAAATATTCCTTCGGGTATTCTTGTCACTAACCATTCCATGTTGGAGCAAAAAGATTGAAGGAACAACAAATGCAAGGTATGTCCAACCAATCATTATGCAACATTGAATTACATTCATCCAATCTTAATTTTTGCAAAATTTAAGCTTGGGGATAGACTTCCATAAATACATTTCTTGCCATGTTGCTACATTATTGTGGTTGTCCCAACCTTTAAGACATGCTCAATTTGCTAAACAACAATCATGCTCTTTCATCACTGTTTGAGTAAATCTCTATAATGCTTTCATGCTACCCTTGTCTACCTAGTAAGTGTTAGTTTAGAAGTAGTGTACATGTTTCTATTGGCTTTTAAATTAAGCATGGTGCTTAGGTTAAACAGCATTCCTTAATTTGATTAGACATGGAGTCTAGTTTGGTTATTGAACTAAAAACTGCTAGTAAAGACAATGGTATATTTTGTTAGACTAACCCCTGCAGAGAAACTCCAAAATTCAAAATGAGAAAGTCCTGAGATGAGCTCATACTGGAGATGAACAGAGATAGAATAATCTTGCACAAGGGAGACATAACTCATTCATAGCCAAAGAGAAAGAAAAAGAGTGCCACAAAGCATGATCCACAATCAAAGCACTCACTCCATGGAAGCAGGTGAACAAATCTCTGTCATGCCACTTGAAGACAAAGACCATCGTGGAGGATTTCGAGTTGCAGTTGCATTCTCTTGTCAATTATTAATCATTGGGAATCAAAAAATATTGACAAGAGGAGAGCATGCAACTTTCTGCACTCTCACTAGATTGAGAAGCGGATGCATGAGAAAGGAAGGCCAATTCCTTTAGATGATCCAACCATGACTTTCCTCCTATCATGCTCTCATCGCTCTACACGCTGGTTTGCAATCTCTCAATTAACTATTGCTTTATTTCTATAAGTTTGAGTTATTTTATAATGCCTATATATGATAATCAAATATAAGATAAAATCAATCCTCTAGAAAAGAAGTAATAGTGAATGTTTCTGTGCTAGTATGTTCAAATAAATTCTTCTATAGCATAGAAACTGACCCTTAGCTTTGTGACAACAATGCCCCTATCATTACTTGTATACTTCTTCGGGTATGTGTGTCCACTAATGATTTGCAGGAATGAAACAATAAGAAGAGCTAATGGTCCAAGCACAAATTAAAGAGAGAACGAAACATAACATTACTAAATGTAAGAAAGAAGGAGTGCAACAAAGAAGACATTGGTGCATGAACAAAAGAACAAGAACGACCAACGAAGGAAAGCTTCCACAAGGTGTTATAGTGCAAGCACGCTTCAACATTAAAGGTAACATCCTAAGGTTAGTGATCATCACATTAAAATCCTTTCCTTGATGCTGGTATACACATAAATAGAGAACCAACCATGTTTGAGTTACAACCTCATTTGACCCAACCTAATTAACTCAACATGCTCAGTTCTCTAATCTTTGTTCCTGTCACCACTTTCTTGATCTTATAATCTTAACTAAATGATCTGAAATGATTGCATGTCTTTTCTTTGGAAGTTGATAGTCATAATCATGAAATCATTACACAATATGCATAGATAGACTATCCTTCCATAAGGTTAAGAAATTTGATCTGCCCAATTGATTTAATGCTACATTCATGCTCATTGTTTGATCCTATCACCCATGTCATGTTCAAGCAAAACATATAAACATCAACTTTATCTTGCTCAATATGCCTAAGGTTAAAGAAGAATAAACTTTTAGTTCTATTGGTGTTTTCCACCAACAGAGCCCATGAACTTGATCTCTGCCTTGTCTCTATGCGCAGGACCTACTTTGAACACAACAGTAGAGGAGCTTGTCAATTCCCCAAGAATCCTACAAGTGAAGATCCTGGACCTACGAACATGTACAGTGAGCAAGATGCTGCCAGTTTTTACAACTAGTACTTCACTTCAAACTATTGGAAGAGTAAGGAACATGGGTGACACCATCTCAAGAGGTGCAAGCTATCAAGGTCTCTACTATGGGACCAGATGGTACACCTACAAAATGAACATGGTAAGAGGTCCTGTTCAGAGGACCTAAAACCACTATAAATAGCAACATAATATTGAAGTAGCTCAAAGTCATAAATAAAGATATATAATGGCTAATACCAGTTTCCAGATGGCAGATCCGGAATCCTGAGCAGTTGCCCAAACTCTACTTGAACCTTGCTAGAAAGCCTGTACTAAGAACTTGAAGAACTAGAGCTCTCTCTAATCTCTAGAAACCCTAATTTTTGGTCTAATCTTGACTTATGGTAGATGTAGAGATCTCCTCTAGGGGGGCAAGGCCTGATTATGTAGCCCTAGAGATGCAATGTGAGCCCTTGGATCAAACTGACTTGAAGAACGGTGTAGATGCAATCCTAGGAGGCGGTGGAGGAAGGTTCTAGAAGCTAACAGGCAGGGGCCACTGTGGGGGACTAGGCAGCACCATGGTGGGGCCAGCCGGCCCCACCTGGCAGCCTCTTAGGGTCCGTCACGATGTGGTGTCCTCTGGAACCTTCTGGAGTAGTTTTCATCATGGTTAAGTTTGGTTCTTCTTGACGTTTTGATCCTCCTTTCTTGTTTTCTAGAATAACCCTACTAAAAATATAGATTCACCAAAGCTCGTGGAAATTATCAGTTTAAACCCTTAAGTTTCTATTGGTGATCCATTTCAAGCATTTCTTCAAGTTAAATTGATGATTTGTGATGAACAATAACTACTGTCAACAAGCTCCCCCAAGCTAAACCTTTGCTAGTCCCTGAGCAAAGCTAATCTTAATGATGGATTAAAAATTATAGCTTTTGAAAACATTGATTGAACTCCTTAAAAGTACACAAGCATTCAACAAAGAATTCTCCTCCGAATTGAAGTTCACCGATCTGACTTTCAAACTTACTCTTATTACCTTCAACCATGGGGATTTTGAGCTTTCACTTGGATTATGAACAATTGAAAGATAGAACAATCAAGTTAAGCACTAAGTCTCAAGCTCTTTGTTCAACCATAGTTCCGAAGTTTTTATAAGTTTTCAAATAAAACTCAGAGATTTATTGCATGACACTCTCAAGTCTCTCATATATATATGGTATTTTTAGATCCTCACCAAGGCAATGAATGATGTTAAGCCTTCTTCCTACACTAAGGCTTATGTGGAGCTCATGGGAATTAGTAAGTGCATGAAAGAGCATACTTACAATACATATATTGCAAAGTCGAACCTCGAATCCAAAGAGAGTTGAGTCATGCAATCAAATCAAGATGTGCATGTGTGTAGAGTAATGATGGATATATGGTGGCTATCCTAATTCCACTATGCTCCTTGAAAATATATCTCTCTTTTGAAACTTGGAAACTTTTGCAAGAAAACATGGGCTATCTTATTCATCCTTTTCTCTTTTTTCAGATGTGCATCAAAGTACCCATTGTTTTAATCATTCAGACACTTGTCAATTTTTCTCAATTCTTTCTTTCTTTTTCATGAATAACTTTTGCATAGCCCATGCCTCTCTTCTACAATAGAAAATATTTGAGAGATAGCACAAAAACTTGGAGCATTTATTTGGTGAAAACCTATATGAAATATTTATAGTGTTTTCTCCCAGTGTAGGAGTAAAATATTTTTGAGTGGATATAGATGGAAAGCATGTTTTTACGCCTACCAACAATGTAGGAGTAGGGCATATGTAGGTAGTGTGTACGTGATCTTAATTTTAAAATTATGACAAATCTCTCATAAGGCATCAACAAAGCTTGACCAAACTCAAAGCAAAGCAAGTAGCATATATGCGGAAGTTTTTCCTAGCCTAGATAAACATGTAAGGCTCTGGTGTGAATTCAATCTTTGTCATACAAAATCTCATCATGTGGATTTTCAAGTTTTTCAAAAGAAATCTCCAGAATTCAAGTATTACTTAGAACATGATAAATAGCAGCTCCGACCTTCTCATACCATATCCGTCAATTACCTAGACTTAGATCAAGCATATGCTACCCACAAGTTTCAAGTTCAGAGTAAATACTCATGTCAAATTAATTTTATCCAAAACTCGGGAGAATTCAAAGCTGAATACTAGGTACTTGAAAGGAATTATAACAGAGCGACTATTCATCATTTTCATCATGAGAGATTATCTTCAAGTTCTAGTTATTTATTCTACTCTTACAAACAAGATGACAAACTAAAACACACCTTAAGCAAACTTAAGTAAATTAAAGCAAACTATATTACACACACTCTTTTTGGGTTTTTATTTTTAGCATGTAGAAATTCAAACTAAAAGATAGACACATACTAATGTAGAGATAATAGCAAATTTTTATTTCATTTTTCTGATTATACGTTTTTTCAAAGATAAACTAAAAAATAGAAAATAAAATACTAGAGAGAAAAACTTACATCAGATACAGGGGGTTCTCCCCCAAGCTAGGTGTGAAGTGGTACTCACTAAGGTGGCGGCGGATGGACAATGTTGAGGCCATCGAACAACCAATCCTAATTGTTCTGTTCTTGTTGTTGGTGTTGATGAATGTCGGCGAGGGTCTACGTCATGTGTTCCTACCATTGGGCATGTTGATGGAGAGTGTTGCGGATTTCTTACCAGCCCTCTTCAATTGTGGTGAGCCTGGTGTTGATACGAGTCAGGTCCACTGGCTGCTCATGGCCCATGGGAGATGGATGATGATGATGATGATGATGATGGCCCATGAATGGACCATGGAAGCCTGACATATGGTCGTGGATGCCCATGCTGAGAAGGACATGCGTCCCCCTGAATGTCGCTGGAGATCTCCTCGTACTCCTACTGCTGGTAGTAGTCAAAATTCCCATGCTCCCACTGTGCACTAGATCCTTGCTGCCATGATGCCTCCGAGGGATGGGGAGCGGTGTTGCTCCAAGCCATCATGCCTCGGATGATGTACCACGAATGGTCCTACTTGATCGAATCCGGTGTAGCTAGTGAAGGCCGGACCTGCTGGAGCGGTGTCTTCACCACGATACCTCGGGTTCGGGTTACATGTGAATCGGGCAGAGGCGCTCCTGCGAGGCTCTTGTCCTTTCTTCTACAAATCAAAAACAAAAGACCCCACCACATACAGACCAAGATTTTGGTCTAGCATCTCAAATTTATTTATGTAGTCTTTATACATCATCACAGTTTTTCCATTCTTACCCCTCTTGAGCACATGAGCATTGTTAAAATATACATAATCGATAATCCAGCGAGGGGTAGTAATGTATGTGATAGTGGCATTAACTAATAGACCTAAATTTCTAGCCAAAGGGTTACCCATGAAGTGCACCAAACATCCCCCTTAAGCCCAGGAATTGTTAACCAATAATGCATTATTAATTTAACAAGAGAAACTTTCTTCTTTTTAATCATGGCGTAAAGCAATTTTAGTTCCTCTATCCTAACGACTTGAAAGTCTTCCCTAGGAAAAAGAGTGAAACCCAACCAGTTATGCAGAAACCGCAAAGTGGGGTGATGCAATTCATCAGTGCGGAGGCAATGACACACTACTTCCTTAGAAATGTCTTGCCAAAATCTAGTTCTATCAAAATCATTTATTGCAGCATCTATGTCAATAGAACATTGTTTTAGGAAACCAAGGAACCTACTGAAGTTCTTCCATGATGGGGAAAATCCTTTATTGAAAAGCCTAAAGAAAACTTCAGTATCTCCGGGTTGTAGGGTGTATAGAAATTCAATGGTTAAGAGCCTACACCCTTGTTTATTTAATTCCCAAGCATTTTTCCATCCAACATTATTAAAAACAAGCTCAAATTCGGAATCCATACCTATTGTTTGAAGGAGTGCTGGGTTGAAAACAGGATTATGAGTGAATTCTCGGTCCTTCAACTCTTGGAAATCTTCTTCTCACGGTCATCTTGAAGCTTGATCTGCTTATCCCTCAGGAGGGTGAGGGTTTCTTCTAGGGCTAAGCGTGAGGACGATCCGATGATAGGGGATGAAGGGCCAACCTCCATATCAGAACCCGCACGAGATGAAGAATGACTCCTTGATGAGTGGAATGACACCACAATCTTGACCTTGCTAACGAACTTACTCATTCTTCCTGCAAAAATGAACACAAGACAAAAACAACTCATGGAGGCGGGTTACAAAATATAATATGTTAGGGGTTAGCCATCCAAAAAGTCAGTAGTCCGGGAGTTAGTCGTTTGAAATAAAAAATTTTGTGTTGGCAAAACCTCTCCCTAATTCTTTTTAATTATTTTTCACTAGTTGGACAGCACTTCCCCACTAATATTAGATTTCTCTACTCAAATTAGAACAACACTTTCTCCTCCCTTTCTCAATTTTCTTGCACTAGCACCTCACTCATATTCTTTCACACTTCTTCTCACTTAAACCCTACTCAAATAAAGAGAATTCTAGCTATGAATTTTTTTTGCTGGAATTTTGGACTTGGAGTGGCTTCTCTAGGTTGCTTGGATGTTGAGAGCAGTAGGTTTGCGAGGGATTTTATAGGGGGGAAGAGGAGGAGGCCAGCCGGCATGGTGGTGGGGCCGGCTGGCCCCACAAGGTAACCTAATGGCCTCTCCAATTCCTGGTACTTCATTTGCTTCGTGCTTAAGTAAATGGCTGCTCCCTCGGTGCTCCTTTAGATGGACAAGTGACAGAATGGAAGGAAGTGGAGAAGGTCGTGAATTATGGAGATATGTAGGTGAAAAGAGAAGATATGGTGGAGATGGTAGAATTTGAGTGGTAGGTGGTGGTTGGGTGGGCCCCACATGTCTTCCTATTTCTACCATATACATGTATAAATATGTAATGCAAAAATACTTTTTATGAAACTATGAAATATGAGAAGATAAATGATGGCATGTTTTATATTTTTCTGCCTTCACGGTAAATATTTCTTACGTGGTTTTTACACTCCGTAAAAGTTATTTACATGGGGCTTAAATTTTTACTATGCCATGATAAGAATTTTCATTTTTCTAATGCAAATATTGAGAATGTAAATATGCTAATGAAAAAAGTAAATATGGATAGCTACCGAGTTACCTCCTGGCAAGGGTTCGGGATTTTTAAGTCCACTGAACCAGACTTCTCCGTTTGGGTTTAATCTTCAGGTGTGTCTTTCGGTCCCAGAGATGGAAACCTTGTTACTTGCTTCTAGTGACACTCCAAATTAGAGCATTATTCAGGTCTTGGCTCGAAAGCAAACCCCTTTCCATTAATGTTGAATTTAATTTCTTCGGCTCTGACATCAATTTGGGCATCTGTAATACTCAAGAAGGGTCTCCCAAGAATGAGGGGTATCTTCATATCTTCCTACATGTCAAGTACCACAAAATCTATAGGAACAAAAAAGTTTCAGATTTTTACCAGAATATTCTTGGTGATTCCTGTTGGGTAGCGGACTGATTGGTCGGCTAGTTGCAGACACATCATGTTGGTGTGAGTGTTGAGTAGCTGATCTTGTCGAAGGCCTTCTTGGGCATGACACTGACGCTTGCTCTAAGACCGCATAAAGCATTTTCAAAGTTCTAGGTTCTAATCGAACAATCAATAGTGGGGCATCCTGGATCCTTCTTCTTGATAGGTGAAGTGTTTAGAATGGCCGCACTACACTCTTCCGTTAGCTTAATCATCTCAGTGGAGGGCAGTGGTCTTTTGTTGTTGAGGATGTCTCGGAGATACTTCGCATAGATAGGTACTTGAATGGCATCTAGTAACAGAATATTGATATATAACTTTTGAATTACCTCCACAAACTTACCAAATTGCTCATCCATTTTGGCTCTCCAATTTCTGCGTGGAAATGGTAGGAGAGTAGTGTCATGGAAATCTTGTAATAACTCTTGCTCTTGTGGTGTAACTTCTTTGACTTTATCGTCCTTCTTCTCTTCTTCCTATACTACCAATTGTATCCTGCCTGTCCCTTTCGGATACGGTGGATCACGAGTAGACTTGCCACCTCTTGTGGTTATGGCATTGATCTTTTCAAGGTTAGTGTCAAAAGACAGAGCAGAAACCAACTAGGATAATTGTGTTTCTATCTTTTTTATTAAAGCTCAGTTGATCTTTCATAGCAGAAGAAAACTATCCATTTTAGCATTTATATTTTCTAGGACCTTATCATTAAAAGCAAGCCTTTTCAAAATATTATCATTAATCCTAGCTTGTTCTAAGATTAAATCCCTCAAGAATGGTTGTTTAGGATTAGAAGAATTATAGTAATTACCTTGGTACTTACCTTGGTAGGTAGACTGTGGTTGTTGATTTCATCCTTGTTTCTATTGCTGTGGAGCAGAATTATTGATGATAGTGTTTATGTCTTCTTGAGATTCAGAGAATTCAACTCCTAAATATTCTCCACATCTATTTTGAGCATTAAATGCATCTTGTATGGCTTGATGATCTCTCTTGTAGTTGTCTCGTTGTTTGAACCAATTCAATAGTACGTCCATCTTAGTTGACAATGCACACACCTCTTCTGGTACTTCTTTGCTCTTATTGTATGATTGAATGTTGCATGATGACCAGCCTTGATTAGAGGCTATCCTCTCCATAAGAACTTCAACTTTTCTAAGTGGTACTAGAGCCTTGCTTGTAATGTTGATCTCACGAGGTTTCTAGTTATGTTTGTGCTTTTCCAAGTGGTATCTAACTACACAAGGTGCTAAGATGGTGTTTATCGCTACTCCGATGGTATCACGCTTCAAAGGTCTATAATCTAAAACACTTAGCACTATTGGCAGTCAATGCTCCTATACTTTCCTATCTAACATGTATGCTTCCAAAATCCAAACATATAGCATACATGCAGGGGGAGCCATTGCTATCAATTTGAATTCATGATCACATGTCCATAATTCTTACACATGGTAATATACTTGGACAATGTGACATGGGTTCAATCAAAATTTTATCATAATATCTTTGTGAAAGGTTTGTCACCAATTACCAACAAGGGGGAGATTGAAAGTCCTATGTTTGGTGTTGGTAATTAGTGACAATGCCTAAGTACTAATCCTATGCCTAAGTTGTATGTAGCATATGAGGATTAGTATATTCCAAGGTTGGTGGCAAGATGGACATGGTGATCATGATGGCCACACTTGGATTTGGATGCAACCCTACGTGATCAAGGCAAAGGTATATGCTTAAGGGTTGTGTTTTAGTAACCAAGACACCTAGTGGGTGTGGTTACATTATAGGATAGATAGCCGTACTATAAAGAGGAGAATGACGCAGCTATTGAACTCCTAAGTGCCTCTAGGTGTGCATTTCATAATCATATGCATTTGGATAGAACTAATATCGCCTCAAAAAATGATTGTGAAAATGCTAACACACTCACACATGACGAGATCACTTGGTGGTATTAGCACATTTGCAAAGGCGGTGGAGTTTGAGCGGTAGAGAGGGTTTGGGGTCCTCTCTCCCTCCCGCCGAGCTTGCGACTATTTTCTACTACGCTAGAAGTTGAAACGACTATTTTCTACTACGCTAGAAGTTGAATCCCGCCTCGCAAGCTCGGCGGGAGGGAAAGAGGAACCCAAACCCCTCTCTACCGCTCAAACTCCACCGCCTTCACAAAAGTGCTAACACCACCAAGTGTACACCACCATGTGCATGTGTGTTAGCATTTCACAATCATTTTTCAAGGCGTTATGTTAGCTCTCAACTAGATCCTAATGCATATGCTCAAGACATTGATATAGTGGCACTTGGTTGTCAAGTTGTGTAGGTAGGCTTTGAAGTCGTTGAAGGCCTTTAGTTGAGTTGGTCCCCAGCTGAACGGATCTATGTTCTTTAGCACTTCGAAGAAAGGTAGCCCTCGCTCTACAGACCTTGAAATGAATCTGTTCAGTGCTGCAAGCCTGAAGTCAGGGGTTCCATGCTGAGGATAGTGTCAATTTTTTCTAGGTTGGCTTTGATTCCTCTTGCTGAGATGAGGCAACCGAGCAATTTACCCTTGCTTACACCAAATATGCATTTTTTGGGGTTTAATTTGAGCCCTACATTGTGGAGGTTAGTAAATGCTCTTTCAAGGTCTTTGATGTGATTTTGTTTGAGCTTGCTCTGCACGACAGTGTCATCCACATATGTGGAGATTGCTTTATCTTCTTTGAACACTTTGGTGGTCATGCATGCGAAGGTTGATCCTGCGTTTCAAAGCCCCTCTGCCATTCTTCTGAAGCAGTATGTTCCGAAGGGTGTGATAAAACTTGTCTTTCGTTCGTCCTCTTGGTTCATCCAAATCTAGTGATAGCCCAAGAAACAATCTAGGAGTGATAGTAACTCACAGCCGGCTGCTGAGTCCACAAGTGTGCTGGTTCTTGGCAGTGGGAAATCATCTTTCGGGCATGCTTTGTTCAGGATCATGAAATCTACGCACATTCTCCACTTGCCGCTTTTCTTTTTGACTAGAACGATGTTTGATAGCCAAGTTGGGTATTTGATTGCCCGAACGACCCCCGCGTCGAGCAGGCGCTAGACTTCTGCCTTGGCTGCTTGCTTTCTTTCTTCCAACATTTTGCGAAGTTTATGTTTGACCGGAGGGTGGTTTTTGTTCACATCGAGGATGTGTTCAATAATTGATCTGTCGACTCCTCGTAGATCTTCAGCAGACCAGGTGAAGATGTCGATGTTGTCACGCAGAAACTGAATAAGCTCGCTCTCAATTTTGATGTCTAGTTTGGCGGAGATGATGACCTGCTTGCTGTTGTTACCCTCGAATAATGTAACCCTCTTCGTTTCTTCTGCTGGCTTTGCTCGGGCTTGCTGTTCTGGTTCATGTGATGAAGGTTCCTTATCTTTTGACTTTTCTTTGTTGAGGTTGCGTACATTTTTCTGTCCTGGTATAGTTGTTTCTTCTGCAATTCTTGTGAGGTCTTGATCAGCATATACTGCAATGATGCCTTTGGTGGAGGGTAGCTTCATACAAAGATACCCCAGGTGTAGGACTGCGCTGAACATATTTGTGACCCCTCGGCCAAATATGGCGTTGTAGTTGTAGAGCATGTCAACCACATTGAAGGTTATGTGTTCAGTTCTGCTGTTTTGTTGGTCGCCAAAGGTTACTGGAAGTGTGATTTTGCTTATGGCTTTCACTTGCTTGCCTCCGAACCCGTATAATGGTCGACCTACTGGTTGGAACAGATTTTTGTCGAGCTTCATGTTGTCGAAGGTTGATGCAAACTGGATGTCGGCGAAACTGCCTGTATCGACTAGGATTCTTGTTACCGCCCAACCGCAAGGTTTGTCTCGATGACCATTGCGTCAGTGTGAGGGTAGTCCTTCAATTTGAGGTCCGAGCTGTCAAAGGTTATTGGTATATGAGACCTTTGTGAATTTTTGTGGGGTCCCTCCATGGTGAGGTGGTGCACCCGTCTCATGTGCTCTTTTCATTGCCTTTTGTTGTCGTGGTCCTCATTAGACCCTCCGGTGATTGCGAGAATGACGCCGAAGGTTGTAGTTGGGTTATTGATTGTGGTTTGGCTAGTTTGGCTTGCAGGCTCTAGTTTTACTTGCTGTTGCTGCTGCTGAGTTGGTGGTGGTAAGGATGGATGTTGGGTTTGCATTTGTGGTGGAGTGGGTGGATGGGTGACCATGTATGGGTGGCTATTGGTGCGATTGTTGTAGCTGTAAGATGGTTGGGGGTTGTCATATGTGTTGTGATGATTGTAGGGAGAGTTGTAGCTTGTGAAGGTTTGGTATATAAATGGGCGTGGTTCGGATCGCTAAAGCGGTTCATCGAACCGATCCATAAAATCTATCCAAATGGGCACCTTTGTGACAAAATATAAAGAATTAGGATCAATGGATTGAAAAAAAAAACAAAACCTAAATATCCATTGGTTTGATCTAGCCCAACTGACCGACTCATCGCAGCCGTCGCAGTCCTCATAGAGTCCTAGTCGTTGACGTGCTCCTGCGTCACCTCCTCCTCGTCGTTGGAGTCACCAATCATGGTGTCATCGTCGGAGCTGAGCTCGGCGAGCGAGGTGGGCTTTTGGCGGGCAACACGGATGTTTGACTTGGCGTCGTAGTTTAGTACGTACATGTGCTCTGGGCTCCTCTAGAAGCCACGGGAGGAGCCGAAGCTGCGCACACGCGTCTCGACGCTAGGCAAGTTTTGGTAGTCGTTTGCGATGGGTTGTATACGAAAGGGTCGTGTGAACCGCAAAGCCCCCTATGGTGGCACCACCACCGATGGCTGCGACATGATGGCCTACTCGTCCGCCGATGAGATGACGTCTCCACCGACTGCGTCGCCTGGTGGTGCAGCAGCCGGTAGCTGCGCAGCGCCGAACTCCATGGTGGCCGTGGACGCGGTGGAGGAGCACGAGGAGGAGGAGGACGAGCTGTCCTCCGCCGCCATGGGGCTCATGCTCTCGATACCCATGATGATGGCAGCGTTAAGGCAAGACCTCAAGGCTATGGTGCCCATGGAAGGACGACAGGACGTGCTGGGACATCGTTGAGCGCTAGCTGCTCGCTAATAAGAATGGAGCATCGGGAGCTCCTACACCAATCAAATGGATCGTTGGATCGGTTTCGGTTCACTCCATGGATCAACCACCCCCATCGTGAGTTTGGTATTGTTGAGGATGGTGCTGCGAGGGTATGTTGTTGTTTATGGGTGTGTAGTGGTATGTGCTAATTGCGGGGGTTGGCTGTCTTCTTGTGTAGTTGACAGGCTTCGATAGGCCTGAGGCTACGACCTATTGGGCCTCCTGGTATTCTTTTCCCTTCGTAAAACAGGAGCACTATTTGGTTGTGTGCCCTTTTCCCGGTGCGCAAAAATGGAAATAAACCTTCATCGAGTCTCTTTAGTTGGGTCTATTTTGTGCATTGGTTCTATTGTCATTCTGACCAGTGACGGGGGTTGATTGGGGTCTTTGATTGTGTTGCTATCTTTGTTGTTGTGGAGGTGCAAATTCTATTGCATTTACATTGAGTGCCTCACTGTGAGGGTATTGATTGCGCTGTGGTGGCCTTGGGGGTGGGCGCACCTGAGGTCTGAGAGCGTTGGTCTTTGTGTAATGCACTGTGTCTGATCTGATGTACTTCTCCATGACTTCGTGCAGTTCTGCGATGGTTTTTTGTGGCTTTCTGCGCGCCTAGAGGAGCACCGGTCTAGGCCTTACTCCATTGACTGCTACGAGGATCACTATATCATCTGTTATGTCAGGGGTCCTTGCTTTGAGTTGAACAAACCTCCGCCAGAAATCTCGTAGGGGTTCTCGATCGGCTTCGGTGCAAGCAAACAATTCCATGGGGTTGGTGGTCGGTGAGCTAACACCTTTGAAGTGGTTACACAGTTTTTCATGAAGGTTGCCCTAGGAATCTATCGAGCCTGGGGGAAGGTTGTTGTACCAAGTTTGAGCAATGTCTCATGCAATGATCACAAAAGATTTTGCCATCGTGAACTCATCCCCTCCTGCTGCCGCGACTGCGGCCTCATAACTCATTACGAATTGGCGAGGGTCCATACTTCCGTCATACCTTGGCAGGTTCTGTGGTTTGTACTCTAGCGGCCAGCCTTTGGTTTGTAAATTTTGGGTTAGGGGGATTTTGGATCATAGGCCATTAGCGGGGGTTGGTTTCTACGATGCGGCTGCATGGCTGGGGGAATGTACTCTGGGTAGATTTGATGTAAGCGAGGGGGTGGTGACGGAGGTGGGGGTGGAGGTGGTGGGTTAGGGTGAAGCGGAGGTGGGTTTGGTTGAAGCGGAGGTGGCAGGTTGTCCTGCTCAGGCAAGTAGTTTGGGTCATCTTTGATAGTTGCCAGGTATTCATCCAACTGTCTGAGTTGTTCTCTGCTTCGTCTGCCTTCTGTCTTATCACCTGTAGGCGGGCCTGTCTCTAGTGGGCCTCAACTCGACACTTTTCTCCTGGAGTTCCTCATGCATCTTATTTAGAGCCTCGAGGCCTCTTGCTTCTGTGTCCTCATCTTAAACCTCCTCCACCCTAACCGGGCTGGGTTGGGGGTTGGCCTCGGTCCCGACCACTAGGGGCTCATTCAGTCCATGACGGACCCCCGTCGGTTGACCGATGGATTGTTGTGTTGGGCCTCCACTAGCTCTGTCTACGGAGGTTCCCGCCACTGTATCCGACCCTCGTGGCGGGGTGGATCCTCTGGGTGTTTCTTGTCGCTGCCATTGTTTTGATATGTGGCGGACTGGGGTCCCCACAGATGGCGCCAACTGTGGGGGGTCACTCCTAGACTCTCACCCTCGCTCAAGTGCGCAGGGAGAGGCCGAGGGTTTCCCACGGTATTAGAAGCTGGACAATTTAGCAGTGGATAGCAAAGGTAGCAAGAAACCAAAATGCGGATTGAATGCCTATTAGTTCATTCCCGAAAAAAATCCCCCCTTCTTACATGAATCACCCGGGTATTTATAGGTCATACCTGGGCACATGGTGAAATTACAGTAGGGCAAAGCCCCAAAAGGAGACCAAAACCCGGCAACCAAGGGCACAGTCGTAATCTTCACTCCTTCGTCCACCATCTCCCTGGTCCCGCCTCCCTATCAGCAGGATTCCCTTTGTCGGCGTGGACACCATCCACAACGAGCGCCAACCTCCGTGCGTCCCTAGCGAAGGCCCGCCCTTCATCACTGTCGAGGCTTGCCTCCCTCTTGCGCCGTGGATGCGACGGTCTTCGAGGTACCTGCGCGAACACTACTCGAAGACTGAAACACACCCTCGTCGGCGAGGGTCAGCGCCTGTGGCGAGGGGGTTAGCCAAGACAATTGATGAGTCAAGGGTCAGGGAAGGAGCTGGGCCAGGGGTGGCTCCCCCCAACAGGATTAATAAATATGACGACTTCCTTGGAGGCCTCCAATACGTAAATTTTTGAAGAGATCCCAGTACTTCGTAATTCGTACGTATAGAAGTAGTATGAAAAGCTTGATGGGAACATTGTCCAACATGGGCGTGATTCTTTAAAATATAGAGAACCATCCCAGAACGTATTGAATATGCATACATGCACCTGACAGTAAGGCCCTTAATTACTAAGTTACTATGGATCGTTAAACCAGCACCAGCAGGATGGGAATTTGGGATATCCTATGCATGCTCATCCTGCGTGTTTTGTAGATATACATGCGTACGTGGTCGCGTTCATATGCATGGTAAACTAGTCTGAAATTGGTATATTACCGCTCGCGGCTTCTAAATTGTGGAGGTCAGAAGCATCAAAAGCGTAAGCCCAAGGAGGCGAAACGGAATCTTTCAAGGGCAAGGAGTTGAAGAAACCTACTACTCTACGTATATAAAAATATTTTTATAACTTTTCAATAACTATTTTTATAAAAATAA
This sequence comes from Saccharum hybrid cultivar R570, assembly GCA_038087645.1. Taxonomy (NCBI): domain Eukaryota; kingdom Viridiplantae; phylum Streptophyta; class Magnoliopsida; order Poales; family Poaceae; genus Saccharum; species Saccharum hybrid cultivar. Next base: position 3,600,709 of record JAQSUU010000190.1, on the reverse strand, counting down.
CAAGTCAAAGTTATACTTTCAAGACCGTATCATTGTTCAAAACGACTTGAATTACCAATATAGAGGGAGCAGTGTGTAAGTAAGATATGCAAATTTTTAAAGTGATTCCCAGCATGCAGGGCGTGGAAATAGCTTGATCAGGACACTGTCCAACATGCTCGCGATCCTTTAAGTCCTCGTTCGGTTCCTACGGATCTGTTCCGTGTCGGACGATTTCTTCACTAATAATATCTACATCCTAATCGGGGAAAGAATTCGAGCCCTCTCCGCGGTCTGGGTAATGTGCACTACTGTTTATGACGTGACGCTTTTGTCTTCCAGCCAGCGACGGCCCTGTCCACGTGCCCCCCTCGCTACAGCGCACCACTGTAGCGCCGCAGGCAACCCCTGTTCCTGCGCACGAGGTTCAGCGCCGCATCTGCCCATTTAGTACGTGCACTGTTCACGCGCTGCTGCTCAGCCGGGAAAGGATCCGCCTCCATCCAGGATGCTTGCGACTCCGCATCACTTCACTGGCCGCAGTGGGTACTCTAAAACGATACTCTAAAGCTTTAAAGTCTAAATATAGAGTACGATACTCTAAAGCTTTAGAGTATGAATATAGAGTAAAAACTGATGCACTGGGTATTTTAAAACGATATTCTATCATTTCTCTCACTCTATATTTAGAGTAGTATAGTGTTTACTCTATACTCTACAGTGGCGGGCCCCACTAGCTAAACAAAGGAAAAAAATTGCTATAACTCATAAACTAAAAATCCTAATTAAATTCCGATTGCACCATTAAATTCGTCTTAATAAATCCTTCAAAATTAGATCACACATCGATATATTTAGATAAAGTGACAAGTGAGTCCCATAGTGGATAGAGTGGATAGAGGATGATATAGAGGATGGATGGGTGCGGGAGAATTGAGTATAGAGGAGAGAATCTTGCTGACTAGGACGTATAGAGGATGAATATAGAGGTCCATGAGTGCAGATAGTCTCAGCGGCCGACGCATGATGCTGAAGCCGCGCTGGCTTCTTATCAGGCGTTGCATGTGGCGTCAAATCAGTCCTCGCCACGTGTTGTCTGCTTGCGTTGGCCCTGCGCATGCACCACTGCGGAAACTGAAATCCTCAGTGCGCCGTCACATTATACTCGCCTCCACCGCTCTGAACGCCGCTATGAGCAACTACGAGGCATGCAAGTTACAAAATTCAGCATTCAGGATGCGATTGCAAAGAATGTGTGATCCTTGGCCCTGTCCCCTTGCCCATCCATTTATACATGTACATGGTCATTATACCCTTCTTTACCTTAATAATTCTGATGACATGGTCGAAACATTCTGGTATAGTTTATAAATTTGTTGTGGAAAATTTAAGTGCACATCGCTACAACCAGCACGGCAGAGACTATATTATATATGTAATGATGTTCGCAGCTGCAACTAAAATCAACAAAACAACGTACAGATGATACCGTCATCACCCTACATAAACACACAGTCTATCAAAATATGTGCGCTAAAATCAATAGTCTGACATAATTACCACGGGCGCATATAGCATGTGCGCACGCGGCGAAGCGCGTGTATCGTGCTAGTCTATATAACGCCGGGACGATTCCGGGCCTGGGACAGTCCATTCCGGAGGAACCGAACGTGGGCCAAAGGAAAGCCGTTCCAGAAGGTCATGTATTGAACTTGCATGCATGCGGCTTACCATGGGTCGTTGAACCAGCAGGCTGGGAATCTGGGAAATGGCCATCCTGCGTGTCTGTTCATGCATGGCGCAGTAGCTACTAGTTCCGCTCGCGGCCGCGGCTTCCAAATTGTAGATAGAGGTGGATAGAGCACAACTGCAGAAGCGGCGTCAAAGGCACGTAAGCCCAGAGGCAGGCAAGGCGAACGGAATCTTTCAAGTGCAAGGAGTTGAAGAAAGCTACTACTCTACGTAGAAAAGACCACGCAAGGAGGGAGATATCTAACGGGCGGAGGTGATCAGGAGAAGGGATCAATTAAAAGTCAATCTATCTGATAGTACAGACCAGCCAGCCAGCCATACCTTTTCGTTCGTTCCACGTACAGACCAACACCGACCAGGTAGTAGCTATAGACTGATACCAAACTAAACGCAACCCAGCATAGCCACTTCTTTTTGAACTTAGCCGGTTAGCCCCAGACAAATGAATTTAATTGGCAATTGATCCATGCAACGCCCTCAAGAATTAATACTGTATGCACTAATTTACTGCTGGAAAAAATAAATCAACGGCGTCGTATGATCTACTCTTCTTTTTTCTTCGATGTGAGCCACGTGTTTTTTACTCCCTCCGTCCCATAAAAAAAGTCATTCTCGCTTCCCAAAAAGTCAACAGCTTTTAACTTTGACCAAATATACTTAACAAAATATTAATATTTATGGTACATAATTAGTATCATTAGGTAGATCTTTGAATATACTTTCATAATAAACTTATTTAAAGATATAAATGTTGCACGTATTTTCTACAAACGTAGTTAAAGTTGAGAAAGTTTGACCAGCACGCTTCCCACGGCGACTCTTTTTATGGGACAGAGTAGTAGGTCGTAGTCTCGCCTTTGTTTTCTAATGGATGTTCACGTTGTGCTGTGAACACGTCGACGAAAAAGTATATTTAAGATATATAAAAATGAGTCAAAAGGGCCTTCATGGTGGCAAAACGTATCAGGAGTTGCAAAGTGAAAACAGACGGACCGAGAGGTAACTTATGCGATCTGAGATTAAGGAATTTTGCAGATTAATAATCCATTAAATAATTCATCTTGTTTTAACGCACGCCACCGCACCAACCCATTACAATTTTACAATACACTGTGACCACACGCATCGCCTAGGGTTGACTTCTTCGCTTCGCCTTCCCTTCGCCTGCGGTCCCGCCTCACCTATAAAACGCGCCTTCCACCGCGCTTCCCCTTCCATTCGTTCAACTCCGATCCCAGCAAACAACATCATCTCCTTTCTCCTCCACTTCCGCATCAATCTTTAAGGCAACATCTCAACTGATCGTTGTTTCAAAAAAAAACGTCTCAACTGATCGTTACCGTCAACCTCCCTCCTCCGATCCGATCACACGCACAAGCAGCAAGCAGCATGGAGGTCTCGTCGTCCTCGGCGGCGGCGGAGGTCCCCCACTATTTCCTCTGCCCGATCTCGCTGGAGGTCATGCGCGACCCGGTCACGCTCGCCACCGGCATCACCTACGACCGCGCCAGCATCGAGCGCTGGCTCTTCACCGATGGCCACGCCACCTGCCCCGTCACGCGCCGCGCGCTGGCGCCCGCAGAGATGGACGCCACGCCCAACCACACGCTGCGCCGCCTCATCCAGGCCTGGTGCGCCGCGCACCAGGTCGAGCGCTTCCCCACGCCGCGCCCGCCGCTCGACTCGTGCCGCGTCGCCGCGCTCCTCGACGAGGGCCGGCACGGCGGGGACCGCCAGGCGGCCGCCGCGCTCAGGGAGATCAAGGCCGTCGTCGCCGAGAGCGAGCGCAACAGGCGCTGCGCCGAGGCCACGCCGGGCGCCGTCGACTTCCTCGCCTCACTTGTAGCCAAGCACTCCTCCACGTCTAAAGACCCTTCATCCAAGCGTGCCAGCAGCCAGCAAGACGCCGCCGCCGACGACTTCGTGCTGGGTTCTCCGACCTCCACGAGCTCGCCGACGGAGGACGCGCTCGGCGTCCTCTACTCGCTCAAGCCGTCTGAGCGGAGCCTTGCCCAGATCATGGAACGGGACATAGACTTCCTCGACACGCTGGCGTCCGTCCTGCGTCGCCCGAGCTACCGGTCGCGCGCCTACGGCATCCTTCTCCTCAAGGCGATGACGGCGGTCATGACGCCAGCGCGCCTCATGACGGTGAGCGCCGACCTGGTGCAGGAGGTGGTGCGCGTGGTCTCGGACCGGGTGTCCTCCAAGGCTGTCCGAGCGGCGCTGCACGTGCTTGTTGTCATAATCTCTTGCACACAAAAACATCATATTGTAATTAGTCAGTTGCATTTAGTTGCATGTTTTCACATTCCCTAAAGATAGCTAGCTGCATGTAAGTCGAGCGGATGAGTGGACCAGAGCCATGCTGCGTTCATGGTGCGGTCAGTTGTGCTCACCGCCATGCGCCCAGAAAAAAAAACATTTCCGCGCACAAGGCGGGCACGTCGCAGCGTGAGGCGCGCATGGCGGGGGGATCGTCGGTCACAGACCGTGTAATCACCGCAAATAAATAGTAATGGAGAAGACTCAGCAAGCTGCAACGTTGGCAGTGCCATATCTTTCGCATTCAGTTACATTGAGATCGAGTGCGTGAGAGAAAGTGGGTTCAGGCGACGTCGTGCGCAAGCGCGGTCACCAAACGTTGAGAGATCACCGTCGGCGTTGTCATTCCGGCAGCCGGCGCCAACAACTGGTATCGGAGCCGCTAGTGTATGTTCTACGGTGGCTTGCTGAGTCCGCCGAAGGAACCGCCTCGCAAGAAGTACATCGTCCCGGCCAGATCGCCGACGCCGCCGAAGAAGATGGGTGGCGGCGCGGAGGAGTCAAGTGCAAGCGGTGCGGGGCGTGGCGTGCGCGAGGGCCAGCTGATGTGGCCGATGTTGACTCGCTCCAATTATGCGGAGTGGGCAACGATCATGAAGTGTAACTTCGATATCCTGGAGATCTAGGAGACGATCGAGCCCGGTGGCGAAACGGTGAAGCGATCTCAAGATCGGCAAGCCATGGGCGGCATCTTCCGATCCGTGCCGCAGGAGATGTGGCAGATGCTGGGGGAGAAGAAGACGGTGAAGGAGGCGTGGGCGGCGGTGAAAAGCATGCGCATCGGTGCCGAGCGTGTGAAGGAGGCCAACGCTCAGCGCCTACTCCATGAATTCGAGAATATCTCGTTCAAGCCCGGCGAGACCGTAGATAATTTCGCACTAAGAATCAACTCTCTGGCGGCGGATCTGCGTGTCTCGGGAGAAACCATAGAAGAAACGCGCGTGGTGAAGAAGATGCTGCGTGTCCTCCCCAAGCAGTACCAATCGGTGGCGTTCTCCATCGAGACTCTACTTGATCTGAAAACTTTGACGATCGAGGAGCTCGTGGGGCGACTGAAGATGGCGGAGGAACGCCTCGGCATAGAGGCTGTCACTGACAAGACCGAGAAGCTCCTGCTGACCGAGGAGGATTGGGTTGCGAGGAATCGCCATCGCCTCATACCTGAATCCTCGGGGTCATACAAGGGGGAGAAGAAGGCCGGCAAGTTCAAAGGTGGAAGCAGCACAGGGAAGAATGATCGCGGTAACCATGGCGAGAAGAAGGAGCCCGTTGTCAAACTGACATCGATGGGCACGCCAAGAAGGAAGGGTCACTGCAGGAACTGTGGTCTCTATGGCCACTGGGCTGAGGACTGCAAGCGCCCCAAGAAGGAGCGCAAGGAGGAGGCACATCATGTGCAGGCGGACGCCGATCAACCGACGATTCTCCTGGCGACGGTGAACGCCGTGCACGTGCAAGCCCGCGACGTGGAACCATCAGTGGGGGGTGTGACAGACAATGTCATCCACCTCATTGAGAAGAAGGTATATCTCGCTGAACATGATGAGAACAAGGAGGCGTGGGTCCTCGACACCGGCGCCAGCAACCATATGACTGGGCGTCGCGAGGTGTTCTCTTCGATGGACACTTCGGTCGGTGGGACGGTTCGGTTCGGAGATGGATCGCTCGTCGACATCAAGGGCATCGGGTCAGTGCTGCTACTGACGAAGCAAAATGGGCATAAGGTACTCTCTGAAGTGTATTACATTCCTAAGCTGCAAAGTAGCATTGTTAGCCTTGGTCAACTAGAAGAGGGAGGATGCAAAGTGGTGTTAGAAGATGGCTACTGTGATATATTTGATGTCAGTCGCTCACTGTTAGCTCGGGCACCACGAGTCAAGAACCGGCTGTATCTTCTGAAAGTGCAGTTAGCAGCTCCTGTCTGTCTTACGGCAAAAGCAGATGACCAGGCGTGGCTTTGGCATGGTCGGTACGGCCATCTGAATTTCAGATCGCTGCCGAGCTTGCAGCAAAAGGAATAGTGGAAGGATTACCCCAGCTTGATCGTGTTGATGAATTCTGTGATGGATGTGCACTGGGAAAGCAACATCGTCATCCATTTCCACAAGTGACCAATTATCGGGCTCAGAAGGCACTGGATCTGTTTCATGCAGATTTATGTGGAAAGATCAAACCAAGTACAGCTGGTGGTAAGAATTACTTCTTATTGATTGTTGATGATCATAGTCGGTTTATGTGGGTGGAGTTCCTGACCAGTAAAGATGAAGCATTCAAATGCTTTAAGAAGATCAAGGCATTGGCTGAGACAGAACAAGACTGTCGGTTGAGGGCATTCAGAAGTGATAGAGGAGGTGAATTCAATTCAATTGAGTTTACTGAATTTTGTGATGAACATGGTGTCAAGCACTTCACCACCACACCATATACACCCCAGCAAAATGGTGTGGTGGAACGCCGCAACAGGACTGTGGTTGAGGTGGCAAGGTGCCTGTTAAAAAGCAAAAGTGTTCCAAGTGAATTGTGGGGAGAAGCAGTAGCTACAGCAGTTCATCTGCTGAACCGAGCACCAACTAAAAGTTTGCAAGGGAAAACTCCATATGAAGCCTGGTACAAGAGGAAGCCCAAGGTGCATTATTTTCGTACCTTCGGGTGTGTAGCTCATGTGAAGAGGACAGGGCCTGGGATCTCAAAGCTATCAGACAGATCAACACAAATGGTGTTTGTCGGATATGAGTCAGGAACCAAGGGCTATCGGGTTTATGACCCAGTAGCCAAGAAACTGCACATTTCTCGTGATGTGATCTTCGAGGAGAGTCGAGCTTGGGATTGGAATCCTGGATCTCAAGCCAACACTACTGCCCCGAGTTTTGAAGTGGAAGAATACACTATTGCCGGACCGGGAACAGTGACTGAATTCGGCAATACTGAAGGAGAGGAACCATTTGCAGCGGACACAGCGGAACCACACTCGCCAGGTCAGTGGTCAGCAGCACATTCAAACAACTCTCCAAATCAAGCAACACCTCAAGGGAGCCCAACTACACCGGCTACTGAATTTGCAAGCCCACCAACAGGAGAAACAGTGGATTCAGAGGGAGTTCCAATGAGATTTCGGTCTCTGCAGAATATTTTTGATACCACCGATGAAATCCATGAATATAGTGGGTTGTGTTTCTTAGCTGCCGAGGAACCAAGCAGTGTTGATGAGGCTTTGGGAGAGCAGTGTTGGAGAATGGCAATGGAAGCTGAAATGGAGTCGATCCAGTCAAACAAAACATGGGAGCTGGCTGATCTGCCAGCAGGACATCGTGCTATTGGCCTGAAATGGTTTTTCAAAGTGAAGAAAAATCCTGAAGGCAAGGTGATCAAGCACAAAGCCAGATTAGTGGCAAAAGGTTATGCTCAGCGTGAGGGGGTGGACTTTGAAGAGGTTTTTGCCCCAGTTGCCAGAATTGAAACAGTCAGACTGTTGATAGCGCTAGCAGCAAGAAGTGGTTGGAAGGTGCATCACATGGATGTCAAATCAACATTCTTGAATGGAGACTTGTGTGAGGAGGTATATGTTCAGCAGCCTCCTGGCTTTGTTGTAGAGAATGGGAGTGGAAAAGTGCTCAGACTGAGGAAGGCATTGTATGGGTTGCGTCAGGCACCCCGAGCTTGGAATGCAAGACTTGACAAGGAACTGTTAAAGCTTGGTTTTGTCAGGAACCCACTTGAGCATGCTGTGTATAGGCGATCAGATAATAATGGAAACTTTCTTTATGGTGGGTGTCTATGTTGATGACTTAATCATCACAGGGCCAAGTCAGGAGAGTATAACTGCATTCAAGCATCAAATGATGAAAAGCTTCAGTATGAGTGATCTTGGTCTGCTCACATACTACTTGGGAATTCAAGTGGTTCAGAAAGAGAGAGAGACAACCTTGTGTCAGAGCTCTTATGCCAAGAAGATCTTGGAGCAAGCTGGAATGAGTGGGTGCAATCCCTGCCATGTTCCAATGGAGAACAAACTGAAACTGAGCAAGGAAGACAAGTCTTCTCTGGTTGATGCAACAAAGTACAGGAGTGTAATTGGGAGCTTGAGGTATTTAGTGAACACAAGGCCAGATCTTGCCTATTCGGTGGGGATAGTGAGCAGGTACATGGAGAAGCCGAGAGCGAGTCATTGGGCAGCAGTCAAACAGATACTTCGGTACATAGCTGGAACTCTGAATTTTGGGTGCAGATACACCAGATCAGGTCTGTCTGAACCAAAACTGCTGGGTTTCAGCGACAGTGATCTGGCTGGTGACATTGACGACAGAAAAAGTACCAGTGGCTCAGTGTTCTTTGTTGGCATGAATCTGGTGACTTGGATGTCACAAAAGCAAAGAGTAGTTGCCCTATCTTCCTGTGAGGCTGAGTACATTGCTAGTGCAAATGCAGCATGTCAAGGCATATGGCTCAGTCGTCTGTTGGGCGAGCTGCTGGGAATACAGGCCCCAAAGGTGAATCTTCTCGTTGATAACAAGTCTGCCATAGCTCTGAGTAAGAACCCAGTTCATCACGAGCGAAGCAAACACATAGATACAAAGTATCATTTTGTGAGAGAATGTGTTGACAATGGAAGCATTGACATTGAGCATGTGAGCACAGAGAACCAGCTGGCGGATATACTGACGAAGGCACTGAGCAGAGTCAGGTTCATCGAGCTGAGGCTGCAGCTAGGAGTGATGGAGGTGCAGAGAGATTAGGGGGTGAAATGTTGTCATAATCTCTTGCACACATAAACATCATATTGTAATTAGTCAGTTGCATTTAGTTGCATGTTTTCACATTCCCTAAAGATAGCTAGCTGCATGTAAGTCGAGCAGATGAGTGGACCAGAGCCATGCTACGTTCATGGTGCGGTCAGTTGTGCTCACCGCCATGCGCCCAGAAAAAAAACGTTTCCGCGCACAAGGCGGGCACGTCGCAGCGTGAGGCGCGCATGGCGGGGGGATCGTCGGTCACAGACCGTGTAATCACCGCAAATAAATAGTAATGGAGAAGACTCAGCGAGCTGCAACGTTGGCAGCGCCATATCTTTCGCATTCAGTTACATTGAGATCGAGTGCGTGAGAGAAAGTGAGTTCAGGCGACGTCGTGCGCAAGCGCGGTCACCAAACGTTGAGAGATCACCGTCGGCGTTGTCATTCCGGCAGCCGGCGCCAACAGTGCTGTGCCGCCTCTGCCCCTGGGGCCGGAACCGCGTCAAGGCCGTTGAGGCCGGCGCCGTGGCCGCGCTGGTCGAGCTCCTCCTCGACGAGGGCGGCCGCCGCGTCTCCGAGCTAGCCGTGGTGGCCATCGACCACCTCTGCGGCTGCGCGGAGGGACGGTCGGAGCTGGTCGCGCACCCGGCGGGGCTGGCCGTCGTGTCCAAGAGGGTCATGCGGGTGTCCGTAGTCGCCACCGAGAGCGCCGTGCGCGCGCTCCACGCCGTGGCCAAGCACTCGCCGACGCCCTCGGTGCTGCAGGAGATGCTCGCCGTCGGTGTGGTGGCAAAACTGCTGCTGGTGCTGCAGGTCAATGCCAGCGAGAGGGCCGGTCTCAGGGCAAAGGAGATGCTAAAGACACACGCTAGGGTTTGGAAGGACTCGCCATGCCTCCAAACAAAGCTGAGGGATTCTTACCCTTGCTGATACATACACAATATACTATACTACATCATGTACATTACATTGATATTTGTAGCCAAAAGGAGCACACATTTTGATTCTCCTTTTCAAGTTTGTCGCTAATTAAACCATTTTAGTCAGTACATGTACAAATTCTATCATGTTTCAAAGAGAAAAAGAATGTAACACGTTCTACCTCACGTCCTTTAGAGAGACATATGTACTCTCCAAAGTGGAAAATGTATCTATTGTTCGCTGTTGGTCCTTAGATAGTTACATTTGGAATAAATCAATCTGTACATTCATTCATGATTCAATTTCAAATGTATTGTCTGCATATCTACAAAATCTGCATATGCTTAAGAGGTGGCTCAATTGTATATTATATATGTAGTATTGTCTATTGTTTGATTTTGCTAAGAAACAAACTAGTTATGTGTTTGGTTTTGGGATCAGAAGGGATAGGTTGGATCTGCCCCTATGTTTTAGGGATGGGTTGGACCCATTTCTTGTTTGGTTAGGGGTTAGGTTCATCCCATGTTTTCTGTTTAATTGAAGTGCTGGGTTGAGAGGGCCCACACATCATCCTCTAAACCTTTTCTTCTTCCTTGCGCTCTTCTCTCTCCCCTCCGATGCATCGGTGCAGGGCCGCAGGCTCAGCAGTCGCCGTGCCTCCTCCGCACCCGTGTCCTTGCGTCCACGCAGAGGTCGCTCCCCCATGCTGCTCCCATGTGCCCACGTGGCCTCCATCGCCACCACCTCGCACTCGCACAGATGCCGATGCCGTCCCTCTCGCTGCTCGGACACTAGCGCACCTCCTACGCGCCCGCGAGACCACTGCCGCTGCTCCTCCGATCAGTTGCCACTACTCCATGCACCTTCGCGCGGCCACCAGAATTGGGTTGCCTTGGTTTCTTTGATTCAGAGGGATATGGTGAACCTGCATTTGGGAAGAATATTCCCTATGTGGGATAACCCTAGCCCAGTAGTCTGTGAAGTATGAACCAAACACACCAGAAACTGGGTTCAACCCGTTCCAACGCACTCTAACCTCCCAACCAAACACACGCTAAGTTCTCTGTACTTAGCACGTGAATGGTGCAAACTAATTAGTGGTAGACGGCATGTTTATCGACTCGTCGAAAAAGACATATGTGATGATTTCGTTAATTTCGAGATCTTCTGGCTTGGTTTCTATGGATTGTGCGTGTATATGAGTATCTCAGTCTATACTAAGATTTGCAAAAATAAAAAGCATAAGATGGGTATTAAATATGATATCAGGTGGAATTATGTTATCCCAAAGGCTAATTGTTACTTAACTGAAATGTTTTTTGAGATTTACTCAGAACCACTGTGTCTTAATTAGGATTGAAGCTGTAATCCTTTCTGAAATTTGTGAATAAACAATATGTGCAAATGGTTATTTAATTTTTTATAGGACTCTAAAATTGGTTTGGGTGCGTGGAAAGTCGTGCAAGATGATCCTACGTTCCCACATTTTAGGAAGACGTCCATCCAAGAATACTTTTCAGAGATGTAAATAAACTTTCTACTGGTATTATTCCGAATCATAGCCTGCCTTATGTGTACAACATATATTTCTTCTGCAAAAAACCATGACAACTTTGTTTTGAATATCGGCGTGCCTAGCCCTTGTCCGGATGCAGCTCCCGCTCCTGCACCCGCGTCGCACCCACGCCCCGCGCCCGCATTAGATCCTGCGCATGCGACCACGTCTGGGAACAAAACTCCGCCTCTGGGCCTCGTTCCGTCTTTGTCGTGCCGCGCTCCTTCCCCTGTCGCGATGTGATCCTTCCCCCGCTGCGCCGCGCTCCTCCCCCGCCGCGCCCCGTCCTCCGCCACGCTGTCTCCACCGTGCCCCTTCCCCCAAACTAACATCTCATCTCCTCTGTAACATCTGTCATACCGTTACAACATATGCAGTATACTCTTGAAACATACATGTATAGTTAGTGCAACATCCAGACAAAACACTTGCAATATGCATCTAAAACAGTTGAAACATTTGGAACATACATTTACAACAGACGTCTGAAACAACTGAAACATGTGGAACATACACTTGCAACATATGTGTGTAGCCATTGCAACATATGCAACACCAGATCTACTTTTGCAACACCCAGATGAAACACATGAAACATACATCTAAAATGCAAGAAACATGCAGTTGTAATGTGTGCTCATCTACTTGCTGCTTGGGCAAATGGAGACTCGTCGACACGGAGCTCGATGCCACGGAGTGGCACGGAGGTCGCCGGTGCGAAGCTCATCAGCGGCACAGACCTTAGTAGTGGCCGTAGCAGGAGGATGGAGCGCGGCCGCGGTGGGTGGCGCTAGTCCGAGTGGGCGGCGCGGTGGAAGCGGCGAATCCGCGCGAGCAGAGTGCGTGACAAGCGGGGCGGACGAGAGGAGAGAGCAAGCGTCGCGGGCGGGAGCGAGCGGATGGACAGACGCCCGCATCTAAGCATTGGCGTTTGAATATTTATCCTACAGGTCCACTCCTATTTCTCCCGTACTTAATTTTTGGAGGTTACCATCTATACAACACTCAGATTCGGTGGCAGATCCTACTGCTATATTGATCAGTAAGCTAACATTATTAAAAATTTTATTCGAGCTTATTATGACAGTTTTGGTTTGCTATAGCATTCGCGCCATGGCTGCAAAATACCACCTGAATGACTAATATGCACCTTTCACTTGATTTCTCTCGCAGCCATTGTCGTCGCTTCTAGATGACTTTAAGCAGCTAGAGTTGCACACACACACACATCCTGGCAAGAGTGCAAGACATCAGGTCATGCATATAGACCATTTATTAAGCTACCATATAAGACTGTTTTTTAAGGGAAAATGAATACTAGCCCTTGTTTAGTTCCCAATATCATCCCCAAATTTCACTATGCAAAAAGAAGATTCCCCATCATATCAAAATATCGGCAAATGCATAGAGTACTAAATGTAGATGAAATAAAAAACTAATTGCACAGTTTTGTTGTACTTTGCGAGACGAACATTTTGAGTCTAATTAATCTATTTTTGACAATTTTTGGACAATCGGGGCACCCAAGTCCGGATCTAAACACGGGCCTAGTCACATCCTTGGCTCAATTGGATCAACCGAACATGCATGACTTTTCCTCTGAAAGAGAGAGAGAACAGCGCTGAATGCCTCAATCTATCAGCTGCTCTCATCACTTTTCTCTAGTTTCCCTGGAAAAAAGAAGACACAGAGGTCCTTACGAAAGTAATAAAATTTACAAGTTTGTCAGAAAAGAAACAACACAGCTGAATTGCTCGATCTGATTGTCTGGAAAAAAAATACAGAATGAAAATATGCTTATCTACATGTCTGAAAATCGAACGTCAGATGCTATGTTCTCCCGGCTGAGCGAGGCGCTGGTTTCTCAAGTTCAACATTCATATGCACTGGCTACGAATAAATCAAACTTGATTTTTTTACGCCTAATAAATCAAACTTGATTGAAGAAGCTGCAACCAACACAATTAGTTAATTGGTTCAAGTTTCAAAACAAGGACCCGTTAAAGGATAAAGTTATGCCGCGACCGATCGCGCGATTGGAGAATCATGCGACCATCTTCCTTCTCACGCCACTCGGCCTGCCCCACCCCCACCTTCCTCGCCCGCCACCCCCTACCAGCGGCTGCCTCACCGCCGGCTACACTGCCCTCCTCTTGCCCCTCGCCTCTCAACTACGCCCTCTCCTAACCTCCGCAGCAACGCCTCCATCGGCGTCGTCCTCGCCCCCACCAACGGCGGCTCCAGCCGCCTCGCCATCCGACTCCTCCGCCGGCGTCGTCCTCGCCCCACCCCTGCCCTCACCGTACCACCAGTGGCTCCTGCTGCCTCGCCGTGTCACCCACCCTCCCCTAATCACAGGGTAGGTCGCAAATGAGCTCCGCTGCGACACCCCCGCTGCCAGCCCCGCCCAACCACCGTCTCCCACCACCCCGCCTCGCCGTCGTCTACAGCTGCTGGTGTGTGGGCGCAAGGGATAGGGTTTTGGTGTTACTTCTGATAGGTGGCCATGAAAATTAAATTACTTTTGTGTGTGAGTGGGTTGGGCCAAGCGCGTCAAAATGAAACCAGACTATAGCAACCGATTATTTGACTCTAGTATATATTACTGACCGATGGTCCGAGGAAATAGTTAAATATATGTACCGACCAATTTAGAGTCTGTAAAATAAAAAATAATGGCCGATGATTTGTTAGAAATTTATACCGACCAATTGTTGGTCATTAATATTCTGTGTTTAGCGACCGTTGTCTAACGCTACAGATTGGTTGTCGTATAGTGACAATCTCTATGTGGCCATGTGGGTAAGGGTGTAGTCATCGTCATTCATCGTAGGCGAGCTTGAGCGTGGTTACAACCAATGGCAGAGCTTGGGCAATGAAACTAATTAGGTTGTAGTAAAGAGCAAACTCTACAGGATACCACAGAGCAGGCTCTAGTTCTATAGAATTTTTTTATATTGGAGTTCTATATAGAAACTTTATTGGACCAGGGGTGGTCGCGGCTCCGTTAGCCTCGATGAAGCTCTGCCTCTGGTTCCAACCTCAATTGCGACCTTGCGCCATGGTAGGTCATGTTGGACATGAAGACGGGTAGGCGATGATCTAGGTAAAACCCTCCGGTTGACGATTTACGCTTGTTTGGAGAGCTATGTCAGTTTTCAACTTTCAACACATGGAATCCTCGTCCTTAGGGTTGAACACGAAACTCTACTTTTTTTTTCAGTTTTGTTATTATGTCCGGCTCTAGATAACACTTATTAGCAAATAATGTGAAACAAGATCAAATTCAGAATACATACTTTTTACATGGAAAACCCTTGCGAAAAAATAAGCACCAACTGACAATCTTCGCTCCCTCCGTCGTCCCATAATAAGTATACTCCCTCCGTCTAGAAAAACATGCAATTCTAGCACAGTATCACGTTTTAGTATCTTAACTTTGACCAATTATAGATAAAAAAAATATAAATGTTTATGATATCAAATAAATATCATTAGATTAATTATGAAATATATTTTCATAATAAATTGATTTGGAGCCATAAATATGAATACTATTCACTATAAACTTGGTCAAACGTGAGCTACTTTTTCTGGCACGCAACTCATAGTTGCATGTTTTTACGGACGGAGGAAGTACTTTTAGAGTTTAAGATTTGTTCAAAAATAAGTGTACATCTTAAGTGCTGTTTGGTTCAATACTTAAGTGCTTGAGACTTTTGTCTGTACTTATTGTTTCCTGGTTCTTTCAATAAATTCAGTAGGGGCGCCAGCCCCTCCTGTTTCCTTAAAAAGAAAAAACAATTTAGGGGTGTAATTAGTTTACATTGCTAACTATTACCGTAACTTTATGTCAGGTTGTAATAGGCTGCAATCGATCGCTGTGACATCTGTTAAATGCTAGTACAAAATCATTTATGTCCTCTCCGGCCGTGATCCAATGCCACGCTATTCCACTGCTCATGTCGGCTGCAACCAAACAAAAGCCACTAATCATTGCAACTTGATAGATATAGGACCTCTTTGGTACGGATTCCGTGGCTCCGGCTCCCTCTAACACACCCTTGTAGATGTACTGTGTAGGCACTGTTAGCTAAATCTATTTTTCTCCCCCCTCACTCTCCCACTCATAGAGCACTTGGAGCCGGATATTTTAGCTTCAAGGGATCTGGATTCTCTGACACACAGTGTTCATACAGTGTTGGAGCTGGAGCCAACGAGAGCTCGGCTAAACGGGCCCATAAGGAGCAACTATTCTCATAACCATTGCCTCTCTTGTGGCTAAACTAAACAACACCTTAAAGTAACTTTTTACAGGGGTATATATATGTAATTTCTCATAAATCTCTTCGCCAAAATACTGGAAGTGTACTTGTTTTAGAACGGAGGGAGTACATGTGATCTGCCATGTACCAACCCCAAGTATGGATCCCATCTTTCTGGGCTCGATCGGGATAACTGATCTTTTTTTCATATTGATACTCAAAAGAGTGCCTCACGTCTTATATATGTGAAGGAAAACAAAGGCTAGTAAAAAATATGAACGATGAGACATAAAACTACCTCTAAAATACTAGAGTAAATCAAATCGGTCGTGTTCTTCCTTGAATGTCCATAGCATGCCAGAGCTTGGAGATCGTATTGAAAAGATAGCAAAGAACAGGGACACTTGCAAACACCCACGTCAAATAAGGCTTTGAAGACCGCAAAAGCCACTCACCATGTACCACGAGATTTAGTATCCACTGATAGAACATCGGCTGGAGGAGCCCACCACTATTGAGTACACACTCTCTCTCTCACTCTCTCTCACTATGTTAATTTTCAAACACAATACACATATGCATACTCTGTAATCTCTATCAAGTCATGATAAACTTACCGATCTAAATTCATAATTTTCTCCCCTTTATTTGCACAGCACCTTCAGATCTCTTCACTGAATTTAGTTGAAAGCTTAGTACTCCCTCCATACTAAAAAATAAAGTCGTTTTGGACAAGACTTTGGTCAAACATTGAGAATATAAATCATGAATAACTTTTAAATTGTTGAGTTTGAAAATGTGAAAACTATATGAATAGATTTGTCTTGAAAAATACTTTTATAAAAATATATATCACTTTTCGATAAATATTTTTATAAAAACAAGAAGTCAAAGTTATACTTTGGAGACCGTGTCGCTGTCCAAAATGACTTTATTTGTACGGAGGGAGTATAAGTTATGGTGGCTCTTGTTGTATCCCATGTTTCATGACATCATGGATATTGATTCTCAATTCCAAATTTTATAACTTATTAGTTGCTACTCTCTCCATTCCAAATTAAAAGATGTTTTAGTTTTTCTAGATACATACCTTTTGTTATGAACTTAGATATGCACTATGTCTAGATACATATCATAAGCGTATCTAGAAAAGCCAAAATATCTTATAATTCGGAACGGTGAGAGTATTGTTTTTTATAGCCAAGACTCTTGTGTCTGCTAAAAAAACATATCTGCTCTGCTAAAAAAACGTAACTCTTGTGTTTATTGTAGCTTTCATTCAAAACTATTCTTTTGGATTTTATTAAGAATCATGGAATTTTAGGTCATAGACTGCACCCTTGGTTGCTGTGATGGCATAGACAATTGTTTTAGCCTGCACTACAACACTCTAGAACAGTAGAGATTGAATCAAGATCTAGGAGGTACAACAACGTTAACCTTGAGAGATTATTGACATTTAAGCTTAGTAATAATGACTGATTACTTCAAAAGAATCTAAAAAACAGGGAGTTCATGACCACTTTTGGTCTTCACTAACCTCCTCCACCTCAAAATGTTGAACTTTCTTACAAAAAAATTTATATGTACTAACACTATATTAAAAATTAAGACGCCTACAATTATGCTATGGATATGGATATGCCATATGCTTTATTTAAAATGTAGAAATTTATATGAAGTAACAAGTTTCCTTAATTATTTGTCATGTATATTAATATGATTGTATATATCTTTTTTTGGTGTCATTAGTAACTTTTATATATTAAGGGAAGTGAATAACAAACACTCACTGCCATCATGAGAAATAATCTGAAGCGAGTCCACAAATTTGCATATAAATCATCCACCATGTCATTATGATAGATATTCTTACCCGCAAAAAAAATTATAATGGATGTTCTAAGTAACACATTAATAAATTTGCATCTAAATTACTTCTTCTACAAATATAAATAATAAGCTAAAAATCTGTTACATGTACTTCTAAATTCCCAACAAACGGTTACTTGCTTTATGTTGTTTTTCTATAATGGTGAGGTGTGATTTTTTTAGAAAATAAAATAGATCTAGTTAGAATCTATGATGGTTAGTTCTTCCTTATTTTTTTGATAATATTTATGATGTATCTTTAATTTTAGCATGACAGGTAAGGATTAATGTGACGACTTTGTTGGAAACCTCTAATTAGTAATACTAGATAAAGATATGCAAAATTTTGAAGAGATTCCCAGTATGTATAGAAGTAGTATGAACATTAAAGCTTGATCGGAGCATTGTCCAACATGCTCATCATTCTATAAAACATGCATGCTCACTATGGGTCGTTGAACCAGCACCAGCAGGGTGGAATTTGGGATATGCTATGCCTATGCTCATCCTGCGTGTTTTGTGGATAACTATGCGTACGTGGTCGCGTTCATGCTGCATGGCGAACTAGTAGCTAGTCTGAAATTGGTATATTCCGCTCGCAGCTTCTAAATTGTGTAGGTGGATAGGGCAGAAGGGTCAAAGGCACGTACGTGTAAGCCCAAGCAGGCGAACGGAATCAGTGGAAGGAGTTGAAGAAACGTACTCTACGTAGAAAAGACCACGCAAGGAGATATATAACGGGCGGAGGTGAGGAGAAAGGATCAATTAAAAGTCAATCCATCTGCCCAGGCCAAGGATGAGAGAAGGGACACGGCCATGGTCAGCGGGGGCCAGCCAGCCATACCTTTTCGTTCCACAGACGACCCCAACACCGACCAGGTAGCTAGACTGTAGTCTGGTACTATGCCAAACTAAACCCAACCCAACTAGTTCGATCTTCCTTTGAAACTTAGGCCCCTTTGGATTATAGGAAAAACAAAGTAAAAGTATACGATTTCTATTCCTATGGATGGAGTTACTGTAACATCTTTTTGGTTCACAAAAATTGCTCAGAGGAAACTTTCCTTTGTCTTGATTTCACAGGAAATAAAAGCATAGAAAAAAATCCACTCCAATCTTAATGTTTCTTGTTCTGTGTTTTTTCTGTAGTTCATCCAAACACCTATTACTACAAATTCATGTGTTTTTCATTCCTCTGTTTTACATATACGTACTTTCCTATCTTGTTCCTGAGTTTTTCCTATTCCTACATTGTTTTCAATCCTGTGTTCCAAAGGGCCTACGCTACTTAGCACTGGATAAATGAAGTTAATTGCCAATTAATCCATGAGACCCTCTCAAGAAATTAAAATACACTAATTAATTTAGTGCTGGAAAAAATAAATCAATGGCGTCTTATGATCCACTCTCTCTCTCTCTCTTGCATGCGACACGTTTTTTTTACAATGGATGTTCACGTTGTGCTCTGAACACCTCGAGGAAAAAGTAAGGGATAAAAATGACTCTAAAGAGGTTCTATGGATGCACACTGAGTTGTGTAACTTTTGTGAAAAATGTCTCTCAGGAGTAAAGTGAGTGAAAACAGACTGACCGAGAGGTAACTTATGCGAGTTGAGGTTAAGGAATTTTGCAGATTAATTAATTAAAAGTAATTACTATTGTTTTAACACACGCCACCGCACCAACCCATTACAATTACAAAACACTGTTTTTGATACCCACCTCGGCTCTACGGCCTTGCATTAGTACACTATGCCAGAAAACCTTATCAGTGACGCGTCTAGAGGCTTATCAGTGACGCGTAAAAGACGCGTCACTGTTCTTGCGTCTGTGATAAGGGCACATCAGTGACGCGTAAAAACGCGTCACTGATAAGAATAAATCAGTGACGCGTATTCCGAACACGCGTCACTGACAATGAGAACACGCGTCACTGATACGAAGAATCCAGTGACGTGTTTTAAGAACATGCGTCATAGATAATAGTAACACGCGTCACTGATATGAAATTACGAGTGACGCGTGTTCTAAAAACAAATCAGTGACGCGTCTATACAACACGTGTCACATTTAGTACCTATGACGCGTTTTGTTAAGAAGAGTCACTGATATGCCTTCATATCAGTGACGTGTCTATACAAAACGCATCACTTTGATTATCTGTGACGCGTCTTGTTAACCCGCGTCACCAATATAGCCATCTATCTGTGACGCGTTGTGACACCCTAATTTTTGGTATTATTTAAAAATAGATAAATTTGATTTAAATATGCATTTGAGTGTGCATTTAAATATAGGGAATAATAAATTTTGTGAAATTAAAATTAATCATAAGGTTAACAATTTGTTTTTGCACTCATGCTGTTGCACTATATTTTTGTAATGATTGGTTTGAGTCAAAGTTCAAAAGATATTCAAAAACATTTGAAAGTTTGATTTGGAAAATCAATTTAGAAAATAAAAAGAGATTCCTATTCATTCTACATCTCTCCCTCCATTTCGTCCTAGTGGCCCAGCTTCCCGGCCGGCCCACTCTTCCCTCCCCCGCGCTCCTTCTCTTGGGCCGCGGCCCAGCCCAACCGAGCCGGCGTCCGTTGCCGCGCCCGCTCTTCCCCTTGAGCCGCTGACATGCCGGGCCCACCTGTCGGCGCTTTCATCTCCAACCTCCAGCCGCTCGCTCGCTCGGTCATGGCAACCGCACCGCCCGCGCCCACGTCCCACGCGAGTGGGAGCGTCGCCTCTGCCCCGGCCTTCAAAAGGAGAGTGTGACCCCGTCTCCGCCCTTCCTATCTCCAGTTCCCTCTCTCTCGCACTCGTTTGAGCACCCGGAGAACCATCGCGGTGACCCACCGGAGCACCGTCCGCCCCACCTCGTCGGTCTTCACCCCGAGCTGGCTCGACTCCGTTTGTCCGCTCGGTGAGCTTCGCCTCGTTCCCCGCTCCCTCCCCATACTTCTATTTCCTTGATTTGTGGCCTCTAGGGCCGTGTCCGCGAGCTCCGACGAGCTTCTTGCCGTCATCCATGGCGGGCACGCCGCGCGGGTGACCCCGTGGCCGTGTTTTGCCCCGGGATGGGTTCGCCATCCTCTCCTCTTCGCTCCGGGCCTTTTACTTTTGAAAATGAAGCCCTGTAGCGCCCGGGCGAGTAACGCCGGCGAGCTTCGCGCCGCGGCAATGTCGGCGCCGCCGCGTTCTCCCTCAGCTCCGGCGGCCCGCGCTCTCCTTACTCTCCTCTATCTAATCCTCGCCGTTCATCTCGGATCGGACGGCCAGGACACGCCGATACCCCTTCGCGGGTCCAATTTCTAAAAGAGCCCCTCAGTTTCTGGAAGGCTTAACCCGCCGTCCTTGGCGTACTCCCGGAGTGCGCGTTCTTTTTCGGAAAGCGTAGTTTCTTCGGTATATATGAAAAATACGTTTTCAGATTAATTACAGAACTGCCACTGTAGTAAAACGTTTATAAAATCGTCGTTTTAGCTCCGATTCGACCCGTTCAACTTGCGTTAGGTTCGTAATTTCATAATCTACGCATTAGTGCTACTGTTAGACCTGTTAAAAGTTTTTGAATTTCTCGATTAAGTCTAGTTTAATAGCTAGTTTTGGAACCTTGTTTAGCGCGTAACTTTTGCGTTTTAGCTCCGATTTTTGTGATCTTCGCGTTGATGTGACCGTAGCAAGGCGTAGAATACTTTCATAAACTTTTTATCTTGTTTTTATACTGGTGGTGTACTGTTCTAATTATAGGTTTGTTTACTATACATGAATGCTCCTGAAATGTGTATGTTGCCGTGTTGGTCGAGTCAGACGGTGAGGAGTACGTTGGGAGCCAGGAGTACTTCGAAGATCAGCAGGACCAGCAGGAGTGTGCAAACTAAGGCAAGTATAGTTTGGGTATTCTTTCTGTGACCCTGATCTTGTGACTTAATTAATGTAAGAGCTATGATGGTTGAGAAATGACTTTTTAGCAACATAAGATCTTGTCTGTACTTGAACCTCCGGGATTTACAGTACAACTGTGAGGGCTATATGGCTCTGGCTTTAGCTCGGTATGAGGACCTTTTCTAGCTTGTTAGAGGTTACCCTTGTGGCGCAAATGGGGAAAAGCAGACTGTGGATCCCTGTGACTGGTTGTATCACACAGACTGACTTTGGAAACCTAGCGGCCCTAACTTGTTAGACGAACCTTTGAAAGGCTTCATAGTGAACCCTGCCGACCTTCCTTGGAAGTGGGTCAAGAGATTAGCTATCTCGGGCGAAAGGGTAAATCACGACTCACAGTGAAAGTGTACACCTCTGCGCAGAGTTTAATAAACTGGTATACTAGCCGTGCTCACGGACACGAGCGGCCTTGGAGACATCTACATTAAAGATGATGATTCTTGTTTTGTTAAGATGCTCATTTACTTATCGATTATACTTTATATTGATTATGTTACATTGATCATGAGTTTATGGGATCTATACTTGCTATGCTTGCGGAGTTCGACATGGACTCACTCTTGCTATTTCCCACACCTCAGGATAGTCTCTGGAGTTTTAGACTTGTGATCAACCAGTTAGTGTGTTCCTGTGGAGCAAAGTCTACACCCAAAGATCGGAGTTGTTTTCCGTTGTTTGCACTCTGAGGTTATGTTTATATACTAAGTATGTTATTTATTAAGCATTTGTCTCTTGGTATTACACTTGTCTGCGACTATATGTGAGATTTGACTCCTTTGTTTCACATATAGTGCATATCTGGTTTCGTCCTTAAAATCGGGTGTGACACGCGTCTGCGAAATACGCGTCACAGTTTATATCAGTGACGTGTTTTCTGTTCAAGTGTCACTGATATATTATTATTAGTGACGCATCTTGTTCCTAGACCATGGGCAACAACTAATCAGTGACGCGTCTTATGCACCCGCGTCACTAATAGTCTATTAGTGACGTGTGTCGTTTCTGAGTCACTAATCAAGGCGTCACTGATAAGCTTTTCTGGCATAGTGATAGACGCATGCTCAGCCAAATCACGAGCAGCAGAAACATTTACAAATTCAGGGAAGGGATCAGTCCCGGGTCCTAACTCATACCCATACTAGCAAGTTCGTGCACAGACGAATTACAAGATCTATGAGCATTACACACCTGACTACAATTGAAATTTTCCTGAAGACTACGAATATCAGTGAAGAGGCCACCACCAATGGAGAGATCTCTGGTCGACGACGTGATAGCTTCTCGCAGCTGGGTCGAATATGTTTCGAGCTCTACTTGGGAGATGCCAACGTGCTCGGCAGCTTCCAGCGCATGCTTACATGCCATTGTTTCGGCAAGCAAGGCGTCATGCACCGGGCCAAGGTTCCCAGCCCCGGCTAACACTGCCATTCCTTCGTGGTTCCTGATAATAAAGCCCCATGCCCCAGTCTTGGATACGTGCTGCAAAGAGCCATCAATGTTTATCTTAAGGATATCAGGCAATGGAGGCTGCCACTTCCTTTGGACCTGGTACATTCGAGACTCACCTGTGTCTTCTCTCTGAATATCATTCAGTATTGTGGTAACAGACCTCACCGTGTCTTGACACGTCGACATTAGCTCACCGGCATTGGTATTGTTTCGCACGTCGCACCAGCGCCAAAGCAGGATCACAATTCTCAAACATATATCCCATCTGAGCGACAGCACATTCATCACGAACTCCTCAGCCGAATGGGTTTGCACAAGGCGTAATCTGAAGAACTCAAGTTGCAGCTCTCTCCAACATTGGCGAACAACTTTACACTTCATAAAATAATGCCCTCCATCTTCATCAAAGCGAAAGCATACTGGGCATCGAGTATCAAGATTCACGCCTCGCCGACTGATATTTAGCTTGAAAGCCAGACTGTTATGTGCTACCCTCCACAAACATTGCTTGATCTTTGGGGGTCCAGGAAGGCTCTACATTTTCTTCCAAAGATTGCCACCACCCCTGATTGTAGATGGTGTAGAGGATTTGCCACGCTGCCGTAGTCTCGATCTCTCAGCATCATCTTCCAAAACATGGTAAGCAGACTTGACTGAGAAAGTACCCTTTTGATCAAAGTGCCATGCCACACAGTCATCCCGGTCAATGTGTACCGGTATAGCCAGTATGTTCACCACATCCTCCTACCAAAATAGTTCCTTCACTAACTGGGTGTCCCAAGTGCCTGTGTAGGGGTGAATCAAGTCTGAAACCTTGGACCATATGGTGTTGCCTCGGGGTGTTCATGGCCGTCTAGAGGTACCAGCAGGGATCCAGGGGTCTTCCCAAATGCGTGTTGGAATTTATATGGGCTTGACCCAATAACCAATTGTGAAATTCCTAATAAATCTCAAAGGTCCATTCATGTGAGCAAGAGGGGATATGCTAGACTATCAATGCTTGCCATGTTGATGCTGTGGAATATGCTGATCTACTATACTAGTATGTCATACATGTTTAATCTAGTTCATATATTTGCCATGATTTATGTTCTAGATTTAATCATGCTTTTAATCTGGAAATTGCCTAATTCTTTAACAATCCAAAAACTTTATAATAGGTCGTTTCTAGAACTATCTATGGCTAGTTTTGTTGACGCGCTGAGGCCGAAAAAGTTTTCTGGTACGCATTTTAAAAGGTGGTCTGTTAAGGTCACTGATTGACTTACTGCCATGAAAGTTTTCTGGGTCAAAGATGGCATGCCTGAGGAAAACATCTCTGATGAAGATCAGAGAAAATTCTAGGAAGCTAATGATATCTTTGTGGGAGCTGTGCTTAATGTGCTTTCAGATTATCTATTTGATTCTATGATGCACTTAAGAGACGCAAAGGCTCTATGGGATCATCTGAATGCTACTTATGGTGCTTGAGATGCAGGCAAAGAGCTATATACCATGGAGAGCTTTAATGACTACAAGATGGTTGCTAACAAATCAGTAGTCGAGCAAGCTCATGAGATTCAGCGCCTGGCTAAGGAACTTGAACTCCTTAAATGTGTCTTACCCGATGAGTTTGTGGCTAGGTGCATTATTGCTAAATTGCCTTCTTCATGGAGGAATTTCACAAGTCTCAAACATAAGAGATAGAAAATATCAGTTGAAAACCTGATAGCATCTCTTGATGTTGAGAAAAAAGCTTGGGCTAAAGATAACATTGAGAAGGGGAACGAGAAAAAATCTAGCACCCACTTTGTCCAGAGAAACCATAGCAAGAGCAAGGGAAAGCCTAAGCAACCTGCTTTCAATGCCAAACAAAATACTTCCTTTAAGAAGAAGAAGAAAGACAAAGCAGAGCTACCTTGCTTCACGTGTGGAGAGCTAGGTCATTTTGCTAAAGATTGTCTGGAGCGAGCAGACAAGAAAGAGAAAAAGAAAGTTCACCTCGTGACTGCTAGCAGTGCTGATGACGAGTATGGTAATTTTCCTACTGTACTTTTAGTGTTTCAATCTCTAAGTTGGTGGGTTGATACAGGTGCTAATATTCACGTGTGTGCTGATATCTCTTTGTTTTCTTCTTACCAGGGGCTCCAAGGTTCCTCCGTCCTGATGGGGAATGGGTCACATGCTTCTGTTCATGGTGTTGGCACGGTAGATCTGAAGTTTACTTCGGGAAAGATCGTGCAGCTGAAGAACGTACAGCATGTTCCTACTATTCGCAAGAACCTTGTTAGCGTCTATGTTCTATTGAGAGATGGGTTTAAGGTAGTGTTAGAGTCTAATAAAGTAGTCATGTCTAAGCATGAACAATTTATTGGTAAAGGCTATGATTGCGGAGGCTTGTTCCGCCTATCTTTGGCAGATTTTTGTAATAAGTCAGTGAATCATATTTGTGACATGATTAATGATAATTCGAGTGTTTGGCATTCTCGCTTATGTCATGTTAACTTTGGATTGATGTCACATTTGTCTAGCCCGAATTTAATTCCAGATCTCACTATTGCCAAAGGTTCTAAGTGCCATAGCTGTGTGCAATCTAAGCAACCTCGAAAGCCTCATAGGGCAGCAGAGGAGAGAAACTTAGCACCTCTAGAACTCATACATTCTGATCTTTGCGGAAATAAAATGGTGTGTTGACAAAAGGTGGAAAGAGATATTTCATGACTTTAATTGATGATGCAACTAGATTTTGCTATGTTTACTTGCTTAAAACTAAAGATGAAATGCTAGACTACTTTAAAATCTATAAGGCTAAAGTTGAAAATCAACTAGAGAGAAAAATTAAACATCTAAGGTCAGATCGTGGTGGTGAATATTTTCCTATATTATTTGATGAGTTCTGTGCGGAACATGGTATTATTCATGAGAGGACAGCTCCCTATTCGCCCGAATCCAACAGGATTGCCGAGAGGAAAAACCGCACGCTGACTGACTTGGTGAACGCCATGTTAGACACTGTTGGTCTATCTAAGGCATGGTGGGGGAAGCTCTATTGACTAGGAGTCATGTCCTGAATAGAATTCCAAACAGAAATAGAGAGACAACTCCATATGAGAATTGGATTGGAAGGAAACCATCACTTTCATACTTGCGCACGTGGGGATGTTTGGCGAAAGTCAATGTCCCAATTTCTAAGAAGCGTAAGCTTGGACTGAAGACTATGGATTGTGTCTTTCTAGGATATGCTCACCATAACATTTCCTATAGATTTTTAGTAGTAAAATCTGAAGTTCCTGATATGCATGTGGATACAATTTTTGAATCTTGTGATACTATATTTTTTGAAAATATATTCCCTATGAAAGATATGTGTAGCAATGCCAGATTTTCCTCTGAGATAGCTCCTGATTTTACTATACCTATTGAATCTTCTATTGAGTCATTTGAGCAACCACTTGAAGAAGTCCTTGAGGAGAATGACAATGAAGTTCCTGCGAGGAACAAGAGACGAAAGATTGCAAAATCCTTTAGTGATGATTTTATTGTGTATCTTGTGGATGATATTCCTACCTCTATTATAGAGGCATACACATCTCCAAATGCAGATAATTGGAAAGAAGTTGTTCGTAGTGAGATGGACTCGATTCTTTCTAATGGAACTTGGGAGTTATCTGAGCTACCTTTTGGTTGTAAACCAATTGGATGTAAGTGGGTGTTCAAGAAGAAGCTTAGGCCTGATGGTACTATTGACAAGTACAAGGCTCGGCTTGTGGCTAAGGGTTATACCTAGAAGGAATGCGAGGATTTCTTTGATACTTATTCACCTGTTGCTAGAATGACCACTATTCGAGTGCTACTTTCTCTGGCTGCCTCGTATGGTCTTCTCGTTCATCAAATGGACGTGAAGAGAACTTTCCTTAATGGAGAGTTGGATGAGGAGATTTATATGGATCAACCAGATGGATTTGTAGTAAAAGGTGAAGAGCAGAAGGTGTGTAAATTACTGAAGTCTTTGTATGGCTTGAAACAAGCACCTAAACAATGGCATGAGAAGTTTGACACTACTTTAACTGGTGTGGGCTTTGCTGTTAATGAAGCTGATAGGTGTGTGTATTATCGACATGGTGGGGACCAATCTGTTATATTATGTTTATATGTTGATGATATTCTAATCTTTGGAACAAACATTGATATTATTAAAGAGGTGAAGTCTTTTTTGTCAAAGAGTTTTGACATGAAAGATCTAGGAGAAGCTAATGTAATTCTAAATATTAAGCTGATTAAGGAAGATAGTGGGATTACCTTATCACAATCTCACTATGTTGAGAAGGTCTTGAGCCGTTTTGGCTTTATGGATAGCAAGCCTACTCCAACACCTTATGATCCTAGTGTGACATTGAGAAAGAATAAGAAGATTGCAAGAGATCAATTGAGATATTCTCAGATAATTGGTTCACTCATGTATCTAGCTAGCACAACCAGACCAAATATCTCTTTTGCCGTGTGCAAGTTGAGTAGGTACATGTCCAATCCGGGTGATAATCATTGGCATGCACTTGAGAGGGTCTTGCGTTATCTCAAAGGTACAATGAGTTTTGAGATTCACTATTCTGGGCACCCAGCTGTGTTAGAGGGATATAGTGATGTGAAATGGATTTATGATATTGATCAAATCTATGCCACTAGTGGGTATGTGTTTACTCTTGGAGGTGGTGTAGTGTCATGGAGGTCTAGTAAACAGACTATTTTGATTAAATCTACCATGGAAGCAGAACTTACTGCTTTGGATATAGCTTCTGCAGAGGCAGAGTGGCTGTGTGAGCTCTTATCAGACTTGTCGGTGGTTGAAAAACCAATACCGGCTATCCTTATGAACTGTGATAACCAAACAGTGATCACTACAGTAAATAGTGCTAAGGATAATGCGAAGTCAACAAGACAAGTTAAAAGACGTTTGAAGTATGTCAGGAAGTTGAGAAACTCCGGAGTAATCACTGTGGCTTATGTGCAAACAGACAAGAACCTGGTAGATCCCTTTACCAAAGGGCTATCATGGAATATGATAGAAATAACATCAAGGGAGATGGGTTTAAGACCCATATGAGTTTACAGTAGTAGTAACCCAACCTTTTTGATCGGAGATCCCGTGACTTAGGATCTGGGAAAAACAAACTATTGGTAACCTGAGGAGAGTATAATTATAACCCTCTCTATGTGAAGATGTAATACTCTCAAAGCATTGAGACACTGTATGGTAGGTTGGCTAATGCCTTAACATGTTTTATTGGCTTTAACAAGGGAAGATGTTGTCCTACAAAGCATTCTTGAAAGAACATACCTATATGAGTTCCACTGTATAACGTCGCAGTCTATGAGACTTGGGTGGTTTCTAGTAAGCTCATGAAGAGACCAGGGAGTATGACGTATATGCTCCACCCATGGAGTAAGGCTATTGGTAGACAAGTACTAGTTTGATTTTGAGCAAAGCTTATTCGCACAAAACTTGCAATTCAAGATATAGTCCATTGTTCAAGTTGTGGATGAGTGTAGATTGAGGTTCTAGGCGGAAGTTCAACTTTACAGTCTCTGCCGAAACACTGGTATATCAAACAGCTGTGAGAACATGCAAATCTCTAAATGGGTATTTGAGATTTGGTGGGAAATTGTTGGAATTTATATGGGCTTGGCCCAATAACCAATTGTGAAATTCCTAATAAATCTCAAAGGCTCATTTATGTGAGCAAGAGGGGATGTGGGAACTCTTTAGTACCACCTTGCTTATTGAAGTGGAGGTAGTCATACTTAAATATGGAAGTCCTCTCCACTTCCTCAAGTCTAGTGTGAGGAGGAGTAAGAGAAGTCCACATGCACACGCTCGCTCGCCGGGCCGGGCGGAGCAGGGCGAGGTGAAGGACGCGGGTGTGCGGCACCTGCGTGAATGGTCCGTCAAAATCTGGCTCCTCGCCTTGCGGGAGCACGATCTCCTTTTGTTGTTTTTGTTTTTTGATTTCTTGGCCTTCAAGTTGCATGAGTCCTAATCGGTTACAAATTACGAGTCCTAAATCAATTTAGATCGTGATCGCAACACGAGATTGGTTGGACAGGACTATATAAGCAACCTGCCGGCCATGCCAAAACGTATCCAGTTGAGCTAGGGTTTTTGCCTCTTCTCGCTATTGCGCCGCTGCTGTAGCTACTCCAATCCGATCGCTTGCGTGCACCGGCGACCGAGTGAGTAGGTCTCCGAAACTCTCGTCTTTACGATCCTGCACCGGGAGAAGGTGAATAAGGATTTTGGGAAGCGTTCTTCGCGCGACTGCTCCCAAAGCTTCCACAACGGCTCGTCTTTCAAAGGGTGCATCAGCGCGTCGGCTTCATCGTGCTAGAGCTCGCGGGATCGTCATCAAGAATACTCCTCCGCCTCTCATCGACGACTTCGACGACGACTTCAACATCGACGACATCGACATCAGCGATCTCGCTCCATCACCACCGCCAGCCATATCTTCAACATCATCTATTACTACAATCGAAAGGTATAATTCTCTTAATCTAATCTTGACGTATGTACAATCTAATCTATCTGCTGGACTATCAATGCTTGCCATGTTGATGCTGTGGAATATGCTGATCTACTATACTAGTATGCCATACATGTTTAATCTAGTTCATATATTTGCCATGATTTATATTCTAGATTTAATCATACTTTTAATCTGGAAATTGCCTAATTCTTTAACAATGCGTACATTGGTGCCATCTCCTATCCTCCAAATGATACCCTTCTCCATTGCTCTTAATCCCCTCACCAGGCTGCGCCAGGTGTAGGAGATCCCAGGACCTTCCCTTGCTGCCCATAGGTTCCCATCAGGCCAATATTTCGCCTTCAGTAAGCGTGCACACAACGAATCAGGGCTCTGGAGTCTGGATTAGGCACCAGCACTGCCGAGCTAGCATTGCTAGATTAAATAGGTGGAGATCTCTGTACCTAAGACCACCCTTCTCCTTGCGACATGATAGTGTTTGCCATGATATCCAGTGCATCTTCTTCTCCTTCTCCTGCTGCACCACCAAAATCTGCAGATCATTGTGCTAATCTAATCGCATAAAGATTTGGTAAGATCAAAGCATGACATTGCATAACTCGGTATTGCCTGCGCCACAGCCTTGATTTAAGTTTCCTTCCCAGCTCTCGACAATAATCTCTCTTGCCACCCCTGGATGCGCTTCCAGACTCTATCTTTCAAATAGCCAAACAATTTGGAGCAAGATCGTCCCATATATACTGGAAGACCAAGGTACTTGTCACTCCTAGCTTCCTGCCCCAATCCTGTGACCACACGCATCGCCGCTGGTTGACTTCTTCGCGTCGCCTTCCCTTCGCCTACGGTCGCGCCTCACCTATAAAACGCGCCTTCCATCGCTCTTCCGCTTCCATTCGTTCAACTCCGATCCCAGCAAACAACATCATCTCCTTTCTCCTCCTCTTCCTCATCGATATGCTCTAAGGCAACATCTCAACTGACGGTTACCGTCGACCTCGCTCCTCCGATCCGATCACACGCACAAGCAGCAACCAGAATGTAGGTCTCGTCGTCCTCGGCGGCGGCGGAGGTCCCCCACTACTTCCTCTGCCCGATCTCGCTGGAGGTCATGCGCGACCCGGTCACGCTCGCCACCGGCATCACCTACGACCGCGCCAGCATCGAGCGCTGGCTCTTCACCGACGGCCACGCCACCTGCCCCGTCACGCGCCGCGCGCTGGCGCCCGCCGAGATGGAAGCCACGCCCAACCACACGCTGCGCCGCCTCATCCAGGCCTGGTGCGCCGCGCACCAGGTCGAGCGCTTCCCCACGCCACGCCCGCCGCTCGACTCGTGCCGCGTCGCCGCGCTCCTCGACGAGGGCCGGCACGGCGGGGACCGCCAGGCGGCCGCCGCGCTCAGGGAGATCAAGGCCGTCGTCGCCGAGAGCGAGCCCAACAGGCGCTGCGTCGAGGCCACGCCGGGCGCCGTCGACTTCCTCGCCTCACTTGTCACCAAGCACTCCTCCACGTCTAACTCTTCATCAAAGCGCGCCAGCAGCCAGCAAGACGCCGCCGATGACTTCGTGCTGGATTCTCCGACCTCCAAGAGCTCGCCCGCGGAGGACGCGCTCGGCGTCCTCTACTCGCTCAAGCCCTCTGAGCGGAGCCCTTGCCCAGATCATGGAACGGGACGGAGACTTCCTCGACACGCTGGCGTCCGTCCTGCGCCGCCCGAGCTACCGGTCGCGCGCCTACGGCATCCTTCTCCTCAAGGCGATGACGGCAGTCATACGCCGGCGCGCCTCATGACGGTGAGCGCCAGCCTGGTGCAGGAGGTGGTGCGCGTGGTCTCTGATCGGATGTCCTCCAAAGCTGTCCGCGCGGCGCTGCACGTGCTGTGCCGCCTCTGCCCGTGGGGCCGGAACCGCGTCAAGGCCGTCGAGGCCGGCGCCATGTTCGCGCTGGTCGAGCTGCTCCTCGACGACCTCTGCGGCTGCGCGGAGGGCCGCGCGGATCTGGTGGCGCACCCGGCGGGGCTGGCCGTCGTGTCCAAGAGGGTCATGCGGGTGTCCGTAGTCGCCACCGAGAGCGCCGTGCGCACGCTCCACGCCGTGGCTAAGCACTCGCCGACGCCCTCGGTGCTGCAGGAGATGCTCGCCGTCGGTGTGGTGGCAAAACTTCTGCTGGTGCTGCAGGTCAATGCTGGCGAGAGGGCCAGTCTCAGGGCAAAGGAGATGCTAAAGATACACGCTAGGGTTTGGAAGGACTCGCCATACCTCCAAACATACCTGAGGGATTCTTACCCTTGCTGATATATACACAATATACTACTACTACGTTATGTACATTACATGGATATTTGTAGCCAAAAGGAGCACACATTTTGATTCTCCTTTTTAAGTTTGTCTATAAATCATTTTATTACTTAGTACATGTACAAATTCTTTCATTTTTCAAAAAAAAAGTAAAACGTCCTTTAGAGAGACATTATAGTACTCTCTAAAGTATAAAATGTATCTATTGTTCGCTGTAGGTCCATAGATAGTTGTACATTTGAAATAAATCAAAAGCTGTACATTCTTGATTCAATTTCATTGTATGTGTTAACTGTGTGATACTAGTTCTAGCTATTACTGTAGGAAATAGTTTTGCAATTTGTTAGTATGCTGTATATATGCATATGTACTGTCTGCATATCTACAAAATCCACATCTGCTTGCTAACCGTGCTGCTGCAAGAGGTGGTTCAATTGTATAATATATGTAGTATTTTCTATTGTTTGATTTTGCTAAGAAATAAGTTAGCTCTTTGTTTAATTTCTTGCTACCATTAAGAAAAAGGTATAAATTATGGAGCGGCTAGAGGTGCAACATAAGAACGCGGATCAAGCATATTTCCCTTTGGTGGAACCTGCCAAAAGTGTTAAAATCATCGATTTAGTATAGGTGTTCGTATTTTTCTAAAACTATTGCATGATTTAAAGACGATATCTTTTAGTAGTAGACAATATATCCATCTACATCGAGACATCCATGATAATTTCATCAATTTTAGGATCCCTTGGCTTTTTTTTAAACGAATCCCCTGGCTTGGTCTCTCTAGTTTTTTTTTCTTTTTTTTTGCGACGAGAGAAGAATTATATTAGATAATAGCTGGGTACATTAACACGTTACAATCACTTTGGATTACACAAATATCCAGAAATTGATTTTCATCTAAATTGTACCCACGTTGTGAATAGCTCAAGATCTCAAAACCCAACCTGTACGACGCTTTGCAGTATGGATGACCGCACAGGCAAACACTCGGCCAAAGGCCTGAGAACAAATGTCCAACGAACGACGACCAACATTCATGTAGACGGAGTTGATAAACTTCTTCTTTCTTGTGTCTTCCTTCTTCTTCTTTCTGCCACCGAAGAATGAGGAAGACTGATCTGAAACATATCTCCCTAGTTCTTCATCGTGGCCAGATCTAACCACAATAAAACGAAGAAGAGACCGGAGAAAATTATTCCATAGTGGCCACACCATCTCCGCCTTGATGTCTCTCTAGGGTTGGGCGTGTATATAAGTATGTGTCTTCGCATACAAGATTTCCAGAAAAAGAAAACATAAGAAAGATGGGCACTATAATATCAGGTTGAAATTATGTTATCCCATTAGTTAATTATTACTTAACCAAATTTAGTTTTGATATTTACTTGGAATTGTATCTTAATTAGAATTGAATCTTTAATCCTTTCTGAGATTTGTGAACAAACTTCATGTGTAAATGGTAAATTATATGATGTTTTGGTTTTTCTAGATTCATTACTTTTGTTGTGCACTTTTTCATGTCTATTTCACCCGTACTTATTGTTTTGGAGGCTGCTACCATCTACACAACGCTCAGATTCGGTGGCAGGATCCTACTGCCATTGATGGGTAAGCCAACATTATAAAACTATTCGAGTTTATGACAGTTTGGTTTGCTATTGCTTTCGTTTGATTGCTGCAAAATACCACCTGAATGACAATGATGCACCTTTCACTTGACTTCTCTCGCAGCCACTGTCCGATTCTAGATGACTTTAAGTAGCTAGCTGCACACACACACCCTAGCAAGAAATCAGAGCATGCATAGATCATTTCAGCTAGCTACCATATAAGACTGTTTTTTTGAAGGGAAAATGAATACAAGTCACATGCTTGGGTCAATTGGATCAACCGAACATGCATGACTTTTCGTCAGGGAGAGCGCGAGAGGAAACAGCAGCGCTGAATGCCTCAATCTATCAGCTGCTCCCATCCCTTTCCCTAGTTTCCCTGGAAAAAAAAAGAAGACACAGAAGTCCTTACGGAAGGTAATAAAATTTACAAGTTTGTCAGAAATGAAACATCACAGCTGAACGCCTCAATCTGATTGTCTGAAAAAAATAGAATGAAAGGTATGCTTGTCTACATGTATGTGAAAATCGCACGTCAGATGCCATGCATGTTCTCCCGGCTGAGCGAAGCGCTAGTTTCTGCAAGTTCAACATTCATATGCACAGGCTGCGAATAAATCAAACCTGATTGAAGAAGCTGCAACCAACACAATTAGTTAATTGGTTCAAATTTCAAAACAAGGACCCGTTAAAACCATAAATGGACATTAATTGGGACCAACTAGTTGAAAGGTAGAAACAATAGTCAAATGCTTATCGTCCTTGTTATTACAGCCCACAGTTACTTATTACGCTGGCAACGATGATAGATAGTAGCTAGAGAGAAGACAATTCAGTCCACCGAAACTTCAATTCTGCTGCATATATTTCATGGGAAGCTAAGCATGTTGACAGTGATCTTCAGTTACCAGCAAGTTTGACTACTCGCCCTTCAACTTTGATGTTCGATCGTAATGTCCTTGTACTTGTAGCAGGCAGCTGCAGCTCTGCTACAATATGCAGAGACACAAACACGCTGCCTCTCTGCAGCCACATGATGTATCCCGGCGGGTCAAACATGTCAAAGCAAAATAAAAGTTTCGATACCACCAGACTACTGTCATAGGATTTTGGACACACATTGCATGAGTGCCCTGTTTGCTTGATCTTATCAGTCAAATCAGCCAGCCATTCAGCAGTGTTTTTCTCTCACAACAAATCAACGAACAGTACTTTGAGTCATGGCTTATCAGCCAAGCGAACGGAGCAGCTGCAAGGGTCGTCATGGAGCCTGCGGGGACATCACTGCCCATGACCCGATGTTTATTGACGCACTACTGCTCGCATCAACAGATGAGAGATGCATGCATGCACCTCTCCACTGTCGTGCGTGTGCCTTATTATGAAAATCAAATCTGCAACCGTAGTACGATTAAAATTCTTAAGGACATGAGCTGACGGGCCAACCTTATTTTTAGGTATATACTCTCTTCCTCCCATAATACAATATCTTATAGGATCTAAAATTAATCCAAAATATTTGATCTTCTCATTTGTCAATACACTTTTATATTTTTCCAATATACATCTCTATCTCTGCTTCTCCCTCTCTCTCACCTTCTTTTTGTGTGTGTATTTTTCTCCTCTCCTTAATTCTCATGTCCAAACCTATAAGATCTTTTATTATGAAACGGAGGGAGTATATGCGTAGCTTAATCTGGAGAATGGAAGAATGAAATGAACCTACGGCTAGCTAGCTGCTAGCTCCATGAGAGAGATATGGTCCAACTACTCCATGTCTCTCCAATAATATAAGTGCGATAAATAATATTGTATGAGCTAGTCGGCAGCTCCACTTGGGCATTAGAGAAAACGAGATCGCGAAAGCGGTTTCCAAGCAACTGAATTTTTTCTCCATTAATTCTTCGCCTAGATGTATGTCCTCACTGTCACTGACACTGAGGTTGCGAAAGCGTGGTTTGCAAGCACAACATCAGGCCTGCAGATTTTTCACAGCAAATGCCCCCAAACGGCCAAACCGGCCACCACTAATCCAATCTAGCCTGCATTCCAGACCCAACCCACAGAAACCCCCGAGAACGCGACGAGGCACCTAAACACTACCCTTCCGAACCCCTCGGAGATTTAACGAAGATTCGCTAATCTACCAACGGAGATTGGCTGGCAAGAGTCCGGGGAGAGCTGCTAGAGAGATTATGCACGGGCATGAAGCCGTCGAGCATGACTTGCACGAGGCCCGCCCAGAATTGGCGACCGCAATCTATCCCCCATCCCAACCGTACCCAATTATTTATTTCACGCGCGCGTGCCTTCGTGGTTGACAACAACACGATTGCTA
Source organism: Saccharum hybrid cultivar R570 (assembly GCA_038087645.1). Taxonomy (NCBI): domain Eukaryota; kingdom Viridiplantae; phylum Streptophyta; class Magnoliopsida; order Poales; family Poaceae; genus Saccharum; species Saccharum hybrid cultivar. The sequence continues at coordinate 3,565,154 of JAQSUU010000190.1, read as the reverse complement.
CGATGATGCTGTGCTAGTTAAAGTCAAACTGGCCTGGCCGACATGCGGGCCCCGGCCCATCGCCCATTGGATCGCGTGGCCACTTCATGCGCTTGTTGCTTGCCGCCGGCAGCTTCCATCTGGACGACGCCGACGCGCGTCTGATTTGGTTCCATTGCATTCTACGTATTTAGTATTATTTCGCTCTGCGTAGGTACCGTGTAATCTATCGTAGTACTACTCTTTATTCCTCTCATAATTAGACAAATGACGTGCCGACACGCAGTTAACGAATTATAATCTAGCGCTGTAGGAACAGGACGGACGTCACCACACCAGCTTTTGTGTGCGCATGCATCTTCTTCTTTTTTCCCTCTCTATATAAAATAAAATCTTCGCCAACAGGGTACGGTGGCCGTACTTCCTTTATTTAGACAACATTTTGAAAAGTGTTTAAGCATTGCAATAAACAGTGGGAAACAGGGAAACAAACAACAACACCCTCCCCTCACCCCATATTTATTTTGCATTATATTAGCCCTGTTCATCTGGCTTATAATCCGTCTTATTCAGCTTGTTTTTTTAGCCAGAGCAGTATTTTTCTCTCACAAAAAATCAGGCAACAGTGTTTTTCAGCCGGCTTATAATTCCAGCCGAACGGGGCCATTGTATCATAGAAGGCACCATGGTGCTACCTTAATTGTCAATGGTGGGTTATGCCTTACAAGTCCATCACCCTGTGCCCCTCTCCACGGGTTAATTATAAATAGAAAGTTTATATGCAATACCTAAAACTCTAAGAAAATATTTATCTTTGCGCATGCTATCTCTCTCTCACTCACTCACTCACTCACTATGCTTATTTTTTCAAACACAATACACATATAGATGCTCTGTAGTCTCTATCAAGTCGTGGTAAACTTATCAATTACTCTGTTTTTCTATCTAAATTCACAGTTTTCTTCCCTTTGCACGGCACCACCGGATCTCTTCAATGACTAGTTATGGTGGTTCTTATTGTATCCCATGTTTCATGACGTCATGGACTTTAATTTTGAATTTCAAATTTTTACTTAATAGTTGCTATTCCCTCTATTCCAAATTATAAGACGATTTAGCTTTTCTAGATACATACCTTTGTTATGAACTTAGATATACACGAAGTCTAGATTACATAATAAAAACACTATATTTAGAAAAGCCAAAACATCTTATAATTCGGAAAGGTGGGAGTACTATTTTTTTATACCCAAGTTAAGTTGTAACTCTGGTTAGGAATTTAGGCAATTTCAAGTTAAAATTAATCTAGAAAAATAATAACAAATTTATGATGGAAAAAATGTGCACGTGTATGATTTTACTACTACTCAGATTAGCAGCAAATATTTTGATGAACATCGTACTGATCATGGCGAAAAAGAGATTGAACTTAACAAATTTGAGAACAGAGATGTACCCGGCGGAGGGACCCATGCCCAAAGCACCGGTGGCTCCAGACCCACTCATGGTGAGTTGGTCGAAGTCGCGGACCACAGTCGGTGCAGGAAGATGTATGTCATGCCGTCCCTTGAACGTCCACCGAGAAGTAGACGAAGCCGATCCGAGGAAGAAAGGGCACCACTAGGAAGGAGATGAAGACGTTCCGATGAAGAAGAAAACGGCTAGTAGTCGCGGAGATGCTCCCCGAAAACCTGATTGCCCGCACACACCTGAGAAGATGTCCCGATGCGAACGCCGGTTCCGGAGGCCTGCTCTCCCAACTCTCCGTGCGCGCAGAGGATTGGGACAGGAATGACAGAGAGCAGCACAATAGCAGCGTGGTGATGTTCTTGGTTATGTGTTCTACTCTCACGAACAAGAGAAGCAGTCCCTCTTTTATGCGGCAACAGACAAAGATGAATAGCCAGGCCCTTGAAGAGATAGCGTCATCATAGCGCGTCTGTTACCAGTAACTTATGAAACCGATAATTCAATTGTCTGTTACCAGTAACAAAAACACTAAGACATCATGACACACTAGCATATAATGGTCATCATCATGCACTTGACACACATCAAGAAGTCAGTTTTATTAGTGTCATAAAGGACCATGCTTGTTACACCCAACATTAACCATAGTCTTGGAATTATTCTTTGATTTAATTATTGAATAAAAATGGAACAGGTCTAATTAAATCTAACAATCCCCACCAAATTCCAAGACATAAAAAAATGCTCTCAACTGCTAATGTTGGATATACTGGTTTTTTCAATAGAGACTATTAAGTTGAACATCCATCTAGAACAAAGGTTACAATTCTTCACAAATGAACAACAGACTATGCCTTGAATTAACAATTTTGTGCGAAATAAGTTTCACCTAAGTCATTTACTGATACAAGGCTGCCTAAAGCATCCCCTTTGGTTGGAGCATATAAGTCAAACTCCTGGGTCTTTCATGAGTATCTAGAGATCACCTAGATCTTATAGACTGTGACTAGCAGCCGAACTCATATAGGTGTGTTTCTCAAAAGATGTTCTATAGGACAATATCTTTGCTTCAGCGAGCCACTTTAAAACACATTAAGGTATAAAACCAACCTGCCTTACAGAAAAGGAAAGAAGTGCATCTGACATGGGTTTAGTTAAGGGTCTTTCCTCACGGTCTACCCCTGGCTTGTTTCACCATTTTCCTTCACGGGATCTCCGATCACACAGAACAAGTTACCACTGTAACACCTCTGGTGTTTTGACCTAGCACTAAAACTTGACATGTCATCATATGCATTGCAAAGCATTCTTAAAGTAGAGAATTTTAAATGCATTCACTAAATAAAGTTTCATTTCGTAAGTTGTTATTTTATGTGGTTCAATGTGATTAAAAACCTAAATAAAGATCATGACCACAAGGGTCAAATTTCATGTGATCATGTGAGACCATGTGTCATTTGACTCAAATAACCCTAATGGGCCATGTTTTTGGTCAGAAACCATAATTAAGTCAAAAGGTAAATAAATAAAATTGAATTTAATTCAAACCATAAATATACCTTTTTGCCCCTTTTTCCATTTAAAAATATATTTGGAATTTGGGGGTATGACAAAAAGAAAAGTTGAATCTTAACTCATAAGGATCAACTTTGGTATTTAAAGTTTTCAAAGTTTACATATAAAATTTGGAGTAATTTTGAAATGATTCAAATACTTAAATGTACCCCAAATTCAAATTTGAAAATGGAGGCAAAATTTGGAAATTTTTCTTAAAGAAAAGTTGTAGAGTTTGAAAAGTTGAGCAACTTTTATTTTTGGAGATTTTCAACTTCTTTAGAAAATTTGAGAGTAATTTGTAAAATGAACTTAGTGGCAATTCTGTAATTAATTTGAAATTAAGTCGGAACAGCTCGCCACCTCCTGCTTGCCGCCGCCGATCATCTCTCACCGCTTCCTCGCACGCAGGCACGTCACCGTCGTCGTGGCATCTTCGTCGTGTGCTTTCGAAGCCGGACGAGCTCTTCCCGGCTATAAATAGCCTCACCGCCGCCGTCAATCTCCTCCTTTCCCTCCTCTTCTTGCCGCCGACGACACCACCGCGCTCGCGAAATACGTCCTCGTCGTAGCATCCCGAGCCAATTGCGTCTGCCAACACTTCCGCCTTGCCCTGTTGCTCCTTCCAAGACTGATCACCTCGCCCCTGGCAGTCCAGTGCCACCGCGCAGCGTCTTCTTCCTCGGAGCCGGCCGGAGTACCACCACCGTCGACCTCACCGTGGCCAGATCGTTCCAGAGCGTCTCTGTCTTCACCGAGCACACCGGGGCGTGTTCGTGGTGAGATCCTGAACGTGTTACTCTCTTCGCTTCAGACTCTACCGTGATGTAGCCGGAGATACATCGTGAACCGCCGTGTTTTCACCGACGTGGCCGCCATGGCCGGCGTGGTGCCTCCTCTGGTGTGCCCGCTGCTGGTCCGAGAGTCGGAATAGATTCACGGGGTGATGTTGATCACGTTAGTGCCGACCACCTCGCCGGAGCTTCACCGACGGCGCATTTTGGCCGGTCGGAGTCGGCAGCGCCGCCGCGCGCTCGTGTGTGTCGCTGACGAGTGGGACCCTGCTGTCAGCGAGAGAGAGAAAGAGTACAGAGAGTTTTCTTAATTTCTGATATTTTGAATAGTGCAGCAACTTTGGAATTTTGTAGTAATTTATTTAAAGCTCCACAAATTCTGAAATTTTGTGTGTATCTTGTTTACATGTTATATTATTGTTTAAAAATATTAAACTTGAAATTTGAATAAATATTTAATGTTCAAAAATGCAGTCAATTAATTAATAAATGCAATTTTCACAATTTTTGTAGACCACAGTATAACTCCAAAAATTATGAAATTTATTTTGGTACACTAATTTGTCATAAGTAAGCTTGTGTAAAATTTTTAAGTCATTTGGAACAAGTGCAGTTTTAACTTAATTCTAAATTAATTCAAAAATAGATAAAAATAAACCCTAAGTGTAGGTTTAGGGTTTGATCTTGCTTTGGTCATGTTTTGTGACCAGTAGGGTTTCAAGATCAGTTTAGTTGAGTCACTTAGGTCATAAGCCCTAGGTCATTATGGTTGATTAGGGTTTAGTTGATGAATGATTTCATTCATTAAGCGTAGAACTAGAAGTGAAACTTAAGGTAGTTCTTTAGAAGAGTGTAGGATTCCTTAGTCAACATTTTTGTGCGGTCCTTGATGGTAGAATTGAAAGTTAGTTTTGTTAGCTTGCAACTGTACTGTGAAGGAAAGTTGTACTCAAGGTGTTGACACATTTCATGCATCATGAAAGCATCATGTTTACATTATCATCATGTTGAAGCATATGTTATTATTTTGTGTAGAATCCGAGAGTGAACCATTTCTAGTTGAGCAAGTTGTGGAAGAATCCCCGATTGTCTCAGGATTTGATATTTGTGGTGTTGACCCAGAACCCGAGATCATCAACGAAGGCAAGCCCCGGTTTATGCATTAAACCATTACCTTGTTTACTTTAAAAAGTTTATCACCTATGTTACTTATTGCATTAAATTGATTAGTTTAAATGTTACCTACTTGATGCATTGCCTACCTTGTTAATTGTTTACCATCCTTGAAGATGATTTTATTTACAAATGCATAGAATGCTTAGTATGTTTTATGGTAGGCTTTCAAAGTAAAAGTTTCGATACAATCAAAGATGGCATAACGGCCAAAGAAAGAAAGAAGATAGAATAAACTAGAGACTAGTCGGGTGACTTATCTTGAATGTTGGGTAATGTTGCTGACTATGTCGCTTAAAGGCCACTCATTGTGGATCTTCTGAACGAGACACTTTGTAGTACTAGTCACATACTCTGGTAAGCCTACTTCAGCTAATCCGATACTAAGACGAATGCCCACGCACTGGGAGTGGAGAGATGGTGGGAGTAGCGTGTACCCTCGTAGCTAGAATGTGGCCAGATTTGAGGTGTGTTGTGCTCTCGGGTGGCGTGGAGATGGCTTAGTATGGGAGGATCCGGTAGCGAGGTTGATATATGCAAGATTAAGTTCTACATATGTCGTGTGATAAGGAACCCCCAGCTAGGACTTGAATCAATTCGAATTGCCGGTGCTCCACGGATATGGAGACTCGATTCATTACAAAAGCAATGCAGGACTGGTGATTTACTAAAACTTGAGAAACAGAATGAAATGAGGAGGATTGGAACATGGGATATGAACACTTAGTTTGAGGTAATAAACTAAGAAGACTTCGGGGTAAAACTTGAAAATAGGATCAAGAATAGTAAGCTTTTGGCAAAGAACTTTTGAATCTTGCTACATCCTTTCCTTGTCCCAACACCTGCATCCCTAAAGTCCTTCGCCCCCTTTTACGTCAGGTTAGTCTTGTTGAGTACTTTTGTACTCAGGGTTTGTTAACCCTTGTTGCAGGTGAGTCGCATGCGCAGGCTTGTTTTGGTCCCTGCTGCATGTCTGTGTTTGAAGTCGATGACGATGAGGAATGATGGATGGCCTTTGGACAAGGTGCTAGTTTGTGTGAAATATGATGTTATGTAATATTATCCCGCTACTATGGTTATATGACACTATCTTTTGTAAATTTGAACAACTGGTTTGTAATAATAAAACGTAAGTCTTTCGCTTTTTAATCTATGATATGTATATTGAAACCGGTTGTAATCTGCGATGTCTGTGATTGGGATCCTATTCAAAAAAGATTCATGGATGATTTGGGTTTTCCGAGGACACTCGACAGACCTATTAAGTTGTTAGGAACTTGTGTACGCTATCAGAGGTATGTTGAGACAATGATAGGTGCACGTGGGCCCGATTTCTTAGGAGGTTCTGCCACAACCACCATGATAGACTTCATGTGGGTCTCAAGCGCATTTCACTTGATGCACTATCACATTACGTGACAGTCCGTTAGTGAATTGATCTGCCATATTTTTAGACGTGTGGACATAGTCCAACGCTATCACTCTAGAGTTTCTTAATTTTCTGACAGATTTTAATCTCCGCTTAAAGTGCCTTGTGGACTTCATGTTGTCCTTAGAATTGTTTACCTTAGTTATCACAGTTTGGTTGTCATAGTTTATAGAAATAGCCTATATAGGTTTCTCTACAACCGGTAAATCTATAAGGAGTTCACGAAGCCACTCGGCCTCAGCGCCAGCGGTGTCTAATGCTGTGAGTTCTGCTTCCATAGTTGACTTCGTTAAAATAGTCTGCTTGCAAGACTTCCATGAAACTGCGCCACATCCAAGTAAGAACATATATCCGCTTGTGGCATAAAGTTCATCAGCATCAGCAATCCCATTAGCATCACAAGAACCCTCTAGTACCTTCAGGTACCCGGTATAGTGAATGCTATAGCTCATAGTACCTTTTAGATAGTGTAGTACTCTCTTAAGAGCACGCCAATGACTATCTCCTGGTTTTGACACAAACTGGCTTAGTTTGCTCACAGCAAACGAGATATCAGGCCTCGTGACGCTAGCCAGATACATAAGCGAACCAATGATTTAGGAGTATCACAATTGATCCCTTGCTATTCTTTGATTTTTCCTTAATAGCACACTAGGGTCATAAGGCGTAGGAGCAGGTTGATAGCCACTAAACCCAAAGCGACTCGATACCTTTTTCACATAGTGGGATTGTAAAAGTATAATCCCATCATTGCCTTCTCTTAATAACTTGACATTAAGAATAACATCAGCTTCTTCCAAGTCTTTCATCTCAAAATTATTAGACAATAGGTCTTTAACCTCCTGAATCACATTAAGGATGGTTTCAAAGATCAGTATGTCATCAACATATAAACACAAGATCACTCCTTCGCCCCCACCATACCGATAGTATACACATGTGTTAGCTTCATTCACAACAAAGCCAGCATATGTCAAAGTTCTGTCAAACTTCACATGCCACTGCTTAGGAGCTTGTTTTAGGCCATATAAGGACTTCAATAACTTACACACCATGCCCTCTTGACCATTTGCTACAAATCCATCGGATTGATCCATATAGATCTCCTCCTCTAACTCAAAGCTGTCTTTATATCCATCTGATGAATGATAAGACCATGAGAGACAGCTAGAGAAAGTAACACTCGAATTGTGGTTAATCGAGCAATAGGTGAATAAGTATCGAAGAAATCTTCACCTTCTTTCTAGGTATAACCCTTGGCCACAACCATTGCCTTGTACCTATCAATTGTACCATCAGGCCTAAGTTTTTTTTTTCTTGAACACCCATTTGCATCCTATTGGTTTACATCTATAAGGACGATTAACAATTCCCCAAGTTCCATTAGACATAATTGAATCCATCTCACTCCGTACTGCTTCCTTCCATAAGTCAGTATCAGAAGAGGAATATGCCTCTTCAATGGTTCTTGGTATGTCATCCATAAGATACACAATGTAGTCATCACCAAAAGACTTTGCAGTCCGTAATCTCTTACTCTTTCGAGTGACTACAATGTCATCCTCCTTGGGACTGTGAACATGGGGTTCCTCAGAATGTTCTATCGAAATAAATTGCTCATGGAAAATTATAGATTCATGACTAGTTATGCTAGGTGCATTTTTCATAGGAAATTCACTTTCAAAAAATGTAGCATCTCTGGACTCCATGATAGTACCAACATGCATGTCAGGTACACCAGAATTTATAATTAAGAATCTATATCCAACGCTATAAATAGCATAACCAAGAAAAACATAATCAACAGTTGTAGGTCCAAGTTTGCACTTTTTGTTAATTGGCACATTCACTTTGGCCAAACAACCCCAAGTGCGTAGATATGAGAGATTTAATCTTTTCTTTTTCTATTCCTCAAATGGTGTGATTTCTTTATTCTTTGTAGGAACTCTATTTAGGACATGTTGCCAAAATAGCCTCACCCCACCATTCCTTAGATAGACCCGTTGTCTCTAACATGGCGTTAACCAACTCAGTTAGAGTGCGGTTCCTTCTTTTGACAATCCCATTGGACTGTGGTGAATGTAGCGGTGTCCTTTCATGAATAATTCCATGTTCTACATAGAATTTAGAAAATTCACTTGAAAAGTATATTCCACCATGATCAGACCTTAACCATTTAACTTTCCTCTCAAGTTGATTTTCTACTTCAGCTTTATAGATTTTAAAATAATGCAATGCTTCATCCTTTGTTTTTAATAGGTACACATAGCAAAATCTAGTACAATCGTCTATAAAAGTCATGAAGTATCTTTTACCACCTTTAGTCAACTCTCCATTCATCTCGCATAGATCGGAGTGAACTAGTTCTAATGGCACCAAGTTTCTCGCCTCCGCAGCCTTGTGAGGCTTACGAGGTTTCTTAGATTGCACATACACATGGCACTTAGAACCTTTGACCAAATTAATTTTTGGGATTAAACTCAGATTTGTAAGCCACGATCGACAACCAAAATTAACATGACACAGACGTGAATGCCAAATATTTGACTCATCAGGGATAATAGCATAGTTCACAATCTTGTTACACATATCATCATGAAAGGATACACGAAACAAGCCTCTGCAATCATAACCTTTGCTAACAAAAGTACCACTTTGACAGTACACATTTATTGGACTCGAAGGCAATTTTATAACCATCTCGACAACATTGAGAGCCGCTAACTAGATTCTTTTTGATGGAGGGGACATGCTGCACATTCTTCAATAGCACCATCTTTCCCAAAGTGAACTTCAGAATGACCATACCAACACCAAGAACACCCACATGAGACCTGTTCCCCATTAGCAAGGCTTCAGTCCTGCCGACCTGGTAAGAAGAAAATAAAGAAGCATCAACACACACATGAATATTAGCCCCAGTGTCCATCCACCACTCAGGCGAATGACAGACTAAAAGAACAATAGGTAAAGAATTATCATACCTAGATGTTCCTCCTTCAGCCTCGCTAACAACCATGTTTGCAGATTTCTTCTCTTGCTTAAATTTGCAGTCTGGGCATGAACTTGTCCAATGCTCATCACTCCCGCAAACAAAGCAACCACCATCTTTGTTGTTCTTTTTCTTCTTAAAAGTGGTTGTTTGTTTAGGCTTTGAGTTGTTCTCTTGCTTGTTCTTCTTCTTATAACAAGATGCATTCGAATTTTTCTTCTGCACCATATTGGCACTAGAAGACTCAACGCCTTTCCCACGCGTGTCTTTTGCTCTTGCCCTCTCCTCAACATCAAGGGGCCCAATAAACTCAACCACGCTAAACTCTTGTCTCTTGTGCTTAAGGAAGGTAGCAAAATCCATCCAAGAAGGTGGCAACTTAGCGATTATACCGCCAGCCATAAACTTGTTAGGCAACACACATGGGAACTATTCAAGTTCCTTAGCCAATGTCTGTATCTCATAAGGTTGTTCAACCATAGAACGGTTGTCAAACATCTTATAGTCAAACAGCTGCTCCATGACGTATAGCTCGCTACCGGTGTCAGAAACACCAAACTTAGCATCAAGTGCATCCCATAATTCCTTGCCTGACGTGTAACAGAGGTAGCTATCCTTATACTTGCTATGAAGTGCACTAATCACGGCACCTCGAAACAGGTTATCGGCTACCTTGAACTTTTCCTCCTCCTCAAGAGTAAATTGTTCAGGTTTTCCCTATGCGGCGTGATAGCAGTTCATAATAGTAAGCCACAACACCATCTTAGCATGCCATGTCTTGTAATTTGTTCCATCAAAATCATTTGGCTTCAGAGCAGTAGAAAAACCACTAACAGAAAATTGACTAAAATCAGGTTTTTGTATTGTTAGGAATTTAGGCAATTTCATGTTAAAATTAATCCAGAAAAATAATAACAGATTTGTGATGGCAAAAATGTGCACGTGTATGATTTTACTACTACTCAGATTAGTAGCAAATATTTTGATGAACACCATACTGATCATGGCAAAGAAGAGATTGAACTTAACCAATTTGAGAATAGAGATGTACCATGCGGAGGGACCCATACCCAAGGCACCGGTGGCACCAGACCCACTCATAGTGAGTTACTCGAAGTCGCGGACCACAGTCGGTGCAGGAAGATGTACGCCGTGCCGTCCCTCGAACGTCCACCGGGAAGTAGACAAAGCTGATCCAAGAAAGAAAGGGCACCACAAGGAAGGAGATGAAGACGTTCCGATGAAGAAGAAAATGGCAAGCAGTCACGGAGACGCTCTCCAGAAACCTGATTGCCTGTACACACCCGAGCAGATGTCCCGATGCGAACATGGACATGTATTGATAACCTATACTATTGATGGAGAAGTAAACCATAACCAATGTTCTACTCATAACAGGGGTAAGTCATAAGATGTATATATATATATGTATATATATATATATATGTATATATATATATATATATATATATATATATAGGATAAATCACTCAGAGTACTCTATTCTATAGCATTAGCATGGTCAGGTAGAATATTAGAGGAATAATTCCTAAGTTATTCTTAATTACAAGTCAAGACATACATTGATTAGTGCAATTACACCTAGTAATCATTGCTAAGATCATCTTCATATCTACACATAAGGTATACTACTAAGGGAGATTAAGAACAGAGCTTACTCTTCCTTCATAACTTTATCCTACGTGCTACCTACATCGGGGAGTGAACTACAAAGGACTCAATGGGAGTGTCACATCCGCGATCTACCACATGACCTGGAATATAGGGTGAATCCACAGTAGACAACGTATAAGCACCACACTTACACAATGTCAACCACCCACCCATGGATCCTTAGGGTGAGCGCTATACGAACATATGCATGAATATTATGATAATCCAAATATACTAAGTATATAATCAAAGTATACAATAAACATTACAATGAAGAACATGAATAAGATGAATACTAATATTGTCATAACAATTACAGCAAGCATATAAAAGTAATGGAGATATAAAAGAGATAGGGTACAAAGATTATACCAAACCATGCTTTTGACAAGATTGGAAATCCAAGTGAAGCCTGCTTATTTCCCTCTAGACCTAGCCTAACTAGCTAAGCCCTAGAATATGGTGGAGCTCTAAGAATGATTAGGGTTTCTGTCTTCTCAAATGACTTGATGCCCAGAGGGGCAGGGGCCTGGTATATATAGGGCGGAGCTTGCAACGTGAGCCCTTGGATCAAACCGACTTAAGGAACGACAGAGATGCATCCTAGGAGGCAGTGGAAAACCAACGTAGCAACAAGAAGGCTAATAGGTGGGTCTAGGTGACAGGCGGCCTGCATGGCAGTGTCACACCTCCCACCTCGGTGTGGAGTCCTCTCGAGTCTTCTAGAACCTTCCCACGTTAGTTTCATGGTGGAATTGCATAATTAACTCTGACATGTATGTCTGCCTTGACGATTTTCTGGTTAAACCCTGCAGAAATCATAGATTCACCAAAACTCATGGAATTTGTTAATTTAAACCCTAAACTTTTGTTGGTGATCTCATTTGTGCCCTTATACATGTTTCTTTGACAGTTTATAATGGTTGTTAACTACCGTCAATAAACTCCCCCAAGCTTAACCTTTGCTAGTCCCTTAGCAAAGCTAAAAAACATAAATGGATTAGGAGTTGCATCAATGCTTTCACTCCTCAAAAATACACATGTGTTCAAACAAGAATTCTCCGGATTAGAATAAACTGATCTGACTTTCCAACTCACCCATATTACCTTCAACCATGGTGCTTTAGCCTTCACTTGGGTCTCGAGCAATTGAAATACAGAACGATCAAGTCAACCACTATGTCTCAAGTTCTTTGCATAACCATTATTCTAGAGTTTTTATGGGTTTTCAAAATAAAACTCAGAGCTTCTATTGTATGACAATCTTAAGTCTCTCAATATATGTGGTATTTATGGATCCTCACCAAGGGCAATAGTGATGTTATGCCTTTCTCTTCCTACAACTAAAGCTTATGTGGAGCTCATAGGAGTGGAGATAGCATGAAAGAGCATATTTGCAATACATATATTGTAAAGTCAAACCTCAGATCCAAAGAGAGTTAAGTTATACAATCAAATCAAGATGTGCATGTGTATGGATGTATGAGGTGGATATATATGTAGTGGCTAACCTAATTCTATTATGCTCCTTAAAAACATATCTCCCTTTTGGAATTTGAAAAATACTATGCAAGAAAACATGGGCTATCTTATTCATCTTCTTTTTTTCAGGTGGGCATTTGAGCCCATTGTTTTATATATCTCAAAAACTTATCCATTTTTAACACTTTTTTTCTTTTTTTCATGAATAACTTTTGCATAGCCACATGCTTCTTTTTCGCAACAAACTTTTAAGAGATAACAATAAGAACTTGAAGCATTTATTTAGTAGATATCCTATAAGGCATATTTTTTGTGTTCACTCTCAGTGTAGGAATAAAACATCTTTGGGTGGATCTAGATGGAATGACAAGTTTTTGCGCCTACTCCCAGTGTAGGAGTAGTGCATATTTGGGTGGTGTGTGCGTGATCTTGATTTTAAGAGCATGACAAACCTCTCATAAGGCATCAACAAAGCTTGACTGAACTCAATGCCAAACAAGCAGCATATATGAGTGGAAGTTTTCTTAGTCTAAATATCATATATGGCTCTGGTAGGAATTTATGCTTTGTCATACAAGGAACTCATCATGAAGCATTTTTATGTTTTTTAAAAGATAAATTTTTGGAACTTTAGTATCACTTGGAACAAGATAAACAACAGCTCAAACCTTCTCATATCATATCCGTCAATTACCTAGACTTAGATCAAGCATATGCTACCCATGAGTTTCAAGCTCAGAGTAAATTCTTATATCAAAATAATCATATTAAAAACTAGGTACTTGAAAGGAATTACGATAGAATAACTATTCATCATTTCTGTAGCAAGAGATTATCTTCAGAGTCCTTTTATTTTTTCAACTCTTAAAAATCAAACTTAAAGAAAACTAAACACACACTTTTTATTTTTAGACCACACATTACTAATATATATAAATAGCTAAGATAAATTTTTATTTTGTTTTAGTTTGTTATGTATCTTTTTATTTCTTTATTTCTATATATAGCAAACAAAAGGGGAAGTAATACTTATCTAGATACATGGGGGATGCTCCTCCCCCAAGCTGGATGTTGACGTGGTCGATCGTTAAATGTTGAGTGATCCTTCTCAGAACAGTTTTACCAACAGATGTTCTTCTTTGTCCATGGGTAGAGCAAGATAATGTCAACCAGGTAAACTTGCTCTTGATCTTGTATATCATCCTGCAAAATATTCCAACAAGAACACCAAAACTCGTGGAATGGATTAGAATGAAAGGGTTAGTAGTCAGCCGTCTAGAGATTAGTTGTTCTTGTAGCTTATAAATATTTCCGAATTAATAAGTCTTTAGCATGATGTCTGTCTAGTATTTTTGGAATTTTCAAATATAATGCATGCATGATTTTTTTATTTTTATGCCACCATAGTGAATACTCCCGCGGATGTTTATACTCCGAAGATTTATTCACATGGGGTTTAGAATTTATGATGCAATAATAAGATCTTTATTTTCTTTCTTATGCAATAATAGTATGCAGTAATGGAACTTTTTATTTTTCTTTTATCAGTGCAATACTAATGCAGGAAAGTAAATATGCTAGGGTGGAAAATAATTTATGCAATGCTAGAAAGTAAATATGGATAACTACCGATGTTACCTCACGGTGAGGGTTTGGATTTTTAAGTTCTCCGGATAGGACTTGGCTGGAGATAAGTCATTTACTCTTTGGGTGCATCATCTGATCTTGGTGCTAGAGACCCAGATGACTGTACTTCTTGTAATGGTGATTCTGATGATGGTGTTACCTTATCTTTCCATACCTGCTTAGTCTACGGGCTTGAGTTCGGCGGAGTAGGTTCATCCTCAATAGGTTTTTCAGGTTCCTCCCATTCATTCCATAGGGGTTGATTCTCTTGACGTCAGGACGATCGACGTCTCCTCCTAGAGCGATTCTTCTTCAGTTGTTCATAAGTAGTATAACTATTGAAATAACAGTGTACCTTTTCTCCAGGAACTGGAAGTGGACTTATCCATATCCAACGCAGGTGATCGTGTTGGTGGTGTTGAGGAACGGTCTTCCTAGGATGATGGGTGTATCGTCATCTTCTTCTCCCATGTCCAAGACCATGAAGTCGGCAGGGGTATAGTGATCTTGTATTCTTACCATAACATCCCTTGTTATACCCTCTGAGAATCAGATTGATTGATCCACTATTTGCAACTGCATATATGTAGGACACAAAGATTCGTTACCAAATAAATATGCATATGTTACCTTGGACATTATGTTGACACCCGATCCAATGTCGTAGAAGGTCTTGTAGAAGATTCTTTGTCCAATGGTACACTCGATCGTCGGTACGCCAGGATCATCCTTCTTAGCAAGGAATGGTGAAGCAAGGAGGTGGTCGTACTCAGATCGGAGTGTATTGATCATGTTGACAGTTTCTTCTCGTGGCTGACTGGTCTTGTTCTTCCTCCTTCTCCGGTTATTCTTCTTCTTGGTCACTGTTGTTTCTTTGATTAGGTACACCTTTCGTGGATGACTAGGAGACTGTAAGATGCGATTCTTAAATAAGAACTTCTCCTTCTTATCCTAGATTGTGAAATAGATCTTGGCACTGTCTGCGTAGATGATGACTTTCATGGTGCTTTGGAAAGGTCGGCCTAAGATAATGGGTGCTCTTTTTTATCTTCGCCTATTTCCAAAACCACAAAGTCTATGGGAACATATGATTGTCCCACTTGAATAATGGCATCTTTAAGAATTCCCTTGGGATAACAGAGTGACTGATTTGCAAGCTGCAAATGCATATTTGTGTACAACAATGGATCTCCTAAAATCTTTTAATAGATTACCTTAGGCATAATGTTGACACTTGCTTCGAAGTCATAGACAACTTCCTGGAAAATGTGAGGTCCAATGGCGATGGGGATGACAGGCCTCCTTGAATCACTTTTCTTGTCAGGTAGGAAATAATCTATCCACCTTCCCATCGATGGCTCCATGTAATAGTAAGCTGCATTGTGAATATCAACAAGATTTGTAGTTTCTACATCTTTCGGCTGTCCCGGAATCTTACCATTGTTGGACGGAGGAACAGCAGCTGCCAGCTAAGCTATTTGTAATTCTATCATTTTATTAAAGCTACACTGGTTTTTAATGGCAGAAGCAAAGCTATCCACTCTGTTACTTATATTTTCTAGAATTTATCATTGGTAGCTACCTTATTAGATAATCCATCCATAAGTCTAGATTGGCTAGCAATTAATTCTTTCAAGGGTGGTTGATTGAAGTTATTGAAATTGTTACCTTGAGGGTTACCTTGTAGTTACCTTGGCAGTTCAGGCTCTGTTGCTGATTGCATCCTTGATTCTGTTGAGGACGATAGTAGTTGTTGTTGACAAAGTTCACATCCTCTTGAATTTCAGGATAGTTGTTCCCTAAGCGCTCAATGTTTCCATACTCTTCACATGTCATGTGAGAATCATTAATGTGCATGACTTCTTTCTTCTCATTGGCTCGTTCTTCGAGCTTTTTCATCAGCAGGTCCATCTTGGCAAAGAGCATGTCTACCTCATTGAGTTGATGCATACCTCTACCTTTCTTGTGGGTATGAACACGTTCTTCATTCCAACCTTGGTAGGAAGCCATCTTCTCTACAAGAGTGGTCATAGCTGAAAGTGTAAGTGATAAGAATACACCTCCAGCGGCAGCATCTATCGTCTCACGGATACTGTTGGTCAACCCGTGGTAGAAGGTCTGCATGAGTAGCCAACTCTCCATCCCATGATGAGGACATTCTGATATATAATCTTGAAAGTGTTCCCATGCCTCAGGGACAGATTCATCATATTGCTGCTGAAAACTTGAAATTCTCCCACGCAGAGCATTAGTCTTGCCTGTGGAAAAGAACTTGGCTAGAAAGGCAGTAGAGCAGTTATCCCATGTAGTATTTCTATCTTTGTTGGTGTAGAACCACTGCTTCACCTTCCCCAAAAGTGAGAATGTGAAGAGACAGAGTAGTATGGCGTCCTTGGTCACTCCTTTGATGGTGAAAGTGCTGCAAATCTCTACAAAGTGTTGGAGATGTGCACTCGTATCTTCATGTGCCTTCCCACAAAACTGGCTGGTTTGCACCATGTTGATGAGAGCTAGCTAAAGCTTGAATCCATTGTCTCCAACATTGACATTTGGTCCAGTACGGATGTTGGCGATGGTTGGAGCAGAGAATTCGTGAAGAGTCTTGTCAGGCATGACTTCAAATTTTGGTGTTAAGCTTTGCCTAGTATGGTTGTCTTTTGACTCTAGAGCTGAAACTTTCTTAAGTTTAGCCTTAGTCCTCTTGAGTAGTGCTTCTGGATCATCAATGTAGTTGGTTGGAAGGTTAAAACGGTCATACATTACCTTACATAAGATACACAAGCAGACAAAACAAGGGTATGCCTGTTTTTGCAGAGGTCAATGGTTATTTCAATCACATCAATAAGTATAAGTTTATCAATACTTCTATGCCTAGCTACATTCCCTGGTAATGGCGTCATAAATGCTTGTTGGTATTTATTAACTTGTCACTTGTTTTAAGTAGCAACCTATTATATGCCTACATCTCTTAGCATTACTTGTATTAGGTTGTCATCCCTAATGATGGTGCCAGAGATGCTTGTTGGTACTGCCTAGCATCACTTCTAGAATGATACTAAGTATTTCTTTATCATTTCATGTGACTAGAAAGAATAAATAATTAATGGAAAGGGATCTGCAAGCGCACAGATAATTATACCATTGTAGCACTTCACCTGAGAGTATTCTAGGTATCGTTAATTATATTTTACCACAGGGAAGGTCTAACATGGACATGTATTGATAACCTATACTATTGATGGAGAAGTAAACCATAACCAATGTTCTACTCATAACAGGGGTAAGTCATAAGATAAGATATATATATGATAAGTATTGATCAATGATAGGGATAAATCACTCAGAGTACTACATTCTATAGCATTAGCATGGTAAGGTAGAATATTAGAGGAATAATTCTTAAGTCATTCTTAATTATAAGTCAAGGCATACATTGATTAGTGCAATTACACCTAGTAATCATTGATAAGATTATCCTACGTGCTACCTACATCGAGGAGTGGACTACAAAGGACTTAACGGGAGTGTCATATTCATGATCTACCATATGACCCGGAATATATGGTGAATCCACAGGTAAACAACGTATAAGGATCACACTTACACAATGTCGACCACCCACCCATGGATCCTTAGGGTGAGCGCTATATGAACATATGCATGAATATGATGATAATCCAACTATACTAAGTATATAATCAAATTAGACAATGAACATTATAATGAAGAACATGAACAAGATGAATACTAATATTTTCATAACAATTGTAGCAAGCATATAAAAGTAATAGAGATACAAAAGAGAGGGGGTACAAAGATTATACCAAACCACGCTCTTGACAAGATCGAGAATCCAAGCGAAGCCTGCTTGCCTACCTCTAGACCTAGCCTAACTAGCTAAGCCATAGAATATGGTAGAGCTTTGAGGATGATTGGGGTTTCTGCCTTCTCAAATGACTTGATGCCCCAAGGAGGGAGGGCAGGGGCCTGGTATATATAGGCCAGAGCTTACAACATAAGCCCTTAGATCAAACTGACTTAAGGAATGACGAAGATGCATTCTAAGAGACGGTGGAAAATCGACGTAGCAACGAGGAGGCTGACAGGTGGGCCCAGGGGATGGGCGGCCTGCAGGTGGGGGCGGCTAGCCCCACATGGCAGTGTCCCACCTCCCGCTTCGGTGTGGAGTTCGGGTTAAGATCTTAAAAATAAGTATTGTTTGTCTTGCCAGAGGTTACAGGGCTCCATTGATGGAGGTTTACATGCGTATACTGTCTCTAAGAGTGACGTGTAATTGCTGATTCTGCTTGACCTTTGTTTGTGTCAGTGGAATATGATGTGCGCTGCTTTGCTCCGCTTGTTGATCGATGATGAACCTTGGTGCGCTCTAGTGGGTTTCTCTTTGGACCAGTGAGGGGGGTCCCCGTCGATGCTGTCTTGGTTGGTCGTTGAGGTCACAAGTCTCCTTCTTGTGGAGCTTGGCTCTGGCGAGGCTTCGTTCTTACTTGTGCTTGATATCCTCCTGAGGCACCTTTATATTCTAGTTCCTAGCGAAGCTTCGTTGGCGTGCGGCTGATTACCTAGTTGCAGTAGCAGGTATTCGAAACCTCACCACTTGATCTCTGCATGGCTGACGCTAGAGCTCTTGTCAATGTTTCCTCTTACTGACCCTCGCCAGGGTGCTGCTAGATGTATGTGGGCTCTGGGGCTCGAACCAATTTGCGAAGGTGTTGTCGCGCGCTGACCAATTTCCAGTAGGAGGTGTTGCCGATGCCTTCGTGTTCTGGCTCAAGGTCAGCGGTGAGGGAGCACTCAGGGGGATGTTATGTTTTTTCTTGTAGTATCCCCCGAGTGCTCTTGGTCTTGGGACTACTTTGAGAAGGTTTGCGGATGAGATTGGTCCAGTTGTCCCTATCTTTACGTTTATTCTTACGGTACCCTCGTTTAATTGGTCGGGGGTTGGGTCTGGTGGGATTTTTGGCGAGGCTTTTCTTTTGTGGGGGTTTGGTATTTTGTGAGGCATTTGGCCAACACAGGGCTTGATGGTGTCGTCTACTACTAGTGATTCTCGACTGTTGTTTGTGGTGGGTTGTGGGTGGTATTTATAGGGTGGGGGTGGAAGGAGTATTAAATGCCTGGCTGAGTGGTTGGATTGTTGTGAGGTTTTAAATGCTGGCGATTCATTTTTTGTGCTTTGTTGGGGGATGGCGTATGAGTATTGATGGTGTTGCTGTTGATTAGGGGCTCGCATTTATTATGATCCTTAAATGGGGGGATTTGTGGATCCCTGATGTTTATCTTTGTGAGTCCCTAGCAAATTTGCAAGAGTTCTCGTGTTTTTGACCTTTGCTCCCGTCCTTTGCTTTAGGGATGGGTGTGGTTTTGTAGTGAGCCCCTGGCACGGTTGTGAGGTGTTCAGGTTTTCAGCCTTCGCTCCTGTCCTTTGCTTTGAGGATGGGTAGGGTTTACTTTTTGAGCCCCTGGCAATTTTTGTGAGGGTGCTCAAGTTTTTTACCTTTGCTCCCGTCCATTATCTTGACGACGGGTGGGGTTTGCTTTTTGAGCCCCTGATGTTTTTGCGAAGGTGCTCAAGTTTTTGACCTCCGCTCCTGTCCTTTTTCTTGAGGATGGGTGGGGTTTGCTTTTTTGAGCCCCTAGCGATTTTTGAGAGGGTGCTCAAGTTTTTGACCTCCGCTCCCGTCCTTTATCTTAAGGACGGGTAGGGTTTGCTTTTTGAGCCCCTGACATTTTTTGCGAGGGTTTTTAAAGGAATGTTTTGCTCCAAGTGGGGGTCTCGATGAGGAGCCCAGATTAGAGCAAATCTTTACCTGGTTCTGCGGCGATGAGGGTGGGTCAGCCTTGGGCCGCCTGTTTTGGCAAGTTTGAGTTTTGGGGGGGAAGTATATTGCATTAAAGGGTAAAGCAGCCTTGTTAAAAAAACCTTGCGCCCCTTCGCAAGGAAAAAGAGTGAATGCTGAGTTCTTACAGAATTGAGTAGGAAAAAAAAGACAAAGGAAGATTACATGGTGCGAGTGCTCGCTAAGGCACAGCTAAGGGTATTATTTGCGGAGGTCGTCGGTATTCTAGGTATGTGCCAGTTTGTTGCCTTCGCTGTCTTGAAGGCTGAATGCTCCCGGTCTGGTTGATTGAGTGGCGAGGTATGGCCCGAGCCATTTTGGTTAGAGCTTGCCTACCATTTTGGCGTTTTGCTTTCTGATGAGAACCATGTTGCCTAAGTTGATTTGACGAGGGGTTCACCTTCTTGTTTCTCCATCGAATGGTCACATCTTCATATATGCGAAGGTTGTTGACCACTTGGCATCTGAGCTCTTCTGCGAGGTCTTTTGTTAGCTGTTCTTCATCTTGAAAGTGGGGCCCATCTTCCGCGAGGGTAACTCTTGGCGACTTGTGAGTGATTTCTTCCAGCAAGACTGCTTCTTTGCTGAAGAGGAGTTTGAATGGAGTGAATTTTGTTGCCCTTAATTCAGAGGTGTTGTGTGACCAGATGACTGAGGTGAGCTCCTCGGCCCATTTGCCCTTTGGCCTGCCACACAACCTTTTGTAGATTCCTTGCAGAATTATGCCATTTTCTCTTTCAAAAAGGCCATTGGATTGCGGGTGTCTTACAAAGGCGAAGCACACCTTTGTTCCTATCTGCATATAGAATTCCCTGAACACCTCACTGTCAAACTAGGTTCCATTATCTATTGTGAGTTCTCTTTGTACTCCAAAGCGGCATATAATTTGCTGCCAGAAGAATTTTCTGATAGCCTACGAGGTTATTGTGGCAAGTGGCTTGGCCTCTATCCATTTGGTGAAGTACTCGATGGCAACTACCGCGTAGCAAAGGTTACCTGGAGTTGTTGGCAAAGGTCGACCTAGATCCATTACCCATCTCTGGAGGGGCCATGTTGGGCAGATTAAGGTTGTTGGTGCTCCCGGTCTGTTTGAGTGTGAAGCTGAGAGCTGGCAACCTTCATAGTGTTGGACTAGCGAGGACGCATCACTTACTACGGTTGGCCAGTAGAACCCTTGTCTAAATGCTTTTCCCACTAGGGCCCTAGGTTCATTGTGAGAACCACAAAAGCCCTCGTGGATCTCCTTTAACAGCTATTTACCTTCGTTGATAGTGATGCACTTGAGAAGTGGTGCTGTTACGCTAGCTTTGTATAGCTCACAGTAGATGATTTTGTACCCTCACTCCCTCTATTGCATTCTCTTTTCTTCTTCTTTGGTTTCTGGTTCATGGTAACCTTTGAGGTAAGCCACAATTGGTGCTCTCCAATCTTCACTGTGAATTGCGTTGATCAGCTTGGGTGCTTTGAAGTTTACTTCTATCAAGGGTTGGCTTATAATCTCGTAGAAAATGTCCGAGGGTAGGGTGGTGCCCTGTGCTGCTGCCTTGGCTAGTTCATTTGCTTCGTTGTTCTCTGTCCTTGGGATTGGTTTGGTTGTAATTCCCAAGAAGAAACCTTCAATCTTGCGAACTGTGAGCAAGTACTTTTGTAATTCTGGCTCTCTAGCTTTGAAACTTTTTTCGATATGGCCGAAGATGACCGGGGAGTCTGTTTTGATAACAGCCCTCCTTGCTGAGAGCGTGCGAAGCTTTGATAGAGCCAGTATGATTGCTTCGTACTCTGTGCTATTGTTTGTGCACTGGAATTCAAGCCTCGCTACGTATCTGAGCTTGATGCCGGATGGCGAGGTTAAGATTGCCACTATTCTGGCTCCTATTGATCCCCATGCTCCGTCTGTGTGCACTGTCCAGACTGGCTCTGTGACCTCTGTTATGTTGTGAATGTCAGGGGTCCAATCTGCCATGAAGTCTACGAGGGCTTGAGGTTTGATTGTGTACGCTACCTTCTCCATTTCTATGTAAAACTTTTTGCACCGTTGAGGGTTTCAGATACATAATATACTGGCAGTTGTTTTTTCTGGTGCTCTTCTTGCTGTTCTCTTACCAATACCACACTGACAGCATGAGGCGAGGTTGTGACATACAGTAGTAGGGGTTCTCTAGACTGGGGACTGGCGAGGGTTGTCAAGTTGTGTAGGTAGGCTTTGAGGTCATTGAAGGTCTTTTGTTGAGTTGGTCCCCAACTGAACAGATCTGTGTTCTTTAGCACTTCGAAGAAAGGTAGCCCTCGCTCTGCGAACCTTGAAATGAATCTTTTCAGTGCTGCAAGCCTTCCTGTGAGCCTTTGTGCTAGCTTCTATGAAGTTAGGGGTTCCATGTTGAGGATAGCATCAATTTTTTCTAGGTTGGCTTTGATTCTCTTGCTGAGATGAGGCAACTGAGCAATTTACCCTTGCTTACACCAAATATGCATTTTTCAGGGTTTAATTTGCACCCTACATTACGGAGGTTGGTAAATGCTCTTTCGAGGTCTTTGATGTTATTTTGTTTGAGCTTTCTCTGCACGATAATGTCATCCACATATGCGTAGATTGCTTTGTCTTCTTTGAACACTTTGGCAGTCATGCGTGCGAAGGTTGATCTTGCGTTTCGAAGCTCCTCTGTCATTCATGGGCTCTGGTTTTACTTGCTGTTGCTGCTGCTGATTTGGTGGTGGTGGGGGTGACGGTGATAAGGCTGGATGTTGGGTTTGCATTTGTGGTGGAGTGGGTGGACGGATGACCATGTATGGGTGGTTGCTGGTGCGATTGTTGTAGCTGTAAAATGGTTGGGGGTTGTCGTATGTGTTGTGATGGTTGTAGGGAGAGTTGTAGCTTGTGAAGGTTTGGTATTGTTGAGGATGGTGCTGCAAGGGTATGCCATAGTTTATGGGTGTGTAGTGGTATGTGCTAATTGTGGGGGTTGGCTGTCTTCTTGTGTAGTTGACAGGCTTCGGTAGGCCTGAGGCTACGACCTATTGGGCCTTTTGGTATTCTTTTCCCTTCGTGAAACAGGCACACTATTTGGTTGTGTGCCCTTTTCCCAATGCACAAAAATGGCAATAAACCTTCATCGATTCTCTTTGGTTGGGTCTGTTCTGCACGCTGGTTCTGTTGTCATTCTGACCGATGACGGGGGTTGATTGGGGTCTTTGATTGTGTTGCGTCTTTGTTGTTGCGGAGGTGCAGATTCTATTGAATTTACATTGATTGCCTCGCTGCGAGGGTATTGATTGCGCTGTGGTGGCCTCAGGGGTTGGCGCACCTAAGGTCTATGAGCGTCGGTCTTTATGCGATGTATTGTGTCTGATCTGATGTACTTCTCCATGACTTTGTGTAGTTCTATGATGGTTTTTGGTGGCTTTCTAGTGAGCCTAGAGGGGCCTAGGCCTTACTCCATTGACTACTACGAGGATCACTATATCATCTGTTATGTCAGGGGTCCTTGCTCTGAGTTGAACAAACCTCCGCCAGAAATCTCATAGGAGTTCTCGATCGGCTTGGGTGCAAGCAAACAATTCCCTAGGGTTGGTGGTCTGTGTGCTAACACATTTGAAGTGGTTACATAGTTTTTCACGAAGGTTGCCCTAGGAATCTATCGAGCCTAGGGGAAGGTTGTTGTACCAAGTTTGAGCAATGTCTCGTGCAATGATCATAAAAGATTTTGCCATCGTGAACTCATCCCCTCCTGCTGCCGCGACTATGGCCTCATAACTCATTACGAATTGGTGAGGGTCCATACTTTCGTCTTACCTTGGCAGGTTTTGTGGTTTGTACTCTAGTGGCCAGCCTTTGGTTTGTAAATTTTGGTTAGGGGGATTTTGGATCATAGGCCACTGGCGGGGGTTGGTTCCTACAATGCGGGTACATGGCTAGGGGAATGTACTCTGGGTAGATTTGATGTAAGCGAGGGGGTGGTGAAAGAGGTGGGGGTTGAAGGGTCAAGATGGCAAACTAGAGGGGGGGTGAATAGTTCTTTCTAAAACTTAATTGCGTTGGCTAACCGAAACAAGTGCAGAATTAAAACTATCGGCCTAGCCAAGACTACACCCTTCTATCTATAATTCTAGCACCTTATAAAAGATCCTAATCAAGCAAATAAGGTGCCTTCCTAGCAAGAGCCTACATAAACAATTCTAGCTTGCAAGGTCACACAAACCTATGCAACGAGTACTTCAAGCACTGGGGAGCTCCTATACAATTCTAGTAAGCAAAAGCACAAAGCTCCTAGGCTCACTAGCAAAGCTTAATAACAAGGCAACTAATGCCAAATTAGACAGCGCAAATTACTTAACTACACAAACTAAGCAATGTGACTAACAAGGTTACACAAACTAAATTAGCCACGCAAAGGGATACTTCTAGCTACACAAGCAAGAAGATATCTAGCTAGCTACATAGGCACAACTAGATACAAGAGCAACAACACAAGCAAGGTATATATGAAAGTAAATACAAGCTTGTGTTGCACGAAGGCAAACCACCGAGAAGAGTAGACAATGTTGACATGGTGACTTTCTCCTGAGGTTCACTTGGTTGCCACCAAGCTATGTTCCTGTTGTATCGACCAACACTTCGTGGTTCGGCAGCTAATCGGTATCCACAACCGAGCTCTCTCAAAGAGCGCCGCAAGAACCCACCATCAAGTGTGGTAGCTCAATGACACGCTCTACTAGAGTTGCTCTTTGCGATCCCTATGGGGTGAGCACGATCCCCTCACAAAGCTTCTTCGGAGCCTCGCACAATCTTCTTGTGAGCTTCTACAAAGCCTCAAGCCACCAAGCCATCTAGGAGGTGGCAACCTCCAAGAGTAACAAGCACCACCGGCTTGCAACACGAACACCTAGTGCCACTCGATGCAACCTCACGATGCAATCGCACTAGAATCATTCACTCGCTTATTGATTCGCAATCTAGCAAGCACAAGTGAGTTGGAGGCTTCTCAAACAAAGCACACACAAGGGCAACACATCCCCAAGGTGCTCAACCTCCAGCCAAGGCCGGCCAAGGGGCTATTTATAAGCCCCTCCACGAAGAGAGCCATTGTATCCCTTCACTGGACACACCATGAGGACATCGGACGCTCCGATGTCATGGCACCGGACGCTACCCAGCGTCCGACGCCTGGATGATAGCCACGTTGAAAGTCCTATGTTTGGTGTTTGTAATTAGTGACAATGCCTAAGTACTAATCCTATGCCTAAGTTGTATGTAGCATATGAGGATTAGTACACTCCAAGGTTGGTGGCATGATGGACATGGTGATCATGATGGCCACACTTGGATTTGGACGCAACCCTATGTGATCAAGGCAAAAGTATATGCTTAAGGGTTGTGTTTTAGTAACCAAGACACCTAGTGGGTGTGGTTACATTATAGGATAGATAGCCGTACTATAAAGAGGGGAATGACGCGGCTATTGAACTCCTAAGTGCCTCTAGATGTGCATTTCATGATCATATGCATTTGGATAGAACTAATATCGCCTCGAAAAATGATTGTGAAAATGCTAACACACTCACACATGATGAAGATCACTTGGTGATGTTAGCACATTTACGACGGCGTTGGAGTTTGAGCGGTAGAGAGGGTTTGGGGTCTTCTCTCCCTCCCGCCGAGCGTGCGAGCGCGGGATTCAGGCGATTTCGGGGATATGAAATGCCTATTTTCCACTACGCCGGAAGTCGGAAAAAGAAACGGAAGCGAACGGAGGTCACAATGATGACCGGACGCTGCACCGGACGCGGTCACGGTGTGACCGGACGCGTCCGGTCAGTGTCCAGTGTCTGCGCGTTTTTCAGTTGTTTGATCGGACGCAAGGCGCGTCCGGTCACAGGCGACCGGACGCGTCCGGTCGTCCAGGGAGCTTACTGGACTCCGACCGGACGCGGGCACTGTGGCGTCCGGTCAGTTCTTCAGCGCGTCCGGTCAGTTCTTCAGCGCGTCCGGTCGATGGTTCGTTTTGCGCGACTCAGTGCTGACCGGCGCGTCCGGTCAGTCACGGGACCGGCGCGTCCGGTCGTGACCAGCGCGTCTGGTCGTTGCGACCGGCGCGTCCGGTCAGTGTTTCGAAAAAGAACCGTTGCGCGACCGGCGCGTCCGGTCCACGCGACCAGCGCGTCCGGTCAGCGCGAATTGCGTCTGTTCAAGTTTCTAACGGCTATATTCGAAGGGGTACGTCTATAAATACTCGTTGGCCGGCTCAAGGCTCTCTCTCTCGAACTTTTGACATACTTGTGAGCACTTTGAGCTAAGCAACTCCCCTCCCACTCATCTCTCTTGCTTCTTTGCATATTCGAAGTGAGATTGAGTGATCCAAGTGCATTTGCATTGTGAGATTGCATCTAGTTGGCACTTGGTGGTTGATTTGCTGCGGGATTCTTGTTTCTCTTGGTGGTTGCCGCCACCTAGACGGCTTGGAGCAGCTTGGAGGCGTTGGCAAGAGTTGGTGATTGTTCTTGGCCACCTCCGGTGATTGTGAGGGATTTGTGCCTACCTCGGCGAAGCGCCAAAGGCAACGTTAGTATATTGCTCGTGTCATTACAACCTTTTGCCATTTGGTAGGTTCTTGTGGTGCCTTTTGAGAGGCTCGGTGTGTGACCGATTAGCCACCGAACCACGTGGTGAAGAGGGACACAACGGGGACTAGCGTGCCGGCAAGCACGTGAACCTCGGGATAAATCTTCGTGTCATCACTTTCATATTGTGATTGATTGATCCCGGTGTTCGGTTATCTTGGTATTCATTGTTGATCATATTGGTTGGCTCAATACTTCGCCCCTCGGTGATACCCTCCTAACTCAACTCCACATTACTTTCTTAGTTATCTTTGCTAGCTAGTTAGCTTTGCTAGAGTAGCTTCTTTGTGTAGCTTGCTAGTTGTAGTTTCCTTCTCGGTTTGACTTGTGCGGTTGAGTGCAATTACTAGAATTGTGAATTGGTTAGGTGGCTTGCAAACACCCCGTAGGCTAAGCAAAACTCGCATCTCGCTATTTGTTTTATTGATAAACTTGCTTAGCTTGTCTTTGTAGAAAATTTTAATAGGCTATTCACCCCCCCTCTAGCCATCAAGACCTTTCACACGTGTCCCTTAGGGTTGAATGTCATCCATTAGATCTCGCTCGCAATGGTTAAGACGCTTTCAGTTAAGTTTACACCGGACGCTCCGGTGCTCCTCATTGGACGCACCACATGCGGCGTCTGATGCGGTCCAGTAAGCTCCCCAAGCTCAGAAATGCGCATCGGACATGTCCGACGCATCACCATCGGACGCACCACCGCGTCTAGTGCTCTCCAGCTCTTCTGCCATGCGGCACGTCAGCAGGCACCGGACGCCAAACAGTGTTCAGCCAGCGTCTGATGCAAGACCGTCGGACGCGCCGGTGCACTCTCCCAACTGCGCTACACCTAGGGTTAGCCACCGGACGTGTCTGGTGACTCTAGAGCCAGCGTCCGGTGCAGCGTCCGATGGTCCTTTCGCCTCTTAAAACTTCACCTCCGGCACAGTGGAAAATAGGCGTTTCACTTCCACAAAAATGTCGAACCCATCTCTACCGCTCGAACTTCACCTTCTTTGCAAATGTGCCAACACCAACAAGTGATCACCAACTTGTGCACATGTGTAGCATTTTCACAATGAGTTTCTTCAAAGAAGTTAGCCACTCAACTTGCCACGCCACTCGATTCAAGTAACGATGCAAAGTTAGATCACTCGAGTGGCACTAGATGACCGATATGCAAACAAGTTTGCTCCTCTTAATAGTACAGACATCTATCCTAAACCAGGTCATGCACTTCTCTACGCAACCTTTGACCGGTGAAATGAAATGCCCTAGGATTATACCTTTGCCTTGCGCATTCCATTCCAACTCCTCCGACGTTGATGCAACACATGCACCAACCAATCACCAAATGATATGATCCACTTCATATCATCACGTGACCGTATTGGTTCATTGATCTTGACCTCACTTGCTCTTCACCATTGCGTTGGTCCATCATCGCTAAGTCTTGCTCAAGCTTCACCGTCACACGCGGTCCCTCGCTTCAAAGCCTCCGACTTACCCTTCACACTTGCAACCGATCCATCGAGCCAAGTCATGTCTTGATCTTCTCCACCTTGATCACATGACTCAATGTCATGTCTCATGTGCAATAAGCTCCTCCATCATCACATGTGCAAGCTTTGCAACATCTCCAAACCATTTCCACCTCCATGGCATATGTTGCTCACACACATGTACCTGTAGACTAATCACCTGTGTATCTCACATAAAACACAATTAGTCCACCTAAGTTGTCACTCAATTACCAAAACCAAACAAGGACCTTTCAGGGGTGGAGGTGGCGGGTTGGGGGTGAAGTGGAGGTGGGTTTGGTTGAAGCGAAGGTGGCAGGTTGTGCTGCTCAGGCAAGTAGTTGGGTCATCTTTGATAGTTGTCGGGTATTCGTCAAACTACCTGAGTTGTTCGCTGGCTTCGTCTGCCTTCTGCTTATCACCTGTAGGTGGGCCTGTCTCTGGTGGGCCTCAACTCGATGCCTTTTCTCCTGGAGTTCCTCATGCATCTGATTCAGAGCCTCGAGGCTTCTTGCTTCTGCATCCTCATCTTCAACTTCCTCCACTCTAACCGGGCTGGGTTGTGGGTTGGCCTCGGTCCTGGCTGCTAGGGGCTCATTCAGGCCATGACGGACCCCCGTCGGTTGACCGGTGGGTTGTTGTGTTGGGGCTCCACTAGCAACATCTGCAGAGGTTCCCGCCACTGTATCCGACCCTCGTGGCAGGGGTGGATCCCTCTGGGTGTTTCTTCTTGTCGCTGCCATTGTTTTGATATGTGGCGAACTGGGGTCCCCACGGACGGTGCCAACTATGGGGTCACTCCTAGC
Organism: Saccharum hybrid cultivar R570; assembly: GCA_038087645.1. Lineage (NCBI taxonomy): Eukaryota > Viridiplantae > Streptophyta > Magnoliopsida > Poales > Poaceae > Saccharum > Saccharum hybrid cultivar. The sequence goes on along the minus strand of JAQSUU010000190.1, from coordinate 3,536,203 downwards.
CTCTCACCCTCGCTCGAGTGCGCGGGGAGAGACCAAGGGTTTCCCACGGTATTAGAAGCTGGACAATTTAGCAGTGGATAGCGAAGGTAGCAAGAAACCAAAATGCGGATTGAATGCCTATTAGTTCATTCCCGAAAAAAAAATCCCCCCTTCTTACATGAATCACCCGGGTATTTGTAGGTCATACCGGGCGCGTGGTGAAATTACAGTAGGGCAAAGCCCCAAAAGGAGAACAAAACACGGCGACCAAGGGTACGGTCGTAAATTTCACTCCTTCGTCCACCATCTCCTTGTCCCGCCTCCTTGTTAGCAGGATTCCCTTTGTCGGTGTGGACTCCCTCCACAACGAGCGTCGTCCTCCACGTGTCCCTGGCGAAGGCCCACCCTTCATCACCGTCGAGGCTCGCCTCCCTCTTGCGTCGTGGATGCGACGGTCTTCGAGGTACCTGCGCGAACACTGCTAGAAGACTGAAACACACCCATGCCGGTGAGGGTCAGCGCCCGCGGCGAGGGGGTTAGCCAAGACAATTCATGAGTCAAGGGTCAGGGAAGGAGCTGGGCCGGGGGTGGCTCCCCCCAACAGGATTAATAAATATGACGACTTCCTTGGAGGCCTCCAATACGTAAATTTTTGTAGAGATCCCAGTACTTCGTATAGAAGTAGTATGAAAAGCTTGATGGGAACATTGTCCAACATGGGCGTGATTCTTTAAAATATACAGAACCATCCCAGAACGTATTGAATATGCATACATGCACCTGACAGTAAGGCCCTTAATTACTAAGTTACTATGGATCGTTAAACCAGCACCAGCAGGATGGGAATTTGGGATATCCTATGCATGCTCATCCTGCGTGTTTTGTAGATATACATGCGTACGTGGTCGCGTTCATATGCATGGTAAACTAGTCTGAAATTGGTATATTCCTGCTCGCGGCTTCTAAATTGTGGAGGTCAGAAGCATCAAAAGCGTAAGCCCAAGGAGGCGAAACGGAATCTTTCAAGGGCAAGGAATTGAAGAAACCTACTACTCTACGTATATAAAAATATTTTTATAACTTTTCAATAACTATTTTTATAAAAATAACAAGTCAAAGTTACGCTTTGAAGACCGTATCGCTGTACAAAACGACTTAAATTACCAATATAGAGGGAGCAGTGTGTAAGTAAGATATGCAAATTTTTAAAGTGATTCCCAGCATGCAGGGCGTGGAAATAGCTTGATCAGGACACTGTCCAACATGCTCGCGATCCTTTAAGTCCTCGTTCGGTTCCTACGGATCTGTTCCGTGTCGGACGATTTCTTCACTAATCTATATAACGCCGGGACGATTCCGGACCTGGGACGGTCCATTCCGGAGGAACCGAACGTGGGCCAAAGGAAAGCCGTTCCAGAAGGTCATGTATTGAACTTGCATGCATGCGGCTTACCATGGGTCGTTGAACCAGCAGGCTGGGAATCTGGGATATGGCCATCCTGCGTGTCTGTTCATGCATGGCGCAGTAGCTACTAGTTCCGCTCGCGGCCGCGGCTTCCAAATTGTAGATAGAGGTGGATAGAGCACAACTGCAGAAGCGGCGTCAAAGGCACGTAAGCCCAGAGGCAGGCAAGGCGAACGGAATCTTTCAAGTGCAAGGAGTTGAAGAAAGCTACTACTCTACGTAGAAAAGACCACGCAAGGAGGGAGATATCTAACGGGCGGAGGTGATCAGGAGAAGGGATCAATTAAAAGTCAATCTATCTGATGAGAGAAGACCACGGCCATGGTCAGCGGGGGCCAGCCAGCCATACCTTTTCGTTCGTTCCACGTACAGACCAACACCGACCAGGTAGTAGCTATAGACTGATACCAAACTAAACGCAACCCAGGCACCCAGCATAGCCACTTCTTTTTGAACTTAGCCGGTTAGCCCCAGACAAATGAATTTAATTGGCAATTAATCCGTGGAACGCCCTCAAGAATTAATACTGTATGCACTAATTTACTGCTGGAAAAAATAAATCAACGGCGTCGTATGATCTACTCTTCTTTTTTCTTCGATGTGAGCCACGTGTTTTTTAGGTAGTCTGTGACCACACGCATCGCCGCGGGTTGACTTCTTCGCTTCGCCTTCCCTTCGCCTACGGTCCCGCTTCACCTAGTCACCTATAAAACGCGCCTTCCGTCGCTCTTCCGCTTCCATTCGTTCAACTCCCAGCAAACAACATCGTCTCCTTTGTCCTCCTCTTCTGCATCGATCTTTAAGGCAACATCTCAACTGATCGTTACCGTCAACCTCGCTCCTCCGATCCGATCACACGCACAAGCAGCAAGCAGCGACCACAGCAAGCAAGCAGAAGCAGCATGGAGGTCTCGTCGTCGTCTGCGGCGGCGGAGGTCCCGCAATACTTCCTCTGCCCAATCTCGCTGGAGGTCATGCGCGACCCGGTCACGCTCGCCACCGGCATCACCTACGACCGCGCCAGCATCGAGCGCTGGCTCTTCACCGACGGCCACGCCACCTGCCCCGTCACGCGCTGCGCGCTGGCGCCCGCCGAGATGGACGCCACGCCCAACCACACGCTGCGCCGCCTCATCCAGGCCTGGTGCGCCGCGCACCAGGTCGAGCGCTTCCCCACGCCGCGCCCGCCGCTCGACTCCGGCCGCGTCGCCGCGCTCCTCGACGAGGGCCGGCACGGCGGGGACAACCAGGCGGCCGCCGCGCTCAGGGAGATCAAGGCCGTCGTCGCCGAGAGCGAGCGCAACAGGCGCTGCGTCGAGGCCACGCCGGGCGCCGTCGACTTCCTCGCCTCACTTGTCACCAAGCACTCATCCAAGCGTGCGGGCAGCCAGCAAGACGCCGCCGCCGACTTCGTGCTGGATTCACCGACCTCCACGAGCTCGCCTGCGGAGGACGCGCTCGGCGTCCTCTACTCGCTCAAGCCCTCTGAGCGGAGCCTTGCCCAGATCATGGAACGGGACGCAGACTTCCTCGACGCACTGGCGTCCGTCCTGCGCCGCCCGAGCTACCGGTCGCGCTCCTACGGCATCCTTCTCCTCAAGGCGATGACCGCGGTCATGACGCCGGCGCGCCTCATGACGGTGAAAGCCGGCCTGGTGCAGGAGGTGGTGCGCGTGGTCTCGGACCGGGTGTCCTCCAAGGCTGTCCGGGCGGCGCTGCACGTGCTGTGCCGCCTCTGCCCCTGGGGCCGGAACCGCGTCAAGGCCGTCGAGGCCGGCGCGGTGGCCGCGCTGGTCGAGCTGCTCCTCGACGAGGGCGGCCGCCGCGTCACCGAGCTAGCCGTGGTGGCCATCGACCACGTCTGCGGCTGCGCGGAGGGGCGCTCGGACCTGGTCGCTCACCCGGCGGGGCTGGCCGTCGTGTCCAAGAAGGTCATGCGGGTGTCCGTAGTCGCCACCGAGAGCGCCGTGCGCGCGCTCCACGCCGTGGCCAAGCACTCGCCGACGCCCTCGGTGCTGCAGGAGATGCTCGCCGTCGGTGTGGTGGCAAAACTGCTGCTGGTGCTGCAGGTCAATGCCGGTGAGAGGGCCGGTCTCAGGGCAAAGGAGATGCTAAAGACACACGCTAGGGTTTGGAAGGACTCGCCATGCCTCCAAACATACCTGAGGGATTCTTACCCTTGCTGATATGTACACAATATACTACTGCATTATGTACATTACATTGATATATTTGTAGCCAAAAGGAGCACACATTTTGATTCTCCTTTATAAAGTTTGTCTATAAATCATTTTAGTTAGTACATGTGTACAAATTCTTTCATGTTTCAAAAAGAAAAAGAATGTAACACGTTCTAGCTCATGTCCTCTAGAGAGACATATATACTCTCCAAGGTGGAAAATGTATGTATTGGGAGATGTAGGTCCTTATATTAGTGTACATTACGAATAAATCAAAAGCTGTACATTCTTCAATTTCATTTCATGTGCTAAGATCGCGCACATGTATAAGTATCTCAGTTTGTACTAAGATTTCCAAAAAAGAAAAGAAAGATGGGTATTATATTATATGATATTAGGTAGAAGTATGTTATCCCATAGGCTAATTATTATTTAACAGAAATGATTTTTGAGATTTACTCCCTCTGTCCATAAATAAATCAATTCCTATAATCCGTACCAGTAAAAAATTTTCTAAGTTTGACTAACTTTACAGAAAAAAGTAACAACATCTATATCATAAAATTAGCACCAAATGAAAATATATTCTATGATAAATCCAATGATACTAATTTGATACCATAATTCTTAACGATTTTTTCAAGAAATTTGGTCAAAGTTTAAAAAGTTTGACTTAAGAGAACTCCAGGAATCTATTTATCAAGGGATAGAGGGAGTACTCAGAAGTCAGAACTACTGTATCTTAAATAGAATTGAAGCTGTAAATCATCCTTTCTGAAATTTGTGAACAAACAATATGTGTAACTGGTTATTTAAAATACTTTTAATACTCAAAATCTGGATTGGGTGCGTGGAAAGTCGGTGCAAGATTATCCCACGTTCCTACATTATTTTAGGACGTCCATGCGAGGATATGTTTCAGAAATGTAAATAAATTTTGTATTCGAATTCTTCCGAATCACACCCTTCCATATGCGTGTACATACTTTTTTTTCTGCAAAACCGTGATAACTTTGTTTTTGCATATATATGTATAGCCCTACAGGTCTATTCACCCGTACTTTTTTTTTGGAGGCTACCATATCATATCTTTGCAACACGCAGATTCGGTGGCAGGATCCTACTAGTGCCATTGATCAGTAAGCCAACATTATCAAATTATTCGAGTTTATGACAGTTTTGGTTTGCTATTGCTTTCGCTTGATGGCTGCAAAATACCATCTGAATGACAAAGATGCACCTTTCGCTTGATTTCTCTCGCAGACATTGCCCGTTTCTAGATGACTTTAAGTAGCTAGCTGCCTAGCTGCACACACACACATCCTAGCAAGACATCCGAGCATACATGGACCATTTTAGCTACCATATATATAAGATTGTTTTTTTAAGGGAAAATGAATACAAGTCACATCCTTGGCTCAATTGGATCAATCTAACATGCATGACTTTTCGAGAGAGAGGGAGAGAGGAAACAGCACCGCTGAATGCCTCAATCTATCAGCTGTTCCAATTCCTTTCTGGCTTTCTCTAGTCTCCCTAGGAAAAAAAAAAAGACACTAAAGTCTTTATGAAGGTAATAAAATTTACAAGTTCGTCAGAAATGAAACAGCACAGCTGAACGCCTCAATCTGATTGTCTGGAAAAAAAAACAAAATGAAAGATTCGCTTGTCTACACGTCTGGGAAAATCGCACGTCAGATGCCATGCATGTTCTCCCGGCTGAGCGAGGCGCTACTGCAAGTTCAACATTCATATGTACAGGCTACGAATAAATCAAACCTGATTGAAGAAGCTGCAACCAACATAATTAGTTAATTGGTTCAATTTTCAAAACAAGGACCCGTTAAAACCATAAATGGACATTAATTGGGACCAACTAGTAAGTGGAGAGGCAGAGAAACAATAGTCAAATGCTTATCCTTGTTATTACAGCCCACCACAGTTATGCTGGTAACGATGATAGGAGAGAAGACATTTCAGTCCACCGAAGTAAGATCTTCAATTCAGAGTTGACAGTGATCCTCAGTAACCAGCAAGTTTGACTACTCGTCGTTCAACTTTGATGTTCGATCGTCTGCGCTCTGAAAGCTCCGAAATGTCCTTGTAGTGTAGTACGAGACGGACAGCTGCAACTCTGCAACAATATGCAGGCTGTGTTTACTTCCTCAAAAAAAAAAAGTAGTGCAAACAAAAGATTCCCCGTCACATCAAACTTGTGATACATGCATGGAGTACTAAATGTAGATGAAATCAAAAACTAATTGTACAGCTTGGTTGTACTTTGCGAGACGAACGTTTTGAACCTAATTAGTCAACGGTTGGACACTATTTACCAAATAAAGCCAAAACGTGCTACAGTACTTTTTTTACACCTTTTCGCGGAACTAAACACACCCGCAGAGACACAGACACGCTTCCTCTCTTCAGCCACATGCATGGATGTATCCTGGCGGGCGGCCGGTCAAACAGGTCAAAGCAAATAAAAGTTTCGATACCACAAAACTATCATAGGATTATGGACACACACATTGCATGAGTGCATGTTGCAAGGGAGCCTGCGAAGACATCATTGCCCATGTTTGACACACTACTGCTCGGTGCTCGCATGAACAGAGATGAGAGATGCATGCATGCATGCACCTCCCGACTCGTACACATACGTGTGCATTATTATGCAAATCAAACCTGCAACCGTAATACGATCAAAATTCTAAAGGACATGAGCTGCCGGCCAACCTTTTTTTTATAGGTATATATATGTGTAGCTTAATCAGGGAGAATGTAAAATGAACTTACGGCTGTAGCTGGCTAGCGCCATATAAGAGATATGGTCGGTCCAACTACTCCAAGTCTCTCCAACAATATATAATAAGTAAGTTCGATAAATAATATTATTGTATTGTACAGTACTAGCTTAGTCGGCAGCTCCGCTTGGGCAGCATGAGAGAAAACCCAGAAAAGCGATATCGCGAAAGCGGTTTCCGAGCGACTGAATTTCTTCTCCATTAATTCTTCTTCGCCTAGATGTATGTCTGCACTGAGGTTGCGAAAGCGTGGTTCGCTGAATCTTTGCTCCGTTCATTAAAAATCGCCTACAGACGTGAAGGTCCGATCCCAGATGCAGAAATATATTGCCAATATTATATGCTTATCAGCTGCACTTGGGATCGAAGGCCAGTCTATACTAGTTGTATTGTACCTGTACGTGCAATCATGCATTGACGTGTGGATCTCCATGCTCCATCAGTTTAGTTGCATGCTACGTGATGACACTGGATTTGCATTTTATTCAATCACTTTTAATGAAATGGATAATTTATTTGTGAGGTGCAGCTCTTAGTTTCACTATTTGGGGGCTAATTAGCTCATTTATTATGCAAATCATTGTCTATACATGTTGTATGCTGAAATTGGGATTGTTTGTGATAATTTCGAGCTCCAGGGGCCATTCTGAACTTTACCATTATAAGGCTTTTCCCCAACTCGAAAACACAGAGAGAGTATTCTGTTCTTTGCCTTGGGAGAGAGCAGGGGTTAGGGAGAGTAATTGTGAGGCTTTGATTTACCAAATCCACCACTAAAAGAGAGATATTTGAGGGGGGGGGGGGGGGGGGGGGGGGGGGGGTTGGAGCTTCCCCACAACTCCCACCTCTTGTATTTGCTCCATCTTAAAGAGAGTAATTCGTGCGGCTTGTAGCAGGCTGGTCCTTTATGTTAAGAAAAAAAAACAATTAATCGCAATTCGCTCGCTGGTGGTCAGCCAAGTTCGTTGACTGGTCCACGCATGCATGCACTGATACTGATTGCTGCCTGGATCACTCGGAGGAAGAACGAGGCAGGAAGAAGCCCAGGTACAGGCAGGCCCCTGCTGCCCTATCGATCTCCTTTTTCTTCCCATGCCGGCCACGTGCGCACCAGGACTTGCCAGGCCACCTTCCCCGTCCCGCGTCGGGCGCGCGCGCAATGTCTGATCGACCTCGCCGAGAGCTCCGTGCGCGCGCTCTTATGCTGGCGTGCTGCACGCTACACCGCTACTCGCCGTCGGCACGGCGTGGCAAAGCCGGCGGTGGTGTCGGCACGGCGTGCCCTAGGTTGAATTCGGCTAGACTGCAGAGTGTATACTCTGTGGGCGCATATTTTTTCAAGCCAGCGGCCAATACGAAGAGAGGAGAGAAATGAAGGAGCTCTTATACTTATCTAGCGGCCGAAAGGCTTGACAGTTCTCACTGATGACTCGAAATTATGGACTGCTCCGTCATTATCTCCACTGACGATTAGATCGAAGTGGAACAATAGCAGAAGCAAACCCGGACGTACAAGCCAAGGGTACTGTTGGAGTCCATCGGGAGTTCGGGGACTATACATTCGGGTGTAGCGTACTACCTTGGCTGCTTGGCAGTCTTTTTTTTTTCCCCGAAAACAGAGGCACGTACTATGCGGTTTCTTCCTAAACGCCACTCGTCTCGATTCGTGACACTGCACAGTGAAGACCTAGTGTATGAACGAGATCACCGAATTTTTTGTTTTTTTTTTGCCCTCTTTTTTTAAGTTATTTACAAATCTGCTCCTAGAGGTATGCTTTCAAAATCTAGGCCCTCATCTCGGCGTCAGGGTAATTGGCGCCGAGGTAACACACCTCGGCTAGTTGTTGGGGCCGCGTCGGTGTCGACGTAGACATGGCGGTGACATGGCAGCCAGCACGGCGCCATAGACTTTGGCGCCGTAGTCATTGGTGCCGAGCATGGCACCAAGATCTACGTCGCCGTTGTGCCGTTTAAAATCAGCGCTCCCCTTTTCTGGCCGAGGTTCTTTCTTTTCTTCCTCCTCCCTCTCAGGTTTTTGCTCTCCCCACTTCGCCCTACCTCAAGAATCAGCATATTGGACCTTGGAAACTTGGATTTGATCCATAGATCTTCGAGAGCAAGGTATCCTCGCTCCCCTCCTAATTTTTTCGCATCGATTTGGCATATATTAGTAGTATTTTGCAACCAAAGAATCGTCATTACTTAGGGTTTTATGCAATTTTTAATATTTGTGTTATTCAACCATAGGATGCCAAGACATGGAAAAGCTAGCAAGCCAAGGTAACCTCAGCGCATCTTGTTATATTATGGGTTCATTGTTGTCCATCAAATGAGAAACCTTAGGTTTAGGTTTTAGTGTTTACTACTTTCGGTTCTTACATCGAAATTGGTTGAATTGTAGTTATGGCCGGATGACCGGAAATGCCTTCGACCCATTGCCTCTACCTAGTGGTGTTCCAGTGCCCATGTGCTTTTGCGGTGATTTTTGCAAGGTGGCCAAGTCCGATGAAAAGGACACGTATAGGCAAAGGTATTGGATGTGTGCCAATTTTGCGTTTGAGCCTACACTTCGTCAGCACCACATTAACAAGATGGTGAGAAATTGATGTTGTGTAATAATTATTTTGTGTCATATGAAGTGATGCATAGTTTATTTGGTGTGTAACATTTGAATGTATTGTAGACCCTCCACTGCTCTGTGAATTTGAGCAGTGGATCGACATTGAGATCAAGCAGGAAGACAAGAAGTGGATGCAGAAACTGTTGAAGTGGAAGGCAGAGGACAAGGAGATGACGGAGAAGAGACGCAAAGAGGAGGTTCACAAAAGGAGCACAAGGAAGAGGAGGAAAGGAGGCGTGTTGCTGCGTATAGGGAGGAGAGGGAGAAGAAGCTTGAGCGTGCGCGCCGAGCGAAAGAAGCGATGGAGGAGAATTCCGATGCCCTGAGGAAAGGAAAGTAGCCTCGTTGTACTCAGTAGTCTCCATGACTGGCTAGTTCTATACTTTATTCATGAACAATGTTGTCTAGTCTTGGACTTTTCATTATGTTGTCATGTAATGCACTTTAAGTATGGACGTCCTTAGGTCATGTACTGCGTTATTTAGTTTGTCAGCATATACTTCTAGTATTATTGTGTTGTTTACTGTTCCCTTGTATTGGAATTTTCATTGTTTTGTTGTTTTCATTATTTGTGGTCATAATATTTAGTTTAATATTGCAGAGTTAGTGAAACTAGTTCATGTACTACAAATAAAACCTAATGAAGTAGTGCATTACATAATTCAACACGCACAACACACGAAATGGCATGTGAGAACATGTACAAAACTAGAGTACAGAGGTCCTGGACTAAACCTAACATGCCTTAGATAATTGAAGCGAACAACAAACACATGATGTGGCATGTGAGAACATGTACCAAACAAGGGTACAAAGGTCCTTTGACTAAACCTAACATGTCTTAGGTAATTAAACCAAACAACAAACAAACACATGGATATGGCATGTGAATAAGATAGGTTTCTCCTGTTTTCTCAAAAAAAAAAGATAGGTTCCTCCTAGGAGTGTGGCCACATAGCAAATTGTGTTGCATCTTCTCCACAGTATCATCCCATTGTTGGTGGCATTGGTGGCGGAGGCCCCTTGTTCTTGTGATTAGGGCAGATGCAATATGGATCATTGCAGAGTGGCTCCTGGGAACCGGTACCATTGTTGTTGTCATCGTCTTCGTTGTCCGTGTAACCGCTACTAACTTCGCTTTCTAGATCGAAGATACAGTCCTGCAGGTAGTAGATCAGCGCCAAGTCACTGCCATGTCTGCGTCGACGCCGACGTGGTAGTAGATCAGCGTCAAGTCACTGTCACGTCTGCGTCGACACCGACGTGGCCCCAAGACCTTGGCGTGGCGCCGAGGCGTGTTAGCTCGACGCCAATTACCCTGGCACCGAGATGAGGATCTAGAGTTTGAAAGCATGCCTCCATGGGTAGATTTGTACAAAACTTTAAAAAAAAGGGGGGGGCAAACAAACAAAAAAAATCGGACGAGATCACAAAAGCAGCTGCAGATCCCCGAAGAAGTGGCATCTGTGATCAGCTGACGATGACAAAGTCCTGGGCTTCAGCTGTTCACCGTAAACTAGCCGATGAACATGAAGGCAGCGGGGAGAGGATTGCCGGCCGGAGGTGAGATTGAGGCAGCTAGCTAGGAGGTAGGTAGCTGAGTCAACAGCTCAACACACAGGGCTGGTAGCCAGCTGGGCTCTGGTGGTGTACTTTTTCACTTGTTCAGCACGCGGCCAAGCGCAAGCTGGTCAGCGTGGTCAAGTTGAATGGTCCACGCATGCATATGCACTGATTGATTGATCCATCACTCGCATTGGAGCTGGAAGAACAAGGCGGGTCCCGAAGTCTGGTCTATCCATCTCCGATCCTTTTCTTCCTTTCCCATGCCGGGCACGTGCGCGCGCGCAAGTATTTCTTTCTCCCGCGTCTGGGCCACGGGTGGCCACTCTGGGCAGCGACAGATCGATCTCGTCGGCGCCGCCGCTGCCTCCTCGGCCGCGTCGATGCACCCCGGCACGCCGCTAGCTACCTCGACGTCGCGTCCGTGTCCGATGCGCACGCGAGCGGCGAGCCGGTGGGGCGAGGAGGATGTGCACCAGCACCACAAGGGGCCGGGCGGGCGCGTCGTCAACGCAGCACAAAAGAGAACAAGCGGGCGGGGCCGACATTGACTGGATTGCCATTGGACCAAGAATCCGTTTTGAGCGAGGATCGAATACGGGCCGACCAAGCCAGCGGCCCCAACACGCCACGCGACAAAGGGTTACTGGGCTGCAAGCAAATGTAACAAACTTGGCTGGGCTGCTCCAAGGCTAGATTCTTAGGGGGGGAAAAGTAAGTTATGAATTTTTAGAGAAAAATGGTAGTATTAGTTTTGCAAGTTTTTTATTCAAAATAAATAAGTTATGAATTTTTAGAGATTATTAAAACATTTTTATTATTTTATACAAATAAATCTAAGCCTATAAAATCCCAAGAAAAATACTGGACAAAAATTGGGATGTTATAAACCTAAATAAAATATTTAGATCTTGTGAAAGTATATCTTGATGCTTCAAGAAATTATATTTTGCTCCATGAAAATATAAAATTATCTAGAAAATCTAGAAAATTCCCCAAAACTTTCTAATCAAGTCTAAACATGTTTTAAGAAGTTTCCACAACTAAAACATAAGATTCAATCAACATGGATGCATTTATCGTGAATACATTCAACATTAATATAAGTTGCATTCATACTAGTTGCATCTCATAATTTTGTAGCCGGAATCTTTTAAAATGTGTTTAGACACTTAATATAATGTTTTAGGATTTTTCTCAATTTTTGTGGATATTTTCCCATATTTGTAGAGTTAAACCTAAACTTTGGAAGCTTCAAGCTAGATTTTCAGGAGCTCCAAATATGTTATTTAGGTTTCATCTCCCAATCTATCTCCAAACTTCTAGAAGCTTAGAGATATTTTTACAATTTAGGCTATGAATTTTTTGCTGAGTCTAAATCATACTTGCCTTTAATTGTCCTCTTGAGTAAACTTAGTTCCTCGATAACATCACTATCCAAGTCTCTACAAACCGTTCAGTTCCTCGCCACTTTTTAAAATTTATTTTGTATCATCGTACATCATCTCTTGCAGATATGTGGTTGTCCTTTTAGCCCTAAAACATTGCCGAAATCTAACAAGGATGCCCATGTATGTTGGAACTACTACTGCTTCAAGCAACCGCTAGACAGTGTTGTCATTGCGCCAACATCCATTGGCGCCTAAGGCTTTCCAAACAAAAAAACTAAAGCATAAATAACGTCAATGAGACGCTCAGGCCTGCTACCCATGCCATTGTATCACGTTATTGTAGGACATGTTGTGATGATGCTTGTGACCAGTTTCTCATAAAGAAAAAAGATGAATAATGTCCATTGTGGTTCTTGGGAGATTCTCCCGCATGCGTAGGGGGGAATCGATGGACCAATTTCACGTAATAAGATATCAAAACTCAGAATACTTTTTATGATTTATTATAATCTTGTCTACTGGAATATTTTCTTCTAGACCACTGCCATGAAAACCTGATGATCAATGTAATGAACCAGCCAGTATTGTTGTTTCTTCTTCATCAATGTCGATTGTGATGCTAAAACGCTCCGGCCAAGAACAAGGGAAAATAACGACTCGGTGGCCTTAAGGCTACAACAAGTAGACAGGCGGAGATGGCTAAAGTGGTGGAACTCGAAATATCCACACCCAGGGCAACTATATGTGTGTATTAAAAAGCCAAATTGGTCTTTCATACCAATAGATAGCAATAGGAGCGTTTGCTGTTTTTCTTCTCCGCAACTTATTTGTAAAGAAGTCCTTGAATGGCTTGAGGAATGACTCTTTATTTAATCTAAGTTGTTACATCATCATAAATTCAAAGGTGTAGAAATTTTGCCTTTATTACTAATTAGTAAATATGCACATGCGTTGCAACGGGAGAAAAAACTATCAAATATTTAACCTCTACCACACTGTAGCAGTGCAACAACTTTATTTTGTATAGGTGCTACTTTTGATGTTGTGAGTGGTTGCTGCAGCAATCACAAACGAATGGGCGGCTCTAATAGAAACAATGATGGCAATGTTATATGTCTAGTCATCTTTTTATTGTTCTATAAAATTTAAAAGCAATACTTTATTTTATGATGATGACCATCATATTCATAATGTACAACAATAATATGAGAATGTTCTATGAGTTATGTATTGAGTTAAAATACAAGTTTGATAGATTTTTTATTGTAAGGAACAAAATATTTACTCGCAAATGTATCGTAACTTTGGTTTCCATACTATATATCTATGTGTTGGTAGAGTTAGATGCCAAGTTCGATGATTTCTTGTAAGGATCCATAAAAATAAGTAACTTTAATATCTTAGTAAAGTTGGCAAGGGGTTAGTTGTTGTCGTGTCCCCAATCCCACATATTAGCCCCTATCACAAGTTGCACCGATATATGTGGACAGCTCAGAGATTTGCAATGGTACGTGCATACAGCTTGGAGAAACATTTGGTCTGGTGATTAGATCGGATGAAAATCTGCTCAAGATTTCAGTATGTAATTTGATTAGTTAGGCCATCGACTAATTCATGTCATGATAATAATTTATTCCTAATTAAAACCAACAACTTAGCAATAGAAATACTTCTTTATTTACGTAAATAAAATATCAAAGTTTGACTCGTAATACTTTATTTATTAATAATTTTATCTTTATAAGGAAAATAGAATTGATTCACTGTCATTAGGAACCCAACCTATCAGCGGGAGAAAAGTAAAGAGAAAGAGAAGGAACAAATAGGGAAATTAAAAAGAAAATAGACAGACACAATATGTGTTTAGCCTGGACAAAAATTTAGAAGCGACATAAACTTTGCTTCTTTAGTAATTGATAGATATATACCCGTGTGTTGCACGTGGACACAATTTTTTTGAACTACACAAGGCCGCGACAACACCTAGCCAGATGCGGACCACCATGTCACGGCGGTTGTCCTTGTTCGAGGACGCAAGGCTGCTGCCGACATTGCCACAGCCTTGCTGATGAGCGTGTCCAGCACTCGCCGAAATGAGCAAGTGACTTCACATGTAAGAAAATGGTTTGGACAATCCCCCTATTACATGAAATTGAAAGAGTGGCAATAAACATAGGCAACATTATAAGTCCTGCTACAGCAGGCCCATGAATTTTCTAGATTCCGATTCCAATACTACTATTGATGAATGATGACCAAAAGAAAAATATGGTATGACCCAAACAAAAAGCAGCACTAAATCAGCATGAATACATAGACCGTACGTTGCAGACCATAGCATTGATTCGTGATCAGGCAAGCCAAACAGTGAGGAAGAAAGCAGATCCACACTTTACATTGCAGCAGTATTATACTACACGTAGGTAAGCAAAGGAACCATCAGCCACATCTATTAATTAATTAATCGATCCATTGACATACACTCGCACACCGATCATTATCTGTTTAATTATCGGCTTCAAGTAAAAGAGTTGCATGTTTGTTTGAGTGCAGTGCTGCTCATGTTGTCTACTTGTTGCGGACGATAAGGCTGTGGAGGACCGATTCGTCGAATCCCTTCGCCAGGAGGCAGCGAGAGAAGGAGAGGTTTGTTTCTTTTTTTCCAACGTAGGGCAGGACGCAGGCGTATCCTGGTGGAGTTCAATGGTGTTTTTTTCTTTTTTTTCCCGTAGATGAAAGTTTCGTTTGATGAAAGCAGTATATTTTTTATGTGGTATAACAGATAACAGAATTTTTAGCCATAGAGAGATTGTGTCTTCATTGGTTTAGGAAGAGTTTTACTACATGTAATCTTGGTTGATGAGGAGTCTTACATCTTACATGTAATCTTGGTTCATGGGGAGTCTTACATCTTACACATGTAATCTTAGTTGAGTAGGAGTCTTACTTACATCTTACGTGGAAATTTTACCTCTTTATTATTAGGTATAGATTATGTTTTACATGGAATTTTTATTTAGGCATTTTCTTTCCAAACTTGGGCTTAAATCAGACTGCTATTTTTTAAAATTTAAATTCCAAATTTACTACTTTCTCTGTCCCAAATTATAAGATATTTTGGTATTTCTATATTCGTAGATTTTACTATGTATCTAGACATAATATATATCTAGATACGTAGCAAAAACCATGAATCTAGAAAAATCAAAACGTCTTATAATTTAGAACGGAGGGAACATTTATTTATTGTATTAAGCATAGACTTTTTGTGTAATTTAAGCCGTAGGAGCCATTGATCTTAATGACGTTAAAATCCTAGATATAAAATCTTTGGTATGGTTGAACTATCTTAGCTGGAGAGGGTGACACAAACATGAGGTGTACCAAACTTTGTTTTGCTTCTTTATAGTGTAGATTAGACTTCTGCTGCAAGCGTGACCGATGAATGAAGTCACCGGGAGACATCAACTAGGGGTGACTAAGACGTGACTGAAGACGCACAAGTTTCACGAATTCATATTTGCATGTCACTACTCGCGAAGAAATTAAGACGAACCCTGTCGCCGTGTCATCAAACGGGTCTCTCCTCCGATCCGACCGTGTCCATTCATTCGTGTTTTCGTCTGAAGCCTCAAAATTTCCAACGACGTCCAGCGTAAAAAGGAAGCATTCATCGACGTTTTCTTCACGCACATCACATCCATCCAGCGTCAAAAAGGAAGCTCAAGTTTTCAACGACATCGGCACGCGCAAAGATGATCGACACAGACGTCCTGCTACTACTCAACCATATAGCTCCTTCTCCCACCAATTAACCAAGGTAATGCAAGAAGGGCATGGCAAAATATACGTCGATGCGTGAGAGGAGCTTGCTATGCGTGCTGGGCCTCTCCATCCTGGCGACGAGCGTGAGCGGCGGCGATGAGGCCGCCCTGCTCGCTTTCAAGGCCGAGCTCACCATGGACGGCGGCGCGCTGGCATCGTGGAACGGCAGCACCGGGTTCTGCAGCTGGGAGGGAGTGGCGTGCACCCGTGGTACGAAGCGGAACCCACCGCGGGTGGTGGGGCTGAACCTGCCCATGAGAGGGCTTGCCGGGACGCTCTCCCCGGCCATCGGGAACCTCACGTTCCTGCAAGCACTGGAGCTGGGAGACAACTGGCTGCACGGCGACGTCCCAGACAGCCTCGGCCGTCTCCGTCGCCTCCGCTACTTGGACCTCGGCTACAACACCTTCTCCGGCAGGTTCCCCGCCAACCTGAGCTCCTGCGAGGCCATGGAAGAAATGTTCCTCGACGCCAACAACCTCGGTGGCCGCGTGCCTGCGGAGTTCGGGGACCGGCTGACGCGGTCAAGGTTTTCATTATCGAAAATTAAAATTTATCGGACGTCATAGATAGAGAGGATAAATAAGATATATCGGAAATATCGGACCAAATTCAAAAAAATTTTAAATTTTTTTTCAAAAAATTTGTAGAATTTGACTTGAAACTATTCCTAAAATATTAAACATCACTTGTTCACAAATCAAAACAAGAATAAATCATTATAAGTGTTGGATCGTCGCGTGGCTGATTTTAGATTGTCTGTGTAGAAACAGGAAAGATAGGAAAAATTTGGCTGATATCAAATTTTATCGGACCCCGGGGATAAAAAGAAATTTTCGAAAATATCAGCGACTTTCGGCCGATAAAAAAAACCCTGGACGCGGCTCCAGGTGCTCAACAGCCTCACCGGGCCTATCCCGGAGTCGCTTGCCAACATGTCGTCGCTACGCCACCTCGCCCTCGCCAACAACCAGTTCGACGGCCAGATCCCACCGGGGCTCGCCAACCTCACCGGCCTCAGGGTCTTGGACCTCGCCGTGAACAAGCTCCCGCTCTCCATGTACAATCTGTCGTCGTTGAGGACCTTCCACGTGGAAGGGAACCGGCTCCATGGCAGCATTCCCGCCAACGTCGGCAGCAAGTTCCCCGCCATGGAAGACTTCAGCCTTGCCAACAACAGGTTCACCGGACGCATCCCTTCTTCCCTCTCAAACCTCACCACTCTCACAAGCCTACAGCTCTCGATCAACAAATTCACTGGACTTGTGCCTCGCGATATCGGGAGGCTGGAGCATCTTCAGTACCTGTACTTGTCCTACAACCTGCTTGAAGCAGACGACACGGAGGGCTGGGAATTCGTCGCTTCGCTGGCCAACTGCAGCAACCTGCTGCAGCTGAGCCTCAGTTACAACTCCTTCAGTGCGCAGCTCCCCAGATCGGTGGTAAACCTGTCAACCACGCTGCAGTATCTCTATTTGTCAGACTGTGGCATCTCGGGCAGCATCCCGCAGGGCATCAGCAATTTGGTTGGGCTAACCATACTTGATTTTGCAAACACCTCAATATCCGGAGTGATCCCGGACAGCATCGGTAAACTAGCAAACTTGGTTCAGCTTGGCTTGTATAGTGCCAGGTTATCAGGCCTCATACCATCTTCACTTGGAAACCTTACACGGCTTAATGAGATTATTGCATACAGTAACAGCTTGGAAGGACCAATCCCCGCAAGCCTTGGCAAACTAAGGAACCTGTATCTCCTTGATCTGTCAGAGAACTACCTGTTAAATGGTTCAATTCCCAAGGAGGTTTTTCTGTCATCCCTTTCTGTGAACCTGAATTTATCACACAATTCATTCACAGGACCCCTTCCGTCAGAAGTTGGTAACTTGGTTAATCTCAACCAGTTGATCCTGTCAGGGAATCAGTTGTCCGGCCACATACCAGATACCATCGGCAATTGCCTAGTACTAGAGTCCTTGATGCTGGATGACAACATGTTTGCAGGAAACATACCACAATCTATGCAGAATGTAAAGGGGCTCCGGGAACTAAACCTGACCGTCAACAGATTGTCAGGTGAGATACCAGATGCCCTTAGCAACATCGGCGCCTTGCAAGGGTTGTATCTAGCGCACAACAACCTGTCAGGACCGATCCCAGCATCTCTACAGAAACTAACGTCGTTGTTGGCATTTGATGCATCCTTCAATGATTTGCAGGGTGAAGTGCCCAATGGGGGTGTTTTCGGCAACTTGACTGCCATATCAATAACCGGAAACAGCAAGCTGTGCGGTGGAATACCTCAGCTTCGCTTGGCCCCATGCTCCACGCATCCAGTAAGAGATAGCAAAAAAGATAGGTCAAAGGCTCTGATCATTTCTCTGGCAACAACTGGAGCAATGTTATTGCTAGTTTCAGTCACTGTAACTATTTGGAAGCTTAAGCAAGGACCGAAGAGTCAAGCGCCACCTACAGCAGTTACTCAGGAACACTTCCAAAGAGTTACGTATCAGGCCTTCTTGAGGGGAACAGATGGACTTTCAGAATCTAACTTGCTTGGCAAAGGAAGATATGGCTCGGTTTACAAATGCAGTTTACAAGGTGAGGATACACCAACACCAGTGGCTGTAAAGGTATTTAACCTTCAGCAATCAGGGTCTTCTAAGAGTTTCCAGGCTGAATGTGAGGCGCTGAGAAGGGTACGCCACCGTTCTCTCATAAAGATCATCACACTCTGCTCAAGCATAGATAACCAAGGTCAAGATTTTAAGGCACTGGTCATGGACCTCATGCCCAATGGGAGCTTAGATGGGTGGCTTCATCCCAAGTACAGAACCTCCACTCTAAACAATACTCTGAGCCTAACTCAAAGGCTAGATATTGCTGTCGATGTCATGGATGCTCTGGACTATCTTCATAATCAGTGTCAGCCACCAGTTGTTCATTGTGATGTCAAGCCAAGCAACATCCTTCTAGCAGAAGATATGAGTGCCCGAGTTGGAGACTTTGGCATCTCAAGGATCCTGCTTGAAAGTGCAAACAGAGCTGGGCAAAATTCAAACAGCACGATTGGAATAAGAGGCTCCATTGGTTATGTTGCTCCAGGTAACTAACATTAATTGTTGCATTCTGTTTAGCATTACCCTAGTTCCTTCATAAATATTGCATCTTGATTATTGTAATTAAAAACTTTGCTTAACTGCAGAGTATGGAGAAGGTTTTCCAATCTCAACTCTTGGTGATGTTTATAGCCTTGGGATATTGCTACTTGAGATGTTTACGGGTAGGAGCCCGACAGACAATATGTTTACAGGATCATTAGATCTTCATAAGTTCTCGGAGGCTGCTCTCCCTTACAGGATCATGGAGATAGCTGATCCAACAATATGGGTGCACAATGACGACAGCGATAAGATCACAAGAAGCAGAGTTCAGGAATCTCTGATCTCTGTCATTAGGATTGGCATATCCTGCTCGAAGCAGCAACCCAGACAGCGCATGCCGATACGAGATGCAGCCATTGAGATGCATGCAATCAGAGAAGCAAACCTGATGTTCGCCAGTTCTCTTGTAGTGGAACATGAAGGTGGCACGCTGATCGATAGGACATGCACCAACTATTAGCAGTTACTACGTCTGAAAACTTGCCCCGAAACTCTGTTCGCTTGGCTGAAAAGCTACATCTAAAAGCACTGTTCACTGATTTGTTGGGAGAGAAAAACACTGTTCATTAATTGAAAAAGTACGGCTTATAGGACAAGCGAACAGAGATGACCACTTACAAGCTATAGCGAGTGCTTGCAAGTGGATTTATATACGTCTGAAAACATAGCTGCTATACCAGGAGCAACTGAACGTGCTACCCAGTATATATCCATTCGTTTCTTTAACACATACAGTAACACTATGTTTGTTTGATATGGATTGTTTGATGACTGTGCGGGCTAGACAATCGAATGCAATTGTCTAGAATAAAAATGTGTTCAAGTGGGCGAGAACTTTATATTGATAAAATTAAGATCTGTAAACCTGGAACACACCATGCAGTCTCACTTTGTAATGAAGGGAACAAAAAAATTATATTGGAACAAATGTTTTGTACACTAGGAACAAAATCTTATTAGAAGAGTGTTAAAAGGAGCCACCACGTTAATCTGGAGAGTCCAGATATTACCACCTTAATTAGAAAAAAAAGTTATATATATGCTATTGGATTTTATGATGACCTAACAGCTTAATTTACACAAAAGGTTCATGCCTAATACAACTAATAAATAGTAAATTCGGAATAATAAATTTAAAAATAGTAGTTTGATTTATGTCCGAGTTTGGAAAGAAAAAGGCCTAAATAAAAAGTCCATGTAAAACATAATTAGTAAAGGCAAATTTTCTACACCTTTGAATTTTATGATGATGTAACAACTTACTCCCTCCCCCTTTATATCTGTCGCCGTTGGTGTGCGTGCCACAAGTTTAACTCGATTTATAGAAATACGTGCAACATTTATATCTCCAAATAAATTTATTAAAAACTAGATTCAAAGATCTTTCCAATGATACTAATTATGTACTATAAACATTAATATTTTTTAATACATATCTAGTCAAAGTTGTTTATCGGGAAGCGCAAACAACAGATATTTAGGGACAGAGAGAGTAGATTAAACAAAGAGTCATTCCTCAAGCCATTCAAGGACTTCTTTACAAATAAGATGCGGAGAAGAAAAACAGCAAATGCTCCTTTTGCTATCTATCAGTATGAAGCCCAATTTTTGTTATTTTATACACACAGATAGTTGCGCCTTGGGCGTGGATATTTCCAGCTCCACCACTTTAGCCACTACCAATTTCAATTTTGTTGTTCAACCGAGCAAAATCCAGCTCCGGACCCCACAAAGATGAGGGGACCTCTCACCCCAATACGCGAGTTGTGTAAGAGCATCTCCAGCAGTTTCCCAATATCTTTTTCTATCTCTATAAAACTGTTATATTAGGGACAGCTATACTTTTTTCTTGCTCCAGCAGTTCTCTAATACTTTTTTTGTGGCCACTAATATTTCCCTCATCTTCCCTTAAAGAAAGGAAGAGATACAACTCCCACAATACCATGGGGACCGTCCATACTACCATTTTTCAGCCATATTTTCTCTTACCCTCCTGTAGGACCTACCTTCCATATGGGTATTGAAAGAGATATTAGAATACTGCTGCAACAACTCCTCAATATTGACAAAAGATAATATTGGGCTACCCCATTACGTGTATATTGGGGAAAAAATATTGGAAAACTGCTGAAAATGCTCTGAGAGAAACAAATCAGCAAGAGAAAGGTCCACCCACCCACCCACCCACCCCACCCACAAGAAAAACATTTTCTCCTACCACTGAAGATGCTCTTAGCCCTTTGGCTTTGAGACTATGATTCAATGGAAAAAGCATACAAAGATTATGTTGACAGTCTTCTGGAGTCATGAACTTTTGATGTCCATGTACTAAATTTCCGTATTACAACTCCAAATTTAAGGAGAAAGAACCTTATTACAGAGTACAAAACAATGGCCAAAGGACGTCATGGGTGCTACAATTACAACACTCCAAACATTAGTCGACATAAGAGCTACATGGTGTATTATCTACATATATACCTACGATTAACTTTGGGTGCTCACCAGTCATCACCAGCCATATATAGGGTGCTGTACTTGAGGAGGCAAGAGACCCATATCCACACAGTGCTGCTTATCGTAATCCCGGGTACCTGGAATGGCTCCGGTTGCCAGCCTGAGGACCTCATTGCCAGTTAAGCATCGATGGGCAAACGACAGACCGCCATCCATGATGTCAGATAAATTAGGCTGTGAGGTTCTTGTATTGTTTCTATTCCTACCTCGTCCAGGCTGAGCAGCCTCATTGTTCAGAACCTTGTCAAGGTCTGAGTACTCCATGAATCTCTCGGTTGCTGCCTCCCACGAAAGGTTGTATCTTTGCTCAGGGGTTAGCGGCTGGGGTTCTCTATCCATTGCCTCTTTCACTCTCGCAACAAACTCCTCTGAAGTCTTGTATGTCAAGCAGTTTGGAAATGACATGAAAAACTCGTTTGAAGGATGTTCTGCGCAGATGACAAATTTCCCCATCGCAAGAGCCTCTGCTGTTGCTGTGCACAGGACATCACTAATGCTCGGATTTATGAAAACCTTGTACCTGAAAATAACACAAACAGCGAGTGACAGCATCAGTAATCAACAAAAAAAAAGTGGAGTACAGAATTAATTGAGCATTAACAACCCCTTTATAGTTTAATGATTGATACATTACCCATGGAGTGAATTATCAGCATGATCCCTTCCCTTGAAAAAATTGAGACTCAAATCCAACTTCCTGGCAGTAGATTGAACTTCTTGCGAGTCCTCACCACTTCCATATACGTCTAACTTGAATCCTTCCAAGTCGCTTTTATGTTTAGCCATCAAATCTATGAGTTCCCTATAACCTTTGGCCCAAACCATCTTCCCGAGAAAATATGCTCCCTTGGAAAATGGCGGCTCTCCACTCTCCCTATTGGCAGTTATTTTCTCTCCAATCTTCAAAAACTTTGGGTTAACGCCATGAACATTGCAAACTATAGACTTTGGTAAATCTTGAGTTGCTGCAGAGAGACGTAAGACCTACACATGGATAACACTAGGAGTGTTCATGGTCATTCGTGTAATTAACAAAAACAACTAAGCTAGACAAAGTACCTTGTCGCAGTATGCTCTGGTCACCCAATTGTTGATGTGTTTAACTAGAAAAGCCTGAAGCGCTCCATTCTTCTCTCTCTTGATATATTCCAGGTAGTTTGTATGAACTACACCAACAACATGGTTGAACTTGTCAGTCCAGCGTTTCCCATGATGATACCAATTGAGATGTTCTGGTTCTTCCAATATTGCTATATCAGCTTCTCTTGACGGTATGAACTGAGACGTATCACCAGCAGGAATGATACTACGCCGCTCTTTTGAGAACTGTAAGTAAAGCATATAACATGTCAATATCAAGTCATTGAAAATATCAAATTCGACATAAGATGCATTAAATGGCAACCTTGCCAGGATAAAAGGATATCTTGAAGTTTGATTCAAATCCTAGTCTTTCCTCCAGCCAGCTCCTTATATAAGCTTCCTGCTCTTCTGGTGAATTGAAGGTCCTATTTGGGTATACCAGTTCTTGGTCTGATTTGCAGAGCCAAGGCACTACCAGAGTCACATCTTGTCTAGTACCTTTTGCAAGATATGCTGCACGGAACAATGGATTAACTGCTGTTCCTGTCATCCAAGGTAAACTTGCTGTGGTGACTACGGCCACATGTCTTTTATTGTCTGAGACCTCATACTTTGCAGGATCACTCCAGAAACCATCATCAGCATGATAACCAGTACTTTGAAGCACGCTTGCGATTCTCAAGTCAAGTTCGTCTGATGACTTATCATTTACATGCAAGGATGTGTCTTCTGAAAGGGAATGATTTTGTTTTCTACACAATGCCTCCACTAGTTTGTCACACTGATCTGAACAGTATGAACATATACGAGGGTCAACTATTGATAAACGGAAGAAAATAGTATAAAGGTGCCTGTTAATGATTTTTATGTATACCTCTCCGTACACCAAGTTGATCCAAAAATGGTTCAGACTGCCTTACTAGATTTGCCAGTATTTCAGGTAGATCCAGTGGAGGGACTTCCTGCATCAAGCACTAAGGTTAAGTTAACAACAATATATACTACGTAATGAAATATCAAATATCTTTGCGCTTGCATTATCAGGTACTATCAAATACCTAGACAAATGGTTGCTGCTTTCTTTTGGAAAGTTTCACAGTTCAGTGTTCATATCAGGCACAAGCACAAAGTATATACTTCAAGATCCAATGCACAGATAATATAGTATAAAAGGAAAGTCTTGGTGCCCATACAGTTTTCAGAAATCACCATCCACCAATAAAACCAACCAAGGGAAAATTAATGCCCAGAACACAAAATTCACCACAACTATGTCTGACAAAATCAAATTATGCAACTTCTCATCACCATAATTAGAGTGGTTTTTTGGGCTTACCTTGGATCCTTGAGACTCCATGTTGAATGATTTCTGCACCAAAAATGAGTAACTATAAGGCTCACATAACCCAATATAAGTGAGCTTTAGCAGTTGAGTATAAATATTGGACATGATAATTCATTTGAGGTTTGCTCTATCACCAGCTTGTCAGTTGAGCAGAGATTTGTCACAAGGTTAATGCAAATTTTAAGCAACCGCAACTTAAATCTGATCACCACTCCTCTTCCATTGAAACAAGGGACTACAGAATAAACACTTGCTTAGGAACCGAAATTCATGCACATAAATGAAACTGAATAATCCTGGTAAAGGTCAAGCATTTACACTTGGGGTTAAATATGTTTTTTTCATTTGCTTCTTTCAATACTAGCATTTATCATCTCACAAGTCATAAGTAGGCATGATAACGTTTATCCATGCTTTCGCCGTAGTCATTTAATGATGCCTACATTCAGGAGCTGCTCTGCAGTTTCTTGATATAAATGAAGTAACTAGTGCCAGAGTTCATCACGATTGCATATGATCCTTACTCCCAGTCTGCTTGGTTAAGATTATTCTTTAGAGCCTAGTCACATACTCACATATGAGACATTGAGTTACGTTGGTTCCTAAAAAAAACAAATTCTACAAACTTCCCAGGGGATCAAAGCAGGCCCAGCAACATTTTGCTCAATTAATTAGAATAATCAGCGAGATGGATATGCAAAATTACCAGGCTGGACTTGAATTTCTCAACGAGCTCGCCGGTACTGCGCAACCCCTCAAAAATCTCGCTGGTCTGGCTCCGGCGCTCGAACTCCTTGATGCCGTCGCGTATCATCCTGACCACCTCCCACTCCTTCCCCTCTTCCGCCTCCGCCTCCCCGTTCCACACCGCGCGCCTCCAGCGCTCCCCGCCGTCCACTTCAGAGACGATGGCGTTGCGGATGGCGGTGATCCCGGAGAGGTCGACGCGCGCGCGGGCGGGCCCCCCCGCCCCGCGCGGCGCCCACCCCTCGAGCACCCTGCGGCCGAGCTCCCGCTCCTGCGACGCGTAGCGGCGCCGCAGCTCGGAGATCTTGGGCTGGATCCGCGTGCGCACGAACTCGAGCTCGGCTATGGGCGCCCCCGCGGCGAGCGGCGGCGGCGGCGCGGAGGTCAGCGCGGTGGAGGCGGACGCGAGGAGGTTCTCGAGCTCGCGGTCCGCGAGCGTGCGGAGGGAGTCGGCCCGCGCGCGCATGAGGCGCAGGTCGGCGGTGGCGGAGTCCCGCACCTCGCGCCACCCCTTCGAGAGGAACGAGAAGGCGCTGTCGTCGCCCCGCCCCGTTCCGAAGCCGCCGCCGCCGCCGCCGATGGAGATCGACGGACGCGGCGACGCCCTCGCCTCCATGGACAATTCTCCTGAATGGCCGCGGCTAGGGTTTTGGCGTTTTGCTGTTTGGGAGTCGCGAGAACCGAAAGTAGCGAGACAACACGCGAGGTGTTGGGAAAGAGGAAGAGAGGGAAGACGACGACGACGACGTCACGCGTTGATTCGGGCCGGACCGCGCGCCCGGAGGAAGGAAGAAGCCGCTAGGCGCGTTCTGACTTGGCGCTTGTTTAGATGCCCGATTCTTCTTCAAATTTCACTATGCAAAAAGAAGATTTCCTGTCACATCAAAATGTCGGTAAATGCATGGAGTACTAAATATTGATGAAATCAAAAACTAATTGCACAGTTTTGTTGTACTTTGCGAGATGAACATTTTAAGCCTAGTTAGTCAAAATTTGGATAATTTTTACCAAATACAAACGAAATGCTACAGGAATTCTGATACAGTGTTTTTCTCCCCAATTCACCGAACTAAACGAGGCGTTGGAGGTACCCGGGGCTGGCTCTGGCTGTGGGGTCGGCATGCCAATTGGAGGACTGAGGCCTTGTTCACTTCCCCATCTCTACCCAAAATATTTCCTCTTCCACCCATCACATCAAATCTTTCGACGCATGCATGGAACATTAAATATAGGTAAAAAAGATAACTAATTGCATAGTTTGTCTGTAAATGTCGGGACGAATCTTTTGAGCCTAGCTAGTTCATGATTGGACAAATTTTGCCAAATAACAACGAAAGATGCTACAGTAACTTTTCACCTACTTTTCGTGAAGTAAACACACCCTGAGGCCCCGTTCACTTCCCAAAATATTTTCTCTGCCACCCGTCACATCGAATTTTTGGACGTATGCATGGAGTATTAAATATAGATAAAAAAATAACTAATTGTACAGTTTATTTGTAAAGGTCGAGATAAATCTTTTGAGCCTAATTAATTCATGATTGGATAAATTTGGCCAAATAACAACGAAAGTGCTACAGGATCTGAACGCAGCCTGAATCTGCGGGGCCCATGGAATCCGGGTTTGTGGTGAGGTAGCACGGTGCTACGGTGACGTGGGCGGACGTGCGGTCGAGAGGGGGGGGGGGGGGGGGGAATATGCCAACCAACGTGACCTTGTGGGACGTGGGATTGTGGGATGATGCCCTCTTTCCGGAGCATCATGCCAGCGCCAAGCAGCCAAGCTCCAGCATCTCCCGCAGCCTCCCATTCTTAACATCCAATGAGGCCTGGTTTAGTTCCTAATTTTTTTTATCTCCACCTATCACATTGAATGTTTGTACACACAACGCAGGCAGTCGTTGCTTTTTGTTCAGTGTCCCTACCCTTTTTTCTCTCTTCTCTCTACGTGTCAGCTTTTACCTAGGCCTCGTTTAGTTCACGGAATAGGGGAGAAAAACACTGTATTAGAATTCCTGTAGCATTTCGTTTGTATTTGGTAAAAATTATCTAAATTTTGACTAACTAGGCTTAAAATGTTCGTCTCGCAAAGTACAACAAAACTGTGCAATTAGTTTTTGATTTCATCAACATTTAGTACTCCATGCATTTGCCGACATTTTGATGTGACGGGGAATCTTCTTTTTGCATAGTAGAATTTGGGGGAGAATTGGGGGAACTAAACAAGGGCCTATTTTGCTCTCACAAAACCAGTAGCTTCATACTTTATGTCAGTCAAGCTATAACATCTTCCACCGGAGAATATGCCCGTGTTTAGATCCGGACTTGGGTGCCCCGATTCGGGCACTGTAGCACCTTTTGTTTTTTAGTGCAAAAAATTGTCTAAAAATTGATTAATTAGACTCAAAATGTTCGTCTCGCAAAGTACAACAAAACTGTGCAATTAGTTTTTTATTTCATCTACATTTAGTACTCCATGCATTTGCCGATATTTTGATGTGATGGAGAATCTTTTTTTTGTATAGTGAAATTTGGGGATGAAATTGGGAACTAAACAAGGGCTATGACACTTCTGCAAGCTGAGTTGGCTACTTTTGTCAGTTACGTAAGTTTAAGGCTACAATACACGTTGGAGCGTTGGAGGTGGCCTTAATTAGGTTTGAATGCCACGATGTCTTAAAATTAAATCATATGCTTTGCAGCTGTCAGAGTTCATAGGCTACGACTGTCTCTAGTGAGAGAGAATAATATGCATGTACGCGAGGGAAGAATTAGAGTTGTCAAGTGACATGTGAGAGAAAAAGAGGCTTTGATAAATAAAGGGAAGTGCAGCTCTAGTTGATTGAAAGAATAGGTGGTTCTACGATATATACCTGTATATATCACATCAACTTTTATTCAAAGCCAACACTGTTGTTATGCTTGTGTTGGTGGAGGCTTTGGTGAATAATAATAAAGGGAAGTGGAGTTGTGGTTGAAATAATAGTGGGTCTGTGTTTATATGCCTATATGTCACATCAACTTTTATTTAAAGCCAACACTATTGTATGCTTGTGTGTTTTTTTTTTGAATCTTATGCTTGTGTTGGTGAAGGCATTAGGGCCATTCCGTGATTTTTAGAGACCATGTACCAAGTTTAATATTTTTTTTTCCAAATTTGTCTATAAGATATAATGTTAGTTTCAAAAACATAGATTCTTTTATACCAAACAGGCCTTTAAAATATAATTTAACCTTTATTTCAGAGGAATTATTCATCAACTAGTTGTTAAATCTTTTGAAGACCATTCTTTACTAATATTGTCAACTATTTTAGAACCCATTGCATCCTAATAAGTTAGAACAACTCCAGCTATATCAATTTGAAAAAATATTGACATCTATTTTATTACTATTTCATTAGGTGATTAAAGTTGACTCTACCGCATTGTTTATTACTCTTGAAGACACTGATGGAATATAAAGTAGCTTAAAACAAACTCAATTCACAAACTCGGCCATCATGTGATTGCATTGAAAAGAAAAAGTTGGGTGCTCCAATACAATGAAAAAGTTAGGTCGTTTGGGAGAGCTCCATCCTAGAATAGTAGCAGTATTCAAATGAGCTAGTTTAATTTCTCTCTACTCACAAAATGAGGTGGGAATCAATGAAGAAACTTATTTTGGCCTCATTAGTTCTGGCTTTTCCGTCAACTGTAGCAAGAGTGGAAACAACAAGGATTCCTATGAAACGAGGACTAAATGTGATTGGAGAGGACGAGGGGCTACATGGTCTCTAACATGATTTTTCCCACCCTTTTTGTGAAGTCATGGATTAATGGGAGAGGTGATAAGGATCAGGAGAGGCAAGCAAGCAAATTTTACATTGAAAATATAGAAATAGTAGAGGGACTCCAAGAGAGAGATTAAGTCATCCAGTCACCCAAAATTTCACTAGTCAAATCTTGCTCCCTCACATACAAGAAGAAGAAGGTGTACCTCTCCCACTCCTTCCCCTTTTCCACCTCCGCCTCCCCGTTTCACACTGCGCGCCCTCAAAGCTCCCCGTCGTCCACTTCAGGGACGATGCGTTGCGGATGGCGGTGATCCCGGAGAGGTTGACACATGCAAAAATGACCCTATTTATTATGTTCTATGTTGTATCTAAAATCAATATCTCTCTCATGCATATGCATTGTAGTTTGCATGCGTCATGATTATTTATATGACATTGCATTCATATACGAAATGAAGCAACCGTGGAGGAGGTAGTTGAGCCTGATGTCAAATTCACTACCGAACCCGAGTCTGTTGAGCCTCAAGTCGAGCACCGAGGTAGGCCCTTCTGCATTCTCTCTTTTCAAAATGCATAATCGAATATATTACTTATGTGTGTTCATGCATACTAAAGTATGACTCGATCCCGTAATGCACCTTGTTGATACTAAGTCTTCGAATGACTCACTTCCATACCTTAAGTGTTAATTCTTTATCCTTTCTAGAACATAACAAATACTTATTTTTCTTAGACCAATAGAAGTCAACTAAGTGATGGGTTTATCACTGCTCGCACGAGATAAGAATTGCTTGATTAACTAACGAACATTAGGACAAAGCAAGATCTAAAACATGACCAAGGTAATGAATATATATATGCGAGGTGTGGTGAGGGGTAGGGCCATGGCAAAATGGGTCTCTAGTGGCATATATTGCTTGGATTGGTTAAGGGTCGTTGCATCTGTCCTAGCGAATCTTGAACACCCCATGTATAGACCACTTGTTATATTTAGTATTATGCTTGATTATGTAACCCCATGTATTTGGTGTTTTTTGGTACATGGAGTAGCTAGTACCATAGCACATCTTGGTCGTTCATTGGGCGACTTGGCCCTAGATGAAAATGTTGAGATGATGAGTTACCCCTTACATACCAACGAGTCAAATTGGTGGTAGCCTCATTCTCTAGTGGGTAGAAGAACTTGTACCCCTCATGCAGAGTAAGGATTGACTTAACCATTTCAGAATGTCACTATCATGGTTATGAGTACGTTCATGACTTCTGGCTTGTTGTGATGAAAGGACTCGTGGAAGATCGAGCTCCACCCCCATGGTAATGTTCATGTTTCCTTGCTATATCTATCGCTATGCCTAGATGTAAATGATAGACAACATCTACTTTATGCATCAATGCTTTTATGCAAATCCACTTTATACCTTGTCAGAGCCTAATTGCGTGTTCATCAGTTTATTATATCGATAAGTCCTGTGGAGTACACCCGTGTACTCAAGGCTCTATGTTTAAATTTTTGCAGGTGAGATGGCCTCGACCTACAACTATTTCTATACTCCCAAGCCTACCTATTACCAGGATTAGAAGTGAGGCATAGTCAGTATTAGAGACATTACCCATGGATGTGGCATGATCCATGGTATATATGTATCTTTTAAACATCCGTATGATTAGCTTTCCATTGTAGTACTCAATGTGTGCTGAACAACTCATGTTGTAACTTAACTACTTTTATGTTAAAGTAAAACATGTGTGTGAGCTATCAACTATGTATGTCTACTTTAGCAACGAATCCTAAGCGTGTGCTCATAATGGATAGCATGCATGGATGGTGCGATTCTAGAGACGATCGGAATAGTTGTGTTAAATCGAGTGTTGACTAAATGATGGCAACTTGATTTAGCATGATTAGTTAAAAGGGTTCCCGCACCATCACAAAAGCACCTGCAAAAGACTAAGCTGACAGATCTCGAGATTGATCAAAACACAACGGAAGTCTCGTTGTCGACCAGTTGTCGTTTACTACTAAAAGAATAATAGTGTTATGTTTTGGAAATAAATCTATAAAAATGAACACTCGTACCAAGTTAAGGATTTGAACTTGATCATATAGATTCTAACATAAGGAACAAAACCACCGCTAAACAAAACCAAAGAAACAACAAACATTTAGCCCTCGGACGAAGACCACCTATATCTATATCTATATATTTAACTAGAAGAATACCCCGTGCGTTGCCGTGGGACTTTCTTATTAGAAATAATTTTTTAATATATAGCATTGTCATGGGTATTGTGCATATATAAGAGCTTGGTTTGCATCTTTATTGCATCGGATCTCATAAAAATCAGTAATCTAATGGAAGAAAAGTCAATAGAATATTAGATCACATTTTAGAAGAATGAGATGACAAAACAAATAGCATATGTAAATGACTTACGTTGATAGATTAAAGAATAATGGTATATCTGTTACGTGTAATATTATGTGTAATACTATTATTCATGTAATTAATAAGATAAGAAAACACCTATAATGTGATCTGATAAGAAAACACCTATCGATCAAACTGTGTGTCTATGTATATCTCTTTATAGATAAAATGGATATATAATATATGGCAAAAAAAAAAGAGGAAGGCATACAACTACTCACCTGTAAAAATCCCTCTGGAGCTTCTCAGGTGCTCCGATCTGTGCTCGCAACTCGCAAGTAGCACAATACTAAGATTGGGTTGGACTATACATGTGCGCATGCTAGCAAAAAAAATCCATCAAAGCCCAACCATGCATCTTCCAGACCTCGTTCGGCTTTGCCCACCGAAGCTTCTACCTAGCATTTGCCGAAATCAGCAGCTTGTCTGCGAACGGATCAAGCTACGTCGATTGAGATCAGCTATCGACTTCTTCCCCACCTAATTCAACCTCATAGGATGGCAGGCAGCAGGAATATAGAGAAAATCGGCGGGGCTCATTGAGGAAGCGTAGGACGTCGAGGTCCCACCGGTGATGGCTCTGAGGTGTGCCTACTAAGCTTCGCTGCTCCCGGACTCCTACTTCCTCCGCGCTCAAGTTGTTGAAGCACGACATGTACAGGTTTGCCTCCAATTTACCTTTGTGGCCTTCTCCATCTGCAAGAACTTGTCGGAGGCCACCGTCCACCTTGCCACCTCGGAGCTGCGTTGATGATGCTCATAATAATGATGTTGCTAATGATGATGCTCATGATGATGTTCAACAAACTTCTTCTATTTTGCAGCTAGAGGAGGAATTACCTATTGCTCAACGCAAATCAAAAAGGACAGTTGTACCTCCTAAACGTCTTATCGAAGGATGTAACTTATCTTACTATGCTTTGAGTTGTGCTGAACAGGTGGAGAATGTTCATGAGCCAGCAACCTATAAAGAAGTTGTTCGTTGTGCTGATAGTGAGAATTGGATTTTTGCTATACATGAGGAGATGCAGTCTCTTGAGAAGAACAGTATATTAGAGGTTGTTCCTTTGCCTAAGAAAAGAGAAGACCATAAACTACAAGTGGATCTTTAAGAGAAAGGAGGGTTTATCTCCAAGCGAGCCTTCAAAGTATAAGGCAAGGTTAGTTGCAAAAGGCTACAGTCAAATTCCAGGTGTTGACTATAATGATGTGTTCTCTCCAGTGGTAAAACACAGTTCAATTCGTACTTTCTTGAGTATTGTTGCTTTACATGATCTTGAGCTTGAGCAGTTAGATGTGAAGACTGCGTTTTTGTATGGAGAGCTAGAGGAGGACATATACATGGACCAACCGGAAGGGTTCATAGTGCTTGGCAAGGAAAAATATGTGTGCAAGTTGAAGCGCTCCTTGTATGGTTTGAAACAGCCCCCTCGTCAGTGGAACAAGAGGTTTGATTCATTTATGTTGTCACACAGTTTCAAAAGATCTAGATATGATAGTTGTGTTTACATCAAGCATGTTAATGGATCACTTATATATTTGCTGTTATATGTTGATGATATGCTGATTGCTGCCAAGAGCAAGAATGAAATCACTAAGTTAAAGAAGTTGTTAAGTAGTGAGTTTGATATGAAAGATCTTGGTAGTGCTAAGAAAATTCTTGGTATGGAAATTAGTAGAGACAGAAAATTTGGTTTGCTATTTCTTAGTCAATAAAATTATATCAAGAAAGTTCTTCAGCGTTTCAACATGCAAAATGTTAAGGCTGTTAGTACCCCTATTGCACCTCACTTTAAGTTGTCAGCTGCTCAGTGTCCTAGTACACATGCAGAGATTGAGTACATGTCAAGGGTTCCTTATTCTAGTGCTGTTGGGTCTTTGATGTATGCCATGGTTTGCTCTCATCCAGATTTGTCATATGCTATGAGTCTTGTTAGTAGATATATGTCTAATGCTGGCAAAGAACATTGGAGGGTAGTTCAGTGAATTTTCAGGTACCTTAGAGGAACAGCAGATTCATGTTTGAAGTTTGGAAGAACTGATAAGGGTCTCATTGGTTATGTGGATTCTGATTATGCTGCTGATCTGGACAGGCGAATATCAATTACTGGTTATGTGTTTACTGTTGGCAGTTGTGCTGTGAGTTGGAAGGCTACGTTACAGTCTGTTGTTGCTTTGTCTACTACTGAAGCAGAATATATTGCTATTTGTGAAGCGTGCAAAGAATTAATATGGTTGAAAGGTTTGTACGCTGAACTCAGTGGAATTGAATCTTGCATAAGTTTGCACTGTGACAGTCAAAGTGCAATTTACCTCACTAAAGATCAGATGTTCCATGAGAGAACTAAGCACATAGATATCAAGTATCATTTTGTGCGTGATGTGATTGAAGAAGGTAAGCTGAAGGTATGCAAGATTAGTACTCATGATAATCATGCTGATATGATGACAAAGCATGTTCCTGTTGCTAAGTTTGAGTTATGCTCAAGCTTAGTTCGTTTAATTGAATAGTCCAAGAGACTATTGTTGGTACCAGTGGTTTTCTATCTTTGTTGTTCAGGATGATGGGTTGATTTATGATACAAGATGAATTTGTCTCAAGGTGGAGTTTGTTGGAGTTGTTCCAAATTCACTGCAAGATATAGGGCGGGCTTCTGACGGAGTGAAGCGGAGGCCTGTAGATACCGAAGGTTGGGCCGGAGCGTAGCGGAGTCTAAAGCCGACCCATCAGGGCGCGCCCGTGCACACACGGGGGGTGCGGGGGACGGAGCCCCCCGCGGTACGGTACATATATACCCTTGCTAGGGTTTCTTGGAGACTTGATTCTCTTGTAAGCCGTCATAGGCGTGTAACCCAAAACTCTTGAGATAGTGAGATTGTTACTGGCTGGTGCCCGTGGTTTTTCCCCTTCGCATTGGAGGGGTTTTCCACGTTAAATCGTGTGTCTCCGCTGTGATTGATTTCGTTTTACTTCATATTCCATACATCGTTCATAACATGTAGCATCTAGGCTCTGGTGGTGTACTTTTTCACTTGTTCAGCGCGCGACCAAGCGCAAGCTGGTCGGCGTGGTTAAGTTGAATGGTCGACGCATGCATGCACTGATCGATTGATCCATCACTCGCATTGGAGCTGGAAGAACCAAGCAGGTCCCGAACTCTCATATACTCCCTCCATCCCAAATTATAAGACATTCCAAGAATCTTAGAGAGTTAAAGAATCTTAAGTTTGACCAAATTTATATGATAAGATAATAATATTTATGACACCAATTAAGTATCATTAGATTCTTCATTAATTATATTTTCATAGTATACCTATTTGATGTTATAAATTTTTATAATTTTCTTTATAATTTTGATTAAACTTAAAATGCTTTGACTCTCCGAGATTTTTGGAATGCCCTGTAATTTAGAATGGAGGGAGTATCCATCTCCGGTCCTTTTCTTCCTTTCCCATGTCGGGCACATGCGCGCGCAAGCATTTTCTTTCTCCCGCATATGGGGCGCGGGTGGGCACTCTGGGCAGCGACAGATCGATCTCGTCGGCGCCGCCGCTGCCTCCTCGGCCGCGGTCGTGTTTAGATGCCTGAATTGGGTTGCCCGAATCACTGTTGAACATTGTAGCAATTTTGTTTTTATTTGCTAATAATTGTCCAAACATTGATTAATTAGGCTTAAAATATTCGTCTCGCAAAGTACAACAAAACTGTACAATTAGTTTTTGATTTTATCTACATTTAGTACTTCATATATGTGCTGGCATTTTGATGTGATGGAAAATTTTCTTTTTGTATAGTAGAATTTAGAGGTGAATTTGAGAACCTAAACAAGACCCGCGTCGATGCACCCCGGCACGCCCTAGCTACCTCGACGTCGCGTCCGTGTCCGATGCGCACGCGAGCGGCGAGCCGGTGGGGCGAGGAGGATGTGCACCAGCACCACAAGGGCCCGAGCGGGCGCGTCGTCAACACAGCACAAAAGAGAACAAGCGGGCGGGGCCATTGGACCAAGAATCCGTTTTGAGCGAGGATCGAATACGGCCCGACCAAGCTAGCGGCCCCAACACGCCACGCGACAAAGGGTTACTGGGCTGCAAGCAAATGTAACAAACTTGGCTGGGCTGCTCCAAGGCTAGATTCTTAGGGGGGAAAAAAGTAAGTTATGAATTTTTAGAGAAAAATGGTAGTATTAGTTTTGCAAGTTTTTGATTCAAAATAAATAAGTTATGAATTTTTAGAGATTATTAAAACATTTTTATTATTTTATACAAATAAATATAAGCCTATAAAATCCCAAGAAAAATACTGGACAAAAATTGGGATGTTATAAACCTAAATAAAATATTTAGATCTTGTGAAAGTATATCTCGAAGCTTCAAGAAATTATATTTTGCTCCATGAAAATATAAAATTATCTAGCAAATCTAGAAAATTCCCCAAAAACTTTCTAAAGTCTAAACATGTTTTAAGAAGTTTCCACAACTAAAACATAAGATTCAATCAACACGGATGCATTTATTTGAATACATTCAACATTAATATAAGTTGCATTCATACTAGTTGCATCTCATAATTTTGTAGCCAGAATCTTTTAAAATGTGTTTAGACATTGAATATATTGTTTTAGGAAATTTCTCAATTTTTGTGGATATTTTCCCATATTTATAGAGTTATGAGTTAAACCTAAACTTTGGAAGCTTCAAGCTAGATTTTCAGGAGCTCCAACTATGTTATTTAGGCTTCATCTCCCAATCTATCTCTAATTTTTTTCTCAAAATTTCTACAAGCTTAGAGATATTTTTACAATTTAGGCTATGCATTTTTTGCTGAGTCTAAATCATACTTGCCTTTAATTGTCCTCTTGAGTAAACTTAGTTCCTCAGCAACATCACTATCCAAGTCTCTACAAACTGTTCAGTTCCTCACCACTTTTTAAAATTTAAATTTTGTATCATCGTACATCATCTCTTGCAGATATGTGGTTGTCCTTTTAGACCTAAAACATTGCCGAAATCTAAGAAGGATGCTCATGTATGTTGGAACTACTACTGCTTCAAGCAACCGCTAGACAGTGTTGTCATTGCGCCAACATCCATTGGCGCCTAAGGCTTTCCAAACAAAAAAAAAACTAAAGCATAAATAATGTCAATGAGACGCCGATATCAGGCCTGCTACCCATGCCATTGTATCACGTTATTGTAGGCCATGTTGTGATGATGATGCTTGTGACCAGTTTCTCATAAAGAAAAAAGATGAATAATGTCCATTGTGGTTCTTGGGAGATTCTCCCACATGTGTAGAGGGGATTCAATGGACCAATTTCACATAATAAGATATCAAAACTCAGAATACTTTTTATGATTTATTATAATATTGTCTACTGGAATATTTTCTTCTAGACCACTGCCATGAAAACCTGATGATCAATGTAATGAATCCAGCCAGTATTGTTGTTTCTTCTTCATCAATGTCGATTGCGATGCTAAAACGCTCCGGCCAAGAACAAGGAAAAATAAACGACTCGATGGCCTTAAGACTACAACAAGTAGACAGGCGGAGATGGCTAAAGTGGTGGAACTCGAAATATTCACAGCCAGGGCAACTATATGTGTGTATTAAAAAGCCAAATTGGTCTTCATACCAATAGATAGCAATAGGAGCGTTTGCTGTTTTTCTTCTCCGCAACTTATTTGTAAAGAAGTCCTTGAATAGCTTGAGTAATGACTCTTTATTTAATCTAAGTTGTTACATCATCATAAATTCAAAGGTGTAGAAATTTTGCCTTTATTACTAATTATGTTTTACATGGACTTTTTATTTAGACATTTTTCTTTCCAAACTTGGGCATAAATCAAACTGCTAATTTTTAAAATTTAAATTCCAAATTTACTACTTCCTCTGTCCCAGATTATAAGACATTTTGGTATTTCTATATTCGTAGCTTTTACTATATATCTAGACATAATATATATATCTAGATACGTAGCAAAAACTATGAATCTAGAAAAATCAAAACATCTTATAATTTAGAACGGAGGGAGTATTTATTAATTGTATTAAGCATGGACTTTTTGTGTAATTTAAGCCGTAGGAGCCATTGATCTTAATGACGTTAAAATCCTGGATATACAATCTTTGGTATGGTCGAACTATCTTAGCTAGAGAGGGGGACACAAACATGAAGTGTACCAAACTTTGTTTTGATTAGACTGCTTCTGCAAGCGTGACCGATGCATGAAGTCACCGGGAGACATCAACTACGGGTGACTAAGACGGAATCAGATCGGCTGACTTCACAACGTGCGATGTATGGCTGCAGTCACGGAAATCAGATCGTCCGTTCGCATCCAACGGCAAGAGCCTCCACGCTTAGCAGGCCACGCGACTAGTCCAGCCCATCGAAGCCCACGCATTCTCTCTCGAAAACAAGAAAAACAAAGCACACGCAATTGTGGGAACACATCCGCCGGCGACTCGTCCTTTTCCTCCGCCGGCGGTGACTCGTCCTTTCCCTCCATTGCTGCCTTCCTCGTCGATCGACCCTGAGGTTCCGCTTTCTGCAAGGTCGCACATCCTGTGCATCTGACTTCCTTGCCTCCTCGTCACCTCGGCACCAGGTGGCGGCGTGCCGGTTGCTGCCGCTCCCCTGGCTGGTCCTTTTGTGTGGGGAGGGGGGTTTCCTTGCTCATCGCCAGCACGGCCGTCGCCGTTTGCCTGCCGCCCATGTTGTGCTCAGGCCGCATCGCTTTTCCTACGCACACCTGAATCACAGTCGAGGTGGAGCCCCTGATTTGTGAGCTTCACCTGCACTTTGCAGCCATAGAGTCAGAGCAATTTTCAGTAGGTTGCAATCAGAGCAATTTTCAGAACAAGTGCTTGAACTGGGAACATCAAGATGCCATGATGAGGTGGTCGCGCTTGGATTGTTGAAGACTTGTGTTTTTGAAATTGTGCTTGCATTGTGTACCAGTTGTGCATGACATTAGATAGGAAGCACAGATCATAGCAATTTATGCAAACTGTAATTGTGCTTGAATGTTATGATAATATTGGAATATAGAAAAGGTATTGCTGATTTTTGAAAGTTTAGATGCTGCATAAAGATGTCCTTGTACTCCTGCTTCTAGTATCAAGTGCATATGAGGCTGCACAAAATGTGAACTCGCTGAACTTTACAATCCACCCATAAAACCAAAAGCTACACAATTCCATGCTGCATATATCTAAAAGGTCACCAATCTGCAAACCATAACCACCAGACCAAAAGCTCCAAAAAGCACCTCCTACTAGAAATCAGCATTAAGATCACCAGTGCTTTCTTTCTGCATAATAAAAGAACAAAATAGACATGAAAAATGTTCACTTGGAAATATTACCATCAATAGCTGAGACCATGTATTGATAGCCAAGTATGGTTCAGACGTCCCTTCATTGGGCCATGAAGTGCTAGGAGGAATATCCTGTACTGCTGTAGTTTCTTGTGCCAATTCTGTAGTCTCTTGTGCCTTTCGATAAAAGAAGAGAATAAAAAATTATATACAACTAAACATTTTTACAATAAAAAAATCAAGTTTTTTGGTGCTAATACATACTGCTAAACTCTTATCCTTCTTCTTGCTGCGTTTCTTTGCAAATTTGCCTTCTTATCGAGCCAGGTTCTTTTGCGTTTTGAGGTTTTTGTTTGGACCTCCTTTGGGTTCATGCGTGCTGCACTTACCAAATCACTTGAGGGAGCAATATTCATGGGAACTGTGACTGCCTCCACATGATTAGTGCAACCAATAATTTCTTCTTCAACTTGCTTACTAAGAATGTCAAGTGTATTGTGTACTAATAAGGTGCACCCTGGATGACTGGCAGCTCTATGTGCTAAATTTAGAAATTTGCGGATCATATCCTTGTAACAAAGCATTTCGTCTAATCTAGGATTCTCTATTATGTCTCGGCCATGGCTGTCCTATATTGTTCCGCTACGTGCTTCACGTGTCCAGCGCTTCAATACATATTGTGTGGGTAGTGATTTAATATTCATCAAATCAAGGACCTTTAGAGCATGTGCACACAATATTTCAATTCTACTAAACTACCCACAACTGCAGGTACTGGTTTGTTCTAAAGGATCACCAATAACTTTATACTCCTTCTCCAATGTACAAGTTCCATCAAAATTCCCAATTGACACAAGATATTCATGGTTGCCTTCTAATGTCGTGGTGCATGCTGCCATGGACCTTTCATATTCACCTTGAAAAGTTTCGAATATTATCCGTGTGTACAGCTTGCTACCTTGGATTAGCATAGGTGTCCTCATTTTGATTCT
This sequence comes from Saccharum hybrid cultivar R570, assembly GCA_038087645.1. NCBI lineage: Eukaryota > Viridiplantae > Streptophyta > Magnoliopsida > Poales > Poaceae > Saccharum > Saccharum hybrid cultivar. The sequence goes on along the minus strand of JAQSUU010000190.1, from coordinate 3,496,995 downwards.
AGGTAATTTTTTTCTTGATTCAAATTCGGAATGCAGCTCATTATTTCTTTTATCTTCCACCAACCTTTCAAAATGCTTAAGAAACCGAATTATATCAAAGTCAGATTTTAAATGTCTCTTGAGGTCGCTATTTAGACTCTCACTCATTGTATGCTTCTCATGCCTAATGTTAACACATCCTTCATGAAACATTCAGTCTATTTTTCTTTCAATTTGTATATACTATCCAACCAAGTTTGCTTGCTCGTCTTTGTCCTCAGCATGTTAAATTCATGTTCAAATGTTGCCTCATCTTCATACCCATACATACATGCACTAAAATATGAGAGAACACTGGATTCTTCCTTGCTGCCTTCATCTACATTTTTGGGAGAAGATCTTGTTTTTTTTTCTTGCTGCCCTCAACCACATGTTTAGGAGAAGCACTTGATTCTTCATTGTCAGGTTCAGCTAGATGTTTGACAGCATTCTCGTAACGTGGAATGTACACAAACCATGCCATGCTTCTAAAAACACCTCCTTAACTACTTTTCCCATTACATAATCTTGATCATTATAGATTGTTTTTTTGTTTTCCATTATGTGCTTTTAGGAAGGTCTAAAATAACCACTTGAATGACTTAAATGTCTCGTCATACATTAGAGTAGCACCAAAAACCACTGTTTCCCTAAAATGATTGAACCCAACAAATACACCAAAAGGCCTACTCTCCCTGTTTGTTCCAAAAGTAGTGTTAAAACTAACAACATCACAAAAAATATGCATAGTCAGTGAGCATTTTAGCATTAGTCCAGAAAATATTTGCTATTTGTTCTTCCAGGTCCATTTACAATGCATATTGGAATGATGGGTTCTTAGCAATTTTTTCCTGAAAGTACATAAGCATGCTTCCTGCTTGACCATATGCCATCTCCCGTTGCCGCTTCCTCGTAAATAGTTCTTGTGATCACGGAGTGTGTAACTGAGATTAAGTGAGCCACCAACTTGGATAGTAGCCAACTCATGTACTAATTTGGACCAAATTCCTGCATCATCACCTATCTCAATCTCAAAACCTTATAAATCTAAAATTTTCCTTTGAGACACCATCAAATATGAGATTTGTGGCAACTGAACGACATCGGCATGCGCAAAGATGATCGACACAGACGTCCTGCTACTACTCAACCATATAGCTCCTTCTCCCACCAATTAACCAATGTAATGCAAAGAAGGGCATGGCAAAATATACGTCGATGACCCCCGTGACCCCGTCCCCCGCGTCGTCCCACCCGGGGCGACACGGGCGGAACCACCCTCCGCCGCCGCCAACACCTCCCCCCCCAGCCTCCACTTCCTCGCCGCTGCCAGAGCGCGCCGCCGGAGGCTCGTGCACGCGCAAGGAAGGCAGCGGTGAGGCTTCTCCCCGAGCGGTGGTTTACGGCGGCTGCTCGAGCGTCGCCAGGCTCGTCGACGGCGGCAGTCCCGGCGTCGATTTGGTGTCCTGGCGTCGATTCGGCGTCCCGGCGGCCGGATCCGGCGCTCCTTGGGGCAGATCTGTTGGAGCACCGGCGGGGGTCGCTGCTCGTCGCGTGGAGGGGCGAGCGGTGGGTCAGTGAGGTGGCTGCAGGGCTTCGGCTGTTCTGGTGGGCGCACATTTGGCTCCGGCTCCCCTTTCCCGTGGCTGCAGTTGGTGCCGCCCTTGCAGATTCGGCTGGAGCTCGCCGTGCGGGCAGTGTTGCGGTTGTTGCGGCATGGGGTGGCGGTAGAGGGCAAGGGCGGCGCTTCTTCAAGGCTGCTGTTTCGGTTGTGTTGGAGGTGGCAAGCACCGGTGAAAGCCACGTCGGATCTGCCGGCAAGACGACGGCGACGTCTTCGGGTGCCGCTCACCTCCTTGGAGGCGTTGTCATGGTGCTCTCCCACTCCGGCCGACTGCAGTGGCGCGTCGGCTGTGCCGTGGTGGTATGGCTGACAGTAGCTTGCTTGGATGCGTGCCAGTGACGCCGTGGTGGTGTGGCTAGCAGTAGCCAAGCAAGGGCGCCAGTGGCGCCATGGTGGCGTGGCTGGATGAACCTGGCTGCTTCTTGGAGGGCATCTGGTTGTGGCTTGGTGTGGCGCGAGGAAGGCGCATGGGGGCTGTGGAGGTGGTCGTGTGGTGGCAGCGAGTGGGCGGCATGGCGCGGTGAGGGCAGCATGCTGGTGCGCCTTGACAGTCTGGGCGGCTTAGGGCCGGCGGAGGTTGCTGGTGGATGTGCGTGGCATGGTTGTTGCAGGGCAGGCTCGATAGGGGTTGGGTCGATGGTGGGCTGGGTGATCTGGGGCTTCTTCTGATCCCGGCCCTTTTCTCCCTGCCATCTACCTTCCCTCTTCCTCGGGTCAGGGCTTTCGCGGTGGGGCTGGCCGGTTCTTCTTCCGCTGGCCGGCTTTGTCGGTTCCGGCAGAGGGCGGACTTTTCGGCGGGTTTCTCCCGACGCTTCTCCCGGTCGACGCCTCTAGGGGCGGTGGTTGGGCGAGGCTGCTGCTATTCCTTCACTACAGGTCTCCGGCGGTCTCTAGTTCCATTGGCCTATCTCCGTCTGGACTGTTTGGTGTCGCCCGGCAGGTCTTTGCTTGTTTTTTCTCCTTTCCTTGTTCTTGTTGGTTGAGTTGTTGCAAGTTGAGTGGAGTTGGCGCTGTGTTTTCGCCGGAGCTTTCGGTAGGTTAGTTGAGTTGCTGTTTGGTTGTTCAAGTTGGCTCGGTGATGTTCACCGGAGCTTCCTGTTGTGAGTAGAGTAGTTGGAGCTCTAAAGTTGTAGAGGATGAGTGGTTCGCTCTCCTCAGTGGGTGGTTTTTGGGCCCGGTTTCCACTCAAAAAACTGGGCCGCCACTTTGATTTTCTTTTAATCGTCTAATAAAAATAACGGCAAAGCTTTTGCCGTCCCTTCGAAGAAAAAAAATATACGTCGATGCGTGAGAGGAGCTTGCTATGTGTGCTGGGCCTCTCCATCCTGGCGACGAGCGTGAGCGGCGGCGATGAGGCCGCCCTGCTTGCTTTCAAGGCCGAGCTCACCATGGACGGCGACGCGCTGGCATCGTGGAACGGCAGCACCGGGTTCTGCAGCTGGGAGAGAGTGGCGTGCACCCGTGGTACGAAGCGGAACCCACCGCGGGTGGTGGGGCTGAACCTGCCCATGAGAGGGCTTGCCGGGACGCTCTCCCTGGCCATCGGGGAACCTCACGTTCCTGCAAGCACTGGAGCTGGGATTCAACTGGCTGCACGGCGACGTCCCAGACAGCCTCGGCCGTCTCCGTCGCCTCCGTCACTTGGACCTCCGCTACAACACCTTCTCCGGCAGGTTCCCCGCCAACCTGAGCTCCTGCGAGGCCATGGAAGAAATGTTCCTCGACGCCAACAACCTCGGTGGCCGCGTGCCTGCGGGGTTCGGGGACCGGCTGACGCGGCTCCAGGTGCTCCGTCTCAAGAACAACAGCCTCACGGGGCCTATCCCGGCGTCGCTTGCCAACATGTCGTCGCTACGCCACCTCGTCCTCGCCAACAACCAGTTCGACGGCCAGATCCCGCCGGGGCTCGCCAACCTCACCGGCCTCAGGGTCTTGGACCTCGCCGTGAACAAGCTCCGCGGCGCGCTCCCGCTCTCCATGTACAATCTGTCGTCGTTGAGGACCTTCCACGTGGAAGGGAACCGGCTCCATGGCAGCATTCCCGCCAACGTCGGCAGCAAGTTCCCCGCCATGGAAGACTTCAGCCTTGCCAACAACAGGTTCACCGGACGCATCCCTTCTTCCCTCTCAAACCTCACCACTCTCACAAGCCTACAGCTCTCGATCAACAAATTCACTGGACTTGTGCCTCGCGATATCGGGAGGCTGGAGCATCTTCAGTACCTGTACTTGTCCTACAACCTGCTTGAAGCAGACGACACGGAGGGCTGGGAATTCGTCGCTTCGCTGGCCAACTGCAGCAACCTGCTGCAGCTGAGCCTCAGTTACAACTCCTTCAGTGCGCAGCTCCCCAGATCGGTGGTAAACCTGTCAACCACGCTGCAGTATCTCTATTTGTCAGACTGTGGCATCTCGGGCAGCATCCCGCAGGGCATCAGCAATTTGGTTGGGCTAACCATACTTGATTTTGCAAACACCTCAATATCCGGAGTGATCCCGGACAGCATCGGTAAACTAGCAAACTTGGTTCAGCTTGGCTTGTATAGTGCCAGGTTATCAGGCCTCATACCATCTTCACTTGGAAACCTTACACGGCTTAATGAGATTATTGCATACAGTAACAGCTTGGAAGGACCAATCCCCGCAAGCCTTGGCAAACTAAGGAACCTGTATCTCCTTGATCTGTCAGAGAACTACCTGTTAAATGGTTCAATTCCCAAGGAGGTTTTTCTGTCATCCCTTTCTGTGAACCTGAATTTATCACACAATTCATTCACAGGACCCCTTCCGTCAGAAGTTGGTAACTTGGTTAATCTCAACCAGTTGATCCTGTCAGGGAATCAGTTGTCCGGCCACATACCAGATACCATCGGCAATTGCCTAGTACTAGAGTCCTTGATGCTGGATGACAACATGTTTGCAGGAAACATACCACAATCTATGCAGAATGTAAAGGGGCTCCGGGAACTAAACCTGACCGTCAACAGATTGTCAGGTGAGATACCAGATGCCCTTAGCAACATCGGCGCCTTGCAAGGGTTGTATCTAGCGCACAACAACCTGTCAGGACCGATCCCAGCATCTCTACAGAAACTAACGTCGTTGTTGGCATTTGATGCATCCTTCAATGATTTGCAGGGTGAAGTGCCCAATGGGGGTGTTTTCGGCAACTTGACTGCCATATCAATAACCGGAAACAGCAAGCTGTGCGGTGGAATACCTCAGCTTCGCTTGGCCCCATGCTCCACGCATCCAGTAAGAGATAGCAAAAAAGATAGGTCAAAGGCTCTGATCATTTCTCTGGCAACAACTGGAGCAATGTTATTGCTAGTTTCAGTCACTGTAACTATTTGGAAGCTTAAGCAAGGACCGAAGAGTCAAGCGCCACCTACAGCAGTTACTCAGGAACACTTCCAAAGAGTTACGTATCAGGCCTTCTTGAGGGGAACAGATGGACTTTCAGAATCTAACTTGCTTGGCAAAGGAAGATATGGCTCGGTTTACAAATGCAGTTTACAAGGTGAGGATACACCAACACCAGTGGCTGTAAAGGTATTTAACCTTCAGCAATCAGGGTCTTCTAAGAGTTTCCAGGCTGAATGTGAGGCGCTGAGAAGGGTACGCCACCGTTCTCTCATAAAGATCATCACACTCTGCTCAAGCATAGATAACCAAGGTCAAGATTTTAAGGCACTGGTCATGGACCTCATGCCCAATGGGAGCTTAGATGGGTGGCTTCATCCCAAGTACAGAACCTCCACTCTAAACAATACTCTGAGCCTAACTCAAAGGCTAGATATTGCTGTCGATGTCATGGATGCTCTGGACTATCTTCATAATCAGTGTCAGCCACCAGTTGTTCATTGTGATGTCAAGCCAAGCAACATCCTTCTAGCAGAAGATATGAGTGCCCGAGTTGGAGACTTTGGCATCTCAAGGATCCTGCTTGAAAGTGCAAACAGAGCTGGGCAAAATTCAAACAGCACGATTGGAATAAGAGGCTCCATTGGTTATGTTGCTCCAGGTAACTAACATTAATTGTTGCATTCTGTTTAGCATTACCCTAGTTCCTTCATAAATATTGCATCTTGATTATTGTAATTAAAAACTTTGCTTAACTGCAGAGTATGGAGAAGGTTTTCCAATCTCAACTCTTGGTGATGTTTATAGCCTTGGGATATTGCTACTTGAGATGTTTACGGGTAGGAGCCCGACAGACAATATGTTTACAGGATCATTAGATCTTCATAAGTTCTCGGAGGCTGCTCTCCCTTACAGGATCATGGAGATAGCTGATCCAACAATATGGGTGCACAATGACGACAGCGATAAGATCACAAGAAGCAGAGTTCAGGAATCTCTGATCTCTGTCATTAGGATTGGCATATCCTGCTCGAAGCAGCAACCCAGACAGCGCATGCCGATACGAGATGCAGCCATTGAGATGCATGCAATCAGAGAAGCAAACCTGATGTTCGCCAGTTCTCTTGTAGTGGAACATGAAGGTGACACGCTGATCGATAGGACATGCACCAACTATTAGCAGTTACTACGTCTGAAAACTTGCCCCGAAACTCCGTTAGCTTGCTGAAAAGCTACGTCTAAAAGCATTGTTCGATGATTTGTTGTGAGAGAAAAATACTGTTCATTGATTGAAAAAGTACGGCTTATAAGACAAGCGAACAGAGATGACCACTTACAAGCTATAGCGAGTGCTTGCAAGTGGATTTATATACGTCTGAAAACATAGCTGCTATACCAGGAGCAACTGAACGTGCTACCCAGTATATATCCATTCGTTTCTTTAACACATACAGTAACACTATGTTTGTTTGATATGGATTGTTTGATGACTGTGCGGGCTAGACAATCGAATGCAATTGTCTAGAATAAAAATGCGTTCAAGTGGGCGAGAACTTTATATTGATAAAATTAAGATATGTAAACCTGGAACACACCATGCAGTCTCACTTTGTAATGAAGGGAACAAAAAAATTATATTGGAACAAATGTTTTGTACACTAGGAACAAAATCTTATTAGAAGAGTGTTAAAAGGAGCCACCACGTTAATCTGGAGAGTCCAGATATTACCACCTTAATTAGAAAAAAAAAGTTATATATATGCTATTGGATTTTATGATGACCTAACAGCTTAATTTACACAAAAGGTTCATGCCTAATACAACTAATAAATAGTAAATTCGGAATAATAAATTTAAAAATAGTAGTTTGATTTATTTCCGAGTTTGGAAAGAAAAAGGCCTAAATAAAAAGTCCATGTAAAACATAATTAGTAAAGGCAAATTTTCTACACCTTTGAATTTTATGATGATGTAACAACTTACTCCCTCCCCCTTTATATCTGTCGCTGTTGGTGTGTGTGCCACAAGTTTAACTCGATTTATAGAAATACGTGCAAAATTTATATCTCCAAATAAATTTATTAAAAATCTATATTCAAAGATCTTTCCAATGATACTAATTATGTATTATAAACATTAATATTTTTTAATACATATCTAGTCAAAAGTTGTTTATCGGGAAGCGCAAACAATAGATATTTAGGGACAGAGAGAGTAGATTAAACAAAGAGTCATTCCTCAAGCCATTCAAGGACTTCTTTACAAATAAGATGCGGAGAAGAAAAACAGCAAATGCTCCTTTTGCTATCTATCAGTATGAAGCCCAATTTTTGTTTTTTATACACACAGATAGTTGCGCCTTGGGCGTGGATATTTCCAGCTCCACCACTTTAGCCACTGCCAATTTCAATTTTGTTGTTCAACCGAGCAAAATCCAGCTCCGGACCCCACAAAGATGAGGGGACCTCTCACCCCTAATACGCGGGTTGTGTAAGAGCATCTCCAGCAGTTTCCCAATACCTTTTCCTATCCCTATAAAACTGTTATATTAGGGACGGCTATATTTTTTTCTTGCTCCAGCAGTTCTCTAATACCTTTTTTTGTGGTCACCAATATTTTCCCCATCTTCCCTTAAAGAAAGAAAGAGATACAACTCTCCCAATACCATGGGGACCGTCCATACTATCATTTTTCAGTCATATTTTCTCTTACCCTCCTATAGGACCCACCTTCCGTATGGGTATTGAAAGAGAGATTAGAATACTGCTGCAACAACTCCCCAATATTAACAAAAAGATAATATTGGGCTACCCCATTACGTGTATATTGGGGAAAAAATATTGGGAAACTGCTGAAAATGCTCTGAGAGAAACAAATCAGCAAGAGAAAGGTCCACCCACCCATCCACCCCACCCACAAGAAAAACATTTTCTCCTACCACTGAAGATGCTCTTAGCCCTTTGGCTTTGAGACTATGATTCAATGGAAAAAGCATACAAAGATTATGTTGACAGTCTTCTGGAGTCATGAACTTTTGATGTCCATGTACTAAAATTTCGTAATACAACTCCAAATTTAAGGAGAAAGAACCTTATTACAGAGTACAAAACAATGGCCAAAGGACGTCATGGGTGCTACAATTACAACACTCCAAACATTAGTCGACATAAGAGCTACATGGTGTATTATCTACATATATACCTACGATTAACTTTGGGTGCTCAGCAGTCATCACCAGCCATATACAGGGTGTTGTACTTGAGGAGGCAAGAGACCCATATCCACACAGTGCTGCTTATCGTAATCCCGGGTACCTGGAATGGCTCCGGTTGCCAGCCTGAGGACCTCATTGCCAGTTAAGCATCGATGGGCAAACGCCAGACCGCCATCCATGATGTCAGATAAATTAGGCTGTGAGGTTCTTGTATTCTTTCTATTCCTACCTCGTCCAGGCTGAGCAGCCTCATTGTTCAGAACCTTGTCAAGGTCTGAGTACTCCATGAATCTCTCGGTCGCTGCCTCCCACGAAAGGTTGTATCTTTGCTCAGGGGTTAGCGGCTGGGGTTCTCTATCCATTGCCTCTTTCACTCTCGCAACAAACTCCTCTGAAGTCTTGTATGTCAAGCAGTTTGGAAATGACATGAAAAACTCGTTTGAAGGATGTTCTGCGCAGATGACAAATTTCCCCATCGCAAGAGCCTCTGCTGTTGCTGTGCACAGGACATCACTAATGCTCGGATTTATGAAAACCTTGTACCTGAAAATAACACAAACAGCGAGTGACAGCATCAGTAATCAACAAAAAAAAAAGTGGAGTACAGAATTAATTGAGCATTAACAACCCCTTTATAGTTTAATGATTGATACATTACCCATGGAGTGAATTATCAGCATGATCCCTTCCCTTGAAAAAATTGAGACTCAAATCCAACTTCCTGGCAGTAGATTGAACTTCTTGCGAGTCCTCACCACTTCCATATACGTCTAACTTGAATCCTTCCAAGTCGCTTTTATGTTTAGCCATCAAATCTATGAGTTCCCTATAACCTTTGGCCCAAACCATCTTCCCGAGAAAATATGCTCCCTTGGAAAATGGCGGCTCTCCACTCTCCCTATTGGCAGTTATTTTCTCTCCAATCTTCAAAAACTTTGGGTTAACGCCATGAACATTGCAAACTATAGACTTTGGTAAATCTTGAGTTGCTGCAGAGAGACGTAAGACCTACACATGGATAACACTAGGAGTGTTCATGGTCATTCGTGTAATTAACAAAAACAACTAAGCTAGACAAAGTACCTTGTCGCAGTATGCTCTGGTCACCCAATTGTTGATGTGTTTAACTAGAAAAGCCTGAAGCGCTCCATTCTTCTCTCTCTTGATATATTCCAGGTAGTTTGTATGAACTACACCAACAACATGGTTGAACTTGTCAGTCCAGCGTTTCCCATGATGATACCAATTGAGATGTTCTGGTTCTTCCAATATTGCTATATCAGCTTCTCTTGACGGTATGAACTGAGACGTATCACCAGCAGGAATGATACTACGCCGCTCTTTTGAGAACTGTAAGTAAAGCATATAACATGTCAATATCAAGTCATTGAAAATATCAAATTCGACATAAGATGCATTAAATGGCAACCTTGCCAGGATAAAAGGATATCTTGAAGTTTGATTCAAATCCTAGTCTTTCCTCCAGCCAGCTCCTTATATAAGCTTCCTGCTCTTCTGGTGAATTGAAGGTCCTATTTGGGTATACCAGTTCTTGGTCTGATTTGCAGAGCCAAGGCACTACCAGAGTCACATCTTGTCTAGTACCTTTTGCAAGATATGCTGCACGGAACAATGGATTAACTGCTGTTCCTGTCATCCAAGGTAAACTTGCTGTGGTGACTACGGCCACATGTCTTTTATTGTCTGAGACCTCATACTTTGCAGGATCACTCCAGAAACCATCATCAGCATGATAACCAGTACTTTGAAGCACGCTTGCGATTCTCAAGTCAAGTTCGTCTGATGACTTATCATTTACATGCAAGGATGTGTCTTCTGAAAGGGAATGATTTTGTTTTCTACACAATGCCTCCACTAGTTTGTCACACTGATCTGAACAGTATGAACATATACGAGGGTCAACTATTGATAAACGGAAGAAAATAGTATAAAGGTGCCTGTTAATGATTTTTATGTATACCTCTCCGTACACCAAGTTGATCCAAAAATGGTTCAGACTGCCTTACTAGATTTGCCAGTATTTCAGGTAGATCCAGTGGAGGGACTTCCTGCATCAAGCACTAAGGTTAAGTTAACAACAATATATACTACGTAATGAAATATCAAATATCTTTGCGCTTGCATTATCAGGTACTATCAAATATCTAGACAAATGGTTGCTGCTTTCTTTTGGAAAGTTTCACAGTTCAGTGTTCATATCAGGCACAAGCACAAAGTATATACTTCAAGATCCAATGCACAGATAATATAGTATAAAAGGAAAGTCTTGGTGCCCATACAGTTTTTAGAAATCACCATCCACCAATAAAACCAACCAAGGGAAAATTAATGCCCAGAACACAAAATTCACCACAACTATGTCTGACAAAATCAAATTATGCAACTTCTCATCACCATAATTAGAGTGGTTTTTTGGGCTTACCTTGGATCCTTGAGACTCCATGTTGAATGATTTCTGCACCAAAAATGAGTAACTATAAGGCTCACATAACCCAATATAAGCGAGCTTTAGCAGTTGAGTATAAATATTGGACATGATAATTCATTTGAGGTTTGCTCTATCACCAGCTTGTCAGTTGAGCAGAGATTTGTCACAAGGTTAATGCAAATTTTAAGCAACCGCAACTTAAATCTGATCACCACTCCTCTTCCATTGAAACAAGGGACTACAGAATAAACACTTGCTTAGGAACCGAAATTCATGCACATAAATGAAACTGAATAATCCTGGTAAAGGTCAAGCATTTACACTTGGGGTTAAATATGTTTTTTTCATTTGCTTCTTTCAATACTAGCATTTATCATCTCACAAGTCATAAGTAGGCATGATAACGTTATCCATGCTTTCGCCGTAGTCATTTAATGATGCCTACATTCAGGAGCTGCTCTGCAGTTTCTTGATATAAATGAAGTAACTAGTGCCAGAGTTCATCACGATTGCATATGATCCTTACTCCCAGTCTGCTTGGTTAAGATTATTCTTTAGAGCCTAGTCACATACTCACATATGAGACATTGAGTTACGTTGGTTCCTAAAAAAACAAATTCTACAAACTTCCCAGGGGATCAAAGCAGGCCCAGCAACATTTTGCTCAATTAATTAGAATAATCAGCGAGATGGATATGCAAAATTACCAGGCTGGACTTGAATTTCTCAACGAGCTCGCCGGTACTGCGCAACCCCTCAAAAATCTCGCTGGTCTGGCTCCGGCGCTCGAACTCCTTGATGCCGTCGCGTATCATCCTGACCACCTCCCACTCCTTCCCCTCTTCCGCCTCCGCCTCCCCGTTCCACACCGCGCGCCTCCACCGCTCCCCGCCGTCCACTTCAGAGACGATGGCGTTGCGGATGGCGGTGATCCCGGAGAGGTCGACGCGCGCGCGCGCGGGCCCCCCCGCCCCGCGCGGCGCCCACCCCTCGAGCACCCTGCGGCCGAGCTCCCGCTCCTGCGACGCGTAGCGGCGCCGCAGCTCGGAGATCTTGGGCTGGATCCGCGTGCGCACGAACTCGAGCTCGGCTATGGGCGCCCCCGCGGCGAGCGGCGGCGGCGGCGCGGAGGTCAGCGCGGTGGAGGCGGATGCGAGGAGGTTCTCGAGCTCGCGGTCCGCGAGCGTGCGGAGGGAGTCGGCCCGCGCGCGCATGAGGCGCAGGTCGGCGGTGGCGGAGTCCCGCACCTCGCGCCACCCCTTCGAGAGGAACGAGAAGGCGCTGTCGTCGCCCCGCCCCGTTCCGAAGCCGCCGCCGCCGCCGATGGAGATCGACGGACGCGGCGACGCCCTCGCCTCCATGGACAATTCTCCTGAATGGGCGCGGCTAGGGTTTTGGCGTTTTGCTGTTTGGGAGTCGCGAGAACCGAAAGTAGCGAGACAACACGCGAGGTGTTGGGAAAGAGGAAGAGAGGGAAGACGACGACGACGACGTCACGCGTTGATTCGGGCCGGACCGCGCGCCCGGAGGAAGGAAGAAGCCGCTAGGCGCGTTCTGACTTGGAGGTACCCGGGGCTGGCTCTGGCTGTGGGGTCGGCATGCCAATTGGAGGACTGAATCTGCGGGGCCCATGGAATCCGGGTTTGTGGTGAGGTGGCACGGTGCTACGGTGACGTGGGCGGACGTGCGGTCGAGAAGGGAGCGGGGGGAATATGCCAACCTCCGCGGCCTTGTGGGACGTGGGATCGTGGGATGATGCCCTCTTTCCGGAGCATCATGCCAGCGCCAAGCAGCCAAGCTCCAGCATCTCCAGCAGCCTCCCATTATTAACATCCAATGAGGCCTGGTTTAGTTCCTAATTTTTTTTTGTCTCCACCCATCACATCGAATGTTTGAACACATGCATAGAGTACTAAACGTAGACGAAAAAAAAACTAATTGCACAGTTCTCGGGGAAATCGCGAGACAAATCTTTTAAGCCTAATTAATCCATGAAAAACTTAAGTGCTACAGTAACAACGTGTGCTAATGACGGATTAATTAGTATCATTATGTTCGTCTCGCAGTTTCCTGACAGGTTCTATAATTTGTTTTTTTATTAGTATCTGAAAACTCCTCCCGACATCCTTCCGACACATCCGACGTGACACCCAAAAATTTTCTTTTCGTGAACTAAACGCAGCCTGAGAAGAAACTATTATTTTGGAGGTCTCGTAACTCCAGCAGTTCTCTAAATCCAACACTAATGAGAAAAAACAATTCTCAGTCTCTCAAATCATAGCCTTCCACCCCTTAAATAAAGGGGAGACCTCTCCTCCCCCAATCCACTATTTTTCTCATTATGGATTAGATTTTCTCATTCTGCTAGAGAGAAGACCTTTAAAATTTCAAAACACATTTTGTATCTCCCCCAATAACTAGTCTACGAGGTTAGAGTTTTCTCTTACTGCTGGAGATGCTCTAAGGGTAGCCTGCTTATTAGTCATCAAAAAGCAAAGCACAAGTAGCATCTCAGACTACTGTACACACAACGCAGGCAGTCGTTGCTTTTTGTTCAGTGTCCCTACCTTTTTCTCTCTCCTCTCTACGTGTCAGCTTTTACCTTTTTTTGCTCTCGCAAAACTAGTAGCTTCATACTTTATGTCAGTAAGGGGGTGTTTGGGTGGAGTGTTAAAGTTTAACGAATACTGTAGCATTTCCGTCTTATTTAACAAAAAGTTTCCAATCTTTTGAAGACCATTCTTTACTAATATTGTCAACTATTTTAGAACCCATTGCATCCTAATAAGTTAGAACAACTCCAGCTATATCAATTTGAAAAAATATTGACATCTATTTTATTACTATTTCATTAGGTGATTAAAGTTGACTCTACCACATTGTTTATTACTCTTGAAGACACTGATGGAATATAAAGTAGCTTAAAACAAACTCAATTCACAAACTCGGCCATCATGTGATTGCATTGAAAAAGAAAAAGTTGGGTGCTCCAATACAATGAAAAAGTTAGGTCGTTTGGGAGAGCTCCATCCTAGAATAGTAGCAGTATTCAAATGAGCTAGTTTAATTTCTCTCTACTCACAAAATGAGGTGGGAATCAATGAAGAAACTTATTTTGGCCTCATTAGTTCTGGCTTTTCCGTCAACTGTAGCAAGAGTGGAAACAACAAGGATTCCTATGAAACGAGGACTAAATGTGATTGGAGAGGACGAGGGGCTACATGGTCTCTAACATGATTTTTCCCACCCTTTTTGTGAAGTCATGGATTAATGGGAGAGGTGATAAGGATCAGGAGAGGCAAGCAAGCAAATTTTACATTGAAAATATAGAAATAGTAGAGGGACTCCAAGAGAGAGATTAAGTCATCCAGTCACCCAAAATTTCACTAGTCAAATCTTGCTCCCTCACATACAAGAAGAAGAAGGTGTACCTCTCCCACTCCTTCCCCTTTTCCACCTCTGCCTCCCCGTTTCACACTGCGTGCCCTCAAAGCTCCCCGTCGTCCACTTTAGGGACGATGGCGTTGTGGATGGCGGTGATCTCGGAGAGGTTGACACATGCAAAATGACCCTATTTATTATGTTCTATGTTGTATCTAAAATCAATATCTCTCTCATGCATATACATTGTAGTTTGCATGCGTCATGATTATTTATATGACATTGCATTCATATACGAAATGAAGCAACCGTGGAGGAGATCGTTGAGCCTGATGTCAAATTCACTACCGAACCCGAGTCTGTTGAGCCTCAAGTCGAGCACCGAGGTAGGCCCTTTTGCATTCTCTCCTTTTCAAAATGCATAATCGAATATATTACTTATGTGTGTTCATGCATACTAAAGTATGACTCGATCCCGTAATGCACCTTGTTGATACTAAGTCTTCGAATGACTCACTTCCATACCTTCAAGTGTTAATTGTTTATCCTTTCTAGAACATAACAAATACTTATTTTTCTTAGACCAATAGAAGTCAACTAAGTGATGGGTTTCTCACTGCTCGCACGAGATAAGAATTGCTTGATTAACTAACGAACATTAGGACAAAGCAAGATCTAAAACATGACCAAGGTAATGAATATATATGCGAGGTGTGGTGAGGGGTAGGGCCATGGCAAAATGGGTCTCTAGTGGCATATATTGCTTGGATTGGTTAAGGGTCGTTGCATCTGTCCTAGCGAATCTTGAACACCCCATGTATAGACCACTTGTTATATTTAGTATTGTGCTTGATTATGTAACCCCATGTATTTGGTGTTTTTTGGTACATGGAGTAGCTAGTACCATAGCACATCTTGGTCGTTCATTGGGCGACTTGGCCCTAGATGAAAATGTTGAGATGATGAGTTACCCCTTACATACCAACGAGTCAAATTGGTGGTAGCCTCATTCTCTAGTGGGTAGAAGAACTTGTACCCCTCATGCAGAGTAAGGATTGACTTAACCATTTCAGAATGTCACTATCATGGTTATGAGTACGTTCATGACTTCTGGCTTGTTGTGATGAAAGGACTCGTGGAAGATCGAGCTCCACCCCCATGGTAATGTTCATGTTTCCTTGCTATATCTATCGCTATGCATAGATGTAAATGATAGACAACATCTACTTTATGCATCAATGCTTTTATGCAAATCCACTTTATACCTTGTCAGAGCCTAATTGCATGTTCATCAGTTTATTATATCGATAAGTCCTGTGGAGTACACCCGTGTACTCAAGGCTCTATGTTTAAAATTTTGCAGGTGAGATGGCCTCGACCTACAACTATTTCTATACTCCCAAGCCTACCTATTACCAGGATTAGAAGTGAGGCATAGTCAGTATTAGAGACATTACCCATGGATGTGGCATGGTCCATGGTATATATGTATCTTTTAAACATTCGTATGATTAGCTTTCCATTGTAGTACTCAATGTGTGTTGAACAACTCATGTTGTAACTTAACTACTTTTATGTTAAAGTAAAACATGTGTGTGAGCTATCAACTATGTATGTCTACTTTAGCAACGAATCCTAAGCGTGTGCTCATAATGGATAGCATGTGTGGATGGTGCGATTCTAGAGACGATCGGAATAGTTGTGTTAAATCGAGTGTTGACTAAATGATGGCAACTTGATTTAGCATGATTAGTTAAAAGGGTTCCCATACCATCACAAAGCACATGCAAAAGACTAAGCCGACAGATCTCGAGATTGATCAAAACACAACGGAAGTCTCGTTGTCGACCAGTTGTCGTTTACTACTAAAAGAATAATAGTGTTATGTTTTGGAAATAAATCTATAAAAATAAACACTCGTACCCAGTTAAGGATTTGAACTTGATCATATAGATTCTAACATAAGGAACAAAACCACCGCTAAACAAAACCAAAGAAACAACAAACATTTAGCCCTCGGACGAAGACCACCTATATCTATATCTATATATTTAACTAGAAGGATACCCCGTGCGTTGCTGCGGGACTTTCTTATTAGAAATAAATTTTTAATATATAGCATTGTCATGGGTATTGTGCATATATATGAGCTTGGTTTGCATCTTTATTGCATCGGATCTCATAAAAATCAGTAATCTAATGGAAGAAAAGTCAATAGAATATTAGATCACATTTTAGAAGAATGAGATGACAAAACAAATAGCATATGTAAATGACTTACGTTGATAGATTAAAGAATAATGGTATATCTGTTACGTGTAATATTATGTGTAATACTATTATTCATGTAATTAATAAGATAAGAAAACACCTATAATGTGATCTGATAAGAAAACACCTATCGATCAAACTGTGTGTCTATGTATATCTCTTTATAGATAAAATGGATATATAATATATGGCAAAAAAAAAAGGAAGGCATACAACTACTCACCTGTAAAAATCCCTTTGGAGCTTCTCAGGTGCTCCGATCTGTGCTCGCAACTCGCAAGTAGCACAATACTAAGATTGGGTTGGACTATACATGTGCGCATGCTAGCAAAAAAAATCCATCAAAGCCCAACCATGCATCTTCCAGACCTCGTTCGGCTTTGCCCACCGAAGCTTCTACCTAGCATTTGCCGAAATCAGCAGCTTGTCTGCGAACGGATCAAGCTACGTCGATTGAGATCAGCTATCGACTTCTTCCCCACCTAATTCAACCTCATAGGATGGCAGGCAGCAGGAATGTAGAGAAAATCGGCGGGGCTCATTGAGGAAGCGTAGGACGTCGAGGTCCCACCGGTGATGGCTCTGAGGTGTGCCTACTAAGCTTCGCTGCTCCCGGACTCCTACTTCCTCCGCGCTCAAGTTGTTGAAGCACGACATGTACAGGTTTGCCTCCAATTTACCTTTGTGGCCTTCTCCATCCGCAAGAACTTGTCGGAGGCCACCGTCCACCTTGCCACCTCGGAGCTGCGTGCCTGCGTGTAATCGATGAATCAAAGGAGGAGGAAAGAGACTATCTTACAGGCTGACTCGATGGATACCGTCCACCTTGGAGCTGCGTGCATGCGTGTAATCGATGAATCAAAGGAGGAGGAAAGAGACTATCTTACGGGCTGACTCGATGGATTCATCAAATTTAAAGGCTGCCAGATGGTGTCGTGGGTAGAGAAAGGGAATTTAGGGGGTGTTTGGTTGGAGGAGTTAAAGTTTAACAAACACGGTAGCACTTTCGTTTTATTTGATAAAAAGTTTCTAATCTTAGACTAATTAGGCTTAATAGATTCGTCTCATAAATTACTTCTAATCTATGCCGACATGCATGCAATTAGTCTACATTTAATACTTCATGCATTTGAGTAAACATTGATGTGATATGAGTTAAACTTTAACATACTTAAACCAAACGGGCCTTAGACGGAGGGAAATCAAAGGACAGCCGGACAGGAAACAGAGAGCCGCATGAGCTGGTAACGAACGCTTGGGCTTCAAATGCATGATTCGGGAGCTTAGGGGCTTGTGGGACCCTTTCATGACGTGGCATCACGAAATCACAGAGAAATAGGCAGTGAGGTTTTGCTTTATAAGAGTATACTAGCAAATATACACGTGCGTTGCTACGGGATAAGGGTTGTGTGGTTGGAAACCGCTTGATCTTTCTTCTTCCTTGTCGGCGCCGACCCCACCCCTGCTCTTGCTTGCGCACACTGCCTCACACACCCCTCGGTCGCCACCCCATTCCATTGGTCTTCTAGCACCCACAGTTGGCAGCTGACACAGGATCACTACTCCACCAACCTTCCACGCCGCTCTACCCTAACCACAGGGCTCCTGTTGACTACTCTGGCACGACGCCCCCGCCGCCAGCCTTGCACAAACTGTCATCTCCCACCGTCCCGGTGAACGGTGCCCACGTCGTCTCTGCCACCATCACCGCCATGTTACGACCACTAACCTAAACCCTTTTGTACATTTGTCTGTTAGTGAAATCTCTCCTGGAACTGTGATCTCCGGCGCTAGGTGGCTCTTCTTCCTCTCCCGGGGCACGAACGCACGACCGATCACGTGTCTGAGTTTGCACTGGAAAAAATCTGCTAGCAATTGTACCCGTGCGTTGCTAAATGCGAGTCGTGGTTACTTCTATGAGCACGCATCATGAGTCCAGACTCTCATACGGGACAATGAGGGCGCGAGCGTATTTGGAAAGTAAAAAAAATGGGCTCATAATATATTTATTATTTATTATTTTTGTTTATAAGAAATTGTGGGAGATAAAAAAAAAAGAAATGCGAGTTATGTTGCATGAGCACGGACCATAAGTCTGAACTCGGCACACGGAGATAAGACGGCTAATCGTTTCATGTATAGATAGATCAAAATTCCTACGGTAGGTCAATTTTCTATAATCATATTTGGACTTGTAAAAAAATTATTAACAACAGCGTCACGTACTATCTTGGTTTTTCCTGCCCATCATACCACGTACGGTCAAATCATCATCGGCCAAAACGTCTTGCAAGCGGACTTTAGTCCAACAACTTTTTTCGTCACCGTCCGAAATAAAATAGAACTCCAATCTGGTTACGCCTTGGCTCATGGAAATCAAATACGAGGACTTGAGTCTAAGAAAAATAATGATGCAGGTCAACGTAGAGGTCATACTTGACTCATGTTCCTAAAATAGACGTATTTGAGATTGAATCTTGGTTTAGGAGGAGTCTTATGTAATCTTAGTTTAGGAGGAGTCTTACATCTTACATGTAGGTGGAAAAAAAAATCTTGGCGAAAATTTTACCTCTTTATTATTAGGTATAGATAAGATATTAAAGAGTCAAAATTTCATTCTATTTTTGAGGTCCACCTCTTGCTAACTACGCAGACAGTAGAAAGTTTCTTTAGTCCTGCCCTTTTTATTTTCCAAACTGTACTCTCGTACGTGATCAAGACTCATGACCTATGATCATACGAGTTAAAACAATTTGCATCTAGCGATGAACGATACAGAGTCTGATTCCACAACGTATTGGGTTGAACCCTCCGTATCTTATATGTAACCCAGACTTATGACGTATTGGGTTGTGACCTATGTATTTCATCTGACTCAGATTCATTACCGGTGCTCATGTGAGTTAGAACAACCAATCTAGCGATGGTACAGAGTTCCTATACGTATCAGATTTCCTGGCGACACACGGGCACGTTTATTAGTATAGATAAAAAGGAAATCACAAGGTACATTGAACAATTTAAAATTTAACTATATGACATAAAAATATTTAATCAAGTGACATTTGGAAAAATGTATTTTTTTAAAAAAAATACTATCAAAAAGTCAAAATTTAAACACATGTTTGGATCATTTAGACTAATAGCTAGTCGCGGAACTTTTGTTAGTCCATCCAAATACGAAGACAAACGAGTCTCAAACTTTGATCTAGTTTCTAACTAACGAATATAGTCCATTAGTTAACTACTAGCAAACATGTCCGTGGACATACAACTTGTTGAGTGGCCTGCAATTTGTAGATTTATGTAATGGTCACATGCAATTTGTAGATTTATGTAATGGTCGCGTTAT
The DNA here is from genome assembly GCA_038087645.1 of Saccharum hybrid cultivar R570. Classification (NCBI taxonomy): domain Eukaryota; kingdom Viridiplantae; phylum Streptophyta; class Magnoliopsida; order Poales; family Poaceae; genus Saccharum; species Saccharum hybrid cultivar. Next base: position 3,477,323 of record JAQSUU010000190.1, on the reverse strand, counting down.
CTACTCTAATACGTCTTGGAATCGAATTCCGTACCACCTAGATCTGAACGGTGGTAACTCGTATTCGTATACCAATTTGTTTTAAAATTAAGACTCCACCCAGTGGTTGGACACGTCATATTAACTCATACAACACGGAAAAGATATATGTTCCAATATGTATCTAGGTATAGATATAGATAAAACGGCTGGTCTTTCCTGGTTGAATCAGTAGATTCAAATCGTACAAGCATATTTTCTAAACCGGTTCGATCTACAAGCCAAAGTCCGAACCTAAAACATGTCGTCCTTTTCTAAACCAAGAAGAGACATATATTTTGTATTCAACCAATCACATGAAAAGGCTCCTATACAGATTACGTGTGCATACGTATACCAAATAAACAAGTCTGGTTGCCCTAAACTTTTTTAGGATTCACCCTTAATCCCGGCATGCATGCAAATATAACATATATTGTGGATACTTTAATTCCTTTTTGGTGTCTACATGTGTACCATGGCCGGCTGTTTTTTTTTTGGCTTGATGAGCTGCTTACGGACTTTTGTTGTTGTAAAACATACGGACTCTATCCTAGAAGGAAAGGAGAAGGAAGAATCTTAATCCTACTCCATTTGTACGGAACCCGAATAATCTTATAATTAGACTCCATATCCGTCTAGACGCGAACAATTATCGTCATGTTTGCTTGGCTGAAAACCACGGCTGAAAGTACTGCTCGCTGATTTGTTGTGAGAGAAAAATACTGTTTCTTGGCTGAAAAAGTACGGCTTATAAGACAAACGAATAAGATTATATTATATATATATAAGTCTAGATGGAAGAATACATGCCCGTGCGTTGCACCGGGGACATACAATTTATTACATAGTGTCATGTCAAGGTGCCCTGTTCGCTTGTCTTATCAGCCTGGCTTATCAACCAAGCCAACAGTATTTTTCTCTCATAATAAATCAGCGAACAATATTTTTTAGCCTATCTTATTTTTGTAGAATTTAAATGTGCTTGTCCAACCATATTAAATCAATTAAATCCAAGCTTGTAATTAAATACTAATCCCATAGGAGAAATTAAGAAGAAATTAACTCAACTAAAATAGGTGATATTTTGTGTATATATATTATGAGTTTAACAAAAGTAAGCAACAACCACATGTCCACACATGGGTCGCGATTGGGTTTGGATGTCAAGCGATGTGAACATGGCATTGAGTGGTGTGACGTCAATGAAACTTAAAACGGGAAGGGACCAACATTATTTCTAGTTTCCGTTGAAAACAAGGGATTTGCTATCGTACAGGTGTCTGCTTTTTTTTCTTCGGGCGATTGATCTCAGCTATTGGATCTTCATCCAACGCTCTAGCTCTGTCTCCTATTCATCTTCTTCTTCCCGTCACCTTGACTTTGTCTCTGTCTGCTGAGCGCGCACCCTGTCGCTGTCGTCGCCCACCACCCCGTCACCGCTTTCTTCTCCAAATCTGGCGAGAATGACTGCGACGCCCCCGCCCCAACCTGGACCGACCGCCTCCATCGTTGCCAGGACCCAAAGCCGCCCGCCCCTGTCCCTACCGTCTGGGCGCCCTGCCTCCCCCGGGGCCTCCTGCTTTTTCTAAGGTCACTGAATTTGGGAGAGAGGGAGAGAGAGGGAGAGGAGAAGGGCACCGGATTTGGGAGAGAGAGAGAGGTGAAGCTCATCGGAGTGGCATGGGCCACCGAAGAGAAGGAAGATGGTGTAGGCATGGGCAAGTGGCGCACGAACATAGATGTGTCGCCTCCTCCAGATTTCAGGCGACTGAAATCTAGAAGGTGTGTAAAAACAAATGGTTGCATACTAAAATTTTTCTCACTCTTCCGGCTTACCTTACCTGTTTCACATGAGAAAAAGTAACCAAAAGTGTTGATCCTTGCAAGGGGAACAATTACGAAATCAACATGTATGTACGTTTGAGAAAAAGTAAAAGCAAAAAATTACTAAACAAATCTGAAACAATGTACGTAAGTACGTTGGAGAACAAATAAAAGCAAAGAATTGGTGCAAGTCAGAAACCATGTCCGTACGTAACTGCATTGGATAAGAAATGGTAGAAAAAAATCATGTAAAGCCAAAATTGCTCTCCTTATTGCTTCCGGTTATCTGTTTCATATGAGAACGAATGATTCGTATTTAGATTGGGATTCCTGTACGAGCACGGGATATATATGAGTCAAGATAGAAAAAACTCTCTATCGTCCGGTAGTTAAAGGGAGATTGACCAAATAAATGGATTGACGAAAAAAAAGAGTCTGAAATTTTACCTCTTTATTATTAGAGATAGATAAAGTATATAAGCCTACCTACCATCAAATTAAACTTTAGATGAATAATTTTAGTTTGAAGTTTGAACTGCTTTTTTGTCAGAAGTTTGAACTGTTTTAGACCCTGTTTGGTTCACGGGTGAAATACAGGAAAAGTAGAGGAATCGAGTTCCTATAGTTTTTAACAGTGTTGCTGCGTTTGGAACAAAGGAATGGGGCTGATTTTTTTTCCTCCGGAACGGTGAGCAAACATGTACTTTTGGAGGAATGGACAAATCTACTCTGAGCTGAGGGAATCGTTCCTGCACTGCTCGTGCGCTAGTTCACATACTAATCAAGCTCATGAGACGGCGCCGTATCTGCCCAGCGGGATAGCATGCGCCACTTGCTAATAGTGCATGCGCCAAACATTGGATAGACTAATGGACCAGGGCTGACATGCAATTAAACACGACGTGTTGTAACATCTTAAATTATAATCTATCATTAATTAAGTACTAATATTCATTATTACTCACATCTTAAATGCTAATAATTGTTTTTTAAGTTTTTTTTCTATAATTCCTGTGATATAGATTCCTATGTTCCAAACACCACTCCATCTCCTTTTCCTTTGTTTTTCCTTTCCTCCGTTTTACAAATGCATTCCTTTCTCTTTCCTCTATTTTTATCGATTCCTACGTTTTTCATTCCTTTGTTCCAAAAAGCCCTTAGATAGAAAAAAAACCGGTGCTATTCAGATAGTTTTCGACACCGAGCCCACCGCTCCTAGGCCTGGCCGCGCCGTACCCGTATGTGCCGAACCGAACTGAAGGCTTGTGTGGTTGACATCCAAAATTTGCTATGCCAAAGATTTGGCAAGTCAAAAGTTGGACAAAAATATTGCCATAGATTTGGTAAGCCAAATGTGAGAATTTGGCAAGTTTTTTTTTTTTGTAGCAAACCAAATACTAGCCAAAATCATAACTTGCTAAATCATTGACATGACAAATTTTGGAAGCGAACCAATTAAGCCCTGAGTCCCAAATCCGGAAAATCCCAATTCGCAGGCGGCGGCCGGTTTCCCCCTAACCGCCGCGTCGCGATGGCGGCGGCGGCGTCGGTGGCCGACCCCCGCCTCGTGTGCAATACTTGCATCCTAGCGCACGTGGACCACGGCAAGACCTCCCTTGCGGACCATCTAGTGGCCTCCGGCAGCAAGCTCCTCAACCCGAAGCTGGCGGGAAGCGCCCGGTTCAATGACCACCTCCCGGAGGAGCAGCGGCGCGCCATCACCATGAAGCCCTCCTCGGTCGTGCTCCGGCACACGCACCCCACGGGAGTCCACCGCGTGAACCTGATCGACTCCCCTGGCCACGCCGACTTCTGCTCTGAGGTCTCCGCCGTCGCGCGCCTCTCGGACTCGGCGCTCATCGTCGTTGATGCAGCCAAGGGCGTCCGTGTCCAGACCCACGCCGCGCTTCGCCAGGCGTTCGTCGAGCACCTGCGGCCCTGCCTCGTCCTCAACAAGCTCGACCGCCTCATCACCGACCTCCTCCTCTCGCCTGAGGACGCTTACGCACGCCTCTGCGGCATTGTCGCTGAGGTCAACTCCATCTACTCCACACTGCGCTCCGGCTACTACTTCTCCTCGCTCCAGGACGACAAAGACGGTCGCCGCGCTAGCAGCGGCGAGGAGGATGAGGACGAGGACGAGGACGTCGCCTTCCATCCCCAGAAAGGCAACGTCGTCTTCGCCCGCGCCCGCGACGGCTGGGGCTTCCGCATCCACCGCTTTGCCGACCTGTATGCCCAGAAGACGGGCGCTAGCAGGTCCAAGCTGCTCATGGGCTTTTGGGGACCGTACTACATAGACAAGAAGAAGAAGAAGAAGGCGGTTCTTCCTCTGAGTAAGGAGGCCACGGGCAGCGGTGAGGACCAGCAGCCCATGTTCGTGGAGTACGTGCTCAGGCCTCTGTGGAAGGTGTACCAGAGGGGCCGGAGACCGAATAGCGCCAAGTGGATGGACGTCAATGTGGTCTCCTTCTTCAAGCTGGTGATGTCACCACGGGAGCTGAACAACAAGGACCCCAAGGTGTCGCTGCATACTGTGATGTGGGCATGGCTGCCGCTCGCAGACTCGGTCATGGAGATGCTCGTCGAGTGCACGCCCGACCCCGTCGCCGCCCAGGCGTTCAGAGTGGCAAGGCTTATTCCCGAGAGGAGGGCTGCTACCGCCAACCACACCTGCAGCATTGTTGCTGAGGCGGAGTTGGTGAGGAGTTGTGTGGCGGCCTGCAGTGCCAGCACAAGCGCGCCCATTGTGGTGTTCGTGTCCAAGATGTTCATGGTGCCGTACACGATGCTGCCGTCCAAGGGGCTTAAAGGGGAGGAGCTGCTGATCCACGATCAGAGGAATAGCGAGTCGGAGCCAGAGGGGGAGTGCTTCTTGGCCTTCACGAGGGTCTTCAGCGGCGTACTCTGTGCAGGGCAGAAGGTGTTCGTCCTGTCTCTGCTGTATGATCCGGTAAAGTGGGACGACGCGGCGGGCAAGCATGTGCATGAGGTGAAGCTGCACTGCCTGTACAAAATGCTCGGTGTCGGGTACCACGATTAGGGGTACCCAAATTAAGGAGAAAGCCCACCACTAATCAAGCGCCCGATCTTTTCCTTTAAGAGAAAAAATCAATAGAAGAAGACCCATGGGCCAGATCTCTCCTTGCTGGGCCTCCAGCAAGCCACGAGAGCAGATCAACTCGTGTCCCCGCCTCGTCCGAGGCCTCCCACAGGGGGGTCTCGGGGCACCTCCGATTCGCCTGAGGCCTCAGCCCTAGGGTCTCAGACACAGGACGACCCTCAACAGTTCTACCGGCTTGCCCAAGCCCAGAGACGGCATTGCCCATCTCCGACTCATCCGAGGCCGACCTCCGACGCCGCTCTCTCATTGGTGCGCTCGAGACCTCCCATGACGTCACCTACGTTCTTGTACCCGCCTAACTAGACAGGCCGGGAATGACCGGGGTCAAATCACCATATCCACCACTGCAACAAGCATGGGGAAGAGCTGTTGACCACTATGCCACCTATGACGGCACTATACGCACGATTTGTGCGTGTACAGAGTACTGAACGACTGCTCCAGACCACTATTCCCATGATCAGAGCGAGATTGTGCCGCATTTCCCGCCCCCGAGGCCTCGGCCCTCCACGCCAAGTCAAACTGCAAAGACTGAAACGCCACGCCGCCCACAGGACCAGGTATGACGGGACGCACCGCTACAATACCGAAACACAGAAACCACTCCCTCAACAGTGGCACGCCTGCCTCACCATGTATCAGCAGTACCAGAAGTACCGACGCCATGCCTCTACAGTACAGACCATGACGCCACCGGATAAGGCCTCCCGAGGCCTCAGGGCTGCTTCCCCGGTAAAGATCTCCCACACACCAACATCTTGTAACCATGTACCTTCTTGAGGCTATAAAAGGATCATGCAGGGACCATTCTAGAGGACACGACTGGGAAGAAAGCATTACACGATCACACGATCACATAACTCTCCTGGACCTCGCGAGGGCTCCAGCATAGCCACACACGCACACACTCCACTCACGCCCTAAGACTTAGGAGCCCCTCCCTCTCTCACTCTCGCTTGTAACCCCTACTACGAGCACTTCGGTGCAAGATAATACAGATCTCTCATCCTCCACTGGATGTAGGGCATTCTTCGGCCTGAACCAGTATAAATCGCATGTGTTCTTCTTGCACACCATCCGAACCCCCGACACGTAGACACTCATTACTCGTTGGTGCTAGGACCGCCGTTTCTTACACCGACACTCGGGCAGGACCTGAGGCCAGTACCTAGCGTTGCTGCGGGCCACGTCGTCGCGATCCAGGGCCTTGGCCAGCATGTGCTCAAGAGTGCAACACTGTCGTCGACCAAGAATTGTTGGCCATTCTAGAGCATGACGTTCTAGGTGTCTCCGATGCTCAAGGTCGCGGTTGAGCCCTCCAACCCTACTGATCTGGGGGCCCTTGTAAAAGGACTGAAGCTTCTTAACCAAGCAGACCCGTTGGTTGTGTACACGGTCTCGCACAAGGGCGAGCATGTCCTTGCTGCAGGCTGCAACTGGCCAAGTACATTTGGATCGCTGCATCAAGGATTTGCAGGAGAGGTTCGCCAAGGTCTAGCTGGGGGTCTCAAAGCTGTTAGTGTCATTCAAGGAGATAGTCCAAGGAGAAGGTGTTGGCTTAATGGGAAGCATGAAGGTCCAACAGGGGTTTGTTGAGAGAACCACTCGGAATGGGAGATTCAATGTGAGAGTTCAAGTCATTAGGCTTCCCAATGCACTGACTAAGGTCCTTGCGTAAAGTGAAGAATTGCTTGGTCCAATCATAGATGGGGAAAGTTCACACTTTGCTCAGGATTGTGGTAATTCTACAACAATACTTAGGCACCGCTTGATCTGTGCCATTGACAGTGAATTGGAAGCGATGTCTGAACAAGTGGAAAGGGAGAAGCTTGAGAGGTATAGGAAGACATTGCTTGGATACCTTCAGAGAATCTAGGCCCTAGGTCCTTCACATGTTGGTCCAAATTTCCTTCTCTTGTCCGACTTTGAATCAAAATGTGGTGTCACAGCAAGCCCAAATGGAAAGGAAGGTATTCTTGTGAGTGGTAGGTGCCATGTATCAGAGAGATTGGGGTTTGCGGGTGCATCTGATGCAGAAACTAAATATGCCACTGAAAGTGAAACAAAGACATCGACATGTTCTCTTGATTCTGAAGCACTAAGGAATAGCATCGTCTCAGGTTTTCAGTTTGCCACAAATGCAAGCCCCATATGCAATGAACCTATGAGGGGTGTGGCATTCATTGTTGAGCCCTACCTTCTATCCAGCAACTCTAATGTTGTAATTCGCTCCGATGACAACATCTTCACTGGGCAAGTAATTACTGCAGTGAAGGAAGCATGTCGAGAAGCTATTCTTCAGAGCAAGCCAAGGCTTGTGGAACCAATGTACTTTTGTGAATTGACCACACCGACGGAGCAGTTAGGTGCGTTTGCTGTTCTGGGTGATTGTCGGGCCAAGGTTCTGAAAGAAGAGATGCAAGAAGGAACATCTTTGTTCACAGTGCAAGCTCACTTGCCAGTTGCCGAAAGCTCTGATTTCTCTGAGAAACTTAGGAAGCAAACGTCAGGTGCAGCTAGTGCGATTCTAGCATTTAGCCACTGGGAAGTTATCCCTCAGGACCCCTTCTTTACCCCAAAAACTCCGGAGCAGATTGAAGAATTCGGTGATGGTTCAAGCATTGGACCAAACTTGGCCAAGAAGCTCATGACTTCTGTAAGGCGAAGAAACGACCTTCATGTTGAAGAGAAAGTTGTGGAGCATGGCACGAAACAGCGAACTCTTGCTAAGAAAGTGTGATTTTATTCATGAGATATAGGAAATTGGTGCCTTGGGCTCCAGATTTTGCCCTGGTAAACTGAAATATAATCAAATGTGCAAATTATATATAGGGATTTAAAGTTCTGATGTGCGTAGGAGTCCTAGTGGAGCAAAGGATCAATATAAACTTTTTAGTATTGTATACACTTTATTCTGATGAAGACGAAAACAAGACGGTACATTTGTCAACGATAACAAGTTTCTTGTCCCAGATGCCGATGTTAACTCTTTCTCTAACATTTCCTATGTATTTTAAAATTTAATTTATGGGAACTGCTGATAAATTTGTCAACAAAGCTTACTGGCCATTTTGGATAAATCAACCTGAAAATCACATGTCAACTTCACTTGATCTGAACAAATTAGCTATTTTGGATCTGTTGTTTAGCAATAATATGTGAGCCTTCGTATTGGCAACTGCCTGCCTTCTAATTTTCCCGGGCTTGGGAGCTACCTAATGTGTTGGGCCAAAATGTTAAGTGAAGGTGCAAGGGAAAAAGTTTATTTGACCCCTTCCAACCTTCGCTAAAGTTCGGCCAGTCTCCCCCCAAATAGAAAATCAGTATTTTGGGCTTCTCAATCTTTTGAAACCATCAGATTTTGCTCCCTAACCAGTTTCAACAACGGTTTTGCGTGACATGGCGCTGCGAAAACAGGGATATCAATGGGTCCTGATTCCCCCACACGAAATCCCCCACCCCCAACGAGAATTTAAACGATGGGTAAATCCCCCAACGAGAATTTAAACAAAGGAAAAGACATTCCTGACGATTTCTACGAAATTTCGCCAAAATTTCACGAATTTCGGTAATTTCGGTGGTGGCCGAAAGAAATATCCAAATTTTTTTAATATAACTAATACATGTGCTATATAACTCTAGCCTCATATTTTCTATTGTTTATATTACATATTCTTCTATTCAATAGATGTTCAGTCATAAATCATGCTAATATTTGTTTAGATCTAATTTTTTAGAAAAAAAAATACTTTATGTGCTAGTATCTAAAAAAACTTTTGGCATAATTTCAGCTGAATTTTGCAAAATCCGGTAATTTTGGTGGTGGTCGAAATTTTTGCAATACCAAAATTAAAAACCCTCTCCACATCCCCGTCCCATTTTCATATGCATGTGTGTCACTAAAATTTGTGATGTAATTATTACATAGTGCGCAGTTTTTTATGTATTTTTTCTAGCGTATTAACAATCGACTATAAGTGTACATTACGGTCCATCAATGATACATTTGTATTAGAAATTATTACTTGCTTTTGTGCTGAATTTGAATTGCTATCTATATTCCGAGGTGTATCGAGGTGGGGATAGATGGAAGGGGATTCATGTGGAGACTAGAAAGACAGCGCGGCGTTGCTGCGTGACTTTGTTAGTGGGCCAGCCTTCTGTGGCCACCGTTGTTACCTCTTGTAGTTTTTGATTCTAAGTCTCGCTAGTATAAAGTGCTTTGAATTTAAAATTTTGTTGTGTAGCAAAACTATAGGTTTTGAAATTTTGAGCAATTTTTTGTATTTAAAACATTTTTGGCGTAAAGACGATTTGGTGTCGAACCGCAAGTAGAGTGGATGGTATGTAAATATTTATGCGGATGAATTGTAGAAGCGCTTTGAATTTGGACTTTTACTCTATAATAAAGCTATAGGTTTTGAAATTCTGAAGAACTTTTGTATTGAACACTTTTTTTATTTGAAAACGTTTCGGTGTCCAAATTATGGATACAACAGATCACATGTAAACATTTATGCAAACACATTGCGAAAGAGTTTTGAATTAAAAAAAATGTTGTATAATAAAGTTGTAGTTTTTGAATTTTTGTTCAAATTTTATATTAAACAATTTTTTATTTGAACGTGTTTTGGTGCTCTAATTATACGTATAATGTTGCTCGTGTAAAAGAAACGGATGGAACAAGTTGTGGTTTGATTTAAATTAAAATATGAGTTTTTTCTAAAAAAATCTTGAGAGAGGATCATGACGTATATATGTTATTTTATTAGATTTTGTTATTTACAAGGGTTCTATAATTATGTTCTTTGCATACATAATGATTTTGATGTACTAAAACTATTGATATGAAAATGGATATATGTTATCGTCAAAACCCAGTAGATATCTGAATTAGAGAAATTCATCTTGTATTCGTGTTTTCGATAATATATGTATTCATATTAGAATTCGAATTTAAATATGGTAAATAGTGCTATCCGTATTCGATTCTGTGCGGATTCGATTGGAATGCATCGGTGTGAAGTGCCAATGGAGACTTATTTTCATTGGCAGTTGTCGTAATATTCTTGCCAGTATAAAACGCTTTGAATTTAAATTTTTGTTGTGTAGCAAAACTTTAGGTTTTAAATTTTTGGGTAATTTTTTGTATTCAAAACTTTTTTGGCGTAAAGACGTTTCGGTGTTCGAACCGTAGGTACAATGGATCCTAAGCTATAGATTTTGAAATTCTGAACAACTTTCGTATTGAACACTTTTTAATTTAAAAACGTTTCGGTGTCCAAATTGTAGGTACAACGGATCACATGTAAACATTTATGCAAACGCATTGCGAAAGCGTTTTGTAACATCCCAGATGTTAAGAAACAGCTAAAACTTGATCATGAGCATCATCATGCATAAAACACTAAGAATTGTTACATGAATGCATCATATGTTTCAAGTATAGCATGCATCTGTTTCTTATGTTGCATAGTAAGGGTTCATATGTTGAATTAAACAAGTGTTTCACATGTTATGTATATGCCTTGTTTCACATGTTTCATAGGCCATGTTTCATATGTTGCAAAGTAATGTTTCATATAAAGTATGGATTCGTTTCAAAGTAATGTTTCATAGGTTGTTTATATAATGTTTCATATGTTTCATTAGTTACATGAAATAATGTTTTGTTATCAATTAGGCTTTGTGATTTGATATATGAGAAATGGCTTAAGCAATTAACATTTTTGTTAATATGAACTTTGGTATTTAAAATATGCTCTGCAATATAGAATCAAAGTTTGTTAGGGTTTTCAATTCAAATATGTTTAAAATTGAGTTCAAACATTGAATTTAATGTTGATTTCCACACTTAATAATTTATGCCTAAGTTGTAACACCCGTGTTTTTGCATCATGTTAAAAATCACTAAAAATTTGAACTTTTTAAAACTTTATAACAAATTAAAACCTTGATTAGTTTATTTCCCGCCAAAACACTTTTTAATAAAATGCTTTTTAAAAACTCTGCATCAAAATTCACCATATGCATTTAGTATAGAATGTTTGAATTGTTTGCCTGCGTGACTGATTGAATGCTTGCTTGCTTGAATGTTTGATTGTTTGCCTCCTGGAATTTATCTTGCGGCACCAAAATAAATTCCCCTTAACTAGAAAATGCAACATAGATATAAATAATATTTAATAACCTCCTCTGCGTAATTATAATAGCAGCATAGTTAATTGTTCCTCCTAAGAGTGGTTTACTTTTAGTTAATTTGCAGACATCCCTCGCCTTTAATTTCTATAGTTATAATTATAATAATATAATACTTAGATATATATACACATCATGGTCACGCCCTTTAATTTCCTAGTATTAGAAATGCATCAATATTAAATGATACATGCCATCTTCTTATATTTTCCCCTCATGGCTAAAATGTTAATGGTTAGTTACACTGGAATATATTTTATGCTAGTCAGTAACACGGCATTCTTTAATCAGTAATACTTCTTGATATATATATACATGACTTGGTAGGCATACATCGTCATCGAGTAGGTTTACATATACACATACATTGCTTAATTACAATAATAATAATGAAATAGAAATAGGAAAGACCAACTGTGTGCGTTCTCCTCCCCTACCGATTTGGACTGGCCACCTCTCGCCCGGCACCACACCACATGAACCGCGTGCGTCGTTCTTCTTTCCGGAGATGCAGCAACAGCACGCACAGCACAGACTGCTAGCGCACGCGTATGCGTGTGGAGGAGGAAGCGCAGCTGCTGCCTACCATGCACTGTGGCGCTGCAACGGGTGCCGGTAAAAATCTCGATACCCGGTCTGGTCTCCTGCATGCAGCCGAGATCTCCGTCGACAGCTATCACAACACAGTAGCGAGCAGCAGAAGCACGAGTGTGCTGCAGCTATGGGCCACCATCACACCCGTGCACGTCGAGCTTGTCGTGAAGCCTGTGCCAACCACCGTGTGGACGACGCATCGATGCCGGCCTGCCGCCTTTGCCGGAAAATATCCCCGTTGCCACCTCCTGGCTCCTGCACAAAAGCGACGGAGCTGAGCGTGCAGCAGAGACCACCGGCTCATGTCTCGACATGTCCTATCGAGCTTGTCAGGCGCCAGCTCAAGCTCGGAGGGTGCGTCACGAAGACACTCCTGCCGCACTGCCATGCCCGGCCATGGCCAGCTCACACGCTGTGCTGCTGCCGCCTCTGGACAGGCCAGCTTGAGCCTCGCGTGTGCACATGTAGACGTTGACTGCCGCTGCTGTGCTAGCTGCAGTTCATGCCGGCAAAAATCTGCTTGGCCGGAGAAATATCGGCTGCCTCTCCACCGCCTTTACTCGCGCCTATAAAAGGCCGGCGAGGCCACCACGACCGGAGCTGCCGTGCCGAGGACGTCGCTGTCAAAGCCGCCGCGCTCGCCGCGGATTGCCGAGACCGCCGCCGTCCTGACTCCAGTTCACCTCGCCGGAGCCGGCTCGCCGCTCGCCTCGCCAAGTCAGAAGGTTGAAGCTGATGCTCGGGCACGCCGTAGCTCCGCTTCGTCCCGCCGGCTGCCGATAGCACGACGGGAATCCAGAGCCGCCGCAGCCGAGGTCGTCAACCGCGACTCGCCGCCGCGCTCGCCTCTGCTCGCTGAGACGAGGCCGCCGCAGGAGCCGCTTCCGCCTGCTCAGCGCACACCGGCGCCGCGCCACCAGCACCTCGCCGGAGTCGAGGCCACGGACGTCGCCGCGCTCTCCCTTGCTCTGCTCTCTTCCGAGTGCTGCCGAAGCCAAGCCGCTCTTCCTCTCACTCTCCCCTGTCTCTCTTTCTCTCTCTCGCTCTCTATTCTATCTCGCTCGGCTCGTTGACTGCACAGGGAAGAAGAAGGAACGGACGCGGCCACTCCCGTAGGCAACCAATGACCAGCTCCCAGCCACGTCACAGTAACCAACAGGAGCATGCCACCTCACCCTCTCTCTCTTTTTTTTGGGTGAACTTGGTTCACGTGAAACAGAGAGGGAAAAGCAGCTGGTCCACCGATCGGCACACAGGTGCACGAGCACAGTGACCGGCCGGTTTGACCACTGGCTGGACCCACGCTGCAGCCATAGGGGTAAAACGCTAGGCACACACGGGGAACGTACACAGTATGTTAAACGGTAAGATTATTAATTACACAAAAATTCCCGAAAATTTTCTAAATTAACTAGAGTAGTTCTAGATCGTATTTATATAGTTTGCACCCATATTGCATAGATAAAAATAGTAGAATTAATTTGCATACATTATTTCATACTCGTTTAACCGGTAAATTTAAATATTTTATATCTTGCACGTCTTAATTCCAAATTGCATAATTCTTTCACCATAAATCATCAAATAATGGTGCCCATTTAAATTCTAGATTTGTTTGCCTTGATTTACTTTCACGCTGTAGACGCATATATTAGATTAAACGCTCCGCAAACGATCACTTAAATATAACTACACGAATAAACATAACGTATACTTAGTGATACAATTGCATCCGTATAAATATAACCGTAGTAGTGATATAGGGGAACATAAGATATACCTGATAGAATTATAAAACACGCGTTAGAATTATAAAATGGACGCGCTAGGGTTAGATATAACCAACATATATAGATAGTACTAATATATAAATGCAATAGTAATATAACATATGCGCGGTAGAATTAAAGTATCCACATGCTAGTAATAATAATATACATATAATAATAAAATGAAATATGCGCTTTACTAATATAAAATATTCTCGGTAGTATTATAAAATATAATGTTACGCGATAGAATATGTATAAACCCAGAGATATAGCAGTGTACCGATAATATCAACTACACACTATATATGGCTATGCCCGATACCCGGGAATACATCCATGTATGGCTAACCAACCACCCACTCTAACCTAGCCCGTAGGAGCCACCTTGATTGGATGAAATATCTCTATCCAAATCTTACTTCAAATTGACATAATAATGATAGGCTAGTTAATGATTCATCGCCCAACTAGGATCAACCCGTCTAGGAACGATTGCTGCCGTGCTGGTTTGACATGCATTGATTGTTATTTTCTCGTTTGTGTGTCTTGTTTGTCAACGTTAGTCCGCGTAGGATCGGAGACGCAGAGATGACCCACGGGACCCTAGAAGCACCACCAACACGGGAACAATGAAGGAATGACAACCTTGGATATACTCGACAGCGAGCAAAGGCAAGTCCTAATCCCCACCTGTCTCCTACATTTTCATTCCTTTGTTTACTCCCCTTCTACCACCTCTATATTTTGCTAGCCTCCACCATAACCCACCATACCCGACCCTACCAACCGCTAATCTTAACATATACTACTTATTAAATCCTTATTCATGGATTAATATTGTTTTATGATGAATAATGAGATTATTTATGATAATGTGATTCATGAGAAGGTATTGGTACCTTGATGAGATATGAGAAATATGAACTTGAGGATAATAACTATGAAACTTAAGTTGGTAAAATTGGACTAAACCTCGACAGGGGGCGAGTGGGGGTAATTCATGTGGTATGGGTTACCTTGGCAGGATAGCCTGTGTGGGATCCTGTGGGAGATACTCGCCTCGGTCACATAAGGACCGGTTCATTGGCCATCTCGCCTAGCCAGAATTCCGTACAGCCACATGTCTATATGGGTAGACTTGATCTCACACCCCGTTAGATTGAATTATAATTTTCACTAGGAGGCCAGAGTGGCAACGGACTAACAGGAGAGGACACGGCTGCTGTGTGATCTACCGTGGTCTGATCGGCATGGTTGCTTTGTGGTCTTCCATGTAAAATTTATTGTTGTGCCGTGTGCGAGCACCCCTTTTATTATTTAATCTGGATGCTATGTGATCATCCACCGGATGCTGTGTGATCATCCAACCACTCGATATTCTAGGATGCTGTGTGATCATCCTGATGCTTGTGGGTTCCGGTCCCTGAGTAGTCCGTGGTGGAATTATATGGAAATCTAAGGTAGCGCCCTCTCGGGTATGAGATCTCGTTAGGCCTGTCTAAGCCATGACGATGGTATCGACTACGCCTATCATGTGGGGAAATTTGTACACCTCTGCAGAGTTTCTTGAATCTATTCGAATAGCCACGTCCTTGGAATGGGCAACCGCTGGGATGAGGTCCCCAAATGATTAGACTACAACAACTATGACACTCTGGTAAGATGTATTTATGAATTTGGTAATCTATACTCAACTCGGAAACTGGTGAGGATGGTAATACCCTGCCAGGGCCCAACCTATATTTATAACTACTCAACTCTATCACCTTTACCACTAACCACCTCTATATACAGCCTCCATTCACCTCTCCTCCACCCAAAGTTAGGGCTTGCTGAGTACGTATGTACTCACCCCTCCTCCACTCTATGTTTTTAGGAATAAAGCTGCAGGAGTATATCCGAGGATGAAGCTATCAAGGACTACACAAGGATAGAACGTCTGGAGCACCCTCGAAGACGGAGCCATACGACTACATGAAGAAGTTACACTAGGACTACGACGACCGGGTTGTAGGAATACGCTTAAGGAATAAGTCTAGGGTTACGTCCGCACTCCAAGTTGCCTGTAGGAATGGAGCCACGTTGTTATAGGACCGCTGTCTTAGATCTCTGATATACAATGTAAGGCCAGTGGCCCAAGATATGCAACCCGAACCATGTAATATATTTCTCTATTAGTAATAAAAGTATGGTTTTTGATATCAATCTTGTTCGAATTGTGCGTATCAGCTACTGATCCAGGGACTGATACATGATGCACAGTGGACCCTAAATTGGGGGCTCGACAGGGTGGTATCAGAGCTATACTTGGACTGTAGGACGAACCCTTAGCATGGACGTTTGTTAGGAATGCTTTTTCTAAAAACTATTTTCAAAAATCTTTGCATATAACCCTTGACTCTTACCTTTTCTTCACCTTCTATACCAAAAACAACTTTTTCTCTCTTCTCACCCCTTCAAAATTACGAGCAGTATCGCTAGGATAGATTAGGTCTTTCATAGGTCTAGAGTAACCTTCCACGATAGAAACGTGAAAGTAGAACGTACGCCGTTTACGCTTGTTTGACCTTTGTTGTTTGTTACAACTACCCCTTTTAGATCTCCCCCCCACCTTGTGCTCTTCCTTCTCCCTCATTCTAGATGCACCTCTTGGAGATTATGCAAGGGAAGACTACTATCTGGGATATTTTGGAGAAGGCAGGAATTATTAGAAAATAATTTTTGGAAGACAAGATAGAAATAAGGAATCAGCAGTAACCCGATTGCTACTTGTGCTAGTACAGCCAATACATTGTTGATCCAGTTAACTACACCAACAGCCTGTTCCTTGTCGCACCAGAGCAACCTGGAAATATACACAGCATGCTGCAAGCGAAAACCGTAAATTCTGCACACCACCACCATCCACGCCACCGCACACTTTTCCTGCACGCTGGTGCCGTCCCCTCAGTGTCACCCTGCAGTACCCCCAGCACCACCACCATCGAGAGACTTCGACGCCGAGCCTCTCCTCCCGCTCACTCAACCACCGCTAAACGAAGAAGAACCTGCACCAAGCTCAGTGGAAGAATCTCCAGCACGCCAGAATGAAGCCTCCTTGTCCGACGAAGTAGACTAGTCCTCCCAAGGGAGATGTACTCGTAGTCAGCACCTCCCTCTTTCCCCATTGTTGTATTCCTCCCGTGGTAATCAAAATCTGTGTGTTTGGCTCACGACCCTGAAGCTTACCAAAGCAAGAAATGTTAAATAGGGTGTATGGAAAAAAAATTAGATAAATAGAGTGTACACAATCAAAGCATCATGCGCTAAGAAGCCAAGTAAGGGTGATCACAAGATAAAGAATAATCTACACGGAAGGTAATCGGATCTAAGAAATAAAATAATCGAAGATTTAAGGATAAATCTTCTAAGTGGGGTAGATCCGGACCTTGATACAAGAAAAGGAAGAAAAGTACAAGAACATGGTGGAAATAAATGAAGCAGAAAGATGCAAGTTTTTGGGATGAGAAATGGAACCCTAAGAACACTGTGATTGTTGCTCAAAAAGAAACAGAACCAGAAGATTGGCACCATAAACCTGGAAGAATTAAATTAAATAAGTTCTCATAATAGGGTGGATCATCAGAAGACAATCGCTGCAACTCAAGACAAGGGTGATATGCTCAATTAGAAGAAACCCAAAGACCAAGACCTCTCAAGCAGCTCTACAACCATAAGAAAATAAAAAAATATACTTAGAAGATTAAATCTTCTAAGTAGGGTAGACCTAGACCCCTACTCAGGAATATAAGAGTCACCAATCAAGTGGGGTAGCCCAAGATCTTGAAATTGAAATTACTTAGGGGATCAGAAAGTCAGAAGATTGAGTTGAGTGACTACTAAAAAGGGGGGCATCAGGAAACATGAGCAGAGATGGATTTAACTTCGCCTCAAGTGTTACCGAAACCAATGTATGACAATGGTGACCTACTGCAAATGGGAAGACAATTTACGAAGACTGAATAATTCTCGGGAGGCAGTCCTATAAGATAAAAAGGAATCTGCGATCTTTCTCTCTTTAGTTTCTTCTCTCCCTCTAGTTTCTCTCTCTAGTTTACTTGAATCTCGGGGACGAGATTTTTCTAAGTGGGGTAGATCTGTAACACCCGTGTTTTTGCATCATGTTAAAAATCACTAAAAATTTGAACTTTTTAAAACTTTATAACAAATTAAAACCTTGATTAGTTTATTTCCCGCCAAAACACTTTTTAATAAAATGCTTTTCAAAAACTCTGCATCAAAATTCACCATATGCATTTAGTATAGAATGTTTGAATTGTTTGCCTGCGTGACTGATTGAATGCTTGCTTGCTTGAATGTTTGATTGTTTGCCTCCTGGAATTTATCTTGCGGCACCAAAATAAATTCCCCTTAACTAGAAAATGCAACATAGATATAAATAATATTTAATAACCTCCTCTGCGTAATTATAATAGCAGCATAGTTAATTGTTCCTCCTAAGAGTGATTTACTTTTAGTTAATTTGCAGACATCCCTCGCCTTTAATTTCTATAGTTATAATTATAATAATATAATACTTAGATATATATACACATCATGGTCACGCCCTTTAATTTCCTAGTATTAGAAATGCATCAATATTAAATGATACATGCCATCTTCTTATATTTTCCCCTCATGGCTAAAATGTTAATGGTTAGTTACACTGGAATATATTTTATGCTAGTCAGTAACACGGCATTCTTTAATCAGTAATACTTCTTGATATATATATACATGACTTGGTAGGCATACATCGTCATCGAGTAGGTTTACATATACACATACATTGCTTAATTACAATAATAATAATGAAATAGAAATAGGAAAGACCAACTGTGTGCGTTCTCCTCCCCTACCGATTTGGACTGGCCACCTCTCGCCCGGCACCACACCACATGAACCGCGTGCGTCGTTCTTCTTTCCGGAGATGCAGCAACAGCACGCACAGCACAGACTGCTAGCGCACGCGTATGCGTGTGGAGGAGGAAGCGCAGCTGCTGCCTACCATGCACTGTGGCGCTGCAACGGGTGCCGGTAAAAATCTCGATACCCGGTCTGGTCTCCTGCATGCAGCCGAGATCTCCGTCGACAGCTATCACAACACAGTAGCGAGCAGCAGAAGCACGAGTGTGCTGCAGCTATGGGCCACCATCACACCCGTGCACGTCGAGCTTGTCGTGAAGCCTGTGCCAACCACCGTGTGGACGACGCATCGATGCCGGCCTGCCGCCTTTGCCGGAAAATATCCCCGTTGCCACCTCCTGGCTCCTGCACAAAAGCGACGGAGCTGAGCGTGCAGCAGAGACCACCGGCTCATGTCTCGACATGTCCTATCGAGCTTGTCAGGCGCCAGCTCAAGCTCGGAGGGTGCGTCACGAAGACACTCCTGCCGCACTGCCATGCCCGGCCATGGCCAGCTCACACGCTGTGCTGCTGCCGCCTCTGGACAGGCCAGCTTGAGCCTCGCGTGTGCACATGTAGACGTTGACTGCCGCTGCTGTGCTAGCTGCAGTTCATGCCGGCAAAAATCTGCTTGGCCGGAGAAATATCGGCTGCCTCTCCACCGCCTTTACTCGCGCCTATAAAAGGCCGGCGAGGCCACCACGACCGGAGCTGCCGTGCCGAGGACGTCGCTGTCAAAGCCGCCGCGCTCGCCGCGGATTGCCGAGACCGCCGCCGTCCTGACTCCAGTTCACCTCGCCGGAGCCGGCTCGCCGCTCGCCTCGCCAAGTCAGAAGGTTGAAGCTGATGCTCGGGCACGCCGTAGCTCCGCTTCGTCCCGCCGGCTGCCGATAGCACGACGGGAATCCAGAGCCGCCGCAGCCGAGGTCGTCAACCGCGACTCGCCGCCGCGCTCGCCTCTGCTCGCTGAGACGAGGCCGCCGCAGGAGCCGCTTCCGCCTGCTCAGCGCACACCGGCGCCGCGCCACCAGCACCTCGCCGGAGTCGAGGCCACGGACGTCGCCGCGCTCTCCCTTGCTCTGCTCTCTTCCGAGTGCTGCCGAAGCCAAGCCGCTCTTCCTCTCACTCTCCCCTGTCTCTCTTTCTCTCTCTCGCTCTCTATTCTATCTCGCTCGGCTCGTTGACTGCACAGGGAAGAAGAAGGAACGGACGCGGCCACTCCCGTAGGCAACCAATGACCAGCTCCCAGCCACGTCACAGTAACCAACAGGAGCATGCCACCTCACCCTCTCTCTCTTTTTTTTGGGTGAACTTGGTTCACGTGAAACAGAGAGGGAAAAGCAGCTGGTCCACCGATCGGCACACAGGTGCACGAGCACAGTGACCGGCCGGTTTGACCACTGGCTGGACCCACGCTGCAGCCATAGGGGTAAAACGCTAGGCACACACGGGGAACGTACACAGTATGTTAAACGGTAAGATTATTAATTACACAAAAATTCCCGAAAATTTTCTAAATTAACTAGAGTAGTTCTAGATCGTATTTATATAGTTTGCACCCATATTGCATAGATAAAAATAGTAGAATTAATTTGCATACATTATTTCATACTCGTTTAACCGGTAAATTTAAATATTTTATATCTTGCACGTCTTAATTCCAAATTGCATAATTCTTTCACCATAAATCATCAAATAATGGTGCCCATTTAAATTCTAGATTTGTTTGCCTTGATTTACTTTCACGCTGTAGACGCATATATTAGATTAAACGCTCCGCAAACGATCACTTAAATATAACTACACGAATAAACATAACGTATACTTAGTGATACAATTGCATCCGTATAAATATAACCGTAGTAGTGATATAGGGGAACATAAGATATACCTGATAGAATTATAAAACACGCGTTAGAATTATAAAATGGACGCGCTAGGGTTAGATATAACCAACATATATAGATAGTACTAATATATAAATGCAATAGTAATATAACATATGCGCGGTAGAATTAAAGTATCCGCATGCTAGTAATAATAATATACATATAATAATAAAATGAAATATGCGCTTTACTAATATAAAATATTCTCGGTAGTATTATAAAATATAATGTTACGCGATAGAATATGTATAAACCCAGAGATATAGCAGTGTACCGATAATATCACCTACACACTATATATGGCTATGCCCGATACCCGGGAATACATCCATGTATGGCTAACCAACCACCCACTCTAACCTAGCCCGTAGGAGCCACCTTGATTGGATGAAATATCTCTATCCAAATCTTACTTCAAATTGACATAATAATGATAGGCTAGTTAATGATTCATCGCCCAACTAGGATCAACTGTTATTTTCTCGTTTGTGTGACTTGTTTGTCAACGTTAGTCCGCGTAGGATCGGAGACGCAGAGATGACCCACGGGACCCTAGAAGCACCACCAACACGGGAACAATGAAGGAATGACAACCTTGGATATACTCGACAGCGAGCAAAGGCAAGTCCTAATCCCCACCTGTCTCCTACATTTTCATTCCTTTGTTTACTCCCCTTCTACCACCTCTATATTTTGCTAGCCTCCACCATAACCCACCATACCCGACCCTACCAACCGCTAATCTTAACATATACTACTTATTAAATCCTTATTCATGGATTAATATTGTTTTATGATGAATAATGAGATTATTTATGATAATGTGATTCATGAGAAGGTATTGGTACCTTGATGAGATATGAGAAATATGAACTTGAGGATAATAACTATGAAACTTAAGTTGGTAAAATTGGACTAAACCTCGACAGGGGGCGAGTGGGGGTAATTCATGTGGTATGGGTTACCTTGGCAGGATAGCCTGTGTGGGATCCTGTGGGAGATACTCGCCTCGGTCACATAAGGACCGGTTCATTGGCCATCTCGCCTAGCCAGAATTCCGTACAGCCACATGTCTATATGGGTAGACTTGATCTCACACCCCGTTAGATTGAATTATAATTTTCACTAGGAGGCCGGAGTGGCAACGGACTAACAGGAGAGGACACGGCTGCTGTGTGATCTACCGTGGTCTGATCGGCATGGTTGCTTTGTGGTCTTCCATGTAAAATTTATTGTTGTGCCGTGTGCGAGCACCCCTTTTATTATTTAATCTGGATGCTATGTGATCATCCACCGGATGCTGTGTGATCATCCAACCACTCGATATTCTAGGATGCTGTGTGATCATCCTGATGCTTGTGGGTTCCGGTCCCTGAGTAGTCCGTGGTGGAATTATATGGAAATCTAAGGTAGCGCCCTCTCGGGTATGAGATCTCGTTAGGCCTGTCTAAGCCATGACGATGGTATCGACTACGCCTATCATGTGGGGAAATTTGTACACCTCTGCAGAGTTTCTTGAATCTATTCGAATAGCCACGTCCTTGGAATGGGCAACCGCTGGGATGAGGTCCCCAAATGATTAGACTACAACAACTATGACACTCTGGTAAGATGTATTTATGAATTTGGTAATCTATACTCAACTCGGGAACTGGTGAGGATGGTAATACCCTGCCAGGGCCCAACCTATATTTATAACTACTCAACTCTATCACCTTTACCACTAACCACCTCTATATACAGCCTCCATTCACCTCTCCTCCACCCAAAGTTAGGGCTTGCTGAGTACGTATGTACTCACCCCTCCTCCACTCTATGTTTTTAGGAATAAAGCTGCAGGAGTATATCCGAGGATGAAGCTATCAAGGACTACACAAGGATAGAACGTCTGGAGCACCCTCGAAGACGGAGCCATACGACTACATGAAGAAGTTACACTAGGACTACGACGACCGGGTTGTAGGAATACGCTTAAGGAATAAGTCTAGGGTTACGTCCGCACTCCAAGTTGCCTGTAGGAATGGAGCCACGTTGTTATAGGACCGCTGTCTTAGATCTCTGATATACAATGTAAGGCCAGTGGCCCAAGCTATGCAACCCGAACCATGTAATATATTTCTCTATTAGTAATAAAAGTATGGTTTTTGATATCAATCTTGTTCGAATTGTGCGTATCAGCTACTGATCCAGGGACTGATACATGATGCACAGTGGACCCTAAATTGGGGGCCCGACATAAGTCATTGAAAATAGTTATTAAGTTCCATTTTGGTGAATTTAATAAATAATTTTTTTAAAAAAAATATGTCCAAACTTTATTTCACGGTCCTACACTTGATCTTTGATAATGTATCATTGTTTGTGAAGTTTGTTCATTTGTTAGCCTCTAATTATTGGTCAAAGTTGTTTAAACAAAACTGTTTCTGTAGGACTGAAACTGAATTCAATTTTCTATTTGAAGTACCTGTTTTCAAAATTAAAATCCTAATTTCAAAAATAGTTAGAATTTGACTTTGGTCCAAAAATGAAAGTCGTAGAACTTTAAATTTTAAACAACTTTCGTGTTGGGAGTTTTTCAAGTTTCTACATGAATTTAGAAGTAATTTAAAAATTTTAAAAATCAGGCCCACTGCTACAGTACCGCGCGAAGCTGCTCCTCCTGCTGGGCTGATAAGCCGGCTGAAAAGCACGATTAACTGATTTGTTATGAGAGAAAAATACTGTTCCGACTAAAAAACTAAGCTGAAAAAGACGGATTATAAGCGGGTGAACAGACCCAGTTCTGGAATGCTGCGTCGTCGCCGTGGCATGGCCAGACTCTTCTAGCTTGACATCTCTTGGCTCTTCTTGATCTTTCTCCATGCCACCTCTCCTCCACGTGTCATGCTTCAATTGATGAAGTGGAAAAGTTTGAATTTTCCTTCTTCACTCTCCTCCATCTCTCTCTGTCTTCCTTCTCTCTGTTGTCTATCGACACGGACAGAGCAGACAGAGCAGGAGCAGGGAGCAGCAGCAGGCCGACGCCCCCTTCCTCCTCTTTTCCTTGCCGGCGCCACCTCCTCCCTTGCTCCCTCAGAGCCACAGCAGCAACCGCCTTGCCTCCCTCCTCTCCTTTGACGAGCAGCAGCATCAGCAGCCGACTAAGCTGCTGGTTGGCCGGGCCGCAGGCTGTAGCCGGCCGCGAGCGGGTCACCAGTCGCCCTCCGCCCTCCCTTGCTTCCTCGGTTACCGGTGAAGCAGCGGCGGCGACTGCCGAAGAGCAGAGCCACCGGGCCACGTGGCCACGCCTCCTCGAGCCGTCTCGAACCAAAGCTATGACCACCATCGAGTGCGCCCCAGCAGGGAGATGCTTCCCCACCACTCCATCGCCGCCGGAGAGCACCCCCATCGCCAGACATCGCGGTCCCGATGCTCTCCTTTGTTTCAATCGCGCCAAGGATGTCGTGCGACAATTCGACAAAAGGAAAGGGTCTAACTGCGAACTCTGTGACTTAGATGAATATTTCACTACAGGGTTTTTCTTTTTCCTTTTTCTATTTTCAGCTGAAACTTGTGAATTTCATAACTATTTATTGGTGCATGCTAAAATCATTAAACTTTTTGTGTAGCATCTTCATGATGTGCTCTATGTAGAAAAAATATGAAATCATAAAAATCAATAGCTTTTAGATGTTTAAAAATTAGTTCTTTTAATTAATAAATGCTTATTCCATGATTTTTGTAGGCTTAAATAAATATCCAATGGTAACGAAACTTTTTGTGTAACTGTTTTATGCTAGTATCAACTTTCACAAATAGTTTGAGATTAATTTGATGATATTTAATTATATCCTTAATTATATGCTTTAAATATTAGTTATTAATTACCAAATGGATTAGCATAAATCAAGATAGAACTTGGGTGCATTTTAGAGTTGACCGAAGTCC
Source organism: Saccharum hybrid cultivar R570 (assembly GCA_038087645.1). Classification (NCBI taxonomy): domain Eukaryota; kingdom Viridiplantae; phylum Streptophyta; class Magnoliopsida; order Poales; family Poaceae; genus Saccharum; species Saccharum hybrid cultivar. Next base: position 3,453,030 of record JAQSUU010000190.1, on the reverse strand, counting down.
ATGAGACACATTCACACCTGCTATTTCATGGCAAAGTGATTACCTTCTTGATCTGCTTATGTTCACTTTTTAGTTAATAAATAAGATAATTTATTTAAATGTAGTTAATAAATAAGATAATTTATTTAAATGTTTGATTGGTGAATTCATGTGGTTAAAGTCATGTAATGACCATTGTTTTCCCCTATAGTTATTCTTTAGGGATGCTTTCATGATTAAGCTTGTGATCCCTGTTAGGTTATGCCTTTCATGATAGACAACTAATTAACTTAATAATTAATTAACTATAATGTCTTTATGATAGTAACCCTAGTTTCTTAGTGAAGGAAAGTTGTACTCAACTTTCTTAACTTTGTTAGAGTTCTATCATGCATTACCTGTCTTTCATCATATTTCATGCATCATGTCATGCATTCCATCATGTTAAAGCATGCATCGTTTATATATGTGTAGTGCATACGAGCGTGAGAAGGTTCGTGTTGAACAAGTGTTGAGGAGGTTGGTGTTGATCAATCTTCGAAAAGGTGTCGTCCACCAGCGGTGTTGGAGAAGGTCATCCATCAATGGTGCTGGTGTCGTCCATCTGTGGAGTGGTGCCAAATCTGACTTCTGTGAACTAACCTTCTCTGTAATAAAGGCAAGCCCCGGACATATAACCACTCTTCTATTGTATAAATGTTTTATTACACCTTAAGTCGTGTAATGTGCATTAAGTTAATAGGAGTTGGTCGATACCGTTGTTGCATGATTACCTTGATCTACATTTATATATAGATGATATCCCACTAGTATGTGTAGGTCGATCTTTTATGCTTAGTAATGCTTAGGCTTCTCGAATGGTGGTTTCATCGTTCGCGAGAAACAAGTCTACCTTTGCTTCTCCTGACCTAATGACGGGTCATGAGAGCATGTGAATATGAATATGGTAATATTAAGCTAAGACCGAGCGGGTGGCTTGCATCGTGAAATGAGTTGGTGTAGTGCTCCGCCTATGTCGGTTAAGGACCGTACCATTGTGAACTGTGTGCGTCGAGACTTTGCAGCTGACCACATGCTGCAGTAAGCCTAATATCTTGGCTATTCTATCACGAGAACGGCTAACCAAGCACCGGAAGTGGAGAGATGACGAGAGTAGCGTGTACCCTCATGGCCAAAGGCTGGATTAGAGGTGTACTATGCTCTCGGGTGGTGCTGAACCCGATCACGTTTTGGAGGATCCAAGTGAAAGTTGATAAATGTAGGTTCGAGTTCTGCATATATCATGTGATTAGGGATCCCTAGTTGGGTATAATCGATTTGAATCGTCGTTACTCCTCGAACATGGAGACTCGATTATTTGTTCATCATCGTAGTTAATTAATGGAACATGGTTTCTTCTGGATATGAGATGGAAAAGAGATGGATATGAAATGTGATAATTGATACAAATGATTGAGATAGGATAGGTGCAAATCTAGCTATAATAAACTTTACTAAAACTAATGCTAAAACTTATTTAAAATGTTGAAAGTAAGTATCCACTTATAGTGAAGCTTTTATGCAAAACTCCTCTTTTCTAACTCTACTACTTTCCTTAAGCCAACATATCGTTAGAGTCTTTTTTTCGTCGGGTAAGTCTTACGAAGTACAATTGAGTACTCATGGTTTGTTAACCCCTGTTGCAGGTACTGACTGGTGCTGCTAATCAGGTCATATCGGTGGACTCGACGTGATCTGGTTGTCCTCTCCTGACTTAGGTGCTGTACCTAAGTTGTCTTCTATAGTTCTACTCGACTTACGCAATTAATGTTAAGTTATAAAAGAAACTTGTTTTTGATATGTAAAATACTGTTTTAAATTCTTCCGCACTCTGATGTAAGGTTCTGTAGCAAATGTTATAATGTTATAGTTACTCCTTTGTTGATTCTGTGTGAGTTGTAAAATGTGGATAATTTGGGTTTCCCGAGAAAACTCGACAGACTCCTTGTGTTATCTGGTTCTCGTGCACAACAGTCAGAGGTCGTTGAGACAATGACAGGTGCACGTGGACCATATAATTTAGGAGGTTCTGCCACACGTTTTGAATTTTAAAATTTGCTCTATAATAAAGTTGTAGTTTTTGAATTTTTGATCAAATTTTATATTGATCAACTTTTGATTTGAACGCATTTTGGTGATCAAATTATACATATAATGTTGCTTGTGTAAAAGAAACAGATGGAACAGGTTGTGGTTTGATTTAAATTTAAATCCGAAGGTTTTTCTAAAAAAATATTGAGAGAGGACCAGGATGGCGGGTTAATTCATTGAAAACTTAAGGGTTTATTTGCAAATCTTCCAGAACCATGGAGGTTGGATTGCAGGTTGCTTTGGGTTTTTTTCAAAAAAAACGTCTAAGAGAGGAGGCCGGACTGTGGGTTGATTTCGTTAAGTATCGAGGACTTTTTTTTTTGCAAAATGACCAGGACTCGCCCGATCTAGACCGTCCGTGCGCCCGATCCGACGGCCGAGAACGGCTGGCGATGTGGCCACGCTGCCCGCCCGCGGTTTCACCCTGCGGATTCGATATTAGAAGATTATTATTCCCCGTATGGGACAGGGATAGAGGGCCAATTCTCCACTGCAAGCTTTACGGAGACGGGAACAGGGATTTTTTCTCCCCGTGAGGATGGAGATGGGGAGCCATTCCCCAATAGGAAATTTTCAGTTGCAACTCTAGCCATGAGGAAGGCAAATCAGGCTACGTAGACACTTCGAGGAGATCAAGTAGACTCTATAAAAAGACTATAGAAATAATTTTTTATAAAGTTATCCAGATATTTATTTTTTAATTGAAAAGTAAATGTAATTAAAAATCCTATATCCAATTTAATCTTAGAAAATTTATATAAATTCGGCGTGAGCTGAATCCGGAAAACATCAGAGAAAAATTAGCAACAGTCCTATCAGCAAAGAAGTACAACAAGCTATATGGGAGATTCTGAAACTCACTGAAAATATTCAGTCCCAAGCCCTTGTTTAGATTGAAGAAAATTTCAACCCGATGAATAGTACCACTTTCGTCTTATTTGGCAAATATTGTCCAATCATGGACCAACTAGGCTCAAAAGATTCATCTCGTGATTTTCAACTAAACTGTGTAATTAGTTATTTTTTACCTACATTTAATACTCCATGCAAGCGGTTAAAAATTGATGTGATGGAGAGAGAGTGAAAAAACTTGGAACTTTATGGCAAACTAAACAAGGCGCAAGTAGCTATCTTGCTGTATCAGTGGTGGTCAGAGCGGTGTGGTATACGTGAAGGGGAATTACCAAGAAGTACAACAAGCTTAGCGCTTTTGATCAGAACTTATGCTGATGAAACATCAACACTGAGGCTGTGGCACCGTTTAGATGCAAAAAATTTTGCCAAAATTTTCAGATTCTCCGTCACATCGAATCTTTGAACACATACATGAAGCATTAAATATAGATAAAAAATAAAACTAATTACATAGTTTAGACAAAATGGACGAGACAAATCTTTTAAGCCTAATTAGACCATGATTGGACAATATTTACCAAATAACAACGAAACTGCTACAGTAGCGTTTTGCCAAAAATTTTGCCAACTAAACAACCCCTGTGTTTAGTTCCTCAAAAAATGCACTATGCAAAAAGAAGATTCTCCATCACATCAAACTTGCGATACATGCATGGAGTATTAAATATAGAGGAAATCAAAAACTAATTTCACAGTTAGGTGCAAAATCATGAGACAAATCTTTCGAATCAAAGTAGTCCGTGATTGGACACTATTTACCAAATAAAACCAAAACGTATTACAGTACACTTTCCAGCCTTTTCCAGACAACTATACACCGCCTGAAACAGCCGGTGGTGCCACCCGCTCGACTAAAGGCAAGATGGAGAAAACCACCTCAAGATGTGGCGAAAATAAATTGTGATGGGGCTTTCATGCAGGAAGAACGATCGGGAGGCTGGGGCTTTGTCATTCGCAGCTCTGAAGGGGAGGTCATCTTTACAGGTTTCGGTAATTTGAAAAGAGTGCTGGAACCCTTCCACGCGGAGATCATTGCTTGTTTACAGGCGGTGCAAAGAGCAGCTGATCTTGGTCTACAAAAGGTTATTCTGGAAACGGATGCATTGATGGTAGTCCAGGCAGCTCTGTCTTCTATTGATGATCGAAGCTCGGCTAGTGGTTTGGTGTGGGAGCTAAAAGCATTGCTGCGCTGCAATTTCAGTTCTTGGGTAGTAGCTCATAATCCAAGGTCCTGTAATCTAGTTGCTCATGGTTTGGCTGCTTTAGGTTACAAGTTGAGTCCGGATACTGCTGTCTTTGATAATATCCCAATGTGTATCTATGAACTGTTGGCCAATGATTTGGCCCCAGTTATTGAGTAATGGATTTTCCATGTTTAAAAAAAAAGAAACCGGTGTCAGATTTTTAATTAAAAATCATTTTGAACTTATATGTTGCCGAGTTGGAATTATTTAAATCTTAGATGGTCAGATGAACTTTTTCCCGAAATTCTATCTAGTGAAACTGACAGCCCATGAGCCAGGACTGCAACGCAAGGCCTGAAGGCCCATTTCATTCCGCCGCCAACTTCGAGGCCGTTGCGTTTGCGTTCATCAACCGCGTCCACTGTTGCGTTCACCCGAATCACGCGTCCCTTTCCTTTCTCCCCCCTCCCTACTCACACCCCTGAACCCTCTCACTTGGCTTTGGCGGCGCCGACCTTCGCCAGGTCTTCATCGGCTCTTTCGCCGGAGACAAGCATCCGCCAGGTATGCCAGCCACTTCCCTTCCCTTCCTGCTATGCGAAATCGAGCACCCCAAACCCTAATGCCTGCTATTTATATTCGGATCTGACCCAAAGCTGCTGGTTTTTTCATATGAACAGAAGAACGCAAGGGATGCTCGATCGGTTCTAGTTACTTAGCAGAGCCAAAAGAGCAAGGCCATCAAAGATACGAGGGCTTGTTCTCGCCATGTCTCGGTCACCACACCTCCCACCCCGCTGCCCACCGCTGGGTCCTCAGATCACTCGAAGGGATGACAGCATGTTCACGCAGAGCTGCAGGTTTCCGTCTGGGGATCCGTTCTTTGGTGAACCGCCGTGCTGGCTCGATGATCTCCTTGCAGATTCTGGGAAAGCTCCCAAGCTTCCTCCCCTCAGAAGGGCCTGTAGCGATTCTGATGCCATTTTGGATGCGCTGTCGACATTCCAAAGCCCAATTTATCCTATTGAGGAAGGTGATCTGAACTCAGGTGGTGAAGGTGAGGACTTGTTGGATGCTGGCGAAGGTGGTGAAAGTGGTTCTGTGGTTGAGGCTAGCTGTGTTTATGGTCCGAATTCACCAAGACAGAAGAGTAGGCTGACATCTTCAGAGAGTTCCATGGTAAATGCTGTGCTTGAGAATGTCCCCAGCAACCCCTTGCAGTACCTGACCATCGATGCCTCCAGTGGTGTGAATGGTAATGTGGCCAGTGGAACTGCTGATGCCTGTGATGCTTTTGGCCATCCTGATCAAGACAAGTCATTTAAAAGGTACACTTATGTTTGTGAGTGAAATATCCAAAGTACTTTCTTCAAATGTTCTCTTTCAGAAGGTAGCGGTTTCTGCCCATCAATAGCATTGTTGCTTTTACTAAACTGGAATTTGTAGTGAAAATGCTAGAAATGTATAATATCAAGTGCAGATGCCAACTGAAAAGGAACATGACACTACTGCTCTGCAGAAATTAAATTAACTGATGGTTCTTCTAATTGTGTGACACTGATAGTTTTGACTTATGTCACCAGCAGTAGCAATGCCAGGTAGAATTTATTGTCATATGATCTCGGCAGCATAAGTAGTTCAAACCATGTGGGCATGTGTTGTCTTCAAAAGTTAGTTCGTAAATCCTCATTGCTTGAACATTGTAAAAGCAACAATTTCCTTTAGTTTTATAATACTACTCCCGAGATTGTCCAACAGTTAGTCTATGTTATGTGTCAATCAGAATTCTTATTTTTCCAAGATGCGTACATTACAAAGTCTGTACAATTAAAAGGGAGCCTGAACATCATTATACCAGAAAGATATTTACTACTACCTCCATTCCAAATTGTAAGCCGTTCTGGCTTTTCTATATACATAACTTTTGCTACGCACCTAGATATACATTTTGTCTAGATACAAAGTAAAAAATATGTATCTACAAAATCCAGAACGACTTACAATTTGGAATGGAGGGAGTATTTTTTTCTTCTCAAACTATGAAGGATAGCTGCATGTCATGTCATTAAGAGAGGAAAAGGAATACAAGAGCAACGCGAGAACAGCGCCACCCAAACCCACACCACACAAGCCATGTTAGCTACAAAGCACACACCATTGAAAATAGGACACTGCCAACCCAATCAGAAACTAAGACCCTGTTCTGCTGCGCTACTTCAACAGTATTTTTCAGCGAACGAACAGTGTTTTCCTTTCACAACAAATCAGCATAAGCTAAATTTCAGCGAAACGAACAGGGCCGGTTCTGTGTCATTCGACCTTAGGAGCAGGTCCTGGAGGTCAGAGGCCCCTGCCATGCGCCAAGAGCTGCATTCATTAGCGACCTTCTATAGAAGGCTCTAAATATTTGGAGAAAGACCCTCAAACGCACAAGCACTCCTAAATTTCCATACTTCCTAGGCCACCAAAATAATAAGGGAATTCAGCCCCTTGCGCATCATTTGGGTTATTTCTGATGGTGTTCCCCCACCATCTGAAGGAACGAGTTGCATCGACCAGAGGTGCCAAAGCCCTCATGGAAAGTTTCTGAAAGACCAAAGTCCAAACCTGCTGGGTAAACGCACAGGATATTAGGATGAGCTGGATAGTCTCCTCAGCCCGATCACAGAGAGGGCAAGCAGGCTGGTGGGGCAGCCTGCGCTTGGTGAGGCGATCGGCCATCCAACACCGATTATAGTTGGCTAATTAAATTAGAGTCACTAAATGTGCTAACTAAATTAGTGGTAGCTTCCAATGCTAAGCAATTAGTCTAGAGAAGCTTTCTTTGTTAATGGTGTCACATCTTCCCATTTTGTTGGACACATTCAATCAATTCTAAACAGTGCTAGAAAAATTGGAATGTGCGCCTTTTAATGGATTGATGTTTTTATGCTAAATCACATTTTCTGCTTTACTGGGTATGCTTTTTTGCTATTTCGTTTATTGAATCAACGAGGGCTGATATTCAAGCTATGACTGTCCTGATGTTTACTGCTCTACTCACAGAAATTCATGACTATGGTTTCAATTTATGGGTTTGATGTTACCAAGTCAATATATTATCTTTACATTCGCACCACACACATTTCTAATATTGTAGTTCTTTTCCTGCGCAATAGTTTAGGTTTCATACTTAAACAGTTCATGTTTGATGGATGTTGAACTTTTCTAGTTGAAACACTACAAGGCAAGAGAAAACATGTCATGTCCTTTGAGTTTCGGTATTGATGCCTACTAAGCAAATCAACACTTTTGCAGGCGTTCAGGACAAAGATCTAGGGTCCGGAAACTTCAATACATTGCTGAACTTGAAAGAACTGTTGACTCACTTCAGGTAATTATGTTGATCTTTTATTTTATTTTAAATGTCGTGGGTTTCATAGTACTTGTTTTATGAGAATAATGCCATTTTATTCTTTCCAGAACATGGGAGCTGATTTGGCTGTCAGAGTGTCATCACTTTTCCAGCTTCATAATGCTCTATCAGTGGAAAACAAGCAACTGAGGATGCAGATTTCCAGTCTTCAGCATGCAAAACTGATTAAGGATGGTATGTTTGAGAAACATTGTGCTCTTTTTTGAGTTATTAGAGCTACTTTAGAGTATAATTTAGACTATGCATCCTTTTAGTAACATGTGGTTCATTGAATATTTGTAGTTGTGCAGCAAGAAAATAACGTGACCATAGACAAATATCATGCTCTGCATTTTTAGGACATTAGCGGAAACAGTATTGCTGCTGAACCAGATGTTACGAAATGGGGTTCAAAGTTTTTTTATCGTGATTATTTGATTCAGTAGCATGCTTCTGGTTCAACTTTGGTGCAAGTTGTGCTCAAATGTTTAATGCAGTTCGATAAAATAGTAATTAGCTATTTACACAGGCTCCTGAACTCCACATATCTTGCCTTTTAGTAACTAACTACCCAACATTGGCTGTTCTTATAATTGTGTTTGTGGTTTTTACCTCCACACAATAGTAGGAACAGTTACCATCATTTATTCTTCAGTATTTTGGCAATAATCATAAAAGCCTTCTGCTCTTGTTCAGCTAAGCCAGGTGCTATGTCCATGACTCTGTTAACATTAAATAAAATCCCAAAAAAACATTGCAGATATAGTCCGCGGAGGGTTGGTAACCCCCTTTCAGGTTTTAAGTTCAGACTAAATAACTTGCTGTTGATGATAGCTTCCCCCCCCCCCCCCCCCCTTCTCAATTTTAACTCGGTTGATTGTTTTTCGGCTGATAAGCCGGCTGATGCTGTTTTGTTGTGAGAGAAAAACACTGTACCGTAGCTGATAAGTTCAAGCGAATAGGACTGCTTGATCTACAGTGTGCCAGGAATTTCTGTTGTTCATAGGGATAATCTGAAATATAACTTAGCATATGCAAATTGTTTCTGTAGTTCCTTTGGTAATTCATTCCCAGACAAAAATAAATATTTTTTGCATTATTGTATCTACCAATACTAGGTTTGAACTATTTGGCACTCCTTCCTAATGTTTGTCAATGAGTATGAAATATTGTGATTATCTAGCTAAAGTATGATGGTTCCAGAACATGGTTCAATCTTGCCTAAATGAAATGCTTTTGAAATGGAATCTGCAGGTCAGACGCAGGCCCTAAAGAATGAAGCTGAAAGGTTGAAGCAGATGTCTGCCCGTCACCGCCGGAGCAGAAGCGTCACTTCCTGTTATGACCCAAGCTCCTTCGGAGCAGACGCGTCTGCAGTCAATTGGCAGATGCCTGACATGGCAAGGCTCAGCCTGAACGGCAGCTCAGTCTCCCCAAGAGGTGGCTATGGTCTGTGACAGCAGCCGACCCTAACCCCCCCCCCCCCCCCCCCCCCCCTCAGAAGATAAATCGAGGCGTTACCCTAGATAACTTTTCGCTAACCTTACCCAGGCATAGATTTGAGGGCCCATATCTTTGACTAGGAGAGTAGGGTGTATCAATCGCTTTCGCGGAAATTTACAGAGGTTATCAGCTTAGTATCTCGTAGAGTGCTGCAGTTGACTCCCAGATTTGAGAACTGATGAAGTGGAACAAGCTTTGGCTTGCCGTTTAGCAGCTGCAGTTTACTCGTTTGATGCTCCAGCTTATATTGCAGTAAAGTTGCAGACCATCTCCCAATCCATGTGTTGGGCCAAGGTCGCTCTTTAATTGTGGTTTCTTCTGGTTGCTATATCCATTGCCATTCGTAGGCTTTATTGGTGCTCATTTCAAGTTGCGATGATGGTGGTCAGATGATTCCCTGTTGTTACTGAATTCTGTATGTGGTGGTGTTGCGTGGCCATGGTCTCACGGGAATGCATCTTTTGTATCTAAGTATGGACACGGAGAACTGCATGGGCCTCAATACGATACACGAATAATGGAGGACAGCCATGGAGCCTTGATTAGATGCAATGCAAGGTGGCCCCTCTGAAAAGTGGACAAGGTGAAAGGTAGCCGTGTACAATAATGTGCAAGGCGTCTCTTTGACGAACTCTGTCCAATTATAAAAACCACTTTTGTATGGAAGATTCAGTTTTTAGACGGTGGCTTGTAGATAAGCTTTACTACTGCAGACTCTGCAGTTTTTATCAGACGGCTTGATGGCTTGATGCACAACAAGAGATGGATTGACGCTTGAGCTGTACATGCCTCCATGTGTGGATGTGGGGAGAAAATGGGAAGAGAGAAGATTCGATGTCAAATAATTCTCCATGCTTTCCAGTGGCTACCAACCTGCATAGAGGCCTAGAACTAAAGATTCAATGGTAGGTGACTGCGCATGCATGTGCCTATCGAGTAGTTGGGTGATTGCCTCTGCTTTTGCGGGCCTGCTGAGGTCTGAGGTTGTGTCGAGTTGCAGAGCAACCCTGCTGATTCATTGATCCTAGGTTTTTAGCAAGGATTCATTAATCCTATCCTAATGACCGGATTCTTTTTTCATAAACTTGAGCCAACTAAGGATGTCTAGTTTTTTTTTTAATCACACGGTAAAGCCAGCGACGGATCTAGAATTTTACTAAAAGGGTAAAATTTTCGCATGCAATTCTATAAAGTCCATTTAGCAACTCGGGTAACAAATTGTAAAATGCTCTCCACAATTTGTTATACAAGCATTAAGTAGCGTAATAAGTCTTAAATTTATTTGATTGTCGCTCTGTCTTTCTATTGAGGCTACTCTTCCGCCACAGCTTCAACCATAGGTACTGGTCACAAGAAAAAAGGCCGAACAATGTGTTGAGGCTTGTGCATCGTGCCTCTCTTGCCATCGCAAACTACTTTGGCACAAGAAAAAGGCCAGGCATAAAAAGGAAGCACGGCTTGGTCCTGACTCCTTCCTTCCTGAGGTATCGTCTTGTCAGTTCACAGCGAAGTAACGCACGGCCCTGTTTGTTTGTCTTTTCCGTTGTACTTTTTTTAGCGAAGAAAGAATATTTACCTCTTACAACAAATCAGCGAACATTATTTTTGAAGTGCTAGTCGCAGCATGAATCCAGCTTGACGGACACGGTCACATGGTGTTCGGGTCCAGTAGGCTTGGCGTGGAATGGGACGCGGGAGCGCACGGCAATGCGCCCACGGCCGCCCATACGGTTCGCACGGGGATTTTTTTTTATTTTTAATCCTTTTTAAACAATATTTAAAAAATAATCTTAGAAAAATAAATTTTGCAATTCTAACCCTTTTGGTCACGCCAGCTCAGGTGGCGCGACTGTAACACTTTGTCGCACCGCATGCACTGGCGCGATAAAGTCCACCACGGTGGAATAGATTGTTGATCGTGGCTGGCGTGGTGGGCCGCGGGCCCCGCCTTGTCACGCCCGTGTCGGTGGCGCGACAAGGACATATAAATAGTTGGTCCAACACCTTTTCCTCACTCTCTTCTCCGTCCTTCAGGCCAGAGAGCTCGTGAACACATATACATTGAATAACTTTGCTCCTGTTTTCCACCTCTCCTCTAAATCTCTTCCATGTAGTTTGGATTTAGATTTTGGGTTGCACCGGTCTCATGCAATAGGTATGAATCCCTCACTGTTTGTGCTTTTTGCTTGATACATTTTGTTTGTATAGTGCAATTGTTTTTTTCCTCCCTATTGTAGTGTTGCTTAGGAATTGGTTAGATGAAATTTGAAATTAGAGTTCACGTGTATTCAATAGATGTTTTTCATTTAGGGTTCTTGATTTAGGGATGGTGATTTAGGTTTTGTGATTTGGGGTTTGTGATTTAGGGTTTGGATTTAGGGATTTAGGGTTTACATTGATTTGTATTGAGATTTCATTTTGCTAGATTGAATGGAGTTCATGCACCATCCGACGGACCATGATGGCAAAGGTCCATTCCCACCAGTCGAACCGATACCAAAGTGTTTTTGTGGATTACCGACCTTTGTGAAGCAGTCAAGGCATCCGTTGTCGGCAGGCCGTGCTTTTTTCTGCTGTCAACTTCGGCGTCGCGCCCCCTCCAATTCTGATTGTTCGCTAGATGAATGCAACTTCTACCAGTGGATTGATGGTGATGAAAAGTTCGATCGCCACATCATTTTTTCCTTACGACCCCTGGAAGAGTTGGCCATACCCTGAGTTTGTTCGATGGGTGCCTCCGCCATCAAATCCTCCTGAAATGACAAATCTTGAGAAGCTTTATGCTGCACTGGACCGTCGTGGCAATCCTCCTAAATGCCACTGTGACAAGGTTGCGGTGCTCCAAGAACCAAGCAAGGACGAACTATTTACTCCCTTCTACCGTTGTGGTGAGCGTGGCAATGTAAGTATTCGTTGGATGATTATATTTTCGGAGGTCATATGTGTCATTCACATTATAACACTTCACTTGTAACATTTATCATTTTTAGTGCGGTTTCCCAAAATGTGACTTCGAGGAGTACATCTATGGACCGAAATTGCACTGGCCTTCTAAGAATGAAGCTATAGAGTTTGCAACTGGGAATAAGCCATGGCCATGCTTGAAGATGCCAGACCATAAGTGCAAGTGTGGCATCAAGGCTCACGAAGGAGTTGTTCCATCTGAGCTAGGGTGGGGCCAGTACTACGGGAATGCTTATAGAGGGCCCAATGAGCTATTTGTGAGTTCACTAAACACCTCGAATTAGTGACTTCACATACTTAACTAATTGTGTTTGTGTTTGTTTAGGCGGGGAAGTCATGTGGCTGGGAGGATTTCCCTGGTCGTGGACATGTAATGGCGGAGCTGAAGGGCGATGTTCATTCACCATACATGAGCGAAAGGAAGAGATTGAAATTGCACAAGTTGAGGGAAGAAGTGCGCAGAAGGTACAGTGTAATAGGGCCATCCGTGCACACATGGAACATGCTTGGTGGTGACTTTGATCGAGCGATCGATGGAAAGAACAAGCAAAAGCATGACCCGAAGGAGCTCATTAGATTCTGGCAAGTGAACAAGGAGCGCTATGACTTTATGGATGCCGAGCATAGGAGGGAGGTTTAGTTCTTCTTCAGGCGGCATGACCGGGCCCTTGAACGGCCCCGTAAGGAGAAGGCTAACCCTTTGTGTCGTCAGCTCTGTGAGCACCTCATTTAATGCTTGGTCAGACTCCTTAATCTTGTTAAAATTGTTGGCATGAACACATATTTCTTTTTTTGTAGTTCCCGATTCACCACCGAACGATGGACATCTTCCGGCTCCCAAGGAGGATGATGACGAGTACAACGACTGGTCATTTCATTATCCTGATGATGATGATGATGACCCCCTAGTGATGATGACTTCTTCGGTCCGATGTATTACAATTAGGTTGGCCATCACTTTAGAGTAGGTAGATAGCGTTGCTTCTTTTGTGAAATGGCAGCTTGGCCCGTACATATTTTGCTTACGCCCGTGGGTTGGCATTTGGTAGGACTAGTGTTAGTCTTCTAAGATGCAACACTAAATGGTTCGTAGTAGTTGGACATGGCCATGGCTTGGCATTTGGTAGACTTTCGAACAATGTTGTTTGTTGTAATTGTTGTGCTAAGTGGTGTTTATGGTGATGACATTTGATTCTATGATGGACGATGATGACAATGTGACCATTTGTAGTTCGTAGTGATGACGATGAATCTTATATAAGGGACAAGGTTATTTTCCTACCATCTTGAACACAAAAGAAAGTCTGAACAATAACTGTAAAAACCTTTGCAACGATGGAAAGAGAGATGAAATATATATGCAATCTCTCCTCACCGCCTGTCGCGCCACCCCTTCCTCTCTGACCCTCTCCCTGCCATTGTCCCATGAAATCGCCCAAGCCTCCACCCGGCTGCGCCCTGCGGACATGCCGCGCGGCAGTGCACCGCTGTCGCCGGCCAGCGTCGCTACTACGAGTTGTAGTTGTCAACACATTCCCAGGTCTGCCACGCTAGCAGTGGTGGCGCGACAACCGTTCCTGCCGCGCCAGCAGTGGTGGCATGACAACTGTTTCTCCAAGCCTACCACGCCAACTCCATAGGCATGACAGACCTAGGAATCTTTGATTCCATTTCTCTAGGCTTGTCGCGCCAGCCCCACAGGCTTGACAGACCTGGGAATATGGCTTCGGTTGCTGCCTTCGCTGTTTGGTTCGACAGTCGCGCCAGCGCCACTGGCGTGACTGGTTGTCATGCCAGCACTACTGGCATGACTACTTGCGCCAGTGAGCAATCGAAAACAGTGCTAGCCAAGTTGGCCAGTGTGTTCTTATCGTGCTAGTGTAGCTGGCGTGACTGTGGTCGTGCCGATCCAGATGGTGCGACAAACCTGGGAACCTTGGGTGCGCTATTCTACTTTTGGCTGTAGCGCTAGCTACGCTGGCGCGACAGACCTAGGAATATTACTATCATGCTAGGCTCACTGGCGCCACAGACCTGGGAACATAATTTTTTCATTGACTCCACAAAGAAGATTCATTCATGACATACACAATGTTTCACAAATTTGACATGCACAATGGTTGACCACAATTCACAACATAGCATAGTTCACATATAATTGTTCGACAACCATAATTCACAACATAGCATACTTCACTTAATTCACAAATTTAGACCAACTTCACAAATTTGACATACACAATTCATGACATAGCGACATAGCATAGTTCATATAGTGACATAGCATAGGTCTTCAACATTCCACATAGTTCACATAGCATAGGTCATCAACATTCCACATAGTTCACATAGCATCGATCATCAACATTCCACAAATTCCTGTTCTTCATGGCGAGAAGACGTTCGGTGGCCGACGCTGGTGACCCGGATGAGTCGGCTACAGATTTGGAGTGCCGATGATGCTACAGTCACAGGCACGTCCATGCACGTTCCGTCCGGTACCTCATTGGTGTTGTTGGGGCAGACTCTACACAACACATGTACATATGTTATACAATGATATATAAGATGAATGGCATGTTCTTGTTGACTTAGCATTTGGAAGAGCTGTAGGTTTTAGCAAAGTTGGCACTATTGAACCCATCCATACCTATGTTTGTGTACCGAGAGGAGCATCAGCAAGTTGGGAACCCATCAGCTCGTCTTGGCCATACGTTGGATCATCGAGGTCATCATCTTCTTCATCGTCTTGTTCTTGATCATCCCTTCTTCTAGCCCTCGAGCTCTTCGCTCTGTCAACCGTCGCCCTAGTGGAGGTAGCCCTTTGCCTTGTCCTAGTTTCTCAGCTTTGTGATGCGGGAGCTAGAACTTGAACATCTTCTGCTCGCATGCAGCTGAACTTGCGAGCCATGCGTCGACACGAGGTAATCACTTTCTGCAGCCATTGTACAAGTAAATGAGAAATGCTTACATATGAAATATGGATAGTTCAAAAATAGTTGAGCATAGCGGAAGTACCTTGGCAAATTGCTCAAGATATGAATTGTCAGTCCCTCCAGCACGGGCAAGGTAAACTCCGGCCTCATTGGAAAGGTGAGCAAGCTGATTTGCCTATAGTGTGTGTGCATAATGAGCATTACCATGTACTTTTGAATTCAAGCCATGTGAAGTCATAGTTGAATTGAAATTCTTACCATGTAATTCTCAAGTGGTGCTCTCTACGGCTGCACGCTCCTCCTTGTCATCACATCATAGGGGTCCTCATCGTCGCTTTCTTCTTCATCTATTGGAATGCTCGAGAGCGGCGGATGCACACTAATTATGGAGGAACTGTGAAGCCACACTAGGTAGTTGCGGTAGTCGCTTGGCACTGAAAGCATCTAGGCCTTGAGAGTTGGTTTCAGCAATTGATGACAACACATTATTACCATAACTAACGTGTGTTTTGTAGAAACTTTGGTAAGTTAGGTCATGGGATTGGTAACTGCTTTGGGCACTATGGTATTCATGCCCCTTGATGGAAATCGTTTCGGTTTTCAAAGGATTAACGTCAAGATTAAGGACGGTTAGTTCCGAACGTCGAGGTGTTGAGTTAAGTTCAGAATAGTTGTTAGGATCTTCGCTTTTTTCCTTTGACCATACTATAAAGGGGGGCATGAGCGAGTAGCTTGACCTAGATGACTATTTTGTTTAGGTGTGGTGTACACTTGTCAAATTTAGCACTAGGTAGCTCAGGTGAAGCCCAAAATTCAGTTGGAAGCAACTTAGTTCAAGTTGCGTCACGTTTCGAAGTCGTTTGAGCCGTTTACCCTTGACCGGACGCGGTCTCTGCCTTGACCGGACACGTCCGGTCAGTGCTGACAGTCACTACGTTTCAACTTGGTTGACCGGACGCGGTCCTTGTGAGGACTGGACACGTTGATCGTGTTGACACGTGTCACAGAGGGTAAGTGAACTAATCGGACGCGACTGGAAAACGATCGGACGCATCCATAGTGCGTCTGGTCTCGTTCCAGTAAGGTACTTCACTGACCGAACGTGTTCGGTCATCACTGATCAGACTCGACCGAGCGTCCGGTCAAAGTACAGTAAGGTCCTTGCACGACCGGACGCATCCGTCACCCCTGATCAGTGCGTCCGGTCATTCAGTGCTGTCGGTTTCAAATTTGACCGTTGCCATCGACCAGACGCGTCCGATCACATCGACCGGCACGTCCGGTCAGCACATATTTTGCTGAGTTGGCAGGTAACAGTTGGATTTGACTATGGGGTGTATAAATACATCTTTTCCATCTCTTTTAGAGGTCTCTTGCTCATTTGTTTAGCTGAGAAACACCTTTCAAGTGCAAGGAAGTGCAAGAGCTCTAGTGTTGGTTGTGATTTGAGAATCAAAGTTTGAAATCCCTCATTAGTGACTAGGGAGTAGCAAGTGTGCATCCACCTTCTCATTAGGCTTGTTGTGGTCAAGTGAGAGTTCTAGCTTGTTACTCTTGGTGATCACCATCACCTAGACGACTTGGTGGTGATTGGGAGTTTGGTGATCATCCGACGGAGCTTGTGGATGACCCAACTCATCTTGTGAGCGGTTTTGGGTGATTCATCACGATGGAGTGTCAAAGAATCAGCCCGTAGAGAGCACTTGATCCTTGTGCGGATCAAGGGGGAGCTACACCCTTACGCGGGTGCTCCAACGAGGACTAGTGGGGAGTGGTGACTCTTTTTTTTGCGATGAAAGAAGAATTATATTATATGATAGATGGGTACATCAACACATTACAAGCACTCTGGATTACAAAATAGTACCCACGTTATGAATAGCATAACTCAAAACCTAACCTGTTAGATGCTTTGTAGTATGGATGACCGCACAGGCAACCACTCGGCAAATGGCCTGAGAACAAATGCCCAACGAACAACGGCCAACATTCCTGTAGGCGGAATTGAGGAACTTCTTCTTTCTGGTGTCTTCCTTCTTCTTCTTTCTACCACCAAAGAGTAAGGAAGACTAATCTGCAAATTATTCTCCCTAGTCCTTCATCGTGGCCAAATCTGACCACAACAAAACAGAGAAGAGACCGGAGAAAATTATTCCATGGCGGCGACATCATCTCCGCCTTGATGCCACTGTCTGGAAACAAGAGTCTCCATGTCGTCATGTCGATGAAGATGCTGACGCCGATGTTGTCGCCCTCATCTTCAACGGAGCCGCCATGGAGAAAATGATTCCACCCTTCTCCTTCACCGTCGACAAAGATGAGAAGGAGGAGATAAAATTTCAGTACCAAGTAATTTGGCATGGAGAGACACTAACCCTAATGACTCAATCTATTAGGAAAAACTTATTAAAAACAATGGATCCCCACTCCCTTCAGCCCCCGGCGAGATGCCGGAGGAGAAGGGAGGGGGACCAGCGGTGGTGGATGGCGGGAGCGGCTGTGATGGCGGCGGCGGTGCTAGGGCAGGAGTCAGTGACTGAGCGTCTTTCTTAACAAATATCTCGGCGAACCCTGGTCCCTAGGGGAGTGGTGACTCTCCGATACCTTGGGAAAACATTGCCGTGTTCCTAACCCTTACTTTCAAGCAATTACTTTCTCATATTACTTTTGTTGCTTGGTTTACTTTTCTAGAATTGCCATGCTAGACTAGGATTGGAACTTAGGGTGCAAAACTTTTATCGGTAGAATCACAAGGAACACTAGTAGGCACTAGGGGTGAATTTTGGCTTATAGGATTTAATTATTGCAATTAATTTTTAGAGAAGCCCAATTCACCCCCCCTCTTGGGCATCTTGATCCTTTCAATTGGTATCGAAGCTGAGTTGCTCCTAAATTAGGCTTTACTGCCTAGAGCAAGATGTCTAATGGGGAAGGACCACCTCCCACCTTTGAGGGAGATAATTTTCCATATTAGAAAATCCGCATGGAGGCGTACCTCAAAGTCATAGATGTTGGGTGCCTTAGAGCCACCACCGAAGGGCTTCTCGAAATCAAGGATCCCGCTAACTCAAGTGGTGACGAGAAGAAGTACGACCGGTGGAATACAAAGGCAAAAAATACACTCTACTGGGGCCTAGGCAATGATATCTTCAATCATGTGCGTAATGTAAAAAACACTCATAAATTGTGGGAAAACCTTTGTGCTCTCCATGAGGGAACTAAGAGTGAGCGTGAGGAACGCTATCACATTGCTTTGAAGAAAATTAATTCTTTTGAGATGCTTCCCAAAGAAAGTGCTAATGACATGTACACTCGATTGAATGTTCTTGTAGAGGATCTCAATGATCTTGGGCTCACTCAAATGAGTCCATTGGATGTTGCAAGGAGGATCTTAAGTGTTCTTCCCATTGAGAAGTTTGGTCACATTATCACCGTGCTTCACCAAAGTGATCTCTCCACCACAACATCGACACAAGTATTGGGAAAGATCAATGCACATGAGATGTACATGCATATCACTCCGAAAGAGGGCTCATCATCTTCTAAGAAGAAGGACTTGGCCATCAAAGCTAGCCATGACAAGAAAAAGAAGAAGGGCCAAGCCATGATCGTGCAAGAAAGCTCAAGTGAAAGTGATATTGATGATGCATCACTTGCACTCATGGTGAGAAAGACCACCAAGATGCTAAAGAAGCTCAACAAGAGTGGCATCAAGTTTGATGGCTAGAAGAAGTTCTTCACAAGTAGCAAAAAAAAGCCTATATCTAAGATGGATTGCTACAATTGTGGTGAACTTGGTCACTTAGCTCATCAATGGCCTAAGCCTCCAAAAGACAAGTACAAGAACAAGAACAAGGGCAAGAAAAATGATTCTAGTGATGAAGAAGATGAGAGAAGAAGAATAAGCCATACAAGAAGAAAGATGGTAAGAAGAAAGAGTTTCATAAGAAGAAGAAAGGAGGCAAAGCTTACATTGTTGGTGATTGGCTCACCGACATTGAGTCATCATGTGAGTCCTCCGGTGATGAAAGCGACGACAAGAAAGAAAAGGTCGCCGCATTTGTGATTGGGCCACCATCATCTTCACCGACATCTTCATCACCATCTTCACCGCCATCTTCACCGTCATCATCCACTACTCACCTATGCCTTATGGCCAAGGGTGAACGAAAGGTACAAAATAATGAGAGTGATGATGATGATAGTGATAGTGATGATGAATATGATGCACCTTCTTATGATGAAGTTGTAAAATTTCTAAACAAATACTCAAAAGTCATAAGAAGAACTAGAAATGAAAATGATGAGCTTCAAAATGAAAATGAATCACTTTCATCAAAGCTTGAAATTGCACAAAAGTCTAGTGATGAGCTTAAAGATCAAAATGAAATTGTGTCTTCTACTCTCAAGGAGCTCAAAACTTTTAACAAAGAGCTTAGAAATGAACATGATAAACTTGAGAAGAAGCATAATGAGCTCAACACTAGGCACAACTTACTAAAAGACAAATATAATACATTGAAAATCAATTATGATAGTCTTGTTGTTGCTAATGAGCTTTCTCTTGAGACACATGATGCTACTAACCAAGTTGTTAAGATTGATATAGCTACATTATGTGATGACTTGATTATTGAGAGCATTGAGCAAGGCTCTAGTGGCAAAGGCAAGAAAGTGGTTGAGTCCGACAATCATGATGATTATGTCAAGCCCAAGAGTAAAAATGAGATGAACAAGAAGCTAAAAGGGTTGATGGCTCTTGAAAAACAAACATCAAATGAGTCACTTATTGAGGAGAACAAAAAGCTCAAGCAAGAGAAAGAGCATCTCAAGACCGGTCTAAGCAAGTTCACAAGAGGCCAATATTTGCAAAGTGAACTACTCATGAACACCGTCATGAAGATGGATAGAAGTGGCATTGGTTACTTAGCAAATTAAGAGAAGAAGGCTAAAGCTCAACAACAACAAAGCAAGTCAAAGCCTAAGCCAAAGAGATGTGTTGAGTGTGGACAAGAGGGCCATTTTGCTCATGAGTGCAAAACTCCACCACCACAATCCTTGCCCAAGCATGCTAGACCCTTTGCTTTCAATGCTCACTACATGCTTAGAAAAGATTCTAGTGGAAAGATGAAAGTCATGTTCTTGGGTCTCCCAAACAAGAATAGGCCTAAGAAAATTTGGGTTGCCAAGTCACTAGTTGAGAAAGTCAAGGGTCCCTCTCAAGTTTGGGTCCCTAAACAAAAAGCTTGATCTCTTGTGTGTAGGTGAACTACAAGACCGGTGGATCTCATTGGGTTATCGATAGTGGTTGCACTCAACATATGACCGGTGACCCTCGTATGTTCACCTCACTTAAAGAGAATGAGGAATGTCAAGAGAAGATCACACTTGGGGATAATTCAAAGAGCAAAGTCAAGGGTATAGGCAAGATTGTAATATCAAATGATCATTCTCTCTCAAATGTGCTCTATGTTGCCTCCTTGAGTTTCAATCTATTATCTATTGGGCAACTTTGTGACCTTGGCTACCAATGCTTATTCACACCAAATGAAGTGGTAGTTTTAAAGATAGATGACAAGCAAATGATTTTCAAAGGATTTAGATACAACAACCTTTATCTTCTTGATTTCACCTCTGAAGATGCAAACTTGATGACATGCTTGTTCACCAAGACTTCACTTAGATGGCTTTGGTATAGGAGGCTTGCTCATGTTGGAATGAACACTCTCAACAAGCTATTAAAGAAAGAATTAGTGAGAGGCTTGAAGGATGTCAAGTTTGAGAAGGACAAACCTTGTAGTGCATGTCAAGCTGGCAAACAAGTAGCAAATACTCATCCAACAAAAGCTTACAATAGTGTTAGAGCTTCTACACATGGATTTGTTTGGTCCTACAACTTACAAGAGCTTGGATGGAAATCTTTATTGTCTTGTGATTGTGGATGACTACTCAAGATACACTTGGACTTTCTTTCTTCATGACAAATCCAAAGTAGCCAATTGCTTCAAAAAGTTTGCAAAGAGAGCCCAAAATGAATTTGATGTCAAGATAAAGAAGATTAGAAGTGACAACGGTAAAGAGTTTGACAACACAAACATTGAAGCCTATTGTGATGAGATTGGAATCAAGCATGAAGTTTCATCAACCTACACTCCTTAACAAAATGGTGTAGTTGAGAGAAAGAACCAGACATTGATTACCCTTGCAAGAACAATGCTAGATGAGTACAACACACCAGAAAAATTGTGGGCTGAGGCAATCAATACCGCATGCTATACTTCAAATCACCTCTTCCTACAAAAGTTTCTTGGCAAAACCCCCTATGAGTTGCTAAATGAGAAGAAGCCGGACATCTCATTCTTCCGGGTGCTTGGTTGCAACTTGCAAATGCTACATCTACAAGAAACGACAACACCTAGAGAAGTTTCAAAGACGTTGTGATATTGGTTTTCTTGTTGGTTACTCATCAAAATCCAAAACATATAGAGTATTTAACCATGCCACCGATTTGGTTGAAGAAACATATAATGTGGAATTTGATGAATCTAACGGCTCCCAAGGAGCAATTGAGAATTGTGATGATGTAGGTGATGAACCATTGAGGGAGGCAATGAAGAACATGCTGGTGGGAGACATCAAGCCTAAAGATGATGAAGATGATGTACAAATTGTCAATCCACCATCTTCATCACATATGCCTCAAGATGATGACAAGAATGAGAGAGTTGAAAATAAAGATACTCAAGTCTCTCATGAACAAGCCGAGGCACAAGCTCAAGATGTTGATGCTCCCCAACCCCCTCCTCAAGTGGTTGAAAGAAGACACTCACCTCTACTTCAAGCACATCCACAAGATCTCATCATAGGGAGTCCTACAAAGGGTGTAATGACTCGATCTCAAAAGCTTGCTTCTTTTGTTGAACATCACTCTTTTGTCTCTTGTCTTGAACCTAAGAATGTAGAAGAAGCTCTTCAAGATCCGGATTGGATGAATGCAATGCACGAAGAATTGAACAACTTCACCCGTAATCAAGTTTGGACACTTGAGGAACATTCAAAAGGTGCAAGAGTCATCAGAACCAAGTGGGTGTTCCGCAACAAGCAAGATGACCAAGGCATAGTTGTGAGGAACAAGGCAAGACTAGTTGCAAAGGGTTTCTCTCAAGTTGAAGGTGTTGATTTTGGAGAGACCTTTGCACCCGTTGCAAGACTTAAAGCCATTCATATCCTTCTTGCATATGCATCGCATCATGAAATGAAACTATATCAAATGGATGTGAAAAGTGCATTTTTAAATGGCTTCATAAATGAACTAGTCTATGTTGATTAACCTCATGGGTTTGAAGACCCTAGATATCCTAATCATGTTTATAGGTTGTCCAAGGCGCTATATGGGCTCAAGCAAGCCCCTAGAACGTGGTATGAGTGCCTACGGGACTTCCTCATTGAGAAGGGCTTCACTATCGGAAAGGTCGACACCACACTATTTACCAAGAAGCTTAATGGGGAGATCTTCATTTTGTCAAGTTTATGTTGATGATATTATCTTCGGATCAACAAATAAAGATTATTGTAAGGAATTTGGTGAATTGATGTCGAAGGAGTTCGAGATGTCTATGATTGGTGAACTTATATTTTTTCTTGGTTTTCAAGTCAAGCAAATGAGAGAAGGGATTTTTATCTCTCAAGAAAAGTATACCAAGGATCTTCTCAAGAGATTCAAGATGGAGGATTGTAAGCCAATCAAGACCCCAATGCCATCTAATGGACATCTCGACCTAGATTAGGGAGGTAAACCGGTTGATCAAACTCTCTACCATTCTATGATTGGTAGCTTATTGTACCTTACCGCATCTAGGCCCAATATCATGTTTAGTGTGTGCATGTGTGCTCGCTTTCAAGAGTGCCCTAAAGAACCTCACCTAAGTGTCGTAAAAAGAATCTTAAGATATCTTAAGCACACCCCAAGCATTGGTCTTTGGTATCCCAAAGGAGCTAGATTCCAACTAGTTGGCTATTCCGACTCGGATTATGCCGGTCGCAAAATTGATAGAAAAAGCACATCCGGAGGGTGCCATTTGCTTGAGAGGTCTTTAGTATCTTGATCATCTAAAAAGCAAAATAGTGTGGCTTTGTCCACCGCCGAGGCAGAATACATTGCTGCGGGGGCTTGTTGTGCACAAATCTTATACATGAAGCAAACACTTCTAGACTATGGTGTTGTTCTTGATAAGGTGCCACTTTTATGTGATAATGAAAGTGCCGTTAAAATTGCTAATAATCTGGTACAATACTCACGCACCAAGCACATTGATATCCACCACCACTTTCTAAGAGATCATGTTGCTAAAAATGATATATCACTAGAAGGTGTAAGAAGTGAAAATCAATTAGCGGATATCTTCACTAAACCTTTGGATGAGGCTACCTTTTGTAGGTTGAGAAGTGAACTAAATGTGCTTGACTCTAGTAACTTTAAAAAATGAGCTTGTGTTGTCCCTTGCATTGCATTGTATTATATGTCATGTTTAAATCTCCGCAATGCATCTAGGACTTGTCTAACACGGTTACGATAACCCTTCTTTGGAGGAGTGAAGAAGCCTAACCGTGGATCAAACTTGACAAGCAACCTAGCTTTACTTTCTCGTTTTGCATTGCATATGCATGGTTGTTGCTTTGTCGTTTCTTTTCGGTTTGGCTTTGAGCCACCTCTGTGTTCGTCCATGATTAGAGAGAGCATTTGACGCTCCCAAGGGTTCATAAACTCTATTGCATGGCCATACGTTGCTCCTCAGGTGTTTATCACATATTTTCTTAAAAATAATACTAGCCTAAGGCAAAATATTTAGAAAAAACTTGAGGGTTTAAGAGATGTCGCTCATATCAGGTTCCAATTTGTGTTTATTTGGGTCTCTTTAAATTGAAACTTGATTGGGAGAAGTCGCGTTGAAGATCAGATTGAAGAAAGGCGAAAACCATCGATCGGACGCTAGACCGGACGCTGGACCGGACGCGATGCTGCTTCACCACTGCATCCAGTCCCAGCTACCACCAACGCGTCCGGTCACCCCATGAAAAGTGGATCTGAGCCTTGTTAATCGTACATCTTGTTTCTTCCGTTTTTCTTTTTCATCCGCCGCCACCGCTGTGACCCTAGCCCTTGCCCACTCCTCGCCGTTCCAGCCGCACCGCTACCGCTCTTCTCTGTCCATCCACCGCTGCGCCGTTGCTTTGCCACCTCGCTGGCGGCACCTTCTCTTTGAGCTGTTGCGCTGCTGCTCCGCCGCTCCGCTGCTCTGCCGTACCACTGCTGCCCTCCTCTGTGCAGCCATGCCACCGCTGTGCCTTCACCGGTTCTACCCGTTGCAGCCCGCAGCCACCAGCCGCAGCCGCCAGCTCCTCCATCCGCGCTCCGTCGTCCACTGCCCGCGATTCACTACTGTGCCCTAACCCTAGCTTTCGCGCGACATCTCTCCGTCCGTCCTCCGGCGAAGGTCCTTCGCGTGCTTCGTCTCCGCAAGGTTGTTTCGCGTTATCTTGATCTTTTCTTTTGGATTGCCGATGAAATCCTGTCGTATTCTAATTCATCCTTTGCATGTCTCGGCACTCCAGCGCTCGTCCGTCATTTTCGTGGAGCCCTCACGCGTCAAGGTCCCTCACCTTTTCACCGGAGTCTCGCTCATCTGAGGTAGCATATCGTGATCTATTCTTTTCTTATCTCACATGCTTGCTCTCATAAGGACCTTCGCTCATCTATTAGTTAAAATATATTGCTTAATAGTAGCTCTATCTATTCTATCTTTATAGAGAGTCTTGTCGGTGCTCTATGTGTGGCAGTTGATTCTCTTGGTTAGTTTTGAATCCGAGGCCAAGCCTATGGATACGGATTGAGGCCAAGCCTCACGAGAGTCAGCTCATCATCTTTCACTGTCAGGGTTTCTCAGTCACAGAGGTTAGTCAGCATGGTTCATTGCAAGAATGCTGGTGGTGCACCGAGTGATGGGGATGAGAGTCCTCCCAGGTTGACAGAGGTTGCCCATGGCAAGCGTAAGAAAATTGCCGCCAAGAAGAGAAAGAGGACACTCACTGAGGCAGAGATAGCTCAGGTAGTAGCTGATGCAGCAGATCTAGCAGAGAGAGGTGGCAGAGGTAGTGACATTCATATTGGCGAGCGTCGCTTTCATCTTGAAGGTCGACAGCTTGGTACAGAGGCCACTGAGGAGACTGAGGACCAGCCTGCAGAGCAGCCCACAGAGAAGACAGAGGAGCAGACTGTACAGACTCCACCGCATCATCGCTTAGGACGGACATGTGCTCACGTGACACCTAGGCCAGAGGGCCAGCGACATTGAGGTCGTCCACCTCCCAGAGCTCGAGGTCACCCCCTAGTCGAGCACTTTGATCTGAGGGGAGCTACAGCATGACAGGTCTAGGCTCTTAGGTTTGTCGAGGTTGGTAGGTGGTTCCCACCTCAGCGGGACCCCCGAGCCTCAGAGGGCTTCTACACACCTCTTCACGAGGATTTCTACAGAGCCTATGTTGACAGTGGGATTGCTTTCAGACCTCAGAGAGTTTGTCGACTTGAGGCTTTAGTTGCTATTGTTGGTGAGTAGCTCCGTCCACACCTTTCTTTCTTACCTGGATTGTTAGATTTTCTGGGATGAACTAGAGCTTACTGCGGTACTTGGGTCAGAGAGTTCTATTCCTCACTTTGGATTGACCCTGCTCATGAGTTCATACACTTTACATTCTGAGGCTGTGACCGTAGGTTGTACAGCACCAGGGTACGGGAGATTCTCAGACTCCCTGCTTTAGAGATGAAGATCCACCAGTTGTGCTTTGGTCAGACTTCACCACCGAGGCGCCCTCACGGAGGTTCTGTGCCACCTATAGATTTGATCAGACCTTGTTTTCGTGAGCCGTTTGGCGAGGGGTCCAGACGTACACCTGCTAGCTTGACACCTCTTGCTCGAGTGCTGGATGCCATTGTGAGACGGACTATACTTCCGAGGCTGGGATACAGAGAGGGCTTGACACGTATGCAGCTATGGGTAGTCCATCACCTCATCTCTCAGACACCGTTTGACATTTGGGATCTGATGCTCTGTGAGATGGAGGACACTTTGGCAGAGGGTTTCAAGGGTCACCGTCAGTTACCCTATGCACACTGGATTTGCTTCATTATTTGATCTGTATGTGACCTACCTGCTGAGATTAGGGTTGAGATTTTAGACACCACTACTGCATTCCCTGAGTATGACATTCGACAGTTGTGGGCTTATGTTACTAGAGAGCAAGCACCTAGACCAAGACAACGTCAGAGGGTAGAGGTTCCGGAGACTGCAGCTGAGTAGGACGAGACAGTTGAGGGTCTTGCAGAGGCCAAGCTTGTAGATCTAGATGCTCAGCCAACTGATCCAATCAAGGATAATGCCACTGACAGCACAGATGAGGAATATTAGCCTATTCCTCGGTACCGCTCTCCTCGGTCTCATGACCATGAGGCCGGTGGTTCAGGTTCAGCCTCCCGCTCAAACCCAGCCATGGTGGCTATCCTTGAGAGGCTGGCCCAGGCCTAGGATAGGCAGGAGGTTCAGCTACAGCGATAGACTCAGGATACAGCAGCTGCATTCGCTCAGATTCAGGCTCGTTAGGACTAGTTCCAGAGGCAGCAGCTTAAGTTTCAGAGGCAGCAGTTTGAGATGCAGAGGCAGTAGGCAGCCACTCAGCAGTAGTATCTTGAGCTCTTGTGACATCTTGTCACTGTTGGGGTTCCTCCACCACCGTCTGTCCTTACTCTAGCGTTACAGTCTAGTGGACTTCAGAGTCAGGGATAGCCGAGCTTTCAGTTTACCTCCCCCCCAGCAGCAGGTCCCTTAGACTTTTCAGTCCTCAAGCTACACTCCCATTCAGACGGGGTTCACTCCACTAGTTCATTCCAGACCTCATCTTCTGACAGGCACTCCTTTCTCCACTGACTTGAGTGCTTCTTACAGCGAGTTGACTAGTCAACCGACACTCTCCCATACCATAGTTGTGACTACTTCAGGGATGTTGGCTTTAGAGACAGTGGCTCCTCTAGTGATAGGGACCGGGACTACAGAGACAGTGCCTTCGTCAGTTGCCTCGACAGATCCTCCCACAGTTGGTGCTTTTCAGGCTCAGGTGACAGAGACTACAACTATTATTGCTACTACATCATCAGTTCCTGCTCCTGCTTTACAGACCCAGACTGCTTCACTACCACGTGTATCTACAGAGGGTCAGCCTGACATCTTAGAGTCAGAGGAGGATACTTCACAGTTTGTGATCACTCCACGCTCCTCGGCACCCGACACAACTGCTTCTGTTCCCCCGTCAGAACCTTAGTTTTTTGGCGCTTGATGCCAAAGGGGGGGAGAGAGTAGTTTCAGGGGGAGTTTTGAGAGAGGGTTTTGTTTTTCTTTGTGTGCTACATTCATGCTACTTTCATACATCATGTTTATTTTCCCGCACTTGCATCTTGTGACATGTGTGCTTGTGAGATACTTGAGTCATATGGGGATTATCTTGTTGCTATTTTAGATCATGTCACTTGAATGGTTCTAGCTCATAAGGTTGTGCTTCCGTGCCTTACTCCATTGCATATGAGCTATGTTTTTGTGTACTAACCCTTCATGTTTTATCTTATGAGTACACCCTGTTGGCTTGGAGCACATAAGCAATTCCTAACCCTTTGTGCTTATTATCTTTTGCTTATGTGAACCAAGCATGTTCGAAAACCTCAACTCTTATATCTACTGAATCAAAGTGTTATCATCAATCACCAAAAAGGGGGAGATTGAAAGCATCTAGGCCCCGAGAGTTGGTTTCGGCAATTGATGACAACACATTATTACCATGACTAACGTGTGTTTTGTAGAAACTTTGGTAAGTTAGGTCATGGGATTGGTAACTGCTTTGGGCACTATGGTATTCATGCCCCTTGATGGAAATTGTTTCGGTTTTCAAAGGATTAATGTCAAGATTAAGGACGGTTAGTTCAGGACATCGAGGTGTTGAGTTAAGTTCGGAATAGTCGTTAGGATCTTCGCTTTTTTCCTTTGGCTGTACTATAAAGGAGGGCATGAGCGAGTAGCTTGACCTAGGTGAGTCTTTTGTTTAGGTGTGGTGCACACTTGTCAAACTTAGCACTAGGTAGCTCAGGTGAAGCCTAAAATTCAGTTGGAAGCAACTCGGTTCAAGTTGCGTCATGTTTCGAAGTCGTTGGAGCCGTTTACCCTTGACCAGACGCGGTCTCTGCCTTGACCGGACGCATCCGGTCAGTGTTGACAGTCACTGCATTTCAACTTGGTTGACCGGACGCGGTCCTTGCGAGGACCGAACGCGTTGATCGTGTTGACACGTGTCACAGAGGGTAAGTGAACTAATCGGGCGCGACTGGAAAACGATCGGACGCGTCCACGATGCATCCGGTCTCATTCTAGTAAGATACTTCGCTGACCGGACGCATCTGGTCATCACTGATCGGACTCAACCGAGCGTCTGGTCAAAGTATAGTAAGGTCCTTGCACGATCGGATGTGTCCGGTCACTCAGCGCTGTCGTTTTCAAATTTGATCGTTGCCATCGACTGGACGTGTCCAGTCACGTCGACCGGCGCGTTCGATCAGCACGTATTTTGCTGAGTTGGCAGGTAACGGTTGATTTGACTGTGGGGTATATAAATACATCTCCTCCACCTCTTTTAGAGGTCTCTTGCTCATTTGTTCAGCTGAGAAACACCTTTCAAGTGCAAGGAAGTGCAAGAGCTCTAGTGAGGGTTGTGATTTGAGAATCAAAGTTTGAAATCCCTCATTAGTGATTAGGGAGTAGCAAGTGTGCATCCACCTTATCATTAGGCTTGTTGTGGTCAAGTGAGAGTTCTAGCTTGTTACTCTTGGTGATCACCATCACCTAGACGGCTTGGTGGTGATTATGAGTTTGGTGATCATCCGGCGGAGCTTATGGATGACCCAACTCATCTTGTGAGCGGTTTTGGGCGATTCACCATGACGGAGTGTCAAAGAATCAGCCCGTAGAGAGCACTTGATCCTTGTGTGGATCAAGAGGGAGCTACACGCTTGCGTGGGTGCTCCAACAAGGACTAGTGGGGAGTGGCGACTCTCTGATACCTCGGAAAAACATCATCGTGTTCCTAACCCTTACTTTCAAGCAATTACTTTCTCGTATTACTTTTGTTGCGTGGTTTACTTTCCTAGAATTGCCATGCTAGACTAGGATTGGAACTTAGGGTGCAAAACTTTTATCGGTTGAATCACAAGGAACACTAGTAGGCACTAGGGGTGAATTTTGGCTTGTAGGATTTAATTCTTACAATTAATTTTTAGAGAAGCCCAATTCACCCCCCTCTTGGGCATCTTGATCCTTTCAGGCATGCAATGACCTCCATTAGTAGGTTCTACCCTCTCTCTACTTTCCCACGCTTGCATGTACTGTTGATGCTTCTGAAGCTAGCTTTGGCCGCCAAACCTTTTCCTCCTTGCAATCCTGCAAGCACAACACATGTTCCATTTTTTGCCAATGTACGACGCATAGAAAAGGTAAAGATGGTCATGGCAGGTATAGCTTACTCATGCAATTGACGGGTTGTGCACTCGAGCTGTAGTGGAAAAGGTTGATTCCTACCGAACTGCTTCATGACGCTTTGGGGCAAATGGTGTTCAATGACATAGTAGAAGATCATTGGCGTATTGGATTGCCAATTCAACCTCTCAGCATCAACACATGGGGCCATGTGCAAGTTGTGTACGTCGTCCCTATCATATGGATGCCAGTCAACCTACAAGTACACGGCATGGAGTTAGTACATGGCATAGTTGTTACTTGGCGATGCAAAAAATGAAAGGAAAGCTATTGTACAACGAACCTGATTGGTGGTTAACACATCCAAGTCATTGGAGTACTGAGCGTAGCATCGATGCGGCTGGCCCTGAACCAACTTTAATCCCGTCCAAAGGTAGCAGACGGGGGGACGACAATCACCATGTGGCCAATTCTGAAAAAAGAAATGAAGTGTAAGCATTTGACATACTCAATGAATAAATTGAAAGCCATGTAAGAAAGTGTATGCATCCTACTTACCGGAACTCTTCCTCTATGCACCCAGCCGATAGGAATGTGCTCCCAAATCCAAATCTGAAGCAAGTACGTGCAGCCACCTATGTTGGAATTGGATTTTGCCCTTCTACATGCTTCACAAAGCTGCCGGTACAACCAAGCAAGAGTGGCGGACCCCAAGCTATATTGTGCGATGTTTTCCCATGGCTCACTAAGCTGTGGTAGCACCATCCACGAGACAGTGTTTCTAGAACCATCTGGAAACAAGAACTGGGCCACCATGTGCCACAGCCACACACGAGCGTGCCTCTCAACCATCGCCACCGGTGCATGGTCAGGACACTTGTTGAAGCATTGCTGCAACCACAAGGAGCTCACACCCGAAGTCTTCTTCTCCTTCTGACCTTCTTTAGGGTCGGGTGGCTGGTACCTGGTAAAGTTCTCCACCATGTCCTTCTAGTTCTGTGGGTCCATCGTCCTAGTGACTACCGGACCCTCCAAGCGAAGGCCCAAAATGTAGCCAACGTCTTTCATGAGCACGATCATCTCCCCGCATGGCAGGTGGAAGGAATGGGTCTCCGGACGCCACCTATCGACGCCAGCGCTGAGGAGGGGACCATCCATGTCTGGCAAGCCGGCATTGATAACTCTAGCCAAGCCCAGCAAGCCAGCTCCTGCCCTAGTGATATACGGGGTGTAGTGCTCGTCCTAGTCGAACGGTCGGTGAGTTTAGGGACGCAACGGGGCCAAAGCCTGCAAGATAAATTACAATCAATAACGGGGTAAATTAAATGAAATTGGCGTAAATTAATTGTAATGTTGTTTAAGAAAAACTTGTATTTCTTAGGAACATAAGACAGTACAAAATAAAGTATGACTTACCTCATCGTTGTCCACCATCAAGTGTGCTCGATGCTCCTTGTCGTAGAAGTTGTCAAGAAGGAGGAACTGTGCATGCGCCATCCTGCAATTGTGTTGACAAGAATACAATGTTAGAACATAGAAAATATAAATGTAACATGTCATATGCTTAAAAACCTATGTACCTCAACACGTTTGGAACCACTTGTACTTCCATTCCGTCTACCTAACTTGATTGTTTTCATATGTTTGTCATGTGTGGCAGCGGTGTGACCGGTTTTATGGCATTTGGAGCAACGGACCTGAGCCGGTGCCTCATCAAAGTCCCTAAAACCGTACATATCATCACCGTACCCATTACATTCGTCCATAACGCCACGCAATCTCTTTTTCTTCCTTCTACCCTTCTTTGTCTTGAGAAGGTCGGGGTTCAGAACATAATCCAACCCATAGTACCGCGGCCATTATGTAGGATCTAGGTAAGGCTCGAAGCTGGACTCCCACACCTTCAAAGTGTATGACATCAGGTAAAAACGACACATGAACTTCTCAGTTTCATGGTCTGGACCCCTGCATCTGCAAGCTGTAATGACATGGGAGCAAGGCACATGAAGGAGTTGAGGGATGTTACAAGAGAATTATCCTTTCTCAAGATCCACCCTATAATTCCTACCGCCGTACTTCTCGCCCCCCCGGGTTTGTTCCCCCCGCTGATCTGATATTGTAGACCAACCTCGATGGCCCAAAGGCCTCGCCAACTTGGTTTGAAGCTATGGTCTCCAAGATATCCAAATGCCTTCTACCGGCTCTACCCCATTTCTCTTTGGACGCCTTTGCAATGTTCCATCGATTCACAAAGTACTCATTGCACTTCCTGAACGAGTACTCCACAATACCTGACACTGGAACTACACGGATACCCTTGAACACCTTGTTGAATGATTAAGATGAATTGGTAGTCATCACACCATATTGAAGACTGCTGACATCTAATGCAAGAGCCCACTTGTCCCTTTGAGGCATCTGATCCTAAAGCCAACTCTTTTCAGTAGCATTGAGAACCTTCTGTAACTCAGCTAGCGTATCTTCGAACTTTTCCTTTGTTCGACAGGCACATAGTGACTTCAACTTCTTCACTACCTCTTTTTTCTTCTACCTCCTCCATATGTTCACAGCAAAGTGCCTCATGCACCACCGATGCTCAAGAGGAGGGCATCCTTCTACATGCTCTTTCGCAACTGTCAATAGACCATGATGGCGATCTGATATCATGCATATGTTCTGAGATGAACGGAGCACATGTTGTCTCACAAGTTTCAAAAACTAAGACCAGCTGGCATCATTCTCACCCTCAGCAAAAGCGAATGCTAAAGGGACAAGTTGATTGTCTGGATCAACACCAACAGCAATCATCAATACACCCCTGTACTTGTCTGTCAGGAATGTAGCATCAACAAGGACTAAGGGCCGACAATGCTTGAAGGCCTGCGCGGACTGAGCAAAACACCAGAAAACTCTCTGTAGAACATGCTTTGGAACACCATCCACGTCCGTGACAATGCGACCCGCACATGGATACCACCTTAGCCCTGGATTGTAGTGTTTCATGGCACTTAGAATCATAGGAACTTGGTTGTATGCCTCTTTCCAATCACCCCATAGCAACTAAAGCTGGACGAAAAGCTCGCAACTCGATAGCTCGCTCGACTCGGATCGATAGTGGCTCATCTCGGCTCGGCTCATTTAATTTCTCAAACGAGCTGAGCAAGCATCCTAACTCGTGTCTTAACGAGCTAGCTCACGAGCCAGCTCGAGCCAGCTCGCGAGCCTAACGAGCCAAAGTTGTTGGCCTTAAATTTTTATTAGTGTTATATAACTTTATGTCTTACACTTTATAATTTGTTGATGATTGGACTTTGACTCTATAAATTTTAGATTAATTTGACTCTTTTTATTTTAAATGAATGTATGGATAATGGATGCATCATATATGGTATGGAGTATGAACCATAGACAATGTATGGTGTATAGTATTATAATATAATAGTACATATTATTTTTATATGATTTATTAAGACTTATGAATGGATTAGTTTTATATTATTACCATTATCAAACTTTAGATAATACACATATTATATTTTTTATGTTTTAATATGGCTGGCTCGCGAGCCAAACGAGCCAGCTCGAGCTCGTAAACGAGCCGAGCCGAGTCGGCCTTCTGGCTCGTTAAGATAACGAGCCGAGCCGAGCTGGCTCGTTATCTTAACGAGCCAGAACGAGCCGAGCTGGCTTGTTAGTCCAGCTTTAATAGCAACTCTATAGCATGCTGCTTTGCCTGCCATGCCTTTGAGTAGTTCACTCTATACCTAGTGAACCCCCATATTGTCTCGATCATGCTTGCAACAGATGTGTCACTATCTGCCCTAACGAGGCCAACAAGACGACGACCAAGGTAGCGGGCTGTGTTTTGGCCGTGCACACCCTTTGGCTTCAAAGATTGACACATGTGAGGTTGCTTCACATTGCGAATCTTCCACTTCTCATTCCTCTGCCTCCTATCCCATAGACCCCATCCATATCCTTTCTTGCAAAGGACCGTGTACCTCTTGTTCTTGTCGGAGTGCCTAACATAATAAGGCCTATGGAAGCGAATGACATAATCCATAAGAAAATACTTCAGATGCTCCAAAGTATCAAATACCATTCCCTTCTTGATCTCCACCTCCTCACTATCTGGTACCTCATCGCCCAACAATGACAAACTGGTGTCACATATTGCTTCCTCAACCATACTAATATCCATGAAATTTGACACCAAAGGCACCTCCACTTGACAGCTTTCAATTGACTCAATTCGACTGCATTATACTCCATTCTCAAGGAGCCATCCACTGGGACTCCTATTGCATCCGCAAACCCCACCTCACAACAATCACTTTGGCCGTCGCTACTAGGCTCGGACCTATACTCAGCCTCCAACACATCATCCCCACTACTTTGCCCCGAGCTCAACTCATCTTCGTCACCTAAGGCAACATCAAGTTTATCATCCTCCGATCCTAAGGATATGTCGTCCTTATCATTTCTTCCATCTCCATTACCATCGTCCTCATCCAACGTTTCTTCATCAAAATCATCATTAAAAGCACCAAGATCACATGACCTATCAACTTGTCCACCAAGAAGCATGTGCAGCTCTTCATCTTGGGTAAGGTTCTCTATGGCCTTCACATCCATAGTATCATCCACAAGCACCAGATTTGGGGTACACACCCTGTCCACAACCACCTCAAAGCACCTAACATTTGTACTCTTCACAACATCTACATAGTTCTTCCATTCTTTGTCACATGACAAACACATCAACACATAGTGCGCTCGTTCCTTGCCACAGTCAAAACGACCTCTCAATCGTAGTGGCCACCCAAATTTGTCCCGACATCGCCTAACCAAACCATCAAAGGCAGGAGATTTACTAAAGAATTCAACATGTTCTTGCATTCTTTCGAACTCCCCATTTTCTTTCACTTTTCCACCATAAAACAATCTCACTAACCGATACATCTACAAAATACCAATAACAACATAACAATTCAAAATTGTATCATATATAATCACTCAAACACTACAATGCCACAAACTTCATAAGGTTGTGAACATACCTAACAAACATACCAATGTGAAACCTCCTTGCATCAAGCATCTACATCCATGCAACAACTCATTCTAGTCGAAACCATGGCCACAGTGTATTCTAAACCGAATCTACGAATCAAATTGTAGCAAGCAACGCCACAAAAATTCACCAAATCCTCACCAACTCACAAGTGTAGTAAACCCTATGTATACAACAAATCAATGAACCATTCAACCAAATCGAAGAGAAAGACCTACCTAACAGTAGGGAATGTCCCCAAGGTGGCCGACCTCCACTTGACGGCGGTGGGGAAGCTCGGCGGCGCCCGGCCGTGGCCAGTGACTACCGACGCCTCCGGTTGCCTCCCTAGCCGCGACAATGGAGAGAGGGAGGAAGAGGAGAGCTGCTGCACCGCTCAACTCCACTGTGGTGGCGCTCAACGAAGGAGGAAGGAGCTAGGGCAGGCGGCGGCGGAGGATAGGCAGCGACAACGCAAAGGGTGGCGGTGGCGCTCCTATGCGTGCATGCGTGCGCGAAAGAGAAGAGAGGAGGAAGAGAGAAGAAAATGGGCCGTGGGCCGCAAACCTATTTTGCCTCGTCGCGCCAGCAACTCGGGCGTGACAAGCCAGTCACGCCAGCGACTCGAGCGCGACAAGGCGGGGCCCGCGGCACGCCACGCCAACCACGGTCAACAATCGAGTCCACCGTAGCGGACTCTGTCACGCTAGCGCATGCGGCGCGACAAAGTGTTACAGTCGCGTCACCTGAGCTGGCGCGACCAAAAGGGTCAGAATTGCAAAATTTATTTTTCTAAGATTATTTTTAAAATATTGTTTAAAAAAGGATTAAAAATAAAAAAAAACTCCTCGCACGGGCGACTAGAGTCTGGTCGCAGTCGCTATCAAAGTCCAACTAAGAGCATCTTCAAGAGTTTACCGAATCAACTTGACATCCATCTATTTTTGGCAAAATAGAAAAAATTATGCTCCAACAGTTTGGCATCCAACTTGGCAAATCTCCCCCCTCCACGCGTATATTTGCGCGCTGAGCGCGAGCGCGCATCCGGCTTCACGTGCAAATTTAAGTGGGGCTCTTCATTTCTTAGCGGGGCTCTTCGTTTCTTAACGGGGCTCTTCGTTCGCTTAGCGGACCTCTTCTTATTTTACCAAGTTCAAATAACAAACTCTTAGAGAAAGTCTATTTTTTCACTTGCTATATATTTTAGCGAGTTGCCAAATCACGATATTTGCCAAGTGAATTTTGGCAAACTCTTGGAGATGCTCCGTGGCTAGACGAAATGATAGATGCCAGGAAAAAGTTTTTTTATTACTGTGCTTAACTGCCCGCTGCCCCACATGCTACGCTACGCCCTCATACATAAACACCCTATCTCCGTAAATGCGACTGAGTTGACAGATATTAAGATCGATGAGATGACCACAACTATCTTACCGTCGATGGACACGTTGCGTACACATGAGTAACTGAGTACTCGTGTCAAGTCGAGAATTTAAATCTAAATGGATAGATTTCATCACAAATATATATAACCTAAAAGAGCATATGCGTGCACAAGTTTTTTTTAGAGTGGCGAACTGATCATAGATCAGTTAGTTGGTTTCCTTATGGTGGAATCTGGCCACCTAGGTTTAAGTCCTTGACTTGGTACGAGTGTTAACATTTTTCTAGATTTATTCCGGGATTTAACGGCACTATACTTTTATTAGTAGGCGACGTTTCCATTGTCAGCGAGATGGCTGTGGTGATTTCGTGAATCTCGAGATCTACCGGCTCAGTCATTTGGAGGTGCTTATAGGGGTAAAGTTTACGTGCGTGTGTTTATAAGGATGAGTGTGCGTGCGTGTTGGGCGTCTATGGTGGACTGTGTAATTATGAAAAAACGTTTTTTTAGAGTGGTATGGGAATTCTGCCAGACATGTCTATTTTAATCGCAGGGCTTTGATTCATCTATTGAACGAATGACTTTTAGAAAGTTGTCAATTAGCATATCAATTCTAGGACTTTTAAAAAGTTTATATATATCCAAATCAATCAATATAAGAAAAGATCTGTGGTATTTTGGACTTCTATTACAAGTTTACAGGCACAGGGCTCATCTACAGTCGGTGGGGGAGATAAGGAGCGAATGGAGGGGCACAAATGTGATGCCACGCTGGGGAAGGTTCTATGATAGTGTATTATGGACGGGCCGTGTGCTCCGTCGGCGTTTTGGTCTTTTGGGGTAGGGCGGATGGACTCGACGTCGGAACTACCAACATGATGATTGATGAACGCGCGCCCGACGCATTGGCGCGTGCGTGCGTGCCTCCGTGCTCGTTACGCCCCACCAACCTTCTCCACTACGCCCGGACAAATGCCGTGGCAAGGAGGGACAACACCCACGCTAACTAACGCTCATATAATCAACTTCGTACTATTTGTATAGTTATTAAACTAGCAGCATTCCATGGTCAGTTCTTGTGTTGGATCGTGAAAAACAAAAGAAATGACCGCACGTTAATTCCTTCTGACTGCCTATTGCCAACCGTTCCTTTTCTAGACCCCATCCATGCCATTTCCAAACAAGATGTATTAGAAATGCTTACATGTAAATAGATGTACATAAATACTGCTTGCCTCGTTTTTCATTCATTATTTAAAACTATGATTGAGTTTGATATGTAGTAGTTTTGCATTGATTGGCACACAATATGTATAATGAGAGTGTGTCAAACTTTCCTCCTCATTTTCACTCATCCAAATTCGATGCACGAATCCCTACTGCCACAACCGACTATTAAGAATAGTCCAATTTGGCACTACTCTAAATAGTTGCTGGAGTTTGATGTTGTCTCTCCAACTCCAACACGGATATCTTGTGCGCTCCAGCTGCAAAACCATTTATCACTACACATTAGCATCCTCCTCATCCTTTTCTTCCAACCATCGCCTCTCATGGTTTGCGATAAGGATGGGGTGGAGCGATCCATGTATCTCCTCTAGTTCAACTTAATGAAATATATGTGCGAAAACGAGGAAAGGAATTGTCTAATTAGCTCTTTCAGTAGAAACCAGAGGCGAACCGCATATACTCATCGGAACATCATCCCCATCCTTAGTTTGGGAGACATTGATCTCATGATCTGTCAAGGCGCTAGAGCTAGCGTTGCCTTGTTGAACATTGGCTTTGATGTTGGAAAGACTACATCGCTTCATTAAGGGGTCGAAGACGTGGAAATTGTGCAGGATGAAGCAAAAGCCACACACTGCGTTGTTTGAGTACTTCACCGCAATTCTTGGTTCAAGCTTTGAGCATACAACTAGAATCAATCTTGTCTTGAAGCCTTAGTCTTGCAATCCACCAACCTCAGCGACCTTGACGCTTGCTTCTCGGAGGCAAAAGTTTTGTCGGTGATCAATGACATTCCATCAGACAAGGCGACATTACCGGACGGGTTCACTGGGCTCTTCTACCAACGCCGCATCAAACAAGCCCCAGAGATGTAAAACAAACAGTTTATATACATAATTAAAACTAGTAAATTCAAGCGTGGCCGAGTGAATCTCAAGCTGACGTGTGTAGTTCCCGCCGTCGCACTCAAGAAAGGTCAAAGGTGGACACGAATCTCAAAGCAATGCATATGCATATGCGCATGCACAAGCACAACCCGACGTCCCCGTGCCAGACCCGGTGGCCCACCGGATGAAGTACGTACCGAATTAGCAGATGGAGGAATCTTCTTCGGTTGAGACGTTGCTTTCCGCTACACCTTCTCTGCCAGTCTGCTGTCTGCTAGCTGAGCCCTGCAGCGAGGGTTAACCAATCGTCCATTCGTGATGCGCTAGCAAGAAGAGAATCCCTTTTGAGTGGCACATGCGCTGTGTTTGTGTAGTCTAGTGTAGCCGGCGTAGCAACGCTTGGTGTGCCCCTACCGATTTTAAAAGCCATTACGCTTTCCTACACCGCACGGCTCAGTCACCCACCCACTCGCTCGCTCACTCAGAACGAAAGCCCCAGCAAGCTCACACCTCACCCACAGGCCACACTCACAGCGGAGCAGAGTAGTGAGCACTGAGCAGGGCAGCAGAGCGCGCGGTCAGTTCAGGTCGATCGTCAGCCATGAGCAAGGATGACAAGCACCACCGCCACGAGCACCACCTGCGTCGCTGCTGCGGGTGCATGGCGTCGTGCCTGCTGGCGCTGGTCCTCATCGTCGCCTTCATCGCGCTGGTCATCTACCTCGCCCTCCGCCCCTCGAAGCCGTCCTTCTACCTGCAGGACCTGCAGCTGCGGCGGCCCATCTCGCTGGCCGACCCGTCGCTGACGGCGTCGGCGCAGGTGACGCTGGCGTCCCGCAACCCCAACGAGCACGTGGGCATCTTCTACAAGCGCCTGGACGTGTTCGTGACCTACCAGAACGAGGCGGTCACGGTGCCCGTGTCGCTGCCGCCGCAGTACCAGGGCCACCGCGACGTCACCGTCTGGTCCCCCGTGCTGTCGGCCGAGTCCGTGCCCGTGGCCGGCTACGTCGCCGACGACCTCAAGCGTGACGTCGCGGCCGGCTTCGTCGCTCTGCAGGTCAAGGTGGACGGCCGCGTCAAGTGGAAGGTCGGCAGCTGGGTCTCCGGGAGCTACCACCTCTTCGTCAGCTGCCCCGCCGTGCTCTCCGCGGGGTACCCCGGCGTCGTGGGCGGCGGCGGCAACAACACCGTGTCGTCGCTCAAGTTCGCGCAGCCCACGGGATGCAGCGTCGAGGTGTGATGTGAATCCACTGATGACGCACTCAAGAACAGTTGCCAAGTACTGCTACTCAAATTTCTTTGGGTACACCGTTAATTACGCTGTTAATTTTGTTCATGTCTCATTCTCAATTCTCATTCTCTTGTGGGGAATAAGTTTCTGTCGCAGGCCATATAGCTGTTCAAAAACTTGAAGTCAATTGTACCAACATGTGTTAATTATTTGCTTGCGTCCTTCATCCTGAAATTAATGTAGGTACGTGTAATGACGACTAAAGAGTCTCCCTCCGTTTTTATTACAGTCACACAGTACATGATCGATGAACGCGTCCAGGGCAAGCACCAAACTAGTACGTTCCTGTACATGCACACGTACGATACGTTAGATAAAAGTGGCATTAGGCGAGGCGTCACATCGTTCAATAGCTAGAGATCCTACATGTATGGCGCCGGTGAGAGTGGACAGTGACAGCTCGCCAGCCACTGGATCAGGAGGCCGCAGCGCCTTAGAGGGTGTTTGGTTTGGGGTGTTAAAGTTTAACAAACACTGTAGCACTTTCGTCTTATTTGACAAAAAGTTTTCAATTTTGGATTAATTAGGCTTAATAGATTCGTCTCGTAAATTACTCCTAATCTGTGCCGACATGCATGCAATTAGTCTACATTTAGTACTCCATGCATTCGAGGGAACATTGATGTGATGAGTGTTAAACTTTAACAAACCGTAACCAAACACGCCCTTAATTCAGCACCAAAATTTAGATCGATGGATGAATTAGCAGTGTCACGTGCGCTACCTTGGACTAATAACTAGTAGGTGGAAGAACTTGTACAACTGTGTTTCCTGTAAACAGAGCAAGAGTATTAATTATGGTTATACGATTAGTCACCTCATTTAGAAGATTGCCATACCTGCTAGTGTGCCTTAAAAAGAAACTCAATCTGTTTTGCCTTAAATAAAATTATCAATAGTCATCAAGTTTATAAAAATTATCAATATTTATGATATAAAATAAGTGTATAATTAACATTCCTTTGTATCTGAGGTGGGCCTAAGATTTGAAGAACGCATATTTAAAATTTCAAAAGATAAAAAAAAGATTGAATACGTATAACTAGTTACCCTTAGAGCATCTCTAACAAGACCCTCTACTTGAGCCCCTACTTTAGATTTAAGTAGCGGAGGCTAAAAAACCAACTCCACCAGACCCCCTACTAGACACCCCACATTTGTTGGCCTCCTACTTTTCCCCCTCCACCCTCTACTTCTGTTGGCCCCCTACTCTCCACCGTGCAAAATTTGGATGACAGAGATGACAAAAGAGCCCCACGCATCATTTACTACTAAAACGAATTTGAGTAGTATGGTTTAGGTAGTATTGCTGGAGTTAGAAGCAAAATATGAGTAGTCTCAAAATAGGTGGCTTCCTAAATAAAGAAGTAGGGAGTGTGTTTTAGGTAGTATTATTGGAGATGCTCTTAAATACCTTTGATCGGCAAAATTAATGGGTATTCAATGAATACTATTGAATATACCCACCAGGCCCACCCCTGCTTAGTGTGCAAAGTAATTGTAGTGGCAGAATTTATGTGAGGCTCTAAGAGCACTCACAATGCAAGAAACCATGACTATCGTACCAAGAAACTATGCTTTTTAATGCAAAATTTTCTCTTGATGTCCTGATAAAATATTAACCAATCATTCATCGTTTTGCTCTCTCTCGTCTAAGGATCCTCTATGCAAACCACACCACACAGGTACCAGCGAGCCGAGAGGGGAAGGGAGGACTAGCGAGCCGGCACGGGGAGGCGGGCTGCGAGTGGCCACACGTGAGGCGAGCATCTTCCAGAGCGAAGCCGCGTCGTCGGCGGAGGAGCGGCCCGCGCCTGCCCCAGCACGCGGAGGAGTGGCCGCATCCTTATTGCTTCTGCTCGACGTGGTCTGCGGCGGTGTCGCAAGATCCCGCGGCCACGCAGCGAGTGAGGCGAACAAGGTCTACGCGCGAGGCTGTGAGCTCTGTGGTGGCCTTGCTGAGCGGACGGCCACGCTGGGTAGCGGCGGCGCGCAGGGCCCCGAGGCAGGTCCGGCAAGCTTCGCCTGCTAGGCGAAGTAGTCGGAGGCGACGGAGAAGACCCATTCGACGGTGAAGAGGAGCGAGATAAGGAGTGGGAGCAGAGGCGGATGCGGCGAGATCGACGGGGTAGCTTGCGGGGAGGGCGAGCCGGCGCGGCGGCGCACCAGCGAGCCATCACGGGGAGACCCTGCGTGGACGCGGCGCAAACCGACGAGCCTGCACTGGGGCTCGGGCACAACGAGGCTGGCCTAGATTTCTTCCTCCTCGTGTCGCGTGTAGACTCGGAGTCTATCTTAGACGCCGTTTCTTGTTTTTTTTCCCTCGCTTTCTTCAATCAATATAGTGATAGTCGGCAAAATTCAATAAATAGAGAGGTAATAAATAGACATAGAAACTACGATGAAGTCTGCATTGGGAGTGCTCTAAACTCAAATACGAGTAGTAAAGTTTGCTCCCTCCATCTCAAAATTTTATAGCGCAGAATTTATGTGCAGAGTATTAAGTCAGATTTCTTCCTCCCGTCGCGTGCGCTGCCTGCTCCTTCCCATCGCGCGTGCTGCCCACCTGGCCGAGCCAAGCCCGGTGCTGGCTGTGCTCGCGCTGCCGCTCGTCGCTGGCTCTGACCCCAATGGTTGGATTCGACCGGCTTTGGTCTCCTCCATGTTGCAAAATGCATGTTGTAAGTGTTTCAGATGTTTCAAGTGTTATGTTTCATAGGTATGTTATAAGTGTTTAATATGGATGTTGCAAAAGTAGATCAGAATGTTGCAATGGTTGTATATGTATGTTGCAAGCTTTTGTTCCCAATGTTTTATCTGTTTTTTTATATATATGTTGCAAGTGTGCTTATCTAGATGTTGCATATGTTTCTCGCATACGTTGTAAGTGTTTTATCTGGATGTTACGTATG
The DNA here is from genome assembly GCA_038087645.1 of Saccharum hybrid cultivar R570. Taxonomy (NCBI): domain Eukaryota; kingdom Viridiplantae; phylum Streptophyta; class Magnoliopsida; order Poales; family Poaceae; genus Saccharum; species Saccharum hybrid cultivar. The sequence goes on along the minus strand of JAQSUU010000190.1, from coordinate 3,410,701 downwards.
TTTACAATAGTTTCAAGTTTTTTTTCGGTGTTTTTATAAGTGTTTTAGACTCATGTTTCAAGTGTTTCATCAGTCTTAAGCCATATGTTGTAAGTGTTGCATCTGAATGTTTCAAAAGTAGATCGGGTATTGTATTTTCCTCCTCGCCTTCTGTTGCCTCGCCTCGGTGTCTCCTCCGCCTCTAGCGCCACCCATGAGGTCCGGCATAGCCGTTTGGGCCCTTCTCCTTCTCGGTGCTCAAGTTGGGAGTATGGCAGTGGTGGAGGAGCAGGGGCCAGTGTTGGCCTGTGGATAGGGATGGCCTGTGCATGCGAAATGGCCACATCGGCTAGAGGTTGTGGATGAGTGTGACGCGTCCTGCGGCTGGACGTCCGGCCGCTAGCCCTTCCGCTTTTTGATTGAGAATTTGAGATGAACACGAGGTGACTGTACGCTCATCTTGCTTGAGCAGTTGAGCCATACATTGTGCGTAGCCTCGAATAATAATCGCCTGTTTTCCTTGGGCTTTCAAGTTACAGCCTTTTACGCCCGGACGGACTACTCAGCCAGTCACAAAACAAGAAACGTTTTAGCCATTTCGGGTTTTCTAAGTTCTTCATTCGAAACTTTGATCATTCTAAATTCTTCATTCGAAACTTTGATCATAAATTATATTTGATCTATTCAATCTGGATGTTCAGATCAATGGTACCAGTAGTTTTCTTGTGTTTTCATAAATTCGACATTTACCATAAGTTACTAATGTATTATAAAAGTGGTAGTTAAAGTTTGAAATGGTTGACAGTCAACCTCAAAACCTCACTTATTTTTTGTGTTGCCATGTTCGCTTGGCTGAAAAGTTATGGCTGAAAATACTGTTCGCTGATTTGGTGTGAGAGAAAAATACTGTTCGTTGGCTAAAAAAGTACGGTTTATAAGACAAGTGAACAGGGCCACTTTAAGGTTTACCAAATAAGATATTTACTGGAAACCAAGTGCGGCATTGCCGTGCGCTTGCCTGTATCAGAACCAGAGCCTGTGATGTGTGAATCCATTGTCCATATGAAGATGATCAGTGTGTGTGGCATCCTTTGCTCCCTTGGTTGGAGCAAACCAACACATGATTTTTGTCACAATTGAAATGTTTATCGAAGGATGCCCCTGAATTATGAAGGCCGTGCTTATCTGAAAGACTGAAACCAAGCTCGGAAATAATAGCTTCAAAGTGCAAAACAAATTATGAGATAGCAATTGAATTAACTATAAGTTACTATACACAATAATAATAATTAATTTTCAGTGTTCATGTTCAGATTTGGATTTCCAAAAGTATGGACGGGAGATATACAATAATGGATCACCTTTATCAAATGTACTCGCGCTAGCCAACCTTTGTACGATCTGAAGAGCACAGCATGTCCCTTGCTGCTAGCTGAGGGGGCAAGTTGAATTACAAATCCATGCGCACCCAATCAAGCCAAGAAAAGAATTGGAGCAAATTAAAGACTTGTCAAAATCCGTTGTCCACCTCTGGTTTCCTATATCAGAATAGCAACTGCACACATGATTTGAATATCATCATTAATATATAAAGATGAGACCAGCTTGAATATATATATATATATATATATATATATATATATATATATATATATATATATATATATATATATATATATATATATATATATATTCTTACCTTTCTATAAATGCAAGATGAATATATGAGTATATTTAACCTGAATTACAATAAAGCCCAGGTGGCTAAATGAGTCATTCATAATTCACCAAAATAGAGAATAATAAGTTTACTCGTTTTTTGTTAGCAATTTTTTTTTCAATATCTAAGCAATCAATAATCAATAATAATAAAAAAGGTGAATCCAGATTGCAAGATTGCAGAGTAGGTTTGCCTTGTCTAAATGGTAAGCTTATTACCCAAAAACCAATGTACTCTGTTGTAATTTACTTATGTTGTAAGCTTGTTGATTACTCCTAAATGGTATTGATAACTTTATTAGATTAGTAAAATGGATATGTAACCAGCTTAGCTTTCTGTCCCTAATCAAATGATAGGAACCAACTTGGGAATTAGGGTGTAAAGTATCATTGAGCAGAGGTATGAAACAAGAGGAGGCTGAACACACCCTTTTTGTACTTCTGGATTAAGTAACCAGGCAACATGAGGAGCTGCGCGTGGAGAGGCGTTCTGTGCATCAGTTTCAATTGAACATCGGTGTCCAGGCACATGGTGCGCCAATCAAAGACCAGAGCAGATCTTGGGTGTAGTCCCCATCCCATCAATTGATTTGAAATCACTGAACGCATGTCAATCTCTTGCTAACCATAACTGATAGAGATAGGGACAGTCAAAAACCAACAACCAAATGTTGAAAGGAAAGGAAAAGAAGAAGAAGAAATGCGTACTTTATGCCCATTTCATCGAACACATTGAGGGCATCATCGATGGAAGCACTGACGTTGGTATTGAGGTCAATGGTAGTCGGCAACAAGGAGCACAGGGGAGGAGGGGCACGGAGGCTGGACATGCCCGTGCCATGAGCTTCCTGGCCTCTAGCGGCCGTTTCCAATTGAGCGCAGCGCAATGCCCGTGGGAGGAGGTGGGGCTACTCCCTTTTGGGACATCAACAGAGCTCAAGGACAAGGTCGAACAGGTCAGGGGTTGACGGCGGGCGGCGCTGCAGGTGCAGGCGGCCCGAGACGGAGGGGACGAGGGCGCACGAGCGGAGTAGGCCTTGCTGGAGGCCGTGGAAGTAGAAGGCGTGAGGCGTACCACGTTGCTCGCCGTGGCGCCGCCAACAGTCGACGGAGTTCGCTGGCCGTTGCCTTGGATGTGAAGGTGCGTCGCCGTCTGCGGCCGCGCTATCCCGCCTCGGTCGCGTCACCCAGCCTAGGTAGCACTCGCGCCACAGTGTGCCGCCTTGGTGGCTCACGCTGATGCGCCGCCGTGCGCGGCCCGCCCTCCACCTCGACCGTGCTCGCATCACGCTGCCATCGTTCATTGCCGCGCCGCTCCACCTTGGCTGCACAGATGCGCGGCGCCGCCCGCATGGTCACGCCACCTGGCGACCCCGCTGCTGGGCTGCTGCGACTGCGCCTTCACCGTCCGTGGCCGGCGCCGCGCCAGGGTCTCCGTAGGAGGGGGTCCGCCGAGGCTCCCACGCCCGAGTCGCGTCGCTCGCGCCGGGATGGCCGCTCGGTCCGTGATGGCAAGTGGAGGCCGGTGGAGCCGGTGAAACGGACATGCGGTTTCGGGACGATTCTCGAACTCCCGTGCTGGCGGCTTAATGGGTAAAACCCGAACTGATCCGCAATCGAACGGCCCATATCGTGAGTTCGCTGGATCGAACGGCTCGCGGATTATCGGGCGACGTGGATATCGCGCCCGCCCGCGGTTCATCCTGAAGATTCGTTATTGGAAGATTTATGGAGTCACTTATTGCACCGAAGAAAACTGCTCCTTACGATCAGCAGGCAAACAGACATGGATCATTGCAGCATTCATATGATGTAGACATCGTACGCCAATACCGTGTATGCGAAGGACAATACACGGATCAATGCGCAGGTAGAAGAAGATTGGTAGGCATGCTTGCCCCGTTCGGCTGTGCTGGCTGAAAAACACCGTTGACTGATTTGTTGTGAGAGAAAAATATTGTTCCGACTGAAAAAATAAGCTGAAAAAGACGGATTATAAGCCGGATGAACATGACCTTCATCTCGATTTTCTTTCATGATTAACATCAGTAACCCCTTGCATGATTAACATCTGTGGCTCTGATTCAAACTGATGCGTATTTTAAACCCTGCTTCAATGTTTTTGGTCTGGCCCACTTCATGTGCATATATGCTGCTAACTTGGGCCGCATCGGTTGTACAGCCTAGCCTTTCCCACCAAGTGAAACAGCTGTATACGCCTTGCTTTTTGGCCCAATGATGAACAATACAGCAACTAGGCCTACATCTTATGCAAACTGTCCCGCGCTCGCGCCGTTCGCGCGACGCACGCGGCCTGCAGCGCGTCCTGAACGACCGGTGGGAAGGGGTGGGCTGTCGTGGCCCACGTGATTTGTTTTGGTTTGCTCTTTAAAAAAGGCGATTGAGCATCTCTAACCGTTTGGTAAATTTTGTTTCCCAAATCTCGTCGTCTATCAACTCCTAAAATAATATGGGGAGAAAAAAAGATCTCATCTCCAATAGTTTGGTAAATTTTATTTCAAAAAACCCAAAAACCCGCTAACGAAACGAAAAGACCCGCTAAGCGAACGAAGAGCCCCGCTAAGCACGAGGAAACTACGATGCACGACCGTTGTTGCGCGCGCATATATGCGCGCAATCGACCGAGATTTGCCAACTTGCTAAAGATGTCAAACCCAGATACCAAACTATTGAAGAAGTATTTTTTCTCATTTTGCCAAAAATTTTAGGATGTCAAACCTATGTCAAACTCTTGGAGATGCTGGTTTGTTTTCGATTTTATTTGCACCACTATGTTCGTTATTACGACAAAATCTATGAAACTTGATCCTTATATATTTCAGAATATATTTTTATGTAGTATAAGCAATTTAAGTCATTAAAATATGTATTAGATATGTCGACAATAGTGTATTAAATATATAGCAATTTATGTTATGGTGAAATTACCCATACGTCGACAAGTCGTTACATATATAACTTGTACAAATTTATGTTGACAATATCAATTTTAGTTGTCTTCATCACATATGACGTATAACATACCCATTTTATTTAAGAGTAACAGTGGATATCACTACTACATAAATAATTTTGCAAGACACTGTCTAATCGTTAACAGAGGTGGTCACAAAATCCAACGGTCTCCTAAAATACCTAAGTATTTTTGAAGGTGGATGTTTTATTTACGAAGGCGGTCAAGAACTGGCCATCTCCTAAAATGGATTTACGGAGGTGGTCAAAAATTGCCAGCATCCTAAAATAGATTTACGGAGGCAGATCTCTTAAGAGGCCTGCTTGTGTTAACATAGCCGACCACTAGATGTCCATCTTGGCCCGAAATTAGGTAGCACTATATAAACAAGAAACCCTAGCCCGTCACCCATCAGTTTCTCTATCTCCCTCACCGGCCGTCAGCTCTGTCTCCCTCACCCGTATTCTCACACGTCTCTCTCTCTTCTCTCCCTCACCTCTATGGGCACACGGCGGCGAGGGCCCTGCGGCGGGCGCTACGAGCTCCGACGGATTGAGCGGGCTCTGGCGGATCCAGTTGGGGTGAAGGCACATGCCTCGGCGGATCCAGGGGAGAAGGCAGGAGACCGTGCCACGATAGCGGATCTAGGGGCCACGCCCCTCAGTGGCTGATCCAGCAGGGTGGCCGTGCCTCCCGACACTAGATCCAGGGTGGCTACGTGCCCCAATGGTGGATCTAGGGTGGCTGCACCCCCGATAACGGATCTAGGAGACTGCGAGCATGACTAGGATGGCGGCGGCAGCAGATCTAGGTGGTTGGTGCGTGCAAGTAGGCTCGACACGCGGGCTTGGTAGTGGGCTCACTGGTGGGTCTGCTTTTTTGTTTTTTATTTGATTTTCACAGGCGGGCGTATGACTACCTTCGAAAAGAATGATTAACGTAGGCGTTTTGACAGAGGCGAACGTGATGCCCGCCTTGGAAAATCGAAACTGACCGAAAGGAAAAACATTTACGTAGTAGCCTATACCAATTAGGAGTTCCAACGAGCATAATGATTAGGGTTATGTGATTTGTCTTGCTGTGTGTTCAAGTTGATAGATTAAAATTCTTTAACACAGGTCCCTTATATTCATTCATATTAACTAAGATTTCAACATACATACTGATTAGGGGTCACAATGCACATATCGATTAGGGCTGCAATAGACATGTTGACTAGGGAACACAATGTGCATACTGATCGGGGTTGTAGCACGCATACCGAATTTTGGGGGTTTGCTATTCCATCTATTTAGGTTATTACTTTTTTAGAATTTTCCAATATAGGGCTCGTATGTTGGGCACAGCATGCACCGACCGCCACATATTCGGCCTTTGGTTAGGGCAATGGAGTTTTGTTTCACAGAGCTCTAAGACACCAAAAAACTACCAAGAAATTGGCAAGTTCTGGCTGTGCTCTTTCGATTGACCTTGCAACTATCATAATCATATATGAATAGCCAATCAAATCAAAAGTGGAGCCCTTAGGATGCCATAAGCCAAGATTAGGAGTGTGCACTAAATATCGAATAATTCTTTTGATTGGCCGAGATGCCCATTACTAGTCATTGGTTTCTTGATGGGTTTGACCTTCTCCATGCCAAACTTCTTGAGCGTATCGTGTACTTGATTTGATAAATAAATGTTTCTTCCTTTAGTTGCTTGATTTGTAAACCGAGGAAGAACTTCAACTCACCCATCATTGACATCTCGAATCTATTTGTCATGATATTAATAAATTCCTTACAAAAAGATTCATTAGTACTACCAAATATTATGTCATCAACATATTTTCACACACTTTGTTTTGCAGGTACCTAAAGAAACTTTGGTGGTCATACCATCCCATAGGAGTTGGCAAATTGGGTTAATGGCATGACCATCCAAGCTATGGTGGTGACGTCTGTGGGCAAAGGTGCCTCTAGTTATTGGTTAGAAGTTAGCTCATTGCATAGGATTTCAACCTAGGAAAAATATGGTAGGATAGCCATCTGGTTCACACGGGCACACATAGGTTATTAGGAATGAGTCTCAAACTAGTGTTGTATAACTAAGCATAATAATTTGATAACATTTGCAATGTATATTTCTACTGATTGTGTAATCTCTTGATAAGTTGAATCTTGACTTGTGGTGGATATATGTGTATATTATGCAATCGGGGTCCTGTGTCTCGTGCTAGCGAAGTATGCGGATGGCATCTGTGGGGATTACTGGAGTTAATTTGCTCAAATTGAATTGGTCAAGAGGATGACATTCGGTTTAGCTAGATATTAACTTGGTGGGTCCTTGCAAATTGTCCCCTAGAAATCGATTTTGGTGGCAGTTTTCAAACCATCTTGCAAGTGCCTTGTTTTTACAATAAAGGGTGTAGTAGCGGTTCCTGACTGCTCCCTTCTACCAAACGTGAGGCGCTGAGGGAGCTCTTTCCCGACCGCTCCCGCCGAGGCACAAGGACATCTACGTCTGATTGGGCGCAGTTAGCGGTTTAGACGCCTGTAGGGCCTTTCCTTTAGTTGTCATTTGTGTAACAATGTAGCTCCACAAACTCTAGACACAACTACAGTATTTTTAACCGTGGCAGACATTTTGGGTTAACCAGGCGATTTTTGCAACCGCCTTGGCCAAAAGGTCGCGGTTAATCGTGGCTTAACCTTGGTTATCGATTAACCATGGTGGTCAGCATTACACAACCGCCTTGGTTAATATGTATTAACCGAGGTGGTTGTCTTAACATGCCCGCCTCGGTTAAGATTTTAACCGAGGCGGTTGGCTAAAAGCGCCCACCTCGGTTAAAACATTAACCGAGGTGGTTGTTATTAAGTGCCCACCTCAGTTAATGATTTTCAAATTTTAAAAATGCTTTTTCAAATTTGAATTTGAATTTAAATTTTGCTAATGAAAACACAAATAAAGCAGAAAATAGATGACAAACATATATTACATTCATTCTCGTTTGACGAACCAACATTAAGTTATTACATTAGAGATGTCTTCATCATTACAAACACACATCATTCATACATGAGCAACTAAGGACTGTCATACATATCAACCTTTCTTGGGAAAGAGGTATGGTAAAATGTAATCTGAGATTCGTAATTGAGTGCTCCAGTTTTTGATCCTCTCAAACTTTGGATCCCGCGCTAAGTCGCCTTCCTTGTTGAAGAACATATTCCCTTCATGTGCGCTCTCTGTGACAAACTTACATATGTCTACTACTGTTTGTCTGAAGTCTTGGTCGACCTTCTCCCTTTGCCACCATCCTTGTGCTTTCTTGAGCTGCTGCCTGCTGCTGCTGAATCTGCTGCACGTCCTTAGGTACTCGCAAACATGGAATCCACATAATATTGAGCCATAAGGTTGTTTGGCGCACTGCACGATATATAATACACAATCATTAGAGCATATATAGAGAGCAGTAGTAGGAGGATAGTATAGTATTGGAGCAGTAGTAGGTATAGGAGTAGAATAGTGTAGAGTAGTAGTAGTAGCAGGAATATTAGTAGTAGTAGTAGGAGGAGGAGGAGGAGGAGGAGTAGGAGGAGGAGTAGTAGTAGAAGGAGGAGTAGTAGGAGGAGGAGGAGTAGTAGTAGGAGGAGTAGTAGGAGTAGCAACAACAACAACAACAGCAGCAGTAGCAGTAGTAGTAGGAGGAGGAGGACGAGTAGTAGTAGCAGTAGTAGTAGTAGTAGGAGGAGGAGTAGTAGTAAAGTAGTATATCAGCAGTAGTAGTAGAGAGCATGCTCGATATAATAGCACAAACTACTTTTGATACACTTACCGGGAACTCGCGCCTGAGTTTTAGTTTCGTGCCATTCTTGATTTTTTTCTCCTCAGATCTTCAGTCAAAGGATTCAGGATCTTGCACGTACTTCTTGCTGTATGAAAAACTAGTAGTGTCAATGACAATTTCAACACGTATGTTAATTGTAAATGAATAATTTCTGTCACTTACTATCTCAATACACTTTCAAAGTGCTTGTACCCTGCTTTGTTTGTTTCCTGCAAAGAGTCAAATATACAGGCCCTTTCGTCCTGAGGATAGATTATAAATATAATCCAGTGGCCCATGATGCCCTAGCTACACCATTCACACAATATAGATTTGAAATGTTCAAATATGAGAAGTCATGATCCCAGTACTTATATATATGTTCCAAGTATCTTTTGGACTTACCCGAACTAGTGGGTGGCCATGACACACCCATTTACTCGGACCTTCTTCATGGCTCCATAGATGTACATTCCCGCCCGATACTTATATTCGATTACTAGATCTTCCCTGTATTTCTTTCTCTGCTCTGGGTTCAAGTTCACCAACTTTTCATGAGTGTCTAGTATATCATAACTCATGATGGTTCTCTCTGTAATAAGCATCAGAGAGAGATAGATAATATTCTTGCCCAATTCCTTGCTTACATAGGCCTGCATCCTTGTTTGTAAAGTACCTACAGCGATGCAGTGGTGTCAAAGTCGTAATGAGCTTACAGGGCAAATAAGGTGACTTGGGTGACGTCGAGGTCCTTTCGCTGTAGTAGTCTATACATGTCATGGAAATCTACGATGACTTGACCATCCGTGGACGTGTGGAAGTACTCCGCTGGAATCTTGACGATGAAGTTTTCCAGGCCGACTTTCGCCGCTTCCATGTACCACAGATGGAACCTCCTTACCTCCCACTTGTCTTCAAGGAGGTCGCCTATTGGGCCCCTAATTTAGGGTCCTCTGTACATCATGTATTAGTCCCTAGATCAGTAGCTGATACGCACAATTTGAACAAGATTGATATAAAAAACCGTACTTTTATTGCTAATGGGGAAAACACATTACAAGGTTCGGGTTACATAGTTTGGGCCATCGGCCTTATATCGTACATCAGAGTTCTAAGACAGTGGTCCTATGACAACGTGGCTCCATTCCTATAGGCAACTTGGAGTGCAGACGTAACCCTAGACTTATTCCTTAAGCGTACTCCTATATCTCAATCGTCGTAGTCTAGCATAGCTCCTTCGAGTAGTCGTACGACCCCATCTTTGAGTATCCTCTAGGTGTCCTATCCTTGCATAGTCCTTGATAGCTCTATACTCATATGTCCTCCTATGGTCCTATCCTCATGTAGTTCCAATAGTTCCATCCGGTATGTGCTCCTGTAGCTTTACTCTAAAAACATAGAATGGAGGGGGTTGAGTACATACAGTACTCAGCAAGCCCTAAACTTTGGGTGGAGGGGAGGTGGAAGGGGAAGGCTATATGTGGAGGTGGTTATGGTGGTTAAGGTGAAAGTGGTAGGGTGAAGTAATTATAATTATAGGTTGGATCCTGGCAGAGTATTACCATTCTCACCAATTTTCGGGTTAATTTACCGAACTAGTAAAATACATCTTACCAGATTATCACAGTTGTTGAAGTCTAATCATAGTATCCCATCCTAGCATCTGCCTATTCCAAGGACATGACTATTCGAATAGATTCAACAAACTCTATAGAGGTATACAAATTTCCCCACATGATAGACACGATTCCAAACCATGTGCGGTGGCAAGAACAGGCCTAATGAGACCTCGTACCCGAAGGGATGCATCCTTAGATTTCCATATAACTCTACCATGACTTCTCAGGGGTTGAAAAACGCACTAACCTTGGGAGGATACTAAACCATCCCATCTCATAATCCTAGATGACACCACGTCATCCCATCATATAATCTCGGATGATACCAAATCATCCCAACATAATAGTGTCGATGATACCAAATCATCAAAACAAACAATAATAATATGGGCTCGAACGCGACTAAAGTCAAGGGGCTTAACGTGGAAGATCACATAGCAACCATACCAACTGGACCATGGAAGATCACATAGCATCCATGTTTGCTCCTGATATTCCGCTGCCAACACCAGCCTCCTAATAGAAATTATACTTCAATCTAACGGGGTGTGAGATCAAGTCTGCCCATATTAGACATGTGGCTCTACAAAATATCTCACTAGGTGAGAGGGACTACGAACCGATCCTTATGTGACCGAGGCGAGTATCTCCCACAGGAACCCTCACCAGGTGTTCCTGCCAAGGTAATCTATCCCCACATAAATTACCCTCACACGCCCCCAGTGAGGGTTTAGTCTAGTTTTACTAGTTTAAGTTCACAGTTGTTATCCTTAGGTTCATAGAGCTCATTTCATATCAAGGTAACAATTACCTTGTCGTTATTAATCACATTAACATAGCCGAGCTCATGACCCATTATAATTCCATTAATTCATAAAAGAATTTTAGGTATTATAAGTTAAGTTTATTAATTAATGGAGGTGGAGGGTGGAGGGTTTATGGTGGAGGCTAGCAACATGTGGTGGTGGAAGGGAGGTGATTAAGGAGTGGCATGAAATGTAGGGGAAAAGAATAGGTGGGTGTTAGGACTTGGATCCATTCGTTGACCATTATATCCTTGTCCAATTCCTGTGTCTCTTGTTCCTGTCTTCTGGACTCTAGCAGGTTCCCTCGAGTTCTCTCCACGTCTTCTATTCTACGCGTTTTAGCGTTGGCTGGCAAGAAACACAAACAAGGAAAATAACAAGCAAGGCATGCAAAACAAGCATAGGCAACCAACGTGCAGGTAACAATCCTAGATGGGTTGGTCCTATTGGGTGATGGGTTGTTATCTAAGGTTATCACTATTACGTTAATCCGAAGTAAGATTTGGGTAGAGGTATTCCATCCATAGGGTAGGGCTTCTACTGGTTAGGTTAAGGTGGGTAGTTGGTCTGATGGAAAACCAGACCACATTATTATATTCACTATTATGTGAACCTAAAAGGAAAAGCCTGACCGAGTCATTATAGATGATTTGTTTGACTTCTACAGGTCCACGGGGTTGGTGGCACATACACACATGCATATGCATGCGCCCAAGATTAATTAAAATGGAAGAGGTGGGAGATAAAGTTAGCCATACATAGGCGTATACCCGAGTATCGGGCATATCCTTGTATGTAGAGATATCCTCTTATTCTAGGTGATTGGCTGAGGATATATTTGAGTATGCGTCATGGTGCATACACATACGTGAATATATAGGGTTAACTACTACTATGGTGATGGTCACTACTATAATTCGCATTTAAATTAAATATGGATAGGGAAAGCAGTTAAACTAGAATTTAAATGGGCACCAAATAATATAGCAAGGGTAAGAATAAATAGAGCTTGAATTTAGAAGATTTTTGGTGGAAGAAGCAAGGGGTTTGGAGTTAGGATGGGGAAGATATGATTTATCAAAATTTAATAGGGAAAAAGAATATGTGGAATATAACTTGGGAATAAATTCTAGAAATTAGGGTAATGGAAATGAGATGGAAATGCTTGGGTAAGATATGGGATGTAGCTAGTTTATTTAGAATTTTTCTAGGAATTTTTCTGGAATGGAGAAGGCTTACTTTTAACATGCCGTGTACGTTTTCTGGGTGCGCATAGCAATTTCCAGTCGGCTAACGCATGGGTCTAGTTTGCCTTTTAAGGCTGACTGCACTATGCTCGTAGGCCCGGTGCGCCAATCGGTGGACTAGGGCTCACCCTCCCTTTGGTCCATGTGGGCCAGGCTCACAGAAGAAAGGAGGGAGGGGGATGGGTAGCTATGGCTGACGTGTGGGACCCGTGAGGGGAGGTGGCGCATCGCCACTGGCTCGCGAGTGGCATCAGATGCCCTTGGCTCGACTTCTTCACTTTGATAGAGCGTGGTGGGACAAGGAGACGAGGCGAGTGGGAAGAGGGGAGAGAAAGAGGAGGAAGGAGAGAGAGCGGAACGGGACAGTGGGGAGGCTTTCCCTATCCATATTTAATTTAATTAAACAGAGCTCACCCCCTCCGACGGTGATCTCGGTAGCAACGTGGATAGGCGAGGGTGGAGCAAGGGGTGGCGGGCACCTTGTCGGTACAGGACCCATAGGGTAGTGTATCATGTCTATTTCTATTCATGGGTCCAGTTAGGCCCATAGAGAAGATTGAAGCATACCTCCAAGATGGCATAGTTTTCAATATCTCTAAACCGACCTAGACCGAGTAGAAAGGAAAGTTAGACTATGTAATAGGTCTAAAACTCCTAATTGTACCCGACTAGGACTGTAATCGGACCTTAGCCTTCTCTCCACATATAAAGAGAGGCTAGGCGCACCCCTATAACAAAAAAACATAATCAGCAATCCAACGCAAAGGCTAACGTCGACTGAACGTAAAGACTATTACTCGATTACGAGGGCTCGAACCAGTATAAATCACTTTGTCTCTTGCGTTCCCGTTGAGATTTGTGGTTCGTTAGCTCTCAAACAATCGTCCCAAGTAACCCCGTGACAAGTTGCCGGTCATCAAACACCGATAGCTGGCGCGCTAGGTAGGGGACTTTCGGTGAATTCATGTTCGAGACCGCGGCGATCTCAACAACATGATCTTCATGGCAGGCTCCTCCTTCATCTTTGGCCCCTAGGTCTGCGTGGCTAGCAATGAAGACATGCTCTAGTGCCACCTCACGGACGATCTGATGGTCCAAGACATGCCACAACAACTCACCGAGAAGCTCCATCAACTTTTGATTTCTGATTCGACTCAGATCTCGGAGGTTCCCACGAAGGCTGTTTTTGACTCGGTCTCACCAACTGAGATTGACTCAGACTCTAACCTGAGTATTAAGCTAGCAGAGTAGAGTTTTTATCTGATGGGGCTTCACAATACCGCATCCATCTATCAAGATCTACTCCTTGGGCGGATCAATTTAGCACCGGAGATGCCCTTGACTAGAGCTCAAAAGGGACTGGTATTGTCAATCACTTTGTAAGGTTTCATCGTACATTGGCCTAGGCGGCGGCTAGATGATGTTTACTCGGATTCATCCCGGGTGATAGCTATGGCCGAGATTTTACCCTTCCAAGACGGCGGTGACATCCTAGAAGACCAGCATGGCTCTACAGAGATCGTTCAAAGCTCCGGTATAGTGGAGTCAACCAATCACTGGGTCGCTGCATACAATCGAGAAGTTTTCATGGCACCCGAGCGAGGCAGATCTCCACTCTGTTCTCCAACCCCACCTGATGAGAACTCGGTGGATGAGCGTCTCTCCAATATATCTCCTGATGCGTAGCTGGTCCCTAATGAAATAGAGATCGAGAAAATAGCAAGGGAGAAGAACAAGTTGAGGCATGGCCGCCATGCCAGGGCAACAACACGACATGAAGCATGGGTTAATTACCTACACCATAAGGTGGAGTACAATCGTCACCGCCTAGAGATCGAAACTAAAGAAGAATAAAGATGAGAGGATGAAAGGCGAGCTCGTGACTATCGCGATTAGGATCTCCGAATCGCAAGCACGTCTCAAAACCTCGAGTCAGAATTCATGATGGTTAGAGGCCATAAGGTGTGTAATACTCCATATGCCAATATTTACACTTTGGCCAAAGACTACGAAGACATTCAGAACCCCACTCTAGAACAAGAGCGTCTTCAAGCTGTACCGCTGTCAGTATCACTCCAAATGCAAGGGAAGCAATCGTCAGCAAGCCAGCATCTGTCTCATGGAGGAAGTCAAGGGTAGAGTCAGCGTGTATCAGTCCATGACAGGCTTGGACCCCCTTCCACAACAATTGGAGGTAATCGCTACAATCGTGACGATAGGGGTGTACAGCGAGACAATGATCCTCGCGGAAGGCCACCGGTTCATCCAACCGCTCGACATCAGTCACGGTGATACGATAGACAAGAAGGCAGAGCGGAGTCTGAGTATAGGGAAGCTAGGATACTAGATAGATTCTCCTATTTCTCAAGCCGTCTCCTTTCTATCCACCTACCATATAAGTTTAAGCCTACAAATCATGTTAAATACGATGGCAAGACCAATCCTCATCAGTGGTTACTATTGGGGTTTATTAATGCAGCGCTTGTTTTAGTAGTCACTTAGTAATCACTACACATCTAACTATGGAACCAGGTTGTCATCCCCGGCAAATGAAGCTAGATATGTATTATCAAATTGGCTATCATTTCATGTGACTAGTAATATTGAATATATGAAATATATTAAATAACAATAAATCCGCAAGAGCACAGATTAGTCCTACCATTGTAGCACTTCACCGGGAGTATTCCAGGTATCGTTATTTATATTTTACCACATGGAAAAGCTATTAAAATTGAGCAGCATGAAATAACAAATCATTGTGGATTACTTATGATGAAAACCAATCACATAGGACATGCCCAAATAGGGGTAAGCCAATGGTAGATAAATAAAAATAATGAATAAATGTAAGCATAAATATTGATAACCCTAGAGATAGAAATAGATACTACACAAGTTTAGTAAGACCTGATAGGAGATTTGTTAAGAGGTTGAATCCCTAAGTAATTACTAATTCATTAAGTCTTTCGCGTACTCTAGCAAATATACAATCATATATAGCACGAAGAACTCTTCATCTACACATAAGAAACATTGCTAGATGAGACCCAAAACATAGCTAGACTATTCCTCTGCAACCGAGTTCTACTAGTTCTATATACGAGGTGTGGGTTACAAAGGACTCAATGGGATTATTGTCATGCCCGTGATCTACCACACTTCCTAGCATATAGAGTGCATCCGCAGGCATACAATATCTAAGCACCATGCTTACATACTGGCTATCACTTAACCCACTCGAGTACTGGATTAAGCGCTTTGCGAACATATGCATAAACTCATAATCAATCATGACTATATCAAATATACTACTAGAGCAAACTAGGAACATAATAAATAGGAATATAATATTAAAATAGAACAAAGTCATAACAAAGGAGAGATACAAAAGATTATACCAGACTCCAGATGACTGCAGATCCGGAATCCTCGAGCGAGAACTCGAACTCTACTTAAACCTTGCTAGCTAGCCTATACTAGAACTTTGAGTAGCTAATCTAATCTCTGGTGGAGAGCTTCTCCTTGGCTTCAACTAATTTCCTCTTGGCTTCTGTCCTCAGGAGGGGGTGAGCTCTATTTATATAAGCCAGTGGAATGAACCACAGCCTTTGGATCAAACCGACTTGAAACAACGTAGGAGATTGAAACCCTAAGGCGGTGGAGCATCATGTGCGAAGGTGAGGCTGATAGGTGGACCTCTAGGTCGGCCGACCTAGAGGCCAAGTCGGCCGACCTGGGTCACTTCCAGGTGGGTCCCACCTTCGGGGGTCTGCCTTCTTGTATCTTATAGATCCTTCTTCACTTCATGCCGTCGTGTAATATGCTTTTTAGCCTAATGTTTATTCATTTCTCCATTTACTTCCTGATAACTCCCTGCAGAAACATAGATTCACCAAAACCTATGGAATTCTATCAGTTAAACCCCTATTCTATATTTTTATTTATTATTTGCCCTTTTTCATGTTTTATTGATGGTTTGAAATTGATGGTTGATGACCATCAACAGTTACGCATCTATTCTTAATCGATTGAGCTAGTTGGAGGTGATGATGATATCAAAACACTATTGTTTCCCGTGGCGCTTGAGCAAGTTCCACCCGTCTGGTTCGACAAGCTAGCATCCGGGTTGATTGGAAGCCGGGACGATCTTCAGAAGGCATTTTACGCCAATTTCACCGGAATACTCATCCACCCTCCTACTCGGACTGAGCTTAGAGCATGTACCCAGAAGAAAGGTGAAAGCTTTTGCGAGTACTATCGCCGCTTCGGGGAACTACATGCGCAAGTCAATGACATCACAGATCATGAAGTCATAGATGATTTCTCCAATGGGATCAGGGAGAGGTGGCAATTTAAGGATTTTTGTAGTGATAACCCACATACTCATCAAGAATTCACTGCTACAGTCCAAAAGATGATCGCATCAGAGGAAAGAACCAAGGCAAGATTCGGTGATGGACGAGGCAACTGTGACGATGACGTAGGTAACCAAGGCAACCAGAACAGGAAGCGTAGACCCAACAACATGGTCGCCTTCGCTAATAAAGGCAAGAAGTCAAGCAAGCCCAGAAGGTTCCAAGATCTTGAAAATCTACCTTGCCCATGGCACCCAAATTCAAATCATACGACGGCTGACTGTCGTAGCTTCAAGAATTATACTCAGAAGAGCGATAACAACAAGGGCAAGAAAAAATATGGTAATGACAAGCCAGATCAAGAATACCAGGGTGATAGAGGGTTCCAGAAGTCTAAGGGAATGGTCAACGTAATCTTCACTGGTGTGCCGAGAACTAAGAGCAAACAACAGGAGAAGTTGGCTTTATGTACTATTTCTGCATCTTTACCTACATCCCCCAAATATCTCAACTGGTCCAAGTACCCCATCTCATTTTCTCGACAAGATCAGTGGACTAGTCTAGACAATGCTGGGCATTACCCGCTAGTCTTGGATTCGACTATTGGTGGTATGAACGTGACCAAGGTGCTAATTGATGGTGGCTCGGGACTTAATATCATCTTTGCCGATACCCTGAGGAAGATCGGACTTGACTTTAACGGTATGCTCACTCCCACGGATGTACCCTTCTACGGGATAGTACCCGGCAAAGCAGCCATGCCTCTTGGTCAGATTACGCTCCCCGTCACTTTTGGTACCTAGGGGAACTATTGTACAGAATTTATCAAGTTTGAGGTGACAGATTTCAAATCATCATACCACGCCATCTTTGGGAGACCAGCTTTGATTAAGTTTATGGCAGTCCCACATTACCCATATCTCTTACTCAAGATGCCAGGTCCCAATGGCGTATTATCTCTTCATGGTGACCTAAGGCGCTCATTTGACTACGACACACAGGTAATCAAGATTGTAGCAAAGACATAGGCAGACCTGGAGAGGCAAGAGATCGCCATCCTCGCCACCCAGGTCCCCTTAGAGGATTTGGAGCTGCCAGCGAAAAAGCCAGCCATCTTTGTTCCACCCAAAGACTCTGATATCATGAAGGTCGATCTAGGTACTGGTGATCCCTCTAAGACAACAACCATTAGTGCCCACCTCTCTTCAGCATAAGAATTCGCGCTCACCAATTTTCTTTGGGATAATAAAGATATCTTTGCTTGGAAGCCAGCTGACATGCCAGGTGTCCCGAGAAGATTGGCTGAGTACAGAATCAATATTAATGAGGGTTCTAAACCCATTAAGCAATGTTTGTGATGTTTTTCCCTGGATAAGAAGGATGCTATCAAAAAAGAAGTCACGAAGCTCTTAGCAGCCGGTTTTATTCGAGAGATTCTACACCCGCACTGGCTCGCTAACCCGGTGCTGGTACGGAAGGACTCAGGTGAGTGGCGCAATGCGTTGATTACACTGACCTCAACAAACATTGCCCAAAAGACCCGTTCGGCCTACCATGCATTGATCATATTGTTGATTCAATGGCTGGTTTGGCGCTATTATCTTTCCTCGATTGTTACTCGGGGTATCATCAGATTGCGCTTCGCATTGAAGATCAGAGCAAGATATCATTTATCACCCCGTTTGGTGCCTACTGCTACACCACCATGTCATTTGGGCTCAAGAATGTTGGCGCCACATACCAATGGGCAATTTAAGAAGGTCTGGGTGATCAAATTGGTCAGAACATAGAGGCTTACATGGATGATGTGGTTGTCAAGATACGAGAAGCAGCTATGCTAATAGACGACTTAAAGGAGACTTTCAAGAATCTACGCGAGTGGAATTGGAAGCTCAACCCAAATAAGTGTGTCTTTGGCATTCCCTCAGGACAGCTCTTGGGATTTCTAGTTAGTCATTGTGGGATAGAAGCCAGTACGAAGCATATCCGTGCAATTACGGAGATGGGACCTCCTCGGTGTGTCAAAGATGTCTAGAAGCTAATAGGGTGTATGGCTGCACTCAATCATTTCATCTCTCGACTGGGCGAGAAAGGACTACCCTTTTTTAAACTCCTAAAGAAGCAAGGTAAATTCAAGTGGACTGAGGAGGCCAATACAATGTTTGAAAAGTTGAAAGCCTACCTCACATCTTCACCCATCCTCATTCCCCCATTAAGCATGAAGATATGCTCCTCTACATTGCGGCAACTACTTCGGTGGTTAGCGTTGCAATCATCGTTGAAAGAGAATAAGAGGGCCATGTCTACAAGGTCCAGTGGCCCATCTACTACATCAGTGAGGTACTGTCAGACTCCAAGGTCTGATACCCGCACGTTTAGAAGCTAATCTACACCATCATGATCGCGTCTTGCAAGCTACGACATTACTTCGACTCGCATAAGATCACGGTGGTTACAGATTTTCCACTCGGAGATATACTCCACAATCGGGATGCCACTGGTTGTATATCAAAATGGGCAGTAGAACTTGGTGCGTTAAACATCTAGTTCACTCCCTAAAAGGCGATCAAGTCTCAAGCACTCGTTGACTTCATAGCCGAGTGGACCGAGATTCAGCAACCCTACAACAACGCTATACTCGAACATTGGAAGATGTACTTTGACGGTTCTCTCAAGTTGAGTGGTGTAGGTGCTGGTGTTTTATTAATATCTCTAGAGGGTAAGCAGCTCAAATACGTCCTACAAATCCTGTGGCCTGCTACCAACAATGAGGTCGAGTACAAAGCCCTCATCCATGGTATTCAGGTAGCCATTTCACTCGGCATCAGGCATTTACTCGTATATGGGGATTAAGCAGTGGTAATCAACTAAGTCAAGAAGGATTGGGATTGTACCAAGGAAACCATGGATGCTTATTGTGCAAAAGTAATCAAGTTGGAAAAGCACTTTGATGGCCTTGAATTCCTTTATGTTCAACGTGATTCCAACATTGCAGCCGATGTCTTGGTGAAGCTTGGATCAGACAGGGACTTGGTTCCACCCAGCGTGTTCGTAGAAGATTGAATTGTTCCCTCAATCAAACAACCTAAGACAGAGGCTGAAGTTGCTCCCCATCAGATTACCCAGATCCTGACTATTACTCCATCGTGGATGCAAGTCTTCATTGATTTTTTTCAAAGAACAGAAGTTGCCTATAGATAAAGGACAAGCCGCTCAGATCGTTAGAAGAAGTCAAAGCTATGTATTAGTAGGCTACCAACTCTACAGAAGCGGTGCATCCTCTAGCATTCTAATGAAATGTATCTCCATAGAAAAGGGCAAAGAGATCCTTGATGAAATGCACTCAGAATGCTGCGGTAATCATGCTGCCTCAAGGACTCTAGTTGGGAAAGCTTTTTGAGCCGGGTACTATTGGCCAACAGCTCTTAAAGATGCAGAAGACTTGGTCAGGCACTGCAAGGGTTGTCAGATGTTCGCAAAGCATACTCATGTCCTAGCGCACAACCTTATTTGCATTCCTCTAGCATGGGCTTTGTCATGTTGGGGACTTGATCAAGTTCGACCTCTTAAGCGAGCGAAAGGTGGTTTCGAGTATATCTACGTCGCTATCGACAAGTTCACCAAGGGGATCGAATACAAACCACTGGTCAAGTACAGCGCGACCATGTCAGTTGAGTTCATCCAAGAGATTATGCGGTGCTTTGGGATGCCCAATCGTATCATCACAGATTTGGGGTCTCCCTTCACAGCTATTGAGTTCAGAAGTTGGGCACAAGATTGCGGAATCGGTATAGACTATGCCTCAGTGGCCTAGCCCCAATCAAATGGGTAGGTTGAGCACGCCAATGGACTGGTTCTAGCCGGATTAAAGCCAAGACTATATGAAGATCTCATAGACTATGGATCTAAGTGGATAGACGAGTTGCCAAAGATAGTCTAGGGGCTGTGCACCCAAGTCAGTATAGCAACTGGGTACTCACCGTTTTTTTCTAGTCTACGGTTTGGAGGCAGTATTACTAGCAGATTTTATATGGACGTCCCCCAAGATAGAGCACTATGATGGCAGTATTACTCAGCTCTAGTGGTGGTGAGTCGGTCGATCACCGAGCGACATCGGCGTCCAAGGTGTGGAGCCAGCCGGAGCTTTGACGCAACTGACTAGAGTAGCCGGGCGGCGTTCGGTGTGCAGGCAGTGAAGAGCAGGAAGGAGGAGAAGGGGATGAGGCAAGGCGGCGGCAAGCGAGGAGGAGCGAGCTGAGTAGGGGAATGGGAGGAGCAGGGGCGAGGCAGAGGCAACTGAGCTCGGGTGAAAGGAAAGAGGAGGGCTGGTGCTCGAGTTCGAGGGCGAGGCTTAGCGCTGGCCACCCTAGCTATTTATAGCCGATGCAGGTCGGTTCCGAGCGAGAGATATCTCCGGCGAGTAGCCCACGTGCTTGCGGCGGCAAGCGAGGTGGAGGTGAATTGTCGACAGAATTTGCAGGGAGGGGATAAGGATGGCAGGAAGATGACGATGGAGAAGGGCGGTTGCAGGACAAATATCTCCGACATCTGTGCTTGTGCTCGGATGAAGTGGGCACGACGTATGAGGAAGAAGACGCGGTATTCCCATCGTCGAGCTCCTAGGGAAGACAGAGCTAACGCCTAGGCCCAGCGTGTAAGTGAGGGGAGAGAAGGGAAGAGGGAGGAGGCGGGCTGCTACTTTGCTACTAGGCCGCGTCGGGCGGTGCGGGCCCACTGCAGGAGAGGGAGAGAGGTGCGTGCGGGGTTGGGCCAAGCGGCCAGGGTGGCCCAAGAGGAGGAGGCACCTCCAAATGAATTATAGATTGACTATGCTTGCTAGTAGCATACCTTTCAAATGTAGTTGAGTATGGGTGCTCGTCGGCTATTTACATGCCACCCAACTCGACTTGGTGTGGTTTGGGGGTATGTCCTCTTCATCTGCATGCTTCCTCGGTGGGGGAGGACATTGGTTTGAGCCCTAGTTCGAACCACTTGCAGGCAGTGGTGTCACATCGCCTGATGCTGTCGCTGTGCCTCCCTATGGATTGCTGTTGCCGGGAGGTTGAGAGTCCCGAGTTTGGTTTTGATAATTAATGACAACTTAAATACTAATCCTATGTGGCTAAGTGTGATAGCATATGAGGATTGGTACATTCCAAGTTGGTGGCAAGGATGCATGTTGATCATAGTGATTTGATGGCCAATTTGGAGAAGAAGATGGAGATGGAAAGCAACCCTATGGAGCTCAAGGCAAAGATATAAGATAGGGCTTTTATTTTGGTGATCAAGACGTCATAGAGGGTGTGATCACACTTAGGATCGATAGCCACACTATAAAGAGGGGAATTCCATGGCTAAACGATTTATTGAGTGCCACTAGGTGACATTGTTCATGTGCATGTATTTAGAATCTAGTGTGCTAACATAACTTTTGGAAAATATTTATGAAAGGCTAACACACCTGCACAATATGGGTTACACTTGGTGGTGTTGGCACATTTGCAAAGGTGGCGGTGTTGGAGTTGATTATGTCCAACTTGGAGAAGAGAGAAAGGTTTTTCAGTGTTCTCCAGACACTAGGATGGCTCTTGGAGTGGAATACTTCTTTGATATATTGTGAATTGGATCAAGTGCTTTTGTGGGTTGTGTAGCCCTCTGAGTAATCTTTCCAAAATGTCCAAGATCATCAAAATCGGAGTTTGGAGTTAAGAGATATGACCGTTTTAGCGTTGGGTGGTCCGTCACTAGACGTTGGGCACCACCACGTCTGTTGCAAGCACCACCACGTCTGTTGCAGCGTCCGGTGCATGGTTTTTGTGTCTAGAAACATTCTTTTGCACCACCGTGTCAGGTGATCTTCGTGTGGTGGTCACCGGACGCATGACGTCAATGTTTTCGCACGAGAACAAGTGAGTTGTGAGCAACAGACGCGGACAGAGTCTAATGCCCAAGCATGAGACGTGCCTGTTGCCCTGTTTCATGTTTTGGGAGCTCTCTGCACTGTGTCTAGTGAGCATCAGACGTGTCTATTGCAGAGTCTATTGCAGCATCTGTTGCATACAAAATCAATCGTTGGTTTTTCAACTGAGCATCAGACGCGGCTTCTAGAGTCTGTTGCATATGCGTCAGCGAGTCTGTTGCCCCCGAATCAGCAGGTATTTGGAGTCCAACGACTCTATTGGTTTGGGGGGCTTATAAATAGAAGTTGGCTGGCTACAAGGAGCTCTCTCTTGGCATTCTAACCTACTTGACATCCTTGTGAGCCTAAGCAAACACCTCCCACTCATCTTCTTCATAGATTCATCATCTTTGTGAGATTGAGAGTGATTCCAAGTGCATTTGCATGAGAAATTGCATCTAGTGGCACTTGGGGATCGTTGTGGCTACGGAGTTCTTGTTACTCTTGGTGGTTGCCACCACCTGGATGGCTTGGAGCAGCTCGGGGGCTTTGGCAAGAGTTGGTGATTGTTCTTGGCCACCTCCAGTGATCTTGTGAGGGGTGTTGTGCCTTCCTCGACGGAGCGCCAAAGGCGACTCAAGTGGATTGCTCGTGTCATTGAGCTACCTCACTTGCTGTAGGTTCTTGCGGTGCTCTTGGAGAGCTAGGGTGTGGACTCCCTATTAGCTGCCAAACCACGAGGTGTAGGTTGACACAACGGAGACTAGCGTGCCGGCAAGCACGTGAACCTCGGGAGAAAATTCTTGTGTTCATCTTGCGATTGAATTGATTGTCTCCCGGTGATTGATCTTCAATTAGATATCTATTGATTGGTTCATTACCCTGACACGGCGGTATAAAGATCATATACCTCTCTTTTACATTCCCGTAAACTAGTTGTAACAAGCTCTTTAGTGTAATTAGTTTTGAGAGCTTATCTTATCATTGCTAGTGTAGCTTTCCTTCTAGTTGAGCTCTTTAGTGTAGCTAGCTTTTGAGAGCTTGTAGTGATATAGCCATTGATTGTCTTAGTGAATATAGCAACTAGAATTGCTGGGATAGGTGGCTTGCAACACTTGTTAGAAGCTAGTGCAAAAAGCTTTATCGCCTCATCTTTGTCTAACAAGTTTTCCTAAGTAAATTTGTAGATTTTAAATTAGGCTATTGACCCCCTCTAGCCAATTAGGACCTTTCAGAGGTGGATTGCCTGGAGGACTGCTGCCTAGGCCACCAGCCTTGTCATTGTCATCGCCATCGCCGTCATCATCATCGTCACCTGGGTCACCCGGGGGAGACGATGATGGGTGTGAGGGCTATGACGCTGACATCGGCATGTCTAAGAGAATGTCACTCTTATTCCATAGCACTCGCATGCCGAGAGTAGTGCTGATGAACCTATACCCCTCTTCAGTGGGAATGTCAATTTCATCCTTGTCAAAATCTTTGTTGGTCCATGTCACGTTGACCCAGGCATAGTCGGGTGGGATTGGCTTGCTATCGTACATGGCGTCACTTTCGGGCAGCAGTGCCAATCCCGTGGCCACATCCTTCTTACTCTGTGCCCTACCAAAGGGCACCTAGAGCATGCAGCTTGTTGGTTCAATGATGTCCTCGACTGGGTACTTGGTGAGTTGTCCGGTCCCTAGCACCATTTGCCCTTGTACAATGGCTTGACCCTATGGCAGCATCATGCCAGCCTGGCGAAACATCTGCGTCCTCAGCTCCACCATCTTGGGGTCGGTGCTCGTGAAAGCGTCTTGTATCTTCCCCATGATCATGTCATTGACTGCCTGATCATGCCCTTTCTAGATGAGCCCTTTCTTGTACCTCTGCCTCGTGTGGTATGTGCTCGTGTTGGATTGCCACGACTCCACGGTCTTCTAGCTCTGCCTTGAGGAGACGCCACGTACGTGGCCGCGGTGCTCAGGGTTTCCTTGCGCCTTGGTTAGTATGTCCCTCTCTTGGTGAGGTTCGAACGACTCGCTCTTCTCGGCCGCAGAGACCTCCAAGATCCTCTTCTCCACCTCCTCATCCTTTGGCTCATTGTACTTGGTTCTGCCCTCCTTTAGCTTTTTTAGCTTGCAGACATAGAGGTAGTTACGTGACCTCTCATCGATGCCATGTAATGGATTCGGCTGCCCAACCTCAGCTGCCTCCCTTAATTCATACCACCACTTCTCCATCTTAGCGGCGTACCCTGTCATGCCTAGGTGGTGGTGGAGCTTGTTCCTCTTTGCGAGCTCAAAGAACTTCTCGGCCTTGGCCTTTACTTCTTCAGTCGATTGTTTCACAATGAACTCTTCCCATACATCACGCGTGATGAAGTTGTAGTCTTCGAATGGTGTCCTCCCTATCTACCCGTACTCCCTATTGAGCATGGACCTAAAGTTGCGAAGTGCTTTGCCTGCAACAAATAGCGCATGCCCAATGCACTTATCTTCATTATAGCCCTATGCTGGATACGTGAACTACCTCTTCACCTCTCCCCACACATTTCCCTTGATGTCCTTGGGGACTTTCCTCTAATCATCATATGTTATAGGCACCTTCTCCCTGACTATACAGGAACACTGGTTGCTAAAGGTGCCGATGATGATAGTTGGCTCCAAGGGCTCTTCTTTTGGCCATATCTTGTGTATCACATGCACTTTCTTCTTGCTAATCTGATGCTTCCCATGTTGGCCCCTCTTCAAGTTTGACTTCTTGCTACCCATCATTGCGGTTGAAGAAGTGCCTGAGGAGAGAACGGGTGCTTCCTCCTCCTCTCCTTCTTCATCGTCGGGGTACTACAAACGAAGAGGCACCATCGGTATCTGTTGAGGACAAGAACTCGCATTAGTTATACACTTGCACAAGGCCCCCAAACGTTGTGTCAATTAACGTGCACTGCTTTATCTATGTACCTCGAGCCTTGGGGCTTGGGTATCATCTTCCGGAGGCCGTCGTGGCTCCGCGTGAGAACCTCATGCCTCACCCTTCGAATCAAAGTCCAGATCATCTTCTTCCTCACCACAAGGTCTCTTCACTGGCCTCGATGTTAGTTCCTCGCTCTCATACGAGGTACTCCCATCTGATGATGAGCCTTCATCATCGCTCGCATCAGGAGTAGCCTTGCGCCAATTTTCAAGAGCCTCGGTCGACATTGATAGCTACAACGAAGAGAGAGTTATAGGAACATTTCATAATTATATAAACACAATGCTATATTCATCTCAAAACATATATAAAGGAATCATTAATTATATATATTCATTTAAAAATAAGATTACATCCTTTTTCATATACATTGGGTGTAGGGATACAAAAAGTGAAGAAAAGTACAAAATTGTACAAAAAAATTACAAAATTATAAAGAAAAGTACAAAATTTAAGAATTTGGAGCAAAATCATGTACATAGTTGGCTTAGATTCACCCCATTGTCATCACATCGCTTCTAAACTAGTTGCTTGTATACAAGCCATCCTAGTTTTGGAGCTTAATACAAGTAGGGGGCATTTGATCATCATAGCCGCTGCCTCAGCATAAAAAGGTTCACATCATTGCAAATGCCACTGCCTCAGCACATTTTTGAAAGTTTAAACAGTTCATCATTGCATATGCCACAGAGAAGCTCAAATTCACTCAAAGCATATTACAGGAATCTTAACCGAGGCGGGCAAAAAACGGTTAACCGAGGCTGACAGCCCCATTAGTAGAGTAGAGCTGAGGAGTAGTAAGAGTAGAGTAGTAGTAGAGGAGTAGAAGTAGTAGAGTAGGGGTAGGAGTAGGAGTAGTAGTAGTAGAGTAAGTATAGCAGCCAGCAGCTTACAAGTAGTAGTAGGTGTAGGAGTAGGAGTAGGAGTAGGAGTAGTAGAGTAGGAGTAGGAGTAGGAGTAGTAGGAGTAGAGTAGTAAAGTAGTAGAGTAGTAGTAGTAGTAAAGTGTAGCAGCCAGCAGCAGGAGTAGTACAGAGTAGTCGAGATAGGGAGTAGTAGTAGTAGAGAGTAGCAGTAGGGAGTAGTAGTAGCAGCAGCAGCAGTAGGGAGTAGTAGTAGGAGTACAGAGTAGAGAGTAGTAGTAGGAGTAGTAGTTTTTGTTGTAGAGAGTAGCAGTATGGAGTAGAGTGTAGTACATAGGAGGACATCAAGAAGAGGAAAGCCAAGAGCAGAGCAGCATAGAGAAGCCATGTGCTCAAATTCAAATTCAAACTTGGAGATAAGGGTAATCGTCCACGAAGGGATAAGTCCTTCGGCCATTTCAAATCGACCCCAAAGGCACTACTACACAAATTCTTTTACACAACGTCTCACAATTGGGCTCCGAGGCGGTTGGCCTGGTTGCCCGCCTCGGTTATTTGAGGCAGGGCTGCTCAAATCATCCCTGAAGGAGCAGCCGGATATGGACAAGTAGGACAGCAAGCATAGAAGAACTTGCACAAATCAAAAATAGCCAGCAAGCATAGAAGGACAGTATAGCAGTAGCATTTGCTCAGATTGGAGTACTAGAGTAGAGGAGGATGGTAGGAGTAGATTAGTAGTACAAGTGTAGCAACTTAAGGGTAGCCTAATAGTAGTAGGAGTCAAAAAATTCAGTAAGCTGTGGGCAAGCAAGCACAGCAGTAGTAGTAGAGTAGAAGAGAAGTGTAGCAGCCAGCACCAATGTAGGAGTAGAATAAGTAGTAGGAGTATAGGACCAGCAGCAGTAGTATATAGGAGTAGGAATAGTAGAGTAGAGTAGTAGCAGCAAGTAACTAGTAGAGTATGTGCTCAATTCAAAAAATTTGAGAAGGCATGTGCTCAATTCAAAATAGGAGAGGAGAGGAGAGCAGCATAGAGTAGCAGCATAATCTCAATTCCACCAAAACAGATAATAATTAAGTAGAGGAGATAGGCATTTGCTCAGATAATAATTAAGTATCTGCCAGCAGATAATAATTTGGCATTCAAAATAGGACAGGAGATAATTTACCACCAAAGTAGCATTAGTAGTAAGGATCAAAGCCACCAAAGTGGCTAATTCAGCAATAGAACTCTCTTGCTCAGATAAAGCGCTCAATTCAAAATTAGGCATGTGCTCAGATAATCTCAATTCAAAATAGGCAGCATAATCTCAATTCAAAATAATTTGGCATCACATGCATGGGCATTTCCTCAGCAAAAATATTTTGGCATCACAGGCAGTGGCATTTGCTCAGCAAAAATATTTT
Organism: Saccharum hybrid cultivar R570; assembly: GCA_038087645.1. NCBI lineage: Eukaryota > Viridiplantae > Streptophyta > Magnoliopsida > Poales > Poaceae > Saccharum > Saccharum hybrid cultivar. The sequence continues at coordinate 3,383,062 of JAQSUU010000190.1, read as the reverse complement.
GGCATCACAAGCAGCATAATAATGAACAATGACAGGCATAATCTCAATTCAAAATAGGCAGCATAATCTCAATTCAAAACAATTTGGCATCATAGACAGGCATAGTCATCACAGGGAGTAAAGGGGATCGATGAACCTCGGACGGTGTCATACGGAGTCGGGGAAGACAGACGCGCTAGGATTCCCGGGGTACGGCGGACGGAGCCGGGGAGACGGATGGAACCAGGGAAGACAGACGGAGTCGGGGAAGACGGCCGGTAGGGTTCCAACGTATGGCGGCGGAGCTCCTCGCCCACGGCTAGGGTTCCGCAGCAGGTCCCGGCGGCGGACGGAGCTGGGGAAGAAGGTTGACACGGGGGCGCACAGTGCAGCAACCTGTGCCTGCGGTCGATTGGATGGTCACCGGGGGCGGATCTAGATCTTGACGACGACGCGACAGAGCTAAGGTTCGCGGCACCCTAGCGGATGGCGTGGTGGAGCTCGATGCTGGGGTTACGACAGAGCTCCGGGCTCTCGGGGGAGGGGGCAGGCACCGGAGACGGGGCCAGAGCGCAACACAGCGATGGCAGCGTCGGCGCAAAAATTGGGCAGCCCTTCGGGGTGGTTTTGAACCGCGGCGAAGGACTTAGCCGATTTGGGGCTGCGGCCAGGGTATATAAAGGATGCTTTACCGAGGCGGGCGGCATAGGATGCCCGCCACGGTTAATCGAGGCAGGCGGCTTATGTTGCCCGCCACGGTTAATATTAAAGACGGCAATAGGGAATTCCCCATCGGGTTTTGCCTCCCCATCCCTGTCCCCATGGGGTAGAAATTTCCCCGTCCCCGTCCCCACCAAGGCTTGCAGGGGACGATCTCTTCCCATCCCCGAACCCAAGCGGGGAAACATACCCGACAGGGTCCCGTCCCCGCTATACAAAGATCTATAGTACTCGAATCAATTATACAGAAGAAGAAATGTCGACCATAGAACGCATCTTGCAACAAGAAATAAGATGCTTAGTTTAGAGACCACGACACACTTGCTTACGAAATTTGCAAAGAAATCGTAAACAAGATCTCACAAATCCATTAAATCCACTCGTGCTTGTGTCAGGATGAAAAGTAGACACAAGATGACAAGAGCCACCTGCTGCTGTCCACTATCAAGAATTCAAGATGAGAAATAGGAGATGCAAGAAACATCTTTCCTACAGATTGAAGCACCGAGCAGTAGACTGTAGACGCCACCTGCTGCTGCTGGTGTGGCTGGTCTCCTGCATCGGGCCATGGCCACGGTCTGGTCGGGCCACTGGGAGCACCGAGCGTGCCACAAGCAAGGGAGGGACGTGGGGAGGGACGACGCGAATAAGTCGAAGCTGCTGGTGGCGGCACACTTGGTGCTCTGGCGGCTGTTGGAGTGGTTGAGGTGGGCGAGGAGGCTAGGAAGTTGAGGGATTAGGGTTAGATTTTGTATATATAGTTGAACCGCTACTGGGCCTTCATGGGCCGATTTGAACAGACCTGAAGCCTGTGACTGTGACACTATATGCTCTAAGCGGGGCAGGCTTGCGGGGATCGGGTGTGGGGGATGGATCCCCATCCCTGTCCCCGCCAACCTCGACGGGGATTGTTTTCCTACCATTTAGATCCTCGTGGGGGATAAATTGGCCCCGTCCCCGTCCCCGTCCCCTAATAGGGGAATTCCCCGTGGGGAATTGGGGATCGGAGCCCCGCTGTCGTCTTTAATTAATGTTAACCGAGGTGGGTGGCTTATGTTGCTTGCCACGGTAAATATTAACCGAGGCGGGCAGCTTAGGTTGTCCGCCTCGGTTAAGATTTTCAATTTTTTATATTTGATGCAATGCCTCAGTTATTTTTGTTTTACAATGTTTTTAAAATTGATATTTAATTTGTAATGCTTTTTAAAATTCATAGGAGTAGTAGTGTAGGAGTAGTAGGGTAGTGGTAATAGTGTAGGAGTAGTGTAGGAGTAGTAGTATAGTAGTAGTGTTGTAGGAGTAGTAGTAGTGTTGTAGGAGTAGTAGGAGTAGTGTTGTAGGAGTAGTAGTAGTGTTGTAGGAGTAGTAGGAGTAGTGTTGTAGGAGGAGTAGTGTTGTAGGAGTAGTAGGAGTAGTGTTGTAGGAGGAGGAGTAGTAGTGTTGTAGGAGTAATAGGAGTAGTGTTGTAGGAGGAGGAGTAGTAGTGTTGTAGGAGTAGTGTTGTAGGAGGAGTAGTAGTGTTGTAGGAGTAGTAGTAGAGTAGGACTTGTTAATGAAATACTCGTTTCATTCTTTTCAACAAATATCAAATTATTTTTAAAAATCAAACACTTAACACGTACAGATTATGATCTCCCACAACCATATATATATATGGTTCCATTATTATAATAATCAGTTACATAAAAATTCTCATTAATCAATAAGTGACTACATTATTACATATATGTGTGGCACACATATCATTTTGCTGCAAGTGCTCCCACAACGGTCTTCTTCTCACAGTCAGGGTGGAACCAGGGCATCATCTTGGTCTTGTTGACGCGGGTCTCGACCAACTTGATCTTCTGTGGATGATCGGTAAAGAGTGAGAGCTTAGTGTAGTTGTTGTATTCTTCGGGGCTCTGGACTCCATCAGCTCCCACAATCCTCTACTTTTCGGACACGACCACGTGCTTTTTGCTTTCTTTGGGCATCGGCCAATAGGCTACTTGCACGCAGCGGCTTGCTAGTACCCACTGATCATCTTTGTAGCCAACACATTGGAGCTCCATGGTGGTTAGCCCATAGTCGTCCATGACAACCCCTTTGGTTTGACCCACTAGCATCGGAAGACAGCTAACTGTAGGTCACCACCATAGTCAAGTTCCCATATCTCTTCAATCTACGCAAAGTATGTCTTGGTCTGCCCTGTTGACTCGTTGATGCCCTCATATCGAACACCACTGATCTATGCCATGCTGATCTTGTCCTTCTCCTTTGTGTGGAACCTATATCCATTGTTGCCGTACCCTTGCCATGTGCTGATTTGGGTGGATGGGCCGGACGTAAGCCTTTCTTCATCGAACTCTCCACGAGGTATGTCCTACAGTTCTTTGATCCACGTCGCGAAACTGATCTTGTGCTATTTCTGGATCCATGCTTCCATGCGCTGTCCGTCATGAGCGGCGCGGATCTCCTCCAGGTGCTTGTCAACATATGGTTCCATAACCACTAGCTGATTGAGGATGCTGTGATGAGCTTCTTGCACCGTTTCATACTGTACATCTGTGCATACTTTCCTCCCCGTGCAACCCATTCCTGAGGTTCTGCCTTTGTGCTGAAGGACGGGCAGGCCAATCGCCCTTCCATCCTGGATGTGCCTGGTGCATCAGTTAATGGCCTTCTCGGTTGTGTATGCCTCGATCATAGAGCCCTCTGGGTAGGCACGGTTAAGGAAGTATCTGTTGAGGGTCAACATGAACTGCTTGTACATCCACATCTGGTGCAGGTACATGGGGCCCAATTCCTGTATCTGATCAACCACGTGCATCATCAAGTGTGGCATAATATCAAAGAAAGACTGCGAGAAGCACATGCATGTGATGACCACCTTCATGTACTCTGGACTGATAGTCCTGATCACAATTGGAAGGAACACCGTAAGCATGACGTGGCAGTCATGTGCGTTGAAGCTAGTTAGTGTGAGGTCCTTCTCGAGACTAGGCTCTTGATGTTGGAAGAGAAACCAGTCGGCACCTTGACACCCCTAAGACATGGGCACATGACCCTCTTCTCATCTCTCGTCAGGTGTAGCTTGCGTCCAAAAGGTCAACTTTCCCACTCTACGTCGCCGGTGTCGGGTGAATTTCAGACCTGATGTCCTCGTTAACAAGATCCATCCATGACTTCAGACCATCCTTTGTCTTAGTCTTGATGTCTAGCAATACGCCAATGGTGCTTTCGAAGACATTATTCTCGAGGTGCATGCAGTCGATGGCATGGGGCGTATCTAGCTTCTTCTAGTACGACAGGTACTTGAAGAAACACAACTGCTTCTTGAAAGGAACGGGGCGACAGGTGGTTCGTCCATCTTATCCTGCTTCCTCTTCTTCCTTGTTGTGGTCCCATCTTCCTCTTTCTTCTTCTTTCCGAACTCAACATCTATGCCCTTCACCATGTCAAACACCTTTTGCCCATACCTCGTCCTTTCTAGCTCGTCAGTTTCAGGCTCCTCCTGGTTGTCGATGTACTTATTCATCATAGCTGCCTATACCTGTGCTTTTTGATGAGGAATCGCCTATGCCTCATGTACACCATTTTCTTGGATGCACTAAGGTAGGTGTAGCAGGTACCATCAATGCAAACTACACAACCTGACTTTTCTTTGATCTGCCTCAACAGTGAAAAAGACCAGGGTAATCGGTGATGGTGACAAAGGTGATGTCTTTTAGAGTGAACTCATTCTTTAGGGACGCATCCATCATCTTGACCCCATCTTTCCATAGTATCTTCATGTCCTCCATGAGCGGCTCCAGGAACACATCTTTATCATTGCCTGGTTGCCTAGGTCCACAAATAATCATGGTTAGTAAAAGATACCCGCACTTCTAACATAACCAGGGAGGTAGGTTGTAGATGGTGAGGATGAATGACCAAGTGTTGTGCGAGCTGCTGAGGTCACCGAACGGATTCATCCCATCGGTACTTAGCGCGAACCTGATGTTCCTCGCCTCGACCCTAAACTCTAGGAACTTGGTGTTGAAACGCTTCCACTACTTGCCATCGTCCTTCGTGCGCTCATCAGATGCATTCCAGGACATCAACTCGGCATCCTCGGGGTTCCAAAATATAGCACGCAGCCGATCGATCACGGGCAGGTACCACATCGACAGGGCCGGACTTTTTCTCTACGTGTAACCCTCTTCTTCCTTGTCCTCAGGAGACAAGATTTGCTTCTTCACAGTACTCTTCTTGGCGGTCTTCTTCTTCCGCCCTCTCTCATCGTCCGCATTCGCTCGACAACTGGCATTCCTCTTGTACCGACTCACGCCATAGTGCGGACTGCTCTGCAAGTTCTCATACTTGCCCTGATATAGGATACAGTGGTTAGGGTAGGCATGGAACTTTTTAAGCTTCATCGCCACTGGCCAGATCAGCTTCTTCGCCTGGTAGGTATTGACGGGCACCTTGTTACCCTTGGGTATGTGTCAGCAAAGATACAAAACAGGTCATTGAAGCTAGTGTCGAGCTAGCCATGGCGAGCCTTTAGCATCAGCATCTAGAGGTTAAAACGCAGCGCCATCTAGTGGTTCGGACAGTCCTTATAGAGGGGATCAATTGCTACCTGCTTCATCTCTCTAGAATTCTCCAGCCACCTTAGGCTCCCAAACATAACATCGTCGTGGTCAAGATGGTTAGCTCTTGACTCAAAAAGCCCCGTGGTCTCGGGATCCCTCACTAGCTCACCGTCATCCCCATCATCGTCATCAGCCGTGTCTTGGAGCAGATCATCCATCGTGATGTAATCACAATCTGCATTGTCACCAGTAGCAGCATTACCGTGCCCGCCGGCCGCTACTGATGAAGTTTGTTGTTCAGCATTCACTGCCGCCATCGTTGCTGTCGATGAGTTCCCTCCTCTAGAAGCATCGACACTCGAATCCTATGCTTCCTCGTGAAACTTTCAGACGGTGTAATCCTTGAGAAAACTATACCGGCCCAAGTGAGATTCACCGTGTCATCTCCGTAGGCAAGAAGGTTCTTGCAGCTCTTACACGGACAGATCATGTGTTCTCGCTTTAGACTCAGATGATGCCTTTTCACAGCGGCAATAAACTTTGTCACATGATTTAGGTAAGATTGTTCCACCCTCGATGTCTTGTACATCCATTCCCTGTCCATGACCGTGAACACCTTGCACACACAAACAACGAAAATAGCGCATATAAGCGGAGCAGTACAGAAAAAAGACAGCCGGGTAGCTCTAGATCTGATTTCTCTCTCCTCCATATAGATCTAGATCTAGATCTTGAGAAAAAGCACCTAAATCATGAAAAAGAGAGGAGATTGAGGGTTTGAGAGCGAGAATCAACCTCTTGCGGTGCCCCCCTTCATCAAATCCAAGGGCAAAACCTCTCTCCTAGAAAAGGCCACTTTTTAGGGTTTTGAGGTCAAAACCCAAAAAAATGGAGGAGGAGCCGTGAGGAAGAAGAGTGGGTGAGGCTGTATTTATAGCCTAGACTTAACCGAGACGGACACTATAAGGAAACCGCCTCGGTTAATCGCCTGTTAACCGAGGCAGTTGCTTTAAACCAAACGCCTTGGTTAATGGATTAACCGAGGCAGTTACCCTAAGCCAACCGCCAAGAAACATTAACCGAGGCGGTTCCTTTACAACACCCACCTCGATTAAGGATTAATGAGGCAGTTGCTAGCCTGGCTGTCCTACCTCAAATAACCGAGGCGGGCAACCAGGCCAACCGCCTCGGAGCCCCATTTCGAAACGCTGTGCATATGATTTTGTGTAGTAGTGAGACCTCTCGGTCCGCTTGCTTCAGGAGTAGTTGTCGCGGCTTGCTTGCTTCACTTGCTTCTCATGCCTATTGCTTGTGCCATCATCTGTTTTATTTGTTCTTTTAACCTCTTAATGAAACACGCGTCAAGGGACGTGTTCTAAAAAAAGTACTAAAAATTGTTTTTGGCTGCATGCAAATTCATTTGTGTTGTAGTGTGATGTCAGCAAAATGTCAGTTTTTGAAACGTTACATGTCGATGACTACGGTGTTGCCATGTGGCATATGTCACTGCAGGCGACGTAGCAAATGGTATGGCAAAATGTTGCGACAATGTATCATCCTAACTCATCAAAAGGCACATGTGCTTGATAAGCCCAAGTAATGCGTGGGTGTAACCCATTTTCGATGTCTCTAGAGCATAAAATTTGGTCCCAATATTGTGAGATTTATTTTGGATTGAATTATCTATGGGGCAAGTCCATTGTAAGGATCATAACAATTTGAAACTCATTTTAGAGAATAAAGACAATTGAAAATTACATCCCTAGAGAATAGCAAAATGCAGAGTTGTATGGTGACATATATATTTAAGTACTCCCTCCGTATCAGATTTAGAAGTCGTTTAGGACAGCGACACGGTCTCCAAAACACAACTTTGACCTCTTGTTTTTATAAAAAATATTTATGGAAAAGTTATATATGTATACTTTTATGAAAGTATTTTTCAAGACAAATCTATTCATATAATTTTTAAACTTACAAACTTAACAACTTAAAAGTTATTGATGATTTATATTCCTAATGTTTGACCCAAACCTTGTCCAAAACGACTTCTAAATTCGATACGGAGGAGTATTTAGTTGTGTTGGATATCTTCAGCTGGGATGGTTGTAGGAGTTGGTACTTTGCATCAAAGAAGTGCAACAATTAATTGACGACGCCTTCCCAACCTTTCACAAAAGCATGAAAGCCAACGCTTTTTCTTTGGTCCCCTCAATCTCTAGGCTTGTCTTGGGATTGCCACCTTCTTTGTCATGCATGCATAAAGCTACGTGCTCGATCTGCCCTCCCAGCAGAGCCCACACCACATGAAACAAAAAGCTCACACATTACATTCTCATCTCTAGTATCATATTCTTCTATTCTCTCATTCCATGCATGGTACCAAAGAGCAAAGGCTCTTGCTAGATCTTTACTGTGAGCTCCGTCCTGCAGTTGTTTCCCATCTTACCTTTTGACCAGTCCACCATCTGTGCCATGTAAACATCAAATTAACTACAATTCAAACGACTCCTTTTCCTTTGATTCTTTTTTCTACAAAATAGCGCACACACAAAGAAAGAGCAAAAGGAGGCAGTAAAAGACGGAAAGTAGTAGAGAGCACATGGAAGAAGTATCATATGGCGGTTGCTGTCTAGGGCTTTATTGCAGTGGCTACATATATGTATAGCGCAGCTGCAAGCTCATGATGCTTCATGCAAAGGTGATGGAAATCACAGCCAATTCCTTTGGATCCCAACCAAAGCCGTGTTCATGATTGACCACTCTATCTCCAGCTACCACTTGAGCTATCTATGCATGTACTATTGTTATACGTGCGTTCATCATCACTACTGATACCTACTCTACCTAGTATATGGTGGTACATAGCTGCCTGGATACCTAGTCTGCCATGATCGGTAGCTAGCGAGAGATCCAAGAACTGTGCTCACTTTGATGCTGCAGAAGAACGCATAATACGTTCATCACCGGTCTTCTCTACGCTTTCTTCTTTCTTTCATATGATCGCATGAAAAGAGGCGCTGATCAAAAGAGGAAAAGGAGAAGAGAGAGAAGCCTAGAGGCTGCCTGCTTTCTCCTCAAAAGTCTCTAGCAAAAGCCCTCTGCAACGTAGAAACTTTGTCTCTCCATGACTCTTCTTTACAGAATTACAGGTTCATATTATCTACGTACATCTTTGATTCAAAGTTTCAAACAATTAAAACCCTGATCTGTTTATAACTCATAAAACATGCACATGAACTTGATGTTGGGCAAGCTGAGTGTGTGATCACAAATGCATAGTAGTAGTAATAGATAATCATAGATCATTATCTAGTCAACCAAAAAACAATTGTAATTAACTTCATGCGCATGCATCAATGCCTACCTAGACGAATATGTAGCATAACACCAGACATATATATAAGAACAACATTTAGTTAAAGTAAACTAAAATAAAGAAAAAATGAACATGATTTGAATGAAACTACTACACATCTGGTTTAATTTGCCAGGGTGAATTACAGAACAAATACTTATTTGATTCGATCCTTTTATTAGTTAGCTAGACTACTTCATATATGCAGCATATATACACAGAAAGATGAAGGATCTTGATCGCGCTAAAAAGTGTATGTATGTTTGCACACTGTACATTCACTTTAAAAAGGAGAAGGAAAAAAAAGCGCATGCAAGCAGCAGGCAGTGAGGATGTACTTCCATCAACAGGCAAAATTCATGGATCTATCTCGCAAAAGATGCCCAATCCCTAGGGATGCATGCATGAATGATCGAGCAAGCTGGGGCAGCCTGATCAAAGTTAGATTCTAGGGTTGTCTCATGATCGTTCACAGATTATTGGAGGGAACAAACCAACTGATATAGATATATATATGCACCCAGTGCACATGCATGATGGATTGAAAAGAGTTAGGTTCCAAGTTAGCACCCCAATCTAGCTAGGATGCCTGCTTGGTTTCAAAAAAAACAAGTAACAAGTTGAGCTCATATGTTTCTCATCATGTGGTGTATAGCCTCGCTCGCTCTCTCAACCTTTTCTCTTTATCCTTCCCTTTCTAGCAATGTTGCTAGCTAGTTTGGATCCTTTTTATACGTTACTATTACGGTAATTCTTAGAAGATGCACTAAGAAAAAAAGATAAACTTTAAAAATTCTCACAATAGTGAGAAATATCTCACATTTAATATATTAGACTCTAATCATGCATCATCATTAATAATAGTCATGGGATCTATTATGGTTTATAAAAGATTACCCACCTCTCCCGGCCCGTATGAAAATACATAAAAGTAACCATACCTAAATTTGCATATAAATTAATTACCCACATATGCCACTATAAAAATAATTTAAAATAACCCTATAAATTTAAATCTAAACTATATCCAAGCCTGCCATTATGAAAGAAAATTTAAAATAACCCCCTAATTTATATCTAAACTACCCACACCTCGCTCTTTCATTACATTAAATATAATTTAAAATTACCCCATGTTTTATATATAAATTACCCACATTTGATCTTATGAAAGATACTGCAAAGTAATCCATGAATTTGCATCTAAATTGCACACATACTATGTCATAATGAAAGATAATTTAAAATAAAACCTTTAATTTGTATCTAAATTATCCACCAATGTTGTCACAAAAAAAACCTAAAACATCCCTTAAATCTATGTATAAATACTAATATTAGCTATTATTAAGAGTAATTCAATAACCATAAAGTACATTATATATCTTTCTAAATTATATACATCTACCATTATTAAATTAAAAGTAAACATAATGCTAGTATCACCACGTAGACCAAGTAAACATGCATACATAAGGATAAATATTGATTTTAATAATTTACCAATAATGGAACAACGTTCATTTGACAATTCACTTTAGGCTGTATTAATACTCCATGATAATAAGTTTTGTAAGTTTTTATTTTAAAAAAGTGTATGCATTTTGATTGAAATATTATGTCATATCAATATTGGTAATTTAATTTTAAGAGCTCTATATTTTTCATAAAACATAACTACTACATGTTATAATTCCATGTTATAAAAAAATCAACATCTTGAGTGTCAAAGCTAGGTGTAGGCCAAAACGATTGTAGAAATAAAGAGTGTAGCCTAGGACCTATAATCTTTTCTTAAAAAAACAAAAACCAAAAAAATTGGATATAGAATATATAATAAGCGCACGAGAGTTTGAAATTAACATGCAAATAAAAAATACAACTAATAAGATCAAAAGTCGAAAGCTAATATATAGATTTATGTGATGTCGCAGAAAGGATGCAACAATAGTTTATATAACTATGTTTCAACTACATACATATCATGCTAGAAAAAAGTGAAATCTTAGAAATTCTTACTAGAGAAGTCCTCAGCAGAGCCTCCATATTAGTTCTCATGAGACGTTCTAGAGAAAAAAAGATAAATTCTCCTAGAAATTTTCACAAAAATAAAAAAAAATTATAATCATCAATTTAGTAGAATCTAATGAGCATTGATAAAATAGCCACTTACTTATTGTGTTTTCTAAATCCACACTTTTGGAAAAACAATATAAAATAGGCCATAAATTTATATCTAAAATTTCCACCTATACCATTATGAAACATAGTCTAAAGTAGTCTTAAATTTGCATCTAGTTACCTATCAGCCATTATGATAGATAATCTATGCAACTCCTTAAATTTGCATCTAAATTTTCACTTCTACCATTATTCAAAAAAATAAAAATATCCTCCTCAAATTTACTACCAACATCTGCCCAAATAAATTATGCATATATATATTTCTAAATTATCCACTTCTATTGATATTAATGTATTAAAAATGATTAAAATAAATGTGCGTGTTATGTTATTATTTAAATCAAATACACGTACATGCATGAGCAAATATATATATGTTATGAACATGCAATCGTGAAAAGTGTTCACCTAACAACTCATATATGAATGACATTAGCATTTGTTTAAAATTATACTCCTTCCGGTCTATTTTATCTGGCGCACACACATATCAAGATTCAAACTTTAAAAACTTTGATCAATAATTAGGCTAATAATTTTTAAATATTATAATACAAACTTTATATGATTAAATTTGTATGGATTTATACTATCCAATGATTATAAGTTTATAAGCATAAATAATATAATATAAAGTAATTGAATGGTCAAAGTGTAATCTAGGAGACCGTATCATTCTAACTTGCGTCGGATAAAATGGACCAGAGGGAGTTTTAGTATCCGTGACATATAATTTATACAGATTAACTAAAATATTTTGAAATATCTATATTGGAAGTATAACTTCATAAGCTCCATTTTTAGGAAGTATTACTACACATAAAATTGTTTCCTAAGAAAATTCAAAAATCTTAATAAGTGGGAGAGTGACAAAAGGTGGCCAAACCTTCTTGGTCTTTTGAGATTCTTTTAGGGTAAACAATGTTTATAAGACTTAAATATTAATATCCTCTTACAATTAGCATTGCTACCTATCCTAGATCGATCTCAGTTTAAGCTTTACCATCAATCTTGAGTGACGTGGTTTAAGTTGAAATGACCATTTCTAATATCATCATAGTACTTAAGAGTACAGTCTACGATCTAAAATATTTATTTTTTAATAAAGTAAAAAAAAGAGTTAATAAAGATACTATAAGCACAAGAGCAACTTAATAATAGATGCGTCAATAATATATGGGTGTGAGAGGGGGGAGGGGGTTGAAGTTCTAAGAGCAAGACTAATAATATAGCCTGCTATTGGCTGTATGAATCTTTATAGCTTATCTCTCAGCTCACCCCATATAATAGTTACATCTTCACTATTAATAAATATGACTCACTTATCTCTCTCACAAAGTTTCTAGTTCTTGTGTCTAAGTAGGCTGTAAACTTACAATCCACTTCTCTTCTCTCTCTTCCTCTCTCCTTCAGGTCAGCATATAGCCCATTTATAGCTCTATATTATGCTTGCTCTAAGGGCACCCGCAATGGTATAAGTCAGTTGCTAGCTCTAAGTCGACCTCTCCAATAGTGCTAGCTTTTAGCAATAGCTCATAGTATGATTAGGCCCACATGACACTCACACATGATCTTGGATTATGTGTATGAGCCTGGCTCTTGATCAAGAGCTAGCTTTTCTCTCTCTTCCATTAAAATATGAAAAAAATACTTAGAGCTAGTTTATGAGCTAGCCATTGGGTCTGCCCTAAGTTAGAAGACACTAGTGTTTGTGTGTGTCATGTATCCCAATAAGGCCCTTTTTGGTTTCTGAATCATTCAGTTTAACTCCCATCACATCAATGTTGTGGCAAATGCATGGAGTACAAAATGTAGACTAATTGCATGCATGTCGGCATAGATTAGGAGTAATTTACGAGACGAATCTATTAAGCCTAATTAGTCCAAAATTAAAAACTTTTTATCAAATAAGACGAAAGTGTTACATTATTTGTTAAACTTTAACAACTCTAACCAAACAGGCCCTAAAGCTTGTATAGTGTGGTGTGGTGCTAGCAGGAGTGTGTACTTTTGTCTTCATTGGGAGCGTACAGCACAAACTTTGATGCGTGACTCAACATTTCACGTAACGACCGTTTGCTAGGCTAGCAAACAGATGTCGCTGGTGACCATCCTACAATGTAAAGTACCCCCTCGTAATATTACAAGATTAATTTATAGTTTTAAGATAAACCTTTGATGATCAAAATTTATTTATATAATATTCACGATAATATCGATATTATTATTATATACATGCTTCCTTCATTCTAAATTGCAATATTTTTTAGCTTTTATAAATACATTATGGCTATGTATATCTAAATGCATAGTAAAAACTATGTATATAGAAATACCAAAACGTCTTCCAATTTGGAATGGACAAGTATTAAATACTTCTTATACTTATAATTTTAATTATATCATGGAAAAAATATTGATAGTAATTATCGGTGAATTCCTTGATGGCCTATAAAATTATAGCTCTGTAAATGAAAAGAGGGAATACTGCTAGTAAAATTCAGCACGTACTCTCTCCGGTCCAAATTATAAGTTGTTGTTGTACTACAATTTAGATATAGTGTATGTCTACATACATAGTAAAAACTATATGTACTTAGAAAAGGCAGAATGACTTATAATTTAAGATGAAGAGAGCTAATTAACCCGGGAGATCCCTGGTGGTGACTGTGTTCCATGTCGGTGTTTCATTGTTTGTTCATAAAAGGTTTTTTATTTTCTGTGCATAAACTCCAGCCCAATAATGAAAAGTAAAACAATGTTTACGTACTTTGCAAAGAAAAATACGATTACATCACTTATAACATCATACTCCTACTTCACCATCATTCAAAATTTAAGCATGCTTTGGCTTACGTACGTTCTTTCAGTTGGTATACAACAAGAAGGGAAAAGGTTGCAAAAATCATTCCAGCACCTCAAAAAGGACAATTCGAACGACAAGGTATCACTTTACAGCTGCATCCTTTGTGTGTACACATATATAGCTAATTTCAGTTCTAACAAAATGAGGGGTGAATGATGGAAGATCTCTATCTCTCTCTCTCTTTCCAGAGGATCCTAAAGCACGAAACTTTACTGTCCAACAAGAGGGCGCCCTAGCTCTAGATGCTTATATCTTTATTTTGCTTTTATTTAATTTGCATCATTCGATCTATAACTAAGCTTTTCACACACCCTAGTAATACTTTCCAAAGACGAGAATGTTGGGTCTTGTGAATACCGAAAGCAAAGGCAAGAGAGAAATGAAAAAAGAGGAAAAAAAGAAGAAAAGAGAAAAGGGCCAGGGATCCTTTTGTAAATCACATTCGACTAGCATCGAAAGTAGTGTCCTTTTGCTACATTTCTTATGATGAGAAGATTGTTCCTCTGCCTTCTAAAGTGGATACCACTTTGCACAAGCTCTAAGTTTTGAATCCTGATGTGTGGTTGCAGTTGCACTGTCAGTACCACGTCATGCACCTAAACTAGCTGCTGCTGAGGCGCAAACTGAATAACTAACAGCTGGTTTTAGTTTTAGTTTACCATTATCATGCTTTGGGAGAGAGGAACTTTATGTGTGTACTTTAATATATAGTATATCAAAAAGGTATTGCGTGTTTGTTAGCAACCAACCTTATTACCAAATAAAACTAGTCGATTTTGTTTCAAAAGTGAAGCATCGATTTACAGTTTTACACTGTCTTATCCATTCACATAGGCTTAGCTATATATGAGAGGCTATTGACACAACGTGTTTTTCTTATTGCAAGTGGCACCTCATCATTGATTTCACTCTCAACTCTTACCACTACTGTAACATCCCACAAGAAAACAACAACAACTTTCTGAAGTATTATTACACTACTCTTTAACAAGAACACAATAATGGAGAACGCGGTAGCACCAACGATTATATAGATTACACGATAAAAGAGAGATACTTTATTACAACGCACTCCATCCATACTAAAAAATCATGTCGTTTTAGCTATTGAGATGGTTTTTACAAATGAAGTCGTTTAGCATCCCTCCTCACCGTTTTAGATGAAGTTACCCCCGTCCTTTTTGGTCTCCTGTGCCCAGACGCTAGTTCCCCAGGTGGACATTAAATCGATCGCGTTTCCTCCCGTCGTGCATCCAAGGAGAGAGACCGCGCTTGCTTGCTATCGCAGAAGAAGAGATGAGATCGCGCGCTGGAGGTCGTCCTGGAGGAGCTCGCACCGGAGTTCGTCGAGTCATCAGAGTCCGTCGCGTCGTCACGCCGGAGTCATCACATGGTGTGGACTGGCCGATCGAGGAGAGGTGTCGGAGGAAACGGAGGTGTTGGCCTCCTCCGACAAGACCGGCGTCGAGATGTCCTGCATCGGCGAGCACGGGCATCCATCGCGTCATCGGATGAAAAAAATGAAAAATAAAGAAGATGCAAATATGCGATCAAGATTATGCGAGCCAACCAGAAAAAACGCGCCATGCAAAATTGACGCATTACGCAAAAAAACCAACGAAGGGAGGGAGCAATCCCTGCCCCTCGTGCCTCGGACCTCAACGAGCTAACCAGCCAAGCTGCAGACATTTGTTGTGTTGGGGACACCTGACACCGTATTTAATATGTGCAAACAGGGAAAAATACACTCTAATTAATCACTCCTTGGTATGCTAAATCCTGTCTAAAATGACTTGATTCTTTAGTATGGAGGAAGTATGTGTTTATTTGTGGTGTATATCAATAAGCGTGCACTTGTGCGCTTTTCCCGTTCCACCAAGCATTCTTGAAGCTCATGTACCTAAGACTGGGAACAAGCATATGAGGTTTAAGAAAAAAAAAACCTCAGGAAACAAACTTCTTCAATTAAGCTATTCAAACAACAGTTCGATTAATCAACAAATATAAACAAAGATAATAAAAACATCAAATTCGACATAAGTTGTAATTCATGGTGCAAATGCTGATGGTGCAATGCAATGCATGACTTCACTTCTATCCATGCGTCCCAAGGAGAGCGAGAGAGAGCGAGAGCGAGAGAGAGAGAGAGGGCTACAACCATATTGCTCATTTCAACGTGCATTGTTGTACCGATACTTAGCATACCAATCTGGCTATGGTTTCTTCAAATGCATCTCTACGAAAAAAGTGCAAATGCAAATGATGCAATATATGCACCTGGCATACTTCATGATTCATAATTTACGGAGTAATATATATCACAAGCTATGACATAGCATACTTCATAGTAAAGCAATAACTTCAAAACTCATATTATCTCGCCAATGTGAAGAGCTCAAACTAAGAGGAGGCAATTCAAACAAGGCTAAAGTATGTGGGCCATATCGCCATGTCAGCTTCGGCAATTGAGCCAAGCAAATGAAGCACAGGAAGGAAGTGAAAGCTGGAGAGGAGTTGAGATGAGAAGGCAGGAGCAGGGGCTGAGGAACAAAGTGAAAGGTGAAGAGGAGTTGAGACGAGAAGGGGGGAGCGGGGGCTGGGTTGAGACTCTAGAGACGAGAGCAACAATGAGGAGCAAGTAGGAGTGAATCCAGTTTTGGCAAAGTGGTAGGCAAAGATCGTTGGCGTGTGGAAATCCCACGTAGCTAGTAGACTCCATGCCAGGCCAACTTTTATGGCTTAGGAGAAGAATGTAGTAATGCTAAGCCTGAGCAGATAATTAATTACGTTGCAAGACCCAACGAACAGAGGATCGGCCACTTCCTGACACCTGATCCTGTCTCTGGTGATTGAGCCAATCAAAAGAAGCAAAGGAAAGGAAGTAAAAGGTGGAGAGGAGTTGAGACGAGAAGGGAGGAGCCAGAGCTAAGAGAGTAAGTGAAAGGTGAAGAGGAGTTAATACAAAAAGCCAGGAGCGGGGTGCTGGGTTGTGAAGTTTGAGCCAAAAGCAATAATGAGGACTAAGTAGGAGTGAATCCGGTTTTGGCAAGGTGGTAGGCGAAGGTCATTGGCATGTGGAAACCCTGCCTCACCATCAACGTCCATGCCAATCCAAGTTTTATGGCTCAGGCAAAGAGCATAGTAATGCTAAGCTTGAGTGGATAATTAAGTAATTAAGCTACGAGACTGTAGGATCTCTGGTAAGCCTAGGAGTGCCTAGACGGGTAAATAGGCCTATAAAAACTCAACTCCAAATTCAGTTAGAACTTAGGGCGGCACTGCCAGCCTGTGTAGGGGAAATTCCACACAATTTGAAATATAGCAATGGAAATTCAGATCAGGTGAAATTCCTAGCTTCCTGCAGTAGAGTTATTCACAATATAACAACCAGAACCTGCGGGACAAGCTCCACCAAGTAGATCGACCACAAACCCTAGGAATACAACCTCAACAACAAATATGTAAGAAAGTAAATAGCACACGGTGATTTATCCCGTGGTTCGGCTCGCCACCAAGGCTTGCCTACTCCACGTTGTTGAGGTTGGCCACAAATGGCTAGGGCTTGCCACCAAGGCTTGCCTTTTTCTAGTTCTCAAATCAAGAGAGTGAACTCTTGAAGTGAGAGGTGATTTCTTAGCTGCACAAGATGGTTACAAACCTCCTAAGGCTGCCACACAAGTTGGCAAGCTCCAGGGTGATGCCTAGCCGGCTAGGAGCAAAGCTCCAAGAGTAATAAACTCAAGGACGCTAACCAAACACGAACCAACTGCTCTTTTGACTTTAGGAATCAATGGATCTGCTCTCCAATCGAAGTTTGCTGCCTTTTCTCTCAAGTTTTGATGGTGGAAATCAAGGATTGGCTTGGGAGCTTGAGGAGCAACAATGGAGGAGAGATAGAGATGAGCCCTGGTCTGTTTCTGGTTGAACTAAACTATTTGGGAAGAAGAGGTGACCGTTGGAGGCCAGGCTAATGGGTATTTATACCCCTTGGGACCCAACGATCGGTTATGGGTGGCACTACCACCCTTATAGGGTGGCACTGCCGCCCTCACCAAAACATCAAGGATAGGCAATAGAAAGCATGGTTGTTTTGGCTAGGGTGCGAGGATGTTCTGGTCAGGATATGAGCACTTAGTTCATAATTTGACAGAAGTCATTGAGTCTCCCTTGATAGTACGACTTTCCTATACTCAAATTCAAAATATAAACGAATTTAAACCTCCTTTGAGCCGGGAACGATCGCCATTTGCAGTTGGGGCTCCTCCATCACATGAATCATCCTCCTTTCATCATTCTCTATTTATCATCTCGATAAATCTCATTAGACCTCTAATTCGGTGGTCATCAACACCAAAACCCACATAGGGCTTGATTGCACTTACAATCTCTCCCTTTTTGGTGATTGATGACAACTTAATTAGAGCTTACAAAAGATATGAAATATAGACTGAGAACTTATCAAGCCATGAATGTAGGGCCTCCCCCTAAATATGTGAATATGGATTTGAATTTCTAATTTGGCATATAAAGGCCAAAATTCACATCTTAGAGTGTGTAGGGAGCCTCCCCCTACATCCATGCCTACTGTGGGGTGCTGCAAACTGTGTCACATATATCAACGTGATGCATATGATAGTTTATGCACAACAAAGTCTAGCTAGAGTAGCACAGGGCGGCACTGCCGGGCTGGCTAAATCAGTCAGATTACAATCAGGTTCACACAGCAAAAACTAGACATCTAAAAGTACTTCTAGCACAAATATGTCAAGCTAAAACAGTAACCAAGATACATGTCCATATCCGATATAAATAGAGTCAAATAAGTAGCAATATTACATAAATAGAGTTTTCATCATCTCTCTAGCTCACAACCTATCAAACTAACAAGCGACTCTCAGAGGATAGGAAATGAAGATCTACAGCAAAGCATCGAAATAGTCAAAAAAGAATTGACCCCTCTAATTATCTCCCCCTTTGGCATCAAGTACCAAAAAGAGAAGAGAAAAGAAGAGAAGCCAACTCACTCCTCATCTGAGTTGGACGAAACGACAACACGTCCTGCTCAGTGAGTGGTAGAAGTGAAGCATGTCGAGCGTGTAGAGCATCACGGTGGAACTATAGTAGTAGAAGGACCTGCACCAGTCTGCCTCTGACTCCTGTAGAAGCTGTATAAGGTCTCTTGAAGATCTGGATCATCATAACTACCAAATAGTTGTTGCTCCTCTGACTCACTAGTCTCACCCTGATCATCACCATTATCATCATCTGTGTCTGAAAGATTAGGCAAATAGTAGACCGGTGGAGATGGTACAGGTGGAAGAGTGGGAAGGTGTCGTCCTCTAAGCTCTCTCTGCTCACGCTGAGTATCATAAGCCCTCTCAACTGCATATGAGCACTTCCCAAACATGGCCTTCATCCATGAACTAATCTTCCTCTTCCAAGATCCACTCCTCCTAGACCTAGAGCAAGGCCCCTCAGGTAAATCCTCATGATCAAATGAGCTGCTCGCCCTATGAGTAGGTGCTGCCCCTCCCAGTGTCTTCTTGATCTTGTAGGCTTGGTGGAATCCATCCTTGAGATATCTAAGCCCGGTGACCCTCTCAATTAAGAACATGAGATAGGGAGCATAAGGCAAGTCCCTTCTCCCATCATCCATAGCAAAGCCAAGCTCTACCCACATAAACCTCGGCATATTGAACTTCTCACCATTAGAAAAGTGAGACAACACATTAGTAATGTATCCATTGAGATCAGTTGCATTGTCCTTCGGGTTGAGAGTGCTACTGATAAGATTGTTCATGATGTAATAAAAGCTCTTCAACCTGGTCCTCCTACCATCGGCCTTGTTCGGATCCTCCCACATAAAGCTCACCTCCTATGGCTCTGAACGCCTCTCATTATGGATCCAAGAGTAGGTCCTATGCACATGCCCAAATCCAAGAATCCGACAGAAAGTGACAAAGTTCACTCTATAATGACGACCATCCATCATCTAATGTATCTTATCTGTCTCCTTGTTCCAAAAATATGTGGCATGAAACTAAGTTAGGATCTCCACATTCCAATCATGCTTGAAGGACATGATGGTTGTAAGTTCAAATCTGTCATAGATCCTGATAGCAGTGTTGAATTCAGGCTCTTCCTTCTCTTACAAGTCATCAAAGTCAATATATTGCATCTTGCAAATCTTGCCCTTCCTAGCAGTGAGTATGGCTATGGCATAGAAGTTGGAATGAAAAATATTCCAAAACCTGTAGTCAACTCCCATCACCTTCCCAGTGGCATAGGGGTCCATTTCCTTGGCCTCCTCGGTGCCTTTCCAACTCTTGGAGTAATCAATCACTGGATGAGCCACTGTGTCCTAAGGAGCTCTCCACTCAAACACATCACGATTGTCCCTCATATAGCTATCGTCAAACTCTATAATGTGCAGAGGGGTGTCAGGGCAGCCACCAGGAGAGATGGTGTGCCTTATCTGCTGAAGCCTCTCCTCTGCCTCAATATACTGCTGATGTGTATCTTTATCATAGGCAGGAGGTGCTGCTGTACTGCTGCTAGTGCCCCTCCCCTTGCCTCGTCGGGATAGCTACTTGGACAACATCTTCCTTTTTCCACTTCCATCATCTCCTCCTTGCTCCATCTATGCAAATAAATAGAACTGGATGAGAAACTATACAAGATGGAGTGTTAGAAGAGGTTGCAAACTGGTTATGAACTTGGGAGCTTGATAAGGACACGCCTACTACTACAACAACAACAACAACATAGCCTTTTGTCCTAAGCAAGTTGGGGTAGGCTAGAGATGAAACCCAAAAGAGACGAGAAACAGGGAGACACATAAAGGGAGATAAAGGGCACAAGACAAAAAGAGGTCACGGTTCAGGCACGTTGATTGCCAATCTTCAAGCGCTCATGTCCATAGCTAAATCCTTGGAGATATTCCACCCCTTAAGATCTCTCTTAACGGACTCATCCCAAGTTAGTTTAGGTCGACCTCTACCGTTCTTTACATTATCGGCCCGCTTTAGAACTCCACTACGCACCGGCGCCTCAGGAGGCCTCCGTTGGACATGTCCAAACCATCTCAACCGATGTTGAATCAATTTCTCCTCAATTGGTGCCACCCCAACCCTATCCTGAATATCGTCGTTCCGGACTCTATCCCTCCTTGTGTGCCCACAACACCAACGCAACATATGCATCTCTGCTACACTCAATTGCTGGACATGTCGCCTTTTTGTAGGCCAACACTCAGCACCGTATAACATCGCCGGACGAATCGCCGTCCTATAGAACTTACCTTTTAGCTTCTGAGGCACCCTTTTGTCACAGAGAACGCCAGAAGCTTGACGCCATTTCAACCAGCCGGCTGAAATTCTATGCCTAACATCTTCATCAATGTCTCCATCCTTTTGTAGCATCGACCCTAAATACCGAAAAGTATCCTTCTTGGCCACCACTTGCCCATCGAGGCTAACGTCTCCCTCCTCGTGCCTAGTTGCGCTGAAATCGCACCTTATGTACTCGGTCTTAGTCCTACTAAGTCTGAACCCTTTCGACTCTAATGTGTGCCTCCATAGTTCTAACTTTCTATTAACCCCCTCCCTACTATCGTCAACTAGCACCACATCATCAGCAAAGAGCATACACCAAGGGATATCACCTTGTATGTCCCTTGTGACCTCATCTATCACCAAAGCAAATAAATAAGGGCTCAAAGCTGACCCCTGATGCAGTCCTATTTTAATTGGAAAGTCACTGGTGTCGCCATCACATGTTCAGACCAACGTCACCACGTCCCTGTACATATCCTTGATGAGGGTAAGGACACGCCTACTATGCCCAAAATAATTTTTGCCCAATCTTTCATGGTACACGCAAATATAGAAACCTTTCAATTTATCAATCAGCGAGCAGAAACAAATTCTTCTCTTAGCTCAGGTAATCAGCAGGTAACAAATATATTTGCTCTCGACAGTATTTAGTGCATAAGCGTTGGTTTGACCAATCACAGGTCACAGCTAATGAACAGGAGCAAGTCACCGAAGGAACCAGGTAGCAACAATATACGTCAATTGCCAAATTTAACAGGAAGATAGGACAATACTCGTGGTCTCCCTCTAAACAGAGTTAGACTAAAATATTCGGCAACTAGTGACAGTAGTGGCAACCTCATGGCAATGACAGATCAGATCAATTGATACTTAGGCAATAATTAATTCAGATGCCACAATAGTATGCCCAAAATCTGATCAATGAACCAATCCGAAAGGTAGCAGTACAAAATAGAGTTCTCGGCTTACAAAAAAAAACTGGAATAGATGCAATCCAAACAGCAGCGACGTTCTTCCACCCGTGCTTCCAAAGAACAAGATCAGAAGATGGGGAACTCCATGAATTCCAAGAGACACACTCAAGCCGTAGGAGCCTGATCACGTACTCCACACATATCAACAAGAATCTAAAAGATAATCTTCAAGATGGAGAACCTAATAGGATCACCATCTAGGGTTTCTCAAGTGGCGGCTCGACGGGGAATAAACTCCAGAATAAAATTCTAATCTACCGATACACGGCCGACTCCTGGCCAATATAACGCACGCAGGCGCTGGACCCAACTGGACTCGACCAAAACTCACATCTGACTCAGACTCCAATACGTGATGGACTTAAGGAAATAAATAAACTATGTAATACTCAACTATGCTAACAAAACTCACGTGTACATGCACTAATATATGGAAAAAATATAATATTGTAACCAGGATGTAATCACGTCAGGTTTCCTTTATGAACTGCTTGCCTCCTCAAATTAGCACATCTCTCTTTAGCAATGTTGCACCAATAAAAATAATACTTGAGGATAAGCCGGCACTACTGAATTTCCCTTGATTCATGTTGTATTTCTCATCAAAAGGAACAACTCCAAATTGAGGACCAAATGATTTCAAAGAGTTATGAACTATCATATTTGAAACAACTCAAGAATTTTCCGCGGGTATGTTTTGAGGAGCCATGGACTCATCATTGTCCCTTCCTTGAAGCAAAGCCGTCCTCGGCTTTGATGTAATATCGAACACATCTCTCTTGTCTGTAGGAAAGACAACACTATCATGGTCCATCAATGTTTCATTCTCAAAAGGATATTTGCTAGACATAACAAAAGATAAATTTTCTCCATCTACTTTCAATGCACCAGCAGGAGAGGCAATTTCACCAGCAGCATAGAAAATTTGCAACGGAGGATCATGTGACTTAGTAATAACTAATTGAACTTTGTTGGCGACATCATTTGAAACATCTTCAAAAGTGCTAGAAGATGCAACTTTGGGGTTCAGTTCCTTTCTTGAGCTCTCACAAGCAATAGTTTCAGAACTTAATGCCACATCATTCTCTCCCTCTTGAAGCAAAGCCGTGGCAGCAACCTTTTTCTTCACTTTCACAGTAGCAAACACCTCTGCCTTAATAGCACTATCGGACATAGGCTTGAGCACATGATGAACTCCCTTGTGCACAAATGAATAATTATTGAAACGACCACCATGTGTAGCATCAAGATCAAACTACCATGGTCGACCCAACAACAAATGGCAAGCACTCATCGGTGCAATATCACAGTCCACTGTATCAACATAATTTCCAATGGAGAATTTAACTCGTGCCTTATGAGTAATTTTGAGTGTACCACTTTGATTCATCCATTGGATATAACGCGGCATTGGAAGCCTTCGTGTAGACAAAGACAAAGCATGCACAACATCTGAACTAATAGCATTTGTGAAACTACCACCATCAATAATTAGCTTGCATACCTTATCTTGAATCTTGCATTCAGATTGAAATATATTGGACCGCTGCCCTTTGACATTAACAACAGTACCATCACTTTCTACTTCTCGAGCCAACATAGATAACCCATTTGTTGCATCATCAACAATATCAATCGTTCCAGAGTGACAATGATTATCAAGGGAGGAAGCATTACTAGCTGTACCTTTCATGTCCTGATCAATCAATGTAGCAGTGGAGTC
Source organism: Saccharum hybrid cultivar R570 (assembly GCA_038087645.1). Taxonomy (NCBI): domain Eukaryota; kingdom Viridiplantae; phylum Streptophyta; class Magnoliopsida; order Poales; family Poaceae; genus Saccharum; species Saccharum hybrid cultivar. The sequence goes on along the minus strand of JAQSUU010000190.1, from coordinate 3,359,365 downwards.
TCCTTCCTTCGCATCATCAGCAGGAATGAGAACCTCTTTATGTGCTGTTGGAGGAGACAAAATTACAGAAAAATGACTAGCAGCTTGCGCCACACTTTCCTTAGGAGAAGAATTTTTTCTATTCATAGGCTTGCTATATTGAGTGCTAGAACCCAACTGGTTGATAGGCACCACGCACACCTGATTGTCAACACATTGAACTTTCTTCGATGGCATGCGCACATGTGTAGGTAAAGACAAATATGTTTCCTTAGGGCCATGAAAATTGAGAGCATGAGAAGAAACCTTGTCACAATGGGCAGGTGTATGACCATGCTACTTCAATTTAGGAGAAACACAAGCAAATAACTTTTCATTACTTTGACCGGTAGCTGGCTTCAATTTAGGAGACGAAAAATATTTAGTATGCATAGACTTGCCATAAGGAACACTGGAACCGAGCTTCTTGTTATAAGAATTAATAAAAACAGCTGACTGGTTAAAAGTAGGAACGTACTCATTTCCAGCAATAGAATCAGCCCATGACGAGCGCACATTGTCCTTAGTGGCTTGGGGATTTGGTGCATGAACAGTAGCTACCTTCTTCTCTGACTTAAGAGGAGGAGCAATTCGGCGTCGTAGCACAGCTTTCATCTCATTCCATGTCCTGCAAGGTTCTTCACCTCTCATGATGTGTCTTTTATGTAATTCCCGCCACCACATAGAAAGATTATCAGAAGATGTCTTCTTTGCAAAGAACAACTGCATGTGTGACACGAGTCCACGACCCCATGAGAAATTCTCCATTGCATCTTCTCAATCACAGTAACGGTGATTATAGGTAATTAAATAAAGTGTGGGCACACACTTAATTTTCTTGTTAGCAAGACTATAATCATCCATTGAACAACTTAAATGCACCGTGAGCAACCTAGAAGCTGATACCACCTGATAAGGACACGCCTACTATGCCCAAAATAATTTTTGCCCAATCTTTCACGGTACACGCAAATATAGAAAACTTTCAATTTATCAATCAGCGAGCAGAAACCAATTCTTCTCTCAGCTCAGGTAATCAGCAGGTAACAAATATATTTGCTCTCGACAGTATTTAGTGTATAAGCGTTGGTTTGACCAATCACAGGTCACAGCTAATGAACAGGAGCAAGTCATCGAAGGAACCAGGTAGCAACAATATACGTCAATTGCCAAATTTAACAGGAAGATAGGACAATACTCGTGGTCTCCCTCTAAACAGAGTTAGACTAAAATATGCGGCAACTAGTGACAGTAGTGGCAACCTCACGGCAATGACAGATCAGATCAATTGATACTTAGGCAATAATTAATTCAGATGCCACAATAGTATGCCCAAAATCTGAACAATGAACCAATCCGAAAGGTAGCAGTACAAAATAGAGTTCTCGGCTTAAAAAAATGGAATAGATGCAATCCGAGCAACAGCGACATTCTTCCACCCATGCTTCCGAAGAACACGATCAGAAGATGGGGAACTACATGAATTCCAAGCGACGCACTCAAGCCGTAGGAGCCTGATCACGTACTTCACACAGATCAACAAGAATCCGAAAGATAATCTTCAAGATGAAGAACCTAATGGGATCACCATCTAGGGTTTCTCAAGTGGCGGCTCGATGGGAAATAAACTCCACAATAAAATTCTAATCTACCGATACACGGCCGACTCCTGGCCAATATAACGCACGTAGGCGCTGGACCCAACTGGACTCGACCAAAACTCACATCTGACTCAGACTCCAATATGTGATGGACTTAAGGAAATAAATAAAGGGAGCGTATGCTATGGAAACTAGCTTCTTGTGGAAACTATGGAAACTTTAATCAAGTCCACAGGATTCTAATCCGATGATCTCAGATGAAGGTGGGTCATTTATTCACTTAAACCCTCCCACCAATCCCTTTCTAATCACTTTAGCCCAGCGAATCAGTTTGTCTTCCGTCCGTCAGTTTGTCTTCCGTCCATCGTGACCACCATTACGTCGTCAGTTTGTCTTCCGTCCGTCTGCGAATCACGACGACGATCGCGCGATCACGCCGCCGCCTTGCTGGTCCATCGCGTGAGTCCAACCGAGCACCACCGGACGACATCACCAGCTAGGCGATCGTCGCTGCCCTAGGACGACGAGGAACCGGCCACGATCGGGCACCACGATCGGGCACCAGCTAGGCCGCTGCCCTAGGACGGCAACACCAGCTAGGCCGCTGCCTTCCATCAAGCCACGCCCTGCCTTCCATCAAGCCACGATGGACTCGACGTCAGCGGCCATGGAGACCCCTGCTGCAGCCATGGAGACCCCCGCTGCCGCCATGGTAGCCAATGATCACGGTGACATCACGATCGACGCAGTCGACGCCGGAGTTGGAGCCCACCTTGAACAGCCAAGTACACCGAAGCCGAAACCTTCTCCGAGTTTAGTAGTAAGTTGCAAAGAACTTGTAATTTTTTTTTGCAAAGAACTAGTTGTACCTAGTCTGTTGCTCATACAATTTGACACTTATATAGGACACAAATTGTATGAATCATTTGAAGCCTATGGTTGGAATGATCTTTGATACTCTCTCAGATGTGGAAAACTTTTACAAATCGTATGCACACAATGTTGGTTTCTCTGTTCGTGTTGGGCAGCACAAGAAGGAAAATGATGAAATATTATTCAAGCGATATTGTTGTTCAAGGGAAGGGTATAGATAGGAGAGCGTAAAAAAAAGTTAGTGATCAATCCGGAAAAAAAACGAAAGTCACAAAATGTGATGGAAACCAGATGTGGTTGTCAGGCACATATTCTTGTGAGGCTTGACAGTGACAAGAAGTACCGAATATATTCAATGGTTGAGGAGCACAGCCATGGTTTTGTGTCGCCAGATAAGAGACATTTGCTAAGATCCAACCGTAAAGTCAGTGAGAGAGCAAAGAGTACTTTGTTAAATTGTCATAAGGCTAGTATTGGCACATCACAGGTATATCGACTTCTTCACGTCAGTGAGGGTGGGTTTGAGAATGCTGGGTGCATAAAGAGGGATTTGCAAAACTATTTCAGTGACCTTAGAAAAAAAAATCAAGGATGCAGATGCACAAATGTTTGTGGCACAACTCGAGCGAAAGAAGGAAGTAAATCCTGCTTTCTTTTATGAATTTATGGTGGATGAGCAGGGACGACTTGTTCGTGTATTTTGGGTAGATGCTATAAGCAGGAAAAACTATAGTGTTTTTGGTGATGTAATTTCGGTAGATGCGACATGCACCACCAACCAGTATAACATGAAATTTGTGCCATTTACTGGAGTCAATCATCACTTGCAAAGTGTTTTCCTTAGGGCAGCATTCTTAACCGATGAAAAGATCGAGTCATATGTATGGTTGTTCAAGACCTTTCTTAAGGCCATGGGTGGAGTAGCACCTCACCTAATCACAACAGATGAAGATGCGGGCATGATGACTGCTATTGCTCAGATTCTACCAGATGCCGCTCATAGATTTTGTATGTGGCATATCATGGAAAAGGTACCTGAGAAGGCTGGGCTCTCTATAAGAAATGATGAAAAATTTTGGGAAAGACTAAACAAGTGTTTCGTTTGACAGGGAACTATTCTTTGATGAGGAAGGTAACCTACTAGATGAAAAGCCTAAGGATCCCAAGGAGGTGGCAATGCAGAAAAAGATTTCAGAATCACGCAACAAGTTTGAAGATCTTATGCAAATGGCCAAGAACTCAGAACAAGGGATGGACTTTTTATATTCTAGTTTATCCAACCTAGTACAACCTCTCCAACAAATCACGGTTGCTCTACGAGTTGATAAACAGGAGGAATATGAAACTTTCCTGGGTACTAAAATTCCAAATGAAGTCGATATACATCCACCAAATGATCTCAAGTCAAAAGGGAGATGCAAAAAAATTAAGAAGGGCAAGGGGAAGAAGGCTGGAAGTGGAGGTCAGGGTAAAAATAAACGAAAATGTCGAAAATGCAATCAAGTTGCGGATCATAACGCACGCAATTGCTCAAACAATGTTGTTGGCTGATATTTTTAACACTAGGAATGTATTCGTATTGTGAACCTTTATCTGAACCTCTGTATTGTGAATACAGCTGAAGTGTGCGTGCCTTGGTTTTAACCATGAGAATATAGCTGTACTAATGTTTTGAGTTAACCATGCCAATATAGCTGTAGTATGCGTGCTTTGGTATAATCATGTGAATGCTTGCCATGCCTATCGACTATCGAGAAATCTTGCTGGACAAATTGACGTTTTCTCTCTGTTTTTATTTTGTGCGTTGACCAGGGAGAAGTGGAGGTCCTGCATTGGTCCTGCGTTGGTCTGCGCGTTGGCCTTCGATCTGCAGGGGGCGGCTGCCGTCGCCCACCATGTGGCACGGCAGCGATCTTCAGGCAGCGATCGGTCTTCAGGCGGCGATCTTCAGACGGCATCGGCGATCGATCTTCAGGTGGCGATCTTCAGGCATGGTTCGCGAGGACGGGAGTAACGGAGCCGGAACGCAACGGAGCCGGAACGTACAGGCGCTGGTGGAGTCATTTGCAAAAAAATGATTAGGAAGAGATTGGTGGGAGGGTTTAAGTGATTAATTGACCCACCTTCAGCTGAGGCCATCGAATTAGAATCATGTGGACTTGATTGAAGTTTCCATAGTTTCCACAGGAAGCTAGTTTCCATAGCATACGCTCCCATAAATAAACTATGTAATACTCAACTATGCTAACAAAACTCACGTGTACATGCACTAATAGGAAAAAGTCTAATTGACCCCCAACTATTGGGGGTGGTCTAGTTTACCCCCTCAACTATGAAACGGTCTAATTTACCCCTGAACTTTGCAAAACCGGCCAAATCACCCCCTCGAGCGGTTTTGGACCGTGGTTTTGCTACAGTGGTTTTATCATTTTCTTTTTTTATTTATTTTGTCTGAATCTTTGAAAAATCATAGTAAATCACAAAAAGAATCATAAAATAGAAAATCCAATTTTGTTGGACTCCACATGAGTATATCTACACAATAAATATATAATATAGTATGCTTTAGTACAAAGTTTTTGTTGTATGAATTATTCAAATTAATTACAGAAAAAAATAGATCAAAATTTACAGCAAAAACTTTGTACTAAATCATACTATATTATATATTCACTGTGTAGATCTACTCATGTGGAGTCTAACAAAATTGAATTTTTCATTTTGTGATTTTTTTGTGATTTACTATGATTTTTTAAAGATTCACACGAAATAAATAAAAAGAAAAGGACAAAACCACTGTTACTATAGCAAAACCGTTGTTACTGTAGTAAAACCACAGTCCAAAACCGCTCGAGGGGGTGATTTGGCTGGTCTTGCAAAGTTCAGGAGGTAAATTAGACCGTTTCATAGTTAAGGGGTAAACTAGACCACCCCCAATAGTTGGGGGGTCAATTAGACTTTTTCCTTCACTAATATATGGAAATAAATATAATATTGTAACCAGGATGTAATCACGTCAGGTTTCCTTTATGAACTGCTTGCCTCCTCAAATTAGCACATCTCTCTTTAGTAGGGATGAAAACAGATCGGCGGACGGATATCACTGATATCGTATTTATTTTCATATTTATGTTCGGATTCGGATTCGAATATGGATAGTATAAAAAATGCCGGATATGATATGATTGGATATCGACATCATAAATATGTGATTTAAATATTCGGATATGAATACGGTATCGGATGTTAAATATCCAGACTCGGATACGGACGGATTAAAACCCCTGTAAACGGATTCGGTCTCGAATAAGGTTGGAAAATATCCGTGCCATTTTCATCCCTACTCTTTAGCAATGTTGCACCAATAAAAATAATACTTGAGGATAAGCCGGCACTACTGAATTTCCCTTGATTCATGTTGTATTTCTCATCAAAAGGAACAGCTCCAAATTGAGGACCAAATGATTTCAAAGAGTTATGAGCTATCATATTTGAAACAGCACAAGAATTTTCCGCGAGTATATTTTGAGGAGCCATGGACTCATCAGAGCTGGCTGTTTTGAATACAATTAAACAGGTCGGCACTGCCGCCCCTGAGGCCGGCACTATCGCCCTCAGATGCTCCACACTTTCATTTTCTATTTTCTTGTTCTCGCTAAATCTAGTTTCTAACAACTTCTATCCTCCACCACAATCTCAGATCATAGTCTACAAATAGATCATGGTGACCTAGCCATGGATTTGAAAGAACTTTGCATAAAGAAATAGATCTATAGTGTTGGTGACTGAATCCAACCTATTTGAAGTGTCCCCAATCGAATGGAGCTGCAGAAGGGTTAATCTGCAGTCACCGAGGGCAGCACTGCCGACCCCCACTCCATTGAGAAAACGTCAAATTGGTTCAAATCGATCATTACCACTGCTTCCTACTCCTTCACACTATCCATAGTAATCAAAATCCATAGCCAAAACCACCACATTGCATAGATCAAGATGGTTCTAGGGCTTCACCTTGGCTTCCTCGTGGATTGAGGGGATGAGGAGAAGAATGGCTTGTCCCCAAGCCTCAGGCAGTCACCAGCCATGAGCACAGGCGCTGGCAATCGGCGTGGCACTGCCGAGGGGGCAGCGGTGCGGCAGGCAATGGCGAGCGTGCGTGTGTGCGAGCGGAAGAGAGGCTGCACGCATGCTGCGGCATCGGGGAAGGAGGAAGAGAGAGAGGGACCGTGGGGCCAGAAGGATAGGAGAGAAGTAAAATGGGCCCCCACAGACCCTGCCGTTGTGGGCCAGATTTCAACAAAAATTCAGAGCAGCACTGCTGCAGCCCAGGGGCGGCACTGCCGCCCTACCTAAATAGCATAGATTTAGCTACAGACTATGTGACTCTCTCTATCTCAGATATGGACATATACCCTCTATATATCATGACCAGAGACACAACAACAATACAAACCATGGTCATGCTACATAGATCAAGTTTTATAAACCATTTTGAAGCATTTAAATAAAGTTTTCACAAATTTTTGCCTACATTTCTAGTTGATCAATCATTGGTGTGCTAAATTTTAAACCACGTTACGAGAATTAAGTATATTTAGCTCACTACGCAAAGCACAAAACCTTGACTCATCAAGGGGCTTAGTGAAGATATCGGCTAGTTGCTTTTCGGTGCTCACATAGCGAATTTCGATATCTCCTTTGGCTTCGTGGTCTCTCAAGAATGATGTCAAATATCTATGTGCTTAGTTCTTGAATGGCTTACGGGATTGTTTGTAAGCTTTATGGCACTTTCATTGTCACATAATAATAGGATTTTGGTAAATCGACATCCGAAATCACGTAGGGTTTGCCTCATCCAAAGAAGTTGAGCGCAACATGCACTGGCTGCAACATACCCGGCCTCGGCGGTGGAGAGGGCTACATAATTTTGCTCTTTAGAACTCCAAGGCACTAGGGACCATCTAAGGAATTGACATGTCCTCGAAGTGTTTTTTCTATCTACTTTGCAACCGACGTAATCGGAATCCGAATACCCAAGTAGATTGAACTTGGAGCCCTTAGGATACCACAAGCCAAGGTTAGGAGTGTGTACTAAATATCTCAAGATTCTCTTAACGGCCATTAGGTGACACTCTTTCTGGTTTGCCTAAAATCTAGCACACATGCACACACTAAGCATAATATTAGGCCTAGATGCGCACAAATAAAGTAGAGAGCCGATCATGAAATGATATACCTTGGTATCCATGACTTTCTCTTCCTCGTTGAGATCAAGATGTCCATTGGTTGGCATGGGAGTTTTGATAGGCTTGACATTTTCCATGTCAAACTTCTTTAGCATATCATGGGTGTACTTGGTTTGACTTATGAAAGTCCCTTCCTTCAATTGCTTGATTTGAAATCCAAGGAAGAACTTTAGCTCACCCATCATGGACATCTCAAATCTCTTGGTCATAGTCCTACTAAACTCCTCACAATACATATGATTGGTACTAGCAAATATTGTGTCATCGACATATATTTGGCACACAAATATATCATTATCAACTTTGCGAGTAAAGAGAGTAGGATTGGCTATGCCTATTTCAAAGCCTTGTTTGAGCAAGAATTTTTTAAGGCATTCATACCATGCTCTTGGTGCTTGCTTAAGCCCAGAGAGCGCCTTTTGGAGTTTGAAGACGTGGCTGGGGAACTTGGAATCTTCGAAGCCTGGTGGTTGCTCAACAAAGACTACCTCTTGTATTGGGCTATTGAGAAATGCACTCTTGACATCCATTTGGTACAACTTGAAGTCATGATGGGCAGAAAAGGCTAGAAGCATTCGGATTGCTTCAAGTCTTGCCATTGGTGCATATGTTTCTTCAAAGTCCAAGCCCTCAACTTGAGTGAAGCCTTGAGCCACCAATCTTGCCTTGTTCCTTGTCACCACGCCATTCTCATCTTGCTTGTTGCGGAAGACCTACTTGGTGCCAATGATATTGGTATTGGGCATTTCCACCAAGGTCCGCACTTGGTTCCTTTCGAAGTTGTTGAGCTCTTCTTGCATAGCCATGACCCAATCCAAATCTCCAAGTGCTTGTTCTACCTTAAGAGGTTCCAAAGAGGAAACAAACGAGTAAAATTGGCAAAAGTTTGCTAAATGTGAACGAGTTGTTATCCCCTTTCAAAGACTCCCAAGGATATTATCAACGGGGTGACCCCGTTGAATAGTTTGTCATAGCCTTGGATGCTCAACATCTTCTTGTTCATTTTCTGGATCTTTCACTTCTTCTTGTTCAAAGATAGGCTCTAGGTTCAGCCTTGGCAGTGAGTAGAATCAGCTGCTGCTGAGGAAGGAGGGCAGCACTATCTCCCTGCTGATTGCCAGCAGGTGTGTGCTGCACTTCTGCATCGAGTACGTCAGCGGAAATTGGTGTAGCAACAGCCTGAGGATCCTCTTCTTTAGTGGCTTGATCTTCTTGTGGCCTAATATCACCAATAGCCAATTGCTTGATTGCCTTACAAGGTGGATCCTCCTTTTCTACAACACTTGAATCAACTTGCTCTTCTTGAGAGCTATTAGATTCATCAAATGTCACGTCTACCGCTACTTCAACTCTACCGGAGGTTTTATTGAAGACACGATAGGCATGCTCATTTGATCAATAACCAAGAAGAATGCCTTCATCAACTTTAGGTGCAAATTTAGAGGTTTTGGGTCTCTTTTAAGTATGAAACACTTACACCCAAATACTCTAAAGTATGACACCTTGGCTTTGTTACCGGTTAGAAGTTCATATGAGGTCTTCTTGAGTTTCTTGTGTAAGTAGAGACGGTTGATGACATGATAAGCGGTGTTGATGGCTTCACACCAAAATAGGTCTGAAGCCTTATACTCATCTAGCATTGTCCTTGCCATGTCAATGAGTGTTCGGTTCTTACTCTCTACTACACCATTTTATTGAGGGGTGTATGGAGTTGAAAACACATGCTTGATGCCCTCTTCATCAAGAAGTTCTTCAACTTGGGTGTTCTTGAATTCGGTCTCATTGTCACTTTTTACTTTCTTGATGGGGAGACTGAACTACTTTTGTGCCCTTCTAATGAAGATCTTCACCTTCTCTTGTACCTGGCACTTATCATAAATAAAGAATACTCAAGTGAAGCGGGAATAATCATCAACAATTACTAATCCATATTTGTTACCCCCGAGGCTAAGGTAGGCAACCGGTCTAAAGAGATCCATATGAATCAACTCTAAAGGTTGAGTGGTGGTCATGATGCTCTTTGGTGGGTGAGGTACACCTACTTATTTTTTGGCTTGGCAAGCCCTACATATCCTGTATTTCTCAAAATGAACATTGGTTAGTCTAAGGATGTGCTCATCTTTTAGAAGTTTGACCAAGTTTCTCATGCCAACATAGGCTAGTCGGCGGTGCCATAGCCAACCCATGCTAAATTTTGCCACTAAACAAGTCTCAAGCTTAGCTTTACTTTTGTTGAAATCAACTAGGTAAAGCTTATTCTTTAATCGACCCATAAAGATAATAGAGGAATCCTCCCTTCTAAATACTTCCACACCCTTATCTATAAAGAGACAATTGTAGCCCATCTCACATAATTGAGAAACAGACAAAAAATTATAACTCAACGAATCAACATGTAAGACATTAGTAATTGAATGCTCAAGGGTTATAGCAACTTTACCAAGACCAATCACTTCCCCTTTAGAGTTGTCTCCAAATATGATATTCTCATTTGAATTTGTTATTGGAGAATATGATGAGAACATACTCTTCTCCCCGGTCATATGATTTGTACAACCGCTATCAAGCACCCAACTTGACCCATTGGAGGAGTATGCCTACAAAACAAGTTTAGTTCCTTGATTTAGGTCCCCAAATGTTCTTGGAGCCTTGCATGTTAGTCACAAGAATCTTAGGAACCCAAATGGAAGTGTTAAGATAAACATTTATATCATTGCCAACATATTTAGCAATCACTTCTCCCTTGCTATTGTTCTTCAATATAAAGCAAGAACTCAAACTTTGTTGAGGTGCATGGGCCTTCGGTTGATAACAATACTTGTTTGGGGTGGCCCAAATTGAATTCTTTGGTTTCTAGGGCTCTTGCTTTGGCTGGTACACCTGCTTCTTGGGCTTGTCATGAGCAAAGACAGAGGAGGTAGCCTTTCCTTTTCTATGGGGGTTGGCACTGCCGCCCTTCATAGCGGCACTGCCACCGTTAGGTGGTTGTGCTACTCGAGGCTGCTTCTATGTCAACATCTGTGCAGGCTAATCTATACCTACCCTGCCCTTGCTCATGAACTAGACATACTCATATCCATTTATTACATTTCTTCCATTGGGTTTGCCTCCCTTTGTGTGCCCAAGCCCACTATTGATGTGAGGATGTCTTCCATTCTTGTATTGTGGCTTATTTGGTTTATCCTCTTTGCCACTTACTTGTTTCTTGTTGTTCATGCACCCTTTACCTATCACATCATTTAGCCTTACAATCTCTTTTCTCATTGCCTCCATATTAGCAAGGTTAGTGGAATAGACATTCAAATCAAGATTATAGCATTTTTCACAACCTTAGCTAGTGGAGGGAGTAGAGGTGTTCTTTGCATTAGAGGGATGTGGGGCGCTCTCCCAAAGAAGACCATATTGCATCTCAAGTTCTTTGTGCTTTTCATCTAAGACACGATACTTTTCATTGACAACAACATTTGCCTTCTTAGTGAGAGCATGTTCCTTTTCCTCTTTGGCCAAAGCCTTGTGCAAAGAGGCCACCTCACGTCTCTCTAACAGAAGAGCTTCCTTGTTAGCAACATACATCTTCTCAAGTTCAAGAAGATCATCATCTTTTGCTTCTAACTCGGTTTAGACACTCTCTAAATCCTCTATTAGCTTAGAGATAAAGAGTTTGGTCTTAGAATCTAAATTTTTAGTTATATTATCAATCTCTTCATCACTTGATTCATCATCACTAGAGCTATCCCTAAGATCACTACTAAAGATAGCATTAGGAGGAGGAGGAGATTTGGCTTTTGATTGTACCTTCTCACCCTTTGCCACGAGACAAATATGAGGGGAGGTGTCATCAGCATCGGACATATTGTTGAAGAGCCTTGGTGTAGAGGATGTCTCTTGGATAGCCACGGTTGCCATGTTCTCATCCTCATCACTTGAGCTCTCTTTAGTTGAGTCCCATTCATGCCCAATATGTGCTTCTCCCACTTGCTTGTGACTCTTCTTGTGCTCATGCTTACTCTCTTTCTTGTCCTTCTTATAATTGTTGTCTTTCTTCTCATAAGGACACTTGGCAATGGGATGCTCGGTGCTACCACAATTGAAGCACAACCTCTTCTTCTTGTTACGAAACTTTCTCCTCACTACCTTATACCCTTGCTTCTTCAAGCCTTTGTTGTACTTCCTCATAAAGAGAGCAACATCATCAATCTTTGTATATTTGGTGCCATCACTTTCATCTTCACTAAAGGATGAAGTTGTCTCAACTTGTTCTTGCACTTGCTTGCCTTCTTTTGGCTTGCTTGTTGATGCTTGCTTGTTGCCCTTTGTCTTGTTGGAGGTGCTTTGCTTGCTTGACTTGTTTGCCTTGAGAGCTATGTCCTTGATTTTCATGCCATCAAGCTTGGCTTGCAACTCACCAAGCTTTCTCCTCTCATTTGCTTCTTCTCTTTGCATGTCAAATGTCAACAATCTTCCAAGCACATCATTTAGAGTGAAGTACTCAAACTTCTTCTTGTCTCTAATCAAGGTGACTACGGTCTCATTTCTTGGTGAATATGCTTCCAACATGACTTTCACCACCTTGTGATCATCAAGCTCATCACAACCATAGCCTCTAATCTTTCCAACCAAGGTCATCAACCTATCAAAACATCTCTTGTGGCTTCTCCATCAACAATCACAAACCTATTGAGCTTTGCCATCAACAAATCAATCTTTGCTCTTCTCACTTTGTCAACCCCTTCATGTGCAAGATGCAAAGTATCCCAAATTTGCTTTGTAACATCAACATTCATCACTCTATTATACTCATTTCTATCCAAGGCACTAAGAAGAATGCTTGTGGCTTGACCATTGAGATGGACTGTTATTAACTCTTCATTTGTTGGTTCTTTGGGATCTTCTGGTGGCTCAAATCTGCTGCACACAATCTCCCAAAGACTGGGGTGAAGACCAATAAGATAAGCCCTCATCAAGTGCTTCCACTTAGCAAAGTTAGTCCCATTGAACTAAGGTGACTTGCACGCAGGTACGTTGATGAAAGACTTACGATCACGGTTAGTCAAATAAGAATAATTGAAGGATACGGCTATGTATTTCTTCTTGTTGGTGCAACTACTCTTATCCTTATTCTTCTTCTTCTTATCACCCTTGGAGACATGATACGATACATCATCATCACCATCGTCGGAACTACTTGATAGGTCACTTGACGATGCATCATATGCCTTGACTTCTTCTTTCTTCTTCCTAGTTGCCCTTCTCTTCTTTCGCTCTTCTCGGATGCATCTTCTATCTTCTTTTCTCTTTAACTTTTCATTGAGCTTTCACTGCTCTTCCTTCTTCTTTTCTCTTTCTTCTCTTCATACGGTTTTGGCGTCTCTCCTCTCTTTTCTTTCTCGCTTCCTCTCCCCATCGGTTGTCTTGACGGGAGGGAGAGAAGCATTGCTTGCTATCGAGGCAGAGAGCTCGCTGCTGCTACCTTCACCCTCTCGAGCCTCCTCCGACTTCCATACTTCACGCGGTGAAGCGTATACGAAGCAACCTTGCTCTGATATCACTTGTAGGATCTCTGGTAAGCCTAGGAGTGCCTAGAGGGGGTGAATAGGCCTGTAAAAACTTAGCTCCAAATTTGGTTAGAACTTAGGGTGGCACTGTCGGCCTGTGCAGGGGAAATTCAACATAATTTAAAATATAGCAATGGAAATTCAGATCAGGTGAAATTCTCAGCTTCTTGCAGTAGAGTTAGTCATAGTATAACAACCAGAACCTACAAGGCAAGCTCCACCGAGTAGATTGACCACAAACCCTAGGAATACAACCTCAACAATAAATATGCAAGAAAGTAAATAGCACAGGGTGATTTATCCCGTGGTTCGGCTCACCATCAAGGCTTGCCTACTCCACGTTGTTGAGGTTGGCCACAAATGGCTAGGGCTTGCTACCAAGGCTTGCCTTTCTCTTGTTCTCAAATCAAGAGAGTGAACTCTTGAAGCGAGGGGTGATTTCTTAGCTGCACAAGATGGTTACAAACCTCCCAAGGTTGCCACACGAGTTGGCAAGCTCAAGGGCGATGCTTAGCTAGCTAGGAGCAAAGCTTCAAGAGTAATAAACTCAAGAACACCGGCCAAACATGAACCAAATTCTCTTTTGACTTTGGGAATCAATGGATCTGCTCTCCAATCAAAGTTTGCTATCTTTTCTTTCAAGTTTTCATGGTGGAAATCAAGGATTGGCTTGGGAGCTTGAGGAGCAACAATGGAGGAGAGAGAGATGAGCTCTAGTCTATTTTTGGTCAAACTGAATCGTTTGGGAAGAAGAGGTGACTATTGGAGGCTAGGCCAATTGGTATTTATACCCCTTGGGGCCCAATGGTCGGTTATAGGCGGCACTGTAGCCCTTACAGGGAGGTACTGCCACCCTCACCAAAATAGCAAGGATAGGTAACAGAAAGCATGGCTGTTTTGGCTAGGGTGCGAGGATGTTCTAGTCAGGATATGAGCACTTAGTTCACAATTTGATAGAAGTCATTGAGTCCCCCTTGATAGTACGGCTTTCCTATACTCAAATTTAAAATATAAATGAATTTAAACCTCCTTTGAGCAGAGAACGGTCACCATTTGCAGTTGGGGGCTCCTCCATCACATGAATCATCTACTTTCATCTTTCCCTGCTTATCATCTCGATAAATCTCATTAAACCTCTGATTCAGTGGTCATCGACACCAAAACCCACATAGGGCTTGATTGCACTTACAGAGACCCAACTAACAGAGGATCGGTCAGTGCTTGACACCTGATCCATCTCTAGCAATTGAGCCAAGCAAAGGAAGGAAGTGAAAGGTGGAGAGGAGTTGAGACAAGAAGGAAGGAGCGGGGGCTAAGGAACCAAGTGAAAGGTGAAGAGGAATTGAGATGAGAAGGGAAGAGTGGGGCTTAGGAAGCAAGTGAAAGGTGAAGAGTAGTTGAGACAAGAAGGAAGGAATAGGGGTTGGGTTGAGAAGCTTGAGCTGAGAGCAATAATGAGGAGTAAGTAGGAGTTAATCCAGTTTTGACACGGTGATAGGCAAAGATCGTTGGCATGTGGAAAGCCCATCTAGCTAGCAACCTCCATGTTGGGCCAAGTTTTATGACTTAGGCAAAGAATGTAGTAATACGGAGCCTGAGCAGATAATTAATTAAGCTATGAGACCCATTGAATGGAGGATTGACCAGAGCCTAACACCTGATCCCGTCGGCAATTGAGCCAAGCAAATGAAGCAAAGGAAGGAAGTGAAAAGATGGAGAGGAGTTGAGATGAGAAGGGAGGAGCGGGGGTAAAGATGGCAATGGGTAATTACCAGCTGGGTATGTGCTGCTCATACCATTATCCACATGAAAATATTTTACTTGTTAATTTACCCATACCCATACACGGGTAAGAGTTATTTTCCATACCCTTACCCACGCGGTTAACGGATACTCATGGGTTATCCTTACCCATGATTCTAAGAATGTTTGTAAATCAAAATTACATATATCAATATATTAGTCTCCTAGTTTTAGCCAAAGTATCACAATTCAATAATAAATTCATCAAACAAATAAGCTACATGAACACATGATCAAATAGTCTAATAGATAAATCCATCATTACTAGTCCCAAGTGACCAATTTCACGAGTTCACATACAGTACAACACACCAGCTAGGAATTACTACCAAGTCTCCACCAAATGATAGCTACACAGCCACACCCACACATAGTACTAAATTAGTGAGTTCATCACATATTACATGTTGGCCTATGATTTCAGACATATTAAATCAGGTTTAATTTACCCATGGGTTAACGGGTATGGGCAATGCAGTCTCATACCCTTACCCACTTTACCCACTGGGTAAGGCTTTTTTTCCCATTAATTTACCCATGGCTAAAAAAATTAGCCATACTCTTGCCCTAATAAGGTAATTACTCATCGGGTTTCGGGTTTTGGGCAAAAATTGCCATCTTTAAGCGGGGGCTGAGGAAGGAAGTAAAAGGTGAAAAGGAGTTGAGATGAGAAGGCAGGAGCAGGGGTTGGGTTGAGAAGCTTGAGCTGAGAGCAATAATGAGGAGTAAGTAGGAGCAAATTCAGTATCGGCAAGGTGGTAGGCGAAGATTGTTTGCGTGTAGAAAGCCCACCTAGCCATCGGCCTCCATGCTGACCAAGTTTTATGGCTCAGGCGAAGAACATAGTAATGCTGAGCCTGAGCAGATAATTGATTAAGTTGCGAGACCCAATGAACGGAGGATCGGCTGGTGCCTGACACCTAACCCCGTCTTCGGCGATTGATCCAAGAAAATAAAGCAAAGGAAAGGAGTGAAAGGTGGAGTGGAGTTGGGATGACAAGGCAGGAGCACGAGCTAAGGAAGGAACTGAAAGGTGAAGATGAGTTGAGACGAGAAGGGAGGAGTGGGGGCTGGGTTGAGAAGCTTGAGCCGAGAGCAATAATGAGGAGAAGTAGGGTGAATCTAGTTTTAGCAAGGTGGTAGGCGAAGATCACTGGCGTGTGGAAAGCCTGCCTAGCCAGCAACCTCCATGTCATGCCATGTTTGCCTCAGGTGAAGAACATAGTAATGCTGAACTTGAGTGGATAATTAATTAAGCTATGAGACCTAATGAGCAGAGTATTGCCCGATGCTTGACACCTAATCCCGTCTCCCATGAGATTAAGCCAAGAAAATGAAGCAAAGAAAAGAAGTGAAAGGTTGAGAGGAGTTGAGATGAGAAGGGAGGAGCAGGGGCTGAGGAAGGAAATGAAAGGTGAAGAGGAGTTGAGATGAGAAGGAGGAGCGGGGGCTAGGTTGAGAAGCTTGAGCCAAAAGCAATAATGATGACTAAGTGGAGTGAATCCAGTTTTGCCAAGGTGGTAGGCAAAGATCGTTGGTGTGTGGAAAGCCCGCTTAGCCAACAGCCTCCATGCCAGGCCAAGTTTTATGGATCAGGCGAAAAATGTAGTAATGCTGAGTCTGAGTGGATAACTAATTATGTCGCAAGACCCAACAAATAGAGGATCTACTGGTCCTGACACCTGATCCTATCTCCGGCGATTGAGCCAAGCAAATAAAGCAAAGGAAGGAAGTGAAAGGTGGAGAGGAATCGAGACAAGAAGGGAGGAACGGGGGCTGAGGAAGGAAGTGAAATGTGAGGAGGAGTTGAGACAAGAAGGGAGGAGCGGGGGGGCTAGGTTGAGAAGTTTGAGCCGAGAGCAATAATGAGGGCTAAGTAGGAGTGAATCCAGTTTTGGCAAGGTGGTAGCCGAAAGCTCACTCTCTAAATCATCGTTTGGAGAGCCATTTATATGAAAATCGCTTTCTATATCTTTTCAATCTCCAACACTTTTTCTATACCTTGTGCACACTCTAGAGAACCATTCTCGTTTTCTATCTTTGGCTAGCGGGAAATCCAGAATAGAAGATGGCTATATTTGGACAAAAAAATAAAAAAAACTATTGGAGGGTATTTTTTATCTAAATCTCTATTCCTAACACTTAGGAGGGATATAGAGAGTCGCTTGCAATTGCTCTAAAGTGAACAAAAAGGAACTCCAATGGAGTCTTGACTTTAATCATCACGTAACATGGTAGGGGAAAAAGATAAATCTTGTAAAGGTTTGTAATAATTAGAAGCAAAAAAACTTATTCGATTTGGTAGACTAGGAACATCATCATTGATAATAGTCAATGGATTTATCTACGCACCACTGCCATTATGATAACCACATAAAGAACTCTCTAAATTTGTGTCTAAATTACCCACTTTTACCATTATAAATGATGATTTAAAATAACTCCCAATATTTTATATAAATTACCCCTCTAAATTGATTTTAACTTATCCACATCTACCGTTAAGAAAGATAATAACCCTTTAAATTAGCTTTTAAATTACTCACCTTAGTGGTGCCTTCATATTAATTATTACGAGACATGCTAGGAAAAAATAAATCCTCGAAATTCAGAAACATCTAATCGTTAATTTGTTAGACTTAAATAATCATCATTAACAATAGCCATTGGATCTATTTTGTTGGACACGGTCATTATGCAAAACAAAGTGACCCCAAAACTTGCATCTAAATTTCCTAGATTTTCCATTATGAACGATAACTTAAAATAAACCCCTAAATTAAATTTTAATTGTCCATTGCCATTATGAATGATAATAACCTATAAATTAGCTTTTAAATTCCCAACACTATCATTATAAAATAAACCAAAATATCCCTCAAATTATATCTAAATACTGATACAAGCTATTATGATAAATAATACAAAGTACCTATATATGTTTCTAAATTGCATTGTTCTACCATTATTAATAAAACTAATCATAAATGTTATGTGTCGCCATGTTAACTAATCATGAAAATATTCTCTTAACAAACCACAAGCCAATGACACTAACATTTCAATTTAAGTTATATTAATGCTTCATGATAATATGTTCTGTAACTTGCAACTATATATATAAGTTTATACATTTTATCGGGAACATTATGAAATATCAATATTAGCAATTTAACTTTAAACACTCTAACAGTTTCAAGTTTGGTCTTAGTGATCGAGTGACAACTTGTGGATTAATACTTTACTTGAGATGATAAGCTAGGTTAGTCCACAAGAAGTGGAGGCACACATGGAGCCATCAGACGAGATGGCATGGACATTTGAACGTAGAAGCACCAAAAGCTTCTAATGCAGGTCAATGGGGGAATTCGGTGTTAGAAACCTTCTACAGAAGGTTCTGGAGGCCAACGGAAAAATCAGGTGGTGAGCTCCCACATTCACCAAAGTTTAGGCTATGGCCTAAACCTTCTGCGGCATAGAGACCCGAAGAGCAAACCAGAAAACTCTGGTGCCATCAGAGAAAGGTGTGTGTAATGGTTAGTTTGAAATAGTCGTCGACATAGTCATAAGTATCTGGTGCAAAGCTCCAATGGCAGCACAGGAAATTTTCGGTGAGTACACTGAAAGCACATTAAGTGTATAACGGCTAGTTTCTTGAGTGGACATTTAAATAGAGGGTGTGCTCGGGCAAGTAAGTACTCTTGGAGCATTCCAGTTATTTACACATGCATAAGAGCTCAAGAAATCTCTCCACTCACATTTGCTTAGTTGAGATTGCATTTTGAGTCAGATTGGAGTTGATATAGAGAGCATTTGCATTGAGAGTTTGCATTTAGTGGCATTGGTGATCATCATGGCTCTTGTTACTCTTGGTGGTTGTCGTCACCTGGCTAGCACTACAACAAAAAAAACATAACCGAGCCATTTGGCAAAAGGCTCGGAGGCGGGCAGACTTTTGAACTGCCTCGGCTAATGCCTGGGATTAATCGAGATAGTCATTTTTATTAACCGAGGCGGTCACAATTAACTGCCTCGCAAAATTGATTTATGGAGGCGGCTAAAAAATAACTGCCTCCTAAAATCTATTAACCAATGCAGGCCTTAAAATCAGGCCATTTTCGGAGGCGAACCTCTTAAGAGGCCCACCGCGGTAAAAAGGCCCGAAGCCGAGCAGGCCCAGGAGGCTCGTTACTTATGTGCCATTATATAAGCAACACTTAGGGTTTGGGAGGCTTCACCACTCAGCCCGACTCTCTCTCACACACCTCTCTCTCTATGCAGCGCGCGCGGGCGAGCGGCCAACGAGCCTCTCTCTCTCACACACACACCTCTCTCTCTCTGATCTCTCTCTCGGGATGGAGGTGGCGGCCGGTGAGCGGGGCAACAATGGCGGCAATGTGCGTGGGCGGAGCGGCAATGGCGGCCCTTCCTCACCCCTAAGTGCGGCGAGTCACCTCGGATCCAGCGCTCGTTGGTGTGGCACCATACCCCATCACATGAGGCCAGGGCGGGCTCGCGTGGGTCGTGGGCACGCAAATCCATGCAATAGTAGTTCCTGCTCCTTTCCTAGCAGCGGATTTGGCGCCACCACCTCCACGCCTCAAGATGGAAATGGGTAAATCCCCATCGGGTATGGACTCCCTAGACCCATCCCCATGATAACAATATGACACCGCGGGTATCCCCATATCTGGTTGCGGGTGGGGGAATTTCCCCAGACCCATACCCGTCAGGATAAATTATACCCGGCGGGTCACCCATACCCACCAAAAATCCTTTTGTTGCCTCACAGAAAATCAACAATTCACAAATCACAAGCAACCATCACTCCTAGAACAAAAAAAATAGACAAAATAGTAGTATAATAATTTCTATTGCAACCACCAATCACATAGCACCATAATAATTCTTTAATTTTGGGCTTCTTTAATTTTAGGTCGGATATTTTTTACCCATGGGTAAACGGGTATGGGGCCTGCTACACCGTCCCCGTACCCACGTACCCGATGGGTGAAGGTTTTGCTCCGTTTACGTACCCATGGGTACGAGTTTTACTCCATATTGGTACCCTAATGGAGTAAATACCCATCGGGTATCGGGTCGCGGGTCCCCATTGCCATCTTTATCCACGCTAGTGGTCACGTGCATCATCATCAACTCTGGCAGCTCTACTCTCCCTCTCTCACTGGTGGCGTGAGGACGATGCGGGGCCGCACCTGGATCCGACGTCGATGACGACGACCAAGCAGATCTGCTACCAGACAACCTCCACAACCGACGCCGATGACGACCGAGCGGATCCACACCCATGGTGGCCAGATCCGCCACTGGAGGCCGAATCTGCTCACGTGGTGGCCGAATGTGGCAAGCAGCGGGCAGATCCGGTGAGTGGGCGGCCTCCAACATGGAGCGAACATGACAGCGATGCGGATCCGGCGAGCGGTGGTGCGGCCCGTGGATGGGCTCGGTAGGCCTGTGGGTGGACTCGTTGGGCTTGTCCATGGGTTTTCATTTTTTGTTGTTTTATTTGATTAACTGAGGTGGGCGACCAACCGCCTCCGTTAAGGCTGGATTAACCGTGACCTTTTTGTGAAGGCGAATGGAATGCCCGCCTCGGTTAATCATTTTTTACTGCCTCGATTAAGTTTGCTATAGTAGTGTTGGAGGCAGCAAGACTCCATGAAGCACTCAATTGGAGATTGTGAGGTGTGCTGAGGTGATTTGTTTGGGGTGCTCATCATGCACCATGGGCGATTGCAAAGAGCAAGTCTAGTGGAATTGAGCATTGTGGTGTACCTCATGATCAAGCCGGCTCGTAGGAAAGCACTCACATCAGCGCTAGTCTTGAGGGATCATTGAGCTTGTGGAGGAGCGATGATCCTTGGATACGACTCAATGGGGAGTAGGTAGCCGCCAAGCTACTGAATGTCAGGGAAAAATCTTGTGTCTTCCCTTGTGATTTGCACCTACTACACTTGTGATCTTTACTTTATTTGTGCATTACTTGCTTTTGTAGTTATGCAACTCTTTAGCTTGCTTGTATTATGTAGTTGTTCTTGATAGATCGAAAATCGATGAAAAGGGGAAATTTTAGATTTGGGAGAAGAGAACAAGTGGAGCACGAAATTGATCTTTAGATTACTTCACCATGTGTGACTAGCTATATAAGCCACTCCTAGCTGATCTTAAAGCTTGGATGGCAAAAAACTCAAGCCAAAGAGCCTCTTCCCTCTCCCTCTCTCTGACCTAAACAAAAAACTCTCCACCTAACAAAAAAAGCCTAAGCCTTCTAATCTCCCCAAGTTGTCCATTCACAACCAACCATCTCTCATATATATAGGCACTTGTATATTGCTCAAGTTGCCTTTATATGAAGAACTCAACCCAAATAGTCCTAGGGGTACAACCATCCAAGTTTTTCTTCATCGTTCCAATGGACCCTGTGCCTTCTGGACTTTGTTTCATCTTGACGTAAGCTTTGAGATGCCACCATGTGTCTACAAATCCGCAAATCTCTTGTTTGAGTCCAAACCAGTCAAACTCGTCTATGGTTTTGACACCCAAACCACGCCAAACTGTCTATGCCTAGTTTTGAGGCCTAAACTAGCAAGCCCTCATGCACGCCTCACCATGTGTGATTCATTGGTGTTGACATGTGTCTAGCCTCTACCAAGATTTACACCTTCGCCTTCCTTCTTGACTTGATCAACGCCATCTTTATCACCCATGTAGATGCGTGTCCAGCCTCTACCATAGAGCCATGATGCCATCCTCCTCCTCCTCCTTGACTTGGCTGACACCATCTCCAAGAATGGCGGAGCCACCCTAGCGGCGGGGTTGGGTGGCCGCACCAACTACTGACAAGCTCGTCCAAGACCCCCAGACCCCTTCTTCCTTAACACCGGTGACGAGCACGAGCAGGATGCAGCAACCTACGCCGCTCGAGCGTGGAAGAAGAAAGCAGAGGTGAGAGGATAAATGAGCATAGGATGGGCCTTTTATTTACTTTGTTCAGTCCAACAGATGTGAGACCATGAGAGGCCCTTGAAAGCCCACCATCGCACACAGGCACACTCCTTCCCTAACCGATGGATTCATTCCCAAATTCCAAATCCCCCAATTGTGACCTGTAGCCAAGCTCACGAGGAGCTGGTCACTGCCCGCCAGGCCCCGCCCACCGCCCAAATGCCCACCGGCCACTATAGCTCCACCTCTGCGCCGACTACCGAGTGCGGACCGTCGCGCGGTCGCTAGATCACCAGCCACCTGCCGCCGCTCCACATTGGCCGTCGGCTTCGCCAGCTCGCCCCCCGACCGCCCTCTGCGGCCCCGCGCAGCTGTGCCCCCGCCCGCCTCCCACCAACCGGCCAAGACTCTAGGAGGAAGGAGCTGCTCAACTGCTACTGCTTTGGCAGCTCTGTTGCGAGCCTGTGATGGAGGGAGGAGAGGAGCAGCTTCACTAGGAAGCGATGCTTTTGTGTAAGCGTGATTGATGATTGTGTGGTACTATCCTAAGCATTGTTCTGTTTGGTGCTTTTGATTAGCATGTAGCTAAAAAATTTCTAGCTCCGTCATTGATCTCCATCACCCATGTACTCTTGCTCTTCATGTGCCCAATGTGAGCCGCACATGGTCCTTTCTTCAGTCTCTGGTCCCTTAGTCCAAGCCTTTTGTCCAACATTCACCATGGTTGATCCATCACGCACGGACTCAAACACTTGACCTTCTCCATTGCCATCGATCATCTTGGCACATCCATCACCTTCATATTCATAAGCCAAGAGACATGTTGCACAACACACTCAACGCAAAACAACACAACACCTTATTAGTCATTAGCATAATCAACCACATATATATGTGAACATGAAATCAAATAGGAAAGCTTCAAACATCTTAACTCTTGCATCAATCATTCATCGTAAATGGATGAGACCAAGGCACTTCTCAATTTCATCTCTCATTAAGCTTACATTTCAACTAAATACGTATTAAAACCCTATACATGTGCAACGCAAAGCATAAAATTATATCCGTTTGGATCCTTGGAATTGAATTCATTCTAATAATTATATTTTAGGCATAGATTAATTAAGCTAATATAGTTGTATATGGAATATATTTCTATATTTATTGTTAGGCATACAAGGGACATACTTATATGTTGCATTTCTATTGTAGGGAAGTGAGTTGAAGAATGTGTTATAAGTTGGAGAATAGAATTATAGCATAGTGATCTATATAATCCATTTCCATCTTCCACCCTATGAATTTGAGATAGGTTTATTTGTGAGCTTGAAAAAGTTATGGAATGTTAAATTCCAAGCCAAATAGCCTTAATCCATTATGTAGATTTCAATTCCTCCAAAATAAAGGGATCCAAACGGCCCCATAGAGTAATTGATAAATTTATCACGACCAAATCGATATCATAGAGTATGAAAGTGAGTATTGTGTTAGGAAATGAAGAAAACAGAGCAATGGTAATCCATTTTGATTACTTTTACGTACTCATTTATCCACAAACTTTTTTGTAACATAAGATTATAAACCATGCTAGAGCATGGGTTGACAAGTTAGTAATCCAAATGCCAGTCTTCTGAAGCCCAATTTGCAAAGTATTAAACTTGCCCTAACTCTTTTCGATTTGATATATCTTCTTTCGGAACTTTTGATTTGGAACAAACGCACAATGCATTCTTTCATCACATATCTAATGTACTACTGGCTAGAATGTATGTGGGCAAAAATTTAGCTCTGCTTTTAGCCTTCCACCACCCCGCCCCATGCATTAGCGGACCCCAGGCTCAAATGAAGTTCGGGCAAAGCTCAAGGCGTCTATGAGATTGTGTGTTTTTAAGCTTCTAGCAGAGCACAAAACTCCACTTATTCGGATAGGCTAATGGCTAATTTTAGCAACACGCCAATCAACCTTTCTCTGTTAGCTCATCCAATCTTGCCCTTAATTAATTTCCACTGCATGCTCAATCCACAAGAGTATCACATGCAAGCTCCATTCTTCCAACACAAACATTTTAGAAACAAGCTACAAGAAACTGAACAACGTTACAGAGAAGAACAAAAGAGAGAAAATAGTTAACATAGGCCATTTGTCACTAAACTAATCACTACTCTCATCAGGTCGTCTGAAGAAGAACGTCCGATCCACTGCCTTGAGAAGATTAGCATCAGTGAAGCAACTCTCCAAGTCATCGTTCTCAACGTCCATGTTCAGATCAAAGCAAGGTGAAGACGACGGCGACGCAGCGGCGGTAGTTATGGCTTCCTTGCGGTGGTGGTCGTCACCTGTGCTCTCTTCCTCTTTCGGCTCCTCCTCGCTCTCCGCCTTCGCCTTCTTGGTCGTTGGTGGCGAGGAGGTTGTTGACCACGCGTCAAAGCTCTGGCAGCTCAGAACGACGATGGCGTCGCCGAGTGCTGCTGCCTCGTCGCCGCCGGCATGGCTCCGGACCAAGCCGCTTTGGATGGCCTCCAAAATGTCCCTCTGGCACCGCCAGCCACCCTGCTCGACGTCCTCTACCAGGATGACGCGGTGCGGGTTGTCGCGTACGGCCTCGTAGAGGCTCTCGTGACAGCCGTGGTTGCTCACCTCCGTCCACCGGGGCCGCTTGCGCTGCTCCTCGGATGAGTCACCCGACCGCGCCGGAGACGACGCGGTGGTGCCGCTGATGGATACGAAGCTCTTGCGCGAGCCGAAGACGATGTGGGCCAGCTCCCTGGCCACCCTCGTCTTGCCCTCGGCGTCGCCACCGTGGAAGAGCATCCACGTGTCCTCCTTGGCGCACGCCTGTCTCGAGCTCGAAGCATCGGCGTCGCGCCTCCTCACCATGCCGGAACGGCACCGCAGGACCGTGCTCGCGATCTCAGGCACGATCTCCGCCTGCCACGGCACCTCTTTCTCCAGCGCGGAGCAGAGGACCTTGAGGTTCTCGGCGCTGAGCTCCTTGAACCGGGAGCGGCACTCCACCGAGCCATTGGACGCGCTCGAGTCGTGGGACTTGACCTTTATCGCGCTTAGAAGCTTCACGTCCTCGTCGTCGACGACGTGTAGCTGGACGGCAGCGCACCTGGCCTTGTTACACGGGTGCTTGGCCTCGTGGGCGTCAGCGACGACAAGCCATGGCTGGTACGGCTGGTGCAGGTGGTAGTGCTGCTCGTACGACGAGATCGAGGAGGAGGACGGCGACACCACCGTGGAGAAGTTTAGGGCCGTCCGGTGAGGATGAGACGGCGAGCCACCGCATGTCGAGCTTTTCTTACAACGGGAAGGCTCCTGCATTATGCACAGCAGCTATTAAGTATCATCCAGTCGCATGTCAATTTTTTAATGGTAGCCTAACCTAGTACGTAGGCTCGTTACCTGATCCCGGCAATGCTGAAGCCAAGGAGGGATACTAGACTTCACCGCCGGGTCGCACTTGGTTGCGGAGCAGTCGTCGGCGAAGAAGCTGGAGACGGCCGTCAGGTGGCCGGAACCACCGGCGTCCAAAAGCGACAGGCAACGTGGCGCCGACCCGTTCCCACTTGTGTCGGCGTCGCACTTGGCCATCTTGCTGATCGACTGGTGATTGATTGCCATTGCAGTTGCACTGCCAGACAGAGAACCCAAAGTGATAAGTTAATTTCGTCAGTCACGTACCCCATGATTCATCAGTACGTCTGCATATATGCATTTTGCCGATCGATCGAGTACCCTACTGTTATTCTATGACTACTGTTTGCCACGTACGCATTGTCTCAAATTTCAATCAAATTCAGATGCGAACATGAAGGATTACCTGTCGCCGACGAAGTTGAGGCTCAAGGCGAGGCTGCCGGCGGGGACGGCGAGCGTCTGGAGACCCCAGAGAGTCTCCAGCGAGGGCTGACCGGCCCTGCACCTCATGTAGCTCTGGTACGTCCCGTAGCCGATGAGCCAGACGCCGTCGCCGCCACGGCACGCTAGAGCGCGCACCTCCGCGACGGCGTGCTCGACGGCGCAGTAGTAGCAGCAGCTCGACGGCCACTTGGCCCTCCCGGACTCGGCGCGCCCGGCCCAGAACTCGGCCGCCCACCCGAGGTCCTCCACGACCAGCACCACGCCGCCCGCCCTGCCGCCGACCTTCACCGCGCACCTCAGCTCCACGAGCAGCCTCTCCGCCTCGTCCCTCGGCAGGTCGCGGAACCTGGACACGCTGAGGCTGACCACTTGCGCGCCGCGCAGGGCCTCGCCGCGCTTGATCTTCTCGACCGCCGCCCGCGTCGGCGCCTCGGCCGAGGCCGCGCACTCGGCGACGACCATGACGCGTTTCTTGCTCCGGGACGCCAGGCAGTCCAGGATGACGGCGACGTCCTCGTCGCGCACTTGATCGAGGGGTAGATGCAGCTTACTAGGCTTGGTCTCTTCGGGCGGAGCTGCACTAGGGTTAGGGTTTTGGGGCGCGGCGGCGGCGGCGGCGGCGGTGTTGGTGGAGGCCGAGTTGTTTGCTTCGATGGAAGAGACGGCCTGCTCGACGTTGGCCTTGACCTGGGTGCTGGAGAAGCCGGCCTCGCGCATGACGCGGCTGACGCTGGGGTCATCGAGGATGGAGATGACGAGCTGCTCCAGCTCGATCTTGACGGCGAGCACGGGCTGCGGCTGCGTGTCGACGGAACCCCGGCGCTGGTGCGCCTGCGCACGCTTGAAGGCGGCGACGAGCGCGTTGGAGAGCGACGGCGGGTAGTAGACGTGGCCGTGGCCGCCGAGAAGCGGCGAGGCCGAGGCCGGCAGGCGGTTGAGCGCGACGTTGAAGCAGAGCTCCAGCGCCTTGCACTGTAGCGGGTGCGAGTGCGACTGCAGGCACGCGGCGCGCAGCAGCCCCGCCGCCGACGGCGGCCCCGTGGCCGTCGCCACCTGCTGGTGCAGCATGGCGCTGGCCACGTGCAGCGGCGTCACCTGGGCGTTCCCGCGGCGCCGCGCCAGGCTCACGGCCTGCTTCACCACCGCCGCCGCCTCCGGCGCCAGCGCCTGCTGCACCGTGCAGCCCCCGGCTCTCATCCCTCTGATCCCTTGACAGATCAAGCAAAGCCCAGGCGTTTATCTTGTCTTGCTTGATTAAGCGCAGGAGAAATCAACTCAATGGCAGTGGGTGTCTCTGGGTGGGCAACTGCCGCTGCTGCTTTATATGCTAGCTGCCTGGTTTTGTGTTGCCTGTGTTTATCTTTTTGCAGGTGCAGTAGTGTGTGTACTACTCACTCCTAGCTGCTACTGAATGCTGCTGATGGAGGTGAAGTCTGTATGGTTTTTTTGGTGTTTGGGTTTGTGCTTTTCTTGCTGGGGAGGGCTCAGTTGTTTTTATTTTCTTTTTAGACCGTTTTTTTTTCTTTGGTCCAAAGTGGATTTTGTGGTGTGAAAAAGTGGGTGTGGCATGTGCTGACAAAGCAGATACAAAGCGACCTGATCAGCTTTCTTTCTCTCCAACGCTCTCCTCTCACCTGTCTCTGTCTACAACACTGTATCGCTGCCCATTTTCAGGTAGCAGAGCCTACTAGTACTAAGAGTACAAGCTAACTGCACAGTATCTGTAACTAGATTGTTTGTTTGTTTCTTTCATGTGCTCATCAACAACTCAGCCGCGCGCAGAGCCTGCACCGCAGCCTCTAAAAAAGAAGGAAAAACTAATGCTGAACCTTGTTAGCCCTAATTCCGATACTCCGTATGCATCAAAGTGAGCAATGCAGGCTGATCCTCCTCAGATTTAGAACCTGTGGAAAGATCTTGGGTGGTGTCTCTGATCTACTCCATGAGACTATATATGCCTTAATCATTGGTGAGTTTGTGACTTTGTGCATTCATCGATCGTCTCTGCTTTTGTGTGCCGAGCAAACTTTTTTTTTTTGTGCCTGTTTGCCAAATATGGCCGACCTTGGTGCAGGAAGAGGACGAATATGTGGGATGCGATGGGATGCTTGCCCCAGAGCAGCGCAGATTCCATTTGCTCCTTGCATTGCTTGTTGGTAAACTGTTTCACCTTTTAATTTCCAAGAGATCTCGGGCCGCATATGCAACATCATTTTCATTGCTCCCTCCGTCCCAAAATAATTGACCTTATAGCATTCAAATTTTATGTCAAAATAGTTGTCATTCACTTTTCAATACACATTTCTCTTCTGTCAATATACTTTTTTCTTTTCTGAATATTTATATCTCTATTTCTAGAGGTACTATGATCTTTTCCCTTGAGCATTGTTTCTACTATTATGGGACAGAGGGAGTATATATACGAACACATGGCATAAACGCTAGTGTTTGTCATCCATTTCTGGGAGAGTAAGACACTTTTAGTATATCTTGCGTTTGTGTTAAGATAACATACATCTAGCTGGCTATCCTTTTTGGAATATTTCACCATAGTCCACCATCCAGTGCACCAGTATGCATGGGCCGGATATAATCTTAGAAGACATAAATATTAGTAATTCAGAATAAATTTAGGCACTGCAACTATAATCAAAATAGGCTTTCCTTTTAAATTCACCCGATTTGAGACAAAAAAATCAAGACTAATTAAATAACCTTTTAGTCTGGGTTTTGTGTCTCAAACTGAGACCAGGACTAATGCCCTCCCACACCGACACACCTTGGTGGTCGTTACAAGTGGGACTAATGGGTGGAATTAACCCCAGTTTGTATTACAAACCGAAACAAAATGTCTCAGGCCTCCCTTTGGTCCTGGTTGCAATTTTAAACTAGGACTAAATACTTTTTGGCCATCAACGAAAGGTCATCTCGGTTAGACCATCTAGTTTATAGTTCTAGCTACACCATTATTTTAACCGCCTCTACAAATTGATTTTACCTGTCTATGCAAATGTTTTTAGTAGTGTTTTGTTCCGTCTCCTTTCTGCTTCCATCATGAAGCTAACGTCAAGTCCAACTAATAAAGGCATATAAAGGATGGTGCAATAAACAATTTTTGGAAGCTTGAAACTAACATACCATATATATTACCATATGGCTAGCTAGTGGCATGTCCGCATATACCGCCCAGTACAATGACACTTTTTGCATGCACCTGTTGTACGTAGAATTATACATGCATATATTCATGTGTATTGCATATGCAAACAAGAAACTGCCACCGGGAATAATCCCTGGCCCTTCTGCATTGTCGCAGTAGGCAATGATGATGATGATACAACGATCGATCGATTTGATCCATCTGGTGGATAGATGGATAGATGTGGCCTCTCATCTTTTGAGAACAGCTGCAGGGCCTCATCAACCGATTGGTAACAATATGAATGATCGATCGCTGGAGCCTGGAGCAAGTGTATCTGCATGATGGAGGCACAGTCGATCCGGAAGCGTGTACGGCTAGGATCTTCCACTCTGGACTCAAAGTATGAGCTAGGAATAAAGTGTCACTCAAGCAGATGCTCATATCACTTTCTGATTTTTTTTTCAGAAATCTGAGTGACATTTTGAACATCAACACGGATCGATCCAAAAGACCAACAAAACGCAGTTTGGCCGAGCAACTTCTATAACAAACAAACTAACAAAACTAGATAAATATAAAAGTAATTTTCAATAAATTTCATTATTTGCATATATATACTCCTACCATTTTCAAATGTTTTATCTTAATGTACACAAAAAGTAACCGATGGTCAAGTTTGAATAGATTTACTGCATGCAACCCAAAAAAAATCATGTTTTGTGAATTGAGGCAGAATATGTATTATTGTTGCCAAGATAAGTCCAGTCTTATTATTATTATTATAGGTGTTTATGTACTCTCTTTAGAAGGAGAAGAGGTATGTAATTAGATGGTAAGCTGCGATAAATTGAAAAGGGTAAAGGTTTATTAAAAACAGTACATCTGTTCCAAAATGTATGATGTCCTAAAAAGCATGAAGCTAAATCCACTGACCGATTATATTTAGACCATGTTTGATCCCATGGTCTAAAGTACGTTTAGCCACTAAACTTTATATCACTTTAACTCTTGAGGCTCCAAAAAGGACGTCTAAAGTTTAGCTAACCTAAAAAAAACACTTTAGACCGCACAAGTGAGCTAAAGTGATCAAAAGTTTTAGTCCTCAACTTTAGTCAACTAAATTTTAGGCCAGAGAATCCAATCAAGCCCTTAATAGGGCATTTGGTTATTGGTCATACACGAAACTAGAACCATTGGATTTGTTGTAAAAAATAATAATTTCACAGTATAATAAATAATAATTACACACTTTTTATTTTTTCATATATAAAGCAGTGTTTAAAGTTTCTTTTATAGACACCAATGTCCAAAACATCATATGCCATTGAAAATGAATGGAGTATACTTTCAAGATGAATTGTTTCTTGTTAGTTATCAACAATCAATACAGGATTATTTCCAATTCTCGAGAGGAGTTATTTTGTGAGTTTTGAAGGTTACACCAAAGAGAAAACTCAACCAATGACAATAGCAAATTCAGTTATATATATTAAACATATGCATGTAAAGCAATCGTCTTTCTGCAGTGTCGTTGGTCAAAGTGACCATGAACTACATGCTGTGGTATTTCACGTTATTAGTGGTGATTTTCATGTTCATTATAGGGATGTGAACAGTAATCATCAGCATCAAGAGTTAAAAGCCAAAGCCTGTGTGCATCAAAGTGTGGTTAAGCGCCATTGACCAGGTCATAATCACATAAGCTTGCACTGTGCACTGAAAGCCGTGCTACAATTATTACCTATTGGAAAGAACTTCCCTGTAAATTCGTTCTGCCGTCATTTGTCCATCTTTAGAAAGTTTTTTTTAGTGCTAAGAAGTTTAGTTTTTTACTACTACTATGTAATATAAATATAAGATAAGATCGATGTTTCTCCCGGTATGTCTCTTTGGAAACTCATCCAGAGTCGTCACAGTCAAGAAATAAAAGCTCTGGTCATCACCACAATGAGCTTGAATTGGGCCCAGAGGACAGCAAGAGGACAAGCCCTAATGATGGCAAAGTGCAGTGGGCTACTCTGCAAAGGCGAAAAAACGCCAGAAAAGGAGAGCTCCATGGGAAAGTAATACTGCTAGTAGTAACACAAACAAAGCCAGCAAGGGGGGGGGGGGGGGGGGGGGGGGGGGGGGGGGAGGGAATATTGTTCCCGAAAATAAAAATAAAAGACACAAAAGAAAAACACAAACATTTGGAAAAGAATTAAAGGAACATGAGAAAAGAGTAGTATGTATAGAATCATATGAGCAAACCAAGGTAAAGAGATGTTCATCTTGGGCCTTTTCTCTCTTAGCCCTTGTGTGTATGGTCTTTGCTTGATTAAGGGTTGATCACAAACTAAAGCAGAGAGAACGGAACAAGCAGCTGAGAGCCTGTCGATAGGTTGGGTTCATAATTAATGAAATGGATCAAGATTAGTTTGGCCCGTCCTTCGCTGTTCCACCCATGGGCCCCGCCCCTTAATCTGTTCAAAGGAGTTCATAGCAGCCAAGCAAAGAGTAATAAAGAACTAAAGAAGAGGGAGCTAAAAAAGCACTTAGGTGGCATTATCCGGCTAAAAGTGGCAGGATTTTAATAGTGTATGTACGATGAGTCAATTTTTTTAACTTTGACCAATTATATATAAAAGAATACTAATATTTATAATATATAATTAGTACTTCCTTCGTCTACAAAAGAATGCAATTCTTGCTTTCTAAGAAATCAATCAGTTTGAACTTTGACCAAAATTATATAAAAAAATACTTACATTCCTGATACAAAATTAGTATCATTAGATTAGTCGTAAAATATATTTTCATAATAAATTTATTTGGAGACATAAATATTAATATTATTTGCTATAAATTTGGTCAAATTTGAGCTACTTTGACCTGCACAAATCCCATAATTGTATTCTTTTCTGGACGGAGGGTCATCAGATAGATCGTTGAATATACTTTCGTAATAAACTTATTTCGAAATATAAATGTTGCACGCATTCTCTACGAACCTAATCAAAGTTGAAAAAGTTTGATCTGCACGTATCTCATAACGACTTTCTTTCTAGGATGGATGGAGTATACTACGGCTCTGTTCGCTTAAACTACTCCAACGGTATTTTTTAGTGATAAAACAGCGTTTTGCTAACCCAAATTTCGGCGAAACGAAGCAATACTACTCCATGGATTGCATGGCACCCGGCCCTGAGCTGAGCTGACCTGACCTGACCTGACCTGGACTGACTCCGATAAGAAGAGAAGCACTACAAGGAACAGTAGCAGCAGCTGAATGGCTGCCTGATTGTCTGAGAGATGAGCAAAAGCCCCATGTCAGGTCATTCCATCCTGAATGTGTTGCATGCATGCAGTGCAGGCTGAGGCAGGCACACAGTACCCTGACTGCAGTCAGTCACTGGTCACTACACACACAGAAAGAATATCAGACGTGCAGTACAGTACGTACATATGTAAACGCATGCAACGCATGGCAGATTTACATGCTGCTACTAGTGGTGGTGACCGGGGTGTCGTCGGGTTAGGTCATGAACAGCATAACAGCGGCGTATGCACATGCACCTCCTGCGTGCGAGTCGTTGCAAGGAGAAGCAGAAGCCATATGGTGTGGCATGCATAGCCTAGTCGTTTCGCTGATTTATTGTGATTGAAAGTACTGTTTATTAGTTTATTGTGAGAGAAAAACACTGCTGAATGACTATTGATTTGACTGAATAGTCCAAACGAACAGGGTTGGCCGGCCGGCCCGCGGGTGAGCGCCGGTAAGGTAAGGTCGTCCGGCTCCGATCCTCATGTTCAATTAATTCTCACTCATCTGCACGTATGGTCATTCGTTCCACCATTCGCTTTGTGTGTGTGTGACTGATTGCTTTTTGCATCCGTTGTTGTGGCTACTGCAAGATGCATGCATGCTGCGTCCAAGTCAAGTCCTCTTTTGTGACTCCAAGTTGCATGCATACCGTTGTGGCTACTGCAAGATGCTCGATCAGAATTCAGGAACTGTTACAAGCCGCATCCCCTAGAGATGGTTCAATCCATGCACGGACCGATCTGCAGTTTTCTTACCATAATATGCTAGCTAGAGTGATGCATGTATGGGAATTGGCCGATACATATATGTATGTGTACAGCCAAATAATTCTGCACTCGATCATGTCGTGCGTGCATGCCTGTAGCGTGTAGGAGAGTATTGCTGCCTGTGAAAGCGCGTCCATGCATCTGCTTGCATGCAATGCAACCAAGAGGAAGAAGGGGGCGTTGCAAATGGGAGAGTAGCATACTGTAGCAACACAAGAAGAAGCAGCTAGCGCGTTGTCCCCTCATGCCTGTAGCCTATAGCCTGTAGGAGTGTTCAGCCAAATTCTCTTACTGCTACCGGGGAGAAGAGAATCAAAAGAAGAAGGCCTGATGGAAGCCTCGGAGCTATTCGGCTGATACTTTCTACAGTTAATAAGCTGACTGAAGCTGATTTGTTGTAAAAAAAACACTATATTATAGTTGATAAGTTCAAGTGAATAGGGTTTGCTAACTAATACAATATCATTTATCCCTTAAAAAGAAATTACAATTTTATCGATGGTTTAACTTGTAACTTGTTGCATCCAAAGAGCTCCGTATTGATTCGTTTCCTTTCCGTTCGACACTTCTATCATTAATTAATTTGTGCTCGCTCCTCTCCCACGCCTAGCCACGTGCGCTCGAGTCCAAGAAGATGGCGATTTGTGTGTGTTAGTGTCCTTTTTTAATTTGGCCTGAGTAGTATTTTAAATTTGCTGAGTCCAGATTTACGGTGGAGCTTTTCCAATAAAGATAGTGAGAGACCAGTTCCACGATACAGTTGCTCCGTAATAGATCTAGATAAATCTAGTGATCTAGATCTATTTTTCTAAAGTCAGAGCTCAAAACAATTGGTATCCGGACCGAGATGTTTAACACTACAATAGGGAATAAGAACCAGAGATTCCAGACTGCAGATCCTGGATGAACGCAGCCCAAGTCCACAATGGCAATGGGCCGTACGGGCCTGCAAAAACAGAGAAAGGGAGCTTCAGTTATGGGCCATGGTGGGTGGGTCTTGCGTTTTTGCATACCAGCTTGGGCCATGAACTGCAGCACACGTTGTGCTTGCCCACGTAAATATCGAATTACAGTAATCCTATCGGCCGGACATCCGGCGCGCGAGACGTGTCCGACGTCGTGCTCTTTCCAAACCTGCCCGCCCCCCGCGGGAATAGAACGGAACACTGCTCCCTTTCCAAACTCGTCCGCTCCGCCTTGGGAATAGAACGGAACCCGCCCACTCCCCGCGTCACCCCGTTCCCCCACCGCGCCCCTGTCCTAAGAGCATGAAAACACTTTTAAGTGCAATATCGTAAACGTATGGAAAAACTATGTAGTGCAATATCGGAATATGAATACTGCAACATCGCAAAAATACGTAGTGCAACATCAAAAACATTTATACTGCAACATTGAAAATTATGTGTTGCAACATCGCAAAAACACATGTACTACAACATCCAAAAACCATGTAATGTAACATCGGAAAATATGTACTGCAACATCGAAAAATTACGTGCTGCAACATTGAAAATTATGTATTGCAACATCGAAAATTATGTGCTGCAATATCGGAAAATATATACTACAACATCGCAAAATCAACCATGAAACATGAAAAATGGGACCATTCGGAAAACATCTGTTGCAACAACCCAAAAATCACATTACAACATTCAAAAATCATTCATTGCAACATCGCAAAAAAAACTCATTGCAACCCGGAGGAAATAGCAAAAGGACGTACGAACAGCAAAGGAGATGGGTTTAAGGTGCAGTCTGCTCCAGCCCTGGCTGAGCTCGCCGGAGGGAGGAGGAAAGGACCCCAGAGCTCGCACCGCCGTGTCCCTCAGATCCAGAGGAGGAGGACGAGGGCTCAGATCTAGAGAAGGAGGAGGGCTCAGATCCAGAGAATGACCAACCTACCTCGTCGGAGCCGCCACCGTTATCCTCATCTCCGGTGGAGGACACAGGAGCTAGGTCGCTGGGGAGCGCGGGGTCGTATAGAACTCACAGAGGGGGAGAGAGGGAGCACAGGTGAGCAGGGGTGCCATCGAGCTTGTGCAAGGGTGCAGGAGCCGGTGTGGGGATGACAGAGCAAGCAGCAGAGTGGGAATAAGAATGAGGGAGAGTTGCGGGAGAGGAGGACAACAGTCACGTTGCGAGAGAGCGTTCCGTGTGCGGCGGGTCCGTCCGGACGGGATGGACGCCCACTCTATATCATTATCGAATTAGAAAAGGCCAGGAACTGCAGCGCACGTTGTAGTTGCCCACATAAATTAGAAAATGCCTTTGTAGTGGCAGTATCGACGCGAAGCTTAGCAGACAATGCTACAAACAGAAGCTGCCCAACAAACCACACCAGAAGCGTGAGCTCTCAATCACGTGCCAAATGAACCTTATTCGTCAGGTGAAAAATTAAACAAAGTGGCAAAGAACAGCACTCAATCGGGATGCACAACAGCACAGGGGGCTACTACACTCGGTTCAAGGCACAGAAACATGTCAAAATGCGAGCTCGAAAATACTCCACAAGGACCTACCGCTGGGGCACTTAACGGGCACCATGATAGAGTAGCAAAGCTTCTCAATGACGGCGAGTCTAGATGGCCGCGAAGTACTCTTTGCTTCCCTTGGGGTCGGGCTTCATTGACTTCTCCCCTGGCTTCCATCCGGCCGGGCACACCTCGTCTGGGTTCTCCTGGACGTACTGCAATGCCTGGTGAAACATTGAAATGTGATGTCAACTTCAATATTCTTCTTTTATCAAAAAAAAAACTTCAATATTCTTCTGATTGTGATCGCTGGACTGTATAAAATGGCAAAAGCAACTATGTAATTGGGTCGGGCGTAACCCAGCTCAGCAAAATGCCCAATGATGTACCACAACTGCAATCCTGGGATTATGCTTATTTTTTCATTGGGAAACTAGATAACGTCATCCCAGTTCCCAGATCAAGAGCCTCATTTGTTTCCATATATGCTTGCTATGATGCATCTTGACCTATGAGAAGTGGTATGTGTAGTACTTTGACAGTTATATTTAGTATAGTACTATAGTAAAATGGCCTTGTACTGTAATGCCAAAGGAAGTAGCCACGCCACATAAATAATGTACATATTTTCAATAATTCTTCTGTAATTTTAAAGCATTTGGATTAGAGTATGCTTTAAAGGTTAGAAATAGTTTATTTTGTTCCTGCAAATGGAGCACTATATTGCACTGTCAAGTGTTAACAAACAATTA
Source organism: Saccharum hybrid cultivar R570 (assembly GCA_038087645.1). Taxonomy (NCBI): domain Eukaryota; kingdom Viridiplantae; phylum Streptophyta; class Magnoliopsida; order Poales; family Poaceae; genus Saccharum; species Saccharum hybrid cultivar. The sequence goes on along the minus strand of JAQSUU010000190.1, from coordinate 3,322,990 downwards.
AATGTAAAATGCACACCGGTGTTGAATCTTGTTCAAGTTGTGTATCACAAACACCATGAATACAAAAGTGCATATTCTTTTTACTTTATGTTTTAAGTAACAGCACAGAAAACTTCGAATTTCTGAAGTCCAGGGCAACTGCCTATCAGAAATGTAGCACAACCAACATAGAACATACCTGAAGATTCCTCATGGTTTCATCCACGCTACGACCGATGGCAAGGTTGTTAATGGTAGAGTGCTGAATCACTCCCTCCTTGTCAATAATGAACAGTCCTCTCAGAGCAATACCCTGCCCAAAGAACATTCAGATTTAGAGAGCAACAAACAGAAACATAATACGGAAACCAAAAGGACTCCACAGGGGAAGAATCTGGAGAAGAATATCCAGTGGTTGAAAAAAAACCTGGCTAGGGATCAGAACACCAAAGGCCTTTGAAATTGATTTGGTGACATCAGAAATAAGTGGGTATTTAAGATCGCCAAGCCCACCGGACTTCCTGTCTGTCTGCACCCATGCAAGGTGGGAGAACTGCATCCAAACAAACAATAAAACAATTAACAACAGCTATGATTATGATGAAATCACAGTAACCAAAACCCAAGATCTATGTATATCAAGATTTCTACTTTTGGCCACATACAGACATGATATGAAGAGGTATCCCCTCCATCCCAAATAATAGGTCGTTTTGGCTTTTTTAGGTACATATCTTTTGCTATGCACCTAGATATACGCTATGTCTAGATATTAGAAAAGCCAAAACAACCTATAATTTGGAACAGAGGGAGTAATAACAAATCATACAAGCATAGCTGTATAAATACTTAAAATATACAAGTCATTAGGGCATTTTTCATACTACTCCCTCTGTTTAACCTTTGACTCTTTTATTTGTTTGACTATTTGTCTCTTCTATAAATATTTAACTTTTGATGACAGATCTAGTTTTTCACTTTACTTATCCAAGTAATTAAATAATATTGTTGGTCAAAATTATAGTAAGAAGTCAATGGTGCATATTTTAAAATGGAGGGACTATACAGTTCTCCAAAGATTTGTAAAGTACTTTAGCGAACAGAAATGATCAATTTAATAAGATTATGAAGCTAAGAAGACATTTTCTTTGGACCAACAAAGGTTAAATTTAAGGCATCAAGTGTAACGTGAGTGCTTAGTCCCAATAGAAATCCGAAAATGAATATTGGATAGTTATGAGTCACTTAGAGGTGAAAGCAAGTACGGGAAAATACTGTACCGACCAATATCGTTTTCCGTATTATTGTACTGTTTCCGTTTCTATCAAAACATGAAAGTTGACATTTGTGATTTTATCACAAGTTCACAACTGTTTTTTCATTAGTTATTTTTGATAAAAAGGGGAAAATCCGGTACCAACCACTTTCAGATTCTGTATTATAGTACCATTTTGGACCGTTCTCATCCCGTCACCGCTATTATGTTCATGTAAATGGATTTTTCTATTAATAGTTACATTGGTAATGTGCAGCACATATCTTTCACCATGAGAAAAAAGCAGCATGTGTGGTCCTACTACTTTGCCAAAAATTGAAACAGGCAAGTGTAAAGGAAACACTACCTTACTGTTATAGAATATTGTGTATTTGTATAACTACTTTTTTCTAACTCCACATAAACATACTTTCCAGTATTAATTTTCGAAATAATGTGACTGCTCAAGAACCATGGATACAAGAGTACAGCAATTGTGCTCCAAAGATACTCTAGCAGTAGCACGTGAATTTCTCATTATACGGGCAGTTCAACCATAATAATTCTATTTCCGTTATGAGCTAGTACATATCAAAGCTGAAATGTACTTCAAGAGCTAACTATGACATATGACAAATGAGAGAACAATCCCTGTATGAACAGTGGAGGCATCGGATGTCAACTACACTCACTTATCCTTAAGAACAATTGACAGACTGATTCATACTGATAGATGCTATCATATCATGGAATACCAGGGCATTATAACATACCACACTGTCAATGGAGACGCCAAGAACCTCAGTGTTCAACTTCTCGAATTCCTCGTATCTGTCACTGAAGGCAGTAATCTCTGCAAGTACCAGGCGTTAGTTTATCAGAATCTCATAGACCCACTCCAAACGTGTCTTCTTGATACCAATGCTACTGTTTTAGCCTCACCGGTCGGGCAGACGAAGGTGAAATCCAAGGGGTAGAAGAACAGAATGACGTACTTCTTCCCGATGTAATCAGAGAGCTTCACCTGCAAAAGCACACAGAGCAATGTCATCGCCAGCCACGTAAAAGGGTATTAGGAGCAATTTGAGAGGACGAAACATTTCAGAGTTCTGCTGCCACAGCATACATAAACCACGCGAGATTGCGCGGGGAGAGAGAGAGAGAGAGAGAGAGAGAGAGAGAGAGAGAGAGAGAGGTGCACATACGTTGATGAACTCCTGGTCGAACACGGCCTCGGCCTCGAAGTCTGGAGCCTTGTTCCCGAGCAGCGGCAAGTCATCCTACAGAGCAGAAGCACAAGGGCGAGAGCCGTGAGCGCAAAGTAGAAGGGGTGAGAAGCAAACCCGTAGTACTTTAAGGCGAGGCAAGAAGCGAGGAGAACTTACGACGCCGCCGGCGCGGGCGACGAGTCTGGTGGCCCGCGCGGATCTGGAGGCGGCAAGGCGGAGCGGCCTGGCGGCGGTGGCGACCGCGGAGCGGGCGACGGAGACGGACTGCGGGGCAGCGGCGAGGGGTCTGGCGGCCGGGGTGGGGGCGGAAGAGACGGTGGTGGCGGCGGCGAAGGAGCAGGCCATGGCCGCCCGGAGTGGATGAGGAGGGGATGGGTGGATTGGGGGTTTGGGGTTGGGGATTTGGTGCGATGGGTTTTCTTTCCGGGGGTCTATGGCTGAGTGAGTGAGTGAGGAGGTTTTAAATAGGAACGTGTCAGCGCCACACGAGCTCCTCGCTTCTGGCCTGCCTGTGTCTGTGCTGAATCACGAGGTGGCCAACGGTTAGGATGTTGCTAGGGCTATCCCACTTGTTTAGATGCCTACGTATTCATTGCAATCTACTTCAACACACGTGAATTGAATTAGATACACATACATCCAAATAAGGCCTTAGGCCTTGATGGAATGTATTCGGTTTAGTATCAATACACATGTGTTGGGGGTGGACTGAGGTGTAATTTAGTTCAAGTTCCACTCTAATCCATTCCAACACATAACGCCAAACCAAATGTATTCATTCCAATTCATTCCAATACATGTGGATTAAAGTGAATACACATACATTCAAACAAGACCTTGGGGCTGTTTGTTTTCCTACCATAATCACCACAAACTAAGGAAATCACACTAAAAATGTGGCTAAAAAATTAGAAGCCACACTTGCCATGACAAAGAGAATCTTATGACACTTTTTAAATATATGACATGTGGAGCCTAAAAGGATCTTATCTAAGGTTAGTCACCAACCAAACACTTGCTAATTTGGTCAAACTTGTCTAAGATGAAGTGTGGCTAGCAACCAAACATCCACTAGGCATTGGAAAGCTTCGCTCCTCCAAAAATAACTCCAATTGTAGTTTGTTTGAAGAAGTGGCTTCTCTGAACTTGAAAAACGTTGGGTAAAATGGCTCCTTCTGTTCTTATGGAATTGATGAAAGATACCAAATGTCCAAAATGGCTCCTCATGTTCTTCATCAGACTCTGTGAAAAGAAAACTATATTTGAACATATGAAAAAAAAAATTGAACCATTAATGAATTGTAACAAGTAAATTCATAACTTACGATGGCAATATAACTACAAAGCAAGGCACACGGTGATCCTCGAGGTGATTCTCAAGGTGTAGAATCGCCACTATTATATCAGTTTACATCATGGGAGGTTCATAATGAAAATAAAATGCAGCGGGAGGTTTCCACCATTTTTGACTCATTATTTGAATATTTTTTCACTAACTTAAGGTGAACAAAGAGTTCAGTCATAATAACTAATCAGTCAGTAAAAATAGTGTGGTATTTAGTTAAGTACAAATGATATATATTTTCATGAAAAGACTCCCGATGGCTCCTTCTTTTTGGTGAAAAAAATGTGCATCTATCGACGGTGCAACCAAAAATGGCCAAAACAGTCGTTCCGTTTCAGAAGCTTACATGGATATAAATGCAAGTTTAATAAGTATCACAAGGTACCCTACGTCTACTGGAATAGAGCTTCGTTGTTGTGCGTCGTGTGTTGGGTGAGAGGGGTGCTGATGTTCGTAGCTGCGATGGATATGGATATGAACCTGATGCCGATTGGGGGCACCGTTACATCTCTGTATATAGTCCGAATAAGTCCTAAAGGGTTAGTTCGGTTTCGTAGTTTGTTACAGGAAAGTCTAATTGGATCTTTACAAATAGTTTCAGCTTTTGAGTACACCTTATTATGCCCTGTTTTTCAAGTAGACGTGGCATCCACGTCCAATTGGGCCTCCTGAGTAGTTTGATCAGCCCACCCCTCTCGGTTGGACAATTTTCCCTTCATGTGAGGATACCAAAAGCCAATGGACACTATGTGGAAAGAGATTAACATTCAATTGCCTTTCCCAAGTTCACAACATTGCTCCTTTTAAAGGTGCTTTGTGTTCCCTTGCAGGTTGTTGAGCTTCCTTAATGATCACATTCCCCTTAGCTTTCAAAAATTCTTAGGGAGAAAAATATTATATACAAATTACTTAGAACTATAGAAGCTATATAGTGAGAGGCCAAGAGATTTGTTTTCATTGAACAAGAATGTTGATGATGCACACATGAAGGGGGTTATCTAGCATGGGCTGATCGATTATTTCTTTTTTTTCTGAAGAGCCTGAAGCATATATATCCTTAAAATAAATATAAAATGCTTAATTAGATTTTTGAGAATCTTTCAATTTGGACAAGAAAGAAAAGAACTTTGTAGAAGTTCACATACACATAACAATTTCTAGCTACTCCATGTGTATGAAGTATTTAGGTCTACTAAATAAAACTCATTTAGAGCCACAAATAATCTGAACACATATGAATATCCCTTTTGTTGTTGTTACAATTCCTCAAGGCCCTCGACAGTACCGACTACAATTCATGGTGTCATAGAGTCATACTTACAAATTACACAAAAATTTTAGTTATTAGATATTTATCTGGCATTTTTAATCATCTCACTTTGCAGACTATTCAAATCAATTTCTTTTCCACTACTCCGTGTTATCAAGGGCATATTATTTATACCACTAATAACAAGAGCCTCAAACCTTTCGACGTCTAGAAGTCACAGACGACCTCTTCTTAGAGTCCACATCAACAGTTGTGAAGAAGAGAACACCAAAGGAATGAATCATGGAAGTTACAAAAACAATTCAATGTCTTCTACATCCACTATGCCCTCCTCTATGTTTCGTTGAAGAAAATCATATTGAGCCCCTAGAAGAAACATGAAAAAAATCAAGAAGAAACGATTAGTAGACCACAAACTTACAAACTCATCTATTGATGGTTTAAATGCAAATCACTAACATGGAAAAAAGACACTACAAAATTTCAAATGGAATATTTATTATATAGCTTTAGGTGTTGGAATTATATAGTGTTTAGGCATTGAAAGATAGGTTATGCAAAAGGAACAACATGATTACATATAGACTTGTTCGAACTAACCAATAACCAATTGTCTGATTGGATTGCACAAATAAGAAATTGAAGCATACGAGATAAGCCCCTTCATATAACCTTGGATTTGCATGTGTAAAGGCATGCTAGCCGCATGGATGCTAGCTCCATAAACTACTGTATACCATGACATAAAAGGCTAAGGTCGACATACTCGTAACTGGATATCTTTGATGACTGAAAACCAGCCTATAATATAACATACTCATAACTGGATATCTTTGATGACAGATCGGACCATGCCACATTTTGCTTTGAGGGTGACATGAGCCCGTTGTAAAGGAAGAATCCTAAACCAAAGAGGGTGATATGAGCCAACTGAACAAACCAACTTCCCATGGACATGAGGAAATTGTCTCTACCTTCTTGTGGTGCCCAACAAACCAAGTTGTCGCTCATGCCACACACGAAGCTCCTTCCTATGAATCCATCTCTATATCTAGCCTTGGCACCGTGGGATTTTGCTGTCAGCGGTGGTGACGTTCCTCGCAGTCTCTGAGAGATAGACCTAGTTGTCCCTTCAAGAAGTGATAGATGTTGCAGTTGACTGTTGGTATAAATTAACGCACACAGATAAATCTGCAAGTGCATGGATACCGCTGTAGTTTTCACCCGGAAGTATTCCAAGTATCGTATCCACAGGGAAATATGTGAGACTAACTACGGTCTAACTTAACTAAGGGTAGTAAAAAAGTTAGAATAAACAAGAGTGTAGAGAGGATAACTAAGGTTCTCTAGTTTTGACTTGGGTAAGCTATTTGCGCCTATTTGCGCCTATAGATGGGAGGTGGACTACAAAGGATCAACGAAGCTATATAGTACATGCTATATAGAACAGATGTCACACATGCGATCTACCACCTTCCGAAATGCAGGGTGCATCCACAATTAACCCAAGTCTAAGCACCACGCTTACACTTATGATTAATACTCTATTCCCTATAGAATAGGAATAAAGCACTCAAAAGAGTCGTGATCCTGATGAACAATATAAACAAGATGCTTACTCGAATTAGAAGTTGATTACTAGAGAAATCTCGAAGGCAAGCTCAAGTAGAACTTGGATCCGCCAAGGCACAAGCCGTAGAGAGAGCACAGACAGGCCGGCACCTCCTCCAAACTCTTTCCTCACTTTTTATCTCACTATTTCTAATCATAAGACTAAATCCTATAGATGACTAATCTTCTCTTGATAGTTGGCTCTGATCCTCATGATACGAATTAGGGTTTTAGGGATGCCTCAGGAAGGGGGTACAAGGCTAGTATATATAGGCCAAAGTGTCAATTTTGGACCCTCGGATCAAAGCGACTTGAAAGGACAACATAGATGCAATCTAGGAGGCGGCGGGAGATCCGACATCGAAGCATAGGATGACATGTGGGTCCCACAGGCCAGCCACCTATAGGTGGGGCTGGCCAGATCCACATATCAGCCCCTCAGGGTCTGCTTCGGTGACTTGCCTTCCGAAGTGTTCTAGAATCTTCCCACGTCAGTTTTGTTGCGGATAAACGTGATTTGCTTTGACGAATAGGTCCTTCTTGGTGATTTTCTGAATAAACCTTGCTGAAAACACAGATTCACCAAAACTCATGGAATTTATTAGTTTAGACCCCTATACCTATGTTTGGTGAAAAAAAATTAAGTACATATGCAGGTTGTGTTAACGATTTATAATTGATGTTAGTGATCGTCAACAAGCTCCCCCAAGCTTAACCTTTGTCAGTCCCTGAGTAAATCTAAACTCAACAATAGATCAGGAGTTGCTACAATGCTTTCACGCCTCAAAAGTACACATACGTTCAATAAAAAATTCTCCTCCGGATTAGAATAAACCGATCTGACTTTCAAACTTACCCATATTATCTTCATCCATTGGGCTTCTTAGCCTTCACTTGGGTCTTAAGTAATTGAAAGGCAGAACGATCAAGTCAAGCACTATGTCTCAAGTTCTTTGTTCAACCATTATTCTGAAGTTTTTTATAAGTTTTAAAAATAAAACTCGGAGATTCCATTGTATGACACTCTCAAGTCTCTCAATATATGTGGTATTTGTGGATCCTCGCCAAGGCAATAAAGATGTTATACTTTTTCTCTTTCTACCACTAAGGCTTATGTGGAGTTCATAGGTAGGGAGAAAGCTAGAGCATACTTGCAATGCAAATATTGTAAAGTCAAACAATGGATCCAAGGAGAGATGAGTCATACAATCAAATCAAGATGTGCATGTGTGTGGATGTATGATGGCTAACCTAATTCTACTATGCTCCTTAAAAACTTATCTCTCTTTTGAAACTTAGAAACACTTACTAGAGAGCAGAGGCTTCTTATTCATCTCTTTTTTTCAAGCGATTATCTGAGTACCCATTGTTTTAGATATCTCAAACACTTGTCTATTTTTTCTCAACTTCTTTTTTCCTTTTCTCTTTTTTTATGAATAACTTTTGCATAGACCATGCCTCTTTTATGTAACAAGACTTTTGAGAGATAGCAACAAGAACTTTGAAGCATTTATTTGGTAAATAAAAAACCTAACAAGCATGTTTTTGTGTTCACCCCCAATGTAGGAGTAGAACATTTTTGGGTGGATCTAGATGGAAGGCATGTTTTTACGCCTACCCCCACTATAGGAGTAGGACATATGTGGGTGGTGTGTATGTGATCTTAATTTTAAGAGCATGAAAAATCTCTCATAAAGGTCAACAAAGCTTGACAAAACTCAATGCAAAAGTAAGCAGCATATATGTGAAAGTTTTTCTAGCCTAAATAACATGTATGGCTCTGGTGAGAATTCAAGCTGTCATATAGGAACTTGTTATGTAGCATTTTTATGTTTTTCAAAAGATAAATCTCTAGAACTTTAGTGTCACTTGGAACAAGATAAACAGTAGCTCAGACCTTCTCATATCATATCCATCAATTACCTAGACTTAGATCAAGCATATACTACCCACGAGTTTCAAGTTCAGAGTAAATCCTTATATCAAAACAATCTCATCAAAAACTCGAGAGAATTGAAGGCTGAAAGCTAGATACTTGAAAGGATGAAATCTTATCCATTCAAGAGATTATTCTGAGTCTTCTTTATTTTATTCAGCTCTCACAAACAAATTAAAGCAAACTAGACACACCTTTTTATTTTTTTAATTTTAGTAGATCACACATTATTATTATAAATGACTAATGCAAATATAAATTTTTATTTTGTTTTTCATTCATTATTTTTTAAAATATGAAAGAAATTAAAAACTAAAACAAAGGGGAAAGAATACTTACCTGGATACATGGGAGTGCTTCTCCCCCAAGCTAGCTCTTTCGGTGAGGGTTTGGTATTGTAAGTCCTTCAAACCGGACTTCTCCTTATAAAGTTCATTAATCAAGTACCACGGTTTGCTCTAAAGATGAGGATTCTTGTGATGATGCATCTAATGGTGATGTCACCTTCTTCTGCCAAACCCGTTTTAGTTTTGAGTTTTGATTTTGGTTTGATAGGTTCAGAACCTTCTCTTGTAGACATTAGAGAGTCGACTGTCTTCCCCCACGCTTTGCTTGAAGTGTGTCCTGCTCATAAGACAAGGTAGAGATCAAGTGCATGGGCTCTGTTGGTGAGAAGACACCAACAGAACCAAAACTTTTCTTATTCTTCTCTAACCTTAGGCATATTGAACAAGATGAAGTTGATGTTATGTGCTTTGTTCCATTATAACATGGGTGGTAATATCAGAAGATTGAGTATGAATAGTGCATTTAAGTACATTAGGCCAAAAGGGTTCAGTTTCTCAACCCATGAAAGAATTGTCTATCTCTACATAATGTATTAATGTTTACATTATTATGACTATCATCTTCCAGAGATAAGATGTGCAATATTTTAGCTCATTTGGTTAATACTATGAGATCAAGAAAATGGTGCTAGTAACAAGTTTAAAGAACTAAACATGTTGAGTTAATCAGGTTGGATTAAGCAAGTTTATAACTCAGACATGTTTGTTTCTTATTTATGTGTGTTGGTATAATTAAGACGCACACAGATAAATCCGCAAACGCACGGATACCGCTGTAGCTTTCACCCAGAAGTATTTCAAGTATCATATCCGCAGGAAAATGTGTGAGGCTAACTACTATCCAACTTAACCTGGAATAGCAACAAGACTTGAGAAAAGACAGAAGTGTAGAGGAGATCACTAAGATCTTCTAGTTCTAATCTCAGTAATCTATGTCTTCTACTATTCTATCTGGGGAAATTACTAAAGAAGAACACAAACAGAGTATGCTCTTCCTAGTAACAAGATCCTACTAGGCCTACAAACAGGAGGTGGACTACAGAGAATTTAACGAGGCTATAAGAGTCACCCTCGTGAGCTACCACCGATCCGGAATATAGGGTACATCCATGAGTTATCGAGTCTAAACACCATGCTTACACTATAAATAATACTTTAACCTAAGGCCAATAGATTAAAGCACTCAAAAGAGACTCGCAAACCAGAAGAACAATATAAACACGTTGCTTACTAAAATTAGAAGTTGATTACCAAAGAAATCTCAGACATAGGTTAACTTCCACCAAGGTACAAGCCGTAGAGAGAGCACCAACATGCCTGCACCTCCTCTAAACTCTTCCCTTACTCTCCACCTCTCTATTTCTAAAGACTAGATCTTAACGAGGACTAATCTTCTCTTGATAGCTGGCTCTGATTCTTATGACGAGGATATGAATTAGGGTTTCAAGATGGCTCCAGGGAGGGGGCAGGGGATGGTATATATAGGCCAGAGCGTCCATCACAAGCCCTTGATCAAACTGACTTAAGGAATGATGGAGATGCAACCTAGGAGGCGATGGAAAACTGACGTAGCAACGAGAGGCTGGCGGGGGGACCCCATAGGCCGATAGGCCCCACATGGAAGCCCCTCAGGGTGTGCTTCGGTGGAGAGCCTCCTAGAGTCTTCCATGTACTTCCCGTGGTGGAATTCCGTGATTTCCTCTAACATGTAAGCCTCCCTTGATAGTTTTATGGATAAACCCTGCCGAAAACACATATTCACCAAAACTCATGGAATTTATTAGTTTAAACCCCTAAACCTATGTTTGGTGATAGAATTAAGCATATATACAGGTTATGTTGACAGTTTATAATTGATGTTAACAACCATCAGCAATGTGTATACTAGAATGACCATTTAAACCCCTAAACCCATGTTTTAAATAATGACCATTTACCTTAGGATGTTACCTTTGTCATTAGAGTGTGATGCCACCATATGATGAAGGGTAGATGACTCATGATGGTCCTTCCCATTTTGCTTGAAGTTTTTCTTGTTTGGCTAGTCACAAAGTACGAGTTGTTCATGAGCTTCTTGTCTCCTAAATTGCACCCTTTCTTTCTCATCCTTTTGTCATGCCATCTTCCTGCTCTTCGATCTTTTGACACCTTGTTAGACCTTTTGCCTCACTCATTATTTTATGGCTGCAAAGGATTAGTGGACAACACATACCTAAAGGAATATATAATTTTAAAACATGGGTTGTTTGTCCAGAATTTTGTAATTTCCCTCTATGCTAATGAAAAGATGGTTTTAGGATTACTTTAGTATAGTTTTATACGAGCATGGCTCAAGGCAAAGGTAACTTGCAACAAAAGACAAAGTGAATGAACTTTGGTACTTACAGTTCTTTTATCCATGTTGAATGAGGTGTAGTTCTTACATCTATGATGAATGAGTTGTGTCTTCTTGTGCAAGTTATTGAAGTTCGTCATGTGCCTTGCTTCATCGCTGATTTGAATTTATCTCATGACTTACCTAAATTGAATTAGGAGTTTCCTGTAGGGGTTAGTCCAACAAAATAACCAATATCTACTAAAGCATACTTTCGGCTCAAAAATCAACCTAGACACCACATCTAATTTGATTTAGGAAGACATTTTAACCTAAGCACCATGCTTAATTTAAAAGGTGTATGAAAATACTTCAAAACCTACGCATATACTATAGCAGGCAAAGGTAGCATGAAAGCATTATAGAGATTTATTTAAGTGGAGACAAAAGAGCATAATTGTTATTTAGCAAGTTGAGCATGGCTTAAGGGTAGAGACAACCAAAACTAGCAACATGGCATAAGATTTTTCAGTTGATCCCCCAGACTTGAATTTTGTAGCAAAATAAAGTTGGGATGATAGAACTCTCATGTGTGAATGTGAATCAATGTTGTATGATGATTGGTTGGACATACCTGATGTTGTCATCCTTCATTCTTTTTGCTTCGAACCTGAAATGGTTAGTAACAAAAATACCCAAAGAAATTTGTTCAGAATTATATTTCTATGCTCATTTCACAAGTGTATCACAGCAGAAGGTGGAAACTCATATTATCTTCCAAAAGTGCTTGCTTTAAGACAAAAGCTCGTCCTTAGAAAACCTTCGAATTGCACTTCAAGTTGGTGAAGTGGTTTTCCCTCCAACATCAACCTTTGTGTACCTATCTCAAGATTCACACAACGAGATCTGTAATATTTATGATAAACATATGCATCTACAACCACCCTTTCAAAGTCTTTATGCATAGGGAGAATGAGAGGGTTGAAGATCTCATGTGTGGCAATGTTGGAAAGACCAATTAATTCAGGAGATTTCTCATACGAACATGAATTTGATGAGGTGTTCATGAAATAACTTCCATGCTCATCGATGTTGTCTTCCTTTTCAAGCTCTAAGGGTATTCCTTCATGAATGTCTATAGGCAGAAACATTGTCTCCATCATTCCATGCCTATGACATTCATTGGATATTTTATTGTCTAAGATTTCCCATGGATTGGTGACTCTCGGGGTGATCTTATCTAAGGTCTTCTCTAAACTTGGATGAGTCATGTTTATTAAAGAGATTGATTTAAGCTCATCATTTGGATCTAAGCCAAGTTTAGATTCTACCCATAAGACTTCATCCTTATCCATCCATTCTTTAGCAACGGCATATGAATCCTCAAAACATTCTAGCTAATTCTTAATACATTCTAGCCATTACCATTGCTCTTTTTGGTCATCCTTGTGGCCTTCATGATTCCTATGCTTTGGTTGTCTTAGTGGCTCAGCTCTTCTTCTATGGCATCACTTAACATGCCATCCTTGAACTCTTCCTAATGTCCTATATGGGAATAAGGACACTTTAATGTTCTCCCAAAATCAGCACCAAAGAGGTCATTCTTAATTTCAACAGGGATTTCCAAATGTGGAATTCCTTCTTCTCTAGGGGGATTTTGGGATATTGGTGGTTCAGGATTGATAGCCAAATCTTAGAATTGAAGTGGTTATGATTTGGCTATCAAAATTTCCTCTTCTTGATCAGGAGATGATTTGTTCTCTTTCTCGAGGAGTTTATTATGAATGATAGTGCAGTTTCACTAATTCTATCAAGCATAGCCCTTGCTTCACTAGTAGATAAATGAAGGGAAGCTCCTTTAGAGGCTACATCAAGGGATTCTATGGAATCCTTGCTGAGACCCATATAAAAATGTTGAAGAAGCATTAGGTCTAGAATAGCAAGGTCCAGGCTGTTGACATTAATTAACGCAATCGCTAAATAGCAACGACGCTAAAAATGCATGGTAATAAATTAACATGTCTCTAAATACTAGTCACCTTTTATATTTACCTATACTTCTTAGCATGGAACTAGGTTGTCATCCCTAATGAATAAAGCTTAGAAGTATATAAGTAGCACTATGATTTTATATGACTAAGCAAAAATATAAATGATATAAAGATATGATCAATTAAGAATAAGAACAATTAAGAACATCTATAAGCGGACATATAATTATACCATTGTGGCATTTTACCTAGAGTATTACCAGGTTATCATTTATAATTTACCACTGGGAAGGTCTAGCTAAACTTCTATCTAGAGTATTGATAAAGTTTATATTCATGATAAAGAGAGTAAACCAATGTTATACACTCTTACTCAATAACAGGGATAAGTCACATGATAAAAGATATATATATATATATATATATATATATATATATATATATATATATATATATATATATATATATATATATATATATATATATATATATATATATATATATATATGATAAGTAATGATTAGTCATCATAAATAAATAAGTAGATACACTCCGAACTCCCTAACTATTACTAATAACGTAATCCAATCAGAATATCAGAGGAATAATTTCTAAATATTCAAGTTACATGTCAAGCTACTACAACTAATAATCATCGTCAAGTAATACTACCATATGTCCCAACTATAATGGAGTCATGAACATGAGAAGTTGAGTTCAGAAACCTCTGATATATGAATATATCCTTAACTAAACAATGCTGCTCTACCAATAATCCACTGCACAGGGAGAGGACTACAGAGGACTCAATGGGCCTATAAAAGTCACACCCACAATCTACCACACGACCCTGAACAACTAGAGGCATCCGCAAATATGCAAAGCATCTAAGCATCACGCTTACATAATGCATATCACTCATCTTATGGCCAAATAGATGAGCGCTATACGAACATGTGATCGAACCAAATAGCAACCTAACTATACTAGAATTGAAGTAGGCAATGAACGATGCATTCAAGAATGTAACAAAGATGAAGAATAATGTTGACATTACAATAATTGTGCAAAGACAGAATTATAATAAGAGCGGAGAACTAGAACATTACCAAAACTCCACGCTCACCAATGATCGGGAATCCAAGCTAGGTTGACTCAGCTTGACTTCCTCTAGACCTAATCTAACTATGCTAAAGCTATGAACTAGAGGAACTCTAATGATCTAGGATTTCTGGTTCCAGATGAACTGATCTTCAAATGACTTGATGCCTTTAGGGGGGGTCTGCCCCTGTATTTATACCCTAGTGGGACGCACGCGAGCCATTAGATCAAACTAACTTCACGTAGGGCTAGGATTGATCCTCAAGGTCGGTAGAAGAATACTCCAGAAGCTCATGGAAGGGGGAGAAGGGGGTGGCCGTCCGGCCACCCCCTGACCGGCCGGCCCCACCTGGCAGGCACTCGGTCTCCGCTTTGTTCCGATTGGCAGGCACTCGGTCTCCGCTTTGTTCCGATGTCTTCTGGGGTCTTCTATAATATACTAGTATTTATCTCGTGGCAAAATTCCAAAAATTCTTTTAATAATTGGTATCTCTCTCCACTTTTCTGCATAACTCCTTGAAAACATTAAAATTCAACAAAGCTCGTGGAATTTGTCAGATAACACCCTAGTCTTCTATGTTTTCATGTATTTTGACTATTCTCTCATGTTTATTTCACTATATATTGTTGATGTTAACGACCGTCAACACAGGCTAGTGATGATGAGGTTATTAAAATGATCCCATGATGTGCCAAGAGATTCTTCTTCTTATTATCTAAAATTTAGAACATCTTTTCAAAGGCTAACCACTTTAGAGATGGAAAAGAAACGTAAATAAAATTTAGAGCATAACGTTTCCCAATCTCCTTGCATACTTCCTACAGTTTGACCATACCAATGTTTAGCTCTTCCCGTTAAAGAGAATAGAAACAACTTCCATCTTAAGGTATTATCTGACATGCTAGCGATACGCAAGCATGCGCAAGTCTGTGCGAACTCCAATAGGTGAGAGTATGGATTTTCATCGCCTTCTTTCGAGAAGGATTGATCCCGAATCAATTTTACTAAACACTGGTGTAGCTCATAGCCAAATATTAGGATAGGCTCTACAGATTTTAGTGGCCCTAGGCTTGCGCTCATGGGTTTAGCATAATGATAGATAGGAGTGAAATCCATGCTAAAAGAAAAAGTAAAACAAAAGAAATAATAAAAGATAAAATGTTGAGCTAGGTTCAAAGTTAATTCAGCAACCGTTTCCTCGGCAATGGCACTAGAAAGCTTGTTAGTATAAATTAACACACACAGATAAATCTGCAAGCGCACGGATACTGCTATAGCTTTCACCTAGAAGTATTCTAAGTATCGTATCCACATGGAAAAGTGTGAGACTAACTATAGTCTAACTTAACTAAGGGTAGCAACAAGGTTAGGATAAACAGGAGCATAGAGAGGATAACTAAGGTTCTCTAGTTCTAACTTGGGTAAGCTATGTCTTTTACTATTTAACTAGGGACATTACTAGGGAAAGACACCAGCAAAGGATGCATTCCTTTGCAACCGCATCCTACTTGTGCCTACAGACGGAAGGTGAACTACAAAGGATCATCGAAGCTATATAGTATAGGCTATATAGAACTGATGTCACACACGTGATCTACCACCTTCTGAAATGCAGGGTGCATCCACGATTAACCCAAGTCTAAGCACACTTACGATTAATACTCTATTCCCTCTAGAACAGGAATAAAGCACTCAAAAGAGTTGTGATCCTGATGAACAATATAAACAAGATGCTTACTCGAATTAGAAGTTGATTACTAGAGAAATCTCAAAGGCAAGCTCAAGTAGAACATGGATCCGCCAAGGTACAAGCCATAAAGAGAGCACCGACAGGCCGACACCTCCTCCAAACTCTTCCCTCACTCTCTATCACACTATTTCTAATCATAAGACTAAATCCTATAGAGGACTAATCTTCTCTTGATAGTTGGCTCTGATCCTCATGATATGAATTAGGGTTTCAGGGATGCCTCAGGGAGGGGGGGTACAGGGCTGATATATATAGGCCAGAGTATTAATTCTGGACCCTCGGATCAAACCGACTTGAAATGACGGCATAGATGCAATTTAGGAGGCGGTGAGAGAACCAACATCAAAGCATAGGATGACATGTGGGTCCTACATGTTAGCCCCTCGGGGTCTACTTTGGTGAGGTGCCTTCTGGAGTGTTCTAGAGTCTTCCCATGTCGGTTTTGCTGCAGATAAATGTGATTTGCTTTGACGAATAGGTCCTCTTTGGTGGTTTTCTGAATAAACCCTACTAAAAACATAGATTCACCAGAACTTGTGGAATTTGTTAGTTTAGACCCCTATACCTATGTTTGGTGATGAAATTAAGTACATATGCAGGTTACGTTGACAGTTTATAATTGATGTTAGTGACCGTCAACATTGACCCTAAGGGTGTGACTCCTTCCTGTGGTTCCACCATAACATCCCTCTTTGGTTGCTGATGCGGGACTGAGGGGGAGGTCACAACTATGTGATTGGGCTATGGTGAGAGGTAGATGACAACAATGTAGCATGGTGAGTTATTATGGTCATGGTTGCGGATAGAGATGTATGCCATGTGGAGATCGTGTTCAAAAAAATGTTTAGAGTGTGGACAGAAGATAAAGGCTAACGAAACCACAGTGGGTAGATGATGCAGACATTTATGTCTTTATAGTAGTTGAGAAGAGAGTATGAATAATAGTGTCCACATAGGATAGGATATAGTGAACGTTAAAGATCACATAACCAACATTATAATTTCAACAAAATTTTATAAATTTATTTATATAGGATCCACATGTAAGGATTTATTTAATTACTCTCCCATCTCCCCAAACATGCCACAATCTTCTCCAAGGTTCAAATTAGGTTTGCTCCACCCACGCCAGTGTTGTCCTCATGCACAAATCGTGCATGTCACTACCCTCTGCCTTGATCCCATCGATAGTCGCCCTCATGTAAGGAAAATGGACCATTGGCACATTTAGTTTGGATTTTGGTGTTTGATGATCAAAATAATCAAGTTGGACTAATGTGTTTGTAAGTGTTTGTTTTGTAGTCTAATAGGGTGCAAACATGACTTAGACAGAGGCGACGTGGTGATCCGATGATCAATACCTCAAGCAAGACCTTAAAAGCATCATTGAAGCACTTAGAAGATCTAGCAAGTCGAAGCCATGGAGATGTAACCAATCCTAGACACAAAGATCACGAAGAAGCGAAGACAAGGATAGATGCCAGGGGCGTTGGACCCTGACATGCATAGCGTCGGACCATGACTCCTGAGTCCGATGCTTAGGGTATGGTTCAGGAAGGCTTCAGACCCAGTGAACAGTACCAGTGTAGGACCATCCATCCCCAGTCCAAAGGTTTCCAGAGAGGTTAAGGGGGCATCAGACCCAGTTTGCCCAGGGAGCACCGAACCAAGGCGTACTAGTCTGACGGTGTTGAAAAACAACACCGAGAGGTTAAGGGGGCGCCGGACCCAATCCACCCAGAGGACGCCAGACCAGTCTGACGGGGACCCCACATGTCAGGAGCAGGGAGGTGGCAACGGTCGGCTAATGGCTATTGACACAGTAGCCGTTGGTGCGGGCGTGGGACCGAGACACCATGGTACGATGGTCCTGAGCCCTAGGGTCTAACGGTTGGCTGAGTTGCCCGCTAAGGTGCCCAACGACTCTATTTGGTTGGGGCAGTTTATACCCCCATGGCCGGCCAAATGGAAGGGTTAGAGCTCAAGGAAGTGCTGCAAGAGTTGAGACACATTTTTAATTTCTCTAGCCACCAAAGTGCTTAGTGAAATATTCGGTGATTAGCATAGGTGCTTTGCGAAGTGCTTCGGTTAGTTAGACCAACGCTTTGTGCTTGCTCTAGGTATGTGTTAGGCCTAGTATTTAGTGTGGTTTGCACATCTCTTACCTCTCGGTGCTTGCATGCACCATTCTTGTACATCGGAGGTGCTTTGAAAGGTCCTAAATGGCTAGAGGGGTGAATGGCCTAATAAAAATCTCTACAAAACATTAAAGCAACCGATTAGATAATTAAAGGCGAATTGCAAGTTTTGCTCTAGCTCTGAGAAAAGGCAAAGCCACCTACCACAATTCTAGTTAGTATGATCACTATGGCAAACAATGACTATGTCTCTACCTCTAAACTAGTAAGCTAGCTAGCACAAGAGTAAGCATCAACTAATTACTTCTATGCTACACTAGCAAGGTAAACTACCTCGACACAAGATATGTAAGAAAGTAATACAAGAGAGGTAGAGGGGAGTATACCAATGCTGGGCAAGAGATGAATCAATCACAATATGAACACCGAGAGAAATCCATGAGACAATTGACACATTATTTTTCTCGTGAGGTTCACTTGCTTGCCAACACGCTAGTCCTAGGATGAAAGGTCCTAAATGGCTAGAGGGGGTGAATAGCCTATAAAAATTTCTATAACAACACTAAGACAAAGATGTTAGACAACTAAATGGCGAAATGCGAATTTTGCGCTAGCACTACTAAAGGGTTGCAAACCACCTATCCACAAGTCTAGTATATATGATCTCTATGTCACACAAAGGCTAAGTCACTAACTCAACTAAATAGAGAGCAAGCTAATTACAACTAAGAGCTACAAGATACACTAGAGAGCTAAACAAGCTAGGCAAGCTACCACTAAACAAGATATAGAGCAAAGTAATGTGAGAGAGGTCAAGATGGTGATACCACCGTGGCAAGTGATCAATCAATGAAATCCAAATGAATACCAAGGGACAAATGACACACAATTTTTATTCCGAGGTTCACTTGATTGTTGGCAAGCTAGTCCCCATTGTGTTGGCCGGTTCACTTGGTAGTTCACGAGCTAATTGGCGTGACAAGCCAAGCCTTACACAAAGGCACCATAAGAACCTACACAAGAGAGGGCGCTCAATGACACGAACAATCCGCTAGAGGTGCTTTTGGTGCTTCGCCGGGGAATATCCCCAAGCACCTCTCACGAATCCACCGGGAGATCAATAACCAACTCATTCCAACACTCCTCCACTGCTCCAAGCTGTCTAGACGTCGGCAAATGCCAAGAGTAACAAGAAAACCACAGCAAGAACAATCCCCAAGTGCCACTAGATATAAACTCATAAGCAAATGCACTTTGGATCTCTCTCAACTCACTTGGATGATGAATCAATCAAGAAAATGAATGGGAAGGGGTTTACTCAGCTCAAAGGATGCTTCAAGTGTAAGAATGACCAAGAGAGTGAGCCAAACCCAGACATAGGGCTTAAATAGAAGTTCCACACTTCAACTAGCCGTTATGTCCCCGATGCGTCCGAACCGGACTCTGGACCCATGGTCCGGACCATCAAGCCCACGTCCAGAGCAACGTTGCAGCTAGCCACAGTGCAACCACGCATCCCATGGTTTGAATCCGACCGTTACGCTCGCTCAATAGCAGAGAATAGGGTCCAGACCGAACGCGGAGACCATCGTCCGAACCAATGCACAGGCACGTCCGGAGCAATCCAGTAAGCAACCAGAGGCGAAAAACGGACTGGGCCCAGTCTTGACCAAACCAAACTCCGACATAGTAGCGTCCAGAGAACCAGGATGTGCCACGTCACCACCTATGCCAACGGCCCTTTGATCGGACCCGTGCACCTTAGTTCGGACTCACTCGCAAGCGAAGTCTAGAGTCAACGTTAGGTCACGATGAAAACTATGTAGAGAGGTCCTAAGAAGGAAAATTGCCTCCAGACCGAGTCTAGTCCCAGCGTCCAGACCAACCCCATGCGTCCGGTCGCTCACCAATCAACGTCGCAAAGCCACGTGTCCCGCACTGAACAACACCAGCTCAACCGGACTCACAGCCCATGGTCTGGATGCCTGATTTCACAGGGTCCGGTCCGGCTGACAGAACAGCACACATGCTAGGGTTGTGGACCTCGCCAGACCATGGTCTGGGCTCACCGAAGCACAGAGTCTGGTTGCCAGCTTTCTCTCCTTTTCAATTTCAAACACCTCACCCTTGCCCCTAAGTGCTAACCATCAAGTGTATCACCATTGTGCACCTGTGTTAGCGTTTTCTAAAGAATTTTCAAGGGTGTTAAGTTAGCACACTAGGTCCTAATGCAAATGCATGTATGAATCCACCTAGTGGCACTTGATAACCGTTTTAACCGAGATTCTCCCCTCTTGATAGTACGGCTATCTATCCTAAACACGCTCACACCCTATATGGTGTATTTAGTGCCAAAACATAAATGCTATCAATATTTTTGCCTTGATCTCCTTGGGTTTTTGTTTTTCTCTTTCTTATTTTTAAGTTGGAGCTTGATCATCACCACTAGTCCACTTCCATCTCCATGGACACCATCTTTGCTAAACCCTTGGTGTGTACCAACCTAGCTCATATACATCTTCATGATAAAGGTTAGTACACTAGGTTTCATCAATTATCTAAAACCAAAATAGGGCTTGCATAGGCATCACAAGCCTGGCCTTACACAAAGGCACTGCAAGAACCTACACAAATGAGGGTACACAACGACATGAGTAATTTACTAGAGTGGCTTTTGGTGCTCCACCGGGGAATAAGCCCAAGAACCCCTCACAATCACAACCAGTGTGACCACGAACAATCTCCAACTCGTGCCAACACTCCTCCGCTGCTCCAAGCCATCTAGGTGGCGACAGCCACCAAGAGTAACAAGCAAACCTGTAGCAAAACGATCACTAGTGCCACTAGATGCTCAAACTCTAAGCAAATACACTAAGATCACTCCCAATCTCACAAAGATGATGAATTAATGTAGGAGATGAGTGGGAGGTGTTTAGCTTAGCTCACAATGATGTATCAATGATCAAAATGTCTGAGAGAGTGAGCCCAAGCTGGCCAACATCTATTTATAGAGGCCCCAAGCCTCAACTAGCCATTACCCCTTCATTGGGCTGACTGCGGGGGCATCGGACGCGTTCGATGCCTCCATCAGACTCTGAACCAGCATCCAATGTGCCACATGGCACTGCATCATGAGTCGACCATTTGAATTAGCCATTGGCACGTGCTCCTCACTCAGCGTTCGATGCTCGACCATACTCGATGCTCTGCAGCGTCCGATGCGGTCCAGAGAGCATCCAGAGAGCTCCTGCACGCATCGGACGCGTCCGATGGCTTACATCGGACTCCAACTAGCGTCCCAAGAAATATTTCTCCCAATAGAAAGCAGCCAAATCACATCGTAATATGTGGCCCAGCGTTCGATGCTCAACCCTTCAGTGTCCGATGCTTTCTATGAAACTTAGCGCCACTCGTGTGAACAGCGCATCAGACTCGTTTCAGTCACATTGGACTCTGCTCGCCAATGTCCAATGCATCTCGACCTCAGCATCCGATGCAAGACAGTTAGCTCTTTCACTTCTCTTCATCCCTTGTGCAAATGTGTTAACTCCACCAAGATTCAACACTTGTGTTCGTGAGTTAGTATTTTCGTAATTATTTTGCAAGGGATATTAGCACTCACTATGTCCTAATGCACATGCATGGAGGATTTAAATCATCTAGTAGCACTTAGATAACCGTTTTCACCGTGAGATCACCCCTTTTAATAGTACGGCTATCTATCCTAAATGTGGTCACACTCTTTATAGTGTCTTGACCACCAAAACAAAATGGCCCTATGATTTATACCTTTGCCTTGAGCCTATTTTGTTTTTCTCTTTCTTCTTTTCAAAATGTAGAGCACTTGATCATCTTCTTGTGGCCATCACCATCCTTGAGTGCCACTTAGCTCCACCACTTGGTGTGTACCAACCTAACTCATATAGCACTTAGAGACAAATGTTAGTACACTAAGGTTTCATCAATTATCTAAAACCAAACTAGGGCTTTCAGGCTTGTAGTCTTGCGAGACCACACCAACCGCATTTGTGGTGTGGCCGTCATCGTATACCGGAGGAAACAAGGCCAGCGGCGTTTCGGCTGGAAGCTTGATAGTGAAGACGACGCGGAGCAGTTCGGGAGAGGCTTGCCAAAAGGCACATCGAAGATCCACTTGTGCGTGGGGAAATCTTGAGGCTATTCATAGAGTTACCTGACCGAAAGCTTGGCCCTTGCGAGGGATTTCTTGCAAGGGGCTCCAATAAGGACTAGAGAATAGCTTGCGTGCTTCTCGATACCTCGATAAAAATACCAGAGTTGTCGGCGTAAGTTTGCATCTCTACCTCATCTTTAGCTTCCGCATTTATATTGTTACCTTGGTTGTCTGCTTTACTTTGCTAGCTTAGTTGATAGGCTAGTTGATAGGTTTGGAACCTAGGTTGCATAACTCCTTTTTGCAGTAGAGATAGCAACACACCTAGCAAAACCGTAGTTACATAATTAGATAATTTATTTATTGCATAGATTTTGCTTAGGTTAGAATTTGAGGCCACAGCTAGAAGTAGATTTTAAGTTGCCTAATTCACTCTCTTCTTAGGCGTCAGTAATGTTATCCTAAAAGCTAAATGGTAAACAGTCGGTCACCCTTTGTTTAGTGTTTAGGCCGTTTAAATGGAGTTTAGACGGAGTTAAACGGCCTACAATTTTGTATAGTAACACCAAAATATACATATTTATGTACACAAAAATTAAATATGCTAGAAACTGTACATATTTACACATGTAAAAAATAAGTATTCTACCAAATAATCTTTTTGGAAGAAATCTAAATCCCAAACACTTAATATACTTACTATGTTAATAAGTTTTGTGATGATTGTGGTAGTCATAGTCCTCCAATTGACTAAATCACAGATTAAATGGTTGTTTAGCTCATTTAATCATGTTTAACTCAATTCTGTTTAGACCGTTTAGATGGGTTTACGTGGTTTATACGGGATTAAACGGTCAAACTGTTTAATTCACCATTTAAATGACATAGGTGGCCTCTATTTACTGTTTAAACGGTGTTTAAACGGACTAAGCGGCCGTTTAGGTGCACAGTCCGCCATGGTCCTTACACCATACTAATAACTTGTGGACAATAGCCCTCCGCTTGGCGTGGCTGAGCCTCGCCCCTATACTGCCAGCGACCCAATATGTTGTGCTTGGGTGTCCTCTCTGCTTGTATCAACGATATTCTCCCCTAGAATACCCGTGGAGCTTCCGCCCAGAACAACCAGCCTCGTCACCCCAAGTTTTCTCCTCTGTCGGATCTTCCATCCAACAGCCTAAATCGCTTGGAGCTGATTTCGCCAGGAGCGGCTTCTCGTGCTTCTCGTGCGCTTATCGAGCTTCTCGTCCGAATCCAGAGAAGGAAATATAGACTCAGCTTCCAGCTTCTCCCTTCTCAGAAAAAAAAAACACCGGCATCTCTCCTCTCGTCTTCCCTCCTGACCCGACCCCGACCCCGACCTCGACGCCCTCCCGCACCGACGCACCTCCGCTGCCCCCACCTTCCCGTCCTCTCTCTCTCCTCTCCCTCTCCCTCTCCCCCTCCCTTCAGGCGGGCGGCGGCGTAGCGGCCGCCAGAGTGGCGGCCACGCGGCGCGGAGGTCCCCAGGTTCACGGCCGCCCCCCAGCACGGTGCCCTGTGGCGTGGCCTCCCAACGGCGCGGATTTATAGTTTCTGTGGCTTGTGATGCCTTTTGGATCAATTTTGAACAATACTCACCATTCAATATTAATTGTATTTTCATATTGGCAAGGAACTTATGATTTTTGTTACCATGAAAATAATTATGAAGTTTTTATATAAGAAAAACTTATAAACAATTTCCATCTAACAGTTAAATTCTCGTGAAGCAACTTTTGTTAATACAATTTTCGTTGGCCATAACAACACACGGGTGTTTAGCTAGTAACACAAACAATAATCATGTGTTTATAGCTCACCGTCATGTAGATGGGGCCATGGTACCCGCAGACCTCGGTGAAGTAGGGCAGCACCCCGATATGATCCAAGTGGCTGCACAGCACAAGCTTCCTCAGCCCGCAACCAATCGCACAAGAATCTGAAGAAAATTGCCAGTATATCAAGAAAAAAGAGGAAAAGGTAAAATGTTTATCAGCAACACACAAATGTGTGATGCCTGATGATGACGCAGGAGATGGCGGTGGTGAAGTCGGGCGCTCCCTAGCCAGCGAGCACGCTCGCAAAGTCCGGGTAGCGGCAGTGGTCGTGGTAGCCCATGTGCATGCCGCAGTCGAACATGACGCGCTTCCCGCTGATGGTCACCACCACGCAGCTCTTCCCCACCTCTTGCCCGCCCCTGCAATCACCAGCGTTGGTGTAGTTGTAGCCAGTGGCGGACCCAGGGTTTGTATAAGACTAGGACCAAATTTTAGTGGTAAAAAACCAAAAGCTACATCATAGAAAAATAACTATTCTAAGGAAAGTTTGCAAATCGAGAGAAGTCATTCAACTACATAATTAATAGTATGATACAATAGCTAAGCAATATCAAGAAACATTGAAAAATATCGCATCGTCCATCTCCTAATTTGAACAACATGTAAAGGGTTGAAATTGGGAAACCAGATGCAAACCAGGGCTGCAGCTGCTCTAGTGCCGTCTTCCTATTCGCTGCTCCAATGGCCAGTGGCCAGTGCTCCTGCTTGGCTTGGCGCCTAGGCCGGTGCCCAGCGTCCAGCGCCAGCGGGCAGCGGCCCCTGGAGTCCTGGACGCCTGGTGGGTGGCGGTCGGCGAGCACCATCCAGCGACCGTCTGGCGGGTGGCGACAGGCTGAGCCGCTGAGGGCCAGTGCCCAGTGGAGTCGCGGACTCGAGCGCAGAGCGGACGGGTCGAGCCGGCGAGGGGCAGCGGCCAGCGGGCGACGGCGCGGAGGCGAGGAGCGGCGCGACTCCCTCCAGACGCGAGTACCCGAGGGAGGCGGCGCGACCCGGACGTGAGCGAGCGCTGCCCTACTCCTGGCTTAGACTTCTTTAGTTGGGCTGATGTCTGATGGGCCAAAAGATTGAAGAATTGCTCCCTGGTTACTTGGGCCGCGACTAGGGCCACGGCCCTAGTTGCCCTGGTGCTGGGTCCGCCCATGGTTGTAACAGAGCATCGTGTTCGAAGGAGGGTGAAGAGAGGAGCGCGCTGCCGTGTACCTAGCACGAGGCACTCGATTGCCATTGGTGAAAAGTCCACGCTAGAGCCACAATCTAAACGCCTTAACAACCTATGCCGGAGCCAAGGGTTTAGGCCCTGTTTGAAACAACTTTATTTGATCATGCTTCGATTGGGAGTCTGCTTCCAGGAACAACTCAGGCACAACAGCAAGTATCTGGAGTGGAGGAGCGGAGAAGATGAACGAGAGAGGACGAACAGGGAAAGCGACGAGGTGGTCCTTTATTGGTCTGCTCATGTCGGAGTCCTTGCGCGCTTGGGGCCGCTCGCGCCTGTGCTACCGCGTGGGGCTTGCCCGCGCCGGGGCGCCGGCGGCGCGTGCAGCACCGTTCCGAGGGGGCGTGCTCGCCCACACCCACAGCCACCGGCGGGGCCCGCCCTCGCTCTAGTCGCCCCGCACCCGCACCCACCGGCGTGGCGCGCCTGGAGGCACGCTCGCCCCACAAAGCCACGCCAGGGGTCACGCCGCGCCACCACCACGCCTGGAGGGCGCGCCTCGCCCGCGCCACCGCACCTCTGTAACACGCTGGGTGAACGAGTGATGAAGACAGAGCATGAAGAAGGCGTGTGTGGGGTATACTTGGCCAAATGGGCCAGGCCTGCTGGAACGGCACCGGCACGGCACTAGAAAGCACGGCCCAGGCATGGCCCGGTCCGGCTCCCATCGTGCTCATGCCTGGCACGGCCCGGTCGTCGTAGTGTCGTGCCTGGGCCGCGACTCCGGCCTGTAGTGCTAGCCTAGGCACGGCATGGATAAAAGGGCCGGCACGATGTGGCCTGGCTACCGTTGGAATGAACTTTGATGCATTACAGCCTTTGGATGCACTATATAAATAGAAAATCCTAACCCTAGCTCCCATATCCCAATTGCTCACGCACTCTGCTGGCGCCCGCTTCCAGTATCTCACATACTTGTCTCCCGTCCGTCGCCCCCTCTGCCCTCTGCTTCCCCTTCCCAGCCACTCCACCTCCATTCTCACTGTTCGGCGCTCCCTCTGCTCGGCGTCCCCGCGACGGCGGCGCTCGACAGGGGCGTATCCGCTCGCGGTGTGGGCAGCACAGGCACGAGCAGTCATGCGGCGGCGCGTGTCCCAAAGCTCCCGCATGGTGATGACGGCGAGCACGGCATGGTGCCACGGCCCCGGCCTCCCCCTGCGGTGATGACGGCCTGCGCGTTCATCCCCAGCCTCCTGTGCAACAACAACGGCACGACGCGTGGCTGCGGCCTCCTCTGCGACGACGACGTCATGGCGCGTGGCTTCGAGATGGCACGGGGTGACACGCGCGGACTGTCGTGCCTAGCAGCACGGCACGGCACGGTTGACAGGCCATAGTGTCATGCCTGGGCCGCGACCTTGGCACGGCGGCACTATCAGGCATGGCACGGCTACGTCGCCATGCTCCGTCGTGTCGTGCCTCGCCGTGCTAGTGCCGTGCCGTGCCTGGGTGGCCCAGTTGGCCATGTATAGTGTGGGGCCTAATCATGTGGAAGAATGTGTTATCACGTTCTCTACAGTGGTGTTTTTCTTCTTCTCTTTCTTTCCTGCTCTGTCCTCAAAAGTTGATGTGGTGCCGCTAAGAGAGCTGATGTGGCATTGTCTCTATCCTCAAAAGTTAATGTGGTGCTGCTAAGGGCACCACACCACCAATGGAGGCTAATACTCTTACTGGTTCTAGTACAACTAAAGTGATCCACATACAACCTGTTCGCTTGATCTTATTAGCTAGAATTAGTCAGTCATTCAACAATGTTTTTCTCTCATAACAAATCAGCATTAGCCAGAATCAGCCAGCTAGAAATCATCCAGTGAACAGGGCCTATAGACTAGAGAATGTTGACACTACTATTCACACAATGCAAACTATCACTACTTATAATTTGCAAAGAAACTTTTTTCCTTTCATCATGCCTCATCTTTATTCCCTCTCCCTTTTCTTTTTTAGCGTGGACCACTTTCTCTCAGTCCAAGTATATGTAGCTTCTACAAGCCACTACGACAAAGTGTAAAACATCTATTTTTTTATTTGACCCTACATAGCACTTGGGGCTGCAAGTAAAAAAAAGTATCATTAGGAAAGGCCTAAGAGAGCTGACGTAGTATTGTTGATGGTGTCCTAAACTAATGATGGTAATGGATACTAGTCTGAGGGCCTCAGGGGGCAAAGCTAGAGCTCGAAATGTCGGGGGTTCAGAGTCTAGACACATCATAATATGCATGTACGTGTATTACTAACAAATACAATCTTTTTATCCTAAAATAAATCAACTTCTAGAAGTTAAACTCATATTATTATTAATTATCAACCCAACTAGTCTAGATACACATTCACGTTATCAACATTTTATACATCCCCTTGTTGAAACAATCACGAGGATGACTACATCACACACTACTTTATTAATAATCTATGTATATCACGTGGACTAACAATTAGTAGCTAAAATGTAATTATAGTCCATCCAAACATGCACTTTAATCCACCCTAATCTACACGTATTAGGGTTGATTGGGATAGAAAATCAACTAATTTCCACTCAATACATGTGGATTGGGGTGAATTAAAACGAAGATAAACAAGATCTACAGTATCACTGCTGTTTCAACCAAATGACTTTCAGCTTTCTCACATCTCAAAACTCAAAAGCAGCTTCTCCATGGCTCATAGGCCACAACAATTCTTTCACAGCTTACAGCCCAAACGTGCAGCCAAGGGTGCATTTGGCAGCGATAAATGCTCGGTAGAATCATAAGAATCCCTTCCAAATGCCAAAAAAAGATAAATGTTTCAGGACTCGGAACCGATTCTTGTTGTTGTACTAGTCCAGAGAAACACAAAAAAATTCATTTCTCTTAATTCTAGTTCTAGTTTTAAGAATTTAGCAAACTAACCAAATGGTTCCATAAAGTGATTCTAATTTATTATAAAAACGTTTGTGAAGACAATGTGTGTTTGGTAGGGATCCAGATTCTTGTAGAAACGTTTCAAATCTAGATTCTCTTCGAAAACGTTTCGGGTGAAGAATCACAATCACTTTACGAAACTGTTTGGACGGTAGCCTAGATTCGGATTCTTGAAAGAATTTATTTTTATAAAAAATCATATAAATGAACTATGCTTAAAAAAATTCTAAACTTTTTGTGGGTGAAGAACAACTTCAATATAACCCATTTCAATCAGTTGCACTAGAAAAGGATTATAATTTAAAAACTATAATTATTAATACACAGTAGCAAAAGTATAAACCATGCGAAACCAGCCTTCCGGCGTTTCGGGTTCCAAAGAAGCAAACGCGAATTGTTTCATGCCTGAAATGTTTCTCACTTTCCGCGTCTGGTACAAATTCTACCGTTTCTTGCTAGAATAGAAACCGATCCAGTCTTCCAAACGGACCCTTAGATTCAGAATGCTTCTACGAGAATCTTGATCCCTGCCACTGCCAAACACGCATACTCAGACATCTAGACACACAACAACTGTTTTTTAGCTATTTGCACAAAAAAGAACAATAACTAATTCTTAGTTAGCTAAGTGACTATTGTTTGAACTGAGAACTAATTCTATCTCCTCCAAACACGTCAAAGATACTTGACGAGACATCTGAAAACGATACCCGATCTCAACCACGTCACTCTATTCTCTTCTTCTTCTTGAAACAAAGTACAAGCAGTATTGTTCTTTGCGTTCTCCTCCATCCCATCCATATGTTTCGTCAGCAAGCTGCTGATTTTTTTAATAAAGAATAGTTAATATCCGGCTTCATCTACATAACGTAGAATCAGGCCATTATTATAAAGTTGTAGCACCCAAACCGGCTGAGTTCTTACAAACAAATAAAACAAAGCTCCCCTGTTTGGTTGAGATGTGGCTTTTGCAAAAACTGTTGTGGGATAGCTAATGGCCCCTATGGTTGAATAACTATGGCTTTTAGAAAAGCTACTCTCTCTTGTGAGAAGACCCCACACGTCATGGACACAACCCTCATCATCTTCCTCTCGCTATCAGGATGGAGCTCGCGTCCAACGCCGTTGCGGCCTGGAGATGCGTCGTGGCCATGGCCGCAGGGGAGGGGGTAGAGATGCGCCTGCCGCCACCGCGACCTGGATTTGCGCCGTTGCCGCGGCCGCAGGGCAGGAGGTTGCGGACGTGTGAAGGCAGGGTAGGGTAGAGCAGGGACCGCAGGGCAGGAGGTTGTGACTGTCGTGGCTGGCCATGGCCGCCGGCCGGGGTTGACCTTGGGAGCGCCGGGGGTAGGGCCTCGATTCCTCGTGACCTGGGCGGACAAGGCGGAGGTCCTCGCCGGCCGCCAGGGATAGGGAAGGGGTCGTCAGCGAGGGAAGGAGAGGGCGGTCGGACCGAAGCTCAAGAAGTGGCTTGTAACAGAACCGACCAAATTATAAGAGCACAAGTACAAAAACAAGCACCGAAGCGCTCAAATTTTTGAACTTAAGCCCATATAATCCCGGTAGTTAATCGAAACCACGAAGGATTTCAAACCAACTTGCTTACAACCAAGATCGCATCATTCAACATACACATCATACGTTACAATTCACAAGTAGTTTCGAAATACACTTACACACACGGAGTTGCAAATTATTACAAACCAAGTTCATAAAGTAGCGAAAGCATAACACACACCAGTTGTTTAAATACTACTGCCAGTCTTACTGATCAACATCCCGCAAAAGCATTAGGGAAAGTACATAAAAGATGATCACGCCCTAGTAATCTAGTCTTCGTCACCCACAGGGTGGGGACAGGTCTTGCAGAAGCCTTGATAAAGCATATCATCTGCAACAGGAGGGAATAAACCCTGAGTATTGAAATGTACTCAGCTAGACTTACCCGTCAAAAACCAGAAATAAGATGACACCAAGGATTATGCAAGGCTTACACAAGAGGCTAGCTGACATCACATTTTGCAGAAAGGCATAAGTAATTAAAACTCTTTTAACCTGTACTATCAGTTATTTTTGGCATTTACCTGTCATCTATCTTAGCACATGTACTAAACATGCACTTGATTATAATCAAACAATTATTAGCATTATATCCATAGCAGGTATAAATTGTGGCAACATTGTATCATTCATTTAACCATCTGTTCAATTAATGAGATCTACGTTGCCGCTACTCAAGTCAAGTGCTCACTAACCGGGAGCGACGGCGATTCGAATCGAATTCCTATCCAGCTGGAGGGGTATTTCTAACACTCACCGCGTAGGCCCCTGCCAGGGTCGCACAAGCCACCTTTCGTATGGTTCATGAATCGTGGGTCAGAATGATGTCGCGACCCCAAGGGCGACACTCTGCCAGGTGATAGGGACTCTAACCCCCCTTGGTCTTACGCCAATGTCCCCAAGCACATCCTTTTTCTCCTCCAAGAAGTAACCTACCATTCGATTCCCGGCCTGAACCACATTACTCGGCTTCGCGGTCAGAACGACTTATCCGGCCAACTAAGTGTTAGACTGCGTTCAACATGACTCAAGGACGTACAGCGAATCGGTCCTTAAACGACTCAGACGGGCATAGCTCCACACCCAAGACGTGAAGTGTCTTGCGGCTGTACTATTGAACTCCCGTCCGGTCTCAATTTTATTTTAAAGCATGGTTCCATCCACGATAGCCATAAAGCCACTCGTGACCCAATCCTACATCTTGCAGATGACCGAAAATCACCCGACTTCTACCGGACTAAGCAGGGCTAAGCATTGACACGTGCCTAAACCTAATATAGGATTAAGTACGATATCTGGATAAGGACAGGTATAATGCAGCAAGTGTTTTCATACAACTCCTATAACTTAATGCAGTAAACAATTGAAAGTACTCAAGATTGATTTATAAAACAATAGGTTCAGCATGCACCGGGGCTTGCCTTTCAGAAAGGTAGACGGCCGGTGGTCAGGGCACTCAGGCAGATCTTCTGCGAGAACTTCTCCGCCGGCTGGTTCCTCTGGCTCCTCCGGCTGCTCCTGGAGTTCCTTCGGGATCGCTTGCTCGAACTCAAGGAGAGTTACCCCCTCCGAAACACCTATTGCATGAGTGTATAATAAATTTTATGGATGCATAATGAAAGATGCAACATGCTCGGAATGAAATGCATTACAACACTCTTAAAGCTCTATTCAAATCACTTCAATTATTAAGTGCAAATTTCCTCTCCGGTAGAGAAGTACTCACCTAATCTACTCAACCTAAGGTATAGTTGTTCCTCTTCTGTTAAGGCTCTAACACCTAACAATCACAAGAGTAACATTACTTAGGTTACCACATCCCAACACAAAATATCACAGCAAGACATCCTGGGCAGCAGCTAATTGTTTCTATCATAACTGGAGATCCCCAACTCCAAAAGATATGATTCAAGACAATCTGGAAAGCTTATAAAATGTCCTACAAATCATCTTCAGACCTCAACCCTAAATTCCTAAGTTTTCTAGGTCAAATTTTCCAAGTTCCAGAAATCTGTCCTCTCTAAACAGAGAGCAGCCATTTTTGGACAGTCACTTAAAACAGCAATAACTCCTAAACTACTAAGCCAAATACCCCCAAATTTTGACATAAGCTAGTTCAACAAGTTTACTACAACTTTGGTATTCACAAGTTTTCTAGCAAACACCCTTATTAATGGTCAACCACAAGGATACTACCAGTTGTACAGAAAACCTAAAATTGGGAAGATTAATTATTTATTCATGTGGCAAACTTCCTCTAAGACCAAACTAATGTTACCAAAAGTTCACATAGGTCACAAAAACACCAGAAAGTAAGGTGTGCCCACCTAGAATATTTATTTACACCCCTTTCTTAATTTACTTAATTAATTAAGTGGAATTTTAATCATATATGTAAACTGCTCATAAAATTATACAAAAATTACAGGAGACCCTCTGACCCAGAAAAAGGCTACTGTAAAAATTTTAACTAAATTTATTCACAGAAACTCCCTACACAAAATTCACAAGCCAAAAAGGCTGATTTTTGTATAATTAACAAATCACATTGAAAAGTATCAAAAAACAGAATTAATATTTTTCTTAAACACTTTAGGGTACCAGGACACTCTCCAAAAATTTATATGAACATTGCACATGTAGAAAAATTACTAAAATTCATTCAAGTACTTCCTAAAACAACATAATATCATTATAACTTGAAAAGTACTCAAGCACTAGTGCCCAAATTTTTACCAGAGCTAATACAGGTACAAATTAACCTACCCACCAAATTTCATAATTTTTGGAACACTACAACTCAAGTTATTCATTTAACAAATTTGCCTTCATTTTAAAACACATTTCAAAGACCTATTTAAATCTCCCAGAAACTAAACATCACATATCAAATTTATATTTTTCTAAAATACTACACATCATGCAGAGCCTAACAAAATTTACTTTATAATTTTTGAGCAAGTAAAACCCTAGATATACATTTCCCAAATCTTATCTAGAATCTTTGGCAAATACAAAAAGGAAAACAAAAACTAAAATCAAAACCCTGCTACCGGGCCGGCCTGGGAGAACCACGCGGCCCAATCCGCGCGGCGCGGCCCGCTTCCGCGCGCGGCCTGCTACAGCTCCCGCTCGCGCGCGCGCGACTGCCAGGCGGGCCCTCTCTGTCAGCGGCCGAGGGACAGAGGAGCGGCGAGCCGAAAGCTCCGGCGAGCGATTTCGCGCCGCCAGCGGCTCCCCCGTCCAACCCGAGCACACCGCTGGCTTCCCCAGACCAAACCGCGCCGAGGCCAACCCTTTTCCCCAAAACTACCACACCGGAGCACCTATGCCGACGGTGAGGGCGGACGACAGTGACGCCTGGCGGCACGCCGGCGAGCTCTGGCCGCTAGACGGCCGGCCGAGGGGTGCACCAGCTCCCTGGAACCCTAGCGGACTTCCCGAGCCTACGCAATTAGATGGGGATGGAGCGGAGCCGCTTGGCCGCGTGAACACCTGGCCCGCAGCCATGGTGCGGCAGTGCGCGGCCGTGTTCCGGCCCGACCGGACCGAGGATGGTGGTAGGGTCTTCACCCGAGCATCTACGTGTGATAGGAAGGAGGGGACGTGAGTGAGGGAAGGTGGAGGACTACGGTGTGGTGCTGGCCACGGTGACCCTAAACACGGCGGAGCACCGGTGGCATTTGAGACGGGCGGAGGCGGTAATGCGGCTCACCTCAGGCTCGACTGAAGCCACAGGTTGGTCGAGGAGGTGCAGGGCAGTGTGGCGGAGTGAGGGACGCGATTTGGTGGGCTGTGGTGCTGTGACGAGTGCACGCGGCGATGGCGGAGCTCGCGGCAATGGCGGCGGCCTCGTTTCCGCCCGGCGCACGCAGAGGGGTGGAGAAGGGAAGGGAGGGAGTGAGGTGGGTGGAGCGTCGGCTTCGTGGCGCCTTTGAGCGCGCCGTGGGCTGACCGGTGGGGCCGCGGCCAGCGTACGGCTGCCACCACGCGGCCACGCGTCGGCGTCGGTCTGTGGCCGGTCGGCCACGCTGCCCTGACCGACTGAAATGAAGCCTCCGATTAGCGACTGACAGAGCAAGTTTGACACTGATTAACTCCTAATCCATTTCGAGTTAGTGGTAGATGCTAATATCAAAGTTGTAGAGCTACATGAGGGCTACAACTTCGTCAATTGGAGCTTGGGCTGGTTCGGCTTAGTTAGTGAGATAATGTGTCCCAAAGTGAGGCACCCGAAAATTGAAACCGAGTTTCAGTTAACTAATCGACTGAAACCCATTTTTTCAGGCGCCATATCTCCTAAACCATTTAGAACTAGGTGATGGTGATATTGACAATGTTGTAGAGCTAAGTGAGTACTACAAAAATGTCAATATGAGTTGGGGCTGGTTTGGTCTGGTTTGCAAACTACAAGCTCCCAAAGTAGGCCACTATCAAACTGAAGGGTCACTTTTGAGACTTAGAAATTTTCTAAATGCTGAGGCAGCCCCTCTAGCTAACTTGTGGGCCAATTTTGAGCATGTTCTGGTCAGTTTCATGAGATGGACATATTAAGACTTTTGTTCCCTAGGAAATTCTCTACAACTTTGATTAAGGTTGCTCCTCCATGCAAGGTCTCTAAGCTAGACTTTTTAATTGGTCAAACTAAAGCATTCTAGGGTCAAATGTTGGTCAACAACACCTTGGAGGGTATTTTGGAAATTTTGGTCAACATGAACCTTGCTCCATGAGTTACCCTAAGTGAGATTAAGGTATTATAGGATCTAATTAGCCACTCTACCCTTTAGCTACACAAAATTCCTAGGGTCATAAGATTGAAAACAATTCAAACCCTAAAACACCAAATTTTGTTGCAAGCAAAGTAAATATAATGAGATGATGAATGTCCATGCTTATGCCATGCAATGCAGTGAAATTATGGAGCTAAACACCTGAGGTGTTACATGGCTGCACATCGGGATCTCACCATGGAAGCCGCATGGCCGCGCACGCCGGCCATAGGGAAGGAGCTCGCACGCCGGCCATAGGGAAGAGCTCGCGCCGGCAATAGGGCTTGGCTGGTCGGACCTGGGACCTCGCGCGGCCGGTGAGGGGCGGCGAAGCTCCACCATGGCGCCGTGTGTACTTGGCTGAGTTCTGCTCTCTTCGCGTCGTAGGGGAATAGAAGAAGAAAAAGAAAAAGGTATGTTTCATAACCAGTGATAGTCGAGTGATTTTTTATCCCAAAAGTAGCTGAAAGTAGGGGATGGGCTGCTCAAGGAAAACAACTTTTGGCATAGGGGCTGTTCGGCTGGTAGAGTGTGGGCTGAAATCGGCTGAAGGTGCTGGGCCTTTCAGCCCAGCCGTTGGGCCGATCTCCTTATCCATCCGTTCGGCTGGCAGAAAGGGCATCAGCCGGCTGAAGCTGCTGCACGTCTGCTTCTGTAGGCTGAAAGTTTGCACTGTTCAACTTTAGCAAAATTCAGCTCAGCCGTGGCCAGCAGAACAGCCCCATAAAGTAGCTCTGGCTTTTGAACCATTTAGGGCCGGTTTAGTTGCTAATTTTTTTTTGCAAAATGACACTGTAGCAAATTTCGTTGTTATTTGACAATTAATGTCCAATTATGGTCTAACAAGGCTTAAAAGATTCGTCTCGTCCATTTCATCTAAATTGTATAATTAGTTTTATTTTTATCTATATTTAATACTTCATGTATGCGTCTAAAGATTCAATGTAATGAGGAATGTTGAAAAATTTTGCAAAATTTCTAGCAAAACAGAGGCCTCGTTCGGCTGGATGGTGGCCGGTGGCTGAGGCTGATTTATTGTGAGAGAAAAATACTACTGGCTGGCTGGTGGCTGATACTGAACTGGTGTGAGAGAAAAGCACTGCTGACTGGCTGGCAACCAGCCAGCCGAACAAGACCAGAGCCTTAGTTAAGCTTTTGACTTTTGAAGGTAAAAGCTACGGTCAGAGCCCAATCAAACAGGTACGATGCAAGCTGATGATTTAAATAATCATATAATCAATTCTCTCCTCCGCCTTGCTCCTTCCGGTCTTTTTTTTTCTGTGTTTATATCATTTGAAAAGTGCACTATACAGAAAAAAGATTTTTTATCATATCAAACTTGCGATACATACATGGAGTACTAAATGTGGATAAAATCAAAAACTAATTATACAGTTTGGTTGTACTTTGTGAGATGAATGTTTTGAGTCTAATTAGTCAATGGTTGGACAATTATTACCAAATACAAACGAAATGTTACAATATATTTTGACACTCCAAAATTTGGATCTAAACACAGCGTGTATCGCAATCTCTCTCGTGAGCTGCGGCCTACGGCAACATCGATACCGTGTGGGAGCCGCGAACTACCGCCAGCTGGTTTTGGCAGAGCTGGTTGGCATACATTATGCAAGAGACAGAAATAGTTGACTGGGCCACGTTTAGATTGTAATTTTTTTAACCCGATAAATAGTACTACTTTCGTCTTATTTGACAAATATTGTCCAATCGTGGATCAACTAGGCTCAAAAGATTTATCTCGTGATTTCCAACTAAACTGTGTAATTAGTTATTTTTTTACCTACATTTAATACTCCATATAAGCAGCTAAAAATTGATGTGATAGAGAGTGAAAAAATTCTAACTTTTGGGTGCATCTAAACAAGGCCTGGCTTTGTTTCATATTTCCAGGGGCGTGGAATAATTGCCACACTCCTTGCGTCATCATTCATCAAATACATCAACTGCTTTCTAACCTTGCGCTGCGGAAAAATTAATAGCGTGAAAAAATTGCCAGAAAAATCATGCACAGAAAATGTTTTTTCTTGAAATTTTAATGGTTAGTTTTTGAAGTAAATCTTACAAAAATACTAAATAATTTATTTTCTTATTTTTTCGCTGGACTTTCATTTTGTTTTTGAGGAAATTTCGCTGGACTTACCTGAGTTCGACTGGAAGTTAACCCGAAGTGCCAGGTAATAAAAATAATAAAAAGGAAAACGAAAAGAAGCGCGGGCGCAGCCCAAGAACGAAAGCGCGTGCCTGGCCCATTAAAAATCCGGCCCAGGGTGACGGCGGTACCCCCATGGTCCATGTCCATCTGCAGCCCCCTCCCAAACGCTGCTCTACTTAATTTCCCTCCTCCCCCGTTCCCTCGTTTTCTGCTTGCTTCTCTCTCTTCCCTCCCTCCTCTATTCTGTTCCCCTTTCCCCCCGTCCTCCTCTCCTCGCTAACCCCACCCACCGCCCGCCTCCAGCCTCGCCGGTCCCCGCCGCCCGCCCCGCCGGAACCCTAGCTCCGGCGAGTGCCCCGGTCTCCCCCGCCGTCGATCGGCTCCCGGGGTCCCCGGCCCCCTCCGCACGATCGCGAGAGATCCGGCCTCGCCGCCGTCCGGGGAGGGAGGAGACCACAAGCATGTCGGGGGTTGGCAGCGGCAGGCCGCCGGCCGCCCAAAAGATCCTGCAGTCGCTGCGCCCGCCGCTGTCCTTCGCCACGCCGTCGCGGCCGCCCTTCGCCACGCCAGACGAATACCACCGCTTCCCCACGCCGGCTGCGGCCACGGGCCCCGGCGCCACCTCAGGCGGCGTCGGCGCGGGAGATGATCCTCCTGATACTATCGAGGAGGGGCTGGTCCTACGGACGCCGGTGAGACGATGCTGGATTTGTTTTCCCTTCTCGGGGTCAGCTTACAGTGTTTGGAAACCCATGCTTCAAGTCGTATTGTTGGTCGAATTTTATGTCTTCTGTTTGTTGTTTATATATATGGATTTGGGTTTAACTACGCCGGTCATAAGTAGAAACGCATGAAATTCGGACCAATTTCATTGCTCCCAGGAAGTCTTCCCGAAGCTCAAATGCTCCGCACTCGCAGTTATGGTGTCAGATAGGCAGGAACTGTAATTGTTATGCAACCATGATCCTTATCAGAAAACAATTGATCTCACACAGTTGTCCCTGCAGCGAGATTCAGAAATGGAGGGAAAGTTTTATGTCAGAAGCACAAACGATTTATATAATGTAGATGTAGCCCACAAAGAGATCTGGTATAGAGGGAACTCTGGTCAACAGATGCTACTACATATTCCCCTTAATCATTGCCATAATAGCTTACATGCTGTGTGGCTGTAGTTAGGATTTGGCTTGCTGTAGGACTTGATTGTACCACCATTTAGGCGTGCTCGTGCGCTATAAACTTCCTATCTATGGCATTGGCAAATGAAAGAGAACTTAGATGGTTTCTTTTATTGTAGATGTTAAATACCTCATACCTTTTTTTTTCCTGCCAGCACGTGTCTATGCAAGCATAGGTCATCTTATATTACACTGGACACAACTTGGTGGCATTACTGTTATTTAAGATGTTGAAATCTGCAAGCTTGTAACGTATCTGTGCAAATCATGCCTGTTTCTTTTGTTGGATAGTTCGCACGGAACTGCTGTGCCACTTATTCTAGGTTTAAACTGCAGATATGCTTAGTTTCAGCTGTAACGTAAATACTTTGAAAAATAAACGAAATAATCCGGCTTCGGGTTAGACAACATTTATACACTTTAGGTTTGAAGTTGACTACATCCACTAATGATGGCCGTATGGTGTTAGTACTTTGCATGTTTCCTAGATCACATCCGCAAATTCTTCCATCAGAATTTCGCATATTCTTAATATTTTAATTGTCATTGATGCTAATTGATAACCTATCTGGATGATGTTTGCAATTCTTAATGACATCTGTGTAACAAGTCTGTTTCTCTTCTACAGCTAAAAAGGAAAGCCAGATCTGTTGAAAATGATACTGCTGAGTCAAGCGATTGTATCATTACCAGTCCAATGCTCACTCCGGTCTCTGGTAAAACTGTTAAAGCTTCTAAGGCAAAGGCTAAAAACAGTAAAACTGGGCCTCAGACACCTACGTCGAATGTTGGTGAGTGCAAACGTCGGTGAATGATATGCCATGGTCATTTGTTTCGAACTCTTTTTTTTTACATATGTTTTCATACAAGAAAAGGGTAAATATGAAAATCTTTCTATGCACAGGTTCACCACTCAATCCACCAACTCCTGTTGGCACATGCCGCTATGACAGTTCACTAGGTGATCAAACAGTCTACGTCTTTATATTTTCTGAAATTGTTATATTGCTCTTTCCTTAGTAATGCTTGCTGTTACTTATATCCATCCTTCTAATCCTTGTTCAGGACTTCTGACAAAAAAGTTCATTAACTTACTCAAGCAAGCTCCAGATGGCATTCTAGATTTAAATAATGCTGCAGAAACACTAGAGGTTATAGATTGTTTTCATTTTCAGCTGTCATCTCTTTTCGTCCACTTGGTAGTTGGTACACACTCACAGACTTTTCCTACAATTCAGGTTCAAAAGCGGCGCATATATGACATTACCAATGTCCTTGAAGGCATTGGACTAATAGAGAAGACACTTAAGAATAGAATCCGTTGGAAGTAAGCATAGCTTTCTTCCTTTGACCCTTTTCCTGTATTATGATGCAACCTTATCTCACTCACTCTTGTAAGTCCTATTTGTGATGCTAATCTCGCATGACACTATAGGGCCCTGGATGATTCAAGTGTTCAATTAGATAACGGTATTTCTGCTTTGCAGGTATTTGCTTTTATAAACTTTTTTTTTGTATTGAAATTGACATACCAGTCCTAAGTGCAACTGACTGACTTCTTCCCCCCCCCCCCCCCCCCCCCCCCCCCACCCCCAACCAACCAAGAGGTATGATAATAACTAGACCTAAGCTCAGTTTTTTGTAACACATTGCAGGCAGAAGTTGAAAATCTGAGTCTGCAGGAGCAAGCACTAGATGAGCGTATGAGGTTGATAGCTATTGCACATTTCTCTGCAAAGCTTACTCTCTGCTATGTCACAGTTCTTAACAAAAGCATTATCTAATCAAGTGCTTTGTTTCCCATGCAGTGACATGCGTGAAAAATTAAGGGAGTTAACCGAAGATGAAAATAGTAAAAGGTAACTATATTTCTTTTGCATCAGTTTGTTTGTATGTCACTATTTAATACTGCATCCATGTTTCATTTGTCTATTAGGTGGATGTATGTGACTGAAGACGATATCAAGGGATTACCCAGCTTTCAGGTCTGGTTTAGTTTAATGGTTTTCCAATGTCATATTAAATGGATTATCCGTTGCTTTAGGCCAAATTAATTCTCTTGAAGTCAACATGTATAGTAGATTGGTAGTTAACATTTATGGTTGCTTGTGCAGAATGAAACACTGATTGCGATTAAAGCACCTCATGGTACTACACTTGAAGTACCAGATCCAGATGAGGTAGGAAGCATTAAAATAAATGAGCTTTGCATACACAAATAATTGGCTGTTCTAATTTATGGTTCTTGTGTGTTTCTGCTACATGCACAGGCGGGTGATTATCTCCAAAGGAGATATAGAATTGTATTAAGAAGTACGATGGGACCAATAGATGTTTACTTAGTTAGGTAAGGTTTATTTCTCCTATGAAGTTAATTGTTTGGACATAATCTTAGCTAATCAGAATTTTGTTATAATGATAGTCAATTTGATGAGAAAATTGAAGAACTGGGTGGTGTTGCAACACCCGCCAAGCATTCAAATGTGCCCAGACATCAACCCGCTGAAGATTCCAATACAACATATGCTGGACAAAGTAGCACGCCAATGGACGTGGCACGTGATGTACAACACAGCCAGAAGATTCCCCAGGATCCTAGTGCTTTGCATGACTTTGGAGGGATGACAAGGCTTACTGCTTCAGACATCCAAGTAAGTCAGATCATTGTGAAGTCGAATTTTAGCTTTTCCCTCCTTTGTCATAATCATAGAGCTTATTGTTAACAATGCGCCTCATCTGAAATTATATTCAGAATGCAGAGTTGATATAAAAAAAATGATATAACAATGTGCATGTACATATGCAAATCTTTACAGAACCTGCTAGGTTATAAAGTGGTTGTGCTATCTTGAGTGACTTACCATTCTACACAAATTTTGCAGACGGATCCTGATTACTGGCTCCTAACAGAGGGGGATGTTAGCATGACTGATATTTGGAGAACAGAACGTATCCTTGATAATCATTCATTAAGCTGGTTTAAAATCATATGTTCTGTTACGTAGTTGTTGTTACAGCTTGAAGTTCTTAACATGGAAAATAGAAGAAGTGCAGTGGGACCAGATGGATTTCTTGTCTGAAGATGTTGTCACCCCTCGAGCCCATAGTCAGCAGCCGGTCACAGTTGACGGGCCACATATGGAGGTTCCAAGCATGGATAAACCATAAGGTCATAATGGTCTCAACAAAACTGACATCTGAACACCTGGAGCGGTGAGTTTTGAATGAGAAGGGATTCTCGTGTGACACCTGGAGCGGTAAGTTGCAACAGAAGAGCGGGACGATTTCACCAGAGTATGTCACCTGGAATTTAGTCCGGGCATGTTCACAACTTCAGGTTGGTGCACACACCGCACCGCTGTTGTGAAGACTGGCGTGGTCAACTGACTAAGTTAACAGTTTACTGCCTGATTCGTAAAGCGCAGCACTTTAGCTTAGCAGACACTGAGGCACCGGCTTCTTTGTAACTTGGGTGTTGTGCTCATTCACCTCCGCTCCATTCGCTTACCAAGCTAACATTATCATACCAGATCAGTGGACCTCCACTGGAAAATGCTGCAAAAATGTTTAAAACATCAGGATAAAACGGTGCACAATGCATGGGGTGTTGGCGTTACAAAACCATTGGGTGAGCTATCAATGTAAGGCAGATAATTCTTTGTACAGTTGTTTGATACCCCAGAACAATGCATCCATTATTTATTCCATTTGTTGTTTGATACCCCAGAACAATGCATCAGTTGTTCCATATGATCCATTCATACCCTGTTAAACGTAACCACCTTTAAATAACGAAGGAAAGATGCCCTCTAATGTGCATGTACCAGTGTGCTTCCATCACACTTCTTGCAGGGACATGCGGTGTTCTATATGAATTCTGAAAAGTGAGCAACACTTCTACCAAAATCCAGAATCCTATACCTTTGCTAATAACAGTCTTGTCCAGTGCTGCTAAGCAGCTGAGGTCAACCTTGGACTTTTTCGCCATGGGAGCGACCTCCACGTTGTCCGAGTCAAAGTCGCTAAGAAACTGGAAGACGCTTCTTGCCTCGCGGAGTCACTACCTGCAGCTCTTGCTGCGGCGGCGAAGGAGGTTTCTTCGTGCTTCAAATTGCAGCGTCTTCTTGTCATCGGTGGCATACCGGCATCAGTTGATATAGTTGAGCCTGGTGCCTTACATATGCAAGACGAGAAGCATGGTTGATTAGCAAACAAACTGAAAAAAAATAGAAAAAATCCATCTTCCCTATTTATTATGAAACAGTAGTCAAATCATGAGATGGAACTGCCCCTAGGGCGTCCCCAACAAGGGACGACGTCGCTAGCTCGATCCGACATGGAGGCAAGAGAAATCGTAAAAACATTCTCACTAGAGAGTTCTTCATACGACGCGGACAGAATCTCCCATCTGTGCCCATTACCTAGGTGAGAGAAGAATAGTTGCGGAGATCGAGTAAATATAAAAATATTTATTTGTAGGGTTCATGTAATGACGTGGTTTCTAAATCACTAGCTACCGACTATTACCGTTGAGAACGCCCTTACAAACTTACTAGATTGTATGATTCTGACAAGATAACATCCAATGGGACAACAACAAAGGCTTTGTCTTCACTGTGGCGCAAAGGATGACGCCATTCGTGGAAGACTCCGGTGCGCTGATGTCTTCCACGGGGAGAAAAGGACGGGGTTGAGGACATCACCGATAAATAAAAATATTGGATGGAGTATTAGAAATATCAAAATTCAATTGCTATAGAAAATTTATGCCAAAATTCAAGGAAAAAACTATCAATTGCCAATTTATCCGCCGTTGAATTTAACCAAAACAACTTACTCTCTGTAATTCCTAAAACTAGATAAAATACATCATTTATCATTTCAAAGTGGTTTCTTAGTTGGTTTTGTTGACGTCGCTGTAGGGCCCACACGTCACATGGTCTCTCTTTTTCTTATATAAAAGATTATACTTTTTTTCATATGAAGTCGGATGAATACTAACTTTTTATCAAAGTTATAGAGCTCAATGCGTGATAACTTTTTTTATTTGAGATCTTTTTAGATGCTTAAACATTTGTTTTAAGTTTTAACATTTTGAAATTCATTTTTTATTTTTTTTAAATGACCTAGGATATTGACATGGTATATATCAAAGTTGTAGCTCTCAATACGATCTACAACTTTGTTTTGACAACTTCTTTTACCTAATATCGTTTAGAAGCCCAAATATCCGTCTTAGATTTTTTTTTAATTTTTCAAACGACCTTGAATGTTGACATGATTTATAACAAATTTGTAGATATAAATGCGATCTACAACTTTACAGTTCACATATTTTTTGTGAGATCATTTAGAGGTCTAAATATTCATTTTAATTCTTACGTTTTAAATTTTTCGAACGACCTCAGGCATTGACATGGTCTATACCAAAGTTATAGATTGTGAGATCTATAACCTTGTGGTTGTAAATTTTTGTTTGTGATTGTTTAGCAACCTAAATATTCGTCTTAAGTTCTCTAATTATGAAATTTAACTTTTTGAAAATTTCAGATAACCTTGGACAGACACATATTTATACTAAATTTGTAGTGCCTGAAGAGATTTAAAACTTTCTACTTGCAAATATTTTGTATTTGAGATTATTTAGGAGCCCAAATGTTCAATAAAAGACAGTTTGACTAAAAAAACTAAAGACATGTGGCGTGAACCTGCCACATCAGCCAAATGATTAAAAAACTAAAGACACGTGGGGCGAACCTACCGCATCAGCCAAAACTACCATCAAAACAACTATGAACTATGTAATAAAAGTGATATTGGCCCCGTTCGGCTGGAATTATAAGCCGGCTGAAAAACACTGTTGACTGATTTTTTGTGAGAGAAAAATACTGTTCCGACTGAAAAAAGCCGAATAAGACGGATTATATTATTTTAACAGTGGGGGAGATGCTGGGAAATGGTTTTGCGTTAGAAAAAAGGAGCAAATGGTTGTACGCTCGCCGCCAGCATGTTAAGTCTGAGGAAAGGATCGCATGGTCACCAAATTC
Organism: Saccharum hybrid cultivar R570; assembly: GCA_038087645.1. Lineage (NCBI taxonomy): Eukaryota > Viridiplantae > Streptophyta > Magnoliopsida > Poales > Poaceae > Saccharum > Saccharum hybrid cultivar. The sequence continues at coordinate 3,278,883 of JAQSUU010000190.1, read as the reverse complement.
ACAACAGGTTTGACTGGGTTCAAACTGGATGTGGTTGGAATTGGTTGACAGGTCTGATTGGGTCAAACCGGATGTGATTGGAATTGGTTGCTACGTCTAGTTGGAGCTAGATTCTAATTGGTTCGACTGGGTGTGGTTGAAACTAGTTGTTGATTTGGTTAAAACTATATCCTGCCTAGTTGGAACTGAGTATGGTTGGAACGATTGTTGCAGGGTCTGGATATAACTAAGTTCTGACTGATTTCAAATAGGTCTAGATCGGACCAGTAGTTGCTAGTGTAATTCTAACTAGATTCTTACCGTTTTGAACTGGGTTTCATTGGAACTAGTTGTTGCTAGTCTAGTTTTAATTGGGTTCTTAAAACATCTCCATCGGATCCCTTTTCCCTTGTAGGATAAAGGGACTGAAAAAAACATAAGTTGTGATTTTAGGGGAGTGCTACCCTTTATTTAGATGGGACTCACTTGTCATGGTATAAACCTTCTTTTCTCTCCTCTTTTTCCTCCTCCTCTCTCTCCCTCTCTCTGTCTCTCGGCATCATCCTCTCTTGCCCACTCAATCTCTGAGCTTCGACTCACTCACCTCTAGCGGCATACACCGACTGTCAGCCATCCTGCTAAAAGGATCTAGATGACTAGTGTGTGTGGGTGAATAACCTATAAACTTTTTCTTTACAAAGAGCACAACCACTAGAGCAATGTTGCTAGTAAAATAATGAATCCTAAAAGTCACTACTTGCTCTAGCTCTAGCTCAGCCAAGCAAGCCCCTACACAATTCTAATAGCAATTGGTTTCTAATCTATATCACAACAACACACAAGAGCTACTAGCTATACTAGAGAAATAAACTAGCAAAGCAACTAAAACTAGTTACTTAACTAAACAACTAATACTACTCAAGCCAATACCACACACAAGCACAAGATATGAAAGTAATGCAAGTGAGTAGTAGCAAACCAAGGAGGGCAAGAGATGTACACAAGATTTATCCATGTAGTTTAGTTGCTTGCCGGCAACTATGTCCATGTTGTGGAGAATCTCCAAGTGATGATTTGTGCGCTAACTAACCACTCAAGCTAGACCCAAAACTTGGGCGCCGCAAGAATTAAGCACAAGGTGCACTCCAACTAACCATGAGCATTACACTAAAGTTGATCTTCGTGATCTCCCACTGGAACGAGCACAAGAGCCCCTTGCAATTGGTTGATCGGAGACGACAACAATCACCAACACCCCCTCAACGATCTCCAATCCACTGAGCTATCTAAGTGGCTGGAACCACCAAGAGTAACAAGAAAACCAAGGCTTAATTGATAAACTAGTGCCACTAGATGCAAAATCAACAAAACAAATGCACTAGATCTCTCGCAATCTCACTTTGGATCAACCACAAGCAAGAAGATGAGTGGGAGCTATTCTTGGAGGCTCACATAGTGTTGGGATGCTTAGAATGCTAAAAGAGCTCCCATGGTGCTGGCCAACACGCTTATATATAGAGCCCCCAAAAAACTAGTCGTTGAAAAGCTCCTGGTAGGCTGCTACGTAGGCATCGGGTTAGTGCAGTGCCCACCAGATTAGCACCACCGGACTAATCTCTATCGCATCCGACAACTGATATTTAATCTAGGATTTAAACTGTGTAGTGGATAGTCCAGTGCGCCACTCAGTGCAGACATCAGACTAATCTGATGCACCCCCGCACACAGTTATAAGTCAAACTAGCCGTTATAGCCCTAATGGCTAGTGTGATGGATAATCTGGTGCTGCCAGTAGGCCCCACACCAAACTAATCCTTTACTCACCAGAGAGGTCCAAATGTGTTAAACCACCACTGGATTGGTCTGGTGCCTGGCACCAGATCATACTGTCAATCTACCAAAACTATCCCCTCTGTGAGCAGTGCCTACATATAGTCCGACGTGTGTTAGAGGGTAACCACTGGACTAATCCAATGGCCAACCCTAGCCATTGTTAAGTCCCCGGCTGCACCGCTATAATCTAGTGACCACCCCCTAGGGGCACCGGACTAATCCGGTGAATGCAGAAAGACAACACTAAGTCACAAAACTCGCAAGCGTTCCAAATCTGCTAACTCCAATATGTTCCAACATGAACATGAACATCTTCACCTTAGGTACAGAGTTAGCTTTCTAAAAACATTTTTCACTGCATCTCACCATGTCAGTAGGTCTAATGCATATGCAAAGTTAGTTCACACCTGGTGGCAGTTAGATAACCGATTAAGCATTAGAGTTCCCCTCTTATTAATAGTATGACTATCTATCATAAATCCGACCAAGCACTCTATCATGTCTCAGCTAGTGAAAACAAAACTCCTAACATATACCTTTACCTTCGGGCTTGTTTCCATCTCTTTATCTTTTCCAAATGTGAGCTTGCACCATTTTGATTGATCACCCTCCATCTGTTTCCAAGCCTTGCTCATCATCTTGGTGTGGACTTAACCTAGCTTAATCAACACTTAGCAAAAGGTTAGTCCACTAGTTGTCACTCGATTACCAAAACCAAACTAAGGGCTTTCACTAGCACTCACCAGAAAACTCCGGTGGTGTGATGAAGGCAACATTGGAGCTTAGGCTCCATGCTTGCACTTGGGACAATAACTTTGCAAAAGGATTTGAATACCACTAGAAAACTCTGGTGATGATCAAGGGGAAGCCCCAAAGAAAGCGGGCAGCCTTGGGACTGGGAGTTTTTGTAAGAGGTTTCGAAGCCATCAGATTCCTCCAGTGACCACCTGATAGGAAGCACAGGATAAAGGAGGTCCAATGGTTCACAATAGTTAGTCTCTAATGGCTCGTCCATGTGGCACCTATAGATGTCCATGCAGCTCGCAGCCCATTGGCATGGCATGAAGCCCGCTATTTTGGCCCAGCACAAGCCTGCCATGACATGGTGTTTCACGGGCCTGAGCTAGCCTGGCCCAATGCATAGCACCGTGCCTGGGCCACTACTTAGGCACATTGGGCGGCCTGATCCGGTCTGATATTTATAGGTAGGCACGATGTTGGCCCGGTGGCTATCGTGGCCTACAAAGAGCCCAGCACTTCCCGAACCCTAACTTCATTTCCCCCCTCTCCCCTCCTTACTGCCACACTTCCTCTCGGCTCTCGTGCTCGTGGTCGCTAAGTCACGAGTCGTGTGACACCTCGTGCCCCGCTCGTGCATGCTGGGAGCCCGATGCCTCCTACACGACCGCACCACTGGCACCGCCCACATCCTCGATGCCTCCTCCATGCCTCTCCTTGCACAACCACATTGCACGTAGCGGCGTCGAGTGTGGTGGTTGGCCTCAAGCGGCTCCTCCAAGCCTCCTATGGTCCTGTCCTCCCTAGCTCCCCTTCCCTCTCTCTCGCTCTCACCTATTTTCAAGGTTCCCATGTTGTGGGCTAGCACGACCCTTAAACTTGGCCATGATTTATGGACTGGCCCGGTGTCACATAACCTCCTAATTATGATGGCCCACAAGTACACGTCATTGCCATAATGACCTCTGACAGTTGTACTTATGTTCATCATAACTTAAAAGGACTGCTTTCCTCCGAACAGGATCCAATCACAGGAGTATTGCAATATTACAACAGTTTATTCAAAATATTCAACAGAGTAAAGTAGCGGAAGTCTTACAATAACTTAGGTTACAAACCAGTTTTTTTTTCAAATCTCAAACCTTATGTAACATTATTACAAACCAGTAGTAGAGAAGTATCATAGTAACTTTATTACATCACACAAGCGAGATGCCTTGCCCAAAGGCCACACAGTCTACTCATCGTCGCTTTCTTCAACCACGACGGTCATGCAACAAGGCTCGAAGCAGACTTGTTCATGAACCGCACCTGCAAGAAGGGGTTCAACAAACCCTGAGTACGAGAGTACTCAACAAGACTTACCCGACTAAGACAAAGACACCAAGGGCATGCTAGCTTTAGGGAATCAAGGTACGGGTAATCAAGAATCAAATTTTCTTTTGCAGAAAAGCTTACTAAGGTAAGTCCTTATCTTCAATATTTTACTTTTACCATTGATGGTTCATTAACCAAATCTAGGTGATCCTAATCTAGATCAAAGAAATTATCATCAAAACCTTACTTATTCTTTCTTTTAATTCCAGTTCTTAACTACGATGTTGGTGCAAGGCCAAGACTCTTTTCTCATGGAGCAACGACGATTCGAACCGCTTCATTTACCCAGCTGGGGATTCCTAACCACATGACATATGTAGAACCGAATCTAGCATATATCAACTCTTACCTGAATAACCCAAAACCAGAACGTGTCCATCGCCACCCGAGAGCACAGTACTCCTCGAACCCGGCCCAATTCTAGCCCCGAGGGTACACACTACTCTCGCCATCTCTCCACTCCCAGTGCGAGGTTAGACGTTCTCGTAATGGACTAACCAAAGTAAGGCTTACCCGACATGGGTATATGGCTAGTACTAATAAAAACTCCATGACGCGAGGGCCAACAACGTACGGTCCTTAACTGATAAGGCGGAAACAATACATTGGGACTCCTCTCCCAATGCACGTTAGCAGTGGCCAAACCACCCGCCCGATCTTACAAGTTCATTCGCATATTTCAATATTTATCAAGTATGCCATCATCGCCATATAAGCATTCATTTAAAAAGCTTAACTCATAAGCATAGCGAAGCATACTACGTATTTTCAGTAAAACAGGTATCAAGGGTGATATCGCAATAATCAAGGATGATAATGCAGCAATTGGGTTATCACTCAACTCCTAATTACTTAATGCAATAAACCATAATACCAGTGATAAAGATTTGTAAAACTCAAGGAAGGGTTTAAATGCACCGGGGCTTGCCTTGCTCTGACACGACGACTGACTCAGACTCGAGAACTCCACCGTCTGGTCCGGAACCCACCGACGATCGCTCTTCTCCGGAAGCTTGCTCGACGACTTCGGCTTCCTCGAAAGCGGAGACTACACGAATACATAACATACTTTAACATGATGCTCGATGATAAACATGATGCTTGATGATAACATGCCACGGTTATGATTTGAGTACAACTTCCCTTCACGGTACAGTCGCAAACTGAAAACCTACGAATTAGTAGCGACGATTTTCAGCGATACCAACTTTTAACCTAACAAGTTACTAACGAGCTCAATCATGAAATTAAGGTGCCAGAGATCTCCAAAGGGTAGTGACCTAAGGACATCACTCAATCAAAAGGCACACAACACTTAAAGTTCTCAAATTAACATTTATTTATTATTTAAATAATTAGGGCATAATTAAAAGTATTTCAAACTTTATCTAAACAAGCTCAAACTTTTTCTATGGATTAAGAACGATTTATAACAGTGTCATAATAAATTTCATAATTTTTGGATAAATAAATTAATTATTAAAATTCCTGGAAGTTGCATTTAATCTTTAATGGAACTAATTAATTCTACTGCACAAATTATTCAAATTCATGATTTAACATTTTTCCTAGATAGTTTATATATTGAGAAGCTTACACAAAAAATTTCATGAATTTTGGAACTCCACAAAATTTTTAATGAAATAAACAAATAATAGCACTATTCATTTATTTGAAAAAGAAAAACAAAAATGAAATCGGGCCGATTCTCTTTTTCTCCCGCGGTCCGGCCCAGCTGGTCGGCCCGCTCGCGCGCGCCCGCGCCCGCACGCGCGCTCGGCCCAGCCGCGCGGCCCAGCAGGCGGCCTGCCTCACGCGCGCCCGCTCTCCCTCTCTCTCTCGCTGACACCGCGGACCCACTTGTCATCGCCTTCCTCCTCCTCCCTCGCTCTCTCCCGCGACCCGGCCATGCCCGCGCGGTGGCCGGCCGGCGAGCGTTGCTTCGGTCACCCATCCAAGTGACCCTACAGCACCTACGACTCACCACGAACTCGTTTTAACCCCTAGCGGCTACGCTACAGCTCCGGGGAGCCCTTCCCGACGGTCATGGCGGACCGACCGCGACGGTGACCGGCGTCCCGGTGATGCAACGCGGTAGCGACTAAAGCGAGAGCATGGGGAGCATCAGGAGCTTACAGCGGTCGCAGCGAAGCCACAAGGAGGCGCTGGGAGGCGGCGGAGGGTGCTGGCCACGTGAAGCGGCTTGGTCGACGGAGTTGAGCACGGGAAGCGGTGGCTGCGGCGACCCAGGCGAAGTCAAGCTGGCTTGGGTGGTTCACGAGGTGCGCGAGGATGTGGCAATGCTGTTGGTGCGACTGGCGTGGCCGAAGATGGCCTGGTGGCGGCAGCGGCGATGGCGAAAACGGAGAAGAAAGAAAAACGACGGCGACCTCGACGTATTTATAGAAGATGGTCGCGGAGCTGGTCTCTGGAAGACGCGCGAGGTCGCGCTGGCGGTCCTGGCGCGTGAGAAGGCCGTGGAAGCTGGCCGAAACCGTCCGGCGTCTCGCCGACGCCCATGCCGGCCGGTGGCCGTCGGTGATTGGCTCAGCACTGTAGCATCCCCAAACTCTGAAATTTAAACTACTTTTTCAAATTACTTTCAAATTTGTATGGCAAATTGAAAAACTTCCAATGTATGAAATCTTCAGAATTTTAAGCTCTACAAGTTTTGTATTTAACACTTTTTCAAATTCTCACTGAATTTTGAAATTTGATTTTAAATTCAAAAGGGACACATTTTTCAGATTTGGTAAATTAGAAATTACTTTTGATTTTATATTGAAACTTCAAAATCTCCAAACATCAAAGTTGTATATCTTGACCATACCTACAACTTTGCTGTTAAAAACTTTTTCAAATTCAGCCTCCATTTTGAAATCTTAGTTTGGGGACAAAAATGAATTAAATTTGAAATTTGTTTATGTTCAAAATTGCTCCACATTTTACACTAAAACTTTGAAAACTCAAAACACCAAAGTTGTATCCCTTGAAAAGTTATACAAACTTGGTTTTGAACTTTTTCCCAAATTTTGCTTAGATTTTGAATTATTTCAAAAAGGGGTAAAATAGGGTTTTGAAATTTAGGGTTTTCGGAGGAATTTTCAATTGGAATTTGTTGCTACTTTGATTTGTGATTACTTAGTGATCAAAACCTCACCCAAGGGCATCATTTGGACCAACATGACATGGTTGACCAAATGCCACTCTTGGTTGACCAATTAGCTCTTGAAATTCTTTTACACTTCTCCCTAGATTTGAATTTAAATTTGAATCGGAAAACTCGTGACAAGTTTTGGGACTCCAATTCAAACTCAAATTTTGGAACTTCATTTTAGATGTTGTACTTGAGCTCATACCCTACACTTGACACTAGTGTGCAACACAGTCGCACACCTCAAATTACGCAGGGCATGGACTAAGTATTTGCGGTGGCATTCGAAATTAGGGTTTTCGGTTTCGGAGCACACCACTGAGAAACACATTCAACCTAGGTAAGTAAACTTGTTTTAGTTGATGCATAACAAGGTTAACCTAACAGGGATGCTTAGCAATGCATTATGATGACATGGCAGATTAATTAGCACTATAACACCCATGGTGTTACAGCCCTTCCCCCTTAAAGAAATCTCGTCCCGAGATTTAAAGCCTTGAGTTAAGTAATGGAAAAGGAAACGTGTCAAGCAAACACGTCCAAGACTTGTCTACAAACAGGTAGGGGTTTTCTGCATTACAAAGATTTTAAAAGGATAGGTTACAGTTTAAAGAAAAAAATTGCAACCTAGATAGAAGCAAAGAACTCCGAAAAATTCTCTAACAGGTAATCCTCCGATTCCCAAGTGGCTTATTCTTCTGAATGTTGATCCCATTGTATCTTGTACCATTTAATTGTTCTACTCCGGGTAACACGATCCTTTCGATCCAAAACTCGGATAGGATATTCAGAATATGTCAAATCAGGCTCAAGTTCAACCCCCTCCACATCAGCAACTTGATCAGGCACTTGAAGACACTTCTTCATTTGTTATACATGAAATACATTGTGCACGGCTGACAGTTGTTCAGGCAGCTTTAATCTATATGCCACCTTCCCACATTTTTCAATGATTTGGTATGGTCCAATATAACGTGGTGCGAGCTTGCCCTTGACTCCAAATCTATTAACTCCTTTCATGGGTGACACTTTCAGATAAACATAATCTCCCACTTTAAACATCAAGGGTCTACGCCTTTTATCTGTATAACTCTTCTGTCGAGACTGAGCAACTTTTAAATTCTTCTGTATCTGCCTAACCTTTTCTTCCGTTTTCTTCACCAGATCAACTCCATAAAACCATCTTTCCCCTGGTTTTGACCAGTTCAACAGAGTTCTGCACCTGCGGCCATACAATGCTTCAAACGGTGCCATTTTGATACTCTCTTGATAACTATTATTGTATGAGAATTCTGCTAATGGTAAACATTCATCCCATTGATCTTGATAGGTGAGAGCACAAGATCTTAACATATCTTTCAAAATTTGATTTACTCTTTCGGTCTGTCCCCAAGTTTGTGGATGATAGGCTGTGCTGTAAAGAAGTTTAGTACCTAATGACTTTTGAAACTGTCTCCAAAATTGCGAAACAAACTGAGTACCCCTGTCAGTAACAATTATTTTGGGTATTCCATGTAAACTCATAATCCGAGCAACATATATTTCTGCATATCTAGATGCTCTATAGTCAACCTTCACAGGTACAAAGTGAGCTAACTGAGTCAAACGGTCCACAATGACCCAAATTGAATCAAAGCCTCTTGAGGTCTTGGATAACCCAGTAATGAAATCCATACTGATATCTTCCCATTTCCAGGATAGAATGGGCAAGGGTTGTAACATTCCTGCCAGCTTCAAATGTTCAACTTTCACTTTGCGACAAGTATCACATCTGGCAACATACTTGGCGATCTTAATTTATATTTTGGTCCACCAGAATCTCTGTTTTAAATCTTGATACATCTTATTATTCCCTGAATGAATAGAAAACCTTGTACTATGTGCTTCATCAAGGATGAGCTGACGTAACTCTGAAATCTTTGGGACCACTAGCCGGTTCTTAAACACAGCACATCTACATCATCAATACTGAAATCTGTCTGTTGACTAGTTCTAACTTTTTCTTTGATATGAGCTATTCCGGAATTATTTCTCTGAGCAGACACAATCTGATCTTTGATTGTTGATTCCACTGTGACATTAGTTAACTGACCTTATTGAATTATTTTAATATTCAACTTTTCTAATTCGTAACACAAACTGTAATTCATTGGCTTCACAGTCGTACAATTGCAATGATTCTTTCTACTGAGTGCATCAGCAACAACATTTGCTTTTCCAGGGTGATAGTGTACTTCCAAATCATAATCCTTTATTAGCTCAAGCCACCTTCTTTGCCTCATATTCAATTCTGACTGAGTAAAGATATACTTTAAGCTCTTGTGATCGGTATACATGTGACAAGTATTACCTAACAAATAATGACGCCAGATTTTCAATGCATGAACCACAGCTGCTAGTTCAAGATCATGTGTCGGATAATGTTCTTCATGGCGCTTCAACTGTCTCGAGGCATAAGCAATGACTCTGCCTTCTTGCATCAATACGCAACCAAGGCCAATACCCGAGGCATCACAGTAAACATCAAATGGCTTTTCTATATCTGGCTGTGCCAAAACTGGAGCAGTTGTCAAAGACTTCTTTAAAATTCTAAAAGCTTTCTCACATTCTAGAGACCATATGAACTTAGTTTGATTCTTCAACAACTCTGTGATTGGCTTGGCTACCTTTGAAAAGTCAGGTATGAATCGACGGTAATAACCCACCATTCCTAGAAAACTTCAGACTTCATGAACTGAGATTGGTGGTTTCCAATTTAGAATATCTTTCACCTTGCCAGGATCCACTGCTACTCCTTTGGCTGACAACACATGGCCTAAGAATTGCACTTCTCTTAACCAAAACTCACATTTACTGAACTTGGCATACAGTTGGTGATCTCTTAGACGAGTCAAAACAACTCTGAGATGCTCAACATGCTCTTCTTCACTTTTGGAGTATACCAGAATATCATCAATAAACACAACTACAAACTTGTCAAGCTCCGGCATGAAAACTGAGTTCATCAGATACATGAAATGTGCTGGTGCATTGGTGAGACCAAACGACATAACTAGGTACTCATACAGTCCATATCTGGTGGTGAATGCAGTCTTTGGGATATCTTCAGGTCGAATCTTGATTTGATGGTACCCTGATCGAAGATCGATCTTTGAAAATACCTTTGCCTCTGCAAGCTGATCAAAGAGTAGATCAATGCGCGGCAACGGATATTTATTCTTAATGGTTACTTCATTCAGCGGTCGATAATCAACACACATCCTTAAAGTCTGATCTTTCTTCTTAACAAAAAGAGCTGGACATCCCCATGGTGAGGAACTGGGTCTGATAAAACCTTTGTCACGTAACTCTTGCAATTGATCCTTAAGTTCTGCTAATTCATTGGGTGGCATTCTGTAAGCTCTCCGGGATATTGGAGCAGTACCCGATTTTAACTCAATCACAAACTCTACATCTCTGTCTGGTGACAGACCTGGTAGATCATCTGGAAACACATCTGGAAATTCACAGACTACCGGTATATCACAAATTTCCTGTACTGAAGTTGCACCTAACCTTTCAACTGTTCTCTTTGGGATAGGAAGTTGGATAAGAAGATGAGATTTATTATCTGGCAGGTTCAACCTTATAGTTCTGTGCAGTGCATCTAGAAGGGCTCCTCTTTGGTACATCCAATTCATACCTAGGATTACATCTATATCCTGTTTCTGTAATATTATCATTGAGGTAGGGAATATATGCCCACCTAACTCTATAGGTACGTCACGTACCATCTCCTTAGTACACAGTCGTCCCCCGGGCGACTGGATAAAGAAATCTTCTTGTGTTCCCACAATTAGAATGTCATGCTTAACAACAAAGGTGCGATTTATGAATGTATGTGATGCACCTGAATCAAATAACAGTACTACTGGATGATTAGCAACAGGGAACATACCCATCATAACAGGTTCTCCCTCTGGGATTGCACTTGCTTGAGTATAGAATACACGTCCAGTCTTCTTCTTCTCACCCTTACCCTTCTGAACATTCAGATTATTATTCTTGCTCTGAGGTTGTTGCTGTTGTGGTACGGGAGCTCTGGGATAGTTGGGATTGTACTGCCTTGGATACGGGCAGTCCTTGGAAAAGTGGCCTGGCTTTCCACAGTTATAGCAGGGAAAGTTATGGGTTACTGGAGTCTGGTTTTGAATACCAGGGGCATTCGGCTATTGTATAAATTGCGGGGTTGCGGCAGGACGGAAAAACGTCTGCGGCTGAGCTTGGTATTACGGTGGGCGATAAGTTAGGTAGAAATGGTTTTGAGGGTGATAAACAAACTTCTGGCGCTTCTTAATGCCGCCAGACGGGCTTGAAAACACTGGCTTCTTTTTCTTTGACTCTTTGTGTAGTCGGGACTTCTCTTCTGACGCAATAGCCACATTGACTATCTCATGGTAAGTGGCATTATAGCAGGTGACTAATGCTTCCTGGATTCTGGTACTCAAACCTCTCATGAAACAACTTTTCTTCTTCGCATTGGTGTTCACATATTCCGCTGCATACTAGGACAGATGATTGAATTTGCCCACATACTGCAGAACTGTCTGGTTCCCTTGCTTCAGTGAGAGAAACTCCTCTAGCTTCATGGCCATGACACCATCTGGGATATAATGTGCTCTAAAGGCTTCACGAAACTTCTGCCAAGTGACACGGTGGCCAGCAGGCCGCGTGGCGACCAGATTCGCCCACCATGCCCCTGCGGCACCTCTAAGCTGTTGTGCTACAAACACGGGCTTCTGGTGCTCCGTGCACTGTAAAAGTTCAAACTTCTGCTCCATGGTACGGAGCCAGTCATCCGCCTCTAGCGGCTCATCTGCCTTTGAGAACACTGGTGGACGGGTATCGGTGAAATCCACATAAGTGGTTTCCCCTCCATAGTTACGGCCTCGATGACCCTGATTCCCATTCTGATTCTGATTCTGATTCTGAGCCAACAGGGTAGTGGCATTAACCAGTGCGGCAATAGCTTCTGTCAAGGTGGGTGGAAATGGTGGGGGATTCAGAGTATTGTCCCCTTCCTGGGAAGTTCCAGTACCATCCATCTGTTGTACACAAACCATATTTATTTACATCTCTTTATTGAATTAAAAAGCAGTTAGTACAGTACTTGTATACAAACACAAACTTATCTTACATTATTTCATTACAAACTTGCTCACAAGCAAGAAACTACCCACTAAGGTTCTTAGAAAGCAGGAAAGACTACTATATTACACAACCATCCATGTCAACACTTCACTCCTCATCATCATCGCTGATCACGATCACTCCATCCTCATTCTCTGGAGCACTTGCACTAGTGACATGACTTGCATCATCCCCACTTTCCATCATGGGTTCATCTTCTTCCGGATCTTCTTCCTCATTGTCCTCTCCATCAGGAACAATCACGGCACCGACATCATCTACTACTGCCTGGGGCTGATGATTGGGATTCATCAGATCATTTAGCCTATGGACTTCCTCATGCAGAACTGTGTTGTACTGCTCTAGGTGTGTCACATAAATCTCCAACTCACGAACACGAGCCCTGGCTTCTGTCTCCTTTTCCAGAGACTCATTCTGGAACTGTTTCGAAAAACGCATGTTGCGCTTCAGTCGCTCTACTTCTGATGTAAGCCTTGTAACCTCTGGTTCTGAATCCGGGTTCGGATTACGACTACTGCTTGCTCCATCACCTCTGGCGGCCAACTGATGATGCGGCACTCCTTGCGGACCCGTTTTCTTGTGAGGAGTCGTCTTCACACGTGCCATCCTAAAGCAAGATAGAATTAGGACGATAAGAACAGATAGAAGGGATCTAAAGGTTAGCATGAATAGGATCGAACCTTACTTAACCCAAACCACTTTAAAAGAGAAGGTAACTTAAGCAGGTTAATTAAACATGATGCATGCATCGTTCTTACAATTTAACAGAAAGATTTAAGTAACACATACAATCTTTATAACATAGGGCACTATACATGATACTTCACTACGAAGCTTTCAAATATGAGCTAAGGAAACTATAGAATAGATTAAGATAAGCAAAAGCAATTTGGACCCAAAATATCAATATTAAGTTTGTTTGACCCAAATCATTTTAAAGTTTTGCAAGGTAATACTACAATAACCCGAGTGATTATGCTCTGGTACCAGCTAAAATGTGGAGCAATTTTGAACATAAACAAATTTCAAATTTAATTCGTTTTTGTCCCCAAACTAAGATTTCAAAATGGAGGCTGAATTTGAAAAAGTTTTGAACAGCAAAGTTGTAGGTCTGGTCAAGATATACAACTTTGATGTTTGGAGATTTTGAAGTTTCAATATAAAATCAAAAGTAATTTCTAATTTACCAAATCTAAAAAATGTGTCCCTTTTGAATTTAAAATCAAATTTCAAAATTCAGTGAGAATTTGAAAAAGTGTTAAATACAAAACCTGTAGAGATTGAAATTCTGAAGATTTCATACATTGTAAGTTTTTCAAGTTGCTATACAAATTTGAAAGTAATTTGAAAAAGCAGTTTAAATTTCAGAGTTTGGGGGATGCTACAGTGTTGAGCCAATCACCGACGGCCACCGGCCGGCATGGGCACCGGCGAGACGCCGGACGGCTTTGGACAGCTTCCACGGCCTTCTCGCGCGCTAGGACCGCCAGCGCGACCTCGCGCGTCTTCCAGAGACCAGCTCCGCGACCATCTTCTATAAATACGTCGAGGTCGCCGTCGTTTTTCTTTCTTCTCCGTTTTCGCCATCACCGTCGCCGCTAGCTCCACCGCTCGCCGCTGCCGCCACCAGGCCATCTTTGGCCACGCCAGTCGCACCAACAGCATCGCCGCATCCTCGCGCACCTTGTGAACCACCCAAGCCAGCTTGACTTCGCCTGGATCGCCGCAGCCACCGCTTCCCGTGCTCAACTCCGGCGACCAAGCCGCTTCACGTGGCCAACACCCTCCGCCGCCTCCCAGCGCCTCCTTGTGGCTTCGCTGTGACCGCTGTAAGCTCCTGATGCTCCCTGTGCTCTCGCTTTAGTCGCTACCACGTTGCATCGCCGGGACGCCGGTCACCGTCGTGGTCGGTCCGCCATGACCGTCGGGAAGGGCTCCCCGGAGCTGTAGCGTAGCCGCTAGGGGTTAAAACGGGTTCGTGGTGAGTCATAGGTGCTGTAGGGTACTTGGATGGGTGACCGAAGCAACGCTCGCCGGCCGGCCACCGCGCGGGCATGGCCGGGTCGCGGGAGAGAGCGAGGGAGGAGGAGGAAGGCGATGACAAGTAGGTCCGCGGTGTCAGCGAGAGAGAGAGAGAGAGCGGGCACGCGTGAGGCAGGCCGCCTGTTGGGCCGCGCGGCTGGGCCGAGCGCGCGTGCGGGCGCGGGCGCGCGCGAGCGGGCCGACCAGCTGGGCCGGACCGCGGGAGAAAAAGAGAATCGGCCCGATTTCGTTTTTGTTTTTCTTTTTCAAATAAATGAATAGTGCTATTATTTGTTTATTTCATTAAAAATTTTGTAGAGTTCCAAAATTCATAAAATTTTTTGTGTAAGCTTCTCAATGTATAAACTATCTAGGAAAAATGTTAAATCATGAATTTGAATACTTTGTGCAGTAGAATTAATTAGTTCCATTAAAGATTAAATGCAACTTCCAGGAATTTTAATAATTAATTTATTTATCCAAAAATTATGAAATTTATTATGACACTGTTATAAATCGTTCTTAATCCATAGAAAAAGGTTGAGCTTGTTTAGATAAAGTTTGATCAACTTTTAATTATGCCCTAATTATTTAAATAATAAATAAATGTTAATTTGAGAACTTTAAGTGTTGTGTGCCTTTTGATTGAGTGATGTCCTTAGGTCACTACCCTTTGGTGATCTCTGGCACCTTAATTTCATGATTGAGCTCATTAGTAACTTGTTAGATTAAAAGCTGGTATCGCTGAAAATCATCGCTACTAGTTAGTAGGTTTTCAGTTTACGACTGTACCGTGAAGGGAAGTTGTACTCAAATCGTAACCGTGGCATGTTATCATCAAGCATCATGTTTATCATCGAGCATCATGTTAAAGCATGTTATGTATTCGTGTAGTCTCCGCTTTCGAGGAAGCCGAAGTCGTCGAGCAAGCTTTCGGAGAAGAGCGATCGTCGGTGGGTTCCGGACCAGACGGTGGAGTTCTCGAGTCTGAGTCAGTCGTCGTGTCAGAGCAAGGCAAGCCCCGGTGCATTTAAACCCTTCCTTGAGTTTTATAAATCTTTATCACTGGTATTATGGTTTATTGCATTAAGTAATTAGGAGTTGAGTGATAACCCAATTGCTGCATTATCATCCTTGATTATTGCGATATCACCCTTGATACCTATTTTACTGAAAATGCGTAGTATGCTTCGCTATGCTTGTGAGTTAAGCTTTTTAAATGAATGCTTATATGGCGATGATGGCATACTTGATAAATATTGAAATATGCGAATGAACTTGTAAGATCGGGTGGGTGGTTTGGCCACTGCTAACGTGCATTGGGAGAGGAGTCCCAATGTATTGTTTCCGCCTTATCAGTTAAGGACCGTACGTTGTTGGCCCTCGCGTCATGGAGTTTTTATTAGTACTAGCCATATACCCATGTTGGGTAAGCCTTACTTTGGTTAGTCCATTACGAGAACGTCTAACCTCGCACTGGGAGTGGAGAGATGGCGAGAGTAGTGTGTACCCTCGGGGCTAGAATTGGGCCGGGTTCGAGGAGTACTGTGCTCTCGGGTGGCGATGGACACGTTCTGGTTTTGGGTTATTCGGGTAAGAGTTGATATATGCTAGATTCGGTTCTACATATGTTGTGTGGTTAGGAATCCCCAGCTGGGTAAATGAAGCGGTTCGAATCGTCGTTGCTCCACGAGAAAGGAGTCTTGGCCTTGCACCAACATCGTAGTTAAGAACTAGAATTGAAAGAAAGAATAAGTAAGGTTTTGATGATAATTTCTTTGATCTAGATTAGGATCACCTAGATTTGGTTAATGAACCATCAATGGTAAAAGTAAAATATTGAAGATAAAGACTTACCTTAGTAATCTTTTCTGCAAAAGAAAATTTGATTCTTGATTACCCGTACCTTGATTCCCTAAAGCTAGCATGCCCTTGGAGTCTTTGTCTTAGTTGGGTAAGTCTTGTTGAGTACTCTCGTACTCAGGGTTTGTTGAACCCCTTGTTGCAGGTGCGGTTCATGAACAAGTCTGCTTCGAGCCTTGTTGCATGACCGTCATGGTTGAAGAAAGCGACGATGAGTAGACTATGTGGCCTTTGGGCAAGGCATCTCGCTTGTGTGATGTAATAAAGTTACTACGATACTTCTCTACTACTGGTTTGTAATAATGTTACATAAGGTTTGAGATTTGAAAAAAAACTGGTTTGTAACCTAAGTTATTGTAAGACTTCCGCTACTTTACTCTATTGAATATTTTGAATAAACTATTGTAATATTACAATACTCCTATGATTGGATCCTGTTCGGAGAAAAGCAGGCCTTTTAAGTTATGATGAACATAAGTACGACTGTCAGAGGTCATTATGGCAATGACGTGTACTTGTGGGCCATCATAATTAGGAGGTTCTGTGACACCCGGCCCGACAAACGGCCCATAGTGCCGTGCCTGGGCCAAAGGCTAGGCTCGTGGCCCTAAGAGGCATAGCCCGAGAGGCACGATGTGTCGTGCCGGCCCAACCTCCATCGGGCCATGCCTGGCACGGGCCCGTGTCTGGCTAGACTGGGACGACCCGTTGGACATCTATAGTGGCACCACTAAAATTCTCTAGTGGTAGGCACTAGACTTTCCTATGCCCTCTATCTAAGAGTAGCAAGCCACCAAGAACTATATTTGATGGGGAAGGCTATATATACCCCCTTGGCTAGCCATTTGAAGGTTGTTAGTGTTTGTTGAAGTTGTTAGGGAGTTAAGGCTCCATTCAAAATGCTCTAGCCACCAAAAGTGTTTAAGGAAATATTAGGTGATTAGTGTAGTACTCTACGAAATGCTAAGGCTAGTTAGACCATCAAGTTGGCACTTTTCTATAGGCTTAGGTGTAGCGTTTAGTGAGCTTTGCCCACCTCTTGTCACTCAGTGCTTGCACGCACCATCACATGTACATGTTGATGGTCCTTAACTCCTAAAATGAACTGTCAATTCTTGCATAAAAAGAAATAAAAAATCACATCCAACATAGTGATAGGACTTAGCGATAATTATCTTCACAATTGTTGGTAGATATTTGTATGCAGGTATACTTTGGCCAAACTAGAACAAATATATATGGTGAAATACAATTTTGCGCCAATTAGAAGCACATACAAGGATCCAGGGACCCATAACCAAAGCCACACTAACCAACTTAAGGTGGTGCAGCAGGATCCATGACCATGGCCCATAGGGAAACCACCTCACTAAAGATGGGCCTAATGAAAGCCCTAGTTTAGTTTTGGATAATTGATGAAACCTAAGTGTACTAACCTTTGTCATGAGTGATATGTAAGATAGGTTGGTACACACCAAGGGTGGAGCTAGATGATGGCACTCAAGGTGATAGAGATGGCCAAAGTGAAGATCAAGTGTTCCAACTTAGAAAAGAAGAAAGCGAAAAACAAAAATCAATGGAGATCAAGGCAAAGGTATTGATAGTGATTTTTGTTTCGCCAATCAAGACACCAGAGAGGGTGCGATTGGGTTTAGGATAGATAGCTGTACTATTGAAAGTCCTATGTTTGGTGTTGGTAATTAGTGACAATACCTAGTACTAACCACATAGCAAAGACATGTGTGTAGATATGATGTGGTTGGGGCAACGACATGGTAAAGCAAGGATCAAGCAATGGTGATGTGATCAAGTGCTTGTCATGATGGAGTTGGATGAAGGTGCAAAGCAAAATCATGATGCTCAAGGCAAAGGTATATGATAGGACTTTTTGGTTTGCATCCAAGACACCATAGAGGGTGTGGATGACATATGATACATAGCCATACTATGAAGAGGGGAATTCTCTTTGCAATTGAGTCTTACATGTGCCTCTAGGTGTCATTCTCTGATCATATGCATTAGGATCCAGTAAAGAGCTAACGTAATGCCTTGAAAAATGTTTATGAAAATGCTAACACACATGCATATGGTGATGTACACTTGGTGGTGTTAGCACATTTGCGAAGACGGTGGAGTTTGAGCGGTAGAGAGGGGTTTGGGGTCCTCTCTCCCTCCCGCCGAACTTGCGAAGCAGGATTCAGACGTTTTTGCGGAGATGAAACACTTATTTTCCATTGCGCCGAAGGATGGAAAAGGAGGCGAAGTCGTGGGAGTGTTTCTCACTGAGAACACTCGTCGGACGCTGGCCCCGTGAGCATCAGACGCTGACGTCAGCGTCTGGTGTACTCTCTGCTGAGGCGCGCGTAGGCGAGCATGCATCGAACGTGGCCCTGGTCAAGCAACAGACGCTGGATGTTAGCATCTGTTGCAAGCAACGCCAGTAGCTCTACTGGCCTCGGCGACGATAGACGCGGTGCGCGTCTGTTGCTTTCACGACGGACGCATCAGGTGGCGGAAAACCGACGTTTGGACCTTACTAGACCGCGTCTGATGAGCGTCGAACACGCGGACCTTTGAGCATCAGACGTGTCAGATGAAGGCGAAGACGACTGTTGGAAATTTGACTGCGCAGGACACGTGGCAGCTTAGTGAGCATCGGACACGGTGTGCCGCGTCTGTTGCAAGCGCGACAGACGCGTCTGGTGACTCGTGTTTTGGAATAACGTCTCTATTCGAAGGGGTACGTCTATATATATGTGTTGGTCGGCTTTGGGCTCTCTCTCTTGGCACTTTGACATTCTTGTGAGCATCTTGAGCTGAGCCAATGCCCTCACCCCTCTCCCCACTCATCTCCTTGCATTTGATTGCGATTCTTGAGTGAGATTGAGTGATTCAAGTGCATTGATTATTGCTTTGCATTTAGAGACACTTGGGGGATTGTTTTGCTGCGGGAATTCTTGTTACTCTTGGTGGTTGCCGCCACCTAGATGGCTTGAAGCAGCGGTGGAGGTTCGGCACGTGTTGGTGATTGTTCGTGGCCGGCTCCGGTGATTAGTTTGTGAGGGGTTCTTGTGGTTTCCTGGTGGAGTGCCGAATTCCAACTCTAGTGGATTGCTCGTGTCAAAACTTCTCACCATTTGGTAGGTTCTTGTGGCGCCTTTTGATAGGCTCGGTGTGTGATACCGATTAGCCACTGAACCACGTGGTATAGGGGGACACAGCGGGGACTAGCATGCCAGCAAACACGTGAACCTCGGGATAAATCTTGTGTCTCAATTGTGTTTGATCAATTGGATTTCATCCCAGTGATTGGTTACTTCATTGACTATTTTGGTATTCATTTTGGTTGGCTCAATTCATCGCCCCTCGGTGAAATCTATTCTATCTTTATCTTGCATTATAATTCAAGTACTTAATTGTTTCTGTTGCTAGTAGCTTGTGTAGCTCTTAGCTTTGTTTAGCTTTCTAGTGTGTTGTAGTTGGTAGTTGTTCTCGCAGTTTGACTTGTGCGGTTGTGTGAACCAAACTAGATTTGCTAACTGGATAGGTGGCTTGCAACACCCCTTAGGCTAGGCAATACTTGCATCTCGCTAATTGTTGTTACTAATCAACTTGTCTAGCACATTTTGTAGAAAGTTTTATTAGGCTATTCACCCCCCTCTAGCCATCAAGACCTTTCAACTATAAAGAGGGAAAAATCATGGTTAAAATGGTTATCAAGTTCCACTAGGTGAATTCATACTTGCATATGCATTAGGACCTAGTGTGCTAAATTTAACCCTTGAAAAATACTTTGAAAAATGCTAACACACGTGCACAATGGTGACACACTTTGTGGTTAGCACTTGGAAGTAAGGGTAAAGTTAATGGAGTTGGAAAAAGTTTGAAAAATATGAACCGAACTCAGGGTTAGGATGGGTCCGGACCATGGCGCATGGGTCCAAAACCTAACCCTAGGTTCACTGTGTGCTGGCTTTGGCTCCGGACCAAGGTGTGCGGGGGCGTTCGGACCATCCAGCATGAGTTCAGTTGGGGCGCAGGTGGTGACATGGTGTGCTGTGGTGGACTGGACCCGGTTTGGTTGAGGGTCCAGACCATGGCGTGGTCCGAAGAATTGTTTCGCGCAAAACAGAGAGTGACAAAAATGCCCTAGACGCTACTATTACTTGGTCCAGTCCCTAGGTCCGGACTCAGTCCGGTTGCATTTGAGGGGTTTCTGGAGCTCTCTGTGTAGCTCTAGACCCTAGGCAATGATGGTCCAGACATTGGTTGGTGAGTCTAGTTCGAAGCTCTGACAACAGAGCCATTGAATCCAATGGCTATGAGGACACGTGGCGCTCTAAGATTTGAAGTGGGGGAACCGGACCGGCCTATGTTGGTCTAGAGCAGGGTTCGGACCTCAGTCTAGAGGCCCTCATGGAGAGTAACGGTTAGTGAGCCTTTGGGGCTCTATAAATAGAACTTGGCCGGCTCTAGCTCACTCTCTTGGATATTTTAATCATTGTTGCATCCTTGAGAGCTAAGCTAAACCTCTCCCACTCATTCTCTTGATTGATTCATCATCCAAGTGAGTTGGGAGTGATCCAAAGTGCAATTTGCTTGAGTGATTGCATCTAGTGGCACTTGGGGATCATTGGAGCTGCGGTTTTCTAGTTACTCTTGGTGGTTGCTGCCATCTAGATGGCTTGGAGCAGCTTGAAGAGTCTTGGCACGAGTTGGTGATTGTTCGTGGCCACTCTCAGAGATTTATGAGGGGTTCTTGGGCTTATTCCCCGGCGGAGCGCCAAAAGCCACTCTAGTGGATTGCTCGTGACATTGAGCGCCCTCATCTTGTATAGGTTCTTGTGGCGCCCTTGTGTAGGGCTAGGCTTGTGTACGCCTATTAGCTCGTGAACCACCAAGTGAATTGGCCATCACAACGAGGACGTAGCTTGCCGGCAAGCAAGTGAACCTCGGGATAAATTGTGTGTCAATTGGCTCTTTAGTTTTCACTTGGCATTCATATATGGTAATTAAGCTCTAGCTAAGCATTGTTCTCTATTTGCTTACATGATCATTTCTTTATCGAGTGCTCTAGTCTTTTGGCTGAGGTTAGAGTAGTAATCTATAGTATAGACGTGGTGTCTAGGCTATCGTTTGTCTTTGTTTGCCGTGTGCCCCATTGGTTGCAGAGGTAGGCAGCAGGTGTGGACACCCCTGTTCATCCTTTGTAATCCACAAGGTTCAAGTACATCGTAGAGCTATAGGTTGGCACGACCCAACAGTGGATGCCTGTGCCTAAAGTAAGAGATTAGAGTTCATTCTTACCTTATTAGGTTCATATCCCATAAGTCCCCTCTCTACCCTCGCTTATCTTATTCTTGTTGTCCTTGGATGAACCTGTGCCGCAATAGTTTACTTACACGTTCACTGTTGATTCGATAGGCTTGGAATGCTCCTAGGTGAAAGCCACTTCAGTGCGCTTGTTGATTTATGTGCTATCGTTACTTATACCAACAGTACACTATGGACTTTGTAGCCTTGCAAGATCACATCAACCACGTTTATGGTGTGGCCGTCTAGGTTGTACTTCGGGAACGAGTGACTCGCAACATTTTGGCTAGAAACTCGACAACAAAGATGAAGAGGAGCGGTCTATGAGAAGGCCCTATGGAGACCCACTTGTGCGTGGGGAAGGCCCCTGAGCTCCACGAAGTTACCCGACTGGGAGCTTGGCCCTTGCGAGGAGCTCCAACGAGGACTAGGGAAGTGTGAGCTTTTCAATACCTCTTGAAAAACGTCTACATGAGTTCGCATCTTTATCTCATTTAAGCTTCCACACTTGTATTGCTTTCCTAGATTGTGTGCTTTACATTCCTAGTTTAGCTTGCTAGGTTACTGATAGGAATGAAAACTAGGGTGCAAAACTTTTTTGCGGTAGAGATATCAACACTTAGCAAAACCTAGCTGCATATGTATTTAGATCGAAATCTTGCATAGAGTTTGTTTAGTAGAAAATAGAGGCCAAATATTTTTAGAAAGACTAATTTCCCCTCTCTTAGGCATCATGGTCATTTCAATTGGTATGTGTCTTGTTTGCTCAATTTGAACCTTTGGCTTAACTGCCATTGAGCTAAATGTTATTTAGACTAGGAAGGATAGACACCCATAGGCCTCCGCACTTTGATGGCTTGTACTTCGCCTATCGGTGTGCTAGAATGGATTATACCTTGAAACTGTAGACTTGGACGTTTACAGAGTCAATAGGGACGGGATGAAACCCTTTTAAAATCCCAAGAAACCAACCTCTAGTGCCGAGAAAGAAATCCCCCTCAACCCTTGTGCTGGAATTTCTCTCTTATACTTTATTATATTAGGTTAAGAATAAATATACCATTACCAATTAGTATTTATTATATACTTTGTAACCAAAATATATAGGTCAAATTTGCATCATACGAAATTTAGGGAAATCAAGAATTCGATACTAAAGACTTACTAAAGATGGTGCATATAAGTCTCATATTCAAATGGGTACGGCAATTTTGAATTTTTCATGCCATGTCATGATGTAATAAAGTGTGTCCAATTTATTATCATGGATTTCTCACCAAGTTTATAGCAGCCTAACTATACTAAATAGATAATGATTAATTTCCCAGCACGTGACTGATGGCAGAAGCTTGAAATTTTATTCCCCAGAAGATGTTATGGCTATCCCCTTCATTTTTTTGCTATAGGATCGGTGAGTTCAACACCGTCGTCGTCACTGTCAGAATCGCTAGGAATCTCCACAACAAGTCGACGGCACTGTGCCTTGCTTGTTGGCACATTCTTCACGACTTCATAATTCAGACATTTCTTATCACAAGCATCAATAATGACAGCAGTATCTGCATCAATTTCTCCTTTAAAAAGCATCTCAGAGAGCTTTGTCATCACATTCTTTTGCAACCACCTCCTGATTGGCCTTGCACCATAATGCTGCAAAGAATATTGGACATGAACGGTGTAAATAGCAACATTCCCTATGTATGTATGTATGTTATAAGAAAGCCAGCTGGCCTCTTCATGCAAGGATGTTAGCAAGGAGTGCTATTGCTTACTGGGTCGTCTGACTCTGACAAGATGACATCCAAAGCAGCATCGCTTGCGGATAGAGTGATGCCCTTATTTGCTGCACGAGCAATGATGCCTTTCATATGAATGTTAGCAACCTCCCTCCTTTTATCTTGGGATAGTGGCTCAAATACCACAAGCTCGCTCAGCCTGTTCAGGAACTCAGGTCTGAAATGTTTCTGTGCCTGCAGGAACAATAATGTCATCATTTGAAAGAACTTATTGATTTAACATTCAGGACAAGGGATTGCAAACCTGCTTAATGACAAGGTCACGTGCAGCCTCCATTGTTTTTTCACCAGATATTGCTTCCATTAGGTACTCAGCTCCAAGATTTGAAGTCATAATGATGATGGTATTTTTAAAATCAACAGTTCTGCCTTTACCATCAGTCAACAAACCATCATCAAGAAGCTGGAGGAAAACATTAAACACTGCTGGATCGGCCTTCTCAATTTCATCGAAAAGAATTACACTGTATGGCTGTTGCCTGACTTTCTCGGTTAGCTGTCCTCCATCCTGATGTCCATGATAGCTTCAAGCAACAAAAAGTGAGTATAAATAAAGGTCAAGCGGAAGCCAAGTGAATCTTGCATAATAAGTTGCACAGATCGGAAAAACATGAAGCGAGTAAGACTTATAGCTGAAAGTGGAGTGATAATGAAATGATATAAAACCTGGGAGGTGCCCCAATGAGACGTAGCACCGAGTGAGTGCCAACAAATTCAGACATGTCAAACCGCACCAACATCTTCTCACTGTCAAACAACTGTTCCGCAAGAGCCTTTGCAAGTTCTGTCTTCCCAACACCAGTTGATCCCAAGAAAAGAAAAGAGCCTATTGGTTGGCCAGGTTGATCCAGACCAGCCCTTGACCTTAGCACAGCTTGTGCTACTGAATTAACTGCTGCGTCCTGGCCTACAACTCGCTCGCGCAATCTATCTGCCAGGTGCATTAACCTTTCCTTCTCATCCTGGTCAAGTGTATTGACAGGAATGCCAGTCCATCGACTCACAACCTGGTCAAGTGTATTGACAAGTTAATACACTACTTCCTCTTAATCCAAATATAAGTCATTTATTAGGACTGCATCACGGTCTCCGTTATGACACTAGATTTTTTTTTAAAAAAATATACTGTTTCAAATAGACAATTAATATATAGATGAAGCAATATCAACCATGTGTTGTTAATCTATATAATGTTTCATATATTGATAGCTCAAGTTATGTAAGTTTTCTGGAATCCTATCCTAGAACGACCTACATTTGGAATCTGAAGAAGTATATATTTTGTCAATCAGTGAGCACAAAATTACTCCCACATACAGATTGAAGTTAATCTACCATATACTTTTGCCAATAACAAAAACATATGCAGTTGTATCAAGTCACAGAGACAAGTTCAGTCTAATGCATAACAAACTGTGAAGTCATAATAAACATATAACCCACACATAAAACAAACACTGCAAATTTGATTCCTTCTACACCTCGCAAGATCATGTGCCAGTACATCTTTAGACAATTTCTCTAACCATCATTATTTTGTAAGCAAGTCCTAGAGTTACACTCCAAAAAGAACAGAGGAAAAGCTTGACCAGTTAGGGTTAAACTGATCTTATGGCTAAAAGTAACAAGTAAACTTCCATTTTAGAGGCCATGAGAAATTAAAAATGTCAAGCTAAGACAAGACACACGGAAAATTAGCCACATTTAAATATCTAGTCAATTCTACACTTTCTATCCTAATGTATTTTCGTAGATTCCTCACTCCATATATCAACCTTATTTCTACCTGAAAAATAAACAATTCCCCAGCAAGACATGCAATACTAGAGATTAGACTGATTATATATAGCACAGAAAATTTAAAAGAAATGCACAAGCTGTAAATAGTTGTTAATTGCTTGCTATGGCTGTATAATACAGAACACGATATTCAAGTGCCATACCTCTGTGATTTGGTCTGGTGAAACAATAGCTTCATTCGCGACATTTTCAGGGTGAAGATGTGTTGTACTTCCTTTCAATATGTTATCTCTTTGCATCCTTGCAGTGGCACATGCTTCATCAATAAGATCAATTGCCTTATCAGGAAATTGGCGACCTTCAAAAACATTAACAGAACCCATCAACATATATAATAACACCAATGGATTGTGTATAGTATTATATATCTGTATATGACATAGAACCGTATTACAGACAAGAACCATCGCTGTATGCCCTATGGAAGATTATCCCAATCCCAATGTCTCATTAAGTTCAAAGAAAAATGGTGATCATTTAGTCCAACATTTTTTTAACACACTCACAGTCTCATATTGTTTTTTTTGAACCTCAGCTCTTCATGTACAAGCAGTAGTATCTGAACTCACGCACTAACTCACCCACCACCACCACACACATAAACTCACACACGCACACCCTAGTGCGCAAACTAGACCTACACCAATATGAAGAGACTTGTACGTGGCTGAGAGGTATCCGAAGTCTGCGAATAGAATATCTATTCACAGCAATAAGGTATCTTGTCAACAAATATACATGTGATCAGTCAAATTCAATTATGCAAGAGCTGAAGCAAAATGGCAGATATAACCGAAATTAGAGATGAAACCATGTTTTGTGGTGATCACTACATGGTTAATTAATTAGTTATCATAATCAAAGGTAAGAAATAAGACGCTACTCTGAACGAGTTTGAGATCAACTTTCAACGGTGATAATTAAGCTGTCTGAACTTCTATCATGGTGTCACATCCGGCTAGAGAAAGCCTATTTTCTTGGGCAGCCATTAATCAATATTAAATCTTAACAATATAGTTTTACATGTTGATTTTGTTGGCATAAACAGCAAAATTGTGTTCTGACTTCTGACTCAGCTTTAGAGTGGTCCTGCTTATGAATGGGCTTACTTGTAGATCGAGTTTGTAGATCTGACCAAGTTTAATTCTCTATTTTTGGTCTAAATTTGAAACATAATGGCCAATCCAAACACCATTGGATCCAGGGATAACCAGGTCGAAGAATTATTGAGCTAGAGCTATAAAAGATAGGCCCAAATAGTAAGGGAAATTATTTTTGTGGTTTTGTCCATTTTATCACAATCATATCTACTCAGAACTCATAAATTAATTCCAAATAGTAGGCAAGCAAGTGATATAGAACTTAAATATGCAATTATGTTTATAGATAGAAATTCTTTTTGTGGGTTGTCCATTATATTGCATCTTGAAATTCTGTTTGTGGTTTGTCAATTTTATAGAGAAACATAAACATAAATATGCCAAATTCTGTTTTCTGATAAGTAATATGCCAAATTCAGTAGTGGGAAAGCAAGTGGTAGAACTGAGTATACCTGTAATGTACCGATTGGCAAGCTGGGCAGCTGCTACTATGGCCGCGTCCTGGATTGCAGCGCCATGGTGCTCTTCATACTTTTTTTTGAGGCCCTGAAGAATGTCGATTGTCGCCAGCACGCTTGGCTCCTGCACGTGCACCTTCTGGAACCGTCGCTCAAACGCAGCATCCTTCTCAACATACTTACGGTGCTCATCGAACGTCGTGGCGCCAATGCAGCGGATGCGGCCACGAGCCAGAGCAGGCTTCAGCAGATTGGCACCATCCATTGATCCACCCTTGGTCTGCCCAGCGCCAAGTAGCATATGCACCTCGTCGATGAACAGCACGACCTTGCCGTTAGCAGCCTCCGCCTGCTGGATCACCTTCTTCATGCGCTCCTCGAACATGCCGCGGTACTGGGTCCCGGCAACCATCGCGCCGAGGTCGACCTCCACGACACGGGCCCCAACGAGCGGTGCGGGGACGGCCCCTGCCGCGATGCGCTGCGCCAGGCCCTCGGCGATGGCCGTCTTGCCGACCCCGGGAGCGCCGACGAGCATGGCGCTGTTCTTGGTCCGGCGGCAGAGGATGCAGACGACGCGGTCGATCTCATCGTCACGGCCGATCACTGGGTCCATCTTGCCGGCCTCAGCTGTCATGTCCCGACCGTACTTCTCCCAAGTCGCGTCCTTCCCCAAAGGCGCCGCCTTTGGAGCGGATGCAGATCTTCCGGCGAGGCCCTCCATCGACAAAACGCCAGATGATGGACGCACAGAACCAAGTAGCGTAGAGCGCCGCGGCCTCATCAAACGCAAATAAGAGGACGACGCCCTGGGCACGACGCCGGTGACCGGCGGGGCTGCTCGCCCCACGTTCTGCAGCACCCTGGGTGCCGGGGCCGCGGAGGCGGGGGCAGAGACCGGAGGCGGAGGCACCGTCCCTGCGGCCGGACACGCGTTGGGCGGCGTAGCGGTGGCAGAGGCCATGGGCCGGTTCAAGACAACCGGATCTGCTGCCCTCTTTGCGGCCTGGGAAACGTGGCCGTGGCGCACCGAGTTGATGGCGGCGGCGGACGACGAGACGGCCGTGCAGCGGCGCTTGCCTGGCAAGAGCGGGGCCTCGTACGCCAGCCAGCCGTCATCGTCGGAGTCGAGGCGGCTGCCGCCGGCACGGCAGCGGAAGTCGTAGAAGTCGTCGTAGTAGTCGAAGGAGTAGGGCTCGCGCTTAACCCACTTGCGCCGCCTCGTGAGGCGCCCGG
The DNA here is from genome assembly GCA_038087645.1 of Saccharum hybrid cultivar R570. Classification (NCBI taxonomy): domain Eukaryota; kingdom Viridiplantae; phylum Streptophyta; class Magnoliopsida; order Poales; family Poaceae; genus Saccharum; species Saccharum hybrid cultivar. The sequence continues at coordinate 3,251,024 of JAQSUU010000190.1, read as the reverse complement.
TGGCGGCGGAGTCATCGATATGGTAGCATCGAGCGCCGAAGCCACCGTCCATGCCAATGTCGCGTCGGATGGTGTCCTCCAGGCGCGATTTGACGGGGTGTGGCAGTTGCGATGAGATGTTGCGGCGAGTGGGGTATATATAATGGCGAAATTACTTCCTCCAATTTGTGCCCTCATCGAGGAAATATCCAAAAATTGCGGCGCGTGCGGTATATAACGGCAGTATTTAATGGCGGATGCGGTATTTTTGGAATTCTATGAGACTGATTAAACGTAATATCCGTTACTATCGGAATTCTATGAGACAGATTCAACGTGTCCGTTACTACAGGGCGTCCCAAACGGTGGAGAAATGTCCAGCTGAGGTGAGTTGGTTACACAGAGGAGAAATAGCGCGCTGACCGGTCTCAGTGAAGATTTCATGTCACTGTTTTCAACCCATCGAGATTTTGGAAACAGAAGAATTTCATCCCATAAAACTCTCTCTACTCACATAAAACTCTTATCATCTCTTTTCATTAATATGACCCCACATCAACATAATTAATGTCCATAAAACTTTGATGAAACTCCATTAAAACTGTCCTAAGACACTCACTAGTCTTGCACACAGCCCCAGAAGCATCCTCTCTGTCTTGCACACAGCACACACCTGCGCTCTTAATTTTTTTTCTTTCGTTTATTGATTTCAAGCCTCCGGCTCAGCTAGCGATTTAATAGCACCGCTGAGGGAGGACGTCCTCGGTGGCTATCATGAGACCCAGATATTGTAAACAAAGTAAAGTGCAACACAGATTAACCTAGGGAAAGTTTCAGTTATATCCATTAATTCTATAAGGACACGTACAACGCGTCGTCTTGGCCCGTCTCCGTCTTTGCGTTTTTGCAAAATCACCTCGTTTTGGCTTGAAGACGCCACCCCGTTGCCTCGGCAAGGGCCCGTGCTCCGAGGCCCAAGCACCGGGAGGAGTTTTTTTTTCGAGAACGTGCTATAACACGTATTTCATTAAGCAAAATAAAGGAGTTTTGTTACACACAGGGTGAACTCACGGTAATCCGAAGATTACTGAAAATCATACCCCACACCCTTACGCACTCGCACGAGGTTGTAATTACATGAAACTATAACGACAAAGGTGCCGGTGCCGATGGGCTAGTTGTCCCCGTCGTCCAACCCGATCATATTGAGCTCCATGGTCACTGGGTCGAACTCCCCACCAAGAAGAAGTTGTAGCGCGTCATGGATGTAGTCTGAAAGCGGCTCCTGGAAGGCCGCCTTGTATCTGTGCACCGTGTCGGAGCCAACATTGGGGGATGGATCCTCCGATCCTAGCTTATTCATGAGAACACGCTGGGCCTGTTTGGTGACGTCTGCCTCGCGCGGTTCGGCGTCAATGCGCTCACTGCGCCGCAACAACGTAATGGGAGCCGACATTCGAGGTCTGCGCAACATCGGCGGCCCATGAATGAGGGGTGTCTGTAGAGGAAGACAGAGCCGCTCCTCCAAACTCTCCTCAATTGACAACGTGGCCGTAGCGACAGCCGGCATGGCTGGAGGGGATCTCCCCGCCAACAACATCGCCGAGGATGTTTTGCCCGAGCCACATATTTCCGGGCCTGAAAGGCAAAGATCTACTGCCAAGGCCACCTCCGACACGGCAAGAGCCGCGTCGCCAACCTCTACGTCAAGCCGACCCGTGTCGTTGACGTGCGACGAGGGGGCCTCAGCCTCCACCCCCGACGCCTTAGCATCCGCAAAGTTAAGGTGAACCATCGGTGGTGGCGAACGGGTGTCCACCAACCTAGCCTGAGCCCCCAGAGGGGCCGCAGGCGGAGTAGACGGGCGCCCAAGCGCGAAAGCACCCACCGAATGACCAGCGACAAGCGAGGCAACGAGTTCATCGAGCATCGGGTCAACCCAAGCGGGAGGGCCAGTGCCCTCGCACAATGCCACAGCGAGCGGATCGACCTCATGGGGCAGAAAGTGATATAGAAGAGGCCAAACTGAAGACAACAGTGGGAGAAGATGGCAACCTGTCCAGTCAGCTGGCACGCCCGAGCCGGAGCCCTTTGGCCTAGCCCTGTGCCGCCGACGTCGTCGCCGTCCCCCCCCCCCCCCCCCCCCCCCCCCCCCCCCCCCCCCCCCCGCTGCAGCAGCCCCAACACCGGGAGGAGTTGCGTTGTACAACTCGTCTTCTTGTCTCGACGGCGCGTGCGGATCCCGCGCGGACGCACGCGGATTTTGGCTTTGGACGCACGCGGGTGTTGTTGCGACTTACGCGCCAGAACCCACAGTTGCTGAAGGACGGCGCGCGGGATGATGCGTCTCGACGGAGAGGTGCTGCGGCGGCGTGTGCCCTCAAGTTCGACGATAGGCGCCAAATCTTTGTTCGCGCGGCAATCTTCTTCTCCACCGTCATCTCCTTCCCTGCATTGACCCCGGCTAGCCGGCTGCGCCGCTTTCCTCCACCGACGGTGAGCTGCGGTTGTCCACCGGCTCCCCAACCTGGCGACCTCCATCACAAGAATATGGTGGCCGGGGGAGGGGTCTGCCTTCGCCGGATTTGGCCATGGCGCAACGAATACGAATCAGGGTGCTCGGGCCCTCAACAATAGCAACAACATGAATGTAGACTATTGTGCTTAGAGTCCTGAACTGCGAGCTGCAGCTCATCGCAAGATCTGCCCCGGTGCTTGCCTCACGGGAAGGTAATGATTCTGAAATCCTTTTACTCTGGTGATTCGTAGTTCTTCGATAAGGCCAAATCTCAATGGATGTTGGCTTCATGTTTTTTCTTTTATCTAGTGAGTTGAGGGAAAAGTAATTCCTTCTGTTTAGTTGCAGTAAAATGTTTCATATGATGCTTTCTTAAACACATGTCATCTGATATTTGTTAAATAATATCTAGTGCAGCCACATGGTTTTCTTGATTCAGGAACAAGTTAGAATTATAGAAATTGAGATAACAAACTGTGAATTTAGTGGCTCTGAATTCAAAAATAGATGCAGGATGTTAATGTCAAGCTAAGAAAAATGAGCAGTAGATGCAGGCTGTTACTCTTCTCAAGCAAAATGAGCAATAGTAGCAGTCTACTTTGTTAATGGCAAGATAATTTTAGTTGAACTGTATTTTGTTCAAACTGAGGACACATATATCTGTAAGTTCAGTAGAACTGTATGCATGCTCATAGCTGATTAGCTGCTTTTACTTTCTCTATATTGACTCTAATATATTGCTAAGTATGCTAATTTCTGTCAGCTGCATTACTTTATTCTGACTTTCTGCATTATTTTGCATTTCTTGTTGCAGTGCTTTGAAATTGACATGGCCGGTTGAGAAGAAGTTGAGGAACAAGTTATTTGTAGAGAACTGCATGCTGTTTGCAATTCTGTGCACATTTCTGTAGCTAATGTCATTATTGAGGCTAGGCAAATCTGAAACAAACTGCAGCACTAGCTAGTGCGTGTGAGTGTGAACTGAAGCATTATTGTGTGTGAACTGCAGCACTGGCTAGTGCGAATGTTGCTCTTATTTATTCTTGATATATTTTTTTTTATCAAATAGCCACACTATGATATACAAATATTTATTTATAGTTGATCCTAGCTACATGTAGAGCATTAAACAACTAAGAGACAGACACCTGTCTGTAGGTTGTATGACCGGTCTTTATACCTGTCCGTATGGTAAATTCGAGGCGCTTATAGACAGATACTCGTCTATGGGTTGTACATGCCCTAAGTTAATTTCTAGGTCATAAACTTTTTATTAAGTGGTTAACCGTAGGTCTATGATAGCTGTTGTATGATGGGTTGGTAGCTCTGACACCGTTTCTGTGTGTCCAACAAGCAAAAATGGAAGAGAAGACAAATATAGACTCGACAAAGCTCATTTCTATAATAGAGGTGAAGCACAAGCCGAGAAACAACAGTGATTTTAAGAGCTCGGTGACCGGTAATGGTGGTGACGAGCATTGGAGCAGAGATAGAGCATAGGCACAGGTGTCATACTTGAGAGAGTGCAAAGGAGGGCATCATGGTCGGGGCTTAAGCATGAGCTCGGCGAATTTCATGCCTTGTTGCCAGCTGACTCCACATGCCACGTTAAATCTAAGGCCCAAATGATGAAGGGGTATGAATGGGGTGAACCGCTTTAAAAGTTTGTGAATCCAAAAGTTTAATTTAAGGGCAAACAAAGGGATATGGACCTGCGGCGAATCACTTAAAAAGTTTATAGGCCAGAAATCAACTTCTAGAGTTGATGGACTTAATTGAAACCTTGCATAAGTTAATGGACCTTTCGTGCATTTAACTATTGTAAAAAATTGTTTCTATAGTTAGAGGATCTCCAAAAGTTCCTAAAAAAATCAATTGGTAAATCCATGAGTTCTCCGTATGGCTAAAAAACGTTGGGAGCACATTTATTGAGTTTCTCCAATAGTTTCCAAAATCTAGCTCCTGAAATATAGGAGACAATTTTGCATCAACAACCCCAAACTATTTCCAAATAATGCTAATCACTATTATACTTTTTTCTCTTGCACATTTGTATTGGAAATCTTTTTCTATTCTTTATTCTTCCCCACGTTCTTCCACTTCCAAATTGGCCGACCGATAGGCGCACATATATTTCTGCGCGATTGGGTCAATTTTCCGAAAGATTGGGAGTTAAGATAGGGAGTTTAATGAGCAGTTTTTTCTTTCAGTATTGGCAAAAAAATCAAGATTAGAAGTGGGTTTTGGAAACTCTTGGAAATGCTTTTATATAAGCACATCTACTATATATTTCAGATGTATCATTGTTGTTGTTCACGTAATAGGTAATTTTATTATTATTTAATTTTAAAAAAACGTGAACTATAGTATAAGTTGTCCTTTTTAATGGTACTAGTGGGGTTGTATAAGATTGTCAACTAAAACAATCTAAAAATTTAGGCAGCTGAAATATAGCAACTTGTACAGTTGAAGGAAAGGTTATATGCGAATTTTATTTTACACCATAATCTATTCTAAAATTCCTAAAATGCTTTGTATTTTAGGAATTGAGGGAGTAGGAGTATCATTATATTGGACCCTGAGTACCCTTGTCATGAGGGAAAAATGTCCAAATGGGACGAGGTGCATCAAGCAGGCTACACAAGAGGCTTAAATGAGACGGGTACCTCATCTATTTAGTGGACAAGTCATGGCAAGATGTACTTAGAAACAAATTGTATTCGACTAGATTTTTTTGTAACAAACTAGAAAATGACATGTAAACAGATTAGGAATGATTTTTACAGACGCCTCCTATTTCTAATAAATGCGGACGACATAAGAAATTGTCTCTAACTATGGCGGGGAGCACTGTAGCTAACAAACCACTCCTAGAAAATCCATTTTTAGGGGTGGTTTGTTAAGAAAATCGCAACGGAGACGTATCCCTTTCTAGGGGCGGATTCCATAAGAGAACTGCCCTGGAAAATAGGATTTCTATGGATGAACGTCTTTATTGGACCGTCTCTAAAAAAACAAATTACCTGGGGCAGTTTGCTAATAGAACCGCGTCTGAAATATATTAACAAGGACAATGCTCTTTGTCAACCGTCTCTAAAAATAACCCACTACAAATACCCTTCTTCCTCCTTGCGACTATAGTTGTTCATGTCATTGTTTCACTTGGAGGTGAGAAATTTCAAAAAAAAAGAGGAGGGGGGTTTCGCCCTTTGAACCTTTGAAGGAGTTGGGTTTGAGAGGTGAGTGTATGCCATACCTAAAATCTTTTCAAAGTTCACCTTAACATTTATTTCACTAATTTTTGTTGTCATGTAGATCTAGATCTAGAGAGCCATGATGTTTGATAATTTTTCATTTTTGTTAGCAATTTAACCCATTTTTTGGCAGAACTTACTTGGTTCACATCAACTCTAGTTACTTTATATAGTTACTTTGTCAATTTTGGTTCATAGTTTTTAGATCATTTTTAACTCTAGCTCTAGGCCTAGGATTACAATAATATTTATACAAAAATTTGGTCAATTCCTTCACTAGTTATTTGTGAATAACTATGTCAATCCAACCTTTCTCTTCAAAGACCACATATGGATAGGTCATAGATGTTGTCGATGCGGGACCCACAGGGTTCCCTAATGATGTGACTACAAATCGTGGGCCCTGGCCTGGCCCACAAACTAGAGCAAGGAGAGGTGTAGCATCCACTACACCGAATCCGAGTAGAATAAATCAGACTAGCCGGATTCCTATGGAAAGTAACTTTTGTATCTCATTCAGGATACCTTCTTTGGATCCAACTAGGATCGTAACCGCACCACAACCTTCTCTATCGATATAAAGAGAGGGCTCGGGCACCCCTGTAACAAGAGACAAGATAACACAATCAATCCAACGCAAAGGCTAACGCCGACTGGACGTAAGGTTATTACTCGATCACGATCAAGGGCCCGAACCAGTATAAATCGACTGTCTTTGCATTCATCGTCGAGTTCTAGCACGTGCTGAAGCCCAAACAACTATCCTGGATACCCCCATGGTAGGCTATCGGTGGTCAAACACCGACAACTGGTGCGCTAGGTAGGGGCTTTCGGCACAATCGCAATCACGAGCTCTACGAGTTTCGACAACATGATCTTCCCAAAGGGATCAATCTTCATCTTCGGATCGTGGGTTTATGAGGTGGATGATGAGGGCAACCTCCAAGGACGTCTTGTCGAAGCTCTAGAAGCCCGTGAGGAACTCACTCTTCCGACGAAGCTTGCCGAAGATCTCGTCGAAAGGCTTACGGTGTCTGAATCGACTCGGACCCCGACGACAACAAGTCTCGACTTGACATCCGGATCGGATTCCCTCTTGGAGTCCTATCTGGGTTCTTTTAAAGATAAGCCAAGTTCTTTTCCAATTGGACTCTAGAACACAACATCAACTCTACAAGAGATCAATTCGAATCTACTTCAGTTTTCTTCCAAGAAGTTGAGTCGCCTCCCAATCGAACTTAACAACATGGCAAAGACGTATCAAGATTTACTCCAAAATATGGCTGGCCGAGCGCGGAGGCTACATCTTATCGGGGCACAAGCAGGTCTCATATTAATTGTAACATCTAAAGATTGCCTAGTCCACTGGCTGGGTACTTGTTCCTAGAACAACAATGCCTGACTAGTTGAAGATATCACTCTACCCTACCAAGAAGGTAGTGTGCTCCGCGATGCCAACACTCCAACTAAAGTCGTCAGCAACTACAGCAAGGCGAGCCTGGTGCCAGGCCGAGAAGCCTTCATGATTTGGCGGCCACTACCGATGCCACCTACTGCACCCGATATCAGATCTTCAGATGAATTAGAATCAAACATATCGCCCAACGCTCCTAAATACGATGGCGAGTCTGAGGGCCAGAGATGAGCTAGAAAAAGAAGGAACAAACTAAAAGAAGGCCGTAGACACCATGCCAGGCAACGAAAAGAAGCATAGGACGCGTACAAGATAGAGCTGGCCAAATACCATAAGAGAAAATTAGAGAAAGAAGCCGAAGAAAGGTGCACAGCCAGAGTACACAGAGCTCCTTACGATAAAATACGGGAAGCACTAGAAGAACTCAAAGCAATCTCACATCCCAACGAGGAACAAGAACAACTCCGAGAAGTTCTCCGGACAACAACCTTGAGAGTGCATGGTGGAAGAACTCATTCCAGGCTTCCCGCTAGAACAGCATCGCATGAACAAGACGCGCAAAGTCAAAGGAGGTCCGCCTTCGAAAGACTAGGACCAAATGGGAGCCAGAATCGAGAGAAAAGAAAAGACCACGCCCAGAGTAATCAAGTCGAGTGTTCGAGAGAAGAAAGGAGTAGAGCATCACACCGCTCATCCCACGATTTATTCCTAGGCTAAATAATGGCTGGTAGGAAGAGGGAGCTGAGTCAGAACACAGAGAAGTCAGAACGCACGATAAGTTTTCCTGTTTTTCAAGGTGACTTGCTTTGGTACAACTATCTCACAAGTTCAAGTCATCAAACCGCTCCTAATATGATGGGAAGACCGAACCAAAGCAGTGGCTTAGGATCTACTCGCAAAATCAAACTAGCCGGCGAAGATGACGATATCAAGGCATTATTCTTTCCCATGGCCCTAGGGAACATGTCCCTCCAATGGTTCGATAAATTGAACCTGGGGTCAATTAGAGGTTGGGAGGACTTGCAAAGAGCCTTCTGCGAAAACTTCACGGGCATCATTACGCACCCCATCGCACATATAGAGCTAAAAGGACTCAAGCAAAAGGGAGGTGAAAGCCTCAGAGATTATTATCGTCATTTTGGTGAATTACGTGCCTAGGTACATGACATCACCGAACGAGAAGTGATTGAAGCCTTTTCCCACGGAATCATGGCTAAATGGCAGTTTCAAGATTTTTGCATAGAAAACCCAAGGAATAATGAAGAATTCAGATGCGCAATAGAAAAAATGATTATGGCTAAAGAAAAGATGAGGGAAAGATTTCTAGACAAAAACAACCGAGAAAACAACAGAGACAACTCGGATCAGAAAAATTTTCTAAACATGGGACATCCAGACAAGAAGCGCAGACCAGACAACACCGTCGCCATGGCCAACAAGACAAAAAAATTCTCAAAATTCAGGAGGTTCGAAGACATTGAGAATATGCACTGCATATGGCACCCTCAAGGAAACCACACTATAGGAGACTGCCGAATCTTCATTGATCGGTATACAAGAAAAGGAAAAAATAAGGATAAACAAGAGGATAACAAGAAGAAAGATGAAGACAACACGAAAGATAAAGGATTCCAGTAGCTAAAGGGAACAGTTGCAATAATCTTCTCTGGAGTTTCAGGTTCCAGAAGCAAGCACCAAGACAAGCTGGCTCTCCGCAGCATCATGGCAGTCGAACCAGCCGTCCCAAGGTACCTAAATTGGTCACAGTACCCAATTTAGTTTTCAAGAGAAGATCAATAGACTAGCGTTGGAAATGCCAGCCTATATCCACTTGTTGATGCAAAAGTGGATCTGCAAACATAAAGGGCTAATACCCAATCCAATATCCAAAGCGTGCCAGTCGATTTGACTTGTTAATCGACAAGGATGATAACTCAAGTACTTTGGTCCTAACAATAGCGATACGCCCGGAAGTCACGGCAAAGAGGTACTCACATGGAACTCGAGGATCGTCGAAGGTCGCACTAAAGCGATGCAGCTCGTCGAATCAATGAGAACTCGTAAAAAGAAAAATATACAAATTGACGAAGTCGCTGAAAAGTAAGTAGATGAAAATAGGAGTAAAATTGGTTTGATATTGATTGATTTTTTTACATTGTCCCTCAGTCTATATTTATACCATGATCTGAAGAAACATAACCAGACACGACTAGGACACCGAGTCCATATCTAAGGAAAAATGTGACTCTTACATGAATCATACTCTAAAAAATATAGAAAAGGAAAACAACACCTATCTACTTCCTTGTCCGCCTTAATTACGATGAAATTTTCATCGGTCTCCTCTCCATCGGCATGCTTTCTATCATCAAAAGCTTCATCGACAGTAGTCTTCAGATCTTCCTTCATCAGCATCGGCAATAACATCTCCGATCTTGTCAGCAACGCCTCTAAGTCTAAGTCAAACGACAACTTTTCCATCAGTCACCACCATTCATCGGCAACAATCCTCACAAGCTGATCTTCATCGACACCCTTCTACCAGCGTAATACAATAACTTTCCTTCTACTGATTAGCCCACTCTGATCATTTTGACATATGCCAAAAACGGTGTCAACACATGCCCCCCCAATTTCGGAGTATAAAATCATTAATGTTTTGAAATTTACTCCAGACAACGATTGCCTTTACCCAATTATCTAGCTCATCCTCCAAGCATGTCATAATCTGTTACCAAAACCCAATCGAATCTAGCCCTGATTCACGCGTCTCAATACATATCGCACAATCTTCAATCACTCTCGTTCCGATCATGGTTAAGATATAAAAGCAATAGTCCATTGGCAAGAACCTAATACAGTACCGCTGCCGATCTTGGAATTAGAATATCATGTACACCGAGATTTCTTTCGAGTCATGATTGCTTGCCATCAAACCACCTGCACAATCCCTTGATTATCGTGCGAACAATTACCATATCCATCTAAACCACCTCAACCTACATGCGCGCGGCAGAGAGGTAAGTCTAGACTGCTCCCATTCCAATCGGCCTATAAATACATCTCTCCCAAATGCTCGTCTTCTACCCTTAGACTCTAACCTTCAACATCTTCTCTCTCCGGCGGTGACCCCGACGAGCAACCGTGCGACCCCAACCAGCAAGAACCTTCCCCAGCGACAACCTCGAGTCTCCAGCCATGTCTCTATCCTTCTCAAGATAATGGCAATCAACTTTGATGTCCCTGTGGTTTGTTTCACCTTCATCCCCTTTTACTGCAATTCCTTTTGCCCTTGCAAGTTCATATAGTTGGTGATTTTCTTTCTCTTTTCCTCTGTTCTTTTGATCCTCCAAACTTAGGAACTATGCAACAAGCTAGTCATCCCAACTAATCTGCCGCACATCCAATGTTTAGGTCTAATGGGCAACCCAGATCCAACCGATTTGATCAATGTAGAGACTAACAGAATTCCCTTTAGAGGCCAGAATTTCTCTTTAAATTTATGGAAGGATACCTTCCGATCTTGGCCTAAAACCACCAAGGGGTGGAAAGATTGGTATCTGAGGGTAATCAAGTCGATGCAAGTGTACTGGGCAGAGCGAAAACTAGACCAATGAATCAAACTGTCCATTGTCGATATGCAAAAGAATGAGTCGATGATGATTGCTGCCGCTTATTTCTGGTCAGACACAACAAATACCTTCATGTTTGGACACGGCCCAGCTACTCCCACTCTTGCCGATGTATACATGCTCACCGGCTTAGATATTTCAACTGCCGATGATGCCTCCGTTTACGGCAGAAAATCTGAGTACAGGGTGAATACCCGTAACATCGGTGGTTGGACAGGGTATATCCAAGAATACAGAAAGACCGGGACAGTTGGTCAGAGGGAACACACCACATTCCTAAACATGTGGTTAGAAAAATTCATTTTCTGTGGTCGATCGATAGGGCCAACCAATGCTTACCTGCCCGCAGTTGAACTACTGGCCAACGGTGTAAGGTTCCCTCTTGGCCTATATCTCCTGAGCTCCACTTATCACCTCTTACATCAAGTGTCTTAGAAGCTTCTGCTTGGTGAACCCATCGGCAACTTAGGAGGCCCGTGGTGGTTCATTAACATGTGGCTGAATGCCCACATGCACAAACACTTGCAATAAGATTTCTTTGCTCAGCAATTCCCGTGAGATATTGCCGAAGACTATGAACTTGGAGATGAAGAATTGGCAACACGCCCACCCCTCAATTTTGGTGAAGCCATAATAGTTCTTCCTAGGACAGAGGCCAACAAAGACCAGATCGGCTGATTTTTCCAAAGCTTTTACAACGGTCTCTCCCATGATCATTGGGCCTAGATGCCCTATATCGACGAAGAAGCCAGATTCTCCCTTCTCTTCAATTTTGCCGATGATGCCTTGAACAAGGATGATGAACTTATGATGTACATCATTACTCTCTAGGCAATCCTAGTGAATACATTCGGTAGTGGGAAGAACACTAACACCACCTATGAATTCTACAATCCATCGGCAGTATCACGTCAATTGGCCTTTGGACAGCTGCCAATTAAACTTTGCTTTGCCAATGTGATTAAGCCGAGAGAAACAATCACCAGCAGATCAGACTGGAGCAAGGTAATGCGACTCTCCCCTGATGTTGATACTACAGATGTTGATCTGTCCACCTAGGTGCCAGCCTCTTTCATCACTGAATCATATAAGTTATGGTGGCAAGAGTGGAAGGGACAATTATTTGCAGCATCTGTCCATACATACCGGCATCTGATCGACCCTGAGCATATCATACCTGATGACGCAGTAAGTTTCTTTTAACACTAGTTTTTTTCTCCACTTTTAATTTCATCGGCAACTAATTTTATTGTGATAGATCGATGACCCAGCACCATCCACGAGCAGAAGTGGGAGACCCTTTGACCTTCGACCCGTATCCCCGATATCACCGATCGGCTACAATGCTCCTACCCTGGCTATTCTGACTCATCAGAGAACTCGTACGAAGAAAATCACTACCAAGCCAAAATTGGCTAAGGCTAGGGCCACTCCATCAGCTGCCACTGCAACCCTGATAGAAGCGTTCAAGGTAACAATCCTATTTATTCCAACCCATGCCGGTCTCAGACCGTACTGACACTAATTTTCAGGATGCAAGAACTACAACTGGATCATCATCGGCAACTCCTCTTGCATCAAACACTACCATCTCTGACAAACCTTTAGAGGTATTCCTTCAACTCCACATTTAACTTGTTAAATATCATATCTTACACCTGTCTTGCAGCAACAAACAGGTACATCGACAAGTGTCCCAGATGTCCAGCCTTCACAACCAACAAGTGCCGATGCCCCCTAGCCAACCATTGCTGAGGCCCAAACAAAGCACAAAGCTTCAACAAACACCGAAGCACAGCCAAAACGGCAGAAGTCCGTACCGATCCCAACACCTTATCTAGCACCTCCGAGCCAACCAGAACCGGCTGATGCAACTGAGCAAGCAGTCGATCCTTCTGCACAGGGCACGTCATCGGCCGTTGTATCCCAAGGACCAATTACTGATGAGACCATAGAGGAATTGACATTAGTCTTAGCACCAATTAATCCTGCAGCTGAAGACATCCCATCGGCAGGCACAATCGATCCTTCACATGGCACACTCTAGATTGCTTCCTCCAGTCAAAGACAAGAAATTACCTTGAAGCAAGTAAGCCAACTGATTTAGCCAATTTATAATATTCATACTTATCCTCGACTGACCCCTTTTCTTCTTTCAGGAACAAGAATCTCAGACAGTTTATTCTCCTTTGCCATTGATGTTTCTGACGATGAGGGGGAGGAGGCAAGCTCTACATTCGCATTGGGGACAGTATCGGCAGAAGTCAAGTCCAAGCTAGAGGCTCTACTGAACTTGTTGCAGCAAGACACCGCCTAGTTGGTAGATGATTCAGACCCTGCAAAAGCAATTTTCAAAACAATCCATGGCCAGGTCCCTGCCAACATCGAAGAGGCACTCTTCCCAGCAGCCCACTTAGAAAGCCGACAACTCCAATATCAGAGGGCTGCTCAACGCATTGCCGATAGAGCTGCTCAGGCTCAGCTTAAAGAAGAGATGCTACAATTGAAGCAGACCACTGATGAGAAGCACAAGAACATCGGCAGTTTGAAGACCTCGGGTGCCGAACTTAAGCAGAAAATCTCAGACTTATTGGCAAAGAGAATGGCCCTACTGGCTGAACTGAAGGATGTAGAGGCAGCTCTAACTCATGCCAAGCAGGAAGAAAGCCAGTTACCCGATACTATCAAGGCTCTCCAGCAAGAAAGAGATATCCAAGCTCGCAAAGCCCTGGCGGTGAAGAAAAAACTTAAGCCAGTGGAGGGTGCCATCGATGAAGATATCAAAGAGATAGAGGAAGCCGATCAGATTCGCCTGCGTGCGATATCGGCCATCCAATCTTTATTAAATTTGTAAATCCTATTTATTGCATCGGTGCTTTAGGAAACACTGATACCCTTGTCTGATTTTGGCCGATAGGACTGTTATCGGCACTTATGCTTTTATGCATCCATCCAGATACTAGGGTAATATTTCTTTAAATATTTTCCGTTTAATGCTCTGGGAAACACAACCGCTTCGAGGGTTTCTAGAATGTATGTGTTGCTAGGAAGAGATTGATTTATCCGATAAGGACCTTCCCAATTAGGAGACCACTTGCCAAACTTTAAACTTTTAGTCCCAATCTGTAAAATCAATTTCCAAACCAGATCTCCGTCGGCAAACTCCTTTACCTTCACCTTCTTGTCATACCATCTGATTACCCTTTTCTTATTTTCTTTGATGCTAACTAAAGCCCTCAACCGATGACCTGCCATGTCTTCTAACTCGTCTTTCATAAGAGTATCATAGTCATCGGCTGTCAATTGATCTTGAGAAAATATCCGCTTAGAGCCAGTTTTAATTTCCTAAGGCAATACTGCATCATGTCCGTATACTAACTGATAAGGCGTTACTTTGATTGCGCCATGACATGCCATCCGATATGACCACAGGGCCTCATTCAATACTATATTCCATCGCTTAGGATTTTCTTTAATTTTGCGCTTAATGAGTTTGATAATTCCTTTGTTAGAAGCCTCAACCTGACCATTAGTTTGAGCATAATAGGAAGAAGAATTCAAAACTTTAATCCCCATACCAATAACAAACTCATCAAATTCTCCTGATGTAAACATAGTACCCTAATCGGTAGTGATAGTTTAAGGAATACCAAATCGGTAAACAATATGTTGTTTCACAAAATCGATCATATTAGCCGATGTTACCCTTTTTCAAAGGAATTGCTTCAACCCATTTTGTGAAATAATCAGTAGCAACAAGTATAAATTTATGTCCTTTGCTCGATGGTGGATAAATCTGACCAGTGAGATCGATAGCCCATCCCCGGAATGGCCAAGGTTTAATTATAGGATTCATGGCCGATGCAGGCGCTCTTTGAATATTGCTGAACTTCTGACACCCCTGACATCCTTTAAAATATTTAAAGCAATCTTCAAGAATAGTCGGCCAATAGTATCCATTCATTCTGATCATCCATTTCATTTTGAAAGCCGATTGATGTGCCCCACACACTCCTTCATGAATTTCACTCATCAAGCTTTTTGATTCATCACTGCTAAGACATCTGAGTAAAACTCTATCTATAGTCCGATAATATAATTCATCATCGAGGAGCACATACTTAGTGGCTTGAAATCTTATACGTCTTTCAACCTTCTTAGATGGATCCCTTAAGTAATCGACAATCTCCGTTTTCCAGTCATCGGTATCAACTGCCGATGTTAGCACCTTCTGGATAGGCTGATACCCTGAAGCATGCTGAGCTAGCTGATTAGCTTCTTCATTATGCAATCGAGGAATATGTTCAAGACAAAAATCTTTAAACTCTTTCAACAATTGCAAACATCTCTCATGATATGAGATCAAAACTTCACTTTGGCATTCATAAATCCTAGCTAATTGATTTATAACCAGCATAGAGTCACCGAAGATCTCAACAACATCGGCACGTATCTCCCTAAGTAATTCCAACCCTTTTATCAAAGCTTGATACTCAACCTGATTGTTTGTCGATGTAGCAACAATCGACAATGAAAACTCATACTTCCTTCCTTGAGGTGAAATCAACACAATGCCGATACCTGCTCCTTCACCACATGTAGACCCATCGAAGAAAAGTGTCCAAGGAGCAACTTCCAGAGAGTCTACTGTATTGCAGTGCTGAGTGAAAAAATCGGCCATAACCTGCCCTTTAACTGCCTTAGCCGATTCGTAATGTAGG
The DNA here is from genome assembly GCA_038087645.1 of Saccharum hybrid cultivar R570. Lineage (NCBI taxonomy): Eukaryota > Viridiplantae > Streptophyta > Magnoliopsida > Poales > Poaceae > Saccharum > Saccharum hybrid cultivar. The sequence goes on along the minus strand of JAQSUU010000190.1, from coordinate 3,235,506 downwards.
TCAAATTCTGACAACGCTAAAATCTACTTGCCAATTCTACCAATCAATATCTGCATTGACAACATGTATTTGACCACGTCATCCTTGCATATGACAGTGCATTCGGCCGATAGCAAATAATGCCTCAATTTAATACAAGAAAAGTTTAAACATAGACATAGTTTTTCGATGGCCGAATACCTTGTCTCAGCATCCACCAATCTTCTGCTCAAATAACAAATAACATGTTCTTTCCCTTCAAATTCTTGAATAAGAGCTGAACCGATAATAGTATCATCAGTTGACAAATACAACCTGAATGGTTTTCCGTGTTGGGGTGGAACTAGCACTGGAGGATTTGTCCAGTACTTCTTAATTTCATCTAGGGCCAACTGCTGCTCAGCTCCCCATATAAATTCCTGATCGGCCTTCAATTTAAGCAACGGACTAAAAGCCTTAATCTTGCCCGATAGATTAGATATGAACATTCTAATGAAATTAATCTTGTTGATCAAAGATTGTAATTCAGTTTTATCGGCAGGACCAATTACCTTGTTAATTGCATCAATAGACTTCCTACTGATTTCAATACCTCTCTGATGCACCATAAAACCCAAGAATTGACCTGCCGATACACCAAACGCATATTTATTAGGATTCATCTTCAATCCATGCTTCCTTGTGCACTCCAGTACCTTTCGTAGACCGGCTAGATGTTTTGTGATATCCCCAGACTTAACCACCACATCATCAATGTAGATTTCCACTAATGTGCCGATGTACTCATGAAAAATAAAATTCATAGCTCTCTGATAAGTAGCACCGGTATTTTTCAAACCGAAGGTCATGACTATCCACTCAAACAATCCCACATGACCTAGACATCTGAAAGCAGTCTTGGAAATATCTTCTTCAGCCATGAATATTTGATTGTAACCTGCATTACCATCCATGAAGCTGATAATCCGATGTCCGGTTGCAGCATCAATCAACAAATCAGCAATAGGCATTGGATAGCCATCCATTGGTGTAGCTTTGTTGAGGTTCTTGAAATCAATACAAACACGTAGTTTCCCGTTTTTCTTATAAACAGGAACCACATTAGAAATCTACTCCGCATATCGACACTGCCGAATAAACTTTGCCTCAATCAATTTAGTTATTTCGACCTTAATGTCAGGAAGTATATTAGGGTTGCATCGGTGTGCTGGCTGCTGATATGGCCAAAATCCAGATTTGATAGGTAACCGATGTTTAACTATCGATCGGTCTAATCCAGGCATTTTAGTATAATCCCAAGCAAAATAATCTTTATATTCCTTTAACAAATTGGTTATTTGCTGCTTACACTTGGAATCTAACTTAGTGCTAATAAAAGTAGGCCTTGGCCTATCACCATTACCAATATCTACCTCTACTAAATCATCAGCCGATGTGAACCCCTGACCTAACTTTCCATCATTGGCAAACCTATCCATTAAAACTCCTCTTTAGAACTGACTGCTTGGATCAGTAGAATTTCATAGTCAGCAACTCTGAGGAACTCTTTCTCCCAAACTTCTCCTGATATGCATTTGGTTTGCTCATAAGTATCTGATTCTGTCGATGCGATGATGTAAGAAGAATCACCAGGGACAACCTCAATCTTATCCCCAACCCACTGTGTGAGGCATTGATGCATTGTGGAAGGAACACAACAATTGACATGAATCCAGTCCCTACCTAGGAGCAGATTGTACACACCCTTACCATTGATACAAAGAACGTCGTCGGCAAGATTTTGCTGCCGATGTCAAATCAACGCATACTACCCCTTTAGCTGGTGACACATTGCCTTTGAAATCTTTTAGCATCATATCGGTTTTGGTCAAGTCTTGATCTCCTTTGCCAAGTTTCCGATACATCACATAGGGCACAATATTAATCGCAGCTCCTCCGTCGATAAGTATCTTAGATACAGGCTGCCCATCAACTCTTCCTTTCACAAACAAAGCTTTGAGATGCTGTCTCTCGTCATCGGTAGGTTTCTCAAAAACAACCATCATTGGATCTAGTGCTAGCTGAGCTACTTGATCGGAGAGAATAACTTCTTCCTCATCATCAGAGGGTGCCAGAAACTCCATCGGCAACATAAATACCATATTAATATCTACCGATGGGCCCTTACCTTTGTGTTTCAACTGCCACTGCCGATGTTCGGGCCTCTCGTTGGAAGAACTTTCCTCTCTGTATAAGTCTTCCTGACGCTCACGCTGCATCCTCATTTTCTGTGTCTTTGTCAGACCCTCAGGGCACCATTGAGGAAGCTTAGTTTTCGAAACCGACTGGTAACAGATCTCAGTTGATTCTACATGACGTATATTAGGGTCCCTGTAGAATATTTTTTCATCAAGAACTCTTGCATTTGCCATCTCCTCAAGCTCTTCTTGATTCCTTAGAAAATATCCAGCACGCTTACCAAGCCTTTCATGTACACTGAGTCTGCCCCCCAGCCGATCATGCACTGATGCTCTGCCTCTGATCAGCTCATTGATAGATAAGCTCTGATTACCAGGCTGAAACCTTCTTTCTGGCCGATTGGCTTGATAGTAACCATTGCACTCAGGGCAATTTTCAACAGTTGACAATTTAATGCCTTCTTCCCAGCAATGGATGAAAATGGGCACCACCAATGATCTTTATGCCGATGTCACTCTTCCTGACATCTCTCTTCTTGCTGTTGTCGATATCGGTCCTTACACCGACGCCAACCCTCCTGCTGCCTTCCTTCCTATTGTCGTCGATGAGTGATCACAATGCTAGGTCGAGGAGGTTTTTTGGAACTACCACTTTCTCCCAGCAGACCCTTACCTTTTGCGTCATCGGTAGTTATCCGATGTTGGGGATCCACTAATGCGTTCTTCTCAGCAGCCTCTGATGTCAATACCTTGATCTTACCCTTGGCATCCAACATATTTGCTGGGAAAGGATGCTGATCGATTTTCATCGGCTTCTGGGTCTTGGAGTTGTCAAACTTAATTCTCCCAGATTCGATAGCCAATTGCAACTGCTGCCTGAACACCTTGCACTCATTTGTACCATGTGAAGTTGCATTGTGCCATTTGCAGTACTTGTTCTTATTCAACTCTTCTGCCGATGGAATCACATGATTGAGTGACAGCTTAATTTGACCTTCTTGAAGCAAAAGATCAAATATCCTATCGGCTTTGGTGATGTCAAAGGTAAACTTCTCTGGTTCTTTCTGACCAAAAGGACAAGATATCGGCCTTTTATTCTTAACCCACTCAGCTAAGCCGATAACTGGTTCTTCATCAGAATCAGAATCTTCTACCTCATCAATAAATGATACCTTTTTGCTCTAATTCTTTTTAGGCTCAAAAACCCTAATGTCTTGATCAGAGATCCTTTGTACAAGATGACCCAGGCTTTCAAACTCCTGAGAAGCATACATGTCCTTGAGATGTGGCAATAACCCTTAAAAAGCCAAATCGACAAGCTGTCGATCATCCAGCACCAGGTTGTAGCACTTATTCTTCACATCTCGTAGCCTCTGCACAAAGCTTTCTACCGATTCATCATTACGTCGCCTCAATTTTACTAAATCGGTAAGCTTCTTTTCATGGATTCTAGCAAAGAAATACTTATGAAATTGTTTTTCTAGATCAGCCCAAGTAATAATAGAATTTGGTGGCAATGATATGAACCACGTTAACGCCGATCCAGACAAAGATGATGAAAATAATCGAACTCTTAATTCATCTCTGCTAGCTACCTCTCCATATTGAATAATAAAGCGATTGACGTGTTCCATTGTGATGTATCATCTTGTCCAAAAAATTTGGTGAAATCTGGTACCTTGTACCGATTTGGGAGAGGAATTAAATCATATGCTGGAGGGTATGGAGTCCGATAAGAATAAGTATTAACTTTGGGTTTTATCCTAAACTGATCTCTCGTGATTTCTGCTATCTTATCGGCCCAAAAAGCATCAGCCTCCTGCTGACGAACTGGCTGAATTTCTACAGGAGGTATCTGCTGATATCCATCCACGTGTCTTTGTGGCACATGATCTCCAGCCATCGTCATTTTCACCGCTACTTGTGGCCCACTAACCTGATGGAAAGGATCCATCGGCTGAGCTGTCGACGCCTGATTCTAAAAACCAGCTTGCATATGACCTTGCTGAATTCTTGCAACTTGATAGTTCTGCTGAACTGTATGATGAACATGTAACTGTCCTGACCAACCATTTTTAGAACTCATCGGTATAAAGCATGCCGATGGTTGGTAACTTGCTGACATTGTTGGATAACAATTAACATAACCAGCTTGAGGCATGAACTGCACCCCAGGTTGACTCATAGCAGGAGCCTTCTGCTGCATCGGCAGTAGGCTTGCCGATGAACTTGTATTGGGTGCTTGAAACGAAGGCACCTAGAAACCTCCTGAAATTGGTTGCACAGTAGTCGATGTGGCATATTGAGGTACCTGAGTCATCGGTGAAACGGGAGCAGCCGATGATACAGGAGCTTTTCCTGCTGCGTCAAACACTTGAGGCATACCATATCCCCACCAATTAATAGGAATCTGGCTATTTTGAGACACAGGCCCTGACATAGCTAATGCCGATAGATCTGTATTGAGCTGAACTTGTCCTCCTGAAAGCACTGGACCTGATCTTATTGGTGTAGATTGAACATTAGGCAAACCTGCCAAAACTGGAGAAGTAACTTCTGTACCCGCAACGGCTGAGGGAGCCGATGGAGCATTGACCGATGCCGGTTCTGGTTGGTGATAAGCTGGCCCAACGTAAAGTGGTGGTACTTGTCCCTCTTTAAAAGTTTGAACCATAGCATTGTGAATAGTATTGGACAACACATTGGAGTGGTTAATCAAAGCATGATTTACTGCAGAATTAACCATCTCTTGAAGTTTACCAGGATCGGAGTCAAAGGTAACCTGCCAAGGCAACGGCAGATCTTGCTTCTGGATGACTTCTCCGCTCCTGTTCAAGCTAAATGATTTTAGGCAGAGCTGCCTGTAATCCTCCATAGCCTTTTCCATAACCTGCTTCTGCTCTTCCTTGAGATCTTCTTCCGATATCATGATGACATTCTCCATGTTGATCTCAGGATTGAACATATTGATCATATTGATTGGTCCCACTGGGCATGCCAAAAGATGTGTTGATGCAAAAGTGGATCTGCAAACACAAAGGGCTAATACCCAATCCAATATCCAAAGTGTGCTAGTCGATTTGACCTGTTAATCGATAAGGATGATAACTCAAGTACTTTGGTCCTGACAACAGCGATACGCCCGGAAGTCACGGCAAAGAGGTACTCACACAAAACTCGAGGATCATCGAAGGTCGCACTAAAGCGATGCAGCTCGTCGAATCGATGAGAACTCATAAAAAGAAAAATATGCAAATTGATGAAGTCACCGAAAAGTAAGTAGATGCAAATAGGAGTAAAATTGGTTTGATATTGATTGATTTTTTTACATTGTCCCTCAGTCTATATTTATACCCTGATCTGAAGAAACATAACCAGACACGACTAGGACACCGAGTCCATATCTAAGGAAAAATATGACTCTTACATGAATCATACTCTAACAAATATAGAAAAGGAAAATGACACCTATCTACTTCCTTGTCCGCCTTAATTACGATGAAATTTTCATCGGTCTCCTCTCCATCGGCATGCTTTCCGTCATCACAAGCTTCATTGGCAGTAGTCTTCAGATCTTCCTTCATCAGCATCGTCAATAACATCTCCGATGTTGTCAGCAACGCCTCTGAGTCTAAGTCAAACGACAACCTTTCCATCGGTCACCACCATTCATCGGCAACAATCCTCACAAGCTGATCTTCATCGGCACCCTTCTACCAGCGTAATACAATAACTTTCCTTCTGCTAATTAGCCCACTCTGATCATTTTGACACGTGCCAAAAACGGTGTCAACACCACTAATCCTAGATCTAGCTATAGCAGGCATGATAGTCACCAAAGTTTTGATCGATGGAGGAGCTAGACTCAACATCATATTTTCAAAAACGCTAAGGAAGATGGGGCTAGACTTTGCCGGGTTGATTACCCCAACAGGAATACCCTTCTATGAAATAGTACCCGGCAAAGCTGCCATGTCGCTTAGACAAATCACTCTACTAGTCACGTCTGGAACAGAAGTAAATTACCGAACCAAATTTATTCAGTTTGAAGTTGCGGACTTTGAGACATCATATCATGCCATCCTTGGAAGACCAGCACTTGCAAAGTTCATGGCTATACCTCATTACCCATACCTCCTACTCAAGATGCCAGAACCTCATGGAATACTCTCCCTCCGGGGCAATCTGAAGCGTGCTTTTGATTGCGACATTCAAGCAATCCAAATCGCACCTGACGACATAGAAGAAATTGCCACAGTCATTGCACAAATGAACCCAGAAGAGCTAGAGATCCCAACAAAGAAACCTTACATCCTTGCACCACAAAAAGGAGCCGATGTAAAGAAAATTGACCTAGGTACTAGTGACCCTGAGAAGACAGCGACCATCAGTGCTCACCTCTCGGCTAAATAGGAACTCGCGCTCACCAATTTTCTTTGGGACAACAAAGATATCTTCGCTTGGAAGCCGGCCGACATGCTAGGTGTCCCAAGAGAGTTGGCTAAGCATAGAATCGCTGTCAATGAAGGCTCCAAACCAATCAAGCAATGGCTGAGAAGATTTTCACCAGACAAAAAGGAAGCAATCAAGAAGGAGATTGCGAAATTAATGGCAGCCAGATTTATAAGAGAAATTCTTCATCCAGATTGGCTAGCGAATCCCATTTTAGTACAGAAAAAGAACACGGCAGAGTGGTGCATGTGCATTGATTACACGGATCTCAACAAACATTGCCCAAAGGACCTATTCGGGTTACTGCGAATCGATCAAATTATCGATTCAACAGTAGGATCTGCCCTGCTATCTTTCCTTTATTGTTATTTAGGCTATCATCAGATTGCATTAAAAGAAGAAGACCAGAGCAAGACATCTTTCATCACTACGTTCGGCGCCTATTGCTATAAAACCATTTCCTTTGGACTCAAGAACATCGACGCCACCTATCAAAGAGCTATTCAAACATGTCTCAGTGAACAGATTGGTGATAACACAGAAGCTTATGTCGATGACATAGTAGTAAATACAAAAAACCTAGACATGCTAATTGAAGACTTGAAGCGGACTTTTAAAAATCTAAATAAGTGGAAGTGGAAATTGAACCCAAACAATTGTGTTTTCAGGGTACCATCAGGACAACTACTTGGATTCCTGGTTAGTAATCGAGGAATAGAAGCAAGCACTAAGCAAATTTGAGCTATAACAGAAATGGCACCCCCACGCTGTGTAAAAGATGCGCAAAAACTGACAAGAAGCATGGTAGCCCTCAATCGCTTCATCTCATGACTCGGCAAAAAAGGACTCCCTTTCTTCAAGCTACTAAAAAAGATAGGCAAGTTTGAGTGGACAGAAGAAGCGAAGGAGGCTTTTAAAAGCCTTAAGGTGTACCTCACCTCATCACCTATACTCACGCCACCTAAGAAGAATAAAAACATGATGTTATACATATCGACAACATCTACTGTGGTCAGCGCAGCAGTTGTGGTGGAAAGAGAAGAAGGGTATGTATACAAAGTACAGCGACCGGTATACTACATCAGCGAGGTTCTGACAGACTCAAAAATACGGTACCTGCATATACAAAAACTACTCTACGCCCTCCTAATCACTTCCTACAAGCTATGACACTACTTTGAAGGCCACAAGATTACCGTAGTAACAGATTTCTCTCTAGGAGACATTCTGCACAATAGAGATGCGACAGGATGCATATCAAAGTGGGCAGTTGAACTCAGAGATTTAAATATCAATTTCTCTCCTCGAAAAGCAATAAAATCACAAGCACTCATAGACTTCATGGCTGAATGGATAGAAATCCAACAACCTACGCCAGATGCCTTTCTCAGCCATTGGAAGATGTACTTCAATGGATCACTCAAATTAGGCAGGGTTGGCGCAAGTGTTCTTTTCGTATCCCTAGAAGGAAAACAACTTAAATACGTACTCCAGATACTATGGCAAGCCACAAACAATGAAGCAGAATATGAAGCACTCATACATGGGCTAAGGATCACGACTTCTCTTGAAATCAAACGGTTACTTGTCTATGGCGATTTAGTTGTGGTCATCAATCAAGTCAACAAAGACTAGGATTGCACCAAAACAACATGGACGCCTATTGTGATGAAGTACGAAAACTAGAGAACATTTTCCAAGGACTAGAAATCCTGCATGTTCTATGAGATTCAAACATTGCAGCAGATGTTCTCGCCAAGCTAGGATCGAACAGAGCGAAGGTTCCGCCAGGTGTGTTTATAGAGGAGTTGCCATCACCCTCCATAAAACAACCTGATGGGATAACCTCTGAGCCACCAACACCAACAACCTAGATCATGGTAATCACCAGGTCATGGACTCAAGACTTCATTGACTACATCAAAGAAAATAAGCTACCATCTAATAAGGAAGAGGCCACCAGGATAATCAGAAGAAGCAAGAACTACGTCCTTGTAGGTGACAACTTGTACAAGAGAGCCATGTCATCAGGAGTACTTCTTAAATGTATCTCAAGAGAAGAAGGAAAAGAAATCCTAGAAGAAATCCACTCAGGTTGCTGCGGCAACCACGCGGCCTCAAGGACTCTGGTGGGTAAAACTTTTCACACCTGTTTCTATTGAAAGATGCAGAAGAATTAGTCAGACAGTGCAAAGGGTGCCAAATGTTCACAAGGCAAGCTCGCGTACTAGCTCACGAGCTAATTTGCATCCCTCCTACCTAGCCGTTCGTATGCTGGGGGCTGGACCAAGTAGGACCACTCAAAAAGGCCAAAGGTGGATTTGAGTACATCTTTGTCGCAATCGACAAATTCACCAAGTGGATCGAGTACAAGCCGCTCGTAAAATACAGCGCATCAAAAAGCAGTCGAGTTCATCCAAGACATTATGCACCGCTTCGGAATACCCAACCGTGTCATTACAAATTTGGATTCCCCTTTTACAGCTATTGAGTTCAGAAATTGGGCACAAGACTACGACATTAGTATAGATTATGCGTCAGTTGCACACCCTGAAGCCAATAGACAAGTAGAAAGAGCCAATAGACTTATACTAGCTAGATTGAAACCAAGATTATATGAAGAACTAGAAGATTACAGCTCCAAATGGATTGAGGAATTGCCCAAAGTAGTATGGGGGCTACGCACTTAAGTAAGCAGAGCAACTGGATACTCACCTTTCTTTCTAGTATATGGATCAGAAGCCGTGTTACCAGCAGATTTGATCTGGACATCCCCAAAAATCGAGCAATACGAGGAGGGAGAAGCAGAACACACCCAAAGATTAGAACTTGACAATGCAGAAGAAGTCAGGGTCAAAGCTACCTTTCAGTCAGCTCGATACCTCCAAGGTCTAAGGTGCCACTACAACAAAAATACTAAACAACGCTCAGTACAAGTCGAAGACCTAGTACTACGAAGAATACAAAAAACTAATGGACGCCATAAACTACTTAGCCCATGGGAAGGTCCTTTTATTGTCGCAAAAGTCTCTGGACCAGGCACATACAAGTTAATGACTGAAGATGGAGCAGAAGTAAGGAATATGTGGCATATCAGCCAGCTAAGAAGATTCTATGCTTGAAGGACTCAAGACAAAATTTATGTAGCAACAAAGCGATGTGTAATCAGGATTCATGTCCAATGAAATAAATATGATATTCTTCATCAACATTTATCTTATTATGATCTATCCCGAGTTGTTTTCGCAACTGGAAGAGAGCAAAAGAGCTGAAAAGATGCTTGAGCTCATAATCCCAAGTCTTTTCAGGCTTGGATGAGAGTAAGGCTAATAAGCTAACACTTGAACCTAGCCTAGGTTGTTTTCATAGCCTGGATGAGAGCCAGAGGTGCTCGCTCGATCCTGAGTTGTTTTCAAAACCGGATAAGAGCAAAAGAGCTAAAAAGATGCTTGAGCTCGCAATCCCAAGTCTTTTTAGGCTTAGATGAGAGTAAGGCAGACAAGCTGATATTTGAACCTATCTTGGGTTGTTTTCACAACCTGGATGAGAGCCAAAGGTGCTCACCCGATCCTAAGTTGTTTTCACAACCGGATGAGAGCAAAAGAGCTGAAAATATGCTTGAGCTCGCAATCCCAAGTCTTTTTAGGCTTGGATGAGAGTAAGGCAGACAAGCTGACACTTGAACCTATCCTGGGCTATTTTCATGGCCTGGATGAGAGCCAGAGGTGCTCGCCCTATCCTAGGTTGTTTTTCACAACCGGATGAGAGCAAAAGAGCTAAAAAGATGCTTGAGCTCGCAATTCACAAAAACAAGAGCGAAAGAGTTGCAAATACACTTGAGCTCGTTTTATCTAGAACTATTCAGACGTGGATGGAAATTAAAGCCCATATAAGACTATGATGAGCAAGAAAGTATAAAAGAAGCCTGAGCCCACCAAGACTACTCCTAATATGAGCAAAAGCACCGATGCTCGCCAAGGTTCATGATCAGCAAACAATGCAGAAAGAAGTCACTAAAAGGAAACTTTCTTACCAAACAACAAGGAGAAGGCCTAATTTTTAGAATCATCATCAGAAGAAGAAAAAGACACCTTTTTCAGAGCAGAGGCATTCTTTGACAATAGAGAACGGACTACACCACAAGAAACTACTCGGATTTAAGGAAGAACAAAATATTTACATGACGAACAGAACTACCGGATACATCGACAACCTAACAAGATGAATCTATTACTGGACAGTCCACTCTTCGATCTCCTTTATGCCAATATCAAAGCGAGGGCTAGTAGCAACATGTCCAAGCCACCATCAAATCCTCGACGGAGACCAGCTACCCATAGACTTGACGTTGTCATCTTCTACAGCAAGAACTTCCCAGTCGACCTCATCCTTGGCAATGAGCGCTTCGCAGTCAACTTCATCCTCGCTACCGCTACTAAGGATGATCAAATCCACCCCCATCAAGTCGGCATCAACCGGAGGAATGGAGACGAGATTGACCATAGGAGCAGCCATTGGATCCTCCTCCGCCCGCAAAGATGGAACCAATTTTGATGTCCCGGCAGGCGGAGCCTCCTCCACTGCCAGAGCCTCACGAACACCAAGAGCCAATGACGCCGGCGATGAAGAACCTTCGCTCGATGATGCCGTAATAACCACAGCTCTTGAAGGGTGAGCGAGAAACGAGTGCGGCACCTTACAGATGCAACACCTTTGGATAAACTTTTCCTTCACCATTTTGGTTGTGGTAAGACTGAAAAGATAAGAGTGCCAAAATAATCGCAAAAGGGGCAGTTAAATAGGGCTAAGCCATCTCCTCAAGCAGTCCAACAGCCTCCTCGAGATAAAGATAGTGTTAATTTCTCCTAAAATTAAGGGCACAGTCAATCCCTTCACCAAAGCCAACATGGTGCTTTAGTTTCCAACATTAACCGCGCAACGCAACCGGTATGAAAGTGGTGCACTTTTTCATGCAGAGCAGCTCAATGGACAGAACAACTTAGTTCTTGTTACAAAGGAGAGGACAAAACACTTGAACAATTTTTAGGCTTGGATGAAAGCAAGAAGGCTGATAATCCAGCACTCGAACCTATGCTGGGTTGTTTTCATAGCCTGGATGAGAGCCAGAGATGCTCACCCAATCTTGAGTTGTTTTTCACAACCGGATGAGAGCAAAAGAGCTGAAAAGATGCTTGAGCCCGCAATCCCAAGTCTTTTCAGGCTTGGATGAGAGTAAGGTGGATAAGCTGACACTTGAACCTATCCTAGGTTGTTTTCACAGTCTAGATAAGAGCCAGAGGCACTCGCCCTATCCCGGGTTGATTTCACAATCGGATGAGAACAAAAGAGCTGAAAAGACGCTTGAGCTTGCAATTCACAAATCAAGAGCAAAAGAACTAAAAAGATGCTTGAGCTCACCTTGTCCCAAGTCTTTTTAGGCTTAGATAAGAGTAAGAAGGCTGAAAAGCCAACACTCGACCTATCCTAGGCTGTTCTCACGGCCTAGATGAGAGCCAGATAGCGTTCGCCCTATCCCGGAGTTGTTATACATCGGACGAAACAACCCAACTGATCTAGCACCGATGCTCGACAAGACTCATGAAGATATAAAAACAAAGAGCAAGACCAGTTGGAGATACACAACTCAAAGGAACCTGGATACGCCTACAAAGACTAAGGTTTATATCTAGCATGTATTTAAAGAAAAAAAATCAAAAATCTAGGAAAACAACTTGGAAAGATTCACTCGAATGTTTCAAGCAAAATAGTAAAGATGTATCCAAAGAATCGTAATTCTTGTACAAGGCACAATACAAAGTATATCTTTACAAAGAAGAGAGATGTGCCCATATACTATAGAACCTAACTGTTAGCTTTGTCATTAGAAGGGGGGAGATGAATATCAAGCTTCTCAGCGATGAAGTTGGCTAGGTCTTCAACCTCAGACTCAGTTTTCTCGATGGACTCTAGGTAGTTGTCATCATTGGTGTCCTCCCTAAGTTTTTCTAGAGGGACCAACGGAGCAAGAACACGGATATGAGCCAAAACGTTCTTGACACATGTCCGAACCCCATCATTCATGAAGCTCTGAAGGCGCTTAGGAATCAGCGGGATGAACTCACCCTAGGTCCTCCCATCATCTTCAGAAGTCCGAAGAAGCTTCACAATAGTCTTGAAAGATTTCCACAAAGTCGCAAACCATTGGTTAGATGTCGCCAGCTTATTGGACAAATCCTCAATGGTTTTCATCCCTTGCACAAGATCTCGGTCAGCACCAAGTCTAATCAAGGGCACGAGCGAGCTCTTCTTTGGCATGAGCCTTTACCTCCTCAGCCCTATTATGATTAGACCAAACCGATATCTTCATATCTTCAACATCAGTCAAGAGCATCTGCTTATCTTTTCGAAGGGCTGATCAAGATAATAAAAGAAAATCAGACAAATAAGGAGCAAAAAATAAGAAAAAAGAGGGAACAAAGTATAAAAGAACTCGGAATACCATCACACTCTTTATTCATAGCTTCCACCTTCTTCAAAGCCTCCTAGACCACAGCATCCCTCCGCTCCTCTGCCTCAATCACCTGAGCATGGAGAGCTTTTTCCTCCCTCTGGTGCGTCTGACGCTCAACCTCCATCTCGGCCCGGTAGAGGTCTATCTCCGTCTTTAGAGCACTAATTTTGGAGGACAACTTTTTCTTGGTCTCAGATGAGAAAAAGAAGTTAACATGGTCCCGAGAGAAAGACTAATCAAACAGGATGAAGGGAAAGAGAGACAAGGCATAAGAACCCAAGAGGCCCAGCAAAATAATAACTTAAGAAAAACTTACCTAGAGTTTTTCCCCAAAAGAAGCAGCACTGGCCGCTAGAATTCCCCAGTCCGTAGTCAGCTCTGACAAGCGATGGGTGGCGTCGAATTCTCGCAACACATCGTCATCTAGACGTTGACTACTAGTACTAAGGGGACTGTCTCCCTCACAGCCACCTCGCTGACCATGCGTTCCGAGTCCTGAGACTCAGTACGCACGGCCGCACCAGCGGACTGAGAAGAAGCCAATCGAGGGTTGAGGGAAGGCAAGGGTGAAGACCTGCAAGATGATGGACAACCTCAACGATATAGGAAAAGTGAAAACAGAAGTAGACAAGCTAACCGGAATTCACTTACTTGGTCGTCTTCTTCTTCAAACGAAAACCCCCAAGCCGAGCTGAAGGTTTCGGCGGGGGCATGGCGGCAGAAAATACATCATCACCACCCCCACACCAGGGATGGCATGATTGACACCTGAGCTCTAGAAGAACTCAGGCTCGATGACCACTTGCTGCAAAAGGATAAGGGCAGGTCAAAAGAAGCGCTCAAGAATAACAGCAAGAAAACAAAAATACAACGACAACTCACCGGCGAGTGACGAGGGCCGCATCATCATCTCCATCATCCTCGCCCTCAAGAAACTCAACCACAGTACTATCTGAGAAAAGAGAAAGTACTCGGTTATACACACAAACAATCAACAAAGGGGATACAACAAACTAATGTGCTCACCCAGGAGCATGCTGTAACAGAACCGACCAAATTATAAGAGCACAAGTATAAAAACAAGCACCGAAGTGCTCAAATTTTCGAACTTGAGCCCATATAATCCCGGTAGTCAATCGAAACCACGAAGGATTTCAAACCAACTTGCTTACAACCAGGATCGCATCATTCAACATACAACATCATACGTTATATTTCACAAGTAGTTCTAAAATAAGTTTACACACACGGAGTCGCAATTATTACAAACCAAGTTTATAAAAGTAGCGGAAGCAAACACACACTAGACGTTTAACTACTGCCAGTCTTGTTGATCAACATCCCACAAAAGCATCAGGAAAGTACATAAAAGGTGATCACGTTCAAGTGATCTAGTCTTCATCACCCGCAGGGTGGAGACAATTTTTGCAGAAGCCTTGGTAGAGCATATCATCTGCAACAGGAGGGAATAAACCCTGAGTACTGGAATGTACTCAGCTAGACTTACCTATCGAAAACCAGAAATAAGATGACACCAAGGATTATGCAAGGCTTTCACAAGAGGCTAGCTGACATCACATTTTTGCATAAAGGCATAAGTAATTGAGACTCTTATAACCTGTACTAGCAGTTATTTTTAGCATTTACCTGTCATCTATCTTAGCACCTGTACTAAACATGCACTTGATTATAATCAAACAATTATCATCATTATATCCAGAGCAGGTATGAATTGTGGCAACATTGTATCATTCCCTTAACCACCGGTTCATTTAATGAGATCTACGTTGCCGCTGCTCAAGTCAAGTGCTCACTAACCGGGAGCGACGGCGATTCGAATCGAATTCCTATCCAGCTGGAGGGGTATTTCTAACACTCACCGCGCAGGCCCCTGCCAGGGTCGCACAAGCCACCTTTTCATATGATTCAGGAATCGCGGGTCCGAATGATGTCGCGACCCCAAGGGCGACACTCTGCCAGGTGATAGGGACTCTAACCCCCCTTGGTCTCACGCCAATGTCTCCAAGCACATCCTTTCTCTCCTCCAAGAAGCAACCTACCATTTGATTCCCAGCCTGAACCACATTACTCGGCTTTGCGGTCGGAACGACTTATCCGGCCAACTAAGTGTTAGACTGCGTTCAACATGACTCAAGGACGTACAGCGAATCGGTCCTTAAACGACTCAGACGGGCATAGCTCCACACCCAAGACGTGAAGTGTCTTGCGGCTGTACTATCAAACTCCCGCCCAGTCTCAATTTCATTTTTAAGCATGGTTCCATCCACGATAGCCATAAAGCCACTCGTGACTCCTTCCTACATCTCGCGGATGACCGGAAATCACCCGACTTTTACCGTACTAAGTAGGGCTAAGCATTGACACGTGCCTAAACCTAATTTAGGATTAAGTACGATATCTGGACAAGGACAGGTATAATGCAACAAGTGTTTTCATATAACTCCTACAACTTAATGCAGTAAACAATTAAAAGTACTCAAGATTAATTTATAAATCAGTAGGTTCAGCATGCACTGGGGCTTGCCTTTCAGAAAGGTCGAAGGCCGGTGATCAGGACACTCAGGTAGATCTTCTGTGGGAACTTCTCCGCCGGTTGGTTCCTCTAGCTGCTCCGGCTGGTCCTAGATTTCCTCCGGAATCACCGGCTCGAATTCGAGGAGAGTTACCCCCTCCGGAACACCTATTGCATGAGTGCACAAAAAATTTCATGGGTGCATAATGGTGCAACATGCTCGGAATGAAATGCATTTCAGAAATAAAATACTCTATTCAAGTTACTTTATTAGTACGTGCAAATCTCTTCTCCGGTGGAGAAGTACTTACCTAAGCTACTCAACCTAAGATACAACTGTTCTTCTTCGGTTAAGGCCCTAACACCTAACAATACAAGAGTAATATTACTTAGGTTACCACAGTAAGACATTCTGAACAGCAGCTCAAAGATTCTCACATAACTAGAGAATCCCAACTCCAAAAGATATGATCTAAGACAATCTGGAAAGCTTATGAAATGCACCACAAAATGTTTTCAGACCACAGCACTTAATTCCAAAGTTTACCTAGTCGAAATTCCAAAGTTCCAGAATCTGTTCTCTCTAAACAGAGAGCAGTCAATTCTGGACTGTCACTTTAAATAGCAATAACTCCCAAACTACTAAGCCAAATGCTCCAAAATTTTGACACAAGCTCATTTACAAATTTTACTACAACTTTGGTATTTACAAGTTTTCCAGCAACCACCTTTATCCAAGGTCAAACCTAGAAATACTATCAGCTGTCCAGAAAACCTAAAATTGTAAAGGTTAAATATTTATTGATGTGGCAACATTCTCTAAGACCAAACTAATACTACTACAAGTTCACAAAGGTCACAAAAACACCAGAAAGTAAGGTGTGCCCACCTAGAATATTTATTTAAACTCATTTCTTAATTTACTTAAGTAATTAAGTGGAATTTCAAACATATATGTAAACTGCTCCTAAAATTCTACAAAAATTACAGGAGACTATCTGACCCAAAAAGAGGCCACTGTAAAAATTTGAACTAAATTTATTCACAGGAACTTCCTACACAAAATTCCCAAGCCAAAAAGGCTGATTTTTGTATAAATAACAAAGCATAGTAAAAAGTGTCAAACAACAGATTTCCTAATTTTCTTAGACACTCTAGGGTACCAAGACATTCTCCAAAAATTTATATGAACATTGCACGAGTAGGAAAATTACAAAAATTCATTTAAGTATTTCCTAAAATAACAAGATAGCATTATAACTTGAAAAGTACTTAAGCACTACTGCCCAAATTTTTACCAGAGCAAGAGCAAGTATAAATTAGTCTACCCACCAAATTTCGTAATTTTGGGAACATGAAACTCAAGATATAATTTAAACAAGTTTGCATGTGCTTTAAAACACATTTCAAAGACCTATTCAAATATCCCAAAAACTAAACATCACATAGCAAACTCATATTTTTCTAAAATAGTACACATCATGTAGATCCTAACAAAATTTATCTCATGATTTTTGAGCAAGTAAAACCCTAGATCTACATTTTCCAAACATTATCTCAAATCTGTGGCAATTAAAAAAAAGAAAACAAAACTAAAACCGAAATCCCACTAAAGGGCCGGCCTACAGGCCGACGCGGCCCAATCTCTCGGCGTGGCCCACTCCCGCGCGCGGCCTGCTACGACTCCCGCCCGCGCGCGCGTGCGACTGACCGGATGGCCCCACCGGTCAGCGAGAGAGAGGCGGAGGAGGGTGGCTGTGGTCGCCGGAACTCGCCGTCGGTGAGTCGGCCGGTGAAACTGGATGAACGAGCATATCCACGTCATCGAACTACGTCGATTGGTGGCAAGAACGGGGCGGCGGAGCAACGGGAAAGCACTCGCCGTCGGTCATGGCGGACCACCGGCACGGTGGTGGCGAAATCTCGCCGCCGGTGAGCCTGACATCCCAACCCTAACCCTCGATGAGCATCCCCATTCTACCTCAACCCTAACGCACCTACAAGTGGGCAACAGAGACGCCTCGAGACCCCTGGCCACGGAGAGCCATCGCGCGGAGGAACTTCGGCGAGGTACCGCGGCGGCGGAAAACGAAAATGCAACCCTACCGAGGCGCGATTGGCTACGTGGAGTGGACGGCGAGGTAGCGGGCTTCAAGGCGGAGCTATGGACGCGTTTTTGTGGGCGGCAGTGCGGTGGAGAGCACGCACGAGTTCGCCGGAGTGGAGGCGGGAGCTGTGCTCGGTTGTTCCGCCCGGTGGAGGGTAGAACGGAAGGGAGAGGGAGGTGTGGCGCGAGTGAGGCAGAGACCGTTGTCGTGGCGGCCTTGAAGGCTTGGTGACCTGACGGGTGGGACGGCGGCCGGCGTACGACTGCCACCGCACGGCCACGCGTCGGCGTTGCCCTGCCGTCGGTCGGCCACCGACTGAAGAACGCTTGACTGAATCGACGAGGCCGAAACGGTGACTGACAGAGCAACTATGTCGATGATTATCTCCTAAACCAGCTCGAGTTAGTCGAAGATGATTACACCAATCTTGTAGAGCTACATGAGGGCTACAAGTTTGTCAATTGGAGTTTGGACTGGTTCGGCCTGGATTTGAAACCACAGAGCTCCAAAGTGGTGTACTTGGAAACTGAAACGTGTTTTCAGTCAGTGAACCCGACTGAAACCCTATTTTCAAGACACCACATATCCTACACCATTTAGAACTAGGTGATGGTGGTATTGACAATGTTGTAGAGCTATGTGCGGACAACAACTTTGTCAATTGGCTTAAAGACTGGTTCGGCCTAGTTTGTGAGTTACAAGTTGCCAAAGTGAGGTACAGTGAAACGGTTTTCAGCTTCACACTTAGCCAAAATTGCTAAGTCCCAAACAGCCTCTAATACTGACTTGTGGGCGATGTTTGAGCATGTTCTGATCATTTTCATGAGATGGCCATATTAGAACTTTTGTTCCTTATGAAATTCTCTACAACTTTGCTTAAGAGTGCTCCTCCATGCAAGGTCTCTAAGCTGGACTTCTTAATTGGTCAAACTAGAGCATCCTAGGGCTAAATGGTGGTCAACTACACCTTGGAGGGCATTTTGGTGATTTTGGTCAACATGAACCTTGCTCCATGAGTGACCCTAAGTATAACTAAGGTGTTGTGAGATATAATTGGCTACTCTACCCTTTAGTTACACCAAATTCCTAGTGTCACATACTTTGGAACAAGTAATTCAATACTTTTACCCAAATGTTGCAAGCTCATGTTGCACATGTTGCATGAGTGTGTTGCATAACACTTGCTAATTATGTTACACTAAAGTGGTTGACATGTCTCACAAAGGAAATTGCACATAAGGTACTTGTGTGTTGCACACTACTCACTTCTTACTTCACATGAAATATAAACATATGTGACAATGTTTCCAAAGCATGTTTCACATATTATAACCTTATGCATGAAATGAATGATGCTTGCTTATGCTTATGCAAATGCAATGCAATTAAGGAGCTAAACACCTGAGGTGTTACAGCCCTCCCCCCTTAAAAAAATCTCGTCCCGAGATTTGGAAAGCGTACCATTTTTCATAGAATTCCTTATAACCATCCCGTAAATAGTCTTCCCGTTCCCATGTAGCGTCACTTTCACTACCCTGATTACTCCACATTACTTTATACCACTTAACCACTTTGCTTCTAGTCACTCGTTCCTGAGTATCGATCACTCGGACTGGCTTTTCTTCGTAAGTTAGATCGGATTCCAGCCTGATATCTCCTAAAGGGACTCTTTCCTCAGGAACTCGAAGACACTTTTTGAGCTGAGATACATGGAAGACGTTGAATATGGCACTCATTTCTGGAGGTAACTGGATTTTGTACGCAACAGCTCCACTCTTGCCTATGATTTGGAAAGGACCCACGTATCTTGGCGCAAGTTTCCGCTTAACACCAAAACGTTGGACACTCTTCATTGGAGAAACTTTCAGATAAACGAAGTCTCCAACTTCAAACTCGAGTGGTTTTCTACGACGGTCAGCATAACTTTTCTGTCTAGCTTGGGCTGTAGCCATATGTTTTTGGATGGTACGGACTTGTTCCTCAGCTTCATGAACAAAATCAATACCATAATACCTCCTTTCACCAGCTTCTACCCAGTTTAGTGGAGTTCTACACTTACGACCGTACAAAGCTTCGAATGGAGCCATCTTAATACTCTCTTGATAACTATTATTGTATGAAAACTCGGCTAGAGGTAACCATTTTTCCCAAGAACCCTTGGATGAAATGACACATGCCCGCAATAGATCTTCCAAGATTTGGTTAACCCGTTCCGTCTGTCCTGATGTCTGGGGGTGATAAGCAGAGCTTCTCACTAACTTGGTTCCCAGAAGGTGATGCAAGTGCTCCCAAAAGCGAGCAGTGAACTGGGGACCACGGTCAGATATGATAGTACGAGGTATCCCATGGAGCCGGACTATCTGATTGAAGTACAACTCAGCATAGTCAGTGGGACGATAGTCCACTCTAACTGGAATGAAGTGAGCTGATTTGGTCAAACGATCCACAATTACCCAGATGGAGTTATGATTTTTGACAGTAGGAGGAAGACCGACAATGAAATCCATACTTATCTCTTTCCATTTCCAACCTGGGATAGAAAGTGGTTGAAGCAACCCAGCTTTCATATGCACCGCTGTAACTCTACAGCAGGTGTCACACCTGGCCACATATGCAGCTATCTCCTTCCGCATTTTGGTCCACCAATAGTACGGCTTCAAATCATAATACATCTTATTGCTACCAGGATGGATGGACAACTTAGAGGAGTGTGCTTCAGACATAATATCATTTCTAAGCTCTCGGTCTTTAGGCACAACTAACCTATCCTTGAACCATAGTACACCCTCTTCATCTATCCTGAACTGTGTAGTTTCTTGCTCTTTCATCTTACGCTTGATGTGGAATATACCAGTGTCAGTCTTTTGGAGTTCAATAATTCTGTTTTTGAGAGTACAACTGACAGTGATGTTGTACAAGACTGCTGGATGTAGAAGGCGAGATCGATGAAAATTCGCTTCAACTAGGGAATGGCAACGAGACTTACGACTTAAAGCATCCGCAACCACATTTGCCTTGCCAGGATGATAGTGCACTTGAAGGTTATAGTCCTTAATCAACTCGAGCCATCTTCTTTGATGCATATTTAACTCGGGTTGGGTGAAGATGTATTTGAGGCTTTTGTGGTCTGTGTAGATATTGCAAATATTGCCCAGCAGATAATGCTGCCACACTTTCAAAGCATGAACGACTGCAGCGAGTTCTAAGTCATGCGTTGGATAATTCGCCTCATGTTTCTGAAGTTGTCGAGAGGTATATGCAATTACTCGGCCTTCCTGCATCAGAACACCTCCCAAACCTATGCCTGAGGCATCACAATAAACATCAAATGGTTTCTCGATATCCGGTTGTGCCAAAACCGGAGCTGAGGTTAGGAGAGTTCGCAGTTTGTGAAAAGCCGCATCACACTCAGGAGTCCAGACAAACCTGGTGTCTTTTTGCAGCAACCGAGTCATTGGCTTGGCTATTTTGGAGAAATCCGGGATAAAGCGACGATAATAGCCAGCCAAACCAAGAAAACTCCGAACCTCGTGAACCGAGATAGGAGCCTTCCAGTTCAATACTTCTTGTACCTTGGCGGGGTCCACCATAATTCCTCCATCGGACAACACATGCCCAAGGAAAGGTACTTCTCGAAGCCAGAATTCGCACTTACTGAACTTTGCATAAAGTTGATGTTCACGCAGTCTTGTGAGGACTATACGCAGATGTTCAGCGTGATCTTCCTCATTCACAGAATATACTCATTTCTACTAGAATTTCGGCCAACGCCTTTGCTTGCACAGCATGAACTTCCCTAGACAAATCAACTTTTCTAGGAAGTTGTACCAGAAAACCTTGTTGATCTATAGGATCTCTGAGCATAACTACCCGAGTGGATGTATCAATGAGTACCCCATTCTGACTCATCCAATTCATGCCCAAGATAACATCTATGCCTAAGCCCGGCAAAACCACTAAGGCAAGCGAGTACTTTTGCCCTTCTATCTCAAGCTCAAGATTCTCCACTATATTATTTGTGGAAATATTCCCACTTGCAGCGCTAATATAATAACCCCCACCTTCAACAGTATGCAATTTGTGTGCAAACTCTGATGCAAACTTAGGACTGATAAAGGAATGCGAAGCACCCGAATCAAAAAGTACCACTGTAGGATGTTGGTCAACTAGGAACTTACCAGCAGTGACAACCTCACCAGATGGGATTTCCTCAATACTGTTATAATGAGCGTGCCCCTGACGGCCACCTTGGTTGACATTCTTCTTGGGGTAAGGACAGTTTCTGGACCAATGGCCTGGCTTGTTGCAGTTCCAGCAAGGCATGTTGCTAGGAGGGATACTGGAGCTGCCTTGGCCCGAATTACTCTTTGGCAGAGCCACTGTATATGCCTTGCGAAACCCAGTCTTCACTGGCGCCTTCTTTTACGGAGGACGAAACTTAGCACTTGTGACAGGAGGGCGAGGAGGAGCCCTCGGGGCAGCTGGAGCTCGAGACTGTGAAGCACCTGCCTCAAGTGCCCTCTTGCGGCTCTTAGAAGCAGCATAGATCGAGTTATTGTTCTCTTGAGTCAGAGCATCACTGATAAATTCATTGAAGGTAGTGCACTTGCTAGTGCCCATAGTCTTCATCAGCTTTGGGCCAAGGCCTCTTTTAAAGCTAGCAATTTTCTTGGAATCGGTATCCACAAACTCCGTGGCATACCTTGCCAGGTTGTTGAAGGATTGCAGATATTCAGTCAAACTTTTATTGCCCTGCGATAGCCTCATAAATTCTGTGTGCTTGATAGCCATAAGACCTGGAGGAATATAGTTCCCACGGAATGCAGCCTTGAACTGGTCCCAAGCAATAGGGACATTTGCAGGCAGTGTGGAACGATAGTGGCTCCACCAAATACCCGCTGGACCATGTAGTTGGTGAGAAGCATATTCAGTCTTTAGCTCATCAGTCAAGCGAAGCAGACGAAACTTTTGTTCAATAGTATTCAACCACTCATCAGCTTGCAGTGGTTCCTCCGCCTCCTTAAAGAGCGGGGGCTTAGTATCAAGAAAATCCTTGAAATCACTGTACTGATTGGGTTCTGGGCCCTGGCGGCCATGACGAGCCTCCCGGTTGGCAAGCTGGCGCATAGCATCTGCCAGCATGCGCTGCCCTTCGACCACGGTCTGCATCAACTCAGCCGGGGTAGGTGGTGGCGGAGGGGGTGGCTGTTCCTCATCCTCATTGCCACGACCCCGACGAAGATTGTACGACATCTGCAAAATGCATAGTCAATGAGCACTGACGATGTGGGAAGTTTGTAGATGAATTATTGTAAATATGTCAAACTGACTTCATGAAATAGACTTCTCAAAATAATCATGGCACAATAATTCATCACAACCGCATAATCCATTCAAGCGGATCAATTGGCGCAATCATGCGAGGGAATCCAACAAGATGTACTTTGATAAAGGCTCACTCATAAGGAGCATAGCAGTTACTGAACCGTTTACGTTAAAATCTACGTGATTTTTGATCTTTCGCCCGGTACTTGGATTCGATTTCAAAGTTTTTAGTTGACTGAGAAAGGCTACTTCAAACTGACCACAAAGAGACTTCTCAACGGTAGAGCTCCATGGTGGATCATGACTAGCCACCTCGATACCAGCGCGTGCCAAGCAGCATAACCTTATGTCGCGCGCCATAGGAGGCCCTCGGTTTCGTCGCGGCACCGAAGGGTGCTAATCGTGACACCATCATCGAACGCCACACAATAAGACATCCAATTGCGATCAAAATTAACAGGTTCCAACTAAACATCCAGGAAACATAGGGTTCGACCTTACATCCTAAAAGTCAAGTTATTACAAAGCCCCACTCCAACACAGGGAGGGCACAAAAGACAACCCTAACATCATAGCTACGTGATTACTCTAAGCATCGTCCTCAGAGTCGGTGTCAAGGATCTCCCCGCCGTCCTCATCACTAACAGGCTCTAACTCCTCGTCTTCTTCTTCTTCTGGTGCTTCTTCTGGTGCGGCATCTTGGGGCCCATTGACCTCCACTTCATCATCATTTTCAGCCATGAAGATTCCTGAACCCATGTCCTCATCTGCGTGGATATTGCGAGGCAGCAGAGGATTTAGCTGGTTGTTCAGGCGGTGCACTTCTTCATGAAGATTGTCATTGTATTCTTCAGCATTCTCCAACTGTTGCTCGAGCTCAAACTGACGAGCTCTCAGAACGTTCTCCTCGTGCCAGGCTTCATCCCTTTGGTTCATGACATGGACCAGCATGCGTTGACAGTTGCGATGTGCTACTGTCAATCTCTGGACTGCAAGTGTTTCCTGGTCACGATCATGGATCACTTGCTCCAGTTGCTGACGCGCTGCATTCCTGGCAGCAGTCACTTCAGCCAACTCTGCCCTCAGCCTTTCCACCTCAGTAGGCTCAGGGCGGGGCTCACGTGGAGCGAGCTGGTGATGAGGTGCCCTGCCCCCAGTGGATTTGCGAGCGGTCCTCTTGGTACGTGCCATCTGTAGCAACAAGATACGACTTAAAGTGAGGATCATTTAGGGGATACGAAATTTACTTTAGTCGGGAGTACTGAAATTTTTAAGGAGGGAGTAAATGATATGTATGATATAATTAAACATGATGCATGCACGTTCCGTACGCCCTCTCACCTTAGTAGAAACCTAAAGTTCTAAACGCTAGGCGGTGGCATACATACGTTCTCTCATATAAGCGAAACTATCGGTCTACTCGTTACGCTGTTAGTGTACCTGCAGAAAACCTCATTTCAGCCTAAAAGTTTCCCCATATATGCACACAAGAAAGCAGTAATTTAAATACTTTCCATATACACATCCCCTGATGTATATACTTCAGTATCAAAGCTACCCGATATAAATATATTCCCACAATTAAGTGCTTACGTAATTACATGGTTTAAACATGTAAGTATGCAAGTCACCAAAACTACTCTCCCCTAGATCGCCGGTTGGACGATCATGCTCTCACAACTCACACTTACCAGAGCGTCGAGGCAATTGATCCATACATTACCACCTAAGTGGATGGCATCCATACAATATCACGCCGTATGGACGACGAAACAAAAACAAACAAGGCCCGCAAGTTAGTCTTTATAATAAGCCACCTAAGAGTCCTTATTTGGGCTAAGGGATGTGATCACTGTCATACCTAAAAAATAATTTTTAGTGTTTTAACCCTTTTTCATAATCAAATACTTTTGTTTTTAAATACTCGTATGATGTTTTTAATGTTGAATTATGCTCCGGTACCAGCTGTAATAGAACTGACCAAATTATAAGAGCACAAGTACAAAAACAAGCACCGAAGTGCTCAAATTTTCGAACTTGAGCCCATATAATCCCGGTAGTCAATCGAAACCACGAAGGATTTCAAACCAACTTGCTTACAACCAGGATCACATCATTGAACATACAACATCATACGTTACATTTCACAAGTAGTTCTGAAATAAGTTTACACACACGGAGTCGCAATTATTACAAACCAAGTTTATAAAAGTAGCGGAAGCAAACACACACCAGATGTTTAACTACTGCCAGTCTTGTTGATCAACATCCCACAAAAGCATCAGGAAAGTACATAAAAGGTGATCACGCCCAAGTGATCTAGTCTTCGTCACCCGCAGGGTGGAGACAATTTTTGCAGAAGCCTTGGTAGAGCATATCATCTGCAACAGGAGGGAATAAACCCTGAGTACTGGAATGTACTTAGCTAGACTTACCCGTCGAAAACCAGAAATAAGATGACACCAAGGATTATGCAAGGCTTTCACAAGAGGCTAGCTGACATCACATTTTTGCATAAAGGCATAAGTAATTGAGACTCTAATAACCTGTACTAGCAGTTATTTTTAGCATTTACCTATCATCTATCTTAGCACCTATACTAAACATGCACTTGATTATAATCAAACAATTATTATCATTATATCCAGAGCAGGTATGAATTGTGGCAACATTGTATCATTCCCTTAACCACCGGTTCATTTAATGAGATCTACGTTGCCGCTGCTCAAGTCAAGTGCTCACTAACCGGGAGCGACGGCGATTCGAATCGAATTCCTATCCAGCTGGAGGGGTATTTCTAACACTCACCGCGTAGGCCCCTGCCAGGGTCGCACAAGCCACCTTTTCATATGATTCAGGAATCGCGGGTCCGAATGATGTTGCGACCCCAAGGGCGACACTCTGCCAGGTGATAGGGACTCTAACCCCCCCTTGGTCTCACGCTAATGTCCCCAAGCACATCCTTTCTCTCCTCCAAGAAGCAACCTACCATTCGATTCCCGGCCTGAACCATATTACTCGGCTTCGCAGTCGGAACGACTTATCCGGCCAACTAAGTGTTAGACTGCGTTCAACATGACTCAAGGACGTACAGCGAATCGGTCCTTAAACGACTCAGACGGGCATAACTCCACACCCAAGACGTGAAGTGTCTTGCGGCTGTACTATCGAACTCCCGCCCGATCTCAATTTCATTTTTAAGCATGGTTCCATCCACGATAGCCATAAAGCCACTCGTGACTCCTTCCTACATCTCGCGGATGACCGGAAATCACCCGACTTCTACCGTACTAAGCAGGGCTAAGCATTGACACGTGTCTAAACCTAATTTAGGATTAAGTACGATATCTGGACAAGGACAGGTATAATGCAACAAGTGTTTTCATATAACTCCTACAACTTAATGCAGTAAACAATTAAAAGTACTCAAGATTAATTTATAAATCAGTAGGTTCAGCATGCACCGGGGCTTGCCTTTCAGAAAGGTCGAAGGCCGGTGATCAGGACACTCAGGTAGATCTTCTGCGGGAACTTCTCCGCCGGTTGGTTCCTCTAGCTGCTCCGGCTGGTCCTAGATTTCCTCCGGAATCACCGGCTCGAATTCGAGGAGAGTTACCCCCTCCGGAACACCTATGCATGAGTGCACAAAAAATATCATGGGTGCATAATGGTGCAACATGCTCGGAATGAAATGCATTTCAGAAATAAAATACTCTATTCAAGTTACTTTATTAGTACGTGCAAATCTCTTCTCCGGTGGAGAAGTACTTACCTAAGCTACTCAACCTAAGATACAGCTGTTCTTCTTCGGTTAAGGCCCTAACACCTAACAATACAAGAGTAATATTACTTAGGTTACCACAGTAAGACATTCTGGACAGTAGCTCCAAGATTCTCACATAACTGGAGAATCCCAACTCCAAAAGATATGATCTAAGACAATCTGGAAAGCTTATGAAATGCACCACAAAATGTTTTCAGACCATAGCACTTAATTCCAAAGTTTACCTAGTCGAAATTCTAAAGTTCCAGAATCTGTTCTCTCTAAACAGAGAGCAGTCAATTCTGAACTGTCACTTTAAACAGCAATAACTCCCAAACTACGAAGCCAAATGCTCCCAAATTTTGACACAAGCTCATTTACAAATTTTACTACAACTTTGGTATTTACAAGTTTTCCAGCAACCACGTTTATCTAAGGTCAAACCTAGAAATACTATCAGCTGTCCAGAAAACCTAAAATTGTAAAGGTTAAATATTTATTGATGTGGCAAACATTCTCTAAGACCAAACTAATACTACTACAAGTTCACAAAGGTCACAAAAACACCAGAAAGTAAGGTGTGCCCACCTAGAATATTTATTTAAACTCATTTCTTAATTTACTTAAGTAATTAAGTGGAATTTCAAACATATATGTAAACTGCTCCTAAAATTCTACAAAAATTACAGGAGACTATCTGACCCAAAAAGAGGCTACTGTAAAAATTTGAACTAAATTTATTCACAGGAACTTCCTACACAAAATTCCCAAGCCAAAAAGGCTGATTTTTGTATAAATAACAAAGCATAGTAAAAAGTGTCAAACAATAGATTTCCTAATTTTCTTAGACACTCTAGGGTACCAAGACATTCTCCAAAAATTGATATGAACATTGCACAAGTAGGAAAATTACAAAAATTCATTTAAGTATTTCCTAAAATAACAAGATAGCATTGTAACTTGAAAAGTACTTAAGCACTACTGCCCAAATTTTTACCAGAGCTAGAGCAAGTATAAATTAGTCTACCCACCAAATTTCATAATTTTGGGAACACTGAAACTCAAGATATAATTTAAACAAGTTTGCATATGCTTTAAAACACATTTCAAAGACCTATTTAAATATCCCAAAAACTAAACATCACATAGCAAACTCATATTTTTCTAAAATACTACACATCATGTAGATCCTAACAAAATTTATCTCATGATTTTTGAGCAAGTAAAACCCTAGATCTACATTTTTTAAACATTATCTCAAATCTGTGGCAATTAAAAAAAAGAAAACAAAACTAAAACCGAAATCCCACTAAAGGGCCGGCCTACAGGCCGACGCGGCCCAATCTCTCAGCGTGGCCCACTCCCGCGCGCGGCCTGCTACGGCTCCCGCCCGCGCGCGCGTGCGACTGACCGGATGGCCCCACCGGTCAGCGAGAGAGAGGCGGAGGAGGGTGGCTGTGGTCGCCGGAACTCGTCGTCGGTGAGTCGGCCGGTGAAACTGGATGAACGAGCATATCCACATCATCGAACTACGTCGATTGGTGGCAAGAACGGGGTGGCGGAGCAACGGGAAAGCACTCGCCGTTGGTCATGGCGGACCACCGGCACGGTGGTGGCGAAATCTCGCCGCCGGTGAGCCTGACATCCCAACCCTAACCCTCGATGAGCATCCCCATTCTACCTCGACCCTAACGCACCTACAAGTGGGCGATAGAGACGTCTCGAGACCCCTGGCCACGAAGAGCCGTCGCGCGGAGGAACTTCAGCGAGGTACCGCGGCGGCGGAAAACGAAAATGAAACCCTACCGAGGCGCGATTGGCTACGTGGAGTGGACGGTGAGGTAGCGGGCTTCAAGGCAGAGCTGTGGACACGTTTTTGTGGGCGGCAGTGCGGTGGAGAGCGCGCACGAGTTCGCCGAAGTGGAGGCGGGAGCTGCGCTCGGTTGTTCCGCCCGGTGGAGGGGAGAACGGAAGGGAGAGGGAGGTGTGGCGCGAGTGAGGCAGAGACCGTCGTCGTGGCGGCCTTGAAGGCTTGGTGACCTGACGGGTGGGACCGCGGCCGGCGTACGGCTGCCACCGCACGGCCACGCGTCGGCGTTGCCCTGCCGTCGGTCGGCCACCGACTGAAGAACGCTTGACTGAATCGACGAGGCCGAAACGGTGACTGACAGAGCAACTTTGTCGATGATTATCTCCTAAACCAGCTCGAGTTAGTCGAAGATGATTACACCAATCTTGTAGAGCTACATGAGGGCTACAAGTTTGTCAATTGGAGTTTGGACTGGTTCGGCCTGGATTTGAAACCACAGAGCTCCAAAGTGGTGTACTTGGAAACTGAAACGTGTTTTCAGTCAGTGAACCCGACTGAAACCCTATTTTCAAGACACCACATATCCTACACCATTTAGAACTAGGTGATGGTGGTATTGACAATGTTGTAGAGCTATGTGCGGACAACAACTTTGTCAATTGGCTTAAAGACTGGTTCGGCCTAGTTTGTGAGTTACAAGTTGCCAAAGTGAGGTACAGTGAAACGGTTTTCAGCTTCACACTTAGCCAAAATTGCTAAGTCCCAAACAGCCTCTAATACTGACTTGTGGGACATTTTTGAGCATGTTCTGATCATTTTCATGAGATGGCCATATTAGAACTTTTGTTCCTTATGAAATTCTCTACAACTTTGCTTAAGAGTGCTCCTCCATGCAAGGTCTCTAAGCTGGACTTCTTAATTGGTCAAACTAGAGCATCCTAGGGCTAAATGGTGGTCAACTACACCTTGGAGGGCATTTTGGTGATTTTGGTCAACATGAACCTTGCTCCATGAGTGACCCTAAGTATAACTAAGGTGTTGTGAGATATAATTGGCTACTCTACCCTTTAGTTACACCAAATTCCTAGTGTCACATACTTTGGAACAAGTAATTCAATACTTTTACCCAAATGTTGCAAGCTCATGTTGCACATGTTGCATGAGTGTGTTGCATAACACTTGCTAATTATGTTACACTAAAGTGGTTGACATGTCTCACAAAGGAAATTGCACATAAGGTACTTGTGTGTTGCACACTACTCACTTCTTACTTCACATGAAATATAAACATATGTGACAATGTTTCCAAAGCATGTTTCACATATTATAAGCTTATGCATGAAATGAGTGATGCTTGCTTATGCTTATGCAAATGCAATGCAATTAAGGAGCTAAACACCTGAGGTGTTACAGCTACCTACAACTTGAGTACTTGGAAGAGTATCCGGTTGATGAGGCTTCTTGGTGGCAGACGAGCTGGCAGAAGCATCATCCGCTCGTGCCCTCTTATTGATGGAACGAGGAGCTCGAGGAACTGGGCGTGGCACATATTCAACATATTAGACTAGTTCATTGCAAGAAGCACCAGGAAAAACTGTGGATACTAGAGACCTACTAGTCGGAGCCGCTACGGCTAGACTTGCTCCGGCCTCCTTCCCAGCTGGGTTATCATCAGTAGGAATCAGATCAACAAAGTTATGCCCCAATTCCTACAAGATGACCAAAGGAGAAGGAATAAGCAGAAAATTGAAGATAGAAAGTACCAACAACAAAAGATATATAAAGAAAAGTACTCACAAAAGTAAAACAACTCACAGCAGGGGGCAGATTATCTCCACAATATTCGGGAACTGCATGGGGGACAATGGTCACCCCCTTCAGAACCTTCCTCAGGCACTCTAGTACCTCTTCTTTAGTCAACTCAAGGGTAGGAACCATCTGAGATGGGTCCTCAGCCCTAGAATACTCAAAACCGAGATGCTCCCTCAACTTTAGGGGTTGAACTTGACGATGCATGTAGCTGGCAATAATCCCAAAACCGGTCAAACCTTGCTGCTTTAGAGTCCGGATTCTCTCAAGAAGTGGCTTGATGGCCTGGAGCTCATCGCTTGTCAAGGGGTTCTTTTCCCAATGATCATTAACCGAGAGACCAGAACCGAAATAAACAGCAAGGGAAGGAATCATGTTCGCAGCATAAAACCACTCAAAACACCAGTCCCGAACAGAATCAACAAGATCATAATTGAAAAAGAGGGCTTTCTTCCCCTGACAGAATTGGATGCCACAACCACCCAACGGAGAAGTACTGTCACTTCGAGGATGTGGCTTCAAACGGAAAAAGAAACAAAATAGAGAGATTGAAGGAATGATGCCAATAAAAGCTTCACAGAGATGGACGAACACTGATAGTTGAAGGACAGCATTCGAAGTCAAGTGGTTCAGAGAAATGCCAAAATAATGCAAGAAACGATGAAGAAAAGCAGAAGCAGGCAAGTAGAGGCTAGCTCGAACGAAAGAGATAAATAGGATGATCTCACTAGGACCCGGAGTAGGAACCCGATGCTGGCCTAGAACATTCGAACCAGCAAAATCCTTATCCTAGATTAGGCCGTCGCTGACCAAATCATGCAACTGATCCTCCGTTGTAGTCAGAACCAGCCAGAGCTTCTCCGCAGCCCTCATGGCGACGAATTCCTGATTCTCGATAACCGAGAGCGACGCCTCCTCGTCCACCAAGACCTCCTTTGACTTGCTCGATGACTTCTTCTTACCCATACAATGGCGAGGATCTAAGGTTGGCAGCACAAAGTTTGACGGCAACGGCGACGGCGATGGTGAAACTCTAGAGGTTAGGGTTAGCAAAGGCCAAACGCTAAAGGGCAAGGATAGGGTAAGAAAGAAGAAGAAGGAGGGCCCTTAAATAGATTTACAACGGTAAAAATGTGGCCCATCAGGCTCGCTTAACGCGACATGGAAACGCAACGGTCTGTTTCTTGCCATAACTGACACGACCGAAATGACGGACGATGCAACCTTTCACAACGGTACAGTGCAACGGGCAGATTTCAGACTTATCCATTCACACTACGACATTACCAAATTGTTACGAAT
Source organism: Saccharum hybrid cultivar R570 (assembly GCA_038087645.1). NCBI lineage: Eukaryota > Viridiplantae > Streptophyta > Magnoliopsida > Poales > Poaceae > Saccharum > Saccharum hybrid cultivar. Next base: position 3,203,737 of record JAQSUU010000190.1, on the reverse strand, counting down.
TGCACAACTTAGAAAGAACTCGCCATCCACAAGATTCACAGAAGACGTTATAGTATGCCTCCAGAGAACCTGAATACTATGGAAACAACCCGGATGACACTCAAAAGCACTCAGACAACAAAAAAGAAGATAGCAACTGAGAAAGAAAGATTTTTTATTACAAATATCATCAAATGGCATAAGGTTACAGATCTTACAAGACACAATGAACTCGGTACTACGACGAGCAAGGTAGCAACAAAGAGCCTAGACAGAACTCAGCTCTGGAAATGACTATGTGCTCCTAGACACAACACGGCATAAGACAACCAACTCAGATATACTATTTTCTTCAAAGGAAGGACGCAGTGCATCCAAGACGGATATCAGCAGCACAGCGGGACAACTCAGACTAGGCAAGGCTCATAGACATCAGTCTACCCAAGCTTGACGTGATCCTAGATCAGACGCTGATCTGCACCGGACAGTCTCAAGACAGTGTGGAAGGATCAACCCAGAGCTACCGAATGATGGAATGAATCCCACATCACAAGACTTCTTTCACTTGCCACCACGTACTACCTGGTACAATGCTGCTGCGAGATTAGTCTACCTCTAATCTTGATCACAAGACTTCTTCCACTTGCTACAAGACTTACACAAGACTTACGAGACTCACAACTCACGCTCGGAGGCTGCTCTACTTCACAAACTATCATATTCATGGCTACGGAGGCTTCGAACTATACAACAAGACACTTGATGAATTGAAGCAGCACACTAGGAGAGTATTTATAGGCCAAAGAGCAGCGTACATAGACTGGGAGCACCAATAGAACAAGCCTGACAAAGGTCTCAGTGAAAAGATAGAAAGCAGTAAGAACAGGACACGCGCGTGAAGGAACAATATTCAAGGACAAGCATATTCAAAAGAATATGCCAACACTGTACACCTCGTGATTACAGAGAATTCAATCCAACCGCCAACCACCACCAACCTCGGATATAAAGCTAGCTACCTAAGAAGATGATAAAAGACCCTCTATCCGAGTTCTTAACGATCAAAAAGAACTCGGAAAGATGCTCGGGGGCTGCAGGGTACATATCCTGAGAAGAGATTTTTAGTTTTTTCAACAACCAAAATCCAAGACCCTCCAACTTTTTGTTCCAAATAGCAAGAGGCTTGGGGGCTACACTTAGTGAGTGCGCTTTTTCTTTGAAAAATCACATGTCACTTGAAAGACTTCTTCAAGACAGGACCACTTTAAGGCTTCACGTCGAAAGAACCTAGAACGAAGGAAGTCTTCGAGTTCAACCATGAAATGCTCGAGGGCTTATCGATGCGGGACCCACAGGGTTCCCCAAATGATGTGACTACAAATCGTGGGCCCTGGCCTGGCCCACAAACTGGAGCAAGGAGAGGTGTAGCATCCACTACACCAAATTCGAGTAGAATAGGCCAGACTAGCCAGATTCCTATGGAAAGTAACTTCTATATCTCGTTCAGGACACCTTCTTTGAATCTGACTAGGATTGTAACAGCACCATAGCCTTCTCTATCGATATAAAGAGAGGGCTTGGGCACCCGTGTAACAAGAGACAAGATAACACAATCAATCCAACACAAAGGCTAACATCGACTGGACGTAAGGTTATTACTCGATCACGATCGAGGGCCCAAACCAGTATAAATCGACTGTCTCTGCATTCACCATCAAGTTCTAGCATGCGCCGAAGCCTAAACAACTATCCTTGGTACCCCCGTGGCAGGCTATCGGTGGTCAAACACCAACAAATGTACATGAAACGAAGGCATGAAGCCTCTTACATACAAATATGTGAATGGTTTTATTGAAGCCGCTAAAAGACATGCTTTTATTAAGTAGACAAATGATAGATATTGTCCCTATTGTGAATGTCAAAACCATATAGTATGGTAGGATTCAAATACGATAAGATCACTTAGTAAAAAGGGGTTTCATGGAGAACTACAAGATTTGGGATCATCAAGGGCATGAGACATTGATCGCACCAGCTAACCGAAACAAATGCAGAATCAAATTTATCGGTCTATCTAATACTATACCCCTCCATCTAAGTTATCAAGCACCTTAAAAAATCCTAAACAAGCTATTCTAGGAGCAAGGTCACATAAACCTATGCCACTAGTACTTCAAGCACCGGGGAGCTCCTACACAAGCTAGTAGCAAAAGCACAAAGATCCTAAGCTCACTAGCAATGCTCAATAATAAAGCTACACAAGCCAAATTAGAGAGCTCAAATAACTTAGCTACAAAAACTAAGCATAGTAACTAACAATGGCAAAGCAAGCCAAATTAGTTATGCAAGGGAGCTACTTCTATGCTACACAAGCAAGAAGGTAACTAGCAAGCTACACAAGCTAACTAATTACAAGAGCAACTACACAAGCACAATATATATGAAAGTAAATACAAGTTTGTGTATGGGGAATGTAAACCAACGGGAAGAACAATGTTAACACGGTGATTTTTTTCCCGAGGTTCACATGTTTGCCAACACACTAGTCCCTGTTATGTCAACCGCTCACTTGATAGTTCAACGGCTAATAGGTGTTTCACAAATCTAGCCCACACATTGGGCGCTACAAGAACCTACCCCAAAAGTGAGGGTAGCTCAATGACACGTCCACTAGAGTTGCTCTACGCGGCTCCCGCGGGGCGAGCACAATACCCCTCACAATCGCTTCTCCAGAGCACCACATAATCTTCTCGCGGGCTTCACAACGAAGACCACAACCTCCAAGCCATCTAGGTGATGGCAATCATCGAGTAACAAGAAATCCCCCAATCACAGAGATTACCTAGTGCCACCAAATGCAAATCCTGAAATGCACACTCGGTCACTCGATCCCTCACTCAAATTAACACCAAGCTTGAGACGGAGAGGAAGGGGAGGAGTTGGATCTTCAACCTCTCAACATCACCCACAAAGGGCACTCAACTCTCTCTAGAAATTTTAGCTCAAATCATGGGAGAGAGAGGAGAGGAGAGGAGGAAGAAACCCTAGCTCATGGAGCTACAAATGTGCAAGAATGAGCCAAGAGGTGAGGGAGAAGGAGGGGGGAGCCCCTCCTTATCCACTGGCCAGCCACCCACCCAAGGGTGTGGCCTAGGCACACTCCCATGCCACCCAATGACTCTTTTTGGATCTGACCTTTGAGGCAAACACGCCCAGAACCGGACTTCCGGTCCAAACCGGAGCTCTGGTTTCCAGCCTTGAAACAGCGCAGGACCGCACCTCCGGTTTAGGCTCTCAGCATCTGAGAATAAATCAATTTTAAGACGAAGACCAAACCTCTAGTTTGCCAACTAGACCTCCAGTAGAAGCACTCAGATTCTAAAAAACATTTTTAGAGTGAAAGCCAGACCTCCGGTTTTGGCAACCAGACCTCCAATAGGAGCACTCAGCCTGGAGAATTTATAAAATCGAATATTTTTCGGACCTCCAGTCCAATCTAGAGCTTCGGTATGGGCTCTCTAGTTTTCAACATAAAACTAAAACGCCCATAAATTTAGCTCTAAACTCCAATCTCGATGATCTTGGACATTCCGGAAAGCTAATCCGGAGGGCTATCCAGCCCCAACAAACTTCATTTTCAAAGCCTTTTCAAATGTGCTCAACTCCACCAAGTGTTCCAACAAGTCAAGTGTGTGAGTTAGCATTTTTTAATCAATTCGAAAGGCTTTTCTCTTGCACCTCACCATGTCATTAGGTGCAACGCATATGCAAGTGAGACTCACACTTAGTTGCACTAGATAACCATTGTAACTAAAAGATTTCACCTCTTTATAGTATGACTATCTATCCTAAATCCGGTCAAGCACTCCATTTCATCTCCTCCAATGTTGACCGATGAAATGAAATGCCCTACAAATTATACCTTTGCCTTGCGCATTCCATTTCATCTCCTCTAATGTTGATGCCACACAAGCACTAACAATCATCACAAATGATATGATCCACTTCATAGCTTCATATGACCTTATTGGTTATTCGATCTTGACCTCACTTGCTCTCTTCACCGTTGCTTGGGTCCATCGTCACCAAGTCTTTGCTCATGCTTCCTTGCCATGTGGTTTATCACTTCAAAGCCTCCAACTTGCCCTTCACACTTACAAATGGTACATCAAGCCAAGCCTCATCTTGATCTTCTCCACCTCGTCACATGGCTCCATGTCATGTCTCATATGCAATGAGCTCCTTTATTATATGTGTGAGCATTGCAACATATCCAAGCCATTTCCACCATCATGGTATGAGTTGCTTACACAAGTGTAACTGTGGACTAATCACCTTTGTATCTTACATTTAAACACATTAGTCTACCTATGTTGTCATTTAATTACTAAAACTAAACAAGGACCTTTTAGACATACAGAAGCAAGCGACCAGGAAGGCATTGCACGAGAAGTAAGGGAAGCAAATGAGACTCATGAAGATTTCTATGATGCCAATCTTGTCATGATGCATGATTCTATGAGAGATGACGATTTGGTGGAGAATGTTGTGGTGGGGAGGATGATGTTGAAGACAACAAAGAAAAAAAGACTTCTTGGAGGAAATGTTGCGCCACGCAGAAGCGGAATTTCTATTGATGGCTACGAAAAGGCTAAATAATCTAGAGACGTTAAAGAAGGCAAGGAAAGAACGTTTGAATGAGGAGGCAAAGGGTTGCGCGAAAAGGTGGTCTTTGCTATTTTTGTGCTCGACATGCTTATCTTGAAGGATAAATATGGCTAGTACAATAGGAGTTTCAATGACCTATGGGCTCTCTTGGATTGTGTGCTTCCTAAACCAAACTCTATCAAGTGAAGAATCTTCTCAATCTATTTAACGATGGGTGTGAAAAGAATACTACATGTCCAAACCATTATATCTTGTTTTGTGGGATGTTTAAGGGCCTAACAAAATATCCAACTTGTGGTGCTAGTCGATACAAAAGGAGCGACAATTATAGGGAGGAAGACAACCCTACTAAAATTGGGAACAAGAGAAATAAGGGTGGTAAGAAAAATGTCTCTACTCAGCGCCTTGAGGAAAATACTACATTAGCAGTAGATGGCACTAACCAAAGAAGAATGCCCACATTGGTTATATATGTGGTACCTATGACCAATCGATTGCTTGAGGCATTTGTTCTCAAACCCAAGGGACTCATAGCTCATGCACTGTTAGGCTTATGATGAGTGCAAGAAAGACAATGGAGGGCTATGTCACCCATCTGATGCAAAACAGTGGAAGGACATTGATGCCAAGTATCTAGGATTTCATGACGATATGAGAAATGTAAGGTTCACTTTGAGCACTGATGGAATGAATCTCTTCTAGTGACAAGACCGGCACACACAACACATTGCTAGTTATCTTGTTAATTTGCAACCTCTCTACATGGTTTTGTCAGAAGGGAATGTATTTGTTCCTGACAATTCTAATATCAGTCCGGAAACAACAGAGCATTGACATAGATATTTTTCTTGAACCATTGCTGTAAAAAATGAAGACACTATGGAATAATGGAGTCGATATGTGGGATGAGCTTGTGAAGGTGTATTCAAATGTAGAGCCATTATTTTTGTTGCCACCACTAACTACCTAGCATAGTTTTCCCTATTGGAACATATGAAAGGCTTTCTAGGATGCTCAGAATGCTTGATTGACACCACAACTTGGCCCTGTTTGGTTGGGCTTTTGAACCTACTTTTGCTTTTGCAAAAGCCAAAAGCCAACCAAAGGGCCCAAAAAGCCACAACTGCTTTTACCCAAAGCAACTTTTGTTGTAGTACAAAACTGAAAGCACCTCTCCCCCTGCTTTCAGCTACTTTTGAGGTAAAAAAATTATCCACCTGCCACTGGTTGTAAAACAAATCATTATTTTGTTCTATTTCTGATTGCACCTTCCCAACGACGTAGCATCTACGGAGCGGACATGCAGTCTCGGCAGTGTGGCGTGTGAGTGGTCCCTATGGCCCGGTGGCGCAGCCCCAGCAGCTCCAATGGCAAGGTTTAGCGGCGCGGCCCCTACGTCTCTATAGGGTCGAGATAACAGATTAGAGGGGGTGAATAGTCCTTTCAAAAACTTAATCACGCCGGCTAATCGAAACAAATGCGGAATAGTTAGCAAGGTCACACAAACCTATCCAACTATTACTCAAGCAACTGAGGGAGCTCCTACATAACTAGTAAGCAAAAGCACAAAGCTCCTAAGCTCACTAGCAATGCTAAATAACAAGGCTACGCAAGCCAAATTAGAGAGCGCAAATTACTTAGCTACACAAACTAAGCAATATGACTAACAAGGTTACTAAAACCAAATTAGCCACGCAAGGGAGCTACTTCTATGCTACATATGCAAGAAGGTAACTAGCAATCTACACAAGCTAATTAATTACAAGAGCAACTACACAATCACAATGTATGAAATGTAAATATAAGCTTGTGTTTCACGGAATGCAAACCACCGAGAAGATGATGAAGACAATGTTGACATGGTGATTTTTATCCTGAGGTTCACGTGTTTGCCAACACGCTAGTCCCCATTGAGACAAGCTACAGGGTTGCCACTGGTCCTCTTGCTAGTAGTGACCTACAAGTCACACTCTCTCACGTGGAGTGCTTACCACAAGCTCTAGCACTTGACACGGCTAGACCACTTGTCACCCTTCGTGTCTCACTCTACTAGAGTTGCTCTTTGCGGCTTCCACGGGGTGAGCACAATGGCCCTTACAAAGCTCTTCTCCGGAGCACCGCACAAGCTTCTTGCGGGCTTCGGCGGAGATCACACCTGATGAGGTCATGACCATGCTTGGAGAATTACATGGAGGCCAAGGAGATCAGCAAGGACATCCAAATCGAGAAGGAGGCCCAAAACTTATCCGGTTCGAGTCACCAAGGTGGAGGCCCAAATCAAGTTTGAGTCCACCTCGGAATCCAGGACCAGTCTGCCTTGAACTGGTCACCCAGGACGCGTACGGACTCCGTTTTTGATGATTCATATATGGATGGAAAGCTTATTTGATAAGGAAGCCAACCCAAGTGGTCCTACGTCAAAATATGTTCGAAATCAATGGAAATCATTGAAACAAGTCACCGTCCAGAATCTGTCAGGGCGCTGTGTCGCCGTCTTTTGGGCCGATTGGCCATGTATCGTGTCGGGCCTTAAGCCCAAGTTGTGGGCGCCCAACCCCTGGCCGTTTCCAACCCTAGGTCGAGTCTTAGACTATAAACACAGCTGCCGCTGCTGTTAGACAATTGAGTTTTGTTTAGAGTTTAGTTTTCCATCGAGAAACTGAATCATTCATTGTAACTATGGTGACAAATCCTTTTACAGTGATCCAGGGCCCCTGTTCTTGATCTCCTCCACTGTGTCGATTAGTCCTTTGGAACCAAGTTCTTGAACCCTCTATTGTTATTCGCATCATTCATATTTGCAATTTTAGATTGCGTGTTTTTACCTTCTTGCTTGTGTTCTTCGATTCACTTACAGGAAAAGCCTTCTTGGTGAGGTCAATCAAGTTGTGCTTGATTGATAACCAACGGAGCTGTGGTGTAACGGTTGCAGGGTTCGAATCATGTCTGATTTGAAGCCGGATCGCCAACGTCGAGATCTCCACAAATCGAACTTACCGGTTACCTCTCGGAAGATCGGGCCAGTATTCATCAACACCACCAAGCCATCTAGGAGGTGGCAACATCCAAGGGTAACAAGCACCACTGGCTTGTAACTCGATCATCTAGTGCCACTCGATGCAACCTCACGACACAACACACTAGAATCACACTCACTCACAATTGGATCGCACTCTTGCAAGCACAAGTGAGTTTGAGGGTCCTCAAACCAAGCACACACAAGGGCAACACATCTCCAAGGTGCTCAACCAGCCAAATACCCGAGCTCCACCTCTATTTATAGCCCCCAAGCCAAATAGAGCCGTTGGAGCAAAGCTACACTTTCTGTGAGGGCACCGGACACGGCAGCGCCCTTCCCAACGGTCGAATTCCAATGGCTAGGGTCACCGGACAGCGGGGGCAGTGCACCACCATAGGGGTGGCGGTGACCCCCTGCTAATTGCACGAAGTCCCCAGCCTCTAGAAAAATAAGGCAGTGCACTGCCCTAGGCACGGCGGTGCCTAGGCGGTGACCAGCCCTGACTTCCTCGCCCTTGGCTGGAAAACAGTGGTGGCACGACCCTCCCAACGGCGGCGACCAAGCGGTGCACCGCCCTCACCGCGGTGGTGTACACCGGTCACGATGGTGACCACGTCACCCACTACTGCTCTCAGCCTTGGTCTGGTGGGCACCGCCCTAGGGGTGGCGGTGCCACCGGACAGGCAGTGGCGGTGCCCCCCTAGGGCACCAGCCAACTCCTCCCTCTCGGCCTCCAGGTGGGCACCATCCTAGGGGTGGCGGTGCCACTGGACCAGGGGTGGCAGTGCCACCTAGGCAGCACTCTAATCTCAGTTTCGCCTCCTCTTCTTCGTCTTTTTCACCACCTTTGCAAATGTGCTAACACCACCAAGTGATCACCACCGTGTGCATGTGTGTTAGCTTTTCACAAATATTTTTCCAAAGGATTTGCACTCTTTTCACCACGCCACTCGATCCTAACATATATGCAAGGTTAGATTACTCAAGTGGCACTAGATGACCGATATGCAAACAAGTTTGTCCCTCTTGATAGTACGCCGTCTATCCTAAACCCAGTCATAAACTTCTCTACACACCTATGACCGGTGAAATGAAATGCCCTATAAGTTATACCTTTGCCTTGCACATTCCATTCCATGTCCTCCAATATTGATGCAACACATGCACCAACCTTGGTCAACAAATGATATGATCCACTTCATATCATCATGTGACCTTATTGGTTCATCGTTCTTGACCTCACTTGCTCTTCACCATTGCCTTCGTCCATCAGTGCCAAGTCTTGCTCAGGCTTCACGGCCATGCAGTTCATCGCTCCAAAGCCTCCAACTTGCCCTTCACCCTTGCAACCGGTCCATCAAGCCAAGTCTTGTCTTGATCTTCTCCACCTTAGTCACATGACTCCATGTGATGTCTCATATGCAATGAGCTCCTTCATCACATGTGTGAGCCTTGCAACATATCCAAGCCATTTCACCTCCATGGCATAGGTTGCTCACACATGATGTACTTGTGGACTAATCACTTGTGTATTTCACTTAAATACATATTAGTCCACCTAAGGTTGTCACTCAATTACCAAAACCAATAAGGACCTTTCAGTCATCGAAGGTGTGGTCCCTTCCTCAACTCCGGTCTGGCCCCAACTTTGCGGCATTGAAGGAGCTGCTAGGACCCTAGATCTGGCATCGAGCTCGACGGCCGGTGCCCAAGTTTGCACTGCAGAGCTACCGTAGCCCGCAGTCCGGTGGCTACCCCAGATCCAGCAGGTGCGGTGGGAGCTCATCGCATGGAGCAGAGGAACCCCTCGCCGTCTATGGCTAGGCCATCGCGTTCTCCAGCAGGGCCACCGAGGACAACGCCATGTGCTCCATCTGCCAACGAGTACAAGGATGAAGAGATGTGTGCACGTGATTGCCTACTTTATCGTAAATGGTGGAGAAGGGAGAGAAGATGGTGGAGATTAGATTTTCTACCGTAGAAGGAAGTAGATGTTAGAGATGGGAGAGTATACATATGAAAGCCCAAGTTGGTTGCGGATTTCTTGTTACTCTTGGGTGTTTCCCGACATCCTAGACGGCTTGGAGTAGCGGTGGTGTTGAGCTTGTGATTGGAGATTGTTTCGAGCCTCACCAAGTGATTGTGAGGGGTTCTTGAGCCTTCCCCGTGGGAGTTCACGAATTGGCTACTCTAGTGGAGCTCGTGGCTTGGAGGATCCCCATCTTGTGAGTGGATGTGCGGAACCCGCTGAAGGTTTGACTCTAGATAGTCAATTAGCTCGTGATCCATCAAGTGGGTGCATCGCCACAACGAGGAGTAGCTTGCTAGGAAGCAAGTGAACCTCGGTAAAAAATCTTGTGTCATCTCTTGCCGAGGATTCTCTTTGTGATTGTGTGTGCTTGATTCTTTGGATACATCTCATCTCTACACCGTCGGTATAAGAATCAATTCACTCCCCTTTTACATTCTTGCACTATATCTTGTCTAGTGTGCTTAGAGTAGTTTGTATCACATAGGAGTAAGTAGCTTAGTGACTTAGCTTTGTTAGTGTGAATTAGAGATCATAGTCTTGTTCACTAGAATTGTATAGATGGCTTGCTTAGTATAGTTGAGCTAGTGCTAGAACTAGTGTCGCCATCTTTTATACTAACAATTGTTGTTTAGTGAAGCTTGTAGAATTTTAAATAGGCTATTCACCCCCCTCTAGCCATTTGGACCTTACAACATACAGATTGCCTATTTTTATATTTTTAGTGAAATTACATGAACCATATATATGTTATAAAAAGGTAAAATTTTATTTCAAAAATAATCCATTTACATGTGAATCAGTGAAAACACAGTGTTTTATGATTGTAGATAAACATATGAATATCTATTGCGAGCCATAAGTGAGAGAGGCTGACAGCTATTGCACAAGCCACAACTGCTCAACCAAACGACCTTCTGCTTTTCCCATAGCTCACAACAACTTTTCAAAAGCCACAACCCAACCAAATAGGGCCTTATAGTTCCTAGAAGGATCCAGGAATGCAGTGTACATGCATCACCCGATGCTTCTTAGTGGAAGGATATAGGTACCGAAGTAAGAGGATGTTGAAAACTTCACTGTTAGTACAATCGAGGTAGAGCATGCGATAGAGTGGCGGGACGACCATTACATGAAAACATGGTCAATAACATCAAAGTCGCCTATGGTAAAATGACAAAGGATGGAAGATCAATAAGAGAGATACAACTTCGATTGATGACGTGTGGTTCAAGAAGATGTCAATCTTCTTTAAGTACCTACCTTACTGGGCAGATTTGGCTATATATGCCATTCCATCGATGACATGCACATCACAAAGAATGTGTTTGAGAGCATCATTGGTCCATGAAGTAGGCAGGCCGGAAACCCAAAGATGCCTGATCTGATATAGGTTGGAAAGGGTTTCATTTTTAGCAACTCCATACTTGTTGATCATAGCTTCCCACCTACTCTCAAACCCTTTTAGACTTAGGTTGTGGTTCACAATTTTGTCGTAGTCCTCCCTCCAAGCCTTTTCTTGATGAAAAGTAAACACCAAGCCTTGACCTTTGAAATGATGTGCCAATGGTAGCATCAATGCCTGGTAGATACAAAAACAACTCTTATTATTGCTGCCATTGCCAGGTCTAGATCTATGATCAAATTGACAGGCCCTAACCCATTCATTGCTTCTAGAAATGCTTGGAAAAGCCAAACATAGTTGTTTGTGATTTCATTCCTCATGAAAGCACATCCCATTTGAATTAATTGTGCATGCCTATTAATTGCTATGATTCTACATATTAATCAAGTATGTATTGTCGAAAGAAATGCAATCATTATATGTCTTGTATGCTTCTCATGCTGCACCATCTACCCAGAAAATATTCTCAATCTTATCATCACCATCTAGCTTTACTTTGAAGAAGAAATTGTTGTCTTCCTTTTCCAGCTCATAGAAGTAAGTCAGAGTTTCATACATGTCACTTTGTTACATGTGCCCTTATGCCTGCCCTTAAATTGCTCACATGCTTCTTATGATAAGGAACGAAATGTGTGCAAATCAAAATAGCTCAGATATCAGCTGGATTATTCGGCTTGTTTCCAAGTTGTAGTCATGCAAAAGTCTTAGGAACTGCACTTCATCTTTTGGTATTCTGACATGTGACCTTAGAAACTTAGAAAGTTATGGTTTGTCCACTAAGTTATGGTTGTGGTCATCATCAAATTGCTTAATAAACTACTTGTTACCATTGAACTTGACCAGTATCCTTGCTCTGCAGTTAGTGTACTTCATCTTCTTTCTTTTCCACTTGCTGTCTATGCACTTTGCCTATTTCCCTTTTGGTTCATCCACACCAAAACCATTGCTTTTAGAGGTAACATGCTCACAGCCATCAACTTCAATGATTTCTTTATCAATACCCTTGCTCTATTTACCTTTTCATTCCTTGTTGCACACAAACAAGATCTTATCAAGTAACTTTGTAATATAGAGAAGCCCTTCCTTCTAGCATAGTTATTGTAGTGTGCCTAGCCTCATCTTTCCAACATATGGCTCATTAGGTGAAGAAATTTCTGCTAGGAATTGTAAGTCTACATCATCAACTTCATTACTTCAACCTTTGTAACACCAATAGTTTCAGCAACTTCAACCTCTGTAACACAACAGCTGCCACAGGTTCGACTTCATTTATATTAAGGGTTGCCTCTATGTGTGTGTTTCTTCCAAAGAGCATCGTAGCTCCAAAATTGTAGGCAAATATGAGATTCTACTGTCATAAACTGCCTCATAGTTACTAGACAAATCAACAGTCACTTGCATCTAGAACATAGGATTTCATGTCTCCCCACAATATGCCTCTGCTGGAAGCTTATTTAGAACCATCCTCTTTTTTCTGCACTTTTAAAATAAGCAATTATAGGTTATCTTTAAATCATTTATTGCAAATTATTAGGCAACTACTAACAAAACTACTAGTACTTCCATAGGCAAATGACAACATATTTAGATCCTCAATACACTTTAATCGTCTAATATCAATTCATGGCTTTTAATTTGTTACAGGTTTGATGATATTGTGTAGGCACTAGCAGATCAAAGGCAAAAATAAGATACAACAACATATTCAGATTCTCAGTACACTTTAGTTGTTTAATATCGATCCATGGCATTTTTTACAGGCTTGATGGCATTGTGCTGGCACTAGTAGATCCAAGGCAAGAACCACATACAGAAAAAATATGTAGGCACTTGCAGATCCAGGGCAAAAATTAGATGCAGGAACAATCTATGATTTCGTTGCAACTAAATGCAACAGTAATCAGGTGACACTAGTAAGGTGATAGAACTACATTCAGAAACATTTGATAATTCCATTTTCACATAACAACATGATGTAAAGATGAACTGGGGAGGAGATAAGAAGTGAAAAAGTCCCAGCAGAATCAAATAATCTAATGTAAAATTACCTAATGGTGTTGATTCGTTTGCTTGATACTTGCGTGCATCTGATCCAAGCTAGTGGACTTGAATTCCTCATGTGTGACTTCTGTGAGATTGGTAGATCCGATCTGGTATGTGTTGTCTTGCATGCGGAAGAAGCAAATTGCTTGCTTGGAGTGGGCCCAGAGCTGGCGAGCGGCGGGAGTTCAGGTACGGGCGCACGCTGTTTCCCCACGAAAGCACCCGCTCGCGCTCGTTTTCCATAAACGACAGCCTACTTAATGCGCTTCCAAATATGGAATGTGCATTTGGATCACACATATCCTGCACGCTCATGCTGTAGCAAAATTCATATTTAGAGTTTTAAACTATCCTAGATAAAAATTTGTCAACTACTTCTCCATCCATAATAGAATGCAACTATGGTATTTGTGCTATCAAACTAGTTTAAGTTTAATCAAATTTATAATTAATTGTATTAGCATTTGTGTTTTCAATAAAGTTTAATACAAAAATATATAGATTACATAAACTCTAATCAATTATAAATGATAGACGGCCTGTTCGCTTGAACTTATCAGTTGTACCTTTTCAGCGAAATAACAGTGTTATCAGCTATACCTTTTCAGGCAGTGTTTAGTTCCTTCAAAATTCCAAAAATTTTACAAGATTCCCCGTCACATCAAATCTTTGGACACATGCATGGAGCATTAAATGTAGGTAAAAAAATAACTAATTGCACAGTTTGTCTGTAAATGTCGAGACGAATCTTTTGAGCCTAGTTAGTCCATGATTGGATAAATTTTACCAAATAACAACAAAAAATGCTACATGAACTTTACACACACTTTACAACCATCTAAACACACCAGTAAAATAACAGTATTTTTCTCTCACAATAAATCAGTATCAGCATCAGCATCAGCCGTTTCTCCGGTCAGAGATACCAAATGACAGGTGGGCCCCACTACTACGTCCGTAAAACTAGCCAAGAATTTTTTTTGAAATGGTCAAGGGAGTACTTTATATGATTCTAAAAGTTAAAGGAGGTATGTTATCTGGTACTGTATTTAGTGGGGTTTCTTTCAAATTCATTGACTAGCTCAGGAATTGAGTCGGATTTTACTCTCTCAAAAAATATATATGTTTGTTGCACGTAGTCTTTTCTCTCAAATAATCAGCAGGAGTCCTACGTACGTACGTCCAAATTTAGTAATTTACACAGCACGCTCTGTGGAGGCATGCGGTGGCGGCTGGCCAACCATCAGCTCTGAGCCGGTGTCATCACCGTTTGAGGCTGTGGTCGCCGAAAGCAAACAAAAAATAAAATAAAATTTATTAGCGGTCCTCAAAGTTATCTTAAGATGTCATCGAGATAGCCAAAGTCGTAAAATATATTTTTGTCCCTAAAAATGGGTTTCATTAAGATCTAAACGGGTATTTACCCAATCCGCTACCCTACTTTGGCACGGACCTGATAGATGGGACCTGCACGTTAATGGCAAGGCTCTAACTTAGAAAAATCATATGACCTCGGATAAAGATGATTTTTTATAAAAATTATAGCTTTTGATGGGATATACATCTTTCTAGTTTTAAGTTTTTTTATTTAAGATCATTAAAATGGTAAAAATATGAACATCATATTAATCTATGGTGTCCGATACATATCATTCTTGTATATATGGTGTCCGATAAAGACACTATGTATATAAATTTAGCTCTCGATTAGGTCTACAAATTCCTAGCTCAGTTTTGTCATTTGAGGTCGTTAAGATATTCAAAAAATAATATAAATTTTTAGCAACATATTAAGGTCTCCATCTGTCAGATCCATGTCACATAGGATAGCAGGTTGGGTAAATGGCCGTTTGAACATAAATGAAATCCATAAACTTCAGGGACCAAAAAAATACATTTTGGGATTTTTGTTTGCCTCGATGACACCTCAAGACAATTTTAAACACCGTTGATGAATTATATATTTTTTTAAAAAAAATTTGACACTCGTGTTACTCGGGAACCAAAACATCGTGCCGTGCGTCGGCCTCGATTGAAATGGACGTAGGTATGGGTTAACTAATTTTGCTGTTTTTTATTTTGTTTATTAATTTAACATCCCACCGTCTCATTGTCTTGCCGGCGCGGCGGTGGTGTGGCGTCAGAGCCTACGGAGCTACGATCCGCCCGCCATGCCATGCAGGACAAGCTCCCTAGGATCGAGCTCTTAATAATTTGGATTTGGATCTTGCTTACACATGCATGAACACGCACTGATTCCTGCGATCTTGCAAATCTTCACACATAATTTGTTTCCATATCATGGAAACGGCTCCAACCTGTATCCTTTTCATTCCACACGTAGTCCTGTGCTATAAAACCACCACCATCTCCTTCCCTCCCATCGCACCAAGCCGCCGCCTAACCATTTCCCCTTTGATCTGATCTGCAGGGGCCCGAGCCCGATCCATGGCTCGCAAGAAGGTGACCCTGCACCGGATCCCCAACGACTCCACCCGGCGCGGGACCTTCAAGAAGCGGCGCAAGGGCCTGATGAAGAAGGCGAGCGAGCTGGCCACGCTGTGCGACGTCGACACCTGCGTGGTGGTGTACGGCGAGGGCGAGTCGCAGGCGGAGGTGTGGCCCGACGTCCCCACGGCGGAGCACGTCCTCGCCCGCTTCAAGGCCGTGCCGGAGCTGGACCAGTGCAAGAAGATGCTGGACATGGAGGGCTTCCTCAGGCAGCGCATGGACAAGCTCCGGGAGCAGCTGCACAGGGCGCAGCGCGACAACCGGGAGCGCGAGGCGACGCTGCTCCTGCACGACGCCATCGTCGGCCGCCGCCCGGGCCTCGTGGGCCTCTCCGTCGAGGAGATCGCCAGCCTCGGCTGCATGGTGGAGAGCCGCCTCAACGGCGTCAAGGACGCCATCGGGCGACTCCAGCGGATGGGACAGGAAGTCCCGGCGACGGTGGCGGCGGCGCTGCAGCCCCAGCTGCAGGCGCCGTCGTCCATGCCACTGATGCCTGCTTACAGAGCCGGGACGACCGGCCACAGGGACATGATGACGATGCAGGTACCAGTACCACACCCGCAGCCGCAGGGCTGGCTGGTGTCCGGAGGGGATCTTGGCGCGCTTGTCTACGGTGGTGGCTTCGGTGCCGGCACCAGCGCCGGTGGCGACATGAACATGATGATGCCGCAGTTTGGCAACATGGCTGTCGGATTTGCGTGGTCTGATCCTGGTCAGTATTTCCATTCCATGTAAACGGGGGGCTTCGTATCGCATGCATGTACTCCGATCCTATGGATTAATAATGCATGCCAAATTCGTAGTGTGTCCTACTCCTATCTGGGCTGGCTGTCTCGTCCAGTGGGTCCCGGCTCGTTCTTGTTTGGCCACATATATATGATCTTTATATATAATTAAACTTTGCCTATAAGGTTACGAAGTATTGTAGTTTGTCATGTGACATGGTTTCATGGCCGCTCTGTTATGATGTTCCATCACAAATCATTCCAGTGTATTGCAAGTTTGTTTGTTTAATAAAGCTCAATATGTACATACTGTTGTCTATGTACCACTACCACGCACCATGGAAAGGATAGACCACTCTCATCCGCTGTCTGTCGAGCGATTGCTCTGATCACTCACCAATACTGCTCTGTGCCGTGCTCTGCCAAAAGATTTCGGTTCGAAAGAATCTGGCACAAAACTGCACGGCTACTCTGATAATGTGCGTGCTGCATGGACCTGCTTCCTGCTGGTGGCTGCCAGACCTCCACGCTGGCGATCCTGCCTCCCGCCATGGCTGCACTGCTCTCCGGCCACACCCTGTGCGTGCGGTAGCCATGGTTCAGATAGACACGGGCGTCTGCATGCACTCGCTACCGCGCCATCCGCTAGCTCCCCAGCGCCCATCTGCCGCGCACGGCGCGCCCTTGCGGCCATCCGCCACCACACCCCAATCCCACTCTCCCAGTTCTCGTCCTCCCCATCTCTTAGTCTCTCGCGTCCGCTGGCAGCAGCACAGCCCCGCGGTGCCACCGCTGCCTCCTTCCTCCACTCAAGCTGACCATGCCTCCTCCTCCCTCAGTTCGCACACGCCTCCCCTGCCTCTTCCCCAACCCCAGCGCTACCGGGATGTCTCGCCGCGCGTAGTCTGCCATTGTTGCCCCTGCCAATGGCCACTAGGCGCACACACTGGCGGAGCTACAGGGTGGACAGGGTGGGCCACGGACCACCTTGTAGATTTGGCCCAAAGTGTAGTACCCCTCAGTATTCGGCCGTGGACTCTGCTAGGCTGGCCTATGTGTTTCTGCTGCCGAATCTCGATCGAGCCTGAAAAAGAAGTCCAAGCGACGTCCCCGTCTCCGCGACCTGCACCTTGCTCTTCTGATGAGTTCTGACTCCAACCGTCCAAAATCGTACTCGACGTCTCGACGATCTGTATTTGCAGCAGTTGAGCAGCCGCCGGCCACCCGGCCAGACGTCAGACTCAGAGGCAAGGCTAGCAACGCACAACCTGTATGTTGATCTTGACATCCTTTCTTCTTTACTCGAATTCTATCACGTTTCTCTCTCTCTCTGTATCAAGTGATTAAGCCCTAAATTGCTAAATTGCTAACAGGAGATAATCATTTAATCAGCAATCTACAGTTCAACTTCAATTCAATTCACAGCAAGTATTGCATTTGCTACAGCTATAGTGCTACGGCAATTCACTGGCAAGTTCTATTTCATCTCAATTTTAAAATTTTATTGTAGCACTTAAACAATTTAGATATTTAATTGAAACATTGGGCTTGTTTATTTCTCTTGAAGATTTGTTGAAAATGAAGAGAAGTGGTGATATCGCCTCTCTTTTTCAGAAATATGAATCAAAGAAGAAGACTTCTTCTCCATCTCTTTATGGATGATTGTGTAGTGACTTTTATTGAGCGGGATATCTTCTTACAATTGAGTGAAGAAGAGATAATCAACACTTTCATGGCTATTAGAAGGCGTAGGCCTGAAAAAAGTAAGAAGAAGTAGTGACATATTGTTCTTCAACTATTATGGGTACGTAATATTTCAATTCTATGTTAAGAAAGTTACACTCATCTATTTTATGAGCTCTGTATGCCCTTTTTTTTAATTGTGTTTTGTACTTGTGCACCGACATGTTAAATTTATAGTGGCTAAAAAAATTTTTAGACAATGGACCACCATAGTTATAAATCCTAGCTACGCCACTGGGCGCACATGCCGGGGAGCCTCATGTCATCTCCGGCCGAGTAAAGGGCACCCACGAGCGCGATCGGTGCTGGTGGTGCTCGCGAGTCACTGGCTCCCTCCGCGACGACCAGAATCAACCGGCCCCAGCCTCCCCTCCACCGGTGATGTTGTGTTTCAAGTATTTTGTATGTATGTTTTTAAGTGTTTCATCTGTATGTTGTGTATGTTGCGAGCGTATATTTCATGTTGTAGGCATATGTTGAAGTGTTTCAGTTATTTCAGACGAATGTTTCAAGTGTTTTATCTAGATGTTGCATATGTTTAAAGTGTTTTAAGTGTTTGAAACATGTGTTGCAAGTGTTTCACCTGCATGTTGCAAATTTCCAATGACTTTTCAAGTGTTTACAGGTGTTTTGCAAGTTTTTTGAGACGTATGTTGCATTTGTATTAGCTGTTGCATACGTATGTTGCATGTTTCATCTGGATGTTGTATAAGTAGATCTAATTTTACACATATTGTAGTTAGACTCACCTGTCGTAACCGTCTACTGCAGCTACTGGGACGCCGCCGAGCGGGCATAGATTGTCCCCGCGTGCATGCGCGTGGAAAGCAGAGGGACACGAGCGGTCCCCGCGTGCGAGCGAGCAACGCAGGCTAGGCGAGTCGGGGCGGCGCAAGTGGTCCCTGTATGGATGTGCGAAACGGAGCAGACGCAGGAACAAAACATGAGAATTTGAGCGGGTGGGACACGCGACCCGGCGTCTAGACAGACATGCGGACGCTAGCCTTTTGTTTATTTTTTTGATAAAAGCCTTTTGTTTATTTACCAAGGTAGATGACAGACGGTCGATGAGGATGAGCAACGAAACGTTTTTTTGGGCCACGTCGGGGCCTTGCAGCGATTCGGCAGTCCAGTAAGGCATCGTTTAGTTCCAAAATATTTCACGAAAAAACAGTAGATTACTCGTCATATTGAATCTTTAGACACATGCATGGAGCATTAAATATAGATAAAAAATAAAACTAATTACACAGTTTAGACGAAATTCAAGAGACGAATCTTTTAAACCTAATTAGGCCATGATTGGACACTAATTACCAAATAACAACGAAAAATACTATAGTAATATTTCGCAAAATATTTCAGGAACTAAACAAGCCCTAAGTAGAGAGCCCAAGTTCAAGTGGAAAACGGATCGAGAGAGTATGTAAGAATCAATTGATATATCTGGAGGGGTAAATGAAATTCAAATATGAAAGGAAATTTAAAAATATTTAAAGTGTTTTTAGGGATGGTTTATTTTTAAACAAAAGTGGCACAAAAAAACATTTTTTATGGATTATTCTCTTCGGTCAACAATCTCTTTGTGGAGGTATTTTCTGGACGAATAGACCTCATAGTTCCTAGGTTAGCAGTGCCGGAACAATCCGTGGCCCCGCATTTCAGTGAAGCCACACTATCAAGCTTTATTACATACTAGAAAAATCGACCCAAACTTAAAAAGATAATATTAGAAACTACATCATCAAAACACAATATTATCTATATCTAAACCTAATATTCTAGAGCTAAAATTTCTTATTAATTCAAATTTACATTGAATTTATCAAAGTCATGGCCTGGCATGACCCAACAATTTTTTGTATCTACGCAACTCTGGCCAGGTTAAACTACGGTAGCCTGGAGGTCTTTCTTGTATCACCAGCTCCACCAGAGGACTGAAGAAGTCAGAGTCGGCCACACTTGCCAGGATTGAAGAAGAGGGCAATGGAGACCCTAGCCTCTTGTATGGACTTGACGACCACCCTGTGCTCCACACTTTTGTAGTCATCATTCGAAACCACCTTTATATTCGTACCATAAGAATTAGCTAGAGAGATGTTAATACTAATATTATATTAAAATAATTATAATCATTTTCTAATACTGACGTAAGCCTACATTTACTGGTACAGTATTCAACAGGGGTTTTACTTGAACTTGCTATACCAGTGGTAGATGGGTGTATCATGCACTCGTATTCATATGGTGTTTCTTCTTGCTACGTAGAAGTACGTACACTAATAATTGTGGCAGAACTGTCTAAGTTATATGGTCCACATGTGTCTGTTATTGTCTTTCAGACTTCTGATTGCTGCACATGGGAGCCAGACAATTCCGATAGTCTGTCGGGTGTCCTCAGGGAACCCCGAATCATCCACGTTTACCTTTCCGAGCAGGATACATTACAGAAAACATTACAGTATTATAACAGTTGTACAGATATACAAATATATTGTATCAGAGTAAATAGCGGAAGTCTTACAAATCATAAGTTTACAAACCATTTATTTAGTTGTTACAAACCATAAGTTTTAGCCAACTCGGCAGTAGGATAGCATGAGAGGTACCACTTTGATAACACACAAGAGAGATTCATCCTGCCTAAGGGTACACAACAAACTTCTCTATTGCTGGCTCTCCTCCTACAAAAAGGGTTTAACAAACCTTGAGTACAAAGGTACTCAACAAGACTTAATCGACGAAAAGGAAAGATTTCGAAGATATACAGGCTTACGGGGAATCAAGGTAAGCTTGTAGCAAGAATCAAGATTAACTTTTACAGAAAAGCTTACTAATGATTGGTCCTTACTTTCAATGTTTTAGCCCAAGTTAAGTAATTAGAAGTCTCCAGTTTGCACCTGATCTAAATAAATCACTTCTTTAACTATCTCATCTCATGATCATAGTACTAATGTTTTAGTTATTAACTACGATGTAGATTGGGGGATAGAGTCTCCTTCTCCGAGAAGCACAACGATTCGAATCAATTAGGCCCAGCTGGGGTTTCCTTACCACACGACATATGCAGATCCTGGACCTACATATATCAACCCTTCCCAAGGATCCTCCAAAACATGAACCGGTCTACGCTA
Source organism: Saccharum hybrid cultivar R570 (assembly GCA_038087645.1). Taxonomy (NCBI): domain Eukaryota; kingdom Viridiplantae; phylum Streptophyta; class Magnoliopsida; order Poales; family Poaceae; genus Saccharum; species Saccharum hybrid cultivar. The sequence goes on along the minus strand of JAQSUU010000190.1, from coordinate 3,182,481 downwards.
CCTGAGTATACAGTACTCCACCTCCCTGCACCATCCCGGACAGATTCACAGGATGGGTACATGCTACTCTCGCCATCTCCCACTCCTAGTGCGCAGTTGTCTTTTCACATAATGGAATAGCCAAGATATCAAGCTTACCGGAGTATGTGGCTAGTACTACAAAGTCTCGAACACGACAGGTCTACAACGGTACGATCCTCAATGACACAGGTGGGGCACTACGTTAAGACTCCATTCTTGATGCAAGCAAAGAGTTCGCCCGGTCTCAAATTAAATTCATGATTATCATTAAACCTCAGGGTCATCCCTGAGTATAGAAACATAAGTTAACTCGTTACTCAACTTTTATCAACTAAGCATGGCTAGGCATTATAAAAACTACTATAACTAACAGTGTGACAAGAAGGAGTATTGAGGTATCAAGGCAGGCATGCAACAGTTGGTATTCAACCAAATCCAAATTAATTTACTTAAATGCAACAAGCATAAGACTTATGTGAATAACATTTGAAAAATACAGGAAATGGGTTTATGCTCCGGGGCTTGCCTTCAGTGTCGGGGTTGTCAGTCACTTCAGAAAACCACAGAAAAAGATAACCAACTCCCATTAATAGAAAATCCACTTCTGGGAGTTGCTCAACGACTGAATTCCACCCTCGATCACTAAACGTAAGTAAATATGCATGCTTTAGAATGATGAGATGCTAAGCATGGATTAAGATGACTAAACAAAACTACTTAACTTGAGTACAACTTTCCTTTGCGGTATAGTTAAGTTAATTACTCACAAAGCAATATTAGTATTATTATAAACAAGTTGATTATGAGCACAACCAATAAGTAATTAAATTGCCAAGGAACATCAGAGGTGTTGGTGTCCCAAGGTCTACAATCAATCTCAAATCGCACTTAAATCATTTGATGATTAATATAAATCATTTTGATATTTTTATTAATCCATAAAAGGCATTTAAATTAAATGGACAATTTATTTTTATCAAAACAGAGCCAAACTTTTGTGAAGGTTGATTTTAACATAAAAATATATACAAAAAGTTTCATGATTTTAGGATAATTATCTTAGACTATAAAAATCATGGAAAGTCCATTTATTAATTAAAAGATGTAATTTTTAAACCTAGCAAAAGTACTGATTTTGCTAAACTCATATTTTTCCTTGATTATGGGTATGATAATAAGCTTACACAAAAATTTTCATAATTTTAGCAGCTCAGGTTATTTAGTTATGAATTTTACAAGATTCAACACATATTAGCATTTTCTGAAAAAGATTAAATCATTTTCTGTGCCGGCCACGAAGGGCCGGTAGAGCTCAGCTACTTGGTTGAGGTGGAGATGGAACAGAGGTGGCTGCCGGCGTCGAGGACGGACGCGGCGGTGCGGACACGACGGCGAGGTAGGGCTTCGGCGTGACCTGCGGAGGAACGATCAACGGTCAACTCTACGAGCATCACCAGTGCACGAGGAAGCTAAAACATCAAAGGGGCTCTGGAGTGGGCTGACCACGGAGAGGGCGTGTATGGCGGCGATGGCGAGCAGCCGCGTTGGAATCGGCGCACGCGGACGATTTTGTCAGCGAGGGACAATGAGACCGAGTCAGGGAGGTGCGCGAGGGCTCAGCAAAACTCTACGTGCGAGCAATTGGCTAGGGAGTGAGCGAAGGAGGAGTAATCGACCGGCGAGGCAAGGACTCGACAGCGGCGCGAGAAGAGGGAAGAAGAAAGACGACGGCCGGCTTGGTGGTATAAGGCGAGGGCGCAGCTTCTGGACGAGCCAGCACCAGCTTGAGGTGCGCCATGGAAACAGCTGCGTGCCTCCACGATGCTGAGCAGCGCTAGGGCGGTGGTGGTCGCGAGCAGGTGAAGCTGGCTGCTGCTGGTGCACTGTTCATGCATGAAACTGCCCCCTTCTCTCTCGTTCTCCCAATTTTGCAAAACAGCTTGATGATCCTCTTTAAGCAAAGTTGTTCTTTGATCAACGATCTCCAACTTCTCTTAAAGGATCAACATCAAGAGATCACCAGTTTTGAATATTTTTTATTTCAAAACTTGGCACATTATAACTGAAACAAAAGTTCAGTTAGGGTTCTTGGAAAATTGATTTGTTTAGCAACTTTGAGCAATTAATTAGAGGCTAAACATTGTTCAAACATTTTAACTAATTACACAGTAACAAAGATTAAGCATAGTACCAAGCAATGGAACAAAGTTTGGTCAACTTTTATTCATAAAAATTCATTTGATAATTCCCCAAAGATTGAACTTAAGCACTGTTTTCCAGGGACAACCAAATTGACTGTGGAAAACAATGTTAAATTCAGTTTTTTAAGCTTAATTTGAACATGTTTGACTTAGAAACATCATCATATTTTGATTCTACATAAAAGCACACACTTTGTAGTACAAACTTTATTTTAACAAAATTTTACTTGTTTAAGCAAATTTATATATATATAATCACAAAGTTTCTTAATCACTAATATTGACATCTTTTCATGCAACATGTGAAACATAACATATGCAACATATGAAACACCACAATGCAACATGGACATGCTATAAATGAAACATGAGCTGCATTAATGAAACATTACTTGATGATTATGCTTAATGATGCTCATGATCAAGTTTTAATTGCTTTTTAACATCTGGGATGTTACAATAATGGAGTATACATCTTGATCTTCCATGAGAGATGCATGAAGGTGACCAACCATGGTGTGCCAGAGGATCTCAAAGAAGCAGTGATGGAGACATGCAAGGAACTATTCAGTTTACCAGAGGAGGAGAAGGCGGAGTACATGGAGGCCGGACCGATGGATCCTATACGCGTCGGATCAGGCTTCAACTCTGTCGTCGACGACGCTAGGTACTGGAGGGACTACCTGAAGATGTTCGTGCACCGGCCCTGAGCTCCACTGCCCAGCCAAACTTGCAAAGTTAAGGTAGTAGTGTAGTAAATACGAATTGCACTTTGTCCGATCCGCTATCATCAATTGATGCACATTATATTGCAAACCGCAAAGGGATGTTGCTGCGGAGTACTCTCTGAAGACGAGAGAGCTGCTGATGTTGCTCGCAGAGGCCATCTCCGAGAGCCTGGGCCTCGACGGCGGTCGCCTTTCTAAGGCCACGGGCCTGGAGTCGTGCTTGCAGATTCTTGTTGCAAACCACTACCCACCCTACACTGGTCCGGACAAAGAGGGCCTGGGGCTGCCCCCTCACTCCCACCACGGCCTCCTCAACCTGGTCTTCCAGAACGGCATCGACGGCCGGGCTCCAGGTCCACCGCAGAGGCCAGTGGCTCCTCGCCAAAGCACTCCCCGGCGCCTTCTTTGTCATCGCCGGCGACCAGCTGGAGGTAATAATATATATAATAACCGGACAGCCGATCGAGGGCATCTATCTCAGTTTGCATGGTGATAGAGCTCCTGTCACTGACGCCAGCATGTCATGTCATACATGCCATGTACGTACGCGCGCGTGTGCTACTGTGCGTGCAGATCGTGAGCAATGGGAGATACAAGGCCCTTCTCCACCGCTCGGTGGTCGGCGGCGAGCGCACAAGGATGTCCATAGCGTGCGTTATCTCGCCGAGCCTGGACGCTATCGTCGAGCCGGTGCCGGTGCCGGAGCTGGCCCTGGACTGCCAGGCGTGGAATTCCGGGGCATCGTGGACAGAGACTACCTGGAGCATCAGCAGACCAGCAAGCTCAGTGGTAAAGCAGCACTAGACATCGCCCGGGTGCAGCGTGCCATCACAAGTCCAGAGAACTAAGATTACCTCGGCAGGTTTGTATGCTTACAAAACTTCTGCGCGCCAGCTGGAATATAGAGCTCGCATGTTCTAATCAAGTGATCACAAAACTTCTACGCAGGGGTTTACAAATCGGTTTTGCAGGGGCATGTAAGCAACAGAGTATAGGAAGGGAAGCACAGAATTGGGGAACGAATAGCACAGATGAATCTCAGAGTTTAGAACTGAAGAGTGATTACAGAGAGGTGATATGTTTGATCGTAGTTCATAGATGCCTCTCGCTCTCTTCCGTCTGCTACTTATCCTACCAGGACACGGCATCGGCCAGCAGAGGACTACACCCACTCTGGGCCTTGGATGAGCGAGTTGGGCCGCCTCATATGAGCACCACGCGGAGGCCCATCTTCTTGTGCAGCTTCATGGTCAGAGGTTGACTCATCAGGAGTAGCCGAAGTAGCATTGTTGACTCCCCCCCCCCCCCCCCCCCCACCCCACCCACCCACCCACACACACACACACACCTGATAAGCACCAGCTTGCCCCCAAGCTGGAGCTCGAGGGCGCTGTCGAAGCTGCTGAATCAAAGCCTGGACAGAAGATCGAGTCTGAAGCCACTCATCTAGAGAATTGACAGAACATGCAGAGGAAGCATCGATACCCAGTTGCCTTGGGGAATGACCATAGAGCACATAAAAAGGAGTTTGCTGCAGCGCTGAGTGCCAAGTGGTATTGTACCAAAACTCTGCTAAATGAAGATAGTCATACCATTTGGTGGGAAGAGCATTAGCGAAACAGCGAAGATATGTCTCCATACACTGATTGACCCTTTCTGTTTGCCCGTCGGACTGTGGGTGGTAAGCTGAGCTCATCCTGAGTTCTACACCAGCCAGCCGAAAAAGCTCGTGCCAGAAGTTGCTTGTGAAAACCTTGTCACGGTTGGACACAAGGGTAGTAGGGAGGCCATGGAGGTGATAGATATGCAACATAAACAACTTTGCAATGCAGAGGGCAGTGTATGGGTGTTTAAGTGCGATGAAATGACTATATTTGGAAAATAAATCGACAACCACCAGAATGCAATCATACCTGTGGGAGTGTGGAAGTCCCTCCACAAAGTCAAGTGAAATAACTTGCCAGGCAGAGGATGGTGTAGCAAGTGGTTGGAGAAGACCTGGGTATTTCACCCTTTCGGGCTTAGCTTGCTGACAGACAGCACAGCTTTTGAAAAACTGATCAAATTGCTTCCGAAGCCCCGGCCATGCAAACAGAGCTTGAATCCACGTGTTGCTGGAACACCTGAGTGCCCACAGAGGGGAGAACTGTGCAATGTCTGAATGAGTTGCTGCTGCAGGGCGGGATTGTTGCCAACCCAAATACGCTGCTTGTATTTCAGAATGCCATCAACCAATGAGAAGTGCTTGACTGAAGCCGCATTAGTATCCAACTTGGCGATCAGAGTGGACGCTTGAGGATCATTGAGGTAACACTTCTCAATATCAGCATACCATTGGGGCGTCACTACTGAAATAGCAGCTAATTCCTCAGTGGGGTGCTGACGACGAGAGAGAGAATCTGCTGCATTGTTGTCGGTTCCTTTCCTGTAGATGATCCGATAACAAAGGCCGAGCAACTTTGTGAACACCCGCTGTTGCCAAAAGGTGTGCAATCGTTGGTCATTTAGGTGGGTCAAGGCCTTCTGATCTGTGAAGATCACAAACTCAGGCAGCTGCAGATAACAATGCCACTGCTCCACAACAATTAGAATAGCAAGGTATTCTTTTTCATAAGTGGACAAGCCTTGATTCTTGATTCCCAATGGTTTGCTAACATACGCCAAGAGATGACCATCTTGTAGCAACACTGCTCCCACTCCATATTGGCAGGCATCTGTTTCTATTGCGAAAACCTTTGAGAAATTTGGAATTCCCAACACAGGAGCTGAACAGAGAGCTTGTTGTAGGGCTTGGAATGCTTGCTGGTGCTCATTGGTCCACACATACAACACATTTTTCTTGAGTAAGTTAGTGAGGGGCCTGGCGATAATGGCAAAATGCCTCACAAACTTGCGATAAAACCCAGCAAGTCCTAGGAAGCCTCGTAATTCCTGAACATGAGTTGGGCGTGGCCAAGACAATACCGCCTCAACTTTGGCTGGATCTGTATGAACTCCACTGGCACTGAGGATGTGACCGAGATAATGTATCTGCTGCTTGGCAAACTGACATTTCTTGAGTTTAACCACCCACTGATCCTTGGATAACAGCTCAAGGACCTGATGCAAATGCTTCAAATGGTCTTCATAGGAATGGCTGTAGACTAGGATGTCATCAAAGAAAACCACAACACAGACCGAAGTAGGGGAGACAAGGTTGTGTTCATTGCTCCCTGAAAAGTGTCTAGAGCTCCAAACAAGCCAAAAGGAACCACAATGAACTCATAATGGCCGCATGAGTGGAGAATGCTGTTTTGTATTCTTCTCCGGGTTGTAAGCGTATCTGATGATATCCTGAATGGAGATCAATAATGAAAAACCAAGAAGCATCGCCCAATTCATCGACTAGCTGATCAAATATTGGGATGGGGTACACAGTCTTTACTGTGAGTGCGTTGAGGTACCGATAATCGACACAAAAGCGCCATGAGCCATATTTTCCTGTACCAACAAGACTGGAGAAGAAAACAGAGATGTGCTTGGTTGTATAAGACCTTTCTGCAGCATATCTTTAACCTGACGATCGATTTCATCCTTGAGGCTAGGTGGATACCGGTATGCCCTAATGTTAACCGGAGAGGCACCACTGACCAAAGGAATGGCATGGTCGCACGATCGTTGCGGTGGCGATTCATCAGGCACCTTGAAAACTGAAGGAAACTTGGACAAAATCTCAGCGATATCAGGCGGTACCTCCGACAGATTAGGAGTGGACTCCGTAGGTGTAACAGCATACAACTGAAAAACCAGATCACTCTGCAAGGGAGCAGTGATACCTTGTAATATGATTTGAGTCCCCTGATATGGAATTGAAATCCATTTTGCTTCCCAATGTATTTGCATTGGACTATATTTGCTAACCAGTCCATCCCCAATATCAAATCATAAGAGTCAAGCTGTAAAATGCGTAAGTCATGCTGAAATTGATAATCACCCAAAGAAAACTGACATCAACAATGACTGAAGAGCAGCGAAGAATCTGCCCATTAGCAATCTTAACAGCAGCAAACATTGCAGTTCTGGGCAATTGAGGCAGGCGATTGGCAACTGAATCAGCCAAGAAAGATGTTGAGCTACCGGAGTCAATGAGAACCATGACTGACTGACCATGCACCGTGCCTTGGAACTGAATGGTGCCAGGGCCTTGAGATCCCATATGAGCATCATGCGAAATAGCCAAATTAAGCTGCTTTGTTGGTTCCTCGGGCTGCTCAAGTACGTCTTCCAACTGGAACAAATCCCAGACTTCTAGCATTGCTTGTAACTGTATGGTGGGCGCACACTTGTGACCTCTGAACCACTTCTCAGCACATCGGTCACACAGGCCCTGCGCACGCCGAAACAAACACAGGGTAGATAGCTTGTCTTCAGGCAAAGCAGATGTAGCTGCGGCCGTAGGTTGAATTGTAACAGCCTTTGCTAGTTCCAGTGGATGGGGCAAAGGCAAGGCCGCCTTGATATTTCCTCGGAATCTTGTTCCACTGTTAGCTTTGTGGAATTCTAGCTTGGGTATAGGTGTAGCCACTTCTTCCTGCAACAGGGAAAGCGAGTACAGAGTATCCAAATTTTGAGGACGTTGCATAGCAACAACAACTCTAATATCATAACGGAGACCATCTATGAATCTTGTAGTATAATAACGCATATCAGGATTGGGAGTATATGCTTTGAGTTGGTCAAACAGAGTAGAGTAGCGCTCAACATAATCAACTACTATGGATGTTTGTTGGATGTGGAATAACTTGCGAATGAGGGATTCATGCTGATCATGGGCAAAGCGCTCAAGCAGCATACTACAGAATTCAGTCCAAGGAATTTGGTGGGTAGGACATTCTAGTGACTGAATCCAGAGCTTGGCAGCCCCATTAAAATGCATACCCGCGACCTTGACCCACAGCCTACCCGGGACCCCATACATGTCAAAATAATCCTCGGCTTGAGTAATCCAGAGCTTAGTGGTGTCACCATCATATGTGGGAAAATTGAATTTAGGCAAGCGATTGGAATGTGGTTGGGTTTCATCATCAGCAACAGTATGGGACTCAATCTCATGGACAACACCAGTAGAACGATGAAGGTGGGGCATGCCGAGCATACCATTGGCCGAGGAATGGTTTGGGGAAGGAATTCCCCCAAAGCCATCCACCCATGTAGTCGAATCCACGCTGTGCTCGCTAGGCCGAGCGACCGTGAGTCCGGCAGATGAGCGCGCGGTAGTCGGCTCCACAGGAATTGGGGAGATTAGTCCACTCGATCCAGTTGGTTGGTTGAGGACAGATCGATCCCAATACCTGGTGAGCTTGCTCATCTTGAGCTTGAGGTCGTCCACCGTGCCTTCCGACTCCTGACACCAACTCTCTAGAGTTCCCGTGGCCTGCTCGACGGTGCAGATGTGCTTGTCCTGGCGCTGCTCGAACTCGGTGAAGAGCATGGACTGGCGAAGTTCGGAGTCCGTGATGTGGCACTCCAGGTTAAGATTTCAGTCGGCGAGGCGCTTGGTGATGTTGTCGTCGAACTCGGTGAAGCGCTTGGTGATTGAATCATCGACCTCGGTGAAGCGCTGCTCCAGCTTGCGTCACTGTCACCGAAGCGCGCATCCAGCTTCTGATCCGCCTCAGTGAAGCAGGTGTCGATCTGTGTCTTCTAATAGAAGAGGCGGTTCATCTCATCGAGCAGGAGCTTCGATTTCAAAGACATGGTGCCGCGGTGACGTGCGAAACGGGTAAAGTGAGGGTACAGTGGCGGCGACGGTGGTGGTGGAGGTGACAAGCTGTGCGCCAGAGCACAGGATTCGATCCGGAGCGGCCACATGCATGGGAAATACAGAAGTTGAGGATCGATTGGATCGATCCGAGTTCCCACCCGAAATGTTTGCAGCACTCAACGGATAGAAAATTGGAGGTGAAACGGAAGGAATTATTGGATCTCTGATACCAAATGTAAGCAACAGAGTATAGGAAGGGAAGTACAGAATTGGGGAACGAATAGCACAGATGAATCTCAGAGTTTAGAACTAAAGAGTGATTACAGAGAGGTGATATGTTTGTTCGTAGTTCATAGATGCCTCTCCCTCTCTTCCGTCTGCTACTTATCCTACCAGGACACGGCATTGGCCATCAGAGAACTACACCCACTCTGGGCCTTGATGAGCGAGTTGGGCCGCCTCGTACAAGAACCACGCCGAGGCCCATCTTCTTGTGCAGCTTCATGGTTAGAGGTTGACTCATCAGGTGTAGCCGAAGTAGCATTGTTGACAGGGCAGTTGATATCACTATTACAAGAATCTTAACCGTGGCAGGCAAAAAGGGTTAACCTAGGCAGTTTTTGCAACCGCCTCGGATGAAAGGTCACGGTTAATCGTGGCCTTAATCATGGCGGTCGGCATAAGACAACCGCCTCGGTTAATGCTATTAACAGATGCGGTTGAGTTAAGTAGCCCGCCTCAGTTAATAATTTCACGAAATAAAAAAGGCCACCGAGCCTAGTACAACACGCCGCCGTTGCCTGTGGTAGGATCCACACCGCCGCAGCCGCCGGTGTCCAGATCCGCTCAGTGGTGGCCGGATCCGCGCCCCCACCGCTGCTGGTGACTTAATCTGTGCCCCTGCCGCCTCCGGTGGTCGAATCTGCTACCGGTGGACGGTTGGAGGCCGGATCTGGTGGATGACGCACGAGGGACAGGGAAGGGGTGCCATGCTTGGAGGAGAGGGAGAGGCTGCCGTGCCATGCTTGGAGGAGAGGGAGGGCCCGCCGTCACCGGTGCGGGCCTCCCGTGCGCTGCCACTACGTGTGGTGGCTGCTACTGCCGGAGGGGGATGGCCCGTGTGCCTCCTTCTCCCCGCCAGCAGCCTTTGCTTCCACCACGCCGAAGAGGGAGGGGCCTCTATCGCTGATGCAGGTCTCCCTGTGCGCCGCCGCTACGTGCCAGAAGGGGCTGCCCCGTGCGCCTCCTCCCCATGCGCCTCCTCCTCCCCGCCAGCCGCCTTCGCTCCTGGAAGATCGAAGAGGGAGACGAGAGAGACAGACCAAAGAGAGAGACGAGAGAGAGAGGGATGGACGTGCGTTGAGTTATTTCCGCTACGCTCTAGGAGACCGCGCCGCTCAGAGTTATCCCATGGGCGGAATGGGAAACCACTGGCGTCGTCTCTGGTTTTTTGAAACCGCTGCATGCGTGGCGAGCCACGAGTGTCCACCAGCCCCACTTCCGGATCGCTGATGTGGAGTAGCACACGGATCACCCCAGCGCACAGCACATTTGTGCTTTCTCACTGCGATCGACACACGGCCCCACTCCCACTCCTGTTCCTGTGTGCCCATGCCTCGAGGTCTGAACGTAGTGCTAAATAACTGAGGCAGGTGGCTTACATTAGTCCGACTCGGCTAAAAATTTGTTAGCCGAGGCGGTTGTTTGGAAGTGACCGAGGCCGTTATATTACATTGTCCGCCTCGGTTAAGCATTAGCCGAGGCGGTTGCTGGGTCGGCTGCCCTGCTACGAATAACCGAGGTGGGTAACTGGCCCGCCCGCCTTCAAGACCATTTTGAAAACGCCTCGCAAAATATTTTTGTGTAGTAGTGTATAGGGCCGTCTCTACAAATCCGTTTTCCGGAAATCACGCATCCGGTCAAAAAAAATAGCAATTTTTTTATATAATCCCAGGAGGCCCCACTAGTTAGCCACACGCCCGCAAGTTACGCATTTTTTCACGCGAAAATCACACGTTTTGCAGCCGCCCGGGTTCAAACCCGTGACCTCAGGCTCGCATGTTCCCTCCTCTAACCACTCCACCCAACACTAACTTATCTTAGATATTCTTTCTATTCATAGTATGCTGAACCGAACTTGAAATGAGTGTTTGATACTCTAAATGAATTCAAATGAAAAAGTTTTCAACTACAAAGTTGCTTAACTTTTCGAGATCTACAACTTTCATTTTTACTGTTTCTCGATCCAAGGCCATTGAAAAATTTGAATTTCAAATATTAAAAATTTAGACGTAATCATCCTCAACTAGATGATTTCAAATAAAAAATTTATGAACTACAAAGTTATATAATTTTTCGAGATCTATAGCTTTTGTTTTTATTATTTCTCCATTCGAGGTCATTTAAAAAATTTAAATTTCAAATGTGAGAAATTTAAACATAGTTTTCCTTGACAAGATGCTTTTAAATAAAAAAGTTATCAACTATAAAGTTGTATAACTTTTTGAGATCTACCGCCTTTGTTTTAGTTGTTTCTCCATCCGAGGTCGTTTGAAAAATTCGAATTTCAAATTTAAGATATTCAAACATAGTTTTCTTTGATAAAATGATGTCAAATAAAAAAGTTATCAACTACGAAGTTCTAGAACTTTTTAAGATCTACAACTTTTATTTTGACCATTTATCTATCTGAGGTCGTTTAAAAAATTTAAATTTCAGTACTTATTTTCTAATACTCAGCGCGGCAGCTATCAGCTGAGGATTGCTGACGTGACATGTGCATATTAAACTAGATACTGTACGTGTATAGTCGTCATTGACCGATCACAACTAGACCCGGGGATCGAGCCGTACCTCGAGCGGTACGTGCTCCAGTTGAGGAGCGACCGGTCCTATTTTTTTCATTTTAATCAATACAGCCTCTTTTGCGTGCAGCCATAAAGGGATATCGGCGTGTCCCTCGTCTACGGAGCCTTGGATGCTTTCGGTGATCTCTTTAAGGACGCGATCTTCAAATCTATGTGGAGTTATATGGTCTGTTTTTGTACATGGGGTGTGAGTGAGGTGTGCGTATGTGGTGTTCATGTGTGTCTATTTATGACAGATGCTACAGTTGTACCTAGATGAGAGGAGTAAAAAAACTAGACCTTAGAATGGAGAATTTTTTTATTTTTAACACTTTTTTGAAACTATTTTTAAATTTAACACCGAAAGTTTTTTATTTTTAAAACTAACATTTTTGGACGTGCCTGGATGATGGAGCGGCTAAATAACACTGCCGCGCCATGCATGTCGGCGTGGCAGGGTGCTAACGTGGCACACCCCGGACACGTGGACGGTGACGTGGCGGGCCTGCCGCGCCGCGGGTCAGGGCGCGACAAGCCCAGGTAAACCGCGGTTTCTCACTTGAAATGACATTTCTTTGTTCACCCATCCGCCTGTCCGCCGCCTCCTGCCCGTCCGCCATGGCCTCCCGCTCGTGCCTCTGTGTGCCCGTGCGCTCGCGCCGTCGTCATCCCCAGATGGCCACCGCCCGTGCCGGCCCCTGCCCAAGCCGGCCGCTCCCCACCGCCGTCCTCTATCCTCCTGGCTTGGTCGACCGCGCCAGCCCCTGCCCAAGCCGGCCGCTCCCCACCGCTGTCCTCTGTCCTCCTAGGGGTCAGCCCCTGACGGCCACGCCGCCCCCCGTGTTGGGCGGCCCGCCGGCCATGGCCGCCGGTTAGGCGCCGACGGTCCTCTTCCTCCTCGGGGCTGACCCCTGGTGGTTCCCCAGTGCTGCACAAGGTAATCCCCTAATTACTCTTTTTAATTTGATTAATTATTGATTTACTTGATTATGATTTAGTTATTGCTAGGTAGTTAGGCTTTACATGTTTGTTAGTTAGGATGTAGGGATTAGGGTTAGTGATTTTGGTATAGTTAAGTAGTTAGGATTTATGGTATGGTTTAGGGTTTTGGGTTTTGGTTTTGTTAGTTAGGATATTGTTAGTTAGTATAGTTATTTAGATTATTATAGTCTACTATGGCTAGTAATTAAAGTTTTTAGATTAGTTAATAAATGTATTAATATTAGATTAGTTATATAGGTGAAGTTAGTATAGATATGGCAATATGGATGAAATGATGAAGTTTGCTCAAATGGTTTTGTAGATAGATTGTTGTGTCCGAGGTTTTTATGGAGGAAGTGTTAGGAAAGAAGATAGTATGTTTGAGGATATGGAAGAGGAATTGGAATGGTTTGATGAACCTCCTAGCTTCAATGACCTTTGTGTCCGTTTGAATGCAAAGTTTGGTGGTGATTTCACAATGAAGGGGAGGTTTGACAGTGGGAAGACTAGGGCACACTATGTCATAATGCCCTTGTGCGACCCTGCTCACTGGTCCCGCTACACTAGGGTCCTCTAAGGTTCGAATGTGGTCATGCCTGAGGTGGTTGTGGAGAATAGGTGCAGGTTGGGGGATGTTCATGACGGCCCGTGCAATGACGGTGTTGGAGGCGATGAAGAAGAATTTGGGGCCGAAGGGGAAGGAACTCAGGGTAACATGGATTTGGACGGTCAGTTGACTAGCAGTTTCATTCAGATCCAGTAGGTTCTATAAGCAATGACTTCGATGTGAGTGAGTTCAAATGGGAAGAGGAGGAACAGGCAGAAGAGGACAAGATCGGTGATGTTGTTAGCAGTGATTCTAAGGATTCAGATGATGACCAAGGAGGTAGAGTTGCCATGCCAACACTAGTTGTTCCCATGCCAGTACCAGTTCATGTTATGCTCTCACCAGTTCTAGCTTCGGTACTTCATACCATGCCGACTCAGGGCAGGCTAGTCCATGATATGCCAAAGGGTGATACGTCCTATGATTCGTGGGGTAGGATTACCGAAGCACAGCAATACGTTCCACCGCCCCCTTACACAGCGACAGAGCTTATGCAACTGAGGCAAGGTGGTGTACCTTTCAGTGGCATTCCGAACTATAAGGATGTCAGCATGATAGATATAGTAGTTTGTGACACCGGTCTACAGATGTGTAGGCAATCACTATATAACCCTAAGGATGAAATCCTTATGAAGGGTATGATATTCAATACAATGTCAGAGATGAAGCTCTTCCTTCAGGACTATGCTGTGTATCACCATATGCCATACACCGTCACTCATTCAGATAGGGAGTTGAGGTACCACATTATGTGCAAAAATGGTTTTCCTTGCATGTGGAGGCTTACTGCACGGAAGAAACAGAGTGATGGCAAGTGGAGGATAAGTAAAGTGGTCCAACCCCACACATGCATGGATAATAAGGGGAAGGAATATCATCCACAGCTCACTACACGTTACCTTGCCCGTTGTATATTAGGGCTCGTTGACAAGAATAACGATGTCTCAATGTCTTATTTACAGGAGTCCATATCCCAACTTGTTAAGTATGATGTGAAGTACGGAAAGGCTTGGCGTGCTAAGCAAATTGCCCTGGCGATCCGATGGGGTAACTGTGAGGAGGCGTACAACCGAGTTCCCCGAATATTGTGTGCAATGCATTACTACAACCCTGGCTTGAAATGGTTTGTGGACATCGGAGGGATGTATTTGCAGAATCCGTTGAGGTATGTGCTACACTATGTGTTTTGGTCGTTCCCGCTTGCATTTCCGAGTGCTCTGTTGAAACAAACAAATTAATCAAAATTTTACTTGAAAAAAATGAAATATATTCCATGTTTTCCACTAAAATAACCAACCTCATCGTAGTCAACCATATGGCCGCAATAGTGGCCAATGCCAAGCCCCCAAGGGACTAGCCTGTAGTTGGATTCAACACCACATTTGCACATGACAACAGGTGATCTGTAAATTACACTTTCTTTCTTCTTTTCCTTTTCCTTTTCCTTTTGCTTTCGCGGCTCTAGCCATTGATTCATAGGACCATAGAGCCACTCCTTGAAGCAACACCTTGGCATTGAAAACATCTAAAAAAAGGTGACATTAGTACATGAAAACATATGTCTCAACATTTCAACAGATACACGATGCACTTACTTCATGCTCGAGAGGACACACAAACTCCAATGTATTCTTAGGGTCTATCATAGCTCGCTCTTCGCAATGGCACAGAGGGGGCTCCTCCAGCCGCCTAACTTTGGCTAAGTACTTCTCTTCCTTCATCATCGGAGGAGGGTTAGGCAGAGGTGGAACCCAACGCTTGAAGTGCTCACGCTTGTGATGAGTGGCCCAATCGTGGAAAAGGAGGTATCTTGGATCAAACTTATCTGCACCATCGATTCATTGAAAGAAAAGGCGCCTCATATGGCCCTACAAAAAAAGATTAAAAATTATTAGTACTCGAGTAACACTAAAGAACAATAGAAGATAAGGCAAGATTTACTTACACAACAGCTACTGCATGTGTAGAAGCAACGAGCCGCTGTGTCCGGATGTCTCGACTGAGACACGTCGGCCGGAAGGCCACAATCACAGTTAGGGACTGGGAGGTCAGGAGGAACTAGTTCATCTTTGCTAGACACGTTGGGGTATAATACTCTAGGACAACCCTGGTTTTTCCAATACTCCTCCCGATACATGTCTTGTATCTAACAACATCAATCAAAAGAACCATTTGCATTACAACAAAATAATATTCAAAACATTCTAAGCAACTAGTTAACCTTCAAATACACATATTCCCTCAAAACTAACTATAATAACTTTTCTTTTACTAACTATACTAACTAAACTTTAGTAACTACAACTAATCATTGAAACTAATTGTGCATGTTAACCCTAAGTAACAATGATTTCAAATCAATGAAGAAATACCTTGCCAACGATGGGAAGCTTGCGACTTAGCAAATGGCGACGAGGTGAAGGAGATGAGGTCAGAAAATCATCGGGCGACCGGGAAGGACCAGGGATTGCGGAGGTGCTTTGGCCGCCCAGCAGTGGGGAGGTGCCAAGGAGTGGGGAAACGGCCTGATGGTGGTGGACAATGGCAATGGGTGCAGGCAGGCAAAGGCGGAGAGAAAGAATGGAGTTTCATTTCGGATAGCGGAGGGCGCGGGGTGTATACGGTGCTGCCGTGCCGTGCATCTTGGCGCGGTAGTGCGGCGCCCTGATCTACAGCGCAGCAGTGCCGCCATGTCATCGCCCCTGCCGCGCCGATATGCATGGAGTGGCTGTGTTGATTTGCCGCGCCGTGACCCTAGGCGCGTCCAAAAGTGTTAGTTTTGAAAATAAAAAGCTTTCGGTGTTAAATTTAAAAATAGTTTCAAAAAAGTGTTAAAAATAAAAAAAAATCAGAATGGACTTGGCTTAGTCCAAGGTTCAATTGGACTTTGCGTTCGGATTATGTTGGATTTGGATTTGATTGGATGTGGACATCCATTTTCTGTTGATCCAATAGCGTTGGATGTTAGTGGACAAAAAAGGCTCCACACCAATGAGCGGAAGAGGCACGGGGTACTGATGGAGTCCACGCGATGGCAGCAGCCCGCTGCGAAATCGCGCGCCTGCTCGATGTAGTCCTGTCAGCGACGCTCGCTTGGAGAGCGCCGCTGGATGCCTGCCGCGTAGCTGCGATCTCGCAGGCCTTCCGCGCCGCGGACGACGCCAACGCTGACGCCGTCTGGTCCCGTCTCCTACCGTGTGACCTGCTTCCGCTCGCCCATAGGGAGCTCCCCGCCAATCCGCTGCCCAAGGAGTAGCTCTTCATGTGACTCTCCAAACCCGGCAGTCCTGTCCTCGCTGATGGCCTCACCGTAACTGGACTCCGCCCCGCTCCTGTTTTCGATCGATGGACTTGATTGCTGACGATTTTCTCTCTCTAGTTGGATTATGTCGAACATTATGGATGTCAGTACTATAGAATTGGACTAGATTGGATGGGACATTATTTTAATTGGACTCTCTTTTAGACTCTGTTGATTGGATTTGGATGCCCATCCAATCTCAGATCTAATCACAATAAATAGACTTCGGAATTATGCCATTATTTGTACATGAACATTAACTTTATTAATTATTTTACTCTGGGCCATATATACCGAAGTATTGGGGCAATGGCGCTGACGAGATCCATAGGGGTATATTAATATTCGGGTCCAATGGTTCCCGAACGATGAAGACCCCCCAACCAACCCCTCTAGGATTGTTCTGGGGCTCGGGGGCTATACCCATCGCGTACGCTCGCACGCACCCTATGAGAAGAAATCCGCTTGAGTCTAACTCCACCACGACCTCCACTTGGGGCTCGAGAGCTTGCTCGAGCCCTGAGACTCCCGATCTATGATGACACTTTAGCCCGACCCTTGGCTCCTACCCCACCAATGACGCTAGCCAAGGCCCAGACGCAAGAAGACATGCCCCGAGCTATCGAGGCTCGAGGACTCCCTAGCACTGCCCCTTGCGCACGGCATTGCCGGCCACTTTTCCGACAAGGTCACACACGAGACGTGACACAAGAAGACAAAGCTTCCCAACAGTCTCCAAGGGCTCAGGGGCTCCTGGGCCCGCATGTCAGCCCCTGGAGCCGACCTCCTTCACCACCAAGAAGACTCCAGAAGGTCCACCTATGGGAGGCCAGTCCAAGCCGACACAGCCTGACATGCAGAGTGTCAGAGCAGAGTAGCCGGACGATGCCCAAGGCTTCTTCGGCTCCACGGCACCGGCATGGTCCATAGTGCATCGCTGCAAGGCCCTCCTCGACTCCGACGCATATAGAGCATAGACTAATTCCCCTAAACCACCATGTACCCGACCTATCTCATTATATAAGGGATAAGGTTGCACCTAGTAGGGATGAGGAGACAGATCATTCGACTCCATTGCATTCCTTAGCCTCCGCTCTGCACCGAGAGCAAGGCAACCCACGAAGGGGCATCGAGAGCTCCTCCATCACATCCCATCGTCTTCCTCCTTTCTGACGAAAGGAAGGCTCCACCGATAGCGAGGCAACCTTAGGATTAGCACAGAGCTAACCCCCTACCAAATCTCTCTACAACCCTATTGTAACCCCCGATTTTGGGTGCTTTTGAGTATAAAGATCATTAGCTGTTGGACGTAGGGCACCGATTGGCCCGAACCAGGATAAACCGTTACGTCCTCTCTATAATTCTTGAGTTCTTGAGTCCACCTAAGCCACCGGAGACCCATACTCTGACACCGATTCGAACAACATGCTTGCCATGGTTTCGACCCCGTGATAGCTGGTGCGCCAAGTAGGGGGCAGCGTCAAGTGCGATTCTAGCTCTACAGTGGCTAGAGCCACCCGCCTTGACGCTAGAGTAGGTGGCACCGCCCCAGACGACAATGTCCGCTTCTCCGGCAAGTTCTCCATCACGGTCGGCGCCTTCGCTCTAGACCAAGTCCTCAACTTTGAGAGCCTGGTCTATGTCGCCGACTGCTACGGCGAGCTTCGTCCACTCCACGAGGCTATGCCAGTGGGCAGCGAGCCCCCAGTGTCACCCTCTCTGCCAAGACTTCTAGGAGTAGATCTCGAGATCCTAGCCCGACAGATCCAGCGTGGTTTGGGCCTGAACCCCACAGTGTCAGACCGCCACTAGATATTCTATATGCTAGCCAATGTCCACCACTAGATTGCCATGGGTGAGGTGCTCCCACCACCCGAACGCTACCTCCCAGACCTGCCTTTTGGGATCCAGAACATGGTGGTGTCCTTCCAGATAGAGCTGGAGCACCTCATCAGTCGCGAGGCACTGCAAAGTCCCATCCTCTCTGGCGCGGTGGGGACTGACGTCCTATCGCTGCACACCTTCCTCAAGATCCTTTCAGGAAATGACTCAGAGTATGACTTCGATGACATCGACTACAACACCCCTCCACACATATGCTACCACATTGACGATGAGGTTCTACCTGAGGAGGCACCCGAGCTCATGCCGCCAGACTAGAGTCCCTATAGCCGCGGCGCCTACCTTTAGGAGAAGGCGGACTGCTTATGAGCTCGGCAGGTGGACTTGGAGGCTGCCGAGGCAGAGCTCGAGCGCCAAAGGTAGGAATTTGTGTGGCAACAAGCCACACACCCTCTCAGCGATGACGACAACGCCCACATGGGTGCTCCTAGCGGCCTCTGCTTCCTCGCACGACGTACAACATGGTGGCCGCCACCTGCCACCTAGAAGACATCTCCAACACGTCGGATCCGAAGACCAACGAGCGGCTAAATGAGGCGAAGAGGATCCTCCACGTTACCCTCGAGCAGTAGGCCAAGAGCTTGGCATCCCAGCGCCGTGCCACACTCTCTCGGTCATCCTAGATGATAGCTACTGCCAATGAAGACTACTTTGATGATCGCACCCCATAGGTAGGGGGAAGCAGTGGCAACACCTTCGGCAATAGCTTCAACCGGCCACAGACTCAAGGCGCCAAGCCCCGGTAGAAGCGAAGGCGCGACCTTTCTCCTCTACATCCCCCCGCACGCCACCGGATCGGCGACGACCGCGACATCCATGACACCATCGAGGCTAGGCGCCACGCTCAGGTGTTGTCCCATATCCTTGAGCGGTGGGGTAGGGGCGTGGCCCTAAATCACTTTGGCCTCCTAGCGTTCAAGGCAGTGATCCAGGTGGCTCCCTACCCTAGGCATTTCTAGCCATGAACGCACATCTCCAAGTACGATGGTGAGACCAACTCAGATCACTGGCTAAAGGATTGCCACCTCACCATGAAAGCCAGGGGGCAAACGATGACTTCGCCGTTCAATACCTTCCTCTGCTTCTGTCAAGTTTGACTAGAGCTTGGCTCAAGCAGCTCGAGCCTAGCAGCATCCGCTGCTGGGGCGATCTCCGTTCGGTCTTCATCGGCCACTTCCAAGGTACGTACACTCGGCCCGAGAACTCATGGGATCTCTGCAACTGCAAGTAGAGGCTCGACGAGACCCTTCGAGAGTACATCTAGCGTTTCTCCAAGAAGCACAACGAGCTCCCCAACATCACCAACGCCGACGTCATCAATGCCTTCATCTGTGGCATGACCTGCGAGGCGCTCGTCCACGTGCTCGGCTGTGAGACCCCGCGCATGACCCAGAAGCTCCTAGATGTTGCCACCTAGTATGCCACCGGTGAGAAGGCGGTCTAGGCCAACTTCAGCGGCAAAGCCAAGGCCACTAGTCACCTCAGCGGAGGCGACAGCGATGACGAACCCGCCTCATCCCAGCGATGCCGCGATAGGAGGAACAAGAACCGAAAGCACCGCAGGAAGGAGATGGTGGTTGTTGGTATTTATTAACTTGTCACTTGTTTTAAGTAGCCACCTATTATATGCCTACATCTCTTAACATTACTTGTATTAGGTTGTTATCCCTAATGATGGTGCTAGAGATGCTTGTTGGTACTGCTTAGCATCACTTTTAGAATAATACTAAGTAGTTCTTTATCATTTCATGTGACTAGAAAGCATATATAATCAATGAAAAGGGATCTACAAGCACATAGAAAATTATACCATTGTAGCACTTCACCAGGAGTATTCCAGGTATCGTTATTTATATTTCACCATAGGAAAGGTCTAGCATGGACATGTATTGATAAATTATACTATTGATGGAGAAGTAAACCATAACCAATGTTCTACTCATAACAGGGGTAATTCATAACATAAGATATATATGATAAGTATTGATCAATGATAATGATAAATCACTCAGAGTACTCCATTTTATGGCAATAGCATGTCAGGTAGAATATTAGAGGAATAATTTCTAAATCATTCTTAGTTACAAGTCAAGCCATACATTTATTAGTGCAATTACACCTAGTAATCATTGCTAATATCATCTTTATATCTACACATAAGGGATATTACTAAGGGAGATTAAGAACATAGCTTGCTCTTCCTTCGTAACTTTATCCTACATGCTACCTACATCAGAGAGTGGACTACAAAGGACTCAATGGGGGTGTCACATCCGTGATCTACCATATGACCTAGAATATAGGGTGAATCTACAGGCAAACAACGTATAAGCACCACACTTACATAAATATCGACCACCCACCCATGTATCCATAGGGTGAGTGCTATACGAACATATGCATGAATATGATAATAATCAAACTATACTAAGTATATAATCAAAGTAGACAATGAACATTATAATAAAGAATATGAATAAGATGAATACTAATATTGTCATAACAATTGTAGCAAGCATATAAAAATAATGGAGATACAAAAGAGAGGGGGTATAAGGATTATACCAAATCACGCTCTTGACATGATCGGGAATCCAAGCGAAGCTTGCTTGCCACCCTCTAGACCTAGCCTAACTATCTATGCCCTAGAATATGGTGGAGCTCTGAGGATGATTAGGGTTTCTATCTTCTCAAATGACTTGATGCCTTAGGGGGGCAGGGACTAGTATATATAGGCTAGAACTTGCAACGTGAGCCCTTGGATCAAACCAACTTAAGAAACGGTGGAGATGCATCATAGGAGATGGTGAGAAACTGACGTAGCAACGAGGAGGCTGACAGGTGGGCCTAGGGGCTGGGCGGCCTCCAGGTAGGGCCGACTGGCCCCACATGGTAGTGTCCTGCCTCTCGCTTTAGTGTGGAGTCCTCTTGAGCCTTTTAGAACCTTCCCACGTTGGTTTCATGGTAGAATTGCATAATTAACTCTGACATGTAAGTCCGCCTTGACGGTTTTCTGGTTAAACCATGCAGAAATGATAGATTCACCCAAACTCATGGAATTTATTAGTTTAAACCCTAAACCTTTGTTGGTGATCTCATTTGTGCCCTTATACATGTTTTATTGATGGTTTATAATTTTTGTTAACTACCGTCAACAGTGGTCGTGACCGACCGCGTCGCCAAATCTCAGCCCCGCGAGCGAGGCACATGCCCGGAACACTTCGAGAAGGCACTCGAGGCCCCATGCCCATTCCATAGGGGGCAGTTAAAGCACCTCATCAAGGACTACGCTACCATGAAGGGCTACATTCGTGGCGCCCTCGGCCAATAGGGCTAGGCCTAGAAGCCTGCCCTGAAGGCCGGTGACCCAGCAAGAGGCACCTAGGAGGAAGACAATGAGTTCTCAGAGGCCGAGCACTGCCCCATGATCTTTGGGGGCTCCTAGGCTATGAATCCCACCGGCAGTGCCGCATCACCAGTAGGAGGTGAATGCCATTCACACCCTCACCACTCTGACGGGGCTTCGATGGTCCCAGATGGCCATCACCTTCGACCAGGAAGACCACCCTGATAGTGTCCCTCATCCGAGGTGCTACCTGCTCATGGTCAGCCCAATCATGGGCACCACGCGCCTCACCAAGGTGTCAATGGACGGGAGCAGCGGCCTTAACATACTCTACGCTAGAACCCTCGACAAGATGGGCATCCCTCATAGCAACCATTCTATGGGATCATACCAGGGAAGGAAGTTGTGCCCCTCGGGCGCATTCGGCTCAACGTCACCTTCTACCAGCCGGACAACTTCTGCAAGGAGCCACTCGCCTTCGAGGTGGTTGACTTCCTTGGCGTCTACCATTACCTCCTCGATCGACCGTGCTTCACCAAGTTCGTGGTCATCCCCAACTACACCTACCTGAAGCTTAGGATGCTCAGCCCAAAGGGGGTCATCATCGTCGAGGTAGCTTCAAGCAAGTCTGCATCGCCCAAGCAGCCGCACTCGTCGCCCCTATGATCTCGACAACACTGGCCGCAACGTAGGAAGGGTGCCGATGGAGGAAGCAGCCAAGGCAGCAGCGGTACTCGATCGACCGAGCATCGGCGAGGTGGACAATGTCACTGGCGGCAATGGTGGCACGGCTGGCCCCTCCATCTAGGCGCTCGGTCTCCAGAAGGGGTTGACCCGATCGAGGTGAGTTCTAACCTTTCCCATGAGGAAAAGGCCAACACCGAGCCATCCGCCTAGAAGCACCATCTCCCTAGCCATGACCGCCTGCCGACCTCCTTCGTCGGCCTACCTCTCCAATAAGAAAAACCAAGATAAGTCCCATCCTCTTGTCCCTCTTACTTTGCTTGTCTCTATGATTGTCTCCTTTATCTTGAGCCACCCTAGCGGAAGCACGGCTACACCAGAGGATCAACTAAGCTAACCAATTGTTGACCTTTTTAAAGGAGAACTACCACAGAAGGCCCTCGAGCGAGGCGAGGACGGGATGGACGGAGCACGAGGGCCGAGTGAGGGATCGGCAAGGTGCTAATGGAATGGCCCCGACCGCCACGTTACCAGCTATGTCATCTTTTCCTTCTCTTGTGTCCATTCCGTTTTCTTTGCAGGTACCTGCCTGTCTCCCGATCCTTCATTGGATCAGACCACCCCACCACATGATGGTCTGGGGGGCCCCTAGAAGGGGCATCACCAAGGGTTATAAGGCCAGCCCACTGGGCTTCAAGGCTGCCTGAAGCACCTAAAGTGCGAGGGACATTCGAGCGATGAGCCCACGCGGCTATAGTCGGGGCACCCAGAAGCGTCCCGACCATCTGGACAAACGATGTTCGAGTGCTGACATAGAGCCACTAGTGGTGACTCAACGAGGGAGGCAGCGAGCCCTAGAGCACTGACAGACAGGCTTAGGAACTATACGAGTGGCTCGGTCAGGAAGCCAAGGATCTCCCCTATGAGGGACATGACCGGGGCATGGAATGACTGTAAACTCGAGGTTCTCATGGACTTACCTGCTAGTAGCACGGGTGCGGCGATCTTGGCCAATGAGGCTATTGTTGTAACAGCCCATCCCAATGAGAGACCAAGTCTTTGAGCGTGACTCAAGAGCAAATGGGATTACAAACAAAAGTAATTCCATCTCATTGATTTGGAACAACCCGATTACAATATACGGTGGCAAAAACTACTACTGACCCACCACCACATGACAAAAGCCATGGGCGCTCAATCGGGGTTCTCAACTGAGCTTTCATGGCACATAAATAGGCATAGTGAAGGCAGGGCCAACCTCGCCTCACCCGTGCTCTGGAGCCTATCAGGAAGACGTCTTCCCCGCCACCGATCTTCGTCTAGAGCCGGCGGCACCTGACCATGCTCCACCAGCGCAGAGGCCCGATGAACCCCTAGACCATGGCTCTTCCATTGATAGAGTGGAAGGACCCTGGTGACTCAAATTGCTAGGATCCTTCCCCTCTCTAAGGAGGGATAGCGGGACAGGGGCTCGACGGACCTTGGAGCGAGGAAAGCATCGGCGCTGGCGGCATGTGAGGGGGGGATCTACGATCGCCTAGGCCACTGGCTGCAACTAAGGCGCTGGACTCCCTTTTAGCGCCATAGTTCTGCATCCCCTCCATGCCACGCTGTTGACTTCCTCTCGCTGGGTCCTTCCAGCCTCGAAGAAGCAATCGCCATATTGATCCCTGGAAAAGTTTGGATGGTGTTATTGCCATATCTTCAAAGATATATGTTTGGATGGTGTTATTGCCATATCTTCAAAGATATATGTTTGGATGGTGTTATTGCCATATCTTCAAAGATATATGTTTGGATGGTGTTATTGCCATATCTTCATGTGTCTCACCTTGGTACCTATCTATATTGATCCCTGGAAAAGTTTCATAAAGTTTGGAATCAAAAAGTCACATAAAATGATAAGTTAGATGCTTGTTTGGATTTTAACTAAAACCTGCCTTACATCCTATGGGAACTAGTGTTGAGCAACATACAAATGCAATATGTGCAACACATCTTGGACACATGTGGAACACCCTAGTGGAACATGTGTAGCATGTATCTTGAAACAAGCACTACAATTATAGTGACTTCTATGTTTCAGTGCATGTGAGGCCTACACTTTTGTGCAACCTATGCATGGTGTGTATGTTTGGCCTCTACAACACCTTAACTACACTTAGGACACTTAATGGAACAATGTTCATGTTGATCATTTTGACTAAATGTGCTTCTAAGTGATGGTTGACCATGTATGGACCCTAGGACCCTTTCGTTTGACCATTTCAAAAGTCTGACCTAGAAGCTTTGCATGACTGTGCACCCTTTTACAAAGTTCTAGAGAATTTTATAAGGAACAAACTTTGTTTAAGAGTCAAGTCATGAAAATGGGTGGAAAGTGCTCAAAGAGGGCCCACAAGTCAGATTGAGGGCTGTTTCCAGCACTTGGCATATTCTAAGTCCCCTAATCGGCAACATCAAGTCAACATGTTCATGACATTTTATCTTCCAATTTCATATAGTGGCTCAATTAGGTTCCTTAATATGAGTTGGAGTACTGTTCATGGGGAACACAATGAATCAAGTGTCATCACATTTGGAGTATATTTGGATCTCCAAAATCAGTTGCTAAAACAGCATGGCTGCAACTTTGTCGCTCCAATGACTTTGAGATTGGCATGTCGCGTTCTCCAAAAATTGTTAAGTAACTTGAGTAGGTCCAAATGTAAAAGTTGGAGCTTACATGGTGGGGAAGAACATACAAGAAGATGGCACCAGTTGCATTTCATGTTGACCCTCAATTTGGATATTTTCTCATTGCTATTATTTTGTGGACAGTACAAACTTTGGAGCCAATTACCTCCTAATCCAGGGCCCTAATGCCTATGGTCCCTTAATCAAAGTCGTAGAGCATTAGCAACATAACAAATTTTGTATTGGGCCCATGTCCAAATTTAGCCTAGAAATGGCCCAAAACCGATGCCCACCATGCCCACTTTGGCACCCGCCACGTATTCGGGGAAATGCCTGAGGGGTGAACACGCGCCCTGGGACGTGGCCGACATGCGCCTTGCTTGCTGCCGCGTGTGCGCCACGCGCCGTGGCTGTCCTAGTGCCGCTGCCTGCTGCCCATCGAGAAGAGAAGCAACCCCCTGCACGCCTGAGTCCCTGCCTCACCTCACCCACTGCCTCTCGCCCTCGGTGCATGCACAGCGTGCGGACGGGCGTCCGCCATGGACGACCGAGCAAAGCTCGTGTCCGCACCAACGTTCTCGCTGATGGCTCGGTCGTAGGCCAAGTAGAGCTCGCCACCGTGCCCGCCTTGCCTCCCTTCCTCTCTCGCGTAGGCTCGTCGCGGCCAATTTCCACCGGTGGTCGCCGCCGCCGGCACGGCCATGCCGGCACTGCCGCCCTCATGTGGCCAAGCCACCTTGGGTCGCTTCGAGCTGAGCCATTCAGTCTCATGGACGCGTGTGGACTCACCGGTGCTCGCGCTGCCCTTCCCCTCGGCCCGCCGCTGCCGGTGCTCGCCTACCGCCGATGGCCGCGGCCGCAGCCGCCTGCATCCGTGGCCAAGAGGCCATGGACCACCTCACGCCGAGCCGCGGCCACCTTTGGATGCGCCTCGACGCCGCGAACCTCACCGGCCGCTTCCTCGCCACCGGCGCCGCCCTATGCCGGCCGGCCGAGCCGGACCACCACCTCCCCGCTCGGCGTCGAGATGAAGAAGACGACTGATGCCTCCCTCTCTCTCAGTATCTCTCTGGGTGACTGACGTGCGGGCCCGGCTGAACCAGGGGTCCCACGTGTCGGTTATGAATGGCAGGGATGGGGTAAGCGTTCGTGTGCGCCTAGCAATTTCAATAGGGTTTGAGTAATTCTGTGTTTGAATTTCAGATTTCATTTAAATCTTCAAAAATTCATATCTCGTGTTAGAAAACTCCAAAAATAGTAAATGGGGACTTTTTGGAAACCTTGAGAAGAGATCTATGCAGTAGAGTCATAAAATTCTATATGTTTATAGATGTTTTCTAATGTGTTTATTTAAGTTGAAAAAGAGCTCTAGAAATGCCTTTAAACCTAACCAGAGCAAGATCTGGAGCTTTAGACATCCAAAAATAGTTATTCTTGTTTTGTTAATTTTGTGATGACTTTCACTTGCTAGGAAAAATGTTAAACACCCTAGTTGTTTACTGTTTTCTTAGGGTTTTGATTAGACCTTGATAAATAAGAAAATATATATTATATTGCTTGTTATTTTTATATCTTGAGTTGTGCTGCTCCATTTGATGTGAAATTTTTATGGTAGGCTTGTCATGCTATGGATGTACTGTGGTATAAATTTCATGGCCATTGCTTACTGTATGCTCAAGTTATTGAGTTAACTTGTGTATGGCTTGCTAAATAGCGTATAAATAATATATAAGTGATAAAATAGAAAATGTTGTTCCATTACCTTAGTATGATGTTTCTCTATCATATTGATTCATAATATGGCCTTGTGTTCATAGAAAATATGGAGTTTTGGAATTAACTTGCTCTCACATGATTTATTGCAATAGCTATTTGTCTTTTTCATAGAGGTTGATATACTTGTCCAAATGACTTGAAATTTGGACAGTAAACTTTTGGTAGTATTTGTAGACCCCTGTAATTTTGGTAGAATTTATTGAGCATCTTTATGATGTGGTCATAATTCCACCTACTTATCTAAATAAATTAAGAAAATGTATTAAAAGAAATTATTTAGTATTGGGCACTATGTTTTCTGGTGTTCATTAGTCTTGTGTGACATGTTGGTAAAGTTGGTTTTGTCTAATTATATGTTTGCAACATAAGTTAATAATTATTTCTTACAAATGAAGTTTCTGGACAGATCTGGAAACTTGGTAAAGTTCTTTATGATAATGTGCTTTGTTGTGAAACTTGTTTATACAAAAGTTGTAGATAATTTATATATCTAGCTTCTGTTAAAATTTGGTGGTATTTGGCCATGTGGTTTAGGAGTTATAGCTGTTTAAAGTTAGGGTACAGAATTGTTTGCTCTCTGTTTGTCAGGAACAGATTCTAGAACTTTGTATTTTTGACTTGTTTAACTTATGAATCATGCTGTGATGATTATAAATAAAATTTAGATAATTTCATAAGCTTTCCATAATGTCTTCTTGTAAGTCATTTGGAGTTGTAGATCTCCAGTTATGATTAAATTACTCAGCTGTTGGTCTGATGTCCAGAAGGTAGCAATTTCTAGTTCTAGTACTTTGATTAACTTTGTCATGCTTGTGTATTGAAGTGTGACGCATGTCTTTGTTGGTACTTGGTTTGGTACCCTAGGATCTTATAAGACTTGTGTCTTGATTGATGTATTTGCAATCTTCTATGTTATGCCCTATTGTGGATTAAGTTAATTAGCTCTAGGTGTTTATGAGAACTTTGGTGCTTGTCTGATTTCTCTGTTTAATTGCACTTCTATGCATTCACATATGTGCATGGTTGCATCTCATATAGGTACGCTAGCAGAAACGTGTGAAAGATGTGGCGTTGGAGCCAAACCCGAAGACGATGTTTGGTGGATCCATCCCGAAGATAGAAGGATCGGACAAGTGGTAGATTGGAGGTTGCTCGCCAAGTGACTTCATCTGACATACTCTAACTTGAGTCAGATCCCAGGCAAGCCCCGGAGCATTCTAAGCCTCCTATCTTCAAAGCAATTAATTCTATATATGTTATAAGTATTGTTGCATTAAGTGATAGGAGTTGGTTGGAAACTCTTGCTGCATTATATCATTCCTTGTCCAGATATATGAATCCTTGAATCCTACATAGACTAGGATCGAGTAGATGCTTAGCCCTGCTTTAAGCGGTAGAAGTCAGGTGATTTCCTGTCACCTGCGAGATATAGGGATATTCATATATGGCACGGTAGGCTATATTTGCTATCGTGGAATGGAATCATGTGTTAATAAAATGAAATGAGACCGGGCGGGATGATGATAGTGAAGCGACAAGGCATGGAGGTCTTGGGTGTGGATCTATCCCCGTCTGAGTCGTTTAAGGACCGATTCGCTGTACGTCCTTGAGTCATGTTGAACGCAGTCTAACACTTAGTTGGCCGGATAAGCCGTTCCGACCGCGAAGCCGAGTAATGTGATCCAGGCCGGGAATCGACTGGTAGGTTGCTTCTTGGAGGAGAGAAAGGATGTGCTTGGGGACATTGGCGTGAGACCAAGGGGGGGGTTAGAGTCCCTATCACCTGGCAGAGTGTCGCCCTTGGGGTCGCGACATCATTCGGACCCGTGATTCCTGAATCATATGAAAAGGTGGCCTGTGCGACCCTGGCAGGGGTCTGCACGGTGAGTGTTAGAAATACCCCTCCAGCTGGATAGGAATTCGATTCGAACCGCCGTCGCTCCCGGTTAGTGAGCACTTGACTTGAGCAGCGGCAACATAGATTCCATTAAATTGAACGGATGGTTAATTGGATAACGATGGAATTGTTGCCTCAATTTATACCTGCTATGGTTAATATTGTTTGCTCCTAATAAAGTGAGTGCTCTAGTACAGGTTCTAATATAGATGATAGGTTAATGATAATTAACTTGATGCTTAAGCATTAATGATTAATCATCTATATTAAGCTTTTATGCAAAATGTTGTCAAGCTAGCCCCACTTTATATCAGCCTTGCATGATCCTTGGTGTCACCTTATTTCTGGTTTCTGACGGGTAAGTCTAGCTGAGTACCTTCTTGTACTCAGGGTTTTATCCCCACTTGTTGCAGGTTGTGATGTATCACGGCGACTGCAAGAGTTGGTTGGCTCCTGCCATAGAGGCGGAGTGTGATCATGGGCATGATCCTTCTGAGCTACCTTATCTCTAATGCTTTTGTTGGAAGTCGATCGTGGTACTGGCATGTATTTGAAATAAGATTTATGTTAGTTTTAAATTACTTTGCTTCCGCTACTTTTGAACTTAAGTTGTAATAACTATGTTGAACTCCGATGTAAATTGATTTACTTGTAAAATGGTTGTAACATGTGACTTGTTATGTTGAATCACTACGATCTTGGCTTGTATGTTGGTTGGTTTGAAATCCCTCGTGATTTCATTGGACTACCAGAGTTATATGGGCTCAAGTGCGAGAATTTGATCATTTCGGTGATTGTTTTTGTACTTGTGCTCTTATAATTTGGACGGTTCCGTTACAGAAGGCATGGTGTAAAAGTCTCTAGTAGGGACATGGTCAAGTTAACTTGATTGTATAATAAGTCCAAAGTTCATATCAGGGGTAAGCCATGATAAATGTTAGATAGTGTGACACACATTTGAACCAATCTCAAGGATAAAGATAAAAGAAAGAATAAAGAATAAACCTAAACTGGAGCATGGTTATCTTGTATAGCTATGTTAAGATTAGCAGATCATACAAATACATGAATGTCTAAAGGTAGAGATCCTAAGTTAGCTTTGGTCACTATAGACTTACTTTGGGCATCGGCTTACAACTGGTTTGCCAGTCGATAACAACATGCAGCTCTATACCGAACAACCATGTGGGGGATTACAGAGGATGGACAGGGCTGTCACCACTAGCTGCCTACCCCTCAACCATACTAAACAAGGAAAATGAAGGTATCCTATAGCCTAGACACCACGTCTATGCTATTGACTACTACTCTAGTGTCGTACAGGGTTATCCGTCTTTATCAGGAGCACTGTACTAGAGCATCCGCCACGGGGATGGACGACGAACCCTCAATAAAATAATGACCAAAACTAATCTTAAAGTAGAACCTACTACCTCAATTTAGGTCTTGGTCTAAACATGTATGTTGTATGAGAGGTTAAGCATAAAGTTCTTTGTGCACAAGAACTTAGCTCTAATTTCATAACATAGCTATAATGATATGATAAGAACAAGAACAAGATGAAGAACATGACATGAATCAAATGAAGAACATTGTATTGATCATACCAACTCTCTTCAAGATGCTTTTGATCTTCAATTACAAGCTTTGCCAAGCTCCAACTACACTACTAAAAGGTAAAAAGATACAAGTGGAGGGAGAGAGGCTATTGTGTGGTGTGTGTTGTGGAGAGCACCCTAACACTTCTTATATAGTGGTTCCAGGTCAGTTTAGCGTGCATAAAATAGGAAACCACATTGAGCCGTCATGCAGCCGCCATCCAAACACATATATCATGAGTGCAATTCTTTGAGTTGATCATGTCGTAGAGAGAGTGCCTCCAATTGATATTTAGAGTAGTCGTTCCTCGGCTAAATTTTGTCGATCCGAGTGATCTCAGGTGGCCGAAGTCCTTCCGCAAGCCTGGTGACTCTACCTGACTACCTGCTTCGACCCTAGTACCAAACACACGAGCAAAAATGGCTGACAACGATGGAGAATCAAGTCAGTGACATCACGACGTTCCTCAAGGGGATGCAGTCACGCCTCGATCAACAGTATGAGACCCTCAAGCAGTCACTGGATACGAACACCTCCACACTATGAGAACTCATCGACTGGAAGCCTCAAGTCCAAGCGGAGGTGAAGGGGTTGTGGTCAAGCATCGCTGATCTCCAAACGAAGGCGGAAGTACTGACGCTGAAGCAGGAAGAAGTCAACACCCGTAAGGTGTTTGCCGTCGGACACTTGGATCTCACCGGCTCTACATCAACACCACAGAAGGAATTACCCCAAGGGGGACATACTCAGTCGTTAGGCCACGACTCTGATCATGACCACTAGGGTTTTGCGCATGGGATGGTCACCACCGTCCTCCTAACCCCGGTCATAGGTGCGAAGGATTCTAATAATCTCTCGCCCGTTCCTTTTGTGTTGGGTAGCCTGTATCATGTTGATGCTAGTCAGTTCTAGTTGAATCACGCTATACCACCTGTCGAGTTTCCAAATTTTGATGGTATCTCTCCTAAGCTATGGATCAAAAACTATGAGAACTATTTTGATCTGTATTCAATGTATGAATCTCGCAAGTCTAAGATAGACTCCATGCATCTTATTAGCAATGCAGCTTTCTGGGCTCAGTTATTAGAGTTCCCTATTAGAGATCTGCCTTGGGTGGAACTATGTAAGTTAGTCTGTGATAGGTTTGAGAAGGATCAGCATGATTAGTTGCTAAGGTAGTTCTTTTGTATTAAGCAGCATGATAGTGTAGCAGAATATATAGAGAAATTTGATACTCTAGTGCACCAAATTCTTGCTTATGATCCCAAATTTAACTCTAGTACTGTAACCAATATATTCATAGATGTTTTAAAAGATGATATTAAGGCTGTAGTTCTGGTGCATAGGCCTAGTAATTTGGATACTGCTAGTTCCATTGCTTTGTTGTAGGACAAAGCAGTTAAAGATGTTCCTAAGAAGGAATTCAGAAGGGGTGAAAACAGTTCACAATTCAAGTATTCTGGCAAGCTTTTTAGGAATGCCAACAATCCTCAAGTAACTACTAAGAATACTGAGAATGTTTCTTCTCAGTCTAAGAAGGGAAATGAGAGTGGCAGGGGTACAACTCCTGAAGACAAGGTTGCCACCCTCATGGCTTATAGAAAGGCCAGGGGTCTGTGTTACAAATGTGGTATGAAATGGCATCCTAGCCATAAATGCTCTAACTCAATATCTTTACATGTGGTAAAGAGCTCTAGCAAATGTTACAGGGTGAAGAAGTGTTGACTGAAATGCAGTCTAAAGATGATGATTCTGCTGAAGACTTAATGGCCATCTCTGTGAATGCTGTTCAAGGCACTAAAACTAGGAAGACTGTCAGGATGATAGCTAATATATATGGTAAAGAAGCTATCATTTTAATTGATTCTGGAAGCTCTCACAGCCTTATCAGTGAAGCTATGGCTTCTGAATGGAGAAACTGGTCTTCTCTCAAGTCTCTTATGCAAGTAAGGGTGGCAAATGGAGAAGTGCTTTATTGCAAGCATGAACTTGTGGATTGCCCTATTTGGATTTCTGGTCATGGATTCAAGATTTCCTCGAAGGTTTTGCCACTTGATTGCTATGATATTATACTTGGGATTAATTGGCTTGAAACTCACAGCCCCATGGAAGTGGATTGGAGAAAGAAAACCTTATCATTTGACTACCAAGGGGATAAGGCTATCTTACAAGGTATTACTCCAAGGGTACTTAACTGTGATTAGATTAGCACCCCTGAACTTGCTGAGCTCATTCAGCAAGACAAGCTTTGGTGTTTGGTGGAATTGTTCAAGATGGAGGAAGGTGGGACAGTTTAAGAAACACCCAAGGAAGTTCAAGATCTGATCACTGAATTCTCTGATCTATTTTCCTCACCTATAGGGCTCCCACCTAAAAGAACATCTGAGCACACCATAGCATTGCTTCCTAGTTCTCATCCTTTTAGGTCAGGCCTTACAGATACAATGCAACACAAAAGGATGAAATAGAAAGTCAAATCAAGAAATTGTTGAAAAATGGATGGATTAGAGAGAGCCATAGTCCTTATGCCTATGTCAAGAACAAGTTTCCATTTCTAGTAATTGATGAGTTGTTGGATGAACTTATTGGAGCCCAATGGTTTACCACTCTAGATCTATCATCATGGTTTCATCATATTTTAATGGCTGAGCAGGACATTGACAAGACAGCCTTCCAAACTCACCATGGACACTATGAGTACAATGTGATGCCTTATGGAGTGATTGGTGGTCCTGCCACATTTTAGCATGAAATGAATTCAGTTCTGGCTCCTACCCTGAGAAAGTTTGTTGTAGTTTTCATAGATGATGTCCTTATCTACAGCAAAACTTGGTCTGAGCACATTGATCATATCAAACAAGTGTTTGCATTGCTCCAAAAACATCAATTCAAGGTTAAACTCTCTAAATGCTCTTTTGCAAAGATAGACTTGGCTTATGTAGGGCATGTTATCAATGCTAATGGTGTGGCCACAGATCCCAAGAAAGTGGCTATAGTCCAGGATTGGCCTACACCAACATCAGCCAAAGAAGTCAGGAGTTTTCTAGGACTGGCAGGTTATTATAGGAAGTTTGTTCAAGGATTTGGCTCCATTTGCAAACCACTGACAAATCTATTGAAGAAGGGTTCAGTGTTCATCTAGACTTCTGAACATGAGTCATCTTTTCAAGCCTTGAAGACAGCACTTACTACAGCCCCAATACTAGCTCTTCCAAACTTACAAAAAGCCATTTCTCACTGAAACAGATGCATTTGACAAGGGAATAGGTGCTCTACATCAGCAAGAAGGCCACCTTGTTGCATATGTTAGCAAGGCATTGGGGCCAAGGAACCAAAACACAACTGATGCTCTATCAAGAGTTCCATCTGGACCACGCCAAGAAATTCTAGCTGTTTCTACAGTGCAAGCTGTGTAGCTCAAGGAACTCACTGATGCCTATGCCTCCAATACTCACACTACCAAGTTACTTGCTACACTAGCTATCCAAAGTCCTACTGGTCATTTTACCTTGGAAGAAGGTATTATCAGATACAAGGGGAAGGTTTGGGTTGGCCACAGTGCTTCTATCCAACTTCAAATTCTACAAACCTTGCATTCTGGATCTTTAGGGGGACATTCTAGCTTTCGACCTACTTATAAAAGAATCAAAGAGTTATTTGTCTAGCCTGGCATGAAAAATATGATCAAACAATATGTCTCCCAATACACTACTTGTCAACAGGCTAAACCTAAGAGGGTTAGCTACCCAAGTTTGTTGCAGCCTTTACCTGTTCTTGATTATGCTTGGCAAGTAGTAACTTTGGACTTTATAGAAGGTTTACCAAATTCTCAACAGTACAACAACATTCTAGTTGTGGTAGACAAGTTTTCCAAATATGCCCATTTTATTCCTCTGAAACATCCCTTTACTGCATTCCAAGTAGCATTAGCCTTCATGGATAATGTATTCAAGCTACATGGTTTACCAGAGGCATTGATTTCTGATAGGGACAAAATCTTCACTAGTTCACTATGGAAGGAATTGTTTAAGCTAACCAAAACTCAACTAAAGATGAGCACCTCTTATCACCCTTAAACGAATGGTCAAACTAAGAGAGTTCACTAGTGTTTGGAGTGCTATCTTCGATGCTTTGTCCATGCTTGTCCAACTCAATGGAAAAAGTGGCTCACATTGGCTGAATTCTGGTACAATACCAGTTTTCACACATCTCTGAACTCTACACCATTTGAGGTTTTGTATGGCCAAAAACCAAGACATTTGGGCATTGACATCATTCAGTCTTGTGCAGTACCTGATCTACAATTATGGCTCAAGCAAAGGCATACCATGGTCCAACTATTGCAGCAACAGTTGATCAGAGCACAACAACATCAAAAATACCAGGCTGACAAACATAGGTCTGAACAGTCCTTCGAAGTGGGAGACTCTGTTTATCTCAAGCTACAGCCATATGTGCAGACTTCGGTAGCTACCAGAACCAGCCACAAACTGTCATTCAGATACTTTGGACCATATCAGACTTTCGCTATGGTGGGAAATGTAGCTTACAAGTTGTTGTTGTCAGCCACTACAATTATCCACCTAGTGTTTCATGTACCACAACTCAAGAAGGCCATTCCTACTCAGCTTTCAAGTTTCTACTGACCTCCCTCACTCTACTACTGATGATTCTTTGAGGTTTCCTGTCAAGGTACGGCAGCGCCGACTCAAAGCTCAGGGTACTCAGTTGGCTTCAGAAGCTCATTCAGTGGTCATCTTGGCCACCTTCAATGGCGACCTGGGAATTGGAAGACGAGCTCAAGCTTCAGTTCCCAATGGCACCGGCTTGGGGTCATGCCGGCTCTCAAGGAGGAGGGGATGTCAGGGATCCCTCTGTCGTCATCAAGCCAACTGAAGAAGAACAGAGCTCAAAGGCGGGAAGAAGCCAAGAGGCCATGAGCTCTCCACCTAGGCCGGCCAAGAAGATGAAGCCCAACAAGAAGACCGCGACCTCTTAGCAAGGGCTGGTCAGGGAGATGAAGCCCACACGAGTTAGAAAGCCCAATTCCAAATACTATGGCTCTGACTGGGTGGCATGAGCGGCTTGGCGTGGAGAGGGGTTAAGAACAAGGGAGAGGGGACGGGAGAGAACATGGGGAAGAAGAGGATAGAATGGGCCAGCTGCATCCGGATCGGCAGCGGCGGAGAGCAGGCGCTCGTCCAGCCTTGTAAACCTACTCAAATCCGTGTTAAACTCTTCCTCAAAGTTAATCCAAACACATATATCGTGAGCGCAATTCTCTGAGTTGATCATGTCGTAGAGAGAGTGCTTACAATTGGGCAATTGAAAAGCTGATGGAAATCCAATGCCCGGATCACATCCCCCAGCGCCACTTCGGTGGCGTAACTCCATCTCCATCATGAATGAGCAAATGAACCTGAACGCAGCACTGGTCAGCATACAAGAGTGAAGCCTTCTTTTGGGGAGCTAGGCTCAAGCCTGATGACAGACACATAGCGAGTAAATGGTACACGGTACTGACCAACGCAATGTCATAGGTGCTAGCTGATTTAGTTTTATTTCAATATGTTTTTTTCAGACTATGCGGCTTTGTGCGATTCAGTCTGAACCAATGTATCTTGAATTTTGCCTATGAAAAGAGCCGCAATGAAATGGAATCAGGTGGAGGATCTTCTCCCCTCCCGTTGACTTTTCAAAAAAAAAACTTAGATGAGGTTGGTGATGGCTATGCCGATGGCTGCTATCTTCTCCGTGTATGCGCTGTACTGCTTCAGCGGGGACTGCGTTGCAGCCTTGGCAAAAACATCGTCGCACTGGTGAGCAAGAGAGACGGCGAGCCCGAGTTCCTGCTTCCCCGCCACATAGTTGCGGTTGTTGATTGTGTCATGTGCTCGGAGGAACGCGAAATCCACATCGTGGTACAGCTTCTGGCACTGCCCTAGCGCCGACCTCGTCCTGCCGTTCATCCCCGGCTGGTCTAGCTTGGCCTTGATGTCGGCGACAGCGTTCTCCGCGTTGGCAGCGCCAACCCCTGTTGCCACCTTGGCCAGGCCCCAAGTATCCGCATCAGGGCTGTCATGGTGTTTGCTCAGCTCCAGCACACAGAAGTCATAGTTGACACTCTTGTCTATGGCCGCTGCTGCCTTGCACGTCGTCACCACAGTCGCCATGACGACACTGCTCAGCGCGAGGAGGAGGGCAAGAGCCGATGCGGCAACAATGCAAGGTTTTGATGGACTCATTTCTGGACGCCTTGGGACACGCAGGGGGCAGGGGTGGCGTTTGTTGGGACAGGATTAGCCAAAGGCCAAAGCACAAAGGGTAGGTGCGCTTGCCAGTGACTTCAGTACTCCTACTTTATAGACTCGGCTACCGTCTCTGAACGACTGCCGCATCGTGGACAGAGAATAGCTGGAGTACGTATTTATTTTAGGTCGTCTTTAATACGTACTATATAGCTCCTGTCAATCTTGAATTTTACAGCCATGTATATTTATCTTACATCTTCAATATAGTTTCTGTCATATATTGGATTTACAGTCAGGTATTTATTTTGCAAGTTAATATAGTTAATGTCACACATATTCGAGATTCACAGCTACACATTGCATATTTCTAGCATATATTTAGATATATTGCGTTGAGAAACCTA
This sequence comes from Saccharum hybrid cultivar R570, assembly GCA_038087645.1. Lineage (NCBI taxonomy): Eukaryota > Viridiplantae > Streptophyta > Magnoliopsida > Poales > Poaceae > Saccharum > Saccharum hybrid cultivar. The sequence goes on along the minus strand of JAQSUU010000190.1, from coordinate 3,145,518 downwards.
GTTAATTAGCGGGCTAACGTATCTTGTTGGAAACTATGCAGTATACACTTATGTCGTCGTATTATTTACCAGAACAAGTTAAAGGAATGACCTGGATCGATTCAAAAAAGTAGGGAAAAATTGAGCACGAGGGTTAGAATAACTTAGAAGCGTGGATCGTGCCTTTGATCCCATCTTATTCCTCGTCTCTTTACCCAATTTTTTGCTTTTCTTTATAGCACAGTACAGACATAGAAATAAGTTATATGCATATACACCCATTCAGTTTATCCATCCAATTTATTTAAGAACTTATGACGAAAAATACGCTAAATAAAATACGATTACATCACATCTTTTCGTAGCAACCTACAGGCAGCCTAGTTAATCAGACTAGATATACTATGGGTATCTTGGTAGAGTTATTGTGCAGTGCTGTTTCACGGATTGACAGCTATATTTTTGCATAATCTTGACATATTTTTTGTGTCTGTCAGTGGACTATATGAATGTGTTTGTGGTACTATCTTTAACATAATTAGTCTCTTCCATATCTAAACTGAAAAATGCATTTATACCAGATGTTTTGCACGTTTTAATTTTCACCATCTTGGATTTGGCAAATATGTTAAACACATACATATGTAGTAGGGTTGAAAATGGTTGTTTACGAATCCAAAATATCCAAATTCGTATGCAACAAAACTTGTAATATAGAATATTGTTGGCGGTCCTTAACGACCAAATCCGATCGCTAATTAAGACATAAAAGGAGAGAAATTAACAAACTTAAACATATATGCATTTACCACTGACTTAATTTCACATGTATTTGGAAGATTATTATTTTTGCCGGACACAAACTCAAATGCATGGAAGATTTCACCGAAATGCGCTTTCCAACACTGATTTGCGCAAAAGAATAAGGGAGACGCCCACCAAATCATTTCAAAATAAGCAAGGCACCCTGGGGCACTAATCCATGTCCAGCCCAAGGCTTGCCACGCAAAGACGGTGGCAAGGCGGCTTGGTCATGGACCGGCCGGTCCTAGGGGGCGGCTGGCCCCTTCCTGGCGCGCCTCAGCCATAGCTTCCTCTGGCGGTGGCATGGCTTCATGCTGAGGCAGTGCATGCCGTGCCTCCACGCCAAAGATAGCCAGAAGCACCGCCTTGGCTCTAGTATAAGTAGAGGGGTACCCCCCTCTAAAGACAAAATACACAAGGCAAAGAGCACACCTCACTTGAGTTAGAACAATACTCCAAAAGGCTTAGGCCCTAGTAGCTAGCTAGAGTTGTAAGGGAGAGATGTGAGAAAGAGTTCAGAGAAGCGTTGGGCTTGTCGTGTCTCCCCGTCTTGTACCTCGACGAGCACTTGTACTTCAACGGGTTTTCCCGCTAAGTGAGTGTTTGTGGTTCTTTTGGTTATAAGGTCTTTTGTTTAGTTAAGCTTTATTTTTACTTGTTTGCGGGTTCGTCGTCCGTCCCCATGGTGGATACTCTAATAGAGGGCCCTAATAAAGACGGATAATCCTGATCTACGCTAGAGTAGTAATCGATAGCGTAGACGTGGTGTCTAGGTTAGAGGCTACCTTCGTTTGCCTCGTTCCCTACGGTAAAGGGGTCGGCGGCAAGTGGTTATAGCCCTGTCTGTACCTCGTATTCCCCCACGTCCGGGTTCGACGCCGGCTACAAGCCGGTATCAGCTGGTAGACCAGCTGCGCTTCGGTGCCCGAAGTAAGTGAGTAGAAGTAAAGTTTATCTATCCTTAGACCCAAAACATTAGGAATCCATCTCAACCTCTACCTACTCTACCCTTGTGTAGTCCTTGGAAGAACTAGATAGAAGATTTACCTCCGTTCCCTATGGAAAATACGATACCCCGAATACTTCCCTATGGAAAATACGATACCCCGAATACTTTCAGGTGAAGTGCTACAATGGTACTTCCGTGCGCTTGCGGATTATTTCTGTATGCGTTAAGAAATACAAACAAGCATTTCTGGTGCCATTGTCGGGGAACGGTTGCTTTTTTCTTCGAACCTAATTCGTCCTCGTATTTGTATCTTTTCTTTTTTTTCTTATATACAAAAATATTTTCACCATGAAAACCACTCCTATCCAATACTGGTCCGTTTCAAAGGGCGAGTTCTCTGAGCCACCACCAAAACCAAACCATTCATCTAGCAGTAGACTCCACCCTAGTTTTATAGCCATGGTTCAGGCACAACCCTTCTCAGGACAATACAAGGAAAACCCCTGCCATCATCTTCACGAGTTCAAGGAGATGTGTTCATGCCTGAGCATCTCAGGCATGACACAAGAAACACTAAGGTGGACACTGTTTCCTTCTCTCTCATGGAGAAGGCGAGGTAATGGTACACACACGCCATAGAAAGTATGAATAGGGATTGGGATGAACTTAGGGATAAGTTTTGTCTTGCATTTTTCCCCATGTCCCATATCGTCTCTCTACCAAGGGCGATCTTCGACATTGAGCAGCGCGAGAAGGAGTCTATAGGTGCAGCCTGGGCTAGGTTTTCAACGTTAATACACACCGGCCTAGACTCGTCTTTACCCGACAACATTTTGTTGCGTCTCTTTTGTTTGGGTATTGACATAAAAGCTGACCTATGCCTAGACACGACTGCTGGAGACCATTTTACACACAAACCCATGACGGAGCAAGTGAAATTCCTTGAAAACTTTCTAGAAAGTTACACTTCCCCCATCATGAGAAATAGAATGCTCTAGGAAAAAGTTGTGTCGAGCGTTGAGGAGTCCTCATCAGTTGAATCCAAACATGTACCATCCCTAGATTCGACTAATGAGCCCTCACCCAAACCACGAACACCGAAGGAAAGAGTGATTTATCCTTCGGAGTTCCCTATCGAATTTGGGGATTATGGCAATACCTCAAAACTCTTTAGGCACGAAAAGCTTACACGTCCTATTGAGGAAGTTCCCCCCTAAAATAGAGCCATCAAAAGAGTGGTTGTTGGAAGTAAAACATTCTTCCAAAGCAATTTGGATTCTTTCACCTTCCACGATTATATCTTGTTCATTAAGGGGAACAAACATAGAAGCCTTGCACAACCCCATAGTCAGGACCAGTATCATGTCAGAATTTCTTGTGAAAAATCTTTTGGGCAACATGTCGCTAGTACCGACCAACAAACTTTTCAAAAGTCCTTTGGGACTATTTTTCGAGTGTTATGGGATCGCCAGGAGTATGCCAATCATAATAGATGAAACCGAGGTTCACCTAGACTTCCATATCTATGCCATCCTTAAATTTGAACTTCTCATAGGCTGCCCTTCCAAAATGCTTTTTCATGAAAAACCTACTCATGGGAGCCTTAACAAAGAGTTTGGGAATATTGGTTCTGCCACTCACTCAGATATCCCAAATGTGGAGCATCATCCCAACAATGGCCCATTTGCGAAGGTGAAATTCGTAACCCCATTCGTTCCACCATCACCCTTGCTCGAACTCAAGCATCATCCTTCTAGCCATCCAAACGGTGTTCTCAATAGTGGTCTACATTCAACCGATGTATTTCTTAGGAACAAAAACTTTTTATGCCATGGACATGTTGCTTAGTACCCCGTGCCCCTATGAGGATCCCAACCATCTCCTGATCCTTGTTTCAAAACTTTTTAGGATAATGGTTGTGGATGCATATGTTTATCACAAATATTGCAAATCTCATAGATGCATTGTGGTACTAACCTTGCAGCTTGAACGATAATGCTAAATGCCTGGTGGTAAAGTTGGAAACTAAACCACCATTTGTTAAATACAAGATGAAGTTCCCACGGTCAAGCTTATGACTATAACCAAAGCACTACCAGGAGATACCTTGGAATATAAAAAGGGATTATCATAAAAAACACAATATAATAATAATAATGAAAAAAACTTTCTTAGCAATAAAAGCAAGAACATGTTAGTATGCACCTTCTGGTATTCTTGGTTGCTAACCCTTTTAGGTTAAGAACAAGAAGAACAAGGGACATACGATGCCTGAAACCATAGGGGTTGCATCAACTACACATGTTGATGACCTTTGGTAATGGAACACACTCAAAAGGAGACCCTAATCTTACACACTTGACCTTTACACAAAAATCCAAGTGTGAGGGAGGACGGTGAGAATCCCAAGTTTCATACACACCAAAGACCATGTTGCTAAAAAAAGGGAAAATGATGATGATAGCTCTACCTTGCTTTATATATACAAAAAAATAGTATAAAAAATTGTGTTAACTAATTCCTTTACTCATATTTGTCTCCGTAAGAATTAACTTGCTCATACAAATTCATGCTTCCTTTGTTTATGTTGTATATGCTCTAGTTTGCATATATTCACTAGTGGTACATCCATTGGCATTTTAAATTAAGCATGGTCCTTAGATTAAAATGACCTACTTTAATCAAATTTAGACATGGTGTTTAATTTTGATTAATGAACTTTGAGTAATTACTTTCATAAGCAATGGTGGTAAATTAAAATAGAGATAATCAAGGCTAGATATGCGATGCAACTTTACCTTAGTCTTTCTTGAGTAGAAAAGGATTGGTGAACAAATAAAAATAAACATAATAGATAGATAATAATAATTTAATAATAATAGTAAATAAGTTTTAGGCTCCTCAGTTTTCAGGTCGATAGAGCTCTTGTTTGTTGCATATTTTGTTTATTTGTTAAATAAATAGGTACAACAATAATTGTGGGGGAGATCTCTCAAGCATGACGAACACACATTCGAGATCTCCCACCAACACATTGCACAACCATTAGACGATCCATCATACATGAAGGACAAGATAGAAAGTTTCAGAGAGGATTGGCTGAACTTCTAGTTTAGCCAAGCCATCTCTGATTCCTCTTAACTTCTTCCTCTTCAACGATGGTTTGTGCAACACAACCCTCAAATCCCTTCAACTTTGAGTTTGAACAAAAATAAATTTTGATCACTAAAATTAAACTCAATTTATCCCTACTAGCTCCTAATGATGAACAACGCCCCTATTTTACAAACCACACTTCGTTTACATTTTTTGAAAAGTGACATGTTCATAACATGTTTAAGATAGAAGCTTGCAAAAGTTTATTCCATGTACATGCACTTATGCTTGTGGGAAAACATTCTAGTAGGATAATCATGTTGACTAAGTTGTTGTGAGGTGTGATATAGTTCTGACTTAGAAATCCTACCATTTCTATTCAAAGTGCTTGGAGAATTTGTCTTGATAAAAATATAAAACCATAGTATCACATACTTTTCAATTGGTGAGCAATTTCTACCCAAGCCAAATAAGATATATTGAAAATTCAAGCCTTCTACATAAGCTGCTTGTTATTGTGTTGAGTCTGGCCAAGTCTTGTTGACCCCTGTCAAGAGATTTATCATGACCCCAAGATCAAGATCACGTACACTCCACATACACATTATGCTCTTACACTGGGGGTAGACAAAAATATGTTTGTTAGAAAATACTCCATGTTCTAAAAAGATAATGATCTCTCTTTAAATATGTGGATTAAAAGAAGAGACATGGGCTATGCAAAGAGCTTCAAAAAAATGGACACATGAAGGTCCAAGTACAAAAGAAAAAAATGGTGAGCACATGAAGGCTCATGTATTGAAAAAGAAGAAGAAGAAAGATAGCCATGTTGCAAAATAATAAGTTATAGAGAGAGATCATATCTACAAAAGGAGTATAGTTTCAGTTTACCTATTTCCACGCACATGCACATATTGATCTAAGAGTATGGCACTTCTCTCCTTGGATCCTTGATTTGACTTTACAACATATGCTATACAAGTATGCTATATTGTTTGTCCTACCTAAAGCTCCATATAAACCTTTTTAGAAGTAGGTGAAGGCAAAACAGTGCTATGCCTTGGTAAGGATTTATACACCATTGAGTGATATGAGAGTGTCATTTGAGGAGTATAAAGTGAACTATGCTTTTCTTGAGAAAAACTTCCAAAACTCTAAGTTGCTAAGATGTGAAATTGGAAAGGTGAGTTTGTTTCAAGAACTATTCTGCTTTTCAACAACCTAGGGAAACATGTTGGCTAACGCCACATATCCCACTTGTGTAAAGAATGTGTTGGAATAACTCTTATGTAAGCCATATATCTTAGGATGCTATGCTCATGATTACCATTAACACTAAGCTTTGCTCGAGGATGAGCAAAGGGGTAAGTGTGGCGAAGCCTGTTGGCGGTCCTTAACGACCAAATCCGACCGCCAATTAAAACATAAAAGGGGAGAAATTAACAAACTTAAACATATATGCATTTACCACTGACCTAATTCCACATGTATTTGGAAGATTATTATTTTTGTAGGACACAAACTCAAATGCATGGAAGATTTCACCGAAAGGCGCTTTCCAACACTAATTTGTGCAAAAGAATAAGAGAGACGCCTACCAAATCATTTCAAAATAAGCAAGGCACCCCGGGGCACTGATCCATGTCCAGCCCAAGGCCTGCCAAGCAAAGGCGGTGGCGAGGCGGCTTCGTCATGGACCGGCCGGTCCTAGGAGGCAGCCAGCCCCTTCCTAGCATGCCTCAGCCATAGCTTCCTCTAGCAGTGGCATGGCTTCATGCTAAGGCGGTGCATGCTGTGCCTCCATGCCAAAGATAGCCAGAAGCACTGCCCTAGCTCTAGTATAAGTAGAGGGGTACCCTCTCTAAAGACACAACACACAAGGCAAAGAGCACACCTCACTTGAGTTAGAACAACACTCCAAAGGGCTTAGGCCCTAGTAGCTAGCTAGAGTTGTAAGGGAGAGATGTGAGGAAGAGTTCAGGGAAGCACCGAGCTTGTCGGTGTCTCCTCGTCTTGTACCTCGACAAGCACTTGTACTTCAACGGGTTTTCCCGCTAAGTGAGTGTTTGTGGTTCTTTTGGTTATAAGGTCTTTTGTTTAGTTAAGTTTTATTTTTATTTGTTTGCGGGTTCATCGTTTGTCCCCGTGACGGATACTCTAGTAGAGGGCTCTGATAAAGGTGGATAACCCTGATCGACTCTAGAGTAGTAGTCGATAGCATTGACATAGTGTCTAGGCTAGAGGCTATCTTCGTTTGCATCGTTCCCTACGGTTGAGGGGTAGGCGGCAAGTGGTGACAGCCCTGTCCGTCCCTCATATTCCCCCACGTCCAGGTTCGACGCCGGCTATAAGCCGGTATCGGCTGGCAGACCAACTGCGCTCTGGTGCCCGAAGTAAGTGAGTAGAAGTAAAGTTTATCTATCCTTAGACCCAAAACCTTAGGAATCCATGTCAACCTCTACCTACTCTATCCTTGTGTTGTCCATGGACAAACTAGATAGAAGATTTACTTCCGGGTGAAATGCTACAACGGTACTTCCGTGTGCTTGTGGATTATTTCTGTATGCGTTAAGAAATACCAACAAATATCCATATTCATATTCGTTTCTAATATGGATCCAATCCATTTTCTGTTATTGTTCTCTATCTGATTGTAAGGTGTTACCTAGGGAGTGTGTTGTCCCTCAACATAAGCTTGTGGTGGTGGACTTTCGCTTTCGGGTACGTGTCCACCGGGACAAACGGGCCAAGATTGCGAGAACGAAGTGGTGGAAGCTTAGAGGGGAAGCAGCGCAAATGTTTAAGGAGGGGATGCTAGACAAGGGGCCTTGGGAAGAAGGAGAAAATGCTGACGACATGTGGCTAAAGATGGCAACTTGTGTCCGGAAGGTGGCTTCGGAAGTGTTTGGCGTGAGTAGGGGAGGCAAACGGGAAGCGAAAGACACATGGTGGTGGAATGACGAGGTGCAAAGGGCTATTAGGGAGAAGGAGTGTTTCAAGCGTCTCCACCATGACAAGAGTGTAGCCAACATCGAGAGCTATAAAATAGCGAAGAGGGTTGCAAAGCGAGCTGTGAGTGTAGCAAAAGGTCAGGCGTATGATGGCCTTTATCAGCGGCTAGGCACGAAGGAAGGGGAGAAGGACATTTATAGGATGGCTAGAATCTGCGAGAGGAAGACAAGGGACATCAACCAAATAAAATGCATCAAGGATGGGACAGATCGACTTCTGGTGAAGGATGAGGAGATCAAGGACAGATGGAGAGAGTACTTCGACAAGCTATTTAATGGGGAGAATGAGGGTCCTGCCCTTGAGTTGGACGACTCATTTGACGATACCAACAGACGCTTTGTGAGGAGAATTCAGGAGGCAGAGATCAGAGAGGCTTTGAAGAGGATGAAGGGAGGTAAAGTGATGGGCCCTGATGGTATCCCCATTGAGGTGTGGAGATACCTAGGCGCCAGAGCGATAGTATGGTTAACTAAACTTTTTAACCTTATTTTTCGGTTTAACAAGATGCCTGAAGAATGGAGGAGAAGTATATTAGTACCTATCTTCAAGAACAAGGGAGATGTTCAAAGTTGTACTAACTACCGTGGGATTAAGTTGATGAGCCATACAATGAAGCTCTAGGAGAGGGTTATCGAGCATCGCCTAAGGAGAGTGACACATGTGACCCAAAATCAGTTTGGGTTCATGCCTGGTAGGTCGACCATGGAGGCGATTTTCTTATTACGACAATTGATGGAGAGATATAGGGAGCAGAAGAAGGACTTGCACATGGTCTTTATTGACCTCGAGAAGGCATATGACAAAGTACCGAGAAATGTCATGTGGTGGGCCTTGGAAAAGCACAAAGTCCCAACTAAGTACGTTACCCTCATCAAGGATATGTACAGGGATGTGGTGACGTTTGTCCGAACATGTGATGGCGACACCAGTGACTTTCCAATTAAAATAGGACTGCATCAGGGGTCAGCTTTGAGCCCTTATTTATTTGCTTTGGTGATGGATGAGGTCACAAGGGACATACAAGGTGATATCCCTTGGTGTATGCTCTTTGCTGATGATGTGGTGCTAGTTGACGACAGTAGGGCGGGGGTTAATAGGAAGTTAGAACTATGGAGGCACACGTTAGAGTCGAAAGGGTTCAGACTTAGTAGGACTAAGACCGAGTATATGAGGTGCGATTTTAGCGCGACTAGGCACGAGGAGGGAGACGTTAGCCTCGATGGGCAAGTGGTGGCCAAGAAGGATACTTTTTGGTATTTAGGGTCAATGCTACAAAAGGATGGAGACATTGATGAAGATGTTAGGCATAGAATTTTAGCCGGCTGGCTGAAATGGCGTCAAGCTTCTGGCGTTCTCTGTGACAAAAGGGTGCCTCAGAAGCTGAAAGGTAAGTTCTATAGGACGGCGATTCGTCCGGCGATGTTATACGGTGCTGAGTGTTGGCCTACAAAAAGGCGACATGTCCAACAATTGAGTGTAGCAGAGATGCGTATGTTGCGTTGGTGTTGTGGGCACACAAGGAGGGATAGAGTCCGGAACGACGATATTCGGGATAGGGTTGGGGTGGCACCAATTGAGGAGAAATTGATTCAACATCGGTTGAGATGGTTTGGACATGTCCAACGGAGGTCTCCTGAGGCGCCGGTGCGTAGTGGAGTTCTAAAGCGGCCCGATAATGTAAAGAGCGGTAGAGGTCGACCTAAACTAACTTGGGACGAGTCCGTTAAGAGAGATCTTAAGGAGTGGAATATCTCCAAGGATTTAGCTATGGACAGGAGCGCTTGGAGATTGGCAATCAACGTGCCTGAACCGTGACATCTTTTTGTCTTGTGCCATTTATGTTCCTTTATGTGTCTCCCTGTTTCTCGTCTCTTTTGGGTTTCATCTCTAGCATACCCCAACTTGCTTGGGACAAAAGGCTATGTTGTTGTTGTTGTTTCTCTATCTGATTACAGATTCAAAATATCCGTTAACTTCTGTTTCCATAAAGAATATAGTACTAGGTGAAAGTATCTAAAATTTTATTTATGTGAATAATTACTAATAATATTCATTTTGTAATATTACTAATATGTACCATTAAATTTAATCTATTTAAAAGTAATGACTTATAATGTTAATTTAAGTATTAAAATGAAGGTCTATTTAAGTTTAGTCCATCTTTTGAATGCCAAATAAATGGTCTAAACATTTACTAATCATGGTCTAATAGAAACTAATAGAGGCTAATTGATGAGTAAAAATAATTACAAAAAAGAAATTTTTAATTAGTCTATGTTTAGCCTTTTTTTAATGACGGACTAATAAACTTTAGTTCGGTGATCCAAACATGCTCTATATAAACTAAAATTTAATTAATGATTATATAAGTAATGATATTAATTTAATATGGCTTAATTTGTTTATTTTAGATAATATGACCAATCATATTGTTGGGACAAGTAATCCCGAACGAGGTACGAAACAGGAGCGCTCAGGCGAGTGAAGGCTCGCAGCTCGTGATCACCCTCACACGATTACCGAGACATAGTAAATCTTGGAACGAACTTGGGCCGAAAGTCTCTTTGTTTATTCGTATACGGGCTCTCCTTTTATAGGGTATTGTTACATGCGTTTTCTTGTACTAAATACCATTCACCTACTACTGAATATGCTAGAATGTTCTCAACAGTACAACATCTATGGCAATAAGGGCTGAAGGGTCATTCTGCTTTACAACCACCTTGCCAGATGGGCCCTTGTCAACATATCACTAGGCTTGTTGGACCACTAGGTCCATCTAGAGGTCTCAAAAGCGAAGGCCGCTCACGTCTCAGCCTAAGGGACCTTTGTCGTGAAGCCTCCAAAGGTTCCTCACATAGGTCCTTGGTGATGGAGGCCTCGGTCGCCTTCTTGGGCCTCCGCCATCTCCTAGCACTGCCTCAGCCTCAAGCCTTTGGCCAAATGCTCCATTAGGCGAAGGCTCCATGGAGCCTTCACGGCTGATCCTAAATGCAGCTCCATGGGGACCTTTGTGAGCCGACCCCCAAAGGTCTCGTCGTGTGCCTACATTCACAAGCAGGGGGTGAAGCCAGGATTTCTTATGGCTGGGGTCGGCACAAACCCATAATATACTAACTTTAAGGTTGTAATCATATAGTATCATACATAACGTCGAAAAATATAAAATAACATTATAGCAACCGACAAATTATAGCAAAAGAAGCTTTAACAGTTACCTCCTATAGGCTATAGGTTCCCTCTACGATTACGATCATCCATCTTGTGAAAGCGAATGATCACATCATATATTGGAGTTGTGGCTAGAAATTCCGGTTCTACGAAGCTCATATGGAAGCTCATCAAAATTTACCTCTTCTCATGAGATCCGTGAAGTGTGTTGAATAGGACAATTAATGTTTGATGCTGTGCCATCTCCATCTCTTCTTATTCTTGAAGTGTCTGTGTCTCTATGATTATTCTCATTATCACTGGCTGGGGGTAATTTCCTTTTGAGAAATCCTTTCAAAGTGCTCTGATTGACTATCAAATCACAAAATTAGTCACATAATAAAAAACTAAAGCAAATATCATTATCATGTATATGCACATTGTTAATACTAGATAGATACCTGGCATCTTGCTGGAATGAAAGAGAACGTTCTTGAGTCTTGAACAATGCTTACTGACTTATGAGAATCTGAGTTCAGAACTTCAGATTGTACTGTACTATAGTTGGAAAAAAAAACCTAAGAACTCAAAATTAAGACTTGAAATCGTTACTTGCAAACACGTAATTGGGAATTTGAGGAGTACCTTATCTTATCTAGATGCCTCGGAGTACGACAGCCGGAGAACGAGCGCGAGCGGCGCTAGGGGCAATGCCGGCGGCCGGCCGCAGGGCGCAGGCGATGCGTCAGAGGCGTCAGATACTGATAGGATACGAAGCCGAAGGTGAAAGGGTGCGCACAAGACAGAAGACACTAGATCGGAGGCAAGCTAGCAAAGGCCACGTTGGGCCTTCTCGGCTTCTCCAATTTCACGTATTGACGTATGCCTTGATGGATCAGTTGGGCTAATTAACTAGATGGACTGTGTGGACTGCTGTTGCTGGGCTGAATAGATGGACTCCAAACTCCAAAGTGCAGACTGCAGGCTGCTGCTGGGTGCTGGGCCACAGGGGTCGAACGAAAATTTTAGTGGGGTCTTTGCCGGTGAAAAATTGATCGCTATAACTATTTACGGGAAAATCATCGGTGTCGTCCGACCCCGACGGCTCAACGTGGCTTCGCCACTGATTCACAAGGTTTGAGCGGCAGGAAACAATCACCGTTTGCAAACCTTGGGCGCAAGGCTTCACCCCCAATAGTTCCCCCGTGAGGGTGAGTGTTGACTTAGATGAGCCTGAGCCTTGGTTCTAGGTGGTTATCTTGGGCCCGAGGGTTTCCTCCCCCCTCCCAGGCTCGTTTGAATTAGGCCTATCTCTTGTTCACTTTTAACGTGTGAAGTGCCATTTGGCTTTCCTAAGGCACTACAATTGAAATGATCTGTAGAAGTTTGACCATCGCATGGGTTACTATACAAGGCAAGAGGGTTAAAGTGGAGGTATCCCCAGTCGCTTTCACCATGGTATTTTGAGTGTTGTTTGTTGTTTGGCCTTTCTTTTCATATTGTAGAGGTAGCTTATTTTCGTGAGACTAGTCCTTGGGAAAAGGTTGCCAATGTTAGGGTTTCATAGTACTCGAAGGTTCTTGATCGCTCTATAATGTCTAGCATGAATGCTTAGGATTACTTTGATAGAATTTGAGCAATGTCACTCCTAAGTTTAATGGCGTGGGAGAAGAGGGTAAATCTGAGATGGAGAAGACCTTCAACTTTGGGGCTTCGCTAACCATCAGGCTGATCTGGAGAGGTATGCTCGGCTTGGGTGGTTCGACGTCGAAAAGGTTAGGCCAACAAAGGGGGAGACAAAGCCTCACCCTAAGTTCAATGAAGACGTAGTGTTTCTCAATTTGTTTGTATGTGGTCTACGGATGCCTTGGGTTAGATTTCTCTAGGAGGTTCTAGAGACCTTCTAAGTGCAACTTCACCACCTGACCCCAAAGTTCTTCTAAATATTGCTAAGTTTTACTGGGCTTCTTGGACCTTCGGTGCTGATCCTGACATTGAGAGCTTCTACACACACTGTGAGCTTCATAATCAGCTAAAGTATGTTTCGGTGGATGGGAAAGTGAAGGGTGCTCAGTTTTGACACCTAAGTGTCAAACAGGTAAACCGCAAGCATACTGTTGTTAATGTAGCCTTCACTAGGAGTATTCTAGGTATTGGTTTCCACGGGGAACGAGAAGTGAACTAACTAAGGATCAAGGTCATCCTATGATGATACAAGGAGTTTAGGAAATTTAGGTAGGGAGGATCCTTTCTGGCTATGATATCTAGTAAGGTAAGATAGATATAAAGACATTTACTATAGCCCTTCCTCACAGGGCCGATAGGCGATATAGTAGGGGATATAAGCCCTATCCGAAGTGGCTATACAGTTGATACTTGCCATAAGTTTTAAGAACTTGTCTTGAACACGTGGTGGAATATGAGTGAGTTTTTCATCAGAATAGTTCACTCTAATCCGGAGGAGAGTTCTTGTTTGAACGCATGTGTACCTGTAAGGCGTGAAAGTATTGTAGCAACTCCTGATCCATCACTGAGTCTATCTTTGCTCAGGGACGAGCAAAAGGTAAGCTTGGGGGAGTTTGTTTACGGTAGATAAGTATCATTTTTAGCTGTCAACATAGCATGAGAAATGACCTAAACATAAATACTATCTAGATATAGGGGTTACACTGATAGAATTCCATGAGTTTTGGTGAATATCTATTTCTACAGGGGGTTATTAGGAAAGAACCAAAGGAGGTCCACATGTCAGATTTACATAGAGAGAAACCGACCATACTATGAAAAAGTATACTCTAGAAGACTCGAGAAGGCACCCCCTCGAAGGGGAGGGCCGTTTGGGCTGATAGGTGGGGCGCCCGCCCCCACCTCATGGGCGGCCACCTAGGTCACAGAGCCAATCAGGCTCCATCTCGCGGATCCTGCTTTCACCGCCTTTGAGGATCAATAAAAAGTCATTGATGAAGGTTGGTTTGATCCAAGGGTTGTGGTGCTTCCTAGAGGGCTATATAAGCAAGGCCCCTGGCCCTAGGAGAAACCCTAATTCATAAGAGAGAGAGAACTCATTCCATTCATTCAGAGAAGCCCTAGAGCCACCATCTCAATTAGATCTCTAGTTTAGCATAGCTACATAGGATTAGAACTAGAAGGAGCCAAGCATTGCTTGATTTCCGGATCTGTCAAGAGAATATTTGGTAATTCTCTCCTACTTTTGTATTTGTTCTTATATTATTCATCTAGTTCATCATTTGTATGAATATAACTTTAGTCTATTCTATCATATTGGATATGACTTTGCTCTATTTGATTATGTTCTCAATTATATTATTCTTAGTCTACTTTGATTATATGCTTGCAATAGTTCGATTAGAATTATATTTAAGTATAGGATCGCATAGCGCTTGCTCATTGATATCATGGGTGAGTGGTAAACATTGTGTAGGCATGGTGCCTATACCGTATTTACCTGCGATTGCACCCTATATTCCGGACCGTATGGTAGATCACGGGAGTGACAGTCCTGTTGAGTCATTTGTAGTCCACCTCCCGAGTATAGGGCAGGCAGAGCACCACTATTACGGGGAGGTGACGGCTATGTTCTATATCTTCCTTAGTAATATCACTATGCGTAGATATAACATTTTCTTGCCATGATTGCCAAGTGTAATTGCACTAATCATCGTATGCTATGACTGTATAGTTAGAATAACTTAGGATTTATCCTTATAGTTCGTCCTAATCCATGCTAGTGCTATATACTTAGAGTAATCTGTTGAGATGTTTATCATTATATGTGGCTATGTGCTTATCAGTTATCTCTTATTATTCTTTATATATATATATATATATATATATATATATATATATATATATATATATATATATATATATATTATTAATCTTGTGACACTTACCCTGTATGAGAAGATCGATAAAAATATGGTTATGCTCTCCATTATCACATGCAGTGATGCTCATTGCTCAATATCCTTAGCATCCCTTCCCAGTGGTAAAAATATAAATAACAATACCTGGATTACTCCCGATTAAAATGCTACATCGGTGTTATCTGTGTGCTTGCGGATTTCATATTTATTTCAGAGGGGCATTTGCATATTTTAGTACCAGTACCTTTAGTGTAATGCTGGGGATGACAACCTAGCTTAGGTGGCATTAGAGGTGTCAACAACTGTCATCACCTACTAGCCACCACAAACATTCCATGCAACAAGCGGTCTACACAGGTAAGGTATAATCTAGACACCACAACTACACTATATCTCACTACTCTAGCTTTGCCCACTAAGTTCCCTTAGTGAAGCTAGATCACTCTACTAAAGTAAAGCAGCGTACCAATGAATGCAAGTTAAATAGCTACTATACCAGAATAAGATATCAATTGCTAAAAGAATCTCGGATGTATTACTTACAAGAAGAGCACATCCACCGAGGCACACCTTGGAGAAGATTCCCAGTAGAGCCGGGCCTTTCTCCAGAAGACTTCCCTCACTCTCTCCCTATTTGCATAGCACTACCACTAGAATTTGTAGGCTATATAGAGAGTGTTTCCTCCTTTGTAAGCATGAATGAGAGTGAGGGGTAGGGGGTATATATAGTGCTTCTATGTGGGCCCATGGATCCATGTGATGCTCCTTTGCCAGAGGATCAAACTGACCTTGGATTGATGGTGATCAAATGGAGGTATGTTTCCTTGCATGGAGACATGCTAGAGGCAGTGGAAGGTCAATGGGTGCAAATTAAAGGGGAGGTCGGCCGACCATAGGGGGGTTGGCCGACCCCTCCTAAGATAGGTTATCCCTCCTCCCTTTGCTATGGGACCTCTCCTTCCCTTCTAGTATGGGTATACTCATGTGGATCCATCCATTCCAATAGATGATGAAGGTTTGGGCCATACAATCCATGTGAAGTGAATGTGAGCCATTGAGAGAAAACACAAGTTGCTCCAAGGGTTGATATTGCTCTTAGCAGTGCTTGGAAGGATCATGGGAGGCTTAAGAGGGGGAAATGGGCCCATAGAGTGGTTGACGGACCCCCCCTATGTAGGGCCCATAGCCACCCAAAGCTCTCAATTATGTACCTACAAGCAAATAATGACATTTACATGTGTAAAGATGGAAATAGGGACCGATCCCCGATTTCTCATGGAGAATTCCCCTATTAGGGGACGAGGATGGTTGCAATTATTGCCCTATGGGGAATAAAATGGGGGGAAATTGATCCCCATCAGGTTTCACGGGGTTGGGGACGATCCCATGTCCCCCGTCCCCGATTCCCCACCACCCCGATTAGCTGGATAAAAAATGCGACATGTGCGCTGATTCGCTATTAGGCCCAGCTGGCCCAACACATCCCATGTTGAGGAGACACATATAAATTCTGGTACCCTAACCAACCAACCCTTATCCATTCCAATCCCCTCCATGTCCCACAGCCGGCAACCGCACCCGCAGTCGCTCGACCCACCTGTTCACATTCACACGCCCTTCCACAGCAGTAATCGCTCCTCGGCTCCTCGCTCATCCACAGATCCACTCTCTATCTCTATTCATGTCCGAAGCTGGGCATTGTTGATATTGGTTACGCACACGAAAGAATCTAAGAGAAATAATCTGCAAGCGCATGGATATCGGTGAGCACTTCACCCGGGAGATATTTCTAGAGTATCGTATTTGTTTTATCCGCTAGGAGAAAGCGTGCGATGACTAACCTAAGTCTATACTTAACCCCTAGGCCACACTACAAGGTAGCAAAGATATAAGCGATTAGAGAAGACTACTATGACAGTCTAGTTCCAACCTATGGTATGCTATGAAACTACCATTCTATGGGGACATACCATTAGAAAAGAGACACCACAGAGGATGCTTAACCAAGGCTTGGGTCCTACCAAACCTTATGATGGGAGGAGGCTCCAAAGGTAATAATGGGATTGTCACATCCCATGCTACTACACACTGATCCAGCCAAACAGGGGATATCTACGAGTATCCTAGCCCAAGCACCATGCTTACGCTATAGATGATTACTCTACCCTCTACCATGGAAGAGAATAGAGTAAACTCATAAACCAAAGAACAATAATAACAATGTACTTACTTAGTATTAGAAGTTGAATTGCTAAAGAATCCTAGAACCAAGCCTCGGGTTAGGAGACTTGATCCCGTAGGTACAAGCCGGAGAGGAGACACCGACATGTCGGGCTTCCTCCAACTCATCCCTTCACTCTAACTCTCTCAATCTAGAAGAACTCTAATCTCACATAGAGACTACAAAGCTAATCTCTCTTATATGTACCCTAAGAGAGAAGATCCATTCAAGGGACCCCTCTTAGCTAATCTCAACTAGAAATAATGAATTAGGGTTTCATGGGATGCCTCCTCTAGGGGTCAGGGGCCTTGCTTATATAGCCCTCTAGGAAGCACCACAGCCGTCGGATCAAACCGACCTTAATAAACGATTATTATTCATCCTCAAAGGTGGTGGAGGCAGGATCCACGAGCTCACCTCTGATTGCCTCTATAGGTGGGGCGCCCGCCCCCACCCTTGGGCGGCCGCTCGGCTTCCGAGCCAGATTCACCTCCCGTTTGGTCCAGAGCCTTCTCGTACCTTTCAGATTACAGAAAAATTGTGTGTAGCCCTTTTGTCTCTATATAAACCTAACATGTGGGCCTTCCTTGGTTCTTTCCAGTAGACATCCTACAGAAATAGGCATTCACCAAAACTCATGGAATTCTGTTAGTAGACCCCTATATCTATGTGGTAATTATTGTTTAGGTTCTTTTTCATGTTTTATTGATGGTTAAAATTGACACTTATCTACCATCAACAAGCATCGCATACTCGCATTGCCGCTAGGGACCATGGTGCTAGGTGGGCACATGACGCACAGGAGCCATCATGCCAACCGGAGTGGATGAATCCTCAATGGCTCGACCACGCCTGATGCGCCTGTCTGAGAAGCTCACCTGCTAATTTAGCATATGTGCCTTTGTGCTAATTTGGCGTTTGTGCATTTGTGCCGATTTGGCAATGCTTTTGGTTCTCTCAACTGTGTGCTTCCATGGTGTTCTTGTGTGTATTAGTGGTAAAGCTAAACTTTGTTGCCTTTCGAATTGATAAAGAATCGAGAATGATCTATTGATTTGTGTTGCATAGCCGTATATTATATACGTAAATTGGGTTTGGCTGTTGAATTATTGCAGGGACGGGGATTCCTGCAGGGATTATTTCCTCGTGTGGGGCTAGGGATGGGGAGATTTTCTCCCCGTGGGGATAGGGATGGGCACTCGTTCTACAACAGGGAATTCTCCATTTCCATCTTTATACATGTGGAACCATGTTATTTAATCTGTACCAAAATCACTACTTCCTTTCTTGTTTTCTCACAAAAACAAAGTTTTGTTGATGGTTTAATTATGTAAATATATGATAAAATTACCGTCAATAATACCCCCTATACTTAAGTATTTGCTCATCCTCGAGTAAAGGTTAAAATTAAAGTAAACATGATCATAACATCTCAAGATATACAGCTACCACAAAAAGTTATTCCAAGACAATTCTTATACATGTGAGATATGTGGCATTGGATAACATATATCCTTTAGTGGTTGAAAAGTGGAATAGTTCTCGAAGCAAAATTATCTTCTATAATGAAAACGGACCCTTAGCCTATTTAGTTTGGATTTTGGTGTTTGATGATCGACATAAGAATTTGGACTAACATTATTTGCTAGTGTTCAAGATACGAAGATGGAACCAAGCTGGACATAAAGATTGCAAATAAACAAAGTGAAGAAGGCTCAGCAGGGCATCGTACCCTAGTGGTCATTGGACCCTAAGTGGCATCAAATAAGTCATGGAGAAAACCCTTGGAGTGAGCATCAGCGGTAGGGCATTGGACCAAAATTGAACAAGGCATCAAGCCAAACGGGCGCACTGTTCATAGAGGCAGGGAGCATAGGACCGATGTTGACGGTAGTTATCATCTATCATAAACCGTCAACTTTGTGTATAGAAATGGTCACCAAAAGAAACTTAGGGGTTTTAGCTGACAATTTCCATAAGTTTTGGTGAATTTATATTTTCAGCAGGGTTATTCCAGAAAACAAGAAAGGAGGATTGAAATGTCAAAAAGGAACGAAACTTAACCGCGATGAAATATGCACCAAAAGACTGTAGAAGACACTATTCCAAAGCGGAGGAGCAAAGGCTGTCAGGTGGGGCCGCCTGGCCCCACCATCAGGTCGCCCGACCCCCCCCCCCCACAGAGAGATCTGGCCACAAGCTTCTAGAATATTCCTCCACCGCCTCCTAGGGTCGTATCTACACCAATGCTTCAAGTCGATTTAATTCAAAGGCTGACGTTCCATCCTCAGGACTATAAATACAGGCCCTGACCCCCCTGAGATATATCATTGCATCCTACAATTCATTTGTCAAGAGTAGACCAGAAATTAGGGTTTCTAGATATTAGAGACAGAGAGCTCTAGTTCTTCAAGGTCTTAGTATACGTTTTCTAGCAAGGTTCAAGTAGAGTTGGGCTATTTTGCTCAGGATTCTGGATCTATTCGTTTGAACACTGGTAATGAGCCATTATATCTCATTTATGACTTTGTTCTATTTCATTATTATGTTGCTATTTATTATATTCTTAGTTTGCTCTAGTTGTATATTTGATATAGTTATAGTTCATGATGAATTTATGCATATGTTCATAAAGCACCTAATTCAGTTCTCGAGAGAGTTAGGTGGTACGTATTATGCAAGCGTGGTGCTTGGATATTATTTACATGCGAATGCCCTCTACATGTCGGGTCATGTGATAGATCACGAGTGTGACAGACCCGTTGAGTCCTATGTAGTCCAACCCCATGTGTAGGACTTGTAGAACCCGGTCTCGAAGGAGGAGACGACTATGTTTCTAATCCTCTATAGTTGATGTTCCTTATGCTTATTTTCTAATTTAGTTATGCTATAGATGAAAGTATATATGATTGAGTGTGCAAAAGACTTAGTATTTAAGAATGACTTAGGAATCTTTTACTCTAACGGAATCTCGAGCTTAGCCATACTACATTAGTTGAGTGTCTGTTCTTTATCTCTAGAATACCATTATCATGTTGCATTCATTATCATTTATTTATCTTTTACTTGACTTACCCTTGCTAAAGTATAAGAGTGGTTGGTCTATCATAGGTCTGCACATTTATAGTTAGCCATATGAACATTTGTCTCACGGTCCTTCCTTTGGGATTAAAATAAATAATGATACTCGGTATACTCTTGAGTAGAATGCTACAATGGTAATTTATCTATGCGCATGCAGATACATATGTTTTGATATTATTTAAAGTTTTCAAGTGTAGTTATAATTACTAGCATTTCTAGCATTATGCTAGGGATGACAACTTAGTACATAGTGATGTAAGAAATGTCAACAACCGAGCCAACACGAGGGCATCGGACCAATTTCAATAGAGTCTGATGATGTCCATAGATCTTCTAGAAAAGGATTTCAAGGTGTCAGACTAGTCCAAGTACCGGTGTCAGACCATAACCTTCATGGGGCCTAGATGTTAGTGATTCAACGGTCAGCAACAGCTAGTGTGGGACAGGGTGTCGGACCCTGATAGAATTGGTCCAACGACCACTGTTGGATGGTCTAATGGTCTGCAGAAAGTTGTGCTAAGTTCCAAATGTCTAGTTCTCACTTTGGGGCTATAAATAAGACCCCAACCGGCCAAGAGAGTTGAGTTGGAGCATGCTGAAGATATAGGAGTGTTGAGACAGCCCACCAAGTGCTCTAACTACCTCAAGTGCTTAAGAGAAGATTAGGTGATTACTGTAGGTGTGAAAGGATCTAACAATGTCTAGAGCGGGGTGGATAGGCGTATCTAAAAAATTCTACACAAACTCAAATCACAAAGTCAGCAACTGTCGGAAGTCCCGACAGTTTGAGCCAAAACTTCTAGTAGCCGAAACTTTTGACGCAAACAGTCGGGAGTTCCGACTCCTACGTGAACTACACAAGTGCTAAAAATAAACTTTGTGAATGAGATTTCCTACAAACCCACTTCCAAGTGGCTAGGTAGACACGTAGAGTCACTCCCTTGATGCTGAAACGCTTCCACTCTATAGATCGAGTCTAAACCCTAAGAGAAGCGTTGACAGAGAAGAGAAACAACCAAGAACAAATATGATAGCACAAATCACAACAATAACAACAAGCACGTAGGACATAAGGATATATCTCGAGGTTCGACAACCCCACAAAGGAGCTCCTACGTCCTCATTGTTGAGGTGACCACAAAGGTTAGAGTCTCTTCCACCTCCTTGCCTCTCTCAAGGAAACCTCAAAGGTCACTTGAGCTTTCTACTAAGAAATCAAGGGTAATATAAACTTTCTAAGACTCTTCCACAAGATGGAAGCTCTTGGATGACTCCGAGCTGTCTAGGGGCAAAGCCCCAAGCGTAATGAATGCAAATCCAACCGACTTGACAAAGAAATTAAGTGCTCAAGCTTACTTAGGTGATTCTCACACTCAATCCACTCTCTCTTCACTCAAATCCTTGGAGGAATCAAAGTTTGGAGCAAAGGGAAGAGGAGAGGGGAGCCTTGAATGCTTGGGAGCTATTTTAGACGAAGGTAGATTGCAATGAATGAGTGGGTAATGGTTAGAAGAGAGGAGAGAGCTATTTATACTCTTAGGCAAAATCTAACGATTCAGATCTGTGTCGGAAGTTCCGACATAGATCGTTGAAACTTCTGGTGCCTATAGAAACTACTGTTCAATGCGTGGTCAACTACGCTAGCACGACCAGCGTCAGAACTCCTGGTGGGTGTTGGGACTTCTGACAGGTAGCCGAGCCAAGCGACTAAGTCCCAAGGTGTCAGTGTTGACACCTGTGGTGGCACACATAGACAAAATCCACAATCGTATGGGTATCGAAGTAGTTTTCACCCAGAGTATTATTGAATATCGTATCCACAGGGAAACATGTGTATGTTGTCTAAACACTAGTTTGTCTAGAGATAGCAATCAAGGTATAAATATGAGTAGAGAGGATTCCTATGGTTATGACCCTATGCAAAGCAAGGCTTATGATTCTAGTGTTCACTTCAGGACACCGCTTAGATGGTAAAGCACCGCTAATAGATAACTCTACCGACGTGACTACGGTCCTACTAATTTAAGAACCTGCTCAATTCGGAGTGGACTACAAAGGATAGATGGGGCTATCAACACCCACTACTACCACACGACCAAGGAGTAGGGAGCAAACTTAGGTAACCAATAATCCAAGCACCATGCTTATGTGCTATTGATTACTACTCTAATCCAGAGATCTAGCAAGGATTAAAGCATTCAAAGAACTGAGAACACGTGAATAAGAGAACACAATACTTACTTGAAACAGAAATCAATTACCAGAAGTATCTCAGATGTAGACTTGAAGAAGCCAAGATCTGCCAAAGTACAAGTTGAAGAGGTAGCACCGACAGGCCAGTACTTTCTCTAAACTCTTATATACCTCACTCTCTAACTCACTATTTCTATTTACAAGACTAAATTCTACAGAGGACTAATCTTCTCTTGATAGCTGGCTCTGATCCTAATGAGGAGGATATGAATTAGGGTTTTAGGATTGCCTTAGGGAGGGGGATAAGGGCTGCTATATGTAGGGGAACCATTAATTCTGAGCCCTCGGATCAAACTGACTTGAAACAACGGCGTAGATTTGATCTTTAAGGAGGTGGGAAACCGACGTACGAAGGAGAGACTAACATGTGCCCCTACTAGGCTGGCCGGCCTACAAGTGGGGCCCATTTGCCTGTCTCTATGATAGATGGGCCCTATCTTCGGTGGATAGTCTTCTAAAGTGTTCTAGAGTCTTTCCAAGTCGGTACCGTCATGGATAAACATGATTTAATCTGATGATTGGGTCCATCTTGATGGTTTTCTAGTTAAACCATGCTAAAAACACAGATTCACCCTAACTCATGGAATTTATTAGTTTAAACCCCTAAACCTATCTTGGTGATCATTTTCATGCATTTACACAAGTTATATTTATGGTTTTTGATGACCGATGACTACCGTCAACAAGCTTCCCCACACTTAACCTTTGCTAGTCCCTGAGCAAAGCTAAACTTGAACAATGGATCAAGAGCTGCATCAATGTTTTCACTTCTCAAAAGTACACATGCGTTCAACCAAAAATTATCCTCCGGATTAGAATAAACTAATCTAACTTTCAAACTTACCTATATTACCTTCAACCATGGGCCTTCTTAGCCTTCACTTGGGTCTTGAGCAATTGAAAGACATAACAATCAAGTCAAGCACTATGACTCAAGTTCTTTGTTCCACCATTGTTCTAGATTTTTTATAAGTTTTCAAAATAAAACTCAGAGATATGACACTCTCAAGTCTCTCAATATATGTGGTATTTGTGAATCCTCACCAAGGCAATAATTATGTTATGCCATTTTTCCTCTACAACTAAGTCTTATGTGGAGTTCATAGGCAGGGAGAAAGCTAGAGCATACTGGCAATGCATATATTGTAAAGTCAAACCACGGATCCAAAGAGAAATGAGTCATACAATCAAATCAAGATGTACATGTGTGTGGATATATGAGTGTTGACATTTCTTAGCATCACTTGAGTTAAGTTATCATCCCTAACATGATACTAGAAATGCGGTCATACTTATAATCATGACACTTACATAAAATATAGAATAAAGGTTATCCGCAAGCGCACAGATAAAATACACCCGTTGTAGCATTTCACCCAGGAATGTTCTAGGTATCGTTATTTATACTTTACCACTGGGAGCTTAACAGGGTTTAAAATGAAAGAATGACATGGCTAGAAAGAATATCAAATATACATACTCATGATAAAGATTAAATAACCACTCTTATCTTTACAGGGGTAAGACAATAGATAAATGATAGATATAAAATAATATAACAATGGGTATTCCAGAATGAGAGAGAGAGACTCATAAATCAAGTAGAGCTAATCAAGAGATAAGTTAAGAGGTAAGAATCCTAAGTTATTTCATATTTCCCAAGTCTTTTGTTCACTCTAGTATATACACTATCATCTATAGCATAATCAATCCTTCATCTATGCATAAGGAACATTACTAAGGAATATCAATAACAGAGCAATCCTTTCCTTGTAACCAGATTCTACTTGGCCTATATTCGGGGAGCGGGCTACATAGGACTCAACAGGAATATCACACCCATGATCTACCACTTGATGTCCTGAAATATAGGGTGCATTCATAGGTAAATTTAATATAAGCACCAAGCCTACATCAAATCTACCACCTAATCCAATCCGAAACAGAACTAAGCGCTTTGCGAACATATGCATAAAATCATTACTAATCATGACTATATCAAATATACAACTAGAATAAACTAAGAACAAAATAAATAGAAACATAATGATATTATTGAAGTAGCACAAAGTCGAATAATGAGATTACAATATAATTACCAAATCTTCCGATGGCGATCCGGAATCCTGAGCAACGCCCAACTCTTCTTATATCTAGCTAGATCTAAACCCAAAACTTGAAGTAGAGCTCTAATCTCTCTTTGGAAATCCTAATTCTAATCTTGTCTTGACCTTATGATGATGGATGCCTTAGGGGGGTCTAGGTTTGGTTATATAGTCCGGTAGGATGAACCGTAGCCCTTGGATCAAACTGACTTGAAACAAGGGTCAAGATACGACGTAGAGGTCAGTTGGATTGCGTCACACGAAGGGGAAGGCAGTTGGCCTCTGGGCCAGGCTGACCGGCCTGAGGGGGGCTGGGTGGCCTCCTCTGGTGGCCTCTCGGTCTCTGCCTCGGTATCGTGCCTTCTAGTGTCTTTCTGGTGTGTCCTTTCGTCGTGATCAAGTTTCATGGCATTTCGTCAATTTAATTCTTGTTTTCTTTCTCTCTGAATAATCCCTATAGAAAATAGTAATTCACCAAAACTCATGAAAATTGTCAGTAATAACCTCCTATGTTTCTATTCGTGATCATTTTCTTGCACAAAGTTGATGGTTTGTGATAGGTGATAACTACCGTCAACAAGTTTTGCTAGTCCCTTAGCAAAGTAACTTAAACTTATTACAATTTAAGAATTACAGGGTTTTATGAATTTTGTACAACTCCTCAAAAGTACACCTATGTTCAAACAAAAATTCTTCTTTGGATTGCAATTCATTGGTCCATCTTTCAAACTTACTCATATTTCTTTCAACCATGGAGCTTTTGAACTTTTCAAATGATCTTGAGGAATTGAAAGACAGAACAATCAAGTGAGCAGTACATCTCATATTCCTCATTCAACCTTCATTTTGGAGTTTTTAATAACTTTTCAAAACAAAACTCAGAGATTTATCTGCATGACATACTCAAGTCTCTCATATATGTGGTATCTTTGGATCTCACTAAGGCAATAAACGTAATGCCTTTGTTCCTGCACTAAAGCTTATGTGGATTTCATAGGAATGGCATTCTCATGAGGAAACATACTTGCAAACATATATTGTAAAGTCAAACAAAGGATCCAAAGAGAGTTGAGTCATACAATCAAATCAAGACATACAAATGTATGTAATAGGATGTTTATGGTGGCTAAACCTAATTCTACTATGCTCCTTGAAAATTTCTCTCTTTTGAACTTGAGAATAATTGCAAGAAAACATGGGCTATCTTTTCTTCTCTTTTTTTCTTTTCTTTTTCTTTTTTTACTTTACTTTGGACACTTGTCCATTTTTTTCTTTCTTTTTGCATAGCCACATGATTCTTTTACATACAAAATATTTGAGAGAGATTATACAAAGGAATTTGGAGCATTTATTTCATGGCTGTCCTATGGGTTTGGAATATTTTTGGTGTTTCTTCCTAGTGTAGGAGAATAACATTTTTGGTGGAAGAAGTATGAAATGGATGAAATATATATATGGTGGAATCTTGATTTTAAAAGTATGACAAACCTCTCATAAAGCATACAACAAAGTTTAACTGAACTCAATAAAATACAAGTAGTAATAATGTGGAAGTTTTTCTAATCTAGATATATTCATTTTGGTTCTGGTAGGAATTTAAACTTTGCCATGCAGAATCTCATCATATCAATTTTCAGATTTTCAAAGATAAATTTTCAGAATTCAAGTTTCATTTAGAATAAGATAAATAGCAGCTCAAACTCTCTTATCTCATACCCATCAATTACCTAGATTTTGGTTCAAGCTTATGCTACCCACGGGTTTCAAGTTTTAGAGCAAATTCTCAAGTTAAATCAACTTCATACAACTCGTAGGAGAATTCAAATCTAAAAACTAGGCACTTGAAAGGAATCATAACTTAAGAATTTTTCTTTTTATCTAAGAGAGTCTAACTTTAATTTTTATTTATTCAACTCTAAAAATAAGAAAGCACACTAATTCAAAATTAAACAAATTTAAAGCAAACTTATTTTACACACTCTATTTTTGGATTTTCATTTTGTTAACATGCTGAACTTAAAACTAATAGCAGAAATATATATAATAAAGGCAAAATTTTTATTTGGTTTTCTGATTATGCTTTTTTTAAAATTGATACTTTAAACTAAGGAAGATAATAATAATACTAATAGCAGAAAATTTATAAGAGGGAAAACAGAAGTGCCTCACCTTGTACTGTGGGGGTCCTCCCCCAAGCTAGATCACTAAGGTGGTGGTGTGTAATCAGTAAATCCCATCTTACCGAATAAATACTCGAAGTTGGTTTGTTGTTGTTGCTCGTACTGGCGTAATTCTTTAATCCTCTGGGTCTTCTGTTGCTGCCACTCCACTTGTTGGTGTAGAGTGCTACGGATCTCCTGCTGACCCATCTCAAGAGATGTGAGACGGTCATCCACCTCCTAGAAGAAGCCAGGCTCATCATTGCCCGTCGGTGGTAGATGATGATGGTACGGCGGCAGCTGATAATGATGCTAAGGTGGCTGCTGGTATTGGTCCTAAGGAGCATGGAAAGGGAATGGTCCATGGTAACTGTCGTGGAAGCCTCATGCAGAGAAAGACATGTGTCCTCTTTGGATGCCACTTGAAGTTTCTCCATGTTCATGCGGATGATAATTAGCATAGTTACCAGACCACCAGTGGTCACCTGACCCCCATTAGGCACCTACAGAAGTGTCAGTATCAAATGCAATTTGGTCCTTCCAAGGCTGATGGTGTGCATGTGATGGTCCCGAACAGCCGAAATCAAAGTAGATGGTGAAGGCTGGCTCCAGCGGAGTAGCATCTTCTCCTTGATACCTCGGATTTAGATTCCTTGTGATCTGAGCAGAGGGACTCCTTCCTACTGCTTGTCCTGGTTTCTATAAATCAAGCGCAAAATTCTCCACAGAATATAGACCGAGGGTTCGGTTTGGCAATTCTATCTCCTTTGTATACCCTTTGTACATCATGATTATTTTTCTATTTCTCTTTCTAAGAATATGAGCTTGACTAAAGAATGGATATTCAATGATGCAGCGTGGAGGTGTTAATATAAGCGATGACTGCACTGTCCAAAAGCCCCAACCCATTGGCAATTCTAGTGGCCCATGAAGTACATGTAACTGCCCCTCTCTTCAATCCAGGAATGGTTAACCAGTAATGAGCCATAAATTTTACAGGTGATTTTTTTTCCTTTTTAGTCATGGCATACATTATAGTGAGTTCTTCCACTCTTACAATTCTAAATTCTTCTCTATAGAACATAGTGACTCCTAACCATTTAAGGATAAATCGAAGGGTAGGATTATGGATTTCAACTGTGCAGGGTCTAAAACAAACGGTCTCTCCAGAAATGTCTTGCCAAAATTGGGTTCTATCAAAGTCTGGTAAAGCATCTTCTACATCAATTTTACATGACTCATGAAAATTTAACATGTTGCTGAAATTCTTCCAACTAAGTGAGAATGATTGATTAAATAGTCTAAACAAAATTTCATCCTCTCCTAGTTGTAAGGTGCATAGAAATTCTATGGTGAGTAATCTTCTTCCATTCTCTTTCAAGTGCCAAGCTTTATCCCAACCTATATTGCAGAAAATGAGTTCAAATTCAGAATCCATACTTGTTTTTTGTAGGAGATCGGCATCTATGAGCGGAGTCGATGTAAATTCCTTGTCCTTCAATAACTTGAAAACTTCCTTCTCACGATCATCTTGAAATTTAATTTGGTTCTCTCGGAGAAGGGTGTAGCTCTCGGATTGATGACGTGAAGATGATCTTCGAACAACAGGGGATGGTGGATCAACCTCCATCTCAGAGTCAGCTCAGGAAGAGCCTGCCTGAGACGAAGTGCAGCTTCTTGTAGAACGGAATGGATCTGAGCAGAGAGCGCTCTTGGCCTTGCTCACGAACTTGCTTATGGTACTATGGAAGAAATCACAACCAACAAAACTCGTGGAAAATATGAGGGTTAGAAAATAAATATCAGAAAGTCAGCTATCCAAAAGTCAGTCGTCCGGGAGTTAGTCATTCAAATTGGAATTAATTAATGCGAACTCTCCCACTAATTGGATAGCACCTACTTCTCTCACACTTAATTTTCTAGCAACTTTTTAATAGTGCTTCCACTACTTTCTTAACAAGAACTTGCACTACTAATTACTCAACACTTCTCTCTATCTCTCTCTTTCAAAACTTCACTCAATTGATGGATTCTTGGAACTCAAGTTTTCTAAATGAATCATGAGCTCACTCTATGCTCTCTGTGTTCCTGGATGAGTGAAATGTGAAGGAGAGGAAGGGAATTTAATGAAGAGGAGGGGGAGGCCAGGCGGCCTGGTAGAGTGTTGAGGATGGCCGCACTACACTCTTCTGTTAGCTTGATCACCTCAGTGGAGGGCAGTGGTCGTTTGTTGTTGAGGATATCTCTTAGATACTTTGCATAGGTGGGTACCTGTATAGCATCTAACAATGGAATATTGATATATAATTTTCAAATCACTTCAATAAACTTACTGAACTGCTCATCCATTTTAGCTTTTCGATTTCTGTGTGAAAACGGTAAGAGGTTGGTGTCATGGAAATCTTGTTGCAATTCTGGTATTTCTTCAACTACATCATCCTTCTTTTCTTCTAGTACTGTTGGTAGCACTGGTGCTATCTGTCTCCTCTCCGTACCTTTTGAATATGGGGGATCTCGAGTGGATTTGCCACCTCTAGTGGGAATAGCTTGGACCTGCTCAGGGTTAGTGGCAAAAGGCAAAGCAACAGCCAATTGTGCTAATTTGGTTTCTATCTTTTTATTGTGATTAAATTGATCTTTCATAGCAGAAGAAAAGTCATCCAATTTTGCATTCATGTCCTCTAAAATTTTATCACTAGAAATAAGTTTCTTAACAATATTATCATTAATCCTAGTTTGTTCTAAGATTAAATCTCTCAAAGTTGGTTGTTTAGAATCAAAATTGGAAGATTTGCTTGAGTACTTACCTTGATAAGTGGATTGTTTCTGTTGATTCCATCCTTGCTTTCGTTGAGTGAAAGAGTTGTTGATGATGTTTGCATTTTCTGGATCATCTGAGAATTCTATCCCCAGATACTCTCCACATCTATTTTGAGTATTAAATGCATCTTGAATAGCCGGACGATCTTTCTTGTACTTAGCTCGTTGATCAAGTCAATCTAATAGTACATCCATCTTTGATGATAATACACACACTTCTTTTGAAGCTTCTTCAATCTGGCGAGAATATTGCATATTGTCTTGTTTCTAGCTCTGATTCTCAGTTATCTTGTCCATGAGAGTTTCAGCTCTTGGAAGAGTGAGTGACATGAATGATCCTCCAGCAGTGGTATCTAATTGCTCACAATTTCTCTGAGTTAATCCATGATAGAATCCTTGCATGAGCAACCAATCCTCCATTCCATATGCGGGCATCCTGAGATGTATTCCTAAAAACATTCCCATGCCTCTAGAATGGTTTCTCCTTTTTGTTGCTAGAAGTTACAGATCTTTCTTCTTAAGGCATTGGTTTTGCCTATAGGGAAAAATCTTAGTAGAAAGGCCTTCGAACAGTCGTCCCAAGTGTCCATGTTGTTTTTATTGGCATAGAACCACTGCTTCGCTCTTCCCTCCAATGAGAATGGAAATATAAAAAGGAGTATGATATCTTGGTCAACGTTCTTGATGATGATGGTGCTTCTAATCTCTAGAAAATCCTGTAGATGAGCATTAGCATCTTCTTGTGCCTTTCCACTGAATGTGGTGGCTTGAACCATGTTGATAAGGCTTGGCTTGAGCTCAAACTCGAGGTTGTTCGTCGGGAGTTTTGGTCCAGTATGAATGTTCCCAATACTTGGAGCAAAGAACTCAAGTAAAGTCTTTTCAGCCATAGCTTCACTAACGGTATTGATCCTCCTTGGTTGGGTTGATTTGTGATTGAAAATTGATGAGTCACAACCAAACCTGTATAACCCTGTATAAGACATAAACAAAAACAAAACAAGGGTAAGCCTGCCAAGATAGAGGTACTGGTTATGATTTTTATCTATAAGTATCTATTTGATTAATCTTTCTTTATCTATAAGTATCTATTTGATTAATCTTTCTAATACCCATTAAAAATTTTCTGAAGCTCCCTGGCAACTGCGCTAGAAATGCTTGTTAACATTTCTTAGCATCACTTGAGTTAAGTTGTCATCCCTAACATGATACTAGAAATACGGTTGTACTTATAATCATGACACTTATATAAAATATAGAATAATAGTTATCCATAAGCACACAAATAAAATACACCCGTTATAGCATTTCACCCAGGAATGTTCTAGGTATCATTATTTATACTTTACCACTGGGAGCTTAACAGGGTTTAAAATGAAAGAATGATATGGCTAGAATGAATATCAAATATACATACTCATGATAAAGATCAAATAACCACTCTTATATTTACAGGGGTAAGACAATAGATAAATGATAGATATAAAATAAGATAACAATGGGTATTCCAGAATGAGAGAAAGACTCATAAATCAAGTAGAGCTAATCAAGAGATAAGTTAAGAGGTAAGAATCCTAAGTTATTTCATATTTACCAAGTCTTTTGGTCACTCTAGTATATGCACTATCATCTATAGCATAATCAATCCTTTATCTATGCATAAGGAACATTACTAAGGAATATCAGAACAGAGCAATCATTTCCTTGTAACCAGGTTCTACTTGGCCTATATTCGGGGAGTGGGCTACATAGGACTCAATAGGAATATCACACCTGCGATCTACCACTTGATGTCCCAGAATATAGGGTGCATTCACAGGTAAATTTAATATAAGCACCACGCCTACATCATATCTACCACCTAATCCAATCCAGAATTGAACTAAGCGCTTTATGAACATATGCATAAAATCATTACTAATCATGACTATATCAAATGTACAACTAGAATAAACTAAGAACAAAATAAATAGAAACATAATGATATTATTGAAGTAGCACAAAGTCAAATAATGAGATTACAATATGATTACCAAATCTCCCGACGGTGATCCGGAATCCTGAGCAATGCCCAACTCTTCTTATATCAAGTTAGATCTAAACCCTAAAGTTAAAGTAGAGCTCTAATATCTCTCTGGAAACCCTAATTCTAATTTTGTCTTGACCTTATGATGATAGATTCCTCAGGGGGTCTGGGTTTGGTTATATATTCTGGTAGGATGAACCGCAGCTCTCGAACAAACCGACTTAAAACAAGGGTCAAGATACGACTTAGAGGTTGGTTGAATTGCGTCATGCGAAGGGGAAGGCAGTTGGCCTCTAGGCCAAGCCGGCCGGCCTGAGTGGGGGCCAGGCGCCTCCTCTGGTGGCCTCTCAGTCTCCGCCTCGGTCCCATGCCTTCTAGAGTCTTCTGGTGTGTCCTTTCCTCGCGATTAAGTTTCATGGCGTTTCGTCAATTTAATCCTTATTTTCTTTCTCTCTGAATAATCCCTGCAAAAAATAGCAATTCACCAAAACTCATAGAAATTATCAGTAATAACCTCCTATGTTTCTATTGGTGATCATTTTCTTGCATAAAGTTGACGGTTTGTGATAGGTGATAACTACCGTCAATAATGAGGTGGATATATGTGTTGGCTAACCTAATTTTACTTTGCTCCTTGAAAACATATCTCTCTCTTAAGACTTGGAAATATTTTTGCAAGAGAACAGGGGCTATCTTATTTATCTCTCTTTTTTCTTTTTAGGTGGGCATCTGAGTACTCATTGTTTTCCATATCTCAGACACTTGTTCATTTTTTCTCAACTCTTTTTTTTCTTCCTTTTTTTATGAATAACTTTTACATAGCCCCATGTTTCTTTTCTACAACAAAACTTTGTGAGATAGCTTACTAGAACTTGGAGCATTGATTTGATGGATGGAAAACCTAACAAACATGTTTTTATGTTCACTCCCAGAGTAGGAGTAGAACATTTTTGGGTGGATCTAAATGGAATGCATGTTTTTGTGCCTACCCCCAGTGTAGGAGTAGTGCATATTTGGATGGTGTGTACATGATCTTGATTTTAAGAGCTTGACAAACCCCTCATAAGGGTCAACAAAGCTTGACTAAACTCAATGCAAAATAAGCAGCATATATGTGAAAGTTTTTCTAGCCTAAATAACATGTATGGCTCTGGTGAGAATTCAAGCTGTCTTATAGGAACTCATCATGTAGCATTTTTATATTTTTCAAAAGATAAATCTCTAGAACTTTAGTGTCAATTGGAACAAGATAAACAACAGCTCAGACCTTCTCATATCATATCCATCAATTACCTAGACCTAGATCAAGCATATGCTACCCACGAGTTTCAAGTTTAGAGTAAATCTTTATATCAAAACAATCTTATCCAAAACTTGAGAGAATTCAAGACTGAAAACTAGGTACTTGAAAAGAATTACAATAGAGCAACTATTCATTATTTCCATTTTAAGAGATTATCTTTAGAGTCCCTTTTTATTTATTTAGCTCTTAAAGAAAATTTAAGCAAACTAGACACACTCTTTTTATTTTGTTTTCATTTTTTTACTATCATAGGGAATTAGGGATAACTATTTATTTTGTTTTTATTTTTTATAAAGCAAACTAAATATAATAAAACAATGGAAGAGAAATACATAGTTGGATACATGGGGGTGCCTCTCCCCAAGCTGGTTGATGGTAAACTTGGCCAAGGATGAAGTGCAAGGCTAGTAAACCCAAGACAGGTCAGCCTACCTTTCTCGTGGTTCTTCCGTCGTTTGTTGATGTCGTGCTTTGTTTGCGAGGGTTGCCTTCCCCACACTTGAGTTCTGTTACCTTGCACAAACAACATGTGGAGACAAACACCAAACAATAGACTAGAGAATCCTGGTGATACTTTATTCGAGTGTATAGATAGCTTAGCATGGTTTTTTAAGCTTTTCACAAAGTAAAGAAGAAGAGATGAATTAATTAAAAATAATATTTAAATTCTATAAAGTTAATTATATCCAATTCATCTTCTAGCAATTGTGTGTCATGGAAAACTTTTAAACGTTGACTATTTACCTTGAAAAGCGTACCTTTGTCATTTTGAAGTGTGACTGCTCCATGAGATGATGCACTAATTACCTTGTAAGGTCCTTCCCATTTGCTTCGTAGTTTCCCATATCCGAATAACTTCACTCTGGAGGTGAAAAGTAACACCTTGTCACCTGGTTTGAATTCCTTCTTTTTCAATCTTTTGACATGCCACCTTTTTTGTCCTCTCTTTGTAGAGTTTTACATTATGATATGCTTTTCTCGCCATTCCTCTAACTCAGAGAGTTGCATTTTTCTTTTCTTGCCAGCTGCTTCAAAGTCCATGTTCCACCTTTTTATGGCCCAGTGTGCTTTGAATTCAAACTCAACAGGTAAGTGGCATGTCTTTCCATAGACAAGTTGGTATGATGACATTACAAGAGGTGTTTTGTAAGCTATTTAGTAAGCCCATAGTGTTTCGTATAACTTATCTTTCCATGTCGTCCCCATCTCATTGATAGTCTTCTACAGAATGTTCTTGATTTGCTTGTTTGATATTTCTGCTTGTCCACTAGTTTGGGGATGATATGGTGTCGCAATGTTATGGACTCCATGATCAGATAAGAAGCGTCAGAACTTCCTATCTATGAAGTGAGAGCCTCCATCACTAATTACCATGCGTGGAACTCCAAAGTGTGGAAAGATGGCCTCTGAAAACATCCTCTTGGCATTATTGGAATCTACAGCTCGACATGGTAAAGGTTCAACGCACTTTGAAACGTAGTCCACTGCTACCAGGATGTATTCACACTGCCAGGATTTTGGTAATGGTCCCATGTAGTCGAAGCCCCATACATCAAAGAGCTTTAACTAGAGGTTAGTGGTGAGTGGCATGGTATCTCTTGCATTGATACTCCCGTGTTTTTGATACGGAGTACACCTCCGTATGAAGTCTTTGGTGTCGTCATACATGGTTGGCCAAAAGAATCCACTTTGCTAGAACTTAGAATGCGTGTGGAATGCCCCATATGTCCTCCGTAGGGTTCCAAGTGGCATCTCTTGATGATCTTGGTTGCTTCCTCAGCCAAAACACACCTCCTGAGTAGTCCATCGGAGTAGACTTAGTAGAGGAACGGTTCATCCCATAGGTGGAGGTGACTTTCATAGATGAGCTTGCACCTGTTCTCCCCTAGTGGTACATAACTTGCAATCATAAAATTAATAAAATTTGCATACCAAGGGTCAGATCCTATGACCTTTAGGAGCATGTCGCCCTACAGAAAATCATTGATAAGCAACTCCTGTGGATTCTCGAACTGTATTCCTGACAAGTGATCGGCTAAAGAATTTTCTATTCCATTCTAATCTTTAATTTCTAAATCAAATTTTTGAAGCAAAAGGATCTATCTTATAAGCTAAGGTAGATATTTTAGAGCAGGATGATCAGTGTAAATAATAACCTTTACTCCTACTAAGTAAGATCTGAACTTGTCAATAGCAAAAACAATAGCCAGAAGCCCTTTTTCAGTTGTTGCATAATTAAGTTGAGGTCCTGACAACGTTTTACTAGCATAAGAAATTGCATAATGCTTTCTATCCTTGGTTTGACCCAAAACTGCTCGCATAGCATAATCACTAGCATCACACCTAATTTCAAAAGGCAACGACCAATCAGGGGGTTGAATGATTGGTCCAGAGATCAGTGCTTCCTTAAGGATTTGAAAAGCATTTAAACACTCATCATCAAACTCAAAGAGAGTATCTTTGGCTAACAAATTTGTAATGGGTCTAGTAATATGAGAAAAATCTTTTATAAAATAACAATAGAACCCCACATGACCAAGGAAACTTCATACCCCTTTGACATTTGTAGGAGGAGGTAACTGCTCTGTTACTTCTATCTTAGCTCGGTCTATCTCAATCCTACATTCAGACACCAAGTGTCTAAGAACTATGCCTTCTCTAACCATGAAATGACATTTTTCAATTAAGGACTAAGTGCTTTTCCTCACATCTTTGCAAAACATTGTCTAAATTTTTTAAGTAGTCATTGAAAGTTTTTCCATAAACAGAAAATTCATCCATAAAAACTTCCATGATTTCTTCTATCATATTGTTGGCACTCCATAGTGTCGCTTAAGCTAGGTTATCATCCCTAACACGATGCCAGGAGCGTGGTTGTACTTATGACCATAACACTTACTCTAAAAAATATACTATAGGTTATCCGTAAGCGCATAGATAAAATACACCCGTTGTAGCATTTCACCCAAGAATGTTCCAGGTATCGTTATTTATACTTTACCAGTAGGAAGGATAGGGGGAGAAAATAATGAGAGCTATAACTTTTACACACACACATATGATAAGAGAGTAACTAGATCATTATCTTTACTCATAACAGGGATCAATTCTCAAGATAAAGGTAACAGGATAATTGATAAGAGTTTAGTCTATAATAGTCTTTAGAGCATTCCAAATCTATATCACTAGCATTGATTAGAAAGAGAAAATAGAGAAACAACTCCTAGGTCATTCTAATTATAGGTCATAGAATACATTGATTAGTACAATTACGCCTAGCAATCATGGTTAGACTACTCCATATCTACACACAAGGGACATTTCTAAGGCGGATCAGGAACAGAGCAAGATCTAGCCTTGAACCGGGTCCTACTAGGCCTATATTCGAGGAGTGGACTACAGAGGACTCAATAGAACTATCACTCCCGCGATCTACCACTTGCTGGCCTAGAATATAGGGTGCATCCATAGGTAAACAGAGTATAAACACCACGTTTACACACTGTCGACCACTCACCCCTCGATCGTTAGGATGAGCGCTATATGAACATGTGCTTGAATACAAAGATAATCTAGCTATGCTAAACATATAATTAAAGTAGCCCATAAACATTATAATTAAGAATAGATAAACAATTAAGATCAAAGTCATATCTAGATCAAAGACAATATTAACAAGAACAATAAGAACTAGATTAAGAACTAGATGAACTAGAACAAGAACTAGATGAACTAGAAGATGAACACGATGAACTAGAACAAGAACACAATGAGATAAATAATCAATAATGTTGATACAAGAGAGAAGTACAAGGCTATTACCGAGCCTCCTCGCGACACGATATGGAATCCAAGCGATGCTTGTCTCCTCTAATTCTAGTTCTATCTAGTTATGCCCTAGAATTGGTGGAGCTCTAAAGAGATTAGGGTTTTTGACTGGAACTTCGCCTACAAGAGAGATTGAATTGATGCCCCAAGGGGGTCTAGGTCTGGTTATATAGTCCAATAGGATGAACCGCAGCCCTTAGATCAAACTGACATTGAACAATGGTTGAGATGCGATCCTTAGGTCGGTGGAGCACCGTCATACGAAGGAGGGGCCAATGGCAAGTGGGCCTAGGCAGACCAGTCTAGGGATGGGGCCGGCCAGCCCCACCTGGCAGCCGCCAAGCTCCCACTTTGTCCTAGTGTCTTCTGGAGTCTTCCATGTCCTACTAGTGCCACTTTCTGATCTGTTTGCGCAAGTAGTCGTGTTGTGGTTGTATTCTCTCCGTATTCAGCTCTGTTTTCCCTATTTAATCCCTTCAAAATAATAATTCACCAAAGCTTGTGAAATCTTGTCAGTTTAAACCCTAAACCTCTATTGATAATCATATCCATGCCCTTTCTATGTTTAATTGACCTTTAAATATGATAGATAACTACCGTCAACAAACTCCCCCAAGCTTACCCTTTGCTAGTCCCTTAGCAAACCACTAAGATGGATCAGGAGTTGCTACAATGCTTCCATACCTCAAAAGTACCCATAAAAATTCTTCTCCAGTTTAGAGTAAACTATTTTGACTTTTAAACTCACTCATATTACCTTCAACCATGGAGCTTGTAGCATTTACTTGGGTCTTGAGCAATTGAAAAGCAGAACAGTCAAGTCAAGCACTATGTCTCAAATCCTTAGATCAACCTTTATTCCGGAGTTTGGCAATATTTTCAGAATAAAACTCAAAGTTTTCTTTGTATGACCCTCTCAAGTCTCTCAATATATGGTATTTCTGGATCCTCTCCAAGGCAGCAATGGTGTTTTGCCTTCTCTCTTCTCTCAAAATATGTAGTATTTTTAGATCAAGGCAGAATAATCATGGTGCCTTCTCTCTCTCACCCTACAACTAATAGGCTTATGTGGAGCTCATAGGTGGAGAGAAACATCATATACATACTTGCACAACATATATCATAAAGTCAAACCATGGATCCAGAGAAACGAGTCATACAATCAAATCAAGATGTGCATGTGTGTGGACCTATATATGTGGAGTGGATATATGGTGGAAGTGGTATGGAAACATAGTGGAACTAGTGGAAAAGGTAAAACATGGTGAAAACTTCATGGAAACATAACTCTACTCTTTCTCCTTGGAAACATACCTCTCTTTTGGAAATTGGAAACACTTGCTAGAGATCATGGGCTATCTTTTTCTCTTTTTTTACGCGGGCATCGAAGTACCCATTGTTTTAATATCTTGGACACTTGTCCATTTTTTCCAATACTCTTTTCTTTCTCATTTTTTTCATTGCCACGTGACTCTTTCTGCAATAAAATAGTTGAGAGATAAAAACAAGGAACTGGAGCTTTATAACTGGGGCTATGAAATATGTGGGTAGGTGGAAAATTCCTATAGGGCATGTTTTTGGTTGTTCACTCCCAAGGTAGGAGTAGAACATTTTTGGGTGGATCTAAATAGAATGCATGTTGTTGCGTACTTCCAGTATAAAAGTAGCATATTTGGATGGAGTGTACGTGATCTTAATTATAATTGTATGACAAGCTTCTAAGGGTCAACATAGCTTGACCTCACTCAAGCATATACAAGCAGTAAGAATATGAATGGTAGTTTTCCTAATCTAACAAGCATGTATATATGGCTATGGTAGGAATTTAAGCTCTTGTCATATACGAACTCATCATGTAAAATTTAGATTTTCAAAAGATAAATCTCCAGAACTCTAGTATCACTTAGAACAAGATAAATAACAACTCAGACCTTCTTATATCATACTCGTCAACTACCTAGACTTAGATCAAGCATTTACAACCCACAAGTTTCAAGCTCAGAGCAAATCTTAGATCAAAACAGTCTTATCAAAAACTCTAGAGAACTTAAGGTTGAACACTAGGTACTTGAAAGAAATTAGAGTAGAGCAACTATTCATCATTTCCATTACAAATTATCATATAGAGCCTTGTTATTCTTAGGCAGTAAAGCAGTGCACATTCTCTCTTGATAATTTATATCAAAAAGATCACACTCTAATAATATATATATTACCCAATCGTTTATTTTGTTTTCTAAGTTATGCATCTTTTTATGTATTTCTATTTAAACAATATGATAAAGCCGATAGTGAAAAGTAAATAAGGGAAAGAAAATACTTATCTAGATACATATGGGGGTGCCTCCCCCAAGCTAGATGTTGGTGTAGCCTCTTAGTGATGTGAGCCAGACAGACAGCGGTGGTGATGTCTTCCTTGGAGCGTCTTGAGATGTTGATGAAGTTCTGCTCGTGTAGGAGTCAAGTGTCTTCCTTTCTGTCATGTCTTACTCTTCTTAGTTCTTTAAATCCTGTTGAGCTCAAATAGACAACAAAGCTTGTGGAACAAATTAAGTGTTAGTGGTAAACCATCTATGCCTTAATTGTCTAGAGCCTCTTGAGTGTTTCTTCGCAAGCATAATTCAAAAGAATTTTTTCTATCTCAATATTTTTGGATTTTTATAATTTATGTGCAAATGACAAATGTATTTTTGATTTTCTATGCCTCCACAGTAAACAGCTGAAAATAGACTTATTTTCATGGGCTTAAAAGGTTTTTATGATGCAATAGGATAATGCAATGAAAAAGTATAAGTATGCTAGAATCTAGAAAGTATGAATGCATGATTATTTTTGCGCCACCATAGTGAATAATGTTGTGGGTTTTTATGCCATCGCACCACTCACATGCGGCTTAAGATTTATTTTCAATGCAAATGCAACAAACATTTTTATTTTCTTTTTCTAATGCAGGTATAGTGAAGTAAATATGCTAAAAGTAGAAATGATTATGCAATGTGAGAAGAGAAATATGAGATAACTATCGAGTTTACCTCCTGATGAGGGTTCGGTGATTTAAGTCCTCCGAACAGGACTTCTTGTCATGTTCAATCCTCAGGAGTGTCCTCCAATCCCATTGAGGGGGACCTGGATGGTTGCTCCTCTTGTGTTGGGGTATCTAATGATGTTGTCTCTTTCTTCTTCCACACTTTCTTGGACCGAAGGCTTATGTTCTGTAGCTCATTCTTCTGGGGCTCTTCTGTGCTCCTTGTAGCAACTAGTATAACTTCTTCCTCAGGGGTATTCTCAACAATCCATCCATCATTGATGATTTGTTTCCTTTGGCACTGAGAGCGACATCTCCTTGACCTGTTCTTCCTGAGCTTCTCATAAGTGGTATAGCTATTGAAGTAACAGCGTACCTTTTCTTCTAGAAACTAAAAGTGGATCTCTCCTGATCTCATGTAGATGATTGCACTAGTGGTGTTAAGGAAAGGTCTCCCTAGGATGCGGTGGACATCATCTTCTTCTCCCATGTTTAGAATCATGAAGTTAGTGGGAACAAAATGATCTCTGATGTTGACCATGATATCTTTCGCTATTCCCTTCGGGAATCAAAATGATTGGTCTGCTAGCTATAGTTGCACATATGTTGGGTACAAAGGTCTAATACCAAATAGATGTTTGTACATTACTGTAGACATTATGTTGATGCTGAATCCAATATCGTAGAATGTCTTGTAGAAAGTACTTTCCCCGATCATGCAATCAATGGTAGGTACTCCTGGATCATCCAACTTGGTGAGATATGGTGATGGAAGATGGTGGTCAATTTCTGACTCAACAGTGTTGACCATCCATACAGGCTCTTCTCTTGGTTGCTTAGCTTTGTTCTTCCTCCTGTTGTTGTTCTTCCTTGCAGCAGTAGTTGTGTCCTCGTAGATGTACGGCGTCTGAGGATGAGCAGGAATCTTGAGTGTACGTTTCTTGAAATTGAACCTCTCCTTGCTATCATTGATTGTGAAATAGATCTTGGCGCTATCTGCGTAGATGATGGCTTTAGCTGTGCTCAAGAATGGT
The DNA here is from genome assembly GCA_038087645.1 of Saccharum hybrid cultivar R570. Lineage (NCBI taxonomy): Eukaryota > Viridiplantae > Streptophyta > Magnoliopsida > Poales > Poaceae > Saccharum > Saccharum hybrid cultivar. Next base: position 3,104,783 of record JAQSUU010000190.1, on the reverse strand, counting down.
CATCCCAAAATGATGGGTGCTCTATCATCTCCACCTATTTCCACAACCAAAAAGTTGACTGGTACAAATGAGTGTCCAACTCAGATGCTAACATCTTCAAGAATTCCCCTAGGATAGCTATTGACGGTAGATAAATATCATTTTTAATCATCAACATAGCATGAAAAAGGACCTAAACATAAATACTATCTAGATATAGGGGTTACACTGACATAATTCCATGAGTTTTGGTGAATATCTATTTCTGCAGGGGGTTATCAGGAAATAACCAAAGGAGGTCCACATGTCAGATTTACATAGAGAGAAACAAATCATACTATGAAAAAGTACAATCTAGAAGGTTCGGAAAGCCAAACCCTAGGAGGTGGGACCCACCTGTCACTGTGACAGGGGCGGGCACCTAGCCCTAGGGGCGGCCGCCCCACCTAGGGAGCCAATCAGCTTCCACCTCACGGATCCTGCCTCCACCACCTTTGAGAATCAATAATAATCGTTCATCAAGGTCGGTTTGATCCAAGGGTTATGGTGATTCCTAGAGGGCTATATAAGCAAGGCCCCTGGCCCCAGGAGAAACCCTAATTCATTAGAGAGAGAACTCATTCCATTCATTCAGAGAAGCCCTAGAGCCACCATCTCAATTAGATCTCTAGTTTAGCATAGCTACATAGGATTAGAACTAGAAGGAGCCAAGCATTGCTTGATTTCCGGATCTGTCAAGAGAATACTTGGTAATTCTCTCCTACTTTTGTATTTGTTCTTATATTATTTATCTAGTTCATCATTTGTATGAATATGACTTTAGTCTATTCTATCAAATTGGATATGACTTTGCTCTATTTGATTATGTTCTCAATTATATCGTTCTTAGTCTACTTTGATTATATGCTTGGCATAGTTCAATCAAAATTATATTTAAGTATAGGATCGTATAGCGCTTGCTCATTGATATCATGGGTGAGTGGAAAACATTGTGTAGGCGTGGTGCCTATACCGTATTTACCTGCGATTGCACCCTATATTCCGGACCATGTGGTAGATCGCGGGAGTGATAGTCATGTTGAGTCCTTTGTAGTCCACCTCCCAAGTATAGGGTAGGCAAAGGACAACTATTATAGAGAAGTGACGGTTATGTTCTATATCTTCCTTAGTAATATCACTATGCGTAGATATACCCGTTTCTTGCCATGATTGCCAAGTGTAATTGCACTAATCATCGTATGCTTTGACTGTATAGTTAGAATAACTTAGGATTTATCCTTATAGTTTGTCCTAATCCACGTTAGTGCTATATGATTAGAGTAATCTATTGAGATGTTTATCATTATATGTGGCTATGTACTTATCAGTTATCTCTTATTATTCTTTATTCATATATATATTATTTATCTTGTGACACTTACCCTGTATGAGAAGATAGATAAAGACATGGTTATGCTCTCCATTATCACATGCAGTGATGCTCATTGCTCATTATCCTTAGCATCCCTTCCCAGTGGTAAAAATATAAATAATGATACCTAGATTACTCCCGGTTAAAATGCTACATCGGTATTATCTGTGCGCTTGCGGATTTCATATTTATTTCAGAGGAGCATTTGCATATTTTAGTACTAGCACCTTTAGTGTCATGCTGGGGATGACAACCTAGCTTAGGTGGTGTTAGAGGTGTCAACACTTGCACTGGAGAAGGCTGTTGGTGGTCACTATTGTACATTTATAACCGCCAATTATAGTCCAAAACGGGAGAAATAAACAAACTTTGACACGTATGCATATATTATTAACCTAGTTCCACTTGTATTCCGAGAAAACATGTTTTGCAGGACAAACTTCGGAAACAAGTGGAAATGCACGAAAACATAAGAGAAAGCACAAAGCAGAACGCGTATTCCAAAAATGCGCAAACAAAGAAAATAAAGAAGCCCACCTTCATGAAACATCTGGGCTGAGACACCACAGCAAGAGGGGCCCAGGCCAAGCCAAGAATAGTCCATGCAAAGGAGGTCGCAAGCCAGCCCCACCTGGGTGCGGACACACTAAGGGTGCGGCCACACCCTACCGCTGCTGCCTGTGCTCGGCCTCCTCTGACGGTTGCATGCCACCATGCTAAGGCGGTTTTGGCTGGTTTCCCCTTTTGTTGGTGCCAAACTGACCCTATTTCACTATATAAGAGAGGGCTAGGATCATTCACAAAACACACATCATTTGGGCTACACACCTCACCTCTACTTGTACTCTCTTTTCATAGTTTTAGAAGTAGTTGTGAGCAAAGGCAAGAGCTACAAGGAGAGCTTGTCTTCTTGAAAGAAGAGCAACACTTTGGTATGAATACAATGAGTTCTTCCAAGTGCAAGTCTTCATCTTTATCATATAGCAATGCATGTGAACTAGAGTATAGTCTTGATCATCTTATAATCATGATATATGAACTAGTCTATAGTTTGTATGCTATGATCTTGACATGTTCATCATCGTTCTTCAACATTCATATGATTTGTATGAGTAGAAGTAGGGTTAGGTTGGGGTAGCGGTTCGTTGTTCCTTCGGGTTTGCCTACATCCTTTACCTATCAATCCGTAAGGTCGGGGACTCGGGTTGTATAGGTAGTTTCTTTGTACACGGGCATGGTGCTCGAGTACACGGGAACCTACAGATATGATGGTATCCCATGGTTGATGGGTAGGCAGCAGGTGGTGACAGCCCTGTCCATCCCTTGTAATCCCCCACGTTCGAGTATTATGTAGGAGTCTTAAAGTCTCTCACGCTTGCTGGCGGACCGGTGCTCAGAGATCTCCCCATCCATCTTAAACTTAGCTCTAACTCTAGTCATATAACTTATATGATCATCAGCTGTTCTTTGCACGGCTATATTAGAACATGCAGGCTCCACGTAGGAACATTATTTTATTCTTTGTTTTCCTTTTATCATTGAGGTTAACCCAGATGTGTGTCCACTATCCTTGAAATACCATTTTTACCCCTGTCATAAGTTATGTCCATCATGCAAGTATGTAATCATGTTTATACCAATGCTAGATGCATACACCTTGCCCTCCTTTGGAAAAATATAAATAACGATACCTTGGAATACTCCTAGGTGAAATGCTACAATGATAGTTCCGTACACTTGCAGATATTTAGTCTATAAACATATTAGGGCTATCATGATTGGTGTTTCTAAGTACCATTACCTAGAGACTATAATTTCCAACATGCATATGCGCCAGTGCTGAGGGAATACACTCCTGAGTAGTGACGGTTTGGAACGCCAACTAGGCATTTCTATGTGTCATTACCATGCAATTGTAAACCCTCAACAATGCACTGGCACCGATGTTAGGGAACTACATTCTTGAGTAATGATGTTTAGGAATGCTAGTCAGGCATTTCTGGCGCCGTTACCAGTGATGGACTTAAAACCTCCTCACTTGGTGATTGCGTTAAGAAATGCCAACAAGCATTTCTGGCGCCATTGCCGGAGAGGGCATAGGTTCAAAATGAAACATCTAGCATGGCATAAACAATGATCGCATGCATGTAGTGGTAGCCATAGTTTATGCAGGCTAACTCTGCTTGTTTTCTTCCTCTTTTTGGTGGAATGAAAATGGGATAGTGTATGAGTGGTTTTGACCTGCCAAACAACTACCTCGATAATTTGGAGCCACTCCTAAGGAAGAACAGATCTTGTGCCTCTTCTTTTGCTACTCCACTAGTGGTTGAACCAGTCACTTTCGCTCCATCCACTACTATCGTCATGGCCAAGTCATTTCGCGACTATTCCACCCCCGCTATTTCCAACATGCTCATTGGGCCCATTGTCAACACTGGGACTAGAAACTTTGAGCTCTGGACTAGCCTCATCATGATGGTGCAGGCAAACCAATTCTGTGGTTTGCCCAGCAAGGACGCAAGTGCTCATCTCCAGCACTTCTTTGAGTTGTACGACACTATTGTCATTAAAGATGTTGCACCAGCTAGCATAAGGCTCCGCTTGTTTCCCTTCTCCCTCGCGGGGAAGGTGAAACAATGGTTCTATCAAAACAAGGAAGCTATCAACACGTGGGACAAATGTTCTGCGATGTTCCTCACAAAGTTTTTCCCCATGAGCAAAACCATTGCTCTGAGGGGAAAAATTTCAAACTTCCAGCAAACTTCACTTGAGTCCATCCTCGAGGCATGGGAGAGGCTCCAAGACTATGCCCGAGCTTGTCCCACCATGGGATGGAAGATTGGCTCGTGCTCCAAAACTTTTATGAAGGCCTCACAGCCATGTCAAAGGGGCACATCGATGCCACTGCTGGAGGAGCATTCCTCTCCCTCACTATCACCGATGCCATAGCGCTTATTGAAAAGATGGTGGCAAACCAAAGCTAGGGAGAGGAATGCAAAACACAAAAAGGTATGCATTCTGTGAAGCAAGCGGACTTGCATGCCACAAAAATAGACTTACTGATGAAAAGGCTAGACAATCGTGCCGCTAACAAGGAATCCACGACAAGCACCACCCATGCCATGGACTCACACAGGACGTGTGAGGTCTATGGAGATGTTGGCCACTCAGGGAATAACTGCCACGAGACCCATGAGAAAGCTTCCTACATCAACAACGGGTTCCGCCAGCAGCAAGGTAATAACAACAGTTAGAGCAATCAGCCTCGCCCACAAGGAGGTAATTCGAACTATAATTCAAATTACAATTCAAACTATGTTAGGGAACTACATTCTTGAGTAATGATGTTTAGGAATGCTAGTAAGGCATTTCTGGCACCATTACCGGTGATGGACTTAAAATCTCCTCACTTGGTGACTGCGTTAAGAAATGCCAACAAAGGCTAAGAAGGTTGTTGATACCGCTGACCGTCTCCGTAGGGAGATCGATGCGGAGAAAGAGTCTAGCGGTGCTTTGGCCACGCAGGTGGAGCTTTTGAACAAACGTCTAGATGATGCGAAGGCTCTCAGTTTGTCTGTTGCTGAAATATATACATTTGTAGTGCCAAGTTTCAGGGCGGTTACCCCTCTGCTTCCCTCTAATTTATCGGCCTATGGTGTGCTTGGTTGGCTAAAATCCAAATTCTCCAAGCTACCGGATTTTGTCATGAACGTTGTGGATTTTGTGGCCGTTTCCAGTGCTACTAACCTTTCGAAGACCTTGGCAAAATCAGGTTGTGGCCATATCAAAGGTCTTAGGAAGGGGGATTAGTTTGAAAGCTCAGAGGAGCTTGGAGAGGCGTCGAGGAATGTTTCTAGGGCCGTTAAGAACTTCATAAGCTCATTTTGGTTTACCTTTTAGATGGGAAGATGCTCGCTCTTTGGCAGAGGCCAAGCATGCCACAGTTTGTTCTTTGTTTCTTTTTGGCCGATCTTGGCTTGTAGTTGCTAGGCCTATTTCACTTGACTCATTGATCTTGTACTTAATGTTCTTCTATTATGTATAGGATCTGCAAAAGGCGGAGGCTCAACCCTCCAAGTCTGGCAAGGAGGTGGGAAGAAGGCTTTGGCTGCTGCTACCACCAAGGAATCTTGGGAGGAGGCCTCCGCCCCAGAGGCTCTAGAGGTGTAGTTTTTAGATTTTTAGTTATTGCTTTAGATGTAGTCAGAGGTGATGGCCCTTGCATTCGGCCCTCCTTGTGTATGGTGGTTTTTGTTTTTGGTTGGCATTTTGTTCTGCCAAGTTAATGTAAATTTGTCCTGCGTAGGTTGCCTATCATGGGCCTATGCAGGACGTGGTTCATATAATAATGATGCAAGATGGTGTCTATGTTAGTGGAGAACTATGGGAGTACTGGCGTGACACTTTTCCTAGACCTTTGGTCTGTGATATGTGGGATTTTTTGATGAATAATATTGATGACGATCGTGCTAAATTCGTTACATCTCTTGCTTGGCGAGGGCCTCGTTCGCCAGTTTAGGATCTTAGTTTATGTTATGTTACTTGGAGGGCCTTTCGTGCCTTTGAAATATATTTTGTTGTTTTGGCCAGGGTTGTCGCCTTTTGTATTTTGGCCTTTGTTGCTTCAGGCACTTGTATGATTTTGAGTTTTATCATCTTTATTGGTTGCACTACGAAGGCGCTTTGTAGGCTATATGAGTTTTATGAATGAAGATGTAATTCAAAGTCCAGCTTGGACACTTGTTTGATTGTAGAATCTGGTAACAATTATTGTTTAGACCGAAGAGTTCTAGCTGATTGCGCTTATTTTCTTACTCTATCCTCTGCTCCTTTCTTCTCTGGAAGTTGTTAGAGGTGTGCTCACGCGTGGACGCGGAGAAGCTGAAGTGCTCGTATTTGATCCTATTCCTTTTTCGAAGGCTCAAGCTCAATTTGAGCATTCGTCAGAGGTTGTTGAACTCATGCTCACGTGTTGTCTTCGCTTGCACCTAGGTATTGGAGGCTTAGTCTTTGGCCTTGTTAGAGCAGCTGTGCTCTCGTCAAACTTGGTTGAGGCTTGTCTGAACCGCTCAGTGTCTTTGGTTGCAGGGGGATCTTACGAGTCTTCATGCGATACCCTTCCACAACCTCTGATACTGATCAGTTCTTGGCGAGTCGTGGCTGCACAACACCCACTAGTGGTTGTACGACACTCTGTGGCAGATGAATACTACCTGTACATGGCCTTCGGTGGGTTGTGCGAGCTGCTATTTTTATGAGTCTTCGCATGGTATATGCTATTTTTTGTTTCCTCGCCTCCACAATTTGATTGCTTTGCTCTGTAGTGTGGTGGGGTTCTTTTGGTTGTGGCTTTCCCCTAGAGGGGTGTTGCTTTGTGCAATTGTGTTGTGCTGACTGGGGTTGGGGGCAGGGAGGCACTATCTTTTATAGTCGACGATTGTTAGGAGCCATAAATTTTGGTTGTTGGCTTGTGTTAAGTCTATAGGTGTGGGTTTAATTTGTATTTAAGCCTTGTAGACTTTTGTACTTTTGGTATCTTTGGATTTTAATGCTTCTGTACTTTAGCCACAATGTTTTGGTGGCCGCCTTTGCCTGAAATGGACAAGTCTTTGCCAGGTGCTTCCCCCGATGCCTACACTGAGGGCAGGTCTTGGTCGGTGTTGTGGCCTTTTGGCCAAGTTTTTCTCCCTTGATGCCTAATAATGGACAGGTCTTCATCAAGGTAGTAGGCTATCTTAGCCGCAGAGGTCGTTCCGTGCCTTGTTGCCTTCGGCTACAGGTAGCGGAATGTCCTCTTTGGTGTGATTGAGTTGTCAAATGTCGTGGCTTCATTGCTAGCACTTTGACCTTTGTTTTTTTGACTACTTTACTAATGGAACTCTTATAGTTTAGAGGGTTTTTACATGGGTCCTACCTCGTTAAGAACCTCACCTCCGCTAGGAGTCCACCTTTGTGAGGAAAAGAGTATAGGCCCTTTTGCGTGGAATGTAAAATAAGAAAGAACAAAGCACAAGAAAGTACTGAGGTGACCTTCACTTATACTTTCGCGAAGGTCATCCTCTTACAATCATATGTAAAATCTATGTAAGTTATCGATGTTCTAGGTATGAATAGTTGTCCTGCCTTCAACATATGTCCGGTAGAATGACCCTAGCCTTCCCGCGGCCTTCGCCATGTAGGGACCTTCCCACTTTGGTTGGAGCTTTCCCACACTAGCTACATTTGGCTTCCTTCTTAGGACTAGGTCTCCATCCTGTATGTGTTTTCTGACTACTTTGCTATCTCTCCACTTCCTAGTTTGTTCTTGGTATTTACTGAGGTTTTCTACTGCTTCCTATCTTGTGCCTTCGATTGTTTCTTTAGCATATTCTTCATTTGTTGCTAAAGCATGTTTCATCACCTAGAGGCTCTGATGCTTGGCTTCTTCGGGTAGCATTTCTTCCTCTCCGTCAGGAGCTTGAATGGTGTAAAGCCCATTGCCCTGGATGTTGTGGTGTTATGAGACCACATCACCTTCGGCAGCTCTTCTACCCACTTTCCTTTGCGGAGGTTGAATAATGTCTTCATAATTGCTGAGAACACTACCCTGTTAGCTCTTTCAACTACTCCATTTATTTCTGGATGGTAGATTGATGCAAAGGCTATAGTTGTCCCTAGGCTCTTGCATAATTCTTTGAATTTGTTTGAGTCAAATTGCTTCCCATTGTCCACTGTGAGTGTCCTTGGTAACCCAAATCTGCAAATGGTGTTCTACAAGAAGAACTTTTTCACTGATTCTGAAGTGATAGTTGCTAGTGGTTTTGCCTCAATCCATCTTGTGAAGTACTCAATTGCTACTACCACAAAATTGTTACCCCCTTGTGAAGGTGGTAGTGGCCCAATAAGGTCCATACCCCATCTTTGCAATGGCCAGGTGGGTGGGATGAGCTACACCGCTACCTGTTGTGGATTTAGGGTGGTTGGTTTGTTTCAATGAATGTGATGTGTTGAGGTCTGGGGGTTATGTATGTGAGGTTGGCTTCTAGACAAAGGTTGTTAGGCTGCCGTTGCTAGTGGGTGTTTGGTCGACATGCTGGCAGGAAGTTAGGGTAATATGCAGCTGCTACAGTGGATGGGTGAATTTGTGTGGAGCTTAAGCCAGGGTAGATTGGGAAATATTGTTGCTGGGTGGCTGTGGCGAAGGTCTGGTTTACCTCCCTTGGGATTTGCTATGGCAAAGGCTACAGATTTTCTCTGCTTTTTATCCTTTCTTGGGTTTCCTTTGCATCTGGGCAGTCCCTAGTTATATGCCCTTTATTCTCTCCATGGAAGAAGCAATACTGCCTTCACTACCTCTGTTTTTTTGTTTCAGTTCCACTTCTAGTGTTTTGACTGGCCTTTTCTATCTACTGCCCTTATTGGCTACCCCCTGGGTGCTCTATGTTGAAAACCTGCTGACCTGGCCCTTGTTGTGGTTGTTGCTGGCTCTGGCCTCTATTGTCCCTTTGTGCATTCCTGTTGTTTTCTTGGAACTGCTTGTTCTGGTTTTGCTCTTCTAGCCTTCTATAGAGGTCATGATCGGATTTGCAATACTTTTCAAACTCCATGTATAACTCCTCGATGGTCCTTGGCTTTTCCCTGGCTAAATGAGCTAGGAAGGCTCCGATCCGGAGACCCTTGTGTCGGTGTCTAGAACTGCACCCTAGACACTAAGACAAGTAAATTTGTATCTACGCGTCTAGGCCCAGATGGTGTGCAATGCAGACACATGGGTTTATACTGGTTTGGGAAAAAATGTCCCTACGTCCAGTGGATTCTGCTGCTGCTCATGTTGCCTTGCACCGGAGTGCTCGTAGTAGGGGTTACAAGCTTTCTTGAGAGGGAGCGGATCCCAAGTCTTTTTGGTGGTGTGCGAGTTTGAGTGTTTAGTTAGTGACGAGTATTTCAATTACAGGGTCCCCCAGATGTGGCCCCTACCTTCCCTTTTATAGTTCCCAAGGGGAGGGCTCGGGTTACATTTGTGGTAAAAAGATGAAAGGGGAAAAGATGAAAGAGAAAAAGATGGCCTCGGGTGTGGCTATCTTCCTCCTTATCCGGTGTGAGCAGTTTACCCTGTAGTGCAGAGACGCAATCGGTGTCGAGGTTTTGGCCTCTCTGTCCGCTGGTGTAACGTGTTGTGGCCATGCTTAATCCTGTGTCCTTTTGTACCATCGAGGATGGGCAACGCGTGTGCTCGGATTTGTGTAGAGAGGGAGTTAGGTAGTACAATTGCCATTACCCTCGTTGCTGTAGAGGTATGGATGTCATTGTGGTGGAATGACTGGAGTAATGTCGGATCATAACGCAGCTCCCATGGTCCCGTTCACCGTGCATAGTCATGTTCGTCCCATCATTGGGAATGGGTGCGGTGGTGGGGGCCCACACGGCTCTTGGCCTCGACAGAGGGCCTTACGCGTCTCTTGGGCCAGGCAAAAGTATGCCAACGAGGTCAGGCATTCTAGTGATTATGTTGCAGGGGTCGGGCGAGGCGGAGATTGTTCCCGATAGGGTGCAAGGGTCGGGCACTTTGATGACGTCATGGGGTTGGCCCCGCCCGAGGCCTTACAGTGGGGCTCGGGTGAGGCGAGAACCGGCCTTAAGCCTCGGACAACTTAACAGCTACCACACTATTAATGCCTTTGGTTGGGTATGCCTAATATCGATACCCGACAGTAGCCCTGAGCCTATGGAGGAGTGTGGCACTCCCTCAGAGGCTTGAGCGTGATTGGCCATTGTTTGCGTGACATGGGGTATGTTGTCAGTTTGATTTGGGAGAAGTCATCCGGTGGGTGTGCGTGAGCGCACCCGCTAGGTGTAGTCCCTGAGGCCTTGGAGGGGTGAGGTATCCCTCCAAGGGCTTTAAATCGAGTGGACCTGTCTAGGGAAGACGAGGCATCGTGCTGGGTTGCAATTACTATGGCATCTCACATCCCAATGTGTGGGAAGGTGGAGAGGCACCATGATATTTGCATGCGTGGGGGGCTAGGCACTCGGCACCCGCTCAGTCGCCCCATATGGTATTATAAATACTGATGCCAACGGATCATGGTAGCCCTACAGTTCTTCTTAGTCCCCACCCAGCGGCCAACGATTTCCTTGCTCCTCCCTCATCGCACCGTCCTCCTCCCTCCTTCATGATGGAGTCGAACAAGAGCTCCGCTGGCAATAGAGCCGGAGATGAAAGGTCCATTTGGCATCGCATACTGGGGTAGGGGCGATCTCCCAAGCCGGTCGTGGGAGGTGCCTACTTTCGGATGGGTCATTTGGATCCCCTTTGGCACAGGCACCGGCCGTTGCGCCGGTGGTCCTAGTAGCGACGGTAGAGGGAGAGATGGAGAGGCTCGAGGAATACCTGGAGGCCTCTCAAGCCGTGCTCGAGGCGACCAGCTGGTGACTGCGGATGGCTGAGTGGCTGGTAAGTTTTTGCTCCTAGTTCTTGTTCATTCGTTTCTCCTTATTCTCCTACTCATTCTGTCACGCATGGGGCAGAGCTAGAGTTGAAGATGCTAGTGCTTCAGGAGGTGGCGGACGTTGTGGCGGGTTATGTCCACGCCCGTGGCGGGAGCTAGGAGGAGCACCTTCTCGACATCCCCAACCGCGTCCGAGACACGGTGGAGTTCTGTGTCCATCGTGGGGCGGCGGTGGCCCTGATGGTGCTGCAGGTGCGGTTGAGGCATGTGCTCCACCACCTAGTGGGGCTTTCGGAGGGCCAAGAGCTGGTCAACCATGATGGGTCCCGGGAGGATTTTGACGAGGCAGCTGATGTCGTCGTTGACCTAGTTCTTACCAAGAAGATCGTCTAGGAGACAACCGGAGGCCTAGGGCCCTAAGCGATGGCCAACATCAAGGTTGAACCTTGCTAGCCAGCATTCTTTGCCAAGCTCCGAGGATATTGACACTGAGGCCGCCTCGACCCCTGCCTAGGACAGATCTCGCATTTTGTATTAGCAGTAATATTGTAAAAAGACTTGTGATCTCTTAATGAATCATGTCTTTTGCTAATGCGAGTTCCCCAGTGCTTTTAGCGATGTCATGAGGGCATGACTGTTTGTTGGGTCATGGTGTGAGTGTAGCCCCGAAGCCCTCGCTCGATGCAGGGGTCTGATCGGGAGGCCTCCCATCTTTGATTTGGCCCCTCGCACGTTCCTCCGTGGAACAGAGGGGGTGAGCCAGATCATGATATCCTCGTTGGACAAACCATGGCGCTCGGTGAGTTATTAGCAGGTAGGTTTGAGTAGAGCCCTGGTCCCATCCGCTGGGCGCCGGCTGGTGGTCAAGCTGGTGACGCACTCCAAATTCCCGATGGTTGATTCATATAATTCTTGGAGCCGTCCAACCGGTTCCGAGGGCTCGCTACCTTCCATCGAGGAATACCATGAATCTGATGTCCATCAGGACTCAAACATGGGTCGAAATGCCCTCGGCGCCCATGCGCTAGGGTCCTGGCCGCTAGTGTGCCCATTCCTCGCCCTCCCTGACTCTAAGTGCCCTAGGGCGGCTATCAAACCCACAGTGGGCCAGCCTTCGAACCCCTAGACTATAAATGGGCCATATGAGCATATACAGCTCCGTATCCTGTTCATACCTGCCGAGGCCTATGATCGGCCTGTGGAACGGGAATGCGCCTGAGCCCCGCACGGTGGTAGGATAATGGCAGGCGCGGCATGCGAGACGGATGGTGTGAAGTGATGGGGCAGATTTGCAGGAGGCGTGCGCATGGTTACCGAGATATCAAGGACGTGATGAGACATTCCTATGGCCGCAATTAATGTGGGTGGTTGGGTCATCGAATCACCTCGCTTCCCCTCTTTTTAACCCAGTGGTTTTTTTGACTTCCCTCGCACACCTCTGCTTTCTGCCCCTCCCTGCAGCGGTTGTCGCCGCCTTTGTCACTGAAGTGCCTTCTCGCCCTCTCGATGGATCCGTGGGGGTGCTCTAGCTTTTCTGACAAACTCGATGGATCTGGTGACAAACGTCGCGCAGCCGAAGTGGATCATCCCCAGCAGCCAAAATGAGCTGAACCCCTCGCCGGTTACATCATTAGCTTCACGCATTACCATGAGTGAGGGTTCAGGACGTCGATGAGTGACTTCTTCTATGGGCTCCCCCACTATGGGATTGAGCTACAGAATCTCAACCCCAACTCAATTATGCAGATCACAGTTTTCGTCGCCCTATGTGAGGGCTATCTGGGCATCAAGCCCAACTTCGCCCTATGGAAGTACTACTTCTATGCCACCATCTTCTACAAGACGGTGCCGGTGCGCATCGGTAGTTGTACGATCCAGCTCCGCTAGAGTCGGGCGGACAAGTACATCTCCATGAAGGGGTCATCATCCAACAACGGGTGGCACCAGAGGTGGTTCTACCTTAGAAGCAACGCTGACACGCCCCTACCTCTGTACACCGGTCGCTACTTTGAAGTAGCACCGATGCACAAGGGCTATGGTCCCATCGCTGCCAATAAGGAGAAGATCAACACTCTCCTCCAGGCGATCAAGTGCCTGGTGAATCAGCATGTAACTAGGGCTAGGGTTATCGTCGCGTTCCACAAGAGGAGGGTGTTGTCGCTAATGCGGCGAGCACGCCGGCTGGACGAGATGGTGCCGAATGCACCCCTCAAGGGGACTGCGCTTAGGATGGAGGAGCTTGATCGTGAGGAGATCAAGCGTATCAAGTCAGCGCTCGGGAGCGTTCCTTCTGATGCCACCCTCGACCTCTACCCGCTGATGCATCCTGATGACGGCTTCATCGAGATAGTGAGCGCCCCCCACCCCTCCCCCTTTTTCCCTTGGGCTTTTTGCGTTTCCTTTCCATCGCCTGACCCAGGGCTTGAGCGGTTGTAGGGGAATCTCTGCTTGGTCCCTGCTCTAACCCCCCTTCCCGAAGACATGACCCAGAAGACATGGAACTAGGCTCATGCCGAGGGGGTGAAGAAGAAGAAGGACAAGGAGAAAAAGAAGAGGGCTGGCAAGGCCAAGAGGAAGGAGGAACGCGAGAAGCACCGAAGGATGCAGCGGCAGGCCAAAGAAGAGGAGGAGGAGTCAAGCAATGAAGAGGATGATGAGGGCAATGATGATGAGGAGGTCCACCCATACGACTGGCTGGACCCCATGGACGAGGAGGGGGAATAGCCCGAGGTGCCGTCTCTCTCGATTGAGGGGTAGACGTCGTAGGCTCAGCTGCTGCTCTGTGAGCCGGAGGACCCTGACCTCGGGGAAGCCACGACGGCAGCAGGCGGAGGAGGAGAGCCCCCGAGGCCATAGGGGTTGGCCTGCCCTGAGGGGACGGGAGGATCCCGACCCTTGGATACGGCAGGGTTGCCACCACCACCACCTCAGCCTAGCGCGACCGACACAGTGGTGACCAGGAGGAGGTCATGTCCTATGACGGCAGGGTCTGGCTCTAGTGGCCCAGTGCGGAAACATCCCCATCCTACGACGCAAAGGTAAGAAGTGTCTTTTTGTGTTGTTTATCTGTGCTAAGACTTGGGGTCGCTGATGCTTGTCGTTCTGGAGGAGGGTTCAGTCCGACACCCCCTCTCACTTGCGCTATAGAAGGCGCTGAGGCGGCAAGGCTAGGCCTCAGCTGGTGGTGTGGTGGGCTCGGACGTCTCTACCTCAGAGACAGCTAGCAGTGTCCCTCTAGCGTCCGCGGCAGTAGGGGGACGAGAGGTGCCAGTCACCCCTACTTTGCCTCTGCCTAACCCCACCCGTCAGTCGATGCAGCGCTTTTAGAAGTGGAGGTGGAGAAGTTTATCCAGATGGGGATAGCGACGCTGGAGCAGTTGCCGTGGTTCGGGCTGGATCCCGCTCTTGAGGGGGCGCTCCCCTAGGAGAGTGTGGCACCTCCACCTCCAGTGACGGAGGCATCAGGATCGACCACGGGAGCGGGTGCTGACGCAGGGGCCTAGGAGGCGGCGAAGGAGGCCACGCCCGAGGACCCCTCGACTCAGGTGGGGGTCGCTACTAGAGGTGGGTCCTAAGCAGAGGAGGCGACGTTGCACGAGCCTAATGTTACCGAGGTGGAGGTGGTGTCGGTCTCATCTGGCGAGCCTTCCGACATGGCCGAGGTGGCCCAACCCTCCCGCGCTGAGGGGCCCGTGGCCCTCATGCGGGTGGGACGTGATCCCTACCAGTGGGGCAGCCCGTGCCTCACTTGGTCAGATTAGAATCAACCGGGGGCGCCACCGGTTTTTGTGATAGACGACGCCGAGGAGCAAGGGTACTAGGACCGGCTATAGGCGAGATGCCAAAGCTTCAACAAGACCCTATCTTCAGCATTGTCCACCCTGCACGACAACATCCGCCTGGTTGGCTAGGTACGTCGAGTTAGGTAGATGCTTGTTGTTCGGTTCTTCCCCTCTTTCCTGTGATATTGACGTGGCTCTTGCGCAGGCGTTATTCGAATGGAGCCGGGCAAAGTTGGAATTCCTCCATCATGAGCAGGGCGCATAGGGACGCTTGTCGGAGGAGGCACGGAGGACTGTCATGGCCCGAGGCACGACTTGCGGAGGCCCAACAGAGGGTGGCTGACCTCAGTGGTGAAATGGTGGATCTCCACATCCGACATGAGGAGGCAGTCACTGATGCTAAGGAGGTGGGGGAGAAGCTGTTGGCCCTCATCGAGCACACTCGTAAGGACCAGGAGGAGGCCCAAAAGGTGAAGAATGAGCGCGATGAGCTATTGTGGGCCTCGAGGCAGTTCTAGTTGGAGCTCAGATCCATTTGCCGTGAGTGTGAGCAAGCTCCTGGCAAGCGCGATGAGGCTCGCTAGGAGTGCATCATAGCTCAGAAGGAGCGGGGCACTGCAACAGACCAGATGAAGGTGGCTACACATGCGGCCTCTCAGCTTGCCGAGGAGAACCATCAGTTGAAGCCTGAGGTGTAGTCCCTCCGAGCCACGGTGACCCAAGGGCGTCAGTGAGATCTTGCCTGGAGCTAGGAAATAGAGGGTAAGTGTCCCTTTCCGTTCATATCGTGTTTTCTGAGGCCTGCCCCTTATCCCTCGCAATGATCAGGGCTGAAGGGCAAGCTTGCCAAGGTGGAGGCAAAGCTTCTATCGGTGCGAGAGGCCCTAAAGATGGAACAACACGAGCACTCCAAGCTGCGCACTGCCGTCGGGCTAGTGTGCGATGCCCTCAGGGTGATCCAGGTGTGCCCCGGGGCAAGCTCGCTGTGGAGTCATCTTGGGGTCGCCTTCGAGCGGGCTCGGACCCAAGTGAAGGAGGCACTTCACCTTAGGATGCGGCATGCGCTCGCCGTCTTCAGGTCCTACTACCAGAAGATCGATCTGGAGGCTCTTAGTGAGGGCTATGTCAATATAACCGAGGAGGAGCTTGACTCCATCAACAAGGAAGTGCTGGAGCCGGTAAAGACCCTGGCGGCCAAGTTCAAAGAAGAGATTGTCCCTCCGACCCTAGAGTTGTAAAAGGTGTCGGGCGAGGTGCCCATGTAGAAACTTAGGATATTGAACAAGTCAGTGACCCTCGGGGCCCCTTTAAACTTGCATTTATCTTTCATTTTAAGTTTTTACATGTTCGCCCGATCCTCGTAGTGAGCCTAGGCCTATGGTGTTTAGAGTCAAGTCTGGTCCCCTGGGTCAGGGTTAATGGGCAAGGGTACTGTAGCCATAGAGGCGTAGGCCTTTCGCGGTCCTGTTAACTCGACCCGAGAGATTCTCGTGCTCTAATGCACCCGCATTTCCTAGTCGCCGTCGGAGGGATCGGGTGGACACCTTTTCATAAAGTTTTTTGAGTGGTTGCCCGATCCCCACATTGTGTTTAAGTTCACGGATTTTTTAGAAGTGCGAGTTGACCCCTTAGGCCAAGACTGGTGAGCAAAGGCACCGTAACCGTCGGGGTATAGGTTTCTTGCAATCTGACTTATTCGGTCCGAGGGGCTCTTCGCTTTCTAAAAAGTCCGCTTACTTGAACAACATTGCAAGGGCTCGGGTATGAAATTTTTTTGAAAAGTATTGTGAAAATTTTGAAGCGTCTGGGGGTTCCCCCCTTTCAGCCCCCGAGGGAGGCCCGACCCTAAACAGAGGTAGGGTCAGGTCTCACTTAGAGTTGGACAAAGTAAGAAATAGCGAGCGCTCTTTTTATTCTTTCAAAATTAAACATGTGAACAACCTAGAAATCTAAGGGTAGAAGTGACATAGCTATTCGATGTTCCAAGCGTTGGTGAAGACTTCACCGTCTGTGGTGGCCAGCTTGTAGGTGCCGGGTCGGAGTACTTCTGCGACGACGAACGGGGCTTCCCATGGTGGCGTTAGCTTGTAGCGTTGTGCAGCCCGTAAGGCCACGCTGGTTGCGCTGGCATGGCACTCATCTCCGAGGAGAGCGGTGCCCCCCAGAGCTGTGCCAAGGCGTTGACGAAGACAAAGTAGAGGCGATTGATATCTTCTTGGGATGGGTGTGGTCCCAGGATGGCGTTGAGCTAGCGCTCCAGCCTTGAGTAGTTGAAGTCATGGGGCTGAGTGCCCTCAAAAGCCTGTGCCTCATTGCCATGCAGACAAAGGCTAGCCATTGACTTGATGATGGAGTCGACATCAGGTGGTGAGTCGAATGACCCAGTGGGGGTTGGCGAGACGCACTCCCCCTTCACGCCGGTGGGATCTTGGTCTTTGACGCGCTCGTCGAAACCTGGAGGGGATACAGGGTCGACCGGCATGGAAGGGGGGAGTAGGACCAGGTTGTGATCCACGCCCATGTAGAGGAAATCTAGGCTCCCAAACTGGATATGGGAGCCTAGAGTGAAGCGAATGCAGTGATCGGCCATCTGAAGCCTGGCGAAGCAGATCGTGACGTGCAGAAGGCCCCTACCTGGCACGCCAACTGTCGGTGTCTAGAACCGCACCCTAGACACTAAGACGAGTAAATTTGTATCTACGCATCTAGGCCTAGATGGTGTGCAATGCAGACATAAGGGTTTATACTGGTTCAGGCAAAAATGTCCCTACGTCCAGTGAATTCTGCTACTACTCGTGTTGTCTTGCACCGAAGTGCTTGTAGTAGGGGTTACAGACTTTCAAGAGAGGGAGCGGATCCCAAGTCTCTTTAGTGAGGTGTGTTTCAATTCTGGAGTCCCCTAGATGTGGCCCCTGCCTTCCCTTTTATAGTTCTCAATAGGAGGGCTTGGGTTACATTTGCAGTAAAAAGGTGAAAGGGGAAAAGATGAAAAAGAAAAATATGGCCTCGGGTGTGGCTGTCTTCCTCCTTATCTAGCGTGAGCATTTTACCATGTAGCGCAGAAACACAATGGGCGTCGAGCTTTTGGCCTCTCCATCCGCTGGTGCAACGTGTTGTGGCCATGCTTCGTCCTGTGTGCTTTTTGTACCATCGAGGATAGGCAGCGCGTGTGCCTAGATTTGCGTAGAGAGGGAGTTAGGTAGTATAGTTGCCGTTACCCCCGTTGCTATAGAGGCATGGATGTCGTCATGGTGGAATGACTGGAGTCATGTCGGATCATAACACGGCTCCCATGCTCCCATTCATTGTGCATGGTCGTGTTCATCCCATCATTAGGAATGGGTGCCGTGGTGGGGGCCCACGCGGCTCCCGGCCTCGCCAGAGGGCCTTACGTGTGCCTCGGGCGAGGCTAAAGTATGTCAAGGGGGTCGGGCGTTCCCGTGCTTACGTTGCAGGGGTCGGGCGAGGCGGAGATTGTTCCTGACAGGGTGCAAGGGTCAGGCACTTTGATGACGTCATGGGGTTGGCCCCGCCCGAGGCCTTACGGTGGGGCTCGAGCGAGGCGGGAACCGGCCCTAAGCCTCGGGTGACTTAATAGCTGACACGCTATTAATGCCTTTGGTTGGGTATGCCTAATATCGATACCGACACCTTGATTGCTGCTTCTATGGCCACATCTTCTAGGACATTTGGTGCCTTCGCTTTCAGTTGTACAAATTTTTGGAAGTAATCTTTTAGAGCTTCTCCTTGATTTTGCCTGCACAGAAAGAGATCCATTGAAGTCAATGATTCACTTGTGAACCCTTTGAAGTTGGTCATGATTTTGTCGTAGAGGTCCTCCCATGAATAAACTAAACTGGGCCTTAGCATGGAGTACCATGCTAGCACATCGCCTTCGGTTGCGATGACAAAAGACTTAGCCAATACAATATTGTTCCCCCTGGCAAAGGCTATGGCTGCTTCGAAGCTCATGATGAATTGGCGTGGGTCTGTTTTTCTGTTGTATTTGGGTAAGGTGATGGGCTTGTAGGAGGAAGGCCAAGGTGAGTTTTGGATTCCTTTAGATAATGGGGATTTTGAGTCTATGGTTCTGTGGGTTGATGATAGGGTGTACGGTATGCCGAAGGTAGGCTGGGTAGCTGTAGTGGGTGAAGGGTTGGGTTGGCTTTGAATTGATGAATGAGGTTGATTGGGAGTGTTGGAAGGCGGCTGGCTCTGCTGCATACTTTGTATCTCTGCTTGCAATATGGCCAATTGCTGCCTGACCTCCGCTACTTGTACTGATGCCTGGACTGCCCTCGGATTTGCGGTGAAGGTTGCTGCCAACCTACCTCTTTCTTGTTGCGCATTCTACAGCTTGGCTTGCAATTGTTGGAGCACTTGCTCTGGAGTGGGGTTTGGAACTGGCTGCTCTTTGACCGCCACGGGCTGGTCCTTCGCTAGGGGTTCTTCTGTATCTTGACTCTCTAGTGTGCGAGCATAGGTGCTACGGGCGCTACGCCTAGGTCTACCTCTTGCTGCAGGCTCTGCAGGTGTTTCTGGCGGGGGCTGCTCTCTTTCTTGCCATCGTGGGTTTTGGTCAGCCAACACGCAGTGGGCGCCAAGGTTGAAAAACTGGGTTTCTAACGAGATATGAGGAGCAGGGTCTTCGCCTGGGCAGAGGCCCCAGGCGAAGCCTGCTATTTTGGTGGGACCGGACACAATTAGGGTTTCATAAATGCATTCACCAACTTCCTTTACATGGGGTATGGCTCCCTCTTTTATAGGATACTATTCATTGGGTTGCTACTTTATATCTCTACCCCTTGACAGCTAAGGCATATCCCCATGAATATTCCTATACAAGCACAAACTACTAGGGGCATCTTCGGCTTTCTCTGCCTCAACCGCCTTTACTTCATGGGCCTCATGCGCTAGCCTGCTAGCAGCCCATCTACGCTATAAAGGCTCCTTCCTTGATCGTGCGGAGGCCTCACCGAACCTATCAAAGCCTCTGCCTTGAACGCCTCCGCCTTGCTGCCCACACAAGTCACCCGAGCCTTCACCTTCATCTTATAGCCTTCACATTACATTCGATTGCTGGTCGATGTCTTCGAGGGCCTTCGTCGAGCCGAAGACCATGGGTGAAGGCTTGACCCTGCAAACCCCTGCAAACCATATTTCTCATAATCTTATTGATATTGGCTTCTTTTGTTAGAATAAAAGTCAGTCTCTGCGGCTTGTATATCTATGTCCCAACATCGTACTTGGTTTCTGATGCACTGGAATGCACGTGGCAGGTGCAACTCAAAGGAGATATATCTAGGCGACATCCTTTCATCATGTGGATCCTGCGAGATTGTGTTCTGTTCTGGACAATTTCAATGGATTTTCTTGCTGTGACAGTTTTACAAAGCAGTAACCATGCATGAGATTTGCGCTCAATTATATTAAAGTAATAGACCTTGTGGGTTGTGGCAATTCTTTGGCAGGGACTATTGATTTGCTAATGCCTTGGGATCCTGGCAGAGTTGTACCCAACCTAAACTTCCTGCTGTGCACCATTATTGCAGGGGTGGGGCTCGGTCTCCGAACCATACGTGGGGCGACTTTCTGCCTCATACAGCTTGGGCCGAAGACCGGGGAAGTTGAGGAGAGATGGGGAGACCCAACTGTTGCCGGTCGGGATGGACAGGAAAGGGGGTGGGGATAAGCTTGTGAAGAAGCAAGCTTATTGCCCCACCCCAAAAAAACAAACTGACCCAGCAAGAAAATGTATGCGCTTTAGCAACAAAACGCTCATCCCTTGCTTGTTGCTTTGCGTTTCCATCCCAGTCCATTCCGGGATAGGCGGCTAATATAATATGTGCAATAGTCGTCGTCTGACCAATCGGCTCGGACACCAGACCGCTTGTGCCCGCCCATTCTATCTCGCACTAAATGGAATGGCTCTCTTACGCTGTGCCCCGACCCGAGTCCCCATGTCCGCTTTTATCCGCCTGCAACCCGGCCAACACAACATTAGGGCTGCCCTCCACCCCCCCCCCCCCCCCATTCTATGTTGACCCGGGCCGGGGCTCGCTTTTTGGGAAGCCCGTTCCCACCGCGCTCACGGCCCGGCTAGCCTGCCTGCGGTAGTGGGAATTCTCCCGTTCAGCCTGGGGGCAAGCTGAGTCCTAAGGAGGGGAGAATGTTAGGGATGATCACAGTAATGGGCTGACGATGTGTTATGGGCAGAGCTGCCAAGATGGACTATGGGCCCATGTAAGAAGTATACAAAGTAGAGTAGCAAGGGATTATATGAAGAAAATACTAGAACTCCAACTTCTTCCTCCATGGCGTCCCTTTCCTTCCCCTTCTAGATCCTGAATTCCTCATGTAGTATCTCTGATGACTGCTATCTCTAGAACTTGCTGCTCTACTACTCTCGATTCTCTTGCTGGTGCTTCCTTCCTCAAACTCTATCTCACGCAGATCACTTGTATCGGATTTTATTGATCGGTTCAATACAGGCATGAGTGCAATTGGTTGCTAACATAAAGGGGGCATGGAAGCATCAGATTGGAGTCCATAGTTTATTGAGCCCTTTATGTCCAGGTGCAACAAGGAACACATGATGCATACACTACAGGAAACTGGCTCTTTGCCGACTGCAATTTTCTTTGCCAACTGTTTTTTCTCGACACTCGGCAAAGAGGTCCCTTTGCCAACTGGAATTTCCTGCAGTCGGCAAAGCAGGATTTGCCGACTGCCTGGCTTTGCCGACTGCCAGGCAGTTGGCAAAGAATTGCAGTCGGCAAAGGCAGGCCATGGTTGACGCCATCCACACCGTCACCTTTGCCGACTGCCACTCCGTCAGCAGTCGGCAAAGGCGCAGGCTTTGCCAACTGCCATCCTCCCTGGCAGTCGGCAAATAATTTTTATTTTTTTTTATTTTCGATCCCAGTTTTTTGTGTTGCCTTGATACAGTAAGTACATGATATATTCCAAGTTTAGGATCATTTTGATTTATTTTGCTATATTCCGTAGATTTTTTCTGTTTCTTTGATTTTTTCCGGCAGCTCCAGATTTGAACTGCAGGTACATGAAATAATGGAATCCGGCGATTCAGAAAATGATATTCATGATGTTTGGAGCATGTTGAGGCCGTGTGCGGGGCCTCGCGTGAAATTTCGACCGTGTTGGTGTCGGAACACGCCGAGCCACGCGCGTGAAAAGTGTTTTTAAATTTTATAAAATCGAAACGGAGTCCGAAAATGACGAAACTTGACGACGTGTCTTGTCATCGCATGCGGAGGCTGTGGTAAAAATTTGAGAAAGAGCTCTTTGCCGACTGCCATGTGGCTTTGTGGTCGCAAAGCCTTTGCCGACTGGGTTTATGCCTTTGCCGACCGGGGCAAGCAGTCGGCAAAGACACGTTTTCCTGTAGTGATAGGAAGGAAAGGATACTTTATTTCGGCAACGTTGCACAGACGGAAACAAGACAAGTCCAAGGTTGTTAACGTAGTGCATTGATGATCTCGTATGCACAGGTTTCCAGGAACAATATGTTAGTTTAGGAAAAATCGAACACATGTGCACGTGATTGCAGCCGAACAGCATGTTTAAGACTCCTACTCCTACACATTAGATTTGGCTGAGAAAGAGTTGGTGTCTTTTCGGCTATTATATATCCCCGGTGCCGGAAAGACAAACATCTTAGCACTTTCCTTTCTAGCGTCTCTTTGTCTGACGGTCACATATAGCCGCCCACAATCATGCCCAAGGACTATAGGCCAAGCATGGCATTTGGAAAAGTTTTGATCAAGACGTTATCACACCGTACCTATATATATATATATATATATATATATATATATATATATATATATATATATATATATATATATATATATATATATATATATATATATATATATATATATATATATATATATATATATATATATATATATATATATATATATATATATATATATATATATATATTATACCTAATAATAAAGAGGCAAAATTTTAGGCTTATTTTTTTGTCCATCCATTCTTTTTTTTTTTGTCTATCTTCCTCTAACTACCGAACTTATATATATAACCCGTACATACGAATTAGAATAGCTCGCGTCTATATCAATATGGAATAGAAATCCTAATCTAAATAGATTTCTTGGATCCTAAGTACTTTAAATAGAACTCCTAATAATAAATAGAAAATGATACGTTCTTTATTCTGCACTGCTTTCATTGTTTACCTATGAGTGTTCGTGTCTTTTTTTTTCTTTTTTTGTTTCGGTATCTGCTTTTTCCTTCTATGGCACGTACGTGTTCCGTACGGACCATATCCTATGTCGGGGTCTCAGGGATGTGCAGCCCGCTCGTGACGGACAGGTGATGTCCGTGTCTTTTTTTTTGTTCCAAAAAGAAATATTGCCCTTTCCTTTTATTTTATTTTGCCTTTTCTCTTCTAACGAGGGAACTATGCTTAGGAAATACAGTATTACGGGTCTTTCGAACTTTGACCTTCAATAAATAAAATATTTTTATTAGTAAATTGTTAGTTTTAACTACCGATAAATTATTACTGTAACATGAATTAGCCAATGGCCTAAATAATCAAATTGTAAACTAAAATCTTAAGCAGATTGCTATATAATCTAATCAAAATAAATGTTTCTTTACGCTATATGCATACCAGTACAAATCTCTAAGCTATCCACATGTATCAATGCAAGTCCCGATAAGTGCTGACATTCGGAACCGAGACACGATGACGACCAAATCCTTGCCGACTTTGATACCTAACTCTACCGACACATGGATAGTCTAAAGCTAAAGTTATATGATACATTTATGAGTAAATATTTTTATGCTTCCGATAAGTGCTGACATGTCACTACTACAGAAATCTTTTTCAAGGAAGGCAAAAACGATTTTCCTAGGCCTCGGTAAATAAATTAGAAAAAAAAAATAAAAAAAACCCCGTTGACGAGCCCGCTGAGCCCATCGACGGGCCCGCCAAGCCCAATCCACTGCTGCCGCTGCCCCGCGCCCGGCGCGCTGCCGCCGTCCTCGTGGATCCGGCGCCGTGGAGCTCGGCCGGCCTAGATCCGTCGCTAGGGCGCTCAACAGGCACAGATCTGGTCGTATGCTCGGATCTGCTCGCCGCATGGAGCTTGAAGTAGAGAGGAGAGAGGGCGCGCCAGATCAGCCCGAGGGAGAGAGGAGGGAGCGATGGTCGGCCTCCTGGGTTCATCGCGCCGCTAGAGGGAGAGAGCGCCGTCGCGCCGCCGAAGGGAGAGAGGGTCGTCGTGGGAGGAGGAACCCGCGCCGCTCACCGCGCCTGCTGTTGCCCGCACCGCTCGCGTGCGCCGCCGTTGCTGCTCCGCTCGCACCGCCGTTGCATATCTAACTCTACCGACACATGGATAGTATGAACCTAAAGTTATATGTTACATTTATGAGAAAATACTAATTAATAGAATATTTACATATTATTGAATAGTAACTTATATTATGGATACAATGATCATGATAAAATAAAATATAGCTTTCAAATTCTATAGAATGGATAATAAATAAATAAATAAATAAATAAATAAATAAATATCTAACATTGTCGTTCTTGTTTCTATTAGCAGGGCATTCGTTTGTGATTACTATAATCACTCACAGCATCAAAAGTATCACCTAACAAATTAAGATGTCGCGGTCGCTAAAGCACAGCGAGCTGAAGCGAATAGGTTAAACTCTTGATAATTCTTTTTTCTTTCTGTTGCAATGCACAGGCTCATAAAAATATGTAATAGTTTTCTCTCTCGTTGCAACGCACGGGCATGTTTTGCTAGTTTATTCTAAAACGAAGCCCTATCTATATATGTGACGGACACTAGTAGTCCCCATTATTCATAAGTGGTCTGTTCATCTCCCAGGCTGTCAGGCTTGACACTTTGATGTCCACCTCACCGTTGTTGAAAACGTAGAGGTGAGCATCCTTTCCAATGGCGACGGACGGGTAGACCCGTGACAGGATGCACGTCTTGCCTCCCGCGCCGAAGCTCTCCACCACGGACCGATCGATCTGAGTGAGATGCATGATAAGGTGGTCAGTGGAACCTCTTAATGAAATACGGGTGAATGGCCCGATCTTGAAAAAAAGGTGGTCAGTGGAAATATTATTTGAGCAGAATGATGATCAATGAATATCTAATTATCTGAAGTGTCTAACTGATTTTGCTTAGCAACGATATGCACTTACCAAAGTTCTGAGAGAGATCCTCCCACTGTAAATATCGGTGTCAACGAAGGCTGCGAAGGTGGGCTTGTATAGATCTGAACCAAGCTGAGATGATCTGCACAACACATAAGAGAAGAAAGACCGATCAGTAAATTGAATGCTGGACAGTGACACTTTTTCCTCAAGTCAAGAATGTATATATGTGCATAGTTGGCCATACTTTGTGGGGTCGGTGCACATCAGCACCTTAGGCATGCCGTATTCGTCCTTGAACACTCTGAAGAAGACGGCCGTCTTCTCGTGCAGGTCACCAGAGGCCAGCAACCAGAGACCAAAGGCTCCCACCCCGCCCTTGACGTCCGCTCCCTTGACTCCGCACAGCTTCTGTGCATCGTTGTCGTATGCCGGGTCCAACGGCTCTGCCTTCTCCAGGTCCAGGCTTGAGATCTCGAAGGTCACCTCAACATCAGCCTGTGATTACGATATTTCTGTCATGAGCACGAGATAGCTATCTTGGGTATACTACCGTGGAATGTGTGGTATGATGGTAATACACGCAATAAGCAGACTAGTAGCAATAGCTAGGGAGACTATATATACATATACGCGTGTATATGTATGTACCAAATAAGCAGACTAGTAATAGCTAGGGAAACTATATATATATACGCGTGTATATGTACCACACAAATAAGCAGACTAGTAATAGCTAGGGAGACTATGTCTATACGTGTGTACATATACATGTGTGTACCAACCATGGAAGTTTGCCGCAGGCCAGTAATCTCAAAATGATTGCCACTCTTGACATCTTTGTCAAACGCAGCTGCTGAATTTCCTCAATAGGCCACTGCAGCAGCTGCTTCCCGCTGGAGTCAAGCCAGACCTTCCTTGGAACCGCCTGTAATATAACGGGGACGAGTAGAACATGCAATATGTCTCAACGATCATTTATCCAAAAAAATTAAAGATGCGGCATTGGAAATTTCTATGCTATTGCTATTGCTATAAGAAGCATGCATGGTGGTTGAGGGATCAATTGATACGTGCCTGGATGCCGGCCCAGCCCTTGGTCTCGTCGACGGTCCAGCTGTCCGACTCATTGGCCCAGCCCCAAAGGATCCGCCGCCGCTTCACCGGGTCGTAGAATGTCTTGGACGCGTAGTAGTTGCCGTAGTCGTAGCGGAGCCGGTGGTAGTCGCCGTTGGGGTCATCAGGGTAGTACCGGTCCTTGCTCTTGTTGTACGACCCGATGGTGTAATAGTCGTACCGGGTGAGGTCCAGGCTGCTCTTGAGCACGTACTTGATGCCGGGTGCGGAGGTGTCGAGGCCGTCCTGGACCCCCGACCCGGACACCGGGAAGAAATCCGGGCACTCCCACATCCCCGTCAGCGCCGAGTGCAGCGGGGGCTTCGCCCTCGTCAACGTCTTGAAGTCCCGGCTCCGGTACACGTACACCAGCCCACGGTCGCCCTTCGCCCCGCCAACGATCATCCGCCAATGGCCGTCCGCGTACCACGCCGTGCTGGGGTCGCGGAACTGCGTCGCGTTCATGCCGTTCTCCGGCACGGCGACCGGGTTGTAGGCCGGCTTGCTCCACTCCCGGAGCAGAGGGTCCGACTTGTTCTTGGGGAAGGCGATGACCTGCACCTGGTAGTTGATGTCCGGGTGGTTGATCCCCGTGTAGAGGATCGCCGGCGTGCCATCGTGGAGGATCGTTGCAGAGCCAGACCAGACGCCGTACTGGTCGGACGGGATGCTGGGATAGATGGCGGGCTCTAGGGCGATCCAGTTGATGAGGTCGCGCGACACAGAGTGAGCCCACACGATGTTGCCCCACACCGCGCCCTTGGGGTTGTACTGGTAGAACAGGTGATACCATCCCTTGTAGTACATCGGAGATGCACGCAGTTGCCAAACATAAACCAACCTCAATGCTCTATTTTTTTTTTTTAAAGAAAGCTAACTTTATTTCGCAAATACTGAACCTTTTTTCTTTCTTTACAGTTACACCATGTGAAGTCAAATTTTATCGCTGTGTACTTGCACCCACCGGCTTTTACGCCACTTAATTAATATATATGTAGATTATTCTTATGCGCTAAACCATATACTACACATGTATAGGGAGTGTGGAGCCAGAGCCCACAGGAAAAGGGCTGCCTCCTCAGTCTCATGTGACATGCACTATTTTTTAATGTTAAAAATGTCCTTTGCTACTAGATGGATCAGCACTTTAAAATGCGCCATTTCATCCTCCCACGACTAGGAAACAAGTACAGCTGTTCATGATACGTGCAGACATTATATAGATGTACTTAGCAGGCGGCACAACACATGAACACAGTGATAAGGTAACTGCAAGAAACAGGCAGGGTAAAAGGCGTACCGTTGGGGGCTGCAACCGATGAGTTCCGCCGTCCCAGCAATCAGAACCGCCAACATGGACAGGGAGAGAGAGAGAGAGAGAAAACACCATGTTAGAGGAGCAAGGCGCAAAGGGAGGCCAGGCAGGAGGGGTGATCATTCATTCATTCCAGCTTCAAGAGAAGTAGCTAGCGTACCGTTGATCCAGTTCATTGGTGGCTGGAAGCCTGGAAGTGGTATCCCGTCCTGAGCAGGGGGCTGACAATGGAGGCTGGCACCGACGGCTAAGGATGCAAGTGGGCCTGCCTGCAGACACCCAGCAGGATGCCCCATCATCTGCATGCAAAATTTGATTGCCCTGCAGTTACCTGCAGACGTGTGCTAAGGCCCGTTTAGTTGCGAAAATTTTTAGAGAAAAATTCTTGTAGCACTTTTCGTTGTTATTTGGCAAAATTTGTCTAACCATGGACTAACTAGGCTCAAAAGATTCGTCTCGACATTTACAGACAAACTGTGCAATTAGTTTTTTTTACCCACATTTAATACTCCATGCATGCGTCCAAAGATTCGATGTGACAGTTACTATGCAAAAAATTTTGGCAGTTTTTGGCCATCTAAACAAGGCCTAATTTGCCTGCGCTTCCTGCTGGGTTCTACAACAAAGCGCAAGCAGGTTTTGTGGACGCCTGCAGAGCCTGCCAACTAATACGTATACTTCTCTAAAAAAACTAGTACGTATACTCAAACTTACAATGCAAGAGTCCAGAACTATGCCGACTAGTACATATACTGTAAGCTTACAATGCAACAATCTAGAACTATAATGTATCTAGCATCCTAGATATATGCTTACGTCATAACAATTCTTGCATAAATTAAAGGTCATAAAAATCCAGAAAATAAAGAATAAATAGGAGTACCATCATCCACCACAATATTTATCCATAAATTACAATTTGGCCTATCCAATCAAAAGAGCCAAATAATTTCAACCAGGGACAATGGTGTTGCCTTCTATTCTTGAGTCCAACCTTTAGTTCTTGACTCCATTCCTTATGTCTTTTTTGTTGATGATTACTGCACAAAGAGATGGGATAAGTTACCAGCAGTAAGACTGAATGGCCAAGCTAGTACTATTGTACTACATGTCAAAAGACTGAATAGGAAATCTTTCTGATGGCTGGAAATATAAGCCCAACAGGCAATTCATGGTATTCAGTACTGAACTTAAGATCTATAAAGACCAGGCTGCACTTTCTAAACTGAATTCATTTGGGAAAAAAAATAAAACTAATCATCAGGCTGTACTTTCTAAACTGTACATCATAATAATTATGATTGAGGAATTATTAATAAAAAGTCATACTACATAGCCAAAAGAATTAACAAGATTGAGGAATTCAATCATGCCAAAATCTCAATATGCATGCCACAGTTTGCAACTTTGTATCAGGAACAAGATTATTAATATGTCTCGATCACTGCAAAAAGTAAGAACCAGAATATATCTGAAGTGGGTCTATAGGACTGTGTTATTTGTCTAGAGACAGACCATATTTAATATAGGAAGGCTAGCTGCTAGTAGCTCTTATTTCATTGAAATTCAAATCATCAAAAGCTAGTGGACAGAAAGGAGAGAGAGAGGGGCAACATACCCATTTAGTTGATTCTTAAGAAACATCTTCAATGTTGCTGTGTGGAGTGGTAATTGATATTATGTCCAAATATGAAGAGCCTAAATTTTTTAAAAAAAAGCACATATTTTAACAAAGCTAAATGTCTGAAATACATCAGCAGTGGATTCACAGAAAAAAAATTAAGAAATTACCTACTGGCCCAACTCTTGAAAAGCATCCTTAAACGGCAAAGCTGACAGTAACATGTCGCAAGTCGAGTTCCACCGTGTGGCAACATCAAGTGAAGGGCGACTTCCACAATTTATCCATAAGTCTGCAATTATTTCCTCAAACTTCTCATTCCTAGATGGTGAACCCTTGATGTATTTGACACTATCCCTTATATTCTCGATGACACCATCAATTTGTTGTAGTCCATCTTTAACAATGAGATTAATTACGTGAGCAGCACATCTCACATGAAAGATGTCACCACTAGAATGCAGCATATGCATCTTTACCAAATGTCCTTGTAGGAAGTCCATCATTGATTTGTTAACACTCGCATTATCTAGTGTAATGCTACACAGTTTGTCCTCAATATTGTAAAACCGTATAGTCTTTAACATTACGCTATAAATATTGAGACCATCATGTGGTGTTTTGATCCAACTAAATCTGATTATTTTCTTTTGGACCTTCCAGTTGGCATCGATGTAATGTCAAGTTACACAAATGTAGCTAGTTATATGATTACAAGTCCAGATATCAGCCGTTAATGAGAATCTACAATTGGAATCCTGAAATTCATCTCTGAGTGATCTCTGAGTGTTACCCTATGGTTCTTGAAAGCTTCTATACAATTCTGCTTAATTGTAGTCCTACAAACAGACTCAGCAAGTGAATTCAAACTGGTTGAATAACTACGAAATCCTTCATACTCAACAAAAGAGAAAGGGAGTTCATGAAGAACTATCAATCTAACAAGCTCAGCTCTAGTTTTCTTTGGATCAAACTTCCAGTTGAAAAGAAGGGCTGCCTCTGTAGATGGTACAGAAGATTCCAATTTCTCAACCATATCAACCATTTTAAGCCTAGGTTCAGATATGGCCAAATCCCTACGCATGTGACTATTTCCAGAGTTGCGTGCTGCAGAAAATACCTCATTACAGTGCTTGCATCGAGCTTCTACAACCTTTCCTTGGCGATAAATTGGCTCCACATCAATCCAAATATCAGATCTCAACTTGCGTGGTTTACTGTGTGCTAAAGTGGAATCGGTATCATTAATGTAAAAGAAAATTCAGATTATCATAATTACATTTAAGAAAGAAATCATGTGCTGAAATGATAACACAAGTATTGTTAAACAAATACATAAGAACAGAAATCCATGGCAATTACCAGAAGGGGGGATGCAACACGGGGTGAGGATGACAATACCAGAGGGGTCCTTGGACTGCGTGAAGACCTCTGCCTAATCACCACAGGAGACACCATAAACCTTAATATTGGAGACCTTGTCACAATGGGAGACCTTGTAACCATGGGAGACCTTGTCACCATTGGAGGCTTAAATCTCTTTGCAGCTTGTTGTTTTTGTTGATTTTTTTCTGAAGGCCTCCTCTTCAG
The DNA here is from genome assembly GCA_038087645.1 of Saccharum hybrid cultivar R570. Taxonomy (NCBI): domain Eukaryota; kingdom Viridiplantae; phylum Streptophyta; class Magnoliopsida; order Poales; family Poaceae; genus Saccharum; species Saccharum hybrid cultivar. The sequence goes on along the minus strand of JAQSUU010000190.1, from coordinate 3,074,358 downwards.
TGGAGATGTTGAAGGCGAGTTCCGTTGATTTGCTGATGTAGAAGCCTTTGAACTTTTATACTTTGTGTTGGAAGAGCTAACCAATGCTGATTTGTTTGAAGAACCCCCACCTTCTTGTTCAGACTGTGATATGGTTGTCATTGTTGCCATGGTAACAGGGCTGAAGTATAAAAAGAAACAATATTAGTCATCTAAGAACCAAGAGTCAACACAAGGCAACTTTTTTCCAATCTAAAATCCGTCTACAGCCTAAATGGAGAGGTGGCGGGAGAGGCAACACTAATCTTACTGTGGGGGCAAGACGTGGAGGAGCGACGACGACCTGATGGTGCGCGAGCCTGGTGGATAAGGGCTTTGCTGCTCTCCTGCTACAGAATGGGGTTGGGGCAGGGTAGGAGCCTTTGACTTTTGTGCTGCAGCGAAGTACGTTTGTTGATCCTTCGATGAAGGCCTTTGACGCTTTGTGATGGAAGAGCTAACCAATGTTGATTTCTTTGAAGAAGCCCCAACTTCTTGTTCAGACTGTGATATTGCTGTCATTTTAACAGAGCTAAAGTATAAAAGGAGACAATATCAGTCATTAATGAAATAGCTAATGCAATGCTACAAGGAAAAGGGGCAGGTCCATAAAAACAAGTGATAAGAGAAAAGCAACATGTCATTGTGAAATAATGTTATGCGAATGGAACCTTCAGGTTTCCAAGGAAGGCTAAGCAGATATGTTGATTACTAGTATGAATTTAAAAAGCATGCAGTATAAATTATAACTTGACAAAAATTGTAACAAATTGTGAAAGATGTAGTTCTAATTAATATAATAGAAATTGTGAAAGGTAGAGACTATTTATTGGAACTATATTCATAGCATGATGGTCCAAAGGCAGATAGCAGGTGATCCTTCTCTGTCAGACTATTTTGTCAACTAAAACTAGCACGTTGATACAACATAAGCATCCAAATTCCTTGGTCCACATAGAATGAGGCCAAACAAATACTAGTATACGTGCTCCACACATCTGTTGCAAAAGAGAAGGACATCTCGCCTAGGATGATTCAACTTTGCAAAGAAAAACAGGAGAAAATAAATCGGTCCCGTCAACATGTGCAGCAAACAAACGGTTCCTTTCTTTAGCACAACTTGGCAGCACTTTCACACACACTGACACTGCTTATCGAGTTATCATCAACACGAAACCCGACCACGGTAGAGTACAATCTGAGGAAAAACGTACCATGTGGATGGCCGCGCCGGTGAGCTGAAGGTGTGGGCGTCAGGTGGATCTGGGCTGTGCTGCCCTCCTGCTGCAGAATGAGGTTGGGGAGGGGAGGAGCCAACATCGACCACGGGGGCAGACTGGAGACGTCGATCCAGAGCTCCTTGAGGTAGGGCGGCAGCCATGGCAGCTGGCGGTGCTCACCAAAAAAACAAGAAGATCAAGAAGATTAGAAGAACAAGAAGGAAGGGAGAAGGAGAACGAGTTGCTGATGAGTGGTTCTCACCGGAGGGATGCCAATCGCAGTCGCCACTCCGGTCGATGCTTCCCGTGGCGGCGCTCGAGCACGAGTCTGCTCGCTCCTGCGGCGGATGCGGCGCCGATGCTTCCCACGGTCCACGGATGAAGCAGGTCTGGCAGGCCGTTGCAGACTGATGCAGGCGGCCCGTTCTAGTCTCTTGGGCTTTGCAGGCTTGCCTGCCTAGGCCCGCATCACTTAAAGCAGGAGCCCGCAGTGTCCACAAGGGCTGTTTTCGCAGGCGAGCCGAGCAGGCTGGTAGGTCGGCCCGCACCTGCTTGCATCCCTACGACGGCGGTGCCGCCACGGTCTCCAGGCTCTGGTGGATGGCATGGGAGGCACCGGCGAGCTGCAGCGCGAGCAGCAGCCCCGCCCATGGCGCGAGGACCCGCTGCCGAGGCCCCATTGCGTTTCGAGGATGCGGCAGCAGGAAGAGGGGGAAATGGGACGGTTTTGGACGATGGATGGTGAGAAGACCAGGCAGGGTCGGGGGTTTTTATAGGAAAAAACTACACGTACGTGCGTGCACGAGTCTTGGATTTTTATAGACACGTTACCCCGAGTCCAGTTCCAAGGAAAGTGCAGTGAGTATATTTGGAAAACGCGTGGAAATAAGATGAAGCACAAGAGTGCCACTTGCTGTATGCGTCCTTAAACACTCCGAAGCCGCACAGCTTCTGCCCGTCGATGCTGTACGCTGGATCGAACAGCTCTGGCTTCTCCAGGCTCGATGCCTCGAAGATCACCTCCATACGTCTGCCTGCCATACCAGATTTCGGTCATGAACACGGTGCAGCGTACTTGATGTAAGAGTAAGAATGTTGTAAAAACGCGTTGCCATCCTTTCCATCTCTCTTTCTCTCGTAATCAATGCAGTACATGAAAGTAGAACATATAGAGAAAGTAGGATAACATGTAGACACAAAATCGGGAAACTATTTTTTATTCTCCAAATATTAGTGATTAACAATAGCTCCCACCTATATAGTATGTAAGTCCTGCCAAGATTTAAAAGTTGGGTAAGTACCCCCACATAAGTCCATACGTTTTACAACCACACTACTCCTTGGGTGATTACCATGATATGCACGTGCCTCGTTAAAATCTCCAACCCAAAACCCTAGTTATGGAAGAAAAGAGTGCATCGTATTCGTTTATTGTATTACGCATGTTGCGTCATTAAAAGCGTTTTGTTACGGTACTCCTAAAGAACGATGAGTCGTTTATTTTATTATATTGAAGGGATAGAATCATATATTACTGCCTACAAGGTAATAGTTATATGAAATATATATTTATTTAATTTTTAATTTCATAAAATAGGATAAATAAGAAAAGTTTTAGATATATAAACATTTTTTATCTAATTGATGCATATGTGATCTATTATATATGGTTAACCTTTTTCTTTTTGTAACTCTAGATATGAACGTAGTTTAATTAGCATAAACTATTTATTTTTCGGAAGGGCTAGCGCTTGGACGTCCGGGCGCTGCTCTAGCACCTGCGCCTGCATCGTATCCCATGCCCCGCGCCCCGCATTGCATCCCATGCCCCATGCCCCGCATCGCATCCCACGCTAGTGCCTGCGTCAGAACATAGCACGCTCGACGACCCCTACCCCAACGCCAACGCCAACACCAACACTGAGGCGAGATGGAGAGAAGGAAATGGAGGGGAGGGAGAGAAGAGGAGAGGACGAGGCGCGCTGAGCGAGGTAGGAGCCGAAGCCCTTCCCGGACCGTTGTCCGCCAGACACCAGAGCCATTGCAACTTGTGCAGCACCCGATCTACTTTTGAAACATTTTGCAACATACGTCTGTAGACAGATAAAGCACTTGAAACATGCATCTGAAACATTTTCAAAAACACCTGAAAACACATGAAAAACCATTCAAATATGCAACATCCAGATAAAATATTTATAACATGTGTATGAAACATATGTAACATCCAAATAAACACACTTGCAACATACATCTAAAAAATAGATGAAACATTTGGAACATACACTTGCAACATACGTGTATAACCACTGCAAAATGTGCAACATCCCAATCTACTTTTGCAACATCCAGATGAATACAGATGAAACTTCCAAATAAAACATCTAAAACACTATGTTGCAACATGCACTTTTAGTGTAACGTGACCTTGCAGCTTGAAGGAATGGAGGCTTGTCGTGCCGTCGGCGGCGGCACATGGAGCTCACAGGAGCAGTGCGCGCGGGGGACACTTGCCAGCGGAACAGAGGCAGCGGCAGCACCTTCGACACAGCGGGGAATATGACACAGCGCCTATTCTATGTTGTAAGGGGCCCTCTGAGGCAATAGCAGAATGTGAGCCTTTATAGGGAAGTCACTTAGTTAGGGCAGAGTGCAGGGGCGGGGCCGGGTCACAGCGCAGCGTGACATGGGATAGGGGCGCCACATGGCAGCGAGGCTGATTGGGGCAGCGGACGACACGACTTACCATGACTAGCGAAGCGAGTCGGGAGTTGGGGATTTCTCGACTGTCGTGGTGTAGAGATGAAAGAGAGAGCGTAGATAGAGCAGACCCTTCGTTGGCTGTTGGGCCGATCGCCGTGCTGGTCCAGGTACAGGGCGTTCGGACGAACATGCCCGGACATACGTCCTCACCACAGTATTATCATTTATTTTTTATGCATGTCGACAACTTTATGAGCAACGACACGCACATAAAACTTTAGGCACCAATGTTAAATTTTACAACAGCTACGTGTTCTATTATGCCAGTCTCAATGGGAGTTTTATGCCACAGTTTTCAACACATATATTTTAGAAACAGTGCAGAAAAGTTTTATTCCCATGAAACTCTCTCTACTCACATGAAACTTTTATCATTTCTCTTCCTTAATACAGTGTCATGTTAGCATATTTAATGCTCGTAACACAATTTTAATCGAGTAACATAATGTATACACTCAATTATATAATGTGTTAGAGTGCAACATGTTTTACAATGCCAAAGTTTACAGATCAATTAACATGTTAACTGTTGATATTTTTCGATTCATGTTGTGTAATTCCGTGTTAGCTAGCTTGTTAGGTTCTGATCTTTTTCATGCATGTACATGTTTTAGTAATGTTGTATGCATGATGAACCAATCGGCGTGCCGCGTGCACGCTAACAAAACCATGCGGCGCGGCCCTTGATGCATTGTACGCCGCTCACAAATAAAGAAAGATATAAGGCCCTCGCTCCTGTGTTATCCCGTAATTACGGGATTAGGATTTGTTTATTCTTTTTTAGTCACTTATCTACATCTATCTATATATAGATATATCATGTATATAGTATAGTATAGTATATTATTATTATTATTATTATTATTATTATTATTATTATTATTATTATTATTATTATTATTATTATTATTATTATTATTATACCTTTCAATGTGGTGACTCCTGAAACACTGTTCATAGCATCCTTTCCCTCTCACAGATCACTATTCATCCACAGTAACCTGCAGTAACGGCTCCCTTGTGCAGTGCCACCCCATGTCTACAGTGCAGATCCCGTGTACAGATCCCCTTTGTCACGCTCCGTGCATGACCTTATAGGAGGAGTGGTTGACAGCGCTGCACCCATTAGATTGTGCGGAGGAACCCCCGAGCCTTGGATGCTCGGGACACCTGCTTCCAGCCCGGGCTCTCAGCGGCGTTGGAGGCCGGGCCAAGGATCGGGCTCAGGCTCCTGTCGATTGGAAGCCTGAGGCTCGGATGAGCCCCCAGGCCCCGAGCAGAGGAGGGCCTGCTCAGGCTCGACCCAATCCTTAGCCAGAAGGTGTGTGCGAGCGCACCTGAGGGGTGTAGCCCCCGGGCGATCCTAGAGGGATGGGTCGAGGGGTCCTTTGGTCGGGAACTTCTTGTCTCATGAGTTTAACATACTCCTATGTTAGAATCTCGTTAATTTATAAACTATATTTTTTAAAAAAATTTCATCCAAAACCATAACATCATAACATCATCTAATTTATTTTCTCATGAAACTTCTCAAGTGACAAAACATGACCAGTCCGACGGCTCTAGTAAGGCCCACACTAATCATAGGGAGGTTTTCTATTCGGCAAAGTCCTCCGGCACGGCTGGTTACGTCCCATTTATTAGGTGAAAAAACCTGCGGTCAGGCTCTCTAGACACGCAAGGCATGTTGAGGTCGTGCCAGCACGGCACACAGGTCTTTACTCTGGTATAAACACGGCACGTACCACGTCGGTACGTCTTCCTATCGCCGGCCTAGGTACGTCTCTCAAAATATTTTTACTAGTATTTTTTATTTGTGATATAAAAAAATATTTTGTATGTAATGTTTTCACGAAAGCTTTAATATTTTATATAATCTATTCAAAATTAGATGGATGTAGTACAGTAAATATATGGAAATCATATTGTAGCACTGTAGAAGTCCTTACGTGTCATTTTCGTGTTGTCTTGATCCAAACATAGTCCAAAATGTGAGCCGAACCACACAGCCCATGGTGCCGAGATTCTAGACATAGCACGCCCCTTGCCTTCGGTCGTACCAGCACGATTTAAATATTTCGTGACATACCATGCTTCAGGCTATCCTAAAAGATCCTGCCACGATTATATATGGGCATGCAGCCCGAGCCCGTCAACCCTGCACGAGGCCCTTTTTTTTTTGACCTACCCAAGCACGGCCCGGCCCGGTGGCCCGGGCTGGCACGGCCCGATGCACAGGGCCGTGCCTGGGCCGCTTCTCAGGCACGTCGAGCGACACGGCCTAGCCCGGTAAATGGCAAAAGGCCCGGTGAGGAAGGCCCAAGCAGCAGCAAGCCAACAGCCCACAGGCCACAGCCTAGCACCTAGGCACTGAGGCACCTCGGCCTACTCCCGTAAAAGGCCACAGGCCACAGCGCCTCCTCCCTGAACCCCCTCCCCCACGCCACGCACTCGGCTCCTCGTCTTCTCTGCGCTCTCGCTCGTGGGTCTGGGGCCGCCCTTGGAGCACGCGGCAGATCTGAGGCCGCTGCTGCCGGCCGTGGGCGGTGCCGATGCTCCATCTGCTCTCGCTCTCCTCACCTTCTCCCCCTCGCTCGCCTCGCGCAAGGGTAGCCAACGCCCATCAGCCCAACGGTCTCCACCACGCGGTCGGAGGCCGGTGACCCCCTCGTCCCCACACTCCCGAGCGCCATCACCGCCTCCGCGTCCTCTTCCACACGGTCGCACTTCCCGACGGCCGACGCCGTCGCCTCGAGCGCCACCGCGAATAGCGACCTCGTCCTCTCTCCCTTCCCCTGCTGAAGCAGGCCATGGGCCGGCCCGGCCTGCTAGATTGGACGTGATTTTTGGGCCGGCCCGGCACGAAAAGCAGCTCGTAGGGCCATGCCTGGGCCGTCGGCCAAGCAAAAAGCCCAGGTCGGCACGGCGAGCCCTGTATGGCCAGCCCGGTCGGTTGCCCATCTATAGCCACGATTCGTCCTCAAGTGGCACAACCGAAGTCCTAGCTCTACTCATAAGCATCTCCTTTATTTTGAACGCCTCTGTATTACAAGAAATCAGGGAAACAAGCCTAAAACCTGGATTGTTATTGAAAGAAGTCACGCCTTTGTTCACTCTTCACAAATAGTACCAATTATTATTTGCTACGAGCCTAGTACAAGACTGAAGAATGCACTCTGGTTGGATCACTTGATGAGGTCGGTGATGGCAATGCACAGCACCGTGATCTGCTCGGCGTACTCTCCGCGCCGTGTGAGCAGCGACGGGATCCCGGCCTCGGCGAAGACGGCGTCGCACCGTCGCGCCAACGCGATGCCCTCCACAGCCATCTCTTTCGCCGGCGCGTACAGACGCGCGTCGATCTCGTCGTGCGTCCCCGCGAACGCGAGCTCCATGTCGAAGTAGAGCCTGCGGCACTGCCCCAGCGCCGCCCTTGCCTTCGCGTCGTCCGCGCCCGTGCCCGGCGGCCTGGCCAGCAGCGCATCCGCTTCGCGGACTGCACCACCGGCGTTGTTGACGCCGAGGTTGGCCGCCACCTTGGCCAGGCCCCAGGTGTCCGCGCCAGGGCTGCCGCGGTGCTTGCTCAGCTCCGACACGCAGAAGCCGTAGTCGATGCGGACGTCGATGGCGGCCGCTGCCTTGCACGTCGTTTCAACGGTAGCGTCGGCCGCGAGGAGCGTGGCGAGGGCCGCGGTGGCCACCAAGAGGGCCTTCCACGGACTCATCTTGCAGGTGGCGGTGCGCGGTGGCGGTGGCGGTGGCGGTGGCGGTGGCGGTGGCAGGGCGGTGGCGGTGCGGTGTTAGTTTCTTGATGGACTGCAATCTGCTATGTGCAGCCGTAGGCGTCAGTTCTTATTGGGATTTGAGAGAGCGCGTGGTACTCAGGAGTCAGGAATGCGAGCGTATTGCGATGCGTTTTAGGCACTCATCAATTTGACATTACTGCATTAACTTCTTTAGCATCCTGCTTTTTGGCGCCTCTTTGTCTTCTCCTGAGTCCAAGGAATAGTCCGTGACTGAAAAAATTTTAGGTGTCACGTCGAAGATTTTATGAAATATCGGAAGGGTTTTCGAATACTAATTAAAAAACTAATTACATAACTCGTCTGAAAACCGCGAGACGAATTTATTAAGCCTAATTAAGCCGTCATTAGCACATGTGTTATTGTAGCACTTAAGGCTAATCATAAACTAATTAGGCTTAAAAGATTCGTCTCGTGGTTTCCAACCAAACTGTGCAATTAGTTTTTTTATCTACATTTAGTACTTTATGCATGTGTCAAAACATTCGATGTGATAAGGTAAAAAAAAATTAAGTGAGAACTAAACACAGTCTAAAAAGGTGGAACAGTTGGAGCCTTGGGGCGCCTAAGATTGGCACATATGAAAAAGTAAAATGGCATATTATAACAAATTATGAGGTTTTGGTTTTTCTAGATACATGACTTTTGTTATGTACTTAGATATACAGTATGTCTAGATACATAATAAAAGCAATATATTTAGAAAAGTCAAAATGTTTTATAATTTAGAACGGAAGGAGTAATTTATATCTATATTTATACAAAATATAATCATCTCTCTTTTCTTCTCTTCCAATATTAAAAGTAATAGTTATCTATCTCGTAATAAATGCACTTCTAGTATTTAAAATTTATCAGAAAATAAGTAAGTATGTTATGTACTACCTAACTTAAGTAGTCATTTTGGCTTTCTCTATTCACATGATGCAAATATGTTGGGACAATTTTAATATGAAAATATGTATAGGTATTTTTTCTAGTATCATTAATCTCTCCAACAAAACATAAAAGTGTATTTATTTTGGGACGGATTGAATAAGTTTCTTCTTCCTTAGCTTCTAGAAGTACTCTCTTTGTCTTATAAAGAGTGTTATTCTCACTTTTTGAGAAGCTAAACATTTTTAACTTTGATAAAATACATACAAGAAAATATTAATATTTATGATACATAATTAGTATCATTAGATAAACTTATTTAGAAAACTATGTTGTTGTAATTTTTTTTATAAACCTAGTTAAGTTTTAAAAAAACTGAAAAAAGTCTAATTGACCCCCCACTATTGGGGTAGTCTAGTTTACCCCCCTCAACTATGAAACGGTCTAATTTACCCCCTGAACTTTGCAACACCGGCCAAATCACCCTCTCGAGCGGTTTTAGACGGTGGTTGCTACAGTAACAAAGGTTTGCTACAGTAACAGTGGTTTTGTCCTTTTCTTTTTTTTATTTATTTCGTCTGAATCTTTGAAAAATCATAGTAAATCATAAAAAAATCATAAAATGGAAAATCTAATTTCGTTGGACTCCACATGAGTAGATCTACACAGTGAACATATAATATAGTATGCTTTAGTACAATGTTTTTGTTGTATGAATTATTCAAATTAATTATAAAAAAAATAGATCAAAATTTACAGCAAAAACTTTGTACTAAAGCATACTATATTATATGTTCACTGTGTAGATCTACTTATGTGGAGTCCAACAAAATTGGATTTTTCATTTTATGATTTTTTTATGATTTACTATGATTTTTCAAAGATTCAGACGAAATAAATAAAAAAGAAAAGGATAAAACCACGGTTACTGTAGCAAAACCGTTGATACTGTAGCAAAACCACCGACTAAAACTGCTCGAGAGAGTGATTTAGCCAGTTTTGCAAAGTTCAGGGAGTAAATTAGACCGTTTCATAGTTGAGAGGGTAAACTAGACCACTCCAATAGTTGAGGGATCAAGTTGACTTTTTTCTAAAAAGAATTTGACCAGCACACGTCTCGTAATGATATTTTTCTAGAGTGAGGGATCTATACGTGCTGGTGCGTCTCGCCCTCCCGTCTCCGCATCAAATCGACCGTCGCTCCCCTCGGTAATTTCCACCTTGTGTCAGAGTCTTCTCCAGCAGACAACGCAATCTACTTGAACAAGCTAAGAATAGCGTGGCAGTGTGGCGTCGCGTAATGAGATGTACGCCCATGATAATGTTGTTATACCCATCGGGTACGACAGGTACGGGTGTGGGTGTATATTACTCGTACCCGTCTACTCGCAGGTAAAAAACACCCGCAGAAAGAATCCGTCACCCTCATCATTTTAGCCCATATAACCCATGAATTTAGCTCAAATCTAACTAAACCCTTCTAGTATATATATTCTTGAACCTTCCTCAAACCCTAGCCCTCGTGTGAATGTTAGTTGTAACTTGTTGGAAGCTTGGAATGATTTATTTTTGCATGTGAATATTTTAATATTTATATGTAATTCTCGGGTATTCTATCGGGTGCGGGTTACCCGTCAGATAAAATTTACCCGCGCGGGTGCGGGTATGGGAGCATTTTCTTACCCGTGTGCGGGTGCGGGTAACCCGACAGGTACAATTTAGACTTGGCGGGTGTGGGTACGGGTGCGGGTGGCCACTGCCCGTCCGGTATGTACCGTTGCCATCTTAATTCACGATGGTCGATGGCCGCTTGCCAGGAAGCCCCCGTACCGTCATCTGGCCATGCTGTTGCAGTACGCAACTACGAACCGGAATTCGTCGAAAAAAAAAACCTATCAACCGGAATATAATTGGTATACATGGAAGTATGGAACATGATGCCGGACAATTGTTGCCTCAGACCCTCAGCGTCAGTGCCTCAATCGCTACAAAGTGCAGTTGTCTCTCACGCTGTCCAGTCCTGCCACACCATGGTCACCCGCGCTGAGTCTGTGCGTTTAGTTCTGGGATGAAAATGCGTTTCTAGACGATTTTGTTAATAGCAAACGTGAATATTTCCTGTGAACTGATCATACGTCAGTTGATTAGGTTTCTTGCAGTGAAACCCGTCCATTCGGGTTTAAGTCATTAACTTGGCATGGGTGTTTGTATTTTCCTAGATTTATTATATGATTTAACGGCGTTATGCTTTCAGTGGTAGGCGACGTCCCCGTCGACAGCGAGGCTCCAGTGGTGACTTCATGAATTTCAAGATCTACCAACTCAGTCCTTCAGAGGTGCTCCTAGAGGTAAAGTTTACGTACGTGTGTTCATAAGGGCAAGTGCCGTATGTTATGGCCATCTACGTTGTACTGTGTAGTTCACAAAAAAAAAGGTGAATATTTTCTAGAAAATACTATAGATCCATCAATGATTATCACTAGAATTTATCAGATTGATTGAAAATTTATAGTATTTATTACCTTTGTCTAGTGGTGGTCTAATAATAATGAATGCATGGTGTCTTAAATAAGAGCCTCTAAATCTTCGACTAATAATAGTAGTAAGATACGTACTAAGGGAGTGTTTGGTTCCACCTTTTAAACTTTAGTTGCCGTCTTATCGGATGTTTGGACACATGCATAGAGTATTAAATATAAACTATTTACGAAACTAAATGCATAGATTGAGACTGTTTTGCAAGACGATTTTTTAAGCCTAATTAGTCCATGATTTGACAATGTGGTGTTACAGTAAATATGTGCTAATGACGGATTAATTAGACTTAATAAATTTGTCTCGAGGATTACCGACGGATTCTGTAATTTATTTTTTTATTAGTATCTGAACACCTCATACGACATCCCCATGTGACACCTCCTAAACTTTAGTTACCGGATCCAAACACAACCTAAGATTGGTGGTTAACGACATAAAGCTAAGAATTAAGGAATAATTTCTACAGCATATCTTATAATCTTAAATCTTACTGGATTCAATCTCAACATGCAATCAGCAGTCATTTATAGCCCACTAGTATTTACAATTATGATCATGCATCAGCAAAACACATCATCCACTAACACACATTTAGTTATTTACATCAACAAGCAACGTCATCTACTAACATTAATTTATAATTGTGTCGAGTACCTGAGTTAGGGGTACCCAAAACCGGCGATTAAAAGAAGCAAACCCCCGAGAAATCCGCGCCCCGAAACCCTTTAAGAAATCATACCAAAACTCCACCTACACGAATACACCAAGCTCGGTCTGCATCTGCGCCGCCACGCCAGGCACCCTCGACTGCGTTCCAACTCGCACGAGGCTCGCTCGACTGTAAGCCTCGACCCCGGTTAATCTCCGACTCGCACGACTCAGGGTCGAGTCGGTCGACCACCCCTTTCTCTCAGTCACCTACCCGCTGACAAAAGCATTTAATGCCACCACTTCCACCTACGTGGCTACAGCGCCATAGGCATGGGAGCAACACCCTCGTCAGATCCTACTTTTTACTGCCCATCCCGGGATGGGCAATGAAAAGTAGCCGATATTCACGCCATGACTAGCACTGTCCGACCATCATGCCCCGGGATTTCTAGGGCTCGGCCTTATCCACCTCTCGTCGACCCCCCTCATCCACGTCCCGACCCGGCCTCAACCGCCATCTGTCAGCAAAGGGACCACGTCCGTACGACGACCACAGGAAACTACACATCTTCAACAGCACCCAGGATGTATCACCGTCCCATCGTCAACAACCACCCCGTCGTCCCGGGGATGGACGGCCATCACCAGAGCACGTCGCTACAGCAACATCCACAGCGCCTGCCGAACCTTCACCTCTAAGGCACCGCCTTAGGGTTTTAGGAACCTCTTGGCCTTCACTTACCCTATAAAAGGGAAGGCAGGGGACTCTCAGGAGACGATAACGATAGACGACGAAGACAGACGTTTTTCCTCCACTTCTGAGATCAACATCTCAAGCAATACACCCCTTTTACCTTTTACTTGAGACTTGGGACCGGCTCCCTTTCTCGCAGCTTGTAACCCCTACGCAAGCACTTAGGTGCAAGAAAATACAACACTCCCCCCACTAGACGTAGGGCCTTCTTTGGCCGAACCAGGATAAACCCCCGTTTATTCTCTTTCCATCACCATCCGAATTAGGGAGCGCGCAACACACATTTACTCATTGGTCTAGGGCCCTCCCGGGTCCGAACACTGACAGTTGGCGCACCAGGTAGGGGTCCGCTGCGTGCCAACATCGTTTTCCCACCATTTTTTGGATGGCTGACCCCGAACATCCACTTCCATTGGCCGCGGTGATCTAGTTTGGGAGTTTGGAGTTCATGTCCCGTGGCTACGGCTACGACATGGTCCTCCTCCTGCCCAGGCACCTGACTGACCACGACCATGAGCTCTCCCAGCCTGGGGGAGCTCTACGCTGGTACCACCGTTCTCGCCAGGCTCGTGCAGCCAAGCGACGTCGTGGCCATCATAGTTACCACCATCGCCTTGCAGAGGGTCACGGTGTGCCCCGTTCCGGTGCTCCTTAGCTAGACGTCGACACAGAGTCTCTCATTGAGGACCTACGTAGGACGAGCTTGGCGGCTGGTAAGATGCCGGTAGGGCACCCTGTCATCCCATCGCCCGGCGTGGCGCCGCCTCCAACCGAAGCAAGATCGATTTCCCCGGCAGCAGGGACAATACCGCCGTGGGCATTTCAATATGGGCTGAACACGGCTGCCTAGGGGTATGCTTCCTCCACAAACACCAGCATGGGCGTTTACAATGAGCTCCCTAGGCACCATTTATGTTCCGCCCTCGACCTAGTGGCATCCACGCCAGCTTCCGAGTACTTGGACTCTACGGAGACCCCGGGTATGGAGCTTCGTGCAAACGCCTTGCGCCACTATGGCTCCACGGATCGAGGACCCCATAAACATCCATCATACTACTATTTCGGCGCCCTCGACTCCGACTCTGCCGATGATAGCTATGAACCGACTCGCGAGTGTTTCTAAATTAATGGGGCCATCGCGTCGAATTCAGAAGCAGAGGCGGCTGCTGGAGAAAGGAACGCCACCCCACCTCATGCTGCGCACCCTGGCGACGATGCCCGACTTCTCAAAGCAGACTAGGGAGTGCAACTCCAACAGATCCAAGAACTACAGGCCAAGCTCGACAAGGAGTGAGAGCGCCTGCGCCTACTGCAGCAGACCCTCGAGCGGGAGCACGCGGTACGCACGCATGGCGGAGGTGCTCGAGAAAGAGCTCGCGATGTCAATCATCATGTCATTGAGGACAAGGCGGGCGAACCCCTAGTCTTCAATCGAGCTAGCCAGAACGTTGTCATTGCCGCCATGCTTCTCCGCAACATGCCTGAACCATCTACACCCGAGGCCCGCCGGGCCCGTGATGAGATTCGAGGTCTCCTCAAGCCTGCAGCCATGCAGCAAGCCGAGAGTTCCGACTCGAGGTGACGCGGGCTTGCCTCAGAGCAGCCTGTGGAGCCCTCCCAGCAGGAGAAAGAGGCCTCAGTTCATCCCGAGCCCGCCCCACGAGGGAACAAGGCAGCCTCTGTCCATGAATGTGTCGTCGACAACCACGAGCCCCGAGATGCCCGTAACGACATCAACGAACGCCGTAGGCGCAAGAGTGGTGATGGTGCAATTGAGGCTACCACGAGCACAAAGGCGGGCGTTACGACAGCTCGGAAGATCGTAGCCCGTCACCTGAGTCACTGGGCTCTCAGGTTTTCAGCAAGGCCATTCACGAAACACTACTTCCGGTTTGGTTTCACCCCCCAATGACTCTCACCAAGTATAATGGCGAGACCAAACCCAAACTTTGGCTCGCTGATTTCCGCTTGGCTTGTCAGTTGGGCGGGGCCACCGGTGACCGTGTCATTATTCAACAGCTTCCCTTGTTCCTATCGGACACCACTCGAGCATGGCTCGAGGACCTCCCACCTCGACAGATCCACGACTGGAACGACTTGGTGAAGGTGTTCGAGGGGAACTTCAAGGGGACCTATGTATGCCCCGGTAACTCTTGGGACCTCAGAAGCTATAAACAGAAGCCGGGCAAGTCCCTCCACGACTATATCCGATGTTCCTCCAAACAGCGCACTGAGCTTTCCAACATCACTGACTCCGACGTCATCATGGCTTTTCTCTCTGGAACCACTTGCAAGGAGTTGGTCAGGGAGTTGGGTCGCAACACCCCTGCCACTGCCAACGAGATGATGGACATCATCACCAGCTACGCCGCCGGTGAGGAAGCGGTTGGTGCCATCTTTGGCGGTGACTAGGACAAAAGGAAGCGCAAGGACGAGGATCTCGAGAGCTCCAACCGAGGCACCAAGAGGAACAACAGGAAGAAGAAGAACCAGCAGGGCAAACGAGAAGCCACGGTGGACGACCTTGTCGTCACTGTGGATCACAAGAAGCCTCGAGCCCCCCCCCCCCAACGGGGGCATCTTCGGCAAGATGCTCAAAGAACCATGTCCCTATCACAAGGGACCCACGAACCACAACCTCGAGGATTGCCACATGCTTCGGAGGTACTTTGAAAGCTTGGGCATCAAGAAGGACGACAAGAAGGAAGACCCCAAGGAGAAGGACGGCGATAAGGATGAGGGGTTTCTCGAGATCCACGACTGCTTTATGATCTTCGGGGGACCCTCGACGTGCCTCTCCACGCACTAGCAAAAGAGCGAGCGTCGAGAAATCTTCTCCGTGTAACTCGCAACCCCCCTCTTCCTCGATTGGTCCGGGACAGGGCTAGACAAAAAGCTCGTTAAGCTGGCTCGGTGTCTCGGTACAAAAGTGCTCCGATTAGACTCATTTATCTTTTAAAATGAAAATGACTTGTTTGGAACGACTTTCAACTTTGGCTCGGCTCGTTAGGCTTGGCTCGTTAGGCTCGTTGTGAAGTTGGGTCTTAAACAATACAGGAAATAATGATGAATAAGATTATACCAATTTCTAAAAAAGCTAAAAAAACTACGGTTGGCTCGATATCTAGCCCTAGTTCGGGACCACCATCACTTTCGACCGTGATGACCATCCGGACTATGTCCCTAATCCTGGGGTCTATCCGCTCGTTGTCGATCCCATCATCGCCAATACGCGCCTCACCAAGGTGCTCATGGACGGAGGCAGCATCCTCAACATCATCTACACCCAAACCCTCGACCTCCTGGGGATCAGGAGGACACAGCTCCAATCCAGCGTCGGGGGCTTCCACGTTGTCGTGCCAGGGAGATGGGCAGAGCCCGTAGGGTGCATCGACCTGGCCATCTGCTTTGGCACCCCCTCGAACTTTAGGAAAGAGACCCTCACTTTCGAAGTGGTTGGGTTCCACGGGACCTACCACGCCATCCTTGGGTGTCCCTACTACGCCAAGTTCATGGTAGTCCCCAACTACACCTACCTCAAGCTCAAGATGTCGGGCCCTAAGGGTGTCATCACCGTCGGACCTTCCTACGAGCACGCCTATGAGTGCGACGTAGAGTGCGTCGAGCACGGAGAGGCCATCACGGAGATGACAACCTTGGCTGCGGACCTCGATGGTCTCGCCAAGGAGATCCCTGACCCCAAACGCCACACCAGCAACTTTGAGCCCATAGAAGACGTCAAGCTCGTACCCCTCGACCCTACCAGCTCGGACGGGAGGGCGTTGAAGGTCAGCGCCACCCTCGACCCCAAATAGGAAGTAGTGCTCATCGACTTTCTCCGCGCAAATGCTAACGTATTCGCGTGGAGTCCCTCGGATATGCCGGGCATACCCAGGGAAGTCACCAAGCACGCCTTGGAGATCCGAGCCGGCTCCAAACCGGTGAAGCAACGCTTGCGCCGCTTCAACGAGGAGAAGCGTAAGGTCATCGGTGAGGAGATCCACAAGCTTTTGGAGGCCGGATTCATCAAGGAGGTTCATCATCCCGAGTGGTTAGCTAATCCTGTATTAGTTAAGACAAAAAGTGGGAAATGGAGGATGTGTGTAGACTATACTAGTTTAAACAAAGCATGTCCAAAAGTCCCTTTTTCTTTACCACGCATTGATCAAATCGTTGATTCTACTGCGGGATGTGAAACTCTATCGTTCCTAGATGCGTATTCCGGCTACCACCAAATTAAAATGAAGGAGTCTGACCAGCTTGCGACTTCATTCATCACTCCTTTCGGCATATATTGCTACGTTACTATGCCCTTCAGTCTCCGGAACGCAGGGGCTATGTACCAGCGATGCATGCAACACATTTTTGGGGAACACATCAGGCCAACCATCGAGGCCTATGTTGATGACATCATGGTCAAATCCAAGAGGGCCAGCAACTTGGTTGCTAACCTCGACACTGCGTTCAAATGCCTCAAAGCAAAGAATATCAAGCTCAACCCCGAGAAGTGTGTCTTCGGCGTTCCTCGAGGGATGCTCTTAGGATTGATCGTTTCTGAGCGTGGCATCGAGGCCAACCCAGAAAAAAAATCTCTACGATCACCAAAATGGGCCCCGTTCGAGATCTAAAGGGCGCACAGAAGGTCACGAGCTGCCTTGCGGCCCTCAGTCGCTTCATCTCATGCCTCGGCGAGAAAGCGCTCCCTCTGTATCATCTCCTAAACAAATTAGAACACTTCTCATGGACCCTTGAGGCTGAAGAAGCACTCACCAAGCTCAAAGCAACGTTGTCCAACCCTCTGATCCTTGTCCCTCCGACCACAGGAGAACCCCCTCCTGCTCTACGTTGCCGCAACAACACAGGTGGTCAGCACGGTCGTAGTCATCGAGAGGGCGAAAGAGGGACACACCTTACCAGTTCAGAGGCCAGTCTACTTCATCAGTGAGGTACTCTCGGAGACCAAGGTTTGCTACCCACAAATCCAAAAGCTTCTATACGCCATCGTGTTGTCACGACGCAAGCTCCAACACTACTTCAAGGGCCACTCGGTAACCGTGGTCTCTTCTTTCCCTTCGGGGGAGATAGTCCAAAACTGGGAAGCCTCGGGTAGGATAGCTAAGTGGGCGATTGAGCTCATGGGTGAGACCCTCTCTTATACACCGCGTAAAGCAATCAAATCCCAAGCGATGACAGATTTCCTGGCAAAATGGACCGATACCCAACTACCTCCAGTTCAGATTCAGGCCGAGCTATGGACCATGTACTTCGATGGGTCGCTGATGAAAATAGGAGCGGGTGCGGGCTTGCTCTTCATCTCGCCCCTCAGAGTTCACATGCGCTACGTGATCTGACTCCATTTCGCTGCCTCCAACAATGTCACTGAGTACGAGGCTCTCGTTACCGGCTTGCGCATCGCCATCGAGCTCAGGGTTCGACACCTCAATGTTCGTGGTGATTCCCAGCTCGTGATCGACCAGGTCATGAAGGACTCAAGCTGCCACGATCCTAAGATGGAAGCCTATTGCAAGGAAGTGCGGCACCTAGAGGACAAGTTCCATGGCCTCGAGCTTAACCATATCGTGCGGAGATATAATGAGGCTACCGACGAACTTGCAAAAATCGTGTCTGGTCAAACCATGGTTCCACCTAACGTTTTCTCAAGGGATCTTCACGAACCTTCCATCGACCTTGGAATGACATAGGGGGTCAATAACTCGCTCCTCGACTCCCCACCTGAGGCAGAAGCCCCCTCGACTGAGGCTGACGTCATGCAGACGGAAGACTCGCCACCACCAGCCGACCTTGAGTCTGACTACCGTATTCCATACCTCGATTATCTCATTTGAGGGGAACTCCCTTTGGACAAGACCAAGGCTCGATGGATCACTCATCGGGCCAAGACCTTTGTGATATACGGTAGCAGCAAGGAGCTTTATCGGCGTAGTCCAACGGGCATCCTACAGCGCTATATCACAACCGAGGAAGGCAGGAATCTGCTTAGAGATATACACTCAGGGGCTTACAGTCACCACGCAGCACCTCGAACCCTTGTCGGAAACGTGTTCTGACAAGGCTTCTATTGGCCAACCGCGGTCTCCGATGCCATTAAGCTGCTACGCTCCTGCAAAGGATGCTAATACTATACGAGGCAGACCCATCTCCCGGCTCATGCCCTGCAAACCATCCCCATTACATGGCCATTCGTCGTTTGGGGGCTCGACTTGGTCGGCCCCCTAAAGAGAACAACTAGGGACTTCACCCACTTGCTCGTCACCATCGACAAATTTTCCAAGTGGATCGAGGTCCGTCCCATTACCAGCATCAGGTCTGAGCAAGCCGTGCTATTCTTTACTAACATCATCCATCGCTTCAGGGTTCCCAACTGCATTATCACGGATAACGGCATCCAGTTCACCGGCAAAAGGTTTTTGGATTTCTGTGACAACCATCACATATGTGTGCTCTTGTCGGTCGTAGCTTATCCAAAGACAAATGACCAAGTAGAGCGTGCAAATGGCATGGTTTTATAAGGCCTAAAGCCGAGAATTTTTGACAAATTGAACAAACACGGCAAGAAATAGGCCGCCGAGCTCCCCTCGGTCCTATGAAGCCTGAGAACAACGCTGAGCCGAGCCACGGGGTTCACTCCATTTTTCTTAGTTTATGGGTCCAAGGTTGTACTTCCAACCGATTTGGAATATGGATCCCCAAGGCTGAAAGCCTATGACGAACAAAGCAATGATATAGCCAGAGAGGATGCCCTCGACCAGCTTGAGGAGGCTCGAGATATAGCCTTACTGCACTCCGCAAGATACCAGCAGAACCTTTGACGCTACCATGACAAGCACGTGCGCAATCGGGACCTACATGTTGGTGACTTGGTGCTTCGGCGAAGCTAAAGTAATAAGGGACGACACAAGCTCACCCCACCATGGGGCCCTTACATCATTACAGAGGTGCTGAAGCCCGGGACTTACAAGCTATCGAACGACAAGCGTGAAACCTTCACCAACACATGGAACATCGAACAGCTACGTTGCTTTTACCCCTAGAGCCTCAAGGCTTTGTAAATTTTCTCTCAGTTCCATGATTGAATAAAGAATACATCGGTGTTCAAAGCATTCTTTCATAAAAAATAGGTAGGCTCGACCCTGTTTTCACAGAGTCGAACCTCCCTCGGGGGCTGGCAAGGGGGAACCCCCTATGTCCCTAAAAACTCACATTTTTTCAAAAAACTTTTACATAATCAACGAGGCCGCAGGTGCAACCTAAGGTTCAAGGGCTGTCGAGCCGTGAGATCACCTACGCCTCCGGGCTACGGTACCTCCACTCACTCCCCAACGCCAAGGGGTGCAACCGCGTGCCAAGAAGACCTAGTAAAAGTTTGCGATTTCGAAAAACTCACGTCTAACGTTCCTATACGCTTTGATTCGAGTTCTTACATAGTCGACGAGGCCGCAAGACCATCTTAAGGATGAGGGGTAGTTGAACCATGAGACCACCTATGCCTACAGGCTACGGTATCTCCACTCACACCCTACGCCAAGGGGTGCGACCACGCGCCAAGAAGACCACGTAAGAACGTGATCTGAACAAAAAGGGAACAAAAGACTCGAACAAAAAAGGACATCTAGTACATATTTACATCTAAATGTTTTAAGGCCCCTAGGGCCACGATGGCACGAGTCTCAAATGATAACTAACTTGTTACACGGGCTTTCATGCCCAGGTTTGGCTCACAGGCCCTCATCGGCAGCAGGCAGGAGCACCTCATCCTCGAAAAGCCTAGCAAGACGACCCCTAGGTTCTTCCATAGCCTCGATCAGTCCTAGGCACGCCACCTCGTTCTCCTCTTCAGTCTTGGATGGATCGGATGTGAAGCCATCCGCGATGAGTCCCATATCATACTCGAACCTAGAGCGGACGACTGCTAGGGCCCTCTTTACTCTATGGTGCAGCGCGCCCCGCACCTTCTCGCGTACGAGGACGCCCAACTCCGTCACCTGGCGCACGAATGAGTTCCTTGGTGCGTCCTTCTCGGTGTCGGTGTCAGGCTCGACCCCCAGGTTGTCACACACCATAGTGATTGCACCCTAGAGCAGCTGGTTTCATTCGACCTTGGCCTCGAGGAGGGCTTGAAACGAGGTAGCCGTCGCCTGAGCCTCGCGCTGCTGTTTCTCTAGCTCTGAATCATGAGACCAAGTCAGCAAAAATATAAAAACTCTGACCTAAGATCAGAACAGGGTGAAAACTCACCCTCGGCATGGGTCTGCCAGCCCACGACCTCATCACGTAGCTCGTCACGCGCCTTCTCTGCCGTCTAAAGAGCCTCATCCTTGTCATAGATGGTCGCCCTCAGCATCTCGATCTATCGGCCGGTGCCCGAGAGAACCTCATCCCTATCTCGGATAGTCCCCTTCAACGTCACGACCTTGTTCTTCAGGGTCCCGACATGAGCGGACACTAGCCCGATCTAGACGTCGAGGGCATCGTGCTGGCCGCTGACAAGAGCGATGTCCTCCTCGAGCTCCTTCACGCGCGCTAATAGCGGCACAAGGCCCTCGCGAACTTTGGCCCCCTCTCGGGCCTTGGTCGCCTCTTCATGCGCTTTGGCCACAGCGTCCTGAGCCTGCCCTGCCACCTCCTTAAGCGTCGTGGTGATGACACAAAGCTCATCCGCCTCGGCGCTCTTCTTGGATAGCCGCCTGTTGGCCTCCTCGACCAGAGCCAATTGACGAGGAAGCGCCGCCCACACACCTCTCTCATGGCGGATGAATAATGACTTGTGGCGCGATTGCTCCTTGAGCTCCTGACCATGGCCAAACCCAAAGTCAGAACCAAGGGAAAAGGGGGGTATGAGCCAAATGAAGTATTAAAACAAACATGACTCACCTCGAAGGCCTCCGACATCTACCGTACCAAGGTATCCGCGACCATCCGTAGGGATTGCACGGAGTGCTTGCGGAGCCCCTCGATGTATTCCCAGTGCTGCACTTTGTCCTTAACGTCGAGGGCGAAGAAGGGCTCGGTGGTAGGATTAGCCGCAACCCTGAACTCGAGGGTCGACCGACCCCAGCGCGGGAGCATCTCCTCCGCTCGCACGAGCGCTAGTTCCGCGAAGTCAGGCCACCCAGCTAGCGCCTCCACCGTGTCACCGTCTGCGCCACAGAGGTCCCGGGCCGATCCGAGGTGTTGACCATCTCGACGTCCGCCTTCTGCTTCCCCATATCAGATGGGGGTCATCGAACGTAAGGTCGATCATGGCCGGCATCGGCCCTGGGGGCGGAACTGGCTCCCCGCTCGCTAGCGCCTCCGCCTGAGCGTCGGGCGGCAGCACGGCCGCCTCCCGCTCCGCCTCGCCCACTGGCCCCTCCAGCTGGCCCAGCTCATGCTGCTCCGCTTCCAGCTGCGGCTGCGATGGCCGCTCTTCCTGCCGTTGTTGCTGATGCTGTTGCGGCTCCTCCTCTTTCCCCACATCCCACGGGGTCTCCACCACGTTTCTTGTCTGTTCAGCACCCGCCTGCCCTGCGTCGCGGGCGGATGTTGCGGCCTCCCTGGCCTCAACGGTCTCCAGGGTCCTCGTGGTCGACCTCGGCTCTTGACCGTCACCTACAGACCGGCCGACCCCGGTAGCACCTGGGGCTGCCTCGACCGACTCAGATCGCTGAGCGGTGTCCCCAACTCTGGTGCCCCCCTCATTGCCCGCACCGGCCTTGATGATGGCTTCTTTCGCCTTAAGCCGTTCCATCACCACCTGGTACTTTGCGACCCAGGCGGCGTCATCTGCCGGTGTTAGCATTATCAGGGCGGCGCTGGCCTTGAGCGCCTTGGCAGGCATCATGACCGCAGGCTCCGCCTTGCGCTTATGGCTGCACAGCGAACTAGAACGTCAGAACAAGAAACAAAATAAACTTGTCCGAAAGACAAAGTGGAACACTTACCCGGACATGGGGATCAGAGGTTTAGTCCCTGGCCTCCCCGAGCCACCTGAGGCCCCCTGCGGTGGCCCCTCCGTCGAGCCTCTGATCGGCCTAGAACTCCTTAGAGCCCGGGTTGATGAGGCCCCTGGGGTACTCTGCGCCATTAGGGCCATCTGGCCTCGGGTCCTCATACCTGACGTCGACGCCTTGGCCTCAGGCATCGACATCGCCGCTCCACCCGCCAACAAGGTGCGCGGCGACCGGGCACGCGTGCGCGGCACCGCTGATGTCATCGGAGCAACCCCTGGCTCGGTGGATCTCCTTTCTGAAGACCCCTCGCGGGCCCTCCCTTCCGCTCGCTCCTCCTCCCCTTCGACAGACGCCGAGGCCACCCTCGACTCCTAGGAGGTCGACCCCCCATTGACGAGCCCCTACAGGTACCGTACGTCAGGAAGATGTGCGAGAAAATCCACGGTGTCGTACCATGACCCAGCGTCATCCTCCTCGCTGTCCCCATCCTCCTCCTCTGAGGCCGTCTCAGAGGACTCCTCTATAGGGAGACCCTCGATCCGTTGCTAGCGACAGTGTTTTAGTAATGCCTCGCGCTCGCGGATCTTCCTCTTACGCCGCATCTTCGCGGCGTCTTTTTCCTTCTTCTCCTAGGCCGCAAAAAGACACCTCACCTGTCAAGCAGTGCAATCCTCCAAGACCAGTGGCGGCGAATCCTTGACCACAGACAGATCCTGCACAAGAAACTCGATGAGTTAGATCTACGAGACCTAGGGAAGAAAGGGAACCTGACACCAGGAGGGCAACACTTACCAGAGGCTCGAATCCCTGGTTGGGCCGCATCGGGACTCTGTCAACATCCTCCTGCCTGAAGCTGCCCACCATCCACCGAGCGCGCCGAACAACCTCGTCGAGGGGGAGGGTCTTGTGTGACATCCGACTCCCCTCCAACGAGACACCCGGCGTCATCTCATCCAACTGAAGTCAGCGATGCATCAGTGGCAACACCCTCTGGCGGTGGAACACGGCGGCCACCATGCCTGCGGTCAGGCCACGCAGAGGGAGCGTTCTTAGTGCATCAAGGAGCGGCTGCAGCTTCGGCTTCTCCTCCTTGACGACGTCGTATGACCAGTTTTCCTTCCACGACATCAGGACCTCGCCAGAGAAGCTCGACAGGCGGCCGTCGTCATTGCGCAGGTAAAACCAGCCATCGTGCCACCCGTTGTTCGATGAGATGAGCTGAGCCGGGATGTAGAGGTCGCCTCGGCCTGCCCGTACTTGGAGAGTACCACTCCTGGTGTGCACCGCCCATCATACTCCCCTCTCGCCCGCCTTCTTGGCGAAGTGCTCCACCTAGAAGAGGTGGAGCCACAACTTCCAGTGGGGCTCCATCCCCAAGTACCCCTTGTAGACGGCCACAAAAATGGTGGCCTGCGAGACAGAGTTGGGGGCGAGGTGATGGAGCTCCACCCCATAATAATGCAGGATGGCCCGCATGAATCGGCTCAGCGGCATCCCAAGCCCTCTCTCATGGAAGGCGACGAAGCTCACCACGTAGCCCTCTGGTGGCGCCGGCTCCTGGTGGTTGGTCGGTGGCACCCTCCACTCCGGCAGGTCCCGGCTTGTCTTCAGTCACAGGAGACCGTCGCGCACAAGCTTCTGCAGCCTCCTCTCTGTCACCGAGGAACGGGTCCACGCCTCTACAGGGAGGACCTAGCTCTTTCCCGCCATGAGCGCAGGGGTTGGAATACGGTGGTGGCAGAGAAAGGATGGCGGCGACAGTGGAGAACGGCTGATGGAGGCAAAGGAAAGAGGAAGCGGTTGCAAAGGGCTAGGAAGGAACAAACAAAACCCTAGGCACCGTATTTATACCTCGGCGGAAGGCCAACGGGCGGATCCAGCGAAGAGGCAAGTAAAACTTCCGCATTTAATGCTCTTACCTAACCACCCCCTCGAAACCCACGCGTATAGGCACATGTCGACCGTTCGCTCGATAACCGCCTGCCACGCCGCCCACTACCGGGCCGTTTTTGCTTCCCTCCTAAAAAGACGCACCCCGACGGGCGGGAAGGAAGGCTTACGGACGGACACTTCTAGGTGAAGGAACCACAGGCTCCGAGCCCGCTATAAACCTCGAGGGTTCGAAAGCTGGCCCTCGACCAGGGTTCGATAGCTGCCCTCGAGTAAGCAGAGTAAGGGATGTCTGAGAGCGGACCCATACAAGGCCAGGGCTTAAGTCACTTTCTCGAGACGCCCTCAGACATATTCGAGGCTAAAGGAGAGGTCAACGATGGAATCCCCTCGGAGGGAGGCATCGAGCCCTCGGATCCTATCAAATGGAGCCGAGATCCATACGACAACTCTTTGGCACTTTTTGGAGAGTGCCTCCGCGGCCGCTAGCCGACCCCTATCGAATGGGGCACGGGCTCCCACTCGAATCTCCCGCTAATAGCTCATCGGAGATCATCGAAACTCGCCCATTGAGGGTAGTACGGCGTTCCCACCCCTCCTCCTTGCCTAAAGGATGCGCGAGGGTCGAACGATAAAGACAGACAAGACCCTGATCGACCTCGCGCGTGCAGAGCCTCGGGGGCTTGACCATGACCAACTAACCTCGATGAAAGAGGACCAAACGCACTTTGAGGGCTCAAACGCAGGAGCGTCCCATGATACAACATACTAAAGCCCTCGAAGGAGTCACCCACTCCTCCGAGGCCTCGGGGGCTACACCCGGCGGGTGCGCTCGCGCGCACCCACTGGAGAGCAACGACGCTACGACTCCGGTTCATAACTCATTGAGCCTCCGCACAAGTGTCCACACTCGCGCAGAAGCTCGGGGGCTACTGTCGAGTACCTGAGTTAGGGGTACCCAAAACCGGCGATTAAAAGAAGCAAACCCCCGAGGAATCCGCGCCCCAAAACCATTTAAGAAATCATACCAAAACTCCACCTACACGGATACACCAAGCTCGGTCTGCATCCGCGCCACCACACCAGGCACCCTCGACTGCGTTCCGACTCGCACGAGGCTCGCTCAACTGTAAGCCTCGACCCCAGAAAATCTCTGACTCGCACGACCCAGGGTCGAGTCGATCGACCCCCCCCTTCTCTCAGTCACCTATCCGCTGACAAAAGCATTTAATGCCACCACTTGCACCTACGTGGCTACAGCGCCATAGGCATGGGAGCAACACCCTCGTCAGATCCTACTTTTTACTGCCCATCCCGGAATGGGCAATGAAAAGTAGCCGCTATTCACGCCATGACTAGCACTGTCCGACCATCATGCCTCGGGATTTCTGGGGCTCGGCCTTATCCACCTCTCGTCGACCCCCTCATCCACGTCCTGACCCGGCCTCGACCGCTATCTGTCAGCAAAGGGACCACGTCTGTACGACGACCACAGGAAACTGCACGTCTTCAACAGCACCCAGGATGTATCACCATCCCATCGTCAACAACCACCACGTCATCCCTGGGATGGACGGCCATCACCAGAGCACGTCACTACAGCAACATCCACAGCGCCTGCCGAACCTTCACCTCTAAGGCACCGCCTTAGGGTTTTAGGAACCCCTCGGCCTTCACTTACCCTATAAAAGGGAAGGCAGGGGACTCTCAGGAGACGACAACGACAGACGGCGAAGACAGACGTTTTTCCTCCACTTCTGAGATCAACATCTCAAGCAATACACCCCTTTTACCTTTTACTTGAGACTTGGGACCGGCTCCCTCTCTCGCAGCTTGTAACCCCTACGCAAGCACTTAGGTGCAAGAAAATACAACACTCTCCCTCCCGCTAGACGTAGGTCTTCTTTGTCCGAACCAGGATAAACTCTCATGTATTCTCTTTGCATCACCATCCGGATTAGAGAGCACGCAGCACACATTCACTCGTTGGTCTAGGGCCCTCTCGGGTCCGAACACCGACAAATTGGTTATCCTTTTGTATAAGTAATTATATATAATCTGATCTTTTACTATACGAATCCTGCCCTAGTCTCCCTGGCCTCTTATTTTGCCACGTCGCCCATTATTTTCCACCGTCTGATCTTTATCGGCCGTTAAAGTAGCAAACACAGCAACTAAAAATTCCAGAGCCTTCGTTCAATCGTTCCAAGCGCGACCATCTCTCTGTCCCCGCGTCAGCCGTCAGGCGCCGCCTCCCGCGTGGTGGGCGCCCTCGCTACTGCCGCGTCCTCCTCCACTAGGGTACTCTCCTCTCCCGCACAAAACGAATCCACTGTTTGTCCCCAGCTCGCGGAACTTAAGATCAAGGCGACGGCTGCGCCAAGCAAGAACCGAACCTGAGAGTCCATCTCCCTCCGGTTCGTGGAATGCCGGTGTACCACTACCTGAAGCTCGCCAACGCATATGCCTTTGACGACAGCGATGTCGTTGCAGGCTGCACCACGGCTGCACGGCAACGGCGTTGCGCTGACAGAAGGCCAGCATGGGGTTGGCGATCGGATCCACCTCTATTGACCCTCCAAGAACCCCTTCCACTAATCGTCGTTATGTACACCTGCCGCAGAATACAACCGCTCAAGAGATGCCCCTAGGATGTTCGATGAAATGCATGTTCGAGCGCTGTGATTTGGACATCCCTCCCTGTCTTTGCCTCCGCCTCAGCTTGCTTAGACAACGCGCTGACACTGCTAAAGCGCATGCTGTGCTCAACCACCGGCATGAGTCTCTGCGACCACACCAAGCTTTGCCACACTCTTTTAGTATTCCGTCACATGCTTTGTCGTGCATGTACCTGCAAGTAGGCTTAACCGACATGTAGACAAATTAACACTAATGAAACAATAAGTTTTCTTATCTTATTATAGGCTCGAAATCTTCTGCTACTTGTCACTAGAATTTTTTTGAATAGTTTACTTTACCTGCTTGCTGGCATGCTACTTCCTTAGATTTCATAGCGTACTACAATCTGAACTTTTTCTGTTTGGTTCAATACCTATGCTTGTCAAATCCACATGCTCATTAGTTATCCTGTGATAAATAAAGCACCTAATATTCTGTCAATTTGAATATATTCTAATTTCCATAGTAGTTTATTTGACCTGCTTGGTGACATATGCTACTACTTCTTTAGATTTCTTATTTGGCTACATAATTTTGTGCTATAAGATTCCTTTTAATTTTTTTAGTCTCGTGTTTGTATAATTTGTTATTATAATGACTCCTGTAAGATCTAAAAAATAATTATATAATACTGTAAATGTAAGAAGGATTTCAAAGAATCACAGCTGAGTTATATAGCTTTGTTCATGAAATGTCTTTCCTATTCATGCATGCTCAGGGTTGATATTACTTGCTTTTCTGAATTCATTTCCCCCCTATTGCAAGGTCCTAACCATAGAGCTTTATCTTGTATTATCATTTTGGGTACGGTGTTGTTATTTGATGAACCATGACCTTCGACAACACAATTATTCAATTGTAGGCCAACGTTTATTATCTTCCTTCTCCTCACTTTGTTCTTTTCAGATTTAAAAGGTACTCCCTCAGCCACAAAAAGAATGATGTTCTAGGAATTTTCAGACAGACTAAGGGTGGATGGAAAAGACGCGTGTGCCCTTAATTAGTTGAGTCGCATATACAATGTAGTGAAAATATATTTTCCATTTAATCATGCATGCACGAGATTAACGCGCTAGATTATGCATGCATGAGGTTTGACTCCCAGAACATCATTCTTTTTGGAACAAATTTTAAATCCTAGAACATCATTCTTTTTGGGACAGAGGGGTACATACAAATAAGAAAAGTATGCATGTAGATAATGACAAGGTAAGAGAATATTATTGGGGAACATTGCTTGTTAGATAGATTTCAGTTTTGTTATCATATTTGGAAGACACATCCAAGGAAGAGAGGATGCAGGTGGATTACAAAATAATAAAGGATTATTAGTTATTAAATTTTTAAATTTAGAAAGGACATCCAAGGAGCACAAAAGTATAATGTTGTTCTCCCATGTCAACAAAAGTATGCAGAAGATGAAATGTGTAATGACATTGTTAAGATGAATACAATAAATCAAGAATTACTATTGCTGCTTACGTACATCTATTAAAAATAGTGACGAATCTGCATATTAAAGAAAGAATAGTATATATTGGGTTAGTAATCCATTTGGATCACAAGGTATATATGATGAGTTGCGCAGCTTTAGTATGGGTGCGGCAAAGCCGCGCCTGTGTTTCTAGTTTTATTCTAAATCATCAGTAATTTCCACGGCAATGCGTGGGGTATACTTCTAGTTTCTTAAAAAAAATATGAAATTTCAGTTTTGGAACCGTTAGCTTTTAGACGTGGAGTCTCATGCTCTAGCTCTAGTGACGAGCTTCAAGCCACGGGAGGGCCGTGGTTGGGAGCACCCAGACCAGACATACCATACCCCTTATCTGAAGGCAAAACAAGAGACAGACCATATTTAGGTGATGAGCCCGTACGGTAGTGAAGAAACGGCCCAAAAACAGTTGCGCAGGGAGGAGAAGTGACCATGGAAATCATGAGGCCCAGATGGCCTGCAGTGCAGCAGCGAGCGCGATGCATCATGTGCATGTGCATGTGCATGTGTGATGTGGGGAACAGATGACATAGTAAGATAGTATTGACATGAGTACATTCTTTAGACAATAGAATAATCCAGCTCCAAACTTTTCCAGAGAATATATATATAAATGGTCATCTACGCAATACAAAAAAATAAATAAAATGCCAACTATTGGACACGAAAGAAAAACATGACTCTTAACTTCGAAGTCGTTTTGCACAAATTTATCATGCACTCCTTGATCCTTGTTATCATCCAAGCGCCAGCTACATCGGTGCTCATGATCTGAGCCAGTGAATGCCAAATAACTCAATAAGTACAAAGCTAGCTCATTAATATAATCGTGACATGCATGAATACGCGTGGCATGCTTGTTTTTCTTGTGAACGATATTGCTGCTGAGAACGAATGACCTTTTAAAATAAATCTGCTTGCTCATATTGTGCCTACCGGTACTTTCCAATTATTCTGATTTTATCTTTCAAAAGAAAAAAGGAAAGTGTCGCCGTGTCGGTCTCTTGCTTTTGACGAGCTGACTGATTGAAGAGGCAGCCAAGAAGGTGAAGTAACGAGTAAGGAAGAGGAAGCTCGTGTGTCACACAACGGAGTGTGCTACCGCGGATACTGATGGGCATGCGTGATTTTATCGATCTAAAGGCGACTGGATCCGTCTTCACGTCCTTGAAGTAGCTGTAAAGTTTTTCCAGTTATATATTGCTCCGATCCATGATCATAGCTAGCTAGCTACAGGAAGTAAGCCTCAAATTGGCTACGTAGTACTGCTTCGGTAGTGCCTCAAATTGGCTGCGTAGCACAACTTCGGTAGTTTAGCTGGCTATTACTACGTACCTACGTCTACGTTCACACTAGCTGTGGAAATGCATGTAAAGCACTATATACTCTCTCCGTCCCAGTGATAATGCAATTATAGGAAGCGTGCCGGTCAAACTATGTCGACTTTGACTAAGTTTATAGCAAAAAGTATTAGCATTTATGTCTCAAAATAAATTTATTATAAAAATATATTTCATAACCAATCTAACGGTACTTATTTTGTCTCATAAGAGTTAATATTTTTTATGTAATTTTAGTCAAAATTTGTGATGGTTGTCTCCTCAGGATACGAGAATTACATATTCATTGGGACGGAGAGAGTATAATATACTAGCTAGTGCTGCTTTCAGTAAGCTGTGCCGCAGGCTGGGATTACTAGCCACACCACACCACACTCCACACACATGCCTTTTGCTTGAAGCAAGCAACAGCTATCTGCACTGCACGAAGGGGGCAGCGGGATCTAATAATCCTCTTTTTGTTTCGCGTTAGCACAAACGAATCAGCTAGCACGCCATTCCTTTTCGGCCGAGGCCGAGCCGGAACGGATAGCTAGCGTCCTGTCCGCTTCACCTTTCGCTGATGACAACGATCGCAGATGAGAGGAACGACAAGGACGGCCGGCCGCGCGAACGCACGCTGTGCGCGCCACCATCTGCTGTCGACGTGCGTGCACGTACGTGCCGTCGTCGGTGACGATAAGGAACGGCCGGCGGGCCTTTTGTGCTTGTGCTTGACCAGGAGCGCGGCGCTGGAGCGGAAAGGCGCGCGCGCGTTGCACTCGGGCGCCCCACAGCTTTTATACAAAGCGACGCCACCGGCCGTCAGAGGAGAGACCCACGGCCGCCAGTGTTCAGGTGGTTTAAGCAACTCTCCGCACATGCTTCAAGGATTTCAGTTTTGTTTAGGCCCTTTTGATTTGATTCCTTCGTTTTTTTCCAATATAAAATTCCTGTAAAAATGAATGCGTTCTAATTCTAAGGGCTTTTAACTCCAAGGAACGGGTGTGATGTTGTTTCAGATGCACTTCTGCGAATTATTTTAAGGATGTCACTTTCCAGAGAAACAAATAAAAGATCACAAT
This sequence comes from Saccharum hybrid cultivar R570, assembly GCA_038087645.1. Taxonomy (NCBI): domain Eukaryota; kingdom Viridiplantae; phylum Streptophyta; class Magnoliopsida; order Poales; family Poaceae; genus Saccharum; species Saccharum hybrid cultivar. Next base: position 3,043,320 of record JAQSUU010000190.1, on the reverse strand, counting down.
AGGGTAGGGTTATCATTTAAGTCCAAGACTGAATAAAGGAAAGTCGAACATGGATAACGATGCGACGGTGTGCATCCAATCCTCCGACGCAATGTAAGCTTCCAATACCATCATGAGATTTGGTTCAAAGAGCTAATCATGTGGCACCTGCAGTCCTGCATCATCATCAATTGTTGACACTCCCTGTTGTTCGTTGCCGATGAGCATCACTGCATGTCTGCATCAAGCATCTAGACGAATGAACTTTTCTTGCATTTCTACCAAGAGAAATCTGCAACCCGAGATGATGAGGAGGTATTCAACAAACCGGAGTATATGGGTTTCAAGTTTTAACCAAATGAAAGGCAAATTCATTTGAGGCAAACCAATTTGTGTCCGCAGCTTGGGGAAAATTGGGATCCACAAATTTCAGTGTGCCCAAACTCTACGCTCGAGTTTGTTGTGCTACCTTTCTATATTACTATGGTAATCAAATGGGAATTGCACTATGCTTCTTTTCGCATTGCACTAGCTCCTTTTCAAAATTATGCAAAACCTCTAATTTCTTGTCAACTTGTTTTAAAGTATGGTCATTTCCAGTTTTATTCTAGATTCATGAATACCTTAATTCTCGTGGCATAATATTAAAATAGAAACAGATCAAGTCATATACATATACTCGTATAAAGTATGGGCGCAATTCATGTACTATGTTTACCTGTCGATGCGAAATTTCAAATAAAAGATATGGTCATGTATATATGGTAAACCATATTCATTTGCCAATATGATTATTTTTTAATATGTTAATATTTATACTAATATTAAATGGCTACAAAAGTCACGTGACACAATACAATAACTAAATGTTACAACTAGTCTATCAAACAGTTAAATAAAATCATACGTTGAGAGAACCTATATATTTCACTATCAGTTTCCAAGAGTCGTGTTTTAAAAATAGAGATATAAAACATTTAAGAGCAACGGTACTAGATTGAGAAAACTCAATCCCCTATACCTACTTAATGGGGATTAAGAAAACATAGTTTTATACTATATGGGAGGACAGTTGCAGCAGAATTAGAAAACTTATCTCCTTTACTTTCGTGGGACCAATGTGTCACTCCTTCATCCTCCCTCAGTGCCCACCAGGCACCATATGAAGGACCGCATGCCCGGCTCACGTGGTGACGGGACCCGCCCGCAAGCAAGCCCACTCGGCGCGGCGGCGCGTGCTCGCCCGCCCGACGCGGTCGGCCTGCGAGTTCGACCACCCGGCGCGGCACTTGGCGTGCGACAGTCCCGCGAGCTCGTCTACCCGGCCTGGCATGGGGCACGGCCGTACGAGGCATGGCAGCGGCGCGACGGGGGCGGACTGCCCCGCATTGGGTACGACAGCACTGTGCCGGCGGCGCGCCGCCTATGCCACTGGCTTTTTTAGTGTGGGCTCGAGACGTCAATGGAGAAGATGAAAGAAAAGGGATTGGGAAAAACTGCTGCTTCTTGCCATTTGTTTGAGGGAAAGAGTGATGGTTTAAAATATTATTGAGAACAACTTTTAGAAAAATAGGATATATCAGAGTTAGTTCTTACATCTCAATCCTTTTTTTGGAAAAATATAAGGAAACGTGATATCCTTTTTTCAATCTAACCGAGACCAGAATATATTACAGCCAAATTAATCGACAATGTTTCCACGTGAGGCTCCGTCCGTCCGAACGGTGCGTGCCACACTCCTCCTCGCCGCTCCAACCTGCGGACGCGTGCCTCGCCCGCGACACTTTCCCTCTCATCGCCTTGCCCGTCATGCGCTTGGCCTATGCGGATTCGACCCGCGCATCGCATGTCTTGCCCGTCGCGGCCATCCCTCGTATTGCCCCTATCCTGTGCATGCGCTGCCTCTGCTTTCCCCATTTCCCGTTCTCTATCTCGCGTCCGCTGACGCGGCCTCTTCCTAAACCCCCAACGCCGTCGGGATGCCTCGCCACAGTCGCCCCTGCCGATGGTCGTTGGGCGCACGTGCAGGGGCACCTCGGGTCGTCCTAGGCCGAGCTAAGGGCACCCACGAACGCGGGCGAACGCTAGTGGTGCTTGTGTGCCGTCGCTCGCCGCCGACTCCCACCCTGACGGCCAGAAACGACCGGCTCAGTCCTCCCCTCCTTTATGTTGCAAATGTATATTTCAAGTGTTTCAGACGTAGCAGAGCTATGTTGCGATTATTTCATATGGATGCTGCAGAGTAGATCGAGGATGTTGCACATGTTGCATATGTTGCAAGTGTTTCAGACACATGTTACAAGCGTTTGTTCAAAATGTTTCATCTGTTCCAGACGTATGTTGCTTATGTTTTGATATGGATGTTGCATATGTTTTACACATATGTTGCAACAGTATGGTCTAAATATTTCATCTGTTTCAGTCTCATATTGCAAACAAGTGTTTTTATGTTGCAAGTTACAAGTGTTTTCATGTTGCAAGTTGCAAGTGTTTTATCTGGATATTGCATATCTTTCACACATGTTGCAAGTGTATGTTACTGATGTTTCATCTATTTTAGATGTATGTTGTATTTAAGTTTTTTTCATGTTGCACGTGTGTCACGTTGTTCGGAGAGTCAAGGAGAGTGGAGAGTGATGGTGGCACGGCACGGACGCCGAGGAATGGGGCGGTGAGTCGGGTCCCAGCGGACGTGGCACGTTGGGGATCGACGGACGGGGCGCAACACGGTGGGGTGCGCGTGCGAGGAGGGACAAACGGTTAGGCAGATGGGGCGGCCGGGTCGAATCGAGGCGGACGGGACGGACTGCACGTGCGAGGCGAGTCGTTCGGACGCGCAGGCGCAACGACAGTAGCGAGGTGAGCGTGCGGGGCGGAGCAAATTAGCGAACGGGGCAAGCCGCGTGGGCGTCCGGACGTCTGGACGCTAGCCATGCCCCAAGATAATTAGGGAGAGTGGAGAACTTTACTCGACGCATGATAATAAGACACCTTTTTTTACTATTTGTATAAAGTTTTCCAAAGAAAATAATCGGAGAGAGTGTAGAACTTTACTCCACGCAGGATAACAAAACTCCTTTTTTATTATTTGTACAATGTTTTCCAAAGGTACAAAGTTTAGGCTGTGTTCAGATCCGAAATTTTTGGGAGAAAAATTCATGTAGCACTTTCGTTGTTATTTGGCAAAATTTGTCCAATCATGAACTAAATAGGCTCAAAAGATTCGCCTCGATATTTATAGACAAAATATGTAATTAGTCATTTTTTACCTATATTTAATACTCCATACATGCGTTTAAAGATTTGATGTGATGGACAGAAGATGAAATATTTTGGGAAGTGAACGGGACCTTTAAAGTCCCGTCACTTGTCAACTCGATCGACCACGTTATTATTTATACATTACTATACTATTCTATATATACAGTATTCATTCACTTGATGAGGTTGGTGATGGCGGTGCAGATATTAGCGATCCGCACGTTGTACGAGCTGTGCTGCGCCAGCGGCGACGGAACGGCGGCGGCCTTGGCGAGGGCGTCGTCGCACTGGCGCGCGAGGGACACCGCCTCCGCGACCTTGCCCTTCCCGGCGGCGTAGCGGCGGTTGTTGATCTCGTCGTCCGCCTCGGCGAACGCGAACCCGACGGAGTCGTACAGCTTCCCACACTTCTCCAGCGCCGCGCGCGTCGGGCCATCCGCGCCGCCAGCGCCACCAGGCCTCATGGCGAGCAGGGCCTTGATGTCGTACACGGCGTTGTCGGCGTTGTTGACGCCCGTCAGCGCGGCCACCTTGGCGAGGCCCCAGGTGTCGGCGTCGGGGCTCTCGCGGTGCATGCCCAGCTCGGCCACGCAGAAGCCGTAGTCCACGCGCGCGTCGCTGTCCGCCGCCGCCCTGCACGTCGTCACCACCGTCGCGCTGGCGCCGCCCACGAGGCAGCCGATGAGCGCGAGCACGAAGGCGACGGGGAGGAGGTGGACGGTCTGCGGCAGCGGCCTCATCGCCTTCGCCTTCGTCGTCGATGGAGAGGATTCTTCTTGGTGCTTTCTTTGTGTCGTGGAACGAAATGGTGATCAGCTCGATCGGGGTGGTTTTGCTTTAGCTGGGATGGGACAACCGGACAGGATTGAGGTGTGTGCTGCGGTTGCCTGTGGCCTCTGTCCCTTATATATAGCCGCGGATCGCAAAAGCGATGCTCGCGGCCTCGTGGGCCCTATCGTATCATTTTAGGCTGTTGCTAGAATGGTGGGCTGTTTGGATCTTTTCTTTCGATTAAGCCCATCAAGCCTTTATACAGCCTATAAAAAATCAAGGAAAAAATTCACATTACCCCCCTCAACTTTCGTGAAAGTCCGTTTTTCCTCCCTGAACTCAAAACACCACCCTCAACTTTTAAAACCGTTCATTTTACCTCCTTGGCCCTGTTATAAGCAGTTTTGAAGGTGGTTTTATCCTTTTCTTTTTTATTTATTTTGGTTGAATCTTTAAAAAAATCATAGTAAATCACAGAAAAATCATAAAATAGAAAATCTAATTTTGTTGAACTTCACATGAGTAGATCTACACAGTGAATATATAATATGATATGCTTTAATACAAAGTTTTTGTCGCGGCTTAGATCTATGTTTTTCTGTAATTAATTAGAATAATTCATAGCTGCAGTTTCTATGGTCCAATTATGATGAAAATTTTATGGTGGACTAATTATTGTATGGTTGAACTGTAGTAAAAATTCCATACTCATTGGATTATGTATAGCTTAGTTATAGATTTATTTATATTTAACAAGCATAAACCTAAATAAAATCTATAACTAAGTCATACATGATCCAATGAGTATGAAATTTTTGGTACAGTTTAAGTATATAGTAATTAGCCCACCATAAAAATTTCACCACAATTGGACCATAGAAACTGCAACTATGAATTATTCCATTTAATTACAGAAAAGCATAGATCTAAAGGTATAGCAAAAATTTTGTACTAAAGTACACCATATTATATGTTCACTGTGTAGATCTACTTATGTGGAGTCCAATAAAATTGGATTTTCTATTTTATAATTTTTCTGTTATTTACTATAATTTTTCAAAGATTCAGCCAAAATAAATAAAAAATAAAAAGATAAAACCGCTTTTAAAACTGCTTATGACAGGGTCAGGGAGGTAAAATGAACGGTTTTAAAAGTTGAGGGAGATGTTTTGCCCGGTTTTAGAGTTCAGGAAAGAAAAGCGGACTTTTACGAAAATTAAGGAAGGTAATGCGGACTGTTTCCAAAAATCAATCACGATTCAAGAAGGCCAGACCGCAAGAGTACTATGGCTGTGAGGACCATGCTCGTTTTTTTGTTTTGTTTTGATAAAATAAGGTAGGACCTATGCTCGTTGCACGTCCATCTTAGCGGCTCGGATAACAGGTAGGGATGGAATAAACTAAGAGTGCTTTTTAAGCACAATTGTAAGGTGCGGCTAATGAAACTTCTCTTTCAGCTAAAGGCAAATCCTCATGCACCTCTGTAAGACTATAAGCTCCCCTGGGAGATAATGGCTTTGTTCACTTGTCTTATAAGCCATACTTTTTTAGTCAACGAATAGTATTTTTCTCTCATAATAAATCAGCGAACAATACTTTTAGCTATAACTTTTCAGTGAAGCGAACAAGGCCAATCTTGTTTGTGATAAGATAAGAAGTACCCGTGGTTACCACCACCCCCTCAATGGATAAAACTAAATGTGGCCGCCAGCTATGATCACATCAAAAGACAAGCAGGGACAAGTTTTATCGCTAGAAATCACCAAGGTGATGTCGGCTTCTCATGTTGGTCCTGTGACAAGTTCTATGGATCGACCGAAGAGGCAGAATGCTTAGCGGCATTGTCCGGAACACGCAAAGCCCTTCTATCCTCCATGGGGCCTATTTGTCTAGAATCAGATTGTCTAAATGTTGTCCAAGCTCTCACAGATAGTAACTTAAACCGGTCTATGAATTGCTACATCATAGAAGAAACAAAGAGAATCCTGAGCCTCTTCCAGCGATTCTAAGTATCAGAATGCCACCGAAGTGCTAAGGGAGTGGCCCATGAATCGGAACAGTCTGGTAGAAAAGAGTTTTCTTCTGGTTTGCTGTCTGGAGGTGTTCCGGCCTGCGCGTCGTCAGCTTTAGAACATGATTGTAAACATGATATGCTATCTTAATATAAGTTCTTTCTTTTTAAAAAAAAGTAATGCGGATTTCATATTCATGCAGGCACACTCGCCTATATGTACGCATAAAATTCTTAATCCCATTGATACCGAGAAGCTAACATAATAAAATTTAAAATTGATAAAATCAGCATAAACATATTGTTGTTGATAATTATGTTGGCTATCACTGAGAAAAATGGAAAAATGCAAAAAAAAAAATGGTGCTAAGTGAAAGACTAAGGGCCTGATTGGTTGGCTTCTCATTCTTGTCTAACCAAAACCATGCATGCCAAAATTTATAGTCATCAATTGGTTCATTGCCAAAGAATTGACACACCAATATTTATGGCCAAAGTTTTGCAAGTGTTTCTTAAACTGCATATAAAAGAGAAAATTGATAAGCTTTGATTTTGGCAGCCAACCAAATGCACATCTATGTTTTTTGTCCTAACTTTGGCAGCCTTAATTTTGGCAAGCCTAAGTTTTGGCTTGCCATAATTTTGGTTGGGCAAAAATTGGTAGCCAACCAATCAGACCCTAAAACCATGCTAAAATGCCTTCATAGTAAATGAAATGCAAAACTCCCCCGATGAGTATATATATTTCTCCTTTCCTAAAATATTAAACCATTTGTGAACTGGACAATTATTATTTGCATTGCTCTTGTATTTGTATTGGTTCTTTATACAAAAACTTGTGCACTCAAGTTTGGATCATCGATTCGCATGAATGCTTGCATTTATGGATAATTAATTATTATTTTCAAAGACGATATGCTTGTTAATAGTGAGAAGTATGTGACAGACTTCCTCAATCTCAATTGCCTAGTTTCTCAATATATGTATGTGAGAGCAAGTGTGTGCACGGCGTGCGCCCTTAAAATAAATGGCTTCAACAAATCCTGCGAATAGGATGTTAAGTACTCCCCCTATTCCAAATTAAATATTTTAATTATAGATTTTGTTATATACTTAGATATATACTATGTCTAGATATATAGTAATGTATATATCTAGAAAAATTAAAATGTCTTATAATTTGGAACGAGTGAGTACATTTTTACATTTCGTTATACTACGACTTTTGAATTGTGAGTACATGTACATATATGACAAAAAAGTGATGTGAACCTAAATCATACTGTGTGCCGCATGGAATGAATTATATAGGAAACATGAGAGAGAGACAGTGGAAAATTGATGATACAAGCACCGAAGCACTTATGGAAACTGGGAATCATAGCAAGCTGACAAGAAATCAAAAGCAGTTTGGAGCCATTTCCTGCTAAATAGGATAAAACAAAACAACTTAAGCTAGGAAGCTTTTAAATCGTGCTTTCACACACGTTTGTGATGAGATAGAGCTGAAAATAGTGGCTTCACCCGGTTTCACCTCGTCCTGAGTCCTGCATGTGGTTCGGTGAGAGCATGTTTTAAGGAGCCATATATGTCGAGCTGTTTTGTCACACGGTTTACTAAAACGGCTCCAGCTCCACCAATAGAGTTGTTTATGGAGCTGAAGCAAAAAAAAAGGGGGGGGCTTAACTAGTAAAGTCGTGCCAAACAGGACCTAAGGCTTCCAATTAAGCATGTCCACATTTCTCTGGCTATTTGGATTTTCTTTCTATTTTTCAGGGCCGCAAATGTGAACATAACTTAACACACAATATTTCGTTAAGAGAAGAAGTCTAGCAAATGTCACTATTAAATTTTAACCCTTGCGCAATGACGAGAAGCATTGCAATAGGCCTAATTTAGCTGCAAAAGATACATATTGCAATCAAATCACGTTCTTGGCCAATGAATGCAATAAGTCGCATTGCAATAAAGTAGACACGTAGTAAAGTATAATAACCGTGCGATGGCAGCCATCTCTCTCTAGCTAATAAGACCCTAAATATTGGGTCCTCACAGGGAACGAAGAAAGAAGGAAAATTGCTATTGCTGTCTGTTTTTTTTCCGGCACGTGGAACATCAAAGATTGCAAAAAGGCTCTTGAAGAGGCCGAGCTGCTGGGACTCGAGAAGAAGATTTGGGGCCTCGGATTGATGAAAGGGTCACTAATTGCATAGCGATCGAGATGAGAACTGAGGCCCGTTTAGATGTTAAAAAAATTTCAAACCGATAAATAGTAGTATCACTTTCGTCTTATTTGGTAAATATTGTCCAATTATGGATCAACTAGGCTCAAAAGATTCATCTCGTGATTTTCAACTAAACTGTGTAATTAGTTATTTTTTTACCTATATTTACTACTTCATGCATGGGTCTAAAGATTGATGTGATAGAGAGAGTGAAAAAATTTCAAAACTTTTAGAGTGCATCTAAACGAGGCCTGAAAATGAGAGGCTGGTTCACGCTTTAGAGACAGACTGTTTGTTTCGGGTTATTATAGTTGAAAGTACTATTTGTTGGTTTATTGTGAGAGAAAAAAACTGCTAGATGCTTGCTGATTTGGCTGAATAGGTCAAAGAACATTTGTGCAAACGGGGCAAGACCGTAAGAGTACCCTGTGTCCCTAGCTGAAAGTACTATTCGCTGGTTTATTGTGAGAGAAAAATATTGTTGAATGTCTGCTAATTTGGCTAAATAAGTCAAAGAACATTGTGCAAACGGGGCAAGACCGCAAGAGTACCCTGTGTCCCTGACACTCCCTGTAGCCTGTAGGATAGGACCAGCAGGTGTGCGGCCGCGGCAGGACGCGGCACATGCTGGCCTCATGGACGGTGACAGGTGGCAGGAGAACGCAGCCCCAGGGTCCCCTGCGTGCTACTACGTGGACGGCTCCGGCTGCACCCGGTCCCCGATCCATGGGGCCGCTTGCTGGGCTGCTGCCGCCGGCCCGGCGCGCGGCGTCGGCGTGCGCAGAGCAGGGCCGGAGTCTAGCGCGCGGCAAGCATTTCCAGCAGCGTGCAGCGTTGCGCTGTGGCAAACCACATTTCACTACCAGATTAATACGTACAAGAATACAGGTCCCAGGCGGTAACGATCTGTCAGTTTTCCACCAGTTTTAACAAAAAAAAACATCTCCGTAATGTTTGTTTATGGAACTCTGCAGCTAAAATAAGCATGGCTTGATGAACACAAGAGATGGGGCGTATATATAGACTATACAGTAACAGCGCGCTGCAATAAAACGCTTTTATTCCTTCATCACATTACACATTTTTCAACGGCAATAAGTTCGGGTAACTGCCATCATCTCGTCCGCGTTTTGTCTGGCGTGTAACCAACGGATCACAAGTTGACACAACACGCCGGCGGTCGACGACACAGAAGCCAGCGCATCACCTGCCTGACCGGTACGGTACCCATCGCTCGGCTCAGTCGATGAGGTCGGTGATGGCCGTGCAGACGACCGCGATCTTGGCGGACTCCTCGCCCCACCGCGCGACCTGCGGCGGCGGGCGCAGCGCGGCGCGCGCGAAGGCGTCGTCGCACCGGCGCGCCAGGGACGCCGCCTCCGTGGCCTTGCTCTTGCCCGCCGCGTAGTCGCGCCGGTTGATCGCGTCGTACGCCTCCGCGAACGCCGACTCCGCCGCGTCGTACAGCCTCTGGCACTGCTCCAGGACCGCCCGCGCCTGGGCGTCGCCCGGCGGATTGGTGGCCAGCAGCGCCTTGATGTCGTAGACGGCGTCCCCGGCGGTGGCGACGCCCACGTCGGCGGCCACCTTGGCCAGGCCCCAGGTGTCCGCGTCGGGGCTGTCGTGGTGGTGGCTCAGCCTCGACACGCAGAAGCCGTAGTCCACGCGCCGGTCGCGGGCCGCCGCCGCCGCGCACGCAGTCTCCGGGGTGGCGCCGACGCTCAGCGCGAGTGCCGCTGCCGCGACGAGGGCCGCGGCGGCCAGAGCGCGAGCCGTGGAAGGCCTCATCGATCTGCTACCTCTGCTAGTGCTAGGTAACCGGCGTTGTTCCGGCGCTAGAGCTTGGTGGCTGTGCTTTCTTGAGCTGAGTGCCGGGTGGCGTGGAGTGACGAGTCTGCTTGTCTGCTCGTCTCGTCTGGTCTGTTACAAATCAGACACGGGGTAGTACGCTGCCAGCAGAATTCTCTAGATCTCCAGTGGGCCCGTCCTCTTAGTTTGGGCCCACTAAACACATGGCGCGGCCGGCGCTTATCCGTGCCTCTGGCCCATGAAAGTTTGGTTGGGCCAGAATTCTCTTTAAGCAGACGGACGATCCAGCCCAGGTGCAGGGGCAGAACCCAAACCCCTCGTGCTCGGTGCTCCTCGGCTCCTCGCCATTCCGGCTGCCCGTCGCTTCGAAGAGGAGACCAGCAGCAACTGCAGCCTGCAGGTCTTCAGTCGAAGCGGAAGCACCGAAGCAATCGTCCAATCGTGCTCTCGCATCTGAATCCGATCCAGGCGAAGCGTCGCGAGTCCGGGTAAGTAGCCGCAACTAGGTTCCACGCATCTACATTCGCGTCCAAATCCTGCACTAGATTCATGCCCGCACCATCTTGATCCGAGCGCGGTGCAAGGTGCGCGTTTTCGTTTTACTTTTTTTTTTATTGAGTTTCCCCGCGAGAATCGACGGTGTTTGTGTGGGCTGTTCCATTTCCATGGTAACCTACCTCTAGTTTTGCTTTCTGTGTTAGATTGTAGATAGAACCCTAATTTCTAGTTGTGCGATTTAAACTTTTGGCGGAACCCTAGTTAGATTGCTGCCCCGGAGGTTGATACTCTGTAGTTGACTTCTAGTTAACCATCACTTGACCTTGTCCCCTGATTTGTTTGCAGGTTCAAGTTTACTTAATCACTTGGTGACCATAAACAAGGTATATGTTTCTCACCTTGAGGTTCTGTCGTGTGATCTATATGTTGTACTATCTGTGCCTGTGCTAGATACCTACCTGCTTCTTTGAGATGCGCCTGCTCTTAACATGTTCTGCTAGGCTGTGAAATTTGTAATGTTACATTGATGTATTACCTTTAGTGTCTGGTAGATTGGCAATATCCACTGTTTTGCGCTCTGCTAGTGCCGTGCAGGTGCCCTTTAATAAGCTGGTTTCCATACAAAATCTGAAATCTGGTATTTTGTTGTGACTTGTACTAGTGTTTTAGGTTCCGACTGTGTGAGGTCGATTGTTTAGGACATTAGATGAAACTGTGCAATGAAATTGGGTGATAATTTATGCATTGTTTGGAGTTGTCACATTGCTTTTCTTGGCTCTCCTAAGAGGACAGCGAACTCAAACGTGGTTTTTGGTTGACATCCTGAGATGCAGTTGACTTGACCATATGCTTTGTAACTTCTGTTGCTTAGTAGCTGCAGCCTGCAATTGCAGTAATGAATGCTTTGATGCAACCTGCTTCAGAGCTATCTTGGCGATAGTAAATCATCTATGCTTAGCTGTCAGAATGGTGTACTCAGTACTAGCAAATGTGGGAAACTGGGAATCATGGTACTAACTTGTTTTTGGAATGCACACATTTCACATCGGATTCAATATTTATTCGCTTACCTCACTACAGACCTGTCTGTTACTAATTGGCATTGAATTGGTCGATTTTCATTTCATGGAACTAGTGTTTCGAAAACTTAAACACGATTGATTCCAGTTTACAAGTTGGCCTATGCCGAACAATAGAAGGTGAACCTTAGTAATTTGTAAAGGCATCAAACAAATATTCCTTTGCCTTTATTTTACTATGCACTAGTGCTGGGAACAGGGCCATATGTGTGCTTGTGAACAAGTCAGGATGATCTCTTCCATCCATCCAGGATTTTTTTCTCGAAAAACGCAGGAGAGCTGTGCTTCATTATATTAAGAAGAAAGCATCCATCCAGGATATTGAACAGTTAATATTCAAAAATCAAAATTATTCTTGACCCTAGGGAAACTTAGTTCCATGATTGTGGTTAGAGCTAATGCCTACTGGTTGAGCAATACCGTTGATTTAGACATATACATCCTATATAATTATGATGACGTGGATGCACAAGGATCTGTGTTTTTTTGTTTTGATTGGAAGCAGTGCTGTAAGAGTTGTGAGAAAGCATGTTCCAGTAAACAATATATATATGCAAGCTTGGGTCAGCTCATTATCAACTTGAATTTAATTGATCATAACTGCTTTATTCATTTTTTGCTTGCTGTTTTACCTTGAAGCTTATTTGTGCTATTTGATTGTGATTTCTTAGAACGACTAGTTTTACTGATTGCATTGGTACTAGTAAGAGGGTTAAGTAGGCACTCTTCATTAGCATTAACTCACTTATGAATCATTTGAATCCATAAAATTACTACAAGGAATACACTGTGAAGTTTAATCAACTTATTAGTGTTGGTTTTGCAATAGAATTAGGTGACATTGAGTTCAGTTTTGTTATGTAACTTGGATGGTTATTAAGTTATACTCTTGTCAGCTTGAGTAGTTATCACGAATTTAGCAATACTACCATCTTACTTTCTTTCATTGCATTATTTTGAATTTCTGAGTAGAGTTCTCAAGGAATATTTTTGCTGTTATAGATGTCATTGCATATTGGGCGGCTTTCCCAAGATGTGCGGCAAAGTTATCTTGAACATCTGTTCCAGAGGTTTGGTCGTTGCACTGTGAACCTGAAAGATGGATATGGGTTTGCTGTGTATGATTCTGATGATGATGCAACTCGAGCGATGAGGGCCCTGCATGGGAAATATGTTTGTGGGGAGCGCATTACTGTTAATTGGTCAAAGCAGCAGCCCAGATTTTCTCAGGGTTTCAGGAGAAGTTCGAGATTTGTTGAATTGTCTCGCGGAAGGAACTTCAGAGATGCTAGGGACAATATTAGGTTCAGGGATCCTCTAGCTCGGAATAATCAACCAGCAAATCATGATCAGAGTCATAATTCTGATGCTGGGCTAGAAAAGGAATCTGGTAAATTTGCTGAGGTTGTCAATGATGCTGGAGAAAACATTGGCGATGATCCAGGGGAGGTGAAGAGGGATGAAGGTGGTACAAATGATGAAGGTCCAGGGGAGGTGAAGACTGACGAAGGTGGTACAGCTGATGCAAATATAATTGAGCATGATAGATGGGCTGGGAAAGGTACCCCTGGTGGAGACGGTGATGATTTTGACCGCTATGAGCCTTATCATGGATATGAAAGGCAAGAAGAAACAGAAAATGTGATTAAAGCAAGTTCTTATGATTCTCGTGAACACAAACTTTCTTCAGAGAAGTGGAAAGAGCACCCTGACAAGCATGTTGACATAAGCCATGATAAATCAAGATCTCCTCCAACTTGTTACAGTTGTGGTGTTTCTGGCCATATTGCACGTAATTGCCCTCATGGAATAGATGATAACTTAATACCAAGGAGAGATGGATTGAACTTTAGGGAAAAGTGGCAGCTGAGGCAGAGAAGATTTGGGTCGCCCTCGAGGAGGCGACCAGAATTTCATATTCATCCATTGGACCAAATAAATCATAGAGTTCAAGATGGTAGGAAGCCATTTGCTGAGAGGAATATGCGAATGCATTGGCCGAGAGACGGCAGGAGACATGCCCACTACAGTGAAAACATGCCACAAACAAACAAGGAAGGACGCAAGAGAAGCAGATCTGAAAGGTCAGGGGGGTCATCGCCCTCTTCAGAACCTTCAAGGCGCTCTAACCATGCTAATGTTAAGAGATCTCATTCCAACAGGACTAACTCAGATTCAAGATCTAAATCCCCCCGATCCCGACCTCGATTTAAAGCACATTCTCCAACTTATTCTGCACATTCTAGTTCAAAATCATCTCAACCAACTCAGCATGAAGGATCAAGATCAAATATGAGCCATCCTGTTGCATTTTCAGTATCTGCTTCACCACAGCACAAGTCATCTCCTGATGTAGAGAACAAAAATCTAGTTGGTCTGATGAATTCTCAATTGGAGGACAATTTGGAGTTCAGGACAAGAGCTGAAGTAAAAGATCTGGATGATAACAAGCAAGAAGGGAATGGTTCTGTTTTGAACAGCAAGGTCCTGAATGGGGAAACACTTGTTCGTAACAAGAATGCTAATGTTACTGGTTACACACAGTCTGACTTTGATAAGAACTTGGTTGATGATAATGCTGCCAACAGAGTGCAAAGACAGAATGCTAACTTTGAGGACTCTTTGTCGGTGAAATCAAAGCAGGACGTTCTGGCCAAAAATGGGAGAAACAAGTCTTTGAAGCTAACAACTAATGAAGTGATCTCAGCTCTGAAGCACTATGGGATTGAGGCACAAGAGTCATCAGATCAATCTGTGGAGAAGTACTTCGGTGCTGCACGCCTGTGGCCTTGGGAAATCATTTACTATCGCAGGCGTAAGAAAGGTCCGATATCTACCGAGAATTATGCTAAGCGACTTGAGCAGAACAAAGAATTTGGTATTGTGGATCAGTATGTCAGAAGCAGCAGTGGTTGGTGGGAGTGTTGATTAAAGGAAGTCTAGTTGCTTCCGAGGCTTTACATGAATAGCCATTTGCATCCTGAGAGTCCATTTTGAGGATAACAAGGTTTGTGTGCTCCTGTTAGGTTTCATTTCTGTCTTGCGTTAGGGCATCTTTGGACATGATTAGGCCAAATCTCTTCAGATTGGAAGGGAAAATGAACAAATTTTCCCTGCCAACCTGGGGGAGCTGAGTGTAAAACCTACCTATCAGAACAAACAACATTTTATTTTCATTCCCAATATTAGTGTTATATGACCCTCAAGTAATAGGTGTTGTCAACATTAGTAGAGCCCTTAACACAAGAACCACAAGTAATTGGTGTTTCCATTGCTATGATTCTGATAGGTAAAAGTATATGCTTAAAGGCTTCATGTTGGAAAATGGTAATACACTGTGTTTCTTTCAGTGTTTTACGATCTTGTCACATGTAGATGTTGGTACCATTTGTCCATCTCATGTGTCTTTTGAGTTGCAATGTTTGAAGGTTCAATCCCAGTAGGTCTATTTGGTGGTCAGCAGGCTCAAGGATGTTTTACGATTTTAGAAGAGAGGAACCAGGCTCATGTTTAGCAAATCCACGATAAAGTTGGAAAGTTGTTGCTTCATCAAGGTCTGGATATGTGAGGATAAAGGATATTAGTCCACCCGAAGTAATATTTGTAAGCAGCTACCTTCATGTATGACGTTAGCACATGCAGCGTATTCATATTTGTTGTCAAGAGCACATTGATGAGAGTGTGGCACTTTTGAGGCCTTTCTGCTTCAGTGGCTTCTCTACTTCTGATTGTTACCTGGGGTTGAGTTGCTGTTAGCATGAAAATGGCACTGTCGTGGGTGGAGAATTATCAATTATCGTTGTTTGGGTACATCTGCACTGCACTGGTATGGAACCATCCTGTGAAATTCTCTGTATGATCAGCAGGTCGTGATATAGCTTCTTGTTGCTGGATTACTACAGTGGGTGCTCCCCCAGTCCCTAGGGATGGTTCTGCAGGATGTTCTTCCCTCAGCTACTAACATTTGGATGGAAGTGAACTTAATATTGTGCATCCGCTTTCAATCTTGACTCTTGAGTTGTCATTATCTTGTTCCTTTCCTGAGTTGAGAAGCTCGATGAAACAACCAGTTACAAGGTATGCAAAGAAGTTTGCATGTTTTGTTTACTCGATTATTACTTGAACCTTTTTCCCTTTATTACTGTTACCGTTTTCAGCACATGCTCTGAATCCTTTTGATCTTTTTGTTCTTCTGCTGCTCAGGCAAGTAGAAGTAGTAATAATTATATTTAACTTTGTGTAAATCTGAGGCTCTTGCAAAAGTGGGCCGATCCTGCTATGCAATCTTTATGTTGCGCCGTGCCAAGCGTGACGCTGCAGTTTGGTCGATTGTGACTGATGACGAGTAACAGCTCGTCATGACTCTGGCTGTATCTCTCTGTGTAAACGGTGTGCCTGCCATATATGTTCATGGCAGAGCAGGCGAAAGCACATGTTTTTTTTAAAAAAAAATTATCATACATAGGCTGTGTTTACTTCCTCAAAAAAAAAGTACTGTGCAAACAAAAGATTCTCCGTCACATCAAACTTGCGATACATGCATGGAGTACTAAATGTAGATGAAATCAAAAACTAATTGTACAGCTTGGTTGTACTTTGCGAGACGAACGTTTTGAACCTAATTAGTCACCGGTTGGACACTATTTACCAAATAAAGCTAAAACGTGTTACAGTACTTTTTTTTACACCTTTTCGCGGAACTAAACACACCCATACATTCGATTTGGGGAGGCTGGCTCTTACGGACGCATCATAAATGGTAGGTGACATCAGGTTTGGTAGATGTTGCATCCATTTCTTCCTGCAGATTGACAGCTTGGCCTGGCTGTTGAAGATTTCGATTTCTCTTGCTGGCTTTCGCCCCTCCCATTCATTCATGCCGACGCCGATGCCGGAAAGGCGTGCCATCCCCGGTCCTTCCGAACTCCGCCTGTGTTAGCTGCGTTCTTTTGCCCTGCTGCGTTGTCATGTGTAGCATCACTTGTGTTTGGTGTTATACAAGCGCAACCACCACAGATTACAATCAGAAACCGGCACCCAAATCAATGTCCGGCACTTGATCAGAGAGTGAAGCTGCCTGCTAAATGTAGAAATGTGTTCGGCACATGGTTTCTTCAAGTGCAGTTATTATTGCGTAGCGATGATTACTCCGGTTTTGAATCTTTTCAATTTTCAAAAAAAAGAAAAGAAAAGGGAAATAGGACTGACGTCAAGAGCTGTGGCAGCCTGTGTTCTATGGCTACGTTAAAGATGGGTGACGCGATTAGTCGTGGAGGGGAGAGGACGGTTGGACAATGGACGATGGAGGCGTGAGCGATGCTCATCGCATAGTATAATTGCTTGCGAATTGGCCATGAATGAATGAATGAATGTGTATCGTCCGGGGGTGGTGGCAAAGTTGACCAAGGGTGCAGCGCCCGGCAATTAAGGTATCTCGCGCCCGCGTCGCGATGCTCGCAATATTTTCAGACGGAAGGAGGAAGCGTGTGTTGGTTCATGGAGGGTGGCGTCGGGAATTAATTGGCCTATTCATTGCGTCGCGTCATGCAATGCCATTACTAGTATTATTACTTCCTTGCTACTGTAGCACCAGTGAGTAGCTTCTCCGCTAGTCCTCTCACGTCGCTTATTTTATAGTACTGACGTCTGACGTGAAACCTCATTGCAATTGCAGGCTCGGAGAAATGCTAACAGCGCCGCTACTGTACTGTTCGTCGCTTTTCTACTTGTCCTCGACGAGGATACACCACCGTCTCGAAGAAAAGATGTTGCAGATCAGCTGCCTGGACCTCAAATGATTGTCGTTTAACGTATCAATCACGACGGGGAAATTAAAACCCCAACGTGAACATTGGAAAACAAAACGTTCTTTTTTTTTCTTTCATTCCTTTTGGGATTTGACTACTGCAGAGCAAAACCGAGAGGTCTCCAGTGTCACCCTGTTCGTTTCGCTGGTTTATTATGGCTGAAAGTACTGTTTACTGGTTTGTTGTGAGAGAAAAACACCGCTGGATGGCTGCTGATTCGGCTGATCAGCGAAACGAACAGGCTGACACCTCACCGTCGCAGTCTCGGCAGACGGGATGAAATATCACGGTTACACTGGACGGAGCAGTTCTTTTAACTTAAGGGACGGAATTGAAGCCACTGGTAGTAGTACTAATGGTAATAATGGAGAGAAGAAAAACTTGTGGGTTCTTGAAGCTGCCGTGTGGTGGCGTGGAACTGTGGATGATCACGCCCTCCTGTTCCTCCCGCCACCGCCGCCGCCGCCGCGGGTGCTATTGCGGCTGTGATCGTCGTCGTCGTCCTCCCGGCTGACGTTGATACTGCTGTTGTTGCGGTTGCGGGCGGCGTGGTGCAGGAAGTCGAGGAGGACGGGGCTGCGGCACCGGGGGCAGCGCGGGTCGGCCTCGGAAAGCATCACGTACATGAGGCAGCGCGGGCAGGCCGCCAGCACCATGGACGTCGCCTCGGGGCTGTCCGACCACTGCAGCCCGTGGCTCTGCGGCCTCTGCTGATGCGGCTCCCGCTCGCCCTCCGACGACAGGCACGAGCTCGGCGACGACAACGACCACTCCTCGTCGGAGGACAACGACGCCGCCCCCGCCCCCTCTGTGCCACGCGCCGGCGGCGCCGGCGGAGACAGGTGCAGATTCAGGTCCAGGCCCCCGCCCCTGCCTCCTTTGCTGCCCCGGCTCATCACGTACGCTCTGTCGCTGCCCGCCTGCGTATCCACGAAGCTTGAGCATGGTTAATCACCGATACATCATAGTAATGATAGTATTCCACAAACAGAGGGCTTACTGTCTGTCTTGTGATGGTCTGCAGCTGCTGCAGGAGTGCTCTGCTCTGAGCCTCTGACTGTGAGGATGCTTCCTTTCCTCGGAGGCAGAGGAGTGGTGGTGCCTGTGGACTTGTGGCGTGGAAGAAGAGATGGCATGGCAGCAAGTATTTATAGGGGAAATGGAAATGGCCAGTGGGAGGGAAGGGAGCCATGGAGGTCAATTGCTTTTCTTAAATGCTGCACTGTGGAGGAGTACTTGCATCCTTTAATTGACCATATTATACTCCACCCTAAGCACACTCACTTCATTGCTCACATTCATGTTTCTGTTTTATGGAATGGAGAGGTGGTGGCGGCGGGCAGCCTGGCACTGGCAGGGCCGCCGCAGAGGCGAGTCGAAGTGATCGGAGAAGAAGCAATCGTCGATCGAGCTGGGTGGCAAACGAGGAGGATTCGGTTCGGTTCATGGTGCTGGAAAACGACCTGAAGAAGGGGACGGCCACGGCGCGCCTTGAGAGAGACAAGTAGGTTGGTCGCCACCTTAGCTTGGGATGGGTTCAAGATGGCAATGGGTAAATCCCCATCGGGTATGGACTCCTCAGACCTATCCCATAATAACAATATGACACTACGGGTATCCTCATATCTGGTTGTGGGTGGGGAAATTTCTCCAGACCCATACCCGTCAGGGTAAATTATACCCGGCGGGTCACCCATACCCACCAAAAGTCCTTTTGTTGCCTCATAGAAAATCAGCAATTCACAAATCACAAGCAATCATCACTCCTAGAATAAAAAATAGACAAAATAGTAGCATAATAATTTCTATTGCAACCACCAATCACATAGCACCATAATAATTCTTTAATTTTGGGCTTCTTTAATTTTGGGCCGGGTATTTTTTTACCCATGGGTAAACGGGTATGGGGCCTGCTACACCGTCCCCGTACCCACGTACCCGATGGGTGAAGGTTTTGCTCTGTTTACGTACCCATGGGTACGAGTTTTACTCCATATTGACACCCTAATGGAGTAAATACCCATCGGGTATCGGGTCACGGGTCCCCATTACTGTTGCAGTCGTGGCCGAGAACGAAGGTCTCTCAGGTCAGTCAATCAGGTGCCTCAAATGGAGCGATGGGCGAGTCTTTCACCGGGAGATGATTAGGACACCGTTATACTGCTAGTCAGGCATGTTAGTTTAGTCATAGCCTATCCAAACGGGTAGATGGTAGACTAATTTTTAGTTCAGTTGTCTAACCTCTCAGTAGTTTCTATATTGTTCGCTGAAAGATCCTTGTTTGGTTTTGGTAATTGAGTGACAACTTAGGTGGACTAATATGTGGTTATGTGAGATACACAAACGATTAGTCCACAGGTGATGGTGTCATGAAGGAGGCTATTGCACATGAGACATGACATGGAGTCATGTGACCAAGGCGGAGAAGATCAAGATGAGGCTTGGCTTGATGGACCGGTTGCTAGGGTGAAGGACAAGTTGTGATGGCTTGGCGCCGAAGGACCGAGGCAACGGTGAAGAGCAAGTGAGGTCAAGATCGATGAACCAATACGGTCACGTGATAATATGAAGTGGATCATATCATTTGTGATATGGTTGGTGCATGTGTTGCATCAACGTCGGAGGAGATGAAGTGGAATGCGCAAGGCAAAGGTATAACCTAGGGCATTTCTATTTCACCGGTCATAGGTGTGTAGAGAAGTTGATGACCGGGTTTAGAATAGATGGCCGTACTATCAAGAGGGGCAAACTTGTTTGCATATCGGTCATCTAGTGTCACTCGTGTGATCTAACTATGCATCGTTGCTAGGATCGAGTGGCGTGGCAAGTGAGTGGTTAACTCCTTCGGTAAAATGAATATGAAAATGCTAACACACGTGCACAAGGTGGTGATCACTTGTTGGTATTGGCACACTTGCGAAGGCAGTGGAGTTTAAGCGGTAGAGAGGGGTTTAGGTTCATCTCTCCCTCCCGCCGAGCATTCAGGCGTTTTTGAGGAATTGAAATGCCTATTTTCCACTGCGCCGGAAGTCTGAAAAGAAACGAAGGCGAACGGAGGTCACAGAGGTGACCGGACGCTGCACCGGACGCGGTCACGGTGTGACCGGACGCGTCCGGTCAGTTCAACACAGCCGCGGGTGTTAGGGTTTGCAACCGGCGCGTCCGATCACTCGCGGGACCGGCGCGTCCGGTCAGGCGCCTAGAGGGAACTGCAGAACGCAAGGATAATCGGACGCGCGGCGTGTCCGGTCACATGCGATCGGACGCGTCCGTTCGTTGAAGGAGCTTACTGGACTCTAACCGGACGCTGGCACTGTCGCGTCCGGTCGTTGCGTGGAGCGCGTCCGGTCATGTTGTTGCGCGTGCGGTGCTGTGCGATCGGCGTGTCCGGTCGTGGCAGCGGCGTGTCCGGTCGTGGCTGCGGCGCGTCCGGTCGTGGCATTTGACCATTGGCGCGCAGTGACCGTTGGAGAATCGGACGCGGTTGAGCGTGTCCGGAAAGTTTCGACCGGCGCGTCCGGTCGTCCTGATTTCTGCCCAGTGAAGGGGTAACGGCTCTATTTGACCATGGGGTTATAAATAGATGCCTTGGCCAGTCTTGGCCGGTAGCTGAGCATCCTTAGGCCTTGGTGGCTTGTGTTGGTGTGCTTGAGAGCCCTCTAACTCACACTAGCTTGATAGTGATCATCCAATCGAGTGAGAGAGCGATTCTAGTGCGTTGCATCATGAGGATTGCATCGGGTGACACTAGGTGATCGAGTTGCAAGCCGGTGGTGCTTGTTACTCTTGGAGGTTGCCACCTCCTAGACGGCTTGGTGGCTTGCGACTCCGTTGAAGCACGCGTGGAGATTGTGCGTGGCTCCGGAGAAGGATTTGTGAGGGGGATTGTGCTCACCCCGTGGGGATCACGAAGAGCAACTCTAGTAAAGCTCGTGGCATGGAGGATCCCCATCTTGAGAGTGGATGTGCGGCACCCGCTGAGGGTTTGACTCTTGATAGTCAATTAGCTCGTGATCCATCAAATGGGTGTATCGCCACAACGGGGACTAGCTTGGTGGCAACCAAGTGAACCTCGGTGAAAAACCGCCGTGTCAACATTGTGTACATCTTCTCAGTGGTTTGCTTTTGATTCACAAGCTTGTATTTACATTCATATACTTATGCTTGTGTAGTTGCTCTTGTAACTAGTTTGCTTCTGTAGTTAGCTAGTTACCTTCTTGCTTTTGTAGCATAGAAGTAGCCCTCGTTGCGTGGCTAATTTGGTTTGTATAACCTTATTAGTCATATTGCTTAGTTTGTGTAGCTAAGTAATTTACGCTCTCTAGTTTGGCATTAGTTGCCTTGCTATTGAGCATTGCTAGTGAGCATAGGTGGCTTCGTGCTTTTGCTTACTAGAATTGTGTAGGAGCTCCCCGGCTTTGCTAAAGTACTAGTGCATAGGTTTGTGTGACCTTGCTCTAGAATTGTTTAGGAGAGCTCTTGCTAAGGAAAGTACCTTAGTTACATAATTAGGATCTTTGTGAGGTGCTTGTGAACTTAGATAGAGGGGTGTAGTCTTGGCTAGACTGATAGTTTTAATTCCGCATTTGTTTCGGTTTACCGACATGATTAATTTTAGAAAGGACTATTCACCCCCCCTCTAGTCCGCCATCTTGACCCTTCATTCGCGGCCTCCATCTTCGCCACACCGGGGGAGCGGATCACTGAGGGCTCAGGCTTCCTCCATACCTATATCCAGATCTGCTTTGCAACACTTAGATGAAACAATGCAACATACACCTGAAACAAATAAAACATTCGGAACATATACTTGCAACAACGTAACATCCAGATAAAATACTTGCAACATACGTCTAAAAATGAAACTATTGAAACATACTCTTGAAACATGCGTATATAGCCATAGCACCATATGCAACATTCGGATGAAACACTTGCAATATAAGTCTAAAAACATCTGAAACATTTGAAACATGCGTGTATAGCCATAACAATATATGCAACATCCAGATGAAATATTTGAAACATACGTCTAAAACAACTGAAGCACTTAAAACATAGGCTTGCAACATTTCTAAAAACCCCTCAAACACTTGAAGCACAGCGTCGCCGACAATCACGACCTACCTGTTGGGAAACTACGGTGGCATAGACCTTCCCTTCCTACCGACAGTGCGAGGTGGCTGGGGGCACAAGCGCAGGTGCAAGCGCAGGCCGCCCCTGCCTTCCCTTCCGCAACGGGCGAGGTGGATGACGACGCAGGCAGGAGCAAGCAATCATGGGCGGGCGGGCGAAGCACGGGGTGCACGGACCCAGTAGCGCAGGCGACATAGATCTGAAAACAGATAAAACACTTAGAAACATGCTCTTGAAACATGCGTGTATAGCCATAACAACATATGCAATATCCAAATCTACTTTTGTAACTTCTAGATGAAACACTTGTCATATAAGTCTAAAAACATCTGAACATTTGAAACATACGTTTGAAACATGCGTGTATAGTCATAGCAACATATGCAACATCCAGATGAAATATTTGAAACATACTCTCTCCGTCCACAAAAGAATGCAATTATCGTTTTTCAAGAAGTCAAACATTTTGAACTTTGACTAAATTTGTATAAAAAAAGTAATAACATTCATGATACAAAATAAGTATCATTGAATTCATTATAGGATATATTTTCATACTAAATTTATTTAGAGACATAAATATTAATGCGATTTACTATAAACTTGGTCAAACTTGAACTAATTTAACTGGTACGAATCCTATAGTTACATTCTTTCTTGGACGAAGGGAGTACGTCTGAAACGACTGAAACACTTTAAATATAGGCTTGTAACATTCCTGAAAACACCTAAAATACTTGAAGCACAGCATCGCTGGCGATCACCGCCTACCTGTTGGAGAACTACGGCGGCTGAAAGTCCTATGTTTGGTGTTGGTAATTAGTGACAATGCCTAAGTACTAATCCTATGCCTAAGTTGTATGTAGCATATGAGGATTAGTACATTCCAAGGTTCGTGGCAAGATGGACATGGTGATCATGATGGCCACACTTGGATTTGGACGCAACCCTACGTGATCAAGGCAAAGGTATATGCTTAAGGGTTGTATTTTAGTAACCAAGACACCTAGTGGGTGTGGTTACATTGTAGGATAGATAGCCGTACTATAAAGAGGGGAATGACGCGGCTATTGAACTCCTAAGTGCCTCTAGATGTGCATTTCATGATCATATGCATTTGGATAGAACTAATATCGCCTCGAAAAATGATTATGAAAATGCTAACACACTCACACATGATGAGATCACTTGGTGGTGTTAGCACGTTTGCGAAGGCGGTGGAGTTTAAGCGGTAGAGAGGGTTTGGGTTCCTCTCTCCCTCTCGCCGAGCTTGCGAGGCAGGATTCAGGCGTTTTCGAGGAGTTGAAACGACTATTTTCCACTACGCCGGAAGTCCGGAAAAGAAACGGAGGCGAACGGAGGTCACAGAGGTGACCGGACGCTGAACCGGACGCGGTCTTTGCATGACCGGACGCGTCCGGTCAGTGTCCAGTGTCTGCGCGTATTTTAGTTTGATGATCGGACGCGAGGCGCATCCGGTCATAGATGATCGGACGCGTTTGGTCGTTCAGGGAGCTTACTGGACTCTGATCAGACGCTAACACTGTCGCGTCCGGTCATTTCTCCAGCGCGTCCGATCATTGTGTTGTTGTGCGCTGCTCAGGCATGACCAGCGCGTCCGGTGATTCATGGGACCAGCGCGTCCGGTCATTTCCAGCGCGTCCGGTCTGCGCGATGAGCGCTTTCGGTCGTTGCTTCGCAGTTAGCCGTTGGGCGACCGACGCGTCCGGTCAGTTGGACCAGCGCGTCTGGTCAGTGCTTCGCTACTTAGCCATTGTGCGACCAGCGCGTCTGGTCAGTATGACCAGCGCGTCCGGTCAGTGTGACCAGCGCGTCCGGTCAGTGTGACCAGCGCGTCCGGTCAGTGTGACATTTGACATACTTGTGAGCACTTTGAGCTAAGCAACTCCCCTCTCACTCATCTCTCTTGCTTCTTTGCATATTCGAAGTGAGATTGAGTGATCCAAGTGCATTTGCATTGTGAGATTGCATCTAGTTGGCACTTGGTGGTTGATTTGCTATGGGATTCTTGTTTTTCTTGGTGGTTGCTGCCACCTAGACGGCTTGGAGCAGCTTGGAGGCGTTGGCAAGAGTTGGTGATTGTTCTTGGCCACCTCTGGTGATTGTGAGGGGTTTGTGCCTACCTCGGCGAAGCGCCAAAGACAATATTAGTGAATTGCTCGTGTCATTTGCAACCTTTTGCCATTTGGTAGGTTCTTGTGGTGCCTTTTGAGAGGCTCGGTGTGAGACCGATTAGCCACCGAACCACGTGGTGAAGAGGGACACAACGGGGACTAGTGTGCCGGCAAGCACGTGAACCTCAGGATAAATCTTCGTGTCATCATTCTTATTGTGTTTGATCGATCCCGGTGGTTGTATATTGTGGTATTCATCTCTTGATCGTATTAATTGGTTAGCTCAATACTTCGCCCCTCAGTGATACCCTCCTAACTCTCTCTTGTATTAATTTCTTAGTTACCTTGCTAGCTTGTTAGTGTTACTCTTAGCTTGTGTAGCTAGCTAGCTTTAGTTGTAGTTAACTTGTGCGGTTGAGTGCAAATATACTAGAATTGTGAATTGGTTAGGTGGCTTGCAAACACCCGTAGGCTAAGCAAAACTTGCATCTCGCTACTTGTTATTTTGATAAACTTGTTTAGCTTGTCTTTGTAGAAAATTTTAAAAAGGCTATTCATTCCTCATCTAGCCATCAAGTCCTTTCAAGTGGTATCGGAGCCGTGGTCACCGTTTGCAAGGTTTAACAACCTCGGTGTAAGATGGCTCAAGTTGTGTTCAACCATGTTGGGGGCAAGCCTCCATTCTTTGATGGTGTCACATCTTTTGATCATTAGAAAAGAAAGATGAAGCAATACCTTGGCTCTATTCATGAGAATGTTTGGAAGGTGACACACCATGATTATGCTATCATTGATCCAGACAACCTCACCAACAATGATCACATCAACAACCAATGCAACACTATGGCTCTCAATACTCTCTACAATGGGATTGATGCAAAGGTCTTTGAGCAAATCAAGGATCTTGAAATGGCAAGTGAAGTGTTGAGAAGATTAGAGGAAACATATGAGGGCACTTCAATGGTAAAGAGTGCCAAGCTCTATATGCTTAAGGATAAGTTTGCAAGTTTCAAGATGAAGGATGATGAGTCCATACCGGAGATGTTCTATAGGCTACAAGTAATTGTCAATGATCTCAAGAGCCTAGGAGAAGATGTCAAGGACAAGGACTTCTCACATAAGTTCTTGATGAACTTACCTAAGAAGTTTGCTATCTTGAGGAAGATGATCCAAAGAGAGGGTTTGGACAAGGTGACTCCAAACCAAGTGCTTGGAGATGTCATGACCGATGCTCAATATGATGATGATGAAGATGAAGATGAGAAGAAGGAGATCAAGGTCAAGCAAGAGAAGACCACCACTTTCAAGGCTTCTTCTTCCAAGGGCAAGAGCAAGGTTGATGATGATGATGATCCATTTGATGATGAGATCATGGCCCTTCTAGTGCAAAAGATGGGTCGGTTCATAAAGAAGAGAGGCTATGGTGCAAGAAAGAGAAGGGACTTCATGAAGGCAAAGGAGGTGCTTTGCTATAATTGCAATAGCCCCGATCATGTAGTAGCAAAGTGCCCCTATGAAGACAAAAGATATCATGATAGAGAGTTGAAGTTGAAGAAGAACAAGAAGGACAAGAAGGAGAAGAAAGCAAAGAAGAGCTTCACATTCAACAAGAATAAGAAGGGTGGTGGTTATATAGTCACTTGGGATAGTGACAACTCCGATAGTGATGATGATGAAAGCTCTAGTGATGATAAGAGGACCACTCGGCGAGCCATTGCAAACATCGCCCTCTCCAACAAGCCATCCATCTTCGACACTACATCGACATGCCTTATAGCCAAGCCTACCAAGGTAAAATATAATGATAGTGATGATGATTCTTGTGCTAGTGATAGTTGTAGGAGTGATGATGAGGAGGATGAGGACTACTCCAAGGATGATCTATTGGGCATAATAGATCAAATGAGCAAGGGCTACAAGAGGACAACCAAGAAATACAAAATCTTGGAACAAGAGCTCATTGCCAAGAGCAATAAAAATAATACCTTGATGGAGGAGCTTGTTGCTCTCAAAAAGGGTAAGGAGTGCAAAGGAATTGAACAAGAGCTCAAAGCTCTTAGGAAATCCTTTGATGAGCTAGAGTCCTCTCGTGAGTGTCGAAAGGAAGACCACGAGGACCTTGAAGTTGCTCACACTAGGCTTAAGGAAGCCCACTCCACTCTACTTGAGCTCATCAAGGAAAAGGACCTCAAGTTGGAGAAGCTCATGAAGGAAGCTAAGGAGGAGCAAGTGATTGTCACTTGTGATATTGGACTAACATGTGATATTATTGATGATTCTTTATTTGTTGGTCCTACTAATGCTTCATGTAGCTCATCATCATCCACCACAACCAACTCTACCTCTACTACTAGTGATTCATCACTTGTGGTTGAGAATGAGACTCTCAAGAGAGAGGTGAATGATCTCACCCGCGCATTAGGCAATGCTTATGGTGGGGATGCCCGCTTGCTAAAATGCTTGGATAGCCAAAGGTTCTCTCTTAACAAAGAGGGTTTGGGCTATACTCCCAAGAAGGGCAAGGCGGTCTTTGCTACTTAAAAGCCTCGCTTTGTGAAGGGCAATGGTCGTTATTGCAATAGATGCAAGCAAGTTGGGCATCTAGAGATTAATTGCAACAAAATGAACAAGAACAAGAAAAATGCTAATGTACCTTACATTTCGTTTGATTCTTGTTATGTGCTTACCAAGGGTGAGAAAGGTGTGCATGCTAGGTTTGTTAGTACACCAATTGTGGGCCCAAAGAATAAGGCCATTTGGGTACCAAAGAGCTTAGTTACTAACTGTAGGGTCGAGATGGCGGACTAGAGGGGGGGTGAATAGTCCTTTCTAAAACTTAAACGCGTTGGCTAACCGAAACACATGCGGAATTAAACTTATCGGTCTAGCCAAGACTACACCCCTCTATCTAAGTTCACAAGCACCTCACAAAGATCCTAATTAAGCAACTAAGGTGCTTTCCCTAGCAAGAGCTCTCCTATTTAACTCTAGAGCAAGGTCACACAAACCTATGCACTAGTACTTTGCAAGCAAGAGGGGACTCCTACACAATTCTAGTAAGCAAAGCGCACAAAGCCTAAGCTCACTAGCAAAGCTCAAAAACAAGGCTACACAAGCCAAATTAGAGAGTGCAAACTACTTAGCTACACAAACTAAGCAATGTGACTAACAAGGTTACACAAACCGAATTAGCCACGCAAAGGGGAAGCTTCTAGCTACACAAGCAAGAAGACAACTAGCAAGCTACACAAGCAAACTAGTTAAGAGAGCAACTACACAAGCACAAGTATATATGAAAGTAAATACAAGCTTGTGTTACACGAAGGCAAACCACCGAGAAGAGTAGACGATGTTGACACGGTGATTTTCTCCCGAGGTTCACTTGGTCGCCACCAAGCTACGTCCCCGTTGTGTCGACCAACACTTAGATGGTTCCCCGGTGTGACCCTCAAATCACTTGCCCCTCAAGGCACGCCCCGCAAGGCACCGCAAGACACCACTCTCAAGTGAGGTAGCTCAATGACACGCTCAACTAGAGTTGCTCTTCGCGATCCCCGCGGGGTGAGCACAATCCCCCTCACAAAGCTTCTCCGGAGCCTCGCACAATCTTCTTGCGAGCTTCGACGGAGCCACAAGCCACCAAGCCGTCTAGGAGGTGGCAACCTCCAAGAGTAACAAGCACCACCGGCTTGCAACACGATCACCTAGTGCCACTCGATGCAATCTCTCAAAGCAACGCACTAGAATCGCTCTCTCACTCGATCCGATGAACACTATCAAGCATGAGTGAGTTAGAGGGCTTCCAAGCACTACCACATAAGCCACCAAGGCCAAAGTGTGCTCAGCTACCGGCCAAGGCCGGCCACAAGGTCTATTTATAACCCCACAGTCAAATAGAGCCGTTACCCCTCCACTCACGTTTTTCGCGGGACCACCGGACGCGCCGGTCGTAACAGACCGGACGCGCTCAACCGCGTCCGGTGTCCCCTGATTTCAAATTCGTCCGTTAGATCCTCCAACGGTCACTGCGCCCCAACGGTCAAACGAGCGACCGGACGCGCTGTTGCGAACCACCGGACGCGCCGGTGCGCACAGCACCCGCGCCCGCGAAGACAAGACCGGACGCGCTCCTCGCAACCACCGGACGCCACAGTACCCGCGTCCGGTGCGAGTCCAGTAAGCTCCCTGGACCACCGGACGCGTCCGATGGTGAGGGACCGGACGCGCACCGCGTCCGAAGACTTCGTGACTCGCTGTTCGCCAGACCGGACGCGCCGGTCCCGTGGGTCACCGGACGCGCCGGTGTCAAACCCTAGCCCGCGCGCCTGACCCGACGCTGCACTGACCGGACGCGCCGGTCGCACAGAGCCCGCGTCCGGTGCAGCGTCCGGTGCTGCGTCCGGTGCTGCGTCCGGTGCACCTCTGTGACCTCCGTTCTCCTCCGTTTCTTTTCCAACTTTCGGCGCAATAGAAAATAGGCGTTTCACTTTTCCAAAAAGCGCCGAATCCCGCCTCGCAAGCTCGGCGGGAGGGAGAGAGGAACCCAAACCCTCTCTACCGCTCAAACTCCACCGCCTTCGCAAATGTGCCAACACCAACAAGTGATCACCACCTTGTGCACGTGTGTTAGCATTTTCACAAACATTTTCTTCGAAGAAATTAGGCACTCAACTTGCCTCGCCACTCGATCCTAACACGTATGCAAAGTTAGATCGCTCAAGTGGCACTAGATGACCGATATGCAAACAAGTTTGCCCCTCTTAATAGTACGGCCATCTATCCTAAACCCGGTCATCAACTTCTCTACACACCTATGACCGGTGAAATGGAAATGCCCTAGGTTATACCTTTGCCTTGCGCATTCCACTCCATCTCCTCCGACATTGATGCAACACATGCACCAACCATATCACAAATGATATGATCCACTTCATATCATCATATGACCTTGGTCCATCGATCTTGACCTCACTTGCTCTTCACCGTTGCGTCGGTCCATCGGCGCCAAGTCTTGCTCAAGCTTCACCGCCTCACGGTCCATCGCTCCAAAGCCTCCGACTTGCCCTTCACACTTGCAACCGGTCCGTCGAGCCAAGCCTCATCTTGATCTTTTGCCACCTTGGTCACATGACTCCATGTCATGTCTCATATGCAATGAGCTCCTACATGACATCATTACCTGTGGACTAATCTCCTGTGTATCTCACATAACCACATATTAGTCCACCTAAGTTGTCACTCAATTACCAAAACCAAACAAGGACCTTTCAATCTCCCCCTTTTTGGTAATTGATGACAACTCTACAAAGATATGGAAATTAAGCTTTTTCAAGCTAGCACTTCACACAAAGTGTAAATTGCTAACTTGTTTTGGATTTTATGCTACTTATCCAACATTTAAGCTCTATGTCAAGATTTGGATAAGCACCATAAAACCCGACTTGGTAGTGATAACTCCCCCTACATATGTGCTCAAATGGTTTGGTTTCAAGCTTGCACATATGCCTAAATATGAAATTTGTGGGAGGATTAGCACTACTAAGTGATGCTAAGGTGTATAGAATAAACCTTTGTAGTTCGAAACCATTTGATAGCTTGATACCATTTGAAAATCACAAGTTTGCCATCATCCTTAGCATCATGAGTAGCTAGACATCAAAAACACTAGAAACCCCGTGAGATCAACATTATAAGCAAGGTTCTAGTTTTTGCATGATAATCATAAGTCTAGCTAACAACCTATGCATGCTAGTTATCAAAGCATCAATCAAATTCTATAACTAGCATACACCACACAAGCATGCATATTAAAAATAAAACTTATGCAATGCTAGCAAGCACATGAATATGCATAAGTCAAATGCAACCAATCAATGTTCATGAGCTTGCTCCCCCTACTTGTGTGCTTCTTTTGTCCAAGAATTTTGATCCTTCTTATTTCTACAATGTTGCTCCCTCTTTGTCCATCTTCATATCCAAACTCATCTTCTCACGATATATCTTTGTTCAATCTCTTCCCAAACCTCTCACTTGGTGTATTGACATATCTTTGTTCCAACTTCTCCCCCTTTGTCATCAATTTCCATAAAAGGTGTTCTTCTCAATTGATACAAAGGCTAGCATTGGGGTTGATGGTTGAGACTTGAATATTGCATTTTTGATGGACATCACCACATATGTTGGAATGACATTACTAGTATGTTGCTCTTGAGATACCACTTAGGATCTTTTGACCTTGATACCATTTAGGTGGGGCTCCTCCCCCTATGTCATAGCATGTGTCATTCACTTGAGATACCACTTGAGGATGAGGGTAACATTTCTTGATTTGATCACTTATAGTTGAGGATCACTTGTGAACCCATCGTCTTGCATGAATGATACCACGTGAAGATATCATGAGTAGGAATGTGATACCATTTGAAAGAGCTTTCTAGTATGGATCCACTTTGAAGGATTTGACAATAATATTCACTTCTTGAACATTTGCTATCTTCATGAGTACCACATGTAGGATATCACTTGTAGATTATGATCTAGACACCACTTGTAAATACCAATTGAAGAAATACTTTGAGTCTAGACACCTTTTGAAACACCCTAGATATCCATTTTTATTGTTGCCTTGTGCTTGTACCCATATCATTGTCATGAGCTTCTAGTATGACTTGAACTATGTTGATTTGCCTAAGATTCCAAGTCCGGTTTGATCCAATGACAAGCTTCTTCACACCTCATGCTAAGGGTTATCTTGCCAATGTTGTACTTGTCACTTGTTAGCAATCTAAACTAGATCAAGTACTTAGGTTTACTAGCTCATGAACAAATTCATACACATACCACTAGATCATTTAAACAATTCAAGCAATAGTGGTAGGCTATGAACTTAAACATTTCATTTGTTATGCATGATCCTAGTAAGCATGTACTATATGCACTAATCGCATACTAGTAAGGGATGAAATGATCATGCACATTGCAATGATACCTTTGCTATGTTGGAGTAGAGGATAGTCACATAGATTCCAATTCATTACTCCAATAGCAATGTGAAGTCCAATTTATAAGCTTGGTGAAGACCAATCATTATAGAGAAATCCATTCTTTACCCATATGAAATGAGAACCACTAATAATCAAGTGCATTATCTCTTGTTGTGGTTGGCTTGCTTTTTCTCTTTGATCAATGCTTGCATGAGAGAAGTACTTATGATACCACTTTTATATCCATGACTAGCTCTCTTTTGGGTGTTGCTTGCTTTTCTTGATCAACCCTATTGATTGCTCCAATTAAGCATCTCAAATGTCCCTTGAATTCATCACTTCCATGTTAGCCTTCCAAGCCAGTGCTCGGTTTACCCACCCATGGGCGGCAAGCCCCCTCAGCAGGGAGAAGTGACCTCTCTCTAAAGAACCATCCTTGACACTTACTTGAATTGCCTTTGATTGATTGATCTATGGACTTAACTTGATGAGTAATCTTGAATTATTCTTTAAGTCCTTTTCTTTCTACCAAATGATCTCCAATTATTACTAAAACTTGAACCTCATCTTCATCTTGAGTTTGATCTTCATTTTCAAATTTGAGTATCAAATTTGTACACTAAGTACATTCCACAATCAATGCCCTTGTACTCATTTCTTGTCATGCTTCTAGATCAATTCAAAAAACAAACTTAGGTACCTTAAACACTTATAAATATGTTTCCAACTTGAGGACCTTTCGCTTAAAGTGACTCTAGATCAATCCAATAATTATCACTTTTCTGGCAGATTTTGTACCCTTCAAAGAATAATTCATATCTCCCAATGTACAGATCTAAATGCCATGAAATTTGGTGGAGATGTGATTCACTAAGTCATCTAGCAACCGTAGAAATTTGAGCTTCACTTGACTTATAGATTGCTATTAGATTTCAAATCTTCCACCACTGCTGCATGCTGAAAACTGCTGCACTATAGCTGACAAGATGTGCTCTAAAACCATAACATTTCTCATCCAATTATCATGAAATTTATACAGCATCTCATATCATAAGTCTAGAGCATGCATACCAAATTTCAAGTCAATCCAATATGATTTGGTCACTCAAACTCAGACTTGATCTCAGCTAGCTCAGATTTTCAATAATGGACAGATTTCAATACAAGAGCTAATCTTCATCAAATGTGAATCAATCTTGAGATTAACTTGTTTGAACACTCTCACAAAACATATATCTATTCAATCCACTTACTAAATGTCATCTCATGAATTTATCCAACACAAATCAATCCAAATTTGATTGCTAGGCATTGAATCCATTCAATCATCTCATAGCAAGCAACATTGCATATATATCCAATTCAATCAACTTATATGCACCCAAATGAAATGATCAACAAGAGATATACCTTGGTTAGTTCATGATCATCCAATAGCAAGCTTTCAACTTGAATATTTGCAAGCCATCAAGTATATCCAATAAATCACCACAATCTTTGACATTGCACTTGTATGTTGTAGCACTTGGACTTCACTTATTTTGACTTGGCATTGGGATTGGATATGCATTGAGCTTCATAACTTGACTCAATATATGATGAACAAAATGAAACCAATTGAATCAAGCCTCCAATGCCGATAGTACCTACAAACAATCATCCACTCTTTGATGGTACCCAAACAAGTTTGGGTCCTCTCAAGTTAGGTGCAACATACTTAGGCATTGCCTTAGTATGAATAGCGGGATGTTTTGCAATTGCAATCATAGAGGTACCATTGCCATCCTTTCTAAGCACAATATTATCATCAATTGAAATAGGCTTAGAATCATTACCTAGGGGACATGAATGAGCCATGTGTCCCCTTTCCCGGCATAAGTAGCAACTTCTTTTAGAGTGAGCCTTTTCTTCCTTGCTCATGTGTTGCTTCTCAATGCCTTGCCTCTTATGAGTTGCTTGAGCCTTCTTCTCAAGGTTGGTAGGACACCCCGAGACAAAGTGTCCCATATCTTCACATTTGAAGCACTTGATGTGAGTCAAATTTCTTTTCTCATTTTGATTCTTGCTCATCATCTTGGCATCTTGAATTTGCATTGGATGCCTTGCTTTACCACCCCTTCTTGTTTTCTTTTTCTTCTTTATCAAGTCACCATCATCTCCATGGTTGATCTTGATTTGTTCTTGGAGTGTCTTCTCTTGCTCAACTAGTGGCTTTGGTTGAGGCTTTACTTGTTGCTTCACCAATTGCTTAGTTGGGCACATTGAGGTGAGATGACCCCAAGTGCGGCACTTGAAGCACTTGACATACTTTAGCCTCTCTTCTTCTTTCATCTTCTTGAGCTTCTCAATGTTTGGGCAACCATTAGCAAGATGTCCCACTTCATGGCATCGATAGCACATGGAATGCGAGAGCTTCTTTTGGAGTAGTCTCTTCATTCTCTTTTCTTGCTTTCTTTCGCCCCTTGTCAATTTTTTCTTGAAGCCAAGGCCACTTTTATCACCAAGGTTTCTTTGAGTCTTCATTATGTGCTCAAAGGTGACTTTTGAGTTGTAGCACCTCTCTAACTTGTTGCTCAAATTCTTCACTTCACTTTTGAGCTCATTGTTCTCCTTCAAAAGGTTAGTCTCACAAGACATAGAAGTAGAACAAGCATTTAATTGTGAAGAACATGGTATTAATAAATCATCACAAGAGGTGGATACATGCTTCTTGCCTACATCACAAGGGTTAGTAATATGTGATTGATCATTTGACCCAAATGATGAGCTCTCACTAGTTTTGAGTTTTTCATTAGAAAGTTTATTAGTGAGTAAAGCATGTTCTTGTGCCAAGTTATCATGAGCAACACTAAGTTCCTCATGAGCCAATTTTAGCTCCTCATGTGAACAAGTAGTAACATAAAGTAGATGCTTTTGTTGTTCACATGTGGTTTTTAGAAATGAGTTTTCATTTTTCAATTTACTTGTTTTTGCCATCTCATTTCTTAGGGCCTTTGAGAGTTTATATAGAAGCTCAAAATTTGGACCATCACAATCAACAACAAAACCACCAATAGATACCTTAGTGTTACCATGTGATGATATTAATGAGCTTGTTGAGGCATCACTCTCATAGCCATCATCTTCACCATCAAGTGTGCATGAAGTAGAATCATTGCTTGCATCACTTGTGGCATTGTCATCATTCTTGTCAAGTGATCTTGTGATATGATCATTTTTGTCATCACTTGACCGTGAGGTGGAGCAATCCTCCACAACCACCTTGTTGTGGTCATGCTCAACATCCTCATGCGCCTTCTCCTTGGGCTCATCATCATTGGAGATCGCCCCATATTTCTCATTTAGAAACACCCAAATCTCATGGGCGGACTCGAAGTCTATGATCTCATAAAGTATGCTACTATCCATAGATCGATAGAAAACATTAGTAGCTTGGCTATCGAGATGTAGGCATTTACTTTGCGCTTGAGTTGCATTCTTTTTATCAAATGCAAAGAAAAAGCCCACATCTACGATCCACCACAATTGAGGAGAAATAAACTTAAAATTGCATGTCATCCAATTTCTCCACCGTGCAAAGTGTGTGCCATCAAAAATGTGTGGACACTCAACATCTAGCCCATAAGCCGCCATCCTCTCGGGTCGGTGAAGACCACAAATGAGAGACCCGGCTCCGATACCACTTGTAGGGTCGAGATGGCGGACTAGAGGGGGGGTGAATAGTCCTTTCTAAAACTTAAACGCGTTGGCTAACCGAAACACATGCGGAATTAAACTTATCGGTCTAGCCAAGACTACACCCCTCTATCTAAGTTCACAAGCACCTCACAAAGATCCTAATTAAGCAACTAAGGTGCTTTCCCTAGCAAGAGCTCTCCTATTTAACTCTAGAGCAAGGTCACACAAACCTATGCACTAGTACTTTGCAAGCAAGAGGGGACTCCTACACAATTCTAGTAAGCAAAGCGCACAAAGCCTAAGCTCACTAGCAAAGCTCAAAAACAAGGCTACACAAGCCAAATTAGAGAGTGCAAACTACTTAGCTACACAAACTAAGCAATGTGACTAACAAGGTTACACAAACTGAATTAGCCACGCAAAGGGGAAGCTTCTAGCTACACAAGCAAGAAGACAACTAGCAAGCTACACAAGCAAACTAGTTAAGAGAGCAACTACACAAGCACAAGTATATATGAAAGTAAATACAAGCTTGTGTTACACGAAGGCAAACCACCGAGAAGAGTAGACGATGTTGACACGGTGATTTTCTCCCGAGGTTCACTTGGTCGCCACCAAGCTACGTCCCCGTTGTGTCGACCAACACTTAGATGGTTCCCCGGTGTGACCCTCAAATCACTTGCCCCTCAAGGCACGCCCCGCAAGGCACCGCAAGACACCACTCTCAAGTGAGGTAGCTCAATGACACGCTCAACTAGAGTTGCTCTTCGCGATCCCCGCGGGGTGAGCACAATCCCCCTCACAAAGCTTCTCCGGAGCCTCGCACAATCTTCTTGCGAGCTTCGACGGAGCCACAAGCCACCAAGCCGTCTAGGAGGTGGCAACCTCCAAGAGTAACAAGCACCACCGGCTTGCAACACGATCACCTAGTGCCACTCGATGCAATCTCTCAAAGCAACGCACTAGAATCGCTCTCTCACTCGATCCGATGAACACTATCAAGCATGAGTGAGTTAGAGGGCTTCCAAGCACTACCACATAAGCCACCAAGGCCAAAGTGTGCTCAGCTACCGGCCAAGGCCGGCCACAAGGTCTATTTATAACCCCACAGTCAAATAGAGCCGTTACCCCTCCACTCACGTTTTTCGCGGGACCACCGGACGCGCCGGTCGTAACAGATCGGACGCGCTCAACCGCGTCCGGTGTCCCCTGATTTCAAATTCGTCCGTTAGATCCTCCAACGGTCACTGCGCCCCAACGGTCAAACGAGCGACCGGACGCGCTGTTGCGAACCACCGGACGCGCCGGTGCGCACAGCACCCGCGCCCGCGAAGACAAGACCGGACGCGCTCCTCGCAACCACCGGACGCCACAGTACCCGCGTCCGGTGCGAGTCCAGTAAGCTCCCTGGACCACCGGACGCGTCCGATGGTGAGGGACCGGACGCGCACCGCGTCCGAAGACTTCGTGACTCGCTGTTCGCCAGACCGGACGCGCCGGTCCCGTGGGTCACCGGACGCGCCGGTGTCAAACCCTAGCCCGCGCGCCTGACCCGACGCTGCACTGACCGGACGCGCCGGTCGCACAGAGCCCGCGTCCGGTGCAGCGTCCGGTGCTGCGTCCGGTGCTGCGTCCGGTGCACCTCTGTGACCTCCGTTCTCCTCCGTTTCTTTTCCAACTTTCGGCGCAATAGAAAATAGGCGTTTCACTTTTCCAAAAAGCGCCGAATCCCGCCTCGCAAGCTCGGCGGGAGGGAGAGAGGAACCCAAACCCTCTCTACCGCTCAAACTCCACCGCCTTCGCAAATGTGCCAACACCAACAAGTGATCACCACCTTGTGCACGTGTGTTAGCATTTTCACAAACATTTTCTTCGAAGAAATTAGGCACTCAACTTGCCTCGCCACTCGATCCTAACACGTATGCAAAGTTAGATCGCTCAAGTGGCACTAGATGACCGATATGCAAACAAGTTTGCCCCTCTTAATAGTACGGCCATCTATCCTAAACCCGGTCATCAACTTCTCTACACACCTATGACCGGTGAAATGGAAATGCCCTAGGTTATACCTTTGCCTTGCGCATTCCACTCCATCTCCTCCGACATTGATGCAACACATGCACCAACCATATCACAAATGATATGATCCACTTCATATCATCATATGACCTTGGTCCATCGATCTTGACCTCACTTGCTCTTCACCGTTGCGTCGGTCCATCGGCGCCAAGTCTTGCTCAAGCTTCACCGCCTCACGGTCCATCGCTCCAAAGCCTCCGACTTGCCCTTCACACTTGCAACCGGTCCGTCGAGCCAAGCCTCATCTTGATCTTTTGCCACCTTGGTCACATGACTCCATGTCATGTCTCATATGCAATGAGCTCCTACATGACATCATTACCTGTGGACTAATCTCCTGTGTATCTCACATAACCACATATTAGTCCACCTAAGTTGTCACTCAATTACCAAAACCAAACAAGGACCTTTCACTAACCTCCAAGGACCCAAGCAAGTATGGGTACCTAAAACACATTAAATTATTTTGTAGGTAAATTACAAGGCCGGAGGAAGGCATTGGGTGCTTGATAGTGGGTGCTCTCAACATATGACCGGTGATTCAAGAATGTTCAACTCTCTCAAGTCAAATGATAGTGGCATTGATAGCATCACGTTTGGTGACAATAGCAAGGGTGATGTAAAGGCTCTTGGAAGGATTGCAATCTCAAATGATCATATCATTTTCAATGTGCTTCTAGTTGAAAAGTTGAACTTCAATCTTCTCTCGGTTGCTCAATTGTGTGATCTCGGTTTCAAGTGCATATTTGGTGTTGATAATGTGGAGATAGTTAGTGTTGATGGCTCTAACTTGATCTTCAAGGGCTTTAGATATGATAATCTATACTTGGTTGATTTCAATGCTAGTGACACTCAACTTTCAACATGCTTGCTCACCAAATCAAGTATGGATTGGTTATGGCATAGAAGACTTGGTCATGTTGGCATGAAGCAATTGAACAAGTTAGTGAAGCATGACTTAGTTAGAGGCTTGAAGGATGTCACATTTGAGAATGATAAGCTATGTAGTGCATGTCAAGCCGGAAAGCAAGTACGCAACACTCATCCATTGAAAAGCATCATGAGTACTTCCAAGGCATTTGAGTTATTGCACATGGATCTATTTGGGCCAACTATATACACAAGCATTGGTGGCAACAAGTATGGCTTTGTGATTGTGGATGATTTCACTAGATACACATGGGTATTCTTTCTTGTGGACAAGAGTGATGTATTTGATATATTCAAGAAGTTCATCAAGAGAGTGCAAAATGAGTTTGAGACCACAATCAAGAAAGTAAGAAGTGACAATGGAAGTGAGTTTAGAAACACAAGAGTTGATGAGCTATGTGATGGGCTTGGAATCAAACATCAATTCTCGGCCAAGTATACAACTCAATCAAATGGCCTAGTTGAGAGGAAGAATAGAACCTTAATTGATATGGCAAGATCAATATTGAATGAGTATAATGTGAGTCATTCATTTTGGGCCGAAGCAATCAACACGGCTTGCTTCTATAGCAACCGCCTCTATTGCCATAAGTTTCTAGAGAAGACACCATATGAGATCTTAAATGGAAGAAAGCCCAACATTGCATACTTTCGGTATTTGGTTGCAAATGCTACATCTTGAAGAAGGGCACTAGATTGAGCAAGTTTGAGAAGAAATGTGATGAAGGCTTCCTACTTGGTTACTCAACTACTAGCAAAGCTTATAGAGTATGGAACCTATCTAGTGGACAACTTGAAGAAGTACATGATGTTGAGTTTGATGAAACAAATGACTCTCAAGATGAAGAAGAAAACTTGGATGATGTGAGAGGAACGCAATTGAGTAATGCTATAAAGGGAATGGATATTGGTGATATTAGACCAAAGCAAGTGATTGATGTAGATGACGACAAAGATCAAGTTCTCCAAAGTCCAAATACACAAGCTAGTGGTTCTCTAATGCAAAATCAAGCTAGTACATCATCTCAAGTGCAACAAGATCAACAAGTGGCTAGTTCATCATCTCCAACTTATGATCAACATCAACATCCAAGCAATCAAGTCCAAGTGCTTCAACCAACTAACATTGCAAGAGACCATCCATTGGATTCCATCATTGGTGACATACAAAGGGGAGTTCAAACTAGATCAAGATTGGCATCATTTTGTGCTCACTCTTCATTTGTGTCAATGGAAGAACCCAAGGACATTGATAAAGCATTGAGAGATCCGGATTGGGTAAATACAATGCATGAAGAGCTCAACAACTTCAAGAGAAATAAAGTATGGGAACTAGTTGAGAGGCCTAAGGATCCTAATGTCATTGGAACAAGATGGGTCTTTCGCAACAAGCAATATCAAGATGGGATAGCAGTAAGGAACAAAGTAAGACTAGTGGCTCAAGGTTACACACAAATAGAGGGTCTTGACTTTGGTGAAACATATGCCCCGGTTGTAAGATTGGAAGCAATTAGGATCTTACTTGCCTATGCTTGTGCTCACAATATCAAGCTATATCAAATGGATGTGAAGAGTGCATTTCTCAATGGGTACATCCAAGAGGAGGTATATGTGGAGCAACCTCCCGGTTTTGAAGATGACAAGAAACCCAATCATGTCTACAAATTGAGAAAAGCTTTGTATGGATTGAAGCAAGCACCTAGAGCATGGTATAAAAGATTGAGGGACTTCTTGCTAAATAAAGGATTTATCATGAGCAAAGTGGATACTACTCTCTTTACCAAGAAGATTGGGAAAGACTTGTTTGTGTTGCAAATATATGTTAATGATATCATATTCGGTTCAACCAATCAAGATTATTGTGATGAGTTTGGGAAAATGATGGCAAAGGAATTTGAAATGTCAATGATTGGTGAACTTAGTTTCTTTCTTGGACTTCAAATTAAACAAATGAAGGAAGGAACATTTGTAAGCCAAACCAAATACATAAAGGATATGCTAAAGAAGTTTGGTATGGAAGATGCAAAAGGAATCACTACTCCAATGAGCACTAGTGGAAGCTTGGATAGTGACAAGAATGGCAACATGGTGGATCAAAAGCTATATAGATCAATGATTGGTAGCCTACTCTATGTGATGGCATCAAGGCCCGATGTGATGTTTAGTGTATGCATGTGTGCAAGATTTCAAGCCTCACCAAGAGAAATTCATTTGAAGACAACAAAGAGAATATTGAGATACTTAAAGCATACACAAGATGTTGGATTATGGTATCCCGAAGGTGCAAGCTTTGAGCTAGTTTGATATTCAGATTCCGACTATGCCGGTGACAAAGTGGAGAGAAAGAGCACTTCCGGGACTTGTCAATTGTTGGGAAGATCACTTGTCTCATGGTCATCCAAGAAGCAAAATAGCATTGCACTATCTACCGCTGAAGCCGAATACATCGCCGCGGGTAGTTGTTGTGCACAAATCTTGTGGATGAAGGCAACATTGAAAGATTTTGGAATCAACTTCAAGAATGTGCCATTGCTATGTGACAATAAAAGTGTCGTGAAGCTAACCAACAATCCGGTTCAACATCAAAGAACAAAGCATATTGATGTTCGTCATCACTTTATTAGAGATCATCAACAAAAGGGTGACATTGCTATTGAGAGTGTGGGCACTGAAGATCAATTAGCCGATCTATTCACCAAGCCACTTGATGAGAAGAGATTTCACAAGCTAAAGAATGAGTTGAACATACTTGACTTCTCCAACATGAGTTGATGCACCCCGTATATGACATGCCTCTCCTTCGAGCCCCAAGGTACAATTGGTTGACATGTCATACATTCTATGCTAAGGACTCGTTTAGTGCATCTAGTCATAATTTACATGTTCTAGGCTCATTCATGAAAATCAAATGAATTTGAAGTTTATATGGTGCCACTATTGTTTCCATGACTTGCATGATCTAGTGGTAGCATATAACTTGTTTAAGTAGCTTGTGATCCTAAGTATTTAATCTAGAATACTTGTCTAAATATTTGCTTCAACATGGTGCATGATAACCCTTTTAGTGAGGTGTGAAGAAGCTTGCCCTTGGATCAAACCGAAGCATTTTATTTATGCAAGCAATCTAGGTTGAATCACAAACTTGATCCTCACCCCATATTTCAACATGATAATCTATCTAAAATTGGTCCCTTGTGGTCATTGGTGCCAAAGGGGGAGAAAATGTTGTTCACAAAGATAGAACTCAAAGGGGGAGAAAAATGTTAACCTAAAGGGGAGAATTGATAAAAGAAGGGGATCAACTAAAATTTTGAGCACACAAGTATGGGGAGCAAGCTCTTAAACATGAATGTTGCATTTTCATGTGCAATTCATATGTATGATGCATAGTTATGCATTTCTTTGTCTCCGATACATTGCTTGTGTGATGACTTGCTAGTATAATTTGAATGGTGTATTGAGATACTAGCATGAATAGGAAGTAGTTAGATTTTTCTTGATTCATGTTTTTCAAAGTGGTATTAGAGCCTTGCTTATAATGTTGATCTCACGAGGTTTCTAGTTATGATTGTGTTTTTCCTAGTGGTATCTAACTACACAAGGTGCTAAGATGATGTTTATCGGTACTCCGATGGTATCACGCTTCAAAGGTCTATAATCTAAAACACTTAGCACCTATTGGTAGTCAATGCTCCTATACTTTCCTATCTAACATGTATGCTTCCAAAATCCAAACATATAGCATACATGTAGGGAGAGCCATTGCTATCAATTTGAATTCATGATCACATGTCCATAATTCTTACACATGGTAATATACTTGGACAATGTGACATGGGTTTAATCAAAATTTTATCATAACATCTTTGTGAAAGGTTTGTCACCAATTACCAACAAGGGGGAGATTGAAGTCCTATGTTTGGTATTAGTAATTAGTGACAATGTCTAAGTACTAATCCTATGCCTAAGTTGTATGTAGCATATGAGGATTAGTACATTCCAAGGTTGGTGGCAAGATGGACATGGTGATCATGATGGCCACACTTGGAATTGGACGCAACCCTACGTGATCAAGGCAAAGGTATATGCTTAAGGGTTGTATTTTAGTAACCAAGACACCTAGTTGGTGTGGTTACATTGTAGGATAGATAGCCGTACTATAAAGAGGGGAATGACATGGCTATTGAACTCCTAAGTGCCTCTAGATGTGCATTTCATGATCATATGCATTTGGATAGAACTAATATCGCCTCGAAAAATGATTATGAAAATGCTAACACACTCACACATGATGAGATCACTTGGTGGTGTTAGCACGTTTGCGAAGGCGGTGGAGTTTAAGCGGTAGAGAGGGTTTGGGTTCCTCTCTCCCTCCCGCCGAGCTTGCAAGGCAGGATTCAGGCGTTTTCAAGGAGTTGAAACGACTATTTTTCACTACGCCGGAAGTCTGGAAAAGAAACGGAGGCGAACGGAGGTCACAGAGGTGACCGGACGCTGAACCGGACGTGGTCTTTGCATGACCGGACGCGTTCGGTCAGTGTCCAGTGTCTGCGTGTATTTCAGTTTGATGATCGGACGCGAGGCGCGTCCGGTCGTAGACGATCGGACACGTCCGGTCGTTCAGGGAGCTTACTTGACTCTGACCGGACGCTGGCACTGTCGCGTCCGGTCATTTCTCTAGCGTGTTCGGTCATTGTGTTGTTGTGCGCTGCTCAGGCATGACCAGCGCGTCCGGTCATTCACGCGACCAGCGTGTCTGGTCATTTCCAGCGCGTCCGGTCGTTGCTTCGTAGTTAGCCGTTGGGCGACCGGCGCGTCCGGTCAGTTGGACCAGCGCGTTCGGTCAGTGCTTCGCTACTTAGCCATTGTGCGACCAGCGCGTCCGGTCAGTATGACCAGCGCGTCCGGTCAGTGTGACTAGCGCGTCCGGTCAGTGTGACCAGCGCGTCCGGTCATCATGACTTCGGCTGGTTAAGTTTCTAACGGCTCTATTGGAAGGGGTACGTCTATAAATACTCGTTGACCGGCTCAAAGCTCACTCTCTTGGATATCTCTTGGACATTTGACATACTTGTGAGCACTTTGAGCTAAGCAACTCCCCTCCCACTCATTTCTCTTGCTTCTTTGCATATTCGAAGTGAGATTGAGTGATCCAAGTGCATTTACATTGTGAGATTGCATCTAGTTAGCACTTGGTGGTTGATTTGCTGTGGGATTCTTGTTTCTCTTGGTGGTTGCCGCCACCTAGACGGCATGGAGCAGCTTGGAGGCGTTGGCAAGAGTTGGTGATTGTTCTTCGCCACCTCCGGTGATTGTGAGGGGTTTGTGCCTACCTCGGCGAAGCGCCAAAGGCAATATTAGTGAATTGCTCGTGTCATTTGCAACCTTTTGCCATTTGGTAGGTTCTTGTGGTGCCTTTTGAGAGGCTCGGTGTGAGACCGATTAGCCACCGAACCACGTGGTGAAGAGGGACACAACGGGGACTAGCGTGCCGGCAAGCACGTGAACCTCGGGATAAATCTTCGTGTCATCATTCTTATTGTGTTTGATCGATCCCGGTGGTTGTATATTGTGGTATTCATCTCTTGATCATATTGATTGGTTGGCTTAATACTTCGCCCCTCGGTGATACCCTCCTAACTCTCTCTTGTATTATTTTTTTAGTTACCTTGCTAGCTTGTTAG
This sequence comes from Saccharum hybrid cultivar R570, assembly GCA_038087645.1. Lineage (NCBI taxonomy): Eukaryota > Viridiplantae > Streptophyta > Magnoliopsida > Poales > Poaceae > Saccharum > Saccharum hybrid cultivar. Next base: position 2,999,255 of record JAQSUU010000190.1, on the reverse strand, counting down.
TGTTACTCTTAGTTTGTGTAGCTAGCTAGCTTTAGTTGTAGTTAACTTGTGCGGTTGAGTGCAAATATACTAGAATTGTGAATTGGTTAGGTGGCTTGCAAACACCCCGTAGGCTAAGTAAAACTTGCATCTCGCTACTTGTTATTTTGATAAACTTGTTTAGCTTGTCTTTGTAAAAAATTTTAAAAAAGGCTATTCACCCCCCTCTAGCCATCAAGATCTTTCAGCGGCGCATGCCTTCCCTTCCTGCCGACGACACGAGATGGATGGGGGCGCAGGCGCATGCGCAGACCTCCCCTATCCCATGACGGGGGAGGTGGATGAGGGCGCAAGCGGGAGCGAGCAACGGCGCGTGGGCAGGCGAGGCGCGGGGCGCACTGACACAACGGCGCAGGTGAGGCGTGCGGAGCAACGACGCGGGCAGGAAGCATGGAGCAGTCCGTCCAGACGGGACGGACGCCCGGGTATCATTATCGTTTCTATATTCAAACAAGACTAAACTCTAGTTGTCTAAATTTTCACCTAAGCTGTTAGCTGGACTAACAACGTCCAGTTGACCAAACGGGTCCTCAATGGTCTCTTGCTCTTGCGGCCTTGTCACCTAGTGTTTTTTTTTGTTTGTTTGAGAGAAGTACCATGATGATGATCATTATCACATCCTAGCTTTGGGCATAATTTATCTTGTTTAATTCGAAGATCGGAGTAGAGAAGTAATCGAAGGCCACGTTTAGTTTGCAAAATTTTTCAACCCGATGAATAGTACCACTTTCGTCTTATTTGGCAAATACTATCTAATCGTGGACCAACTAGGCTCAAAAGATTCATCTCATGATTTCCAACTAAACTGTGTAATTAGTTATTTTTTTACCTACATTTAATACTCCATGCAAGCGGCTAAAAATTGATGTGATGGAGAGAGAGTGAAAAAAATTCTAACTTTTGGTGTATCTAAACAAGGCCGAAGATAAAATGGATTGTTCCATCAGTTTTTTTTAATTCCACTGCAGGGTTAGCTGGTACGACTCCACCTCCTTTTGATCGCTTCGAAGCATTGCGCGCAGTCTGGCTAGATCGCTTCCACAACTTGAATGAGGCCATCAATAGGATTTATGGGCTACAGTGTTCTCCAATGCATCAAAGTAAATGTACCTAAATGATAGATGAAGCAACTCTTAAGTATAGGCCATGTTTGGATCCTTCCAATTTTTGCCAGTTTTTAAAAATCTGAGGTTTGAAAATTAAGTGGGATCCAAACAGGTCAGTTTTTGCTAAATTCTTAAAAACCAGGAAGTTGTTCCTACTCAGCTTTTGCCAGTTTCTTATGACTCTGTGAGCAATAAATGAAACCATATTCTTAAAAACCGGGAGATCCAAACACCCCACTAGTTTTTACTCAGTATCTAGATTTTAGAGACTAAAAGCAAAAATTGGTCTTTAAGAATCTAAGAATCATCCAAACAGGCCCTCCCAATCCAAAAACTATAAGGTGATTTCTACACTTGTCAAATCATCTAGCTAGATAGTACTATACACAGAAACCATATTTCTAATGCATAGTTTTTCTAAAATAATTTTTCATCCAATCATAGTATGTCTTATCGGTCCATTATCTATCTATCACATCTCTTTGTATCTTGGTTTTCATATAGACATAGTTTTTTTATCTAAGAAATCATTTACTACTCTCTTTTTTAATTGTAGTGCATATCAAACTTTTGATTAGTTGATTGATACTTAATATAAGTACAGAAATCATCCTGAGTTCTAGATCGAGAGTGTCCTAATTAAGCGACGGATGGGATGAGATGGCCTAGCTGAGCAGCCTGTATAGCTAGCTCTTCAATTCAATACGCTCACTCGTCTCGGCTGCCGCTCCACTAATTCTCATTCATGCGCTACGCGCGGTTTTATAAATGGCGCGACATAAAGCATGCGTGCCCGTGAACCGCAGCCTATGCCACTCTCTGATGCTATTGCTACATCAGAGTAGCTTCTAGATTTTGATCCAAATAACAATTCTAGGGTTTAAAAGTTTTCACTTACGGTAGTTCCAATAGTGTTAGAAGAGCTAGCTCATAGAATACATTTTATTGAATAAAAAGAGATAATGATAAAAATAGCTTTTCATGATTCATGTGTTTTTTGCTTATACATTTTTTCTATACAAACATGTTAGGTTACTCTATTTTTATTTTAAAGTTTATGTAAGTTAGCAAGTTGACTATTGTTAAGGGTGTTCTTAGAGAACAAGTTCTTAAAAGTCCAAACAATGCCTTAAACAGAAGTGACAATAATACCGTTGCTAGGTACATGTACAAAATTGTATTTGTAATCCCACTCCTAGAAATTTAAACTATTTTTGTTCAAACTTTGCAAGTTATATTGTTATATTAATATACTTAATTATCAACGGTATGGTATAAATAAAAAAACAATATGCATAGTCCTTTAAACAAAATAGAAACATGTCCCGTCAAGCAATATGTTTAAACTAGAAATCTGTGCAGCTTTGCCGCGCATGGCCATTAGTATTTTTTAAGTGTTCTTGATACTTCGTTATTTTGAAGGTACTATTTAAGTGTTATTTTGCTTTTGTTATTGAAATGGAACTTTCTTTTTTTGGTGGAGAGAGAAGGGGTAAAAGTATTTAATAAGGAGGGAGTAGCATAAGTAGCCGGAGAGCTGATGTAATTATGAGATGAGTAGAACCTCGAATTATGAGGAGTTTTGAACAATTCGATTTTCTAATTTTTTATTTATTTGAATTTCAATTTCCCATTAAAAAGATAGGCAAAAAGGTACAGTAATAACTTTGTGCTAAAATATGTTATATTATGGATCCATTGCATATATCTATTCATGAGGATTCTGAAACGATTTGATTTTCTATTTTACGATTTTTATGCGATTTACTACGCAATTTCAAAGCTTCAGCAAATTTATTTGTAAAAGAAAAAGATTAATAGATATAAGTGAAACCAGCGTTGGGCCGAATTCGGCCCACTAAGGTCCACAGAGCGGGTGGCAGGCCAGCCCATTGAAAGACCTGTATTGCGGGTCGATTTCAGAAAAGGTCGAGGGGTTTTTTGAAAGAAAAGCTGAGAGAGGTGGCTGGACTGTGGGTTCTATTTTTCCAGAGTTCGAGGGCTCTTTTGTAAAAAGACCGGTGATCGCCCGCCCGATCGAACGGCCAAGAAAAGTGGGGCGACGTGGCCACGCTGGTTGGCCCTTTTTTTGGTGCCCAAATCGTAGTAAGAGATATCTACTGATATTTTTTTTCATGATAATTGCCACTACTACATAAACGGTTTATAGAGACGACTGCATTTTTTTGGCAGAAGCGGCTCAATTCCCGTCCACCTCTATTGTGACCTTCATAGGGACCCACTAACTCTGTTGCCTCTGAAAAGGAACATTTCGAGAGGTGACTGGGAATCCTAGTCAGCCTCTACAAATGAGGGCTATTTCAAGTGACGGCTTGAATTCCCAGCCGCCTCTAAAACACCAGTAGAGCCGCCTTTACTATTCTGAGCCTAGTGTATAAGTAGCCCCCCTTTATTCTCCTTGGGACAAAACTATAGCCTGAGGAGGAAAAGCGAAGGGGCGGGGTGTTGGACAACTTCTCCAAAATTGCAAATCTATGGGGAAAGGTTTTGTTTGGATTTATTTGGATGATTTGACTCTAGAAGATATGTACACACTATTCCTAACATCTTTTTGAATGTTTAGTGGTAGATTGCTTTATTAATTTGGTTATTGATTTTCTCTCTCATGGTATGATTGAAGCAATTATAAATGAAATTAGATCAAATCTTTCAAGGTCCTAAGGTTAAATTTAGTAGAGGAACAAGATTCTACCCTTATTTAGTGTTCATGTGTTGAGTTTTATGGTCTATTAGTTAGTTTCTGAATAGGGATTAAGAGTTTGGATCTAACTAGATTTAGAACTGAAATTATTTAATTTGTTAGTCAATATCCATTAATTGTTTCTGAAAGGATTAAGTTGCATCAACATGGGTTCAATATCGATTGTTTTTAGTTATTTTCTTTAAATTTCACATAACTATAATTATAAAGTAAAAAATAATTAATTGTTTGACTAGGGGGCTAATAACTATACCTACATATGTATAGGTAGCTATGTAGAGATTTTCTATTTTGTCATAGTCATATGATTAAAGTAAAGTTGATCAATTTTATTTGTACTTGAAACAAGAATGACCTTGCACAAATGTCATAAACTAATTATTGTTATTTAGCTATGACCTAGAATGAATCCGGAATTTTTTTGTCTGTGTAGGAGCTGCAAGAACATACTCACTTCAAAAGATGTGAGTACAATCAGATCGCACTTTATCATGTAAGGTTTTGTGAAGAACTACACAATTTAGATCCATCATGATGAAGCGTTCTTTGATGCTGAGCTGAAAAAATAATTTCATGACATAGATGAGTATGACTACACATATATGGCTGGTCTTGATGATAAAATGGGTGGCCATGAATAAGGTGGTGGTGCCAATGACAACGGACGTGACGGGGATGATGATAGCAATGGTGGCTATGATGGTGGATGTGTTGGGGACGAAGATGATGCTAACTATTTGGAGGAAATGCTTTGGAACATTGCACCAGAGGTGTTACTCAGGAGCACAAAAGGTCTAGAAAATTTGAAAATAGTAAAAAGTGCAGAGAGAGAGAGAGAGTTTGTATGGTGTTGAAAAAGTTGTCCGGCTCATTGGACAACACTTTGTTTTGTGCTTGAGGTACTAATCCTGAAGCCTAAGTGTGGTTGATCAGACTGCAATTTTAGTGATATGTTGCATCTCTTGTCATGGTTACTCCCGCAACCTAAGTTTGTTCCCACCAACACATAGGAAGCAAACAAGCTCATTTTACAAGGGATATTCGCTACACGGACTATCTCATTAAGGTGAAAGAGATCACTTAGTGTGAGGTGAAAGGTGAAAGGTCTTGATGGCTAGAGGGGGTGAATAGCCTTTTAAAAATTTCTACAAAGACACGCTAAACAAGTTTATCAATATAACAAATAGCGAGATACGAGTTTTGCTTAGCCTACAGGGTGTTTGCAAGCCACCTAACCAATTCACAATTCTAGTAATTGCACTCAACCGCACAAGTCAAACCGAGAAGGTAACTACAACTACAACTAGCAAGCTACACAAAGGAGCTACTAAAGCAAAGCTAACTAGCTAGCAAAGATAACTAAGAAAGTAATGTGGAGTTGAGTTGGGAGAGTTTCACCGAGGGGCGAAGTATTGAGCCAACCAATATGATCAACAATGAATACCAAGATAACCGAACGCTGGGATCAATCAATCACAATATGAAAGTGATGACACGAAGATTTATCTCGAGGTTCACGTGCTTGCCGGCACGCTAGTCCCCGTTGTGTCCCTCTTCACCACGTGGTTCGGTGGCTAATCGGTCTCACACCGAGCCTCTCAAAAGGCGCCACAAGAACCTACCAAATGGCAAAAAGTTGCAATGACATGAGCAATTCACTAACATTGCCTTTGATGCTTCGCCGAGGTAGGCACAAACCCCTCAGAATCACCGGAGGTGGTGAAAGTCCTATGTTTGGTGTTGGTAATTAGTGACAATGCCTAAGTACTAATCATATGCCTAAGTTGTATGTCGCATATGAGAATTAGTACATTCCAAGGTTGGTGGTAAGATGGACATGGTGATCATGATGGCCACACCTGGATTTGGACGCAACCCTACGTGATCAAGGCAAAGGTATATGCTTAAGGGTTGTATTTTAGTAACCAAGACACCTAGTGGGTGTGGTTACATTATAGGATAGATAGCCGTACTATAAAGAGGGGAATGACGTGGCTATTGAACTCCTAAGTGCCTCTAGGTGTGCATTTCATAATCATATGCATTTGGATAGAACTGATATCGCCTCGAAAAATGATTGTGAAAATGCTAACACACTCACACATGATGAAGATCACTTGGTGGTGTTAGCACGTTTGCGAAGGCGGTGGAGTTTGAGCGGTAGAGAGGGTTTGGGGTCCTCTCTCCCTCCCGTTGATCTTGCGAGGCGGGATTCAGGCGTTTTCGAGGAGTTGAAACGACTATTTTTTCCATTACGCCGGAAGTCAGAAAAGAAACGGAAGCGAACGGAGGTCACAGAGGTGACCGGACGCTGAATCGGACGCGGTCTCTAGTTGACCGGACGCGTCCGGTCAGCGTTTAGTGTCTGCGCGTATTTTAGTTTGATGATCGGACGTGCAGCGCGTCCGGTCACTGTCGACCGGACACGTCTGGTCATTCAGGGAGCTTACTGGACTCTAACCGGACGCTGGCACTGTGGCGTCCGGTCAGTTCTTCAGCGCGTCCGGTCGCTGTTTCGTTGTGCGCTCTAGGGCTTGACCAGCGTGCCCGGTCAGTTACGAGACCAACGCGTCCGGTCGATCCCAGCGCGTCTGGTCTGCGCGACCAGCGCGTCCGGTCGTTGCTTCGTAGCTAGCCGTTGTGCGATCGACGCGTCCGGTCAGTGTGACCAGCGCGTCCGGTCAGTACGATTTCGGCTGTTTAAGTTTCTAACGGCTATATTTGAAGGGGTACGTCTATAAATACTCGTTGGCCGGCTCAAGGCTCTTTCTCTCGCATACTCTTGAACATTTTGACATATTTGTGAGCACTTTGAGCTAAGCAACTCCCCTCCTACTCATCTCTCTTGCTTCTTTGCATATTCGAAGTGAGATTGAGTGATCCAAGTGCATTTGGATTGTGAGATTGCATCTAGTTGGCACTTGGTGGTTGATTTGCTGCGGGATTTTTGTTTCTCTTCGTGGTTACCGCCACCTAGATGGCTTAGAGCAGCTTGGAGGCGTTGGCAAGAGTTGGTGATTGTTCTTGGCCACCTCCGGTGATTGTGAGGGGTTTGTGCCTACCTTAGTGAAGTGCCAAAGGCAACGTTAGTAAATTGCTCGTGTCATTGCAACCTTTTGCCTTTTGGTAGGTTCTTGTGGCGCCTTTTGAGAGGCTCGGTGTGAGACCGATTAGCCACCGAACCACGTGGTGAAGAGGGACACAACGGAGACTAGCGTGCCGGCAAGCACGTGAACCTCGGGATAAATCTTCGTGTCATCACTTTCATATTATGATTGATTGATCCAGGTGTTCGGTTATCTTGGTATTCATTATTGATCATATTGGTTGGCTAAATACTTCGTCCCTCGGTGAAACTCTCCTAACTCAACTCCGCATTACTTTCTTAGTTATCTTTGCTAGCTAGTTAGCTTTGCTTTAGTAGCTCCTTTGTATAGCTTGCTAGTTGTAGTTGTAGTTACCTTCTTAGTTTGACTTGTGCGGTTGAGTGCAAATACTAGAATTGTGAATTGGTTAGGTGGCTTGCAAACACCCCGTAGGCTAAGCAAAACTCGCATCTCGCTATTTGTTATATTGATAAACTTGTTTAGCTTGTCTTTGTAGAAAATTTTAAAAGGCTATTCACCCCCCCCTCTAGCCATCAAGACCTTTCAAGTGGTATCAAAGCCGTGGTCACCGTTTGTTAGGCTTAACAACCTCGGTGTAAGATGGCTCAAGTTATGTTCAATCATGTTAATGGCAAGCCTCCATTCTTTGATGGTATCTCTTCCTTTGACCATTGGAAAAGGAAGATGAAGCAATATTTAGGCAATATACATGAGAAGGTTTGGGATGTGACCAAAGAAGGATACATCATCCTTGATGAGGAAAATCTCACTCCAAATGACCGCATTAACAAACAATGCAACACGGCGGCACTTGACACAATCTACCGTGCCATTGATGACAAAGTATTTGAGCAAATCAAAGATCTTTAAAAGGCAAATGAGCTTTGGATAAGGCTTGAAGAAACATATAAAGGCACTTCAATAGTAAAAAGTGCCAAGCTATATATGCTCAAGGACAAGTTCTCCACTTTCAAGACGAAGGATGATGAATCTATCCCGAAGATGTTCTATAGGCTCCAAGTCATTGTCAATGATCTCAAGGGGCTTGGGGAGAAGGTTGAGGACAAGGACTTCTCACATAAGTTCTTGATGTGCTTACCCAAAAAGTTTGCCACCTTGAGAAGAATGATCTTTAGAGAGGGATTGGATAAGGTCAAACCAACCGATGTGCTTGGAGATATAATGACCGATGCCCAATACAATGATGATGAAGATGAGGTAGAAGAGAAGAAGGAGACCAAGGTCAAGCAGGAGAAGCCCATTGCATTCAAGGCTTCATCTTCTAAGGGCAAGAGCAAGGTAGAGAGCGATGATGATGATCCATTCGATGATGAGACCATGGCCCTCCTTGTGCACAAGATGGGAAGGTTCATGGAGAAGAAAGGATATGGTGCAAGAAAGAGAAGAGACTTCATAAAGGCAAAGGAGGTGCTTTGCTATAATTGCAATAGCCCCGATCATGTAGTGGCAAAGTGCCCCTATGAAGACAAAAGATATCATGATAGGGAGTTGAAGTTTAAGAAGAACAAGAAGGAGAAGAAAGCAAAGAAGAGCTTCACATTCAACAAGAAGAAGAATGATGGTGGCTATGTGGTCACTTGGGATAGTGATAACTCCGATAGTGATGATGATAGCTCTAGCGATGATGAGAAGACCACTCGGTGAGCTATTGCAAATATCGCCCTCTCTAACAAGTCATCCATCTTCGACACTACATCGACATGCCTTATGGCCAAGCCTACTAAGGTAAAATATAATGATAGTGATGATGATTCATGTGCTAGTGATGGTTGTAGGAGTGATGATGAGGAGGATGAGGACTACTCCAAGGATGATCTATTAGGCATAATAGATCAAATGAGCAAGGGCTACAAGAGGACAACCAAGAAGTGCAAGATCTTGGAACAAGAGCTCATTGCCAAGAGCAATAAAAATGATGCCTTGATGGAGGAGCTTGTTGCTCTCAAAAAGAGTAAGGAGTGCAAAGGAATTGAACAAGAGCTCAAAGCTCTTAGGAAATCCTTTAATGAGCTAGAGGCTTCTCGTGAGTGTCTAAAGGAAGACCACGAGGATCTTGAAATTGCTCACACTAGGCTTAAGGAAGCCCACTCCACTCTACTTGAGCTCATCAAGGAAAAGGACCTCAAGTTGGAGAAGCTCATGAAGGAAGCTAAGGAGGAGCAAGTGATTGTCACTTGTGATATTGGACTAACATGTGATATTATTGATGATTCTTTATTTGTTGGTCCTACTAATGCTTCATGTAGCTCATCATCATCCACCACAACCAACTCTACCTCTACTACTAGTGATTCATCACTTGTGGTTGAGAATGAGACTCTCAAGAGAGAGGTGAATGATCTCACCCGCGCATTAGGCAATGCTTATGGTGGGGATGCCCGCTTGCTAAAATGCTTGGGTAGCCAAAGGTTCTCTCTTAACAAAGAGGGTTTGGGCTATACTCCCAAGAAGGGCAAGGCGGCCTTTGCTACTTCAAAGCCTCGCTTTGTGAAGGGCAATGGTCGTTATTGCAATAGATGCAAGCAAGTTGGGCATTTAGAGATTAATTGCAACCAAATGAACAAGAACAAGAAAAATGCTAATGTACCTTACATTCCGTTTGATTCTTGTTATGTGCTTACCAAGGGTGAGAAAGGTGTGCATGCTAGGTTTGTTAGTACACCAATTGTGGGCCCAAAGAAGAAGGCCATTTGGGTACCAAAGAGCTTAGTTACTAACCTCCAAGGACCCAAGCAAGTATGGGTACCTAAAAGACATTAAATTATTTTATAGGTAAATTATAAGGCCGGAGGAAGGCATTGGGTGCTTGATAGTGGGTGCTCTCAATATATGACCGGTGATTCAAGAATGTTCAACTCTCTCAAGTCAAATGATAGTGGCATTGATAGCATCACGTTTGGTGACAATAGCAAGGGTGATGTAAAGGCTCTTGGAAGGATTGCAATCTCAAATGATCATATCATTTCCAATGTGCTTCTAGTTGAAAAGTTGAACTTCAATCTTCTCTCGGTTGCTCAATTGTATGATCTCGGTTTCAAGTGCATATTTGGTGTTGATAATGTGGAGATAGTTAGTGTTGATGGCTCTAACTTGATCTTCAAGGGCTTTAAATATGAGAATCTATACTTGGTTGATTTCAATGCTAGTGACACTCAACTTTCAACATGATTGCTCACCAAATCAAGTATGGATTGGTTATGGCATAGAAGACTTGGTCATGTTGGCATGAAGCAATTGAACAAGTTAGTGAAGCATGACTTAGTTAGAGGCTTGAAGGATGTCACATTTGAGAAGGATAAACTATGTAGTGCATGTCAAGCCGGAAAGCAAGTAGGCAACACTCATCCATTGAAAAGCATCATGAGTACTTCCAAGGCATTTGAGTTGTTGCACATGGATCTATTTGGGCCAACTATATACACAAGCATTGGTGGCAACAAGTATGGCTTTGTGATTGTGGATGATTTCACTAGATACACATGGGTATTCTTTCTTGTGGACAAGAGTGATGTATTTGACATATTCAAGAAGTTCATCAAGAGAGTGCAAAATGAGTTTGAGACCACAATCAAGAAAGTAAGAAGTAACAATGGAAGTGAGTTTAGAAACACAAGAGTTGATGAGCTATGTGATGAGCTTGGAATCAAACATCAATTCTCGGCCAAGTATACAACTCAATCAAATAGCCTAGTTGAGAGAAAGAATAGAACCTTAATTGATATGGCAAGATCAATGTTGAATGAGTATAATGTGAGTCATTCATTTTGGGCCGAAGCAATCAACACGGCTTGCTTCTATAGCAACCGCCTCTATTGCCATAAGTTTCTAGAGAAGACACCATATGAGTTCTTAAATAGAAGAAAGCCCAACATTGCATACTTTCGGGTATTTGGTTGCAAATGCAACATCTTGAAGAAGGGCACTAGATTGAGCAATTTGAGAAGAAATGTGATGAAGGCTTCCTACTTGGTTACTCAACTACTAGCAAAGCTTATAGAGTATGGAACCTATCTAGTGGACAACTTGAAGAAGTACATGATGTTGAGTTTGATGAAACAAATGGCTCTCAAGATGAAAAAGAAAACTTGGATGATGTGAGAGGAACGCAATTGAGTAATGCTATAAAGGGAACGGATATTAGTGATATTAGACCAAAGCAAGTGATTGATGCAGATGATGACAAAGATCAAGTTCTCCAAAGTCCAAATACACAAGCTAGTGGTTCTCTAATGCAAAATCAAGCTAGTACATCATCTCAAGTGCAACAAGATCAACAAGTGGCTAGTTCATCATCTCCAACTTATGATCAACATCAACATCCAAGCAATCAAGTCCAAGTGCTTCAACCATCTAACATTGCAAGAGACCATCCATTGGATTCCATCATTGGTGACATACAAAGGAGAGTTCAAACTAGATCAAGATTGGCATCATTTTGTGCTCACTCTTTATTTGTGTCAATGGAAGAACCCAAGGACATTGATAAAGCATTGAGAGATCCGGATTAGGTAAATGCAATGCATGAAGAGCTCAACAACTTCAAGAGAAATGAAGTATGGGAACTAGTTGAGAGGCCTAAGGATCACAATGTCATTGGAACAAGATGGGTCTTTCGCAACAAGCAAGATCAAGATGGGATAGTAGTAAGGAACAAAGCAAGACTAGTGGCTCAAGGTTACACACAAATAGAGGGTCTTGACTTTGGTGAAACATATGCCCCGGTTGCAAGATTGGAAGCAATTAGGATCTTACTTGCCTATGCTTGTGCTCACAATATCAAGCTATATCAAATGGATATGAAGAGTGCATTTCTCAATGGGTACATCCAAGAGGAGGTATATGTGGAGCAACCTCCCGGTTTTGAAGATGACAAGAAACCCAATCATGTCTACAAATTGAGAAAAGCTTTGTATGGATTGAAGCAAGCACCTAGAGCATGGTATGAAAGATTGAGGGACTTCTTGCTATCCAAAGGATTTGTCATGGGCAAAGTGGATACTACTCTATTCACCAAGAAGATTGGGAAAAACTTGTTTGTGTTGCAAATATATGTTGATGATATCACATTCGGTTCAACCAATCAAGATTATTGTGATGAGTTTGGGAAAATGATGGCAAAGGAATTTGAAATGTCAATGATTGGTGAACTTAGTTTCTTTCTTGGACTTCAAATTAAACAAATGAAGGAAGAAACATTTGTAAGGCAAACCAAATACATAAAGGATATGCTAAAGAAGTTTGGTATGGAAGATGCAAAAGGAATCACTACTCCAATGAGCACTAGTGGAACCTTGGATAGTGACAAGAGTGGAAACATGGTGGATCAAAAGCTATATAGATCTATGATTGGTAGCCTACTCTATATGATAGCATCAAGGCCCGATGTGATGTTTAGTGTATGCATGTGTGCAAGATTTCAAGCCTCACCAAGAGAAAGTCATTTGAAGGCAACAAAGAGAATATTGAGGCACTTAAAGCATACACAAGATGTTGGATTGTGGTATCCCAAGGGTGCAAGTTTTGAGCTAGTTGGATATTCGGATTCTGACTATGCCGGTGACAAAGTGGAGAGAAAGAGCACCTCCGGGACTTGTCAATTGTTGGGAAGATAACTTGTCTCATGGTCATCCAAGAAGCAAAATAGTATTGCACTATCTACCGTCGAGGTCAAATACATCGCCGCAGGTAGTTGTTATGCACAAATCTTGTGGATGAAGGCTACATTGAAAGATTTTAGAATCAACTTCAAGAATGTGACATTGCTATATGACAATGAAAGTGCCGTGAAGCTAACCAACAATCCGGTTCAACATCAAAGAACAAAGCATATTGATGTTCGCCATCACTTTATTAGAGATCATCAACAAAAGGGTGATATTGCTATTGAGAGTGTGGGCACCGAAGATCAATTAGCCGATCTATTCACCAAGCCACTTGATGAGAAGAGATTTCACAAGCTAAAGAATGAGTTGAACATACTTGACTTCTCCAACATGAGTTGATGCACCCCATATATGACATGCCTCTCCTTCGAGCCCCAAGGTACAATTGGTTGACATGTCATACATTCTATACTAAGGACTTGTTTAGTGCATCTAGTCATAATTTACATGTTCTAGGCTCATTCATGAAAATCAAATGAATTTGAAGTTTATATGGTGCCACTATTGTTTCCATGACTTGTATGATCTAGTGGTAGCATATAACTCGTTTAAGTAGCTTGTGATCCTAAGTGTTTAATCTAGATCACTTGTCTAAATATTTGCTTCAACATGGTATATGATAACCCTTCTAGTGAGGTGTGAAGAAGCTTGCCCTTGAATCAAACCGAAGTATTTTATTTATGCAAGCAATCTAGGTTGAATCACAAACTTGATCCTCACCCTATAATTCAACATGATAATCTATCTAAAGTTTGCTCCTTGTGGTCAATTGGTGCCAAAGGAGGAGAAAATATTGTTCACAAAGATAGAACTCAAAGGGAGAGAAGCACAAAGGGGGAGAAAAATGTTGTTCACAAAGATAAATCCTAAAGGGAGAGAATTGATAAATGAAGGGGATCAACTAAAATTTTTGAGCACACAAGTAGGGGGAGCAAGCTCTTAAACATGAATGTTGCATTTCCATGTGCACTTCATATGTATGATGCATAGTTATGCATTTCTTTTTCTCCAATACATTGCTTGTGTGGTGACTTGCTAGTATAGTTTGAATGGTATATTGAGGTACTAGCATGAATAGGAAGTAGTTAGATTTTTCTTGCTTCATGTTTTTCAAAGTGGTATTAGAACCTTGCTTATAATATTGATCTCACGAGGTTTCTAGTTATGTTTGTGCTTTTCCAAGTGGAATCTAACTATACAAGGTGCTAAGATGGTGTTTATTGCTACTCCGATAGTATCACGCTTCAAAGGTCTATAATCTTAAACACTTAGCACCTATTGGTAGTCAATGCTCCTAATCTTTCCTATCTAACTTGTATGCTTCCAAAATCCAAACATATAGCATACATGTAGGGGGAGCCATTGCTATCAATTTGAATTCATGATCACATGTCCATAATTCTTACACATGGTAATATACTTGGACAATGTGACATGGGTTCAATTAAAATTTTATCATAATATCTTTATGAAAGGTTTGTCACTAATTACCAACAAGGGGGAGATTGAAAGTCCTATGTTTGGTGTTGGTAATTAGTGACAATGCCTAAGTACTAATCCTATGCCTAAGTTGTATGTAGCATATGAGGATTAGTACATTCCAAGGTTGGTGGAAAGATGGACATGGTGATCATGATGGCCACACTTGGATTTAGACGCAACCCTACGTGATCAAGGCAAAGGTATATGCTTAAGGGTTGTATTTTGGTAACCAAGACACCTAGTGGGTGTGGTTACATTATAGGATAGATAGCCATACTATAAAGAGAGGAATGACGCGGCTATTGAACTCCTAAGTGCCTCTAGGTGTGCATTTCATAATCATATGCATTTGGATAGAACTAATATCGCCTCAAAAAATGATTGTGAAAATGCTAACACACTCACACATGACGAAGATCACTTGGTGGTGTTAGCACGTTTGCGAAGGCGGTGGAGTTTGAGCGGTAGAGAGGGTTTGGGGTCCTCTCTCCCTCCCGTTGATCTTGCGAGGCGGGATTCATGCATTTTTGAGGAGTTGAAACGACTATTTTTTCCAATACGCAGGAAGTCGAAAAAGAAACGGAAGCGAATGGAGGTCACAGAGGTGACCGGACGCTGAACCAGATGCGGTCTCTGGTTGACCGAACGCGTCCGGTCAGCGTTCAGTGTCTGCGTGTATTTTAGTTTGATGATCGGACGCGCAGCGCGTCCGGTCACTGTCGACCGGACGCATCCGGTCGTTCAGGGAGCTTACTGGACTCTAACCGGACGCTGGCACTGTGGCGTCCGGTCAGTTTTTTAGCGCGTCCGGTCGCTGTTTCGTTGTGCGCTCTCAGGCTTGACCAGCGCGTCCGGTCAGTTACGAGACCAGCGCGTCCGGTCGATCCCAGCGCGTCCGGTCTGCGCGACCAGCGCGTCCGGTCGTTGCTTGGTAGCTAGCCGTTGTGCGATCGACGCGTCCGGTCAGTGTGACCAGCGTGTCCGGTCAGCACGATTTCGGCTGTTTAAGTTTCTAACGGCTATATTTGAAGGGGTACGTCTATAAATACTCGTTGGCCGGCTCAAGGCTCTTTCTCTCGCATACTCTTGAACATTTTGAAATACTTGTGAGCACTTTGAGCTAAGCAACTCTCCTCCCACTCATCTCTCTTACTTCTTTGCATATTCGAAGTGAGATTGAGTGATCCAAGTGCATTTGCATTGTGAGATTGCATCTAGTTGGCACTTGGTGGTTGATTTGCTGCGGGATTCTTGTTTCTCTTGGTGGTTGCCGCCACCTAGACGGCTTAGAGCAGCTTGGAGGCGTTGGCAAGAGTTGGTGACTGTTCTTGGCCACATCCGGTGATTGTGAGGGGTTTGTGCCTACCTCGGTGAAGCGCCAAAGGCAACGTTAGTAAATTGCTCATGTCATTGCAACCTTTTACCATTTGGTAGGTTCTTGTGGCGCCTTTTGAGAGGCTCGGTGTGAGACTGATTAGCCATCGAACCACATGGTGAAGAGGGACACAACGGGGACTAGCGTGCCGGCAAGCACATGAACCTCGGGATAAATCTTCATGTCATCACTTTTATATTGTGATTGATTGATCCCGGTGTTCGGTTATCTTGGTATTCATTGTTGATCATATTGGTTGGCTAAATACTTCGCCCCTCGGTGAAACTCTCCTAACTCAACTCCGCATTACTTTCTTAGTTATCTTTGCTAGCTAGTTAGCTTTGCTTTAGTAGCTCCTTTGTGTAGCTTGCTAGTTGTAGTTGTAGTTACCTTCTCGGTTCGACTTGTGCGGTTGAGTGCAAATACTAGAATTGTGAATTGGTTAGGTGGCTTGCAAACACCCCGTAGGCTAAGCAAAACTCGCATCTCGCTATTTGTTATATTGATAAACTTGTTTCGCTTGTCTTTGTAGAAAATTTTAAAAGGCTATTCACCCCCCTCTAGCCATCAAGACCTTTCAAGTGGCCAAGAACAATCACTAATTCTTGCCAACGCCTCCAAGCTACTCCAAGCCGTCTAGGTGGTGGCAACCACCAAGAGAAACAAGAATCCCGCAGCAAATCAACCACCAAGTGCCAACTAGATGCAATCTCACAATACAAATGTACTTGGATCACTCAATCTCACTTCGAATATAGAAAGAAGCAAGAGAGATGAGTGGGAGGGGAGTTGCTTAGCTTAAAGTGCTCACAAGTATGTCAAATGTTCAAGAGAGGGAGCCTTGAGCCGGCCAACGAGTATTTATAGACGTATCCCTTCGAATATAGCCGTTAGAAACTTGAAATAGTCGAAGTCGTGCTGACCGGACGCGCTGGTCACACTGACCGGACGCGCCGGTCGCACAACGGCTAAGCTGCGAAGCACCAACCGGACGCGCTGGTCGCGCAGATCGGACGCGCTCGGTGCGACCGGACGCGCTGGTCCCGTAACTGACCGGACGCGCTGGTCAAGCCTGAGTAGCGCACAACGAAACAGTGACCAGACGCGCTGTAGAACTGATCGAACGCCACAGTGCCAGTGTCCGGTTGGAGTCCAGTAAGCTCCCTGAACGACCGGACACGTCTGGTCGACAGTGATCGGACGCGCTACGCGTTCGATCATCAAACTGAAACACACGCAGACGCTGAACGCTGACCGGACGCGTCCGGTCAAACAGAGACCGCGTCCGGTCCAGCGTCCGGTCACCTCTGTGACCTCCGTTCGCCTCCGTTTCTTTTTTGATTTCTAGCGTAGTGGAAAATAGTCATTTCAACTCCTCGAAAACGCCTGAATCCTGTCTCGCAAGCTCGGCGGGAGGGAGAGAGGACCCCAAACCCTCTCTACCGCTCAAACTCCACCGCCTTTGCAAACGTGCTAACACCACAAAGTGATCTCATCATATGTGAATGTGTTAGCATTTTCACAACCATTTTTTGAGACGTTATTAGTTCTATCCAAATGCATATGATTAAGAAATGCACACCTAGAGGCACTTAGGAGTTCAATAGCCGCGTTATTCCCCTCTTTATAGTACGGCTATCTATCCTATAATGTAACCACACCCACTAGGTGTCTTGGTTACTAAAACACAACCCTTAAGCATATACCTTTGCCTTGATCACGTAGGGTTGCGTCCAAATCCAAGTGTGGTCATCATGATCACCATGTCCATCTTGCCACCAACCTTGGAATGTACTAATCCTCATATGCTACATACAACTTATGCATAGGATTAGTACTTAGGCATTATCACTAATTACCAACACCAAACATAGGACTTTCAAAAGGGACGAACTAAGACTAGTGGGTGTGTTCCTGATTAGATACATTGTTTATTAATAAACTCATGATGTAAGAAACTAAGTAATGAGACATTGGTTTGTAAGGACTTCATTATGCAGCTAACTATATATTAAATTAATTTGCCCTTTATAGTTATACCATATATGATGTATTGTAACTTGTGAGAAATGTGTTGTGTGTGAGAGAAATGAGAATTGTCGAGTGTGATATTGGACTTGCAGTGGCGCTCAACAATTAACTGCCGAGTGTACACTAATCCGGTAGTGGTGTCATGAGTATCACTGTCAGGTCGTGGTCAAAACTGATAGTGGCACTCAACATATCACTGGCGGTTTAAGACCCAGTTCGACAGTGATAGACATGAACATATCACTGCCAGTTTCTACTCTGAACCAGCAATGATAGACCATCCCATCGCTGCCGGCATGGATTCCGGTCCGGTAGTGATGGAGGCTTCTGACCCAGCAGTGGTTATGAGATTTGGCGTAACGTGGGCTTCTCAATTGACTTGAGAAATAGGGCAAATTTGAGGTTTAGCAAGAATTTAGCAAAAAAAATTAATATGTGGGTTTTCGACTGTTACATTACCATTCTTTTTGTTTTTAATACTAATTCTACTTCTTACTGATTGTATTTTTCTAAACACTTTATTTAGTACCTAGGCTCTATTTGGTTACCGCCTACGCGTGCCACACCACGGTTGCTGCTGCGCCAAACATGCGGCGGCTAAATCGTGTGCCAGATTTTTGGTGGCTGGTGGCACAAAAATGAACTAGCATTGCTATGGCTGCGTCGTGGCATGCCGCAGGTTTGGCAGACTACCAAACAGACGCCCAAGCTTAGGCGCGAGACCTATGGAGTATCGTGGCGATTTGTGGACACCAACCAAACACGCCCCTAATCCATGTGAAAACATATAGTACTACTTCCCTTTTATAAATTATACTGTAATTTAGGGGGATTTACATATATATAATATTGTTCAATCCAAGAAGAAATTAGAATGTTGTTTCAAGTTTAGGTTCTTATTTGTTGCATTTCTTATGGATGCTTTATTTTGGGTTTGCTTCCTAATCTACTTGACAATCAACTACTATTAGTCTTGTTCCAAATCTTATCTATTAACTTATTTATTTACATGGCTCTTTACTTATATAGTTTATTTTCTAATTCAACTAGAAGTCAAAACATCTTATAATTTGGAATGAAGGAGTAAAAAAAGATGAACGAATAATTTCACAAGACTCAAAAAGCTTTGTATTGTGCATAATAATATCTCCACATCCACAGACGAGGTTAAGGTCCAAATTAATGTTAGTATTGTTATAAGGGCACCCGCAATGACGGACTCATAAGCTAGCTTGAAGTTTTTTTTTCATATTTTAATAATAGAGAGAGAAAGAGAAACTAGCTCTTACACACATTCTAAGATCATGTGAGAGTGTCATGTGAGTCCAATCATACTATGAGTCATTGCTAAAATCTAGCACTATTTGACAGGTTGGTTTAGAGTTAGTAACTAGCTTAGGACGTCTCCAACCGTGCCATCTCAACTAGCTCATAGCAATCCATGTCAGCACTTTTCTTATATGGAGGAGAGAGAAGATGGAAAAGAGAAACGACTATTTCTTATCTCGCTTAGAAAACAAAGTAGTTTGTGGACCTGTTCATAAAGAATGAGAGAGGAAGGAGAAAAGATATACAATAAAAAATCGTTTACATGTGGGATTCATATAATGATATGGCACATATAAGCTAGCTGCTATCTCCTACCGTTGAGGATGCCCTTATACTATTGCGGGTGCCTAAGGCGTCCTCAACAGACTGCTTCAAATCGCTAGCGAGAAGAGAAGGAAGAAAGTTAAAAAAAATAGAAGACGACGCTGGTGCGCATGGTAGAAGGAGAGGCAGCGGAGTCTCAGTGACTGTAACTTTTTTGAACTGTGTGGCCACTAGTAGACAGATGGGTTTCAATCCCGGTTGCGAAACCCCTTTAGTCCCGGTTTTCCCAACCGAGATTGTCAGCCTTTAGTCCCGGGTCACACAGCTGAGACTAAAGCCCATCCTCAAGACAAAAAAAAAATTAAACCCTGGAAATCTCCCTTGCGCGGTGTGAAATTCAAACCCAGGACCTCTCGCCTCACGCGTAGCTCGCTTACCAACTCAACTACACAACACATGCGACACAGTCCTAGGCGCTCTCCTTTTGAATTCCCTCGTAAGGGACCTTTAGTCCTAGGTGAGAGACCTTTAATCCGGGTTGGTGACATCAATCGGGACTAAAAGGTCACCCTTTAGTTCGGGTTGGTGTTATCAACTGGGACTAAAGGGTCAAAACTCTTTAGTCCGGGTTAAAAATACCAACCGGGACTAATGTAGACCCTTTAGTCTGGGATGGTAATATCAACCGGGATTAAAGGTCCTGTGACGTACAAGAATTTTAAATCCCGGATTAATACTCACATTAGTCCCGAGTCCAATTCTAATCGACACAATGTGTTGAACCGAAAGTCCTTTCTCTACCAGCGCCAGTGAGACCACTTTTTACCTTCTATCAAGTCCACGTGTATTAAAATATATTAGATGTTAGCTATTTGTAATGCTGTTGGGGACGCCCTAAGCATATTTTACGGACGTGGACGAAGTCCACGCAACGCACGAGCTTTAATTTCTTGGTTGGGGTGTCCCCCGAATACTCGATGAATGAGCGCATGCACAGACAGCGCATTTATCTTAAGATGGTGGACTCAATGTGCATGCTACAGCGCAATTAAAATGTTGTGTACATATGTTTAGTCCATACACTTTGAATGCAGCTAGTACGACACTGATGCGTGCACAGAAATGAGCGTCATTAGTAATAAACCTAATGTCAGCTGCTACGCCAAATCCTCATTCAATTCCGTTTACTTTCTCGACTAGAGTTGCGTGTGAGATCCCTACCAGAAGCAAATTGCAAGCACTCGGGCGCACGAACGCTCTCGCACGAGCGCACCGCACATATCCATCTCAGCCGTCGTGGACTGCTACCGTGCGGAGCTAGCAGGTTCGGATACGAATATACGATACCATACAGAGGAGAGACAAGGTGAAAACATTGACCTACGTTGCAGCATAAGTCATTACTTGACATAGTGATGGTCTGGTGAAACAGTGGCCAGTAAATAATAAGTGTCATGCATGGTAGCGCAGCGTGGGAAGAATCGATAAGCTTAGGTAACATTTGGTTGGGAGACAAGGTGGACTGAACGGTCCTGTTTTTGGTTCGTAGGGAGGACTTTATTTTCTGTATGGCTGAAAATGGATGGAATCAACTCGTTTTCTGTTTTGTTTGGAGACATTAAAAGTGGAAACAATTACTGACAAGTGGGGCTCATATGTCATTTTTTCCTCTTCTTCCTTCACTCTTTATCTCTTCAATAACGCGCCTCTTTTCTCCCCGTGCCCCGTGCCTCTGTCGGCGAGCTCCATGCTCCTCCGCTCGGCGCCTCCTCCGCCTCTTGCCCCTTGCCCCGCGCCTTCGCCGCTGGAGCTTGGCCGCTCCTGCGAAGGGGGCGGTGCTCGGCCACATGCACCGGAGGGCGGAACCAGAGCTCATCTGGGCCGGCCGCGCGCACTGGTCCGAGGCTGAGCCGAAGCTCACTAGGCCGGCCACACCCTTCTTCCACCCCTCTGCAGGCAGGTGCGTGCGAGTTCCGCCGGCTAGCGCTCCTTCCTCTCCTTCTCTATTGGCCGACACTTGCTGGCGCTTAGCCCGGCCTTTTCCTCGTGCTCCTCACGCGCTCGTACCAGCGGGACGTCTCCCTCCGTCGTTTTTTCGAGGGCAAGTTCAGCATGAATCTAAAGGGGATATTCCCTAGTGGGATGCCCCTGCCCTACATGACCCTGAACCAAAATAGATCAAGGTGGGATATTCCACTTGGGATCATGACATCCCTGAACCATACACTACCTTACACGTTGTAACACCAAAGTCGTATCCTTATCTATATGACTATATTGAAGGATTTTTTTTTCTACGACTCGTGTGGTCATTTGCATTGGTGCCCTAAACGGATATGATCATAACCCAACGAAGAATCAGCATCTAGTGACATTTTTTATCATAACCCGAAGGATCATCATCTAGTGATATTTTTAATCACAGTACAAACACAAACACTTATGCATGCACACTCACCTCTATACCGCGCACGCACACACACATCCTTCTCTATGATTATCTTCAAAAGACTAAGACTGGGCCAACATATCTCGAGATTGACGATGCAACATCAGACACCTCGTTGTTAATGAGTACGTCGCCTATCATCGAACAACGTCTCAAATCGTCGGCAACTAGTGACATTGACAGAAGCTATTAGTATAGTTGATGTGAAATACTAGTACATACACGCGAACAGTGGCATGAGTTGATACAGTGTGGTGCATACACGCGAACAGTGGCATGAGTTGACAAATTAACATGCTCCTGTCAACAATGGGACATTGAGATAAGCTTGTTTGCCACGTAAAATGGACGTTACGCCGTTAGAGGACAGAGCCTTACAAACACTTCAAGAAAAGCAGGCGAAAACTCTGAGCAATATAGAATAGGTAGGGACAAATAATCACACAAAGGAGTCCGACGTAAGTCATAATTTCCATCACAACAGTTTCAACTTCCTGCGCTGGACCTCAGCCTTTGCCTCAATATCACCTGATAAGAAAGAGCTTGTTACATGTGTCATCGTTTCAACCTACGTCCACCCAACAATGCAATGGCTCCAATTCACCTAAAGCACATTCAACCACACATGCTAGTCGTCTATTACTGTTCATCCAGCTTATAATCCGTACTTTTCAGTTTATTTTTTTAGCCAGAACAGTGTTTTTCTCTCACAACAAATCAACCAATAATGTTTTTCAGCCAGCTTATCAGCACAGCTGAACGGAGCCCATGAAGGCATGAACCGTGAAAGCGGCTCGAAGGAGGAGGCAGAGGCCTTGGTGAAAAGATTCTGGCGAACGAGCCAACGGCTCTGTGGTTGGGCCGTTTGCTGGAGCGACACCTTCCCGAGTTCGATTCCTGGCTGGAACGAACTCCGGTGTCGCACGGGGAATTTTTAGGCAGAAAGGACCGAGCATGTATATGAGGTGCGTGTGCCTGTGTATGAGATGAGCGTGCGTGAGTTACTCAGTAGGCGCGTTTGAGACCGTTCGAACAACCTCGTCTGCGTTTGAGTGCACGGTTAGTGCGGTACTTATTTATAAGTTCTTATTAAACGCACGAACAACTATTGTACTCAATGCAAGGCCTCCAAAGTGATGATCCAAGGAATCGAATCCTGATTCTTAAGTGTCACGTATGGTGTGGGGGAAGGGACTTCGTTTGGCTGCACTCCGATCCACCTCAAGCACCGAAGGATCGTTTAATTTTGACTACAGAGCCATCTCAAAACCACTTAAAACTATCTCAGAGGTCAAAGTTGAGCGGTTTTAATAGTTAAGATGCTAAAGTTAGACAAAGACAAGAGTTAAGGAGCCAAAATACACTTAATCAAGTACTTTAGTTTTTTTAATATTTATAATATAAAAATTCTATGTATTAAATTTACTTATTATTAAATATTTATCAAATTATTGATTTTCATCATAGAATGAAGTTCTAAAATTATCATAAATTAAACTTTGGTGCCATTTTTTTCCTAAAAAACAATCTATTTCATCGAGATCTACAACTTTGATTTAGGTTATTTCTTCGTCCGAGATCGTTTGAACAATTCAAAAATGTTGAATTTCAGAAAACTTTAAAAGGAATTTTGGTACCATAAATGATTTGAAATGAAAAAAGTCACCAACTACAAAGTTATATATCTCATCAAGATCTATAATTTTTGTTTTGGTCATTTCTCATCCAATTTTGTTTGAACAAGTCAAAATTTTAAATTTCAAAATATAAGAACATAATATATATATATATATATATATATATATATATATATATATATATATATATATATTAAGAACAAAAAATCTAATATATATAAAAATCCAAAAAAAAAGTGTAATTAAATATTTTAATACATATACATATTTATAAATAAATAAATTTAATATATATTTTTTATAAATATTTGAAAAAACTTGATTAAGTCTATTTTTGGCCCTTCAACTCTTGCCTTTATCTAACTTTAGCACCTCAACTATCAAAACCGTTCAATTTTGACCTCCTGAGGTAGTTTTGAGTGGTTTTGATATGGCGCTAGGTCGAAATTAAACAGTTTTGATATTTGATATGCCAAAGTTAGACGGTTTTGTAGGTAGGGTTTAAAATTAGACAAGGCAAGAGTTGAGGGACCAAAAATGGACTTAATCCTATCTTCTAACAATGCTTTGGAGATGCACATAATTGTGAAAGCTAACATTCACAATTATTTGGGTGCAAAGTTGGGACTTATCCTTTTCATTATATGGGTATCACATTAGTAGGAAACTAAACAACAAAGACTAGAAGAACATAGAAAGAATTGAAAAAATCGTAAGTAGTTGGAAAAGGAAATATTTGTCAGTCGGTGGCTGACTGTGTGCTGATAAATCGAGTTCTGTCTAGTTTGCCAATATGCGTGCTCTCTTTTTTGAGATACTTAGAGTACTTTAGATCTCGCTAGATTTTTCTAGTAAAATGATCAGCATAAAAAGAAATAATATATTGGTAGGGCCGTAGGACATCCTTTGTCAACTAAAGGAGCAAGGAGGTCTTGGAATACAAAACTAACACTTGTAAAACAAGTGCCTTTTGACTAAATGGCTCTTCAAACTGTAATAATAAAAAGGGTGTATGGAAAGAGGTATTACAAAAAAATATATATCTTATGAATAAACTTGGAGCCAAATGTAGAAAAAAAATTGGAAACTCTGGTATAGCCTTATGGGATCAAAGACGATTCCTAAATCTATTGACGTTTAGACTTAAAAGTGTAGAACAAATTAGATTCTGGGAGGACAAACAGTTAGGTACTCAGCACTAAACTTCCAATATCCTGACTTATTTAACACTATTGTTCAACACAAAGAAGCAACTGTGTCTCAATGACTTACTAGTAGAAAGCGCGCGCCCTGCGCGCGTGCGGCTAAACAGTATGGGCGGCATACATTAAGATCACATTAGGAGTTAATTAAGAGCAATTGCCAAATATATATCTAGGAATATATATTATATATATAGTAAACATGATCCATAACATAAGTATATGTTACAGATAGGGCTGGATATCGAGCCAACCGTAGCTTTTTTCGAGCTTTTTTAGAAATTGGTATAATCTTATTCATCATTATTTCCTGCATTGTTTAAGACCCAACTCCATGACGAGCCTAACGAGCCGAGCCGAAGTTGAAAGTCGTTCCAAATCAAGTCATTTTCATTTTAAAAGATAAATGAGTTCAATCGGAGCACTTTTGTACCGAGCCACCGAGCCAGCTTAACGAACTTTTTGTCCGGCCCTGGTTACAGATGCACCTCACGCTCGCGTTCAGAATGAGATGACAAATGTCTGGGCACAGAAACAATGGCGCATGCGTTCAGAATTAGATGACAAACGTTTGGGCACAAAAACAATGCGTTCAGTCTTAGTAGGGGAGCAAGATTAGATAAAGGAGCTGAATATTGATACGTCATACATGGGTACAGTCGCGAAGCTTTTGATTACATAAGCTTAACAATGTTTGTAAACACAGTTAGAGGATATATGTTTCATTTATGGACTGAAAATAAATCGTAGAGAGGACTGAGTACATAGGTATATAAAACGTAGAGAGGACTGAGTACATAGACATATGTAGGCAATGATATAAATTTTGGAGTTTGATGGTAACTTAGAATTCGTCAGAACTTTGCAATGACAGTGTCCCTTAAATTCATGGCTCCAAGCACGGTGTTCTCATCTTCTTCAATAACTGCGAGATTGGGGCAGCGATAGGCTTTTTATGTTAACAAAAGAGAAATTTGTAGCAGTTATTGACCAATTGGTAAGAGAACGAACCGTCAGCATAGCCTCATCATGATCAGGTTCGAATAAAAATCAGCTCAGTGTGCCTCCTTCCTGTTCTGAACCTATAGCGCTCGGCTGACCTTCCATAATTCTGCTTTAGCATCTGATTCTTCAAGGAAAAACAAAATCTGATCCATGGTGTTTGGGGGCAATTTTTTGAACCAAGATAGTTTGTTTAGGAGCATATTCTTCTGCTTATTTGCGAGAAGATGATAAAGAATAGGAACTGTGGGTTCAAAGGAGTTTCTAATGAACTGTAAGGACAACGGACAACAAGACTAAACTATTATGATGAAAAAATACTGGGAAATGGAACAAAGCGTTTAAAAATTGCTCCTAAAAATAGCTTCAAAATATACTTTTGTCCATAGATATTTTTGTAGGCCTATATATCTGAATGAAAGGTCCAGTTTCGTGCCATGTGTGAATGAAGCCAACAGATTAACAAGGAGATGGCTCTCAAGGATGTTTCAACAGAATAAAACCATAGGGTTGTCAAGAATAGATCATACTTCATGTATTCACTTCTGGGTATTGCTTTCAGGTCGTAGAAGAAATCCAACAATATTATGTCCTGGATGTGCTTCTGCCTGCATTGGCCAACATCAGAAAGTAAATGTCATGGCCATTCAGGTTAACGTTACAGGCCAGATCGGAAGCACAAAAGGCTCGTCAGGGTTAGGATTAGAGATAAGGTTAACCACCTTTGTTTGAAGTGAAGTAAATTTGTCTATATTATATACAAAAAAGGGAATTTCTATTAATTGTAAGCAAGCAAAACTTTACCACGAGAGATCCTCATCTATCTCAGGCCTCGGGCCTTGAAATTGGCTGTTGTCCCCAGCTTGCCCAACCCAAGTGGTCTTCGTGCATGATTCCATCCAAGAGAAAATCTGCAGCACAGTGTAACTCTGTTTAGCCGGTGTACCCTGTAATATGCTACACGATATCCTAACAGCCAAGCTGGTATCCCAAGCTTCAGGGTCCTGATCGAACATAAGAAATGATGTCCCTTGCTATCAACTTTAACGAATCAGTACCACATGATTTGCAATAAAAAATAGAAATAAATCTAATTTACCACTTGTATGTGTGTAATAATCAGCTCAGAGAAAAAACACCAGATCAGACTACTACTACACTTGCAATCTTGCAATGCAAAGGCCAAGAATGCAAAGATGATTCCAGTTGTCTACATAAAAGGGGCAGCAATAGAGTCACTGAACTCCCATTCCTCGTTCAGTTGTTCGTTTTATTAGATTAGATCCACATTTCAAATGGCCAGTGCAACGTTGTGCACACCCTGTGGTCTGATGATTTTTCATGGAAGCACCACTGAACACTTAGTGCACAATTTGACAGCCAAAATACAAGAAGTGCACAATTTAATATTTAAAATATGAAATATCATTGATTCCAAGAAGCAATCAGTACCCAGATACATTTTACCTCTTATCTATTTCATTCCTCGCTGATAGAAGCATAGCTTAACCTGCACATTTGCAGTTAATAGCCTATGGCGAAACAAATTTTAGAGATCAGTCACCCACATCAATTAGAGTAGAAGACAGTGAGAATAAATTAGGGAAGATAATTATTTCATACTGCTCAATCTAGATGGGTTTAGACCATACAACATATCATTCCATAGTGTCATCATATTTTGAATCTACCTCAAATCTTCTATATTGTAACAAAAGGAAAATGTTGCTAAAATCATTAGACAGGTTAATTGAGTGAGAAAGGACCAAATTAGTAAGCAAAAGGGCATAACCTGAGAGCCTCAACATCAGAGACGTTGTCTCTTAGACTGCCTGCAGCATATCTGGGTGAACCCTAGGTCTGAGAATTGTTTGTAGGTGGACTAAATATTGGTGGGGCATCTATAGGACATTTTGGGAACACCACACCTGTCATCTGCAGCAAAGTTCATCAGTTAGCAAAGCTAGTTGCAACCAGAGGATTGTTTCCCGAAAAGTGTAGTAGTAAATCTTTGCACCAACACATTTTTAGTAAGTCTATGCCACTTCGTATTAAGGCTTCTTTAACAGTGGCTTCTTATTAACATGAATATGAAACCGATTCAGTAAGCGAAGCTTATTAAGGCTTGCTATTATTAGTAAAAGAACAAACGAAACATGAGTACATCGATCTAAACATGAAGAATCATTAAATTGCATAACTTGTTATTAAGCTTCTGTAACAATGAGCCATGCCAGGCATGTACAGTAGGGAGGATAACATATTGTTGCCAAAAAATTTCAAAAATATGCATGCACACAAAGAATCCCTATAAACTTGCTTATGCTTCGTCTATCTATCTCATTGATGTAGCAGTAGGGATCGTACACCTGTCTATGCTTGAACCATGGATCGGATCAGAACAGAGTAGAGATAGCTAGGGTTTGGTTGGCCAACCTCGCATACCAGGAACGGGAGAGAAGGGGTGCGCGTACCTGGTGGCCGTCACCGGCAAAAGCGCCGAAGCTGGAGGGCTGGGCACGTAGCGGACGGTAGAGCCGGCAAGGTGTCCACGTTCCCCCAAAATTAATAGTGGGGAGTGATGAAGGAGCCGGCTCTGGGGTCTGCCGCGCCAGGGCGCCGACCTGTTGACGCCGTGCATGCGCCAGCACGGGGAGAGCGAGGGAGAAAGGCAGGAGCCGGTCCCACGCCGTCGCACCGCCGCGACTGGGGGCTCGGCGGCCGCCGTCGGCGCTTGCCCCACACCGGCGCAACGCCGAGGAGAGGCGCCGGGGCCAGCCGCAGCGCCGGGGACGACGGCGGCGGAGGCGCGGGTCGCGGGATGGCGCGGCGTCGGGACAGATCGAGAGAGGGAGACGGAGTTTTTTTTTTACCGGTGCGGGTTGGGGAAGGCAGCGGGTGTCCGAGAAATCTAGACATTACGCGTTGTAAAAAAATTGACTGATGTAACAGTAGCACGGAGAAGCTTATAGCCATTGATCTGAGTAATCCAATGGTCACTAAGATTTGGGGTGACGTGTACTGGGTAGAAATTCAGATAAACCCCGCGGCTTATCAGAGTGAAGTTCTAACCACTAAAGGAGTGACTTAACCAGATGTTCTTAGAGAGGGAAAGGATCAGTTTGTCTGGAGTGTTCATAAAAATGGATTGTTTAAGGTTAAGGCTATGTATGAACATCTGGTCAACAAGGGTATTAAGGTTACCTAAGGTATTTAGCATTTGAAACTACCACTAAAGATTATGATTAAAAAGGGTGTAATCCTAATTAAAGAAAATCATAATGTCTTTATGACATAGTCTTTCAAACTACCACTAAAAGGATGAAGCTAAAATAGTTTATGAGATAGTCTTTATTTCATTTGCATACCAAAAATGAGTAGCTTCATCCCCGCGAAGTGTGGAGGTTCCTACTAGTAGGTATTAAGATTTCCTTCCAGATCAACTGATCTGGTCAAGGGGTTTCTCAAGAGAAGTTTAACGGGATAGGAGACCTTGGAGATTGATGGATGGGCAAAGGTATTAAAAAAATTTGCTGTTGTATATGGGGTTCTGATGGCTTACTCAAGCACAGTTGGGGCCAAGGAGGGGGAGCAAAGCCAAGCCCTTTCTTCCTTTCATCTCAATGGAGGGTTACCGGTAGTGCTCTTTTCCATATGGTAATTTGTTTGTTGGACACTTGGACTTACGTACTGCTCTCTAAATTCCTCGTTCAAATTGTAGTTCAGTTCAGCTTTATCCTAAGTTAAACTTCTCTAATTTTGATCAAGCTTGTAAAAAATATATTAACATCTACAATTTTAAATAAATACATTACTAAAACATATTTCATAGAGAATTTAGCAAAACTAATTTGATGTTGGTGTATTTTTCTACAACTTCAATGTTAAGAAAGTTTGATTTAGCATAAAACCAAGGCAAACCATGATTTAATTTGGAAATGAGTGTTCATTTTCAGCTAAACAACAGCAACGCCCTCTGCTGCTTATAGGCTTCTACAGTTGCACAGTGCACGAACTAGAAGAAGCAGATGACACTGCTGCTCAACCAACGCCAGATGCTAATGTAATGTTACAACGTAATGTCCGTACAGCAGGGCACATGCACCAAACTACTGCAGGGAGATAGAGACTCTTGCATCTTAAATCCAAATAAACATAATGGAGCACAGATTGAAAAGATTGATCACTACCGATGGGCACAGCATTTGGCCATCGACCTATCCTCTCTCTGCAGATACTTGCTCTGTAGCAGAGGTTCCCTGTGGGACATCTGCAGAACACCCGCTCTAGAAAAACCAGAAGCAGAACTATAGAACATTGATGGCAACTGTGCAACACTTCGATGACAATGTGACACAACCATGTCTAATCAGCTTCCAACCGTACAGAAGCAAATTAATCCAGACTTACGAGAAGGCATTTCGGAATCAATTCTGCATACCTTGTTTAATCCTGGATAGATATGCACGACTCCGGAATTTACCCACATCTCACATCTGAATGACTGAAACAAGGATGCTGTTAGCCTGTTACATATAAGTGCGCGAGAACTCTTGCCGATTACCTTGCAAAACAGTAAAATGATTCCAGGATAAGTAACTAGGAAACGGATATATCAGCATCAGTTCCCAGTCCATGCCACATGAACTGCAAGAGAAATAGAGGATATGTGTATGCACAGATGAAATAAGATAAATGTGCAGGAAAGCATTGCAAACAGATGGACTTAGATGCAAGCAACATTCAGACATCATTGTCACTGATAAAGTGTACACTAATCACTACTGAGAGTCCAAGTGCCAAACTTAAGGAGTATCTGTCAAGAGCCTTATGATCTAGGGTAGGCGGCCCTCGACTACGGAGTTCGTAATCTCCGGCCGTGGTCTTCCGATGCGGAGGTTATGCCCCTCACTGCCGATCGGGCTTGAGAGCGAGAGGGAGAAGAGCAGGTAATTGATCTTGCTTAATCTCAATAATTCGGTTTACAGGGAATATATATATATGGCCATCGGCCCTAACCAACGGAGGAAACAAACTCCTCAATTCAAGGAACTAATTAAAGGTAGCAAATAATATCTTAACAACTAAAGATAGCTTTCCAACTTCAGCCACTTTTGCTGATCGCTTCATCCTCGCTTGCATGCGCCGTGCCCGCGATCACCGCGCGTTCTGCGTCCATGCGTGCGCCCGCACGTTCTGCTGCCCGGCGCACATCTCTGGCTCGGTGTTTCCTGGTGTAGGTTTTCCCCCACATGACAGTATCTTGATGTTATAAGTTTGTCACAGTGCTATTACCTACATTTCCTGTAAAGATAGCATTCCAGCCCTTCATTGGCATGGACATCAATGCTAGTACAGCCTGCTGCAAAAGCAAGAGATTAGTACTAGCAAAAATCATGAGCGCATCACAAAATGTACTATTCAGCCTCGGATGCTCAAAAGCTTCAGAGCTTGTAAACCAATCGCTTCAAGCCCCAAATTACGAAAAAGGCTATTATGGTTATAGCTTACCACTTAAGAAGATGGCATGCCAACAGCTTCCTTTCAAACATTGCTGCTCAGCAACAGGAGTGGCTTAACAAGACAAGAGGACCTAGTCAAAGGCATTAATACATTTCAGTTCAGCACTGACAAACTGAGAGCAATGTAGACGAACTAAATTAGACTTACCCTCAACAACATTTACCCACAAGTGATGTAAGTACATATTAATGCCACAAAATTATCACATAATCCCAAAGTTCAGAAACAACCATTGTGTAGTCTCCCATCCAAGTGAAGTCCAAAATAATATACTAACAGTCCGCAACTTTCTTACTTCTTTAGTTAAAGTATGCAAGGCAAACATAAGTACATAACCCCAGGATTCACAAGAAAAGTATTGGCACAATATTCAATATACAATATAGTGACAATTTATCCAGATATTTTTAACAACATAGTAATAAGTTATTACCGGAAAACATGTGGCATTAGATCCTTTACTATGGCAATCAAACCGGTTAAGCTCCAAACTATGCTGATGGTGTCTGCATATTCATCTATTAGCCCTGACCCCTAATCTCCACGTCAAGAAACACTCTTATAATAAGAATTTCATGAGGAAATAGCATAAGTCCAAAATTCTGCTGAAATTAAAGCATTTGAAATACTGAGAAAAAGATTAAAGCTGCATATGTGAGACTCATACAGTGAAAATCTGTTGCCATTAAAACTGATATGATGTTTTAGGAAAGTTGCAGCATGCTGTGAAATGGGGAGAAACAGATACTGTAATATGCCAAAGCAGAGTCCTCTCCTCTTTGAAGAGGTTTCAGTCCTAATGCCAGAGCACGCATTAAAGAGCAATTTACACTTTTAAAACACCTTTATATCACAAAATCTGTAGAGGATAGAATGTAAAGCTTATATGTTATAAATATATATAGATATCAATCATAAAACAAAGAATATTCAGGTTCTCTTAGCAAAAAAAAAAGGAAAGGGAAAATAAAATTACACAGGTTTTCAAAGGATCAGCACTCCTTTTGCTCTGGAACTGATCGAATACTATTCTGTGCAGGATAATACTACATTATAACTGCTTTTACGGGGAGAACTGTGCTGCCCACATGACTCTGTCAATATCCCATCTTTTTATCTGTATAGCTCACCCCGCACGACATTATTAGTCATCCATCATCCGCGGCCTCTGGATCTCACTAATATAGGATGTCAAAGAAGTTCCAGAAGGATTGACTGTCCTATTGTTGCCACGACACTGCAGCAACTGTTGCTGAAGATTCTGGATAAAATTATTCAATTTCTGAATCATCTTTTCTTGAGTGAAGATTATCTGAAACATAAGGTTATAGCCAAATTTGAATACTGGTGCCATTAAAAAAAATTCTCAAGCAACATTCCTATGGGTGACAAATAAATTTCCAATTCTCTTGTACTACATAATAATGTTCTTTCTAACCAATCAATCTTTGTAATGTGCTGAAACAACAACATAAGAATATATATATCTAAAATGAGGTTACTGAACGTGTCTCAACACTTGAAGTATATTTATATTTACCAAGAAAATAAGGTCTAGGAAGCAATAATCCGCATGTTATTAGAGCCCTGCTATTCAAGTAGCTCCTTTTCATCTCAAATCAATTTGTGGACAAAACTTTGTCACTATCTAAAACTAAAAAAAATGCTTAAAAAGCATTCAGATACACACAGTGAGTCACCTGATCCTTGACAAGCTCTTCTCTACTTGAAACATGTTTCTGGTTGCGAGCCTTAGATTCCAACTCATTTACAAGCTGTTGCTTCCATTCAAACTGGGACGTGACTATGAGTATCACCAACAGGAAGACAAGCACTACAGGCCTTGACACCATTATATTGCACAAAAGGAAACCTAAAAACAAATTCATCAATGAACGCATTAATATTCAGACATCACTATTCATCTGAATATTACAACGTGCTTTTAAAATGAATATAGAGAAGTAAATAGAAAGCGTGCGGACCAAATCATGACCTTTCCTTTTTGTTTCAATGAGCTACTCCCCCCGTTCCTAATTATAAGATATTTTGGCTTTTCTAGATACATTGTTTTTACTATGCATCTAGATATAGTGTATATCTAAGTGCATAGCAAAAGCTACATGTCTAGAAAAGCCAAAATGTCCTACAATTTTGAACGGACGAAGTACATACAAGATAAGCATAAGCCCCTTCGAAGCTATCCCAACCAGTAAACTGATCCATTGCAGATTTCCACAGCCATTCAGTCAGTGAGATTTCCCTACCACAAGCAACTGAACTACTGAAGTGGAAGTGTATGGTTCATGGTCAATAACTGTTGTAGCAATTGCTAAGACTCACGGACAAATCCAATTCTTGGCGCACCATACAAAAAAAACAAGGGAACAAAATCGCGCTCGATTAAAGGAAGACAACTAATATCCCCTATTTTTTTAAAAAAATGAACTGAGGCACGCTAACACGAACAATTAGCAGACGCTATCGCACAGCGGGCACTCTACTGACTTAGATTCCGTTGATAACACCACGATCAGCAGCGCCAGCCACCGACGCGCGCCACGCAGCGATATGAACGAGACGAGGAGTGAGGAGGGGAGACCGGGAGAGGATAGCTCACAGGGCAGCGGCTCATCGGCCGACGAAGCCGCGGGCGACGCCTCCCCGGATATCGGAGAAACCTCTGGGGCTAGTACGGCGAGGCGCCGAAACGGTGGCGGCACCGCCGGCGAGAAGCGGTTGCTTGGGAGGAACAGAAAAGAAGCGAGGAGGAGAGGAAAGAGGAAACGTGAAGAAACCGCGGCCGCGGGCGGGGACCCACACCAGGTTTGAGGCCGGGAGGTTGTTCCGATCAGACGGCAGCCGTTGTGCCATCTCCGCACTCCGTCACGAATCGTGCGGTTGCAGTTGCGGTCTCCGCGACTCCGCCCGTCCGCCGTCTGATGGTGGAGCCGCGGCCCGTGGGACGGTGGAAGAAGGAATGCGCTGCTCCGTTCCGGTCCGGTAGACGGTAGTTCGGTGCCTTGTCATTTCGGATTTTTTTCCCCTCTCAAGTTGCAGGAGGTTTTTCTCTCCGGTCCATTACGAAGTCCGTGAGGTGAACGGTCAAAAATCTCGGCTGGGTTGTCATAAAGTTTCTACGATACATGACTGGAATAAACTTTATACTGTACCAGCGGTCTTTAGACTTATCGTCGTGTTATTCTAGTTTCTGAATTTACAGAATATACTCATATATAGATATCGAAATACCGTTCGAGTTTTAAAGTAAGTATAAATGAATTTAACTTCATAGTTATGTGCCTGACATGTGAGATCCATAGATTAGCTCTGCCTCCCTTCTCACTCTTCTTTCTACCTTCCTCTTTTCTCTCGTGATCTGTCTCGAGGGGAGGCGTATCTCCATCGCAGCTCTGACGAGCTGTGTGCCACGCTGCTGCAAGTCTGCAACCCTCGTGAGCTATGCGAAATCTTTTGATGACCAGAGGAATGAGGCAAACCGTTAGAATAAACGGATGCTTTAATAACCACTACCACTAGCTATACCGTGTAAGCCTAGGGGATCAACCAGTGGCGAAACTACTTTCATAGTTGTGGGTGTAGATGCACCCACGTACAATTTTTTTTTTGAAAAACTACTATTATAATCAAATTTTCACTATAGTTGTAGCTTAAATTTTCACATGTATTAGAGAACTGCACCATCCTTTGGCTTCGCCACTGTTATCAACACCTGATAGAACTATAGGAAAGTCGTTTACTTACTTTTCTTCTATTCTGTTCAGACGTACAGATGACACGGGAGATTGCAACTTGCACAGGTCGGCAGACGGGCTTTCGCAAGAGTCAAAGAGGACAGCCCACGACGCTCGCTGTTGGCTTGGCCCATGGGCCAGATCTCGACCGTGCATCTATTCTTGGGCGACGGCACGAGTTCTGGCGAGCGGCGTTCAGGGCGCAATCTATAGAAGGTGCAGGTGCAGCTCGAGCTCCTGGACCTGGAGGGAGAAGGAGATAGCCATGGGCCATGGCGGAAACGGGAAACCTGATACTCCTTGCAACGGCGCGAGCGTGGTCCTTGGCCCTCGAATCGACGCGACCGAGCTTGGATCGACGACAACCATGACTAGTGGTCGACTGCAGCACTACCACCGGCGAGGACCACCAGTCCACCACATGCTCATCCTGCGGTGAATGTTCTCCTGTGGCCGACTGCAGCAGTGACGCCGATCGACGCTGCTATAGCCTCTAGGGTATAATACGCAGACAGCACCACAGCACAGAGCACACACAGTATGGGACAAAGCTGCGGGCTCCTGTCATGATTCATGAAAGCTCAAAAGGCGCAGAGAAAGGTAGAGGACGGCAAACATTTGGCCGGGGCAGGTTCGTGAAAAAATGACATCGGAAAGAGAGAGGGCGGCCGGGAGCTGGTAGTGGACAGGTTGAAACGAAATGGGATTACGGCCGTCCGTGTCCGATCTCCGGTCTCCATGCTGCGCATGGTGATGGGGACGGCGCGTGTGTGTGATATTCGTCGTCGAGCGAGCAGACGATACATGCGCAGCAGGTACCTAATCATGGCGGCCTGTGATAGAGATGGCGGACCGCCCACAAAAAAGAAATATCGAACTGATGCATGCATGCTGCTGTCTGCTGATGTTTTGTAGTTTGAACTACTCCCGCCTTCTTTAATCTATCTGAGAGACTGTGACCGTGAGTGTGAGGTCAGTTTTCTACTTGAACGACCATCCTTAAAGGGTACCCGTTCGACATCTCATTTTTAAACCCGAAGTTTCAAACCTTGTTTAGGCTGCTACGATGACAAAAGACGTAAGGCTGCCGACGTCTCGTTTTAGATACGTCCTTCAGTCCTCAAATAAAGAGGAATTTTGAATTGTCCTATAAACCAAAATGTTCTAAGTTTGTCATGGTACGGTTTATACTTTATATAGAAAAGTACCAATATCTATACCATATCAAAGAGGTAAATTATATAAACATATTTCATAATGTATTATAACGATATTAATTTGGTGTCCTCGGTACTATAGTTTTCTCTGTAAACTTTACCAAACTTACAAATCAAAATCCTAGGCCCCATTTTTGGATGTTAACATTGGAGGGTATCGAATTGAATTGAGTTCGATACCAAACCAGCCATGATATTGGAATAGGCCACGATTCAAATTATGTTGTTTGGATGACCATTAATTACCTTTTGGAGAATCCTAGGAAGCGCTACAATTCGATTCCTGTTTGGATGTACAAAAGCGCATGGAATTGAAGTTTGGTCATGTGTGAGAGACACTTTTCACATGAACTCTGCCTCCACCTCTAGCTTGTCGTGTGGTGATGAAGCATAGAAGGAGGTTAAAAAACAAGGAAGAAGAGAAGAGGGCACCAGCTGCAAGGAAGAGGAAAAGAGACGTCGGCCACTATGAAGAAGAGGAAAGAAAGAAGGGGCGGATGCAAGATAAAATAGAAAGAAGTTGCACGGAGCAGGGTGGGCAGGAGTCCAGTTTTGCCTCCGTCAGGCTCCGCCTCCGTAGCCAATATCAGTTCTGAATTATAACTAAGTAAATGGGATGTTATATTTCCTTAATGTACATGCATAACATATTTCCCTAATTGAATGTTACAATAATCCCACACATTGCATTTTCATTGATTTCGTACTTTCGTCCAAACAACTTAATTTCATACAAATTGGCAGGCACCGAAAGAATCCAACACATTACTCTTGTGCTAATCCCATGAACACACAAAAAAAAACATATGTGGCGCGGCTCTGTTCGTTTCGCTGAAATTTGGCTGATGCTAATTTGTTGTGAGATATAAACATCGTTTCTTCGTTGAAAATGCTGCTGAAGTAGTACTGAGAAACATGCAAACCTTGTTTAGTTCCTCCCCTAAAGTTTAGTCTCTATCACATCGGATGTTTGGACTCATGCATGGAGTATTAAATATAGACTAAAAAATAACTAATTGCACAGATTACGACTAATTTGAGAGATAATTTTTTTAAGCCTGATTAGTCCATGATTTAACAATGTAGTGCTACAGTAAACATGTGCTAAATTATGAATTAATTAGGCTTAATAAATTTGTCTTGTGAATTACTGAGAACTTCTGTAATTTGTTTTATTATTACTATTTAAACACTCTCATGCAACACTCTAACGTAACACCAAACATGACACCCCTAAACTATAGCCCGTGAATTTAAACGCCACCTGCCAACAGCTATCGTGGATGTTCTCCACTCCAACAGGGAAAAGGCACAGGTGCGCATCTGCACTTGTTGGTCCTGGATGCATGAATGTTCATAAGATCATCACTGGCTCACTGCAGCTGACATGACGAGTGATCGTAATAAGTTAAATAAATGCATAGCCGACAACAAGATAACCTGCGCGCTTCCATAAACAATGCATAGATTGTGGAAATTTTGAAGCCCCGGCGGCAGGGATGAAAGAAAACTCCGAGTACGTGCCGACATGCGCGCTCACGTCATAAACCGGCGCCACCCTGACCGTGAGACGGGGGCGTTGTTGCCGGCAAAGGCACCAGGAACCATAGAACTCGAGAGAGAACGACCGAGAGTAGCTAGATAAGCATACACCTCCACCAATCCATGCAAAAGCATGATGCATCAGCAAAAACCAAACCCTACATTTTATTGCGAGGATGCCGTACGACCAATCTGATCGCCGGGCCTGCCTTTAAACAAATCCCGAGTTGGATTAATGGATTGGTTCTGCATGCTGTGCTGTCGATCGCGCTGACATGGCAATAGCTGTACTATACAGTATACTACTAGGATATCTGTCTGATTACAGCAGGGACACATACTCTATTCTGGGATTGATTACAGCAGGGACACAACTGCACGCGATGCGTGTTGCGTGTATGAGGTAGGAATATCCGCTGGGCACTAGCCGGTGGCACCAGGGAAAAGGGCGTGATCATAGTAAATCGTGGAGATTAAATTCAATATGCATAAAAAATTAAATGTTCTGTGGAATGTGGCAATATATCTGCTTCTATTTTTTTTCAAGAAAAACAAAAGGACATGTGCCCACTATTTCGTTCGTGGAGCAAGAAGCGCGGCCGCCTTGCGCGCACAGGCAGAAAACGTGGAACCAGCTGGTGGTGAGACGGCTGTGTTGCCCACACGGCACGGGCACGGGCGCATGGCGCCTGTCCGTGCCCCGCGCCTTGGAGCACGCCGGCCGCGCGTCCGGCGTCCCCGCCCGAGGCGGCAGGCGCGCGCGCTGCGTTCCCCGCACGGCCGGCTCGCTTCCCATCCGGCCCCGACACAAGGCAAACTCCATTTGGCGCCCCCGCGGTCGCGGAGACCGGAGTGTAATAAACTTTTTTTTATGCGCCCGTCCGTCTCACGCTGGCCGGACGGACCCGGCCCGTGAGGGCTGTCACGTCGTCGCCTTCGCGAAGCCTGGGCCATTCGTCCGATAGCAAGGGCACGGCACGACGCTGCCGCACGGTATCGTAGCCATAATTCCATAAACAAACCGCGCGCCCGGCCCCATCATCCCCGGCCCTATTAAAGGACGAGCATCTCGCTGCGCTGCCATATCGCCATCCCGCTGCCCGGCGTTCCCGCTTGTCATTGTCACTTAGCCTGGAGGAGGAGCAGCCTTGGAGTGTTGCGCTTCGCGACTTGTGACTTGGAGTCACTCGACCCGTCGAGCTTGCACCGTTGAATCGCAGCGCAGCGCCCGGCCCGTTCAGAGCATGGCGAGGAGCACCACCACCGTGGAGGACCTTCCCGCCGACGTGCTGGCCTGCGCGCTGCGCCGCCTCGACGGGCCTTCCCTGGCCGCCGCCAGCTGCGCCACCGCGGGCCTCCGAGCGCTCGCCGCGGATCCGGAGACGTGGCGCGCGCTCTGCCTCGCGCGCTGGCCGTCGCTGGCCGCGCGCCCAGACCTCTTCCTCTCCTCCGCCGCCGTCTCTCCGCAGCGCCTCTTCGCCGACGCCTTCCCGTTCCCGTGCGATGCCTCCTCGGCTGAGCAGCTCCCCGACCCCGTCCCCGTCCCCGTCCCCGTCCCCAGCGAGCTCGTCTCCGCCGTGGACGTCTACCACCGCGGGGAGCCGCTGCTCTCCCGCGTCGTGGAGACCTCCACGTCGTCCTCGTGGTTCCTCACCTCGCCGTTCTGCGTCGACGCCGTGGAGTGCAAGAGCGGCCCCGCCGTGCCCATCGTCGGCCGCGCCGCCGCCGCCGTGGCCCCGGCGGAGCTGGAGCTCAGCTGGGTCGCGATCGACCCCGCCAGCGGGCGCGCGGTGAACGTGTCCAGCCGCCGCCCCGTCGCCGTGGACAGGCACTGGTACACGGGCGACACGCTGGTGCGCTACGCGGTCGTGCTCGGCGGCTGCAAGTTTGAGGCCACCGTCACCTGCTCCCAGGAGACCGGCCACGTCCGGGAGATCAGCCTTACCGTCGAGGACGCCGATGGCGCGGCGGTCAGCGGCGAAGGCACCCTGCGGCTGCTCGCGGCAGCCATGGCGGGGACGAGGAAGGGTGGGGCGGAGGAGCAAGAGGAGACGGCCAAGCGGAGGTACGAGGACTTTGTCAGGAGCAAGAGGGGCAGGAAGGAGTCCAAGGCCAGGAAGGAGGTGCTCGTCGATCTCTGCTGCTCCGCCGTCAGCGCCGTTGCCGTTCTCAGCTTCATTGCCACCGTCGTGCTCCGGTAGTGCTGCTGTGTCCTGGCGATGCATCTCATCCTCAACATTATTTAGGAGTTCTTCACTAGCATCATGTAAATACTAAATACCTCTGGGAGAGTTCTCTTTCTTTTCAATTTGGTTACTATATATTTTATTAGGCACTAAATTTGGTGATACAGCAGCATGTACAACAATGTTCCAGTGAAACCAAAGAGACAAAAACATGTAACTCTATCTGTCTCTTCTTTTTGAAATTTTATATATTTTTCTCTTCAGTCATGTGGGAAACTGGGAACTAAATTGATTCTTGCGAAATTTCAATGAAATACATACGTTCTAGAGAGGTGTCAAACCTGTTAAAACCTGTGAAGTTTGAAACCTGAAAGGAGTGAAAGCTCAGACTTGTCGGGGGCACACGTACAGATCCAAAAGGTTCCCGGTCTGTTGATCAGTCGTTGCAGGAAAAATAGGAAAAGACTCGTTTCCAGCCGTGCGTGCTGCTGTGAACGCGCACGCACGCTCCCTCCGCCGTCGTCGATGTATCATCCAAGCCTGGGCAGCGTTCTGGCGTTTTCCTCCCACCCGTGACGCCCTGGCCCACTAGTCATAGAGAGGGGAGGGGTAACTGTTCAAACATTGGGACTCGCGCGGCCTCTCTCTTCCGACTCCCACTCGCTTCGTCTCCGTCTCAACCCCGCTCGCTTCGTCTCCGTGGGCAGGCGGGGACCCAACGATTCCGCCGGTGACTGGAGTTCGCCGCCGGCGACCCGGACCGAGGTAAGTTGGATCTGCCCCGATACTTGCACCCGACGCAATTGGATTTGCATTTGTTCCCCCCTCTAACTCAAAGCTCTTCCGGATCTAGGGGGTGTAGAGGTCACTGTCAACTTCTCAGGTCGCATGGCGAGAGGAGTGGATTAGGCGGCTAGGCGGCGAGCACGGCGGTCGGACCTCCTCCGCATCCGACCAGCACTCACGGCCGCCGCCGGCGCGCTGCCTCAATCCCACCGCCCAGAGGCCGCCCCGCCCCGTCCACGCGCGCGCAGCCCACTTCGGCGTGTCGCCTCCCCTCCCGCCGCGCGCAGCCCGCCCCGCCCCATCCACGCGTGCATGCCGCTCGTGTCCGCCGCGCCTCCACTCCTGACGCACGCGCATCCTGCCCCGCCGCGTGAGGTGGAAGTCCGCCTGGCGCAACCTGCTCGTCCGTTCTCCGTGCACCACCACTCTACCACGCCTGTTGCTTACTCGCATCCGAAGTCCAACCACTCCTTTCGCCATTCTGTAACAGGGAGAAGGTACTCATCAGTCATCACCATTCACCTGCTCCCGCCGCTTCAGGTACAGATCAGTGCTCCCTGTTTTCCCCCCCTTTGCAGTGTTGTGACTCGTTTCCTGTGGATTCCATTCATTAGTTTTTCATGCCTAGGCAGGATCGTGATTTTTGGAAGATTAGATGGCTTTGGGCTTCCCGTAAATGATAGTATGATACACAACAATAGTACCAAATGTACGTGAGCTTGCCAACATATATAAAGCACAAATTGGATGGTGAGCACATATCACTGAATACAACTGTAGGCTGCTAATTTCTGTCCAGTTTGCACATAGAAATAAGTGAAACTGATGTAGCTAATTAGTAAGTAGGAGA
Source organism: Saccharum hybrid cultivar R570 (assembly GCA_038087645.1). Lineage (NCBI taxonomy): Eukaryota > Viridiplantae > Streptophyta > Magnoliopsida > Poales > Poaceae > Saccharum > Saccharum hybrid cultivar. Next base: position 2,957,967 of record JAQSUU010000190.1, on the reverse strand, counting down.
AACATAGTTATAGATGAGTGAGTTGCCTGAAATGACAGCCCATGGATGGCAGCGTGCAGTGTACTGAAATTTCACATACCCGTACTCTGAATGGGCATACTTGCTTTGTTCAAACCAATATATTAGCCCAATCAAAATACCAGATCTGATGTAGGCACTATATTTTCTTCAAGTGGGCATGCTTGCATAGACCCCCAACCCCTCTTTATATGTTGGATCTGCTAGAACAAGTAGAGCTTGAATCTGACATGCATGTGGTTGTTATTGGGCATATATGCTGATATTTTCAATTTAGACCATTTTTCTGATATTGTTTTCTATAGGAGGAATTACATGTGATTTCTCTTAGAGCTAATCTGGTTCTTATGCTATTCATATAGAATTTATTTGGTTTTTTTACTGCTCATGATTAAAGCAATCGTGCATCTTATGGGTATGCCATTCATGAACCATTTTGATCCTCTTGAATTGATCCTGACCGAGTTGCTTGAATGGCAGCCTGCAGTCTACTGTTTTTGTACACTTTCTTAATTCGAAACAATAGAATAGCCTAATCAAGATACTAGATCCGTGTAATGTAATCAAGACATTTGCCTATGTTTTTAGAGTTGACATGAGCCAGTGGTCAATGATAGATCACCAACACCATCATGCTAGTATATTATCTAAGCATCCAGCATATTAATTTCCTGTTGAAACCTGAAATGGAGGGTATATTAATTTCCTGTTGTGAATTGAAAACACTGAAACAGTGCAGCAGAACTGCAAATCAAGTTGTAGGCAGCAAGCATATTACCCTTGAGACATGTTTTGTGAATGTAGTTTTCAGTTTTACTTCCCTAGTTTTTTATCCATTGGTTGCTTTCGGCTTAGTTTATCAGTTTCTTAACTTGCATATATCTAACCTTGAGAAAATCATAGAGATCACCGACATAACTTTTAGGCATAGCATACATGAAGAAACATTGCAACGCAATCAAGCCCTGCATCTTGCCTCTCACCAGGTCCTGCCATGCATCTTCTCACTCACCAGGTCCTTCAGCACCTATAACAGTTAATCAAGGAACAATTAGGCATTAGTGCCACAGTTCGTAACACAAACAAGTCCATGGTCCATTAGACAGTACATGAATAGTAGATTGCTAAAGGTAGGCAATAAGGATTGAATGGCAAGATCAGGACAACAGAAATTGTTGCTTATATGATCATTCCTTGTTCTCAGCTAAGATTTAATCATTTTTATTCACTAGCTACCTGTTGTAACTCGGCCTTGCAGTTTTTTTAGTTTCAGTCAGTGTTCTCAATTTCATGATACATTGATGTACCTTTCCTCTACCCTTTTTACCATATTTCTCCTTTAATTTTCAAGGATTACTCTGCGCTCTAAGTGACTTTAAATCATGCGCAGGTGACGAGGGGAAGCCTGAGATTCCATTTCTTGAGTAGAGAAGCGCATATTGGGAGGGAGGAGCAGACTAATGCAGGTGACGTATTGTTGCTGACAGATCATTCTTTTCCATTTTTTCCTACTATTTTGCTGATCATTTGTATCCCGTCATTAAACTAGTATGTTTTTTATCATCACCTTGCCTCTGTTTGAACTGTTTTTTTCAAATAAACTAGGGGTTGGGGTGGGGCTGTGGGTTGCAAATGAACATAGACACTATATATACTTGCTTTTTTAGAATACATAAATGTCCTATTAAGGAAGACATTGTTGTCTAACTAATGACACTTAAATTGCCTAAGAAAATGCAATCCACTACAACATTATCATATTTGCTTCATGTGAGTTTCTGATTTCTAAGCATACATAGAAATACTGGATTGTCCAGTTCGTACTCTGAATTGGCGTACTTGCTTTGTTTCACTTGCAGGCTTCTCGGTGACGGCCGTGCTGCACCTCACCCTCACCCTGACCACCTTCTGCCTTGCAGCCCCCTATCACGTACCTTGCAGTGGTTCCCCTATCCTGTGGCAGGAGCGCAGCCCTATCGTTGACTGTAGGTGAGTTGGACCTATTTGCTATTATGGATGAATTGATTTTCTGTATTACGGGTGTATTTGTGGGTATGGGAGGGGGCATGGGGAGATGTATGCCAAGTGAGCTGAACCCTTCATCCAACATGGTGTCTTAGGTGCTGCTTGTGTTAGGCAATGGGTAGAGGACAGCAAAACCAAGCTGCTGCTTCGTCGTCTTCAGCGGTTCCTAAGGTATGTGCACCCAATCCGTTAGCTCTATTTTTTGTATTCACCTATTTTGTGACCTCAATTTTTAGTTGCCGTTATTTTCTAACCTTTTGCAATCCATCTCCTATTATCAGCCTCGAAGATAGCGGGCTTCCCCATCGAGGATCGTGAAGCTCTACAATGATTTGACCCAATCTCAGAAGAAAAGAATACAGGCGATAGATTTTGGTGGTCTCCTGAAGATTGCTTCTAAGACCCTTCATGTAGGTTTTACAGACTGGTTGATGGCTGAGTGCTATGATGCTGATTCATCGGAGCTGGTGTTTCCTGGCAGGGGAAGGGTTTCAGTCAATGCTGATTCAGTGTGTCATGCTTTTGGTCTTCCAAACAATGGTGATGAAGTTAAGTATGAGCTTGATGTTGGTGCGATCAACTTCATCAATGGTGAGTACGGTATTGATGAAGGGACAACATCTACTATTGACTCTATATTGGAAAGGTTGAAGGAGAATAAAACAAGTAATGATGATTTCCTAAGGTCCTGGCTGATGATAGCAATTTCAACATTCCTATGTCCTCCAACTGGCTTAGCTATTAGCCCAAGGTGCTATCCAGCCATTGTGGATCTTTCTTGCGTCAAGAAGTTGAATTGGTGCCAGTTTGTTGTTGACCAGCTTAAAGACGCAGTAGCCAAAATAGGCAAAAGAAGATCTTTTAAGGGTTGTCTTCTTGTCCTTGTGGTAAGTTGCTTCACGTCTTGTTCTATGCTCCAGTGTTTCGTGAGTGCTGCTGCGGCAAGCACTACCGATCTCAGCCATATATGTTTCTACTGCTTCATTCTTTCTTCTTATGTTTTGATGCCTTCATTGATTTTTCATCTTTGCAGATTCTGTATGTAGACTCGCTTCTGGTTGACAATGTACAAATCCCTTCGACCATGCCTAAAGTTGCAGCATGGTCAAGAAAATTGTTGGATCAGGTCATCAAGTTAGACACCAACCGTGATGGCTCATTTGGGAAGCTTAAGGTATGTATCAATAGGTCAATGCGGCTTTCCTTTTGTCGCTAAAGTATCCCCATCTCCATATTATAACTTTGCATGTACACGTTTATGTGTCTAGTTGAAAGGATCAAGCTATTCTACTCCACAGCCTTCATTGTTCCACATGGATGGTATAAGAAGATTTGTCTCCTCGAAGGTTCCCAGTGGCATTTCAGATCAGGTTTGTACATGGTCTCTTCTCTAGTGATGTTCTTACGACTACTAATTTTTGTTAAATGTACTCGAATGTGTTTGTGTGAAAATTTTGTGTTGGTAGACCCATTGTACATCTTATATGTTAAGACTCAAATGTTAATGTGCATTGCCTTTCCTATTTACTAAGTTCAGATTTTAGCCCATTGCTTGATTTTTTTTAAACAAAATAAATAAATAAATTACAAAATTTTGATTCATCCTATACTTCATCCTTTTTTCTGTGTAGTTTCTTTCGTGCCTACTTTTAACTTGTGTAGTAGTATGTTGATTCATCCTTTTTCCTAGAGTTCAGCTTAGCTTTTCATGAATCCCATGATGGCCTTGCCTTTTCATGAATCCCGTGTTCTTAGTATCCCCATTTTAGCATCTTCGCATTTTCTTAGGCAATTTAAGTGTCATTCGTTAGGCAACACTGTCTTCCTGAATAGGCAATTTAGCCTATTCTTACTAGTCAAAAAGGCCATCCCTTTGTTGCTTATATGGTTGCTTAACTCTACTTGTTCCCCCCATTCGTGGCCTGAAAAACACAAGCTTGTATGAATCTTGTGGAGGCCCATTCCACTTGTTCACTTTCACTCCTTTTTTTGGGTTTTGTCCAACATTTGTGTGCGTGGTTTCATTCCATTACTTACACCTGTTTTTTCTCTTCTTTTGTCCTTTGCAGAAAAAAGTACGCTTAACACTGCTGTTAGCCAGTTCTGCTCTGGTTTCACAGAGCTTCTCGGCACATTTTTGGAAAACGTTTCTGAAGTTGAATCTCCTGCATCACAACGTGTGGGCAGTTCCAAGCATCCAAGGGCAAATCATTCTGAAGGTGAACCTTCCTTTGCACAGAGACACAACAGACCAAAGCGTTCCAAATTGGAACAAGTTGTACCTTCCTGTGCACAAAGGCAGACCAGGGCAATGAGTAGAAGAGGACATGTTGCTGAAGATGAATCTTTGTGCGAAGAATCTGAAGAGGATTTGCTGAGTGATGAAAATGAAGATGGTGACACTGATCAAGATGAAGAGGATGAAGATTCTGAGGATGAAGATTCTGATTCAGATCATGAGACTGCGTTTGATGATGATGACAATGAAAATCTGCCCCCTGAACTAGAGGAGGAAGACGAAGGCATTGAAAAGCAAGATGAGGATGATACTGCTTCTTTGGAAGAATCTAAGTTGGATGCAACTAGAGTTGGCAAGCAATGTAATGTGCAGCCACCTGTAGATTCATCCACCCGTGTTGAAGCTCAAGTTGATGACAGTGAAGATTTTGTCCCACTGAAGGTCCGTTTAGAAAGGTTGCAAGCTTTGAAAGTTAAAGATAACAAGGAGGATACATCAACTTCTAGTGAACCTCAACCACTGGAGACTATTCCTCTAGAACCTACCATCAATCCCAAATCCAATGCACAAAGAAAGAAGGAAAAGCTTAGGCTCCCCTCATGTGGTAACTTCACATCTTGACAATGGGATATGTTTCAACATCATACATGTTATTTCCTTTATTGCTTAGACTGATAATGAACCCAACACAGGTGACTCATGTTGTACCAGAAGTTGTCCTTTGGATTTTACACCCCCAGATATCAACATCATGAAATTTGTAGATTCACAGGGTGGACCCAACAACTCTGCAAGTGCTACTTCAACAACATCTATTGAAGTTCAAACAACTTCCATACCAGCTGGTTCTCAATTCTCACTGTCAAATATACCAGAAGAGGAACTTGCTAAGTTGGAAAATGATGCTCTTATTGAGTTTGAGAAGAAAAAGGTGAAACCAGCAGTTATGTTTCAGGCATCTGATCCTGTACCTCCTCCATCCACATCTAAGGATCCTGCTAGTGGTAATTCTTCAGTTACACCTGCCTATGAACCTCATCCAAGAAGGATTCAGAAAAGGCCAGCTGCTCTCCAATCGCCTTATATTGACTTTGTTACAAAGAGGACTTTCCATTGCAGCAAGGATGTTTGTGATTTATATGCTGCTGTGTGTGCACATGGCAATGCAAGGTCTAATATATCTACAAAAGCTCAAGAGTGCGTATGCCCATAACCATGTCTTCCTTCATTATTTTAAAAATGTTGATCATCATGTTATCAATGATTTATTCTCACTTTCTTGCTTCTTTTATGTGTGCAGCGTGGTCATAATTAGTTTCTAGAGCTTTTATGTGACGCTAGATCATCTTGCTCTATCTGTTAAGCCTGGTGGGAAGCTAATGAGCTCAGTTGCTGAAATTGTAATCTACACAATTGACGACACTAGTAGAAAGACTGTCAAACGTGTTCTACCTTTACGAGTCTCGGTTAGTTCATATTTTCGTCCATTATTCTTCTACTATAAATCTGTACCGAAGCCATTCTTCTTTTAGTATCAAGTAATTTTTCATGTCCTTATTAGCAATTTTCTTAATTTGTTGATCACTGTTGGTCTGCTACTACGAGATTGTATTGACGGTTAAAGTGTCTTGGTATGCTTCTTTACTGATCTGCTATCCATGCATGCAGCTATAGCGAGTCCCAATGCAAGTGTACTTGCTGTTTTTAACAGGTTGATCTTTACCTTTGTTAGGCGCTGCATCAATTGTAGTAGTAGCACCAGCAGTAGTAGCACCAGCTATAGCACTGCACCACCATATTTCTTAATTTATCAAGTAGTGCTGCTGGACTAATGCCCACCAAAACTGATTGCTCTGAAATTCCTAATAATATTGGCTACAGAAACTCTGAATGACATTATCTGCAACACTAAACTTACAAGTCGTGCTCCAAGTTGGCATTAAACTAATATATGAATTCTAGTGACAAGCATAGGCCATATTCATATCGCCTAGTGCTCCTAGCAAGCTTAGCTAAGGCACTTTTTATCATTTGTTTATGACTGATCTTTTTATCATTTATTATTCTTGTACTGTAAATATGTATAGAAGCAATTCTTCTTTTAGTATCAAGTAATTTTTCATGTTTTTATTAGCAATTTTCTTAATTTGTTAAGGCAATTTTGCTACTATTTTTTCGTAGACTTTCATGCAGCAGGCAACCTAACTACGACACAGGTCTCACGTGAATTCTGGCGTCCAGATAACCATCTAGACCATCGTCAAATGGTATTTTCATATCTTCACATGCATTTTGGTTTCGTCATACATGATTTTTTTCTTCCTCGGTGACATTCATTGATAATAACCAATCCAACATAGGTGATGTTCCCTGTGCTTCAATCACTTGGAGATGGAAAATCTGCATCACAAGTAGGACACTACTTTTTGCTTGTCTTGAACCTACGAGACAAGAGGTTTGAGGTGTTAGACTCAATGAGAACTCTAGAAGATGAAGCTCTCTTCAAGTGCTGCAACACCTTGATAGGGGCAATCAGAGAACTTTGGACCAAACATGGTTATGACGCAAAGAAGCCCATATACAATTATGAACTTGTTGATATTGGTGTTCCAATGCAGTCCAACAAGTAAGTAGTTTTTCTGGTCTAACTAATGTTACCTTTCTGCATACAGTCAGATTTGTTATCTACACTGAGTTCTATATTGTTTGTTTTGTCCCTGCAATCATGATTGTGGTTTCCATATGTTGATGCATGCTGAACATTGGGATGGACGTTCAATGCAATATTTCAAGGAGAGTGACATCCCTAATATACGCAAGCTTCTACTACATAAGTGGGTAACTCACAAAGATAATGTTGTGTAGAATTGGAAAGATAGGCTGTATTTATAAGCGGTAAAGCCTGTAAACATTTTTGTAATGGTTTCCTATAATTAATGCCTATGCTACAATGTTTCCAAAAAATTGTAAAGCCTAATATTACAACTCTAGACAACTATACCTAACTACATCTAGTACACCTGCTACTACTATAGCCACTACTAGCTACAGCTGGTCCATACCAGGCTGAGATCAGGCACTACTTATTATGTGTGTGAGGCAAGTTATGGGTCAGGCAATTTATTAGTAGTCTGGTAAGCAATTTAATATCATTAGCCAGGCAAGTTATTAGTATTCTGGTAGCAATTATGTGTGTCCAACATGGCAACACCAAAAATATGCCTACAACCTCTATGAAACCAGAGCATAACTGGCTAACAGCAGTGTTGAGCGTACTTTTTTCTGCAAAGGACAAAAGAAGAGGAAAAAACAGGTGTAAGTAATGGAATGAAACCACGCACACAAATGTTGGACAAAACCCAAAAAAAGGAGTGAAAGTGAACAAGTGGAATGGGCCTCCACAAGATTCATACAAGCTTGTGTTTTTCAGGCCACGAATGGGGGGAACAAGTAGAGTTAAGCAACCATATAAGCAACAAAAGGGATGGCCTTTTTGACTAGTAAGAATAGGCTAAATTGCCTATTCAGGAAGACAGTGTTGTCTAACGAATGACACTTAAATTGCCTAAGAAAATACGAAGATGCTAAAATGGGGATACTAAGAACACGGGATTCATGAAAAGGCAAGGCCACCACGAGATTCATGAAAAGCTAAGCTGAACTCTAGGAAAAAGGATGAATCAACATACTACTACACAAGTCAAAAGTAGGCGCGGAAGGAACTACACAGAAAAAAAGGATGAAGTATAGGATGAATCAAAATTTTGTAATTTATTTTTTTGTTTAAAAAATCAAGCAATGGGCTAAACTCTGAACTTAGTAAATAGGAAAGGCAATGCACATTAACATTTGATTCTTAACATATAAGATGTACAACGGGTCTACCAACACAAAATTTTCACACAAACACATTCGAGTACATTTCAATAACATTATTTCTTAATTTAAACTATTTCTTGATTTTGAATTTATCTTCCGGGCTTGTCTGGACATCTCTGTGCATTGTGATCATATGATCTACAAACGCTGCACCTATTCTTCCTCTTCGCCTGACCATTCATCCCCTTTTTGTGCGCCTTCTCCTTCCTGCGCCCTTTGGCTTTTGACTTTGGGGGGTTCCCTACATTTGATGAGCTTGGACCAGCCACTACATCTACAAGGTGAAATGCAATGTCAGCAACTAAGTAATCAAGTACAGTTGTACTAGGATGAAGTAAAGTAGAACAAATGGTCTAGTTTTTAAACCTGCAGTTCACAGTGAAGGTCCAGTTGAAGTAGAAGCACCTGGACCAGTGTTCTGTAGCACCAGGGTCTTGTGCACCTTCTGTGGCACCACCTTTTGTAGCACCAGTGTTATGCCTATTCGCCATCTTCCTTTTCTTGATTTCTTCAAATTCAGATCGCATCTCCTTGATGTGCTTCTCCAAAACATCATAGTTTTCATCACTTGTACAACCCTCAACTGCTAGTGCTGCAAATGTGGTGGATGCGTTGGTGAATCTCAGAGTTTTCTGGCCAATCAATGGCATCCCACAGGCTACAAGTTCCACCGATGCCTGCATATTTTGGACCTGATCTGTATCACTAGTAATTGCTTGCTGCGTCCACCTTTTAAGGATGTAACTTTCTGGTATCAATTTCACCCCCATCCTGACCATAACCCTCATAATGTGGCAGCAAATGATTCCATCCCTGTCAAACTTGCTGCACTCACAGTAGTAGCTTTCCTCCTCTTCTATTGCTGTAACATGGTAGTTCCTTTTTCCATACCCATAAACAAAGTTGTTATTGGGCTCCACCCAATATTGGAACTGCCCTACAGGGCTCACATCATATTCTGCAGTTTTCTCAAACTCTTTGGAGAACTTGTAGAACATGTTCTTTGTGTACACAGTGGAAGCATGCTTCTCAAGCGGATGCCTTGACCAGCGTCTTTGCTCATTCTCATCGGTCCTAAAGTCTTGCCCATCCTGTGCTACCAAACACTTCTCTTGTATTTTCTAGTACTGTCTCACAAACTGTAGCACGGATAAGTTCGGGTTCACATACTTTTTGAGCAATGCATTGAACCCCTCGCTTCTTTGAGTTGACTGGAGGAATGGGAAGAAGCTATGCATATAGTAGGCTGGAATGAAGCTTTGCCTGATGTGGTATAGGTGCTGAAAATGCTCATTCCCCTGCAAACCGTGTTTCTCAACCATAGCAGCCCACCTTGACTCGAAATCTTCAGGACTTACGGTGTGGTTCAAGCAATCCATGAACTCCTCATTTAGTTCTTCATTTTTAGCAAGAATTGGTCCAATTGTGCCCGAAAACTTATCCATGATATGCCACCTGCAATTCCTGTGGGTCGTGTTTGGAAAAACGGTGCAAATTGCGGCTCTCATCGCAGCGTCCTGATCGGTGATTATGTTTAGGGGTGCCTTTCCATCCATTGCCTCTAGAAAAGTGACAAACAACCATTCATAGGTAGCTGTCTTCTCATTCCTTATAAAGGCACATCCTAGCTAAAAAGTTTGGCAATGTCTGTTGATTCCAATGAACGACGTGAAAGGCATCTCATAGATGTTGGTCATATAGGTAGCATCAAATGAGATGCAATCACTATATGCCTCTTTGTAAGCTCGCCTTGCAGCGGAATCAACCCAAAACAGGTTCTCAACCCTATGGTTGTCATCGAGCTTTATCTTGTAAAAGAAATCAGGGTCTTCTTCTTTCAGAGCTCTGAAGTAATCCAAAGTTTCCTGCATATCTTTGAATTTTTCTGTCTTGTGGATGGTGGAGCGAAAGTTTGAAACTTGCTTGCCCTCGTATGGCACTAGTTGTGCCGAGCCATAGAACTCACTCATCAACTGCATGATTCTCCCCGTGCTCAAGTTGCATCCGTACAGCAAAATGATAAAATCTTTTTCTAGCTTTGGTTTCCCTCTGTGTGACCTTAGGAACTTCTTGAGCGACAGCCTCACCATAAGATCGTGGTTGTGCTCAGCTAGAAAATAGATGACTTGCCACCTAGAGCCAATCATTTTGACCTCCATCCTAGCCTTGCAGTTTGTATATACCATTTTCTCCCTCTTCCTTTTCTTACATCCATCAAGCTTCTTCCTCTTCTCTCCTTGATCATCCTCTTCCTCTTGTACGCTATCCTCCTCTTCAGCTTCATCATTGTCTGAGTAGCAAGTGATAGCATCAACAAGCTGAGCAGCAACTCTCCTTTTCCTGCCAAAGCCTTCTTTATTGCACATGAACTGGACCTTCTGAATTTCTCTTGTGATTGCAGAACGGTATGACGTGTTTGTTCTAACCGAGAATCCACTTCTCTTTGCATAAGAGTTGTAGTACCCTTTTGCTTCGTCCAATGATGCAAAAGACATGCCATTATGTGGCATTGGAGGAGTAGACCACACCTCTTCCTTCTCTTCTGCTACTTCATTTACAGGACCATTCGATTCATTATCAATAGCTACATGATTAGCACTAGAACCTTCGTTCCCATCCTCTATTCTTGCCTGTTCAAATGACAGTCTGATCGCAGAAATGGTAGGAAGAACCTGTTCTGAAACTACATGCAAAATCCATTGGTTCACATTCTCATCATTAGGCTAAGGAATTCCAGAAATTGCAAGCACTTGAGTACAAAAGGTGGGGTTGCCGGTCACATAATCCAAACCAAATGCATTCAAGGAATCTTCATCCAAATCTGATGGTAACCTGTTAAGATCCATATTTGAGAACTGCATGCACAACAAGCATAGATGTGTGTTAGGCAACTTAGGCTATCAATTTTTATTTTCCATGCAAAGCAATAGATGCGTGCTGCTATATCATGAATTGTAGGCAATTTAGTCAAACTCATTAAGCAATAATACTGTAATGAATTAGCCAAAAAAAACCACAAGTTTATGCAAATTGTGTGCCTCATGTTTCAATGCATTTCTGAACACGAACTACCTGATGTTGTGATCTACCTGATACCTGAATGCTACTAGTTATTGTGTTGATGTGTCTTAGTTTTAGTTTTATTCCAGTTACCTGATAACTGAATGCTACTACTTGATACTTGATACCTGAATACTACCTGCTGTAATGTTAAGTTTCAATTTTTTTCACATGAATGCTTCTGTGTGAACATGTGAGAGTTATCTCGATGCCTACAGTCATTCCACTGCTATTTTCCATGATCTGAAATACTAGTGCGTGTGAGTGTCAATAATCAGCATTTTGGAGCAACTAAACTGTACATGTGCATTGATTAGTTACTGAATTTCATTTAGAATAAGCAACTAAATGTACTCTGACCAGACAATATTGTGGCAAGATCAAAGCAAATTAATTCAAATCATTAGGCAATTTTTACATATTTCTCTAGTCTTTTTCTTTGTTTTTTGTGTTCTTAGTTTGCAAGTTAATGAATCTACTGTTCTTTGTGTTTCCCCTTTGTGCATAAAGTTGAATTCTGAGGATTGCTCGTTTAAATATTTTTCGCAGTTCTCACTTTCATCTATGTGCTTATCATGTACTTTCTATTTAATTGCAGGTGTGAGGCCATGAAGCATCAGAATGAACATGTGCAGCAATCATGCGCAGTAGCTAACACAAGAAAGTTCAATGCATAGGAGTAACCATGTGCAGCAGCTTACACAAGAAGGTTTAATGCATCAAAATGTATATCTATAGGAGTGGTGCATACATCATCTGGTAGTTAGATGTGCAGTAAGAACATTAGTCATTTACATGTCCAAGTTAGGTTCAGATCTGCTAATGCAGTAGGAACTGCAGTACTTTATGTGATGCAAGACAACTGGATTGCTTAAGTAAAACAATTAAATTGCTTACGCAGAAGCAGTGAATTGCTTATCTGTTTGGATCAGATCTGCTTTATGCAGTATAAACAAGAGTGCTATTTTGATATCAGGTGATGCAGAAAGAAAAAAAAATTTAATTGCTTTTTTCTGTGATCTGGTTTTGGTTTTAGTTTTAGTTTTAGTTTTAGTTTTGGTTTTGGTTTTGGTTTTGGTTTTGCTTTTGCTTCTAGTGTATGACAAGAATTGAATTGTTTCAGTGATTCTGATATTGCAAAATTGTACGTACCTGCTGTTTTTATGTATTTGTCTGTCTTTTTTGGATGAATTTGCCGGCCGCCCGATGGTGGCGGCGGCGCCCTGGAGACCTCCGCTTTGTGTGTTGAAAAGGTAAAGCAAATCAGGGCATGGGGGGAAGAAGCTTCCAGGCGGGGGCATGGGCCTAGCCTCTGGTGGGCCTTATCCAGGAAGCGCGCTTGCCGTAGCGCTTCGCGCGCGCTCTCTCGCTGCTTCTTTCCTCTGCTTTTTTCCCGACCAGGATCAGAAACGAAAAGGGTATCTATTGGATTTCCTAATATGGACTGTGCGTGCGGCCTGCTTAACGCATGCACGGGCGGAAAAATAAAAGATCGCACAGTCAATACTGCATCACCGTCGCAGTGCCATTTCGCTTTCCTGATGAGTCAACGTACATGTAAGTAATACACTTCCCGCGTTCGAGATGACTTTTTCAAAACGAAACATCCAATTTGACAGTAGACTCTGCAGTTCTTTATCAGTAACTAATACTACGTCAACCATTCTAATTTCTGGTTATTTTATCATTTTTTATACGCAAAGTCTATACTACATGACGACCCGTCGCGCTCTGTCTCCGTGGCGCGACACACCTGCGTGATGGGCTGATGGCCCGGCCCAGTAGTGGCCTTCGCCCCCACAAGCCTCGAGCCCCAATCTGGGTTTCCGCCTTCTTCCTTCGCACGCCTCGGCCGAAGCTCCGGAAGCCGATACCCGAGATGAGCGAGGAAGCTACTGTCGGGGCGGACGGAGCGGCGTCTCACTAGTCGAAGAAGCTTGGCTGCTCCGCCGTTTGGTTCGGCCGCGGCCGTCGCCCAATCCCGCTGTGGCGGCTGCTCTAGCTCCCGTCACCGCTTTTGGTCCCGCCGCCGCTCTCGGTCCCATAGTCGCCATCGTTCCGCCGTCGCTTTCAGTCTCGTTGTCGGCCGATCCCGCTGCAGTGGCCACAGCTCTCGGTCCCACTGCCATCGAATACCACCCCATTGGTGCCCAGATAGGTGATGTCATCATCTCCGCCATTGTTTCCGCCGTGCTTAGTGCACCCTTCTGCAGCCCGTCAAATACCATCCTGCCTTCTTCTCCGCCACCGTTCCCGTTGTGCACAGCTCACCTTTTTTGCAGCCCGCTTGTTGTTACTTCTCCCCACCGTTGTGGTCTGCTCGTATGGTGCGGTCGATGTGAATTCACCTCAAATCATATTTCAGTTGTTCCTGCGAACCATTTTTATGTTGTTAAGTTTTGATCATGTCATCTAAGGTTTGCGATTTTGGTTATCCTTGTTGTTATTGATGATGTTCTGCAATCCCGTATGTTCCTGTTTTTAGAATAGTATATAGAGTGTACCCAATTTTTTTTAGCAATTTAGATTATCTGTCTGTGGTACGTTTCTTAAAATGAAATTTATTTCAGTTATTTTGTTGTGGCATGCTACTCAAATGCTATTGACATTACATTCCACTAGGTTTGCACTATTAATTATAGCATTACATGAAGGGGTGGCAACTGATAAGTGTTCATATATGACACTTATATGTTTAACCTGTTATGTCAAAATTGATCACTTACCACCTATTGCAATTGATGTGTGCAATTTAGCTAAACACATAGTTAGGTGTGCTAGTGCTAATATTTTTCTGTTCTGCAGTTTGACGATTTACAACAGCAGCAGTCACACCTTGCTTGTTTATTCCTTGGTTTTCTGCAGTCGTTGTGTTTCATATCTTGTAGTACCAGCAGCTTGCTTAGGCTTTTTGTTCCACTTGCTAATCAGCTAGCCATTGCGGCAAGTGGCAATGCAAGTGCACCAATTCGAGCTATTGTTTTGTCTCTGTTCTGCAGTAGCGTAGCACATAACTTGCTTCTTCTTTCAGGCAAACAATGACAGTAGTCAGTAGCAAATTAAATTCAGTCCAGCAGGTGTCATCGATGCGTCACTAGCTTGTTTATTTGGATGAATAGTAAGGTAATGAATTTGTCCAGCATTGGTGAATATTTGATACATGGTATAATTCCTCACTGCTTTGATGTTCTAGCTTTTGATGTATGCCTGCCGGCAACAGAAAAAATTCAGAGTTCAGTTTTAGATTGATTGCATCAGCTATCTTGGCTTTTTTTCATTGTTCTATTGAGTACAAATCAATTTGGTCTGCATCTCTTGCAGTTCATCAGTAAAATTCTCTGCAATTTTTGCGGCTGTAGCTCAGTAGGTATACTCGTCTGCCCATTTGTTATCTCTACGTAGCAGCACACCAACTGGCCCTGGCATGATGTTTTTGTTCAGTCAAGTTTTTTTTTTTCATTTCATTCAGCCTGTTCGCTTGAGCTGATCTGGCTGGCTGAATGTACTGCTGGCTGGTTTTTTATGAGAGAAAAACACTGCTAGCTGGCTGGCTGGCTGATTTGGCTGATAATCTCAAGCGAACAGGCTGATTCTCAGTTTTAATGTTTGTTTTAGTTTCAGTTTTATGAGTTGTGAGATTTAGGCAGTGTTTGGTGTGGCTCGGACCGGCTCCGGCTCTGCTACTGTAGCACCACCGTGGCAGAGCCGGCAGGAGCACCCAAACTGCAGCTACATCTACTCGATCCTTTCTTGTGTTGGGACGGAGCCGGAGCCGTTTCCTGGCCGCTACAGTCACATACAGTGTTGCACAGTGGTGGACGCAGGGAGCCAAAGCTCTTAAGAGCTGCGCCAAACGCGCCCTTAGCTGTTCATTCTTCCTTTTAGGTTCGAATGCGTTCCTAAATCCTATATATTAGTTGTTCTTCAATATTTCCTTTTATTTGTTTCAATTTTTTTTAATTTCAGTTTTATGAGTTATAAGTTTAGCAATTTCAGTTTGTAATTTCACTAGTAGCAGGCGCGCGCCTTCGCGCGCGGATGCGGGAATTAATTTGGGAGTGGGTAAATGTACACCGGACACTTGATGACACGCAAGTTAATTGCAGAGGTACTATACAGGGGGTAATTATACATTGTTTGGTAGGAGTGTAGGAACATACGATTCGTGGGTCTTTAAGTATATAGAGAAAGACCCGGTTTACTAAACCATGACATGCAGTTCGTATATTAAAAGACTACAGTCTGGGAGGAAGCACATCAGGCACCTTGCATGCCTGATACAATATGTGTTTGGTGGTAGCGCGCCACACGACCACACTGTCCACCCGGCTGTGTCTCGCCACCATTGCACTTGCTGCCTCCGCTTGAACGCCTGTCCACATTGTTGGTGCCATAGTAAAGGAAAATCGTCGTTCAGGTATTTCACTTTCCTAGCAATCTACCATAAGTACTGGATGCAGCAGCCACATATCTAAATGCAATAAGTCATGGTTTAGCAATGGACAATGCCATGCATATGAGAAAGTAGCGGATTGTCTTAGCAATGGACAAGGTAGTTTTATTTTGATGTAGCCAGACTCTCATACTGAAAATATGCCGGACATAATTATGCAGTATGTAAATATTTATATGAAGACCAACTAATACAAAGAGAGCTTGGAATGCATGGGACAGTATGAAAATGTTTCAGATGCATTAAACATTTTATCTACTACTGAAACTAAGAACACTCCTACAATAACTGAAAGTTAATTTCGTGCAAGTTCCAGAAGCCATTGTTTCAGGTAAAAGTTAAGCATGTCTGCACAAAAGTTAATTTAATCAGCGTAAAGTAGGTAGACCACAAGAGGATAGTGTAATGATGTACCTCCAAGGGCTGTTTCATGGATGAACATATAGGGTCTGGGTTTATTTATTATCCTAAACAGGACCAATCTAAAAATGAATGGTGTAAGAGGTACATGAAACAACACTGCTGGAGCAAAAGTGATTGTTTTGGAAGATGGCACTTTTCAATTTGAAGCCAAATAACAAATCTGCTCAGTTATTTTGCAAATCTGGTAGTGCTCAATTTTTATGCACATTCGATTTTTAAACTATAAACACGTCAGTATTCACTTAAGAGAGCAGGCAAGCAACAACATAAGCTGCCTAGGTTGTAGATCGATGACCTAAGATGACACAAAGAGAAAATAAAATATCAGCAAATAATTTAAAATATGAGCAAATGAATTCAAGTTGCATACTTCGAAGTTGTCGCCAAATTGAAAATAACAGAGACGGAAGCACCAACTGGATAGCAACCATAAGAGATCTGTTTAAGAAAAAAATACCCACAAAAAATGCAAGGATGGAGGTGAGCATTATTGGAAACTCCAAGAGAATCAGCGAAACAAATGGAATTTCGTGGAGGTGCAATTTAGCAGAAGCACCGATTCAATTTGAATACACTACTGGGAAAAAAATTATGGAAAAGGGAAATGTCAGAGTGATAGTTTTTAACACTGAGCTGACACCATTTTGTGCAGAGGTGGATGCTTCCCATTATCCTAGTATATAAGAATATTAGAAGGCACTAATCGCACGCAAAATAGTTTGTAGATATACAGCAAGGTTCAGCGATGACAAATCATAGCGTCTATACCTGACAATGAACAAATACATAGCGTGCCTTTTGGCGATGATGGATTATAGTGTCTGTACATGTGAACAAATAAGTATATGGGTTGCCTTTTAGTATACTTAACCCAAAAATCGTTGACTAAGGTAGGTGGGAAAAGAAAACAACAAATACACTGTCCATATACATGGCGTGCTCTTTTAGTATAGGCCTTGAGAGCAGCTCTAATTTTCTCGATGAACCTGCCAAAGAAAAACATTCAGTATAATATGCATTGCAAATTTCTTGAAAAAAGGGGCAAGGCTGGTATGAAACAAGGAATAGCATCATGCTGAACTGCTGATGGCAACCATAGCGGTTTGGCAGTTCTCAGGGAACAAAAAGTTCGCTGCTAGCAACTACAACATGCCCAAGAATGGGTTTAGGAAAAAGGGACTTTACTATTCTGTTCAGCTTCCCCACAAATAGAGCAGTTCAGCTGAAAAGTTGAGTTCCATTGAATTGTGTAGTGTAACTGGAACTCAGATAAGATGAATCTGAATATACAGATAAGCAGATAGCCTCCAAAGATATCTCAGAGACCATTTGGACATAAGGTTTTGCATTTTTGTTGAACCTAACCCGTTTTTCTCTAGTGACAGCCAGCCGATCCATTTGTTCAAGGAGGGAAATAACATTCTTAGTGGGAAATTCCAGTTAGTTCACAGGGTATACATGTGAAACGGATAGGTAACGCATGAATTTAATTTAAATTTTTGGTTCATAAATAAAAAGAACTACAAAGAAGATACACGACACCTTCTGCAAGTTGTGTGAAAGGTAGGTTTCCCATGTTCATTCTAGTGATTTGACATCCCAGATTTCGTTGTAGTAACACAATGAAATGTGATGATAGAAAGCAACCAAAGAGGAATACTCGAGGTAATGAAATCGTTGAGTGCGATGGTTGTATTTGCAAGGTTTAGCACTTTGTGTTGATCAATATTGGAATACTACAAATACATTTTCCTATGATGTCTAATTGAATACGAGCACATATATATAGCTGGACACACAATTTAAATCACATGTAAACGGCATAGCAACTAATATTAGTTTAGTGGTACTCCAAAGAAACATAGAGATAATTTTTGGTAGTGTTACAACGGAATCTGGTGAGGTGATGTACCACTTGCCTTTTCATAAATTACAATGGAAACTACCAATTATTAAAACAAACTATAAAGGAGGTAAGGATTGAAGCAATAGGTATCAGGTGAAAGAAAAATACACCATGAAGCACCACATTGCTGTTGCAACTTATATAGAAGCAAACTGGCTTCGGAAATATTTATGTAATATTTTAGCAAAGCACAAACCACACTATAAACCATTCAATAGTAACTTCTTTGCCAAGAAGGGAATCAACAGGAAGGAAACATCGCAATATAGCTTGAAAATTTAGCTAAACACTTCAAAGTCACATTCATAAATCACAGTTTTTGGTTCATGGTGTCTAATCTTTATGAAAAATAAGCATATAATCTGACATGATTCCTGTAAAATTTTACATACCTGCATGGGAGCTGGAGGGGATCAAATTCATATGATCAACCTTCTGCAAGCTACACACAGAGAAAAATAGCTTAGGGGAAAGAGAAATTCCATGTCACACTGAGTAGCAAAAGAAGGCAGAGCAGATTTGATTGCCGAATAATCAAATTCGTTGTGACTATGGTAAATAATCAAACTGCATTACCTCAAATAGCAGTATGTACGAGGGCTTGCATAAGTCAGGGGGCATCCATATATCGGTGTAAAATCACAAAAAATATCTTCTCTTTCGCATTGTCTCTAAGGCGGCATCTATACATTGGTGTGAAATCACAAAGGTCGAGGTTCTTAACAATATAATTTGTACCAACAGTGTCTGGTTGCCCGCATTAGTGTCTTTGACAGGAGCAAGCATCGTTGCAACGTGCAAAACAAAGAATTAGAAGGCAAACATTGCATTAATGTGCATAGGAAATATCTCATAATAACACTTGGCTCTAATCCCTCATCCACGTCCGGTAACAAATTGCATTAATGTGTACAGGAAATATCTCTTAATAACACTTGGCTCTAATCCCTCATCCACCTCTGGTAACAAATCTGAAGAAGCCAATCTTTAAATCTAGCGAACTAAACACTATAGATGAAGCATAAATAGAGTAGGGGAAGTGCAATAACCATCCGTACCTGGTGGCTGGGTTCATGTGCAGTGCAGGTGCCTCGGCCGCCACCGTGGAAGCCCGGGTGGAGGGGTGACATACCGCCCGAGCCGGCCGCCTAGCGGAGCCACCGCCGGAGAGGAAGACGTCATGCGCAGCTGGGGGCCTGGAGCGCAGGCACCTAGGGTTTCGTCGAGGAGAGGAGGAGATGCGGAACGGTAAGAGGAGGCCGCGCCGGGAGGCATCGAGGCCGGCGGCGAACAGGGGCCTACTCTGGCCGTGGTATGGCCGGGGACAGCCGCCGGCAGGCCGACACGCGGCTCTGCGGCGCAGCCCGGGGGGGGCGCCGCTAGCGCCTCGCGTGGTGGAGCTACGTCTTCAGAGATAGGGAGAGGGAGAGGAGGCCCCGGCCGCACGGCGCTACGTCTTCAGATATAGGGAGAGGGAGAGGGAGAGGGAGAGGGAGAGGGAGAGGAAGGCAAGGCGGAGGCGGAGGCGGCGGCGTTTCTGTGGGAGGAGAAGCGTCGAGCTCGGGAGAGGAGGATGAAGAATCCAGAAGGAGAAGCTGAAGCTGGCTATATATTTGGTTCACTGGATTCGGACGCGAAGCTGTAGGAAGCACAGAGAAGGAGAGAAAAAGCTAGGGAGAAGGAGATTCTGATTCTAGAGAATCAGGCAGAACCAATCTCAGCCACTCGCTGCGAGGATCCAACGGCGAGAAAAATTTAAGGTGACGTGGCCGGTGTTCCTGGCCGAGAAGCACGTCCGGCTTGTTGGGTTTTAATTTTCTAATTTCAGTTTGCAATTTCATTTTGTAATTTTAATTTCTAATTTTAGTTTTCTATTTCATTTTCAATTTCAGGATTAAATTTCAGTTAGTAATTTCATTTTGTAATTTCAGTTTGTAATTTCAGGTTGCTATTTCATTTTGCAATTTCAGTATTAAATTTCAGTTAGTACATTTTCAGTCTGTAATTTCAGTTTTTAATTTCAGTTAGCAATTTCAGTTTGTAATTTTATTTTCTAATTTCATTTTGTAATTTCAGTTTTTAATTTTAGTTACTAATTTCAGTTTGCGTAGATCGAAGCTGCCAAAAAAAAGAACTGTCACTACTTGAATTCAAGAAGGCGATCAGTTTGGATCCACAAGCATTGATTTCTTGGAATGACAACACTCATTTATGCAATTGGGAAGGTGTCATGTGCAGGATGAGGAGCCGTCGTGTCACTAATCTTGACCCTGCAAATCCAAGGTTTAGTCGGGGCGAATATCTGCTTCACTTGGAAACCTGACATTTCATTTTGTTCCTTTTAGTTTCAGTATTATGAGTTTTGAGATTCAATTTATCAATCCTTTTAGTCTCATTTTTTGTTTCATTAATTCTTTTAATTTCCATGTAAATTTTCATATGTTTGGAAGTCATAATTCTCAGAATTTGTCATTTCACAATATCGTGCCACTTGCTCAAAATATAACTTGCTACATACTTTGAAATTAAACTTGCCACACACAAGGTCATGCAGCTTGTAGTGTTATTTTAGTTTCATTTTATTGAGTTATGAGTTTTTTTCTGTGTCCCTTTCAGTTCAATGATATTTCCGTTATTTTGTTTAGAGATGTTTCCGTTAGATTATAGTTCTTCTGTCCTTTTTTCTCTGTTGATTTTTTGTTTTCTTTATTTTATTTTTCATTTCCTTTTAACTCCTCCATCTATACTTGTGAAGCACTTGCACTTGGTCATCGTTGGGCACTTGGCTCTTAGTCAATATTCATAAGTAGTGTTGCTCCTCCTCTTACTTGGCCAGGCATGTGGCACTTTGTTAGCCACTTGGATCCTCTTACTTGTAATGCTTTTGTACATGTCTCTACTCACAAAATCCTTTGTTTTGAACTTTCATCAATATCATTTTATCACACCACGTTTTTTATTTTTTATTTTAAAATTTGTTTGACACTAATAAGAAGTCATCTCATAATTATTAGAATTTAACATTCGAGTTGTCGTACATTTTCACGATAACTTGCCACTCGCCCTAGTTGGAAGTCATGTTTTGATGTCGGTATAATATTTTTTAATAATTTATAGATACTCGTGTTTTTTTATATTATTTGCCCCCTAGTTAGCGGTGTGTTGTGTTTTAGGGTGCCTATAATGTTTTTAATAATAAATTTGCCCACCAAGTTGGCAGGTTGTCACGTTTTGTTGCCGATATAATTGTTTATTTATGAAATTGCCTTTCAATTGATAATTATTCGTGTTTGTGTGGTTCTTATAATCGTGTTTGTATTATTTTGCTCCTATAGCAGCTAGTCACGTTTTCCAGCCGCTACAATGGGTTGTGTAATAATTTTGCTACATCGATTGGCAACTTATGCAATGTTTGTTCTAATAATTTGGCCCTCATATTGCAACTTACCTTGTTTCATGCCACTACTCTCGTTTTTCTAATAAATGTCCCCACCCCAGTTGGCCGCTAGTCATGTTTTCCAGTTGCTACATTGTGTTGTATAATAAATTATCCCCTCAGTTAGCAACTTATATATTTAGGGTGTTGCAATAATCCCCCCCCCCGAAGTTGTGCATAGCAGTAACTCCTTTTGATTTCTTTTTGCCCTGGCCTTGTGCATACTATGTAACAACTTTAGTATATTTTTGGAGTAGCAACTTTAGTCGTCATGTTCGGCTGATGGTTTCTGCGGCTGATAAACCGGCTGATGTTGTTTTGTTGTGAGAGAAAAACACTGTACCATGACTGATAAGCCAAGCTGATAAGTTCAAACGAACAGGAGGAGTATTATATAGTAGTAACTCCTGCATGTATTACACATAAATTGCTAATATACTAAAAATTTTCGAAACATATGCAAATGAGGTCTAGTTTTGTCCGTCTCATCACGTAGAACACATTGGTGTAGACAGAATTGAAAACGAATACACGGCTCAAAACTTATAGCAATTCAAACAAAAGTTTCACTTTTTTCTTTTGCGTCACTTTGCATGCATTGGAATGGGAGCCAGGAGAGGAGAGCGGGTCTGATTTAAAGATGGTAACGGGCAGAAAAAATCCGCGTACTCGCGGGCACCGGACCTGACGGGTGCGGATACGGCGTGGATCTGTGCCCGCGGGCACGGGCGCGGGCAAAGAATTGTGCCCAACAGGCAAACCTACACGGGTAAAAAAATATCATACCCGCACCGTCAACCCGTAAAACCCGCACGGACATGTAGGGCATAGCAGAAGCGTTATATAACCTTGAGTTTTAGGTTTCCATCCCAACTTCCCAGTCCCCAGTTCCCCACCAGAGCCGTCGTCGCCCACACGCGACTCGCGAGTCCGCGACCCCTAACGGCCGCACCGCACCGCATCGGAGCCACGCTGATCTTCCGCCGACCGCCGTCTTCTCGAGCTTGTGGCGTCGCGCCTCTGGACTCCGGACTCCCCACTCACGCGCAGCTCCCTACTCCTCCACGGTCCTGCGGTCAACGCTCACGCTCCCTTTCTCGTCTCGCTCGCTCGCAAGCTGCTGGCTCGCAGGCCTGCTCGCTGCTTCCTAATCCCCAAGCTGTAGGTGCAGTGCATTTTCTTGAAGTCGCATCCAGTCAGATCCAGAAGTCTCGTGAGTGACAGATGGTGCATGATGCAAGAAGCTTACGATGTAGATCAGATTCTTGTTTATTTTATTTGGATATTTTCTTTTGATTTTGTGAGATGGGAACTAGCAATATTTGTTGGCAATCAGCATATAAGAAATCAATCTTGTTCAAATTGATGCCTGTTTCGACACTATGGATTTGATTTTGCTCAAATTGATGCCTATTATTTGTCAATGTTTCGAGGCTGGCGGGTAGGTGGCAATGCCCGCGGATAGCAGGTGCTGACAGTGCTGCCCGTGGCGGGTGGCGGGCGCGGGCACAGAAATACTCTCGCAGGCGCGGGTCTGTGATACCTGTATCCGTGGATATTTTGCCCGTTGCCATCTTTAGTCTGATTGATCCAGTACATGCATGCAGTGATGTCGGGAGCAGTCACACCAACGCGGAGGGAAGTCGCGCGGTAGCTGATTGCGCGACGGGTCGCGGCTTATCCGCGCCCTTTTTTATACCAACTCATCAACGTGTTTCAGCACTGCCTATAATCTTAGGCCGTGTTTAGATCCCGAAAGCTGCTCGCCGATTCGGGAAAAGCTGCTACAGTGTTCCTGTCGGAACACTGTAGCAGCTTTTGTTTTTTAGTGTAAAAAATTGTCTAAAAATTAATTAATTAGACTTAAAATGTTCGTCTCGTAAAGTACAACAAAACTGTGCAATTAGTTTTTGATTTCATCTACATTTAGTACTCCATGCATTTGCCGACATTTTGATGTGATGGGGAATCTCCTTTTTGCATAGTGAAATTTAGGGAAAAAATTTGGTATCTAAACAAGGCCTTATATTGCTTAATTAGTAAAAGTTTTTAGGATATATTTATTATGTACAACTAACTATTCATTTTTCTAATGCAATACTCCCTCCTTTACAAATGATAATTGTATTTGGCTAGAGGAAAAATCAAAAGAATAGATTTTGACCCTTCTTTCTCTTATAATATATAGTCAATTGTTAAATACATCAATATCATATCAGAGGAACTTAAACATAATTCTATTGATGTAAGTTTTATGCTCTTAACTTACGTATAATTTGACCTATTATTAGTCAAAATTTACAATTTGACTTATTCTCTAATCAAATATGATTATCATTCATAGACAGAGGGAGTATCATTTAAAGTACTCTATACTATATAATCTCTATCATGTTGTATTTTTTATAAAGAAAATAGAGTGCTTAAAGTTGAACTACCATTATTGATATGTTATAATGTTTCAGTCAACTTATCTAAAGTAGTAAAATTGTTGGAGTGATTGTCTCTTATGTTCAACTTAAAATGATGTGGTAAAAATACGAGCTAGAATGTTTGCTCAATTGTTGAGGGTGCTCTTGTCCAGCAAAAGTTTAGTCGATGACATGATAAACACTTTGCTCCATATTTATAAGCGATATACTATTCCGTATTATTGGTGCCATATGCAACATCCTCGCCAATCAAGGCGCGAGAAAGAGAGAGTATGGAAATGGAAAAACAAAAATCTATTTATTTATTACAAGACAGGCAAGATAAAGGTGAAGGCGGCTGGATACTACTAAAACCGTTGCAAATATATGCTTGAGTTTGTTCAAAACTATTTAAATTTTTAGTAAATTTATGAAAAAATCACCAACATCTAATTAATTTTATTGACTCCACCATAAAATATGTATTCATAACAAATTCATATGGTGACGTAAATTTCAATAGATTTTTTCCTATGAACTTAGTTAAAACTAAAGGAATTTAATTAAGGACAAACCAAAATACCCTATACTTTACAACATACGGAGTAGCTAGATTAGTACTAAGGTCAGAGTAAGCTTGGGCAACAGCATTCAGTGTTGCTGTCAACATGCTTGTATGCCGCAGATTGCACTATAAGATAGTGTTTAGTTCAGAGTCATGGACATCCTAAGCGGTACAGAACAGGTGCGATGCATCAAAGGCTTGGTTAAGGTTCACAACAAGGATCGAGCAACTTATTATGCAATGCTATTGTCCTGATCTGAATATAAATAACCGGCGACTTATTACACCGGTCACCCCGGCCAGCGGTTCAGGCTCATCGACAAAATATAAATAAAATAATTTTATTTACACTAAATAGAAACACTATTTGTAGTTAAATAGTTTATACAAAATAAAAATTGCTTGGGCTTCCAAAAATTTGTAGCTTCGCCACTGTCGTGTCCTGATCTGAAGGGAATTGATGAGCGCCAGGAGCTTCAAGTTCGAGTCGTCGCCGCCGCAGCTGGCTACGGTGAGCAACGTGTAAAGGGATAAGGCAGCAACGTGAATAGGGATAAGGAGGCTTAGAGAAAGAGATCCACAGCTTTGATTTTACATATAATGGTTAACAAATTTGATAAATATAGGTCATAATATAAATCTGTTGACAGATGTACAGTAATTCCTAGGAAAGAAAGAAGCATTGGCTCGGCTGTGCTGCCATATCACAATCGCGTTCCCCCTTGGGATTGCTGTGCGACCTGTGACTTGGAGTCACTCGACTACTCGAGCTGTCGACGACCATGCACCGGTCAAGCACAGTTGTAATTCCAAAGGCGGGGGTCCTCCCGTCCAAACTAGACCAATCGTGCTGCGTATACTTGTCTATTATTTGCAACGTATTATACACGTATACACTACCGCAATGGCCACCTAAATCCCGCTCAATGCATTTGCTTCTTGCGACCTGATGATGAAACAAAGGCCGCCAGCCACAAGAACTGACCTTTTTTGGTGGACACAATTGATTTGCAGACCCAGAAGTCATCGGACAGCAATTCGGCATCATGGTCAAAATACTAGCATAGTACTTGTATTTCTATTTCACAATCCTGGTAGAGTCAACATGCAAGTATTATACGTTATACCCAGCACTGCGAGACTCTTTCAAACCGAACGTGTAACAGATCAGTATACGGTGGGTATAGCTTCAAAGTTCAAAGCATGGGAATTTGGAACAAAACCTCCTGGCCGATGCAGAAATTCTCCAAACTGATCATTGCATTGCTCTGAACCCTCCCTCACGGTCTCGCCTTGACGTTCGTTTCAAAAGCTGGACAGGAAGGTACGTTTTGCAGTTGCACAGCCTCTTTCTCTTGGTCAGTACATGATGGTAAACCTATGCAGGCATAAAAAAAACCCTCTTTCTCTTGGCCAGTAAACATGTTGGGCAACGTATGCAAGCATAACAATGCTGGTTTCAAATGGAAATTTGTTCATGAATCAAGTGCGCAGACACTCGTCTCACCGTAACAAGTAGAATACATCCCAGTTAGCATATACTAACATAGAAATGCACTAAAAAAGGTATCAGGTATTTAATAGCTGCAGGTTGCGAGCTGCTGCATGCAGCCAGATAAGAATGCAGAGGCAGCACAGCTGACGGGTGTGCTCAGTTCCGGCATGCAATAGACGCCAAGGACATCCGAGTTCCGGCATATACAGCGAAAAATCCACTAAAGGCATCAGTCTTGGCAAAAGCTGATGGGTTCTGCATGTTTCATCATACACAAATTTAACCAAAACAGGGTGAAGTCATAAGCAGTATACAACCATACAACACCCCGAAACGTCACCTGACTAGCTGTCAGCTTCAAATTTTCACATTACCAACTCTATCTACTCCAATTCCTTCTAGCAGCGTTAAATTTACATCAGGCAACAAGTTGCCAGTAGCCAAACAAAAAACATCTCCCGGAGCTGTGCAGTTACTCAAAAAATTGGCTTGGGGGTATACCACCAAAGAGAGGGTCAGCTTTTGAACAGGCCATTCCATGGCTATGTTATTCTTTCCTTCTTCCGAACGACAAACTGAATCCACAGTGATGCTAACCAAACTCTATAATTTACCATATATATCATATCTGAACCAATGTTGACAGAATAATACAGGGCTACTTATGATCACTATCATCTCCCCACTGTCCACCCTCGTTCTGCAATCACTTCACGAACACGAGTAGCTACTTCAATGGCGTCATTTAGGGGAGGGTAGCTCCAGCTATTTGAAATCTACAAGGAAAAGTCAAGTGATAAGCTGTGCAAGTACATCCATCTGAGCTTCAAGGAAATATCACCTAATAAAACAGATTTGTCTTGTTCATTTTGATCATTCTACCAGTATATACTAAAATCTTCTATATGGTGGGGAAAGCTACATGATGCAAAACAATCAAGTAACGATATGCTGTAGAACTCATACTTCCAATTCATATAATTTATGCACCAACTAGATATTTCTAATGTATTAAGATGAAATTTTCACAAGAACAATTAAACTCCGCCTATGTTGACTGGAAGACTTTCTTAAGTCGTCTCAACATAGCCAGTCCCAAGCCCGGGTAAAGGAGGAGGGTGTGTTAAGTTCTGGCGAACCAACAGTAAAAAAAGCAGCCACTCTCATGGATTTGAAACCCACAAGAGATTCGTTGGGGCGTAACCTTCTTAGCGACGCGCTACATCGGAACCCGGGTGTGGTGTTAAATGGGCAAGGGCCGAGTCGTCATCCCCTTAGTGGCGCGTCGTATCGTGACCTGGGTACGATGAAAAATGAGCAAGGGTCAGGCCGTCGCAACCTTAGTGGCGCGCTACATCTACGCCCGGGTGTAGTGAAAAATGAGCAAGGGTCTTCGCACTTCCCTCGACGGGTGCGAAGGGTAAGGAAGCTAGTCGAGCCAACTAGGATTCGTCTAGGTAGCTGAAACGTAGGGTCCCCGTGTAAATATTCTATGCGTTCAGGAGACTAAATGGAAGGGCCAGAAGGCGAAGGAGGTGGAGGATACTGGCTTCAAACTTTGGTACACGGGAACAACATCAGGTAGGAATGGTGTAGGCATCTTGATTGATACGAGCCTTAAGGATGTAGTCGTTGATGTTAGGAGGCAAGGCGACCGGATTATCTTGGTCAAGCTGGTAGTTGGAGATTCGGCTCTGAATGTGATCAGTGCCTATGCCCCTCAGGTAGGTCTTAGCGAGGGCACCAAAAGGCAGTTTTGGGAAGATCTTGATAGCATGGTTAGTACTGTGCCTATCAGCGAGAAACTCTTTATAGGAGGGGACCTCAACGGCCATGTTGGTGCGACTAATGTAGGTTTCGAGCGGGTGCACGGGGGGGTTCGGGTATGGTAGTAGGAATCAAGAGGGGGAGGATGTTTTGAACTTCGCGCTGGCCTATGACTCGTTGATAGCGAACACCCTCTTTAGGAAAAGGAAATCTCATCTAGTAACCTTTCGTAGTGGACAACACTCGAGCCAGATCGACTTTATCCTTGCAAGGAGGGAGGATAGACGTGCTTGCTTTGATTGTAAGGTGCTACCTGGGGAGTGTGTTGTCCCTCAACATAAGCTTGTGGTGGCGGACTTTTTTTTTTCGAGTACGTGTCCACCGGGACAAACGGGCCAAGATTGCGAGAACAAAGTGGTGGAAGCTTAGAGGGAAGCAGCGCAAACGTTTAAGGAGAGGATGCTAGACGAGGGGCCTTGGGAAGAAGGAGAAGATGCCGACGACATGTGGCTAAAGATGGCAATATGTGTTCGGAAGGTGGCTTCGGAAGTGTTTGGCGTGAGTAGGGGAGGCAAACGGGAAGCGAAAGACACATGGTGGTGGAATGACGATGTGCAAAGGACTATTAGGGAGAAGAATGAGTGTTTCAAACGTCTCCACCATGACAAGAGTGCAGCCAACATCGAGGGCTATAAAATAGCGAAGAGGGTTGCAAAGCGAGCTGTTAGTGTAGCAAAAGGTCAGGCGTATGATGACCTTATCAGCAGCTAGGCACGAAGGAAGGGGAGAATGACATTTATAGGATGGCTAGAATCCGCGAGAGGAAGACAAGGGACATCAACCAAATAAAATGCATCAAGGATGGGACAGATCGACTTCTGGTGAAGGATGAGGAGATCAAGGACAGATGAAGAGAGTACTTCGACAAGTTGTTTAATGGGGAGAATGAGGGTCCTACCCTTGAGTTGGACGACTCATTTGACGATACCAACAAACGCTTTGTGAGGAGAATTCAGGAGGCAGAGATCGGAGAGGCTTCGAAGAGGATGAAGGGAGGTAAAGCAATGGGCCCTGATGGTATCCCCATTGAGGTGTGGAGATACCTAGGCGCCAGAGCGATAGTATGGTTAACTATGCTTTTTAACCTTATTTTTCGGTCTAACAAGATGCCTGAAGAATGGAGAAGTATATTAGTACCTATCTTCAAG
The DNA here is from genome assembly GCA_038087645.1 of Saccharum hybrid cultivar R570. Classification (NCBI taxonomy): domain Eukaryota; kingdom Viridiplantae; phylum Streptophyta; class Magnoliopsida; order Poales; family Poaceae; genus Saccharum; species Saccharum hybrid cultivar. Next base: position 2,929,082 of record JAQSUU010000190.1, on the reverse strand, counting down.
AACAAGGGAGATGTTAAAGTTGTACTAACTACCGTGGGATTAAGTTGATGAGCCATACGATGAAACTCTAGGAGAGGGTTATCGAGCATCATATAAGGAGAGTAACACATGTGACCCAAAATCAGTTTGGGTTCATGCCTGGTAGGTCGACCATGGAGGCGATTTTCTTATTACGACAATTGATGGAGAGATATAGGGAGCAAAATAAGTACTTGCATGTGGTCTTTATTGACCTCGAGAAGGCATATGACAAAGTACCGATAAATGTCATGTGGTGGGCCTTGGAAAAGCACAAAGTCCCAACTAAGTACGTTACCCTCGTCAAGGATATGTATAGGGATGTGGTGACATTTGTCCGAACATGTGATGGCGACACTAGTGACTTTTCAATTAAAATAGGACTGCATCAGGGGTCAGCTTTGAGCCCTTATTTATTTGCTTTGGTGGTGGATGAGGTCACAAGGGACATACAAGGTGATATCCCTTGGTGTATGCTCTTTGCTGATGATGTGGTGCTAGTTGACGACAGTAGGGTAGGGGTTAATAGGAAGTTAGAACTATGGAGGCACACGTTAGAGTCGAAAGGGTTCAGACTTAGTAGGACTAAGACCGAGTACATGATGTGCGATTTCAGCGCGACTAGGCATGAGAAGGGAGACGTTAGCCTCGATGGGCAAGTGGTGGCCAAGAATTATTCTTTTCGGTATTTAGGATCGATGCTATAAAAGGATGGAGACATTGATGAAGATGTTAGGCATAGATTTTCAGCCGGCTGGTTGAAATGACGTCAAGCTTCTGGCGTCCTCTGTGACAAAAGGGTGCATCAGAAGCTGAAAGGTAAATTCTATAGGACGGCGATTCGTCCGGCGATGTTATACGATGTTGAGTGTTGGCCTACAAAAAGGCGACATGTCCAGCAATTGAGTGTAGCAGAGATGCGTATGTTACATTGGTGTTGTGGGCACATAAGGAGGGATAGAGTCTGGAACGACGATATTCGGGATAGGGTTGGGGTGGCACCAATTGAGAAGAAATTGATTCAACATCGGTTGAGATGGTTTGGACATGTCCAACGGAGGCCTCCTGAGGCGCCGGTGCGTAGTGGAGTTCTAAAGCGGGCCGATAATGTAAAGAGCGGTAGAGGTCGACCTAAACTAACTTGGGACGAGTCCGTTAAGAGAGATCTTAAGGAGTGGAATATCTCCAAGGATTTAGCTATGGACAGGAGCGCTTGGAGATTGGCAATCAACGTGCCTGAACCATGACCTCTTTTTGTCTTGTGCCCTTTATGTCCCTTTATGTGTCTCCATGTTTCTCGTCTCTTTTGGGTTTCATCTTTAGCCTACCCCAACTTGCTTGGGACAAAAGACTATGTTGTTATTGTTGTTTCACAAGAACAATTAGAATAGTGTGGTATTTACCACAGGAACTATAAATGATGCCAAGAGTAAATATACAACATTTGCACTGCCATATATATGTAGATAACTATTTGTGCATGAGAAACTATTAGGGATGTTCACGAGCACATAAAAATTGTTTAGGAGTTAGGATCAAAGTTGGCATGTAAGTTATGGGCAAAAGTCCAGTATTATGTATAAAGTAAAATGATCGGCACTAAAACTTAGTTTGAATGGGATAACATACTCAAACAAAATCTGCTCATAGTATCAAAGTGGTCACTCCAAACAGATTATCATTAATAGAAATATTGAAAAAACTTACATCTTCCAATCCAGTGAACGGGCGAACAACCCCTCGCTCCCGTAGAGTCTTGTGAAAAGCTGAAAACTTCCATTTACAGTGTTCGGTCCCAACAACATAAACAGGTTTCCTGTAGCGATGGTAATTTGAAGCTAGTCACACTCATGAAACTTCATAAAAAGGTTGCAACGTGCAAGTTGTTCCAATAAGAAAACAACTTACCCTGTGCTGCATGCCTCACTTAACATACTTATCGAGTCTGCTGTTATGACAAAAGCATCAGCCCATGCAAGATGTCCCATGTGAGGGTTAGGTTCTGCAGAAGTAAAAATAGTTGTAGTACAACAAGTTGAGCAAAAAGCATAAATACTGAACAACTTAGAGCTAATCTTCAGATTCTACCTTCACCATTCCAAATATAGACCTTGGGATGTCCAGCAAATTCTTTGAATACAATATCAGCGACCTGCAAGCAGACAGTTGAACTGTCAAGCCTACCAACTTGTACTACAGGAAAAAAAAAACAGCCAAATACCATACCTTCCATGGTGTTCTCCGAGAGAATGAGATTCTAACACTCCCACAGCTATCTAGCACATTATACAGAGAGGTTATGAGCTGCTTGGCAAGATCTACACCATATTTACAATTCCCTGAAGATTTAAAGATAAAAACACATGAGAAAGATCACATGTATCTGAGTACGAAAAGCAATTAATAAAATAATTCAACACATTTGGAAATGGTGTCCAAAGAATAAGATGTGAAAATTGGAACGACTAAAGGCCAATAGGTATGCAAGTTGGGAAAGGGAAAAGTCCAAAATAGTTGACAGTACCTCATAGCATGTACAGAAATGGCAATGCACTTGTTTTCTACCTGCCAGATTTGCTACAGGGCAAACTGCACCCTGGATCGATTGACCCAAGTTGACTTGTGTATGGGTTTGCTAAGGACTTTGGGAGGGAAAATGATGCGCATATATGCTGCACTGTTCACGTTAACTAAGGTTCACAAAAAAAAATGAAACAAAAATATTAAGAGAATTTTCTTTCGAGTAATGAAAGACCTATTCTTATTTCTGCACCCCATTGGATGCTTGTCTCTTTTGCCCTTTTCACATAACTGCGCAGTATGAAGCCAGGATAACTTGTTGGGTCCTTGGGTGGGCAATGGGCTTACATGTGGAGTTCTTTTGTTAAATTGGACATAGAGCAGATATTTGGGATGTATAATTGTTCTATTGGTGAGATGAAGTCCAGGATAGCATGAATAGATGGAATATCTAAACCAATGAACAATGCCATATTAATCAGCCTAAAAGGATGATATTTCCATTGTCAAAGTTACACCTTTATTTTTTGCAAGTCTAATAATCAATTGGCACAGTACAACACTAGCAGACAAAGAAACTACTCCCTGCATTCCAAATTATAAGATGTTTTGGCTTTTCTAGATTTATAGCTTTTGCTATGCACTTAGATATACACTATGCCTAGATGCATAGTAAAAGCAATGTATCTAGAAAAGCCAAAAACGTCTTATAATTTGGAATGGAGGGAGTACTATTCTTCTGCAGTTCATTAGAAACCAATCCTTATTAGGATCATAATACTACAAAGCAAGCCTATCCAATATGATATCAAAATAAAGGAAAGCCATCCAATCAGTAAAGGAAATAATACATTCACTCGTTATATGCAACTATGCGCTAGGCAAGCCACACTGACAGCATCCCTGTTTGAGAGCAACAACTGGCATAATATCTAGATTTACTCTGCAGAAAACGCAAAACAGGACTATGCAAAAACATGCGCAGGAGACAGAGTATTACTGGTGGGGCCCCCAATGTTGACAATTAGCAACGGCTTAGGCAAAGGGGCAAGTTCATCGTGCCAGGCTATAGCAGCAAGCCGTAGCGCAGCAGAATCAGCCTGGTGTAGTGCACCAACAGTAAGTACCTGGTTATTCAAAAGTCAGAATCAGCATGCCACCAATGTGCAAGTTACTTGAAAACTATGCATACGAAAAAGGCAGCATACCACATTGCTCCTGGGCGGTTCCTGTGGAGTAATCCATCTGCGGAACAGGCGTGGAATTTCTTGTTGTCCACTAGCGGTTAAAGCATAGTAATCATGGCGAGGAGTCACCACCAAATCAAACCTATCAAGGCGAGACCGTGGGTGCTGGATCTGAAATAAAAAAAAAGCACACATTACAAGAATCAGATTAAAATCTGCAAGTTTATTGTGTGGATCTACTGTATTAGCAGATAGGAGTAGCAGTGAAAGTCAGCAGATTAGGTATGAATACTACCTGGATGACAAACACATTATCTGAAGCTACTTTCCTTATCAAGCTTGAATATGATATGGTGTCCCAGCCACAAGCAACTACTAATGTCGGACCTTCCCTGGAAGAAGAATTAATTGTCATAATGTTATGTTCATATCTTAGCATAATAATATTCAAAAGCCACTAGGACTGCCTGATTTTGAGGAAGTTACAAAACCTGACAACCAACCCACAAGCAATACATATGTTAAGGCAAGAACTTAGATTTTCTATGGGGGCACACCCTGGCAGGGCCACACACAACCACCATAAAGTTGTAGAAAATATGAAGGGTATTTCTACACGGAATTATACAATGGTTTTTTTATCAAACACGCGAGAGAGCTGCGTATCATTTCATTAAGAAGAAAGGTTTGAAATACAGGGAAGAAATCCCCAATAACACTCACACACCCACGCCAGTCTAGAAGAGCACTGAAAATAAAAACTGAAAATAAAACGACCAGAACAACCACACTAAGGTTCTGAATCCCTCCCAAAAGACCTCGCAAGAAGCTCCTGGAGGCCCTTTGCTCCAGCCGAGCATCACAGAATGCACTCATAAGTGACAGCTCGTAACACCATTGTGATACAATGGTCTATAACAGCAAAAATGACCAGCCAAATGAATGTTATTCGAATGAGATCGAATTTCATAAAGCACTCCATTCTATCTCTCCAACAAAAAACAGTGCTCTTCCTGAACAACTAAAGGAAGTCGCTAACAGGCTTAAAGCTGCTAGGAACTCTGGGTGAGAAGAAGCTTTTCCTGCATTCCTGTCGAGTCAGACAAGAAGGCACATCTCTTTACTGGTAGAGTCCAATGTGATAGAAGGGGCAGCTCTAGCTTAAGCCCCCACTAGAACATTCATTTGGATGGAATTGTTTACTGGGTTCAAATTCTTGATTGAAAAAACAGAAAGAAATTGTCAGGCAACTCATTTCATAATATTTATTATGTGCAGTTTCAAGATGCTCATAAAGTAAATCTTGTAATTGGCTTTTGAACTCAATATGTATATTGTAAAGATGCAAACAACTGTGCCTCATATGCCATGTTCCAATGTTTCCTCCTTTAAGCTTACTGCACAGAATCATGTATTCACAAAAGGTGTGTGCATTGCATAAATGTCAAGATCCAATGATCACAATATGTGAGCAGCTCCTAAGACGGCAAACAAAATGATACACCAAAAAGGGCCATCATAATGCAATAAACAAGGTTAACATTTCTGATTGCCCAATGAGAAAAATTCATGAACTAGTCAATTATTTCGGTGACCCTTAGCATGAGTAATGGCTCAGACCCATAGCATGAGTAATGGCTCAAACTTAAAAGACGTTAGACTGGTGCATAGGTTTATAGAATGAAGCAACCGAGAAAAGCTACAGCAGTAATAGTGACTTACTTCTCATATGTATCACGAGCCACAGTTACAATCTTCTTGACGTCGGCTTCCAGAACTGCAGACAACCCAACTGATCCAGCATTCAGAACACGGTACGGCTTCCTCCCCTGAATCACTATCGCGAACCTCGTGTTGCTGAAGAACTGCCTGAGCACTTGGTCTATAAACTTGTGCATGGAAATGGGGAGAAAGTGAAGCCACTCATTGATCCCTCCTCTCGGCCTCGTGACACGCTGCAAGTCAAGCCCCCGAAAGCAAAATTAACCCAGAAAAGCATTAAATTTTGCGACGGTCGGGCGCAACTACACGAGCAATCGAAACGGGGTTTCCATTCGTGTCATCCCGTTGCAGCAATAGAACAGAAAGTGCCAAAAACGGGAATCGTAGGGTACTAGGGGTAGTAAGCGAAGGAGAGGGAACTGACGTAGAGGGTGAGATTGTCGGCAAGGCCGAGGGCGCGGGCGAGGCCGAGACACTGGTTCTCTGCGCCGGGGGAGCCGTTGCCGATGAGGACGGCGCGGCGAACGACGGTGGCGCCGCCAGTGCCGCTGCCAGTGCCAGAGAAGATCTCGGGCGTCTCCATGCCGTCGACGCCCGGCGGCTCGGGTAGCCGGATCGGCCGCATCGGCCCAGGGTTTTGCGTGCGGTTGAATTCGCGCCGGAAGGAGAGGAGAGGATAGGAGGAATTCGCTTGGAGGCCGGAGGGTTCGATGCGATGCGGGAGTTGGAGGTTTCGGTGTCTGATGATGGAAGTTCTGAAGTGGAATCGGTCGAAAGGGGCGCATGTTTGTGGCTCTCTTGTCTTCCAAGAATTCAGACCCTCGCTGTCACAGGGGGACAACAAACACAAACCAAGCGAATGCACACGATGTATCTCGACTCAGAAATGCGAAACTTCCATCAAGAGAGTCTGTTAATTTGAGTTTTTAAATAATTATAAATATAGAAAATAGTATACACATTTTTATCTTTAGATAAGTTATTATAAAAATATACTCCATGCTTAATATAATGATATTTATTATACACAGTAAATATTAATATATTTTTTTATATAAATTTGATCAATTAAAAAGTTTTACTCCTTGATAAGCAAGGTGTGCGTTTGAATTGAGTTCAATACAAAATCACCTTTGGTACTAAAATTGGATGTACACTGAATTGGATGTTCAAATTTGGGAGGAGCGTCGAACGTGAGGTAGGAGGGGTGTGGTTAAAAGCCCTAAGTTTGATTTTAGCAGTTGAATGATAATTGGTAAACTAATGTTTTCGATGAATACAAGGAATTGAGCAAAGCAAAGTAGATGGTGAGATGATCATAATCAAATGAAGTGTTCAACCTTAGAGAAGAAGGAAATGAGAAGAAAAGCAAGCCCGAGGGCAAAGGTATATCATAAGCCTTTGTTTTTACCAATCGAGATATAATAGATTGTATGATCGAGGAAAAATAATCGTACTATTAAGAGAGAACTCTAATGCGGTTGTGGTTATCTAGTGCCGCTAGTTGTTGTCTAATTGTATACGTGCATAACACCTGTGGTAAGAAGCAAGTGAAAATGCTTGTGAAATTGTTTTGAAAAGGCTAACTCGGAACTTAAAGGTATTATGTTCGAGTCAGAACGCATTTGGAGTTAGTAAATTTGAAAAGCATCTGAGAGAATGACTTAGTGCAGAGTTTCTGCACTCACTAGATTTATCTGATGACCCTCTAGGCTAGTCGTCAGAAATAGCATGTGTTGTTCAATGTTAAGTTGTTGTTGGCAGACAATCACCAAATTTATCCGATGGTGAGGTACTTGTGCAGCACCGGAGAAAAGGGTTAGAGGTCATCTGCACGTGAAAATTCAAAGGCAGGAACACTTGCTTCTGTGGGGGTCATTAGACTTTTTTTGGCAGGGTCATCAGACTTTTTTGGCACTATCACAGAGCTCTCAGGTTGGCGATCAGAGAGGTTTTATGCGTGCCAAAGCATGTGGTCATCCGATCTTTGAAACTCCAACGGTCACCTATTGGAGACAGTGGCCTTGGGAGGCCACCGGATTTATCCATCGGTGGCTCCACAACAGTCACCATAAAAAAGGCTCTGTAACAGCTAGATTGATTTGAATATATACTATTGGATCTTCATAAAGAATTCTTCAGTGGGGGTTCTCCATTGTTCACCTGATTTTCCAGTAACCCCGCAGAATCTAGATCTTGAGCTCCCAATGTCTATAATCTTGAAGAGGCTATAAATAGAGGACACGTCGCTCTTTTGACTATCTTGGCCATTTCTTGATACACACTCTCGGAGAGCTCAAGCACACACTCAACTTACTTGCATGATTAGTGATTGATTTAAAGTGAGCATTGCTTAGTTGTGCGTCTTGTGACATTAAAGAAGTGTGGTGATAGCAGTTTCTTGTTACTATTGGTGGTTATCGTCACCTAGATGGTTTGGAGCTAATTGAATCGTTGAGCGCCTTCTTGGTGATTGTTTGGTGACTCCGATCAAGAGTTTTGTGATGGTTTTTGTGTTCACCCTCGCAAAATTCGTTAAAGTGAAACTCTAGTGAAACCAAGAGACCAGTGCCTTGATTGGTTGGCTTCTCGTGACATTGCCGATAGGGTCAAAGTTTGAAATAAAATCGTCCACCAAATAACATGGACTGCTTTTTTTAAGCTACAACGTGGATAATTTGAAAATGCGAAGAGATTCTTTACTTGTTATTGTTCAAACTTTCTTGAAATTTGAGTAGCACAAGAACAAGCTCGTGGGTTCGTTCTAAAAAATGCACCATTTAAACAAAATTGACTCAAATGAGTGGTTCCAAGATACATATATGTTGCATATATATGGTGCTATTTACCCAAATGGAAAGGACCATTTCTTTCAATAATATTAATAACCCACGCAGGTTTATAATAGCATCGGTATCAAACTAAAACGAGCTCATGCTAAATATGTACTCCCTCTATCCCTGTTTATCCGTCGTTTTAGTCTTCACCTAGCACATCCAAGATTCTTTAAACTTGGGCGAAAGCTTTGAATGGGACAGCCAGAAGGGCAGCTAAAACGACAATCAAATGGAGACGAAGAGAGTAAATAGTATGGATATTTCTTGACCCATAGTTTCACCAAAGGACTTTAGAAAAAAAAATCTATCATCATAGCTGAATCCAGACATCTTATCAGTATCAAGATATTCAAATTTAAATATATTATCAATACCTATTTATATATAATCTGACACAACTAATATTATTCATAATAGAAATCTAAATGCGAGAAATAATATTATTATCCGTATATATACAAATCCGAACGCGAGAACGGATCCGTTTACACTCCTGGCTCGTACATTCGATTCAGACCCGTTGTTCTACCTGTTTATTAAGCTTCCAACCACTTATTTTCAGTCAGTCAGCGGCGTTTTTTTCTTACAGTAAACCAGTGAAACGCTATTATTTTTGGCCAAGCGAACAGGCTGCCCCCACACCGCCCACGTTTTTATTCCTTCCGTGGGTTCAGCGAGATCTTTCGACATTTTTCCAGAGCGGGCGACGGGGACTCGGTGAGAGGGCACCGGCGGCGATGTCAACGACGACGGAGGCGGCGAAGAGCGGCACAGCCGAGCCGGTGCGGTGCCAGCGGATCGGCTGCGACGCCGTATTCACCGACGACGACAACCCCGAGGGCTCCTGCCAATACCACCCCTCCGTAAGCTCCTCCTCCTCCGCCTCATCTGACCTCCCTCTCCTCCCAAAACCCTGGTACCCGGGCAAGGCAAGACAATTACGAGTCACATCACTGCTTTAAATCCCAAATAGACGGGGGTTGGCATCTGCTCGCCTGCCCCCGAGTACGTGCGCCGGCCCTGCAGTTCTACCCCTAGGCTGGATTCCTCATCTTTGTGATAAGGTTTAGGGGTGTGGCCAGAGCCTGCACTCAAGCAGGCACATATTTGGTGTCTAGATTTAACTCATTTGGTGCCAATGTTTTAAATAGCAGGCTAAGCCCCTTAGCGGCTGCATCTCCCAAAGGCTAAGAATGGCTATAGCGGGCTAACTCCCTGTTCGCTTTACTTTTTAGCAATGGAACAGTGTTTTCCTCTCACACCATTTTAGCATAAGCATCAGCATAAGCCAAATTTTAGCATAAGCGAACATGGTGTAAATAGCGGGCTAAGCCATTTAGTGGCTCAGCCAAAAAAATATGTCAAGCATAAGGTAATTTTACACATAATAAACGTAGAAGATGAAGACATTACAAATACCAATTACCAACTAATATGGCAGAATTTCCTAAAAAAAAACTAATATGGCAGAAGTCTGAGATTGTTTCAACTAATATGCCAGTAGCTGCTACAAGGCTTGGATGCCTTGTAAAACTAATATTCGAGTAGCTATATATAGTGACACATGCAGATCGCAGTATCATATGAGAAGACACCAGATCTAAGCTGCCCTTACTAATGCCTGGACTAATCAACAGCAGTAGTAGCAGCAACAACAACAACAAATAGCCTTTTGTCCCAAGCAAGTTGGGGTAGGCTAGAGATGAAACCCAAAAGAGACGAGAAACAGGAAGACACATAAAGGGACATAAAGGGCACAAGACAAAAAGAGGTCACGGTTCAGGCACGTTGATTGCCAATCTCCAAACGCTCCTGTCCATAGCTAAATCCTTAGAGATATTCCACTCCTTAAGATCTCTCTTAACGGACTCGTCCCAAGTTAGTTTAGGTCGACCTCTACCGCTCTTTACATTATCGGCTCGCTTTAGAACTCCACTACGCACCGGCGCCTCAGGAGGCCTCCGTTGGACATGTCCAAACCATCTCAACCGATGTTGAATCAATTTCTCCTCAATTGGTGCCACCCCAACCCTATCCCGAATATCGTCGTTCCGGACTCTATCCCTTCTTGTGTGCCCACAACACCAACGCAACATACGCATCTCTGCTACACTCAATTGCTGGACATGTCGCCTTTTTGTAGGCCAACACTCAGCACCGTATAACATCGCCGGACGAATCGCCGTCCTATAGAACTTACCTTTCAGCTTCTGAGGCACCCTTTTGTCACAGAGAACGCCAAAAGCTTGACGCCATTTCAACCAGCCGGCTGAAATTCTATGCCTAACATCTTCATCAATGTCTCCATCCTTTTGTAGCATCGACCCTAAATACCAAAAAGTATCCTTCTTGGCCACCACTTGCCCATCGAGGCTAACGTCTCCCTCCTCGTGCCTAGTCGCGCTGAACTCGCACCTCATGTACTCGGTCTTAGTCCTACTAAGTATGAACCCTTTCGACTCTAACGTGTGCCTCCATAGTTCTAACTTCCTATTAACCCCCGCCCTACTGTCGTCAACTAGCACCACATCATCAGCAAAGAGCATACACCAAGGGATATCACCTTGTATGTCCCTTGTGACCTCATCCATCACCAAAGCAAATAAATAAGGGCTCAAAGCTGACCCCTGATGCAGTCTTATTTTAATTGGAAAGTCACTGGTGTCGCCATCACATGTTCGGACAAACGTCACCACATCTCTGTACATATCCTTGATGAGGGTAACGTACTTAGTTGGGACTTTGTGCACAGTACAAAAAATCATAAGTTGCCAAACAGGACCTAAGCAAATCTAGTAGCACAGTACAAAAAATCCTAGTTGCCAAACAGGACCTAAGCAAATCCAGGCATCCACAGCGTTAAAGTCTTGCTGATCGAAGCAAATCAGTAAAGTGTTAAAGTGGGAAAGGAAGAAGGAACTTCCCTGCCTGCTCTGGTTGGGACTTGGTCGCCAGCTCGCTGCTCCCCAATCGAACCTGCTCGTCGCCCGCAGCCGCAGATCTAAGACGGCTGCCGCTTGCAAGTCACACCTGCTTGCCGGCCAACAGCAGCAGCCGCTACCATGCCGGCATGCTGCCGCAGCCGCGAGAACTTCTCTTGTCAAGAGCTGAGATCCTGAGAAGCCCGCCGCCGGTCGAAGCAACAGCAGCAGCATCCGCCGATCGAAGCAACTCCTCGCGTCGGGACCGCCGCCGCCGTCGTAGTCTGAAGAAAACCTCGCATCGAGACTCTCCAATGCAGTGTATTGACTGGTTTTGGGCTGGCGTGTGATTTGGGCCAGACGGGGCTGAAAGCCCATGCTGAGTTTGCCCTGATAGCGGCGTTAAGATGCCTCCGTTTTAGTGCTCTTTAGCGCGTTTTTAGCCGCTATTAGCGGCAAACTCCATTTAGCGCCAAAAGTGACATAGCTTAGCGGTGGAGCTTCCCAAACGCTAAATCCCGCTATAGCTGGGGCTAAATCCCGCTATTTAAAACTATGGTTGATGCTAATTCGAAACATAATGTTGGGAACCTTTAGTTTGAGGAGAGCTTGCGCTATATGTGACGGGTGAGCAACTGGGGAATATTTTTGTCCCATGCTAGATGGGTCATGGGCCACATTACAATTCATCAGTATTATAGTAAAAAAGTAACGAAGTTTCTTCCCTCCCCACGGGTAGACACTTAAGTCACAGTATTGTTTAGTTTCTTCTGCTGACCAGGTCCCTTATATGCTTAAAATGTTCACTTGATCCATCCCTTGTAGTGGTTCACTAGCTGCACTAGTTGTGCAAAAATGTTTCAGTGAAATGAAAATAGTCAGTACCATCTTTTGTGACTGTTGCAATCTTTTAGTTGATAACTGTACTTGTCAAAAGTAAATGACTGCAAGACTGGGAAAAGAATGGCTACCTGTTCCACAAGGAACTATTATCTTGCTTTATTCAGATTAAATTGACCAATTAGACAACCACAAACACTATGTTTGAGGTGATTGTAAATTGGATTGTGACGTTTAAGCCCTTTTCACACTACTGGCTACTGCCACTGAAGGTGCCTATGGAATATTAGTGGCACATATAGGATTTTTCACATAGTAGAACCTCATACAAATAACATGACAGTACATTATGCACACGTTCCTGCTTATCTTACATGATGAATTTGAATCTTCCTTTTATGTTTCATCAAGAGTGCTCCAAAGTATAGTTGCTTGCTCCACATTTGTTTCACACCTACTGTTCTAAGTTCTAACTGCTCTCCCAATTGTTTGTATTCTCTTGCAGGCAGTAAGTTTCCCCCTTTGTTGAGAGGCATTTCTGTTTAGGAAATCATCGTCAGTTTCCTTAAGATATATATTTTTTCAGCCTATGTTTCATGATGGCATGAAAGAATGGAGCTGCTGCAAGCAAAGAAGCCACGATTTCAGCTTATTTTTGCAGATACCTGGGTAAGGATCCCTCTTCCTCCCTTGGTATGCACTGAGCCACTGGCAATATTTTGACTTCAATATTAGTGTGTACTCCCTCCGTCCAAGAAAGAATGCAATTCTAGCATAGTGTCATGTCTTAGTATCTTAAGTTTGACCAATTATGGATAAAAAAGTATTAATATTTATGATATCAAATAAATACCATTAAATTAATTACGAAATGTATTTTCATAATAAATTGATTTGGAGCCATAAATGTGAATGTCATTCACTAGAAATTTGGTCAAACGTGAACTAATTTAACTGGCACGCAACCAGTAGTTGCATCCTTTCTTGGACAGAGGGAATTTGATGTATTATGACATTGTCAGTATGGTTGTCTGGTTGAGAATTGACTTTTGACTTAAACCTGACCAATAATCGGTAATGCTCAAAACAAAATCTAACATCGTGTGTGGGAAATCCTTGAGTGATCAAATCACTTGCGCTGCATCACTCAGCTAAATTGGTGTCCCTGAAGGTTGTCCACTATCCAAATGATGCAGTAATTATCAAAATTAGGTTTCACCAATAAGTTAGCTTTGCCAAAAAAAAAACTTTGCTCTGTGGGGACATGAACCAAACAGGCAAAATTTGTGCTTTGTGAAAATGCAGCTATGTCAGCAAGCCATCTTCTCTACATTGATATTCACAAATTAGATTTATGTTCTATTTTGGCTATTTTATGATAGAGCAAACATTGTATCCAAACATATCTTTATTACTGAGCAACAACCCCTCCTTTGTATTTTGTGCTCATTTTGTTCTTTACTTACTACTGGAGTATTTGGAGTTTCTTATACATGATAGTAACACAGTAGAGTCTTTTATAGAGATACGCTAAATGGCAGTTTCTCTGTAAGGCTCTGCTGCCTGAAAGGGGGAAAAATCTGTTTGCAGTTGATATGATAAGATTTTTTGTTGCTTCGGACCAATGTTATCAGATCGTCTAGTCGAGGCTACTTGTAAGACCACTGATCAGACGGATTAGTCGTCATCAGGGCTGGTTAGTCGGTCATGTAGTCGTCCAGGTGCCTAGATGGACCCATGTATATATAGTGTAAATGTAAATGTATATATAACCCATGTATATATAGTGTAAATGTATGTAAACACCATCATAAATCGGCAAATGAAAGAGGCAAACAAAGCAAGCAGCCAAGCACTTCAGTCGGTTGAGGATGAACCTGTGACTGCTGCAGCTTGAGCACAGGGTGCTGCTGCTTGAGGACCTGGAGTCGGAGATGCCTGAGAATTGAGAACCAACTGCGGCCACTGCAGCTTGGCTGCTTGACGACGGGCGCGAGGAAAGGAGCTCCTCCACGTTCTAGGTGCTGGTGGGAGGACCAGTAGGAGGCGGGAGGAACAAGCAGCGCAGAAAAAATGAGCAACATTACTGCGCGAGCGTGAAAAAAAGCAGTGGCTACGCGACTTGGGAGCTTCTCCTCTCCTCCTGTCCACGATATATATATTGGAAACCTAATGGGTCTGCTAAGACTGACCCAAAATCCTCCCTCACCACAGAAGTTATTTGGGCTGGGCAACTAGTTGTCTGGGTGGGCCATGATTAGTCGGACAATTAGGTTTCTAGTCAAGGTAATCGGATCGAGGGATCTAATCGAGGTTCTTGTTACGATAAGGACAACTAATTGCGATTAGTCGCCCTATTTAACAACATTGCTTTGGACATATTGTGCTCAATGCATTTCCATTACGCTGCAGAGCAAATGAAGGTATGCTTCTGATTTGAATATAGCATAAATATGATGCTTTGCCTTGTCCTAACTCCCTTGGATCCCAAATATAAGTCAATTAAGCTTGGGCACAACAACTAGGGTATGGAGTACAGTGACCCTATTACCCATCATTCCATCAATGATTGCTTGAGTTAAGATAGATGACAAGTTGTGCTGCATTGATTAGGGTGCATCTAACTAGGGGCAGACATGGAAGAATGAGAGTAAAAGGTGCATTGGAGTTGTAATGGACTTATATTTGTGCATTTGAGAGAAGGGACTTATATCTGGGATCGGAAGGAGTAAAAAAAAGATGTGCTCTTTTTTTACTTCGTGTAATGTGCTAAGTTTACGCAAACTATATCTCTGGCTACTTACCAACCCAATATAAAAACCATTGGGCAGATCACCATATCCACTTTGAATATCTGATAATTTGGTGCTTGTGAATTAGCAACCTTGCTTTTCATAGTAATATGCAGGTATATTTCATATTTGGATGCTCACATTTAATTTTTGGTGTCTTGACTTAAACTTGGAAACTGCAGTATTTACCAGAGACTGAATTGACATAAGTTACCAACAGCAATTGTAGGCAATGAGTTGATATAAGTGCTTGATTTCAAATCGTCGGATGGTTATGTAATTTATGGTCACCATGACCGCGAAGTGACTTGGATGACCATTAAGTCGTAGGCAACAGTTGACTAAAATTAATAATAAAGAAAGAATAAAGAAGGCTAAGTGGTAGTTGCTTATTATCTAACTAGCTAAGGTTAAGAGTTGTGGGTTATGGTTGACTATAAGTTGCTTGATCTATATTTCACTGTAGACACAGAAGTGATTTGATTTATCAGCAGTTGATGAAAAGTGCTTCTGATGGTTAAGTGGCAGAACACACTAGTAGAAATGTGCGGGAAATTCTCTAATAAAATCTGCATGAATGGGCTCAACTCAACATATTTTTTGTACTCTCCATGGAGATCCAGATATACGTCTCAGTTTGCTGGTGAATAAATATTCAAGAATTGATGTCTTTCTACCATTATCATTTATGAAATAGTGTTTTGGCCTGCGTTCTGGTTTTGATCATGGTGTTTTATCATTATAGACCAATATCATTCAACCACCTCTTATATCGCCAGAGAAAGAAGTAACCGACCGCATGCTCTATTTTGGTGTAGATGCACAACAGGAAAACATACAACCGAAAAACCAATCACAAAAGCTGTTTCAACTAACCCTATAAAGGCAACACCAATCCAGTCCTCTAAGCAGGGTGTGGGAGTTGATGCATGTGCAAGGTGTCGTCAAGGTTTCTTTTGCTCTGATCATGGTGAGTTTGTGTTTACAGTAATCTTGTTTTTGTTAAACTGATTGATTCTTATTTGTAAGTGTTAGCAGTTTACCACCCTGCACGTATGTTTGGCCACACCATATGGTCTTTTACAGTAATAATTTGGTAAAGAGCATTATTAGCTATCTACTAAACAAATTGTTAAGTGGAGCTTGCGTTGCTATGTTTTCAGGATCACAGCCCAAGCCACAAAAACCAGCTGCTACTGATGATACAAACAAGGAGCCTGTTGAGAAATCCTCTGTCCCACCGCCCAAGAAAAGGATTGATATAAATGAACCGAGGATATGTAAAAATAAAGGATGTGGTAAATCCTACAAGGAGAAGGATAACCATGATTCTGCTTGTGACTACCATCCAGGTCCTGCCGTTTTCCATGACAGGATGAGAGGGGTATGTATCTGTTCAAAGTTATATGTTGATTTTCTGCCTCTGTAAATAACTATTCTCGCCATCCCTAAACCAGTATTATCTGTTCTTGCAGTGGAAATGCTGTGATGTTCATGTCAAGGAGTTTGATGAGTTTATGGAGATACCTCCATGCACAAAGGGTTGGCATAATGCTGATGCGGTGTGAATTCACACCATGCTTAAGCTATTTTCGCGTTGTATCTCGTACCATGTAAACACCATCGTGCTGCAATTTATTGAGAATTTCATTTGGAAGTGTGAGAAAACTTTGAGGATGGGCTACTTAAGCTTTGCGCAAGGTGGTTGTTTGGAAATCTTTCGTGATTCTCCTTGTACTCTGGACCGTAACTTGAAACAACATTTAGTGTCTGAATTTAAATTGGATGTTTACCTGTTTGAAGCTGAAGGATTTTAATGTTTAAGCGTGTCAAAGCCAGAGAGGTTAGCGCATGTTGTCGAGCAGTAGAGGTGCTGTGTAGTGTGTTTCTTGTGTGTGTTCCATTACCAATTCATTTACCATGGCTGCTGGTGAAGCCCTGTTCGTGACGGGCTTTCTCGGTTTGAGCAGGCAAAGCCTGGACCATGGAATACTTTGTTCTGCTGCTCGCTTGGACTGGAAAGTTGTTGCCCATCTTCAGTTGGCACGGTTACATTTGTAATGAAACGTAGCTGCGCTCTTTACTCTGTGGAACAGTGGAACATACAAACTCTTGCATTATTGGCTGCTGTTTTCGCGTGCATACACTTGGTATTATGTCATGGATACCTGAAGATTACTTGCAACCGGACATGGGATTCAAATATGAGTAGTACTATACTATTACTTTGGACACGGCAGCGTTCACGTTCAAGGGATGCCGATGATCGGGATGAACGGGAAGAAGAAGATGAGAGGCAGTCCTCCAAAACTGAAGGGCGGGCTGTTGCCTCCAGCGAACGGTGGAGGCCACACCGGCGTCTGCACCGCCGGGGGCGCCGGCCTCAGCTCCGGCTCCGGCGGGGCGTTCCCCTGGTGGTCATGGTCACGGTCGGCCATGGTGGTCGCGACAGCGGAGCTGCCGCTAGCTGCGGCGCACCTTGTGAAGAAGGCGAGACGGGAGCCCAAGACGTAGGAGGAAGAGGCGGCCGCTGAGCCAGGCGCCCGGGCCGGGACGACGCGCGCGACCGTGAGCCGCTGCGGCGCGCAGAGCTGCTCCGTGGCGCCGAGGACCCTCGCCGCGCACGGCGACGCCGAAGAGGCTGACGCTCGTGGCACGGCCACGTCGAAGTTGCCGCGTCCGTCGGTCTGCGCCGCGTGGAGGCCCGCGCCGCCGTCGTCGCCGGCGCATTTCACCGCCACGACCACACCTGTAATACCAAGCACAAAAGGCACGAGCGCGCACGTGCATGTCACGCTCGGACTCTCAGGCGCCGTACATCGGCCTGGCTGACGCGACACAGGGACAAAGTGAGACCAGACCACCAGTGTACGTACGTACCGGAGAGGTCGTGTCCCGCGGCGCAGTCGAGGCAGGCGACGGAGCCGCGGAGGCGGGGCGCGGCGCTGTCGCACGGCGCCGCGCCGAGCGCGACGGCGAGGAGCAGCAGGAGCGCCCCGACGAGGGGAACCCGAGGAGCCATAGGCGATCTGCTTGGACAAGGAAAGCTGGCTCGTCGACCGTTGAGACCGCCTGCTCGCTGTCGCTCAACGCTAGCTGTCGCGGGTACTTGTAGTCCGAGGAGAGGAGATTACATCGGAGGGGTGGTGGATGTATTGAGATCACGGCGGCCGGCCATCATGTAGCGTGGCCACTGGCCAACCAACTTGTCAGCCTATACGCGGGCTCTGGCGCTCATCAAGCCACGGCATAAATAGCCAGCTCTGAACCTCCCAACAAAAACAGAGGGGCGGAAGACAAGTCCGCCAAGGCCGCCGCTCGCCAGGCTCTTCGTAGCCCACTCAGCCATTGAAGCAACGGGCCCGTAGGCCGTAGCGTAGAGTAAACACACAGCCCGTATCCATTTGGACAAGGCACGGTGGGGCTGCAAGAGCGTGGGAGATGGATTTAGTACCACATCGGGACTAGGCAACGTGCCGATGTTAATACAGTTAAAATTATTTTTTTGGAGGTATTTAGGGTCATTAAACTTTCTACTCAAGGGTTGATGAAGATTTGAAGAGAGTACTAGCGTAGGGCTTAATTAAGCTCGTACATCATCCTGATATATGGTTTCTCAAAGATGGACTTGTGATGCCGGCCCATGCAAGCTGAGGGAGTTCTTTATTTGAAATTATAAGCTTTATAATTGTGAAATTTCTTATTCTTATTTCTACGAAACACAGTAAATATACACAATGGCGGAACCAGGGGGCCAGTAGGGGCCGTGGCCCCCTCCACCCCCAAGCACAGTAGACTTCATTTAATACCTATATAAATATTTGAATTTACAACATAAAAATATCAATTTTCACCTATTTTTATTAAAATATTATGATTTTGGTTATAAAGTGTAAAAAATTTAAAAAGTTGTTGAAACATATAATTATGTATATTTATCACACTAAAAAATACGATCATATTTGTTTGCTCCCTCCAAATCAAAATCGCTGGTTCCGGCACTGCATATGCAGTTACTCATATACATACACGAACACTCACCACACCATACCACCACAAGCGTCGCTATCGACAAAAACTTCATCTATTGTTGAAAGAGTAGCGCTATTAAATCCTAGAGTAAGTTTTAGAAAAATACAAGCACCGTGGATTTGAACCCGCATATAAAGGTTCCACCATGCGAAACCTAAGTGTGCTGACAAATGCTATGATTTGGTTACAATTGACCAATATAATGTCCTTGTAAAAAAAGTTAACTTCACTTGGTTTCATTTATCAGTGACTATCACAAGTCAGCAAGGATGCTCTCTCGCACACATATCCACCTCAATACATATGTATTGTGGGTGACAAAATAACTAATTTCTGCTATAATTCACTCTAACACACGTGGATCGAGATAGATACAAGTGCAGTCAAATAAGCTTTAAGGGAAAATAACTCATTCTTATTTGTAGTAAAGAATTTCTACTTGATTATTATGATTCAAAGATAGAGGGAGGCAAATATCAATTAGGAGCATCATCCGAGCTCAAATCTCATCTCTACAAGCATGTTGTACCCCACTTGTCATCATAGACAACATTTTCAACATCAATCTTGTCACTTTTTTGTAGGTAGCAAACAATTCGCTATTGTTACAAAACTATGGGACACCATTCGTTTTTGGTAAAATGTCGTTGTGGGGTTAGGTAATAAACCAAACAACCCTTACTTCTTGTTCAGCTTCTCCATCCATCTCTTAAACATGGTGGCATTCATGGAAATATTTCTACAAGGAATCTTTATATTAATTAAACTAAGATAGGGTTGCTCTAGAATGGCTTTTGTTGTCCGAGGGAAGCTGTTAGGGACATGTGTAAGGATATGCTGGCAGTTGGACCTAAGTTGTCGAATAGATGAAGGTCAAGGCCAAACCAATGATACAAAGAGCTTGAACTACAAGCCAAAGGGGATATCCATGCATGATTACTATGAAATCAAAAGATCTCCTCGTTCCTTTGGAATCCTGCTTCCACTCTACGGTTCTTCTCCCTCTAGATTTCTATGCTTCACTTGCTACTTCTCTGATCCTCAGTGTTTCTCTTCCAACCCTAGCTACACTACTACTAACCATTGGTATCATAATTTCCTCTAATATTGTGTGGGTTCTATGGCTCCTTTTTCACTTTTATTGCAGCTTACCGACAGTAATGCAATTCGTACATGGATCAACAAGAGAGTAGTAAGTCTGTAAGTGGGGTCCTATACATGAACCAATGGCGCGCGCCAATTAACAAACACTCTTCGGAGTCTACTAATTGCAAAGCCTATGCAAGACGTAAAACACAGTGAAGGGAGTGATCAACCATGCGATTGAGGAAATTCTTGTTGCCAGAGTTGCATCATAATTAGGGTCACTACCATAGTTACAGTTGGGAAGCCAAATGGTCATTTCACCCTGTTCGCTTGAATTTACCAACCTGGTTTATCAGCCATGGTACAATATTTTCTCTCACAATAAAACAGCATCAGTCGGAGCCAGCTTATATATTCCATCCGCATGCCTATATATCCTAGCCATACTGAATGTGCCCATGTGATTCATCACTCTAGGTTAGACTGAGTTGTACTTTGCAGGGTTTTGCAGCCGTGTGTTTCATATGGTGCTTTCTGCTGTTGGAGCAATTATTATTGCTAATAGTTTAGGGCCGGTTTAGTTCCGAAAAATTTGGTAAAATGGCACTGTAGCGCTTTTCGTTGTTATTTGGCAAATATTGTCCAATCATGGTCTAATTAGGCTTAAAAGATTCGTCTCGTCCATTTCGTCTAAACTGTGTAATTAGTTTTATTTTTTATCTATATTTAATGCTTCATGTATGTGTCTAAAGATTCGATGTGACGGAGAATCTAAAAAATTTTGTAAAATTTTCTGAGAACTAAACAGGGCCTTAGTTAAGGTGATCTGGAAGACCAAGGCTCATCCATATCTATTGATAGAGACACAAGAACGACATGCAGTTGTTCATGGGAAGATGCAATCTGCCACCCGCAACCCTTGCAGCGCGTCAACGAAGGAAATCTCGATGCTGCTGTCCGTTGTCGCGAGATGCTTCGCCTTTCCACATTTGTCATCTACCCGCGGTAATGCGGTAACGGCCTAACGCCCCCGTGTACGGTGTACCCGACCCGCTTCGCCGTCGCCTGTCCAAATCCGTCACAGCCAGGCGCCAGCGGACGCTTCCATACGCCCCAGCAGGCAACAGCCACGCGGCCCTGGGTTGGCCGGCCATGTCCTGCCTCGCCGCGCCGCCAGCGGCACCGCCAACGGCGGGACCGCGCCTGCTCCGCGCGGCCGCTCCTTTGCGCTCGCCTTCGCCCTGTCGTGGTCTGCATTATTACGCGGCGCGGGGGACGACGACGGGAGGGGAAGAAGCCGGCTGCGGACGGCGGCAGCTGGTGCTGCGGCGGTGCTCCCCAGCTGGCGAGTCCAGGGCGTCTGGGGACGGCGGCCTCTCCAGGTAGCTTTACCTTAATTCACTGTTGAAATTCCCCACTTTTCAGTTACGAAATGGTTCGAGGGACGGGGTTTTGTTGATCTAGTAGCTAGTACTACAAGCTAGTATGACGGGTTCTTGCTTGGCGGCGGCGGGGATAGCATTAGCATCCACTCGTCAAGTTTGAGACTTTTTGCAGAAGCTGCTTGGGAAGATATAGTCCCAGTTAGCTTACAGCATATCCGATTCTAATGAGTAATGACATCTGCTGGGGACATCTTCCCAAGATATTTCGATTCCGAAGCCTCCTGCTCTAGTTCTAAAATTAGAGTTTATATTAACGCTAAGTTCTGATCTTAGAGGGAAGATTACATCAAAGATTCACCGAGATATATTCATATTAGATATTAGAAATATATCATGAAAAAGATATTTATATGTCAGATCAAATTGATAGATCTGAAGTGCATTATTAACCTTGTAGTGGAGGAGTAATAAAAAGCAAAAGTTATTGTCCTAACTGGTTAGTACTAGTAGATTAAGTAACCATCAGTATCTTTCTATGGAAACTTAGTTGAACAATAGGCCTTGTTTAGTTCCTTCCCTTAAAGTTTAATCCCTATCCTATCAGATGTTTAGACATGGTGTATAAAATATAGACTAAAAAATAACTAATTGCACAGATTGCGTCTAATTTTCGAGACGAATCTTTTAAGCCTAATTAGGTCATGATTTGACAACGTGGCGCTACAGTAAAAATACAGTAAACATGTGCTAATGACGGATTAATTAGGCTTAATAAATTCGTCCCGCGGAGTACTAAGAGCTTCTGTAATTTGTTTTATTATTACTATCCGAACACTCTCATGTGACATCCCGATGTGACACTCTAAAACTTTATACCCTGGATTTAAACAAGGCCTATGCTAATCCGTTCTGGCTCAGCCTTACAGCATCAATCATGTTTCTTTTCTGCAGCTTTTGTATAATTGAAGGTCCAGAGACAATCGAGGACTTTGTTCAAATGCAATCGCAAGAGATTGAAGACAATATCAAGAGCCGACGTAACAAAATTTTCCTTCTGATGGAAGAGGTTTTCAGTTTTGCAAACTATGTGTTTCATTTGTCCAATTCTAGCTATCCATTTGTAGCTTTGCTAAGACAGCACTATGAAGTTCTCTGTATGCTTCTATTATCTTGTCTTTTTCCTTTCCCCAAAACAGTCACCAAAGACTATGAAGCAACTCTATATGACATCATTCTCTGTCATATCTGGGATAATCATTTTCGGAGGCTTGGTAGCCCCAGTAGTAAGTACACGCGTCACTTTATGGTTGAACTCCCTATTATTTTTACCAGAACCTCTTCTCACTATTAGGTCATATAGTAAGTTTTCCTAAAGGAGATGCCTTTCGATGCAGCTTGAACTGAAATTAGGGCTGGGTGGCACATCTTATGAAGATTTCATAAGGACCTTGCACTTACCTCTTCAATTGAGGTGCTTTGAAGAACCTGTCTCTTATAGTGAATTATGTAGCAGTACTTAGAGAAGTGTTTGATACATTTTGTTGGCTGCTGTTCAGTCAGGTAGATCCCATAGTGGCATCATTTTCAGGTGGAGCAGTTGGTGTTATCTCAGCTTTAATGTTGGTTGAAGTGAGAAATGTCAGGCAGCAGGAGAAGAAAAGATGCACATATTGCCATGGGACTGGTACAAACAAGATACTTTTCAACTACCTGAGTACCTGACCCAAACATAGCTCAGCCATTCCTAATGCATGATTCACCTTCCAAATAAAAAAAATGCTATACTAACACTAACTAGCTTGACATTTACTCTCTTGACTGATCTTGCTTCTGCAATATAGGATACTTGCCATGTGCTCGCTGTTCTGCTAGTGGGATGTTATTGAACACAAAGCACTTTTCATTATTGGGGCATAATATGTGGTCAATGAAAGGAAGGTGTCAGAATTGTTCTGGAGCTGGAAAGGTATTCTATATATTGCCGTTGTGTTTCACAATAGCCAGTTTGATGCATTCTAGAAGATTTGAACAATAGAAAAGTTCATCATACTTGAGGTACTGCCTTTAGGTTAAATGACAAGGTGATACCGCAGATCAAACAAGTAATTAATGCTTAAATTCAATGCTGCGCAGAGATTGTCCGAGTCTTGTTCAAATTAAAAAGTGTTGCATAGAGTTTTTGTGGGAATGCATATGGGAATTCCTGGTTGCAGATTAGAAAGGGCATTCCATATCATCTTCCACCAGTAACATGTTTGCCTCTATAAAGTATAAATAAACTTCCTTTATTGTTGCATCTCCATGTTTCCCAGGTGATGTGCCCGACGTGCTTGTGCACAGGAATGGCGATGGCAAGTGAGCATGATCCACGGATTGACCCTTTTGATTAGGTTGATATGACAATATGTTTTCCTTTGTTTTGTGGCAAATATGTTGCCGATAACAGCAGTAGATTCATGCTTGTACGTACGTTCGGTTTGTGACAAGTTGAATCAATCTCGCCAAGGTTACCTGTAGCCCGCCTGGTGTGTTATCTTGATATAATTTATTGTTCCGTCTCCTAGCATAACTTGACAGTTTGGCCGAGTGGTCTAAGGCGCCAGATTTAGGCTCTGGTCCGGAAGGGCGTGGGTTCAAATCCCACAGCTGTCATCTTTTTTTTGATATTTTTTAAATATAATTCTTTTTTATTTTATTTAAAAGTTGTTATGTTAAAGCCATACCCAATCTATCTAGTTTATTACTACAGAATAAAAGGGGTCACAACAACAGGGTCATCTTTTTTTGATATTTTTAAATACCATTCTTTTTTTATTTTATTTAAAAGCTGCTATGTTAAAGCCATGCCCAATCTATCTAGTTTATTACTACAGAATAAAAGGGGTCACAACAACAGGGTAAATCCTCGACGAAAGTTTTATACCTCTGTTGCACGATTAGAAAATTATTGTTCCTTCAAATGACACAAAAAAAAAAGAAAAAACAAAAATGTGCATAGCGTTTGGTTGAGAGAAAAGTTATGAACCCGTTTTCTGTTTGGTTCTAGATTGACCCGTTTTCTGTTTGGCGTAGGACACCAAAAAAAATGGGATGAGACAACGTACAGGATCCAACTGCCAGATGAGACAATGCCCACGCTCCTGTCCCCCTGTGATGACTTTGTACTTCAGTTTTGTTTTTGTTTTTGTTTTTGTTTTTGTTTTTTTGGGATAGGGGCCTAGAGTCATCCCGCATTTAAGGGAATATTTTCTAGTGAGATGTCACTCTAGCTTGACTTTGAACCAAACACCACTAGAACTGGGTCGTCTCGTTTCATCTCACTTGGTCGCTCCAACCAAACACTAAGTGTCGCACCCAACGGGGTGACGTGATAGAACAATCCTACCACCCACCACGCTGGACAGGTCACCCCTGAGTATTAGCATGGTAGACTGTGCCACACCATGTGGTTCATATCTGACTCGAACTCATGCCCTTCGTGTCTCGTATCTAGCTCGAACTCATGACCCATACCGACACAAGTTAGGACCGTGTCTAGCTGTTGGCGGTCCTTAACGACCAAATCCGACCGCCAATTAAGATTCAAAAAAGGGAGAAATAGACAGACTTACACACATATGCCTTTACCACTAACATAATTCCACATGTATTTGGAAGATCAATGTTTTGCAGGCTTATGCACGAATACAGTGGAAAATAAACCAAAAGGCACAACCCGAAAAGCGTAAAGCAGATTTGCGCAAAGGAATAAAGAAGAAAGACCCACTTACCTAGACAATTTGGGTGCCAAACCACCCAAGGAGTAGCCCAGGCCTAGCCAGCAGCCCACCACGCGAGGCGGTGGCCAGAGGGG
Organism: Saccharum hybrid cultivar R570; assembly: GCA_038087645.1. Taxonomy (NCBI): domain Eukaryota; kingdom Viridiplantae; phylum Streptophyta; class Magnoliopsida; order Poales; family Poaceae; genus Saccharum; species Saccharum hybrid cultivar. The sequence goes on along the minus strand of JAQSUU010000190.1, from coordinate 2,903,889 downwards.
CCAGCCAGGTTGCGGCTGCACCCTGGGTGCGCCCACAGCCCCAGCGCCACCTCTTAGGCCCACCTTTAGTCAGGCGGTGCCATTAATACTCCTAAGATGGTTGCATGCGGGACCTCATCCGAATATTCCCTGCAAACCATCCTTAGAGTAGTATAAGAGGAGGGGGATAGCCCCCTGTCTCAAAACACACACCATTTGGAGCTACACCTCACTACCACCTCCTGTACTTGTACCTTTAGTAGTCTTTTGAGAGCAAGGCAAAGCTACCTTGGAGGGCTTGACTCCTTGGAGAATTCTTGGTATGAATAATATGAAGAGTTCTTCCATAGTCTTGTTCTCAATTTACCAATATAGTCATACTTATGAACTAGAGTATAGTCTTGACATATGAACTAGCATATAGTTTCTATGTTATGAACTTAGCATAAAGAACTTTATCCTTAACTATTCATATAACTTATATGATTAGAATTAGAGCTAAGTTGAGGTGGCGTTTCGTTGTTCCTTCGGGTTTGCCCATGTCCTATGCTTGTTGACTCGTAGGGTTGGAGCCCCGGGGGGATATGGGTAGTTTCTTTATACACGGGCATGGTGCTCGGGTATACGGGAACCTTCAGATATGATAGTGCTCCACGGTTGAGGGGTAGGCGATAGGTGGTGACAGCCCTGTCCGTCCCTTGTAACCCCCCACGTTTGGGTATTCGTATAGGAGTTCATAAAGCCTCCCATGCTTGCTGACAGACCAGTGCTTGGAGGTCTCCCCGTCCATCTTACACTTAAATTTAGCTCTAACCGTGTAATTTGTATGATCATCAACTATTCTTTGCATGGCTATATTAGATCAAGCTTGCTCCACTTAGGAACATTATTTTATTCTTTCTTTCTCTTTTATCCTTGAGGTTGGTCTGAGTGTGTGTCCACTATCTTGAACTATACCATGTTTACCCCTGTTATAAACTTTGGTTCACTTTACAAGCATGCCATCTTGTTCATATCATACTAGAATCTTTACACCATGTCTTCCTTTAGAAAAATATAAATAACGAAACCCTGAATACTTCTAGGTGAAATACTACAACGATAGAGCCGTGCGCGTGTGGATATTTTCTGTAATCGTTAAGAACTATCGTAATGGTGTTTCTTGGTGGCGTTGCTAAGGTTTACTAAATCTTAGTGATGACGCTAAGAAATACCAACAGACATTTCTGGCGCCGTTGCCGGTGATGGATTCTATCTCCATACTTGGTAGCGATGTTTAGAAATGCCAACAAGCATTTCTGGCGCCGTTGCTAGGGAAGGCATTGGTTAAAAAGAATCTAGTAGGATATATTCATGATGATATGCATGTACGGTAGCCACTGTTTATGTAGGCTAACTCTGCTTGTTTTCTCCTATTGTGGATGAAAATAGGATAGTGTATGACCAGTTTCGTTCTACCAGAAAACTACACCGAAAATCTGGAGACACTCCTAAGGAAGAACCGATCTCATACCGCTTCTTCTTCTGCTACTCCTTTGTTAAGCGAACCAGTCACCCCTGCACCATCCACTACTCCAGCTATGGCCAAATCACTCCACGACTACTCCATTCCCGCTGTTGCCAACGTGCTCGTTGAGCCCGCTGTCAACACGGGCGTGGGAAACTTTGAGCTCCGGATTGGCCTCATCACGATGGTGCAGACAAACCAATTTTGTGGTTTGCCTAGCGAGGATGTGAACGTGCACCTTCAATACTTCCTCGAGCTGTGTGACACTATCATCATAAAAGTCATCATTCCTGAAAGCATTAGGCTATGTCTATTTCCCTTCTCCCTTGTGGGGAAGGCGAAACAGTGGTTCTACAAGGACAAGGAAGTTATCAACACATGGACCAAGTGTTCCACGACATTCCTCGCAAAATTCTTCCCCATAGGCAAAACCAATGCCTTGAGGGGGAGAATTTCTAACTTCTAGCATAATTTCTAACTTCTATGATGGGTTAATACCCATGTCAAGGGGGCATATCGATGCCGCTGCTATAGGAGCCTTTCTTTCCCTCACCATCGATGGAGCTATGACTCTCATAAAAAGATGGTGTCCAATCAGAGCTGGGGGTGGAAAGATCCAATAAACAACAAAAAGGTATGCATATCATGAAGGAGACAGATATGCTTACCACAAAAATGGACCTCCTCATAAAGCGCTTGGAAGAACGCACCAATGAAAAAGAAGCAATGAAAAATACAGTACAAGCCCTGGTCTTGCATATGACATGCGAGGTCTGTGGCGATGTTGGCCATTCAGGGAATGACTGCCCCGAAACCCGTGAAGAAGTTGCTTTCATCAACAATGGGTTTCACCAATAAGGAGGCAATAATGGGTGGAACAACCAACAACGTCCATCCTTTCAAGGAGGTAATTCGAACTACAACTCAAATTGCAATTCGAATCAACCTTCCTTGGAAGACTTGGTCCTAGGCCAAGCTAAAATAAATGAAAATCTTACTAGAAAGCTAATGTCCAATGATAAAATGCTAGAAAATATTAATTCAAAAATAGAAGGTCTATCTTCCTCTGTTAAAAATCAATTGATTTTTAATAAAATGATAGAAACACAATTGTGTGGGGACCTCCCCCATAGTATTTTGGGTCAAAAAATTAGGTCAAATTGCTATTGCTATTCCTGTTAATAATGGTGGAAAGATCTCGGGGCAACCTGAGAAATCTTTTGAAAAATTTAATGCGGTGACCACGAGGGATGGTAAGTCCACTCATGATCCACCAAATCCTAAGAATAAGACTAGAAAATCAAAAGAACACCAGGAGGAAGGATCATCATCAAAGAAAATACAAAAAGATCAAGAAGAAGAGGAAACGACACCGCAAGACTTCATCGACACAAGCTACTTGCCGTTTCCCACAAGAAACTGAAAGCAAGCCATGGATGAGCAATTCGCTCATTTTGTTGAGATGATTGAGAATATACATGTAAGCGTTCCATTAATGGACGTCTTGCATGTACCTTTGTACGCCAAATACATCAAAGACATCATCAACAACAAACAACCACTATAGTCCATGGAGGTCGTCAAGCTGACGAAAGAGTGTAGCGCAACTATACTCAACCGTCTACCTAAGAAGAAAAAGGATCCTAGGTGCCCTACCATCACATGCTCCATCGGGACCTAGTAATTTGATCACGCCTTGAGCGACCTTGGGGCTAGCATGAGCGTTATGCCCAAGGTCATCTTCGACAAGTTAAACTTCACGCGTCTAGCACCAACGCCGATGCAGCTCCAGTTGGCCGATTCGTCGGTCCGCTATCTGATAGGGATCACTGAAGATATCCCAGTGAAAATCCGGGGTTACTTCATCCCTGTCGACTTCATGGTGCTCGATGTGGAAACCACAAAAGAATCTCCTCTCATCCTTGGGCGACCTTTCTTGAGCACTGTGGTGGTGCAAATTGATGTTGGATCCGGAGAAATCCGCTTCAACATCAATGGCAAAGAAGAGAAGTTTGACTTCAGGCCTAGGCAGGAGCAATGATCCATGATAAGGATCAAGTACGGGCCAAATCCACAAGGCATAACAACCTCAACTAGTGGATAGCCTCGTAAGAAAAATAAAAAGGTCAGAGCAAAAGAAAATAAAGCAACTTATAAAAGAAGAGACACCAAAGGTTGTTTCCACACCACCCAAGAACAACAAAACTGTGTGGAAACAAAAATAGGAAGCTCCAAAGTCCACCACCACACCACCATGAACAAACAAAATGGTGTGGAAACCAAAGAAAGTGTAGTCATCCACGTCCACTTCTATGGGCATGTTTCTGATCGTAAATATAATATCAAGGATTCCGCAAGCGCACATAACACCAATGTAGCATTTCATCGAGAGTATTCCAGGTATCGTTATTTATTTTTTACCACAAGGAAATAATGAAGTAAAGATTTATTGATTAATAAAGGAATATCTATCGGTCAACATACTAGCATAACTAGAGTAGGGGTGAATATAATGATCGAAATTAAGCATAATGACACTCAGGGGATAGACCATTAATGATATATGTAATAACTTGAGTGTATAATAGGTAAGGTAGATTCCTATTATTAACATTTGTGAGTGCAAATATAATATTAAGGATTCCACAAACGCATAGAACATCACTGTAGCATTTTACCAGGAGTATTCCAAGTATCGTTATTTATATTTTACCACAGGGAAACAATGAAATAAAGATTTGTCGAATAATAACAAAGGAGTATCTTTTAACATACCAACATAGCAGGGGTGAAGGTAATGATATCAACACATAGGGGATAAATCTATAAGGATAATATAAACTAGTTAACTCAGGAGAACAACGGGTGAAGTAGATTTTTATGATATTCTTATTACATGATCAAAGTAGGTATCCAACTATAGCTAAGACTCACTCTACTCTTGTGCACTTCGGGACACCGCTAGACGGTAGAGCACCGTAATAGATAACTCTACTGACGCGACTATGATCCTATAATTTAAGAACCTGCTCAACATTGGGTGGACTATAAAGTATAGACGGGGCTGTCACCACCCGCTGCTACCACATGCCCAGGGAATAGGGTGCACTCATAGGTAGAGCATCGTATAAGCACCTTGCTTACACGAGGCTCGACTACTCAGCCTAACCGGTAATTGGTAGGTTTAGTGCTCTATGAACCCACACACAAAAGTAAAGATAACTTTAACTAAGAAAGATATATATATTCAAAGTAAGCATAGCCATGTAGAAAAAAATGATATAAGATAAATAAGTCTCATAAGATTTATAAGTGAAGATACAATGGTTTTACCGAGCCTCTGAGACTGGACCTAGAACTTGAGCATGAGCCCAACTCGACCCTCACTCCCGAGATACTAATCTACTAAATTGGAGAGCTCAAGATCTATTCCTCTTGGTGTGTCTTGAAATTGATCTATGATGGATTTCTCTGGAGATTGGAGATTGGAGAGATGCCTCAGGAGGGGGGGTATGGGGGCCTTATATAGGGGCATCGAGAGTCCTGTGGGCCCATGAATCCACAACAACATTAAATCTGAGCCCTCAATATGAACCGACCTTGAGCAATGGTGTAGATTGAACCTAGGAGGCAGTGGAGAACTGATATTTGAAGCGGAGGCTGACATGGAGGTCCCATAGGCTGGCGGGCCTAGGGGTTGGGCCGGCCGATCCACTTCCGGCACCGTTTGGCCAAATCTTCGGCGGTAAGTCTTCTACGGTGATTCTAGAACCTTCCAAGTTGGTTTTTGTCATGGTTGGTCGCGATTTGCTCTGATGATTGGGTTCTCCTTACCCATTTTCTAGATAAATCTTCCTGCATTCACAGATTCATCAAAACTTATGGAATTTATTAGTTTAAACCTCTAGACCTATGTTTGGTGATGGAATTAATTATATAAACAAGATATGTTGATGATTTATGATGAGTGTTAACTACCATCAACAAACTCTCCCAAGCTTAAACTTTGCCAGTCCCTGAGCAAAGCTAAACTCAGTAATGGATCAGTAGTTGTTATAATGCTTTCACACCTCAAAAGTACACAGGCGCTCAATCAAAAATTCTCTTCCGGATTAAAATAAACTGACTTAACTTTCAAACTTACCCATATGACCTTCAACCATGCTACTTCTTAGCCTTCACTTGGGTCTTGAGCAGTTGGAAGACCAAACGATCAAGTCAAGCACTATGTCTCATGTTCTTTTATTCCACCTTATTCCGTAGGTTTTATAAGTTTTTAATTAAAACTCAGAGATTCCTTTGGATGACACTTTCAGATCCCTCTATATATGTGGTATTTTTGGATCCTTATTCTCTAGTCTCTCTTTATATGTGGTATTTGCAGATCCTCTCCAAGGCATATCTTGTTGTTACCTTATCTTCTTGGAGCCTTTGTAGAGTTCATAGGTAGGGATAAAACTAGAGAGTATACTTGCAATGCATATATTGTAAAGTCAAACAATGGATCCAAAGAGAAAAATGGCATACGATCAAATCAAGATGTGCATGTGTGTGGAATGTTTGGTGGATATATATAGTGGCTAACCTAATTCTACTATGCTCCTTGACACATATCTCTCTCTTGAAACTTGAAAATATTTTTGCGAGAGAACATGGGCTATCTTTATTCTTTTATCTCTTTTTTCTTTCTAGACGGGCATCTTAAGTACCCATTTTTTCAATATCTTAGACACTTTTGTGTCCATTTTTTCACTCTTTTTTCTTTTGCATAGCCCCATGTCTCTTTTCTGCAACAAAAACTTTTGAGAGATAGCAACAAGAACTTGGAGCATTTATTTGGTAGATGGAAAACCTATCAAGCATGTTTTTGTGTTCACTCCTAGTATAGGAGAAATATTTTTGGGTGGATCTAAATGGAAGGTATGTTTTTGTGCCTACTCCCAGTGTAGGAATAATGCATATTTTGGTGGAGTATACGTGATCTTAATTTTAAAAGCATGACGAGCTTCTTCATAAGAGTCAACAAAGCTTGACAAAACTCAACACATATACAAGCAACATAAAAGTGTATGGTTTTCCTAATCTAAATATATACGACATTGGTAGGAATTTTAGCTTTGTCATACATGAACTCATCATGATTGATTTGTCATTTTTTAAAAGAAAATACTCCGAAACTTAGTCTCACTTTGGAACAGGATAATAGCAGCTCAGACCATCTCATATCATATCCGTCAACCACCTAGACTTAGATCAAGCATACACTACCCACGAGTATCAAGTTCAAAGTAAGTTCTTATATCAAATCAACTCTATCTAATACTCAGGAGAATTTCAGACCGAAAACTAGACACTTGAAAAGAATTATAACAGAGCAACTATTCATCGTGTCCATCAAAAGTTTATTGAGGAGAAAGTCTTAAACTCTCTTTTTATGTGTGACTAACATATCTTCTTATCTATATTTATTTTGTTTTATTGGTACTAAGAAAACTATCACACATAATTTTTATTTTATCTTATTGCTAGAAATACTTAAAAAATAAAATGAAACGAAAAGATACTTACCTAGATAATTGAAGATGCGTCACCCCCAAGTAAAGATGGCAATGGATACATACCCGATAGGTAGTAGGAACCCATACCCGCACCCGCCAGATGAAATTTTACTCATCGGGTTACCTGTACCGACGCGTGGGTAGAAAAATGCACCCATACCTGCACCTGAGCAGGTAATTATACCCGACGGGTAACCCCCACCCGATACAGGAACAGAAAACTCAAGGTTTTTATGTGTACAAGGTGACACTAGGTGCTTGTATCAAAATGAAATCGAAGGTAATAAATACTCCGTTTGAGAAAGCAATGTACAGCCGTATAATAGTTTCTTTGTGCGCATAAATCTGGGAAGAAACAAGTCGTGCTCAACCAATTTCAGTTGCTAACAACAGATCTAGCACTAAAAATAGAGAAAGCTAACTAGCTAAAATCTGCTTTTCTTATCAAGAGAGAGACTAGGGATGAAAAAAAATGATAATCTCCGATTTTCCGAAATCGTTTTCGAGTTTTTTTCGATTTTTATGCCTAAACGAAAATGATAGCGATAACCGAAAAAACAAAAATGATAACGGTAAAAATAATCGGAAACGAAAGCGAAAATGATTTTGCCCTCTTTCGATCGTTTTCGAAGATTCCCGTATTTAACCGGTAATTTACCGTCGGTAATTACCGATTCAAAGGCCTTTAATTAATGAATCATTATTTATTTATAGATATACAATGCATTACACACGCAAGCACACAAGACAATTTTTTTTGGAAAGGATCACATCTGTACACGCAAGCTGCAAGCACACAAGACAATTTTTTTTAGAAAGGATCACATCTGCACAGAAGACAAATAATTTTTAGAAAGGAACTATCTAACGGAAGTATTTTATGTGTATAACAAGAAGGCAATCAACACTCGAGGTTCTTTTTCTAGCATTTACCTTGTATATGATGTGCTGGCTGCTACCTGCGACACATACATATATTGTGTTTGCTTCTTATTAGCTATGTGTTTCTCAGATTTTTATTTCTTATTATCACTATTGCGCTAATACATCTATTGCTACGAGGCTTACATATCTCCGTACATTAATATGATATTTGTTACTAACTCATCTACAGTTGCCTTGTATGAGAACTAACATATGTATGTATCCATCATAAACTATGTAGGATGAATACTCAGAATATGGATGAGAAGATATGGCTGGGGACGACGATGACATGCCCGACGTTCATTTTTAAGAAACCTACAGGCTACAGCCTCCACTGAAAAAGGAACTCTAATAATTCATGTTTTGATCACTATTTATGTCGAGTCAACTTAGAACATGATCGTTTATTTGTATCTTTGTCAAGAATTGTCATATTGTTGCGTGGTTTGCCACTATTTAAGACTTAAGATTGTGTGAATTGTGTGGTTTCAGCTTATGATCTTGTCAATTGTGGCTTTATTTACTATTGTCATGTGAGATAGGTCGAGTTATATGGATCTTCTCATGTTCTACAGTTTGACGTGTTTATCATTTTTTAGATACCGTTCTCATGGATTCCGATCGTTATCGATGTATTTTCCGATCGACTACTATCGTTTTTGAAATTACCGGAATATCGGCGCCGTATTCGTTTCCAACAATATCGTATTGATTTCGTTTTTAAGAAAAAGATGTGAAAATGAAAGTGATTTGGCCTCCTATCAATCGTTTCCGATCGTTTTCATCCCTAAGAGAGACGAACGTTCTGGTTCCAGGCTTCTAGCCTTGCCTTGGTGAGCAGCAGTAGCTGTAGCCGTTGGAGAAGGGGTTGGCTTGTCAATACGTGGTGCTGGAGTCACCACCTACGGATGGAAATAGAATGAGGCAACAGGCGGCGCGAGTAGCAGTTCTTGACCGCTGGTGTGATTGTGTGAAGCGGCGGCGGCTACCTGGGGGAGTGGGAAGAAGGGAAAATGTGAATGAGATTAGGGTTCGGCTCCCATCGGCATCGAATATATATAGCTTGCTTTGGTAGATGGGCTAGGCCGAGTTGTGTTTTTGGGCTGAAATGACATGAAATGTATATAGACTTGCTGGGTAATTTTTGCCCGTGGGTATGCGGGTACGGGTAGTATGCAGCCATACCCACACCCGCTTACCCGCTAGGTAGAGGTTTTTGCCCATTACGAAACCCGTAGGTGACAATATTATCCCATACCGCCTTTTTATCAGGTAAAACCCATTGGGTATTTGGGTTTCAGGTACCCATTGCCATCTTGACCGCCAAGCTTGCTTATTCATGGGGATATATCTCCCCCAAGTTGGCTTTTGATTTCTTTTGCTTTATAAGTTTTATAATTTTTTATTGTTATTATTACTGCCACCCCAATGAACATCCATATGAGTTGTTACACGCCACAAGATTGCTCGTATGGGGTTTAAACATTTACTTGATGCAAAATTTAGAATGAGGCTAAGTTAAATTTATTATGCAGAGTTACAACTTTTTATTTTCTTTTTATATATGCTATGCATACAAGCTTTCTAAATGCAATGCAGAAATAACATGCTAAAGTTTAAAATTTATATGATTATGCAATAATGATTTTACTTATTATTTTTTAGATGCAATGCATGAATGAAAATGCTAAATAAAATTTTATGCAATAAATAAACATGGGTAACTACCGAGTTACTTTTTGACGAGGGTTCAATGTTTTAAGTCCTTCAAACGGGGACTTCTTCTAGCAAAGTTCATTGATCGAGTACCTCGGTTCGCTCTTGAAGATGAAGATTCTTGTGGTGGCATCTCCAGTAGTGGCGCTTCCAATGGTGGTGCCACCCTCTTCTGCCAAAACCGTCTTGGTTTTGAATTTGATTTTGATTTGATAGGTTCATCCTTCTTGACTTGTTCTTCCTCCTTGTTTATTGTTTTGAAATCAAGCATCAATAGTAGAAGTTGGTGACATCTTGTGTGTATCATTATTGCCAGTTCAGAACTTTCACTTGTAGAATTTAGGGGATCGACTCCCCCAGACTTTGCTCGAAGTGTGTTTTGCTCATAAAGACAAGGTAGAGATCAAGTGCATGGGCTCTGTTGGTGGGAAAACATCAACATAACCAAAACTTTATTTATTCTCTCTAGCCTTAGGCACATTGAACAAGATAAAGTTGATGTTATGCGTATCATTTATTCTTATAACATGGGTGATAAGATCAGAAGGATGAGAATGAATGTGGCATTTGACAAAAAGGATTGTTGACACTTCTTAGCATCACTCGTATTAGGTTGTCATCCCCAACATGACACAAGAGTGTGGTTGTATTGTACTCATGCCACTTAACTATATAAAGATATTAAAGTATATATCCGCAAGCGCACAGATAAATACACCCGTTGCAGCATTTCACCCAAGTTTATCCTAGGTATTGTTATTTATATTTAACCAAAGGAGAACAAACGGAGGGGCACATATTAATTAAAGGCTACTCTACACATGTGATACAGGATACTCAAGAGAAGATATGGTTTTTGCAAGAGCTTAGGGAAATTCGTGCTCAGTGCATAGGATGGTGGCAGGGGATTTCAACCTTATTTACAAGGATGAGGACAAAAACAATAATAATCTAAATCATGCTATGATGGGCAAATTTAAAAGATGGATTAATGATTTTACAATGGAGGAATTACCCCTCCATGGACATAAGTTCACTTGGTCTAGTTCCTCGTCCAGTTCTTCCCCCACTCTTGTGATACTGGATTGGGTTTTCTGTTCTTTAGACTAGGAGGAGTTGTTCCCTGATTGTCTCTTGCAGAGCTCGGCCTCAGATGAATCCAATCACTGCCCTCTCATACTAGGCCTTCGTGACAGTGGAGAAAGCAAAAGACGCTTCCATTTTGAAGCTTTCTGGCCGGGTGTGGATGGATATTTGGATACCATTGAGGTGACATGGAATTCTATTCAGCAATGCCCTTGCCTGGTGGAGATATTGTCCCTAAAATTCAAGGCAACAGCAAAAGCTCTTCAGAGCTGGAGCCAGAAAAGGATTGGACATATATACCACCTCGCAACTCTCTTGCAAAGGAGATCATCCACCAGCTAGACATCACCCAAGACAGCTAAACCCTCTAGTCCAACGAACTATGGTTGCTTAATAACCTCAAGAAGCATGGTCTAGGCCTTGCCTCTCTGATGAGAACAGTGGTAAGACTACGATCTTGGATTGGCTGGTTAAAAGATGGATATGCTAACACTAGGCTATTTCACATGCATGCACACCATTGGAAGAGAAAAATTTCATTGCCAAGCTTAAGGAAGAGGATAGAATTATTACCTCACATGAAGAAAAAGCTGAGGCTATTTTGACTTCTGTTCTAACCTAATTGGTGCAGATAGTAGTTGGGATAGAACAATCAATCTAGATGGCCTCGCCTTACCAAGACATGAGCTGGATGTCCTGGAGACACCCTTTTCTAAAGAGGAAGTCTGGAACACTATAAAAAATTTGCCATCTGATAAGGCCCTAGGTCCGGATGGGTTCACATGCAAAGAATGTAGCTTACTGTCTTGGCTGAGATTTTAAGGATGCTTTTGTGTAAAGTTGAGCACTTGGTTGCACATAGTAGCTTGTGCATTGAATCCCTCTTTGTAGTATGGCTTTTCCTATAATCAAATTCAAAATATGAAATAATTAAACACCTTTGAGCCCATCGCCGTGATCAAATGTAATTGAGGGGTTGACCATTTCATGTAACATCCTCTTTTGTGTATCACCTACTTGTCAACTCGACAAATCTCATTAGTCTTCTAATTGCATGGTCATTATCACCAAAACCCATGATTAGGGCTTGATTGCACTTACAGGGATTAAACTCCCTCATCACCCTCGGCGCTTGGATTATTTGGAAGCTTAGGAATGACTGTGTATTCAATGGGGGCTATCCCTAATATGCTATTGCTTTGAACCTTACTAGGGATGAAGCCCATCTTTGGTGCTTGGCTAGAGCCAAGGGATTAACCCTACTCACAGCAGGTAGAGTGCCTTTGGTTTTGGGTCAGGTCTCACCTTTCTGTTTTTTGGTAATGAACTCTGGTTAGTTTACGTGGATGTGTGTGTGTGTTTTTGGGTCTTTGTATGATTCTTATCCTTCTATTAATACAACAATATGCATCTCTCTGACGTGTTCGAGGAAAAATTATGGAATCTGATTCTAATTCGTATTGGGTTGTACTCAACGTATCTCGCATGTGATTCGAACTCATGACTCATAGCCATATACGAGTTAGAACAACCCTCATGTAACGATGATGCGGAGTTTGATTCATATATGTTTTGGGTTTAGTTGCAATGCACGAACATGTTTTCTAGTTAAAATAACAATTAAAATAAAAAGGTTAAAAATAAAAAAAATCTAGGTGTCAAACACTACTTTTCATTTGAGGAAGAATTGGAAGCGTACCCCACGCGTTGCTGCGGAAATTGCGAATGAATTGATTACATGGTATGATAACGTGAACAACAAAATACCTATGTGTCTTGTTGACGTTGACATTACATTTGCATGTGCTAGTAGATTTTAATTGTATGTGATAGTGCATTGCCTAGATGGGCTTACATGTTAAGATAAATAGCTAGTGGAGTTTTGCTTAGTGGATTTTAATTGTATGACATAGTGCATTGTCTAGTGGGATAGCTTGCATGTTGAGATAAATAGCCAGTGGGATTTTGCTTTATAAGAGTATAAGATAAGATAAGGAGTACGAGTATGGGTACAACATGGTCCCAGTGCAAATGTATAAGAGAGAAAGAAAGTATAAAAATAGTTAGGGTGATTTAGAAATAGTCCAGAATTCCTAATGCAAAATTATAGGAGCGAGATTTTGGAATTTTTTTATGGCAAGTGAGACTTTGGAAATTGTTAGAGAAGGTCAACAAATATACTTTCATGCGCCTAATTGGGCCCCCAAGACAAGCTCAGCAGGCCCACGGGAGCTCGGTACTCAGTCTCAGCTAGAGGCCAGAGGTGCCCCATGCGTGGCCGAGGAACGCGTGACTAGGGGGCAGCCCTGCCGCCGTCCTCGGATCTCCCTACATTCGAGGAGATCTAGAATAAAATAGGAAAGTTAAAAAAGGTAGGAAAATAAATAAGAGATTTGCTAGATAACACTACTACAATATTCTTATTAGAGGCGGGCATTTTGGATTTTCCGTGGTGGCAACACAACTGCCTCCAATCAAAGGCCACCGTAATGGTGACCAACAAAGGCATTTGCTTTGCTCGCCACGTTAATTGATTAACCAAGGCGGGCACCTTAAGGCAACCGCCTCGGTTAATATGTATTAACAGAGGCAGTTGCCCTAACGCGCTCGCCTCCGTTAATGGCTATTTTCAGAGGTGGTCAAAATATCCACCTGCATTAATAGATTAAAAAATAAAAATAAAAAAACCCATCGATGAGCCTGGTGACCCCATCCACGAGGCCCAACGAGCCCATCGATGCACCGCCATCGCCGCCCACTGGATCTGGGTGCTCCTCACTAGATCTGAGCCATGGCAGCCAGATCGAAGACCTGCTGCTGCCATGACATTGCTAGAAGAGGCACCCACCACCGCTGTCGTGCCGTGCCCAGAAGAGACGCCACTGCCGGATCTACTACTCCCGGCGCTGAGGAGAAGCGTTGCTGGGCTGTTTCATGGTGGAGGTGGAGGGTGCCACCGGAGGTGGAGGTGGAGGGGCCAATTGGATGTGGAGGAGGCCAGGCGGAGGTGTAGGTGGAGGGGGACGGCCAGAGGTGGAGGTGGATCCTCTGTAGCCGAGGGGAAGGGCACAGCTCGGGGTGGGGAAGAGCGCTGGCAGCGCTGAGGGAGAAGGAGAAGGGGTGCGCTCTAGTGTATGTGAGATGAGAGAGAGGAGAGTGCGGCGTACGAGAGAGAGGGCCTTGTCCAAAATATTGGAATAGGGTGGGAGGACGTGCTAAGATCAGGTGGGGCCAAGGTGTCATCGGCTTAAAGAAAACACAAATCAAATGAACGGTGGAGATGGATCCGCGTGGCCTCTGATCTAGTTTTTAGGAGGTACACGTCAGCGATCCGTGGCGAGCTAGTCTTCATGCATAGGTGTCAAGGTGGGCCTGACTACATGATGCATGTGTGGCTGTATATGCCATCTAGAGAGAAGCAGGCTGGATCCAACTACGGCTTTGATCTCTATGGCCATTGTTGATGGTAGTTATCTATCATATTTAAAGGTCAATTAAACATAGAAAGGCCATGGATATAATTATCAATAGAGGTTTAGGGTTTAAACTGACAAGATTCCATGAGCTTTGGTGAATTATGATTTTGTAGGGATTAAATAGGGAAAATAGGGCTAAATACAGAGAGAATCCAACCACAACATGACTACGTGCGCAAACGGATCGGAAAGAGGCACTAGAAGGATGTGGAAGACTCCAGAAGACACTAGGATGAAGCGGGAGTTTGGTGACTGCCAGGTAGGGCCGGCCGACCCCACCCCTAGGCCGGCCAGCATGGGCCCACTTGCCATTGGCCCCTCCTTCGTATGGCGGTGCTCCACCGACCTAAGGATCGCATCTCAACCCCCACTTGCCATTGGCCCCTCCTTCGTATGGCGATGCTCCACTGACCTAAGGATCACACCTCAACCATTGTTCAATGTCGGTTTGATCCAAGGGCTGCAATTCATCCCACCGGACTATATAATTAAACCTAGACCCCCCTTGGGGCATCAATTCAATCTCTCTTGAAGGCGAAGTTCGAGTCAGAAACCCTAATCTCTTTAGAGCTCCACCAATTCTAGGGCATAGTTAGATAGAACTAGAATTAGAGGAGACAAGCATTGCTTGGATTCTGGATCATGTCGCGAGGAGGCTCGGCAATATCCTTGTACTTCTATCTTGTATGAACATTATTGATTATTTATGTCACCGTGTTCTTGTTCTAGTTCATCGTGTTCATCTTCTAGTTCATCTAGTTCTTGTTCTACTTCTTAATCTAGTTCTTATTGTTCTTGTCAATATTGTCTTTGATCTAGATATGACTTTGATCTTAATTGTTTATGTGTTCTTAATTATAATGTTTATGGGCTACTTTGATTATATGTTTAGCATAGCTAGATTATCTTTGTATTCAAGCACATGTTCGTATAGCGCTCATCCTAACGATCGAGGGGTGAGTGGTCGATAGTGTGTAAGTGTGGTGTTTATACTCTGTTTACCTATAGATGCACCCTATATTCCAGGCCAACAAGTGGTAGATCGCGGGAGTGATAGTCCTGTTGTGTCCTCTGTAGTCCACTCCCCGAATATGGGCCTAGCAGGACCTGATTTCAAGGCTAGATCTTGCTCTGTTCCTGATTCACCTTAGAAATGTCCCTTGTGTGTAGATATGGAGTAGTATAACCATGATTGCTAGATGTAATTGCACTAATCACTGTATTCTATGACCTATAATTAGAATGACCTAGGAGTTGTTTCTCTATTTTCTCTTTCTAATCAATGCTAGTGATATAGATTTGGAATGCTCTAAAGACTATCATAGACTGAACTCTATTAATTATCCTGTTACCTTTATCTTGAGAATTGATCCCTGTTATGAGTAAAGATAATGATCTAGTTACTCTCTTATCATATGTGTGTGTGTAAAAGTTATAGCTCTCATTATTTTCTCCCCCTATCCTTCCCAGTGGTAAAGTATAAATAACGATACCTGGAACATTCCTAGGTGAAATGCTACAATGGGTGTATTTTATCTGTGCACTTGCGGATAACCTATAGTATATTTTTTTAGAGTAAGTGTCATGATCATAAGTACAACCACGCTCCTAGCGTCGTGTTAGGGGTGACAACATAGCTTAAGCAACACTAAGGAGTGCCAACAGCCATTTGTGTGGCAGCAGGAGGGGTGTGGCCACTAGTTTTGTGCCATGTGTCGGCTGTTTTGCCAACACCAAGGGTGGCACTGGTGCTATACGACCGGTCATGAGGAACGAGGTGTGGTAGGGCTGATGCTGCATGGATGTCACCATTGCCTAGGGGCTAAGTCTCCTAGGACTATAAATAGAGGGGCGATGTAACCTTTCAATCTTAAGCAAGAAGTGGGCTTCGGCTCCTTATCTCACTCTCCTCTCTTCTATGCCTTGGTCTCCTCCCCATCTCTCTGGCCGCTGCCTCCCTACCCTGCACCCGCCCCTACGCACGTCGCCACCTAGCCCTTGTAGCTGGTGCATCAGTGCCACCATCAACGCTTGTCAACGAAACCTGGTCGGCAGTCTACCAAGGGTATGCCCAATGTAGTGATTTGTTGGTAGACAGGTGTGTAAGCTACGAACTAGATGGTGACGCAAGACACAACAAGGTTTTATCCTGGTTCGGCCGCCGTGAGGGCGTAATACCTACGTCCTGCGTCTGATTTGTATTGCTATGTATAATGGGATGTATTTTGAGGGGGTCCCCTACCTGCCTTATATAGTCCGAGGGGCAGGGTTACAGATCTGGAAACTAATCCTGCTCGGTTACAATTGCCATAGCTGGCCGAATAAGTATTCCTATTCTAACCGACCAGGATCTTGCTTGATCTCTAAGTTTGCTTCCCTTCCTTGCGTGGGACGCCGAGCAGATCGACTGGGCCACACGTCGTCTTCTGATGGTCTAGGCCCACTGGTCTGGGCCAACCCAAGTCTAGCCATAGGGGTATAGGGGTTAATACCCCCACACCACTCTCCTTAGAGCCACTGCTTCTCTTCTGTAGTGTCGCCACACTCCTTTGCCGCTCATGCCCCTGCCTAGCCACGCCCAACTGGCCCCCGAGAAAGGATCATCACATATACTCCTATCTTTTTTTAGCTACTTGGAAAACTCATTGATTTATCAATTGATTTTTGGAACTATAGGAGATGCTCTTACTCTCACCCTAAATCCTAGTTGTCAGAACCAAAAAATATTGGGCCTATATGGAAGAGCTTCAGCAGCTCCAGATCCACCAAATCCACTGTGGAGTAGCTCCACTATAGATTTGGGTTTCATCCAAGTGTTTAGTACAACTCCAGCTCTGATATGGGCTCACATGTAATCGCAAAAATATCCAAGGGCAAATTGAAAAAAGTTCATCTTCCTCGGTAGGTACCATGTGGGGAGCACCAATCACGTATGGAGAGCCGATCGCTATGGTGGATTTTTTCATGTATCTGGAGCTGCTGGAACTCTCCTAGAGAGGCTCATTGTTAATTTGGATGACAGATTGATAGGTCAAACAAAATCTCTTATGATTTGCTTAAAAAAAGAAATCATTTACATATATAGGCACTTAAAGAAAAAGAGAACTTTCTTTTTTTAGTAGAAGAAAAAAGAGAAATGAAGTTGTTACCTATTTGGATTCTCAAAAACAACGATTACCTATTGGGCTGCTTCACGAGATGGAGACCTGGTCAATGATCACGCATGGCCCAAACAAGCCCGTAGCCACGCATGCCCCAAACAAGCCCATCTCTTATCTATATACAATTTCTGCATCAATAGTGGGCTAATGGATAGGGCCATGTTGCCCGTTAGGCCGCTGGCCATCCGATTCGACAAAGAAGCCATAGGGTTCGTCCGATGCAGATTGGTTCGAGCATCGACACATAAATTATCGATTTGGCCCGCCATGTAGAGGGAAGAGAGTGGGCAACTGCACGAACCAGATCGACCTGGCCTTCGCGTCCGTGCTCCACCACCTCTCACCATTGCTCTGGTGATCGGCACACCCACAGACGTGCCTCCCATTGCCTTATGGTCAGATCCTCGCACCCAATGCTAGCAGGGCCCACCATACGCGCTCGCTCTTCTAGCCGCTCTTCTTCTATCGCTCGACTCGTGTCTAGGAGTCGGCCGTGACTGCATCGATGGTCGAAGGTGTCTCGCACTGCCATGGTCGGGGGCTACGGCCACCCATAGTCGAATTGGGGGCGGGTCCACCCGCCATGACTAGAGGCATGAGCTGCAATGCCGAGGGGTAGGTCTGCCCCACCATGGCGGGGGCCAGTGCCACCTCGCCCCACTACGCCCGCTAGGGCTGCCTCGCCGCTATGGCAGGGCCTTTGCATCGTCACCTCTGAGACAGATGGAGCATGACCCACCATTGAAACAGTGTAGGGGAGCCGACCACTGCCATGACCTCAGCCCTCGAGCCACCAAATGTCATGCCGTGCACCACCATGGCTAGGGCAACTCGTGCGAGCCACGTGCCTCTTCCATGAGCATTGCTGGGAGCCATCTCAGCGTGCCTCCGTGGCTCTCCATTGTCACCATCTACGCTTCTTGCAGCTGCTGGAGGAATGTCCCCAGGGTGTTTGATCAAATGTCCATTCAAAACACGCTCACACAATGCCCCTAGGTGTGCCTTCATCCCTTCCTTGTTTGCTTGTCTACTAACTTGCTTCTGAATCAACAGAGGTGAAATGTTATGAATATCTTTGTGTTTGAGATCGTGGGAGATTCAAGGTTGTGCAAATGCTGTTTAACACGTGCATGCCTCAGGACATGCTTCATCTCCCTTTACTTATCAGCCATGGTACAATATTTTTCTCTTACAATAAATCAGTGAACAATACTTTTTAGTGAAATGAATAGGGCATCACATTGCTTACACTGCCTTGTAGTACATATTTAGCTAATGTGTTTTAGATTACACTATGATAAAGCTGAGAAAGCAGATTTGCTTGGCCACAAATTTGCTTTCATTATCAGGTTCTTGCCTTCTTTCTTTTGTGCCTTTGTGGTTGGTTAGCTGATTTCCACTCTAGACAAGTTAGCAGGAATAGGACATGAGAAAAATATGTTGGATTCATATGCTATTCCATGGATTTCAATTTGTTGATTCTATTTTAGTTTTTACCACATGGATTTCATCACCCATATCCTAATTTAGGCATTTGATATTTTTCCTTCTTTTTAATGGAGTTTTAGGCAATTGGTACTATTGGCTTGTTTATTAGTTTTGTGCTCGATGCCATGACTCCATTTAGGAGCAGCGGTGGAGACAGCAAAGGAGGCTTGCCCATGATGCAGTAGAATGCAACTCACCTTCAGCGTCGCTCTGTTGAAGCTTGATCACATTGCACTACCTATGGCAAAGAGTTTGATAAAGTGATTGGTCAACTGATTTACTGATGTACACTAATTCTAACGGGCGTCAAATTGGTGACTGTGGTTTCTCAAAGAACATAAATAAATAAGGAGTTCATAAAAGATTGAAGTACGGGCACACCTATATATCGACCATACTAATTTTTCATGCGATTTCTAAGGTTTTAAATTAGCATGATTTGATGTGATTCTAATTATGTAGTATCATGTGTATCTCTTTATGTCCTTTGAAATACCATGATTTCTCTAATATCATTATGATTGATACGCCAATGACAAGCTGATTGTTTCATCAGAGTTGTCTATAAAGTTTCATCAATGTTCCCCCACAAATATTGCGATAACACAATGCTCTAGCAAACTTGTTTCTCAATCAAATTCAACAGCCCTTTTCCCTATCAATGATAATTAAATGGTATTCCCAATTCCTTATTTACTAGCCTTGCAATTAACTATACCTCTTTTATATTTTGCATCACTAAATAGATACATCAATGTGTATGCAATCCCTTTTCTATCTAAGAGCATCTCCAAGAGTTCCCAAAACACTCCCAATCCTTTGATTTTTGGCAAAATTAGAAAAACATATCTCCAACAACTCCTAATCTTACCTCCTAATATTTTAGCACTTGCAAAAACCCGACCCCCAAGTGCGTAAAGTTACGCGCATTGTGCATTCGCGTATCCGTCACGCGTATTCCCCGCGACACAGCATCTTCCTCCTTCACGCGATGAGGAGGACAAGAAGCTCTCCAAGTACATCACTGCCCACGACCACAGCTGTAGGATCACCATCCCCAAGCACACTAGTATGGTCCGGCCAAATTTCTCTAGCCACCTATCCTAGCAATTCAAAGCAATTGGATTGTTCGTGTCCTGATGCGTGTTGTGTTCTTGCCGATCGAATCGGCCAGTGCCATTGTTGGTAGGAGCATGCAGGTCGTTAGCGGCTATGTATATGGCAGAGGGAACAATCTCGCGTAGAAAAACAAACTTGTCATGAACAAAACCATATGTGGTACCAAAATTTTGATACTCTAGGAATAAATTATTAGAAACTCTTGGAGATGACCTCATTTATTCCTCCTAATATCCTTTTAGGAGTTGGAAAACACCATATTTGGGGGAAGAAAATATTAGATACTCTTAGAGATGCTCTAATGTATCTAAAGTCTAGTCCCTTAAAAATGTATCTAAAGTCTAAGCAAGGAAAGAGCATTGGGTGCTCTCCACACTGATACTCTCCACATACTGGTGCATCATGGCCTAGCCCAACATAGGCAGGCTATGGCAGAACTGCTGTCACACCCATTTAACGACCAAATGGAATGCATACTTTTATGTGTGCCCAGAGATCAATCACACATAAGTTAACAAATTATAAAGGATGTATCATCACAAATGTTATTACATCACGATTAATAACACATAGTCTTTACAATAATGTAGCGGAAGTAAAATATAAAAACTCTCGTGGTAGCTCCAACACAGGCACATTGACTGGTTGATAGCAAGTCTAGTAATCTTCTGGAAAGTAGAAGTAGTCACTACTTGCACCATCTGTTACCCATCCGGGATTTTTATCCAAGTAAGAAAAATAAACAAGCGTAAGTACATCTCGTACTCAACAAGTGTAACATGGGGTTCATGAAGCTCAAAGGCATAACATAGGTTTATCAGCATGTAGCTTTTAATTAACATTAATTCAGTATATCAATGATATCAAAGTGTCTCAATGTAAACAATAAACATATGATCCATGTGAAATGATTAACAAATAGCAAAAACATATTCATTATTAATGATCCACTATTCCATAAGGGTCCAAGGCCACTCGTGACCATAAGCACGGCTGTTATAACAGTTTTACACTCTGCAGAGGTTGTACACTTTCACTGTGAGTCATGTTGCCCATATGCCCGGGTTAATTACTCCCAAAACACTTCCAAGGTTAGCAGGCAGGGAAACACTATGAAGTCTTTCGAAGGTTCGTCTAACAAGTTAGGGCCATTAGATTTCACTCGGCAAACAGATGTAGAGCCCCCCTTCCTGATGGCACAATAACACGCAGCCTATACACATGAGGACAGAGGCCGCACTATACCCGATTCGTCAAGCCATTCTTACGCCATAAAGGAATACCTCTAACAAGCTAGAAAATGTCCTTCTATATGACTAAAGCCAGAGCCATTTTAGCCCTCACAGTTGTACTGTAAGTCCCAGATTTTCGCTTACAGATAAGTCCTTATGGAGAGTAATAAGAGCACCAAAGTAACCCCATGCTCTAGTACCCTTTAACAGTAATAAAATCATCTTTTAATGTTTATTGCATATTCCATTAATCAAATTACATGGTCATAGTCCATGTTGAGCACTAACAATACTAATCCATGCAATATAATAGGTATCAAGGAATAAGATCAACACTAAGTCATCCTTAACAAGGAATATATGCATAATGATATTATTTGCTTAATGTGAATAGGACAACAAGGATAATCCCATGCTATACTTGCCTTGCTCAAACTGGTCCTGGTGATCTTGTTCGTAGTAAAACTCTTGATCTCCAACGAATTGCTCACCGTCTATACTCGATCAACAACAGCAACAACACACATCCAGAGGCAATTATGCATAAACAAATAAGACTATAATTAGAATAGTACACCATTAGTAAGAAAACAAAATAAAAAGTCTTTAAAACGAATCTACGTCTCGCTAGGATCACACAGACGCGAAGATCACGAAAAACGGAGCTAAAACGACAAAGTTATGAATTTACGAAGATTTCCTATGGAAAAATAAATAATTTAATAAAAACTCGAAAATAAATTAATCCAAACCTACTGTACAGTTCTATAGTCATGTAGAGCTCACAAATATGAATCTAACGCAACTTGAATGGATCAAATCGGAGTTAAAATGGAGATTCTACGACTAAAACAAGTTGAGTGGCAAAACTGTAAATATCAGAAAACGTATTTTTCATTTACCGAAACGAAATACATTTTCAACCGATCCAAGAGTACTCTGAGCTTTATGTTTTAGGACTGTGGGTTGATATACTAAAAACTTAGGGTTTCTTTTACAAAATTACGAACGAACCGGTATCTTCTAATCTAGATCGTTGGATTTAAATCGGACGGATCAGATCACATCGGAGGAGGGAGGGAGGAATCAGCCGGTGGCTATAGGAGCCCGACGGCGGTGCCATGGCCGGAAACGGCCTGAGCTCGCCGGAGCTTGAGAAGACGGCCCTACCGAGCACCGTTCGCCAAACCGAAGACACCGGAAGAACGAGCAACTCACGTCGATCTTACCTCGCGCGAAAACAAGACCGGGGGTCGACCGGAGGGTGGTGGCTAGCTCGAGATGGCGGCGGTGGAGGCGGAGCTTTGACCGATGCCTTCTCAGGACGTCGAGGCTAGGGTTTTGTGGCCTAATGTGGAGCGGGGAGGCGCGGGGGTTCCATTTTTATAGCCCGGAGGCGCGAGGAAACAAGGAAAGGGAGGGATTCGAGATGGATTCGGTGATGGCAAACATGGAAAGGGAAGCCGGCGTTTGGCGTGGGGAAGAAGATGAAGGCTAAGCCGCTGACGCGTGGGCCTCGGATGTCAGCGTCACGCCGGGAAGAAGGAAGGCGCGCGAAGCTGGGCCAACAGGCCGTGCCTGAGCTCGGCCCAGAGGAGCCGGACGCGGGCGCGGGGAAGGGAAAGAGAAAGACTGGGCCACCGCAGCAGGCTGGAGAGTTGGGCTGCGGTAGGAGAAGCGGCCCGAGCAGGAAGAATTCCTTTTCTTTTTCTTTTCCTAATTTTTCAAAGCCATTTTTTAAGAGATTTTCAAATCCAATTTGAATTTGATCTAAACCACTCATTACAAAAATTCAAATGCAGCAGCATGAATGCTCAATCATATTTCTACCCTTATATTTGATTTTAAATTTATAAAAAATTATTATCATTATAAATTTGCATGCACACAAAAATATACAAAAAATCATATTTTTCCTAT
Source organism: Saccharum hybrid cultivar R570 (assembly GCA_038087645.1). Lineage (NCBI taxonomy): Eukaryota > Viridiplantae > Streptophyta > Magnoliopsida > Poales > Poaceae > Saccharum > Saccharum hybrid cultivar. The sequence goes on along the minus strand of JAQSUU010000190.1, from coordinate 2,880,720 downwards.
TTTTCTTCTTTTCAAAATTTTAGGGTGTTACAACTGCCTAAGTTATATGGACCATATGTGCCTATCATTGTCCTTCAGACTTCTAACTGCTGCACATGGGACCAGATAACTCCGGTAGTCTATCAGGTGTCCTCAAGAAACCCCGAATCATCCACGTTTACCTTTCCAAGCAGGATACATCATAGGAAGCATTGTAGTATTACAATAGTTGTACAAATATACAAATTTGTTATATCAGAGTAAATGGCAGAAGTCTTACAAACCATAAATTTACAAACCATTTATTAGTTATTACAAACCATAAGTTTTAGCCATCCAGGCAGTGGGGTAGCAAAAGGGTACCACTTGTACTGCAATCAAAAGAAGTTCACCCTGCCCAAGCTGCACAACAACTGCTCTACTACTGGGACTCCTCCTCTAGAACCGTCATGCAGCAAGGGCAAAAGCCTAATTGCTCATGAGGCTCACCTGCAAAAAGGGTTTAACAAACCCTAAGTACAAAGGTACTCAACAAGACTTAATCGACGAAAAGGAAAGAGTCCAAATATATGCTGGCTTACGGGGAATCAAGGTAAGTCTGTAGCAAGAATCAAGATCAACTTTTGCAGAAAAGCTTACTAATGATTGATCCTTACTTTCAAGGTTTTAGCTCAAGTTAAGTAATTATGAGTCCCTCATTTGCACTTGATCTAAATCGATCACTTCTTTAACCATCTCATCTCAAGATCATATCACTAATGTTTCAGTTACTAACTACGATGTAGATCGGGGGATTGAGTCTCCTTGTTTGAGAAGCAATGGCGATTCAAATCGATTAGGCCTAGCTAGGGTTTCCTTACCACACGACATACGTAGGTCTAGGCCTAGACCCAAACCTACATATATCAACCCTCACTCGGATCCTCCAAAAACATGAACGGGTCTAGTGCTACCAGAAAGCATAGTACTCCACCTCCCTGTGCTGCTCCTAGTGGATTCACAGGATGTGTACATGCTACTCTCGCCATCTCTCTACTCCTAGTGTGTGGTTGGCCTTTCACATAATGGAATAGCCGAGGTATTAGGCTTACCAGAGTATGTGGCCAGTACTACAAAGTCTCAACCACGATAGATCTACAACCAATACGGTCCTCAATCGACACAAATGGGACAAGCACGACCAGGTAACAGTGTCGGTTTAACCACCAGAGACATAACCCATGTCCCATCTAGTCTCCAATTAAAGCATATTCATAATTAAACTCTTAGGACATTTCCTAAGTTAAGAACCATCACGAAAGATGAAGTCACTATTTGACACTTATCACTAAGCAAGGCTATGCATAACTAACCTATCATACTAAAAAGGATAACAAGGAATGGTATTGGAACATCAAGGCAGACAATGCAGCAATTGGTAAGCAATCAACTCCTATTATTATAATGCACTAGGAATAAGACTTATGTGAATAATATTTGTAAAACACAAGGAAGAGGTTGTATGCTCTAGGGCTTGCCTGCAGTGTCAGGGTTGTCAGATATTCCAGAAATACCACAGCCCTCAGACCCAACCTCCAGAGAGTGAAAACCCTCCTCTGGGATTTGCTCAACACTAGGATTACCACCCTTGTTCACTAAACGTAAATAAATATGCATGCTTTAGAATGATGATGTACTAACACAACACATAGAAGGTGCAACATGGTTAAAATGACTTAACAAGATTAATTAATTTGAATAAAACTTTCCTTCACTAAACAATTAGGTTAATTACCCACAAAACAATATTATTATTCGTATTAACAAGTTTAAGCATGAGCATAACATGAAATGATTAGGTTGCCAAGGAACAACAAAGGGATTAGTGTTTCAATGTCTACAATCAATTCCAAAATTGATAAAGCCATTTAGGGGTTTATAGAAATTATTTTAGTATTTTTATTAATCCATAAAAGGTATTTGAATTAAGTGAATAATTTATTTTGATCAAAATAGAGCCAAACTTTTTGTGGAGGTTTATTTAAGCATAAAAATCATATACAAAAAGTTTCATGATTTTAGGACATTTATTTTAGCCTATAAAAATCATGGAAGGTCCATTTAGTAATTAAAAGATATAATTTTTAACCATAGCAAAACTGTTGATATTGGCAAACTCATATTTTTCCATGATTAAGAACATGATAACAAGCTTACACAAAAATTTTCATAATTTTATTACCTTTAATTATTTTGTTATTAATTAATCAACTTTCATGATTTATTAGCATTTTCAGAAAAATGAAAAGATCAAAACCCCTTTCCTCACCCACTCTCTCTACCCTCTCTCACTGACAGATGGGCCTCCCGGGTTAGCGCACAGTTGAAAGGTCCTAATATGGCTAGAGGGGGACGAATAGCCTATTTGAAATTCTACAATTACACTAGAGCAATTTGATTAGTAAGACAGACGGCAAAATGCAAACTTGCTATAGCTCTACAAGGGTTGCAAGCCACCTACCCAACAATTCTAGTTACTATGATCACTAATCACACAAGAGGCTAAGTTGCAACTCACTAAGAGCTCTCAACAAGGCTACACTAAAGAGCTCCACTAGAAGAAAATAAACTACCAAGCAAGCTCTCAATTCTTGTTACACCAAAAAGCTTGCTACAACTAGTTTGCAAGGAATGTAAAGGGGTGAGTGAGGTGATTATACCACCGTGTCGAGGAATGAACCAATCATAATATGATGATAACCAATCACCGGGAGAAATCCAATCACACAAGAATGACACACGATTTTTCTCTCGAGGTTCACGTGCTTGCCAACATGCTAGTCCCTGTTGTGTCAACCAACACTTGGTGGTTCGATGGCTAATAGGTATCACACACCTAGCCCATCACAAGAGGCACTGCAAGAACCTACCCACAAGTGACGTAACTCAATGACACGAGCAATTTACTAGTGCTACCTTGCGGCTATTCGCCGGGGAAGGTGCAAGACCCCTCATAATCACCGGAGCCAGCCACGAACAACCACCAACATGTGCCGAAGGTCTTCCACTACTCCAAGCCATTTAGGTGGTAGCAACCACCAAGAGTAACAATAAATCTATAGCCACAATGATCTCTAAGTGCCACTAGATGCAATCACTCAAGCAAATGCACTAGGAATCACTCTCAATCTCACTATGATAGTGAATCAATGATGGAGATGAGTGGGAGGTATTTGCTTAGGCTCACAAGGATATCAAGTATTTCAAAGTGCTAAGAGAGTGAGCCCCAAGCCAGTACCTTATTATTTATAGAGCCCCAAGACTCAAAGAGTCATTGGGCACTCTCGGGTTGACCGAACGCACTGACCGGACGCACCCTAGCGTCTGATCGCCCTAGGTCATCCACGTATCCTCGTTCAAACCTTGCATGTTCATCTCCAATGGTCAAATCAGAGTTGCATGAAACATTAAGGATTGACTGGAAGCACTGCTCATGCCACTTGATGTGGGAACACGTGGCATCTGATCGTTTCCAGAGACGATCCAGATCTGAAAAACAATGACCGGACGCGTTAGGTCTTAGATGACCGAACATGCCGGTGAGTTCGGTTGCTCCAGCTAAACCGCGCGTGCACCACTGAATATTGATCGGATGCGAGAACAGTGTTCCCCGTGTGTCCGATCGCGCTTAGATCTCCAATGTCCGATCGACCGCCTGAGCACCTCCTTCTCTACGCTATCTGACCGGACGCACCCGGGGTGAGTCCGGTCACCCCGACACTAGAGTTCGGTCACTGCTATCTCCTCCATTTTCTTTTTCTAACTCGTCAACCGTTTGCCCTTGCTTCCAACTTGCTAACCACAAAGTATATAACTTCTGTGCACATGTGTTAGCATTTTTCAAAGCATTTTACAAGGTTCAAAGTTAGCACACTAGGTTCCTAAATGCAATGCATTAATATGTCACCTAGTGGCACTCAATAAACCGCTTAGCCAAAGATCTCCCTTCTTTAAAGTACGACTATTGATCCTAAATCACTCACACCTTCTATGGTGTCTTGAGTGCAAGCCAAAAATGGCTCCTATCATTATACCTTTGCCTTGAGTCCATTTTTTGTTTTTCTATTTCTTCTATTCCAAATGTAAAGCACTTGATCATCTCTTTTGTGGCCATCACCTTCACCATGGCCATCATCTAGCTTCACCACTTGGGTTAGACCACCTTAACTAATTCACACATTTAAATCAAAGGTTAGTGCTAGGTTTCATCAATTAACCAAAACCAAACTAGGGTTTTCAATCTCCCCTTTTTGGTAATTAATGACAACCCTTCACAAAGATATTCAATGAAATTTTCTTGGATTCATATTGCTTGCCCAAACATATTACCATGTGTAAAGGTTATGGACAAGTTTCATAAACCCAATTTGGTAGCATTAGCTCCCCCTACATTTGTGCTAAGAGTTTAGATTTGAAAGCTTGCACATATGCATAGATTAGAAAGTGTGGAGAAGTAATGGCTACCAAATGATGCTAAGGTGTAAAGAATGGACCTTTGAAGCGTGATACCAATCAGAGTTGCCATTTAAACACCATCCTTAGCACCATGGTTTGCTAGGTATTACTTTAAAACAAAAGACACTAGATAGCTCATGCGATCAACATTAGAAACAAGCCTCTAGCACCACTTGTAAAACCAATTCAAGTGTCTAGCTATCCTATGCATGATAGTTTTCATTACATCAATCATTTTCTACAATTTAGCATACATCACACAACCATGGATATGGAATTTAAAAATTTGTGCCATGCAAGCAAACATATGTAATGCACATACAAATGCATCAAACAAGTTTATGAGCTTGCTCCTACTACGTGTGTGCTTCAAATTTTAATTGATCCCCTTTCTTTCTCCTATCTTACTATCTTTGGGTTTCTCTCCCCCTTTCTTTGTGAATTACTTCTCCCCCTTTATCATCGATGACTACAAAAGGTGAGCTTAAATTTTAGATAGTTAGGGGTGAAACCATGTTAAGTGAGGATCATTTTCCTATATTTGGTTCAATCTAGAGCACTTGCAAAAGATATTTAACTTGGTTTGATCCGAGAACAAGCTTCTTCACACCTCCAAATAAGGGTTATCCTATACCATGTTAGGTCAAATACTTATAGCTCATTTTCTAGATCAAACTCTAGGTTCACAAGCTCACAAATATGTCATATGCTACCACTAGATTAATTCAAGCATGGAAACAATAGTGGTACCATACAAGCATCAAATTAATTTGATTTTCATGAAGGGCCTAAGACATATGAGAAATGACTAGATGCACTAAACAAGTCCTTAGCAAAGTGTGCATGACATGACATTCAATTTTACCTTGCTTTGCTCGAATGAGAGGCATGTCATTTAATGGGGGTGCATCAAAACATATTTGAGAAGTCAAGTATGTTCAATTCATTCCTTAGCATGCAAAACCTCTTCTCATCAAGTGGCTTGGTGAATATATCGGCAAGTTGATCATCGGTGCCCACACTCTCAATATAAATGTTCCCTTTTTGTTGGTGATCTCTTATGAAATGGTGGTGGACATCTATGTGCTTCGTTCTTGAATGTTGAAATGGATTGTTGGTAAGCTTCACCGCACTTTCATTGTCACATAGCAATAGCACTTGTTTGAATTTGATTCTAAAGTCACTCAAAGTTATCTTCATCCAAAGTAATTGAGCACAACAACTATTGACCGAAATGTACTCCACTTCGGCGGTTGAAAGTGCTACACTATTTTGCTTCTTTGATGACCAAGACACAAGTGATCTTCCCAATAGTTGACATGTGCCCAATGTGCTCTTTCTCTCAACTTTGCATCCTGCATAATTAGAGTCTGAATATCCAATCAACTCAAATCTTGCTCCTTTGGGATACCACAATCTAACATTTTGTGTATGCTTTAAGTACCTCAATGTTCTCTTGGTTGCCTTCAAATGACTCTCTTGGTGAGGCATGGAATCTAGCACACATGCATACACTAAACATCACATCTGGTCTTGATGCGGTCACATAAAGTAGGCTTCCAATTATTGACTGATACATCTTTTGATCCACCATGTTGCCACTAGCATCACTACCCAAGTTTTCATTTGTCCCCATTGTTATACTAATAGCTTTGCTCTCAACCATGCCAAACTTCTTGAACATGTCTTTGATGTACTTGCCTTGACTCATAAAAGTACCATTCTTCATTTGCTTGATTTGAAGTTCAAGGAAGTAACTAAGCTCTCCAATCATAGACATCTCAAACTCACTTGTCATCATCTTTCCAAACTCCTCACAAAAATCTTGATTGGTTGATCCAAAGATAATGTCATCAACATAGATTTACAATACAAACAAGTCATTGCCTAGCTTTTTGGTGAAGAGAGTGGTGTCAATCTTGCCCATCTTGAATCCTTTAGAGAGTAGAAAATCCATCAATCTCTCATACCATGCTCTAGATACTTGCTTTAATCCATACAAAGCCTTTCTCAACTTGTAGACATGGTTGGGTTTCTTCTCGTCTTCAAAACCGGGAGGTTGCTCAACATAGACAAGCACATTGATGTACCCATTGAGAAATACACTCTTCACATCCATTTAGTACAACTTGATGTTGTGGGCACAAGCATAGGATAACAAGATCCTAATTGCTTCCAATCTTGTAACCAGGGCATATGTTTCTTTAAAGTCAAGACCTTCAACTTGAGTATATTCTTGAGCCACTAATCTTGCTTTGTTCCTTACAACTATCCTATCTTGATCTTGCTTGTTTCTAAAGACCTATTTAGTTCTAATCACATTATGAACATTAGGCCTCTCAACTAACTCCCATACTTGAGTTCTACCGAAGTTGTTTAGTTCTTCATGTATGGCATTCACCCAATCAACATCTAACAAAGCTTTATCTATCTTCTTTGGTTTAATGGATGATAGAAATGAGAAGCGTTCACAAAATAATGTCAATCTTGATCTTGTTTGCACATCTTTTTGAGATGTCACCAATGATAGAATCTAAATGATTATCTCTTGCAACATTGGTTGGTTGGAGCACTTAAACTTGATTGCTTGCACTTGATTGCTCATTTGGTTGAGATGATGAACTAGCCATTTGTTGTTGATCTTGCACTTTGTCATCACTTGTACTAGCTTGATTTTGATCATGAGAACCACTAGCTTGCACATTTGAGTTAGAGAGCACTTGATTCTTGTCATCTTCAACATCTATCACTTCTGTAGGCCTTATGTCACCAATGTCCATTTTTTTTCATTGCATTGACCGATTGAGTGCCTCTCACATCATCTAGATTTTCATCTTCCTCTTGGGAACCGTTGGTTTCATCAAACTCTACATCGTGAACTTTCTCAAGAGTACCACTAGCGAAATTTCAAACTCTATAAGTTTTGCTAGTAGTTGAGTAACCAAATAAGAAACCTTCACCACATTTCTTCTCAAACTTGCTCAATTTTATGCCTTTCTTCAAGATGTAGCATTTGCAACTAAAAACCTAAAAATATGCAATGTTGGGCTTTCTATCATTTAAGAGTTCATATGTTGTCTTCTCCTTCAATGGGTGACAATAGAGTTGGTTTCTATAGTAGCAAGCCATGTTGATTCCTTTGGCCCTAAAGGAATGACTAACATTGTACTCGCTCAACATTGATCTTGCCATGTCAATCAAAGTTCTATTCTTCCTCTCAACTAGGCCATTTGATTGTGGAGTGTACTTGACCGAAAATTGATGTCTAATCCCAAATTCATCACATAAATCATCAACTCTTGTGTTCTTGAATTCACTTCCATTATCACTTCTCACTTTTTTGATGGTTGTTTCAAACTCATTGTGGATTCTCTTGATGAACATCTTGAAGGTAGCAAACACATCACTCTTGTTAACAAGAAAGAACACCCACGTATATCAAGTGAAATCATCTACAATCATAAATCCATATTTGTTTCCACCAATGCTAGTGTAAGTGGTTGGTCCAAATAAGTCCATGTGCAACAACTCAAATGCCTTAGATATGCTCATCATGCTCTTTTTAGGATGTGTATTTCTAACTTGCTTTTCGGCTTGACATGCACTACATAGCTTATCCTTCTCAAATGTGACATCCTTCAAACCTCTAACTAGATCGTGCTTAATCAACTTGTTCGATTGTTTCATTCCAACATGACTAAGCCTTCTATGCCATAACCAACCTATGCTAGACTTAGTGAGTAAACATGTTGATAATTGAGCTTCTATAGCATTGAAATCAACCAAGTATAGATTCTCATATCAAATCCTTTGTATATCAAGTTAGAGAAGCTATAAAAGAAGATCAATTCTCTTTAGGTACCCAAACTTGCTTGGGTCCTTGAAGGTTAGTTACCAAGGACTTTGGTACCCAAATAGCCTTCTTCTTTAGGCCCACAATTGGTGTACCAATGAACTTAGCCTTTACACCATTAGCACCCTTAACAAGCATATAATAAGAATAAAATCTAATTGAGAATATATTAAGTTGCTTGTTCTTGTTAGTCTTGCAATATTGCTCTATATGCCCAACTTACTTCCATCGATTGCAAAACCAACCATTGCCCTTCACAAAGCTAGCTTTAGGAGTGACAAAGGTCGCCTTTCCTTTCTTGGAGGTATAGCCTAATCCCTCTTTATTAAGAGAAAACATTTGGCTACCCAAGTACTTTAGCAAGTGGGCATCTCCACCATAGGCATTGCCTAAGGTACGAGTGAGCTCATTCACCTCCTTCTTGAGGGTCTCATTTTATATCATTAGTGAGGCACCACTAGTGAAACCATCATTCAAAGGTGAAGTAGAAGTGGAAGTGCTACAAGAAGGGTTAGTTGGAGGAACAACAATGGGCTTATAAAAAGATTTATTAAGAATATCACATGTTAGTCTCACATCACAAGACACAATCACTTGCTCCTTCTTAGCTTCCTCTTTCTTGACTTGCTGGAGGAGAGAGCAGTGAGCTCTTTCAAGCTTAGTGTGAGCATTGCCAAGCTCCTCATTGTCTTCTCTTAGACTCTCATGAGAAACATTGAGCTCATCAAAGGATCGCTTGAGAGCTTTGAGCTCTTTTCACAATTCTTTACACTCCTTTCTCTTCATCTCAAGATATGTGTGGGCATTCTCCAATATGTCCATGAGAGCTTCCTTGGAGTCCTCCTCATCATCATCATAGTTGTTATCACTCCTACAATCATCACTTTCACAAGCATCATCATCACTTTCATCATATTTTACCTTAGTGGTCTTTGTCATGAGGCATGTTGATGAAGAAGATGGAAGGCTTGTTGTTGATGGTATTCTTGCAAGTGCTTTCTTCTTGGATTTCTTGTCATCATCACTTAAGTCATCATCCTTCGAAGAAGCATCACTATCCTATGTCACCACATGGCCACCGCCCTTTTTCTTCCTTTAGAAGGTCATCTTTTTCTCCTTCTCTTTCTTCTCCTTCTTCTCCTTCTTTTGCTTCTTCTTCTCATCCTCATCATTGTCACTATTGTATGGACAATCCACTACAACATGGCCCGAGCTCTTGCAATTGTAGCATCTTCTCACATATTCTTTGCTCTTGTTGTTGTCTCTTCTCTTTCTTACACCATAGCCCTTCTTCTTCATGAATCTTCCAAACTTGGGCAAAAAGAGAGCCATGGTTTTATCATCAATGTCATTAGCATCTTCATCATCATTTGATTCTTTCTTGGACTTGCCCTTGTTCTTGGATGATGAGCTAGACTTGAATGCTACACTCTTCTTCTTCTTGTCTTCATCTTCTTTCTTCTCATCCTTGTCAACCCCCTCCCTTTCCACATGGTATGTCTCTTGTGTCATGACATCACCTAATACTTGGTTAGGGGTAAGCTCCTTCAATACTCCTCTTATGATGAGCAATTTCAACATCTCAAATCTTGGAGGTAAGCACATCAGGAACTGATGAGACACATCATCATCATCTTTGATCTTTTCTCCCAAGGCCTTCAAGTCATTGACAATTACTTGCAACCAATGGAACATCTCCGGAATGCTCTCATCATCCTTCATCTTGAAGCTTGTCAACATGTCCTTGAGGATGTATAGCTTGGCACTCTTGACCACCAGTGTGCCCTCATAGGTCTCCTCCAATCTCTTTCACACCTCACTAGCTATATCAAGATCCTTGATTTGCTCAAATACCTTTGAATCAATGGCATTGTAGATGGTGTTAAGAGCCATTGTATTGCATTGCTTGTTTACCTTGTCTTGGTTGGTGAGATTGTTGGGATCAATAATAGCATAGTCATTCTCGGTCACACCCCACACTTGATCATTGATTGAACCAAGATACATCTTTCTCTTTCTCTTCCAGTAATCATAGCATGTGCCATCAAAGAATGGTGGATTGCCTACCACATGGTTGAACACAACTTGAGCCATCTTTTGACACCGAGGTTGTTAAGCCTTCAATCAAATAGTGACCACGACTTCAATACCACTTAAAAGGTCCTAATATGGCTAGAGGGGGGTGAATAGCCTATTTGAAATTCTACAATTACACTAGAGAAATTTGAGTAGTAAGACAAACGCCAAAATGCAAACTTGCTCTAGCTCTACAAGAGTTGTAAGCCACCTACCCAATAATTCTAGTTGCTATGATCACTAATCACATAAGAGGCTAAGTCGCTACTCACTAAGAGCTCTCAACAAGGCTACACTAAAGAGTTCCACTAGAAGAAACTAAACTACCAAGCAAGCTCTCAATTCTAGTTACACTAAAGAGCTTGCTACAACTAGTTTGTAAGGAATGTAAAGGGGTGAGTGAGGTGATTATACCGCCATATTGAGGAATGAACCAATCACAATATGATGACAACCAATCACTGGGAGAAATCTAATCACACAAGAATGACACATAATTTTTCTCCCAAGGTTCACGTGCTTGCTGGCATGCTAGTCCCCGTTATGTCGACCAACACTTGGTGGTTCAGTGGCTAATAGGTATCACACACCTATCCCACCACAAGAGGCGCTACAAGAACCTACCCACAAGTGAGGTAACTCAATGACATGAGCAATTTACTAGAGCTACCTTGCGGCTGTTCACCGGGGAAGGTGCAAGACCCCTCACAATCACCGGAGCCGGCCACGAACAATCACCAACACATGCTGAAGCTCCTTCGCTACAATAAGCCATCTAGGTGGTGGCAACCACCAAGAATAATAAGAAATCTGCAGCCACAACGATCTCCAAGTGCCCCTAGATGCAATCACTCAAGCAAATACACTAGGAATCACTCTCAATCTCACTATGATAGTGAATCAATGGGAGATGAGTGGAAGGTGTTTGCTTAGGGTCACAAGGATGTCAAGTATGTCAAAGTGCCAAGAAAGTGAGCCCAAGCTGGTACCTTCTTATTTATCGAGCCCCAACACTCAAAGAGCCATTGGGCACTCTCGGGCCAACCGGACTCACTGACCGGACGCACCCTAGTGTTCGGTCACCCTCGGTCGTCCACATGTCCTTGTTCAAACCTCGCTCGTTCATCTCCAATGGTCAAGTCACAGCCGTGTGAAATGTTAATGATTGACCGAACACGCTGCTCATGCCACTTGACGTGGGAACACGCAACGTCCCATCGTTTCCAGAGATGATCTAGAGCCAAAAAACAATGACTGGACGCGTCAGGTCTTAGATGACCAGACACGCTGGTGAGTCCAGTCGCTCTAGCTAAACTGAGCGTGTGCCACTGAGTATTGACTAGACGTGGGGATAGTGTTCCCCATGCATTCGGTCACGCTTAGTTCTCTAGCGTTCGATCAATCGCTCGAGCGCCTCTTTCTCCACGTTGTCTGACTAGATGTGCCCGGGGTGAGTCTGGTCACCCCAGCACCAGAGTCCGGTCACTGCTATCTCCTCCTTTTTCTTTTTCTAATTCCTGAACCACTTTGCCTTTGCTTCCAACTTGCTAACCACAAAGTGTAGAACTTATGTGCACATATGTTAGCATTTTTAAAGCATTTTACAAGGGTCAAAGTCAGCACACTAGGTTCCTAAATGCAATGCATGAATCATGTCACCTAGTGGCACTCGATAAACTGCCTAGCCAAAGATCTCCCCTCTTTATAGTACGGCTATCGATCCTAAATCACTCACACCTTCCATGGTGTCTTGAGTGCAAACCAAAACTGGCTCCTATCATTATACCTTTGCTTTGAGCCAATTTTTATTTTTCTCTTTCTTCTTTTCCAAATGTGAAGCACTTGATCATCTCTTTTGTGGCCATCACCTTCACCATGGCCATCATCTAGCTTCACCACTTGGGTTGGACCACCTTATCTAATTCACACACTTAGATCAAAGGTTAGTCCTAGGTTTCATCAATTAACCAAAATCAAACTAGGGTTTTCAATAGTGCGCTCATGTTGACCATGGGGTGCGTGGTCGTTGACCGGTGGGTGCTCGCCGACGGTGAGCTCATCAGCGACAAGATCTGCTCTGGTGCACTCCGCTCACCCTTGCGCATCTCTTGGTGGTACTGGTTTATCGTCTAGTGCTCAACGGCGAGCACGGCGGCAGGTCCAACGGGTCAGCGGCGCTCCGGTGCGGCGGTGATGATCGACGACAATGACTCCGGTGGCAACAACTAGCTACCCTAACGCGTTCCTCTCGATCTCCTAAACATTCTCATGGTGATGGTTGATCGGTTTAGACATGGCAAGATGCCCGCCGGTGACCATGGTGGCACGGCGGAGCTCCAACGAGGTGGCTACACGCAACGATGAGCTCTTCGACTATGCGAGCTACTCATACACCTTCCTCTCTCCCATGTGAACCTAACCACAAGGTTGGTCAGGTGAATTAACGCTTTCAGCACGACTGCCTGCGACCACGGCGACCTAGCGACACTCCGACAAGGCGGAGGTGACCATCGGCAAGGTCACCGGCGACACAAAGCTAACCAACACACTCAGGGTGCTCAAGCAAACATGCCCAAGGGGTTTGTTGGGCATGTATGACCTAGCTACTCACGCGACCATGACCGCGACAGCTCGGCAAAGCAGGGCATGCTGGCGCGGGAGCGCTTTGTCCACTATGGCCTGGTAGAAGTTAAACGGATAGCGTAGTTAGCACCAGGAGGTCACCACAACTCTGAAACGGTAGCTGGTTGAGACAAAGATGTGACAGAGCTAGGTGGTTAGCGTTGAGGATGACGGTGGTGGCACAGATCACGGACACGGTGGTGTTCCGGCTCGTCTAGGGCTCCACTATGAAAATCAGAAGGCCAGTGAGCAACTGGGTGACAAGAGGAAGTGAAAACATGAAATGGCTAAGACAGAGGTATGCCATAGGGCTAGCCACGGTGAGGGGCTCACGACGATGCTCTGCTCGACGCCGGGGAAGACGACGACGTCAAGGTGATTCCGGCGACTAGAGATGGCGCTGGTTGGCTCAAGCGATGTGCGAGGTGGTGGCGAAGCGGTGGGCGAGGTGAATTGCGAGGAGGTGGAGCGGTGGTGGCGAAATCGATCGGCGAACGGAGGGCTCGACGGTGGCGGCGGGAAAGGAGAAGATGAGCTCGACGACCGACTCGTTGACTTCAGGATGTTGGCGCGGCTTTTGGGCGTCCAGCTCCTGCTTGCAAACCGATTGCTAAAGCAGCTGCGCGTTGCACCTGTGTTAGGTGGTACAAAGCGGTTAGCGGTGGTAGCAAGTAGGCAGCTCACCGGCGTGCACTGTAGCAGCCTGACAGAGCTTCTTCTTCCTCTTTTTTCTCCCAATTCCAAACATGAACTCGAGGAGCTCCAAGAATAAAAGTTGTTCATCATACTTCGATCTTCAACTTTGCTTTAAGAATCCCCTCTCAATTCTAACTGGATTCGAAGATCTAGGCTAGAGAAGAGAGGGAGATTGAAACTGTAAACCTCAACTTTCAGTTAAAGTTAGGGTTTAGGAAAACAATTAAGTTTGTCATTTTTGGTGAATTAATTGGTGATTAATTAGTGAGCAAACAAATCAACCAATAGCATCATTGTGAAGTACAAACTTTATACTTCAAAATGGTGCCATTGCTTGAACAAGTTTATTTATGAAATTCATTTTAATAATTTGCCCAAAACTAAATCCAATGCTGCAATCCAGTCACTTAGCCAAAATGACTAAGTGTTGAAATTCAAGTTTGAATTGAAATTTGAGGCTCCAATTTTAAGGGTTTGGACTTGAATTCATACTCCGTACTTGACACTAGTGTAAAGCACCTACTTTACACCTCAAAGTTTATTAGAGCATAATTTCCAGTATTTTAGTGAAATTCAAAAATAGAAGGTCACAAATACCTTAAAAGAGTTTTTGGTTTAAGCTCAACACATCACATATGCATTGCATTACTAGCAAGTAAATATTAATTTTAGTGAATGCAAAGCATGGTTAGCTACTATAGATGCTTAACATGCATAATGATGACATGATCAAGTTTTAGTGTTGCTTAACACCAGGGGTGTTACACAAGCGTGGCAACACCGTGCATGGTTTCTAGTGTATACGATATATACAACTTGCTGGGGTGCCTATAATTCACCGTGGGACATTTTTGGGTGTCAACAAAATGATTAAATTAATAAAATAAAATATATAAAGTAGTATTTGTAGCCTCCTTGCTAGATTCCAATGGAGACATCTCTACCCAATGCCAAAGCATAAGCAACGCGTGGTAATCATCTCAGGCTTATCGGCCACGGGGCAGCCGATAGGGCTAATCAGCCCTACCAGTGCTGATATGTCTGTCGGCCCGAAAAGGTTTGACGTGGCATGCTTAGATTTACATGCCAGCATTAATCAGCACCCAAAACGCCAATATGAACCAGTCGGCAACTCAATAGCCGATAAGTCCCTAGTCGGCTTCCTGATGGCCGATGGACACTTATTTTTACAATTTTTATATAACAGTATCTAGGTTTGCTATTATTTATTCAAATCATATTATTTCAAAAAAAGTCCAAAAAACTCATGAAAACCTTTCGGTAAGACCCATCAGAGATGAGCACAACGGGGTTGCTTTAAGATCGACAAGACCACTTAGAATGCCAACGAATTTCGTCGAGAGACACTGGACAACAGAAGGTTGGAAGAGCTAAAGGCAAAAGAAAGTAGAAATAGATTGCTTTTAGTTGAATGTGTATTGGGATATCTGAGTCATCCATGATCCTATAGGGTAGTCTTATCTCAATAGGAAATATTTCCAAAATATGATTTGCATGTTTCCCCCCAGATTGGAGGAGTTTGGATTGAAAACTTCGGTTGAATTGAGCTCAGATAGCTTGACCGAAGCCCATAGAAATTGGACTGGGCCGGTTTACTGGATTTTGCCCATTTTATCCAATTTTGGCCAAGTTTGATTATTTTCACTTGTACAAAATTAGTAATATTAAAACTAATAATTAGTCATCACAAAAAATAACTTTTAAATAGTTTCATCATCTCCATATTTTTTTCCATAGATAGGGATAACAATGGGATATTCCATGATATGAAATCAGATAGAAAATGATAACGAAAAGCGGATTAAAATACATCTATTTAGTATCCATATCAGAAGTGATGCAAATACAGACATCTATATACAAGTCTTATTAAATATCAATCGTAACAAAATGAATACAGATATCCCTGAAGCGCCCGTCTCTTATAATGTTATATGTTTCACATTTTTTTGCGCCGAAAGAAGAATTATATTAGATAATAGCTAGGTACATCAACACTTTACAATCACTCTGGATTACACCACAAATATCCATAAACTGATTTTCATCTAAATTGTACCTGCGCTGTAAAAATCTCCAGATCTCAAAACCAAACCTATACGACGCTTTGTAGTATGGATAACCGCATAGACAAACACTCGGCAAAAGGTCTGAGAACGACGACCAACATTCTTACAGGCAGAGTTGAGAAACTTCTTCTTTCTAGTATCTTCCTTCTTCTTTTTTCTGCCATCGAAGAACGAGGAAGACTGATCTGAAACTTATTCTCCCATAAAACGAAGAAGAGACTAGAGAAAATTATTCCACTTGTGCATGATCAGTGAAGCTTGTCTTGTAACTTCTGAAATTCGTATTAGCATATCAACAAACTTCTTCTATTGAACCTGTAGATTTCAGAGGAACTAGTGAGCCCCCCGCACATTGCCGCGGGTGGTAGGAAGAAGTGTAATCGGAGTTGATAGTATGTTATTTGGATATACTCCTGTATTTATCATATTTTTTTATTAAGATATTAAAACACCCAGTATCATAAAGTAAACATGATTACACCTTATCAAATCCAGGCAGCATAGGAAAGAAGCTCCAGCAAATACCAGCAGTAAGTCAATTAGTCAATATCAAATAGAGTGGTAAGAAACGTGAGAAGAAAAGCCAATGGGCTGGAGGCACTGGTGTAACCCGCATAATGATGTAACAAAAGCAAATGGGCTGGACACACCTGGTGTAACCCGCATAGTTGTATTATCCTAAAGGGGGAACCTCAGAACCTTTAGTGCTACCAAACCTTTTGATATGAAGGGCATGATTACTCAACGTATCCAGCTAGATCTATACTTCTATAGTGTTTCTGGTGAACTATACAATATAATTAGAATGGCAAAAGGAGGGCTAAAAGATTGTGACGCAAGAGAAAGACGGGAAGGTCCTTGTTCATGTGGTAGGCTGTTGTCCACTGTGGAATCTACGGAAAAAAAGATTTGCAGTCAATGTAGCTAATATCTTTAGATATGTGATGGATACATAAAATTGATAATTTTTGTAAAGAGGTTAAGAATTTGCTATAGATTGTGCCGAAAGGAAGGTCCAATATAGCAAGGGACCAGCAGAGTCCTAAGCAAATTAGCGAACTAAAAGTGTGATGACATGAAGATTCATGTGTGCAGCATAGTAAAGATGGTGGCTAAGAAGAGGTGTCACGTTTTAGTTTGCATGGCAGTAACTGTGGTAAAAAATACGCAATATACTGTGGCTATTATGATTTTCCGTAACTCGATGCGTGCATGCTGTAAAATAAGTCCATCGTTGGATGGCAAAAGTGAGAAGTGGAAACCATTGTTGAATTATGAACTTCATTGCTATCAGTAAGGTTTCACTAGTTCATCCTAGGATTATCAGGAACTGGATTAGATATGTTCAGCCATAACATTGTTATGGAATTTAAAGTCCAATGTCTGATGGACAAAGATGTTTAATAGCTGGTCTGTTTAACTGAATATTTGGTAATTAGTTTGAACCATGGATGCATTGATATAAAACATAGCTGTACAGTTTTGCTATTACTATTGATGCGATATATGATGAACATGCATGTTCTATTTCGGTTTTGGTACTGCTCGGTTATGCTTCTTCCTATGGCTGTGGCTGTAGCTGCTCCATGTACATCACTATATATGTGCTAGTTTGTTCTACAGTGATCTGCAGCAACAGTTGTAGCAGCAACGCTAGAAACGAGTGCAGCAGAGCAGACTGTAGCTATTATGGTACTACTGCTATTATGTGTCTAGTATTAAGCTGATAGACCTGACTGTATGATAGCAGATATATTAGGAAGAATACTATGCAAGCTATGTCAAGCGAGGCATAGGGTATGTAACATAAATACCTTGGAGTAGAACTAACATCGCCGGGTTGATATGTCCTGGAAAATTTCATTGTACACTATGTTTTGCACCTTTGCTTCAAGTCCAGGTGGGTTGTTTTCAATGAGCACCCGAAGTCCTTTTGGTGATGTAACACGGGACAAAGCCACATAGAGTTGGCCATGGGAGAATACCTGACCTGGCAAGTAGACACCAACTTTACCTAGTGTCTGTCCTTGGCTCTTGTTTATTGTCATGGCATACGAAACACGAACTAGGAATTGATGTCGTTTAATCTTGAAAGGCCATTTTGGAGCAGTAGAGACCGAAATTTTCCTTGGAATATAAGCCTTGGATCCTATAGCCTTTCCTGTGATTATTTGTGCTTCAATAATACGATGAGTTAGTTGTGTGACAATAAGCCTTGTTCCGTTGCATAAGCCTTTTGACGGATCCAAGTTTCTAAGGAGCATTATTGGCACTCCAACTTTAAGTCGCAGATGATGATCCAGAAGACCACTCATGGAAATTGTGTTGAGAAATTCAGTAGGGTAAAGGGACTCAACAGTGCAATAGTTAGCAAATTGTCGATGCTATCACAACTGTAGTAAGACATTTCCTCGGTGACAATTTGGCTAATGATCTGTGCCTTTATTGTGGCAGCGACCTCATTTGTTGGTGCCAAAATCGCTCTTTCACATAGATAATTTGGTGTTGCACATGTATATGGCCCTGGTCCATAGACAAAAGAGATTAAACCTGTTAGATTCCTTTGTTCCACAGGTAGCATGAGGTATTCAGGGATTTCAATCCAAGCAATATCTGGATTGTCAGTGGTGGTGCAGCCTGGGACAACACCATCACCAACAGAGAGAAGCCCGTGGCCAAACTGCTGAAGCTCGAATTTGTCGGAGTCCGGTAGAGTTGGACATTGTAGCCTCATATTTTCAGTCAATTCAAGAAGCACGCAGTTGTGCCATAAATAGGAGTGGGTGATGGAAGCATTAAGTATCTGTTCTTTCTTCCCATTTGGGATGACAGGAAGAGTTTACCGAAAATCACCACCTAGAACAACTGTTATACCTCCAAAATATTTGTCTTAAGAGTACGATCAAGTGCCTCAAACAAATGCTTATGATTCACAGGTGCCTCATCCCATATTATGAGTGACGTCTGTTCAATGAGCGCAGATAGCTTGGTGTTTTTCTTGATGGCACACATGAAGTGCTCTTGGACGTCTAAAGGAATCCTAAACCGTGAGTGTGGCGTACGGCCACCAGGCAGTAATAAAGCTGCTATACCTGAAGATGCAACTGCTAAAGCAATTTTGCCTCGGGCTCTTATATTATTGAGCAAAATAGTCCACAGAAATGCTTTCCCGGTTCCTCCAAACCCAAAAACAAAGAAAGTCTGACCATAATTGTTTTGGACTGATTGATCTATGATATGATAAATTGTTTTATGGGTATCGTTTAGTTTGCTGAGCTGTTCTGTCGCCTTTTGCAGTTTATCATCAGAGGCATAAGTAAGGTCATCCAATATAAGATTGTTCTCGAGTATCGAGGAAGCATGATGATCTGGCTGTGGTAAGCCAAAATGACCCAATGCATGTCCTATATTGTTGAGCAACCTTTGTAACTCTAGCAGGACATAAGACTTAATATGCAGCTCAATTTGTGGTAGGGAAATGCCTGCTGTTAGCTGACTGGTGTCATACCTTATATCATCTCCCATTGCGTGTATGTGGTCATCAAATAGCTTGGTTGGATTTTCTACATGGCAAAATAAAAGTAGTGTAACAAGCAACTGTCTTAACTGATATGGAAGTGCCCAACGTGCTACATCTGCCATAGCATGGGACCACTCATGATCATCACCTAGCAATCCCAATGTGTCGCATGCATCACGAAATGTTTGGTATCGGGTACCACCAACAGTTTGTATCTCAGAATAGGATCTTGCTCCCTTTACTATATGTAGTAACATACGCAAGTAGAAGCCATCTCCTTGGTTAGGTCCAACATTAGCTATTCGACCAACCTTGATACGATTATTCTAACATGGAGCCTAGAAATTGCCATTAGCATCCCAAGTGAAGTGCTCAAGGAAGTCAGCATAGGTGTGTTGGCGAGCCTCTAGATACAATTTGTTAGCATCGAACCATGTTGTCAATTTGGTAATAGTGTTACATGGGTCTTCAATTATTTGGTCAAGATAGTCATCTTCAGTTATTAGAATGTTGTTTTCCAAGGGAAGGTGGCAAGGAAGACGTTCCACAAGTGGATTAGTGTGGTGGATATCAAACTGGAGTAGTCGCCATGCTACCTCACTGGAGTAGTCGCCATGCTATCTCGTCACCCTAGCCACCAGAATGATCATTGCCAGACCATTTCCTTTTAATTCCAACCTTAGAACAATCTGGCCCTTTGTTTGTATACTTGAAAAGGTACTTCTCCATGCCATTACGGTTAACATTTTCCACATTTATGTGTGCTTGGTATTTTACCAGTAAGTCAACATTGTGAGGTACGACAAACTGGTTGTCAACCTCAATATTATTTCTAGCAGTGGTAATACCATTTTTTGGCCGAGCATATTGCACATGGCCATTTGATAACTGTAGTGTTGTCTAAGAAATCCTTGGGATAGAACTTGGTACATTTTCCATCAGCCATGCAAGAAGAAGATGGATTTAGAGCCCCACATGGACCATGTATCATAAACCTTGAGACAACCTCATGGCTTGTAGGGTCAACAGATGGGTTTGGCAACTGAGCAGATATAAAGGAATCTATCTGTTCAGAGGTTTATCCTTCTGAAGCCATAATATTAGATGCACATGTGGAAGGCCCCGCTTCTGAAATTCAATCGTGTAGACCACTGCATGAAAGCAGAGAATTAATGAGACTTATGAGATTTTGTATACAGGAATGTGAGATGGAAAGAAGACTGAAGACACACCTCCTAGTATTGGTCCAAAAAAATTATGCTTTGTGATATCATCCATGAACAGCCTGAGCTTCATGCTAAAAACACGATCCACGATATCAGGTCAATCAGATGGGTGCTGACCTGCTATGGATGCTAGAGCTTGCTCTATGTCAGGCCAAGAAGCATTACATGTGAAAGTGATAAAAAGATCTGGACATCCAAATCTCCGACAAAGGGCCACACAATCCTGATAATTCTGATAATAATAGCGCAGACTTCCTGTAAACGTGGATGGCCGAATACATCCTTGTCCTATAGATGACGCCTGGGTAATACCACTATTGACTGCCTGAAGCAAAGACTTGTACTGAGCAGTTCTATACTTGAGCTAGAATGATTCTTTCCTGTAATGCCTTAGGCGTTTATCCTCAACGCAGCAGTAGGCATCAACAATATATGCCTATGTTAGCCTTCGACACCGCAAGGGTGTATTGAAGTCATCATCTCTATCATGTAATCTGTAGACAAAGTATTCTAGAATGGTTACACTATCACGTTTGATAGCTCTTGCTCGACCATATTGTCGATACTTGAGATCTTCATGGAAGTCATCCTCACCATAGGGAAACAATAGTGGATACTGCATAGCCATAAACTTTCGGTGTGATTCATATACCTTCTGTAGGTGGGATGCATGGTCCTGGACTACTAAATCACGACCATCATCAGTTGTCCCCAAATCGTTGACAACCAACCCAATGACTTCCGATGCAACCAGGGCACTATAGACACTACCATGTTGCTTGGGAACAACAAATAGCTGTATAGAATAATGATCATCTGCCTGATCAGATAATCTATCACGGGCAGTTCAAAAGACCTGCACAATTGGGTTGTGTGTGTCCAACATGTGCATCAAAGACTCAACAATGGCCTCATTTGGCCTGAAAGTCCTCTCGGCATGAGTACCTATTGCCATTCTATTTTTCACTTCATTGTCAGTGTCAAAAATATATAACTAGCAGTATTCTGGTTTTGCATTAGACTGCGGTACTAATGATCCAATCCAATGGCATAGTTGGCCACTGATTTTGAAGACATAAGGATCCCGACCATCATTGATGGAGTTGATGACATTGACACCCATAGATGTGATAGCAAACATAGAATTGTACTGCCTTATATTGTCATAAAAGTGTGTGGACAATGTATGATCCACTCCGGTTAAAAGACTAAGGAGTGATTCTGGTGGAGGTTTGTAGGAAGGTAGCAGTATCCTTCCACCTTTGCAACATGTATTATATACAGGCAAAGCCAAAGTTCCTACCCCATGCACACGCTCTTCAGACCAGAAGCGAGCACCACAATAAATGCAAGCATGGCGTGCCATCTGAGATAATGAGGCGAGGAAATAGTACCTAGAAATTGGCAAAGCAAAATAGGATGGGATAAGCCAACCTACATTGCGTGGATAAAACAGATAGATGGGAGGCAATGGTGATAAATGTGTAATATAAATAGGTGCTGTCATTTTTTACCAAACTGCACATCAGACACTCATGTTGAGTATATGAGAAGGGCTATTGTCGATGCTCTTTGCCATGATTATAGGCACATTTTTCACCATGATCATATAGCAGTGTTTTTTTCACCAGGACTGCTATAGTATCATGCACTGGACAATGGGTATGATGTTAATCTGTAATCGAAGTATGGACTAAAGTCCTACTGGACAAACAGAAGAGAAACGTGGGCCCCCGAAAATATTAGTGCAAACAAACTTACGACAATGTCGATTTGCTGGTGCAGGTGCAAGATTTGCTTGCAATACATGTTGTCGTCCTTTGTGTACAACGGTTGAAGAGCTGCATCGTCGGACATGGGAAGATGAATGAGAAGACCCCGCATCATGCTCTGTAATGTGATATACATACATTTAACCTGTAAAAGGAGCGACAGCTCCTCCAAAGGAAGCAGCCGCCACGTCACTCTAATTTTTTTCGTCCGTCGGATCTTCGAATCGATGGCCCAAATCTCTTGAAGCCGATTATCGTTCAGATCAGCTTCCCATCGTCCTCTCCAGCTTCTTCGATTTTTTCACGCTCTTATTTACCTTCTACGGCTTCTTCTCAGAATCCAGCGAAACGAATATAATACCCAGCTTCTGGTTTCCCTTACCTAAACTTCTGCTTCTCCTTCCCCTTCCTCGCTCTCTCTCTCTCGTCCGCTCCCTCCCTCTCCTCATCTCTCCCGACACGTGGCCAGGGTGGCCACCGGCGCCAGCGGCACGGCGCGGCTGCGGCAGCCCTCGTCCTCCTCCTCCACCTCCCCATGTGTCGGCCTGCCAAGCGCCGCCGCCTCACCGCGCTGCCGGGCTGTGCCACCGCTCCCCGGCCTCTACCGCTGCACCGCGTGTCGCCGCCGGCGGTGGCTATCCCCGGTCATGGCGCAGCTTCACCGGGCCCTGCCGGTGGCCGGCCGCCAGCGTGGCTGCCCCCCGGCGCCGCATCCTTCTCTAGCCCGCGTCCATTCTTGTGCTACAGCAAACCCTAGGTCGGGAGCGCCCAGCGCCGAACCCGCCCCCGACTCCTCTCTCTCTCTCTCTGGCACGCCGAACCCGCCCCCGGCTCCTTTCTCTCTCTCCCTCTGGCATGTACAGCCAGATGAGGTGCTCCTATGGCTATATTTCAATTTTGTGCCTTCGTATTTTTTAGACGTACCTCGATTTGTTTATTGCAGGTTCCTGATTTGGTACGCTCTGTCAAGCATGGCCAGTCGACAAGAGGTTCGTGTATTCATGCATCCTTCTGGGATAAGATTCAACTATGTTCAGAACCTTTGTTACATGGCTGCTATTTTTTTTGTGCATACTAATGCTGCTTTGGTTGCCTGCGAAATTATTTGTCTGTCAACTAATGCCGCTTTCAACTAATGCCTGTGAAATTGCACGCTCTTCATCCTTTGCCAGTATATGAATATATGATTCAACTGATGGGGAGTGTTCTATGAGTCACCTTATTGACTCTCTGTTTGCATCTTAGCAACTAAGATGTGTTCATATGTGCTATTTAATCTATTGATTCCAAATTTATAGGGTCATCTTCTGCATGGGTTCAGCGCCGAGACTCCGTTCCATTGCCGCTTCACATATTCTGCTGCTTAGGTAAGTTTGCTTGTTTTGCAGCCTACCTCCCAGCTATGGTTATTTCCTTTGTCATGAACTGTTTACAATTGATGATTGATCTCAATAGCTATCCTTTGTGGTTGATGATTGATCTCAAACGCAAGTGTATGTATCCTTGGTCCTGTCCTGTTTATAGTCGATGATTGATCTCCATTGCAAGTGTGGCTAAAGCTGGCCTCTGCTCTCTCTTTTTGAACACATCCTTGTTTACCAGAAATTACAGGGACAAAATAAACAATCCCAACAAGCTTCCTTTGACAAAAAAAACTTTCACTCTAATTTTTTCTTGGTTTCCTATGGAAAAATTCCCCCAAATCGTGTGTCTGTTTATTTCAGGCTAATTGATAGTCCGTTTCTTTCATAGTAATTGATAGGGTGGTTTACATCGGCTATCTGCCTCTACTGTGTTGCGCCTGTTCCTTCCATCCCATTCAGTTGAAGGTGTTTTCTTTTCTTTCCCCTTTGGGTACTCCATCATGTGCTTTCTAGAGTACTCCAGGGTTTAGAGTCTCATAGTTGCATTTCCTTCTATAATGGATCATGTCTAACATTTATAGGGCCGCCCTTTGGGTCTGTGCAGCGCCCACACTCTGTTCGATTGCAGCTTCACACATTCTACTGTGTATGTAAGTTTAATAGCAATATGATAGGATCCCCTGCAGTAGTCTTTTTTCTTATATGTTGGTGATTTTCAACCTGTAAAGGAAGGGGCACGCTAATTTATTTTATGAAAAATAATGCCTGCAGACCTTCTTTTTTTGCCACTCATGCAGCTTCGCAATGATACATTCCCAGTGCTTGTTGGACCAGTCTCATACTTGCTCCTCTCTAAACCTGCCAAGTGCCATGGGTGTTCACAGATCTTTCTCTCTTCTTTCACTTCTTGGTAGTATTTTTCCTATCTACAAGTAAGCATACACACAAAGCAGCCAACATTAATATTCACCAAATACATGAAGGCCACCTGTGGACCACATTAGTTATTTCGTTTTGCTGTAGTTCTGTCCTTGAAAGTTATGTAAAAATCGCTTGCTTGGAGCTAATAGTTTAGCCTCTCCTGTCCCCCAAAGTATCGTATGAAACTCAGACGGGATGGCAGGCCACCGAGTTTCACGTTGTTGTTTAAAATTTTTACCTCATTCCCATAGGGAAAACGAGATTTTTTTACATGGAACTCATACTTTTTTTGCGAGCATGGCATTCATACATTAGATAAAATTAACCATCACAGCTCAGGCCATGATAACCTTGAATCTTTTGTTCTATTTTTTACCTATACCAATCAATTCCTGAAGTACAAGCAAGGTACGGTATGATACTCTTCACCTAGCAGCAACTAATTTGATGATGGACATTGTTTTTTAGATTCTTGATTGAGGTAATGTGTTGTCTGATCAATCTACAATTTGTAGATGGCAAGGACAGCCACCTGCGGTAGAACGTCCAATGTGCATGACAAGCAACAGATGTATAACGAGGCAAGCATGGAAGGAAAGGTAGTTCGGTCACAGTTCCTATGAATTAATCTTGTCAGTTTCCAATTTGCATTGTAGATTGTAGCTATCTTAGCTGCCTTCTAAATTTTACCTCTGGGAACTGCATTTTAATATTTTATCATATTCTTTACAGGTAATAATGCAGGATCTTAACTATTGTATGCAATTTCCAAGCAGGTTGTACCTAAGAATCCCTCTTTGCACAATTTTTTCTTTAGTCTGCCAGTGCATTTCAATTTGCTTCTATTTAATCTAATAGATTGCATTTTCAGGCTTTAACGTGTTTGCTAAAAAACTGTATAAAATAGGTCCCTAACTCAATAGTCTCAATTTAAACTTTGTTGGCTGTAAGGACTATTATGTTGTAAATGGTATACCATTCACCCTATTTTAATATGTTTGTCATGTAATTTGCTAACATAATATTTTGGAAATTAGTAGCACACTGCTATGTACAGGAAGGAAACTGGAATGGTGTTCCAGTGTCAGCTACATCATATTGGTCTCTCAACCTATTTTAAATTGTCTCTAGGTACGACCTCATCTCTGAATGTGCTGTAGGTCTGCGGTGCTGGAGCTTGTCATGAAACTTCTTACCATTATTTACATGTGCGCGTGAAAATATTTTTGTGCAAATGCGCGATAGCTTCGATTCCTATCCATTTTCACAGTTCATGGCCAGTGGTAACGAATAGAAGGTAATGGACTCTGTTCCCATGATCTTAGAAAAAAAACTTAAGAACCTCTCCATAATGCTACATTGTGTCTCTTCATTTCCTACTTAATTTTAGATTTTTCTTGGTGATTTCAATATTTTCTGAATATTTTGTGAAAGTTTCTACAATTTTTTTAGAACTGTCAGGAACATATTATGTGTAAATTTCTAGAAATATTTGGAACTGCCAGGAACATATTATCCTAGTTTTATGATTTTTAGCACCTACCATGGGTTCTTATAAATTCATATAAATTGACAAGTTATAAATGGTCAATACATTGCTGAAGATGGCTGCATTGTTTATTTGAACAGAGATCATCTACGGAATAATCTTTGGACGAAGAAAAGCACGAGGAGAACAAATATCGAGATCTAAATGATCTAAATGCTAGAGAAAGCGCATGTTTTTTTGGTACGCTCTGCCATAACCTTGTTCTGAATTTTTTTTACAGTTATACATGTTTAGAGTTCTTTCAACTTGATGGAATAGTACTTCATATATTGATGGTGCATATAACTGTAGGCCTGGAACATGGGCTGAGCATGAGTAAAAAAAAATATTAACAGGTAAGGTAATGTGTAGGAAGCCACAACATCACCTAAATGTTCTTTACAAGCTATTAGTTGTAGTGTAAAAATAGAGGAATTGTATGAGTGACACGTGACCTCCCCTTCTTGTGACTATGCTGATCTACACCTTAGAGTTCAGATCATTGCTGAGAAAATTAAACAGCTCAAAAAGGAATCTGCCCATTTCATGTTCTTGGTTAATTCACAGATAAAGCAAATCCTAAAACATATATGGATAAATTCCTACAAATACTTGGAACCGTCAGGAACATATTGTTCCAGTTTGATGATTTTTAGCACCTACCATGGATTCTTAGAAATTCATATATGTCGACAGGTTATAAATGGTCATATAAGTGGACAAGTTACAAATTTCGTTTCTACGATTTACTCAATTTCTATCTCCCTACGTATGAATGGCATTGTGTTGTTTTCTCTATTTATAGCCACCTCCATTGTGTTGCTACTCGATTATTCTTCGGTTGCCATTGACGGCTTACAAAGCACTTTAGAACAACATGGTTTCTGATATTTCAAAACATTTACAGGTTTCTGCTACGGATTCGAGTAAGGGGGTTCTATTGCTAGCTGGCTGCTCTATCTTGATAAGATTCTGGTTGTCCGATAAACGCCTGTATGTTCCACCTGCTTAGTATTCTATTATTCTTTGCATCCTCAATTTGATATGCTGTTAGCGCGTGTCTATTTTTGTTCTCTTCGCTGCTCAAGCTTTGTTCCAAAAGATGAAAATTAGTAGCCTCGTGTCAAAAACCGGATGTAATATATACCTATGCACCATCGTGTATATATAAATATACAATTTTAGCATATATTTACCTCTATAATTACTCATCTCAATCTGTGTCCCAACACATTTTGGCCGCCTTAAAAAACTTTCGTGTGCCACCGACGCGCGCGAGGGCGCGCGCCTTCCACTAGTAGAAATTAAAGAGTGAACGGTCAAACACAACCTTAGAATGAGCATTCATAGTTCTCGTAAATTCACCTTCTTGTCTCTGAAGAGGAACAGATGACCTGCGCTTTCTGCACCCCTCACTAGCATTCAAACAGTTAGAACCCAAGGCATGGACTGCAAGAAAATCATAACAGTTTGAGAAAAATTAAATCAATTCGTCTTCCGAAAAATATAGGAAGAAAAGGAGGAACGCATAGGAGCAGGGGAATTGAATTGGACAGGGCACAACTGCACATGATACAGTAGGACAAAGGAAACCGAAATAAAGAAATTAATAGAACACATTATTGTCTTGAATTTACCTTCCTGTCTTTGAAGAGAAACATAAGACCTGTGCTTTGTGCATCCCTCAGCACCATTGAAACAATTAGAAGCTGAGGTATGCTCTGTAAGGAAATTATAAGATTTGGAGGGACAAAAGATAATTCAGTTTTGAACTGGTCATGACGTAGCAGGAGAAAGGAAACTGAAATAAGGGAATCAATAGAACCCATAATTGTCTTAAACTTACCTTCTTGTCTCAAGAGAAACATAAGACCTATGGATTGTGCATCCCTCACCACCATCGAAACAATTAGAAGCTGAGGTATGCTCTGTAAGAAAATTATAAGAATTGAAGGCACAAAAGGTAATTCATTTTTACTACAAAGAATAGATGAACCAAAAAGGTAAGGCACAGGAATAGACAAAAAAAAATGGACAGGGGAGGGGACAACCGCACATGATACAACAGCAGCAAGCAATTGGAATGAGGGAAAAAGTGAGAGAACCATAAATAAAGAGAATCACCAGAACGAGAAGCGCTTGCTTGAGTAGGAAGTGTTTGGTGGTCTATAACTGATACAGTAGTATCTTTAGGAAGAAGGTCAGCAGGTAATGACGCGGACTCGCAGTCAACCGTGAACATAAGGCGCGTTTAATTTTTCGGAGCGATGGAAGATGGAAACCTAAAGGAAAGCTTTGTTCTCGAGAGTCACCCATGTGTATCTCTGATTGTGGCGTTCATTCACAGGTAGAAAAACCTTGCATAGTTACGAAGAGCTCTATGTCAGCATGTGGTGGCAGTTGTGCATAAAACAATAGGTTGAATTAACGAAACACAGAAGCATCATCTTCTTCGTATAGACCATTACAAAACCTAGCAGGCTGTAGCGAAGTATAACACCAAAGAGGCATATCGTCGAACACGTAGGAGACAACAGGAGAACAGACATGGAACCTGAAATATACCTGGTTCAACGGTGTTTGCCTCCATTGTTGGGGCCCTTGATCGGGATGGAACAGCTTGTGCGTGCCTGTGGCGACCCTGAGGGAAGGAAGGAAGCGCCGTGACCGCTACTGCACGGACAAAGAGGGAGGAGGCGCGACGCGCCCAACACCTCGGGTGTGCCTGTGGCACCAGCGAGCGAAAGGGTGTAGGCCGCGTGGCCGGGCACCCTCGGAGGTGGCCATGGCGCCGTCGAGGGAAGGGAGGAGGCGGCGTGGCTGGCCGCTGCGGTGTCGATCCGGCCACCGCGGCTGGTGCGGCACCGACCAAGAGAGGCGGCGTGACCTCCGGGGTGGCTGTGCGGCCGGCGAGGGAAGGGATGAGGCGCAGCGCGGCGGCGCAGAGGCCGACGGCGAGGGAAGGGACGACGCGCGACGCGCCGGCGGAGGCCTCGGAAGTATACGGTACGAAGGCAGGAAACGTTCGGGAGGGAAGGCTTCTAGAGGGTGAGTCTTTGACATGCGGGCCACAGAGAGGCTAGAAGGGAGGTGAAGACAAAGTGCCATAGGGTAACAATAAATCAGGAGGGAAGGCTTCTGGAGAGTGAGTCTCTGACATGCGGGCCGCAGAGAGGCTAGAAAGGAGGTGAAGACAAAGTGCTACAGGGTAATAGTAAAACTTCACCTTCTTGTCTTTGAAGAGGAACAAATGACCTAGGCTTTCTGCACCCCTCACCAGCATTCAAACAGTTAGAACCCAAGACATGGACTGCAAGAAAATCATAACAGTTTGAGAAAAAATTAAATCAATTCGTCTTCCAAAAAATATAGGAAAAAAAGGAGGAACGCACAGGAGCAGGGGAACTGAATTGGACAGGGCACAACTGCACATGATACAGCAGGACAAAGGAAACCGAAATAAAAAATTAATAGAACCCATTATTGTCTTGAATTTACCATCCTGTCTTTGAAGAGAAACATAAGACCTGTGCTCGGAGCATCCCTCAGCACTATTGAAACAATTAGAAGCTGAAGTATGCTCTGTAAGGAAATTATAAGAATTGGAGGGACAAAAGGTAATTCAATTTTGAACTGGTCATGATGTAGCAGGAGAAGGAAACTGAAGTAAGGGAATCAATAGAACCCATAATTATCTTAAACTTACCTTCTTGTCTCTCAAGAGAAACATAAGACCTATGGATTATGCATCCCTCACCACCGTCGAAACAATTAGAAGCTAAGGTATGCTCTGTAAGAAAATTATAAGAATTGGAGGCACAAAAGGTAATTCATTTTTACTATAAAGAATAGATGAATAAAAAGGTAAGGCACAGGAATAGGCAAAAAAATGAACAGGGGAGGGGACAACTGCACATGATACAACAGCAACAGCAAGGCAATTGGAACGAGGGAAAAAAGTGAGAGCACCATAAATAAAGAGAATCACTAGAATGAGAAGCGCTTGCTTGAGTAGGAAGTGTTTGGTGGTCTATAACTGATACAGTAGTATCTTTAGGAAGAAGGTCAGTAGGTAATGACGTGGACTCGTAGTCAACCGCGAACATAATGCGGCGTTTAATTTTTCGGCGCGATGGAAGATGGAAACCTGAAGGAAAGCTCTGTTCTCGAGAGTCACCCATGTGTATCTCTGATTGTGGCATTCATTCGCCGGTAGAAGAACCTTGCATAGTTACGAAGAGCTCTATGTCAGCATATGGTGGCAATGGCGCATAAAACAACTGGTTGAATTAACGAAACACAGAAGTAGCATCTTCTTCGTATAGACCATTACAAAACCTAGCAGGCTGCAGCGAAGTACGACACCAAAGAGGCATAGCGTCGAACACATAGGAGACAATAGGAGAACAGACATGGAACCTGAAATATACCTGGTTCAATGGTGTTTGCCTCCATTGTTGGGGCTCTTGACCGGGATGGAACAGCTTGGGCGCGCCTGTGGCGACACTGAGGGAAGAGAGGAAGCACCGTGGCCGCTACAGCGAGGACGAAGAGGGAGGAGGCACGAGTGTAGCAGTAAAATAGAAGAAAAGGCTTCTAGAGGGTGAGTCTCTGACATGCGGGCCGCAGAGAGGCCAGAAAGGAGGTGAAGACAAAATGCCACAGGGTAGCAGTAAACATAGGAGGAAGGCTTCTGGAGGGTGAGTCTCTAACATGCGGGCCATAGAGAGGCCAGAAAGGAGGGGAAGACAAAGTGCTATAGAGTAACAGTAAAACGGTGCAGTACATCTACACATGTATATATCTTTATAGAAGATGCCAACAGTGTGCCTAAGAACCTGAATAAAGTTGGGATTGGGACCTACGTCACATTTTATCGTAGCCTCACTCATTGCCTCGCCCCATTCCTTAGGCAGTCGAAGATTTTTTTTTTGAGAAATAGCCAGTCGAAGAAATGGTCGTACCGTGTGATCTGGCATGGTTGGGGTTCTTGGGCTTGTTGGACGGCCCATGGGATTTTTTGACTTGCTGGACGGCGACTTGGCCCAACAAGGCTTTGTACCTGTGCTACCCGCGTCCGCCGGGCCAAGCGCAATATAAGCAGCACTGCCTCGCGCTTGCGCTGGGCAAAACCCTAGCAGCATCTCCTCTCCAGCGCCCGCCGCCGCTGCGCCCTCCTCTCGGTCGCGCCGTCCGTCGAGGTTTGTCTCCACGTCCCTTTCCCTCCCGTCCTCCCGAACGATAGCAGATCCGGGCTTTGAATCGGCTTCGCGATGAGGTGGTAGAGCGTGTCAGGTGATGCGGACGGGGCTGGCGGAGGACGACGGTGGCGTTGCGCGCGCCTCGTCGGCTTCTTGATTTATCCCTGCCCCTCCTGCTGCTTTGACACGATTGCGTTGATTCCTGATGCTCTTGTGCGTTCCCATTTAGGCTGCTACTGTGTATTGGGTATTGAGTGTTGTGTTTTTGCATGATACGTGAAGCGTCCCTCTTGTAATGTTGTGTTCTGCTTTTGCATTATCAGTGAAGCTTGTCTTGTAACTCTGGTATGCTGGCGTGATTGAAATCGATTCTTGGTTCTGGTCCAGGGAGGCTGTTTAGTTAGTTAGTAAGTACATCAGTCTGCAGGTGTTTGGTGCCGAGAGATCCCTCAATTTGTGGGTCTCCAGTTGGCAGCAATTTGGTGCTTGCTGATCAGCTGTGTAGGTTGTTTAGTGGTAGCTTAAACCCTGTCCAAGACTGCTTAGAATAATATCAGTTGAGTTCTGGTAATTAGATAGTGCATTGTTCAAGGATTCTAGTACCCACGAATGGTCGACCGCTACTTATACAGGCAGCGTGAAGAAGAAACACAACCGCTGTGTGTTAGGGTTTTGCCGCCGCTACTCACCGCCGTCCTCCCTAGCAAACTCTAACACACCCCTCTTTTGCAGCCGTCCCCTCTTTTGCAGCCGTCGCCGCCATGGTATGTAGCTTTGCCACCTCTACCTCTACGTCCTCTTTCAGATCTCAAAGCGCGCTGGCCATGATCGCTGTGTTGCTGTTTTTGCGCCGATACTGTGCAGTCTGGGAGGAAGAAGACGCGTGAGCCCAAGGAGGAGAACGTGACGCTTGGCCCCGCCGTCCGCGAGGGCGAGCATGTCTTCGGCGTCGCCCACATCTTCGCGTCATTCAATGACACATTCATCGTAAGACGCAGCAATCCCCGATTCCATTCCCATCCGATTCTGGGCGAAGGATTCGTAGAAACGATCGAAAAATTGAAACTTACATGTGTGTTTATGTGTGGTGTTGCAGCATGTGACAGATCTGTCCGGAAGGGAGACGCTAGTCCGCATCACTGGTACTTAGCCTTCTCACGTTTCTTTTGCGAGTCCCTATGATACTGGGATTATTGTTTGATTGCAATGACATTGGTACTGTTGGGTATTTAGTACCATTGCAATGACTTTGGTAATGTTGGGCAGCCTATTTACTATCATAGTCTCTTTGTAAAGAGATGTATCTGTAGTTGATCTATGCTACTGGGGTTACTCTCTGATTGCGATGACACTGTTATTTTTTCATATGCTTATTTGTTCTATTGTCTATTGACTGGCCCTTTCTCTGTAAGGAGATGTAGCTGTAGTTGATGAATATGCTGCTTAGTTTGGCTGGTCGAGCTTGCCATCCACTTCATTCAATTGATTCAATTGCATTGTTTCCCTGGACATAGTGTCTAGCATCACATTGGATGGACTTTGTGTGCTATCTTGGTTTATTTATGATAGAAGGAATGCTATATCGTAATGCTTTGTATTGGTTTCTAGTTTTCTTTCTCAAGCACAGCCCTTAAGATCGCCTCCCTTCCATTCACGTGGGAGCGTTTCGAGTCATAGCTGTGCAACATTGATAATGAGGGACCAGAGAGTTTTCTTTGGGTCCTCTCTCTTCCTGTTTGTTTTAGGTGTCTTCATCTTGCTATTGTGTATCCTGTGGTGTTTGCTTGGTCTCAGTCAGTTGCTTTTTGCACTGATTTAGCTGAGTCATTTCTGCTGGGTACCATCGCTAAATTGAATGAAGGTGCCTATATCATGGAAGTGAACATGATTTCTGTTTGTTGTGTTTCATCTTCTGTTTAGTTGTGTACTTTGTCTTACCAGTTATTTTAGGCTTCTGTTCGCAAAAAAAAGTTATTTTAGGCTTTTATAACCTGTTGCTGAATCAAACATCAGATCAATTGAGAATAATTTCTAACTGCAGATTGGCTGTCTGTATATTTGCTCTGACAGCTGAACTTGTGACTACTGTCAAATGGTCCCCCTGTCACCAGTTAGTTGTGATTTAGTTTATGTAGATACAAATAATATGTTCTGTTATGAGGTTTCAGACAGCTTTTTTTTAAACCATTTTGAGTTGGATTAAAGCTAAATGTTGTTTTGCCTATTGACCTCGTTTCTTAAAGTTGCAAGTTCTTTTTCTAGTCACTCAGGTCTTCCTTTTTCTTTTTACTAGAATTTGACAATTTTTGCATTGTCTAGGTGGCATGAAGGTTAAAGCTGATCGTGATGAGTCCTCACCTTATGCTGCTATGCTTGCCTCACAGGATGTTGCACAAAGATGCAAGGTATTTTTGTACTGTGGAAAAAATACAGTACTTGTTGATAAGTAGGTCCTCATTTTCATATTTCCCATTTGCAGGAGCTTGGAATTACTGCATTGCACATTAAACTCCGTGCTACTGGTGGAAACAAGACCAAAACCCCTGGCCCTGGTGCTCAGTCTGCCCTTAGAGCCCTTGCTCGATCTGGCATGAAGATTGGCCGTATTGGTAAGCATGCTGGCCTATGAATTTTCCCTTTTGCATCTTTCAGTCATCTGAGCTAGATTTAAAGAAGTCCTAGATGTCTGCTGCTGTATGTTATGCAGAACCCTGGCCTAGTATTTTGGGGTAAACACGTACATGCTGTGCTTGGCAAGGGCAAAACTAAAGCTTGAGCTACTTTTAATAAGTGAAAACATGCTTGGCAAGGGCAAAACTTGAAGCTTGAGCTACTATGAACAAGTGAAAACATCATCTGGCTATTGTTCTATAGTATGCCCCAATGTTTTCAAGTCGTCTAGTCGAACCTAGTCGCCATGGGACCGATCAGGCGACTAATCGCGATTACTCGTCGACCAGGCCGATTAGTCTAGCAGAGTGGATTGCTTCTTTCCCTTGGAACCAGAGAATAGCAGAGGGACAGCAGTACAGCACAGCAAGCAACCTAGCAGTCTAGCAGAGAGCCAGAGACGCTGCAGAATGAGGGATGGGGGGGAGGAGGGAAGATGGAGAGAGGAAAGGCACATACCGTCGTCGGAGAAGGTCATCACGAAGACCGCGGCCACTTGACCTGGCAGAGGGCGCCGCCGGCTTCACCGCTCATCAGAGAGGAGAATAGCGTGCGAGGGAGGGGAATAGCACACGAGGGAGGGGAATAGCTCATGAGAGAGAGGGAGTAGTGCGCGGGAAGGGGAGGAATCGCGCGCGGGAGACAGGAAACGCGCGTGGGAGAGTGGAGGCGCGCAGGAAAAAATTGCGGCCGCCCTGCGTTTGCCACCGTGCCTGCGTACCTCCTGTGTTTTGGGGTGCCTATTCTAACCCTAACAGGCCAAATTGGAAAGCCCAATAGGCCACATATAGGCCCGGTTGAACAGGCCCAAAAAAACAGAGCAACCACACTGGTCGTCCATGGCCTAGTCAGACGACTAATCGTGATTAGTCATCGACTAATTGGACGACCAGCTTTCTGGTTGAGCTAATCGCGTCGGTACCCCTAATCGGTCACCAAGGACCGATTAGGACGATTAATCGTGATTAATCGTGATTAATCGGATGACTTGAAAACATTGGTATGCCCAACTGGCACTTGGCATCATTGAACCAAACCCAGGGAGGACTAGGCTGTTGGCAATTGGCATCATTGAACCAAACCTGGAGGGAGGCATAACTCCATTAAAATACATCCTGTTTTAGATATACATAAACTGTAGAATGTACTGTGAATATAATCATCTTTTGATGAAAAGGTTTTATGACAAATCAAACTTTACCATGGTTGCTAGAAATATTTGGTAGCATGTAGTTATCTTGCTTTGAAAAGTTATGACATCAAAATTTACCGTGGTTTCTTTTGCATGGTTTATTAACCTGGGATTTCATTGTGTACAGAGGATGTTACTCCAGTCCCCACTGACAGCACTCGCAGAAAGGGTGGTAGGAGAGGAAGGAGGCTGTAATTTCAAGTCCTGTCGCGGTGGCCCTGTCAGATGTAGCAATTCAAGTCTGCCAGCGTCTAATATACTCCTACCGAGGAAGTTTTTGGGAACTGTATTGATTGAAATTTTGAGGTGTCAACTCTTGGACGTTTTCTGTTTGTAATCGTTCTTGACAAATTATGTGGCATTCAACATAGCAAGGCACAATTGCAAGAGGCCCCACTTTTTTTATGTGATAGCGGTTTTACTTATTATTGTTAGCTTTGTTTATAAATGCTCTCGTTAGCCGTCTTTACCACTGAGTCTTGAGGGTAGTTAGGGCAGTCTTGAGGGTATCATTGCATATAGAAACCATATTTTTAGTGAATAGTTTTCTCAAAATAAATTTTTGTCTCATCACGTCTTAATTCTTTATTATCTACTTATCATATCTTTTTATGACTAGACTAGAAACCTTTTCTAGTTTCTGAGAGGACCTTGAAGTTGAAGTACACCATAATGTGATCTGATTTTGCGAGCAATGGCAAACTAACAAAGTTCGTATTTTGGAAAACAAAGGCTTGTTTAGTTCCCGAAAATTTTTGGGAAGCGCTACTGTAGCAATTTTGTTATTATTTGACAAATATTATCAATCATAGACTAACTAGGCTTAAAAGATTCGTCTCGTGAATTTCGTCTAAACTGTGTAATTAGTTTTATTTTTTATTTATATTTAATGCTTCATGCATGTGTCAAAGATTCGATGTGATGAGAAATCTGAAAAATTTTGCAAAATTTTTTGACAACTAAACAGGGCGCAAGTTAAAACTGCATTTTTCTAGCTTTGATAGTCTGTCCGGTCTAGATCGGACAGTCTACTAGCACTCTGCATCTAGGTACGCATAGCCGGACTGTCGACTGTCCCTTAAGTTTTGACGGACAGTCTATCGGAGCATGATAATGCAGGACTTGCTATCCAATTCTCCTTTAGCTTAGACCAGATGAACTATCTACGGGGGTATGCACCAAAGCATCCCTCTGTGTCGGGGAGAATGTTCGATGGACTATCCGACGGTGTCGGATGGCATCTGTCAAGGTATGCTCTAGGTGAAAAACGACCAAGTGTGAGATCTAACGGCAACGGATTGTTCGTCTAATCAACAAGAGATTTTTAGAGTGTGTGATGTCTCTAGAGTGCGTTGCTAAGTGATTTCATGGGTGCAAGTGCTTGTGTGATCCTTGCATGTGTGTGAGGCCTTGTAGGAGGGTTTCTATGGTGTCATGGAGTGATTTATGCCCTTCAAGCCTAGGTCAATGATTTGAGCTATTTGGGGTGATTTCTAGCCATGAACTAGCTACATTGGTCTTGATCAAAAGAGAGTTTGAGATCTAGATTTAACTAACCAAGATTAGAGGAGAAGCTAGAGATATTGGTCTCAATCACACCATACACTTTGGTGCATTGTTATCCTAAACTCTAAATGATAAATAGTTAGCCATTATTTGGACAAACCAGATGTCGAAACAGAACCAATTAAATGAAAACTGTGTCTAAACGAGCTAAATGACCATTTAGGCGAACAATGCTTTAGCATGACTCAATTGGTCAGTCACGCCATCCGTGGTGGTGTGACAAAGTCTCATGTCATGTCATCAATAACTTACGTGAAAAATGTTTTCTAGACATCTCACTGTATCTAGTTATTTAGACCAATATATGTGGCGTGGCTTTAGTAAAGTTGCGCCGTCATTTGACAATTTAAGGGCTACCTGACAATTTAGTTTGAATGGTCTTTTAAAATGTTATTAATTTTTTTTTTGGCTAAAAAGAGCTCTCGACTAGCACGCCGTGTTTGTGACTGGGCTGTCCACAATGGATGAGTCCATCCCAACAGGGCCGCCGGCTGGGGTGGGCTGGGCCCTTAGTGCTATAAGTGCTCGAAACAAAATCGAAGATCTCTATCTACATACAGGTAAAAACAAGCCTAACCACATGGTTCAATACGAGCATCGTGCATCCTCAACATATCCGACGCATGCATTCGGCGGATTGAGCATGGGAAAACCAGCAAATCAGATACTGATGAACGGATGAATAGTATTGGATGACGCAGAGCACAGAGACGTACGAAATGATACGGGGGTATTTGAAACGATAAAAAGTGGGGCCAGGGACATGCAAAAAATGGTTCACATAACATGAACAAGATAGTACTAAGTTGACAGCAAAAGTGGAAGAAAATGAAAACAAGGAAGATATACAAAGATGTTGCTTATACTAGTTCTTTCTTGGCTCTCATTAATTACATTTGGAGATCTCTTTAAGTTGACTATAGAAGCTTTTTAGTGGAACGTCGGCGAGAGGTGGCGTGAAACATCTGGGTTTTCCCCCGGTCATTCGATATGAATCATAAGGTTAGTGGAAGACATGCAAAAGGATGTGTGATGACGGTGTCATGACCCGCGCATACGGCATGCGTAGCTATATATATAAGGCGGCGAATGCTGGTATACCAGATTATTAGCTGCTGTTCGCTTGTGTTATAAGCCATACTTTTTCAACCAACAAATATTATTTTTCTCTCACAACAAATCAACGAACAGTACTTTCAGCTATGACTTTTCAACCAAGCGAACAGGGCAATAGCACCTGCTGGAGCGCAGTTCACAATTTGGCAAAGTGGGTATTTCTTCTCCAGTATCTTTTTTTTTTTTGAAACGTAGTAGGCCTTTCCATTACTCATCAGTACCAGCAAGATCGCTGGACACAAAGACATCAACACCAGGGGGAAAAGAATGATCAACTAGCAGTAACTGAAACGATATTGGATGAGTATCCCGGTGCAGAGGCTGGTTATATTATTACCTTCAAATCTGGGACAAGAATATTTGTCCAACTTTCGCCGATTCTGACCGTGGACGTGCACGACTCTGTTCAGGAATTATCATGTAAATAAAATTTCAGAAAAAAAAACATTTCCCGTCTTATGCTGTAGTGGCGCTCACTCCCAATTCAGACTGTAGTTGTGGAGATGTCAATTCATATTGCCATGAATATGCTCAGCACTGACGAGTTCAAACTACACAGCAACCTGCCTCATAAAGAATGTATATATATTTGAGAGGTGTCAGTCCAAAAGATTAAATAATAAGAAAAGGCTTTTTTAATTTTATATATATATATATATTTGAGATGGCAGTACTGCAGTACCAGCCATATCTCTGACCCGGATACCAGCTAGCCGTATCCTTGTGCTAATTTCTGGATATGTACATAGGATCCCATTCATATCGTACGTGTCAACTACAAAGTTCAGATCGTTCGTCGGCCAAAGAAAAAAAAAGAATAGGAAAGGAAAGAAACAAAGAAAGAAGAAGAGGAGATCGTGGCGCCGCATGATTAATTCCATAGAGTTAAATAACACACACGGCCAGGGATCGTGCTCGGGCATATTACTCCCTCCATAGTAAATTATAAGTCATTCTAATTTTATTAGAGAGTCAAAGCACCTTAAATTTAACCAAACTTATATAATAAAATAATAACATTTATGATATCAAATAAGTACAATTAGATACTTTATTAATTATATTTTCATAATATACCTATTTGATATCATAAATTTTTGTAATTCTTTTTATAATTTTGGTTAAATTTGATATTCTTTGACTCTCCAAGAAAATTAAAATAACTTATAATTTAGGATGAAAGGAGTATATATCTTCCTGAACAGAAAAGGTTTTGCACCCAACGACCAAGCAAGTCTGGAACCTGCTGGTTTTGGAGGACAGGAGACAGGGCTTGGCTGCACAATTTTCAGCCATGAATGCAGTCTCAATCATCCTATCGGGGAAAGAGAGATGGCTACCTTGATGATCATCACTATGTGGTCTCTGTGGACAAACCGGAACACTGTCCGGGAAGAAGGCCGAGGCCGACGAGCTGAGGAACTTGCACGGTCAATGAGAATTTATGCTAACGAGACTTCTCAGCCTCAGAGTGCTCCAAAGCCACAGAGATCGGTATCAAGAGTGAAATGGAGCAAGCCTCCGGAGGGATTTCTGAAGCTTAACTGCGATGCCTCATTCATACATGAAACCAGGACTGGGAGCTGGGGATTTTTGATTCGTGACCACGATGGAGATGTGGTGACGATGGGCCGAGGGAAGATCAACAACGCACTAAGTGCATTCCACATTGAGCTGATTGCCTGCCTGCAAGGCGTCCAGGTGGTGAGTGATATGGGCATCGGCAAGGTTATCCTGGAGACGGATGCACTGAATGTTCAACAAGCTGTATAGGCCCAAGGCTTTGATACTCTGCCGGAAGGAGCTCTGATTGAAGAGCTCAAGTCATTATCTAGGTCCAATTTAAATGCTTTTGTTTGTAACTTTCTGGGCAGAGATGGCAATAGAGCTGCTCATGCTTTGGCGGGTTTAGGTTACAGTTGCATTGAAGGAGAGGCGCTAATCACTAGCAATATCCCCGATGATGTATCTGTAATTGTTTCTGACGATTTGTCAGCTGAGTAATGAATCGGCCAAGTTCAAAAAAAAGAATTAATAATCCCTTTTACAGTGCCCCTAGCGGTCCCCCACCCCATGTCGTCGCCAGCGGCACTGGCTGCCGCCCCGGCGCCCGTGCCCGCCTTCTTCTCCCCTCCTCCCACCAGATCATCTGCTTCCCTCCCATTCTCCAACCCATCCCGCCCCTTGATGGAACCGGTGGCACGCTCCCCCGAGCCAACGACGCTAGATCCCACCGCCGCCTCCTCCCACGGTGTCCTTGCGGAGCTCTAGGTGAAAGGTCTTAATGGCTAGAGGGGGTGAATAGCCTTTTAAAAATTTCTACAAAGACAAGCTAAACAAGTTTATCAATATAACAAATAGCGAGATGCGAGTTTTGCTTAGCCTACGGGGTGTTTGCAAGCCACTTAACCAATTCACAATTCTAGTATATTTGCACTCAACCGCACAAGTCAAACCGAGAAGGTAACTACAACCACAACTAGCAAGCTACACAAATGAGCTACTCTAGCAAAGCTAACTAGCTAACAAAGATAACTAAGAAGGTTGAAAGGATCAAGATACCCAAGAGGGGGGGTGAATTGGGCTTTTCTAAAAATTAAATGCAAGAATTAAATCCTACAAGCCAGAATTCACCCCTAGTGTCTACTTGTGTTCCTAGAGAGTCTACCGATACAAAGTTTTGCACCCTAGTTTCCAATCCTAGTCTAGCATGGCAAGTCTAGGAATGTAAAACAAGCAATGAAAGTAAATACGAGAATGTAAATGCTTGAATGTAAAGGGGCAAGGAACACGGCGATGTTTTTCCGAGGTATCGGAGAGTCGCCACTCCCCACTAGTCCTCGTTGGAGCACCCGCGCAAGGGTGTAGCTCCCCCTTGATCCGCGCAAGGATCAAGTGCTCTCTACGGGTTGATTCTTCGACACTCCGTCGCGGTGAATCACCCAAAACCGCTCACAAGATGAGTTGGGTCATCCACAAGCTCCGCCGGATGATCACCGAACTCTCAATCACCACCACGCCGTCTAGGTGATGGCGATCACCAAGAGTAACAAGCTAGAACTCTCACTTGACCACTACGAGCCCAAATGAGAAGGTGGATGCACACTTGCTACTCTCTAATCGCTAGTGAGGAACTCTCAAGCTTTGATTCTCAAATCTCTATCCTCACTAGTGCTCTTGCACTCCCTTGCACTCCAAAGGTGTTTTTCAGCTGATCAAATGAGCAAGAGACCTCTAAAAGAGGTGGTGGGGATGTATTTATACACCCCACAGACAAAACGAACCGTTACCAGCTGACTCAGCAAAACACGGGCTGACCGGACGCGCCGGTTGAACTGACCGGACGCGCCGGTCGCTCGTAACGGTCGAAATCCGAAAATCAACTGAGTGACCGGACGCACCGGTCAGGGGTGACCGGACGCGTCCGATCGTGCAGGGAGCATACTGTACTCGCACCGGACGCGCGACCGCGTCCGATCGGTGATGACCGGACGCGTCCGGTCGTCTCTGGACCTTACTGGACTGCGACCGGACGCGCCGATCACACCCAGGTCGCGTCCGATCGGGTGTTTCCCTCAAGTGGCACTGTCGACATCTGACCACCGCGTCCGGTCCTCGCGAGGACCACGTCCGGTCGTCAGAGCTGAAACCCTAGTCGCGGAACTGTACTGACCGGACGCGTCCGGTCATGCCGAGGACCGCGTCCGGTCATGGGAAAACGACCCGAAACTCTCCGAAACGCGTCACAACTTGAACCAAGTTGCTTCCAACTGAACTTTAAGCTATTCTAGAGCTGCCTAGCGCCAAGTTTAATAAGTGTGCACCACACCTAAACGTAGGACTCGCCTAGGTCAAGCTACCCGCTCATGCCCCCTTTATAGTACGGCCAAAAGAGAAAAACGAAGATCCTAACGACTATTCCAAATGTATCTCAACACCTCGACATCCGGAACTAACCGTCCTTAATCTTGACGTCACTCTTTTGAAAACCGAAACGATTTCCATCAAGGGGCATGAATACCATGGTGCCCAAAGCAGTTAAAACCTCCATGACCTAACTTACCAAAGTTTCTGCAAAACACACGTTAGTCATGGTAATAAAGCGTTGTCATCAATTGCCGAAACCAAACCTCGGGGCCTAGATGCTTTCAATCTC
Organism: Saccharum hybrid cultivar R570; assembly: GCA_038087645.1. NCBI lineage: Eukaryota > Viridiplantae > Streptophyta > Magnoliopsida > Poales > Poaceae > Saccharum > Saccharum hybrid cultivar. The sequence continues at coordinate 2,838,678 of JAQSUU010000190.1, read as the reverse complement.
CCCCTTTTTGGTGATTGATGACAACACTAAGATATAAAAGATTTGAGTTGAGGTTTTCGAGCATGCATGGTTCACATAAGCAAAAAACAATAAGCACAAGGGGTTAGGAATTGCTTATGTGCCCCAAGCCAAAAGAGTGTACTCATAAGATAAGACAAAGAACGTTAGTACACATACATATATAGCTCATAAGAAATCGGAGTAAGGCACGGAAGCACAACCTTAGAGCTATAATTAAAAACGGTGACAAGTGTTAACACTGCGACTGGATAAAACATTAAGACTCAAGGTTTATCACACGACGACATGTCACACGAATGCAATGACTGAAAAGTAAACATGATGCATGAATGTAGCACACAAGAAAAAATGAAAACCCTCTCTCAAAACTCCCCCTGAAACTACTCTCTCTCCCCCTTTGGCATCAAACGCCAAAAAAGCTAATCTAAGGATCTGACGGGGGGACAGACGGAGTCGTGTCGGGTGCCGAGGTGCGTGGAGTAATCATGAAGTGTAGAGAATCTCCCTCGGAATCTAAGCTATCTGGCTGACCCTCTGAAGAAACACGTGGCTGTGAAGCGGTCTGGGTCTGAGCGGCAGGAACAGGTACTGATGTAGTAGCAATAAGAGGATCCGTCTGAGTGACCTGAGCCTGTAGCGAGCCAATAGCAGGAGGATCTGTCGAGGCAACTGACGAAGGAAAAGTCTCTGTAGTACCGGTCCCTGTCACTGGAGGAATAGCTGCCTCTGAAGCTGACAACCCTGAAGAAGTAGCAAAGGTAGTGTGCGAGGGCCTCGGCTGACCAGTCAACTCGCTGTAGGTAGCACTGTAATCACCGAAGGGTGTGCCTGTCAGGAGGTGAGGGCGAGGCTGGTCTGAAGGTGTAAACCCCGTGTGAATAGGCGTGAAGCTCGGGGACTGGAATGACTGGGGAACCTGCTGCTGTGGAGATGTGAACTGGAAACCCGGCTGTCCCTGACTCGATGGATCACTGGATTGTAAAGCAGAAGTCAGGACAGAAGCAGGCGGAGGAACCCCAACAGTGATTAGGTGGCGCAAGAGATCCAAGTACTGCTGCTGACTAGCTGCACTCTGTCGCTGAATCTCGTACTGCTGTCGCTGCATTTCAACCTGCTGCCTCTGGATCTCAAGCTGCTGACGCTGAAACTCGTCCTGACGAGCCTGAATCTGTGCAAGTGCTGCAGCTGTGTCCTGAGCCTGTCGCTGTATCTGCTGTTGCTGCTGCTCCTGTGCCTGGGTCAACCTCTCAAGTATAGCCACCATGGCTGGGTCTGTGCGGGAGGCTGAACCAGAGCCACCGGCCTCGTGGTCGTGAGACCGAGGAGACCGGTACCTGGGGATGGGCTGGTAGTCCTCATCAGTGCTGTCAGATGTCACATCCTCAGGAAGATCAGCAGGCTGAGCGTCAAGATCGGCAAGCTCTGCCTCTGCAAGCTCATCAACTGTGGCGTCCTGCTCAGCCGCTGTCTCAGGAACCGCAGGTCGCTCACGCTGTCTTGGCACTGGGGCCTGATCTCTAGTGACTGAAGCCCAAAGCTGACGGATATCATACTCAGGGAAAGCAGTAGTAGTATCTGATATCTCAGCTCGGATCTCTGCTGGTAGCTGAATGGATGATCTAATGATGAAGCAGATCCAGTGTGCATAGGGCAGCTGACGATTACCCTTGAAGCCCTCAGCTATGGTGTCCTCCATCTCACTAAGTATGAGATCCCAAATGTCAAACTGTGTCTGTGAGAGGAGGTGGTGAACAACCCATAGCTGCATCCGAGTCAGTCCCTCTCTGTAGCCAAGTCTGGGAAGTAGAGTGCGTCTGACTATAGCATCCAGAACTCTGGCAAGTGGTGTCAAACTGGCAGGCGTGCGACGAGACCCTTCGCCAAAAGGCTCACGGAAGCAGGGTCAAATCAAGTCTGTAGGTGGCACTGCCCCGCCGTGAGGGCGTCTCGGTGGAGGAGTCTGACCAAAACACAGCTGATGTATCTTCGTGTCGGAAGCTGGGAGTCTGAGAATCTCCCGCACTCTGGTGCTGTATAGACGGTGATCGCGGCCTCTGAATGCAAAGTGAATGAAATCATGGGCAGGATCAATCCATAGTGAAGCATAAAACTCTCTGACCCATGTGCCGCAGTATGCACCTGTCCGTCCAAGAAGATCTGACAAGCCTGGCAGAAAGGACAGGTGCGGACGTAGCTGTTCTCCCACAACCTCAACCAGTGACTCAAGTCGACAGACCCTCTGTGGTCGGAAAACAATACCACTGTCAACTAGAGCCCTGTAGAAATCCTCCTGAAGTGGGGTATAGAAGCCTTCTGAAGCTCTGTGATCCCTCACAGGTGGAAACCACCGACTGACCTCCACGAACCTCAACCCCTGCACCTGATGTGCTGTAGCACCCCTCAAGTCAAAGTGCTCGACCGGGGGTGAACCTCTAGCTCTGGGAGGAGGACGTGCTCCACGACGCTGGCCCTCTGGCCTAGGAGTCACCTGAGTACGTGCGCGTGTGGAGCGGCGACGTGGTGGAGACTGAGCTGGCTGTTCCTCTGTGTCCTCTGTAGCCTCTGGAGCCTCTGTGGCCTCTGTAGGTGGATCAACTGACATACCCTCTGTAGCTCCAGTATCCTCAGTACCCTCAGTGGCCTCTGTGCCGAGCTGTCGACCTTCTAGATAAAAGCGACGCTCGCCTATGCGTATGCCACTGCTCCTGCCACCTCTCTCTGCCTGCTCTGCTGCATCTACCACGGCCTGAGCAATCTCTGCCTTTGTAAGTGTCTTCTTCTTCTTTCTGGCCATGATCTTGATACGCTTCCCACGTGCAATCTCAGACCGACGAGGAGGACTGTCGTCCCCGTCACCAGGAGCACCACCGGCGTTCTTGCAACGCACCATGCTGACAAACTGATCGAAAACCTCTGAAAGATGGTGAACTGTCACTCGAGAGGCTTGGCCTCAATCCGTATCCGTAGGCTTGGCCTCGGATTCAGCAAACTGATCTCACCCTGACACACGGACAGACTCGCTGCAACGACGGAATAGAGAGATCTACTATAAGTACATATATAACTAAAATGTACGAAACCCTAGAGATAGCAAGCATATGAGATACGATGTGAATCGAAACGCGAAGCTACCTCGGATCGATGAGACGACGGTGATAAGATGAGGTGACCTAGATCGCGAGATTCCCCGAATTCATCGAACGAGCTCTCGAGCTAGGGTTAGGGCAAACCCTAGAGGACAGGGCTCGGGCGAAGGATGGATTCGAGGAGCTAGCGAGGATGCTTGGCACGGGGGAGCACGTGGTGGCTGCGGTGGAGAAACCGGCGTGGCAAGTGGGGCCAGCAGACATGGCAGCGGTGGCGGCGCAGCTGCGGCAGAGGCGTGGGCGTGGCTGCGGGCAGAGGCGCGGCTGCGGGCAGGGCGGCAGCGAGCGCGCGAGCGAGGCAAGCGCGGGCGAGGAGACGTGGCTAGGTTGTGGCTGGGCTTGCCGGAGGCAAGGAAGACGGCAAGGACGCGGCGGCTCCGGCGAATCTTGCGAGTTAGGGCAGGCGGCGGCGAAAGAAGCTCGGGCGGATGAAAAACACGGCCGAGGACGAACCGTTATATGAAGGGGTTAGATCCGCTCGACGCGTGATGACCGGACGCGGTGGTCGTTATGACCGGACGCGGTGGTGCAGCGTCCGGTCACACTCCAGTAAGCTCCTGGAGTGATCGGACACGTCTGGTGAGGACTGACCGGACGCGGTCAGAGTCCGGTCGAGGGGAGCTCGGGAATTCATCGCGAATGACCGGACGCGGTGGTGATAACCGGGACCGGACGCGGTGGTCAACAGCGGCGCGTCCGGTGCAGCGTCCGGTCACTAGATCTGGAGTTGGTCTTCTGGATGACCGGACGCGCTGGTGGACGCCGGGACCGGACACGGTGGTGAAGCATCACTGCGTCCGGTGCAGCGTCCGGTCCAGCGTCCGGTCACTGTTCTTCGCCCTTCTTCGTTCCGAACTACGACGCGACTTCTCCCAATCAGGTTCCAATTCAAAAAGACACAAATAAACACCAATTGGAACACGATATGAGTGACCTCACTCAAACCCTCAAATTTTTCAAAATAGATTGCCTTAGGCTAGTATTATTTTTAAGAAAATAGGCAATAAACACCCAAGGAGCAACGTATGGCCATGCAATAGAGTTTTTGAACCTTTAGGAGTGTCAAAATGCTCTCTCTATCCATGGACGAACACAGAGGTTGCTCAAAGCGAAACCGAAAAGAAACGCCAAACAAACAACCATGCATATGCAATGCAATACAAGAAGGTAAAGCTAGGATGCTTGTCAAGTTTGATCCACGGTTAGGCTTCTTCACTCCTCCAAAGAAGGGTTATCGTAACCGTGTTAGCCAAGCCCTAAAAGCATTGCGATAAAATAAACATGGCATATTATACAATGCAATGCAAGGGACAACACACGCTCATTTTTTAAAGTTGCTAGAATCAAGCACATTGAGTTCACTTCTTAACCTACAAAAGGTTGCCTCATCCAAAGGTTTAGTGAAGATATCCGCTAATTGATTTTCACTTCTTACACCTTCTAGTGATATGTCATTTTTAGCAACGTGATCTCTTAGAAAGTGATGGCGGATATCAATGTGCTTGGTGCGAGAGTGTTGTACCGGATTGTTAGCAATTTTAACGGCACTTTCATTATCACATAAAAGTGGCACCTTTTCAAGAACAATTCCATAGTCTAGGAGGGTTTGTTTCATATATAAGATTTGTGCACAACAAGCCCCCGCGGCAATGTATTTCGCCTCGGCGGTGGACAAAGCCACACTATTTTGCTTTTTAGATGACCAAGATACTAAAGATCTTCCAAGCAAATGGCATCCTCCGGATGTGCTTTTTCTATCAATTTTGCAACCGGCATAGTCCGAATCGGAATAGCCAACTAGTTGGAATCTAGCTCCTTTGGGATACCAAAGACCAATGCTTGGGGTGAGCTTAAGATATCTTAGGATTCTTTTTACGGCACTTAAGTGAGGTTCTTTAGGGCACGCTTGAAAGCGGGCACACATGCACACACTAAACATGATATCGGGCCTAGATGCGGTAAGGTACAACAAGCTACCAATCATAGAACGGTAGAGAGTTTGATCAACCGGTTTACCTCCCTCATCTAGGTCGAGATGTCCATTTGATGGCATTGGGGTCTTGATTGGTTTGCATTCTTCCATCTTGAATCTTTTGAGAAGATCCTTGGTATACTTTTCTTGAGAGATGAAAATCCCTTCTCTCATTTGCTTTACTTGAAATCCAAGGAAGAATGTGAGCTCACCAATCATTGACATCTCGAACTCCTTCGACATCAATTCACCAAATTCCTTGCAATAATCTTCATTTGTTGATCCGAAGATGATATCATCAACATATACTTGACAAATAAAGATCTCCCCATTAAACTTCTTGGTGAATAGTGTGGTGTCGATCTTCCCAATGGTGAAGCCCTTCTCAATGAGGAAGTCCCAGAGGCGCTCATACCACGCTCTAGGGGCTTGCTTGAGCCCATATAACGCCTTGGACAACCTATAAACATGATTAGGATATCTAGGGTCTTCAAACCCGGGAGGTTGATTAACATAGACTAGTTCATTTATAAAGCCATTTAAGAATGCACTTTTCACATCCATTTGATATAGTTTCATATCATGATGTGATGCATATGCAAGGAGGATACGAATGGCTTCAAGTCTTGCAACGGGTGCAAAGGTCTCTCCAAAATCAAGACCTTCAACTTGAGAGAACCCCTTTGCAACTAGTCTTGCCTTGTTCCTCACCACTATGCCTTGGTCATCTTGCTTGTTTCGGAACACCCACTTGGTTCCAATGACTCTTGCACCTTTAGGATGCTCTTCAAGTGTCCATACTTGATTGCAGGTGAAGTTGTTCAATTCTTCATGCATTGCATTCACCCAATCCGGATCTTGAAGAGCTTCTTCTACATTCTTAGGTTCAACGCAAGAGACAAAAGAGTGATGTTCAACAAAAGAAGCTAGCTTTTGAGATCGAGTCATTACTCCCTTTGTAGGACTCCCTATGATGAGATCTTGTGGATGTGCTTGAAGTAGTGGTGAGTTTCTTCTATCAACCACTTGAGGAGGTGGATGGGGAGCATCAACATCTTGAGCTTGTGCCTCGGCTTGTTCATGAGAGACATAAGTGTCTTCATTTTCAACTCTCTCATTCTTGTCATCATCTTGAGGCACACGTGATGAAGATGGTGGATCAACAATTTGTACATCGTCATCATCATCTTTTGGCTTGATGTCTCCCACCGGCATGTTCTTCCTGGCCTCCCTCAAGGGTTCATCACCTATATCATCACAATTCTCAATTGCTCCTTGGGAGCCGTTAGATTCATCAAATTCCACATCATATGTTTCTTCAACCAAACCGGTGGCATGGTTAAATACTCTATATGCTTTGGACTTTGATGAGTAACCAACAAGAAAACCAATATCACAACGTCTTTGAAACTTCCCTAGGTGTTGACGCTTCTTGTAGATGTAGCATTTGCAACCAAACACCCGGAAGAAAGAGACGTCCGGCTTCTTCCCATTAAGCAACTCATAGGGGGTCTTGCCAAGAAACTTTTGTAGGAAGAGGCGATTTGAAGCATAGCATGTGGTGTTGATTGCCTCGGCCCACAACTTCTCCAGAGTGTTGTACTCATCTAGCATTGTTCTTGCAAGGGTGATCAAAGTTTGGTTCTTTCTCTCAACTACACCATTTTGTTGAGGAGTGTAGGTTGAAGAGACCTCATGCTTGATTCCAATTTCATCACAATAAGCTTCAATGTTGGTGTTGTCAAACTCTTTGCCATTGTCACTTCTAATCTTCTTTATCTTGACTTCAAATTTATTTTGAGCTCTCTTTGCAAACTTCTTGAAGTAATTTGCCACTTCGGATTTGTCATGAAGGAAGAAAGTCCATGTATACCTTGAGTAGTCATCCACTATCACAAGACAATAGAGATTACCACCCAAGCTCTTGTATGTTGTAGGCCCAAACAAATTCATGTGTAGAAGTTCTAGCACTCTTGAAGTTGACATGAAAGCTTTGGTTGGATGAGTGTTTGCAACTTGTTTGCCCGCTTGACATGCACTACAAGGTTTGTCCTTTTGAAACTTCACATCCTTCAATCCTCTCACTAGTTCTTTCTTCAATAGCTTGTTGAGAGTGTTCATTCTAACATGAGCAAGCCTCCTATGCCAAAGCCAACCAAGTGAGGTCTTGGTGAACAAACATGTCATCAAATTTGCATCTTCGGAGGTGAAGTCAACAAGATAAAGATTATTGTATCTAAAGCCTTTGAATATCACTTGCTTGTCATCTATCTTTGAAACTTCCACTTCATTTGGTGTGAACAAGCATTGGAAGCCAAGGTCACAAAGTTGCCCAACGGATAACAAGTTGAAACTCAATGAAGCAACATAGAGCACATTTGAGAGTGAGTGATCATGTGATATTGCAATCTTGCCTATACCCTTGACTTTGCTCTTTGAATTATCCCCAAATGTGATCTTCTCTTGACATATTCCATTCTCTTCAATGGTGGTGAACATACGAGGATCACCGGTCATATGTTGAGTGCAACCACTATCAATAACCCAATGAGATCCACCGGTCTTGTAGTTCACCTACACACAAGAGATCAAACTTTTTGTTTAGGGACCCAAACTTGAGAGGGGCCCTTGACTTTCTCCACTAGTGACTTGGCAACCCATATTTTCTTTGGCCTATTCTTGTTTGGGGGACCCAAAAACATGACTTTCATCTTTCCATTTAAATCTTTTCTTAGCATATAATGAGCATTGAAGGCGAAAGGTCTAGCATGCTTGGGCAAGGGTTGTGGTGGTGGAGTTTTGCATTCATGAGCAAAGTGACCTTCTTGACCACACTCAACACATCTCTTTGGCTTGGGCTTTGACTTGCTTTGTTGTTGTTGAGCTTTTGCTTTCTTCTCTTGATTTGCCAAGTACCCAATACCACTTCTATCCATCTTCATTACAGTGTTCATGAGGAGCTCACTTTGCAAATGTTGGCCTCTTGTGAACTTGCTTAGGCCGGTCTTGAGATGCTCTTTTTCTTGCTTGAGCTTTTTGTTTTCTTCAATGAGTGACTCATTTGTTGGTTGCTTCTCAAGAGCCATCAAACCTTTTAGCTTCTTGTTCTCATTTGCAAGCTTCTCATTCTCACACTTGATCTTGGCATAGTCATCATAGTTGCTTGACTCAACCACACTCTTGCCTTTGCTACTAGAACCTTGCTCAATGCTTTCAATGATCAAATCATCACATGATGTAGCTATATCACACTTAACAACATAGTTAGTAGTATCATGTGTCTCAAGAGCAAGTTCATTAGCAACCACAAGACTATCATAGTCAATTTTTAATGTGGTGTATTTGTCCTTTAGAGAATTATGTCTAGTGATGAGCTCATCATGCTTCTTCTCAAGTTTATCATGTTTATCTTTAAGCTCTTTATAAGAGGTTTTGAGCTCCTTGAGATTGGAAGACATCACTTCATTTTGAACTCTAAGCTCACCACTAGTCTTTTGAATATTTTCAAACTTGGATGAGAGTGATTCATTTTCATTTTGAAGATCATCATTTTCATTTCTAGTCCTTCTTATGATTTTAGTGTATTTGTTTAGCAATTTTACAAGTTCATCATAAGAAGGTGCGTCATATTCATCATCACTATCACTATCATCATTATCATCACTATCATGGTTTTGTACCTTTCGTTCACCCTTGGCCATAAGGCATAGGTGAGTAGTGGACGATGATGGTGAAGGAGGCGGTGAAGGTGGTGATGAAGATATCGGTGAAGATGATGGCCCCATCATAAATGCAGCAACCTTCTCTTTCTCATCATCACTCATCTTCGGAGGACTCACAAGATGATTCAATGTCGGTGAGCCAATCACCAACAATGTATGCCTTTCCTCCCTTCTTCTTCTTGTGGAACTCCTTCTTCTTGCCATCCTTCTTCTTGTATGGCTTGTTCTTCTTCTTCTCTTCTTCTTCATCACTTGAATCATTTTTCTTGCCCTTGTTCTTGTTCTTGTACTTGTCTTTTGGTGGTCTAGGGCATTGATGAGCTAGGTGGCCAAGTTCACCACAATTGTAGCAATCCATCTCCGAGATTGGCTCTCTTGCTAATTGTGAAGAATTTCTTCTTCTTGCCATCGAACTTGATGCCACTCTTGTTGAGCTTCTTTAGCATCTTGGTGGTCTTTCTCACCATGAGTGCAAGTGATTCATCATCAACATCACTTTCACTTGAGCTTTCTTGCACCATCATGGCTTGGCCCTTCTTCTTCTTCTTCTTGTCATGACTAGCTTTGAAGGCCAAGTCTTTCTTCTTGGAAGATGATGAGCCCTCTTCCGGAGTGATATGCATGTACATCTCATGAGCATTGATTTTCCCCAATACTTGAGTCGGTGTTGCGGTGGAAAGATCACTTTGGTGAAGCACCGTGACAATGTGACCATACTTCTCAACGGGAAGCACACTCAAGATCTTCCTTGCAACATCCGATTGGCTCATTTTAGTGGGCCCAAGAGCATTGAGGTCCTCTACAAGAACATTCAAGCGAGTGTACATGTTATTAGCACTTTCTTTGGGAAGCATCTCAAAAGAATTAATTTTCTTTAAAGCTATGTGATAGCGTTCCTCACGCTCACTCTTAGTTCCCTCATGGAGAGCACAAAGATTTTCCCACAATTCATGAGCGTTCTTTGCATTACGCACACGATTGAAGATATCTTTGCCTAAGCCCCGGTAGAGTGCATTTTTGGCCTTTGCATTTCACCGGTCGTACTTCTCCTCGTCACCAATGGGGTTTGCGGGATCCTTGATAGCGGGAAGCCCTTGGGTTGCGGCTCTAAGACATCTAACATCTATGGCTTCGAGATACGCCTCCATGCGGATTTTCCAATATGGAAAATCATCCCCCTCAAAGGTGGGAGGTGGTCCTTCCCCGTTAGACATCTTGCTCTAGGCGGTAAAGCCAAAAAAAGGAGCAACACGGCTCCGATACCAATTGAAAGGATCAAGATGCCCAAGAGGGGGGTGAATTGGGCTTTTCTAAAAATTAAATGCAAGAATTAAATCCTACAAGCCAGAATTCACCCCTAGTGTCTACTTGTGTTCCTAGAGAGTCTACCGATATAAAGTTTTGCACCCTAGTTTCCAATCCTAGTCTAGCATGGCAAGTCTAGGAATATAAAACAAGCAATGAAAGTAAATACGAGAATGTAAATGCTTGAATGTAAAGGGGCAAGAAACACGGCGATGTTTTTCCGAGGTATCGGAGAGTCGCCACTCCCCACTAGTCCTCGTTGGAGCACCCGCGCAAGGGTGTAGCTCCCCCTTGATCCGCGCAAGGATCAAGTGCTCTCTACGGGTTGATTCTTCGACACTCCGTCGCGGTGAATCACCCAAAACCGCTCACAAGATGAGTTGGGTCATCCACAAGCTCCGCCGGATGATCACCGAACTCCCAATCACCACCACGCCGTCTAGGTGATGGCGATCACCAAGAGTAACAAGCTAGAACTCTCACTTGACCACTACGAGCCCAAATGAGAAGGTGGATGCACACTTGCTACTCTCTAATCGCTAGTGAGGAACTCTCAAGCTTTGATTCTCAAATCTCTATCCTCACTAGTGCTCTTGCACTCCCTTGCACTCCAAAGGTGTTTTTCAGCTGATCAAATGAGCAAGAGACCTCTAAAAGAGGTGGTGGGGATGTATTTATACACCCCACAGACAAAACGAACCGTTACCAGCTGACTCAGCAAAACACGGGCTGACCGGACGCGCCGGTTGAACTGACCGGACGCGCCGATCGCTCGTAACGGTCGAAATCCGAAAATCAACTGAGTGACCGGACGCACCGGTCAGGGGCGACCGGACGCGTCCGATCATGCAGGGAGCATACTGTACTCGCACCGGACGCGCGACCGCGTCCGATCGGTGATGACCGGACGCGTCCGGTCGTCTCTGGACCTTACTGGACTGCGACCGGACGCGCCGATCACACCCAGGTCGCGTCCGATCGGGTGTTTCCCTCAAGTGACACGTGTCGACATCTGACCACCGCGTCCGGTCCTCGCGAGGACCACGTCCGGTCGTCAGAGCTGAAACCCTAGCCGTGGAACTGTACTGACCGGACGCGTCCGGTCATGCCGAGGACCGCGTCCGGTCATGGGAAAACGACCCGAAACTCTCCGAAATGCGTCACAACTTGAACCAAGTTGCTTCCAACTGAACTTTGAGCTATTCTAGAGCTGCCTAGCGCCAAGTTTAACAAGTGTGCACCACACCTAAATATAGGACTCGCCTAGGTCAAGCTACCCGCTCATGCCCCCCTTTATAGTACGGCCAAAAGAGAAAAACGAAGATCCTAACGACTATTCCAAATGTATCTCAACACCTCGACATCCGAAACTAACCGTCCTTAATCTTGACATCACTCTTTTGAAAACCGAAACGATTTCCATCAAGGGGCATGAATACCATGGTGCCCAAAGCAGTTAAAACCTCCATGACCTAACTTACCAAAGTTTCTGCAAAACACACGTTAGTCATGGTAATAAAGCATTGTCATCAATTGCTGAAACCAAACCTCGGGGCCTAGATGCTTTCAAAGGTAATGTGGAGTTAAGTTAGGAGAGTTTCACCGAGGGGCGAAGTATTGAGCCAACCAATATGATCAACAATGAATACCAAGATAACCGAACACCGGGATCAATCAATCACAATATAAAAGTGATGACACGAAGATTTATCCCGAGGTTCACGTGCTTGCCGGCACGCTAGTCCCCGTTGTGTCCCTCTTCACCACGTGGTTCGGTGGCTAATCGGTCTCACACCGAGCCTCTCAAAAGGCGTCATAAGAACCTACCAAATGGTAAAAGGTTGTAATGACACGAGCAATTTACTAACGTTGCCTTTGGCGCTTCGCCGAGGTAGGCACAATCCCCTCACAAACACCGGAGGTGGCCAAGAATAATTACCAACTCTTGCCAACGCCTTCAAGCTGCTCCAAGCCATCTAGGTGGCGGCAACCACCAAGAGAAACAAGAATACCGCAGCAAATCAACCATCAAATGCCAACTAGATGCAATCTCACAATGCAAATGCACTTGGATCACTCAATCTCACTTCGAATATGCAAAGAAGCAAGAGAGATGAGTGGGAGGGGAGTTGCTTAGCTCAAAGTGCTCACAAGTATGTCAAATGTTTAAGAGATAGAGCCTTGAGCCGGCCAATGAGTATTTATAGATGTACCCCTTCGAATATAGCCGTTAGAAACTTAAACAACCAAAATCACGCTGACCGGACGCGCTGGTCCAACTGACCGGACGCGCTGGTCGCACAACGGCTAGCTGCGAAGCAACGACCGGACGCGCTTGACGCGCAGACCGGACGTGCTGGGAATGACCGGACCGCTGGTCCCGTGACTGACCGGACGCGCTGGTCAAGCCTGAGCAGCACACAATGAAACAGTGATCGGACGCGCTGCAGAACTGACCAGACGCCACAGTGCCAGCGTCTGGTTGGAGTCCAGTAAGCTCCCTGAACGACCGGACGCGTCCGGTCGACAGTGACCGGACGCGCTGCGCGTCCGATCATCAAACTGAAACACGCGCAAACGCTAAACACTGACCGAACGCGTCCGATCAAACAGAGACCGCGTCCGGTCACCTCTGTGACCTCCGTTCGCCTCCGTTTCTTTTTTGACTTTCGGTGTAGTGGAAAAAAGTCGTATCAACTCCTCGAAAACGCCTGAATCCCGCCTCGCAAGCTCGGCGGGAGGGAGAGAGGACCCCAAACCCTCTCTACCGCTCAAACTCCATCGCCTTCGCAAACGTGCTAACACCACCAAGTGATCTCGTCATGTGTGAGTGTGTTAGCATTTTCATAATCATTTTTCGAGGCGATATTAGATCTATCCAAATGCATATGATTATGAAATGCACACCTAGAGGCATTTAGGAGTTCAATAGCCGCGTCATTCCCCTCTTTATAGTACGGCTATCTATCCTATAATGTAACCACACCCACTAGGTGTCTTGATTACTAAAACATAACCCTTAAGCATATACCTTTGCCTTGATCACGTAGGGTTGCGTCCAAATCCAAGTGTGGCCATCATGATCACCATGTCCATCTTGCCACCAATTTTGGAATGTACTAATCCTCAAATGCTACATACAACTTAGGCATAGGATTAGTACTTAGGCATTATCACTAATTACCAACATCAAACATAGGACTTTCACCAGGGCAGAGCCGCGATGACCCCATCCAGGGCGGCTACACGTTCCTCGGAGCCATCAAAGCCAACTCCCGTCACGCATCTCCAAACCTCTACGGTGCCGCCGTCCACCTTCTCCTCCTCCATGGAGTTCGACGGCTCTGAGGAAAATTCCACCAAGCTCCCGCCCCTGGCTGCGACGGCGGAGGCTTCCCGCACTCAGGCGGCAGGGTCGTCCCTCTCGCCCTTTGCTGCTCCTTGGTCACCTTCCTCGTCGGGTGTGGCGGGTCCTTCCTCTTGGGGGCCCTAGGATAGGCTCTCCTTCACCGACTTGGAGGTGTCCAGGACGAGCTGTCTGAGCTCTTGCCCATCGCCGCGGCAGACAAGGGGAAGACGGTTCCCGTCCCTAGCCGCGGCAGGCACTGTTGCCACACTCGTCCATCTAGGCTAGGCTTCATGGCGGATGCTCGCCGCCAGCAGCCACCTCGTGCCGAGCGTGAGCCGTCGCCGCACCACGCCTTGATGTAGGGACCCCGCCCGGGGCGCCATGCTCCCGGGGTTGCCGTCGACCGGGGGGCCAGGCAGCCATGCCGTGCCCCTGGAATCACTGTCGAGCAGGCCACGTCATAGCCACCCCACCAGCATCACCACGTTCTCAGAACCAGTGTGCGAGTCAACGCAGAGGGGTTCACGCTGGTTTTGAGTAGACGCTGCTGGCATTGCCAGGGGCATGCATGGGTCTCGCGCCACTGCCCCATCCCCTCGGCTCTGGTCAACCTCTGCTCCAACTGTCTGGCTGGAGATCATGTTGCCGCCGACTACCGCTTCCCGTCTTGTTGCCTGCGCTGCAGGTGTGTGGGTCACCGTGCACACGACTGCAAGCGCGGCCGCCCTCCGGCACGCGCCGTCGCTCGAGGATGGGGTGCGCTGCATCGTCGCCTGTCTCGCCGGCCGCCATCACCATGGCCACGGCGACATCATTTCGGTAGTGGCGCCAACCAGGACTCCGGCAAGGGTGGCGACCCACAACTAGGGCCCGAGTGGGGCCCGACGTTCCAGCAAGTGCCGCTTATCGTCGTGGGAGAGATTCACTGCCCGTTGCTCTCCGGTTCGTGGTCCTTTGGGCCAAGACGGCTGAGGTGCAAGGATCATCAGCTGCTGACATCAGGTCGTGTGTCCTCTTCCAACAACTAGTCGCCAGGGGATTCAATGAATTCAAAATTCAAATCCCCAAGCTTACAGAGATTGCACAATTCAGGCAGGATCCAATGCTCTGCTTCGTCGACCAACCGGGCGCCTTGAGCGACATGGGCGTGACGCCAAACCCGGTGTCCTGCTCGGATGGGCTTTCCAGTGTGGAACCGGAAATGGCGCTGCAAAGTGGCCATTCGCAGACGTCGTGGGCAACTCATCTGGTGGCTCTAGACCATGGCATCACGGCATGGCCCGCCACTCTGCCCGCTGTCTGCGGAGGGGCTCTTGTGGCCGTCTCCGTGGACACATCATGCCCCCAGTCTGACGACCCTCGGGCTAGCCCCACCATGGTCCAGTTGGGCACTGAAGCTGGCCATGGCCGACACAGAGTGGGCCGCTGCAGAGGGAGGCAAACCACATTACAGTGCAACCTTCACTCCAATAATTGGGCTCCATTGTCCTCGATCTGGGAATGTGCGACAACCAAGCCCATAGAGTGCAAGATTCTTAGCCTGATGGGGATAGCCCAGCGTCGACGACCCAGACCGATGCCCAAGTGCGCAACATGTCGTCCGCTATTGTCGATTCGCCTGCAGTGCAGCCCGTCACTGTCAAGGAGTTCATCGCCGGACTATAGCTGCCGCTTGAACAACCTCTAATCCAGTCACCGCCGTGCCTCTGTGTCTCACGTGTTCCAGTGGACCTTGTTCCCCGTCACAGTGACAGGCTTGCGGCGAAGTCTGTCTACCGCGACCCCAACCCGAAGAAGTAGGCCAAGCGGGTCCTGCTGAACAAGTGGCAGCCCTCATCTAATGCTCCACGGCCGTCACCAGTGATACCCGACGCCTCCATCGTCACTCGTTTCCATGAGACATTCCAGGAGCCACAGTCTTCATCCAAGCGCGCCGCAATGCGGGAACTCTTCCCCATGCATGGTGCTCGCATGAGGCAGACGACGATGCAAGCGTCTTGAGCACGGGTTCCCTCAACATCGCAAGCTCTTAGGTCACACTTTTAATTTCTTAGTTAATTACAACCGCGAGTATTCCACCGCCCAGCGGTGCCTTGTGTTCATGTTCAACCCCTTCGCTCATGGTACCTCGCCGTGATGTAATGTTGGACGTGTAAACCTTCTTACTTTTTCTTAATAAAACACGTGCTACGCACGTTGTCGAAAAAATAATATATATCAGGCATGGCAGCAGGGAGGTTTGTCCTATCACTTTTTGCGAAAAGGATTTTTCCAATGGGTACAAGCAACAATAAGAAAATGCCGCGCAAGGAATACTAGTAAGAGCAAGTATTATAAGCGGCGAAGAGCCGGCGAGATCTGACGTGGGAGAGAGAAAGCAGGAGAGAGAAGAAAACGGACGACTCGTGACACGCCGGTAAAAAGCTGGCGAAATGCACTGTAGCTGCTGCTCCTCCACTCCTATCCTTCCACGTCGCAGCTAAGCACCACCACTGCTCGGCAACTCGGGGCCTCGGGTGATCTGGAGCTTCTTGCAGTCGGCGAGCGGGCGTATCCAGTAGCCTTGCTCTAAGCAACATCCAAATCTGCTACTCTAGGTCAAAGAAAAGATCCAGTTGCTTTCTGGACCACATGTGTGGTGTACCAGTACATGTGATCGGTGACCATCAACGTCACGGGAGTCCTGTGACTGATGATGATCAGCCCTAATGATGATGTTCTGATCGGTCTCATCATTTTGGCAGCTGCAAGTTGGCCAAACACTTTGACCCTCTCGAAACGGCCTTTCCTCTTCGAGAAATCCGGCTACCTCAATATGTGTATGTGAAAAAAATGTATACTTCTTCGTTCTAAAATATATATTTTTTTAGCTGTTCTCAATCAACTCATTCTAAATTTGACTAGTCTCTTAATGAAAAACTTAGCCCCAGCGCATATTCGTGAAAAACTAAATCTACGGAGAAAATATAAACATCTATCACAATAAATAAATTATAAAAATACATCTCATATTGTATCTACTTGACTCAATTTTATATCATAAATATTATTATGTTTCCTACGAGCTTATAAGGGTTAGACTTACAGGATGACTAAATTTCTTTGGGTTTTTAGGACAGAGAAGTAATGACAGGTGGTACGGCTAATAATATCAACATAGGGACATCAATAGTGACAGGGCAAATTTGACTAGTATTTATTACTGGTAACCATAACTTGACACTTGTGAGGCATCACTATCCCGTAATCGTGAAAGTGGTTGTATTTCCTTATCGTTTGGCATATTATTTTTTTGTGACAGCAATCTTATAAGTAAGTAAAGGTTAAAAATAAAACGCGTCACTTTTAACCAAGTTATAAGTAATAATAGATTTATTTCTTTACCCACCACTAATAACCTTTGCTCATCTATATATAGCAACAATCTGTTTCTAAAAAAAAAATCTATATAGCAACAATCTTAATACTTTATCATGACATATAGTAAAAGACAACAGAAAAAGATAACCGACAGGCCTCTAACCACATTTCCATTAACCTGTCGTCAACACGATCCATTCTACTACGTTCTTCCCTGTGTTCTGTACGTGTACGTGTTGTCGCCAAGCTCTCGACTTTTGGATCCACTGAGACTGCTTGTTCGTGTAACATGCAAGATACAAGGAAAAAGTGTATGTCTGTTTGGCACATCGATCGCATTAGTCTACTGGAGTAGTAGTGCCTACTGGCTATATATACTCATCTAGTGGTACCGTTCATTATTAAGAATAAAGAACGTAACCATTCCTTTTATTTCTGCTAGAAAACTAGCTCTGGGTTTTGTGGGAACGAGGAATTTAATTAACTTCTCCGCATACTCGAAAAAAAAACTTCTCCGCAGTTCCGTTGAGACTTTGCCAAATATCTTCCCCTCGGACTTTAATTTTACCACTCTATGTTAAACAGTCTCAATCAGTAAGGCATAACCGTACCATAATGAATTTCACTTATTTTCACGTGATAAGCACCCGTATGATTTTGATAGCTAATTTAATGAAAAAACAATGACAACTTATTACAGTCCGGGGTGTTTTTGGAACATAAACAAGCATTTAATAAACACTTATATTCAAAACTTAGGATCATTTTGTTGGTTTTCACAGTTCATTGATTCATTAGATCGGGTACGGATTCGTTGTAGGAAGTAATCGAAAGATGATTCACAGAGAATACACACCCTAATATATATTCTACCACAGAGAAGGGAAAAGGAATAGGTAGAGCATGGATTTGCAAACCATCAGTAGGAGCGAGAGTAGCAGTCGATGCGCTGGCCGCAGTCTCATTTGCCGGAGGAGCCATCGACGTGATGAAGAGGTTGCGCGGTGGAGACGGTGGCGGCTTCCCGTCACTGGCTGCGCCCCTCTCAGATCGGGATGGGGAATGTCGGTGGGAGTTGCGGCTGAGATCAACCTCGTGTTCTGAGCCGGCCAGCCCCCACCTCTATTTATGCGCAGTGTGACGGGGCCCACCAACCATGTAGGGTTGGGCGCCCCCGATCAGGGCGTGAGAAGCAAGGCCCAAAAGGCCGTTGGGCCTAATGGTGGGAGATCAAATCCCAACATTCTCCCCCTTGATCTCTCATCATTTTCTTCGTTCTTTAATTTCATACTCAAACGTTCGGTTCATATTTCCTTGTTTCTTTCCTATTCCATTGCAGATTAGTGCATTGAACTGTTTCATCGTCACAACAATTAGTGCCGTTAGACTAACAGCTACAACACATTTCTCTGTTTTGGAATGAAGTTTCTTCTGGGCCCTTCGTATGTTCGGGAATCATAGGCTTTCCCTTAAACCCATGCCGGCTACGTGTTCTCTGAACACGTTGGGTGGTAAGCCCTTTGTGAGCGGATCCGCGAGCATTTTCTCTGTACTTATATGCTCAAGATTTATTATATGATCCCGAACTTTATCTTTCATAACATAGTACTTTATGTCAATGTGTTTGGCAGCACCACTTGACCTATTGTTGTGAGCATACTATACCGCTGGGTTGTTATCACAATACAACCTCAGTGGTTCATTGATATTATCAATCACTTTCAATCCGGGTATGAATTTCTTTAGCCAATTCACCTGCCCCGTTGCCTCATAGCATGCTACAAACTTGGCATACATTATCGAGGATGTAGTTACAGTTTGTTTGGAGCTTTTCCACGATATAGCCCCTCCTGCGAGAGTAAATATATATCCTAACGTGGATTTTCTTTCTTCTCCCGCATAATCGGAATCTGAATACCCCTCTATCTGCAGGGAATCAGATCTTCTATACGTTAGCATGAGGCCTTTCGTACCCTGCAAATAACGCAGGACTTTCTTCACCAATTTCCAATGTTCTATTCCTGGATTCTTTTGATATCTGCCAAGTAACCCGGTGACAAAAGCCAAGTCAGGGCGTGTACACACTTGAGCATATTGTAAACTTCCAACTACTGAAGCATACGATACCGCTTTCATTCGATTAATCTCATATTCATTCTTGGGACATTGATACTCCCCAAATCTATCGCCCTTGACAATAGGAGCAGGTGAAGAACTGCACGCATGCATACTAAATTTCTTCAAAACCTTTTCTATGTATGCCTTTTGCGACAATCCTAGTACCCCTTTCTTCTATCTCGGTGAATCTCTATTCCCAAAACAAACGAGGCCTCACCGAGATCTTTCATATCGAAGTTTGAGGACAAGAATTTCTTCGTTTCCATTAGTAGATTGACATCACTGCTAGCAAGCAGGATATCATCCACATACAAGATTAGGAATATGTATTTTCCATTCTTGAATTTTGCGTAAACGCAATTGTCCTCAATATTTTCCTTAAATCCAAAACCTTTTATCGTTCTATCAAATTTCAAATACCACTGTCTTGAGGCTTGTTTCAATCCGTAGATTGATTTCTTTAGGCAGCATCCCATATTTTCTTTTCCTTTTACAACAAAACCTTTCGGTTGTGCCATATAAACATTTTCTTCCAAATCCCCGTTAAGGAACGCCGTTCTTACATCCATTTGATGTAACTCCAAATCATAGTGGGCCACAAGTGCCATTATAATTCTGAAGGAATCTTTACATGAGACTGGAGAAAACGTCTCATTGTAATCAATCCCTTTTCTTTGCGTAAAGCCTTTCGCCACAAGTCGCGCTTTAAACCTTTCTATATTCCCTTGGGAGTCATATTTTGTTTTGTAGATCCATTTACAACCTACTATTTTGGCTCCCTTAGGAATAATTTCCAAGTCCCAAACTTTGTTAGTACTCATTGATTTCATTTCATCTTCCATGGCCTTAAGCCACTTTGATGAGTGGTCGCTTCTCATGGCTTCTTCAAATGAGGTGGGATCATCCCCATCTGAAATTCTTCTGTTTCATAAACTTCATAGTCATTAGAAATTGCTGACCTTCTTATTCTTTGAGACCTTCTAGGGGCCTCTGGAACTTGTTCCACATTGGGCTGTTGTTGTTCTTCCTCATGTGCGACGTTTGGTTCTATGGGGTCCTCAAGGACAGCCTCCTCAAGGACAGGTTCCTCATGTTCATTTATTGTCGCCACGGGAGAACTCGCAACAGGTGTTGGCACTATAGTGTCTTGCACTGTCGGCTCAACAGCAACAGGTAGCGTAAAGAATGGTTCTTCAACCATCGGAGTGGGTACATGTACCCGTTTCTCCTGTAGGCTTATTTCTCGTGCTACCATGCTCCCCCTGATCATGTTATCCTCTAAGAACACAGCGTGTCTTGTTTCTACAATTTTCGTATGTCTGTCAGGACAATAGAAGCGATATCCTTTCGATCTTTGTGGATAGCCAATAAAATGGCAGCTGACTGTCTTGGAGTCTAACTTTCCTATGTTTGGGTTAAACACTTTTGCCTCAGCTGGACAGCCCCACACACGCAAATGGTTAAGTGAGGGTTCCCTTCCTGTCCATAATTCATACGGTGTTTTAGGCACCGATTTGCTTGGTACTCGATTAAGTATGTGAATGGTGGTTTTCAGTGCCTCCATCCATAAACTAATCGGCAAAGTGGAGTAACTTATCATGCTTCTTACCATATCCATTAGGGTACGGTTATGTCTTTCAGCCACTCCATTCTGCTGAGGCTCCCCCGGTGTGGAGTACTGAGCGACTATGCCATTTTCCTGTAGAAACTTTGCAAACGGTCCAGGAATTTGGCCATATGGGGTATGTCGCCCATAGTACTCTTCACCTCGGTCTGATCATACTATCTTTATTTTCTTATCATGATGATTTTCAACCTCAGCTTTAAATATTTTGAATTTATCCAATGCTTCCGATCTTTCTTTAATTGGATAAATATAGCCATAACGAGAGTAGTCGTCTATGAATGTTATAAACGAATCATAACCATCCACGCTTTTCATAGGAAATGGACCACATATATCAGTGTGGATTATTTCTAAAGTTCCTATGCTTCGTTTGGTATTTTTCTTAATTTTCTTGACATACTTTCCTTTGATGCAATCAACGCATTGTTCTAAATCTAAAAATTCTAAGTGCGGAAGAATTGATTCTTTGATTAGCCGTTCCATTCTCCCCCTCGAAATATGGCCCAAGCGATAGTGCCATAATTTCGAAGAGGCATCATCAATTCGCTTCCGCTTCTTAGTTACATTCGCAGATGGGGAATCATTCATATTCTCATCGCATACATTGTTCGCATTTTCATCAAGAGATAACAAATAAAGCTTGTCTTGTCGGAAGGCAAGACCAATATATTTATTGTTAATGAGTATCTTACATTTGCCATCACCAAAATGGCAATCAATTCTGTCATCATCAAGTTTTGAAACACTTATCAAATTTCTTCGCAAAGAGGGAACATAAAGTATTTCTTTAAGTCTAAGTACAAAGCCGTTGTTCAATTCTAAAGATAAATCTCCAATCGCTTCAACGTCGGCTTGTACTCCATTTGCCACTTTAATCGTTCTTTCTCCTCTTTGCAAGGTTCTCGTCCCACTTAACCCCTGTAAGGAATTTGCAACATGAGTAGTTGCTCCTGAATCAACCCACCAAGTGGATTTAGCATAACATAAATACAAGGATTCATCTAGAAATGTAATAAATTCATCACCTCTTTTCAGTAGAGATTTCAGGAAGTCAGGACAGTCTCTCTTGTAGTGTCCCTTCTTAAAGCAGTGCTTGCATTGATCCTTTTCAGCTCCACCATAGGAGTTGCTCTGCTGATTTTCAGGTTCCTGGGGTTTCTTTCCCTGTGAGTTTCAGGAAGAGGCCTTGTCCCACTTGGGTTTCCCCTGTGGTTTAGAATTCTTGCTATTAAAGTTCTTTCTTTTATTATCCTTCACAAAATGGGTGGACTCACTCTGTGAGGATTTTATCCTCTCCTCTTCTTGAGCACACATTGAGATAAGTCTTTCTATGCCCCATCTTTCAGGCTGCATATTATAGTTCACAATGAAAGTATCATATTCTTTTGGCAGGGAAGCAAAAATCAAATGAATCAGGAAATCATCTTCCTTCAAATTCATCTCTTTTAGCTTAGATGTCGTGGTGTTCATTGTCACAGAACCTCCTAATTATGATGGCCCACAAGTACCCGTCATTGCCATAATGACCTCTGATGGCCGTACTTATGTTCACCATAACTTAAAAGGCCTGCTTTCCTCCGAACAGGATCCAATCACAGGAGTATTGCAATATTACAACAGTTTATTCAAAATATTCAACAGAGTAACGTAGCGGAAGTCTTACAATAATATAGGTTTACAAACCAGTTTTCAAACTTCAAACCTTATGTAACATTATTACAAACCAGTAGTAGAGAAGTATCGGTATTAACTTTATTACAACACACAAGCGAGATGCCTTGCCCAAAGGCCACACAGTCTACTCGTCGTTGCTTTCTTCAACCACGACGGTCATGCAACAAGGCTCGAAGCAGACTTGTTCATGAACCGCACCTGCAACAAGGGGTTAACAAACCCTGAGTACTTGAGGGTACTCAACAAGACTTACCCGACTAAGACAAAGACTCCAAGGGCATGCTAGCTTTAGGGAATCAAGGTACGGGTATTCTAGAATCAAGATTTTCCTTTCTAGAAAAGCTTACTAAAGTAGATCCTTATCTTCAACATTTTACTTTTACCATTGATGGTTCATTAACCAATTCTAGGTGATCCTAATCTAGATCAAAGTAATTATCATCAAAACCTTTCTCATTCTTTCTTTCAATTCCAGTTCTTAACTACGATGCAAGTCAGGTGATCAAGTCTCCATAACCGAGGAGCAACGACGATTCGAACCGATTATACCCAGCTGGGGATCTCTAACTTCACGACATATGTAGAACCAAATCTTGCATATATCAACCCTCATTTAGATCTCCCAAAACCAGAACGTGTCCATCGCCACCCGAGAGTACATTACTCCTCAAACCCGACCAAATTCTAGCCCCGAGGGTACACGCTACTCTCGCCATCTCTCCACTCCCAGTGCGAGGTTAGACGTTCTCGTAATGGAATCACCAACATTTTGGGCTTACCCAAGGCATGAGGCTAGTTGCAAAGTCTTGAACACAACAGGCTTACAACGAACGGACCTTAACTGACAAGACGGAAACACTACATTGAGACTCCTTTCCCAATGCATGTTAGCAGTGGCCAAACCACCCGCCCGATCTTTTAAGTTCATTCTCATATTTCAATATTCATTCAATATGCCGTCATGGCTATATAAACATTGCATTTAAAAGCTTAACTTCTAAGCATAGCGAAGCATACTACGTATTTTCCGTAAAACAGGTATCAAGGTTGATATCACAATAATCAAGGATGATAATGCAGCAATTGGGTTATCACTCAACTCCTAATTACTTAATGCAGTAAACCATCATATAAATAATAAAAAAATTGTAAAATTTAAGGTAGGGTTTAAATGCACCGGGGCTTGCCTTGCTCGGACATGACGACTGACTCAGACCCGAGAACTCCAACGTCAGGTCCGAAACCCACCGACGATCGCTCTTCTCCGGAAACTGGCTCGACGGCTTCGACTTCTTCGAAAGCGGAGACTACACGAACACATAACATGCTTTAACATGATGCTCGATGATAAACATGATGCTTGATGATAACATGCTACGAGTTACGACTGGAGTACAACTTCCCTTCACGGTACAGTCGCAAACAGAACACCTACTAACTAGTAGCGACGATTCCAGCGATACCAACTTTTAACCTAACAAGTTACTAACGAGCTCAATCATGGAATTAAGGTGCCAAAGATCACAAAAGGGTAGTGACCTAAGGACATCACTCAATCAAAAGGCACACAACTCTTAAAGTTCTCAAATTAACATTTATTTATTATTTAAATAATTAGGACATAATTAGAAGTTAATCAAATTTTACCTAATCAATCTCAAACTTTTTCTATGGATTAAGAATGATTTATAACAATGTCATAATAAATTTCATAATTTTTGGATTAATAAATTAATTATTAAAATTCATGGAAGTTGCATTTAATCTTTATTAGAACTAATTAATTCTACTGCACAAAGTACTCAATTTCAGCATTTAACATTTTTCCTAGATAGTTTATACATTGAGAAGCCTACACAAAAATTTTCATGAATTTTGGAACTCTACACAATTTTTAATGAAATAAACAAATAACTAAACTATTCATTTATTTGAAAAAGAAAAACAAAAACGAAATCGGGCCGATTCTTCTTTCTCCCGCGGTCCGGCCCAGCTGGTCGGCCCGCTCGCGCACGTCCGCGCCCGCACGCGCGCTCGGCCCAGCCGCGCGGCCCAGCAGGCGGCCCAGCCCGCTCGCTCACCCCCGCGCGCTCTCTCTCTCTGCACTCGCTGACAAGCCGGCCCCGCATGTCATCACTCTCCTCTCGCTCTCCCTCTCACTCCCGCGCGCTCGCTCACCTTCGCGCGGTGGCCGGCCGGTGACCGGAGCTTCGGTCAACAAACTGACCCTACCATCATCATCTACACCACCCCACGACTCCGTTTTGCTTCTAAACATCCTGGCTCGAGCTCTAGCGACTAACGAGCGACGGCGATGGCGGCACGGTGGTCACTGGAGTAGTACGCCGGCGACTACAAAGCGGTAGAGTCTAAATTGAAGAGTCGGGAAGCATCAGCGGCTCACCGCGGTTGCAGTGAAGCTCTCGGTGGCGACGGGGAGCGGCTGGAGTGGTCTGGCCACGGGAAGGTGAGGATGGCGGGCAGTCGCCGGAGTTGAGCACGGGAAGCGGAGTTGAGCTTGGGTGGTTCACGAGGTACGTGAGGATGCGGCGATGCTGTTGGTGCGACTGGCGTGGTCGGAGATGGCCTGGTGGCGGCAGCGGCGAGCGGCGGAGCTGCGGTGGCGGCGGTGGCAAAAAAATGGTAAACGTCACTGTGAACTCATGTATTTATAGAAGGCGGTCGCGACTACAGAGCCGGACTGCTCGCGTCGTCGCGCTGGCGTTCTCGACCGCGCGCGAAGGGTCTGGGCGGCCACGGCGGCTCGCCGGCGCCCATACCGCGCGGTGGCCGGCCGCCATTGGCGCGGCACTGTAGCACCCCCCCAAATTTTGAATTTTCAAACTGTTTTCTAAAATTACTCTCAAATTTATGTAACAACTTGAAAAACTTCCAATCTATGAAATCTTCAGAATTTCAAGCTCTACAAGTTTTGTATTGAACACTTTTTCAAATTCACACTGGATTTTGAAATTTGAGTTTAAATTCAAAAGGGGACATATTTTTGGGATTTGGTAATTTAGAAATTACTTTTGATTTTATATTGAAACTTCAAAATCTCCAAACACGAAAGTTGTACATCTCGACCAGACCTACAACTTTGCTGTTCAAAACTTTTTCAAATTCTGCCTCCATTTTGAAATCTTAGTTTGGGGACAAAAATGAGTCAAAACTGAAATTTGTTTATTTTCAAAATTGCTCCACATTTTACACTAAAACTTTGAAAACTCAAAACACCAAAGTTGTAGCCCTTGAAAATTTCTACAAACTTGGTTTTGAACTTTTTCCCAAATTTTGCTTAGATTTTGAATTATTTCAAAAGGGGTAAAACAGGGTTTTGAAATTTAGGGTTTTCGGAGGAATTTTAAATTGGAATTTGTTGCTACTTTGATTTGTGATTACTTAGCGATCAAAACCTCACCCAAGGGCATCATTTGGACCAACATGACATGGTTGACCAAATGCCACTCTTGGTTGACCAATTAGCTTTTAAAATTCTTTTACATTTTCCCCCAATTTTGAATTCGAATTCGAATCGGAAAACTCGTGACAAGTTTTGGGACTCCAATTCAAACTCAAATTTGGAGTTTCATTTTAGAGGTTGTACTTGAGCACATACCCTACACTTGACACTAGTGTGCAAACAGTCGCACGCCTCAAATTACGCAGGGCATGGACTATGCATTTGCGGTGGTATTAAAAATTAGGGTTTTCGGGTTCGGAGCACACCACTGAGAAACACATTCAACCTAGATAAGTAAACTTGTTTTAGTTGATGCATAACAAAGTTAACCTAACAGGGATGCTTTGCAATGCATTATGATGACATGGCAGATTAATTAGCACTATAACACCCGGGGTGTTACTGTAACACCTCAAGTGTTTAGCTCCATAATTGCATTGCATTTGCATGGCATAAGCATGAGCATGCATCATTCATGTTTGTTATTTCATGTGATGCAACACATGTGATAGTTCTGGGGTTATTTGAATTATTTCATGAAGTATTTGATAGTTGGTGTAACAAAAAGGTAAGGTAGCCAATCATGACCTACAACACCTTAGTTATACTTAGGGTAACATTTGGAACAAGGTTCATGTTGACCAAAATTACTAAATTGCCCTCCAAGAGAAGTTTGACCACCATTTGACCCTAGAAGGCTCTAGTTTGACCAATTAAAAAGTCTAATTTAGAGATCTTGCATGGGAGAGCACCCTTAAGTAAAGTTGTAGAGAATTTCATGAGGAACAAAAGTTCTAATATGGCCATCTCATGAAAATGACCAGAGCATGCTCAAAAATGGCCCACAAGTCAGCTTGAGTGGGGATCAACACTTAGAAAAATTCTAAGTCTGGAAATTGGACTTTTCAGTTTCACTGTACCTCACTTTAGCAACTTGTAACTCACAAACTAGGCCAAACCAGTCTTGGAGCCAATTAACAAAGTTGTTGTCCACACATAGCTCTACAACATTGTCAATATCACCATCACCTGGTTCTCAATAGTTTAGGAGATATAATGTCTTGAAGTTAGGGTTTCAGTCGGCATAGTGACTGAAACTAAGTTTCAGTTTTCGGGAGACCCACTTTGGAGCCTTGTAGTTTCAAATCTAGGCCGAACCAGCCCAAACCCAAATTGACAAACTTGTAGACCTCATGTAGCTCTACAAAATTGGTGTAATCATCTTCGACTAATTCGAACCGGTTTGGGAGATAATCATCGTGGAAATCGCTCTGTCAGTCGGTCATTGATGTCGCCGATTCAGTTCGTCAGCGTCAGAGTGGCCGACCGGCCGCAGGCCGTCGTCGACGCGTGGAGGCGCGGTGGCGCCCGTACGCCGGCCCTGGCCCCACCAGTCAGGCCGCGACGCCTTCAAGACGCCACGACGCGCGAGCCGGCCTCCATTCCTCCGCCCCCTCTCTTCCAGTTGCCAAGAACACCGAAACCGAGCCGCCATTGCCGTTCTTCTCCGGCAAGCTCAAGCGCGAGCCACACCGCATCACCGGCCGCTAGACCTCGCCAATCCCTCCGCCTCACCACCCTCCATCTCCCTGACCCACCGAAGCCAGCGATTTGACTCAAGGTGAGCCGCATTGCTTTCTTCCCCGTCTCCGAGAGGTCGCCGGAGCCCGCCATGGGACCTCACCGTGGTCGGGGTGCTTCGGGTCTCTCTCCATCCTCCCTTCCTAGCAAAATGGATCCGCCTAGCTTCGGTGAAGCTCGTACCGAGCCTAGACCGCACCGTACATCCTCACCGGCGACGGTGCGCCGCCACCGGACATCACCGGCCGCCGCTCGCGGTGACAAGCCCCTTCCACCCCATCTCCATCCATTCCACGAGCACCAATCGACGCACCGGGTGACGGAGAACACGAGGCGGTGCTCAATTGGCCGAGCGAGCTCTTCTCCGGCGAGCTCGAGCTCGTCGGAGCTCGCGGGTCTCCGCCTCCCCTATCTCCGGTCACTGACCGCGGGGGCCCGCCCGTCAGTGTCGCGCGCGGGCGGGAGCGCTGAGCGGGCCGCGCGCGCGCGAGTGTGGGCCGAGTTTTTCCGGGCCGGCCCAGTCGTCCGAAATGAAATTCATTTTTTATTATTTTGTCACTGATTTTTGTACAAGTTGGAAAAATATAGATCTAGGGTTTTAATGATCCAAAAATCATGAGATAAATTTTATTAGGGTCTACATGATGTGTAGTATTTTAGAAAAATATGGATCTGGCATGAGATGTTTAAATTCTGTAAGAATTTAATAGATCCTTTAAATGTGTTTTGGAATGCATGCAAATTTGTTAAATTTATAACTTGAGCTGTAGTGTTCCATAAATCATGAAATTTGGTGGGTAGGTTACTCTATGCTAGCCCTAGCTCTGGTAAAAATTTGGGCATCAGTGCTTAAGTAATTTCCAAGTTATAATGCTATCTTGTTATTCTAGGAAATACTTAAATGAATTGTTATAAGTTTTCTACATGTGCAATGTTTATATAACTTTTTGGAGAATGTCTTGGTACCCTAGACTATCCAAGAAAATTAAGAAATCTGTTGTTTGACACTTTTTACTATGCTTGGTTATTTATACAAAAATCAGCCTTTTTGGCTTGGGAATTTTGTGTAGGAAGTTCCTGTGAATAAATTGAGTTCAAAATTTTACAGTAGTCTCTTTGTGGGTCAGAGAGTCCCCTGTAATTTTTGTAGAATTTTAGGAGCAGTTTACACATATGTTTGAAATTCCACTTAATTACTTAAGTAAATTGAGAAATGGGTTTAAATAAATGTTCTAGGTGGGCACACCTTACTTCCTGGTGTCTTTGTGATATTTGTGAACTTGTAGTAGCATTAGTTTGGTTTTAGAGAATGTTTGCCACATCAATAAATATTTAACCTTTGTAATTTTAGGTTTTCTGGACAGCTAAGTAGTAATTCTAAATTTGGCTTTGATAAAATTGGTTGCTGGACAACTTGTAAATACCAAAGTTGGAGTAAACTTGATGAACTAGCTTGTGTTAAAAATTTGGAAGCATTTGGCTTTGTAGTTTGAGAGTTACTGTTGTTTAAAGTGGCAGTTCAAAATCTGCTACTCTCTGTTTTGGAGAGGACAGATTCTGGAACTTGTGAAGTTTGACATGGAAAACTTAGGAGTTTGGAGTTGAGGTCTGAAAATGAATTGTAGTGCATTTCTTAGGCTTTCCAGATTGGCTTAGATCATATCTTTTGGAATTGTAAATCTCCAGTTGTGATAAAAACAAGTAGCCGCTGTCCAGGATGCTTACTGTGGTGTTTTGCTGATTGATATGGTGTGATATCCTAAGACATGCTACTTTTGTAATTGTTAGGTGTTAGGGCCTTAACTGAGGATGAGCAGCTTTATCTTAGGTTAAGTAGATTAGGTGAGTACTTCTCTACCGGAGAGGAAATTTGCACATACTCTTTTGAAGTGATTTGAGTAGAGCGTTAAATTGTTGTAATACATTTCATTCCGAGCATATTGCATCTTTCATTATGCATTCTTGGGATTTATTATGCACTCATGCGATAGGTGTACCGGAGGGGGTGACACTCCTCGAATTCGAACAAGCAATACCGGAGGAGGTGCTGAGTCAACCGGAGGAATTAGCAGAAGAACCCAACGTCGGGGAAACTCCGTCAGAAGATCTACCCGAGTGCCCTGACCACCGGCCTTCAACTTTTCTAAAAGGCAAGCCCCGGTGCATGCTGAGCCCATCATTTTATAAATATATCTTGAGTATTTTTAATTGTTTATTGCATTAAGTTCTAGGAGTTATATGAAAACACTTGCTGCATTGTACCTGTCCTTGTCCAGATATCGTACTTAATCCTATATTAGGTTTAGGCACGTGTCAATGCTTAGCCCTGCTTAGTACGGTAGAAGTCGGGTGATTTCCGGTCATCCGCGAGATGTAGGAAGGAGTCACGAGTGGCTCTATGGCTATCGTGAATGGAACCATGCTTAAAAATGAAATTGAGACCGGGCGGGAGTTCAATAGTACAGCCGCAAGACACTTCACGTCTTGGGTGTGGAGCTATGCCCGTCTGAGTCGTTTAAGGACCGATTCGCTGTACGTCCTTGAGTCATGTTGAACGCAGTCTAACACTTAGTTGGCCGGATAACCCGTTCCGACCGCGAAGCCGAGTAATGTGGTTCAGGCCGGGAATCGAATGGTAGGTTGCTTCTTGGAGGAGAGAAAGGATGTGCTTGGGGACATTGGCGTGAGACCAAGGGAGGGTTAGAGTCCCTATCACCTGGCAGAGTGTCGCCCTTGGGGTCGCGACATTATTCGGACCCGCGATTCCTGAATCATATGAAACGGTGGCCTGTGCGACCCTGGCAGGGGTCTGCACGGTGAGTATTAGAAATACCCCTCTAGCTGGATAGGAATTCGATTCGAATCGCCGTCGCTCCCGGTTAGTGAGCACTTGACTTGAGCAGCGGCAACGTAGATCTCATTAAATGAACAGATGGTTAAGTAAAGGATATGATGTTGCCGCAATGATATACCTGCTATGGATATAATAATAGTGTTGTTTGATTATACTCAAGTGAATGTTTAGTACAGGTGCTAAGATAGATGACAGGTAAATGCTAAAAATAACTGCTAGTACAGGTTATAAGAGTTTCAACTACTTATGCCTTTATGCAAAATGATATGTCAGCTAGCCTCTTGTGTAAGCCTTGCATAATCCTTGGTGTCCTCTTATTTCTGGTTTTCGACGGGTAAGTCTAGCTGAGTACATTCCAGTACTCAGGGTTTATTCCCTCCTGTTGCAGATGACATGCTTTATCAGGGATTCTGCAAGACGTGTCTCCACCCTGCGGGTGATGATGACTAGATCACAAGGGCGTGATCGTCTTTATGTACTTTCCTCATGCTTTTGCGAGATGTCGATCATCCAGACTGGCAGTATTTAATTAACTAGTGTGTGTGTTATGCTTCCGCTACTTTCAAACTTGGTTTGTAATATTTGCTACTCCGTGGTGTAAACTTATTTCTGGACTACTTGTGAAATGTATCGTATGATGTTGTATGTTGAATGAAGCGATCCTGGTTGTAAGCAGTTTGGTTTGAAATCCTTCGTGATTTCGATTGACTACCGGGATTATATGGGCTCAAGTTTGAAAATTTGAGCGCTTCGGTGCTTGTTTTCGTACTTGTGCTCTTATAATTTGGTCGGTTCTGTTACAGCTGGTACCGGAGCATAATTCAACATTAAACACATCTTACGAGTAATTAAAAACAAAAGTATTTGTTTGTGAAAAGGGTTAAATTCTAAAAATTATTTTATAGGTATGCCAGTGATCACATCCCTTAGCCCAAATAAGGACTCTTAGGTGGCTTGTTATAAAGACTAACTTGGGGGCCTTGTTTGTTTTTATTTCGTCGTCCATACGGCGTGATATTGTATGGATGCCATCCACTTGGGTGGTAATGTATGGATCAATTGCCTCGACGCTCTGGTAAGTGTGAGTTGTGAGAGCATGATCGTCCAACCGACGATCTAGGGGAGAGTAGTTTTGGTGACTTGCATACTTACATGTTTAAACCATGTAATTACGTAAGCACTTAATTGTGGGAACCTTTATATCGGGTAGCTTTGATACTGAAGTATATACATCTGGGGATGTGTATTTGGAAAGTATTTAAATTACTGCTTTCTTATGTGCTTATAATGGGAAACTGTTGGGCTGAAATGAGGTTTTCTGCAGGTACACTAACAGCGTAACGAGTAGACCGATAGTTTCGCTTATATAAGAGAACGTATGTATGCCACCGCCTAGCGTTAGAACTTTAGGTTTCTACTAAGGTGAGAGGACGTACGGAACGTGCATGCATCATGTTTAATTATATCATACATATCATTTACTCCCTCCTTAAAAATTTCTGTACTCCCGACTAAAGTAAATTTCGTATCCCCTAAATGATCCTCACTTTAAGTCGTATCTTATCTTGTTGCTACAGATGGCACGTACCAAGAGGACCGCTCGTAAGTCCACTGGGGGCAGGGCACCGCGTCACCAGCTCGCTCCACGTGAGCCCCGCCCCGAGCCTACTGAGGTGGAAAGGCTGAGGGCAGAGCTGGCAGAGGTGACTGCTGCTAGGGATGCAGCACGGCAACAACTGGAACAAGTGATTCATGATCGTGACCAGGAAACCCTTGCAGTCCAGAGGATTACAGTAGCAAACCGTAACTGTCAACGCATGTTGGTCCGTGTGATGGAACAGAGGGATGAAGCCTGGCACGAGGAGAACGTTCTGAGAGCTCGCCAGTTTGAGCTCGAGCAACAGTTAGAAAATGCTGAAGAATACACTGACAACCTTCATGAAGAAGTGCACCGCCTGAACAACGAGCTTAATCCCCTACTGCCTCGAAACAACAACATCGATGAGGACATGGGTTCGGAAATCTTCATGGCTGAGGATGATGATGAAGTGGAGGTTGATGGACCATAGGATGCCCCACCTGCAGAAGCACCAGAGGAAGAGCCAGAAGAAGAAGAAGACGAGGAGTTAGAGCCTGTCAGTGATGAGGACGGCGGGGAGATCCTTGACACTGACTCGGAGGATGATGCTTAGAGTAGTCATCACGTGCCTTTAATGTTAGGATCGTCTTTTGTGCCCTCCCTGTGAAGGAGTGAGGCCTTGTAATAACTTGACTTTGAGATGTAAGGCTGAACCGTATGTTTCCTGAATGTAGTTTGAACCTGTTAAATTCGATCACAACTTGATGTCTTATTATGTTGCGTTCGATGATGGTGTCACGATTAGCACCCTTCGGTGCCACGACGAAACCGAGGCCCTCCTATGGTGCGCGACATAAGGCTGTGCTGCTTGGCACGCGCAGGTATCGAGGTGGCTAGTCATGATCCACCATGGAACTCTTCATTAAGGAGTCTCTTTGTGGTCAGTTTGAAGTAGCCTTTCATAGTCAACTAAAAATCTTGAGATGGAATCCAAGTACCGTGCAAAAGGTCGAAAATCACGTAGATAGCAACGTAAACGGTCCGGTAACCGTTGTGCTCCCTGTGAGTGAGCCTTTATCAAAGAGCATCTTGTTGGATTACCAAGTATGATCTCGTCAAACGATGCGCTAGAATGGATTGTGCGGTTGTGGTGAATTATTGTGCCTTAATTATTATGAGAAATCTATTCATACAGTCAGATTGACATTTCGCAATAATTCATCTACAAATTTCCCACATCGTCAGTGCTCATTGGCTATGCATTTTTGCAGATGTCGTACAATCTACGTCGGGGTCGTGGAAATGAGGAGGAGGAACAGCCACCCCCTCCGCCACCACCTACTCCGGCCGAGTTGATGCAGACAGTGGTCGAAGGGCAGCGCATGTTGGCGGATGCTATGCGCCAGCTGGCTAACCGAGAGGCTCGTCCTGGCCGCCAGGGCCCAGAGCCAAATCAGTACAGCGATTTCAAGGACTTTCTGGATACAAAGCCCCCGCTCTTCAAGGAAGCGGAAGAACCACTGCAGGCTGACGAGTGGTTGAATACCATTGAACAAAAGTTTCGTCTGCTACGCCTAACTGATGAGCTAAAAACTGAGTATGCTTCCCATCAGTTGCATGGTCCGGCAGGCATTTGGTGGAGCCACTATCGTTCCACACTGCCTGCCAATGTCCCGATTGCTTGGGATCAGTTTAAGGCGGCATTCCGGGGAAATTATATCCCTCCCGGTCTTATGGCAATCAAGCACACAGAGTTTATGAGGCTGTCGCAAGGAAACAAAAGCCTGACTGAATACTTGCAGTCCTTCAACAACGTGGCAAGGTATGCCACAGAGTTTGTGGATACCGATGCCAAAAAGATTGCTAGCTTCAAAAGGGGCCTCGGCCCAAAACTGATGAAAACTATGGGCACTAGCAAATGTACTACTTTCAATGATTTCATCAGTGATGCTCTGACTCAAGAGAACAACAATACTATTTATTCTGCCTCTAAGAGCCGTAAAAGGGCCCTTGAGGCAAGTGCTTCTCAGTCAAGGGCCTCAGCGACACCGAGGTCTTCCCCTCGCCCTCCTGCCACAAATGCTAAGTTCCGTCCTCCACAAAAGAAGGTGCCAATGAAAACTGGGTTTCGTAAGGCATATACAGTGGCTCTGCCAAAGAGTAATGCGGGCCAAGGCAGCTCCAGTGTCCCCCCTAGCAACATGCCTTGCTGGAACTGTAACAAGCCAGGCCATTGGTCCAGGAACTGCCCGTACCCTAAGAAAAATATCAACCAAGGTAGTCGTCAGGGACACGCCCATTATAACAGCATTGAGGAAATTCCATCTGGTGAGGTGGTCACCGCTGGTAAGTTTCTAGTTGACCAACACCCCGCAGTGGTACTTTTTGATTCAGGTGCTTCGCATTCCTTTATCAGTCCTAAGTTTGCATCTAAATTTGCACACAAGTTGCATACTGTTGAAGGTGTGGGTTATTGTATTAGCGCTGCAAGTGGGAGTATTTCCACAAACAAAGTAGTGGGGAACCTTAAGTTTGAGATAGAAGGGCGAAGTTATTCGCTTGCCCTATTGGTTTTACCTGGTTTAGACATAGATGTTATCTTGGGCATGAATTGGATGAGTCAGAACGGGGTACTCATTGACACATCCGCTCGGGTAGTTATGCTCAGAGATCCTACAGATCAAAAGGGTTTTCTAGTACAACTTCCCAGAAAGGTTGAATTGTCAGGAGAAATTCATGCTGTGCAAGCAAAGGCGTTGGCCGAAATTCCAGTAGTAAATGAGTTTCCGGACGTTTTTCCCGATGATTTGCCGGGACTCCCTCCGGATCGGGATGTGGAGTTTAAAATTGAGTTGTTGCCTGGCACGGCACCCATCTCTAGGAGACCCTATAGGATGCCTCCAAATGAACTCGCTGAACTTAAGGTGCAATTGAATGAACTTTTGAAGAAGGGGTTGATTCGTCCTAGTTCATCGCCGTGGGGATGTCCTGCTATCTTTGTAAAGAAGAAGGATCAGTCGTTGCGGATGTGCGTAGATTATAGACCTCTCAATGCAGTCACTGTCAAAAATAAGTACCCTCTACCGCGAATCGACATCTTGTTCGATCAGTTGTCTAAAGCTAAAGTTTTCTCCAAGATCGATCTAAGATCGGGCTACCATCAAATTAAAATTCGCCCGGAAGATGTTCCAAAGACAGCCTTTTCTACCAGATACGGTCTTTATGAGTATCTTGTTATGTCCTTCGGCTTGACAAATGCCCCCGCACACTTCATGTACTTGATGAATTCGGTGTTTATGCCTGAATTGGACAAGTTTGTGGTGGTATTTATTGATGACATCCTGGTATACTCTGTGAATGAGGAGGATCACGCTGAACATCTGCGTATAGTCCTCACAAGACTGCGTGAACATCAACTATATGCAAAGTTCAGTAAGTGCGAATTCTGGCTTCGTGAAGTACCTTTCCTTGGGCATGTGTTGTCCGATGGAGGAATTATGATGGACCCCGCCAAGGTACAGGAAATACTGAATTGGAAGGCTCCTATCTCGGTTCACGAGGTCCGAAGTTTTCTTGGTTTGGCTGGCTATTATCGTCGCTTCATCCCGGATTTCTCCAAAATAGCCAAGCCAATGACTCGGTTGCTGCAAAAAGACACCAGGTTTGTCTGGACTCCTGAGTGTGATGCGGCTTTTCACCAACTGCGAACCCTCCTAACCTCAGCTCCGGTTTTGGCACAACCGGATATCGAGAAACCATTTGATGTTTATTGTGATGCCTCAGGCATAGGTTTGGGAGGTGTGTTGATGCAGGAAGGCCGAGTAATTGCATATACTTCTCGACAACTTCGGAAGCATGAGGTGAATTATCCAACGCATGACTTAGAACTGGCTGCAGTTGTTCATGCTTTGAAAGTATGGCGGCATTATCTGCTGGGAAATGTCTGCAATATCTACACCGATCATAAAAGCCTCAAATACATCTTCACCCAACCCGAGTTGAATATGCGTCAAAGAAGATGGCTCGAGTTGATTAAAGATTATAACCTTCAAGTGCACTATCATCCAGGAAAGGCAAATGTAGTTGCGGATGCTTTAAGCCGTAAGTCTCATTGTCATTCCTTAGTTGAAACTGATTTTCATCGATCTCGCCTTCTACATCCAGCAGTCTTGTACAACATCACTGTCAGTTGTACTCTCAAAAGCAGAATTATTGAGCTCCAAAAGACTGACACTGGTATATTCCACATCAAGCGTAAGATGAAAGAGCAAGAAACTACACAGTTCAGGATAGATGAAGAGGGTGTACTATGGTTCAAGGATAGGTTAGTTGTGCCTAAGGACCGAGAGCTTCGAAATGATATTATGTCTGAAGCACACTCCTCTAAGTTGTCCATCCATCCTGGCAGCAATAAGATGTATTATGATTTGAAACCACTTTATTGGTGGACCAAGATGCGGAAAGAGATAGCTGCATATGTTGCTAGATGTGACACCTGTTGCAGAGTTAAAGCTGTGCACATGAAAGCTGGGCTGCTTCAGCCACTTTTCATTCCAGGCTGGAAATGGGAAGAGATAAGTATGGATTTCATTGTCGGACTTCCTCCTACTGTCAAAAATCATAACTCTATTTGGGTAATTGTTGATCGTTTGACCAAATCAGCTCACTTCATCCCAGTGAGAGTGGACTATCGTCCCACTGACTATGCTGAGTTGTACTTCAATCAGATAGTCCGGCTTCATGGGATACCTCGTACTATCATATCTGACCGTGGTCCCCAGTTCACTGCTCGCTTTTGGGAGCACTTGCATCACCTTCTGGGAACCAAGTTAGTGAGAAGCTCTGCTTATCACCCCCAGACATCGGGTCAGACAGAACGAGTTAACCAAATCTTGGAAGATCTGTTGCGAGCATGCGTCATTTCATCCAAGGGTTCTTGGGAAAAATGGTTACCTTTAGCCGAATTCTCGTACAATAACAGTTATCAAGAGAGTATTAAGATGGCTCCATTCGAAGCTTTGTACGGTCGTAGGTGTAGAACCCCACTAAATTGGATAGAATCTGGTGAGAGAAGATTTTATGGTATTGCTTTTGTTGAGGAAGCTGAGGAACAAGTCTGTACCATCCAAAAACATATGGCTGCAGCCCAAGCTAGATAGAAAAGCTATGCGGATCGTCGTAGAAAACCACTCGAGTTTGAAGTTGGAGACTTCGTGTATTTGAAAGTTTCTCCAATGAAAAGTGTCCAACGTTTTGGTGTTAAGCGGAAACTTGCGCCAAGATACATGGGTCCTTTTCAAATCATAGGCAAGAGTGGAGCTGTTGCGTACAAAATTCAGTTACCTCCAGAAATGAGTGCCATATTCAACGTCTTCCATGTATCTCAGCTTAAAAAGTGTCTTCGAGTTCCTGAGGAACAAGTTCCTTTAGGTGATATCAGGCTGGAATCCGACCTAACCTACGAAGAAAAGCCAGTCCGAGTGATCGATACTCAGGAATGAGTAACTAGAAGTAAAGTGGTTAAGTGGTACAAAGTGATGTGGAGCAATCAGGGAAGTGAGAGTGATGCTACGTGGGAACGGGAGGACTATTTGCGGGATGGTTATAAGGAATTCTATGAAAAATGGTACGCTTTCCAAATCTCGGGATGAGATTTTTATAAGGGGGGAGGGCTGTAACACCTCAAGTGTTTAGCTCCATAATTGCATTGCATTTGCATGGCATAAGCATGAGCATGCATCATTCATGTTTGTTATTTCATGTGATGCAACACATGTGATAGTTCTGGGGTTATTTGAATTATTTCATGAAGTATTTGATAGTTGGTGTAACAAAAAGGTAAGGTAGCCAATCATGACCTACAACACCTTAGTTATACTTAGGGTAACATTTGGAACAAGGTTCATGTTGACCAAAATTACTAAATTGCCCTCCAAGAGAAGTTTGACCACCATTTGACCCTAGAAGGCTCTAGTTTGACCAATTAAAAAGTCTAATTTAGAGATCTTGCATGGGAGAGCACCCTTAAGTAAAGTTGTAGAGAATTTCATGAGGAACAAAAGTTCTAATATGGCCATCTCATGAAAATGACCAGAGCATGCTCAAAAATGGCCCACAAGTCAGCTTGAGTGGGGATCAACACTTAGAAAAATTCTAAGTCTGGAA
Source organism: Saccharum hybrid cultivar R570 (assembly GCA_038087645.1). Classification (NCBI taxonomy): domain Eukaryota; kingdom Viridiplantae; phylum Streptophyta; class Magnoliopsida; order Poales; family Poaceae; genus Saccharum; species Saccharum hybrid cultivar. The sequence continues at coordinate 2,800,742 of JAQSUU010000190.1, read as the reverse complement.
ATTGGACTTTTCAGTTTCACTGTACCTCACTTTAGCAACTTGTAACTCACAAACTAGGCCAAACCAGTCTTGGAGCCAATTGACAAAGTTGTTGTCCACACATAGCTCTACAACATTGTCAATATCACCATCACCTGGTTCTCAATAGTTTAGGAGATATAATGTCTTGAAGTTAGGGTTTCAGTCGGCATAGTGACTGAAACTAAGTTTCAGTTTTCGGGTGACCCACTTTGGAGCCTTGTAGTTTCAAATCTAGGCCGAACCAGCCCAAACCCAAATTGACAAACTTGTAGACCTCATGTAGCTCTACAAAATTGGTGTAATCATCTTCGACTAATTCGAACCGGTTTGGGAGATAATCATCGTGGAAATCGCTCTGTCAGTCGGTCATTGATGTCGCCGATTCAGTTCGTCAGCGTCAGAGTGGCCGACCGGCCGCAGGCCGTCGTCGACGCGTGGAGGCGCGGTGGCGCCCGTACGCCGGCCCTGGCCCCACCAGTCAGGCCGCGACGCCTTCAAGACGCCACGACGCGCGAGCCGGCCTCCATTCCTCCGCCCCCTCTCTTCCAGTTGCCAAGAACACCGAAATCGAGCCGCCATTGCCGTTCTTCTCCGGCAAGCTCAAGCGCGAGCCACACCGCATCACCGGCCGCTAGACCTCGCCAATCCCTCCGCCTCACCACCCTCCATCTCCCTGACCCACCGAAGCCAGCGATTTGACTCAAGGTGAGCCGCATTGCTTTCTTCCCCGTCTCCGAGAGGTCACCGGAGCCCGCCATGGGACCTCACCGTGGTCGGGGTGCTTCGGGTCTCTCTCCATCCTCCCTTCCTAGCAAAATGGATCCGCCTAGCTTCGGTGAAGCTCGTACCGAGCCTAGACCGCACCGTACATCCTCACCAGCGACGGTGCGCCGCCACCGGACATCACCGGCCGCCGCTCGCGGTGACAAGCCCCTTCCACCCCATCTCCATCCATTCCACGAGCACCAATCGACGCACCGGGTGACGGAGAACACGAGGCGGTGCTCAATTGGCCGAGCGAGCTCTTCTCCGGCGAGCTCGAGCTCGTCGGAGCTCGCGGGTCTCCGCCTCCCCTATCTCCGGTCACTGACCGCGGGGGCCCGCCCGTCAGTGTCGCGCGCGGGCGGGAGCGCTGAGCGGGCCGCGCGCGCGCGAGTGTGGGCCGAGTTTTTCCGGGCCGGCCCAGTCGTCCGAAATGAAATTCATTTTTTATTATTTTGTCACTGATTTTTGTACAAGTTGGAAAAATATAGATCTAGGGTTTTAATGATCCAAAAATCATGAGATAAATTTTATTAGGGTCTACATGATGTGTAGTATTTTAGAAAAATATGGATCTGGCATGAGATGTTTAAATTCTGTAAGAATTTAATAGATCCTTTAAATGTGTTTTGGAATGCATGCAAATTTGTTAAATTTATAACTTGAGCTGTAGTGTTCCATAAATCATGAAATTTGGTGGGTAGGTTACTCTATGCTAGCCCTAGCTCTGGTAAAAATTTGGGCATCAGTGCTTAAGTAATTTCCAAGTTATAATGCTATCTTGTTATTCTAGGAAATACTTAAATGAATTGTTATAAGTTTTCTACATGTGCAATGTTTATATAACTTTTTGGAGAATGTCTTGGTACCCTAGACTATCCAAGAAAATTAAGAAATCTGTTGTTTGACACTTTTTACTATGCTTGGTTATTTATACAAAAATCAGCCTTTTTGGCTTGGAAATTTTGTGTAGGAAGTTCCTGTGAATAAATTGAGTTCAAAATTTTACAGTAGTCTCTTTGTGGGTCAGAGAGTCCCCTGTAATTTTTGTAGAATTTTAGGAGCAGTTTACACATATGTTTGAAATTCCACTTAATTACTTAAGTAAATTGAGAAATGGGTTTAAATAAATGTTCTAGGTGGGCACACCTTACTTCCTGGTGTCTTTGTGATATTTGTGAACTTGTAGTAGCATTAGTTTGGTTTTAGAGAATGTTTGCCACATCAATAAATATTTAACCTTTGTAATTTTAGGTTTTCTGGACAGCTAAGTAGTAATTCTAAATTTGGCTTTGATAAAATTGGTTGCTGGACAACTTGTAAATACCAAAGTTGGAGTAAACTTGATGAACTAGCTTGTGTTAAAAATTTGGAAGCATTTGGCTTTGTAGTTTGAGAGTTACTGTTGTTTAAAGTGGCAGTTCAAAATCTGCTACTCTCTGTTTTGGAGAGGACAGATTCTGGAACTTGTGAAGTTTGACATGGAAAACTTAGGAGTTTGGAGTTGAGGTCTGAAAATGAATTGTAGTGCATTTCTTAGGCTTTCCAGATTGGCTTAGATCATATCTTTTGGAATTGTAAATCTCCAGTTGTGATAAAAACAAGTAGCCGCTGTCCAGGATGCTTACTGTGGTGTTTTGCTGATTGATATGGTGTGATATCCTAAGACATGCTACTTTTGTAATTGTTAGGTGTTAGGGCCTTAACTGAGGATGAGCAGCTTTATCTTAGGTTAAGTAGATTAGGTGAGTACTTCTCTACCGGAGAGGAAATTTGCACCTACTCTTTTGAAGTGATTTGAGTAGAGCGTTAAATTGTTGTAATACATTTCATTCCGAGCATATTGCATCTTTCATTATGCATTCTTGGGATTTATTATGCACTCATGCGATAGGTGTACCGGAGGGGGTGACACTCCTCGAATTCGAACAAGCAATACCGGAGGAGGTGCTGAGTCAACCGGAGGAATTAGCAGAAGAACCCAACGTCGGGGAAACTCCGTCAGAAGATCTACCCGAGTGCCCTGACCACCGGCCTTCAACTTTTCTAAAAGGCAAGCCCCGGTGCATGCTGAGCCCATCATTTTATAAATATATCTTGAGTATTTTTAATTGTTTATTGCATTAAGTTCTAGGAGTTATATGAAAACACTTGCTGCATTGTACCTGTCCTTGTCCAGATATCGTACTTAATCCTATATTAGGTTTAGGCACGTGTCAATGCTTAGCCCTGCTTAGTACGGTAGAAGTCGGGTGATTTCCGGTCATCCGCGAGATGTAGGAAGGAGTCACGAGTGGCTCTATGGCTATCGTGAATGGAACCATGCTTAAAAATGAAATTGAGACCGGGCGGGAGTTCAATAGTACAGCCGCAAGACACTTCACGTCTTGGGTGTGGAGCTATGCCCGTCTGAGTCGTTTAAGGACCGATTCGCTGTACGTCCTTGAGTCATGTTGAACGCAGTCTAACACTTAGTTGGCCGGATAACCCGTTCCGACCGCGAAGCCGAGTAATGTGGTTCAGGCTGGGAATCGAATGGTAGGTTGCTTCTTGGAGGAGAGAAAGGATATGCTTGGGGACATTGGCGTGAGACCAAGGGAGGGTTAGAGTCCCTATCACCTGGCAGAGTGTCGCCCTTGGGGTCGCGACATTATTCGGACCCGCGATTCCTGAATCATATGAAACGGTGGCCTGTGCGACCCTGGCAGGGGTCTGCACGGTGAGTGTTAGAAATACCCCTCTAGCTGGATAGGAATTCGATTCGAATCGCCGTCGCTCCCGGTTAGTGAGCACTTGACTTGAGCAGCGGCAACGTAGATCTCATTAAATGAACAGATGGTTAAGTAAAGGATATGATGTTGCCGCAATGATATACCTGCTATGGATATAATAATAATGTTGTTTGATTATACTCAAGTGAATGTTTAGTACAGGTGCTAAGATAGATGACAGGTAAATGCTAAAAATAACTGCTAGTACAGGTTATAAGAGTTTCAACTACTTATGCCTTTATGCAAAATGATATGTCAGCTAGCCTCTTGTGTAAGCCTTGCATAATCCTTGGTGTCCTCTTATTTCTGGTTTTCGACGGGTAAGTCTAGCTGAGTACATTCCAGTACTCAGGGTTTATTCCCTCCTGTTGCAGATGACATGCTTTATCAGGGATTCTGCAAGACGTGTCTCCACCCTGCGGGTGATGATGACTAGATCACAAGGGCGTGATCGTCTTTATGTACTTTCCTCATGCTTTTGCGAGATGTCGATCATCCAGACTGGCAGTATTTAATTAACTAGTGTGTGTGTTATGCTTCCGCTACTTTCAAACTTGGTTTGTAATATTTGCTACTCCGTGGTGTAAACTTATTTCTGGACTACTTGTGAAATGTATCGTATGATGTTGTATGTTGAATGAAGCGATCCTGGTTGTAAGCAGTTTGGTTTGAAATCCTTCATGATTTCGATTGACTACCGGGATTATATGGGCTCAAGTTTGAAAATTTGAGCGCTTCGGTGCTTGTTTTCGTACTTGTGCTCTTATAATTTGGTCAGTTCTGTTACAGTTACAGCCCTTCCCCCTTAAAGAAATCTCGTCCCGAGATTTAAAGCCTTGAGTTAAGTAATAGAAAAGGAAACGTGTCAAGCAAACACGTCCAAGACTTGTCTACAAAACAGGTAGGGGTTTTCTGCATTACAAAGATTTTAAAAGGATAGGTTACAGTTTAAAGAGGAAATTGCAACCTAGATAGAAGCAAAGAACTCCGGGAAATTCTCTAACAGATAATCCTCCGTTTCCCAGGTGGCTTCCTCTTCTGAATGTTGATTCCACTGTATTTTGTACCATTTAGTTGTTCTACTTCGGGTAACACGATCTTTTTGATCTAAAACTCTGACAGGATGTTCAGAATATGTCAAATCCGGTTCAAGTTCAACTCCCTCAACATCAACCACTTGATCATGTACTTGTAGACACTTCTTCATTTGTGATACATGAAATACATTGTGCACGCTGATAGTTGTTCAGGCAGCTTTAACTTATATGCCACCTTTCCACATTGTTGAATGATTTGAAAAGGACCAATATAACGTGGTGCGAGTTTGCCTTTGACTCCAAATCTGCTAACTCCTTTCATGGGTGATACTTTTAGATAAACATAATCCCCTACTTGGAATACCAAAGGTCTACGCCTTTTATCAGCATAACTCTTTTGCCTGGATTGAGCCACTTTCAAATTATTCTGGATCTGCCTAACTTTTTCTTCTGTTTGTTTCACAAGATCAACACCGAAAAACCATCTTTCTCCCGGTTCTGACCAATTCAATGGAGTTCTGCACCTACAGCCATACAATGCCTCAAACGGTGCTATTTTGATACTCTCTTGATAACTATTATTATAGGAGAATTCTGCTAAAGGTAACCACTCGTCCCAAGTGTCTGAATAATTAAGTGCACATGACCTTAACATGTCTTCTAGAATTTGATTGACCCTTTCAGTCTGACCACTTGTTTGTGGATGATAAGCGGTACTATGCAAAAATTTTGTACCCAGGGACTCATGTAGGTGTCTCCAAAATTTGTTAACAAACTGAGTACCTCTATCTGATACAATGGTCTTTGGTACCCCATGAAGACTCAGGATTCGTGCAATATAAATTCTTGCATAAGTTATAGCAGAATAGTCCACCTTAACTGGAATAAAATGAGATGACTTTGTCAGTCGGTCCACAATGACCCAAATTGAATCAAAGCCTCTTGAGGTCTTGGGTAACCCAGTAGAAATTCATACTGATATCTTCCCATTTCTAGGATGGAATGGGCAAGGGTTGTAACATTCCTGCCGACTTCAGGTGTACTGCCTTCACCTTACAACAAGTGTCACATCTAGCCACATATTTGGCAATCTCAATTTTCATTTTGGTCCACTAGAATTTCTGTTTCAAATCTTGATACATCTTATTACTTCCTGGATGAATAGAAAACCTTGTGCTATGTGCTTCATCAAGAATGAGCTGACGTAACTCTGGAACCTTTGGGACCACTAACCAGTTCTTAAACCACAACACATCTGCATCATCAATACTGAAATCTGACTGTTGACCCGTTCTAACTTTTTCTTTGATGTGAGCTACTCCGGAATTCTTTCTCTGAGCAGACACAATCTGATCTTTGATTGTTGATTTTACTGTGACATTAGTCAACTGACCTTGTTGAACTATTTCAATATTCAGCTTTTCTAATTCATAACATAAACTGTAATCCATTGGCTTCACAGTAATGCAATTGCAATGATTCTTTCTACTGAGTGCATCAGCAACAACATTTGCTTTTCCAGGGTGATAGTGCACTTCTAAATCATAGTCCTTTATTAACTCAAGCCACCTTCTTTGCCTCATATTCAACTCTGACTGAGTAAAGATATACTTTAAGCTCTTGTGATCTGTATACATGTGGCAAGTATTACCTAACAAGTAATGACGCCAAATTTTCAATGCATGAACCATAGTTGCTAGTTTAAGATCATGTGTCGGATAATGTTCTTCATGACGCTTCAACTGTCTCGAGGCATAAGCAATGACTCTGCCTTCTTGCATCAATACACAACCAAGGCCAATACCCGAGGCATCACAGTAAACATCAAATGGCTTTTCTATATCTGGTTGTGCCAAAACTGGAGCAGTTGTCAATGACTTCTTTAAAATTCTAAAAGCTTTCTCACATTCTAGAGACCATATGAACTTAGTTTGATTCTTCAACAACTCTATGATTGGCTTGGCTACCTTTGAAAAGTCAGGTATGAATCGACGGTAATAACCCGCCATTCCCAGAAAACTTCGGACTTCATGAACTGAGATTGGTGGTTTCCAATTCAGAATATCTTCCACCTTGCCAGGATCTACTGCTACTCCTTTGGCTGACAACACATGTCCTAAGAATTGCACTTCTCTTAACCAAAACTCACATTTACTGAACTTGGCATACAGTTGGTGATCTCTCAGACGAGTCAGAACAACTCTGAGATGCTCAACATGTTCTTCTTCACTTTTGGAGTATACCAGAATATCATCAATAAACACAACTACAAATTTGTCAAGCTCTGACATGAAAACTAAGTTCATCAGATACATGAAATGTGCCGGTGCATTGGTGAGACCAAAAGACATAACTAGGTACTCATACAGTCCATATCTGGTAGTGAATGCAGTCTTTGGGATATCTTCAGGTCGAATCTTGATTTGATGGTACCCTGACCGAAGATCGATCTTTGAAAATACCTTTGCCCCCGCAAGCTGATCAAAGAGTAGATCAATGCGAGGAAACAGATATTTATTCTTAATAGTTACTTCATTCAGCGGTCGATAGTCAACACACATCCTTAAAGTCTGATCTTTCTTCTTGACAAAAAGAGCTGGACATCCCCATGGTGAGGAACTGGGTCTGATAAAACCTTTGTCACGTAACTCTTGTAATTGATCCTTAAGTTCTGCCAATTCATTGGGTGGCATTCTGTAAGCTCTTCGGGATATTGGGGCAGTACCTGGTTTTAACTCAATCACAAATTCTACATCTCTGTCTGGTGGCAGACCTGGTAGATCATCTGGAAACACATCTGGAAATTTACAGACTATCGGTATATCACAAATCTCCTGTACTGAAGTTGCACATATCCTTTCAACTGTTCTCTTTGGGATAGGAAGTTGGATAAGAAGATGAGATTTATTATCTGGCAGGTTCAACCTTATAGTTCTATGCAGTGCATCTATAAGGGCTCCTCTTTGGTACATCCAATTCATACCCAAGATTACATCTATATCCTGTTTCTGTAATATTATCATTGAGGTAGGAAATATATGCCCACCTAATTCTATAGGTACGTCACGTACCATCTCCTTAGTACACAGTCGTCCCCCGGGCGACTGGATAAAGAAATCTTCTTGTGTTCCCATAATTGGAATGTCATGCTTAACAACAAAGGTGCGATTTATGAATGTATGCGATGCACCTGAATCAAATAACAGTACTGCTGGATGATTAGCAACAGGGAACATACCCATCATAACAGGTTCTCCCTCTGGGATTACACTTGCTTGAGTGTAGAACACACGTCCGGTCTTCTTCTCACCCTTACCCTTCTAAACATTCAGGTTATTATTCTTGCTCTGAGGTTGTTGCTGTTGCGGTACGGGAGCTCTAGGATAACTGGGATTGTACTGCCTTGGATACGGGCAGTCCTTGGAAAAGTGGCCTAGCTTTCCACAGTTGTAACAGGGAAAGTTATGGGTTACTGGAGTCTGGTTTCGAATACCAGGGGCATTCGGCTGCTGTGGATACTGCGGAATTGCGGCAGGATGGAAAAACGTCTGCGGCTGAGCTTGGTATTGCGGTGGATGATAAGTTGGGCGGAAATGGTTCTGAGGGTGATAAACAAACCTCTGGCGCTTTTTAATGCCACTAGACGGGCTAGAAAACACTGGCTTCTTTTTCTTTGACTCTTTATGCAGTCAGGACTTCTCTTCTGACGCAATAGCCACATTGACTATCTCATGGTAAGTGGCATTATAGCAGGTGACCAATGCTTCCTGGATTCTGGTACTCAAACCTCTCATAAAACAACTCTTCTTCTTTGCATCGGTGTTCACATATTCCGCTGCATACTAGGACAGATGATTGAATTTGCCCACATACTGTAGAACTGTCTGGTTCCCTTGCTTCAGCGAGAGAAACTCTTCTAACTTCATGGCCATGACACCATCTAGGATATAATGTGCTCTGAAGGCTTCATGAAACTCCTGCCAAGTGATACGGTGGCCAGCAGGCCGTGCGGCGACCAGATTCGCCCACCACGCCCCTACGGCACCTCTAAGCTGCTGTGCTACAAACACGGGCTTCTGATGCTCCGTGCACTGTAAAAGTTCAAACTTCTGCTCCATGGTACGGAGCCAGCCATCCGCCTCTAGCGGCTCATCTGCTTTTGAGAACACTGGTGGACGGGTATCGGTGAAATCCACATAAGTGGTTTCCCCTCCATTGTTACGGCCTCGACGGCCCTGATTTCCATTCTGATTCTGATTCTGAGCCAACAAGGTAGTGGCATTAATCAGTGCGGCAATAGCTTCTGCCAAGGTGGGTGGAAATGGTGGGGGATTCGGAGGATTGTCCCTTTCTTGGGAAGTTCCAGTACCGTCCATCTGTTGTACACAAACTATATTTATTTACATCGCTTTATTGAATTAAAAAGCAGTTAGTACAGTACTTGTATACACACACAACTTATCTTACATTATTTCATTACAAACTTGCTCTCAAGCAAGAAACTACCCACTAAGGTTCTTAGAAAGCAGGAAAGACTACTATATTACACAACCATCCATGTCGACACTTCACTCCTCATCATCATCGCTGATCACGATCACTCCATCCTTATTCTCTGGAGCACTTGCACCAGTGACATGACTCGCATCATCCCCACTTTCCATCATGGGTTCATCTTCTTCTGGATCTTCTTCCTCATTGTCCTCTCCATCAGGAACAATCATGGCACCGACATCATCTTCTACTGCCTGGGGCTGATGATTGGGATTCATCAGATCATTTAGCCTATGGACTTCCTCATGCAGAACTGTGTTGTACTGCTCTAGGTGTGTCACATAAAGCTCCAACTCACGAACACGAGCCTTGGCTTCTGTCTCCTTTTCCAAAGACTCCTTCTAGAACTGTTTCCAAAAACGCATGTTGCGCTTCAGTCGCTCCGCTTCTGATGTAAGCCTTGCAACCTCTGATTCCGAATCCGGGTTCGGATTACGGCTACTGCTTGCTCCATCACCTCTGGCGGCCAACTGATGACGCGGCACTCCTTGCGAACCCGTTTTCTTGCGAGGAGTCATCTTCACACGTGCCATCCTATAGCAAGATAGAATTAGGACGATAAGAACAGATAGGGGGATCTGAATGTTAGCATGAATAGGATTTGAACCTTACTTAACCCAAACCACTTTAAAAGGGAAGGTAGCTTAAGCAGGTTAATTAAACATGATGCATGCATCGCACTTACGATCTAACAGAAAGATTTAAGTAACACATGCAATCTTTATAACATAGGGCACTATACATGATACTTCACTACGAAGCTTTCAAATATGAGCTAAGGAAACTATAGAATAGATTAAGATAAGCAAAAGCAATTTGGACCAAAATATCAGTATTAAGTTTGTTTGACCCAAATCATTTTGAAGTTTTGCAAGGTAATACTACAATAACCCGAGTGATTATGCTCTGGTACCAGCTGTCACAGAACCTCCTAATTATGATGGCCCACAAGTACCCGTCATTGCCATAATGACCTCTGATGGCCGTACTTATGTTCACCATAACTTAAAAGGCCTGCTTTCCTCCAAACAGGATCCAATCACAGGAGTATTGCAATATTACAACAGTTTATTCAAAATATTCAACAGAGTAACGTAGCGGAAGTCTTACAATAATATAGGTTTACAAACCAGTTTTCAAACTTCAAACCTTATGTAACATTATTACAAACCAGTAGTAGAGAAGTATCAGTATTAACTTTATTACAACACACAAGCGAGATGCCTTGCCCAAAGGCCACACAGTCTACTCGTCGTCGCTTTCTTCAACCACGACGGTCATGCAACAATCGAAGCAGACTTGTTCATGAACCGCACCTGCAACAAGGGGTTAACAAACCCTGAGTACTTGAGGGTACTCAACAAGACTTACCCGACTAAGACAAAGACTCCAAGGGCATGCTAGCTTTAGGGAATCAAGGTACGGGTATTCTAGAATCAAGATTTTCCTTTGCAGAAAAGCTTACTAAAGTAGATCCTTATCTTCAACATTTTACTTTTACCATTGATGGTTCATTAACCAATTCTAGGTGATCCTAATCTAGATCAAAGTAATTATCATCAAAACCTTTCTCATTCTTTCTTTCAATTCCAGTTCTTAACTACGATGCAAGTCAGGTGATCAAGTCTCCATAACCGAGGAGCAACGATGATTCAAACCGATTATACCCAGCTGGGGATCTCTAACTTCACGACATATGTAGAACCGAATCTTGCATATATCAACCCTCATTTAGATCTCCCAAAACCAGAACGTGTCCATCGCCACCCGAGACTACAGTACTCCTCGAACCCGACCAAATTCTAGCCCCGAGGGTACACGCTACTCTCGCCATCTCTCCACTCCCAGTGCGAGGTTAGACGTTCTCGTAATGGAATCACCAACATTTTGGGCTTACCCAAGGCATGAGGCTAGTTGCAAAGTCTTGAACACAACAGGCTTACAACGAACGGACCTTAACTGACAAGGCGGAAACACTACATTGAGACTCCTTTCCCAATGCATGTTAGCAGTGGCCAAACCACCCGCCCGATCTTTCAAGTTTATTCTCATATTTCAATATTCATTCAATATGCCGTCATGGCTATATAAACATTGCATTTAAAAGGTTAACTTCTAAGCATAGCGAAGCATACTACACATTTTCCGTAAAACAAGTATCAAGGTTGATATCACAATAATCAAGGATGATAATGCAGCAATTGGGTCATCACTCAACTCCTAATTACTTAATGCAGTAAACCATCATATAAATAATAAAACAATTGTAAAATTCAAGGTAGGGTTTAAATGCACCGGGGCTTGCCTTGCTCGGACACGATGACTGACTCAGACCCGAGAACTCCAACGTCAGGTCCGAAACCCACCGACGATCGCTCTTCTCTGGAAACTGGCTTGACGGCTTCGACTTCTTCGAAAGCGGAGACTACACGAACACATAACATGCTTTAACATGATGCTCGATGATAAACATGATGCTTGATGATAACATGCTACGAGTTACGACTGGAGTACAACTTTCCTTCATGGTACAGTCGCAAACAGAACACCTACTAACTCGTAGCAACGATTCCAGCGATACCAGCTTTTAACCTAACAAGTTACTAACGAGCTCAATCATAGAATTAAGGTGCCAAAGATCACAAAAGGGTAGTGACCTAAGGACATCACTCAATCAAAAGGCACACAACTCTTAAAGTTCTCAAATTAACATTTATTTATTATTTAAATAATTAGGACATAATTAGAAGTTAATCAAATTTTACCTAATCAAGCTCAAACTTTTTCTATGGATTAAGAATGATTTATAACAATGTCATAATAAATTTCATCATTTTTGGATTAATAAATTAATTTTTAAAATTCATGGAAGTTGCATTTAATCTTTATTAGAACTAATTAATTCTACTGCACAAAGTACTCAATTTCAGCATTTAACATTTTTCCTAGATAGTTTATATATTGAGAAGCCTACACAAAAATTTTTATGAATTTTAGAACTCTACACAATTTTTAATGAAATAAACAAATAACTAAACTATTCATTTATTTGAAAAAGAAAAACAAAAACGAAATCGGGCCGATTCTCCTTTCTCCCGCGGTCCGGCCCAGCTGGTCGGCCCGCTCGCGCACGTCCGCGCCCGCACGCGCGCTCGGCCCAGCCGCGCAGCCCAACAGGCGGCCCAGCCCGCTCGCTCACCCGCGCGCGCGCTCTCTCTCTCTGCGCTCGCTGACAAGCCGGCCCCGCATGTCATCACTCTCCTCTCGCTCTCCCTCTCACTCCCGCGTGCTCGCTCACCTTCGCGCGGTGGCCGGCCGGTGACCGGAGCTTCGGTCAACAAACTGACCCTACCATCATCATCTACACCACCCCACGACTCCGTTTTGCTTCTAAACATCCTAGCTCGAGCTCTAGCGACTAACGAGCGACGGCGATGGCGGCACGATGGTCACGGGAGTAGTACGCCGGCGACTACAAAGCGGTAGAGGCTAAATTGAAGGGTCGGGAAGCATCAGCGGCTCACCGCGGTTGCAGTGAAGCTCTCGGTGGCGACAGGGAGCGGCTGGAGTGGTCTGGCCACGGGAAGGCGAGGATGGCGGGCAGTCGCCGGAGTTGAGCACGGGAAGCGGTGGCTGCGGCGATCCAGGCGAAGTCAAGCTGGCTTGGGTGGTTCACGAGGTGCGTGAGAATGCAGCGATGCTGTTGGTGCGACTGGCGTGGCCGGAGATGGCCTGGTGGCGGCAGCGGCGAGCGGCGGAGCTGCGGTGGCGGCGGTGGCGAAAAAATGGTAAACATCACTATGAACTCATGTATTTATAGAAGGCGGTCGCGACTACAGAGCCGGACTGCTCGCGTCGTCACGCTGGCGTTCTCGACCGCGCGCGAAGGGTCTGGGCGGCCACGGCGGCTCGCCGGCGCCCATACCGCGCGGTGGCCAGCCTCCATTGGCGCGGCACTGTAGCACCCCCCAAATTTTGAATTTTCAAACTGTTTTCTAAAATTACTCTCAAATTCATGTAACAACTTGAAAAACTTCCAATCTATGAAATCTTCAGAATTTCAAGCTCTACAAGTTTTGTATTGAACACTTTTTAAATTCACACTGGATTTTGAAATTTGAGTTTAAATTCAAAAGGGGACACATTTTTGGGATTTGGTAATTTAGAAATTACTTTTGATTTTATATTGAAACTTCAAAATCTCCAAACACCAAAGTTGTACATCTCGACCAGACCTACAACTTTGCTGTTCAAAACTTTTTCAAATTCTGCCTCCATTTTGAAATCTTAGTTTGGGGACAAAAATGAGTCAAAACTGAAATTTCTTTATTTTCAAAATTGCTCCACATTTTACACTAAAACTTTGAAAACTCAAAACACCAAAGTTGTAGCCCTTGAAAAGTTCTACAAACTTGGTTTTGAACTTTTTCCCAAATTTTGCTTAGATTTTGAATTATTTCAAAAGGGGTAAAATAGGGTTTTGAAATTTAGGGTTTTCGGAGGAATTTTAAATTGGAATTTGTTGCTACTTTGATTTGTGATTACTTAGCGATCAAAACCTCACCCAAGGGCATCATTTGGACCAACATGACATGGTTGACCAAATGCTACTCTTGGTTGACCAATTAGCTTTTAAAATTCTTTTACATTTTTCCCCAATTTTGAATTCGAATTCGAATCGGAAAACTCGTGACAAGTTTTGGGACTCCAATTCAAACTCAAATTTGGAGTTTCATTTTAGAGGTTGTACTTGAGCTCATACACTACACTTGACACTAGTGTGCAACACAGTCGCACACCTCAAATTACGCAGGGCATGGACTAAGCATTTGCGGTGGTATTAAAAATTAGGGTTTTCAGGTTCGGAGCACACCACTGAGAAACACATTCAACCTAGATAAGTAAACTTGTTTTAGTTGATGCATAACAAAGTTAACCTAACAGGGATGCTTTGCAATGCATTATGATGACATGGCAGATTAATTAGCACTATAACACCCGGGGTGTTACATTCATCTTCAAAATGTGCTCTCTGATGCTACCACCAGTATATTTTTCATTCACAAGCTTCTTTATCAGTGAACTTGCTGTGGCCTTGGTAGACCCAGTAAACTGACTCTTAATCTTATCAAGATATTCTGTGGCAGTAGCACATTCAGGGATTGAGCCCCTTATCTGTTCTTCTTTGGTGGCCTTAGCTACCAATAAGCACTTGCGGTTGGAGAGGGTCCATTGCCTATGTTCAAGATCATATTTCATTCTTATCTCAGCATGATCACGCTTTCGAGCAATGAAATCAGCGTCAGATTCATTTTCTTCTCTCACCATATCCACAGGTTCAGTGGGACACAGTGAGATGATGGCAAAATCGACCACTCCCAACGCAAGTTCTAGTTCATATTTCTCCCGCCACACACGGTAATTGGTCCCGTTGAGTGTCGGAATGTTCACGATGTTCACAATGCATTTGCCTCCTGAAACCACATCAGAGTAAGTGAGAAATATTTATACATGGAATCATATGCTTTAACTCAACGTTGGTCAAATTGAAACATATAATTCATCTATGCAATAATTTTACATCACCGTTGGGCAGAAATAAAATTAATGCACAATTTTTATGAATCAAAATTATAATATTGTTATTAACAACGTTGGTTAGAAAATAACAATACTACAATTCATCTTCAATTATTATTCATTTTTCAAAACCAAATTCTTCCATTGGTTCGAATTTGATAATGAAAATAATTATATCAAGTACGCAGCGGAAATAATAATAAAATTCTCATAATGTTGTTTTCCAGAAGCACAAAAAAATTTCATTATTTCTGAGCAAAATGTCGTTAGACAAGATTGCACGTAAAATTCTTATTCAAATTCTATTTATATATTCATCAAATTCATACAAATATTGCTTCTGAAAAAATGAAATTTCTCTTCTTCTTGAATTTGGCCCGCAGGCCTTTCTTTTCCGCGCGGCCCAACCAGGTGGCCGGCCCATTCGGCCAGCACGCTCGGCCTCGCCCGCCCCCCGCGCCCAGGCCGCAACCTGGGCCTGGGCCGGGATTTCGGCCCGAGGCGCGCGCCCGCCTGGGCCAATTCCAGCCCGCGGTGCTGCCGGCCGATCTGAGCCGTCCATGATCATCCGACGGTCCTCCTTCTTTCTCGCTTCATCAAAACCAGCCGACTGTCGTTAGCCTCAAAGAAAACCCTAAGTTCTTCTTCTCTTCTCTTCCATCCGATCCACGTTCGCCGCCGGGAGTGCCGGTCACGACCGACGCGGCCCGAGTCCAAACATTCCCTTTCCCCTTTCTTCTTCACCGCATGTGAGAGCAGCTTCCCAGCTTTCCATGTCCCGTGGCGGCCGGAGGGAAAGAGACGGTGGTGCCGCCGCCGGGCCCCTCGCCAGCGCGCGAGCTCGCCCTAGGCAGAGTTCGTCGCCGTCGAGCGGCCCCGCGTGCGGTGCCCATAGCCGTGGCCGGTTCGGCAGGCGCAGCCGGCCACGGCGGCCCAACCCCGCAAGCACAAGTCCCACCGAGGTTTCTTCAACCGCGCGTAGCCATGCCCATGGGTGGGTTCGTGGTTCGATTCGATCCGGTCCGAGATTCATTAGGGTTCGATTCATAGCACAGTGGTCACACCTGAGACTTGCAATCCTCAAGTCGTGGGTTCGATTCTTGGTTGCGTTTTCCCGATCGGCAGTGGATCGGTTAGGGTTTCGTCGTGGTTCGATTTGTTCATTCCCGATTTGAAATCGGTTCACCTGATCTAGGGTTCTTCGTTCATACACCGTGGCTCCGGTACCATTGTTGGTTTTCACAGTTCATTGATTCATTAGATCGGGTATGGATTCGTTGTAGGAAGTAATCGAAAGATGATTCACAGAGAATACACGCCCTAATATATATTCTACCACAGAGCAGAGAAGGGAAAAGGAATAGGTAGAGCATGGATTTGCAAACCATCAGTAGGAGCGAGAGTAGCAGTCGATGCGCTGGCCGCAGTCTCATTTGCCGGAGGAGCCATCGACGTGATGAAGAGGTTGCGCGGTGGAGACGGTGGCGGCTTCCCGTCACTGGCTGCGCCCCTCTCAGATAGGGATGGGGAATGTTGGTGGGAGTTGCGGCTGAGATCAACCTCGTGTTCTGAGCCGGCCAGCCCCCACCTCTATTTTTGCGCAGTGTGACGGGGGCCCACCAACCATGTAGGGTTGGGCGCCCCCGATCAGGGCGCGAGAAGCAAGGCCCAAAAGGCCGTTGGGCCTAATGGTGGGAGATCAAAACCCAACACATTTATATCTTAGGAGCTTGAAAGCCGCTACGGCCCTCAGGTTGTTAATTACCTAGCCGAAGAATCAAAACAACCTATACTCTCTGAATCTGATGCTTTATCTATCTGTTTTTACTGTGTGATCGTCCACGTCTTCCTGGCAGATCGTCAAAATTTCATCGTCTAAGCATAATGCCATGCTATATCATCATCAGTTGTCTTTCTCTCCATTGCCATACACATGTAACCCTTGCCGCCTCTTTCTTGTTGCTTCAATTCACAGTTCACACCTGCAGTACACCAAAACTTTTATAGCTTGGCAAAATCTTTCCATGTGGAAACATTCTTATCCATGAGTAATTATAATTAATATACTAATGGAACATGGAACAACTAGTGCAATATGGACGTGGCCATCACTCGCCCATTATTTGTAACTTGATCCGGCCGTGATTTCCTTGTTAACCATTGGCCATCTCTCCATCCCTGGAGATAGCAACATATGGATATTATTATTAACTAAGGGCACCGTCCACAGTATGCTGACGTGTCATCCCATGATTTCGTACTCGCACCACCCATGATTTCGTGTCCCAGCCCCAGACCCCGCCCATCATTTGCGTCACTACTCAGGCCCGGTTTAGATGCAAAAAAAATTTGCAAAAGAACAGTAGATTCTTCGTCACATCGAATCTTTGGACGTATGCATGAATCATTAAATATAGATAAAAAATAAAACTAATTACACAGTTTAGACGAAATGGACGAGACGAATCTTTTAAGTCTAATTAGACCATGATTGGACACTAATTGTCAAATAACAACGAAAGTGCTACAGTTGCATTTTGCCAAAAATTTTGCCAACTAAACAAGGCCTCAGTAGCATAGATCGAGGCTTCTGGTGCCCTTTCCATTTTTCTATGGGAATCACCGGCGCTCGGACGTTCGATGGGATATTGATTCTATCGGACGGTACCGAACGGCCTAGCAGAAATGCTGTCACACTTCCATCGTATCGCCGTAGTCCTTCTCCGTATGTCTCGTCCCGCCACGCACACGTACCCCGCCCCTGTCCTTCACGCCCCGCCCCGCGCTGTTGTACATAGTTAATACCAAAGTTGTAGTTGCCGACCTGTTCTACAAAGTTGATAAATTTTTTAATTAAAGTTGTTTAGTGTCTATTTGTTTTAAATTAATGTATTTTGAGATTCAAATTTTTGAGTTTTTCAAACAATCTTGGACGAAGACATATCCTATACCAAAGTTGTAGTGGTTAACAAGATTTAAAACTGTATAGTTGAATTTTTTCATTTGAGTTATTAGTAGACAAAATATTCAATACAAGATTACGAAATATTTGTAAAAAAGATAGAATCCTATATATACTCACAAGTGATTCTGTGATGTAGTGGTAAGAAGGTGTTAGTTCTGACTTGTAGATTGTGAGTTCGATTGATTTCTGGGTTACCTGGAAACCATTAACGGAAGCGAGCACTTAAGACACTCGCCTCCATCAATCAATTTTCAGAGGCGTTAATCAATTTTCAAAGACGGGCATTCGGAACGCCTCTGTAAATAGTGATTAACAATGACGTTTGGTTAGCGGTGGACGGCCTGCCCGCCTCTGAAAATGTTTTCTGTATTAGTGTCTATCAAACAATGTTTTTTTGCAGAAATATATGTTAATTCATCAAGTGATTATCTAAAATGCATCATAGACGAGTTTTTACTAGACTCGTCATCAGAGACGTGTTTTGTTTTCGTGTCACTAAATTTGGGTGCCTTCTTTGTGCTGTTTAATTTGGCATAGTGATGAACTAGTCAGGACACTGTAAAAAAGTAGGCTCTCTCCGGATTCACTTTCACACCGAATCGCTCTATACACATAATTTATCTTAGATAATCATTTTCAGTCAGATGATCATTTTTCTTAGAGAATCCCCTTACATAGAGAATCAGAGGCAAAATGAGCTATAGCACTTAAAAGTTTTGAAAATAAAATTAGACTAGATTAGTTAGCTCGTCAGACGTAAGTCAGGTTAGCATCTTGGTCATATATGTAATCCGGAAGAAGAGAGAGGAGGAGCTCTTGCTAATTGGACACTGTAAAATTAGCAGCCTTTTTATTCATCTCATATTATTGTACAAGAAGAAGCGTAATCAATTTATCTCTTTGGCGGACAGCTGAGCACGTAAAGCCTATACTCCCATTTGTGCTTTTACACACACAAGAAGAAGAATCATCCAGCCAATGGAAGTAAAACAACTCAAACTACTAGTCGTCACTTGTGTAGATGATGAAGGGCGAAAACTGAAGGACCTCAACAATCAATAATCAATAATATTTCTGGCAGCAATCGTTGAAGAGAAACGAATAAAGTCATCCACGCTTCTAGGCGCCGTTCATGAGCGGTTTCTTCATCTCCCAGGCGGTCAGGCTTGACACTTTGACGTCCACCTCACCGTTGTTGAAAACGTAGAGGTGAGCATCCTTTCCAATGGCGATGGACGGGTAGACCCGTGACAGGATGCACGTCTTGCCTCCCGCGCCGAAGCTCTCCACCACGGACCGATCGATCTGTATATACATAGATGCCATGTCGCACAAGGAAACAAACAGCAACAAGATAATTAATACAACAATAAGTCAAGTGATAAGTCGTAATCCAATTGCTTAACAGCAGTAGTCAACAATCGTGACATTTGCTTCGGAGACGTCTGTACGTACCAAGCTTCTAAGAGCAATCTTCCCGCTTGAAATGTCAGTGTCGACGAAGCCCGCGAAGGTTGGCTTGTACAGATCTGGACTAAGAGAGGACCTGCCCAACACAGCAAGCGAGAAAACACAAGCCATCTGTTTAGTTTAATTTTGTGTAAACATTGTATTCTGAAGAAGCATATGCGTCCACATAGCGGGGGCATACATCTACCCCTCTACGCGTATGCACATGTGCTGTGCAATGTGGTTGCTGTGATGCGAGAAGGGGGAAGGATGTAGGTAGGTGGGCATACTTTGTGGGGTCGGTGCACATGAGCACCTTGGGCTTGCCGTATCCGTCCTTGAAGACTCTGAAGAAGACGGCCGTCTTCTCCTGCAGGTCGGCAGAGGCCAGCACCCACAGGCCGAAGGGCCCCACCCCGCCCTTGACGTCCGCACCCTTGACGCCGCACAGCTTCTGCGCGTCGTTGTCGTACGCCGGGTCGAACGCCTCCGCCTTCTCCAAGCTGGAGATCTCGAAGGTCACCTCCACATCAGCCTGCCATCACAAGATCGACCATGGGTCAACAGTGAAACACATAGGAGAGGAGTACTAGCATCTTTCAGCTTCACTCTCCGCCGGATCGGAAGAACAAAACATTTCAGAAAGTAGTCGTAGATTGGCTTTGTCAATCAATGTAATCAGTGGTCACACGTACTACGTGGCATCAATTATATATGTGGACTGGAAGATTAACTTGTCTTGGAAAATAACAGGCGTGTGCGTTGGAAGACTCTTCTGCTCATGTCCTGTCTGGTTGGTGACTTGTTACGCGACAGGTATGTGTGTGCGTGTGTGACAGAAGATTGTTCAAACTTGAGATCAGAAACAAGTGTTGCAGGCTTGGCGTAGGTGTGTACGTAAACCAGCAGAGAAGGAGGGGTGAAAGATCGGCGACGGCGAGGAGAGGAGACCCGTCGTATTCCGGTGTTTGCAAGTGGCAGAGCAAGACAGGCATCGGAGTGGGCTTGTGTAACCTACTTAGGGGTTATCGCCGACAAGGCATATGGACCATCTATCGGATCTTGGCTGGACTAGACAGATACTCTGCACGTGGGGCCCTTGACTGCAACGTACAGTGCTACTAGTATATACTTCCGACAAGCGACAAGTTGTGAAGCTTGACTAGTGAAACAGTGCTGCTAGCACCCCTCTTCGCGGTGCGTAGTGTGCGCCCGTGATAAGCAAGCTGCTGTGCGCGCGCGCGCGCACATGCATGTTACCCTTGCCGGCGCTAGCTTAGCTACTGGATGACATATATATTCACATGAACGAAAGTTAAACTTCAAAAAACAGTCTATCATCGATCGAAAGTACTCCCGGTAGGAGTAAAACTACTAACCAACCTGGTAGGTCGCGACGCCTGTGACCTCAAAATGCTCGCCGGGCTTGACTAGCTTGCTGCCCACACTGACGGGCTTTCCTCTGAGCTTCTCAACCTCCTCGATGGGCCACTGCAGCAGCTGCTTCCCGCTGGGGTCGAGCCAGATCTTCCTTGGGATCGCCTGCCACAAGCACGCACAAGCAGTCAAACAAGTCGTGCGGTCCGATCCGTTGCCAACGATTCAACGCTTAGCCAAGGAGTAGGAGTAGTAGGCGCATGCGTGCGGCTGATAGCAGGTCTCTCTCTGACTGATGGATCGGAGTGATGGCGTAGCTAGCAGCAGCAAACAGGCGGTAGTAAAGAGGACGTACATGGATGCCGGCCCAGCCCTTGGCCTTGTCGTCGGGCACGCTGTCCGACTCGTTAGCCCACCCGAGCAGCACCCGCCGCCGCTTCGCCGGGTCGTAGAACGTCTTGGACGCGTAGAAGTTGCCGTAGTCGTACCGCAGCCGGTGGTAGTCACCGTTCGGGTTATCCGGGTAGTACCGGTCCTTCCTCCTGTCGTACGACCCGATGGTGTAGTAGTCATACCGTGTGAGGTCCAGGCTGCTCTTGAGCACGTACTTGGCGCCGGCGTCGGAGGTGTCGAGCCCGTCCTCCAGCGCCGGCCCGGACACCGGGAAGAAGTCCGGGCACTCCCACATCCCCGTCAGCGCCGAGTGCAGCGGGTGCTTGGCCTTCCTCCACGTCCTGAAGTCCCGGCTCCGGTACACGAGCGCCATGCCCCGGGTGTCCCGCACGCTGCCCACCAGCATCCGCCAGTGCCCGTCCGCGTACCACGCCGTGGTCGGGTCGCGGAACTGCGTCGCGTTGATGCCGCCCACCGGCGCCGCCACCGGGTTGTACGCCGCGGGCTTCTCCCACTCCCGGAGCAGCGGGTCCGACGCGTTCTTGGGGAACGCGAGCACCTGCACCTGGTAGTTGATGTCGGGGCGGTTGATCCCCGTGTACAGGATCGCCGGCGTGCCGTCTTTCAGCATCGTCGCCGAGCCCGACCAGCAGCCGTACTGGTCGGACGGGATGCTCGGGTAGATGGCGGGATCCAGCGCGATCCAGTTGATGAGGTCGCGTGACACGGAGTGTGCCCAGACGATGTTGCCCCATACTGCGCCCTTGGGGTTGTACTGGTAGAACAAGTGATACCATCCCTTGTAGTACATCGGAGCTGCACGCAGAGTTGCCAAATTCTATGTCAACTAGGAGTAGTATTCTTTTTCTATTGACTGAAGAAATCTAACCTTCGCTAGTAGATTTTTTTTGTTTCTTTATTTACATACAGTTGTTCTATATACTATATGAAGTCAAATTCTATCGTGTACTTGCACTGACCGGCTTTTACGCCACTTGATGTTGATGATTCGTATACGCTAAAAACCATATGCTACACATGTGTAAGACTGTAGAGACTGTGGAGCCCAGAGCTCACAGGAAAAGGACATCCCTACGCGCTGCCTCATGTGGAGTCTGCGGGGCACCAGGGGCATGCACTATTTTTTAATGTTAAAAAATGTCCTTTGCTACTAGATAGATCAGAAATTCAGCACATTAAAATGCGCCATTTCATCCTCCCACGATCAAGAAACAAGTACAGCTGTTCATGATACTTGCAGACATTATATAGATCTACTTAGCAGGCAACACAAAACAGGGATAAGTAAGAATAAGATAACTGTAAGAAACGGGCTGGGTAAAAGGCGTACCGTTGGGGTCTGCAGCCGATGAGTTCCGCCGTCCCAGCAATCAGAGCCGCCAACAAGGACAGAGGAGACAGAAAACAAACACCATGTTAGAACAAAGTCCCTGCAGCGACCGTATAGTATGTGATCACAAGAACCATTATCATAGTACTGTACTGAATCAAACACAGAGCATCTGTATTATTGTATTTAACCACCACACGGCTTTGATTAGCTGCGCAAGTCTTCGTCGTTTCCCGGCTACTGTCAACAAGGCTTAATAGCTTGCAGCTTAGACTTTTCTGGGGGACAGGACAAAGAAAAAAACTGCATGCAGCGAGCTCCATGTGAACAACCGAGCCTTGAAAAGACTAATTTGATTTCGCTGCATTTTCTTGCTGCTTTTCCAAGATACAGGCGTGATTTTCTTTTTTTCGAAACATGAGTTAGCTCTCCATCAAACAGATCCCCATGAGGGCATGAGGGATGACAAGAGGAGCTCAATTAGCTAGCACTGGCATATATGATTCTCCATTCCTACTCCCTAGCATTCTGTATCCATGGTCTGACACAATTTAATCGCTTGTAGTACAGCAAGCAACACGAGCAACGCATGGGTAGCTTGAAAAGTGAAAACATGGAGAGAGATTAGAAGAGCAAGGCGCAGAGGGAGGCCAGGTCAGGCAGGAGGAGTGATCATTCCAATCCAACTTCAAGAGAAGTAGCTAGCGTACCGTTGATCCAGTTCATTGGCGGCTGGAAATGGTACCCCGTCCTGAGCAGGGGGCTGACAATGGAGGCAGGCACCGACGGCGGTGTCGCCTCGGCCTCCAGGCTCCGGTGGATGACATGGGAGGCACCGGCGACCTGCAGCGCGAGCAGCAGCACCGCCCATGGCGCGAGGACCCGCTGCCGAGTCCCCATTGCGTTTCTGAGGATGCGGCAGCAGGAAGAGGGGGACGGTTTTGGACGATGGATGGTGAGAAGACCAGGCAGGGTCGGGGGTTTTTATAGGAAAAAACTACACGTTTTAGCGCGTTCTACTGGCTGACTAGTCGAGTATTATAAGCCGATGGCAATTCGTGCAGTGAGCTTGGTTTCGTGTTCCAAAACCAGCCACTGAGCGCCGTGTCGAGGTGGCCGTCCTTTGTTTTGTCATTGAAGAAACAAATTTAACTACTACGACTTAATCCCTAGAGAAGTCACGACTAGGGCCCTGTTTAATTGCAAAATATTTTGCAGAATTTTTTAAAATTTCCCGTCACATCGAATCTTTGGACACATGCATGAAGCATTACATATAGATAAAAAATAAAACTAATTACACAGTTTAGACGAAATGGACGAGACGAATCTTTTAAACCTAATTAGACTATGATTAGATACTAATTGTCAAATAACAATGAAAAATACTGCAGTGTCATTTTGCAAAAAAATTTGGAACTGAACCGGCCCTAGACGTACACATAATCCTTGAAAGACTTCAGAGGTCAGAAAGCAAATTGGTCAGAGTAGTGGTTATCTATTGGACGTATAAAAACATCATGTGAAAATGATAGAGCAGTTTCTTATCTTTATCTTTATATTACTCTAGGGATGTACAATTGGCATACAGAGAGTCGAAGAAGCAGAAGAAGAACAAAGATGAGAAATGTGACCAAGCACATACGTTTGCGAAAAATGAATCTTATCATTATTAATTAGAGGTCACGTTAGTCCTCATGAGATTTGCTAAAAAAAATTGAACTCCAGAAATTTCATAGTATTCAGAAACATCTACACTTAATTTGGTAACCTCTAATTATCATCGTCAATAATAGATAATTGATTTACAGTCTTTTCTTAAAAATCACCCACCTCTGCCCTTAGAAAAGAAATAGAGTAATCCTCTACAATCATTATAATTTCAAAAAAACAATATATAAATTACAATATCTACATTTATGAAATATAATTTAAAATAACAGCTAAGTTTGTATCTCAATTGCCAACATATGCTATTATGTGTGCCACAACTTGGGTGAAAGAGCTACTCAAAACGAGCTAGGGAACACATATATGTAGGCTGCTAGATTCCCAAATAAAGTCCACCGGTGCTGCTAGATTCAACCGCGATGCTGCCCGATCCAATGAAGGGGGCGCAGGATCAGAGTAGCCCTTGACACACCAAGGCCACCTGCAACCTCAGGAGAAGAGGATGGGTACCGTCAGGCCCAGTCCTGTCAGTTTAGAGACATGGAGCGAAGCTGGAAGATGGCCCCTTTAATGCATCTCTAAAAAATTATTCGCTACCCTACGCCCTGTTCATTTATACTGTTTATCAGCCATGGTACAATATTTTTCTCTCATAATAAAAAATAGCATCAGCCGTAGAAACCATCAACCGAACAGGGCGATTAACATCATATTGTGTTCCTAAAAAAAAGTTAACATCATATCGTAACCCCGAAGCCAAAACGACGGACGAGTTTCACGTTTATTACATACATGCCTCTCCGTGTCCTGGGCTCCTGGCTTTCCTATGGCCTATTGGGCTCCTATACCTACAGCTTACGTATATTGGGGATGGGGCCCCTCGACGTCGAGGGCCCTGTGCCACCGCACAGCTCGAACCCCCCAAGGCCGGGGCTGGGTACCGTTGTTCCTGCAATCCTTGCGGCAGCGCTGGCTTCCGGTAGCCCATTCAAACGCAATGATGAGAGCAAGGTTCGGGAAGGACGCGGTTCCCGGGGTGGGTTGGAGAAGTCCCCGCTCGAGTCACCCTAGACGAGAAAGTTTAAAATAAAATATAATCAGAAAGTTTGAACGTAATCGATTTTAAAATAAAATTTAGACAGAAATTCTGATGCAAAAAATTTTAAAAACATGCTAGAACACAGATCGTCTAGTACTTTCCCGTTCTTTTTTACATGCCACGTTAAGTTTGCCTTAAGTCAAACATTATTATACTTGACCATCCATTTTAGAAAATTCTTATAGTTTACAATCTATGAGTTCTGTAGTACGAAAATATTTATCACAGTCAATCTAAAAACATAAATCTTATGTCAGGACTAAGAAAATACAATTCAATCTATGAATCCTATAGTATGAAAATATAGTTTTTTGGAATCAATAGTCAAAGGTATAAATGTTTAACTAAGGACAAATTTAATACGACATGTAAATAAAAACGAAGGGAATAATAATTATAATAGTTGAAAAAGACACTATAGAGCATCAACTCAATATCTCATAAGCTGTAGCTATATATACTCGACGCCGCAAAATAGCAAAGCAACGCGCTTCGGAGTCTGGAGATGCTGATAGCCCGGGTGCTAGGTCTGCATCAACCTATCAACAGGTTACAGTCTTACAGAACTTACAGGTCCAAGACATCCATTTTGCTCCGGTTGAAGTTTCCGATCGATCCAGAAGCATGTTGCATGGCTATGAATAATAATTAACTGAACCAGGGAGGCTGCCGACATGTCATATCTCACAAGCAACGACCAACCTCTGCAGAAATGTAGGAGTATACGTGGTGCACAAACACAACAGCTGCTGCATCATCAGCGCTGAAATATTTGTTTGTTTTTGTGCCATGACTCATGAGATGTTGTGGATCAGCAGCCACCGGATTGCTGGCCTGAAATATATGTGGCTCGCGCGCTGGCAAAACTGGTAAAGGCGTCCCACATGGGACATGGGCACCTGCTGTAGATACTCTACAGTATCTGGAGTCCAATCCTGTCTCATCTGGCGCGCCTCGTCCCGCGTAATGAACGGAGATGAGCAGTGGCCACTGGCCACCGGCCACGAGCTTAGCCGGGGACCTGGCGGCTAAGGCACCCCGAACCCGATGCATCGTTTCATTTTGTTTTACCGTTGACAAGAGTATGATATCATCTACTGTAGAGTACTTTGTATAATTAATTGCATTGACGAGTGAAAAGAAAATTGTTATATTGCTGTTTCGTAGCTTAGCTATAGCAATTAAGGTGTTGTTTGGTTCAAGGCAGGCAATCGATTGAGATGTACGGGATTGGACATTGAACGCCGATTTCAGTTTCATCTAGATATATAAAACCTTTACCCTCATTTTTTATAAGTCTATTAGTTGTATATCGTTATTTTTTTTTCTATGTTGCACCTCGTTTGTTTAATGAAATGGAAATCCGCATTAGGACTGACCGAGACTTAGCTTACTTCTAGCCTATATTATTGTGCATTTTGTGGTGATCCACGTAATTTGATCTCACAAGTCACAACCAATACGGACCTACCTAGCAATAGCAGCCAAACAAGGTCTGAACTCCAAGGTGCCACAAGTTTATTAAATTTCACCACTCACAAACTTAAGAGACATTTTAGCTTGGAGAATGAATGAGCTCAACCTACTAGTCATTGTTAGAGTATATGGTTAAGATAGAATATAATTAGTTTCCAAATCACTATGTGTTATATATAAATAACTACGAGACTACAAATCCGCAATCAGGGTTCATCTCCTAGACAACCCATAGGCGTTATCCATTGAGCTCCCAACGTGTGCAGTGATTCACAGGAAGAGGACGTTTGTGAATGCTCGGTCTGTACCTCTGCAAGGGAAGAAACAAGAAAATGGAACAGGAAAGTGCTTAAAAATAAACCTGGCTTAATTGCAGAGCTTCATCAACCAAGATGTAGGTACCCTATGAAGGTGGCCGAATTTCGAGAAACAAATCTTGAGTCTCCTGTGTCATTACTTGTGTTCTTGATTTGTTTGTTATTCTATGAAGATTTCATTTGATCTACTCTGTCACAAATTGTTTGGCGTAGGGCTTGTGAAAGTATAGCTCTTAAACATCAGTAATTACTGTTTGCTCATTTCCGCAAAAAAAAACTGTTTGCTCAAACAGGCTCAGAGAAGTTGTTGGAGCAAATTAGTGACGTTCTGGAAACAAAAGGGTTAGCATCTGTTTGAGCGAACTCGTCAGCTTTGACTGAGGTATATGTGATCATCCAATGTTGATCATGCTACAACTATGGAGATGTTTACGTCACAAGGGCATGATTGTTATCGTAGGACATGATTAGCTTCGACCTCTGTCACAAAGATAAGATCGAAATCTCCTACTTTATATAGATTGTCCACAAGGCTATACAAATCCATAATCACAGTACATTCGCCTTTTGAAATAACAAATCTCTTAAATATCTACTACTCTCTCTATCCGAAAAACGTGTCACTCTACCTTTGTCCTAAGTAATTTGACCAGGTTTGCAAAGAATATTATCAATGTTTATGACACCAAATAGGTAACTATGTCAAACAGATTGTATGCTAATCTAATGATACTTGTTTGGTAATATAGGTATAATTATAGACTTGATTAAACTTAAGATAGCTTGACTTTAGAATAATCAATATTTTTTTGATGGAGGGAGTACTAGATAAAAAATAATAACTATAGGAATGTGCAATACATTTGTAATTATAAAAATTATTCTAATAGATATAAGACAAAAGGGTGTTTATTTGTTTTAATAAGAGACAATGCAAAGCATGAGGCTCTTAATCAATGTGACATTTCAGTTGTGAATGAACCAAATGTATGTGAAGCCTTTGAAGGAACACTTCTAGAATTGAAAAGCCCATGTGGAACTTCATATATAAAAACCTTATTTTCGAAAGGGCGTATGAAAAAACTTGGAAACCGGAGATAAGCTCAAGGCGACAAATAAAAACGTCGCCTTAATGACAATGTGACGCACATGGACCGGCACATCAGCCCTTTTTATCATCTCAATTCAAATTCGATCTGGTGAAAAGCATCATTTCTCTCTCTCTCTCTCTCTCTCTCTCTCTCTCTCTCTCTCTCTCTCTCTTGGAAAGTGCAAGCTTTGACTACTCCATTTCTAGTTGTCACGTGTAGAAGATTAACACCAAACCCTGCTGGAACGCGGACTAAGGAAAGCCGAAGACACCAAACCCAACTAGCTTTGCACACGCTCAACGATAAATTGATCATCGGTGATTTTTTTTCATGGAAGAAACTTAACTTTTCTTTTCTTCCATGAAAATCACACCCAACTCAGATTTTGAACATGCATGGTGTAGTTAAAACTACAGCTAGCTAGCTAGCCTTATTGTACAGCAAGGGAATTTCTTCGTCATACTAATATTTCCACCGAATTTAGAAAGGAATAGTTCCAATGAAAAAGGTGCTGTGGGACATCAACTCAAGATCGAGCTGTAATGCTCGAGGCCGAATAGCAAAGCAACGCGGCTATGGACATGTTCATATTCATACCCCGGCTAGGTCTGCAGGCTGCAGCATACCCTTTTTTTTTGCGACAAAGCTGCAGCATACATTTAGTCAGTCAACAGACAACAGGGTTACAGGTCCAGAACATCCGTTTTGCTCCGGCTAAAATGTCGACATGTTATGTTTCAAAAAAATGTCGACATGTCATAGTCATATCTGAGCACGAACACAGCAGATGCACCGGCGCTGAGCGTCTGATCAACAGCGCCCGAAGCGCCTGCCTCAAAGGCTGAAACCTGTGGCTCACGGGCGCCGTCCCACGTCGCCACGTCGGGAGATTAGGTGATGTGCTGTACGTAGTACGTTGAAAGATATAGAGTAGTTTCAGCTTATTCTGCAGTATTCGGAGTCCAGTCCTGTCTCATCTGGCCGGTGTTGCGTTTCGGATGGCCGGTGATCTCAGATTCCCAGGTCGGGTTATCCTCACACTCCCCGTCCCAACACAAACCGGCTTCTCCTCGTTTCTATTCATCAACAGAAATGACCAAGCCTCAGAGAAAAATGTTGGAAAAGAACTAGGCTCTAAATATCGAAGTAACATACACCACAACTTCGCTAGCCTATCGAACTCTTAGAATCTTACAAATCATTGATGTCTTTTTTGTGTGGATTTAATTTGGGCTTTGCCCATTTTTAATTCAATTAAATCAAAAAAACTTTAAGGCTTATGTTGAATGCTAGGTCAATATGTTCGACTGATGGTTTCTTTGGCTGATAAACCGGCTGAAACTGATTTGTTGTGAGAGAAAAATACTGTATCGTGGATAAACCACGCTAATAGGTTCGAGCGAACAGGGACTCAACTTAAATAGGTGGTTAGGTGTGCTCGGTGCTCCTGCTAAGAAGTTAAGGGAGGCGATGTGCGTGCCACATGGGTGCGCCGCCGAGCCGAGCCATGGCGAGAGCATGAGCGGTGCCAAGCTTAGGCTCGGGCCGCGCCATAACACGACACGACGACACGACACGATATGACATCGTGCAAGGTGGGCTGTGGTTTTCTCACTTGGGCCGGTTAATGGAGCTGTTATCGGCACGCGCTTACTTTTGGCTGTTACGAGAATAATTACGAAGAGATTGCTTGTCTTCGTTGTACCTCGATCATCTGCAACCTCTACTTCCCTAGTGGTCACACTGAGCTTTGCGACCTCTTCTTTCCAGCGACGTAAATGCCTACTACGGGTGGCGTTTCTCGGGACTACACAGAATACATCTTTCTGCAATTCTGCATCGCGACTCCCTGTACTTGGTGTTTTCAGCACTATTTTGTTATGATTAGTGTGTTCATGTACGCTACTACAAATAGATGACATATATGTCGTCACAAATCTATTGATGTTTTTTACAATAAATTATGCCTAAAAATACCTAAATATCTAACATTTGTAACTGCAACTAATTAAAATTATTATCTACTACAAGATAATCTCCGGTGGTCCTACCACTGCACTTCGAATGCTTACAAAATATATTTTACAGACTATAGTCTCTAGGCAGGGGAGGGGATGGCCGGCCGGTAGCCACCTGCGGTACTATATTTTCTGTTCATCTATATTATCGTAACATCATAGGTTACGCTATCCGCACTCATCATTCTCTATATTCATCATCTAAAAGGAATATTTCATCCTAGTAATCACAAAATATACAGTTTTCCCGCATCCATCCATCCTCTATATCATCTTCTATCCACTGTGGGACCCACTTGTCACTTTATCTAAATATATTCATGTGACATCTTGTTTTGAAGTATTTATTAAAACGAATTTAATGGTGCAATCGAAATTTAATTTGATTTTTAGTTTGGGAGTTATAGCATTTTTTATTAGTTAGCAGCAACGGGGTCCACACATACACTTTGTCCCTCACATCTCACGCTGCAGCAGCAGGAGGCTAGCGCCGGTACCGTGCCTAGCTATCCGGGCATTTTTAGCGGATGAGAGGAGGTAGCGTACCCATTTAGCGTACCCGGTGCAGCAAATTTGATACTGGAGGAGCGGTAGCGGACAGTCTTAGCACCTCCCTTCCGTTGATTCTGACTCTGCCCCTGTTTATAGGCTGGCAAGACTTTTTGTAGAGAGCTAGTCACTGTTTCATATATATAACAAATACAAAGTTAAGATGTAACTCAATTTCATTCCTTTGTGTAGTACCTGCTCTATATTCATTTTCTAATGCAATCTCCATGTGAATATTTTATGTTATCTATCCTGTTGCTATGATTCACAATTACTCTATTTTTTAATACATCACACTCATAGTTTCCCTCTATCTAAAACACGCTTAGGCAAAAAGGAAAAAGAAAAGCATCGTGTGAATCATGGAGAAAAGGGAGGGGCGGGTTGGGGTTGGCAAGCCAAAGTCCAATCTTAACAATAAGGACAATGTGATGCTTTTTTCAAAATAAATAAATCAATCAAAGACCTGCAGAAGCTTTGCGGATCATGTATTGATGGAGAAGGTCAATACATCTGATGAATAGCAGACCGCAGCCAAAGAAAAACTTCTTTTCTTAAAAACTACAATTTGATCTGATGCCAGTCTTATTTTATGCTTTTGTGTCGCGTGTAGAAAACTAACACTGAAACTTGGTGACTTAATTAGTTGGAGGAAAATATATTGAGACGATGACTGCGGAAAGCCAAGAAGTCCAAAATTGTGGGGACCCAAGAAAAAGGTACTCCTTCCAGCTACCAGAGATTTCATTTGGATTTTATACGGATCCAGAAAACTAAATGCTGCACATAAATCATACATGGAAAGTCAACCCACCCCTTTGTTTTTTTTCCACCCGAGCAAATGATTTGGTGCAAATGCACGAGAAAAGAAATTTAATTGCAATAATACTTGTCATCCCTTGCAAGCAAGAGAAATGCAGATTGTACATGTACTCATACAACTTATTTGTCCCCATGTAAATTATCCTATTGATTTTATATTATTTTTTATAGGGAAACAATGATGCAAGAGACTACAACAATGAAAATAAAGAAGAAGACGGTGATGAAGACTATGACCATGACAACGAGAATTATGACAACTATATGATAATAAAGGCTATGGATCTAAAGGACTTCATGATTTGGACCCTGATGATGACCTTTGGTGATCAACAAAGGAAATAGAACGCCCTTTGTCCATTAAATGGTTTATCTTATGCCTAGTAAACAATGATGACGTGGATTGGGGTGGATTTATGTGCAGCCAAACAAAGCCTTAAGCAAGTATTTTCATCCATACATTAGTCGTAGGGAGAAGAATGTTATTTTGCTACTTCATTTATTTTATAGATGTTAAATTTGAATGAACTATGCAATATAGTGCTAGTTGTGAAATGATACTAGAATCGATAATAATATGATTAAGATGCCCGGACGGATGGATGCCTCGCTCACTCCCACAGCGCTCGCACCCCTCCCCATTCTTTTCCCTTCGGTCCTGCCCCACACCCGACGACGCGGCCATTGCTGCTCCATGGCCACCGCCGGCTCCTTCCCCCACCCCGGCATCCTCCTCCTCCACCCCGGCGGCCCCTTCCCCCACCCCGGCGTCCTCCTCCCCACCCTGGAGCCCCTTCCCCTACCCTAGCACTCGACATGAAAGCGGTGGCCGCACCACAACAGCACTCGGGCCTTCTCCCTAGGCTCGAGCTCCACGAGGCAGACCGCGCAGTCCCCGCCATTCCCCGCGCCCGTGTCGACCACTACCACTGGTATCGTGGTGAGCCCCGCGGAGTCGATGCCGCGGAGCGAAGGCGCCCCCACGCCGTCGCCGTCGCAGCGGTCCTCATCGCCACCACCGGCGATGGCCAAGCTCAAGAGCAGCCGCCGCCCCGACCCCCGACGACCAGAATCGACCGGCGCAGCCTTCCCTCCCCTATGTTGCATATGTATGTTTTAAGTGTTTCAGATGTATATTGCATTTGTTTCATATGGACGTTACAAAAGTAGATCAAGGAATATTGCACATGTTGCAATTGTTTCGAGGTATGTTGCAAAGTGTATGTTTCGAGTGTTTTAGATGTTTCAGAGGTATGTTTCATATGTGTTTTCCGGACGCATGTTGCAAGTGTGTTTATCTGAATGTTGCATATGTTTCACACATACGTTGCATGTGTTTTATTTGGATGTTGCGTATGGTTGCAATGGTTTTTAAGTGTGTTTCAGGTGTTTTTTCCAAGTGTTTCAGAAGCATGTTTCAAGTGTTTCAACTGCCTTATGACTTATGTTGCAACTCTTGTATTTGGATGTTTCAAAACTAGATCGGGTGTTGCATCTCTCCTCCCCACCTTTTGCTGCATCCTCTCTCTCGGAGCCGGCAAGGCATCCATACGATGTCGCAGCAGGGTCCTTCTAAATCGGAGGCGCTGCGCCCCCTTCCCCTCTGGTCACTCGGGCAGCGCGGCAGGGGCCTACGAAGGGGGTGCGGCGGGGAGTGGGGGTGTGGGCTTGCAGAGGGAGCGCGCCTGAGATGGCAGCGCGGTGGCGAGATAGGGGGTGTGGAGGAGATAAGGCCACGGATGTGGGCATGCACACGTATGCTGACATTGTTTGTGTACGCAGGTGCCATTTCTGGAGGTGCGTCCGGACGCGTCCTAACGCCGAACGTCCGAACGCTAGGCGTACCGTACGAGAATATTCAATGCAATGTACTTTCATCATATTTGAGTGATTACTATAATTTATAACGGCCACAAACTCAATCGCCAATTTTGATATATAGTAAAATATTTTTAAAAAATAATCATATACTTAAATCTTGACTGTCTAGAAAAAATGACGCATGCTACTAGAACTGACGGGCAAATAAGACCGATGGATAGCCAACAATTACGAATCATGCTTATTATGTATATATATGGCCAATGCCCAATGGTTTATAGTCCTCGGCGGTTAAGAAACTACCATCATTAGATCAATTTTCCAACTGGTAAAATAAACAGTCAAAGAAAATGTTGCCAACCGTAGTGTCATCAGCAAAGCATGCTGGCTCACCAAAAACTAGGACCGTTCACCATCAACTTGCCAACAGTACACCGTAGAGCAACTTACCAACCGTCCATTGTCAAACCGGGGAATTCCCAACCAAGCATGGCTGACGGTATTTGTTCGGCTATTATCTTGACCAACGGTAGAAAGTAATGCCTCATGATTGAAAAACTATTAGACATTTTTTTACCATTCTAGCTAGTAGTGAAACCTTGGCATCTCGAGACCGGTGGGGGGCTGCAGCATGCGTGACCAATCAGCATGCTCTCACGGCTCCGGTGAGTCGATGGCTTAAGAGTCTGTTTAGGAATGTTGTACTCTAATTTCTTAGCTCTGCTTCACTAACTTCACCCTAGAGCATATCTACTTTGGAGTTGTTGGAGCAGGTAAACATATTTGGCTCCGTCTCTAGGAATGGGAAAGGTTTTTCTAAGAAAGATCTAATATGCCTATTGATGTTGTTTGGCATATGTTTTGATATCCATAAGCATATTTGCCTTAATGTTTTGTTAACTATTGAAATATGGTGTGAAATATCATAATTGTAACTGACTTAGTAAAATAAAAAAAATAAAAACACACATTTTTGTAGTCACTGTTGACCTGGTGGCAAAGGTTGCAAGATGCGAGGCCCGCGGCAACACTACATGCCGCCCTCTTCTACTTCTATGCCTGTTTTTCCTGGCCGGTGCCTTGGTTGCTGAACCGTAGGCAATGGCGGCCAGGAACGTAGGGGTTTTTTTTGATAAAGCTAGGAAGGTAGCTACGTTAACTCTAACAACGCATATATCAATCTTTAAGTATGGGTTGTAATTAGTACTACTATGTGTTATGTACTACTCCCTTCATTTCAAATTATAAGTCATTCGAAAAATCTTGGAGAGTCAAAACATCTCAAGTTTGACCAAAATTATAAAGAGAATTATAAATATTTTTTACATCAAATATGTATTACTATGAAAATATAATTGATGAAGAATCTAATAGGAGTAATATTTAGTTGGCATTATTAATGTTATTACCTTATCATATAAATTTAGTCAAACTTGAGATGTTTTAACTCTCCAATATTCTTGGAATAACTTATAAGTTGGGACGGATGTAGTATATAGGTAGGGTTGACCTGGCGGCTAAGAACCATATTATCTTGTTTTATTGAACAATTTACAAATATACTACTAGCTCATCTCTTGGATATTTGCTGGAAGTAAATGTTGCAGCCGTTTGCAATGAGATGGTCAGGACTCGGGATCCAGAGTTCCATTTCCAACTCGGGAATTGATGAGACTTGCCAAATTGGTTATCATCAATTCAATTAATCTCCATGATTTGTTCTAAGGTTGTAATCTACTCTCTTCGTCTCAAACTTAATCAACGTTTATAAAGTTGTCCAAAATCAAACTACTATTAAATTTATAGAGAAAGAGCACCAATGTTTATAACACTACCTTAATATCACTAGATATACCATGAAATATATTTTCATAAAATATTTATTTGGTGCAATTGATGTCGCTATTCTTTTCTATAGAGTATGATAACTTTAAGACAGTTTAAAGTGATTCTAGAAGTTGATTTATTTTATGACGAAGGATAGCGACATCTATTCGTCATAAAATAAATCAATTTTCTTCCCGTACCATTTTCTTCCCTATATAAGCACCCCGTGCATATTGCCTGGTGATAAAACTTGATTTCCTTGTCTGAGAATCTCCATTTGTGTGTGATCTGACAATTCACTCAAAGTAGAGAGAAAAGTATTACAAGAACTCAAATAATTATTCAGTCTAATAGGCGTGCATCAATTTACTAATTGCCTAACTTTTTAAAATGCAAATTATTTGCAAATACCAAATTTATCCATAGAACCACTTAATTTGCTTGATGTAACGCTGACAAAAATAACCTTGATGTCTGCAGCAACATAATAAAAAAAATTCCATCTATGTACCACACTATTCAGGCCTTGCAGACACCACCTTCGAACTAAATTTCTAGCCCATCCACTTGGATGGACAAGGACCGGGTTAAAGCCTAGCCAAACAACTGTTTCTCTCCCATCGACGACTGACGACTCCATTATCAGGAGTTGATCATAGTCGAAAGTTCAAATCAAATCACAGAATTGGTGAACGAGCTAGGACCGATTCAGCGCTTTGGCCAAAGCTGAAAGAGTTTCTATTTCGTTGGTAGGCGGCAGCATGACAGTTGGCAAGTGCAAAACCAAAGGGGCAAAGTGAAAAGGACGGACGACGCAAAGTTAAGGGAAATCTGGAACAGAACTCAACTGAGAACTCCTGAATGCCAATCTATGGTACACCCTGGAAATAATCCATAGTGCAGCAGTAAAAGCAGTACAGAGTACAACGATCAGACGGATCAGTCAATCACACGAAGAATGTATCGCCTTCTTGCTCTCGGTCTGTCATTCCTACACGCAAAAGAATTATCACGGTTATTAGCAGCATTAATGTATTAACTAAAACTACGTACAGTCAAGATAAGAAATAACCAGCAACAGCCAACAAGATAAGTGTCTTTTTTATCTTGAGAAAATATTTATGCTTCTTTCTTCACCTAACATCCAATCCGAGCATCCTCTGGTTCATCTTCATACAGATTTGTCGAACCTGAAATACCTGAGAAGGGGAAACTGATGTATTTCTTTATGTATGCAGTTTACATGCCAAAAAAGGAGTAACCGGAAAAGGCCAACGACATTAACATTTGTAAACTTGGAAGACCAAACTCCTATGTTGTTTCGACATAAGAGTACCAAGCACTGAAACAAGATGGTGCAGTCGGCTTGAAATATAAACTATTCTTGCAGAGATGAAACCCAATTTTCAAATTTGTACTCCTTCAGCGGTGCGCCATTCCTAATCTAGAGCAGATATTGTTTTTCTACTCTGTTTGTGCTGAATGGGCAAGGTTTTCTGCATTTCACTCAATGGGTGCAAGGGTAACGAAGGTAGCAAGGCAAGTAGAATATGTTAATTAAGGACACTTACTCCTCGCATATGGATGTATTCTGCCACATATATGTAAAAAAACTTCCAATGAACAATACTTACCAAACAAGTGACACAAATCACCAAACAAGTTTCTAATTAACTTGCATACTCCTTCATACTCAGAACATGATATACCAAATATGCAAATTTTCTACCTGCTAAATATCCACCTGTTTATCTACGTCGGTATTATCTTTCATGCCTGTCTATTCGTCACATTTACCTGCATGCAAGGTACCTAAGAATACCCTCCCTCTCTACTTTGTGCAAGTGATAAGAGATAATATGAAAGATTTTCTTATTTTTCTTGATTTTCTCAAGATTTTGAACCTTGCCATAAATAAACTTCGATATCTCGATCTCGATATCTAGAAAGGAAAATGTCTAAATATTTTTATATATACATATGCTCTCTCTCTAAGCAACGCCACCCCAACACTTCTGAATGTGTGATGTGTCATGGGCTCACCTCATCCTAGTAACTTTTGGTGGGCCCTAGGTGTATGTCTCTTGAGGACAAGATACGAGGCTCCTGGTGTGGAGCCTCCGCCGATGTGGGAAGTCATCCAGAAGGCCTTAGGTAGACTCCACTAACCACCAAGTCAAATCTCACATCAGCCCAGTCGGGCCTTCAAAGCCCCGGGAGCTTCCCCTCTGTGCCTCCGGCTAGTTTTCGATCCGGACCCATTACAGTGTCACATGGTTCAGAGGTCATGCTGGGACAAAGGTGGGTGATGTGATCCATTTCCCCAATGGTATCCAAAATTTCAACACTTCAATTTTTGCACACGCTGAATCCTACTAAATATACGCAAATGTGTATTTTTTTAAAGTAGCAAATGTGTATTTACTACCTGCTAAATGTGCACCTTTGTTTCTATGCTAGTATTATCTTTCATTTTTACCTATTCGTTCAGACTGGGTGTATCCCACCAAATATTCGCATATGTGGTTCAGTTTTACACATATCGAATCCCACCAAATATAAGCATATATGCAATTATTACCTGCTAAAAAGCACCTTGTTTCTATGCCAGTATTATTTTTCATTTATACCTATTCGTCCAGAATGGGCCTACCCAAACTTTTAGCGGTTCAGTTTTGCACATATCCAATCCTGCTAAATATACACATATTCACAATTATTATCTGCTAATAAAAAGCACCTTGGTTGTGTATGATAGCACCAACCAATCCACTGGCGCTGGATACGTCCAATCTTTAGATAGTTGAATTTGGAATGCGTTAAATGTACAGCCTTATAAAATTCAATACCACCTAACACAAATCTCTATAAAAAGGCATCCACATAATCCCGCTACACCAGTCTTCGCACATCATTTTCACACATACACAGAAGACACTAGAATACATTGAATACTGGAGTAGTCAATGGTGAAGGGTTCATCGAGAATGGATAAACAGAACACTGGTAATGATCTTATCATCGTCTCATCGACCAGTAAGCATTACTACTTTAACCACTATTCTATTTCTATCAACTCTGATAATGATTGTTTCTTTGCAGGTGACGCTAGAAATAGCAAAGGCACTGTTACGATGACTGTACTGCAACATTTCATGGAAGAGGAAGCAGAGCTGAAGAAACAGATAGAGGCAACAAAACTCCAAGGTGAGGAGCTGAAGGCCCGGGAGAAGAATATTGATCCAAAACTGGTCCGCGTGATGAATGGCGACTTTGAGGGAATAGGATTGGAGGAGTTGAAAAAATTCCATGACATGTTAGTTGAAATCAAGTCCATGATTGATGACCAACTCAACTAAATGTTTTGCTTAGAGACTGAGCCAACCATGCTCCTAGGGTGATGCCAACGGAGTTGGTGCATTTGGAAATGGAGTTTCTGCTCTTCAAATGATGGTGCAAATCAAATCAATAATAATTATGATCATCCCTAAGAGGATCAATTACATTTAATGATCATATCTCCCAAACTATCTTATTTGCAGTTCTTGCTTTACTATGATGAATTTATATTTGGAACTTTTGCCAATAAGACATTATGTTGATCTAGTCATTGTTTGATGTTTGTTGATGACTTATATATTTGTCGGGTATCGATAATAGGCATACCCAACCAAGGGCATTAATAGCGTGCCAGTTGTTAAGTCATCCGAGGCTTAGGGCCGGTTTCCGCCTCGTTCGAGCCCCCATGACGTCATCAAAGCGCCCGACCCTTGCACCCCGTCAGGAACGATCTCTGCCTCGCCCGACCCCTGCAACGTAAGCACGGGAGCGCCCGACCCCCTTGGCACACTTCCGCCTCGCCCGAGGGACGCGTAGGACCCTCTAGCAAGGACGAGAGCCGCGTGGGCCCCCACCACGGCACCCATTCCCACTGATGGGACGGACACAACCATGCACAATGGACGGAAGCATGGGAGCCGTGCTGTGATCCAACGTGACTCCGGTCATTCCACCACCACGACGTCCATACCTCTACAACGACGGGGATAACGGCAACTATACTACCTAACTCCCTCTCTACGCAAATCCGAGCGCACGCGCCGCCCATCCTCGACGGTACAGAAGCACACAGGACGAAGCATGGCCACAACGCGTTGCACCAGCGAACCGAGAGGGCAAAAGCTCGACGCCCATTGCGTCTCTGCGCTACAGGATAAACTGCTCAAGCCGGATAAGGAGGAAGATAGCCACACCCGAGGCCACCTTTTTGTTTTTCTTTTTTGTCCCCGTTTTACCTTTTTACTACAAATGTAACCCTAGCCCTTCCCTTGGGAACTATAGAGGGGGAGGCAGGGGCCACATCTAGGAGAGAGAACTCAGTCGAAACAGATCCCTGTGCGAGAACACACCTCACTGACCAAGTACTCAAACTCATATACCACCAAAGAGACCTGGGATACGCTCCCTCTCTCGAAAGCTTGTAACCCCTACTACGAGCACTCTGGTGCAAGGCAACACAAGCAACAGCAAAATTCACTAGACGTAGGGATATTTTTGCCCAAACCAGTATAAACCCTCATGTCCGCATTACACACCATCCAAGCCTGGACGTGCAGATACAAATTCACTCGTCTTAGTGTCAGGGTGGTTCTAGACACCAACAGTTGGCGCGCCAGGTAGGGGCTTCTACGCGTCATGATCCGCTTCGTCAGGCTTCGGATGGCTGATCACCGCGTTCACTCTGGGCTCCCACATCCGGTTTGGGAGCCTAGATTTCCTCTGCATGGGGGTAGATGACGACCTAGTCCTGCTCCCTCCTTCCATGTCGGCCGACCTTGTGTCCCCTCTAGGTTTCGACGAGCGTGTCGGAGACCTGGATCCCACCGGCATGGAGGGGGAGTGCAT
The DNA here is from genome assembly GCA_038087645.1 of Saccharum hybrid cultivar R570. Lineage (NCBI taxonomy): Eukaryota > Viridiplantae > Streptophyta > Magnoliopsida > Poales > Poaceae > Saccharum > Saccharum hybrid cultivar. The sequence goes on along the minus strand of JAQSUU010000190.1, from coordinate 2,760,886 downwards.
CCTGCCATCCCCTGCTGAGTCACCCGACTCACCTGCCGACATTGACTCCATCACTGAGTCGATTGCTGGTCTTTGTCTGCATGCCAATGTGGCGCAGACTTTTGAGGGCACTCAGCCCCATAACTTCAACTACCCAAGGTTGGAGCGTTAGCTCGACGCCATCCTAGGACCACGCCCGTCCTAGGAGAATCTCCATCACCTATACTTTGTCTTCGCCAATGCCTTGTCGTAGCTCTCAGGAGGACCACCACTCTCCCCGGAGGTGAGCGCCGCGCCAGCACAACCGGCATGGCCTTACGGGCTGCACAATGCTGCGAGGACTTACAATCGCTTCACACGGCCTATGGAGGACGCATCCATGGGTTTGCCACACCACCACCTGTAGTCCCTCTCGGAGCTCCTCGCGAGCACAACAACATCTTCAAGGGTCGACTCCGAGGAGGACCGCGGCGGTTGGGCTAGTGCTGACTTCTCCGGGCTCAACGACTCGGAGGCTTTGCGCCAGTTCCTTGACAACAGCAACTACCTTCTCAAGGGCTTTGACTCCAACGATGAGAGCCATGACCCATCTCTAGAGTGCTTTGTGTGCGATAGGGAGCTCCGTGAAGGAGCTTCTAACGAAAACAAGGGTGAACACACCCCGGCCGATGTCGTGACCCAAATCGCTGCGCGCGCCGGGGGTGCGGCCATGCCACCACCTATGGGGCAATCGCGGCCCTAGCTAGAGCAACTCTGTGAGCTAGAGAGGAAGCTCGAGGAGGAGAGACAGTAGCTGGTGCAACTACGTGTGGAGCTCGAGCAGGAGCTTAGGAGCCGCAACGACAGCGACGTGGCTCGATGTAGGGCTCGCGACGTCCACCACTGCATCTGCGATGATGACGGCGGTGATCATCCACCACTCTTCGCTCGGCAAGCCAGAATATTGTCGCCATGGCAATCCTCCTCCGCAAATGCCCGAACCATCAACCTCGGAGGGACAGCAAGCCATGAAGAACTGCGCGCCCTTCTCGAGCATGCTACAGTGCAGCAGGCCGAAAGCTTCACGTCTCGGCGACATAGGCCCGAGCCCAACCAGTCTGCAACGTTGGTGCCACGTGAGAGGGAAGCTTTGGTCCACCTGGAACCACAGAAAGCGGGGGACAAGCCCCATCCGTCCACGACCGCGTCGGCCACAACTACGACGCGCGCGAAGTCCTCAACGCGTGCAAAAGGCACAAGGTGGATGGTGCCAGTCATGGCTACCACCCTCGCTGGGGCGGCCGCTATGATAGAGGGAAGGACCGAAGCCCATCTCCTGAACCCTAGGACCACAGATCTTCAGCCAGGACATTCTCAACGCGCCGTTCCCAGCGTGGTTCTAGCAAGCCGCCAACGTCACCAAGTACTCCGGGGAAACGAACCCTGAGCTCTGGCTTGATGATTACCGCCTCGCTTGTCAGTTAGGCGGTGCGAACGACAATCGCTTCATGATTCGCAATCTCCCTCTGTTCCTGGCCGACTCAGCGAGAGCTTGGCTAGAGCACCTCCTAGCCCGTCGCATCCACAACTAGGCCGACCTCATAAAGGTTTTCGTGGGGAACTTCTAGGGCACCTATGTACTCCCTGGCAACCCCTAGGACCTCATGAGCTGCCGTCAAAAGTCAGATGAAACTCTTCGTGAGTACATTCGACGCTTCTCCAAGCAGTGCACCGAATTGCTCAACGTTACCGACGCTGATGTCGTCGGAGCATTCCTCGTGGGAACCACCTGCAAGGAGTTGGTCCATGAGTTGGGACAAAAGGGCCCACGCACCACTAGGGAACTCTTGGACATCGCCACCAACTTTGCCTTCGGCGAGGAGGTGGGGGGGCTATCTTCCACGATACCAAGGGCAAAGAGAAGCAGCAGGAGGACGCCAGTGAGGGTGGCTCTGACCGTAACTCCAAAAAGAAGAAAAAGAGCAAGCAGTCGCGCAAGGACCCCCTTGTGGGTGCTGCCGAGCGCAAAAACCCCCTGAACCCCTCCCAAGGGTGGCTCGGGAGTTTTTGACGAGATGCTCGAGAAGTTGTGCCCATACCACCGGGGCCTAGTCAAAGACACCCTCAAGGGATGCGGCATGATGAAACGCTTCTTCTCCGGAGGTGTCCAGGGGAAGGGCAATCTAGGCAAGAGGCCCGAGGAGGACAAGGGCAATGGCAAGGAGAAGGACGATGACTTTCCTATTGTCAATAATTGCTCCATGATCTTCGGCAGTCTCGCGGCCTACGAATCTAGGTGCCAGCACAAGCTAGAGCGCCGAGAGGTCTACATCGCCAAGCCAGCCATGCCAACCTTCCTCAACTGGTCCAGGTCTGCCATCACATTCGACCGCGATGATCACTCGGATCGCATCCCACAGCCAGGCCGATATCCACTTGTTGTTGATCCTATCATCAGTAACACGTGGCTCACCAAAGTATTGATGGACGGAGGTAGCGGCCTCAACACCATGTACGCCGAGACCCTTGACGCCATGGGGATCAGTCGGACCCAGCTCCGCCCGAGTGGAGCACCTTTTCACGGCATCATACTAGGGAAGCGGGCCCTGCCCCTTAGGCAGATTGACCTTCCTGTCACCTTTGGGGATCCGTCCAACTTCAGGAAGGAAACCCTCACCTTTGAGGTGGTCGGGTTCCGCGACACCTACCACGTCGTGTTGGGGCGGCCATGCTACGCGAAGTTCATGGCCATTCTGAACTACACCTACCTCAAGCTCAAGATGTCGGGGCCCAACAGGGTCATCACCGTCCGCACCACTTACCAGCACACCTACGAGTGTGACGTCGAGTGCTGCGAGTATGCAGAGGCCATCATCGAGTCCGAGGCACTTGCAGTCGAAATACCTGACCCCAAGCACTCCACCAGCTCCTTCGAGCCCATTGAGGGAGTCAAGGAGGTCCTCCTCGACCACAGTAGCTCCAACAGCAAAACGGTGCATGTCGGCACCGCCCTGGATCCTAAATAGGAAGCAATGCTTCTCGACTTTCTTTGTGTGAATAGTGACATGTTTGCGTGGAGTCCCTCGGACATGCCCGACATTCCAATGAAAGTCACTGAGCACTCATTGGACATCCAAGCCGGCTGCAAACCAGTGAGGCAACAACTGCGCTGCTTCGATGAAGAAAAGTGCAGGGCAATCGAGGAGGAGATCTACAAACTACTAGCGACCGGATTCATCAAGGAGGTATTCCATCCCGAGTGGTTGACTGACCCTATACTTGTAAAAAAGAAAAATGGTAAATGGAGAATGTGTGTTGATCACACTAGTCTCAACAAGGCTTGCCCTAAACATCCGTTCCCTTTACCACACATTGATCAAATAGTTGACTCCACTTCGGGTTGTGAAGCTCCCTCTTTCCTTGATGCTTACTCCGGTTACCATCAAATCGCGATAAAAGAGTCCGAACAGTTCGCAACTTCTTTTATCACCTCGTTCAGGACCTAATGCTATGTAACCATGCCTTTTGGCCTCAAGAATGCGGTGGCTACGTATCAACGTTGTTTGCTCACCGTTTTTGGGGACCTCATCGGGCGGATCGTTGAGGCTTATGTGGATGACATCGTGGTCAAATCGAAATGAGCTGACAGCCTGGCTGCCGACCTCAATTAGGACTTCAAATGCCTATGGGCTAAGAACATCAAGCTCAACCCCAAGAAGTATGTCTTTGGGATCCCAAGGGGAATGCTACTTGGCTTTATCGTCTCTCAGCGTGGCATCAAAGCCAACCCAGAGAAGATCTCTGTCATCACAAACATGGGCCCGGTCCGGGATATGAAAGGGGTGCAACGAGTCATAGGATGTTTGGCGGCACTGAGCCGCTTCATCTCGTGCCTCGGCAAATGAGGCCTGCCCCTTTACTAGCTCCTGAAAAAGACCGACCGCTTTACCTGGACTACTGAGGCCTAAGAGGCACTTAACAAGCTCAAGGCACTTCTAATGAAGGCCCCGATCCTTATGCCACTGACTAAGGGAGAACCACTCCTACTGTACGTCACGGCCACCACTCAGGTGGTGAGTGCCACCGTCATGGTGGAACGGCAGGAGGAGGGTCATGCCCTCAAGGTCCAGCGTCCGGTCTACTTTATCAGTGAAGTCTTGTTCGACACCAAGACACGCTACCCTTAGATCCAAAAGCTCTTATACGTTGTCCTCATTGCCCGGAGAAAGCTACGGCACTACTTCGAGTCGCACCTAATCATGATTGTGTCCTTCTTCCCTCTCGGGGAGGTGATCCAGAGCCGTGAAGCGACGGGAAGAATTGCTAAGTGGGCGGTTGAACTCAAGGTAGAGGGTGTCACCTATGCTCCTCAAAAGGAATCAAGTCCTAGGTGCTAGCAGACTTCATGGTAGAATGGACCGAGACCCAAATGCCACCAGCCCCGGTGGAACAAGAGTACTGGACGATGTATTTCGATGGGTCACTGATAAAAAGTGGAGCCAGAGCAGGGCTCATCTTCATCAACCCCCTCGACATGCGCATGAGGTATATGATCTAAATCCATTTTCCAGCTTCTAACAATGTGGCTAAGTATGAGACACTTGTCAATAGTTTGCATATTGCCATCGAGCTTGGGATCCGACGGCTTAATGTCTGAGGCAACTCCTAGTTGATCGTAGACCAAGTCATGAAGGAGTCAAGCTGTCACGACCCCAAGATGGTGGCATACTGCCAGGCGGTCTGCCTCCTGGAAGACAAGTTTGATGGCCTCGAGCTCAACCACATCACAAGGCGGTCTAACGAGGCATCATACAAGCTTGTGAAGCTGGCGTCTAGTCAAGCACCAGTTCTCGCCGGTGTCTTCGCTAGCGGTTTGTATAAGCCCTCGGTCACTTACCAAGGATCGGCACAGAACGGCAGCGAGTTGCTAGCCTCGAGGGCTGGCTCGACCCCGGCTGTAACACCTCAGGTGTTTAGCTCCTTAATTGCATTGCATTTGCATAAGCATAAGCAAGCATCATTCATTTCATGCATAAGCTTATAATATGTAAAACATGCTTTGGAAACAATGCCACATATGTTTATATTTCATGTGAAGTAAGAAGTGAGTAGTGTGCAACACACAAGTACCTTATGTGCAATTTCCTTTGTGAGATATGTCAACCACTTTAGTGTAACATAATTATCAAGTGTTATGCAACACACTCATGCAACATGTGCAACACGAGCTTGCAACATTTGGGTGAAAGTATTGAATTACTTGTGCCAAAGTATGTGACACTAGGAATTTTGTGCAACCAATGTGTAGAGTGGCTAATTAGGTCTTATAACACCTTAATTACATTTAGGGTAAGTAGTGGAGCAATGTTCATGTTGACCAAAATTACCAAATTGCCCTTCCAAATGTTGTTGACTAAGTTGGAACCCTAGAGTGATCTGGTTTGACCAATTAAAAAGTCCAATTTAGAGATCTTGCATGGAGGAGCACCCTTAAGCAAAGTTGTAGAGAATTTCATGAGGAACAAAAGTTATCACGTAGCTAAGATGTTAGGGTTGTCTTTTGTGCCCTCCCTGTGTTGGAGTGAGGCTTTGTAATAACCTGACTTTTGGGATGGAAGGTCGAACCCTATGTTTCCTGAATGTTTAGTTGGAACCTGTTAATTTCGATCACAATTGGATGTCTTATTGTGTTGCGTTCGATGATGGTGTCACGATTAGCACCCTTCGGTGCCGCGACAAAACCGAGGGCCTCCTATGGCGCGCGACATAAGGTTGTGCTGCTAGGCACGCGCTGGTATCGAGGTGGCTAGTCATGATCTACCATGGAACTCTACCGTTGAGAAGTCTCCTTGTGGTCAGTTTGAAGTAGCCTTTCTCAGTCAACTAAAAACTTTGAAATCGAATCCAAGTACCGAACAAAAGATCAAAAATCACGTAGATTTTAACGTAAATGGTTCAGTAACTGCTGTGCTCCTTGTGTGTGAGCCTTTATCAAAGTACATCTTGTTGGATTCTCTCGCATGATTGCGCTAATTGATCCGCTTGAATGGATTGTGCGGTTGTGATGAATTATTGTGCCATGAGTATTTTGAGAAGTCTATTTCATGAAGTCAGTTTGACATATTTACAATAATTCATCTACAAATCTCCCACATCGTCAGTGCTCATTGGCTATGCATTTTGCAAATGTCGTACAATCTTCGTCGGGGTCGTGGCAATGAGGATGAGGAACAGCCACCCCCTCCGCCACCACCTACCCCGGCTGAGCTGATACAGACAGTGGTTGAAGGGCAGCGCATGCTGGCAGATGCTATGCGCCAACTGGCTAACCGGGAAGCTCGTCCTGGCCGCCAGGGTCCAGAACCCAATCAGTACAGTGATTTCAAGGACTTTCTTGATACTAAGCCCCCGCTCTTTAAGGAGGCAGAGGAACCACTGCAAGCTGATGAGTGGTTGAACACTATTGAACAAAAGTTTCGTCTGCTTTGCTTGACTCATGAGCTAAAGACTGAATATGCTTCTCACCAACTACATGGTCCAGCGGGTATTTGGTGGAGCCACTATCGTTCCACATTGCCTGCAAATGTCCCGATTGCTTGGGATCAGTTCAAGGCCACATTTCGTGGGAACTATATTCCTCCAGGTCTTATGGCTATCAAGCACACAAAATTTATGAGGCTGTCGCAGGGTAATAAAAGCTTGACTGAATACCTGCAATCTTTCAACAACCTGGCAAGGTATGCCACCGAGTTTGTGGATACCGATGCCAAGAAAATTGCTAGCTTTAAAAGAGGCCTCGGCCCAAAGCTGATGAAGACTATGGGCACTAGCAAGTGCACTACCTTCAATGAATTTATCAGTGATGCTCTGACTCAAGAGAACAATAACTCTATCTATGCTGCTTCGAAGAGCCGCAAGAGGGCACTTGAGGCAGGTGCTTCACAGTCTCGAGCTCCAGCTGCCCCGAGGGCTCCTCCTCGCCCTCCTGCCACAAGTGCTAAGTTTCGTCCCCCGCAAAAGAAGGCGCCAGTGAAGACTGGGTTTCACAAGGCATATACAGTGGCTCTGCCAAAGAGTAATTCGGGCCAAGGCAGCTCCAGTGTCCCTCCTAGCAACATGTCTTGCTGGAACTGCAACAAGCCAGGCCATTGGTCCAGGAACTGTCCTTACCCTAAGAAGAATGTCAACCAAGGTGGCCGTCAAGGGCACGCTCATTATAACAGTATTGAGGAAATTCCATCTGGTGAGGTTGTCACTGCTGGTAAGTTCCTAGTTGACCAACATCCTGCAGTGGTACTTTTTGATTCGGGTGCTTCGCATTCCTTTATCAGTCCTAAGTTTGCATCAGAGTTTGTACACAAATTGCATACTGTTGAAGGTGGGGGTTATTGTATTAGCGCAGCAAGTGGGAATATTTCCACAAATAAAGTAGTGGGGAATCTTGAGCTTGAGATAGAAGGGCGAAAGTACTCGCTTGCCTTAGTGGTTTTGCCGGGTTTAGGCATAGATGTTATTCTGGGCATGAATTGGATGAGTCAGAATGGGGTACTCATTGATACATCCACGCGGGTAGTTATGCTCAGAGATCCTACAGATCAAAAGGGTTTTCTGGTACAACTTCCCAGAAAAGTTGATTTGTCTGGGGAAGTTCATGCTGTGCAAGCAAAGGCGTTGGCCGAAATTCCAGTAGTGAATGAGTTTCTGGACGTTTTTCCCGATGATTTGCCGGGACTCCCTCCGGATCGGGATGTGGAATTTAAAATTGAATTGTTACCTGGCACAACTCCCATCTCTAGGAGACCTTATAGGATGCCTCCGAATGAGTTAGCTGAACTTAAGGTGCAATTGAACGAACTATTGAAGAAGGGGTTGATTCGTCCTAGTTCGTCGCCGTGGGGATGTCCTGCTATCTTTGTAAAGAAGAAGAATCATTCATTACGAATGTGCGTTGATTATAGACCTCTCAATGCAGTCACTGTCAAAAATAAGTACCCTCTACCGCGCATCGACATCTTGTTCGATCAGTTGTCTAAAGCTAAAGTTTTCTCCAAGATTGATCTAAGATCTGGCTATCATCAAATTAAAATCCGTCCTGAAGATGTTCCAAAAACTGCCTTCTCTACCAGATACGGTCTTTATGAGTATCTTGTTATGTCCTTCGGCTTGACAAATGCCCCCGCACACTTTATGTACTTGATGAATTCGGTGTTTATGCCCGAATTGGATAAGTTCATGGTGGTATTTATTGATGACATCCTGATATATTCTGTAAATGAGGAAGATCACGCTGAACATCTGCGTATAGTCCTCACAAGACTGCGTGAACATCAACTATATGCAAAGTTCAGTAAGTGCGAATTCTAGCTTCGAGAAGTACCTTTCCTTGGGCATGTGTTGTCTGATGGAGGAATTATGGTGGACCCCGCCAAGGTACAAGAAGTACTGAACTGGAAGGCTCCTATCTCGGTTCACGAGGTCCGGAGTTTTCTTGGTTTGGCTGGCTATTATCGTCGCTTCATCCCGGATTTCTCCAAAATAGCCAAGCCAATGACTCAGTTGCTGCAGAAAGACACCAGGTTTGTCTGGACTCCTGAGTGTGATGCAGCTTTTCACCAACTGCGAACCCTCCTAACCTCAGCTCCGGTTTTGGCACAACCGGATATCGAGAAACCATTTGATGTTTATTGTGATGCCTCAGGCATAGGTTTGGGAGGTGTTCTGATGCAGGAAGGCCGAGTAATTGCATATACCTCTCGACAACTTCGGAAACATGAGGTGAATTATCCAACACATGACTTAGAACTCGCCGCGGTTGTGCATGCTTTGAAAGCCTGGCGACACTATCTGTTGGGCAATGTTTGCAATATCTACACAGACCACAAAAGCCTCAAATACATCTTCACCCAACCCGAGTTAAATATGCGTCAACGAAGATGGCTCGAGTTGATTAAGGATTATAACCTTCAAGTGCACTATCATCCTGGCAAGGCAAATGTGGTTGCGGATGCTTTAAGCCGTAAGTCTCATTGCCATTCCTTAGTTGAAACTGATTTTCATCGATCTCGCCTTCTACATCCAGTAGTCTTGTACAACATCACTGTCAGTTGTACTCTCAAAAGCAGAATTATTGAGCTCCAAAAGACTGACACTAGTATATTCCACATCAAGCGTAAGATGAAAGAGCAAGAAACTACATAGTTCAGGGTAGATGAAGAGGGTGTACTATGGTTCAAGGATAGGTTAGTTGTGCCTAAGGACCGGGAGCTTCGAAATGATATTATGTCTAAAGCACACTCCTCTAAGTTGTCCATCCATCCTGGTAGCAATAAGATGTATTATGATTTGAAGCCATACTATTGGTGGACCAAGATGCGGAAAGAAATAGCTGCATATGTGGCTAGGTGTGACACCTGCTGTAGAGTTAAAGCTGTGCATATGAAAGCTGGGTTGCTTCAACCACTTTCTATCCCAGGTTGGAAATGGGAAGAGATAAGTATGGATTTCATTGTCGGTCTTCCTCCTACTGTAAAAAATCATAACTCCATCTGGGTAATTGTGGATCGTTTGACCAAATCAGCTCACTTCATTCCAGTTAGAGTGAACTATCGTCCCACTGACTATGCTGAGTTGTACTTCAATCAGATAGTCCGGCTCCATGGGATACCTCGTACTATCATATCTTACCGTGGTCCCCAGTTCACCGCTCGCTTTTGGGAGCACTTGCATCACCTTCTGGGAACCAATTTAGTGAGAAGCTCTGCTTATCACCCCCAGACGTCAGGACAGACGGAACGGGTTAACCAAATCTTGGAAGATCTGTTGCGGGCATGTGTAATATCATCCAAGGGTTCTTGGGAAAAATGGTTACCTCTAGCTAAATTTTCACACAATAATAGTTACCAAGAGAGTATTAAGATGGCCCCATTCGAAGCTTTGTACGGTCGTAAGTGTAGAACTCCACTAAACTGGGTAGAAGCTGGTGAAAGGAGGTATTATGGTATTGATTTTGTTCATGAAGCTGAGGAACAAGTCTGTACCATCCAAAAACATATGGCTGCAGCCCAAGCTAGACAGAAAAGTTACGCTGATCGTCATAGAAAACCACTCGAGTTTGAAGTTGGAGACTTCGTGTATCTGAAAGTTTCTCCAATGAAGAGTGTCCAACGTTTTGGTGTTAAGCGAAAACTTGCGCCAAGATACGTGGGTCCTTTCCAAATCATAGGCAAGAGTGGAGCTGTTGCGTACAAAATCCAGTTACCTCCTGAAATGAGTGCCATATTCAACGTCTTCCATGTATCACAGCTCAAAAAGTGTCTTCGAGTTCCTGAGGAAAGAGTCCCTTTAGGAGATATCAGGCTGGAATCCGATCTAACTTACGAAGAAAAGCCCGTCCGAGTGATCGATACTCAGGAACGAGTGACTAGAAGCAAAGTGGTTAAGTGGTATAAAGTAGTGTGGAGTAATCAGGGTAGTGAAAGTGACGCTACATGGGAACGGGAGGACTATTTGCGGGATGGTTATAAGGAATTCTATGAAAAATGGTACGCTTTCCAAATCTCGGGACGAGATTTTTATAAGGGGGGAGGGCTGTAACACCTCAGGTGTTTAGCTCCTTAATTGCATTGCATTTGCATAAGCATAAGCAAGCATCATTCATTTCATGCATAAGCTTATAATATGTAAAACATGCTTTGGAAACAATGCCACATATGTTTATATTTCATGTGAAGTAAGAAGTGAGTAGTGTGCAACACACAAGTACCTTATGTGCAATTTCCTTTGTGAGATATGTCAACCACTTTAGTGTAACATAATTATCAAGTGTTATGCAACACACTCATGCAACATGTGCAACACGAGCTTGCAACATTTGGGTGAAAGTATTGAATTACTTGTGCCAAAGTATGTGACACTAGGAATTTTGTGCAACCAATGTGTAGAGTGGCTAATTAGGTCTTATAACACCTTAATTACATTTAGGGTAAGTAGTGGAGCAATGTTCATGTTGACCAAAATTACCAAATTGCCCTTCCAAATGTTGTTGACTAAGTTGGAACCCTAGAGTGATCTGGTTTGACCAATTAAAAAGTCCAATTTAGAGATCTTGCATGGAGGAGCACCCTTAAGCAAAGTTGTAGAGAATTTCATGAGGAACAAAAGTTCTAATATGGCCATCTCATGAAAATGATCAGAACATACTCAAAAATGGACCACAAGTCAGTATTAGAGGCTGTTTTGGGACTTAGCCATTTTGGCTAAGTGTGGAGCTGAAAACCGTTTCACTGTACCTCACTTTGGCAACTTGTAACTCACAAACTAGGCCAAACCAGTCTTTGAGCCAATTGACAAAGTTGTTGTCCACACATAGCTCTACAATATTGTCAATATCACCATCACCTAGTTCTAAATGGTTTAGGAGATGTGGTGTCTTGAAAATAGGGTTTCAGTCGGGTTCACTGACTGAAAACACGTTTCAGTTTCTGAGTACACCCCTTTGGAGCTCTGTGGTTTCAAATCCAGGCCGAACCAGTCCAAACTCCAATTGACAAACTTGTAGCCCTCATGTAGCTCTACAAAATTGGTGTAATCATCTTTGACTAACTCAAACCGGTTTGGGAGATAATCATCGTTGAAATCGCGCTGTCAGTCGAGGGATGACGGCCTCTATTCAGTCAACCCCGACGCCTTTCAGCCGGACAGCCGGCTCGCGTCGTGGCGCTCGGGCAGAGCCCGGTGGCCGCGTGGCGCGTGCGTTCTGCTGTCGTCTCCACGTCGCAAGCCCAGGCGCGGAGATGAACACCGAGCGGACACCTCCACCCCCACACTCGCGCTCACTCTTCTCTCCTTCACTCTCGCTCTGGCCGGGTTCACCGAGGCGGAAAACGAAGGCGCCATTGTCGCCGCAGCCCGCTCTGTGCTCGTGCAAGCTCACCGTCGCACCCCCATCCTCCAAATCCCGTCCACCGCTCCACCTGAATCCCCTCCACCTCCTCCACCCGTGGCTTGACCGGATTGTGTCGAGGTGAGGGAGAATTTCGGTTTCCGCCACCGTAAGTCCTCGCCGGCGCACTGTCCGCGCGGCGGCTCACCATGGCCAGCTCCCTACTGTCGCCCTCCATTCTTGCTAGTTCCTGTTCTGGGTTCCGGATCGGGTAGAGAAGCTTAGGCGATGATGTTACCGGCTAGGGTGGACGGTACACGCCGGAACACGGTCGTGCGCTGCCGCGCCATGATCACCGACACGGTGCTCACGCGGTCAGCCGCATTCGCCCCACCTCTGTCCTTATCCTTAGCTTGGATAGGTCCGCCATCTCCTCTGGAAGCCGTAGCACGCCCAACCTAGGTCCCTGGCTCCCGGAGCTCACCGGACCGCCGCCGGGTGCCGTCTCCGAGCCGCGCCCGCCATGGCCGTCGTAGCTAGGGTGGGATAGGGTTAGCAAAGCTAGGTTTGGTCGATGCGGAAAGTCACGGGGAAACCGTCGGTGGTCTTCCCGTCGCCGGAGACGCCGTCGTCAGCGAGCTTGAGCTCGTCGGAGTCGCGGCCGTCTCCTCCCCTCCGCTCGTCTCTCTATGACCTGCGGGCCCGCGCTGTTAGCACCCGCGCGCGGGCGGGATGGCTGAGCAGGCCGCGCGTGCGTCGCGGGCCGCGCGCGCGCGTCTTGGGCCGCGTCTTTTCCCGGGCCGGCCCAGTAACAAATCCGATTTATTCCATTTCTTTTATTCTATCACAGTTTTAGATAATGTTTAGAAAATGTAGATCTAGGGTTTTACTTGCTCAAAAATTATGAGATAAATTTTGTTAGGATCTACATGATGTGTAGTATTTTAGAAAAATATGAGTTTGCTATGTGATGTTTAGCTTTCGGGATATTTAAATAGGTCTTTGAAATGTGTTTTAAATCACATGCAAACTTGTTTAAATTATATCTTGAGTTTCAGTGTTCCAAAAATTATGAAATTTGGTGAGTAGGCTAATTTATACTTGCTCTAGCTTTGGTAAAAATTTGGGCAGTAGTGCTTAAGTACTTTTCAAGTTATAATGTTATCTTTTTATTCTAGGAAATACTTAAATGAATTTTAGTAATTTTTCTACACGTGCAATGTTCATATAATTTTTTGGAGAATGTCTTGGTACCCTAGAGTGTCTAAGAAAATTAAGAAATCTGTTGTTTGTCACTTTTTACTGTGCTTTGTTATTTATACAAAAATCAGCCTTTTTGGCTTGGAAATTTTGTGTAGGAAGTTCCTTTGAATAAATTTAGTTCAAATTCTTACAGTAGCCTCTTCTTGGGTCAGAGAGTCTCCTGTAATTTTTGTAGAATTTTAGGAGCAGTTTACATATATGTTTGAAATTCCACTTAATTACTTAAGTAAATTAAGAAATGAGTTTAAATAAATATTCTAGGTGGGCACACCTTACTTTCTGGTGTTTTTGTGACCTTTGTGAACTTGTAGTAGTATTAGTTTGGTCTTAGAGAATGTTTGCCACATCAATAAATATTTAATCTTTGCAATTCTAGGTTTTCTGGACAGCTGGTAGTATCTTTGGGTTTGACCCTTAATAAAAGTGTTTGCTGGAAAACTTGTGAATACCAAAATTGTAGTAAACTTGATAAACTAGCTTGTGTCACAATTTGGGAGCATTTAGCTTAGTAGTTTGGGAGTCATTGCTGTTTTAAGTGACAGTCCAGAATTGGCTACTCTCTGTTTAGAGAGAGCAGATTCTGGAACTTTGGAATTTTGACTAGGTAAACTTTGGAACTAAGTGCTGTGGTCTGAAAACATTTTGTGGTGCATTTCATAAGCTTTCCAGATTGTCTTAGATCATATCTTTTGGAGTTGGGGTTCTCCAGTTATGTTGGAATCTTTGAGCTGTTGTCCAGAATGTCTTACTGTGGGAACCTAAGTAATATTACTCTTGTATTGTTAGGTGTTAGGGCCTTAACCGAAGAAGAACAGCTGTATCTTAGGTTGAGTAGCTTAGGTAAGTACTTCTCCACCGGAGAAGAGATTTGCACGTACTAATAAAGTAACTTGAATAGAGTATTTTATTTCTGAAATGCATTTCCTTCCGAGCATGTTGCACCCATTTATGCATCCATGATATTTATTGTGCATTCATGCAATAGGTGTACCGGAGGGGGTAACTCTCCTCGAATTCGAGCCTGTGATTCCGGAGGAAGTCCAGGACCAGCCAGAGGAGCCAGCGGAACTAGTCGGCGAAGGAAACGCCGCTGAAGACTTGCCCGAGTGCCCTGACCACCAACCTTCGACCTTTCTGAAAGGCAAGCCCCGGTGCATGCTGAACCTACTGTTTATAAATTAATCTTGAGTACTTTTAATTATTTACTGCATTAAGTTGTAGGAGTTGTATGAAAACAGTTGTTGCATTATACCTGTCCTTGTCCAGATATCGTACTTAATCCTATATTAGGTTTAGGCACGTGTCAATGCTTAGTTCGATAGAAGTCAGGTGATTTCCGGTCATCCGCGAGATGTAGGAAGGAGTCACGAGTGGCTTTATGGCTATCGTGGATGGAACCATGCCTTAAAATGAAAGTGAGACCGGGCGGGAGTTCGATAGTACAGCCGCAAGACACTTCACGTCTTGGGTATGGAGCTATGCCCGTCTGAGTCGTTTAAGGACCGCTTCGCTGTACGTCCTTGAGTCATGTTGAACGCAGTCTAACACTTAGTTGGCCGGATAAGTCGTTCCGACCGCGAAGTCGAGTAGTATGGTTCAGGCCGGGAATCGAATGGTAGGTTGCTTCTTGGAGGAGAGAAAGGATGTGCTTGGGGACATTGGCGTGAGACCAAGGGGGGGTTAGAGTCCCTATCACCTGGCAGAGTGTCGCCCTTGGGGACGTGACATTATTCAGACCTGCGATTCCTGAACTGTACAAAAGATGACCTGAGCAGCCCTCGCCAGGCGTGACTCGATGAGTGTTAGAAATACCCCTCCAGCTGGATAGGAATTCGATTCGAATCGCCGTCGCTCCCGGTTAGTGAGCACTTGACTTGAGCAGCGGCAACGTAGATCTCATTAAATAAACTGGTGGTTAAGGGAATGATACAATGTTGCCACAATTCATACCTGCTCTGGATATAATGATGATAATTGTTTGATTATAATCAAGTGCATGTTTAGTACAGGTGCTAAGATAGATGACAGGTAAATGCTAAAAATAACTGCTAGTACAGGTTATAAGAGTCTCAATTACTTATGCCTTTATGCAAAAATGTGATGTCAGCTAGCCTCTTGTGTAAGCCTTGCATAATCCTTGGTGTCACCTTATTTCTGGTTTTTGACGGGTAAGTCTAGCTGAGTACATTCCAATACTCAGGGTTTATTCCCTCCTGTTGCAGATGATATGCTCTACCAAGGCTTCTGCAAAAATTGTCTCCACCCTGCGGGTGACGAAGACTAGATCACTTGGGCGTGATCATCTTTTATGTACTTTCTTGATGCTTTTGTGGGATGTTGATCAACAAGACTGGCAGTAGTTAAACAACGGGTGTGTTTATGCTTCCGCTACTTTTATAAACTTGGTTTGTAATAATTGCGACTCCGTGTGTGTAAACTTATTTCGGAACTACTTGCGAAATGTAACGTATGATGTTGTATGTTGAATGATGCGATCTTGGTTGTAAGCAAGTTGGTTTGAAATCCTTCGTGGTTTCGATTGACTACCGGAATTATATGGGCTCAAGTTCGAAAATTTGAGTGCTTCGGTTCTTGTTTTTGTACTTGTGCCCTTATAATTTGGTCGGTTCTGTTACACCGGCCCCCGCCGACCCTGAGGTTATGCAAATCGAGGAGGACCCAGACATAGAGCCTGACCCCCTGCCCGACTGGAGAATCTCGTACCTTGACTACCTAGTCTGCGATGTACTCCCATCCTATAGAACTAAGGCCTGATGCCTCACGCACCATGCCAAGTCGTTTGTCTTGCTGAATCGGGAACTCTACAAGTGGAGCCCCACTAGAATCCTGCAATGCTGCATTCCCACCGAGCAGGGGAGAAAGCTACTGTAGGACATCCACGGGGCGTCTGCGGCCACCACGTAGCGCCACGCACCCTCGTTGAGAATGCGTTCTAGCAAGGCTTCTACTAGCCCACTGCCATGGCTGATGCCACCAAGGTAGTACGCTCCTACGAAGGGTGTCAGTACTACGCTCGACAAACTCACCAACCCGCCCAAGCGCTCTAGACGATCCCCATCACATGACCTTTCGCGGTCTGGGGTCTAGACCTTGTCGGGCCACTCCAGAAGGCGCCTAGGGGCTTCACCCACCTACTTGTCACCATCGACAAGTTCTCAAAGTGGATCAAGGCTTGGCCGATCGCACAAATCAAGTCTGACAGATGGTGCTCTTCTTCAGCGACATCATTCACCGCTTCGGGGTCCCAAACTCTATCATCACCAACAACGACACACAGTTCACTGGCAAAATTTTCTCAGTTTCTATGATGATCACCATATTCGTGTGGATTAGGCAGCCATGGCACACCCCCGGACGAATGGGCAGGTTGAGCGTGCCAACAACATGATCTTGCAAGGCCTCAAACTGAGGATCTTTAACTGATTGAACAAGTTTAGCCACCGATGGGTCATGGAACTCTCCACGGTCCTCTAGAGTTTGAGAATGACCCCAAGCCGAGCAAGAGGCTTCACGCCCTTCTTCATGGTCTATGAATCCAAGGCCATCCTCCCCACTAACTTGGAGTATGGGGCGCTGAGGGTCAGAGCCTACAACGACCAAGGGAACCAAACCTCCCTCGAAGACATCATGGACCAACTAGAGGAAGCATGTGACGTCGTCTTACTCCACTCTGCCAAGTACCAGCAAGCCTTATGACAATATCACCATCGACGTGTGTGAGGTCGGGCATTCAATGTCGGGGACCTGGTGCTTGGCCTCAGACAGGACAACAGGGGTCACCACAAGCTAACACCACCATGGGAAGGCCCATTCGTCATCGCAGAAGTACTCCAACCCGGCACCTACAAGCTAGCGATGCAGACGTGAAGTCTTTACCAACGCTTGGAACATCAAACAACTACGTCGTTTCTACCCTTAGATTTCTAGGATGTTCACATGTTTAAAGAATAAAAAGAACGCTCGCTATTTCTTACTTTGTCCAACTCTAAGTGAGACCCGACCCTACCTCTGGTTAGGGTTGGGCCTCCCTCAGGGGCTGAAAGGGGGGAAACCCCCAATGGTTCAAAATTTTTGCAATATTTTTTGAAAAGTTTTCACACCCAAGCCCTTGCAGCATTGTTTAAGTAAGCGGACGTTTTAGAAAATGAAGAGCCCCTCGGGCCGGATCGGTCGGATTGCGAGAAACCTACACCCCGATGGTTACGGTGCCTTTGCTCACCAGTCACCTAAGGGGTCGACTCACACTTCTAAAAAAATCCGTGAACTTAAACACAATGTGGGGATCGGGCAACCGCTAGAAAAACTTTACACA
This sequence comes from Saccharum hybrid cultivar R570, assembly GCA_038087645.1. Taxonomy (NCBI): domain Eukaryota; kingdom Viridiplantae; phylum Streptophyta; class Magnoliopsida; order Poales; family Poaceae; genus Saccharum; species Saccharum hybrid cultivar. Next base: position 2,743,451 of record JAQSUU010000190.1, on the reverse strand, counting down.
CAAGCCCTTCGACAGCAACTGGGAAATGCGGGTGTGTTAGAGCACAAGAATCTCTCCGGTCGAGTTAATTGGACTACGAAAGGCTTACGCCTCTATAGCTATGGTACTATCGCCCATTAACCCTGACCCAGGGGATCAGACCTGACTCTAAACGCCATAGGCCTAGGCTTGCTACGAGGATCGGGGCGAACACATAAAAATTTAAAATGAAAGATAAACATAAGTTTTAAGAGGGCCCCGAGGGCCACAGACTTGTTCAATATCCTAAGTTTTTACGCGGGCACCTCGCCCGACACTGTTTATAGATCCAAAGGTGGAGGGACGATCTCTTCTCTGAACTTGGTCGCCAGGGTCTTCGCTGGCTCCAGCACCTCCTCGTCGATGGCGTCAAGCTCCTCCTCGGGGATATCAATGTAGACCTCACTAAGTGCCTCTAGATCGATCTTCTGGTAGTGGGACCTGAAGACGACGAGTGCGCGCCGCATCCCAAGGTGAAGCGCCTCCTTCACTTGGGTCCGAGCTCGCTCGAAGGCGACCCCGAGATGACTTCACAGCGAGCTTGCCCCGGGGCGCACCTGGACCGCCCCAAGGGCATCGCACACTAGCTGAACGGCAACACGTAGCTTAGAGTGCTCGTTCTATTCCATCTTCAGGGCCTCCTGTGCCAATAGGAGCTCCGCCTCCACCATGCCAAGCTTGCCCTTCAGCCCTGACCATTGCAAGGGATAAGGAGCAAGTTTTGAAAAACTCAATGAGGGATGGGTAAAGGCACTTATCTTCTAGCTCCTAGACCCTGGCAAAATCCCACTGATGCCCTTGGGCCATAGTGGCTTGGAGGGACTGCACCTTGGGCTTCAGCTGGCGGTTCTCCTCGGCAAGCCGAGAGGCCGCACATGTGGCATCCTTCATCTAGTCCGTTGCGGTGTCCTTCTCCCTCCGAGCTATGATGCATTCTTGGCAAGCCTCATCGCACTCACCAAGAGCATGCTCACGCTCACAGCAGATGGATTCAAGCTTGGACAGGAACTGCTTCGAGGCCCGCATAGCTCATCGCGCTTGTTCTTCACCTTTTGGGCCTCCTCCTGGACCTTACGAGCATGCTTGATGAGGGCCAATAGCTTCTCCCCCGTCTCCTTAGCATCGGTGACCGCCTCCTCATGTCGAATGCGAAGGTCCACCATTTCACCATTGAGGTCGGCCACCCTCTACTAGGCATCCGCAAGCCATGCCTCGGCCGTGGTGGTCCTCTGTTCCTCCTCTGTCCGATGTCCCCATGAGCCCTGCTCATGACGGAGGAACTCCAACTTTGCCCGGCTCCGTTCGAGTAGCGCCTATGCGAGGGGCCACGTCAAGATCACAAAAAGAGGAAAAGACCAAATGATAAGCTTTCACCTAGCTCGACGCACCTGGCCAGCCGGGCAGATATCGTCATGTAGGGTGGACAACACCGAGGACAAGGTCTGCCTAAAGGTCTGGCACCCCGCCTAAAGCCGGTCCTAGTACCCCTACTCCTCGACGTCATCCAACACGAAAACTGGTGGCGCCCCTGGTTGGTTTCGATCTGACCAAGTGAGGCGCATACCGCCCCACTAGTAGGGATCGTGTCCCACCCACACGAGAGCCGTGGGACCCTTGATGCGGGAGGGTTGTGCCACCTCGGCCATGTCGGAAGGCTTGCCGAACGAGACCGACACCACCTCCACCCCCCTGACATCAGGCTCCCACGGCTCTACCTCCTCTGCCTAGGACCCACCTCTAATAGCGACCCCTACCTGAGCCGAGGGGTCCTCGGGTGTGGCCTCCTTCGCCGCCTCCTGGGTCTCGGCGTCCGCACCTGTTCCCACGGACGATCCCGACACCTCCGTCGCTGGAGGTGGACGTGCCGCACTCTACTGGGGGAGCGCCCCCTTGAGAGCAGAATCTGGCCCGAACCACGGTAGCTACTCCAGCACCGCCATCCCTATCTACACGGACTTCTCTGCCTCCTCTTCCAAAAGCACTGCCCCCGCTGACGGGGTGGGGTTAGGCGAGGGTGAAGCAGGGGTGTCCGGCACCTCGCATCCCCCTACGGCTACGAACGCTGGAGGGACGTTGCCGGTCGCCTCTAAGGCGGAGACGTCTGAGCCCGCCACACTGCCAGCTGAGACCTGGCCTTGCCACCTCAGCGCTTCCATGGTGCAAGCGAGGGGACGTCGGACTAAACCCTCCTGCAGAACGACGAGCATCAGCGGCACCAAGTCTTAGCACAAATAAACAACACAAAAAGACGCTTCTTACCTCTGCGTCGTAGGACGGGGATGTTTCCCGCGCCGGTGAGCTAGAGTCCGACCCTGCTACCACAGGGCAGGGCCTCTTCCCGGTAACCACCGTCTCGGCCGCGCTGGGCTGAGGGGGGTGGCGGTGATGACCCCACCGTCTCCTAGGGTCAGGATCCCTCTGTCTCCTCAGGTCGGGGTCCTCTAGCTCGTGGAGCAGCAGCTGAGCCTATGGCGTCCACCCCTCCATCGAGAGGGACGACCCCTCGAGTTGTTCCTCCTCCTCGACCATGGAGTCCAACCAGCCGAACTGGTGGATCTCCTCATCATTTTCATCCTCGTCGTCATCTTTATCGCTTGACACCTCCTCTTCTCTGGACTGTCGTTGTATCTTCTGGCGCTTCTCACGCTCCTCCTTCCTCTTAGCCCTGCTGGTCTTCTTCTTGTCCTCATCCTTCTTCTTCTTCACCCCCTCGACGTGATCCTGGTTTCGTGCCCTCTAGATTGCGTCCTCGGGAAGGGGTGGGTTGAAGTCGGGGACCAAGCAGAGATTCCCATGCAACTGCCTGAGCCCCGAGTCAAGCAATGGAAAGGGAACGCAAAAGGCCAAGGGAAAAAGGAGGGGGAAGAATGGGAGGCGCTCACCTTCTCGATGAAGCCGTCATTGGGGGTGCATCGGTGGCTAGAGGTCGAGGGCAGCGTCGAAAGGAACGCTCCTGAGCGCCGACTTGATGCGCTTCTTGATCTCCTCACGATCAAGCCCCTCCATCACGAGCACAGTCCCCTCGAGGGGCACATTCAGCACCATCTCATCCAGACGGCGTGCCCGCCGCATCAGCGGTAGCACCCTCCTCTCATGGAACACAACGATTACCCCAGCCCTAGTTACATCCTCATTCATCAAACGCTTGATCACCTAGAGGAGGGTGTCAATCTTCTCCTTGTCGGCAGCGATGGGACCATAACCCTAGTGCATCGGTGCTACTTCGAAGTAGCAACCGATGTACGAAGGCAGGGGCGCGTCAATGTCGTTCCTAAGGTAGAACCACCTCTGGTGCCACCCCTTGTTGGAAGATGACCCCTTCATGGAGATGTACTCATCCGCCCAACTCTGGCGGAGCTGGATCGCACAGCTGCTGATGCGCACCAGCACCGTCTCGCCCTTCTCACTGTATTGTAGAAGACGGTGGCGTAAAAGTAGTACCTCCATAGGGCGAAGTTGGGCTTGATGCCCAGATAGCCCTCACATAGGGCGACAAAAACCACGATCTGCAGAATCGAGTTGGGGTTGAGATTCTACAGCTCAGTCCCATAGTAGTGTAGGAGCCTGCGGAAGAAGTTGCTCGCTGGCATCTCAAACCCCCACTCATGGAAGTGCGCAAAGCTGACGACATAGGCAGCAGGGGGGTTTGGCTCATCCTCATTGTCGGGGATAATCCACTCCAGCTATGCGGCATTCGTCACCGGACGGAGGAGCCCATCCTTGATGAGCCGCGACATGATCTTGTTGGTGAAGCTAGAGTGTCCCTACGGATCCATCGAGAGGAGTGAGAAAGCACTCCGCGACGATGGCGGCAGCGGCAGCGGCTGCAGGGTGAGTTCTCAATCTATATTTCTCTCTTTCTGTCTCTTGCTTGCTGAGGCAGATGCGAAATGTGAGCGTGAGGAGGGCAAAAAGCAAAGGTGTGCAAGGGAAGGGAAAAACCACTGAGTTAAAAAGAGGGGAGACAGAGTGATTCAAGACCCCAATCACCTGCATTAATTGCGGCCATAGAAACGTCTCATCACGTCCCTGATATCTCAGTAACCGTGTGCATGCTCCTGCAAATCTGCCCCGTCACATCGCACCATCCGCCTCGCATTCCGCGCCTATCGTTATCCCACCACCATCCGAGGCTCAGGAACATGCCCGCTACATGGGCCGATCATAGGCCTCGGCAGGTAAGAATAAGAGTACGAAGTCGAATACACTCCTATGGCCAATTTACAGTCCAGGGGTTCGAAGGCTGGCCCATCGTGGGTTCGACAGTCGCCCTAGGGCACTTAGAGTCAGGGATGGCGAGGAATGGGCACACTAGTGGCTAGTACCATAGTGCATGGGCACCGAGGGCATTCCGACCCATATTTGAGTCCTGATGGACGACATGTTCATGGTATTCCTCGACGGAAGGCAATGAGCCCTCGGGACCGGTCGGATAGCCTCGAGAACTATATGAATCAGCCATTAGGGAATTGGAGTGCGTCACCAGCTTGACCACTAGCCGGCACCCAGCGGATGGGACTGGGGCTCCACTTAGACCTACCCGCTAATAGCTCGCTGAGCGCCATGGTTCATCCAATGAGGATAGAATGGTCTGACTCACCCCCTTCGTTCCACAGAGGAACGCGCAAGGGGCCGAATCAAAGACGAGCGGCCTCCTGATCGGACCCCTGCATCGAGCAGGGGCTTAGGGGCTATGCATGCACCATGACCTAACGAACGGTCATGCCCACATGACATTGCTAAAAACGCACGGGAACTCACATTTAACAAAAGACACGATTCGTTAAGAAATCACAAGTTTTTTTACAACATTACTGCTAATACAAAATGCAAAGTCTATCCTAGGCAGGGGTCAAGGCGGCCTCGGCATCGGTGTCCTCGGAGCTTGGCAAAGGGCACCGGCCAGCAGGGCTCAATCTTGATGTTGGCCGCCGCTCAGGGCCCTAGGCCTCGGGTTGCCTCCTTGACGACCCCCTCGGTAGGAACCAGGTGAAAGGTCTTGATGGCTAGAGGGGGGTGAATAGCCTTTTAAAAATTTCTACAAAGACAAGCTAAACAAGTTTATCAATATAACAAGTAGCGAGATGCGAGTTTTTCTTAGCCTATGGTGTGTTTGCAAGCCACCTAACCAATTCATAAATCTAGTATATTTGCACTCAACCACATAAGTCAAACCAAGAAGGTAACTACAACTACAACTAGCAAGCTATACAAAGGAGCTACTCTAGCAAAGCTAACTAGCTAGCAAAGATAACTAAGAAGGTAATACAGAGTTGAGTTAGGAGAGTTTCACCGAGGGGCGAAGTATTGAGCCAACTGTGGGGGGATAGACCCTGTATACCCTCATAGGTAGTCTCGGGCTGCTCGGCAAGACGGCCCAGACCAGGCGAAGCCCGGCTTGCTGCCAACCAGGCTGGTGGGCTGGATATCAAGACGGAGGTGTGGTCCGTAACCGACCTCAAGTCGGATCACGTACAAGGAAACTTGTCCCGCAAGTAGTCTTTATCGGTTAGGATAGCTCGAGTCCTCCTAGGATACGACTTGGTGTAACCGACCTCTGTAACCCTGGCGGCTGACTATATAAAGCAGCCAGGGACCCCCCTAGAACGCATCTAGTCTTCAACTCAATCAGCCCTAGATCGGTCCTCAGATCTACGAGCTGAGTACCTCATTGTATTCCGATACTTGAGAACACAGATAACACAAGAAGCAGGACGTAGGGTATTATGCTTCCGAGCGGCCTGAACCTGGGTAAATCTTTTGTCTGGGTTGTCGTCTTGCTCTTCAACATCCAGATCGTGGTCTAAACGTAACCCTTGCCGAAACTCTACTACTGTGGGGCATCCCGTGGTAGACTGAAGATTATCTGTAATCAATAGTGGCACGCCAGGTAGGGGTTGGTGTTTTAGATCTTGAGGCGATCCAGATGGTTTCCTTCCCCGCTTCCATGGATTTCCATGCCGGCTACACGCTCACCGCCGGATCCTTCACCTGGACCACGAGCGTAGCTACGGCCCTCACGTCCTCGGGAGCGTCCAGGATGGTCCTAGCACCACCTGCTGTTCAGCCGGTCACAACACCGCTTGCTGCACCTTCGGTCACAGCGCCAAGGTCATCGCCGCTGGTCCCAGCACCAGTTGCGCAAGATTCCGTGTTGCCCTCAGCGGCCACGGAGAGGATGGCCGCCCAGGCCCCTCGGAGACAGCTTCCTCGCTACCAGAGGAGGCACATTGACAACTCAGATCTGATTGAGCTAATCGACCGACAGGGTCGTGGTTTGGTGGAGATGTTGGATCTAGTCGAGACTACTCGCAACCAGCTTCACCAAGAGCCAGATTTCTCTGGCTTCACCCCTATCCGACCACGACGGCGCAGCCACGTCCGCCGAGCACGCGCTGCAGATCCAGTTAACGGCCCTCGTTGGTTGGATCCCAACCAGCACCGAGTACCCGCTGCAAGAAACCCACCCTCCCTCTTTCCAATAGGATCCCAGGGGGTGGTCTGCCAGCGTAGATCGGGTCGCCTACTGCCTCGGTATGACTCATCCGTGCGCAGCATGCAAGCCCCACGGCCCGTGCTGCTGCACGAGTTCATCGAAGCACGACGCCCAAGTCTCGCTCCTCGCCGACAACGACATCGCAGAGCACACAGACCGCAGACCACAACGGCTCCAGCCAATGCATCTACAATGCCTGCGGTCAACCGAATAGTCCTTCCCTTCGGGATGGACAACGCAGCCGCAACATACTCCCGCAGTACTCAGCGTCATCACGCCGGACTACTACGTGCGGACCACGTCCCGGTAGATCCAACGCACGTCATCAACATGGTTGAGTTACGGACTCTAGATCCTGTACCTCAGGAAACCGAGCTGGTCTCTCCTACCTTGTCAGATCTGCTCGCATAGATCCAGTTCACACCTTCGCCTTCCCGTGATTGCACGAACACCTTGATGTCCGAGGAGGAAGTCCAGGGGAACAAGGGTCCGGACGACGATTCCGCTCCGATGGCCTCCGAGCATCACGTTGACCCCGACAGTACCATGCTTGATCTCACCAGCTACCTCCCGGGTCTTGGTGACATGATCTTCGTGGTCAGCGACAACGAGCCACCGCCACAAAACGAGACGGATGAACAAAGACGACTACGCGAAGAACGCAACACCGAGCGAGCTCGCCGTCGCGCTGCCGAACTCGCCCCTATCAATCAAGGTGCGAGGAGAGAGGCTCGACAACCATAGCGTCGCCCATGGCGTCGCAACCTACGAGATGAGTTCAACGTGGCCGGCAACGCGCCCGTCCACCAGACACCCACGGCAAACATAGCTGTTGCCATGGAGAAGTTGAACCAACTACCTCCAAACACACCTGGCGTCGCTGAGATCCGCAGATTCCTGGAAGCTGCAGAGGACCAAGTCAACGACCTCCGCTCCATAGGTTCCATGGCATCATCCTACCGGTCTCGCCATCCTCGGCGCTACCGCGACCAGCGTGATCAGCGATCGGAGAGCGGGGGTGACAACTCCTCCAACAACGGAAGACGTGCTCCTGCTCGTGAGCGGCTGCGCTACGCAGAAGACAACGGCTACGGTTACAACGACGATTGTAACGCCTATCACGACAATGCCTCGAGGCACAACCGTGGTCAGCCCAACCGACAGCGCGCACACCCACTGGGACGACACGACGACGAGGTGGTCTAACCTAACCGTCGCGATCTCCGCGAGCGCATTGATGAGCGCTATCACGCACGCAGGAACCTCGGCGGCATCCCTCCCTTCTCGGAAGCACTCAAGGCTGTAATCTGGCCAAAGAGTTTTCGAACATCGGAGATCAAGTCCTACGACGGCAAAGCAGATCCTGAGCACTGGATCACGCTGTACGAAGTTGCTGTCCAGGCAGCCGGCGGCGACGAATACGTCATGGCTAACTACCTCCCGGTGGTGCTCGACAACACAGTCACTATGTGGCTGCTCCGTCAATGTCTAGGATCCATCCATAGCTGGGCACAGCTTCATCAGATGTTCATCGATCACTTCAAGCCGACGTGCGTTCAGCCCGGCTCCAAGTACGCCCTCAAGCAGATCCGATTACGCCCTAAGGAGTCTCTGCAGCAGTACATCCGGCGCTTCTCGGAAACCTGGAACCGGGTGACCGACATCTCTCCGAAGACGGCCGTCGACGCATTTATCAACGGCCTCGTCCAGCCACGAGGTCACGATCTACAAAAGGTGCTACTGCTCCGGCAGCCAAGAACCATGGAGGACATCTTCATCATTACCCATGACTATGCCCTACTGGATGACGGGATGAACCAAGGCGAAGAGGGCCCCTCACACAGCTACCGCCGTCAGAATGAAGACTCCGACGATGAAAGCGACGTCGACAGACCACCACGCCGACAACATGATCGACGTCGCGACCAGCGTTTCAAACGCCGTGGTCAGGACAATTACGACGGACGGCAGAATCGTGGCCGTAACAGCGATTCCGTCAATATAGTAAAGGGCAAGCAGTCAGCACCTGACGAAGCCCTAGAGAAGATCCTAGCCCAGGACTGTCCTCGACATCCTGGCAAAGGTCACACCATGGGAGAATGCCGGGTCTTGACAGAAGCACTTGTCAAGTCTAACAAGCGGCCTCGCCCTAATCCCAAGCCGAAGCCGAAGCCAGCTGACCAGCAGGAAGAAGAAGAAGAACAACAAGAGGACAACCCGCGACGCGCGTTTCGGGAACCTGTGAAGAATGTTGCTGCCGTGATCTTCGGCGGCAAGGTGGGGCTCGAAACTAACCGGGATCGGAAGTTGTTGTCACGTGCTATCGTGGCTATGCAGAATCCGGACGACCTCGTCGCTGATGTTAAAGTTCCAGCATGGTCCGAGCAGTCAATATCGTTCAGCCGCAGCGATATGTGGGCACGGATCCCCGACCCCGGCCGTTTCCCGCTGGTCCTCGACCCGGTTGTCGACGGCGTTCGCTTCGAAAAAGTGCTTGTCGATGGAGGCAGTGCTCTGAACATACTGTTTTACCCTGCTTTCAAAGAGCTAGGTATTCCTCAAGACAAGCTACAGCCCTACGACATGCCCTTCTGGGGCATCATGCCTGGAGCACCATCTTACCCCCTGGGGCAGATCACACTGGATGTCCAGTTCGGTACAAAACAGCACTTCCGTACCGAGCACATCACCTTCATCGTGGCCGACTTCGAAGGGATCTACCACGCTATCCTCGGCAGACCAGGCATCGCCAAGTTCATGGCGGTACCTCATTATGGATATTTGGTCATAAAGATGCCTACTGAGCATGGCACCCTCTCTTTACGGGGTAATGTGTTCATGGCTCGTGAGTGCGAAACACAAGCCTACGCTGCTGCAGAGTGCCAGGACCTACAGCACGCCCTACGGCATACCAGCCTTGACGTCGAGAACGTCCCACCGGCAGAGCTCGAAGTACCTGTCGGGTCAGCGCGACGTCCGTCTAACAAGACTGCTCAGCACAAGATTGTGCGCCTCTCTGACGACGACCCGTCCACGACGAAGATCGGAGATGGCCTTCCTCCCAAATAGGAAGACGCGCTCGTCCAGTTCCTCCGGGACAACATCAGCGTGTTCGCATGGAAGCCCTCCGACATGCCCGATGTTCCACGGGAAAAGGCCGAGCACTACTTGGACGTGAAGATGACTGCCAAGCCAGTCAAGCAGAAGATGCGCCGGTTCGCACGCGACCGCAAGGAGATCATTAGAATAGAAGTAGCTAAACTCTTAGCCGCTGGTTTCATTAAAGAAGTGTACCACCCGGATTGGTTAGCCAACCCGGTGCTTGTTCAGAAGAAGAATAAAGAATGGAGGATGTGCGTTGATTACACAGATCTCAACAAGCACTGCCCTAAGCAGGCTTTCAATCTCCCTCGCATCGACGAGGTTGTAGACTCCACTGCAGGTTGCGAGTTGCTCTCGTTTCTTGACTGTTACTCCGGCTATCATCAAATAGCTCTCAAATTGGAGGACCAAGAAAAAACAGCTTTCATCACCCCCTTCGGTGCTTTTTGTTACACGACCATGGCATTTGGTCTCAAAAACGCCGGGGCTACCTACCAACGGGCTATCCAGACCTGCCTAGAACAAGAGATCGCCGACGATCTCGTCGAGGCATACGTAGATGATGTGGTGATAAAGACTCGGAAAGCCGACACTCTAATCGAAAATCTTCAACGCACCTTTGATAAACTCAATGAGTTTAAGTGGAAATTGAACCCAAACAAGTGCGTTTTCGGTGTCTCGTCGGGAATCTTGCTTGGCCACCTGGTCAACCAGGATGGCATCAGGCCAAACCCTGCAAAAGTTGCCGATATCCTTAATCTCCGACCACCCAAGTGCATCAAGGATATCCAGAAACTTACCAGTTGTATGGCTGCCCTCAGCAGGTACATCTCCCGCATGGGCGAAAGAGGACTTCCCTTTTTCAAGCTACTCAAAGCCAAGGAAAAGTTCAAGTGGACAGAGGAAGCTGACCAGTCTTTCGAACAGCTCAAGGCCTATCTTGCGTCCCCATCCCTCCTGACAGTCCCAAAGCCGGACGAAGAGTTGCTCCTATACATAGCTGCTACGACCAACGTGGTCAGCACGGTGCTAGTAGTCGAGCGTGAGGAAGAAGGGAAAGCTTATGGGGTCCAGCGACCCATATACTACATCAGTGAAGTGCTTACCGAATCCAAGCAGCGGTACAACCAGGTACAGAAGCTCTTGTATGCACTGCTGATTACCAAACGCAAATTACTCCACTACTTCCAAGCATTCAAGATCACGGTGGTCTACGACGTGCCGCTTGGCGATATCCTCCACAACAGAGACGCCAGTGGTCGCATCATGAAATATGCGCTGGAATTATCAAAATTCACGCTGCAGTTTCGTAGCCGTAGAACCATAAAATCACAGGTTCTCTTGGACTTCATCGCGGAGTGGTCTGACATTTGCCTACCTCTGGCTGACTCCATCACCGAGCACTGGCAAATGTACTTCGACGGGTCCTTGAAGATAGATGGTGCTGGTGCAGGCGTATACTTCATCTCTCCTTCTAAGGATACGATCAAATACGTTTTGCGTATACACTTCCGGGCTTCCAACAACGTAGCAGAGTACGAAGCAGCCTTGCATGGCCTTCGTATCGCAGTCGAGCTTGGTATCAAATGGCTCCTGGTCTACGGGGACTCTGCCTTGGTCATCAACCAGGTGAACAAGGAGTGGGACACAATCCACGAAAAGATGGATGCTTATGTCGCGGCAATACGCAAGTTGGAAATCAAGTTTTACGGACTCGAGTTCATCCACATCTCGCGAGCACAGAACGTGGGAGCCGACGAGTTGTCCAAACTAGGCTCGACCCGTGCTAAGTTACCTCCCGGGGTATTTGTTCAAGACCTCTTAAAGCCTTCGATCTCAGATCAGGCTGACCAGACTACGAAACCTGATGCCACGGCGTCAGATCTAGTCGCACTTCTCAGTAACAATACGAAGGACAATGAGTCGCTAGGTCAGCAGGAAGCTAATGAAGGTACAGAGCTACCCGAGCAGGTAGTGCCTCCCTAGCCAGATTGGAGAGAGCCCTTCATCAAATACCTGAATAAACACCTAGTTCCGGAAAGACAAGATTGCTGCCCAGCAATTGGTCCGCAGAGCCAAGCTTTATGTCATGGTCAACGGTGAACTAATGCGAAAAGGACCCAGGTCCATCATTTACCAAAAGTGCGTTACCCAGAAAGAGGGCCTCGAGCTCTTGAAAGAGATCCATGAGGGTATGTGCGGTAACCATGCAGCTTCTCGGACGCTGGTCGGCAAAGCTTACCGAGCAGGTTTCTACTGGCCTACAGCTATTACTGACGCCGAAGATTATGTGCGGCGATGCGCAAACTGTCAAATGTTTGCTAAGCAGATCCATGTCCCAGCATATGATTTGCAAACCATTCCAGTTGCTTGGCCCTTCTTGTGCTGGGGACTGGATATGATCGGTCCTTTCAAAAAAGCACCCGGTGGCTATGTTTCTGTTTACGTGCTCATCGACAAGTTCTCCAAGTGGATAGAGTACAAACCAGTCAAGCAAGCCATCGCTGAGAAGGCCGTACAATTTCTAGATGAGGTTATCCATAGGTTTGGCATCCCAAACTCTATAATCACCGATCTGGGGTCACAATTCACAAGCGATGCTTTCTTCAACTTTTGCGAAGACACCTGCATCAAAGTTAAGTACGTCTCCATCGCTCACCCTAGAGCAAACGATCAAGTAGAACGAGCAAATGGAATGATCCTCGACGCTCTCAAGAAGCGAGTCTACCAGGCAGACAAGGTTCTCAAACCTGGTCGGTGGCTCCAGGAGCTCCCTGCTGTGGTCTGGGGACTGCGCACCCAACCCAGTCGAAATACCGGAGTATCACCATATTTCATGGTATACGGCTCCGAGGCTGTTCTACCAGCTGAAGTCGCATTCAGATCACCACGAGTCGCCTACTACAATGAAGACGTTTCAAACTCTGCCAGGGATGTCGACATCATTGCTAAAGAAGAACAGGCATTAGATTTGTGTGTTCGGACCACCAAGTACTTAGCAGCCATACGTCGTTACTATAATCGCAACGTCCAAGGATGCTTGTTCGTGGTCGGTGATCTCGTGCTCCGTCGGATTCAAAAGACCGATGGCCTCCATAAACTATCACCAAGGTGGGAAGGACCGTTTAGGGTAAAGGCCGTCACACGCCCAACATCCTATCGGTTGGAGACATTAGAAGGTGTTGAAGAGCCTAATTCATGGCACATAGAGCTGCTCATACGCTACCACGTGTAAATCCTAAGATATGTATTTCATCACCTCTAATTTATTTCTTTATATAATGGAAGTTTTCGTCTCCCTCTGCTTTCCAGTTGCAATCTTCTTTAAAAGGGTTTTGTACAAACCTTGCATACATGCACCCTGCATATGTCACATCCAAACTTTATTCTTGCTCACCGAGAATGACTTGACAAGACACCACGTCTCAGTCCTCTGTTGATGTGCTACAGCTCCGCGCTACTCAGCACTAGGAGATCCGATGGTTGTCCTCTAACGGTACTTCGGATCGTACCTAGTGATCCTGGCGCATCGCGTTGTTCATTAGTGCGTCCCTGGGTCACCTAACTGAGCTAGTCGCTTCGAGAGCAAGGATAAAACTTGGATGTCGACACATACTTTCGAAATAAACTTTATGTGTTTAGTTATGCATAAAGTAAAACTTAGAAACGGCAAAATACTTATCACATGCTTAAGTAAACGCCTGAAATATACATTGCCATAACGAGTTTCTGAGCACTTCGTGCTCTGTTTAACTCCTAAACATATTGTTCATACATAATGTTTCTACATGGCTGCCTACTGACCACCGTCTGTCGTTACAGGATCTTCGATCAGCACCATGTCTTCTACCAAGGCTGCGGCGGTAGGAGCAGAGGAGGCCCGGAGCTCTTCAGCAGCGTCGTCGTCCAGCTCCGGAGCGATCCCAAGGGACACGATGGCAGGATGCACTTCCCTATAACGGGAACGGACTTAATCTGGGGACTGACCAACAGTTCTTAGAAGGCTGTAGGCTCGACTAGTGCTCGGGGACTGCCTCGATCACTCTCCGACCATGACTCGGGGACTTCGTCGCTCGCTCCTCGACTGCTCTCCGACCACGACTCGGGGATTTCGTCGCTCGCTCCTCGACTGCTCTCTGACCACGACTCGGGGATTTCGTCGCTCGCTCCTCGACTGCTCTCTGACCATGACTCGGGGATTTCATCTCTCGCTCCTCGACTGCTCTCCGACCACGACTCGGGGATTTCGTCGCTCGCTCCTCGACTGCTCTCCGACCACGGCTCGGGGATTTCGTCGCTCGCTCCTCGACCTGTGCTCGGGGACTTCCTCAACCACTCTCCGACCACAGCTCGGGGACTTTGCATCTCAACTACATGTGACTGGCAACTCGCATACAGTTGAGATATTTTTTCTCACTTGGACCTTGCTACAAGGCTCATACCTCGCCTTCCAGCAAGTTCGGGGACTACGTGGGCCCACGTCACCTTGTGGTGATTTTGGGCTCATTGTTTTGTCTTCAATATTTGGGAGATACCTCTGCCACTGGTTCACGTTATGCATGTTCCGACGAATTTTTTGTCACATGTTAACGTGGGCCCACGTCCCAGGACGTAAAAAGAAAAATTCTTTTCTTTTTAGAGCATCATACATCTTTCGACAAGATCAACTGCCTTGACAAAAGCAGTGGTTAGTTTGAAGACTGCTCAGCCACAGGTGCTCTAAGTCGAGTGCTCGACAACCGCACTCCTCAACATTATGTGGTCAGTACTTGTACTGATCAGCAAGGCGTAGTCTGCAACAACACTGCTCGGCACAGGTCAAGACGGTGACTTCCTCAAGATACATGGTGCTCGGGGACTAGCTGTGGGGGGATAGACCCTGTATACCCTCATAGGTAGTCTCGGGCTGCTCGGCAAGACGGCCCAGACCAGGCGAAGCCCGGCTTGCTGCCAACCAGGCTGGTGGGCTAGATATCAAGACGGAGGTGTGGTCTGTAACCGACCTCAAGTCGGATCACGTACAAGGAAACTTGTCCCGCAAGTAGTCTTTATCGGTTAGGATAGCTCGAGTCCTCCTAGGATACGACTTGGTGTAACCGACCTCTGTAACCCTAGCGGCTGACTATATAAAGCAGCCAGGGACCCCCCTAGAACGCATCTAGTCTTCAACTCAATCAACCCTAGATCGGTCCTCAGATCTACGAGCTGAGTACCTCATTGTATTCCGATACTTGAGAACACAGATAACACAAGAAGCAGGACGTAGGGTATTATGCTTCCGAGCGGCCTAAACCTGGGTAAATCTTTTGTCTAGGTTGTCGTCTTGCTCTTCAACATCCAGATCACGGTCTAAACGTAACCCTTGCCGAAACTCTACTACTATGGGGCATCCCGTGGTAGACTGAAGATTATCCGTAATCAACACCAACCAATATGATCAACAATGAATACCAAGACAACCGAACACCGGGATCAATCAATCACAATATGAAAAT
Source organism: Saccharum hybrid cultivar R570 (assembly GCA_038087645.1). Classification (NCBI taxonomy): domain Eukaryota; kingdom Viridiplantae; phylum Streptophyta; class Magnoliopsida; order Poales; family Poaceae; genus Saccharum; species Saccharum hybrid cultivar. Next base: position 2,728,340 of record JAQSUU010000190.1, on the reverse strand, counting down.
GATGACACGAAGGTTTATCCCGAGGTTCACGTGCTTGCCAGCACGCTAGTCCCCGTTGTGTCCCTCTTCACCACGTGGTTCGGTGGCTAATCGGTCTCACACCGAGCCTCTCAAAAGGCGCCACAAGAACCTACCAAATGGCAAAAGGTTGCAATGACATGAGCAATTCACTAACGTTGCCTTTGACGCTTCGTCGAGGTAGGCACAAACCCCTCACAATCACCGGAGGTGGCCAAGAACAATCACCAACTCTTGCCAACATCTCCAAGCTACTCTAAACCATCTAGGTGGCGGCAAACACCAAGAGAAACAAGAATCCCACAGCAAATCAACCACCAAGTGCCAACTAGATGCAATCTCACAATGCAAATGCACTTGGATCACTCAATCTCACTTCGAATATGCAAAGAAGCAAGAGAGATGAGTGGGAGGGGAGTTGCTTAGCTCAAAGTGCTCACAAGTCTATCAAATGTCCAAGAGATTACAAGAGTAGGAGCCTTGAGCCGGCCAACGAGTATTTATAGACGTACCCCTTCAAATATAGCCGTTAGGAACTTGAAACAGCCAAAGTCATGTGACCGGACCGCTGGTCAAACTGATCGGATGCGCCGATCGCACAATGGCTATGCTGCGAAGCACCGACCGGACGCGCCCCACACAACGACCAGACGCATGAAGCTCGACCGGACGCACTGGTCCCGTAACAGACCGGACGCACTGGTCAAGCCTGAGCAGCGCACAACGAAACAGCGACCGAACGCGCTGCAGAACTGACCGGACGCCATAGTGCCAGTGTCCGGTTGGAGTCTAGTAAGCTCCCAGAACAACCGAATGCGTCCGGTCAACTGTGACCGGACGCGCTACGCGTCCGATTAACAAACTGAAACACGCGCAGACGCTGAACGCTGACCGGACTCATCCGGTCAAACAGAAACCGCGTCCGGTCCAGCGTCCGGTCACCTCTATGACCTCCGTTCGCCTTCGTTTCTTTTTCAACTTCCGACGTAGTGGAAAATAGTCGTTTCAACTTCTCAAAAATGCCTGATTCCCGCCTCACAAGCTCGGTGGGAGGGAAAGAGGACCCCAAACCCTCTCTACCGCTCAAACTTCAACGCCATCACAAAAGTGCTAACACCATCAAGTGATCACGTCATGTGCGAGTGTGTTTAGCATTTTCACAATCATTTTTCGAGGCATTATTAGTTCTATCCAAATGCATATGATTATGAAATGCACACCTAGAGGCACTTAGGAGTTCAATAGTCGTGTCATTCCCCTCTGAAAGGTCCTTGTTTGGTTTTGGTAATTGAGTGACAACTTAGGTGGACAAATATGTGGTTATGTGAGATACACAGGAGATTAGTCCACATGTGATGGTGTCATGAAGGAGCTCATTGCATATGAGACATGACATGGAGTCATGTGACCAAGGTGGAGAAGATCAAGATGAGGCTTGGCTTGATGGACCGGTTGCTAGGGTGAAGGGCAAGTTGTGTGATGGCTTGGCGCCGAAGGACCAAGGCAACGGTGAAGAGCAAGTGAGGTCAAGATCGATGAACCAATACGGTCACGTGATGATATGAAGTGGATCATATCATTTGTTATATGGTTGGTGCATGTGTTGCATCAACGTCGGAGGAGATGGAGTGGAATGGGCAAGGCAAAGGTATAACCTAAAGCATTTCCATTTCACCGGTCATAGGTGTGTAGAGAAGTTTATGACCGGGTTTAGGATAGATGGCCGTACTATCAAGAGGGGCAAACTTGTTTGCATATCGGTCATCTAGTGCCACTCGTGTGATCTAACTATGCATCGTTGCTAGGATCGAGTGGCGTGGCAAGTTGAGTGGTTAACTCCTTCGGTAAAATGATTATGAAAATGCTAACACACGTGCACAAGGTGGTGATCACTTGTTGGTGTTGGCACATTTACGAAGGCAATGAAGTTTGAGCGGTAGAGAGGGTTTGGGATCCTCTCTCCCTCCCACCGAGCTTGCGAGCGCGGGATTCAGGCGTTTTCGAGGAGTTGAAATGCCTATTTTCCACAACGCCGGAAGTCGGAAAAGAAACGGAGGCGAACGGAGGTCATAGAGGTGATCGGAAGCTGCACCAGACGCGGTCATGATATGATCGAACGTGTCCGGTCAGTACAGCGCAGACACGGGTGTTAGGGTTTGTAACCGGCGCGTCCGGTCACTCGCGGGACCGGCGCGTCCAGTCATGCGCCCAGTGGGAATTGCAGAACGCAAGGATGATCGGACGCGCGGCGCGTCTGGTCACACATGATCGGACACGTCCGATCGTTGAAGGTGCTTACTGGACTCTAACCGGACGCTGGCACTGTCGCGTCCGGTCGTCGCAAGGAGCGCGTCCGGTCATGTCGTTTCGAGCGCGGTACTGTACGATCGGCGCGTCCGGTCGTGGCAGCGGCGCGTCCGGTCATTGCGAGGGGCACGTCCGGTCGTTGCCAGGGGTGCGTCCGGTCATTTGGTTTGACCATTGGCACAGTGACCGTTGGAGAATCGGACGCGGCTGAGCGCGTCCGGTCAGTTACGACCGGCGCGTCCGGTCATCCCGAAATCTGCCCAGTGAAGGGGTAACGGCTCTATTTGACCGTGGGTTTATAAATAGATGCCTTGGTCGGCCGTGGCCGTTACCTGAGCACACCATAGTCTTTGTGACTTGTGTGGTAGTGCTTGGGAGCCCTCTAACTCACTCATGCTTGATAGTGTTCATCGGATCGAGTGAGAGAGCGATTCTAGTGCGTTGCTTTGAGAGATTGCATCGTGTGGCACTAGGTGATCGTGTTGCAAGCCGGTGGTGCTTGTTACTCTTGGAGGTTGCCACCTCCTAGACGGCTTGGTGGCTTGTGGCTCCGTCGAAGCTCGCAAGAAGATTGTGCGAGGCTCCGGAGAAGCTTTGTGAGGGGGATTGTGCTCACCCCGCGGGGATCGCGAAGAGCAACTCTAGTTGAGCATGTCATTGAGCTACCACACTTTATGGTGGATTCTTGCGGTGCCTTTTGAGAGGCTCGGTGTGTGACCGATTAGCCGCCGAACCATGAAGTGTTGGTCGACACAACGGGGACGTAGCTTGGTGGCAACCAAGTGAACCTCGGGAGAAAATCACCGTGTCAACATTGTCTACTCTTCTCGGTGGTTTGCTTTCGTGCAACACAAGCTTGTATTTACTTTCATATATACTTGTGCTTGTGTAGTTGCTCTTGTTCTAGTTGTGCTTGTGTAGCTAGCTAGATATCTTCTTGCTTGTGTAGCTAGAAGTATCCCCTTTGCATGGCTAATTTGGTTTGTGTAACCTTGTTAGTCACATTGCTTAGTTTGTGTAGCTAAGTGTTTTGCGCTCTCCAATTTGGCATTAGTTGCCTTGTTATTGAGCATTGCTAGTGAGCTTAGGCTTTGTGTGCTTTGCTTACTAGAATTGTGTAGGAGCTCCCTCTTGCTTGCAAAGTACTAGTGCATAGGTTTGTGTGACCTTGCTCTAGAATTAAATAGGAGAGCTCTTGCTAAGGAAAGCACCTTAGTTGCTTAATTAAGATCTTTGTGAGGTGCTTGTGAACTTAGTTAGAGGGGTGAAGTCTTGGCTAGACTGATAAGTTTAATTTCACATTTGTTTTGGTTAGCCAACACGCTTAAGTTTTAGAAAGGACTATTCACCCCCCTCTAGTCCGCCATCTCGACCCTTCAAGTGGTATCGGAGCCGGATCTCTCATTTGTGGTCTTCACCGACCCAAGAGGATGGTGGCTTATGGTCTAGATGTTGAGTGTCCACACATTTTTTATGGCACACACTTTGCACGGTGGAGAAATTGGATGACATGCAATTTTAAGTTTATTTCTCCTCAATTGTGGTGGATCGTAGATGTGGGCTTTTCCTTTGCAATTGATAAAAAGAATGCAACTCAAGCACAAAGTAAATGCCTATATCTCGATAGCCAAGCTACTAATGTTTTCTATCGATCTATGGATAGTAGCATACGTTGTGAGATCATGGACCTCAAGTCCGCCCATGAGATTTGGGTGTTTCTAAATGAGAAATACAGGGTGATCTCCAATGATGATGAGCCCAAGGAGGAGGCGCATGAGGATGTTGAGCATGACCACAACAAGTTGGTTGTGGAGGATTGCTCCACCTCACGGTCAAGTGATGACAAAGATGATCATACCACAAGATCACTTGATAAGAAGAATGATAATGCCACAAGTGATGCAAGCAATGATTCTACTTCATGCACACTTGATGGTGAAGATGATGGCCATGAGAGTTGTAACGGAACCGTCCAAATTATAAGAGCACAAGTACAAAAACAATCACCGAAATGATCAAATTCTCGCACTTGAGCCCATATAACTCCGGTAGTCCAATGAAATCACGAGGGATTTCAAACCAACCAACATACAAGCCAAGATCGTAGTGATTCAACATAACAAGTCACATGTTATAACCATTTCACAAGTAATTCCATAAACATCGGAGTTCAACATAGTTATTACAACTTAAGTTCAAAAGTAGCGGAAGCAAAGTAATTTGAATCTAACATTATTCTTATTTCAAATACATGCCAGCACCATGGTCGACTTCCAACGAAAGCATTAGAGATAAGGTAGCTCAGAAGGATCATGCCCAAGATCACACTCTGCCACTAAGGCAGGAGCCAACCAACTCTTGCAGTCGCCGTGATACATCACAACCTGCAACAAGTGGGGATAAAACCCTGAGTACGACAAAGTACTCAGCTAGACTTACCCGTCAGAAACCAGAAATAAGGTGACACCAAGGATCATGCAAGGCTGATATAAAGTGGGGCTAGCTTGACAACATTTTGCATAAAAGCTTAATATAGATGATCAATCATTAATGCTTAAGCATCAAGTTAATTATCATTAACCTATCATCTATATTAGAACCTGTACTAGAGCACTCACTTTATTAGGAGCAAACAATATTAACCATAGCAGGTATAAATTGAGGCAACCTTTCCATCATTATCCAATTAACCATCCGTTCAATTTAATGGAATCTACGTTGCCGCTGCTCAAGTCAAGTGCTCACTAACCGGGAGCGACGGCGATTCGAATCGAATTCCTATCCAGCTGGAGGGGTATTTCTAACACTCACCGAGTCACGCCTGGCGAGGGCTGCTCAGGTCACCTTTGGTACAGTTCAGGAGCCGCGGGTCCGAATGATGTCGCGACCCCAAGGGCGACACTCTGCCAGGTGATAGGGACTCTAACCCCCCCTTGGTCTCACGCCAATGTCCCCAAGCACATCCTTTCTCTCCTCCAAGAAGCAACCTACCATTCGATTCCCGGCCTGAACTGTATTACTCGGATTCGCGGTCGGAACGACTTATCCGGCCAACTAAGTGTTAGACTGCGTTCAACATGACTCAAGGACGTACAGCGAATCGGTCCTTAAACGACTCAGACGGGGATAGATCCACACCCAAGACCTCCATGCCTTGTCGCTTCACTATCATCATCCCGCCCGGTCTCATTTCATTTTATTAACACATGGTTCCATTCCACGATAGCAAATATAGTCAACCGTGCCATATATGAATATCCCTATATCTCGCAGGTGACAGGAAATCACCTGACTTCTACCGCTTAAAGCAGGGCTAAGCATCTACTCGATCCTAGTCTATGTAGGATTCAAGGATTCATATATCTGGACAAGGAATGATATAATGCAGCAAGGGTTTTCAACCAACTCCTACCACTTAATGCAACAATACGTATAACATATATAGAATTAATTGCTTTGAAGGTAGGAGACTTATAATGCTCCGGGGCTTGCCTGAGATCCGACTCAAGTTAGAGTATGTCAGATGAATTTGCTTGGCGAGCATCTTCCAATCTACCACTTGTCCGGTCCTTCGATCTTCGGGATGGATCCACCAACTCCATCTTCGGGTTTGGCTCCACATCAGGTCCTTCACGTGCTTCAGCTAGCGTACCTAAATGAGGTGCAACCATGCACATGTGTGAATGCATAGAAGTGCAATGAACAGAGTAATCAAACAAGCATACCAAAGTTCTCATAAACACCTAGGGCTAATTAACTTAATCCACATTAGGGCATAACATAGAAGATGGCAATCACATCAAGTAAGACACAAGCCTCAAGATCACAGGGTACTAACCAAAGTACTTTTAAAGGTATGAGTCACACTTCAACACATTAGCATGGCAAAGTTAATCAAAGCACTACAACTAAAATCTGTTACTTTCTGGACATACATACAGTAGCTCCATAAATTAATCATAACTGGAGATCCCTAAATCCAAATGACTTGCAAGAAGACATTATGGAAAGCTTATGAAATTCTATACATTTCATTTAATATCATCACAGCATGATTCATAAGTTAAACAAGTCAAAAATACAAAGTTCTAGAATCTGTTCCTGACAAACAGAGAGCAAGCAATTCTGTACCCTAACTTTAAACAGCTGTAGTTTCTAAACCATATGGCCAAATGCCACTAAATTTTAACAGCAGCTAGATCATAAAATTCACAACAACTTTGTTATAGCACACAAGACATGAAAACATCATTTGCATAGGGTAATTAACAATATTCTCAAATCTGTTCAGAAACCTCATTTGCAAGAAATAATTATTAACTTATGTTGCAAACATATAATTGGATAAAACCAATTTTACCAACATTTCATACATGACTAATGAACACCAGAAAACATAGTGTCCATTCCTAAATAATTTATTTTAATGCATTTTCTTAATTTATTTAGATAATTTGGTGGAATTATGAACACATATCAAAAGTGCACAATAAATTCTACCAAAATTACAGAGGCCTACACATGCCCTCAGTAGTCTACTACCCAAATTTCAAACTATTTGAAGATATATATCAACCTCTATGAAAAAGACAAATGGATAATGCAAGAATTCATGTGGGAGCAAGATGAATCAATAACTCACTCATACTACAACAAAAATTCATGAAATTTTTACCACACATCAAACATCACATGAGTAGCATGCCACAAAAATTTCACTTCATTTGGAGCCTTAAATTTGCATTTAAGAAAATGACAAATACAACTAGCATTGAAAACCAAATCTGAAAAATCCATTTTTACAGCAAAAACATGAAACTAAAACATGCCATATTATAGATCTAACACATAGACAATTTCACAAGGATTCCAAAAAGTCCTCATTTGCTATTTTACGAATTTTCTATGATTTACTATGCCTTTTCAAAAATCAGCAAAAACTACCACAAAAAGGTCCTTTTGGCACTATTCACTTGAGTCTGTCGGTGTGCACTTAGACCCCTGACTTTAGTCGAATTTTGAGCGTGAGGTCCCTGGTCGGGATTTACAGAGGGGTCACCGGAGCTCACGGCTCCGGCCGTTGGGGGCCATGCCGGCGTCGGGGAAGTGGCGGTGGAGCACTAGGGAGCCGGCGCGAACGCGTGGGGCTGCTCATCTCGGCCCGAGGCGGCCTGTGTTGGTCCGACCACGCGAGCCCGCGGCTCGGCGGCGACTGCTCCGCCCGCGACATCAAAGGGCTGCTCGGCGGCCTCGGGAAAGCGGCACAGACGAAAGAGCGAAGGATGGGGAGGCTCTCGCTGCTCTTAGCTTGGGCGGGGATGGCCTCCAGTAGGAAAGGACGGTGGCCATGGAGTAGAGCACCGCCGACCATGGCGGACGCGCTCCGGAGCGGCGGAATTTGGGCTGTGGCCATGTCGCTATGGCCGTGAGCTCGGCATGGCATGGCATGGCGAAGGCAATCACGACAGCCGCTAGACTCAAGGAGGAGTGGAGCAGCAAAGCCGTGCTCGGCTGCGGCCATGGTGAGAAAAACAGAGAGCCGAAAGAGAGAGATGGAGAGCGAGAGATGAAGGGCGAGCGCTCGACTTTCTCCAACTGATGGGCTAGGCGAGCTGGCGGGCATGCACGAGCGACGACGGCCGAGGTGTCGAGCAGGCGAGGTGCAAGGGAACCACGCGGCGCAAGCGGCCTGAGCCTGGTCGGCCATGACGGCACGCTCCAGTTTGATCGGTTATCTAGCTTCTCAAAAGACACCGAAAATACGACTGAAACTGCTTACTTTCCCATCCTCTATCTCCAGATCCGATTGTCCATTGATTTCGGCGCAAGAGACAAAATTGTAGATCTTCGCGAGGTGAACAAGATTGCTTTAAGGATCCAGAGCTAACTCGACCTGGATTGGGAGATATGGAGTTGCAAAGGAGGGCACCTCAAACTGAAATCTGAACTTGGTTCCAGGCCGACTGAAATTGCATTTTCTCCCCCTTCTAACTCTTAAAACATCGCATATTAACTTGAGGCACTGTGGTCAACATGGTAGAGCTACATGAGGACAACAATATTGCTTAAGGAACCTTGGGCTGGATCAGCTCGGTTTGTAAGATATTAATCCCCCAATGTAGTTACATGGAAACTGAAAATGGAATTTCAGTCATCAACACTTAGCCAAATTTTGGGGCTTCAAAACAGCACTGAGTTGATTCTTGTGAGCTCTATTTAACTAAGTTAGAGGCCAAACTAGCTCTTGACTAGTAAACAAAGTTTGTTCTACACAAGATGAACTACAACTTTTATTTACGGTCCAATCTCAAAACTGGTATAGCACCTACTGTTATACTCCGACCAAAGTAGGATCATGATGAAGCTGAAATCATCCTTTTTGATCCATTTGAGCATTTTCGGGGCATTTGCTCAACACGAACCTTTCATGACTTTTGTTGTAGAGTTCATCTAGAGTCATTTGGACAAGTTTACAAGGTTTGGTTGATGACCTATAATTCCATTCACTTAATAACGCAATTCCAATAATTAGTAAAGTCATTCCAACAATGATATAACTTATCATTTCATGTGACTTTTTGATTCCAAACTTCATGAAACTTTTCCAGGGATCAATATAGATGGTTATTGATGTGAGACACATGAAGATATGGCAATAACACCACCCAAGCATACATTTTTGAAAAGGGCCTATATGTCAGCGATGGTGCAATATCCAAGTTTAGGTTAGGGTTTATTTCCATAGGTTTGACTTTGGCATCGTCATCTCCACTAAACTATCGTGTTTGAGCTTAAACCCACTACTTAATTGGTGATAAACACCTGGGGTGTTACAGCCCTCCCCCCTTAAAAGAATCGCGTCCCGAGATTCGGAATGGAAGATCTTTTAAGGAAGAGAGACACGTTATCCAGTTCCCAACATCTGCTATAGCATTCAGCTATAAAGCTTCAACATCGGCGAACAATTTGGCCACAAGCACTTTCTGTTACTTACTCTTTATGGTAAAATCTGTCTGAAGAATTTCCTTCATTGACTTCCATGAAACATTGTTACTTTGGGAGGAATCCAAGATAGCACGTACTGCACTCTCAGTGTACGGAGATCATTTGGTCCATGAGTGAACCACTCACAAGGATCTGACTCTTTAGTGAACACAGCATAGTCCGTATGAACTTTACACTAGACCAAAATCTTCAGAAGTATACTCATCAAAATAACTCTATGTTCACAAAGTTTGAAAAGCAGTCCTCTACCAAAATGGTTTGAGCACAACCTTCCAAAAGGGTGAGACCATAGACGACAAACATTCTCTGAGGTTATATGGTACTAACTAACCAATAGACAGGGTCTATGTTGGTCGTAAATGTTCAAACATTCCGATATCAACTAATGGAAAACTACTTGAGGTTCCATGTGTGCAGTTCTCTTTCTCTGATGACAACACTATATTATCTGAGTCTATCGATGGGTTATTGAATGTGATAGCTGACTCTGTCGGCTTCGTATTTCTGCCAACAGTTATCTTAAAGATTCTTTTATCCAAGGATAACAGTTATCTGGGTTGAATCAGATGCAACCTCATGGGTAAGAACACTTTTAAGATAACAAAGATCAGTGAGTATTATCAATTATTGCCAAAGAAAGATGTAGCGAGGCCTTAAGGACAACAAAAGTTATAAATATTCACTAAACCGCGGGGCGTAGTCTACCACCAAGCGATTGAGTAAAATTTTCCTTGGTGACTTAGTTGCACTGTAAGTTGAGTTGACTTGCAATGTAGCAACTTTGTCAGGCCAACTTTCACCTTGAGGCTTCCCTTTTAGGATCAAACAGCAGCTCTAAGATAGGAATCTGTTGTTTGACACTTCTTAGATTGCTTTCAAATATTCCTCAATACTTTGTCCAATAGTTATGGACAAACCGTTTGTGGCACCTAAGGGCACAAGGATGTTGATCAAAACTAGGGCATGCATTTCTCTAATCCTTCACCGCGGCTGATTGAACACCTTGCACTATTTGTGTGATTGTCCAAGACGGAATTGACTTGATCACAATGGCTCTAGAAGATAGAGTATCTCTCAAGTTGTTGGCTAGTTGATTAACTTCTTATTGGTTATTGCTCTTTAAGACATAGCCTTCGTAGCTACCAAAGAGTCGTTACCTAGCTAGAGATTAACCTTCCTATTGGTAACTAATCAGTTGTTTCTCAACACTAAAAAGTTCCAAATCTTCATTCTTAATCACCATAATTGTGGTTGATACAACACAGATGGTTGCTATCGAAGTCAGCAGATAAGGAGTCTCACCAGAGATGGCTGATCTCAACGGTAAGGTTATTATGCATACAAAGGTTAAGACTTGCGTAATGTGACAATCGGTTCTTATCCAACAGGTGACTTGTCCAACATTAAATGTTGTGTGTCCTTTTTATCCAACAGAGATGAGATACTTTACTCACTAGATGGTGGTTGTCAATATAGGGACAACTAAGCAAAGTCACTTGTCTACCACCTATTGCAGTCTGTTAATGTTTATGTCGGTGACCGGTTCTTCAAAGGTTATCCTCTTAGCAACTTCAGGAGGAAGTTTTACTACTTTTGGTTCAATATAAGGGTCTTTCGATAAGATATGGAAAAACAATCAAGGAAGGAGGTCACGTGAAAATCACATCAGTGTTGTTCTGCAATGGATTACGATTAGAAACCATGATACCAGTGCGTGCCGAGCAGTACAACCTTGTGTGTGCACCCACAGGAGGCTCTCGGTTTCGTCACGGCACCATTAGTTGCTACTCACAACACCATTACTGAACATGCACCCGATGAGGAATTTCAAATGGCATAGATTGGGTTGTCAAGGTAGATGAATGAATTTGCAAGCACACGATTTAGAGGCCCTAGCAGAGAGACGTTGCGTCACACTAGCTAACCTTTGGGAGAGGTAACCAGAAGGTCCAACCTGGATTTGGGTACGGTCTCCACAACTGGCAATGTACGAACCATGGTCAAAGGCTAGCGTTGATGAAAGTTAACTTGGTGGGTCAGTCAATAAAGGTCTTCACAAAAAGGGTTGGAAAACACCCACGGCTCATGCAAACATATAGGAGAACTAAACTTTGGTCTTTCGGTCAAGCAAAGGCATGGATACAAGCACTCAAGGCAAGCAACCATGTCTACCGGCTCAGGCTCCTAAGATAGAGAACCTAATGGAAGACAACAACCATACAATTACATACGTGAACGTTGTTCTAGGATAAAGCTATGTGACCCTCGTATGCTCACCGAGGACAAACGAGGTGACAACTATGACACTAATTAACTAACAAGCATACATACAAACATCATAGTCAAGCATTGGAGAGATCCAATCCAATTAGCTTAAGCAACCACTACTAAGCATCAGGCTCACCCATAATAAACATTCATCTAAAGCAAGAACTAACTACGAGCTTAGCCTAAAACAAACGCTAGCTAAGGTGGCTACTTAGCATGGGCACAGAACATGGACAGCAACATAGTAGTTAATTGTTTCGACCATAGCTGAGGTTGTAGACATCCCATAAAGGTGATCCTAGACTTTCTAGAAAGCTTAGAAAGATGGCTACACATTAGTTATTCATACCAAAAGCTAAATCATAGATTAACATGACCAAAAATGCTAATGTTTCAGTTATGTACCAATATGGACAGAAAACTGACAAGAACTTCAAAAATGCATAACTGGAGTTCTAGGGACACAACAAGGATGAGCCTTAACTTTGTGTAAAGCTTATTAAGTTGTCTATAACTTTCTTACTATCATATTAAGATGATTTTATAGCCAACAAGGCAAAACAAGACAAAGAAGACATCTCTGCCCCAATTTGGATAGATTCTGTCATTCTATTTTGCAAGCTCATAACTAGAGATTTATACCACCACAATTAGTGCTATAGGACATTTTGGAAAGCTTAGAAAAAGTACTACACTTCTTCTATTATCTCTAAGACATGATTCCCTATGCACATAGGTCAAACAAACCAAACATTCAGATCTATTCAGAGCATAAGCAAAACCTGATAATAAACTTCTAAAATTCATAACTCTCAAAGCATAAGACCTAGGGTCATAAAATTTTAGGACAAGCTACAGAAGTAAGTTTGCTACAACTTTGGTATTCTCTATAACTACAGAAAACACCATTATGATCACGAAAGCATCACTACAACAGAAACCGCTCTAGCAGCCAACGTTAATAATCAAAACAAAGTTTGCCTTTGTTCTACTTAACAAGAGAGCACACAAACATATTATTCTAGCAGCTCTAAACATTATTACCTTAGACCAACACCAATTTAATTCATTTATGAGAATCCATAATTATTTAAGTGAGGTCTAAAGCATTGGCAAACGCTTGGGTGAGCAACATAGAGTAAGACATTTTTGTTTAGCTTCACACAAGAAGGATAGTGTACTACATTGATCACAAGTTACTTATCATTTGAACAAGGGTGAAAGGAACATAGTCATGTATAAAGCAATAATCATGAAGATGCATGCTTCGTCCTATTCATCCTCACAAGATTGCCAACCTAAGGTGGCGATCACGTTCTATGTCGGTGGCATAACACGCACTCTCTCGATATATAGCTAGTCGTCAGCTACATTCAACTTACGCATTCGTGGTTAGCGTACCTGCAGAAAATTTTCATTGCAGCCCAACAATTCCCCAAATATAGCACATAATGAAAGCAGGAAGTAAAATTCTAAGTACTCCCATGTACATATACCCCCATATATATACATGTAGCACCAAAACTACCCGAATCATTCGATCACCCACAATTAAGTACCTTCATATATACATGTGTGTAACATGTAAATAATCCAGTAACCAAAACTAGCTCTCCCCTAGACCGAGGGTTGTACGGTCATGCTCTCACAACTCACTTACCTGAGCGTAGGTGCGACGTTGCATAAAAGTAAACTTAGCAACATATATGGCTATTTCATATATGAAGGCTACCTCTAATCTGACACACTGGGCAGCATAGTGTGGGAGAGTTATCACACATACATACCTTGGCCTGGGCGTAGATGCATAAATGAAAAACCCCCAAGTTAGTACTTATATAAGCCACCTAATAATCCTTATATGGGCATAAGGAAATTGACCACTGGCATACTTAGGTTTAAAATTTAGATTTGGCAAACCTATATATAGCTATAAGTTAATAAAACTGATATTATAAAACAAAACCTTTGTTTTAAATACACATACGACAAGTTTAATGTTGAATCTTGCTCCGATGCCAGCTGTAACGGAACCGTCCAAATTATAAGAGCACAAGTACAAAAAACAATCACCGAAATGATCAAATTCTCGCACTTGAGCCCATATAACTCCGGTAGTCCAATGAAATCACGAGGGATTTCAAACCAACCAACATACAAGCCAAGATCGTAGTGATTCAACATAACAAGTCACATGTTATAACCATTTCACAAGTAATTCCATAAACATCGGAGTTCAACATAGTTATTACAACTTAAGTTCAAAAGTAGCGGAAGCAAAGTAATTTGAATCTAACATTATTCTTATTTCAAATACATGCCAGCACCATGGTCGACTTCCAACGAAAGCATTAGAGATAAGGTAGCTCAGAAGGATCATGCCCAAGATCACACTCTGCCACTAAGGCAGGAGCCAACCAACTCTTGCAGTCGCCGTGATACATCACAACCTGCAACAAGTGGGGATAAAACCCTGAGTACGACAAAGTACTCAGCTAGACTTACCCGTCAGAAACCAGAAATAAGGTGACACCAAGGATCATGCAAGGCTGATATAAAGTGGGGCTAGCTTGACAACATTTTGCATAAAAGCTTAATATAGATGATCAATCATTAATGCTTAAGCATCAAGTTAATTATCATTAACCTATCATCTATATTAGAACCTGTACTAGAGCACTCACTTTATTAGGAGCAAACAATATTAACCATAGCAGGTATAAATTGAGGCAACCTTTCCATCATTATCCAATTAACCATCCGTTCAATTTAATGGAATCTACGTTGCCGCTGCTCAAGTCAAGTGCTCACTAACCGGGAGCGACGGCGATTCGAATCGAATTCCTATCCAGCTGGAGGGGTATTTCTAACACTCACCGAGTCACGCCTGGCGAGGGCTGCTCAGGTCACCTTTGGTACAGTTCAGGAGCCGCGGGTCCGAATGATGTCGCGACCCCAAGGGCGACACTCTGCCAGGTGATAGGGACTCTAACCCCCCCTTGGTCTCACGCCAATGTCCCCAAGCACATCCTTTCTCTCCTCCAAGAAGCAACCTACCATTCGATTCCCGGCCTGAACTGTATTACTCGGATTCGCGGTCGGAACGACTTATCCGGCCAACTAAGTGTTAGACTGCGTTCAACATGACTCAAGGACGTACAGCGAATCGGTCCTTAAACGACTCAGACGGGGATAGATCCACACCCAAGACCTCCATGCCTTGTCGCTTCACTATCATCATCCCGCCCGGTCTCATTTCATTTTATTAACACATGGTTCCATTCCACGATAGCAAATATAGTCAACCGTGCCATATATGAATATCCCTATATCTCGCAGGTGACAGGAAATCACCTGACTTCTACCGCTTAAAGCAGGGCTAAGCATCTACTCGATCCTAGTCTATGTAGGATTCAAGGATTCATATATCTGGACAAGGAATGATATAATGCAGCAAGGGTTTTCAACCAACTCCTACCACTTAATGCAACAATACGTATAACATATATAGAATTAATTGCTTTGAAGGTAGGAGACTTATAATGCTCCGGGGCTTGCCTGAGATCCGACTCAAGTTAGAGTATGTCAGATGAATTTGCTTGGCGAGCATCTTCCAATCTACCACTTGTCCGGTCCTTCGATCTTCGGGATGGATCCACCAACTCCATCTTCGGGTTTGGCTCCACATCAGGTCCTTCACGTGCTTCAGCTAGCGTACCTAAATGAGGTGCAACCATGCACATGTGTGAATGCATAGAAGTGCAATGAACAGAGTAATCAAACAAGCATACCAAAGTTCTCATAAACACCTAGGGCTAATTAACTTAATCCACATTAGGGCATAACATAGAAGATGGCAATCACATCAAGTAAGACACAAGCCTCAAGATCACAGGGTACTAACCAAAGTACTTTTAAAGGTATGAGTCACACTTCAACACATTAGCATGGCAAAGTTAATCAAAGCACTACAACTAAAATCTGTTACTTTCTGGACATACATACAGTAGCTCCATAAATTAATCATAACTGGAGATCCCTAAATCCAAATGACTTGCAAGAAGACATTATGGAAAGCTTATGAAATTCTATACATTTAATTTAATATCATCACAGCATGATTCATAAGTTAAACAAGTCAAAAATACAAAGTTCTAGAATCTGTTCCTGACAAACAGAGAGCAAGCAATTCTGTACCCTAACTTTAAACAGCTGTAGTTTCTAAACCATATGGCCAAATGCCACTAAATTTTAACAGCAGCTAGATCATAAAATTCACAACAACTTTGTTATAGCACACAAGACATGAAAACATCATTTGCATAGGGTAATTAACAATATTCTCAAATCTGTTCAGAAACCTCATTTGCAAGAAATAATTATTAACTTATGTTGCAAACATATAATTGGATAAAACCAATTTTACCAACATTTCATACATGACTAATGAACACCAGAAAACATAGTGTCCATTCCTAAATAATTTATTTTAATGCATTTTCTTAATTTATTTAGATAATTTGGTGGAATTATGAACACATATCAAAAGTGCACAATAAATTCTACCAAAATTACAGAGGCCTACACATGCCCTCAGTAGTCTACTACCCAAATTTCAAACTATTTGAAGATATATATCAACCTCTATGAAAAAGACAAATGGATAATGCAAGAATTCATGTGGGAGCAAGATGAATCAATAACTCACTCATACTACAACAAAAATTCATGAAATTTTTACCACACATCAAACATCACATGAGTAGCATGCCACAAAAATTTCACTTCATTTGGAGCCTTAAATTTGCATTTAAGAAAATGACAAATACAACTAGCATTGAAAACCAAATCTGAAAAATCCATTTTTACAGCAAAAACATGAAACTAAAACATGCCATATTATAGATCTAACACATAGACAATTTCACAAGGATTCCAAAAAGTCCTCATTTGCTATTTTACGAATTTTCTATGATTTACTATGCCTTTTCAAAAATCAGCAAAAACTACCACAAAAAGGTCCTTTTGGCACTATTCACTTGAGTCTGTCGGTGTGCACTTAGACCCCTGACTTTAGTCGAATTTTGAGCGTGAGGTCCCTGGTCGGGATTTACAGAGGGGTCACCGGAGCTCACGGCTCCGGCCGTTGGGGGCCATGCCGGCGTCGGGGAAGTGGCGGTGGAGCACTAGGGAGCCGGCGCGAACGCGTGGGGCTGCTCATCTCGGCCCGAGGCGGCCTGTGTTGGTCCGACCACGCGAGCCCGCGGCTCGGCGGCGACTGCTCCGCCCGCGACATCAAAGGGCTGCTCGGCGGCCTCGGGAAAGCGGCACAGACGAAAGAGCGAAGGATGGGGAGGCTCTCGCTGCTCTTAGCTTGGGCGGGGATGGCCTCCAGTAGGAAAGGACGGTGGCCATGGAGTAGAGCACCGCCGACCATGGCGGACGCGCTCCGGAGCGGCGGAATTTGGGCTGTGGCCATGTCGCTATGGCCGTGAGCTCGGCATGGCATGGCGAAGGCAATCACGACAGCCGCTAGACTCAAGGAGGAGTGGAGCAGCAAAGCCGTGCTCGGCTGCGGCCATGGTGAGAAAAACAGAGAGCCGAAAGAGAGAGATGGAGAGCGAGAGATGAAGGGCGAGCGCTCGACTTTCTCCAACTGATGGGCTAGGCGAGCTGGCGGGCATGCACGAGCGACGACGGCCGAGGTGTCGAGCAGGCGAGGTGCAAGGGAACCACGCGGCGCAAGCGGCCTGAGCCTGGTCGGCCATGACGGCACGCTCCAGTTTGATCGGTTATCTAGCTTCTCAAAAGACACCGAAAATACGACTGAAACTGCTTACTTTCCCATCCTCTATCTCCAGATCCGATTGTCCATTGATTTCGGCGCAAGAGACAAAATTGTAGATCTTCGCGAGGTGAACAAGATTGCTTTAAGGATCCAGAGCTAACTCGACCTGGATTGGGAGATATGGAGTTGCAAAGGAGGGCACCTCAAACTGAAATCTGAACTTGGTTCCAGGCCGACTGAAATTGCATTTTCTCCCCCTTCTAACTCTTAAAACATCGCATATTAACTTGAGGCACTGTGGTCAACATGGTAGAGCTACATGAGGACAACAATATTGCTTAAGGAACCTTGGGCTGGATCAGCTCGGTTTGTAAGATATTAATCCCCCAATGTAGTTACATGGAAACTGAAAATGGAATTTCAGTCATCAACACTTAGCCAAATTTTGGGGCTTCAAAACAGCACTGAGTTGATTCTTGTGAGCTCTATTTAACTAAGTTAGAGGCCAAACTAGCTCTTGACTAGTAAACAAAGTTTGTTCTACACAAGATGAACTACAACTTTTATTTACGGTCCAATCTCAAAACTGGTATAGCACCTACTGTTATACTCCGACCAAAGTAGGATCATGATGAAGCTGAAATCATCCTTTTTGATCCATTTGAGCATTTTCGGGGCATTTGCTCAACACGAACCTTTCATGACTTTTGTTGTAGAGTTCATCTAGAGTCATTTGGACAAGTTTACAAGGTTTGGTTGATGACCTATAATTCCATTCACTTAATAACGCAATTCCAATAATTAGTAAAGTCATTCCAACAATGATATAACTTATCATTTCATGTGACTTTTTGATTCCAAACTTCATGAAACTTTTCCAGGGATCAATATAGATGGTTATTGATGTGAGACACATGAAGATATGGCAATAACACCACCCAAGCATACATTTTTGAAAAGGGCCTATATGTCAGCGATGGTGCAATATCCAAGTTTAGGTTAGGGTTTATTTCCATAGGTTTGACTTTGGCATCGTCATCTCCACTAAACTATCGTGTTTGAGCTTAAACCCACTACTTAATTGGTGATAAACACCTGGGGTGTTACAAGAGTGATGCTTCAACAAGCTCTTCAACATCATCACATGGTAACACTAAGATACATGTTGGTGGTTTTGTTGTGGATTGTGATGATCCAAATTTAGAGCTTTTATATAAACTCTCAAGAGCCTTGAAAAGGGAAATGGAAAGAGTAACTAAATTGGAAAATGAAAACTCTTTTCTAAAGACCACATGTGAACAACAAAAGCATCTACTTTATGTTACTACTTGTTCACATGAGGAGCTAAAATTGGCTCATGAGGAACTTAGTGTTGCTCATGATAATTTGGCACAAGAACATGCTTTACTCACTAAGAAGCCTTCTAATGAAGAAACCAAAACTAGTGAGAGCTCCTCATTTGGGTCAAATGATCAATCACATATTACTAACTCTTGTGATGTAGGCAAGAAGCATGTATCCACCTCTTGTGATGATTTATTAGATATGCCATATTCTTCACAATTAGATGCTTGTTCTACTTCTATGTCTTGTGAGATTAACCTTTTCAAGGAGAATAATGAGCTCAAAAGTGAAGTGAAGAATTTGAGCAACAAGTTAGAGAGGTGCTATAACTCAAAAGTCACCTTTGAGCACATAATGAAGACTCAAAGAAACTTTGGTGACAAAAGTGGCCTTGGCTTCAAGAAGAAAATGACAAAGGGCGAAAGAAAGCAAGAAAAGAGGATAAAGAGGCTACTCCAAAAGAAGCTCTCGCATTCCATGTGCTATCGATGCCATGAAGCGGGACATCTTGCTAATGGTTGCCCAAACATTAAGAAGCTAAAGAAGATGAAGGAAGAAGAGAGGCTCAAGCATGTCAAGTGCTTCAAGTGCCACACTTGGGGTCATCTCACCTCAATGTGCCCAACCAAGCAATTGGTGAAGCAACAAGTAAAGCCTCAACCAAAGCCACTAGTTGAGCAAGAGAAGACACCCCAAGAGCAAATCAAGATCAACCATGGAGATGATGGTGACTTGATGAAGAAGAAGAAAAAGAAAACAAGAAGGGGTGGTAGAGCAAGGCATTTAATGCAAATTCAAGATGCCAAGATGATGAGCAAGAATCAAGATGAGAAGAAAGTACATGCCCACATCGAGTGCTTCAAGTGTGGAGATATGGGACACTTTGCCTCGGGGTGTCCTACCAAGCTTGAAAAGAAGATTCAAGCAACTCGTGAGAGGCAAGGCAATGAGAAGCAACATATGAGCAAGGAAGAAAATGCTCAATCTAAGAGAAGTTGCTACTCATGCCGGAAAAGGAGACACATGGCACATTCATGTCCCCTAGGTAACACTTCTAAGCATATTTTAATTGATGATACTAATGTGCTTAGAAAGGATGTAAATGGTACCCCTATTGTTGCTATTGCAAAACGTCCCGCTATTCATACTAAGATAATACCTAAGTATGTTGCACCTAACTTGAGAGGACCCAAACTTGTTTGGATACCATCAAAGAGTGGATGATTGTTTGTAGGTACCATCGGCATTGGAGGCTTGATTCAATTGGTTTCATTTTGTTCATCATATATTGAGTCAAGTTATGAAGCTCAATGCATATCCAATCCCAATGCCAAGTCAAAATAAGTGAAGTCCAAGTGCTACAACATACAAGTGCAATGTTAAAGATTGTGGTGATTTATTGGATATATTTGATGGCTTGCAAATATTCAAGTTGAAAGCTAGCTATTGGATGATCATAAGCTAACCAAGGTATATCTCTTGTTGATCATTTCACTTGGGTGCATATGAGTTGATTGAATTGGATATATATGCAATGTTGCTTGCTATGAGATGTTTGAATGGATTAAATGCTTAAGTAATCAAGTTTGAATTGATTTGTGTTGGATAAATTCATGAGATGAAATTTAGTAAGTGGATTGAATGGATATATATCTTGTGAGTGTTCAAACAAGTTAATCTCAAGTTTGATTCACATTTGATGAATAATAGCTCATGTATTGAAATCTGTCCAAAGTTAAAAATCTGAGCTAGCAGTGATCTTAGCCATGTTTGAGTGATCAAATCTATTTGGATTGGCTTGAATTTTGGTATGCATGCTCTAGACTTATGTTATAAGATGATGTACAAATTTCATGAGAATTGGATAAGAGATGCTTCGGCTTTGGAGTACATCTTGTCAGCTATAGTGCAGCAGTTTTCAGCATGTAGCAGTGGTGGAAGATTTGAAATCTGGTAGCAATCTAGATGTCAAATGCATCTCAAATTTTTACAGTTGCTAGATGACTTTGTAATGCACATCTCCACCAAATTTCATGGCATTTGCGTCCGTACATTGGGAGATATGAATTATTCTTTGAAGGGTACATAATCGGCCAGAAAAGTGACAATCATTGGATTAATCTAGAGTCACTGTGATTGAAAGGTCCTCAAGTTGGAAACATGTTTACAAGTGGTTGAGGTACCTAAGTTTGGTTTTGGATTGATCTAGAAGCATGATGCGCAATGAGTACAAGACTTTTGTATTGTGAAATGTACTTGGTGTACTTATTTGGTACTCAATTTGAAGATCAAGATCAAACTTAAGATAAAGATAAAGTTTAAGTTCTAGTGATGATTAGAGATCATTTGGTAGAAAGAAAAGAACTTAAACATGTAGGAAGAGTTGGACTCAAATGTAGATTCAAGGATTATTCATCAAGATTGAGTTCATCATTTGGATCAATCAAACTATATCATTTCAAGTGAGTATCAAGAGTGGTTCTTTGGAGAAAGGTCACTTCTCCCTAGTGAGGGGCTTGCCGCCGTATGTAGGTGAAACCAAGTTTGGGACTTGGAAGGCTAACATGGAAGTGGTGATCCGAGGAACTTGTGATGCTTAGTTGAAGCAATCAAAAGGGTTGATCAAGAAAAGCAAGCAACACCCAAAAGAGAGCTAGTCATATATTTCAAGTGGTATTCTAAGTAGTTCTCTCATGCAAGCATTGATCAAAAAGATGAAGCAAGCCAACCACAACTCAAGAGATAGTGCACTTGATCATAAGTGGTTTTCATTTCATATGGGTGAAGAATGGATTTATCTATGATGATTGGTCTTCACCAAGCTTATAAATTGGACTTCACATTGCTATTGGAGTAATGAATTGGAATCTATGTGACTATCCTCTACTCCAACATAATAAAGGTATCATTGCAATGTGCATGATCATTTCATCTCTTAATAGTATGCGATTAGTGCATATAGTACATGCTTACTAGGATCATGCATAACAAATGAAATGTTTAAATTCATAGCCTACCACTATTGCTTGAATTGTTTAAATGATCTAGTGGTATTTGTATGAATTTGTTCATGAGCTAGTGAACCCAAGTACTTGATCTAGTTTGGATTGCTAACAAGTGACAAGTACAATATTGGCAAGATAACCCTTAGCATGAGGTCTGAAGAAGCTTGTCATTGGATCAAACCGGACTTGTAAGCTTATGCAAGGAAAAATAGTTCAAGACACATTAGAAGCTCATGACAATGATAAGAGTACAAGCACAAGACAACAATGAAAATGGATATCTAGTTTGCTTCAAGTGTTATCTAGACTCATTTGATTTCTCATATGGTATTCACAAGTGGTGTCTAGATCAACTTATAAGTGATATCTTACAAATGGTACTCATGAAGATAGCAAATATTCAAGAAGTGAATATTATTGCCAAATCCTTCAAAGTGGATCCACACTAGAAAACTCGTTCAAATGGTATCACATTCCTACTCATGGTATCTTCACGTGGTATCATTCATGCAAAACGATGGTTTCACAAGTGATACTCAACCTTAAGTGATCAAATCAAGAAATGCTACCCTCATCTTCAAGTGGTATCTCAAGTGAATGACACATGCTATGACATAGGGGGAGGAGCCCACCGATTGGTATCAAGGTCAAAGATCCTATGTGGTATCTCAAGAGCAGCCATAAAGTTTGTCATTCCAACATATGTGGTAATGTCCATAAAAAATGCAAGATTCAAGTCTCAACCATCTACCCCAATGCTAGTCTTTGCATCAATGAGAAGCACACCTTTTATGGAAATTGATGACAAAGGAGGAGAGATTGGACAAAGATATGCAAGATCTCCTTTGGGGGAGAGATTGATTTGGGGAGAGATAGATGATATTGGACATGGATATGGACAAAGTGGGAGCAATCAAAATTCTTGGACAAAGAAAGCACACAAGTAGGGGGAGCAAGCTCATGAACTTTGATTGATTACATTTGATATGTGCATAATTCATGTGCTTGCTTGCATTGCATAAAGTTCTTAAATTCAATATGCATGCTTGTGTGGTGTATGCTAGTTATAGAACTTGAATGATGATTTGATAACTAGCATGCATAGGATGTTAGCTTGACTTGTGATTATCATGCAAAAACTAGAACCATGCTTATAATGTTGATCTCACGGGGTTTCTAGTGTTTTTGATGTCTAGCTACTCATGATGCTAAGGATGGTGGCAAACTTGTGATTTTCAAATGGTATCAAACTACTAATTGGTATCAAGCTACAAAGGTTTATTCTATACACCTTAGCATCACTTAGTAGTGCTAACCTTCCCACAAATTTCATATTTATGCATATGTGCAAGCTTGAAACCAAACCATTTTAGCACATATGTAGGGGGAGTTATCACTACCAAGTCGGATTTTATGGTGCTTATCCAAATCTTGACATAGAGCTTAAATGTTGAATAAGTAACATTAAATCCAAAACAAGTTAGCAATTTACACTTGTGTGAAGTGCTAGCTTGAAAAAGCATAATTTCCATATCTTTGTAAAGTTGTCATCAATTACCAAAAAGGGGGAGATTGAAAGGTCCTTATTTGGTTTTGGTAATTGAGTGACAACTTAGGTGGACTAATATGTGGTTATGTGAGATACACAGGAGATTAGTCTACATGTGATGGTGTCATGAAGGAGTTCATTGCATATGAGACATGACATAGAGTCATGTGACCAAGGTGGAGAAGATCAAGATGAGGCTTGGCTTGATGGACCGGTTGCTAGGGTGAAGGGCAAGTTGTGTGATGGCTTGGCACCGAAGGACCAAGACAATGGTGAAGAGCAAGTGAGGTCAAGATCGATGAACCAATACGGTCACGTGATGATATGAAGTGGATCATATCATTTGTTATATGGTTGGTGCATGTGTTGCATCAACGTCGGAGGAGATGTAGTGGAATGCGCAAGGCAAAGGTATAACCTAGGGCATTTCCATTTCACCGGTCATAGGTGTGTAGAGAAGTTTATGACCGGGTTTAGGATAGATGGCCGTACTATCAAGAGGGGCAAACTTGTTTGCATATCGGTCATCTAGTGCCACTCGTGTGATCTAACTATGCATCATTGCTAGGATCGAGTGGCGTGGCAAGTTGAGTGGTTAACTCCTTCGGTAAAATGATTATGAAAATGCTAACACACGTGCACAAGGTGGTGATCACTTGTTGGTGTTGGCACATTTACGAAGGCAATGAAGTTTGAGCGGTAGAGAGGGTTTGGGATCCTCTCTCCCTCGCACCGAGCTTGCGAGCGCGGGATTCAGGCGTTTTCGAGGAGTTGAAATGCCTATTTTCCACTACACCGGAAGTCGGAAAAGAAACGGAGGCGAACGGAGGTCACAGAGGTGACCGGACGCTGCACCGGACATGGTCATGATATGACCAGACGCGTCCGGTCAGTACAGCGCAGACATGGGTGTTAGGGTTTGTAACCGGCGCGTCCGGTCACTCGCGGGACCGGCGCGTCCGGTCATGCGCCCAGTGGGAATTGCAGAACGCAAGGATGATCGGACGCGTAGCGCGTCCGGTCACACATGATTGGACGCGTCCGATCGTTGAAGGTGCTTACTGGACTCTAACCGGACGCTGGCACTGTCGCGTCCGGTCGTCGCAAGGAGCGCGTCCGGTCATGTCATTTCGAGCGCGGTCCTATGCGATCGGCGCGTCCGGTCGTGGCAGTGGCGCGTCTGGTCATTGTGAGGGGCGTGTCCGGTCGTTGCCAGGGGCGCATCCGGTCATTTGGTTTGACCGTTGGCGCAGTGACCGTTGGAGAATCAGACACGGCTGAGCGCGTCCGGTCGTCCCGAAATCTGCCAGTGAAGGGGTAACAGCTCTATTTGACTGTGGGGTTATAAATAGATGCCTTGGTCGGCCGTGGCCGTTAGCTGAGCACACCATAGTCTTTGTGACTTGTGTGGTAGTGCTTGGGAGCCCTCTAACTCACTCATGCTTGATAGTGTTCATCGGATCGAGTGAGAGAGCGATTCTAGTGCGTTGCTTTGAGAGATTGCATCGTGTGGCACTAGGTGATCGTGTTGCAAGCCGGTGGTGCTTGTTACTCTTGGAGGTTGCCACCTCCTAGACGGCTTGGTGGCTTGTGGCTCCGTCGAAGCTCGCAAGATGATTGTGCGAGGCTCCGGAGAAGCTTTGTGAGGGGGATTGTGCTCACCCCGCGGGGATCACGAAGAGCAACTCTAGTTGAGCGTGTCATTGAGCTACCACACTTTATGGTGGGTTCTTGCGGTGCCTTTTGAGAGTCTTGGTGTGTGACCGATTAGCCGCCGAACCACGAAGTGTTGGTCGACACAACGGGGACGTAGCTTGGTGGCAACCAAGTGAACCTCGGGAGAAAATCACCGTGTCAACATTGTCTACTCTTCTCGGTGGTTTGCTTTCGTGCAACACAAGCTTGTATTTACTTTCATATATACTTGTGCTTGTGTAGTTGCTCTTGTTCTAGTTGTGCTTGTGTAGCTAGCTAGATATCTTCTTGCTTGTGTAGCTAGAAGTATCCCCTTTGCGTGGCTAATTTGGTTTGTGTAACCTTGTTAGTCACATTGCTTAGTTTGTGTAGCTAAGTGTTTTGCGCTCTCCAATTTGGCATCAGTTGCCTTGTTATTGAGCATTGCTAGTGAGCTTAGGCTTTGTGCGCTTTGCTTACTACAATTGTGTAGGAGCTCCCTCTTGCTTGCAAAGTACTAGTGCATAGGTTTGTGTGACCTTGCTCTAGAATTAAATAGGAGAGCTCTTGCTAAGGAAAGCACCTTAGTTGCTTAATTAAGATCTTTGTGAGGTGCTTGTGAACTTAGTTAGAGGGGTGAAGTCTTGGCTAGACCGATAAGTTTAATTCCGCATTTGTTTTGGTTAGCCAACACGCTTAAGTTTTAGAAAGGACTATTCACCCCCCCTCTAGTCCGCCATCTTGACCCTTCACCCTCTTTATGGTACGGCTATCTATCCTATAATGTAACCACACCCACTAGGTGTCTTGGTTACTAAAACACAACCCTTAAGCATATACCTTTGTCTTGATCACGTAGGGTTGCATCCAAATCCAAGTGTGGCCATCATGATCACCATGTCCATCTTGCCACCAACCTTGAAACGTACTAATCCTCATATGCTACATACAACTTAGGCATAGGATTAGTACTTAGGCATTGTCACTAATTACCAACACCAAACATAGGACTTTCAATCTCCCCCTTGTTGGTAATTGGTGACAAACCTTTCACAAAGATATTATGATAAAATTTTGATTGAACCCATGTCACATTATCCAAGTATATTACCATGTGTAAGAATTATGGACATGTGATCATGAATTCAAATTGATAGCAATGGCTCCCCCTACATGTATGCTATATGTTTGGATTTTGGAAGCATACATGTTAGATAGGAAAGATTAGGAGCATTGACTACCAATAGGTGCTAAGTGTTTAAGATTATAGACCTTTGAAGCGTGATACCATCGGAGTAGCGATAAACACTATCTTAGCACCTTGTGTAGTTAGATACCACTTGGAAAAGCACAAGCATAACTAGAAACCTCGTGAGATCAACATTATAAGTAAGGCTCTAGTACCACTTTGAAAAACATGAAGCAAGAAAAATCTAACTACTTCCTATTCATGCTAGTACCTCAATACATCATTCAATTTATACTAGCAAGTCACCACACAAGCAAAAGTATCGGAGAAAGAGAAATGCATAACTATGCATCATACATATGAAGTGCACATGGAAATGCAACATTCATGTTTAAGAGCTTGCTCCCCCTACTTGTGTGCTTGAAAATTTTAGTTGATCCCCTTCTTTTATCAATTCTCCACTTTAGGTTTTCTCTTTGTGAACAACATTTTTCTCCCCCTTTGTGCTTCTCCCCCTTTGAGTTCTATCTTTGTGAACAACAATTTTCTCTCCCTTTGGCACCAAAGACCACAAGGGACCAATTTTAGATAGAATATCATGTCATGTTATGGGGTGAGGATCAAGTTTGTGATTCAACCTAGATTGCTTGCATGAATAAAATGCTTCGGTTTGATCCAAGGGCAAGCTTCTTCACACCTCACTAGAAGGGTTATCATGCACCATGTTGAAGCAAATATTTAGACAAGTTTTCTAGATTAAACACTTAGGATCACAAGCTACTTAAACAAGTTATATGCTACCACTAGATCATACAAGTCATGGAAACAATAGTGGCACCATATAAACTTCAAATTCATTTGATTTTCATGAATGAGCCTAGAACATGTAAATTATGACTAGATGCACTAAACAAGTCCTTAGCATAGAATGTATGACATGTCAACCAATTGTACCTTGGGGCTCGAAGGAGAGGCATGTCATATATGGGGTGCATCAACTCATGTTGGAGAAGTCAAGTATGTTCAACTCATTCTTTAGCTTGTGAAATCTCTTCTCATCAAGTGGCTTGGTGAATAGATCGGCTAATTGATCTTCGGTGCCTACACTCTCAATAGCAATGTCACCCTTTTGTTGATGATCTCTAATAAAGTGATGGCGAACATCAATATGCTTTGTTCTTTGATGTTGAACCAGATTGTTGGTTAGCTTCACGGCACTTTCATTGTCACATAGCAATTTTACATTCTTGAAATTGATTCCAAAATCTTTCAATGTTGCCTTCATCCACAAGATTTGTGCACAACAACTACCCGCAGCGATGTATTCGGCCTCGGCGATAGATAGTGCAATACTATTTTGCTTCTTGGATGACCATGAGACAAGTGATCTTCCCAACAATTGACAAGTCCTCGAAGTACTCTTTCTCTCCACTTTATCACCGGCATAGTCGGAATCTAAATATCCAACTAGCTCAAAACTTGCACCTTTGGGATACCATAATCCAACATCTTGTGTATGCTTTAAGTACCTCAATATTCTCTTTGTTGCGTTCAAATGACTTTCTCTTGGTGAGGCTTGAAATCTTGCACACATGCATACACTAAACATCACATCGGGCCTTGATGCCGTCACATAGAGTAGGCTACCAATCATTGATCTATATAGCTTTTGATCCACCATGTTGCCACTCTTATCACTATCCAAACTTCCATTAGTGCCCATTGGAGTAGTGATTCCTTTTGCATCTTCCATACCAAACTTTTTTAGCATATCCTTTATATATTTGGTTTGGCTTATAAATGTTCCTTCC
Organism: Saccharum hybrid cultivar R570; assembly: GCA_038087645.1. NCBI lineage: Eukaryota > Viridiplantae > Streptophyta > Magnoliopsida > Poales > Poaceae > Saccharum > Saccharum hybrid cultivar. Next base: position 2,700,382 of record JAQSUU010000190.1, on the reverse strand, counting down.
TTCATTTGTTTGATTTGAAGTCCAAGAAAGAAACTAAGTTCACCAATCATTGACATTTCAAATTCCTTTGCCATCATTTTCCCAAACTCATCACAATAATCTTGATTAGTTGAACCGAATATGATATCATCAACATATATTTGCAACACAAACAAGTCTTTCCCAATCTTCTTGGTGAAGAGAGTAGTATCCACTTTGCCCACAACAAATCCTTTGGATAGCAAGAAGTCCCTCAATCTTTCATACCAAGCTCTAGGTGCTTGCTTCAATCCATACAAAGCCTTCCTTAACTTATATACATGGTTGGGTTTCTTGTCATCTTCAAAACCGGGAGGTTGCTCCACATACACCTCCTCTTGAATGTACCCATTGAGAAATGCACCCTTCACATCCATTTGATATAGCTTGATATTGTGAGCACAAACATAGGCAAGTAAGATTCTAATTGCTTCCAATCTTGCAACCGGGGCATAAGTTTCACCAAAGTCAAGACCCTCTATTTGTGTGTAACCTTGAGCCACTAGTCTTGCTTTGTTCCTTACTACTATCCCATCTTGATCTTGCTTGTTGCGAAAGACCCACTTTATTCCAATGACATTGTGATCACTAGGTCTCTCAACTAATTCCCATACTTCATTTCTCTTGAAGTTGTTGAGCTCTTCATACATTGCATTTACCTAATCTGGATCTCTCAATGCTTTATCAATGTCCTTGGGTTCTTCCATTGACACAAAAGAAGAGTGAGCACAAAAAGATGCCAATCTTGATCTAGTTTGAACTCCCCTTTGTATGTCACCAATGATGGAATCCAATGGATGGTCTCTTGCAATGTTAGTTGGTTGAAGCACTTGGACTTGATTGCTTGGATGTTGATGTTGATCATGAGTTGGAGATGATGAACTAGCCACTTGTTGATCTTGTTGCACTTGAGATGATGTACTAGCTTGATTTTGCATTAGAGAACCACTAGCTTGTGTAATTGGACTTTGGAGCACTTGATCTTTGTTGTCATCCACATCAATCACTTGCTTTGGCCTAATATCACCAATATACATTTCTTTCATAGCATTTGTCAATTGAGTTCCTCTCACATCATCCAAGTTATCTTCTTCATTTTGAGAACCATTAGTTTCATCAAACTCAACATCATGCACTTCTTCAAGTTGACCACTAGCCAAATTCCAAACTCTATAAGCTTTGCTAGTAGTTGAGTAACCAAGTAAGAATCCTTCATCACATTTCTTCTCAAACTTGCTCCATCTAGTGCCTTTCTTCAAGATATAGCATTTGCAACCAAATACCCAAAAGTATGCAATGTTAGGCTTTCTTCCATTTAAGATCTCATATGGTGTCTTCTCTAGGAACTTGTGGCAATAGAGGCGGTTGCTATAGAAGCAAGCCGTGTTGATTGCTTCGGCCCAAAATGAATGACTCACATTATACTCATTCAACATTGATCTTGCCATATCAATTAAGGTTCTATTCTTCCTCTTAACTAGGCCATTTGATTGAGGTGTATATTTGACCGAGAATTGATGCTTGATTCCAAGCTCATCACATAGCTCATCAACTCTTGTATTTCTAAACTCACTTACATTGTCACTTCTTACTTTCTTGATTGTGGTCTCAAACTCATTTTGCACTCTCTTGATGAACTTCTTGAATATGTCAAACATATCACTCTTGTCCATAAGAAAGAATACCCATGTATATCTAGTGAAATCATCCACAATCACAAAGCCATACTTGTTACCAATAATGATTGTGTATGTAGTTGGCCCAAATAGATCCAAGTGCAACAACTCAAATGCCTTAGAAGTACTCATAATGCTTTTCAATGGATGAGTGTTGCCTACTTGCTTTCCGGCTTGACATGCACTACATAGCTTATCTTTCTCAAATATGACATCCTTTAAGCCTCTAACTAAGTTATGCTTCACTAACTTATTCAATTGCTTCATGCCAACATGACCAAGTCTTCTATGCCATAACCAACCCATACTTGATTTGGTGAGCAAGCATGTTGAAAGTTGAGTGCCACTAGCATTGAAATCGACCAAGTATAGATTCTCATATCTAAAGCCTTTGAAGATCAAATTGGAGCTGTCAACACTAACTATCTCCACATCATCAACACCAAATATGCACTTGAAACTGAGATCACATAATTGAGCAACCGAGAGAATATTGAAGTTCAACTTTTTAACTAAGAGCACATTGGAAATGCTATGATCATTAGAGATTGCAATCCTTCCAAGAGCCTTTACATCACCCTTGCTATTATCACCAAATGTGATGCTATCAATGCCACTATCATTTGATTTGAGAGAGTTGAACATTCTTGAATCACCGGCCATATGTTGAGAGCACCCACTATCAAGCACCCAATGCCTTCCTCTGGCCTTGTAATTTACCTACAAAATAATTTAATGTCTTTTAGGTACCCATACTTGCTTGGGTCATTGGAGGTTAGTCACTAAGCTCTTTGGTACCCAAATAGCCTTCTTCTTTGGACTCACAATTGGTGTACCAACAAATCTAGCATGCACACCTTTCTCACCCATGGTAAGCACATAACAAAAATCAAAAGGAATGCAATCTATTTTAGCATGAAGCTTATTGTTGTTCTTGTTTATTTTATTACAATTAATCTCTAGATGCCTAACTTGCTTGCATCTATTGCAATAACGACTATTGCTCTTCACAAAGCAAGGCTTTGGAGTAGCAAAGGCCGCCTTCCCTTCTTGGGAGTATAGCCCAAACCCTCTTTGTTAAGAGAGAACCTTTGGCTACCCAAGCATTTTAGCAAGCGGGTATCTCCACCATAGGCATTGCCTAATGCGCGGGTGAGATCATCCACCTCTCTCTTGAGAGTCTCATTCTCAACCACAAGTGATGAATCACTAGTAGTAGAGATAGAGTTGGTTGTGGTGGATGATGATAAGCTACATGAAGCATTAGTAGGACCAACAAATAAAGAATCATCAATAATATCACATATTAGTCTAATGTCACAAGTGACAATCACTTGCTCCTCCTTAGCTTCCTTCATGAACTTCTCCAACTTGAGATCCTTTTCCTTGATGAGCTCAAGTAGAGTGGAGTGGGCTTCCTTAAGCCTAGTGTGAGTAATTTCAAGATCCTCATGGTCTTCCTTTAGACACTCACGAGAGGCCTCTAGCTCATCAAAGGATTTCCTAAGAGCTTTGAGCTCTTGTTCAATTCCTTTGCACTCCTTACTCTTTTTAAGAGCAACAAGCTCCTCCATCAAGGCATCATTTTCATTGCTCTTAGCAATGAGCTCTTGTTCCAAGATTTTATATTTCTTGGTGGTCCTCTTGTAGCCTTTGCTCATTTGATCTATTATGCCCAATAGATCATCCTTGGAGTAGTCCTCATCCTCCTCATCATCACTCCTACAACCATCACTAGCACAAGAATCATCATCACTATTATCATATTTTACCTTGGTAGGCTTGGCCATAAGACATGTCGATGTAGTGTCGAAGATGGATGGCTTATTGGAGAGGGCGATGCTTGCAATGGCTCACCGAGTGGTCCTTTCATCATCACTAGAGCTTACATCATCATCACTATCGGAGTTGTCACTATCCCAAGTGACTACATAACCACCACCCTTCTTCTTCTTATTGAATGTGAAGCTCTTCTTTGCTTTCTTCTCCTTCTCTTTCTTATCCTTCTTGTTCTTCTTGAGCTTCAAGTCCCCATTATGAAATCTCTTATCTTCATAGGGGCAATCCGCCACTATGTGATCGGGGCTATTACAATTGTAGCAAAGGGTCTTTGCCTTTATAGTGTCTCTCCTCTTCCTTGCCCTATATCATTTCTTCTTTATGAACCTTCCCATCTTGTGCACTAGGAGGGCCATGGTCTCATCATCGAATGGATCATCATCATCACTCTCCACCTTGCTCTTGCCCTTAGAGGATGAAGCCTTGAATGCAATGGGCTTCTCTTGCTTGACCTTGGTCTCCTTCCTCTCTTCTACCTTATCTTCATCATCATTGTATTGGGCATCGGTCATGACATCTCCAAGCACATCGGTTGGTTTGACTTTGTCCAATCCCTCTCTAAAGATCATTCTTCTCAAGGTAGCAAACTTCTTGGGTAAACACATCAAGAACTTGTGTGAGAAGTCCTTGTCCTCAACCTTCTCCCCAAGCCCCTTGAGATCATTGACAATGACTTGGAGCCTATAGAACATCTCTGGGATGGATTCATCATCCTTCATCTTGAAAGTGGAGAACTTGTCCTTGAGCATATATAGTTTGGCACTTTTTACCGTTGAAGTGCCTTCATATGTTTCTTCAAGCCTTATCCAAAGCTCATTTGCCTTTTCAAGATCTTTGATTTGCTCAAATACTTTATCATCAATGGCACGGTAGATTGTGTCAAGTGCCGTCGTGTCGCATTGTTTGTTGATGCGGTCATTTGGAGTGAGATTTTCCTCATCAAGAATGATGTATCCTTCTTTGGACATATCCCAAACCTTCTTATATATATTGCCTAGATATTGCTTCATCTTCCTTTTCTAATGATCAAAGGAAGAGACACCATCAAAGAATGGAGGCTTACCATTAACATGATTGAACATACCTTGAGCCATCTTACACCGAGGTTGTTAAGCCTTACAAACGGTGACCACGGCTCTGATACCACTTGAAAGGTCTTGATAGCTAGAGGGGGGTGAATAGCCTTTTAAAAATTTCTACAAAGACAAGCTGAACAAGTTTATCAATATAACAAGTAGCGAGATGTGAGTTTTTCTTAGCCTATGGGGTGTTTGCAAGCCACCTAACCAATTCACAAATCTAGTATATTTGCACTCAACCACACAAGTCAAACTGAGAAGGTAACTACAACTACAACTAGCAAGCTATACAAAGGAGCTACTCTAGCAAAGCTAACTAGCTAGCAAAGATAACTAAGAAGGTAATATGGAGTTGAGTTAGGAGAGTTTCACCGAGGGGCGAAGTATTGAGCCAACCAATATGATCAACAATGAATACCAAGACAACCGAACACCGGGATCAATCAATCACAATATGAAAGTGATGACACGAAGATTTATCCCGAGGTTCACGTGCTTGCCCCCGTTGTGTCCCTCTTCACCACGTGGTTCGGTGGCTAATCGGTCTCACACCGAGCCTCTCAAAAGGCGCCACAAGAACCTACCAAATGGTAAAAGGTTACAATGACACGAGCAATTCACTAACATTGCCTTTGACGCTTCGCCGAGGTAGGCATAAACCCCTCATAATCACCGGAGGTGGCCAAGAACAATCACCAACTCTTGCCAACACCTCTAAGCTGCTCTAAACCGTCTAGGTGGCGGCAACCACCAAGAGAAACAAGAATCCCGCAGCAAATCAACCACCAAGTGCCAACTAGATGCAATCTCACATTGCAAATGCACTTAGATCACTCAATCTCACTTCGAATATGCAAAGAAGCAAGAGAGATGAGTGGAAGGGGAGTTGCTTAGCTCAAAGTGCTCATAAGTATGTCAAATGTCTAAGAGATTACAAGAGTAGGAGCCTTGAGCCGGCCAACGAGTATTTATAGACGTAGCCCTTCAAATATAGCCGTTAGGAACTTGAAACAGCCGAAGTCGCGCTGACCGGACGCGTTGGTCAAACTGACCGGATGCGCCGATCGCACAATGGCTATGCTGCGAAGCACCGACCGGACGCGCCCCACGCAATGATCGGACGCGCGAAGCTCGACCGGACGCGCTGGTCCCGTAACAGACCGGACGCGCTGGTCAAGCCTAAGCAGCGCACAACGAAATAGCGACCGGACGCGCTGCAGAACTGACCGGACGCCACAGTGCCAGCGTCCGGTTGGAGTCCAGTAAGCTCCCTGAACGACCGGACGCGCTACGTGTCCGATCAACAAACTGAAACATGCGCAGACGCTGAACGCTGACCAGACTCGTCCGGTCAAACAGAGACCGCGTCCGGTCCAGCGTCCGGTCACCTCTGTGACCTCCGTTCGCCTCCGTTTCTTTTTCGACTTCCGGCGTCGTGGAAAATAGTCGTTTCAACTTCTCAAAAACGCCTGAATCCCGCCTCGCAAGCTCGGTGGGAGGGAGAGAGGACCCCAAACCCTCTCTACCGCTCAAACTTCAATGCCATCGCAAAAGTGCTAACACCACCAAGTGATCACGTCATGTGCAAGTGTGTTTAGCATTTTCACAATCATTTTTCGAGGCGTTATTAGTTCTATCCAAATGCATATGATTATGAAATGCACACCTAGAGGCACTTAGGAGTTCAATAGCCGCGTCATTCCCCTCTTTATAGTACGGCTATTTATCCTATAATGTAACCACACCCACTAGGTGTCTTGGTTACTAAAATACAACCCTTAAGCATATACCTTTGTCTTGATCACGTAGGGTTGCGTCCAAATCCAAGTGTGACCATCATGATCACCATGTCCATCTTGCCACCAACCTTGAAACGTACTAATCCTCATATGCTATATACAACTTAGGCATAGGATTAGTACTTAGGCATTGTCACTAATTACCAACACCAAACATAGGACTTTCACCAGGTCGACGACGGCATCGGATGCCTTGTCAAAATCCTCTTGGGACCCATCATGGTCAACCAGCGCCTGGCCCTCCGGAAGCCCCACAGGTGGTGGAGCACGTGCCCCGACCGCACCTGCACCACCATCAGGGCTACCGCCGCCCTACGATGGACATTGAACTCCACCGCGTCCCGAACGTGGTTAAGAATGTCGAGGAGGCGCTCCTCCTATCTCCCACCATAGGCGTGGACATAACCCACCGCAGCGTCCTCCGCCTCCCGCAGCGCTAGCAGCTCTGACTCCAGCTCTGCCCCATGCGAAACAGAATGAGCAGGAGAACAAGGAGAAACGGACAAACAAGTACAGCGAGCGAAAACTTACCGGCCACCCGGCCGTCCGCGGTCACCAATTGATCGTGGACGGACTGCACCTCCTGCTCCGCCGCCTCGAGAGTGGCTTGGGAGGCCTCTAGGTATTCCTTGAGCCTCTTCACCTCCCCCTCTGCTGCTATGGCCGAGACCACCGGTGCAACGGCCGGTGGCTGCACCGAAGCCCCCTGCCCCAAAGTGCGGCGTCAAACGGACCTCCCGTCCTCGGCCGCGTCACCGGCGGAACACTTGTTCGGCTCCATTGTGAAGGAGGAAGGAGGACGGTTCGGTGAGGGATGCACAAGGAAACTGCTGGCCGCTGGGTGAGGGCTAAGAAGAGCTGTGGGGTTACCACGATCCGCCAGTATCAGTATTTATAATGTCGTACGGGGCAACCGAACAGGCACCAAGTGCCCAACCCCCCACGCGCGTAAGATCAAGGCACCTCTCCACTTTCCCACGCACCGGGATGTGAAACGTCATGGTAACTGCATTCCAGGCCGTGTCAAACTGACAACAACCACCCATATGCACTCGTCCTCAAGCCTCTGAAGGAGTGCTCCACTCCTCCACAGGCTCGGGGGCTACTGTCGGGTATCGATAATAGGCATACCCAACCAAGGGCATTAATAGCGTGTCAGTTGTTAAGTCACCCGAGGCTTAGGGCCAGTTTTCCCCTCGTCCGAGCCCTCATGACGTCATCAAAGCGCCCGACCCTTGCACCCCGTCGGGAACGATCTCTGCCTCGCTCAACCCCTGCAACGTAAGCACGAAAGCGCCTGACCCCTTGGCACACTTCCGCCTCGCCCACGGGACGCGTAGGGCCCTCTGGCAAGGACGAGAGCTGCGTGGGCCCCCACCACGGCACCTATTCCCACTGATGGGATGGACACGACCATGCACAGTGGACGGAAGCATGGGAGCCGCGCTGTGATCCAACATGACTCCGGTCATTCCACCACGACGGCGTCCATACCTCTACAGCGACGGGGATAACGACAACTATACTACCTAACTCCCTCTCTACGCAAATCCAGGCGCACGCGCCGCGCCATCCTTGATGGTACAGAAGCACACAGGACGAAGCATGGCCACAGCGCGTTGCACCAGCGAACGGAGAGGCCAAAAGCTAGATGCCCATTGCGTCTCTACGCTACAGGATAAACTGCTCACGCCGGATAAGGAGGAAGACGGCCACACCCGAGGCCACCTTTTTATTTTCTTTTTTGTCCCCATTTCACCTTTTTACTACAAATGTAACACGAGTCATCCCTTGGGAACTATAGAGGGGGAGGCAGGGGCCACATCTAGGAGAGAGACCTCGATCGAAACAGACCCCTGCGCGAGAACACACCTCACTGACCAAGTACTTAAACTCATATACCACCAAAGAGACATGGGATCCACTCCCTTATAACCCCTACTACGAGCACTCTGGTGTAAGACAACACGAACAACAGCAAAATCCACTCGACGTAGGGATATTTTTGCCCGAACCAGTATAAACCATCGTGTCCGCGTTGCACACCATCCGGGCCTGGACACGTAGATACAAATTCACTCGTCTTAGTGTCTGGGGCGGTTCTAAACACCGACAATATTAAAAGAAGACCAAGTGTGCCATAGATGCAGTTATATTCATAGTGCCATAGAGCTAGTAGTCCAATAAAGAAAACCGCAGTCATAGGTGCAGTTATACTTATAGCACCCATTTATACACCACTTAAATCTTTACATGGGGAATCTCTAGTTTCACGCTTACATTGATCCTGTAATTGTTTTATGTTTGTTGATGAATAGCAAATGCCCATGCATTGCTACAGAAGGCTCAAAAGTTTCAAAGTAATATGAATATGGAAAAATAGTAGGTCAAAACCAATAGACAAATAAATTTTAACATACTCATTGAGCCACATTCAAATCAATGAGTATCAATTTTATATTAGTAACAATGTGAAAACAAGTGCATGAAAGACGAGTTCTCAACAACTCTCTTTCGTAATTTTTTGCCTGTGATGCAGCTAAAATATTTTGGCACGGATGCATGAATCATATACCACTATGAATTCCCATCATACACCAATGAGTTGATCACAAAATGTTCCCGTACTGTTTGCCATCCTATGCAAAAGACAGCCGCAAGTAATAAGTTGAAATTACATATAACCACGAACATAAAGTATTGTGCTCACCGTACAGATTGACATGATTTGTCTATTGTTTTACATGGACATGAATTGCAGAACGATGAAGGCAGATAAAATTCCTATAGCATGGTCAACTATTTTATAAACGCCACACCACTTCACATTTATTACTGTGGTCCCTGACTCGATGCTGGAGAGGTCCACCTCAAGTGAAGCAATGGCCAGCACGTCCTTACTTGCTGAGGGAAAAACTTCAATACGAGGAGACACAGTAGTGATGCATATATGAACCTCCCACCATTCAGGACAAAGTAAGCAAAGCCACGCTTACTGGGATCTCCAGGAGAATATCTTTCATTGTTGTATCATCATAAACTACCACAGGGTTAGGATTCTTCACAGCAGTCACAGTTGCTGGGAGGTCAGCGCTAGGCCAGCATCTTGGCTCCTTGGGACAATTGTTTCAGTTGAAGAGAAACCTACATAACAGAGTAATAAAGAACTGTCACGCAACCTATGCTCAGATATGAACAAACAAAAAAATGATAGCAGAGTATTCAACCTGCTTAGAAGTAAAAGGTAGATCAACATTGGCAACATTAGTATGTTGTTAAGCTTTAAAATTTATTTGTCTATTGATTTCGCCCGATTTTTTTTTAACTGACAACGACAAATACATGGATCCGAGCATACCTTGCTTTAACTACTGATGATAACTTGCTCTCCACTCACTATCTAGAAAAATATAAGCACATCATGTGTTTGCTGTTACCTTCTTGCTTGAAATGTGATGGAAATCTTAATAACCCTTGCTTGCTACTGGCTACCTGCACAGAACAGTCATGTAGAGCCATTGTAGACCTTCTCTAACGTAGTCTTCCTTGAAAAACTGAGTAATTTAAAAATGTAGACCAATATAAAGAAATAATCAAAAAATATAGACCGATATGAAGAAAGACATACCTTATTATCAGTCAAGTAGAAATGAAAACATGCTCCATGTACAAGTAGTTGCATCATACTATTAAAAAAAGAATAGGTATTAGATTATAACAAATCTTAACAGATCTACACACCTAGGAACTTACTACTCACTTTAAGTCAAATTCACCTCTGAAAGAAGAAAATAAAATCCAATGTGCAACCACACATTTAGAAAATATCAAAAATTGATGATTCCAAGAATAACTTTGATGTCCAGCTATGCTACAAAAACTGGATATAGTTGATTACTTACTGGATGCAAGAAAATTGTAGCATTATGAAGCCTCTATTGCTTCAGCATCCTGCTCAAGAACACTGAAATTTCAGGAAGGGAGCAACATCAAGTCACAATGCTTTTTTCAAAAAATCAATTCAATTTTACGACACGTATGATATGATAGCTAGGTAATTATTTTCATACCTTCAGCATTGTTCTCATAGCAGCTCATTTTATTCAAGTTTCCAAAATCCAAGGACTTTGCTATTTCACAATTTGTCTAGGTAATCAAATCCTTCTTATATCTATTTTCTTGTTGCCAGTAAAATGACTACTTGAGTTGAATAGATCAAAATAGTCACATGGAAACTTGATTATCAAAATAGCATTTGTGTGATGGTACTACACTGTCGCTTGCTCAGAGAAGCTTTACATTTGAACACATTTTTGTTTGAAGACACTGATAAAGTAGGCTTAAGTTTTCTGACTAACGATTCATATAGTCATCCTGAGTTTGTAACGCAAATCAGCCATAACGGAATATGCAATTGATGAACACAATGTAACAAGCTCATGTGTTTAGTTGCTTTTTTTCTACAGGGAAAAGCTTACCAAGCTTATTGTAGGAGAATAATCTAGAACACTTCACTCCATACACATCCAGTAGTACATATGTATACAAGGCATATGGGCCATGGGCCTTATGGGCCAGGCCATGTACAGTATACTTTACACTTTACACCCCCCTTCAAACTCAAGGGGTATACTGACTAAGAATTACACACATTGAGTTTGTCAAGATAAAAACGATGATGTTCCTTTGTTTGAGCCTTGGTGAAGAAGTCTGCCACTTGAAGCTCAGACGAGACATATTTGAGATCAATTGTGGATTGTTGGCAATGAGATCTGATAAATGATGCATCCACACCAATATGCTTGGTCAACTCATGTTTAATTGGATTATTTGCTATCTGAATAGCACTCATATTATCACACAAAAGTGGTGTGGAGCTATCACATGACACTCCAAGATCAACCAACAACCATCTAAGCCAAATTATTTCAGCGGTTGTAGTTGCAAGAGCTCTAAGTTCTGATTCAGCACTAGAGCGTGATACTGCACTCTGTTTCTTTGATTTCCATGCAATGGGAGAAGTACCAATAAAGATACAATAGCCAGTGACAGAACGACGATCCACAGGATCACTTGCCCACGTAGAATCAGAGTAAGCATATAGTTGAGGTGGACTTGATTTGGCATAAAATAGCCGTTGTGATGTTGTCCCTCGCAAATACCTTAAAACACGAAGCAAATGTGCATAATGAACTGACGAGGGGGCACTAACAAACTGACTGAGAATATGTACAGCATGAGCAATGTCTGGCCTTGTTATAGTAAGATAGACAAGACTACCAACAATATGACGGTACCTAGAAGGATCAGCAAGAGGTGTACCATCATTAGGTCGTAGCTGAAGATTAAGCTCCATAGGTGTTGTTGCAGTCCGAGTATCAGAAAGGTCAGATCGAGCTATCAAATCTTGAAGATATTTGTGTTGAGATAGATAGTAGCCATGAGAGGTGATTGTGACTTCTATGCCAAGAAAATAGCTCAAAGGGCCCAAATCTGACATCATGAATTGTTCACGGAGACGTTCCTTTACAAAGGCAATATATTCATTATCATCACCAGTAATCAACATATCATCCACATAAAGGAGAAGTAATGTACGTCCACGCTCAGAAACATGGACAAATAGTGCAGGATCATGATCACTAGGAGTAAAACCAGCAGCTTTAACAACCGATGTAAATCTTTCAAACCATGCACGAGGTGCTTGCTTTAAACCATAAAGAGCACGGCGAAGACGACAAACATGACCATCAGGCACCGTAACACCTGGGGGTGGTTGCATATAGACTTCTTCATTTAGATCACCATGAAGAAATGCATTTTTAACATCTAGCTGAGAGATGTTCCATGAGCGAATAGCAGCCACGGCAATGAGAGCTCGAACTGTAGTCATATGAGCAACAGGAGCAAAAGTTTCCTCATAGTCACGTCCATAAGACTGCTGAAAACCTCGAGCAGCTAGACGAGCCTTATATCGTTCAATTGACCCATCAGCTTTGGTTTTTACTTTATACACCCATTTACAGGTGATGGGGACAGCATGTGCAGGCAAAGGAACCACCTCCCAAGTACCAGTACGCTCCAAAGCTGCAAGTTCTTCAGACATAGCCTGCTCCCAAGCTGGAATACCAGCAGCCTCCTGATATGAAGATGGCTCACTAACAGCACCAACAGTGGGAAAGCCAAGCTTGTCGGGTGCATGAATGGTGGCACAATTTCTAAGATTATAACGTTGGTCTGGACTAGATGAGGAATCATTGGAAGGAGTATCTGTGGTACTGGCCTCTGGATCAGGAAGGCTAGAGGAGGGCTCAGGATTTGAAGAAACATGAGGGCGACGACTGTAATGAAAACGGATTGGAGGACGTGTAAGACTAGATTGTGTAGGAACAGGATGATCAGAGGGAATGTGGATACCTGGTGAAGATGTGGTAGAATCCACAGGTGAATTTGATGGGGCAGGTGATGAGGAATCAATGTAGATAGGAGGTAAGGAAAGAAAAGAAATAGAGTCATTTGAAGATGACGATTTTGAGACGGTTGAGTGAAAATATGGACAAGACTCAACAAATGTGACATCACGAGAAATACGAATTCGACGAGCAGAAGGATCATAACAACGATACCCCTTATGCTCAAGGCTATAGCCCAAGAAGACACACTCAACTGACTGAGCAGTCAGTTTAGTGCGTTCATGAGGAGGAAGAAGAACATAACATTTGCATCCAAAAACACGAAGATGATCATAGCTGGGAGGGTATCCATGTAGAACTTCTCCAGGACACTTGCCCTGAAGATAAGAGGAGGGTTGAAGATTGATTAAATACATAGCAGTTGAGACAGCCTCTGCCCAAAAGTGAGGAGGCACAAAAGATGCAATCAAAAGGGTACGAGCAGTTTCAATAATATGACGATGTTTTCTCTCAGCAACACCATTTTGTGCATGAGCACCAGGACATGATAGTTGGGGAAGAGTGCCTTCAGAGGAAAGAACTTGACGAAAGGCATTTGACAAGTATTCCCCCCCTGAGTCAGAACGGAAAATTCGAATAGTAGATGAAAATTGAGTATGTATCATACGAACAAAAGACTGATATATAGATAATAATTGAGATCGATGCTTCATAAAGTAGATCCATGTATAGCGAGAGTAATCATCAATAAAGATAACATAGTATTTGTGACCACCTTTCGAGGAAAATGGAGCAGGGCCCCATACATCCGAATGAACAAGATCAAAAGGATTTTTGGTCCTAGACATACTAGTGGGATATGGCAGTTGTATCTGCTTACCCAACTTACAACCAGTACATTCAAAAGAAGAGTCTACAGACACTTTACCAAGGACACCTTGCTTAACTAAGTTGGACAGACGAGAACCACATAAATGACCTAAACGATGATGCCACTATGGAAAACTAACCACAGGAGAAGCAAAAGATTTCGGTGATGAAGATGTTGATGAAGGCAACGGTAGATGTAGACGATCAAGTATGTAGAGGCCGGAAGAACTCTTATGGCGATGGCCAGTACCAAGAAGAGTTCGGGTGCGACGATCCTGAACAAAACAAGATGTATCATCAAAACCAACGAAACAATTCATGTCGGTAAGCTGACCGACAGACATAAGATTCATAGAAAGCTGAGGTACAAAGGAAACATTTGAAACGGTGAAATCAGAAGTAGCAAGATTGCCATGATGAGTAACGATACAAGTACTGCCATAGCAGTTTGAACATGTCGATTATTAGGAAGAGGGTGACATAAAACCAAGTGAGATTTATCCGGAGTCATATGAAAAGAGGCACCGGAGTCCAAAACCCAAGGTATGGAAGTACCTGACACTGAAGAAGCACTAGAGCCACCAGACATGTATGCACTGACAGGTGTGAACAACTGTGGTGCTCTGATACCATGTAGGAGAATAATCTGGAACACTTCACTCCATACACATCCAGTAGTACATATGTATACAAGGCATATGGGCCATGGGCCTTATGGGACAGGCCATGTACAGTATACTTTACACTTTACACTTATTATTTAATAAACTTCTGTGTCAATTAAATTAGCAGCCCTCCTACCTGTTTCAAAGATATGACCAACAAAGAAAACAAAGACATGTTAGAATGCAACTATACTGTTTCAGTGCTTTGCAAATTCTATTTTAGTGCTTTGAAACATATATCTACAAAATAGGAACAACCATGCAAAATGGCAACCAGTGTCGAGCAAAGGTTTGGCTAGCAAGGGCCAAAAAACCAACGGATTGGAGTGGACGACCTGTATACGTTCAACATTGTTGTGCAGTGTACTTATTATTTCAGAAAAGGTAGCTCATGAGTCTGACCTCCTGATAAGAATGCAAGTTTGGTTTCAGTTTAGTGCATCACTGCATCTGTCTATTCTCGGCAATGCTCGAGGGTAATTTACGCCACTGAAATGAAATATCATTTGTCTTGTATTGTTTATCAGGAAAATAATGAATGTGTGATCAGATAGCTTTTCTCTAAAGGCAAAGTTAACTGAACGTATATTTAATAAACTTTTGCATTGTGTCAATCAAATTAACTGTCTTCCTACCTATTTCAGAGAAATGACCAACAAAAAAGAGAGACAGAAACAGAGTCACTTGTTAGAGTGCAACTACTATTTCAGTGTTTGGCAACACATTGCTATACACTTGAGAAATGCTAGTAGATATGAGTATAGCTCATGGTCACAGGTTCTGAAACAATTGGCTAGCACTGCACACAAAACAAGAGCTCACGTGTGGGCATTGATGCTACTATTGCTACTGTACACACATCTACAGAAATAGAACCAGTCAAACCACAAATGAAAAAGAAATGGTAGAAAGCATTAGGAGTGAAATCATATTTGAAGTTTCAGTGTTTCAAAAAACTCACAATATTCGGTCCCAAAAGAATAACACTGAAAATAAATGATAAATTGGGCAATGCAAATTTCGCATTCATTGCGCCATAGAAAATCTGTGTCAGAAGTAGAGTGATTAAGGAAAAAAAACATAGATCCATTATATCCAGCTAGTGATAGAAAAGATAGATTTGCAAGAAAATATCCATTGTCATTTTGATTTATCTGCCGATAACGATGAACTAAATACACTGCAGGTCTCAACCTTCTCACAACAGCAAATTGTTCAGTCATTTTAACAAACACGTAGCAGATAGAGTGTAGCTTACACTGAATGGTGGGCACAGCTCGTGTGTTCCTGCTGGACCCCGACGCAGCGAGCCACAACAGCAGCCGGCCTCCTCACAGCCCGAGACGCCGCAGCGGCTTGGCGGGCGTCCGGCCATGTGCCCACACCTCTCGTCCGCTCCTCTGGTGGTCAAGGTGCCCACGCCGCCCGAAATGCCGCAACGGCTCGGCGGCAGGCCATGCTGCTCCGACGGGCGGTTAGGGGCCCATGCCACCTCTCCGGTCAGCCACGCACCCGCGCTGCCTACCTCGCTTGCCGGCAAGATTCACCCAACGGAGGATCTGGGGGGAGCTTAGGGTCCAGTAGTGGAGGAGGTGGCTAGGGAGCAGTGTGTGGAGTGGATCAAGGGGGCTGGAGTCAATCGTCGCGGCTACGGTACTGAGCTGTGTCTGGGTTGTTGTCGTCGAGTAGGGCGGGGCCCACGCCGGTGTACTCGCCGCCGTCGCCACTGGAGGAGGACGCGACGGAGAGGAGGGCGCCGTGTCCCGCGCCCGCATCCACGTCTGGTGCCCTCAGCGGCGGCGGCGGGGGCGCTCAGCCACGGCGGACTCTGGGGCGCTCGTCGTCAGCAGCCTCGGGGGCGCTCGGCAGCGTCACGGTCGGTGGCACTCGGCGGAGGGGCGAGTCGAAGGGAAGAGGAGTCGCGTTTTTTTTCTGGTGACGGTAGAGGGATGCGGGTGGGTTCGTTGGTTGGGGAGGAAGGGGAGTCGGAGGCAGAGCGAAGGGGTGTGAACGATCCCAGTTCCATCTTTTCAGGAGTATACAGAGATTTAGGGCGTGTTTAGATGTGAAAATTTTTGGGGAAAAGTTTCTGTAGCACTTTTTATTGTTATTTGGTAAAATTTGTTTAACCATGGACTAACTAGGCTCAAAAGATTCATCTCGACATTTACAGACAAACTGTGCAATTAGTTATTTTTTTACCTACATTTAATGCTCCATGCATACGTCCAAAGATTCGATGTGACAGTTACTATGCAAAAAATTTTAGCTCTTTTTAGATATCTAAACATGCCCTTATACACCAGTCACCATCTATGACTGCATGTAATTCCAGCTTGTTCCCGTCTATTGCTCGTTTCCATCGTATATCCGCTCGTGTTTACCCGTTTTTTATACCTGTATATCCCACTCCTCCTTCTACCGGTAGAAAAAATACTAGAACAGAAACAGGAGAGAGGGCTTCCCACCCGTTTCCGTCCGTTTTTATCCCTAGGAATCTCCTAAATGAATTAGTGGTCAGTCCACACCAATCCTCATAATTTTTCCTCACGTTCAATTTAGATGACGAGGACATGGCCTCCATACACATGACCATGCTTGGAGAATCACATGAAGGCCAACGAGATCAGCAAGGGCATCCAAATCGAGAAGAAGGTCCAAAACTTATTCGGTTCGAGTCGCCAAAGTGGAGGCCCAAATCAAGTTCGAGTCCATCTCGGGCCCAGGAGCAGTGTGTAGTAAAACGGACGCCCAGGCCGCATATGAACTCTGTTTTCGATGATCCACATATGGATGGAAAGCTTATTTGATAAGGAAGCCAACCCAAGTGGTCCCACATCAAAATCTATTCGGAATCAACGGGAATCGTCAAAATAAGTCAGCATCCAGAATCTGTCAGGGCGCTGTGTCCTCGTCTTTTGGGCCGTTTGGGCCTTGTAACGTATCGGCGCTCCCCAGGGACGCGAATAGGGGTCCTTGGACGCCCCTTAGGCTATATAATCAGTAGTTGCCGCTTACATTAGGGTTGGGTTTTGCTTAGATTATTCTGTTGACAACAGTTTCGCCGCCGCCGTCGCTTTGTGAGACCCCAACTTTATGAGCCTCATATTTATTTGCAATTTTAGATTGTGTTTTACCTGTTTTTGCTCGTGTTCTCGATTCGCTTGCAGGAAAGCCTTCTCGGCGAGGTCAATCGCATTCGCGTGGTTGATAACCAACAGAGCTGTGGTGTAACGGTTGCGGGGTCCGAATCAGTCTTGATTCAAAGCCTAGATCGTGAACGTCGAGTCTCCACCAATCGACGCTATCATACCTATAGGAAGATCGGGCATTGTTTTCATCGATTGGTATCAAAGACCTTGTTGCCCGTTAGGTATACCTTTGTTTTCCCTTTAGTTGTTACTGTTTTTGCATTACCTAGAGTCCACAAAAAGCTAAAAAAATACACCACCACATATTCCCTGACCTACAGCCCTTTGTGCCATTGCAATATTTTTAATTTCAGTTTGCTTTATTAAACTGTTGTCCCTCGTGTGTAATCTGTTTGTCCTGTCTAGGTCTTGTTTTTGGTTTCTGGTGTCAAGTTTTGCTTTCCTTGTGTGACGTCCATCAGTTTGATCCCCTCCATCCTTCTAGTGTTTTGTTTCCTATCTTTGGTCAACAAATAAAAGCACGTACTGGTATTGTTTACCAAAAAAAAGGACATAGAAGATCTATCTGGTCCGTGCGAAATGTACTAAGAGCATAAGGAAACATACTATATATCACGTATCAATTTTAGTTTCCTTTATCGGCTATTTATTTTTAATGCCATTAGATTTGGACCCAAAGTCATAAATAGGGTCATATCTCCAGCTGTGCAGAAATTTCTGCAAGGCCTGTCTTGCACCGCTTCAAATTGTTTTCCCAAGCCTTGTTTACTGCTTGCACATGGTGTAGTCTTGTCAACACTAAGGGGGTGTTTGGTTTGGGGTGTTAAAGTTTAACAAATACTGTAGCACTTTCGTCTTATTTGACAAAAAGTTTCCAATTTTGGACTAATTAGGCTTAATAGATTCGTCTCGTAAATTACTCCTAATCTGTGGCGACATGCATGCAATTAGTCTACATTTAGTACTCCATACATTTGAGGGAACATTGACGTGATGAGTGTTAAACTTTAACAAAAGGAAACCAAACAGGCCCTAAAGAGCGACACATTCATAATAGCTTGTGCCCAACTTTGGCCGTGGGTTTAAGTTCTGTCATTGTGTCACTGTGTCATCAAGCTAATATATATATATATATATCCTTTGCGGCGCTTTTTGATAAAAAAGAGAGAGAAAAAAAGGAAAAGGCAGAAGGTGCTAAAAAAATTAAAAGAGCCGCACCAAAAAGAAAAAGAAAGAAGAAAAAAAAGAACAAGAAAATAAAGATAGTGAAAGAAAATTCAGAGGTGCTTGCATCCTTTTGAGTCCTTGTGCGAGTTGTATTGTTACTTGCTTGAACTAGGTCCAGGATAAATTTAGGCCGGCGACGTAGACTAGCTTGGGACTACTTTTCGATCTTGCAATTTCTGAATTAAATTATTGCTATTCCTTGCTACTATATTGTGCCTGTCCAAGCTCCACTTTTTCTGGCCCGGTATAGGTTCGCCTTGCAACTTTTACAGTCAAGCTACAATGGTATCACAATCACCGGCCGATTGCACCGCCTGCTGCATTTGGTAAGAACACTTGTAAGACCGTGGTAAGACGCTTGAGAGTGTGAGACTTTATTCCTTGACCACATCCTAGTAGCTCATAGGAAAATACATACTTGTGTGTTTTCTTGTTTGATGCTAACAATGACAGGTTACCACACCGATATGAAACATCAACGATGCATGAGACACGCACTATTGCTGCTACACCTCCTCCCGCAGGTCGTTCTATTCTTTCTTCCCCACCTATTTATGATGGTATTGGTGCTGATGAGTACATTGAGTAGGAAAGTAAAATAGATAATATTTTTGCACAATGTCATATGTATGAACAGAGGAAGATTAAGAATGCATCTAGTGTTTTGAGACATTTAGCATCAATTTGGTGGGAGTCTTTAAATTCTTTAGATAAACCTCATACATGGAATGATATGAAAATTCTTATGAGAGAAACTTTTGTTAATCCATCTCTTGTAAATAATTCATATGATGAGGAACATCGATTAGACCAATCTCCAATTATTCCTCCTGCTGTGCCTAACCTTTTGCAGGACAATGCACAAAAGAGCGGGGATGACATGACAGAAAATGAGCTGCTCCCAGTCTCATGTGAAAATTCAACACGTGTTACTTCTACTGACAGTGAGAGCAAAGGTAATGTCAATGATGCTAATCTCACAGAAGATGAGAGTTCTCTTGATGTGCTGAATTTTTTCACCAATCATGTTATGATAGAGCAAATATTAGTGGAACCTTCGCTTGATTTACCTTTGTCACAAGATGATTTGCTTGATGTTCCTTGTGATAAAGATGACTTGAATGATGATATTTATATTATTCCAATGCAACCATTAATGAATGATCATGCTATATGTATGTTGGAATCGAACACTACTGCTGAAAATAGACATGTTATTCATAATGCTAGTAATGTTGATGAGCTGAAATTGATATCTTCTTTAAATACTTTGGGATACATTGAATTTGATGTTCTTTACAATCTTAATTATATAGAGGAGAAACTTTTTGCATATGCTGATTTGCCATGGTTGTCTAGACATACGTATCATGTTTTTGGCCAATATAGCAACCAAGGACAATATATGGTACAACGAGTTTATATTTGTACAAGTCTGAATTCTTCTTTTGTTGTGCAAAATAATGATCAATTAGAGGACTATAAAATCAACAATGTTGTCATGCCATATTCCTCTAGTTTTACTTTACAATCCAAAGTGGAATCCAAAGAAGGAGAGCATATGTTTCTTGTTAGTACTAATCTTTTATAGGATAGTATTGATAAAGATCGTGTGCATTTTAATCAAGGAGACTATATGTTTGTAGGAGAAGGCGTGCTGTAAACCGAAACATGTGGTCATATTCTTTCTTCCAACAATGTCAATTCCCAATATTTTGGCAACCTCGTTTGTCTTCATGTTCTGCAGAATGGACTTCAAGCAACATCGACGCCGAGGACAACTTTTCATCAAGAAGTGGAGGATGATGAGGACATGGCCTCCATGCACATACCATGCTTGGAGAATCACATGAAGGCCAACGAGATCAGCAAGGGCATACAAATCGAGAAGGAGGCACAAAGCTTATTCGGTTCGAGTCGCCAAGGTGGAGGCCCAAATCAAGTTCGAGTCCATCTCGGGCTCCAGGAGTAGTGTGTAGTAAAACAGACGCCCAGGCCGCACATGAACTCCGTTTTCGATGATCCATATATGGATGGAAAGCTTATTTGATAAGGAAGCCAACCCAAGTGGTCCCACATCAAAATCTGTTTGGAATCAACGGGAATCGTCAAAACAATTCAGTGTCTAGAATCTGTCAGGACATTGTGTCGCCGTCTTTTGGGCCGTTTGGGCCTTGTAACGTGTCGGCGCTCCCCAGGGACGCGAATAGGGGTCCTTGGACGCCCCTTAGGCTATATAATCAGTAGTTGCCGCTTACATTAGGGTTGGATTTTGCTTAGATTATTCTATTGACAACAGTTTCGTCGCCGCCGTCGGTTTGTGAGACCCCAACTTTATGAGCCTCATATTTATTTGCAATTTCATATTGTGTTTTACCTATTCTTGCTCGTGTTCTCAATTCGCTTGCAGGAAAGCCTTCTTGGCAAGGTCAATCGCGTTCGCGTGATTGATAACCAATCGATCTGTGGTGTAACGGTTGCGGGGGTCCGAATCAGTCTTGGTTCGAAGCCTAGATCGTGAACGTCGAGTCTCCACCAATTGACGCTATCATACCTATCGAAAGCACCCAGGTGGGGTTGGCCGAGACCCAATACATTAAGGTTGTCCGGGCCCCAACAGTTCTAATGCACACCTACTTGGAGAAAGGCTCAATATCCCTAAAAGACTAGTCCGATAGGGGAAGGGTGGCTCTCTCTTTTAAGGTGGCTTCCTCCTCCCAAGCTAAGTAAGGTGGGATTATTTAGAGGCTCACACGGTCGCTGCCCGACTATAACTAGGCCACTTGGTGTTTTTTTGTTGCGTCTTTACCAGCGGGTAATAGTGGAGGATGTCCTCAACATTCCCACCTCTTTAAACAAGGGCCTAGCTCCGATACCAAATGATGAAAACAAGGTCCGATCTTTCGATAGGTATGATAGCGTCGATTGGTGGAGACTCGACGTTCACGATCTAGGCTTCGAACCAAGACTGATTCGGACCCCGCAACCGTTACACCACAGCTCCGTTGGTTATCAACCACGTGAACACGATTGAGCTCGCTGAGAAGGCTTTCCTACAAGCGAATCGAGAACACGAGCAAGAACAGGTAAAACGCAATCTGAAATTGCAAATAAATATGAGGCTCATAAAGTTGGGGTCTCACAAACCAACGGCGGCGGCGAAACTGTTGTCAACAGAATAATCTAAGCAAAACCCAACCCTAATGTAAGTGGCAACTACTGATTATATAGCCTAAGGGGCATCCAAGGACCTCTATTCGCGTCCCTGAGGAGCGCCGACACGTTACAAGGCTCAAACGGCCCAAAAGACGGCGACACAGCGCGATTCTGGACGCTGACTTGTTTTGACGATTCCCGTTGATTCTGTAACACTCCGGTGTTACGCAAGCATTTGCATTGCAATCATAAGCATGACATTTCATATCATTCATAATCATATGTGCTTAGGGTGTATCTTTAGTAGAATAAAAGTGTGGAAACTAGTATTGCATAACATGTTGTGCTAATGTGCTAATGACATCCATCAAATTTGTGCAACTATAACTTTTATATCACTTAGAATTATAGGTGAAATTTTTGGAGCCACTAAATCACTCAAAGTTTTGTCAAAGATTTGTTTTAAAAATGTTATTTGAAAATATTCAAAAATCCTCCCTAAATTAGCTTTTATTCTAAAAATCAAAATCTGTTGAGAATTTTTAGTTGGCCCCTTAATCAAAGTTGTAGAGAATTAAATTCTAAGCAACTTTTATTTTTGGGTCATTTCCTGAAAATGTCTTTTTCTTGTTCAAAATGGGGTTTGAAAACTGTATTTGAAATTGGTTTGAATTTAGAAAATTGAAAAAAAAAATCAAAACTAACCTAAGCAGGCCGCCGCTTCCCTTCTCGGCCCGCCCGCGCGTCGTGCCCGCTCGCCCGCGCTCGCCACGACATGCACGCGCCCGCGCAGGCACCGCACGCCCCGTGGCCGGCATGCGCCGCTCGCCGTCGACAGCTGGCCGTCGGTGGCCCCCGCCAGCGCGCGCCTCGCTCTTCTAAGTCGCCTACGCTCCGCGTCCACCCTCCCTCTCCGAATTTCCCCACCTCGGCCTTCCTCCGCTCCGTGCCGCGCGAGCACCGCACCGCGCAAGCACCGCCACCGCCGCACCCGCCGGCCAAATTGGCCGACGGTGAGTCACCATAGCTCGCCTTCTCGCGCACCCACCTTCGCCTCCTTCTCCGGCACCCCGTGCGCACCTCGTTGCCGTCACCCGAGCCAATCAGGTGCGGATTCCGTGCATCCGCCGCCGGCGGCCATGGCGCCATCGCGCGCGCGGCCTCCCGCGGGAGTGATTCCCCGCTACCCCTCTTGCTTCTCTATCACCGAAAACGGGTCCGCCTCCTCCCCGCGCACCTGTTGCTCGCTTTTCCGCACCCGGGCGTGGTCGGCAATGGCCACCGGTCGGTCGTCGCGCGGCCGCAACGCTGTGGTCACCGGCGCCTCTGGCTTCTCCCCCCTGGCCTCCTCGCGCGAGCGGCCGTGGGCCGAAGCCCGAGCCGAGCCTGCTCACTCTTTCCCCGCGCGCGTGAACCAGGCCGAGAACGGCCACGGGCCGGTTTACTTCCACGGGCCGGCCCAGTTTCAATAATGAAAATCGTTTTCTGTTTTCTTTTATTATTCATGATGAAAAATATTGTGGAAAATGTTTTTGTATTCATTTGAGCTCCAAAAATTGTGAAATAAATTTCTATGGACTCATTGGAACCAGATCTACAATATAAAAATATTGCATGTCATTTTTGGGATACTTTTCTGTAGGATTTTAATTAATCATGTATATTGCTGATAAATTGAAAAAATATGTAGAAAAATCTATAGGCTTTAGAAAAATATGGTTTCAAGTTTGTTAATCTTCTTATATCATGTACTTCCTAGGAAAAATATGTTTCATGCATGTGCTGTGGAAAACTTTGGAGGAGTAGTTCAAGTACCTTTAATGGTTGATTTTTGTTATTTTTGCTAGAGAACAAACTTTGTATAAAACATGCATGTGATAATTTTTTTACATTCATTATATGCTATGAAGAACCTAGGAAAAATATTAATTCTGTTGTTTGACACGTTTCATAGTACAAACTAATTTCATGCTCATTTTTATGTTATAGCTTGTCATTTTTGTATAGGATAGTTTACTTATCCAAATGCCATGAAATTTTTATGGTAATCTGTTTAGGGTAGTATTATGCTACTGTAATTTTCTCAGATTTTTAGGAGCATCAGAAATATATGTTGCTATTCAAACTTACTATTAATTAGGTTTTAAGCAAGTGTTGCTTTAAGTGTGATTAAGAAATTAGTAAAGCTTTGGTGTATCTTTGAAGCATTTCATAAGATATGTTAACTTAACATAATAGTAGTAGAAGAGAATGCAGTAGATGACATGTGCTTGTAGTATATAGTTTCTTGAATGATGTTGACTACCTTGTATTTCAACATATTCATTGCATTCATCTCCTTCGATGCACGTTTGCATAATCACTTACGCGCATTGCATCATACAGGATCGCAAACCGAGAACCCAGTCGTCTTACCCGAGGAGCCAGAGGAGCAGCTCGAGGTGCAGCAGCAGGAGGTGACAGAAGCCGAAGAGGAGGTCGGTGAAGATCTCCCAGAGTGCCCCGACCACCGTCCGAGCTCTTTTGAGAGAGGCAAGCCCCGGAGCATTTCTCTCCCGGTTTGCAAATAATTTATTATTAACTTTACTTAATTTGATGCATTACGTTTAGGAGTTGTTTGCAAACGTTGCTGCATTATACCTTGCTTACCTTTGTTATACTATATCCTTGTTACCCTGGTATCCGTAGTCGAGTCAATGCTTAGCTTGCTTAGACCGGTAGAAGTCGGGTGATTTCCTGTCACCTGCGAGCTATAGGTGGTTACCTGGATTTGCTTGGATGACTATGAAGTCATGGTATAACTAAGTGTGAAATGAATTTGAGACCGGGCAGAAACTTGCAGGGTTTCGGACTGTAGTGTTTTCCGTCTGTGTCGATTAAGGACCGTCCGTTGTTGTCCCTCGGGTCATGTTGAATGCATGCCTCACATTTAGCTGGCCGGATAAAGTACCTTTCGACCGCGAAACTTGGAGATTATTCGGGCCGAGTGGATTGCCCGCAACGCACTGTACCGGAGCAGTAGTGGCAGGATACGGGGGCGCGATGATAAGGCCAAAGAGCAGTCGGGCGGCCCCCGGGTACAAGTGGTTCCTGGCAAGCTCGCGACTTTACCTGAATGGTTGACTCGGTGACCAACACCTCACTTTAGCAGGTGAGTGAGGTTTATGTGATGAATAAATTACCAGCTGGTTAATAATCGATTCGAATCGCCATTGTTCACTGGATAGTGAACACTTGACTTGAGCTACTTTATCGTAGTAATATTGATGAATCACTTGGATAGTTATGTGGAAGATGACATGATAACTATTGTTAATGATCAATGGTAATCCTTACTTGCTTAATTACATGTTACTCTAGCACCAGTGCAAACATAGTTGATAGGGTAATAAAGAGTTAATTACTGCATGCTTTTGGAAAGGAATTGTTAAGTTAAAAAGGCTTTTCTTGCAAATGATTCAACTATCCCACCAGAAAGCCTATCATGATTCCTTGGTGTCTTTTATTTTTGGTTTATGACGAGTAAGTCTAGCTGAATACCTTCTCGTACTCAGGGCTTTGTTCCCACTTGTTGCAGATGGGCAGATGTATTACGGCTATTGTATCAACTGCCTCTATCCTGCGATGGGCGAAGCTTAGGACCATGGGCAATGGTCATTCGCTACTTCTCGTCTGATGCTTTTGCTGGAGATGACCACAAGCTGGCACTTTATTTCAAAATGTTGTGTGTGTGCGTAATTTGAACTACCGCTTCCGCTACTTTTATTCGAACCTGGTTTGTAATAACTATGTTTAAACTCCGATGTATTTTATGCCGCGAACTTTTATGTAACTTATGATGGTGACCGCTAAACTTAGTACGATCTTGGCTGTTATGTGAAATGGTTTGAAATCCGTCGAGATTTCACAGACTACCGGGTTATACGGGCTTAAGTTTATTAAATTGTCCTTCTGTTGGATGATTTTCCTACTTAATCTCGTATAATTGGGCGGTTCTATTACAGCTGGCATCGGAGCATGGTTTAGCGTGATTACTATTCATAAGTGTATTTAAAATAAAATTCTGTTTAAAAAGTGTGATTTTAAAACTAAAGGTGTGCCAGTGGTCATATCCTGTATGCCCAGTTAATGACGCTAGGTGGCTATTTAAGTATTAACTTAAGGTTCTTGCACCATATTTCTTTTTCGTTGCTCATACGGCATGCTATTATATGAGTGCCACTTAATTGAGTGGTAATGTATGGATCAGTTACCTCTACGCTTTGGTAAGTGTGAGCTGTGAGAGCATGATCGGATACACCGCCGATCTAGGGAGAGTGCTTATATGATACTAGAATAATTACATGTTTTACACATGTTTTTATGAAAAGTATCGCATGTGTGGGTGTTCCGTCCGTTGAGGCGATGCTGTCAATAGGACGATGTGTTTGGGTAGTTACTACCGTTGTACACGCATCTGGGGATTCGTGTAGAGCGTGTAGGTAGATTTACTGCTTTCATGCATTCATGGGGAATGGGCTGAAATGAATTTTCTGCAGGTACATAACAGCGTTTATCGTGTAGATCGAATTAGTTACGTATATGAGAGATCATTTGTATGCCACCGAATTCATCGTTAGATGTCTATATTTTCTAAGTTTGTGAGAACATAAGACTCGCGCATGCATCATATTGCCTATGCATTTCATTCATAACATGCATTCCTCCCCTTATAAAAGGATTATCCCAGTTTGATAAAAGTGACATCAATTTAAACTATGTTCTCACCGGGTAATTTAAAACTTGTGCTACAGATGGCCCGCACGAAGCAGACTGCCCGTAAGTCCACTGGCGGAAGAGCACCTCGTCACCAGATGGCCCTGCGGGAGTGCCGCAACACAGACACTTTTCTAAGCGAGTTTAGCATGCCCACCTTGCTTTGGAGAGTGCTCCATGATGTGGGGTACCTAGAGGGTCAAGAGCCGGTGTACTCCTGGAGTGAGAGCCAGTTAGCTGAGGATGGACTTGCGGTAGTGGAAATCGTCGTCCCTGCTCTTGGTGATGCGCCAGAATGGGATGGTTGGCATTTGGAGTTTGAAGGACGCACTCTAGTTGAGGGTGCAGAGGGTGCAGCCTTTCACGTCATCCGAGACATAATAAGCAGGTTTCCTAATGAGTTGGTAGCAGCTTTGGCCGGTACTTTCCCGAGAGATGATCCTCGTGATGCCATTTGGGTGCAGCCGCAAGGAAGTGCCCTAGTTAGAGGCCCAAGTGAAGGACGGACTAGCGACAACCACGCAATGAGTGCCATGTATGCAGCCATCAGAGCATACCAGGGTCTTGAGAGTACCTATTGGACCTTGACTGGTCTGCGTGGCGATGACCGGCTTGAAGCAAGGAAGCAGAAGAAGAAGCAAGCACGTGCTATAGCTAGCTTGCAGGAGCAGTTGGCCGACATGAGCTTGCAGCGAGACCGGGCTCTCGAGAGAGGTGAGAGTGCTATGCAGCGGGTGCAGACGTTGACTCAGGCCAATAGAAATGCAGACCGCATGATGGGACAACTAGTGCAGGAAAGGAATGAAGCCTGGAACGAGAGGGACCTTCTGAGGCAGAGGGTCAAGGAGCTAGAAGGGTATAATGCCAACTTGCATGAAGAGTTTCATGCCCTCTACAACGGGATGGGCCCGTATGCTCCTCCGGACGCCGCCCAGATGGACGTCGATGATGACGCCGCTACTGATAGTAGCGATGGTGACGCCTCCGACCTCGACGACGGCCCCAAGGAGTAGGCTAGTTGCCTTGCGTTAGTAGCTAGGTCCTGTCGCGATGGCCTTCTTTTGGTTTCCATGTATCATGTTGTATCCTGTTCGATCTTGAGACTGGTGATCTTTTGGATCTTGGTTGTGTATGCGATGCTCGAACGCATAAAAGTCCAGTGTATGTATGCTGGCAACGTGGTTGTATGGAACGCGATGTTGCATTCGAAGTAATTTGATTAGTGATGTTGTTTTAATTGGAATGTGATTATTATGCCTCTGTTTTATTGCATGACTTGTTCTCTCCAATAAATTCAGTATGGCATGATTGTTCATTCGAATACAATTACTACCACTTCGCTCAATTATTACTTATTTCTGAAATATGCAGATGGCAAACACTCGCCGTGCCACATATGAGGCCACTGAAACTGGTGGCAACGGTGCAGGGGCTAGTGGGGGTGGTGCAAACAACGTCAACCGCCAGGAGCCACAGCCAGAGCCACAATTGCCCCCTCCTCCACCGCTCACTACAGAGGTTTTCTTCACACAGTTCCTTGGAAGCCAGCGCAACGCCGAGCAGTCACAAAGGAATATGGAAGATTTTCTACATACCATCGCTGAAAATGTTCAAAGAGGAAATAATCAAGGTGGTGGCCATGGGGTGAACCAGTACAATAATTTCAAGGATTTCATGGACACCAGGCCACCTATTTTCAAGGAAGCAGCAGAGTCACTCGATGCTGAAGAATGGATCAACACTATGGAAGATAAGTTCTGTGTGTTGAGGCTGACAGAAGTTCTGAAGACAGAATATGCTGCACATCAGCTACAGGGACCGACAGGGATGTGGTGGAAGAATCACCGCACCACCTTTCCTCCCAATGCCCAGATTACTTGGAGAGAATTCACTGAAGCATTTAGGGGAGTTTATATTCCCTCAGGGTTGGTTGAGATAAAGCTCGGAGAGTTCTTGGCCTTAAATCAGGGTACCAAGACTGTAACACAGTATCTGCATGCCTTTAATAGCTTGTGCCGCTATGCTCCAGACATGGTCGACACAGATGCAAAGAGAATTGCTAGTTTCAAGAGAGGGTTAAGTCTGAAGATGATGAAGCATGTGGGTACCAATACCCGCGCCAGGTTTAATGACTTTGTCAGTGATTGTTTGAAACAAGAAAAGAACAACAACGCCTACACTGCATCCAAGAATCGCAAGAGGGTGTTTGAGTCAGGACCATCCCAGTCCAGAGTTGTCGCTGCAAATCGTCTTTCTTATCATCCGTCCGCACCTGGTGCAAGGTTCAGGCCGCCACAGCATAAAACCCAGAACTACAGGGGACCACAGAAGCCGTACAAGATGGCCGTGCCGCCAGCAAAGATCACCGCAGCTGCAGAACAGAGCAACTCCAAGGGAGCTATAGGATCTGCTAGTACAGTGAAAGGGCCCTGCTACAATTGTGGTCAGCCAGGCCACTTTTCAAAGTTCTGCCCTTATCCGCCTAAAAAGAAGCAATAGACTTATACTGCCCGTATACACCATACCACCGTTGATGAGATTCCTGAGGGAGAGTCTATAACTGTCGGTAAGTTTCTTGTTAACCATCACCCTGCAGTTGTTCTATTTGATTTTGGATCCTCGCATTCTTTTATGAGTCAAGCATTTGCACGGAAGCATGAACAATTATGCACATAATTGAGTTATGGTTATCGTATAAGTTCAGCCGGGGCTGATGTGTTAACCAATAAGATGGTTAGAGGGGCAACCCTTGAGTTAGGTAGTCGGAAGTTCCGAGTAAACCTGATAGTTATGCCTGGACTAGTTTTGGATGTAATAATAGGAATGAACTGGATGAAGAACTGAGGGGTAGTCATAGATACAAGCAGTCGGTTGCTTACCCTTAAGGATCCCCAGGGAGAGGGTACTTTTCAGGTACCATTGCCCAAAAGAACAGACCTTGTGAGTGTGACCTGTGCCATGGAAGTTGTTCCTATCCACTAGATCCCGGTAGTGTGTGAGTTCCTGGATGTGTTTCCAGACGAGTTACCTGGCCTTCCTCCAGATAGAGATGTTGAGTTTGGAATCGAATTGATCCCCAGGACAGCTCCTATTTCGAGGAGACCCTATCGGATGCCTCCGGATGAGTTAGCTGAGCTGAAGAAGCAACTGGAAGAACTGTTAAAGAAAGGGTTTATCCGACCGAGTAAGTCTAAATGGGGATGTCCTGCCTTGTTCGTGAAGAAAAAGAAAGAGGGTACTCTAAGAATGTGTGTGGATTATCGACCTCTTAATGCTGTAACTATCAAGAATAAATATCCTTTGCCTCATATCAACGTTTTGTTTGATCAGTTGGCTAAAGCTAGAGTGTTCTCCAAGATAGACCTAAGATTAGGGTATCATCAGATAAAGATCAGGCCGCAAGATGTCCCAAAAACTGCTTTTTCTACCAGATACGGGTTGTACGAGTATCTTGTTATATCTTTTGGCTTAACAAATGCTCCTGCATATTTTATGTATCTGATGAATACGGTTTTCATGCCAGAGTTGGACAAGTTTATAGTTGTCTTCATTGATGACATTCTAGTATACTCTGAGAATGAGAAAGATCATGAAGAGCATCTGAGAATTGTCTTGACCAGACTGAGAGATCATAAGTTGTATGCTAAGTTCAGCAAATGTGAATTTTGGTTGAAGAAAGTTCCTTTCCTTGGTCATATTCTATCTGAGAATGGAGTTTTGGTAGATCCAAGCAAAGAGCAAGAGGTTATGGATTGGAAAACTCCAACCATAGTGCCAGAAGTCAGAAGTTTCCTAGGATTAGCTGGTTACTATCATCGCTTTATCCCAGACTTCTCGAAGATTGCCAAGCCGATGACAAGTCTGTTACAGAAAGATCACAAGTTTGTGTGGACAGAGGAGTGTGAGACAGCTTTCCACACCTTGCGGAAACTGTTGACCACTGCTCTAGTTCTTGCACAGCCAGACATCGAGAAACCTTTTGATGTGTTCTGTGACGCATCAAAAACAGGATTAGGCTGTGTTCTGATGCAAGAAGGAAGAGTCATTGCTTATGCCTCCCGTCAGTTGAGAAAACATGAAATCAATTATCCGACACATGATCTTGAGCTTGCCACCGTGGTGCATGCCTTAAAGATTTGGAGATACTATTTACTTGGTAATGTGTGCAATATTTTCACCGATCACAAGAGTCTCAAGTACATTTTCACCCAACCAGAATTGAACATGAGACAGCGAAGATGGTTAGAACTAATTAAAGATTACAACTTGAATGTACAGTATCACCCTGGGAAAGCCAATGTGGTAGCCGATGCTTTGAGTAGAAAGTCACATTGTCTGAATATACAACCCTTACTCGAAGATGGTTTTAATCTAATGCACCCTGCCGTGTTACATAGTATTCAGATCAGTTGCACCCTGGAGAGTAAGATAATAGAAGGTCAGAAAGCAGACAAAGGGATATTCCATATCAAAAAGAAAATTAAAGAAGAACCTTCAAAACACTTCAGAGTGGACGAGCAGGACGTGTTGTGGTTCGACAACCGTCTTGTTGTTCCGAAGGATAGAGAGCTTAAGAATAAAATTATGGATGAAGCTCATCACTCTAAGTTGTCCATTCATCCTGGCAGCAGTAAAATGTATCAAGAACTAAGACCTCATTATTGGTGGACAAAGATGAAGAAGGAAATTGCAGCTTATGTAGCCAGATGTGACACATGCTGTAGAGTGAAAGCTATTCACATGAAATCTGCCGGATTGTTGCAACCTTTGTCAGTACCTAGTTGGAAGTGGGATGATATAAGTATGGATTTCATCACAGGTTTGCCCACTACTCAGAAAGGCCATGATTCGATTTGGGTAATCGTGGATCGTCTTACCAAGACAGCCCACTTTTTGCCTGTCAAGATAGTTTATAGACCACCTCAATATGCCGAGAAGTATATTGCGGAGATTGTGAGATTGCATGGTATACCGAAGACTATCGTGTCTGACAGAGGGTCACAGTTCACTGCTCACTTTTGGGAGCATTTGCACAAAGGTTTGGGGACTAGTCTGATTCGTAGCACTGCCTATCATCCTCAAACAGATGGTCAGACTGAAAGAGTTAATGCTGTTTTAGAAGATATGTTAAGAGCTTGTGTGTTGTCTTCCAGAGGTTCATGGGAGTCGTGGTTACCTTTAGCAGAATTCACGTATAATAATAGCTATCAAGAAAGTATCAAAATGGCACCTTTTGAGGCTCTGTATGGACGAAAGTGTAGAACACCTTTAAACTGGATTGAGCCAGGGGAAAGAAGGTACTATGGTATTGACTTCGTGAAAGAAGCCGAAAAGAAAGTTCATATCATTCAGCAAAATATGAGAGCAGCTCAGTCACGTCAGAAAAGTTATGCGGATAAGAGAAGGAGACCGCTTGTATTTGAAGTTGGTGACTATGTTTATCTAAAAGTCACGCCAATGAAGAAGAAGCGGTTTGGAATACACAGAAAGCTTGCCGCCAGATTTATAGGACCCTACAAAATCTTAGAAAGAAAGGGTCCAGTGGCTTATAAATTGGAATTACCAGAACCAATGGGTGTTATATTCTAAGTTTTTCACGTATCACATCTCAAGAAATGTTTGCGCGTTCTAGAGGAAATAATTGAACCTCGAGGCATAAAACTTAAGTAAGATCTGGTGTATCATGAGCAGCCAATTCGAGTTTTGGATTCCAAAGAAAGGGCTACTCGAAACAGTGTGATGAAAACATATAAGATACAATAGAGTAATCATGATGAAGGAGATGCATCTTGGGAAACGGGTGAATACCTACAAAAAGCATACGAAGATTTTTATAATAAATGGTTCGTAACCCAAATCTCGGGACGAGATTTTTATAAAGGGCGAGGGTTGTAACACTCAGGTGTTACGCAAGCATTTGCATTGCAATCATAAGCATGACATTTCATATCATTCATAATCATATGTGCTTAGGGTGTATCTTCAGTAGAATAAAAGTGTGGAAACTAGTATTGCATAACATGTTGTGCTAATGTGCTAATGACATCCATCAAATTTGTGTAACTATAACTTTTATATCACTTAGAATTATAGGTGAAATTTTTGGAGCCACTGAATCACTCAAAGTTTTGTCAAAGATTTTTTTTTTAAAATGTTATTTGAAAATATTCAAAAATCCTCCCTAAATTAGCTTTTATTCTAAAAATCAAAATATGTTGAGAATTTTTAGTTGGCCCCTTAGTCAAAGTTGTAGAGAATTAAATTCTAAGCAACTTTTGTTTTTGGATCATTTCCTGAAAATGTCTTTTTCTTGTTCAAAATGGGGTTTGAAAACTGTATTTGAAATTGGTTTGAATTTAGAAAATTGAAAAAAATCAAAACTAACCTAAGCAGGCCGCCGCTTCCCTTCTCGGCCCACCCGCGAGGCGGCCCGGCCCAGCTGACCGTGCGCTCGCCCGCCCGCCCGCGCGTCGTGCCCGCTCGCCCGCGCTCGCCGCGACACGCACGCGCCCGCGCAGGCACCGCACGCCCCGTGGCCGGCATGCGCCGCTCGCCGTCGACAGCTGGCCGTCGGTGGCCCCCGCCAGCGCGCGCCTCGCTCTTCTAAGTCGCCTGCGCTCCGCGTCCACCCTCCCTCTCCGAATTTCCCCGCCTCGGCATTCCTCCGCTCCGTGCCGCACGAGCACCGCACCGCGCAAGCACCGCCACCGCCGCACCCGCCGACCAAATTGGCCGACGGTGAGCCGCCATAGCTCGCCTTCTCGCGCACCCACCTTCGCCTCCTTCTCCGGCACCCCGTGCGCACCTCGTTGCCGTCACCCAAGCCAATCAGGTGCGGATTCCGTGCATCCACCGCCAGCGGCCATGGCGCCACCGCGCGCGCGGCCTCCCGCGGGAGTGATTCCCCGCTACCCCTCTTGCTTTTCTATCACCAAAAACGGGTCCGCCTCCTCCCCGCGCACCTGTTGCTCGCTTTTCCGCACCCGGGCGTGGTCGGCAATGGCCACCGGCCGGTCGTCGCGCGGCCGCGACACTGCGGTCACCGGCGCCTCCGGCTTCTCCCCCCTGGCCTCCTCGCGCGAGCGGCCGTGGGCCGAAGCCCGAGCCGGGCCTGCTCACTCTTTCCCCGCGCGCGTGAACCAGGCCGAGAACGGCCATGGGCCGGTTTACTTCCACGGGCCGGCCCAGTTTCAATAATGAAAATCGTTTTCTGTTTTCTTTTATTATTCATGATGAAAAATATTGTGGAAAATGTTTTTGTATTCATTTGAGCTCCAAAAATTGTGAAATAAATTTTTATGGACTCATTGGAACCAGATATACAATATAAAAATATTGCATGTCATTTTTGGGATACTTTTCTGTAGGATTTTAATTAATCATGTATATTGCTGATAAATTGAAAAATGTGTAGAAAAATCTATAGGCTTTAGAAAAATATGATTTCAAGTTTTTAATCTTCTTATATCATGTAGTTCCTAGGAAAAATATGTTTCATGCATGTGCTGTGGAAAACTTTGGAGGAGTAGTTCAAGTACCTTTAATGGCTGATTTTTGTTATTTTTGCTAGAGAACAAACTTTGTATAAAACATGCATGTGATAATTTTTGTACGGTCATTATATGCTATGAAGAACCTAGGAAAAATATTAATTCTGTTGTTTGACACTTTTCATAGTACAAAGTAATTTCATGCTCATTTTTATGCTATAGCTTGTCATTTTTGTATAGGATAGTTTACTTATCCAAATGCCATGAAATTTTTATGGTTGTCTGTTTAGGGTATTATTATGCTACTGTAATTTTCTCAGATTTTTAGGAGCATCAGAAATATATGTTGCTATTCAAACTTACTATTAATTAGGTTTTAAGCAAGTGTTGCTTTAAGTGTGATTAAGAAATTAGTAAAGCTTTGGTGTATCTTTGAAGCATTTCATAATATATGTTAACTTAACATAATAGTAGTAGAAGAGAATACAGTAGATGACATGTGCTTGTAGTATATAGTTTCTTACATGATGTTGACTACCTTGTATTTCAACATATCCATTGCATTCATCTCCTTCGATGCACGTTTGCATAATCACTTACGCACATTGCATCATACAGGATCGCAAACCGAGAACCCAGTCGTCTTACCCGAGGAGCCAGAGGAGCAGCTCGAGGTGCAGCAGCAGGAGGTGACAGAAGCCGAAGAGGAGGTCGATGAAGATCTCCCAGAGTGCCCCGACCACCGTCCGAGCTCTTTTGAGAGAGGCAAGCCCCGGAGCATTTCTCTCCCGGTTTGCAAATAATTTATTATTAACTTTACTTAATTTGATGCATTATGTTTAGGAGTTATTTGCAAACGTTGCTGCATTATACCTTGCTTACCTTTGTTATACTATATTCTTGTTACCCTGGTATCCGCAGTCGAGTCAATGCTTAGCTTGCTTAGACCAGTAGAAGTCGGGTGATTTCCTGTCACCTGCGAGCTATAGGTGGTTACCTAGATCTGCTTGGATGACTATGAAGTCATGGTATAACTAAGGTTGAAATTAATTTGAGATCGGGCGGAAACTTGCAGGGTTTCGGACTGTAGTGTTTTCTGTCTGTGTCGATTAAGGATCGTCCGTTGTTGTCCCTCGGGTCATGTTGAACGCATGCCTCACATTTAGCTGGCCGGATAAAGTACCTTCCGACCACGAAACTAGGAGATTATTCGGCCCGAGTGGATTGCCCACAACGCACTGTACCAGAGCAGTAGTGGCAGGATACGGGGGCGCGATGATAAGGCCAAAGAGCAGTCGGGCGGCTCCCGGGTACAAGTGGTTCCTGGCAAGCTCGCGACTTTACCTGAATGGTTAACTCGGTGACCAACACCTCACTTTAGCGGGTGAGTGAGGTTTGTGTGAGGAATAAATTACCAGCTGGTTAATAATCGATTCGAATCGCCATCGTTCACTGGATAGTGAACACTTGACTTGAGCTACTTCATCGTAGTAATATTGATGAATCACTTGGATAGTTATGTGGAAGATGACATGATAACTATTGTTAATGATCAATGGTAATCCTTACTTGCTTAATTACATGTTACTCTAGCACCAGTGCAAACATAGTTGACAGGGTAATAAAGAGTTAATTACTACATGTTTTTGGAAAGGAATTGTTAAGTTAAAAAGGCTTTTCTTGCAAATGAGTCAGCTATCCCACCAGAAAGCCTATCATGATTCCTTAGTGTCTTTTATTTTGGTTTATGACGGGTAAGTCTAGCTGAGTACCTTCTCGTACTTAGGGCTTTGTTCCCACTTGTTGCAGATGGGCAGATGTATTACGGCTATTGTATCAACTGCCTCTATCCTGTGATGGGCGAAGCTTAGGACTATGGGCAATGGTCATTCGCTACTTCTCGTCTGATGTTTTTGCTGAAGATGATCACAAGCTGGCACTTTATTTCAAAATATTGTGTGTGTGCGTAATTTGAACTACCGCTTCCGCTACTTTTATTCAAACCTGGTTTGTAATAACTATGTTTAAACTCCGATGTATTTTATGCCGTGAACTTTTATGTAACTTATGATGGTGACCACTAAACTTAGTACGATCTTGGCTGTTATGTGAAATGGTTTGAAATCCGTCGAGATTTCACGGACTACCGGGTTATACGGGCTTAAGTTTGTTAAATTATCCTTCTGTTGGATGATTTTCCTACTTAATCTCGTATAATTGGGCGGTTCTGTTATAGATTCCGAACAGATTTTGATGTGGGACCACTTGGGTTGGCTTCCTTATCAAATAAGCTTTCCATCCATATGTGGATCATCAAAAACGGAGTTCATATGCGGCCTGGGCGTTCATTTTACTACACTGCTCCTGGAGCCCGAGATGGACTCGAACTTGATTTGGGCCTCCACCTTGACGACTCGAACCGAATAAGCTTTGGACCTCCTTCTCGATTTGGATGCCCTTGCTGATCTCGTTGGCCTTCATGTGATTCTCCAAGCATGGTCACGTGCATGGAGACCATGTCCTCATCATCCCGATCTTCCGATAGGTATGATAGCGTCGATTGGTGGAGACTCGACGTTCACGATCTAGGCTTCGAACCAAGACTAATTCGGACCCCCGCAACCATTACACCACAGCTCCGTTGGTTATCAACCACGCGAACGCGATTGACCTCACCGCGAAGGATTTCCTATAAGCGAATTGAGAACACGAGCAAGAACAGGTAAAACACAATCTAAAATTGCAAATAAATATAAGGCTCACAAAGTTGGGGTCTCACAAACCGACGGC
Organism: Saccharum hybrid cultivar R570; assembly: GCA_038087645.1. NCBI lineage: Eukaryota > Viridiplantae > Streptophyta > Magnoliopsida > Poales > Poaceae > Saccharum > Saccharum hybrid cultivar. Next base: position 2,663,453 of record JAQSUU010000190.1, on the reverse strand, counting down.
GGCGGCGAAACTGTTTTCAACAGAATAATCTAAGCAAAACCTAACTCTAATGTAGGCGGCGACTACTGATTATATAGCCTAAGGGGCATCCAAGGACCCCTATTCGCGTCCCTAGGGAGCGCCGACACGTTACAAGGCCCAAATGACCCAAAAGACGACGACACAATGCCCTGACAAATTCTGGATGGTGACTTGTTTTGACGATTCCCGTTGGTTTTGAACAGCTTTTGACGTGGGACCACTTGGGTTGGCTTTCTTATCAAATAAGTTTTCCATCCATATATGGATCATCGAAAACAGAGTCTGAACGAGTCCTGGGTGACCAGTTCAATGCATACTGGTCCTGGATTTCGAGGTGGACTCGAACTTGATTTGGGCCTCCACCTTGGTGACTCGAACCGGATAAGCTTTGGGCCTCCTTCTCGATTTGGATGCCCTTGCTGATCTCCTTGGCCTCCATGTAATTCTCCAAGCATGGTCATATGCGTGGAGGTCATGTCCTCATCATCCTCCCCTTCTTGATGAAAAGTCGTCCTCGGCGTCGATGTTGCTTGAAGTCCATTCTGCACAACATAAAGACAAACGAGGTTGCCAAAATATTGGGAATTGACAATGTTGGAAGAAAGAATATGACCACATGTTTTGGTTTGCAGCATGCCTTCTCCTATAAACATGTAGTCTCCTCGATAAAAATGCACACGATCTTTGTCAATACTATCCTGCAAAAGATTAGTACTAACAAGAAACATATGCTCTCCTTCTTTGGATTCCACTTGGGATTGTAAAGCAAAACGAGAGGAATATGGCATGACAACATTATTGATTTTATAGTCCTCTAATTGATCATTATTTTGCACAACAAAAGAAGAATTCACAGTTGTACAAATGTAAACTCGTTGTACCATATATTGTCCTTGGTTGCTATATTTGCCAAAAACATGATATGTATGTCTAGACAACCATGGAAAATCAGCATATGCATAAAGTTTTTCCTCTAAATAATTAAGATTGCAAAGAACATTAAAATCAATGTATCCCAATGTATTTAAAGAAGACATCAACTTTAGCTCATCAACATCGCTAGCATTATGAATAACATGTCTATTTTCAGTAGTAGTGTTCGATTCCAACATACATATAGCATGATCATTCATTATTGGAATAATATAAATATCATCATTCAAGTCATCTTTATCGCAAGGAACATCAAGCAAATCATCTTGTGACAAAGGTAAATCAAGCGAAGGTTCCACTAATATTTGCTCTATCATAACATGATTGGTAGAAAAATTCAACACATCAAGAGAACTCTCATCTTCTGTGAGATTAGCATCATTGGCATTACCTTTGCTCTCACTGTCAGCGGAAGTAACACATGTTGAATTTTCACATGAGACTGGGAGCACCTCATTTTCTGTCATGTCATCCCCGCTCTTTTGTGCATTGTCCTGCAAAAGGTTAGGCACAGCAGGAGGAATAATAGGAGATTGGTCTAGTTGATGTTCCTCATCATATGAATTAATTACAAAAGATGGATTAACAAAAGTTTCTCTCATAAGAATTTTCATATTGTTCCATGTATGAGGTTTATCTGAAGAACCTAAAGACTCCCACCAAATTGATGCTAAATGTCTCAAAACACTAGATGCATTCTTAATCTTCCTCCGTTCACATATATGACATTGTGCAAAAATATTATTTATTTTACTTTCTCACTCAATGTACTCATCAGCACCAATACCATCATAAGTAGGTGGAGAAGAAAGAATAGAACGACCTGCGGAAGGAGGTGTAGCAGCAATAGTGTGTGGCTCATGCATCATTGATGTCTTGTATCGGTGAGTGTTGTAACCTATCATTGTTAGCATCAAATAAGAAAACACACAAGTATGTATTTTGCTATCAGCTACTAGAATGTGGTCAAGGAGTGAAGTCACACACTCTCAAACGTTTAACCACGGTCTTGCAATTGTTCTTACCAAAGCAACAGGTGGTGCAATCGGTCGGTGACTGTGATACCGTTGTAGCTTGAGTGTAACAGTTGCAAGGCTAACCTGTGCTTGGCTAGAAGAAAGTGGAGCTTGGACAGGCTTAAAATATGGTGGCAAGGAAAGGCAATAATTTAATTCAGAAATTGCAAGATTGAAAAATAGTCCCAAGCTAGTCTATTTTGCCGGCCTAAACTCATCTCGACCTAGGTCAAGCAAGCTCCAATATAACTTAGCACAAAGACTCAAAAGGATGCAAGCACTTCTGAATTTTTATTTTACTTTTTTTCACTTCTTTTTTTCTCTTTCTTTTTTTGTTTGCTCTTTTTGTTTGCTCTATTCTTTTTTTGGGCGCGGCTCTTTTTTTGCACCTTTGCCTTTAAAAAAAACAAGTGCCACAGATAATAGCTCAAAAACACAAGGCTGCAAGAAGGAATTGCAATCTAGCAAATGATGTAGCCTTTGATGTACTGTGCAACAAGACTTCTCAAAAAGGATATATATATATATATATATATATATATATATATATATATATATATATATATATATATATATATATATATGATATGGATACGCTAAAATTAATTGCACAAAACCTCACTGAGTACTAGCATGCGTGCGCACGTGGCTCCAAAGAAATACTGCGCCGCCAAAAGGTAACCAGAGAGACAACAGCAAGGAGATAAAAATAGAAAGCCTTTTTCTTCTCCTTCGTATAGAAAAAAAAATTGCCACAAATTATGTCAACTATTATACTATTTCCTAAGCTGCTGAACGGCCAAAATTGGATTTGCTCTCTTTCTATAATATGTTTCGTTGTTGCACTATCAACGGCACAAAAGGATGGTAGCCAAGACCAGAAACACTAGACGAAGACTCAATATACCAACAAAACGACACACCAGAGACAACCGTTCAATAAAGCAAACTGAAATTTTAAATATTGCAATGGCACAAAGGGGCTGTAGGATAGGGAATATGTGATGGTGTTTTTTTTTTTTTTTGCTTTTTGTGGACTCTAGGTAATGTAAAAACAGATTCAATCTAAAGGGAAAACACAAGGGTATACCTAACGGGCAACCAGGTCTCTGATACCAATTGATAAAGACAAGGCCCGATCTTCCGATAGGTATGATAGCGTCGATTGGTGGAGACTCGACGTTCACGATCTAGGCTTCGAACCAAGACTGATTCGGACCCCCGCAACCGTTACACCACAGCTCCGTTGGTTATCAACCACGCGAACGCGATTGACCTCGCCGAGAAGGCTTTCCTGCAAGCGAATCGAGAACACGAGCAAGAACACATAAAACGCAATCTGAAATTGCAAATAAATATGAGGCTCACAAAGTTGAGGTCTCACAAACCGACGGCGGCGACGAAACTGTTGTCAACAGAATAATCTAAGCAAAACCCAACTCTAATGTAGGTGGCGACTACTGATTATATATCCTAAGGGGTGTCCAAGGACCCCTATTCGCATCCCTGGGGAGCGCCGACACGTTACAAGGCCCAAACGGCCCAAATGACGGCAACACAGCGTCCTAACAGATTCTGGATGGTGACTTGTTTTGACGATTCCCGTCGATTCCGAATAGCTTTTGACGTGGGACCACTTGGGTTGGCTTCCTTATCAAATAAGCTTTCCATCCATATATGGATCATCGAAAACGGAGTCCGAACGTGTCCTGGATGACCAGTTCAAGGCATACTGGTCCTGGATTCCGAGGTGGACTCGAACTTGATTTGGGCCTCCACCTTGGTGACTCGAATCGGATAAGCTTTGGGCCTCCTTCTCGATTTGGATGCCCTTGCTGATCTCCTTGGCCTCCATGTAATTCTCCAAGCATGGTCATATGCGTGGAGGCCATGTCCTCATCAGTCTCTATAATGTAAAGTCAGACAGTTTGATCCCTCCATTTGATTCTTAACACAAACGCAAAATGCAAAATGCTGCTTCAGTTGTGATTTGAAAAATATAAATGGCAGCATAAAGAGATACAAGGAGACAATAATAGATATGCTTCAAAATGAACAAAGAAGTAGCTACCTTGTTTGGGAGTTCATCATCGTCATTCTATTGTCAAGTCCAGTTATTGGCTTCCCAGGTGATGCAGCATGGTAATTTACTATATTCTCCACTGAAAGTATGGATAGTCATAAGGAACCATAGGCTGGAAAGTTAAAGCTGAAAGGTAAGTAGTTGTATATGTACTTATCTCAAACTCGGTTGGTGATTGGTCAAGGACCATAAATTGTGGATGGATACATGGCCTATAACGAAGCTAGATAATAGGAGGCTAGGAGCAATTGTCCACCTCATCATCAGCACCTGTTGGGTCGATTCCAATTCTAGTTCCTCATTGGCACAAGGTTTTGGGGCCTCAATTGCACAAAGCTGAGGCTATATAGGCACGAAATCATGAGCGTCTCCCTCAACTCCTATATGGCTTACCCCTCCTCTACGTGAGGAATGTGGTCACCTCTTTGTCTTCTGACACCAGTGACTTAATTTAGATCAGAACTCAGGCCAAGGCCTATGCTCCATTTTCTGAGCCTTAGTAGTGTGCTGCACGCCTGCACTACTTGGGCACATGTATGGAGGTTGGCCGACTAGCTCTGACGCTTGTTGAGCTTCCCTTCTTTGTAGATGCTGCTGCGGATCTCCCTGATCAAGTGGTTGGAGTAGGCATAGCAGCCATATCCCTGAGCCCAGGCCTCAAGAGACTTCATGTGTCCATCACACTCCTTGACCTCACACCAAACGGACTCAAGGGATGAGTTATCTCCATCTTCAAGATAAAGCATGTTGTTCACCTAATTGGTGACCTTCATTAAAGAACAAGTCTGCAAACAAAAAAAAGCACTTGGAAGATGCACTGAAAATCATACAATGGAATATGAATCTACAATGTACTTTGGATTTCAAGAGGTTGATGTGGCATCATACCCAATCATGTTATATGTCATAGACTTCAAAATTAATGACAGATAAATGGCTCATTTATGTTTTACCTGCTCTCTAAACTAGACTAAATAGCCATACAGTATTTACAGCAGATAAAACATGATGAGCTTCGAATGCAATGGATGTCGAACCAGCATGAACAATTAAATCAAAACAGCATTCAATGCAATCACATGAAGATCATCATTGAAAAACGAGTTAACAATGTACCAAAAGGCATGTTCTAAGGATGAAGCAAGTCCATGCAATACAGAAGAGCAAATTCTCATCCGTAAAATACACTGCCTTAAAATCCCATGATTTTAAGCTCAAGGATGCTACTCCAATCTTAACAGGCCAAGATCAATGCTACTGAGCATCAGCAGGCAGCTAAACTAAGAACTCTGTCACAGAATATGGAATACAAGCAAACCACAAGTTACAGTCCCAGAGTTGAGCAAAAGCTTCGTGCAATTATAGGTTGATAGAATGCTTCTACATTCCTTCTGCGTACTGCTCGATCATCTGCTGCTCCCAAACCTGAAAGTAATTGACAGAGTATGAGTAATTCAACTCAAAGGAAACCTGATCCCCGTTTAGAAGGTAGACAATTCATCAAGGATGAGTACCAGAAAAGATTATTGTAGAATCATAATGGGGCAAAAAAAAAGAGAGAATTACCGCCCTTGCGAACATATGGAAGCATTACAAGAGCTAGCCATATAACAAGCGATATCAGCAGTGTATTTAAATACAAATACCTGGTGTAAACATTATCCTCTCAGACAACAGAATTACACATTGAGGATGAGAAGATGAAGGCTTGAAGTTTAAACATCAAGACATGAATGGAAGAACTTCTGCAAGCAAATTTACAAGCCAAAATATAAGTCCCTGTAAACATGTACCATCATTTGTTCCAAATTATAGGTCTTTTTGGCTTTTCTAGGTACATAGCTTTTGCTATGCACCTAGATATATGTTATGCCTGGATACATAATAAAAAGTTGTGTATCTAGAAAAGCCAAAACGACCTATAATTTGGAAATGAGGGAGTAATATATAACGCAACGGAAGTCATGTAGTGTATAATGGTTGCATTGCAAGTACCAAGAAATTGAAAAGAGCTAATTCACCAACTCTACCACTGCCGCAAAGTATTGACAAAATCACCTGATTGAGCGGATACTATCATCATAAAGTATCCTCTTATTCGCTAAGCAGTTTACACTTCATTGCAAAAAAAGGGTACACTTACTACTGTGTAGCCAGCTCGCTAAACATCATCAGTGCTCTGTTCAAGGTTGTGTTGCATGGTATCCAACTTCTCAATTACATACTCCAGCTTCTTGCAGCATATCTCATTAGCAATCCTTGCGCTATAATCACACTTTTCAAATGGACGATATTCACAAGCACTTTTGATTTCCTCACGCAACGTTTTTTGAATTTCCTACTCCAACCAAAACTTAATGAAGCAGTGAGTTATCATGAATGATTTGTGGCATGTATACTGCGTTAAATAAAAACCAATTGATGAGCAGATGCATATATTTACATAGTCGATTTGATGGAAACGAAGTAACATTGGCTAGAGCAAAATTTTGCATACAGCACTTAAAAACAGCCGTTGATTTTCCAATAGTCTCTCTAGCATGAGATTAGCGAGGATTGAGGCGCATAACTGGTAACAACAGGAACGCGCAGCCTAACGATCTGATGGCAGGCAGTGGACTGGTTACCTTCATAGCGATCATGAACTCGCGGCAGTGCGCGCCGACTGCATCGGTGCGAGGGCCCTGAGAGTTTCCCATCTCCTCCATCACCGCTCCCGCAAGCTCCAGCACCCGCACTATCCGCTGCACACGCACAACAAACATCCAGCCAGCGTAAGGAACCGAACTGACAACCACCGAGATCGGGGTGCGGGCCGTGAGGTTACCTTCTCGACGAGTTGAAGGCGCTGCAGGGAGCTGCTCTGACTCTGGGGAATCATCTTCACAGGCTACGAGGAGGAGAGGCGGCGGAGAAGGGAATCGGTGGCGCCGAAGGTTGGACGGAGTGCCGTGATCTGGCGGCTTTGGTAGACGACGACGAGGACGAGGACGAGCTCGAGCAGTCGAGCTGGTCAGCTTGCTGGATGGAGCGAGGCTGGCCACCGGCGACGCGCCGAGGCGGCGAGGGGCGGGGCGGCGCGACGCTGCCGGCTGCCAGGGTTCTCCGTTCCCGATTGCGGCCGGCGTTTTTTTTTTCTCTCTCTCTCGGAGGAATCGGCGAAGAGTGGGAAAGGCCGGATGGGCCGTCGGGTGTGTGTCCTGTGGGCTGGCTTGTGGACTCCTTTGCGTTTGGAATAGGAAAAAGTTCACTTTATCTTCCTCATCTTTTTGCGATAATCAGCTTTGCCCTAATCTCGAAAACCAGACAAAGGACCTCATCATCTATCCAAACCGTGCACGTGACCCCCAAGGCTGGTTTGGACGCTGGTTTCTGCATTGTAGGCGCCACGTCAGATGTGGGGCCCAGCTGACTCAACCCTTGGGTAAATGAAGAAGAGGAGGCATACGTCAATCAAAAAAACAGTAGGCCCGTTCATCTCTGCTCCATCTCGTCTCGTCCCCCAGCGGCGCCGCTCGGACATCGCCGCCGCGGTAGTGCTCTGCTCTTCCTCGACGCCTTCTTGCCACGCCGCCCTTAGCCTCTTTCCACCGTGAGCCAAAAAAATCCCCCCAAATCGGAACCCTAGCTCGCACACAGCATAGCGCGCGACCTTGGAGTTACGAGCGGCGACAGAGCGGTTGGATCTAGGCGCAGCGCGCAGGCAGGAGCGCTGGGCACAGCACGCTGCCGCTAGGCGGGCGCAGCAAGCAATCAAGCACAGGATTCGTGCTGACCAAGGTGAGTGCTAAGGCACAAATAGATCCCTGTAGTTTGGAGTTGTTTTTGTTACAGAATCCTTGATTCTCTTGGAGTTTGTGTAATTTAACTAGTAGTGGGTACATCTGACTATGATTATAGCTTATGCTTTATAGTGTTCGTCATATTTTAAGGAAAGTACTGTTATTGTTTATTGGACCTGCTATTGCTATTGCTAGCTGCTATTGTTAACAAGGATGATCGACAGCTCTACCTGCTAGCTGCTATTGTTTATAGAGGCACTTTTATGTAGCACTTGTAGTCATATTTTAAGCCCTAATGTTGTTTATTGGACCGATTTTATTAGTACTAAACCTCATAGCGTGTATGTTTTGCATGTAGGCTTCAGGTGCTTAGCAATGTATGGTTGTGACTTGCTCCATGTTCGGTTCCATTTTAATGGGGAGTTCGTGAGAAAAAGCAATAGACCATTTTATGATAGAGGTACTCAAGCTATGTCTTACATAGACCGAGACAAGATGTCACTGCCAGAAGTTGTTGGTCATCTCCGTGACCATTGCAATGTCAAAGAAGGCACAATGTTGCATTGGCTATTTCCAGGGAGAGACATGAGTATAGGCCTAAGAGCTCTCGTTGATGACAGGGTGTGCCAGTACATGTCTGACAACACTCCTGAAGATGGTGTTGCCGACGTGTTTGCTGAAAATCACGAGCAGGATGCAACGGTTGAAGCAAGTGACTATAAGGGAGAGATGGAAGATAATTCAGAGATGATGAGATAGAAGATGAAGATCTACAACCTTTGGTTGTTTGGAAAAGTGAAAGCAAAGAAGAAGTAGAGAAACAAGTTGCCCGGCTTAGACAATTTTATAGTAGTCCAAATAAAGGGAAAGAACGAGCAAAGAACATGCCTGGAGAGACAGCAAAAGGAACTGAGCCAAATATAGAAGACAAGTCTAACACTGACAGTGACTACATGCCTGGAGACTCATGTAGTTCAGGTGATGATGAAGAAGCAGACCAAATACATAGGAAATTTAAGGATTTCAAGAAGAAGTTCAAGAGGGGTGAGGCAACAAGCTTAGATGATGTGATATATGAGGGTGTTGCATCTAGGCCTCGAACTGGGCAAGAGGATGAGGATGATGGCAACTATACTCCATATGTAGACAGTACTAATGCAGAATATGTTGATGAGTTAGCAGGTGAAGGGCAAGGTAGTATGTATCCAAGATTTAACAAGAAGAATCATGTTGTCAATTTTAAGTTGGGAATGAAATTTAGTTCTAAGAAGCAATTCAAAAAGGCTGTAATTAAACATGTCTTGGATGAGAGAAAGGTTATTGTGTTTGCTAAGGATGATCCAAAGAGGGTGAGGGCCAAATATGACTGGAAAGGTTGTCCATGGGTATGTTTGTTGTCAAATACTTCTAGGTCTGATAGTTAGCAGATATCTACATTTGTAAATAATCACATGTGTCCACCTAGAAGCGACAACAAACTAGTCACCTCAACTGTGATTGCTAAAAAATACGAGAAGTTTATTTTTGCCAACCCATGCTGGAAACTTGGGCATATGTTGCAGACAGTTCAAGAAGAAATGTTTGCCAAAGTTTCTATGTCCAAGCTAAAGAGAGCAAAAGCACTAGTGATGAAGAAAGCTTTGGATGCAACTAAAGGGTAGTACTCTAGGCTGTATGACTACCAGATGGAGCTTCTCAGAAGCAACCCAAGAAGCACTGTTATTGTTAACAAGGAAGATAATGTAGAGCCTCCTATTTCTAAAAGAATGTACATATGTCTGCATGCTTGTAAAAGAAGGGTTCAAAGCTGGCTGCAGGAAGGTTGTTGGGTTAGATGGGTGTTTCTTCAAAGGAGCAACTAATGGTGAACTTCTTTGTGCTCTTGGGAGGGATGCTAACAACCAGATGTACCATATTGCTTGGGTTGTTGTGGACAAGAAGAACAATGACAATTGGGATTGGTTTTGTGATCTGCTCTTTAGGGACGTTGGTGTGCATGGAGGAAAGGAATGGGTTTTCATCTCAGACCAGCAAAAGGTAACCTCCTGTTAAACTTTTTTGATGTTACAATTTTAAACATGTGATGGTAGATGATTTATAATTTTTCTAACTTGTGTAGGGAATTCTTAATGCTGTTAGCAAATGGGCACCAGAAGCTGAACATAGGAACTATGCTAGGCACATTTATGCAAACTGGAAGAAGGAGTTTCCCAAGAAGAACTACCAGAAAAGGTTTTGGATGTGTGCTAAAGCACCTTGCCTTATGCTTTTCAACTTGGCAAGAGCAAGGCTAGCACAAAAAAACCAGAGAAGGTGCACAAGCTATTCTGAACACTCATCCACAGCATTGGAGCAGAGCTTGATTCAGGTTGGACTCTAACTGTGACTCAATAGATAATAATATTTGTGAGTCATTCAACAAATGGATCAGTGAGGCTAGGTTCTTCCCAATAATCACAATGCTAGAAACTATTAGAAGGAAAGTAACGGTCAGGATCCAAGAACAAAGAACTAAATCAGAGAAGTGGACAAGTGTTATCTGCCCAAACATCAATAAAAAATTAAATATCTATATATCTTTGTCTGCACACTGCCATGCCATTTGTAATGGGGAAGACAAATATGAAGTTAAGCATTACGACAATAGGTTCACAGTTGATTTGGTGTCAAAGACATGTTGCTGTATGTATTGGCAATTGTCTGGACTTCCTTGTTGCCATGCCATTTCTTGTATTTTGTTCAAGACCAACTACCTAGATGAATATGTGGCCGACTGCTACTCTGTGCACCATTTCAAACAAACATATAGTCATTGCTTGAACCCAGTTGAGGGTATGAATAGCTGGCCCACATCTGATAGGGTACCCCTTAGAGTTCCTGGTTATGTGAAGATGCCTGGCAGGCCAAAGACTGAGAGGAGAAGGGAGCCAACAGAAGTGAGAAAGGCCACTAAAATACCAAAAATTGGAACAATTATCAGATGCAGCAAATGCCACTTGCCTGGGCACAACAGGTCAACATGTACCAATATAAGTGTAGCAGGAACTTCACAGGCAGGAGGATCTCAGTCAGCTGGAGGTAGCTCACAGCCAAAAGGAAATCAGTCACTTTCAAGATCACAGCCAGCAGGCTCTCAGTCAGCTGCAGGAGGTAACCCAAATGCTATGGTTGTGCTGTCTAATACACAAAAGAGTAGCTCAAGCTGTACAAAAAGGAAGTCCACATCTGATGTATCTAGTACACAGACTCAGAAAAAGGTATGTTTACCTACATCTCAAAATTGTAACTTATGCAGGTTATATTTGAAATTAATTCTAGCTTTATGTAACTGATGTAGGCAAAGGGAACGAACTCACAGAAAATCATCAAATCGAGTGCATATGCCAGGGTTTCGACAATTCCTTCTAGCTCAGCTACAATTAACCTGCAAGCCAGAGTGCTCACTTCCAATGTTAATTCTAGCGTGCATGTACAGTTAACTGGCGGGACTGCATCTGTTTGTGTGTCAGCTCAAGAACCGGCCAAGACGAAGCCCAAGCCTGCTCCAAAGCGATCTGGAACTGCTCCACTCCTGATGCTTCCTCCATGGCAATCTGATAAGCTGTGATATGTACTGGTTGTATGCCAAACTTGAATAATTATGCCATGTATGATAATTATGTAGGCAGGAAACTTAAGTACTGTGGTTGATTACCTTTTATGTATGCCAAACTATGTGTTATGCCAAACATCTGGCTTTTATCTATTTGCTACTTATGCCATGTATGATAATTATTTGCACTTTTATCCATTCGTCAGTGTTGTGTTATATGTGAGTACATGCCTATGTTATCTATAGAGTTGACTAACATGATATCATGTTGTAAGCATTATTATGATGCATGCCCCTTTTTAGTGTATGCATTGGTTCTTGAATTGCTCCCGCACATATTAGCAAGAATGGCGTGCATGTCTTGAACGACTGCATCCAAATAGCCTAGCAAGTCAGGGTTGTATGCTCTGCATCCTGCATAGTGTAAATATAAGATACAACATGTCTATGCTTTGTTTCTTTTCTAGCATGACAAGAGACAGCTTGTTGGCAAAAAAAGAAGGGAATTTGATTCATGCCATTATAGAGGTTAACATCCTGCCGATGCCGGCAAACATTGACTACCGAGGATCAACAAACTGGACCTATTTTACAATAATTAAACAGCTATCACTTAAACATTTGCATCAGCACCAACACAAGGAGAATGGCCGAATTGAAACCTAACAACACTAGTACAGCAACACCAAAACATATCATCCAATTCATATGTCCTTGCTTCTTCGTGCCTCCCTTCTTGGCTGTAGCTGCAGTCCTTCCAGCAGGTTCTTTCTTCACTTCATACATCTCAGATTGCACAATCCCTTCCACAGTCTCTATCATCTCCAATGGACGGTAATGACACATCTGAGAGTCTTCAAGCATCCCATAATTAACAAGAAAGTTGGCATATTCTTCTTCGAACATGTAGAACTCACAAAGAGGAAACTGAAACGGCAAAAAAAATAGTCCCCACTATACAAACCCTAACTTTGATTTACTACCATAAATTTCTATAAGGAAAACGAACCTTCTTGTACTTCCTCGGGCATTTAAAGAACCTTTCCTTTGGGTGCTTATCTGATTTGGACATCAGCTCCAAAATCCACCCCATGCCGTAGTACGGACACCAGATGAGCGACAGCCCACTTTCTCCAAGCGGTGACTCCGGCGCCGATTCTGGCTGCGGTAGGAGTGGACGCGATGTGCTAAGGGCCATAGGGGATTCGAGGGGAAGCACGGAAGAGGCTAAGGGCGGTGTAACACCTCAGGTGTTTAGTTCCATAATTGCATTGCATATGCATGAGCATAAGCATGCATCATTTCATGTTATTTTATGTGGTTGCAACTAATGTGGTTGTTTTTAGAATTTTGTTTGGCTCACATCATGTGACACTAGGTAGTTGGTGTAACAAAAGGGGAGAGTAGCTAATTATGTCTCACAACACCTTAGTTATACTTAGGGTCACTAATGGAGCAAGGTTCATGTTGACCAAAATCACCAAAATGCCCTCCAAGGTGTAGTTGACCACCATTTAGCCCTAGGATGCTCTAGTTTGACCAATTAAAAAGTCTAGCTTAGAGACCTTGCATGGAGGAGCACCCTTAAGCAAAGTTGTAGGGAATTTTATGGGGAACAAAAGTCTCAATATGACCATCTCATGAAACTGGCCAAAACATGCTCAAAAATGGCCCACAAGTCAGCTAGAGGGGCTGTCTCAACACTTAGAATTTTTCTAAGTCTCAAAAGTGTCCCTCTAGTTTTACTGTGACCTACTTTGGAAGCTTGTAGTTTGCAAACCAGACCAAACCAGCTCCAACTCATGTTGACACTTTTGTAGTACTCACTTAGCTCTACAACATTGTCAACATCACCATCACCTAGTTCTAAATGGTTTAGGAGATATGGTGTCTAGAAAATCGGGTTTCAGTCGGCTTAATGACTGAAACTACATTTAAGTTTCGAAGTGCACCACTTTGGAGCTCTGTGGTTTCAAATCCAGGCCGAACCAGTCCAAACTCCAATTGACAAACTTGTAGCCCTCATGTAGCTCTACAACATTGCCAACATCAACCACGCCTGGTTCTCACTGGTTTGGGAGTTATTCGTCGACGAAGTAGCTCTGTCAGTCACCTTTTCGGACATCGATTCAATCAAACGGGCGTTCTTCAGAGACCGTCGTGGCCGACCGGCCACAAGCCGTCGTCAATGCGTGGCCACGCGGTGGCAACCGAACGCTGGCCGTGGCCCCACCGGTCAGTCCACCGAGCCTTCAAGGCCGCCACGACGCACCGGAGCTGCCCCCATTTCCTCTCCCTCCCTCATTCGGCTTCGACACGGAGAAACTGAGCCACCATTGCCGCCTCCACTCCGGCGAGCTCATGCGCGCTCACCACCGCACCGCGGCCCACCAAAACTCGTCCATTGCTCTGCCTTGAAAACCCCTCCATCCTCCACCTCGCGGTTGGGGTCAATTGTGCGGAGGTAAGACAGCATTGCCATCTCCGCCACCGTCCGCCTCGGGCATTTCTCGCCGGAGCACCCCCGTGGCGTGGCCGTGCTTCCCTAGCGTCTCCCTATCTTCCGTCCTTGGTGTGTCGTGTCTGCCTTGAGCCACTGATGCTCACCGGACCGGCCAGTAGGGCTGAGCAGCCGTCTAGCTCGTCGGAGTCGGCATGCCGCGGTCACGGGCCGCCATTACCGTCGCTGACTACCTTAGCTACCGCCGTAGCCCTCTTAGATGGTACCCTTAGAATCGTATCGAGGTGGGGAACATGACGGTGCACTTGGCCTCGCCGAAACCGCTACCGGCGGTGAACTCCGGCCACCGTGCCTTTCCCCTGTCATCTCTCTCTCTCTCTGACTACGAGCCCGCGCTGTCAGCCCCACGCGCGCGCGGGCGGGACGGCCTGAGCAGGCCGCGCGCGTAGTTGGGCCGCGTCCGCGTAGGGGCCGGCCCAGTAGCAAGTTGGGTTCGGTTTTTGTTTTTCTTTGCATATTTGTCACAGATTTTAGTGATGTTTGGAAAATATAGATCTAGGGTTTTACTTGCCCAAAAATTATGAGATAAATTTTGTTAGGATCTACATGATGTGTAGTATTTTAGAAAAATATGAATTGGTTATGTGATATTTAGTTTCTGGGAGATTTAAATAGGTTTTTGAAATGTGTTTTAGATTGCATGCAAACTTGTTTAAATCATATCTTGAGTTTCAGTGTTCCAAAAATTATGAAATTTGGTGGGTAGGCTAATTTATACTTGCTCTAGCTTTGGTAAAAATTTGGGCAGTAGTGCTTAAGTACTTTTCAAGTTATAATGTTATCTTGTTATTTTAGGAAATACTTAAATGAATTTTAGTAATTTTTCTACATGTGCAATGTTCTTACAACTTTTTGGAGAATGTCTTGGTACCCTAAAGTGTCCAAGAAAATTAGAAAATCTATTGTTTGACACTTTTTACTATGAATTGTTATTTATACAAAAATCAGCATTTTGGGCTTGTGAATTTTGTTTAGGGAGTTTCTGTAAATAATTTTAGTTCAAATTTTTACAGTGGTCTCTTTTTGGTTCATAGAGTCTCCTATAATGTTTGTAGAATTTTAGGAGCAGTTTACATATATGTTTAAAATTCCACTTAATTACTTAAGTAAATTAAGAAATGAGTTTAAATAAATATTTTAGGTAGGCACACCTTACTTTCTGGTGTTTTGTGACCTATGTGAACTTATGGTAACATTAGTTTGGTCTTAAGGGATGTTTGCCACATAAATAAATATTTAATCTTTGCAATTCTAGGTTTTCTGGACAGCTGGTAGTATTTCTAGGTTTGACCTTTGATAAAGGTGGTTGCTGGAAAACTTGTAAATATCAAAGTTGTAGTAAGCTTGATAAACTAGCTTGTATCAAAATTTGGGAGCATTTGGCTTAGTAGTTTGGGAGTTATTGCTGTTTAAAGTGACAGTCCAGAATTTGCTACTCTCTGTTTAGAGAGGGCAGATTCTGGAACTTATGAAATTCGACATGGAAAACTTAGGAATTTAGGGTTGAGATCTGAAAATGAATTGTAGTGCATTTCTTAGGCTTTCTAGATTGTCTTAGATCATATCTTTTGGAGTTAGGAATCTTCAGTTATGTTAGAATCTTTGAACTGCGGTCCAGGGTGTCTTACTGTGATATTTTGGGTGTTGGATTTGGTGACCTAAGTAATGTTACTCTTGTAATTGTTAGGTGCTAGGGCCTTAACCGAAGAAGAACAGCTATATCTTAGGTTGGGTAGATTAGGTAAGTACTTCTCCACCGGAGAAGAGATTTGCACGTATTGATGAAGTGACTTGAATAGAGTACTTTTATTGCTGAATTGCATTTCATTCCGAGCATGTTGCACCCATTATACATCCATGATAATTATTGTGCACTCATGCAATAGGTGTTCCGGCTCCTCGAATTCGAGCAAGTGACTCCGGAGGAAGTACAGGACCAGTCGGAGCAACCAGAGGAACCAACCGGCGGAGAAGTTCCCGCAGAAGACCTGCCTGAGTGTCCTGACCACCGGCTCTCGACCTTTCTAAAAGGCAAGCCCCGGTGCATGCTGAACCCATCAATTTATAAAATCTATCTTGAGTACTTTTAATTGTTTAATGCATTAAGTTGTAGGAGTTGTATGAAAACAATTGTTGCATTATACATGTCCTTGCCCAGATATCGTACTTGAATCCTAATTTAGGTTTAGGTACGTATCAATGCTTAGCCCTGCTTAGTACGGTAGAAGTCGGGTGATTTCCGGTCATCCGCGAGATGTAGGAAGGAGTCACGAGTGGCTTTATGGCTATCGTGGATGGAACCATGCTTTAAAATAAAATTGAGACCGGGCGAGAGTTCGATAGTACAGCCATAAGACACTTCACGTCTTGGGTGTGGAGCTATGCCCGTCTGAGTCGTTTAAGGACCGATTCGCTGTACGTCCTTAAGTCATGTTGAACGCAGTCTAACACTTAGTTGGCCGGATAAGCCGTTCCGACCGCGAAGCCGAGTAATGTGATTCAGGCCGGGAATCGAATGGTAGGTTGCTTCTTGGAGGAGAGAAAGGATGTGCTTGGGGACATTGGCGTGAGACCAAGGGGGGGTTAGAGTCCCTATCACCTGGCAGAGTGTCGCCCTTGGGGTCGCGACATCATTCGGACCCGCGATTCCTGAATCATATGAAAAGGTGGCTTGTGCGACCCTGGCAAGGGCCTCCACGGTGAGTGTTAGAAATACCCCTCCAGCTGGATAGGAATTCGATTCGAATCGCCGTCGCTCCCGGTTAGTGAGCACTTGACTTGAGCAGCGGCAACGTAGATCTCATTAAATGAACAGATGGTTAAGTGAATGATATAATGTTGCCACAATGTTATACCTGCTATGGATATAATAATAATGTTGTTTGATTATACTCAAGTGAATGTTTAGTACAGGTGCTAAGATAGATGACAGGTAAATGCTAAAAAAGAACTGCTAGTATAGGTTATAAGAGTTTCAATGACTTATGCCTTTATGCAAAAATGTGATGTCAGCTAGCCTCTTATGTAAGCCTTGCATAATCCTTGGTGTCATCTTATTTCTGGTTTTTGGCGGGTAAGTCTAGCTGAGTACATTCCAGTACTCAGGGTTTATTCCCTCCTGTTGCAGATGATATGCTCTATCAAGGCTTCTGCAAAACTTGTCTCCACCCTGCGGGTGACGAAGACTAGATCACTAGGGTGTGATCATCTTTTATGTACTTTCCTGATGCTTTTGCGGGTTGTTGATCATTAAGACTGGCAGTAGTATGTGAACTAATGCGTATGTTATGCTTCCGCTACTTTATAAACTAGGTTTGTAATAATTGCGACTCCGTGTGTATAAACTTATTTCGAAACTACTTGTGAAATGTAACGTATGATGTTGTATGTTGAATGATGCGATCTTGGTTGTAAGCAAGTTGGTTTGAAATCCTTCGTGGTTTCGATTGACTACCAGGATTATATGGGCTCAAGTTCGAAAATTTGAGCGCTTCGGTGCTTGTTTTTGTACTTGTGCTCTTATAATTTGGTCGGTTCTGTTACAGGCGGCGCGACAAGAAGGCATCGAGGAAGAGCAGAGCACTGCCGCGGCGGCGATGTCCAAGTGGCGCCGCTGGGGGACGAGACGAGATGGAGCAGAGATGAACGGGCCTACTATTTTTTATTTTTTTTTATTGACGCAGGCCTCCTCTTCTTCATTTACCCAAGGGTTGAGTCAGCTGGGCCCCACATCCGACGTGGCGCCTACAAGGCAGAAACCAGCGTCCAAACCAGCCTTGGGGTCACGTGCACGGTTTGGATAGATGAGGGAGGTCCTTTGTCTGATTTTCGGGATCAGGGAGGCAAAGCTGACTATCGCAAAAGATGAGGGAGGTAAAGTGGACTTTTCCTTTGGAATAAAATTAGAGGCACAAAATAGCAATTTGACACCTTAACTATAACTTTTTTTAGAATTACACGTTACAACGTCGACGCTCATAACATGCACGCACATTTATCCTATGAACACACTACGCAAACCCTACCCTATGAGCACCTCCGAAGGACTGAGCCGGCAAATCTTGAGATTCACGAAGTCACCATAGGTGTCTCGCTGTCGACGGGGACGTCGTCTACCACTGAAAACATAGCGCTACTCCCTCCATTCTAAATTATAATTTGTTTGGCTTTTCTAGACTCAATAGCTTTTTCTATGCACCTAGGCATACACAATGTCTAGATATATAGTAAAAGCAATGTGTATATAAAAATCATAACGTCTTATAATTCGGAATGAAGGGAGTACTATCTACATACCTAAAAATGTTAGTTATATCCGAAAATACTTGACACAACTGTGGGTCCACGGGTTGGACTGGGCTGTATGCTAGGCGTGGGAAAATCCCTCAACTTGTGTTGTCATCAAAGTAAATTGGCCTTCAATCTAGATAGACTAATTATAATAGATAACAGAGCAAATGCTAGCAAATAAGAACTAAAAGGAGTCCATATAAGATTCAGTTAATTCTAATTTAGAAACCACAAGATAGATAGTGATTTTAAAAAATATATGTATGAAACTAGTTTAATATTTTTTTTAGCTAAATCTAATTTTTCTATTAAGGCATATGGCGACTTTTGGTGATATAGGTAGCAACCACACAACCAACTACTTCAAACTTTGCATTTTCAAGATCAAGTGGATTGGTTAGGACCTCAATGAAAGCTTTGATCAATGGAGCTCCTTAACAATCTACATATATGTAGTAACTACTTCCATCGAACTTCAATATATGGAAGCCATCAAACTGTGCCAGCCTGTTTTTACAGGTTATATATGTTACTCCTCTTTTCTCTATATCTTAATTTTGTTTGTAATACTGTGGTAAAAACTTTTCTTTGCTGAAATCTTGAGAACAAATGTGTATTTCTATTTTATGCCCAATCAAATGTTGTTCTTTTAGGAGGTCTGGAACCTGTCATAGATATCACTTAAGTTGTCGGCAAGCTTTAAATCTAGGAGGCATAAAATAGAAAAGAAGACCCCATCCCTCTCATTTGGTGAATCGAGATGGCTTCCGTTGCCGTTCACTCAACTAACATTTTAAAAGAGACGTCAACTTTTAAAAACTGATTTCGGCATGTTTGGATGATGTAGTTGTATCACAAAACTATTGTTTTATAAGCCAAAGCGATAAAAAATCATGGTTTAGAAAATAGAGGTCACGGATAGAGTTTTATAACTAAAAATATTAAAATTTTGATAAAATCATGGTTTTAGAAACTATAAGATTTACTATATTCAAACCCCAGCAGTTTCTGAAAACAAAAGTATTTTGTAAAATCGTAGTATTTCTCCAAATACTCTAAAAATATTTGCATCCAGATAGGGCTTGGATTATAAAATACCTTGCAAAAAAAAGGTGAAAATAGAACAAAAGTAAATGAAAATGATCTGTAGCATAGTTCTAGATAACCTGTTATAGTACCGCTATAACTTAGTTATAGCTTTTTCATAGGGTCCAGCACTATGATACTGCTAATTGTTCCGTTGTCAGTAATAATATTTTAGCTCTATTAAGCACTGCTATTTGTCTTAGCCATGAAATACTTTTATCACTGTTAATCTTGAGGCATATATTCATATACTATAATCTATGTGCGTGTTCAGAACCACTTAAAAATCGGATTCTATGTAAAAAACAAAAATCAAGAATCCAACTCAAACTACTAGGTTATTCTTCGATTATCTAGGAGTCGAGTTAGGATAAAAATCAAAGTTTGAACTACACTGGGTGTTTCTTGTTCCATGAGGGAGGCCTCGCGGTACATCCATTATTGCGGGATGATTTCCTTGGTTGCCCCTCCCTTCCTCTCCTGACCTCCTCCACTCACCCCGTCTCCTCCTGCTATCGCCTCCCCTATCCAAGAGAAGAAATCTTGCTCCACTGCACGAGAAAAAAGAACTCCTCATTTGCTTCCCAGTCGCTCCCCTCGGCCACCCCATGTGCGCACAGCGATGACGAGGCCAACGGGGAACAAGAAGGGCAGTGGTGGCAAGCCAAGGGGGGCGATGGTCGGGAGGGAAGTGCTGGATGCAATGGTGGTCAGGTACAAGGTCAGGCCTCGAAGTGGGGAGCGACGGGGCGGTGGCTGAACGATGATGAAATTTTGGAAGGGCATCTGATGAAGAAGGGCATAAAGGATTGCTATAATAACTTATTTCCAAACAGGATTGCTATAATAATAAGGATTTCCAAACACCCTTATTTTCCATAATATAATTTTTTTAACAGACACTTATTAGAAAATCCTGTTTAGATCATAACCGATTTTCTTATAAGCGGTTCCAAATAGGGCCATGTCTCATTATTAGGTAATGTACTAAATAAATGATATAATGAACTATTGAATAACTTTTGAACTATGAATATTGAATGTTGAACGAATATGAATGTTGATCGTAGTCAAGAGTATGTTGATTGATTTGGTGAATGTTGACATGTATTTGAGTATTTTATGTTTATGGATTTGTTCTTAGTTAAATGTTTCCATACATATTTAAAGAATTTTCATGTTTTCTATAAAACCAGTAATAAAAAAGCTTTCACTATATCCTTTATAGCTTTTTGGGAAGGTCACCTGCTATTTAAAATATTGATGATAAGCAAATTATTTTATTGTTCTCCATTTATTCTTGGTGAAAATTTCTGCTCGCCAGTCAGCCGATCTCATTTTTGTCCTCGCATTGTAATAGTGCTTAAAATTATGGCCAGTATTTTCTCCTGAAAATAACTTGTATAGAAGAAGTGACTCACATTAAAAATATCGTTTTGCATTCATGAAACTGCCCAAAGAAAAGAAGCGACCCTACAAAGCTCAATTTCCCTATGCCAGTTAACCAACTCCCAGTATATGAGTTATGGAACAAGGTGAGGTTAACTAGTAGCTATATGAATAATTCTCCAAATAGTTTAGCATGCTAGCAATAAAATAGAAGTGTAACCTTAACTAGTATAGCTACATTTCACTATAAACCACACTTTTCACTCCTGTACCAATTCCTTTTTGTTAAGTTATACTTTGTCAAAATGACCCCTCACTGATGAAGATACCAAGGGAAAATATTTATCTTTAGGGAAAGTTTAACCTTTCAAATTCAAATAGATTTATTCGTGAGGAGAGAACCCTGGTTCATTAGGTGTTATGAAAAAAAGACCATGTCTACGTAATCTGAAGTAAAACTATCCTTCTCATCGATAGCTAGATACTAGCAATTTTGGTTACTAGGTTATACCAAGCAGTTAATTTATCCCCCGCTTTGAAAAGATACATTTGGTGACCTTGGTTCATGACATTTGACACTACAACGTAGGGGTAATTGACTATATTATACCAGTAGAAATTATTCCATGAGGGGTTTAGAACCCCTCTAAGTGTCTTCCTAGAATATAGTTTAAAACTATAACCTATTTTTAGTGTTCCGCACTCCCAAAAATCTTTCCTAGCCTTTAATAAACCCTTTTAAAAAAAGTGAATCATTAGGTTTAATATGTACCCATGCATTTCGAACTAAAATATTTATTTATAAGAAAGATCTGCCAGGTTCCTTCTTCATTGAATAGTTTAAATAACTACTTACCAAGAAGGCATTTATTTCCCCTAAAAAGAAACAACATTTATTTTTAACCAAAAGATCTGCTATACCCAAACCGCCTTGAACTTTGGAACGAAACACTATGTCCCACTTAAGGCCTGTTTGGTTCCTTTAGCGATCTTACTAAAATTTATTGATCCCACTAAAGTTTAGTAGTACCCTGTTTGGTTCTATTCACTAAAGACCACTAAAGCAGTAAACAAAGTCCATAGTACCCCTCATTAATGCACAATTATTTGCTCCTTGCCCTTTCCCACGCCAACGACTTGGCTGGCCACATTCCCGCGCTCCCTTCCTCATTCCCGCGCTGCCAACTACGTAGCTGCTGTGTTGCCTTGTTACGGATTGAAGACATGTTCCACATATTACAAGTAGGCAATGTTCAAGCAATATATAAATGTCATTATTACAAATCATGAAATCTACAATCTACTAAACAAACCATCAGCTATAGAATCTCAAAACTGATTCATATTATGATCTTCTTCCCCTTCACTTGTACTACCTCTATTTCTTTGAGAAGAAGATGATGCTTCCTCCAGTGGCACGTAGTTTTCATCTTGATCACATCTATCAAAGTCCTCATCCGCCATAGCACTGTCTCTAATGAAATTATGTAGCGCCATGCATGCCATAATTATTTGACTTTGCTTAGGCATCGGATAACTAGGTATTTCATTATGCAAAATCCTCCACTTGTTCTTCAAAACTCCAAACGACCGCTCAATGACATTTCTTAGTGAAGAATGAGCATAATTGAATAGCTCCTTTTTACCTCTTGGCATTGGGCCTTGACGAAACTCCGGGAGATGATACTTTGTACACCTATACGGTGCAAGATAACCCGGTCGATTTGGGAACCCCGAGTCTACAAGGTAGAACTTCCCTACAAATGCAAGATTATGTTACCTACATGTCATAATTTAACAAAGTAAAAAAAAAGCTCATATGACACACCAATACCTTTAGGTGGATGTGGAAACTTGTCGTCAAACTTGTCATGAGCATCATTCAAGACTCTCATATCATGAACTGAACCAGGCCATCCCACCACAACAAAAGTGAACCTCATATCAAAGTCACATACGGCCAAGACATTTTGTGTTGTGTATCCATGTCTGCCAGTATGCTGGACAACCTGATTGGTTGCACTACAACAGCTATGTGTGTCCTATCTATGGCTCCAATGCAATCATCAAAGAACAGAGAAAATCCAGGAGCCTATAACCTCTTATGCACAGTTCTAAACTCAGGGTCTCTTGGCCTAATTATATCAGCTGCAAGCCTGTTGGCACTACGCAATACTTTATCGAACTTCCTACTACATGTCTCAGTTGACCTAGTAAACCGATCTTCGGCCTGTCTCATACCCTGAGGGGCACCACACATCCACAAAAACAGACCTAAAGTCTCTACTGATGTCATCCTCTTTGTGGACTTCAATCCATATGACTCAACAAGCACATGATGAAGCTTATCAAACACATTCCGGCTCATCATGAACATGTTGTAGCAAGCTCTAGGGTGTTCCAGTGTTCTCATGACCCAATCGTAACCAGATTGTACAGGAACTCATTATTCCGCTTTGTTCAAGTATGTGTTGTAGTATAACATACTGAGCCCGGCCATGGTGGATCTCATCTTGAGGAGGAGTTGCGGTGGTGGTGCAGGGAGTGTCGCGACGTGAGGGGAACCAAGTGCGGCACGTGAGCGGTTGCGAGTGGGTGTGGGGAATAATGAGGGGTATCCCCTGTAAACCGTACAATTTAGGCGCTTTTAGCAGCCCCTTGGCTACTAAAGCCACTAAACTTTAGGGGGCCTTTAGAGGGGGTGTTTGGTATTTTAGTGACTAAAGTTTAGTCACTAAATTTTAGTGGGGGTGAACCAAACATGGTCTTAGTAAAGCGCCATGTTTGCTTTTTATTGTTAGCTTGCCAAAAGAATCTTGACTGATAAAAATCATGTCTCTTTTAGAAAACATTTAGGAATTTCAGGAGAACACCAAACATAGGTAGGCTACCAGGGACTAAATTCAGTAATACCACTCGGCTCCCAAATGATATATGCTTTGTTTTGAGGCATCACTGGATACCAACGTGGCAAATAGACATAAGAATCCTGAATATGACACCTTGTGATTGGGGATCGAACAAAAACTTATTGTGATTGGAATACGGCATCTGTCAGAACTCCTAGTGGCGCCGGAGAAGATGACTCCGTTGAGTCGGCTGGTTAATCAGGAGTCCAGAGAAAAATTGTACTATAGAGTACTCGGGCGTGACTAGGTAGAATGATTTAAATTGTACTATAGAGTACTCGGCATGACTAGGTAGAAGGGGGTGGTTTAGTTTCCACCTAAAAATTTTTTACTCTATCGTATCGAATGTTTGGACACATGCATAGAGTACTAAATATAGACGAAAAAAAACTAATTGCACAGTCTGGTTGGAAACCACGAGACGAATCTTTTAAGTCTAATTAGTCCATGATTAGCCTTACGTACTACAGTAACACACATGTGCTAATGACGGCTTAATAAATTCGTCTTGCGGTTTTCAGGCAAGTTATGTAATTAGTTTTTTTATTAGTATCCGAAAACCTCTTCCGACATCCTATGAAATATCCGACGTGACATTCAGAAACTTTTCACCCATCAACTAAATAACCCCTGATTTTGGCCCGTATAACAAGACCAGCCCATTTCCGAATTCAGCACATGACGCTTTTGTTTTTATCCTCGTGAGTTTTGTTTTCTCCCTACTGTGTCAGGGGATCATGTATCCAGTATCCTTTAGGACAGATTTTACTTTCTTGAGTGGATTTTTTATTTCTGTTTTCTGGGTTTTTTGTGTGAAAATAAATATGCGTATGTGGTATGATCGGTGCTAATACAACTACCAAGTTACGGGTTACATCCTCTGATCTTAACTGCCCTTCCTATGTCATGTACAGCTGCTCTGTCGTCACCGACCCGAGCTAAACTTTCTAGGGGTCAATCTTCGAATCCGGAATATGATTTCTATATGAGTTTTTGTTTTTGGTTAAAATTCAAAATAACAATCTGTAAAGTGTTTTTGGAGATAACCTTTTATATGACTGGAACAGAGATTAGATTTTCAAAAACTCGTGCATATGCATCACATGGTGGCTTTAGGAAATGAAAGGTGGAACGTAAAGTTAAGTTGTATGACACTCGTGCTGTAATTTAAAAAGGGCTCTTGCATTTTTACCTTGTTTTGTATCGAATGTGGTTTTGCCCCTGTTTTTTTTTTTTGACTTTGTGAATTTGCTCCAGTGTTTTCAAAACGACGCACCACTTTGCGCGAACTCGTCCCCGTCCCTGTCCCCGTCGTTCTCGTCCCCGTCCCCATCCCCGTCATCGTCGTCCTCGGTGATTTGCACGAACTCGTGGTGCTGGAAGAGCGAGACTGCGGGGGGCGCCGCCTGAGCCGAACGAGACCCGCGGCCGGGCACTGCCGTCGCCCTGCCGTGCACGACGAAAGGTTGTGGCCGCCACCAGCCCATGCGCCCCCGCGCCCCGGAGCAGCCGCCGCTGAGGTGCGCTGCGCACCCGTGAGCTCGCGCCAGATGCCCGTGCCTGATGCAGCCCGGGTCGGATCTCGGATGAGGAAGAGCCTAGAGAAGGATAGGGACAATGTGGTCATTTCGCCTTTCCTTTTTTATTTCAGATTTTTTAATTTATTTATTACATATCCATGTGACGGACATCCAAAATAGGGGCAAACGGATCATTCATTTCAAAATAGCAGAGGTAAAATCACAAAGTTGAAGAAACATGGGCAAAATCACAATTGGAGCAGGAGCACAATTTTCCCAATTTAAAAAGGCTACATAATAATATAACCAATTTTATAGGCCAGTGATGTGCATTTAGAGGAAAAAAAAGTAAAGCACTCAAATACATATTCTCTTTTGAGAAGAAAAAGAAAGAGAAGTGAAATCATTAATATCCGTATATATCAAAATAGTTCAAGTTTAACCAAGAATAGAGTGACTAGTACCAAATGAATTTACTATAAAAATATATTATAATTCACTAGTAATATTTATTTTATACCATAAAAGTTAATATGTAATCATAAAACTTTAATAAAACTTGAAAACATTTGATTGCTCCGAAAGCGGAGGGACGTACAACTTCGTAGTGAGATGAGCGCAGGTACGGTCGTGTCTTGTTCTCTTTCCATCCTTGGGCTCTATCCTTTGGCTGTGTGAGATCTCTTTTATGGGCCCTCTTTTTTTATGTTCAGCCCACTTATGTGTAACCTGTTTAAGGTATGTGTTTTCTTTCTTTTCTTTTGAACAATGTAAAAGTAACATCACGGTCAGATGTTACACAGTCTACCACAATATTGCCTATAATTTGGTGTGCAAAAATTTCAATCAAACATTTAAAAACCTTTTGGATTGATGCTTCCGTTCATATAAGAATTAGGTAGGTCAAAATGTGGTGGTAAACCAAAGCACGATATACACATAACAACTTTTTTTTGTCGACATGGAACATAACAAAGCACCTGGACCGGATGGTTTTCTAGTGTATTTTTATCAATTCTTTTGGGATGTGGTAAAACCAGACTTAATGAAACTCTTTGTTGAATTCCATACTGGGAGACTGCCTATTCATAGTTTAAACTTTAGAATTATCACTTTGCTATCAAAGATCGCTGATGCGGCAAGAATACAACAATATAGGCCAATCTGCTTGTTAAATGTGAGCTTTAAGATCTTTACGAAAGTATTGAATAATAGAATTTTGAAAGTGACAGATAAATTGATAGGACCATCACAAACGACCTTTATACCAGGTCGTTATATTATGGAAGGAGTTGTTATGTTGCATGAAACGATTCATGAGTTACATAGGAAAAGACAAGATGGGGTGATTCTGAAGTTAGACTTCGAAAAAGCATATGATAAGTTAAAGTGGCCTTTTATTCAACAGGTCCTCAGAATGAAAGGATTCTCACAAACTTGGTGTGATTGGATCTCAAAGATCATGTCTAGAGGGAGTGTTGCAATAAAGGTCAATGATAATATAGGTCATTATTTCCAAACAAGGAAGGGAGTGCAGCAAGGCGACCCGTTATCTCCTATCCTGTTTAATATAATGGTTGATATGTTGGCTGTTTTTATTTCACGGGCTAAAGAGGCTGGACAGGTCCAAGGGGTTGTCCCGCATTTGGTGGATGAGGGACTTTCAGTCCTTCAATACGCAGACGATACGGTCATTTTTATGGATAATGATAAAGAAAGAGCCAAAAATATAAAGCTTTTGCATCGTGCGTTTGAGCAATTGTCAGGACTCAAGATCAATTTCTATAAGAGTGAATTGTTCTGCTACGGAGCAGCCAAACAAATTCAAAGTGAATATGTACATATTTTCGGGTGTGACTTGGTTCTTTTCCGTTTAAATACTTGGGTATTCCTATGCATCGTAGAAAACTCATGAATAAGGACCGGAAACATGTCGAAGAGCATTTTCAAAAAAGGTTGAATTGTTGGAGAAGTAAAATGTTGTCGGTAAGAGGGAAACTCGTTTTGCTTAATTTTGTTTTAAGTAGTCTCCCCATGTTTATGCTTTCCTTCTTTGAGTTACCTAAAGGAGTTCTAAAAAAGTTCGAGTACTTCAGGTCACGGTTTTTCTGGCAGAGCGATAAACACAAGAAGAAATATAGATTGACTAAATGAGAGGTAGTTTGTACACCGAAAGATCAAGGCAGGTTGGGTGTCTTAAATTTAGATATTCAAAATAAATTTCTCCTAAGTAAATGGCTTTTAAAATTGCTAAATAGTGATGGGATTTGGCAACAATTGCATAGGAATAAATATCTAAAAACCAAGACTCTAACTCAGGTTCAATACATGCCTAGGGATTCTCAATTTTGGGCCGGTCTCATGAAGATCAAGGGAGAATTCCTTTCATTAGGAAAATATAAACTTGGTGATGGATCTCAAGTACGATTTTGGGAGGATGCGTGAATAAGACCACGTCCTTTAAAATTGCTCTTTCCTACTCTCTATAACATTGTTAGAAAAAAAATGTGTTTCGGTGAGAACAGTGTTGTCTACAACACCGTTAAATGTAACTTTTAGGAGGTCCCTGGTAGGTGTTAATTTACAAGCATGGCATGATGTGGTAGCTTTGGTTGCACATGTACAATTAACTGAAAGGACCTAATTGGCCTAGAGGGGGGTGAATAGGCCTTTTGCAAAACCTGAAACTCACAAACTCGAATTTGCGGAAGTTAAATACCAGACCAGAAGTTCCAGTGGTCTGGATCGGAAGTTCCGGTAAGGGGGACTAGAACTTCCGGTGCAGACCTTCATAACTTCTAGTGCCCTAAATGAGCTACGAAATCAAAGTGAATCGAGTTGGAATTTCAGATCCAAGTGTTACCGCACCCTTCTAGAGGTTGTTGATGAGTATGTTGAACTCCTCAAGGCTTGGCACCACACCAAACCGTAGATCGGGACCTCCCACCTAAGAAGATGGGGGTAGAGAGGAAGAACAACAAGAACACAAGAATAAAGGGTAGTCGATGCTACCGCCACAGCAAGACAAGCTATTTTTACCAAGGTTCGACAATCCCCACTAAGGAGTTCCTACTTCCTCGTTGTTGAGGTGATCATGGAGGTCCGACCACTAAGGTCTCCTACCTCAAGCAACCACGAAGGCTAGCTTGAGATTTTCACTAAGGATCAAAGAGTGATACAAACACTTCGGGGTGCCCTCGCAAATAAATCAATACGGGCAACCACGAAGAACGCCTAGCCGGCTAGAGTTCCAAGAACCCAAGAGAAACAAACACAAATCAAGCCAGTAAAACGAGGAATCCAAGTGCTCAAGTCGAAGATCGATGCTCCCGCTCTCAAATCTCACGTCCCTAGCTCAAACAATCGAAGATTGAAGCTTGTAGGCAAAGGGGGAGAGAGAGTGGGCGAGTCACAGCTTGAAGAGAGTTGGGAGAGCAGAAATAAATGTGCAAAGCTCGGGCAACGGTTAGAAATGAGGTGAGTAGCTTATATACTCGGGCTCGGATGAGCCACCAGAAGTTCTGGTGGAAGCCACCGGAACTTCCGGTCAAACGAGATCAGACCATTGGGCTTGTTCGTCAACTCGGGTCCACCGGAACTTCCGGTGCCAGGACCGGAACTTCCGGTCCGTATCGGAACCTCTGGATGGAACCCGGAACAATTCTCTCACACGCGAACGTGCACGCAAACTGCACCAACCGGAACTTCCGGACGGAGACCGGAACAAAAAAACTCGCACGCGGACGCGCGCGGGCGCCAGCGACCGGAACTTCCGGTGCAGCTCACCGGAACTTCCGGTCCCGCTCACCAGAACTTCCGGTCCAACTCTCCAGCCTACTAAGCTTCGACAAGAGCACTTTTTATCCCCATTTTGCCAACTAGATTTGTATCCCTCTCGATAGTGCGGCGTTGCCTATGACTCAAATTAAAATAAACGGTGTTGAAGCCCTTGAGTCGAAGCACCTTTTGTCCATCAAAATTTAGGGTGCTATTATTCACCAGATATTTTTTTCAATTGCATCAATGAACTAACACCTGTAAATTACACTTGATAAATATGTTAGTCCCTAATTTGATTGTCATTAATTATCCAAAACCCACATCGAGGGCGAATGCACTTACATTAACAAACCAGAGGGATCGCTTTGTATGGGGGTTATATCACAATGGATTGTTTTCAGTCAAATTCATGTATAGAACTTTATTAGGGACTGAAGCTATACCTTATAACACATTTATTTGGAAACTTAAACTACCTTTTAAAATCAAAGTTTTCTTATGGTATTTATATAAAGGAGTAATCTTGACAAAAGATAATTTAGCAAGACGACAATGGCAAGGAGATAGGAAGTGTTGTTTTTGTTCTACAGAGGAGTCCATACAACATTTATTCTTTGATTGTCATTTTGCTAAATTTGTGTGGCGAACGATTCAGGTTCCTTTAATTTAATACCCACGACTAGTATACACAATATGTTTACGGGCTGGTTACAAGGGTTTAACAGGGAACTAAAAGCCAAGCTTCTTGTGGGTGCGAGTGCAATGTGTTGGGTAATTTGGTTAACCCGGAATAAAGTGGTCTTTGATAAGATCACAGTACCATCTTATCTGCAGGTTATCTTCAAGGGACATACTGGATCAGATTCTGGTCCCTACTACAGAGGGAGGAGGATGACCAAAGGATGAAGATGGGATGCAGGCAGATTGAGACCACCATAATAGAAGTGTTTACAAGAAACAGGTGGAGATTCAGCAATAGAATTATAAGTTAAATGTTGCATTTGGAACTTTTAGCTTCTTCTGTTTTGCTTCGAAACTTTGTTTTTTAGATTGTGTGGACCTTTATGTGTTTGGTTGTAATAAGGAACAGATATATGCATTAATCGATGCAGAAGCTAGGATATTAATATATTCCTTTTTCTAAAAAACTTTTTGTACTCGCATAGAGGATTACAACGTCCATTGAGTATCTATAAGCATCGTTTAGCCCGTCTACACGGCTTAGGCATGGCATGCCAATGATGTGTGTTTGGTTCCAGTTCACATGGCATAGCACACGAAGAAACTGAAAGGCTAGGCGTTTCCAAATTGCTAGTCTAGCAAGAATTTCATTGGTTAACTAGCGACTCTTAAATAGTTAGTCTAGCACGGTGTCTCAAAAACAACTATCTCACCGTTCACATAACTCTCCACTACAATGTTTATTTTTTATTACTTTTATGCCTCGTCTGACTAGCTATTTGTAAATTGCCATTGCGGACGCCCATATCGAAGTGCTGATGAAGTCTTGACTTGGGGCCAAGAGAAGATCCAATTCTACTTGAAACGATCGAGACTTGGGGCAATAATTGGTGTCTATGTGAAGCTGCGTTACCAGGTGAGGTCCGTGCTTCCTCTTTTGCTATTGGCTTAGAGCAGAGCTGCATACGGTCCGTCCGTAGATGGTGTTTCTGCTTTTTGAACTTCCTCTGCCGCAAGTTCCAATTCCAACACGGGATCGATCCACTATCATCGAAGTGTCTGAGTGCGTATCCGAGTTTCTAGAGGCATCCCTTTATGAAAACACAAAGGACACATCTCTCAAGCATTGACCTATTCGGTGAAAAAGCAGTAAAATACAACTTGAAATACGAACCGCTACAATTGTGTAAATGATACTCCGTTCAAAAAAAAAACAATTATAGGATTCATGTCAATCAAATAAACTTAAGTTTAACCAAATTTCTCTAAATAAATCCATTATGAAAATACATTCCATAATTAATCTAATGATACCTATTTTATATTATAAATGTTAGTACTTTTGATATAATTTTGATTAAAATTCAAATCTTTTGACTCCTCGAAAAAACGAGAATTGTATTTTCTTTTTTACGGATGGAGTATGTTGTAGCTTCCCCCTTTAATGTGCTCCTTGGTTTAGATTCTATAGAACGTGGTACTACATATTGTAGACATGTATTACCTTCGTTCCTAAGTAAATCAATTCTAGAGTCATCTATAGTCAAACTATCTTAAGTTTAATCAACTTCGTAGAAAAAAATAACATCATTTATAACACCATATAAATATATTATAGAAGTATATTTTATGATGAATCTAGCGGTACTAATTTGGTATCATAAATGTTGGTGTTTTTCTACAATATTATTCAAACCTATGATTTAGGACAGCTCTAAAAGATTATTTATTTTGGACAAAGGGATTACAACAAAAGGATTAATGGCAAGAATGAAATGGCTTTTACTATTTATTAATTGGTTGCAGTAAAGCGAGCCATATCTATCCCTAATAATAAAAGACAAAATTTCAGGTTCTTTTTTTTCGTCTATCCATTTGTTTGGTCCGTCTCCCTTTAACTACCGTTTTTCTATCTAGACTCATATATAACCTGTGCTCATATAGGAATCATAATCCTAATCTTAATAGAAATCCTTCGTTCCCATACAGAATATGTTTATACTTTTCAATTTATAATCTATATAGCCAGAGTCACAATCCATTTTTCTTTCAATTCGAATCGGACAACAATAGCATGTTCGGTGCCATCAACGGTCTCACGTGGACACACAACTCTTTTTTTATGTCAAGTCCCAACCTAAGAATTTTTTTCTACCAAGATTTTTTCACTCCGGTATACTTGTATATATTTTTTCCTATTCCCGTCCGGATAGAGACAAAATTTTCTGCCCTTTTTTTAGTTTCGTTCAGCCTAATCCATATTCTTTTATCATATGTCCATGTCTAATTAGATTCGGTTGTTTCTTTCTGTTTCTTGTTTTTTCCCCATGTTGCTGCAACAGCAAGTAGAGGCTGAGTCCAGATACAACTCATACATTAAAGCGCGTGTAATCGAATCCCTTACGAAATCCAATAGGACAAATCCAATATGACAAAACAATAAGCCAATAAACTAATTAATAAATACAAATATGAATCATGCAATTTTTGAACCATCGGATTCCTCATCGTGGACTAGACTGAGGCACATGAGTAAAGAGAACCAAATAGATCAAGGCACAACAAGACTAGATAACCAAATCAAGGCAAACTGAAGCACCACGGAGTAGATCAATGAACAAAAGCACTGGGTCGAGGCCACCTCAAGAAATAAAAAAATGATTTTCCACAGCCGACGTCGGTGTTGCTGCCACGGACCAGCGTGGACGGCCTCGGCAGTGGCAGCGTCGGAGCGAAGGCCGCCGGGAAGGGCTGAGGGCACCGGCGACGATCACTAGGAGCGCAGGGGGACGCACTTGCCAGATCCAGGGCGGGTCCATCACGATGCTCACCAAGAGCGCAAGGATGATGGTGGAAGTGGAGGGAGAGGCGGTGGTGAGGAGCTCGAGCTACTATGTCAGGAGCGGCGATGGTTGGCGATAGCTTCGGATATAGAGAAGCGATTACAGCCGGTGGATGATTTTTTTTTATTTTGGAGTGGGACTCACACTACATCATTGGCTGGAACCACCAGATGAGGCCACGGGCTCTGGATCGTTCTTCCATGCAAGAATTCAAGGCTTAAAGGATAATACTGGTTCGTCTGATCTAATCTCGTTTCTCGCTTGGTTTTCAATTTTTTTTGTTTTGAATTTTTGTCGCTTGTTCTATTTCCGATTTTGGTTTTATGGCTGGTTGTTCGCTCCGCTGGGTTTTTGATCTATCTTTTTTCATCTATTATTACTCAGTCTGGTGGGTTTTTGTTTCATATAAACATGAAGAACTAATAATAGATACAACATTATGGGCCTTTAAACCTATTGGCTAAAACAAAGATTTACATCATATCATCTGATGTAGTGTTTTTCTTCTCAAAAAAATATCTAATGTAGTTTTGATTAGAAACAAAACATTTTTATTAAAATATGGATTAATCAATGGTCCAACTAATTATTTCGTGAACTGCAATCTTGTGTAGATTATTGTCTAATCAAGTCTAAACAAATGTATTTATGTAATTCCTGACGAGGGCTGCCGAAAATCAAGAGAGGTATCACGTCGTAATCATTGGCTGATAGACCGATCCTTGACACATTAACAAAAAAAGTTCATGGAGGTTGATATGATGTGTCAAAAAGCTACAAAGGTCGATATTGAGCCGTAGAAACACATGTATAGTATGAAAAAATTAAAGTTATGATATATTTATGGCTAAATATTTATGTGCTTTGCAATAGAAGGAAAAATCTATCAAGGTGTATTTTAATTGATACAGGTTTAATAGGATATTGTTATATTACTGTCAACATTAACTTATATTATAGATGTCATGGTCATCATAAAATAAATTATAGAAGGATAAAACATAAATAGACATGTATAATTCACATCAACGTTTTGTATGAATGTTTGATAGTTTTTTCTCTTGTTGGATCACACGGGCATTTTCTCCCATTGCATCGCACGGGCATATTTTGCTAGTCATGTTAAAAATTTTGATAATGCTGGGAACAGGCGTCCGTCCGTCCCAACGCTCCGTTGGTGGGCCGCGTTGTCAGCCCAATAAACCCCGCTCCTTCGTTTCTCAAAATTGCTCATCCATTCATTCCTATCTACTCGTTCCTATTGCTCCTATCCGCTCGCCTGCTGCCTTCGAGCACATTGCTCTGCTCATCTCATTCCTATCCAATCCGTTCGCTTCCTTGCCCCTCTTTTCTCTCTCTCTAATATGCTCTGTTGTGCGCATCCAATATAGAGCAGCGAGTACTGATGGTCTGCGACGTGCCGATGAGTCATAGCGTGGCGACACAGAGACAAGAACGCCCCAGCGGCATGCGGTCTGTGCAGAGGCGAACTCGCGTCGACGTAGAGGCAAGTGAGCCTCGGCGGCAATCGCTCGTGCACGACGACGCGAGGCCAGCGAGCAGCGCGGGCGACGGCGTGGAGGCAATAGATCCGCATAAAGGCGAGCTCGCGGCGGCGCGGAGGTAGGCAAGCCCCAACGGCAGCCGCTCGTGCGCGATGACAGTAGGCCAGCGAGCCGTTTCCGATGTGCAGCGCTCAGCTGTTGGGCCTGCCAGGCACGACGCGCTCGACGCTTGGCTTCTAGCGTTGCTCGGTGCAGCGTGCTGCTGCCCTCTCCCAGTCATGCAGTCGCTACCTCCCAGCCGCGTTGCGAGGCTGGTGCCTCCCTTCCACGTCATGTGTCCGATGTCACCCTTCCACGTCGTGCAACCACTGCCGCCTCCAAGCGCCGCTAGGCCGTTGCCTCCGGTGACCTCTACATGTCGACGAGCCTCCATTCTCTCGAGCAGCAAGTAGATGTTGCTATACGCTGAAAGCGCATGTTGCAAGTGTATATTTCAGATGTATGTTGCAAGTGCTTCATATGGTTTGTAAAAGTAGATCGGGATGTTACTTATGTTGTAAGAGTATGTTCCAAATGTTTTATCTGTTTTGTCTTATGTTGCAGCAAGTGTTTTCATGTTGCAAGTTGCAAGTGGTTCATGTGGATGTTGCATATGTTGCAGTTGTTATACACGTATGTTGTAAGTGCATTGTTCCAATGTTTCAGATGCTTCATACGTATATTGCACATATTTTATCTGGGTGTTGCATATGTTTCACGTATATCTTTGGAAGTGTTTCATTTGGATGTTGCATATGTTTCACACATATGTTGCAAGTGTTTTGTCTGGACGTGGCATATGTTTTGCAATGGCTACACACGTGTTTCTCTAGTGTTTCATACGTATATTGCAAGTGTTTCAATTGATTCGGATGTATGTTACAAGTGTTTCATCTAGATGTTGCAAAAGTAGATCTAGTGTTACACATATTGTAGTGAGATCCATATGTAGCAGCCACCTGTTGCAGCTGCTAGGCCCGCCTACATGCGCATAGGTGTGGAGGGCGTGCCACGGTACGGGCGTAGGACACGATGCGGCATAGGCCACACTTCAGGGCGCAAGACACGGAGCAGCACGGGCCTCCACGTGAAACGATCGCAGCAAGTGCGGACGTCCAGATGCTAGCCTCGTCTAGACATCGGAGCGCTAGCCATACCTTAAAAATTCGGCCCGCACTACATCGTACTGTATGGGTAATTGGCTGTGGGCTGCCGCCGCATCGATGAGGTACCACAGACCACAGGTAGTGACAGGACAGGGGGAATCAAACGCTAATAATTTCCTCGTGTCTGTCAGCTGCATACCATACTGCCATGCTGAATTCGGATCCGTCTTGCCTTCTCTATTTCCCTATAAAGTAAAATAATTGTATGTGTATCTCACCCAAATAGGCAACCATTGATATGCTAGTCTTTGTTTGGGTACTCCGTACTCAGAACGATGAGCAGCCAAACCCTATCTTCCTTGTCTTGTGTAATGTAACGCGTGCACTACAGCAGATCGCGATTTATTGTGACACGATCACTTGCTATATAGGTGCAGCACAGCAGAACGCGTGCGGCGCCGGTCAAACGCGACCTGCGCGAAATACTGCCGATCTCGAGGTAATCAAATTTGCTGCCGTGCCGAAGATAGAAACAGCTCAATCAAAACGGATGGATGGATCCATCGTGCGTGCCAACTCTTGTGTGCACGCGATTTTCCAGCCCTGGATCCAGCAGGGCGGGACGTTAAAGCCGGCTGCCGCGCCGATCCGATCTACTACTACTATAACTGCGAGAAAGTGTCCAACCCGCGCATCCATCGATCCAATCCGCGGGGCTGGCCGCTGCCCCGCGCGCAGGGGTAGCAGCAGGGCCAGGGGCCAGGGGCGCCGCCCGTAGCCGCCGCTCCTCTTCAAGGCGTCCCAAGACGCGGCCACGAGTCCCTCCCACTCCCGGCTCCCATACCGCCTCGCCCCTATAACTCTGGACGTCTCAAGCCCACCACACCGACCACAAAGACGAGGGCGACTTCGCCTCACCACGCGCGGGCGCCGTGCATGGCCGCGACGGCATGCGCCTACGGCTACCAGGGGGCCCGGCCGGCGCAGGTTCTGCCGCCGGACACGTTCACCCACGTCGATGGCGCCGTCGAGCAGGCAGAACCGACGCCGGCGCCTCCGCCACCCCCACTGCCACGACCGTCCAAGGTGCCCCCGTCGTCCTTCCTGTCGCACCACCTCGACATCTGCACCGAGGGCCTCGGCTCCGAGAGCTCCGGCGACATCGATCTCAGCGACCTCACCGACGACGTCAGCAACGACGGCGTCGGCGCCGACGTCGGGCATGCAGCACTGCCGTGCAAGTGGCAGCATCGTGACGGAGGAGGTGATGGAGAGCCGGGGAGGGTGATGAGGAGCGCCAGGCCAGCGTTCCCGCCGCCGATCTCGCTGATCGGGGCTGGCGGGAAGCCGTGGCTCTACCTCCGGCCACAGCGGGAAGACGGCCGGCTCGTGCTGCGGGAGGTGAGGATACCGTCACGGGAGCTGCTCCAGGCGCGCCGGGAGGACGGCCGGTTCCAGCTCCAGTACGCCCAGCCACAACCGGACGACGAAGAGGACAAATGCCAGGAGGCCCAGGGCCAACAAGATCCAGCAGATGCAATGGCGCCGGAGAAATCGCAACAGCAGGGTAACGAGAAAGAGTAGTTCAGGGTTTTAGATTTTGGCTCCGACCAATTCCACACGCCTAGTCTTGTTTTTGCCCCCTTGCAGAGAGATGTAAATATAGCGGAATTTATGTTCACTGTCCATTGCTAGGGTTTTGCAATGAGCTAGTGAAGCAGTTCAATGACTTTATAAGTGGCAGGGGTCAACAAAGGAAAAACACTCTTGTCCAGAACCTTGATCAAGTACAAAAAAACGAACCTTAACCAAGTACAAAACCCAATAAGCTACTATTTGCGTGGCACTTGTACCCTACCAGAAACCTGGCATTACATTTTTCTGCTGCAGAGCACTTTGGGGTCTCTATACGTCAGAGTTCACAAGAATCCTGACCCTTGTTGATGGAAAAGGTACAGGTCACATGCCAAAGTTAGTTGATGGTTGACAGTTAAAGCCATCACGAATGGCATTTGGAATCAAATATGCTGATTCTGCACCTTCTGCCAAGTATGACCCTCCTACTTTGATAGACTAATGCTACCATAAATCAAAGTATAATAACAAGGAATCATTGATGCAATTATGAATTGGAGCTCTGAATTTTTCTCTGCCATAGAATTACATTGCATGAAAAGGATATATTCTGCTGACTATGAAATGGTTAAATATCACAAAGTACCCAGATGGCTTGTACAAATGCAGGCAAAGCATCGTTGGACAGGGAAAGGAAGGAGAAAATCTACCATTGATGTGGTGGCAGCACTCGTGGAGCCTGCCTGTGCCTTCCCATTACTGTGGAGCCCCGAGCCCGTATCCTTTTCAAGGATAGATAACCACACACGAGATTGGAGCTTATGATTAATTCTCGCCATCCAACGTCAATAGCACTTTGTATAATTCAGGGCGCCGGTCCCTGAATATCCCCCAACCATGCCTAGTCGACTTGATCTCATCCAAGTCAAACTCTGCCACCAGCACTTCCTCATCTTTGTCGTTAGCAAGCTTCACTATTTCTCCAGTTGGTCCTGCAGAGAAACACATATTTTCAATTGAAGTCATGTTTTTGACTTTTAACCCTTCTATCTACCAGCATAAAGATATACACAAGCTAGATTACCTGCAATGAAAGAATTCCCGTAGAAGGTTATCGTGCTCTTGCCATGCTCAGTCTCAACAGTTTCTCTGCCAATCCGGTTGGAAGCAACAAGAGGGACCTGGATAATTCAAGCTGAAATCATAACGTGACCAGAGAAGTGGCTGCTTCACCAGTATCACTTAAGAGGAATAACAAAGGAAGAAACATCTTTGTGGCTACTCAATGAAGGTCATAGTGCATCATGAACTTATACAAAACAACAAACAGTACCAAGTTGGCACCAGCATGGCCTTGCATAACTCGTTTCCAATGTTCACGGGAATCCAGGTTACCATCCTGGGGTTCAGATCCAATCGCAGTGGGATAAAACAGTATTTCAGCCCCCTGAAGTGCCATTGCTCTTGCACACTATGGAAACCACTGATCCCAGCAGATTCCTACAAGGTCAAGAATGATGGCATTAGTTATAATTGATATTATGTTGCATGAATTACTTTAGTGCTACTTTACTTAAACTAAATAGAGCCTATATCACTGCAGAACATAAATAACTTACCAACACCAATCGTGGCATACTTGGTTTTGAAAGCCTGCATCAATAGCAGTAAATGCATTTAAGTGAACCTTTGCTGATATCAAGGACAGTTAAAGTCACATCGTATGCATCTATATTTTTTGGAGGCTTTTACCTGTGTGCCATTAAGAAAGTTTGCAATTACACACAAGCCATTAAAAAAGTTGAGCTCCCACAAGTGCCATCGTGCTGAACTTCTTTGCTCTCCAAGCCATTCCGTCCGCTTTTCTATCTAACGGTGTCAAACAGATAGGTGAAATGACCATTTTACCCTACAGTGGGGTCCATTTGTCAGGCACCCAAATTCTCTCTTTCTCTTCTCTTTCCTATGCACACAAAGGGCCGAGGGAGCTCTGCCGGGCTCTCCGCCCTCGTTGCCGTCCCGAGTGCTCGAGGTGGTGCGGCTGTAGGCTTGAATGCCGGCCGGTGCGCCCGGCCTTGAGCAGCGCCTGCACGAGAAGGCATCGCGCTGTTGACCCCGGCGACATCGTGCCGCTGCCAACGCCGTTGCTGAAGCGCATGTTCACTGGCACCGGCAGCGTGCCTCGCCATGGCCATGCTGCAGCCGGTGGACATGGCCGTCAAGGCCAACGAGATCCTGGCACGGTTCGGGCCCATCGCGCCCAAGCCCACATTGGCGGCCGCAGCCGCGGCGGCGTCGCTCGTGGTGCAGACCGCGTCCGAGGGCGTCGTGGCCGCGAACCCGCCGACGAGTGCGGGTGCCGAGGACCTCGCGAAGGTGGCGGCGGAGGGGAGGGACGTCCCCGTGGAGCGCGACCTGCTGCGGAAGCTGCTGGAGCCCAAGGTCATCTCGCCCGGCATCCTCGGCATGTCCCAGCTGCTTGATGTGCGCCATCCATGCGATCGTGTACAAGTTCGCATATCAGAGTTCGCATAGCAAAAAGGGCATCAGGCAAGAAACAGTATTGGTTAACTCATGCGAACATGAACACGAAGCACGGAGCTGCACGTCATGGCGGCCATCTTGCCCCGGAACACGGCGTCGCTGATGCTGTGCAGCAATAGGAACCCCCATGCGTACATGCAGGAGTTGCGCGGCACCCGCACGTGTCGACGCGCGCGGCCAGTGCCCAGAGCCTGGCGAGCTCGCCCGCGCACCACGGACGCAGCCTCCCCCCGTGCCCCGGCCTCCTCTACTGCGGCGAGCATGCTGCCGACGAACAGTTCCCGATTAAGCCGTTCGTGTGCTTGCATATTTTTCCCAGAGCCACGGGCCATGGTACAACGTGGAGACTGGGCGCGCGATCGTCTCCCGCACGAGGACGCCGCCACCGTCGTCCCCATGGCCGGAGCAGAGCTCGTCCGTGCCGCTTGGGGTGGCTGGGGTGGAGAGGGCGCCGGCTGTGGCGGCAGATGGCGAGCGCCGAGCGCGCCGATGCTGTGCGTGAGGTCGGCGATGGGGTGGTGGGTGATGGGGTCGATCCCGCGCTGCCTCAGCTTCTTGCACAACTGTTGGCGCGGGCGCAGGCGACCTCCGCCCAGCCGCCGCAGGTGCGTGCGCGGGGGGCAGCTCCGCCCCGTCCACCGTACGGGCGCAAGCGAGCTCCGCCCCGTCCACTGCGAGCGTGCGCAGGGGGGAGCTCCGCCCCAACCGCCACGTGTGCGCGTGGAGGGCAGCTCCGCCCCGGCCGCCGCGGGTGCGCGTGGAGGGCAGCTCCGCCCCGGCCGCCGCGGGTGCACGTGCGGGGGAGCTCTGCCGGCCGCCATGAGCGCGAGAGCAGGCGAGCGAGCTCCGCCCCGGTGCGGGCATGGGCGAGCGAGCTCTAGCCCGGCGTCGGCGCGGCGCGAGGCTGGCGCGTGGCGAGAAGGTGGAACCGGCTCGCTATCAGCTTGGCCCCACTTGGCAGAGAGAGAAAGAAGCAAGAGGATAGGACTAGAGAAGGGTATTTTGGACGTTTACATTGACCGGGCCCACATGTAAGGGCTGCCAAACGGTGAAAAACAAACAGAACACAGACCGAATGGCTTGGAGAGCAAAGAAGTTCAGCACGATGGCACTCGTGGGAGCTCAACTTTTTTAATGGCTTGTGCGTAATTGCAAACTTTCTTAATGGCACACAGGTAAAAGCCTCTATTTTTTGTCAGGAATATACAAAAAGTTAGAGAATAGGAATCACCTTAAAGCCAGTGTCACCTGGGTTGAAATAAAACTTCTCTTGATAACCTGACAAACAGAAGCAGCTTTTTAGATGAGATAACCCAATCTATAGCAGAACAGGAAAAGACTATTGACCTTACCTGGTCCATCTGGAATGTGTGATTTGCGATAGAGTCCAAGGTCAGTGCCATCAGCATCGATAATGGCCACCGAATTATAATGTGCATTGTTTGCTTCTTCGAAAAAACTGACAGGTATGACAACTTCCAACTCCTTTGCAAGCTGTTGCATCCTATGGACCATGAGGGGCAAGGCTGCACATGTAAATGCCAAAGAAATAGAATACATGCATTTATTGACTGCTCACATGAACAAGCAGGTCTACCTTATAATAGTTGGATTGCCTTTGTAAGGCTTAGCGCGCCTAAAGAAATCCAGCCTTTGAGCTTGACAGAAATAGTGCCCCTCAAACAGTTCCTAGGACATTTAAGAAAAAACAGAGAGAGATAGAATGAAAAATTTAAGGAATACGGAAATGAGAATATCTGTCCAACCTACTATGCCCTTTCTGTTTTCAGTTTTAAAAAGAAGCATTGCAGTTAAAATTTTGATGATCCATAGCTACCATACAAATTTACCTGAATGAGTACAATCTTTGCACCTTTCTTGTGTGCTTCCCTAATCAACCTGTAAAACAAGCAATCAGTCCCTAAGCTTTCATGGTTTTTCAGCGATGTAATTTAAACCTGGGTGCATGTGGGTGTGTGCTGGGTGCTGTACATCATACTTTCTTCTTTAATGCAATGACATGTAGCTCTTCAGCGCTTTTGAGCAAAAAAAGAAAAGAAAAAACAGAGTGATAGCTAAAACTGAAAAGCATGTATTCCCTGTCATTTTAGGTAAAATGATTCCAATCGTGGATGTCTAAATTTCCTAGAGTAGTCAGAATATATTTCTAATTCTAAATCTTGTAAAAGTAAGTTCTAAAACTGTTGAATTTTGAACACACAAGAGGATGTAATAGTTACCAAAAAAAAAGTTCTAAAACTTGTGGCTGTCTGGCTGACGGACTGTCCAGCTGAGAATGGTAGTGAGAGTAAATGAAAGACACATCGACACTAATGGTGAGTACTAGATCAAACGAAATAATAAAAAATTAAAAATTTAGAATATCCACCAAGCTCATAACTATAGAATAGCTTTGCAACACACCAATATACTCAAGTAAAGCTATGACTTCAAATATGCTACATGTATGGAAATGAAGTAGCCAATAAGAGTAACAGAAAGTGAAACAGAGTAAGTTCAAGAAATTCCATTCAGCAAGACAAACCATACTGTTGTTATGATGTACCAACATGAGGTGCAAGAGAATTGCAAATGAAGTGAAGACGAGACAAATTTTGGAATTCTGAGTTTTCTTGTTTCACTAAAAATATATAATCAAAACAAAGTATAGCACAATGTAACTGTAGCATCCAACCAGGTTTTTCCTTTTTTGGAACAGCACTGTAACTATTGGAAAATACAATCCTGGCAACGTAGCATCATAGAAAAGTGGCAGAAGAGTTAACACTGCAACGGGTGGAAAACTGACTCATTAAGCATATCGTTGCTAATTCACCAAGACTGTGCTTCGGTTTTACCACAGCAGCTAGAGGTTAGAACAGCACCAGTGGCTCGAAACAACATGGCTAAAATGTAGATAGAGGAACCAA
The DNA here is from genome assembly GCA_038087645.1 of Saccharum hybrid cultivar R570. Classification (NCBI taxonomy): domain Eukaryota; kingdom Viridiplantae; phylum Streptophyta; class Magnoliopsida; order Poales; family Poaceae; genus Saccharum; species Saccharum hybrid cultivar. Next base: position 2,621,308 of record JAQSUU010000190.1, on the reverse strand, counting down.
GTCTGCAGTAATTTGACGTGTTTTTGCGGTGGCCACCATACAAATACAGAAACAGACTTTCACTTTACTGTACTAGAATATAGCAGATCTTGTATCATAAGTAACCAAATCCCAACAGCTGAACAAACAGAAACATATCATTTAACTTGTTATTGGGATTCCCCAAGAAGGCATCAGAAATGCATAAATGAGGATAAAGTAGCTGATACAAATGGTTATGTAAGATTGTATTGAAGGATTAATACATAAATGCATATTTTTATTGTATTAACCAAAAGCAGTACTAGGTACATAACCGAATCCAAACACCAAAGCAGATGCCTCAATAATTCACTGCAAGAATAAAGTAGCTGACAGGACAAAGAATGGAGTTGAGAATAAAGTAGCTGACAGTATTGTCCAATCCAAGGCAGAATTTGTACTCTTAAGGAGTCCAAATTAAAGTTTTCTTTGAGGTGATTTTGCACTCTTAAGGAATCCAAATTACATTTAGAAGATACTACAGGAGACCAGACTTGATTACTTGTATAGATTACTACTGAATTTGTTTCAGGATAGATACTTGATGGTAAAATAAAGGCTACAAAGTCAATCAGAGGAACTACTTGTGGCACCGTTACTGAAAGCAAACTCGTGCGTGCAAATCAAGTACTAGGGGTGCGCAGCGAATGCAGATTTCAGTATAAATCATCACGAATCAACCCCTTGTTAGCAGCAACCGCTGACACCAGGACCACGTGCTACCGAGCAGGATAAGAGGTAGACATCACAACTCCAGCAAACTTCATCAACGTCTGCGAGACCGCGACTAGACTAAACGCACCTACGATTTTGGCTCCTTGGAGGAGGGAATCAGGGGCGGGGTAAAACTAGGGATGTAGGCGGGCGCGCGGGCGGGCGGGCAATAGCATACCTCTCGGCGGTGGCGACGTTCTCCGCCTCGACGTCGGTGCAGGCGAACTGCACGGCGGCGACCGCCACCTTCCTCCCCGCGGCCGCAGCCATCCTCCTCCCCTCCGCGCGCCTTCCCACTTCACCTACCCCTCACCTCCCTTCCTTGGGACTTTGGCGGCCGCCGCTGCTGCTGCCGCTGTGGTTTCAAGCAGAGAAATAAACCGTCAGTTAGGGCCGGTTTGTATAAAAAAATTTTGCAAAACGGCATTGTAGCTCTTTTCGTTGTTATTTGGCAAATATTGTCCAATCATGGTCTAATTAGGCTTAAAAGATTCGTCTCGTCCATTTCATCTAAACTGTGTAATTAATTTTATTTTTTTATCTATATTTAATGTTTCATGCATGTGTCCAAAGATTCGATGTGACGGGGAATCTGAAAAATTTTGCAAAATTTTCTGGGAACTAAACAGGACCTTATTAAGACTACCGCACTCATGACCTCTATATTCATCCTCTATACGTCCTAGTTAGCAAGATTCTCTCTTCTATACTCAATTCTCCCGCACTCATCCATCCTCTATATCATCCTCTATCCACTCTATCCACTGTGGGACCCACTTGTCACTTTATCTAAATATATCCATGTGTGATCTAGTTTTGAAGGATTTATTGAGATGAATTTAATGGTGCAATCGAAATTTAATTTGGATTTTTGGTTTGTGAGTTATAGTATTTTTTTCTTTGTTTAGCTAGTAAGGTCACCACTATTGAGTATAGAGTAAACACAATGTCACTCTAAATATAGAGTGAGAGAAAGAATAGAGTATCGTTTTAGAGTACCGAGAGTATCGTTTTAGAGTAGTGTAAGGAGATGCCGAGGCGACCTGGGGCCTACCGTCGTTGACTTGTCTTGGTTCTTCTTTCATGTGGGCCGCGAGCAGATGCCGAGGCGACCCATGCCACGATCTCCGACCTGCCCACGGTCGGTCCAACTTTGATGGGCTTTGTTGGGCCAGTGGAGCATTAGTGAGCCCAAGGCCCACCGTAGGAAGGAACACACCAGGAGTGAAAACCGGAAAAGAATCAGAAACTGGATTACTGCTGGAGAGATATTGGAATACAAGTATAGACTGTTGTAGTGCTGTGTTCCAGCCGCGGTTTCACAAAACCGTGTTCGCTCTCCGGCTCATCCTTATCGGCTTATCCTGACTCACGTGAGAATCTGGCAGGTTCGGACTTCGGAGCATCGGCATGACCCTCCTATATTATAGACTAATAGTAGAGATAAAGATAAGGCGGAGGCGGCGTGTACTAGAAATAGTCGACGCGAACCGGCCGATCCAGATCCGCGCGTCACCGGCAACGTGTCGACGTGGTCGTCTGTGTTCCTGGGGAGGAAGCAAACTCTGCTTGATTGCGGCTCGCGGGACAAGAAGAGGATACCGTGGGTGCGGAACCGGGGATGGCTACAAGAAGAGCCGCGGCCAGCGTTACCGCTCAGCCTGCGTGGGCAGCCGTCGCGGAGGCCGTGGCGAGGAGGATGGACGCCTCGGGCGGCGGCGCCCGCGTGTCGCGCTACTTCAGCGACAAGGCCTCCGGCAGGGTGCTCAGCGAGGAGGAGCGCGCCGCCGAGAACGTCTACGTACAGGTACGGTGGTGATCGGTTGCCTACTGGTGCCTGCCTGACTCACTGACAGATTAATTGAGCAGCGGTGTGATCGAGTGCGATGGTTTCGAATTTAATTCTGCTAACTGACTTGAGTTGGGGATTGATCTGAGTACGCAGAAGATGGAGCGGGAGAAGCTGGAAAAGCTGAGGAGGAAGGAGGACAAGGCCAAGGCCGAGGCCGCCAAGAGGGCCGCCGCCGCCGCCAGAGGCGACAAGAAGGTAAATAACAGTATCCTCCATTCTCGTCTCTCCGTCTCGGATGAGGAAAAAAACCCTACAATTTGAGTGGGTTTTTTTTTTTCACTCCGCCGCCTGCTGGAGCAGTAGTGCAGTAGGCCTTAAAACTTCCATAGAATCTTTTGAGACTTCTCCAATGATTTTATTTGGAAGAGAGTTTTCTCATTTCACTGGAGATGCTCTAAACGTCGGATCTATCTTACTACCCACTTTGATTATGGTTTCTGTCAAGAATGTTCGCTGGATTCTGATATTCGTGTTGATCATTCATGTACGTGTCCTTCACTCCTTGTTGGGTTGTTTGCAGAAGGGTGAGGAGGCTCATCCGAGCTGATCGCCAAATCAGATCGATGCTCCTGTGAGTTGTGATGGTGTGGATACTGCTGATGACAAGTACATGCAAATAGACTCCTCTCTTTGCACTGTTGTACTCTGCATTGAGAGGAACGTTTCACGTTTGCTCTCTTTACTACTCTGCTCGTCGTGTGTAATCCCTGTCACTGTTCTGAACTAGGTTTGTAGCGACGGTTTTGTCTTGTCGGTGCAAATGGAGGCGCCCTTGAGCCTCTTCTATGTACATAGTTTGTCAATAATAATGAATAAATGTAGTCCCCTCGTCAAAAGAAGTCCTAAAATACGTGCATATCTCGCTTTTGTACGAGTCAATTTTTTTTAAGTTTGGGGTTGTTTAGTTGGTGAAAAAGTTTGGGTTCGGCTACTGTAGCACTTTTCGTTTTATTTGGCAATTTGTGTCCAATCATAGACTAATTAGGCTCAAAAGATTTGTCTCGTGATTTACAACTAAACTGTGTAATTAGTTTTTTCTTTCGTCTACATTTAGTACTCCATGCATGTGTCGCAAGATTCGATGTGACGGATACTGTGTAAACTTTTTTGGGTTGCATGGGCAACTAAACAGGCTCTTTGATCAATTGTATAGAAAATAGTATTAATATTTATATTTCAAATACGTTTATTAAACCATATAGCGTTAGGTTTTGTGTTGGTGTGACTACGAGTTTTATCCAAATAAAACTTTCTTTATCTCGCTCTTGATAATTAATTCTGTCAAGTTATCAAATATGTTGATGTCTCACGGTATTAAATGTGAATTATACTCCCACTAAGATTGACATTCCCCGGTTGCCTCCGGTCCGAATTTTGCGTTGCATTCAGTTGATTATTCGTTTTCATTGCTTTTCTGCACGGTCCGGCTCGGTCAAATTCTTTTCTTCGAACTGTTTAGCTCCCGCCCCGTCCGCTTAGTGATTCTTGTGACTGATTTTTCCCATCCGTTCCTCGATTGAGGTTTAGCGTCCGTTTGACAGAGCTGTACTTCCTGATTCCTGATTCTTTAGATGTGCTCTCTGATTCTCTGGCGAGGTGATTCTGAGGCTGAAAATGATTCTCTTCGATTATTTGGCATAAACTCTTAAAATCTTTGTGGAGAATCATTTCACAGAATCAGGAGAAGCTATTTTTCAGCTCTCGGTCTCTTAGTTTATTTCAGAGAATTATTTTATAAAATCAGCAGAGAATTACTTTACTTTAAAAAAAACAGTTTGGCAGCTGTGAAGTAATTCTCTTCGAGAATCCGCTTCATAGAGCACTCCAAATGCACCCTTAACTTTCAGAGGGAAAAAAACACGTCCTCGAATGCAGTCCACTTGGTACTCTGCGAGGAAACTCCAGAATCACAGGCTACTCAGGCACAAAAGTTCGAGATTAAACAAAATATCAATCAGCAGTCTGGACCCATAAAGAAATGTATAGCAAGGGTAGCTAGAGACTTGACAAATAATGTGGAGGCAGAGTAGCAGAGGGTCATGAGAAAGTTCAAATCCAAATTGAACTCCTAGCGAAGATGCATGTACAGGAAAGGCACGAGCTACTCCGATCCGACCGGCCGTGAACTGACAAAAATACGGCGCTTCTAGCGTCCGGATGCACGCCCGGATGTATGGGGCCGTCCGTCCCCCCACGAGAAAAAAAGACCTCCGCTCCGCCCGTAACGTGCGTGGGATCCGCCCCATCGCCGACATCGCCCACCGTAGCATCTCCGCACGCCCGCCAGCTCGTTCTCCAGATCCCCCAGCTTGCACGGGTCCGTCCATCGCCATCCTCGTCCGCCGTAGCACCTCCGCACGCCCGCTAGCTCGTTCTCCAGATCCCACCCCCCCAACTTGCACAGGGTCCACCCACCGGCGACCTCGCCCAACTCCCCAGCACCTCCGCACAGCCGCCATCTCGTTCTCCAGAGGCCACCCCCTTCCCTTGTCGCTGCAACGGTAGGTGAAGAAACTGAAACAACAAAGCAACACTAGTGAAACATCAACTGAATATTTATTGCAACAAAGAAAATTGCTTGTTGAAACATCAAATCAGAGCAAGTGCAACAAACATAAGAAAGCTACTGAAACTTCCAAAAAATAGTAATACATACATGTTGAAACAAAGGGACTTACTCGTTGAAACAACAAATCAAAATAACTGAAACAAACATAACAAAACTACTGCAACATCCGGAAAAGTGCTAATGCATACTTGTACAACATCAACCCAAAAGCTACTGCAACAAACTGCAATGCAAGAATGAAACAACAGCAAAAAAAACTAGTGAAACAAAAAGAAGAAAGAGCATGTGCAACAGCAAAAAGACACTACAACAACAACATAAACAGCCTGGTGCAACAAAAAAATCGCCACAAACCCTAGCCCCACCGCTGCATCTCAGATCCAGTGGAGGAGTGAAGGAGCAGGAGGAGGAAGGCCAGATCCAGAGGAGGAGGAGGGAGGAGACCTCAGATCCAGAGGAGAATGGGGGAGGAGGAGGGGATGGCTGCAACATCAGAGAATCGTGTAAAAGCATTTTCACATCATCTGTTGCGTGTAGATCTGAATCGCCATCAACCCTAGCCACCATCAAAACCATAGATCCAGAGAGGGGAGAGAGGAGGAGGAAGAGGAAGAGGAGGAGGAGGGAACAGATCGAGAACCAGAGGGGGAGGAGTGGTGCCTTAGATCTATATCCCTCCCTCCCTACCTCATTGGAGTCCATGGAGCTAGCGGCGCGTGAGGGCGAGAGCACCAAGGAGGAAGGGGGAGGTGCATGGGCTGACCGGCGGATGCTGCCGCCGTCACCCCCAACTCCGATGGCGAGGAGGGCGTGCATGTCGCAGCGGTGGGGAGGAAGAGGGGGAAGGAGGGGAGGGGAGGGGAGGGAGGAAGGGAGGGGGAGGGGAGGGAGGAGGGGAGGCTCGCCGCCGTCGTAGCACCAGATGCGCGCGGGGGGAGGAGCGCGCCAGTGCGGCGTTGGAGGAGCGCGCACGGGGGGAGCGACGGAGACAAAGAAGAGAGAGAAGCGCGAAATGGATAATGCGGGGAGGAGACGAGCGAGTCTGCGAGTGGAGACGAGGAGGAGGCGAGCGAGTGAAGACGGGGCGTCCGGTGCGGGTCGGACGCCCTGTATGTATCATTGCCGAAACCCAAATCTAATAACCAGAAGAAAAAAAAAGATCCATGTGGCCGACAGTACGTGGCCAGGCACACCTACACGAGCGACCGATCCCATACCCCGTGGCGCCCCTTGGCGACTCTACTGGGCTTCGCTCGCCCTCGGCCTCCTGTCGCGGCGACCCTTCCAGCAGCAGCTGCAGAACATGACGTCGGCCACCAGCCACGCCCACCACCGGCGCCCACCGCCACCACTAATGATGCCCTCAGCCGCGGTCCTCGGCTGCGACCGGACGCCTCCGAGGCAGGACACCTTGGGCGACCCAGGCTCCGCCTGATGACGATGGCCCGCGGCCTCCCCGGACGCGAATACCCTCGCGCCACCGCCAAGCCCAAGCTGAAGCTGGCACGGGGAGCGGCGCCTGCCGCCATGGTCGCGCGCGGCCGGCAGGCCGCCGATGACCACGGCCACCGCCCTCGGCGCCGCCGGTGCGGACAGCGAGCTCCTCGCGGCGCTCCTGCGCGCGGCGCACGACTTGGGGTTGGCGGCGGCGCCCTTGGTGGAGTCGTCCCGCTCCAGCACAGCCGCCGCCGCCGCCACGGCGCCGACGACGTCGCTCCAGTCGATGTCCTCGCCGATCCGCAGCCGGAGAGACTCCGCGGGGGCGTACGGGTCGCAGTCGGAGTATGACGGCGCGGTTTCGCAGCCGCACGACGCCTCCAGCTCCGCGCCGCCATCGTCGTGCGAGACGAGGGAGCCGACGTCGAGCGGTGGCATCTCGCAGTCGCAGCTCAATGTGGTTGGCTTGACTGCCTGCGCGTGCGCAGTGGGTGCAAGAAAGAAGCAGTGGAAAGGAGACGCAGGCAAGCACGGCTGGTACGTGTTTGGTTTTGAAGAGCGAGGCCGTGGCGAGGGGTACCTTGACTCCTTGAGCCTGCAGCCCTGCACTGCAGAGGAGGCGCCAATGGTTTGGGAGGTGGAGATTTGAAAAGTTGATCGACACGACAGCGGTGGGTGGGGGCGGCTTAGCTTAATCCAGGGCGGTTGGCTGGTCGCTTAATTTGGAAGCTAATGGTGTAGGTTTAGTTTGGTTTGGATTGTGCTCCCGAGACCCGAGACCTCTGCCGTGTGCTCTTGCGCCTGTCTTGTCTGAGATTAAGCTAATCGAGTTTGGTTAATTCAGCTGCTGCACCTGCTCAAGCTGCAAGTCAATGCAGGTTGGTACTTTGATAAGGCTAGATAACGAGCTAGCTCGGCTCGTTATGGCTCGTTAGGATAACGAGCTAGCTCGGCTCGGCTCGTTATCTTAACGAGCTAGAAAACCAGCTCGGCTCGGCTCGTTAAAAGCTCGAGCTGGCTCGTTAGGCTCGCGAGCCAATTATAAAAAAAATTTACAAAATTTAATATTTGCATTTATTAAAAGCTTAAAAATAGTAATAATACAAAAATAATATATCCAATAGCTTTAAATTGAATAAAATATTCGTATGAGCTAACATATCAACCATTTGCAGAGTGCAAGACATGAAGTAATACAAACATAATATAAGTTATGATGACTTTTTCCCTAAAACTATGGCTCGTTTGGCTCGCGAGCTGCTCGCGAGCTAGCTCAAATTAACTCGTTATAGCTAACGAGCTAAAATCTTATCTCGGCTCGGCTCGTTATGGTAACGAGCCGAGCCGAGCTAGCCACGAGCCGAACGAGCTAAGGAGCTTCGAGTTTTTTTTGTCCAGCCTTATACTTTGTCTATGCATGGTCATGGAACGGGTCCTGGGCTTGCGGAAGGAGGGACTGCTTGGTGCTTGGCGCCACCGGGCAGAGTAGGAAGCTTCTATGCGCCGTTTCGATTCGAGTGATTTGTTTTCTTTTCTTTTCTTTTCTTTTCAATCGGTCTGGTGCTTCGTGCTCGAGGAGTAGTAGTAGGAGTACGTTCTCCTTTTGCACAAATGACGATCTCCACTCATCTAGTTCCAAAAAAAAATTTAAGATTCTCTGTCACATTGAATGTTTAAACACATGTATAGAGTATTAAATGTAGACGAAAAAAAACCTAATTACACAGTTTGGTAGAAAAATCACGAGACGAATTTTTTAAACCTAATTAATTAATGATTGGACACTAATTGATAAATACAAACGAAAATACTACAGTAGACCACCAAAAATTTTCCCAACCTGAACCCACCCTCAGAGTGGAAGAAATCCAATCGTACTGGGTGGATCCCTGGATGTATCATTCCTGATACAAAGCACATATATAAGGCAAAATGAGCAGTATGGGTCCATAGCTCAGTGGTAGAGCAATCGACTGCAGATCGATAGGTCTCCGGTTCGAACCCGGATGGGCCCTTAGTTGTTTCTGTTTAATTTCATTTTTCAATTACCTTTTCTTTTTCGAACGTTTCACTTTTTGCTGTTTAATTACTTTTCGCTTTTCCAAAGTTTCTGAGATGCTCGAATGGGAAATAGTTTTGTTGTTCTCAACCGATGGTTACTCATTTGGCAATAATGAATCAAATGGGCTCGTTGTTTTACTTTCTATTTTTAATTATTTTTTGTTTTTTTACTCTTTTGAATGCTCGAATGTGAAATGGTTTTGTTGTCCTCGACCAAAGTCTTGGACGGTTAGTTACAGAAACATGAATGCTGAAATGAGAATCCAAGGTATTACATTGAAATTTTTGTTAGCGCAAAAGGCGTCCTCTTTATTGACAGTGAGCTCTATTTATACCGCTTCTTACAACCGGGGGATCAAAGTGCTCTCAACGACCCTATATTCTAAGAATATTCCTGTCCTAACAAGGGCAAGTCAGTCCTTTTTTGTTACACTTAGTCAAAGTCAGATTGGCTGCTTAGAAATCACTCGGTCGCAAAGAAGATCACAAGAAGTCCTTCACCTCTAATGCTGCCCCCAAAACTCGCAAAGTTCTGCGAAGACGAAGAAATATTTTTTTTTATTTTTTTATCCCGCGTTGTTCTCAAGTCTCGCATTGACCGTTGATTATTTTCCACACATTGCGCCCAGATCGACGTGTGTTGTTTTCCTCGGGATGCGTGTGTTTGGTCTCTGAGGCCAACTTTCCTCGGGATGCGTGTGTTTGGTCTCTAAGGCTAGCCTCAACGGGAGTTTCGTGAGCATTTAATAAGTTAACATGGCATAGTTTACATGAAGAGAGAGAAAGAGATCATAAAAGTTTTATTGAATGAAATGAGTTTTATAGAGATGGAACTTGTTTACACTGTTTCCAACATCTGGAGTCTCGTAAATAGGGACATAAAACTCTTACTAAGACTGGCCTGATAGAGTATCTTGTTTTCTCCAAACCCAGTCTCTCATTTAAGGACTTCTTTACCACTATGTCTCAAAGTCACTTTTGACTAGGTGTCTGATATATTTCTTTTGTATTCTCTATTGGGAACCCTAACTGAATTCAAATGTAAAAAGTCTGAACTGAAAAATTTTAAATCTCTTCATATTACAACTTTGGTTCAGATCATTTCTACATATGAGGTTAATCTCAAAATGGTGACTTTCTTGGCGGATTACAATAGCACTCAAGGAAACGACCGTCTTTACATATTTTCTTGAAGGTCGAATGGAACTGCAAAGGATATAAAATATCTTGGCAATTTACTACAACCACCGAGGAAATGATTATTCCTTGGCGGCAAGAGATTTCGGCACTTAAGGAATTCTAGGCCGCCAAAGAATTTCTATTTTCTATAGTGAATATATGTAAAATGACCAAGGTGATTAAAGTAACAGATTAAGAGATTGGTAGCCATAAAAGCTAGTTTGCCCAGTTAGCTAACATGAACCCTGCTGAAAACTTATAGTTTTTAGCCTACTTAGAGCCCAAAATTGGTGACCCAGTCACGCTTAAAGGTGAAGTGTTTACACTATTGTCCTTCTCTATGGTATATGCTAAGTAGTTCATGTTAGCACTGAAGTGAGTTGTTAAGAAAAATTGGGAGAACACTATTCACCAAAAGGTTAATGTTAGCCAATCTTTTAGAGTTAGGCTTAAAGTCAAAAGGGCTGATTTTCCTTAATCCATTCAAACTTTATGGTTCTATTTGAAATGCTTTTCAACATATTTTTGTACTGTAAAATACATTCCTTATAGATGTTTTTTCATGTTGGTTTATTTTTAGTGTTTTAATAAAATTATTTTATAAACATCCATAAACAGGGCATCAATCAATTAATCGACACTTAGGTTTTCTTTTACCTTTTTAAGCATTTTCTTGTGATTTTTCGTGTGCAAAACCTTATAACTTTGATCATGAGTTGATTTAGAGTTGTTTGAGCACTATTGAAAAGTTTGTTGGCATCACAAGTATTGACATCTACGGTATACTCTTTACTCCTTATGAGGTAATACCTCAAATGAATCTAAGCCCTTGATTTTTTTAATTTTTGAAATGAATTAATCAATTAATTAGTTAATCTAGGAGAGAAAAAATATTGCCGAATCCCCAAATCATGGAGATAGAAGCCGTGGGTGCCCTCTTCCTTTTACAAGCCGTGTGCCCTTCCTTTTCCATGGTTAGTGGATAATCGTGAAAACAAGAAACATGCAGCCCCGCGTAGCCCTAGATATATTAAATTATTATCAAAAAAAATATTTATTGATAAATATGTTTTAGACCTTTTACACTCAATATTTAAATCTGTACACATACAATTGTACGATTGTATTTCTGTCAAAAAATTATACGATTCTATTAAAGTGGTTAAATAGTACACAAAAGTCTAATGAGAAACACGTCATGCTAACTAATAAAAACCATTAAACAAATCACATAATGTGATAATGAACACATCATGTCACGCCACATGCAAATCAAGTACATGACACGTTGACACACATGCAAATTCAAATGTATTAAGTCAGATCACATGTAAAATTACATAGTAGTGATATAAATATATCAAGTTCAAAAAATTAAAAAGATTTATCATATCCGCCGACCATACATGTATGCATCAATCAAATCTAGAAAAAAGATTTGTTTATCTAAAACTTTCCTAATTTATCATGCTTTACAAAAATAAAAATTAAATAAATGTATATTCCAACTATTACCTCCTCGGAGGTAATATGTGACTATAACCGTCCGATCAAAATGAATGAACGACTCATAGTTATTTGAGGGTAGCGCAGCAAAGCCTGAAAAAGTTATTGAACTTACATAACCTCCATCATTTAATAATGTGATACTCTCTCTGTTTCAATCTTTAGGTTATTTTGGCTTTTCTAGATATATTACTTTTTACTATGTATCTAGATGTATTGTATATCTAGGTGCCAGTGGCGAAGCTAGAACGAAACGATGGGGGGTGCACCACTTAATAGAGATTAGATTTTGGTCGAAACATAACACTCACCATTTAACAAAAAAAAAGAGGTGTATCCATTGATAGCAGCCGTGATTGATAGAATGCCAAAATCATCAAGAAAACATGCTCCATACAGCAAAATCTTTGATCCAAGAGACCATGACGAAGATCCCACTAGCCTAAAAGAAAAGAGAACAAATAGATCAATTATTTAGCAAATAAATTGTAGAGTTATCGATTAAAACTTAAAAGTAGATGCATTGCATTACCTATTAGAGTCTAGAGATCATATTTACGCCCTTTTCCTTCCATGGTCATGAAACGACGAACCACAGCCTCGTTGCTAACTTTCTTCATTTCTTCTTTCTCTAGATAGCAAATAAGTCTATGACTCAAGTGTTGATCACCCATGCGATTAGACAAACTTGTTTTGACAATCTTCATTCCAGAAAAGCATCTCTCAACTGTTGCAGTAGCGACAGGCAGTACCAGTACAAGCTTCAAAAGTCGATAGACCAACGGATAACGTTGGTATTTCCCTACCTCAACCATTTTTTGAGAGAGCTCACCAATAGTGTTGATGTTGGAGAATCTAGCATCTTCTCGCACGTCAGCAATGTAAAGGCAAAGATCATGGCTAAGGTCCCTCAACTCATCAGAACTAAAATCATCAGGATATAGTTTTGCTAAGCTCATCAAAGTCTCCACATCAAAAGCATGAAATTGATCCCTTGGGTCGAAAGCAGCTGAGCAAACAAGCAATTGAGAGCTTGTCTCACTAAAGCGGCTATCAAGCTCTTGAACTAGCCAATCAATAACATCATTATAACAATCCACTTCATAGTGATGCTTGTATGTAATTCCTGATTATTTTCTAGGTTGTCGGGGATCAACATATGCATCTTCCATTTCCACTCGGTCAATTTCATGCTTGTCACAAAACTCATTCACTTCATCTAATAATTTGTCCCACCCATCTCTTCTAAGATTATTCAAATGGAGTCTAGTTGCTTTCACACATCCAATGGCATTAACAATGTCTTGATCCTTCCTTTGCAATGCTAATGACAGGGCATTTGTGGCAGTTAATGTAGTCAACATGAGATGCAAATAAAAGGCAAAGTCAAATGATTTGAAGTATACTAGAAGATTTGATGCTTGATCTCTATTTTTCCAATCTCTGTCATCCTTTTCAACAACTTTTAGCACTTCAACTATTGTAGGAAACATGTTGACTAAACTTTTGAAAGTTTTGTAATGAGAACTCCAACGAGTATCTCCGGGTCTTTGAAGGCATTGCTCTTGATTTAACCCTGTGCCGGTCTCAAGTTGCCCACAACCTAATGCCATTGTCACTTGTTCATGATTAATATCTCTAATCATATCCCATCTCTTAGCTGATCCACCCACCACATTTAATAAGATAGAAATCATGCTTAAAAAATTGCTTACACCCTTATGTTTTCTCACAACAGCCACAATGACTAATTGAAGTTGGTGAGCAAAACAATGCACATAATAAGCTGACCTACTTTCTCTCATGATCAATGATTGCAAGCCATTGAACTCACCTCGCATATTGCTAGCACCGTCATATCCTTGGCCTCGAACTTGCTTTAAGCTTAGTTTAAACTTTGCAAGTAGAGAATCAATAGATGACTTCAGGTGAGAAGAAGTTGTTTCAGTCACATGCACAATACCAACAAACCTCTCTTTCACGATCCCACATTTGTCAACATACCTCAAGACCACAGCCATTTGTTCCTTGCAAGAAACATCTCTTGACTCATCAACTAGCAAGCAAAACACATCATTGCCAAGTTCTTCAAGGATAGAGTCTACAATCTCATTTGCAAAACATTCAACAATGTCCCTTTGAATTTCAGGAGCTAGCAAACAACTATTAGCTGCAACATTTGTACTCACCGCTTTGCGTAACTCTGGATCATGTTGTGCTAAGCAATCATAAAACTCCTTGAAGTTCCCTCTGTTGTTGGATGCTAGTGACTCATCATGGCCACGAAAAGGCAATCCTTGCTTCAACAATAGCCTAGCAGTATCAATGGATCCATTCAACCGAGTAAAATAAGCCTTTTTAGCAGTCTCACTTATCTGATTGTAAGCAACATCTATGTGTTGCTGTCTTTGTAACAAATCATCGCACTTCTTCATTGCATTATAGTGTAAGCCGCCAACATCACCAACATGTGACTTTAGCCTTGCTTTCCTATGATAACCATTCCAACCATTAACTACAAATGATTCATATCCTGCATCCTTCTTCTCTCTGAATAAGAAACAACAAAAGCAATATGCTCTGTCCTTCGACTCGCTATATTCAAGCCAACTTCCAAATTCATCAAACCATTCCGGGATAAATCTTCTTGGCTTGTCTCCAATATCTGACACAGGAAAATTACATGTGCGAGGCTGGCAAGGTCCATTTTCCAAATATTTTCTTCTGACTTTTTCTTTATGGTTAGGATGGTAAGAATCAATTTGTTTTCTCAAGCCTGGATCATATTTAATCTCCTCTTCCCAATTGAGATCATCTAGACATAAATTTCTGTTATTGTTGGCAGTGACTATGTCTTGAGCTTTCCTTTTAAAAAACCTCTCCATGATTACCTATCATTTGCAAGCATAATCAAATTGCAAATAGATAGTGTCATAAATGTATATGCATATACTAAAAAGAGAAAACCCCAATTAACACAGTAACCCTAAAAAGAGAAAACCCCAATTAACACACTAGCCAGGAAAAATTGAAATCGGATGTGAGGCTTAATTAACTTGATTGAAATACAAAATAAATAAATTGGGGGTTTGATTCCTTGCCTTTTCTTTTGGACAAAAAAGTCCAGAACAGAGAGAGCCAGAGAGGCCGTCGGGCGTCGGGCGCTCACATCTGGCGTTGCCGCGGCCGTCTAGCGCTTTGGCTAGGCTCGACGACAGGGAAAGGCAAGCAGGGAAGGGGAAGAGGCTCTGCGACCAGCACTCCAGCGGATCTTCGTCGGCGTCGGCGCGTCGCTCGCTCCGTCAGGCGAAACGCCGTGGCCTCCTCTCCACACGCGGACTCGCGCGCGGCCAGGAAAGTTTCCCGTACAGACTCGACATCCTTCGCCTGGAAGCAAGCTGCCTACGTGATGGGCTTGGGCCGGCAGGTGGGGGGTGCCTTCTTTTGGCCCAAGGGGGGTGCACAGATGGTGGAAATCTGTTCCTCATAACGTGTTTACGATTTTGCCGTGGGTGCCTGGGCATCCAGCAGCCACAACGTGGCTTCGCCCGTGCTAGGTGCATAGCAAGAGCTATGTACCTAGAAAATACATAACGATATAATTTGGGACAAATGGTGGTAACAAGCTTTTCAACATATCCTTAGTTTTAATTTCTCTTTCTGTCATGAATGATGTTTAACTTATTCTTTTACGCAATTAAAATTTTTATCACATTTGTGACATAAAATATTATTTAATAATTTTGAAGTCTTTTTTTCGCAAAAATAGTTTGATCTTATTTAAAAGATTTTAAAATCTACATGTTCATCAATAAATGTATTAATTTAGATTAGAGCATATGAAGAACTATTTGATATGTTTTTTAAGTCTTAACCCACTACTTATCATGTGCCTAACACCATGGGTGTTAAAGGTCAAAGGATTGTGGAGCCCTTTTATCAGAAACAGAGGAGATCTGGATATTTGATATGTGGTACCCGACGCACATGACCTGACTGGGTCCATTCCGAATGAGTATTTTGGTGGCCTTTGCTAATTTGCTTAGAAATTAGTCACTGATCTGTATGCAAAGGCTTGGAACCTAGTCGTCCATCCTACAAAAGCACGGTGAATATACCCCTAGTGCCAGTTGCCTCGGGTGCAAACGAGGTCTCTCCAGTACTGGTGCTCTCTGTATGCTTTGGCATATATGTTTTTGCGTCAACAAGATCCTATTGCAAGAGATTGAATACATGGAGATTGATGGGATCACATATTAAAATTATATATTTGCTCACAAGAAAAAATAGAGCGGAGCTTTATTTTTCGTGAGGTCCAGTGTGGATCTTTGGAATTGAATTTATTTTAATAATCATAATTTAGACGCATATTAATTAATATAAGCTAATATGATTGTATATGTATTATATTTGTATATTACTATTGGCTATACGAGAGAGATACTTATGTATTACATTTCTACCGTAGGGGAGTGAGTTGAAAAGTGTGTTATAAGTTGCAAAGTAGAAACATAGCATGGTTATTTATATAATCAATTTCTATCTCCCACCCTATAAATTTGAGATAGGCTTATATATGTGAACTTTGGAAAGTGGTGAAATACCAAATTCCAAACAAAATAGCCTAAATTATTATGTAGATTTTAATTCCTCAAAATGAAAAAAATCCAAACGGCCCCTAAAAAGAAATAGAGTGAATAGGATGGTAATCGCAGGATTACCGAACTAAGAACACCCCGTCAGATTTGATCCTAATTACACGGAACTAAGCTTTTTTTTGCGACGAAAGAAGAATTACATTATATGATAGCTGGGTACATCAACACGTTATAAGCACTCTGGATTACAAAATAGTACTCACACTGTGAATAGCACAACTTAAAATCTAACCTGTTAGATGCTTTGCAGTATGGATGACCGCACAGGCAAACACTCGGCAAAAGGCCTGAGAACAAATGCCCAACGAACAACGGCCAACATTCCTGTAGGCGGAATTGAGGAACTTCTTCTTTCTGGTGTCTTTCTTCTTCTTTCTGCCACCGAAGAGGAAGGAAGACTGATCCGAAAATTATTCTCCCTAGTCCTTCGTCGTGGCCAGATCTAACCACAGTAAAACGGAGAAGAGACCGGAGAAAATTATTCCATGGCGGCGACATCATCTCCGCCTTGATCCCGCCGTCCGGAAACAAAGGTCTCCATGTGGTCATGTCGATAAAGATGCTGACGCCAACGTTGTCGCCCTCATCTTCAACGAAGCCGCCATGGAGAAGACGATTCCACCCTTCCCCTTCACTGTCGCCAGAGATGAGGAGAAGGATGAGATAAAACTCCAGTACCAAATAATTTGGCATGGAGAGACACTAACCCTAATGACTCTAGGAAAAACTTATTAAAAACAGTGGATCCCCACTCCCTTCAGCCCCCGGCGAGATGCCGGAGGAGAAGGGAGGGGGACCAGCGGTGGTGGACGGCGGGGGCTGCGGCGGCGGGGGCGGCGCTAGGGCAGGAGTAGGCGACGATCTCGTCCTATCCTTTTAGAACGGCTCTGTCCGTCGGTTTGGGGGAGAGTGGGGAACTTACACGGAACTAAGCTGTGACTCTTCCGAAAGAAGCTCATAGCAGACACCCTCCCCTAGAGACCTAGACTACAAACTCTCTTACAGCACTACGACGCGCGCGGCCATTGAGACCACGCACGTTCTAAACAGACATGTTTTCTGAAGACATTAAACAACCAACCAGCGACAGAGCAAAAGGGTCTAGACAAGTAGGGTATAGGAATGGTAAACATTACATACATGACTATGATCATTGGCGCTAAGCGTATGGATATGGTGTCGTTGCAAAGTGGTCGATCGAAAGTTGTGGTGCCAGCAGTGGCACTATGCCTTTCCGGACGATGCACGAGAAGCGGCCGCGATGCTCTCTTGCATCACTCTGAACTTTTCAGCGGGCAGAGCTGCAAGGATCGCATCGGCACACTGGTTGTAGGTAGCTAGAACCGCCGCGATCGCCTTCTCATCTCCATCCGCGTACGCCTTGTTGATAGCCCTGATAGTGGGGGCGAATTCTTGGTTGATGAGGAACACATCGTCAATGGTTTCCTCCTTCTTGCCTTGCGTGACGGCGGCGCGGACCTCCTTGAAGGCCTTCTGCAGCTTGGAGACGGCCTCGCAGAAGGCCTTATCGCCGACGTTGTTGAGGCATTCTTTGTGGTTTGGTGCAGCCATGGCGTTGAACAATTCCTCCATCCTCTCCAGCTTCATGGCCGGCGGTGCCTCCATGACGATCTTGGCGTTTAACTCGTATTTCAAGGCAACTGTTGCTACCTTTTCCTCGCCTCCTGCCTTGGCCTTTGCGAGGGCGCGCTCGGCGATGTGGAGATGCTTAGAAGTTGCGTCTATGACTTCCTTCTTCTTGGCCGGCGGGGCGGAGGCGATGACGTCGTCGAAAACCTTCTTCAGTGTCAGATTCACCTCGTTGATCTTCTTGTCAACTTCGGCGGACGATTGCTCCGGCACTGGTGGAGTGGCTTCCACGGCTGTGATGGTAGCAACAAGGACGATCAGTAGGAGGATCTTGGCCACGGTAAAAAATTTAGGATAAAATGTATGCTAACAACTGTTGGTAGTTCAGTTGGTTCACAATGCAAGCTAGACGGTGGCTCTCGTCTTTTTATTAAACGGTGAACACCTTTCACTATAAATAGTGCATGCATGGGTGGATCGAAGGTGATAATGTAATCAAGGTGAGCCCAAGAGAGACTTGCGGGTGAGTTTAGCTCCAGAATTGGGTACCTTCATGCAAGCCTGGCTGGTGGGCCTTTCCCTCCGCTCGAGAACACCTCAGACGCAATATATAGGCCCCATTATACTTGGCCAAACGGGCCGCCTGGCATGGCACTGGCACTAGCATGACTAGGCACGGCACAGCCAGGCATCGCTATCTGACCGTGCCGTGCCTGATAGTGCTGCCGTGCCGAAGTCCTGGCCTAGGCACGACTCTATCATCACTTAGTCGTGACGTGTCGTGCACAGTGGCACGACGGCACTGCAGTGCCAGTGCCGACACGGGCACTAAAAGGGTAAGACCCTTCAATCCACTCAAAACAACACAAGGAAGAACATAGTCACAAAATTATTAAGAGATAACAAACACAACACAAACATTGACAGATGACGGTCACAAACACAGAAGAGATAACAAAATAACAATTTATTAAGAGCTTTTAGTGCAATGGCTGTCTCATTAAAAACATGTCTAGGTAAAACTCACCCTTGTGAGAGACTCTAGACAGGAAAAAAGAGTGCAGCCCAGCTCTATAAGAGTTCATTGTCCATACATCAAGTCCAAGTCCACAATATTACAGTACATTACATGAATGTTCACTAACAAAACTAATCAAGATAAAGTTCTTCAAATGCTTCTTCAAGCTCCTTGTCCTCCACATTATGTTGCAGCCTTGCCTCTACCGCCTCCCAATCCTTGATGCAGGTGAGCATCTCCACCATCTCTGACTTCAACCTCCTCTGCCGCTCCTCGATGATCCTACCAGTCATACTTAAGGTAGATTATGAAGATATGGTAGACACAGGAACAGTTAGAATGTCTTTAGCCATGATAGACAGAACTGGATAAGTGAGCTTGTGCTGATGCCACCAGTTCATCAGGTTGAAATCATCATCTAGCTGGCTAACTGTATCACAGTCCAAGTAGAAAATCAGTTCAGAAGCATTAGAAGCAGAAGAACTTGCAGCATGCAGTAGAGAAGTAGCAGAGGTATCTCTAGACAGATGAAGAGTAGCAAGTAGAGGATGGATACCAATACCACTAGCAGAACCACTACCTTCATCATCATCATAAATTTCATCCCAAGCAGACCTTTTCTTACCGGACAGGTTAGGAGGGACAACAGGCATCCTCAACCTAACATCTCCATATTTGACGTCATATTTGTTGTAAACATCAGTTAGTCGAGCTCTAGCAGATAGCTGGTATGTATTATACTCTGAATCTGTAAGGTTACCCAACCTCCTCAAAACTCTAAGGAAACCTTTCATTTTAGCTCTAGGGTCTAAGATGAATGCAAAAGAATAAAGCAAAGGAATATCCCCTCCAGTATTTATTATATTTGTCTATCATAGGTTGAACCACAGGTCTGAGGTGAGTGTCATTACCATATTTCTTCAGGTGTATAGCAATCTTAACAAGATAATGAATCATAAGTGGAGATGTAGGATAGTACACACCAGACAAAGCAACTGTAGAATCATAAAATAGTTCAAGAAAATGAAGTACTTTTTCTACAATAGCCCAATGTTCATCAGTTAAAAGGAATGGAGCACCTTCAGCTCTAGGGTAATGAGCATGCATGAAAGTAGTGAATGAAATCTTATGAGGAAACAAATGTTTAAGCATCAGATAGGTTGAATTCCACCTTACCTCCATGTCTAGCTGAAATTTTCTAGGCCTAATACCAGTGGCAACGCAGTAACTTTTATATGCCACAATTCTTTGGTTAGATGAGTTTAAAAATGATATTGCAGTTCTAAATGTTTCAATCAAAGGCTTAAGATATTCAAGGGCCTCCTTAACAATTAGATTGATAATATGACATGCACAACGCTAATGCAGGAACATAGAATTAACAACAGAAATATTAGATGGTGCATTCTCAGATTCAAGATATCTAGACAGCAAAGGCCTAAGTAGACACATGGCAGAAACATTAGATGATGCATTGTCAAGAGTAACAGCAAACACCTTTTCAGTAAGTCCATAATCAGATAGCACCGAAGCAACACGGTCAGCAATATTTTATCCATTGTGGGACACATCAATGAGCACAAGACCAAGCACCCTCTTCTCTAGTTGCCAACCAGAGTTAATGTAATGAGCAACAACACTAAGGTAGTCCTCTTTGGCATTACCAGACCAGATATCAGAGGTCAAGCACACACAATTAACAACAGAAGAAGATAAAGTCTCAGTAAGCTTAGCCTTTCTATTAGTGAAATATTTAACCATGTCTCTAGTGGTGGTTTGCCTAGAGACAAGAACATATGCAGGGTTATGAGCAGATCTAATATAGTCTTCAAAAGCATCAGATTCACCCATACGGATAGGAACATCTAGCCTAGCAAGCAATCGAACAAGTTCAACACGGGCACGAAGAGGACAGTACTCCTAATTACGTGTACTACCATCAGGATTAAACGAAATCTAAGACTGAGACATACAATTTTTTTCATGCCTCCTTGGACATTTATCCCTATGCCGGGTGAGGTGACCAGTGCCACCGCTAGAGAGAGCAGAATACTGCTTAGAGCAATGGATGCACTTAGCAACATACCTTACCTTCTTACATTTGATAGTTTTGAAGAGCTTCTTGAAATCAAGCCGGACGGCCGAGGTAGAAGGACGAGAGCGCTTGGCACTATTCTCATCCTCTTCACCTTCCTCCTCGTTTGTTGCCCCTCCTTCTCCTTCTTGACCATCACCGACATCAATGGGAGCCTGAGCTGAACGGCCGAATAGCTCCTCAGCATCCTCGCGCAGGTCCTCCTCGTCGTCATCTCTGGCCAACCCACACAGCCGCCTCTCTTCATTGCCGTCGACCTCAATAGTTTCCTCTTCATAGCCCGGCATCATCACTCATCAGCGTCCAGGTTCCTCGACGGCTACACAAAACAAGCAAGCAAAGAAGTAGTTAGTAAAGATCTAGGGTTAGCAAGTTAGGGTTAGGGTTAGCTTTACCTTCGTAGCCGGAGCACCTGAATCGCCGGCGACGTGGACGACCCTGGTTCCTCAACGGATTAGAATCCGGAGCACCAGAATCACCGGCATCCGGTTCCGGTGAGGTCGACGGAGAAGACGATGAGGATGACAACGAGAGGACGAGGCTACATAGACGATGCGAGATCAAGAAGAGGGGTGTTCGATGCCGTGTCGTGTGCCCGTGTCGGCCACCGGTGGCTTAGGATGCCACCGGAAGGGGAGAAGAAGAGAGTCGTCACAACACTATAGTGGAGACGAGAAAGAGAGAGCGAGACAAGAGCCGCGGCGGGGGAGGGTGAAAATGAACTAAGGTTAGGGTTGTCAACCCTCCCAGGGGGCGTGGCGGCTTATATAGCCCTCCTCCCCAATGGTCGAAACCAACGGTCGGATGGAGGGGGAGGGGGGTCCAACGACTCCTTTCTGCTGAGCCGTGCCGCAGCCGTGTCGTGCCTGGGCCGGCACTGTGGGTCGAGATGGCGGCCCAGGCACGACACTACGGCCGGGCCGTGCCAGGCACGGGCACGACGCGTAGCGGGCCGGGCCGGCCCGTGCTTGGGCCGTGCTTTTTCGTGTCGTGCTTGGGCTGGCCCATAGTGTTAGTGTCAGTGCTCGTTGCATATGTTGTAATGACTATATATGCATGTTTCAAGCGTATGTTTCAAGTATTTCATCTGCTTTCAGTCGTATGTTGCAAGTGTTTCAATTGAATGTTTCAAAAGTAGAACTGGGGGAACACATGTTGCAATGGTCCCGGTGGTGGGGCGCTGCCCTGGGTCACCGTGCGGGCACCTGAGGCCGGTAGGCGCCTCCACGGCATGCATTCGCAGACGGGGTGAGGCAGGCACAGTGGGGTAACGGCCTTCCTGTTACGTGGACGTGGCTGGCACGCTTCTGTTACACAAGGATAGGACGGCGTGTGGTAGATGCGTTTGAACGGGAGCAGCGTCCAAATGCCTCCTGCGGCCGGACGTCCGTGCGCTAGAACAAATACACAGTGTATATTATGAAGATAAACGAGATTTCGATCTCATACATCTACTAATAGTAAAACTTATTTTTTATTGCATGGATGTCGTTGACTAGTTTCGATCTAAATTAATTTTATGATTCAGAATTATTTTAATTCAACAGTAATTTTTTATGTCCTAAGTCAAACTATACAACGTTTGATTAAATTTATAGAAAATAATATTAATATCTATTACATCAAAGATGTAAATTATGAAAATATATTTCATAATATCCAATGAAGCTAATTTGAAATCGTAACTATTCTTGTTTTCTATAATTTTGGTCAAGGTTAACATAACTTGACTTATGACAAACTTAGATTTCTTGTATTTTAGGACGGATAAAGAAAAAGGTAGGTAGTATTACATACCCACTCAGGGCTCGTTCGGTTTCAGAGAACCATTACATGCACGATTCATACTAGAAATGCTTAGCTAATTTATATAACCTTTGATCAACTGGAACGATTCCTGGGTGGATTCCAGGCTAACCGAACATCCCTCCGCTGGATCCAAACCAGGTGTCTTTATCTTTTTATTATTACATATATACCCACTCACCTGCATGTCCAGACCACTGGAGTTCCTCCACCTCAGAATGCACTGCTCGATTGGAGTGATTTGTTTTGTTTTCAATCGGCCCGGTGCCTCGTGCATGTAATCGTGTGTTTTGGTACTGATAGTACGCATAGGAGTACGTCCTCCTTCAGTCCTTTTTGGAGAAATTGTGTTCTCCACCCAGAGTAAACGGAACCGATGAACTGTCACAGAAGAAATCAAATCTATCTGGAAAAGAAACTAGAGAGTAGTAAATAAACTAAATAAATTCATAAGACAAATTAAGCAAAACGGGTCCATAGCTCAGTGGTAGAGCAATCGACTGCAGATCGATAGGTCTCCGGTTCGAACCCGGATGGGCCCTTTCCTCTTCTGCCTTTTTTTTTCTCCTTTGCGTTTTGAACGTTTACCGGATGCTCAAATTGCTATGGTTTAATCACATCTTTTCCACTCACCGCCCTAATGCACGTACTAAAACAGAAAATACATATAATTTGAGTTCATGTGACAACTCACTTTTGTAGTTTTGCATCACAACAGCGAATAAATGCCAACACTGATTGCTGAAATATTACTGATCGCAACATGAATGCAATTTCTTAGCTCAAATCATGCCGAAACCATTACAATCGTTCATGCCGATTTACACTATTATTTGGTAGTCGGAGTTCGCAACAAACTAGTACATGAACAGATCGAGCTGAAGTGGGCTACATCATCTTTCGGATTTTCAGTGACTTGTCATAGAGCTGAACCGTGCGACCATTCAACTGCTGTAGTGGTCTGGAGTTGTGCCTGTAACTCCCATCCAAAGGGGCCATCAGATCAGCAGCCTGTTCCTTGGTCATTTCTCTTACCTGCAAGTTAAAACAATCCATAACTTCCAGATCGTAGCAAACTAAATGGAGTAAACAAGATTGTTCTTCACAATGTTTTCGGCGCAGGGCACAGTGACTACCTCGCCAAGAATGTTCCAGACCACATTCTCAGTGCATGGAGGCGCAGTGAGGGATCCAACGTATCTGTAATATCTATCCGCACCCTGCTTCAGTTCTGTCATGTCCACCGCTCCAACAGGGAGAGGATGGCCTTTCTCCGCCTTGCAGCCCTCCGCATACAACTCAGCCAACTGTTCCTTTATCTGAAAGTCACGCACAAAACAAAAATAGTGGGATACATTTTGGCTACGACGAGGGTTATTAGTTAGAAGGTAAGCTAAACATGCAACTGCACCAGCATCTACTAGATCAAATGCAAATGACAAATCATTTCCACGCTCTGAACCCAAGAGAAATACAAGCCTTGAACACTTCATTCAGTTCTTGGCTTCTTGAACAGGTCAACGTCTCATGGGTATTCAGAGTAGTTCAAGCCTGATATATCTAATCACTACTGTCAAGTCATAGTTACCTAAAAACATGTATAGAGTGTGTACATTCATAATGGTCTGGATCCTTTTCGTTTCTTATCATGACCAAAGTGCAAAAATTACATAGAACTAGTCAAAGTACAGGGTGAGTCTGTTCACCTGGAAAAGGAAAGGGTCTGGTTTGCCATGTCGATAAAGGATGGCCACAACAGTAACGTTTCCATCTTCAGTTACGTGAACCATGTGAAGCTCCATCGCAAACCTATCAGGGACTCAAGATAAAGCATGGGTGCATTAAATTAGTACAGCAGATAATCCATGCTGTACAATTCATCAGAGTGTACATGCAAACCTTTCGCCGTTGATGGTGTGCTCCGATGGGGAATGCCAATGCAATTGCTTTAGCTTATACTTTATCCCACCCACCTTCACGGTCTCAGCGGTGTCATTGTAACGCAGCTGCATCATTCAATGACACCAGACGATGATGATCCATATTGAAAAATCCACAACTCAGAATTTGGAGGTAACATGTACAAATGTGAATGAATCGAGTTACTGTTGTTAAATTTATTTCTAATGTAGCATATAAAAAAAACCTTGTTAACTCGCAAAAAAAATGTGAATGAATCATTTTCTTTTACATATTTGGGTCTGAAGTTAAATTTATTTCTAATGTATGTAAAACATCACAATCACATAGAAAATAAAGTACTTTGTAATACAATTAAAAGTAAACTCCGCCTATGTTGACTGGAAGACTTTCTTAAGTCGTCTCAACATAGCCGGTCCCAAGCCCGGGTAAAGGAGGAGGGTGTGTTAAGGTCTGGCGAACCAACAGTAAAAAAAACAGCCACTCTCATGGATTTGAAACCCACAAGAGATTCGTTGGGGCGTAACCCTCTTAGCGACGCGCTACATCGGAACCCGGGTGTGGTGTTAAATGGGCAAGGGCCGGGTCGTCATCCCCTTAGTGGCGCGTCGTATCGTGACCCGGGTACGATGAAAAATGAGCAAGGGTCGGGTCGTCGTAACCTTAGTGGCGCGCTACATCTACGTCCGGGTGTAGTGAAAAATGAGCAAGGGTCTTCGCACTTTCCTCGACGGGTGCGAAGGGTAAGGAAGCTAGCCGAGCCAACTAGGATTCGTCTAGGTAGCTGGAACGTAGGGTCCCTAACGGGTAAGCTAAGAGAGCTAGTCGATGCAGCAATTAGAAGGCGTGTAAATATTCTATGCGTTCAGGAGACCAAATGAAAGGGCCAGAAGGCGAAGGAGGTGGAGGATACTGGCTTCAAACTTTGGTACACGGGGACAACATCGGGTAGGAATGGTGTAGGCATCTTGATTGATAGGAGCCTTAAGGATGAAGTCGTTGATGTTAGGAGGCAAGGCGATCGGATTATCTTAGTCAAGCTGGTAGTTGGAGATTTGACTCTAAATGTGATCAGTGCCTATGCCCCTCAGGTAGGTCTTAGCGAGGGCACAAAGAGGCACTTTTGGGAAGATCTTGATAGCATGGTTAGTACCGTGTCTATCGGCGATAAACTCTTTATATGAGGAGACCTCAACGGCAATGTTGGTGCGACTAATGTAGGTTTCGAGCGGGTGCACGGGGGGTTCGGATATGGTAGTAGGAATCAAGAGGGGGAGGATGTTTTGAACTTCGCGCTGGCCTATGACTTGTTGATAGCGAACACCCTCTTTAGGAAGAGGGAATCTCATCTAGTAACCTTTCGTAGTGGACAACACTCGAGCCAGATCGACTTTATCCTTGCAAGGAGGGAGGATAGACGTGCTTGCTTTGATTGTAAGGTGTTACCTGGGGAGTGTGTTGTCCCTCAACATAAGCTTGTGGTGGCGGACTTTCGCTTTCGAGTACGTATCCACCGGGACAAACGGGCCAAGATTGCGAGAACGAAGTGGTGAAAGCTTAGAGGGGAAGCAGCGCAAACGTTTAAGGAGAGGATGCTAGATGAGGGGCCTTGGGAAGAAGGAGAAGATGCCGACGACATGTGGCTAAAGATGGCAACATGTGTCCGGAAGGTGGCTTCGGAAGTGTTTGGCGTGAGTAGGGGAGGCAAACGGGAAGCAAAAGACACATGGTGGTGGAATGACGAGGTGCAAAGGGCTATTAGGGAGAAGAAGGAGTGTTTCAAGCGTCTCCACCATGACAAAAGTGCAGCCAACATCGAGAGCTATAAAATAGCGAAGAGGGTTGCAAAGCGAGCTGTGAGTGTAGCAAAAGGTCAGGCGTATGATGACCTTTATCAGTGGCTAGGCACAAAGAAAGGGGAGAAGGACATTTATAGGATGGCTAGAATCCGCGAGAGGAAGACAAGGGACATCAACCAAATAAAATGCATCAAGGATGGGACAGATCGACTTCTGGTGAAGGATGAGGAGATCAAGGACAGATGGAGAGAGTACTTCGACAAGCTGTTTAATGGAGAGAATGAGGGTTCTACCCTTGAGTTGGACGACTCATTTGACGATACCAGCAGAAGCTTTGTGAGGAGAATTCAGGAGGCAGAGATCGGAGAGGCTTTGAAGAGGATGAAGGGAGGTAAAGCGATGGGCCCTGATGGTATCCCCATTGAGGTGTGGAGATACCTAGGCGCCAAAGCGATAGTATGGTTAACTAAGCTTTTTAACCTTATTTTTCGGTCTAACAAGATGCCTGAAGAATGGAGGAGAAGTATATTAGTACCTATCTTCAAGAACAAGGGAGATGTTCAAAGTTGTACTAACTACCGTGGGATTAAATTGATGAGCCATACGATGAAGCTCTGGGAGAGGGTTATCGAGCATCGCCTAAGGAGAGTGATACATGTGACCCAAAATCAATTTGGGTTCATGCCTGGTAGGTCGACCATGGAGGCGATTTTCTTATTACGACAGTTGATGGAGAGATATAGGGAGCAGAAGAAGGACTTGCACATGGTCTTTATTGACCCCGAGAAAGCATATGACAAAGTACCGAGAAATGTCATGTGGTGGGCCTTGGAAAAGCACAAAGTCCCAACTAAGTACGTTACCCTCATCAAGGATATGTACAGGGATGTGGTGACGTTTGTCTGAACATGTGATGGCGACACCAGTGACTTTCCAATTAAAATAGGACTGCATCAGGGGTCAGCTTTGAGTCCTTATTTATTTGCTTTGGTGATGGATGAGGTCACAAGGGACATACAATGTGGTATCCCTTGGTGTATGCTCTTTGCTGATGATGTGGTGCTAGTTGACGACAGTAGGGCAGGGGTTAATAGGAAGTTAGAACTATGGAGACAAACGTTAGAGTCGAAAGGGTTCAGACTTAGTAGGACTAAGACCGAGTACATGAGGTGCGATTTCAGCGCGACTAGGCATGAGGAGGGAGACGTTAGCCTCGATGGGAAAGTGGTGGCCAAGAAGGATACTTTTCGGTATTTAGGGTCGATGCTACAAAAGGACGGAGACATTGATGAAGATGTTAGGCATAGAATTTCAGCCGGCTGGTTGAAATGGCGTCAAGCTTCTGGCGTCCTCTGTGACAAAAGGGTGCCTCAGAAGCTGAAAGGTAAGTTCTATAGGACGGCGATTCGTCCGGCGATGTTATACGGTGCTGAGTGTTGGCCTACAAAAAGGCGACATGTCCAGCAATTGAGTGTAGCAGAGATGCGTATGTTGCGTTGGTGTTGTGGGCACACAAGGAGGGATAGAGTCCGGAACGACGATATTCGGGATAGGGTTGGGGTGGCTACAATTGAGGAGAAATTGATTCAACATCGGTTGAGATGGTTTGGACATGTCCAACGGAGGCCTCCTGAGGCGCCGGTGCGTAGTGGAGTTCTAAAACAGGCCGATAATGTAAAGAGCGGTAGAGGTCGACCTAAACTAACTTGGGACGGGTCCGTTAAGAGAGATCTTAAGGAGTGGAATATCCCCAAGGATTTAGCTATGGATAGGAGCGCTTGGAGATTGACAATCAACGTGCCTGAACCGTGACCTCTTTTTGTCTTGTGCTCTTTTTGTCCCTTTATGTGTCTCCCTGTTTTCTCGTCTCTTTTGGGTTTCATCTCTAGCCTACCCCAACTTGCTTGGGACAAAAGGCTATGTTGTTGTTGTTGTAATACAATTAAAAGTAACTATTCGGTTCGGAACAAACCGCGATGTTGAAGACATTGTCAACAATGGTTGCATTTGTAGTTGTATAATCCCTTTCAAGGGGCTCCAACTGCGGAATGTAGACCGCTTCATCCTTCACGATGTCGATTGGAGATTGCTGGATTCCTTTTGAGCAAAGTGTGAAATTAGGGCTTAAGCTTCCCCAATACTTTGGGCCAGTACTTCCACTGTAACCAAAGCTCACACCATCTGCATCAAGTCAAAAAGAGGTTCTCATCTGACATCAACCATAATACCTTGTTAGATTTTTTTGTCTTTTCACACAAATCCTATGAACACAAATGAAAAGCAAACTCTTCTTAATCACTGTTTTCATCAATTTTATGATTTGTGTGAATTTATTATTGTCTATCATTTTTATTGGCTCTCATCACCTCATGAGGACTTTGTAATTAAACCATTTTAGTTTTCAGATTTTCTTTTCCTTTTTCCCTCTTCTTCCTCTGAACATATCATGAAATTATTGTGTATCTTCAAAAAACAGAAAGACCAAACACCTAGCTTTCCATTCTAAATTCTATAAGAACCTTTCTTATTATGTTTTTAAACTCCATGTTCCCTTTCAGAAAATGTCAAAAGAATTATCTCTGTGAACAATCAGGAGGAAACTGGTAAGATTAAGGACAGTTGCAACTGATAACATTGAACACTGGAAGATGATCAATCAACGACATTGAAAAAATACTGTAAAGGCAGCTAAAGACTAGAATAACTAGCTAGCTTAAAAAACAATGCAGTATAAGACTTTTGCCAATGCCATGTGATATCAAGTACCATACAACAGAGCAGGAACGAACTTGCTGCAAATGACACTTTTTGGTTATGATAATGTTTGTGAGAATGCGGGGGGAAAATAAATACCATGGTCACATGCATGGTGCATGAGGAAGCAAGAATACATCAGTGCAACACACAACACACTTTTCTTGGTAGTTGCCATCTATCCCTTCCCCTGCTCAGAAATAAACAGAGTAGTGGAGAACCATAAAACTACAAGCCCTCAAGTCACAAGCAGAACGTACAAATATATAGGAAGCCTAAAAGACTAACATTGCTGTATAAGCCAGCTTCCTTGTACCTGTTTATATAATACGGACCAATTCAATGCTTAATGTCTTGGTTCCAGCAAAGTGTCACCTTTATTTAATTGGGATCGTTACTCTTGTAGCATCATGGATGATTACATAAATTTCTCAGTCTAGTCCAATGTCAGCTCAATCAAAAGGTAACTTCTCCAAGACACATAAAAATAAGATAAATCATTCTTAGTAGCTACAAATGTATCACTACACAGTGATGGAAACAATGTAGGTATATTTTGCTCGCTTGGAAACTGATATCAACAATGTTGACAACCATACCTAGATAGTACACTATGCATTTCTCACACACAAACAAAAACGAAGCGGCCACAACTCAAACTAAGAGAGTATTATACCCATGATTGGTATTTCCAAGAAAAAGGTTCCTAGTGTATGGCATCATAAGGATATTGAACTGGAATATACCATTATGGAAGGATGGTTTGTGGGATCTGGGATCATATGAGACATATTGGGTACATTTTTTTTCTTGAAAGTGCTGGAGAGTTGTGCTTTTCATTATGTTAAGAAGAATAGGAGAGTCTAAGAAGACTCATACAACCCCTAGTGGGGCAGGGCTAATTACATCTAGGCTCGCCAATGAACCACTAAAAATGACCAGCGACCCAGTCCGAGCACTGCTCGTACAGTTGCTCTCCTAGCTGGGTGCATCATGACTGCTTTCCACTCAGGCAATCTATCAGGAATTTTATGAATTATAGCACAGAAATCAGCCTTGAAGAGTTCCTTAATTGATAATGGCAATCCAAGATATTTGCAAGGAAGTCCTGTACAAGGCCAGGCACACAATTGATGCTTGCACAGCTGCAATATTTTCCCCAAAAGGAAAAGGCACAACAGAACTTCTTACAAGAACAGAAACTATCACAACAGAACTTCTTACAAGAACAGAAACTATCACAAATCCCAGTCAGACGATTCACAAAATAGGCCCTTGTGTCAAAACTCGAAAGCAGAGTTCTTTCCCACTGACAGAAACGTAGAAGTTGAGGGTAAAAATAACAAGGTTTAACTTCAAAGCATTTGTTATTCTCCTCGACCACAGAGCAATTACATAAACTGCATGATCCTAGTGTAGAACTATTAATCATGTGTCGAAACAATGAACTAATGGATTCTACAACCATGAACTGGTAAGAGAAGGTTTCTTCAAAAAAAACTGGTAAGAGAAGAATGCTATCTTTCCCCCCTAAAAGGACAACATATTTTCCTTATTATGAAACTACTTTATTAAGCAAATAAGAGACTGTTCCACTATCTTTAACAACATTAACATGTATATGATACCAATATCTAACCTCTGTGGCAAACTAAATCACGAAACTGCTAGAATACGTCCGCTTTGCCCCTGGTGCTGCACAAGGATAATAACTATACAAGACTGAGAGTTTGAATCAAAGAAGAAGCAAACATACATTGAAGAGCTCAATACGGGTAAGTACTACTTCATGGGAATCCTTATCAACAGCTATTCTTTGGGTGAAAAAGTTCCCACATTTTTTTCCACCACAATCAATCCAAATTTCATTACTAGTGTAACGAAATTACAAAGTTCTTAGTTTCAAAAGTACCACCAAACACCGTCTGCAAACCCCAACCCGGCCACTGAGCGCAAAGGGCTCAGCCCGGCTGGGAACTACCTTACACGCACAGCAAGCCAACATATGCTGCCTAACCAGTCCTACAAGGTTGATTAACATTACTATTACTAGATGTCAAAAACATAAAACACATGCACGAAGAAAAGTACAGGCTCAAACTATCACTAGATGTCCACAAAAAAGGCTCCTCGTTATAGATGCAGAACCTAGCTTATGACATGGATCTTATGAAAAGGCCAACCCTGTGCACTAATACTATCATATCACAAATAAATGAGAAAATAAAATAAACTTAGATCTTAATATTTAATTTACAATTCAGTAATATATGCATGTGATAATTAACATGTCACATATATACAGAACAGGCCAGATAGAAATTGTACATATATACATTAGGGACAACTAACATATGCATACACTCTCAAATGCTAAAAATTAATTTGTTAATCTAGGACATCATAAGGCTATATCATTCCTCTCAACCTCCAATGCTATTTCATTTCGCCTTGTGAATGGAAGTGTGAAAGGTGGATTGTACTGCAGATTGAGAAAATCTAGAATCAGGCACTGATAACATTCCTCTAATAAACTGGGTAAAACTACAGCTCATAAACCATAACCATTTCAGAAGCTTTACCTGTGCGACTTCCACCACTGAATCATCTTTCACTCTAAACTCGGTATCTTTATGGAGAAATTCACGCAATTTAGATTCCCTCTGGCTTATATCATCATCAGTAACCAAACCTGTACGAACACAAAAGGAGTATGGACTATGACAATGGTAGCATGGTCGACAAATATTGCACTGCAGTACCAATATGACTTCATAACTGATCATATCCAATATATCAACAAGGAATGAAGGAAAATGATTCATTTAGCAGAGAGCTAACCATCTCACTATTTTAGCTTCAGAGTTTTTAAAACAAATGGAGATGCTTATTGTTGTGAAAACTTTCTCTAGTAGCCAATAAAATTTGAGGCTAAAAGAGTTTTTTGTGCTTTTATTATATTTGAACAAAAAAAAATGTAAACTCTGTAAGACAAATGGTAAATAGGTAGAGCTCATTTCAAAATAACAACTTAAGAAAATCTGGTTCGATTTGTTCATCATGAAAGTAACTCCATATTAAAGATCGTGTCGGAGGTTTTGAATTGGGAAGGAACATGACAACTCCTATCATTCTAAACTATTCCCTGACTGAAAACAAAAGTCATGTGGTTAGTGATAATAACAGCAGGCTCCATGCACATGTTTCGGTTGGTATCTTGAGTAATCAACAGAAGGAAAGGCACAGAAAATTGATACAGAATATTTCTACTTTTTCATTACAAATACTGAAAATAAGATTTCAAAATTGGTACCTATAAATTACGTACTTGATTCTGAATTTAACAAGATAGCTTCTTAAAAACCAGGGCAGAAATCACATCTGTTATGAAATGGGTATGGCAGAAGTACAAGATTATGGACCTGAAAAGGCTGCAACAGCAATTATTTTGCTGGGCACCTCCTTGATAGTCACAGAAGGATCTTTTGGGCGAGGCAAGTTGGAACCATACTTCGCTGGCATCACAAATGACATTTTCCATTTATTTTTACCAGCTAACTGCAGGTGACAAACAAACAAAAAGGAAAGGTAAAACTTCATCACTTTCTTGATAATGAAGTAGCCTGAATCGCCAAACAAAGATAGCTCAAAACAATGGCACAAGTGAAAGCCAAAATCCACCTTCTTTGTTATCACTGGGGTCGTCATGTCCATTGTTTCACTGTTTGACTCGCCCTTCCGAGTAAAAACAGGCGTTGTCATTTCCATTTGCTCAGAGGTTGTGTTCTGCAAGCAAGCATGCCAACGATAAAGTGAATTAAAATCGTGTAACTTTCACTTTAATTCAGACTATGACTATACAATGAAACAAGGAAGGGACTTTCTGACCCGTGGTAGAAACGTGGCAAATACCTTACCGAATAAATAAGATGCCAGCACGTTGAATGACTGAGATGATCCGTTGAAATCAAACCCAGATCTTCCGGGCATCGTTGTTTCAGCAATGAAGTATGACTGATCAGAGTTCACAACAAAAGACACTATCAGTCAATGAACCTCATAGTATTATCATATCACAGTGGGTTCCATTTTCACACATGCACAAAAAAAACCCATGGTTGAAAAGCGAAAACATATTAGCACAATTACCTCCACTTCTCTGATCTCGTACTCTGCTTCGCGCTTCAGGACGCGGAACGGAACTGTCTCGAGATCAGGCACTGCAAAAAGTACATGAACCTAACTCAGAAATCGAGGCCTCAAATCCTGAGGATTTTACTATTTTGGGAGCACAAGCTGTTGCTATTCATTTATTACCGACCGGACATGAGGGCCTCCTCGAGGGTGCGGGGCTCGAAGCGGCGGGACGGGAAGGCGTACTTGGCGGCCTCACCGGCGAGGTCGGCGAAGCGGCGCTGCGAGGCGGAGAGCGCCTGCGAGGCCAGGGCCAGCACCAGCGACGCGCGGGCCTCCGCTCCGCTCACACGGGTGCCCGCGGCCACGACGACCGTCCGCGGCGGGCGGACGTCTCGGGGAGGCTGGCCTGGGGCTCGAAGCGGCCGCGGGGAAGCGGAGCACAGCGGCGACGGCGCCATTTGATTTCCAGTTCGGAGCGGTGACCGCGAGGCGCGAGCGATGCACCGGATTGGCGATTGCCTCGCAGTGGTGCCGTGGTGAGCTGGCCGCCCGGTAGCGCTCGTCCCTGGGAGAAGGCGGTTGCGTTCTGGTGTTCGTTCTATTGCGTCAGATTTTTACGTTGCCACTTCTGGACTGTGGAGTTCTGAATCTGGGGCGGGAGCGCGAGGCGGTTTGGGTGGTTTTGCTAGCTTTTGAGGAAAATCCGGTTATCCTAAACTAC
This sequence comes from Saccharum hybrid cultivar R570, assembly GCA_038087645.1. Taxonomy (NCBI): domain Eukaryota; kingdom Viridiplantae; phylum Streptophyta; class Magnoliopsida; order Poales; family Poaceae; genus Saccharum; species Saccharum hybrid cultivar. The sequence goes on along the minus strand of JAQSUU010000190.1, from coordinate 2,587,471 downwards.
GGCAAGGCTAGGGCCCGGCACTGGGTCTCTGTCCGGACGCGGCTCCCTTCGACACACCTGCCACGCCTCCTTACTTAAATCAAAACAGAATTGTGTCTGCTGCACCCGCGCAACAAGATAGCGTGCCTGCCAAGCCCACGTCACCGTGCGCCTGTGCCCTGCTCCCAACCGTGACATATGCAGCCTCCTCCGCCCAGCGCTCATCCTGCTCCGGAGAAAGCGTCCGTCCGTACAGAGCTCCCTCACTTGCGCCTGACGCACGCATCTCCCTCATCCCGCGTCCATCGTCCATCCCTCGTTCGTATGCCTGCCGGCTCCGAGAGATTCGATGTAGCAGACGGTGGGAGAGGAGAGATGCAACACCCGATCTACTTTTGAAATATACAAATATAACTGTTGCAACATATATCTGAAGGCAGTTAAAATACTTGAAACATGCTTCTAAAACACTTAAAAAACACACCCGAAAACATACTTGAAAACCATTGCAACCATACACAACATCTGAATAAAACACATGCAACATATGTGCAAAACATATGCAACATCTAGATAAACACAATTGCAACATGCGTCCGGAAAACATAAATGAAACATACCTCTGAAACACTCAAAACATACTCTTGCAGCATGCCTCTGAAACAATTGCAACATTTACAACATCTCCCGATCTATATTTATAACATCCATGTGAAACAAATGCATTATACCTCTGAAACATACAATTGCAACATAGGGGGAGAGAGAGCCTGGCGCGGGGAGTGCCATGGCCGCTAGATCTATGGGCATTGGAGGCTCCCAGTGGGGGAGAACACTGGTGTGGGGGGAGAGGCGCCGCTGGGGTGGGGGAGGAGGACGTCGGGGTGAGACAAGGAGACGCCGGGAGTCGGGGAACATAGGGGAGGAAAGGTTGCGCCTGTCGATTCCGGCCGCCGGGGATCGGCGATGGCTGCTCCAGAGCCTAGCCATTGCCGGTGGTGGCGGCGAGGATTGCTACGACGGTTGACGCCAATGGCTCGCGCCTACTACGGTGTGGCCACCGCTTTCCACATCAAGTGTCAGGCTAGGGGAAGGGGCCGCTAGGGTGGGGGGAAGGCCGCCGCTGGCCAGAGACGCGGCCATGGCCATGCGTTGGGGTAGCGCACGGGGCAAAAGTCGAGGAAGGGAGGAGGAAGTGAGGGACTGGGTGCGTGGGTGAGAAAGTGAGACGAGTTAGGTAGCAGTGGCCGCACATTGATGTTGGGCCAATCGGCGCGCAGGCCCACAACGGCGCGTCCGACGTGGACACGTCCGGACGGGCGCCCTCATAGAAGCATTATCGCTTAAACTATAGCACCCGAACGCACGGGGATAGTGCCACACAGCGAGCGAGTTAGCACCCTAGCACGTCGGGCTCACGAGCGAGCGCCGCAGTAGCAGGTCCACGGTGCCCTGGACATCGCCCCACGCCACCTCAGACGTCGCCCACACCGGCTTGAACATCGCCGCGCCGTCAGCCGCTTCCCACGCCCATCCCATCTGTAACACCCGATTTACTTTTGAAACATCCAAATGCAACAAGTGCAATATACTAAAGAAGACAAATGAAATACTAACAAGTGTCTAAAACACTTGCGACAACGCCTGAAAACACTTAAAAACCACTGCAAACATATACAACATCCAGATGAAACACTTGCAAACATACATATGAATACCTGAAACACTTGAAAACATATGCTTGCAACATACATGTATATGCAACATCTAGATGTTCTTTTGCAACATCCAGATAAAACACTTACAACATACTTTTGGAATAGATGAAACATTTGAAACATACGTGCATAGCCATTACAACATCTAAAACATTCACAACATCGATATACAATACTTGCAACATATCTCTAAAACATCTAAAACGCTTGAAACATACTCTTGCAACATGCGCCGCATCTACTTGCTTCTTGGACGAATGGAGGCTCGTCGATGCAGAGCTCGACACTGGCGCAGAGCTCGCCACTCCGATGGAGAAAGGCCGTTGTGGGTCGCTCCAGTGGAGAAGGCGGACCATGCCGCTAGAGAAGGGCACGAGGCGGAGTGGGGCGTGCGCTGGAGAAGGTTGTAGCAGGTCGCTTCGGTGGATAGGGTAGGGCGCGGCAGCGATAATGATGTAGAGGACGGGTGGGGGATAGAGCAGGAAGCTTGGATGGGAGGGGATCTACAACGGCCTGGATTTTGCGCCGCCCAACATGAGCACGAGTGGACGCCGTGACGAGAGGCGGAGGGGCATATGACGTAGTGTAAGGTCCTAAATGGCTAGAGGGGGGTGGATAGCCTTTTCAAAATTCTACAAACTTTACTTAACAACAAAGTTAGTACAAAAGATGGCGAAGCTAATTCTAGCACTAGCACAACTACACTATGCAAGCCACCTAAACAATTCTAGTAGATATGAAGGCTATAATCTCTAATCCACACCAAAGAGGCTAAGTCACCACTTACTCTACTCCTAGGTGAAAGAGAAACACTACACAAACTAGGAGCTAGAAACTATAAGAGATAACAAGCTAAGCAACTAACATGGTAGACAAGTAAGTAAAGGAGTGAGGATGTATTGTTATACCGACGTTGATGAGAAGAGATATGTCCAATGAACCAATCAATCAACGCAATCACATACACAAGATGAAATCCTCGACAAAGAGATGACACAAGATTCTTTTACCGAGGTTCACTTGCTTCCCGGCAAGCTAGTCCTCGTTGTGGCGATGCACCCACTTGATGGATCATGAGCTAATTGACTGTCAAGAGTCAAACCCTCAGCGGGTGCCACACATCCACTCACAAGATGGAGATTCTCTAATCCACGAGCTCCACTAGAGTAGTTAATTCATGAACTCCCGTGGGAAAGGCTCAAGAACCCCTCACAATCACTTGGTGAGGCTCAAAACAATCTCCAATCACGAGCTCAATACCACCGCTGCTCTAAGTTATCTAGGATGTCGGGAAATATCCAAGAGTAACAAGAAATCCGCAGCCAACTCAAGGATCAAGTGCCACTAGATGCAAATCACTAAGCAATACACTTGAATCTCACTCAATCTCACTAGAGTATGCAACCAAGCAAGAAGATGAGTGGAAGGGAAGTTCTCTAGCTCAAAGTATGTCTCAAGTGTTCAAAGAGTCAAGAGTGAAGCCCCAAACCCGGCCAAGCAACTATTTATAAGCATCCCTAAAGAATAGAGTTGTTAGACTGGAGATGCCGCTCTGCGCGCGTTGACTGGACACGGTCAGCGTTCGGTCGTACCAGCGCGACCTGGCATGATGCTCGCCACGTGTCCCTTTTTGAATTTCTCTCATTAAATTTCCAATGGTCATGAAATGTTACGCTCTTAGGTAACGTGTGACCGGACGCGCTTCACGCCACGACCGGACGCGACAGTGCCAGCGTCTAGTCGCAGTCCAGAGAGGTTCCAGAGAGTGACTTTGTTGACCGGACGCGTCTGATCATGACTGACCAGACGCGCATCGCGTCCGATCAAACTTTCCTCCACGCTACTCTCCTGGGTGCGTGACCGGACGCGCCGGTCCCGCGAGTGATCGGACGCACCGGTTGCAAACCCTAGCGCCCCGCGCTGCGCATAGTTGCTGCCACTGACCGGACGCACCGGTCGTGCCGAGACCGCGTCTGGTTCAGCGTCTGGTCACGCGTCTGGTCTCCTAGTGACTTCTTTTTGCCTCCGTTTATTTGCCTTCGGCGCAGTGAAAAATAGACATTTCACTTCTACAAAAGTACCGAATCTCGCCAAGTAAGCTTGGCGGGAGGGAGAGAGGAACTCAAACCCCTCTCTATCTCTCAAACTCTACCTCCTTCGCAAATATGCTAACACCACCAAGTGTTCATCATCTTGTGCTCGTGTGTTAGCATTTTCTCAAATATTTTTCAAGGAGTTAGCATCTCACTAGATCCTAAATGCATATGCTCAATAATATGGACCTAGTAGCACTTGATTCATAAGATGACCGTGATTGCCCCTCTTGATAGTCGGCTGTCAATCCTAAACCTGGTCAATTACTTCTCTACTTATCTTTAGACTAGCGAAAGAGAATTATATGATTATACCTTTGCCTTGATCATCTCATTCCTATCACCATCATCTTTGTCTTCATGCACTTGCGATCTTATAGCCATCACAATCATGCTCCTTGCTCCTTCATCACATATGTTGCTACGCCTAACTCAATTCACTTGACATAATGACATTAGCAACTTGGTGTTATTAATTACCAAAACCAAACTTGGTATTTCACGCGGTGAACACAACGACGGGCAGACTGGGGGAGTTATCGGTCACAGAGATGGGGGAGTATGTAGGGGAGCAAGATGATTGTCTGTTGGGCCGGTCCGCTGTGCATGCCCAGGAAGACAGCGTCCGGCGTCCGGACGCCGTGTAAGAAGCATTTCTGTAAACCATAATATTGGATAATATACTCTCTTAACTTTTAAAATCAAACATTATGATCTCTCAACCATTTTATACCCTCTTTAGATCACAGGATAAAAAAACATCTTGAGCTAGGAAAAACATCAAAATTGATGTGCTATGTTTCTCGAATCCTATATGGTTAAAATACACGGAAAAGTAAATCAACATCCCTTTAGCAGCACTACATGAAAACATAGGATTTATGTACACATTTGAGAAGATCTTTGGTAGCCGTTGCATTCAAATTAGGCAACTAGCCGTTACATGGAGTTACAAATACATGCAGCAGCATACAAATGCAGCCTTCTCATTTGCATCCTAAAGAGACCAAGTATCTCATCTCCATATCTCCCAGTCACAAAACACCACATGAAGTCGAGAATGTTTATTTTTTAATCCTTTTTTATTTAATATTTCAATAATAATCATTCCTAAAAAAAATTTGTGCATCTAACCCTTTTGGTCACGCGCAGTGCCGCTGGCACGACCAAATAACATTGTTGCACCATATGCATTGGCACAACAACATCTACCATGTTAGACGGTGTTTCGACATGGAAAACACCGTGAAAAGTATTGTTCTATCACGTCACTGGGAGTGACATAACAAGACTGAAACTTTAAAAAATCATAACTCTGTGATACGACGTTGGATGAAGATGAAATTTATATAAAAATTGTAGCTCTCGATGAGATCTACAACTTTCTAGTTTTGAGTTTTTTCATCTGAGAATGTTAAGGTGCTTACAAAAATAATATAAAATTTTAGGAACATAATAACCGCGTACTAGTGGTTATCACATTAGACAAATAATATCTTTTCTGTATGGTGTTAAATGAAAACACTTTTTTACATTAAAGTTTTAAGTTTTCACATTTGGAGTCGTTAAGATACTTAAAAAATAATATAAAATTTCAGTAGCATAATAATAACGTACTAGTGCGTGTCTTATTAGAAAAATAATATCGTTTTTATATCATGTCAAATGAAGGTATTTTTTATATCAAAGTTGAAGCTCTCAATGAGATCTACAAATTTATAGTTTTGAGTTTTTATATTTGAGCATCTTAACGATTGTAAATGTAAAAACTCAAAACTATAAAGTTGTTGATCTCATTGACAACTCCAATTTTAGTGTAAAAATTATTTTCATTTGACATCATACAGAAAAGATATTATTTGTCTAATACGACAAGCACTAGTACGTGGTTATTATGCTCGTAAAATTTTATATTATTATTTTGAGCACCTTAACGTTCTTAGATGAAAAAACTCAAAACTAAAAGTTATAGATCTCATCGAAAGCTATAATTTTCATATAAATTTCATCTTTATCCGATGTTGTATCAAAGAGTTATGATTTTTTAAAGTTTCGGTCTTGTCACGCCACTCCGGTGACGCGACAAAACAATACTGTCACGGCAGCGGAAGTGGTATGACAACATTTTTAAAAGGTCCTAACGGCTAGAGGGGGTGAATAATCTATAAAAAATTCTACAACAACACTAAGCAATATGGTTAGACAAATAGGAGGCTAAGCAAATGTTGCACTAGCGTACTAAAAATGCAAGTCACCTACCATAATTTTAGTTTTTATAATCTCTATGCACACAAAGATTATGTCACTACACTAAATTAGTAAGCTTTTAATGACTAACTAAAGAGCATCACTAACCACTAGATAAGACATAAACTAACTTTCAAAACTAATTACACTAAAGAGCTTAACTACACTAAAAATGTAAATGCTCGAGATGAATAATGAGTTATACCGCCGTGTCGATGAATAAGCCAATCACAATATGATGACAATCAATCACAATGAATACCAAGAAATTCTCGGAGACAATAATGACACACGATTTTTCACCGCTAGTCCCTGTTGTGGTGATTCACTCACTTAGAGGTTCATGCGCTAATTGACGTCATACACCAAACCTGCAATCGGGTGCCGTACAACAAACACAAGATGAGGATCACACAAATCATGAGCAATCCATTAGAGTACCTTTTGGCTCTTCGCTAGGAAAAGATCAAGAACCCCTCACAATCACAATGATTGGAGCTAGAGACAATCACCTTCCTCCGCTCAACGATTCTCGCTGCACCAAGCCGTCTAGGTGACGGCAACTACCAAGAGTAGCAAGTGAAACCCGCAGCGAAATACAATCACCAAGTGCCTCTAGATGCAATCACTCAAGCAATGCACTTGGATTCACTTCCAATTTCACAAAAATGATAAATTAATGATGGAGATAAGTGGGAGGGCTTTGGCTAGGCTCACAAGGTTGCTATGTCAATGCAAAATGGCCAAGAGAGTGAGATTGAGCCGGCCATGGGGCTTAAATAGGAGCTCCCATGAAATAGAGTCGTTGGGCTCTCACTGCAGCCCAACTCGAGGCGACCGGTCCAGTCCTTGGATCTGTGCCACATGTTCCATTCGTTCAACCTCAACCGTGAAAGGTCCTTATTTGATTTTGGTAATTGAGTAACAACCTTAGGTGAACTAATTATGTTTATGTGAGATACATAGGTGATTAGTCTACAGGTACATGTGTGTGAGCAATATATGCCATGAAGGTGGAAATAGCTTGGATATGTTGCAAAGCTTGCACATGTGATGATGAAGGAGCTCATTGCATACGAGACGTGACATGGAGTCATGTGATCAAGGTGGAGAAGATCAAGACATGACTTGGCTCGACGGACTGGTTGCAAGTGTGAAGGGCAAGTCGGAGGCTTTGAAGCAAGGGACCACGTGTGACAGTGAAGCTTGAGCAAGATTTGGCGCCGATGGACCGAGGCAACGGTGAAGAGCAAGTGAGGTCAAGATCGATGAACCAATACAGTTACGTGATAATATGAAGTGGATCATATCATTTGGTGATTGGTTGGTGCATGTGTTGCATCAATGTTGGCATCTCTTACATCGCACCCGCTAGGTTGTCATCCCTAACACGACGTAAGAAATGCGGTTGTACACGACGTAAGAAATGCGGTTGTACTTATAATCATGGCACTTATAAAATATAAAAAATTATCTGCAAGCGCACAGATAAAATACTCCTGTTGTAACATTTCACTTAGGAAAGTTTTAGGTATCGTTATTTATAATTCTACCACTGGGAGCTTCTAAACAGGGTTTAAAAGAGAAAGTTGATATGGCTATAAGAATTACAAATGCATACTATAGATATAAGTCAATTAACCACTTTTATCTAAACAGGGGTAAGCCAAATGATATTGATAATCATGATAATGATAATGAGATAAGATAGAGAATCCATAATTAGAGAGAACTCGTAAGATCAACTGATGATCATAATCTTCTAATTGGAAACCCTAGCTTTTCTCTCTGGCCTTCTGAATGAGAGATCAACTGATTATGATTGTGATTCTCCTCCTCAGGGAGGGTCTACCCCTGCTTATATAGCCCGGAGGGCTGAACCGTAGCTTTTGGATCAAACCGACTTGAAACAATGGTCGAGATGCGTCGTAGAGGTCGGTTGGAGGCCATCACGCGAAGCAGAGCTCACTTCCTTGTGGGCCTAGGCCGGCCGGCCTGAAATGTGGGGCTAGCCGGCCCCACCTGTCAGCCGTCGAGCTTCCGTTTTTGTTCCCGTGTCCTCTAGAACCTTCCCGTTAATTCTTGTGGAATTCCGACTTGATTTGGTTTGGTTCCTTAGCTCCTACTCCTCCCCGGCTTATTCTGTTTTAATCCTTGAAAATTTATAAATCACCAAAGCTGTGGAAATTGTCATGTTAGTCCATAAAACTCTTGCTTGGTGATGGTTCCGGAGTATTCTAGAGAATTCCTAGGTGTATTCATCGGGGACTTTCTCGTCGGGACTCCAAATATAGCAAATGATATGTCCATTTCGATCGTCTCGACAAGATCTTCATAATGGTGTGTTCTGTTTTATCATTTGAGATACTTTTATGTGGTGAAATATCAATAATTCTGCAAAAGAGGTGAGAGCAACACAACTCATGAAACTTGTTAGAATAAACCCTACAACTATGCACTAATAACCCTTTTACCATTATGTTGTGCATTAATTGAAGGTATAATGTTGCCATTAAGGACCGTAAACAAGCTCCTCCAAGCTTAACCTTTGCTAGTCCCTTAGCAAACTATCATAACAGATCAGGAGTTACTGCAATACTTTCACACCTTAAAAATACACATGTATTTCAAACAAGAATTCTTCTATCAAACAATAGATAGACTACTCAATCTTTTAAACCTACCCATATTACCTTTAACCATGGAGCTTATTGCCTTCACTTAGGTCTTGAGTAATTGAAAGATAAAACAGTCTAGTCAAGCACTATCTCGAACTCTTTGATCAACCTTCTTTCTAGAGTTTTGCAAGTTTTTTTAAAATAAAACTCAGAGATTCCTTTACATGATCCTTTCAAGTCTCTCATTTGTGGTATTTGTGGATTCCTTTCCAAGGCAATAATGGTGTTTTGCCTTCTTTTCTCTTGAAATATGTGGTATTTCTAGTATAAGGCAAAATAGCATTATACCTTCTCTCTTCTCTCCCTTATACTACATGCTTATGTGGAGCTGAGGGTAGTTCAAGGATATGACATACTTACCTTGTATATATTGCCTAGTCAAAATGGGATCCTTCGAGAGGAGACCATACCCTTAGATCAAGACGTGCATATGTGGTTTCAAATGAACAATATGATAGATAATATTTGTAGAAAGGAGAAGGGGTGAAAGACTAATTCTACAGTGCTCCTTTATAAAAGGTAACTTCTCTCATTTTGGAACTTTGAAAAATATGGGTCTTCTCTCTTTTTTTCTTTTTTTATAGACAAGCAAAATAGCCCAATCTCTAATAAAAACTTTGAGAGAATAAATGATAACAACTTGGAGCATTATTTCGGAAACTTGGGTAGCAGATACGGAAAACCTATGGGAAATATTTTTGGTGTTCACTCCCAGTGTAGGAGTAGAATATTTTTGAGTGGATCTAAATGAGTGAATATGGTGGTGCGTACTTCCAGAGTAGAAGTAGCAGGGGTGCAAATTGTGAGTGTAATTTTCTTGATCTTGGGGGCATGATGCACCTCTCGACAAGGGTCTAACACAGGTTGACCAAACTCAACACAACACAAGTAGCCTATGAGCTGATTTTCCTAGTCTAGCAATCATGTATATATGGTTATGGTAGGAATTAAAGCTCTCATCATACAGGAACTCATCATGTGATAATTTTATGTTTTCAAAAATATAAATCTCCAGAATTCAAGTATCTCTATGAATAAGATAATAGCAGCTCAGACCTTTCTATATCATATTCGTCAATTACCTAGACTTAGACTAAGCAGTCGCCAACCACAAGTTTTAGATTCAGGATAGATTCTCAAATCAGAACAGTCATATCCAAAACTTAGGAGAATTCAAGGCAAAATACTAGGTATTTTAAAGAAATTTAGGCAGAGCAACTATTCATCATTTCTATTATGGTTTCTACTTCAAGTTTTTAGGTTTTGATTTTTTTATTAAAAAGAAAGGAAACACTCTTTTTATTTGGTTTTTGTTATTTTTCATTATCTAAACAAAAATTAAACAACCTATAGTAATACTAATAATAAGATAACTACTAGGGCTTTACGGGATACCTGGCTCTCGAGTTACCTCCCGGAAGGTGATGCAGCAAAAACTTGAGATCTCCTATCTCAAGCTAAGTAGAAAGAAAAAATTGGGGGCTCCTTCCCCAAGCTTGTTGTTGTCGGTGTCGTAAATGTTGTCGAAGAAGAGACCTTGGGAACTCTCTCTCTCTCAAGGGGTGTTACTACGACGACCGGTATGGGTAGAACTGAGGGATGGAGAAGAAGGCGTCTTAGTTCCTTCCATCTCTAACCTGGTTTTGCTAGATATTATCCATGGCTACACCAAATTGGGTATTCCACTGTTGTTGTTCAGCGAGTCTCTGGTTAATATTGACTTGTTCTTCAGAGATGGTGTCCATTCGAAGGCTCAGGTGAGCCAATTGCCCTTCTACACCTGAGACAGAGTGTCTAGGTGGTTCTTGATGTCTTCGTGATAGTTTAGGACGATCTACAGATTGTCTAGGTTGAGAGTCACATGATCGGGACCTTCTATGTCCCTCTTCAGAATCTTATTGAGAAGATCCTGATGAGTGATGTGATGGTGAGGGTACCCGTGGATGATGTTGTCTTGATGTGCCCGGTTGATCGGTGTATGCAGTGTATCCTGACCCTTCTGGTGTTGGATCTGCCTCGTAGTAGTGCATGGGCGGCGCGTTAGTAAATCAGGCAGATGTACTCCTCCCGTTCAAGGGTAAAGGCTACAAACCAACAAGATAGTTTCTGACGGCATAGATTTCGATCCCTGGGTTAGGAAGCGGGATCTCCGTAATCATACCGTGATACCTCATAAAAATTATATTGTTCGTTTTCTTTAAAATCTGAGCCTATCTAAAGAAATCTAAATTCATTATTGAGCGAGGTTCAGAGATATGAGAAATAATGCAGTTATTTGTTAACCCTACTCTATTGGCGATACGAAAAACCAAAGATGTGCAGTCAATATCCCCTTTGATAGGTCCAAAAACTTCTAACCATTGGTGCATCATGGCTATAACAGGGGAAATCTTCTGTTTGTTCATAATTGCAAAAAGTATCTTTAACTCATCTTCCCTAATGGTCTAGGTTTCAGGTCTAGGGAATAGAGTCGAAGAAATAAACCTGTGAATAAAACGAAAGGTTGGCAGCTGAAGATCAATATTTTTGGGTTTATGGCAATTATCTTTATCAGAAATTTCTTTCCAAAACTGCTCTTTCTAAAAATCGGGAAGAACAACATTGAAGTCAAGAACAGAATCCGAATCAAACCCCAGTAAATCGCTAAGTCTTCTCCAGGTGCAAGTAAACTGCTTATTGAACAAGCGAAAACTCACCCCAGCCCCAGCCTCAAGAATTTGCAATGTGCACAAAAATTCTATTGTGAGTAGCTTAACACCCGGTTCATTTATTGGAACAAGATTCCTCCAGCCTATTGCAGCAAAGATTGTGTTGAACTCAACATCCATACTTGTATCTCGTAGGAGTTGAGGATGGTACACCGGTGTCAACTTGTATGCCCTGTCCTTGATATTTTAGAATTTGTCCTTCTCTGTTCGGCCATGTAGCCAGACATCCCTCTTCGCCATGAGCTCGTTGATGGTGCCATCGACGGAAGAACGGGCTGGGGAGGCTCTTGATGATGAAGCAGGTGTGTCCGTGTCCAAGTCAGAACCAGCCCTCTTGGATTGGCTCCTAGTCAGATGCCCGAAACTGAGGAATGACATCCTGTCACACAAGGAGAAGACAAACACACAAAAGGAACTGCAAATATAGGTTAGGGTAATCAGTTTGGAGTCAGCTGTCCAAAAGTTAGTTGTCCGAGAGTTAGCCTACTAGAGAGTTTCTAAAAATAGATTTTATAGTACTTCTTCTCTAAACTTGTTTTTAGACCTAGTCTCAGAACTCTAATTTCTAGCAGTTCTTCCCTTTTCTCTACAAAACTCTCTTCCTTTCCAATGATTTAGCTAGCAGAGCAGCTCGAAGCTTCAATTCTCTAGGAAAAGAAGGCAGGAAGGTTTAGGTGTGAGAGGAGAAGGCAGCGGGAGATGGAAATTTATAGGGGAGAGGGAGACAAGCTGGCCGGCCTAGGATGTGGGGCCGACCAACCCCACTTGTGGTCCTTATTCCTATTCTATTCTGCTGCATTCTCAAGCTGAATTCTCATCCCTTCGTACATGAATTTGATATGATGCAGCAGGAATTGTGGTAAGGCAAAGAATATGAGGTAAATTCCATGGTAGATCCCATGGGATCTGTGGGCCCAAGGTGAGAAATTTTTTTTACCATACAGAGAATAAAATTACTTTCATGAAACAAAACTGCATGGAAAATTAGGGACAAAATTTTTGTGCCACCATGGTAAAAATTCTTTTGGGTTTTCACTCCGTAAAAATTATTTACATGGGGCATAGATTTTTTTGTTTTTATATATTTTTATTTTGTTTTCATATAAATGCCGAAGATCAAAAAGTAAATATACTAAAGAAATTACTTATGCAAGAAAGCAAATATGGATAACTACCAAGTTACCTTTTGGCGATGGTTCAGAATTTTAGAGTCCACCGAATCAGACTTTTCCCAATTCTATTAGTCTTCAAAGGTGTCATCCTGCCTAGAGGATGATGTCCTTGATGACTGATCATCTCCTTTTTCACTTATCATATTTGCTTTCAGGTTCAACTTAGGCCTCAGTCTAAATGGGAAGCATTCTTCTCGTCCATTAATGTTGAATTTGACTTCTCCAATTCCAATATCAATGTGGGCATTTACCATGCTCAAAAAGGGTCTCCCAAGGATGAGTGACACCTTCGAGTCTGGATGCATTTTCAACACCACAAAGTTGATTGGTATGAAGAATCCTCTTATATTGATCGGAATATCCTTAGCAATTCCTATTGGATAGTGGAGGGATTGATCGACTAGCTGTAGGCACATTGATGTTGGGACGATCTTTGCATGCTAGAGCTTGTCAAAAACTGACTTGGGCATCACACTGACACTTGCTCCAAGGTCACATAGCGCATTATCGAAATGTTGATCTCTAATTGAACAATCAATAGTGGGGCATCCTAGATCCTTCTTCTTCTTTGGTGACATGTTGAGGATGGCCGCACTACATTCTTCCATTAACTTGATTACTTCAGTGGTGGGCAGTGGTCATTTGTTGTTGAGGATATCTCTTATATATCTTGCGTAGGTGGATACCTTTAGAGCGTCTAACAAAGGGACATTGATATATAATTTTTTAATTACTTTAACAAACATACTGAACTGCTCATCCGCCTTAGCTTTCTGCTTTCTATGTGGGAATGGTAAGATGTTGGAGTCATGGAAATCTTGCGTCATCTCTGATACTGGTGGCTCCAATTCTTCAACCTCATCGTCCTTCTCTTCTGTTACTGTTGGGATTACTGGTGTTGCTTGTCTTCTCATTGTACCTTTTGGATAAGGGGGATCACGAGTAGATCTACCACCTCTTGTGGTTATGGATTGTACCTGACCAGGATTAGTGGCAAAAGGCAAAGCAGCAGCTAGTTGTGTCAACCTAGTTTCTATCTGATTATTATGATTGAGCTGATCTTTTATAGCAGAAGAAAAGTAATCTAATTTAGCATTTATATCCTTTAAAATTTATCATTAGAGGCAAGCCTTTTAATAATGTTGTCATTAATTATAGCCTGTTCTAAGATTAAATCTCTCAAGGGTAGTTGCTCGAAATTAGAAGAATTATAATTGCCTAAGTACTTACCTTGATGGGTAGATTCTTTCTGTTGATTCCATCCTTGCTTTCTTGATGTGGGAGGATTGTTGATGATGCTTGTGTTTTCTTGATTGTCTGAGAATTCAATCCCTAGATACTTTCCGCATCTATTCTGGGCATCGAAGGCATCTTGGATAGCTTGACGATCTCTTTTGTAATTATCCCTCTAATCAAGCCAATCCAATACCACATCCATCTTTGTTGTTAGTGCACAAACTTCTTCTATAATTTCTTCAATCTTTTGATAGCATTGATTATTGTCTGGCTTCCAGCTCTGATTCTTGGCTATCTTCTCCAAAAGCATTTTAGTTTTTCCAAGTGTGAGTGACAAATGATCCTCCAGCGATTGCATCTAATTGCTCACGAGATTTCTGAATAAGTCCATTGTAGAATCCTTGTATGAGCAACCAATCTTCTATTCCATGGTGTGGACATTCTAGGACGTATTCCTAGAAACATTCCTATGCCTCTATAATGGTTTCTTCTTTTGCTGCTGAAAGTTGTAGATTTTCCTCTTAAGGCATTGGTTTTGCCTATAGGGAAGAATTTTGACAGAAAGGCTTTTGAACACTTGTCCCATGTATTGATGTATTCTTTATGATCATAGAACCACTGCTTTGCTTTTCCCTCCAAGGACAATGAGAATAACCGAAGAAGTATGATGTCTTGGACAACGTCCTTGATGATGATGGAGCTTCCAATCTCCAGGAAATCCTGTAGATGGGCAGTAGCATCTTCTTGTGCCTTTCCGCTGAATGTAGTAGCTTAGACTAGGTTGATGAGGCTTGGTTGGAGTTCAAACTCTAGGTTATCTGATTGGAGTGTGGGCCCAACACGAATGTTCCTAGGGCTTGGAGCAGAGAACTCTTGCAAAGTCTTTTCAGCCATTGTCTTCACCACTTGTGTTGATCTCTAGGTTGAGTTGATTTCTGATTAGATGTTGATTGATCACAACTGAACCTGAATTACCCTGCATAAGATATAAACAAAAATAGGGCAAGGGTAAGCCTGAAAAGACAGAAGTACTTGGTTAAGATTTTTATCTATGAGTATATATTTGATGTATTTTTCTGATAGCCATATAAATAATTTTTTGTAAAAAGCTCCCTGGCAGCGGTGCCAGAAATGCTTGTTGGCATCTCTTACGCCGCACCCGCTAGGTTGTCATCCCTAACACGATGTAAGAAATGCAGTTGTACTTATAATCATTGCACTTATAAAATATAAAAAGTTATCCGCAAGCGCTGTTGACGATGGTTATCTACCATAATAAAGGGTTAAAATAAATATATAAAGGGCTAATAAATGATCACCAACATAGGTTTAGGGCGTCAACTAACAAAATTCTATGAGTTTTGGTAAATTTATATTTTGCAGGGGGTTATCAGAATAATTCAGGAATTGATATCTTCCACGAGAAGGAACCCACGTCAATCAGCCTAATCTCCATGTCACGAATACGCAAGAGGCTTCTAAAGGACACCAGAGGACTTCACGAGGAGGGCCACCATGAGGCGCTGCCAGGTGGGGCCGACCGGCCTCAACCCTAGGCCAACCGGCCCCTGGCCACCGCCCCTCAGCTCCTTCCTTTGCAAGCTACTTCAACCGCCTCCAAGGATGCATCCTAACCATACGTGAAGGTTGGTTTGATCCAAGGGCCACAGTTCCATGCTCTGGGCTATATAAATGAGGCCCCAAACCCCCCCTCCAAAGAGGAATTCATTCAATCAATCATCAACCAGAAAGCAGAAGACCAACTAGCAACTCTCATCTCCTTAGAGCTCCATCAGATCTAGGTATAGCTAGATTAGAATTAGAAGTAGAGGAGTCAAGCAGCCTTGGGCTCTGGATCTAGTTAAGAGGAGCTTGGTATATCTAGTTCTTGTCTCTTGTATCAACATTGTTCTTCAGATATTCATCTAGTTCATCAGTTCTTCTAGTTCTTGATCTAGTTCATGTTCTAGTTCTTTATGTTCTAATTGTTTATGTTCTAGTTCATAATTGTTCTAGTTCATCATTGTCTAGTTCTAGTTCATTGTTCTTGATCATTATTCTTGATACATTAGATATGATCTTGTTCTTAATCTATATTATATCCTTGATTATTATGAGATTAGTCTGCTTTGATTATATATTTGGCATAGATAGTTTATCATTATGTTTATACACATGTTTGCAAAGCATTCACCTTATTGAGTCATGGGTGGGTGGTCAACATTGTGTAAGTGTGGTACTTATACACTGTTTACCTGCAAATGCACTCTATACTCCGGGCCATGTGGTAGATCGCGAGTGTGACATTCCTATTGAGTCCTTTGTAGTCCACTCCCCAAGTGTAGAACTTAGTAGAACGCGGTCTCATTACTTAGTTGTTACTTTGTTTCTCAGCTTCGTAATGGAGATGTTCCTTGTTTATGGATATGAGATAACCTAGCCAATGATTGCCTAATATAATTGCACTAATCAATGTAGATTATGACTAATAGTTAATAGATTACTTAGGAGTTATTATCTTACTTTATATTCTGATCAATGACTTGCCATAGTAGTACTGCTCTAAGGAATATCATCTAAATGGTCTGATTATCATATATTTTATCTCTTTTTATTTGATTGATTCATGTTTGAGAGTAAAGGATAGTGATTTTGAATATTCATATCACATGTGTAGAGTAGCCTTTAATTAATATGTGTCCCTCTGTTTGTTCTCCTTTGGTTAAATATAAATAACGATACGTAGGATAAACTTAGGTGAAATGCTGCAACGGGTGTATTTATTTGTGCGCTTACAGATATATACTTTAATATCTTTATATAGTTAAGTGGCATGAGTATAATACAACTACACTCTTAGTGTCATGTTGGGGATGACAACCTAATGCGAGTGATGCTAAGAAGTGTCAACAAGCGCACAGATAAAATACTTCCGTTGTAGCATTTCACCCAAGAAAGTTTTATGTATCGTTATTTATAATTCTACCACTAGGAGCTTCTAAACAGGGTTTAAAAGAGAAAGTTGATATGACTATAAGAATTACAAATACATACTATATATATAAATCAATTAACCACTTCTATCTAAATAGGGGTAAGCCAAATGATATTGATGATCATGATAATGATATTGAGATAAGATAGGGAATCCATAATTAGAGAGAACTCATAGGATCAAGTGGATACAGATTAAAGCGACACGGTTAGAGATTTAATTCGTAGGGTTATGACCTATCTACCAAGTCTCAAGGTTTTCTAATCTACTCCTTATCATCTATAGCATAATCAATCTTCCATCTAAACATAAGGAACATTACTTCAGGGAATTCAAGAACAGAGCAATCCTTCCCTAAGTAACCGGGTTCTACTTGTCCTAAATTCGAGGAGTGGACTATATAGGACTCAACGAAGCTATAAAAGTCACCTTCGCGATCTACCACATGGCTTAGAAAATAGGGTGCATTCACAGGTAAATATAATCTAGACACCACATCTACATTACTTCTACCACCTAATCCAATCCAGAGTTGAACTAGGCGCTCTACGAACTTATGCCTAAACTTATTATCAATCAAGACTATATCAAAGATAGAACTAAAATAAACTAAGAACAAAATAGACAAGAACATAATGATATTAAAGTAGAACAAAGTCATAATTACGAGATACAATGATAGAATTACCAAATCTCCTGACGTCGATCCGGAATCCTGAGCCACGCTCAACTCTACTTGTATCTAGCTAGATTCTAACCCTAAACTTGAAATAGAGCTCTAATCTTCTAATTGAAAACCCTAGCTTTTCTCTCTAGCCTTCTGAATGAGAGATCAACTGATGATGATTATGATTCTCCTCCTCAGGGAGGGTCTACCCCTGCTTATATAGCCCGAAGGGATGAACCGTAGCTTTTGGATCAAACCGACTTGAAACAATGGTCGAGATGCGTCATAGAGGTCGGTTGGAGGCCATCACGCGAAGCAGAGCTCACTTCCTTATGGACCCAGGCCGACCGGCCTGACATGTGGGGCCAGCCGACCCCACCTGTCAACCGTCGAGCTTTTGTTTTGTTCTCGTGTCCTCTAGTGTCCTCTAGAACCTTCCCGTCAATTCTTGCGGAATTTTGACTTGATTTGGTTCGGTTCCTTAGCTCCTACTCCTCCCCGGCTTATTCTATTTTAATTCCTAAAAATTCACAAATCACCAAAGCTGTGGAAATTGTCATGTTAGTCCATAAAACTCTTGCTTAGTGATAGTTCCAGAGTATTCTAGAGAATTCCTAGGCGTATTCATCGGGGACTTTCTCGTCGGGACTTCAAATATAGCAAATGATATATCCGTTTCGATTGTCTTGACAAGATCTTCATAATGGTGTGTTTTGTTTTGTCATTTGAGATACTTTTATGTGGTGAAATATCAATAATTCTGCAAAAGAGGCGAGAGCAACACAACTCATGGAACTTGTTAGAATAAACCCTATAACTATACACTAATAACCCTTTTACCATTATGTTGTGTATTAATTGAAGGTATAATGTTTCAGTTAAGGACCGTCAACAATCAACATCGGAGGAGATGGAATGGAATGCGCAAGACAAAGGTATAACGTAGGGCATTTGTATTTCACTGGTCATAGGTGTGTAGAGAAGTTTATGACCGGGTTTAGGATAGATGGCCGTACTATCAAGAGGGGTAAAATTGTTTGCATATCGATCATCTAGTTCCACTTGAGTGATCTAACTTTGCATCGTTGCTAGAATCGAGTGGCGTGGCAAGTTGTGGCTAACTCCTTTGAAGAAAATAATTGTGAAAGTGCTAACACACGTGCACAAAGTGGTGAACACTTGTTGGTATTGGCATATTTGCAAAGGAGGTGGAGTTTGAGTGGTAGAGATGGGTTTAGGACCCTCTCTCCCTCCCGCTGAGCTTGCGAGGTGGGATTCAGGCATTTTTATAGAGATGAAATGCTTATTTTCCGTTGCGCCAAAGGATGGAACCAAAGGCGAAGTCATAGAGGTGATCATCATTGTTTTTCGAGTGACAAAAGCTAGGTGTGGTGGCATCAAACGCCGGTGCCGCATCTGGTGCTTTGCCCTAGGTGGCACACGCTATTCTCTATGTGACAGACGCTGACCTTAGGAGCATCAGACGCTGGCATTAGTGTCTGATGGCTAACCCTAAGTGACGGTCGCTAAGGAAGCAACGTCGGACACGCTGGTGTAGCTGCGACAGACGTAGTGCGTCAGCGTCCGCTGTAGTTGACGTTAGCAGCCTTAGTGAACTTAGCTGGGACAGACGGGGAGCATGTCTTATGCCTACTCGATGGACGCGTCTATTGCACGGTCGAGTGGTTTCAGACCTTACTGGACCGCGTCTGGTGCGGCGTCGGACGCATGGTCTGTGAGCATCAGACGTGTCTAGTGGTATGTAATCAACCGTTAGCGTTCGAATGGCTAGTTACACGTGGTGCCATCCAGAGCATCGGAAGTTGGTGACCGCGTCTGTTGCAAAGGTAACAAACACATCTGTTGCCCCCAAAAAACGCCCAGTGAAGAGGCAACAGCTATATTCGTTTATGGGGCTATAAATAGAAGTGATGGCCGGCCTTGGCAGGTGCTTAGCACCCATAGGACTTAGTGTCCATGCTTTGGGAGTGCTAGGAGAGCCTCTAACTCACTTGTGCTTGCAAGAGTGTGAATCGATTGCTAGTGAGTGTGATTCTAGTGCGTTGCATCATGAGATTGCATCGAGTGGCACTAGGTGTTCATGTTGCAAGCCGGTGGTGCTTGTTACTCTTGGAGGTTGCCACCTCCTAGATGGCTTGGTGGCTTAAGGCTCCATCAAAGCTCGCAAGAATATTATGTGAGGCTTCAGAGAAGCTTTGTGAGGGGGATTGTGCTCACCCCGCGGGGATCACGAAGAGCAACTCTAGTAGAGCGTGTCACTGAGCTACCACACTTGATGGTGGGTTCTTGCAATGCCCTTTGGGAGAGCTCGGTTGTGGATACCGATTAGCCACCGAACCACGAAGTATTGGTCGACACAATGGGGACGTAGCTTGGTGGCAACCAAGTGAACCTCGGAAGAAAATCACCGTGTCAACATTGTCTACTCTTCTCGGTGGTTTGCCTTCATGCAACATAAGCTTGTATTTACCTTCATATATACCTTGCTTGTGTTGTTGCTCTTGTATCTTCTTGCTTGTGTAGCTAGAAGTATCCCCTTTGCATGGCTAATTTGGTTTGTGTAACCTTGTTAGTCACATTGCTTAGTTTGTGTAGCTAAGTAATTTGCGCTCTCTAATTTGGCATTGGTTGCCTTGTTATTTATAACAGAACTGACCAATTATACGAGATTAAGTAAGAAAATCACCCACCGAGCAGATGATTTAGCAAACTTAAGCCTGTATAATCCGGTAGTCCGTGAAATCACGACGGATTTCAAACCAACTTACATACCAGCCAAGATCATAATAAGTTTAGCAGTCACCATCACAAGTTACATAAAAGTTCGCGTCGCAAATACATCGGAGTTTAAACATAGTTATTACAAACCAATTTCAAATAAAAGTAGCGGAAGCATTTAGTTCAAACCACACACACTCACACAGAGTTCGAAATAAAGTGCCAGCTCAGGATCATCTTCCAACAAAAGCATCAGACAAGACGTAGTGAATGACCACTGCCCATGGTCCTAAGCTTCACCCATCGCAGGATAAAGGCAGTTGATACAGTAGCCGTAATACATCTGTCCATCTGCAACAAGTGGGAACAAAGCCCTGAGTACAAGAAGGTACTCAGCTAGACTTACCCGACATAACCAAAAATAAATTGACACCAAGGATCATGACAGGCTTTATGGTAGGGTAGCTAACTCCTTTGCGAAAAGGCATTTTTAGCATTTAAAGAATCTTTTCCAGAAGCTTTGCATCAAGTTAAATCTTTATTAACCTGTCAATTACATTTGCACCTGTACTAGAGTAACATGTAATTAAACAAGTAAGGATGACCAATGATCATTAACAACTTCCATCATGTCATATTCCATATAACTATCCAAGTGTTCCATCAATATTACTACGATGAAGTAACTCAGGTCAAGTGTTCACTATCCAGTGAACGATGGCGATTCGAATCGATTATTAACCAGTTGGTAATTTATTCCTCACACAAACCTCACTCACCCGCTAAAGTGAGATATTGGTCACCGAGTCAACCATTCAGGTAAAGTCTCGAGTTTGCCAGGAACCACATGTACCCGGGAGCCGCCCGACTGCTCTTTAGCCTTATCATCGCGCCCCCGTGTCCTACCACACCTGCTCCAGTACAGTGCGTTGCGGGCAATCCACTCGGCCCTAATAATCTCCTAGCTTCGCAGTCGAAAGGTACATTATTCGGCCAGCTAAATGTAAGGCATGCGTTCAACATGACTCGAGGCCCAACAACGATCGGTCCTTAATCGACACAGACAGAAAACACTACAGTCCGAAACCCTGCAAGTCTCCGTCCGGTCTTAGTTTCACATTAACACTTAGTTATTCTACGATGACATACTTATTCAAGCAGATCTAGGTAACTACCTATAGCTCGCAGGTGACAGGAAATCACCTGAATTCTACCGGTCTAAGCAAGCTAAGCATTTCTTGACTGCGAATATCAAGGTAACAAGGATATGGTACAACATGGTAAACAAGGTATAATGCAGCAACGGTTGCAAACAACTCCTAAACGTAATGCATCAGTTAA
The DNA here is from genome assembly GCA_038087645.1 of Saccharum hybrid cultivar R570. Classification (NCBI taxonomy): domain Eukaryota; kingdom Viridiplantae; phylum Streptophyta; class Magnoliopsida; order Poales; family Poaceae; genus Saccharum; species Saccharum hybrid cultivar. The sequence goes on along the minus strand of JAQSUU010000190.1, from coordinate 2,565,898 downwards.
AGTAAAGCATTAATAAAATATTTGCAAACCGAGAGAGAAATGCTCCGGGGCTTGCCTCTTTCGAAAGAGCTCGGGCGGTGGTCGGGACACTCTAGAAGATCCTCACCGACCTCCTCGTCGGCTTCGGGCACCTCCTGCTCTTGCACCTCGGGCTGCTCTTCCGGCTCCTCGGGAACTGCTACCAGAGTTACTTCTTGCGATCCTGTATGATGCAAATATATAAGTGCTCATGTCTAGGTGCAATGCAGAGATGACATGTAATGATCATGATAAATGAGATGTACATGAACAGGTTTACTTTATTGTATAAAGTAGGAATACAACTCTTTTACAAGGTAGTCAACATCATCCAAGAACATGTACTAGCATGCTACTATTACAATCATTCTCTACCATGCCAAGTCACCACAAAATCTAATAAGCTTCAAAGATACACCAAAGCAAATTTTATTAACTAGTCATGCATTAACAAGGTTAATTAAACCCTAATTGCAACTAGGTTTGAACAGCAACACCTATTTTGGTAGCACAGAAAAATCTTAGAAAATTACAGTAGCTTACTATCATCTAATCAAGCATGCCACAAAAAATTCATTGCATTTGGATTACTAGAACTGCCTACACAAAAATAACAAGCTAGGGGCTAAAAATGAGCATAAAATACTTTATACTATGAAAAGTATCAAACAATAGATTTAGCATTTTTCCTACATTCTACACAATAAATAATCACTATAGAAAAATTATTATATGCATGTTTTATTCATATTTTTCTCTCTATCAAAAATAACAATTATAAACAATAATAAGCACTTGTACTATACATCAAATTTTTTCTACAGAACATGCATGGCACATATTTTTCCTAGAAATTACATCACAAAAGAAAATTATTGCAAGTGGAACCATATTTTTCTGAGCTTTCTATGATTTATTACATATTTATCAAGAAAACAGCAATTTCAGTTATTAAATAAAAACCCTACAGAAAAGTATTTCAAACTAGACATGTAATATTTTTATGTCATAGATCTACTTATGAGAAACACTACAAAATTTTGTTTCATAATTTTTGGAGCTAAAATGAGCAAGTTATGAATTTCTAAACCATTTTCATCTTTTCTAGAAAATCATTTTCAAAAAATCCTTTTAACATCAGTCGCTGAAAACGCTAGGTGCACCCGGTGCAGCGTACACGCGCGCGCACACTGAGACAGACAGGTGGATCCCCGTGGTCAACTAACCCCACCGGTCAGCCGGAGCCGAGGCGGCTCGCCGTTGACCGCGCGGATCTCACCGTCGGTGAGCCAAACGGCGAGGCGGTCAGTGCGAGCGTGCTCGGGGCACCAAACCACACCGACAGGTGCCCGGACTTGGCCGAGCGGCTTACCAGAGCAAGCTCGCCGGCGTGCATGGCACACAGCGGCGCTACCTCACCGCAGCCACACCTCACCGGTGCACGACATGTCGGTCCGAGGAGCGCTAGAGCTCCAGCATCACCAGGCGAAGCTGACGCGCGCGAAAGAAGGGAAGGAAGGCGATGGAAACAGCCCACCCGCGCGGAGCCGAGCTTCGACGAGCGGCGGTGAAGAACGGCCGGCCAAAATTGGCCCCCTCACCTTGACGATGGCGACAGCTCGAGGGAGCAAGGGGTGGAGCGGAGGGAGGCGGAGCAATGACCGCGAGGAATCGGATGCGGGCGCAGCAGCGGCGGCGATAGTCGGTGGCGGAGCTCGGAGGGCGGCGACAATGGCGCGGTGGCCGCTGGCTCCGCTGCGGCTGCTGCTTGCGCGCGGGGAAAGCAAAATGGGAGGGACGAGGAGCGACCGCGCGGTTCAGTCGACTTAGAGGCGTGGCGAGCCGGTGGGGGCCACGGCATGCCACCCGTACGCCGGCGACGGCTGAAAGGTCTTGATGGCTAGAGGGGGGTGAATAGCTTTTTAAAATTTTCTACAAAGACAAGCTAAACAAGTTTATCAATATAACAAATAGCGAGATGCGAGTTTTGCCTAGCCTACGGGGTGTTTGCAAGGCACCTAACCAATTCACAATTCTAGTATTTGCACTCAACCGCACAAGTCAAACTGAGAAGGTAACTACAACTTCAACTACCACTAGCAAGCTACACAAAGGAGCTACTCTAGTAAAGCTAACTAGCTAGCAAAGATAACTAAGAAAGTAATACGGAGTTGAGTTAGGAGAGTTTCACCGAGGGGCGAAGTATTGAACCAACCAATATGATCAACAATGAATACCAAGACAACCGAACACTGGGATCAATCAATTACAATATGAAAGTGATGACACGAAGATTTATCCCGAGGTTCATGTGCTTGCCGGCACGCTAGTCCCTGTTGTGTCCCTCTTCACCACGTGGTTCGGTGGATAATCGGTCTCACACCGAGCCACTCAAAATGCGCCACAAGAACCTACCAAATGGCAAAAGGTTACAATGACACGAGCAATTCACTATCGTTGCCTTTGGCGCTTCGCCGAGGTAGGCACAAACCCCTCACAATTACCGAAGGTGGCCAAGAACAATCATCAACTCTTGCCAACACCTCTAAGCTGCTCCAAGCCATCTAGGTGGCGGCAACCACCAAGAGAAACAAGAATCCCACAGCAAATCAACCATCAAGTGCCAACTAGATGCAATCTTACAATGCAAATGCACTTGGATCACTCAATCTCACTTCGAATATGCAAAGAAGCAAGAGAGATGAGTGGGAGGGGAGTTGCTTAGCTCAAAGTGCTCACAAGTATGTCAAATGTTCAAGAGATATCCGAGAGAGAGAGAGCCTTGAGCCAGCCAACGAGTATTTATAGACGTACCCCTTCGAATAGAGCTGTTACACACTTAAACAGCCGAAATCATGCTGACCGGACGTGCTGGTCCAACTGACCGGACGTGCCGGTCGCACAACGGCTAAGTCGCGAAGCACTAACCGGACGCGCTGGTCCAACTGACCGGACGCGCCGGTCGCACAACGGCTAACTGCGAAGCAATGACCGGACGCTCTTGACGAGAAAACCAGACGTGTTGCGAATGACCGGACGCGCTGGTCCCGTGACTGACCGGACGCGCTGGTCAAGTCTGAGCAGCGCACAACAAAACAGTGACCGAACGCGCTGTAGAACTATCCGGACGCCACAGCGCCAACATCCGATTAGAGTCCAGTAAGCTCCCTGAACACTCGGACGCGTTCGATCGTCTATGACCGGACACGTTGCGCATCCGATCATCAACCTGAAACAAGCGTAGACACTGAACGCTGACCGGACGCGTCTGGTCATTTAGAGACCGCGTCCAGTCCAGTGTCCGGTCACCTTTGTGACCTCCGTTCGCTTCTGTTTCTTTTCTGACTTTTGGCGTAGTGGAAAATAGTCGTTTCAACTCCTCGAAAACGCCTCTCTACCGCTCAAACTCCACCGCCTTCGCAAACGTGCTAACACCACCAAGTGATCTCATCATGTGTGAGTGTGTTAGCATTTTCACAATCATTTTTCGAGGCGTTATTAGTTCTATCCAAATGCATATGATTATGAAATGCACACCTAGAGACACTTAGGAGTTCAATAGTTGTGTCATTCCCCTCTTTATAGTATGGCTATCTATCCTATAATGTAACCACACCCACTAGGTGTCTTGGTTACTAAAACACAACCCATAAGCATATACCTTTGCCTTGATCATGTAGGGTTGCGTCCAAATCCAAGTGTGGCCATCATGATCACCATGTCCATCTTGCCACCAACCTTGGAATGTACTAATCCTCATATGCTATATACAACTTAGGCATAGGATTAGTACTTAGGCATTGTCACTAATTACCAACACCAAACATAGGACTTTCAATCTCCCCCTTGTTGGTAATTGGTGACAAACCTTTCACAAAGATATTATGATAAAATTTTTGTTGAACCCATGTCACATTGTCCAAGTGTATTACCATGTGTAAGAATTATGGGCATGTGATCATGAATTCAAATTGGTAGCAATGGCTCCCCCTACATGTATGCTATATGTTTGGATTTTGGAAGCATACATGTTAGATAGGAAAGATTAGGAGCATTGACTACCAATAGGTGCTAAGTGTTTAAGATTATAGACCTTTGAAGCGTGATACCATCGGAGTAGCGATAAACACCATCTTAGCACCTTGTATAGTTAGATACCACTTGGAAAAGCACAAAGATAACTAGAAACCTCTTGAGATCAACATTATAAGCAAGGCTCTAGTACCACTTTGAAAAACATGAATCAAGAAAAATCTAACTACTTCCTATTCATGCTAGTACCTCAATATACCATTCAAATTATACTAGCAAGTCACCACACAAGCAATGTATCAGAGAAAAAGAAATGCATAACTATGCATCATACATATGAAGTGCACATGGAAATGCAACAATCATATTTAAGAGCTTGCTCCCCCTACTTGTGTGCTCAAAATTTTAGTTGATCCCCTTCTTTTATCAATTCTCCCCTTTAGGTTTTCTCATCCTTGAACAACATTTTTCTCCCTCTTTGTGCTTCTCCCCCTTTGAGTTCTATCTTTGTGAACAACATTTTCTCCCCCTTTGGCACCAATGACCACAAGGGACTAATTTTAGATAGATTATGATATTGAATTATGGGGTGAGGATCAAGTTTATGATTCAACCTAGATTGCTTGCATAAATACAATGCTTCGGTTTGATCCAAGGGCAAGCTTCTTCACACCTCACTAGAAGGGTTATCATGCACCATGTTGAAGCAAATATTTAGACAAGTTTTCTAGATTAAACACTTAGGATCACAAGCTACTTAAACAAGTTATATGCTACCACTAGATCATACAAGTCATGGAAACAATAGTGGCACCATATAAACTTTAAATTCATTTGATTTTCATGAATGAGCCTAGAGCATGTAAATTATGACTAGATGCACTAAGCAAGTCCTTAGCATAGAATGCATGACATGTCAACCAATTGTACCTTAGGGCTCGAAGGAGAGGCATGTCATATATGGGGTGCATCAACTCATGTTGGAGAAATCAAGTATGTTCAACTCATTCTTTAGCTTGTGAAATCTCTTATCATCAAGTGGCTTGGTGAATAGATCGGCTAATTGATCTTCGGTGCACACACTCTCAATAGCAATGTCACCCTTTTGTTGATGATCTCTAATGAAATGATGGCGAACATCAATATGCTTTGTTCTTTGATGTTGAACCGGATTGTTGGTTAGCTTTACGGCACTTTCATTGTCACATAGCAATGGCACATTCTTGAAATTGATTCCAAAATCCTTCAATGTTGCCTTCATCCACAAGATTTGTGCACAATAACTACCCGCGGAGATGTATTCGGCCTCGGCGGTAGATAGTGCAATACTATTTTGCTTCTTGGATGACCATGAGACAAGTGATCTTCCTAACAATTGAAAAGTCCTAGAAGTGCTCTTTCTTTCCACTTTGTCACCGGCATAGTCGGAATCCGAATATCCAACTAGCTCAAAGCTTGCACCTTTGGGATACCATAATCCAACATCTTGTGTATGCTTTAAGTACCTCAATATTCTCTTTGTTGCCTTCAAATGACTTTCTCTTGGTGAGGCTTGAAATCTTGCACACATGCATACACTAAACATTACATCAGGCCTTGATGCCGTCACATAGAGTAGGCTACCAATCATTGATCTATATAGCTTTTGATCCACCATGTTGCCACTCTTGTCACTATCCAAACTTCCACTAGTGCTCATTGGAGTTGTAATGCCCTTTGCATCTTCCATGCCAAACTTCTTGAGTATATCTTTGATGTATTTGGTTTGGCTTACAAATGTTCCTTCCTTCATTTATTTGATTTGAAGTCCAAGAAAGAAACTAAGTTCACCAATCATTGACATTTTAAATTCCTTTGCCATCATTTTCCCAAACTCATCACAACAATCTTGATTGGTTGAACCGAATATGATATCATCAACATATATTTGCAACACAAACAAGTCTTTCCTAATCTTCTTGGTGAATAGTGTTGTATCAACTTTGCCCATGACAAATCCTTTGGATAGCAAGAAGTCCCTCAATCTTTCATACCATGCTCTAGGTGCTTGCTTCAATCCATACAAAGCTTTTCTCAATTTGTAGACATGATTGGGTTTCTTGTCATCTTCAAAACCGGGAGGTTGCTCCACATACACCTCTTCTTGAATGTACCCATTGAGAAATGCACTCTTCACATCCATTTGATATAGCTTGATATTGTGAGCACAAGCATAGGCAAGTAAGATCCTAATTGCTTCCAATCTTGCAACCGGGGCATAAGTTTCACCAAAGTCAAGACCTCTATTTGTGTGTAACCTTGAGCTACTAGTCTTGCTTTGTTCCTTACTACTATCCCATCTTGATCTTGCTTGTTGCGAAAGACCCATCTTGTTCCAATGACATTGTGATCCTTAGGCCTCTCAACTAATTCACATACTTCATTTCTCTTGAAGTTGTTGAGCTCTTCATGCATTGCATTTACCCAATCCGGATCTCTCAATGCTTTATCAATGTCCTTGGGTTCTTCCATTGACACAAAAGAAGAGTGAGCACAAAAAGATGCCAATCTTGATCTAGTTTGAACTCCCCTTTGTATGTCACCAATGATGGAATCCAATGGATGGTCTCTTGCAATGTTAGTTGGTTGAAGCACTTGGACTTGATTGCTTGGATGTTGATGTTGATCATGAGTTGGAGATGATGAACTAGCCACTTGTTGATCTTGTTGCACTTGAGATGATGTACTAGCTTGATTTTGCATTAGAGAACTACTAGCTTGTGTAATTGGACTTTGGAGCACTTGATCTTTGTTGTCATCCACATCAATCACTTGCTTTGGCCTAATATCACCAATGCCCATTTCTTTCATAGCATTGGTCAATTGAGTTCCTCTCACATCATCCAAATTATCTTCTTCATCTTGAGAACCATTGGTTTCATCAAACTCAACATCATGCACTTCTTCAAGTTGACCACTAGCCAAATTCCAAACTCTATAAGCTTTGCTAGTAATTGAGTAACCAAGTAGAAATCCTTCATCACATTTATTCTCAAACTTGCTCAATCTAGTACCATTTTTCAATATGTAGCATTTGCAACCAAATACCCAAAAGTATGCAATGTTGGGCTTTCTTCCATTTAAGATCTCATATGGTGTCTTCTCTAAGAACTTGTGGCAATACAGACGGTTGCTATAGAAGCAAGCCGTGTTGATTGCTTCGGCCCAAAATGAATGACTCACATTATACTCATTCAACATTGATCTTGCCATATCAATTAAGGTTCTATTCTTCCTCTCAACTAGTCCATTTGATTGAGGTGTATGCTTGGCCGAGAATTGATGTTTGATTCCAAGCTCATCACATAGCTCATCAACTCTTGTGTTTCTAAACTCACTTCCATTGTCACTTCTCACTTTCTTGATTGTGGTTTCAAACTCATTTTGCACTCTCTTGATGAACTTCTTAAATATGTCAAATACATCACTTTTGTCCCCAAGAAAGAATACCCATGTATATCTAGTGAAATCATCCACAATCACAAAACCATACTTGTTGCCACCAATGCTTGTGTATGTAGTTGGCCCAAATAGATCCATGTGCAACAACTCTAATGCCTTAGAAGTACTCATAATGCTTTTCAATAGATGAGTGTTGCCTACTTGCTTTCTGGCTTGACATGCACTACATAGCTTATCTTTCTTAAATGTGACATCCTTCAATCCTCTAACTAAGTCATGCTTCACTAACTTGTTCAATTGCTTCATGCCAACATGACCAAGTCTTCTATGCCATAACCAACCCATACTTGATTTGGTGAGCAAGCATGTTGAAAGTTGAGTGTCACTAGCATTGAAATCAATCAAGTATAGATTCTCAAATCTAAAGCCTTTGAAGATCAAGTTAGATCCATCAACACTAAGTATCTCCACATCATCAACACCAAATATGCACTTGAAACCGAGATCACACAATTGAGCAACCGAGAGAAGATTGAAGTTCAACTTTTCAACAAGAAGCACATTGGAAATGCTATGATCATTTGAGTTTGCAATCCTTCCAAGAGCCTTTACATCACCCTTGCTATTGTCACCAAATGTGATACTATCAATGCCACTATCATTTGATTTGAGAGAGTTGAACATTCTTGAATCACCGGTCATATGTTGAGAGCATCCACTATCAAGCACCCAATGTCTTCCTCCGGCTTTGTAATTTACCTACAAAACAAATTAATGTTTCTTAGGTACCCATACTTGTTTGGGTCCTTGGAGGTTAGTCACTAAGCTCTTTGGTACCCAAATGGCCTTCTTCTTTGGGACCACAATTGGTGTACCAATAAATCTAGCATGCACACCTTTCTCACCCTTGGTAAGCACATAACAAGAATCAAAAGGAATGTAAGGTACATTAGCATTTTTCTTGTTCTTATTTATTTTGTTGTATTTAATCTTTAGATGCCCAACTTGCTTGCATCTATTACAATAACGACCATTGCCCTTCACAAAGCGAGGCTTTAGAGTAGCAAAGGCTGCCTTGCCCTTCTTGGGAGTATAGCCCAAACCCTCTTTGTTAAGAGAGAACTTTTGGCTACCCAAGCATTTTAGCAAGCGGGCATCTCCACCATAGGCATTGCCTAATGCGCGGGTGAGATCATCCACCTCTCTCTTGAGAGTCTCATTCTCAACCACAAGTGATGAATCACTAGTAGTAGAGATAGAGTTGGTTGTGGTGGATGATGATGAGCTACATGAAGCATTAGTAGGACCAACAAATAAAGAATCATCAATAATATCACATGTTAGTCCAATATCACAAGTGACAATCACTTGCTCCTCCTTAGCTTCCTTCATGAACTTCTCCAACTTGAGGTCCTTTTCCTTGATGAGCTCAAGTAGAGTGGAGTGGACTTCCTTAAGCCTAGAGCGAGCAACTTCAAGGTCCTCGTGGTCTTCCTTTAGACACTCACGAGATGCCTCTAGCTCATCAAAGGATTTCCTAAGAGCTTTGAGCTCTTGTTCAATTCCTTTGCACTCCTTACTCTTTTTGAGAGCAACAAGCTCCTCCATCAAGGCATCATTTTCATTGCTCTTGGCAATGAGCTCTTGTTCTAAGATTTTGTATTTCTTGGTTGTCCTCTTGTAGCCCTTGCTCATTTGATCTATTATGCCCAATAGATCATCCTTGGAGTAGTCCTCATCCTTCTCATCATCACTCCTACAACCATCACTAGCACAAGAATCATCATCACTATCATCATATTTTACCTTGGTAGGCTTGGCCATAAGGCATGTCGATATAGTGTCAAAGATGGATGGCTTGTTGGAGAGGGCGATGCTTGCAAAGGCTCGCCGAGTGGTCCTTTCATCATCACTAGAGCTTTCATCATCATCACTATCAGAGTTGTCACTATCCCAAGTGACTACATAACCACCACCCTTCTTCTTCTTGTTGAAAGTGAAGCTCTTCTTTACTTTCTTCTCCTTCTTGTCCTTCTTGTTCTTCTTCAACTTCAACTCCCCATCATGATATCTTTTGTCTTCATAGGGACACTTTGCTACTACATGATCGGGGCTATTGCAATTGTAGCAAAGCACCTCCTTTGCCTTCATGAAGTCCCTTCTCTTTCTTGCACCATATCCTTTCTTCTTCATAAACCTCCCCATCTTGTGCACAAGGAGGGCCATGGTCTCATTATCGAATGGATCATCATCATCGCTCTCCACCTTGCTCTTGCCCTTAGAAGATGAAGCCTTGAATGCAATGGACTTCTCTTGCTTGACCTTGGTCTCCTTCTTCTCATCTACCTCATCTTCATCATTATTGTATTGGGCATCGGTTATTATATCTCCAAGCACATCAGTTGGTTTGACCTTGTCCAATCCCTCTCTAAAGATCATTCTTCTTAAAGTGGTAAACTTCTTGGGTAAGCACATCAAGAACTTGTGTGAGAAGTCCTTGTCCTCAACCTTCTCCGCAAGCCCCTTGAGATCATTGACAATGACTTGGAGCCTATAGAACATCTCCGGGATGGATTCATCATCCTTCATCTTGAAAGTGGAGAACTTGTCCTTGAGCATATATAGTTTGACACTTTTTACCGTTGAAGTGCCTTCATATGTTTCTTCAAGCCTTATCCAAAGCTTATTTGCCTTTTCAAGATCTTTGATTTGCTCAAATACTTTGTCATCAATGGCACGGTAGATTGTGTCAAGTGCCGCCGTATTGCATTGTTTGTTGATGCGGTCATTTGGAGTGAGATTTTCCTCATCAAAAATGATGTATCCTTCTTTGGTCACATCCCAAACCTTCTCATGTATATTGCCTAGATATTGCTTCATCTTCCTTTTCCAATGATCAAAGGAAGAGACACCATCAAAGAATGGAGGCTTGCCATTAATATGGTTGAACATAACTTGAGCCATCTTACACCGAGGTTGTTAAGCCTTACAAACGGTGACCACGGCTTTGATACCACTTGAAAGGTCTTGATGGCTAGAGGGGGGTGAATAGATTTTTAAAATTTTCTACAAAGACAAGCTAAACAAGTTTATCAATATAACAAATAGCGAGATGCGAGTTTTGCTTAGCCTACGGGGTGTTTGCAAGCCACCTAACCAATTCACAATTCTAGTATTTGCACTCAACCGCACAAGTCAAACCGAGAAGGTAACTACAACTACAACTACCACTAGCAAGCTACACAAAGGAGCTACTCTAGTAAAGCTAACTAGCTAGCAAAGATAACTAAGAAAGTAATGCGGAGTTGAGTTAGGAGAGTTTCACCGAGGGGCGAAGTATTGAGCCAACCAATATAATCAACAATGAATACCAAGACAACCGAACATTGGGATCAATCAATCACAATATGAAAGTGATGACATGAAGATTTATCCCGAGGTTCACGTGCTTGCCGGCACGCTAGTCCCCGTTGTGCCCCTCTTCACCACGTGGTTCGGTGGCTAATCGGTCTCACACCAAGCCTCTCAAAAGGCGCCACAAGAACCTACAAATGGCAAAAGGTTGCAATGACACGAGCAATTCACTATCGTTGCCTTTGGCGCTTCACCGAGGTAGGCACAAACCCCTCACAATTACCGGAGGTGGCCAAGAACAATCACCAACTCTTGCTAACGCCTCCAAGCTGCTCCAAGCCGTCTAGGTGGCGGCAACCATCAAGAGAAACAAGAATCTCGCAGCAAATCAACCATCAAGTGCCAACTAGATGCAATCTTACAATGCAAATGCACTTGGATCACTCAATCTCACTTCGAATATGCAAAGAAGCAAGAGAGATGAGTGGGAGGGGAGTTGCTTAGCTCAAAGTGCTCACAAGTATGTCAAATGTTCAAGAGATATCCGAGAGAGATAGAGCCTTGAGCCGGCCAATGAGTATTTATAGACATACCCCTTCGAATAGAGCCGTTACACACTTAAACAGCCGAAATCGTGCTGACCGGACACGCTGGTCCAACTGACCGGACGCGTCAGTCGCACAACGGCTAAGTCGCGAAGCACTGACCGGACGCGCTGGTCCAACTGACCGGACGCGCCGGTCGCACAACGGCTAACTGCGAAGCAACGACCGGACGCACTTGATGAGAAAACCGGACGCGTTGTGAATGACCGGACACGCTGGTCCCGTGACTGACCGGACGCGCTGGTAAAGTCTGAGCAGCGCACAATGAAATAGTGACCGGACGCGCTGTAGAACTAACCGGATGCCACAGTGCCAGCGTCCGGTTAGAGTTTAGTAAGCTCCCTGAACGATCAGACGCGTTTGATCGTCTACGATCGGACGCGCTGCGCATCCGATCATCAACCTGAAACAAGCGCAGACACTGAACGCTGACCGGACGCGTCTGGTCATTTAGAGACCGCGTCCGGTCTAGCGTCCGGTCACCTTTGTGACCTCCGTTCGCTTCTGTTTCTTTTCCGACTTTTGGCGTAGTGGAAAATAGTCGTTTCAACTCCTCGAAAACGCCTGAATCCAAGTGTACTGCCTTCGCAAACTCTACTGCTCAAACTCGGCAAACTCTACCGCTCTCTACCGCTCACACTTCTCTACCGCTCAAACTCTACTGCCTTCGCAAATGTGCTAACACCACCAAGTGATCTCATCATGTGTGAGTGTGTTAGCATTTTCACAATCATTTTTTGAGGCGTTATTAGTTCTATCCAAATGCATATGATTATGAAATGCACACCTAGAGGCACTTAGGAGTTCAATAGCCGTGTCATTCCCCTCTTTATAGTACGGCTATCTATCCTATAATGTAACCACACCCACTAGGTGTCTTGGTTACTAAAACACAACCCATAAGCATATACCTTTGCCTTGATCACGTAGGGTTGCGTCCAAATCCAAGTGTGGCCATCATGATCACCATGTTCATCTTGCCACCAACCTTGGAATGTACTAATCCTCATATGCTATATACAACTTAGGCATAGGATTAGTACTTAGGCATTGTCACTAATTACCAACACCAAACATAGGACTTTCAACGGCGAGCGGCTTCCACGCGACGGCCGTGGTCTGAGCGCGGTCGTGCGCTGGCGCGGGGCGCGTGCGGGTGAGTGTGTGGGCACTGACGTGGGCCGGGCCGGGCTGCCGAGCTAGGCCAGAGTGGAGGCGGCGGCCCGTTAAGGCCGGAAAACCCTTTTCCTTTTATAAATAAATTTCCAGATTTTCTAAATTGATTCAAATTCAAATTTTGAAGATGAAAAAGGCATTTTCACAAGTTGTCCCCAAAACAAAAGTTGTTCAAAATTTAATTCTCTACAACTTTCATTTAGGGCACTTTTCAAAATTCTAAACAGATTTTGAATTAGTGATTTAAAGTCAAATTTTTAAATAAAAACTCATTTTCCTAGAATATTTTTAAAAGCAAAATTTGGGGAGATTTTGAATACAAAAGTTGCTCCAAAAATCATGCTAATTAATTCTAAGTCATTTAAAGTTATAGCCAAACAAGTTTTACCACTCTTAGCAAGCAAATGCAATAATTTAGGGTTCAAACAGATATTTTTCACACTTCAATTCAGATTCAACTTATATTGCATGTGATAATGAATATGTATGTGATGCTAATGATCATGCTTTGGGATGTTAATGCATGCTCAACACCTAGGGTTGTTACAGCCCTCCCCCTTATAAAAATCTCGTCCCGAGATTTGGGTTACGAACCATTTGTTATAAAAATCCTCATAAGCTTTTTGTAGATATTCACCCATTTTCCAAGTTGCATCCTCTTCATCATGATGACTCCACTGTATCTTATATGTTTTCACCACACTGTTTTGAGTAGCCCTCTCTTTAGAGTCCAAAACTCAAATTGGTTGCTCACGATATACCAAATCTGACTTGAGCTTTATGCCTCGGGGTTTGATTCTTTTCTCTGGAACGCGCAAACACTTCTTGAGATGCGATACATGAAAAACTGGGAATATAGCACCCATTGTTTTAGGTAACTCTAACTTATAAGCTACTAGACCTTTTCTTTCCAAGATTTTGTATGGTTCCACAAATCTGGCTGCGAGCTTTCTACGTACTCCAAACCGTTTCTTCTTCATTGGCGTGACTTTCAGATAAACATAGTCATCAACTTCGAACACAAGCAGTCTCCTCCTTCTATCCGCATAGCTTTTCTGACGTGATTGAGCGGCTTTCATATTTTCATAAATGATATGAACTTTCTTCTCGGCTTCTTCTACAAAGTCAATACCATAATATCTTCTTTCTCCTGACTCGATCTAGTTTAGTGGTGTTCTACACTTTCTGCCATACAAAGCTTCGAATGGTGCTATTTTGATACTTTCTTGATAACTATTATTGTAAGCAAATTCTGCTAAGGGTAACCATGACTCCCATGAACCCCTAGAAGACAACACATAGGTTCTCAACATATCCTCCAGAACAACATTAACTCTTTCGGTCTGACCGTCTATCTAAGGATGATAGGCAGTACTACGAATCAAACTAGTTCCCAATCCTTTGTGCAAGTGTTCCCAAAAGTGAGCAATGAATTGTGACCCTTTGTCAGACACTATAGTCTTCGGTATGCCATGCAATCTCACAATCTCAGCAATATACTTCTCGGCATATTGAGGTGGTCTATAATCTATCTAGACAGGTAAAAAGTGAGCTGTCTTTGTAAGACGATCCATGATTACCCAAATCGAATCATGTCCTTTCTGAATAGTGGGCAAACCTGTAATGAAATCCATACTTATATCATCCCACTTCCAACTAGGTACGGACAAAGGTTGCAACAATTCGGCAGGTCTCATATGAATGGCTTTTACCCTACAACATGTGTCACATTTGGCCACATATGCTGCAATCTCTTTCTTCATTTTTGTCCACCAATAACGAGGTCTTAGTTCTTGGTACATCTTGCTACTTCCGGGATGGATAGCTAACTTCGAAAGGTGAGCCTCATCCATAAGTTTATTCTTAAGCTCCCGATCCTTGGGAACAACAAGACGGTCATCAAACCACAACACATCCTATTCATCCACTCTAAAGTGTTTGGATGGTTCTTCTTTAATCTTTTTTTTGATGTGGAATATCCCTTTATCGGTTTTCTGGCCTTGTATTATCTTACTCTCCAAAGAGCAACTAATCTGAATACTATGTAACACGGCAGGGTGCATCAGATCAAAACCATCTTTGAGCAAAGGTTGCGTATTCAGGCAATGTGACTTTCTACTCAAAGCATCTGCCACTACATTGGCCTTTCCGGGATGATACTGCACATTCAAGTTGTAATCTTTGATCAATTCTAACCATCTTCGCTGTCTCATGCTCAACTCTGGTTGGGTGAAGATGTACTTGAGACTCTTGTGATCGGTGAAAATATTGCACACATTACCAAGTAAGTAATGTCTCCAAATTTTTAATGCATGCACTACGGCAGCAAGTTCAAGATCATGTGTCGGATAGTTGATCTCATGCTTTCTCAATTGGCGAGAGGCATAAGCAATGACTCTTCCTTCTTGCATAAGAACACAGCCTAATCCTATTTTTGATGCGTCACAAAACACATTAAAATGTTTGTCAATGTCCGGTTGCGCTAGAACTAGAGCAGTGGTCAACAGTTTCCGCAAGGTGTGAAAAGCTATTTCACACTCCTCTGTCCACACAAACTTGTGATCTTTCTGTAGCAGACTTGTCATTGGCTTGGTAATCTTTGAGAAATCTGGTATAAAACGGCGATAGTAACCAGCTAATCCTAAGAAACTTCTAACTTCCAAAATTGTGGTTGGTGTCTTCCAATCCATAACTTCTTACACTTTACTCGGATCTACTGAAACTCCATTTTCTGACAGAATGTGACCAAGGAAAGGAACTTTCTTCAACCAAAATTCACACTTGCTAAACTTAGCATACAACTTATGATCTCTAAGTCTGGTCAAGACAATTCTCAGATGCTCTTCATGATCCTTCTCGTTCTTGGAGTACACTAGAATATCATCAATGAACATAACCACAAACTTGTCTAATTCTAGCATGAAAACTGTATTCATCAGATACATAAAATATGCAGGAGCATTTGTTAAGCCAAAAGACATAACAAGATACTCGTACAATTCGTATCTGGTGGAAAAGGTAGTTTTCGGTATATCTTGTGACCTAATCTTTATCTGATGGTAACCCGATCTTAAATCTATCTTGGAGAACACTCTGGCTTTGGCTAACTGATCGAACAAAACATCAATATGAGACAAGGGATACTTATTCTTAATAGTTACAACATTAAGAGGCCTATAATCCACACACATTCTCAAAGTACCCTCTTTCTTTTTCTTCACAAACAAGGCAGGACATCCCCATTCAGACTTACTTGGCCGGATAAACCCCTTTTTCAACAATTCCTCTAGTTGCTTCTTCAGCTCAGCTAACTCAACAGGAGGCATCCGATAAGGTCTCCTTGAAATTGGAGCTGTCCCGAGGATCAACTCAATTCCAAACTCAACATCTCTGTCTGGCGGAAGACCAGGTAACTCATCTGGGAGCACATCCGGAAACTCACACACTACCAGAATATGATGAATAAGAATGACTTCCATAGCACATGTCACACTCACAAGGTATGTTCTTCTAGGCAATGGTACCTAAAAAGTACCCTCACCCTGGGGATCCTTAAGGGTAAGTACCCGACTTCCTGTATCTATAACTGCTCCCCAATCCTTCATCCAATTCATCCCTATGATGACATCCAGAACTAGTCCAGGCATAACTATCAAGTTCACTCGAAACTTTCGACTACCTAATTCAAGGGTTGCCCCTCTAACCATCTGATTGGTTAAAACATCAGCCCCTGCTGAACTTATACGGTAACCATAACTTAAATCGTGCATAGTTGTTCATGTTTCTGTGCAAATGCTTGACTCATGAAAGAATGCGATAATCCAGAATCAAATAGAACAATTGTAGGGTGTTGGTTAATAGGAAACTTACCAGCGGTTATGGGCACTCCCTCAGGAATCTCATCCACGGTGGTGTGGTGTACCCGAGCAGTATAGGTCTGTTGCTTCTTTCTGGGCGGGTAAGGACAGAACTTTGAAAAGTGGCCTGGCTGATCACAATTATAGCAGGGTCCCCTCACTGTACCAGCAGAGCCTATAGCTCCCTTAGAGTTGCCCTGTTGAAAGTCCCTAGTTTGGTTTTGGCTAATTGATGAAACCTAGGACTAACCTTTGTATCTAAGTGGATGATTTAGATAAAGGTGGTCATTGAATATGAGACATGACATTGACTCATGTGACCAAGATGATGAAGACCAAGATGATGCTTGGCTCGATGGACCAGTTGTGAGGGTGAAGGGCAAGTCGAGGCTTCGAAGCGAGGGACCATGCGATAGTGAAGCTTGAGCAAGACTTGGCGCCGACGGACCGATGCAACTGTGAAGAGCAAGTGAAGTCAAGGTCGATGGATCGAGACGGTCATGTGATGATATGAAGTGGATCATATCTTTTGGAGAAACAAAATGAGCTCAAGGCAAAGGTATAACCATAGGGCCATTTTGTTTTCCACCCAAGACATCATAGAGGGTGTGAGTGGTTTAGGATCGATAGCCGAACTATTAAGAGGGGAAGTCTTATCGGTTATTCGATGCACGGGTGCCACTAGGTGAATTCATGAAGTGCATTGCATGTAGGGCCTAGTGAGCTAACTAGAAAACCTTCGAAAATATTTATGAAAAGGCTAACACACGTGCACAAGGTGGTGATCACTTGTTGGTGTTGGCACATTTAAGAAGGTGTTGAAGGTTGAGCGGTAGAGAGGGTTTGGGTCTCTCTCTCCCTCCTGCCGAGCTTGCGAGCGCGGGATTCAGGCGTTTTTGGGATCTTGAAATGCCTATTTTCCACTACGCCGGAAGTCGGAAAAGAAACGGAGGCGAACGGAGGTTACAGAGGTGACCGGACGCTGCACCGGATGCGGTCATGGTATGACCGGACGCTTCCGGTCAGTACAGCGAAGGCACGGGTGCTAGGGTTTGCAACCAGCGCGTCCGGTCACTCGCGGGACCGGTGCGTCCGGTCAGTCGCCTAGAAGGAACTCGCGCGTCCGATCATCGAGGGAGCTTACTGGACTCAAACCGGACGCGGGCACTGTCGCGTCCGGTCTTTGGGAGGGGCGCGTCCGGTTGTTTCTTCACGGGCGCGCGAGTCAGTGTGATCGGCGCGTCCAGTCGTTCGAAGCGGTGCGTCCGGTCGTTTGACGGGCGCGTCCGGTCGTTTTGAGGGGCGCGTCCGGTCGTTGGTTTGACCGTTGGGGTCAGTGACCGTTGGAGGATCGGACGCGGTCGAGCGCGTCCGGTCAGTTATGACCGGCACATCCGGTCATCCCGATAAGACCTAGTGAAGGGGTATAACGGCTCTATTTGGATGGGATGCTTATAAATACTTGTTGGCCGTCCCTTGGGGAGGCCTCTCGTGATTTCTAACATACTTGTGCATCCTTTGAGTTAGAGCATCTCCTCCCACTCATCTCTCTTGCTTGATTGCAAATCAAAAGTGAGATTGAGTGATCCCAAAGTGCATTGCATAGCTTGAGGGCATCTAGTGGCACTTGTGGGTGGTTTAGCCGGTGGATTTCTTGTTACTCTTGGAGAGTACCGCTCCTAGCCGGCTTGGAGATTGTTGGAGGCGTTGGCAAGAGAAGGTGATTGTTCTTGGTCACCTCCGGTTGATTGTAAGAGGTTCTTGTGCTTTCCTCGGTGGGACGCCAAAAGCAACTCTATTACATTGCGTGTGTCATTGAGTTACCTCACTTGAGAGTGGTGTATTGCGGTGCCTTGCGGGGCGTGCCTTGAGGGGCAAGTGACTTGAGGGTCACACCGAGGAACCATCTAAGTGTTGGTCGACACAACCGGTGACGTAGCTTGTCGGTGCACAAGTGAACACCGGGTGAACAAAAATATTGTGTCTCTTGTCTCCCGGTGATTGGTCTTCATTTTGTGTTGTTGTCAATATTGATTGATTGTATATCATCTTGGTGATTGGCAACATCTTCACTCCACCGTCGGTATAAGAGTCACAATCCTATCTCTTGCATTTACTTTTACTAGATTATCTTGTGTAAGCTCTAGTGGTAGCCTTTGCTAGTGTTGTTAGCTTGCTCACTAGTGTAAGTTTAGTGACATAGCCCTTGTGTGAACTAGAGATCATAATCTACTAGTCTTATGGATAGGAGGCTTGCATCACAACCGTAGGCTAAGCAAAACTCGCTTTGCGCCGTTTATTATTCTAACAAGTTTGCTTAGTGGCTTGTGTAAAAATTTTTATAGGCTATTCACCCCCTCTAGCCATCTAGGACCTTACAAGTGGTATCGGAGCCGTGGTCACCGTTTTAATCAAGGCTTAACATCCTTTGGTGTGAAAAATGGCTCAAATTGTGTTCAATCATGTTGGGGGCAAGCCACCGTTCTTTGATGGTGTTAGTTCTTTTGCTCATTGGAAGAGAAAAATGACAATGTACCTTGGTTCTATTCATGAGAGAGTTTTGCAAGTCACCGAGAATGACTTTGCTATCATTGATCCCGATCATCTCACCGATGAAGATAGAGCAAATAGAACATGCAATAGAATGGCACTCAATACACTTTACCATGGTATTGACACAAAAGTATTTGAGGGCATCAAGGACTTAGAATTGGCATATGAAGTATGGACAAGGTTGAGTGAAACATATGAGGGCACTAAGGTTGTGAAGAGTGCCAAGCTATATGGGCTCAAGAGTGAGTTTGAGAACTTCAAGAAAAAGGATGATGAAACAATCATTGAAATGTTTCATAGATTGCAAGTGATAGTCAATGATCTCAAGAGCTTAGGGCACAAAACTCAAGATCAAGATTTTTGTCACAAGTTCTTATTGAGCTTACCTAGAAGATTCAAGATGTTGATTATGATGTTGCAAAGAGATGGGCTTGAAGCAATGAAGCCTAATGATTTGCTTGGTGAAGTATTGACCTATGACAAATATGATCAAGATGTTGATGACAAGGAGAAGGTGGAAGATGAGAAGAAGAAGAAGACCGTGGCATTCAAGGCCATCTCCTCCAAGGGCAAAGCTACCATCATTGAAGAAGAAGAAGACAATAGTGAAGATGAAGATTATGAAATTGATGATGAGGCATTTGCTTTTGTAGTCAAGAAAATGGGTCACATGTTCATTAAGAGAAGAGGCTTCAAAAAGAGAAATGACAACTTCAAGAGCAATGAGCAACAAAGGAAGTGCTTCAATTATGATAGCACCGAACATCTTCAAGCCGAATGTCCCTATGACAAGAAGAAGAACAACAAGAGGGGCAAGTTTGAGAAGAAAAAGAGAGAAGCCAAGATGAGTTTCAAGAAGGGCAAGAACGGAGCCTATGTGGTCACTTGGGAAAGTGATGATGATGAAGAAGAAGAAGAATCATCCAACAAGGCTTTTGCTTCCATTGCTATCAACAAGAAGCCTTCACTATTTGATTCATCCTCTTCGTGCTTCATGGCCAAAGAAGCTAAGGTATTATATGATGAGAGTGATGATGAAAGTGAAATGGAATATGTTCATGATAGTGATAATGATAATAATAATGATAATGAAAATGATGATAATGAACCAACTAAAGAACAACTATATGACTTGATGTAACAAACTAGAGACATAGCTATTGCCAAGAACAAGGAGTGTAAGAAGCTTTCAATGAAAGTAGCAATACTTGAGAAAGTTCTAGGTGAGCTTAAGACCACTCATGAGAGTCTAGTGGAAGACCATGAGGATCTTGGTAAAGCTCATTCTAAGCTTGAAAAAGCTCACTCATTGCTACTTGAGCAACAAGCAAAGAAGGAGGTTGTTGTATCATGTGATATAGGTGTTACATGTGATATAATTGATGAATCTTTTTATAAACCTATCATCATGATAAATGCTAACCCTTCTTTTAGCTCTTCATCCACCACCACCAACTCTACCTCCACTACTAGTGATGGTTTCACTTGTGATACCTCACTAATGGTTGAGAATGAGACTCTCAAGAGAGAGGTGGATGAGCTCACTCATGCCCTAGGCAAGGCCTATGGTGGTGAGGCCCGCTTGCTTAAGTGCTTGGGTAGCCAAAGGTTCTCTCTTAACAAAGAGGGATTGGGCTACACCCCCAAGAAAGGCAAGTCGGCCTTTGCAACTCCAAAGCCTAACTTTGTGAAGAGCAATAGTCGGTTTTGCAATAGATGCAAGCAAGTTGGGCACTTAGAGCATAATTGTAATAAAAAGAACCAAAGCAAGAAATTTGTTAATGCTATACCTTTTGATTCTTGCTATGTGCTTACCAAAGGTGTGAAGGGTGTGCAAGCTAAGTTTATTGGTACACCCATTGTTGGCCCAAAGAAGAAGGCTATTTGGGTACCAAAGAGCTTAGTTACTAACCTACAAGGACCCAAGCAAAAATGGGTACCTAAGCTTCATTGATTTGCTTGTAGGTCAATTACAAAGCCGGAGGAAGGCATTGGATTATTGATAGTGGGTGCACTCAACACATGACCGGTACATCAAGAATGTTTGACTCAATCAATGACAATGATAGTGGTGTTGATTCTATCACATTTGGTAATAACAAGAAAGGCAAGGTTATTGGCTTGGGCAAGATTGCAATATCAAATGACTTAAGTATCTCCAATGTGTTGCTAGTTGAAAGCTTGGATTTCAATCTTCTATCCGTGGCACAAATAGGTGATCTTGGTTACAAATGTATCTTTGGGGTTGATGATGTGGAAGTCATTAGTATGAATGGTTCAAATGTGGCATTCAAGGGCTTTAGATATGAGAATCTCTACCTAGTTGACTTCAATGCTAGAGAAACTTCTTTGACAACTTGCTTAATCTCCAAATCAAGCATGGGTTGGCTTTGGCATAGAAGGCTTGGTCATGTTGGCATGAAACAATTGAAGAAGCTTACAACTCACAATCTTGTCAATGGTTTGAAAGATGTTGAATTTGAGAAGAATAAGCTTTGTAGTGCATGTCAAGCCGGGAAGCAAGTTGGAAGCTCACATCCAAAGAAAAGTACAATGAGCACATGCAAAGTATTTGATTTGATGCACATGGATCTATTTGGCCCAACAACATACTTAAGCATAGGTGGTAATAAGTATGGATTTGTCATAGTGGATGACTTCACAAGATTCACATGGGTATTCTTTCTTAGTGACAAAAGTGAAGTGTTTGACACCTTCAAGACCTTTCTCACTAGAGTTCACAATGAGTTTGAGATTAGAATCAAGAAAGTGAGAAGTGACAATGGAAGTGAGTTCAAGAATACAAGAATTGAAGAACTTTGTGATCACTATGGCATTGGACATCAATTCTCGGCCAAGTACACTCCACAATCAAATGACCTAGTTGAGAGAAAGAATAGAACATTGCTTGATATGGGTAGATCAATGCTTCATGAGTACAATGTGAGTCAATCATTTTGGGATGAAGCAATCAATACCGCTTGCTACTACATCAATAGACTATATTGTCATCCATTACTAGAGAAGACCCCATATGAGCTACTTAATGGAAGAAAGCCTAATATTTCTTACTTTAGAGTGTTTGGTTGCAAATGTTATATCTTGAAGAAGGGCACTAGATTGGAAAAGTTTGACAAGAGATGTGATGAGGGGTTCCTACTTGGTTATTCAACTACAAGCAAAGCTTATAGAGTTTGGAACAATTCAAGTGGCATTCTAGAAGAAGTCCATGATGTGCAATTTGATGAAACCAATGGGTCACAAGATAAAGAAGAGAATCTAGATGATGTTGGTAGAACTCTATTGGTGGAAGCAATGAAGAACATGGACATTGGGGACATTAGAGAAAAGCAAGTAATTGATATTCAAGATGATGATAAAGATCAAGTGCTCAATTCTCCATTCAAGCTAGCTAGTGACTCTCAAGTACAAGATCATGGTGCTAGTTTATCTCATCAAGATACATCAAGTGATCAACCAAGCTCAAGCAATCAAGTGCAAGTACTCCAACCACAACATGTTGCAAGAGATCACCCCATTGATAGTGTTATTGGTGATATTAGAAGTGGTGTGCAAACAAGATCAAGATTGGCTATGTTTTGTGAGCATGCATCATTTATGTCAATCATAGAACCAAAGAAAATAGAAGAAGATTTGAAGGATGCCGATTGGATCATGGCTATGCAAGAAGAACTAAACAATTTCATAAGAAATGATGTTTGGGAATTGGTAGAAAGGCCAAATGACTATAACGTGATTGAAACCAAGTGGGTGTTCAAAAACAAGCAAGATCAAGATGGCATAGTGGTGAGAAACAAAGCAAGACTAGTTGCTCAAGGTTACACTCAAATTGAAGGTCTTGACTATGATGAGACATATGCTCCCGTGGCAAGATTAGAGGCAATAAGGATTCTATTGGCTTATGCTTGTGCACACAACATCAAACTATATCAAATGGATGTCAAAAGTGCATTTCTCAATGGGATCATCAATGAGTTAGTCTTTGTTGAGCAACCTCTCGGATTTGAAGATGACAAGAAACCCAACCATGTATACAAGTTAAAGAAGGCTTTATATGGCTTAAAGCAAGCACCTAGAGCATGGTATGAGAGGCTAAGGGACTTCCTTCTCTCTAAGGGATTCAAGATGGGCAAGGTTGATACAACATTATTCATCAAGAAGATTGGGAATGATCTATTCATAGTGCAAATATATGTTGATGACATCATCTTTGGATCAACCGATCAAGCTTATTGTGAAGAATTTGGTGCTATGATGGCCAAAGAGTTTGAAATGTCTATGATTGGTGAACTTAGCTACTTCCTTGGTCTCCAAGTCAAACAATTAAAGAATGGGACATTTGTGAGTCAAGGAAAATACATAAGGGACATGTTGAAGAAGTTTGGAATGCAAGATGCAAAGCCAATTTCAACTCCAATGAGTACAAATGGCAATTTAGATAGTGATTTTGATGGCAAAATAGTGAATCAAAAGGAATATCGGTCTTTGATTGGAAGTCTACTCTATGTCACCGCATCAAGGCCGGATGTCATGTTTAGTGTTTGTATGTGTGCTAGATATCAAGCCTCACCTAGAGAGAGTCATCTCACGGCCGCAAAGAGAATATTGAGGTACTTGAAGCAAACAAGAGATGTTGGACTATGGTATCCTAAGGGGTCAAAGTTTCAATTGATTGGATATTCGGACTCCAACTATGGGGGTTGCAAGATCAATAGAAAGAGCACAAGTGGCACATGTCAATTACTTGGAAGATCACTTGTGTCATGGTCCTCAAAGAAACAAAATAGTGTGGCAATCTCTACCACCGAAGCCGAATATGTGAGTGCGGGGAGTTGTTGTGCACAATTGCTATGGATGAAATCAACTTTGAAGGATTATGGTCTCAACTTCAAGAATGTGCCATTGCTATGTGATAATGAAAGTGCAATCAAGATGATACAAAACCCGGTTCAACATGGAAGAACAAAGCATATTGACATAAGGCATCATTTCATTAGAGATCATCAACAAAAGGGAGATATTGCCATTGAAAGTGTTGGCACCGATGATCAACTTGCCGATATTCTCACCAAGCCACTTGATGAAAAGAGGGTTTGTAAGCTAAGGAATGAATTGAACATTCTTGATTTCTCAAACATGAGTTGAATGCATCCCACCCACTTATTGACTTGCCTCTCCTTCGACATTGCAAGGTAAAGTTGATTGACATGTCATTCATACTATGCTAAGGACTTGATAGAGCATGTAGACATAATAAGTGGTACGCATAAGCATTCATGATAAATCAAATGAATTTGATGGATATATGTTACCACTATTGCTTCTATGCTTATTTTGATCTAGTGGTGGCATATGATATGTTTGTGAGCTTGTAAACCTAGTGTTGAATCTAGAAGATTTGCTATAAGTGTTTAATTCAACATAGGCAAGATAACCCTTATTTTGAAGAAGCTTGTCTTTGGTTCAAATCAAATTAAATATCTTTGGCAAGTATTCTAGGTTAAACCAAATTTGATAAATTTTTTAACCTTACATGTGGTATCGAATTAATTTTTTAACCTACTCCATCAAACATTGTTTTTCTCTCCACAATTTGATCCCATTTTTGGGTAAGTTGATTGACAAAGGGGGAGAGAAAAAGATGATTCAACATGATAAAGGGGTAGAAAAGGGGTAAATAAAATTTTGATGCACACAAGTAGGGGAGCAAGCTCATAAACAAAGTTGGTGCATTTGTTTGTGCATTCTCATATGACTTGCTCATTGCACATGTTTTTAAATTCAATATACGTGCTTGTGTGGTGCAATGCTAGTATAGAACTTGAATGATGAAATGATCTACTAGCATGCATAGGAATAGTTTACATGTGGTATCTAGACTTGCTTAAAGCTCTACAAGTGGTACAAGTGGTCCAAGAACCTTTACATATAATGTTGATCTCACGGGGTTCTAGAGTTGTGATGGATGTCTAGTTACTTCATGATGCTAAGGATGGTGTAAAAGGCAACTCCGATTGGTATCACGCTTCAAAGGTCCATTTCTTACACCTTAGCATCATTTTGGTAGAATTACTCTCTCAACACTTCTATTCATGCATATGTGCAAAGCTTTCAATCCAAACTCTATGCACATATGTAGGGAGAGCTAATGCTACCAAAACCGAGCTTGTGATAATTGTCCAAATTTTATTTATGAGCATAATGATTGGACAAGTATGACAAGTTCAAAACTTTTATTATCAAAATCATCTTTATGAGGGTTGTCATCAATTACCAAAAAGGGGGAGATTGAAAGTCCCTAGTTTGGTTTTGGCTAATTGATGAAACCTAGGACTAACCTTTGTATCTAAGTGGATGATTTAGATAAAGGTGGTCATTGAATATGAGACATGACATTGACTCATGTGACCAAGATGATGAAGACCAAGATGATGCTTGGCTCGATGGACCAGTTGTGAGGGTGAAGGGCAAGTCGAGGCTTCGAAGCGAGGGACCATGCGATGGTGAAGCTTGAGCAAGACTTGGCGCCGACGGACCGATGCAACTGTGAAGAGCAAGTGAAGTCAAGGTCGATGGATCGAGACGGTCATGTGATGATATGAAGTGGATCATATCTTTTGAAGAAACAAAATGAGCTCAAGGCAAAGGTATAACTATAGGGCCATTTTGTTTTCCACTCAAGACATCATAGAGGGTGTGAGTGGTTTAGGATCGATAGCCGAACTATTAAGAGGGGAAGTCTTATCGGTTATTCGATGCACGGGTGCCACTAGGTGAATTCATGAAGTGCATTGCATGTAGGGCCTAGTGAGCTAACTGGAAAACCTTCGAAAATGTTTATGAAAAGGCTAACACACGTGCACAAGGTGGTGATCACTTGTTGGTGTTGGCACATTTAAGAAGGTGTTGAAGGTTGAGCGGTAGAGAGGGTTTGGGTCTCTCTCTCCCTCCCGCCGAGCTTGCGAGCGCGGGATTCAGGCGTTTTTGGGATCTTGAAATGCCTATTTTCCACTACGCCGGAAGTCAGAAAAGAAACAGAGGCGAACGGAGGTCATAGAGGTGACCGGACGCTGCACCGGACGCGGTCATGGTATGACCGGACGCGTCCGGTCAGTACAGCGAAGGCACGGGTGCTAGGGTTTGCAACCGGCGCGTCCGGTCACTCGTGGGACCGGCGCGTCCGGTCAGTCGCCCAGAAGGAACTGAGGATCGCAGAGGACGATCGGACGCGAGGCGCGTCCGGTCACACGTGATCGGACGCGTCTGATCGTCGAGGGAGCTTACTGGACTCAAACCGGACACGGGCACTGTCGCGTCCGGTCTTTGGGAGGGGCGCGTCCGGTTGTTGCTTCGCGGGCGCGCGAGTCAGTGCGATCGGCGCGTCCGGTCGTTCGAAGCGGCGCGTCCGGTCGTTTGACGGGCGCGTCCGGTCATTTTGAGGGGCGCGTCTGGTCGTTGGTTTGACCGTTGGGGTCAGTGACCGTTGGAGGATCGGACGCGGTCGAGCGCGTCCGGTCAGTTATGACCGGCGCATCCGGTCATCCCGATAAGACCCAGTGAAGGGGTATAACGGCTCTATTTGGATGGGATGCTTATAAATACTTGTTGGCCGGCCCTTGGGGAGGCCTCTCGTGATTTCTAACATACTTGTGCATCCTTTGAGTTAGAGCATCTCCTCCCACTCATCTCTCTTGCTTGATTGCAAATCAAAAGTGAGATTGATTGATCCCAAAGTGCATTGCATAGCTTGAGGGCATCTAGTGGCACTTGTGGGTGGTTTAGCCAGTGGATTTCTTGTTACTCTTGGAGAGTACCGCTCCTAGCCGGCTTGGAGATTGTTGGAGGCGTTGGCAAGAGAAGGTGATTGTTCTTGGCCACCTCCGGTTGATTGTAAGAGGTTCTTGTGCTTTCCTCAGCGGGACGCCAAAGGCAACTCTATTACATTGTGCGTGTCATTGAGTTACCTCACTTGAGAGTGGTGTCTTGCGGTGCCTTGCGGGGCGTGCCTTGAGGGGCAAGTGACTTGAGGGTCACACCGAGGAACCATCTAAGTGTTGGTTGACACAACCGGTGACGTAGCTTGTCGGTGCACAAGTGAACACCGGGTGAACAAAAATATTGTGTCTCTTGTCTCCCGGTGATTGGTCTTCATTTTGTGTTGTTGTCAATATTGATTGATTGTATATCATCTTGGTGATTGGCAACATCTTCACTCCACCATCGGTATAAGATTCACAATCCTATCTCTTGCATTCACTTTTACTAGATTATCTTGTGTAAGCTCTAGTGGTAGCCTTTGCTAGTGTTGTTAGCTTGCTCACTAGTGTAAGTTTAGTGACATAGCCCTTGTGTGAACTAGAGATCATAATCTACTAGTCTTGTGGATAGGAGGCTTGCATCACAACCGTAGGCTAAGCAAAACTCGCTTTGCGCCGTTTATTATTCTAACAAGTTTGCTTAGTGGCTTGTGTAGAAATTTTTATAGGCTATTCACCCCCCCCCTCTAGCCATCTAGGACCTTACACCTGTCCCGCAGTAGCAACTGTCTTTGCTAGCGGCACGACCATCTTGTACGACTTCTGCAGTCCCTTGTAGTTCTGGGTTTTATGCTATGGTGGCCTAAACCTTACACCTGGTGCAGACGGACGATAGGCAGAACGATTAGCAGTGAGAACTCTTGGCTGTGATGGTCCTGACTCAAAGGCCCTCTTGCGAGTCTTGGAGGCAGTGTACGCGTTGTTATTCTTCTCTTGTATCAGACAATCACTGATGAAGTCATTGAATCTGGCGCGGGTATTGGTACCCACATACTTCATCATCTTTGGACTTAACCCTCTCTTAAAACTAGCAATTCTCTTAGCATCTATGTCAACCATGTCGGGAGCATAACGACACAAGTTGTTGAAGGCATGCAAATACTGCGTCAAAGTTTTGGTGCCCTGATTTAAAGCCAAGAACTCTCCTAACTTCATCTCAACCAGCCCTGGTGGAATGTAAACTCCATGGAAGGCTTCGGTGAACTCTCTCCACGAGATCTGAGCATTTGGAGGGAAGGTGGTGCGATGATGCTTCCACCACATCCCTGCTGGTCCTTGTAACTGATGTGTAGCCTATTCTGTCTTTAGTACTTCAGTCAGCCTTAACACACGGAACTTATCTTTCATTGTGTTGATCAATTCTTCAGCGTCAAGTGGCTCTGTTGCTTCCTTGAAAATTGGTGGTCTGGTGTCCATGAAATTCTTGAAGTTACTGTACTGATTCACCCCATTGCCACCACCTTGGTTGTTACGCGTTGAACATTGTTGGCAATGGTACGTAGAAAATCTTCCATGTTCTTCTGCGATTGCTCGGCATTGCGATGACTTCCAAGAAACTGCGCAAAGAATACCTCTGCAGTGAGCGGTGGAGGAGACGGCAAATGTGGTTCCGGGTGTGGCTCATTATGGTTGATGTTGTTTTCACCACTCCCACCTGCCCCGACACCATTACCACTAGTTTCAGTAGCCTCATACGTGGCGCGGTGAGTGTTTGTCATCTGCATATTTCAGCAACAAGTAATGATTAAGTGAAGCTGTAGTAATTGTGAGTGAATGAAAAATTATGCCATACTGAATTCATTAGAGAGAACAAGTCATACAATAAAACAGAGGCACAATAATCGCATTCCAATTAAAACAACACCACTAATTAAATTACTTCAAATGCAAACATCGCGTCCACACAACTAAATTGCCAGCATACATACACTGGACTTTTATGCGCTCAGGTATCGCATGACCAACCAAATTCCAACGTACTACCAAGTCTCAAGGTTCAAAACGAGATACACCAAGATACATGAAACCAAAAGAAGGGTCATTGCGATAAGGCCTAGTAGCTAACGCAAAGCAACTAGCCTACTCCTCGGGGCCATCGTCGGGGTTGGAGACGTCACCATCGCTACCATCAGTAGCGATGTCGTCGTCATCGGCAAGTGCAACTATAGGCTCGTCCTCGTCCTCATCGACGTCCATACCGACGGCATCTAGAGGAGCATACGGGCCAATCCCGTTGTAGAGCGCGTGAAACTCCTCATGCAAGTTGACGTTATACTCCTCTAGCTCCTGGACCCTCTACCTCAGAAGGTCCCTCTTGTTCTAGGCTTCATTCCTCTCCTAAACCAACTGTCCAATCATGCGGTCTGCATTATTGTTGGCCTGAGTCAACGTATGCACCCGCTGCAGAGCACTATCACCTCTCTCTAGAGCCTGGTCTCGCTGCAAGCTCATGTCAGCCAACTGCTCCTGCAAACTAGCTATAGCACGTGCCTGCTTCTTCTTCTATTTTCTTGCTTTGAGCCGATCATCACCACGCAAACCAGTCAACGTCCAATAGGTACACTCAAGACCCTGGTATGCTCTGATAGCTGCATACATCGCACTCATAGCGTGGTTGTCGCGAGTCTGTCCTTTATTTGGGCCTCTGACCAAGGCACTTCCTTGCGGCTGCACCCAAATAGCATCATGAGGATCATCTCTAGGAAAAGTGTCAGCCAGAGCTGCTGCCAGCTCATTGGGAAATCTGCTCATTATGTCCCTGATGACACGGAAAGCTGCTCCCTCTGCACCCTCAACCGGAGTGCGTCCCTCAAACTCCAAGTGCCAACCATCCCACTCTGGAGCATCACCAAGAGCAGGGACTATGATCTCCACTACTGCAAGTCCATCCTCGGCTAACTGGCTCTCACTCCAAGAGTACACCAGCTCCTGACCCTCTGGGTACCCCACATCATGGAGCACTCTCCAAAGCAAGGTTGACATGCCAAACTCGCTCAGAAAGGTGTCCGTGCTGCGGCGCTCCTGCGGGGCCAACTGGTGTCGGGGTGCTCTTTCGCCTGTGGACTTACGGGCAGCCTGCTTCATGCGGGCCATCTGTAGCAAAAGTTTTGATTATCCGGTGAGAACATATTTTAAGTTGATACAATTTTTTTATCAAAAGGGGATAATCACTTTATAAGGGGAGGAATGCATGACATGAATGAAATGCACAAGCAATATGATATATGTATGTTTCTTACGTTCTCACAAACTTATGAAATAAATAATATCTAGCGATGAATTCGGTGGCATACAAGCGATCTCTCATATACGTAACTAATATGTTCTATACGAGAAATGTTGTTATGTACCTGCAGAAAATTTATTTCAGCCCAATTCCCCATGAATGCATGAAAGTAGTAAATTTACCTACACGCTCTACACGAATCCCCAGATACGCGTACAACGGTAGTAACTAGCCAAAACATCGTCCTATTGACGACATCGCCTCAATAGACGGAACAACCACACATGCGACACTTTTGTAAAAACATGCGTAGAACATATAATTACTCCAGTATCATATAAGCACTCTCCCTAGATCGGCGGTGTATCCGATCATGCTCTCACATCTCACACTTACCGAGGCGTAGAGGCAGCTGATCCATACATTACCACACAATTAAGTGGCACTCATACAATAGCACGCCGTATGAGCAACGAAAGAGAAATATGGTGCAAGAACCCCAAGTCAGTACTTAAATAAGCCACCTAGAGACCTTAACTGGGCATCAAGGATATGACCACTGACACACTTTTAGTTTGGAAATCACGTTTTTCAAACATAATTTTGTTTTAAATACACTTATGAATAGTAAACACGCTAAACCATGCTCTGATACCAGCTGTAACAGAACCGACCAATTATACGAGATTAAGTAAGAAAATCACCCACCGAGCAGACGATTTAGCAAACTTAAGCCCGTATAACCGGTAGTCTATGAAATCATGACGGATTTCAAACCAACTTACATACCAGCCAAGATCGTAATAAGTTTAGCGGTCACCATCACAAGTTACATAAAAGTTCACGTCGCAAATACATCGCAGTTTAAACATAGTTATTACAAACCAAGTTCAAATAAAAGTAGCGGAAGCATTTAGTTCAAACCACACACACTCACACAGAGTTCGAAATAAAGTGCCAGCTCAGGATCATCTTCCAACCAAAGCATAAGACGAGACGTAGTGAATGACCACTGACCATGGTCCTAAGCTTCACCCATCGCAGGATAAAGGCAGTTGATACAGTAGCCGTAATACATCTGCCCATCTGCAACAAGTGGAAATAAAGCCCTGAGTACGAGAAGGTATTCAGCTAGACTTACCCGATATAACCAAAAATAAATTGACATCAAGGATCATGACAGGCTTTATGATAGGGTCGTTAACTCCTTTGCGAAAAGGCATTTTTAGCATTTAAAGAATCTTTTCCAAAAGCTTTGCATCAAGTTAAATCTTTATTAACCTGTCAACTACATTTGCACCTGTACTAGAGTAATATGTAATTAAACAAGTAAGGATGACCAATGATCATTAACAACTTCCATCATGTCATATTCCATATAACTGTCCAAGTGTTCCATCAATATTATTACGATGAAGTAACTCAAGTCAAGTGTTCACTATCCAGTGAACGATGGTGATTCAAATCGATTATTAACCAGCTAGTAATTTATTCCTCACACAAACCTCACTCACCCGCTAAAGTGAGATATTGGTCACCGAGTCAACCATTCAGGTAAAGTCTCGAGTTTTCTAGGAACCACATGTACCCGGGGGCCGCTCGACTGCTCTTTGGCCTTATCATCGCTCCCCCATGTCCTACCACACCTGCTCCGGTACAGTGCGTTGCGGGCAATCCACTCGGCCCGAATAATCTCCTAGCTTCGCGGTCGAAAGGTACATTATTCGGCCAGCTAAATGTAAGGCATGCATTCAACATGACTCGAGGCCCAACAACGGTCGGTCCTTAATCGACACAGACGAAAAACACTATAGTCTAAAACCCTGCAAGTCTCCGTCCGGTCTCAGTTTCACATTAACACTTAGTTATTCTACGATGACATACTTATTCAAGCAGATCCAGGTAACCACCTATAGCTCGCAGGTGACAAGAAATCACCCGACTTCTACCGGTCTAAGCAAGCTAAGCATTTCTTGATTGCGAATACCAAGGTAATAAGGATATGGTAGAACAGGGTAAATAAGGTATAATGCAGCAACGGTTGCAAATAACTCCTAAACGTAATGTATCAGTTAAAGTAAAGCATTAATAAAATATTTGCAAACCGGGAGAGAAATGCTCCGGGGCTTGCCTCTTTCGAAAGAGCTCGGGCGGTGGTCGGGACACTCTGGAATATCCTCACCGACCTCCTCGTCGGCTTCGGGCACCTCCTGCTCTTGCACCTTGGACTGCTCTTCCGGCTCCTCGGAAACTGCTACCGGAGTTACTTCTTACGATCCTGTATGATGCTAATGTATAAGTGCTCATGCCTAGGTGCATTGCAGAGATGACATGTAATGATCATGATGAATGAGATGTACATGAACAGGTTTACTTTATTGCATAAAGTAGGAATACAACTCTTCTACAAGGTAGTCAACATCATCCAAGAACATGTACTAGCATGCTACTACTACAATCATTCTCTACCATGCCAAGTCACCATAAAATCTAATATGCTTCAAAGATACACCAAAGCAAATTTTATTAACTAGTCATGCATTAACAATGTTAATTAAACCCTAATTGCAACTAGGTTTGAACAACAACACATATTTTAGTAGCATAAAAAAATCTAAGAAAATTACAGTAGCTTACTATCATCTAATCTAGCATGTCACAAAAATTTCATTGCATTTGGATTACTAGAACTGCCTACACAAAAATTACAAGCTAGGGCCTAAAAATGAGCATAAAAATATTTTATACTATGAAAAGTATCAAACAACAGATTTAGCAATTTTTCTACATTTTACACAATAAATAATCACTATAGAAAATTATTATATGCATGTTTTATACATATTTTTCTCTCTATCAAAAATAACAATTATCAACAATAATAAGCACTTGTACTACACATCAAAATTTTTCTACAGAACATGCATGGCCCATATTTTTTCTAGAAAGTACATCACAAAAGAAAATTATTGCAAGTGGAACCATATTTTTCTGAGCTTTCTATGATTTATTACATATTTATCAAGAAAACAGCAATTTCAGTGATTAAATAAAAACCCTACAGAAAAGTATTTGAAACTTGACATGCAATATTTTTAGATCATAGATCTACTTTGGAGAAACACTACAAAATTTGTTTCACAATTTTTGGAGCTAAAATGAGCAAGTTATGAATTTCTAAACCATTTTCATCTTTTTTGGAAAATCATTTTTAAAAAATCCTTTTAACATCGGCCGCTGAAAACGCTAGGTGCACCCGGTGCAGCGTACACACGCGCGCACACTGAGACAGACAGGTGGACCTCCGTGGTCAACTGACCCCACCGGTCGGCTGGAGCCGAGGCGGCTCGTCGTTGAACGCGCGGATCTCGCCGCCGGTGAGCCAAACGGCGAGGCGGTCGGTGCGAGCGTGCTCGGAGCACCAAACCGCACCGACAGGTGCCCGGACTTGGCCGGGCGGCTTACCGGAGCAAGATCGCCGGCGCGCATGGCACACGGCGGCGCTACCTCACCACGGCCACACCCCACCGGTGCACGACATGGCGGTCCGAGGAGCGCTAGAGCTCCAGCATCACCAGGCAAAGCTGACGCGCGCGAAAGAAGGGAAGAAAGACGATGGAAATAGCCCACCCACGCGGAGCCGAGCTCCGACGAGCGGCGGTGAAGAACGGTCGGCCAAAATTGGCCCCCTCACCTTGACGATGGCGATAACTGGAGGGAGCAAGAGGTGGAGCGGAGGGAGGCAGAGCAATGACCGCGAGGAATCGGACGCGGGCGCAGTAGCTGCGGCGATAGGCGGTGGCGGAGCTCGGAGGGCGGCGGCAATGGCGCGGTGGCCGCTGGCTCCGCTGCGGCTGCTGCTTGTGCGCGGGGAAAGCGAAATGGGAGGGATGAGGAGCGACCGCGCGGTTCAGTCGACTTGGAGGCGTGGCGAGGCGGTGGGGGCCACGACGTGCCACCCGTACGCCGGCGACGGCGAGCGGCTTCCACGCAGCGGCCGCGGTCTGAGCGTGGTCGTGCGCGGGCGAGCGCGCGGGCGCTGACGCGGGCCAGGCCGGCCTACCGAGCTGGGCCAGAGTGGAGGCGGCGGCCCGTTAAGGCCGGAAAACCCTTTTCCTTTTATAAATAAATTTCCAGATTTTCTAAATTGATTCAAATTTAAATTTTGAAGATGAAAAATGCATTTTCACAAGTTGTCCTCAAAACAAAAGTTGTTCAAAATTTAATTCTCTACAACTTTCATTTAGGGCACTTTTCAAAATTCTAAACAGATTTTGAATTAGTGATTTAAAGTCAAATTTTTAAATAAAAACTCAACTTTCTAGAATATTTTTAAAAACAAAATTTGGGGAGATTTTGAATACAAAAGTTGCTTCAAAAATCATGCTAATTAATTCTAAGTCATTTAAAGTTATAGCCAAATAAGTTTTACCACTCTTAGCAAGCAAATGCAATAATTTAGGGTTCAAACAGATGTTTTTTACACTTCAATTTAGATTCAACTTTACATTGCATGTGATAATGAACATGTATGTGATGCTAATGATCATACTTTGGGATGTTAATGCATGCTCAACACCCAGGGGTGTTACATTATTGAGCATTGCTAGTGAGCCTAGGAGCTTTGTGCTTTTGCTTAATAGAACTGTGTAGGAGCTCCTCGGTGCTTGAAGTACTAGTTACATAGGTTTGTGTAATCTTGCAAGCTATAATTGTTTAGGTGAGCTCTTGTTAGGAAGACACCTTATTTGCTTGATTAGCATCTTTTGTAAGGTGCTAGAGTTATAGATAGAGGGGTATAGTCTTGGCTAGACCGATAGATTTAATTTCGCACTTGTTTCGGTTAGCCAACACAATTAAGTTTTAGAAAGGACTATTCACCCCCCTCTAGTCCGCCATCTCAACCCTTCAAACCGCTGATCTCCAACGGCTAACTGCCAATGCCTGCGCGGTTAAGTCAAGATCGAACGCAACCGTTATAAAGACCGGACGCGCTGATCAACAGTAGAGCACTCGCGCACGCGCCACGCCAAGACATGACCGGGCGCGACATTCCCCTTGGCTTCCTAGCGTCAGGTCATTTCCAGTAAGGTTCCAGAGCCATTTTTTCGTGATCGAACGCGTCAGGTCGACGACGACCAGACGCACCGGTGAGTCCGATCTTCACTGCCTCATTCAACTGCTTGCGTTAGAGTACATCATAGCTTGACCGGACGCAGGCCCTACGCGTTCGCTCACAATGACTATACAATGTCCGGTCTCAAGTCAAACATGCCGGAGCGCGCACGTCTTTTATAAATGACCGGACGCTGAATTCTCGAGTCCGGTCACTTCAGAAGTTGTGTCCGGTCAGCTCCAGTGAGCTCCTCGACTTCACCAACTTCATTACCCTTGATCAAATGTGCCAACCACCAAGTATATCACCTTGTGCACGTGTGTTAGCATATTTTCACAAATATTTTTAAGGGTGTTAGTACTCACTAGAATCTAAATGCATATGCAATGAGTTAGAACATCTAGTGGCACTTTGATAACCGTATTTTGATACGAGTTTCACCCCTCTTAATAGTATGGTTATCTATCCTAAATGTGATCACACTCACTAGGTGTCTTGATCACCAAAACAAAATGACCCTATGGATTTCATCTTTGCCTTGAGCCTATTTTATTTTTCTTTTTCTTCTTTTCCAAGCCGAGCACTTGATTGCCATGGCCATCACCACCATCATCATGATCTTCATTGTATGCTCCACCACTTGGAATGTGCTAAACTATCTCATGATCACTTAGAGTACAAGGGTTAGCACATAGGGTTTCATTAATTCACCAAAACCAAACTAGAGCCTTCAATTTTCCACGTCGAAGACGCCGTCTAACGTGGCAGATGTTGTCATGCCAATGCATGTGGCGCGACAACGTTATTTGGTTGTGTCAACGGCACTGGCATGACCAAAAGGGTCAGATGTGCATTTTTTAGAAGCGTTTATTATTGAAATATTGAATAAAAAGGATTAGAAATAAAAAAAATCCCACCCTTCACATACAGCTAGTTCCTTTCCAAATCTGGTCGGTCACAAAGCATGGCAACAGATCTAACTAGAACAGACACTTCATTCGGTAAGTCACAAGTCTCATAACTGAACTTCAGTTTCTATAAATATATAGGAAAGTACCTAGATGACAGAGGAACTCGCGAATGCATGGATCCATATGGCGTTGTGGCTGTGAGTGCTGGTGTCGCGGGGTACAAACCACAACAAGTATCGTTGTTCGTCGGGTGTCACTGAGTGTGGGTCTACAGTGGCTCAGGTGGACTTAGAAACACAAGACGAGACACATCGATGTATCCTGGTTCGGGCTATCGGGCCCTACATCCAATGGTGGTGGTTCTTTGTATTCGAGAGCACCCAAATCGGGGGTTACAACGAGAGTGTAAGAGATTTGGAAGGGATGCGATCCTATGGCTTGTCAGTGGTGAGGTTGCTTCCCCGGCGATGGAGAAGACAGACGAGGGGGAGGAGCGCTCGGTTGCTCCTCTCTGGGTTGCTCTGCTCTCGATGCCGAGCTTGGTGAAGTCTGGCGAGTTCTATTCTGTTCAGTTTCGACCTCCACCCTCTGTAGGATCCAACCTCCCCTTATAAACTAAGGTAGGTCGGGTATAAGGCGGTTCGAAGGTTGAGTCTATGGTCTACTGCGTCGGAGTGCAAGAGGGTGCTATTGCGGCATAGATAGACCTCGGCGTTGTCGTGGAGTCAGAGGAGCCTTGGGCGTCATCCGGCTACGCTGTCCTGACGCTCTGATCGTTTGGAGTTGTTGGCTTGGACCGGCCTCCAACGGATGAGCCGTTACAACTCCACTACATAGAATTCAACACCACCGGATGTTCCATTGACCCTTTGAACTGAGCACCGGACTAATCCGTGTGTGTGCAATAGCTAGTATCTAACTATTCGTTATTGTGTACGGTGAAGTGACCTAGTAACGCATAGTCCGGTGCCTAGCATTGGAATAATCCGGTGGCCAATATTCCTCTCTGCTAGCTCTCTAGATAGCACCGGGTGATCCATTGCCTAAGCATCGAATCGATCAATCAGGTATTCACTGCTTCTCTTTGTACAACAAACTTTAGGACGGTGCTGTAGCGCATAATCCAGTGCTCTCGAGGCCATAACACCGGATTAATCCAGTGGTATAAGAACACCTCCATTCACTTTCAATTCAAACACCTATGTAAATGACTTGCTTTCAATTATTTCTTGGGCTTCCTTTGAGCTTCCTAGTGCTAAGTTTCACAAGTGTGCACCACACTAACTCACTAGACTTACCTAGGTCAAGCTACTAGTTCATACCCCTTTATAGTATGGCATTGGAAAAAACAAAGTTTTAAACTATTCTAAGTGTCTCCCAACTCCACGTGACACTTAGAACTAGTTCGTCCTTAACCTTGACGCATATCATTTGAAAACCGAAATGAATTCCATCAATAGGGGCATGAAAAAACATCGATTGCCCAATCATCAACCTTTATTTTTTGAGATTATCGTCAACCATCATTGTGACTAACTTAAATTGCCTCTGCAAAATATACGTTAGTCACAATGAGGTTTGGTAGAAAAAATGATTTAAAGACCAATCTACTCTAGGAGGTCTAAGCCTTTATAAACCGAGTACTCTGGTTTAAT
Source organism: Saccharum hybrid cultivar R570 (assembly GCA_038087645.1). Taxonomy (NCBI): domain Eukaryota; kingdom Viridiplantae; phylum Streptophyta; class Magnoliopsida; order Poales; family Poaceae; genus Saccharum; species Saccharum hybrid cultivar. The sequence goes on along the minus strand of JAQSUU010000190.1, from coordinate 2,528,116 downwards.
GTTAGATGCCCAATCCTTGAGTAGAATTGAACTTAATGAGATGGAGAAATGATTTGAAGAATAGACTTCATGATTATTTCTCCACTCTAAAGCTCATCAAATGTACATGGATTCATCCCATTGATCATTCAAGATCATGTCAACAAAGAGTGGTACCTCTACAATTCAAAAATTTTATGAATTTTACCTTTTGGTCTCTTTATAAAGAAATGACTAGGGGCATGATATGGATCTTGGATGAGCACAAGAGTTCTAATTCACCATATTTCATCAAGTAAGAACTATAGCCATGCAAATCAATAAAGTTTCACTTGTGATTGTTAAGTTAGTGGAAATTTGTGTGGCAATATATCTCCCTTAGTGGCGGTATGTGTTCTTTGGTATAATTTCAATTGTTGTAAATTTATTATGCATTGACCAAGATATATGATGAACTCCTCTAACCTCTTAATGGGATCAAGTGTATTTCACAAGTAATTCAAGTACTTGTGAACATATTAAGGGAGAGCCCATCCTATATCTTGTGTTTTTTGAGACTAAAATTTTCTTATCATGAATTTATGTAATCTATTGACTCTTAATTGTATTTTTTGTACAAAAATTAGATGGCCGGAGCAGTTGCCTCTGACATGATCACTTGAGAGAGGAAAGGAGAAGTCGCTCAACTCATCGCGTCGGGACCCCCGGTGTCTGCTTGGATCAAATCCCATCTCGTGGCCACGGCCAGCACACACCTCCTGACGACTGACGTCCACCTCTTCCTCCCCTTCCTCAGCCGCTTCTCACAGAATGCCCAGTGCCACCGCCTGAACCCACCCCCAAAGCCTCCGCCGTGGACCCGTCCTCCCCCATGGCCGCCGCCGCCTCCATATCTCTATCCCTCCACCTTCGTTTCCGCCCGCCCCTCCCTCCTCCACGCAACCCCCCGCGCCACGACCCCTTCTCCTTGCTCTCCCCTTCCCTTCCTGCTCCCTGCCGCCTCCGCGTCGCTCCCGGCCGCCCCTCACCGTCCCCGTGGCGCCCCGACGTGCGGGCGCGCGCTGGAGGCACCATCGGGGCGCCGCCTGCGCTTGCGCGCCCGGGCGGCGCCGTGGAGACGGACCGCCTCCCCTCCGACGTGCGGGACCGCGCCATGGAGGCGGTCGACCACTTCGGCGGTCGCGTCACCATAGGCGACGTCGCTTCTCGCGCTGGGCTGCAGCTCGCGCAGGCAGAGCGCGCGCTCCAAGCACTCGCCGCCGACACTGAAGGCTTCCTGGAGGTGCGCCGCTGTATCTGCCAGTTACTCCTTCCTTTCCTCCTCCGCTGGTAACCTTCCGGCCTTCTCTGATAATCGTCGCTGATTGTGTAGGTATCGGGGGACGGGGAGGTGCTATACGTCTTCTCAAAGGACTACAGGGCAAAGCTGGCTGGCAAATCGTTTAGGATGCGGGTCGAGCCTCTAGTTGAGAAAGCCAAGGTACTTCCAGCGAGGAAGGTGTAATAATGCGCTAGGTTACTTTGAGCTCTTCTGATATTGGTTTGTGCTGCTGCTCTTTTGTAGCAAGTGGGTGCTTATCTGGTACGTGTTTCATTTGGCACTGCGCTCATTGCCTCAATTGTGCTGGTGTACACTACAATCATTGCCATTCTCTCAAGCTCAAGGTATGTTTTAGTATAGCTGGAAAGAGCTTGTGTGCTAATTATTGTATGTTCACTGCCTAAAGGGCTGTTCTGGAACAATATCTTCATCTTTGTCATATGTTTCAGTTCCCTGAAATGGGCATTCTGTGAATTTTATCTTAGAGGTGCTCTCTCTGTAATTTGATTCGTGAAGTGTTATAAAAATGAAGCACACTTAGATTTCATGAGTTGCTTTTTTTTGGAACTTTAGTTGTTGTTTTTTTTCATTTAACTCAACACCCCTTTGATTGGTAGCACTTCCTCTTCTACTAGCAGTGATGAAGATAGTCGTGGTAGGCGGCGGAGATCTTATGGTTCTACTGTCATCATTCCGACAGATATGTTTTGGTAAGTTTCATATATATTTTGTGAGGTGTTCTGAAAGTGCTGTATCACGCTATTATGTTATTTGACTTAAAAGAACAAAAAGGCAATTCCCCTTGCTCTTGGACTCGTAGACCTACTCAATCTGTCAACCACATGTCCACATCATTTATTACTGTACATTTCAAGTTGGATGTTGCCTGTACTTTGCATGCTGACTGTTTTGGAATTTCGTGTTCAAATAAACCATCCTAGGGGAAAAGGGTAAAGAACCCAAAACAAAGTTCAATTCGAAATGTTGCTTGTTGGCAAACCAATAGAAGAAAGTACATGGGTTGAAGGTATATACGTTTTTTCCAGGAATGCATCCATTACGCTTGTCATGCAAATCATCTAATGATTTGGGCATGATAATATTCCTGATGAGAGGTTCATGAAATTTAACTACAGGAACAATGATTCTAAGCCATTCGACTATTCAATTGTGAAAAGATTCTGTATTGTGTTGCTAGAAAGTTCCAGCTATATTGTTCTCACCACTTCATGTTAAGATGACTATAATGAAATGGGACATACACATATCATTTTGAAATTGCAACATTGCATCCGAAGTTTTGAACAGAAAGTATCATGTACGTTCTTATTATTCACACTGTTCATGTGCCTGCAGGTACTTGGATGCAGATTATTACAGAAGGCGTCGAGTAGAAAATGAAAATGGGATGAACTTTATTGAATCTGTAATCTAAAAGGGTTTGACTTGATTGTTCATTCTCACTATGTTTTGATGGAATGTGTAGGTAGTTTGAAACTGTGTGTAATGTTTATTAAATAAATGCCACAGGTATTTTCGTTTGTGTTTGGGGATGGTGATCCAAACGATGGGCTTGAAGAGAAGCGGTGGAAGATGGTATTTTCTTTTTCTTTTGAGAAAATTTAGCTTCATGATCATTTATTATATATTCATTTTTGCTATTACAGATTTCTAATTCCTATTTAAATTCACAGATTGGGCAGTACATTTCATCAAATGGTGGAGTTGTTACAGCTGAAGAACTGGGACCGTTTCTTGATGTGCCACCTCCATCAGAAGAGTCCAAGGCATGGGAACTCTTGCCTAAGTATTCCTTGTTTTGTTAAGAGATTAAGTTCTCTATGGGAACTCTTGCCTAAGTATTGCTTATTTTGTTAAGAGATTAAGTTCTCTACTCCCTGCACCTGGGAGAGCAATTTACTCTTCCTTTGAATAATAAACTGAGGGGGAGGCTTATCTTATTCATATTTTCATATCATTTCTTGAACTGCAGGACGATGAATCATTTGTTCTTCCAGTTCTTTTACGATTCCAGGGACATCCAGAAATTGATGATCAGGTCCAACCTTCTTCTCTTCTAGCAGTTCAGACCTGTACCTGAGGACTACCATTGTCAAATATGGCCTACACTTTCAACCCACCCAGCTAACACTGGCCGGGGGGGGGGGGGGGGGGGGGGGGGGAGGAGGGGGGGTGTATTTTTTTTTCTCTATTAGGTAACATCAAAAAATTGGAATAAACAAACAACCCCAATCATGTCAGGTTCTCTACTAAAAAATGCTAGAAGATCTCAATTGACTAACATGCTATATCATTAGATTGGCTCACTTGCATGCCTAAGTATCTAATCCTTGAGATTTATTGCAAGTTTCCAACGAAGAAAAACGATAAAGGAACATGCAATGTGTGAGTAGATGTAAGAAAAAAGGTTCTGGGAAATGCCATGTCCTGGATGATGAAGGGTGCAGTGGTGGTTTCACATGCCATGGAGGCATCAGCCAAAGCAAAAACACCCTTACATTACATGCACTAGTTCCTTCATTTGAGGTTGAGGAGGAAGAAGGGGAATACAAGCATATGGGGTGCAACCATCACACATCAGTTGTACGCAGCGAGTTAAATGTTGCCCACCTTAGCTGACAGCTAGCTCTGCCTGTGCCAGCTACATACTAAAGATGGCATTTTTCTGAGTAACTTAATGGTTTTGTTTTTCTTATAGGGCAATATCCTGTATCGATTCCCATCGCTGCAACGTACTGCTTCATCAAAAAGTGGTAGGAGCAGGGAATATGTGGGTACCAAATGGTCAGCAATGTTTAGCGGAATTGAAAAGTACTTAGAGGAGAAACCGTGGAAATTCAGGTCAGTATATATCATTGTCATCCTTCGTGAAGTTGAACTAACCCAGGCTGCAATTTTACCAAATAAAGAAGTATGAAACTCCCATGATAATTTTTTTAGATTTCTAATACAATTAGTGTATGTGGATTTTAAATATTATATTGTAAATACGTTACATCAGGAGCGTAATGCATGAGGATCTAGAGATTAGGCGTTATGTTGTATAGGTTGATTCATTAAGTGGTATTTTTTTCATCCGCTCTAAATTTGCTATTTTAATCTATTCTATGCCCTTCCATACACCTAATGTAAAGAGCGGTAGAGGTCGACCTAAACTAACTTGGGACGAGTCCGTTAAGAGAGATTTTAAGGAGTGGAATATCTCCAAGGATTTAGCTATGGACAGGAGCGCTTGGAGATTGGCGATCAACGTGCCTGAACCGTGACCTCTTTTTGTCTTATGCCCTTTATGTCCCTTTATGTGTCTCCCTGTTTCTCGTCTCTTTTGGGTTTCATCTCTAGCCTACCCCAACTTGCTTGGGACAAAATGCTATGTTGTTGTTGCCCTTCCATACACCTACCTGTTGATTTTGCAGTAAAGCGAATGCATCAGAGAAGGCAATGGTTGCTGGTTTGGGAGGACTCAATCTCTTTGGTGTCATCATTCTTGGAAACTTGTTGAAGTAAGAATTATAATAATTCTGGCCCCACATATCATTGATATGTAATGCTAACAATATGTATTAAAATTTATCATGAAGGCAAATGACAGTGACACCTGGTGGACTAATCTCATTTGCGGCACAGTTATATCCTTTGCTTCAGGTATGGCTGGGCTTGATATGCCAGTTTAGTACATATCGTGGTCATTACTCTAGTCACTCCATTTATGCATATTTGGCCTGACAGAAATCACTAGCCCTTCTCTTTTTAAGGGAGTTTCCAAATGTTGTGAATGTTGCAAAATTGATGATTATTGAATTACCTATGAATTAATAATATTATCAATGATATGTACTGATACAATGTGATCATTTCTAGATATACGCTGGCTCCTTTTTTGCAATACCTTTATTTAGATGGTTTCTGCTACGCAAGACCAACAATGACATTAGAAAGAGGAATAAGGCCAGAGAACAGCGAGCTCAGGAACTCGTGTCACCAGATTCTTCTCTAAGAAGAAAGGTAATAACAATTGAAGTTCCACACAACTCTATGTAATTATTTTTCCATTACCCATGTGTGGATCGGTTTGGAGAAAAGCAGGATGGATTTGTAGCTTTCACAGAAACCTTATAGACTAGACATATTGTGACCGGTAGCAACTTATTTATTCCTGACATTAGAAACTTCTATAAAAAGAAACCTGTTGTGGGCTTAATGTCTATGACTGAACCAGCAGGTCTAACAGTGGCTGACGAGGGCTCCCTGTCATCCTGTGTTACGGCCACGCGTGAACAGTACCCACTGGTTTAAGCTAGTTTAGGGTCATCTCTCTGCCTTTTGCTGAGTCTCTTAAACTGCTTTCAGCCTTTGCGCTAACTCTCTTAAACAGCTTTCAATCCTTTTCTCCTTCCCCTAGCTGCCGCCACTCTCTGCCATGCCTCTTCTCTCTCTGTGCCCCCATCTCCATGGCAGCCACCACCTCCCTGCATAATAACTCAGATCCATAGTGAAGCCACTGTAGAGGGGCTTAAAGCATAAGATCAAATTGTGTGTCAATAATCTGTTATGCAGCCTGGACCTTTCGTTCTCAACAGCTACAACAAAACTGGCTATTTGAATGGAAATATATGCTTATCATGACATTTTTAGATTGTGTGGTGTGCATTCTTTAATATTACTCAATTTATTTTGGTGCCTTCTCATCAACTTCATGCCATACACATTTTAGATACTACATCCAATCTATCTAGGTTTGTCCTAAAGATCTTTTCACTTTTGACTAGCGATACCCAAAATTTTATATAGATTGACAATACAAGATTGGGATTACTAGATTCATTGTGAATATTTTCCTAATATATAATTATTTCCACTTCAGATAACGTATTTTTGTTAATATTACTAGTTGTCGATGTCTGAATGGGCTTATATTTCCAATTAGAGGAAGTAATTGATACTTGGCTTCATGATCTTCACTAAGTTGGTCTTTTTTTAACTTTTGAAGTAGCATAAATTTGGCTTGTGTTTTCCTACATTTTCAGCTGCTTAGTGCACGTGATATGGCTGAACGGAAAGTAATTACGCCGGAGGAGATCGTCTATACTACTGAAAAGGATCTATTGGAGCAGGATTATGAAGTCAAGGAGTGGGAGAGGAGATTTAAGGAGCTTGAATCAGAGTGATGGACATGACCGATATATACTTGACATTCGTAGTAGCTCTACATGGTCCTCACATTAGACTTGGTGGTAATTTTTATCTGCATCCAGTGGATTGGAAGATAGATCTGACTGAACCACTCAACCAAGTGATATTGGATGGTAGTGGACCTCACTAACAGTCATATCACCACCAGCCCACCACTGACCACTTTGCTATGGAAGTTTTGTGGAAGCTGTTGGTTTAATTGAAATCGACCATTGTTTGCAAGCTGATGTACATATCTGTGGCATTGATCTGCATATTTGTATAGTTCCATTCACGGGACTGGAAATCAAATTCAGAACTCAGACACGAAAAAAACAGGGAACATGGATATGATGTTACTCGGTTTGAATGGAGTCCCATCAGAACATGTAAAAAGATCAGTCTGTAAACAAGGGACTCGACTTGGGCATTCATGCCAGAACTCAGAACTCTGGCTTGTCTAGGAATAGACATACTATTATACTGTAACTTTCAGCCAGGTGAAAAATCAATTCATGATGGGAGCGTAACAATTTCTTGCATTAAGCTGAAAATGTGTATCTCCTGTCTGCGTTTGTCTTCGCGAATGAGACACATTGGCCCTGTTCATTCGGTTTATAATCCGTTTTTTTCAGCTTGTTTTTTCAGCCGGAACAGTATTTTTCTCTCACAACAAATCAGCCAACAGTATTTTTCAGCCGGCTTATCAGCACAGCCGAACGGCTCCATTGCCTCAACGTGTCCAGTTTCTGTGTTCCGTACATGGAGAATTAAACAAGGATAATCTACCAAGGTCAAAAGAACAGAATTACATAGTATTGATATCAATTATCCCACCAATAAATAGTTGCAGTTAATGCAGCTATTCCTTTCTCTTTTTTTTTGGTCAAAAGGTAAACTCTGATGAATCGACGATGCATATGCTTCAGTCAGTTCTAACCTATTGTCAGTATGAGTACAGTAAGAGCTTCTGGTCGCTATCAGAAATCCCTTATACGCACCAAAGTTGAGATGGCCAAATTACTCAGAAGTTCCTGCCGAATATGCCAGTTTGTTATTTGTCTGACTTACGTACAGAAAAAAATGCTGTACAGTGGTAATGTCACACTGATTTACCTTGAATTGCTACAGGAAACCTGTCAGCATGAGACGCTTAGCTAACATTTCCTGGCTGCAGTTGTTAGTGCTCCTGCTCCGTCGGTAGCTTTAAGCTGTCAGGATAAGACGAATGCGACGGACGCGATGATGACTAGTGCAAACAAACGAATCACCTGCCAAACACGAAATGCACAAGGGGATATTTGAGTTTTAATTTAATATATATATACTGGCATGACGCATTTGCACATTTCAGACGACAACAGATGAGATTGGCATGTGTGTGGATCTGTGCTAATGCAACTACTGATTAGGGTTTAGGGGCATCCTCCCTTTTCCGTGGTGGAGAACCTATTCCTTGCGACCATGCCTAACCTGGCCATGCCAGTCGGCAGTCTCACTCTCTCCCAGCCCCAGTGCTCCACTAAAACGTGACAAGACTCGAACAATCAGGTAACCTGTCGTACAATCAAGAATATGTACCTGTCGTCCTGCAGTCGACGACGACACCAGCATCGGCGGGAGGTAGCCGTTTAGGCCGACGTTGTACACCGGTGTGCCGTCGGGGTAGAAGAGGCCGTAGTTCCTCTCCGACGCCGGTCCGGGCTTGAGGTTCTCGTTGAAGAGCGCGAACACGTAGACGTCAACGGGCGTGGCCGGGCGCAGCGGCGTGCCCTGCTTCATCTCGATCCGCTGCAGCAGGTTCCGGATGTAGGTCCCCGCGTACTCGGGCGTAGCGCCGGGCTCGTCGGCGTCGCCCCGCGACGGCCACCCGGTCTCCGACACCTTGACCTCGACGTCCGTGTACCCGAGCCCCTGGATGGCGGCGTACACGGCGTCCACCTGCGCGTACAGCATGTTGTCGTAGCGGAGCCCCGTGCGGGCGTCGACGACGCCGGCGGCGTCGGGGCGGAAGAGCACGTAGTCCAGCGGCACCCGCGCCGGGTCGTCCTTGTACGCGAAGTACGGGTAGCAGTTGATGAGGAACGGCGCCCGCGTCGCGGACAGGAAGCCCAGGAACGGCTGCAGGTGCGCCAGCGCCGCCGGGTGGAACGCGCCGGCGGAGGGCGGGAAGGAGACGCCCATGATGTCCAGCGAGTGCGCCGTGGTGACGTTGACGCGGCCCTGGAGCCCCAGCGCGCCCAGCGCCCTGTGCACGGACTGCATGGCGGGGAGCACCGCCGCCTGGAGGGCCGTGTCGTTGCCCTTAAAGACCTCGTTGCCCACGGTGACGCAGGTGATGCGCGCCCCCGCGAGGAGGTACGGCACCACGTGCTGCTGCAGCCACGCCTGCGCCGCCGCGGGGCTCACCATCGCCGGGACGTACTCGTTGCCGATGCCCACCACGAACTCCACGCCCGTGCCCAGGAACGCGCGCAGCACGTTGGGGTCCGCGTCGTACAGCTTCACCTTGCTGATCCGCATCGACCGGAGCAGCCACGACACCTGCGCCGGCGATGGGAGGTTGTTGGCGATCTGCCCGTAGTTGACGCCGATCGACAGGGACTCGGCCACCGCCACTTGCTGACCTGCAATTAATTACACTGATTGTCTTAATTATTTTGTTATATATCAGCATCGAGGACGAGTACAAACTCATCCGATCTAGGCTAGATTGTGGTTCACACATTCATTCCGGTGAAGTTTTAGTGACAGTGAGTGGTGATCCGATCTGTGGCCATTGAAACAAGGAGATCGAAGAAACACAGCTAATAATTCGATGCATGTGATAATTTGACCATGGTAACACAGCGCTGGGTCCGTACGTAAGAGTATGGAATATAGGAGTATAATACAACTATAGAAATAGCTAGTATAATGCTACGGTCTACGGAGCACGTGATCCAATGGAAGCAAGATCTCAGTGGACCACATGGGCATGTGGCTCTGCCACCACTGCCACTGTCACTGAGAGCTACCAATAACCTAAAAAAAACTGCTATTAAATCGGCCCACCTGCTTATTCGAAAAACCACGTGGACTGCCAATTGCACATATCGCCGGGCACACCAGATTGGTAGCTGCCGACCGCAACTTTGTGGTGTGGAGAAAGTAGCAACAGCCAACAGCTCATGCTCATCGTCATCAGTGACAGATAATTCAGGAGCGAGTAGATTAAGCTGGCTGCTTGCCAGTGGGCATTTTGCGCTTCGGAAAGGCGCCGTGAAAAAGCTGAAATGGCGATTCGGAGTTGAGATATGCCGCCATAGTGGGCGGCGCCTTACGACACGGTGCACCTGGCAATTAAGCTAGACTACAGCGAACATTCCATGCCATTTCCGTGATTCCATTTCGCCTCTGAATTAAATGGTGAAGTGATAAGCAGGATTGGTTTTGGCAACAGCACATGGAGATGTACTACATGATCTTAACAAATGTGCCTTCTACTCTAGCTACAGTAGAATCTTAGCAAAGGGTCCTCGTAACCATATGCGAGCTCCAAGACTGGCAAGGCAGCACAAAAACGTAGCTAAGCTAAAGATTAGGCAATTGGCAAGAACATTACACGGTACCTGCAGGCTACTCAAGAACCACCATATCCATACCTTGTCACCATTGAGTATTTGGCGACCTGATTCTAGAGGTTGGGTGCAGATTGATTAACCGACGCCAATAAACTCACCTGCGAGGAGGATGGGGACGAGCAGGACGAAGCAGCAGGCGGCGGCGAGGTTGCAGGGCGGAGCTGGCGGCGACAGCGCAGTTCTTGACGGCCTACCGGCTGTTGCCATCCACGCACCACCACCGGATTCCGCCGCTCCCCAGACAGAGGGACGTACACGCGCAGGGACGCACAGGAGGAGCGAGCAATAAGCAGCTTTTATCAGAAAATCACACGCACAGAGGCAAGGCTGGCGCTACAGCCTTTGTCCGCGAGTCTCTCCACACGCGCGGCTCTTGTGGTGTGTTTACTCAGTAGGAGATTAGGGAAGGCGCACCGCACCCAGGGGAATGGCTTGGAGGCTGTTGGCTATATACGGAGTTGGATGCTGCAAGCCTGCAATGTCAGGGGAGGTCTCGCCTCTGTGGCTCTGTCTGGCTTGATCAGTGGCACCGGCGCGGCAGTGGCGAGAATGCGAGGAAAGAGACGAGCGACCAGCCGGATGAGGATTAAAAGGAGGGGCCCGGGTCGGGCGTCCTTAGCTCATGTACCACCACACTTTGGCGCTTCCAGGCTTCCAGCAGAATGGCACCTGCCACCTTCCTTCGGCTGCCTCTCTCTGACCGCTCCACTGCAGGCCTGTATCATTTTCTATGTTTTAGGTTTTAGATTAGACTGTATTTAAACAGAGTTAAACGTTTTTTTTATAGAGATGCCAATTAGTTGAGTTCTAAAGTGGTTTATATTGTGAACTCCGATCCTGCTACCAACTAAACGTTGACCTTTGTTCCATTTATTAGGCTGTTTCGACCGTTTGAATGGTCAATCGATTTAGTGTATTATTTAGGGCATAAATGACACATTTGGCTTCCATTTACCATTTAAATTATATATATAGCCGTTTAGGTGAACAGAAGGACAAAAATAGGATGCCTGCAATCCCTCATGCCACAAATATTTGATGTTGTGGTTTTAAGATACAATATTAAGAAACTTCAGTTTAAAAACAAGAGATGTGCAAAAGCCATTGTTTAGAAAAAAAAGCCTAGAGTGGAGTTTAAGACTAGAGTTTTAGCAATAGCATGGTTTCCATTCCAAAACTACAAAGTTCTTTACATCCTATCACCATTATGGTTTTCAAACAAAAATATTTCATAAAAATATGGTATTTTTCTAAAACGATAAAAAAACTTTGCATCCAAACATGGCCTCAACGATTTAGTATGAAACCTTGACTATCATTGTTTTTCTATTTTTCAACCGCTTGTTCTCTCTCTCCTATTGTTGTCCATCAAATGGCTCACAAGTCGCAACCTTTCTTTTAACATCAAGCCAAAAGTAGCATTTATTTCTCTCTCTCTTGTGGGGTGTTTAGTTTGATGAACCACTACACCTGAGAATTTAAAAGAAGTTTTGAACTCTAGATAGTTTTCAATAAAAAAATATCAAATACAAAGTTGTAGATCTGATTGAGCACACCACAATTTTGATATAAAGTTCGTCTTCATCCGACTTCATATGCAAGTTATGATTTTTTTTAGATAAATATTAAGGATTGCAGGCATAATGATAACTTTTAACTTCTCTCTAATCTACTCCTAGAAAAAAGATTTATTATTTTAACAGCCAAAGTGTCTTAAGAGCCAATTGTCACAACTGAAGAGTGTTATGTAGCAAAAACAACATTGAGTAGTGTCCATCAGCAAATACCAACATTGAAAAGTATCAACAACAAATTTACCCAATTAAATACGGTGGTGCATCATGAATTATCACGTCTCATCAAACATTGGTGAAATGATTCCGTTCCTTGTGCTTCTACTAATTATTAGGTTACAACAACGAGATAACAATAGAACAATCTCTTTTATTTCACAAACCCTAAGATAAAAACCGAGTGAAAAGATATGTACTACAAACCTCCACTGCCGGATCCACAAACCCTAACGGAAACACGGGTAGCTAAACCCTGCGGCACATACGTGCCTCCGCTAAGGGCACATTCGGTTTGCACGGGAGGATCGAGCCCTGGAATTGATCCGGTCAGGAATGCCGCTGTATTTTGAACGGTTCCGGCCAGGATTGAGCCTAACCGAACGGGCCCAACGGATCTTGAGACAAAACTGCAAAAGGTTTCAAGACTCCATTTAGGATTGGGTTTTTGACCTGCCTTCCTGCAAAGAAGAGAGGCGAAACCCTGCAATGCATTCTCCGACCGAAATGTTGACCGGAAACGGGCAAAGAGAGGTTTGCAAGTCACTCACTCGTAAAACGCTTTCCAGCTGCTCAAATAAAATTACTTTTGCAAACAAATCGATGCACTAACCGCAGCTTCCTTGTGGTCAGTCACGGCGTCACGCGTCGGAGGAGTCAACCAACAGCACTAGAGCAGGCGCGCTCCCCGCGTCGTCGTCACGGACGGTGTGGCCACGCGGGCGTTCCGGCCTTCCGAGCGTCGGTGGCTCGGTGCGCTCTGCGTCTGATGGGCGTGGGCGCCGGACCCAGGTTGTTTAGATACCGGATTTGGGGACTCAGGTTTGATTTTATTTATATTTAGTACTTCACACATGTGCCGATATTTTGATGTGATGAAGAATTTTCTTTTTGCATAGTGAAATTTAAGGTGAATTTGGTAAACTAAACATGGCCCCAGAGGAGCGCGTGACGAGGATCCGAGTCATCCCTCTTCGGCTCGATCGGCGGCACGTGCGCCCCGGTGCCTGGCGCTGCTCCCTGCTCGGGCTTCGGGTGGGTGGGGCTCGCGTCCAATGCAGGCACGCATCCCGCGTGAATGCGTGATCCGTCCCCCCTACGGGCGGCGGATCAATCGCGTTTCCTCGCCGCGTCTGGTCCGCACACCGATCGGAAGCTGCTGTGTGGCAACAGCCATGGCTCGTCGGCAGTTGGGCACGCCGCAATCTGGCAGAGACACTACTGGAAAACGGGTATTTCCCGTTGTTTAGAGCACGTGCAACATATGGTGGTTACATAGGATTTAACGGCATTGTTTTTTTACCCGTAGATGACATGTTCAACGTAGCAATTTAGCATGGAAGGTTTGCTAGTATGGCTCAGTAATTCATAGGTGCTTGTAGAGATAGAGTATACATGCATGCATTCACAGGAATAAGTATACATGTGTATGCATGAGAATTAATTTACGTACGTACTTGCACAAAAACAAGGCCTATATATAAGATAATCTGTCCAATTTATTTATATTTCGATAACCAAAGAGTAAAGTATATTTTCAACTCTAAGTTGCGTGCCAGTTCGATTTTTAACTTTAAATTACAAAATTGGATAATGAACATCCTCTAACCGCTAAACCGGACAAATTTAATCCATAACGGGTTCAAAAAGTGCTTTACTATTTTCTAATAAAAAATTGGTTTGGTCTCTAAAAATTTATAATAAACTTTTTGAATCCAAAAAAATATGAAACCAGCTAGTCTCAATTTTCTTAAAAAAAGGTTATCCATATGTGTTTTGTGTTTAAATAGACAATGAGCACAACGGCAAGCAATAAAGTAATAGAACATAATATAAACCATTTTCAAATAACTATATATAGATCATAAACATGTAGATAACATTTTTAAAAAAAATGTACTAGTGTCATATTTTTTATTAAAAAATCAATTATGACCCATTAGAGATCAAAACTTATTTAATATTATTACAAAATAGAAACCCATCCATGAAATAAATCAAAAGACTAAATTTATTCGATTTTGATAGTTGGAGGATGTCCATTATCTGGTTACTCAATTCAAGGTTGAAAATCAGATTAACATGCAACTTGGAAGTAAAAAATTATGCTTTTCCTATACTTAAACCAGTTCTTGTGGGGAATAGCATCCCTCCATTTTGCCGGTCCTTACGAATTCTCCACCGTGATTCTCTCGTGTAAGCCAAACAAATTAGAAAAATGAATATATTAATATCCCAGTTTCTGCATCGACTAATGCATATGGTTGTTCATTATTACAAACGAGCAAAACAATTCTACGGAATCTCAAAAACGAAGTTTTGAGCCATCAAGATGAAAATGTTCTCAAATAGAAAAAACTAAAGAGCAATTCTGTTGCTAAAACACTAGTCGTGTCTTGCAAACACCTCTATCGCGGCTGTCTCAATAGTCATACAGCCCACCTTCATGAATTGGTGATCCTCCTCCTTCTGAAGTAAGGTCCAGTACCTGGTCTAATACATCTCCTTAAAGATAACCTGCAAATAAGACGGTGTTGTGGCCTTGTCAAACACAATATCATTCCGTGTTAACCAAAGTGCCCAACAAATAGCACTTGCACCCACAAGAATTTGAGATTTTCTTTTTCTATTTAACCCCCTTCAACCAACCTGTAAACAAATTGTGTACACTAGTTGAAGGTTTTAGATTAAATGAAATATGAATAATTCTCCACATAAATTTAGCATAATGACAGTCAAAGAGTAAATGTTGTATGGTCTCATTGGAAGAGCAGAAACAACACTTCTTATCTCCTTGCCACTGTCTCCTAGCTAAATTATCCTTGGCTAAGATTACTCCCTTATACAAGTACCATGTAAAGACTCTAATCTTAAGGGGTAGTTTAAGTTTCCAAATTTGAGTGTTGTATGGTATCGTCTGTACATCCAACAATGCTATGTACATAGAATTAACTAAAAACAACCTGTTCTGATGCAACCCCCACACAAAGCGATCCTTTTGGTTATTTAAATGTACATCTGCAATCATGACCACAATATTGTGCCATGCCTGCAAATTAACTCCCATCAGAGATCTCCTAAACGCTACATTTAACAGTATCGTAGACAACATTAACCTAACAGAAGCACTTTTCTTCCTCACAATGTTATAGAGTGTCAGAAAGACTGTTTTGAGAAGGCGTGGCGTTATCCACGAATCCTCTCAAAAACGCACCTGAGATACGTCACCTAAATCAAACCTACTCATAGACAGAAACTCATCCTTGACCTTCATGTGGCCAGCCCAAAACTGAGAGTCCCCAGGCATGTGTTGAACCTGAGTCAGAGTTTTATCCCTTAAATATTTATTTTTAAGTAAGTGTTGCCATACTCCATCCCCATTTATCAGTTTGAAAAGCCACTTACTTAGTAGGCATCTATTTTGCATACCTAGATCTAGGACTCCTTATCTGCCCTGGTATTTTGGTGTGCATACTACCTCCCATTTTGTCAATCTATATTTCTTCTTATGCTCATCACTTTGCTAGAAAAACCGAGATATAAAATAATCTAATTTTTTCAATACTCCTCTGGGTATCTCAAAGAAAGACATCATAAATATAGGAAGACTACTCAGAACTGAATTAATTAGAAGAAGTCTTCCTCCCACCGAAAGCATCTTACATTTTCAACCATTCAGTCTCTTTTGAAATCTTTCTTCCACATGTTTTCAGTTCTTATTCATTAATTTTCGATGATGCATTGGAATTCCTAGATATTTAAAAGGGAATGATCCTACATTACAACAAAAAATTTGTGTGTACTCCACTTGATGTTCATTAGTTTCTCCAAAACTAAACAATTCGGGACCACAAAGCAAAAACACAAAGCAAAAGCTTCATGTTTTTTGCCCTCTCTAAATCATTGTCCATAAAGATAATAGTGTCATCCGCATATTGAAGGACTGAGAGTCCTTCATCAATCAAATGCGGGACCACTCCATGAATTTGTTCAGCTTCTTTAGCTCGTGAAATAAGAATTGCCAGCATATCAACCACTATATTAAACAAGATTGGAGATAGTGGATCCCCCTAGCGCACCCCTTTTCTTGTTTGAAAATAATGCCCTAAATTATCATTGACCTTTGCTGCAACACTTTCTCTAGACATAACTTTTGAAATCCATTCACACCAAACTAGTGAGAATCCTTTCATTCTGAGGACTTGTTGTATAAAAGGCCACTTAAGATTATCATATGCTTTTTCAAAATCCAACTTTTGGATCACTCCATCTTTTTCTTCCTATGCAATTCATGTATTGTTTCATGTAGTATTACAACACCTTCCATTATATATCTCCCTGGAATAAAAGGCCGTCTGAGATGGACCTATCAATTTATCTACCACTTTTAAAATTCTATTATTTAATACCTTCGTAAAGACCTTGAACGACACATTTAGGAGACAAATTGGCATGTACTGTTGTATTCTAGTTGCTTCTGTGGTCTTGGGCAGTAGTGTAATTGCCCCAAAATTTAAACTGTGAATAAGCAGTCTCCCCATTAGAATTCATAAAATAAACTCATCAAGTCCTGCTTTACCACGTCCTAGAAGAATTGGTAAAATTCTATTGGAAAACCATCCGGACCCGGTGCCTTATTATGTTTCATGTCAAAGATTGCCGATGTGACCTCCTCCTCGCTGAATGGAGCCACCAATACTTCATTCTCCTCCGCCGACACTTGAGGTATATCATGCCTCAAAGTCTCATCCAATGAGAAAGAATTCTGTAAATGTGGTCCAAACTGTCGTTTGTAGTAATTAGTTATATAATCTTTCAAATTCGCATCCGCAACAATAATCCCTTCTTCTTGTTCAAGTTGAGTAATTTTTTTTCTGTGTCTCCCATTTGCCAACATATGGAAATACTTAATATTATCATCTCCTTGCAATAGCTTCATTGCTTTTGATCGTTGGAGCCAATAAATCTCCTTCTCTCTCAGCAACTTAGTTAATTGCCCTTTAAGATGATGACTAAGCTCTACCTTCTGAGATGATAATAAATTTGTCTCAGCCTTTCTATCAAGGGCATCTATTTTTTGGGATGTTTATTTGGACCTCAGGTGCTAGCCTAGATGACCATCGATTTTAGTTGTAGGCCATCAAAATGCAATGGTCCTTTTTCAACTCAATCTCAAAATCATCATTTGAAGAACCATTTAAATAAAAAATATTCTTTTATACCTTTCCAACCTCCAACAACTTTATGCATGCACTTTAAAGAGTCAACCTCACTCTCTATCTTTGCCTAGCAAAAACCTCGGAATAGAGGATCTTAATATTTAGAGATTTAACATTAGAAAAGTTGTTAGATGGCTTTATTTTATCCAAAATGTATTTCCTGTCGATACATAAGGATATAAAGAATCTCTCTAAGTTCCTCTTAGCTCCTAGCTGCGACCCCAAACAAATAGAATAAAGCGAGGCAAAGGCCGAGGATGGGCCTTTCTATTTAATGTATGAGGTGAAATCCTACTATCAACAATCTGGAGCAAGGACAACATACTCCCTTCGTCCTAAAATAAGTGTCAGCATTATCATTTCTCGATAAGTTAAACCCTTTTAACTTTGACTAAATATGTACAAAAAATTACTAATATTTATGGTACATAATAAGGATCGTAACATTAATTGTTAAATATATTTTTCATAATAAACTTATTAGGAGATAAACATATTGCTAATATTAATAAATCTAGTCAAACTTAAGAAAGTTTGACACGTACAAAACTCAAAACGGCACTTAGGGAGTATTGAGCCAGAGGTTTGGAATAGAGGGAGTATTGAGCCAAAGGTTTCGGATGATGGGACGAGAAGCTGATACATACAATAAAAAGGGAGCAATTTGGTAGGGGTGACAAGTGTCGCTCATCTTTTCATCCAGCCTTTTTAATATTCTACATATACAATTTATACGTTTTTCAAACTAAATAATTTGGAAGTTGTTGACATTTATAGTTTTAAATATTTTATGACCGGAGGTAATATTGTAGAAAAAGTTAGATGCAAAGATATGCATCTCAAGACTGCACAAAAGTAAAATACTACTTTTACAACCAGAGTGAATGAAAACATGTAAATTGATATGTCTATGTAATTTAAGCAAAACTAGAACAGTGCGTGGCGTTGCCACACTTGGAACGTGCCCGCACATTGTGTTCTAGGTTTCATAGTTGGACCATATTTTAATTATGAAACGATAATTGTAGACCAACTAAAAGCCCAGTAGCTGTTGGGCTTTTGTTTCCCGGTTGTTTTATGTTTTTTCTGATTTTCTTTTTTTTTCTTTAATTTTTCTTACAACAGTTCACGTCTAGTTTTGCTGAGAAAGGGTGAGTGACAGTAATAGCCTATGAGAGCATGTTATATTTATCTACATACTTCTCTATATTCTTCTAGAGTCCCCTTAACATTTTTTTAAGAAGCTGAAGCACCGGTCACAGAATATGTAATTTTCTGTTTACCTATACCCTATCTTAACTCTATAGAGTTTTATGTATTGTGAGAACTCCAAAAGACACCGACCGCTATCAGCATCACTCATGCTGATATATTGTTATCCAACGGTTCAGATTTATTAGATGACGACATGACGGCGTGCCGAAATACTTTTTCGTTACTGCAACACGGTTTAAGTCATTAAAGATGAGTAGGCTCTGTTTTTTTCTGGTTGAGAATCATAAGTGGGCTCTGGTGGGTGGACAGAGCCGTCACCAGACAGTACTGGGCATGCATTTACCGACCGAAACAATATACCCTGAGAAACAATGTACCCTTATATAATTATTACTCCAGAGCCGTGGACCGGTGGACCGAGCCGTCTGGTGACGTCTCAATGTATTACTCCAGAAACAATGTACCCTTATATAATTTGTCCATGAGGCTCAACAATATATATAATTAACTATTCCACCAATTTTATAACTCATAGTGTCTATAAATTGATTCCACTGTCTCTAGAAATCGGTTCTTTAGCAGTGGTTCATGATGCACTAGGAATAATTAACCTTAGAATTGTCTAGCGGATAGCCTTCTTGTGGTTTTGTTTTTCTTGCGAGAAGTTACATTCTCCCTCTGATGAGGAAAAGGAAACTTTGTTGTAATATAGCACTATTTTACTATGGGATCGAAATACGGATGATATCGCTAAAAGGAAAAAAAAAGGGCAAAGCCAAGTAATCTGCAGCAGATTAATTTGCTGGAGTAGTTTACAGCCACTAGTTGCTATATATACCAACAGTAGTTGGTAATTACTTTGTGTCGCTTATCATATTTGTTTCATCTACCTATATATATATGCTCCTATATCAACAATTCGCCAAAAAAAACCCCCCTCCTGTATATCGACTTCACCTCGTCATCCTTTCTCCAATATCACTACTGGATTCAGGCGCTTTGCCGAGTGCCTAATACACTCGGCAAAGGCTATTATGCCCTCGGCAAAACCTTTGCCGAGTGTAGCACTCGGCAAAGAGCCTCCGGTAAAAAATGCGCCGGCAAAGAATTCTTTGCCGAGCGCCTTTTATCGGGCACTCGGCAAAGACTTTGCCGAGTGCAAACCCGGCTCTCGGCAAAGAAAAGTGACTGTGACGGCGCCGGTTCCGTCAGCGCATGCTTTGCCGAGTGTCATGTTAGAGGCACTCGGCAAAGATTTTTTAATTTTTTTTTTCATAATTTCTTTGCCGAGTGCCCTGTCAGGGAGACACTCGGCAAAGATTTTTTAATTTTTTTTTGTAATTTCTTTGCCGAGCGCCCTGTTGGGGAGGCGCTCGGCAAAGATTTTTTATTTTTTTTCGTGAATTCTTTGCCGTGTGCCCTGTCAGAGAGGCGCTCGGCAAAGATTTTTTAATTTTTTTTCGTAATTTATTTGCCGAGTGCCTTATCGGAGAGGCACTCGGCAAAGATTTTTTTAATTTTTTTCATAATTTCTTTGCCGAGTGCCCTATCAGGGAGGCACTCGGCAAAGATTTTTAAATTTTTTTTTTGTAATTTCTTTGCCGAGTGCCCTGGACCTGGCACTCGGCAAAGCTGGGAATTCTGCCAGCTTTGCCGAGTGCCCTGGCGCTGGCACTCGGCAAAGCTGGAAAGAGGCTAATTTTTTTGATTCTATATTCACAATGAGGCATCGTATAAGAGATATATATCACATATGTGACATCACAAACACAATATAGCACATATATATCACATCCATCTCATGACAAAGGCAATACCACATATATATCACATGTCGATCACACAATATCTCACATACACGACATCACAAACATAATATGTCCAATATCCATCGAAACAAGTCGATAGTCGATCACAGTGCATCACATGTCCATCAAGCGGTGAAAAAGAGATACAAACTAAACGTGCGGAGGAAACTGAGTGCCTGATGAAGGAAAAACGTCGTCGCCTGCTTGCGTCTGAGATGGGTTATTTGAACCCGCCGACGGATGCTGCATAAAGGACAAGAGATTGCATGTGTTAGAGTGGTCGTCTAATGAAAGCACTAGTCGAAGCAATTTGGTTTCATACTCACAGGACTAGCTACAACTGGCGGCGGTGGAGCGAACTGCGGCACAGGTACACCGTTCACTTGCCCAAAGTTCTGCAGGAACATCGTAATGTCCGCCAGCTGCTTGGCCTGCCTTTCCCGCTCGGCCCGCTCGGCCTGTCTTTCCCGCTCGGCCTGCTCGGTCCTCGCCACCAACTCCCGCAGCTCCTGAGCCATCCTCTCGTTCTCGGCCTATAACATTTCAATCGAATGTTTCAGTAATTCAAAGGTAACTAAGTTATGTAAAGATCAATGTACGAAGAGTTAAACGGGAGTAACCTAGAGTGCGTCGACCCGCTGCTGTGAAGAGGACGGCCGTTGGCGAATGGCCGGACCTCCGCTCGGGGTCTGTGCTCGGATCTGGGAGAGGGAGGGAATCTCGCTGGGCTCGAGGATGCCATCGCCAAGCCAGTACCGCCCATGCTTCTTGCCTTGTCCGATCCTCATGACCATCGTCCCATCAATGTCATCGGTGCTCGAATCCCAGTCTGGCCCATGGATCGACCTTGCCTCCGACGCATACGAACTGATGCGGGTGTGGACGCTCGGGTTGCTGTAGGACTCGGGCGGGTCATCCGGGGTGAAGGTGACATTGGACGTCGCCTTACCCTTGCGGGCCAGACCATATGCCATGAACGTGGAGATGGATTGGCCACCGTGTGACGCCGACTACAAGAAAGACAACAAGATGATTAGAAGAAACATGCAGAATGGAGCGTCAGAATACTAAAAATTCACGTACCCATGCTTGCTTGTAAGCGCCGAGGCTGCGGCTGCCTTGATGGTGTGTGGGGCCTGTCGCTGCCAGACGCCGCTCCCGCCCCACCTCGTGGTCCTGGATGTAACCCTCCGTGAACCACCTATCCACGATCATCTCCCAGCACTCCCAATACGACTCGCACCACCATGGAATCATCTACATGTCATAAAGAAGACCAAATTAAAGCTACTTAATCTCAAAATGAATCAATATTATTCTTCTTCATTTACCTCAAGGTACTGCTCCCGGGTCAGCGTACTCAGTCTTGCCTGTGTCTTGGTGATCTTCTCACCAAGTTGCTTGGCGTAGTATTTCACGATGCAAGTGAGGCGCTCCTCGTAATGCATGTCGGTGATTCGTTTTCTAGCACTTTTCACCATCACCTTCTCCGCCTTGTCCTCCTGTCCCTCTTCACATCTGAAAAAAGTCTGCACATAGACACAATGTATCAATTCATTATGTCAAAAAAGTCAAATGAATGTGATGTATTGATCAAAGTTGTGCGAGCGAGACTTACCCAAAACTCTCTCCTCACCCGCTCCTGCTTGTCTCCATAATCTACGTCGGGGGCATCTTTGTAGTGGTCCCACGATTTGGCGGGCTCAGTGTTCCCCTTGTGCGTGACAATGCCGGGGTAAAAGTGCCTACACACAAGACCTAAGATGTGGTTGGGGTTGCGTGAGTCACCAGGCGACACAACCAACCAGTGCCTGCACAAGTTAATAACAAACATTATTAGTTTCTCTGACAATTTTCAACAGGTTATATGAAGTAGCTGTGATAAAATCTAAAGTTACTTACCTGTCCCCCTGGGGGCGGATCACTAGGCGTAGGGGAGGAAGCGGAGGCCCAGGGAGTTTCGAGGGACCTCGCAAGTAGATGCTAGCTGCAGCAGAGGAGCCCGAACCAGCTGTGCCTCCAGCCTCACAGTCCTGCTGTGCCTCGTCTCCCTCGTCGTCCGACTGCCGAACCAGCTCCTCGTCCGAGGAGTCCGGGGTACAACGCTCCTCCTCCGGCACGTCACGCGGCCTGACTAGAGGAGGTCAGCCCCTCCTGCTACCGCTGCTGCTCCTGGCCCTCTGCCTCCTCCCGTCCGATGACCCCTCTTCTGCATCCACATTTTCATCGCGTGGCCTTTGGTACCTCGAGTTCACGTTCCTTGGCCTACGACTGCCCGCCATCTTTATTCAATCACCTGCAATTAAAAAGAAACAAACAAAACATATTATTACATGTATTAGAAATAGATGCTAAATAAATAAACAAAACACGATTACAAAATAACATAGTATTACATGTATTAGAAGTAATCATCATTATTGGGATTATCTGGATGATATGTCTCATCATCACTATCAAAATTGTCCAAATAAACATCATTGTCGGAAGGTTCATTGTTGCCTTCATCGTCATCGTCTATATGTAATCGCTCAAGCATTTCTATGTCCTTGGCATTTTGCACCTCATCTCCTTCTTCCTCGTCATCGACCCTTTCATTGTCTACTTCCATTCCGATCGCCTCGGTTAAGTCTATCACCAACCTCCCTTGTAGCACATCTTCTTGATAGAACTCTCCATCATATGTGCTTGGGTTAAAGTTGTAATCTTCATCGTTTGGGACAACTAGTCTACCATGTGGCGATACCTGGTGCACAATAGCCCAACCTTTAAGAGCCTTGTTACCTTGGCACGCGTATGACAAATAATAAACCTGCACGGCCTGGTGAGCCACAATAAAGACATCTTTTCCTTGATAGACGGAATCTTGTTGAATCTTGACTTGACCAATATTAGGGCTCTGTTTCGTTAGTCGAGGATTGAACCAGTGACATTTGAACATGACGAGATGAAGAGGTTTCGGACCATAAAATGAAAGTTCATAGATTTCTTCAATTATGCCATGATACTCGACGCCATCAGTGCCCGGAGTACAAACTCCGCTGTTTGTGGTTTTTCGATGGGGCCGAGCTCGCTCGTAGCTTGCTGTGTGAAAGCGATATCCATTCACATCATAACCTGAATAAGCTTTCACCTTATTATCGAAGCCATTTGCAACTTGTCTCAATTCCTGACTCATAGTTGTATCGGTTTGGGCCTGCAAGCGCAAGAATGAAAGATTGTCGGACTAAGTACGCGAAACTTGGAATCTAGAACTAGGTACAAGGTAAATTGGACAATACCTTCGTTTTGAACCAGGAAATGAAATCGGGCCTCCCTGCTCCCGGACCCTGTGAAAGAAGGGTATCGGTTTGCCGTGGGGTAGGACCCCTTGGTTGATGCCAGGATTCACGAATAAATTCCCTGTCCAAACGAGAAAGAATCAGTTGGATGCCAAATGGTGACGACATATTGAAACAAGTTCTTTGAGAACTTACTCAATGAACGGCTTCACCTCAGGTAGGTTTTGCAACACATATAGCATGATACTGCGCCACTCTTCGTTTTCCAAGCTCTTATTGATCGATCCACTTGCGCTTCCGAGTTGCCCTTGAAAAAGGCTGAGGTTGGATTCATTCTCGTCAGCATTGTAGCGAGGCAGTGGATTATGCATGCTAGGAAGGTTCTGTGTGTAGTATAGCTGTGTGAAGTTTGCCACCTCCTCCAGAATGGAAGCCTCTGCAATGGAAGCCTCAATTTTGGCTTTATTTCTACATTTTTTGCGAACGGCCTTCAGACATCTCTCGATTGGATAGCACCAACGGGTCTGTACGGGCCCCCCCCATATGTGCCTCATACGGGAGGTGCACAATCAAATGCTGCATCGACAAGAAGAAGCCGGTGGAAAGATCTTCTCCAACTTACAAAGCAACTCAGGTGCCACTTTCTCCAAGTTTGCAACCACGGTCCGAGATAGCTCCTTGGTACAAAGCTGACGGAAGAAATAGCTCAACTCTGCCAGCACTAGCCAAACATGCTCAGGAACATAGCCTCGTACCATCGTCGGAAGAAGCCGCTCAATCCATACATGGTAGTCATGACTCTTCATCCCGTTGACTCGCATAGTGCCTAAGTTCACTCCCCTGCTCAAGTTCGTTGCATACCCATCAGGGAACATTAACGCCTTGATCCATCGTAGTACTTCCCTCCTTTGTTCGGGTTTCAAGACAAAATCGGCCTTAGGCCTTTTCCAGTTCTTGCCATTTGCAGGAGGCCGCATCTCTTGCTGTGGTCTATCGCACAACGTCGCCAGGTCCACTCTAGCCTTAGGGTTGTCCTTAGATTTGTCAGTGTCCATGAGTGTTGCCCAAAGTGCCTCGGCGATATTCTTTTCAGTGTGCATTACATCAATGTTATGGGGCAGTAGGAGGTCATCGAAATAGGGGAGCCTCGTCAAGCCGGACTTATGAGTCCACATGTGTTGCTCACCATATCCCACAAAACCACCTTCTTCATTAGGCACGAGAGCATCTATCTGAGCATGAACCTCGGCACCGGTCTTCAAGTGCGGTCTAGGGTCCGTGTGTAACACCCCGGGTGTTATAGTGCTAATTAATCTGCCATGTCATCATAATGCATTACAAAGCATCCCTGTTAGGTTAAACTTGTTATGCATCAACTAAAATGAGTTTACTTATTTAGGTTGAATGTGTTTCTCAGTGGTGTGCTCCGAACCCGAAAACCCTAATTTCGAATGCCACCGCAAATACTTAGTCCATGCCCTGCGTAAATTGAGGTGTGCGACTGTGTTGCCCACTAGTGTCAAGTGTAGGGTATGAGCTCAAGTACAACATTTAAAATGAAGCTCCAAATTTGAGTTTGAATTGGAGTCCCAAAACTTGTCACGAGTTTTCCGATTCAAATTTAAATTCAAATCTGGGGAGAAATGTAAAAGAATTTTTAAAAGCTAATTGGTCAACCAAGAGTGGCATTTGGTCAACCATGTCATGTTGGTCCAAATGATGCCCTTGGGTGAGGTTTTGATCACTAAGTAATCACAAATCAAAGTAGCAACAAATTCCAATTTAAAATCCCTCCGAAAACCCTAAATTTCAAAACCCTGTTTTACCCCCTTTTGAAATAATTCAAAATCTAAGCAAAATTTGGAAAAAAGTTCAAAACCAAGTTTGTAGAACTTTTCAAGGGCTACAACTTTGGTGTTTTGAGTTTTCAAAGTTTGAGTGTAAAATGTGGAGCAATTTTGAAAATAAACAAATTTCAAATTTAATTCATTTTTGTCCCCAAACTATGATTTCAAAATGGAGGCAGAATTTGAAAAAGTTTTGAACAGCAAAGTTGTAGGTCTGGTCAAGAGATACAACTTTGATGTTTGGAGATTTTGAAGTTTCAATGTAAAATCAAAAGTAATTTCTAAATTACCAAATCTAAAAAATGTGTCCCCTTTTGAGTTCAAATTCAAATTTCAAAATCCAGTTATAATTTGAAAAAAGTGTTCAATACAAAACTTGTAGAGCTTGAAATTCTGAAGATTTCATAGATTGGAAGTTTTTCAAGTTGTTACATGAATTTGAGAGTAATTTAAGAAAACAGTTTGAAAATTCAAAGTTGGGGGGAACAGCTACAGTGCCGCGACCAATCGCCGCCGGGCACCGCGCGGCATGGGGCGCCGGCGAGCCGCCGGGCGACGTCCAGGAGCTTCTCGCGCGCGCTAGGATCGCCAGCGCGATAGCACTGCAGTGCTGCTCTGTAGACGCGATTTCCTTCTATATATACCGAGGTTCACAGTGGCGTTCACCGTTTTCGCCACCACCGCCGCCGCTAGCTCCACCGCTCGCCGCTGCCGCCGTCGAGTCACCTCTAGCCACGAAAAGCACGCCATCACGTTCGCCTCGGCCTCGCGCACCTCGTGAACCACCCAAGCCAGCCCAATTTCGTCTAAATCACCGCGGCCACTCGTTCCCGTGCCCAGCTCCGGCGACCGTGCCGCTTCACGTGGTCGGCCTCTTCCACTGCTGCTCCAAGCTTCCCGAGTGCTTCGCTGCAACCGCGGTGAGCTTCTGGTGCTTCCTGTGCCTTTGCTTTAGACGCTAGCGTGGTAGATCATCGGGACGCTGGTCACCGTAGCCGCCGTGCTGCCATGGCCGTCGGGAGAACCTTTCCGAAGCCGTAGGATAGCTGCTAGGTAGTAAAATGGATTCGCCTTGTTGTGCTAGTGCTATGGTGTCGCTTGGTTGGGTGTCCGAAGCCGTGCTCACCGGCCGGCCGCCGTGCGGGCATGGCCGAGTCGGGGAGAGAGCGAAGGAGGCGGGAGGAAGGCGATGACGCGTGGGACCGCGATGTCAGCGAGAGTGAGCGGGCGGGCGCGAGGCAGGCCAGCGCTGGGCTAGGCCGCGCGACTGGGCCGGTCGCGAGCGCGCGTGCGGGCGCGTGAGCGGGCCGTCTGGTTGGGCCGGACCGCGGGGAAAAAGAAAAGTCAGCCCGATTTTGTTTTTGTTTTTCTTTTTCAAATAAATGAATAGTATTGTTATTTGTTTATTTCATTAAAAATTGTGTAGAGTTCCAAAATTCATGAAAATTTTTGTGTAAGCTTTTCAATGTATAAACTATCTAGGAAAAATGTTAAATCATGAATTTGAATACTTTGAGCAGTAGAATTAATTAGTTTCATTAAAGATTAAATGCAACTTCCAGTAATTTTAATAATTAATTTATTTATCCAAAAATTATGAAATTTATTATAACACTGTTGTAATTCATTCTTAACCCATAGAAAAAGTTTGAGCTTGATTAGGTAAAATTTGATCAACTTCTAATTATGCCCTAATCATTAAATAGAAAATAAATATTAATTTGAGAACTTTAAGTGTTGTGTGCCTTTTGATTGAGTGATGTCCTTAGATCACTACCCTTTTGTGATCTTTGACACCTTAATTTCATGATTGAGCTCGTTAGTAACTTGTTAGGTTAAAAGCTGGTATCGCTGGAATCGCCGCTTCTAGTTAGTAGGTTTTCTGTTTGCGACTGTACCGTGAAGAAAAGTTGTACTCAAATCGTAACCGTGGCATGTTATCATCAAGCATCATGTTTATCATCGAACATCATGTTAAAGCATGTTATGTATTCGTGTAGTCTCCGCTTTCGAGGAAGCCGAAGTCGTCGATCAAGCTTCCGGAGAAGAGCGATCGTCGGTGGGTTCCGGACCAGGGGGTGAAGTCCTCGAGTCTGAGTCGGTCGTCGTGTTTGAGCAAGGCAAGCCCCGGTGCATTTAAACCCTACCTTGAGTTTTACAAATGTTTTATTATTTATATTAGGGTTGACTGCATTAAGTAATTAGGAGTTGAGTGATAACCTAATTGCTGCATTATCATCCTTGATTATTGTGATATCAACCTTGATACCTGATTTACAGAAAATGCGTAGTATGCTTCGCTATGCTTAGAAGTTAAGCTTTTAAATGAATGTTTACATAGCCATGACGGCATATCGAATGAATATTGAAATATGTGAATGAACTTGTAAGATCGGGCGGGTGGTTTGGCCACTGCTAACATGCATTGGGAAAGGAGTCCCACTGTATTGTTTCCGCCTTATCAGTTAAGGACCGTACGTTGTTGGCCCTCGCGTCATGGAGTTTTTATTAGTACTAGCCATGTGCCCATGTCGGGTAAGCCTTACTTTGGTTAGTCCATTACGAGAACGTCTAACCTCGCACTGGGAGTGGAGAGATGGCGAGAGTAACGTGTACCCTCGGGGCTAGAATCGGGCCGGGTTCGAGGAGTACTGTGCTCTCGGGTGGCGATGGACACGTTCTGGTTTTGGGAAAACCCGAGTAAGAGTTGATATATGCAAGATTCAGTTCTACATATGTCGTGTGGTTAGGAATCCCCAGCTGGGTAAATGAAGCGGTTCGAATCGTCGTTACTCCACGAGAAAGGAGTCTTGGCCTTGCACCAACATCGTAGTTAAGAACTGGAATGAAAGAAAGAATGAGAAAGGTTTTGATGATAATTACTTTGATCTAGATTAGGATCACCTAGAATTGGTTAATGAACCATCAATGGTAAAAGTAAAATGTTGAAGATAAGGACTTACTTTAATAAGCTTTTCTGCAAAAAGAAAATTTGATTCTTGATTACCCGTACCTTGATTCCCTAAAGCTAGCATGCCCTTTGTCACACCCATTTATCGACCAAATGGAATGCATACCCTTATGTGCGCCCAGAGATCAATCACACATAAGTTCACAAATTATAACAGAAGTATCATCACAAATGTTATTACATCTCGATATTTAAACACATAGTCTTAACACAAATGTAGCGGAAGTATAAATAAAAATCTCTCGTGGTAGCTCCAGTCACAGGTACATTGACTGGTTGACAGCAAGACTAGTAATCTTCAGGGAAGTAGGCGTAGTAGTCACTATTACCTTCATCTGTTACCCATCCGGGATTTTTATCCAAGTAAAAGAAATAAACAAGCGTAAGTACATCTCGTACTCAACAAGTGTAACATGGGGTTCATGAGGCTCAAAAAGGCATATTCATTGGTTTATCAGCATGTAGCTTTTAGTTAGCATGATTTTAGCATAACGATAGCATCAAAATGTCTCAATATAAACATTAAACATATGATCCATGTGAAATGATTAACGAATAGCAAAAACATAATCATAAACAATTATTCAACTATTCCATAAGGGTCCAAGGCCACTCGTGACCGTGAGCACGGCTGTTATAACAGTTTTACACTCTGCAGAGGTTGTACACTTTCACTGTGAGTCATGTTACCCAAATGCCCGGGTTAATTACTCCCAAAACACTACCAAGGTGAGCAGGCAGGGTAAACACTATGAAGTCTTTCGAAGGTTCGTCTAACAAGTTAGGGTCATTAGATTTCACTCGGCAAACAGATGTAGAGCCCCCCTTCCTGATGGCACAATAACACGCAGCCTATACACATGAGGACAGAGGCCGCACTATACCCGATTCGTCAAGCCATTCTTACGCCATAAAGGAATACCTCTAACAAGCTAGAAAAGGTCCTTCTATATGACTAAAGCCAGAGCCATATAGCCCCCACAGTTGTACTGTAAATCCCGGATTGTCGCTTATAGATGAGTCCTTATGGAGAGCAATTAGAGCATCAAAAGTAATCCCCATGCTCTAGTACCCTTTAACAGTAATAAAAATCATCTTTTAATGTTTATTGCATATTCCATTAGTCAAATTACATGATCATAGTCCATGTTTAAGCACTAGCCAAAATACTCAATGCAATTTAATAGGTACCAAGGGAAAGGATCAATCGCTAAGTCATCCTTAACAAGGAATAAATGCATAATGATATTAATTGCATAAAGTGAATAGGACAACAAGGATAATCCCATGCTATACTTGCCTTGCTCAAACTGGTCCTGAAGATCTTGCTCGTAATAAAGCTCTTGATCTCCAACGAATTTCTCACCGTCTAAACTCGATCAACCATTATCAACAACACACATCCAGAGGCAATCATGCATAGACAAACAAGACTATAATTAGAACAATACACCAACAGTAAGAAAATAAGATAAAAAGTCTTTAAAACGAATCTACAACTTGCTAGGATCACACAGACGCGAAGATCACGAAAATCGGATCTAAAACGACAAAGTTATGAATTTCCAAAGATTTCCTATAGAAAAATAAATACTTTAATATAAACTTGAAAATAAATTATCTCAAACCTACTGTACAGTTCTATCATCATGTAAAGCTCGCAAATATGAATCTAACGCAATTTGAATGGATCAAATCGGAGTTAAAACGAAAATTCTACAACTAAAACAATCTGAATGGCAAAACTGTAAATATCAGAAAACATATTTTTCTTTTTCCGAAACGAATTACGTTTTCAACTAATCAAAGCGTATTCCACCGTTTTACGTTTTGGACCGCGGGTTTCAAACTCAGAAACCTCAGGGGCTCTTTTACAAAAATACACGCGAATCGGTATCGTCTAATGTGATCCGTCCGATTCAAAATGAACGGACGAGATTGAATCGGGGAGAGAGAAAAAGAGAAAGCCGGCGGCCACAGTGAATCCGGCGGCGGCGCCATGGCCGGACGAAACCGAGCTCGCCGGAGCTTGCAAAGAAGACCATCCCGAGCACCAAACGCCGAACCGAAAGCACCAAAAGAAAGAGCACATCACCGCGACCTTACCCCGCGCGAAAACGAGACCGAGGATCAACCGGAGGGCGGCGGCTAGCTCGGCAAGGCGGCGGTGGAGGCGGAGCTCGTGGCGAGCCAACCCTAGGCGGTCTTGGCTGCGGAAAAAGGTGGGATGAGGAGCGGGGAGGGCCGAGGGCTCCGTTTTATAGCTCCCAAGCATCACCGGTTATGGAAAAGAGGGAGATTCGAAGATCGAATCGGATCGGTTGAGGAAAGGAAAGAAGAATCCCGCCGGCGTCGGGAGGAAGAAGAAAGGAAAGTGGAAGACAGCCACTGACAAGCGGGTCCCACATGTCGGTGACACCAGGCGAACGCGGGCCGCGCGTGCGGGAATCAAGCTGGCGGGCCGCTGGCCGGCTCGGCCCAAGGGACGCGACGCGCGCGGGGAGAAGGAGGGGACTGGGCCGCGGCTTAGCAGGCCGAGCTCAGCTGAGGGAGAAAAACGGCCCGGTAGAAAAATCCTTTTCTTTTTCTTTTCCAATTTTTCAAATCCATTTTTCAAATGATTTTCAAATCAAATTTGAATTTGATTTAAACCACTCAATACAAAACTCCAAATGCAGCAGCATGAATGCTCAATCATGTTTCTACCCTTATATTTGATTTTAAATTTATAAAATTATTCTTATTCTAAATTTTGCATGCTTCACAAAAATAAATGTAAAAATCATATTTTTCCTATTTTTCTTCTTTTCAAATTTTTAGGGTGTTACAATTCTACCCCCCTTAAGATGAATCTCGTCCCGAGATTCGACCGATGCTTACTCAAATAGCTGCGGGTAGGTTTTTCTCAAATCCTCTTCTCGTTCCCAAGTAGCCTCTTCTGCTGTGTACCGATTCCATTGTACTTTACACATTTTGATTGTTCTACTTCTTGTGACTCTGTCCGCAGTCTCTAAAATTTTAACCGGAAACTCTTCATATGTAAGATCCTCCTTAACAGTAAGTTCCTCTAATGAAATCTGCTCCTCTGGTACTCGTAAACATTTCTTCAATTGAGACACATGGAACACATCATGTACACCTGCCAAACTTTCAGGTAATTCCAACTGATATGCCACTTCACCACGTCTCTCTATAATCTTGAAAGGTCCAATATATCTTGGTGCCAATTTACCTTTCATGTTGAACCTTCTCACACTCCTCATTGGCGATACTTTCAAATATACATAATCCCCTACCTCAAAAATCAACTCCCTTCTGCGAGTATCAGCATAGCTTTTCTGTCTAGACTGTGCTATTTTTAAATTATCTCTAATCATTCTCACTTTCTTTTCAGCATCCTTTAATACATCAGGTCCATACACTTGACTCTCCCCTGTCTGATTCCAGAACAACGGGGTTCTACATTTTCGTCCATACAGAGCCTCAAACGGTGCCATTTGAAGACTCTTCTGATAACTATTGTTATAAGAGAACTCTGCATAAGGCAAACTCTTATCCCAACTAGTACCATATTGTAAAGCACAAGCTCTCAACATATCTTCCAATATCTGATTAATTCTCTCCGTTTGACCATCTGTCTGAGGATGATAAGCTGTACTAAAATTTAATTTGGTTCCCAATGATTCATGTATCTTTTGCCAATAATGAGATGTAAACTGAGTACCTCGATCAGACACAATCTTTTTAGGTACTCCATGTAGACTCACTATTCTTTCCATATACAACTCTGCCAACTTCGCACTGCTATATGTAGTCTTCACAGGCAGAAAATGAGCAACCTTAGTCAGACGATCCACTATCACCCAAATTGAATCATATCCTCTTTGAGTCCGTGGCAACCCAACTATAAAATCCATACCAACCTCTTCCCATTTCCACTCGGGTATCTGCATAGGCTGTAACAATCCTGCAGGTCTCTGATGTTCCGCTTTCACTCTTTGACAAGTATCACACAAAGCAACATACTCGGCAACATCTCTTTTTAAACCATACCACCAATATTTCTCTTTCAGATCCAAATACATCTTAGTACTCCCCGGATGTATGGAATAAGCTGACTCATGAGCTTCACGCAGAATTACCATTCTGATATCCTTATCTTCAGGCACACACAGCCTTTTTCCAAACCATAGCGTACCATTATCATCCTTACGGAACCCTGGAGATTTACCTTTCGCTATGTTTTCAGCTATCTCCCTCAACTTTTCATCCTTCTGCTGACCTTTACGGATCTCTTGCTCTAGAGTAGGCTCTAATACTAATTCCACTGCATTGGTAGTAAATCCTAAGTTCAGATGCTTGCACTCGGCACACAATTCCTTTGGCATAGGCATTACTTGTATTTCATTTGCATAACTTTTCCTACTAAGAGCATCAGCAACAACGTTGGCCTTTCCTGGATGATAATGCACCTCTAGATCATAGTCTTTTATCAACTCCAACCATCTACGCTGCCTCAAGTTCAGATCCGTTTGAGTAAAGATATACCTTAAACTCTTGTGATCAGTGTATATATCACTCTTGTGTCCAATCAAATAATGTCTCCATATCTTTAATGCATGAACTACTGCAGCTAATTCCAAATCATGAGTAGGGTAATTTAACTCATGCTTCCTCAACTGCCTAGATGCATATGCCACAACTCTACCTTCTTGCATCAGTACACATCCCAAACCCAATCGAGATGCATCACAATAAATAGAGAAAGGTTTACTCAGATCTGGCAAAACTAAGACGGGTGCAGTCGTCAATCTCTTCTTTAGCTCCTCAAAATTGGCCTGACACTTCTCTGACCACACAAACTTGGCATTCTTCTCCAATAATGCAGTCATTGGTTTTGCAAGCTTTGAAAATCCCTCTATAAACCTTCTATAATAACCAGCTAATCCCAAGAAACTACGGATCTCACTCACATTGATGGGTGGTTTCCAATTCAATACATCTTTCACCTTACCAGGATCTACTGATATTCCTCCATTAGAGACAATGTGACCTAGAAAAGAAACTTCCTTCAACCAAAACTCACATTTACTCCTTTTTGCATATAGTTGATGTTTTCTGAGCTTCTGCAAGACCAACCTCAAATGTTCCGCATGTTCTTCCTCAGTCTTGGAAAATACTAGAATATCATCGATGAATACCACTACAAACTCATCCAAATATTCCATGAACACCTTATTCATTAAGTACATGAAGTATGCAGGGGCATTAGTTAAACCAAAAGACATCACTGTATACTCATACAACCCATACCGTGTGGTAAAAGCTGTCTTTGGTACATCACTAGCACGAATCTTCAATTGATGATATCCAGAACGAAGATCAATCTTGGAAAATACACAAGCTCCTCTTAACTGATCAAACAGGTCATCAATCCTAGGCAATGGGTACTTGTTCTTAATAGTAACCTCATTAAGAGACCGATAATCTACACACATCCTCTGAGTTCCATCTTTCTTATCCACAAAAATCACTGGTGCTCCCCAAGGTGAAGAACTAGGACGAATAAAACCCTTATCCTGCAACTCCTTAATTTGTTTCTTAAGTTCTTCTAATTCATTTACTCCCATTCTATATGGACGCTTAGCTATAGGTGTAGTTCCAGGTAATAATTCAATAATAAATTCAATGTCACGGTCTGGTGGCATACCTGGCAATTCCTCTGGAAACACATCTGGAAACTCCTCCACAACTGGATCTTCCTTGTTGGCACCATCATTGAGCTGGTTCACTGTAGCAGTCTCTTGTTTGTGCACTTTTACTTCAACCCTGATTCTATCACCCTTTGGTGTTGTCAGTACAACTGATTTATCTTTACACTGAATCTCTGCTTGTTGTTGCATCATCCAATCCATTCCCAATATAAGATCAATCCCAGCTGTTCTCAATACTATAGGGCTAACTGTAAACTCTACCCCCCTTAAGTTGAGACTAATCGGAAGACAGCGATAAGATGCTGGCATGCTTCCACCAGGTGAGTTTACTAAGATAGGATTCTTCATGGCACATAAATGGATTCTATGTATTCTAACAAATGATTGCGATATGAAAGAATGAGATGCTCCAGAATCAAAAAGTACAGTGGCGGGAGTAGAGTGAACATCGAACGTACCAAGCATAACTTCTGGCTCCTCCACTGCAGTTTCCTGGGACAAGTGATTCACCCTTCCTGAGTTAGGTGCGGTCTTCTGGTGGCTGCTCTGTCTCTGGGGAGTCTGCTGGTTGAGCTTCTCCGGGCAATTGTAAGACAAGTGACCTTCTTTTCCACATCGGAAACACTTGTTGGGGGTATTGGGAGCACTAGTCTTCATAGGAGTGTTATTGGGAGGACCCTGACGCTGTGCTTGATTTCCATTCTGCTGCGGTGGACGTTGGTTGCTATTCTGTGGCTGGAATGGGGGACGTTGCGGAAACTGTCCACGGAATGGGGCCTGACCACGATTCCACTGTCCAGAGAGAGGCCTCTGCTGAGTATTCTGCTGAAAACCAGTACGCAAACGGGTGTTGCTATTAGAGGCTTGTCCCTGTAACCTCTTCCTCTTTGCATCCATTTCCTTGCGCTTGCTATCCACCACGATAGCGCGGTTTACAAGCGTCTGAAAATTAGGATAGGTATTGGACATCAATTGCAACTGTAGTCCATCATATAATCCCTTCAAGAAGCGGCGCTGCTTATCATTGTCATTGGCCACCTCATGTGGAGCATATCGTGACAATTGAGCAAACTTGTCACGGTACTCAGCTACAGTCATTGACCCTTGGGTCAGGTTCCTGAATTCCTCCGCCTTCAACTCTATCATTCCTTCAGGTATATGGTAAGCCCTGAAGTTCTCCCTAAACTCCTGCCAGGTGACTGCAGGAGCATTGGCAGGACGACCATACTCATATGACTCCCACCAATCCTGAGCTTCTCCCTGAAGTTGCCCAGAAGCAAACAACACCTTCTGTCGGTCATCACATTGGGCAATAGTGAGTTGTTTCTCCACAGCACGTAGCCAATCATCGGCCTCCAAAGGATCAGCAGCATGTGTAAACACTGGGGGACGACCCTTCAAAAACTCACCACGCTTATCACGTGGTTGAGCCCCAGCAACTGGCTGATTTTGCTGATTTTGCACTAGTTGCTGCATCAACTGCGTCTGTACCGCCAACAGTTGCTCAATAGTTGGTGGCGGTGGTGGTGGTGGATTTGGGGGAATGTTTCCACGACCTCTGCCTCTTCCTCTTCCGGCCATCTGCCATCCATAAACATGCAAACTTTAAGAATTCCATGATTTCAACCACTTATAAGATTAAGAAGGAGATCTGAAAATTTTCTGGACGAGTAGCGTTGTTGACAGTTCAGTATTTCAATCATATCACGAGTTACAGAAATCCAAAAGAGGCGTGCCTTATATGGTTGGAAAGCTTATAAAATTATCCACAATTTCTATTCAGACCTCAAGATCAGATTCTGTCGTGAAGTCTATGAAAAATAAGGCGTAACAGAAACTGTTCCAGATTCCAGACTGTACAGAAACTTTAACTTGTAAAAATTATATCTCTCGAACCAGATCAGATAAAAAGGTGATTCCAGTGGCATTTGAAAGATGCTTGAGTCTAGTTTCTCTCATAAAAATTTCATAAATGTTGCACGAACCGTTTTTAAACTATATCCGAAACATTGAAGACTGCTCCAGAAAACAGCAAGGACAGAAACGTGATAATATCAAACCCAACTATTATTCCTTGACTATTAAACTTATTATTCTTAAGAATGGAACTTGTAGACATGCCTACAAGTCCCGACACTCAAACAAAGATCCAACTCACACATAAGCATAATAATAAAGCAACTAGCACACCAAGATTCAAACCACACGACAGACTCGACTGACGTCACTAAGAACGTTCTTATTACATAAAGGACTCCTACTTCCTAAGGAAGTGGCTCATGCTCTAATGTCTCATAAATCTTGGACATGCCTTGGTTTGCTCGGAGCTCATCAATGGTTGCCTGGCACCTCTTGATAGTCTTCCCTTGTGCCTTCACCATCTCTTCTAGCTGCAGCTTCCTATCCATCATATCATAGACAAAGTCCACCATCACCCGAGGTAGTGGCTCTAGCTGCACTGGATCTGTCATAGCCCATCCAAGTTCGGGGTGTGCACGAGGAAAGAAGCGATAAATGTCATGCTTCATAAGGTTAAAGCGAAGATAGCGTAGACCCATACATGCTTCAAAAGCAGCATCTTCAATGCTATCCTCTATAGTAGCTCGATGTCCCACGTGAGAGAACATCCTGTCCAGCTGATATGCTCCCTTGTCTTCCTTATGAGCAAAGATGCTTGCCCTTGCCTTCCAGTATGTGTCCTCCAGTGGATGAGTGTACTCCCAGCAGACGTACTCCACAGCTGGATGCCAATCAGCGAAGTAATCAGTGAGCATCCCCACCAGGCGAAGATGAGAGACAGCATTCCCTCCATTCCTGTGGTAGATCCTCACAGTCCATCCCATTGGAGCAGGTGGCATATCTTCAGGAGCTTCATATGATGGAGACGGGGGTTGTACTCCTCCATTAGCTTCCTCTTCATCTTCTTCAATCTTGATGATTTCTGGATCTTCTTCAGGCTCTTCCTGAGGAGGTGCTGGTGCTTGGACTGGTGTCACAGGAGTCTGCTCCTGTTCCTGAGGTTCTGGCTCTTGTGGCTCTTCAGTTACATGCAGAGCACGAGGTGGGTAGTATCCTCCAGAGCTAATGCGGGCAGTCTTACGGTCACGGGCCATCTACAGAATTTTTAGATGAAGTTAGAATAGAGGCAAAATTTCGTAATAGAATGTGACATAAGAAGCATAAAAATTTATCAAATAACAAGAGCAAGATAGTGAGCATAAAAATAGTGTAAAGATGATACTAAATCGACCATTCTTAGCTAGGCTTGCGTCCTACAGTCAACAAGAGCTCCGATACCAATTTGTCACACCCATTTATCGACCAAATGGAATGCATACCCTTATGTGCGCCCAGAGATCAATCACACATAAGTTCACAAATTATAACAGAAGTATCATCACAAATGTTATTACATCTCGATATTTAAACACATAGTCTTAACACAAATGTAGCGGAAGTATAAATAAAAATCTCTCGTGGTAGCTCCAGTCACAGGTACATTGACTGGTTGACAGCAAGACTAGTAATCTTCAGGGAAGTAGGCGTAGTAGTCACTATTACCTTCATCTGTTACCCATCCGGGATTTTTATCCAAGTAAAAGAAATAAACAAGCGTAAGTACATCTCGTACTCAACAAGTGTAACATGGGGTTCATGAGGCTCAAAAAGGCATATTCATTGGTTTATCAGCATGTAGCTTTTAGTTAGCATGATTTTAGCATAACGATAGCATCAAAATGTCTCAATATAAACATTAAACATATGATCCATGTGAAATGATTAACGAATAGCAAAAACATAATCATAAACAATTATTCAACTATTCCATAAGGGTCCAAGGCCACTCGTGACCGTGAGCACGGCTGTTATAACAGTTTTACACTCTGCAGAGGTTGTACACTTTCACTGTGAGTCGTGTTACCCAAATGCCCGGGTTAATTACTCCCAAAACACTACCAAGGTGAGCAGGCAGGGTAAACACTATGAAGTCTTTCGAAGGTTCGTCTAACAAGTTAGGGTCATTAGATTTCACTCGGCAAACAGATGTAGAGCCCCCCTTCCTGATGGCACAATAACACGCAGCCTATACACATGAGGACAGAGGCCGCACTATACCCGATTCGTCAAGCCATTCTTACGCCATAAAGGAATACCTCTAACAAGCTAGAAAAGGTCCTTCTATATGACTAAAGCCAGAGCCATATAGCCCCCACAGTTGTACTGTAAATCCCGGATTGTCGCTTATAGATGAGTCCTTATGGAGAGCAATTAGAGCATCAAAAGTAATCCCCATGCTCTAGTACCCTTTAACAGTAATAAAAATCATCTTTTAATGTTTATTGCATATTCCATTAGTCAAATTACATGATCATAGTCCATGTTTAAGCACTAGCCAAAATACTCAATGCAATTTAATAGGTACCAAGGGAAAGGATCAATCGCTAAGTCATCCTTAACAAGGAATAAATGCATAATGATATTAATTGCATAAAGTGAATAGGACAACAAGGATAATCCCATGCTATACTTGCCTTGCTCAAACTGGTCCTGAAGATCTTGCTCGTAATAAAGCTCTTGATCTCCAACGAATTTCTCACCGTCTAAACTCGATCAACCATTATCAACAACACACATCCAGAGGCAATCATGCATAGACAAACAAGACTATAATTAGAACAATACACCAACAGTAAGAAAATAAGATAAAAAGTCTTTAAAACGAATCTACAACTTGCTAGGATCACACAGACGCGAAGATCACGAAAATCGGATCTAAAACGACAAAGTTATGAATTTCCAAAGATTTCCTATAGAAAAATAAATACTTTAATATAAACTTGAAAATAAATTA
Source organism: Saccharum hybrid cultivar R570 (assembly GCA_038087645.1). NCBI lineage: Eukaryota > Viridiplantae > Streptophyta > Magnoliopsida > Poales > Poaceae > Saccharum > Saccharum hybrid cultivar. The sequence continues at coordinate 2,489,303 of JAQSUU010000190.1, read as the reverse complement.
TCTCAAACCTACTGTACAGTTCTATCATCATGTAAAGCTCGCAAATATGAATCTAACGCAATTTGAATGGATCAAATCGGAGTTAAAACGAAAATTCTACAACTAAAACAATCTGAATGGCAAAACTGTAAATATCAGAAAACGTATTTTTCTTTTTCCGAAACGAATTACGTTTTCAACTAATCAAAGCGTATTCCACCGTTTTACGTTTTGGACCGCGGGTTTCAAACTCAGAAACCTCAGGGGCTCTTTTACAAAAATACACGCGAATCGGTATCGTCTAATGTGATCCGTCCGATTCAAAATGAACGGACGAGATTGAATCGGGGAGAGAGAAAAAGAGAAAGCCGGCGGCCACAGTGAATCCGGCGGCGGCGCCATGGCCGGACGAAACCGAGCTCGCCGGAGCTTGCAAAGAAGACCATCCCGAGCACCAAACGCCGAACCGAAAGCACCAAAAGAAAGAGCACATCACCGCGACCTTACCCCGCGCGAAAACGAGACCGAGGATCAACCGGAGGGCGGCGGCTAGCTCGGCAAGGCGGCGGTGGAGGCGGAGCTCGTGGCGAGCCAACCCTAGGCGGTCTTGGCTGCGGAAAAAGGTGGGATGAGGAGCGGGGAGGGCCGAGGGCTCCGTTTTATAGCTCCCAAGCATCACCGGTTATGGAAAAGAGGGAGATTCGAAGATCGAATCGGATCGGTTGAGGAAAGGAAAGAAGAATCCCGCCGGCGTCGGGAGGAAGAAGAAAGGAAAGTGGAAGACAGCCACTGACAAGCGGGTCCCACATGTCGGTGACACCAGGCGAACGCGGGCCGCGCGTGCGGGAATCAAGCTGGCGGGCCGCTGGCCGGCTCGGCCCAAGGGACGCGACGCGCGCGGGGAGAAGGAGGGGACTGGGCCGCGGCTTAGCAGGCCGAGCTCAGCTGAGGGAGAAAAACGGCCCGGTAGAAAAATCCTTTTCTTTTTCTTTTCCAATTTTTCAAATCCATTTTTCAAATGATTTTCAAATCAAATTTGAATTTGATTTAAACCACTCAATACAAAACTCCAAATGCAGCAGCATGAATGCTCAATCATGTTTCTACCCTTATATTTGATTTTAAATTTATAAAATTATTCTTATTCTAAATTTTGCATGCTTCACAAAAATAAATGTAAAAATCATATTTTTCCTATTTTTCTTCTTTTCAAATTTTTAGGGTGTTACACCCTTGGAGTCTTTGTCTTAGTCGGGTAAGTCTTGTTGAGTACTCTCGTACTCAGGGTTTGTTAACCCCTTGTTGCAGGTGCGGTTCATGAACAAGTCTGCTTCGAGCCTTGTTGCATGACCGTCGTGGTTGAAGACAGTGACGACGAGTAGATTGTGTGGCCTTTGGGCAAGGCATCTCGCTTGTGTGATGTAATAAAGTTACTACCGATACTTCTCTACTAATGGTTTGTAATAATGTTACATAAGGTTTGAAGTTTGAAAAACTGGTTTGTAATCTATGTTATTGTAAGACTTCCGCTACTTTACTCTGTTGAATATTTTGAATAAACTGTTGTAATATTGCAATACTCCTGTGATTGGATCCTGTTCGGAGGAAAGCAGGCCTTTTAAGTTATGGTGAACATAAGTACGACTGTCAGAGGTCATTATGACAATGAAGTGTACTTGTGGGCCATCGTAATTAGGAGGTTCTGTGACAGCTGGTACCAGAGCATAATCACTCGGGTTATTGTAGTATTACCTTGTAAAACTTCAAAATGATTTAGGTCAACAAATTTAATACTGATATTTTGGGTCCAAACTGCTTTTGCTTCTCTTAATCCATTCTATAGTTTCCTTAGCTCATATTTGAAAGCTTCGTAGTGAAGTATCATGTATAGTGCCCTATGTTATAAAGATTGCATGTGTTACTTAAATCTTTCTGTTAGATCGTAAGTACGATGCATGCATCATGTTTAATTAACCTGCTTAAGTTACCTTCCCTTTTAAAGTGGTTTGGGTTAAGTAAGGTTCAATCCTATTCATGCTAACCTTCAGATCCCCCTATCTGTTCTTATCGTCCTAATTCTGTCTTGTTTTAGGATGGCACGTGTGAAGACGACTCCTCGCAAGAAAACGGGTCCGCAAGGAGTGCCGCGTCATCAGTTGGCCGCCAGAGTTGATGGAGCAAGCAGTAGCCGTAATCCGAACCCGGATTCGGAATCAGAGGTTGCAAGGCTTACATCAGAAGTAGAGCGACTGAAGCGCAACATGCGTTTTTGGAAACAGTTCCAGAATGAGTCGCTGGAAAAGGAGACAGAAGCCAGGGCTCGTGTTCGTGAGTTGGAGCTTTATGTGACACACCTGGAGCAGTACAACACAGTTCTGCATGAGGAAGTGCATAGGCTAAATGATCTGATGAATCCCAATCATCAGCCCCAGGCAGTAGAAGATGATGTCGGTGCCGTGGTTGTTCCTGATGGAGAGGACAATGAAGAAGATCCGGAAGAAGATGAACCCATGATGGAAAGTGGGGATGATGCAAGTCATGTCACTGGTGCAAGTGCTCCAGAGAATGAGGAGGAAGTGATCGTGATCAGCGATGATGATGAGGAGTGAAGGGCCGACATGGATGGTTGTGTAATATAGTAGTCTTTCCTGCTTTCTAAGAACCTTAGTGGGTGGTTTCTTGCTTGCAAGCCAGTTTGTAATGAAATATGTAAGATGAGTTTGTATGTGTATACAAGTTCTGTGCTAACTGCTTTTTAATTCAATAAAGCAATGAAAATAAACATGGTTTGTGTACAACAGATGGACGGTACTGGAACTTCCCAGGAAGGGGACCATAATCCGAATCCCCCACCGTTTCCACCTACCTTGGCAGAAGCTATTGCCGCACTGGTTAATGCTACTACCCTGTTGGCTCAGAATCAGAATCAGAATGGGAATCAGGGTCGTCGAGGCCGTAACAATGGAGGGGAAACCACTTATGTGGATTTCACCGATACCCGTCCACCAGTGTTCTCAAAGGCAGATGAACCGCTAGAGGCGGATGACTGGCTCCGTACTATGGAGCAGAAGTTTGAACTTTTACAGTGCACAGAGCACCAGAAGCCTGTGTTTGCAGCACAACAACTCAGAGGTGCCGCAGGGGCGTGGTGGGCGAATCTAGTCGCTGCACAGCCTGCTGGCCACCGTGTCACTTGGCAGGAGTTTCGTGAAGCCTTTAGAGCATATTATATCCCAGATGGTGTCATGGCCATGAAGCTAGAGGAGTTTCTCTCACTGAAGCAAGGGAACCAGACAGTTCTACAATATGTGGGCAAATTCAATCATCTGTCCCAGTATGTAGCTGAATATGTGAATACCGATGCAAAGAAGAAGAGTTGTTTCATGAGAGGTTTGAGTACCAGAATCCAGGAAGCATTAGTCACCTGCTATAATGCTACTTACCATGAGATAGTCAATGTGGCTATTGCGTCAGAAGAGAAGTCCCGACTGCACAAGGAGTCGAAGAAAAAGAAGCCAGTGTTTTCAAGTCCGTCTGGCGGCATTAAGAAACGCCAGAAGTTTGTTTATCACCCTCAGAACCATTTCCGCCCAACTTATCGTCCACCGCAATACCAAGTTCAGCCGCAGACGTTTTTCCGTCCTGCCGCAACCCCGCAATTTTTACAGCAGCCGAATGCCCCTGGTATTCGAAACCAGACTCCAGTAACCCATAACTTTCCCTGCTACAACTGTGGAAAGCCAGGCCACTTTTCCAAGGATTGCCCGTATCCAAGGCAGTACAATCCCAATTATCCCAGAGCTCCCGTACCACAACCGCAACAACTCCAGAGCAAGAACAATAATCTGAATGTTCAGAAGGGTAAGGGTGAGAAGAAGAAGACCGGACGTGTATTCTACACTCAAGCAAGTGCAATCCCAGAGGGAGAACCTGTTATGATGGGTATGTTCCCTGTTGCTAATCATCCAGCAGTACTGTTATTTGATTCAGGTGCATCGCATACATTCATAAATCGCACCTTTGTTGTTAAGTATGACATTCCAATTATGGGAACACAAGAGGATTTCTTTATCCAGTCACCCGGGGGACGACTGTGTACTAAGGAGATGGTACGTGACGTACCTATAGAGTTAGGTGGGCATATATTCCCTACCTCAATGATAATATTACAGAAACAGGATATAGATGTAATCCTGGGTATGAATTGGATGTACCAAAGAGGAGCCCTTATAGATGCACTGCACAGAACTATAAGGTTGAACCTGCCAGATAATAAATCTCATCTTCTTATCCAACTTCCTATCCCAAAGAGAACAGTTGAAAGGGTATGTGCAACTTCAGTACAGGAGATTTGTGATATACCGGTAGTCTGTGAATTTCCAGACGTGTTTCCAGATGATCTACCAGGTCTGCCACCAGACAGAGATGTAGAGTTTGTGATTGAGTTAAAACCGGGTACTGCCCCAATATCCCGGAGAGCTTACAGAATGCCACCCAATGAATTAGCAGAACTTAAGGATCAATTGCAAGAGTTACGTGACAAAGGTTTTATCAGACCCAGTTCCTCACCATGGGGATGTCCAGCTCTTTTTGTCAAGAAGAAAGATCAGACTTTAAGGATGTGTGTTGACTATCGACCGCTGAATGAAGTAAACATTAAGAATAAATATCCGTTGCCTCGCATTGATCTGCTCTTTGATCAGCTTGCGGGGGCAAAGATATTTTCAAAGATCGATCTTCGATCAGGATACCATCAAATTAAGATTCGACCTGAAGATATTCCAAAGACTGCATTCACCACCAGATATGGACTGTATGAGTACCTAGTTATGTCTTTTGGTCTCACTAATGCACCGGCACATTTCATGTATCTGATGAATTCAGTTTTCATGCCAGAACTTGACAAGTTTGTGGTTGTCTTTATTGATGATATTCTGGTATACTCCAAAAGTGAAGAAGAGCATGTTGAGCATCTCAGAATTGTTCTGACTCGTCTGAGAGATCATCAATTGTATGCCAAGTTCAGTAAATGTGAGTTTTGGTTAAAAGAAGTGCAATTCTTAGGACATGTGTTGTCAGCCGAAGGAGTAGCAGTAGATCCTGGCAAGGTGAAAGATATTCTGGATTGGAAGCCACCAATCTCAGTTCATGAAGTCCGAAGTTTTCTGGGAATGGCGGGTTATTACCGTCGATTTATACCTGACTTTTCAAAGGTAGCCAAGCCAATCACAGAGTTGTTGAAGAATCAAACTAAGTTCATATGGTCTACCGAATGTGAGAAAGCTTTTAGAATTTTAAAGAGGTCATTGACAACTGCTCCAGTTTTGGCACAACCAGATTTAGAAAAGCCATTTGATGTTTACTGTGATGCCTCGGGTATTGGCCTTGGTTGCGTATTGATGCAGGAAGGCAGAGTCATTGCTTATGCCTCAAGACAGTTGAAGCGCCATGAAGAACATTATCCGACACATGATCTTGAACTAGCAGCTGTGGTTCATGCATTAAAAATATGGCGTCATTACTTGTTGGGTAATACTTGCCACATGTATACAGATCACAAGAGTTTAAAGTATATCTTTACTCAGTCAGAATTGAATATGAGGCAAAGAAGGTGGCTTGAGTTGATAAAGGATTATGATTTAGAAGTACACTATCACCCTGGAAAAGCGAATGTAGTTGCTGATGCACTCAGTAGAAAGAATCATTGCAATTGTACGACTGTGAAGCCAATGGATTATAGTTTGTGTTACGAATTGGAAAAGTTGAATATTGAAATAATTCAACAAGGTCAGCTGACTAGTGTCACAGTAGAATCCACACTCAAAGATCAGATTGTATCTGCTCAGAGAACAAATTCCGGAATCACTCACATCAAAGAAAAAGTTAGAACTGGTCAACAGACAGATTTCAGTATTGATGAGGCAGATGTGTTATGGTTTAAGAACCGGCTAGTGGTCCCAAAGGTTCCAGAGTTACGTCGGCTCATTCTTGATGAAGCACATAGTACAAGGTTTTCTATTCATCCAGGAAGTAATAAGATGTATCAAGATTTGAAACAGAGATTCTGGTGGACCAAAATGAAAATTGAGATTGCTAAGTATGTTGCTAGATGTGATACTTGTTGTAAGGTGAAGGCGGTACACCTGAAGTCGGCAGGAATGTTACAACCCTTGCCCATTCCATCCTGGAAGTGGGAAGATATCAGTATGGATTTCATTACTGGGTTACCCAAGACCTCAAGAGGCTTTGATTCAATTTGGGTCATTGTGGACCGTTTGACTAAGTCAGCTCACTTTGTACCTGTGAAGGTTGACTATAGAGCATCTCGATATGCAGAAATATATGTTGCTCGGATTATGAGTTTACATGGAATACCCAAAACAATTGTTACTGACAGGGGTACTCAGTTTGTTTCGCAATTTTGGAGACAGTTTCAAAAGTCATTAGGTACTAAACTTCTTTACAGCACCGCCTATCATCCACAAACTGGGGGACAGACTGAAAGAGTAAATCAAATTTTGGAAGATATGTTAAGATCTTGTGCTCTCACCTATCAAGATCAATGGGATGAATGTTTACCGTTAGCAGAATTCTCATACAATAACAGTTACCAAGAGAGTATCAAAATGGCACCGTTTGAAGCATTGTATGGCCGCAGGTGCAGAACTCCGTTGAACTGGTCAGAACCAGGAGAAAGATGGTTTTATGGAGTTGATCTGGTGAAGAAAACGGAAGAAAAGGTTAGGCAGATACAAAAGAATTTAAAAGTTGCTCAGTCTCGACAGAAGAGTTATGCAGATAAAAGACGTAGACCCTTGATGTTTAAAGTGGGAGATTATGTTTATCTGAAAGTGTCACCCATGAAAGGAGTTAATAGATTTGGAGTCAAAGGCAAACTCGCACCACGTTATATTGGTCCTTTTCAAATCATTGAAAAATGTGGGAAGGTGACATATAGATTAAAGCTGCCTGAACAACTGTCAGCCGTGCACAATGTATTTCATGTATCACAAATGAAGAAGTGTCTGCAAGTACCTGATCAAGTGGTTGATGTTGAGGGAGTTGAACTTGAACCGGATTTGACATATTCTGAATATCCTGTCCGAGTTTTGGATCGAAAAGATCGTGTTACCCGGAGTAGAACAATTAAATGGTACAAGATACAATGGGATCAACATTCAGAAGAGGAAGCCACCTGGGAATCGGAAGGTTATCTGTTGGAGAATTTCCCGGAGTTCTTTGCTTCTATCTAGGTTGCAATTTCTTCTTTAAACTGTAACCTATCCTTTTAAAATCTTTATAATGCAGAAAACCCCTACCCGTTTTGTAGACAAGTCTTGGACGTGTTTGCTTGACACGTTTCCTTTTCCATTACTTAACTCAAGGCTTTAAATCTCGGGACGAGATTTCTTTAAGGGGGAAGGGCTGTAACACCCCGGGTGTTATAGTGCTAATTAATCTGCCATGTCATCATAATGCATTGCAAAGCATCCCTGTTAGGTTAAACTTGTTATGCATCAACTAAAACGAGTTTACTTATTTAGGTTGAATGTGTTTCTCAGTGGTGTGCTCCGAACCCGAAAACCCTAATTTCGAATGCCACCGCAAATACTTAGTCCATGCCCTGCGTAAATTGAGGTGTGCGACTGTGTTGCCCACTAGTGTCAAGTGTAGGGTATGAGCTCAAGTACAACATTTAAAATGAAGCTCCAAATTTGAGTTTGAATTGGAGTCCCAAAACTTGTCACGAGTTTTCCGATTCAAATTTAAATTCAAATCTGGGGAGAAATGTAAAAGAATTTTTAAAAGCTAATTGGTCAACCAAGAGTGGCATTTGGTCAACCATGTCATGTTGGTCCAAATGATGCCCTTGGGTGAGGTTTTGATCACTAAGTAATCACAAATCAAAGTAGCAACAAATTCCAATTTAAAATCCCTCCGAAAACCCTAAATTTCAAAACCCTGTTTTACCCCTTTTGAAATAATTCAAAATCTAAGCAAAATTTGGAAAAAAGTTCAAAACCAAGTTTGTAGAACTTTTCAAGGGCTACAACTTTGGTGTTTTGAGTTTTCAAAGTTTTAGTGTAAAATGTGGAGCAATTTTGAAAATAAACAAATTTCAAATTTAATTCATTTTTGTCCCCAAACTATGATTTCAAAATGGAGGCAGAATTTGAAAAAGTTTTGAACAGCAAAGTTGTAGGTCTGGTCAAGATATACAACTTTGATGTTTGGAGATTTTGAAGTTTCAATGTAAAATCAAAAGTAATTTCTAAATTACCAAATCTGAAAAATGTGTCCCCTTTTGAGTTCAAATTCAAATTTCAAAATCCAGTTATAATTTGAAAAAGTGTTCAATACAAAACTTGTAGAGCTTGAAATTCTGAAGATTTCATAGATTGGAAGTTTTTCAAGTTGTTACATGAATTTGAGAGTAATTTGAGAAAACAGTTTGAAAATTCAAAGTTGGGGGGAACAGCTACAGTGCCGCGACCAATCGCCGCCGGGCACCGCGCGGCATGGGCGCCGGCGAGCCGCCGGGCGACGTCCAGGAGCTTCTCGCGCGCGCTAGGATCGCCAGCGCGATAGCACTGCAGTGCTGCTCTGTAGACGCGATTTCCTTCTATATATACCGAGGTTCACAGTGGCGTTCACCGTTTTCGCCACCACCGCCGCCGCTAGCTCCACCGCTCGCCGCTGCCGCCGTCGAGTCACCTCTAGCCACGAAAAGCACGCCATCACGTTCGCCTCGGCCTCGCGCACCTCGTGAACCACCCAAGCCAGCCCAATTTCGTCTAAATCACCGCGGCCACTCGTTCCCGTGCCCAGCTCCGGCGACCGTGCCGCTTCACGTGGTCGGCCTCTTCCACTGCTGCTCCAAGCTTCCCGAGTGCTTCGCTGCAACCGCGGTGAGCTTCTGGTGCTTCCTGTGCCTTTGCTTTAGACGCTAGCGTGGTAGATCATCGGGACGCTGGTCACCGTAGCCGCCGTGCTGCCATGGCCGTCGGGAGAACCTTTCCGAAGCCGTAGGATAGCTGCTAGGTAGTAAAATGGATTCGCCTTGTTGTGCTAGTGCTATGGTGTCGCTTGGTTGGGTGTCCGAAGCCGTGCTCACCGGCCGGCCGCCGTGCGGGCATGGCCGAGTCGGGGAGAGAGCGAAGGAGGCGGGAGGAAGGCGATGACGCGTGGGACCGCGATGTCAGCGAGAGTGAGCGGGCGGGCGCGAGGCAGGCCAGCGCTGGGCTGGGCCGCGCGACTGGGCCGGTCGCGAGCGCGCGTGCGGGCGCGTGAGCGGGCCGTCTGGTTGGGCCGGACCGCGGGGAAAAAGAAAAGTCAGCCCGATTTTGTTTTTGTTTTTCTTTTTCAAATAAATGAATAGTATTGTTATTTGTTTATTTCATTAAAAATTGTGTAGAGTTCCAAAATTCATGAAAATTTTTGTGTAAGCTTTTCAATGTATAAACTATCTAGGAAAAATGTTAAATCATGAATTTGAATACTTTGAGCAGTAGAATTAATTAGTTTCATTAAAGATTAAATGCAACTTCCAGTAATTTTAATAATTAATTTATTTATCCAAAAATTATGAAATTTATTATAACACTGTTGTAATTCATTCTTAACCCATAGAAAAAGTTTGAGCTTGATTAGGTAAAATTTGATCAACTTCTAATTATGCCCTAATCATTAAATAGAAAATAAATATTAATTTGAGAACTTTAAGTGTTGTGTGCCTTTTGATTGAGTGATGTCCTTAGATCACTACCCTTTTGTGATCTTTGACACCTTAATTTCATGATTGAGCTCGTTAGTAACTTGTTAGGTTAAAAGCTGGTATCGCTGGAATCGCCGCTTCTAGTTAGTAGGTTTTCTGTTTGCGACTGTACCGTGAAGAAAAGTTGTACTCAAATTATAACCGTGGCATGTTATCATCAAGCATCATGTTTATCATCGAACATCATGTTAAAGCATGTTATGTATTCGTGTAGTCTCCGCTTTCGAGGAAGCCGAAGTCGTCGATCAAGCTTCCGGAGAAGAGCGATCGTCGGTGGGTTCCGGACCAGGGGGTGAAGTCCTCGAGTCTGAGTCGGTCGTCGTGTTTGAGCAAGGCAAGCCCCGGTGCATTTAAACCCTACCTTGAGTTTTACAAATGTTTTATTATTTATATTAGGGTTGACTGCATTAAGTAATTAGGAGTTGAGTGATAACCTAATTGCTGCATTATCATCCTTGATTATTGTGATATCAACCTTGATACCTGATTTACAGAAAATGCGTAGTATGCTTCGCTATGCTTAGAAGTTAAGCTTTTAAATGAATGTTTACATAGCCATGACGGCATATCGAATGAATATTGAAATATGTGAATGAACTTGTAAGATCGGGCGGGTGGTTTGGCCACTGCTAACATGCATTGGGAAAGGAGTCCCACTGTATTGTTTCCGCCTTATCAGTTAAGGACCGTACGTTGTTGGCCCTCGCGTCATGGAGTTTTTATTAGTACTAGCCATGTGCCCATGTCGGGTAAGCCTTACTTTGGTTAGTCCATTACGAGAACGTCTAACCTCGCACTGGGAGTGGAGAGATGGCGAGAGTAACGTGTACCCTCGGGGCTAGAATCGGGCCGGGTTCGAGGAGTACTGTGCTCTCGGGTGGCGATGGACACGTTCTGGTTTTGGGAAAACCCGAGTAAGAGTTGATATATGCAAGATTCAGTTCTACATATGTCGTGTGGTTAGGAATCCCCAGCTGGGTAAATGAAGCGGTTCGAATCGTCGTTACTCCACGAGAAAGGAGTCTTGGCCTTGCACCAACATCGTAGTTAAGAACTGGAATGAAAGAAAGAATGAGAAAGGTTTTGATGATAATTACTTTGATCTAGATTAGGATCACCTAGAATTGGTTAATGAACCATCAATGGTAAAAGTAAAATGTTGAAGATAAGGACTTACTTTAATAAGCTTTTCTGCAAAAAGAAAATTTGATTCTTGATTACCCGTACCTTGATTCCCTAAAGCTAGCATGCCCTTGGAGTCTTTGTCTTAGTCGGGTAAGTCTTGTTGAGTACTCTCGTACTCAGGGTTTGTTAACCCCTTGTTGCAGGTGCGGTTCATGAACAAGTCTGCTTCGAGCCTTGTTGCATGACCGTCGTGGTTGAAGACAGTGACGACGAGTAGATTGTGTGGCCTTTGGGCAAGGCATCTCGCTTGTGTGATGTAATAAAGTTACTACCGATACTTCTCTACTAATGGTTTGTAATAATGTTACATAAGGTTTGAAGTTTGAAAAACTGGTTTGTAATCTATGTTATTGTAAGACTTCCGCTACTTTACTCTGTTGAATATTTTGAATAAACTGTTGTAATATTGCAATACTCCTGTGATTGGATCCTGTTCGGAGGAAAGCAGGCCTTTTAAGTTATGGTGAACATAAGTACGACTGTCAGAGGTCATTATGACAATGAAGTGTACTTGTGGGCCATCGTAATTAGGAGGTTCTGTGACACCGTGACTATGACACCTTTCCTAAAGTTCTTGGTGTCTCGTCGGAATGGATGGTTGGAATCTAGGAATTTACGATGTTGATCGAACGACGAATACTTGCCACCCTTCTTCAACCAAATGAACCTCACAGCTTCCTGGCATATTGGGCATGGAAACTTCCCGTGAACACACCAGGCACTGAATAACCCATATGCCAGGAAGTCATGCATGGAGTATTGGTACCAGACGTACATTTTGAAGCTTTGCTTTGTAGCTCGGTCGTATGTCCATACCCCTTCATTCCAAGCTTTGACCAACTCATCAATCACAGGCTCCATGAACACACCCATATTACTCCCTGGGTGTCCAGGAATTATCAACGTCAAGATCACATTATGTCGTTGAAATGCGACGCCAGGGGGGAGATTGAGGGGGATCACAAACACGGGCCAACATGTGTAAGGGGCGGCCATCATGCCATAAGGATTGAACCCATCTGTTGCCAGTGCGACACGTACATTACGAGCCTCATCGGATTTCTCACGATGTTTGTCATTAAAGTTGATCCATGCTTCACCATCAGATGGATGTACCATCTTGTCAGGATTGTACCGTTTGCCATTCTTGTGCCACGTCATCTGTTTTGCAGTTTCCTCGGTCATGAATAGCCTTTGAAGCCTCGGCACAAAGGGAAGGTGCCGTAAGACTCGGGCGGGTATCTTAAGCTGTCTCTTCTGACCACCACCATCACCAGACTCTACCTCCAGGAACCTGGAGGTTTTACACTTCGGACAGTACTTTGCCTCCTTGTGTTCTTCCCGAAATAGGACACACCCATTCGGACAAGCATGTATCTGCTCATACGACATCTTTAGTGCTTTAAGGAGCTTGTGTGCCTCGTACATGGTCTTTGGCAACACGTGGTTTTTTGGAAGCAGGGTGCCAACCACGGCCAACACCTTATCGAAGCCTTCTCGACTCCAGTTTAAATCGGACTTCAACCCCATCAAGCGACTAATGGCATCCAACTGAGAGACCTCAGAATGAGCGTGAAGGGGTTTCTGTGCCGAGTCCATCATATACTTAAACGCATCTACGGCTGCCTGCATCTCCGCCTCCTCACGTCCTTTAGCAAACTGTGCTTGGTGAACATCATCTACCATGTCTGCTACCCCGGCATCAGCATCGAAAGCCTCGACGCGTTGTCTCACCACCTCCTCTCTCATACGATCGGCTTCACCATGGTGGACCCACCGGGTGTAGTTCGACGTAAACCCATTCTTGTGCAGATGTATACCCATGACTTCCTGGTTTTGCATTCTCCTGTTACCACACTTGCTGCAGGGACACAAAGCCATTTTCGGGTATTTAGCGGCCTTGCCAAATGCACGCTTCAAGAAACGCTCGGTCTTGTTCATCCATTCAATGCTAGCATCACCCTGACTTGTTCGGCCCGTGTACATCCACTGACGGTCCTCCATCCTCTAGCATATATAACATCTCCACAGGTGACCATCAATTACATCTACGCGGTGTCCCTACTCTCTAATAGGTGAGGATAGGTCCTAATCCCACCCGCGGATGCGTAGATAAGGTTAGTTTCCATGCTCCGCTCCTAGCCGAGACAGAATTTCGGCAGCACCTCCCCGTTGTTCTCCTGATACACGTCCTGCAAGGGAGAGTGTGTATCCGGAGAACAACAGGGGGTGATGCCGAAACACCGTCTCAAATCGGAGCGGACCATGAAAACTAACCCATCTACGCATCCGTGGGCTGTCCAAAAAACGTGGACAATCCGAAACAGATACGGTCGCAGATATGCAAAGATCCGCATACCTCCAACCGTATCTCTTTCGGACGGGAGACGCCTAACTGGGCTACACCGATCTACAACAAACATGCGGAAAAAGAGGTGATTTATACCTGGGGTGTCGGTGAAGTCAGGCTAGCGGGGCAGTGACGAGTCGACGCAGTGGTGAGGCGACGCAGTGCAGGCAGACCCGCGACGCCGACGAAGACAATCGAGGACCTCTGGGTCACCTCCGACAGGTCCTGCTCTGCAAAAGAAGAAACACAAGACTATAAGCGCAAAATTTCGGCAGCACCTCCCCTGCACGGGGAGGTTTCCAAAACCTGCAACAAACAACGGCACGATGGCCGACAATCACAATGGCACGAAGGTCGATAAGCACAGCGGCACGAAGGCCGAGATCAGCCTAGCCCAATTTTCAGGTCTCAAATTAACTGCACATAAATACATGAATTTTTGGCCCATTAATTTTTGCAATCTCAGATTATAAGCCCAATCCATATAGATAAAAGATTAGCTTAGCTTATTTAACATCACATGAAAGCCCATGTCATATATTAATCAACAATTCAAATACACAGGCCCTACACGCAGCATCTTCATCTACTATAGCTTCAAATACAACGCCCATGTTATATTGGCTGTAGGTTCATGCAGTGAGCAGGCTGATTATTTACAATATTATCACATTTCAGGAATGACTGAACCAAAGTAACAACAAATACATTTCATATTCTATTAACACTACTTCCTATGTAAAACATCTGCAACAATCTTCCATCTCATACAACTCAAGATACTTGCACTACTGTGGTAGACGAAGCAGAAAAAATGACAATCACAGATAGAGAGATTAGAGAGATAAAAGAATGATTGGTTTAACATGTGGAAATGTTCAGCCCAACAAAACAAGGAACGCCGAAAAGTTACAGCGAGCCCGACAGTAAGGGAGCCCATCTCCTCTCCTCTCCGTTTGTGATGTGGAAATGTCTACCTAGTGCGGTCAACCGTGCCTGTTAGTGACATGGAGAAGAAGATGTGCCTTCTGACTGACTTATTGTGGTTGCAGCTGCTCTATGTAGTCTACCATGCATGAGGTAGTAGGCAGGGAAGGGAGACAGACACAGACAGGTTCAGGTTGCTCCGTGCCGAAAGGGAAAGAACAAACGGGGAAAGGGAAGGCTGTGCCTGTGCGGTGCCAGCCGCCGGCTCAGCTCAAACTCAACCACACGAGTAGGAGGAGCACAGTACTTGGTGAGTCCGTGGTATTCCGACACGGACACGACGACTCGCCATGCTAGCTAGGTGTGTGCTGCTATCCAGGCGCTCAGCCTATTCGAATCCGGGCGCCGGGCGGTACACGATGACACGTTAGCGAAGTCGACCATTGCTAGTTCACTCCTTTTCTAAACCAACAAAACAACACAAGAAAAAGAAGAAGAATCAACCATGATTACTCAATCCCCACGTCCCAACCGGTAGTGTGGGTTTGAGTACTCACCGTGAAGGTGCTGCTCAGGGGAAGCTTGCACGAGCGGATCCGGCTCGCCGACGGTGAAGACGGTGTCGGAGAGCTCTAGATGCGAGGCGGAGCGGTTGCGCGGTGGAGCGGCGGACACGCGCGGGCGGCCAGCGAGCGCGGGCAGGCTGGGGCGGCGCGGGCGGGCGTGTGCGGCGCGGCCGGGCCGAGGTTGCGCGGTGGAGCGGCGGCGGCGCGGTGGAGCTGTGGCAGCGGCGGCGGGCGCTGAGCCGAGCGGGGTGGGGGCGGCCGCGCGCGCGTGATAGGGTTTGGGGGGAGGGTGGGGGATTTTGGGCCAGCGGCCCAATTTCTATTCGGCCTTTGCCGAGTGCTCCAGAAAGGGGCACTCGGCAAAGATTTTTTTAAATTTTTTTAAAATTCTTTGCCGAGTGCCCCATGACCTGGCACTCGGCAAATTATTTTTTTTGTTTTTTTTTTGCCTCATTTTTTCTGGGGCCTTGCTACAGTAATTGAATCTCAATTTCAAAATTTTGGGCAATTTTGAGTATTTTAACTGTATTTCCTTAAATTTTTTTCGTTTCGTTGAATTTTTTCGAATATTTCAAATTTGAACCAGGTTCAAATTTGAAATATTCGAAAAAATTCAACGAAACGAAAAAAATTTAAGGAAATACAGTAAAAATACTCAAAATTGCCCAAAATTTTGAAATTGAGATTCAATTACTGTAGCAAGGCCCCAGAAAAAATGAGGCAAAAAAAACAAAAAAAAATAATTTGCCGAGTGCCAGGTCATGGGGCACTCGGCAAAGAATTTTAAAAAATCTTTGCCGAGCGCCAAACGGTGGGGCACTCGGCAAAGGCTAACGGCAAGTGGCCGCCGTCACGCCGGCCACCTTTGCCGACGGCTAAAATTTGCCGAGTTCCCAGCCCTCGGCAAAGGAAAAATTTGCCGACGGTCCACCTTTGCCGAGTGCCTAGCACTCGGCAAAGGCTGCTTTGCCGAGGGCATTTCTTTGCCGAGTGTCTCTGGGTCTGGCACTCGGCAAATATTTCCTTTGCCGAGTGCCCGAGGAAATACGCTCGGCAAAGAATTTTGCCTTCGGCAAAGCAGCTGTGTCCTGTAGTGTATAGTCATATGCATACGTACTGTACTCGCAATTATCCTCGATGGTCAGACGATGGTGTGTGATGTACACTATATTTCAAGTGGCTACTATACATGTACACGCGTACGGTGCTAATATTTGGTATATGTACACTAGCGCAACAGTACTTTTTTTTTATGACTGATGAGGACTAGCTAGCTATATATAATTGACTAGTCCACAGAATGTACAGTAAATTGAGGAGGGAAGAATCTGTTCCACAAACGGAAAGACGATCGAATGAAAGAAGGGCAGGAGGCCACGTCGGTAAGACGTTGATGCAGAATCTGGTGAGGATCGGATTCATCATGGAGATCTAAAGCTGCGCTCCTGCTGGTTAATTACTTCGTTCAAGCCTCAGCTCGCTAGAGATATTGTTTGTCTATCTGTCCAATTTCTCAGTAGCAAAAGTTCTTTCAATATATCTAATTAAGCAGCAGGCATGCATGAATTCATGATTAGGAAAACCCATGAGTGCATGCGATAGCACACTCGGTATTCAGATTTAAGAGCTTAAAAATTTCTAGATGGCGTTCTAGATGGATTTTGGTGATATAGATGCTTTGATGGAATGAAGAAGCCAACAAAAATGAATTGGGAAGATCGAAACTACGGTGACACAGCAAGAACTCTAGCTCATCAGCTGCAAATAAACAAGCAGATTGGGACATGCTTAAAATGGTGATCAACTACATTAATTACAACCACCAGTACTAAAGAAGCATGATGAGTATTACTTCGTGGTGTGTATCTATCACCATCGATCAAATTCATAGTCCGATCGAGCACGCAATAAAGATTCAAATAGCTAGAGTTTGAAAGCTTCATGTATGTACGCCGGTAATCATCGGATCGGAGTAGCAAATAAAAACAAAAGCACTCTCAACTGCGGCGATACGATAGTAGCCGACGACGAGGACGTACGATCACGAGCAGCCGTTGTGCACCCGGAGCGGGCGCCCCGTGGAGCCGTGCGAGACCGCCGGGCCCGGCCGGCGCGCGGTGGCGCACTCGGCGACGAGCGCGTCGCGGGCGGTGAGCAGGCCCGTGGTGGCGGCGAGCGGGCGGTCGAAGACGGCGCAGTCGACCCAGTCCTTGAGCAGCCGCTCCTGGCCCCACATCTCCGGGATCCGCACCCGCCCCGCCATTTCGGTGCGATGCCGCTTCAGCCGCTCCCGCGCGCTCTCCTCCGCCCCCGCCGCCGGCCGCCGCGCCACAAGCTCCCCGCCGCCGCCGCTTCCCGCCGCCGCCGCTGCTTCCTCCGCCGCTGCGCTGCTCTTCTTCTCCGCCTCCGCCTCAGCGGGAACCACCGCTGGCGGCGCCGCCTGGTGGTCGGGCTCGGACGACGTCCCTGCCGCCGTCGCCCGATGGTCGTCCGAAGCGGCGCCGCAGCTGGCAGCCGGCGGCTGCTGCAGCTCGTCCTCCGCGGGCAGCCGCTGCGTGCATGGCTCCGAGTCGTTGGGCGGCGCCATGGCCATGCAGTCCGGCCCTCCGCCGATACTGCAGATGCTGTGGTGCAACTGGCGGCAGGCTAGGCGAGAGGAGAGGCAAAGATCGATCAGCTGTGGGGGATCGGTGTGGGTGGGACTTGCTGGGAGGGAGAGGGAGGAGGATCGGAGTCGGAGGTAGACGGGCGGGGTGCGCTGTCTGTCTGCAGTCTGGTACACGTTAAAGAAGCTGGGCGAGCGGGCGGGGACGCCGGACGCGCGCGCGGGGGGCCGCGATGTTATGGTGCGCGGGAGGAGAGCGTGGCCTCGCGGGGCGGTGTGTGGCTGCGCTTGCCTCGGCGACGTGGTGCGCTCGCGGTGGGGCGGGACTCGGGAGAGGGGAGGGGACAGGGGAGTGAATATGCATGGCTGCGCGTCGCGCGGCTTTCATTGGCCGGGGCGCGTCGTGCGTGTCAACTTGTGGGCTTCACTTGTGATGCTGGATCGCCCCAGCCCCAGCGAGGGGAGCCAGTGGGTTGATGCGAGAGTGGGGCGGATTTTTTTGGAGGGGCTTGTCTACGCCGGCCGCTCTCAGCCGCCCGCCCCTCGTCGTTCAGATTCTCCACGCTGGCTACCCGCTCTTTCGCGGTCCGGGGCCATCCCGCCTTGGCGCTCGTAGTTCACAAACCAGCAGGCGACGGTATAGTACGGCAACATACATTGGGTCTTCTTTAAATTGAGAAGTCCGCCATCAAGCATGCTACGTGCATCGAACCTACTGGAACATTTCGCGGGGCGCATATACATACATTGTCGTGCTTTATGTTTCTTTTTTTTTAAATAAATTCTTGATGCCTCAAATGAACTTTACCCACGACAATTACTTGATGCCCTAAGGCACGACTCTATGGCTCATCACATATAGAATCCAAGGTTTTTAGGGCCTCAAAGGTTCTCTCCTCAAGCTTCTCGGATGACATGTCTCTATCTCACTATTCCTCTATGAACTTCGCTTGACTCGAGTATTGAAAGGCTAGAAAGATATCTCAAAATACGTTAGGTGTGAATATCATCATGATAAAATAACTATTGTCATAGATTTTCTGAACTACACAGTTCATTTGGTGATATTTCTTTGAAGGGATTTAAGCATAGCCAAAAATCCATGGGGCTTGAGTAATCCGCGGATGTGTGTGCTTGCAACTTAGTAATATGGTTGGCTAGGGCTGTAGCCTGTAGGAAACTACATAGTAAGATATTAGACATAGCATGTGAATGGAAATGACTTAGATAGTAGCTGTGAGGTTCTTAGTATCATGTATGTAGTCAATTCAACTGCGATATTGGTTTTAGTTAGCTCATGATGCGCCAAATAAGGAGCTGATGCTTCAATGAGTCAGGCATGTTTCAAGGCTAGAGAGGAATCTAATTTTTCTTTCATAGAGACTATGATAAAAAAAGAGAAGGGTGCATAGTTGCAGATGGAGTCTACGACGAGATTCATCAGGTAGCTCTCGTTGGGCAGCAAAGGAAAAACTCAAGTCTAGTGTAAACATGGAGATTCACACACGTGATGGTTTCTAGGTGTCAGAATATTTGCTGAGGTGGAGTTTCCTAGATATGTGTCGGATATTTTATATGAGTTTGATTATATTGGGATTTTGGTATACAAGGCATAACTACCTTTGGTCAAAAGACTGCGAAACATATTTAATTGTCTCACAATACCAGTACTATCGTGGATGCACGTGCGTCTAGATGAGAGAGAAAGAGAGTAAGCTTTGTATAGGACGTGGTTACATCTTGTATACATATTGTACATCCGACTTTAACTTTACGCTATATTGCCAAATAAAATTAAGACAAAGGGAGTATTTGTCCCTGAATGGAGGTCGTTGTAGGAAGTGTAGCACACATTAAGGTTAAGCATAAAAGACCATAGTAGCCCTATAAACAATTATGCCAGCACTGTTTTGTCGAGGTGACATGCTCATTTAATGATCTCATCTCTATTCTCCATCCCACTCACAGCAATGAGTATTTTTCATAAACAAATGATACAGTACACCACTTTTCACATTTCCACATGCACACCCAAGCGGTGCACTTGTCAGAAGCGGAAAAAATCACTGCGCGCCCAAAACACTGGCCGATACACATACCAAAACACAAAAATTTAAACAGCAGCTCCACGCGCCGTTTTTGTAATGCAAGACCCCATAAAGGGCTAATAGCCACAGCTCTGCAAGCACCACTTGAGCCATTCCCCATCGATGGCCATTCCAGACTTGAACGCACCACTAGAGGGAGAGGAGGAGTTGCCTGATCTGAACAAAAATCCTGCTCAACAAGAAGATGATGGTGGTCCCTTGCAAGAAGTAGTGGGAGCAGGTGAAGGTGGGGGCCCAGATGGTTTACCTCGCCTCTTTCATCAAGGAGCCGATCATGATGTCGAAGTCCATGGAGGGGCCACCAGTACAGGACATCAATTTGGCCTCGATCTTTATGAAACTGATGAACAACAAGTATTTCGTCAAGGTAAGCACATCGTTTGTATTCAAAAGATTATTGTCCTGCCTCTGTTTCTCTCTTCTATCTCTTAAGATCTGTGTCTGGTTTCATTGTCTCCAGAAAAGAGTGCCATAGTTCTAAATCTTTGGCTCTCTCTCCTAAAGTTAATGTGGGCTGCTTTCATTTTTCTCATAACACGGGTGTACTATGCTGCCACTTCATTTTTTCCTAACACACAAATTCTGATTGCCGAATCAAGTAATAGATGTCATTTTGTACAAGTAGTAGTCTGAGCACAGTTTTCTAATTTAAGTACCATGCAACATTTTAAAGTGTTTATCTATCTCACCTAAAACTCTTGTGTAGCAGATAAAAATTGTTGGCATCCCTATCATTTGAGTGATCATCATCGTTATGGACAACAAGAAAGCCTGCAGACAGGTGATTATTGCAATTAGTACAGAGGCTGGTTACTAGCAAAATTTCTGCATGAAAAGCTTTATAAATTTAAACTACTTCCAAGCAATATATGGATCCAGTAATAAGTTACTGATATAGACCATCTAGACTACTCCCAAATTCTGACTTCAATATAACTTTTCTTCTTCTAAGTAATAAAATTTTAGTGGAGTATTGCATTTCTGCAACATGTGTCAGCCCAAAATAATTTGGTACTGCAGTACAGTTATTAGCTTCATGTCCAAAATAATCTGTACTGATCAGTTCTATTTTTATCCAGGTGAGTATAGGCCTTTTGATTTACACAATCATCAACATGAAGGAGAATTTGCCCATCCATTTGATTTAAATGATCATTATCATGAAGGACAACAGCAAAACCTGTATGCAGTTGAATAATTTTGTCAGTAATCATGCACAAAAAACTGTTTTTGTATGCACTAACAATACAGAAGAAACATAAAAAAATTTCTGTAGATGATGGTACAGCCTTGCATGATGAACAAGATGCCTTGGACGATCTCATAGAGGAGCTAGGAGTGTACTCTAATGCTGTTGACGTCGCCTTTGATGAAGAGGAGTTATCCAACTCAGATGGCGAAGAGGATCAGCAATCACATGACGACGAAGAGGATGAGCAAGCACATCATGAACATGAGCAACCACACGATGAAGATGATGACCAAGCACATCAGGCTGAGGCTTGATATAGGACAAAGGAAATAACAGATAGACAAAGATGAGACATATTTCAAGATTGGCTTCAGAGCAGTAACCATGGCAAATTAAAAAGAAACAATACAACTGTTATTGCAGCGAAGTACAATGTCCATATATATACAGTCCAGCGTGTATGGAAGAGAGCAAAAAAATGTTGGGCATAGGGCATACCAGTAGATGTCAATGGTTTGAAAGCTAAGAATTGCGGTCAGAAAAAAATTCAAGTGGACCTCTCTACAGTTCCAGATATTCCCTTAAACAGAAGGGGTACTATAAAGGTCACTTGCAAATGCTCTATGTGTCAGTAAAAACACTCTGCATAGGTCGTTCAAACAAGGATTGCTACGATGACACTCCAACTCACTAAAGCCCTATTTGAAGGAAGCAAATAAAAAGTCTAGGCTGCAGTGGTGTGTCTCTATGCTAGAACAAATTACACTGCCAAATAATCCAAATTCAAAGAAATGTAAAATATTATCCACATAGATAAGAAGTGGTTCAATGGAACAAGAAAGAATAAGACTATGTACATGCATCCAGATGAAGAAGACCCACACAGGACAGTGCAAAACAAGAATGCCATTCACAAAGTCATGTTTTATTCTGGAGTTACACAACCTAGGTTTGATGCTGAAGGTAGATGCTATTTTGATGGCAAGTTAGGAGTATGGCCTTTTGTCCGTGAGGTAGCAATCTTGGTCATGTTTTATTCTTGTTTCACTATATAAAAGCCACTATTCTATTATTTCTCATACGAATCTTTATACTTTCAGGAACCGGCACAAAGAAGAAGTGGCAATAGGCCCAGGGGCACACCTATCACGAAGACAATGAAGGTTGACAGACAAACAATGAGATCTTATATGATCTTGAAACTTCTTGAAGCTATACGCATTCGCTGGCCTCGAGAAGATGCCCACAAGACAATTTGGATACAGCAAGACAATGCTCCATCACATGTCCGCGCCGATGATCCAGAATTTGCTGTAGCAGTTGCCCAAACTAGCCTTGATATATGCATAATAAATCAACCTGCTAATTCACTTGAGATGAATTGCCTAGACCTTAGTTTCTTTACTTCTCTTCAGTCGTTGACGGATAGAACGACATCTAGAAACATGGATGAGCTCATCGGGAATGTGATTAATGAATATGAAAACTACAACCCTATTCTTCTGAATAGGGTATTCCTCACGGTACAAGGATGCATGATTAAAGTTATGAACGATAACGGAGGGAATAGGTAGAAGATCCCCCACATGAATAAGGAGAGGCTGGAGGCAGCAGGCATGCTTCCCGAATCTCTTAGTTGTGATACGGAGATAGTTCAGAAGGCAATTGAGTTGTTGAACAACTAATGGAATTGTTTGTTTCACTTTTGAGGTGTGCAACGACTAAGGAATATGGATGTCTAGCTTTTGAGTTCTGCAGCAACTAAGGGATATGTTTATCTAGCAGATGTAACGCTACTGTGATGCGTGTACTTGTACATACGTTTAGTTTCTTGTAATCCTAGTGGAGGCAAAGGAAAGCCTTTTGTGGTGCATGTATAAAAACTAGTTTGGGTTGTCTGAATACGCCAATAATTTAGTTCATATTTTCCTAGACTCATTATATTAATATATATGCATCAAACAACAAACAAGCTAGCTAGTACTAGTTCACTTACGAAAGACTGAGAACAAATGAAGAAAAGAAATGGAAATGAACTTGTTAGCTTGCCGAAGGCAGATGCAATCAGCGTCCAGCCTCCAGCGCGGCACTGCCTTTTTTCCAGCAGGTCAAGTAAAGTGGACCAACAGTCCATCACCAAGCCTTGAGCAGCCTGCAACGAGCAGCACGTCCTGAAAGCAGTTTTTTTTTGTGTGTATGTGCTCAGCACATGCTATCCTCACCGTCCAAATGTATTGCAGCACATATGTGCTCAGCACGCGCTATCTCCCACCGTCCAAATGTGCTTCGAGATTCGTGCTGTAGCACTCTCTCCCAAAGTGTTTTGCACTCTCTCTCCTGAAGCACATATCTCGATGCAAACTGGACGGTGAGGATAGCATGTGCTGAGCACATACACACCAAAAAACTGCTTTCACGTCCTACTACTCTTGATGCGTTGCAAGTATGGAGTTTGGAGCCGTAAAAAAATGTTGGGCACAGGGCATGGAACAACAACTAGATATATTAATTCAACTAGTACCATCTTCTCATTATACTTAGTGAAACAGTAGTACCATTTACAGTAATCAAAACTACTATAATATCCGAAACTACAGCATGCACCTATCCCCTACATATACAAGGAAGGGCATGGACAAAAGAAGAGAGCACTACATGCTTAACAGCAGAACCGTTTGATGAAATACTAGTGAGAACTACTACATTATCCACAACTAGAGCATGCACCTATCCCATACATGTACAAGGAAGTGCATGTGCCAAAAGAAGAGAGCACTACATGCTCAACAGGTAAGCAACAAAAGACAGGACAACATATGGTAGTGAGCAGTTGTTTAGCTATCATGGTCGTCCATGGTCTTAGTTATCTGTACCTCTTGCCTCCCATACATTGATTGGTGTAGCCTCATCGTCTGTCTCTACATCAGAGAAGCTGGCCTTATGCTTGTTATCGTCTTTGGCGTCATCCTTATCATCCTTTTCGTCGATGCTTGCAATGTGCCTTGTGCATGTGTTTTGCTTGTTGGTTCCAATCTGGCTTGTGCATGCCTTATCACTCTCCAACAGAACCTTGCACCATTCATGGAACATGGTACTGCACAGGAGGTAAACAAAAATGATCAAATTATAGTGACATCTAAAAATACCAATGGCAGCAATTAGATGCCTTTGCCTTACCGCAAACGGCCACGAGTTTTTTGACACCCCGCTTGCCAATGTGCTTCATCACAGGCATATCCTGTAGTTCTGTTTCAAGCACAAACTCATCGTTCTCGGCAACAAAGGATTGTTGGGGGCCTTCCTCATCCGAATCAGGGATCAACTCGAATTGATCTGCACCCCCTTCCTGCGTATCCTGAGCAAAATCCTGGCCTTCTATGGAGATGCGGTTGAGCTTCTTGTCGCACCAAGTTCCGCAGCGACAATCCCGGCCACACATCGGTTTGAAGGACTGCATCAGACCTTTCGATTGGATCCCCAAGGCGTGTCGTATCCGCAATCTCTGGAGGAACCGGGCACTCCCGTGCAGGCCTCTACCACCACTGCCTGCCATCGATCGAGCGCCACCACCTGCCATCCACCGAGCGCCTTGAAAACCTGTTCCTAAATCAGAGTAGTATATGTTACAATGTCTTACTATATACAAGTAGCAATGGCTATATATATTAATAGTTGCAATTTAATTTATTTATTTATCTATTTGTTTTTGGTGAATGGAACATGACATTAACAAAGAAATTCAGACTTAAATTTGGGACCAAACTAGCATCATCTAATAATAAATACTGCCAATGTTTGTAGTATATCTATCATAATACTAGATATCTTTGTGAGATTGCGCTACACGCTGACATGCACATGCACGATGCAGCAGCCATGATGGTTGTAGAAAGCGAACAGAATGGAAAATTGAAAAAAAATAATTGATGTCGGCCACTTATTGGGTTTTAATTTAGAGCTCAAATTACCAGATTCTTGCCGGCCAATGAAACTGAATGGAAAAAATTGTTAAAAAAACGGACGGACAGTTCAGAATCGATGAACCTCACCTTGACCCTTGGCCCCTGTCGTGCACTGTGGCTAGATACGAGTAGCACACACCTCGTTTCCCTGTGCGCCGGCGGAAGTTTCGATCCGGAGAAGCGACGGACGTCGAAGATACGGGGCCGCTGTCGCACCTGCCGCTGCGACTTAGTGCGGCACCTGAGCAGCCCGCTTGACCCGTGCACTGGTGCGTTGAAGGATACAAGGGGGAAAGCGACGATCGACGAGATGGGCCCCGCCTCTGCGCCCGGCCACCAGAGCTCCGCCCAGATCTGCGCCCACTTCGTCGCCCTTATTCTTCGACTGCGAGGCCTCAGTTTGGTGGGTGGCGCAAGACCGGTGGACGGGAAGGCAGACCCGCAGGCCGCCGTGGCTCTCGGACATGGAGAGACCACGAATGCCATGGGAGAGACGGAGGGATGGAAAGGATAAGCCTCACCGTTTGCTCTTTTTTTTAATTTTTCTATCTAGTAGTGGATGACAGGAGGTCATGGATGGACAGGAGTTGTACTCTGGCTATAGGGTGGGACCCACACTAGGACCTAAAAGGACATCTATTGTGGTACAATTTTTTGAATGCTTTTGAGGGAGTACAAGATAGAGCCCTTGTTTAGTTCCCAATTTCCTCTCCCAAATTACACTATGCAAAAAGGAGATTCCCCATCACATCAAAATATCGGCAAATGTATGGAGTACTAAATGTAGATGAAATCAAAAACTAATTACATAGTTTTGTTGTACTTTGCGAGACGAACATTTTGAGTCTAATTAATCTTTTTTTGGACAATTTTTTACACTAAAAACAAAAGCTGCTACAGTGTTCCGGCAGGAACACTGTAGCAGAAAGAGCCGAATCGGCAGCTCCGATTCCGGAACTGAACACGGGCAGAGTTGCGAAATAAAAGTAGAATGGGCTGAGTATTTGACAATACATGGTAGAGTTAGAGTCGGATGTTTTTTAAACTCAACCTTATAAATATAAAATGATTCTTACCGGAGGACTGCTATTGTAATTATGGTGACATAACGAGGGACAGAGGGAGGAAGGCGGCGCCTTACAGGACCCTCGAGTGACCAGTGTTGCGGTATTGGGGCAGCACCATAGTCATGCCCTAGCTAAAGGTATAAATATTATGCCTTTGATGTTGTTCCTGGTCTCATATATTCGTCTCAATGGATTCAGTTGACACCTTCGCGTGTGGGGATTAGTGGAAAGTTTGTTGTCGTGGGGCTAATTTCTAATCGGAAGAACTAATCCTCAGCGTGCATTTTGTTTGCTTTTCTCGCGATAATGACCCCTGCAATTTGAAGGGTACGGTCTGTGTCGCCTTCAGGACAAGAGTTGAATCACTGCAAAGCTAAGGTGCTACCGCTGAATCGGTCGTTCTCGGGCTGTGTTTAGTTGAGAAAAATTGGATGAAAAATTATTGTAGCATTTTTCGTTGTTATTTGGTAAAATTTGTCCAACCATGGATTAATTAGACTCAAAAGATTCGTCTCGAACTTTACAGACAAACTATGTAATTAGTTATTTTTTTACCTACATCTAATGCTTCATACATGCGTTTAAAGATTTGATGAGATAGGTGGAAGAGGAAATATTTTGAGTATGCATGCCGAGTGAACGCGGCCTCAGTATTCACTGCTGCCGCTGTGGCCCACAGTAGGCGTTACAGTTAAAAAAAATACTGTAGCAGTAGGTACCAATCGGAGCCGGAGATGTTGGTTCAAGTCCCTGCTGATGGCCGGGCTATATCTATATCTGGGGTGTTCAGGTGCCTGCTGACGATGTGTGGCCTATGAAAAATCGACAGCTGTGAAGGATACCATTGCACATTCCAGTGGCCTGGTACACACATTTTGAAGCTGCAACTCAGCTAGTGTATATGTGGTACTATTTGCTTTAGGAGATCTTTCAGTCAGATTAGAATAAATCTTGAGAGCTCTTTTATAATAGTTGGGAAAGTACCACAGTGCTTGTAGGTACTTTCATTTTTTTCTATTTTCTAATTAATTAATTGAGGAACATTATTTACAAAATTTGACTTTTATTATTACGGGTATATTGGTAATTATTTGCAACATGCTCTGCGGACCGATCCTGCCATCGCTCGGCGGCAGCGGCATGGCTGAATTTTTTACTATTCGGTCTTTTTTCTAAAAAAAAATTCACGTTTAGACCCTTGGACGAAGTAAACTCAACTTTGGACCCTGAGGGTCGACGCCAGGATTCATGGCGTCGAGGTTACACGTCTCGACGCCGTGACTCACGGCGTCGAGCTTCGTGGTCCTATTTGACGTGGCGGATGATCTGGCAGACAGCTCGACGCCGTAGATCACGGCGTCGAGCTCGGTGCCGTGATCTACGACGTCGAGTCTGGATTCATCTGATTTGCAGGCTGTGCATGCCGCTAATTTGTAGGTTGTGCATGCCGCTAATTTGTAGGCTGAGCCAGGATTCATCTGATCTACGGTCGATATGATCCCTCAGATCGATTTGCAGGCTGTGTATGCCGCTAATTTGTTCCTTACGTGCGTGCACATGGTTCTAGTGGTCCTATAGATATATACTGTACAACTAGGACTAACTCAAATGATATTTGCAGGCTAATGAAGCCCATGACTTGCCCTTGTTTAGATGCTGAGTTGGGGGCATCCGAATTGCTACGGTGCGCATTAATTGCGCACTGTAGCAATTCGTTTGTATTTGGTAAAAATTGTCTAAATTTTGACTAATTAGGCTTAAAATGTTCGTCTCGCAAAGTACAACAAAACTGTGCAATTAGTTTTTAATTTCATCTACATTTAGTACTCCATGCATTTGGCGACATTTTGATGTGACGGAGAATCTTCTTTTTGCATTGTAGACTTTGGGGGAGAAGTTGGGAACTAAACCAGGCCTTTGTGTCTGTATTACAGTACATTTTCCCAGTATATGCAAGGGCCGTACGGCCTCAACAGTGAACGCACGCGCCGTACGTGACAGCGATCGACAGCACAACATACATACGTGATGCATCTATCTCAAAATCTGTCTCAACGGCTCGCAAGTACTGCAACAACATTGTAACAAAATCAAAATTAGCACGCAGCTCAAAATCCCAAATATATATAGTTAAATGCGGTCGTCATGTCTGGATTGCCCGGGCCTCAAGATGCCCTGAAACCCATACCAGGGGATGCATACGGCTGGATGTGCTATATAGGTTATCTTTAATTTAGGCGGTGTTCATATCCGAAATTTTTAGGAGAAAAATTCCTAATAGCACTTTCGTTGTTATTTGACAAAAAATTGTCCAACCATGGACTAACTAAGCTCAAAAGATTCGCCTCGACATTTACAAACAAACTATGCAATTGATTATTTTTTATACCTACATTTAATGCTCCATGCATGCGTCAAAGATTCGATGTGATGGGTGGAAGAGGAAATATTTTGGGAAGTGAACGGGGCCTTACACACACACCTCGCTGAACGATGGTCTAGATGTTTGAATTACTGTCTCCTTAATCAGTCGAATATATTACGTCAGGTACTTTGGCTTATCAAAAAGACCCATCGTTCTACCTGCATGTTCTACTTTGGCTTATCGAAACGACCCATCGTTCTACCTGCATTTTCTACTTTGGCTTATCACCTGCATTTTCTACTTTGGATTATCTACTTTAGCTTATCGGAAAGACCATCCAAATCACAACTCTGAATTTTGTTGAAGCAACAATGCGCTATCGTGCATGAGAGGGTCGTAGTCTCTCGTATATGAGACGGAACGAAACCACTCTTTTTTTCCGGTACCCATTACACTATCGTGCATGCAGATCAGACAGTGTAACGGGTGCACTGAAAAAACAGTTGGTGCACTGAAAAAACAGTTTGATCTGCATGTCCAACAGTTTGATCTGCATGTCCAACAGTTTGATCTGCATCCCCAGAAATACGATTTCCACATGCAATCAATAGTAATCAGATGAATCCAGGCTCGACGCCGTAGATCACGGCGCGCCGTGATCTACGGCGTCGAGCTGTCTGCCAGATCATCTGCCACGTCAAATAGGACCACGAAGCTCGACGCCGTGAGTCACGGCGTCGAGACGTGTAACCTCGACGCCATGAATCATGGCGTCGACCCCCATGGTCCAAAGTTGAGTTTACTTCGCCCAAGGGTCTAAACGTAAATTTTTTTCAAAAAAAAAGTCAAATAGTAAAAAATTTAGGCGGCATGGCCGTGCTGACGCTGCTAGACGTGTCAAGCAACGCGCTCACCGGCAGCATCCCGGCGATGCTCGCATAGTGCAAGCAGCTCAGCCTTGTCGTCCTCAGCTACAAGTCTGAAGTCTGTCAGGGGCGGTTCTGGACGACTGGCCGGGCTCGCTGCCGCAGATTGGCGAGCTGACGCGCGCTCTCCAACAACGAGTTCGCCGGAGCAATCTCGGTGCAGCTCATCAACTGCTCAATCTCTTAATAAAGCTCTCGCTCGACAACGGTCAAGAACGGCAAGGGCCGGGCTGCCTGCGCAGAACGACGGGATCATGGCAAGGTCAAGAATCTACTAGCCTGCAAGCTCAGCCTGATGTTCCTTCTGCTGGTGTGTTCCCTAGCTTCCATTCAGCTCCCAACTACACCGTTCGATTTCTCTCAATGGAAGGTCCATTTTTTTTTCAACCATTCTAAAATTTCTCAAATCTTGATTGACAAGCAGTGTGATGTGCAAAGCCACAAATGCCTATTATGCAAAAGTTAGCGGTCCTTTTCTACCAGCTAAAAGCAAAGAATATACCTATTTCATTGTTTCTAGAGCAAAGATCAAGACCATGAGAAGTTTCTTTTTGAAAGGCAGGCCCCTAATAACAACTAGAGGGCTGCTTTCTTTATCAAATTTTATAAGCTATCTAGGAACTTTGGCATAGTTCACTCAAGAAGAATGAGAACGAATTAGAGTCCATGAAGGCAAAGAAACGCTCCAAGACGTCCACTACCAAGTCGTCCAGCAGTTCTAATTAATACTTCACTTTATCGTAAGTCAAATTTATATAACTTTAACTAAGTTTATAGAAAAGTGTACTAACATCTACAGTATCAGATTAGTATAGACTCAGTACGAAACACAGCGATGCAAGCAATGGTGGATGGAAGAGGGCCTGAACCGGCCAGAACCTCCCAACATTTCTATGCTCCCGAATGAATCATTCCCTCCATTAGCTACTTAATTCTTCAATTAGCTAGTTAATGATGCTATTTGTGCCTTTTGTTTTCTTGCATTCATTCTATATTAATCTGTAATAGCATCTTATATAATTAAGAATTAGGTCTTTACATTATTTTCTCTATCTTTTTTGTTCTTTTTATTAATACCAAATGTGCCCATGCGCTACAATGTGATCCAATACGTCTTGGAATCAGATTTCCATACCATCGTTGGATGCAAGTCATTCTAACTCGTATGACTAAAGGTTGTGTGTCCACATCACATACGGAACATGGAGGGCGTAGGGATATTTTGAGAAATAGAGAAGGATGGATGGAAGAATCTCTTCGCTCTTTAATACTAGGTATATATTGCCCACTAAACATCTACTAGTCCATCCTCACATTACACCATCTAATTAATTAGCTAGTTAATTGTAAGCGCTTTGCTTGTTTGCTCCCTCTAAACTGACCTTCAATGACATCTATATTATTTACGATTAGTTTTTCTGTTATTTTCATTATCTCTTTTGTTCTGGTTATTACCGTGATTCCTTTTTTGTCCAAGAATTAGACTTATGGGGTGAATATTAGCGAACTAGGGCTAATTAATTTTTGTTTCTTTTTCTCCATAATATTCGGTGCACTTTTTAGTTTTTAGCTTTTTTTAATGTAACACAAATGCTTCTTTGATTTTTATATATACTTTTGTCGTATATGTATTTGTCATGTAAGATTGTTGTTGGTTTGAACAACTCTCCCGATATTGAAACGGTAGCTCCGCCTGGATGCAAGTGTTTGCCCAATTAGCAGTCACTACTACACAAAATTTAACCGAGGCAGGCAAAAGGGCTTAACCAAGGCGGGCAAGCCATCCGCCTCAGTCAAAAGGCCACGGTTAATCGTGGCCTTAACCGAGGCAGTTGCCCTGACCGCCTCGGTTAAACATTTAACGGAGCCGGGCACCTTAAGGTCGTTGAAGCTAGTGTCAGACCAGCCATGGCGAGCCTTCAGCATCAGCATGTAGAGATTAAAACGCAGCGCCGTGGAGAAGAAGGTGGGTGCGGCTGCATTTATAGCCCAGGCTTAACCAAAGCGGGCACTATAAGAAAACCGCCTCGGTTAATAGCCTCTTAACCGAGGCAGTTGCATTAGGGCAACCGCCTAACTCAACTGGCTCGGTTAATATATTAACCGAGGTTAACAAGCATTAACCGAGGCGGTTGTATCATAGTGCCCGCCTCGGTCAAGAATTAACCGAGGCGATTGCTGGCCCGGCTGTCCTGCCTCGAATAACCAAGGTGGGCAACCAGGCCACTCGCCTTCGAGGCCATTTTGGAAACGCCGCGCAAAAGCTTTTGTTTAGTAGTGAGTCAACCCGATGCCCCCACCACTACACGTCTGTTGGGCCCACGTAGGGACATGCAATCAACTTCATTTAAAGTGAGGGGATGGGAGTGGCAGGCAACTCTCATCATCTTATTACCCTGTTCCATTGATGCCCATCACCTCGAATCGTAGCATCACATCCTTGTTGTTAAGGATGTGTTGTTGTGGCCCGAGGTGATAGGTTGTACAAGAGCGTGAACTAATTTGATAACACTGTAGTAGTTCCCATAGAGTAAGTGCGGGACTTTGCCTTGAATGTAAAAGACTAGTCCTGGTGTCTTGTGAGGGGTTTAGTGCCCCAGCTCCGAGAGGACCCTTTTCTAGTTAAGAGGAAGAAGCTCACCATGGATGTAGGGCTTTTACCCTAAACGAAATCCTAACCTGGTTAAGTCCTCACCCGCTCGATTTTATTAGGTTGTTCCCCTCTAAGAGCGACCTCACCTTCTGGGAACATTGTTCGGCTTTTTCATTTGGGAATAAAATTCTTGGAATGTGAAACGAGACCATTTTCACGTTCTAGGCCGCTAAGTCCTGAATATATATAACAACTTGAGGCTTCAACACGGAGCGTGCGTGATTGAAATGAGTCTATAAAGATCTTGGAAATGGACAGGACACTGGTACGGTACGTGTTTATATCAGGCCTGTGAGCACGTGCGTGCATGGGTATCGAAGAAAAAAAAATTCATGAACAGCAACGACTCTATATAAAATAAAAATAAATGCAAGAATAACTTGAAAGGTACTTGCACGTTCAAACAAAGGCGTCGAAATGCTATGCCTAAAAGGATTTTTGAGAGGCATGCAAAGCTTTGCTATTCAGCCACAAAATGCCAGCGGTTTGCTGCTTGCATCAGCCATTCCGCCATATGCCGCAGCAACGTCGCTCTCACCTTTTCTTTCTCACAATAGTATGGAGATATGACTTGTGTTGTGCCCATGGATGCCGCCAAAATTATTTGCCATCTCGCAAAGAGACAAGCGCCGGTTGACACGATGGCCAGTTTGGAAGCTACTCCTTTCCTTTGGAAGCTACTGCGCTGTCGTCTTTGTGCAAACAATGAGCCCATTATATGAATTAAGCCCCGAATATTTGACATATCCACAGCCCATGAGCCCATGGAAAGCACTGTACCCATAAACGGTAGAGATGTAAGCTTCGGCCTGCGTATCGCGAACCTGTGCTTCGGCCTTTGAGTCTCTCGACCATGTATCTACTAAACCTTTTTATTTTTTGCTCAAAAAAAGTAAACCTTTTATTTTAAAACAAAAAATGTACTAAGATTCTATTTGAATCCATAGTAGTAGCAACTAGTTAACTAATTTTTAGCCTCAAAAAATTTACACACAAAATTTCGAGTAGCAAATAAAAAGCGTGACAATGTAAAAAACTCTCAACTCTACATGTTAGAAGGAGCTAAATCAATAGGTGCTAGAGTCACTACCGGAGCCGGCTGATTTGCCGAGGGCCCCAGGCTCTCGGCAAAGCCTCTAAGGCCCTCGGCAAAGCCTTTGCCGAGCGCAGCTCTCGGCAAAGCGCTCTAGGCAAAAATTCGATCGGCAAAGGCTTCTTTGCCGAGAGCCGTTTATCGAGCACTCGGCAAAGCCTTTGCCGAGAGTCCGACGCTCGGCAAAGCGCGAAATAAAAAAATGTGAAAAAAACCTGGAAAATTTTTTTTCAATCGGGGGAGGGTCGAAGTCGCAAGTCGCGGCATTTTTCGCGCAAAATTCGCGGCTACGCGGTCGGCGGGATTCGAACTCGTGACCTCTCACTCATGCGATACCTCCTCTGCCACCTGCACTACACACTCACATGCGTCTATATGCCGTTTCAGTTACTCAAATATTATACTAAACCAAGTGAAAATTGATTGTTTGAGACCCTAAACGAATTCAAATCAAAAAGTTGTCAACCACAAAGTTTCATAACTTTTCGAGCACTACATTTTTCATATAGAAAGTTTTTCCATCCGAGGTCTTTTGAAAAATTCAAATTTTAAAATTTTGAATTTCAAATGTAGTTTTACATGACAAGATGAATTCAAATGAAAAAGTGGTCAACTACAATGTTTCATAACTTTTTGAGATCTACAAATTTCATTTAGGAAGTTTTTCCATCCGAGGTCTTTTGAAAAATTCGAATTTTAAAATTTTAAAATTTTGAATTTCAAATGTAGTTTTCCATGACAAGATGAATTCAAATTAAAAAGTGGTCAACTACAATATTTCATAACCTTTCGAGATCTACAAACTTTATTTAGGAAGTTTTTCCATCCGAAATTGTGGTGCTAACATTGTTCACAAATCTTATATATCTCTCTTGTAGTTTCATGGAACTACATGAGAGACATAGATTTTGTGAACAACATAATTATTACTTTGTGGAATAAAGAAATGACCAATATAAAGTTTGTAGATCATGAAAAGTTATGAAACTTTGTAGTTGAAAACTTTTTTATTTGAATTCGTTTAGAGCACCAAAATGTGGTTTGAAAAATTGCTTTGCCGAGTGTTTTACTTTGGCACTCGGCAAAGAAGCCTTTGCCGAGTGTTTTTTTGGCTCTCGGCAAAGAAACTTCTTTGCCGAGAGCCGTTTATCGAACGCTCGGCAAAGCCTTCTTTGCCGAGTGTTTTTTTTGGCTCTCGGCAAAGAAACTTCTTTGCCGAGAGCCGTTTATCGGACGCTCGGCAAAGCCTTCTTTGCCGAGTGTAGAGGCTTTGCCGAGTGTTTTTTATTTGGCTCTCGGCAATGCCTTCTTTGCTGAGCGCCCGAAAAAAAACGCTCGACAAAGCCTCCGGCGCTCGGCAAAGAAGTGAATTCCGGTAGTGAGTTGCTACAATTGCTTTAGCGGGAGCTGCTATCTGTATTGGAAATGAGATGCCCAGAAAAATCAATAGATTAGTTTTGCTAATCAATGCAATGGACTTGCATATTTCATTTCGAATCCCTCCTCCCTTTTTTTTATTTTGTGATATTAAAATATCCGTCTTTGTTATTGCTTATAAAAGTAGCCATTTTAGTTAAACTAATCCAGTTACCATTAAGACATTAACTAGTTGTTAGCCCGCTAGTTCACAAATAATACTAACGGTCCTAGTCTATCTAAACAAAACTTAAAATATTAAAAAAATATGTCCTAAACTAATAATATAAGTCGAGCCACAAGACATGACACGACCTATTTACTACGGTCACACCATAGTATGCATCAACGTGACTTAATGGACACGTTTGGCCATTGTCACATGTGCGTGTCACGTCAGTTAAGGGCCAGTTTGGTTAGAGGTGTTAAAGTTTAACAAGCACTGTAGCACTTTCGTCTTATTTGATAAAAAGTTTTCAATTTTGGACTAATTAGGCTTAGTAGATTCGTCTCGTAAATTACTCCTAATCTGTGCCGACATGCATGCAATTAGTCTACATTTAGTACTCCATGCATTTGCCGCAACATTTATGTGATGGGAGTTAAACTGAATGATTCAGAAACCAAACAGGGCCTAAGTCACGCCGTTGCGATGTCTTAAATTGCATGTCATGGTAGTAGTCAACGTTCCTTTGCTGTTTTTTTAGTTTTTTTTTGTCAAACCCAAACAAATACTTTTATGAACCTCCAAAAATGGTGTACGTAATTCTTTTAAGTAGATGCCAAAAATCAAGAGCAATTTCATTTTATTTCAACCTGGATCTTTGCTTTTCTATCTAGGTTTGAAATTAAAATTCTTCCCACAATGCTATAGTTAAATTTTTTTGTTTAGCCTCAAAATGGTCTCCAAAAACCTAGAAAAAATCATCTAAATTCATGGTTCAGAAGTCAAAGTTTAAACACGTGCTTTGCTAAGAAACTTTGAATTTACTTAAGTATTTTATCATAAATTCAAAGTTTCTTAACAAAGCACGTGTCTGGAATTAAATTTTAGTTTGAAATAATATCATTAAAAATGTCATGCTAGAAATTAAAATGGCATGCAACACAAGGACTTGCATGTGTTTAATTCATGGTGTGGGATCTCTTCGTGTTCATTACGTAGGTGGTTGTACTCTGATGACTGATATAATGTTAATCTTTATTCTTTAATGAAGAGTACACATCCTGTGCATTCTAATCACCGTGTCTTGTGTAGGCCATGATGCAGGAGATGCTGCAAGCAAGTTGCGTCAGTGGCAAGGGATATCCAGCCGAAGCCGCTACGGCGGTAGCTAGCTAGCTCCGGTTCGGCGGCGGGCATGCATGTGTCCAGTCTGCTACGCCACGAAAGCATCATTGCCCAGACGTGAGACGTCAGTTGGCACGATCATACTATTCCCTGCTCACGAAAAGGAGAACGTTGCTACACACAGGTCAGCATCGGCCCAATCGGCACCAAAAATACTTTATTCATTCATGGAGATTGGAGCATGAAACAAAAAATGAAGCCATCATCGAAACCCTCTATAGTGTTGACCGTTGACGAACAAGAATCTGGTCCTCATCTTCTGACATGGTAGAATCATATGAATTCGTGCATTTCCTATTTTTCTTTTGTGTAGAGGATAAGGATAAGGATAAGGCCCTGTTTAGATGCTTTAAAGTTCCAAAAATTTTATAAGATTCCCTGTCACATTGAAGCTTTGGATACATACATGAAGCATTAAATATAGGTAAAAAAATAACTAATTACACAGTTTTGTTGTAAATCACAAGACGAATCTTTCGAACCTAATTAGCCTATGATTGGACACTAATTGCCAAATAAAAACGAAAGAATTACTGTGCTTCTAAAAATTTTACACCCTCATCTAAACACAGCCTAACTCATGCATTTCCTGGAAGCCGGCCTGTTTAGTTGGCTAAAAGCCAAAAAAGTTTGTGCAGTACCCGTCACATCGAATCTTTGGATGCACGCATGGAGCATTAAATATAGGTAAAAAAATAACTAATTGCACAGTTTATCTGTAAATGTCGAGAAGAATCTTTTGAGCCTAGTTAGTCTATAATTAGATAAATTTTACCAAATAACAACGAAAAGTGCTATAAAAATTTACCCAAAATTTTTCACCAACTAAACAGGCCTTAACTAAAATCCACACGGGCGATGACCGATGACCTGACGTCCTGACCCATGGAATTTTTCTCCAGTCAAAGATGCCTGCCAAACGCAAGGTCTTGCAAGTAGGAGCTGTACTCTGTTTCCTACCACTTCCAGGAAGCCGCTGTTTTTTTTTTCTCCACGATTTCTCCTGGTTTTCCAAGTATCCTATCCCTTTTGCACTGCACCCACCACTCCACTCCATTTCAAACAAGCCGACAGGCCCGACACTAAAGATGGCAACGGGTAATTACCCGTCGGATTTGTGCTGCCCATACCCTTACCCACGAGAAAATATTTTAGCCGCTAATTTACCCATACCCATGCACGGGTAGGAGTTCTTTCCCATACCCTTACCCATGCGGGTAACGGGTACCCATGGGTTATCCTTACCCATAATTCTAATAATGTTTGCGATCAATAACAAATTCATCAAACAAAAAAGGTACATTAACACCTGATCCAATAGTCTAATAGATTGCGATCAATTTCGTGAGTTCACATGCAGTACAGCATAACAGCTAGTAATTATAAGTTCCACCACATGAAAGCCACACGTCTACACCCATATATACTACTAAAGTAGTGAGTTCATCACATATTACATGTTCCTGACTCAAACTCAACCATAGCGATAGTTGTAATACTAGACATGGAGCTGTTGCAGTTTGATAAAGCTTGAACTTGGGGTAGCACAGCTCCAACAAGTTACCACCAGTCGCTTAAAATCAAAGGGCAAGCTCCAACAAAAGGTCAAATAGCAAACTATGTGATGTTGCTTCAAAGGGTAAGCTCCTACAGAAAATATCATCAGTACAAGTTATGTAGCATCAATACATATTACATCAGATTAAAAAATAAAAACATGCACCTGAAGACCCTCCTGTATGTCCTGGAGGCATGACCAGAAGGTAGCAGGTTGCTTAGTTTTCTCATCAACTACAAACACAAATACATTATTAGTTCTTAGCACAGCAAGTTAATATTAATTCCACGATGAAGTAGCACAAATATACCTTTGTATTTGTTTCTAAGCCAATCTTGTGAGCACATAAGAGCTTCCAACAGTTTGGAAGTAAGCCTGCTGCGATGGTCACTGAGAACTCTTCCACTAGTGCTGAATGCTGATTCTGAAGCAACAGTTGTGACAGGGATAGCAAATATGTCCCTTGCAATCCTTCTTAAAGTGGGAAATCTAGTTCCAGCCACTTTCCACCAGTCCAAAACCTTAAAATTCTTTGTATGCATGTCCAACAACTCCTCATCTAAATATTTTTTGTATGCATGTCCAACAATGTAAGCATATAATTATTTTAAAACAACTAATCTGCACAGTATAGATTTTAAAACAACTAACAATGTAAGCATATAATTATTTATAGATCTGACTAAAAAAAGAAGTACAGAACTAGCAATCTAGCACCATGAGTCCATGACAGTATTAACAGACTAGATAAAAATCAATAAACCCCTTGTGAAATTTAACAAGGAACACAACTACAGTTACAAGCCTACGAATGAGAAATCCTTCACTAATCACTGCCACTGCATTCTCCAGTCTCCACAGACTACAAGACCACAATACATTTAAGCACTTAGGCATAAGAGTCAAGATCTGTTTTTTCTTACCCCAAAGAACGAACAGTCTTGCTGACGGTGACAGTAGGCGAAGTTGGAGACTTTGGAGGCCGCCGGTTCTTAGCCGTTGTCGCAGCAGGCGTCACCTTCGGCTTCTGCACGCCCACACGGAAGGTCTTCTTTGGTGAGCGCCTAGCGATGACCGTGGCTCGGGACGCAGGCGCAGGTAGAGGAAGCAGAGCGGGTGTTGGTGCAGCCGGAGCCGGTGCCGGTGTCGGTGCAGCCGGAGCCGGTGTCGGTGAGCCTCCGTTGTCGACGTTCTTCTCCGATTTCGCAGTGGGGTCGTTGGCAGTGGCATCCCTTCGGACGGAGTTTGGGGTTAGTAGGGCAGAGGTGGAGCTACAAGAGGGTTAAGCACTATGGAGTAAGGAGTTAGGAAGAAGGTTCACTGGCCGTCGTCGGAGGTGGCGTCCATGGTCGCCGCCATGGCCGAAGAACCCTAACCCTAAGTCCCTAACAATGCCGAGCGGTGGAGGGGAATGGTGCGGTGGTTGGTCACTGGTGGTGGTGGAGGTGTGGTGGCAAGAGGGGTTCGAGAAATGGGGGCGGCGGCGGCGCTCTCCGGTATCGCCAGACTCCCAGAGTCCCAGTGCGGTGCGGCCGCCGCAAGGGTCGGGATTGGGACGGGAGGAAGTGGATGGGAACTGGGGACGGTGAAACACTAGGGTTTTACAGCGTTATATATGGTTTTACTGGGCCTGGGCTATAGGGTGGTAATTTTGGCCCATGATTCCTCGATACTGAGTCGGGTTCAATTTACCCATGGGTTAACGGGTACGGGTAATACAGTCCCATACCCTTACCCGCATTACCCGCTGGGTAAGGCTTTATTCTCAATTACTTACCCATGGGTAAAAAAATTAGCCATACCCTTGTCCTAATAGGGTTTTTACCCATCGGGTTTCGGGTAAGAATTGCCATCTTTACCCGACACTCAACAACATAATCTGCACATCGCGCACGCATGGATAAAACATGCAGTCCGAAAAATCACATGAATTATGGAACCAACAAGTTGGGTGCGTCGCAAATCATAGTTTAGTAGACAATGTTCGTTTATTTAGGCAGTGTTTAGATCCCTTCAAACTTTCAAAAATTTTACAAGATTTCCCGTCACATCGAATCTTTAGACACATGCATGGAGCATTAAATGTAGGTAAAAAAATAACTAATTGCACAGTTTGTCTGTAAATGTCGAGACAAATCTTTTGAGCCTAGTTAGTCCATGATTGGATAAATTTTACCAAATAACAACGAAAAGTGCTACAGGAACTTTACACCAACTTTTACACCATCTAAACACTACCTTAGCATATATATATATATATATATATATATATATATATATATATATATATATATATATATATATATATATATATATATATATATATATATATATATATATATATATATATATATATATATATACTCCAGAACAGAGATCGAGAGCAGTCGCCCTCCTCCCCAGGCAAAGCTGCAGCTGCAACTCGAGAGTTCAGTGCTGACCACGCACCGTGCTGCTGAGTGCTGACCAACCGTGAGCGCTGAGCCAGCCTGCGACCGACACTAGCTGGAGCTAGGATTAGGAACCAGCAATGGCTCCGCGTGATCTGCTCCTCCTCCTCCTCGCCGCCGTGCTGCTCCCGGCGTCGTCCACGGCGGACCCCGACGCGGTGCAGGACTACTGCGTGCCAGACACGGGCGGTCGGGCCGTGCCCGTGGATCCGGCGCGGCTGCCGTCCTACCCGTGCAGGAGCCCCACCAACCTGACGGCGGCCGACTTCGCCTCCGCGGGCGTGCGCGCCGCGGGCAACTTCTCCGCCGACACCGGGTTCGCGGGGGTGTCCGTGACCCCCGCGCAGTTCCCAGCGCTGCACACCCTGGGGATGTCCTTCGCGCGCGCCGACCTCTCGGCGGCGGGCGGCGTGAACCCGCCGCACTACCACCCGCGCGCCACGGAGACGGCGCTCGTCCTGAGCGGGCGCGTCTACGCGGGCTTCGTCGACTCCGGGGGGCGCCTCTTCGCCAAGGTGCTCGAGAAGGGGGAGGTGATGGTGTTCCCGCGCGCCATGGTGCATTTCCAGATGAACGTCGGCGACGAGCCGGCCACGGTGTACGGCAGCTTCAACAGCGAGAACCCTGGCATCGTGCGCATCCCGGCAACCGTGTTCGGGTCCGGGATCAAGGATGGAGTACTCGAGAGGGCGTTCGGCCTCTCGCCGGAGGAGCTCCGCCGGCTCCAGAAGAGGTTCGGGCCTCCCAAGACCAAGACGGCGGAGATGGACGATTAATCACTTGGTAGATCAGGCAGCGCCGATCAGGGGGCATGATTAATTAATTCTACTAAGAGCAGAAGCAGACTTTGTGATCTGGAATATATCTCTTTTCATTTGTTAATGTCTGTAGTATGGATTATTTGGCGGTGGACGGTGGTTATCATGGATCGATATCGTGATTATGACTTTGGAATGATTTGAGCCTTTATTAGAGCTGCAACTGTAATGCTGCTACATATGGGATGGGTATGGGCGGTTAGGTATCACATTCAAGTGTCTATGAGATGTTTATGGGCTTATATATATATTGTTAATTTAAAGCAGGCCGACTTTATTGTTGTGGATAATCATTTTTTTTACGCATGGAAAGTGATCTATCATATGTATTAGTAAAGAACTAAAGACATGATTAGCATGCTTCTTTACGAATTAATTGTACCCTGAATTATTAGTGGGCCTAAAGCTTCATTTCAACCTGATCTTCCTCTCTTAGCTCATGACTTTGCACTTCCTGAATTATTAGTGGGCCTAAAGCTTACTTTCAGCCTAGTCCGGGCACACAACCCTCTCTTCTGTTCCTCACCTTCGCGCTCTTTTGAACCAAGTGGGCATCGGGCACCATGAGCTTATCAGTCATGTTCTCGTTCCTGGAACGGAAACTTAAGGTATCATTTTATAATGTGGGAATTGGGAATATTCGCGTTTCTGGAACGTGGAACATGGAAACGGGAACCCTGGCATAGTGAGAATTCCGGCAACCATGTTCGGGTCCGGGATCAAGGACGGCGTCCTCGAGAGGGCGTTCGGTCTCTCGCCAGAAGGAGCTCCGCCGGCTCCAGAAGAGATTCGGGCCTCCCAAGACCAAGACGGCGGAGATGGACGATTAATCGGTCGATCAGGGGGCATGATTAATTAATTCTACTAAGAGCAGAAGCAGACTTTGTGATCTGGAATACTTATCTCTTTTCATTTGTTAATTAATGTATGTATGAATGTATGGATTATTTGGCGGTCGATATCGTGCTAGACTTTGGAATCATTTGAGCCTTTATGGTTGGAGCTGCAACTGTAATGCTGGTACAGATGGGATGGGCATGGGCGGTTAGGTGTCACATTCAAGAGTCTATGAGATGTTTATGGGCTTATATATATAATATTGTTAATAAATAAAGCAGGCCGACTTTATTTGTTGTGGATAATCATTTTGTTCACGCATGGGAAGTGATCGATGATGTAGTATTAGTAAAGAACTAAAGAGATGACTACCATGTTAGAACTATTAGATCATCTAGGGCGTGGATCAGTGGAGTGTAGCTTCTCCTTTTGATATAAAACACATAGATCTGACCATGAACAAGAGAGAAGAGAAAGGATGAGAGAGGAGAGGTAATACCGACTGTTCCTAGACTTGGCGGGGTGGCGCTTCCCATCGCGAGGTCGGTGAAGTCCGGCGGGGTCGATGGAGATGTAGCAGTGCAGTAGGGCGCGATCCAGTGGCGATGGTGAAGACCGGTGGTGCTTCCCGTCGCCTAGCACCTCCTCTCGATCAGTCTAGGAAAAAAGTTGGGGCAGTTACAGCAGTAGTGAACCTCATGATCTGTGCCCTGATCCTCACCTCCTATTTATGGCGCTGCGTGACAGGAGCCCACCAGCCATGTCATTGGGCTGGGCGTCCCCAATCAGGACGCGGTCAAGGGGTCCATCTCGATCGTTGGGCCAAGACGGATGAGATCAATTCTAACATTCTCTCCCTTGATCTCATCTTATACTTTAAACTTTAAACTTTAAACCTTATTTTACACTTATTTCTTTCACTATTCCATCACAGATAAGTGCATAGAGCATACCTCATTGTCACGGTCAGTCACCGATAGATTTAACAGCTACAATACACATTACTGATCTGAAACAAATTCTTTAACTTTGGGCCCTTTATTGTCTGGAAATCATAGGCCATATCATAAACCCATGTCGACTGTGTGTTCTCTGAACGTACTGGGTGATAATTCTTTGGTAAGCGGATCCGCAAGCACTTGCTTGTTACTTATATGTTCAATATTTTTAATATGATTCCGGATTTTCTTCTTTACAACGTATAACTTTAA
Source organism: Saccharum hybrid cultivar R570 (assembly GCA_038087645.1). Lineage (NCBI taxonomy): Eukaryota > Viridiplantae > Streptophyta > Magnoliopsida > Poales > Poaceae > Saccharum > Saccharum hybrid cultivar. Next base: position 2,446,909 of record JAQSUU010000190.1, on the reverse strand, counting down.
CGTTAACGTGTTTGGCAGCACATTTGACCTGTTATCATAGGAGCAAACTACTTAAATAGTTATTGCCGTTGATAACCATTATCAATTCCGGGTAGAAGATCCTTAACTATTTTGCATGTCCCATAGCCTCATAACATGCTATACTATAACTTTACATCACTGATGATATTAAAAATGTTTCTTTGGAGCTTTTCCACAATAAAACTCTAACTGCGAGTGTTAGCTACTATGTGGGTTTCACTAAATATCTCGCCAAAATTTAACATTTGTACCCACAACTATTTGAGAGTACTTGTTCTTTCTTTCTTAGCATGAGACCGACATTCTTAATTCCATTCTAGTGATCTATATCTAGACTGGATTTTTGCCAAAATAACCTGGATACGTGAACTACGTCAGGGTAATCTCATACTTATGCATTTATTAAGCCACCAACAGCCAAAGCTTATGGTACCATATTCGTTTGATCTATTTCATATTTATTCTTGGAACACTAAAGTTTCTAAAACTATTATCTTTTACTATAGGAACAGGCGCAGGTTTACTCGCATACATACTTTATTTCTTTAGAAACTTTTCTTAGCATGTCTATGCGATAGTCCTAATACCCCTTTTCTTCCATCTCGGTGAATTTCTATTCTTATAACGAGAGACATTTCACCGAGAACATTCTTATTAAACCTTGAGGATAAAAACTTCTTCTCATATAGTAGATTTACATCACTACTAGCAGGTAACATGTCATCCACATATACAAGATTAGGAAATAAATTTCTCATTCTATAACTTTGTACAAATGCAACTGTCTTCTCATTCTCTTTAACTAAATTTCTAATTGACTCTTCAACTTTAAATGCCATTGTCTAGAGATTTGCTCTAGTCCATAAGAGATTTCAACAGGTGGCATCCCTTACGTTCTTTTTTTTTCATGACAAAACCTCTGGATTGTGCCATGTAATCATTTTCATACAAATCCCATTGGGGAATGCCGTCTTTACTTTTATCTGATGTAACTCAGATCATGATGTGCCATTAGCACTCATTGTAATCTATTCAATCTCTTCGCGTAAAATCTTTCGTTTCAAGTCGCGTTTTACATCTTTACATATTCCCTTTAGAGTCATATTTGTTTTGTAGATCTATTACAACCTACTGTTTTTGCTCCTTAGGAATTTATTCTAGGTCTCAAAATATTATTGGTGCTCATTGATATCTTTCTATTTTCTTTGGAGTCACATTTGTCTTGTAGACCCATTACAGCCTACCGTTTTGGCTCCATTAGAAATTTCTTCTAAGTCCCAAACATCGTTGGTCATTTTCAATTTTGTTTCATATTCCTTTGCTTCTTGCCATTTGGACGGGTGAACGCCTCTCATGGCTTCTTCAAATGAGGTGGAATTACCTATTTGAATTTCACTAGTATAGACTTTATAGTCATCAGAAATATTTAATTTTCTTATTCTAAGTCTGGGCCCTCAGCTACTAGCATTTCTTGACCTTTATTGCTAAAAGACAATTGATTTTACAAGGTCCTGTGTAACAAGATCCTTATTTACATTATTCATCCTCCTTGCGGAGTTAGGTCTCTTTGTATCATGCTCCTCCAGATTGTCCCATCTTTAACCTTTCTCATTTTGGGTTTAATCTGCTAAAACTCATATGACGCGTTTAGCACCACCTTGATAACTCTGAATTCGTCCAGTATGAATACTAGGCGACTTTGCTATCTTCCTATCAGAACTGTAAAAAGTCCAGGAATTTAGCTATTTCTTTACTTTAGGGGTATCGTTATTATGACCGTCTTACTCCTCCGATGATCATATTCATCTTTTATAGATCAGTCTTGCCTTCAATGCATAGTATGCATCGCATTATCTGAAGTATGGAGAATTATATTTCTTAATTGTCTTTCTTAATTGATCTCACATTTCTCCCCCTCGAAATGTGGTATGAACTTTTCTATCACAATTTCGAAAATCATTCAGAACTCTTATGAATGAGAAAACTTTGATTACTTACTTCATCCACATGATTACATCATGCAAAATAAAATTATTTCTTAATTCGTATGGGAGTACTTTTTTCTCATTTCACTTCAAGAACTCAAAATAGAGTCCTCTTATTATCAGTAATTCTGCAAGTCATGTTTGCATGTCATTCTTATCTTGAGGTTCGTTTGCAACTTTTTTTTTGTCCTTAAACTCATACTAGGCCAACATAAAAGCTACCCTAAACTTCTCTCCCTGTGCGGAATACACTAAAAGCACATGAGTTATCACATCTTTCTCCTGCCATGCAGGATAATTCTCTATAAGGGACATGATTTCAGAATTAGCTCTTCAGGACATAGGAGTCTTTGCATATTCAATCATCAAATTCAGAAATAAATCTGAATACTCTGTAACACACATGTTTAATCCGACGTTGGTCAAATTAAGCAGGCATATTACTTATTACAATTCTTATTATATTGACTGAAATCATACTCTATCTTCTTTTATTGGATCAATATCTCTGAATTCTTTTCTTTCAAGTCATTGTTTAAAAGAGAACATAGTCCCTCACACAATGACTTTCTTACATAACTTGTCCTTAGGCTTTTCATCATCTGAGTCACAAGTACCCAGCTTATTTTCTTTTTGCCTTCAAGGATGAAAGCATGAAATCTTTGCCTTCAAATATTCAACAATAATGAGCATGAAAATAACCCTACATTGGTCTGGTTAAAGACATGCACATTAAACTTTTAAATATTTAAGTTCTATTCTATATCACCGTTGGGCAAAAATAGAACAAAACATTATTCTTATACATTAATTCCACATCATCGTTGGGCAGAAATAAAATTAACATATGGAAACTCAATTATCTTATAACCCTCTTCAAAATTAAATTCTCTCGTTAGTTCGAATTTAATTAGAAGATCATCATCATCATTGCAGCAAAAACATAAAAATACATTACATTTTGCTCGTTTTGAAGCATCTCTTGTTTCTTATCCATTATCTGAAAATTAATCACTTTGATGAAAAATTTATTAGAGATTTAAACTTTAAACATAAAACTCATAGAATTATGATATTGTTATCATCATCGTTGGTCAGAAAATAACAATACCATAATTTAACTTTAAACAAATATCTTTCTACTGAATAACTATAACTGTTCTTCAAATTAAATTCTCTCGTTGGTTCGAATTTAATAAGAAGGTAATAATCTTTAACTTTGCAACAGAAAACGTGAACAAAATGCACTCTTCTATTCAGAAGCACTTCCTTTAACTCATACAGTTGTCATCTACACTAATTCTACATCACCGTTGGGCAGAAATAGAATTAATGCATGACAAAACTCATAAATAACATCATAATATTGTTATTAATCAACGTTGGTCAGAATAATAACAATATTATAATTAATAAAAAACATGTCTATTTTTCAAAATTAAATTCTCCCGGTGGTTCGAATTTAATAATGAAATAACAACTTTAAATATGCAGCAGAATCATGTGAAAACCATACTTAAAATAACATTATCCAGAAGCATCTTAATTATTGTTTGCTCAGGTTTCGACGTTGGTTAAAAAATGAGCAACTTTTAGCATCAAATCTTTAACAAAAGGGACATAAGCTGCTTTTGGAAAATGATAAAACGAATTCTTAAACTTCTTTCATTTTTGCTTGAGGACCAGCATGCTCGCTTGGCCACTCCCCTTGCCGCCCAGGCTGCAACCTGGGCCTGGGCCGGCAAAGTAGAATCCCGCCTGGGCTCATTTCTACCCTGTTCATTCTTGGCCATCAGATCACATCGTGCGGTTCAGCATCATTTTCGCGGGATCAAAAACCCCAGGCGGCGGCCATCCCCCAAACCATAAATCATTTCATCCCTCCCCTCCGCCTTTCACGCTCAGCCACCATGGGAAGAGTGCCGCCCGGAGCAAGTCCGGCTTCCCTGCTTTCTTTCTCTCCCTCCGCTCTTCTCGCGCCACCAGCAAGCTGCCACAAGGGAGCTCGACATACCGTTGCCGTGGAAGAAGCGTTTGGCGGGAGAGGATGGCGCTGCCATGAGGCCCTTCGCTGGTGCATGCGCACGGCTGCGCGCGGCGCCGTCGAATGGCCTTGCGACCGGCGCCCTTTGGTTCGAGTCCGCGTGCGCGCGAGCACAAAACAGCAGCGGCGCAACTCCCTGATCTGGACCGGTGGTGAGCTCGCATAGGAGATCGGCAGCGCCGTCGGGCCTCTTTCTCCCCGCGCGCCGGCGAGGCGACGACAGGTCCTTCCCACGCGTGGCGGTGGTTCCTTTCCCCATCATCGGGTAGGTTAGGGTTTGGGTTTTTGTTTTCGATTCTGTCAACTTTTCTTTCTTCTTTTCTTTGCCCCGATCTAGATCACAACCTAGCAACCTTGGCTTTGATACCATTGTTAGAACTATTGGATCATCTAGGGTGTGGATCAGTGGAGTGTAGCTTCTCCTTTTGATATAGAACACATTGATCTGACCATGAACAAGAGAGAAGAGAAAGGATGAGAGAGGAGAGGTAATACTGACTGTTCCTAGACTTGGCGGAGTTGCGCTTCCCATTGCGAGGTCGGTGAAGTCCGGCGGGGTCGATGGAGATGTAGCAGTGCAGTGGGGGCGCGATCCAGCGGCGATGGTGAAGACCGGTGATGCTTCCCGTCGCCTACAGCACCTCCTCTCGATCGGTCTAGGAAAAGAGGTGGGGCAGTTACAACAGTAGTGAATCTCATGATATGTGCCCTGACCCCACCTCCTATTTATGGCGCTGCGCGACAGGGCCCACCAGCCGTGTCATTGGCCGGGCGTCCCCGATCAGGACGCGGTCAAGGGGTCCGTCTCGACCGTTGGATCAAAACGGATGAGATCAATTCTAACACCATGCTTCTCCACAAATTAATTGTACCCTGAATTATCTGTGGGCCTAAAGCTTCTCTTCAGCCTGATCCTCAATTCCTCTCCTAGTAGCCCATGACTTTGCACTTCCTGAATTATTAGTGGGCCTAATAAAGCTTCTTTTCAGCCTAGTCCGGGCGCTCTGTTTGAAGCGAAATCATTTCTTTTAACGAACGGGCACCATGAGCAGCGAAATGTGTATAGAAATTAGACAAAGGGAGAAAAGGAAGACAAACCTTTTGAGACTACAGACGTACGCAGCTCATTTTTTTTATATATATTTCTCTCTCTATGTATATAGGATAGGAATACAAGAAACACCCGAAAAGACGACATGTCCGTAGCATTCTCACTGCACTACAAAGCAAGACTCAAAAGAGCTGCACCGGCCCGAAAACCCAGCAGGAGGAAGAGGAAGAGGAAGAGGGAGAGGGAGACTCGACGACGACGGTCACAATGATCGTCACTCGTCGCCGAGCAGCAGCGACTTGACGATGACGTCGGCCATCCCCTCGGCCATGGGGAAGAGGTGTCCGGCCGTGGGCAGCTCGTGGTAGCGCACCCACGGCAGGCTCCGGGCGATGTACCTCGACAGCCCCACGGGCACGATGAGGTCCTCGGCGCCGTGCCACAGGTGCACCTTGCCCTCGCCGCCCGGGAACGGGTCCTGCAGCTCCAGCGGGCTCCAGCTCCACTTGCCGAAGCCGACCATCATGTCGCGGTGCAGGCTCTCGTGCTCCCCCTGCTGCCGCGCCTGGTACTGCAAGTCACACAATGCAAGGTGATCGAGCAACATCCCAATAATAAAACAAAACGCATGCAGATGCAAGGGATCGGATCAGAGGGCTAGCTTACGGCATGGGTTCTGTAGGCGAGGCTGGGGATGAGTGCCATGTCCGCCCGGGACATGATGGCCGGGTTGAAGGCGATGACGCTGGACGCCGGGAACAGCTTCTGGGTGTTCCACCAGTAGGTGAGCCAGGGCGCGTGGTGCGCCACGCGCACGGCCCACTTGTCCTGCGCCACCTGCACGTTCCAGGCGTCCAGGGTCACGTTCGCGGGGAACCCGGACCACCAGAAGTTGCCCACAGGGCCCAGGATGGCTACGCCCGAAAGCCTGCAAGTTTACGAAATGCATCCAGCACCATTAGCTATTTTAGCTTAGATTGCCTTCAAAATCCAGACCAGAAGTGTGTACCTGTGCGGGATGTACTTGAGGCAGCTCCACATGATCTCGCCGCCCATGGAGAAGCCGGTGAGGTAGAACCTGGGGCCGAGCTCCAGGGCGTCGGCGAGCTGCTCGATGTCCAAGGCGACGCTCTTCTCGGTCCGACCCGGGTGCGGGTCGCTCTCCCCGTACCCGGGGCGGTCGAAGGAGAGCAGGTAGATGCCCAGCTCCTGGGCCAGCTCCGGCGACACACGGAGCGCGTCGTACCTGCAGGAGTCGAACCCGTGCATGAAGATGATCTTGTACTTCGCCTCCTCCCTGGGCACGCCCGATTCGTGGTAGGCGAGGTGCCGCCCGTCCTTGAGCCTGATCCTCGGCGACGTCACCGGAGGGCCGCCCGGCGTTCCGGGGATCTTGGGAGGCGGCGCCTGGAGCTGCCGGTACACCAGCGCCAGCAAGAAGACGAACGCCAGGCGCGGGAGCCTCTTCATGATGCCTGTCAACGACAGAGCGGTGCAGAGCGAGTCAACCACCGTCGGCCCTGTTGGCTTGTCTACATTTTAGCGAAGGTACAATATTTTTTTCTCACATCAAATCAGCCAACAGTACTTTTCAGCAAAGCGAACGGGCCGATGTCGACAAGTGCACATGGAGCGCTACCACTGCCACGTGGCAGCAAATTCAACACGTAAGTGTCGTCGTACTGTATGTATAGAGGAATAACAATTCTCTCTGTCTGCTGGAGCAACCAACTGGTGTGGAAATTGGAATGCCTTTTAGCTACCAGATTCGTTCGAGTGTGCTAGAGCCGCCTGTATACGGCTCTGTTTTCAACTGGTTGACCGCACACTTTGGAAGTAGCGCATGCATGCGACGAAAACTGTGTGTTTTGGATCAAACTTCGTGTCGTGTTTTTTGACGCCCCAATGGGCCTATAGTCTAACATATCCGATTGCAACGCAGAGTGTCGCCGTCTCGCCGACGGCTAGTATGTCCTACTCCTATGGTCGTCTCTTCGCCGGCCCAAAAGGTCCGCACCAGGGCGGCTGAAAGCAACAGGTTGCTCAGATAGATTGCAAAAAACGGAGACGAACCGAACGCTACGCTACTGGCCCGGAGTCAAGTGTCCCTTTCGGGATCTCCAAGGCTCAACTCAAATCAGAAGGCTCATCGGTCGCGCAGTGCAAAAAGTCCAAATCCATAACGACGCGAATGGGCGATGCCTCTACGTTTTGCCGAGCTTTTGGAGTAAGGACACACGCATGGATATCGAGGACACTGGACACCACCCCGGCCCTGAATATGAATCCATAATCCATTACATGCATGGGCGCAAAAAACAAAAGAACAGCACGCTAATGTTTTGACTTTTCAGTATACGCTGTTGTTCCTTAAGGCACATGGTTGACTGTTAGAACGCTAAACTTTCATGACTTATGCTGGTTTGAAGTTTGAACGCTAACTTTTCAGTAGGTTTGAAGGTTGGCATATACTCCCTCGATTCCAAACTTTACGATGTTTTGACATTTCTAAATACATGTCTTTTATCATGTATATATACATAGTGTCATAGAAAAAACTACGTATTTAGAAGAGTCAAAACATCTTATTATTTGGAATTGAGGAGTAGAAGACATTTAGAAGGGCATCTGAAAATTGTCTTTGATAGGGCAAGAGCGCTAGTTATTTTTTGAAAACTCAAGCGCGCTAGTTATCTCTAGTCCTAATTAAAGGATAGAAGGATTAGGTTAATATAGCAACAAATATGAGCTAGCGTACTCCTAGTAAACAACAAGGTCTCATGACGTGTGTATCAGACAGCCACAATGGCAAACGAAATTTAAAATACCGGCTGCCGGCTTGACCAGTTGCAGCCATGCACATGTACTAGGCCTAATATATTGGCGGTCAACTCCCATCCTAACACGTACTGGAATGTGGCCACGGCATATGGATCGTCATTATACCACGTAATCCAACTATATAGAAACTAAGGCCCGGTTTGATTTGAGTAGGTTAAAGTTTAACTCACATCACATCAATGTTCCCTCAAATGTATGGAGTACCAAATGTAGACTAATTGCATACATGTCGGCACAGATTAGGAGTAATTTACGAGATAAATCTATTAAGCCTAATTAGTCCAAGATTGGGAACTTTTTGTCAAATAAGACGAAAGTGTTACAGTGTTTGTTAAACTTTAACTCCTCCAACCAAACACCCCCTAAAGTCCTTTGCTCTAGACGAACTAAAGATAATCTGTTGCAGAAATAACAATCCTTTGCTGGAGTAAGGAACTGGTGCAGAGGTTTTTCTAACTTCCAGATTCGCATCTGTACGTAAATGAATATGCTAAAAGGTAGGAGGAGGAGTACGTATTATATGGTAGACAAATAATAGAGTAGTAGGAAACAATGGAACGGTCAGATACTCGGTATCTGACTGTTTGGCGCTTGAATTTGGAAAGGCACCCGCAAGTACTAGTAGTAATAACTAGGAAAATCGCGTGTTGCACTCGTCTCCGACGCAACTTGAAATGCTGAGAGCAGCGCAGTTGTAGCGGGCCGCCACAACCAGCGCCTTTAGCACAACCAGACACCCCCGGCCGTTTTCTCGTTTTTTCGCCATCTATTCTTCACTGCGAGAGAAGGACCGAAACCTTGCCACACCACACGGAAACGAGCAACGTGGAGCAGACTCGGAGTGCCCGACGCTGTCCAGTACTAGTGACAAGGACGTCGTCCATCGACCACATGCATGGCTGGATGAAAAAAAAAGAAAAAAGTCACATGGGCACTTTGGGGCCAGCAAACATTGGGTTTAACGCCCACGTGGGTAAGGAGAAACCAAGAATTACGGGATGAACATGGGGCTTGACGCCCACCGCGCCGGCGTTACATGCGGACAGGACAAGGATCTCTAGGCAGGCCCGGAGGACGGAGGTGGAGCCTGCCTGGTCGTCGTAACAGCTAATAAGCTTTACACAGAGTCCGGAGCAGGAGACGAGGAGAGAGACCCGTGAGGCCGTGACTGGAACGATGAGCACCCAAACAAGCTTTACACAAGGAAAGGAAAATAAGAAAAGAGATGGTGTCAACCGGTCGTCGTAACAGCTAATAACATGATTCGGGCGCGGCAGAGCTTGACATGCTGATCAAACGACCCCTCTCTCGCTCGCTATTACGGTTGGTTATGTTACTCGATCATCACACAGCCCTAGCCATTGAGATATCATGCAAGGCATGCATGGGTTCGACATGATTTTACTCTTGGCGACAAATCCTCTCTCTCTTTTATGGCGCTGTGTTTAATTTTATTTGTTATTACCGACGAGAGAAGATCTCCAAACAGACACAGACAGAGCACTGCATGGGAGAAGGGAGAGAGGCGTACGCGTACCGGAGTCGGACGACTTGGTTGGCGTCGCCTTGCCGCCGTTGCCGCCGGCGGACGGCTTCTTGACCGAGTCAGCAGCCGCCATGGTCGGACGAGACGGTGCCGCGGAGGAGGGGAGGAGGGAGAGGCCGGGGCAGGGGCCAGGGCAGCAGCAAGATCGGCCTCGAGTGCCTTGAGCGGTGGGACGGTTAGATCGGACGGATGGGCAGGGAGGCGACACAGCCAGGGGCCGTTTTATAGCGACTAGATAGAGAAGCCGCCCCCGCAACGATGTCACGCTCGCCTCTTGTGTTGTGCCTGGTTTACGACTAGCGTAGGGGCAGGGCAGGAGAAGGCAGGCCACGGACACCACGCGACCTTGTGACCATACCGAGTCCCGATCCCGGTCGTCCCGTCGGCGGACCGGTGCCTGCGCGTCGTGGCAGCAGGCGCAGGGAAGGGAAGGGCGGAAGGCCAAGTCCAGCCGTCCAGGGCTCCAGGCAAAAAAGAGGGCCCGAAACGCACGCCCGGCGCCGGCTCGTGCCCGGCGGCTACGGAATTTCGGATTCCAGGGAGGCAGCCGGCGGGCCCCTGCGACCCTGCGCCCCGCCCCGCGCGTCGAGCTTGTGTTGTGTGCAGACTGGAAACCCGACGTTCCTGCGCAATAAATCTATAACTAAGTTATATTCAACGAGTATAAAATTTTTACTATAATTCAAACATATAACAATTAGCCCACTATAAAAATTTCACCTAAATTATACCGTAGAAACTGCAGCTATAAATTTATTATAAAAAAGCATAGATCTAAAGTTAAAGTAAAAAATTGCACTAAAACATACCATATTATATATTCACCGTGTACATCTACTCATGTGGAGTTCAACAAAATTGGATTTTCTATTTTATGATTTTCTGTGATTTACTGTGATTTTTTAAAGATTCAGCTGAAATAAATAAAAAAGAAAAAGACAAAACCGTCTTTATAAACCGCTCATAACCCGTCAGGGATGTAAAATGAACGTTGTTAAAAGTTCAGTGAGGTGTTTTACCCGGTTTTAGAGTTTAGAGAGAAAAAACAGACTTTCGCAAAAATTAAGGGAGATAATGTGGACTTTTTCCTCGATAGTATGCCTGACATTGTGCTGTGTAAGTTCTATACTAAACCATTCAATCTGTTACTCATGAAATCCTCCAACTTCATTGTTGATTATCCATGCACAATTACATGGGATATCTGCCAATTTCTGCAGCTCGCTCATCATGTCTTCAACCGGCCACCATTCAGAGATATCAAGTTTTCAGAGTCACTGGCTAATGCACATGCTTACCCCAGTTGCTATTTGGAAGATTTGAAAGCTAAAAAAAACACATAGAAGTATATGTTTTCAGCTGTATAGGTTCTTGGCTCAATTTGCAAGAGCTGTGGATGAGGTGTCCTCTGGCTAGTCAAACACATGGAGCAACACATGCTACAGCTCGGGAGACTGACGGACGTAGAACTTTCTATGGGACTTGATGATTGTAGCCCTTCTTTGTAATTTGAGGGTTTGTATGGTCAATTTACATGGTTTGCGGGGATCAAGTGCTGGGGTGTCCTCTTCCCGGTCAAGAACTTGGAGCAGAGCAACACATGCTAGTTCTCCGATTGTAATATCCACAAATGTATTTCCGATAATATAAATGAGAAACTTAAATGGATATAATCTTCTGGAACATATAATCATCTGGATGTTCCCCTGTGTCCAACACGTGCTCATATTTTAATATATTGTTGTTTTCAAAGGGCCTCATATTTTCCATATCTTGTTTTTCAAAGTAAAACACGTGCTTATATTTTATTACCTCATTTGGTGGTCGTTAGTGATCGTGTCTCGGTGATCCGTGCGACCGTCTCGGCGGTCTGTGCAATCAAGCAAATCATCACGAACAAGTAATAAGTAGATGCCATTTACATGATAATCAAAGAAAATATCGGTTAAAAAAGATACATGTCTTGTCTGCGCCGCATCTTCTTCTATGACTATTGGTGATCGCGTCGTCCCCGAACACCGGCGGCCGTGTCGTCATTCTGACACGGTACTTTTACGGAGGAAGACACCGAAGCCTGTGTACTCATCACCAGCGATGCAAATGAATCGTATCACCGGTACATTTGTTTTTTTATATTTCTATTCGGATTAGAATTTAAATACAGATAGTGTCAGCTACGTCGTGTAGGATACGATTAGATATTGACATCATAAATATACGATTTGAATACTCAAATACGGATATAGTATCGAACATTGAATATCCGGACTCAGATACGGATAGATGAACTTGTCTAAACGGATTTGACCTCGAATACTGTCATAAGATATGCATACCATTTTGCACCCCTACTCAGCACGGCAGTGGCGACGATGGTAGCGGCTGGTGGTCTGGTGTGTATCTCCTGCCATGATGGGCATTGGCGGCTATGTCCTAGTCGCTCTTCCATGGGCTCTTAGGATTGAAGCGTTTGTGCGACGGCATGAGCTAGCACGTTCCTGATTTTACGAGAAGAAAACTACTCGATGCTGATATGGGCTAGCCGAGTTGCAGGTGCTTGCAGCCAAGCCGAGCAAGGGAGCCGAAGAGTTCGGAAAAGGAGCCGCGGGGGAGCTGCGCTTTGCCTGGACGCTTCGGAACACGTGGCTTGCATTCACACTGGGCCTGTACGGAGACGCCGTGGAGTCAGCCAGCATCAAATTTTCTTCCTCCAATATTCCGTAAGAGAAGGCCAATAATATAGCCAAATACTATAAGAACTAAATCATACGATAGTTGTCTCATATTTGTCTATAAATTTTTTTTATTATTGTGTGATACAATGTCTTACTTTCTCTTTCCTAGTCCTTCTCACGTACACTATTGTTTAGATCCATAGATGTCTATGCTTCCGTGTCAAGCTTGGTGCTTAATAGGAGGCAAACTCTCTCTTCTCTTTTCTCCTCCACGTCAGCAAAATGCTAAGGGCACGTACAACGGCTGTGCTGGCCGTCGTCTCCGGGTGGTAATTTTGCAAAATTCCCCTCGGTCTGCTACTGTAAATGAAGAGAGAGAGTGGAGCCGTCGCGTCGTGAGACGACAGCGAGCGCTCGTGCTCCGAGACGGACTCGACGGTTGCCTTCGCGTTGTATGGAGCCGTCGTCTTCGCCTGACACCGCGGGGATCAAGCTACGCGCGCGAGAGGTGAAACAATCGCGCCAAAAATCGAAGTCGTCTTCTTCGTCGTTTCGTCCTGACCGGCGCGAGCTTACGACAACCTTTAAGCCAGAGCTCGAGCTAGGACTGGGAAGGCCGAGGGGGAGGGTCGGAATGCCGGCTAGTGCTGCTGCTCGCCACTACCGGCCGCCGCTGGGCGCTGGTTGTGCAGCCGCGCAAGGGTGCAGGACCGAGGGGGAGAGCCAGAGGAGGGCCGAGGGGGAGGCTGCCGTGCTGCTGCGTGCCTGCGCCGCCGCTTGTCCTTCCACGGAACCCAGCAGATGTGGGCGAGAGACGAGAGACAGAGAGAACCGAGGGATGGGGTTTCTGCTCTGCCTTCCTGGGCTGCTACTGCTAGCTTCTATTGGGCTTACGGACAATGTAACAACTGCATATGCTGTAAGTCAAAAAAAAAAAACTGCATATGCTGTACCATTATACATACTCCTATATATATTTTCTCTTCCACCAAAATATATATATTTTTTCTCAAAAAAAATATACATATATTTATTTTTGTTACTAAAACGTAAACGTAAAATGTTTGTTACTAAAACATGAGTATATATATATGATTTACTTTGAAGGATTTATTTTGCATCAATTAGCAACATAATGGTATATGGAAATGATATGCATGATTGATCATGGCTACCATGCAAACATTAAATGATTTGTAGACAGCCAAATAGACAACAACTATCTGTGGGTTGTACGAGCTGTCTGTTTAGCTGTCTGTATCGTGAATTTCAAGAACTTACAGACAGCAGCTGTCTCTCTGTTGTACATGCCCTAACTAGCTTGGCTATAAGCCAATTACTGTACTTGCTCTGAGATTTTCTGACTCGGCCAAGGATCGAAGAGCGAGGGCCCATCCCCCGCAAAGTTCTGCGCCAGCACGACCTAGGGAATTATTATTATTGTTTTATTAAGCTATAATAAATTTTGTTCAAATACTACCTCAATTCAAAAAGAAAAGTAATTCTTCGATCCTCAAACGGTAACGTTTGGTTGAGGGCGTCTGGACGAACAGATGGACCGACCCCGCGCACGTAACGCCCAAGAAAAATAGAGGGGGCGTGCAGTTACAGTCAGGCGGGCCCGCACCCGTCCTTTCTGGTTTCAGTGGGGCAACGCATGGGTGCATGTCGTTCAGGGTGCAATTCGGGGTGCATGTCACGCGTGGGGAACCGTGCATGCGCGTGACCACGGAGAGAGAGGCTCACTGCTACATTCGCTGCTGGCGGGACCAGCCAGCCAGGACCCTAGCCGCACGCGCCGAGGGCCGCATGCCTCCCTGTCGCCCCTGCCCTCTATTGCCTAGCGCCTAGCCTGCTACGGCTTGTCGTCCTGCTCTTCTCTCTCTGCGTTGTCTGCGCCTAGGCCAAGCTGCCCTTGCCGCATGCTACCTGCAGCGTTGCTGCTTGGCCGACTAGATTAGCTAGCTGCAAGGTCGGCCCGGCTGCTTGCCTGTTTGTGAGAGGAGCGCTGGCCCACATCTTGCATGCACCGTTTGCTGCTTCCGTGACGGTTGACCGTTGGTAGCTGAGTGTTGCCCCAAATTGTTCTGCCACTCCATGGCATCGAGCTCCGTATGTTTGATGCGTTTCAGATATATGTTTCATCTGGATGTTGCATATGTTGCATTGGCTATACACGTATTTTGCAAGTGTATATTTCAAATATTTTATCTGTTTCAGACGTATGTTGCAAGTGTTTTATCTGTATGTTTATATGTTACAATGGCTATACACCTATGTTGCAAGTGTATGTTTTAAATGTTTCAAACGTATGTTGCATATATTTTATGTGGATGTTGCATATGTTGCAGTGGCTATACACATATGTTGTAAGCGTATGTTTCAAATGTTTCACCTCTTTCAAACGTATATTGCAGCAAGTGTTTTTATTAGTAGGCGCAATATGTTTCATGCGTTTTAGATGTATGTTTCATCTGAATATTGCATGAACGTAGATCTAGTCCCCATCGGCATGCACGTCCATGGGCATGCAACACAGAAACGAAGCGAGAGGACAGAATGGATCGAAACGCGCAGCAGTAAGCACAGGCTTGCGTGTGCACGTGCAGCACCATGTGGGGGCGAGCGCCGTGCGGGCAGCCGAACAGTTGCAGCCGCATGCGGGACAAGCGAGGCAGGCAACGACAGGTGCAGCGTGACTCATCAGGCATGCGGGGTGGGCGAAACATGCGGAGTAGACGCGGGCGTCCAAATGGGGCTAGCGTCAGCCATGCTCATCCTCAAACCAAACATCTGTTTTCTTAAGTTACATTGCATACTATCTAGGTGTGAAATATGTAAGCTAAAAATCATACTATAACTATTGCAACTATATATATACATGACAAGACTCGCGACCTGTTATTGCTTCCTCCCGTTATATAATAATATTTAACCATAGCCTTAGCAAAGTACCTGCCACAATATTTGTCCATGATAATTTAATACTATAAAGACTAAAAAAATGATTCCAAAGAAGAGAAGTAGTCTTTGTCATAATATTTACGTATAAGGTTCAGTCTAGAAAATCGTTGTCCACCGCGATGCACGGGCATATCTTCTTATACAACTAAAAAATTACTATCGTCATCGTCACGTGCTAATCAATCCCCTCGCTCCCTTCGACACCGTGTCGGACACCCATATCGCCCCGCTCCTCCGGAGTCCTGCTGAGTCCGCATCGCGGCTCCGTCTCCTCGCTCTCCCTCCACCGGTCACAACAAAACGATGTAGAATCCATGTCGGGGAGATCGACAAATAGAAAAAGAAGCAGAGAGCCTGTTCACGTGGCTTATAATTCGTCTTTTTCAACTTACTGTTTAGTCGGAACAGTATTTTTCTCTCCCAATAAATTAGCTAACACTGTTTTTCAACCGGCTTATCGTCCCAACGGAGCGGGACCAGAGTCCCCGTCGGGCGCCGCGCTGGCCACGCGCATCGCGCGGGGCGACTCTCCTCCCGCCGCTGTGCCTGTGCATCCGCGGGAGGCTCGCCGTGGACGTGCTCAAGTGCGACCTCCGCATGCGCATCCGCGCCAGGGGGTGCTGGACGACCAGCTCCTTTGCTTCGAGCTCGTGATGCTCATCGCCGTCGTTGGTGCCTTCGAGCTCTCCTTCAGCGACCTCCTCCACTCGCCCGCGGCCTCCGTTCGCCCGCTTCGTGCTGCTGCAAATAGAGAGAGGAGGTCGCAAATAGAGAGAGAAGGTCGCAATAGACTCACGACCAGTTATTGCTTCCTCCCGTTATAGAATATTTAATCATAGCCATAGCAAAGTACGTGCCACAATATTTGTCCATGATAATTTTTTTGAGAGCGTGGAGCTGGGTAGGGTGTTCTCCATGGTAACAGAAGTAGCCTTGTCACAATATTTATGTCTCGCTATATATTGTAGAGAGATACTCCTCTATTTGGTTTATTTATCCTTTATTAAATTATCAATTAAATGCTTTCAAAGAATAGTAGTAGTACTCAATAGAGGGACTACCTTTTCCGAAATAAAAAGCAGAAGGAACAACAACTGAGACACAAGGGCAGCGTGAACATAATTGATATACAGTATGCTTTGTCAATATGGCGATTTTGACAAGCCCAGAACACGATAAAAATAGAGCAACAAAGAATTTCAAAACCTTAACGCAAGCACAAGCGAAGTGAAGTTAAAAGGACAGCAGCACGATAGTTCAGCTCTCACGCATGATCCGTGAAATCTTAGAGTTGACCCGGAAAATGATATGCCAAAAATCAGAAAGATTTACACTGTTAATTTAATAGATTCTCACCATGATAATAATAAACATTATTAGACCTATAATCTCTTTTAAAAAAATTACCCACCTACACCATTATGAAAAGTAAAATAAAGTAACTTCATGACTTTGTATTTAATTACGTATGCAATTATAAAAAAATCTAAAGTAAAGCTCCTAAATGTACATCTAACTTTATTATGCCATTATAATAGATAATATAAATGACATGTATATTACCATTTCTATCATTATTAAAAATAAATTAAATTAAAATATTTCATTAAGTCTATATCTAAACTACCGACGTGTACTGTTATGAAAATATTTAAATAACCATAAATTACTTATATATGTTCACAAGTACCTATTTCTACTACTATTAATATTAAAAAGTAACTTAAAATTAAAATACATGTTGTTACATCAATAGGTCAAGTATACATGGAGCACGAGAATTATCTACATTTATGTTTTAGTGCAAAATTCCCACAAACGACTCATATACTAATGTATTAAAGCTATTTGAAATTATTAATATTCATGACTATATATTATGTAAACTTTCACTTTATAATTTATATGTTTTAACTAAAGCACTATGACATATAAATGTAACCTTAAGCACTCTCTTTTCTATAGAAAATACTACTACGTATAAATTATTGATAAGAAAATCAGACATCTTAATCCGTAGAAGAGGTAACTATGACGGTAGTTATGACCTCCTTGTCTTTAAGATTCCTTTGAAGTAAACTACTATGATTATTAGAATTAAAATATCTGGACCCCCTAAACCTCACTTCAAACTCTACCATGTATCTTGAGCGTCATGATGTACGATTTAACGACCATTTATGTCATCATAGTAATTAAAAATATAGTTTACTATATAAAATCCTTATTTTGAAAAAAAGTTATAAAATAAGAACTTTAAATAAAATATATAACAATAATAAAAGTTTTAATTTAATTAGATATTATAAATTATAGCAACTAATAAAATCAAAATTTGAAAACCAAAATACAGATTTATGGCTCCATGAGACATGGACTGCAATGTATAGAGAAGACATACGGAGGTGTAGGGAGAAAAACTATAGATATAAATCAAGAAATGCTATAAGATAATTGATACCTTTATGATAATAAAGTATTCATATGTACATATTGTGTTAGAAAATGAACAAAGAAAGATAGCACAAAGAAAAGTGATGTTTACCCGTCGCCAGTGTGCATTAAACACAAATGTCTAATTCTTATGTTTCTTAAGATTCTAACCATGCACAAGCATATGTTTTAATGGGCTAGTTTATTTTATAAAAGAATGAAAATATTTATTTTGTGAACCACAATATACTTATAGACACGAACGCTCACATATATACATGCACAATTACCTATATGAATGCACGCACGTAAACCCTACCTATATGATCACCTTTGATTACCAAATCTCAAGATTGATGAAATCACCACACGTGCTCTGTTGTCAAAAGGTACGTTGCTACCGCTGAAAGAATAGTACCATTAAATCTTTGAATAAATTTAGAAAAATAGGAGCACCCGTATCAAGTTAAGAACGTACGTATAAAACCTGGTGACCAAGTTCTAAAATAAGAAAGCTAACCAGCTGAATTGCTCTCAGTTTGCATAGAGATGCGAAAGTAGGTGAAATGGAATGGAGAAAATGGATGCTTCATGGGAAACTAGTTATGCTCTACAAACAACAACAACATAGCCTTTTGTCCCAAGCAAGTTAGGGTAGGTTAGAGATGAAACCCAAACCCAAACTACTTACGCTCTAGCCTTGTGTATACATTATACTAGTTGGGGGCTCACCACATCTTGATATCATCGACCTCAGATCTCAGAGCGAAGATTCTTCCGTTTCTGTTGAAATATCCGATCCAGTCCTTGTTTGTGACGACACATTCAATACTTTGGAAGGTATTTCCCTTTCATCTATGATATTTAGTCAACCGTGTAATAAACAGATGTGCCTCGTTTTATTGGGGAAGTAGTTCAACGCTCCAATTCCACCGTTGGTGTGTATGATTGAGATTCTGTTCTGTGAAGAAATTAATAGTAACAAGAATAGTAAGGCAGCTTATTGGAAATATCATGTGGCCATCGTAGTGACGGGTGGTTTGATGGATGCTACACAATTTTGTGATCAATGTATGGGAAAACTACCTGGTAGTAAAATATAAACAAAAAGTCAAAAACAAACGTAAGTCTCCATCTTGTGTGACAGCATGCTCCATGAGTAGGAAGGAAGTCAGAAAATAGTAAATTAACACAAGTGGGGCGGAGGTTCAGGTTACATATCTATATTACACCTAAAAAGATTCTAAAGTCACTGTCTATCCGGTGATACCAAATCTTCATCCCTGCTCATGTGTCCACGTCCGATACGAATCATACTCCTCTCGGCGCTCACACGTCCGTGTTCTACCCAGTTTAGGTATGAAGACAGGATCCACATGCGATACAAAGTACTCAGAGCTCACGTGTCCGTGTCCGGTTATTGAAGTTCAATTCAAAGAATTATGATCCAATGCAACGCACGGACATATATCTAGTATATGAAAAAAAGGAGCGAACACCCCTAGATGCGGTTCACATCTAGAACATTTTTTCTTTCAGTTCGCAAGCAAACATATTCGCAGCAACGACGACAGGCCCTACTCGCTTCATGGGGAATGACTCCAGGAATAATTCCTGGCCGGATTTGTTACTAAAATTTATATAAACTTTGCACGGTCGGAATGGTTCCACGGCCGGATTCGCTCTAACCGAACGGAACCAAAAATGAACTTCATTCCCCCTGTACTGGAGCTGTAAAGCGTTATCTTACATCAAATGTGTTAAGCTAAAAATTGATAGGATATTAGATGCGATTCTATTTTACCATGAAACAACTTCAAATTTGCTTGGTACTAAACATGTCCCAAGCCTTCCACATGCACATCCCAGAAAGCGGTCACCTATGGTTGATTTGGTAGGGATAAACGAAAGGAGGTAGTGGGGACGAGGTTCCCGATCTTCCGTCAGGTTCAAGATAACTATCGATTTGGTAGAGAGCGACACACCGATCTGGTTTCAGATTATAAAGACCTAAACCCTACAACCTTAGCACCACGTGTTCTCTGGTTATCAACCGTGTCAATCTGGTTGATTTGGTGGAGAGCGACACACCGATCCAGCTTCAGATCATAAAGACCCAAACCTTGCAACCTTAGCACCACGTCTCCACTGGTTATCAACCGTGTCACAATTCGGTTGACCTCGCCAAGAAGGCTAATTCCTGTTGTGAATCGAAGAACACAAGCTAGAACAAGATTAAATGCAACTCAAGTAAAGTGACAATTTGCAGATGTATGATTATGATCTCAACGTGGGGTTTCACAAACCGATAACATCGATTGTTCAAAGACAGATAAATCTAAAGCAAAACCCAAAACCTAATGATGGTGGCGACAACTGAATATAAGGTCTAAGGGTCGTCACTCCCCCTGGATGCCCCCCTAACAGGCTTAAAGACGATACACGGCCCAACGGACCAAAGACGGTGACGCAGGACGCTGACTTGTTTCGACGATTCCTGTTGCTTCTTGTGGAATTTGGACCTCAAACCAAAGTCATTGGTTAGATTATAAAATTAGCTTTCCATATATATATGTGGATCGTCGAAAATAGAGTCCGGATGCATCCTGGGCGCCCGTTTTATTGCAGATTGGTCTTGAAGGACGAGGCAGACTCGAAGTCGAGTTGGACTGGACCTCCGGCTTGGTTTGGATGCCCTTGCTGGCCTTCTAAGGAGGTGGCCAAGGAAGAGGACATCTAAGGGCTTTCTTAGCATGTTATCCATCTCCTTTGGTCGTGCTCCAACTTAGGCCTGGGTCCCAAGGGTGAATATCAGGCCCACGACAACACAACTTTCGATATAAACAATGGCAACTTGTCGTGATGATTTGGAGGCCTTACCAACTTGATCTTGGGGGTGAAACCAAATCCATTTGAAAGCTTATCAAATAAGCTTTCTCAAACTCACTTCGGATGAAAGAGTTATGGCCTTTCTATTGAAGTACTGTCGGGTTGCTGACGAACTGAAAGTTTAACTTTGATGAACTTGCACTTTGAGATTGGTCTTGGTCATAGCATATCCATTCTCTATCATCGTCAATATTGTTCCTAAGCATTTATAATACCAATATTAGGTAGCAACCAATTCTTAGTTTTATCATTATTCAAACATAGGAACGAGCTCATCTTATAATCAAAGGTCATATATATCCGAAGGTGTCATGTCCTCATCAGGAGGAAATGAGAGGTTAGAAGTACTCTGTTTGTCCCAAAATACTTATGTTTTAGGGTTTTAAGATATTAGTGTTCACTAAAAATTACCCATATATCCATATTTATTAAATATGATCCATAATAATTAACAAATAAGCTGATAATTAACATAATGCATGGAGACACGCATGTCGCAATCTCAAGCTGATACATATACAACCTAGTCTCATCCAAGAGCTAAAACATTAAGTTTTCTAGAACAAATTTTGAATCATATTTCTTTTTTTTGTGATCAATTTTGAATCCTATTTCTTGGATTGAGGAAATAGTAGTTAGAAACATTTTGTTTGTTTTGTGGGAGTGGAAATTTAGGTAGGAAGAAAAATGGGAGTTAGCTCCTACAAATCACTTCCTAGGGGAGGTGATAATTCAGTGGAATAACCATGTACATGGTCCAGGTTTCTTGTGTTATAGCTAATTTGCGACCGAACCCACATGTCTAGTATATGGGTTGGTTTCTAGTGGTTTCTAACAGTTCAAGAGTAGGTGGTTTTAACCGGTTCCACAAGTTTCATAATGCCACTAGCCTAGAGGCTTCGTCTACATTGGCTAACCTATGTGTTGTGTGTCGGTTTGTGATTTGGATTGCACATGGCATCGTTGACACATGCATAGAGCCTGGTCATTGCGGCGGCAGCGGCGATGCCAGTGATGGAGAAGTACAACTATATTGTCTTGGGTGGTAGCATGACAGAGTGCCTGCTTGTGAACCTTGCGGTTCCCTGTGGCATGGAGGTGCATCCTCCTACTTTAGCACCTGTGTGATATTGTTACACCCCAGGTGCCATAATAGCCCAGGATGTCACTAATGTCTCTTCCCACGTGCTAGAGCATGAAAACTTAGGATCAAACACACATCAGCAATGTAAACACGGAAGCAACAACGAGAACAAAGCTATGATTAAGATACATTCCAACACAAACGTTATTATTGTCCACGAATGATCACCAAGCTAGTTAAATCTAAATTTACTAAAACCAGACAGAACGATCATTATTATCTCTAAATGTAAGTAAAATAGTAAAGATGTATCGCTACTCCCATCCCTTTAAGCAAGCATCCAAATCAAGTACCTAGAAAGATAAAGGGTTGGGAATAAATCTCAGCAAGCAAAATGACTGATCATGTAATTCAAACTACAAGTTAATTAGGCATCGATTTAAACGTGGAAGATATGACAACATATAAGATATTTATAATTCATAGTCAAATTATTTATCCAATAAGTAAACAACATCATGATATTTCAATAAATAGATCACCTCTTCAAATAGAAAAACTCCTCATATCCACAACTTCAATGCAAGTAAACCTCACAGTGCAGATGTGATGCATATGCATGTCCACTGCCTCCATACCCAACAAGGTATGAAGCTGCATCGTACCCCTCGTCGGGCAACGTACGATGCTGTACCGGTACGGTCACAGCTAGCAAGTGGTGACATCCACGAATGCTATGCAATGCAATATGATGCAATGACATGATTCAACCACATAAATACTTACCACATATGCCACATACATCCACCATTATAAATCATAACACTTACCTCATGATGATAGATAAATAGCAAAATATTCAACAATGAAGATCATATATAAGTTACTTTATAAAGGGACAAGCGAATTCATTCTTATATATTATCTTGATTTGGTTAATGTTATGGCAAAATGCAGGTAGATTAAATAACATGTCAAGCTGTAGTAAACCATCACTATGTTTATTTGCTGTTGGTATTTATTAATGTGTCACTTGTTCTAACTACTTAGCCACCTATTATAAACCTATACCCCCTACCTTAACTAGGTTGTCATCCCTAGTATAGATGCAAAAGATATGTATGAATACTACCTAGCATTACTAGTAGAATAATACTAAGCAGTTAATATTAATGCAAGTGACTAGAATGAATGTATATCTAAGAATATCAAGTATCTACAAGCGCACAAATAATTATACCATTGTAGCTTTTACCCAAAAGTATTCTAGAGTATCGTATTTATCCATAGGGAAGCAATATTAAAGAAGTTGATAGTTCACAATCATGTATCTACTAATTAATATACTAACTAGACCTAGATAGGGGTGAGTGATAAGTGATAGGAGTTATGCATAATGACACACACATTAGAGAATCCTATGATAAATGAGTAGCATAGCTAAGTTGAGAGGACAATAGGAGAGTTGAAGATTCATATATTCTTCTCTACTACTTTGGTTCTATGATAACTGAAGCATAGGTAAATATAGCAATCACATAATAATACTTTGGAGCAGCAGTACCTTTCCGACTCACGAGGGGGGTGAGAAAGCGTAGTTGGGGGAAGGCTGCCAAAAAGTTCTATGAAACACCAACCCTAACGTGGTGGATTATAATAATATACAGAGCTGTCACCTCTGTAGCTACCACAACTAACCAGAGGATTAGGCGCAATCTCAGGTAACCTCTAATCTAGACACCATGTCTACACTATTAATTACTACTCTAACAACTATAGATAACTAGAGCACTCAATACGAGCGGAGATTCCATGCCAAGGTATAATAACTATACTAACCAATCACATGAAATGCATAAAAGTAGATAGAGAAGATAAATATATTAAAGCATAAGTCTTGCAAAGGTAAGATACACAGACATACCAGACCCCCGAAGAATTCTCCAAAACCTGAGCGTAGCTCGACTCTCCCTAACTCTCACCTAGAACTAATCTACTACATTGGAGAGAGCAGTAGATGCATTAAGGGACCCCTCTCAATCCAAGCCCTATCTAGAGAATATGAATTAGGGTTTTAGGGATGCTCTTAATCCAGGGGGTACAAGGCTGCTTATATAGGCCGGTGGGATGCACCAGAGCCCTCGGATCAAACCGACATTGATCAACGGTGGATATGCAACCCCTAAGGCGGTGGATAACCGTCGTGCAAAGGCGGCTACCAAGTGGGACCAGGCTAGGTCGACCAACCTAAGGGTGGGGTCGGCCAGTCCTACCCTATGCTAGGTGGGCCCCACTTTCAGGTGGCTGTCCTCTCGTGTCTTCTAGAGTCATCTTGAGTTGGAGTCGGTTTATAATTTGATATTTTCCCGTCGTCCTTCATATCTCTCTCCCTTTTCCTGATAACCCCCTGCAGAAACACAGATTCACCGAAACTGTGGAATTCTATCAGTATAAACCCTAATTCTATGTTGGAGGTTGATATATACCCTTATTCATGTTTGGTTGATGGTTTAAAATGAACAATAACTACCGTCAAAACTTGCCTTCATTGAAGATCAAACATGTTTATTAGGAATGATCCATAAGCACACCACCGTTGATATTTCTTATTGACTATTGGAGGATTTTGCAAGCGCATAGAACTATTGCGTAGCACTTCGCTCGATGAGTACCGAGTATCAAATTTATAATTTATCCCACAGGAAGGCGAATGGCTAGAATTTATAATTGGACTAGGATTTGCTAAGGCAAGGCTAAAGTTGATCTTAGGTAGGTGAACGATAGTGAAGGATGGATGTAAACTACCTAAACTAACTACTAAATACAAGCTAACCTAGAGATAGCTAGGTGGAGAGCGAGTGTTTTATCTTTCTAGTAACTAAGCTAAACAAATGACTAGGAGAAATACGATAGTACTTCGGGGCATAGCTCACCTACCAATTAGAAGAGTTAAATAGACAAGGTCTGCCACGAGCCCTATGATTTAATAACTAGACCTATCGTGGTAGAATACAGAGGATGGACAAGGCTGTCACTACTTGCCACCTACCACAATTTATCTGGAGGCCTAGCCGTATCCACAGGTAATCTATAGCCTAAGCACCATGCTTAATCTATAAACTTACTATTTTGATCCGATCTCTGATGAAATGAGATCAAAGCACCCTAACTAGACGGTGGAATCAGTACTAATGAATATAGTTGGCCATGCAGCCTGCGAGCTCATAGCCCGGCCCACGGCCCCGCATTTTGGCCCGGGCCGACCTAGCTTGAGACACCAGGCCATGCCTGGGCCGCCCCCTAGGCCCGCGGCATGTCACGAACATGGCCCGCTTAATGAAATGGCCTGGTAGCGGCCCAGTGACCAGGCCAGCTGACAGCCCACCCACCAACCACTCCTAACAAATACAGCCCACCAGTGCACCCTAACCCTAACTTCTTTCTTTCCCCACTCCACCCCTCTCCAGCGCCGCAGCCAGGCAGTGTCGCAGCCCACAGCGGCGCTCTCGCCCTTCTCTCTCCTGAGCACCTCCCCACTTCCCTTCTCTCTCCTGAGCACCTCCCCACTTCCCTAGTGACCCAATCGCGACTCGTGACTTCACGAGTACCATGTCACCGCGCACATCGTCTCCCAACACGGCCTCAAGCTATGGCAACACCCTTCCTAGTCACGCTCGAGCGCGCTGGCCTCAAGCTATGGCGGCGCCCTCCTAGGCTCGTGCGGACGCTCCCTTCCCCATCTCCTCCGGCGCCCGTGATGGCGGAGGCACGGAGCACCTCACGTGGCGAAGGCACAGAGCCCCTCGTGCGGAGGCACACACCCCCTTCCTCCTCCCCCATCGGTTCTCGTCCCCTGCTGTCGTGCTCTCGAGCCGCCCACAGCACGCAGGGCACGCCATTCTCTTGGGCCAGCCCGACGGCCCACAGGCCGTGCCTTGGGCCGAAGGACAGGCATGAAGCTCGCAGTGGCACGGCTCGTGAGGCACGACGGCCTGTCGAGGCACGACCCCCATCAGGCTGGACACGGCTCGTTGGCCATCTATGCTAACAAAAGACTACTAATTAAGAGATAACCTATGCTACTAATGCCAAACAATAAGCACCTAAGCTCACTAATGATGAATACCAATGACTAAGTACTTAAAGTAAAGCAAAGCAATAATACTAGAATAAAGTACTGAAATAAATACTGAATAAAGTAAATGCTGAAATAAAAGAATTACAAAGGAGCTATACTAGACCTAGAACACTCTTTCGGACTCTGAGAGCAGCTCCACTCTTGCTCTACTCTACTACTAGACTACTACTCTATAGCAAAGTTAAGCTAGAAAGCTAAGATAAGCTTAGAGAGCTCGAAAATGAATGGGGCGTTCTTCCACCGAGCGCCACACCCTCTATTTATAGTGTAGAGAGGCATGGGGGTACTTGTAGGGAGTAGGGAGATTGGTGGAGGCAGAGGGCGCCGGGCAGTGGCAGTAGGGCATCGGCTGGCCCTTGGATGCACCGCCTTTGCATCCAAGGGTGCTGGTTGCTCCTCCAAGGTGGTTTGTGAAGCCAGCACGTGGTGAAACTTGGCTGGTAAGGCGGTTGCAAGGTCGGTTGGAGCCTCCAAGTGTATGAGGATGGGCTAGTGGATCAACGTCAACTCCATCTCATCCATCGGTGCAAACCGACTTAAATCAATGCTTGAGAATGCTTCTAGAGGAGCTCCCACGGATCGGTGATGTGGCAAAGTGCCAAGTGGCACTTGGTGGGGCTAGGTGATGCCCATGTGGCACTAGGCGGCGCTGGCCTATGGGTCCAAGTGGCCCTGCCACGTCCACTTGCTTCCTTGGTCCATATTTGTCACCATTTTGGCCTATTTTTGCCATATTTCCTACATAGAAATAATTATACAAGCACAAGTGAAATTAGGTGAAATTTAAACAAAATTCTTCACATGTGACGATGATTTACCTGACTTTATCATGCTTTCGGGTGGAATGTTGATGGTAAAAAAGGTGTTAGTGACCGTCAACAAGCTCCCCCAAGCTACCCCTTTACTGTCCTCAACAAAGATGCATGTTTAGCATGGAATATGTGTTGGATCAGGAGTTGTGTACTATGTAATGGCCTACAGAGACTTGTATACAAACAAATAGTATCTCTTGAGTTGAACATGTTAGTACTTAGAAATTTCATCATCAGTCTAAGCAATGTGGGACTTATAGCCTTGAGCCTTCACCTTGACACAAGCAATTGCAAAACTATGTAGTTAGATAGATACTTTTTGCCTACTTTGGTTTAGCTCAAACTTCCTGGAGCTTTTTAATAGATTTGAAAAAGAAAACTTGCCTAAGTTCCTTAGATGGTACACTCAAGTCACTCAATGGTGTTTGAAATCCTCACCAAGGCCATGAATTTTAGCCTTAATTTCTATCCTAAAGCTTATGTGGAGCTCAGGGTAGGGGGTAAAAGCATGGCTTACTTGAATTGAATATATTGCTAAGTCAAACACTTGGATCGCAAGGAGCAATAAATCATACAAATTAATCAGATGTGCATGTGTGTGGTATATCTGGTGGAAGTGGTACTCCTTTGAGAAGTTTCCCTTCTCTAGCTTCTTTTTGAGAGGGCATAGCTACCTTTCTTTCTCTCTCTCTCTCTCTCTTTAGAACACTAGTGCTTTTTGCTCTTTTATTTTCTCATATTTTTTTTGTAGCCCATGCCTCTCTTTTTGATGTAAGATAGCATAGAGAGGTCACTTTGCTTCTCATAGAGCAATAATGAATGGAAAGCATATGTGGTTGCGTACTCCCAGTGTAGGAATAGCATAAATATGTGGGTGTACGTGATCTTGATCAAAAAGCATGAAAAGTTTCTCTACTCAGATCAATAAGGCTTGAAAAAGCTCAAAACAAACAAGCAGCTTTATCACCATTGAGGAACTTCTAGCAAGAGAGTTTTAGCATTTTGCAAAACAAAACTTCAGGTTGTTTTTACCATTCTTCAGATAGGTTCAAAGATTTACTCTAATCATGGCATACAACATATCTCACAAAAGCATATTCTTGGTTCTAGCATTTGCAACCCATGAAAG
The DNA here is from genome assembly GCA_038087645.1 of Saccharum hybrid cultivar R570. Lineage (NCBI taxonomy): Eukaryota > Viridiplantae > Streptophyta > Magnoliopsida > Poales > Poaceae > Saccharum > Saccharum hybrid cultivar. The sequence continues at coordinate 2,419,297 of JAQSUU010000190.1, read as the reverse complement.
CAGTCAACTTAAGATGAACTCTAAGTTTATCATGCTCAAAACTTAAGAAGTATAAGGTTGTATAACAAGCTTTTGCAAAGTATCATAGAGAAACTATTCATCATCTCCAAATAATTTTATCATCATTTTATTAGAGAAGAGTTTCTCTCAAGATAAATTTAAGGCACTCCTCTCTACATTCGATGATCATGAATATTGAAATTTAAAGCAAACATGAATGTAAAGAGAGGGTTTATGATTTTCATACCTCAGTGGAGAGAGATATCTCCCCCAACCTTGCCTTTTGCATAGGTTGGAATGCCTTCTGGCGGCTCTTTTGATTCTTTTCTTTATTGACTAACTAATACTACTAGAATGCATAAATGAGTAAATAACTAAATCTATAACTACTAGATAACTTATTCAATATGAATGCTATTGAATTTTATTCATTATTATCAAATATTTTTTATATGTTTCTTTAAATGCAAATCTATCCTATCATGCATTAGCGACTACAGACTTATTTGTTAACATAGAGTAAGTAAATGCAACTAACCTATCATGCAATGTAAAGCAAATTTATTGAAAATTTAAATGAGATGCAACTAATGAAATGCGGTAAATAAATGCAAGGGATAGAACACTTACCTTTTTGTCAGGCTCATGGTCATTCATCCTTGGGCAGAGGTGTTTCCTCTTGTTCGACCTTAGAGGCCTTGTCAGGATCAGGGGATGACGAGTTTGAGGACAGATCTTTCTTTTATGCCATCTCTTTCTATTCTTCTTCTTCTTCTTGACAGGTTTCTCCGGTTCTTCAATCAGCTTTGGTTTCTTCATCTTGACTCTCTTCGGATGCTTCTTCTTTTCCTATTTCTCATCAAACAGAGGTTTTCTAGAGGCAAAAGCAAATATTTCTTTTCTTCTAGCAAAGTGAAATTGGATTTGCCAGAAGTTGCATATATGCAAGCATTTGCAGTGTTAAGAAAGAGATGACCAAGGATTAAAGGTGTATCCTTGGTGTTGCCCTTGTCTAGGATCATAAAATCTGTAGGAACATAAGCACTCCTAACTTTAACTAGTAAATCAGTGGCTACTCCCTCGAGATAACAGATAGATCAGTCAGCTAGTTGTAGGTAAACTGAAGTTGGCGCTAAGGTAGTGTAGAACAATTTCTCATATGTTGCTTTTGACATTATGTTAACACTAGAGCCTAAATCACACAGAACATTATGGAAGGTATGAGTTCCAATGGAGCAGGTAATCACAGGAGTACCTAGATCACCCTTCTTAATGGTAAACGGGGAATATAATAAATAAGAACCCTAAGAATTTAAAGCATAGCCATACTTTGCAGTAACAAGGTTGCCTGTCTCCATGGTTCCTTTAGGTTTGCTAGGAATTCTATCTTTTTTTATAGGATGAGATAGCAGCAACAATTTGAGCTAATTGAATTTCTATCATCTTATTGAAACTAAGTTGATTCTTTAAGACAAAAGAAAATTCATCTAATTTAGCATTTATATTTTCCAACATTTTGTCATGAGCATTTAACTTTTTATTAATGCTATCAGTCATTCCACTTTGACTATAAATAAGATCTTTCACGAAAACATAAGTATTATTACCTTAATTATTCACATGAGAAGAATAGTAATAATTGTTACCTCTCTAATTGTTGGAGCACTGATTCCAGCCTTGATGTTGTGGATGGAACCCGTTGTTGGTGTTGACGAAGTTGAAGTCCTCTTGGCTCTCGGGACAAGAATTACCTGAATGTCCAACATCTCCACAGACTTTGCAAGTCATGTGGGATCTATGGCTTTAAGCGTCTCTTGGGCACTCACCTTCTCATAATTTTCACTCGCTTTGCGAGTAGATCCATCTTAGCTGCAAGTATGTCAATTTCTCTAATTGAATGCATACTTCATTTATGAGGTTGGAGTCGATCGTCGCTCCATCCTTGGTTGGAGACTATCTTCTCGATCAGCGTCTTAGCATCTACAACACTTAGCGAAAAGAATGCACCACCACCAATAGCATCTAAATGGCTCCTATCTAATGACACTAATCCATGGTAGAAGTTCTGGATCAAAAGCTAGTCTTCCATGCCATGGTGTGGGTATACAGAGACATACTCTTGCATTCGTTCCCAAGCTTCAGGAATCGATTCATCTGCTAGTTGTTGAAAACTAGAGATTTTATTGCGCAGAGCATTAGTCTTCCCCATGGGGAAAAACTTGACTAGGAAAGTGTTGGAACACTTGTCCCAAGTATCTATAGTGTTGCAGTTAGAGTAAAACATTGCTTAGCCTTTTCTAAGAAGGAGAAGGGGAAAAGGCAAAGACGTATGGCCTCTTGGCTCACTCCCTTAGTGGCGAAGGTTCTACAAATCTCCAAGAAGTGTTGGAGGTGAGCATTTGCATTCTCGTGGGCTTTCCCACAAAAGGGACTAGCTTGAACCATCATAATTAATACTGGCTTAAGCTCAAAGTTAGTGTCCCCATTGATAATATTGGGTCTGGTGGCTACATTTGCAGCTGAGGGTGAAGAAAAATCATGAATGGACTTGTCGCCCAATGTCGTGGAGGGTAGTGATAGGATTTGAGGAAAAAGGATAAACTACTATGGACAACTAAAAATAACCTAGCTAATAAATCTAGCCATATAAATTTGATGCCAATTGTCTTCCTTGGCAACAGCGCCAGAAATGCTTGTTGATATTTCTTAGTGACTATTGGAGGATTCCGCAAGTGCACAGAACTATCACGTAGCAGTTAGCCTGGTGAGTACCGAGTGTCGAATTTATAGTTTATCCCATAGGAAGGCGAAAGGCTATAATTTATAATTGGACTAGGATTTGCTAAGGCAAGGCTAAAGTTGATCCTATGTAGATGAACGATAGTGACGGATGAATGTAAACTACCTAAACTAACTACTAAATAAAGCTAACCTAGAGATAGCTAGGTGGGAGAGCGAGGGTTTTATCTTTCTAGTAACTAAGCTAAACAAAAGACTAGGAGAAATGCGATAGCACTTGGGGGCACAGCCCGCCTACCAACTAGGAGAGTTAAATAGACAAGGTCTGCCACGAGCCCTACGATTTAATAACTAGACTTATCATGGTGGAATACAGAGGATCGACAAGGTTGTCACCACTTGCCACTTACCACAATCTATCTAGAGGCCTAGCCATATCCACAGGTAATCTATCCTAAGCAGCATGCTTAATCTATAAACTTACTACTTCGATCCGAGCTCCGATGAAATGAGATCAAAGCACCCTAACCAGATGGTGGAACCGGTACTAACAAAAGACTACTAATTAAGAGATAACCTATGCTACTAATGCCAAACAACAAGACCTAAGCTCACTAATGACTAAGTAGTTAAAGTAAAGCAAAGCAATAATACTAGAATAAACTACTGAAATAAATACTGAATAAAGTAAATGTTGAAATGAAAGAATTACAAAGAAGCTATACCAGACCTAGAAGACTCTTTCGGACTCCGAGAGCAGCTCCGCTCTTGCTCTACTTCACTACTAGACTACTACTGTATAGCTAAGCTAAGCTAAGCTAAGCTAAGCTAGAATGCTAAGAGAAGCTTGGAGAGCTTGGAAATGAACGGGGCGTCCTTCCACCAAGCTCCACACCCTCTATTTATAGTGTAGAGAGGCATGGGGAGTACTTGTGGGTAGTAGGGAGGTCGGTGGAGGCAGGGGGTGTCGGGTGGTGGCAGTAGGGCGCTGGCCGGCCCTTGGATGCACCGCCTTTGCATCCAAGGGTGCTTGTTGCTCCTCCAAGGGAGTTTGTGAAGCCATCTGTTGGTGATTCTTAACGCACATTTATACTACCAACATTTGAACATAATAAAGAAAATATGACTACCAAAACTTATACAAAGGACTTTACAGCTAACATTTCCACAAGTTTTGGTACAAATATGTTTTGCAGGCACAAGTCTAGGAATTCATTGAAATACGCTTTCAAAAGTGTGTAATCAAGCAAAACAAATGCAAAAGCCCACTCAAACACAAAACTGGACTGAAGCACCGATGGGGGAGGCACCCAAGCCCAGCTAGCAGCCCACCAAAGCAAGGCAGTGGCCACTGGGTTGGCCTAGGTGCGGCTGCACCTTGGGTGTGGGCGCACTGCCCCTAGTGCTGCCGAAGTCCATTGCTCTAGCGATGCATGTAATGCTAGGGGAGGCAGTTGCATGTGGTGCCTTCCAAAAATACACCCAAACCGACCTCCTCCCACACTATATAAGAAGAGCTCTATCTCATATTTGAGATCATCATACACATTTGAGAAGAAGAAGAAGACGAGCTACACACATTCCATTAGCTTCTAGCTAGACTAGAGTAGAGAGTGAGAGAGGGAAAGAGCCGAAGGAACAGCGGAGTAGCGGTAGCTCTACCTCGAGTGCTCGGCGAGCCTTGTACCTCGGTTAGATGGAGTGCTAGACTTGTTGGCTCCCTCTACGCTTGTACCTCTATGATTGTCTTACTAATTGGAGTAAGAAGTTCATGTTCATTTTTGGGTTTGATTCACTATGTTAAGTTATCGTTGTTACTACTTACTTCTAGGATCCTAGTCCATCCTAGTGATGGGTGCTCTAGTAGAGGACTCCTGATAAAGACGAAAGTTCCTGGCTAACGCTAGAGTAGTAGCGGTTAGCATAGACGTGGTGTCTAAGCTACATGTTACCTTCGTTTGCCTCGTATCCCACGGTTGTGGGGTAGACGGGAGGTGGTGATAGCCCTGTCCGTCTTTCATAATCCCTCACGTCCGGATATGACGTAGAGCTATAGGCCAGTATTGCTTGGCAGACCAGGTGTACGCTGGTGCCCGAAGTAAGTATGTAGTAGCAAAGTTACCTTCACTTAAGGTTTCTGTCCTTAGACGAACCACACAACTGTTGGTATTTCTTATCATTTACAGAAAGAATCCGCAAGCGTATGGAATTACCATTGTAGCTTTCACCAGGAAGTATTCAGGGTATCATATTTCCATAGGAAACAGAGGTATTTCTTCTAGGTAATGAGGGCAGAGAAGGATGCCTATAGCTTAGGGTCTAAGGATAGATAAACTCTGCTTCTACTTGCTCACTTCGAGCACCGGAGCACACCTGGTCTGCTAGGTGATACTGGTGTGTAGCTTTACGCCGTACCCGAATGTGGGGGATTATAAGGGACGGACAGGGCTGTCACCACCTACCATCTACCCGTCAACCAGAGAGTACGAGGCAAACAAAGATAGCCTCTAGCCTAGGCACCACGTCTATAGTATCAACTACTGCTCTAATGCGTATACAAGGGTTATCTGTCTTTATCAGGGCCCTTCTACTAGAGCATCTGCCACTGAGATGGACGATGACCCCACAAACAAGTAAGAGTAAATCTTAACTAGTTGTTGGGTACCACAATTTGGGTACCACAATTAGAGGTACCCAAATCAAGATGGAAAACCACCCGGCCTCCCCATTTAAGGGAAACAATCTACAAGGAGGAGATGGGCTAAATCCTCCCTTGTTGGGCCTCCAACAAGACATGTGAAAAAACCATCCCATCTTCCCGCTCCATCTGAGGCCTCACTCAGGGGGTCTCAAAACACCTCCGATTCGCTCGAGGCCTCAGCCCTAGGGTCTCAGACAACAGGCCAACCTACGACGACATCACCGCCTCATCTAAGCCCTAGAAATAGCCTCAGCCATCTCTGACTCGCCTGAGACCGGCCTCTAACGCCGCTCCCCCATTGGCGTGCTCGAAACCCCTGTGACATCACCCACGTTCTTATGTCTATCCAAATAGGCCAGGAATGACCGGGGTCAAATCACCACACCATCGTCTATAACTAGCATGGGGAAGAGCTGCTGACCACTATGCCACCCATACTGGCACTATATGCACGATTCGTGCATGCGCAGTGTACAAAATAACCGCCCTAGGCCACTATTCCCACGATCGGGATAAGATCGGACCGCGATTCCCGCCTCCAAGGCTTCGGCCCTTTACGCCAGTCAAACTACAAGGACGAACACGCCACGCCGCTACAGGACTAGGTATGACATGGCGCGTCGCCACAACACCAAAGAATAGAAACCACTCCCCCAATAGTGGTGCACATGCCTAGACACGTAGCAGCAGTACCAAAAGTACCGACGCCATGCCTCCATAGTGCTGACCATGTCGTCACTAGAAAAGGCTCTCCCGAGGCCTCTAGGCTCCCCCTCCTGCAAGGGTCACACCACACGCCAATATTTTATAACCGTGCACCTCCTTGAGACTGTAAAAGGAGCATGCAGGGATCATTCCAGGGGACCAAAAAAGAAAACACCACGAGCACCGAAACAACACTAGATAGACAAATGAACAAACAACTCTCTTGGACCTCGTGAGGGTACCAGCAGAGTCACACACACCCACACCCTCCACTCATACCTCGAGACTTGGGAGCTCCTCTCTCTCATCTGCTTGTAACCCCTACTACAAGCACTTCGGTGCAAGATAATACAAAATCCTTCTCCCCCACTGGACGTAGGGCATTTCTCGGCCTGAACTAGTATAAATCGCCTGTGTTCTTCTTGCACACTATCCGGACCCCCGACGCGCAGACACTCGATTACTCGTTGGTGCTAGGATCGCTGTTTCTTACACCGACACTAGTCAAAAGACTTTATAACCAAAGGAACCATGAATACTTATTAAGATACCCGTTGAGGTACAAAGCAAGTATCCATCGAGGTACATGCAGGGAAAGATTACTGACAAGCCCGACACTTCTTCCCTAAAGTCTCGCTCACATCTCTCCCTACTACTTTGCTAGAGCTAGCTAGGGCCTAAGCCTATTGGAGTGGTGTTGCTCTTGCTCTTGCTTTGCTCTTCTTCACTTGTGTGTTGTTAGAATAAAAGGGGAGGTGCCCTCCTTTTATTGGTGGAGAGAAGGGGTGTATTCCTTAGAATACTCCCTAGATCCTCTCACATGGAAGGTAGACACTACCTTAGCTTTGAATTTGTTGCCTTCACCACCTGAACCATCATTGGAGAGGCGGTAGGAGGTGGCCCACGAAGTTTGGGCCCAAACGGGCCCAATGGCGGTGCGGCCGCACCCCTACTGTGCCTTTGGACCCCATCTTTGGTGGGTCGCCTCTTGTCATCATTGTAACATGGTCCACGGTGGTGTCTCCCAAAGATGAGGTGGATTTGCCTCGGTTATGGGCTTGTCTTCCTATTGTATAGGCCCTGATTCGTTTGGTTGTGGCTTCCTCCCCCTTGGGCTTATGTTTCTTAGCGCAATATGGTGTTACGCTTTGTTTCTTACGCATTTTGTTCCCTTTTATGTGTATTTCCACAAATGCCCTCCTGCAAATGAACAATCACCAAAACTTGTGAAATTCATTAGTTATAATCCTTAATTCTAAGTTTGGCGACCATATTTGTTCATTTTATGTGATAATTGGCGGTTGAAAATGTGAGTTAAGGACTGCCAACAAATACCCAAGTTACCATTTATCTTGTTTCTCTAGGTAAACTAGCCAAGAGACTACTTACAAAAACTATTCCCTTGGGAAAATATGATACCCTGAATATTTCCGTGCGCTTGCGGACTTTTCTGCTTACGCTAAGAAGCACCAACAAGCATTTCTGACGCCGTTGCTGGGGAACGGTTGTCATTTTAGTTTCGAAACCTAGTTTGCTCGTGTATCCTTTATTTTTACCTTTCTTTTCTTTTTACTATTTTCCAATGGAGCAAAACACCATTCAAAACCTTTCTACTCCCAAGGGCGAGTTCATTGAACCCCCACAATCCTCGAAGCCAATCATAGCTTCAAGTTATGAACTCCGCCCTGGCTTTATAGCCATGGTTCGGGAACAAGCCTTCTCAGGGTTAGATTATGAAAACCCTTATCATCACCTACGGGAGTTTGAGTAGCTCTGTGCTTGCCTGACCATTTTGAGCATGTCATAAGAAACACTTCGGTGGAAGTTGTTTCCTTTCTCACTTGATGAGAGGGTGAAACGATGGTACACCCATAGTGTAGGAAAGGTAGCTGGTGATTAGGAAGAATTAAGGTACATATTCTGTCTGGTGTTCTTCCCTATATCCCAAATCGCTACCCTACAACAAGAGATACTCAACTTTCAACAAAAAGAGAAGGAATCCATAGGTGCAGCTTGGGATAGATTCTCAATTTTAACGAGATCTGGCCTAGACTTGTCTATACCCAACCACGTGCTCTTGCAGCATTTCTGGTTAGGGTTAGCAAGGAGTTTGCCCTATAGCTCGATATAGCTGCTGGAGGTTCGTTTACACATAAAACCACAGCGGAAAAGAGGAGCTCTCCTAGACCGCATTCTAGAGAACACTCCCATGCTAGAACCCCTCTGAGTAGAGCCCAAGCTAAGTCACGAGGAAGTCTCTTCGGCCAAGGTCAAACCCATAAAATTCTTAGAGAGACCCTCGCCTGAACCAGAAGATCCAGAGAAAGGTTTCCAATCTTTGGACCTTCTATATTTCGAGGATGAGTTTTTTGAAGATTTCAGAAATACCTCAAATTACGAATAAAAGAGACCACCAGTCCCTGTTACTCCGCTCGAACCTCTTAACAAAGGATTTCTTAGAGAATCCATTAAGGAGTTGACCATGATTTTAAGTAAAGAACGGATCGATGAAGCAGAACATTCTTCTGAAGAAATTCAGATTTGTATGTCTTCTTCAGTTATTCAGTGCAAAATTCATGGGATAATGGTGGATGTGCTTGACAATCCAACTGTTGGAGCAAACATAATGTCTGCATCTTTTGCGGCAACATACTTTGACAATGAAACCCTTGCTCCAACAGTCAAAACCTGCAGAATTGCTCCCCGCATTATACTGGAAGGTCTAGGGATCCTTCATGACATATCCTTATACCATGGGGAAACTGAGATTTCCCTACACTTCCATGTCTTTGACATCAAGGATTTTGATGTCATGATAGGACATCCCCTAGAAAAGTTCCTTGAACCACCATCATCTGGGGATTTGAATGTAAAGCTATGGAGGGACACTTTTTCCATTCCTATCACTCGAGCCAAAAACTTGGTGGCAGAAACTCTCCCCTATCATGACCTACCCAAGGAGGTCATGTCGGTCTTACCCTTTGAATCTCCAGAGTTGTCCTTAGAAAAGGATGCTAAACTCTTCATAGAAGAAGAGGATGACTTAGGAGAAACCATAGATCTTCCCTCCGAGGAAGTACCGGCACCACCTCCAGTTGAGCTAAAACCCTTGCCCACAGGTCTACGCTATGCTTTTCTAAATGGTGACAAGAACAATCTTGTAATCATTAGCGATAAGCTTTCTGATGAGGAGACGTCCAAACTCATCACCATTTTAGAAAAGCATAGGTCGGTCTTTGGGTATTCCTTGCAAGATCTCAAGGGAATTAGCCCAACACTCTATACCCATTGCATTCCTATTGACCTTGCAAGCACACCATCACACGAACCCCAACGCAGGCTCAATAATGTGATGCGGGAAGTTGTGAAGAAGGAAGTCCTCAAACTTCTTCACGCTGGGATTATTTATCCCATACCACATAGTGATTGGTTTAGTCCCGTCCAAGTGGTTCCTAAGAAAGGAGGAATGACGATCGTTGAAAATAATAAAAATGAGTTAATCCCACAATGTACCATCACAGGGTGGAGAATGTGTATTGATTACCGGAAGCTTAACGCGGCAACAAAGAAAGACCACTTTCCGCTGCCTTTCATTGATGAAATGTTAGAGCAGTTGGCAAAACATTCTTTCTTCTATGTCCTCGATGGGTATTCGGGATATCATCAAATTCCCAACCACCCCGATGATCAAAGCATGATGACATTTACATGTCCATATGGAACATACGCCTATCGTAGGATGTCGTTCGGGTTGTGCAATGCACCCGCTTCATTCCAACGATGCTTGATGTCTATTTTCTCAGACATAATAGAAGAAATCATGGAGGTATTCATGGATGATTTTTCAATCTATGGCAAAACCTTTGACCACTGTCTGGAGAATTTAGACAAGGTCTTGCAGAGATACCAAGAGAAGAACCTAGTGCTAAATTTGGAAAAATGCCATTTCATAGCCCATGAAGGCATCGTTCTTGGGCACCTTGTGTCCAAGAGGGGGATTGAGGTAGATAAGGCTAAGATTGAGGTTATAAAAAAACTACCACCCCCCGTGAACATAAAAGCAATCCGTAGCCTTCTAGGTCATGCAAGATTCTACAGACGGTTTATCAAGGATTTTTCACAAATCGCTAGACCCCTCACAAACCTATTAGCTAAGGATGCACCTTTTGAGTTCACAAATGAGTGCTTAACTTCTTTCCATACTCTCAAGAAAGCACTCATCTCAGCGCCATCATCCAACCACCTGATTGGTCGCTGCCGTTTGAGTTCATGTGTGATGTTAGTGACTATGCTATTTGTGCAGTCCTTGGCCAAACCAAAGATAAGAAGCACCACGTGATCGCATATGCTAGCAAAACGCTGACGGGAGCATAGCTTAACTATGCTACCATAGAGAAAGAGCTCTTAGCAGTCATTTTTGCTATCAATAAGTTTAGGTCTTATTTAGTGGGCGCAAAAGTTATCATTTATACTGATCATACTGCATTAAAATATTTGCTCACTAAAAAATGCTAAACCTCATTTAATAAGATGGATTCTCTTACTCTAAGAATTTGACCTTGAAATAAAAGATAAAAAGGAAGTAGAGAATACTGTCACCGATCATCTTTCGCGTATGTAAGTCAATAACATGAAAGAACTACCAATAAATGACTTCCTATGTGATGACATGCTACTCAAGGTGACGGACTCTAACCCATGGTATGCAAACATTGTGAACTACATGGTTTTAGGCTATGTACCACCTAGTGAAAATAGAAGAAAATTACAATTCTAAAGCCGACGTCACCTTTGGGATGATCTGTATCTATACCGTGTCTGTTCGGATAGCCTGCTGAGAAGATGCATGCCAATAGCAGAGGGTCACAAATAATTGAAAGATGCCATGTAGCACCGTATGGAGGCCACTACAGAGTATTCGGCACACAAACCAAAATCTAGCAGTGCAGGTTCTTTTGGCCAATGATGTACGAGGACACTAAGGAGTTCATCCGAAGGTGTAGAAAGTGCCAATTCCAAGGAAGCATCAACTCTCGCATTGAGATGTCCCTACACTACAACCTTCAAATAGAAATATTTGATGTGTGGGGCATTGACTTCATGGGGCCATTTCAAAAGTCTCAAGATTGAGAATATATCCTCGTCGCTGTTGACTACATGTAAAAATAGGTGGAAGCACTATCGTGCCGAGCTACTGATGCCAGACATGTAAGGAAGATATTTCATGAAGTGATCTTCCCTCGCTTTGGAACACCAAGAATGGTGATAAGCGATGGGGATCTCACTTCATAGACAAGACATTCAAAGCATTCCTAAGAGAGTTGGGAGCAAAGCACAACATTGCCACTCCATATCATCCATAGACCAGTGGCCAAGCCGAGACCTCGAACAAACAAATTAAGAACATCTTATGAAAAATGGTCAATGAGATGGGAAAAGGTTGGAAGAACAAGCTTCCTAATGTGCTGTGGGCATACAGGATAGCTTACAAAACTCCTATCGGCATGTCACATACCAGCTAGTATATGAAAAGAGTTTCCATTTGCCTGTTGAGCTTGAACACCGAGCTCATTGGGCAATCAAAAGCTGAAATATGGATGTGAAGCTAGCAGGCAAAAATAGACAAAAATAAATTGCCGAGTTAGAAGAATGGCAAGAGAAGACGTACCACAGTGCCAAGATATATAAGGAAAGAAGCAAAAGATGGCATGATCACCGAATCAAGCTCAAAGAGTTCAAGTAAGGTGACAAGGTTTTGCTCTTCAACTCAAAGGTCAAGCTGTTCGGTGAAGGAAAATTATATAGCAAATGGTAAGGACCATACACTGTCATCAACACTTCGCCACATGGCACGATCACCATCCAAAATGATGATGGTAACATTTTCAAAGTCAACGGTCAACGTTTAAAAATTTTCCTTGAGCCTTCTCATAACTTTAACTTTGACCAAGAAATAAATAGAATAGATTTAATAGCTTTTGATAAATTTATGAAAATATAAAAATTTGATCATACTGACATATTCTTTCATTTACTTGAAAATATAAAATAAATATTTGTTTTCTTTCAAGCAAGTCATCATGGTAAAATGACCAATATGCCCTCACTAAACATACCATGATCTTGGCTTATCTTTGCTTGATTCTTGCTAGAGACATGCATATGCATTCATTAAATACAAGATCATGAGGAGTTTTGAATTTTGAATTATGAATATTCTTTTGATTCACCATGATCACACACATATCTTACTCTATCACTTGTTGATCTTGTTGAATCATAAACTGACACAAGCATCACTAGGATCCCTTTGCATACAAATGAACATGGACAAAAATTCATACCGAGGGGAGGAGCTAGGGGTGCGGGCGCACCCATACAAGATCATGAAGAGTTTTGAATTATGAATTATGAATATTCTTTTGATTCACCATGATCACACACATATCTTACTCTATCACTCGTTGATCCTATTGAATCACAAACTGACACAAGCATCACTAGGATCCCTTTGCATACAAATGAACATGGACAAAAATTCATACCGAGGGAAGGAGCTGGGGGTGCGGGCACACCCCACCTAGCTCCGCTGGCCCTCTATCTTCTGTTGTATCTTCCTGATCCTATGTGTATCACGTCCATGGCGGTGTTCGGTTCACTTCCTTCTCGGTAGAGGCCTGAGCATCTATATAAGCTACTCCCTAGCCTCTCTTCTCCTTACACCAAGCTTCAAGCATTCCTCTTCTCCCTCACTAGTGGCTCTAGCTCTCAAGTTCCTAGTGCAAGCAATGGCTAGCTACGCTCTCTTGCTATACAAGGCTTTGAGCTCCATCTATGACTTAGATGTAGCTCCACTGTCCGTTGACTACACTCTCGAAAGCTCATATGTGCAGGAGGAAGCAAGGATCATCACGGAGACACCACTCGCCATCATGTTGCCACCAAGTCACACTATGAGTGGTGGCTCAAGCTTGAAGTCCACGGCACGCTCTAATGCGCCCAAAGGTGGTGCCAAGGAGAAGAAGAAGGCGTCCGCTCGTCCAACCACCGGCGCCATTGGCCTCAAGCGGAAGGCCCCCATTAGTAGTGAATCTAGCAAGCGTACCAATGTAACACATTCAGGAAACCTCGTGTCTCGTGCTAGTTCATCCATACCATCCGCTAGGCCGAGCCCTTCCTACACCATGGTTAGTGTGTGCAAACCTGATGGCGGGTATAGGAAGGAGCTCATGCGCAAATCCGCTAAGAAACCGATAAGTGAGCAGGCTCCCTCCGGGAGGGGGTCAGAAACCTTGAGTGCGCCCCTTAGGATCAAGAGGATGATTAAGCCTCAAATTAGAGGGCAACCCACTAGATTTCTTAGCGAAAGTGAGGAGAGTAGCCGTCCAAGGGCCCTACGCTCGCCTCACTTAGTACTAGCAACAGAAGTTTGCGTGCAAGTATTAGGAAGGCCAATGATCGTATCGCCGAGAGTGTTCTAAAAATCAAAGAACTCGGCCATGAGATCAACGAGCTTCGCCGTGGCTTTGGGGGAAAATTGCTAGGGTGGCAAAAGCCGTAGGAGTAGAGCATGCGCTTAACCAACCCCTTTAGACCACTCCCGCTATGCAAATATATTAGGTGCATCATTTCCCTTTAAGTTTTTTATCCCTATCATTTTGAATTTCATCATGTAATGCGCCTACAATTTATCATTGAATAAAATTTTTATTATTAGAAATACCTATTACACTTGTTTTCTTTTCCATTTTGTGTCAAATAAAGATAGGTACGAAAGCAAGAGTGGGGGAGGTTCCACACTCACCTCCGACTCGGTTGCACAAAAGATGATCGAATTCAAATTTGGTTTGTGCAACCCTCACTCTCTAATTCCATACTTTAATAAAGAAGCTTTAAAATGGAATAAATGATAAAATGAATTGAAAATAAACATGCTCTATCTCCATGTCTTCCTATGATTAAAAGAGTTTGCATACTTTTTATTCCTTGCTAAAATTCCTAAAAACTTGTGAACACTTTTTAGTAGGGAACCCTTTGCATCTAAGTAATTGACGAATGAGATATAGTAGGATGACATGACTCTTGCTCTTTCATTGAAAAGTATTTGGGATTTATTTTACAAAATCAAAATTCAAATAGCATGTTCCTTGAATGAAATTCAAATACCTACCAAAACCATATATGATCATTCATGATAAAAGCCTTCCACATATACCTCTTACTCTTTGTGTTGAGTCTTGTCAAGTTTTGTGACCCATGTTGAGAGTCGTTTCATGCTCCCAAGATCAAAACTCACGCACACGCCACAAATAATCAGCTATTCCTACACTGGGAACACACTACAACATGCATTTCCATCCACAAAATAAATACTCCATGTTTTACAAATACGGTCTCTCTAGCATATTTCCAAAAAGAGACATCAAAGCTATGCAAAAAGAAAAAATGGGACACATGAAGGTCTTGAAGTATAGAAAAAGGGGACATAATGAAGGTCCCAAAAGTATTAAAAAAATATGAGCACATGAAGGCTCATGAAAATAATAAGATAGACATGTCTCAAATTCAGAAGCTAGAAAAAGAGATTCTATCCAATAGAGTATAATTTCCACCATAAAATATTCCACACGCTTGTACTGTTTTGATCTACGAGTATGACGCTTCCCTCCGGTGCGGTCCGGGATTTGACTTGAGAACATATACAAGGTAAGTGTGTTTCACAATGTTCATCCTTACCCAAAACTCCAGATAAGATTTTTTGGTAGGATGATCAAAAGAAGGCAAAATTCTCAAATATGCTTTGGTAAGGAACCGCTTACAAATTTTAAGTGATCTGAGAGAATCATTCAAGGAACAAATGCTATCTTTGTGTTTTAAAAATCATACAAAACCTAAATTTTTGAGCATGATTGTAGTAAGAAGATTTGAATCCAAGCTATTCTATTTTTCAATTACCCATGGAAGTTCATAGGTTAAGGTGAAACTTGGAATAAGATGTATGTAGATCTTTTCAAATCAGGGAGATGAACCTGGTTAGTCCTTAGAACTTTCCTCGAGGACGAGCAAAGGGCTAAGTGTGGGGGAGCTTGTTGGTGGTTCTTAACGCATATTTATACCACCAACATTTGAACATAATAAAGAAAATATGACTACCAAAACTTAGACATAGGACTTTACAACTAACATTTCTACAAGTTTTGGTACAAATATGTTTTGCAGGCACAAGTCCAGGAATTCACTGAAATACGCTTTTCAAAGGGCGTAATCAAGCAAAACAAACGCAAAAGTCCACTCAAACATAGAACTAGATCGAAGCACCGACGGGGGAGGCACCTAGGCCCAACCAACATCCCACTAGAGCAAGGCAGTGGCCACTGGGCTAGCCTAGGGTGCGGTTGCACCCTGTGATGAGTACAGGCCCGATCTTTCAAGAGGTAACCGGTAAGTTCAATTTGTGGAGATCTCGACGTTGGCGATCCGGCACACGATTCGAACCCTGCAACTATTACACCACTGCTCCGTTGGTTATCAACCAAGCACAACTTGATTGACCTCACCAAGAAGGCTTTTCCTACAAGCGAATCGAAGAACATAAGCAAGAAGGTAATAACACGCAATCTAAAATTGCAAATATGAATGATGCGTATATCAATAGAGGGTTCAAGAACTCGGTTCCAAAGGACTAATCGACACAGTGGAGGAGATCAAGAACAGGGGCCCTGGATCACTGTAAAAGGATTTGTCACCACAGTTACAATGAACGATTCAGTTTCTCGATGGAAAACAAAACTTTAAACAAAACCCAATTGTCTAATAGCGGTGGAGGCTATGTTTATAGTCTAAGACTTGACCTAGGGTTGGGAACGGCCAGGGGTTGGGCGCCCACAACTTGGGCTTAAGGCCCGATATGATACATGGCCAAGTTGGCCCAAATAGGTGATGCAGCACCTTGCTGTGGTCACATAGAATGATCCACGAACCTTCTGGAGCTAGGACTAGATCCAAAACAACGGCGTCATCGTCCCCTTTCCAACGCATCCAAGAACGCCCTGTTTTGATGTCGTATGAGAGAGTTATGACTGAAACAGTGACGATGTGTCTGCTGAATCCGAGGGTGACGTGGCAGCTGAGTTGGGGACGAATTGTAACTTGGGGAAGACCATAACGTCGGTGTGTCCAGCGTGGCGATGTCCTCATCATCCTCCCCTTCTTGAATTGGAGTCATCCTCGACTCCATCTTGGCGATGTCCTCGTCATCCTCTCCTTCTAGAATTGGAGTCGTCCTCGACTTCATCCCATCATCAGCGAACTCCTGCAAAAGGTTAGTGACAGCAAGCAATGGACCAGACATAATAGGTTGACAAAACATAGTATAACATGGCGCATCAGGATTATCACATAACTCAGCAGTAGCAGAAGCTGTAGCAAGAAAAGTACCTCCTTTTAACTTAATCCCATTATTTTTAGCAATGTGAGTTGGAGGTTTATTTTTAATCTCATTAGCATGTTTAATAATATCCGTAGGAGACAAAGGTAGCAATGTAATTTTCTTGTCATTATGTATGATAGTGTATGTATTAGTTCTACCATGGTGTAAAGAATCATTATCAAATTCCCATGGGCGACCTAATAAAATGGAACAAGCTTGTATAGGAACAACATCAAAATCAGCAGTATCATGATAAGAGCCTGTGAAAAAGCTAATGCGTGCTGATTTAGTTACCTTAGTCTTACCACTATTATTAAACCATTGAAGTTTATATGGATACGAATGTTGTCGTGTGGTCAAGCCAAGGTTGTCAACCAAATCTGAACTCACCAAGTTATTGCAACTCCCGCTATCAATGATAGTGAGAACACGACAACCCTGCACAATGAAATACATGTGGAACAAATTGTGGCGTTGGATCGTCATCTCTTCTTCATGTCCCACATGTGTACTCAACACACGCTGCACAAGAAGGCTAGGGTAGTCTACGGCAGCAGCCATGGAGTCAATGATGATGGCCTCCTTGTCTTGATCGCCCTCGGTGGAATCTGCATCAATGTTAGCAGCAAGGGCTAAATCATCTTCAACATCACTAGCACTTACATATCCATCCTCGGTAGCAATGAAAGCACGATGACTAGGGCAATCCTTCATGACATGTCCCTTGCCTTTGCATCGGTGGCAAATGATTTTAGAGCTGAACGAGGAGGAGCTAGGAGAAGCACCTGGAGTGGCACCTTTCTTCTACACATTAGACAATTTACTTACCCCGAAAGAAAATGGAGGTGTAGATGGCTGTGATGCAATAGGAATCTTGGGCATCTCCGGCTCTGAACGCTGCTAAAAATTCCTCCCATTGTTAGACCTGAAAGGCTAGTGTTGTTTGCGGCCATGTACTTCACGTTCTGCCTTAATAGCAAGATGATACAATTGGGAAAAATTACGCCATTCTTTGTAATCTAGTATGTTCTGTATATCATGATTTAAACCACCAAAAAATCTAGCACTAGAATCATTATCATCTTCATTTATACCACAACGGGCTAAACCAATAAGCAATTCTTGATAGTATGCTTCTACTCCTTTATCACCTTGTTTTAAAGTTTGTAGTTTCAAACGTAAATCACGTTGGTAATAAGGAGGAACAAAACGAGATTTCATACATTGCTTTAAAGCATTCCAAGTTTGAGGCACAGCAGCAGCATTATTAGCATTGCAAAGATCACTCCACTAGAACAAAGCAAAATTAGTAACTCACTAGTAGCAAGTCTAACTCTATGCTCAGCAGGAACATTATGAGAATCAATTTTTTGTTGAACAGCAAGCTCCTAATCTAAATAAGCCTCTGGATCAACATTACCAGCAAAAGGAGGAAGGCTAAATTTAATTTTAGCAAAAGGATCATTATTACCTTGAATATTACCTCCCATACCGCGACGGTTGAAGTTGAGGTGGCGACGGGCATAACCGTCAGCATCCGCATCTTCATCACCAAAATTATCCGCATCTTCATCATCAGCACGATGAGGTGGAGGGCGTTGCTCGAGTTGTTCAATGCGGGTGACCAGATTGTTCACATTGCGCGTCAGCTCGGTCATAAGATTATATTGTTCAGTCATGAACGTTGTAAGCTCGCCCTTGGACACACATTCATTGAAGTCCGTCAGAGATCCTGCCATGGTTAGAAGATAGAAAAAGACAATACCAAAGTATTATCCCTATCAACTAAAAGGAAACAAGTGGTGGTGGTGGTGGTGAAAGTGAAATGCAAAATTACAAGCGGCTTATCACCGTCTTGCCTGCATTCTTACCAACACCAAACAGGAGCCAACCCAAAGTGGTGAAGTAATCTGTTGTTGAGCGTGGGTAACAATTGCAAGATGAACCTGTGCTAACAGAAGAATATGTGGAGCTATGGGTAGGCACACAATATGATAGCAAGGATTAGCAATTAACGAATGCAGATTAACGATTATTCAATCTGGATCCAAAGTACAAATCACAGGTGCTGGCTAAGACGTATTGAGACGCAGCGCAACAAGGTGAAAACAAAGGACGATGGAAAGAACTCACAGAACAAGCAAATAACCCGATTTTTTCTTTTTTCCTGAATTTTTCCCGGAATTTTCCAAAACGCACTAGTAGGAATCAAACTTTTTTTATTTTTTTGCTATTTTTTTTTATATTTTTCTCTAAACAAGGATCAAAAAAGATGCAACCACAAAAATTGGCACCTACAACTGAGGTGGGATGTGGTCTACAGAAATACAGCACGTTCTCTAAAAAGCGTGCAAAAACTTTGACAATTTTTTTCTTTATTTTCCTGAATTTTTTTTGGCAATTTTGATGAAACCAAACAGGGCGAAGCCGAGTTTGGATCAGCTCCAAATGGTATCAAGAAGCTGCTGTAAAAATTTTAGATTTTTCTGATAAACGAGCGAAAAGTTATGCCTGTTTTACCGAAGGTATCTCAAGTTATGTTTTCCGGAAGGCACAATACGGCAGCGGCAGTTAGGGCAAAGCGTCCCTAAACTCCAACACTGATTACAAGATGGTTCCTGTGACTAATAGCAGTAGGTATTCGCCTAATGATGTAAGGGAGCTGTGATGCAGGTAAGATAAGAGCGGCTGGCAACCTATCTAGGGTTTGCGCGGTGGCAAGAAGTTACACAAGGCGGCTAGCGGGGCAAGTCGAGTAATGTGGTGGCTTCGACTTGTTGTTTGGAAACGGTGGATGGGATAGCGGCGGAAAACAAAAAATCACAGCAACGGGTGATTGAAATACGACTACGAACACAACCCTGCCCTTCTTGAATTGGAGTCGTCCTCGACTCCATCTTGGCGATGTCCTCATCACCCTGGGTGCGGGCACACTGCCCCCAGTGTCGCCCAGGCCCACCTTGCTCTGGCAATGCATTTAATGCTAGGGGAGGCAGTTACATGTGGTGCCTTCCAAAAATACACTGTTGACGTAGTTAACAACCATATTAAACCATCAACATAACTTGAATAAATGCTTGAAATGGATCACCATTAGAAAATTAGGGGTTTAAACTGATAATTTCCACAAGTTTTGATGAATCTGTATTTTCAGCAGGGTTATTTCAGAAAATTAGAAAGGGGGATCAAAACATCAAAAATAACTTAACCGTGATGAAAACTACTCCAGAAAGTTTCAGAGGACACCAGAGGACACCACACCATGGCAGATCCCAAGGGACTGCTAGGTGGAGCCATCCGGCCCCACCCCTATGCTGCCCGGTCTGGCAGGTGGCCTCAACCTGTCAGCTTCTAGAATGTTCCTCCACCGCCTCCTAAGATTGCATCCATGCCATCCTTCAAGTTGGTTTGATCCAAGGGCTCACATTCAACCCCCAAGGCTATATAAGCAGACCTAGCCCCCCTAAGGCATCAAGTCATTTAGAGAAGACAGAAACCCTAATATCCTCAGAGCTCCTCTAGTTTCTAGGGCATTAGCTAGTTAGGCTAGGTCTAGAGGGTGGCAAGCATATCTTCATTTGGATTCCTGACCGTGTCAATAGCTTGGTTCTATATAATTCTTGTACCCCTCTCTCATTGTATCTCCATTATTTTTATATGCTTTGGTATAATTGTTATGACAATATAGTATTCATCTTATTCATGTTCAAGGTTGCAATGTTCATCATCTACTTTGATTATATGCTTAGTATAGTTAGTTTATCATTGTATTTATGCATAAGTTCATATAGCATTCACCCCAATGTACACTGGGTGGGTGGTAGAGACTGTGTAAGCGGGGTGCTTATATGTTATTTACCTATGAATACACTCTATATTCTAGGTCATTTGATAGATCGTGGGTGTGACATTACCGTTGAGTCCTTTGTAGTCCACTCCCCGAATATAGGTCATAGAAGTAGGGCCCGATTACGAAGGAAGGAAAAGCTCTGTTCTCAAACTTTCCAAAGTAATGACCCTTATGCATAGATAGAATGCTAATCTTAGCAATGACTACTAAGTGTAATTACACTAATCAATGTATGCTTTGACTTGTAATTAAGAATGACTTAGGAATTATTCCTCTAATATTCTAACTTGACCATGCTATTGCCATAGATAGGAGTGCTCTGAGTGATTTACTTATTATAATGCTTGATCAATGCTTATCATATACATATTATCTCGTGACTTACCCCTGTTATGAGTAGAGTGATTGGTTATAGTTTATTTCTCCATCAATGTTATAAGTTATCAATACATGTCCAAAGCTACACCTTCCCTATGGTAAAATATAAATACGATACCTAATATACTCTCGGGTGAAGTGCTACAATGGTATAATTATCTGTCCGCTTGCAGAATCCTTTTTATTCATATCTTTCTAGTCATATAAAATGATAAACATCTACTTAGTATTATTCTTATAGTAATGCTAGATAGTATCAACAAACATTTCTGGCACCATCACTGGGGATGACAACCTAGTTCAGTAATGCTAGAGGTGTAGATAATTAATAGATGACTACTAAAATAAGTGAGGAGTTAATAAATACCAACATACACACAAACTGACCTCCTCCCACACTATATAAGAAGAGCTCTACCACACATTTGAGATCATCATACACATTTGAGAAGAAGATGAAGGGCTACACATATTCCATTAGCTTCTAGCTAGACTAGAGTAGGGAGTGAGAGAGGGAAAGAGCCGGAGGAATAGCAGAGTTGTGGTAGCTCTACATCGAGTGCTTGGCGAGCCTTGTACCTCAGGTGGACGGAGTGCCAGACTTGTCGGCTCCCTCTACACTTGTACCTCTTCGATCGTCTTACTAATTGGAGTAAGAAGTTCGTGTTCATCTTTCGGTTTGATTCACTAAGTTAAGTTATCATTATTACTACTTACTTGCATGATCATCGTCCGTCCTAGTGATGGGTGCTCTTATAGAGGACTCCTAATAAAGACAGAAGTTCCTGGCCAACGCTAGAGTAGTAGCGGTTAGCGTAGACGTGGTGTCTAAGCTACATGTTACCTTCGTTTGCCTCATTTCCCATGGTGGAGGGGTAGGCGATAGGGTGGTGACAGCCCTGTCCGTCCCTCGTAATCCCCCATGTCAGGATACGGTGTAGAGCTATAGGCTGGTATCGCTTGGCAGACCAGGTATACGCTGGTGCCTGAAGTAAGTCTGTAGTAGCAAAGTTACCTTTACTTAAGGTTTCTACCCTTAGACGAATATCACTACCCAAGTTACCCTTTATCTTGTTTCTCTAGGTAAACTAGCCAAGAGGCTACTTTCAAAAATTGTTCTCTTGGAAAAATATGATACCCTAACTACTTCTGGGTGAAGTGTTACAACGATACTTCTGTACGCTTATGGACTTTTTTGCTTACGCTAAGAAGCACCAACACCAGCACATGGTGAAACTTGGCCGATAAGGTGGTTCCAAGGTCAGTTGGAGCCTCCAAGTGTATGACTATGGGCCAGTGGATCCGCGTCAACTCTATTTCATCCATCGGTGTAAACCGACTTAAATCAACACTTGAGAATGCTTCTGGAGGAGCTACCACGGATCTGTGATGTGGCAAAGTGCCAAAGTGGCACTTGCTGGGACTGGGTGATGCCCATGTGGCACTGGGCGGTGCTGGCCTGTGGACCCAAGTGGCCCTGCCACGTCCACTTCTCCCTTGGTCCATATTTTTCACCATTTTAGCCTATTTTTGCCATATTTCCTGCATACAATTAATTATACAAGCACAAGTGGAACTAGGTGAAATTTAAACAAAATTCTTCACATGTGATGATGATTTACCTTACTTTATCATGCTTTTGGGTGGAATGTTGATGGTCAAAATAGGTGTTAGTGACCGTCAATAACCACCTGTGTTTAGAATAATGAACTCAACGCAAATACTCCAAATACCGCTCATAAACAATATATGAAGTGTTGCTACGTTCAAACCAACCATCGGCGAAAACAACCCCACTTGAACCCGATAAAACAGCAGGAGCGCTATTTGTGATTTTTTAAAACCATAACAGTAGTGATAGCTAGTAAATAATCTACAAGCATCTACATAGAACAAGCTACAACTTTGGTATTTAAACAAAGTTCAAAATTTGCCATCTACTATTGTTAAAAGAGCCTACAAACTGACAGACATGTTCTGGCTTTAACAGCAACAACTTTCTTGAAACAAAAACCATATCTGCCAAGCCATCCTACCAAAAATAGAATTCAAATACTTGATGTAAAGATCATACAATGTATGAAAACTCCATAGCACACTGGACCAAACTGGCCTCAAAGAAGTCCTAAGTTGAAGGTTGAAACTGAAACTGTGATCTAATAGTAAAACATGACAGCCAACTTCAAAAATTCATAACTCCACATATATTGATTACAAAATTATAAACTTTACCAATATGGAAAGATTATTAAATATTCTACAACTTTCATGTTATAAGCTTTGGAGTTTGAAGAGCCTAAGATATCCAAAGCAAAAACTGGAAAACAACTGAACATTTCTGACGACTGAACAACAACATAGCACTAAAGCAATCATAACTCGAGATATACTGATCCAAAGTTTATTATCTTTAACAATCTGAAAATCTTATGAAATTACCTAGAACTTTCATTGACTAGATTCTAGACTTACGTTATGATAAAACTGAATGCATGTATAACTATATAGAAATCTAATAGCACAATAGCATCATCAAAGAACAATCATATCTTCTAAACAGTAAGGGCTACAAAGGTGATCTCTATGCCAAAAGAAAGATACTGAAGTCTACTGCTATAACATAATTTTTCTATGATTTTTGGATACATAAAAGTAGCCCTAAACAGCACTCAAACAACAACTGCACAATCTAAAATAAATAGCAGAGCTTAATTACAAGATTAGAACCCTAACCCGTCAA
Organism: Saccharum hybrid cultivar R570; assembly: GCA_038087645.1. Classification (NCBI taxonomy): domain Eukaryota; kingdom Viridiplantae; phylum Streptophyta; class Magnoliopsida; order Poales; family Poaceae; genus Saccharum; species Saccharum hybrid cultivar. Next base: position 2,395,755 of record JAQSUU010000190.1, on the reverse strand, counting down.
CTAATTGATGAAATATGCTAATTTCCCACAAAATCAATAGGACAAAGAAGGATGTTACCCTAACAGCAAGAACTACAAAGACACACTATGAATTCTCTCGTGTTTCACCTTCTCCCTTGCGGTGATCCTCACCGCTAGACATCTTGTTGTCTTGATCTACTCCAACCATAGCAATGCCATCAAGAACAGCGAGGGAAGGCATGGGATCATGGGAAAACATGAAGGGAAGAAGAACCCAATCCGGTTTTAGATGAGGAACGAATACGGCGACGATCCACCGATAAAACCTGTAACACCCCAGGTGTTTGCCACTAGTTAAGCTGTGGGTTTGATCTCAAACATGATAGATTAAGTGGAGATAATGATGTCAAGGTCAACCTATGGAGATGAGCCTAACCTAAACTTAGATGCTGCACCATTGCTTTACATATAGGCCATTTTCAAGATATATGTTTGGTGGTGTTATTGCAATATCTTCATGTGTCCCACCTTAGTACCTATCTATATTGATCCCTGGAAAAGTTTCATGAAGTTTGGAATCAAAAAGTCACATGAAATGATAAGTTATATCCTTGTTGGAATGGTTTTACTAAGTGCTTGAATTGCACTATTAAGTGAATAGAAATATAGGTCATCAACCAAACCTTTCAACCTTGCCCAAAAGACTCTAGATGGACTCTACAACAAAAGTCGTGAAAGGTTCATGTTGAGCAAATGCCCAGAAAATGCTCCAATGGATCAAAACGGACAATTCAAGCTTTATCGCGATACTACTTTGGTCAGAGTAGAAATGTAGGTTCTATACCAGTTATGATGTTGGACCTTAAATGAAAGTTGTAGTTCATATTGTGTAGAAGAAACTTTGCTTTTGGACCAAGAACTAGATCATCTTGGAAGTAGGTCAAGCAGAGGCTTAAAGTTTGAATCAGCTACTATTTTTCAGCCCTAGAAATAATTATAAGTCCTGGATTGACAGCAGTGAGTTGCTATGTTTGCGACATTTTATCTTCCAAATTAATATGGCAGCTCAATTTGATTCCTTAATACAAGTTGGAGTATGCCTTGTGAAGGAAACAATAGATCAAGTCTCACCAGATTTGGAGCTTGTTGGCACCTTCAAAATCAATTCCCAAAATTGATAGTTTCGTCATATTCATGGACTTGGACCGGCAAGGACAAGACGGTTGGCACGTCGCATTCTCGTGTTTTTGCTAAACAACTTGAGTTGAGCCAAAAATAAAAGTTGGAGTGTATCTGATGGAGAAGAGCATATGAAAAGTGGCATCATGTTTGACTTCATTTTGACCACCAATTTAGAGGTTTGTCATTTATCATCATTGCGTTGACAACGTCATTTTGGAACTTAGTTAACCCCAAATCCATTGGTCTAATGGCTTGGCCCTTTAAACGAAATTTGTAGAGTGTTACGTAGGCAACAATTTTTATTTAAGGCCCATGGCCCAGTTCAGCACGTAGATAGCCCAAAACGGCGCCCCAAGATGGCCACAGCAACGCACGCCAGGTGTCCGACGTCATGCCACAGTGGAGACACACGTCCTGGACATGGCGTTCATGCGTGAGAGCGCGCCCCCACCATTGTCGACGCGCGTCGCTGCGCCCCTGCATCAATAGGGAGAGCCCAGGTGCTTTCCCCTCCACTCTCAGTCGCATCGCCACTCTCCCAGGCGCTCGCTCTTGCCCTCCCTCGCTTTGTGCCAGCGCACGGACGCGGACACCACCATGGCCACCCAGTTGAGCTCCCTGTCGCTGATGCGTTGCCGCCTTCGCTTGTGCTCGCCTCTTCCTGAAGCCTCCAGCAGCATCGTTGTGCCCTGCTCCCTCCTCTGCGTGTGCGCCGCTGCTCTCCTTGCCGCTGGCGAACTGGCTCCGCTGGCAAGCTGTCGTTCTCGGCCGACGATGCCCGTGCCGCCTGCTGTTGCTGGCTGTGACCACGAGCTAGGGTCTGGCATGCCCCAGGCTAGTCGTGACCAAGCTCCAGCGCGGTCTCTTCTTGCCACTAGCGCCGCACTTGCCGGCCGAATCGGTCAGAGGCCGACGTCTCCCTCCCATGCTCTCTGTATGAGGAAGAAGAAGAAGGACCCATGTGTAAAAGAGAAACAAGTCCAGGGGGTTTTCTGCAGAACTAGTGACTCAAATGAATAGTGTCGCATAGTGCAGTTTTTCTTTTTCTTAGTGAATAAATGGCTGAATCTTGCATAATTCATAGTAAATTGTAGAAAAATCGTAAAATAGCAAATGAGGACTTTTTGGAATCCTTGTGAAATTATCTATGTAGTAGATCTATAATATCGCATGTTTTAGTTTAAAGTGTTCTCTGTAAAAATAGATTTGTGCAGGTAGGTTTTTAATGCTAGATGTATTTGTCATTTTCATAACTGTAGATATAGGGCTCCAAATGAAGTGAAATTTTTGTGGCACGCTAATCATATGATGTTTAATGTGTGGTAAAAATTTCATAAATTTTGGTTGCCATATGAGTGAGTTATTAGTGTATCTTGCTCTCACATGAATTCTTGCAATAGCAATTTGTCTTTTTCATAGAGGTTGATATACAAGTCCAAATGCCTTGAAATTTGTACAGTAGACTAATGGGTATATGTAAGAGCTACTGTAATTTTTATAGATTTTATTATGGACTTTTGGTATATGTTTATTATTTCACCTTGCTATCTAAATAAATTAAGAAATGCATTAAAAGAATTTATTTGGTGATGAGCACTATGCTTTTTGGTGATCATTTAACATGCACTTTATGATGGTTATATTGGTTGTGGCCAAATGTATGTTTGGAATATAAGTTAATATTTATTCTTGCAATTGATGCTTTTCTGGACAGTTTCTGGGACTTTGGTAATTGCACCATGAAAATGATGTTTGATGAGAAACATTCTTATAGAAAAGTTTCAGATAACTCATTAATCTAGCTTGTGTTAAATTTTGGTGGCATTTGGCCTTATAGTTTGTGAGTAATGACTGTTTTAAGTTGGGTTCCAGAAATAGTTGTTCTCTGGAATCTCTGGACCAGATTCTATAATTATGCATGTTTGACTTAGTTAACTTGAAAATCATGCTAAGATGATTAAATATGAATTATGGACAATTTCATAATCTTTCTAGAATGTCTTGTTGCATGGCTATTGGATTTGTATAACTCCAGTTATGATCCAAACATGCAGCTGTTGTTTGCAGTCTAGAAATAGACAGATGATAGTTGTGGTTGTTTACTCCATGTGTTGCTAAGTGTGGCTTATACCCTTGATGATGGTCAAGTTAAGATACTTGTGATCTTGTTAAACTTGTGTGATGCTTGATGTGCTTGCCCTCTTTAATTGGTTGTGTGATTTTAGTTAAATAGCTTTTGGTGTCTATGTCTTAATTATGTGTTTACATGAATGATTATGTGATACATCTTGTGTTACCATTCATCATATTCATACACATGAATCTTGCATCTCATCTAGGTACGCTAGATGCACCACGTGAAGGATGAGATGTTGAAGACAAACCTGAAGACGGTGTTTGGTGGACCTATCCCGAAGATGAAAGGATTAAGCAAGTGCCGGGATGGGAGATGCTCGCCAAGCGAGTGTCATCTGTCAATCACTAACCTAGTGTTCGATCCCAGGCAAGCCCCGGAGCATTCTAAGCCTCCTACTTTATAAAAGCAATTGAGTATATATATGTTATATATGTATTGTTGCATTAAGTTATAGGAGTTGATTGGAAACACTTGCTGCATATATACCCTTTCCTTGTCCCATAAATATGCCTGAAATCCTATTTTGGTTCAGGATCAAAAATATTGCTTAGCCCTGCTTATACCGGTAGCGATCAGTGATTTCCGGTCACCTGCAATTATAGGTGATTACTGGAATATTTTAGCTAAGTAATGGATGATATCCTAGAAATAATCAAGTGTTGATGGATAATTGGAGACTGGGCGGAATAAGTATTGGGCAACCAGACAGGGTTTTGGGGTGCTTGTAGTTTCCGTCTGTGTCGATTAAGGACCGACCGTTGTTGGGTCTCGGGTCATGTTGAACGCATGCCTCACATTTAGCTGGCCGGATAAAGTACCTTCCGACCGTGAAACTGGGAGATTATTTGGCCGAGTGGATTGCCTGCAGCGTACTGTACTAGAGCAGGTGTGGTAGGATATGGGGGCGCGATGATAAGGCCAAAGAGCAGTCGGGCGGCCCCTGGGTACATGTGGTTCCTGGCAAACTCGAGACTTTACCTGGATAGTTGACTCGGTGACCAATATCTCACTTTAGCGGGTGAGTGAGGTTTGTGTGAGAAATAAATTACTAGCTGGTTAATAATCGATTCGAATCGCCATCATTCACTGGATAGTGAACACTTGACTCGAGTTACGACATCGTAGTAATGATGATGGAACACGGATGGTTATGTGGGTGACGTTGGAAATGCTAAACCTGAAATGGTAACCTTTGATGTTAATGATTAATCAAGTGATTGCTTTAGCATAGGTGCTTATCTAGATTAATAGGTTATAACAAAGATGATGTAAAAGTGCTTAAAATGGTTTATTCATGATCCCTTATGCTTTTCGCAAATGAGTCAAGCTAGCCCACTGAAAGAAAGCCTTGCATACTCCTTGGTGTCATTATTTCTGGTTTATGACGGGTAAGTCTAGCTGAGTACCTTCTCGTACTCAGGGTTTATTCTCACTTATTGCAGGTTGTGATGTATCATAGCTACTGCAAGAATTGGAAGACTCCTGCTGTAGTGGCAGAGTGTGATCATGGGCATGATCTGTCTGAGCTATCTTGTCTCTCATGCTTTTATTGGAAATTGACCTTGGTACTGGCATGCATTTGAATTAAGGTGATATTAGTTTCAAACTACTTTGCTTCCGCTACTTTTGAACTTGAGTTGTAATAACTCTACTGAACTCTGATATATGTTGAATTACTTATGAAATAGATGTAACATATGGCCTATTATGTTGGACCACTATGATCTTGGCTTGTATGTTGGTTGGTTTGAAATCCCTCGTGATTTTATTGGACTACCGGAGTTATAGGAGCTTAAGTACGGCAATTTAATTGCTCCGGTGATTGTTTTTGTACTTTTGTTCTTATAATTTGGGTGGTTCCATGACAAAACCCTAATTTCTCCCATCTCCTCCCTTCTCTCTTCTTCTCCTTTCTCTGCTATCGGCCTTCTCTTCCTGAGCCATAAGGATAGGGATCTCATCGGTGGGCTTGGTCTTATGGGAGGAGAGACACAGGGACAAAAGGGGGTGGGCACTGTAGAACCATGATTTACTGTTCACCACGCGCATGTGTCTTTTTTCTACCTTCATCTTCTAGCAATTGTAGCTTCTTGACCCGAACTCTGAACGGTGCGTATGAGTAGTCAACGGAATGCGTTCAACGAGCCCTACACATCTATGGTCTCTGATCATCCATTCAAGCAATAGATAAAAATATTATTTTTTTGCCACTCGTTAAAGCTCCTAATTAACTATTTACCACTTGAGATTCCTAACACACAAAACGTATTCTGGGTATTACATATATCCAAACCTGTTTAGCGCATGTGTATGTTATTACATATATCCAAACCTGTTTAGCGCATGTGTATGTTAATGTAATATTGTGGGTGTGGGAAGGGGGGTTAGCACCATCTTGGTTGTGGAAGGTGGGTTAGACTAACATATATGGCTTCTAGAGTCCATACCACCCTCTCTGGTTTAACCCTTTTTACATGAAGTGAAAACAAAAGCGTAAGTTGGTTGGTAATATTGTGCGATTCCCTCGGTGCGTAGAATGGATATGAGCTGTTTGGACGCAGAGGTGTTACCCCATGGCATCCTCATCCTCTTTGGGAGGAATTCTTGATCGGGCACACCACACTCATTGCGTCTACAAATGCTGCACCGGTGTTAGCAGGATGGAGTTGAGGTGGTTCAATCAGGGTGGCGATAAAGGCAAGGTGTGTGTCGAGGTCCGTCGAGCGAAAGGTGACAGGGACGGGGACTAGGGAGGCAGGCCACAAGGATGTCGAAGTCCTCTTAGAGGCGGCACTTCTTGTATGTGAGTTCAGCCTAGGTCGCCTTGGCCAATTGGGTCTCCTCTGAAAAACCCTCACATCAAATAGGGATATCAATTCCCTCACAAACTCTTCCTCTAATTTCCCTCCATGATGACCATGAATCAAATAAGGAATTGGAACTTAAAATTGTATTCACATTTAAAGTTCCTACATCCACTATCACAACAAAATTCCCATGCCCCTTGCCAAATAGTTGCCAAACACACCACCGGGATTGTTGCCAGTGAGATGCGTGGAGGAGGTAGATGTACTTTTGATGGTTTTGCTTTGAAGTATATAATGGCAACATCATCCATGATGCGCGCTTGAATTCATAGAAGAAATATTTACTTCAAAAGAATCAGGAGTTGCTAGTTCGATTTGGGCTTGAACAAGATCTTCCATCATGAACCAACTTCCTCTAATCCATTGCCACATATAGAGATGACATTGCCTGGTTGTCTGCCTCCTCATCTTCATGGGTTACCTAGAATTTTAATGAACTACGTTTGTGCCTTTGTTTGAGAAATAGATCTGCACTTTACTTCCTACCCTTTGGCTTTATGTCTAAAACATTTCTTTTTACTGAAAAGCACTGATATTCATGGAAAGGATAATTTTTTCTCCATTTATCCACTTGAACACAATGAGTTAGTGGAAGAGGGCATTCATTTCCTCACCGTCGGATGGATATCACACAATCTTTAGAGAGGACGCATAGTTGCTATACACCCACTTCAATGACATCACGGTGAAAACCCTCAATACATTGATGCTCGGTCAACCTCTACATGCTTGCTCTACCTTCACTTGATATTTCCCTGCTAGGCACCATGTTTCCAATGGAGGAGGTCGATTCTATCATCAAGGACCTCCGCTTCAATGAGACACCAAGCCCTGACAGCTTCACATGGGTGTTCTTCAAAATGGCATGGCCAATCATCAACTTTGGCATCACGGTGATGTTTATTGCTTTTGCTGGTTCAGACACAAGAAGAATTTATCTCATCAATGGTGCCCTCACTATTCTGCCACCAAAGAAGCATAAGGCTCCGACTTAGTCCATATGACTTGATCCATAGTGTTGGGAAATTGCTGAGAAAAGTGGCTAACCGTGTCACACCGTACCTTCAACAACTAGTGGGTCATAACCTGAGTATTTTCGTTTGAGGCATAAACATTTAGGACAACTTCATAATGGTACGGTGAACAACGCTGGGAAATTATTGATAAAAGTGGCTCTAAGTTTGGCAAGTCATCTTTCCCCTATGTTTGTGGTGGGAAAGTTTTGCATCTCCATTGGCATGGATGAATGGGAAACAACCAAACAAAATGTGTCGAATACAACGGTTGTGTCTCAAACCTCATTGATTTCATGACGATAACCTAGGGGAGAAACAGATTCTTGTGGCCGACATTATGACCAAGTCATGAAATGCATATTGGCTCTTGATACCCCAACTATAATTATTCTATTGATTCTCCGACGCACATGCGTGAGAACCAAGAAGTTCATAGCAAAGTAAGACACCATTCGATTTTTTGGCGAAAATAAATGTGGTTACTTCATGTCTGGCAACAATGTAGTAGAGCGGCATGAGTAACAGACCTGAAATCAGCACATAATCGATGGTACGATGTGATATAAAGATTAAATTTAGAAGAGGGTCAAGGAACTAAATAATTTGTGAGAGATTTGTACAATAGTTTTATTGAGAATGGAGCTCACGTTGAAGCCTACCTTGATTTTGCACCACTAGAATAAGCATGGCCACGGGTAGTAGTGGGATAAAAGGAGAGAGAGAGCCAAGAGATTCATCAACAATAGCTAAATAAAACTCGTGTAGATGGATGCAATGGGGGTGTATGGTGATAGAACCAATGCAATTAAACAAATGAATTAAATTATTAAAATTATATTTTCAAGTAAGTAAAATTGTTATAGTAAGAAAATGCTAGGTATGCATGCTATTTGCGCTAGCCATCTTGCTAGTTGTTTCCATTCCATGGTATTCCTGATAACCTAGTGTATATGAAATGAATGGGATGTAAAGGATGCTTGGTTGTTATGTTTCTTTCGTAGGGAAAATTATAGCCAAAGTTTGGATGGAAGCAGAGACTTGGAGATCAGTATACATTTTTAGGTCTTGGCCATGGAGTGTTGTTGATTTTGTCATAATCTTTCCCCTGTTCGCTTGGCTGATAAGCCATGACTGAAAGTATTGTTCGCTGATTTATTGTGAGAGAAAAACAATGTTCGCTCGCTGAAAAAGTGTGGCTAAAAGTACTGTTCGCTGATTTGTAACTATGGCTTGTTCTTCTTCCTTTCCAGTCTTGTGTGCTTTAGTTGTTGTTTAGCCCTTGGTTGTCTGTCGCTGTTGGTTATCTCCTGTTGGTCACTAAAATCATTGTAACTTTTCTTTCTTTTAATAAAAAACTTGCGTTGCAGGGTTTTGTAACAAAAATTCTTTCATAGCAGGCCTTATAGTACTATGTCATACTTCAAACATGTAAGCGGTCAATTTTTCTAGGACTTCACGTTCAGACTATTTTTAGCTGAATTCCTATCCTAGATAATATTACGTACTAAACATTTGCCAAAGGTATTTGAATTATTGCACCGCATCGTTTAATTTGATGGGTGTGCGAAAGAAATTTCCATCCTAATTAAGCCCATGAAACTTTCCCCTATAAACACGAGTATTGATTGTGGACTGTTGTGTCTAACTGCGTCTTTATATTCAATAGAGGAAATACGAGCCGGACATGACTACGACCGTCCAGAGTCGTTGAAAATTTCCAAGCATGCCTCACGCTTCCGTACTTCTATCCGCGTCCCAGTCAAAGAACACGCCTATCTTACAACCAGATTTCAACATGATTGTAGGATGGGCATTATTTTTCCGATCTGACAAATTTACATCACCATGAGATGAATCAATGTTTTCTTCTGGTCCTATTGCTTCTAATGCTTATTATATAACCTTTTGGAAATGGCTCTTCTCCGTTTACAAATTGACCTGAGCGATGGCATGGAAATTGGAAATCATCCTATTGACCGTCCTGTAATGACCTTTCAGGACTGATGTTGGGGGCGTGACCGTTCTTCTAGAAGAGGAAGGAGCACGGATCGACGCCGGTCTCGACGGTGCCTTCTGAAAGTCGCAGGGTGAGTAATATAGTCCTGATTACGGTGACAGTTCTTAGTATCTACTACTTTGACCTTGGAGAAGCAGTTCAAACTTCAACTACCAAAAGGAATCGATGCAATGCCCGCTAAAAGGAAAACAGTACTCCCTCCATCCACAAAAACAGACAATTTTAGAATAGTACTATGTTTTAATAGTATATCATGTTTGACCAATTATAGGTAAAAAACAATAAATATGTATAACATCAAATAAATACCATTAGATTAATTATGAAATGTATTTTCATAATAAATTAATTTGGAGTCATAAATATAAATATTATTCGCTAAAAACTTAATCAAACGTAAACAACTTTATCTAGCACGTTACCCATAGTTGTATGTTTTTGTGGACAGAGGGAGTACGCAAACTGACATATCAGATCTTCAACAGAGGGCGGGCAAACTTCAACTACCCAAATTACAAGATCTGACAGCTCAGTATTTATAAGATGCTCATAGGCGCATGCGTTCACAAGACAGCGTGTAACACCTCAGGTGTTTGGCTTCCTTAAGTGCATTACATTTCATGAGCATTAACATTAATCACCTCATTCATGAGTGGGAGCATCATTCATTTCATGCATGAGCTTATAATATGTGAAACATGCTTTAGAAACATTGCCACATATGTTATATTTCATGTGAAGTAAGAAGTGAGTAGTGTGCAACACACAAGTACCTTATGTGCAATTTCATTTGGAAACATGCTAACCACTTTAGTGTAACATAATTAGCAAGTGTTATGCAACACACTCATGCAACATGTGCAACATGAGCTTGCAACAATTGGGTGGAATATTAATTTGCTTGTTTCAAAGTGTGTAACACTAGGAATTTCGTGTAACCAATGTATAGAGTGGCTAATTATATCTCACAACACCTTAGTTATACTTAGGGTCACTAATGGAGCAAGATTCATGTTGACCAAAATCACCAAAATGCCCTCCAAGGTGTAGTTGACACCATTTAGCCCTAGAATGCTCTAGTTTGACCAATTAAAAAGTCTATCTTAGAGACCTTGCATGGAGGAGTACCCTTAAGCAAAGTTGTAGGGAATTTTATGGGGAACAAAAGTCTCAATATGACCATCTCATGAAACTGGCCAGAACATGCTCAAAAATGGCCCACAAGTCAGCTAGAGGGGCTGTCTCAACACTTAGAAATTTTTCTAAGTCTCCAAGTGTCCCTCCAGTTTTACTGTGACCTACTTTGGAAGCTTGTAGTTTGCAAACCAGACCAAACCAGCTCCAACTCATGTTGACACTTTTGTAGTACTCACTTAGCTCTACAACATTGTCAACATCACCATCACCTAGTTCTAAATGGTTTAGGAGATATGGTGTCTAGAAAATCGGGTTTCAGTCGGCTTAATGACTGAAACTACGTTTCAGTTTTGAAGTGCACCACTTTGGAGCTATGTAGTTTCAAATGTAGGCCGAATCAGTCCTGGAGCCAATTGATAAAGTTGTAGTCCTCATGTAGCTCTATAATTTTGGTATTATCATCTTCTGCTAACTCGAGCTGGTTTAGGAGATAATCATCGACAAAGTTGCTCTGTCAGTCACCGTTTCGGCCTCGTCGATTCAGTCGACCGTTCTTCAGTCGGTGGCTGACCGACGGCAGGGTAACGCCGACGCGTGGCCGCGCGGTGGCAGCCGTACACCGTCCGCGGTCCCACCCGTCAGGTCACCAAGCCTTCAAGGCCGCCACGACGACGGTCTCTGCCTCACTCGCGCCACACCTCCCTCTCCCTTCCGTTCTCCCCTCCACCGGGCGGAACAACCGAGCGCAGCTCCCGCCTCCACTCCAGCGAGCTCGTGCGCGCGCACCACCGCACCACTGTCCATAAAAACTCACACACCGCTCCGCCTTGAAGCCCCCTCCATCTTCCACCTCGCAGCTGGGTCAATTGTGGGGAGGTAAGGCGGCATTGCCGTGTCCACCACCGTCCTCCTCGGACATTCCTCGCCGGAGCGCTCCCGTAGCGTGGCCGTGCTCCTCTGGTGCTCTACCGTCTTCATTCTTGGGTGCGTTGGGTCCGTCTGGAGTCGCTGATGCTCACGAGACCGGTCATTTGGGATGAGCCGCCGTATAGCTCACCGGCATCGGCCAGCCGCGGCCGTGGACCGCCATGCCCGACGACGAGCGCCTCCCTATGGTTCTGCCGCCCCGTTCTTGCCACCAATCGACTTAGCTCGATGACGTGGTCGCGCTCGTCCGCTCAGTTTCGCCGGTCGGCTCACCGCCGGCGATCTCCGGCAATCGCAGCTCCTCCCCTCCGCCTCTCTCTCGCTGACCAGTGGGGCCTTTCGGTCAGCCCCACGCGCGCGCGGGCGGGACGGCCTGAGCAGGCCGCGCGCGTAGTTGGGCCGCGTCCGCGTAGGGGCCGGCCTAGTAGCGAGTTAGGGTCCGGTTTTGTTTTTCTTTTCATTTTTGTCATAGATTTTAGTTGATGTTTGGAAAATGTAGATCTAGGGTTTTACTTGCCCAAAAATTATGAGATAAATTTTGTTAGGATCTACATGATGTGTAGTATTTTAGAAAAATATAAAGCTGATATATAATTTTTAGTCTCTGGGAGAATTAAATAGATCTTTCAAATGTGTTTTGAAATGAAGGCAAATTTGTTAAAGGTATAACTTGAGCTGTAGTATTCCAAAAATTATGAAATTTGGTGGGTAGACTAATTTATACTTGCTCTAGCTTTGGTAAAATTTTGGGCAGTAGTGCTTAAGTACTTTTCAAGTTATAATGCTATCTTGTTATTTTAGGAAATACTTAAATGAATTTTAGTAATTTTTCTACATGTGCAATATTCGTATAACTTTTTGGAGAATGTCTTAGTACCCAAAAGTGTCCAAGAAAATTATGAAATCTGTTGTTTGATACTTTTCAAAATGATTTGTTAATTATACAAAAATCAGCCTTTTTGGCTTGTGAATTTTGTGTAAGCAATTTCTGTGAATAACTTTGGTTCAAATTTTTACAGTAGCCTTCTAGTGGGCCCGGGAGCCTCTTGTAATTTTTATAGAATTTTCTAAGCAGTTTGTATATAAGTTTAATTTCCCACTTAATTAATTAAGTAAATTAAGAAAAGGATGAAAATAAATATTTTAGGTAGGCAAACCTTACTTTCTGGTGTTTTGTGACCTATGTGAACTTGTGGTAACATTAGTTTGGTCTTAAGGGATGTTTGCCACATAAATAAATATTTAATCTTTGCAATTCTAGGTTTTCTGAACAGCTGGTAGTATTTATAGGTTTGACCTTTGATAAAGGTGGTTGCTGGAAAACTTGTAAATACCAAAGTTGTAGTAAGCTTGATAAGCTAGCTTGTGTCAAAATTTGGGAGAATTTGGCTTAGTAGTTTGGGAGTTATTGCTGTTTAAAGTGACAGTCCAGAAATTGTTACTCTCTGTTTAGAGAGGACAGATTCTGGAACTTATGAAATTTCGACATGGAAAACTTAGGAATTTAGGGTTGAGATCTGAAAATGAATTGTAGTGCATTTCTTAAGCTTTCAGATTGTCTTAGATCATATCTTTTGGAGTTAGGAATCTTCAGTTATGTTAGCATCTTTGAGCTGCTGTCCAGAAGGTCTTACTGTGTATTTTGGTGTTGGATGTGGTAACCTAAGTAATGCTACTCTTGTAATTGTTAGGTGCTAGGGCCTTAACCGAAGAAGAACAGCTATATCTTAGGTTGGATAGATTAGGTAAGTACTTCTCCACCGGAGAAGAGATTTGCACGTATTGATGAAGTGACTTGAATAGAGTACTTTCATTGCTGAAATGCATTTCATTCCGAGCATGTTGCACCCATTGTGCATCCATGATATTTATTGTGCATTCATGCAATAGGTGTACCGGAGGGGGTGACACTCCTCGAGTTCGAAGGAGTAATTCCGGAGGAGGACCAGGAGCAGCAGAAGAAGCCCGAGGATCCAGCAGGCGAAGGAGTGCCCGCAGACGACCTTCCTGAGTGCCTAGACCACCGGCCCTCGACCTTTCTAAAAGGCAAGCCCCGGTACATGCTGAACCCATCATTTTATAAATCTATCTTGAGTACTTTTAATTGTTTAATGCATTAAGTTGTAGGAGTTGTATGAAAATAATTGTTGCATTATACCTATCCCTGCCCAGATATCGTACTTAAATCGTAATTTAGGTTTAGGCACGTATCAATGCTTAGCTCTGCTTAGTACGGTAGAAGTCGGGTGATTTCCAGTCATCCGCGAGATGTAGGAAGGAGTCACAAGTGGCTTTATGGCTATCGTGGATGGAACCATGCTTTAAAATGAAATTAAGACCGGGCGGGAGTTCGATAGTACAGCTACAAGACACTTCACGTCTTGGGTGTGGAGCTATGCCCGTCTGAGTCGTTTAAGGACCGATTCGCTGTATGTCCTTGAGTCATGTTGAACGCAGTCTAACACTTAGTTGGCCGGATAAGTCGTTCCGACCACGAAGCCGAGTAATGTGATTCAGGTCGGGAATCGAATGGTAGGTTGCTTCTTGGAGGAGAGAAAGAATGTGCTTGGGGACATTGGCGTGAGACCAAGGGGGGGTTAGAGTCCCTATCACCTGGCAGAGTGTCGCCCTTGGGGTCGTGACATCATTCGGACCCGCGATTCCTGAATCATATGAAAAGGTGGCTTGTGCGACCCTGGCAGGGGCCTGCGCGGTGAGTGTTAGAAATACCCCTCCAGCTGGATAGGAATTCGATTCGAATCGCCATCGCTCCTGGTTAGTGAGCACTTGACTTGAGCAGCGGCAACGTAGATCTCATTAAATGAACAGGTGGTTAAGGGAATGATACAATGTTGCCACAATTCATACCTGCTCTGGATATAATAATGATAATTGTTTGATTATAATCAAGTGCATGCTTAGTACAGGTGCTAAGATAGATGACAGGTAAATGCTAAAAAGAACTGCTAGTACAGGTTATAAGAGTTTCAATTACTTATGCCTTTATGCAAAATATGATGTCAGCTAGCCTCTTGTGTAAGCCTTGCATAAACCTTGGTGTCATCTTATTTCTGGTTTCTGACGGGTAAGTCTAGCTGAGTACATTCCCGTACTCAGGGTTTATTCCCTCCTGTTGCAGATGACATGCTTTATCAGGGCTTCTGCAAGACCTGCCTCCACCCTGCGGGTGACGAGGACTAGATCACTCGGGCGTGATCGTCTGTTATGTACTTTCCTGAATGCTTTTGCGGGATGATGATCATTAAGACTGGCAATAGTATGTGAACTAATGCGTGTGTTATGCTTCTGCTACTTTATAAACTTGGTTTATAATAATTGCGACTCTGTGTGTGTAAACTTATTTCGGAACTACTTGTGAAATGTAACGTATGACGTTGTATGTTGAATGATGCGATCTTGGTTGTAAGCAAGTTGGTTTGAAATCCTTCGTGGTTTCGATTGACTACCGGGATTATACGGGATCAAGTTTAAAAATTTGAGCGCTTCGGTGCTTGTTTTTATACTTGTGCTCTTATAATTTGGTCGGTTCTGTTACAGCTGGTACCGGAGCATAATTCAACATTAAACACATCGTACGAGTATTTAAAAAACAAAAGTATTTAATTATGAAAAGGGTTAAAACTCTAAAAATTATTTTCATAGGTATGCCAGTGATCATATCCCTTAGCCCAAATAAGGACTCTTAGGTGGCTTATTATAAAGACTAACTTGGGGGCCTTGTTTGTTTTTGTTTCGT
Source organism: Saccharum hybrid cultivar R570 (assembly GCA_038087645.1). Classification (NCBI taxonomy): domain Eukaryota; kingdom Viridiplantae; phylum Streptophyta; class Magnoliopsida; order Poales; family Poaceae; genus Saccharum; species Saccharum hybrid cultivar. Next base: position 2,380,754 of record JAQSUU010000190.1, on the reverse strand, counting down.
CGTCCATACGGCGTGATATTGTATGGATGCCATCAACTTGGGTGGTAATGTATGGATCAATTGCCTCGATGCTCTGGTAAGTGTGAGTTGTGAGAGCATGATCGTCCAACCGGCGATCTAGGGGAGAGTAGTTTTGGTGACTTGCATACTTACATGTTTAAACCGTGTAATTATGTAAGCACTTAATTGTGGGAACCTTTATATCGGGTAGCTTTGATACTGAAGTATATACATCAGGGGATGTGTATATGGAACGTATTTAAATTACTGCTTTCTTGTGTGCTTATATTGGGAAACTGTTGGGCTGAAATGAAATTTTCTGTAGGTACACTAACAGCGTAACGAGTAGACCGATAGTTTCGCTTATATGAGAGAACGTATGTATGCCACCGCCTAGCGTTAGAACTTTAGGTTTCTATTAAGGTGAGAGGGCGTATGGCACGTGCATGCATCATGTTTAATTATATCATACATATCATTTACTCCCTCCTTAAAAATTTCAATATTCCCGACTAAATTAAATTTCGTATCCTCTAAATGATCCTCACTTTAAGTCGTATCTTGTTGCTACAGATGGCACGTACCAAGAGGACCGCTCGCAAGTCCACTAGAGGCAGGGCACCTCGTCACCAGCTCGCTCCACGAGAGCCCCGCCCTGAGCCCACTGAGGTGGAAAGGCTAAGAGCTGAGTTGGCCGAAGTGATTGCTGCCCGGAATACAGCGCGTCAGCAACTGGAGCAAGTGATCCGTGATCGTGACCAGGAAACACTTGTAGTCCAGAGATTGACAGTAGCACATCACAACTGTCAACGCATGCTGGTCCATGTCATGAATCAGAGGGATGAAGCCTGGCACGAGGAGAACGTTCTGAGAGCTCGTTAGTTTGAGCTCGAGCAACAGTTGGAGAATGCTAAAGAATACAATGACAATCTTCATGAAGAAGTGCACCGCCTGAACAACCAGCTAAATCCTCTGCTGCCTTGAAACAACAACGCAGATGAGGACATGGGTTCGAGAATCATCATGGCTAAAGATGATGATGAAGTGGAGGTCAATGGGCCCCAAGATGCCGCACCAGAAGAAGCACCAGAAGAAGAAGAAGAAGATGAGGAGTTAGAGCCTGTTAGCGATGAGGATGGCGGGGAGATCCTTGACACCGACTCTGAGGACGATGCTTAGAGTAGTCATCGCGTAGCTACGATGTTAGAAGCATCTTTTGTGCCTCCTGGGGTTGGAGTGAGGCTTTGTAATAACTTGACTTTTGGGATGTAAGGTCGAACCCTATGTTTCCTTAATGTTTAGTTGAACCTATTAATTTCGATCATAATTGGATGTCTTATTGCGTACGTTCGATGATGGTGTCACGATTAGCACCCTTTGGTGCCGCGACAAAACCGAGGGCCTCCTATGGCGCGCGACATAAGGTGGTGCTGCTTGGCACGCGCTGGTATCGAGGTGGCTAGTCATGATCCACCATGGGACTCTACCGTTGAGAAGTCTCTTTGTGGTCAGTTTGAAGTAGCCTTTCTCAGTCAACTAAAAATTTTGAGAACGAATCCAAGTACCGGGCAAAAGGTTAAAAATCACGTAGATATTAACGTAATCGGTTCAGTAACTGTTGTGCTCCTTGTGAGTGAGCCTTTATCAAAGTACATCTTGTTGGATTCCCTCGCATGATTGCGTCAATTGATGCGCTTGAATGGATTGTGCGGTTGTGATGAATTATTGTGCCATGAATGTCTTGAGAAGTCTATTTCATGAAGTCAGTTTGACATATTTACAATAATTCATCTACAAATTTCCCATATCGTCAGTGCTCATTGGCTATGTATTTTGCAGATGTCGTATAATCTCCGTCGGGGTCGTGGCAATAAGGATGAGGAACAGCCACCCCCTCCACCACCACCTACCCTGGCTGAGCTGATGCAGACCGTGGTCGAAGGGCAGCGCATGCTGGCAGATGCTATGCGCCAGCTTGCCAACCGGGAGGCTCGTCATGGCCGCTAGGGCCCAGAACCCAATCAGTACAGTGATTTCAAGAACTTTCTTGATACTAAGCCCCCACTCTTTAAGGAGGCGGAGGAACCACTGCAAGTCGACAAGTGGTTGAACACTATTGAACAAAAGTTTCGTCTGCTTCATTTGACCGATGAGCTAAAAACTAAATATGCTTCTCACCAACTTCATGGTCCAGCGGGTATTTGGTGGAGCCACTATCGTTCCACGTTGCCTGCAAATGTCCCGATTGCTTAGGACCAGTTCAAGGCCGCATTCTGTGGGAACTATATTCCTCCAGGTCTTATGGCAATCAAGCACACATAATTCATGAGGCTGTCACAGGAAAATAAAAGCTTGACTGAATATCTGCAATCTTTCAACAACCTGGCAAGGTATGCCACAGAGTTTGTGGATACCGATGCCAAGAAAATTGCTAGCTTTAAAAGAGGCCTCGGCCCAAAGCTGATGAAGACTATGGGCACTAGCAAGTGTACTACCTTCAATGAATTTATCAGTGATGCTCTGACTCAAGAGAACAATAACTCTATCTATGGTGCTTCTAAGAGCCGCAAGAGGGCACTTGAGGCAGGTGCTTCACAGTCTCGAGCTCCAGCTGCCCCGAGGGCTCCTCCTCGCCCTTCTGCCACAAGTGCTAAGTTCCGTCCTCCGCAAAAGAAGGCGCCAGTGAAGACTGGGTTTCACAAGGCATATACAGTGGCTCTACCAAAGGGTAATTCGGGCCAAGGCAGCTCCAGTGTCCCTCCTAGCAACATGTCTTGCTGGAACTGCAACAAGCCAGGCCATTGGTCCAGGAACTGTCCTTACCCTAAGAAGAATATCAACCAAGGTGGTCGTCAAGGGCACGCTCATTATAACAGTATTGAGGAAATCCCATCTGGTGAGGTTGTCACTGCTAGTAAGTTCCTAGTTGACCAACATCCTGCAGTGGTACTTTTTGATTCAGGTGCTTCGCATTCCTTTATCAGTCCTAAGTTTGCATCAAAGTTTGCACACAAATTGCATACTGTTGAAGGTGGAGGTTATTGCATTAGCGCAGCAAGTGGGAATATTTCCACAAATAAAGTAGTGGGGAATCTTGAGCTTGAGATTGAAGGGTGAAAGTACTCACTTGCCTTAGTGGTTTTGCCGGGATTAGGCATAGATGTTATTCTGGGCATGAATTGGATGAGTCAGAATGGGGTACTCATTGATACATCCACTCGGGTAGTTATGCTCAGAGATCCTACAGATCAAAAGGGTTTTCTGGTACAACTTCCCAGAAAAGTTGATTTGTCTAGGGAAGTTCATGCTGTGCAAGCAAAGGCATTGGCCGAAATTCCCGTAGTGAATGAGTTTCCGGACATTTTTCCCGATGATTTGCTGGGACTCCCTCCGGATCGGGATGTGGAATTTGAAATTGAGTTGTTGCCTGGCACGGCTCCCATCTCTAGGAGACCTTATAGGATGCCTCCGAATGAGCTAGCTAAACTTAAGGTGCAATTGAATGAACTTTTGAAGAAGGGGTTGATTCGTCCCAGTTCGTCTCCATGTGGATGTCCTGCTATCTTTGTAAAGAAGAATGATCAGTTGTTGCGGATGTGTGTAGATTATAGACCTCTGAATGCAGTCACTGTCAAAAATAAGTATCCTCTGCCACGTATCGATATCCTGTTCGATCAGTTGTCCAAAGCTAAAGTCTTTTCCAAGATTGATCTAAGGTCTGGTTACCATCAGATTAAAATCCGTCCCGAAGATATTCCAAAAACAGCTTTCTCGACAAGATACGGCCTTTATGAGTATCTTGTTATGTCGTTCGGCCTGACAAATGCCCCCGCACACTTCATGTGCTTGATGAATTCGGTGTTTATGCCCGAATTGGACAAGTTTGTGGTGGTGTTTATTGATGACATCTTGATATATTCTGAAAGTGAGGAAGAACACGCTGAACACCTGCGGATTGTTCTCACCAGACTACGAGAACATCAACTGTATGCAAAGTTCAGTAAATGTGAGTTCTGGCTTCATGAAGTACCTTTCCTTGGGCATGTGTTGTCCGATGGGGGAATTATGGTGGATCCCACCAAGGTACAGGAAGTATTGAATTGGAAGGCTCCTACTTCGGTTCATGAGGTCCGGAGTTTTCTTGGGTTGGCTGGCTATTATCGTCGCTTCATCCCGGATTTCTCAAAAATAGCCAAACCCATGACTTGGTTGCTGCAAAAAGACACCAGGTTTGTCTGGACTCCTGAGTGTGATGCGGCTTTTCACCAACTGTGCACCCTCCTAACCTCGGCTCCGGTTTTGGTACAACCGGATATCGAGAAACCATTTGATGTTTATTGTGATGCCTCAGGCATAGGTTTGGGAGGTGTGTTGATGTAGGAAGTCCGAGTGATTGCATATACCTCTCGACAACTTTGGAAACATGAGGTGAATTATCCAACGCATGACTTAGAACTGGCCACAGTTGTTCATGCTTTGAAAGTATGGCGGCATTATCTGCTGGGCAATGTCTGCAATATCTACACAGACCACAAAAGCATCAAATACATCTTCATCCAACCCGAGTTAAATATGCGCTAAAGAAGATGGCTCGAGTTGATTAAGGATTATAACCTTCAAGTGCACTATCATCCTGGCAAAGCAAATGTGGTTGCCGATGCCTTAAGTCGTAAGTCTCATTGCCATTCCCTAGTTGAAACTGATTTTCATCAATCTTGCCTTCTACATCCAGCAGTCTTGTACAACATCACTGTCAGTTGTACTCTAAAAAGCAGAATTGTTGAGCTCCAAAAGACTGATCCTGGTGTATTCCACATAAAACGCAAGATGAAAGAGGAAGAAACTAAGCATTTCAGGGTAGATGAAGAAGGTGTGCTATGGTTTAAGGATAGATTAGTGGTACCTAAGGACCGAGAGCTTAGAGATCAGATCCTGTCCGAAGCACATTCGTCCAAGTTGTCCATCCATCCTGGTAGTAATAAGATGTATTATGATTTGAAGCCACTTTATTGGTGGACCAAGATGCGGAAAGAGATAGCTGCATATGTTGCTAGGTGTGACACCTGCTGTAGAGTTAAAGCTGTGCATATGAAAGCTGGGTTGCTTCAACCACTTTCTATCCCAGGTTGGAAATGGGAAGAGATAAGTATGGATTCATTGTCGGACTTCCTCCTACTGTCAAAAATCATAACTCCATCTGGGTAATTATGGATCGTTTGACCAAATCAACTCACTTTATTCCTGTTAGAGTGGACTATCGTCCCACTGACTATGCTGAGTTGTACTTCAATCAGATAGTCCGGCTCCATGGGGTACCTCGCACTATCGTTTCTGACCGTGGTCCCCAGTTCACTGCTCGCTTTTGGGAGCACTTGCATCATCTTCTGGGAACCAAGTTAGTGAGAAGCTCTGCTTATCACCCCCAGACGTCAGGTCAGACGGAACGGGTTAACCAAATCTTGGAAGATCTGTTGCGGGCATGTGTCATTTCATCCAAGGGTTCTTGGGAAAAATGGTTACCTCTAGCCAAATTCTCGTACAATAATAGTTACCAAAAGAGTATTAAGATGGCCCCGTTCGAAGCTTTGTACTGTCGTAAGTGTAGAACTCCACTGAACTGGGTAGAAGCTGGTGAAAGGAGGTATTATGGTATTGATTTTGTTCAGGAAGCTGAGGAACAAGTCCGTACCATCCAAAAACATATGGTTGTAGCCCAAGCTAGACAGAAAAGTTATGCTAATCGCCGTAGAAAACCGCTCGAGTTTGAAGTTGGAGACTTCGTTTATCTTAAAGTTTCTCCAATGAAGAGTGCCCAACATTTTGGTGTTAAGCGGAAACTTGCGCCAAGATACGTGGGTCCTTTCCAAATCATAGGCAAGAGTGGAGCTGTTGCGTACAAAATCCGGTTACCTCCTGAAATGAGTGCCATATTCAACGTCTTCCATATATCTCAGCTCAAAAAGTGTCTTCGAGTTCCTGAGGAAAGAGTCCCTTTAGGAGATATCAGGCTAGAATCCGATCTAATTTACGAAGAAAAGCCAGTCCGAGTGATCGATACTCAGAAACGAGTGACTAGAAGCAAAGTGGTTAAGTGGTATAAAGTAATGTGGAGTAATCAGGGTAGTGAAAGTGACGCTACATGGGAACGGGAGGACTATCTGCGGGATGGTTATAAGGAATTCTATGAAAAATGGTACACTTTCCAAATCTCGGGACAAGATTTTTATAAGGGGGAGGGCTGTAACACCTCAGGTGTTTGGCTTCCTTAAGTGCATTGCATTTCATGAGCATTAACATTAATCACCTCATTCATGAGTGGGAGCATCATTCATTTCATGCATGAGCTTATAATATGTGAAACATGCTTTGGAAACATCGCCACATATGTTATATTTCATGTGAAGTAAAAAGTGAGTAGTGTGCAACACATAAGTACCTTATGTGCAATTTCATTTGGAAACATGCTAACCACTTTAGTGTAACATAATTAGCAAGTGTTATGCAACACACTCATGCAACATGTGCAACATGAGCTTGCAACAATTGGGTGGAATATTAATTTGCTTGTTTCAAAGTGTGTGACACTAGGAATTTCATGTAACCAATGTATAGAGTGGCTAATTATATCTCACAACACCTTAGTTATACTTAGGGTCACTAATGGAGCAAGGTTCATGTTGACCAAAATCACCAAAATGCCCTCCAAGGTGTAGTTGACCACCATTTAGCCCTAGGATGCTCTAGTTTGACCAATTAAAAAGTCTAGCTTAGAGACCTTGCATGGAGGAGCACCCTTAAGCAAAGTTATAGGGAATTTTATGGGGAACAAAAGTCTCAATATGACCATCTCATGAAACTAGCCAGAACATGCTCAAAAATGGCCCACAAGTCAGCTAGAGGGGCTGTCTCAACACTTAGAAATTTTTCTAAGTCTCCAAGTGTCCCTCCAGTTTTACTGTGACCTACTTTGGAAGCTTGTAGTTTGCAAACCAGACCAAACTAGCTCCAACTCATGTTGACACTTTTGTAGTACTCACTTAGCTCTACAACATTGTCAACATCACCATCACCTAGTTCTAAATGGTTTAGGAGATATGGTGTCTAGAAAATCGGGTTTCAGTCGGCTTAATGACTGAAACTACGTTTCAGTTTCGAAGTGCACCACTTTGGAGCTATGTAGTTTCAAATGTAGGCCGAATCAGTCCTGGAGCCAATTGACAAAGTTGTAGTCCTCATGTAGCTCTACAATTTTGGTATTATCATCTTCTGCTAACTCGAGCTGGTTTAGGAGATAATCATCGACAAAGTTGCTCTGTCAGTCACCGTTTCGGCCTCGTCGATTCAGTCGACCGTTCTTCAGTCGGTGGCTGACCGACGGCAGGGCAACGCCGACGCGTGGCCGCGCGGTGGCAGCTGTACGTCGGCCGCGGTCCCACCCGTCAGGTCACCAAGCCTTCAAGGCCGCCACGACGACGGTCTCTGCCTCACTCGCGCCACACCTCCCTCTCCCTTCCGTTCTCCCCTCCACCGGGCGGAACAACCGAGCGTAGCTCCCGCCTCCACTCCGGCGAGCTCGTGCGCGCGCACCACCGCACCACTGTCCACAAAAACTCACACACAGCTCCGTCTTGAAGCCCCCTCCATCTTCCACCTCGCAGCTGGGTCAATTGTGGGGAGGTAAGGCGGCATTGCCGTGTTCGCCACCGTCCGCCTCAGATATTCCTCGCCGGAGCGCTCCCGTAGCGTGGCCGTGCTCCTCTGGTGCTCTACCGTCTTCATTCTTGGGTGCGTTGGGTCCGTCTGGAGTCGCTGATGCTCACGGGACCGGTCATTTGGGATGAGCCGCCGTATAGCTCACCGGCGTCGGCCAGTCGCGGCCATGGACCGCCATGCCCGACGACGAGCGCCTCCCCATGGTTCCGCCGCCCCGTTCTTGCCACCAATCGACTTAGCTCGATGACGTGGTCGCGCTCGTCCGCTCAGTTTCGTCGGTCGGCTCACCGCCGGCGATCTCCGGCAATCGCAGCTCCTCCCCTCCGCCTCTCTCTCGTTGACCAGTGGGGCCTTCCGGTCAGCACCACGCGCGCGCGGGCGGGACGGCCTGAGCAGGCCGCGCGCGTAGTTGGGCCGCGTTCGCGTAGGGGCTGGCCCAGTAGCGAGTTAGGGTCCGGTTTTGTTTTTCTTTTCATTTTTGTCATAGATTTTAGTTGATGTTTGGAAAATGTAGATCTAGGGTTTTACTTGCCCAAAAATTATGAGATAAATTTTGTTAGGATCTACATGATGTGTAGTATTTTAGAAAAATATAAAGCTGATATGTAATGTTTAGTCTCTGGGAGAATTAAATAGATCTTTCAAATGTGTTTTGAAATGAAGGCAAATTTGTTAAAGGTATAACTTGAGCTGTAGTATTCCAAAAATTATGAAATTCGGTGGGTAGACTAATTTATTCTTGCTCTAGCTTTGGTAAAAATTTGGGCAGTAGTGCTTAAGTACTTTTCAAGTTATAATGCTATCTTGTTATTTTAGGAAATACTTAAATGAATTTTAGTAATTTTTCTACATGTGCAATGTTCATATAACTTTTTGGAGAATGTCATAGTACCCAAAAGTGTCCAAGAAAATTATGAAATCTGTTGTTTGATACTTTTCAAAATGATTTGTTAATTATACAAAAATCAGCCTTTTTGGCTTGTGAATTTTGTGTAAGTAATTTCTGTGAATAACTTTGGTTAAAATTTTTACAGTAGCCTTCTAGTGGGCCAGGGAGCCTCCTGTAATTTTTATAGAATTTTCTAAGCAGTTTGTATATAAGTTTAATTTCCCACTTAATTAATTAAGTAAATTAAGAAAAGGATGAAAATAAATATTTTAGGTAGGCAAACCTTACTTTCTGGTGTTTTGTGACCTATGTGAACTTGTGGTAACATTAGTTTGGTCTTAAGGGATGTTTGCCACATAAATAAATATTTAATCTTTGCAATTCTAGGTTTTCTGGACACCTGATAGTATTTCTAGGTTTGACCTTTGATAAAGGTGGTTGCTGGAAAACTTGTAAATACCAAAGTTGTAGTAAGCTTGATAAACTAGCTTGTGTCAAAATTTGGGAGCATTTGGCTAAGTAGTTTGGGGGTTATTGCTGTTTAAAGTGACAGTCCAGAAATTGCTACTCTCTGTTTAGAGAGGACAGATTCTGGAACTTATGAAATTTCGACATGGAAAACTTAGGAATTTAGGGTTGAGATCTGAAAATGAATTGTAGTGTATTTCTTAAGCTTTCCAGATTGTCTTAGATCATATCTTTTGGAGTTAGGAATCTTCAGTTATGTTAGCATCTTTGAGCTGCTGTCCAGAAGGTCTTACTGTGTATTTTGGTGTTGGATGTGGTAACCTAAGTAATGCTACTCTTGTAATTGTTAGGTGCTAGGGCCTTAACCGAAGAAGAACAGCTATATCTTAGGTTGGGTAGATTAGGTAAGTACTTCTCCACCGGAGAAGAGATTTGCACGTATTGATGAAGTAACTTGAATAGAGTACTTTCATTGCTGAAATGCATTTCATTCCGAGCATGTTGCACCCATTGTGCATCCATGATATTTATTGTGCATTCATGCAATAGGTGTACCGGAGGGGGTGACACTCCTCAAGTTCGAAGGAGCAATTCCGGAGGAGGACCAGGAGCAGCAGAAGGAGCACGAGGATCCAGCAGGCGAAGGAGTGCCCGCAGACGACCTTCCTGAGTGCCCAGACCACCGGCCCTCGACCTTTCTGAAAGGCAAGCCCCGGTGCATGCTGAACCCATCATTTTATAAATCTATCTTGAGTACTTTTAATTGTTTAATGCATTAAGTTGTAGGAGTTGTATGAAAACAATTGTTGCATTATACCTATCCTTGCCCAGATATCGTACTTAAATCCTAATTTAGGTTTAGGCACGTATCAATGCTTAGCCCTGCTTAGTACGGTAGAAGTCGGGTGATTTCCGGTCATCCGCGAGATGTAGGAAGGAGTCACGAGTGGCTTTATGGCTATCGTGGATGGAACCATGCTTTAAAATGAAATTGAGACCGGGCGGGAGTTCGATAGTACGGCCGCAAGACACTTCACGTCTTGGGTGTGGAGCTATGCCCGTCTGAGTCATTTAAGGTCCGATTCGTTGTACGTCCTTGAGTCATGTTAAACGCAGTCTAACACTTAGTTGGCCGGATAAGTCGTTCTGACCGTGAAGCCGAGTAATGTGATTCAGGCCGGAAATCGAATGGTAGGTTGCTTCTTGGAGGAGAGAAAGGATGTGCTTAGGGACATTGGCGTGAGACCAAGGGGGGGTTAGAGTCCCTATCACCTGGCAGAGTGTCGCCCTTGGGGTCACGACATCATTCGGACCCGCGATTCCTGAATCATATGAAAAGGTGGCTTGTGCGACCCTGGAAGGGGCCTGCGCGGTGAGTGTTAGAAATACCTCTCCAGCTGGATAGGAATTCGATTCGAATCGCCGTCGCTCCCGGTTAGTGAGCACTTGACTTAAGCAGCGGTAACGTAGATCTCATTAAATGAACAGGTGGTTAAGGGAATGATACAATGTTGCCACAATTCATACCTGCTCTGGATATAATAATGATAATTGTTTGATTATAATCAAGTGCATGCTTAGTACAGGTGCTAAGATAGATGACAGGTAAATGCTAAAAAGAACTGCTAGTACAGGTTATAAGAGTTTCAATTACTTATGCCTTTATGCAAAATATGATGTCAGCTAGCCTCTTTGTGTAAGCCTTGCATAATCCTTGGTGTCATCTTATTTCTGGTTTTTGACGGGTAAGTCTAGCTGAGTACATTCCCGTACTCAGGGTTTTTCCCTCCTGTTGCAGATGACATGCTTTATCAGGGCTTCTGCAAGACCTGCCTCCACCCTGCGGGTGACGAGGACTAAATCACTCGGGCGTGATCGTCTGTTATGTACTTTCCTGAATGCTTTTGCGGGATGATGATCATTAAGACTGGCAATAGTATGTGAACTAATGCGTGTGTTATGCTTCTGCTACTTTATAAACTTGGTTTGTAATAATTGCGACTCTGTGTGTGTAAACTTATTTCGGAACTACTTGTGAAATGTAACGTATGACGTTGTATGTTGAATGATGCGATCTTGGTTGTAAGCAAGTTGGTTTGAAATCCTTCGTGGTTTCGATTGACTACCGGGATTATATGGGCTCAAGTTTAAAAATTTGAGCGCTTCGGTGCTTGTTTTTGTACTTGTGCTCTTATAATTTGGTTGATTCTGTTACAAAGCGTGCGCACATATTTGTGAGCAGAGCATCTACGTTAGTACTGTTAATTATTAAAAAATATATTTAGATTTATCTTCGTCGTCTTATAAATTTATCCAAATGTATTCTAAACGGAAGTAGAGATCAAAATTAGGGATGAAAACGGATGGAAATGGGCGGAAAAACCCCTCTCCCATTTCTATTTCTATATTTTTAGCGGAAACAGGACCGGAATCAGGAAAAAAATAGAATTAACAATGGATGAGGATATACGAAAATATGAAAACGGACATATACGAAATTAAGTTAGAATAACATGATCCTCGAGTATTCCTGAACAAAGTGACAAAATAATATACATGTACGAAGTTACCGGTCCAATATTCACTAGCACGCCATGTGTTAACATATTAACATGTATAATTGGCAATTAGTAGGTTTATGAACATATCAAATTCTAGACATATCCCATATAGATTGAAAACGGGATGAAGAACATAATAAATACGGGTCAAATCCGGATGAAAACGGGATCCCGCGGAAACGGACGGAAAAACCCTTCTCCTGTTTCCGTAAATACGAAAATAAGATCCCACAAATACGGAAACGGACGGAACAAATAGAAAACGGAACGGGATTTTTTCCATCCATTTTCAACTCTAGTCAAAATCACACCTTCTCGAAAACAACTACAATTATTTTTTTTGTTTTTATTCATCCTAACTAGAAAAGTTATACCACAAATGCACCAGCTCACGTTTTTTTAGGATGCTCCCTCCCTTCTAAATTATAAGTTATTTAGACTATTTTGATACAATGAATTTGTTATGTATCTAGACTGAAATTCGATGTTACAAAAAATTAAAGTGACTTATATTTTGGAAATGAGGGAGTACATCAAATGCTTATATGTGTGCTATCGAGAAAAGTGAAGAGAATGGGTCGCAAGCCAGAGCTGAGACTGCCACCAGGGCAAATCTGATACAGGTCAACTTAAACCGAGTCTGAATAGGCCCGACCCAAAAAGCCTAGTCGTGCCTTTGTTTTTCTTTTTTTTATATAAATGGGCGGGCTCAGCAAATCTCTGGCTCAGAGTGATCCTGGCCTAGTGCAAGCTTGGCCCAAAATACTGTTTTCATTTGTTTTCAACAAAAAAAACTGTCCAGCCGCTATTTTTAAGACCAGCGTGATATTTTTCGGACCGAAACTCTAAACTCTCTTCATTTTGCCGAAGTATCGGTGATTTTAATTTGGTAAGTCAAACTTCTATGCGTATGGACAGGACATGAAGCCATTAGATACACAGTTTGCAGGGAAGCATGTAGTTAGCTTAGTTAGCTCTCTAGATGAACTGTTTATATACTTCACAAATATACATAAATCTTTATTAGTCTTTCCCGGCTAGGGGGGCTGGCGCCCAATTTGCCTCTGCCCGTGATGCCAATTAAATGGCTAGCCTTGTCAAAAGTGTGAGCTCTAGTACAAATTGAAAGGTTCGTGAGCACCTAAGGGGAGGATTGGGTGTCTAATACAAAACCTGAAATCTAGAGCTTAAGTGTGCTCTTATACTATTTTCTAGTGTGCTCTTATACGAGTTTTGCATCCTAAGCCAAACCTATCAACTTGTCTATAGCTAATCTAGAACGGTAAATGTCACACATGCAAAATACGTGTGAAAAACTAAAAATTTAGCATCTTTGTGGAATCAAACCCGCAACCCACTGCTCAACCATAACACCTCTCAGCCAATACACCACACACTCATTTGTAACTATATAGAGGAAGCTATCTTTTTATATCAATATTTTGTAATATTATATTGAACATTTTGGCTACTAAATGAACTCAAATGAAAAAGTTTCAACTAAATGTGTTAAATCTTGTCAAGCATTACAACTTTGGTACATGATGTTTCCCCATCAAGGATTGTTTGAAAAATTCAAAACTTTGAATCTTAAAAGATGAGAATTTAAAACAAATATTTGAGACAAGAAAAATCCTCAAATTGAAACTTATCAACAACTAACATGTAGATCCAGCTGGCAACCACAACTTTGGTATTAACTATTTGAACATTCAAGGTGGTTTAGAAATTCTAAATTTTGAATTTCAAAATCTATAAACTTAAAACACATATTTTGGACTCTAAATGACTTTAAATAAGAACTTTTTAACTACATAGTTGTAGATTGTGTTGAGAACTATAACTTTGGTATAGACCATGCTAACATCCGAAGTTGTTTGAAAATTTTAAATTTTCAAAATTTGTAAATTTTAAAACAATATTTGAGACTATAAATAGTTTTAAATAAAAAAAATCTCAACTATGAAGTTGCATATCGCATCGAGAGCTACAATTTTGATACAAAGTTTGTCTCTATCCAAATTCATGTGAAAACGTTATGAATTATTTTTGGATGAAACTATTTTTAGAGACACCTACCTCTATGAGTCATTTTTTGGAGACATACGTTTAGAATGGTCGTCTATGTTAATAGCAACTTTTAGAGATGGACATCTTAAGATGTCTATCTCTGAAAATTGATTTATATACGCATACAAGCATCCTAAGATGACCACTTCTATTAAATGATTTTCGGAGGCGGGCATTTGGCTGGAGGCCACCTGGCCATTTATGGAGGCAGTCTCTAGATGTGTTCGCCTCTGTTAATTAGAGAGGTTGCCTCCTAAAATTGTTTTTATGCTAGTGGTCCATGTTGAATCTCCACCAAGGTATTTTCCCGATCACCGAGTCTCTTATGATCACGTTGTTGGATATGAAACACAAGGTTTCAACCAACCAAAGGCAAGTGCCATGTGTCACATAGTCTCACCACTACCGCCAAGCTCTTTCGGTCACCTTGGCATTGTGTCCACTATAGAGCTTCTGCACAATAGGAAGGGTGTCTCCTCATCTCCCACACACCGATGACACCGCTCTATGCGAAGAATAAAGGGTCACCACCTCGAAGCCCACCACACCTTCACTAGAAGGCCACAAAGTCCTCAAGCGCTCCAGATCACCAAGATACAAAGGGCAACACAACCTAATCACTCAAAGTTCTTAAGCTCCAAGGCCTAATTGTCACAAGGATGCACTATAGTGTCTATCCTAACATTGGATGTCATGAATGCCTTGAGAGGGTGGATGGAGTGTAGATACACTTGCTCTAACTTGTGATACACAACCTAATCTCTCTGCTGTTTGGATTCTGTTTGGTGAGTCTGCGTGCTTCGTTTTCTTCTACTTCCAGTAACCACTAGTCAAGAGCTATATTAACTCTTTCCAGGTGCATTAATTATCCCATGAGATGCAGTTGTTTTATATAACCTAATGGGTAGTGATCAAGTAGTTTCTCCATATCACATAGTTTTATTTTATTAATTGCTATATCTACGGCTGAATATCTAATGTCATGCAAAAAAAGCTGGCCCTGTTTGGATCCTTAAAACTAACAATTAGGTTAACTAATTTTTAGCCTCTAAAGGCCCAAATAGTCAAACTAATTATTAGTCCACTAGTCATATACTAATCATTTGTCCATTAGTCCACATACATGAGCTAACAAGATTACTAATTGTTAGTCCATTACTCCACATATATACATGAGCTAATAGGGCTTGTTGTTAGTCCTAGTCCATCAAACATGCCCTTATTCTATAATTTATTATGCCCCTTTTTGAGAATGAACTTGACTATTCTAAATATTCCTATCTGTAACCCATGGCCTGTGTGGTTACTATAGTAAGAACTTGGTTGCTTCAATTTCACATAAAAAGTGAATGTAACACCCTAAAATTTTGAAAAGAAGAAAAATAGGAGAAATATGATTTTTGTATATTTTTGTGAGCATGCAAACTTAGAATGATAATAATTTTTATAAATTTAAAAAAAAATCAAATATAAGGGTAGAAACATGATTGAGCATTCATGCTGCTGCATTTGAAGTTTTGTATTGAGTGGTTTAAATCAAATTCAAATTTGATTTGAAAATCATTTGAAAAATGGTTTTGAAAAATTAGAAAAAGAAAAAAAAAAGGAAATTCTTTTCTTCTCGGGCCGTTTTCTCTCCCGCAGCCCATCTCCCCGGCCTGCTGCGGCGGCCCGTTTCTCCTTCTCCCTTTCTCCGCGCCCGCCTCCGGTTCCTTTGGGCCGAGCCCAAGCCGTGGCCAACGGCCCAGCTTCGCGCGCGCGCGGCCGTCTTCCGCCCGAGCCGCTGACGTGTCGGTCCCACCGGTCAGCGTCCGTTCTCCTTTCCTTCTCCTTCCTCCGGCACCTTCCGAAAATGGACGCCACCGCCTTCCTCTCTCTACCCGATACGGAGATCGAATCCTTCTCGAATCTCCCTCCCTTCCTTACTTAGCGATGCCTACGGGCTATAAAACGGAGCCCCCGCACCCTTCCGCTCTCATTCCAACCTTTTGGGGCTGCCGTAGCCGTCTAGCACCGCCACCGCAAGCTCCACCGCCTCCATTGCCGCCATCCCGAGCTAGCCACCACCTTTCGGCCGTCCTCCGGTCTCGTTTTCGCGCGGGGTAAGTTCGCCGTGAGTTTCTCGATCTTTCGGTGCTTCCCCTTCGTCGTTTGGTGGCCGGAGATGAGTTTTGGCGTGTCCCGACCATGGCGCCGCCACGGGAGCTCACCGACGGGCCAGAAATCGGCCGGAGCGCCGCCGGCGTCTTCTCTCTCTCCCCGATCCAATCTGGATCGTTCATTTTAAATCCGACGGCTAGAATTAGAAGATACCGGTTCGCTTGAACTTTTTGTAAAAGAGACCCTGTGTTTTTCAATTGATTAACCCGCGGTCCAAAGCGTAAATCGGAAAGTACGTTTTGATTAATTGAAAACGTAATTCGTTTCGGAAAAGAAAAATACGCTTTCTGATATTTACAGTTTTGCCACTCAACTTGTTTTAGTCGTAGAATCTCCGTTTTAACTCCGATTTGACCCGTTCAAATTGCGTTAGGTTCATATTTGCGAGCTCTACATGATGATAGAACTGTTCAGTAGGTTTGTAATAATTTATTTTCGAGCTTGAATTAAAGTAATTATTTATCTATAGGAAATCTTCGTAAATTCATAACTTTGTCGTTTTAGCTCCGATTTTCGTGATCTTTGCGTCTGTGTGATTCTAGCGAGTTGTAGATTCGTTTTAAAGACTTTTTATCTTATTTTCTTACTGTTGGTGTATTGTTCTAATTATAGTCTTGTTTGTCTATGCATGATTGTTCTGGATGAATGCTGTTGCTATTATTGATCGAGTATAGACGGTGAGCAATTCGTTGGAGATCAAGAGTTTTACTACGAACAAGATCACCAGGACCAGTTTGAGCAAGGCAAGTATAGCATGGGATTATCCTTGTTGTCCTATTCATATTAAGCAAATAATATCATTATGCATATATTCCTTGATAAGGATGATTTAGTATTGATCTTATTCCTTGATACCTATTATACTGCATGGATTAGTATTGCTAGTGCTCAACATGAACTATGATCATGTAATTTGACTAATGGAATATGCAATAAACATTAAAAGATGATTTTATTACTGTTTAAGGGTACTAGAGCATGGGGTTACTTTGGTGCTCTTGTTACTCTCCATAAGGACTCATCTATAAGCGAAAATCCGGGATTTACAGTACAACTGTGAGGGCTAAAATGGCTCTGGCTTTAGTCATATAGAAGGACATTTTCTAGCTTGTTAGAGGTATTCCTTTATGGCGTAAGAATGGCTTGACGAATCGGGTATAGTGCGGCCTCTGTCCTCATGTGTATAGACTGCGTGTTATTGTGCCATCAGGAAGGGGGGGCTCTACATCTGTTTGCCGAGTGAAATCTAATGGCCCTAACTTGTTAGACGAACCTTCGAAAGACTTCATAGTGAACCCTGCCGACCTTCCTTGGAAGTGGGTCAAGAGATTAGCTACCTCGGGCGAAAGGGTAAATCACGACTCACAGTGAAAGTGTACAACCTCTGCAGAGTGTAAAACTGTTATAACAGCCGTGCTCATGGTCACGAGTGGCCTTGGACCCTTATGGAATAGTGGATCATTAATAATGAATATGTTTTTGCTATTCGTTAATCATTTCACATGGATCATATGTTTATTGATTATATTGAGACACTTTGATATCATTGATATACTGAATTAATGCTATATAAAAGCTACATGCTGATAAACCTATGTTATGCCTTTGAGCCTCATGAACCCCATGTTACACTTGTTGAGTACGAGATGTACTTACGCTTGTTTATTTTTCTTACTTGGATAAAAATCCCGGATGGGTAACAGATGGTGCAAGTAGTGACTACTTCTACTTTCCGGAAGATTACTAGACTTGCTGTCAACCAGTCAATGTGCCTGTGATTGGAGCTACCACGAGAGTTTTTATATTTTACTTCCGCTATATTATTGTAAAGACTATGTGTTATTAATCGTGATGTAATAACATTTGTGATGATACATCCTTTATAATTTGTTAACTTATGTGTGATTGATCTCTGGGCACACATAAGGGTATGCATTCCATTTGGTCGATAAATGGGTGTGACAAATTGGTATCAGAGCCATTGTTGACTGTAGGACGCAAGCCTAGATAGAAATGGTCGATTTAGTGTCATCTTTTCACTATTTTTATGCTCATTATCTTGCTCTTGTTATTTGATAAATTTTTATGCTTCTTATGTCTCATTCTATTACGAAATTTTGTCTCTATTCTAATTACATCTAAAAACTCTGTAGATGATTCGTGGCCGCAAGACTGCCCGCATCACCACTGGAGGACACTACCCACCTCGTGCTTTGATAGCACCTGAAAAGCCACAAGAGGAAGTACCCCAGGAGAATGAGCAGACCCCTGAAGTACCAATCCAAGTGCCAGCACCTTCTCAGGAAGAACCCGAGCCTGAAGAAGACCCTGAGATCATCGAGATTGAAGATGATGAAGAGGAGGAAGCCAATGGAGGAGAGCAACCCCTGTCTCCCCCACCTGGTGCAGCTGCTGAGGATGTGCCACCCCCTCCAATGGGTTGGACTGTGAAGATCTACCACAAGGCAGGAGGAAATGCTGTTTCTCACCATCGACTTGTGGGAATGCTCTATGCCTACTTCGCTGATTGGCACCCAGCTGTGGAGTATGTCTGTTGGGAGTACACCCATCCGCTGGAGGACACTTACTGGAAGGCAAGAGCGAGCATTTTTCCTAAGGATGAAGAAAAAGGAGCATACCAGCTGGACAGGATGTATGCTCACATGGGTCGTCGAGCTACCATGGAGGATAGTATTGAAGATGCTGCTTTTGAAGCGTGTATGGGCCTTCGATACCTTCGCTTTGACAGCATGAAGCATGATATCCACCGCTACCTCCCTCGTGCACACCCCGACCTTGGATGGGCCATGATGGATCCAGTGCAGTTGGAACCACTTCCTCGGGTGATGGTGAACTTTGTCTATGACATGATGGAGAGGAAGCTGCAGTTAGAGGAGATGGTGAAGGCACAAGGGAAGACCATCAAGAGGTGCCAAGCAATGATTGATGAACTCCGAGCAAACCAAGGCATGGCAAAGATTTATGAGACATTAGAGCATGAGCCACGCCAGTAGAAAATAGGAGTCCTTTATGTAATAAGAACGTTCTTAGTAACGTCAGTTGAGTCTTCGAGTCTGTCGTGTGGTTTGAACTTTGGTGTGATAGTTGCTTTATCATTATGTTTATGTGTGAGTTGGATTTTTGTTATGAGTGCTGGGGCTTGTAGGCATGTCTACAAGTTCCATTTTTAAGAATAACAGTCTTTTAGTCAAGGGAATAATAGTTGGGTTTGGTATTGTCTCGTTTCTGTCCTTGCTGTTTTCTGGAGCAGTCTGCAATATTTCTGATATGGTTCAAAAACGGTTCGTGCAACATTTATGAAATTTTTATGAGAGAAACTAGGCTTAAGCACCTTTCAAAGACCACTGGAATCACCTTTTTATCTGATCTGGTTCAAGAGATATAACTGTTACAAGTTAAAGTTTCTGCACAGTCTAGAATCTAGAACAGTTTCTGTTGCGCCTTAGTTTTCATTAACTTAACGACAGAATCTGGTATTATGGTCTAAATAGAAGTTGTGGGGAACTTCATAAGCTTTACAACCATATAAAGCACTCCTCTATTGGACTTCTGTAGTTCGAGATATGATTGATTTACTGAACTGATCACATTGATATTCGCTCAGAAAACTTTCAGATATCATTCTTTATCTTATAAGTGGTTGATAAAATGGAAATCTCAAAGTTTGCATTCTTATGGATGTCAGATGGCCGGAAGAGGAAGAGGCAGGGGTCGTGGAGGTGTTCCCCCGAATCCACCACCACCACCGCCACCAACTATTGAGCAACTTCTGGCAGTGCAAACACAACTCATGCAACAATTGGTGCAGAACCAACATAATCATCCAGTTGCTGGAGTACCACCACGTGATAAGCGTGGTGAGTTTTTGAAGGGGCATCCCCCGATGTTCACGCATGCCGCTAATCCATTGGAAGCGGATGATTGGCTCCGTGCCGTGGAAAAGCAACTCAACATTGTTCAATGTGATGACCGTCAGAAGGTGTTGTTTGCTTCTGGACAACTCCAGGGAGAAGCTCAGGACTGGTGGGAATCATATGAGTATGGTCGTCCCGCCAATGCTCCTGCAGTCACTTGGCAGGAGTTTAGAGAGAACTTCAGAGCTTATCATATACCAGAAGGAATAATAGAACTGAAGGCAGAGGAATTCCGGAATTTGACCCAGGGGTCATTGTCTGTAGCTGAGTATCGTGACAAGTTTGCCCAGTTGTCACGATATGCACCACATGAGGTGGCCAATGACAATGATAAGCAGCGCCGTTTTTTTGAAGGGATTGTATGATGGATTACAACTGCAGCTGATGTCTAATACCTATCCCAATTTTCAGACACTTGTGAACCGCGCTATCGTGGTGGACAACAAGCGCAAGGAGATGGATGCCAAGAGGAAAAGGCTTCAGGGACAGACTTCTGGTAGTAACACTCGTCCCCGTACTGGTTTCCAGCAGGTTAATCAACAGAGGCCTCCTTCTGGTCAGTGGAATCGTGGACAGGTCCCTTTCCGCAATCAGTTTCCGCAACGTCCCCTATTCCAGCCGCAGAATGGTAACCAACGCCCTCCGCAGCAGAATGGGAATCAATCTCAGCGACAGGGTCCTTCCAATAATACTCCCATGAAGACCAGTGCTCCCAATACCCCCAACAAGTGTTTCCGATGTGGAAAAGAAGGTCACTTGTCCTACAACTGCCCTGAGAAGATCAATCAGCAGACTCCACAGAGGCAGGGTAGTCACCAGAAGCCTGCATCTAATACTGGAAGGGTGAACCACTTGTCCCAGGAAACCACAGTGGAGGAACCAGAAGTTATGCTTGGTACGTTCGATGTCCATTCCACTCCCGCCACTATTCTTTTTGATTCTGGAGCATCACATTCTTTCATATCACAATCATTTGTTAGAATACATAGAATTCATTTGTGTGCCATGAAGAATCCTATATTAGTAAACTCACCTGGTGGAAGTATGCCAGCATCTTATCGTTGTCTCCCGATTAGTCTCATTCTAAGGGGGGTAGAGTTTAAGGTGAGTCCTATAGTATTGAGAACAGCTGGGATCGATCTTATCTTGGGAATGGATTGGATGATGCAACAACAAGCAGAGATTCAGTGCAAAGGTAAATCAGTAGTACTGACAACACCAAAGGGAGATAGGATCAGAGTTGATGTGAAAGTGCAGAAACAGGAGACCGCTTTAGTGAATCAGCTTACTGATGGTGCCAACAAGGAGGACCAGGTTGTGGAAGAGTTCTCCGATGTGTTTCCCGAGGAATTGCCAGGTATGCCACCCGACCGTGACATTGAATTTATTATTGAATTATTACCTAGGACTGCACCCATAGCTAAGCGTCCATATAGAATGGGAGTAGATGAACTAGAAGAACTTAAGAAACAAATTAAGGAATTGCAGGATAAGGGTTTCATTCGTCCTAGTTCTTCACCTTGGGGAGCACCAGTGATTTTTGTGGATAAGAAAGATGGTACTCAGAGGATGTGTGTAGATTATCGGTCTCTCAATGAGGTCACCATCAAGAATAAGTACCCATTGCCTAGGATTGATGACTTGTTTGATCAGTTAAGAGGTGCTTGTGTATTCTCCAAGATTGATCTTCGTTCTGGATATCATCAGTTGAAGATTCGTGCTAGTGATGTACCAAAGACAGCTTTTACCACACGGTATGGGTTGTATGAGTATACAGTGATGTCTTTTGGTCTGACTAATGCTCCTGCATACTTTATGTATTTGATGAATAAGGTATTCATGGAATATCTAGACAAGTTTGTAGTGGTATTCATCGATGATATTCTAGTATTCTCCAAGACTGAGGAGGAACATGCTGAACATTTGAGGCTAGTTTTGCAAAAGCTCAGAGAACACCGGTTATATGCCAAGCGGAGTAAATATGAGTTTTGGTTGAAGGAAGTTTCCTTTCTTGGTCATGTTGTCTCAAATGGAGGAATATCAGTAGATCCTAGCAAAGTGAAAGACGTATTGGACTGGAAGCCACCAACCAGTGCAAGTGAGATCCGTAGTTTCTTGGGATTAGCAGGCTATTACAGGAGATTTATTGAGGGATTTTCTAAGCTTGTGAAGCCAATGACTGCACTATTAGAGAAGAATGCCAAGTTTGTGTGGTCTGAGAAGTGTCAGGCTAATTTTGAGGAATTAAAGAAAAGATTGACCACTGCACCAGTATTAGTTTTGCCAGATCTGAGTAAACAGTTCTCTATTTACTGTGATGCATCTCGTTTGGGTTTAGGATGTGTTCTTATGCAAGAAGGTAGAGTTGTGGCATATGCATCAAGACAGTTGAGAAAGCATGAATTAAATTATCCTACTCATGACTTGGAATTAGCTGCAGTGGTTCATGCATTAAAGATATGGAGACACTATTTGATTGGACATAAAAGTGATATATATACTGATCACAAGAGTTTGAAGTATATCTTCACTCAATCAGATCTGAACTTGAGGCAGCGTAGATGGCTGGAGTTGATAAAGGATTATGATCTAGAGGTGCATTATCACCCAGGAAAGGCTAACGTCGTTGCTGATGCTCTTAGTAGGAAAAGCTATGCTAATGAAATACAAGTAATGCCTTTGGCAAGAGAGTTGTGTGCTGAATGTGAGTATCTGAACTTAGGGTTTACCATCAATGCAGTAGAATTGGTACTAGAACCTACTCTGGAGCAAGAGATACGCAAGAGTCAGATGAAAGATGCAAAATTGAGAGAGATAGCGGAGAATATAGTGAAGGGCAAATCACCAGGATTCCATAAGGATGATAAGGGTACATTATGGTTTGGAAAAAGGTTGTGTGTGTCAGAGGATAAGACTATCAGAAAAGCAATTTTGAGTGAAGCTCATGAGTCAGCTTATTCCATACATCCAGGGAGTACTAAGATGTATCTGGATCTGAGAGAGAAATATTGGTGGTATGGTTTAAAAAGAGATGTTGCTGAATATGTTGCTTTGTGTGACACATGTCAAAAGGTGAAAGCGGAACATCAGAGACCTGCAGGATTGTTACAACCTATGCAGATACCCGAATGGAAATGGGAAGAAGTTGGTATGGATTTTATAGTTGGATTGCCACGTACTCAGAGAGGGTATGATTCGATTTGGGTAATAGTAGATCGCTTAACAAAGGTTGCTCATTTTCTGCCAGTTAGGACTACATATAGTAGTGCGAGGTTGGCAGAATTGTATATGGAAAGAATAGTGAGTCTGCATGGAGTTCCTAAGAAAATTGTGTCTGATCGAGGTACCCAATTTACATCTTATTATTGGCAAAAGATACATGAATCACTAGGAACCAAGCTGAATTTTAGTACAGCTTACCATCCACAGACAGATGGACAGACGGAAAGAATTAATCAGATATTGGAGGATATGTTGAGAGCTTGTGCTTTACAATATGGTACTAGTTGGGATAAGAGTTTGCCTTATGCAGAGTTCTCCTATAACAATAGTTATCAGAAGAGTCTTCAGATGGCACTGTTTGAGGCTCTGTATGGACGAAAGTGTAGAACCCCGTTGTTCTGGAATCAGACAGGGGAAAGTCAAGTGTTTGGGCCTGATGTACTCAAGGATGCTGAAAAGAAAGTAAGAATGATTAGGAATAATCTAAAAATAGCTCAGTCCAGACAGAAGAGTTACGCTGATACTCGGAGAAGAGAGTTAATCTTTGAAGTAGGAGATTATGTATATTTGAAAGTATCGCCAATGAGGAGTGTGAGAAGGTTCAACATGAAAGGTAAATTGGCACCAAGATATATTGGACCTTTCAAGATTATAGAGAGACGTGGTGAAGTAGCATATCAGTTGGAATTACCAGAAAGTTTGGCGGGTGTACATGATGTGTTCCATGTGTCTCAACTGAAGAAATGTTTGCGAGTACCAGAGGAACAGATTTCGCTAGAGGAGCTCACTATTAAGGAGGATCTTACATATAAAGAGTTTCCAGTGAAAATTCTAGAGACTGCCGAAAAAGTTACGAGAAGTCGAACTATTAAGATGTGCAAAGTTCAGTGGAATCGGTACACAGAGGGTGAGGCCACTTGGGAAAGAGAAGAGGATCTGAGAAAAACCTACCCGAAACTGTTTGAGTAAGCATCTTCCGAATCTCGGGACGAGATTCATCTTAAGGGGGGTAGAATTGTAACACCCTAAAATTTTGAAAAGAAGAAAAATAGGAGAAATATGATTTTTGTATATTTTTGTGAGCATGCAAACTTAGAATGATAATAATTTTTATAAATTTAAAAAAAAATCAAATATAAGGGTAGAAACATGATTGAGCATTCATGCTGCTGCATTTGAAGTTTTGTATTGAGTGGTTTAAATCAAATTCAAATTTGATTTGAAAATCATTTGAAAAATGGTTTTGAAAAATTAGAAAAAGAAAAAAAAGGAAATTCTTTTCTTCTCGGGCCGTTTTCTCTCCCGCAGCCCATCTCCCCGGCCTGCTGCGGCGGCCCGTTTCTCCTTCTCCCTTTCTCCGCGCCCGCCTCCGGTTCCTTTGGGCCGAGCCCAAGCCGTGGCCAACGGCCCAGCTTCGCGCGCGCGCGACCGTCTTCCGCCCGAGCCGCTGACGTGCCGGTCCCACCGGTCAGCGTCCGTTCTCCTTTCCTTCTCCTTCCTCCGGCACCTTCCGAAAATGGACGCCACCGCCTTCCTCTCTCTACCCGATACGGAGATCGAATCCTTCTCGAATCTCCCTCCCTTCCTTACTTAGCGATGCCTACGGGCTATAAAACGGAGCCACCGCACCCTTCCGCTCTCATTCCAACCTTTTGGGGCTGCCGTAGCCGTCTAGCACCGCCACCGCAAGCTCCACCGCCTCCATTGCCGCCATCCCGAGCTAGCCACCACCTTCCGGCCGTCCTCCGGTCTCGTTTTCGCGCGGGGTAAGTTCGCCGTGAGTTTCTCGATCTTCCGGTGCTTCCCCTTCGTCGTTTGGTGGCCGGAGATGAGTTTTGGCGTGTCCCGACCATGGCGCCGCCGCGGGAGCTCACCGACGGGCCGGAAATCGGCCGGAGCGCCGCCGGCGTCTTCTCTCTCTCCCCCCGATCCAATCTGGATCGTTCATTTTAAATCCGACGGCTAGAATTAGAAGATACCGGTTCGCTTGAACTTTTTGTAAAAGAGACCCTGTGTTTTTCAATTGATTAACCCGCGGTCCAAAGCGTAAATCGGAAAGTACGTTTTGATTAATTGAAAACGTAATTCGTTTCGGAAAAGAAAAATACGCTTTCTGATATTTACAGTTTTGCCACTCAACTTGTTTTAGTCGTAGAATCTCCGTTTTAACTCCGATTTGACCCGTTCAAATTGCGTTAGGTTCATATTTGCGAGCTCTACATGATGATAGAACTGTTCAGTAGGTTTGTAATAATTTATTTTCGAGCTTGAATTAAAGTAATTATTTATCTATAGGAAATCTTCGTAAATTCATAACTTTGTCGTTTTAGCTCCGATTTTCGTGATCTTTGCGTCTGTGTGATTCTAGCGAGTTGTAGATTCGTTTTAAAGACTTTTTATCTTATTTTCTTACTGTTGGTGTATTGTTCTAATTATAGTCTTGTTTGTCTATGCATGATTGTTCTGGATGAATGCTGTTGCTATTATTGATCGAGTATAGACGGTGAGCAATTCGTTGGAGATCAAGAGTTTTACTACGAACAAGATCACCAGGACCAGTTTGAGCAAGGCAAGTATAGCATGGGATTATCCTTGTTGTCCTATTCATATTAAGCAAATAATATCATTATGCATATATTCCTTGATAAGGATGATTTAGTATTGATCTTATTCCTTGATACCTATTATACTGCATGGATTAGTATTGCTAGTGCTCAACATGAACTATGATCATGTAATTTGACTAATGGAATATGCAATAAACATTAAAAGATGATTTTTATTACTGTTTAAGGGTACTAGAGCATGGGGTTACTTTGGTGCTCTTGTTACTCTCCATAAGGACTCATCTATAAGCGAAAATCCGGGATTTACAGTACAACTGTGAGGGCTAAAATGGCTCTGGCTTTAGTCATATAGAAGGACCTTTTCTAGCTTGTTAGAGGTATTCCTTTATGGCGTAAGAATGGCTTGACGAATCGGGTATAGTGCGGCCTCTGTCCTTATGTGTATAGACTGCGTGTTATTGTGCCATCAGGAAGGGGGCTCTACATCTGTTTGCCGAGTAAAATCTAATGGCCCTAACTTGTTAGACGAACCTTCGAAAGACTTCATAATGAACCCTGCCGACCTTCCTTGGAAGTGGGTCAAGAGATTAGCTACCTCGGGCGAAAGGGTAAATCACGACTCACAGTGAAAGTGTACAACCTCTGCAGAGTGTAAAACTGTTATAACAGCCGTGCTCACGGTCACAAGTGGCCTTGGACCCTTATGGAATAGTGGATCATTAATAATGAATATGTTTTTGCTATTCGTTAATCATTTCACATGGATCATATGTTTATTGATTATATTGAGACACTTTGATATCATTGATATACTGAATTAATGCTATATAAAAGCTACATGCTGATAAACCTATGTTATGCCTTTGAGCCTCATGAACCCCATGTTACACTTGTTGAGTACGAGATGTACTTACGCTTGTTTATTTTTCTTACTTGGATAAAAATCCCGGATGGGTAACAGATGGTGCAAGTAGTGACTACTTCTACTTTCCGGAAGATTACTAGACTTGCTGTCAACCAGTCAATGTGCCTGTGATTAGAGCTACCACGAGAGTTTTTATATTTTACTTCCGCTATATTATTGTAAAGACTATGTGTTATTAATCGTGATGTAATAACATTTGTGATGATACATCCTTTATAATTTGTTAACTTATGTGTGATTGATCTCTGGACACACATAAGGGTATGCATTCCATTTGGTCGATAAATGGGTGTGACAGTGAATTATGTGCTTTTTGTGCTAATTGTGATGACTTCATTAACACTCATGTAGTTGAGACGGTCGATTGTAAATATAATATTGCGAAGATCATATTCAAAACATCGTTTTTCAGTTATGCTACAAGTACAACACATGTGCAAAATACAATTGTCAGTGTATTTTTCCCATTACGACACACAAACATAAGCAAGTAGTAAAAAGATAGCTTCTTCTCTCTAGACCGACCTTCTGTTGCAGAGCTATTTCTTGAGCTAGTGTTTAGTAGGGCTTCACCCAAGAGCCAGAAAAGTCATAGATCAAACGCGTCAAGAAAACCCTGCCAAATAGGAATTACCCTCTAGGCTGGTGGGGACTTCATATTGGTAAGCCTACGCTTACCGCTGCCGTCTAAAACTTTTGTTTCCTTTTAAAGAAAAGGTGCTTAGCAGTTCGGAAAAAAAAAAAGAACTCGTCATTGCATAGAAAAACTACTGTTTCTGCTTTTACATGTAATATTAGGTTTGTCCTAAGTCAAATATTCTTAACTTTAACCATTGATTTTTATATTATGTAGTTTATATGTTGTGAAATTACATGATTTTTTTGAAATTAATGGTCAAAACTAGAAATGTTTAATTTAGGACAAACCTAATACGATATGTAAAAAGACGAAGGGAGTAATACCTGCATTGAAAGACAGAAGGCAGGATCAGGGAAAACAAATACTCCTAGGCTTATGACTGGTTGGATCCATCATTATTTTTGGGTAGTTGTTTTATATAACCTAATGGCATGCGTGCACTTGCTTATGACTGGTTCGATGCATTCACTTTGTGCAACTACAAAGAAACAGCCACGGCAGGCGCCCCAAATGAGCTCTTCCCACCAGTTTGGCCTTTTTCCAATTCTGAACAAAGTGCATTATACAACCTGACATGATTGAACGGAGAATGATTGACGGAATACCACAGCAAAAGCTTCTGGCAGTAAAGACATATTTGCAAAAGGATCCTCGCACCATCTTTTCCCAGCTTTGAACAGAGCACATTCTGCAAACCCCGTCATATTTGCACATTGATGATCTACGCGTCACGGATACATCGCCTCACACCGTTTTATTTTATGATGTGGCTTTTCGCTTTAAACTTTAAAGAATGCTCTGTTGCTTCCCCTGCAATAGTTTTGCCTTTTCTATTTGGGAACAGAGAACATTCCCTACAGCTAGCATGTGACAGAAATGATAAAGCGTTCAGCATTTCACATCTTCCAGTTTGACGCTTTGCCGGCGCATTATTTCAACATCCTGCTGCTTCGGTGTCCGCAAAGCAGTTTCGATTGAATCTGCGACCCCTTGTAGGAACGAAATTTCCATTTGTAGCACTGGTTGATTGCACTCTTTCTCACTAGTGAACATCTTGATTTCTTTTTCAATTATGAGCTATTTTCTTACGTAATCACGAACCAGCTAGAGCATTTAGATATAATGATGGATCCTGTCCTTTCTAGCCCCAAAAAATGTATATTGACTGATCAACGTCAGATTCAAGATCAGATTCCAAAGAAATGACTTGTAGGTTTGTAGCTGTCTGTGTAGCCTATTAATGCTGCCCCAACCCTGAATCCGAAAACAAAATTACGGTCCAAGAGTTCTCGCAAGTGTAAGAGTGTTAATGTTGTCATTGTGAATCTTATTTAACCTCAGAGTGAGCAACAGACTAGCCAAACACCAACTACACAACTAATGTATTGTACAAAACTTATAAAAAGGAGTTCATGTTGGCATATTGCTACCATTAAGAAGTCAGGCAATGAAGATTATCCCTTCTTTTACGTGAAGGTATGCATCCAATATCTCAGCAAATGAACACTTCTCTAGGTGGTGTTTGGTTCAGGGGATGGGATTGAGCAGGAGAGGGTGATCTCACTTTCAGTGGTGTTTGGTTGAGACGTAAGGGATGAAATCATCCGCGGAGAAAAATATTCCTCTAGATTCAGGACACCCATCCCCTCCCCCTTCCAAAAAAACAAGTTACACACTTGTCCCTTCGTGATGTCTTTCTCTTCCGTCTTTGCTTCTCATCTTCTAGACATCGGTAGTGGGAAGGGGCGGCCACAACAATAGGGTCGGGGCGGACGTCGGGGAGGTGGCGCTCGGGAGGGGCTGTTGGGAAGATGTCACTACAGAGGGGGCATCTTGAGAGAGGGGACGCCTCGGGAGGGTCGCTGTCATCTGGGTCGCATGGAGGGAGCACGAGAAGGGGATGCCACGTCCCTAGGCAGCCGTGCCCTTGAGCAACATGGCGTGGATGGGAGAGTGTTGACGGTCACTAAATACCTATTTTGACCATTAACATTGCACCAAAAATGAGAGAAAACAACACCAAACAATACCACAAGTAGTGATTTATGTTTATAATTCACATATTTTCACTTGTACTTAGAGATCTTTGCTCATGCAGGAAAACTATACAAAAAACATCAAAAATCAAGCAACTAGAAGCAATTGGAGCAAGGTGGGCCACCATGGGCCACTTGGTGGCACCGCGCGGCCCCACTATGGCATCGGCCAGCGTGGCACTTCAAGTGCCACCTCACCGATCCGTGGGAAATGGCCAAGAAACACACCCCCAAGCCTTCTCCACCATTGATTCCAAGTCGGTGCATGATCAAGGGCCAAAAAGAGGCATCACATGGATTGATGACTCACCATCTGGTATGTCGGGTGCTCAATTGGACAAATGGTGTTCATACCCACACTCTACTACACCCCAAGGGGCCCCACACCAAAGGAGGAGGGCCCACTCCACAATGGCACTCCGGCCGGCGCCCTACCTACGCCGCCCGGCGCCCCACTTTCACTCCACCGCCTCTCCTTCGGACACATGCAAGGAAACACACTTGGGAGCAATCCTATGTGTCAGTTTAAGGCGGTTCATTGGCGGTTTGATCCAAGAGCAAGGAGAGGATGTAACGCGGATCGTTGACGTGGCGATGGAGTAGCCCCTACTCCACCTTAGGCTACAAATAGGACCCTCACCCCTCACCTGTAACACACACCTACACATCCAAAGAGATGTAGCTCTCTCTCTACTCTCTCAAGATGTAGCTCTTCTAGTAGTAGCTAGTCTTGGTGGGAGCTCTGGAGCAGTCTTTAGGAGTCTGGTATAGCTTTGTCTTTCTCTTGTAAGTACTTTATTTATTTAGTTATGTTACTTTCTATGCAAGTATTATTTCAAGTCTTTTACTTTATGTAGTAGTCTTGTTCTCTAGTTATACTTTGGGTTATGCTTATATTCCTTTGATAAGTAGGCTCTCCGTAGCATGGGTTGTTCGTCACTAGTTGATGCTTTAGTCTTAACGTGAGGCTAGGGTAGTATTAAATAGTGTAAGTGTGGTGCTTATACTATCGGGTACCTTGCAATGTGGCTAGATCTCCGGATAGATTGGGGTAGTTGGAAGGTGGTGACAGCCCTGTCCATCCTATGTATTCCACCATGATAGATCTAGCTGTCAAAATCATAGGGCAAAGGTGCTTTGTGCCTAATTAACCCTCTGGGTGAGTTTGGGGGCGGGTACGGCCGAATTGTTGTTGCATCCTACCTTGCATTATCTAGGATTATCAGTATAGCCATAGTCACTAGCTAGAGTAGTGCTTGAATAGAAGTAACTTAGGATTCTAGTATTCTCTTTATTATTGTCCTCCTACTTAGTTACACTTCCGCTTTACATTATCATGATTGGATCTTAATGTGTCACCCCACTTTATTAAATATCACTCACCCCTACTTTAGTTTAGTCGGTATACTAGTTAGTAGGTACGTGATGGTTAACTATCACTATCTTTAACCCTTGCTTCCTTGTGGTAAAATACAAATAACGATACCTAGAATACTCCTAGGTGAAATGCTATAACGATATTTTGTGCGCTTGCAGAATTATCTACTTGAGCATAAGAAATATCAACAAGCATTTCTAGCGCCGTTGCCGGGGATACAAAACCCGGTAGCGACGCTAAGAAATGTCAACAGAGAGCTCTGGCGTGGGACAGCCGGTGGGCGAGCTCCGACATGGCCCACCAGGAGAGCTCTAATGACAGGCGGCGAATCAAGCGAGCGAGCTCCGGGTTGGACCAGCAGGGGCGGCAGGTCAAATCGAGCTAAGGCAACATCATCCATGACAGCTATGGTGGTTAAGGGCAGCCGGAGCAAAGAAGAAGGTGAAAAAACGGATGATTTGTGGGCCCATAATAACGGTTACTAACAGAAATTAAATAGTAATCCATCCTCTGCCTCTCAATTTCTTTTATCAAACACAAATAGGGATGACTCAATTTCCCTTAGCCAAACAAGATGGAAATTTCCCGCTACAAAAAAACTGGGGCGACACCGTCCCCAAACTAAACACAACCTAGGCTCATTTTGTAGCTCATACATTGTTTTAAATCTGATGTTTGTTGATGATAGCCACAATATACCAACTTGTAGAGATTGAATTTTGTCTATGGTTCTACTTGAGAAACAAAGTCCTCTGGAATATCGGACACTGTTTTATTTGGGGACGAAATGGACAGAGCTATGTATCCTCGAAAATCATTGATTTCCTTTCCCAAACTCAGCTGGTTTTTTAGTTACGATGTCCAAATTTCTAATTTATCATTTTTTATACCTACTTAACTATAATTTGGTGGTATCTCGCAAGGACCTAAAAAGAACTCCTAAAAAGTGTCACATATGTTACCTAGCACGTCAAACAAACCACTGCCATTTGGCTTGGTTTGTACCAAGGACGAGCAGGCCTCTATACAAGCCTAGATGGCTTTCCCTATATCGCAGCCTCTCTGAAATGCACTACTTTGCTGTGAAAATTTGGCATTTTGGTTCTTTTTTCATATTTTTATTTTAAAAAATAGACCCACAGCAAAATCTCTTCTAGGAATAGACCCGAAGCTTGGCGTCATAGGACGGTGTGCCAATGTATGAGGATCGGTGTCATATCAGTCCAAGCCGTACCCTGCCACGTCAGCTAAGACTCTAGGCACGTTTGCCACGCAGGATCTAGCATGACGGTGGGCCCCACATACCTCGGTGT
This sequence comes from Saccharum hybrid cultivar R570, assembly GCA_038087645.1. Classification (NCBI taxonomy): domain Eukaryota; kingdom Viridiplantae; phylum Streptophyta; class Magnoliopsida; order Poales; family Poaceae; genus Saccharum; species Saccharum hybrid cultivar. Next base: position 2,348,877 of record JAQSUU010000190.1, on the reverse strand, counting down.
GGCTTCAGTTTACGCCGAGCCACAGACCTTGGCATGGCCCGACTCAACACCGAGGTCTACGCACTTAAGGCCGTGCGCCGCCCCCTTCTTCCTCCTCTCTTCGATCATTCACTTGTTTACAACTCGCCTCCTCTTCTCTCTCTCCTTCTCCCTTTGCGAATCTTTAGCCCCCAAATTTGTTGTATTAGACCCATCAATCGGGTTGGCATCGATTCCCTACGATAAATACCACCTCCCTTTGACTACCGATGCATTTGAAGTGGAGCATTTGTTGTTTTTGTTGGTGTTGTAGGGTTAATTTGAAGCTTATGTTTGCAGCGTTGATTGAATGGGCATTTCATTGTTTAATTAGTTGTAGGTTTGCGCTTTTTCCCCTCCACTGTATATCCTCTTTTCATGTTTTATTCGTTGGTTTACTCTCTAAGGTTAGGTTAGATGTCAAGCTGTGGCGTCATGAAAATAATTATATTTATATGTAGTTGTCAATATTAGTTTTTTGTTTGTGAAGATGGACTGCTCGATCCATAGTAACAAGTGGAAAAGAGGCGTCGTCCCAAAGAGCTTTATGATGACATGTCTTGCAAGGATGCACCGGTTCCTCTTGAACTACTCATGCCTATGTGTGACTGTGATAAGCTAGCCGGGGTGGATCAATCTACGCATGAGTCGATGCTACTCGATCTCCTCACTTGCAAAATCATAATGACATATTTTTGTGCCAAATATATGTCGTGACATAATATTTGGTAGTACTAATAAATCCTTTTATTAGCCCTAAGTGGGTTTTGGTGATGTTGACCACATAATTAAATATCTAATTGCTTTTGTTAAGTGTTGACAACGTATTATTCATCGTGGGTGCATGAGATACTAATGGAGACCCCAACTCAAAAGGATGGCTTGGAAGCTTAAAAAAAGGAGCTAGTTTATATTTATTTTATCTTTTGAATTTGAGTACAGAACAAGCCAAACTATTACGGGGGATACTAAAGGTACGCTAGGATGATCCAAGTGCTCATAACTTGCACATCAATACATCAAAATACCTAGCCTACAAAAATGCCAGGAGCTTTTCATTCTTATCCACTCTGGCCTATGCGGAACTTCCGCAATTAGAGGTGGAGCCTCCATGTGTGATGGGTAGAGCCTCTGCGCTCTACCAGTTGACCATCTTGTGGGAGCTGAGGAAAGTATTTATTCCTCCTTCTCTCTCCCCAATGGTCATCTTCAACCTCATTCACTCCATTCCTACCAGCCAATGTTCTCTCCCTCCATTGATGCTCCCAACCACATTTGTGCAAATCTTGGTGATTCTTTGAGGTGATTGGCTCCAAGAGAGAGAGGAAAGGCTAAAGAAGATCAAGCTCCACTCGATTTGAGCACTTGGTGAAACCCTAGCCGTTCGCGGTGTTTGTTATTCTTGGAGCAAGGCTGCTAGCTGGCTAGAGGATGCCCATGTAGCACTCCAAGCTTTGTGAGGTGTTCCAGGAAGTTTGTATCCTTGAAAGGTCTAGTTTGGTTTTGGTGAATTGATGAAACCCTAGGTGCTAACCTACTTGCTCTAGTGATCATGAGAATAGGGAAGCACATTCCAAGTGATGGAGCATATGAAGATCATGATGATGGTGATGGCATGGAGATGATCAAGGTGCTCGGACTTGAAAAAGAAGAAAGAGAAAAACAAAAAGCTCAAAGCAAAGGTGATATCCATAGGAGCTTTTGTGTTTTGGTGATCGAGACACTTAGCGAGTGTGATCACATTTAGGATTGATAGCCGTACTATTAAGAGGGGTGAAACTCGTATCGAAATGCGGTTATCAAAGTGCCACTAATGTTCTAACTCATTGCATATGTATATAGATTCTAGTGAGTGCTAACACCCTTGAAAATGTTTGTGAAAACATGCTAACACACGTGCACAAGGTGATACACTTGGTGGTTAGCACATTTGATCAAGGGTGGCGAAGTTGGTGAAGAGGAGGTGTTGTTTTGCATTGACCGGACGCTGGTCATGAACTGATCGGACTCGGCGCTGGGTGTGTCCGATCAGTGACTCAGTGGGGCACAGCTCAGTCTTCACGTTCGAACGCTGAACAGTGAATGCGACCGGACACGCAGGGCCTGCGTCCAGTCACACATGACGTACGCTGATGTAAGCATTTGTGGCACGCAGAGAAAAGCAGGAGAGGATCAGACGCGTCCGGTCATGATTTTTCGCCTCTGGATGCTTACTGGAAGTGATCTGACGCTGGGGTTCCACGGAGAGCAGCGCGTCCGTTCGGTGGGTGAAGCAGCGAGGGCGTGCGTGAGCAGGCATGGCACCGGCACGTCCGATCCTGTCTCGGGCACGTCCGGTCATCTCTTAACCGCGAAGAGCGCTGAGTTTTGACCATTGGAATCGCACGGACGACGTTGAACTAGGGGGACACGTGGCGCAGATCCAAGGACCGAATGCTGGGGTCCTGCATCCAATCAACCCGACCGGTGCGTCCGGTCACCCCGAGGATCAGTGCAGTGAGAGCCCAACGGCTCTATTTCGCAGGGGGGCCTATTTAAGCCCCATAGCCGGCTCAAGCTCACTCTCTTAGCCATTTGCATTGACATAGCAACCTTATGAGCTTAACCGAAGCCCTCTCACTTATCTCCATCATTGATTCTTCATCTTTGTGAGATTGGGAGTGAATCCAAGTGCATTACTTGAGTGATTGCATCTAGAGGCACTTGGTGATTGTGTTTCACTGCGGGATTCGCTCGTTTCTCTTGGTGGTTGCCGCCACCTAGATGGCTTGGTGCAGCGAGGATCATCGAGCGGAGGAAGGTGCTTATCTCTGGCTCCGATCGTGGTGATTGTGAGGGGTTCTTGACTTTTCCTCGGCGGAGAGCCAAAAGGTACTCTAGTGGATTGCTCGTGGCTTGTGTGATCCTCATCTTATGTTGGTTGTGTGGCACTCGATTGTTGGTTAGGCATGTGATGCCTATTAACGCGTGAACCTCCAAGTGAGTGAATCCCCACAATGGGGACTAACTTGCCGGCAAGCAAGTAGACCTCGGTAAAAAATCTTATGTCATCATTCTCTGAGGATTTCATTGTGATTGATTGATTGTCTCTTGCCACGACAGTATAACTTCACTACCTTGCTCTTGTACTTACATTCCTAGTGTAGCTAAGTTCTTTAGTGTAATTAGTTTTGAGAGCTAACTTATGTCGAGTCTAGTGGTTAGCGAGGCTCTTTAGTTAAGTCTTTGAGAGCTCACTAACTTAGTGATAGTGACATAGACCTTGAGTACTTAGAGACTATAGTAACTAGAATTATGGTAGGTGGCTTGCTTTTTTAGTAGGCTAGCGCAAGAATTGCTTCGCCTCATATTTGTCTAACCACTTTGCTTAGTGTTGTTGTAGAATTTTTATAGGCTATTCACCCTCTCTCTAGCCATTAGGATCTTTCAACCCTCAATTGTGTTTGAGAAGAGGTAGGAGTTGGAAGAGACTTTATGCCTTTGTGGCTCCCTCAACAATGTGGATTTAGGCAAGCCTTGGTGGCAAGCTTAGGATAAATCCTTGTTTCTTGTGTCTGTTGTGCTTGTTTTGCTATCGCTTGTGTTTGAATTCATTTTTAGAGTTTCCATTTGATCTACTTTCTCCACAAGTTATAGGTGCAACCACCATTTTGAGAAGGTCCACACACTCTCCAGGAAGGCTGGTATAACAATAGATTCAAAGTTCATTTACTCAATTCCGTTGTGTTTAGATTTTTGCTCTTTTGTGTGGAGGCTCCGTGCATCTGTCCAAAACCTCCGTGGAGATACGTGGAGGCTTCGCAATCTGCTAACAGTTTCGATTGAGTTTGTAAATTTTAGAAAACAGGCCTATATATTCACCCCCTAGCTCTTGCCAGATCCCTTCATAACCTCACTAATTTATCCATCTATAGCCATCACACAACAAATATAGTCACATACCAAACTGATATCATTAACTATAGTAAGAAAATATACGTCCATCCACTAACCAAAATTTTCTTTAGTTTCATACAACTAATTACTCACTATCCATTCTACCTAATACTTCACAATATTGTAAGCAACAACATATAACCCCGATTGGCTAATACTTCGCATAGTTCAATTGGCTACAACATTAGTTCTCCCAACATTATAGACCTAGACCTAAACCACCAATGCACAACTAGTTTAGGATTGTAGCCATAAATCACGAAACAAAACCTACAAAGTATAACATAGTTGAATAAATAAACAATTGAACACATACATTTCACAGATTAATCACAAAGCCAACCAAACCACCCTGGCCTAGGGTCCTTACCAAAAACGATCGACCAGTGCAACTAAATCCAACCAGATAGAATGAAAGAGAGCAAGGAGGAGTAGTACCTCGGGGAAGTGATGTCACGCGAGAACAACTTTCCTAGGGCCAGATGTATAGGTTACGGTTCATGGGGAGTTAGGACAGAGAGCCAGCGTGGGTGTGGAAGAATGGAGGGGAAAGAGGAAGCAGAGGGCCAATGTGGCTTTAAGTGCCCAGACCTCGGCATTGAGCCAGGCTGCGCCGAGGAATGTGGCTCGGCATTAACTAATGTGACGCCGAGCTCTGTGGGCCCCAGTGCACGCCGGCTCCTGTGCCCGGCATCATAGCTTACGTGGCAGGGGTTCGGCGTGCATTGACATGATGTCAAGCCATGTACGTCTACACACGGTCCTAAGACGTTGTGCATCGGATCTATTCATGGAAAAAAAAAAGTTTACCGTGAGATCTATTTATGCTAAGATACAAAAAATTCACCTACTTTGCTCAACCGAATCCATTATGCCACGAGCGAAGTCACACAACCACGGCCATGGTCATCCTACACTACCAGACCTTTCTACTTCCTTGGGTGTCACTACTCACAGTGAAATTTTGCCCTTTTCAATGCAGTGACAGAGAAGTTCACTTGTGAGTAACCGAAAGAATGGGCATGATGTAAACTAAAAGTAACTCAGCTAATTAGGTTTCTTGTAGTGGAATCTATCCACTCAGGTGCCCTCGATTTCATATATGTGCTCGTATTTTTCTAGATTATTATAGAATTTAACGGTGTTATTCTTTTACTAGTAGGTAATGTGCCCGCCGATAGCTAAGTGTCTACGGTGACTTCTTCAATCTTGAGCCTTCAGAAGTGGTCATAGGTGTAGAGTGTGAACGTGCGTTTGTAGGGACGAGTGTTTTTACATGTATACGAGCGACTATGTTTGTACTGTGATTTGAAAAAAAGATGCTTGCCATCTCAAAGCTTATATATAACCTCTTCCAGATAAGAGGAATAATATTATAAACTACTAGTATATCTTTATGGTGGGTGATCTGCTTTTGTTAGGTGTTTTCTAGAAAGACGGATGAGATAATGTCAATTTGTCTAGAGCAGATTCCGTTGGGAGTTAAAATGTTTATTTCAGTTTGTTTGGCAATGGTTTGGCCCCTACGTTGCCACTTAATTTCCTTGTGACTTTGTGATGACAAGACAAGCAAATGAACCAGCACAGTCAACTTCACCCTTAATACTAATAGCAAGTTAGCATGCAATGCAAGTATATTGATACAGAGATTAGAGTATGCAAATTATATAGGACGTGCATGTACTTGGAGATGGTTCTACTATTTATGGAAACAAGAGCACTAACCTTTGCCTAATGAAGAGCTCATAATTGAGGATCTCCTTTTCCCTCAAAAGAAGTGTTACGAGCAGAGCATTTCGATACAGGGCCACTTTGTGGAGTAGTGGAGGGAGGCCTAGCCCACTTGAGAGCTTAGTTTATGCCCCCCTCTTGCACCTGCCTGACAGGAATAATCACCAGGAGTGGCAAGTTCGCGCAAGTGCAATGCTGTTTAGGGCATGTTCTTTTGCAGCCCATAGCTCAGCAGACTGGTGATTCAGCGTGCCTCGCTTTTTTACCTCAAGAGAAAAAGATGCTCGTGGGTGCAGTTGTGCTGCAGCTTTGAGAATACCCAAGCTCACTCTCCAGCTGCAAAAAGCAAAGAATAAAATATGGGTTTCAACGCAAAATAAAATACATGTAAATAAAGGGATAATCAATGGAGAGAATTCACATTAACGTGGTATGCTTCTTTATAAAAGGATGGGCAAAGAATATAACCAAAAGAACTAGCATAATCAAGCTGCCATCTTTGACACCATTCCTACATTAACTACCACACACACATTATATTAAGTCTCTAAAATTTTCTGAAAAAAATAAAATAAAATGCACTTTTAGTGAAGATTCTTTGCTACACTGCTAAGCATATCTTCAATTAACTCCACAATGCAAGTTTAAGTACATAAAAATTCATTCATACTATCATTTTTGTACCGAAAACATAAAGTGTGATGAGATTTGTTGTTTGGTGCAAGGTACACACATAGACATAGCTGAATCTCCAAACTGGTTTCACACCTCAGTAGAGAAGTATAGCATGTATATGGCACAGACCCTCATATATTTCAGAGTGCTCACTTGATCTCTAAAGGACGTGATCAGTTGATTTGTGTTCACCAGAGAAACTATAATAATATGGATGTAATAAAGAGCCTTTTCCTATTTTGCCAAATGTGGATTCTAGGCACTTAATTATTTCGGCCTGAACGTCCATAAATCTTCTGAAGAGAATAAATATCTTTGAGATAGATGTGGAAATTGGATTATATTGGATAATAAGGAACTTGTGTGCCGCATGAAAGTGCCCCTATTCTATAATCCAGCAGAGTCGACATCACACCTGGAAGAAAATGACTGGGACTATATAACAATCTAACATGTTAATATATGATAGTAGCCACCGTACAAGACGATAGAGACGCTCCAACCTGAACTTTTTAAGAACTTCGTTTGAAAGGTGTAATATATGATGATGATCCATAACACTCAGCTCGGAATATAAAGCTGGCCAAACAGATAGATAAGGCTCGTCTCTTCACGTCTATAAATAGAGGCCAACGCCCTGGGCTCTTGGCAACACACATGCACATAGGAAACTGAAGCTCCTGCACCTCACCATTTAGGAAGCACAAAACACCAATTGCTGATCATCATAGGTTATTAGGTTCAGCTGAGATTTGCTTCAACTGTACTGTTGGACATGTCAAGGGTGTTGGAGCCTCTCATTGTGGGGAAAGTGATTGGTGAGGTGCTGGACCATTTCAACCCCACGGTGAAGATGGTGGTCACCTACAACTCCAACAAGCAGGTCTTCAATGGACACGAGTTCTTCCCTTCAGCAGTCACCGCCAAGCCGCGTGTTGAGGTCCAAGGGGGCGACCTCAGGTCCTTCTTCACATTGGTGATGACTGACCCTGATGTTCCAGGACCTAGTGATCCCTACCTGAGGGAGCACCTTCACTGGTAATTTTTTAATCAATGCAAGATAGTGTTATCTTCCTAGATAAGTAATCATAGAAGACTAAATAAGAAGATGTCACCTAGCTACTATAGTGTATAGCTTGACTAGCGCTCACTGAGATTCGGGCATGCATATATTTTACAAAGCCGAGTTAGGTGTGGCATGCATGGTCTTATAAATGTTCATATTATTTCTTCAAGGCATTTATAGAATAATATATATGTAGCTAATCAGGTGTGTTTTTTTGTTGGACCACACACTGGTACTGGCAGGATTGTTACTGACATTCCTGGGACTACTGATGCTTCTTTTGGTAAGTCTTTTTCTTGTACATGTTGCTTTAGTTCTTGCTAGTTTTGAGGTGGGGAGAGTACAGAGCCGCAGAAGGGCGAAAAATGGGTAAAAAGGGTTTTGGTGTACAAATCAATCACCGGTTCTTTGTCTTCTCCTTCCCCTCGCCACTCCGTTTCTCCCATCTAATGCTTGCCATGCATATATACATGCAGGGAGAGAGGTGGTGAGCTACGAGACCCCAAAGCCGAACATTGGCATCCACAGGTTCATCTTTGTGCTGTTCCGGCAGAAGTGCCGGCAAGCTGTGAACCCGCCGTCGTCCAAGGACCGCTTCAGCACCCGCCAGTTCGCTGAGGAGAACGACCTCGGCCTCCCCGTCGCCGCCGTCTACTTCAACGCGCAGCGCGAGACCGCCGCCCGCCGGCGCTAACCGTACGGCCGAACGTACGAAACAAGACCAACCAACCAACGACCCTAGAAACCTGATCTGCAATTAGCTGGGCAAGGTTTTTTTTCCTCTTAAGTCTTAATGTATGTTTGTTCAAATAAAAAGGTAGCTAATCAGCTGCTTGCCTACTAGTACTTTTTTTTTATCTTGCCTACTAGTACTTGCTGCACATTCTAGATGATTTGTGAAGGTGACAATATGATTAGTAGGGTTGCAATGTTGACCGGGCATAGTGTGACAACTTAAGCAATATAATGGCCATGGGGGGGTACGTGTCGAGTGGTGAAGGGGAAGGGAAAGAAACGGCCATGACTCTTGTATTACATTGCCTACTATTCTGTCACATATGCTGGTGTTAAGAGTGCTTTGTTTGTTTTATCCTCTCACTACACAGCTTGCTGCTTATTTCTGTAATGCCATCGTTTGCTTTTCCATTTCTCTTTATATTATCCCACATCCCCACTTTTCAATGACAAGACGTCCATTTATATACGTATATGTTTATATACCTTGGGTGTGATGTTGCTCTCACCGGCCGTATCGCTAGCTGTGTAATATATGAAGCTGAAAACAAGAATGCAGCATCTATTCGAGGCCTCCTTTTTCACATCGTTTTCAGTCGTTTTATAATACACGATCATGCAATGCTGGTTTCTTAATTGCATCTCTGCATATATGCCAGATGGACCTTCTAGCCATTAGGATCACAAGTGCACTTATCTGAATAAGTTTATGAACAAATATTCCTTTGAAGAAAGATATTAATTACCTCAGAAGCCATCAGTCTAGTACTCAATGTCATGTCAACTAGCTTTTTCAGCTGTTCTCTTGAACAATAACGATAAGCTCTTTAATACCTGATGATGACCTTTTTTCATTGCGAGACATTCATCAAAATCACTGGTCCATGTAACGGACTCTCCTACGGAGAGGCCCCCAACCCTAGCCCGACCCTGATGAATCAGACCCCCCCCCCACCCCGCCGCTGCCGCTGCCGCTGCCGCTGCCCCCGCCCCAGCCCCCTCCCTCCCCTCCCCTCCCCTCCCCACCCCCGACGCCGACCCGTGCCTCTGCCCAGACCTGCCTGTGCCGCCACCAACACAGGGAGCCGCCGCCGCCACCGAGCCCACCCCCGCCTAGATCCGATGCTAGGGCACCTCCGCGGGCTCCCTCAACGCCCGCACCGCCGCCGACGATGGGAGTCGCCGCCATGGCCGCTCCGAGCCCACCCCCGCTGGATCCGGCGCTGGGGCGCCTCCACAGGCTCCCTCAACGCCCGTGCCGCCGTCGACACCGGGTCCGAGCCCACCCCCGCCGGATCCGGCGCTGGGGCGCCTCCGCGGGCTCCCTCAACGCCCACGCGGCCGCCGACGCCGGGTGCCAACGTCGCGGACGCCACCGAGGCCACCGTCGCCAGATTCAACACTGGGGTGCCTCCGCGGACCTCGTCAGCGCCCTCGCCGCCGCCGGGCACCGCCACCGCTGCAACCATCTCCAACATCTGCAGCTCCTTGTCCCCGCCACCGACGATGCTGGCCCCACCATCGCGGACACCAACTCCAGTAGCAACATCGAGCCCACCACCGTTGGATCCAACACTAGAGCGCCTCCGCATATTCTCTCCCCACCGCCACCGACACCGGGCCCCACCAGCTCGCTCTCACTTGCCGCGGCTCCCTTCTACCCGTCGGGAGGGCGCATTAAGTGCCTTCGGTGGACAGACGACGACGGCGAGAAGTCCGACAATGACCACCCCACAACCTACCTAGATAGTGTCCGGCGACCAACGAAGTCGGTAACTACGTCCCTGTCACACGCCCAAAATCGTTCAATCATGGTCCTAGGCCATGGCGGAGCGGACGCTGGATGGCAGGGACATGGGCGAAGCCGGAGGAAGTGTAGACGGCCACACCCTCAGCTGGTGTGTGGCATGCCTACTTGGCCAGTGGAGGGCCACGTCCCTGTCCGCCAACGCCTCGGCCAACGCGGACGGGTCTCCGCTCCTAATGCCGATGGGGGCGGGAGATCCTCCCCCAGCTAGAGACGCGACCTGCGGCCGCCTCGATTGAGCCTTGCCCAGAGCAGCTCCCGCAGGCCTGAAGGATCCCCTCAGAGCTTTGCGACAGATGTTTCAACTGCCTCTCCTACTCACACCGAGTAGCAGCGACTTGCCGGTTGCCACAGCGTTGCCTGCGCTACCACGGCTTTCGCCACCTCGCCAGGTGTAAGCGGCCCAGGTCTGCTGCGACGACGAAGGTGAAGTGTGACGACCTATCACGGCACCCTGTTCGTGGTGACGAGCCACCACCACCCAGCATGCGCACCACGGCGGTCCACTGAGTTCGGTTGGGGCCGTGCAGGGGGCGCTGGCAGAATACGACGACGACGCTAGCGGCACCGGAGTAAGCTGGCGAGGGCCACTAGCATGGACGCACCTGCCGACTCCGCTGACAACGCTACTACCTCTATTGCTACACAATACCTCCACGTGCCAGATCCGCTGGCGTTGGAGTTGTGCGTGAGCGTAGAACATCACGAGTGGGTCGGCCCAATGCTGGAGGAGTTCGCCGCCTCGCTCGTCAGCGCCTGGGTGCCCACCTGCCACGGCGACTGTTCTCCAGCATCGCCGCTGCAGGGGGACAGCCCGACATTGTGGAGGCCGAGGCGTGCCCAGACTACAACAACATCCCCTCAGGCGTGGACGCGGCCACCCCTACCCGGCCGCCGCAAGGGGGACAACCTGGCGTCGTGGATGCCGAGGCGTGCCCGTAGACCCTAGCCGCGAACACGACCACCCCTCTCGAGGCATCTGAATGCGGGAGCTCCGTCGCCAAGAGGCTAAAGCGTTTCACCGACAAGATTTTGCGTAAGGCGCCATCACCGCTGCCGCTGTCGCCGACGCTGCCTTAGCTCACTATGGAGGCACCGAAGTTGCCAACCTGCAGTAGAAGGATCGCCGCTCAGGCGCTTTCACGTGTCCCAGCTTCTAAGCGGGGAGAGGTGCTGGTGATGAAGCAAATGGGATTCGTCGACGGACAGACAAGGCATTCCACGACAACCCAGAACGCATACGACATTATTTTCGTCAACCAGCTCAACCCCTCGCATGCTGAGGCAATGCGACAGCTCTTCCTGGACCCAGAAGGAGAGCGACCGAGGCGCCGTGCAAGACAGCGCGTCTGATTGCCGATGTTGGCTAGGTACTATGATTAGAGAGTAATAGCACATGTTCTCCTTATGCTTAGGAGGGCCGAGCTGATTGTATAACCGTAACCCCCTAGTGTGCCATGTTCGTGGCGCATCGTTGTAACTTTCACTATTTCTCGATCTTAATACAGAGATGCGCAAAACTTTTGCGTATTCGAGAAAAAAAAATTATGAGACATTCGTATAATACCATATATATGGTCTTTGGCACGACTCTAATTAAAGTTATACGTGTTAGGTGTTTTTTTTTCTAGTAAAGCAAGAAACCGACAAGTGACAGGAGACCATGTCTGGCAGGATGATTGTTACAACACGCTCAGGCAACTGTTGCAATTAACCTTCTTTCTATTAGGAGTTAGTTACAGCCTAACCCAAATATTTTTTACAAATTATAAGTCGTTCTGATTTTTCTAGATACATAGTGTATTTAGAAAAGCCAGAACGATTTGGAACGGAAGGAGTAGTTAAGATCCATTTCACTCACTAAAGAATTAGTAGCGCTCGAGCCAACATCGCGAGTCATTTATGCTTCACCATAGGAATAATGGTATCAGCAGCAAAGGCAATCTTACGAGTGCGTCACTAGAATGACATTGACACCTGAGCTACTGGATCTAATGCAGCATAATTCAAAATAGATAGTGATAATACTGTAGTGTAGTACCAGCCAACGCCAAGTCACATATCAGTGGAAGTATACTGAGCAACGCATCAAATTCGGCAACTATATGCGTGTTGTAGGAATACCGTACCTGAGCTCGGCCCTTTCGTTGCCGGTGAACAGTTCCTAGAAAATTCAGTCAAATCCTCCTCACGTGGTAATACGCCTGTTCCGATGCCAGGATATGACATGCATAGTACGAGTGCTTGGTGAAGCAAAGCACGACCTATGGAAAGGTAATACAATAGTTAGGTAGAGGCAAAGGTAATGCAAGCATAAACAGCACATGTGCTCCAAAAAGAAAGATGGCATGATAAATAGAAGTGAAAAAAATGAACAGGCAGCTAGTCACGCGGAGGCAGATGGCAACCTGCTACCACAGCACTCATCTTCCTCCGGGAGGGCCGTGTCCGTGTACCAGACCAAGTACAGAGCATTGCAGGCGAGGAAGTGTGCACAGGCGCTGGAGACAAGGTGGCCGCAAGACAAACATGGCGGGAGAGGGACATGGCACGGATAAGTTGGTCCTTGCCACAGGACATTCCTCAGAGCTTAGCTCCACGCGAAACCCGGTAGCCTATCGACGTGTCGATGCCTGAGATCAATCTCGGCAGCCTCCCCCGTCCCAACCCGGGGGCACACCACAGGCAAATCCGTGAATTATCTACACCCATGACTATGTACAGGCGGATGCGATCTGCCTGCTCCCTTTATAATATTTCTCTGTTTTGTAAGTAGCCAAGAACCCATTGTCAATTGCAGCTGCAGACATCCTGGACTCCGATGTGTGGACCAAAGAAAGACGCGTACAGTAGGGTAGAGCTGCATGCGTCCAGTCTCCGGTGCATGCATCGGAGCTCAAAGCTGAGACTGCAGCAAAATCTCTCGAGTCCCAACCACTCCAGTGGACATGCTTCAGGCACTACAAAGGAGGTCTGCTCTTGAGGCCGCCCGCGATGAATCAGCTGATGCAGTACTGCGGCCCGCCAAGCACACTGCACACGCCTTCTAGTTCTACTCCGCTAGCTCCTGGCTTCGATCAATAGTACTGACCATATGTCCATACATGGTAGCCGATATTTGGCATGGCTGGAATATGCTACCGTGGAGCATCAGATATGCTTGCTGGCTGCTCCAGTTAACACTTTTGTCTGTACAAAGGAAAGTGGGCAACAGCTGTCGGCACAGGACACAACAGTTGACAGTACAAGCTGGAGATGATAATATGTGTGTACAAGCCCATGTGTCAATGGTACAAGTTGCCCTGCACTGCAAGTACCAGCACCGGAGCCTTTGTTTTCCTCCAACAGGGCCTAGAACGGCAGCACATAGATGTCGGCTCCTGGCGCATGCCCCACGGATCCGTCCATATCCACTGCACCAGCACAACACCATCTGTCCATCCACGGTTCGTGCTCTTAGGTTCCGTACACCAGGTGAACAATCAGGACACTGCATCTTGTCAAAGGCAACAGCAGGCTGAATCTCTCGTACATACCACATCCCAGCTTTTGCCCAAAGAATTGTCAAAGGCGGCAACAGCAAGCTGAATCTCTCATCCCACATCCCAGCTTTTGCCCAGAGAAAGATGTACCGTTGCCAATGTAACCTGATGTTATGTAGTACCAGAAAACCAGCGACTTGGAGGCGTCCATAAAAATTATCGGTCTCAACGGTCACGAGCTTTGTACAGATTGAGTAGGATCAGCATTCTGCTATGATCATGACACCACAGAAGACTGCACTCCGAAATGAAATGGATATGCTGGTTGATCTGAACAAGAAAGTGATAGTTAATAGGAGGTTAGATTGCAACATAATTGTGGCTAGAAGAGGGAGTACCATCCCACAGTATCTGCTCCAGTCACCTCCTAAACACAATAATAGCATTGCTGCCTGCTGTACAGGCCAGCTGTTGTTGCCATGTCTCCCAGAGAATCCATTACAGTTTGGAAGGTTTATTAATTAGCATCCACATAAAGAAATAGTTAGTACCATGGAGTGGGCAATGTCACCCAGAGGGTGATGAGAAAAACTGAAGTAAGATCAGTCCGAAGGATACTATGAAATTAAAGTGTATAATGATCTTCACAAAATCAGCTTTGCAGTCAGCAATTCTTCCTTTTACTGAACTTCCTGCATGACAGGTACAGTTACATTTTTTTTTTCATTTTTCTTATTCAACTATCCAAAAACATCGAGAGGAAGAAATCTGAAGATTGTGGAGGAAAGACATAATATCGTTTCTTTGGGCGCGAAAGCAATTCTGTGTAAAACAATCTCGATATGACTGCTTTCGTTCCAAACTGAACATGTATAGATCTCATTTTGCTTTGGCGTCACGAGATAAACATTAAGAGCTCCTGACTGATTCCCTGTGTTACACACCGAAATTTAATTCTGAAGTTACTTTGCAGAAGTAAATTGTTGATCCTTCTGGCGCCACCAATTTACTATGATAGAATCAATAATGATCTGCAGTGTGTTGCAGACATTAGAAATGACCCCCTAAGAGAATGCAAGTGACATAGAAATAATGTCTTTGCAATGAGAACCTGGTTAATGTGTGCCGCAACACAAGGGATGACCAGAAATCCAGACTCCCCGAACGCTCCTCCAAGCTGCTCAACCACAGCAACCAACACTGGCAACGTTTTCTACAGGAATAAGAAAAAAGCCAGCTAAAATATTTTCATGCCATGAAAGCAGAATAACAACTTCATCTTTACCTACTAGTGTTTTGGAACAATTGCAATAACAAATTGGATTCAAACAGATATTTTTGGCCATCGAACTATTAAAAGTGGGACAACTTTGGCCCTCGACCATGTTTCAAGGTGGTTTTGCCTATATATTTATTTTCCTAAAATAATAAAAATATGGTTCAATCTCTAAAAATTCATAAATGATTCAATTTTAAATTAAAAATTAACAAAACTGGTACCAATTTCTTTCTAGAAATACAATCTATCTATTGGTTCTCTATTCAGAGTTACTTGGATCTTGTACTTGTTTTTGTTGCTATTGTTTTATTGCTTGTAGTTACCACTGCTATTTATTTAAATTATCATTTTCGGATTTACTTTATGTTGATTGCTTGATCAGTTGATTGCATGATGTTTGAGCCCATCTTATTTGAAACCTATTACCTAGTCCTGCAATCAAATTAAAGTAAAGCAGTAGCTATGCAATGCCTAAATAGGATCTATATGTGGGGTAGCATGGCATCTGCGAGATAATATATATATATATATATATATATATATATATATATATATATATATATATATATATATATATATATATATATATATATATATATATATATATATATATATATATGCCATTACTATAGTATATGCCATTACTATAGTATATAAAATAAGTATAACCATATACTCTACGTATACTTGAATACTTGACATACATACTACCGTAGATGATCTAGTATGATCATATACTTCGTGTACATATACTTCGTTAGGTTACATATACTCTAAATCTAGAGATATACACATGGGAGTAGCTACACGCGCGTGTAGAAAGGAATTTCTCTCTCTCTCTCTCTCTGTATATATATATATATATATATATATATATATATTACACTTTTAGAAAAACGTTTGGTACTGGTTTCATACTTTTTATTTAAAATGACTAAGTTATGAAATTTTTTAATATTTAATCACATTTTTATTATTTTTAAAAACATATATAGGAAAAAAAACACCTTTGAAACCAGATTTATGGCCAAAGTTGTCTGGTTTTAATAGTCTGATGGTCATAGATATCTGATTTTGGAGTTGGATGGTCAAGATCAGACTCAGGTGATAGTTCGATGGCCAAAAAATAGACTTCTTCCTTCCAAGAAGGTTTCCCAAGCTGCTTCTAATCCAGTAACAGATGGTAGCCATTCTTGGGGTAACTAGGCCAGCAATGGACAGAAGCACAGTAAAATATTCATTGCAAACCCCCTATTCGGTGGAAACGTGAAAACCCCGTAGAAAAGCATCCTAAGTAGTCACACCGTTTTGAAAACATGTGTGGTAAAAATCACTTGTTTTTGACTTGCTGGTTGACTAAGCTCTGCCTTACATTAAGCTTGGATCATGTTAGAAGACCCCTCTAGACCACCACCCACCTCACACTACACACTACACTGCAATCCAAAGCATGACAGTAACAGTTGCCAACACCTTGGTCCTCGGCTAGATGCAATATCAGACAGGCCCACCATATGGTCAACAGCAGGAATCTGATTTGTATCATTTACAGGCTTTCTATTTCTTTTACTGATGATAAAGACTGACCTGACTGGCCACCAAAATGACAGCTCGTGCGTACTCTTTCTTTGCAAAGACTGACTCCCCTTTCTGTTCAAGATGTGACAAGATCTCCAACATTGCAGCATTGAAAGCCAGCAGAGCAAGATGAAGAAGCCTGTGAAAAGAAATGTGCTCATGTTAGATATTAAGGTGTAGCTAAAGACACAACAAGGCTGCATTTTATATTGGAGGCAAAGAAAAGAAAAGACTAAGCAACACCATTGACAAGCGAGGAATCAGTTAAGAACTATTGAAGAAGGGTAGTCCCAATTAGTTATTTTCTGTTTTATCGAGACAGGGAGTATTGACTCAATCCTGACTGATGGTTATTTAGTATTTTAGTAAGGCTGTGGAATTGGAGTAGCAAGTGTTACAATCTAGTGTGAAACCCAGAACAAGACAGCAACAACAGAATAAGTATACAGTTAACACTACTTTAACATGACAGATGACACTGAATAACAGTAGGCCGCTTGATATATCAAACTGCCATCTGGGTCAGCATCTTAGCAAGCGTGCCTATCAGTAAAGTCGAATGTTTTGGGAAAAAAAATAGTTGTGTACTCATGCATCACACTGAATGTTAGGTGGAAGTTGATTCCTTAGAAAAATTTAGAACATAAAGATTCTCATTAAGTTGAAACAGCAATAATAGTTTGATAGGTAACTGAGAAGAATAGCAGTTCAAGGCTTCAAGCACAATACTTGTGCAGTAATCAAGGCAAAACATAACAAAAACATGAGTTTTTTCATAGATAGAGAACAAGAAAAAATTGGATTAATCTTCATCCACCCTTAAGCATTTGATTCCACATCCACCTAACAAAATTTACAAACATTCTCACTGTGATAAGCTTAGATGGTAAACGTACACTCCAATAGTAACGGCAACAGCAAAGGATTTTACTTGAACAGATAAGATCAGTGATCTTGATCTACTTACTTGAATCCATGGGACCTGTCAAATGAAATGTTTCAGAACTAAAGTCCATATAGATCACAAGGCATGCAGACTTGCAATATATTGATGCAAACTACAAAAGCAACATAAACTAAAGCGCAACTCCAAAAATCTCTCCCACACCAAAACGCTCTCAGTTATGCTCTATTTGAACTTGAAAGTTGATTTCTGAAGTGCTCTTGTTATATGATTGGATCATTGGATCAACAAAGAGCCCAAATACTCACTAATGATAAACTTCATGCAGGATATGTTTATGCATGCATCAGTTGCCCTCTTGTACTCGTTTCGCCAAAGGGGCTGGCTAATTGGGCTGGAAACACTACATATATGAACCCAAAAGCATGACATGCTGAAGGACAAATCAAGGACACCAGATGTTACTGATTATATCAAAAAATTAAAACAGTTTTCTTCACTTATTGAATTATCGTGACTACCAGCAAAATTTTCTAATAAAGAACATGTCAAGTGGCATATGTTTCGAATTAGAGACATACTAGGCTGAGGAGAACAGCACTTGCAACTGAAAAGCCTTGTCGATTTCCATCAACAAAATTAGCAATACCTAAACAAGAGATGCATGAATGATAATTAACATTAATAACCCAGAGTGACTGTCAAAAACTGGAACATATTAAAGTTTGCACACCTTTTGAGGTTTCTCGAGCAACCTGACAAAGAACAAACCATCATAAGTGTCTCCAGGAAGCTTCAGATATTTCAAGATGGCACTATAGTCTTTAAGGAAAACATGGGGATAGATGGTGAATTCAACTATTTCTTGTTTAAGAAACAGAGAGAGTAAGTTCAAAAATAAACAGAAAAACATTATAAACACTTGAGTTAGAGGAGTTCAAATTATCCTTTGCATATTGTAGTCAGGTGATTCATGACTGACAACACATTCTTCTAAAAGACATGAAGACCTCGCCTAAATTGTGCTCCTAAACATCCGACAAACAAATCATGCTTACCACATTATATTGATCATGAAAGAGAATAAGTCCTGTTGTTTTTACATCCAAAGATTAAACTGAAAGGAGATCTGGACATAATGGGTGCAGTACTATTGTATTGAGATGAAATAGTAAGGTACGACGTGGAGTACAAAGATATGAATAACCACATACCTTCCCTATAATAAGAGGGATTAGAAGACTGGTGACCAGACTTTTGAATAATTGCTCAGTAGGCAAGGAAACCCCAACACCAGCGCCAATGTATTTTGCAAGAGAAAGAGGTACCTGATTCCAGGATCACAAAGAAGAATGACCGATTCTTCAAAAAAAAAAAAAGAAGAATGACCAGATTGCTCAGCATATAATGTTTTTTCACCTTTCAATAAATTATTGTACATAGAAAAAAAAGGCTCGTTCATAATCTAGATATCCACCGTTTGAAACTAAAGGTGTAATTCATTTCATTAGAGCAAGCCTTTGAGCAGCAATTAATTTATTAAAAATTACTAGTAAAAAAATACGCAGACGGTTTCAAATTTTAAGTCGATTTAACTTTGTCCTGAGTCAAACTTATCTAACTATTTCATTAGAACAAGCCTTTGACCAGCAATTACTTTATTAAAAATTACTAGTAAAAAAATTCACCCAGTTTCAAAATTGAAGTCGTTTTGGCCTTGTCCTGAGTCAAACTTATCTAACTATGACCAAGTTTATAGAAAATATATTTAACATTTACAATATCTTAGTCTATAATCCAGTTTTTTTGCATGTTTGAGGACTGACTGGTGGGTCATACTCAAATTTCATAAACTATCATATCAGATTATCAGTGGATAACTGGATATTCTTTTTACATGTAAAACAAAAAAAGAACCACATGATTGCAATCTCGGCTTGAAACACAAGAAAAAGTAGCATCTTGCTACCATCAGCTGATCAGCATTTTATATCCAAGAACTTTTGCATAAAGCTTCATAACTATAAACAACAAAGTTAAACCTCTAATACTGTATTGGGTTAGTTACTTATGTCAGTTGCCCATAAACAAAAAATTACAGTAAAATTTTGCTTACAATGATAATGCCAAGTAAATTGGATGCAACTGTCATTGCAAGAGCAAGTGCAGAGTTGCCGCCAACAAGCTGCATGGTGGTAAAAATATTTTATTAGATTGTAATGCTAGTATAACTATATGAGAAAATATATGGTATTACATGTTGATAGATAATAGGGATAAGTATTAAGTAGTACCTGTGTTAGTGTGACTCCACTTGATAGTGTTGTTGGCATGCAGCAAAATATAGCTAAACCTGTAAGATGCCAAAAAAAAAAAGCACAAAAGTATTAATCACATGGCAACAAAAAATGGTGGGATGAAAACAGAAAATCCATCATGAAAAGCAGGCATGTGCTTGACCAATTTACCAGTGATAAATTCACGAGGGAAGAACTGAACTTGCATAATAAACTGAGCAAGAAAGGGTGTAAACAGCAAAATAGATCCCTGCAATTGTATACAATAATATAAGACATTAGCAAACTTATAGAGGGTGCTCCATTGATGACCAATAGAAGTATGGGAACTGGTATCCCAAAATCAACCAGAAAGGCAATTAGTACTCCTGGTAAGAAAAAAATGCCAGAAAATCAACGGCATGGAATTTCCTTGAATTATTCCTTAGATCAAATGGGAGTGAGAACTTTATTCCAACATACTTATAGTTGTGCCACAGAATGATACTAGAACATGCAAGTCTGACAGCCACAGAATAAACATAAGATCATACTAGTCCATATAGTCCAGCAGGCCAAGCTTCTAACGCTGCACCAAGCTCCCTAGTGCGCAGGGTCAGTCCTATGCAGCCAAGAGAAGCTATCAGCAGCACACAGAAGTAATAGAACAGGGATTCACACGAATAGGTTAAGCAACCGAACCTGAGATAACGAATATCCCAAAAGTGCTGTACTTTGACAGGGAATATTTGTGAGCAAGGCATCCAAGAGTAGGATCTAGAAGACCCAATACGATCCCACCGATGAGAGCTTATCAATGGGAAAGACACAAATCAGTCCATGAAAGTTCAAAACCAGAGACATTTGCGTGCTCTTGTCAAATACATAGCAATAATGTGAAAGCAATTATAGACATAGGAGTATTCACTACACAGCACCTTCAACTTTTTAAAAGCAGATCATACTTGATTTACACTCAAATTTTCTGCACTCGAGAAACAAACCCATCTCTCGCTAATCCACTATGATTCTGCTTTGTATAGTAGAATTTCAGGATGACACAGATGCAAAGGCTATTTTGGATTTGGAGCTAATAATGCATTGAAGCATTGTCAAATGTGCCTAGTTTGGGTCGTGGAGTACATGAGTCCAACTACACAATTAAGACAAGCATTGCATAATTGGCATTACATACAGAAACAGCAGTACAAAATCGCCCATAGGCCATAGATATCAAGATGATTAAGCACCAGCTGGGATCGCATACAAGCGGGAACTCACCAAGCGGGAGGAAGTTGCTACGCACGAAGCCAAGCAGGGCGGCCCCAAGCGTGGGAGGCGGCACCGCGCGTTTGCCTCCATCGCCACTGACCTGCGGAGCAAAGTAGGCATTTACAAGTTTTTTCAGGCAACTAGGCATTTACAAGTGAATCGAAGCATGGCCCAAGGAGTAGCAGAGAACCCGAGGGGGGTTTCGATTTGGTTGTTACCGGCGAAGTTCCACCGGTGATGGCGCGCAGAGACCGCAAGCGGAGAGGCGGCGTAGCGGAGGCGACGGTTGTGGACAGGAAGGCGTTCAGTGTTGGGCGCCGACCGAGGACGCCGGCCCGGAGGGTGAGGATAGATGGGCGGAGCAGGGAGGGATGGTGGGTTATCATCGCAGAATCGGAGGCGGAGACGAAAGCAAACTAGCAAAGCGAGAAACCCGTGCGCGTGGCCACCAACTGGTAACCGGGCTGGGAGGGGGGCTCCGGCCAACGTTAGGCACCGTTTAGATGCCAAAAATTTTGTCAAAATTTTTAGATTCCCCGTCAAATCGAATTTTTAAACATATGCATGAAACATTAAATATAGATAAAAAATAAAACTAATTACACAGTTTAGATGAAATGGACGAGACAAATCTTTTAAGCCTAATTAGACCATGATTGGACAATATTTACCAAATAACAACGAAACTGCTACAGTAGCGTTTCGCAAAAAATTTTGCCAACTAAACAGCCCCTCAGTAGAAATGAAGGGGGAAAAAGAGTCTAACCCTCGTATCGTGTGTGCCGTACAGCACATGTATTCAGCATAAAATCATGTATTCAGCCCAAAATCATGTATGGAGCGTATTAAACTTTGCCAAACCAGTTCCACGGGTGTTCGGGTTACCTAGTTCGGGTAATTAGAAATTCAGATAATAGAAATCACTATCCAATATTCATCCTGAAAAACAACTACCCAATAATTCATGTTCGGATTTAGGTATTCCGAACTACTCGATATTCAGACTAGGAGCACAGACGGTGTGAGAGGCTGGGACCCTAGGAGCATAGACGGCAGGGGCGGCAGGCGGCCGTGCGTCGGTGGTCGCATCATCGGCGTCGGGACACCAAGGCTTGGTTGTGCGGGCAGCGTCAGGGCTCGATCACACGGTGGCACGAGGCAGCGTCGGGGCTCGACCGCGTTGTAACAGAACCGACCAATTGTACGAAATTAAGTAAGAAAATCACAGATAATTTAGCAAACTTAAACCCGTATAACCTGGTAGTCCGTGAAATCACGACGAATTTCAAACCAACTAACATACAAACCAAGATCGTACAAATTTAGCAGCTACAGTCACATATTACATAAAGTTCGCAACATCATTAAACTACATCGGAGTTTAAAACCAAAGTTTATAATAAAGTAGCGGAAGCAAATAGTTTGAGACTTCACACATGCACACTTAGTTGAATTACAGTGTCAGCTGATAGTCATGTCCAATAACAGCATGTTGATCCATGTGCTCTATCAAAGGAACGAAGCCTAGTCTGAAAAAGACGGTTTGAGGGCTTAACAGATTGAGCTAGAGCAGCAGTTAGCCAATGCCGAAGAGTACAACAACCACCTGCACTAGGAGGTTCACCAGCTGTATAACCAGCTCCACCCTTACGTTGGTCCTAGAGCAGCAGAGATGAATCTAGATGAGGACGAGGATCCTGAGGCACTAGTTGAGGATGATGACGATGATGATGCTGATGGTGACAATGGCAACGTCTCTGACTTAGATAGCAAGTACGACGAATAGGTCAATAGTTGTTGCGCTAGCTACTAGGGTTTCTTTTGTGATGATCTTTTGCATTGTTGGCATATCTGGCATGTTTTCATGAGTAGGATGACTAAGACTTTCATATAATATTGGAAAACTTGGATGTGTTTATGGCGATATCTGAACGTCGAAAAGTCCAGTGTATGTATGCTGGCAATTTGGTTGTAATAGACGCGATGTGTTGCGCTTAAGTAATCTAATTAGTGATGTTGTGTTAATTTGAATGACTTATTGGCCTCTGTTTTATTTTATGAATTTATTCTCTCCAGTTAATTCAGTATGGCATAATTTTTTATTCACCGGCAATTACTGCAACATCACCTAATAATTATTTGTTGATAAAATATGCAGATGCCAGTGAACACTCATCGTACCATTTATGACACCACAGAGGCAGGTGGTAGTGCTACTGGGAATAAGGACCGTGATCCACCACCACCTTCTCCTCTTCCACCGTACACCACGAAACAATTCTTCGTGCAATTCCTAAAAAGTCAGTGTAACATGGAGAACATGCAGCAAAACATGAAAGTTGCATTGCATAACATTGTCGACAACACCCACCGTGGGTTAAACCAGGGCGAACATGAAGTGAATCAATATAGCAGTTTTAAGGAATTCATAGACACCAGACCACCGATCTTCAAGGAAGCGGCAGAGCCACTAGATGTCGAGGAATAGATAAATACTATGGAAGACAAGTTCCGTGTACTGAGAATAACTAAAGTATTGAAAACGAAATATGCAGCTCATTAGTTACAAGAACATATAGGGATGTGATGGAAGCATCATCACACCACTTTTTCTCTAAATGCTCACATTACATGGAGGGAATTCATTGATGTTTTTCGTAGAGTTTATATACCACCTGGGCTGACAGAAATGAAATTGAGAGAGTTCCTAGCACTGAATCCAGGCACCAAGACTGTGACTCAGTATTTGCATGCTTTCAATAATTTATGTCGTTATGCTTCTGACATGGTTAACACTGATGCCAAGAAGATCGCTAGTTTCAAGAGGGGTCTGAATCCCAAAATAATGAAGCATATGGGTACCAATACAAGAACTGGGTTCAATGACTTTATTAGTGACTGCTTGAAGCAAGAGAAGAACAACAATGTGTATACTACATCCAAAACTCGCAAGAAAGCCTTTGAGTCAGGTCCATCACAGTTAAGAGCTCCTATGGCTAACCGTTCTGCATATCGTCTACATGCTCATGGTGCTAGGTTTAGGCTGCCGTAGAGAAATAATCAGAACGTTCAGCAACCTAAGAGGAATCAGAAATTGTTCAAGATGACGGTACCACAGACCAAGACAGAACAAGGCAGTTCATCTGGAGCTGCTACTCAGGTGAGGGGACCATGCTACAACTACAACCAGTCTGGCCATTTCACCAGGTATTGCCCATTTCCCTCAAAACGGAAGGGCCCGTATCCCGCGTATGTGCACCATACCACCATAGGTAACATTCATGAAGGAGAGCCCATGACAGCCGGTATATTTTCTATTAACAACCACCCTGCAGTCGTTTTGTTTGATTCTGGATCATCTCATTCATTTATAAGTCAATCATTTGTAAGAAAGCATGAGAAAAGATAGTTGAATTAAAATGTGCTTATCGGATAAGTTCAGCTGGGGCTGATTTGTTAACTAATCAGATAATTCAGGGAGCAACCCTAAATATAGCAGATAGATAGTATAAGTTAAACTTGATAGTCATGCCAGGATTAATTTTGGATGTGATTATGGGAATAAATTGGATGAATAAGATGGGGGTAGTGATTGATGTTGGGGGTATAACTATTTTTCACAGAAAATACATCACATGACTAGATCAACAAAATAAGTTTTATAATTTTCTAACCTATATTCTATTTACTATGCATTTTTTAAGAAATTAGCATTTCAATCATTTAAATAAAGCTATATATAAAAGTATCACAAAATTGACATGCAACATTTTTAACAGCTAGCTATAGTCACAAGAAGTCTAACAAAATTGGTCTCATCAAATTTGGAGCTAAATTGACCAAGATATGAATTTTTAAAACATTTAAAGGATTTCTGAAAATCATTTCCTTTTAAAACCGAATCTGGAAATGCTATGTGCACCCACAGATCTGCACACGTGTGCTCACAAAGAGGCTAACACGTGGGCCCTCGAGTCAAAGTGACCCCACCCGTCAACGGGCTAAGCCGGGGTGGCGCTGACTATCGAGATCTCACTGACGACGAGGTCTCCGACCAAGCCAAGGCCACCATAACGACCTCCGTCACCCCGCGAACCCAACGGTGTAGATCAGTGGCGGATGCAGGATGAGAATCAAGGGAGGGCTAAAACAATGGAGATGTTGATTTGCATGAAGATTTAACGGTGATTTGATGTTTTTGCTATAGTGTTTTTAGTGGTAAATCAAGTTATTAGGGGGGCTGGAGCCCACCTAGCCCCCCTGTAGATCCGCCGCTGGTGTAGATGGTGTGGCCAGTGGAGCTCGGAGGCCAGCCGTTGCAGTGCATGGTGGAGCGGCGGCGCGGGTCGTCGCCGGTGAGGCGTTCCTGGCCACGGCATGATGCGCGGTGGTGCTCTAGAGCTCCAGCGCGACAAGGTGGAGCTTGTGCACGTGAAATGGGGACGAGAGATGGAGCGGAGGGGTTGGACCCGCGGAGCAGTGCGCTCTAGTGAGTCGCGACCAAATCCAGAGAGGAATCCCCGGCGATGTGGGTGTTACCACCGCTTACCAAGGGGAGCACCGGATGTGGGGAGGTGTAGTGGTTCTCTGGGCAAGACGTAGTCGTCGGCAGCGAGCTCTAGTGGCGGCTATGGCCTACTCCGGCGAGGCGGAGCGGTGGGCAAGGGCGGAGCTAGCTACGCTGCTGCTGCTGCACGCGTGGGGGGACAAAGGAGGTGGGGTGGAGAATGGAATGAGGAGGGAGGAGCTCGGGCCAGCGGCCGGTGAAAGTCCTATGTTTGGTGTTGGTAATTAGTGACAATGCCTAAGTACTAATCATATGCCTAAGTTGTATGTAGCATATGAGGATTAGTACATTCCAAGGTTGGTGGCAAGATGGACATGATGATCATGATGGCCACACTTGGATTTGGACGCAACCCTACGTGATCAAGGCAAAGGTATATGCTTAAGGGTTATGTTTTAGTAACCAAGACACCTAGTGGGTATGGTTATATTATAGGATAGATAGCTGTACTATAAAGAGGGGAATAACGCGGCTATTGAACTCCTAAGTGCCTCTAGGTGTGCATTTCATAATCATATGCATTTGGATAGAACTAATATCTCCTCGAAAAATGATTGTGAAAATGCTAACACACTCACACATGATGAGATCACTTGATGGTGTTAGCACGTTTGCGAAGGCGGTGGAGTTTGAGCGGTAGAGAGGGTTTGGGGTCCTCTCTCCCTCCCGCCGAGATTGTGAGGCGGGATTCAGGCGTTTTCGAGGAGTTGAAACGACTATTTTCCACTACGCCGGAAGTCGGAAAAGAAACGGAGGCGAACGGAGGTCATAGAGGTGACCGGACGCTGAACCGGACGTGGTCTTTGCATGACCAGACGCGTCCGGTCAGTGTTCAGTGTCTGCGCGTATTTTAGTTTGATGATCGGACGCGAAGCTCGTCCGGTCATAGTCGATCGGACGCGTCCAGTCGTTCAGGGAGCTTACTGGACTCTAACCGGACGTTGGCACTGTAGCGTCCGATCATTTCTCCAGCGCGTCCGGTCATTATTTTTGTTGTGCACTGCTCAGCCTTGACCAGCGCATCCGGTCAATCATGGGACTAGTGCATCCGGTCGTTTGCAGCGCGTCCGGTCTATGCGTCAAGCGCGTCCGGTCATTGCTTCGCAGTTAGCCGTTGTGCGACCGGCGCGTCCGGTCAGTTGGACCAGCGCGTCCGGTCAGTGCTTCACGAGTTAGCCGTTGGGCGACCGGCGCGTCCGGTCAGTTGGACCAGCGCGTCCGGTCAGCACGACTTCGGCTGTTTAAGTGCGTAACGGCTCTATTCGAAGGGGTACGTCTTTAAATACTCGTTGGCCGGCTCAAGGCTCGATCTCTCAAACATTTGACATACTTGTGAGCACTTTAAGCTAAGCAACTCCCCTCCCACTCATCTCTCTTGCTTCTTTGCATATTCGAAGTGAGATTGAGTGATCCAAGTACATTTTCATTGTGAGATTGCATCTAGTTGGCACTTGGTGGTTGATTTGCTACGGGATTCTTGTTTCTCTTGGTGGTTGCCGCCACCTAGACGGCTTGGAGCAGCTTGGAGGCGTTGGCAAGAGTTGGTGATTGTTCTTGGCCACCTCCGGTGATTGTGAGGGGTTTGTGCCTACCTCGGCGAAGTGCCAAAGGCAACATTAGTGAATTGCTCGTGTCATTGCAACCTTTTGCCATTTGGTAGGTTCTTGTGGCGCCTTTTGAGAGGCTCGGTGTGAGACCGATTAGCCACCAAACCACGTGGTGAAGAGGGACACAACGGGGACTAGCGTGCCGGCGAGCATGTGAACCTCGGGATAAATCTTCGTGTCATCACTTTCATATTGTGATTGATTGATCCCGATGTTCGGTTATCTTGGTATTCATTGTTGATCATATTGGTTGGCTCAATACTTCGCTCCTCGGTGAAACTCTCCTAACTCAACTCCGCATTACTCTCTTAGTTATCTTTGCTAGCTAGTTAGCTTTGCTAGAGTAGCTCTTTTGTATAGCTTGCTAGTTGTAGTTGTAGTTACCTTCTCGGTTTGTCTTGTGCGGTTGAGTGCAACTACTAGAATTGTGTTTTGGATAGGTGGCTTGCAAACACCCTGTAGGCTAAGCAAAACTCGCATCTCGCTATTTGTTATATTGATAAACTTGTTTAGCTTGTCTTTGTAGAAAATTTTAAAAGGCTATTCACCGCCCTCTATCCATCAAGACCTTTCAGCCGGTAAGGCGAGGGCGCGGTTGCGAGGCCCACCGGAGTGCCAGCTGTCGCGGTCGCCGGTGCATGGTGGCCACGCGGTGGCGGCCTCCTGATGCGGTCGGGCGCGGGTGCTGGCACGGGCACGGGCGCGTGCCTGGGTGAGTGCGGGCGCTGGGCTAGGCTGATCTGCAGAGCTGGGCCAGAAGTGAGGCGGTGCCCATTTTCCAAAACAAAATGATTTTTCTTTTCTTTTTTCAAACAAACAGCCCCAAAATTCCCATTTTGAACCCCAAAATCTCATTTTCAAAAAGTGACTCCAAAACAAAATTTGTTCTAAATTTTGAGATCTTCAACTTTGCTAAAAGGAGCAAAGTCAAAATCCCAACATATTTTGAAATAAAGATTTAAAGTTGATTTTTAAATCAAAACTCCATTTTCTAAGATTATTTTTAAAGCCAATTTTGAGAAAATTTTAAATACAAACCTTGCTCCAAATTGTTTGCTACACATGTCTAAGTGGTTTAAGATGACACATAAGCACATATGCAGCATAACAAGCATCAAACTAGCATTAACCTATTGAAAACAAGTAAATGCAACATCTATGTTTTACTCAAATGTTTCATATGTTTCAAGGTCTATATTTCATGTGATGTTTAATAATGCATGATTATGCTTATGCACATGATTTGCAAATGCTAATACACACTTAACACGGGGTGTTACACACGTAGCCGCACGGGGTAGCGTCAGGGCGTTGGGGGCGCGTGATCGCGTCATCGGTGTCGGGGCACAGGGCCACTCTCGGTGGCTCTTGCTCGGTCGTCGCTAGGTCTAGGGGAGTCAGGGGTGGTCGTGGTCTCGAGGGGATATGTGGCCGATGTTGAGTGGAGTTGTGGGGCTACACATTGGGCTTAGATGTTGATGACATTAGTTAATATTGATGGGCTCCGAAAATATCAGGTAATATGGGTAAATCGGGTATCGAGTGGTGTTACTCGAATTACCCAAACTAATTTTGGGTATTAGAATCACTATCCGAAATTGTGATCGAGTAGATCGAGTACGGGCAGTTCGGGTATGGGTTTAGGTAGTTCGGGTGTGGGTGCTGGGTAACCAGTAATTTGCCGAGGGCTAAAACCAGTCATTTTACCATCTACTTCCTCCATCCAAAACTATAGTGCATTATGACTTCTAAAATTTATACTGAAATATAGTGCATTCTAAGTTATCTTAATTTTTTTGAATGCATTATATTATAGTACAAAGGGAGTAGGCTGGTTTGGGCACCTAGTTTTGCCTACGTGACGCTCTAGATTGGTAGGCGAAGACACGATGGCTACATGGCCCAACTGTCAAGCGGTGCCCGCCCACAAATACGCCTCCTCAGCTTCCCCTACCTTCTCTCACCCTCTACGCCCGCTCAAACCCACTCCATCGTTCTCTCTGAACCATCTTCTATCTCTCCGACGACACGAGCAACATGGTGATGATCGGGAGGACACTTCGGTGAATGGACTATTGCAAGGCAATCAAATCCGCACTCGCTGCTTGTACCCCCTGTAGCACCCCGGTGTTACGCATGCATTTAGCACCTGCAAATCATGAGCATAAGCACCATTAAGCATTCATGAGCATTTCATGATATATAAGTGCAACATAAGCATTGAAACAGGTGAAACATGTTAATGAGACCTAGATGTTGCATTTGTTTGTTTCACTGGGCCTATGCTATATTTAGGTTCATTTGATTGCATACATGTTTGTTTGGGTGTTTAAATATCTTAGAATTGTTCTCAAGTAATTTGGAGCAAAGTTCCTTTTGAACATTTTTTCAAATTTTGCTTTTAAAAATATCATTGAAAAATAAGGTTTTTATTTAAAAATCAACTTTTTAACCCTAGTTCAAAATCGGTTGGGATTTTGGCTTTGTGTCTTTTAACAAAGCTGTAGAGCACAAAATCCTGATCAACTTTGTTTTTGGGCCCAATTTGTGAAAATGCTTTTTGTTTTCTCCAAAATGTGTTTTTTATATGATGCTATTTAGAAAATAAAAGGAAAAAGATTTTTTCCAGGCTTCGTGGCCCTCGGCCTCGTTTTCGGCCCAATTGGGCTTGCCGGCCCGGCCTGCCCACCCACGTTCGTCCGCGCGCTCGCGTGCGCCGCGCCGACCGCCATCAGGTCATGGACGCCGCGTGGTCACCGGCGTACGGTGCCGGTCGCCACGCGCCCCTGGGTGGCCCCTGTCGCTCCGCGTGCTCGCCAAAACGCAGCAGCAGCTCGCCTTCTCCCTCGGCTCCTTTCCATTCGCTCGCCTCGCCAAAGCACAGCAGCGGCCGCGCTCTTCATTGGCGCCGCCGCGCACCTTGACGCCACCTTTCCGGCCTAGCCAATGCGCCCGCCGCCGATTGCTCTCGGCTCTAGCTCCGCCTCACCTTCCACCACCCCATGCTCTTGCTCGCCACGCATTTTGCATCGAGGGGAGGCTCAATTTGGGTGTTTCGGCCGTCGCTGTTGCCATGACCGCCGCACTCAACTCGTCGCAGTTGGCCCTCTTCCGCTCCATTTCTTTCTCTCTTTTCTTGAGCTACGCGTCCTTCGTCACCTCGCGGAGCTCGTGCATGCTCTAGTCATCGCCATCGAGCCTCGCTCCGGCCAGCCGCGGTGCGACAGCGCCGCCGTGCCATCATTCCCACCGGTGAGCCAGCTCGGCTTCACCTTTGCCTCCCTTTTCTAGCCTAGCGTGTGCGGGTCATCACGTTGAGTGTGATGGTGGCCACCGTTTCGCCGGAACCCTCGCCGTCGGCGAAGTCTGGCCGGTCAACGGTGACCCCCTCCCCCGGTTCACTGAACAATGGGGCCAGGTCAGCCCTCAGGGCCCGACGGCAGTCGATGGTGAATGTCCTGGGAGCACAGATCTGGGTGCACCCAGCGTTTTTGAAGGCTGGTTTTTAAAGGAGTTTTCAAAAATGATTTCTAGAAAATTTAGAAAATGCTTCCAAAATTCACAGTTTGAATTTTAATGCTCCAAATTGAGTGAGACCAATTTTGTTGTGTTCCTTATGAGTAGGTCTACATGTTAAAAATATTGCATGTCATGTTCATGATACTTTTATATATAGCTTTATTCAATCCTCATTAATTTCTGATATCTTTAGAAATGTGTAGTAATTCCTAGAAGTGTCAGAAAAATGTGGTTCTAGTTTTGTTGGTCTTCTTATGAGGTGAACTCCCTATGAAAAATATGTGTCATGCATGTTATGCAAAGAAATATTGATGTGTAGTTCAAATGTCTTTATTTGCCTAGATTTGTTATTTTTGCTAGGGCTAAAAATATGAATAGTACATACATGTGAAACTTTTTCTATGATGATTAGTTACTGTGTAAATCATGGGAAAATATGATTTGTGCTGTTTGGTACTTTTCATTGTACAAAGTATTTTCTATGCATGGTTTTGTGCTGTTTTGTCTTTTTTTGTGTGGAATGATATACATGTCCAAACGAAGTGAAATTTTGGTGGTAGTCTATTCTTGACATGATTAAGCTACTGTAATTTTCAGAGAATTTTCTGTGAACTCAAAATATTGGTTGCTGTTCAAACCTAGATTTAATTAGGGTTTAATCAGGGATTCCTTTATTGCATGTCTAGTTAATAATGTTGTTTTGGTGTATCTTTGAAGCGCCAATTAGTTTGCTAGTGTGTTATGCCATGTTGTTTCATATTGTAATGCAGCAAGTAGTTAGTAGGCAATTACTTATGTGTTGTTACATGCATGTTGGTTGCTATATGTGATTAGTAGGAAGAGAAGAGTTATGAACTTGCTTTGCTAAGTAGAATATGAATTGTGCAATTACATACACATGCAAGCATGAGCATCATATGCCATCCCATCGGTGCGCCTTTTCCATCTGCACTTATTCCCATATGCACATGCATCATACAGGATCGGTGCAGAAAGCAGTACACGTGGAGCACGGAGTTCCTGAGGAGTCCGTGCAACGAGAAGTGCCACCCCTGGGAGAACCAGAAGTCGAGGAGCCAGTCGGTGATCTGTTGAAGTGTCAGGACCACCGTCTGTCAACCTTCTAGAAGGCAAGCCCTGGAGCATTATAAGTCTTCCTACTTTATCAAAGCAAGATAAATATATATGTTATATATATTGTTGCATTAAGTTATAGGAGTTGCTTGAAACCATTGATTCTTATCACTACGATATTCCTTGAACACCTCGATATATCCTGATATCCTATTTAAGTCTAGTTCCGAAATATCTGCTTAGCTATGCTTAGTCCGGTAGAAGTGGGTGATTTCCCGTCACCTACGACTTAGGTAAAAACCTGTCATGTTCAGCAATGTGCTATCATGGAAAGAGAACCATTTGTGGTTGAATAATTGGAGACCGGGCGGAATGTTGGCAGCAAGGCATGGGTCTTGTGTGCTTGTAGTTTCTATCTGAGTCGATTAAGGATCGTACCGTTGTCGGCCCTCAGTCCTTTTTGAACGCATGCCCCACATTTAGCTAGCTGGATAAGTACTTTCGACCATGAAGCCTAGTAGCTCTGTTCGGACCGGTGACCGAGATGCTGCCAAGACCACCTCGGGCCTGTTGACCGTGGACAAGAATGCTCTGATAGCCCCGACGTCTACTGTGGGCAGGCATAACTTGAGTGACCTAGCATGGGATGAACCCCAGGTGTAGAGGGCGCATGGTGGTCCCGCGACTGTTTCCAAATAGTACCAAAGGTGACCTGTAGCTCACTGGGCCAGTGAGTGTGGTTTATGTGGAGAATACATCACCAGCTGGTTAGTAATCGATTCGAGTCGCCATCGCTCCTGGATAGTGAGCAACTGGACTAAGTTACGTCATCGTAGTAATGTGATTATGGAACACGATGATGGTTATGGTTATGAGTATGATGTTGGAAATGCTAAACAGAATTGGTTACTATTGATTGCTTAATCTTATGCAAGTGATTGCTCTAGTACATGTGCAAATCTAGATAGGTTTTAATGAACCAGTTAAATTGATGTTAAAGATTAATATTGTAGTTTAATTGCTATCGCTTTTTATGCAAAATGTTGATAAGCCAATCCCACTATAAAGCCTTGCATACTCCTTGGTGTCATGTTATTTCTGGTTTATGCCGGGTAAGTCTAGCTGAGTACCTTCTTGTACTCAGGGTTCTTTTCCCCCTTGTTGCAGTTGTTTATTAAGATCAAGGGCAATGGTCGCTCCATACTTCTTACCTCGATGTTTTTGTTGGATAAGATTACAGTATGGCACTACTCTTTAAACAAAAGGGTGTGGGTTGATTTTGGACAATAATGCTTCCGCTACCTGTTATTTCAAACTCAGTGTTGTAATAACTTTCTTTGAACTCCGATGTATTTGAACTATGTACGCATGTGAACTGTAACCACTGAACCAGTACGGTCTTGGCTATTTGTTAAAAAATTTGAGATCCTTCGAGATTTCATGGACTATCGGGTTATACGGGCTTAAGTTTGCTAGATTTTCTGTCTCGACAGGTGAATTTTCTTACTTAATTTTGTATAATTGGGCGGTTCCGTTACAGCTAGTATCGAAGCAAGGTTTAGTGTGTTACTATTCATGTGGTATTTGAAACAAAGGAATTTTGCTTTGCAAAAGTAATTGCCAACTTATAGTTCTATATAGGTGTTTAAAACCGTGGTTTAAAAACTAATGAGTGTGCCAGTGGTCATATCCTTTAAGCCCAGTTAAGGACTCTAGGTGGCTTATTTAATTACTAACTTGGGGGTTGTGCATCATATTTCTATTTAGTTGCTCATACAGCTTGAAATTGTATGGGTGCCATTCACTTGAGTGGTAATGTGTGGATCAATTGCCTCTACGCTAAGGTAAGTGTGAGTTGGGAGAGCATGATTGGATACACTGCCGATCTATGGAGAGTGCTTATTTGATGCTAGAGTATTACATGTTACACACATGTTTAACGAAGGTATCCCATGTGTGGGTTGTGCCGTCCTATGGTGACGATGCCGTCAATAGGACGATGGTTCGTGTAGTAAACACTACATGTATATGTATCTGGGGATATACATATGTGGGAGTGTATAATTTTTAATTCCGTAATGCATTCATTGGGTTTGGGCTGAAATGAATCTTCTGCAGGTACATAACAGCTCTATCGTATAGAACGTATTAGTTACGTATATGAGAGATCGTTTGTAGGCCACCGTCTATATCGCTAGAATTTATTATTTCCTAAGTTTGTGAGAGCGTACAGAACGTGCATACATCATGTTGTCTATCCACCTCATGTCATATCATTGCATCTTTCCTCCCCTTATAAGAAGATTATCTTCTTTTGATAAAAACTACAACTTAATCTCCGTCTCTTGAGCATAACAAAAACCTTGTTACGAATGGCCCGTATCAAGCAGACAGCTATGGTGTGAGCATGAGAGTAAGGATGATTCAGACTTGAGTTAATGTTGGAAAACTTAGAAGTGTTGTGGCGATATCCGAACGTCAAAAGTCCAATATATGTAAACTGGAAAGTTGGTTGCAATTGGACACGATGTGATGTGCTTAAGTAATCTAATTAGCGATGTTGTGTTAATTGGGAATGAATTATTGTGCCTCTGTTTTATTGTATGAATTTATTCTCTCCAGTAAATTCAGTATGGCATAATCATTTGTTCCTCTACAATTGTTGCAACATCACCTAATAATTACTTATTGCTGAAATATGCAGATGGTGAGCCATACTCGCAATCACACCAACGGTACTGAGACTCCTAGTGTGGGTGCTGACACTAGTGGTAGTGATGGAAACCGTAATACAACTGAACCACATCCATCACCGTCTCCAATCACGCTAGAAACTTTCTTCACACAGTATCTGGAAAGTCAGCGAAATGTGGAACATTCACAACGGAATATGGAAGATATTTTCCGCACTGTTGTTGACCATTACCAAAGTGGTAATCGCCAAGGTGGCAATGAGGTAGATCAGTACAACAATTTCAAGGATTTCTTGGATACCGAACTGCTAATCTTCAGGGAGGCTACAGAGCCACTTGATGTTGAGGAGTGGATCAACACCATGGAGGATAAGTTCCGTCTGTTGAGGATGACTGAGGTGCTCAAAACTGAATATGCTGCTCATCAGTTACAAGGACCTATAGGTATATGGTGGAAACATCATCGCACTATTTTTCCTGATCATACACAGATTACTTGGAATGAGTTTACTAAGGCAGTCTGTGGAGTTTATATTCCATCGGGGCTGTTTGAAATGAAACTGCAAGAGTTCCTGGTACTAACCCAAGACACTAAGACCGTGACACAATATCTGCATGCATTCAACAATCTGTGTCGCTATGCTCCTGACATGGTTGACACGGATATCAAGAAAATCGCAAGTTTCAAGAGAGTCCTCAACACCAAGATGCTGAAGCACGTGGGTACTAACCCTAGGACCAGGTTTAATGATTTTATTAGTGACTGTCTAAAGCAGGAAAAGAATAATAATGTGCATTCTGCATTCAAGGCACGCAAGAAGGTTTTAGACTCAAGCCCATCACAGGACAGAGCTCCCCTGTAGAGGCGCCCTTCGTACCATTCTCCTGTACTTGAGGCTAAGTTCAAACCACCGCAAGAAAGATTCCTACCAAAAAGAAGCAATCGCAGACTAGTCAGAGAAGTTCCACGGGTCCCAAGACTTCTATCGTTGGGCCGTGCCACAATTGTCATCAACCTGGTCACCTTATCAAGTATTGTCCATACCCCAAGTATCCTGGTCGTGTGCACTACACCACTGTTAAGGAAATCCTGAAAGGAGAGCCCGTGACTGCTGGAAGGTTTCCTGTGAATCAACACCCCGCCATTGTTTTGTTTGATTCTGGTTTGTCACATTCTTTTATGAGTCAAGAGTTCACACAGGAGCATCATCAGAAAATAGATGAATTGAGTTTTAGCTACCGCATCAGTTCAGCGGGAGTAAAAGTGTGCACTAGAATGGTGGTGCGAGGAGTGACCATCGACTTTGGGAGTCAAAGATGTTCTATGGATCTGGTAGTGTTACCAGGATTATCTTTGGACGTGATCTTAGGAATGAGTTGGATGAAAATTTGGAAGGCAATGATAGACACTGCTGGTAGAACCATTTCCTTTACTGATCCTAGGGATGGTGCTAAATTTCAAGTAATGCTACCTCAGAACGCCAGTTTGAATAGCTTAACTTGTGCTACCTAAGTTGTTGAACTTGCTAAGATTCCAGTCGTATGTGAGTTTCCTGATGTATTTTCTGAAGAGTTGTCGGGTCTTCTGCCCGATCGTGATGTTGAGTTTGGGATTGAATTGGTTCCTGGAACAGCTCCAATCTCGAGGAGACCTTATCGTATGCCTCCAGATGAGTTAGCTGAGCTGAAGAAGCAACTGGAAGAATTGTCGAAAAAGGGGTTTATTCGACCAAACAAATCTGAATGGGGATGTCCCGCCTTATTTGTGAAAAAGAAGAAAGAGGGCACATTGAGAATGTGCGTAGACTATCGACCACTTAATGTTGTCACCATCAAGAATAAGTATCCCTTGCCTCATATTGATATTCTGTTTGATCAGTTGTCCAGAGCCAAGGTGTTCTCTAAGATAAATTTGAGGTACGGTTATCATCAGATCAAGATTAAGCCACAAGATATACCGAAGACCGCATTTTCGACCAGATACGGGTTGTACGAGTATCTTGTCATGTCCTTTGGTTTGACGAATGCTCCTGCATACTTTATGCTTTTGATGAATTTAGTCTTCATGCTAGAGTTAGATAAGTTTGTGGTCGTGTTTATTGATGATATTCTGGTGTATTCCGAGAATGAGCTAGATCACGAGAAGCATCTGAGAATCGTCCTGACCCGACTCAGGGAGCATAAGTTGTATGCCAAGTTTAGCAAGTGCGAATTTTGGATGAAGAAGGTTCCTTTCCTTGGTCACGTACTGTCAGAAAATGGAATTTCAGTGGATCCTAGTAAGGTGCAAGAGGTTATGGATTGGAAAGCACCAACTACGGTTCATGAGGTCCGAAGTTTTCTAGGATTAGCTGGTTACTATCGTCGTTTCATACCAGATTTCTCCAAGATTGCTAAACCAATGACGAGTCTGTTACAGAAAGATCATAAGTTTGCTTGGATAGAAGAGTGTGAAATAGCTTTTCACACTTTGTGGAAACTATTAACCACTTCTCCTGTTTTAGCGTAGCTAGACATAGAGAAACATTTCGATGTGTTTTGCAACGCATCGAAAACTGGATTAGGTTGTGTTCTTATGCAAGAAGAAAGAGTCATTGCTTATGCCTCGCGTCAATTGAGAAAACATGAAGTTAACTATCCAACACATGATCTAGAGCTTGCTGCAGTCGTACATACACTAAAGATCTGGAGACATTATTTGCTTGGCAATGTGTGCAATGTCTATACAGATCACAAGAGTCTCAAGTATATATTCACTCAATCTGACTTAAACATGAGATAGAAAATATGGTTAGAACTGATCAAGGATTATAACCTGAATGTACATTATCATCCAGGAAAAGGCAATGTTGTGGCAGATGCACTGAGTAGGAAGTCACATTATCTTGATGTGCAACCACTATTCGAAGATGGATTCAATTTAATGCATCCTGCTGTGTTACATAGTATTCAGATTAGTTGCTCTTTGGAAAGTAGGATAATAGAAGGCCAGAAAACAGATAAGGGGATATTCCATATCAAAGAGAAAATGAAAAGTGAGCCATCCAAGCATTTTAGAGTTGATGAACAGGGCGTGTTATGGTTTGATGATCGTCTTGTTGTACCCAAGGATCAAGAGCTTAGGAATAAACTTTTGGATGAAGCTCACCTTTCTAAGCTATCCATCCATCCTGAAAGTAGTAAGATGTATCAAGAACTGAGACCTCATTACTGGTGGACGAAAATGAAGAAAGAAATCGCAGCTTATGTCGCCAGATGTGACACGTGTTGTAGAGTGAAAGCACTTCAATAGAAACTTGCTGGTTTGTTACAACCGCTGTCTGTGCCAGATTGGAAATGGGATGAAATATGTATGGATTTCATCACAGGATTACCTACTACTCAGAAAGGAAATAATTCAATTTGGGTGATTGTCGATCGTCTTACTAAGTCAGCGCATTTCATTCCAGTTCAGACGAGTTATCGACCACCTGAATATGCTAAGTTGTACATCTCACAAATTGTTCGTTTGCATGGTATACCAAAGGTTATCGTATCTGACAGAGGGTCGTAGTTTACTGCTCACTTTTGGGAACATTTGCACGAAGGTTTAGGTACCAGTTTAGTCCGTAGTACTGCTTACCATCCACAGACCGATGGACAAACTGAACGAGTTAATGCTGTTTGAGAAGATATGCTTAGAGCATGTGTATTATCTTCGAAGGGATCATGGGAATCATGGTTGCCTTTGGCTGAGTTTACTTACAATAACAGCTACCAAGAGAGTATCAAAATGGCTCCGTTTGAAGCATTGTATGGCAGGAAGTGCAGAACACCGTTGAATTGGATCGAGCCTGGAGAAAGAAGATATTATGGTATTGACTTTGTAGAAGAGGTCGAGAAAAAGGTTCGTATCATTCAACAAAACATAAAAGCTGCGCAATCACGTCAGAAAAATTATGCGGATAAGAGAAAAAGACCGCTTGTATTTGAAGTTGGAGACTATGTGTATCTAAAGTCACACCAATGAAAAAGAAACAGTTTGGAATCAAGAGAAAGCTTGCTCCTAGGTTTGTGGGGCCATATAAAATAGTGGAAAGAAAGGGTCCAGTAGCTTATAAGTTGCAGTTACCAGAATCAATGAGTGCAATTTTTCTAGTCTTTCACGTGTCAAATTTAAGGAAGTGTTTACGTGTTCCGGAAGAAAGGGTAGAACCCCGAGGTATTAAGATTAAGTCAGATTTGGCCTACCGTGAGAAACCAGTTCGAGGGTTGGATGTTAAGAACAGAGTTACACGAAACAGAGTAGTGAGAACTTACAAGATACAGTGGAGTCACCATGATGAGGGCGATGCGTCTTGGGAAACGGGAGACTACTTGCAGAAAGCTTACGAATATTTTTATAACAAATGGTGCGTAACTCAAATCTCGGGACGAGATTTTTATAAGGGGGGAGGGCTATAACACCCCGGTGTTACGCATGCATTTAGCACCTGCAAATCATGAGCATAAGCACCATTAAGCATTCATGAGCATTTCATGATATATAAGTGCAACATAAGCATTGAAACAGGTGAAACATGTTAATGAGACCTAGATATTGCATTTGTTTGTTTCACTGGGCCTATGCTAGAATTAGGTTCATTTGATTGCATACATGTTTGTTTGAGTGTTTAAATAGCTTAGAATTGTTCTCAAGTAATTTGGAGCAAAGTTCCTTTTGAAAAATTTTCCAAATTTTGCTTTTAAAAATATCATCGAAAATATGTTTTTTATTTAAAAATCAACTTTTTAACCCTAGTTTAAAATCGGTTGGGATTTTGGCTTTGTGTCTTTTAACAAAGCTGTAGAGCACAAAATCCTGATCAACTTTGTTTTTGGGCCCAATTTATGAAAATGCTTTTTGTTTGCTCCAAAATGTGTTTTTTATATGATGCTATTTAGAAAATAAAAGGAAAAAGAATTTTTCCAGGCTTCGTGGGCCTCGGCCTCATTTTTGGCCCAATTGGGCTTGCCGGCCGGGCCTGCCCGCCTGCGTTCGTCCGCGTGCTCTCGCGCGCCGGGCCGATCGCCATCAGGTCGCGGACGCCGTGTGGTCGCCGGCGTACGGCGCCGCTCGCCACGCGCCCCTGGGTGGCCCCTGCCGCTCTGCGTGCTCGCCAAAACGCAGTAGCAGCTCGCCTTCTCCCTCGGCTCCTTTCTATTCGCTCGCCTCGCCAAAGCATAGCAGCTGCCGCGCTCGCCATTGGCGCCGCCGCGCACCTTGACGCCGCCTTTCTGGCCTAGCCAACGCGCCCGCCGCCGATTGCTCTCGGCTCCAGCTCCGCCTCGCCTTCCACCACCCCATGCTCTTGCTCGCCGCGCATTTCGCATCGAGGGGAGGCTCAATTTGGGTGTTTCGGCCGCCGCCGTTGCCATGACCGCCGCACTCAGCTCACCGTAGTTGGCCCCCTTCCGCTCCATTTATTTCTCCCTTTTCTTGAGCTACTCATCCTACGTCACCTCGCGGAGCTCGCACATGCTCTAGTCATCGCTGTCGAGCCTCACTCCGGTCAGCCGCCGCGGTGCGACAGTGCCGCCGTGCGACATTCCCACCGGTGTGCCAGCTCGGCTTCACCTTTGCCTCCCTTTTCTAGCCTAGCGTGTGCGGGTCGTCACGTTGAGTGTGATGGTGGCCACCGTTTTGTCGGAACCCTCGCCGTCGGCGAAGTCTGGCCGGTCAACGGCGACCCCCTCCTCCGGTTCACTGAACAATGGGGACAGGTCGGCCCTCAGGGACCGGCGGCAGTCGCTGGTGAAGGTCCTGGGTGCACAGATCTGGGTGCACCCAGCGTTTTTGAAGGCTGGTTTTTAAAGGAGATTTCGAAAATGATTTCCAGAAAATTTAGAAAATGCTTCCAAAATTCACAGTTTGAATTTTAATGCTCCAAATTGAGTGAGACCAATTTTGTTGTGTTCCTTATGAGTAGGTCTACATGTTAAAAATATTGCATGTCATATTCATGATACTTTTATATATAGCTTTATTCAATCCTCATTAATTGCTGATATCTTTAGAAATGTGTAGTAATTCCTAGAAGTGTCAGAAAAATGTGGTTCTAGTTTTGTTGGTCTTCTTATGAGGTGTACTCCCTATGAAAAATATGTGTCATGCATGTTATGTAAAGAAATATTGATGTGTAGTTCAAATGCCTTTATTTGCCTAGATTTGTTATTTTTGCTAGGGCTAAAATTATGAATAGTACATGCATGTGAAACTTTTTCTATGATGATTAGTTACTGTGTAAATCTTGGGGAGAATATGATTTGTGCTGTTTGGTACTTTTCATAGCACAAAGTATTTTCCATGCATGGTTTTGTGCTGTTTTGTCTTTTTTGTGTGGGATGATATACATGTCCAAATGAAGTGAAATTTTGGTGGTAGTCTATTCTTGACATGATTAAGCTACTGTAGTTTTCTGAGAATTTTCTGTGAACTCAAAATATAGGTTGCTGTTCAAACCTAGATTTAATTAGGGTTTAATCAGGGATTCCTTTATTGCATGTCTAGTTAATAATGTTGTTTTGGTGTATCTTTGAAGCGCCAATTAGCTTGCTAGTGTGTTATGCCATGTTGTTTCATATTGTAATGCAGCAAGTAGTTAGTAGCCAATTACTTATGTGTTATTACATGCATGTTGGTTGCTATATGTGATTACTAGGAAGAGAAGAGTTATGAACTTGCTTTGCTAAGTAGAATATGAATTGTGCAATTACATACACATGCAAGCATGAGCATCATATGCCATCTCATCGGTGCGCCTTTTTCATCTGCACTTATTCCCATATGCACATGCATCATACAGGATCGGTGCAGAAAGCAGTACACGTGGAGCACGGAGTTCCCGAGGAGTCCGTGCAACGAGAAGTGCCACCCCTGGGAGAACCAGAAGTCGAGAAGCCAGTCGGTGATCTGCTGAAGTGTCGGGATCACCGTCTGTCAACCTTCTGGAAGGCAAGCCCCGGAGCATTATAAGTCTCCCTACTTTATCAAAGCAAGATAAATATATATGTTATATATATTGTTGCATTAAGTTATAGGAGTTGCTTGAAATCGTTGATGCATATCACTACGATATTCCTTGAACACCTCGATATATCCTGATATCCTATTTAAGTCTAGTTCCGGAATATCTGCTTAGCTATGCTTAGTCCGGTAGAGGTGGGTGATTTCCCATCACCTACGACTTAGGTAAAAACCTGTCATGTTTAGCAATGTGCTATCATGGAAAGAGAACTATTTGTGGTTGAATAATTGGAGACCGTGCGGAATGTTGGGCAGCAAGGCATGGGTCTTGTGTGCTTGTAGTTTCCGTCTGAGTCGATTAAGGACCGTACCGTTGTCGGCCCTCAGTCCTTTTTGAACGCATGCCCCACATTTAGCTAGCCGGATAAGTACTTTCGACCGTAAAGCCTAGTAGCTCTGTTCGGACCAGTGACCGAGATGCTGCCAAGACCACCTCGGGCCTATTGACCGTGGACAAGAATGCTCTGATAGCCCCGACGTCTACTGTGGGCAGGCATAACTTGAGTGACCTGGCATGGGATGAACCCCAGGTGTAGAGGGCGCATGGCGGTCCCACGACTGTTTTCAAATAGTACCAAAGGTGACCTGTAGCTCACTGGGCCGGTGAGTGTGGTTTGTGTGGAGAATACATCACCAGCTGGTTAGTAATCGATTCGAGTCGCCATCGCTCCTGGATAGTGAGCAACTGGACTAAGTTACGTCATCGTAGTAATGTGATTATAGAACACGATGATGGTTATGGTTATGAGTATGATGTTGGAAATGCTAAATAGAATTGTTTACTATTGATTGCTTAATCTTATGCAAGTGATTTCTCTAGTACATGTGCAAATCTAGATAGTTTTTAATGAACCAGTTAAATTGATGTTAAAGATTAATATTG
This sequence comes from Saccharum hybrid cultivar R570, assembly GCA_038087645.1. Classification (NCBI taxonomy): domain Eukaryota; kingdom Viridiplantae; phylum Streptophyta; class Magnoliopsida; order Poales; family Poaceae; genus Saccharum; species Saccharum hybrid cultivar. The sequence goes on along the minus strand of JAQSUU010000190.1, from coordinate 2,306,730 downwards.
TAGTTTAATTGCTATCACTTTTTATGCAAAATGTTGACAAGCCAATCCCACTATAAAGCCTTGCATACTCCTTGGTGTCTTGTTATTTCTGGTTTATGTCGGGTAAGTCTAGCTGAGTACCTTCTTGTACTCAGGGTTCTTTTCCCCCTTGTTGCAGTTGTTTATTAAGATCAAGGGCAATGGTCGCTCCATACTTCTTACCTCGATGCTTTTGTTGGATAAGATTACAGTATGGCACTACTCTTTAAACAAAAGGGTGTGGGTTGATTTTGGACAATAATGCTTCCGCTACCTGTTATTTCAAACTCAGTGTTGTAATAACTTTCTTTGAACTCCGATGTATTTGAACTATGTACGCATGTGAACTGTAACCACTGAACCAGTACGGTCTTGGCTATTTGTTAAAAAATTTAAGATCCTTCGAGATTTCATGGACTATCGGGTTATACGGGCTTAAGTTTGCTAGATTTTCTGTCCCGACAGGTGAATTTTCTTACTTAATTTCGTATAATTGGGCGGTTCCGTTACATCCCCCCGCTCCTATTTTGATTTCCGCGGTGGCGGATGGCATTGCATTTAGGGGATTAGCATTTTCTTATTGCTGTTGATTAGGGCTAGGAGTCATGATCTTAGCTGATTGGTTGAGCATGAAGGATGAACATATGTTAGGGAGGTGTTACTGGCGTGCATTTTTTAGGGTAGGAACAAGTTTTCAGAACATGTATTTCTTTGGCCGCAGGGATAATCTGGATAAAACTGCAATTAGATTTCACTTTGGTGAGGCTTTTGACAACATCGATGGGTCGCTATTGTATGTGGATGGAGATATTGCTGAATCTTGGATTGATAAGGACAAGCTTTCATTTTCTGAGATCAAGGGGGACCTAGCTATCACTTTAGTTCCACCTGTATATTGAGAGTTATGGCTTCTTGTCACACAGATGGTGGGATAGTAGAGATATATGTTGAGGAGGTGCTAATGGAGAATTGGAGATTAGTGCAGATGACCAAGACATATGGGTAGGTGATGATGAGCAGGAGATGATGTAGATGATAAAGAGATGCATGCTGACATTGGAGGGTTATTGCAAAGCCCAAGGAAGCAAGATAAGGACTAGCAAATCAAAATCAACTTGTGAGTAATAAAAGTAGCATGCTGACGATAAAAGAAAAAAAACCCGATCGGCAGCACTAGCGTCCGGACATCCGAACGCTTGTGTCCGTCCGAACATCAGTGGATGCTTCGCCCTGTCTACTTGGATTTGAGCGCCACCTGTGCTAGCTCTGTTTTCTGCGCTCGCATCTGAATGCCGGCTTCAGATCCGCTTGCCCATGCTGCTCGGACGACTCACCCCTGCCTCTTCCATACTGGCATGATGCTCGTCTCTTCCAGGCCGCTCGAAACACTCGCCCCCGCCTCTTCCACAATAGCACCGTGTGGCCTGTGCCTCCTCCCCACACCGTCGGTGGTGGCCTGCACCTCCTCCATGCATCGGTGGTCGTGGCTTGGCCCTGCCCGCTCTCATGGACACCAGCGCCAACGGTCTTTGCAACATAAAACACTCGAATGCAACATAAATTTAAAATAGATGAAACATTTGGGACACATGCATGTAACATGTGTGTGAAACATATGCAACATCCACATAAAAACAATTACAACATGAAAAAAGACTACCTGCAACATAAGACTGAAACAGCTGAAACATTTAGAACATACGTTGCAACATATATGCAACATCCAGATAAAAACCGATAACAACATACGTCTGAAAACAGATGAAATATTTTGAACAAACACTTGCAACATGCTTCTAAAACACTTACAACATATGCAACATGTGTAACGTCCACCGATCTACTTTTCCAACATCCATAAGAAACAACTATAATATACCTTTGAAACGACTGAAACACCTGAAACATATATTTGCAACATAGGGGAGGGAAATCCTTGGCCAGTCGATTCTAGCCATCGGGGCTGGCGGCGAGCGGTGGCACACGAGCACCACCGCCACCAGCGCCACCAGTACCGAGCTTGGCTCGGACAGCGACGATAGGATGGGGGGCGAGGAGCGCCATGGGTGCAGGGGTGGGAGGAGCTCAGTTTTCAGGGTGAGAGAGGGCGACGTCGGGGTGAGGGAGGGTGTCGTGCTAGGGTGGAGGAGAGCCGCCCACTCCCCTGCAACACAGTCGTGCCGCCTCCACGAATCTCGCCAGAGACGAGTGGATCTCGCTCTTGCTCCATGGAGCTTACTCGGGTGGGGGAGAAGGCCGTTGGATTTGCGGGCGTTGGTAGCTCTCGGTGGGAAAGGATACCAGGTGTTGTGTGCTACGACAGGGGATGAGAAGCGCGGAAGTGGTAATGGCAGGAGCGGAGCAAGACGTGCGAGATTTAATTTTTGTTTTTTAGACGAATGACCATACAACAGTGAGTGAAGTGAGACGTTCAATCTCCGGGACATCTTAACGGTAGCATTACCCAAACCAGATCACTCGCAGTTTCCTACTCCGAAGGCGATGAATCAACAAAGAGGAACAAGAGCCGTGCCACCGCACCAAACGGTCGCTCTACTTATCTTCCCCGTTATTAATCACAACTCAAACAGATGTGTCGTACACACCTTGTGGGGTTTGACTAGGCCAACGTACGCACTCGAGACTGCTGGTGCCGCCACCGCTCGCTCTCCTTCCAACCGCTCCACCGCTTCCCCTCGGCTAGGTTTGGATATCGAGCTGGCTCGGCTCGACTTGATATGGCTCGGTAGGATAACGAGCTGGCTCGACTCGGCTCATTATACTTAACGAGTTAAAAAGCTAGCTCGGCTTAGGAAAAAGCTCGACCTAGCTCGTTTGGCTTGCGAGTCAGGGACAAAAAAATATATTAATGTAAAATTGAATCATTGCTATTGCATTGAAAAATTAAGTATGATAGTTTTAATTTTTGGGGATAAATTCATTATCTGGATAGCACTAATTGAATAATCTAGATAGCAATAATTCCTATAACGGGGTAACCTACAACCAATCTATGAATCAAGCAAATTCAACATTCAAGTCTGCATCGTACGAACTAACTAATATTTGAAAATTAGATAACATACCACCATGTCCATAGACAGAGTGAGATTCGCTGAAGACTTCTCGACTCCAAACTTGGAGACACTGCTCGTTGAGCTCGCGAGCAGCTCGGCTTGACGAGCGCTAAAACCGAGCCGAGCTGGCCATGAACCGAGCTCGCTACATTCGAGTTTTCCATCCGGCCCTACCCTCGGCGCCCTCCCACACGGCAAGGCGGCCACATGCCCCCGCTTCGTGTCCTCCCTCCCGGCTCACGGAGCCCGAAGCGCTCTGCATGTGAGCGTGAGGCGGCAGGCGACGTGTCGCGGAGGCAGGCGGGCATGGCCACAGCTGGAGCTCAGCCGCGGCGACACCCAGACGCCCTCTTGCCTTCCCCCCACCCCACACTCCGCCTCCAATCCCCCACCACCCGGTCGCGCCCCCTATTTATCCCCAGCGATAGAGGACGGTCTAGACTCTGATGCTTCTTGCTGACGGCTTCATCTCGTCCGGTCGCCATGGTCAGCTCTGTCTTCCCCTGCTCATCCCTGGCCACTAACATTGCTCTCATTTAGATCTTTTTCGTTGTTTTGTGAAGTACAGTAGTAAACTACTATGCCGTTAGTTACATGTTCGGTCGATCCCTCCTGTTTTGGTCATTTTTTGTTTTCTTGGGTCGAAATAGGTGGATGCGTGGTTCTTGGTGTCTATTTTGCACAAGTTAGATTGGATGTCACGAGAATGTGCCTTATTTTACTGAGCCCGCTAGCATGGTTCGCCAATCAAATGACAAATGTACACCTCACTGTTTCATTTGTTGAGCATCCGCTGACCTGAAATGCCCTTAGTTGTAACTGTACCTAGGATTATCTCACCAATTATGAGTAGTTCCAATTCTTTAACTTGTACAGAAAAAAATACTTGAATTAAACAAATGGCTTAGTAATTGTTCATCGTCTATCTGTGTAAATTTTGCTACTTTTTGCTTGTTAGATTAGATGTGCCCATTATGCTATAACTGCCCGCCTTATATTTCCACTTCAGAGTTGGGAAAACTGTTAGTTTCCGTCTAAAGCATCTATCTCGAATAGACCAACTACGGACCTTCTTATTGTTTCGTGAAAGATCCTTGTGATACATACCCGAAATCTAACGTTTTAGTTCTTCTGTTATGTTTAGCTGTGGCATTTTCTTTCTACCCATTCTTGTAGTTTCTGGATATTCTTGTCTGACTAAAGTCTGAACTCTGTTCTTGGAGGTGCACGAGACGAGATCACGGGTGCATGCAGCTGCCCAGGAAGAAGGCAAGCTCGCCTCAAAAAAGCAGAAATCAGAGAATGAAGACCAGGAAAGGGGCCATCATGTGCCCTCCAAGAACAAAAATCCTGCTGACAGTAAAGGGCAAGACGGGGAGTCAGAGGCACCAACGAAGAGCAAGAAGCTCAAAGCTGATGAATCTGAGCCCAATGGGAGGGAAGCTGCCACAAGAGACTTTGCAGAGTTCTGCAAGGCCATAGGAGAACACCTCTCCCTGGAGGACATGCGCAAGATCCTTGAAGCCAATGAGCAAGATGCTTCTGGATCGGAGGATGCAGTCGTTCCAAGATGGTACTGAACTTATGCTCAAACTGGAGTTCTTTATTTGCAACTAGAACCTCCTCATTCACATGCTAAATGTCTCACCATTTTCTCCATGTCTGCAGTGAGGATATGATGTTCTATGGGCCTCTCGAGAAGTGCCCAGTATGTGGTGGTCAGCTTGAATTTAAGGGGTGGAAATACAAGTGCACTGGGAACTACAGCGAGTGGGCACGCTGTACTTTTAGTACTAACGACCCTCCAAGGAAAAGTGGTCCTATAGAAGTTCCTGACGACATAAAAGATGATTTTATCCGCAAGGTAATGAGTTTGCAGTTTGTATAGTATAAGTACTGAGCACTGCATTGAGCATGGTTTAGTTAATAAAATGCTCATATACTATCTGCATTTTGTTTATTGTTTTGCAGTGGTTGAAGCAACATGAAGGAAAGGAGTTCCCTAAACGTGATGTTGATGAAGAGGCCCATATCTTCTCCGGCATGATGATTGCCTTGTCTGGACGGATGTCACGCTCACATGTAATGCCTTTGACAACCTCATCTATTAGACGGTTAGACCTCTGCTGCTGAGCTTCATGAATCTTATTCTGTTAATGCTGAAAATGGATAGGGTTACTTCAAGGAGCAGATTATGAAGCATGGAGGGAAGTGTTGGAATTGTGATTCACTCTCACACAGTGTAACAGAACCGACCAAATTATAAGAGCACAAGTACAAAAACAAGCACCGAAGCGCTCAAATTTTCGAACTTGAGCCCATATAATCCCGGTAGTCAATCGAAACCACGAAGGATTTTCAACCAACTTGCTTACAACCAGGATCGCATCATTCAACATACAACATCATACGTTACATTTCACAAGTAGTTCTGAAATAAGTCTACACACACGGAGTCGCAATTATTACAAACCAAGTTTATAAAAGTAGCGGAAGCAAACGCACACCAGTTGTTTAACTACTGCCAGTCTTGTTGATCAACAACCCGCAAAAGCATCAGGAAAGTACATAAAAGATGATCACGCCCAAGCGATCTAGTCTTCGTCACCCGTAGGGTGGAGACAAGTTTTGCAGAAGCCTTGATAGAGCATATCATCTGCAACAGGAGGGAATAAACCCTGAGTACTCGAATGTACTCAGCTAGACTTACCCGTCGAAAACCAGAAATAAGATGACACCAAGGATTATGCAAGGCTTTCACAAGAGGCTAGTTGACACCACATTTTTGCATAAAGGCATAAGTAATTGAGATTCTTGTAACCTGTACTAGCAGTTATTTTTAGCATTTACCTGTCATCTATCTTAGCACCTGTACTAAACATGCACTTGATTATAATCAAACAATTATCATCATTATATCCAGAGCAGGTATGAATTGTGGCAACATTGTATCATTCCCTTAACCACCGGTTCATTTAATGAGATCTACGTTGCCACTGCTCAAGTCAAGTGCTCACTAACCGGGAGCGACGGCGATTCGAATCGAATTCCTATCCAGCTGGAGGGGTATTTCTAACACTCACCGAGTCACGCCTGGCGAGGGCTGCTCAGGTCATCTTTTGTACAGTTCAGGAATCGCGGGTCCGAATAATGTCGCGTCCCCAAGGGCGACACTCTGCCAGGTGATAGGGACTCTAACCCCCCTTGGTCTCACGCCAATGTCCCCAAGCACATCCTTTCTCTCCTCCAAGATGCAACCTACCATTCGATTCCCGGCCTGAACCATACTACTCGACTTCGCGGTCGGAACGACTTATCCGGCCAACTAAGTGTTAGACTGCGTTCAACATGACTCAAGGACGTACAGCGAAACGGTCCTTAAACGACTCAGACGAGCATAGCTCCACACCCAAGACGTGAAGTGTCTTACGGCTGTACTATCGAACTCCCGCCCGGTCTCAATTTCATTTTAAGGCATGGTTCCATCCACGATAGCCATAAAGCCACTCGTGACTCCTTCCTACATCTCGCGGATGACCGGAAATCACCCGACTTCTACCGAACTAAGCAGGGCTAAGCATTGACACGTGCCTAAACCTAATAAAGGATTAAGTACGATATCTGGACAAGGACAGATATAATGCAATAATTATTTTCATACAACTCCTACAACTTAATACAGTAAACAATTAAAAGTACTCAAGATTAATTTATAAAATAGTAGGTTCAACATGCACCGGGGCTTACCTTTCAGAAAGGTCGAGGGCCGGTGGTCAGGGCACTCGGGCAAGTCTTCAGCGGCGTCTCCTTCGCCGACTGGTTCCGCTGGCTCCTCTGGCTGGTCCTGGATTTCCTCCGGAATCACTGGCTCGAACTCGAGGAGTGTTATCCCCTCCGGAACACCTATTACGTGAGTGCACAATAAATATCATGGATGCATAATGGGTGCAACATGCTCGGAATGAAATGCATTTCAGCAGTAAGAGTACTCTATTCCAGTCACTTCACCATTACGTGCAAATCTCTTCTCCGGTGGAGAAGTACTTACCTAATCTACTCAACCTAAGGTATAGCTGTTCATCTTCGGTTAAGGCCCTAACACCTAACAAACACAAGAGTGACATTATTTAGGTTACCACATCCAACCCAAAATATCACAGTAAGACATTCTGGACAGCAGTTACTTGTTTCTATCATAACTGGAGATTCCCAACTCCAAAAGATATGATCTAAGACAATCTGGAAAGCTTATGAAATACACCACAAAATATTTTCAGACCACAACACTTAACTCCAAAGTTTACCTAGTCGAAATTCTAAGGTTCCAGAATCTGCCCTCCCCAAACAGAGAGCAGCCAATTCTGGACTGTCACTTAAAACAGCAATAACTCCTAAACTACTAAGTCAAATGCTCCCAAATTTTGACACAAGCTAATTTATCAAGTTTACTCCAACTTTGGTATTTACAAGTTTTCCAGCAACCACTTTTATTAAGGGTCAAACCCAAAGATACTACCAGCTGTCCAGAAAACCTAGAATTGCAAAGATTAAATAATTATTTATGTGGCAAACATTCTCTAAGACCAAACTAATACTACTACAAGTTCACAAAGGTCACAAAAACACTAGAAAGTAAGGTGAGCCCACCTAGAATATTTATTTAAACTCATTTCTTAATTTACTTAAGTAATTAAGTGGAATTTCAAACATATATGTAAACTGATCCTAAACTTCTACAAAAATTACAAGAGACTCTTTGACCCAAAAAGAGGCTACTGTAAAAATTTGAACTAAATTTATTCACAGAAACTTCCTACATAAAATTCTCAAACCAAAAAGGCTGATTTTTGTATAAATAACAAGGCATAGTAAAAAGTGTCAAACAACAGATTTCCTAATTTTCTTGGACACTCTAGGGTACCAAGACATTCTCCAAAAATTTATATGAACATTGCACATGTAGAAAAATTACAAAAATGCATTTAAGTATTTCCTAAAATAACAAGATAGCATTATAACTTGAAAAGTACTTAAGTACTACTGCCCAAATTTTTACCAGAGCTAGAACAAGTATAAATTAGCCTACCCACCAAATTTCATAATTTTTGGAACACTGAAACTCAAGATATGATTTAAACAAGTTTGCATGTGATTTAAAACATATTTCAAAGACCTATTTAAATATCCCGGAAACTAAACATCACATAACCAATTCATATTTTTCTAAAATACTACACCTCAAGTAGATCCTAACAAAATTTATCTCATAATTTTTGGGCAAGTAAAACCCTAGATCTATATTTTCCAAAACTTAACTAAAACTGTGACAAATATGAAAGGAAAACAAAAACTAAATTCAAAACCCTGTTACCGGGCCGGCCTGCAAAGCCGACGCGGCCCACATCGCGCGGTGCGGCCTGCTCCCGCGCGTGGCCTGCTACGGCTCCCACCCGCGCGCGCGTGCGACTGACCAGATGGTCCCACCGGTCAGAGAGAGAGGCGGAGGGGAGAAGCTGCGGTCGCCGGAGCTCGCCGTCGGTGAGCCGACCGGCGAAGCTGAGCGGACGAGCATGACCACGTCATCGAGCTAAGCCGATTGGTGGCAAGAACGGGACGGTAGAGCCACGGTAAGGTGCTCGCCGTCGGGCATGGCGGACCACCGGCACGGTGGTGGCGAAATCTCGCCGCCGGTGAGCCTGACATCCCAACCCTAACCCTCGATGAGCATCCCCAATCTACCTCGACCCTAACGCACCTACAAGTGGGCGACAGAGACGCCCCGAGACCCCTGGCCACGGAGAGCCGTCGCGCGGAGGAACTCCGGCGAGGTACCGCGGCGGCGGAAAACGAAAATGCAACCCTACCGAGGCGCGATTGGCTACGTGGAGTGGACGGTGAGGTAGCGGGCTTCAAGGCGGAGCTGTGGACGCGTTTTTGTGGGCGGCAGTGCGGTGGAGAGCACGCACGAGCTCACCGGAGTGGAGGCGGGAGCTGCGCTCAGTTGTTCCGCCCGGTGGAGGGGAGAACGGAAGGGAGAGGGAGGTGTGGCGCGAGTGAGGCAGAGACCGTCGTCGTGGCGGCCTTGAAGGCTTGGTGAACTGACAGGTGGGACCGCGCCCAGTGTACGGCTGCCACCGCACGGCCACACGTCGGCGTTGCCCTGCCGTCGGTCGGCCACCGACTGAAGAACGGTCGACTGAATCGATGAGGCCGAAACGGTGACTGACAGAGCTACTTTGTCGATGATTATCTCCCAAACCGGTTCGAGTTAGTCGAAGATGATTACACCAATTTTGTAGAGCTACATGAGGGATACAAGTTTGTCAATTAGAGTTTGGACTGGTTCGACCTGGATTTGAAACCACAGAGCTCCAAAGTGGTGTACTTGGAAACTGAAACGTGTTTTCAGTCAGTGAACCTGACTGAAACCCTTTTTTCAAGACACCACATCTCCTAAACCATTTAGAACTAGGTGATGGTGATATTGACAATGTTGTAGAGCTATGTGTGGATAACAACTTTGTCAATTGGCTCAAAGACTGGTTCGGCCTAGTTTGCGAGTTACAAGTTGCCAAAGTGAGGTACAGTGAAACGGTTTTCAGCTTCACACTTAGCCAAAATTGCTAAGTCCCAAAACAGCCTCTAATACTGACTTGTGGGCCATTTTTGAGCATGTTCTGATCATTTTCATGAGATGGCCATATTAGAACTTTTGTTCCTTATGAAATTCTCTACAACTTTGCTTAAGGGTGCTCCTCCATGCAAGGTCTCTAAGCTGGACTTTTTAATTGGTCAAACTAGAGAATCCTAGGGCTCAATGGTGGTCAACTACACCTTGGAGGGCATTTTGGTGATTTTGGTCAACATGAACCTTGCTCCACTAGTGACCCTAAGTATAACTAAGGTGTTGTGGGATATAATTGGCTACTCTACCCTTTAGTTACACCAACTCCCTAGTGTCACATGATGTGAGTCAAACAAAACTTCAAAACAAATCACATTTGTTGCAACCACATGAATTAACATGAAATGATGCATGCTTATGCTCATGCAATGCAATGCAATTATAGAGCTAAACACCTGAGGTGTTACACACAGGGCCTACCCATAGGGTGGCTGAATATTGTATCATACATGGGTCTCTAATGGGCCTATACTCCAACACCCCCCGCAGTCTAGACTATCGGCGCAGCAGAGTTCAAGACTGGGCAAGAAAGAAAACAAGTAAGTGCACAACAGCACAACACATAGCACAACACACAGGACCCCCCGCAGCCACAACTAGTCACTGGAGACGTTGAGGCTGGAGCGAAACTCGAAGAAGGTCGAGGAAGGGAGGCCTTTGGTGAAGATGTCCGCAAACTGTGAGGTGGTCGGGACGTGAAGAACCCGGACGTCGCCGATGGCCACACGGTCACGGACGAAGTGTAGATCGATCTCCACATGCTTGGTCCTTTGGTGCTGCACAAGATTGGTGGAGAGGTAGACCGCGCTGACGTTGTCGCAGTAGACGAGTGTGCTCCGCGCGAGAGGGCGGTGAAGCTCAACCAGGAGCTGCCGGAGCCAGGCGGCCTCGGCCACGCCATTGGCAACGGCATGGTACTCTGCCTCGGCACTGGAGCGTGAGACCACCGGCTGACGCTTGGACGACCAAGAGACAAGGTTTCCGCCGAGGAAGACAGCGTAGCCAGAGGTGGACCTGCGGATGTCCGGACAACCCGCCCAGTCAGCGTCGGTGTAGACAACCATCTCGGCAGTGGAGGACCGGCTGAGGAGCAGCCCGTAGCCGAGGGTGCCACAGAGGTACCGGAGAAGCCGCTTCATAGCAGCCAGGTGGGGCTCCCACGGGGCATGCATGTAGAGGCAGAGCTGCTGTATGGCATAAGTGATGTCCGGTCGTGTGAATGTGAGGTACTGGAGCGCACCAGCAAGACTTCGGCAGGTGGTAGAGTCCGCTGGCCCAAGCATCGGACCCCTAGCCTGTAACACCCTAGGTGTTTATCACCAATTAGGCAGTGGGTTTGAGCTCAAACATGATAGATTAGTGGAGATGACGATGCCAAAGTCAAACCTATGGAAATAAACCCTAACCTAAACTTGGATATTGCACCCTTGCTTACATATAGGCCATTTTCAAAGATATATGTTTGGATGGTGTTATTACCATATATTCATGTGTCTCACCTTAGTACCTATCTATATTGATCCCTGAAAAAGTTTCATGAAGTTTGGAATCAAAAAGTCACATGAAATGATAAGTTATATGCTTGTTTGGATTATAACTGAAATATGCCTTACCTCCCATGGGAACTAGTGCTTATGCAACATACAAGTGCAACATGTGCAACAAACCTTTGCAACATGTGGAACAACCTAGGGAAACATGGGTAGCATGTATCTTGAAACAACTATAGCATTTCACTGAATTCTATGTTTCAAGGCATGTGAGGCCTACACTTTTGTGCAACCTATGCATGGTGTGTATGTTTGGCCTCTACAACACCTTAACTACACTTAGGACACTTAATGGAACAATGTTCATGTTGATCATTTTGCCTAAATGTGCTTCTAAGTGATGGTTGACCATGTATGGACCTTAGAACCCTTTTGTTTGACCATTTCAAAAGTATGACCTAGAAGTTCTACATGACTGAGCACCCTTTTACAAAGTTGTAGAGAATTTTATAAGGAACAAACTTTGTTTAAGAGTCAAGTCATGAAAATATGTGAAACATGCTCAAAAAGGGCCCACAAGTCAGAATTAGGGCTGTTTCCAACACTTAGCATTTTCTAAGCCTGGAAATTCAACGTCGTCGACATTGGCATCTCGCGTTCTCTGAATTTTGTTGAGTAACTCAAGTTGACCCAAAAATGAAAGTTGGAAACAATTCATTAGAGAACAACATGTAAAAAGTTGGGATCAATTTGACCAAGTTTGGCATTGCAAAATCCCAAAACCGAGCCCTAGCTTAACAGGTTGACACTGGTAATTTGGGGGCTGATTATCTCCTAATCTACAACTCTAATAACTTTGCTCCCTAAAGGAAAATCATAGAGCTTTGAATGGGCTTCAAACTTTGTTAAAGGCCCTTGGCCCAAATATGAACAGAACCGGCCCAAAATGGCGCCCCAAGATGCCAACAGCAATGCATGCCACCTGTTCGACGAGGGGCCCTAGCAGGGACACGCGGTCACCATGCCTCGCACCCTTGCTCCATGCGTCAAGGGCGCTCTACCGCAGGCAAGCCATCGTCTCACGCGGTGCGGACGCACGCCCAGCTCCTTCACTCAACTTCCTCTCCCACTCGCTCGCTCTCTCTTGCCGCTACCGAGAGCGCCGGGCGCGAGCGTCGCCATGGCCGGCTCCCGAGCTCAAGCTCCCGCTGTTGCTGCTGGCACTACTCTGCCCTTCTACCCCACCGGCTGCTCTTGGCCAAGCTGCCACCACCCGTGCATACAGGCGTAGCCGCTGCTACCCCGCGCATCGCCCTCGCCGGCAGAGACCGCCGCGCCGAGCAAGCACCGCCGCGCGTCGCCTTCCCTGCTACGGCCGCGCATGGCCAGGCCACCATGGACCACCTCCGGCAAGTCCGAGTGCACCCACGGGTGCGGACGGACGTGTGGGTACTCGCGCTGTCCTTCCCCTCGGCCCGCCACCGTCTGTGCTCGCCGGCCGCGGCTGGTCACGGCCGCCGCCGCCTGCACATGTGGCCAGGAGGCCACGGGCCACCTCGGCCCATGCCGCAAGTGCATGCGGTTGCGCCTCGTAGCCACGAAGCTAGCCCACTCGACCACCGCCGTCGAGCCGCCGGCGGTCGGCCGGTGAAACCGGCCGGCGGTCACCCCCCCTTTCTCTGTTTTCACCGGAGAAGGAAGAAGCCGACGCCCCTCTTTTTCTTTGTGTGGGTGACAAGTGGGTCCAACGGTCCAGCGGGTCCCACATGTCGGTTATGTGGTGACAAACTTGGGTACCGAATCGGGTGCGCATAGCAAATTCAGTCAGGGTTAGGAAATGCTGATTTTGAATTTTAGATTTTGTGTAAATCTTCTAAATTCCATAGTTCATGCTAGGTAATTCCAAAAATAGCAAATGTGGACTTTTTGGAAACCTTGAGAAAAGATCTATGCAGTGAAGTCATAAAATGTACATGTTTGTAGATGTTTTCTGATGTCTCTATTTAATCTTGAAAAGTACTCCAAAAAAATGCTTATAAAATTGACCAGAGCAAGATCTGGAGTTTTAGAACCCAAAAATAGTGATTCTTGCTTTGTTAATTTTGTGATGATATGTACTTGCTAGGAAAAATATTAAACACACTATTTGTTCACTGTTTTCTTAGGGTTTTGATTAGACCTTGATAAATAAGGAATTTACATTATATTGCTTGTTATTTTTATATCTTGAGTTGTGCTGCTCCAATTGATGTGAAATTTTTATGGTAGGCTTGTCATGCTATGGATGTACTGTGGTATAAATTTCATGGTCATTGCTTACTGTATGCTCAAGTTATTGATTTAACTTGTTTATAGGTTGATAAATAACTTATAAATAATATATAAATGATAAAATAGAAAATGTTATTCCATTACCTTAGTATGATGTTTCTCTATCATATTGATTCATAATATGGCCTTGTGTTCACAGAAAATATTGAGTGTTAAGTTTAACTTGCTCTCACATGATTTATTGTATTGGTCATTTGTATTTTTCATAGAGGTTGGTATACTTGTCCAAATGACTTGAAATTTGGACAATAGACTTTTGAGAGCATATTTAGGACACTGTAATTTTTGTAGAATTTATTGTGCACTTTTGATAGGTGTTCATAATTCCACCTAATTATCTAAATAAATTAAGAAAATGCATTAAAAGAAATTATTTAGGAATGGACACTATGTTTTCTGGTGTTCATTATTCATGTGTGACATGTGGGTAAAGTTGGTTTTGTCTAATTATATGTTTGCAACATAAGTTAATAATTATTTCTTGCAAATGAGGTTTCTGGAGAGATCTGAGAACTTAGCAAAGTTCTTCATGATAATTTGCTTTGTTGTGAAACTTATTTATACAAAAGTTGTAGATAATTTGTGTATCTAGCTGCTGTTAAAATTTGGTGGCATTTGACCATGTGGTTTAGGAGTTATAGCTGTTTAAAGTTGGGTTACAGAATTGCTTGCTCTATGTCTTGTTAGACCAGTTTCTGTGTTTCTGTAAATTTGACATATTAAAATTTGGAATCATGCTGTGATGATTATAAATGAAATGTAGAGAATTTCATAAGCTATCCATAATGTCTTCTTGCAAGTCAATTGGAGTTAAAGAACTCCAGTTATGTTTGATTTAACCAGCTGCTGTTCTGATCTTCGAAAAATGGCAGATTCTAAATTAAGTTGTTGCTTCACCTTGCTTTGCTATGTTGATTTCTAAGAGTGATATACACCTTGTTAGTATTAAGTGTGCTTGAGATCTTGTGTGAATTGTGTTATGATCGATATGCTGGTCATCTTCTAAGGATATGCTTAAGTGATAGTTAAGTTGATTAACTCTAGTGCCCATGTGAACTTGGTGTGCTGGTATGAATGTTGTGTTATTGCATTTCTATGTATTCATACATATGCATTGTTGCATCTCATATAGGTACGCTAGCAGAAACGTGTGAAGGATGTGGCGTTGGAGCTAAACCCGAAGACGGTGTTTGGTGTATCCATTCCAAAGATAGAAGGATCGGGCAAGTGCTAGATGGGAGGATGCTCACCAAGTGAATTTATCTGACATACTCTAACTTGAGTCGGATCCCAGACAAGCCCCGGAGCATTATAAGCCTCCTACCTTCAAAGCAATTAATTCTATATATGTTATAAGTATTGTTGCATTAAGTGATAGGAGTTGGTTGGAAACTCTTGCTGCATTATATCATCCCTTGTCCAGATATATGAATCCTTGAATCCTACATAGATTAGGATCGAGTAGATGCTTAGCCCTGCTTTAAGCGGTAGAAGTCAGGTGATTTCCTATCACCTACGAGATATAGGGATATTCATATATGGCACAGTTGGCTATATTTGCTATCGTGGAATGGAACCATGTGTTAATAAAATGAAATGAGACCGGGCGGGATAACGATAGTGAAGCAACAAGGCATGGAGGTCTTGGGTGTGAATCTATCCCCGTCTGAGTCATTTAAGGACCGATTCGCTGTACGTCTTTGAGTCATGTTGAACGCAGTCTAACACTTAGTTGGCCGGATAAGTCGTTCCGACCGCGAAGCCGAGTAATGTGATTCAGGCCGGGAATCGAATGGTAGGTTGCTTCTTGGAGGAGAGAAAGGATGTGCTTGGGGACATTGGCGTGAGACCAAGGGGGGTTAGAGTCCCTATCACCTGGCAGAGTGTCGCCCTTGGGGCGCGACATCATTCGGACCCGTGAATCCTGAATCATATGAAAAGGTGGCTTGTGCGACCCTGGCAAGGGCCTGCGCGGTGAGTGTTAGAAATACCCCTCCAGCTGGATAGGAATTCAATTCGAATCGCCGTCGCTCCCAGTTAGTGAGCACTTGACTTGAGCAGCGGCAACATAGATTCAATTAAATTGAACTAATGGTTAATTGGATCACGATGAAAAGGTTGCCTCAATTTATACCTGCTATGGTTAATATTATTTGCTCCTAATAAAGTGAGTGCTCTAGTACAGGTGCTAATATAGATGACAGGTTAATGATGATTAACTTGATGCTTAAGCATTAATGATTACTTATCCATAATAAGCTTTTATGCAAAATGTTGTCAAGCAAGCCCACTTTACATTAGCCTTGCATGATCCTTGGTGTCACCTTATTTCTGGTTTCTGACGGGTAAGTCTAGCTGAGTACCTTCTTGTACTCAGGGTTTTTTTCCCACTTGTTGCAGGTTGTGATGTATCATGGCGACTGCAAGAGTTGGTTGGCTCCTGCCTTGTGGCGGAGTGTGATCATGGGCATGATCCTTCTGAGTTACCTTATCTCTAATGCTTTTGTTGGAAGTCGACCGTGGTACTGGCATGTATTTGAAATAAGAATAATGTTAGTTTCAAATTACTTTGCTTCCGCTACTTTTCAATGTAAGTTCTAATAACTATGTTGAACTCCGATGTATATTGAATTACTTGCGAAATGGTTGTAACATGTGACTTGTTATGTTGAATCACTATGATCTTGGCTTGTATGTTGGTTGGTTTGAAATCCCTCGTGATTTCATTGGACTACCAGAGTTATATGAGCTCAAGTGTGAGAATTTGATCACTTCGGTGATTGTTTTTATACTTGTGCTCTTATAATTTGGACGGTTCTGTTACACAGCCTCTGACAGCTTGCCCTGGGTGTCAACCGGGGTAGAGCAGGACTTGCAGTCAGTCATCCCTGCTCGTGCCAGAATGTCACAAGTGAACTGCCGCTGGTGGAGGAACAGGCCTGAAGGTTGGGGCTCAACAGTGACGCCGAGTAAGTGGTGGAGCACCCCAAGATCCTTCATAGCAAATTCCTTCTGGAGAGAGGCAATGATGCGGTGGAGCAGAGACTCCCTGGAGGCGGTGAGAACAATGTCATCCACATAGAGGAGCAGGTAAGAAGTCTCACCCCATAGTGGTATATGAACAAGGAGGTGTCAGACTTGGCCTCCGTGAACCCAAGAGTCTGCAGGAAGGTAGCAAACCGAGAGTACCAAGCTCGGGGTGCCTGCTTGAGACCGTAGAGAGATTTATTGAGCCGGTAGACCAAGTCAGGACGAGAAGAATCCACGAAACCGGCCGGCTGACTACAGTAGACCATCTCAGTCAGAGTGCCATGGAGGAAGGCATTCTTGACATCCAGCTGATGCATAGGCCAGGAGCGCTCGAGAGCCAGTGAGAGGACGGTGCGGACCGTCGCTGGCTTCACCACTGGACTGAAGGTCTCATCATAGTCAATGTCGGGCCACTGAGTGAAGCCGCGTAGGACCTAGCGAGCCTTGTAGCGCTCTAAGGAACCATCAGCACGGCGCTTATGCGTCCAGATCCACTTGCCGGTGACAATGTTGGAGCCCGGCGGACGGGGCACGAGGTCCCACATCTGGTTGGCGAGGAGGGCCGTGTACTCCTCTTCCATCGCGCGGCGCCAATGAGGATCCGCCAAGGCCACGCGGACAGAAGAGGATATCGGAGAGATCCCCGTCTCGCAGGCGGCGGCGGTGAGGGCCTGCGGGCGGGACGCTGAAAGTCCCTAGTTTGGTTTTGGCTAATTGATGAAACCTAGGACTAACCTTTGTATCTAAGTGGATGATTTAGATAAAGGTGGTCATTGAATATGAGACATGACATTGACTCATGTGACCAAGATGATGAAGACCAAGATGATGCTTGGCTCGATGGACCGGTTGTGAAGGTGAAGGGCAAGTCGAGGCTTCGAAGCGAAGGACCATGCGATGGTGAAGCTTGAGCAAGACTTGGCGCCGACGGACCAATGCAATGGTGAAGAGCAAGTGAAGTCAAGGTCGATGGATCGAGACGGTCGTGTGATGATATGAAGTGGATCATATATTTTGGAGAAATAAAATGGGCTCAAGGCAAAGGTATAACCATAGGGCCATTTTGTTTTGCACTCAAGACACCATAGAGGGTGTGAGTGGTTTAGGATCGATAGCCGAACTATTAAGAGGCGAAGTCTTATCGGTTATTCGATGCACGGGTGCCACTAGGTGAATTCATGAAGTGCATTGCATGTAGGGCCTAGTGAGCTAACTGGAAAACCTTCGAAAATGATTATGAAAAGGCTAACACACGTGCACAAGGTGGTGATCACTTGTTGGTGTTGGCACATTTACGAAGGCGTTGAAGTTTAAGCGGTAGAGAGGGTTTGTGTCTCTCTCTCTCTCTCCCGCCGAGCTTGCGAGCGCGGGATTCAGGCGTTTTTGGGAACTTGAAATGCCTATTTTTCACTGCGTCGGAAGTCGGAAAAGAAACGGAGGCAAACGGAGGTCACAGAGGTGACCGGACGCTGCACTGGACGCGGTCATGGTATGACCGGACACGTCCGGTCAGTACTTCGCAGCAATCAGGCGCGCAGGTGCTAGGGTTTGCAACCAGCGCGTTCGGTCACTCGCGAGACCAGCGCGTCCGGTCAGGTGCCCAGAAGGAACTGCGGTTCGCAAGGACGATCGGACGCGGGGCGCGTCCGGTCACACGCGATCGGACGCGTCCGATCGTTGAGGGAGCTTACTGGACTCTAACCGGATGTGAGCACTGTTGCGTCCGGTCGTTGACTGGAGCACGTCCGGTCGTTACTTCGTGGGCGCGCGGTGATGTGCGATCGGCGCGTCCGGTCGTTGACTGGAGCGCGTCTGGTCACTTAGGACCGGCGCGTTCGGTCGTTATGAGAGGCGCGTCCGGTCATGGGGTTTGACCATTGGTGCAGTGACCGTTGAAGGATCGGACGCAGTTGAGCGCGTCCGGTCAGTTTTGACCGGCGCGTCCGGTCATTCCGAAAAGGACCCAGTGAAGGGGTATAACGGCTCTATTCGGATGGGATGCTTATAAATACTTGTTGGCCGGCCCTTGGGGAGGCCTCTCATGATTTCTAACATTCTTGTGCATCCTTTGAGCTAGAACTTCTCCCTCCCACTCATCTCTCTTGCTTGTTTGCAAATCAAAAGTGAGATTGAGTGATCCCAAAGTGCATTGCATAGCTTGAGGGCATCTAGTGGCACTTGTGGGTGGTTTAGCCGGTGGATTTCTTGTTACTCTTGGAGAGTACCGCTCCTAGCCGGCTTAGAGATTGTTGGAGGCGTTGGCAAGAGAAGGAGATTGTTCTTGGCCACCTCCGGTTGATTATAAGAGGTTCTTGTGCTTTCCTCGGCGGAGCGTCAAAAGCAACTCTAGTGGATTGCGCGTGTCATTGAGTTACCTCACTTGAGAGTGGTGTCTTGTGGTGCCCTGCGGGGTGAGCCTTGAGAGGCAAGTGACTTGAGGGTCACACCGAGGAACCATCTAAGTGTTGGTCGACACAACCGGTGACGTAGCTTGTCGGTGCACAAGTGAACACCGGGTGAACAAAAATATTATGTTTCTTGTCTCCCGGTGATTGGTCTTCATATTGTGTTGTTGTCAATATTGATTGATTGTATATCATCTTGGTGATTGGCAACATCTTCACTCCACCGTCGGTATAAGATTCACAATCCTATCTCTCATATTTACATTTACTAGTTATCTTGTGTAGCTCTAGTGTTAGCCTTTGCTAAGTAGTTGCTAGCTTGCTCACTAGTGTAAGTTTAGTAACTTAGCCCTTGTGTGAACTAGAGATCATAGTCTACTAGACTTGTGGATAGGAGGCTTGCATCACAACCGTAGGCTAAGCAAACCTCGCTTTACGCCGTTTGTTATTCTAACAAATTTGCTTAGTGGTTCTTGTACAATTTTTTATAGGCTATTCACCCCCCCTCTAGCCATCTAGGACCTTACATATGCATGCCTCGTCACCATCGGATGAGTGTGACGAGGGTCCCGGTGAAGAAGAGGCGGGTGGTACACCGGCGGCTCGGCGTGAGAGCGCGGCGGGGCCGGTGGAGCACGCACTGGTGACGACGGCGCTGGTGGCGAAGGCGGCGACGCCGGTGGCAACGACAGAGCTTGCTCCCGCCGCCCTGGTAGACGATGCCGAAGCGCCCGGGAGGAGGTGAGGGGGGACCCAGCTCCCGCCGGCGCTGGTAGACGAGGCCGAAACACCCTGGAGGAGGTGGGGTCGGGGCGCTCGGTCCCACGATCGGAACGGCAGCGTGGGGCCCAACGAGAGGTAGCGAAGCCACAGGGAGCGATGGTGGAGGCTTCGGGCCGACCTCGGCCGTGCCAGGTACTGGAGGAAAGTCCTAGGTGGGACCACCAGGAGAGCTCGCCGGAGTAGTACCTGCAGGATAGAGGGAGAAGGGTGGCAGAATCACCGGGTCAGTGGGAAAAAAAGAAACCTCTACAGGGTTAGCAGGAGATGTGGAGGTAGAGGTGGTGGAGTAAGGGAATGCTGACTCATCAAACACGACATGGTGAGAGATGAGGACACGGCGAGAGGAAAGGTCGAAGCATCGGTAACCCTTGTGATCCGGAGAGTAGCCGAGAAAAACACAAAGGGTCGACCTGGGGGCCAGCTTATGAGGAGCGGTGGCGGCGATGTTAGGGTAACACGAACACCCGAAGACTCGAAGGTGGTCGTACCGAGGAGGGGTACCGAAAAGAGCGTGGTGAGGTGTGGGAGCCGGGCAGACAGTAGAAGGAAGACGGTTAAGGAGATAGGTGGATGTGTGCAGACACTCAGCACAGAAGCGAGCGGGAAGGGATGCCTGGAGCAGAAGGGTGCGTATGGTGTCATTGGTTGTGCGGATCATGCGCTCTGCCTTGCCATTTTGAGAGGTGGTATACGGACAAGACATGCGCAGCTGGACACCGTGAGAAAGGAAGAAGGCACGTGAGGTTGAGTTATCGAACTCACGGCCATTGTCACACTGGACAACCTTGATGGTGAGGCCGAACTGAGTGGATACCCAAGCGAAGAAGTGACTGAGAGTGGGGAACGCCTCAGACTTGGCACGCCCGGGAAAAGTTCAGAAGTAATAGGAGAAATCATCGACCACCACCAAGTAGTACTTATAGCCAGACATGCTGAGAACAGGAGAAGTCCACAAGTCGCAATGGATAAGATCAAACACACAAGTGGCATGTGAGGAAGAAGACTGAAAGCGAAGGCGAACATAACGGCCCAGCTGGCACACATGACACAAGTGCTCATCGTGAGCCCGAGGGCACCGAATGTCGAAACTACGACTGAGCTGCATCAGGGCATCCCGGTCAGGATGGCCGAGGCAGCAGTGCCAAGTAGGGGAGGAAGTAGTAGTAGCGAAAGCGGCTGAGGAAATGGGGGGCAAAGAAGGTGAAACAGACACCGGAAAACGAAGGGTGTAGAGGGGCCCAGTGCTGTTACAACAGAGCCGGGGACACCGGGAGGCCAAATCCCACACGGTGAGGCCAGAGGGGTCAAACTCAACCGAGCAAGAGTTGTCAGTTATGAAACGGCAAATAGAGAGAAGGTTGTGAACTATACCGGGGGCCACAAAAACCTCAGGGATATGAAAGGAGCCGTGGGAACGGACAGTGCCCACGGAGGAGACAGGAATGCAAGTGCCATTGGCGACCATGATGGAAGAGAGACATGAAGGGTGGGGAGGACGAAGAGAAGAAAGTAGACTTGCATCGGGCGTGGTGTGGAAAGTGGCGCCTGAGTCGGCGATCCAATTAGGACTAGCTGATGGAGAAATTGTGGGCGGAGGGCTGGCGGTGGTGCTAAAGGAGTAGGCCAAGGTAGCCGAGTCCCAACCGACAAGCCCAGGCGAGGCACCGGGTGGTGGAGCCCACAGGGATGTGGGGTGAAACCCTGGGGGAGCATCAGTGAGCATGGCCGCCGACGGGC
Source organism: Saccharum hybrid cultivar R570 (assembly GCA_038087645.1). Classification (NCBI taxonomy): domain Eukaryota; kingdom Viridiplantae; phylum Streptophyta; class Magnoliopsida; order Poales; family Poaceae; genus Saccharum; species Saccharum hybrid cultivar. The sequence goes on along the minus strand of JAQSUU010000190.1, from coordinate 2,285,174 downwards.
GAAGCTCACCCCGTGGAGGTACCGACGACGGTGAGGCAGGGAGGTGGAGGAGCTTCTCCGTGTCAGCGAGTTGGTGGGCCAGCGCATCGGCTGCCTCGCGCTCGCGCGCCCAAGCGAGGGCGGCCGCACGAACCCGGGCCTGGCTATCTACAGCGGTTGCCCGGGCAGCGACAAGTGCGTCGGCGAGGGCGGAGTCGAGACCTACTGCGTGGAGGGAGGTGGGTGGCGGCAGCAGGCCAGGCCCGGCTGCGGCGACCTCGACAGCCGCGCCCGACGCTAGGAGGAGGGTAGCGGTGGCGGCTTTGCCGTCCGCGCCAGCGGCCATGGTGGCGGCGGCGCCTGGAAGGCGCTGGGGCCGAGCTGGGTGGAGGCGGTGGCGCCTGGGCCGCGCGCGCGCCCGTCTGGGCCCCCCGCGCCCGTGGCCCGGCCTTGACCGGCGGTGCCAGCTGTCGTTGTTCCTTGACCGGCGGCGGCAGCTATGCCTGGCGGCGCGGCAGGGCAGCAGCCTGGCTGCGGCGGCGCCAGGAAGAGGTAGGGAGGAGGCTGGTCTGCTCGACGATGGGGCACTGCGCCTGGCGGAACCGCTGCTTGGAGTAGCGGCCCGCGGTGTGGGGCAGGAACGGCGCGTGCTTCGTCGCCAACACCGCCAGGGACGAGATGTCGTTCACCTGGACATCCACGAAGGTCCAGCGGTTGAAGAGCTGCACCAAGTCCTGCTGCTGCTCCACCTCCGCCATGGCTGAGAGCGAGAGAGAGATGTGCTGCGGCAGCGGCTGCGCGTGGTGAGGCGGAAGTGGTGGCGGCTGGGAGCGACGAGGCCTCCGTCTGGCGGCGCACGTGGGCGGGGCCGACGGCGAGAGCCGGCTGCTGGCCTTCAGATCCACCCGGTGAGGGAGAGGGAGAGGGGGAGGGATGGCGCTGGAGAGGATGGGGAGGGGAAGGGGGAGGACAGCTGGGCATGGCAGCTGGCGGCGGCCCGTCGGGCGGCGGCGGCGGCGCCCAGGCGGCTGGTGACAGGGGAGGGGAGGAGGAAAGAAAACCCTAGCTTAATACCATGTTGGAATTGTGATTCACTCTCACACAGGGCCTACTCATAGGGTGGCTGAATATTGTATCATACATGTGTTTGACGAGATTTTGTACAAAATTTCACTAGTATGCATGTACATATAAATGTGCTACTGAAAATAAGGGAAAAAAAACATGAATCAAGTTGCATTGGACTGTGATGAGCTAATGCATAGTGCGCATGTTTATTTACGTGTGCTGGAAAAGAAAGAAGCTAACACGTTACTATGCCGTGCATGCATGCATACGTCGACATGCAAGCTAAGTATGTATACGTTCCATGCGTGGTATACACTTCTCAAATATGGCGGAGCTCAAACGCCTTTAATTAGCAAGCGATCAGAGCCCACCAGACAGCCACAGGCACATGGCGTCTGTGTACTGGGGGGTCGAATTCAGATCCTGTGCGTATTATACGGCGTATAGGTGAAACCGTATACGGAGTACGATCTTGTACCTCAACCACAGTCCGGGCCGGTGAATTTTTTGGGCCTGCGGATGACAGGGTCCAACCCACAGAATCCTTCTAGAAGCGTTTTCACGAGATAATCGTGGCACGTGGATAAGTACGTGCTTCATCCGGCGTACGAAGGAAGGAAGGAGACGGCTTCGGGTATCTCGCGCTCGCCAACGGAATTTAGGCGGCGCGTGCATGCGGCCAGGAGTCCGGCTGCTACCCTAGCTGCTGCCTATATAAAGAGACTTGAGGTCTTCACGCGAGGGGATCGCATTCGGCATCCACACACCGTCAGGCTGCCCAGCAGAGAGCGCGTGCTCACCATCTACAAACACCGACGTCCGGCCGCCGCACGAGGTGACCCAGGCGTCTTCATCCAGGAAGCCAGCAAGCAAGTTGAGCGAGGCTTCTTCATCCATCCACTCGAAGCCATGGCATGCACGTCCTTCTGCATGGGTAAGAGACTAATCTAGTCATTTATCTCTTCTAATCCTACACAGTTGCATACATGTTGGCTGGTGTCATGGTCCTGGCCGAGTAGATTGGGATGCGGCAGCCGGACGATCAAGACGGCGCCGGACTGCGATGGTCATCGCGTTGCAAGGAGACGGAGCACCGTCGGTGGACTGCGATGGTCATCGCGTGTGCCCGTGTGCTGCAGAGTTGGAGGCCGAGATCCGAATGCGGCCGCCGGGACAAGAACCTGAAGATACAAGTACTACTACAAGATGCAAGAGACAGGATGTATATGCATATACATACATGTACGTTCTATGCAAGTGGCCAGTGGCGCCGTGGTGTGGTCTGTGTATGCGCATGCATATACAGGCTATACGCTTACGTACAAGGGGATACAAAGGCGACGTATAAGTCTTCATCAACTACTTCAATACCTTCACATGATCAAGTTCTACGGCGTACGACGACGACGCTGCCGAAGAAGTCCGAGGCGATTCAAGCTACACGAACCATGCAAGTGCGACTACGATGACATCATGCGGCGTTCGACACCGACGAGGCGAACGACGCAGGCGGCATGGCTGATGTTCCAGTCATGTTACACCGGCTCATGGACCGACGAGGCCATGGACACGCCGACGCCACCCACACATCTACACCAACACCCCGCATGGAGAAGTGAAGCGAAGATCGAAGACGACGTCCGCAGCAGCAGAATCGGAGGTACTCCGTGAGCTAGCTCACGGGGGTAATTAACTGGGAGCTTTCTGAGGCCCTAGGAACCATGAAGATCATGATCGCCCAAGTTAGATCGCTGCCAGCAGGCTATGGAGCGCGCATTTATATAAGGGAACCTCTGTTTGTATTTTCTATAAATATGAATAAATTCAGTGTTCCCTTCTCTTTGTTTGTTTTGTGTACTTCAGTACACTGGCACGCCCGCACATTTTATTTTTCCTTTGTGGCAGAGAAATATGATATTTTTCTGTCCAAACAAATTGGCACGCCCGGTGGGACGTGGTTCTCCTCCCATCTTTGCCGCGCAATAATGGTCGTCGTCTTCAGGCTGGTGTCTTCTCCGGTATGCAAGTGGTGGTCACGATGGTGCTATTTTGGATGCCTCACTTGATGTGAGGCTCCTCGTATGATAGCCCAAAGCTTCACTGGGTAGTTATTATGACTGCTCTTTTCTTTTTGTGTTCTTCGTGCAGGGATCAAGATGGAAGCCTGTGCTTTGGACAGAGCAGGGAGCATGTCTGCAATCCCAACGAGGCCAAGGCTCATCTCCATGCTGGGGGTCGGCCTTGCTTGCCACAACGAGGCAACCATGACAATGAACGCCTCCGTACGTGCTCCTTCGGCACAGCAAGCAGGAGGGTCTAGAATAGATGCTGCTAAAGTCGGCTCCGCGTTGCAGCGAGCATAGCGGCAACGACACCGATCGGCGCACATCTACACCGACGGATGAGCCCTATCTAGTCGCTGGGGGCACGCAGCTTCATCACGGTCACACAAGGTTTCTCACTCCTGTGCAACCCGTCAAAAAAAATGCAGGCCGCTGGAAGGCCGGCCAAGCGTCGGCAGCAGCATTTGCTGTGCCGTGAAAAGAGGAGCAACCCTCTCAAAGACTCCGGTCAGTGGCCCGGATCTACAAGAGAACGTCGCTCACACGGATAAAGAGGCAGCCTGGGCGTTGGCTTGGTCCAGCCTCAGATCCGCGCCGGCCACTGGGTCTGACCCACGAGAGCCTAAGACACACATAGGTACCCGGGGCGAGCGAGACGCTCCCCTCATCTGCTCAGAGGGAGACTGACGAACGATGTTCTGGCGACCATTGGATGCACCCTGGAGGAGGAGTACACGGAGGCTGGCCACTGGACGTCGAAATTGATGCCCATGCACATGCACGAGGGTGTCTCATCTACAACAAGCAAGCAAGGGTTAGTACATGCTAACATGCATGTACATGTTCCTCTCGCATTGCTGCAAGTAAGAAAAGCCCTGTCGCATGTGTCCATACACCTAGTGCGTAGGCAGCTATCTAGGTAGAGGTGACGGCGGCGGGAGATGCCCCTGGCTGCATGGTGGCCTCTTCTGTCACGTGGGCGCACGAATCAGTAGCGTCTTGATTCTTGAAGTCACGTGTTGAGAAGGAAGGATGCATACCTGCCTCAAGCGCTTCATGTCCGTCCGTGTCAACGTAAGGCCATCGATCGCAGCTCAACTCCATAGTCCATGCTGGGGCAGGTGTATCGTGCTATACCGTTGGCTGTGACGAGGAACATGTCAATGCTCTACTGGCGCCCCAAGCAAGCCACCGAGTCCAGACTTCACCAAGCCGTCATCATCACGAAAGATGTCACCGAGGTTGAGAGTGGCAACTTCATTGCTTGGCATCCATCTACACCAGCGCCTTGACAGGTGCCGTCGACGGTCCTCAGCCAGGACTCATTGCATCGAGCCCTATATAGTCGCTGGGGCAGCCTCCTGATCTTCACGGCGACACAAGGGCTCACGCTAGCTGCACAACCGCTGAAGAAACGCGCAAGTCATCGCACCAGGGCCGTCCAAGCTTCGGTAGCAGTGTTATGCTGCGCTATTTAGAGGAACGGAACGGTCCCTTGAGTCAAGATGAAGGTGCATATAGCATGTGGCTTGCCTCACAAGCGCGTGTACGACCTAGCATATAGCTGACCTATGCCACCGTGCGTGGCTAGCTTCAGCAGCCCCGGCGTGGCCATTAGAGGTCGCATCATGCGGGCAGATGATCGAGTCCATAGCCATCGATGACACCATCACCACGCAGACGGGAGTCATAGGCTATGAGACTTTGCGCTTCGTCAACACGACTGCGACGTCAGCAAGTTACACGTTCATCTATAGCAAAGCCAGAGGGATGCGCTGGCCGGAGATGACAACGTGAAGAGAAGCTAGCCAGAGCAGCATGCCGGCTCCACGTGAGGCCACATAGTCTCTGGCTATGGTGAGCTAGCGGACATCTGCACGGAGACAACTACGCACGAGAGAGAAGCAGTTCGGCGGTGGCCGCGACAAGCTTCCGGCGTCATTAGCACGAAGGCGACGCCTCACGCGCCTAACTTTCCCTGCCGGAGCGACATGCCCGTCGCCCAGCAACAAGGTGCGTCCTCCTCATGCTTATTCCATCATATCACGCCGGCAAGCGAGCACGCTGGACACGAAGTTTGCCGCAAACGAGCAAGTTCGTGCGTGCTTAGCCATGCATGGATGTACGTGCAATATTGTGCATGCACTTGCATGCATGCGTTGCTACTGCACAAGGTCACAAGCTAGGAAGGAAGCCGTATCGCTACCTCTCAAGCTCACTAGCAAGCCAGGAAGCCCAGGCGTTTGATATCGAGACATGCACGTTCGCCGCATGAAGGCGGCCGCATTTTTGCTGCGCCGCGCCGCTGAGAGAACACGCAGTCCGTCGCGCCAAATGACGTTCCTCACCTGGCTCCTATGACATCTCTGCGTGAGGATGTGTCCTGCTCGGCGTCCACGGCAACTAGGCACCACATGCGCTGGGGTCCATCTACTGGACGCGTCATCTCTAGTGGGAGGTCAGGCAAGGAAGCCCGTTCGCCACGACGCAAGGCTGCCTGGGGTGAGTGGGACGCCCTGGTTGATGAACGAGGAACATGCCTGATAGAGCAATGCGACAGGCAGCTTCTTCCTACACTTGGCGTGCAGGAGCTAACAAGCTAGCTGTGCACATGCATGCTTTGCGCTGTGTTGGCTGCACATCAAAAAAGTTGAGGCCGTTCATGAAGTAGGGGACATTTTTGTCTCGGCCTTCGAGCCTTTCATGTTCGTCAGCTGCAGCTCGCGTCGGTTGGCAGTATGTCTGCTGTCCACCGGATGGAGAGCGAGCGCCACTAAGAGCTAGAGGAGCGACCATGTGAAGGAACATGTCAGTGATCGGCACTTACCCGAAGGCCATCACTCGACGCTAGGAGCGACCGTCTGAGGCAAGGAGGTTACCAACAAGATGCGCACATCTACACTACACCGGCGACTTACGGGTGCACGGAGTAGTCGCTAGGCTCTGCTCCGTCACACCAACGCCCCATGGGATGGCAACTTCGTCAACTTTGGAGCTGAGCCCACGAAACCGAGCTGGTGTACATCAATAATGCCTCCATCTGAGAGATGCAACGGCGCTAGCAGCCGCACCTGCATGGCGCTCATACGGAACGACTCCGACCACACGAAGGTAGCGCAGTCACGCGCACTAGCTGCACCGACTTCTGGTGCACAAGCCACCACAACGTCAAAGATAGCAACCCCGAACAACGATCATTCGTGCCTGTGATGCGTCATGCTATACCGAGCGATGCGATCGGCGGGCTTCTCCACCCACAACACTCTGATCCATCACTTGGAGCCAGGAGTTGACAAGGTCGGCAGGAAGCGCCGGGATGCTCTTGTGTTGTGCTAGCGACAGCACGCACACACGGAGCAGCCCCTGATGAGGACGCACGTGGACGTACTACAACAAACAAAGCTGAAGCTAATAACAGGCTCCTGTATGTAGGTGTGTACATGGTTGTATGACCTATGCATGTACATGCACATATATACGTGCGAGATGCTAACACGAAGAGATCAGTACAATGGTCTTGAGGACTCGTGGGGCCCTAGCTGTTACACCACACGTATATGTTCACTACACCGTTCGTTGTGCATAGGCGAGCGAAAGTGATGTTGCAGCCGCGCTGCGACAGCGGACACCAACGGGGCGGGCGGCGTTATTGCGGCTCCATCTACGTCACCAACGTGTCCCTGCACCATCTACGTCACCAACGTGTCCCTGCACCGCTAGCGCCAGGAGCGGCAGCAGTAGGCTTCATCGCGCGTGGAGGAGCCTGACAACTCCATGGGATGCACGCGGCAGCCTTATGGGCTCGCCGAGCTGCTAGGCGGAGGACACAACACAACATCTACGTCAACGCGAGAAGCTCATGACGGAGGCCACGACTCTGGGAGCTCTGTTGATAAAGCTCCGACGCTCCAAAAGCACCAAGCTAGAGTGCTGGACTCCATCGAGCTCTCGTCCGATGTGTCCTCGCAGTGCAAGAAAGGCGCCGACGGCCGTGGGACGATGGCCCCGTCAACATGGCAGCGGTCTTGTTTAAGGAAGCCACATGGCAGCGGCTCTAGTCCAAGCTGACAGCACAAGGCTGTTGCCTGCGGCCTGCCGGAGGCGCTAATGGACAACATCAACACGGCGCAATGCGATGTTGAGGCCCATCACCGCGAATAGATGACACCAACGTGGGTCCAGGAGCTTGAGCATTTGCATGTGCTCATACACGCAAGGCAAGGGCGATATGTGCATGTATATGTGCTACCAAGCTAACCAACTAAGAGCCTTGCTGCTCTGAGTCCGAGCCCAACACTAGCGCCCGATAAACATGAAGGATGCAGCTCACCAGTAATCGGCAGCCTGCCATCAAGGCGCCTAGTGACGACGCTTAGCATGCGTCCGTCCAAGATCTTGCACGTCTGAGCACGACGGGAGGAGAGCACACCCGTGGCGTTGGCCGAGCTCTGCTGTTTGGCCGGAGCATCCCATGTAGAAGTGGCGCGGACCTTCTTCTAGTGCGATCTCCTACACCAACACCCGGGGCGGCGTCATAGCTCCTCGGTCTTCAATGGTGCCGACGTTCTTCTCTGGTGCCGTCTTCGATATGGACCACACCAGGGTGGCATGTACTACTACTCAGCTCCTCTATCCAACGGTGTTCGTGTTGTTCGAGTGCTGCCCTCGACATCACCTACACCAGGGGTGACCACACCACTCTGATATCCTACGACGCCGACGTTCTTCCGGCCCCGTATTCTACATCAACAACACACTGGGGGCAAAACCATAGCCAGCTCCCCGGTGTCCTACGGCATCGATGTTCTTCTTCCGACATCTTTCTACATCCACAACGCCCTGGGGGCAGCATCATAGCTCCCCGGTATTCTATGGTGCTGACGTTCTTCCGGCATCATCCTCTACACCACCGACCGCAAGGGCGTGGTCATCTACATCAACATTCCTAGGAGTAGCATCACACCTCCTTCAATAACGACAGCACTAAGAGCAATAGTGCGCCTCTGCGAGCATCTATGCGCAGAAGGCATCGTCATCACCTCCAACATCATCAGCCGATGGTCCACATCGACGGGAGGTTCTTGATTTTTTTTTATTTTATTTTGCGTATTTTTTTTTTCTCCTTAACTTGTGATGGTCAATGTGCATTCATCATTACATAACTCACCTTGCTAAAAAAACAAAAAAAACCCAAAAGGCTCTACCTACCGGACTCCAGCTACAGCGGTAGAAGATTCGGCTACCTTGGGGCTTCACCAAAAGGGCCGGGGGCAACAACCTGGTGCATGGATCCCGCGATGAGCCGCCATTTCACGGAACACACGACAGACGCCGAACGTGTTTCCACTGGGGGCAGTGGGAAGATGACTTGGGTCACTCCTAAGCAGCGAGGCGACCACACTGCTCGCGCTTCCCAACATGAAGCGACACACACTCCGAGGAAGACCGTAGAAGAAGAGCAAGAAAAGGGCTACCTGGTGCAACACAAGTTGCATTAAGTGTGCAGCCACTTGCCACCCTGGAAGGTGACAACAAGGGACCAAGAAAAAACACAACGCCAGCGAGGATTCACCTAGCTACACAAAGGTGAATGGCTACCCTCCAAGTTCCTAGGATGCTGAAGCAAGCTCCAAGAAAAAAACAAAAAAAACAAGAAAAAAAGATGCAGGAAAGAAAAAGGGTCTCCAAAGAAGTGACCGAATCCCTGCCAAATGAGCTCAATCAAGCTCACATCAAGCTCAACATCAAGTGGAAGGCGGAGGTAGTCATTCACCATCCTCGGCAAAAGTGATGGTGAATTCATCAGCCGTTACCCACAACACAACACTAACTCAGCCATACCTACGCCTCCATGTTAGAGAGCGCGAGTAGGCTGTGGTTCAACTCAATGCAAGGGAGTCTCATGCAAGAATTCCCTTCACCCCAGTGGAAACATCAAAGCAGAAGTTCACACACTCAAACACACACAACAGAGCAAAGTCGTGGGAGCCATGTTGCCATGGCCATGCAACGGCGCCTAATGGTTATGTCCCCTGGCTGTCTCATCTCAAGCTGCTCATATAGCTGACACCAATGGGAGAGCCAACATTTTTTTTTCTAAAAAAAACACACAAATACCATTCCCTTAGTTCAATGATTTCAATTATATTATCATCACATTACCCTAGCTATGTCAATTATTTTGGACATGCTAGCCTTTTAAGTAGTGTTGCAGGTCCATCGCTTCGCTACTTTGGGAGCAATGCTGGTGCACCAGTGCGGATAGTGCCAGTGTTGTGAAACCCTTCAACTCGACCGTTTCACACCACCATACACAGTGGTCGTCGGGTTGATAAACCACGCTTTTGGGAGCAGTGTTGGCGCACCAGTGCGGATCGCGTCAATGTTGTGAAACCCTTCAATCCGACAGGCTCCCGCCACAATGCACAATGACAATTGTGGTCGGTCGGAATTGATAAAGCTTCTTCGCCAAGTCACACGGATTTTGCACCGCAAGGCGGAGATGATTTGAGGGCGTCCGACTGGCCACCACTGCCATACGGACCTGATGGACACATCATTGGCTAATGTCACAACACGGCCCCAATGAAGCCCCAATACTTCCTATTGGCCGATGCCGCAACACGGCTCCAACGGAGTTCTTCATCCTGTTGGCCGATGCCGCAACGCGGCTCCAACAGAGTTCTACGTCCCGTTGGCCGATGCCGCAACACGGCTCCAACGGAGTTCTACGTCCTGTTGGCCGATGCCGCAACGCGGCTCCAACAGAGTTCTTCATCCGTTGGCCGATGCCGCAACGCGGCTCCAACGGAGTTCTTCGTCCCGTTGGCCCACGCCGCAACGCGGCTCCAACAGAGTTCTATGTCCCGTTGGCCGATGCCGCAACGCGGCTCCAACGGAGTTCGACATCTTCTGCTGGCCGACACCATAACATGGCTCCAACGGAAGTCTCCACGCCATCCCTTGGAGTTGACACGGCGTCACCAAGGTTCGGCTTCTTTTCTTTTTCTTTGTTTTTGTTTTTCCTTCTACTTTTCTTCTTTTCCGTTTTGTTTTTCTTCGCTTCTTGTTTCCCCCTCTGAGTTCGACCAAGGAGCATCCTTGACAAAGGTGCCCTTTGTTAAGAGAGATGCCGCCACGGCAACCTAGGGACGGGACGCAAGCAGGATTCACAACGACGGTGGCAACGTCAAGTGTCCAAGACACGGAAGACGCCGCATCAGTGGTCCAGCTACCGCCGCATATATACATGCCAACAGTGACCAATTGGCCGACGTTGACAAGCATGCCCCCGGCAGAACAAGACCTGCCCAGCTATGACGGTAAAAATCACGCTAGACATGAGCAGAGAGCACACGTGCCAACGCATGCCCTGAGATGAAGCTGCTCCGCTAGCTTGCTGGTCGTAGACGTATGAAACTAGCAGGCAGGAAGAATGTATGCATGAATGTACTTGATGAGACTTTGCCTAGAAAAGTCTCAAGTGAGTGCGTGTATATCGTATAATATGGTGCTATCAAGAAGACGGTGAAAGAAAATTGCTAGACATGTCATTTTCGTGTGCTAAAGTGTGTATGCGTATGTTCATGTATCTCTTTCAACACCATTACTAGCTGCACTTGCACTGGCAGACTGGTTCATGTGACAGCTACTCCGTGTGGTGTCTCTGCACTGAATCAATGAAGAACACAGTGTACCAAACGCCTTAGCTCCCGATGGTCTGATAACGAGCACTATAAAAGCGGGACAAGAAAGGGAAGCAAGCTAGAAACTGCATGCATGCTCCTTCACATAACTGTGTACTGGGTGATTAGCTGGTGCAAAGATGATGCATGAGCATATACTCCCCAGATATTAGCGCGTAATACAGTCATATGCCTACTCCTGTACTCCATAATAAAGGAATATACAGCCGGTCAATTGAGCAGGCTAGACTGTGTACCATGAGCTGCAAACACCCGGTGTTCCATGCACTGCCTCGATGAAGAGGTGATCATTACCGCTGCGACAAAGATCCCTTCAGAGGCTGCTCAAGTTTGATCGCCTCAACGGGCTCCGCAACAGAGGCTGGCGTCAATCCTCCATCAACTATGGCGTGAGCCTGGACTTCTCCATCTAACGCTAGATGACATTAGGCATCGACGCCCTCAGCCCCTTATAACAGCAATCTAGCAGCTCCCTCGTCGACGGGCGCTGCATCAACTCTGTGATTACTTCGGCAGCTCGGCATTTCGCTCGGGCGTGTCACTTCGATGGTGAGGGGGATCGACCATTCATGTTGCTCACCAGCAGCCTCAACTGCGACGAGCGCAGAGATCAAGCGGCAGCAGACCTCCTCCAACTCGGATGCGCCCTGTTCCTGTGCTGATCATATGGCGGCTCGGCAAGCTCAGCGCCACGACTTTCGTTTCTCCTGCAGCTGCAGGCGCTGGCAAAATTCGGTGCGGTAAACTCTAGGTAACCATCTGCACCTACTTTGCGGCAACAGTTCACATGGTCGCATCACCTATATGCATCAGTACGGTGAACTAAAGAAGCTAGCTAATTAATAATGTGTATGACACGTACGTATGCGATCAAACATTTATAAACAAATAGAATGGAGCACAGATGGTGCCCTATATTCATGTAAAATTCATGATTGAATTCAGCTTTGAAAAAAAAAGAAGTCATCAAAATCCAAGGCTTTAGTTAGTTTCGCTGCGCCATCTCAGTCAAATTGTTTTCACCAAGTCGAGTTTGAATTTGCTCCGCAATTCAAACTCAACTTGGTGGGGGGCATTTGTTTGACGAGATTTTGTACAAAATTTCACTAGTATGCATGTACATATAAATGTGCTACTGAAAATAAGGGAAAAAAAACATGAATCAAGTTGCATTGGACTGTGATGAGCTAATGCATAGTGCGCATGTTTATTTACGTGTGCTGGAAAAGAAAGAAGCTAACACGTTACTATGCCGTGCATGCATGCATACGTCGACATGCAAGCTAAGTATGTATACGTTCCATGCGTGGTATACACTTCTCAAATATGGCGGAGCTCAAACGCCTTTAATTAGCAAGCGATCAGAGCCCACCAGACAGCCACAGGCACATGGCGTCTGTGTACTGGGGGGTCGAATTCAGATCCTGTGCGTATTATACGGCGTATAGGTGAAACCGTATACGGAGTACGATCTTGTACCTCAACCACAGTCCGGGCCGGTGAATTTTTTGGGCCTGCGGATGACAGGTCCAACCCACAGAATCCTTCTAGAAGCGTTTTCACGAGATAATCGTGGCACGTGGATAAGTACGTGCTTCATCCGGCGTACGAAGGAAGGAAGGAGACGGCTTCGGGTATCTCGCGCTCGCCAACGGAATTTAGGCGGCGCGTGCATGCGGCCAGGAGTCCGGCTGCTACCCTAGCTGCTGCCTATATAAAGAGACTTGAGGTCTTCACGCGAGGGGATCGCATTCGGCATCCACACACCGTCAGGCTGCCCAGCAGAGAGCGCGTGCTCACCATCTACAAACACCGACGTCCGGCCGCCGCACGAGGTGACCCAGGCGTCTTCATCCAGGAAGCCAGCAAGCAAGTTGAGCGAGGCTTCTTCATCCATCCACTCGAAGCCATGGCATGCACGTCCTTCTGCATGGGTAAGAGACTAATCTAGTCATTTATCTCTTCTAATCCTACACAGTTGCATACATGTTGGCTGGTGTCATGGTCCTGGCCGAGTAGATTGGGATGCGGCAGCCGGACGATCAAGACGGCGCCGGACTGCGATGGTCATCGCGTTGCAAGGAGACGGAGCACCGTCGGTGGACTGCGATGGTCATCGCGTGTGCCCGTGTGCTGCAGAGTTGGAGGCCGAGATCCGAATGCGGCCGCCGGGACAAGAACCTGAAGATACAAGTACTACTACAAGATGCAAGAGACAGGATGTATATGCATATACATACATGTACGTTCTATGCAAGTGGCCAGTGGCGCCGTGGTGTGGTCTGTGTATGCGCATGCATATACAGGCTATACGCTTACGTACAAGGGGATACAAAGGCGACGTATAAGTCTTCATCAACTACTTCAATACCTTCACATGATCAAGTTCTACGGCGTACGACGACGACGCTGCCGAAGAAGTCCGAGGCGATTCAAGCTACACGAACCATGCAAGTGCGACTACGATGACATCATGCGGCGTTCGACACCGACGAGGCGAACGACGCAGGCGGCATGGCTGATGTTCCAGTCATGTTACACCGGCTCATGGACCGACGAGGCCATGGACACGCCGACGCCACCCACACATCTACACCAACACCCCGCATGGAGAAGTGAAGCGAAGATCGAAGACGACGTCCGCAGCAGCAGAATCGGAGGTACTCCGTGAGCTAGCTCACGGGGGTAATTAACTGGGAGCTTTCTGAGGCCCTAGGAACCATGAAGATCATGATCGCCCAAGTTAGATCGCTGCCAGCAGGCTATGGAGCGCGCATTTATATAAGGGAACCTCTGTTTGTATTTTCTATAAATATGAATAAATTCAGTGTTCCCTTCTCTTTGTTTGTTTTGTGTACTTCAGTACACTGGCACGCCCGCACATTTTATTTTTCCTTTGTGGCAGAGAAATATGATATTTTTCTGTCCAAACAACATGGGGCTCTAATGAGCCTATACTCCAACAGGAAGGTCAACAATTCCGTGCTTGGTGTGTATCATATGCTCCTCCATTAGTTGTCATGTATGAAATGTATGGTGTTTGATGATGGTATGATAACAGATCCTTAATGATATTGGTGCATTTGTGTTTGTAGGTGTTACCTGTGTAGTGGCTTCTCCAGCTGAGAGAGATAAAGGTGGCTCTGGAGGATTTGCTGAAGCACTGTAATCCCTTGCCTAATATACTTCTGTTTTTGACATGTTCCTTGCTCTTAGTTGTCATAGAAAGAGGTAGCACAGTTGAACTAAATTTGACAACTAATACTGTGCAGGGAGCGTGGAACTCCTATTGTTAGTGAGAATTGGATAATTGATAGTATCGAGAAGAAGGAAGTTCAGCCTTTAGCTGCCTATGATATTGTTTCTGACCTTGTTCCGGAAGGCCGAGGACTACCACTGGGCCAACTTGATCCAAGTGAGGAGGCCATTGAGACCTTAGCTGCAGAGGTTTTTGCCTTAATCTAGTGCATTTTGCATCTGTCAGTTACAAATTTATTTAGTTCCTCAATAACAATGATTGGATTGAGTAGGTTAAACTTGCTGGCAAGAGATCTGTCCACAAGGACTCTAAACTCGATAAAGATGGTGGATGTGTCTTTGAGAAGGATGGCATAATCTACAACTGTGCTTTTGCTGTATGCGATCTAGGATGCCAGATGAATGAGTATGTATTTGTATTCTCAATTTCTTATGTGTATTGGGGTATAGCTTTCTGTGGATTGTACTTTGGTTCATGTACCTCAGAACTTTTTTCTGTGCAGGTTATGCATCATGCAGCTGGTTATGGTCCCTGAAAATCGTTTGCACCTATTCTACAAGAAAGGTCCAATTGGTCATGACCAGATGGCAGAGGAACGAGTGGAGGATTTTGGTAGCCGTGTCAATGATGCTATTAAAGAATTTGTTCGGCTGTTTGAGGAGGTTACTGGAAATGAGTTTGAGCCTTGGGAAAGGCAGAAGAAGTTTGAGAAGAAGAGTATGAAGATGTATCCCTTGGACATGGTACTTTGATCTTGCACTAATTTAATTTCAAGATGTTGCTTAGGCTTTTTTGTTTATTTAGTCCTTCCTCATGATTTCATAGATTCAAGAAGTGTATTGTATGTTAATCTTGTGGCAGGATGTTGGGGTTGATGTGCGTCATGGAGGTGCAGCACTTCGTCAGTTGGGTTCTGCAGCAGCACACTGCAAGCTTGATCCTTCTGTTTCTTTCCTTGTGAAACAGTTATGTGGCCAAGAGATTTACAGGTATACTTTAGATGAACAGAAGCTACTTTTTATAAGTTCTAGTTGGAAATATAATCTTTTAGCTGGTATTTTCATAGAATGTTCTGCGTTCTTAGAGAAGTCAGCACAACAGATGCAATATGGAAAAGCCTTTCGAAAAAAAAAGATGCAATATGGAAACCTGATTTTAATAATTTGTGTGACAGGTATGCTTTGATGGAGATGGCCCAGGACCTGCCTGACCTTCCCATAGGGATGCTTACTGATCTCCATCTGAAGAGAGGTTAGAACTTCAGTGCTTCTGGTTCCGCAATCTAGCAGTTTATCATCAATTGTTCAAACTGGCAGGGGAGGATATGCTGCTTCAGATGAGAGGAGATGCAGAGTCGGTAGCAGAGTCTGGCCCAGAAGCAGATGCATTCTGGACTGAAGTCAGCAGCAAATGGTTCACTCTGTTTCCCACAACTCGACCATACACGATGATGGGGTTTGAGCAGATTGCTGACAATGTATGTTATTGTTATGCACTGCTCTACTTTTGTTTTGTGTCATCTGATCTACTTGGTTAAATTTCTCACAATTCATGTGGATGCAGGTAGCATCAGGTTTTGAGACAGTACGTGATATAAACGACGCATCTCATCTCATTGGGGATGTGTTCGGTTCGACTTTGGACGATCCACTGTCTGAATGCTACAAGAAGCTCGGTTGTTCGATCAATCCTGTTACTGAGGACTCAGAGGATTACAAGATGATTCTGAAGTACCTAGAGAAAACATACGAGCCTGTCAAGGTGGAGGATGTGGTAAGATCTCATACTTCTCTGCCTGTAGATCCTAATTCCTTTTCCACAGAACATGTCCAATAATAAACTTGGGTGCAGGTTTACCGTGTGTCTGTTGAGAGGATATATGCTGTTGAATCCAGTGCATTTCCTTCTTACGAGAAAATAAAGAATCTGCCAAACAAAATTCTTCTCTGGTGTGGTATGCTAAGTCTTTTTCTGTTCACGAAATCATGAATCACGATTGCTAACCATGATTCAATGGCACAACACATGCATGTCTTTTCATTCTAGTTTAACATGTGGCCTCTTGTTTTGGACAGGGACTAGAAGCTCTAACTTGCTTAGGCACCTGCATAAAGGATTCCTGCCTGCTGTCTGTCATCTTCCTGTGCCAGGGTACATGGTAAGTAACCACCCATTGATCATGTATCCCGTCCACTCACAAAAGATTTGAGAGCTATGTTAAGTGATTTCACGTTACATTTTCAGTTCGGCAAAGCCGTAGTCTGTTCTGACGCAGCAGCTGAAGCCGCCCGCTATGGCTTCACTGCAGTGGATCGCCCAGAAGGGTACCTGGTCCTGGCAGTGGCCTCTCTGGGAGAAGAGATCAAAGAAGTAACCGGAACAGCAGGGGCAGAGGTGAACCTTCCCTCTCCCCCCAGTCATCTTGAAGCAGCCACTCCTATCCTAGCAAGGCTCTGAATGATCCAGCCATTTGTTTTGATATAAGCAGGAGGCACATGTCTTTGAAGAGAAGAAGATGAGCGTGAAAGGTGTCGGGAGGAATACTCCCGACGAGTCGGAGCACATCACCTGGAGGGACGGCGTGACTGTCCCCTGCGGCAAGCTGGTGCCGTCGGCAAACAAGGACGGTCCGCTCGAGTACAACGAGTACGCCGTGTACGACCCCAAGCTGGTATGCATGTGGGTGGTGTTCATCTCCCTCCCTGGTGGCTCGTGGATCGGCGATTGCCATTTTTGTGACCCGTGACCTGGTTCGTGTCGTGCAGGTGAGCATCTGCTTCCTGGTTGGGGTGAAGTACGAGGAGCAGAACATGGAGGTGGTGCCGGACAGAACATGGAGGTGGTGCCGGACGACGAGTGAAGTCGTTTCGTGGCGTGTCTAGGAGATGATGGTCGTGCGATGCGACCCATTTTGCGACCCTCTAGTGTTAGCGTGATCTGGTAGTAATCTTTTGTGCTGGAGTAGCAGTAGTCAGTGGAAATGTGAGGTGCCTGTGTCCCATTTTGGGCTGCCTCCTCCTGGTTTCTGTCATTGCCATGGCTGTGTCTAGTGGTGTACTTTGTTTGTAGTGTAGTAGGGAAGTGCTAGTGACCCTAGGTAAAAGCAAGGCTGGACGAACTTGACGTGCTGCCGCGTGGCTGCGGCTGCAGTATGTAAATATTTGTGCGTGTCGGATGTTAGCTGTTAGCACGACTCTGGTTAGCAGTTAGCACGACTCTGGTTAGCACTGAAGGAACATGTTCCTAGTGTGTGCATCTCGAGTAGTACATGTTCCAGCGCCCTGATTGCCTGAATTTCTTCCCAAGAGAAAAATGCGCTAGCTGATCACGACGAGTGGACGACAGGAAAATATTGGTGGTTGGTTTCTCCAGAGAACACATGGGGGCAGGCTTGTTAGGTAGTAGCAGAACGTACTACCAAGTATCATAACGACATTTCCTCTGGACGTACTGCACGCTCGGTGCAGCAGCTTAGCTTCGCATCTGTTCGTATCACCCCCATGATCATTGTGCTTCGGAGCAGCACTCGATGCCTTTTGGCACTTGGCATTATGATTCATGATCAGGTGCTTCACAGGATGCATGTGTACAAATTTTGCATCTGGCAGGTTATGTACTGACGTACTCATAGTTCTCGACACTGGTCCCTTGGACCATACCCATTGCAGCACGCAGTTGTATAGTATCGTTCCGCCAAATACGAAATAAGGCCAATGTGAGTGTGAAACTGTGAAAGGAAGGTCAATGGGTCATCGGTACCACAAAGAATGTGCCTTGTCCTTTGGCCGGCCTCTTATATTTCTTCTCCATTTTACCGAGTGAGTATGTAGCTTTATCTTATCTGCGTTCTTGCAAATCTCACTTCCCGACAAATCGCATTATGAATGTAAATACAAGTAAGGGGGAGATGCTGGAGCTGTTAAGAACTTAAGATAGTATAGATCGGAACATATCTTGCGCAATGATGTGGCAGTGAGATCTAACTGAAGACGGCTGGATCAAGGGCATAAGTGTGTCTGCGACCAGTGGTTACATATCGAGCTCCGTCTGATGTGATCCCACTAGCCCATCATCTCCTCCTGCTGTTTCTGAAGTTCTACTGCGTTCGAGCTAACTGAAAAAAGAAAATGCATCCTTTCTTGCTGCCACAGAGGCATTACCTTTTTTTTGTTTTTTTGAAAGAATCGGGCAGGGGGCTGTCGATTATACACAGGCGCATTACAAGCTCAACACGTGATGACTGGCGGCCTCGTGTACGATGAGTTCATGGTTCAGGAGACTTGCCACATGCATGGCTGGTCATTTTGATGCTGGTCTGCTTTTGTTTGTGAACCAAGCTAAAGGAAGGCATGCCAACATTGCCAAGATGAATGTAGCGAGCAAGAATCACATTGCTGTTAGATGGAAGGTTTTTTTAAGAGGGTTCAATGAGACATATATAACCCGCACACTCATACCACACACGTGTGCCTCACGCAAAGAAAGAGATTGGAAAGCTCTAGCCTTCAGCACGGTTTTGAACCTTGGTTGGTGGTACCGTCCTACTGGACTGCCCTATCACCGGACCAGAGGCACTTTCATGTTAGATGGAAGGTTATGTAAGTGTTTATCAAGTCAATTATCTAGTGACTAGGTAGAGTAGCGAGTGATCAGGGAAGGAACAGAGGATCGAAGCGCATACTAGCTCTTGATGCAATGAGCTCCTTTTTGTTTTGGTATACGTATTAAGGCCTTGTTTAGTTCCTCCCTAAAAGTTTACAACATATCACATCGAATGTTTAACACATGCATGTAGTATTAAATATAGACTAAAAAATAACTAATTGAACAAATTGCGACTACTTTGCGAGACGAATCTTTTAAGCCTAATTAGTCTATGATTTGACAATAAAGTGCTACAGTAACACATATGCTAATGGCAGATTAATTAGGCTTAATAAATTCGTCTCGCGGTTTACTGACGGATTCTGTAATTTATTTTTTTATTAGTATCCGAACACCCATGCAACACCCCTATATACCCGATGTGACGTCCCAAAACTTTACACCATGGAACTAAACAAGTCCTCGGTGGGTAGGACAAATGAAAGGTATAGTAGACCATGTCGAATGATGATGGCAGTGGCGAATTCTGTAATTTATTTTTTTATTAGTATCCAAACACCCATACGACACCCCTATATAATACCCGATGTGACGTCCTAAAACTTTATACCATTGAACTCAACGAGTCCTCGGTGGGTAGGACAAATGAAAGGTATAGTAGACCATGTCGAATGATGATGGCAGTGGCATACTGGCATGTGCATCGCAGGAATCCTGTTGAGTGCACCCTTGTACTGTCTTGGACAATCTATTTGTAGCCAATCATAGCGTGGTAAAGACCAGCAGGTTGGGAAAAAAAAGTGACACTGCGCGCCAAATCTATTGAAGATACGTATATGTGACAGAAAATCCCTATCGGTCAAGCTTTTCTTTATTTTTTCTCGAATACTAAAAAAAATTTGCGCATCGTTGTAATTTTGAAGAAGAGTTCAACCATACAAACGACGCGCTGCTGATGAGTGCCCTACGAGGCTATACAATCGTAGGTTGGACCATCCTATCAAACAGTTTCAACCTTCGATATTACATAAATGGTTTACAACCGAGCTAAGAGCAGCGCTACAACCTACGAAGTTGGGTGTCTCCGCTGCTGGATGCGTAACCCTCCATCAGTTTTCGAGAAGAGCGCTCTTCTGCCAGTCCTGCTGTTGGTCGCATGATACCCATCTTCTTCACGAGGAGTACCTCGCCCCATTTGAAGGCCGGTATGTGCGCCCACGGCTGAGCGGCCAACCGTCGGCTCCTGACTCTCACTGGCACGAGCTGCTTTGTGGTTCCCGCCTTCTACCATGATGGACTGGCGATTAAAGGCGACTTCCGCTTGAGCTGCACCTTCTTGGTGAACCATGCGAGACGCCGAGCAGCCACACCTGGTGTGGGTGTCACGTTGCTAGGAGTGGGCGTGCCCACCATGATCTCATCTGCAATGCCAGGTTGTCCCACCCGTGATGGCGTGAGCTGTGGCACGCCTGCCGCGACAACAGAGGCGAGCCCGGCACCCGCTGAGCAGCCGCCGGAGAACGTTGTGTCCACCGACAATGAAATAAACTGACAATTATATATCTTTACTTGAAATTTCACACTTTCATGTCAACTACAAGTTCAAGTGTCATCTGGTAGACTATGCCATGCCGATTTTATAGATGTACAGTCTGTTCTTCGAAGAAAGCTATCAATGCCGTAAAAGAGGATAATCACCTTTGTCATATGAACTTGCTTTCTTCTCTTATTAACTGTTCAGGCGGTACTGATGACGTACTGTATCGCTAAGTTTTGTACTCTGTACGTACATATACATGCTGCGACCGCGGCAGAAGTTACTAGTACTGATCAAAGTTGTAAAGCGATACGGAGACCGGTAATACGATGGTGAGCATTCTCTCCGTAGTTGGTATGAACTGCCGTACTGACGACGTGTACCGACGAGATCTTGAAGCACTGTTTGAGATTGCAGGATGACAAACCGGAAAAAGAAAGAGAACGCTGCGAGAATTACAGGAATTTCAGAAGCCACTCGAACCATTGTGATGAAGCTCAGCTCTCAGAATTCAGACACGCACATCTCTCTATACCTCCGATCGATCTAGTCGTCCATTCATTACAAGATCATTGTCACACATCAGCTGAGGTTTCCATCAACTAAAACTAAACAAACATTCCTGAAACGAAGTAACATCACATCCGGAGCTAATTAAGTGATCACTAAACCGACACCGTACGTGCATGCAGCAGCCACCTAGCTAGCTTGTGATCGAGTTGTGATGGACTGCAGCCTACTTGGGCTTGGGCTTGGTGGCAGGCATTCCCTTGCCGCCGGCCTGATGAGAAGACGGCGGAGCGGCGTCGTTGCCGGGCTTGGGTGAGACGCGGTTCGCCGCCGCTGCCGAGTTGTTGTTGCTCCCGCCGACACCACCACCGGCGGCGGACTTGGCGAGGCGGTGCTTGAGCTCGGAGAGCAGGGCCTGGTTCTCCTGGTTCAGCAGCAGGGCCGCCTTGCGCAGCCGCTCGTTCTCCTTCATGATGTAGCAGTTCTGCAGGTACAGCTTCGTGTTCAGCCTCTCCATGGCTGCTGCAGCCGCCTGCACCACAACACCACACATCAGCTACCTGCATTGACATGAATTCATGCCATGCATGGATGGCCACGCTGCTAAAAGGGCAAAAGAAAAGAAAAAAAAGATGCTGCTGCTCTGCTCATGACAATTGCATTAACAAATCGACGGATGCATGCATATAAATAAAGACAACAAGAGAAGCAAGCAAGAAGCAAACAAAAAGGAAGATGGCATCCATCCATCTCTCCATAGAACGATCGCAATGTGACACCATGGAAGCCAAGGAAGCAGAGCAGGAATGGAGCAGAGCTGAGCACACACACTAGCGAAGTTAGAGAGTGGTGCTGAGCCTGAGGGGCATCGACCTTGTGCTAGCTGCTGCTGCTGGTGGTGGAGCCGGTGGCCGCCCGGTGACCTTGGCCTAAAGCAGGGAGACGCTGATGAGACTGTCGGATGTTTGTGGGGGCAGGCCGACGGCAAAAAGGGAGGAGTTGGGGAATGGTTTGTGTGCTGGGTGTGGCCGGGGCGGTGGAGCTTATTTATAGGCTCGCCCCTCTCCTACTTCAATAGGCGGCGCCGTTTCTCTTCTCATATATGTGTGTATATTTCTGTCGTAACTTTGGTGTAACCTGTACGGCGATGGTCCACTCGGCTGACATGTGAGCCCTCGGTGCTTTGTCAGCATTTTATCAATCTCACTGTTCTATCTAATTTATAGGTCGTTTTAACGGGTTTTGCTCCGGTACAAACTTTACCCCTTAGGAGGTAAAAGTTTGAATAAATCACAGCCATTGAATTTTAGAATATATTACACAATTAAATAACTAATAGTCAAGCAAAAATGTTGGCTATATCTATGCACTGCTTTCCTTGTCATATCTAATTTAGGAGCATGCATGCCAGTTATGGCACGTATGCATCAGATGCATAGCGTCCGTCTTTCCTAGAATAGTTTCTTTCTTTACTTGATTATCTCTTATTTGTTAATTTGCATGTGACTTAAACATGTATATACGTATGGATCCTCGTTGCATTATGTAAGTAATTCAAGTAACATATACTTTTACATAACACGTCTTGTTAGGGTATATATTATTATGTTGTCATACATATACACCGGTCACCTTACAATATTTTTATATAAAATAACTATGATGATAGGGTTCCAGATTTTTTGACAAATTTGTCACGTACAAAATGATATGGTTACATGCATGATTTTTTCGTAGTTGTCAATGCACGTTCGGCTTGTTCACGTTAAGAAATGTTAAAAAAAAGTCACCATAGATGTCACGGCTAAATAAAAAATAATGCTAATAAAATTATGTCATATCCAAAGTTGCAGAATAAAAGGATTTACCATATCTGATAACAGATCACGCATGCATCAATTATATCTAGAAAAAAATATCTAAAACTTTCCTTATTTATCCTACTTTATATAATTTAAAATAAAATAATTATATATTTCAACTATTATCTCTAGGAAGTAATAGATGATATCAACCCTCCGATCTAATAAAATAAACGACTCACAGTCATTCGGGGGTACCACAGCGAGGCCCCGTTTTAACATTTCTAGATACAAACTTTATTAAATATTTAGACATATTGTATATCTAGGTACATAGCAAAAGCTATGTATCTAAAAATCCAAAACGAACTATAAGTTAAGACAGAGGGTGTAGCAACTTAATGGTACATGCTCATGATCAAAATGGCTACAGTAAAACAGAGTAGGTTTATGGCAGTCATGGAATACTCAGAGACAAGGTGTATTTCAAGTGTTGTAATTAATCTTAGCTTTAATTATTATTGCTGATTGGAGTTCAACAAAGCCTCTATTATTGATGGAGTCATTGGTTCATTCTTCAGATAGGTATGGTGGTTTTGTGTGGTGAAGAACTCGACGTTCACAATCCAGGTTTCTAATCAAGTTATATTTGAATCCTTGCAACAGTTACACTAGCGCTTCGTTGGTTATGAACCATGCACAACATTGTTGACCTAGCTATGAAGGCTTTTCCTACATGCGAATCGAAAAACACAAGTAGGAACATAAAACCACGCAATCTGAATTTGCAAATGTGAATGAAGTATAGGAGATACAAAGTTTCAAGTTCATAATTGAATGTACTAATCGACATTGTCGAATAGAACAGGGCTTGATAACAATCGGACTCACCATCACAAGTACTACGAATAATGTGTGTTTCACAATGAAAAACTAGAACTCAGCAAAATCCAAAACAAACTCGATGGCAGCAACTAGGAAGATTGTGGGCATCCTAAGGGGCACCCACGTGAGCTTGAACCTGAACACGTTGTTGGTATTTCTTAACGCATACAGAAATAATCCGCAAGCGCACGGAATTACCGTTGTAGCATTTTACCCGAAAGTATTCAGGGTATCATATTTCCACGAGGAATAGATGTGTAAAAGTCTCTTAGCTAGTTTACCCAAGATAACAAGAAGAAAGATAGCTCGGGTAGCGAGTTTTCTAAGGATAGAGATCCTAAGTTAAGATAACTTTGACGCTATAGACTTGTTTTGGGCACCGGAGAACACCTGGTCTGCCAAGCGTTGCCGGCCTGTAGCCTACATCGAACCCAGACATGGGGGAATACGAAGGACGGACATGGCTTTCACCACCTGCCGCCTACCCCTTTATCATGGGGAACAAGGTAAACGAAAGTAGCCTCTAGCCTAGACACCATGTCTATACTATCGACTACTACTCTAGTGTCGATCAGGGTTATCCTTCTTTATCAGGGCCCTCTACTAGAGTATCCGCTACGAGAGCGGACGATGAACCCGCAAGTAAATAATGAATAAAACTAACTTAAAGTAGAACTCACTACCAAAGATGAACACGAACTTTATACTCTAGGTAGTATTTGGATCGTAGAGGTAAAAATGGAGAGAAGGCGATGATTCCCGGTATTCCTTCCGTTAAGTGTACAAGGGGCCCCGAGTACACAAGAGGAGGTAGCCGGCAACTCCGGTACTTCTCCACTCTTACTCATTCACTCCCTATACTAGGACTAGCTAGAGAGCTAAGATATGAATGGAGCTCTTCTCTCTTCTTGCTACATTGTGTCTCACTTGTGTTGTATCTTCTTGTGTTATCTTTAGAGGGGGGTTGCCCCTCTATTTATACATGAAGGAGAGGCGGTGTTGTGGCTATGCCTGGCGCGAAGCCCATGCACCACTGCCTTCTACATGGAGGCATGCAACTACCACGTGAAGGAGAGGACAAGCGGCGCCTGTAGGGGGCTGACCGTCTCTTGACCACTGCCTTTGGCCACCACCTTCGCGTGGCAGGCCGTGGGCTAGACCTACATTGCTCCCTAGTGGAGTTTTGCTTCGTTTGAGTTGAATTGATAGGCGTCTTTGTCATTCCTTTACGTGATTCAGTGTCGAAAAGCGCATTTCAGTGAATTTCTCATGCATTTTATGTTTGTTACCTACAAAACATGCTTGCACAAAAACTTGTGGAAAGTGTGAGTTGAAATCTCTAATTCTAAGTTTGGTGTTTATTTGAGCATATTTTATATAAAAGTTGGTGGTTAGAAGTTGGAGTTAAGGACCGCCAACAAGCTCCCCCACACTTAGTCCTTCACTCGTCCTCGAGCAAAGCTTAGTGTTAAAGGTAATCATGAGCATAGCATCTTAAGATATATGTCTTACAGAAGGGTTTGTTGGCATTTTTAGCACCACTACTAAAAATAGAATTACTCCTACTAATAGCAATAACGCCAGAAATGATATAGTAATTATTAACTTGTCACTGTTACAGTAGCTACCTATCAATTAACCTTCATCTCTAATATTAAAATAGGTTGTCATCCCTAGTGAGGAACTTAGAAATGTTTGTTGGTTCTATCTAGCATTACTACAAGAATAACACTAAACAGAAATATGTTATTTCATGTGACTAAAAAGAATATAAAGATAAGAATGAAAAGAATTCTGTAAACAGACAGATAATTATAGCATTGTAGCATTTTACCTAGAGTATTACCAGGTTACTGATTTATAATTCTACCACTAGGAAGGTATGACTATGAATATAATAGTATTGATAATTTATAAATATGCATGAGAGAATGAACCAATATCATATACTCTACTCAAAATAGGGATAAGTCATAAGATAATAAATAAAGATATATAAATGATAAGTACTTGATCAATCATCATGATAAATGAATAATAACTCAGAACACTCTAGTGAAGAAATAGATTAAGTCCAATTAGAATATTAGAAAGATAATTCCTAGGTAGTCTTACTGACATGTCAAATGTTTAGTCTAATTAATTATATCTAGTGATCATAGCCAAATTATGCAACATAAGGAATATCAACTTAGGAAAGTTAGAAATAGAGTCATCCTCTCCTTCGAGACCGGGTTCTACCAACATCAATATATACGGGGGATGGACTGCAAATGACTCAACACAGCTATCACCTACGTGATCTACCACACGTCCCGACATATAAGGGCATCCACAGATAAACAAATATCTAAACACCACGCTCGCATAATGTCTATCACTCATCCATGGTCCTATAGGGTGAGCGTTATACGATCTTATGCATGGTTTCCATAATCTAGCTACACCGAATATAAAATTAGAGCAAACAATGAACATTGCTTTCAATAACATAAATGGTATAAAGCTTAATGTTGACATAAACATAGTAGCAATGATACAATCTCAATAAAATAAAGAAATAAAGTACAAGAGATATATCGAACCACGCTCTTGTCAACGTCGAAAATCCAAGCGTTACTTGATCTCCCTCTAGACCTAATCTAACTAGCCTAAGCTCTAATCTAGAGGAACTCTAAGGAACTAGGGTTGGCTTTGGATGAATTGATCTTCAACTGAATAGCTTGATGACTTGATGCTTTAGGGGGTGCAGGGGTCCTTATATAGCCCTAAGGGTTGAACGCAAGCCCTTGGATCAAACCGACTTCGACATAGGGTGGAGATGCATCCTAGGAGGCGGTAGAGGAATACTCCAGAAGCTCATGGAGGAATCCCCTCACAGGGGGCGGCCGGCCTCACCTAGCGGCGTCTCGTCCTCCCATTCGTTCTCGTGCTTTCTGGTGTCTTCTATAGTCTTCTAGTGTATCCTTCGTCGCGATCAAGTTTCGTCCTTTTTCTCAATTAGGTCCCCCTTCCTGTATTTTCTGGAATAATCCTGCGGAAAACAAGGATTCACTAAAACACATGAAATTTATCAGTTTAAACCCTAGATCTATGCATATTCTTGTACTTAAACCATTTTTCTTGTTTATTCACATATAAAATGTTGACGTTATCCACCGTCAACAAGGTTATTCCAACACATTCCTTACACAAGTGGGATATGTGGCATTTGCTAACTTGTTTCCTTGGGTTGTTAAAAAGCAGAATAGTTCTTGAAACAAAGTCACCTTCCCAATTTCACATCTTAGCAACTTGGAGTTTTAGAAGTTTTTCTTAAGAAAAAGCATAGTTTACTTTATGCTCCTCAAATGGCACTCTCAAATCACTCAATGGTGTATAAATCATTACCAAGGCATAGCAATGTTTTGCCTTCTTTTGTTTTCTGCTACTTCTAAAAAGGTTTATATGGAGTTTTAGGTAGGGATAAACAATATAACATACTTGTATTGTATATGTTGTAAAGTCAAATCGAGGAACTAGGGAGAGAGGTGCCATACTCTTAGATCAAGATGTGCATGTGCGTGGAAAAAGGTAAATTAAAACTAGACTTCTTTTGTAGATATGATCTTTCTCTATAACTTATTATTTTGAAACATGGCTATCTTTCTTTTTCCCCCTTTTTTCAATACATGAGCCTTCATGTGCTCATAATTCCTTCTCCTTTGTACTTGACCTTCATGTGCCCATATTTTTTTATTTCTTTTTGCATAGCCCATGTCCCTTCTTCTAGACCACCTATTTAGAGATAGATCATTATCTTTTTAGAACATGGAGGATTTGCCTAACAATATTTTTTTGTCTACTCCCAGTGTAGGAGTAGAATTTTTTTATGGATCTAAATGGAAGCATGTTTGTGCGTACTCCCAGTGTAGGAGCAGCATGTGTATGTGGAGTGTACATGATATTGATCTTGGGAGCATGATAAATCTCTCAACAAGGGTCAACAAGACTTGACCAAACTCAACACAATAACAAGCAGCTCATGTTGAAACTTGCAAGATGTCATATTTGGCTTTGGTAGGAATTGCTCACCAATTGAAGAGTATGTGATACTATGGTTTTATAACCATTTTTATCAAAACAAATTCTCCAAGTACGTAGGGTATCTAAGTCAGAACTATATCACACCTCATAGCAACTTAGTCAATATGATTGTCCTATTAGAATATTTTCTCACAAGTATAAGTGTATGTATATGGAACAAACTTTATGCAAGCTTTTATCTTAAACATGTTATGATCATGTCTCCTTTCAAGATTTTAAACAAAGTGTGGTTTATAAAATAGGGGCACTGTTCATCATTACGAGCTTCCAAGGATAAATTGAGTTTAGTTTTAGTGATTAGAATTATGTTTGTTTTAAACTCAAGATTGTAGGGAGTTGAGAGTTGTGTTGCACAAACCATCATTGAACATGAAGGAGCTACGAGGAGTCAAACTAGAGGTTTAGCCAATCCTCTTTGGAGCCATCTGTTCCGTCCATCTACACGTTGGATCATTCGATGTTTGTACAACGTGTTGGTGAAAGATCTCGAACGAGTGTTACTTATGCTTGAGAGATCTCCCCTACACTTGTTTTTGTACATGTTTTATTTAATAAAGAAAAAATGAAACAAACAAGGGCTCTACCAGCTCAAGCACCGAGGAGCCTAAATTTTATTATTATGATTATTATTTTATGACTATTATTTTTATTTATATATTTTTTATGCATTTAAAAAATCATTTTATTATTTTTTATCATAAATATTTTCTAAAAGGGAAATGGTGACAAACAAGTTCTATTATTTAGAAAATGAATTTTTAGGAATTTTCCAAAAATGTTGGAAATTTTAATTTTGAAAAATCATTATCATTTTTTAGAAAGGAAACTTAATAACCAGAAGGTAGAACTTTGAATTTTAAAAATCTTGGTGCATGTGCAAAAGCTTGAACATGCAATGTGAAAAATTTTAAAATATATTTGATTTTTTATTATTATTACTATTATCATCATTATTATTATATTTTATTTATTCATTTTTAAGGTGTTCACTCAACTTCTCATTTTTTATTATTTTTTTCAAAATAACTCAGGCAAAGCTAAAGTAAAGTTTGTAAAATAAACCTAGCCTTGATTTACCTCCATCATGAAAATTACTTCCATTGTTTATAATAACTCAAGTTCATTAATCAAAATTCAATACCATGTCAAAATTTGATTAAAGAAGGCTATTTTAACCTAAACACCATGCTTAATTTAAAAAGCCTATAGATGTGTCCTACAAGATCCAAACCAGAGCATATGGCATAAACAAAGGAAACATGATTTTATATTTTCATGGAGATAAATGTGAGTAAAGGAGTTGGTGAACATTTATAACCTTTGCATACATGAGTGTACTTACCTGTAGCATATGTGATTGAAGCTTCGAAGTTGCTGCTACAGTTGCTTGATTGCACATGGTCCAACTCAGGTGGACAACAAGGCTAGGCCACACACACAGAGTGTGTGGGCCTTAGGCCTTAGTCGTAGCGGCAAAGGTTTTAGAAGAGGAGAATTCTTGATGGAGTCAGGAGCCGCTTTGGTGTTTGTGGTGGTCATGTGGGCCTAACCTGCTCCTCTCTCTTCCTCTCGTTTTTTCTTTTCTTTTCAGCTCTTTTTATCTCTTTTTTCAACTTTTCTTCTTTTTTCATAATACTTTTTTTCAGCATTTTTTAGCAAGGTAGAGCTAACATCATTTTTTTCTTTTTAACCAAGTGGCCTTGTGGTGAGACTCTCACCATTCTCCCACACTTGTACTTCATGAAAGTCAAGTGTGTAGTGTTGGGGGTCTCCTTTTGAGTGTGTCGCGTCACCAAAGATCACCAAGGTATGTAGTCGATGCAACTTCCATGATTTCAGGCATTGTACGCTTCTTGATCTTAACCTGTCATGGTTAGCAAACAAGAACGTCCAAAGGTTCATACTTTCTTGAAAACATGTTCTTACTTTTATTGATAAGAAAAATATTTTTTTATGATAATCCGGGGTATCTCCCGGCAGTGCTTAGTTTATGGTCATAAGCTTGACTGCCAAAGCCAGGATGGAGTTAATAGCCAGAAGCTGTGATTGGCTTCGATGGTGGTGGCTCTAAACTCATCCTTAGAAGCAGAAATATATTTTTTTGAATGGAAGGGTTTCATGGTGAGATAGGATAGAAGGAATAACTTTTTTTGAAAAGAAAGATAAAACACAAGGATACGGATGAACTAGGTTCGAAGACAATTATGACAACTGTTCCCCGGCAACCGTGCTAGAAATGCTTGTGGGTATTTCTTAACGTATACGGAAATAATCTGTAAGCACACGGAATTACCGTTGTAGCATTTCACCAGAAAATATTCAGGGTATCGTATTTTCATGAGGAACGGATGTGTAAAAGTCTCTTAGCTAGTTTACCCAAGATAACAAGAAGAAATATAGTTCGGGTAGCGAGGTTTTTTGAGGATAGAGATCCTAAGTTAAGATAACTTGACACTATAGACTTATTTTGGGCACCGGAGAACACCTGGGTTGCCAAGCGTTGCTGGCCTGTAGCCTACGTCGAACCCGGACGTGGGGGACTACGAAGGACGGATAGGGCTGTCATCACATGCCGCCTACCCCTCTATCATGGGGAACAAGGTAAACAAAGGTAGCCTCTAGCCTAGACACCACGTCTATACTATCGACTACTACTCAAGCGTCGATTAGGGTTATCTGTCTTTATCAGAGCCCTCTACTAGAGTATCCGCTACGAGAGCGGACGACGAACCCACAAGTAAATAATGAACAAAACTAACTTAAAGTAGAACTCACCACCAAGGATGAACACGAACCTTATACTCCAAGTAGTATTTGGATCGTAGAGGTACAAATGGAGAGAAGCCGATGATTCCCGGCATTCCTTCCGCTAAGTGTACAAGGGGCCCCGAGTACACAAGAGGAGGTAGTCGACAACTCCGGTACTTCTCCACTCTTACTCACTCACTCCCTACATTAGGACTAGCTAGAGAGCTAAGATATGAATGGAGCTCTTCTCTCTTCTTGCTACATTGTGTCTCACTTGTGTTGTGCGTCTTCTTGTGTTCTGTTTAGAGGGGGGTTGCATCTCTATTTATACACGAAGGAGAGGCAGTGTTGTGGCTATTGCTGGTGCGAAGCCCATGCACCACCACCTTCTACATGGAGGCATGTGACTGCCACGTGAAGGAGAGGACGAGCGGCACCAACAAGGGGTCGGCCGCCCCTTGACCACCGCCTCTGGCCATCGCCTTCGCGTGGCGGGCCATAGGCTAGACCTACATTGCTCCTCGGTGGAGTTTTGCCTTGTTTGAGTTGAATTAATAGGCGTCTTTATCATTCGTTTACGCAATTTAGTGTCAGAAAGCGCCTTTCGGTGAATTTCTCATGCATTTTATGTTTGTTACCTGCAAAATATGCTTGCACCAAAACTTGTGGAAAGTGGAGTTAAGATCCCTAATTCTAAATTTGGTGTTTATTTGAGCATATTTTATATGAAAGTTGGCGGTTAGAAGTTGGAGTTAAGGACTGCCAACACACGCTTACAAGACCCAACTCGGTACAACTGTGACACAACATATTATTTTAATGATTCAAAAAGCTCCACGAGGAATCTGCTCCTAAACTAGAACCAAAACAAAGCTATCTTCGTTAGCTTTCCAACACATCCAATAACACCTTAATTGGACTCCGGATGAGGGTGTCTGTATCTGCGGGCAGTGTGCTTTAATGCAGAGGTAAAAAATGATCTCAAGATGATTGTATCAACTCGATGTAATTTTTTTAAGTTAATAACATGCTTCCTCAATGAAAAAAAATCATCAATTTAGTGCAAGGTTATCTGCTAAATCCGAACCAAACTCTAACCCTGAATTGAGATTGGCTGAACATCCACATGACTTGACTCAGTCCATAGATACCACTCTCATATTCCTTAGGATAAAAATATCACAATAATTCAGTAGCATACGATCTTTAGAATCAATATAAAGTGAGAGTAAAGAATTCACCTTATAGCTTAAGTGACATGAATGAGCTTGTGTAATTGGTCCTTGTAATGGTTGTGTGCCTGGGGAGTAGTGATGTTCTCATCATCTTCCCCCACTTGAATCAGCATCGTCCTCAATGCAATATCATTTTCCTCACCTACATAAGGCATCAAATTTAAAATGGTACACGTGGGACTACCCCAAAAGTTATAGGCAACTCAAGTTTATATGCACTATTATTAATCTTCTCAAATACTTTAAAATGTCCATTAGATATAGACATGAGTTTAGATTTTTTTAAGTTTGGAGAATGGTTTGTATGCAAATGTAACCAAACAAGATCACTAGTTTCAAAAGTTAAATGATTTCTACCTTGGCTACCATGAGCTCTATATCTCTCAGTCATGGATTCATTTTTACTCTTAGTTGTTTCATGCATCTTCAAAATAAATTTAGCATGTTGTGCATCATCCATGTTCATTGTTTCAAAAGGAGGTCAAGGTAGTAAGGTAGTAAATCAATAGGATTCAAGCAAGGTGGTGTAATGAGACACATGGCGCTCAACATCACGCCTCATCTTCGACCAAAAGAAATGGCTAGTCAACACATCCCCAGTTTTCTTCACTCCAAAATTACGTCTCTCTTTATCGTATGGCGTTTTCTAAACATAAATTTCAAAATAAAAAGTGAATAAAACACATTATTGGGTCCATGCTACCATTCCTTTTCATCTTGAGGGATCAATAAACATCAATAGTCGTCCATTTGCTTTCTACGCTCTTCATAAAGCTTATCACATATCATTAGTTCCTAAATTGATTGTCATTAAATCGCCAAAATCCACTAGGGGCCCATATATCCTCTCTAAGATGTTAATCGTGGTGCTATGTTATGTTCTTATAAGGAAAAATTCTTTAGGAATTCCGGGTCAAAAAAATGAGCAGTCAATCAAGTGCATAAGAGGGCAAAATGGGGATAAAGGAAAAAAGAGGAGGTAGCGGCAGAGGGGGCTCGAAATGATGATGATGATTATGGGCCTTAGCCGGCCCAAGATTCGTAATGATGGCTCTTCCCGGGTCATCGCTCATCATCGCATCCCTGTGTTGTCTTGTGCCCAGCTTCTTTCTTGCCACCCCTGATGATCCTCTTCTCATCTTTTCAGCCAGTCATGACTGCTTTAGCCTCCCTTCATACAACATGATGAACTGATGATCAACACCGTCGAATCCGAGTGATGAACTACTAAGAATTTTGAATTTTCTACTCACTGATTTATTTTTGTAGGTACATTTTTCCTAACATTTGTGTTTTTGTTGCTAGCTACGTAGTACTAGTAATGAAGAGGCATAAAACTCTGGCCGCTTTGTTACAGGCCCAGATCCGAGCCGGATTGCGATCTTGACCTGAAGATTCGACCGTGGATCATGAATGAAACCTTTGACCTTGCCTGAACCACGGTTCAAAATCATTTTTTCCTACAAAAAATAGACAGGATCTTGATCTGAATTCCTGACCAGGCTACATATTTCGCTAGTGTGGCCCTTCCCCTGTTTTCCCCCCTAGAAAGGCCCTGGTAGAACACACACTGCAATCTTGACCCCAAACAAACACTAGTGAGACTGTGACGACAGGTCGTGCATCATCGCGCATCTGTAGGCTCCTATTGCTGCAGGTTTGCAGGCATGAGCATGGCACAGAGCCATGGACATACTCCTACAATAGAGGAGCAGCTCTGCAATCTCCAAAGGGAGCGCAAACATGATTACGGATTAAAAGCTAGGCCATCATTGTACGCTGTTAGTGGTAGCTCTAGTACGTAGTGATTGCGCTCCGCCATGGGTCCATGTCTTTGCTGCAGATTCGAAACGCCGATGGGCCGGCCGATGCGCGCCATCGCTTCGCTGCAGGTGGTAGCCACTACCGCCTACCGGAGGTCTGGAGCGGAGCTTTCTCGGTGACGGTGCCGCTGCCCGCTGGCAGCGGCTGGCTGGGACTGGGAGCGAGGGAGAATATACTGCTGGCCTGCGCGCTGGCCTACCAGTCTACCACGGCAGGCAGGCACTCGATCGCGAGCAGCGGAAATCGAAAGGGCTTGTTACTCGATTCGGCGGGTGTTGATTCTTCCTCGTTGCCCTTTTTTCGCTTTGGGGATGAGCAGCAGAAAGCGGATGGGATATCTGTATAGCTACGGTCGATGCGGCTATGATGCAACAGTGCAGAAGCCAAGTACTTGGTGCCTCTGTGCAAGTGCATCATGCATGGTCCTAGCCATTAGCCCATTAGGTCCGCGTTCACTTGCCACGCATACCCAAAATATTTCCTCTTCCACCTGTCACATCGAATCTTTAGACGCATGCATGAAGCATTAAATGTAGGTAAAAAAAATAACTAATTGCATAGTTTGTCTGTAAAGTTCGAAATGAATCTTTTGAGTCTAATTAATTCATGGTTGGACAAATTTTACTAAATAACAACGAAAAGTGCTACAGTAACTTTTCACCCAAATTTTCTCAACTAAACACAGCCTAGATATCATCATCAGCTACAGCGAGTAGCTTCGTGCATTCATGCTCCGTCAGCAAGCTGCAGCAGGGGCTCCTCAACTGTTTTCATTCTTGGTCAAAGCTCCATAGACTCATGCATGCATGTTCAGTTCTAATCCGCATTTCTTCAATAATAGTAGTAGCACCTTGGTATTTTTATGCACTGTAACTGTATGCATAGTACTACTGTATACTTGCAGTTAAGGAGTTACGGCAAAAGGAATATATAATCCCTTTTTCAGAAAGAGAAGGGGGGGGGGGGGGGGGCGCCTGCAAATATTAGGGCACGCAGAACACTAATGAGCTGCATTGTTTCTCGAGAGGCATGATGAAACGTGCGCAGGTGCAATGAAGTGCTTGGGCAGAAAGTTTAATGGTCCAGCTGCAAAAGGAAGGAGAAGATCAGAAGAAGAAGCAGCTACTTTCATATATATAGGCCTCGTTCACTTCCCCCTCCCAACCCAAAATATTTCCTCTTACACACATCACATCAAATCTTTCGACGCATGCATGGAGCATTAAACGTAGGTAAAAAAGATAACTAATTGCATAGTTTGTCTGTAAATATCGGGACGAATCTTTTGAGCCTAGTT
The DNA here is from genome assembly GCA_038087645.1 of Saccharum hybrid cultivar R570. Lineage (NCBI taxonomy): Eukaryota > Viridiplantae > Streptophyta > Magnoliopsida > Poales > Poaceae > Saccharum > Saccharum hybrid cultivar. The sequence continues at coordinate 2,250,570 of JAQSUU010000190.1, read as the reverse complement.
AGTCCATAATTGAACAAATTTTACCAAATAACAACGAAAGATGCTACAATAACTTTTCAGCTACTTTTCGCGAAGTGAACACACCCATAATACGTGCCCGCGCTCAAGATGGCGCAGCAGGGTGGTCAATGCGGTGCATCGATTTGTTCCGTGGAAAACTTTTTTTCGATGGATCGCCCGTCTTCGTCCTGGATGCATTGCATTGGATTGCATTGGCAGCGGGAGCACCAGCTCGAACGAGCGAGAAAAATCGCGTGCATGCATGAGGCCCGTGTCAGACATCAAATCATGCAGGAAGAATTATCATGGAGCAGAGGAGCAGATCCTAGACCAGCAATTATATAAAGGCGCCATGATGCTGCACAAGCCGAACGAGCAGCTCCAATGCATGCCCCGTGTTTAGAGCCTGTTTAGTTCACAAAAAGCGAATCCAAAAAGTGCTACAGTACCTGTCACATCAAATCTTGCGGTATATGTATAGAGTACTAAATGTAGATGAAAGAAAAAACTAATTACACAGTTTAGTTGTAAATCACGAGATAAATCTTTTGAGCCTAATTAGTCCATGATTGGACACAAATTGTCAAATAAAACGAAAAGTGCTACAGTAGCCGAACCCAAACTTTTTCACCAACTAAACAACCCCTTTGTTCTCGGTTCAGGCGTCCCGAGTGGGAATGGTGACCATTAAATGTGCATTGTAGCATTTCGTTTGTATTTAGTAAAAATTGTCCAAACTTTGACTAATTAGGCTTAAAATGTTCGTCTCGTAAAGTACAACAAAACTGTGTAATTAGTTTTAAATTTCATCTACATTTAGTACTCCATACATGTGCCGCCATTTTGATGTGATGAGAATCTTCTTTTTGCATAGTTGAATTTTGAGCCTGTTTAGTTCACAAAAAGTGAACCCAAAAAGTGCTACAGTACCTGTCACATCGAATCTTGCGGCACATGCATGGAGTACTAAATGTAGATGAAAGAAAAAACTAATTACGCAGTTTAGTTGTAAATCACGAGACAAATCTTTTGAGCCTAATTAGTCTATGATTGGATACAAATTGCCAAATAAAACGAAAAGTGCTACAGTAGCCAAACCCAAACTTTTTCACTAACTAAACAACTCCTTAGGGTAGAATTTAGGAACTATAAATAAGGGCATGGTCAAGCCGTGTACTGAGCTCTGCATACCAGTACTAAACTATATATGCCCCTAGTCAAGGGGAGCTACCTGGTGTGTAGCTGATGTGTAGCACTGAACTCTTCTGCTACACCGCTTGAATACTTGGGCTATGTTTACTTTCCTTCCAAATTCCAAATTTTTACATTCTCTCTCTCTCACATCAATCTTTAGACGTATGTATGGAGCACTTAATATAGGTAAAAGAAATAATTAATTACACAGTTTGGTTGTAAATCACGAGACGAATCTTTTGAGCCTAATTAGTCCATGATTGGACATTAATTGCCAAATACAAACGAAAGTGCTACAGTAGTAAAATTCCAAAAAAAACTGCATCTAAACACCCCCTTTGCTGTTAATACTCCGACGGAGCATGCACTTCATCAGTTTGGGTATTCAAGCTCCCACCCCCTTCATTATACACCTTTGACCTGATTTATGGAATTAAAAGATTATTGTATTGTAATAAAATTCAAATATATGTTGATGGTAAGTGACTAAAGATAGTACTAGAGTATCTAATAAATGGATGGACTAAAAGAAGGACTAATGTTCAGTCCAGTCCAATTAGTTGCTAGTCTCTCTTAGTAGTCCATATATGCAAAGTACACATGATCAAACTTTAGTCATCTAAACTTTAATCACCTAAACTTTATTAATTAGACTAGCTAGAAACTAGTTCAAGACCCAAGCAAGTCCTCAGACATTACTTTCAGCAATTCATTTATGCTGATGGTCAATGTTCTTCTAAGACAAGGGCCATGTTCGCTTGTCTTATAATCCGTATTTTTCCGCTTGTTTTTTTTTCAGCCGGAACAGTGTTTTTCTCTCACAACAAATCAACGAACAGTACTTACAGCTATAGCTTTTCAGCGAAGCGAACGGGCTCAAGATTCCCTGCGTCCAATTTAAATAAGAAGATGTATTTTCACAAGTTTGGGCCGATAATTATTCAGGTCATATGTATCTTTATCCTAAAAAAGTTGTATAAAAAATTCAAAATACTGGGTTTTCGGTGTTTTTGAGATGCATGCACTTTGATTTTGTAGCATCCGTAAGATAAATCGATATCTATATATACCTAATAGTAAAGTATGAAAATTTCTTCCTCTGCTCCTCGGTCCATCAAACCCTCACTCACATCACTTTTCTTCTGTCACTTATTCGATCCTTCTTGCTCTCACCTCTCTTTCTTCTATCCCTTGGTTCGTGATTTCTCATTTAGTTTAGAGTTGTAAAACCTTACTAGCATCACACCACACATGTTGGGGCCTAGCTGTCCAAGTCCGAGCCCATGTGTGTCGTAACTTGGCACGTACACACGTGTATTAGCCTTTTTATATTTTCTAACCCCACAATTGATATAGGGGAATGGCCACCTACTTAAGCAAAGTCAATGTCTTCAGTGAATTTCTCATACTACAAGATTAATTTTTTATTGTATCTAGCATTTTTTATGCACCTTAGGTTTTAGTTAAAGTAAGGTTAGGCAAGCCCAATCAAATCCAACAAGATAGCTAGCTAATTATGGGCCCTAGGACTACACAATATGTTAATGACCTATTGCAACACACAGTCATGTTTGGTGGTTAGGAGTAAAAAGAAAGCATTTGAAGACTTTCCCACCCTTTATATTCATTTTTTTTATTTTTAGTAACAGTTTGATGGTGGGTCCCTCAGTATATATCATTTTCAATAGTAAATTTGTATTGACGATCATCGTTCTAAGATCGTATTCTATGTATTTTTACAGCACAAAGGACCAGGGTTTATGTTTACAAGTTCACAGTTTGCACATGTAATGAGCACGAGACCATGATCCTGTTCATTCGGCTTATAATCTATTTTTTTCAGCTTGTTTTTCAGCCGGAACAGTATTTTTCTCTCACATTCAGCCGGCTCCAATAATCCTGTACTCACGCACTGTTTTTGAAGATATGACTTTAATTTAGGACAAGCTAGTTGATTAGTCCTAACCATCATATATTTTGAAACAGAGAGGGTGCCAAAATGTAATCAATGCAAGATTTCAGTCATGCACGTGAGGTACGCAAAACGGCTCCCCGAAATAAATTATACAGTATTGAATATCGGTCTGTCGCTACAATACAAGCCCTATGCAACTATAGGTAGCAAACGATGATGATGCATCGCATTGCATTCAAGAGGATTCTGCAAGCGAATCAGACCCGGCCGGCTCGTTACCATCATGGCAGCCGGGAACGGACGATCCCTACCGACCGATCGATCGATGGCATCTCGATCGATCTCGTACCTGTGGTCATCATATCATATCATATATACCCCTGTGCACGCACGGGCAGAACACGAACAAGAAGGACGACGCGTTCCGCACGTCACATGAACTGTTTCAGCTCGGACGAACCGACGTGAAGCTAGGAGTAGATTGGTTGTAGTACTAGCTACAATCGGGGTCGTCGGGCCGTCACTGCTTGTCAGTGTTGGCGCAACGCAATTTTGGCAGAAACCTCCATAGCTTTAAGCTGTCCACATTAGAACTTTGGAGTAGCAACTGAGTTTAGATTGGCGTAATCTTGTTTTTTTAGAACAAGATTGGCATAATCTTCTTCTTGTTGTTGTTGTTGTTTTGTTTTTTTTTTTTTGTTTTTTTTAGAAGGGAGCAATCTTGTTTGGGCCATTCCTTTGGCTAGCGAATTCTGGCCCATGCAGCACTAGCCCAACACACAGCCGGTGGGCTTTCGCGCGCAAGCATTTCTTGTCTCCGTGCAATACAATGCAGCAGTAGCTTAGTGGCGGAAGAAGAATTTACAGTCACATCTGACAAAGGGTAAAAGATCTCTGATCAGACTTCACAATTACTGTATATGTGTGCATTGTCATCACTCGGCTTGACCAGACCTGCAGCACGACGTGCATTTGCTCCTTTTGCTGATGCTCCGGATACGAGCGGAGGAGGAGGGGTAAAGATTGTTCTTCTCTTTCGGCGCTGTTCATCTGTCCTGCTCAACTCATGCTTTCCTGGCCACTGGCCCGGAGCAGCTACAAGCTAGTACGACGAGCTGCCACTATACTAGGTATATGTAGCTAGCTAGAAGCTGCACTGCGTGAATGCAATGCCATGCATAGCTCCCGTGTGTTACAGTGGTGGTCTTTCACTCCCTCTTTGACCTACACAATGTGCAAGTGGTAGGTCAAAGAGTTTCACGTTGTAGAAACAAATGCTCCGGAGATTCTTCCACAGCAATGGCACAGAGCACACGATTATGGGATTGTAGTTAGTTCCATACTTTAATTTTCTTTTAAACGATCTTTTAAACGTAGCAATTGAAACCTTGAGTGATCCGTAATTCCTTTGTCCAAACTCAGAAGTGAGTGAGTGGCATATCAAGACACGGGTGAAGCACTGATGAAAGAATAAAAAGAGACATCAACAACAGAACGGTGGCAGGCATCGGCGAAAAAGGCATTCAGAAAACAGAAAAAGAAAATTCTCGTTGCATTGGCCAAGAACATTAGAACACGCTTACTTTTGCAGCTCGGACCTGAAGCGCTCAACTGCAACTCGTTCGCACGGTGCCCTGCCAACTTCCAACCTAATCAAAGCTTTACAAACACTTAACTTAAAAACGAAGTCCGGAAGTCCCTATGGCCCTGTCGCTATCGTCATCTAATCGCCGAAGTTTTTAGGCCGAGGCGGTTGTTTTGTCGATCAGCATGGGCGGGGAGCAGCGACAGCAGGAGCTCGAGAGCAGCTCAGACGTTGGTGTCACGGGGATCGGACGCACACCTCCGGATCCGCCCGTGCTTATCCCAAACCTTTGCATTGATCGGTTGACCCACCCCCCGGACCCAATTAGAGATCTAGGCCATGCACCCCAAAAGTTAGAATTTTTTCACTCTCTCCATCACATCAATATTTGGACCTATGCATGAAGTAGTAAATGTAGGTAAAAAAAACTAATTACACAGTTTAGTTGGAAATCACGAGATGAATCTTTTGAGCCTAGTTGGTTCACGATTGAACAATATTTATCAAATAAGACAAAAGTGATACTATTCATCGTCTTGAAAAGATTTACCATCTAAACGTGGCCCTAGCAGTAGAACCAATACGCTTCTTTTTTTTTCCTCCCCCGCCCTCTCTTGGGGTCTGTCCGGTCAAGAACGTCAGCAGTTGTAGAGCTAGTGAGCTACTGAAAGAAAGATGGGGTGAGATGAGAGGAAGCGGTCCACTTCCAAGCCTTCTCCCTGTCGCCGCCGAGGATTGGAAAAGAAGAAACCGAGCACCCACGCTACCCTTCGTTCGCGAGAACAAACCTGAAATCTGCTCTGGAACTTGTTCGAGGACAACGTTTCGGATCACTCCAGTCTAGAACAAATTAAAGGAATCATGTAGTTTTTTCTGAAACCAATGGGTTTCGTTTTCCATTTGAATTTTTCATTCAATCAACGGCCAGCGATTTCACCGCCACCTTACATGGGTTACAGTACACCAATCGCAGAGTACACGGGAGTAGTTCGTACAGTACAATCCGACGATCCGTTCCGGCCGTCGTTCGTCCCGCCTCTTCCGGAGCCCCGCCGACAGGGAAAGGGATGAACTTTGATGGGATAGGAGGAGGCTCCTGCTCCTCAGATCTTGTCCTTGAGCTTATCGCCCTTGACGACGGGGTTGGCGCGCGCGATGGCGTCGCGGCCGGCGGCGCGGAAGTCGAAGGCGCACGCGTGCCGCTCCGGGTACCGGTGCACGCCGCAGAAGGTGGCGCCGCAGCGGCACGCGAACCCCGTCAGGCCCACGCGCTTCCGGCAGCTGGCGCACCTGCCGGCTTTGGCGCCCGCAGAGGCCGCCGTCACCGCCGCAGGCTCGGGCTCGGGAGAGACGGGGGCCGCGCCGGCGACCGCCGAGGAGGAAGGCTGGAAGGCCGACGCGGCGGGAGCGGAGGAGGGACCCGCCGGTGCCGCGCCTGCCGGCTGCTGCTGCTGGTACAGGTCGCGGTAGCACTTGGAGCAGAGGTCCAGCGTCGCGGGGCTGCCGAAGAAGCCGCAGTTGTTGGCGCACAGGCGGTGGCCCTCCTGCCACCTCTGCTGCTGCTGCTGCTCCTCCGCCATGGCCGCCGGACCGAACCGAGGGAACGGGAAGGTTGTGTTGGGGTGCTGGGTGGGGGAACGGGAAGCGCAGGGCGGAAGGGATTAAAAAGGCGTAGCGTAAAGTGGCCGAAAGGTGGGGAGTGGGGGGATCGGTTTGGCTTTCGTTTCAAGGGACGGGAAGGGATAGCGACCACCGTACGACAAGTCGACCGCGGAGTGACGGCGATGCCGACGCCGGCGAAGGTTGGCTGGCTGCTACGGCGGGGTGAGCGGTGACGGCAAGGAGCACGGCACGAGGACAATGGGGGAATCCAACGGAACGGAATGGGTGTCTGTTACGTGTGCGCCTGTTTGTTCAGACTTCAGAGCTGCCGATGCCGAATTGCCGACCAACCGTGCCGGCCAGTTGATGTTTACGCTAGGGATGAAAACCGATCGGATCCAGACGGATATCACTGATATCGTATTTGTTTTCATATTTATGTCCGGATTCGGATTCGAATACGGATAGTATAAAAAATGCTGGATAGGATATGATTGGATATCGACATCATAAATATGTGATTTAAATATTCGGATACGAATACGGGTTTCGGATGTTAAATATCCGGACTCGGATACGGACGGATTAAAACCCCTCTAAACGAATTCGGTCTCGAATACGTTCGGAAAATATCCGTACCGTTTTCATCCCTGTTTACGCCTACTGGTCACCAAGTCTGTCTATACAGGATCCACTTCTGGTTCTACTAGGTAGTGTTCTGGTTCTAATATGTTTGTCCATAAGTATATATATAGATGATATATATTCAAATAATCAAAAGTTCCAGTCAATCGCATAAACCTGTAATATGCGTGTTTTGAAAAAGTATATATATGACACAAAATGCCATATTTAAAAGTGTTAGCATCGGACAAATCGATTTGCTTGCTCATAATCTTTTCTCTTCTCTACAACTGAAACATCTAGAAGTATTCCGTACACCGGACAATATGGTGTCGCACGCTCCTAGACCCGCCCGGCAAATCCTCACGCGCTCGCTCCCAGCCCGTGTCCGGCACTTCCTCACGCGCGCTCGCTTCCCTCCCCAATCAGCGTGATGGCACTTCCGCACGCGCGATGGCTCCCTGGAAAACTCAGCAATCTCTGGCTCCCCCTCCCCAAATTCGTCGATCCGTCGTAGCCAGAGCTCCCCAATCATTCATTGAGCTTGCCGCCCACCTCCCCCAACCCGGCAATCCCCGTACCCTTCTCCGCATCGCTCCGTCTTTTCAAAACCAGGCCGTTCCCCAGTGCCCTCGCCTACTCATCCCGCCGTCGCCTACTTGTCCTCGTCGCCGCCGCTGAGTCAGCCAGGCCGCAGCAATTCGGCGTGGAAAGACCGCCCTCAGGCCTCGCTAGCGGCGACGAGTCCGCCCTGGCTCCGTCCCAGACGAGGGGAGGAACCGGCTAAAAACGGCCGACCGGCAAGGCCTTGCCCCATCCAACTGCACAAGTCCGGCGAGGAACGGCCGCCGCCGTCGCCGCGCCCTCTAACGCCTCCTCGGGCCTCACCGCCGCAGAGGCGTTCCTCCCGTCGCTCAACATCCGGCACCGTTGCCTCGTGCAGACGCTCAGTCAGAGCCCGAGCGCACCACTGTAGACATCGAGGCGGAGGCCGTCGCAGCCTCCTACAAGTCCGCCACTGCCAATCTCATCGCTTCGACCCGCTCGTATGTCCCGGCAAGCGTATCCAGTGCCGTTGCCTCTTCCGTGCAGCCATAGAAGAGTCCATCTGGTATTTTGTTTGCCGTTACAACATAAAAGAGTCATGCGTGCTATCATTTAGACTAGAAGCCTATCTACGATGGATGATGATCTGGTTGGCTAATTTTATTTATTTATTTATTTATTTATTTATTTATTTATTTATTTTTGTTATCAACTGAAAAAGAATGGTATGTTTGCCTCCATGTGTGCCGTTTAGTTGCTGTTGCCTGTATATGCAATGGGCTTTAGTTCATGCTTTGGCATTCCAAAAATTTTTGGACAATTCAAGAACTCAGCTGGGTACTACTATCTTCATCTTGAACTATGTAGACATGACTTTGCTATTTGTGCAGAAACATAAGTATTGATTTACTCTCCTGGCATTTGAGACATGAGCCCATGAGCTTGTAACTGTTTATTTCATCAACTAATTGATTTCTTTGGTAAATGATTCTTTTATCCAGGTACCTTCTATTTCTGCACCTGCATTGTATGTCAGTGTAGGCCTTGAACTTTCTTCATTGTAATATATATACTATTCATGGTGCCCTGAAATAACCATAAGGAACTGTGGAAGAAAAGTTGATTATTAGGTAAACGCAGAGTCATGTCAACACACTTCAGCTATATATGCAAAATCTCGATCTTTGGTCGGATGCAAAATAACCACACTATTATCACTATGACTACTAATTTCTCACTTAGGATGTGGCAACCATGCTCAAGCCTATGACAGATTGAAGGTAAACTCTGCCGTCAGATTACTTTTTTCATTGCAATTATGTACCTAAACCATAACTTAAACAATGTTCTTATCGTATGTTAGTCTCCAGCGGTAGAGGGAGTAGAGTAGTTCTGGAATATTTGGTCAAGGGTGTACAAATGTTCAGAAAGTCATTGTTGGATCAAAAGAGTCCATGTTGGACTGCTTGGTGCTTAGGCTTCAGTTCATGAACCCCTTCATTTGTCTTCAATCAAAACGGTCAAAGAAAATAGCTTAGGCATTGTTTCTGACTCCTATGTGGTATGCTGAGTTAGCGGAAATCTTTATTAGCAATGATTACTATTTCTTATTATGGTATTATTTTTTACCCATTGCAACACACTGGCATGATCTTTGTCAGTTAAATGCAATCTTTTTTATATTTTCTTAGAATCTTGAGAATTCTCATCACAGCTTGAAGGTCCCTCAAAGATTGTGAGCCTTCACTGGTTCTCAGGTAATTATGTACACTTTTCCAGATATGGTTTTAGCAAGTAATGTAACGAGGATATATTTTTACTGGAGTACTCGAGATGGTAGAAATGTGACTGCTATCTCACTTAACCAATTTGAGTTTCTAGCTAGGAACTTTCACTTCTCTCTAGCTCACTGAACTAATTTCAGTGTTGGGGATTACATCCTAGAGAAATTTAACATTTTATAAAATAGTGCCCATTCGCTTCGCTGAAAAGACATGACTAAAAGTACTATTTGCTGATTTGTTGTAAGAGAAAAACACTATTCTAGCTGAAAAAACAAGTTGAAATGTACGGATTATAAGACAAGCGAACAGACTCATAGTGGTTTATTGCTGTGAGGTGTTTTGGGCCATGGGCCAAACAATTCCAAATAAATCCCAAAGGCCCACTCACACATGCATGTATATATAGAATGGTGGGGGACTTTAGTCCCACATTGCTACTTCAAGAGGAGTGAGGCCAACTTAAACAGTTGAGTTATCTCTATCTTGTTGAAGCCATTGAGGAGAGGAAAAGGAAGAACCACACGCGCGCGCTCGCTTGCCTCGCCGGGCCTGGCCAATGGGCGTGCACGCACGACATGCGCGTTAATGGTCCGGCGATTTCTTGCTCCGATCCTTGCGGGTGCGCGAAAATTACGCTGCCTATTTGGTAAGCAATTATTCTCATATTATGATAAGTGCACAAATGGCAGGTCAATTATCGTAATGCTGTGATTGAGCGGCTAATTACTTTCCTTAGCTGCGACACGTGTATAAATATAGGGCAAGACACCGTCCTCAGTACTAGAGAGATTCCGAAGCCTACGTCTCCTCACGTCCCTGCACGGGGTAGGGAGCGTATCAGGTTTTTGGGAAGCGCCGTCGCGATTGCTCGTTGGACGTTCTTTGAAAATATTTTCCCGATGAATGTTGCTTATACTCTACGCTCGGTGTTCGCCGATCTCCATCGCCGTTCTTCTTCTTTTTTTGCTTCGACAACCCCACTAAGGATGTTTATTCTCTCTTTGTTGTTCGTTCTTGCCTCCTTTTTGTTACTAGCACTAGATGGCGTGACTTTGTCTCAGATCATAATGCTAGTGTTAAATCACATATCTATGTTTCATGTTGTTGGTCTTTTCCTGATTGTCGGAATTAATTTATGCATCATTAAATCACTTTTATTTCCTACAATCCAAAAACCCGATAGGCATTTAGCGATGACTAAGGGATATACTGATGCGATGAAACTAGAGAAGTTCACTGGTGTGAATTTTAAGAGATGGCAGACAAGGGCCCAGTTGTGGCTCACGGCTATGGGCATTTTTTGGGTCGTGGGTAATCCTCGCGCACTACCTCTCAGATATGAGAAAGAGGTGCAGGAGTTTACTATAGCTACGACGATTTTCGTCGGATGCATCCTTAGCGTTCTCTCTGACCTGCTGTGTGATGTTTATATGAACATCAAGAGTGCTGCTGAACTGTGGGAGGCACTTGAACATAAGTTTGGTGCTGCAGACACTGGACATGAGTTTTATGTGATGGAGAAGTACCACGACTTTAAAATGGTTGAAAACCGTTCAGTCGTGGAACAGGCTCATGAGTTCCAACTTATTGTGAGGGAGCTCGAACAGCTCAGACATGCTTTGCCTGATAAGTTTGTGGCCGGTGGCATCATTGCCAAGTTGCCTTCATCTTGGAGGAACTTTGCCACATCTCTAAAACATAAAAGACAGAAGATCTCCGTTGAGGATCTGCTGGCTGTTCTTGATGTTGAAGAGAAGGCTCGGGCAAAGGATGCTCCACCAAAAGCAACCGAACAGTCCAATGCTAATGTGATGTAGCATAGTGGCAAGAACAAGAAAAAGGTTGTCCAGACTACTCAGTTCAAGAAGAAGAAGATGAACATGAATGAAGTTGTGTGCTTCGTGTGCGGTGAGACTGGACACTTTGCCAAGAAGTGCAAGAACCGCAAGGGCAAGAAGAATCAGCAGGGGCATAAATCTGCCAACGTGACTATTGGCGATCCTAGCAGATCTGGGTACGGTAATTCTTTACCTAGTGTATTCTCTGTATGTCAATCTAATGATTGGTGGATCGATACAGATGCCAATATTCATGTTTGTACTGATATCTCTATGTTTTCATCTTACCAGGTCGCACGAGGTTCAACCGTCATGATGGGAAATGGCTCGCATGCTTCTATTCTTGGTGTTGGTTCGGTCAATCTGAAGTTCACTTCGGGAAATATCGTGTGGCTTAAGAACGTGTAACATGCTCCCTCAATAAAGAAGAACCTTGTTAGTGGATCCCTCTTGTGTCGAGATGGGTTCAAGCTGGTATTTGAGTCTAATAAAGTAGTCGTCTCGAGGTATGGCCAATTCATTGGCAAAGGTTATGACAACATAGGCTTGTTCCGCTTTTCACTCTCTGAATTTTGCAATAAAGTTGTGAACCATGTGTGTGATTCGAACAGTTCAGTGGCTGATATATGGCATTCACGATAGTGTCACATTAATTTTGGTTGTATGTCGCGTCTATCTAGTATGGATTTAATTTCAAATTTTTCTATTGTCAAAGGCTCTAAATGTCAAGCATATGTGCAAGCAAAGCAACCTCGTAAGCCACACAAGGCTGCAGATGAGAGGTGCACGACATTGTTAGAGCTCATACATTCTGATATTTGTAAAATGAATGGTGTGTTGACAAAAGGAGGGAAAAGATACTTTATGACTTTAATTGATGATGCAACTAAATATTGTTATGTGTTTCTTCTGAAAACTAAAGATAAGGCGCTAGAATGTTTTAAGACTTATAAAGCTGAGGTAGAGAATCAACTGTAAAAGAAAATTAAACGTGTTAGGTCTGATCGTGGCAGGGAGTATTTTTCCAATGAGTTTGATCTTTTTCTGTGTGGAGAATGGAATAATTCATGAACATACACCTCCATATTTGCCTCAGTCTAATGGGGTTGCCTAAAGAAAGAACCGAACGTTAATGGACTTGGTGATTGCCATGTTAGGAACATCCGATATGGCTAAGGTATGGTGGGGGAGGCTGTTTTGACAGCATGTCATGTTCTAAATAGAGTTCCCACTAAAAATAGTGATGTGACTCCGTATGAAGGATGGAAAGGAAGGAAACCATCACTCCATTACTTGCGTATGTGGGGCTATTTGGCCATGGTTAGCATACAAATTAATAAGAAACGCATGCTCGGACCGAAAACAGTTGATTGTATCTTTTTAGGATACGCACACCACAGCACATCTTATAAGTTTTTAGTGATAAAATCAGAATCTCCTGAGGTTTTAGTTGATTCACTCTTGGAGTCACGAGATGTTACTTTCTTTGAAAATATTTTCCCGATGAATGTTGATTATACTTTACCGAGTTCGTCTAATGAATTTATTTCTGAACCCACACCCTCAATAGAGCCAAGTATAAACCCACCTGGTATTGAAGAGGATGACAATGTTATAGCTCCTAGAAGGAGTAAGAGACAAAGGGTTGTAAAATTCTTTAGTGATGATTTCACTGTGTACCTCATAGATGATACTCCAACGACCATTGCAGAGGCATATGCATCACCATATGCAGAGTATTGGAAGGAAGCTGTCCGTAGTGAGATGGACTCCATCACTACAAATGGTACATGGGAAGTAGTACATAAACTAGTGGGCTGCAAGACAATTGGCTATAAATGGGTATTTAAGAAGAAGCTAAGTCCTGATGGTACTATTAAAAAGTACAAGGCTAGGCTTGTTGCTAAAGGTTTTACACAAAAGGAAGATGAGGATTTCTTTGACACCTACTCACCTGTTGCCAGATTAACTACAATTCGAATGCTATTATCCTTGGTTGCTTCTCATGGTCTTCTTGTCCACCAAATGGATGTGAAGATGGCTTTCCTTAATGGAGAGTTAGAGGAAGAAATTTACATGAATCAGCCCGATGGATTTATAGCACAAGGACAAGAGGGCAAGGTGTGTAGGTTACTCAAATCCTTGTACGGCCTAAATCAAGCACCTAAGCAGTGGCATGAGAAGTTCGAAAAGACTTTGACTTCTGTTGGGTTTGCAGTAAATAAAGCCAACATTTGTGTGTATTACCGTTAAGGTGGGGGCAAAGGAGTAATCCTGTGTTTGTATGTTGATGACATACTAATTTTTGGGACAAGTATCGATGAGATTAATGATGTAAAGTCATTCTTATCCCAAAATTTTGACATGAAAGATTTGGGAGAAGCCGATGTGATCCTCAATATTAAACTTAATAAGGGTGAGAATGGGATTACTCTTTTGCAGTCTCATTATGTGGAGAAGGTTTTGAACCGCTTTGGTTATATAGATTGCAAACCTTCTCCAACACCCTATGATCCTAGCCTAATACTTAGAAAGAATAAAAGGCTAGGAAAGGATCATCTGAGATACTCTCAAATTATTGGCTCATTGATATACCTAGCTAGCGCAACCCGCCCTGATATCTCATTTGCTATAAGCAAGTTGAGTAGATTTTCCTCTAATCTAGGAACTGATCATTGGCGTGGTATTGATCGAGTAATGCGCTATCTAAAAGGCACAATAAGTTATGCAATTCACTATTCAGGGTACCTAGGGGTACTTGAAGGATATAGTGATTCAAATTGAATTACAGAAGCTAATGACCTTAAGGACACTAGTGGATATATATTCACTTTGGGTGGTGGTGCTGTCTCTTGGAGGTCTTGCAAGCAGACAATACTTACAAAGTCAACAATGGAGGCAGAGCTTACGGCTCTAGATACAGCCTCTACTGAGGCTGAATGGTTAAGAGAAATGTTGATGGACTTACCTATGGTTGAGAAACCAATTCCTGCTATTCTCATAAAATGTGATAATCAAACGGTGATCATGAAGGTGAAGAATAGCCAGGACAACGAGAAGAAGTCAAGCAAACATATAAAGCGTAGACTGAGGTCTATCAGGAAATTGAGGAGCTTTGAAGTAATAGCTATGAAATACATCCAGACAACTAAGAATCTGGCAGATCCTTTACAAAGGGACTATCACGCACCGTGATTGACAATGCATCGAAGGAGATGGGATTGAGACCCATGTGAGTTAATCTCAGTAGTAACCCAACCTATGTGATTGGAGATCCCGTGAATTAGGATCTGGGAAGAACAAGCTGTTGATTAACGGGAGAGTACAACCTTTTCCCTTTAACCCACTCCGTTGGAGATGCAGTACTCTCATTTCTATAAGGCAGGTTGACTTTGTCTTAATGTGTTCTGAGGCTTTATAGCGAGATATTGTCCTACAGAGTATCCCTGTAAGAACACACCTATGTGAGCCCAACTATTAGTCGCAGTTTATAAGAATTGGGTATTCTTTAATAAGTTCATGAAGTGAGATAGGAGTATGACTTATACGCTCCACTCGCGGGGTTGGCTATGGCAGCCTAGTATCAGTCAAGACTTCAAGTGAAGCCTACTCGCACCAAACTGCTAATTCAAGGCCTAGTCCATTGTGTTGTTGTGAATGGGTCTATCTTGTCGTTCTTGGTGGATGTTTAACCTTAATTACTCTCCACTGAATAGCTGGTATATTAATAGTACTGTGGTACAGGGAGTATGACTCGCGTGCCCTTGGGATGTGGTGGGGGATTGTTAGATGTTTTGGGCCATGGGCCAAACAATTCCAAATAAATCCCAAAGGTCCACTCACACACACACACACACACATATATATATATATATATATATATATATATATATATATATATATATATATATATATATATATATATATATATATATATATATATATATATATATATATATATATATATATATATATATATATATATATATATATATATATATATATATATATATATATAGAATGATGGGGGACTTTAGTCCCACATTGCTACTTCAAGAGGAGTGAGGCCAACTTAAATAGTTGAGCTATCTCTATCTTGTTGAAGCCATTGGGGAGAGGAAAAGGAAGAACCACACGCGCGCGCTCACTCGCCTTGCCTCGCCGGGCCAGGCCAATGGGCGTGCACGCATGACATGCGCGTGAATGGTCCGGCGATTTCCCGCTCTAATCCTTGTGGGTGCGTGTTGGCATTTCTTAGCATCACTTAAGCTAGGTTGTCATCCCTAGCATGGCGCCAGAAATGTGGTATTAAATAAATGCAATTGCTCCTCTAGAAATAAATATGAAATCTGCAAGCGCATAGATAATACCGATGTAGCATTTTAACCGGGAGTAATCCAGGTATCGTTATTTATATTTTACCACTGGGAAGGGATACTAAGGATAATGGGCTATGAGCAATGAGCATTGAGCATTGAGCATCACTGCAAATACTAATGGAGAGAATAACCTTGTCTTGATTTCTCTTCTCATACAGGGTAAGTGTCACAAGATAAATAATATATATATGAATGAAGATAACTGGTAAGCACATAGCCATATAATGATAAACATCTCAATAGACTACTCTAGATATATAGCACTAGCATGGATTAGGACGAACTATAGGGATAATCCTAAGTTATTCTAACTATAAAGTCAAAGCATACGATGATTAGTGCAATTACACTTGGCAATCATAGCAAGAACAGGTTATATCTACACATAGTGATATTACTAAGGAAGATATAGAACATAGCCATAACTTCCTTGTAATAGTTGTGCTCTGCCTACCCTATACTCGGGAGGTGGACTACAGAGGACTCAACAGGTCTGTCACTCCCGCGATCTACCACACGATCCGAAATATAGGGTACAATCGTAGGTAAAAACGGTATAGGCACCACGCCTACACAATGTTTATCACTTACCCATGATATCAATGAGCAAGCGCTATACGATCCTATACTTGAATATAAATCTGATCGAACTATGCCAAGCATATAATCAAAGTAGACTAAGAATAATATAATTGAGAACATAAGCAAATAGAGCGAAGTTATATCCAATATAATATAATAGACTAAAGTCATATGATGAACTAGATAATATAATATAAGAACAAATACAAAAGTAGGAGAGAATTACCAAAGTATTTTCCGACAGATCCGGAAATCAAGCAATACTTGGCTCCTTCTAGTTCTAATCCTATGTAGCTATGCTAATCTAGAGATCTAATTGAGATGGTGGCTCTAGGGCTTCTCTGAATGAGTTGAATGAATTGGAATTGAGATTGAATTAGGGTTTCTCCTGGGGTCAGGGGCCTTGCTTATATAGCACTGTAGGAAGCACCATAGCCCTTGGATCAAACCGACCTTGATCTACGATTATTATTGATCCTCAAAGGCGGTGGAGGCATAATCTGCGAGGTTGACCGTGATTGGCCACCACAGGGGGGCGGGCGCCCAAGGGAGAGGGGTGGGCGCCCCTGCTGTGGGCCTGTTTCGTCTCCCGTTTGTTTCTAGAGTCTTCTCATATCTTCCACATTCTAGAAAAGTTATATATGGCCTCGTTGTCTCTATGTAAATCTAACATGTGGGTCTCCTTTACTTATTTCCTGATAACCCCCTGCAGAAATAGACATTCACCAAAACTTGTTAAATTCTGTCAATGTAACCCCTATATCTAGATAGTATTTGTATTTAGATCATTTCTCATGCTATGTTGACGGTTAAAAATGATACTTATCTATCATCAATAGTGCGCGGTTTCCTTTTGCCACTCATTATTTTTTGCATGCATAGAGAAAATTGCACTGCCTATTTGGTAAGCAATTATTCTCGTATTATGGTAAGTGCACAAATGGCAGGTCAATTATAGTAATGCTGTGATTGAGCGGCTAATTACTTTCCTTTGTTGCGATGCGTGTATAAATATAGGGCGAGACGTCGTCCTCAGTACTAGAGAGAATCATCTCTTCCTCACCACAGTGCTGCGCTGCCGCCGTCTTGCCCATCCCGTCGCCGACGTGCCATCGGTGCCGGGAGAGCAGGCTCCGAAGCCTACGTCTCCTCGCGTCCCTGCACGGGGTAGGGAGCGTATCAGGTTTTTGGGAAGCGCCATCGCGACTGCTCGCTGGATGTCTTCTTCCCTCTACGCCAGGTGTTCGCCGATCTCCATCGCCGATCTTCTTCTTTCTTTACGTCGACAACCCCACTGTAAGGATGTTTATTCTCTCTTTGTTGTTCGTTCTTGCCTCCTTTCTGTTACTAGCACTAGATGGCGTGACTTTGTCTCAGATCATAGTGCTAGTGTTGAATCACATATCTATGTTTCATGTTGTTGGTCTTTTCCTGATTGTCAGAATTAATTTATGCATCGCTAAATCGCTTTTATTTCCTACAACTGCTTTGCAGCAGAGATGTATCATATCTATTTTTCAATTCAGATGAGTTAGTATCACCTCTTTAAATTATCGTTGTGTCAAGTTTCCATGAAACCTAAGAATAGTCCATACAATTGCCTAGCTTCCATTGGGAAAAAATATCTATTGTGTATATAAATGGTTGGCTACATCAGAGAGGCTACGTTTTGAAACATGGTTCTTTGTTCCTTGCATTTCAAACATGGTTGCCCCATTTGGTGTCCTGGACAGACCAGGTTCATTTAGTTTGTTCATTGCTCGACTCTTGTAACAGTGGAGTTGTACATATGAGCCTATCTGTTCTGGCATATGAAAGCCAGCTTTGATTTCTCAAACATAGCATGCATGAATTCTAGCATCTGAACCCGATTTAGTCAACTTTTGGTGTAGTAGTTTAAATTACCTTTGCTTTGCTGCAAATAATCCTTTGTGGACCTGTAAATTTCTTCTCATGAAAGCAAAGCATTCTCTATATGATCATGTTTTTAGATATGTCCATTTTCTGTTTATGCTGTGATTGTTTCAGTATCATCAATTGCCCTTTTTTTTAATCTAAAATAGAGAAAGTGCAATGCGGATATCAATATATCATCACCGCTTTGAAAGGGAAGGAAAATTTACAGGCTATTAGTCATGTGCCTTCAGATTAATATCCATTGCCTTCAGAAGGCAAAGTTTCCTGTGTACTTGTGTAATTGCTTGCCTTCATGAGCAATTTATATGTTCGAGAATGCACTACTCCTCTGTCCATACGAACATGATTCTAAAAAAAACAGAGTCATCTACCAGCCAGGCTTCCAGAGTCAGCATAACTATTCTGAACTTTTGCTTATTTAATATAGCTGTGAATTAATTTGTTTGTTTTAGACGACTTTAATAGTTTTCATGGTCTTTGGTACATCCTTTTTTAGTCCTATGAGTATTAGACAATTCTCAGACTGATCACATGTACATACGAGTGCACAGGTGTTGGCATAAATTATTATTTCTAATTTAGCAAGATAGGGTATATCATCATTTTGTTTATCGTTTGAGAAAATATGTCATCATTTTGTTTACCTTGCTAGCATGAAAGAATTTAGAGCCACTTTGGTTTTACAGTTTATCGTTTACAATAGTAAGAACGGCCACATTTTTAGAAGATCATTATTTCTATAACTAAAAGGCAATTTTCTTTTTTAAAATTGTCTTCATGTAGTTTTAGATCCCTTTCCTACATGGAGCCTGATGAAAATCACAGTTGTGCATGCCATTGAGGGACTTGACAAACCAGATCAATGAAGGTAAATACTGATGCTGATGTGTATATGTATATGAAAAATTTCGCATCTGATAATTAATGATGTTAAGTCTGTCTTCTAAAAAAAGCAAGCGGTCACGGTGGATCTAATCCGCTTTCACAAGTCTCCGATCCTCGGGAATGTAAAAGCCGAAGGGACAGAGCAAGGGTTGCGGAGCATCGTGCGGCAATGACTGAAGAACAACTGAGTAAAATTAATAGAAAGCGACATGAAGCATATCACAAGAAAAAAAGCCAATTCTAAAAACGATAAACTACCTATAGGTGACATTCTTAGCTTTATTATGTCGCACTACTTGTAATGCCTGTGTATTTAATATTAATAATCTAAAATAGCATGCAACTTGTTTGTAGATGGTAACGTTGCAACCGACATTGAAAACACGGTTGATGCCGAGAATAATGATTGGCTCCATAGTAACCAGTCATATCAACCTGTGCGAATTGGTAAGGAGAACACAATATATATATATATATATATATATATATATATATATATATATATATATATATATATATATATATATATATTACCATACAGCTGGCTACAAAATAACTTATTCTGTAGCCACTTTGAGTTACGATAATTGCTATGCTAATTTACAGGATTATAGTAACTTCTTACTATGTGATTTACTATAACATTATGGTAAATATCCCCATTTGTTATAGTAATTCAACTATCGTAAATATATATTGATATTGTCGTAAATTAATATATAAAATTATCGTAAATGGAGGTGGCTACAGAATAACTTATTCTGTAGCTAGCCATAGAGTATACTCTCCCTATATATATATATATATATATATATATATATATATATATATATATATATATATATATATATATATATATATATATATATATATATATATATATATATATATATATATATATATATATATATATATATATATATATATAGTGTGTGTGGTGTTGTCTAGGATAATGGTGTCACCTCATAATAATGAATAAAATTGCTTATGTGGGTGAATGCTCGGCAATGAGTGTGGATACCAGTAGCATCATTGACTTGAATAAAACACCAAGTACAAAAGACTGTGTGGACACCAATCTGAGTCATGATTGTGGTACCCCTGCTACTTTTGATAAACCCTGTCAACAGTACTTTAGGGAACGGTATATAAATATGACACCAGAAGAGAGGGAGGCTAGACGCGAACAACAAAGAAAGAGTTACAGGGTGCCAGGGCGAAAGGAGGTCAAAGTAGCGGGTAATAAAAGACGAATGGATGTGCAAAATGAGACCCTACACCCGGATTCTATCTCCATGGAGAACCCATTATTTATTCCTGAGCTTGTGTGGCCCACTATAGGTGCATCTGAAGCTCATGGATCTATGGTGAATTCCAGTGATTGGGTTATCCCAGAGTCCAGTATGACACCTCTTTATATTCCTCCACCTCATGAGGAGGCGATGATGAAGGATGCGATGTGTTGCTGACTAGCCATATGACACAAAGATCAAATGTTCCATCTAGACAAAGACATGCGTTGTTAACACATCGTAACACGATGTTCAAGCATCGAATTTGTTCGAACACAAGGGCATCTAATAAAGATGGTGATTGCATGGCTGAAGACCGAGTGGATGCAAAACACACCCTTGCCTCAATCAGCCGTGACCAACAATGGTAAATACTAATGTCTCATTATTCGGGATGAAAACGAAAATGATAATTCCTGATTTTCAGAAATTGTTTTTGAGTTTTTTCTGATTTTCGGGCCTAAATGAAAATCAAAGCAGTAATCGAAAAAATGAAAATGATAATGATACAAATAATCGAAAACGAAAGAGAAAATGATTTTGCCCTCTTCCGATCATTTTCAAATATTACCGTATTTAGCTGATAATTTACCGTCAATAGTTACCGATTCAAAGGCCTTAAATCCTAATTTATTTATAGACTATGTAATGCATATACTTTAGATCTAGTTGGCCCACATCTAAGCATCCCATCTGCACAAGCAAGCACATAAGACAAATATTTTTGTGGAAAGGAACTATACGGTAAGTATTTCATCCGTATAGGAAAAAAAGATAATCAGCCAATCACGTGCTGCACCATCCTAACTCTAGACAGTCACCATGAACACGAACAAAATCAAGGGTTTAGCTTGTTTGAGACCTAAGATGGTGTGAACTATGGTTTTACCTTGTGGTCTTATCAATTGTGGCTTTATTTATTACTATTGTCATGTGAGATAGGTTAGTTTTATGGCTCTTCTCATATTCTACTGTTGATGTTTTTATCATTTTTTAAGATATCATTTTTATAGGTTCCGATCATTATCAATGTATTTTCTGATCGACTACTTTTATTTTTGAAATTACCGGAATATCGGTGTCGTTTACATTTTCGATAATATCGTATCGATTTTGTTTTTGAGAAAAAAATGGAAATGAAAGTGATTTGTCCTCCTATCGATCATTTCTGATCGTTTTCATACCTACTCATTATGCTATTTTGGTGACCTATATACCATATTTTATCTCACCGATCCATGGTCATTCTGTTTTTAAAAATATAGGACCGTACGTTCAAGCTACATCAGCCACACCGATGGCACCACTATTTGATGATTATGAATGCGTGGTTGAAGAACATCTAAATGATAACGCACCCTTGCCTCAATCAGTTCTGACCAACAACGGTAAATATTGATGCTTCATGATCCTATTTAGGGGACCTATATTATATATCATAATTTATATTTATACCTAACTCAACCATGGTCATTACATGATTTTCAGAAAAAGGACAGGACATAGCCTTCAGCCTTCATCAACTGTATCGACGACACCACTATTTGATGACAGTGGCAATTTACACTATTTCCTAACATTCTATAAACTATTTGAATCCTTTGTTTATTTTTTCCATAGTTCTACTAACTCATGTATCTTTGATGACCATAGATGATGATGATGGAGATATATTTGAAGAGGATGAGGGATACCTATTTGTTGGGCAAGGTATTTATGTGAAAGACTAAATAGAAATAAAATCTTCCACTACTTTATCTAAACTATTGCGGCTTAAATGTCATTGCAGATGATGACGATGTCCAAGACAATGACCTTGAGGAAGACACGACTTCTGTCCCTGAAGTACCTGACCGATACGAAAAAAGTGTATAGTAACATGCCTACAGATACCCATATGCTAAAACTTGTCGCAAATTGCAAGCACTACGATGCGAAAAGGTTTAAGCATGAACCACCTAGGTTCTGTTGTCACGGGGCAAAGGTCGAGCTCAATGAACTGAACATACCTTATGAGCTTTATGAGGCTTTGGTCATGTAACAATGCAGATGCTAAGCACTTTCATAACAATATTAGGTTTTTCAATGGCCATTTCTCTTTCACTTCTCTATATTGGCGCCTTAATAGCGCTACTACAAGCATGAAGAATAGCGACATATACACCTTCTATGCACATGGCTAGATCTATCACAATATAAGGTCATTTGGCAGAGAAGATGGTGAGGAGCCAAGACATCTTGAGCTTTACTTCTACGATGATGATCCAATCTTTAAGCACCGCTATCGACGATGTCATGAAGAGAAGTGCCAGAAAGACAAGGAAGTCATTGAGAAGTTTGTTGCCATTCTTCGTGACAACCCATACTCACAACAACTTAGGAGTTTGGGCCAGGTTGACCACCTCGAGGACTATCATGTCACACTAAACCTTGACCAGAGGCTGGACTAGAGAACATACAATGTGCCGTCAGCTTTAGAAGCGGCTACCGTTTGGATCGAGGGAAGCGAACTCCTTGGTCAGTTTCAGAATAGTATTGTCCTGCATGGAAAAGATAGAAGCAGACATGGCATTTGCTCATATCATGGATGTTACGATGCTCTTTCATATCCTCTATTCTTCCCTAAAGGTGAGCTTGGGTGGCACATGGATATTTCAAAGAAAGGGGTTAGTATGGAAGAAGTCATCGAGTATCGTGCCCTATAGAAGGCTCGTAGTGGGTTAGAAGAAGAAACATGTTTGTTATTCTTCTTATTTAAATACTTTGCATACATGTATCCTAGTGATTATTCTACAAACAACTCTAATTGATGGCTATTTTGTAGACTCCCCTGGTAGACTATGCGTGTCTATGTGTGACTACTGTTGCTACAAGTTTTAGATGCATCTAGGATTATTTAACCCATGTTGTACGGCAAGCGTCTGTTCCAGCAGTTTGCAGTTGACACGTACATCAAGATCGAGAGTTCTCGATTAGATTATATATGCAGCCATCAAGATGATATTAGGGCTGACCTCTACCAGGGATTGGTTGATAGCCTACATGCTGGTGAAGGTAGAGCAGAAGCTATTGGAAAGCGAACAATGATGCATTCATCGTTTATTGGAGGCCCACGTGACATGAGGCATCGGTACATGGGCGCCATGGCTCTAGTACGGAGGTTTGGTAAACTAGACATCTTCCTCACTATGACATGTAACTCAAACTGAGATGAGATCAAGCGCGAACTCTATCCTGGACAGACACCACAAGATCATCCAGATCTCGTTGTTCAGTCTTTAGAGCAAAACTACAAGAGCTGAAGGATAGGCTACTAAAAAAGGATATCCTTGGAAATGTCCGGGCACATGTTTATGTTGTGGAGTTCTAGAAGAGGGGTTTGTCACATGCACATTTTTTTGCTAATCATGGATAGGAAGTATAAGATCACATGTCCAGAGCAGTATGATCGCCTCATCTCAGCTGAGCTCCCAAACAAGAAGAAGTATCTAGTCTTGTTCAAGATGGTTACCAAACATATGATGGCCCTTGAGGAGTGCTTAATCATAATTTTATGTGCACAAAGGGCCGTGATTCATGCAAGAACCGTTACCCTAGACCTTTCTGCGATGTCATAGTACAGGACAAGGATTCATATCCAGTTTACATATGGCATGAAGATGGCTGAAAAGAAAAAGTTCGCAGACATGAGCTTGACAATAGATAGGTCGTGCCTTACAACCCGTATCTCCTCTATCTGTTCAACTGCCACATCAATGTTGAGGAATGTGGGAGCATCAAGGCAGTCAAGTATCTATTTAAGTAATCTACAAGGGACATGACCGGGCGTCTATGGCTGTGAGAGAGGCTGACAAGGAGGATACTAAAGGGAATGTTGATGAGATCAAGCAGTACAAAGATGCTAGATGGGTAGCCCTCTAGAAGCCTTATGGAGGATATACGGGTTTGATTTGAGTGATAGGTACCCTATTGTTTTGTCCTTACAACTACATCTTCCAAACATGCACATGGTGTCATTTCACCGGCGCCAGGGGATTCGACAAGTGCTTGATCGTCCAGGTGCTGACAAGTCAATGCTTACAACATACTCCATGAAGAATAGGACAGATGAAATAGCTTGAGGTATATTGTACTTAGACTTTTGCGAGTTCTATACATGGCAAGCATAGGGCAAAGTTTGGCAAAATAAGGTACGTCGTGATACATTACGATAGATTGGAAGAATTGTGTCTGCCAATCCAGCCAAGGGGGAGCGTAACTATCTTAGGGTTCTCCTGAACCACATGGCAGGCACAATCTCCTTTGAGTGTCTAAGGATAGTGGACGACAAACTCCTATCGACCTTCTGTGAAGCTATAGAAAGGAGGGGCCTAATCGAAGAAGACAACACGCTGAACGAGAGTCTCGCTGAGGCAACCGGGTGAATGATGCCTTATGCGTCGTGAAGGCTCTTTGCAATAATATTGGTATTTTGTGAGCCTAGCGATGTGTTTGGACTATGGGAGAAACACAAGGAGGCAATGTCGGAGGACTACAAGTGCAATAATCAATCCACCTTCTTGGTGGAGCAGATGGTCCTCATAGATATTCGAAAATTGCTACAATCAATGCAGAATGATATAAAGATGTACCCACTTCCTGATATCGATGACACATATGGCGCCTCTTGTGATATTCCTAGAGAGATTTTTGAGGAGGCTAGCATTGAGTCTAACGAGGATGATGTGGCTCTATCAGACACCCTTAATGAGGAGTAGTGGGCTGCATACAATGAGATTATGTCCTCTATTGATACTGAGGACGGGGGTCTCTTCTTTGTGGATGGTCCTAGCGGGACTGAAAAGACTTATCTGTATAGAGCACTTCTCGCTACTATACATAGTCAGAAAAAGATTGTTGTGGCAATAGCTACATCTGGTGTCGTAGCCTCAATAATGCATGGTGGTAGAACCGCCCATTCGTGCTTCAAGATTCCCATCACCATTGATAACGGGCCTTTTGCACCTTCACAAAATAGAGTGGTACTGCTAAGCTACTTCGAGCATCATCTCTCATTATTTGGGATGAGGCTAGCATGACAAAGAGGTAGTCTATCGAGGAGCTAGACAATAGTCTCCATGATATAATGAACTGACCAGAGCTGCTGTTCGGAGGGAAGATCGTGGTGTTCAGTGGAGATTTCAGACAGGTTCTTCTCGTTGTTCGAAGAGGGTCAAGGGCTCAGGTGGTCGGTGCCTTGTTGTGTATGTCGTAACTTTGGGATTCCATGCGTCATCTAAAACCGGTGCGCAACATGAGGGCAAAGAGCGACCCGTGGTCTGTAGAATACTTGTTGCATGTCGGTGGAGGATCTGAGGTGGAGGCAACTGTTGTTGATGAAATCCGTCTTCCTCATGATATATGCATACCACACACTAGGGAAGATAGTGACCTCGATACTTTAATTGATTGCATATTCCCCAACTTCAATGCAAATATGTTAAGCAAAGATTATATCACCTCTCGAGCGATTTATCTACGCGAAACGACTGGGTTGATATGATTAATATGAAGATGATAGGTCATTTCTACGAGGATGAGATGGTGTGCCATAGCTTTGACTGTGTGGTGGATGATCCACAACCCTACTACCTTGAGGAATTTCTTAATACTTTGACACCCAATGATCTACCTCCACATGTGTTAAAGCTGAAGATTGGTTGTCCGGTCATATTGCTTAGAAACATTGACCCTACAAATGGACTTTGTAATGGTACTAGGCTTATCATATGGGGGTTCCAAAAGAATATCATAGACGCAGAAATTGTGTTGCGACAGCACGCTAGAAAGCGGGTTTTTCTGCCTCGCATACCCTATTTGGCTTAGCTTCGCGATGACCATTAACAAGAGATAGGGACATACTATCCCTAACGTTGGGGTATACTTGCCAGGACCAGTGTTCTCGCACGGCCAATTATATGTTCTGCTATCAAGAGCTATAGCAAGATCGAACATTAGGATCCTAGCCGTGTCGGCTGCTGAGAAGGACGTGAACAAGGGGAAAGGAAAAGGGAAGGGAAAGAAGAAACCAACAAAGGATATATTCATAAAGAATATCATATATAAAGAGGTTCTAACTCCTTGAAAGAGGTAATGCATCACATGTTGATACATCATTTTTTAGGATAATCAATAGTACTTTAACTTTAAAAATTAACAAACAACAAATATGCAGGATACTTCTAACTACAGCTTGAGTTATCTGCATGCTTCAGCTGCAAGAAGTTAGACACCGCATTTTGAACTTGAAAATCTTTTGGATCATCTTTGATTGGTGACTAGCTGCAGCATGGTGTCCATGCAAAGCACATTCTCCTGGTCGAACTATTGAGAGTATAGATTCTTAATTGTACAATATATTGTAAAACATGTATTGTGAAACATAAACTTGTTATGATTAAGGTGAGTGCAAGCTTATCTTTCGCGTATTGTAGGCATGAAGTGATGCGATAGGTTCTTACATTATGGATAATTGAAGTTGATATTTCACTTTCGCATTCAAATTTAGAGTTATATTTTGAAGATATGTAATATTGATTGGAACATCACGATTGCAGTATCTATTTTAGGTAACAATATAACACACACTCATACATATGTTATCATGGTATTATGTGTTCCCGTTGCAACACATTTACCTAGTAATACAAAGATGAACATGTCTGTGTCGAGCTCTTGCCTCGGTGACCGCCAAAATGCAAAAACCCTGTCATCTAGCATAGTAATTAGAGAAAGAGAATGAAGTCGTCTCTTCCTGAGTCAATGGTGAGGGTCTATGCTCCGATGAGAAGTCGCCGATGGAGCATTGTAGGTGGTGTCTTTAGTCTTCTCCAGTCGACGCCGCATAGATCCAAGTGTGGGCACGGGAGACGTGAATCTTGCGTGCCAAAATCTGTCCTTGTCTCCACTAGCAAGACCCAATTTTCACCGACAACCTTCCTCTTTCTTGTACTCGGCTTCTTAGGCCTTTCTGTTCATATCAATAAAATTGCTAGGTGGGAACTCTCTCTCCCACCGTTGAGTTTTTTTAGAAAAAAGTCTTCACCGACAACCTTGCTCACCCTCCTCGGTCGTCGCTGCTCGTACCACTAGGTAGGGGTTATTTCTTGTAGGTTTCAGGAACGATGGTATTTTGGTGGTTTCTTGACTCCTCCGGGGTACCGTTGCTCACACGTGACGGCATGTGAGCCTCGTAGTATTTTTTTTGTAATTTCTCTTTGAGTCAACAAGCCAGGATAATGTAATGATCTTTCTTGAAAGAAAAATGAAATGATACACTTAGGTTAGGTAAGATTTGATGTATTTTCCTTTTTTTATTTACTGTTTCTTTTATTTGACAAATTTTATAAATTTTCAGTTGTAATGCTACGATAAAAACAACAAACTTTTTCTATACCTCCCTTTTTACAATTATTAGAGAATGAATACACGAAGTTGTGAAACC
Source organism: Saccharum hybrid cultivar R570 (assembly GCA_038087645.1). Taxonomy (NCBI): domain Eukaryota; kingdom Viridiplantae; phylum Streptophyta; class Magnoliopsida; order Poales; family Poaceae; genus Saccharum; species Saccharum hybrid cultivar. The sequence continues at coordinate 2,222,944 of JAQSUU010000190.1, read as the reverse complement.
TTTTTGAAATAGGTCCTTCTTGGGTCCTTCCCTTTATGAATCAGAGGATAAATACGCGAACTCACTATGAAATTATGATGATTTGCAAAGTAATCGATGGTTCTTGCGTTAATGGAAGTTGCAGTTATTCAATTGGGTGCCATTGAATACCGTTTCCTGGCCTCAGCCTAGCGTCGTCGAATACTGCAACTATGTTTTCTGTTGATTTCTATGTTTTCTCATGGGCTAAGACTTTTCGCATGCAGTTTTGTAAGTGCATCAAATCCTATTTGTGGGTTTTGGTAAATAGATGATGATGCATATAAAGAGCTAATGATGTTTCATGAGATTTTCAGTTAAATATCAATGTGAAAAGTGCAATGTGAAACATGTTACCCCTCAATTTTTACTTTAAAGAAAGATGTGGCGTCACGCTTCAATTCGAGAGAAGTTCGGTTTTAATTTCAATTTTGTTTGGACTTCACTTGAGTTATAGGATGCCGGACTATAAAGAAGGATCAAAATTATATTAGCAAGTGTCCTAAGTGCTCAAAAGATGTTTTATAAATTCCCTAGGCACCCCACAAAAATACTTCCTAACTTATTTTGTATCAGCTTTTGCTCCCTCAACCATCTTTGGACAGAGAACCTACGCCAGAAAATTTTTCATGCCCAACCTAATTTCTAGGCTTCAATGGAAATTTTTCAAGCCCTACTTGGAATTTCCAGTTCAGCTCAGATCTAACCGCCCCAAAAGTCATTGCGACTAGCTAAGGGGATTTGGGTGAGGCTGCTCACTTTCTCTCACTCTCCCTTGCTCACTTTTCATCTTCTTCAACCTTGGGTCATGAAAAAAGTTAGAGTTGGGACTTTGGCCGTGTCATTTGAGGGCGGGTCATGGCATGGTCTTTTGGCACGACCCGAAGCACGACACGGCATGAAATATTTTAGGCCGTACTGGTACGACATGAACACGAGGGCCGGGCCATGCCCAGAATCTTGGCACGACGGGCTACATGGCCCTGCCCGCATCTTGGGCCGTGCTTGGGCCAGCACGGCATAAAAATGGCACGTAGACACTTCTACAACTATACAATACAATTTTCTAGCATTTACTATACTACCTCTTATCTAATTCTTGAATAGATTATGAAAATCATTAAATTTTTATTAAAATAGTACACACAAGATATATATATTTCATATCATGAGTGGAAAAAGAAAACTAGCAAAGATATTTTGAGGGCTGTGCTTGGGCCGGCACGACCCGAAGGCGTGCCAGCGTGCCATGGGCCGTGCTTGGGCCGAAGAAAAGATTCACCGTGCCATATCGGCACGACCCGACATGCCTCCTGTGCCTAGAGGGCACGACCTGAAGCGGTACAAAACACGAGAGGGCGTGCCGTGCCGGCATGGCATGGCCCAAGTCCCACCTCTAGAAAAAGCGCTCTCTCTCAAACTCCCACACTCTCTCACTCTTGCTTAGATTCCCATCTTTATGAGTGAGATTGGAGTGAACTCTTCATGGATTTCGACTCTAGGAATAAGATTCATCTATTGAGCACTTGTGGCACCCGCTGGTGATTTGATTTTCGTTCTATTACTCTTGGGTTCTTGGAACCATAGGCGGCTAGGTGTTGTACAGTGAGGCCCTCAATCCGGGCTTGTGAGGGGCATTGGGATGTTTGTATTACACATTTGATTCTAGTGGAAATCCTGGCTTGATCTTTGAGGGGCACGACAGTAAGTAGCGAATAGTCCCCCAAGAATAAGGTGACAAGTTCACCACTAGTTGCTAGGATCACCTTTAGATTGCAATAGAAGTTAACTGCCAACAACTCAAGTGAGGAAGGCAAATCTAGGAGCTTTAACAGGTTTTGACAACTAAACACTTCTAGCTTCTTCAATTGTGGAGGGAGCACTTGCCACCACCATGCTTCAAATGTGTACAACTGATGAGATTTAATGTTTGAAGTGATTTCAAGAGCTAAATCTCTACCGAGAAATCCTGGAGATACAATAGGTTCAGTATCAAAACTTTCACATGGTGAAATAAAATTAAACCATCTAATTAACTTATTCATTGGAAAGAAGCACACGTAAGACCAGAGTTTGAGGCCACTAAAATCTTTCCTCCGTTTGATCCTCTAGCCACATACTATTAAATTTCGATACAAAATCTATGGTCAGTTCAATCTTCAAGTGTAGTTTTGTCCTTTTGCTTTAATGACAAACTTGACTTTCTCTAAAAAGAAGATGCTAATTGAGTTTCTTAATAAGTTCAAATATTGCAATTCTTTGATATCCCTATATTTAGCATCACCAACTTTGAATTCGGTTAGTGTGGAAAGGTTCTTCAACCAACTAAGATTCAAAGGCATACATTTCAATCTTATATATTTGGTAATATAAAGATGTTGAGGCTTGGCAAGATCTCCAAGTTTGCATGGTAAGTATTTCAAATGTTGGCTATTACTCCCTCTATCCCTAAATAAATAGATTTCTAGAGTTATCTTAAGTCAAACTTTTAAACTTTGACCGAATTTCTAGAAAAATAGTTCAGATTTATGGTATCAAATTAGTATCATTAGATTTATTATAGAATATATTTTCATGAGGCACTCATTTTATGTCATAGATGTTGCTAGTCTTTTCTATAAAGTTAGTCAAACTTAAAAAAGTTTTACTGGCACAGATTTTAGGAATTGATTTATTTGGGGACGGAGGGAGTAGCCCAACATGAGAGGTGTGGGTGGAGAGAGAGATCCAAATGAGTGGGAGGCAATAATTCTCTACTCTTACCCTTCCCCTTCTTCCTTTTATAGGGAAAGTGGGAGTGAAGGTTCTCAGTATTTCCCCTGATGAGGCTTGTATTTTACAAAAGAGGCTCTAGGGCTACAAATGAACCATAAACATTATCTTATAAGCCCTCAAGCTTTGTAATTAGGCCATGAAAACACTAATGGGGGTCCTTACCATATAATGCAGCACCAACAGAGCCCCTCGCAAGGATGCCCACGGAAGGGCCAAGCTCCCGGCTAGGTAATCCCATGGATAGCCCCCAAGCCTTCCCCACGCGCAAGTGGGTCTTCAAGATGACCTCTCTCAGACAGTTCCTTGCCATCTTCACTATCGAGCTACCAGCCAAATCACTGTAGGCCTCACTTTATTTGGAACATGATGGCGGCCACACCAAAAACACAGTTGGTGTGGTCTTGCAAGACTACAAGCCCCTCTGAGTACAATAATGGTGCGTGCAAGCACCTAATAGCAAGAGGTATACAAACCTCACTAAATAGTAGGCCTAAACCTAAAGCAAGTGCATAAGCGGTGGTCAACTAGCCTAACCACTTCGCAAAGCACCTACACTAATCACCCTACGTATCAGTAGCGATATGCAAGTAGAGAGCTCTAAAATGGTGTAGTAACACCCTTGGCATGTTTCCTCGCTCCTCCACAATCCTTGGTGAGGCGAGCCACTTCTTTCTTGAGTTACTCATTCTCCATTGCGATCTCTTGTGAACATGTTTCTATAATCACATTCTTAAAAAAAACTTGGTCGCACAGAGGTGAGTCTAATTTAAATAAATCATTGCAAGAAGTAGAGGCATCCTTTTTTATTGTTTCAAAATTTGATTTTTCATTTTAGGTGCCTTGGGGGTATTACCGATAGCTTCAAGTTTAGCAATTTTTTAGTTATCTCATCATTATATTTGCAAAGGGTTTTTATTTTAGCAAGCAAACTTTCATATGCCTCTTATGAGGTAGCTAGCTTTGCTTTTAGATCATTTATGATTTTAATTAGTTGCGTATCGGTAGTGTTGTCACAATTCTTGGTCTTTGATTTTAATTTTGCATCCTTAGTTTTGAGTTCACTTAGTTGAGCTTTTTGCTTAGTCCGAACTTCGTTAAAGAACTGGACGGATTGAGCAAGTTCTTCATAAGAAGGTTTTTAATCATCATCCTTATCACTCTCACTAGAGCTTGAGCTTTCGATGTTACCTCGTGCCATAAGGCACATGTGAGGAGCTTGATGATGAGTGCTTGCGGCCGCGCCTCTTGTGTTGGGCTTCATCTTCACTTGATGAGTCATCCCAAGTCTTGATTGTTGTGAGGGCTTTGGCTTTACATGCCTTCTTCTTGTCCTTGGATGTGGGCTTATTAGTTGGACAATCTTCCACAAAGTGGCTCTTTCTGCCACAACCAAAGAATCATTTCTTTATTTGCTCTCTTCTTTGGTTGGTGATAACCAATCTTCAATTTGAATGGGCACACCCTGGGACATTAAACTTGTGAATATCTTTCACCACCTTCTCAGTTAACTTGATTGTTTCTTCATCAACATTGGAGTAGGTGGTGGAGGCTTGATCATCACTTCTTCCTTCATCCTCATCCTCATCTTCATCTTCACTTGAGGTGCTTGAGCTTGAGCTTGATTCTTGCTTCTTGCCCTTCGTCTTCTTGTGCTCATCACATGTGAGAGCTATGTTATTGCTTGATGAAGCGGCTTCTTCTTAACCCATCTTCCGTGACATCTCAAATGCCACTAACTTGCCAATGACAAGTGTCAGGGTCATTTTGCTCAACCTCCATGGTGTGAACGATGGTGATGATGCTTCCATATTTGTTATGTGGTAGCACCAAGATGATCTTCATCACAATGTCCATATCACCTAGCTTTGTCAATCGTATAGAATTGAGCTCATTGATAATTAGATTCAAACATGAATACATATCTCTAACAAAGCTTATTTTCATTCATTTTGAAAGAGTCATAGTTTTGCTTAGCTAGGCATGTTTTTGCTCATGAACAATATTTGTACCATCATGGAGCTCATGCAATTTTAACCAAATTTCATTTGGGGTGAACACTTGGTTAAATATTTCCGTGCTAAAAAATTCAAACAAACACTTTTTAGCTCTAACATTTAGATGAATTTTTTAATCACTCACCGTGGGTCTTTCAGGATTCTTTAGAGGTATCATCCCATCATGAATGACTCTCCAAACATCCAAATCTACCGCCTCAAAGTAGCAAGCCATTCTAGAACTCCAATAGGAGAAATTAGTGCTGTCAAAGTGCGGAGGCCAAAAGGTATCCATCCTTCGCACTCAAAATAGCGTCAGCTCAACGGAGGTGAAGCCAAAGGTCCAAATTGAGGTAACCGGTTCTGATACCAATTGAAGGGACCGTGACACCTAAGAGGGGGGTTGAATTAGTTAACTTAAAACTACTTCTAACTAAGGCCTCTAATTTTTTCCTAGTCAAAACCTATTCGAGAAATAATCTATCTAGATGTGCAACTAAGGTTTTGCTAGGTGTGTTGCTATCTCTAATGCAAAAGAGTTATGCAACCTAGGTTCCAAACCTATCAACTGCCAATCAACTAAGCTAGAAAGGTAAAGCACACAACCAAGGTACACAATGAAAATGCGGAAGCTTAACTGAGCTAGAGATGCAAACTCTAATCGACGACTATGGTATTTTTATCAATGTATTGAGAAGCGCGCAAGCTTTCCCTAGCTCTCGTTGGAGCCTCTCGCAAGGAAGCACTTGCAAGGGCCAAGCTCTTGGTTGGGTAACTTCGTGGATAGCCCCTGAGCCTTCTCCACGCGCAAGTAGGTCTCCTAGATGGCCTCTCCCAGACCGCTCCACGTCGTCTTCACTGTCACGCTTCCAGCCAAACCACCACTAGCCTTGTTTCATCTGGTACACAGGGGCGGTCACACCACATACACGATTGGTGTGATCTCGCAAGACTACAAGCTCCTCCGAGTAAACAATGGTGTGTGCAGGTACCTAATAACAAGAGGTATGCAAACCTTACTAAACACTAGGCCTAAACCTAGAGCAAGCATATAAACGGTGGTCTAACTAGCCTAAACACTTCGCAAAACACCTACACTAATCACCATGTGTATCACTGAGCACTATACAAGTGGAGAGCTCTAAAATGGTGTAGCAACACCCTTGGTATGTTTACTCACTCCTCCACACTCCGTTGGGCCGGTTCGGGGGGTATTTATAGCTATTCCTCTCAAATATGTCTATTGGGCCAAAGCTGCCCTCGGGTAGGCCCTGGCGATCCAACCGCCATCCTAGGTGGTGCAACACAAGGAACGTCCAATGATTGCGCTCCAACGATCGTCTGCCGCTTGCCGGTCCCACTTGTCATCGCCCATTCCTAACAGTCCAACCGTGAGTCCACATGGTCCGACCGTGAGCTTGTTTTTCAGCACGCGCCAACAAGCGGTCTGCAACCTAGTCCGAACCAAAGAGTCTGCCGGTGTGACCCATCCTCCTGGCGGTCCAACCGCCGGTGGGGGCGGTCCAACCGTGAGGCAGGGCAGAGGCTGCACCCTTCTCCTATTTTCACGCTATCTTCTCTGTTGATCGTCCGGGCTCATTTATCTTCGCGTCTTGGACTCTTAACTTGACTTCTAGGTCTTCTACGAAGCTTCTAATGTCTTCGTTGAGGTGTAGATCATCTTCTCCATTTGTCCATCTCGGTCCAAGTCCTTTTGCATCCTATTGCACTCAAAACTACTTGCAAATAATATTAGCCCAACTTGATTTTATTGTCAAACACCAAAACCCAAACTAAATGGTCCGTAGAGTCTATTTTTTCTTACAAATAGCAAACATCAAGAAGCAAGCCGCGAGCAAATTAAAACGTTGGCTTCTCTTCCCATGTACGAGAAAAATAGTAATAACGTGGACCTAAGATCTAGCTAAGCTAGCTGAAGCTGCTACACTGGAGTACTATTTTTCCATTATAGCTAGGCCTCACAACGGTTGACCATCGGAAACAACTGCCGCCAGCTAATGATCGATCACTCGCTCTGCCGCTCGTTCGAGGTCAATGTCCATCAGTGAAGGCAAACCACCATCTTGATAGTAGCAAGTTGTGCACATCGTCGGTTGGAATGGGCACAGCGAACATGTGTTGAACTTCTATACAGTATGTGGCTTTGAAACATTTATTTATATTTTGGCACCATTAACTTTCCTATGTATTTGTCATATACGGGTTAATTATTGATTGCACTAGTCCTTATCACGTGCCTTTGAATTTATTTGATTTAAGATTTTTGTTAAGCCCAATTAAATCCCACAAAAATAGCTAGCTCATTATCTTGACACAAGCATCATGAAATAAATTGTACGTCTCATTACAACACACACACACACACACACACACACACACACATATATATATATATATATATATATATATATATATATATATATATATATATATATATATATATATATATATATATATATATATATATATATATATATATATATATATATATATATATATATATATATATATATATATATATATATATATATATATATATATATATATATAGACACACACACACTCGATACATATACTGAAGAGCTATGTTTGGTGGAGGAATAGAAGAGCTATATGTTGATCATAAGAAGATTGAAATTCATCTCACATATATGATATACTTCCTTCGTTCCAAATTATAAGACATTTTGACTTTTTCTAGATACATAGTTTTTGTTATGCACTTAAATATACATTATGTGTAGGCACATAGTAGAATCAGTATATCTAAAAAAGTCAAAACGTTTTATAATTGGTAATGGAGTGAGTAATTGTTAATGCATATGACTTACGTACGTGATCGTGGTTGGAATATCTGCAAGACTATAAACATATTCTGATAATGGATTCATTTAATAGTATTTTTTAAACAAGACTTCACGTGTATTTTATTAAGAAGATAGTTGGCCGAAAGAACAGTTTACATAGCGTTTGGGGAGCATAGATGTAAATATATTTTCTTATAAACGTGACCAAATTAGTTAAGTTTAATTTAGGATAAATAAATAAACTAACTTACAATTTGAAATCTTAAGAGCAGAATATTAGCCGTGGCTGTCAGAAGCTCCAAAAACAGGACCAGCCTAACACAAGCCAGTCGTTGACTTTTAGCTGTTCGGTGCACTTATATAATGGGCCCTCATGATCTCTCTGTAGCTCCCACCAAGACCGCACTGACAAGAAAACCAAGCAAAAGCACAGTCGTTGCGTTTGAGATCGAGGATGGGCGAAGGGAGGGCCAAGGCTCAAGCTCTGCTGCTCGTGGCTCTCTTCCTCATGACGAGCTGCTCGGCGGCCGCCTCTCCCTCCAATTGCAGTACGTACTAGTTCCACGTTTGAACTGATTATATTGCCTGCTGCATCTACTAACTACTATAGGAGTACTTACTATAGCTATATATTGCTAGTTTGTTATACGCTACACTTGCATCTTTTACGTTAATAAGTCAGCGAGGTTATATATTCTTGCTCAATTTGCACGCAATTAATACTGCAAATGTTGCTGCTGCTGAATTCTGATACACATGTCATTCCGGGACGTTGATTAACTAGCAAGGAATTGAATCGTAATTCACAACATCGTTCGTTGCAGTTCCGAGGAGGCTGCTAATGGCGTCAGGGTCGTACTACCAGCGACCACCGTGCAACGACGACCCGATCGACCGGCCGACACCGAGCGGCAGCAACGACGGCCACAGGGAAAGCAGCGGGTACAGGATCCCGCAGGGACCGCCGCCTCCAACGGGAGGACGCAAAAGGGCGGCAGGGACCGGCAGCCCCACTCCCCCGGGGAGCATCAACTAGAGCTGATGACACTCATGGAGTGTTTGGTTTAGAAAATTAATTCGTTCTAATAAGCTGATGCATCGTGAGTCCATTCATCAAATTTAGTAAAATACTTTATTTCTCACACTAGTAGGAGTACTAATTACTCTCTATTCCATATTATATGACGTTTTAGCTTTTCTAGATACATTGTTTTTACTATGCATCTTAACATAATGTATACCTAAGTGTATAACAAAAACTATGAATCTAGAAAAGTCAAAAACATCTTATAATTAAGAATTGAGGGAGTATTAGTTTGTAAGGAAAAAAAGGATGACGATGAATCAACTCATTCTATTACCCACAAACTAAACAAAAAAAATAAAGAGAGTACTATGATGACAGACCACTTTATTCTACAAAGCAAACACCCTCTTAAGTCAAGGTTGCTACTTGTTGTTACTTCATTCTCATAAGAAATTTTAATCTTAGCCGGTTCTCTATTTGTGCTGAACTATACACACGTAAGAGCTCTATACTGTAATCATCAATGTTCAGAGAATAAAAAAATAGTTTTCCTACTTTATACCTCTATATGTTTTTCTACTTCATCAAATGTCTTAAACAAAAGAGACAGAAAGAGAAATGTCCTAACTGTTGGCAACGTGCACTACTACACAAATTCTTTCGCACGACGTTTACAAATGGGGCTTCGAGGCGGGCGGCCTAGTTGCCTGCCTCGGTTATTCGAGGCAGGGCAGCCGGGCTAGCAACCGCCTCGGTTAATTATTAACCGAGTCGGGCAACGTAAAAAAACGTCTCGATTAATGGCGGTTGTGGTTGCCCTAATGTAACCGCCTCGGTTAATGAATTAACCGAGGCGGTCACCTTAAAAAACCGCCTCGGTTAATGCCTATTAACCGAGGTGGTTGCCCTAACGCAACTGCCTAAATTAATTGATTAACCGAGGCGGTCGTTTTAAAAAACCCGCCTTGGTTAATAGGCCCGCCTCGGAAAAAAGGCCCGCAACCCAGCTGGCCCATTAACTAAGCGACATATAGATAAGGCGTACTTAGGTTTTCACTCGCACTTCAGCCTTCCCCTCCCGCAGTCGTGCCCCTCCCCACAGTCGCGCCCCTCCCTCCCCGCAGCCCAGCGGTGCGCCCTTCCCTCCCGACGGCGCCCTCCACTCTCTCCCTCCGTCCACTCTCTCTCCCGAGCACGGCGGCGCGCGCACCCTCTCCCTCCCCCACGCAGCGGCGCAGCAGGCCGGCGTGTCCGGCTCCCCTCCTCCCTCCATCTCTCCCTCCCTCCCTCGTCGCATGGCACCGGAGAGGAGGCCAGAGCAAACCCGACGTCCGGCTAGGGGCGTCGCGCCCCTCCTCCTCTCCCTCCACGACTCCACCACGGCGCGGATCCGGCGGGAAGGAGCCCTCCGGCAGCGGATCCGGTGGGGAGGAGCCCGCCGGCGATGGATCCGGCCTCAAAGAAGTGCTCAGGCAGCGGATCCCCGGCGGGGAGGAGCGCTCGGGCAGTGGATCTGGTGGGGAGGAGTTCACTAGCGGTGGATCTGGGGGCGTGGCCTCCGAGCACGGTGACCCATCCCTCTCCTCCGAGCACGGCGACGCCTCCCTCTCCTTCGAGCAGCGGATCCAGCCACCGGAGGCTGCAGGGAAGCGGATCCGGCCACCGGAGGCTGCGGGGGCGTGGATCCTACCACGAACAACGGCGGCGCGTGGTACCGGGCTCGGTGGGTTTTTTTATTTCCTGAAATTATTAAGCGCGGCGGGCTACATAACTCAACCGCCTCCGATAATAGCATTAACCGAGGCAGTTTTTGCAACCGCTTCGGTTAAGGCCACGATTAACCTTGACCTTTAGTCTAAGGCGGTTGCAAAAACCACCTCGGTTAACCCTTTTTGTCCGCCACGGTTAAGATTTGTGTAGTAGTGGTGTTTCGCGACATGTTACCAGCGCAACAAACTCTACTTCGTCACCTTCGAAGCCACCACTGGCATCATTGTTGATGCTTTTTTCACAAACACATGACGTGACCAACATGTGTTTCATTAAGAGGGAAAGAAAGCTGATTACAATGCATCACCACACCACTATGAACGCGTGACATACACGATAGCGAGTGATATTGGAGCCCTTACATAATTAGGAGATCATATAGCACATAGTTCATGACTACAGAACACCGCGTAACGACTACCAGCAGCGAAACGATGACTCGAGGTGCCAGAGCCTACGTGACCCATGCCACCGCCACATGGCGGCTCCGCCTCCTAGGGAAAAGAACCTGCATTGTTTCCTGCTTAGGGCGTCCCCAATGGTTGTGCACCTTGCTAGCGAGGACGAGCATCTAGCCAATCATGAAAAAAGAGAAACAGAAAACCCACCGCGCTAGCGAGGTAGCCGGGGCTAAACTCGCATGATTCTCAAAAAATTTAAGTCTTTGACAAACTTACCACTATCTGATTTCTTACTTTTTTTTTAAATTGTTTTAGCTAGCGTTTTGCAAAGCCTGTTGAGGATGCCCTTAGTTGGGGAGAGCGGTGATGCGCAAGCCTCCTGAAACTCCACGAATGAGCTTCATTAGGCTTTGCCGTCGTCTCAGTGTGTAGCCTGAGCTTCTACATCAAAAGTTTCCTGGCTCGTGGTTCTGGCGCTCTAAATTTGCTCTTGGTGGCCGGGTGACCACTTCTCGGGACAAACTTCTTGTCATCGACCGTCTCAGGAACACGAGTGATCGGCAGCCTTGGGGGGAGATAGGATGAGCGGTTCCTCAATCGGCAGCCTCAGGGAGTCAATGAAGTGTTGCGCTACATTCTGATCTACTCAGGCCTCAACCTATCCCTGTCCTATTCACTTGAACTTATCAGTCTGACTTATCAGTCATAGAACAGTTTTTCTCTCATAACAAATCAACTTCAGCCGGCTTATCAGCCGTATAAATCATAGAAGGCAACGAGAGGAAGGCCCAGAGGCCTCTTCCTCCTAATTGCAGTACGTACTAGTTCCACGTTTCAACTGATTATATTGCCTGCATCTATTGCTAGTTTGTTATACGCTACATTTGCATAGTTCACATTAGGAACCGATCGGACTTCGTTTCCTGGGAATTGATTATTAATATAAGCCAGAGAGGTTATATTCTTTCTCAAATTGCACACAGTACTGCAAATGTTGCTGTTGCTGTTGCTGTTGCTGATACTGTGATACATGTCATTCTGGAACGTTGATTAACTAGGAATCGAAACAAACGTCGTTTAATTGTAGTAACTGCTAGTGGTGTCAAGGTCGTACTACCAGCGAGCGTCTTGCAATGACCAGATCGATCGGCTGACGCCGGGCGGCCACAATGGCACGGAGAAAGCGGCCGGGTCCAGGATCCCGTGCGCCCCCTCCAGGGGGGCACTCCTAGGCGGAATTTTTTATTTTAAAACTTTTTTAAAACTATTTTTAGTTTTAGTACCAAAAGTTTTTTTTATATTTAACACTTTTGGCTGCTCCCCACACGAGGGAGCAGCATTTTAACTTTGTCGCTCCCCACGTAGAGGAGCGGCAATGATGCTGAGGTGGCAGTGGCGAAAAGCGGGCACGGGGCAACCCCGTGCCCCGTGCCCGCTTTTCACCACTGCCACCTCAGCAAGCCTGCCGCTCCCCAGATCAAGGAGCGGCAAGCACAGGGCGTCTTTTATTCTCTTCTCCTTATGAGCTCTGGTCATTCGTCGTTTCGGCGCCGCGCCCCCCTCCCAGCCATCACACAAGTTATTTTCTTGTTTAGTTGTAGTTCAAATATCGGGCGGAAGTTCGTCGAGCAGAGGTAGAGGAAAGGGAGTGAGGAAGGGACCTCCGATTGTGTGGGAGGGTTCTCTGGGTCCTGATTCTTTTGAGGAACCTATAGAACAATTTCCTTTGGAGAGCAAGAGTGACTTCACCCGCGAGAGACCTCTTAGATCATACGACAACCGCACGGAAGATTGGCCAAAATGCCGCCACGGTGAGGATTGCGTCGTGCAGATGTACAACGACTGTGACGGTGGAGGCCGTCGTTTCTTCAGATGCCCGTGAGGATTTGTATTTCCTTTTAACTCTTATTTTTTCAGATTTGCATTTGGTTTGTAGAAGTACTTATTGGTAGATGCGTTTTCAGGATTCAAGCTGCCCTGATAACTGTGGGTTCACTCGATGGATCGATCCTCCTCCTATCTATCCCCATCAACAATACATCACATATCTACAGTGACGCATCTTTGATCTAGAGTATGGCCCTGGAAGTGATAACAGGGACAAGTCGGAGGACGACAGCATCAACGATGCAGAGAAGCCACTATGCAATAATCCATACTGCCAGTGTTCATACCATAAGAAGCACGAGCCTCCTTCTCCGCCGGCACCGCCACCGCCGCCGTCAATGGGGGGTTACTATGGGGAAGGCGCAACTCAGTTCAATATGTGGTACCATTATTAGGCATGCTAGGTTTAGTTTGCAACATGCCATTGTTTAGTTCGTTAATATCAATGTTTGAGTTTGAACTATGTTCATGTTGGAGCAAGTGATAGTGGAACTGTTGAACCTTGCAATAAGTGTGTACCATGTGGCTACTGTTTCCCTCGATCGTGCAAGTGTTTTATTTCCAACATGTCACTTTCCAACATGTCCTAGTATTATAAAAAAAAGTACATGTGGTCGAGGTTACCGATTAAAGCACGGAGCAGCAGGAAACATAGCCCCCAGGCAGGGAGCGGCAGAGTTGTTGCTCCCCTAGCCAGGGAGCGGCAGCCATAAAACACTGTTACACGTCGTCGAACACTCCAGTGAGCTTGAAAAGTAGAATATAAGCACATTACAAGTTCACTGGAACACATAAAACATCACATTACAAGCTCAAATCCATTAGTTCCAAATACATGTGGTTGCAAATTATTTCGACACACTGCTAGGACACATATGTTCAATACTAAGTAGGTTCTTTGACAAATGACTTGGATACATAAATGGTGACATAGAGTGCAACAAAGGGTCTCCAACTTCATCCTGCCATGAAAATGACCAAGTGAACCTGCAATATATATGACATTGGTAAGTAACACATAGATATTTTTTTGATCGTCGAAATGTTATCCTTATATAATTGCTATGCTTACATGCACTCTATGTCCCAGGAGTGTGAGGCTCCCTCGGCCGCCTCCGTCTCTTCGGATTGGTAGGCACCACGTTGGGAGTATAGCCAACGTCCGTGTGATCCCGATGACGGTGCTGTCGTCCTTGGCCCTGCGCATGGCTTGTCCCCTACACATAGGTCGGCCCCTGCTCAGATAAAAGATAAATCGGTGTTAGATTGTGGCATTCTTATATAACATGGGCTAGGCAAATAAGAAAATTTACTTATTTAGTTTTACCTGTTCGTCTCCTTGTGTTCCCAACGGGGCATCAAAGAGCTGCGACATGCCAATCTCCTGGTGCTGGGAAGGGTCCACCGGGGTGTGCTGGTACGTGCTGGGCTGGGACGGGGCGTGCTGGTACGGAGTGTGCTAGTATGGGCTGGGCTGGTACGGGCTGTGCTGGTAGGGCTTTGCTGGAAAGGTACGTGCTGGAAGTTACCCTACTGGAAAGGACCGAGGTGGATAGAGCCCTGTAGTACGGGCCTGGCTAGGAGAAGCCCTGCTGGAAAGGACCCTACTGGAAGAAGCCCTATCGAAAAGGACCGAGGTGGGAAGGGCCCTGCTGCGTAGGGTGCCTGTGCTGGGGTATGCCGAAGCCCGGTGCCTCATCCTCGTCGGACGACTCTGAGTCGTCGTCCTCTACCTCAACTGGGGCCTTGTCGGGGCGGTGTGGTGGTGTACGCGTGCCGGAGGTGGACCCTGTCACGGGATCCGAAGAGCCCGCAGGTGTCCTCAGAGAAGCCGAAGCTGTGCTCTGGGAACGCGGAGGGTTTGCTGGCGGCTCCCCACGGAGTGTCCATGCAACTCAACTTCTGAGCTAGCTTCCTCAAACTCTTGCTCATTTTCTGCAAACACATGTGTGGACTCATATTATTTAGGGCAACCTTTTGACTCGTACAACATTATAGGATATTTTCAACGTGTTGCTTACGTGCACAAATGTCTCAAGCGCGCCTCGCCCTTTGTTCCTGCAATCGTGTAGTTGAAACGCTGCTTCGTCGGACATCATTGACAATTGTCTGGCCTGCATACATAAATGAGGTTTCACCTTAATGTTACAATTTACTAAAACTGGAATACAACCCACCCAAAGTGCACAGACCCAGGATCTTACCACGTATATCTGAAGAGGGGCTCTCTGTGGTTGCGTCTCGCGCATAGTCGCCTCTTCGTATTTGTCGGCGACAATGTAGTCCTCGGAGTTAGCGGGAAGTTCTCCCTCCTTGTACGCTTGCCTCACCTGCACACGGGTCGACCTGTGAAGCCACCGTAGGTACTCGTTGAAGGCGTGTGGGTCGTGTGGCGGGCCATCCTGTAGCGGTTGCTTCTCCCTTCTCTCTCACCTCTCGATGTATTGTGCGTGTACCTCACGCCAGTCCTTCTGCTTCATCCTCAGCCTGCGGTCCACACTGCAACAAGTTCAGACGGTGTTAGTGCACATAAATGCAATGACGTACTTATGCCAAATTAGTTGATACATAAATATGATTTTGCGAACCAACCTGTGTAGCTCCTTGCCCGTGGAGTAAAGAGGTGGTGGCACGCCTGTACGTTTGCCAAACTGCCTGCAAACCCTAATGGGATAATGCATCTCAACCACATGGAAGAAAATAAGCGGGACGTCGGACCGAAACTCGTCGTTCTCTTGCCAACACTTCGGACTCAAGTGGCCCCGCAGATCAGGATCGTCATAGGGTTGCCAATACACCTAGCAAATGGCAATTCAGTAAGTCTTTAACATTGACAAGATAAACTATTAGCATGCAAATCAAAGACCCCAACGTACCTACATGTGTGTTAGCACGTCAATCAAGTCAGTGTACTCCCTATACTTGCGCTCTGCATTCCCTGTGACCTGCTCTGCCCCGCTCCAAACCCACAAGGCTGTAGGCATTGTATCCTGAGGCTCCTAATCCTGCATTATACACAAAAATGAATTAGTCATTTCTTAAATAAAGTTTCATACGCAATGCTAACGTAATTAGTTTCGTAGTAAATTACTTACGGACAAACCGGCCATTTTGGGCCGCCTGACAGGCCATCGGTACCAGATCTAGATCTGTAGCAAGTACGAGCAACCACCAAGCGACGGGTAGCCCGATCCGTGATGGCAAGCAGCGCACAGCTGCCTGTACGTCCACGCTAGGACCGCGCTGCCTCAACTAAATAGGGCGATGTTCTCCCACGGCTGACATAGTATGTCTAGGAAGATCCAGCTGACGAAGTTGCTCGACACGTCGGGAAACAAGAATGTACCAAGGAAGTGCCACAGCCACACCCGAGCGTATATCTCCATGGTACCCAGCCCAGCATGTGTGTCCAGGTTATCGAAGCGCCCTATGAGCCACTGTGACGTGACACTGGAAGTTTTCTGAAATTTGCAAAGACAATTAGAGGCCATCGATTTTAAACAAAGGCTGCAATGAAAGCAACGAGAAGCAATCAATTAAGTAGCTTACTTATGCTTCTTAGTTTCCTCGTTGTCATCTGGGTAGTGGCCACAGAACTCGTACACCTTCTGCCTCCAACCGTCGTTGTCCACTACGTCAGTCACACAACTACCACCAATGCGAAGGCAAAGTATTGCCTTCACATCCTCCAGGGTCATGGTCATCTCGCCGCAAGGAAGGTGGAAAGTGTGGGTCTCCGGCCTCCACCTGTGTTAGGGAAAAAAAGGTTATATACTTCAAATATCATTCTACAACACCTGTGTTAGGAGAAAAATAAGTTACCTGTCCATAGCTGCACTAAGAAGTGCGGGGTTTAGGGGCGGAAGACCTTCTCGGACCACGCAGACAAGCTTGAGGAAACCAGCACGCCGTATGTACGGCACATAACGCTCGTCCCACCTGAGCTGCCGGGTGTGTGTGCACGGCTTTAGAAGGGGCAACTACTCATCCATAGGCCCGTGCTCCATGTGAGCCGCCATGTGGTCCTTATCGTAGTCGTAGTCAAGGAGGGGTACAACGGGTGCCACCTCGGAGGATGAGCTTCCTCCATCCTGTTTCAGATTAAAAAAAAGAGTTAGTGCAAATAATATTAATAACTAAACATTGCAACATACATTTAGACAACAGGAATAACAACATATGTTAGAACAAACATAACGGTACAAATAAGAATAGGTATACTAGGTTATCTTAACAAACTAATATGGATAGACCTATTGTCCAGGTCTTCTATGTCTGCTAGCCTTGTGACCTGGTTGCTTGCAAACCGAGCATAAATTCCTGCCACGTGTCTCGTTGAAGTCTCCCCCTCCATACATGTCATCGCCGTACCCTTTCATAGCATCCATATCCCCCTTGAGACGCTTCTTCTTCCTTCTGCCCTTGCCCAACTTCTGCAGGGCCGGATTGGGCACGTAGTCAGGACCATGATATGAGGGCCACTATGACGGGTCGAGGTAAGGCTCGAAGCTCTTCTCCCATACTCGAACGGTGTTCGAACGGAGGTACAAAGGAGACATATATGGCAAAGTCAAGTAGTCATATCCGCACATCCTGCAGGTCATGATCATGTGAGAGCAAGGGGCATGCATGATCTAAGGGACGTTGCAACTGCACTCAACTTTGTCTAAATCGACACGGTAGTTCCTCCCACCGTAACGCTCCCCGCCCATGCTTGTGCCACCCAACCTCGGTACACTGTAGATATTCCTGTGAGGTCTGTATGGCTTGCCAATCTGCTGCTTGATCAATTCCTCTCCCTCCTTAATAAAATGAGCAGCTGCCTTTCCCCACACCCTAGCCTCCCTTATATTCCTCTACGCGAGCTCCCACCGGCGGCCTACAGAACTAGAAAGCATGCTCCGTCTGAGCAAATGACCAGAAAACACGGTGTAGCACATGCCTCACCGAGTTCTACAAAGATATCCCACCGGTGTCCATAAACCATTTTATGCCATGGTTGTAGTAATTCATTGCAGATAGTATTCGGGGAACCCGGTTGTACGCCTCCTCCCAACTACCCCATCGGATCGCCAGTGCAATTTGCTTTGCACGCCAAGTCTTGCCATACTTCACATGATACTTTACAAGCTCATATATGGACTGCTGTAAATAAGACACCGAGACGTCATTGTCCTTGTCAACGAGCCCCAATATACGATGGGCAAGGTAACATGCAGTGAGCTACGGATAATATTCCTTCCCCTTGTTATCCAAGCATAAATGGGGTTGGACCAATTTACTTATCCTCCATTTGTCATCGCTCGCTTTCTTCCTTGAAGTAAGCCTCCGCTGTCATGGAAAACCTGCTTTGCAGGTAATGTGGTACCTCAAGTTCTTGTCAGAATAAGTCACCAAGTATGTCCTATGGTGGTACACAGCATAATCCTGAAGAAAGAGCTTCATCTCTGACATTGTATTGAATATCATGCCCTTCTGAAGGATTACATGCTCATGGTTATACAGTGATTCTGCACACATCTGCAGACCTGTGTCACAAACTGCCATATGTACCATGCTGACATCCCTATAGTTCGAACCACCACTTAAAAGTACACCGCCCTGGCTCAGTTGCATGAGTTCTGCCTCTGTGTAAGGGGGCGGTGCAACATAATGTTGTGCTTCGCTAATCCTACCCCACGAATCAAAATACGGCACACCACCCTCTGGCAAATCATGGACCAACCTGCCCTGAGTCAGCATGGCATGAAGCACCGAAAGTGGAACATCAGACGTTGTAGCATGAATCGGCGTCACATGGGCAGCTCTATCATCATCGTCGTCGTTATCATCGTCGTCGTCGTCATGATCGAACCAGTTCTCTTCCGCCTACTTGTGCTCTTCACGTTTGAACTCCCTCACATCGAAGTCGTTGCTTATACAACCGACTGGATGTGAATGCAACTGCTCCTGCGTCAACTGACCATCCATATACAACTGACTGGATGTGAATGGAATTGCTTCTTCGTCACCTCCAACATCGTCATGATGATCATCCTCCAACCTGTACCCATTCTCCACAACCACCTCAGCAATGGATGAGTTCGAGCCTGCGAGGACCCTAGTGTAGCGGAACCAATGAGCAGGGTCGCGCAAAGACATCAGGACATATTTTGCCCGAGTCTTCCCACTGTCAAATTTCCCCTTGATTGTGAAATCACCGCCAAACTTTGCGTTCAAACGCACACAAAGGTCATTGAAGCTCGGCGGTTCATCAAACCATTCCAACACCTCTTCCATATCCTCAAACTCGCCATCTTCCTTCCTAACAATTCCTCCGAAATAAACTCGGACACAACAATCCATCTGAAAACCATTCAAGCAAACTTCATCAAATCGTCCAAGCAAACTAACTATACTAAGTTTATTAACTATACTATACTAACTAAACTAACTAAAGTAACTATTTATACCACCTATACTAACTTCACTAATCTAAACTAAACATACTAACTATTCTAACTATTAATAATACCTATACTAACTATACTAACTTTACTAATCATACTAACTAAAATAACTATTTATAATATCTATACTAACTATGCTAACTTTACTAATGATACCAACTAAACAATTAAACTAACTATTTATACTAACAATACTAGCTAAACAAACTAATCTAACTAACAATCAAAATACATCAAAAATTCAAAAAAAGGAAAACAGGATTACCTTAGCTCGGACGCGGGGAGCTGCTACCGGGGACGAAGTGCGCGGGGGGAGGGGGCTCGCGGCACCACGCCGCGCGGCCGTGGGGGCGCTGCTCACGGGGCAACGCGCGGCCCGGGGGGCGCTACGCCGCGGCTGCTCGGGGGGGCACCGGGGAGGGGGCGCTGGGGGGCGCGCGCTGGGAGGGGCGCTGCGCCGCCGCGCTGCTCTGGCGACCTTCCGTGGGGGAGGGGTGCGGGCGCAGGGGTCCAGCAGCAGCTCGTGACACATAAACCCGACACAAAACGTTTCCTCTGCCCCCTGCTGCCGCTCCTTGATCTGGGGAGCGGCAAGGAGCGGCAGCGGGGGGGGGCGCATGTGTCACGAGCTGCTGAGCGGCAGCGGGTGGGAGAAGCAACCGTTTTGCCGCTCCCTGATCTGGGGAGCAGCAGCCCCGTCTCCGCGTGCGGTGAGTGCCACGTCAGCATTATTGCCGCTCCTCCACGTGGGGAGCAGCAAAGTCAAACTCAAAATAACTTAAAGACTTTACTTTGGAACAGAGTACTCTGTGCACAGTACTACGGCTGTAATAATGATGTTTTAATGGTAACCACAATGTTCAACTCGGGTAAATGACGGTTACTTTCCCATTCCAGATACGTTATTAGTGACAAGTCAAAAGTGACAGGTGATGACCTATCAGTCTATCACTATGGGTGTAAACGGTATGGTACGGGTATTTTCTGATTTTAGATAGATCGAAGAGGGTTAGATGGTGATTCGGATATTTTTTCTTAGTTACAAAACATGTCCCCGTCCCCCTATCACTAAACACTTATGACCAAGATGACAGAAGTGATGGGTTATGTCTTCCGTACCATCACTTATTAGTTATTACTTGTTATTAGTGATATGTTCTTTTTTAATTACAAATCCCTTAATGATCTAACTCGTCTATATGTTTAACACGTTTCTTCGTATTGAATGTGTAAAAAACGAGAATAAAGAACGAATGATACAATGAACCTTCGCCTTCTTGGAGTCAGTCGCGTCCGTTCAAGAGTGGTGCTTGCAAATAGAAGTGACCGAATCCGGTGATGTCCGTGTTTCCTACAACGTCTGATTAATTGGATGATTAGGATTAAGCCTAGACACTAATCCATGTTTAGCGTTAACCGGTGGGATTTGATCACCAACATCTAATTGGTTAAGTCCCTTGTGCCATGGAAATAGTATCACTGGACGATCTGTCGGGGTTTAATCCTATCGTCTAGTGTATAATCTGGCGCTGTTTTTAGCCTATTTTAAGCTCGATCTTGGCCGATCAAACTTCTTTAAGATCATTGACTAAATCATCCCTGTCCACTTATTATCATCAACTCGACTGAAAGTTATCCACTCGAGGTATCGCTAGGTCGCTAGACGCGCGCAAATCCATTTTAATGGTCGTTCACCGGGACGTTGTTGAGCGAACGATCCCGCATGCATGCCGGCCGCCCACCCTCCTCCCCTGCTCTCTTTCCCTGCTGCTAACATCACTCTAAAAAACAAAATATATATTTCAAATTGCTATAACTTCCAAACCGTGTTTTCATTTTTAATTCCGTCTATACTGATGTGTTTTACGTGACGAGACGAACAAAACTAGATCTCTCTTGTATATGTTTTGAAGAATTTTTTTCTAGTAACAATTTATGTATATTAACTTATAACATATATCTTATAACTATGCACGCAAGTTGTATTGAATAACTTAAGTACATAAGTTGTATAGAATAACTTATGTACATAAGTTATGTTTAATAGCTTTTGTACATAAGTTGTATTCCATAACTTTTGTGTTTCCGTATTTTAGCATAAGTTATAAGTTAATTTGTTCCTTTGTGTTTAATAACTTTTGTGTTTCCAAGTTTTGGCATAAGTTATAAGTTAATATTTTCTTTGTGCTTAATAACTTTTGTACAAAAGTTGGGTTTGATAACTTTTGTGTTTCAAAACTTTGGGATAAGTTATATAATATAAGTTATATGTTATAAGTTAATATACATAAATTGATATAAAAAATTCTTCAAAACATATGTAAGTGGAGTCTAGTTTTGTTTGCCTCGTCGTGTAGAACACACCCGTGCAAGCGGAATAAAAAATGGATACACCGCTAGAAAGTTATAGCATTTTAAAATAAATGTCATCTTTTTTTGGATGACATCAGCGTTGATGTCATAGCCTGGGAGTGTGCGCTGCTACTATCCAAACGAGGTAACACGTGGTATTTTTTTCTTTTTCAGAAAAGGAAATCAATGATGTCGGAAAATTATTCACCGATTCCGCTTCACGTGAGTGTTCGCTCGTTAGTGCGGCCATCCCTCGCATCGTCTCATCCAGGAGGCGACGTGGGGGCGACCGGCCCCTATCCGAAACCAGCCCCACCCTCGGCTGCTCCCCGGCCGTCGCCACCGCTCCTCGGCGATGACGGCCGCCATGGCGCTCCAAAAGGTGGCTGCCGTCCGCAACCATTTTCTCCTCCCCTCGCTCCTCTCTCTCCACCCCTCAAGCTTCGACCTGGTCGTCTTTCCCACCGTCAGTGTGGTCGTTGCAGCCACCAAAGGCTAGATCCGGTCGTGCCTCAACTCGATTTACTCTCGCCAACGCTGGATCTAACCTCCCACACCTCCCTGCTGCCATGGTGGAATTAGAAATGCCGGTCTTCAGTCAGCCTGCGTCGGCGGTGGCCAGTCCGGGGTGGCGGCTGGCTCGCGCGCGACCCCAGCCTCTATGCTCGGCCATGGTAGGGGCGGCGGGGTTGGCAGGGTCGCTCACAGACCCTATGGAGGCCGGGGTTGGCCAAGTGCTCGGTGGGGCCGCACTGTCCGTGTGGCTAGCCAGAGCTGAAAGGACCTAATGGGTAGAGGGGGTAATAGCCTATAAAAATTCTACAACAACACTAAGCAGAGTGGTTAGATAAATATGAGGCGAAGCAATTCTTACGCTAGCCTACTAAAAATACAAGCCACCTACCACAATTCTAGTTGCTATAGTCTCAAAGCACACAAAGGCTAGGTCACTATCACTAAGTTAGTGAGCTCTCAAAGACTAACTAAAGAGCCTCACTGACCACTAGACAAGACACAAGTTAGCTCTCAAAATTAATTACACTAAAGAGCTTAGCTACACTAGGAATGTAAGTGTAAGGGTGACGTAGTAAAGATATAATGACGTGGGAAGCGACAATCAATCAATCACAATGAATACCAATGAATTCCTTGGAGACAATGATGACACAAGATTTTTCACCGAGGTTCACTTGCTTGCCGGCAAGCTAATTCCTATTGTGACGATTCACTCACTTAGAGGTTCACGCGCTAACAGGCATCATGTCTAACCCGCAATCGAGTGCCGCACAACCAACACAAGATGAGGATCACACAAGCCACAAGAAATCCACTAGAGTACCTTTTAACTCTCCGCCGGGAAAAGGTTAAGAACCCCTCACAATCACCACGATCGGAGCCGAAGACAAGCACCTTCCTGAAAGCCCTAGTTTGGTTTTGGTTAATTGATGAAACCTTAGTACTAACATCTATGCTAAATGTGTGAATTAGATGAGGTTGGTACAATCCAAGTGTGGAGCAAGATTCAAGTCCATGGTGAGGAAGGTGGACTTGAAATGATGATCAAGTGCTTAACTTGGAAAAGAAGAAAGAGAAAAACAAAACCCGATAAAAATCAAGGCAAAGGTATTGCATAGGATTTTGGTTTTGGTGATCAAGACATCATAAAGGGTGTGATCACATTTATGATCGATAGTCGTACTACAAAGAGGGGAAATCTTTGGCTAAACGGTTTATCGAGTGCCACTAGGTGACATCGTTCATGCATTGCATTTAGGAACCTAGTGTGCTAACTTGTGACCCTTGTAAAATGCTTGAAAAATACTAACACACTTGCACATGGTGGTGTACACTTGGTGATGTTGGCACATTTACGAAGGAGAAGAAGTTGAAGAAGTTTTGGAGAAACTTGAGTTAAAAAAAAGAAGGGATGGCTCTTGGATTGTAAAACTGTATTTATCCATTATGCTTTGGATCAAGTATTCATGTGAGTTATGTAGCCCTCTGAATAAGCTTTCCAAAATATCCAAGATCATCGAATTTAGAGTTCGGAGCTAAGAGTTACGGCCGTTCGAGTGAATAAGCGTCTGTGACTGGACTCTGCGACCGGACACTACTGTAGCGAGTCCGGTCACAGAGTTTAGTCAGTGCCGCTCAGAGGGCTGATCTATGGTTACGACCGGACTCTGGCTCCGGGGCGTGACCAGACGTGCATGTGTCACCGTTTGGGGCCTGGAAAAGCTGAGGGAGAGCGACCTGACGCTAGGAGAGTCCGTTCAGCAGTGACCAGACACGTCCGGTCAATAAAAATCGTCTCTGGAACCTCTCTGTTAGCGATCGGACGCTACTGTAGCGAGCCTAGTCGTACTATAGCGAGTCTAGTCAATACGAAAATTAGCACTGCGAGGGGGCCAACGACTCTATTTTCTTGGGACGTCTATATAAGCTCGTTAGCCGGCCTTTGCTCACTCTCTTGGTCATTCTTGTGATAGCATCCTTTGAGCTGAGCAAACTCTCTCCCACTCATTTCTCTTGCTTGATTGCGAATTCAAAGTGAGATTGAGTGATTCCAAGTGTATTTACTTGAGTGATTACATCTAGTGGCACTTGGGGATCGTTGTGGCTACGGATTTCTTGTTTCTCTTGGGGGTTGCCGCCATCTAGATGGCTTGGAGCAGCGGAGGAGTTATGGCAAGAGTTAGTGATTGTTCTTGGCTACCTCCTGGTGATTGTAAGGGGTTCTTGTGCCTTCCACAACGGAGCGCCAAAGACAACTCTAGTGGATTGCTCATGTCATTGAGCTACCTCACTTGTGGGTAGGTTCTTGTGGTGTCCAAGTGTGTGGACGAGGTTTGTGCAACACCTCTTAGCCGCCGAACCACCAAGTGTTAGTCGACACAACATGGACTAGTGTGCCGGCAAGCACGTGAACCTCAGAAAAAAAACCTTGTGTTCATCTTGTGTATAATTAGATTTCTCCCAATGATTTATCTTCATATCTTGTGATTGGTTCATCCTCTACGCGGCAGTATAATCACCTTGTCTCCTCATTTATATTCTTGCAAAGTAATTGGCAAGCTCTTTAGAGTAACTAGTCTTCAGAGCTTGTAAGGACTTGTTAGTGTGACTCATTTAGCTAGCTCATTGTGAGTACACTAACTTAGAAAGTAGCAACATAGCAATTGTGTGACTAGTGATCATAGTGACTAGAATTGCTTGATTAGGTGGCTTGCAATCCTTGTTGAGCTAGAGCAAAATTACATTTCGCCATTTGTTGTATTGACCCATTTGTTCTAGTGAGTTTGTAGATTTTTAAATAGGCTATTCAACCCCCTCTAGCCATATTTGAACCTTTTACTTCCTCCGCTCGATGATCCTCACTGCACCAAGCCATCTAGGTGGCGGCAACCACCAAGAGTAACAAGCGAAATCCGCAACGAAACACAATCACCAAGCGCCTCTAGATGCAATCACTCAAAGCAATGCACTTGGATGCTCTCAATTCTCACCAAATGATGAATCAATCAAGTAGAATGAGTGAGAGAGAGATGGCTATGCTCACTAGGATGTATTCTCAACAGAAATGGACAAGAGAATGAGCAAGAGCCGGCCACACGACTTAAATGGGGAGCCCCTTCGAAAAGAGCCATTGGCCCCCTGCTGCCTGCCTCCACGAGGCGACCGGATACGCCGGTCAGATCGACCAGAAGCGCGCCACCCTACGTCCGATCGTAGGGAACCGTCCACGTGTCCTCACCTTTCAACCATCGCCGCTGATCTACAACGGCTAGTCAGCCACGCGCGCAAAACTTAAGTGATGATCGGACGCACCGGTCAGAAGACCGGACGCGCCGATACCATGCCAGCCCATGTGCGTCGTCGCCCTCGAGATGCTGACTAGATGCGCTGCTCACTTTACCTGACGCTGCACCACCTTGCATCCGAACGGATCCAGTAAGGGTCTAGAGACGAAAATTGACGACCGGATGTGTCCGCTCGTGCCTGACCGGACGCACCCCGGCGTATGATCCTCTCTGGCCCAACTCTAGCATGCCAAGCTCGCTCATGTCAGCGTACATCATGCGTGACCGAACGCAGGCCCTGCACGTCTAGTCACATTCACTGTTCAACGTTCGGTCTCACGCCGAGATCGAGTCCTTCACGCTATAAATGACCGGACGCACCTCTCCGAGTCCGGTCGCTCCGAAACCAGAGTCCGATCAGTGAAAAACAGTGTCTCCTCTTCTCCAACTTCACCATCCTTGATCAAATATGCTAACCACCAAATGTTTCACCTATTGCACGTGTGTTAGCATGTTTTCACAAACATTTTCAAGGGTGTTAGCCCTTGGTAGAATCTAAATGCATATGCAATGAGTTAGAACATCTAGTGGCACTTTGATAACCACATTTCGATATGAGTTTCACCCCTCTTAATAATACGGCTATCTATCCTAAATGTGATCACACCCACTAGGTGTCTTGATCACGAAAATAAAATGGCCCTATCAAATTCACCTTTGCCTTAAGCCCATTTTATTTTTCTCTTTCTTTTTTTCCAAGTCCGAGCACTTGATCATCACCATGCCATCACCACCAACATCATGATCTTCACCAAATGCTCCACCAATTAAAATGTGCCACCTATCTCATCATCACTAGAGCAATAGGTTAGCACTTAGGGTTTCATCAATTCACCAAAACCAAACTAGAGCCTTCAATCTCCCCCTTTTTGGTAATTGATGACAACCCTTTCACAAAGATATGAATTAAAATTTAATTGAATCCATGTTGCTTGCCCAAGCATATTTACCATGTGTAAAAGGATATGGACAAGTTTCATAAACCCGAATTGGTAGCATTAGCTCCCCCTACATATGTGCTAAGAGTTTGGATTGAAGCTTGCACATAGCATGGATTGAAAATGTGGGAGGGCAATGTCTACCAAATGATGTTAAGGTATAAGAGATGGACCTTTGAAGCGTGATACCAATCGGAATGCACCAAATATACCATCCTTAGCACCATTGCTAGTTAGATACCAGTTAGAATATCTTGCAAAACACAAACACTAGATACCTCGTGAGATCACATTATATGCAAGGCTCTAGTACCACTTGAAAAGCACAAACCAAAGCATATCTAACTATCCTATGCATGCTAGTTTCTCATTTCATCATTCAAACCTATAACTAGCATACACCACATAAGCATGAAATTTTAATTTAAAACTTATGCCATGCAAACAAATATATGAAATGCACATTCAAATGCAATATACAAGTTTATGAGCTTGCTCCCCTACTTGGGTGCGCAAATTTTAATTGATCCCCTTACTTTCATATTTCTCCCCTTATGTCATTTTTTCACTATCTTTGTGCATTACTTCTCCCCCTTTATCATCAATGACCATAAAGGTTTGATTTTAGATTAGTTAAGATTATCAATGTTAATTAATGGGGTGAGGATCATTTTTCCAAATTCGGTCCAATCTATAACACTTGCCAAAGATATTTAACTCGGTTTGATCTAAGGACAAGCTTCTTCACACCTCATTTCACTACTACAACACCAGGATACAGTAACACCAACATGTGTTACTATAGGCTAGAAAAAGTGTTACTAGCCCTATTAGTAACACATTTTTTATATGTTCCAATTGGCCATGTTACTGTAGACTGATCTATAGTAACACATATTATTTATCTACTGGAACATTTCTCTAGTGTTACTGTAATTATCTGATGTAACACTTTTTTTAGCTCTAGTAACACATCCATATTATGGTAGAGTATATAGTTTGTAACACATTTTTTAGCTCTAATAACACTTCGTCTAGTGTTACAATTGATAGAACCAATTGCCACGCAGTTCATTCCATTGCTATATGATCTCTTGCCACGAAAATAATTTTGTGGCCATAGCTGCAATCGCCACGCAAAAAAAATGTATTACAATTGGTTCTATTGCTATGGATACTGTGCTGTGGCAAGAATTATTATCGCAACAAAATATTGCTGGTTACAACAAATCTTATAGCATCACTCAATGTATGTGGAAATAAGATATCGCAACACAAGAGCATCGTAGCAAAAAGGTTACGACAACGAATTATAACCGTTGCATTTGGATTTATCACAACAAGAAGACAGTTTGGCAACACCTATTGCATTGGATATCTGGTTAATAAACCATTATTGCAAAAGAATTATACCAAAATAGAAATTCATAATCACATATATCAAATTAAACCATTATCCTGTATAATAGTGTTTGGAATCATAATGTAAAGTTACTAACTAATACTACAAGACTTTCATTTGTATCTCCAAACTAGAACTATGAACTTCCATTTAATCTATCTTATATAGACTTGGAAATTGCTTGTTTGCCGTGTCATAGAATTGCTTAACTTTGACCATGCCATGGCTCTGAGGCTCCACTCAAATTGTATCTTCCTGCATAAGAAAAAATACACATTGACATGTGCATCAGCAAATTTCAGCAGTATGTTACAAAGCTGCAGCCAAAACTAAGTCTGTAGGCTATAACAATAATTGAGCAACTCTCATCAGATTGGTGCACTTAGCATTAGAAAATTAGCGGCAGCTACAATCCTACATCATAGAAAAATGGAAGGTCATTACCAATGGTTGCTTTAACAGGGAACAAATTAAAATCGTTAAACAGAAAAGAAAAAGAGAACAGAAAAGAAATTAAACAATTAAGTAGTACCTTAAATGGAAGAAAAGCAATCCAGGATGTGTCATTAGCCCTTTTTGAACCTGTACAAGAAAGCATAATTGCTTGAAGCGAACTAACACATGAAGATGTCACATGTTAAATATATCCAAATTGTATGTTAGAAAAACACCACAAACTTGAAAGGGAGTATAGCTCCTGTGAGTTTCGCCACCAGAGTGAATCATGCACAATCCCAATTTGTTGTTTCAAATCTACCATATTTACTTCAGCATTTCAACAAAGACCAAACTGCAAGAAACATATCGGATGCATGAATGAAGTATTGTTTAATAAGTGAGCTATTCATAGTAAGGAAATGACAATTTCACTTTGAAGTAATTCACTTTATTTAATCAGTAGCTGATCTATTCTTCAACACCATGGGCATTTGGGAACTTGGGTTGCCACATTTACATTTTAGAGAAGCAAAATACATGGATGTCTAGGTGCAAAGCACAGATCAAACCAACAAATCAAATTAGGAGGAATATGTGTGATACCTGAAGCACCTTGGCCTAGTAGAGCAAGTTCTTGCTAAGGCGCTAAAAAAAGGGTGCCTTGGCCTTGCAAGCTTGTATGCAGGGATAGGGCTGGCTTGATGTCCAGATTGACGAGGGTGGAGAACGTTGCTAGCTTGTATGCAGCACACCGAGGTAAGCACTTATACTGCCTGACTAGATGAACATCATCCATTCATGCGGTGTCCACGTGTTACTCGTTTCCATTATAAGGACCACACATGACAGGTATAAAAATTTTATTCTTATGCTCAGACTGATGTAGCTATCAACTGGAGATAGATCAATGGCCACTAATAGAACAAGTCACAGAAGTATAATGCCAGGAAAAATTTGGGAGCTCAAAATCAACATTTCGTACCAATAAAAAGAGTTAGGTGTGCTTCATGAACATAATGAATTTGATTGTTAAAAGGAATATAAGAGACTTGTGACTAGGGATGTACTTCACATCTAGATATGTGGATAAGTTTAATGCAGGAACAAACTAAAATAAGGAATGAAGACTTTGCTTGTAACAGACAATGCAAGAGGATGTGAAATTTGGAACTCAATTTAGATTAAAAGTTTTAACATATATACACAAACAAATCAGCTATACCAATGACGGAGCCAGAAAAAAATTTAGATGGGGCGAGTTTTAACACCAAGATGAACGGAAAAAAGAGAGAGCTTATGGTCCAAATCGCACCATATCCACATACTATGATTGCACAAATTATAGAGAAAAAACTAGAATCACACAAATTATGGTGAAAGGGTGGATGACCAATAACACAAGATGTTACCTCAACTTTGCAGAATAAATTAATAGTTCACTACTTCGCTACCTCACGCTGCCTCCTCCTCTCCTCCTCCCTGCATCGCTACTTCGCTAGCTGCTTACCTCTTGCTCCTTGGTGGCTGGTGGGCCTCTCCTGGCTGTAGGCAGATGGCTGGACGGGCAGTGGGACGCGCTGAAGCCTGGCGACAACCGGCGAGTGGGCGGGCGGGCTGGCAATGACTGGTGAGCGGAGTGACGCCATGGCAGCGGGCGGCGGCTGCTGGCTCGTGTTCGCATCAATGTGGACGTAGGACGGGAAGCAGCTGACGGATGGCCGGATGCCTGTGTTGGTGGATTGGGAATTTGGGGAACCAAATTGGGCCCTTGCTGGGCTATTCTAAAGTGAAAAAACAGGCCACAAGAGGAACCGGTCTTCTTCTTTGGCTCTTCGCTGCTCATGGCTCGGTCGTCGCGGCGTCGCCAGCCTCTGCTCGGCACCTCAGGCACTCGGCAGCCAGAGCCAAGGAAGAAGAGGCAAGGTTCTGGGATTCGACCGAATTAGTCCAAATTTCGGCGAAATTCGTCCATTTCGGTGAGGTCCGAAATGAATTTTATGCTTTACATTCCGAAATTTCATTGAATTGAGTCCGAAATTCATCCGAATTTTCCCGAAATTCGTCCAATTCGGTTGGGACCGAATTTTTTTCCAAAACGAATCCCAAAACCTTGAGAAGAGGGGTACGGGGGTCTGAGGCGACGTTGCTGGAGCTGGGGCGGCCACCCCACCCTGCCCCTAGGGTAGCTCTGTCAGTGGCTATACATACACAAGGTGCACAAATTCAGAGGAACATCATTAATGGCCTTGTTTAGTTCCCAATTCCTCCCCCAAATTCCACTATGCAAAAAGAAGATTCCCCATTACATCAAAATGTCGTCAAATGCATGGAGTACTAAATGTAGATGAAATCAAAAACTAATTGCACAGTTTTGTTGTACTTTACGAGACGAACATTTTGAGTCTAATTAATCAATTTTTGGATAATTTTTTGCACTAAAAAACAAAACGCGCTACAGTGTTCCGACAGGAACACTGTAGCGTGCAATGCCGAATTTGGGCTCCCAAATTGGCAACTAAACAAGGCCAATATGAAACATTAGCCAAAGGCGAACTGAAGAGTATGCAATCTAGCTCTGGCAACTCAGTAGCATTTGTCTACATATAAATGTAGTCTGGCTCTACATATTATCAGTCACTCGCCTTTAAATTAGCAAAACTACATGACAGCTTCTTGAATCTTTTCAAATGCATGCCTCTGGAGTCCCTGTCCGTTGTTCTGCCTATTCATCTAAGAGCGAGGAAGGTGAAGCCATGAAGGACTAGTTGCAGGATCTAGGAGAAAGTAAGATATCAGAAAGGTGACATACTTTCTTTGTGGGAAGATCTTGGGGCCGTTATGGAGGTAGAACAGGTTGATGTCCTTGGTGGTGAAGAGTGCTTCATCAGATGTTGCAAATCACCATGATCAGTGCTCATCCTGGCGACCACGTCGAAGTAGTAGCCCCTGATCCACGCGCCGGTCCGTCCAACTCCTGCATCCAACGGAGCACTGACGTATCAAACTCTGGAAGGTGTGCGACAAATCCATCACAATGTGTGCATCGTGGGTTTATTTTGTAGTCACAGGGTGGTTCGGGGTAGAAGCCATGATCCACACATCCGAGATACGCCGACCCAAATCGAGGCACAGAGATGAGATGGGTCGACGTCACGGGTCGTGCCCCATTGCAGCAGGGGTTTAAAGAAGTCCCAATCCAAGATGGCTCCGTCGGGGCCCATTGCCGTTCGTAGACAATGAGATGCAGATGAAGAAAGGCTTACCGTTAGGGCTTGAGGTTGTCAGCACTGGCCCGGCCGTGGCATCGCCGCCATCTCCGTCGATGGTCAGGACAGGTTACTACCACTAGCCCAGCCATGTCATTGGTCGCTAATTCGCCATGATCTTCGTCGAGAATTCGAGATGGTCAAGACTGTGTTCACGTAACTGTAGTTTGGCCTCAAGGCAGGCGATGATGGTGGTCGGATAAGGCACGGATGCCGCGGCCGTCGATACTCCACGCACCGTGATGAGCCTCCCCTCCAACGGCGGAGCAACAAGACCGGCTGATGACGCAGCGGCTGGAGACGAGACGGACCAGGCAAGCGAGCCGCCGCCGCCGCTGGCCTGGGAGCCACATTCAATTTGGGCGGGCGAACGGTTTCTGTTTTACTGGCTTTGACACGGCCTCTCCCATGCCGCTCTTTTTTAATGTTGGCCCTGTTTAGATGCCAAATTTTTCTCCAAATTTCACTATGTAAAAAGAAGATTCTCCGTCACATCAAAATGTCGGCACATGTATGGAGTACTAAATGTAGATGAAATCAAAAACTAATTGCACAGTTTTGTTGTTCTTTACGAGACGAACATTTTAAGTCTAATTAATTAATTTTTAAACAATCTTTTGCACTTAAAAATAAAATGCTACGGTACATTACAGTGCAAGACAGTGTTTCGGCCGCCGCCAAATCGGCCGAACTAAACAAGGCCCTTGTTTGCGTCGGGAAAATTCTGCGATCCCGCCTTCTCCTATGTCGGTTTTGTTTTCTCAATCCATGTCCCGCTGCTGATTTCAAAACTAGATGCGCACATAGCTGAAACACATACGGATCAATTTTTTGTGCGAGGCTGTGTAGATCAAGCCCTTCTTTAGTTCGCCCGATTCTCCCCAAATTTCAATATGCAAAAAGAAGATTCCCTGTCACATTAAAATGTCGGTAAATGCATAGAGTAATAAATGTTGATGAAATCAAAAACTAATTGCACAGTTTTGTTGTACTTTGCGAGATGAACATTTTAAGCCTAGTTAGTCAAAATTTGGATAATTTTTACCAAATACAAACGAAATGCTACAGGAATTCTGATACAGTATTTTTCTCCCCAATTCACCGAACTAAACGAGGCCCAAATTAATTTGGCGCGGGAGAAAACGTACAAGATAAATCCAAGAGTGTACTGTAGAGCCGGGACTTGGGCCGGTGGGTCATGGCACGGTCTTTTGCCACGACCCAAAGCACGGCACGACACGAAATATTTTGGGTCGTGCCGGCACGACATGAACACGAGGGCCGTGTCGTGCCCAGAATCTCGGCACGGCGGGCTACATGGCTCGGCCCGCATCTTGGGCCGTGCTTGGGCCGGCATGACACGAAAATGGCACGTAGACACTTTTACAACTATACAATACAATTTTCTAGCATTTACTATACTACCTTTTATCTAATTCTTGAATAGATTATGAAAATCATTAAATTTTTATTAAAATAGTACACACAAGATATATATATTTCATATCACGAGTGGAAAAAAAACTAGCAAAGATATTTTGAGGGCCGTACTTGGGCCGGCACGACCCGAAGACGTGCCAGTGTGCCACGAGCCGTGCTTGGGCCGAAGAAAAGATTCACCGTGCCATATCGGCATGACCCGACACGCCTCCCGTGCCTAGAGGGCACGACCCGAAGCGGCACGAAGCATGAGAGGACCGTGCCGTGCCGGCACGGCACGGCCCAAGTCCCACCTCTAGTGTACTGCACATTCGAGCATAATTTTGAGGAAAATAAATTCTTGTAATTCATCACGTAGAAATCTATAGGAAATTTTATAAATTTCATATTAATTAACTATTTTTTATAGAAAAAAGGAAACATGAAAATTTTCCATGTTCGAAATGGGCTCTTAGAGTATGTCTTAGCTGAAAAATAATTTTTTCACCCTACCATTAGCACGTAATGCTTACAAGGTGGATTAACTTTGTAATATTAATAATACGTACCAATTAAAACTATTTAAAAGATAAGAATATGGAAAATAGTATTATCTCTATTCCAAAATGTAAGTCGTTACTATGTTTCTAGTCATAATTTATATCTAGGTACGTAATAGAAGCAACGACTTACAATTTAGAAATGAGTGATTATTAATTTTAATATTTATAATCATATATTAAGATAATTTAATTATAGGAGAATTGTATATCATTATATTAAGAAGAATAAAAAGGGCAAAGAAACCCATATAACTAATATGACATTAAAATAGTATCGCTAATTATGTTAATTTCAATTAATATCACAATGATATATGAGAGAGTCTTTTAATACTTGACATTATACTTTTAAAATATTGAAATCAATTAAAAGTTGCATCTACAAGTAATCAGGAGCTCATGTTTTAGCTTAAATACTTATATCATGCAGACAATTAATATGAGTATTGATTTATAGTTGTACTATTTCATATGACTAACAATATATTTTTTTATTGTTTATACATAGAGATAGTATACTTGTATTTTGATCTCTTGTTATACTAGTTTTTCTAAAATTATTATATGGGTGGATGTATTTTGTTCCCATTTTCACTATATTTCTCTATATGAATCTAGATTTATTTTTTTAATTTTAAATATTTTATTATATTATTTATATATGTGACATCATTTTTAATCATTTCTAAACTTATTTATTGATAAATATTTACACATTTATTATTTTTATATTTAGTTTACTTGACTATTGAAATATTTATATTTATTGATAAATATGTAACTTTTATGAGTTGTCTTCATCTATATGTGGTATATACTCATATCTTGATCCCTACTTATGAAATGACTTTCTTATACTAAAATTAACTGATAAAGTATTACTTTCCTTTGGAATGATCTTATCCACCAAGATTTGAGTCTCGGAGTAAGTAGCATTGAAGTGCTTGTATTTATATGGCTATTTACTTTTATATAATGGTCTCTGCTGTAACCCAAGGCAATGGGAAGAGTAACGTTTCATCAACCTTAAGATCTTATTCAATACATCTTTCATGAAAATTGTAAAAACCATACCTCTTATCTATGAAATTCAAAATTTAATTTTGTGTAAAATTGTTTTATGGTAGAACAATTTTGTGTACTAAATTTTGTTTATGGAAAATAATTTTATTTTCGCAAACAAAAAAATATAACTTCTGTCAAAATTGTTTTATGGGTAAAATTGTGATAGAATGATTCAACTGAAGTTCAATTTGTTCTATAAGTGTAATATCAAATACTCCCTCCATCCTAAAAGAAGTGACATTTTTTACTTTTAGACTTCCTTATTTACCATTCGTCTTATTCAAAAATTTTGTATAAATATTATTTATTTTGTAATGACTTATTTTATCATTAGAGATACTGTAATAATGCCTTATTTATTTTATTATTTAAAAAAAGAATAAGACCAACGATCAATCAAAAAGTCTAAAAGTCAAAAACGTCACTTATTTTGGGACGGAGATAGTAGGCTTCTAAATTTTATTATAATGTACATTTAATAAACAAAATTGTTTTCAATCAAATTCTAGGTAACTTAATTCATTTCTGATTTAGTAAATGAAGGGTAAAGCCGTAGAGGCTAAGTTAACCCTTATGGAAAGGGTCATATCCTAAAGTTTTTTAAAAAAGGTCATATCCTAACCAGCTTAACAATAACTCATTGATATCAACAGGACGAATTATTATTTGATTCAAACGATAATTTTAGTGACCTGTGTATGTTAAATATTAATAATACAACGTAGTTGTTGTCTTAGAGGAATCTTTCTTAGAAATAATTTAACAAGGCATAGAGGATTCAACTTAAAAATCTAAGTTTGTCTAGAAAAATGAAAAAAAAATATAAACTAATAAAGCTATCCACGCGGGAACAAGAGGAGATGGAGTCACGAATTTTGTTGGACGGAGGAAATCTTGGCGCGCGAAAAGAAATCCTTCTCCTATGCAGCCACGTCCAATCTCTCTCCGCCACTATCCCCTGAAATCACGGCCGGCCTCCAAACTGTTCCTTCCTGAAAGCTTTTCTTCCTCCTCCGATTCAATCTTTTTTGCTTCTCCGTTGTGCTGGTATGCTGCCATGGTCGTAAACCTCTGAGATTCAATCTACGGCAGATAAAGGGTGTTTTGCCGTGAAGCCAAAAATAGAGGAAACAGATCTCGTTCTCCCCTTCCTATCCCTCTCTTCCTCCCTCTCTTTCTGAATTAAATATCATTGCTGCTCTAATTGTCTTCTCTTCTAGTGTGCAGGCGTGGTAACAACATATTGGGCAGGTGATCGGTGTTGGCATAAACGCAAACACAGAGGAAGTCTGGTTTCCTACTTCTACCCTTCTTCTGCCTCTCTCTACGTGCAGTGAATTAATTTTTCTCTCAAGTTGTCTTTGGGAGGAGAGCCAGCGCTTTTGACTTTTGACACTATCTGAACTGCAAATATTAGGCCAGTCTAAGGCCAGTCTAAGTGGGGATTTCATGTCACTGTTTCTAACACATCTAGATTTTAGAAACAGTGTAGAAGAGTTTTATCCCCATGAAACTCTCTCTACTCCCATGAAACTCTTATCATCTCTCTTCATTAATATGGTGCCACATCAGCATAATTAATGCCCATGAAACTCTAATGAAACCCCATTGAGACTGGCCTAACAGTGCACATAAGGGTCTATTTATGGCTGCGAATTTGATTTTAATCTCAAGATGGATGAATTAATTAGATAGCCCAATGCTTAATGACTAACCTAAGGTTATGATGGCATATTATTTACATAGATCATGGATGAAAGGTGTTGGTTTGGATTTTTAGTCAATCTAAAACATCTGAGCTCTCATGTGTGATATACCACATAGGTAAGATTGGTGAAATTACAAGACAGAGTGTACGAAAGAATATAGGCCACCACACACTAAGCGGAGAAGATGGATCTTAGGATTCAATTATGTTTCTTTAATGGATGTGGTATAATTCTATCTGTTTTGGGTAGGGGAATATGTGTGTTCTAATTCTCACGGCTTGCAGCAAAAGTATCGCAAGATTATGCCAATAACATTTAAATGGAGGGAGGGAGGGGAATTTAGTTAGCCATTTTTGTTTATATCCAAAATAAAACTATCTTTCCAAATAACATATATTAGTGAGGTTGTCTTTTCTTCCTATCAAAGGAATTCGAAGTTTTTCCAAACACTGAAGCCATTTGCAGGTAATTGCATTTGAAATGAAATTATTTATAAGTAAGTCTGGCACAAAATATATTGACATAGTCTCATCATGTATAAAGGAACTTACAATTTGTAGGTTATTTGATCCTTAACCATGTTTCTTTATTATAGATTCAATGGGTGCATGACTGGACAAGAGAAGCATTAGAGGCAATTTTCCAGTGTTGAACTGTTGATACAGATTCTAGCTTCAATTCAGGTCAGTCACTGCAACTATATTAACATAATTATTTATAATAAGTCTGATGCAACATATATTGAAATCATCTTGGTTTTAGATCCTTTATCATTTTTTTCTGAATATTGTATAGCAACATTCTTAGATTATTTTTCTTTTCCTGGTATTGCAGGTTACTATTGTTTGTGGTGCCCCTAGTCATCTTGTTACGTCGCTAGAGTATGATGGATGCATGGTCAAGAAGTTGGGGAGCATAGATGACTGATTTTTAATTGTCAAACTCTCTGTGAATTCATATGTTATATGTGAAATGATGATGAGGATGGCTCATCCTAT
This sequence comes from Saccharum hybrid cultivar R570, assembly GCA_038087645.1. Classification (NCBI taxonomy): domain Eukaryota; kingdom Viridiplantae; phylum Streptophyta; class Magnoliopsida; order Poales; family Poaceae; genus Saccharum; species Saccharum hybrid cultivar. Next base: position 2,185,785 of record JAQSUU010000190.1, on the reverse strand, counting down.
TCTAGATATCACCTCAAACACAACTTCGATGCGATTTCCATATCACTTAATTCCGTTGTGAAGGCATTTTTTTAAAAATTGCTTCAAATATTGTTCTTAAGGCGTACACAAATACCTTCTTTTGTGGCCTTTTTAGACATTTTAGAACATTGCCTATGTCCATGTACTATATAATTATTACTTATTTGATTTAATTATGTTTCTTACCATGTCTACTGGTATTTATCATATTTTTAAAATAACCAAGTAAGGTTGGCTGATCTAGTAGGTTAGGAAAGTATATGGTTAAAGAATATTTCATTTGAAATTCAAGGTATGACTGTGGTTATACAAGAATAAATGTCAGAGGTGGGATTGCGACTGAGTTGGAAAGATAAGACAATTTATTCTTTTCTTGGTGCTCGTAAGAAGCAAAGGGAATTGATTTCTTACAAGTTTTTTTGTTAGGCTCGGAACGAAGAAATGTTTTCACTTGGATTTTGAGTATAGAAAGCAAAATCATGTGAAAATGGTTTTCTTAGTGACCAAAAAGATTAAATTTTACATCACTTTATATGATTGTAGAGTCGAGATATTTAGTGGGTTTGACCAATAGCATCATAAGAATTGTAATATTCTCCAATTTAATTTTAGGTAGTTTTTTTATTTTTCAGTTTTCCATGTCATACATTTTTCTCTTGTAATATCACTCAATCTACAGCATCTTGAGTTGAGCCAAATGGTTTGAAAGTAGGCTTTAGGTCGTCATATATTTGTTTCTTTGTAACATTTTAGTTGTAACATTATTTTGTGCTCTTATAGGGCATGTATTTCTCACACATTTTTAATGTTCCGCTTATTATAGGGCTACTTTTGTAACATTTTACTAGGAACATTAATTTTGTGTTACTATAATCATTCTTAGTAACACATTTTTATAAAACAAACGCATTGTGTTACAAACCTAGTCTATAACACATTATTTTATGTTACTATGGAATTTCTTTGGAACACTTTGATGAATGTGTTACAAGAATGTATTATAATATCTATGTTTTGTAGTAGTGTTTCAAGGGTTATCTTGACTATTTTGAGTTAAACACTTATAACTCATTTTCTAGATCAAACACTACGTTCACAAGCCCACGAACATGTCATATGCTACCACTAGATCAAGTCAAGCATAGAAGCAATAGTGATACCATACAAGCATCAAATTTATTTGATTTTCATGAATGAGCCTATAAAACATGAAGATTGACTAGATGCACTAAACATGTCCTTAGCAAAGGATGTATGCATACCAATCAACATTTACCTTGGTTGCTTGAATGAGAGGCATGTCATATAAGTGGGGGAAGTGCATCAACACATATTTGAGAAATCCAATATGTTCAACTCATTTCTTTGCTTGCAAAACCTCTTCTCATTAAGTGGCTTGGTGAATATGTCGGCAAGTTGATCTTCGGTGCCCACACTCTCAATGCAAATGTCTCTTTTTTTGTTGATGATCTCTTATCAAAATGGTGGCGGACATCAATGTGCTTTGTTATTGCATGTTGAACTGGATTATTGGTTAGCTTGATTGCACTCTCATTGTCACATAGCAATGACACTTTCTTGAACTTCATTCCAAAGTCATTCAAGGTAGCCTTCATCCAAAGTATTTGTACACAACAACTACCGGCGGATATGTATTCGGTTTCGGTGGTTGATAATGCAACACTATTTTGCTTCTTTGATGACCATGAAATAAGTGATCTTCCCAACAATTGATAAGTGCCTGAGGTGCTCTTCCTTTTAACCTTACATCCCGCATAGTCGGAGTCCGAATATCCAACAAGTTCAAACTTTGCTCCTTTGCGATACCACAAACCAATATTTTGTGTATGCTTTAAGTACCTCAATATTCCCTTTGTAGCCTTCAAATGACTTTCTCTTGGTGAGACTTAAAATCTTGCACACATACGCACACTAAATATGACATCCGGCCTTGATGCGGTCACATAAAGTAGGCTTCCAATCATAGACCGATACAACTTTTGATTTACCATGTTGCCACTTGCATCACTATCCAAATTATCATTTGTTCTCATTGGTGTACTTATGGCCTTGCTCTCATTCATGCCAAACTTCTTGAGCATTTCTTTGATGTACTTGTGTTGACTTACAAATGTATCATTCTTCAATTGTTTGATTTGAAGACTAAGGAAGTAACTTAACTCTCCAATCATGGACATCTCAAACTCATTAGCCATCATCTTACCAAACTCTTCACAAAAGTCTTGATTGATTGATCTAAATATGATGTCATCAACATAAATCTGCAACACAAATAAGTCCTTGCCAATCTTCTTGGTGAAATGAGTGGTGTCAACCTTGCCCATTATGAGTCCCTTTGAAAGTAGGAAGTCCCTCAACCTCTCATACTTTGCTCTAGGTGCTTATTTCAAACCATAAAATGCCTTCTTCAACTTGTATATATGGTCGGGTTTCTTGTCATCTTCAAAACTAGGAGGTTGCTCAACATAAACTTTTTCATTGATGTAGCCATTGAGAAATACACTCTTGACATCCATTTGATAGAGCTTAATGTTGTGGGCATAAGCATAGGTGAATTTTTTTATTTCTAACACTTTTAAAAACAATTTTTAAATTTGACACTAAAAACTTTTTTTTTCAAAACTAACACTTTTGGCCGCGCCTAAAGCCACGGCACGACCAAATAACGCTACTGCGCCTTGCATGGCGGCGCGGCAGCGTCGCTTATGTGGCACTTCCAGGACCCGTGGCCAGCTGACGTGGCGGGCCTGCCGCGCCGTAGATCTGGGTGCGACAGTACCGCGCCACGCCGCACGGCGCGGCAGGCGTAAGGGGCGAGCCAGCCCTACGGTGCTTGCCCATTCCTAGTTTCCCATGCAGTGCAGGCGGCAAACCATGCAAGGTGAAGACAAATACGTTCCATTGTATTCACTGCCTTGCCTGTTGGTGCCTCTGGCTCTGCAGTGGCATCGGTGTAGGACCAAGCCTCTTGCTCGGCGGACCCCACCCCTACATCTATGTGCACGCCTCGAGCTCGGAATGCATGTAATATTTATATCTCTAAATAAATTTATTAAAAAACTTGATTTAAAGATCTTTTCAATGATACTAATTATGTGTCATAACAACAACAACATAGTCTTTTGTCCCAAGCAAGTTGGGGTAGGCCAGAGATGAAACCTAAAAGAGACGAGAAACAGGGAGACACATAAAGGGACATAAAGGGCACAAGACAAAAAGAGGTCACGGTTCAGGCACGTTGATTGCCAATCTCCAAGCGCTCCTGTCCATAGCTAAATCCTTAGAGATATTCCACTCCTTAAGATCTCTCTTAACGGACTCGTCCCAAGTTAGTTTAGGTCGACCTCTACCAATTATGTGCCATAAATATTAATATTTTTTAACATATATATATAATCAAAGTTATTTATCGAGAAGCAAGAACGACAATTATTTTAGGACGGGGCGAGTATCATTGAGTGAAAAGCTGAATGCGACCCGGCACGTGCCAATGCTTGGTCACATGTTGCGTTGGGCCACACATCCAGCTTGCAGTTTTGTCCATAATCCTAGGGTGGTTAGGTGTGCTGGCCCAGGTATGTTTAAGTAGCAGAAGTAGTAGTACTAACTCCATCCATAAAAGAATGCAACTGCATGTTGTGTGCCAGTAAAAATAGTTTTCATTTAACTAAATTTCTAGTAAATACTATTCATATTTATAGCTCTAAAATAATTTATTATAAAAATACATTTCATAACTAATCTAATGATATTTATTTGATATCATAAACATTGATACTTTTTTTATTTATAATTGATCGAATTTGAGATACAAATCTATCACACTATGTTAGAATTGTATTCTTTGCCGGACGGAGGGCTTTTGATTCAGATGCAAAGCTGCAGCTGCACTGGCGCTCCAGATTTGATAATCTTTACCTAGGCCTCGTTTAGTTCGGTGAATTGGGGAGAAAAACACTGTATCAGAATTTCTGTAGCATTTCGTTTGTATTTGGTAAAAATTATCCAAATTTTGACTAACTAGGCTTAAAATGTTCATCTCGCAAAGTACAACAAAACTGTGCAATTAGTTTTTGATTTCATCAACATTTAGTACTCCATGCATTTCCGACATTTTGATGTGACAGGGAATCTTCTTTTTGCATAGTGAAATTTAGGGAGAATTGGAGGAACTAAACAAGGGCCTAATCTTGGGGCTTCGCACATTTGCAATGCTGAAGATTTGCATAGGGTTACGATTTAATAATTAATACTCCACTGTCATAGGAGGAGAGCACTATGGAACTAGTAGTACTCCATATGTGATGAAAACCTGGAAAACAAGGGAGTGTTAAATTGTTTTTTTTTTCCAGGAAAGCAACAAACAAAGCTGCCCTGCACTGCATGGCACACATAATACAGTAACCGGCAAGTGCCCCAGAACAGAGCAACATTCAGAGTCACACAGTAGTCAGCTCCAGGACCAGACCAACAGGAAAGACTGCTACTGTATAAGGGGTGTGTTTAGTTCTCTGAAAAAGGGTGAAAAATGTACTGTTGCACGTTTTGGTTTTATTTGGCAAATAGTGTCCAACCATTGACTAATTAGGTTCAAAACGTTCGTCTCGCAAAGTACAACCAAGCTGTACCATTAGTTTTTAATTTCATCTATATTTAGTACTCCATGCATGTATCGCAAATTTAATGTGACGGAGAATCTTTTTTTTATAGTGCTTTTTTTTTTAGGAACTAAACACAACCCTTGGTCCTGCAGCTGCCTACGTGTCGTCGCTGGGGCGAGCTGGCCTGGGCAGCGGCTGGTCTGGGGACGAGCGGCCTGCCTCGGGCGAGCGGGCGGCCTTGGAGACCGCGTCGATCGAGCGTTCGACCTGGGACTGCAAGCCTAGTGCTACAGCATACTATATGACAAGGGCCTCGAATTGGGGAGAAAAACACTACATCACAATTCCTATAGCATTTCGTTTGTATTTGGTAAAAATTATCCAAATTTTAACTAACTAGGCTTAAAATGTTCATCTCGCAAAGTACAACAAAACTGTGTAATTAGTTTTTGATTTCATCAACATTTAGTACTCCATGCATTTGCCGATATTTTGATGTGACGGGAAATCTTCTTTTTGCATAGTAGAATTTGGGGAGAACTGGGGAACTAAACGAGGGGAAGATCGGCTGCTTCCATCTCGGGACGAGCGGCCTGCACGAGGTGAGAAGAGGAGGCCGGCGCGTCCCTTACCCCGGCCTGCCGTGCCGCGCGGCACTGCCGCATCTAGATCTGTAGCGTGGCAGGCCGGCCGCGGGTCCTAGGCATGCCACGTAAGTGCCGCTGCCGCGCCGTCATGCATGGTGTGATAGAGTTTTTGGCCACACCATGACTTTAGGCGCGGTCAAAAATGTTAGTTTTGAAAAAAAAAGGTTTTCAATGTCAAATTTGAAAATTATTTTAAAAAAGTGTTAGAAATACAAAACGCAGCATAGGCTAACAAGATTCTAATTACTTCCAATCTAGCAACTGGGGCATATATTTCTCCAAAGTCAAGACCTTCCACTTGAGTGTATCCTTGTGCTACCCGTTTTGCTTTGTTCCTTACAATTATCCCATCTTGATCTTGCTTATTTCTATAGACCCATGTAGTTCCAATCATAGTGTGGTTCTTTGGTCGCTAAACTAACTCCCATACTTGATTTCTTGTGAAGTTGTTTAATTCTTCATGCATAGCACTCACCCAATCAACATCCAACAATGCTTCATCTATCTTCTTTGGTTCAATGGATGACACAAATGAGAAATGCTCACAAAATAAAGCCAATCTTGATCTTGTTTATACACCTCTAGAATTATCTCTAATTATAGTGTCCAATGGATGATCTCTTACAATATTGGTTGGTTGGAGTATTAGAACATTGCTTGCACTTGCTTGATCATTAGGTTGAGATGATGTACTAGCCACTTGATCTTGCATATTGTCATGAGAGCCACTTGTACTTGCTTGATTTGTATTATCTTACACATTTGAGTTAAAGTGCACTTACACTTGATCATCTTCTTCATCTATCACTTGTCTAGGCCTCAATTCACCAACATATATGTTTTTCATGGTATTTGAAAGTTGAATGCCTCTAACATCTTTCAAGTTCTCATTCTCATCTTCGGAACCCTTGGTTTCATCAAATTCAACATCATGAACCTCCTTAAGAGTACCACTTGCCAAATTCTAAACTCTATATGCTTTGCTAGTGGTTAAGTATCAAGCAAGAATCTTTTATCATATTTCTTGTCAAACTTGCTCAATCTAGTGCCTTTCTTCAATATGTAGCATTTGCAATAAAAAAACCCGAAAATATACAATGTTGGGCTTTCTACCATTTAAGAGCTCATACGATGTCTTCTCTTTCAATGGGTGACAATATAAGCGGTTGCTACAATAGCAAGCCGTGTTGATAGCTTCAGCCCAAAAGGATTGAGTCACATTGTACTCATTAAGCATAGACTTTGCCATGTCAATAAGTGTTCTATTCTTTCTCTCAACAAGGCTATTTGATTGTGGAGTATACTTAGCCGAGAATTGATGTCTAATTCAAAATCATCAGAAAGTTCATCAATTCTTGTGTTCTTGAACTCACTACCATTGCACTTCTAACTCTCTTGATGGTTATTTCAAACTCATTATGAATGCCTTGATAAATGATTTGAAAGTTAAAACACTTCACTCTTGTCCACTAGAAAGAATGTCCAAGTGTATCTAGTGTAATCATCCACTATCACAAAGCCATATTTATTTCCATCAATGCTAGTGTATTGTGTTGGTCCAAACAAGTCCATGTGCAGTAACTCAAATGCTTTATTAGTGCTCATGATACTTGTCTTAGGATAGATGTTTCCAACTTGTTTGTCGACTTGACAAGAGCTACAAAGCTTGTCCTTCTCAAACACAACATATTTCAAGCATCTAACCAAATTATGCTTAACCAATCTATTCAATTGTTTCATTCCAATATGACCAAGCCTTCTATGACATAATCAACCCATACTAGACTTAGTGAACCAGCATATTGACAATTGAGCTTCACTAGCATTGAAATCAACCAAGTATAGATTCTCATATCTAAAGCCTTTGAAGATCAAGTTAGAGCCATCTACACTTATGATCTCTACATCATCTACTCCAGATGTGCATTTGAATCTAAGATCACACAATTGAGCCACGGAGAGCAAATTGAAGTTCAAGCTCTCAACTAGCAACACGTTGAAAATGCTCAAGTCATTGGATATTGCAATCTTATCAAGCCCTTTGACCTTACATTTGCCATTGTCACCAAATATGATACTATCATAACCATTGATATCATTGGTGTTGATTGAGTTGAATATTCTTGCATCACCGGTCATGTGTTGAGTGCACCTACTATCAAGAACCTAATGTCTTCCTCCGACTTTGTAATTGACATACAAAAGAAGATCAATTCTTTTTAGATACCCAAACTTGTTTGGGTCTTTGAAAGTTAGTCACTAAGCTCTTTGGTACCCAAATGACTTTTTTCTTTGAGCCCATCTTTGGTGCACCAATGAACTCATCATGAACATCATTAGTACCCTTAGTAAGCACATAGAAAGAATCAAGCTTAATTGAGGATACATTAGCTTGTGATTTTTTATTTATGTATTTTTGCTCTATGTGACCAACTTGCTTGCAACTAGTGCAAAAATGACCATTGTTCTTCACAAAACTAATCTTGTGAGGAGCAAAGGCTGCCTTTGTAACAGAACCGCCCAATTATACGAAATTAAGTAGGAAAAACATCTAACGGAAGGACAATTCAACAAACTTAAGCCCGTATAACCCGATAGTCCGTGAAATCTCGACGGATTTCAAACCATTTCTCATAACAGCCAAGATCGTACTAAGTTTAACGGTTACCATCATAAGTTACATAAAAGTTCACGGCATAAAATACATCGGAGTTTAAACATAGTTATTACAAACCAGGTTTGACTAAAAGTAGCGGAATCGGTAGTTCAAATCACGCACACACACAACATTTTGGAATAAAGTGCCAGCTTGTGATCATCTCCAGCAAAAGCATCAGACGAGAAGTAACGAATGACCATTGTCCATGGTCCTATGCTTCGCCCATTGTAGGATAGAGACAGTTGATACAATAGTCATAGTACATCTGTCCATCTGCAACAAGTGGGAACAAAGCCCTGAGTACGAGAAGGTACTCAGCTAGACTTACTCGTCATAAACCAGAAATAAGAGACACCAAGGAATCATGATAGGCTTTCTGGTGGGATAGCTGACTCATTTGCAAAAGGCATTTTTAGCATTTAGGAAAACCTTTACAAAAGCTTTGCATCAAGTTAAATCTTTATTAACCAGTCAACTACATTTACACCTGTACTAAAGTAACATTTAATTAATCAGGTAATGATAACCAATGATCATTAACAACTTCCATTATGTCATAATTCATATAACTGTCCAAGTGTTCTATCAATATTACTACGATAAAGTAGCTCAAGTCAAGTGTTCACTATCCAGTGAACGATGGCGATTCGAATCGATTATTAACCAGCTGGTAAGTTATTCCTCACACAAACCTCACTCACCCGCTAAAGTGAGGTGTTGGTCGCCGAGTCAACCATTCAGGTAAAGTCGCGAGCTTGCCAGGAACCACTTGTACCCGGGGGCCACCCGACTGCTCTTTGGCCTTATCATCGCGCCCCCGTATCCTGCCACTACTGCTCCGGTACAGTGCGTTGCGGGCAATTCACTCGGCCCGAATAATCTCCCAGTTTCACGGTCGGAAGGTACTTTATCCGGCCAGCTAAATGTGAGGCATGCGTTCAACATGACCCGAGGGACAACAACGGACGGTCCTTAATCGACACAGACGGAAAACACTACAGTCCAAAACCCTGCAAGTTTCCGCCCGGTCTCAAATTCATTTCACACTTAGTTATACCATGACTTCATAGTCAACCAAATAGATCCAGGTAACCACCTATAGCTCGCAGGTGACAGGAAATCACCCGACTTCTACCGGTCTAAGCCAGCTAAGCATTGACTTGACTGCGGATACTAGGGTAACAAGGATATGGTATAACAAAGGTAAGCAAGGTATAATGCAGCAACGTTTGCAGACAACTCCTAAACGTAATGCATCAAATTAAGTAAAGTTAATAATAAATCATTTGCAAACCGGGAGAGAAATGCTCCGGGGCTTGCCTCTCTCGAAGGAGCTCGGACGGTGATCGGGGCACTCCGGGAGATCTTCACCGACCTCTTCTTCGGCTTCTGTCACCTCCTGCTGCTGCACCTCGATCTGCTCCTCTGGCTCCTCGGGTAAGATGACTGGGTTCTCGGTTTGCGATCCTGTATGATGCAATGCGCGTAAGTGATTATGCAAGCGTGCATCGAAGGAGATGAATGCAATGAATATGTTGAAATACAAGGTAGTCAACATCATCCAAGAAACTATACACTACAAGCACATGTCATCTACTGCATTCTCTTCTACTACTATTATGTTAAGTTAACCTATCTTATGAAATGCTTCAAAGATACACCAAAGCTTTACTAATTTCTTAATCACACTTAAAGCAACACTTGCTTAAAACCTAATTAATAATAAGTTTGAACAGCAACATATATTCCTGATGCTCCAAAAAATCTAAGAAAATTATAGTAGCATAATATTACTCTAAACAGACTACCATAAAAATTTCATGGCATTTGGATAAGTAAACTATCCTATACAAAAATGACAAGCTATGGCATAAAAATGAGCATGAAATTACTTTGTACTATGAAAAGTGTCAAACAACAGAATTAATATTTTTCCTAGGTTCTTCATAGCATACTATGACTGTACAAAAATTATCACAAGCATGTTTTATACAAAGTTTGCTCTCTAGCAAAAATAACAAAAATCAGCCATTAAAGGCACTTGAACTACACCTCAACATTTTCCCATAGCACATGCATGAAACATATTTTTCCTAGGAAGTACATGATATAAGAAGATTAACAAACTTGAAATCATATTTTTCTGATACATATAGGATTTACTAGCTATTTTACAAGATATCAGCAATATTAAGAATTAATTAAAGCTCTACAGAAAAGTATTCCAAAAATGACATGCAATATTTTTAGATTGTAGATCTGGTTCCAAGGAATCTAGATAAATTTATTTCAAAATTTTTGGAGCTGAAATGACTGCTAAGAAAATTTTCAAAGCATTTTTATCAAGAATAATAAAAGAAAATGGGAATGAATTTTTTTTTCATAACGGCACTGGGCCGGCCCGGGAAGTCAAGTGGCCCATGGCCGTTCTCGGCCTGGCATCGCGCGCGCGGGGGGGGGGGGGGGGGAAACGGTCGAGCCGGCCTGCTCGGGGCGCGGCCCGCAGGCGCAGCCCAGCGACGACCGACGGGGGAAAAACAGGGCGCCCTCGTCGGCGTTCGGAGCCGCGACGGCGTGGCGGTGGCCGACGGCCAACGGCCGCTTCCGTGCCCGAGCGAGCAAGGCGAGGCGCGCTACACTATCGCGGGGACACGGTGAACATCGTCGAGCAGTTCGAGAGAGATGGGGAGGAGCGGAGGCGACGGTGGCCGGAGCGCAAGCGCGGCGGCTCCATCACGGTGGCGCGGCGAGGAAGCCAAATTGGTGTCCTACCGGAGTGAGCAAGGCGATGGTGGCGCTCGTTCGGAGGAGTCAAGGGAGTGGCGAAGCTTGGTGCATGACGAATTTGGTCGCGGTGGAGGGTCGACGTCGGAACGGGGGAGCGGAGGTGGAGCTCCCGGCGGTGAGCCGCTCGCCCGCTCGGTTTTGGAGAGGGGAAGTGGATGACGAGCGGGAGTGCGAGTGAGGGGGCGAGGAGGGTTCGGGCAGGCGCACTTGAGCGCGCTCGAGCTGGCAGGAGGGCAGAGCGGAGGCGACGCGCGGCGGCTCCAACGGCGCATGAACGCCACGCGGTGGGAGCTCTCTGCCGCGGTGGACAGCGAGGCGCGGGGCGAGCGGGAAGAGGAGGAGCGGCGCGGAGGCAGGCCCGGCCGAGCGGACGCGGGTCGGGCCGAGGCGGTGGCTGCGGCACGCGCGCGCGCGGGGTGGCGCGGGCCGATTCGGCCAACGGGCCGAAAGCGAGGCGGCGGCCTGTTTAGGTTAGAAATTAAATTTCCATTTTCATGTTTTCAAATAATTTCAAATAATTGTTTTCAAATCTCATTTTGAGCAAGAAAAGGACCTTTTCTGAAAATGACCCAAAAATAAAAGTTGCTTAGAATTTAATTCTCTACAACTTTGATTAAGGGGCCAACTAAAAATTCCCAATAGATTTTGAATTGAAGAATAAAAGCTAATTTAGAGAGGATTTTTGAATATTTTCAAATACATTTTTAAAACAAATCTTTGACAAAACTTTGAGTGATTTAGTTGCTCCAAAAATTTTGACCTATAATTCTAAGTGATATAAAATTTTTAGTTGCACAATTTTGATGGAATGTGATTAGCACATTAATATATTACATCTCAAGTACCACTTTCTAAGCTTTTATTTCACTCAAATTATAATATTAACATGTATGATTATGATGATATGAAATGTCATGCATATGATTGCCATGCAAATGCTTGCGTAACACCGGAGTGTTACAGCCTTACCTTTCTTGGGGGTATAGCTCAATCTCTCTTTGTAGAGAGAAGCTCTTTGGTTATCCAAGCACATAAGCAAGTGGTCCTCACCACCATAGGCTTTGCCTAAGACGCGAGTGAGCTGATTGACCTCCTTCTTCAAGGTCTCATTCCCAACCATAAGTGAGGCATCACAAGTGAAACCATCACTCATAGGTAAAGTAGAAGTGGATGATGAGCTACATGAAGGGTTAGAGGGAGCAACAACAATAGTCCTATAAAATGATTTATCAATTATATCATAAGTAAAGCCTTTGTCATATGTTACAACATGCTCCTGCTCATTTTGCTCATCAAGTAGAGAGAAATGAGCTTTTTCAAGCTTCTTGTGAGCCTTGCCAAGCTTTTCATGAGCTTTCTCTAGCCTCTCATGAGATGCATTGAGCTCATCAAAGGCTTGCTTAAGGGCTTTTAGTTCCTTACGCAAGTCTTTGCATTCTCTTCTCTTGATGTCAAAATGTTCTTTAACATCTTCTAACATATCAATTAGTTCATCCTTAGTGGACTCATCATCATCATCACTTTCACTTTCATTATCATGTTCCTTATCACATCTATCATCACAAGTTTATAACTTAGTAGCCTTAGCCATGAAGCAAGTCGATGGAGTGTCAAAGAGAGAAGGCTTCTCATTTATGGCAATGCTTGCAAGAGCCTTCTTCTTGGTGGTCTTGTAATCATCACTATCATCATCATCACTTGAGGAAGCATCACTATCCCAAGTGACCACATATGAACCACCCTTCTTCTTCTTCTTCTTCTTCTTCTTGAAGGTCATATCTCCTTCTTTTCCTTCTTACCTTTCTTCTTGTTCTTCTTATCATCATCATCATTGTCACTATTATATGGGCATTGAGCAATAAGATGATCCTTGCTTCCACACTTGAAGCATCTTCTTGCCTCATCTTTGCTCTTGGATGAAGACTTCTTCCTTCTTGCACGATAGCCTTCTTCACCATGAATTTACCAAATCTCTTCATAAACAGAGCCATCTTCTCATCATCTAACTCATCAAAGCTTGATTCTTCATCTTCATTTGATGATTCTTGCTTTGCCTTGCCCTTGGATGATGATGTGGCTTTGAATGTCACACTCTTATTCTTATCATCTTTCTTCTCCTTTTTTTCTTCCTTCTCATCATCATCTCTATATGTGTCATTGGTCATCACATCTCCCAACACTTGGTTTAGTGTCATGGTGTCCAAACCAGTCCTCACTAGAATAGTTACCAATGTGTCAAATCTTAATGGTAAGCATCTCAAGAACTTGTAGAAGAAGTCCTTGTCCTTCACCTCTTCTCCAAGTGTTTTGAGATCATTAACAGTCACTTGAAGCCTATGGAACATCTCCGGCACACTCTCATCTTCCTTCATCTTGAAGCTAGCAAACTTCTCCTTGAGGATGTATGCCTTAGCACCCTTCACGGCTTGAGTGCCCTTAAATGATTCCTCTAACTTCTTCTATGCCTCATGAGCTATCTTAATGTTCTTGATTTGCTCAAATGTCCTCTCATCTAATGCATCATGAATGGCACTAAGAGCAATGTCATTGTTTTGGAGTAGCACTTCTTCGGTGACGATGGGAGCCTCCTCATTGGTAACCTCAATCTTGGTCTCCACCACCTTTCACACATTTCTATTGATTGACTTGATGTAGGTGGTCATCTTCGCCTTCTAATATGGATAATTGGAGCCATCAAATTGGAGTGGCTTCTTGATGTTGTTGATTTGAGCTATTTTAACACCGAAGATTATTAAGCCTCAAATCACGGTGACCACGGCACTGATACCACTTGAAAGGTCCTAATGGCTAGAGGGGATGAATAGCCTATAAAAAAATTCTACAACAACGCTAAGCAAAGTGGTTGACAAATATTAGACGAAGCAATTCTTGCGCTAGCCTACTAAAAATACAGGCCACCTACCATAATTCTAGTTGCTATAGTCTCTAAGCACACAAAGGCTAGGTCACTACCACTAAGTTAGTGAGCTTTCAAAGACTAACTAAAGAGTCTCACTAACCACTAGACAAGACACAAACTCGCTCTCAAAACTAATTACACTAAAGAGCTTAGCCACACTAGAATGTAAGTACAAGGGTCAGGTAGTGAAGATATACCGATGTGGCAAGCGACAACCAATCAATCACAATGAATACCAATGAATTCCTTGGAGACAATGATGACACAAGATTTTTCACTGAGGTTCACTTGCTTGCTGGCAAGCTAGTTCCTGTTGTGACGATTCACTCACTTGGAGGTTCATGCGCTAATAGACATCACACGCCTAACTCGTAATCGGGTGCCACACAATCAACACAAGATGAGGATCACACAAGCCATAAGCAATCTACTAGAGTACCTTTTAGCTCTTCGCCGGGGAAAGGTCAAGAACCCCTCACAATCACCACGATCAGAGCCGGAGATAAGCACCTTCCTCCGCTCGATGATCCTCGCTGCACCAAGCCGTCTAGGTGGTAGCAACCACCAAGAGTAACAAGCAAAATCCGCAGCGAAACACAATCACCAAGTGCCTCTAGATGCAATTACTCAAAGCAATGCACTTGGATGCTCTCAATTCTCACGAAATGATGAATCAATCAAGTAGACTGAGTGAGAGAGATGGCTATGCTCACTAGGATGTATTCTCAATAGAAATGGCCAAGAGAGTGAGCAAGAGCTGGCCACACGACTTAAAAGGGGAGCCCTTTGAAAAGAGGCATTGGCCCCCTGCTGCCTGCCTCCACGAGGCGACCAGACATGCCAGTCAGATCAACTAGACGTGCGCCACCCTATAATCGTCGCAGGGAACCGTCCACATGTCTTCACCTTTCAACCATCGCCGCTATCTCCAACGGCTAGTCAGCCATGTGCGCAAAACTTAAGTGATGATCAGACGCGCCGGTTAGAAGACCGGACGTGCCGATGCCGTGCCAGCCCACACGCACCCTCGCCCCTAAGACGCTGACCAGACACGCTGCTCACATTACCTGACGCTGCGCCACCTTGCATCCAAACGGATCCAGTAAGGGTCCAGAGAGGAAAATTGACGACCGAACGTGTCCGATCATGCCTGACCGGACGCACCTTGGCGTCCGATCCTCTCTGACCCAACTCTAGCACGCCAAACTCGCTCACGTCAGCGTACATCATGTGTGACCGGACGTAGGCCCTGCGCATCTGGTCATATTCACTATTTAGCGTTCGGTCTCACGCCGAGACCGAGTCCTTCATGCTATAAATGATCGGACACACCTCTCCGAGTCCGGTCACTCCGGAACCAGAGTCTGGTCAGTGAAAAACAGCACCTCCTCTTCTCCAACTTCACCATCCTTGATCAAATGTGCTAAAGACCAAGTGTTTTACCTTGTGCACGTGTGTTAGCATGTTTTCACAAACATTTTTAAGGGTGTTAGAACTCACTAGAATCTAAATGCATATGCAATGAGTTAGAACATCTAGTGGCACTTTGATAACCGTATTTCGATACGAGTTTCACCCCTCTTAATAGTATGGCTATCTATTCTAAATGTGATCACACCCACTAGGTGTCTTAATCACCAAAACAAAATGGTCCTATCAAATTCACATTTGCCTTGAGCCTATTTTATTTTTCTCTTTCTTCTTTTTCAAGTCCGAGCACTTGATCATCACCATGCCATCACCACCAACATCATGATCTTCACCAATTGCTCCACCACTTGGAATGTGCCACCTATCTTATCATCACTAGAGCAATAGGTTAGCACTGAGGGTTTTATCAATTCACTAAAACCAAACTAGAGCCTTCAGGAGCCTGCGGCTACCGCGCGCTCTAGCTCGTGTGATTGGCTATGGCTGGGCGATGATTGGCTAGCATGTCTGCTGTCATGGCCGGCTTAGGCTGGCTAGGGGTGGTTGGCTGGGGGCTAGCCAAGCCAAGTGCTCGGCAGGGCCACACTTGCCTGGTGCGCGCACTCGCCTGTGCTGTTGGGGTTTGTGCATGTCTGCGCGCTCCTGTACTTGGGGCAAGCTGCGACCGGGTGGAAGATGTCTTGCCTGTCTACATTAGGTCGGTCGGGACGGCTGTAGGCGGCACCAGCTAGTTGCCTGCGTCCGGGTAGTTGGGTGCTAGGTGAAAGCCTTGCTGTTTGGGCAATGATGGCGATGCCCTTTAGGCGCCGCCCCCGTCCTTGGAGGCATCTGTCATTGCACCTTTCTCCTGGCATAGATCTTAAGGGTGAAAACATGGTCCCTTTAGGACAGGCAGCAGCGGCGCAATCTATGTCGCAATCCTCGTTAGAGGCATTGTCTCTGAAGTTGCTTGGCCTTGGCGCGTAGGGGCTCCCTCCTCCTCGTTCTTGTTGTTGTCGATGGTCCTACCGTGTCATCTAGTTGGTGGTGGATTTATTTCTTTGGAGATACAGATAGATAATAACTAATTAAATATTGGGATACCTTACATATTTATTGGAACACAAACTTAGAACCACTGGACATAGTCATTGAAGCAAGGACAATCTTTGGTCACTCTATCTTTAGGGAACTCATGATAACAACTTGTTGGATCATTTGGAAAACTAGAAACAATATCATCTTTGACAATGGAGACTACAATTTGTCGACCTAGAAAAGGCTTTTCAAGGAAGAGCTTGGCTTGGTGTGTATCAAGGCCAAGGCAGCAACGAAGGGTCCACTATCCCTTTGGAGAGACAGCTACTCTTGATGTTATACTTCTTTTTCTTTTGGGCATGGTTGCCTTGTATTTGTAGTCTTAGCTCTAACAGTAGCAGTAGTTGTAGTTGCTACCTCCCTCCCCCTCCTTTCTCTTCTTGTATATGTGTCTCTTTTGTACTTTCTCTTATTAATGAAAATAAAAAAATAGGTAGGGGACTCCCCTGTTGACCTTTTAATAAAAGTAAGTATGACGTAATTTTCTTTTGTAAAAAACAAGTAGTGAGTAGGAATACCAGGAGTGATGATGCTAAAAGCCCAAACTGAGAAGGGCACCCACTGGAATTTGAGAATTTCTCCACCATTAGTTTGGGTTTTCTTTGAACAAACAACTTTTGTGGCAAAATTAACCAGAACCAAAAACCAAACCGAAATAAAAGGAATCAAAACTGAAAAAACCGAAACCAAATATTCGGTTTCTAATTCGGTTCCAGATTTCAACTAACCGAATTTCACTGGGTTAATTCGATTTTTATCCTCGGTTAACCCAAAAACCTATCCAAAGAAGTCCATAAAAGAAATGCAACCCAACTAGCCCATTACATAAACCCTAGTATATAATAAACACCCCATTCCACATCCCCAACTAGCCGTCCAACCCTACCTCCTCCCTGCCGCTGCATCCTGTTCGACCGACACCAGCCCACCACATTAGGTCACTAGCTCAAAGCGATTTGCCTACGGCCTAGCCTCCCTGGCTCCCTCTCCTCCATTGATTCGCCTGCAGCCTCGCATGGCGGCGAGTAGAGCGAGGCTCAATCACTAGTAGGAAAGCATGGCGGTGGTGGACCTCCAGCAGGTGCGCTCGACGGCGATGGCCTTCCTAGCAAGTGCGACCACACGAGCGGTGGACCAGTAGCGGGCGTGCACGACAGCATCGGCATGGCCTTCTTGAGGGTCCAAGCAATAGAGCTCCAGCAGCATGTGTGGTGGCGGCGACCTTCCCAGCGGGCGACAACGGTGGCTTACAATGCGCGGGGCAGCGGCGGTCGTCTCTAGCGTCTAGCAATTGTGCTACCGGCCGGCGAGGGCCAAGAAGGGACGGATCTGGAGCACTGTGTTTTAACCGAAATCGAACCTGACTAACTGAGACCAAAATGGTTCGAGTTCTCTAGATAACTGACTTAGTTCTCTAACCAAGAGGGTTTCATTCCCCGGCCTAGCTAAAAACCTAAACTGAGAAGGGCACCCACCGGAAAATTTTCTCCTCGGGTTTTCTTTGAACTAGGTCCACAGAAAAACCATCGCCATTTCCCTGACTCACCCTTGACCCCTCCAAAAAACCGCGAATTTTCGGGAATTATTCATTTTTACCATTATAACGAATGACGCTCATCAGATTGTCATCTTTAGAATGCCACTTACATTTTTAGCAGATAAGAGAAGTTTAAGTTCTGTGTTTACCACATTTGCGCATGTGGTGAGCCGCAGTAGCTGGACACACTGGCGCCCAGTCAGCAAGCGCAGGTCAAAATACATCGGTGCCCCTGGCTATTTTTTCCATGAAGCCGCGCTCGGCCCGACCTAGCACTCAGTTCATCCCCCCACCTTTTCAGCCACCGCTGCATTCTTCCCCCCCCCCCCACTGTCCCTATGCCACATCTACCCATGTCGCACAGGGCAGAGTCTTTGAGCGCCAGTAGGCTGATTCGGAGGCAGGAACATGGCGGGAGCTCAGTCCGTGGCCATGGTGTGCCATATCTCTAGGTAAAGATATTGTCCTTCCCTTGATTGACTGCCCCGATTGCGGTCTGGCCCGTGTGATCGAGCTTCGCGTCGTGCAACATACTCTGAACAAAGGGCGGTCCTTCTTCAAGTGTCCCAGGAATGGGGTTAGTTGCTCTGTCTCTATCCCTCTCCCATTTCTTTGTTTGGCCATCTAGGTGTTCACAGTTGATTAGTGGTGGTGTTTGCAGAATCTGAAGTTATGTGGGTTCTACCGTTTCCAGAAGGAGTACCTAGATGAGTTGATTCGTAAGAAGGTCGTCCTGATCAAGCCACAGCAGATTGACGAAGAGGAAGTAGGATCTGATGGTAGCGCCCAGGATGAGGAGCGCAATGAGCTAGAGAAGAAACTGGCGAACCTGACATGGAAAATGAATTGTCTCCTTATTGTTTTTGGTATTTTTGTGTTAGTGATGGTAGTGAGATCAATTGTAATGGCTTGAACCATTTGCAATGTGCTGGTAATAGTGGTTGTGAGATCAGTCAGTTAGTATTGTGTTTGTAGCAGCCGAAATGAACAAGATGTAAGAACCATTTCCAATGAATTTGTGTTAGTATTGTGTTCTTTCACTGTTGCAGCTATTGGAATGAACCATTTGGTGCAATGATTCTAGGAATTGTCAATAGGTACATGTCAATATATGGCACATTCTAGCAATGGATAATTTGAATGTGGCAAAATAAGGACATAGCAACTTGAAATCCATAACAGTAGCTGCCAAATTCTAGGCATATATAGTGTTTCACCCATTACACAGAACATGTATGGCAACTTGTGTCCAAAACATTAGCTACCAGATTCTGGGCATACATAGAGTTTCTTCGCCCATTACACAGAATATGTCATACTTGGACCATTACAGACAAGTTTTGTACCCATCATTACATAACAAGCCATGCAAAAGATTGTTTTGGCCATAACATTACATAATTTGGCCATGTAAAAGAGTTTTTTTGGCCATGCAGACTTCGGCCATTGCAAACAGGTTGCTCAGGTTTTCTTGCCGCCTCTTTTCTTCTGTGGTGTCTTATTCACCTTAGTTGCCAACTGCATCTTCCTCGGGGTCATCTTCCTAGCTGGCTGATCTTCAACCTCCAGGGCATCTTCAGCAAATAATGACCTGTGCAAAACAAAATTTTATTGATGACATGTATTTCAAAGGACTCAAGTGACACATGCACAGTACCTCCTAGCTGGTGTTATCTGATTAGGTGCTTCTGGTGCTACTACTTCTAAAGCCATTGCATCCATAACTTCCTCATGTGCCTGTGTTGGTGAAAATTCATGCCTTGCAGCAAATGCTTCTTCCCTTGCTGCTGCAATAGCTTCTTCCCTTACTGCTGCTGCCTTCATTTCTTCTTCCAGTGCTTCTTTCTTAGCCTTTGTTGCTGCTTCCCTTGCTACTGCTGCTCTGGTTCTTGGAGTTGTAGCTTCATCAGTAGAAGCACCTTTCTTGACTTTCTTCCTACCAACCTTTAATGTGGTCTTCTTTGTCCTCTTTCTGTAATAGTGATAGGATCAGATTCATACTTGTAATGGAAAAGAAATGAAATAAAAAATGAAAAAGAGTTCAGACTTCACCTTTTCTTAGTGCTAGTGAGTGAACATTTCCACCTACCAGCCCTATGACCATAATCTTTGCAGTTGGGACACTTCACCTGCCTTGTTGCCTTACCACCTGTCTCCCTTGCATACTTGATCCTATTTTTCCTCAGCCTGCCTTGTTCTCTCTTCTTCTAGCATGGAGGGAACAATTTGAAGCCTTTGTTCACCTCAGGCCACTGGCTCCTATCTGTGATGTTTGGAATTATGCCATCATATGCTGCTTGGAACTTCTAAACTGAGTAGTATTGGTCCACAAATTGCCCTATGTCTGGGTTCCTGTTGCTGGTAATCACAGCCAAGGCATGTGGACATGGCTGACCAGTTATCTGCCACTGCCTACATGTGCAAGCTTTCTGGTTTAGATACACCACATGTCTTCTCACTTCTTCATCCTTGTAGATTTTTGTCACCTCAGCTTGATTTGGGTGGCCCTTGCAAATGTTTAGGTGTCCTAGTCCCCTTGATGCTGCATTCAGTTGATGGATGATCCCAGGCAGTACATGTGGCAGAACCTCCTAAATTATGTGGCCCACATGTACCTATCATTGTCCTGAAGACCTCTGACGGTTATGCATATATTCCATATAACTTAAAAAGTCTGTCGGGTGTCCTCGAGAAATCCGAATCATCCAAATTTTACAACTCACACAGGATCAACAAAGGAGTAACTAAAACATTACAACATTTGCTACAAAACTTTACATCAGAGTGTGAAAGAATTTAAAATAGTATTTTACATATCAAAAACAAGTTATTTTTACAACTTAACTTTAATTGCGGAAGTCGAGTAGAACTACAAAAGATAACTTAGGTAGAGCATTAAGTTAGGAGAGGACAACCAGATCACGTCGAGCCCACCGACATGACCTAATTAGTAGCACCAGTCAGCACCTGCAACAGGGGTTAACAAACCCTGAGTAAATGAGGGTACTCCATAAGACTTACCCGATGAAAGAAAAAGACTCCAAGGATATGCTGGCTTAAGGGAAGTAGTGGAGCTAGAAAAGGAGAGTTTTGCAGAAAAGCTTTGCTATAAGTGGATCCTTACTTTCAATATTTTAGTTCAAGCTTTAACATCAATTTTAGTGAAACTCATTGTAGTTCAATGTTGCACCTGTTCTATCTCAATCACTTGCATTAAGCATCACATCTCATTTCCATCTCTTCATTTCCTTTCCATGGTCACCATGTTCCATTGTTAACTACGATGTAGGTCAGGTGATCGAGTCTCCATAACCGAGGAGCAACGATGATTCGAACTGATTATACCCAGCTGGAGGTCCCTAACCACACGACATATGTAGGACTCAAACCTACATATATCAACCTTCACCCGGATCCTCCAAAATGAGACCGGGTCTAGCGCCACCTGAGAGTACAGTGCATCTCCAATCTAGCCCTTGGCCACGAGGGTACACACTACTCTCGCCATCTCTCCACTCCCAGTGCGCGGTTGGCCGTTCACATGATAGAATTACCGAGGTCTTAGGCTTACCGGAGCATATGATTAGTTGCAAAGTCTCGAAACACAGGCATGCCTATAACGGTACGGTCCTTAACCAACACAGGCGGAGCACTACATCGACTCATTTCACGATGCAAGCCACCCACCCGGTCTCCGCTTAATATTATCATATTCATATTCATATGCTCTTATGACCCATCATTAGGTCAGGAGAAGCAAAGGTAAACCTGTTTCTCGCGAACAATAAAACCACCATTCGACTTCTACCAAAGTCTAAACATTACTAAGCATAAGAGATCGACCTACACATACTAGTGGGATATCATCGGGATATAAATGGAGATCAAGGTAATCATGCAACAACGGTATCGACCAACTCCTACTAACTTAATGCACATTACACTAGACTTAAGGTATAATAAAGTATTTATAAAACAGAAGAGTAGTTGTATGTCCGGGGCTTGCCTTCGTTGCAGCGGTGGTTAGTTCTCATAGAAGTCAAGTTTGACACCAACACCACAGGTGGATCACCTTCTCCGAAGCTTGATCAACACGATCCAAAACACTCTCGTATAAACTACACGTATATAAATGATGCATGCTTTAGTATGATGGATGCATGACATGATGCATGAAAGTACATTGGTGAAAACATAACAAGATAAATTAACTTGAGTACAACTTTCCTTCACGGTACAATTGCAAGTAATTATCATAAAAGCATTTTTAGTCGTTCTTCTAACAAGCCAAAGGTTCACTTATCATACATGCTTACCAACTAAAGCTTCATAATGAAAATACATGTATAAACAATATACAAGAAAATGTACAACTTTTACTTTTTACCCAAGAGGTTGCATCCAAAATAGCAATCAAGATTATACTCATACATGAACTAATGAAGTGCTTAAGTAAACTTAAAAGCATTTCTAATTTTTATTATCTCAAGTTGATCATGAGCATCACAATGAAACAGTCAAATGACCAAGGAACAGTGGTGTTTTAGGTTTCCAAGGTCCTCAATCAAATCCAAAATCCACCCAAGTCATTTCATGATCTATGCTGATCATATGGATAATTATTAACTAATAAATAAAGCATATAATTAAGGATATAACTAAACATCATCAAATTAATCCCAAAATTTTTGGGAAGGTTGATTACAGCATGAAACAGTGGTAAAACAAATTTCATAACTTTTTTATAATTAATTTATCCTACAAAAATCATGAAACATGCATTTATTAATTAAAAGAGGTATTTTTATCTCATGCCAAAACTATCCATTTTCTAAATTTAATATTTTTCCTAGATATACATCATCATCATGAAGCTACAAAAAAAATTTATAACTTTAGGAGCTCTAATTATTTTGTTATGAAATAAACAAGTTTCAGCACTTAAAAGCATTTTCTGGAAATGGAAAAA
This sequence comes from Saccharum hybrid cultivar R570, assembly GCA_038087645.1. Classification (NCBI taxonomy): domain Eukaryota; kingdom Viridiplantae; phylum Streptophyta; class Magnoliopsida; order Poales; family Poaceae; genus Saccharum; species Saccharum hybrid cultivar. Next base: position 2,163,115 of record JAQSUU010000190.1, on the reverse strand, counting down.
CCACTTTCTCTCTGCTGACTCACTGACAGGGCGACCCCACGGGTCAGTCCGAGCTGACCACGGCGTCACCGGCCGTTGACCGGCGATTTCTCGCCGGCGGTGAGCTCTCCGACGAAGCGGCTTGCTCCACGGCTTCATCTCGACCTCGCGCATCGATTGCTGGTGCTGGTTCGTGCTCTAGCGGACAGTGGCGAGCTCGTCGTCGGCCATGGCGACACGGCGGCGCGGCAAAGCGGCAGACGCAACGAACGGCGAGGTTAGCGGCACCGGCGAAGATCCCTACAGCATCAACGAGCCCTGGCGAACACTCTTATCTATCTGGTTGGTCGAATTTCAGCTTTCGACGAGCTCGGCCACGCACGCAGCGGCACGGCGGAGCAGAGCTCGCCAGCGCACGTGAGGTCCGGCGACCTCGGCACGGTAGAGACCAAACGGAAGGAACGGGAAGCTTCAGCAGCTCACCACGACTTGGATGCGCTAGCTGATTGGAGTTGGAAGCCCACGGACTGTGCTCGTCCACAGCGGCGGCGATGGTGTCAACGTGAACCGGCGGCGGCGGCGCATTCCGGCGCGTCTGGAGGCCTACAGCTAAAACCACGGAGCCGAGAACCAACACGGCGTCAAGGCGAGCTCGAAACCATAGACGATTGAACGGATTACGCACTGGAGTGAGCTGGCCACGGCGAAGCGGATCACGGCGGCGCTCTGGCCGTGCGCGAGGAAGACGACGTCGCACGGCCAACTCCGGTGCGGCGAGGCTGTGCGAGCTGGTTCAGGAAATGCGCAACGGCGAGGCGAATACAGCTGCGCGGTCAATTTTGGAAGCAGGCGAACGGAGAAGACGAATTCGACGACAAGATGGAGCTCGGCCGGCGGTGACAGAAAAAAAAGAGAGAAAGAAAAAAAAAATGACCGGCGCTGGAGCTTTTATAGAGCGAGGTAGGCGAACTCGAGCTTGCCAGCTTCTACGCGAACTCATCCAGGCACTTTTTAGTTCCCAATTCTCCCCAAATTTCACTACGTAAAAAGAAGATTTCCTGTCACATCAAAATGTCGGCAAATGTATGGAGTACTAAATGTTGATGAAATCAAAAACTAATTGCACAGTTTTATTGTACTTTGCGAGATGAACATTTTAAGCCTAATTAATCAAAATTTAGATAATTTTTACCAAATACAAATGAAATGCTACAGTAATTCTGATACAGTATTTTTTTTTTCACCAATTCACCGAAAGGCCCAGTTGGTTGGCCGCACGCGTTGGCCGGAGAACGTACAGGAACGTCCATGGCAACGATGACCAGTGAGGGAAAAGAGGAGAAAGAGAAACAGAACACGTCGGTTACTGTAGCACCAATATCACCTCATTCTTCATTTTTTTTCTTTTTCAAAATTACTCACAATTTCATATGGAAACTTCAAAAACTTGCAACATGAAAGTTGTTCAAACTAAGAAGAGCTACAACTTTTCTTTTGGGGTCATCTCCAAATTCCAAATATTTTTGAAACTAGGGTTTTCAAATTTTAAATTTGAATGTAGAGTTAATAATTAATTCATTTTCAAATTTGTTTTTTATTTAGTGGATAATTTCTATTCAAACCACTCAATCATTTGTACCATTTTAAATCACAAGTTTTATTTATGAGATTCGTTTTGATATTTCCTCCAAGTTTGAATTTTAAAAACTTGAATTCAAATCATTATTTTTAACATTAACATTATTTCACGTAACTTATAAATCATCACATATGCAACATTTGAAACACCACATATGCAACATAGACATGATATAAACGAAACATGAAATGCATTTATGCCACAATGCTTGATGATAATGCATGATCATTACATAATCAGGTTTTAATTAATATAGTAACACCAAATATGCACATGTGAAAGCTATAACTAAAACATGGTAAACTTTTATGTCATAAAGCTTGGTGATTATGCTTGATGATGCTCATGATCAAGTTTTTAATTGTTTTCTTAACATCTGGTATGTTATAGTACATCAGGTGACAGTGCCCTTGAAATCTTCCTCCTTTTGGAAAACAAGACCATGATCTTCTCTCTAATTGCATCTGCCATGCAATGCACGGGTAGGTGAAAGTTCTATGTTTGGTGTTGGTAATTAGTGACAATGCCTAAGTACTAATCCTATGCCTAAGTTGTATGTAGCATATGAGGATTAGTACATTCCAAGGTTGGTGGCAAGATGGACATGGTGATCATGATGGCCACACTTGGATTTGGATGCAACCCTACGTGATCAAGGCAAAGGTATATGCTTAAGGATTGTGTTTTAGTAACCAAGACACCTAGTGGGTGTGGTTACATTATAGGATAGATAGCCGTACTATAAAGAGGGGAATGACGCGGCTATTGAACTCCCAAGTGCCTCTAGGTGTGCATTTCATAATCATATGCATTTGGATAGAACTAATAACGTCTCGAAAAATGATTGTGAAAATGCTAACACACTCACACATGACGAGATCACTTGGTGGTGTTAGCATGTTTGCGAAGGCGGTGGAGTTTGAGCGGTAGAGAGGGTTTGGGGTCCTCTCTCCCTCCCGCCGAGCTTACGAGGCGGGATTCAGGCGTTTTCAAGGAGTTGAAACGACTTTTTTCCACTACGCCGGAAGTCGGAAAAGAAACGGAGGCGAACGGAGGTCACAGAGGTGACCGGACACTGGACCGGACGCGGTCTCTATTTGACCGGACGCGTCCGGTCAGCGTTCAGCGTCTACGCGTGTTTCAGTTTGATGATCGGACGCGCAGCGCGTCCGGTCACTGTCGACCGGACGCGTCCGATCGTTCAGGGAGCTTACTGGACTCCAATCGGACGCTGGCACTATCGCGTCCGGTCAGTTCCCCAGCGCGTTCGGTCGCTGTTTCGTTGTACGCAGTCTCTGCTTGACCAGCGCGTCCGGTCAGTGCTTCACAAGCGTAGCCGTTGTGCGATCGGCGCGTCCGGTCAGTTGGACCAGCGCGTCCGGTCAGCGCGACTGCGGCTGTTTCAAGTTGCTAACGGCTATATTCGAAGGGGTACGTCTATAAATACTCGTTGACCGGCTCAAGGCTCTTACTCTTGAATATTTGACATACTTTTGAGCACTTTGAGCTAAGCAACTCCCCTCCCACTCATCTCTCTTGCTTCTTTGCATATTCGAAGTGAGATTGAGTGATCCAAGTGCATTTGCATTGTGAGATTGCATCTAGTTGGCACTTGGTGGTTGATTTGCTGCGGGATTCTTGTTTTTCTTGGTGGTTACCGTCACCTAGACGGCTTGGAGCAGCTTAGAGGCGTTGGCAAGAGTTGGTGATTGTTCTTGGCCACCTCCGGTGATTATGAGGGGTTTGTGTCTATCTCGGCGAAGCGCCAAAGGTAACATTAGTAAATTGCTCGTGTCATTGCAACCTTTTGCCATTTGGTAGGTTCTTATGGCGCCTTTTGAGAGGCTCGGTGTGAGACTGATTAGCCACCGAACCACGTGGTGAAGAGGGACACAACGGGTACTAGCGTGCCGACAAGCACGTGAACCTCGGGATAAATCTTCGTGTCATCACTTTCACATTATGATTGATTGATCCCGGTGTTCGGTTATCTTGGTATTCTTTGTTGATTATATTGGTTGGCTCAATACTTCGCCCCTCGGTGAAACTCTCCTAACTTAACTCCGTATTACCTTCTTAGTTATCTTTGCTAGCTAGTTAGCTTTGCTAGAGTAACTCTTTTGTGTAGCTTGCTAGTTATAGTTGTAGTTACCTTCTCGGTTTGACTTGTGCGGTTGAGTGCAAATATACTAGTATTGTGAATTGGTTAGGTGGCTTGCAAACACCCCGTAGGCTAAGCAAAACTCGCATCTCGCTACTTGTTATATTGATAAACTTGTTTAGCTTATCTTTGTAGAAATTTTTAAAAGGCTATTCACCCCCTCTAGCCATCAAGACCTTTTAAGTGGTATCGGAGCCGTGGTCACCGGTTTCAAGGCCTGACAACCTCGGTGCAAGATGACTCAAGTTATGTTCAATCATGTTAATGGCAAGCCTCCATTCTTTGATGGCATCTCATCCTTTGATCATTGGAAAAGGAAGATGAAGCAATACCTAGGCAATATACATGAGAAGGTTTGGGATGTGACCGAAGAAGGATACATCATCCTTGATGAGGAAAATCTCACTCCAAATGACCGCATCAACAAACAATGCAACACGGCGACACTTGACACAATCTACCGTGCCATTGACGACAAAGTATTTGAGCAAATCAAAGATCTTGAAAAGTCAAATGAGCTTTGGATAAGGCTTGAAGAAACATATGAAGGCACTTCAACGGTAAAAAGTGCCAAACTATATATGCTCAAGGACAAGTTCTCTATTTTTAAGATGAAGGATGATGAATCCATCTCGAAGATGTTCTATAGGCTCGAAGTCATTGTCAATGATCTCAAGGGGCTTAGAGAGAAGGTTGAGGACAAGGACTTCTCACACAAGTTCTTGATGTGCTTACCTAAGAAGTTTGCCACCTTAAGAAGAATGATCTTTAGAGAGGGATTGGACAAGGTCAAACCAACTGATGTACTTGGAGATATAATGACCGATGCCCAATACAATGATGATGAAGATGAGGTAGATGAGAAGAAGGAGACCAAGGTCAAGCAAGAGAAGCCTATTGCATTCAAGGCCTCATCTTCTAAGGGCAAGAGCAAGGTGGAGAGCGATGATGATGATTCATTCGATGATGAGACTATGGCCCTCCTAGTACACAAGATGAGGAGGTTCATGAAGAAAAAAGGATATGGTGCAAGAAAGAGAAGGGACTTTATGAAGGCAAAGGAGGTGCTTTGCTACAATTGCAATAGCCCCGATCATGTAGTGGCAAAGTGCCCCTATGAAGACAAAAGATATCATGATGAGGAGTTGAAGTTGAAGAAGAACAAGAAGAACAAGAAGGAGAAAAAAGAGAAGAGCTTCACTATAAACAACAAGAAGAAGGGTGGTGGCTATATGGTCACTTGGGATAGTGATAACTCTGATAGTGATGATGATAGCTCTAGTGATGATAAGAGGACCACTCGGCGAGCCATTGCAAGCATCGCCCTCTCCAACAAGCCATCTATCTTTGACACTACATCGACATGCCTTATGGCCAAGCATACCAAGGTAAAATATGATGATAGTGATGATGATTCTTGTGCTAGTGATGGTTGTAGGAGTGATGATGAGAAGGATGAGGACTACTCCAAGGATGATCTATTAGGCATAATAGATCAAATGAGAAAGGGCTACAAGAGGACAACCAAGAAGTGCAAGATCTTGGAGCAAGAGCTCATTGCCAAGAGCAATAAAAATAATGCCTTGATGGAGGAGCTTGTTGCTCTCAAAAAGAGTAAGGAATGCAAAGGAATTGAACAAGAGCTCAAAGCTCTTAGGAAATCCTTTGATGAGCTAGAGGCCTCTCGTGAGTGTCTAAAGGAAGACCACGAGGATCTTGAAGTTGCTCACACTAGGCTTAAGGAAGCCCACTCCACTCTACTTGAGCTCATCAAGGAAAAGGACCTCAAGTTAGAGAAGCTCATGAAGGAAGCTAAGGAGGAGCAAGTGATTGTCACTTGTGATATTGGACTAACATGTGATTTTCTTTGTTGATTATATTGGTTGGCTCAATACTTCGCCCCTCGGTGAAACTCTCCTAACTCAACTCCGTATTACCTTCTTAGTTATCTTTGCTAGCTAGTTAGCTTTGCTAGAGTAACTCTTTTGTGTAGCTTGCTAGTTGTAGTTGTAGTTACCTTCTTGGTTTGACTTGTGTGGTTGAGTGCAAATATACTAGTATTGTGAATTGGTTAGGTGGCTTGCAAACACCCCGTAGGCTAAGCAAAACTCGCATCTCGCTACTTGTTATATTGATAAACTTGTTTAGCTTATCTTTGTAGAAATTTTTAAAAGGCTATTCACCCCCCCTCTAGCCATCAAGACCTTTCAGTAGGTCTTTGTGCTCTTTGATCCAAGCATTCCAATATTCTGCTAAATTGTTGTTGATATAATCACACTTGATGTCATCTGAGAATTTACTTCTAGCCCACAGGAAAGGATGATGTTCATTCAACCATGCCTGCACATGTGGACTAGCTTGCAAGACTTTATCAAAGAAATACTTGAATTTGTGTACTGAATAGGCTCTAGCAGTAGGCCACATGTTTTTGCCATACACATCACCACTATAATATTTCTTCTTGTTCTCCATTAAGTGCCTGAAGCACTCTCTCTTCTCTGCCTGGGGAAACACTATTCTGACAGCTGACTACATGCATCAGTGCAGATAGCCAGCTTATCCATGGGGCCAATGACCTTCCTAAGTTGTTCCATAAACCAGACCCAGTTTTCCTTTGTCTCTGAGTCAAACAAACCAAAAGCCATAGGAAATATCCAATTGTGGCCATCTAGGCCTGAGGCTGCAGGCATGTGGCCATTCCACATCCCATTGAGTGCTGTGGAATCTACACTGAGATAAGGCCTGCAGCCATTCAAAAATCCATCTATGCTAGCTTTGAATGAACAGAAGAATCTGCTAAACCTAATGCAACCATCTTTAGGATCAGTCACAATATCTATCTCTATAACGCTCCTAGGGGATCTCAACTCAATCTCAGCCTTAAACCTATACAACCAATCAAATGAGTCATCCCACTTACCAAATAACTTGTCAGCTGCTCTGGCCCTCCCATTGTCCACTGTTTGATATGGGATATCAACCTTGTACTTGTAATTCAGCTCTTCCTGGAGTGCTTTTGCCCCCATGGAAGGGTCCTTCTTGAGGAGTGGGATTGCTCTCTCTGCTACCCATCTAATATTTGCCATCCTGCTGACAACCCTTTGTGTAGATGCACATTTATGTTCTTCCTCGTTGATTTGTATCTGTATAAAGAAACCAAAAGAAAAAATGAGTTTAAAACAACAACTACTTTCACCAAAACCGAAATGTAAAGATGTTATTGAACTATAAAAAAAAGTACCCTGACATTGTTGAGTTCTAGCTCTAAGAATCCATGGACAGCCAAGAACAGAACAATTAGCCATGTACCTTTGCTTGTTAGAATGCTCAATATCATACTCAAATTCATTTCCTATAGCATGCTACCTAACAGCTAGCCTAAACTCCTTCATGTTGGGATACAATGTGCCAACACTCATATCAGGATTATCCCTATCCCATTCATGCAGTGATTCTTCATCTACTATGTCATCCACATTAACAGCTGCTTCACCCATATCAGCCTCCATCTCTGCTATCATAGCTGTGATAGGCACCTCTTGTGTTGCCTCTGACTCTTTGAATCCCATTGCCTCATAAACCTTGTCCTCATCAACAACTTCCTTTGTTGTTCCATCATCATCAGCCTGTCCTAGAATTGTTAGACTGTCCCAGTCAACTGCTAGAGCACATCAATAGGTGTTTGTTTTGGTGAACTGCATGTATCACCACAACCTTCAACATCATCAACCATAGCACTTGGGCCTCCATTTGGCCCACTGGTCACACCAGAGACACAACTGCCTGTAGCTGCACCAGAACTTTCATTTGCATTACAAGCATCCTTGCTCATAATATCCACTGCGATAATAGCCAACCTCTGATCCCATCTGTCACTGATCATCTGTTGAAAGTGCTCTTCCCTCCTAATCTTCCACTCAGATCTAGTATCTTGGTCAAGAACCCATACTGTAAGTGTTTGAGATGGCCCCCAGATTATCTTTGCTGCTAAATCCTCAGTGAATTGGGACATAGAGTAGTGATTGTTTCTATCGAACCATAAGACATGCTGCTGCTCTGCCATGCCAACTCGCTCATACTCATCATCGGCAACGTATTTACCAACCTTAACGACTAGTCTAAACGCATTGCCAGGATCAATCCTGGCATCATGGTAAATAATCAAAGAAATGGGAAATTAGACGCTACCGAACTCATCCAATTCATGTCATCGGCTCGGTTCATTAGGCACTTACCAAGGAGGGCAGTCATTGCTATCCATTATGACACGGGTTCACACCACCGCTCCCACTACATCATAAGCCTACGAAACAATCAACCGACGAAGACAATCTCAGCGTCCATGAACCCTAACCCTAACCCTAACACTAACCCTAATGAAAACGGGATTTGAGTGCCAAAGAGGGGGGAGGGGATCCGGGGGGAGTAGGGCTACATACCTTAGATCTGTCGCGGAAGCCACAAACGATGGCCACCAGCCTAGCGCAGGGATGGCAGGAGGCCAGCAGGAGGCGGAGACGGGCAGTGAAGAATGCGGCGGCGGCGGGGGGTGGGAGTGGGGACGAAATGACCTAGGGCTGGCTGGGCGCGGGGACGGTGGGCGGAGAAGAATGCGGCGGCGGCTGGAAAGGTGGGGGGATGAACTGAGTGCTAGGTTAGGTCGGGCGTGGCTTCATGGACAAAACAGCCAGGGGCACCGATGTCTTTTGACCTGCGCCTGCTGACTGGGCGCCAGCGTGTCCAACTGCCGTGGCTCACCACATGCGCAAATGTGGGAGTGGGGACGAAATGACCTAGGGCTGGCCGGGCGCGGGGACGGTGGGCGGGGAAGAATGCGGCGGCGGCTGGAAAGGTGGGGGATGAACTGAATGCTAGGTTAGGTCGGGCGCGGCTTCATGGACAAAACAGCCAGGGGCACCGATGTCTTTTGACCTGCGCCTGCTGACTGGGCGCCAGCATGTCCAGCTGCCGTGGCTCGCCACATGCGCAAATGTGATAAACACAGAAATCAAACTTCTCTCGTCTGTTAAAAATGTAAATGACGTGGTAAAGATAACAATGTAACGAGCGTCATTCATTATTCATTATAACGGTAAAAATGTAAAATTCCCCGAATTTCCTCCCCGGCTCCTCTTCCTCCCAGCTCCCCAGTCAATCCCCGCCCTGTCTCGGCCAGGCCCTCGCGCGGCCGCCGTGGAAGGAACCCAGCGATGGGCTCCGGCGAGGAAGACACAGGAGGCGGAGGAGGGGCGGTGCGGGGCACGGTGCTGAAGGCGCTCGTGGTCGTCGGCGGCGTCCTGCTGCTCCGCCGCCTGCGCCGCTCCACCACCCGTTGGGACCACGCGCGAGCCGTCGCCGACGCGCTCTCCGGAGAAAAGGTGACCCCAGCACCCTCCCTGGAGAAGTGTTTGGTTCCCGGGGCATTCCGATGCGGCCGCACTGAGAATTCGTCAGAAAAATTCCGTCCTTTTTCTTGTGCCGCGAGAAAAATCCCGATGCGGCGGCGTCTTTTTCTGAACGTAGATAGAGGGAAGAAATGCTTGTGTCTTAATGCGTTTCCTGATGTACAGTTCTCGAGGGAGCAGGCGAGGAAGGATCCTGACAACTTCTTCAATTTGAGGTCAGAATTTTATTCTAACAAAAGCACTGTATTCTTTTTTCTTTGTTCGGATACTAGTGTTTCCACTGCCCATCTGATTAGGCTTTTTTTTGTCTTGGGTCTGGTCTGGTACTCTGGTAGTATCTATGAACTAATCGTAGGCTTGTTTTGGGAGGGAGGCATATGCACAAGCACATCAATTGAATATTCCCTGCAAACTTTCTGTGTTGATCACTGCAATTCACATTGTCGATAAGCATAAATGTTGCTGACCATGGTTTGTGATAATTTAGCTTTGGTGATTATGGGTCTGTTTTTTTACAAGTCGCTGGATATCTATAAAATGATTTGAAAATGCAATACTTGTCACAGTTGGTATGAACACTCGAACTGTTTTGATTTGATCTCGTCTTAGTTGGGTTTTGATGCTCTGGGATCATCTTGTAGTATCTATTGATATAATAGTCGATTGAGGACAGCCATTCTTTCTAAATCATTTACTTCTGTACTTTCTAGCTGTTGTCTGTGTCAGCCGAAATTTTTAATTAAAGCACCATACAGAATCGTCTAGCAAATATGCAGTGGGGGCTGCACAAACGATGGAACTTGATAAATCATTGATGGTTAACAAACCTTTTGTACTTTTGTTGGATGTGAAAATATTATGTCTTTTTTTTGTGAACAGAAAATGCTATGTCGTCTTGTATTGTATTTCAAGTTTTCAAACCTTGAGCAAATTGTTTATGAAACTATATATCCTTTAAAAGGATCCATGTTTATTGTAGAATTCATAATTTTGATCCAGGGTTTTCAACCTTGGACAAGGTTCTTTTGGTCGATCCATGGATCAGTGACTGAATGGTTACACTGACCTGTTATGGTTTTCTTTAACTGTATCTTTGCTTGCTCTTTCTAGTCTGCTGTTATCGTTGACTCATTATGAATATTTTGCTTGGATGTAAGTAACTTGGTAGAACCGTAGAAGTGATAAGCATTAATTATGCAGAAAAATTGCTGTTTATCTGCACTTAAGATGCAAAAAAAATGTTTACATACCCATAATCATGTATATTTGCTGTTCTTTTTTTTAAAAAAAAAAATCCTTTTCAACTCACTTTTTCCATGCATGAGACAAGTATTTTTAAAGCATGTGCTGACGTGTTTGTAGTGACATAAATGTCCTGCGTTGCCAATTCAGCCTTCTTTTATTTTCAGAATGCTCACATGTCCTGCAACCGAGATGGTGGATGGTTCAAGGGTGCTTTACTTTGAGCAGGTATGATCATTATCTCTTCTCTACCCATTCTTCTTTATTACAGTGCCCCTTTTTGGTATCTCAATTCCATGGTTTCCTTTCCAGGCATTTTGGAGATCTCCAGAAAAGCCTTTTAGACAAGTAAGTAACTCTAAACTGTATTAGTCACTCCAACATATCTCCTTTTTGCCCTTACCAATTCATATGTAGGGTATTATTTTCTATAAGTCCTGAGTTATAAAATGTTATGCTAGTCAATATAGTCTAAACAAGATGATATTATATTATCTGACATTGCAGACACATAAGAATCTTCTGCTCAGATGCTTTATTTTACTCGTACACTATTTTGATGAACTTCCAATACACCCATGTGACTATTTCCTGTTACTTTTAAATCCTTTCTTCCTGGTTAACCTAACCAGATTAAACATTTCTTTGCCATTTTGCATTATATATTCTTGCGATGTGTAATGCTTTTGTTTGGCCACTGTAATGATCTGATGATGCCATTAGTTTGGAGTATTGAGAATATGGTTCCATTATTCTGCAAGAAAGGCTTCATATGCCTGTTGATAGGATAGTATTCATATTAAATTTGGATTTCTGTTCTTCTGTGTCCATTCTATTTCCAATATCTTATGTGCTCTACATATGTGCAAATAATGATTCGTTCTGGTCCCTCCAGAGATTCTACATGGTAAAGCCCTGTCTGAAGGAGATGAAATGCGATGTTGAGGTGAGCTCAAATTTAACATAGTTCCTCTGAGATCTGCAATGTCGTGAAGTTGATGTACTGAACAAACTAATGCATCTTTACTAATATTTATCAGAATTTACTAGTAGTATTCAGTTCATTCTCCTCTACTTTTGACTTTGTCAAAAAAAAAAGACTATTTGAGCAAATGGTATATCCTATTCCTATTTAGCTATAAACTAGGAAAATATGCATCTGGTTCCAAAACATGATGTTATTTAAGGCCATTCCCACAGTAGCAGTTCTCATGTTCAATACACAAGTGGTTAGGTATACTTAATGATTACTCAAAAAAGCTTGGTGTGATGCAACTTGTCCATAGTGGGGAGCATAAAATGGTCTATTTCGAGCACATAGTATTTTCTAAAGTGCTGCTTTTATTTGATTGTTCTGACAATTATTTTTTTTGTTGTGGCATTAATAACATTTGAGTGAGTCTATTAATATCTAGAATCATTACCTTTTGTTTTCTGGTGTCTACAATGGCTGTGGCATAAGGTTGAAGTAATGCAACTTCTCATCCATGTTCCTGCTTTTAGGAAAACTGAAAGATATTAATATTTTAGAACAACTTTGCAAGCAAAGCTGACTAAATAACATTTTAATTTCTTTTTCAATGGACAGTTGAGTTCATATGCAATTAGGGATGCTGAAGAGTACAAGAATTTCTGTGACCGTCAAAAGGATCAGAGGCCACAGCCAGAAGAAGTAATTGCGGTATGTCATGTCCGAACACAATCTTACTTTTCAGAATGTTTGCTTGTGAAGTTTCCCCCTTCATTTACTCATGACTGTTGGTGACTAAACTCTTGAGGGACAACTACAAATGAAATGATGGAAATATTTTACAACAATTAAAAAAATCTAATCAGCTTAATGATTATTCTTAGTCACCCTGTGCATATTAATGTGTGTAAAGGGAATTAGGGACCAGGTGGAGTTGCCAATGAATGAATGAATGAATCCACAGGAAATAGAAATGCTGTTATTTGTATTATCAAGGGAGGTATCCCATCTGTCACAAGACCAAAGATGTAGGGTAGTTCAATGGGTTTTCAATATGATTGATTGATAAGCCATGGATCACCACTTTTGCTTTTAATATTCATTTGCAGCCTTTGGTGTTTTGAATATGGACTTCAATGCTGTTGTGCTACTCCTGACCTAAATCCAGGCCACTATGTGCTTCACTTAGTGTAATACTAGGATGACTGTTGAGGACCTAGTTCCTGCATGGAGAGAGCATGGTCTCCCATTTTTTATGTGACATAACCACTTAGTTTCAGTGCATTCTATATGTTGTATTCACATCTACACTGTAACTCCATATGGAGTCGTGTTGACTGATATAGGTTTTCATAGTACATTCCTAGCTCAAGCTTTGTACAACTTGTGATGTTTGTTTTATTCACACAAGGTACTGTGTAATGTTACCCTAAGTATCTTATATATCGCTCTAGTATTTAGGTTTACCTTTGGTGTTTAGGATATCGCAGAGCATCTGACCACCATACACTTGTCACGGTGTGGCCGTGGAAAACGTTGCTTATATGAAGGATCTACCCCACCTGAAGGTTTTCCCAACAACTGGGTGAGCTAATTGCTCTCCTCTCAATTAGCAATTTAGCATATTCAGTTCTCTTTCGGACTGAATAATTTGCAGACATCTTTTTAATTTAATACTACATCAGAGCTCGCTAGTGGTAATCCTTGTCCACAATGTTTGGCTTGTTCCCATCTCAACATTGACATTTTATAGAATGGTGCATCATATTGTACATCGGATTTGTCCATCCACAAAAACGGTGAAGTACATATTTGGGACAAAGGTTTTGACGATGAAGGGAATCAGGTTATTTTCATATATCTTCACTTGCTAGTGTTCCAGTTCTGCCAAGATTGTGTGAAAGAGAATCTTGACAATGTGCTCACTTGTTCAGGTTTGGGGAACCAAGGTTGGCCCTTACGAGTTCAAGCCTGCCCCCAAATCCAAATATGACGACATGTTCTCGCCATTAAATTTCTCCGCCCCTTTGTCACTAGAGAAGTTGGATAAAGCATATGTAATCGATGACCACTAGAGCCTGAGCCCTAAATTTTGTTCATAGGAATGCAACAAGTGAATAGCGTGTATGTATATATTGTACTGAGTTCTAATGCATTCTTTTTTTTTTTTTGACCAACCTGTGGATCTTGGTTGTCCATGGTTAGTAACTTAGTATGGTGAGGCATGATACCTAGTCTGAACCAATTTAAGTTAGTATGCAAGATATTATGCCATGTCAGAAAAGATTTGTTCTAAGCAAATTACATCAGATGGTATATAGTGTACTATGACACTGGCATTAAGATTCCTGATGTAGGTCGAATTATTTGGAACCCTGGAGCGGTCATTGATTGAACTTTACCTTTAAAACTCAATTGAACATTTGTTGAATTGAAAATTAGTCAATTTTCTATCCTAATCCATTTTAACACATGTGGAACGAGGTGATGAGTATATCCAAACAAGGTCTAATAATGCCCGGTACTTGGTAAGCAATCGCAGCTTACAAATGATTCTTTCTCGTGCTCAAGTTTATAGTGCTGTTTGGTGGTAATGCAAATGAAAATGGTAATAGGTTGTGGTGTGATCAGGTGGGATCACTATTTACTGGCTTTGGTAACTGTATAAATGTCATTACAGGTGCTTGGTTGGCAGCTCAGGGGTCGAAATATATAAACTCATCATGTGTGAGAGCAAGCCTAATAAATTTGTCTAATAGCTGATGTGTAGACTACTTTTATAGCCAATCTTATAATAACTAAGGTTCTTCTCAAATTCTGAAAATATTCCGCGAGCAAAAAAATCAACCGTGCAGCCTACCATTGATTCTGGCCCCATGCACGCCAACCTTGGAGGTCGCGAGCAGCCAGTTGACGCGTCCACCAGCACGTTCTCTCTCGTCTTTCTGTTTCTTCCGCCTAAGATTTCGCTGAGTTGTCTTGACTATTAGACAAGTTAACATGGTTTATTATACTTGCTCTCAATAGAAATACAATGCTAGACTACTAGTGCCACAAGATGCTAGACCACTAAGCAATGCACTAGAGGCTCTTCAAATCTCACTCAAATGATAAAATCAATGATCAAAGTGAGTGAAGTGTGTTCTCAGCCCTCAAGAGGTGTGCGCATGTGTATGGGGTGCCAAGAGAGTGGCCGGCCACACCATCTATTTATAGTCCCAACTCCAAATACAACCGTTACCCTCTTGAGCCAAATTCTACGGACGCACACCAGACAGTCGGCGGTGGCACTGGACGGTGCCCTCCAACGCCTAGTTTCAACGGTCAAAAAATCGATCCTTATCGGTGTCAGTGGCACCGGACACCTTGTCTGGTGCACTGGAAGTCCAGTGACCCACGGACACGACGATCACGTTTTCCTCCCTCTCTGGAAAAATAGGGCGGTGCACCGAACAGCCTGTCCGGTGTACACCGGACAGCAAGGTGCCAGGTAGACACGCGCACGTGCCGCGGCGTCTCATGGGCCCTATCAGGACCCACCGGACAGAGTCCGGTGCCACCCAGTGGCAGCACCAAGAGCCCGAACACGCCCTTGCAAGCGATGCTAACTCTCAAATATTTTCACAAACATATTTAGAGCCAAGTTAGCATTTCCAAAATATTTTTCATAAACATTTTTGCTTGCTCTCCATTATGCACTAGGCCTATATGCAATGCATAGCTTTCCAACACCTAGTGACACTAGATGACCAAATTGTCCGATAAGAACTTCCCTCTTAATAGTATGACCATCTATCATAAATCCGATCACACATTCTATTGCGCTTTGACCGGTAAAACAAAATCTCTGTTTATACCTTTGCATTGATCTTCATAGGGTTTTGTTTTTATCTTTCTTCTATTCTAAGTTGGAGCACTTGAACTCTATTTTTTTTGGCCATCTCCATCACTTGAGAGTGCCATCTATCTCCGTCACTTGGACTTGGACCAACCTATCTCGTCTACACACTTAGAGCATAGGGTTAGTCCAATAGGTTTTATCAATTAGGCAAAACCAAACTAGGGCTTTCAGTCTCCCCTTTTTGGTAATTAACGACAACATTCACAAACATGAATTAAATTCAAATTTGAATTTGAGTTGCTTGCCCAAGCATTTTGTTCATGAATAAGATTTGGACAATCACCACAAATTCGATTTTGGTAATATTAGGTTCCCCTACATATGTGCTAGTGTGTTTGGTTTAAAGCTTGCACATATGCATGAATATGAATTGCGGGAGAGTAATAACTATCAAATGATGCTAAGGTGTAAAGAATGGACCTTTGAAGCGTGATACTAATCGGAGTGCACATTTAACATCATCCTTAGCACCATAGTTAGCTAGATACATTAAAAACACTAGATACCTCGTAAGATCAACATTATAAGCAAGGTTCTAATACCACTTGTGAAAGCAACATATCTAGCTACCTTCCTATGCATGCTGGTTAACCAATCATCATTCAAATTCTACAACTAGCATACACCACACAATCATGGATATCAAATTTAAAACTTGTGCAAATGCAAGCAAGCACATAAATATGCACATACCAAATGCAACAAACAAGTTCATGAGCTTGCTCCCCCTATTTTTGTGCTTCAAATTTTAATTAATCCCCTTCTATTCTAATTTCTCCATTTGTGACCATCTCTCTCCCCCTTTCTTACTATCTCTCCCACTTTGGCCCTGTTCATCTGGCTTTTAATCCGTCTTATTCGGCTTGTTTTTTCAGCCGGAACAGTATTTTTCTCTCATAAAAAAAATCAGCCAATAGTGTTTTTCAACCGGCTTATAATTCCAGCCGAACGGCTCCTTTGTCATTAATTAACACAAAAGGTATGCACCAAGTTTATGTACGTTGAGTTAGTCAACTTAAAATCAATGGGGATGGATAGGTAAAAAGTGAGGATCATTTGTTCATTTGGTTCAATCTAGACAATTTGCATAAGACATTTAACTCAGTTTGAACCAATGATAAGCTTTTTCACACATCTTCCAGCAAAAATTGTATTATTATAATATCCTAATTCTGTCGATAGTCTAACTAATAAAATCGTGAAACAGATCTGAAGTAGTTTGTTATCTAGTCTGATATAAATAAATGTGCATTCTGTATGTGTGCACCGGTATAATCCCCGACAATGGAACGATGTGGAAACTTGAGAAAGACCTTTTGTCATAATCATCAGACATACCAACCCTTGATATATGAATAACTAACTCCACGCCGACTTGAGTTATAGATGACTAACTCCACGCTAACTTGAGTTACATATTTTTACGTGTCTTCAAAAGAATTCATGAAAGTTGATATTTAACTATGCAAACATATGGATATTATAAAAATTACACTTAACATATATCTATGAGCAAATTTTTTTGTGCTTAGCAATGCAAGGAAAAATCTATCATGATGGTGTTTTAATTTGATATAGGATTAATTGCACATTGTCATATTATTGCCAACATTTGCTTATATTTTGAATTTAATAAAAAGAGGAAACATAAATAGTTATGTAGCACTTTTTTCGTTGCATCGTACAGATGCATTTGCTAGTTTTTAATTAAACTAAAAAGAATAACTTCTCGAGAAGCCAGCTTTAACCTCTAGAGATGGCCTAAATGATAGACTATCAAACATCAAGAAGCGAGGCACGACAAAATGTTGACTTCTCTCCCTACGTACGAAAAAATAATAACGTGGACCTAAGACCTAGCTAAGCTAGCTGAAGCTGCTACACTTTTAGCATAGTATCACATTTTAGTACCTTATAAGTTTGACCAATTATAAATAAAAAATATTAATATTTATGATTCCAATAAATACCATTAAATTAATTACGAAATGTATTTTTATAATAAATTAATTTAAAGCCATAAATATGAATATCATGCACTAGAAATTTAGTTAAACGTGAACCACTCTACGTGGCATGCAATCCATACTTATATTCTTTTTTGGGACGGATGTAGGGCGTATTTCCATTGTAGCTAGGCCTCCCAAGTCACAACAGTTGACCATCCGAAACAACTGCCGCCAGATAATGATCCAACACTCGCTCTGCAGCTCGTTCGAGGTCAATGTTCATCACTGAAGTAAACCATCTTGATAGTAGCAAGTTGTGCACATCGTCGGTTGGAATGGGCGCAGCGAACATGTGTTGGAATTTAATATGTCGCTTTAAACGTTTATTTATATTATGGCACCGTTAATAACTCTCCTATATATTTCTCGTACAATATTAATTTTTTATTGCACTAATACTTATTACGTGTCTTGGAATTTATTTGATTTAAGATTTGGGTCAAATCTAATTAAATTCAAGTTAGCTCATTATCACTAGTACAAGCATCATGCAATAAATTTATGTCTCATTACAACACACATGCATATTTGCTAATATGTATTTATAACTATCTAGCCTAGATACATACTGCACACAATAGAAGAGCTATATATGTTGACCATAAGAAGATTGAAATTTATCTTACATATATGATCTCTACCCTCCATTCTAAAGACATTTGATTTTTTTTAGATACATATTTTTTGTTATGCGCTTAGATACATAATAGAATCAATGTATCTAGAAAAGTCAAAACATCTTATAATTAAAAATAGACTGGGTAATTATTAAAGCATATAACTTACGTATGTGTGGTCATATGCTCGTGGTTGGAATATCCGCAACACTGTAAATTTTTTTTTGATATAATAGCAATATATGTAAATATAATTTTCCTATAAACTAGACCAAAGTTTAATTTAGGATAAAATAAATAAATTAACTTACAATTTGAAAGGTAATACTTTTCAGTGAATGAACAGTGTTTTCTTCTCACAACGAATCAACATAAGCATCAGCATAAGCCAAATTTCAGTGAAATGGACAAGGCAAAAAGAGGGCCAGCCTAACGCAAGCCAGTCGTTGACCTTTTTAGCTTGTCCCGTGCACTTATATAATGGACCCTCGTGATCTATCTGTAGCTCCCACGCAGCAAGATCGCACTGACAAGACGACGAAGCAAAAAAGCACAGTCGTTGCGTTTGAGATTGAGGATGGGCGAAGGGAGGGCCAAGGCTCAAGCTCTTCTGCTCGCGGCTCTCGTCCTCATGATGACCTGCTCGGCGACCGCCTCTCCCTCCAACTGCAGTACGTACAAGTACAAGTTCCCCGTTTGAACTGATGGTTATACGCGCTATTGCTAGTTTGTTATACGCGCTACACTTGCATCTTTTACGTCATTATAGGAACCGAACTGTCATTTGGAAAGTTGATTAGTAAGCCAGCGAATGCTGATATACACATGTCATTACGGGACACGTTGATTAACTAGCAAGGAATTGAATCGTACTATCCGCAACATCGTTCGTTGCAGTTCCGAGGAGGCTGCTAATGGCGTCAGGGTCGTACTACCGGCGAGCGCCGTGCAACGACGACCCGATCGGCCGACGGCCGACACCGAGCGGCAGCGACGACGCCCATGCGGAAATCAGCGGGTCCAGGACCCCGCGGGTGGGACCGCCGTCTCCAACGTGGGGAACCGCCCGGGCGGCCGGGACCACCGGCCCCACACCCGCGGGGATCATCAACTAGAGCCGATGACACTTGCTTCGAAGAAATGATTCACCAACGTTGCCGCTTGCTGCTACTCCATTCACGGAATCAATCCTAATCTTAGTCGGTCCTCCACGTGGACCGCACTATTACATGTGAAAACTTTATATTGTAGTCATGAATATTTTAAGAATAAAAAGTAGTTTCTCTATTATATGTCTCTAAGTTTTTCTATTTCATTTATTATCTCGATCGATGATGAGAGATTTGAGAGAAATATTCTAACCACTGGTGACGTGCATGTTACCTTTTTTAATAAAGGAAACGAGTCTGGCTTCGTCTCTTGAAACCAAGGGAATCAGACCAAAAGATACTAGATAAAAAAAAGTAAGAGAATTTTTACTATGGTTTTTTTATAAATTTGCCTAAAATTGGACGGCTCACGAGTAGCGATTCGACAACTAAAAAGACAGAGGCACCAAGAGGTATCAATCGGAGAGGCACCAGGAGGCACCATATGCCTACTAAATGGTGGGACTATAGGCACCAAGTGCCTACTAAATTGGTGGGATTAGCACCTGAAAAAAGTGTGATAATTCTTTTTTGGAAGTTTTTTTATTCAATTAAGGGTAGAATTAATGGTAAATCTATAATAGAAAAATAATGTTTTGAGTAGTATAGGGTTGATTGAAGTAGTATAGTCTGTCAAATATATTTTTCCAAGTCTGACCACACCAACCCTAGCCACTCTCTCAGTCTCTCTGTTCTTCGTTCTCTCTTTGCTGCATTGGCGTTCGAGGACGAGGGCGGCGGCGGCAGTTGCGATGAGGAAGCTGAACAAGGCAACACGTCTCATATATGCGATGAAGAAATGACATCCCATGCGATGAAGAAACGTATTGTCCATACTCAGAGGAATACTAGTGACGACATCTAAGCGCCGTTGACGGAGGGCATGGGCAATTGGCGGGGGCCAAGCCCGTCTCTTCAGTAGCTGCGATGATGGCATGATTCACCAACGTTGCCGCTTGCTGCTGCTCCATTCACGGAATCAATCCTAATCTTAGTCGGTTCTCCATGTGGACCGCACTATTACATGTGAAAACTTTATATTGTAGTCATGAATATTTTAAGAATAAAAAGTAGTTTCTCTATTATATGTCTCTAAGTTTTTCTATTTCATTTATTATCTCGATCGATGATGAGAGATTTGAGAGAAATATTCTAACCACTGGTGACGTGCATGTTAGCTTTTTTAATAAAGGAAACGAGTCTGGCTTCATCTCTTGAAACCAAGAGAATCAGACCAAAAGATACTAGATAAAAAAAAGTAAGAGAATTTTTACTATGGTTTTTTTTGATGAATTTGCCTGAAATTGGACGGCTCACGAGTAGCGATTCGACAACTAAAAAGACTGAGGCACCAAGAGGCATCAATCGGAGAGGCACCGGGAGGCACCATATGCCTACTAAATGGTGGGACTATAGGCACCAAGTGCCTACTAAATTGGTGGGATTAGCACCTGAAAAAAGTGTGATAATTCTTTTTTGGAAGTTTTTTTTATTCAATTAAGGGTAGAATTAATGGTAAATCTATAATAGAAAAATAATGTTTTGAGTAGTATAGGGTTGATTGAAGTAGTATAGTCTGTCAAATATATTTTTCCAAGTCTGACCACACCAACCCTAGCCACTCTCTCAGTCTCTCTGTTCTTCGTTCTCTCTTTGCTGCGTTGGCGTTCGAGGTTGAGGACGAGGGCGGCGGCAGCAGCTGCGAGGACGAGGGTAAGGGCGAGGGTGGCGACGACGCACTCCTGGGAGTCAGCCATCAATTGGGTTAGTAAAGATTGACGGACAAGAAGAGGTAAATCAGTTGGTGCATGCTCAATAGGGGATTAAGATTTGTCATCTGTACCAGTGCACGGATCTGGATTTCATTTCCACAGCATGAGTATTGGTTCCTCCTCACAAAAAATCTACTTAATACAGCCATTGATGTTATAGCATCTAATGAACTTAATGTAGGACAAGTGGGACGTGGAATCAGGCGGTTCATGGGACTACGATGAGGAAGCTGAACAAGGCAACACGTCTCATATATGCGATGAAGAAATGACATCCCATGCGATGAAGAAACGTATTGTCCATACTCAGAGGAATAGTAGTGACGACATCTAAGCGCCGTCAACGGAGGGCATGGGCGATTGGCGGGGGGCAAGCCCGTCTCCTCAGTAGCTGCGACGATGGCATGAGCGGGGGCATGGGGTCCCCTATGCGCTTGGCGGGGGCGCAGGGGCTGCTCACGTCAGGTGGGGGCGCCGGGGAGGAGAGAGAAACGATGGGCTCGGTGGCGGTGATGAGCAAGGGCGAGGGCAGGCCGGCGGCGATGGCGTCACATGAGGGCGAGGGCGAGGCGGTGACAGCTAGGGATAGGGCGAGGGTAGGGCAGCCTCGCGTGAGGTTCACCCCTTGGGCATGGGGTTTCGGGTGTGGGGACGGGCAATTACCAAACTAACCTTTTTTAGAATTACATAGTACAACGCAGACGCCCACAACACGCATGCACACTCACCCCTGAACACACGTACGTAAAACCTACCCCTATGAGCACCTTCGAAGGACTGAGCCGGTAGATCTCGAAATTCACAAAGTCACCAGTGGTGCCTCGCTGTCGACGAGGACATCGCCTACTACTGAAAGCATAGCACCGTTAAATTCTAGAATAAATCTAGGAAAATGCAAGCACCCGTGCGAAGTCGAGGACTTGAACCCGGGTGAACATGTTCCACCACAAGGAACCTAACCAGCTGATCTATGATACGCGTAATAAAATTAATTAAAGGTAATATCTTGCCTAGGCACCAAAAGGCACCCCCAACCACCGTAAATCAGCTCGGAAAGCAAGAGAAAGAGAAGCCACAAGTGTCCAACTCAAAATTTTATTCTAAAATTGCTTCGCCATCCAAAGTCGACAAAGAAGTTCATTGCGGCTATTTCAAGTGCTCGACAAACTTGGGAGATTTGTTCCTTGTTATCTTCACATAGCTGCAACTGCACCCATAGGCATAACCAATGTGTTCCTCTGAACAATACCTGTAAAAAAGTTTTAAGTTGACACTTATCAAAATATGACTTTGTTTCTTGTAAGCCATATTGTCCAACAAATGGCTGTTTTATGAATTGGTCTTTTACCCCATCAAACTCATCCAGAAATATAAATCGCCGCCTTTTTTAGCTGTGTCATGTTACCTACACAACAAACTCTACTTTGTCGTCGCCACAACTGCAGCAACGTTGACTTCTACAGCAACATTGATATCTCGATGATCACATTATTAGTAGAACATATCTATAAAGGCAGCACCAATGCAAGCGGCACCGAACGTTGACTTCAACAAAAAGTTACGGTCCATGCACGAGTAGATATATTGAGAGCAATAGCAACCCAATGCAGGCGGCAGCTTTCACCTTTATCTCTGTGCCACAACTCTTTCCTTTCTCAGTCTCTCATGCTTTGTTTTTCAGAGGAAAGTCAGGTCATGTTAGAGCGATTCCTTGCCACAAAGCACTCTCCATCTGCAGCTTCTGCTGTTGGTCTGATGAAGCAACTAATGCTTCTGCATGAGTCCCCGACACACCCTGCGAAACCACCACTCGAGATGATATATGACTGGTTGATGCAGACGTGGAACTTGGGGCAGCAGTCCAGCGCAGTGTGTTGGACGTGGCCTTATATGAATCAGAAATGCTGTGGTGCGGGCATCGGTCTGTCCGGACGCCACGTTTCCTGGGCCTCATGTTACTAGCCCATAGTGGTTTTTTCTCCCAGAAAAAGGCAGCAATATTTCCCCACTCGCACGGCCATCGCGGCGTTTCGCACCGCTCGCCTTCTCCCGCCACTCGTCTTCTCCAGCGGCGACCACCTTCGCTTCCTCCGCCCCAGGGTCCTCGCCCGCCTCCGCGACGCCATGCTCCATCGTTGGAGTCGCGCATGTAGCCCGCCCCTGCTCCATTGTTCCAAATGTTTCATCTGTTTTTTCAAATGTAAGTTGCAAGTGTGTTTTTTGGATATTGCATATGTTTCACATATATGTTTGCAGGTGTTTCATCTGGATGTTGCATATACTTGCAATGGCTTTCAAGTGTTTTTCAGGTGTTTTACAAGTGTTTCAGACGTATGTTGCAGGTGTTTCATCTGTTTTCGAACGTATGTTGCAAGTGTTTCATCTGGATGTTGCAAAAGCAGATCGGATGTTTCACATGTTGCAATGCGTGTGACAAGCAGAGGGGACGTGAGCAGTCCCCACGTGCGGTCTGGCGACGTGTGGGCCTGCATGGGCGCGCGAAACGCAGACACGGGAGTGGAGTGTAGGCGCAAGCGCACAAACGGAGTGCAGCTCGGACATCCAGAAGCGGGATATGAGGGAGAGAGAGAGCGGGGGGCAACGCCGGGGACGACCAATACCTTCATGCAATGCTCGCCGTCCACTTGTTGTTGGCAAATCAGCACGGAAATCAAAGAACGATGGCAGCTATCTGGTCAGACGGGGCGCGCGACGATCCGACGAGGTTAGTACGTAGTGGTGGTAGCTGCATCTGATGGACTACGATGCGGATGCGCCGAATTTGGGGACAAATTAAACAGCGGCGGCGACTTAGAGCAACTCGAACTCGGACCGAGTTCGTCTGCTGCAGCGCTAGAGGTAGTAGAACCGTAGAATAGGAGGCGCGGAGGCGCTGCCCGGCTGCTTGGCCAGGCTGATGTAGCTCGCAATTGGGCCGAGCATGGGGCACACAGGAACATGCCGTGAAGGGAGTTTGCCACAGGAAAAGGGGAAAAAGGCAGTTTTTTTCCTTATTGACAGGAATTACAGAACCGCATATAAACGATCTCTACTCACAAACCAATTCATAAAACTATTCTAATCACACAGAGAAAAATGCAGCGCCATGAATACATCAAAACACAATATATATCCTATGATTAATTTGTTTGATTTAGAAAATAATATTTTTCATATTGGACAAAAGGTTTCATGGTTGTCTAAAATTTTACAAAATATGACAAAATTGTTACTTTTTGTGTTTCATATTTGCATCCCAAAATTAAATATTTTGTGGTATCATACTTTTTATAGGTGAGAGGTAGAATACTTGATTTTGTATCAAGGAGTTATAAAGTAGACCAACATGGACAGTTCATGATTATATAAACTTTTCTTTTTTTCGAAAATGATGCTCTATATTATAGTGCCTGGAGAGCACTTTATAGAATTCATTTTCACCAACGAAACTTTAATTGCCGGTTTGGCCCGAACCGTTGTTGAAAGTAGGATGATTATCACTACCGGTTGATAACTTGAACCATTAGTATAGTCCATCATTACTGCCGGTTCATAATACAAACCGGCAATGATGACCATGGTGCAGCAGAGTAAAACTAATACCTTTTTCAAATGAAGTCTGTGAGGAATGGCTGCCGCGAAGGGTTCTGCCTTGGCCCACCAAGCTAGTACCCGGGTCGCCCCCTCAACTGATGTGGTGCTAACTCCTAGGTCATGCAGAGGTTCACGGATTTGCAACCAGCAAAACCTTCTCACGTGAGTAATACTCGCAGGATCAATTGTAGAGTTACATTCCACGAACCACTCATCAATACTCACATAATCGATATCATACCATTCATTAAATCGAAGAGCTTTACATCACATTTATAATTATAAGTTACAAAGTACAAGGTGGAGTTTACCCAGCTATACTCCTAAAACCAGGATTCTTATTCATTCTCACTTGGTCGCTAAATATCAGAGTAACTACAACTTCGGGGGACGCCCATCCGGTTATTTGCTAAAGCTTTGACTTCACCCAAGCTTAGCTCGGGTGGCCACCAAGTCTGAAGTACTTGTAACAAGCTAACAGTAGTACTGTGAGCATGATTGTACTCAGAGGGCTTATTCCAACATAAATATTTGGTGGATACAAAGGAAATTAATAGGCATTTGTAATTTGCAAAAAGCATGGCATATGTTAGAGGAATGGTATGCTCATGATTATTTACCTAACTTATCAATTCATAAATGTTAAGGATGTACAGGTATTAAGTGATCAACATATCATCTCATCCACAAGTTCATTTACTCTCACTACACTGAGCCTAGAAGAAAGAACAACCAAAGGACTCCGTCTGAAGACTTCAGACATTCGAAAAGATCTTTATAGAGGTGTACAACTTTACCCACACGGAGACGAAGGACGAACCTCCATACCTATGCTCAGGTAAGGGTTGCCTCGAGGTTCCGACCTTTCCTCAATGTGGCCTTCCAACTAAAGAACAATCTGGAGATGGGCCAAAGTACTCCTCAAGCTACCCCATGCCACATCCCGAGCCGAATCCACGCGATTGGCAAGTCACCACTAAGTACTCGGCTTGCCACTCCAAAAAGGTTCTGGTGCTCTCTAGAGAAGAATTAGAGAGCTCCCAAACTCACCAAAAAGGTCCAATGGCCACCAAAGAGACCGCATCGGAGAAAGGACCCTTCAACGGTCAACACTAACTAGTCTCGATGGCTAGTTGATGTGGCATCACTGGAAAGTTCTGGTGGGGCACCAGAGAATTCTGGTGCTCACTTTAGAATAATAGTTCACGCACAATGACTAGTTTGAGTGGTTGGGGCTATATATATGGCCTTGCTCGGCCATTAGGTTGTTACTAGAGTGTGCTGAAGTTGTGAGAGAGTTGAGGCTCATCATTCAGTGCTCTAGCCACCAAAAGTGTTTAAGTAAATATTAGGCTATTAGTGTAGTGCTTTGCGAAGTTTTTAGGCTAGTTAGACCACCATATTGTCACTTTGCTCTAGACTTAGGATTAGTGTCTAATGAGGTTTGCATACCTATTGCCACTTGGTGGTTGCACTCATCAATATTTTACGCTAGGGACTTGTAATCTTGTGAATCACACCAACCACGTTTGTGGTGCGGCCATCTAGCTTGTACCGTAGGGAACATGGCCGTTGCGTTTGAGTTGGAAGCTCAATAATGAAGATGGTGGGTAGCGGTCCAGAAGAAGGCCACATTGAGACCCATTTGTGTGTGGGGAAGGCCCATGGGTTCAATGCCTAGTGATTAGTGGGGGTGCAATTAGTAGTGTTGATCGAGGGCTTCTGTGATTTTTTTGTGCCTTCTGAGTGAGAGGGAGGGGTGCGCGGAATTGCTCGGAGGGTTACCATATAGGCCCCCTTTCGTCCTATTGGGTAGAACTTTCGCGAGATATGGACATTGATGCTTTTTAGTTGCTGATTGACTGATAATTGAGAAGAGATAAGTTTAGCTTTAATAGGCCTAATTCCATCGAAGGCGATAGGGCCTAGGCCTATATATAGATTTAGAGCAACTCCAAGAGACAGTCTATTTGTGTCTTGTAGTCAAACTTAGGATATTTTTAGAAGAAACGGGGCTCCAACAGCTTTGTTATCCAGCGTTCCAAAATTAAAAAAAAAAGTCAACTATCATGTACTTCTTGCTAGCCAGATAAGAGCAAATTCAAGAGCCTCTTTATATCCTTTCTTATTATAGAGATTTTGATGAAGAAAAATGCTCTCAAACATATTTTTTAATTAGATATTCAAATATTGTCACCTCTATTTGGATTTCTCTAGCCAAGTATAAAAAGCGAGGTTGGCCCTTAGAGTGCACATAATATATAAATAAGTTGTTAGATAATAGAAAGATATATATAAAGCTCCCGCTCACTATTACTTCTCGCGCGGGGGAGATTTTTTTTTCCCGCGTGCCAGTACCTACGTCACCCCTTGCCCCGTCTGGTCGTATTGCACTAGCTTGGCACTGCCGGCTAACCACGATCATAGCTGCCAACAGCAGGCAGATGCCGGCTGCTGCAAGCTGGCTGGTGGAAAGCTAGGGCTTATTTAGTTCCTGAAATATTTTACGAAATGTTGCTGTAGCACTTTTATTGTTATTTGATAATTAGTATCCAATCATGGCTTAATTAGGCTTAAAAGATTTGTCTCGTCCATTTCGTCTAAACTGTGTAATTAGTTTTATTTTTTATCTATATTTAATGCTTCATGCATGTGTCCAAAGATTCGATGTGACGAGAAATCTACTGTTTTTTTGCAAAATATTTTGGAACTAAACAAGGCCCCAGAGTGGAGTAGGCCTTGGCCTAATACTAGTAGGAAGTACCCATTCAGTGGCCAACGGGTAGGGATAGCATTCATAGTGTCATACCCACCGGTGCAGATATCCATGGGTTTTATACCTGATGGGTGTGAGTACGGACACCAAAACTCACTCGGGGGTATACGGTGGGTTGGGTACTCGAAAAGATGCGGGTAGGGTGCGTGTATGATATTTCACTTGCGGGTATCCGATGGGTAACCCACCATTTGAGAATGAATATGAATATGGCCATTACGCATATCGTGTTTACTGACACATTTAACATATAATTTATACCGTATGCATAGAATGAATATGAATAGCTACGTAAAATGATTGTGTGAGCTATTAACTTGTTGTTTTAGTTCTATATAAGTTGTGTTGTGCTATTTGTACGAGCATGAGAAGGGCCATGCCACGAATTTACGATGTATTATGGCTTCTAAGCTACTTTATATTGTCCTAGTGAACTCTATGCAACTGAGATTGACATTTTTGTGTGTTGTTTAACTATAAATTTGTTATTTTATATCATTGTGATATTATTATTTGATCTCTCTTGATTATACCCAATGGGTACCAATTATGCACAAGTGCTGGTATGAAATTTTATTCGCGGGAATGCTCATGGGTGGGTAAAAGCTAGGGTCACGGACATGGGCATGCTTGTAGGTGGGTAAAAGTTAGGGTCATGGATATGCTCGCGATCGGGTAGGTACGTTACCCTACCTTACCTGATCCACTGTCATCCTACTAATAGGTGCAACTTTGAGTTTTTTTTAATCTTTTATCGCTCTTTCAGTCGTTAGACATTCGCATCCTCCTAAATTTTCTTATAATTTGCCATTGGAGTGAAAATTTCTTACAAATTTGCTAAAAAAATATCATTTTGGCTGCGTAGCTTGCCATGTCAGGCTGCCAGCGTGGAGGCGCATTGCAAAAAGACCAGCGTGCCCCTGCCCTCCTGTGTCTGGGTAATCGGCGAAGAAAGAAGCTCGATATACTGCTGAAGGGAAAACCAGAAACCGAATCAAAAGGGTTTATTACCTGCTCAACAGCGGCCGGCAGCACATGGAGATAAGAACACGGACAACGAACGGAAGAATCTGACGAGACGGAGAGACGGACAAATCAACAGGGCCTGTAAAGCGAGGCGATGGATGGCCAGCAGGCCAGCCAGGCCAACGAAAATCCCCGGGGGCGGCGGCGCAAAGCGATGGAAAAGTCGGCAAAGATGCCGCCGCTTGGTGCCTGCCCAGGCACCGGTAGCTAAAGGCGGGCTGGAAGGTATGGAGGAGTACTGCTAGTACTGCAGCAGCTGCTACCACCAGTCCACCAGCAGTTGTACTGCACACCGGGGGGGCGGTGTACTTCCGGTACTAGCGTACTACACCGCGAGCGGAGGGCGCGAGGCCGGCGCGGCGCAGGTCAGGCATCTTGGGCAACAGCAACAACCGGGCCTGCTTTTGAGCTCTCTCCCCTATCCGTGCTTTCTGCGTGTTTGGTGCGCGTCCACCTATCGGGGTCACCGGCTTCTGCTTTCTTGCTACGCCACCGCCTCGTCTATTTATGCAGTCCCCCAATCCATGAAGCCGGGCCACGCCGAGGTCGAGAGTTCTCAACGACGTCTGCCGGTAGTCCTCCTGCTCCAAGCTCCTTCCCGGCTGCCGCGTGAGTCGAGAGCCGTGAGCCATGGCCGCTGAGGTAACCAACAATTAATCGTCGCCTTATTCCCTGCCTCCTCTCCTCATATAGAATGGCTTCTCAATCTGTAAAATTACTACTTTTCGATGGTCGATTTTAGGGATTTAGAATTAGAACAAAGCAAGTACATAAGGAGAACACAACTGATCGCCTCAGTTAATTTTCTGAGTTTTTCAGATGTAGGATAACACATTCATTCGAGTTTCTAATACTATATTTGATTGTTGGGAACGAGAGCTAGCTGATGTTAATTTCACTGGTCTGATTATCTTCGTTTTCTCTCAGTTCTTGATGTACATGGACATTCAACCCCTTGATTAATTTTTGTGCTGGTACCATATATGATATGAGAGCCTAATTAATATGATGTTTCGCTAGTCTAATTGTCTTTAGTTGACAATGCAGACTGTTGTCCTCAAGGTTGCTATGTCATGCGAGGGTTGCGCCGGGGCGGTCAGAAGAGTGCTCTCCAAGATGGAAGGTTATTATTATTATTTTCACTGTAATTTCTACACAAAGTCTTACTAACAGACAGATTGATTCTTGCGCCTGCACAATGGAAAGCTTACCAGAAAATTAATCATTTGATCAGAAGGGGGAAACCCTAATAATCAATCATCAAAACGTTACAAACGCTCATGCGTTACCACTTACCAGCTTACCACCCGTGGATATATATGAGTGACCTACCTCTTACGACGCTTGTTCTTATGGAATCAGGAATTGAGACCTTCGACATAGACCTCAAGGAGCAGAAGGTGACAGTGAAAGGCAATGTTAAGCCTGAGGATGTCTTCCAGACGGTTTCCAAGTCGGGGAAGAAGACCTCCTACTGGGAGGGCGAAGCCACAGCCCCGGACGCTTCGGCTCCAGCAGCAGCAGAAGCAGCTCCCAACACCGCGGCAGAAGCGCCTGCGGATGCTGCTGCTGCTGTGCCAGAGATCACTCCAGCCAAAGCTGACGCTTGATCGTCACACTATTACTCACATGTGATGCTGCGATTCCTAAACCTTAATCTAGAAATAGCTGGGGGGAAACGAGTCTTGATGGAGTTAGCATCATGTTGTTGCCGGTCTAGCAAGTGACTACGAATAATGGAATAAATGACAACCCAGTGTGTATGATTTCCGTTGTGATGAACACATCCCTTGCAGGATTGTTGTTCAGTAGATTTTACTTCTACCGTGGCTTTGGAGTTCTTCCAAAACACTTGTTCAAGAACTTCTTCTCTGACAGAAAATAACTTGCATGGGTGCAGTTCATGCTTTATCTTCTAGTACTGTTCTCTCTTAAAAATTAATGAAAAATGTGCTTAGAATTGGGTCGTGAAATTCTTCCCAGCTTGAAATTTTATATTGAAATACAAAGGTTAGATTAATTGGTAGTGCGAATAACTAGGGTCGAAGCTAGAAACTTCGTGAACTGAAAGTTACTATAATGATGCATTTACTTGTTAGCAAAAAATATCAGGTACGTTAATTTACTTGACTTCATAATGATGATAATGTACTTATTACTTGCCGGGAAAACTATCGAGACTACGCCGGAGAGCTGCGTATTTGCACTAATAAGAGATACGCATTAGCAAAATGAAAATGAAAATGTTTGTTACCGTGCCAGGAGTACACGCACCCGCAATACTAAACGTTGTAGATTGTGGCTTAGGCAGATGAAAACAACAAAAAAAAGAACAAAGAAACGCACACGCTAATAAGAGTTCCTCAGCACCACGCTGCTGGAGCTCACTCAAGTGACCTGCGCCAGCATGAATCCAAAGGTCTGCTTTACTTAGAATGTGCTCGAAGCTGTGGAGGGCGCGGGCTAGCTAGGAAGCTAGTATCCTTGACCATTTCAAATCATTCATGGGTGATTTGGGCATTTGGCCAAGCATGAGAAAGGTTGAGGCATGAGATACTTCTTATGCATTGACGAATCATATGAGTTGTATCCTCGTTTTTTAGTGGGTAAAACATATACCTCGGCGGAGTTTTGACTACTATTATTATTCGAATACCATGCTCTCCAACATAAGCACGTTTTGTGACTTTGATCTTGCTTCAGAGTAGTGTGCATGATGAAAGCCTTGTGGAATATCGAGCTCCAAGCTTGCTTTGTTATTTATGCTCATTCAACCATGCTATGCTTGGAAATTAGATGACAGAAAATCTTTTTTTTTCGAAAGATCCGTTACCGACTTTCATTGGATTAAGAAAAGAGCAGTTACAAATAACTAGTGGCACAAGACGGGCCAGTAGTTAAAGTTTTTGCGTAGGACTTGAAACCCCCAGTCCCACACCACCCCTAGGAAGCACAAGACAGTTTACATAAAGAACATAAATACACAGCTAAGGGGAGACATCCTAAAGAAGGGTCTCTGACGGCATATGCACTAGCTGGGGAGCAGGCATCGGTAGGATCTCGCCTAGCTCTCTATTCCCAGCAAATGCCCAAGTACGCGCTTCATCCTGGATCGAATGTAACAGCTGCTGTAGGCTTCTTGTTGCCCGCCTGAAGATGCGTCCGTTTCTTTCCCTCCAGATTTCCCAGATCATCAGGATGACCATCGAGCTGACCCCTTGCCTCTTAGACATAGTCGTCTGAGCCACCAACTCAGTGAACCAGGTTTGCAAGTCTGTATCCTGTCTCCAGTTTTCAGGCATCAGCGATGGCGCCTGGATCCAGAGGCCAACAAGTTTCCAGATCTCTTTCGCCATTGGGCATTCACAGAACAGATGATGCGTAGTTTCCAAGCTCCGGAGGCAAAGCTGACAGAAGTATTCGTTAGGCCATCCGCGCACCTGCAGGCGAGCTGCAGTCCAGATCATGTTCTGCAACATGAGCCAAGTGAAAAACTTGCATTTTGGCGGTGCTTTGGTGTTCCAAGTTTGTGCTGCCGTCGCACATTGCATCGTTCCCATGAAGTGCATATCATACGCTGACTTGGCCAAGTATGTGCCATCAGCAGTAAGGATCCAGGATACTGAGTCCTGTTGTGAGTCCGAGAGTGAGATCCCCTCCAAATGCTCCCAGAGCATAAGGTACTCAGAGATGATGTGCGGGGTGAGGTTATGGTCTATGTCATTGATCCA
This sequence comes from Saccharum hybrid cultivar R570, assembly GCA_038087645.1. Lineage (NCBI taxonomy): Eukaryota > Viridiplantae > Streptophyta > Magnoliopsida > Poales > Poaceae > Saccharum > Saccharum hybrid cultivar. Next base: position 2,131,145 of record JAQSUU010000190.1, on the reverse strand, counting down.
TCGGTTGTTGCCAAGCGCGCTCGCCACTGTTCTATTCTTCTTTTTGCTGTGATTATAAAGCAGCGGGAAACGCGCCGCTAGGCTCTCCCCATTCAGCCATCGCGAATTCCAGAATGATGCCTTCTTACCATTGCAAAAGCTGACCACTGTAGCTGCATTGAAAATGGCTATGTCATCATCCGAGATTGGTAATTGCAGCCCATCCCACGGTCGCTGCGTACTGTCCCAGCCAAACCAAAGCCAGCGTAGCCTTAGCGACTGGCTAAAGAGCTCCAGGTCTTTTATGCCTAATCCTCCATTGGGCTGCGGCGTGCACACCTTTGGCCAAGCCACTTTACATTTTCCTCCAGTTAGTTCACCATCACCAGCCTAGAGGAATTTCTTCCTGATCTTATCTATCTCTTTAAGGAACTTTCTTAGCACCTTGATTACTGTCAGCGGGTAGACAGGTAGTGAGCTGAGCACATATCTTACTAGTTCGCGGCGTCCAGCCACGTTTACTAACTTGCCCTGCCAACCTGCTAGCTTGGTCTTGGCCTTGTCATGTATATATTGCAGGTGCACCAGCCTTGTCCTTCCAAGAGTCAGCGGGAGTCCCAAGTATTGGATAGGGAAGGAGGCTCGTTGTCCAGTAAAGTCAGAGAGCACTTCATCCATGTCGACCCCGACGCATCTGATGGTGGCTATTGAGCTTTTTGTCATGTTGATGTTCAGTCCAGTAGCATCACCAAAGGCTCTCACTAACTGCATAATGCAGCTGATGTCTTCCTTAATTGGGTTCGTGAAGATCATTACATCATCAGCATATAGGGAGAGATGCAGCCTGGCTTGTCTGCCCTTCAGCAACGTGAGGTGACCGTCCTCAGTTGCAATGTCGAAGATCCTGCTGAGTACATCCATTGCTAGGATAAACAGATATGGTGATAGGGGGTCTCCCTGCCTTAGCCCCCGACGGTGTTCTACCTTCGTTCCTGGTCTGCCATTGAGCATGACCATCGAGGAAGAGCATCTGAGCAGTGTAGCAATCCAGTTAGTCCATCTTCTACTGAATCCTCTCTTGCCCATCAACTCCAACAGATACTCCCAAGATACTGAATCAAAAGCTTTGCTAATGTCAAGCTTGAGCAGGCACATTGGTGTTTTGTTCCTATGGTAGTGTCGAGCCAGCTCCCTGACATATAAGAAGTTATCCTGGGTGCACCTGCCTTTTATGAATGCACTCTGCGATACTGAGATGAGCTTGTCAATGTATGTCGACAGTCTCATTGCCAGTACCTTTGTGACTAACTTGGCAAAGGAATGGATGAGGCTAACGGGACGAAAGTCCTTAGGGCAAGTGACAACTTCCACTTTAGGTATCAGAATAATATGGGCCCCATTCACCGGCGCTAGGGAGTCACAGTGTTGGATGAAAACGCTGTGGAAGGCTCTCAAGATATCATGCTTAATAATCTCCCAGCAATGCCTATAGAATTCGCAAGTGAAACCATCAGGGCCTGGTGCCTTGCCACTTGGTAGGTTCTTGAGGGCAATCTCAATTTCATTCTTTGTAAATGGCCGATCTAGCTCCATCCCTGGGAGCTCCTCCAGAATTGGGAGAGCAAGCCTATTCTAATTGAGTGCTCTGGTGCGTTGCTTCTTCGTTCCCATGAGGCTAGAGAAGTAGCCGTGTATGATTGCCTCCTTTTCCTGATGATTCCATGATAGTGTGTCATCGTCACTCTGAAGTGAGTATATATATTTTCTTCTTCTTCTTGCACTCATTCTGAGGTGAAAAAAGCGGGTGCAAGCATCACCTGCCTTGAGCCAGTTTACTCTGGAGGCTTATCGTCTTCGAGACCTTTCCACAGCGGCTAGGCCAAGGGCTCTCATTTTGAGGTCCTTTTTAAGGGTGTGTTCATCATCAGATAGCTGCCTAGATTCTTGTGCGATGTCCAGCCTCAGTACCACCTCCATCGCGATATGCAGTTGCAGCCTTACGTTACTGAAAAGTGGTTTACTCCATGATTTTAGCGCTCTTGCAGTTTCAACGAACTTGAGCCTGAGGATGGTGAGTGCTGATCTGCTCTGTGGTTTAGACCATGCCTGCTAAACCACATCACTAAAACCCTGAGTGTGTAGCCAGTGGTTCTCAAATTTGAAGGACACTCTCCTTGGTACTGTATCTTGCCGGGTTAGGATGATTGGGCAGTGGTCACAGGCTCCCGTTGACAAGGCATTTAGCACATATCTAGGAAAAATCATCTCCCAGTCACCGTTGCAGAACGTCCTGTCAAGGCGGACCAAAGTTGGATTTTGCCTCTCATTTGACCAAGTGAATCATCGGTTGTGCAGACAAAGCTCAAGCAGCTCACATGCGTCAATTGATGTTCTGAATTTTCCCATCAGCCTTCTATTCAGATTGAGGTTGTTTTTGTCACTGGCTTGATAGATTAGATTGAAGTCACCAGTAATGAGCCAGGGTGTTCCAGCAGCCGGCTTGAGCGCTAACATCTCTTGCAGGAATTCTTGCTTTCTCCCATCGTCAGCTGGACCATAGCAGGTAGTGATGATGAAGCTCAAGTTGGACATCAGAACTGTCAGCTTAGCAGAGATAGTGAATAGGCCATGGTGGATATCTGTCATTGAGACCACATCCTTGTCCCAGCCAAGAAGGACGTCGCCTCTAGTTCCTTCTACATCTAGGGTATGACAGGATGATAGTCGCGGCCCCAGGGTGTCTATGAGAATTGCATCTGTCATTCGGTCAATTTTGGTCTCCTGTAAGCAAATTACAGCCGGTCTCGCGCTTGTAGTGGTTTCTTTGACAAGCTCCCTATGTGCAGCGTCATTGAGCCCGCGCACATTCCAACTCATGATAGATAGGTCACTGCTATTCATTTGGGCAGTCAAGTAGCAACACCATTTCATTATCACGTTGGGTCAATCCAACTACAACTCTTACAGCTGGTACATCCAATCTCCTACTAATTCTGACAGCAACAATAACTGCAAATCTGAAACTACTGAAGAACCACACACACCTGCCTAGGCAACTCCACGAGCTACTAGGACAACAACATACACTAGAATAACACCACAGGGATGACCCGACACTGACGCCCAAACATGAGCGTTTGATTACGACACTAGGGTGTTGCTCTAACATGAGAAACCATTGCGACACACGCAGAAGCAACTGGGCAGTCACTCCGCCATCTCCACTGCATCCTCCCCGCCACTAGCATTCAGCACCTGTGCTGAGGCCGCAAGCACAGGCCCACTGTCCAGGGACGTAAGCAGCCTCACCGCCTTGATCGCTTTGTCAGTCATCGGGGTCTAGAAGGAGTGAATGTACTTCTCTAGCGCCTGCTCACCAACCTGCTCATTTGGCCCAACAAGCTCAAAAGCTCTAACAAGCCGATGAGTTGCCCTCTTGGCCACCGGGACCGAGCAGGCTTGTGCCTTCTGCCTTGAACTGTGTCTGGTGGGCTGCACATTCTTTCTCCTTGTCCCAGTCTTCTCCTTGGTAGCAGTCTTCAGCACTAGATCAGGCAGTATCGGCTGCTCACAAGGCACAAATGCACTATCAACAATGGCATTCCTGCGCTCTTCAAGAATCATGTCAGCCACTTGCTCAGTGATCCCCGCCATGACTGTCTGCCCTCCAATCTCCTTGGTGAGTTGGATGCCCGGGCCAAAGTGTATGACATTGTTGTAGCCCAGGGCTGCTGCCTCCATGTTCAGCTCAGCCACCTTGTCCCAAAGTGTTGGCTGCATGGTGTACTCCGGGGAGGCAAAGACCTCATCAGGTCTGGCTGGCGATGGTGATGTTGGTGACGACGGGAAGGAGATTGGCCTCTGCACTGCCTGCTCACTCACAGTCGCAATCTACTCCATCATAGGATCCCAGCTACTTCCCGTGTACATGCGATGCTGTGCAATCTCTTCAGCACAGAGATTCTTGTAGAACTCAAGCATGGGGTCAGGGTGGAACACTGGCGCCGCCGGTGCTCCCTCAGCAACAGGCAGGGCTCCCGACAGCAGTGCCGCGCCCAAGTCTCCTCCAGGAGCATCAATGCCTCCTCCTCCTTCCTGTACCAATGCACTGATGGCATGTGTTGTGTGCACTGTCCTCCCAGCTGGTGACCGCGATCTGCGGCGTTCCCAGCCAGCCTCCTCATGTCCGCGTGGCGGGTCGCGAGCACGTGAGCTCCCACGCCCTCCACGTGTCGCGCTCCGGCCGCGGGATCTGTTAGCATAGCCATGGGCTCCCCTGTGCCTGTGGGGCGCAGGGGAACGCGTGCGCTCCCTCGTCCCCCCTCCGCTACTCCCAGCAGCAGAGCGGCGAAAGATGTTGAAGGCTAGCCGCCCTCTGTCTAGGATGCCACGGGACTGCCGCTTGGGTCCCCGGCCATCATCATCATCTCCTCCATCATGGCGTCGTGGGAAGTGTGGAATTGGCGAGCGGTAGCTGGGTGCACGCGGTAGCAGTCGGCGGCCGTCCACCACCCCCGGCACCTAGTCCTCGAAGTCAAAGATCTTTGGGTATTCCATTGAGTCAGACGAGTCAGAGGGCGTGTGCTCGCGCTGTGGGCTCCAGTCCTCGATGCGGTCAAGGTGAATGATGAGGTCGAATGGCTGCCCCTTGGTGGTGGAGACACAATCCGATTCTGCTGTAGCAGCCCCCCTGATCAGGGGCCTGCCCAGCACCTGGCGGGAAGATGGTCATCCTCTTTGTGCGATGCAGGAAATCAGGATTCCACATCCAGGCCCAGCAGAAGAAGATATATGTGGCCTCCTGCCTAAAGGTAGTGGACTCAATCCGATCAAAGAGGCAGTCGTCGCCCAAGATCTGCCTTGCCACTTGAGCGTTCCGCATGAATTGGCAGGTTCTCAATTGCCACCCACACCCGGTACCACTAGGTGCTCTCCCTTCCATGGTCGTTTTCCATCCACGGGAGGACATCGAAGTCCACACCATGAACACGCACCAAGCCAGCCCTGAGCACCATCTCGCGCTGCGGTGGAAAGTCAAAGAGGACGAGGAAGTCTTCCGGGCGGTGCCTGGTCACCTGGGCCTCATACCGCGGAGTGCGGAGCCTGCTACTGAGAGCCAGGGAGACCTCGCCGGTGGTGAAGCTCATGTACTTGATGTCGGACCTGGCCACCAGCAGCACAGCCCTGGTGCTGTACTTTTCCACCTCATGCGCCATGGTGCCGTCGGTGATGACAACAGCAGCACCCTCCTCGGGCCTGTTATCTGGGAGCCCATGGATGTAGGCCCGCAACTCCATCTTCTCTTCCCCTTCCCCCTTCAGTTCCTCAGTGGCTTGGTTAAGAGGCAGGAAACTACGCGGCTTTGGATGGATGGAGGTTGTGGTTTGGGGAAGTGGAGTCTGGATTGGATGGAAGGTTTGGGGAAGCAGAGGCGATTGTGGACGGAGTTCCGCTCCCTCTTAACCGGGCAATCGCGGGCAAGGTGCCCCGAACGACGGCAGATGAGGCAGCAGAGAGGATCTCTACAGGTCGCAAGCTTGTGGTCATTTGCAAGGCATCGAAAGCATCTGCTGGTGAAGTCGATTTTATAGCCCGCCGGCGAGGGAGGTTTCCCCCAGAGCTGCATCGCATTAATTCCTAATGGCGTCGGCCGCTTCCCTCCTCGGGCTCCAAGCTTTGTCGCACGCCAATGAAGATTGGCATTAGGCCTAGCCAGAGCTACGCGCTGCCTGTGAGGCTTGCTACGGACGGCGTCGCAGTAGCTCATCACTCCCCCGGCGGCCCAAACCAGGACGTTCGGCGCCTTAGGCCTGTAGATTTCAGAAGCAGGTATCCGGGAGGGGAAGGTGGAATCAATTACCTTGCGCGTGCCCGCAGGGTTCAGGGATGCACCGGTCGCCGAAGTAATGGCCCGGCCACCGCCGCAGCCTGACCCGTCGCCATCAAAGCCCAGAGATGAAGCTCCAACCTTCTGCGCGGCCGCTGGGAGCTCTGGATCACCGACTTGAAGTTGACCATCTTGGGCGGAGGCGTTGATGAGGGAGGCACCGGAAGCCCGGAGGCCCGACTTTTCAGAGCCAGAAGTAAATCGTGCTGCAGAGGCGGCAGCAACGTCGTCGGTGGTGATATCTTTAGTCGCAGGGGGGTAATGGCGCATGGGCGAGTCCTGCCGTTCGCCGCAGAGGAGCTCTGCGCGAGCAGAGCGGGGTTGCCCACTTGAGCTTCAGCTCGCGTCCCCAGATCCAGCACTCCGTCTTGAATCTCGCCGGCAGTAGAGGTGCGCGGGGGCAGGGAGCCCAAACCGGCACCGCTCGCACCCTTTCCCTGTCTTGCTTCGGCTCGGTCTTCGAGGTTCAGCTCTCCATCTTCAAGCTCACCAGCAGCAGCTTGGATCTGGCCGAAGGCGCCGTCCGCGTCGTGGATGGTGCCCCAATCCAGCTGCTCGTCATCACAGCCGGGCAACGCCCCGCGGGGCCCTCCAGACACGCGCCGTAGGGCGCGTCTCGGCCGACCGAGGTGGCCGGCGCACCGAAGTCCGTGGGCGCCGCCCCGTCGCCGCTCTCGCTCTCTCTCTCTCTAGAATATTCATTGGCCTACAGGGTATAGTTTGACCCTACACACAGAAAATCTTTACTTATTGCATAAATGCTTTTATGCGAAAACTAGCCTTTATTCCTTGCTAAAGCCATTTGCATGATCCTTATTATTATTTAAATTTTGGTAGGACCTGCTAAGTACCTTCTTGTACTCAAGATGCTACTCTAAGTTGTTTTGCAGGTGAGGATGCCCCCTGTTTACGGTTTTTCCTATGCCCTAGATCCCTTGACAAACTATGAGTATTAGAGGGTCAAAATAATTTTCGTCGACATGGCCACAATGCCTAATGAGGGAGTGTCGCGGATTTCTTGACGATAAATACCATTCAAGATGGTTCTCTTAGTATCCGTGCGTGCTCTTCTTCGTGGAGAAGAAAGGCATGCTTGGTTTGTTTGCGAGGCATTATACTGCCTTGCTAGACTAGAATAGCAAGTTGAGTGTTACGTTCGAGTATCAAGCAAGTTATCCTTGGGGCTTGTACAAACGAAACTTGTATTGCTACCTAAGAGAGCTAATTTGACTTTCCTAGACTGGCAAGGTCCTTGTTACCAATGCCACTGAGACAAGCTTTGAAAAAACAACCAAACACGTCCAAACTTGCTGAGGCTGCTTCCGACGAGGGCAGAACGGCGCGGCATCAAAGGCGGAGATCTGCCTCAATACGTGGGCCTTGGTAGATATGGGCTGGAAGCCCAGAAATAGATGACAATCTTAAGGCCCAGGAGTGGGGAGCCCACCTAAACCTTATCCCCGTCGTCCTCCTGTCCACTCCATTCAAATCCTCGTCTCCGAGCGCAGCGATTCCCATCGCAGCCTCCAATGGCGCCTCCTCCTCCTTATCGCTTGCTGCCGCGCTCTTCCAGCTTTACGAGCAGCGTCATCACCCCCGCGCCCCCACACAGGGGCAGCCACAGACCCAATACGTCCGTCCCAAACGCCACCACCACTACCGCCACCGCGGCGCAGCTCTCGCTGCTCCGCGCCCACGCCCGCGCCGGCCGGATGCGGCCCGCGCGGGAGGTATTCGACGCAATGCCGGATCGAGGGAGGTCCCTCGTCGCCTGGACAACGCTCATGTCCGGGTACGCCACCCACGGTCCAGCCTCCGAGGCGCTCGAGCTGCTCCTCTGCATGCTCGGTCTTCTCGTCAGACCCGACGCTTTCGTCTTCTCTGTCGCGCTGCGAGCCTGCGCCGCCGTCGGGAGCCTTCGACTCGGCAGGCAGCTCCACGGCGCCGTCGCCAAGCTCGGGTACGTGGGCGCCGACCTCTTTGTGGCCAACGGCCTCGTCACCATGTACTCGAGCTGCCAGTCCCTCCGTTGCGCTGAGAAGGTCTTCGGCAGTATCACCTCTCCGGACCTGGTTTCGTGGACATCCATGCTCAGTGCATACACCGAGAACGGATGTGATGCCGAAGCGCTGATGCTGTTCATGGAAATGGTCTGTGATGGCGTCGCGTGCGATGCTTTTACACTGTCGGTGGCACTCAGGGCAGCTTCGAGTTTGGGCCATGTGGGATTGGGCCATCAGCTACACTGCTGCATGATCAAGATGGGGTTGGTCGGCAAGGAGTTCCTGGATAATTGTCTGATCGGATTCTATGGACGGTCAGGTGAACTGCAGCTGATGCGAAGCGTGTTCGATGAGATGAATGGCAAAGATTTGGTTTCTTGGAACACCATAATCCAGTGTTATGCAGAAAACTTGTGCCATGAAGAAGCCTCAGCTCATTTTCGTGCTATGATGTTTGAATTCGCAGAATGCGATGAGTTTACGCTGGGCAGCATTCTTCATGTCGTTACCAGAACTGGTGCTTTTGGTCATGGTATGGAAATACATGGCTACCTCATCAGAGCCGGTTTGGACTCTGACAAGCACGTTATGAGTGCTCTCATTGATATGTATGTCAATTGGGCTACTCTTCGTAAGAGGTACCGGGTGTTTCCTTTGAGAATGTTAAAATATTATCTGACAGTCCAGGGCAAGCTAGATCAATTCATCGTGGCAAGCAGTCTGAAGTCATGCGCTTCTGGTCTAGATCTGGTAGCAGGGAGGATGTTGCATGCTTGCATTTTAAAGTCTAATATGAATCCAGATTCTTTTGTTATTAGTTCGTTGGTCGACATGTATGCTAAATGCGGTGCTCTGAAGGAATCAAATCTGCTGTTTTCAAGAACCAAGAATCCAGGTACAGCTGTGTGGTCTGCTGCTATCTCAGGAAACTGTCTGAATGGCCAGTACGGAAGAGCAGTGCACTTGTTTAGGAGGATGCAGTCAGAGCATGTGCAACCTAACGAATTCACCTACACCGCTATACTTACGGCATGTATGGCTCTTGGAGATACTGAAAGTGGTATGGAGATCCACAGCAACTCGATTCGAAATGGGTATGGAACCAACACCTCTGTTCTGAAAAGTTTGATTACCTTTTACCTAAGACAAGGTCGGTACCACCAGGCTCTGAAACTGTGCTTAGCACTCTCAAACCATGATATTTCTTGGGACACATTGGTTGAATCATTTTCTCAGGTTGACCATCATGTTGGAATAGTTAATCTCTTTCATATTATCCAACGTTGTGGCACGAACCTTGACTACCATACTGCACGTCTCATCTTGAGTTCGTGTGGGAAGCTGGGACTTCTCGAGGAAGGGTTGCAAGCACATGCCTACATGACCAAGCGTGGCCTTGCTTCCACAGCTTGTACCAACAGCTACCTCATCAACATGTACTCCAGTTGTGGTAGCCTTAGGCATGCGTTCGATGCCTTCAACTATATGCCTGACAAGGATGCATCTTCCTGGACCTCAATAGTGGCAGCAAACGTCGAGAATGGCTGCCCAGAGACTGCCATTCGCCTGTTTTCACAGATGCAGAAGGAGAAGTGCCGTCCGACACCGGAGGCATTTTTATATGTGCTGAAGGCCTGCGCGATAACTGGCCTAGTAAATGATGCATTCAGGTTTTTTGAGTCCATGACGGAGGTTTACAAGATACAGCCCTCGGAGGAGCATTATTCCCACATGATTGAAGTCTTGAGTCGTGCGGGGATGTTCAAGGAGGCAGAGCATTTCATCGACAGTGTCGTTCCTTCTGAATCTGGTGCATCGGCCTGGAGTTTGCTTTGTGCTGCTGCGAAACAGAACGGAAATGATAAGACGGTAGAGCTTGCAGGAGACAGACTAGCAAGGCTTCCTGGTGGCTGCTGAGTGTTGAGCAATGCTTCGCTTTGTATGATGAACCTGTCCAACATTTACATGTAAAACTCTAGCACTACTAAAACTCAAGGAGTATAGTGTATACTCTTGGCACCGAGCCATTGACATGTGAAGTGAATACTGTACAGATTCATACAAGATTTACTGGAGTAAAACTCTTAGAGCAATCCACTTGTTCCATAGTCTAAAAGAGCCTTGGTGTGCGTGATTGACGTTTATAAGAAGTGAGTCCAGTTCAACCAGTTGGGTGGAACGTGCGGGTACTTGTTCTCTTAATAAAAAAACTGTCTAATTTTTTTTTTAGATTTGATCTTTTTTTATTGACGTTTACGGGAGTACGTTAACTCACATACTACTAGTGTTTATCTATGAGTAGCTAAATCAATGCTCCCTTTAACCTAAAAAGACAGAAATTAAGCTTCTCGAGAAGTGAACCAATTCTAAATTTGACAAGGCTTAGAGCATCTCCAACTGTTTTTCTCAAACTTGCTCTTTAAATTCTCGTTTGAAGAGTTATTTGAATAAAAACCGCTCTATTCTTAAACTCGCTCTATAAATACTCGTTTGAAGAGTCATTTGAATAAAAATCACTCTATATATCTTTGCACTCTCTAATAGTTTCTCTATATCTTGTGCATACTTTGGACAAACATCCCACTCGCCATCTTTAGCGCCTACTTTGGACAAACATCCCACTCGCCATCTTTAGCTAGCGATAAACCACTAATAAAAGATGGCAATATTTGGAGAACTAATTGAAGAAGCTCTTGGAGGACTCTTTTTTCACCAAAAAATCTATTTCTATCGTACAAAAGAATATATATAAGAGGCTCTTGGCTCTTATAAAAATTAGTATCAACATTTGTTAAATAAGTCTATTATGAAAATATATTCCATAATTAATTAATCTAGTGGTATTAAATATCATAATAATTATTACTTTATATATATTTGATTAAATTTGAAATAATTTGACTCCTCCAGGAATAAGATTTACGTTCATTTTTGGACTAGAGGTAACTTTTACGAAACCAATACTATTGGTCCTACCAAAAAGTTGGTGTACCTAAGAAAACCGTTGCCATGGTCTTTGTTTTTTCTTAGAATTAGTTACTCGGTGCTTGAAATTTGTGTTTATCCATGGATCACCAAAACTTATTCTACAAATTTGAATTTAAGGAATGGAGGATTTTAGGGTATGAGGCTTAACAATTGTCATGGAGCTTCGAAGGATCACTAGGTAGGTCACCAACCAACAACGGTGGTAGCGAACGGGAAGGCATCCTACCGTGGTGGCGGACGACTGTTGGGTGGTGGTAGTGGCATTGATAGCATTGAAGGCCAATGAGTTTGCCTCAATGTTGGAGGTAGCATTAAGCTATTCGAGCTGGCAAGGAGGAGATAGGGAGAGGGACCTAAGGCTAAAGTAGTAGTTGGCTAAGGAGGGAGAGGCGGCAAATAGGACGATTCAACCATACTCATAGCTAAAGTAGAATGGCTATGCTGATAACGAAGCTAGAGCGAGAAGAGAGACCGTCATCTGTTGTGGAGATTCAACCATACTCATAGCTATGGGATTTCATGAGTGTCAAGAATTCAAGAGACTCTACTACTCTTAAGGCAATCCAACGTACAAACACAGGTACTATGTAAAAATTTATTCATAAGCATAAGTACATATTTTTATTTGTTAGACAACGTGTCACGAGTGAATATTTACTCTACCTAAAATTCATCCGATCGTCGATATTCCTACTATATTGGGGAGGGGAAGGAGACAAAGTAAGAAGAAGAAAAAGAAAAGAAAGCCAAAGTGAGAGAGAAGAGGCGAGGTCCATCCATCCTTAAAAAAAGTTACTAATAAGGCCAGTTTAGGATATTTTACAAGAGTTTCATAAGCAAATAAGATATTAATTTAGCAAAATATGCTTACCTAGCACAATACTATTGAAGAGAGATAATCAAAATTTTATAGGAACAAAATAAAGTTATAGGATAGAATCATTCCACATTTTTTTTATAATGGAAAATTTCCAGCTTCAGCCTTCTTCTAAGAAGAAGCAGCATCAGTCCAAACTTATTATAGGAGCACACCTATAATTAAAACTTATTACAGGTTCAAAACTAAAGTCCAAGACGGTAAATGAAAGACCATCCATGCGATGCAAAGAACTCCATGGTTCTCGATTCTAGTAGCTTGCAAGCGTCAAGAATCCGTTCCTTGCCGTCATCCGAGCATTGCAATAGAGCCCAAAACCGTAACTGGTGTGTCCCCCTGAAAAGAACCTGTAAAAAAGTTTTTGGGTGACATTTATCAAAAACCACATCGTTTCTTGTGATCCATAATGCCCAGCAAAATGCTACAGTCCTAGTCAATAAAAGATGATTATGGTTGGAACCTCCTAGCTTAGACCAACTATTGAAGAGATGGTTCGTGTTCCTTGGAGGATTAATGCCAAACAAAACAAACACAGTACGCCCAAAGAAAACTGACATAATGGCAATCAAAAAAAGTGTTCGATAGTTTCAGGTGTGCTACAAAAATAAGAAGCCTTACTACCATTCCAATTCCTTTGAGTAAGATTGTCTTTTGCTAGTATCACCCCCTTCTTTAGGAACCAAAGAAAAATCTTAATCTTCAAGGGCACTTTCATATGCCAAATTTTATGGGTAACCTTAATCCCGTTATTGACTAGGTATTTGTACATGAATTTAACAGAAAACAAGCCATTATTATTTAAGTTCCAGATGAAAGCATCCCAGCTCTCATTTAAGTTAATAAAAGCAACTCTCGCAACTAGACTTTGCCATTTTAACAGCTTGTTCCCAACTAGTGCTCTTCTAAAAGACACACTGAGCCTGTTCGCTTGGGCTGATCTGACTGGCTAAAAGTATTACTGGTTGGTTTTTTTAAGAGAAAAACACTGCTGGCTGGCTGACTGATTTGTCTGATAATCTTAAGCGAATAGGTTGATTGAGAGGGGTGGAATTAAGTACATCAGCCACCGTTGCTTGTTTTTTTCGCACTATATTAAATAAATTAAGGTATTGAATTTTCGAGGCCGGGAAGCCTAACCATTTATCTTCCTAAAATCTAATTTGATACGTGATAGCAGATTACTCCAGCGATGATGTCAGTCTCGCGCTCTCTCTCATGCAAAGACAACCACAGCAAAAGCCAAACGAGACATTTGTTGTTGGGGGAAAAAAAAGAAGGCTTTATAACACATGAGTTTTAGAAACTGCCAAAGTGGGGCACGAAATTTCAACTAAAAGCTTCAAACACAAAATTTTAACCGAGAAGAGGCTACTGACCTTTTCTTTTTCTATAATTGTTGTCATGGCTTAATCTCGTCCACGTAGACAGTAGTACCACGAGTAATTAATAATTAAAATTAAACTATTTGTGCCGTGAAAGCCGTCGAAGATAAGGATGGCAACGGGTCGGGTTCGGATCGGGTGGAGTCTCCGTGCACCAAAAACCAAAACCTGAAATCGAAACCCGAACCCGAACCGAAAACCGATTCGGGTGAAAATCCATCACCAAAACCAAACCCGCGGATACCCGAAACCCGAATGGATACCCGAAACCCACGGATAAATATACACATATTCACATGTATAAATAAGAGGCAATAAATAATAAATATTTTCATGAGTCAATTTTGAATAGATTTAATAATCTAAGTAAATAAGTTATTATTAGCATATTATAAAATATGAGTTTTCATTCCAAATGATTTATTTCGGATATCCATTGGATATCCACGGGTGAAAAACCAAACCCGAAACCGAACCCGATATCAAACCCGAAACCGAAAACCGTGGGTGAGAAACCATCCCCAAACCCGAACCCGCAGGACCTGAAACCCGTGGGTATCCGACCCGAACCCGATCCGCTGCCATCTGACTCGAAGAGGCTACTGACCTTTTCTTTTTCTATAATTATTGTCATGGCTTAATCTCATCCACGTAGACAGTAATACCACGAGTAATTAATAAATCAAAATTAAACTATTCGTGCCGTGAAAGCCGTCGAAGAGGCTACTGACCTTTTCTTTTTTCTATAATTGTTGTCATGGCTTAATCTCGTCCACGTAGACAGTAGTGCCACGAGTAATTAATAATCAAAATTAAACTATTCGTTCGGTGAAACCCGTCGAGTCTCCGACGAGGGCGGCGAGGAGGAGGTCGCTGGACTTAGGGGGTGTTTCCCTTCAAAATTTTAAATTTTTACACTCTCTCCATCGCATCAATCTTTAGATGCATGCATAGAGTACTTAATGTAGGTAAAAGAAATAACTAATTACACAGTTTGGTTGTAAATCACGAGACGAATCTTTTGAGCCTAATTAGTGCACGATTAAACACTTATTGCCAAATACAAACGAAAGTGCTACAGTATCAAAATTCTAAATATTTTGAATCTAAACACCCCTTAGGAAAACACGCCGTCTCACATTTATCTCGGTCTCGTATCCCAAGAATCAACAGTGGAGAGTAGTAGTTTTTTTTAAGAAATAGTAGTAGTGTATTATAGGAATAAAGAATACTGGCAAGGTTAGACGCTGGGCCTGGCGGCCGAGAACGAGATGGCCGTCCGGCTTGCCGGCCCGGAAGACGTGCACGCACGCACGGTCCAGGCCTCCAACCAGCGCAGGCAGAGTGGCAAACGCGACGCCCGCACGCCAAACGGCACCGCACCGCACCGCACGCACGTCCGCACCATTTCTCCACCACAGCCGTACAACTCCGGCCGGCGGAAGCCGCGAAACCAAACCCGGGTCAACGGCCGACAGCCCACTGTCCCAGAAGAGAGACGAAGCCCATAAAGAACGAAGAGGGGCTCACCGCTCACACACCGCTTCCCCCTCCTCCTTCCCCCATCCCCGACCCGACCCCACCCACACCCTCGCATCCTCCGATCCCATCTCAATTCCCATTCCCACTCGCCGTCGCCGCGGGTCGCACACTCCAGCTCCAGCGCGCCGCGCGGTGCTGCTCTCCCCGCCCATGTGACGCGCCCCCGAGTCAGCAGTCCCAGACCCCAATCCGCGGCGCCGGGCGGGGAACCCGGAGCGGGCAATAAAAATCCGAGGATTCCGTCCTCCGTGGCGTGGATGGGGCAGGAGGGGATGGGGTACAACAGCAAGGGAGGAGGAGGAGGAGGCGGCGGCGGCGGCGGAGGGCTGCCGATGACGGCGCCGCGGCCGCGGGGCGCATCGCCGCTCCACCACCACAGCCGGTCGCGCAAGATCCACCGCACTTTCAACAACCTCAAGATCACCGTGCTCTGCGGCCTCGTCACCATCCTCGTCCTCCGGGGCACCATCGGCCTCAACCTTTCCCTCCCCTCGCAACCCTCCGACGCCGACGCGCTCGCCGACGCCAAGGCCGTCGAGGACATCGACCGCATCCTCCGCGAGATCCGCTCCGACTCCGGCCCCGACCCCGACGACGGGGGCGACTTCAGCGCCTCCTCCGGGTTCAACGCCACCGCGCTCAGCGCCACCGAGGCCGCCGCGGCGTACGCGGCCGCGGTCGGCAAATACGCGCTCGGCCCCAAGATCTCCGACTGGGACGCGCAGCGGCGACGGTGGCTAGCACAGAACCCGGGCTTCCCGGCCACCGTTTCCGGGGGAAAGCCCAGGATTATGCTCGTCACCGGCTCGCAGCCGGGGCCCTGCGACAACCCGCTCGGCGACCACTACCTGCTCAAGACTACCAAGAACAAGATCGATTACTGCCGTCTCCATGGCATCGAGATTGTCCACAACCTCGCGCACCTTGACAACGAGCTCGCCGGATACTGGGCCAAATTGCCGCTGCTCCGCCGCCTCATGCTCTCCCACCCGGAGGTCGAGTGGATCTGGTGGATGGACAGCGACGCGCTCTTCACCGACATGGCGTTCGAGCTGCCCCTGGCGCGCTACGACGGCCACAACCTCATCATCCACGGCTACCAGGACCTCCTCTTCGAGAAGCACTCCTGGATTGCTCTTAACACCGGCAGCTTCCTCTTCAGGAATTGCCAGTGGTCGCTTGACCTCCTGGACGCGTGGGCGCCCATGGGCCCCAAGGGCTTCATCCGCGACCAGGCCGGCAAGGTACTCACGGCGAACCTCAAGGGCCGGCCAGCATTCGAGGCGGATGACCAGTCGGCACTGATTTACCTCTTGCTCTCGCAAAAGGACAAGTGGATGGACAAGGTGTTCATTGAGAATTCTTACTACTTACATGGCTTCTGGGCTGGGCTGGTGGACAAGTATGAGGAGATGATGGAGAATCACCACCCAGGCCTCGGTGACGAGCGGTGGCCTTTTGTGACTCACTTTGTTGGGTGCAAGCCATGTGGGAGCTATGGGGATTACCCAGTGGAGCGCTGCCTCAGGAGCATGGAGCGAGCGTTTAATTTTGCCGACAACCAGGTGCTTCGGCTATATGGTTTCTCACACAAGGGGCTGGAAAGCCCCAAGATCAAGAGAACCAGGGATCAGACAACCAGACCGATTAATGATGTGGAGAACTTAGATATGAAGGCTAAAATATCCACAATTTCCTGAAAGTTCAGATGAGAGTTGGTGGCTTGGCAATTGCATACCTGCTTTGGCTATCAACAAGGTCAGAGCATTTTGTGATATGGGGGATATGGTTGTTCTAGTTTCCACTCTCTTGCTCTCTCTTTCCTTTTTGTTCACCAATCTTTATTGTTATATGACAGCTAGAGATTGCAAGCTTTGTTTGTTATGGAGTTAAACACGATAGGAGCTCAAATCTGATGGAAATAGTCTCGCTTTTGTACTCTATGCCATGTCATTTTTTGTGCTAGGTTCTTGCGGAACATGCATCACTGATATGTGGAGTTTGTGCATGCTAGTGGACTAGTTGTTCTCTATATAGTCATTACCTTTCTTATCTTCCATGGTTGAATTTATGAAGCCTAGCTAACTAAATGTACCTAAGCATACATTAAGATTTTCTGTCTACTTTCTGCCATGTGATTCAAACTTTACTGATTATTGCAATGTGTCAAGTACTCCACAATGTATCCTGATTTAGCGTTGCATCTTCATTTGGAGGTATTTTTAGCACTGACATCTTTGATGCCTGAGCCTGATATTGGTAATTTAGTACAAAATTATCCATGGCTTTGCAACTTTTCTGCCATTTCCTATTTGAACTGGAATAGCATTCTAATAGTTATTCTGAAGTAGCAAAGTACTATGAAAGGAAGGTAGCACGTCTAACCCTTGTATGAAATTTTGAATAGCCATAAATCATAAGATAAAAGAAACTGGTACTTAGTGCCACTGGTTTTGTTAAGTCAACACGTCATCTTGTTTGTCTCCAGCAGCAATTCCTAAACCCTAAAGTGCAACTTAAAGGAGGAAATAACCATAGCATGTTACAGCCTCTTGTTATGTTTTGCTGCAATTTGTACTTAGAATGATGACTCGCTGCTGTATTGTTGGAGAAATATTTATTTTCTTCTTTTATTCAGACATTCAACCTAATATTTGGAAGCATGCTATGGTTTCTTCCAAGGGCCTAATGTGTGATGTTGTCATGGTTATTTGTAAATGTTAATTTATACAATTCTTCATATGTGTGACTCATTGAATATTTCATCCGTTAAGATGTTACGGAGGTTGCTAATTGTAGGAGTGCTTCTGCAGTTCTAAAGCATTTTTTTTATTCTGAAGAATAATTTATGTTGAATGTTTTCTTATGTTGTTTGATTTTGTTCTTTGTGCTGCTAGACATTTACTTCACTGTTATGATTTAGGTAGTAAAGGTGATGAAAATGCGGTTTCTCTATTAACATTCACACACAAGATTAATGTTGGAGATACGTATAGCTTCCAAGTTGTTACTTATTTCTTTCGATTATAAGGTTTGGAGAAATTGTCTGTTGCTACTTATTTCTTTGTGTTAAGATTTGGAGAAACTGTATGCTAATAGTTTTTGGATGACATGCCTGATCATGAACATTAGTTGGATGCCCCTGTTACAGAGGCTGTGTTGAGATTTTGAAGCAGCCATAATCACACTTGTGTATCTTACTAGTTTTCTACAGTCATATTACTTGCTGGGTTTGCTGATGCTTCATAGACTTGCTGCTGCTTTAAGTTATCATTCCTTAACTACAATATGCTATTAAAAGGTTAAATCTGAAGAATTGTGTTTAGGGTTGAAGATGTCAGGAGCACTGGTAATTCACTGAAATAGAAGATAATTTCACAATTACAGGTGGTGCTCGATAGTGTGCCAGGGATCTTATGCCTTGAAAGTCTGATTGAGAACATTCGCTAATTAGGATTTGAGTGTAATTGACCATGAATTTCTTGGACAATATATTTATCAACTTAAAAGTATTACCAATGAATCTATTGTTCCACCAAGCAGGCATACATACACACATATACTCCTTTTCAAATTATAAGACATTTTGACTTATCTAGATACATAGTTTTTGCTGTGTATCTTGACTACATACACACATATACTCCTTTTCAAATTATAAGACATTTTGACTTTTCTAGATACATAGTTTTTGCTATGTATCTAGACATTGTATATCTAAGTGTATAGCAAAAGTGACATCTAGAAAAGCTAAAATATCCAATAATTTGAAATGGGGGAAGTACTAATTAATAGTTAAAGTTTAGAATGTTCGACTTACATTTTAAAAATGGAGGACTCCATAAACAAACAGGAAGCATATGAAGATACGAAATTTGTTATACTCGGATCAAGGATCCAAAATTCAAGTTTTCCAAGCATATAGATGAATTGGCTAGGGTTTTGAAAACTGAGAGCGCTGCAGTTTGTTGTTGCTGCTGCTGCTGATCCTGTCTCTGAAGCTGCTTCCTCATCGCAACTGTATCAAGCTTGATCAGGACTGCAGGCCACCCGTTTCTTTGGATTGATCAGGTAAATTAATCGACCAGGGGGGCTGACCTGATCATGGACGCAACGTGGACTGAACGATGACGCACATTTCTGATAACAACGGAAAATTAATGGATTAATCAAATGAACCGGATCAAGATCTGGCCATCCGCTGCAACTACTGCTGTATGAATGTTTTGTTTTACTTGAGGGGTTTGTCCGCCTGCAGGTATATATATCTTCTTTGTCATGGAGATTTGGGACATGGATCTCAAGGAGCATTGACAGCAAGATCTGTGAAGACCTGATCATGTGCGGCTCTGCTCCTGTAACGTTGTCCTACCAAAACCGTGTACGAACTGAGAAGACGACCGAACCATGTGCGGCTCTATTAAATTCATGATTTTTCACGACCATATATTATATAAGATTACAAGAGATTAGTTTAATCTTGGTTAGTTTGTACTCCCTTTTACCTCATTTTCGGTAGGTCGAAATTCAAAAAACACTTTAAGTTTTTTTTAATATTCTTAGAATACAATTGATCCTACAAGCTAGTTAGATAACTATCGATAGGGGTTCAAGTGATCAACTTGCTATGGCTGCTTTTTTTTTCTAGATTTATCCTAAGTTTTAACGGTATTTTCTTTCTGTGGTAGGCAACATACTTATCTATAGCAAGATGTAGTGACTTCATCAATTTCTTTTGGACGTGTTTATAGCGGTAGAATTGCATGCTTGTATTCATAGAGATGAGTGTGTGTCAGTGACGGTGAGCGTCTACATTTAAATTATGATTCATAGGGAAGAAAAAAAAATATTGACCTATTTGACACAACTTGTTATTGTGTATATAGTCATTTTTGTGAAAAGCTTATAAAAAGCAATTTTTGATTATTCAATTCATCCATATTGGATTCTGCTTATAGATAAATCATACTACTTGACACAACTTAGTATGTCAAAGTGTTGAGGAATAAGTCGTGTTAAACAACGCCATCATAATAAGTCTGTTCGCTTGGGCTGAAAATAAGCGGCTAAAAGTACTGTTGGCTGATTTGTTGTGAGAGAAAAATACTGCTGGCTGGCTGAAAATAAGCGGCTGAAAGTACTGTTGGCTGATTTGCTGTGAGAGAAAAACATTGTGTCTTATGTAACCTACTTCTTGTTTGTATATGCACTCGCATGTACTTCTCTCAAGGATTGTTTAGGAATTTATAAGGAATATGTTCGGTTAATCTTCAACCCGAGAGGATTGAGGGGGGATTTTGATTTGTAGGGGATACAAAATCCTTCTAATCTCCTCCTAAATCCCTCGAATTAGAGCTAACCGAATAAGCTCAAAGAGGGTTTTACGAGAGTTTCGTAGATATTAAATATGCTGATATGACAATGTATTAATGAAGAGAGAGATGATAAAAATTTATAGAAGTAGAGAGAGTTTCATGGGATAAAACTCTTCTGTACTGTTTCTAAGATATGGATGTGTTGGAAACCCTCGCTACTGACCTAACACGTCCATTTGAAAAATGGCATCGGTTGTTGCCGACTAAAAGTTCTCGACATGTTTTGCTCGATAAGGGTTTTCTAAAGAAAGTTAAAATTCGAAAAAGATCATTCTTTATTTACATTGATTTATTTATTTGCAAGAAAATTGCAGCTCGGCCTATGTTGAAGCAGAAGACAATCAATGTCACA
The DNA here is from genome assembly GCA_038087645.1 of Saccharum hybrid cultivar R570. Taxonomy (NCBI): domain Eukaryota; kingdom Viridiplantae; phylum Streptophyta; class Magnoliopsida; order Poales; family Poaceae; genus Saccharum; species Saccharum hybrid cultivar. Next base: position 2,110,760 of record JAQSUU010000190.1, on the reverse strand, counting down.
ACTGGAGGTGGTGTACTGGTGCCTAATACTAGTGTGCTAGGGAGTAGAAAACCTATCACATGCTCTGAAGTCTTGAATAACAAAACTGTAGAAAAAACGACAACAGAAATCCAAGAAAAAGAGAAACCTAGAGCTAAGTAGGTTCTTCTACACGGGTTAAATGCTATTTAAAAAAAACAAGTTTTTAGTGGCTTTGATGAGCTGGCACGGCTTTGGAAAGTGATAGAACTGCATTTCCATCTTGCCGTTATTGATCCACGAATCTCCGTGTTGATTATTAGATCTGTGCGTGCAGCTGTTTCCTTGGATGGTGCACATGTCTAATCCCATGTCCGGGACTCAAACTCAGGCGTGGAACCGCGGACAAGCACTCAGTTAGCTGTTTCTTTAGACTGTTTTGACATATTTAATCAATGAAAAGCCTGATTTCATTATGGACATGACGTGATGCCAACGATGCCTCACATCTTAACTGAAACGGAAAATTCCACAACTTAATTCTGTGTTGCGGATCAGAATCTCACACTACACTGCTTGCTCAGGATTTAACATGCACTGATGCACGTTTTGTTGACATGATGATGACTTTGTCCCCCTGTAGCCGCAGAAACCACCAGCCGAACAGGATAAATTTGGAGACCTGAGGCATGGGTATCAAGGAACATAAAAAAAGACGCTAATATGGATGTGACTGCAATTTATAGAGAAATGCACATAAAAATACGCTAAATCCTCGCTGTCATGAATCCTATCTTGATGCTTGTTATGTATATGTTCACTTTGAAGTTGTTCGACTGATAGTTTCTGCGGCTGATAAGCCGGTTGATACTATTTTGTTGTGAGAGAAAAACATTATACCATGTCTAATAAGCCGGGTTAATAAGTTCAAGTGAATAGGGCGCTAGTACCATAATTATTTTTATTCATACCATATGTGCTACCTGCAATCTAGCATTGACCTTGTATACAAAGTATGCCAATGCAGTACCATCTTACTATTTTGCTTCGGAAATACTTCATGAGGGTGGCCGGTGCTGGTGGTGCTCACGTGCCGTGGCTCGCCGCCGACTCCCAGCCCGACTACTGGAATCGACTGGCCCGGCCTCCCCCCATGTTGCATATGTATGTTTCAAGTGTTTCAGACGTTTCATATGTATGTTGCAATTATTTCATCTTGATGTTACAAAAGTAGATCGGGGAATGTTGCACATGTTGCATTTGTTGTAAGTGTTTCAGAGGCATGTTGCAAGGTTTGTTCAAAATATTTCATCTGTTTCCAGACGTCTGTTGTAATCTTTGTTTATCTGGTATGTTGCAACAGTATATTCCAAATGTTTCAACTGTTTTAGTCTTATGTTGCAGCAAGTGGTTTCATGTTGCAAGTTGCAAATTTGGATGTTTCGTACGTTTCACACACATGTTGCAAGTGCGTGTTCCAGATATTTCATCACTTTTAGACATATGTTGCATTCAAATGTTTTTCATGTTGCAAGTGTTTTATGTTGTACGACCGAGGGCAAGCCAGGGGCGAGCGGACTGGGCGTGCGGTGCGCCGAGGCCGGCGGACGGAGGTGCTGCGGTCGGGGGCGTTGGGGGCGTGCTCGTCCTCAGCAGCTCATCCTGGCTCCTGAGTGCTGCTCCTGCAGAGAGAGAGGAGGGGGTCAAGGGCGATCGGCTGAAAGCCCAAGTTTGGTTTTGGTAATTAATGACACCAAGTTGCTAATGCCATATGTTAAGTGGTTTAAGTTAGGCATAAGCAACACATGTGATGAAGGTGCATGTGGCATGGAGTGGTGGCCACAAGCTCACAAAGAGATGGTGCATGGATATGAAATGATGGTCATGGTGATCAAGCATGAGGAGATGGACACCGAACTAAGTGATCAAGACAAAGGTATAATTGTAGGGTTCACTTTTGCTAGTCTAAGATGAGTAGAGAAGTGATTGACCGGGTTTAGGATTGATAGCCGACTATCAAGAGGGGCAATCACGGTTAGCTCGTGGATCAAGTGCTACTAGGTCATTTTCTTGAGCATATGCATTAGAATCTAGTAGAGAGCTAACATATCGCCTTGGAAAATGATTGTGAAAATGCTAACATACATGCACATGGTGATTTTCACATGATGGTGTTGGCACATTTGCGAAGGCAGCGGTGTTTGAGCGGTAGAGAGGGGTTTGAGGTTCGCTCTCCCTCCCGCCGAGCTTGTGAGCGCGGGATTCAGACGTTTTCGGGAAATGAAATGCCTATTTTCTATTGCGCCGGAGGTTGAAAAAGTGGTGAAAGCACGAAGGTGTTTCATGAGCTAAAACATGTGTTTTAGTGATACACATATGAAGTGTAGCTCATAAGGAACAAGGGCGATCAAGCGGAACGAGAAAATGACGAAGTATCGCCGAGATACACGCGACAGACGCGTGATCCGGGAGCAACAGACGCTGACGTTAGTGTCTATCGGGCTACCCTAGCTCGGCCTGTGCGCGCGGGCGCGATAGACGCGGCCTCGCGCACTATTCTAGCGTATGACGCTATGGAACTGCACGGGCGCGCGCGAGTGTGAGCGACTGACGCTCATCGCTGCATCTGTCGGCCTAGTAGCGTACACGTCCGATGGCTCAGCGCGAAAACATGGCTTCTGGACTGCGTCTGACGGTGGCGAGGCGGCGTCTGTCGGTCGCGACAGACGCGTCTGTCGCATTTGAGCGCGGCGCGGGGCGTACTGGACCGCGTCTGTCGCTGCGACAAACGCGCGCCCTCAAAGCGTCGAACGCGTCTGTTGCTGAGGAAGTCGATCGTTGGATTTCGGTTGCTGGGACACATGGCACGCTAGGAGCGACGGACGCTACTGTGCAGCGTCTATCGCCCCCGAAAATCGTCCAGTGAAGTTGATAACGGCTAGCTCTTGAGTGAAACGTTATAAATAAGAGGTGGCCGTCCCTTGGGGGTTCTCTCTTGCACATTTGAGATATTGAGGCACACTTTGAGCTAGAGAACACTCCCTTCACTCATCTCCTTGCTTGGTTGCATACTCTAGAGAGATTGAGTGAGATTTAAGTGCATTGCATTGAGAGTTGCATCTAGTGGCACTTGATCTTCGTGTTTGCTGCGGATTGCTTGTTACTCTTGGGTGTTTCCCGACACCCTAGATGGCTTGGAGCAGCGGTGGTGTTGAGCTCGACCTTGGAGGTTGTTTCGAGCCTCACCAAGTTGATTGTGAGGGGTTCTTGAGTCTTCCCCGCGGGAGTTCGTGAATTGGCTACTCTAGTGGAGCTCGTGGCTTGGAGGATCCCCATCTTATGAGTGGATGTGCGGCACCCGCTGAGGGTTCAACTCTTGATGGTTGATTAGCTCGTGATCCATCAAGTGGGTGCATCACCACAACGAGGAGTAGCTTGCCGGAAAGCAAGTGAATCTCGGTAAAAAATCTTGTGTCATCTCTTTGTCGATGATTTCTCTTGTGATAGCTCGTTGTGATTGATTCTTCGAGTGCATTGCTTCTCTACATCGTTGGTATAAGAATCAAGTCACTTACTCTTTACTTTATTGTAATAGTCCTTGTGTAGTTTGCTTAGTGTAGCCTTTATCACGTAGGAGTAAGTAACTTAGTGACTTAGCCTTGTTGGTGTGTATTAGAGATCATAGCATTGCTTCACTAGAATTGTATAGGTGGCTTGCATAGTGTAGTTGAGCTAGTACTAGAATTAGCTTAGCCATCTTTTATACTAACGTGGTTGTTTAGTGAAGCTTGTAGATTTTTAAATAGGCTATTCACCTCTCTATAGTCATTTGGACCTTACACAGGCGGGCACAGAAAACGAGACGAAGTGCGCGCGTGGGGCAGGGCGAAGACGAACGGGGGTAGGCTACGCAGGCGGACGGACGCATGTCCGGGCGCTAGCCACGCCCATTTTGCTTGGGATTTGTTACTAGTGTCCCGATAGTCATCTTGTTCACCATCATAGATATCTAGAGATGGAGTATGAGTTTGTTTCCTTTTTCTATAACAACAATAAGTAGGAAATCTATTTGTGAAATAAAACACTTCTGCATGGAAGGATTTTTTTATGCTTTTGCTTTTATGTGATGCATGTAAATTGAACTTCTTTGTATTTGGTGAAGAATCCATCCCTACCGTCTTTTGAACGTGTGACATTATCTTGTTTTAATTCTAAAACTCGAATTTTGCAGGACACTTATTTAGGTGCACATGGTGCCATTTCAGTTTTATTAGAAATTACTATGTGCGTGTTGACTTAATTTGGATCTTTAAAATTCATGCGAGTCCATTTCTCCCTAAAGTAGCTTCACAAAAGAATATTCTTGCTATATTTTTATACATATAATTAATGTAATAAAATTAATGGTCAAAGTTGTTATTGGGAGTCATGTGAGTCATTTTGTGGCCTAAATGGAGTGGTGGTTTAATCTCTTGATATGCTCGTGACGATACTAGCAGCTTCCCTTTGACATTGTACATACATACATACAACTTTGGTCAACAAGGAAAAAGAACATTTTCTGTGTTGAACAAAAAGACGCTCTCTATGTAATGGAGAGCAATACACGTTACAAGCAATTAAACCCCGTGCCGGCCGCGAGGGCGATTCGTGATGCAGACCATGCAAACCCAAGAAATGCAAGCTCCCCGACCCCCTTCGTTCCCACGTCTGAGGCGGCCTACTCGGCAACCAGCTTGCGCGCACGTTGGTTGGCTCCCTTCACCCTGGAGTTGAGCTCGTCCACGTCGCCTTGCAGATTATCCAGCGCTTCGTTTTGCCTGAAATGTTGGGCAGAACAAATTACTTCGACAGTACTAGCAGTAGCATTGCCATCCAAATCCAAGATCCAAAGATTGCTGATCGAGAATGTTGAGCTACTCGATCTGGTTCGGCAACTCCATCAAGGAGGAGGCCACAAGCTCACCTGTCAAGCTCGGAGCCCATGTCAACGGCCATGCCCTTGAGCTGGCCCAGCACGCCGCTGAGGTCATCGAGGGCGTCGTCCTGCTTCTTCTTCTCGATCTGCAAGATTCACAAATTAACATGGCTTAATAGCTAGCTGCCGGGTAGCAATTATTCGATTTCGCCTTGCAGCCTGTTCGTTTAGGCCGATCTGGCTAGCTGAAAATACTGCTGGTTGGTCTTTTTTTTAGAGAAAAATACTGCTGGCTGGCTGGCTGATTTAGCTGATAATCTCGGTATTAATTAGTGAGCAGAGAGCAGTCACGAGGAACCTGGACTTTGTCCATGGCATCGGTGGCCTCGGCGTAGTGGCGAGGATCGCGCTTCCCTCGCGGGCTCAGCCCGAGCTTGTCCCTCTGCTCCATGCGGCTGGCCTTCTTCTTGAAGGAGTCATCTGTTTCATTTCATTATTCAGTTTGTTTCAGTTTCAGTGTATGTAGATAGGACACGATCGTCGTCGTACTCGTAGGTAGGGTACCTCGTGACACCTGTGCCGGTCCCTTGATCTGCTTCGTTTTCTTGGGCTTCCATGGCTTGGAGAAGAACCCTCCAAGGCTGCCGAGAAGCGACTCGCTCTTGGTGAGGTCCTGGTCGATCTCGACGGCCTTCTCGTGCGTCCGGCTGATCTGCTCCCCCTGCTTGTGCAGCGTGATGAGCGTGTCGGACGCGTCCTGCTTGATGTCCTCGGCGATGCGCAGGCAGCCGGCGAGCGCGTCGGTGGTCTCCTCGGCCTTGTACGCGGCGTAGTGCTCCAGCTCCTGCACCGACTGGTTCTCCAGCCCGCCCGAGTCGCGGAACCCGTCCTTGTACCGCTTCTTGGCGTCGGCGGGGGCCTGGTACGCCCCGGACTTCTTCGCCGCCGGCTTATTGTTAGACTCGGAGTCCGAGTCGGAGTCGAAGGGGTTCGGCTTCGACGAAGCCGCGGGCTTGCCGCCGCGTGGCATTTTGATTTTGTCGTCCGCTCCCTATTATTTCGCTGGTCAATACAAAAATAGCTAATTACTCATAAATTCATCTAATAATTCTAATGCAAACATTCCTTAATCCGATGGACACCTCTACATCGTTCAATGCCCATATAATTCATATATCAAATGGTGTTATTATACACCAAGACAAAATTAATATAGGATTGAGAAAGCGAGCATGCATGTTTTTTTTATTTACAATTAACAAGAAGCCATAGCATGATAAAATTGAACACGAATCTACATTTCATCTGATTCAACATCTAATTAATTGGTAGATGGAACTAATACACTAGGAATCATCGGAAAAGAACGAAAAGGAACTCAAGAAAGATAGATCAATGATCTAACCAGTTAGTTTTGGTGCGGCCTCCTCCTTCTTCTCCTCCTCTTCGGACAGCCAAAGAGGAGGCAACAAATGTGCCTTTATTTGGAAGCAAACTTCGTTTGTTTGCCGTGCCTTCCGTCTATATATATATATATAGGTGCTATTTATCATTCACTGTAAAAAAAACCTACTGAAATTGCTGTTATTTTTGGCAACTTATACGATCCACTCGATGGCTGTGACACGAAGGTCGGGATAATCTATCATCCTGCAATTTCCCACATGCTGTCACATCATGCAAATACGCATGGAAACCGCACTGATATTCCACAAGAGCTACGGATTCTCTCTTTTCTTTGTTTCTTTAATTCAACGGCAGTCTGTTTAGACTACTCGCAGTGGGTACTCTAAAACGATACTCTAAAGCTTTAGAGTATGAATATAGAGTAAAAACTGCTGCACTTGATACTCTAAAACGATACTCTATCATTTCTCTCATTCTATATTTAAAGTGGTACAGTGCTTACTCTATACTCTATAGTGGCGGGCCCCACTAGCTAAACAAAGGAAAAAATGATATAACTCACAAACCAAAAATCCAAATTAAATTTCGATTGCACCATTAAATTCGTCTCAATAAATCCTTCAAAACTAGATCACACATGGATATATTTAGATAAAGTGACAAGTGGGTCTCACAGTGGATAGAGTGGATAGATGATGATATAGAGGATGGATGGGTGCGGAAGAATTGAGTATAAAGGGGAGAATCTTGCTGACTAGTACGTATAAAGGATGAATATAGAGGTGCATGAGTGCGGGTAGTCTTACTACCCCTCTAAAAATAGATATACAGAAGGAAGGATATCATATTTTATCTTTGTCCCGTCTCTAAATAAAGCACACCGGAGTACATGACATGCTTCTACCGTATTTAAACAAATTAATATTCTAACTCGGTTTTTTCATGGAACAGGAGGGGTGTGAGCCCCTACTAAAATTTTATTAAAACGAAAAGTAACAAAAGGAGGTACAATTGTTTAAGAGACAAAGAAAGTGTAGAAAAAATCAACATTTTCACATGTGCTAGTAATCTTGCTTCAAAATTTTAGTTTCCATCTTACCTTACAAATAATCAACACGTTTCAGAACGGTAGCACAATTTTCACATGCATCATTCTTAGATTTATCATTTTTACCACAATTGGAGCATGAAAGAACCTTGTGAGTAGCTAGATTTTCTTGTAGCTGAGCTATTTTAACATCAACATCTTTCAACTTCAACTTAAGCAATTCATATTTATTACAAGAAGTTGGTTTTCAATAGTAGCACAAACATGTTTCTCATTTTTATCTTTTTCATGCTCAAGTTGCTTTGAAGTAGAAACATGCACTTTCCTTAATGAAGTAAGCTAAGCATACACTAATTCACAAGATTTGCAAGAATCATCACCAGGAATCAATGTTTTAAGTCTGGCAATTTCAACATATAAAAATTCAATCAAAACATCATGTCTCTTAATCTTTTTATTTCATCTAGTAAAGCACCAAGATTTTCAACAGCATAAGCTAGATCATTATAAGAAGGTTTTGATTCGTTACCTTCATTGTCGCTATAAATGTCAATGTTGATGGAACATTTATTTGTTGCTTGCAATTAGACAACCCAATTAAATTGCCTCTTGTGAGGCCTGATGAATGGTGATGAACATTGTTGGTGAATACTATGAAGTACAATATGATATGGTGTTTAAGTATTATGATCTGGTTCTATCTGCTTCAATTCCAATCTTCTATTTGATGAATTAATTTTGGTTTTTTAATGTTTCTTGCTTACTGCCCTCAAATGATGGTTCATGTTCAAGTTCTTTCAAGTTTTATGTTGTCTTTATCATTTTGTATGCTAAGTTGTCAAAGAAATTGATGCAAGTCTCAAGTAGGCATGAATGTCAAACACAATCATAGCTTGGGATTAGTCTCCAATTTTATACTAGTTCATACACGATTCATTGTTCAACGGTAAAGTTAGTTTTTGATCATGAACCAGGACGCTTCAGTACTAGTAACACAACGTCCAGTAACAGCATTAGAATTGCTAAGCCCCTATAGTTGCATTGAATGTTGGTAGCAATTGTTGCTTTGTGATTGTCCTTTGTGTTTGTTTCCACCCTTCCTTGATCTTCCTATGCGCCATCTTAGGAAACATAAGCATGCTAGGCCTCGATTGCCTCTTCATCTGTCCTATATCCCAAGTAGAGGTTCGATGGAAACCATCCACCTACCACTTGGTAGTTAGCCAATCATAGTAAACCATAGGCTTTTCTCCATGAAAGACAACATACCACCTCATGAACTTACTACAAACATGGAGAAAAAATTTGTAGAAGAGAGTATCAATAACAAGTTACTTCAAACCATTGATCAAGTACTAGTACTCGAAGGACTTACTTGCATTAAAGGGGTGATAGGTAATGCTAGTCCTACTCAGAGCACGACACCTAAACATACAACCAACAAGTCACTAAAAGAGGAAAATGTAGCCAAAGAACGGTGATAGATTGGGGTGATCACTTAGGGTGAAAATGTAGCCAACAAGTCACTAATGAGTTAGTAATACCACGAGTGTGACACTTGGGGTGATCAATTGGCGATGATAAATAGCAGGATCCATGTCTAAAGAGGAAAATGTAGCCAAAGACCAAATTCATATGAGAAATAAAGTCCCTAGGTATTGTAACAAATCAAAACATCACATAAACCATAGCCATAGTTGCGACACCGACAAGGTGGCCACCCAATGGCATCATCTTGGACCCTCTACATACTACTTATGATTGAAGAGGAAAAATCATCGTTGGCCATGGCATAATGTTTAGAAGGGTTCACTACCAAGATATTCATCATCCACATATGTAAATAAGCAACCAAAATGCTTCAAAACACCACCAACATTGACAAATTGACGAACTTGATAGACCCTAGCACATCACACAAGTAAATCTATGTTCAATACTGATGAGTATTGCTTCAACTAGCACGCTACCACAACAATGTTTCAGATCATCTCTGAACCAGTGCACAACAGGAATCACAAAAGCACTCAATGACAAAACAAGATCAAAGAGAGGACGGGGAAGGGTGAGCGAATCCACAATAAACATCTGAAATATTTTGCTCTAGGGTTCAAGTTGGCATAGACATACAGAATCTGACGAGGTAACCCTCGAACTTTAGTGAAAATAGAGTGGGAATGGTGAAGAGATCTCAAGTGAACCTAGGCAGAACAGAAGGCGGCAACGAGGCACGATCGACAATGGCCAAATGGAGCTAGCGCAGAATGGGCTCCACGAGAGCAGCAAATTTATCAAGCACCCCACAGAGCCGGAGTGGGCCAGTAGGGACCAACTAACAACCCTGGCCAGGCATCCAAACATAATGAGAGTGGCCCAACAAGGCTAGCTAGGCACCCAATCATTATAGCTTTCTTAAGGTCGATGACACAAAGAACTCACCTACTTTATGATTTTGTCTAACTCAACGATATGTGTGCTTAAGACAATAAGACTTGTTTTGACGAAATGATGTAGTCATTCGATTGCGAGGATGTAAGGCATCGGTAGTTAAAATGATAATGATACCCTTAGAGCATCCGTCCTTCCAGATGAAATCGGCCCGCTTGCCCCCACGCTTCGCGCCGCGCGCCTCCCGCTGCGATCGCGATCCATCTGCCTGTCGCGGCCACTGCCGAGGTCTGTGGACCGTGGACGGCCTCTGTGCCACTCCATGGCATCAAGCTCCGCGTCAACGAGCCTCTATGGGCGGCAGCAAATAGATGAGCACATGTTGCAACCGTATGTTCCATGTGTTTCAGATGTATGTTGCATATGTTTCATCTGGATTTTAAAAAGGTAGATTTGTTTCATATGTCGCAGTGGCTATACATGTTGTTGCAAGTGTACATTTCAAATGTTTCAACTATTTCAAATGTATGTTGCAAGTGTTTTATCTGGATGTTGTATATGTTGCACTGGCTATACACGTATGTTGCAAGTATATGTTTCAAATGTTTTAGCTGTTTCAAACGTATGTTGTAAGTGTTTTATGTGGATATTGTATATGTTACACTGGCTATACACGTATGTTGTAAGTGTATGTTTCAAATGTTTCAGCTGTTTCAAACGTATGTTGCAAGTGTTTTATTTGAATGTTGCACATGTTACAGTACACATACACATATGTTGTAAGCGTATGTTCTAAACATTTTCGACGTATGTTGCAGCAAGTACTTGATGTTGCAAGTGTTCCATAAGCATGCGCGAGAAGTGAGCGTGGGCGGAGGTGGTCCCGTGGGCACAGCGGTCCCCGCGTGCACGTAGGAAGCGAAGCAGTCACAGCGGCCCCCACGTGTATGCGTAGCAGGAGGCGGGGCTAGGCTGGCAGGCGCACCAACAGCAATGCATAGCAACAACAACAGCACCACGCAGGCAGGTGCGGCAGCAGTAGCAGCGGGCGGGCAGGAGCACATGCATACGCATGGGTGGGCAGCAGGCGCGAGCGTCCGGACACAGCGTCCGTCCGGACATCTGAGGCACTAGCAGCGCCCTAGTTAAAATAACAACTGCAGTTTATCGTTGACTTCATGGGGATATTTGGGGTTAGTAGAAATATCGAAGGGAAGTTCATTATGAAAGTTTATTTCAGGAATTTGCTTGAAAGAGTTTCGTCAGATGAAATGGAAATTGAAATGAACTCTTTTATTGTTAGCAGCTCTGACAATTCATAGGTTTCAAATATGTCCGTAATAGTATCTGCCAGAGAAACGAGGTAATTCCAGGAACCAAAAATTTAAAGTTCGGTAATGAGACTCCAGAAAACTTGTCATGCCAAATGATGTGTATAGCAAACTACACCAAGAGCTTTGTTGCAAAGCCAGATGCATCCATAATAACAGCATCCAACAGAAGGCACCCTCCCCATCAAAAATGCAACCTCATGTAAAGTTTATATACAGGAACGACACTTCCTATAACTTAAAAATGTTAGGTTATTTGATGGAACTTGCTGCGAGAACTCACACAATGTATGTTTTCTTCAACACTTTCTTGCCCCGTTTTCTGTTTGTGCTCAAAGCATTAAGGATTTCTGCGTCCTCGTCGTTCCACAGAATCCTAGCAGCGTCTGGTTTTTCTATCAGTAGCTTGGCTACTAGGAACCCAGCAATAGACCACGTTTGGTACAGCCGTGCCTGTTTCCCAATGAAGCGTGCTTTCTTGGTGTCGTAGTATTCAGGCCATTTGTCTGTAGCAATACGCCTCTCAGCTACCTCTATAGCTTTGGCTGCAAGCTCTGGTCTGTTCATCTTGATGCATGCCACAGTGAGCTGCACAAAATGATAGCAACTGCTCAACAACATTCAATATGCACATGATAGAGGAGAAACAAAATGTGAGCAGACAGATTGCCAGTAAACCTCAGCAAGTTTGGCTAAATGCAACAGTGTATCAAAATGACAACATATGGACAAATAAAAACCAATTCAACATCAAGAGACAGTAAATCTACAGTAATAGGAAAACAGTTTAGAGAATGCAAACCTGCCACAGTAATGTTGGCCAGGATCCTCCATTGTGGTACGACCAAGGCCTGTATCAAAAGAAATCGCCAAGTATGTGAGAAGGAACCGCAACATGATCCCAGGTAGAGGGTAAAAATTGAGAATTATCTAAGGCTCACGTGTTTTTAGGGTCACTCCCAGTGATGATTTTCCATTCCTGGTTCTCAAGAGCAGGATAGCATATCTTTAGTGGCATCTCTGCCACTAAATCAGACCATTTAGACTCAATAAGATCTAAAATGGCATGCGACTGCTGAGTTGTTGCCAAGCTGCTTACTATTGACCATAAATTTCCCAGTGAAAAGAATCGGAAGTCCATATGAGCTGGCTGGAGGTTTCCAATAAAGTAACCCCCCTTAGGAGGTATCCACTCAACAAGCCATGGAGAAATCTGATCGGGGTATATGTTGAACTTGTTGACAGCATCATAAGAATATTCTTCTGTTTTATATCGATATATCTCATTCAATTTTTGCATGTCAAGCCAGTAGTACTCCCTGATATGAAAGGACAATGCAATAAGTCTATTGTTCAGGGCACGGATTAAGTCAGCTGATCCGTCTTCTGGAGTCAACATTTCACGCGCACACAAGAGGGCTGAATAGAAGAGTGCCTGCACACAAAACAATGTGCATGAGCTAACTTATAATATACAGAAAAGTTGTGCGTCATTTTATCTTTTTTTTAGCCCATAGAGCTTGGATTGAGTTTTTCATGGTTATTATCCTTGTAAACTTGTGTCTGCACTAGTAATTATTATGCCATCACTATCCTAATCACAAATGTTGTCTCTGGGATCCTTGTTTCTTCTCTGCAGTACCATCCTCACCACTACTGATGATCAACTTATCTATATATGCCAATCAATCCAGAAAACTCATTGCTTCAGGTCATTTTCCAATACAAACTCATTCCCCACAAAAAAAAAACCAATAATATCCATGTTTTGTTGCAACATGCTTTGAACATTAAATAGTTCGATTCAAATGTTTTCATTTAGATTACGACAATTGCAAGTGATGTTAACTTTCTGGTAGAAAATACTTCACAATCAGCCCAACAATAACATCAGTTCAGGATTAGAACAAGACTTGTACAAACTCCCGACATACAATCTGCTATTTCAATATATTAAAAGTTCAAACTAAAAAGAAACTACTCTTTGCAACCCCTGCATACTAGGATGCTGGAATTTTTTCCAGTAGATGTCTAGAAGAGTCTTGCTCTAGTCTTAATAGGAGTAAAATGCATCAGCAGTCCCTAAAACTTGTACAAGTGTGTTATGTAGGTCCCCGAACTATTAATTTGCAATTTCATGTCCCTCAACTTACTGAGTGGTTCATCCAAGGTGCAAACCCTGTGGGTAAACCCTTTGGCTGGTGACGTGGACGCTAACAAGACTCTGCTGAGAGAGAGAGAGGGACGGAGGGAGGGAGGAAAGACTTGGGGGGGGGGGGGGGGGGGGGGTTGGGGAAGTTGGGGAAGAGGGAGAACATGAAAGAATATGATGTCAGGAGCTGCCAAGTAGGCTGCCCATGGACTAACTGATTATGAAGGATAGGATCCCGAGTGAACCATTTAGGAAGATCAGAGATGTGAAACTCCAAATTAATGGCTAGGGAACCTAGATGGCATCCCCAGACAATTTTAAGGATGGTTTGTGTGTTACATTCTTTTATAAAGTTGCCTCGAAAAACCACAACAAAAATCAACTCGAGAAACAAGGACCCATATGAAACAGAAAATATAACTAGGCGTAGCAAAAAGGAAACCTGAATTTCAAGTGGATGCCCATGGATTCCCATTCGACGATCAATCATGCATGAACCATCAGTTACAAGTAATGTAGGGAACATGTCGAAACCATCAGCTAAACAAAGCTTCAGAATCATTTTCATTCCAGTCTGGACATCAATTCTCTCCTGTACTGACATATCCCCTGAACATTTTCCATATGCCCTAAGCAATATGATCCACCATAGACCTGAAACTCATTTTTTATCAGGTACCCAATTAAAGTAGGGAATGCAGAGTAACCAAAACAAAAACAACTAACCCCATTATCAACAGTACCTGAATCAACAGGCGCCACGCGGCCTATTGCGGCCTCCCCAAAATCAGGATCCAAGACCTCCTCAGTTGCATCCTCATCACCATCAAGCGGAATTGTCCGCACTTTGAAGCTGGCAGGCATTAAACCTTGACCTGGACTATGGCAGTCCATTGTCTTCTCCCAGCTCTATAGACCAGTTCAAGGTGTCAGACAAACTGTCACATCCAGAGGAATAATTCAGGACATGTCACTCAATTTAGTGGCAATTCAGGATTTTGTAGTTTTATGTCTCACTGGTATGTGAAGTTCAGCCACATGTTAGTGAGACATAAAGTCAGAAAACATGAATGCCATTTAATTGAGTGTCATATCCCAAAATATCACATCTTAGGAAGTGCATACAGTTATGGTATTTTTTTTTCCTTCCGAAACAATTTATATATATTTAAAAGCAACAAACTGCTTGAGCTATAGGATGCCAATTTTCAAAGACAATAAAATAACAAGTACGCGTGTCACTGTACATCAACTTTTACCAAGGCATGTGTGTAACCATATTTCCTGACAACATATTCTGTAGCTCCTAGGTGATAGTCTTAACCGCTGGTGTACTTGCTGAAATTTGGAAGCGTCAAGACAAATTTGTATGCCAAAAAACAAAAACCGACAATGCGAAGAAGGCATCCTCTGGCATTGTCTTAAGAGAGGAGAGTACCATTCATTTTAAGGAGATACTCACATGACCATGTGAGCACCTGGGTTCCAGACTTAGTGAGAGGCCTCTCTACTGGAGGTTCCACCAACTGAGCCATTGCTCATTTTTCATTTATATGCCAAGTCAAATACATATAAAGCAACATGCCAAAGTGATAATAAGTTCACAAATATGAAATTACCATAGTTAGATTAAACTCTACTCCCTCCGTTCCAAATTTTAAGTTGTTTTAGCTTTGTTCTATGTCAAACTTGTCTAACTTTGACCAAGTTTATACAAAAATATATTAATATCTGAAATATCAAATAAATGCACTATCAAAGTATATTTCATGATGTATCTAATAAATGTAGTTTGATGTTGTAGATGTTTGTGCATTTTTATAAACTTGTCCAAAACTAAAGAAATTTGACTTAGGACAACTAAATGACTTACAATTTGGAACAGAGGGAGTATAATTCTTTTGATAGTTAAATGCATATTTTTTTCTCGAACATTAGTTAAATGCATATTACATATGACGGAGGCCAACTTTGGTTGGTTAATCCAATCGGTTCATCGATGGTCAGCAAGTATGATGGTTATAATGATGATCCTGCACGTATTTCGTGTGTATCTCACAGGTAGATTTAAAAAACCCCGTGAATTAACTTGGGTCACATGTGTGGTTTTGGCTGTATTGACTGCATCATTTGGTGTAACTGGTTATTCTTTGCCTTGGGATCAAATTGGTTATTGGGCAGTCAAAATTGGCACTGACATTATCGTAATTCATATGATAGGCATAAGGCCCTAAACCTAAACAACATAAAAATAATATTTAAATGGCAAGATAAGAACAGTACCTGAAGCTGAAGGGTGTGTAGAATGAAATTGCGCACAATTTCATATTCCCCCTTCAGTAGAAAAGCAATGCCGGATGGTATGAAGTCCCGAATAAATACCTGATCGTAGTTCACCGGATCACTGTCATTTGGATCGTTTGCAGCAATCGTCCCAACAGGACTACCACAATAGTAAACCATTGACTCCTGCAGAAGTTCCCAGGCCTCATCCTCAACCGATGAGGACTTCCGCCTCTGAGGTGGAGGCTTGGCAGCACTCCCATTTAGACCACCATTGCCACCTACAACCTGACCAGGCACGCTGATGTCGCCAAGAACCTGGCCGGCCTTATTCATGGCATCCTTTACCCAAGTCCCGTTCCCCTCTGTGACCCTCGCAAGGTCATCGATCCGCTGGCACAGCCGCCTGACGGACCTCAGCCTCGGGATCCTTAGGAGGCCTTGCAGTGCCCTGGCGTTGGGCACCGAATTGGTGTTCCTGTTCCTCCTCCTAGCGACTGCCCCAAGGGACAGAATGGATGCCGGGGAGTGGGTGGTGAACGCCCCCGGCATGGTGTGGAGAGCCACCTCCGCGATCCCCATTGGCGCCTTGTTCCCCAACCCGCCGAGCGTCTGCAAGAAGCGTGACGGCTACAATTGGCAGCAGTTGGATACCATTCATACCAAAAAAAAAATCTAATCAGAGCAACCCAGCAAGAATCGAACGAATTTGAAGTAAGACGAAGCGTGGCAAGTCATTAATCCAAAATTTCCAATGGAGGGCAAAACCGGAGTTTCTATGCAGGAACACATGAACAAAAGGCAGCAACTTTTTTCTCATCTCGTCCAACGAGGAGGGGATCAAACAAAGCTTGCGGAACGGCAGGAGCAGCGCGTGGAGGAAAGCAAGGAGCTCTTACCGGCCGACCACGATGCTTTCGTTGGGCCGCGCTCGCCGCCTATCGCCAGGGGAGGCGGAGCGCGGGCGGGGATGGAGCGTGGCCTCTCGAGAAGGGAGAAGGCCAGGCGCGGCGGAGGGCGGAAGGAGGAAAGGGGTGCGACGGAGGAGAGCAAGGGCGAGGAGCCGAGGAGATAAAAGGAGGACCGGAGACGAAACGGGGAAGGCTACGGTCGTCCACCCCAACCAACCACCTCTCTCTCGCCTCTCCCCACGCCACTTTCTACTAGTACTATTTTTGTTTTCCCACTCTTTCTATTTTTCTTGTTTCCATCAACTTGTTATCACGATTTTAGTCCTATATACAGTATTTAGTTGATATAAAATCTGGTCAAATATTTTCAAACTTTGACTGCCAACGAATGTCAAAGCATTTTACTGGAGGGAATATTGGACTTAAAGAAAACTATGGATATGGATATGGATACTCTTTATGCAGTTCTGCTAGAGTGCTATATTGTTAAGGACGGCTATAAATATGATGTTGCTAATATGGTAAGTAAAAATGCCTAATATAGATATATAGTCTTGCTGATAGTATTCACCATTCAAGATACCATTGTAATACAATAGTATAGCACCATTACTCTTAGAGGCGGAGCCACCTATATGGCGAGCTAGGGCGGCCACCCTACCTCCCCTTCGGCGAGCACTGCACCTAGGACCCGGTCTCTGCCAGTCTGGGCGTCCGGCCATCGACTGCGTCCGTGCCGCAGCCGAGCGAAGCAGAGACCGACAGCCAAAGATTGAAGATGGGAGCAACTGCGTGCTTTTGGGCCGTCTTGGCAACCAGGCCCCCATCCCATCACGCAGCCTAGAGGCCTTAGGGAAAGTCAAAGAGGACTGAGCAAGCAGGCTCGACACTTCGATAGCGCCGCTCCCTCCGGCCTCCGGTCCTCCACGCTCCGCCTCCAGCCCTCGGCACCTACACTCCAAGCCACCGCGCCGCCAGCCTCCGCCTCCACGGTTTCGCTGACCGCCTCGCCGCGCGCAGGCTACGCCCAAGCCACCAAGCGGCCACCGGCCGGCCTGGAGGCGGGACCGTCGGTGCTGATGGATGGGGGGCGAGGAGATGAAGCCGCAGAAGGGTCTAATAGATGCACAAGTAGGCTGGCAGCTCCAACTCCATTGACCCAGAAGCAGTATAAGAAACTAGTTGTTCAACCTGATTCGTGAAAGCAATTACTAAATTTATTTTATAGCCCTGTTCGATTGTCTTATAAGCCGTACTTTTTAGCTAACAAATAGTATTTTTCTCTCACAACAAATCAGCGAACAGTACTTTCAGCTATGACTTTTCAGCCAAGCGAACAGGGCAATATAGCAATTAAATTAGTTGTTCAACCTGATTCGTGAAAGCAATTACTAAATTTATTTTAATTGCAGGTTGTTTATGCTTTTTTATCATTTGATGTATGGACGTGGTTAATTATCTGCTCTATGGAACAAAAACTGGTTATGTCCTTTTCATGTGAAAGGTAATCATGTTTAAACTTCTACCTTACCATTTGTTTGTTGAATTGCATGTTAGAGTATAATTGTTACGTGATACATCGGTATATATATACGGTATAGTGGTATACATATATAGTTAGACTAATATATTGGTGAAGTTCTACGTATGTATATAGCAGTCCGCCCTACCTCATTTTTTCGGCTGGCTCTGCCACTAATTACTCTAGCTTTTGCCTTGGTCATGCATGTCCTGCGCTTACATTGATTGTGTTTTTTAGTTTATACCTAAATCAGGAAAGCAATAGGGATGGCATCCACTATGACCATCATAAGCACAACACTAGTGACGCTGCACGAGTATGACCAATGTCCACCTAAACTAAAGATGATGTGCACAAGAGATCATCAAAGGGGGATGGATGGTGTGTCTATTTTCATCCTATATATGTGTGTGTGTTTTTTTCGACATCCTATATATGTGTGTTGTGCAAATAGTGCCAAAGCAAATCCTTTGTTGTTGGAGGGTAGCATAGTTTTAAGCTACATGTTTGGATTTGGGACTCCACGTTGCTTTGTGCACATCAAAATTATTTGTATTTTTCTACTTTGTTTCCATTTTCCATTATTCTTGCGCGTAATGCAAGTTTTATCATACAAAAATATAGCTCTTTGACACTTAACACGTGTCTATTGTTAACAGATTTAGAGCAAAGTAAATCTTTTGCTGAAAGTTCCTAATTTCATGATTCAAAGCTATAATGTTATAAAGGGAAGTAATAGTTTTATAAAACCTATGGTTCTAAGATTGTTCTAACATAAAACCATGGGCGTCGTTTGTGTTATTAGTATTTACTCCATATAATATGATTGTATCACACCTTAGCCCACCTTTAACATTATATTTTTAACCCGTGGATCCCATTTACGTGCCGATGTGGCACGCATGTTAGGTTCGCATTAGATTGTGACACTAGAGGGACATGTTGGTAGGGACCAATAATGCCTCAACCAATCGGATACATGGCATGATGTAGCCCTATTGATCACGATCAATAATTGAATCTTAATATGACTTTCTCCATCTATAAATTGCTCAGACGATGACAAAGAAGGCCCAAGTTGATTGCAGTGTCAAAAAGACAGATAGGTTAGCATAGACCCACATACGGTTGACAACAAGGATAGAGAGGAGGTAGTGACACATCAAAGATGCACACTGGAATGGAGAAATGTAGTAAAGTTATGTAATATGATACTACTCAATCTTGCTGCTGCATGAATAGTCCCTTGATACTATTGATTTTAGACATATCCACACACATAGCAGTTTGATATATATGGACAAGAGTACGAGACATATGTGCTATAGGGCCTACAAAATGGGGTTGTATGTGACAAATAACTCTTCTTGCAATGATGTGAGAAATATCTTGTTAAAAGTAATTGTAGGTTTCTGTGCAAAGGTGGATTCAATGTGAGGCTGAGGCTCGAGGCCTTGTACCCCATGTGGCGATGTAGTCGTTTCCATTCGTATGTGCGATAATGTACCATACATATATATTGGTAGCCCAATATTGTTTTTTAATAGGGCGAGTGTTTCAATAGTAGGAAAAGATGTCGGACAAGCGATGGTTAGAATGAGCTCTATGCTATTGGGTAAGATGCAACTCTCCATTTATTTAAGGAGATATAAGAAAAATATAGCCACCAAAAAAGGAAAGTTATTGGAGGTTGCTAAAACAAAAAAAACATTAATATCCCTAATATAGTTATATAAATAAGAGGAGCTATTGAGGAACTGCTAAAGACGCTAGCTTGTTAGTTTTTATGTGCCTAAAGCTGCCAATGCACACAAAAGCGCATCTGAATCAAGATGAACAACGATGAGTTGAGTCTCATCCTAAATCCCATGAGTCCCATCCTAAATTGTAACATGCTTAAACTTTTAGATATATAACTTTTGTTATACACTAAGATCACAGTATGTCTAGATATATAATAAAAATAATATATTAAAAAATAAAACGTCATATATAATTTTAAATAGAGGGGAAAACAGAGATAACTAAGACATTTGAGCTTCACGGAATTCATGCATGGACGTTGTGGTGCCACATCTTTATCCAAAAAGGTTGACAGGGAACTTCACTTCTCTTGTGCCCTCTTAACGTCAGGACATGAGGCCAGGACCGCAGGGCGTCGTCACCACTCACCAGGGCCAGGCCATCCAGATTGTGCCGGATGCCTCGTCTCGTTCCACAACTCATGAGAAGCACGCCGGGATGTGGGCCTCCGTTAACTGCATCCTCCTCATCCGTCCGATCGAGAGCGGTGGAAATGATTTTTTTCTGCTGCGACGGAGACACACTTGTCTTTCCATGTCCTTTGCTCCTTGTAGCGGCACAGGTGATTGATTTGCAACTGCACATCTAGCCGGGTGCTAGAGTTTGTGCGCAAGGATTTGAAATCATGCACAAAGAACAAGGCCATCCACGTTCTAAGCGATCGTTTTCATTGTCACGGCAGATGCAGAGATGCTGGTATCCAATACCTTCACTGCTATACACTCAATAATTCTTCTTGAGGGTGTGTTTAGGTGGTGAAAAGTGGGAGAAAAGTTACTGTAGTATTTTTCGTTTTTATTTGACAAATATTATCTAACCATGAAGTAACTAGGCTCAAAATATTCGTCTCGCAAAAACAAGACAAACTTAGCAATTAGTTTTTTACCTATATTTAATACTCCATGCATGCGTCCAAATATTTGATGTGATAGATGGGAGAGGAAATATTTTGGGTTTGCATGGGAAGTGAACACACCCTGAATGCCTATTGTCCCATTTAGAAGCCTGGAAAGAAAGCCATGCCAGTCCAGCCCATTCCACGGTCCCGGGCATGTGGCCCATCGAAGCTTTTAGGGCCGGCGCACACTTCGCAATTTAAAAACAAGAGAACAGCATGAGCCGGCCCGGCCTCAGCGTGGCCGCGTCATCCAAATTAATGCTGGCTATTGGATTCCTGACGAACGGTGGCTGTGGTGTTGGCCTGTGGACGGCACATGCAAGACCAGAGCGCAGGAGCCAGGAGGAGAGTACGTCGATTGGAAAACCGGTAACGCTCCTCTTCGGCTGTCCGTTTGTCCACACTAGCCGGCACGAGTCGCCTGCTCACGGAACGGAGGCCCGCGCCGTCCCTGTCTGTATATTTGCTCAGGGAACGCTCCTCTTTAGACGTACGCTGCAAGTATGTTTATCTGGATGTTGCATATGTTTCACACATATATTTGCAAGTGTTTTATCTGAATGTTGCGTATGCAATTGTTTCAAGTGATTTTAGGTGTTTTTACATGTTTCATATGCATGTTTCAAGTGTTTCATTTGCTTTCAGACGTATGTTGAAAGTGTTGCGTCTGAATGTTTCAAAAAGTAGATCGGGTGTTGCATCTCCCTCCTTGCCTTCTGCTGCCTCGCATCAGTGTCTCCTTCTCCTCCTCCCGACGCTGGCTAGGCATCCGCCGCCCCTCCATCTCTTCACGATGCTGGTAATGTTCGGGGCGACGTGGGCCATATAGGTGCGTGGAACGGTGCGGAAAAATAACTGCAGGAGCGGTCGTCCAGACGTACGGTCACTAGCAAGCCCGTTGGAAAACTGAGCGAGCAAGCTATGGCAAATTTGCAATTCCCGTGAGAAAAGCGTGGGTGGATCATCATTGGACAATCACGTTGCCCAGACGGAGTGCTAAACAGATTTTTTTTTTTGTATACATACATCTGCTGACATGGTTCAGCCCAGCATCTCCCGTGTGCCCGAGTGTCGAGTGAGCACAAAATGACACGGCGCCCTCGCATGCTTCAGGCTGAACCGCAAGCCCGCAACGGCGCGGCGCGCGCCAGGAAAAAGCCTCGCCCGCGACGCGAACTCCTTCATCCTTCCAAGTTCCCTCCCTTCCCCTGCAGCCTGCGCGACCCATGCGCGGCGAGCTCCACCTGGCCACGCCCGGGCCCCACCTCGCTCGGCACCTGGCGCATTGCCCCCCCCGGACTCCGCGTGGCCGCCCGCAGGCCGCAGCCCGCTCCCCACCGAAAACCGAAGCGCGATTGCCATCCCCACGCCACCGCCAGGCGCCAAGGCACGATCAGCAGGACCTCGCCACGCCGCCGCTGGCGCTGCGCGCGCTTGCGCGCGCTTGGACCGACGCGCAACGGCCTGCCTCGACCGCCCGTGCACGCCACCGCGCATGCAGCCGTCCGCTACTCCGCCCCGCCCCGGCCCCCGCACTGCCGCGCTCGCGTGAACGCTCACTCCCCTCACCGCTCTCCTCGCCGTGCTATATAGGCAGCAGCCCCGCCTCCTAATTGTAGCCCTGCAGTCACCCAGAGCAGACCCGGATTTCGCTCTCGCTGTCGCTGGGTTTAAGCATTGGCTGGTCAGTTCGATCCGATCCGGCTGCGGAGGCGAGATGGCGTTCGCGGTGTCTGGGGCAGCGCTCGGTGGGGCCGTAAGGGCTCCTCGACTCACCGGCGGCGAGGAGGGGAGTCTGGTCTTCCGGCGCACCGGCCCCTTCTTAACTCGTAACGATCCCGCAACTCCCTCCTCCCCCTCCGATCAAGTGTGGGCCTGCCTCGGGTCTGTATGTGAGTGATGTGGTGGTGAACTGGTGATGCGTGCAGGGGGTGCTCGAGTTGGAGGTTCGGGGACGCACGGGGCCATGCGCGCGGCGGCCGCGTCCGGGAAGGCGGTCGTGGTTCCCGAGGGCGAGAACGACGGCCTCACATCAAAGGCTGACTCGGATGAACTGGAGGTTCGTCATCCACTCATCCCTTCCCTGCAATTTATTACATAATTCACCTGAAAAAAAATATGTGCACTGCTGAGGCTGCATCTTCATGCTAGTATTTGAGAACACAAGGAGACACGCGATTAGTGGGATGCCCAAACGGTTAAACGTTCCGTGGAGTCACAAGCCTGTACTGTACCACAATTTTGAGTTGTCCATACAGTCAGTCTTCTGAACACTTCGTCTCTTCGGCACGGTTCCACTTCCAGGTACCAGACATTACTGAAGAGACAATGTGCGGTGCCGTCGTGGCTGATGATGCTCAAGCCTCGAACAGAGTTCGAGTGGTCCCACCACCAAGCGATGGACAAAAAATATTCCAGATTGACCCCATGCTGCAAGGCTATAAGTACCATCTTGAGTATCGGTATGTATTACTTGCTTCTACTGCACATTTCAAGATGTTCCCGTCTTTCATGTTATTATATATAAATGGCTACCTAAAGTGTCAAGATCCTCGATCGTGAAGTTTATATTAATTCTTGCATGTGTAGTACCAGTAATTCTTCATGGTTTTGCTGGAAGGTCATATGAATAATAACTAGCCAGGTTCGTTTGCACCTGCAATCTTTCATACTGTTTTGATGCCTAAAGTGTTCCATATGGTTTCACCAAACGGACTAGATCTGTTCCCTTTCAGGGGGATTTTTACATAAATGTTAGCCAGACAATATAGAGGCAACTGCGGGTTCTAATCCTTTGGCAACCTTCATTTCCATCCCTTCTGTATTCTTATATAACCCATGCGAACACCACTAGCAATCTCACTATGCTTTCATGAATAAAATTCTTCTTATAAGATTGAGTCCTATATATATAACCCATGCGAACACCACTAGCAATCTCAGTATGCTTTCAACTTTCATGAATAAATAAACAGGTACAGCCTCTATAGGAGAATCCGTTCAGACATTGATGAGCATGAAGGAGGCTTGGAAGCCTTCTCCCGTAGCTATGAGAAGTTTGGATTTAATCGCAGGTATTCTTTACCGTGAAGTGTTTATCTTTTATCCTATATACTAGCAAATAACTTTGTATCTTATCTTCCAATGTAGCGCGGAAGGTATCACCTATCGAGAATGGGCTCCTGGAGCACTCGTATGCTCTTTCTTCAGCTCTTCTAATCTTATTGCTTATCATAATACAATACAAGTTCCATGTTTCATTACAAGAACGATCAGTCTCCCAGCTACAAAGCTACTTATATTTAATATTTTTTGACCTTTCAAATGTATATATTGTTAGACTTAGCTGCTAGTGTTATTCAGAATTGACTCCTGCTTTCAATTTCAGTCTGCAGCATTGGTGGGTGACTTCAACAACTGGGAACCAAATGCAGACTGTATGAGCAAAGTATGCTTATGGCTTCAGAAAATGTTTTATATTTTACTTATTAGATTGGTTTGTTTATCTTTTTTCATAAATTCCATATATATGCACTCTATTGAATCAACTTTCCAAAGGAAAGTGTATATATTGAATTCACTAGACTCAGTTCCTACAATTGACTTTAATCAACTTTCCAAAGGAAAGTGTATATATTGAATTCACTAGACTCAGTTCCTACAGTTGACTCTTGCCATAAGTGTGCTACTAGATAAATGTGTTGCTGCTGTACTACTCTTAGAGTCAATGTTCCCAAATTGCACATGTTTTACATATATTCTAACTGTCTAGATATCTTTACAAATTGCATGTTCCTATAATAGGATGAATTGAGTACTCATACTTAGTGGTGCATGGACTTAGAGTAGGTGTAATTCTTAATGATTCATGAAGAGTTACTGATGTGGGCGTGTTTGTTTGTATGGGTTCTTACCCCCTTTCTTTCTTCTTCTTAATATAATGACACGCCATGTTCGAGAAAAAAAAAGACTTGCTGATGCTTGTTTAGTCTAATCCGAGGTACTTTGTTCTTGCAGAATGAGTTTGGTGTTTGGGAGATTTTTCTGCCTAACAATGCAGATGGTACATCACCTATTCCTCATGGATCTCGTGTAAAGGTAGCTTTTCTTTTCCTCCTTGGTTATTGTTTTTGTCTCGTGAGCATCTCTCCAAAATTAACTGGTGAATTTTTTACCATATATAGGTGAGAATGGATACTCCATCAGGGATAAAGGATTCAATTCCTGCCTGGATCAAGTACTCAGTGCAGGCCCCAGGAGAAATACCATACGATGGGATTTATTATGATCCTCCTGCAGAGGTCTTCCTTTCTCATATTCTGTACTTACAAATTTTAAATAACCCTTTGTTCCTACTTTGGGCTAGAATTTTGTTTCTTGGAAAATACCATTTATTGCTTTGTGGAACCTCTTTAGTGTATTTCAGTCAGTCCTATTTGTTGTGGGATCTGAATTTTACTTTTCTCACTTGCTACTAATTAAAATATTTCACATGCATATGCAGGTAAAGTATGTGTTCAAGCATCCTCAACCTAAACGACCAAAATCATTGCGGATATATGAAACACATGTTGGAATGAGTAGCCCGGTATGACACCTTTTCCTTTTGATTCCTTAGACAATGCTAGCCATATGCAACACCTTGGGGACGTTTTCCCCCCAGGGTGAGTTTTTTTTAGACAATGCTAGCCATATGCAGTTTTAGTTAATTGCAGGCTTCAATATATTTAGATACTATTACCTTCTTACATTTGTCTTCCTTATTTAAGATGTATAGCCTAAGTGTATATATATTTTTTTCATAAAATTTCACTTTGCTACTTTTTTAGTGAAGCCAGCAACATGTAATTCCAAGTTATTCTGGAATTCGTTAATTAATGATGTTGTCTTGGTTCAAATAGGATGTTTGAACCTCTCAAAAATGGATGTTCCAATAGTAAGAGAGACTTTTTACATTTTCTTGCAAATTACCAACAACTTAGAACTGGTCAATGTAACTTTGAATGTCATTTCTGCTCTGATATATGTTTCTATAGTTCATAGCATTATATAACATTTCAAAACAATATGCATATGTTTCTCATGAACGGTCATCAATATGTTGTTATATGTCTTATACTTTAGTTGATACATTTTGCTTAATATTTAAAACTAAATTCATATTTCCCACAATTACTTTGAGTTCATAAATATAAACATAGCCATAGCACAGGCACTTTAGATTTTTTTTTCTAATTACCATGTGATTTCTATATACATGTTTCTTCACTATTCATTATCCTTTTTTTCTGGCTATAATTTTGTTTTCTTGTTTGCACTTAGATAATTTCGTGCATCCTTTTGTGATTAGGAACCGAAGATAAACACATATGCAAACTTTAGGGATGAGGTCCTCCCAAGAATAAAAAAACTTGGATACAATGCAGTGCAAATAATGGCAATCCAAGAGCACTCATATTATGGAAGCTTTGGGTAATTTCAATATCTAGTTTTGTTTGTCTTCTCTTCTTCTATATCCACTTTACACTTTACCTTTTAACTTTGGTACCTGTTAAGTGCTTGAGAACTTCATCTTTCATCGTCCTCTTTTTTACTGTCATCTCATGCCCCTTTCCACTTTGCTTCTATTTTGATAGCATTAAATGTAATAGTTTGTTTTGGTCTTCAATAATCTATTGTATTTGGATGCATTCCTAGTAACAAGACGATATATACGGAACCCCAACTGTGTAAACATGCTCTGATTGCTCTGATTGGATGGATGGTTGCATGATACTGTCAATATGGCATTATGGCAACTCACAAGTGTCAGTATCAATGCTTACTGCCTCCTGTCATAAAAACAAGTTTTTTAGGACAAGATTTAGTCAAACCATAAAAAACTTTTAACTTTTAGTTTGAAAGCATGTAAGTTATATGTGTGGAATTGTATTGAAAAATACTTACAAATCTCATAATCTTGAAGAATTCAAATCAAAGTATATATTCTAGAAGAAATCAGTGGTCACAGATATGCATCAAAGACCATGCAATGTTGAATCAAGTATTTTGACAGTAAGAATTACATGTTTCCAACAGGATGAATTTTGAGAGGGTATCCATCTGTTGAGAGGCGGAGAAGATAGTATCCATCTCAAATTTTAGTTCCGAATGATGCTTTTTCATTTTTGGCAAACAAAATTACAGCATTGATTTTTATATTTTGTTACTTCTATTGCAGATACCATGTAACTAATTTTTTTGCACCAAGTAGTCGTTTTGGTACTCCAGAAGATTTGAAGTCTATGATTGATAGAGCACATGAGCTTGGTTTGCTAGTTCTCATGGATGTGGTCCATAGGTAATTGATAAATTTCTTTGTTATTAACTTATCTTCCTTTTATACAATTGCCTTATTGCATGGCTCAAGCTAAATTTGATGATGTGTAATTCATAGCTCCAAGAAAAAGGAAATACAACAGAACTTCATGCAAGATGGAAAATTTAGCTGTAATTTGCAGTGTTAAGCTAGATACATAAATTTTGCCATGTACTTAGATATATACTATGTCTATGTAATAGTAAAAGCAATATATCTAGAAAAGCCAAAATATCTTATAATTTGGAATGGAGGGAGTAGTATTGTGTGTGTGGCCAAACAATCTTGTTATGTCAATTACTGTTCATTTCGGACCTTCAGGTCAATTGAAGGATTGTGATGCAATAACTGATCTTTTTTAGTAGTGGATGTCTAATATTTGACCATCTTGGATCACTATTCCTTTAGGTTCTTTGTCTCCATAAGGTCCAAGATCCTAGAATCACAGCGCTGTTGAAACCCTTTCTTCGAGAAGCATCAACCCTTTCTTTGATTTATTGAAGCTCTTTGGTTTCATACCTTTATCTTTGCTTTTGTGTTACCTGCAGTCATGCGTCAAGTAATACTCTGGATGGGTTGAATGGTTTTGATGGTACGGATACACATTATTTTCATAGTGGTCCGCGAGGCCATCACTGGATGTGGGATTCTCGCCTATTCAACTATGGGAACTGGGAAGTATGGAACAAAAAAATGCTCTATCTCCAATTTATTTCATTCTCTCCTATTTTTCTGCCTGTATTCTTCAAATAATTTTATCCTTATGCAGGTTTTAAGATTTCTTCTCTCCAATGCTAGATGGTGGCTTGAGGAATATAAGTTTGATGGTTTCCGTTTTGATGGTGTGACCTCCATGATGTACACTCACCATGGATTACAAGTAATTTAAGCTTTATGCCTATTAGTTTATCTTCACTTGCTAAGTCTGACTGGAATAGTGGATTATGCCTGGGAAGCTTTGTTCAGTATCATATTTGTTATATCATTCCTTCTTCTAAAGTCATGCAATTTACTTTAGGTAACATTTACGGGGAACTTCAATGAGTATTTTGGCTTTGCCACCGATGTAGATGCAGTGGTTTACTTGATGCTGGTAAATGATCTAATTCATGGACTTTATCCTGAGGCTGTAACGATTGGTGAAGATGTAAGTGCCGAGTTTGTTTGTCATTCAGTATGCATTCTCACACATATTTGTGGCAATATTTTTTTGTAGTCTAAGATGCTTTTTGTTTATCTTGACAAGATACTCCTATTTGGGCCCTGTTTGGATCCCATGGTCTAAAGTTTAGCCACTAAACTTGAGATCACTTTAGCTCTTGAGGCTCCAAACAAGAGGTCCAAAGTGCTGTATAAAGTTTAGCCAATCTCACAAAAACCTTTAGACCACACAAGCTAAAGTGGTCTAAAGTTTTAGTCCTTAACTTTAGCCAACTAAACTTTAGACCATAGGATTCAAACAGGCCCTTGGTTATAGAAAAGTTACTTTGGATTTTAATACGAAGTGCACACTAAGTTACTGCTTAATATTATTCTTCATTTATTCGAAGTTTCAGTCTATTTCAACTCCATTTATAATAATGTGCTTAGCAAGTTACTGTTTTAATTTTACATTAATATATAATACAACAAGATCATGCTTTACAACATGTGTGTATATTAGATAAGTAGTTCATGCATATAGAATGACTACTTTGTGAAGAAACATATAGAATTACTACTAAAAACTATTTGAAATACATGAAGAAAGTTAATGGCCGAAAATAAATTATTTTTTCGCGATCGGGCCATTCACCCGTTTTTTCCTGAATCTAAATTATAATGGAGAGAATACTAGAACTTTTGGGCTTATATGAGCCTCGACTATAAAGAATATTTCTCTTGAAGTTCAGAGAGGTTACATTCTCGACTCAGATATTCTTTCCAAACTACTGGATGGATACCAGAGGATACAAAAAAAGAAAGAAATTGTAAGCCACTCTGTTGCCCTTGTTTTGGCTCCCAGATTTAATTAAAATTTTTTAAAAAACTCAACAACGGGGAGAAGACGTCCCCTTGGATTGGCTTTAAAGAGAGCAGAGTACTGAATCCTTTAGGGAAGTAATCACCTGAGCCTGACCTGCGAGCACCTGGGTTCAAGCAGGTGGATAGGATCTCAGCTAGAGGCTCTACCAACCAAGTTATTGCTCGGTTCTCACCGAACTTTAATACAGAGATGAGCATTGCCTGATGAGGAATTAACAGGTTGCTAGGTGAATATTAGCTTCTTCATGCTAACCATCTGCAAAGTTCCAAAAAAATATCTTGAGATTTTAATCCCTTTTGAAGTAGAAGCATGTTCCATATTGACAACATTTTTCTTTCCCTGGAAGGTCCTGATTTACTGAATGTCCGATTATGTATACACATATACAAAATATTTTTGGGGCTATAATTTGACAAAAATAGGGCAAGCCCTCCACATCATTGGCTTACATAAACCAATAGGAATTTGAACGTATCTAAAATATTCTGTGACTTTTCTATTGGTTATTCAAAAAATTATATAACTTGTTCAGGTTAGTGGAATGCCTACATTTGCCCTTCCTGTTCACGATGGTGGGGTAGGTTTTGACTATCGTATGCATATGGCTGTGGCTGACAAATGGATTGAACTTCTCAAGTAAGTATTTCATGTCTGTGGATGATCATTATTTTCTTGTATTGGCCTGCATTTCGAAATAATTCTCTTGTTTTGGCATAAAACATTCAAGTACATACACTAATGTTTAATTGCATGGGCCATGTGCATATGCATTTTTTGTTGTATTTTTCATCACTTTTGTGGTTTAATCTACATAATCATAAAAATAATAGGTTTTCACATGAGATAATTTTTATGCACATTTGCATGTGGCTGCATACATGATTAACAACACCAAATATACCTTGAGATTGATGTATATTTTCAAATTGGAAAAAGTCTAAATAACCCCCCGACGTATCATGTGTAGCTTACTTAATCCCCCAAACTACAAAACCAGGTATTCAACGCATTAAACTTTGCTAAACCGGTCATTTTACCCCCTGGCTGGTTTTGTTACCCAGTTTTGCGTACGTGGCACTCCAACTTGGCAGTCAAAGGCACGATAGAGGCAGGGACCAGCTGTCAGACGCCGGCAGCCTCCCGCGCCGGGCTCGCGCACCACCACCCGGCGCCCAGCCGTCGACGCGGCCAGTGCTTCCAGCGCCGCCAGCACGCTCCACGCCGCAGCGCTTGACAGGCAGCCGAGGAGCGCGGGCACCGAACTGTGGTGGATGGCGCTGCCGTGCGCCGGCTCGGCCGTGCAGCAGATCGCGGCGACCGCGGCGCCTGAGACGCGCTCGTCGTCGTGTCGCAGCAGCGGCAGCAGCACCGTACCTGCCACACGCGCGGCGACGGCAGCAGGCTGAGCGCGCACTGGAGCGCCAGATCCTCCTGCTTGGACAGGTCCCACGGCGTGGGCGCGTGGAAGACGAGCTGCAGCAGCATGGGGAGGAACCCCAGCTGGAGCATGCAGGGTGCGGTTGGGGCGTTTGGCACGAGCGTGGCGTCGCCGAGCAGCTGCAGTGTGAACGGGCACGTGTGGTGGCCGGCAGCAAGCCAGCGTGCAGGCTGATGGGGCACCGGAACAGGTGCGGGATGCTCATCTTGTGCTGCCGCTCGGATCAGGATCGCGTCCTTCGGCTTACTCTTTCCCCGCGTCCACCTCCTCCTTGTTGTGCGTCCACGCGCTGGACGTGCCCGCTGCCGTGCGCTGTGCGCATGGTGGATGCCAGGGCGGCCGTCACGCTCGACAAGTGGCTCGCCACGGCGACCGGCGATGAAGAGATGGACTCCTCTACGACGCAGAGATGCAGATGCAGTATAGGCCATGGGACTCAAGCCTTACATTTGGCCATTTGGGGCTGCATCACATATGAGTCATTGAGTCATTGGTGCCATTATATGCAGAGATGCAGATACAGTATAGGATCAAGAAACTAATCCTCCACTGATTGACACGATCATTATACTTTTTTGCTTAATTAATTTGCCATGGTAGCGATGGTATGGATGCAGACTTGCAGTTGGCGAGTTCGGCGACAAGTCATACAAGCTGGGGCTGAGCTGCACCTACACCCACGTCCACAGCAGCGATCTTCTTCCACACTTGAGCTGTCACGCACGCCGGACCACCAACCCATACGGCCATGCCCGCCCTTCCTCCGTGCGCTAGCGTTCGCGGTCTCCCCGGCCTCGCTGCCCCTGCCCCAGCCTCTGCTCTCCGAGAAGGCCAGCACCAATGCCGCCGCCATGTCCTCCACCCCGTTCCACTTCCCAGCCTCCGTGGTGCGCGCGCTGCTGTCCTCAATCCTCACTAGAGCCGGGCACCAACCCGTTCGCGGGCGCTCGCCGTGCTCTTCTAGGTCCGGGTCACCGGCGCCGCCGACGGGAGTGGGAGCTCATGCTGGCGCTCGACTTCCGCAAGCGGATGCACGCGCCGGTGCCGTGGGTGGTACTATGGAAGTTCGGTCCACTTCATACGCAAGCACAGACCTCGCATCTGGTCTGCCCCTCGATCCTTGCGCGAGGCAGCGGCGCTCAGAGAGGCCGTCCGCGGTGCCCTGGCGGAGGGCAGGTCGTCCAGGCTCATGTATTTTGGGGCGAAGGGGTCTGAGAGCTGGGCCCTGCCACCAGCGTGTCTTTGACTGCCAAGTTGGAGTGCCACGTGTGCAAAACCGGGTAGCAAAACCAGCCAGGGGGTAAAATGACCGGTTTAGCAAAGTTTAATGTGTTGAATACCTGGTTTTGTAGTTTGGGGGGTTAAGTAAGCTATACACGATACGTCAGGGGGTTATTTAGACTTTTTCCTTTTCAAATTTGAAACCAATGAACCCATCTGATACTTCTTGTAATATTGCTGCACAAATCTTGAAGTTTTTTATGCATAGGATATTGCACATACCAACATATATTGGCGGTGCATATATATTTTGTATAACTAACATTACACTATTCACTATGTTAATATGTTTTGTGTTTAATTTTCTATACAAAAAAGTCTCCCCTTGAATATGGTGCTCAAATAATTTGTATAAGCTTTTGTTTCGAAATGGGGAAGCTCTATCTGTAATATACCTTGTGCGTTCACTTTGAGTTACGTGGTGAGTTTCAACTTTCTCTTTAACCGCACAGGCAAAGTGATGAAGCTTGGAAGATGGGTGATATTGTGCACACACTAACAAATAGAAGGTGGTTGGAGAAGTGTGTAACTTATGCTGAAAGTCATGATCAAGCATTAGTCGGTGACAAGACTATTGCATTTTGGTTGATGGACAAGGTTACCACTCATTAATTTTCTTGGTGTACTTTACATATTTTTTCTACAATAATTAATTCTATTTATTTTCTTCAAGTTCATGATGTATTCATGGTTCCCACA
Source organism: Saccharum hybrid cultivar R570 (assembly GCA_038087645.1). Lineage (NCBI taxonomy): Eukaryota > Viridiplantae > Streptophyta > Magnoliopsida > Poales > Poaceae > Saccharum > Saccharum hybrid cultivar. The sequence continues at coordinate 2,078,339 of JAQSUU010000190.1, read as the reverse complement.
AAACAAATGTTATTTAAAAGCAAAGAGTTAGAACTTTTGTTAGTTTTCTTTAATTTAGACTTGTGTGCCCTGTTTTTCTGTCATGACTCATGAGCATTATAGTTGCAATTTCATTTCTTTGACAGTTCTGAGTGAACTATGATTTATTGTTTTAATACTTCATTGAGTTTGTAGAACATATCGGCTCTTCCTCATCCTATACTTTCAGAAAATTATATTTGGTCTTTTCCTTCCACTATTCTCTGAAAAATACATGTAGAAACACAGAACAATAATACTAGAGGGTGACATGAGAACCTCACTGGTTCTATTTATGCAGGATATGTATGATTTCATGGCCCTTGATAGACCCGCAACTCCTACCATTGATCGTGGGATAGCATTACATAAGATGATTAGACTTATCACAATGGGTTTAGGAGGAGAGGGCTATCTTAATTTCATGGGAAATGAGTTTGGACATCCTGGTGAGATTTAACTATTTTGTTTCATTTAACATTCTTTGAGTCTTGTTGAACAGTACCTCATCTAACAATTATCTTGCAATTTATCTTTTGTTAGTTATATTGGTGTTGAGGACTTGAGGTCATTGTTCTACTTTCTATTTTGCAGAATGGATAGATTTTCCAAGAGGTCCGCAAAGACTTCCAAGTGGTAAGTTCATTCCAGGGAATAATAACAGTTATGACAAATGCCGTCGAAGATTTGACCTGGTAAACTTTCTTTGAGCTATTGTGCTTGTGCATCAGTAAAGTCCAGTTTGTATTTACTTTTACCACTTATCGAGTGCTTTAATTAGCAAGGTGCCATTATAATAGTTCCTTCTTTATTCATATTAGTGTGTTTTCAAAATTAAAAATATTACTGCCTTTGCAAAATTTTGCTTTAATTTCTGTTGTTATGTTTGGTCAATAATTGGTCATTATCGGAATTGTGTTATTTTTACATTGTCAGGGTGATGCAGACTATCTTAGGTATCGTGGTATGCAAGAGTTTGATCAGGCAATGCAACATCTTGAGCAAAAATATGGAGTATGTTCTGTAATTATTTTTTGATTTGGTTCTGCAAGTTTGAGTTATTGTTTCTACTAACATCATACTTGGTGGGCATTCTACTTGTAATGTCATTTCTAAAAACCATTTCTCTATTTTACTGAGCTTTTAAGCTAGGAAAATTTTATTATGAATTCTTTGATGTTGCATCAGCAATTCTATTTCATGGTGCTTGATTTTAGCTGTCCTTTTGTCGCAATAATCTATGCTCTAGCTGAGTTGGTTAGGTGGCTTAAGTTCGACTCCCTGTGGGAGCAAATTTTAGGTTGGGGTTAAAAAAAACTGTTGAAAGTGGTTCTCTCATAATTAGGGCTAACCCTAGATGGGTAGCTATATAGGTTCCATACATGGGCCACATGGGCCTTAGCCTCATGGGCCTAAACACATACTCCAACACCCCCCGCAGTCTGAACTACCGGCGCAACGGAGTTCGAGGCTGAACAAGAAAGAACACACACAACCCCCCCACAGACGCAACTAGCCACCGGTGATGTTGAGGCTGGAGCGAAACTCGGCGAAGGTCGAGGACGGGAGGCCTTTGGTGAAGATGTCCGCGAACTGGGAGGTCGTCGGAACATGAAGGACCCGCACCTCGCCCAAGGCCACCCGATCACGGACAAAGTGGAGGTCGATCTCCACATGCTTCGTCCGCTGGTGCTGGATGGGGTTGGTAGAGAGGTAGACCGCACTGACGTTGTCGCAGTAGATCAGTGTGCTCCGGGAGGGCGGAGTGTGCAACTCAGCAAGCAGCTGCCTGAGCCAGGTGGCCTCCGCCACGCCGTTAGCAACGGCGCGGTACTCCGCCTCGGCGCTGGACCGGGAGACCACCGGCTGGCGCTTGGATGACCAAGACACCAGGTTGCCGCCCAGGAAGACGGCGTAGCCGGAGGTGGAGCGACGAGTATCCGGGCACCCGGCCCAGTCAGCGTCGGTGTAGACGACGAGGTCGGTGGAGGAGGCCCGGTGTAGGAGGAGGCCGTAGTCGAGCGTGCCCCGGAGGTAGCAGAGGAGGCGCTTGAGAGCCGTGAGGTGAGGCTCCCGGGGGTCATGCATATGAAGACAGACCTGCTGAACTGCATAGGTGATGTCCGGTCGGGTGAAGGTGAGGTACTGAAGGGCCCCGGCGAGACTCCTGTACGCAGTGGGATCGGCCACCGGTGGTCCCTCATCCTCAGACAGCTTGCCCTGAGTGTCGACCGGAGTGGAGCAGGGCTTGCAGTCAGTCATCCCAGTCCGCTCCAGGATATCCCGAGTGTACTGCCTCTGGTGAAGGAGTCCAGCAGGACGGTGCTCAACAGTGACACCGAGGAAGTGGTGGAGCTCACCCAGATCCTTCATCGCGAAATCCTGCTGGAGAGCTGCAATGATCCGACAGAGAAGTGGCTCGCTGGAGGCTGTGAGGACAATGTCATCAACATAGAGCAACAAGTATGCAGTGTCGGCCCCATGGTGGTAGACGAACAGGGACGTATCAGACTTGGCCTCCACGAACCCCAGGGTCTGCAAGAAAGCAGCGAACCGGTGGTTCCACGCCTGAGGTGCCTGCTTGAGGCCGTAGAGGGACCTGTTGAGCCGGCAGACCATGTCAGGACGGGTGGTGTCGACGAACCCCGCCGGCTGACTACAGTACACCGTCTCGGTAAGAAGGCCGTGGAGGAAGACGTTCTTAACGTCCAGCTGGTGGACGGGCCAAGACCGAGCAAGTGCCAGCGATAGCACGGTACGGACGGTGGCCGGCTTGACCACCGGGCTGAAGGTCTCATCGTAGTCGACGTCAGGGCGCTGAGTGAAACCCCAGAGGACCCATCGAGCCTTGTAGCGCTCGAGAGAGCCGTCAGCCCGGTGCTTGTGGGTCCAAATCCACTTGCCGGTGACGACATTGGCGCCCGGCGGCCGGGGCACCAACTCCCACGTCTGGTTGGCGAGTAGTGCGGCGTACTCCTCTTCCATCGCGCGGCGCCAGTGAGGGTCCAATAGGGCATCACGGACGGAAGAGGGTACCGGATAGACCACCGCGTCGCCGGTCGAAGCCTCGAGGACACGAGGCGGCAGTGTGCCAGCCGCGTGTCTGGTCACCATCGGGTGAACATGCCGCGGGTGTCGGTGAAGTAGCGGCGGGTGGTAGACCGCGGGGCACCACGAGCCGGCGGGGACTGCGGTGGTGGTGTCGGTGTCCCCGGTGGAGAAGGAAGCGCGAGCGGCGGCGGCCGCGGCCTGCGCTGGTACACCCGTACCGGCGCGGCGAACCTCGACGGAGGTGTCGGGGCAGGTGCCGGGACGGGATCCGGCGTTGGCAACCGATACGCCCCCCCGGGGCAGAAGCGGGGGACGAAGGCCCCGGGTCTGCACAAACCGGAGATGACGGGCCCGGCCCCGCTGGGGATCCAGGACCGGGGGCCAGGCCGGCGTGCGGCGAAGCGGTACCTGCAGGAGACCACGAAAAAGGTGGCTGAACCACCGGGTCAGTGGAAAACTGGGAGGGTGGTTCAGGTACCGGAGGGGTGGTAGTGCTGGAAAAGGGAAAGACGGACTCATCGAATACCACATGGCGAGATATGAGAACCCGTCGGGAGGTAAGGTCAAAGCACCGGTACCCCTTGTGATCCGGAGAGTACCCGAGGAAGACACAGAGCGTGGAGCGAGGGTCCAGCTTGTGGGAAGAAGTGGCAGCGGTGTTGGGATAACACGCACACCCAAACACGCGGAGGTGATCATACCGCAACGGGGTACCGAAGAGGGCGTGGTGAGGAGTGGGAGCGGGGCAAGCCGCGGAAAGAAGGCGGTTAAGAAGATAGGTGGAGGTGTGCAGGCCCTCGGCCCAGAAGCGAGCAGGAAGAGAGGCCTGAAACAGAAGAGTACGCACGGTGTCGTTGGTAGTGCGAATCATTCGCTCTGCCTTGCCATTTTGCGAAGAGGTGTATGAGCAAGACATGCGCAACTGAACACCGTGAGAGAGGAAGAAAGCGCGGGAGGTGGAGTTATCAAACTCGCGACCATTGTCACACTGGACGGCCTTGATGGTGAGGCCGAACTGTGTAGACACCCACGTGAAGAAGTGAAGGAGCGTGGTAAACATGTCTGACTTCGCACGGAGAGGAAATGTCCACGAATAATGCGAAAAATCATCAACAACCACAAGATAGTACTTATAACCAGAAATACTGAGAACATGAGATGTCCATAGGTCGCAATGTACAAGATCAAAAATACGGGCCGCATGAGAAGAAGAACTAGAAAAAGGAAGACGAACATGTCGGCCCAATTGGCACGCATGACACAGTTGCTCATCATGAGCTCGAGTACATGGAAGACCAGAGCTACGACTGAGCTGTATCAGGGCATCACGTCCAGGATGGCCGAGGGGCCGGTGCCAGGTAGTAGAGGAAGTAGAAGCGGCGAAGGCAGCTGACAAAAAGGACGGCGAAGAAGACGAAGGCGCCGCCGGGAAGTGAAGGGTGTAAAGGGGCCCGGTGCTGTCACATCGGAGCAGAGGACGCCGGGAAGCCAAATCCTTTACAGTAAGACCAGAAGAGTCAAATTCCACAGAACAAGAATTGTCAGCTGTAAAACGACGAATAGAAAGAAGGTTATGAACCATAGAAGGAGCAACAAGAACATCAGGAAGACGAAAGGAGCCATGAGCACCGGCGGTACCCACAGACGTGACAGGAAGGCAAGAACCATTGGTGACCATAATGGACGAAGGAAGAGAGGAAGGAGAGTGGAGCGACGAAAGTATACCGGGGTCAGGAGTGGTGTGGTAGGTGGCTCCCGAATCAGCAATCCACTCAGGTCCGACCGGAGGTGTCAGGCCCATGGTGCTGAACGAGCGGGCCAGGGCCGCCGGGTCCCATCCGACGACCCCCGGAAGAGTCCCAGAGGGTGGAGTCCACGCCGTAGCAGGGAAGGCGCCGGGTGTAGGGCCAGCAGGATGAGCTCCGGTGAGCATGGCCACCGGTGGGCGCGAGTCGGCCCCGATGGCGTGGTAGGGCCACATGGAGATGCGCCCTGACCACGGGTACTGGAAGGAGGGCCATGGTGCCCCCCCTGCGGCCCACCAGGAGCCGGAGGCTAGGTGTGTCCGCCCCGGCCACCCCCGCGACCCCCTCCACGTCGACGGCGACCGCCACGGCCCCCCCCCCCCACCTCCGCTCGGCCCGGAGGGAGGGGGACCCAGAAGAGACGGCGGCGGTGGAGCGGCGGACCGTGGTGGAGCAGTCGAGCGCGGCGAAGTAGCAGCCAGGGCCGTCGAGGGGGACGAGGAGCCCGTGGAGGTGGTGGATCCCGGCTGGAGGCCCTGAGTGAGCTCCTCCATGACGAGATCGTCACGGACCTCCAGGAAGGTGGGGAAGGGCCTCTGGCGGGTGATCCACGTCCGGAGGTGGGCGTAGCGGTCGCTGAGCCCCCGGAGGACGTTGAGGACCAAGATGCGATCCTCCACGGGCCACCCAAGGTCACCCAGGGAGTCCGCCATGCCCTTCATCCGACGGCAGAACTCGCCGACGGAGAGGTCACCCTGGACGAAGGTCCTGAAACTCGCGTCGAGGCGCAGAGCCTGGGCCTCCGCGTTGCCTAGGGACTGGCCCTCAAGGGCGAGCCAAGCCCGGCGCGCGTCAGGAGAGGTGCGGACGAGGTCGTGGAGGTCCAGAGAGATCGTCCCCAGGATCCAGGAGAGGACGATGCTGTCCAGACGAAGCCACGACGGGGTCTGGACGGCGACTGAAGCGTCAACGAGGACGTGGTCGTCGAGGGCGTAACGGCGAAGAGTGAGAAGCACCAGATCCCGCCAGCGGGCGTAGGAGGGCGACTCCGGCTCGAGGACGACCGGGACGAAGAGGCGGATGTTCTGGACCCCCCCGGCCTGTTAGTAAAGCTGAGCCACTAGCGGGTCGGCCGGGTCGTGCCAGAGGACGGCAGTGTGGGACACGCGGCGTCCCGGCGAGGCAGAGGAGGTAGCTCCGGCGTCCTGGCCCACGGGAGAGTTGAGGAGATGCTCGGCCTCGGCGATCTGGCGAGCCAGGGCGTCAGCCGCGTCGCGCTCACGCTCCCAGACGGCAGCGGCCGCCCGCACACGAGCCTGCCCCTCCGCGGCGGCCGCGCGGGCAGTGACAAGGGCGGCGGCGAGGGCGGAGTCGGAACGCGGGCCCTGAAGCGTAGGCGTGCCGTCACCGGGAGGCATGGCCGCCCGATGGAGGATGGCGGCATCGGTCCCGGCGGCGCGCAGGAGGGCGGCCAGGGCGGCTGGAAGTTGGTCAGCGCCCCCTGCCCCGGCAGCTGCATCGAGAAGGGTGGTGAGGGTGGTCTGGAGGGTGTCAGCGCCGAGCCCCGCATGGACCAGAGGAGAGCGGGCCGTCGGGAGAAGGGGATGCTCAACGCCGGCGGCCGCCGGAGCAGGGTCTTCCCCGCTGCCCGTGCCTGCAGCGTCCGCCCCGGCAGTGAGGGCCGCTGCCGTGTGGGTAGGGAGGGGGAGGGTCGTGGCAGGGAGGTGGGGGGCCCCGCGCGCGGCCTGGAGCACGGCAGCCAGGGGCGCGACCCCGACGGGTGGAGTAGCGGGTGCGGCCCCAGGCGGCGCAGTAGCGGGCGGTGCCCCAGGAGCAGCGGCTGCAACCTGCGCCCAGGAAAGGGTGGGGGGGGGGAAGGGAAGAGGGAGAAGAGGGAGGCCGGTCAGCCATGCCGGCGCCGGTGGCAGGGGCAGCGCCGGCGGGAGGAGACTGAACGGCGGCGGCTCAGGGTGGGGAAAGAGGAAAGAACAGGCTTGATACCATGTTGAAAGTGGTTCTCTCATAATTAGGGCTAACCCTAGATGGGTAGCTATATAGGTTCCATACATGGGCCACATGGGCCTTAGCCTCATGGGCCTAAACACATACTCCAACAAAATCCCCTCATGTGTCCCACGCCAATGCGCAGGTCTAAGGACCGACCCAGGTTCTCACATGGGCAACGGTGCCGCTGTGTATGGTTGCCTTCTATCTTAGACAGAATGCTTGGGGTTGTCTTACACCTCGTAGGTCAAGTTTTTAAACTTGGCAAATCTATCTTAGGTATTTCCATGCTCATTAGTAGTACTCTGGACTCTTGATACAACACGCCATAACAGTAGCGAAAAATTTTCTGATGAAACTTGCTGTATGATTGCAGTTCATGACGTCCGATCACCAGTATATTTCTCGGAAACATGAGGAGGATAAGGTGATAGTGTTCGAAAAGGGAGATTTGGTATTTGTGTTCAACTTCCACTGCAACAACAGCTATTTTGACTACCGTATTGGTTGTCGAAAACCTGGGATGTATAAGGTATGCATCTGTCGTGCATTCCCTATGCTCAAAGTGCCTACCTTTTCTTGCTAAATGAGTTTGCTATACGTAGTATCATGCTGCAATTTATCAAGTCTCTTTATTGATCTCTTTCTATGATGAAGCTAGGAGAAACTAAGCTGTTGGTGTCACTGTCAGCAATTCATGTTGTAGTTAATTTAATATGCTTGAAAAAGTAGGACACTAGATTTGGATTTTTCCATTTTGTTATGCCATACGAGCAGGTAAAAGGTAGCAAAATACTAGTGTCATACTTATATATATAAAAAACAAAAATATGAACTGGGCGTACCTGTTATGGATGGGGATGGCCGCATGCTCGTTCTCTTGGTGCCTCTGATATTGGAGCACATCCGTTGTTCCAAAACTAGCTGGAGAACAGGAGAAGTTTCTCAAAATCCACTTGCTGAGGTGCTGACAGCATCTGCTATTTGTACCAGGTGGTCTTGGACTCGGACGCTGGACTATTTGGTGGGTTTGGCAGGATCCATCACGAGGCAGAGCACTTCACCACCGTAAGTTTTGTGGCGCATGATATTGCTTTCGGTACGCAGATGTCAACTTGTTCCTGACAGAAGATGTGAGCTAACTTCTGTTACAATATTGGTCATTACCTGCAGGACTGTTCACATGATAACAGGCCCCATTCCTTCTCGGTTTATACACCAAGCAGAACCTGCGTCGTCTATGCTCCAGCGGAATGATAGCAAGGTACTGGTTGCTGGGCGGCATGTGTGGGGCTGTCGATGTGAGGGAAAAAAAACATTCTGCCAACACCGGCAGATGCATGCTTGGCACAATAAGGTTCTGAAACTTCAATCGATGCTGGAAAGCCCAGACATCCTACTGCGTTGTCATCTCTAAATATTTAAGACCTTCAGGATGTCAATTAAACATAGCCTTGTCTTTCTTTTTCGTTTTTCCTAATGCCTGATGGCTGATTGTTTGCGCTTGTTTCATTCCGTTGAGCACTGATGATCTTAGAGTTAAACAATCGACTGGAGCGCCTAGGTCTTAGTGTAGGGCTCCAGACTGTGTTGCATGTCTGTCCGACTACAGGTCAGCAGTGTGGCCCTGCTCTGCTTATTCTTGACTGCTACTCCTCCCAATTACCGAGTCACTCAGATTCAGACACGCTCGATCAGCACTACCACTCCATTGTCCCTGATGACACTGCACATTCCCAGCTTGCCGTTGCAGGTATACCTCGCCTGCCCGCCTGCCTTAGATGTTAGCCCTACAACGATAGACATGGATACGGAATTGTGAAACGAAATGGCTGCAAAGCTAAGTGATTTTTCACTAACACTTGGAAGCATGACGTATCGTATCCTCAGAGGAAAGCAGAAGGAGACGATCACGCGTGCATTTTGGTCACACCAACTGGTGACCGGGAATGTACACTAGATTGCTCAAGAGTTACTCCTACTCGACTTCTTGGGTCGCCGCAGGGTCTCACCTAACGCTTTTCATGATACTTGGCTGTTGTTCTTGGGCCAATCCGGAGCCGCTCTCCAGCTCACATCACATGTACGTGGAATGATGCTGTCTCAGGTCATGGCATACAGCTTTGTTGGTTTTATTTCCTCCATCGATGGTCGATGCCCAGGAAACTTGTGCTATGCCTATCATTACCATAAGCAGCTAGTAGTATGAGTTATGAGTGACAGGTGACACCTGCATGAAAATACATATAGGGTGGGTTCACTTCGCGAAAAGTAGCTGAAAAGTACTGTAGCATTTTTCGTTGTTATTTGGTAAAATTTGTCCAATTATGGACTAACTAGGCTCAAAAGATTTGCCCCGACATTTACAGACAAACTATGTAATTAGTTATCTTTTTTACCTACATTTAATGCTCCATGCATGCGTCGAAAGATTTGATGTGATGGGTGGAAGAGGAAATATTTTGGGTTGGGAGGGGGAAGTGAACAAGGCCATAACATCAAACAATATAACAATTCATACGAATCACCGGTGCTTGCTTAAAGGTTCAGACTTCGAGTAGCTAGTATAGGACACTAGCTGTACTCAGCTCTCGATCGGTTGCAAAACAATAAAAAGGTGAGGGAGACAGAAGACGCCCCGGGAGCACAGGGGGAAGCTGCAGGAATAAATAGACGAACGGTTGTTAGATGCAGGCTACTCCTACTACCAGTTTCTTACATGACTTTGGAGAGGGCAGTGTTGGCAGCTAGCAGCGAGCCAGCGACGACGATGCAGCAGGGTGATCAGATGGAGTGCAGCGGCAAGGAGCAGCAGATGCAGATCGTGTGCGTGCGGAGCGCGTCGACGGGCGGCGCCGTGGTCGGCGAGGAGGTGGGGGAGTGGGCGGAGGAGCAGTCGTCGCGGTCGGCGCTGTCGCTGTCGCTGTTCAAGGAGAAGGAGGAGGAGATCGAGCGCAAGAAGGTGGAGGTGAGGGACAAGGTGTTCTCCATGCTGGGGCGGGTGGAGGAGGAGACCAAGCGCCTGGCCTTCATCCGCCAGGAGCTGGAGCTCATGGCCGACCCCACGCGCCGGGAGGTCGACGCCATCCGCAAGCGGATCGACAAGGTCAACAAGCAGCTCAAGCCGCTCGCCAAGACATGCCTCAAAAAGGTACGCTAAAAACACTGGAACACAAGTATTATTATTATTTTTTCATTCGGTTTCACTTTGGTCAAATGGCTAGAAGTCAAGCAGATAGCAACACCGATCGTATATTTGTTTCCAAACATGCAGGAGAAGGAATACAAGATGTGCCTCGAGGCCTGCAACGGGAAGAGCAACGAGAAAGCCACGCTGGTCAACAGGCTAATGGAGGTTGACTCAGCTGCTCGATACCTTTGCAATCTGCACGCTATAGCTTTTGTTTTGCGAACCCTTTGCATTTCCATAATATTACTAGGCCTAACCAGAATTATTAGACTTGGTCCTCTAAAACAACGACGATTTGTTTTTTTTTCTTTGGCAGCTCGTAAGCGAGAGCGAGAGGCTGCGGATGAAGAAACTCGAAGAGCTCAACAAGACGATAGAGTCCCTCTACTAGATCTGCTCTCACGGGAGAAAAAGAAGATGATGGTAAGGTAGTCGTGGTATCCCGGCCACACAGGAGGAACTAGCATTGCCAGTAGCTCAACGTGCATTTTTTTTTGCGACGTGCATTTTTTTTTGCGACGTGCTTGATTATTCGATTTGTGTATTTTTACACGTGATTTGTAATCGATGGTTCACTATCCTTGACTTGTAATTGCTCTGTGCAGTCGTGCAAACGAACGTTCCTATAACAAAGGTATTGTGTGAGCAGGGGACACGATCATTTACCTATTATGATAGAGGAGGTGAAACATAGATAGAACTGCTCGTTACCCTCCGATCCGGTTATTCAGTTGCTGTCTAGATCTTGAAATATCTGAGATAGGTTTCGGCATCATGATGAAAAGCAACGTGAGACTATGGGCAGTACCGCCTCCGGACGCCTGCGACGCTTTCCGCTCTCGCAGCCGCGCAACGCTCCATCCTTCCGCTTCCCCACACGCATGCATGATGCCCCAGTAGCAGACGGTTGTGGCAGGTGAGTCACATTACAACATGTATAATATCTGATCTACTTTTGAAATATTCAGATGAAACTTTCGCAACATGTGTCTGAAGAAAGATGAAACACTTGAAACATGTGTCTGAAACACTTGTGAAAACACCTAAAAATACTTATTAGCCATTGCAAAGCATATACAACATCCTGACAAAAACACTTGCAAACATACGTGTGACATATACGCAACATCCAAATAAAAGCGCTGGCAACATACGTCTGAAAAAGATGAAACATTTGACATAGACGCTTGCAACATATATGTATAGCCATTGCAACATATATAATATATCGATCTACTTTTGCAACATCTATACGAAACCCTTGCAACATACCTCTGAAACATTTGCAACCATTAAAACATACTTTTGCAACATGGGGTGGGGAAGAGAGAACGAGGCCGGTCGATTCCAGCCGTCAAGGTGGGAGTAACGTAATAAATAGCATATAGCGGGTTGGTAGCGGATTGACGTCAAGGTAGCGGATTGCGGATAGCGGGCGATATTGCAGACGATAAGTTCCAATAGCGACACCCAATAGTCCCATATAATCTTAAGTACATATATCATAAATAGTGAGTATAAATAATTTTAAGTGTATATATCATGAATAATTTTAAGTTCAACAGCCGATGCGTGAGTACTTGAATTTGGGGTGTGAATCATAGTGGGCTGAACTAATTAGGGATATTTGCTTCCATGCTATTGCGGCCTACTACGCGCAATTGCGGCCACAGTATCGGCCCGCTATTCAGAATTGCGACCGCAAAGTTTCAGAATGCAAAGTTCAGAGCGCTACCTCATAGCGGTAGCGGCAATGGACCGCTACCGCTATTGCGGGTGCAATTGCGGCCGCTACCGTCGCTATTTATTAGCGTGGGTGGGAGCCAACGGTGTCCGAGCACCATTAGCACCGGTCGCGCTCGTGGGTGTCCCTTGGCTCGGCTGGAGATGACTTGAGGCGCCTTGACACTTGCGCCTAGCCGCCATCGGCAGGGGCAGCGACTCATCCTGACAGCGCTGTTGAGGAAGAGGCCAGAGAGGCACTGCGTGAACTGAGAGAGGAGACGGCATGGTTGGCTTGGGTGGAGGAAGGAAGCAACGGCAGCGCGCGTAGGGCTTTGCTGCTGCCAGCGGACACGAGAGAGACCTGGGGATGGGGAGGACGAGACGGAGCGGAGAGATAGAGAGTTAGGCGAGGCGGAGTGGAAGTTGCGTCCGAACCCATACGAGCTGACGAACGCCTACGTCCGAGTATTTCCGTGAAACTATTAGTATGTAGTACTCCATAATACTCATTATCGAGCTACTACGGCCGCTCGCCGGGGCTCTAGCAGCTGCATCACCAACTCGCCACGAAGCCCCCGTGGATTCTAGAAGTGGTGTGTTCATGCCATGGTGGAGAAGGGCGGTCTAGCTTCAGAGGACAGTGCCGGAGGGCTGCGCCGGCATCGGAATGAATGGCTATGAATACCGGCAGCGCGAGCACGAGAAGGAATGGCTACGAAGTCCGAAAATTACCTGGGAGGTGGAACCCATGACTTAGAGGGAGTGAAATTACCGAACTATCTTTTATTTTTCAATAGTAATCTAAAAATTACCTAAAAATTTATAGGTACTGATCTCGCATGTTTGTGGTTGTCTTTTCATGCTTCTGCTTCGCCCGTCAAACTTGAGAACATAGATAGAGAGCCATCGACAACTTTCAATTGTTTGTGGTTGTCTTTTCATGCTTCTGCCTCTGATCGAATCGTCAACTTTCAATTGGCCATAGTTATTCAATAACACTCTCCAAGAAAAAGCCCTTTCAAATGTCTATAGAACTACTAGGACCTAGAGGGCTAGAGCTTCAGGATATATTATATAATGGAGCTCTAGGTTGTAACGGTTTTATAGACATTTGAAAGACGTCCCATATAGTAGGATCGAGATGGTGGACTAGAGAGGATGAATAGTCCTTTCTAAAATTAAACACATCAGCTAATTAAAACAAATACGAAATTATAACTATCGATCTAGCCAAGACTATACCCCTCTGTCTATGTTCTCAAGCACCTCAAAAAGATCATAAACTAGCAACTAAGGTGCCGGGCTAGTTAGAGCTCACCTAACAAATTCTAGGAATAAGGTCATACAAACATATGCCACTTGTACTTCAAGCAATGGGGGAGCTCCTACACATGCTAGTAAACAAAAGCACAAAGTCGCATAAGCTTATTAGAAATGCTCAATAACAAGGCTACACAAACCAAATTATAGAGCGCATTAGTTACACAAACTAAGCAATGTGACTAACAAGGTTACTCAAACCGAATTAGTCACGCAAGGGAGCTACTTCTATGCTACACAAGCAAGAAGTTAACTAGCAAGCTACACAAACTAACTAAATACAAGAGCAACTACACAAACACAATGTATATGAAAGTAATTACAAGCTTGTGTAAGGGGATTGCAAACCAACACGAAGACAATGATGACACGATGATTTTTATCCCGAGGTTCACGTGCTTGCCAACACGCTAGTCCCCGTTGTGTCGACCGTTCACTTGGTGGTTCGGCGGCTAATTGGCACCACACCAAGCCTACACGTTGGGCACCGCAAGAACCCCACAAAACCAAGTGAGGGTAGCTCAATGACACGCTCAACTAGAGTTGCTCTTCACGGCTCCCGCGGGACGAGCACAATACCCCTCACAATCACTTCTCCGGAGCACCACACAATCTTCCTTATGTGCTGGGATGGATACCACTACCAAGCCGTCTAAGAGGTGGCAACCTCCAAGAGTAACAAGAACCACCGGCTTGCAACTCGATCACCTAGTGCCACTCGATGCAACCTCACGATGCAATCACACTAGAATCACACTCAGACTCAATTGGATGATCACTATCAAGCGTATGTGAGTTAGAGCTCAAAACCACCAAATAAAACTTGTAGAGCATTTAATTAGCTTTCCAAAAAGTCATAGATCATTGAAATCGGATTTTGGAGCTAAGAGTTATGCCCAAAATACGAAATGGTGGCTATGCTGATTTGGGCACGCTGCTGCAGGAGGTGGCGGTGCACTTTGCCTAGGGTGACGGTGCCATCGCCCTAGGCTGTCCGATGCACACCGGAAAGGGCGGTGCCACCCCCCAGGAAGAGCTGTGCATTAGGTACAAGTTTGGTTGCGTTTTCAACCCTCAGACAACCCAAACTTGCTTTTTTCTTCTCCAACTTTACCAAGTTCATCCAAGTCAACTCCAACAATTTTTTCTTTGCAAATGTGCCAACACCACCGAGTGAACAACATCATGTGCAAGTGTGTTAGCATTTTCACAATTATTTCCCAAAGGATTAGTCACTTAATTCACCACGCCACTCGATCCTAGTAACGATCAGAGTTAGATCACTCGAGTGGCACTAGATGACCGATATGCAAACAAGTTTGCTCCTCTTGATAGTACGGCTATCTATCATAAACCCGGTCATAAAATTCTCTACGCACCTATGACCGGTGAAATGAAATGCCCTATAGGTTATACCTTTGCCTTGCGCATTCCATTCCATCTCCTCCAATGTTGATGCAACACATGCACCAACCATATCACAATGATCTATTTCGTATCATCACATGACCTTGTTGGTTCATCGATCTTGACCTCACTTGCTTTTCACCGTTGCCTTCATTCATCGGCGCTAAGTCTTGCTCAAGCTTCACCGCCATGCGATCCATTGCTCCAAAGCCACCAACTTGCCCTTCACGCTTGCAACCGGTCGATTAAGCCAAATCTTGTCTTGATCTTCTCCACCTTAGTCACATGACTCCATGTCATATCTCATATGCAATAATGAGCTCCTTCATCACATGTGTGAACCTTGCAATATATTTAAGCCATTTACCTCAATCGCATAGGTTGCTCACACATGATGTACTTGTGGACTAATCACCTGTGTATCTCATTAAACACATATTAGTCCACCTAAGGTTGTCACTCAATTATTAAAATCAAACAAGGACCTTTCACGTATATCTTTAACATATACTACTTCATTCCATAAAAAGAGTCTCTACGGGACTCGTGCTGGTCAAACTTTTTTCAAAATTTAATTAGATTTGTAAAAAATGTTAGCAACATTCGTATGTCCAAATAATTTTACTATAAGAATATATTCAATGATATCAATTATGTACCATACATATTAACATTTTCTTATATATATTTGGTTGAAGTTAAAAATCTTTAAATTTTTGGGAAGCGAGAATGACATTTTTTATGGGATGGATAAGGTATTGTCTACTTTGTTGAGGAATCTGAATTTGCATCCTAGTCCGATTCTCTCTCTAGATAGATAGTACAGTACGGGCCCGTTTGGCATGGATCCGGCGGCTATGGCTTCTTTCTGTAAAAATTCTGTAGCACACTGTTTATGGAATCCAAACTCTCTCTTCTCTCCTCCTCTCACAGCCCAAGTAGGAGTCTGTGAAGCTAACATTTTTGGCTCCTATAGCTCCATGTGTGTCAGTGAGAGAGATGAAGAGGAGAGAAGAAAATAGATTTTAGCAACAGTGCATACACAGTGTTTGAGTTAGAGGATTCAGGACCGCAGAAATCCCTACCAAAGACACCCTACATGTCAGAGTAAATGTTTTCACGCATGTAGCTAGGGACAATTAAATATTCTTGGGTAGCTCAGTAAAATGTTTTGAACGTGTGTAGTAAACTTCATGAAGCTGTATATATGTCAGTATGTCACCTGAAAAATACCGATATGAACTTGAGCTTACATTTTTCTTATAAAATTCTAGGTCGTTTGCTAGAGCACGCGTTAAAAAATGCTTCTGCCATTCGCTTCAGCTTTAGCGCGACTGTGGCTGTGGCTTTTCAGTTGAAGCTACAGTGATTTTTGTAGCCATTAAATACTTGCTGCAGCTGCGAAGCTGCAATGAACACCTATCTAACCATATCTATAAAAGTCGTGAACGTCGGCCGGGTCCGTCACATGGTACTGTTCCTGCAACGGTGCTTTGGAACAGTAGACCCGTCAATACAGCACCGGGTCATGTGAACAGTACAAACCCGTTAAGAAACATTAAACCCTGCTAAGAAACAGTAAAACCCATTATGAAACAGTGAACCCCGTTATGCAAACAGTACACCCGTTACTAAACAATATCAAACTCGCTAGAAACAATAGCAACCCACTAACAAATATGGACATAACAGAAAAAAAAAGAAAAAAAAGTCAGATTAGTGCCCGCGCTTTGCGCAGGCTCTCCTGCTAGCATGATAAATAGATATGTACTAGCTAATAAAGGGGTGTCTAGTTGGTAGGTGAAAAGCTTTTGGGAGTCACACCGAATATTTTATGAGATGTCGGAAGGGGTTTTCGGATACTAATAAAAAAAACTAATTATATAACTCTCCTGGAAACCGCGAGACGAATTTATTAAGCTTAATTAAGCCATCATTAACACATGTGTGTTACTGTATCACTTAAGACTAATCATGGACTAATTAGGCTTAAAAGATTCGTCTTGTGATTTCCAACCAAACTGTGCAATTAGTTTACTCCATGCATGTGTCCAAACATTCGATGTGATGGTTTGAAAATTTTTTAGGTGGGAACTAAACACCCTGTAAGCAACAAATTTCTTTTCGAGTTGTCAAACCACCGTATACACTACTCTGCTAACAATTAATGTTTCGAACTTGTAGCTAGCATACCTTCATGAGTAATCATAGTGCAGTGATTTTCTTCAGTTCAAACATACATAAATGAAAAAAAGGCATCTTTGATTTGTTCCCGTGAACAATTAAATAAAAAAAACCACTCGCGCATCATCATGTTGCACGATACCTCACCAGGTCATTTATTTACTTTTTCTCTGACCACATATTTTTAAGGCAATGGCTGTACCTTTCAATTAAGAAGAAATAGAGTTAACCAGACTTATGTGGCCTAAAAACCTTACAGGCACACAGTTTATTAAAAGAAAACTACTGAAAATCCTAATTACGACAGCCTAGACAGCTAACTCTAGGCAACCCAATAAACACCCAAAGGTGACACCCAATCGAGAGAGCCCAACACACGTTATCATTTTCGAGCTTATCACAAGATGATAAGTAGCTCTGGCTCTCTGGAGCAAACATCATCCAAAGTCCCTAACATGTCAGCCACTCATTTGCGACAAGCCACGACCCCAAGGAAAAAGAAGTGCGACTGGTCCGCCAGAAAAACTCAAAAGAGAAAGAAGTCTCGTTAATCTCTTCATGCTCGTTCCAAGTTTGAAGTACCGTTTGGCCAAAGAAAAAGCCGCTTCCTGACACGATTGCCTCTTTATATAGATAGATATAGATATAGGATCTATGAGGTTATTACTTAGAAGTCTATTTTGTATAAGATCCGCAATGTGTCATCGTTGCCAAACTTTGTTGTGCCCCACAACCAAAGTAGCTCCGACTTCACCGCTACAGATCCACTCTATGAGAAACAGAGACGTGCTGCAAGAAAGAGAAACTAGAGAGAACCTAGCCTCATCAAAACTTGAGGCTTGCGGAAGTGCAGTAAACGTCCCACACGGACCAGCATCCAATAAGGTGGTGCAGGACCTTGTAGGTAATGCTATTAGGAATGATGCGACCTTGATCGCCGTCATCACTTGCCTAAGAACCTAGGCGAAGTTTCCTCGGACGAACTCTGCAGGATGAGGAAAGGCGCCTTAAAGACTCTTCCAAAAAAGGGAACGACACCTAAAGTGCTGCTGTCATCAGCTCTGGCTAACACCAGTCGGGCTTTTGCCCAATGCGCTCCACCTCACACCCAAACAAAAGCGCCACACCACTGCTCATCAGCCGATCCTGCAAGCACCGGGACACGTGGCTAGAGACCACAATGCATGTGGCCAAATACAATATCTTTTGTGAAGCCATATAAAGTTTCTCATCATCCACCACTGCACGCAGCTCGCGAGCTATGATTATGGAGCTAGATGGAAAGGCATGCCCACATCAGCTCACTGTGGCCAACCATGGCTGCTGTGCCCCAACAGCACGCGTGCAGACACGCCACCCACGCACCTAAGCCGCCTTGAACAACGCGCCCCCAAGCCACAGTCACGTGGCTCCACACTGTAGCCACCATGCCGCCTGCACGCTGTAGTCACGCTGCCAAAATGTCACAGCTGCCTCTCCGCGATCATGCCATCCTCCAAGCATAGTCGGCCTGCAATATGTGCCTCCACTCCCGAGCCCTACCACCAAACGGCCTCCAACGGTCAGCTCCAAGCGTAGGGTCAACATATCTAGTTGAGGGGATGCTGGATTGGTCGCGCACATAAGGCCAAAATCCCGCCACCAGCAAGTCACCACCCTGTGCAGGCCTCGGGAGCACCTTCGGGAGAGAGGGGGAGACCCAACCACTGTCGTCCTTGCCCTTTGTCGGACTGCCAAACTCCAACGGCGGCCGGGCAGTGGGAGCACAAGGGAGGGACCTGGTGAGTGGGGTAGTGATGTAACAAAATTTAAGATTTACATTTAGTTGTTGTCCAAGATGAAAGGCATCGATTCTCTCTTATTTAATAAGTTATTTGCTCTTCAAATATCATTGCATGTGAAGTGATAAGTTTCTTTTCATGCAATATATATTACAGGACTATTGTCCTCATTCTGCAATTTGCTAGATCTAAAATCACTTAGTGTGTATTTATTTCATCATAGATCATTGTACTGATTATCTGATCTCTTGTCATTTTTTCCAGTTATATTTAGTGCAAACTAGCCATGCTGCCACAATAAGGAAGCATAGAAAATTTGCTGATAGCTTAAAGGCAAGTAGAGTTCTATTCTGTTCTTTATTTTTCATGATTAACCTATGTCCAACTCCAATGCATGTATAGTGGACATTTGTGAAAAGTGATATGAAATTGGTCATCAATTTTCAATGTTATTAGCTTCTAGACAAACGGATATATTTATTTTGGCACATGATAGATATGCATGCATGTACAATACTCACTGATTTGGTGAGTAGCTTGAAATTTCCCTTTTATGCTTTTATTGATAATGATAGGGCGCAATTTGCTTGGTGACGATATCACATATCTCATTAAGAAGATGCGAAGAATAAAAGCTTGGAAGCTGGCCTAGTAGCGGTTGGTCATGCATGGATGGAGCAGCTGCCATGGGTGTTTCTTCATCACATGACCGTCACATAGAAGCTGGTCTTATGGATGGAGGAGCAACTACAGGTGGTTCATCATTACATGGTCATGGTTCATCATTACGTGGTCATGCGGAAGCTGGTCCTATGGATGGTGCAACTATGGTGGGTAGTTCTTCACATGGTCATGCTCAAACCTATAATCCAATGCATGGAGGGTCTGCACTTACTAGTTCATCACTCGGTACGTGTATTTATGTCGGTTCTGTTTAATTATGTTTCCTACTATTTTTTTGTGAAACCAACCAAACCATGAGGATCTGGTTTGGACGGTTGATCATTTTACTAGTTTTGTTGATCGATCTTTGTCGTTAGTGGCTGATGTGATGATAGATAATAAAACTTTAATTTTGCCCAGCTGAACTTTTTTTGGTTCAGCTGAGCTATTGATTTCTCCAAATTAATCTACCCTGATCTATAATGCATATTAGCAATGATATAATATTTTGTTCCCTCACTATGTAGATTTGAATTGACATAAGATGAATATAAACAATTGGTAAAATCAATAAAACAATTTTGTGAAGTGTGGCGAGGATAATCAAAGTGCAAAAGGATGATGTCGTTAGAACTGGCATTGTTTTTCTAGTGTAAAGAGGAGCTTGTTTCTAACTTGCTAGCACAACTTTTAATTAGGATATTGGGGAGAGCGAGGAGCAGGCGAATATTAGATTTTACAAAAATGACTAGGATTACTCGATTGAAAAGATTCATTACCATGATGAAAAATGTGATCTTTTGTTATTTTCGGTGATGGATGTGGCTAAAAGCAAATGTGTGGAGTTCTCGACTCATAAAGTTGAGAAACTTAACCTTGTTGTGCTAATTGGTTTTGTCTGTCCAACCCTAAAGATCAAAGGAAAAATGGAGCTAGTACTAGTCACCAAACCATCAATTTTTGTTGGAAAAATTCTATAAGAAAAAACCGGTTTAATTGTCAATTTTACTTTTCACATATATAACTCCTATATATAAATCATATTTGTTTCTTTTTTTCATGTACAGTTGTGAACCATATAGAGTTGATAATAATAAGATCATGCCATACAAGGTGTTTCAGGAAGACCTTTATTCAAGAATGGTCGAGTTATTAAATGTTTATATAGCATGTGACAAGGACTCAAGAGATGCTATGTCAACTAACACAGTGTTGCAAGTATTGAGAGAATGACTTAGAGTGGGGAAATAATGTATGTTTAAATATTTGTTTATTCTTTATCGTGGATGCGAATTTGTTCAATAAAATGTTATTGCACACTACACCAGAACACATAGTCACTGATGTTGGAATTGGGGTTCCGAATGGATAAGAGAGAGAGAAGAGAGCTCAGTGGTGGAGAGGGGGCACACTAGGGTTTTAAACAAGTGGAAATGAGTGGGAGGTGAGAGCCCCTTGTCCTCATGCCCTTAGGTTCTATATATAGGCAATATGGTTATTTACATGAGACCCCTTGGTGGGGTTTGATTTGACATGCCACTACACTAGCACCTATTTGGGCCTCTTCAAGGGGGTGGGGGTCTTGGACCATATACCACATAGGCTCCCCCAACAATAGCCCTCAACAACTAGGTTGTGGTTGGTACTACATGTTCTAGTAGATGCTTATACAAGAAGAGGTACACATACAACTCAAACCCTGATCGCAAGGATCGTCCTTCACAACCTACACGCATGCGCCTCACTAAAAATACCATCCCAAAAAACCTATGGGAAAAAGGGCATGGAGAAAAGAGCGCGCACACAACTCTAGTCTATACATGTGCTTGCTCCTGAAGCTTCTAATTCCAAGCGCCTCGATGTTGATCTTCCTAGTATCTTCGTGTTCGGCTCCCTTGACCGCTTCTATATGACTTGTCTTGTTGGCTTTGCTCCGGAACCTTCTCACTGAAAGCTTTACTTGATTTCATGTTGTTTCTCTAGGAACTTTCTCGCCGTGACCTTCTGATTGGTCGAGATGGTGGACTAGAGGGGGGTGAATAGTTCTTTCTAAAATTAAACGTGACGGCTAACCGAAACAAATACGGAATTAGAACTATCGGTTTAGCCAAGACTACACCCATCTATCTAAAATTCTCAAGCACCTTACAAAGATCCTAAAATGAGTAGCTAAGGTGCCGGGCTAGGTAGAGCTCACTTAAATAATTCTAGTTAGCATGGTCACACAAACCTATGCAACTAGTACTCAAACAATCAGGGAGCTCCTACACATGCTAGTATGCAAAGCGCACAAAGCCTAAGCTCACTAGCACTACTCAATAGCAAGGCTACACAAGCCAAACTAGAGAGCTCAGCAATTACTTAGCTACACAAACTAAGCAATATAACTAGCAAGGCTACACAAGCCAACTAGTTACTCAAGAGAGCTACAACTATGCTACAAAAGCAAGATAGCTACACAAGAGCAACAACTCAAGCACACTATATGAAAGTGTAAATACAAAATTGTGTTGGGAGTAAACAAACCAACAGGATGAACAAGTTGACACGATGATTTTGACCTGAGGTTCGGTGGCTTGCCAACACCTACTCCTCGTTGAGACAAGCTCAAGGTTATCGCTGGTCCTCTTACTAGTGGTGACCCTCAAGTCACACTCTCCTTGTGTGGAGTGCTCACCACGAGCTCTAGCACTCGACCTAGCCAAACCACTTGACGCTCTTCACGTCTCGCTCAACTAGAGTTGCTCTTCGCGTCTCCCATGGGGTGAGCACAATATTCCTCGCAAATCCTTCTTCGGAGCCACACACAATCACCATGCAGGCTTCACAATGGAGATCACAATCCACCAAGCCATCTAGGAGGTGGCAACCTCTAAGAGTAATAAGAAATCCCCCAATTACAAAGATTTTCTAGTGCCACCAAATGCAATCCTCAAATGCACGCATTAGCCTCTCAATCCCCTCACTCAAATTAACACCAAGCTTGAGAGGGAGAGGAAGGGGAGGAGCTGGATCTTCAAGCTCTCAACCTTGCCCACATAGGGCACTCAATCTCTCATAGGAATTTTATCTCAAACCATGGGAGTGAGAGAGAGTAGAGGGAAGAACCCTAGCACATGTTCTCCAAGAGTGAGAATTGGGGAGATGGAAGAGCTAGAGGAAAGGGAAGGAGGTCCAACCTTATCCTGCAGCCGTCCTCTCTGCACATAGCTAGCCAGCCTTCCATTGGCCTAGACCCTGCGTGGCCTCCTAGCTGGCCACCAACTGTCACAAGACCGTTCAGTCGAGCCAACAGAGCGGCCTCCTAGCCAGCGGTCCCACATGGGCCCTACCTGCCTCCTCTGCCAGTGAAATGAGCGCACCGCTCCCTCTCTGACATGCGTGGCTCACTTCACTCTCCAATTTCTGGCTCAGCTCTAGAAAACATCTAGCTAGGACATGCCTAGAGACAGAGAGCCCAGCATTGGCAAAATGACCCAGTTAAACCAAAAATTCCAGAGCAACCCTATTCAAGCCAAAAATTCTTCTCCTTTTTGAACCCTTTTCAAGTGCTAGCTTTTCCAAATGAGCCAAAACAAATTAGCACTTGTGTTAGCATTTTTACAAAGAATTTTTCAGGGCTTTCTCACCTCACCACGTCACTAAGTGCAATGCATATGCAAATGAGACTCACACTTAGTGGCACTAGATAACCATTGCAACTAAAAGATTTCTCCTCTGTATAGTACGACTATCTATTCTAAACCCGATCTATTTCTTCTCTGCTCAACCTTAGACCGGTGAAATGAAATGCCCTACAAATATACCTTTGCCTTACGCATTTCATTTCTTCTCCATGTTGCCAATATGATCCACTTCATGTCACCATGTGGCCTTATTGGTTCATCGATCACAACTTTGCTTGTTCTTCACTGTTGCCTTGGTCCATCGGTGCCAAGTCCTTGCTCAAGCGTCTCCGCCATGTGAGGTGCGTCGCTCCAAAGCATCCGACTTACCCTTCACACTTGCAATTGATCCATCGATGCCAAGCCAGGTTTTGATCTTCTCCACCTAGCCACATGACACCATGTCATGTCTCATATGCAATGAGCTCCTCCATTTGACAACTAGGTGAGCATTTCAACATATTCAAGCCATCTCCACCTCCATTGCTCAAGTTGCTCATAGTAGTGTACCTATGGACTAATTACTTGTGTATCTCTACATAAACACATATTAGTCCACCTAAGTTGCCACTCAATTACAAAAACCAAACAAGGACCTTTCAATCTCTCTCTTTTTGTTAATTGATGAGAACTCTACAAAGATATAAAAATTAAGAGCATTTGGATTTAATGCTACATATCCAACTTTTAAGCTCTACTTTAGGATTTGGATAAGCACCATAAAACCTGACTTGGTAGTGATAACTCCCCCTATATGTGTGCTCAAATGGTTTGGTTTCAAGCTTGCACACATGCATAGATATGAAACTTTTGATAATGTTACCACTACTAAGTGATGCTAAGGTGTATAGAGCAAACCTTTGAAGCATGATATCAATTAGAGTTGCACATTTTAATTTATCCTTAGCACTATGATTAGCTAGACAACATAAATACTAGAAACCCCATGAGATCAACATTAGAAGCAAGGTTCTAGCATATTAGAAGCAAGGTTCTAGCATAATCTTGATAAACACAAGTCTAGCTACCATCCTATGCATGCTAGTTATCATTTCATTATTCAAGTTCTACAACTAGCATATGCGCCACAAGCATGGATATCAAATTAAAACTTATGCAAATGCAAGCAAGCACATGAATATGCACATATCCAATGCAATCAATCAAGTTCATGAGCTTGCTCCCCTACTTATGTGCTTTCTCTTGTTCAAGAATTTGGTCCCCTTGAATTCTTCAATCTTGCTCCCTCTTGGTCCATGTCCATGACTCCCCCTAAGTGCAAGCATCATATTTCATATCTTTGTACCAACTTCTCCCGCTTTGTCATCAATTTCTACAAAAGGTGTGCATCATCATCACAAAGGGTTGCACTAAGGTGTAGATGGTTGACACTTGAAACTTGCCTTTTTTATGGACACTACCATTTATGTTGGAATGACACCATATGTAGGGCACCTCCCCCTTTGTCATAGCATGGGTCATACCACTTGATAAACTGGTCATATAGATGAGGGAACTTTCTTCATTTGATGATCAAAGTTGAGGATCACTTGTGGAACCACCACTTGTTGGATTTGTCATTTATAACCATTTTTTAAAACATTTGTCATTTTCATGAGCTTCTATTGTTGACTTGAATCAAATTGATTTGCCTAAGCTTCCAAGTCCAGTTTGAACCCTCTCTAAGCTTCTTCACACGAATTGAGTGGTTATCTTATAGAGGTTGTACTTGTCACTTGTTTGCAATCCAAAATAGATCAAGTACTTGGATTCACTAGCTATGGACAAACTCATATACTACCACTAGATCAATCAACCATTTCAAGCAATAGCGATAGGCTATGAATTTAAACTTTTCATTTGTTATGCATGACCCTATGTTCTATATGCACTAACCACGTACTAGTAAGGGATAAAAATAATCATGCACATTACAATGACATATTTGCTACATTGGAGTAGAGGATAGTCGTTAAGATTCCAATTATGCTCCGCAATAGCAATTTAAATTCCAATTTATAGCTTGGTAAAGGCCAATCATCATAGATAGAATGCATTCTTCACCCATATGAATTGAAAACCACTTATGATCAAGTGCACTTCTTGTTGTGGTTGGCTTGCTTCTTCATTTGATCATTGCTTTGCTTGAATTATGGGTTGTTGCTTGCTTCCTCGATCAATCCTTTGATTCTTCAACCAAGGACCTCAAATCTCCCTTAGATCACCACTCTGTTTAGCCTTCCAAGCCACATGCTCAGTTATCCCACAAAGGGTGGCATCTCACACATGGATGAAATATTTGTGTTTTCTACCTTGTCGATCATGTTGTAGAAGTGCGCGTCCTTGATTTGAATGATGTTGCTCTTCATCTCTGGAGAACGATCAATAATAGGTGCCAAATCATTCGAAAGTGCATCAACAGCTGCTGAAATAGAGGAAGTCGGCTAGGCCGACTTGGGCACTAGCAGACAAAGCAACAACAAGGGCAGGCCAACTCAGGGTAGGCAGCAGTGGTAATTGTCCTGGCTATCTGGGAAGTCGGCCTAGCCGATTCAGGGTAGGCAGCAGACGGCTCATCCGATTCTA
The DNA here is from genome assembly GCA_038087645.1 of Saccharum hybrid cultivar R570. Lineage (NCBI taxonomy): Eukaryota > Viridiplantae > Streptophyta > Magnoliopsida > Poales > Poaceae > Saccharum > Saccharum hybrid cultivar. The sequence continues at coordinate 2,053,000 of JAQSUU010000190.1, read as the reverse complement.
AGAAGGCAGGCAACCGTCATTTCTTACTTGTAGGGGTTTGATCTCCATCAATGATGTAGTAATCACTAGATAAATATACAACCTCTTTAGCTCTAGAAAATTCAAGTCTAACTAGTTTCTGGCACTCTCCATGCTTTTCTATAGAAAGACTTGTTTTTAAGATGTGATTGATTCAAAAAGGATATTGTGTTGTTCGACTTTTGTAGCTAAACCTTTGCTTACATCCGAATCTTCATGCCCACTAGCAATCCTCTTTTAGGCGATGACTCAACTGTGATCAGCCTTTTCTCATTAGTCTTTTCAAAATATTCATAAAATCGCTCCTCTAATTCAGACCATGAACCAACAGTACATCAGGGCAAAGATGTAAATCGTGCAAAGGCAATACCGGTGAGGGATAAAGGAAAATTTCGTATTCTCATATAATCTTCTTTACCAGCAAAACCCAGCTGTGAGAGATATATACTAATGTGTTCCACAGTGGTCTTATCATCTTCACCACTAAATTCATAAAAATCAGGTACCCACCAACCATTAGGAGTTTCCAAGTAATCAATGCATAATGGGTACAGTCTATGATAAGTGGGCACTTCCATTTAGAGGAGCCATATGGATTCCTAGCATGGGCTAAATCTTCATCAATTCGGCTTGATTTGAGAGCAACATATGAAGCTGAATCATGATTGCTAGCATGTACATATGTTGCTGAATTTTCATTAATTCGACTATAATTAGTAGCAATGTGTGGAGCCAAATCATAAGTTTTAGCACTCGAATGTCTTGCTAAAATTTCACTAATTCAGCTATGGTCATGAGCGAAATACGAAGCCGAATTATGGGAATTGATCTTTGCATAAGGTGCTGAATTTTCATTGATTCGGCTATGGTTACTAGTAACATGTGAAGCCGAATTATGAGTATTAGCACTTAAATACCTTGCTGAATTTTTATTAATTCAGCTCGAGTTGGGAGTAACATATGAAGCTGAACTATGAATAGGAGCATTGTCATATGGTGCTGAATTTTGAGAGCACTTGGCTAAATAATTAGCATTGTTATAGCGAATTCTCTCATTCATCGGCATGTCTTGTGGTGAACCACATATTGTGAACTTATAACCAATGAATAACTATTTACATATTGTATATTGCTAGTAGCATCAAAACTTGAAGAATTTACAATATGTATCGGCTCTTGACCATAATATCCATAATTATGATGTGTATGATGAGGAGCATTATCAAAAGTATTAGCCGATGCAACATATCTAGTATGATTATGACTAGCAACATCAACATGAGAGTTCATAGAACTTGCAAAATAATTATTAGAACCATAAGATGCATTTGCAAGTTGTACCTCGGGGTGATTGTAGTAGTTTTGTGATGCAACACCTTGATACTCCATTATCCAGACCTTGACCACCTTGCTGAATTTTTCCAATAGCAAGTGCAACATGTTGCAAAATAGAAAACGAGATCACAAGGGGTCAAAACAAGATGCAATCAACCTTTTGGGCTAGATGCAACAGCAATGGTGAGCACAAGAATATAAATCAGTGAGGAGTAGGGCTAGAGTAAGAAGATTCGGCTACAAAGTAGAGCCGAAGCAAATTCTTTTCAAGTGGAGTCGCGCAAAAAGTGTGTTGATGTTGGATATGATCCAAATCACACACTAGCAGGGCCTTGGACGCCCAAGCCGCTATAGACAGAAGAACGCAGCGAGGATATCACTCTTTCATGGTGAAGAACGGAGAGGTTTACAAGAAAACCACCAAATGATAACTAATGTGTTTGCGTGATGAAGAACCGGCTAGTTTTCAGGCAAACTAGCAAAGAAACCGTCAAAACTCTCGCCCAAAAGGGACCTCGTCAGGGCAAGGACATTGCTAGGTTGCCGTAGGTCGGCTGACAAGCCTAGGGTGCCATCCTTGGTCGTCGGATCAAGGGATGAACAGCATGTGGGTTGGAGAAGAGGGTAAAAGAGTTAGGGGTAGAGGTAGTAGATTGATTTATTTCACGATTGGATAGTTGGGAACTCAATTGGCCATGATCCCCTCGTATATATAGAGGGGTGGTCTTATCCCAGTAGGAAACAAGTCCAAATCGTAATCTCCAAGTTTCCCATGTCCAAAATAGGTCTAAAACCGGCTTAGAAACAGTAGAAAAGTTGGCTTAGTCGACTACCAGGTCGGCTTAGCTGACTTTCATGGGCTCGGGACATTGTTTCTGGGCTAAAAACAGGGAAAGTTGGCTTAGCCGACTGGTTGTTAGAAATTCCGGGTCAAAAGCTTCAGAACCTTCATTGGAAGCAGAACCTTCACAAGACACCATCTGTTTTATCTTTTTCTTGACGTGCAAAGCCTCAGAAACTTCATCAAGCGTTAGAGTATCATGACTATATAATAATGTATCTCTGAAGTTTGCAAAGAACAAAAAAATGAGACACAAATCCTCATCATCATAATCTACCTCTATAGCCTGTAGATCAGAAACAATGTCCTTGAAGACCAAAAGATGGTTAAGCACTGAGCCACCCTCTTACAGCTTGTGCGTATACAACTTCATCTTCATATATATCTTGCTTGTCAAATCTTTAGACATACAAATTGACTTTAACTTGAGCTATAAAGCAGCTGCAGTGTTCTCCTACAAACAATCTTGCAAAATATTATTTGAGTCAAGGCCTTACGATCTTTTCTCTTCTTCTCATCGGTCCAAGACTTAGAATCCTTGTTACCGAATTTATCAAGAGTATCATCGACTTCAGACTGTACGAATAGCCCGCATCTTGACTTGCCATAGAGCGAACCTCGTGTCACGTTCCAGAGGTGGAAGATCATACTTCATCGACATGGTGAAAAATAATAGCAATAACTAGAAGAAAATAATCTACAGAAAATCTAGCACGCTTCGTGTGCACGAAAAAATAAATCCCGGTTTACAATCAACAATAAACTGAAGAAGAGAACTCCTAGTACGATTCACCTTGTGCACTTAGCAAATCTTCACCAAATTGATTTTTTACCCCCACACGCACAGCACCTCCCGTGCGCTTGCACAGGCAGTAGCACAGCAGATGAATTTTCTTGCGCCTGGAAAGGTGGAACGCAGCAACAGATTTTCTCCACCGGACGCAGGCACGCAGCAGCAAGACTCAATGCGCGTGCACAGCACCTGGGCGACTCGAACTCGGCACCAATTTGACCGCAGCAACTTTTGGCAACGGATTAGGCCCCGTGTGATTAAACTCCGCCTTGGACTCAGGCGCGCACGCCGAGTCGCCGATTGACGGCACGGAAGAAATCGCCCAGAAAATTGATACCGACGGCGGCGCGATCAACAGGGCTGTAACCCTAACTTTTTTTCTGGATCTCGTGTCTGGCTCTAGATACCACTTGTTAGCAAATAATGCAAATACGATTGAACATGAGATACAGATTTTTACATGAAAAACCCTTTCGAAAAAAACAACGGGTGCCAACGGCGATCTTCACTATACAAAGAAAGTTAACAAAACGCATGGAATATCATGAGTCATTAGCTCTTCCCGTGCGGCTTACAAAATGTATTTATAGGACAGACTGACTGTAGTCAAATACGAAAATAAATCCGCTAATAAATATAACCCAAACCGCAGGCCCTCTAGACGTCCGCAAGACTCACGTTACAATTCGGATCATATTCCAACAGATTATCTCGCCTAGCCTCTAAAACCTGCAGTTCCCTTTCACAGCTCCTTTGTGTGTCTATGAGACTGCAATTCTCTTCTCTTAAAAGGGATTCCTGTATACTTTTGAGCGAAGGAAAATATTGCTAAAATAAATTTAATAATAGGATGAGTCTAACCACGTTATTTACACAATCCACCTTACTAGTTGTATTTATTCAATGCTAGCATGATAGGTAACATAACTGCTGTTTAATAATTTAGAAAAAAAAGAGAAAGAAAGCATTTCCAAGCCTTAAAGCCCTGTTTGGAATAGCTTTTATGAGAATCGATTTAATTGATTTTTTTGTAAGTTGTTGTTAAAAAATTTATAGCTCCAAAAATCATGGTGTTTGACAATCTCGATTGCTATCCCAATACTAAGAGTAAAATGACTTTATATATATATATATATATATATATATATATATATATATATATATATATATATATATATATATATATATATATATATATATATATATATATCCCGTATTTTTTGGACTACGCCTCGTACTTCTTGTCACATCACCTCCACTGTCGGGCCATCCACTGCCTCTGGTGCCTCCCCCGCCGCCACCACTAGCGGCCTATGTTGGTCGGACACTGCCCTCGCTTGCCTGCTAGCACCGCCGCTAAGCTCTCACTAGGTCGTCCTTCACCGGCGCCTCCCTTGCAGGCACGCTACCCCACTGCTTACCCTCGTATCACACCCTTCGGCCTCGTTTGTATGCCATCTCAATCCATTCCATTCCGATCCACTTTAACACATATAAATTAAGATGAATACAATCCAAACCAGGCCTTCACCGTCACCCCTGGCCTCGCCACCATCACCAGGGATGAGAGGTGTGCAGTGCAGCTCCTTCCTGTTCCTTGTTCCTCGCTGGCCCTTCCATTATTGCACAAGCGGGGAGCAAAACAATGGAGGAGGCCGATAGGGGAGGGGAGGGCCGAAGCCCGAAGGTCACAATGGAAGAAACACGAGGCCTCCCTCGCGGTACAGAGATCACGACGTGCAAACTGCCAGTTCAATGCTCGCTTGCTTATGCGGCCAAAACAATCAGATTCTAGTCAGCGTATGTACCACGTTTGGGTGGGATTTTGGATTTGGTTTCGTCTAGAATCTGATTCTAATCAGCGCCCATATAAAATATAAAATACATGGTACATGCGTGCATTTCACTCGCCATGCCGTGTCATCTGCTCTGACGGTGTGTAACAACAGTTTAAGCACATGGTTTGCCGGGCAGGTCGGCCACAGTTTGGTCACGATTAATTAATAAAAGGAAAGTAACAAAACTAAAAAGAAGGTCGGTCACACCTCACAATGTGCCGCGGACGACACTGCGAAAACTATCACGCAAGTCACAACCAGCCGCGAGGAGCGAAAAAATCGACACGGCAACGGCGAGCAGAGGCGGTCCACCGCGCTGCGCACCCGTCAGTCCATCACCAAGAGGAGAATTAACAAGGCAGCGAGCGGGCACCACCGCGGCTCCGGTGACAGCGAGAGCTTTTGCTTGGCTCGGGCAGTTGGGCCCCTCCGATCTCCATGATTGACTTGCTAATCGCGGGCCAATCCAACGACGACGAGCGAGCGCATTAACAATGGGATTAGATTCCCCGCCCCCGGATATGATTATCGCCGCCGTGTCGTGGTCGACAAGTGAGCATAGATTATTTATCGCGATTAGGAGAAGCTAAAAATTAAACAACTTGCCGTAGGCGCGGCAGGCGCAGGGCACACTCGCCATCGCCATCACCATCGCCATGCCCGCCTCTATCCGCGGCTATTCCTCCTCCTCCTCCTCCTCCTGCTGCTGCTCTTTAATTACCCTGGAACGGCGGGGCGGGATGCAGAGTGGATAGCGCGCCGTCCTTGCAGTTGCAGGCCAGGCCGAGCAATTCGACCGTCCAGGTACGTTCGTCCTTCGTAGCAGTGGAAAGAAGCGGGTTAATCTCTCAGAGACTTCAAAGGCGGCAAAGAGCATGAATGAGCCGTTTTAATTGTTGCGCGCAGACGGCCGGCCGCGCCGGTTCTGAGATGCTGGAGCAATGCCAGATTCAAAGGGCGGCGCCGGCGGCATGGGCATGAACATGGTGACCACGGTGATGGCCTTCTCGGTCAGCGCCTTCTTCGTGCTCTTCGTCTTCACCAGGCTGCTCTGCGCGCGCCTCCACCTATCCAGGGCCAGAGCGGCCGCCGCCGGCGACGCCGTCGTCGTCCAGGGCTACAACGTGAGGCGCTCTCCCGACCCGACCCACCCGTCGTGCTATCTATCCATCTTTCCGTGCTCTTCGATGATAGCGACCGTGCACCAGCAGGGGTTTTGGATGAAGACGAATGGGAATCAGAATCGTTTTTGTGTGGCCGTGCAGGTGGAGCGCGGCATCCACGGCCTGGAGCCGTCCGTGGTGACGACCTTCCCCACCGTCAAGCTCGGCGACGGCGGCAAGAAACCGCCGCCGGTACAGGAGGAGTCACAGTTAAGATATCCTAGACTTTTTCCCTTGCTCTTCCCTGCTGTTCGTCTTGTTACCTGATGAGATGACCAATAGGAGATGGACTATGGACTAAGTAAAGTTGCATTTTGCCACGATTAAAGTAGCATCCTCCTCGCTGTGCTAACCTTAATTTGCTACCATTTGTAGACCATGGCGTGGCAGTAGACAATAGGGACAATTCATAAACCCTTTTTCAGCCCATAGACAGAGCCAATATGGCAACCTACAAGAATATATTGGTCTTGTTTAGTTCCCAATTCCACCCCAAATTCCACTATGCAAAAAGAAGATTTCCAATTACATCAAAATGTCGGCAAATACATGGAGTACTAAATGTAGATGAAATAAAAAACTAATAGCACAGTTTTATTGTACTTTGCGAGACGAACATTTTGAGTCTAATTAATCAATTTTTGAACATTTTTTTTGCACTAAAAAACAAAAGCTGCTACAGTATTCCGGTAACACTGTAGCAGGCAGAGCTGATTCGGCCACCCCAATTCTAAAACTGAACACGGCCATTTTTTTGATTGCTATAAACTGTACTCCAGCTAGGTGCTGTGCATGTGCAGTTCTGAAACTGGCTTATCACACCATCTGAAAGGCCATATTGATTCCCAATCTGGGACTCTGTCAGACTGAGGTTGACAATGGCACACAACAGTCAAAGGCCTTGTTCACTTTCCATCCCAATCCAAAATATTTTCTCTTTCACCTATTACATCGAATCTTTCGACGCATACATGGAGCATTAAATGTAGGTAAAAAAGATAACTAATTGCATAGTTTGTCTGTAAAGGTCGGGACGAATCTTTTGAGCCTGGTTAGTCCATGATTGGATAAATTTTGCCAAATAACAACGAAAGATGCTACAGTAACTTTTCACCTACTTTTCGCGAGGTGAACACACCCAAAGGGAAAGCAACATTGGCTGCTGGCCCTGCTGCACAGTAGCATTTCTGTTCAATGTCTTAACAATTAATTAACATGCGTGCTGAATACATACGTGCATGATCACCAATCACGTAGTAACCCTGACGAATCTGCAAGAGGAACTGTAGATATTATTCCTCCATGACCTGACTGACAAGAACGCGCGTGCTCTCTGTGGCGGTGCAGGTGTACGGTGTGCCTGGAGGAGTACGAGGCGAAGGACGTGGTGCGCGTGCTGCCCGCCTGCGGCCACGCCTTCCACGCGGCCTGCATCGACGCCTGGCTGAGGCAGCACCCCACCTGCCCCGTCTGCCGCGCCTCCCTGCGCGCCAAGAACGGCACCCGCGCCACGCCGCTCGACTACAGCCTCCTCGTCGCCGGCGCCGCAGCGAGGGGCCCCGCGGCCGCGGCCACCGCCCACCAGGTCCCCGCGTCCTCGTCCGACCTCGGCGCGTCACCGCCGGCAGTCGGACACCAGCACCAGACGGATGACATGGGTGCCGATGGCCTGCTGGAGATCATCTCCGAAGAGCCCGCCTCCTCGGGAGACCCGAGCCCTGCTGCTGCTGCTGGTGGTGGTGGTATCCATCCTCGCTGCGAAGACGCGGCGAGGCAGAGCGAAGGCAGCACCGGCGCGTCCGAACATTGCTAGCTAGGCTATGTGCATGCTTGCTGACACAGGCTTGGGAACTGAGATTGAGATGGAACTCTCTGTGAATTGAGATTGTGTTTAGCCGTTTAGGGAGGGGCTAGTCTTGGGAATTCGATCAGGTTTAATTTTAACAGGATTCATTCTGATTTCCTAAAGCTCATTGCGCTTGCTTGTACAGTCTAGTCGAATTAAATTAATGGATGGACATGTCTGTGATCCAATTAGCCTGAATTGAGAGTTTGAAACCCATGCTCGCGGTATGTTTTATTTCATTCACTCCGCACTCCGCGGTGTCCAGTCAGTGTATACATACAATCTGAATGACGTGGAACGGACCAGAATGGAAGACACGAAATTCGGCCCGGACATGCAGGCCCACTAACAAGTCGGCCCACGGGAGAACACACAGTTCAGACTCGGAGCTCAGATGCAGAAGACAAAAGACGGGCACCACCGCACCAGGCTAGGTCTCGGTGTGCTCGTTTAGTACCACCTCGCCAGCCTGAGGAGCACCAGCGGGAGGGCTCGCTATAAAACAAAGACCAGGGGCGACGTGGTTCCATACTTACCTGGACGGGGTCGATGGCCTGGGTCTGTGGCCCACATTGCACTCGGTGGGTGCGCAGGCCTACCATCTCCCCAAGTGGGAGAGTGGACGTCATAATTTGTGGTACGTGTTCGCGCGGCCCCTGCCAATTTAGAAAATAAATGTAAGTCCTGGGTTTTGCAATTTGGGCCTTGGTTTGGTTAGAAGCTGAGGATCTGTTATAGTTGAGTTTTTTTGATATGGTCCTATCACTGTAGTCCTACGCGTTTTGTAGTTGGGTCCTTCGTTTGGTTGGAATATGAGGTTCTGTAGTTTTTATAATCTGGTCATTGAGCACTGTAGGTTTGGTTGTAAACTGAGTTTTGTTACAGTGTGAGGGTCTTCACAATCTGGCATTTTGTAGAGATACTCGTTCCATTTTATCGCACACGCGAATCAAAATTAAACTTTAAAAACTTTGACCAATAATTAAGCTAATAGTTTTTAACTATTATAATACAAACTTTATATAATTAGATTTGTAAAGAATTATACCATCTAATGATTATAAGTTTATAAATAATATAATATAAAGCAAATGAATGGTCAAACTGTAATCTAGGGGCGCACAAGCGTATCAAGATTCAAACTTTAAAACTTTGACCAATAATTAAGTTAATAGTTTTTAACTATTATAATACAAACTTTATATAATTAGATTTGTAAAGAATTATACCATCTAATGATTATAAGTTCATAAATAATATAATATAAAGCAAATGAATTGTCAAACTGTAATGACCGTGTCATTTTAACTTGTGCCAGATAATATATATATATATATATATATATATATATATATATATATATATATATATATATATATATACACACAAAATAAGTTATTCCGTAGCCACTTGGAGTTACGATAATTGCTATTTTAATTTATGAGATTATAGTAGCTCCTTACTATGTGATTTACTATAAGATTATGGTAAATATCACCATGTGTTATAGTAATTAAACTATCGTAAATATATACTGACATTGTCGTAAATTAGTATATAAAATTATCGTAAAATAGAGGTGGCTACAAAATAACTTATTTTGTAGCTAGCTATAGAGTATACTTTCCCAAATATTTTTTATGCTCAGTCACAAAGCTGAACAGCTCAAATACTTGGGCCTAACATGGAATTGGGCTCAATTTTCTAGACAAAAAGCTCTGGGCCAAAACTGGATCTCTCTTTCCTTCAATCCAAACCCAACAATCGGGCACATCCTTCGCCGCCGCCGTCCTCACCGGCTCTTGGTGCTGCCTCGTGTCCTTGTCCCATTCACGGCAGAGACATCCATGCGATCGGACAGCTCCACATCCCAGTCGCCTTCGCCTCACGCCTGCTTACCTTCGGAAGGAGTTGGTGAGCTCGACGGAGCTGAAGGACCCCAGGTTCTTGTACGGCCCCGGCGAGAGCCCGTCACCGGCGGCGCCCATCTGCCGCCTCGCGTCCGCGGCGGTCCGCCGCCTCCTGTCCCACACCATGTACGCCCCGAACGCAGCAGCTGCGACCACCGCCGCGATGCCGACAACAAGCAGAGCCGCCTTGACCCCGCTCGCGCGCCCACCGCCGCGCCCGCGCGTCCCTTCCTCCTCCAGGCTCCTGACCTTGAAGTAGCCCATCTTCCTGTCGTCGCCCGCCACCAGAAGCTGCGCCGGGTAGTCGATGATGTAGCAGAATCCGGTCCCGTTGCTGTACACCGCGCCCCAGCAGCTGCAGTTGCGCTCGCACCGCGCCTCGCAGTCCGTCGCGGACGCCGCCTGCTCGGACCACAGCAGCTCCTTGTTCACCGGCTCCACGCCCCGCCGCCGCACCGCCCAGTACAGCCCGCCGACTTCCCCGCCCGTGGTGCCGCAGAGGCTGCTCCCGACGGAGGCGGGCACGACCGCGGCGCAGCCCGAGCCATCGGTCGCGTTGGCCAGGCAATCGCACCGGCCGCTGGGCGCCGCGCAGATGCTGTAGGCGCCGCAGGTGGTGGGCAGTTGACATGGGTCGTTGATGGCAGTGTAGTCGAGGGCCCACCGGGCGCCGTCCCAGTAGTAGGCGCGGAGGTTGCCGTTGGGCTCCAGAGTCATGCGGCGGAGGGTGCGGACGCCGCGGTTGAAGGTGTCGAAGGAGAGCACGTCGGCGGGTGGCCCCTCCCTCTGGTACATGGCGAGGAAGCCGTCGGGCTCCACGCGCGCGTAGGTCGGGCCGCCGCCGGCCACGAACTGGGCCTTGGCCTCCATCGCCGTGTGCTTGAAGTACATGGCGGCAGCGACGCCGCCGCCCGAAGACGGCGGCGGCGGCTCGATGTAGAGGCCGAAGTAGGTGCTCCCCAGCCGCATGGCGAAGCGCCGGTCGAAGGTGTAAAGCGTCGCCGCGGAGGTGAAGTTCTGGCCCTGGACGATGGTCTCCGACGGGTAGTCGAAGCTCTGCCACACGACATCGGGCGAACTGCCACCGGTGCTCTGGATTTGGAGGTTGGACGTGTTGAGGAGGACGGTGCGGTCGCCGGCCGAGACAGAGGTGGCAGCGGTGGACCAGAGCACCTTGTTGGCCGCGCTGTCGGTGAGGACGAGGCCGCCGTCGAAGGAGAGAGAGGCGGCAGTAGACCATGGAGCGGGGCGGTCGGGGATTGCGCGCCAGAGCGGGAAGGCAGACGGGAGGTGGAGGACGGCGAGGTCCAGCATGGTGGAGTTGACGCGGAGGAAGCCGAGCGCGAAGACGCCGGTGGGATCGGCGAGCACTGGCTGGAACTGCGAGTAGGACTGGTCGTGGGCGACGGAGAAGCCTTGCCGCAGCTCCTTCGCCGCGGCCGCCGCTGCCTCGCCGGCGGCGCCGCTGATCAAAGAAGATATCAGCGCCGCCGCAGTCACGCACTGCACCAGTACGAGATGAATCCTTCCCATCACTGCTTCCATGTTAGCAGTCGATGGTCTGTAGTTTCGAGATCGGATTCTTGCGTGGATTCTTGAAAGCCGATGAATTTAAGAGATCGAATCAGTGACGGACGAGCAGGAGCAGACAAGAGCCGGGACTATTGTTTTGTCCACTGACCATTGGAATGGTGGGGTGGCCGCTGGCCCTGTGAGCTACCAGCCTACTTAGAGAGAGATGCAGGCTCAGCAAGCGTAAGATAAAGCTTAGGCCCGTTTGGTTTGGTTTTTTTTTTTTTAGTTTAACTCCCATCACATCAATGTTCTCTTAAATGCATGGAGAGACTAATTGCATATATGTCGGTACAGATTAGGAGTAATTTACGAGACGAATCTATTAAGCCTAATTAGTTTAAGATTAAAAACTTTTTATCAAATAAGACGAAAGTGCTATAGTGTTTGTTAAACTTTAACTCCTCAGCCAAACACCCCCGTAAGTAGGGAAGGCGACATTGCTGCGGATCGGGAGTTTGGTCAATGACCATTGAGCACCGAGGACACTGAATTGATTAGTGTTGGCTTCTTCCTGTCCATGAGATTGCCTACTTGCAGTTGGAAAGCAGGACTTTCCACCAATCAGAGGATAAACAACAGCCGCGCTCGAGGAGTATATAAATCAGGATGCACTTGGCAGTGCCTCCTACTATATTTGGTATGTATTCATTTATCCTCTTTCAGAAGGAAGTTGACTACTGGAATTAGGGATATGTCTACATAAGATTTGGGTGCTCAAAGGCCATCAACACCTGATTTTTCGTAGCCACTTGAGCATGGATGAATCAGGCTGCGAACCGGATGATGAGTTGACGACACCTTGAAGCTTGCACGAACTGGAAGTACATACATACAGTACGGTATTGATAGAACACTTGGAACTTGGTTGATCCTTAGCTTTCTCATAATTAGTGGCATAAGCCACTCGTTAATTAGCAGTTTATATCATATCAAACCAAATCTGCACAGCACAGCAATATAATCTGGTTGCTCAACAATCAAGCTGGATGCAAAATGGTATAGTACTCATTTTATTTCTGTCCAAGAAGTTTCAACTGAAATCCTGTCCACTTGTTATCTTCTGCAGTACAATATTATTGTAAACTTGTAATCATGTTGGCCACAACGGACAATTATACTCGACACCATGTTCATACCAAACCGTGCGGAATGCATTGTTTTCGTTGACTGCCGGGCATGTTGCACGTAGCAAACTTGAACAAGGCTCCTTGATTTGACTAGGGATGCCTTTCTACCCGATTTTCAGTGTCATCATGAACAAAGATGCATGCTTCATTTCACAGGTCAAAATCCTTCTGGTGACGAGAGATTTGGTTGCATGGGTTTTCGTTTTGTTTGTTGATGCTTTCCATTCAGTGTGTTTACAGTGTTTCTTCCATTTCTTTTTATTTTCTATAGCTCACTAGGTGTATACATATAATTCATCATGCAGATGTCAGACTCTTGATGACTTTTTAAAAATGTTGTTTGCACAATGCAGATACTTCTCGCAGTGTTCATAAATCAGAATCATAGCGCACGTGTTTCGATCAGTTTTCTTAGACAATAAGAAGTCAAAGCAAGCGTGCCTATACTGGTAAAAGAAAATTATCTTGACTGGATAGTGACATTAATAACTATCATAAAAATGGTGTTTGGCTCTGAATGTGCACTGCTGCGTTGCAAAGGTATTATTGGTCCAGTTCATGACCTGCAAAGATAATGGTTAGTCCACTGCTATGGAAACATGCTAGCCGACTTTCTTTTCTTATGCTAGCCAACGCGTTTTGGTTGGACACTTGGACTCTTCAACTATGCACTGTGTACTCTGCCAGACCACCATTCATTTCCCTTGCAAGTCTGAGCAACCAACATTTCACGCAGATGCATTAGTACAATAATATATTTGCCTTGTTTGGCTGATGGTTTCTGCTGCTGCTGATACTGATACTGATTTGTTGTGAGAGAAAAACACTGTTGAACGGCTGGCTGTAAGTGAACAGGGCCATTATTAGTTTTAGTTTTTATGCCATTTTTTTAGTTCCCTATCCTTCAAATAAGTCAACTTGTGGAAGCCTGTCACTGACTATCAGCAACACATGCAGAGAGAGCTCCATGCCTACGATACCTGCTGCAGATCCACACATTATTTGGTCAAAACTGACAAGCCGTGCAACTGTGCTGGCGTTTGTCAACTCCATTTTTCTAGGCCTGGTTTGCATCACCGTACCCACTATGCAACCTCTGTTGACTAGTACTAGTGATTTGCGCGCGCCCATGCGCGCGAGTGATGGCCGAAGATGAATTTCTAAAACAACCGTTGGATGTTGAAATACATGTATATTACATGAACAACCATTGAAAGTTGACATACATGTATATTACATGAGATGTAGAGGATATCCCGACATTACTTAGATTGTTACACGAGACAATCCTACACCAGATGCTAGGTGTCCAAATCGTACGTAACTATACATATGGGATAGAGCACTGAGGCATAGTCTCTGAAATGGCATAATACAACACATTGCACATAGCAAGTCATAGTGGCGGATGATTAGATATAGGTCACAAGGAAAGCAGCATCAGCTTCTGAGGTTCGGCTGTTCTTTACAGTGCTAATAAAGCTTCCCTGAGCGGGCGCACAGAGTACCGTGACCTAACCAAAAATCACCAGAAAAACAGAGCAGCAAACTGAGGATCAAATTTTTAAACTAAAATTTCCTAGGCAGGGATCCGATATGTTCAAAGAGTACATCACATGAGTCATAAAGTACACAAATCCTAGCATAGTAGATAGAGTTCCAACGGTAAGGAGGGATAGTTGGTGCGACGACAGAACATGGGATATTGTCAGAAATTCTAGGTTCACAAAAGGGCAGGACATGGCCAAATCACCAAACTTCACCGCATGTTTGATAACAGCGCTAAGTTGAGAAGTGTAACTGAGATTAGCCTAATTGATTGACGTCAATTCATCTATGTGACCTCCATTTGTAGCAGCTTCCCCTTCTCTAAGCCTCTCTAGCAGCAGCAGCACCATTGTCTGTAGGGCCTACATCTTATTCTCATGATGTGCCCTTCATTTTCAGAAGGAAGTTAGATCACTAAATTTGAAAAGTGACATCACATGGTTCAAACTCTGCAAATCTGATGAGATGATCCATTTTGCGATGGCAGTATGGAGGTGTTGGAAATTTGGAATATTCAGTTGTATTTGAATGATCTACATAAAAAATTATAAGTGAACACTGGTTAGCTAATTTCACTAAATAAATCACATGACAGATGAAAACATGCAGGTATTTTTATCCTGTTTGGCTAAGCAATAAGTTGCAGAAACACACAATACTATTATATCATAAAGAAACAATTCTTTGCATCATTCAAGCAAGAGGCAAATTACCATGGCCAAAGCAGCATAACCTTCTTTCACACAATGTAAGAGTTATCAAGGCAGTAGCTCACCATGGCAGGCTACTCCTAAATTTCTTCAAAAAGCCTATAACTGCAAACACTAAGAAGCAGTTGTGGTATTAACATATATTTGAAAATTAGGCAAAGACAAAGCAACAAGAGATGCAAGAAAGGAATGGTGTCAACTTGAAGTTGTTGGTTAGCAGACCATGCTGGTGGAGAGGGTAGTGAGGAGCAACGGGCTGCGGCAAGCCATGTTCGTGGTCGCAGTCAACTCACCGTATATGAGCTGCAAAAAATACAAAAATATTTAGACAAGATCTATAAAATTTTGGAATTCATGCATCTAGCCCACAAATCAGTAGAAGTAGGACACATTCTTGTGCACCCAAATTAAAATCTCATCTGATCCATGAAAAACTAAAACAGAACAGAACATCATAATTAAATAATTAAATTTCCAAATTGATCGCCTCAAGCTTTTTATACCTTCAACACAAAACAATGCAATAAGAATTGGTAATACCAATAAGTCTTTTAAAACATAAGTTGTCTATCATTCTCCACATTGGGCGACACTGGAATACCATCAGACAATGCAATAAGTTTATTAAAACATAAGTGGTCTATCGTTCTCCACTTTAATGGTTCAAAATCAGAATTTATGATGCATATAGAGGTGCTTGGTGCACCATGGAAACACCAAATTGAGGGTCACACTCCAAAAGATATAGGTACACTACAGTCCCTATCCAGTATATTAATTCACCTGAGTAGGCCAAAACTGTCACTGTATGTTTGTCTTTAAAAGCATTGCTGAAACAATCAGCTCAGAGCTCAATTATCTGTGCATCCGGTACAACATTTCTTGCATTTGTGTTTTGCACCGAAGATTGGTAACTATTACCACAAAAATCAAATTATGTACAATCTATTCAATATAAAGTGCAGAAGCCTGCTTTTATCAAGAACCACCACATCTAGAATAAAAATCATATCAATAGTGGGTACTGCAAGCTCACTGAACAGCCTACTGTAGACCCTATTTCGTGAAGTTTAAGAAAAACATGGAGGAAACTTTATAGTGCAATACTACTGAATTTGTTCATAATAGATGCAGTACCCATGTTGTGCTAAGTATTGAATGCAATAGCCAATAAGCACACCTTCAGACTAACAAACAAAATATCGTTGATGTCTAAGCTGGGGTTCACTTTTCTCGCCTGCAGGACAGAGTAATGCCCCACCTTGCGTGGGCAAGAGATTAATGCTGTGCAAATTAATCTACCAAAGAGCAGGCCCTTCCTGCTCAACAAATATTCTTCAACAACCTGATAGGAATGACATACCAAATCAATATCTAGCATACTGCTTCAGAAAATCTAATTATAAAAATAGACGAAAAGAGATCATTCAATGTTTTCTCACCAATTCAAGCAGCAGGCCGATAGCTCTAACCACTTGCTGAAATGTCACCACTGTTCCTCTAGACACTTGTGTAGCCACAGCTGCTCCTTTCTTACCCGACACCAACATGCAGGGCAAGCAAGAGTGGGCACATGCAAATCTATCAGACAGCAACTTACAGAAAGTTCAGTCCATAGCATGTAAGAATGAAAACATGGCTGCATTTTGACCACAAAAATTATCAACATTTCTGAACAATCAGAAGTTCAGTATCGATGTGCAACTGCTACACACAAGAGTCTGAGCAGTAACCCAAGCAGCGGATAAAACGGTCGTAGGTAGCAGGATAGGCCCGATTCTTGAATCGCGCATTAGGGATTAAAAAAATTACCAGAGCAAATCAACATATCGAGGCAAAATACACTTGACTGGAATAAACAAAGAGTTAGGAACCCGGGGACAGAGCAAGCGCCCGAAAGCAACACAGCAAGGATGGCCGCCGGGGAGAGGGCGGAAAACCATGTACGTGTGGGTGGTGTGGGTGGACTGCAGAAGCGGGTTGCGAGGCAGCCAAGGCCGCGGCGGATTGGAACCACGAGATCCCGCGGGACAGGCACACTGGCCACCAGGTACTTGTATATGAGCGTCTGCTGCTCCAGCTCCTCGTACTGCGCCGGCCGCCGGTGCGAACGACACCACCGTCCTCGCGACTGGCGACGGGTGTGGCTGCCCCGCTTCGAGAGAGGAAGGGAGCTGGATCTGCGCCGCCGCCGCACCGGGAGGTCACCCGTGCCAAGGTTGGTGCGCCAGGACCCGCCTGTGCCTCGACATCACGCCTGGGTGCCGCGGGGAGGCAGCGAATCAAGAAACCGCGATGCACGGACGACCAAAAGGAAGAAGAAGCGGGGATGGGGATAGATCGGGCGACTCACCTGGCGCAGCCAGCACGACGGAAGGGGAAAAGAAACAGACGCGTGTGTGGCTTCTTTATCCGGCAGCCGGCTGGATCTAGGAACTGCTACCGGGAGGGGGCTGGGTCGCCGCGCATCCGCAACCGCCTCGGTCGGGGCGCTCCTTCTCCGCTCACGTCGCGCCCTTGAGCTGGCAGGCGTCGCCGGCGCGGCGTATCCGCTCCTCGCACCCTCAGATGGTCAGCCGTTGCCGGGGCGGCGCCTCCGCTCCCGTCACGCCCTCGGGAAAAAGTAGATCTAAGGTTTTGGAGAGAGGGAGAGGAACACCGCCGGCACCGCCAGGAGAGGGAGAGGAAGCAAAGAGCCGATTAGGGTTTGTAACAGAGGAGAGCGGTATATATTTGGCATAGCAGGCATCAGGAGGAGACATCACCACCGCCGCATTTGGATCCAACCGCCCAGATTTATTCCGGTGACGTGGCCACCCTGAGGCCGCGCCGGCTCCAAACGCTCTCTTGTCTTTAAATATGGCTCAATGGCTGCACATGTTGCATCATAAAAAGGCAGCTCACCCTTACCTGTAGTACAAAGGCTGTGTTCAGTTCCTAAAAAAAAAAACACTGTGCAAACAAAAGATTCCCCGTCACATCAAACTTGCGATACATGCATGGAATACTAAATGTAGATGAAATCAAAAACTAATTGTACAGCTTGGTTGTACTTTGCGAGACGAACGTTTTGAACCTAATTAGTCAACGATTGGACACTATTTACCAAATAAAGCCAAAACGTGCTACAGTACTTTTTTTTACACCTTTTCACGGAACTAAACACACCCAAATTTGCACTTGCTAGTTGCTGCCGCTGGTTGCCGCTACAGCAGTTGAGCTGCCAACCGCCCCGCCGTACTGTTGATTCAGCCTCGATCGACAGGTGAGGCAGGCATGCCTATATTCTTTACCGCGCGTCAGCACTCAGCAGTTGTAGGCCGTTGGCTCTTGGCTGTGATCTCCATTCTCCATAGGCCGTGTTTAGTTACCGAATCGGGCGGTGCCGATTCGGTACAGTATGTTACTGTAGCACTGTAGCACTTTCGTTTGTATTTGGTGAAAATTGTTCAAATTTTGTCTAATTAGACTCAAAATGTTCGTCTCGTAAAGTACAACAAAACTGTGCAATTAGTTTTTAATTTCATCTATATTTAGTACTCCATACATGTGCCGGCATTTTGATGTGATGGGAATCTTCTTTTTGCATAGTAGAATTTGGGGGTTGAATTTGGGAACTAAACAAGGGCATAGTCCATATAGGACGTGACTGGTTCCTGGTCCAGCCAAGCCGGGCTCGAGCCTGTCAACCAGCCCGTGCGGCTCCCCAACTTCTTTCTTCCCCGCTCTTTCGAAGGCTCCTCCCCATCTGCAGTTGAGAGAGGCGAAAAAAGGTCCTCCGGTTGCTGCCGGCGGAGCTGGTGGTCCCTTCCGTCTCCGATGGCCCTCGGGGCGTCGCGAGGGGGCGGGGACCACCGGTCTCTTGCCGGCTGGTAGGGTAGGTCCTAGGTTTTCTAGGTTTAGGTTTCTGATGGCGCCGGTGAGGCGATGGCGGCGGCGTCACGGCGGAATAAGGTCCTCTCGGACTCTTCCTCGCCCCGTTGGCGTTTCGCTCCGACGTTGACGGCGAGCCCGTGGAGGTGGTACTCCCAATGTGGAGTCCTTGTACAGGAGTCAGCACGTCCTGCCTTTCTGGCGTTTCGGGAAGACGACGGGTTCGGCGGCGCGCTTCGTCAACGATGCTGAGATGGTTGCGGGTGTTGTGGAAGGCTGGAGAGTGAATCGAGCTCGAGTTTTCTTCGGCGTGTGTCAATGGCGAGCTCTTATTCCAATCTGGAGGAGCTCGGGGCGTGTCCCCAACCGATGGTCCTTCAACGATGGAATCAACCCGGCTTCCGCGTCGGGCGTCTATTGCTGTTCGTTTCAAAGCTTCTATGCGCTGGGGCTCTTCCAGATCTGGGCGGCGGCGGGTGTGTCCGTTGCCAGAGAAGGTTGGAGATGGTGTTCGTCGGCGAGCATGGAGGCCAGGGACTTTCTTGTGAATTTTGTTTCCTTTAGGGGCTTCTATGCAAAGTCGCTTAGGCAACTGTCTTTGTATCCTGTATCGTAGTATCTGTATTTGTGCGTTTTCCTTATCCAATAATATAGATATGTTTTATCAAAAAAAAAACCAGCCCGTGCGGCCAGGATCGTTTGATGCAAAGCTGCTTGATTGGTTATCCGTTCGTATGAAATTGATTGGTTGACATCTGCGTGTTGGTTTTGCATTAGGCTATCCGCACTCATGGACCTCTATATTCATCCTCTATACGTCCTAGTTAGCAAGATTTTCTCCTCTATATTCAATTCTCTCGCATCCATCCATCCTCTATATCATCATCTATCCACTCTATTCACTGTGGGACCCACTTATCACTTTATCTAAATATATCCATGTGTGATCTAGTTTTAAAGGATTTATTGAGACAAATTTAATGGTGCAATCGAAATTTAATTTGAATTTTTGGTTTGTGAGTTATAGCATTTTTTCCTTTGTTTAGCTAGTGGGGCCCGCCACTGCCCACTATAGAGTAAGCACTGTACCACTCTAAATATAGAGTGAGAGAAACGATAGAGTATCGTTTTAGAGTACCCAGTGTAACAATTTTTACTCTATATTCATACTCTAAAGCTTTAGAATATCTCTTTAGAGTAACCACTGCGGGTAGTCTTAGCTGCTCTCTAGTTCCGTCCTAGTCCTAGCCCTGTGTGTTCGTCCTGCACAGAGCTGCGGGGGAAATCTTTGTACAGTGTCCTGTTGGGAGGAGCCGGAGCCATCGCGAGCGGCATCAAACGCGCCCTTAAACTTACACGAGACTGGACAAATCAGGCCACATGCAGGGTACAGTAGTGTAGCTTTTGCAATG
Organism: Saccharum hybrid cultivar R570; assembly: GCA_038087645.1. Classification (NCBI taxonomy): domain Eukaryota; kingdom Viridiplantae; phylum Streptophyta; class Magnoliopsida; order Poales; family Poaceae; genus Saccharum; species Saccharum hybrid cultivar. The sequence continues at coordinate 2,033,011 of JAQSUU010000190.1, read as the reverse complement.
ACTTGGTGATCGATATCATTTAGACGCGGTTTTTTTTTAAAAAAGATAATATATTAATATCTCAGCTTCTGCATCGATCAATGCATATAGCTGTTCATTATTACAAGACAGAAATAAATGGTCCAAGGTATCTCAAAAACAAAGTTTTGCACCATAGTGAAAAAGAAGTACTTAAAAAACCGGAACTAGATAGCAATTCTATTAGTAAAACTCCAGCCGTGTCTAGCAAACATTTCCATCATTTTGAAGAGGTTAAGCTGTCGAATATCTCTTTGTCGCGTACTACAATTAGGGGTACCCAAATTAGGGTGAAAGCCCACTACAAATCCAGCACCCCTCTAAGGAAAAAATCGACAAAGGAAGACACACGGGCCAAATCTCCCCTTGCTGGGCCTCTCGCAAGCCGCGTAAGCAGACCTGCCCGTATCACCGCTTCAGTCGAGGCCTCACACAGAGGGGTCTCGGAGCACCTCCGACTCGCCCGAGGCCTCAGCCCCTGGGGTCTCGGACACGAGACGACCCCCAACAGCATCTCCGACTCGCCCGAGCCCCAGAGACGGCATTATCCATCTCCGGCTCGCCCGAGACCCACCTCCAAAGCCGCTCTCCCATTGGTGCGCTCGAGACCCCCCATGACATCACCCACGACCTCGCGTCCGCCTAACCGAACAGGCCGGGAATGACCGGGGTCAAATCACCACGCCCACCTCTGCAACAAGCATGGGGGGCTGCTGACCACTATGCTACCCATGACGGCACTATACGCACAATTCGTGATTACGAAACAACTGCTCCGACCACTATTCCCACGATCAGGGTAGGATCATGCCACATTTCCCACCCCCGAGGCCTCGGCCCTCTACGCAAGTCAAACTGCAAGGACCGATACTCCACGCCGGCTACAGGACCAGGTATGATGGGGCGCGTCGCTACAATACCGAAAGACAGAAACCACTCCCGCCGGCAGTGGCACGCATGCCTCACCATGTAGCACCAGTACCAGGAGTACCGACGCCATGCCTCTACAGTGCCGACCACGACGCCGCCGGATAAAGCCCCCCGAGGCCCCGAGGCTGCTTCCCCGACAAGGATCTCCCTCACACACAACATCTTGTAACCCTGCACCTCCTTGAGGCTATAAAAGGAGCATGTAGGGACCATTCTAGGGGACCAAAAAACACACAAGCACGAAAACAACACACAAGCAAGCGACTCTCCCGGACCTTGCGAGGGATCCGGAAGAGTCACATGAGCACGCACTCCACTCACACCTTGAGACTTGGGAGCCCCTCCCTCTTTCATGACCGCTTGTAACCCCTACTACGAGCACTTCGGTGCAAGATAATACATGACTCTCCTCCCCCACCGGACGTAGGGCATTCTTCGGCCCGAACCAGTATAAATCGTCTGTGTTCTTCTTGCACACCATTCGGACCCCGACGTGCAGACACTCATTACTCGTTGGTGCTAAGACCACCGTTTCTTACACCGACAGTTGGGGCCCTTTGGGGCCTTTATGACGAAAACGCTTGTAATTCGCGTATGTTACTTTCTTTCGAGTTCCTATGCTTGCGCTTGCCCCTTGGCATGTGACCTGACCTTAGCGACTTAGTGTCACTTGGGGGTTCCCACTCTATCGTATTCACGCTTGCTAGGTACTTCAGAAAGAAAGTTGTGCGATTGTTTTTTGTTTTGCCTTCCGAACCCTTGTTTCCTGTCCCATTTTTGGGTAAACCTCCGTGTAGTCCTCCCGGAGCACGAGTCATCCCTTGGGCGAAGAATGGTGAGTGGAGATGTCGTAGCCCAGGGGCATAGGTAGTCTCGCAGTTCGTCCATCCTTAACCTTGGTATGTTCTCTTGCTCCTTTGGATTTCACGGTTCTTTAACCAAAATACGGGAAGGAGCTTTGGGACAAAATTAAAAAGCGATAAAAAGTAAAAAAAAAACTTTGGGGATCAGGAGGTACCCCCTACCTAGCCCCCGAGGGAGGCTCGGCTCTATCATGGGTAGGGTCGGGCCTCGCTCTGACTATCTTGTAAAGAAAAGACGCTTCTGACCCTGCTGGCGGGTTCGGATCGATCCTCAAAAGTGCGATAAGTAAAGAACGTTTCTTTATTGCTTTCGAGATAAGAGTGTATACAAAGCTTGAGAGCCTAAGGGTAGAAGCGACGTAGATGCTCGATGTTCCAAGCATTGGTGAAGACTTCGCCCTTCTCATTGGCCAGCTTATAGGTTCCAGGTTTTAGCACCTCGGCGACGATGAACGGTCCTTCCCATGGTGGTGTAAGCTTGTGACGCCCTTTGTTAGACTGTTTGAACCTCAGCACTAGATCCCTGACGCTGAAGGCTCGACCTCGGATGCGTCAGGAATGATAGTGTCACAGGGCTTGCTGATACTTGGCTGAATGTAATAGCGCGATGTCTCGTGCTTCGTCTAACTAGTCCAGTGCCTCTTTGTGAGTGGTCTGGTTGCCTTGTTCGTCGTAAGCTTTGACTCTCGAGGCACCATACTCAAGGTCAGTGGGGAGGACGGCCTCGGACCCGTAGACCATGAAGAACGGCGTTAGTCCCGTGGCACGGCTTGGGGTTGTTCTCAAACTCCAAATGACGGAGGGGAGTTTGATGAGCCATCTTCTGCCGAACTTATTCAACCGGTTGAATATTCTTGGCTTTAGGCCCTGTAGGATCATGCCATTTGCACGTTCGACTTGGCCATTTGTTTTTGGGTGGGCCACTGCTAACCAGTCCACATGAATGTGGTGGTGGTCACAAAACTCCAAGAATTTTCTACCGGTGAATTGGGTGCCGTTGTCGGTGATGATGGAGTTAGGAACCCCGAACCGGTGGATGATATCTGTAAAGAATAACACCGCCTGCTCGGACTTGATTTTGGAGATAGGGCGAGCCTCGATCCATTTGGAAAACTTATCCACGGCGATGAGAAGATGTGTGTAGCCCCTAGGTGCCTTTTGTAGAGGCCCGACTAGGTTGAGACCCCACACAGCAAAGGGCCACGTGATGGGAATTATCTGGAGAGCTTGTGCCGGGAGATGCGTTTGTCGCGCGTAAAATTGGCACCCCTCGCAAGATTGCACGACCTCAGTGGCGTCGGCCACTGCCGTTGCCCAGTAGAAGCCTTGCCTGAAGGCGTTCCTGACCAGCGTTTGTGGTCCTGCGTGGTGGCCGCAAGCCCCCGAGTGGATTTCCCGAAGCAGTTGCCTCCCGTCCTCGGTAGGAATGCAACGCTATAGGATTCCCGAGGCGCTACGTTTGTACAGTTCCATATCTAGTAGTACGAACGACTTGGCCCATCACGCGAGCCGCCGTGCTCGTGTCTGATCTGAGGGAAGGACCCCTTGGACAAGACGTTCTAGGTATGGGATTCACCAGTCTGGTTGGTCATCATGGTCGAGTCGTTCTACACCCATGACCTCCGGTTCGGGGGTCGAGGGGGGATCGGTTCCTTTGGGAGGATCTGACCCTAGCGTAGGCTCGGGTGGTCGGTCGCCCTCTCGTTCTAGCCTCCCGTAGTCGATGGAGGGCTTGTCAAGGTCGCTGGCGAAGACATCCGGGGGAACCATGGTTCGACTTGCCATGATCTTCGCTATCTCGTCCGTGGCCTCGTTATACTTGCACGCGACGTGATTGAGCTCAAGGCCGTCGAACTTATCCTCTAGATGTCGCACCGTTTTGCAGTAGGCTTCCATCTTGGGGTTGTGGCAGCTCGACTCCATCATCACTTGATCGATGATTAGCTGTGAGTCTGTAACACCCGAGGTGTTTGCCACCAGTTAAGCAGTGAGTTTGAGCTCAAACATGATAGATTAAGTGGAGATTATGATGTCAAGGTCAACCTATGGACCAGAGCCCCAACCTAAAACTTGGATGTTGCACCATTGCTTTGCATATAGGCCATTTTCAAGATATATGCTTGGGTGGTGTTATTGCAATATCTTCATGTATCTCACCTTAGTACCTATCTATATTGATCCCTGGAAAAGTTTCATGACGTTTGGAATCAAAAAGTCACATGAAATGATAAGTTATATGCTTGTTGGAATGACTTTACTAAGTGCTGGAATTGCATTATTAAGTGGATGGAAATATAGGTCATTAACCAAACCTTGCAACCTTGCCCAAATGACTCTAGATGGACTCTACAACAAAAGTCATGAAAGGTTCGTGTTGAGCAAATGCCCAGAAAATGCTCCGATGGATCAAAACGGACAATTCAAGCTTTATTGCGATGCCACTTTGGTCAAAGTAGAAATATAGTTTCTATACCGGTTTTGATGTCGGACCTTAAATAAAAGTTGTAGTTTGTGTTTTGTAGAAGAAACTTTGTTTTTGGAACAAGAGCCAGATCAGCATGGAAATAAGTCAAACCGAGGCACAAAAGATTGAATCTGCCGCAGTTTTCAGCACTTAGAAATATTTCTAAGTCTGGGATTTCAATGGCGATCATGATTGGCATGCTGCGTTCTCGGGTTTTTGCTAAACAACTCAAGTTGACCCAAAAATGAAAGTTGGAGAATACATGATGATGAAGAGTATACAAAAAGTTGAGTTCATTTTGACGAAGTTTTGACCATCAAAAGTGAGTTTCCGTGACTGTCATCAAGGTGTTGGCACTGTAGTTTTGGCAACCAGTTAACCGCTAATCCGTTGCTCTAATGACCTTGACTCCTTAATGAAAAACGTAGAGCATCGTGTGGGCTGCCAACTTCGTTTTTGGCCCATTCGCTGATTCGGTCCGTAGATGGCCCAAATCTGCTTCCACCTTACCCACCGCGACGCACGCCACGTGCTCGATGGAATGTCGACGCGTCCTCCATGCGCCGGCCGCGCCCCGCCATGGCTGCCGCGCATCCCGCTCCCTCTACTGGCTGCTGCCCTGTGCCCCTGCCATCAAATGTGGATGCCCGAGCACCCCCTACCTCGCCCTCCCTCACTTCCGCACCTCCTGGCTCTCCTCCCCGCTCCCATTCTCGCCGCGACGCGCGCGCACCCGAGCGCCGCCCTCCATGGCCGCCGCGGGCGGAGCTGCTCGTCGCCCGCAGCCTCGCGCGCTTACTGCCCAAGCCGAGCTGACCACCCCACCTTAGTCCCTGTGCCACGCCGCCCCTCAGCGCCCCTTCCCCGGCCGCCCAGCATGCCGCAGCGTCACCCGCCCTGCCGCCGTCGCCGCCAGTGCCGCTGGCGCACACGGCCAGTGCGCCTTGGGCCGTCTCCGTTTCAACCAAGCAGCCCCATGGGTGCGACTCGACGTCGTGAAGCTTCTATGCCACTCCACCGCCGCCGTAGTCGTCGGAGTCGACTCGCCGCCGGCCGCCGCTGCCGCGTGCAACAGTCGCTCATGGCCGGGCCACCTCGGGCCACCTCAAGCCAAGCTGGAGGCACCAGCGAGCGCGCGCAAACCCCCGGATGCTCCCCTGCCAATCCCCCTTCGCTGTCATGCTTCCTCCGGCCGTCGTCAACCGTTTCCCCGGCGTCCTCTGCTTTCAATCGCGACCAGGGACCTCGCGCGAGAATTCGGCAAAATCCAAGGGCCTTTTTGTGAAGTCAGTGACTCATTTGAATAGTGCAAGAAGGACTTGTTCGCTCGATTTAATTAAAGTTTCTTCTAGGGGTCCCGTTGTAAAGTGTTTATCCTTTTCGGGTTAATAATTTCTTTTTGCAAAAAAATGACTAAAACTTTGGAAAATCATAATAAATTGTAGAAAATTCATAAAATAGCAAATGAGGACTTTTTGGAATCCTTGTGAAATTATCTATGCACTAGATCTATAATATGGCATGTTTTAGTTTAAAGTTTTCTCTGTAAAAATAGATTGGTGCAGCTAGATTTTTAATGCTAGTTGTATTTGTTATTTTCATAACTGTAGATCTAGGGCTCCAAATGAAGTAAAATTTTTGTGGCATGCTACCCATGTGATGATTGATGTGTGGTAAAAAATTTCATGAATTTTGGTTGCCATTGGGTGAGTTATTAGTGTATCTTGCTCGCATATGAATTCTTGCAATAACCATTTGTCTTTTTCATAGAGGTTGATATGCATGTCCAAATGGCTTGAAATTTGTACAGTAGACTATTGGGTGTATATAAGAGTTACTGTAATTTGTATAGATTTTATTATGGACTTTTGGTATATGTTTATTATTTCACCTTGCTATTTAAATAAATTAAGAAATGCATTAAAAGAAATTATTTAATGATGAGCACTATGCTTTTTGGTGATCATTTAACATGCACTTTATGATGGTTACATTGGTTGTGGCCAAATGTATGTTTAGAATATAAGTTAATATTTATTCTTGCAATTGATGCTTTCCTGGACAGTTTCTGGGACTTTGGTAATTGCATCATGAAAATGATGTTTGATGAGAAACATGCTTATAACAAAGTTGTAAATAACTCATTAATCTAGCTTGTGTTAAATTTTGGTGGCATTTGGCCTTATAGTTTGTGAGTAATGACTGTTTCAATTTAGGTTCCAGAAATAGTTGTTCTCTGGAATCTCTGGACCAGATTCTATAATTATGCATGTTTGGCTTGGTTAACTTGAGAATCATGCTAAGATGATTAAAGATGAATTATAGACAATTTCATAAGATTTCCAGAATGTCTTGTTTCATGGCTATTAGATTTGTATAACTCCAGTTATGATCCAAACATGTAGATGTTGTTTGCAGTCCAGAAATTGTCAGGTGCTAGTTATGGTTGTTTACTCCATGTGTTGCTAAGTGTGGCTTATGCCCTTGATGATGGTCAAGTTAAGATACTTGTGATCTTGTCAAACTTATGTTATGTTTGATGTGCTTGCCCTCTTTAATTGGTTGTGTGATGTTAGTTAAATAGCTTTTGGTGTCTATGTCTTAATCGTGTGTTTACTTGAATGATTCTGTGATGCATCTTATGTTACCATTCATCATATTCATACGCATGCATCTTGCATCTCAATTAGGTTCGCTAGATGCACCACGTGAAGGATAAGATGTTGAAGCCAAACCTGAAGACGGTGTTTGGTGGACCTATCCCGAAGATGGAAGGACTAAACAAGTGCCGGGATGGGAGATGCTCGCCAAGCGAGTGTCATCTGTCAACACTAACCTAAGTGTTCGATCTCAGGCAAGCCCCGAAGCATTCTAAGCCTCCTACTTTACAAAAGCAATTGAGTATATATATGTTATATATGTATTGTTGCATTAAGTTATAGGAGTTGATTGAAAACACTTGCTACATATATATCCCTTCCTTGTCCTGTAAATATGCCTGGAATCCTATTTTTGGTTCAGGACCGAAAATATTGCTTAGCCCTGCTTAGACCGGTAGCGATCGGTGATTTCCTGTCACCGGCAATTATAGGTGGTTACTGGAATATTTTAGCGATGGAATGGATGATATCCTGGAAATAACCAAGTGTTGATGAATAATTGGAGACCGGACGGAATAAGTATTGGGCAACCAGACAGGGTTCTGGGGTGCTTGTAGTTTCCGTCTGTGTCGATTAAGGACCGACCGTTGTTGTCCCTCGGGTCATGTTGAACGCATGCCTCACATTTAGCTGGCCGAATAAGGTACCTTTTGACCGCGAAGCTGGGAGATTATTCGGGCCGAGTGGATTGCCCGCAACGTACTGTACCGGAGCAGTAGTGGCAGGAAACGGGGGCGCGATGATAAGGCCAAAGAGCAGTCAGACGGCCCCCGGGTACAAGTGGTTCCTGGCAAGCTCGCGACTTTACCTGAATGGTTGACTCGGTGACCAACACCCCACTTTAGCGGGTGAGTGAGGTTTGTGTGAGGAATAAATCTCCAGCTGGATAGGAATTCAATTCGAATCGCCGTCGCTCCCGGTTAGTGAGCACTTGACTCGAGCTACTACATCGTAGTAATGATTATAGAACATGGATGGTTATGTGGATGATTTTGACAATGCTAAACCTGAAATGGTAACCTTTGATGTTAATGGTTAATCAAGTGATTGCTTTAGCATAGGTGCTTACCTAGATTGAATAGGTTATAATAAAGATGATGCAAAAATACTTAAATTAGTTTATTCATCATAACTTATGCTTTTCGCAAATGAGTCAAGCTAGCCCACTGAAAAAAAGCCTTGCATACTCCTTGGTGTCATTATTTCTGGTTTATGACGGGTAAGTCTAGCTGAGTACCTTCTCGTACTCAGGGTTTATTCCCACTTGTTGCAGGTTGTGATATAACATAGCTACTGCAAGAATTGGAAGGCTCCTGCTGTAATGGCGGAGTGTGATCATGGGCATGATCCTTCTGAGCTATCTTGTCTCTCATGCTTTTGTTGGAATTTGACCTTGGTACTGGCATGTATTTGAATTAAGGTGATATTAATTTCAAACTATTTTGCTTCCGCTACTTTTGAATTTGAGTTGTAATAACTCTACTAAACTCCGATATATGTTGAATTACTTATGAAATGGATGTAACATATGACCTGTTATGTTGGACCACTACGATCTTGGCTTGTATGTTGGTTGGTTTGAAATCTCTCGTGATTTTATTGGACTACCGGAGTTATAGGAGCTTAAGTACAGGAATTTAATTGCTCCGGCGATTGTTTTTGTACTTTTGTTCTTATAATTTAGGCGGTTCCGTGACAGAGTCCTCTCGGATGTCGAGGCATCGGATCCCCAGCTCGGTGGTGATGTGGAGGCCGTTGACCAGGGCTTCGTATTCTGCTATATTATTTGAGGACGCAAAGTGGAGTCGGATTACGTAACGCATGCGAACTCCGAGAGGGGAAATAAAAATGAGACCAGCACCGGCGCCAGTCTTCATCAGGGACCCATCGAAGTACATCATCCAACATTTGGCCTGGACCTAAGTTGATGGTAGTTGGGATCTAGTCCACTCGGCCAGGAAGTCAGTGAGGATCTGTGACTTGATTGCTTTTCAAGGCATGTAGGTGTGACCTTCACCCATGAGCTCCATGGCCCACTTGGTGATCCTGCCCGTTGCTTCTCGGTTTTGGACCACCTTCCCCAGGGGGAAGAATGTGACCACATTCACTAGGTGGGATTCGAAGTAGTGCCGTAGCTTTCGTCGAGCCAAGACCACAGCGTACAATAGTTTCTAGATCTACGGATACCGTGTCTTGGTTTCGGACAAAACCTCATTGATGAAATAGACTGGTCATTGGACCAGGAGTGCATACCCCTCCTCCTGTCGCTCAACGACGATGGCCGCGCTGACCACCTGGTTGGTTGTCGCGACGTATAGTAAGAGGGGTTCTTTTTCTAAGGGGGGCATGAGAATGGGGGCTTTAGAAAGCAGCGCTTTGAGCTTGTCGAGGGCCTCTTGGGCCTCGGGTGTCCAGGAGAAGTGCTCAGTTTTCTTAAGGAGGTGGTATAGGGGTAGACCCTTTTCGCCAAGACGTGAAATGAAGCGACTGAGGGATGCCAGGCATCCCATGAGCCTCTGCACCCCCTTTAGGTTTTGAATCAGTGCCATATTAGTGATGGCTGAGATTTTATCTACGTTGGCTTCGATGCTATGCTTAGAGACGATGAACCCCAGCAGCATGCCCCGGGGTACACCAAAGACACACTTCTCAGGATTTAACTTGATATTTTTCTTCCTGAGGCAACGGAATGCTGTGTCCAGGTCGGCGATGAGGTCGTTGGCCGTTCTGGTCTTGACAATGATACCATCCACGTTTGCCTCAATGGTTCGCCCGATAAGGTCCCCAAAAACTCTGAGCATGCATCGTTGATATGTGGCTCCCATGTTTTTGAGGCCAAATGGCAGGGTTACGTAGCAATATGTGCCAAATGGAGTGATGAAAGAAGTCACGAGCTAGTCGGACTCTTTCATCTTTATTTGGTGGTAGCCGGAATAAGCGTCAAGGAAGGATAGCAGCGCACATCCCGTGGTGGAATCTACTATTTGATCGATACGAGGCAATGGGAAAGGATGCTTTGGACATGCTTTATTTAAACTGGTATAATCTACACACATTCTCCACTTCCCATTTTTCTTAACTAACATGGGATTGGCTAACCACTCCAGATGGAATACTTCCTTGATGAGCCTGGCCGCTAAGAGTCTATGTACCTCCTCCCCGATGGCTCGGTGCTTCTCCTCGTCAAATCAGCGCAGACGCTGCTTCACCGGTTTAGAGCCGGCTCGGATGTCCATGGAGTGCTTGGCGACCTCCCTCGGAATGCCCGACATGTCCGAGGGACTCCACGCGAACATGTCAGTGTTGGCATAGAGGAAGTCGATGAGCACTGCTTCCTATTTGGGGTCGAGCGCAGCGCTGACCTTGAGTGCCTTGCCGTCAGGGTCGTTGGGGCTGAGCGATACAAGCTTAACTTCTTCTGCCGGCGTGGCGCTTGGGGCTGGGGATCTCCTCAGAGAGTCTCTCCAATTCGGCAGCCAGCGATGCTGACTCGAAGAGGGCCTCGGCGTACTCGTTGCAGGCCACGTCGCATTCGTAGGCGTGCTTGTACACGGAGCCGACAGTGATGACGCCACGGGGGCCGGACATCTTCAGCTTAAGGTAGGTGTAGTTGGGGACGACCATGAACCTGGCGTAGCATGGTCACCCCAAGATGGCGTGGTAGGTCCTGTGGAACCCAACAACTTCAAAGGTAAGGGTTTCCCGCCTAAAATTGGAAGGAGACCCGAAGTAGACAGGGAGATCGATCTGTTTGAGAGGGGTGGCATGTTGCCCTGGCACAATCCCATGGAATAGCATAGCGTTGGCTCGTAGCTGAGACTTACTGATCCCCATGAGGTCGAGAGTCTCGGTGTACAGAATGTTAAGGCCGCTGCCCCCGTCCATCAGGACTTTGGTGAGTTGGGTGTTGCCAATAACAGGATTGACGACGAGTGGGTTGTATCCCAGGTTTGGGACGTGACCCAGGTGATCCTCTTGGTCGAACGTGATGGCCTCTTCGGACCAATCGAGGAAACACGGGGTGGCAGGCTCCGCAGCGTAGACCTCTTGGCGTTCGCGCTTCCTTTGTCTCGTCGTGAGTTACGCCGAACGACCGCTGAAGATCATGAAGCAATTCTTCACCTTGAGGAACCCGTCATCTTTGTCGTCACCATCTTGGGCATCTAGTGCCTTCTTCTCAGTGTCATCCTTGGGCTGACCGCCCTGAGAGAAGTAGCGGCGCATCATGGTGCACTCTTCTAGAGTGTGCTTCGTCGGGCCCCTATAATAGGGGCATGGCTTTTTGAGCATCTCGTCAAAAACTCCAGAAGCCCCAGGCAGGGGGCCTCGGGGGTTCTTACAATCCGCTACGGCGATGAGGGCGTCCTTTTGACGCTATTGCTTTCTCATCTTGCCTTTCTTCTTTTTCTTTTTGGGATCACACAAGGGGGAGCCCTCGTCGACGTCCTCCTTCCGTTTTCCCTTGGCGTCAGAAAAGATGGCTCTGACTGCCTTCTTGCCTGTGGCGAAGTTGGTGGCGATATCCAGGAGCTCAGTTGTCTTTGTAGGGGACTTGCGGCCCAACTCATGGACAAGTTCCCTACAGGTGGTGTCGGCGATGAATGCCCCGATGACGTCCGAGTCTGTGACATTGGGGAGCTCGGTGCATTGCTTGGAAAAGCGCCATATAAATTCTCAAAGAGTCTCGTTTGGCTTCTGGCGGTAGCTCCTGAGGTCCCAGGTATTCCCAAGGCGCACGTATGTGCCTTGGAAATTCCCTACAAAGACCATGACCAGGTCAGCCCAGTCATGAATCTACCACGGTGGAAGGTGCTCCAGCCAAGCCCTCGCTAGATCGGCCAGGAACTAAGGTAGGTTACGAATGATGAGCAGGTCATCATCCGCGCCGCCCAGCTGACAAGCTAGGCGGTAGTTGACAAGCCACACCTTGGGGTTTGTTTCCCCAGAGCACTTGATGATGTTGGGTGGTTGTCGGAATCAGGCTGGGAATCGAGCTCTCCGGATAGCCTCGCTGAAGACGCGTGAACCCGGAGGCTCGAGTGAGGGGCTTCGGTCTTCCTCGCTGTCGTAGCGTCCACCTCGCCATGGATGATAACCGCATGCAGCGCCGTCCTCCTTATTGCGCCGATGCGCATCGGGAATGGCGCATGCGTTAGCTTTGTCGCCAAGTCGGTCGCGTACCGATGGGGCCTTGTTGCGTTCTGACGCCCTTCGGGGCTCAACATGGACTGAGGCCTCTTTTTCTTGTCGAGAGGGCGCTGCGGGCAGCTCGGCCTCAGGCTCGCATCGTCGAGATGGAGAGCTCTCGGCCTGCTGTACCATGGCACATTCGAGAAGCACGTGAAGCTCGTTGCGGACTTGTCGCCCTTCTATGGTGGAAGGCTCCGGCATCGTCCAGAGGAGTATGGCCGCCGCAGCGACGTTCTGGCTCGCCCTTGCGAAGACTGGGGGCTGATCGCCCCCTTTGTCATTATTGATGCGGCGGTTGATGTTGCGGGCCCTAGGCCGGGCTGCTCTGCCATCCCCACGGCCAGAACGCCATTGTTCAAGGGTGGCCCAGCGGTGTACCAACTATTGGCGGTGCTCATCGACCTTGGCTTCGAGTTCGCGGAGTTGTTCAAGCTCGGCTTGGTGAGTCCCCACGGGGGCGGACATCGCGGGTCGCTCCCACAAGGGTCCTGTGGGCAGGGTTCGTTGGAGTAGAGCGCGAGCGCTTTGTCCTACGAGGGCAGCGTCCACTGGGTCAGTCTCCTCACTCCCCACGTGAAAACATTCACGTGAAGGATCGTAGTTCGCCCCATCAGAGTCACAGAGCCCGAAGGAGTCTGCACCGGCCCATCCATCACTGTCCCCCGAGGAGCCTGTGCTAGATGTTTCTATCATGGTTTCAGAGAGCTCAAAGGTAGTGAGTAGACGATACTGGGGAAGCCCCGTGCAGGAGCCCATGGTGGGTCGTATCGAGCGGGAGTGGATCATGGCGGCATTGTCGAGTCCATAGGGGAACGGCGACACTGCCGCCACGAGCCCTCCTACCGCCGATGTGGGGCCCGTGTTGCACGGTGGTTCCTTGACGTGTCGTTTTATCGTCGTGTCCCACGCCATCGGTGCTTCGTCTGTGACCGAGCCAATGCGTGATAGGTCCCTTGTGAGGGAGCCTACCCTAGCAACCGCGCAAGAAGACTCAGAGGAGCTTGGGGATTCGCCCCTAGTTCTCGAGCTAGGACGAGGACTGCCCCACACCCGTCGTGCGTGATGAGCACGACGAGAGCGATGTCCATGATGGCCAGAATGCCTTCCACACCTCCGGTGGAGCGGAGAGAAGTCACTGCCGAACGGAGTCCCGAGTGGGAGAAGGATCATGTCATAATTGTAGCCTAGAGACATGAACTCCAGACTCCCAAACCGGATCACCGTGCTGAGATAAAGTGGGGTTGCCATCCGAAACCCGCAAGGATTGGTTAATCGTGACACGCAAACGTCCCCTACTTGGCACGCCAACTGTCGGTGTAAGAAACAGCGATCTTAGCACCAACGAGTAATGAGTGTCTACGCGTCAGGGGTCCGGATGGTGTGCAAGAAGAACACACACGATTTATACTGGTTCGGGCTGAAGAATGCCCTACGTCCAGTGGGGGAGGAGAGTCCTGTATTATCTTGCACCGAAGTGCTCATAGTAGGGGTTACAAGCGGTCGTGAGAGAGGGAGGGGCTTCCAAGTCTCAAGGTGTGAGTGGAGTGCATGCTCGTGTGACTCTTCCGGATCCCTCGCAAGGTCCGGGAGAGTCGCTTGCTTATGTGTTGTTTTCGTGCTTGTGTGTTTTTTGGTCCCCTAGAATGGTCCCTGCATGCTCCTTTTATAGCCTCAAGGAGGTGCAGGGTTACAAGATGTTGTGTGTGAGGGAGATCCTTGTCGGGGAAGCAGCCTCGGGGCCTTAGGGGGCTTTATCCGGTGGTGTCGTGGTCGGCACCGTAGAGGCATGGCGTCGGTACTCCTAGTACTGCTGCTACATGATGAGGCATGCGTGCCACTGCTAGAGGGAGTGGTTTCTGTCTTTCGGTATTGTAGCGACGCGCCCCGTCATACCTGGTCCTGTAGCTGGCGTGGAGTATTGGTCCTTGGAGTTTGACTTGGCGTAGAGGGCCGTGGCCTCGGGGGCGGGAAATGTGGCACGATCCTGCCCTGATCGTGGGAATAGTGGTCGGAGCAGTTGTTTCATACGCACGAATCGTGCGTATAGTGTCGTTATGGGCGGCATAGTGGTCAGCAGCCCCCCATGCTTGTTGCAGAGGTGGGCGTGGTGATTTGACCCCGGTCATTCCCGGCCTGTCCGGATAGGCGGACACGAGGTCATAGGTGATGTCATGGGGGTCTCGAGCGCACCAATGGGGGAGCGGCTTTAGAGGTGGGTCTCGGGCGAGCCAGAGATGGATCATGCCGTCTCTAGGGCTCGGGCGAGTCAGAGATGCTATTGGGGTCGTCCTGTGTTCGAGACCCTAGGGGCTGAGGCCTTGGGTGAGTCGAAGGTGCTCCGAGACCCCTCTGTGTGAGGCCTCAGCTGAAGCGGTGATACGGGCAGGTCTGCGTACGCGGCTAAGAAAACCACGCCAAAGGCTCCGCCCACGAAGGTGGAACGAGCCAAAACAGCGAACGGAATGTCTCGACCTCGTTCTGACTCGCACGAGACTCGCTCGACGGGATGCCTCGACCATCGAGAAATCTTCGACTCGCACGACCCTGGGTCAAGCCAGTCAACCCACCTCACTCACCAACTCTGAGATAAAAGTCAAAGCATTTAATGCAACCGCCAACCACTTCCTACCCCCATGGCTACAGCGATAACCAGCATGGAAGCATACCAATGTCAAATCTCACTTTTTACTACCCATCCTAGGATGGGCGGTGAAAACCTGTCTCTGTACACGCCATGCCAAGCACTATTCTGCCATTGATCCCCCTCGAGGGAGAATACGACGAGTAATGTACCCTAAAATTCCTAGGACTCGGCCTTATCCATTCCCCGTCGACCCACCTCGACCCGTCCTACACCAACCGCTGGTCAACAAAGAAGCAAGGCCTGCATACCACAGGATCCAGGGCTTTTCACCGTCTCATCCTCTACATCACCATGGTGTCCGGGGATGGCCGGCCATTCTCGGAGCACGTCACTACAGCGGCCTCCACAGCGCTCGACAAAACTTCACTTCTAAGGTATCCCACGGTGTCTCTGCCTTCCCTTAACCCTATAAAAGGGCAGGCAGGGGACTCTACGAAAGGGGGAGGGACAAGCAAAAACCAGTCACCATCCCACCGTAGAAGATCAACATCTCAAGCAATCTCCTTTGTGTAACACCCCTGGGTGTTAAGCATGCATTATCATTCAAAGCATAAGCATTCAACATCATTGCATGATTAGCATTTTTTTTGAATTGTAGCTCTTTCAAATTTAATGTGAAAAACAAATAAATGGGAACCCTAATTTTGATATAAGTGTTAAAAAGATGGTGAACTTTTGATAAGTAGCAATTTTAAATAATCTAGAATAAATCAACTTGATTATTGGAGCAAATTTTGAATTCAAGTTTTCCTCAAATTCTGTTTTAAAAATATTCTAAATAAATGAGTTTTTGATTTTAAATTAGCTTTAAATCCCAAATTCAAAATCTATTGAGAATTTTGAAAAGTGCTCTACATGAAAGTTGTAGAGAATAAAATTTGGAGCAACTTTTATTTTGGGCCAAAATTCTGAAAACCTCTTTTTCATCTCCTAATGCAATTTTGAAACAAAGAAATAATCTGGAAAATATTTTGAAAAAAAAAGAAAAATCAGATTTTCGCCTTAGTGGGCTTCGGCTTCCCTTTCGGCCCAGCTTCGCTGGCGGCCCGGCCCGCGCCCGCGTCGTCTCCCTCCCGCCCCCGCGCGCGCGCGCCCGCGCGTGGCGTCGTGGCGCCGCGGCAGCGCTCGGTCGCCGCGTGTCCGTACGCCGTCGAAGCCGCACGACACGCGCCCCTGTGGCCCCCGCAGCGTCCGCGCCCGCTTACCCCCCCTCCGTGCGCTCGTCCTCCTCGGTTGCTCCCTCCATTCTCCCCCTCGCCCGCCCGCAGCAGCAGCAGCAGAGCTCCGCCTTGCCATCGCCGGCTCCCGAGCTCCGCAACCGCCTTAGCCGCCGCTCCGGCTCACCGCCTCCGCCTCTGTCTTCGCCCTCGCTGCGCCTTGTCGTTGCGCATCCGGTGCTCGCCACAGCCCGCCAGGATTCGGCCTCCATCCGCGGTAATGGCTCGCCGGAGTTCCGGCCGAGCTCACCGGAGCGACCCGCTCCGTGGGCCGCACACCTCCACGCCACTTCTCGCCCACTTCTCGAGCGCACGAGCACCGCACTTGCACCACGAGTCTCACTGACCTCACCGCGCGGCTCCTCTCGGTCGGAGTTGGCCGGCCGACGGCATCCCGCGCCACCGAGCCGCCATGCACGCCGGCGAGCTCGATGCCGAGCTCGTCTGGCCACCCACTAGGTACCACTGGGTTCGCATCGATGAGAGGAGCACGATGGTGCCCTCCCCGTCGTCGGAGGACTCGCCGGCGGCGAGATCCCGGCGGTCCACACCGCCTCTGGTCGACTACGGCTGACGGGTGGGCCCGTCTGACCCATGGGTCCCGCCTGTCTGTCTCAGCGTTTCGGTTCCGGGTGTCACAGCGGGGTGCACGTAGCGTTTAAAGCCGGTTTTGATTTTCGGTTTTAAAGAAATTGATTTCCAGAAAATCTGAAAAAGGCTTCCAAAAATTGTATCTCAAGATTTTTAGCTCCAAAAATCATGAAACAAATTTTGAAATGTTCCTCTTGAATAGATCTACAGTTTAAAAATATCTCATGTTATTTTTGTAACACTTTGCTGTGCAATTTTTTTTAATTGCTATAAATGCTGATATCTTAGAAAAAGTGTAGTAAATAAAATAATAAAGGGAAAAATGTGATTCTTGTGGCATTAATCTTTATTTGTGATGTACTTTATAGGAAAAATATTAGTGAAGCATGTCCTGTGAGAAATTTTTGAAGTGTAGTTCAAATGCTTTTAATTGATAATCCTTGTTATTTTAGTAGAGAGCTAAGTTTGTGTAGAACATACATGTGATAATTTTTGTAGTATGGTAGTTTACTGTTGGTAACATAGGAAAAATGTGAAATCTGTTGTTTGATACTTTTTCTAGTACAAAATAGTTTCATGCTCATATTTAGGCTATAACTTGTTTATTTTGTACAGGCAGTTTTACATATGCAATTCTCATGAAAATTTAGTAGTAGGTTAGCTAGGGTAAGAGTAATCTACTGTAATTTTGTTGATTTTTTTTATCTACACCAGAGATAGGTGTTGCTGTGTAACCCTAGCTAAATAGGGAATAAAAGATTATTCTTTGTGAGAAATTGAGAGAAATAAAATATGTTTGGTGTATCTTTGAAGCATCATTATGCCTTGCTGATGTTGTGGTTGAGTTAGGTTTGTAAGGTTTGGTCATTTAAGTTCACTTGCTTGTGTAAGGTGCATGATAATTAGTGGAACCGCAATGTGCATACTTTAGGGTACATGTTCTTGGATGACGTGGACTACCTGGTAGAAGATGAAGTTTTATCTTAACTGCTCATTCCATGTGCTCATCTGCATCTCATGTCATCAAAGCACTCCACCATAGTCCTATGCATCATTCGCATATTTACTTATGCAACTGCATCATACAGGATCGCAGGAGGAGTCGCAGGCAGCAGTACCGGAGGAGCAGGCTTGGACGGATCAGCAGGAACCCCAGGCACAGGAGGTGCCCGAGGAGGAAGAGTCAGGCGAGGAACTGCCAGAGTGCGTCGATCACCACCCTAGTTCGTTCGAAAGAGGCAAGCCCCGGAGCATTTTAAGTCTCCTAATTTATAAAAAATATTCTTTATTATATGAGTTGTAGTTATATATTGTTGCATTAAGTTATAGGAGTTGAGTGAAACCGTTGTTGCATTATTACCTTGGCCACCGGATTATCTTTTACCCTGTTAGGTCAGGATCGAGTAAATTTCTTAGCCATGCTTAGACCGGTAGAAGTCGGGTGATTTCCTGTCACCTGCGAGTTATAGGTGGATACCGGGTTATGGTTAGCTGCAATTGTGATCATGAATAATAACCAAGTATTGATGGATAAACGGAGACCGGGCGGAGTCTTATAGGGTTTTGGACTATAGTGATTCCGTCTGTGTCGGTTAAGGACCGATCGTTGCTCGTCCCTCTTGTCATGTTGAACGCATGCCTCACATTTAGCTGGCCGAATAAAGTACCTTTCGACCGCGAAGCTAGCGACACTTTTTGAGCCGGGATAAACTCGAATTGGCAGACTGGTGTTGAAGGGGGTGTACGGGGACGCGAAGAGTGAGCCCAAGGTGCGTCCTGGCAGTCGGGCGGTCCCTGGGTAGTGCGATCCATGATTGTTATCCCGCGGCTTCTCGGAAAGTGTCATTGGTGATCTACGTGACCCTGACGAGGGAAACATGGTTTGTGTGAGGAATAAATCTCCAGCTAGATAGGAATTCGATTCGAATCGCCGTCGCTCCCGGTTAGTGAGCACTTGACTCGAGCTATGGCATCGTAGTATTAATAATGGAACACAGATGGTTATGTGGATAATGTTGGAAAGGCTAAACCTGAGATGGTAATCTTTGATGTTGATGGTTAATCAAGTGTTTGTTCTAGTCATAGGTGCTTATTTAGCATGAATATGTTATCCTAAAAATGATGCTAAAAGTACTTATCCTTAGTCATTCATAAAAACTTGTGCTTTTCGCAAAGGAGTCAAGCCAATCCACTATATAAAGCCTTGCATGCTCCTTGGTGTCATGTTATTTCTGGTTTATGACGGGTAAGTCTAGCTGAGTACATTCTCGTACTCAGGGCGTTGTTCCCATTGTTGTTGCAGATGGTCAGATGTACTACGGGTACTGCTCCAACTGTCTGTATCCGGCGATGGGTGCCAACTAGGACCTTGGGCAAGGGTCTTTCTGTTTGTCTCATCTACTGCTTTTGTGGACCATGACTATCGACTGGCACTGTAACTAAACTAAGTGTGTGTGCGTAAAACTATTTGCTTCCGCTACTTTATGTTGAAATATGTTGTAATAACTTTTATTTCCGAACTCCGATGTATCCTACCTTTATGATCAGATTTATGTATCGTGTGAACTGTGGCTGCTAAATCAGTACGATCTTGGTTGTATGTTAGTGGTTTGAAATCCTTCGTGATTTCACGGAATCTCGAGTTATACGGGCTTAAGTTTGTTAAATTAACCGCCTCGGTGGAAGATTTTCTTACTTAATCTCGTATAATTACGTTGATCCGTTACACTTTGTACTCTCATTTTTTCTCTCTGAGACCTAGGATTGGCTCCCTCTCTCACAGCTTGTAACCCCTACACAGGCACTTAGTTGCAAGGAAATACAATACTTCCTCCCGCTGGATGTAGGGCCTTCTTTTGCCCAAACCAAGATAAACCCCTGTATACTCTCCTTGCATCACCATCCAGATTAGGGACACGCAGCACTGATTCACTCGTTGGCTTAGGACCCTCGCGGGACCAGACGCTGACAGTTGGCGCGCTAGGTAGGGGACACTGCGTGCCAACATCGTTTTTCCGCCATTCTTCTGGATGGCTAACCCCGAACATCCACTCCCGTTGGCCACGGTGATCTGGTTTGGGAGCTTGGAGTTCATGTCTCTTGGCCACAGCTATGACATGGTCCTCCTCCCGCCCAGGCACCCGACTGACGGTGACCACAAGCTCTCCTAGCCTGGGGGAGCGCTGCACCGGTACCATCGCTCTCGCCAGGCAAGCACCGCTAGGCGACGGCATGCCCAGCGTAGCCACCGTCATCATCTCGCGGAGGGTGATGGTATCTCCCAATCTGGCGCCTCTTAGCCAGACGCGGACACGGATTTCCTCACTGAGGATCTATGTAGGATGAGCTTGGCTGAGGGTAAGATGCCGACGGGGTGTCCCGTCGCTTCACCACCCAGTGCGGCACCGCCACCAGCCAGTTCGATTGCTCCGGTACCAGGAACCATGCCCTCATCGGCATTCCCGTATGGACTGGACTCGGTTGTCGAGGCATATGCTTCTTCTGTAAGCACTAGCATGAGTGCTTACGAGGAACTCCCCAGACACTATCTACGTTCCACCCTCGACCTCGTCGCGTCCACGCCAGCTTCCGAGTACTTGGACTCCATGGAGACCCTGGATACGGAGCTCCGTGCGACTGCCTTTCGTCGTCACGACCTCAGAGACGCATGACCTCACATGTACCCGTTATACTACTATTTCAGCACTCCAGACTCTGACTCTGCCGATGACACCTACGACCCGACTCGTGAGTGCTTCAATATCGATGGGGCTATCGCGTCGGATTCAGAGGATGAGGCAGCCATTGGAGGAAGGAATGCCACGCCACCTCAAGTCAAGCCCCCTGCTGTACGGGATGAGGCTCAATTCCTTGCAGACCAAGGAATGCAACTCGAGCAAATCCGCGAATTGCAGGACAGGCTCGACGAGGAACGAGAAAATCTACGTCTACTTCAACAAACCCTCGAGCATGAGCGCGCGACACGCGCACACGGTGGAGGAGCTCGAGAGAGAGCTCGTGACGTCAATCGTCGCATCGTCGAGGATCGGGCAGGCGAGCCCTCGGTTTTCGGCCGAGCCAGCTAGAATGTTGTCGCAGCCTCCAGGCTCCTTCGTAACATGCCCGAGCCATTGAACCCCGAGGCCCGTCGGGCCCGTGATGAAATTCGAGGACTCCTCGAGACCACTGCCATACAGCAGGCCGAGAGTTCCGCCTTGAGGCGATGCGGGCTTGCCTCGGAGTAGCCTGCGGAGCCCTCCCGACAGGAGAGAGAGGCCTCGGTTCATCTCGGGCACGCCCCCCAGTGAAACAAGGCGGCCTCTGTCCATGAACGCATCGTCGACAACCGTGAACCTTGAGATGCCTGTGACAACATCAACGAGCACCGGAGGCGTAAGAGTGGTGACGGTGCAGGTCGAGGCTACCACGAGCACAGGGGCAGGCGCTACGATAGCTCGAAGGATCAAAGCCCTTCACCCGAGCCACCAGACCCTTGGGTCTTCTGCAAGGCCATTCGCGAAACACTACTTCCGACTCGATTCTGCCCCCCCACGACCCTTACCAAGTATAACGGTAAAACCAAACCCAAACTTTGGCTCATCAACTTCCGCTTGGCTTGCCAGCTGGGTGGGGCTACCGATGATCGAGTCATCATTCGACAACTTCCCCTGTTCCTATCGGACACCGCCCGAGCCTGGCTCAAGGACCTCCCACCTCGATAGATCCACGACTAGAGTGACCTGGTGAGAGTGTTCGAGGGAAACTTCAAAGGGACCTACATGCACCCTGGTAACTCATGGGACCTCTGAAGCTGCAAACAAAAGCCGGGCGAGTCCCTCCGGGACTACATCCGGCGTTTCTCCAAACAGCGCACCGAGCTTCCCAACATCACCGACTCTGACGTCATCATGGCCTTCCTCTCTGGTACCACCTGCAAAGAGTTGGTCTAAGAGCTGGGCCGTAGCACTCCAATCACTACCAACGGTTTGATGGACATTATCACCAACTTCGTCGCCGGCGAGGAGGTGGTTGGTGCCATCTTTGGCAGCGACCAGGACAAAGGGAAGCGCAAGGAAGATGAACCCGCAAGCTCCAGCCGAGGCTCGAAGAGGAACAACAACAAGAAGAAGAAAAATCAACAGGGCAAACAAGAGGCCCCGGCCGACGACCTTGTCGCCGCTGCTGACCGTAAGAAACCTCGAGGACCCCCGACGGGGGCATTTTTGACAAAATGCTCAAAGAACCATGTTCCTACCACAAAGAGCCCATGAACCACAACCTCGAGGACTGCCACATGCTCTGGAGGTACTTTGAAAGCCTAGGCATCAAGAAAGACGATAGGAAGGAGGATCCCAAGGGAGACGATAAGGACGAGGGGTTTCCCGAGATTCATGACTACTTCATGATATACTGAGGACCCTCGAAGCGCCTCTCAACATGGCAGCACAAATGGGAACGTCGAGAGGTCTTCTCCATGCAACTCGCGACCCCCCTCTTCCTTGACTGGTCCGAGGTGACCATCACTTTCGACCGTGATGACCTCCCAGACTACGTCCCCAATCCTAGGGTCTACCCACTCGTCGTCGATCCCATCACCGCCAACACACGCCTCACCAAGGTGCTCATGGATGGAGGCAGTAGTCTTAACATCATTTATGCCCAGACCCTCGACCTTCTGGGAATCACGAGGACGCACCTCCGACCCAGTGTCGGGGGCTTCCATGGAGTCATGCCGGGGAAACGAGCAGAGCCCGTCGGGCAGGTCGACCTGCCTGTCTGTTTCGGTACTCCTGCCAACTTTAGGAAGGAAACTCTCACTTTCGAGGTGGTTGGATTCCATGGGACATACCACGCCATTCTTGGGCGCCCCTGCTACGCCTGGTTCATGGCGGTCCCTAACTACACCTACCTCAAGCTCAAAATGTCGGGCCCTAACGGTGTCATCACTATCGGGACCTCCTATGAGCACGCCTACGAGTGCGACATGGAATGCGTCGAGCATGGGGAAGCCATCCTGGAGTCCGCAACCTTGGCGGCAAACCTCGACGGTTTGGCCAAAGAGGTCCCCGACCCCAAGTGCCATACCGGCAACTTCGAGCCCGCAGAAGACGTCAAGCTCGTACCCCTCGATCCCACCAACCCGAACGGAAAGGCGTTGAGTGTCAGCGCCACCCTCGATCCCAAATAGGAAGAAGTGCTTGTTGACTTTCTTCGCGCAAACATCGACATCTTTGCGTGGAGTCCCTCGGATATGCTGGGCATACCCAGGGAAGTCACCGAGCATGCCTTGGAGATCCAAGCCAGCTCCAAACCGATGAAACAACGCTTGCGCCGCTTTGACAAGGAGAAGCGCAAGGTCATCGGCGAGGAGGTCCACAAGCTGTTGGAGGCCGGATTCATCAAGGAGGTTCATCATCCCGAGTGGTTGGCTAATCCTGTGTTAGTTAAGAAAAAGAATGGGAAGTGGAGGATGTGTGTAGACTATACTAGTTTGAATAAAGCATGTCTGAAAGTTTCTTTTCCTTAACCATGCATTGATCAAATCATTGATTCTACTGCGGGATGTGAAACTCTGTCATTCCTAGATGCGTATTCTAGCTACCACCAGATCAAAATGGAGTCCGACCAGCTCGTGACTTCATTCATCACCCTGTTCGGCATGTATTGCTACGTTACTATGCCCTTCGGTCTCCAGAACGCGTGGGCTATGTACCAGCGATGCATGCAACACGTTTTTGGGGAACACATTGGACCAACCGTCGAGGCTTATGTTGACGACATCATTGTCAAAACCAAGAGGGTCAGTAATTTGGTAAACGACCTCGACGTTGCGTTCAAATGCCTTAAGGCAAAAAGCATTAAGCTCAACCCCGAGAAGTGCATCTTCGGTGTCCCTCGAGGCATGCTCTTAGGGTTCATCGTTTTCGAACGTGGCATCGAAGCTAACCTAGAAAAAATCACAGCGATAACCAAAATGGGCCCTATCTGTGATCTAAAGGGCGTACAGAGGGTCACGGGCTACCTCGCGGCCCTTAGTCGCTTCATTTCGCGCCTCGGCGAAAAGGCGCTCCCACTGTATTGTCTCCTAAAGAAATCAGAACACTTTTCATGGACCCTCAAGGTAGAAGAAGCCCTTACGAAGCTTAAAGCTACGTTGTCCAACTCTCCGATCCTCGTCCCTCCGGCCACAGGGGAACTCCTCCTGCTTTACGTCGCCGCAACGACACAAGTGGTCAACGTGGTCTTAGTTGTCAAGAGGGCAGAGGAAGGACATACCTTGCTCGTTCAGAGGCCAGTCTACTTCATCAGCGAGGTGCTCTCGGAAACCAAGGTTCGCTACCCGCAAATCTAGAAGCTGCTGTACGCCATCGTCTTGACGCAGCGCAAACTTCATCACTACTTCGAGGGCCACCCAGTGACCGTGGTGTCTTCTTTCCCCCTGGGAGAGATAGCCTAGAACCGGGAAGCCTCGGGTAGAATAGCAAAGTAGACGGTCGAGCTCATGGGTGAGACCCTCTCCTATGCACCACGAAAAGCCATCAAATCCCAGGTGCTAGTAGATTTTCTAGCGGAGTGGACCGACAC
Organism: Saccharum hybrid cultivar R570; assembly: GCA_038087645.1. Taxonomy (NCBI): domain Eukaryota; kingdom Viridiplantae; phylum Streptophyta; class Magnoliopsida; order Poales; family Poaceae; genus Saccharum; species Saccharum hybrid cultivar. The sequence goes on along the minus strand of JAQSUU010000190.1, from coordinate 2,008,850 downwards.
TCAACTTCCTCCGGTTCAGCTCTAGGCCGAGCTTTGGACCATGTACTTTGATGGGTCACTGATGAAAACAGGAGCAGGCGCGGGCTTGCTCTTCATCTCGCCCCTCGGAGTCCACATGCGCTATGTAATCCGACTTCATTTTGCTACCTCCAACAATGTCGCCGAGTACGAGGCGCTCATCATGGGCCTACGCATCGCTATCGAACTAGGGGTCTGACACCTCGACGTTCGTGGTGACTCCCAGCTCGTGATCGACCAGGTCATGAAGAGCTCAAGCTGCCGTGACCCCAAGATGGAAGCCTACTGCGAGGAGGTACGTCACCTTGAGGATAAGTTTCACGGCCTCGAGCTTAACCACGTTGCGCGTAGATATAATGAAGCTGCCGATGAACTCGCGAAAATCGCTTCTAGTCGAGCCATAGTTCCACCTGACGTTTTCGTGAGGGATCTCCATCAACCATCCGTCAACACCAGGACAAATAGGGAGGGGGGCGACGGTCCATCACTTGATCCCCCACCTGAGGCGGAAGATCCCTCGACCAGGATTGAAGTCATGCAAGCGGAAGGCTCGACCCCGCCAGCCAGCCTCAAGGCCGACTGGCACGTTTCGTACCTCGACCATCTCACTCGAGGAGACCTCCCCTTGGATAAGACCGAGGCTCGACGGATCGCTCGCCGGGCCAAGACCTTTGTGATATTTGGCAACAACAAAGAGCTTTATCGACAGAGCCCTACGAGCATCCTACAACGCTGTATCACAAATGAGGAAGGCAAGAACCTGCTCAAAGATCTACACTCGGGGGCTTGCGGTCATCACGCGGCACCTCGAACCCTCGCTGGAAACGCATTCCGACAAGGTTTCTACTGGCCAACCGTGGTCTCTAACGCTATTAAGCTAGTACTCTCCTACAAAGGATGCCAGTACTATGCAAGGCAAACCCACCTCCTAGCTCACGCCCTGCAAACGATTCCCAACACATGGCCGTTCGCTGTTTGGGGGCTCGACTTGGTCGGACCTTTGAAAAGGACAACTGGTGGCTTCACCCACCTCCTCGTCGCCATTGATAAGTTTTCCAAGTGGATCGAGGCCCATCCTATCACCAACATCAGGTCTAAGCAAGCCGTGCTATTCTTCACCGACATCGTCCACCACTTTGGGGTCCCTAACTGCATCATCACGGACAACAACACCCAATTTACCAGCAAAAAGTTTCTGGATTTCTGCGACAACCATCACATCCGTGTGCTCTGGTCGGTCGTAGCTCATCCAAAAACAAATGGCCAAGTAGAACGTGCCAACGGCATGGTTCTACAAGGCCTAAAGCCGAGAATTTTTGACAAACTAAACAAACACGGCAAAAAAATGGACCGCCGAGCTCTCCTCGGTCCTATGGATCCTAAGAATGACGCCGAGTCAAGCCATGGGGTTCACTCCATTCTTCTTAGTCTATGGATCCGAGGCTATGCTCCCAACTGATGTAGAATAGGGATCTCCAAGGCTAAAAGCCTACAACGAGCAAAACAATGCCGCCACAAGAGAAAACACCCTTGACCAGCTCGAGGAAGCTCGCGATGTGGCTCTGTTACACTCTGCAAGGTATCAGCAAAGTCTCCAATGCTACCACGACAAACACGTCCGCAGACGGGACCTCAATGTCGGTGACCTGTGCTCCGGCGAAGCCAGAACAACAAGGGATGACACAAGCTTACTCCACCATGAGAAGGGTCGTACATCATCGAGAAAGTATTGAAGCTCGGCACCTACAAACTATCGAACGAGAAAGGTGAAATCTTCACCAACGCATGGAACATCGAACAACTACGTCACTTTTTTCCCTAAAGCCTCGAGGCTCTGTAAATTGTTTCACAATCCCATGATAGAATAAAGAATACATCGGTGTTCAAAACATTCTTTCATAAAAACTAGGAAGGATCGACCCTATTTTCTCAGAGTCAAACCTCCCATGGGGGCTGCAAGGGGGAACCCCCTGTGTCACCAAAAAACTCACATTTGTTCAAAAAAAACAAGAGAACTTTTACATAAGTCGACGAGGCCGCAAGCGCACCCTAAGGTTCGAGGGCTGTCGAGCCGTGAGATCGCCTACGCCTCCGAGCTATGGAACCTCCACTCACTCCCCCACGCCAAGGGGTACAACCGTGCGCTAAGTAGACCTAATAAAAGTTTACAATTTTGAAAAAGCCCACGTCTAACGTTCCCACACGCTTCGAATCAAGTTCTTACATGACGAATGAAGAGTGACTTGCGGTGAGAACGCTCCTTGAGTTCCTGACCACAGTTAAACCTAAGATCAGAACTAAGGAGAAAGGGGGGATAAAACACAAGAAAAGACAAATGGACCCGGCTCACCTCAAAGGCCTTTGACATACCCCGCACCAAGGTATCCATGACCATTCACAAAGACTGCACGGAGTGCTTACGGAGTCCCTCGATGAACTCCTAGTGCTGCACTTCGTCCTTATCGTCAAGGGCGAAGAAGGGCTCGGTGCTAGGGTTAGACGCATCCCTGAACTCGAGGGTCGATCAACCCTAGCGCGGGAGCTCCTCCTCCGCCCGTGCAAGCGCCAGCCCTGTGAAATCGGGCCACCTGGTAGACGCCTCGGCCAAGTCGTCCCTCGACGTTGCGAAAGTATCGGGTCGATCCGGGGCATCGACCATCTCGATGTCCACCTTCTGCTTCCCCTTGTCGGAAGGAGGGTCGTCGACGGTAAGATCGATTACAGCCAAAATCGACCCTTGGGGCGGGGCTGGCGTCTCGACTGTTGGTGCCACTGCCTGCACATTGAACGATGGCACACTACAAAAAATCTAGGATTGTATGACGAGAGCAAACTGTCATGTAAAGTACAAAAATTGTCATAAAAAATACATTATGACGAAAACCAGTCGTCATGCGTGTCGTCACAAAAAGAGCGTCACAAAAAGTATGGCGTGACGAAATGTTAAAAGTCGTCATATAATGTCATGACCTTTTGTGATAGTTATGTTGTGCTGTCACATATGGTACTATTTTATGAAGACTATAACCGTCACATAATAGTGGTCAACGCGTCACATAAAACACTATCCTTCACAAAATAAGATGTGGGGACTTTTTTCAGCAATTCTTTTGTGACGATCCTGAGCGTCATACATTATTTTGTGACAATTTACTTTTATCTTGTTTTGTATGACCACTGAGACAATGGGTGAATTTTTTGTGATGATATGTGTCATCATATAATATAATGTGACATTTTTGTGGTGTCGTATTTGTAGCTCGAATATTGTGCTTAGTCACATTTTTGTGACGACCAGTGGCGTCATATTGGTTTATGTGACAATTAAGCTATGTCTTATTTTGTATGGGCCGTAAGTCATTTTGTGACGACCACTTCCATTCGATGACAAATGCCACAAATCACAGATCTGTCGTAAGAGGTCATACAAACACAGAATCATCAGTAGGCATCATCCACCACATCAGAAACCATCATCAGAATCACAAACAGCAGGTATATTGATTAGGCCTCACACACACATCAATTGGGGAACATGAGCAAAGGGTGATGGGGAGGAGGATGAGGGCGCCACTGCACAGCAAATCCAAGGGGACTGGGAGGGGGAAGAGGGCGACACTGCCGTGGATGAGCACCTAGGGAGAGGGGCACAACCCACCGCGCTGCCACTTGGGGAGAGGGGAAGCTGTCTCTGCCTAGAGCTTGCCCGATGCCCACCGTGCTCCTCCCAAGGCCGCCAGCCGCTAGCCGCACCTTCCAGAGGCCGCCATGCTGTGGATTGGGGAGAGGGGGACCAGCCTTCGCCCAGATCCCCGCCGTGCTCGCCGAGATGCTGCCCTCCCCTCGCCGCCCTCTACTCAGCCAGCACTGCCGTTGCCAGCATCGTGCTCGCCGCCCTCCACTTCAGTTCGGGTCAGGGAGATGGGGAAAATAAGAGTGGTCAACACATAGGGTTAGGGTCCACCTGTAGGTGGTATATTAATGTTGAGAACGGTCATTTTTTGAAGTAACTTAATGTGACATCGCGAAACCGTCACATAGAGATAGGTCATATCGTCATACAAACAAAGTCGTCAGCTGCCTTCCCGTGTGTGACAATTTGTGACAAAATTTGTTACCTTTATGTGACAAAGTAAGGGTTGTTGTCACAAATAGTTCTGGGTCTCATAACTTTGTGATGACACAATAATTTCTATCATATAAAGTTACATTATATGACAAAAACAGTCCCCGTCATGAGGTATTTTGTCATAAAAAGAAAGATTTTTTGTAGTGGCACGACCGCCCCCCGTTCCGCCTCGACCGCCTGCTCTGTTGGCTGGTCCTGCTACGGCTGCGGCCGCGGCTGCGTTTCCTCCCGCGCCGGTTGCGACTCCGGCTGCGCCGCCTCTTTCCCAGCATCCGGTGGGGCCTCCACCACATCTCTTGACTCTTCAACATCCGCCCGCCCCGCGTCACGGATGGATGTTTCGGCCTCAATGACCTCGATGGTCACCTAGGTCATCGTGGTCGACCCAGGTTCCGGCCCACCAACATCGGGCACGTCGAGCCTAGCACCGCCCGGGGCTGCCTCGACCGGCTCTGGCTCCCGCGTGGCGTCACCAAGTCCGGCGACCTCCTGGGCGCTTGCTCCCGCCTTGGCGGTGGCCTCCTTCGTCTTAAGCCGCTCCGTGGCAGCCTGGTACTTCGTAACCTAGGTGGCATCATCGGCAGGCGTCCGCATCATCAGGGCGGCACCAGACTTGAGCGCCTTGATAGGAGTCGGAGCCACGAGCTCCACCTTGCGCTTGTGGCTGAGCAGTGAACAAACGCGTCAGAATAAAGAGCGAGATGACCTTATCAAAAAGACAAGGTGAGGTACTTACCCGGACAGGGGAATCAGGGGCCTAGACTCTAGCTTCCCCAAGCTACCCGACGGCTTCTGCGAGGGCCCCTCCGTTGAGCCTCCGGTTGGCCCAGTGCTCCTCGGAGCTCGGGCTGACGGGGCGCCTGAGGTCCTCCACGCCGATGAGGCTATCTAGCCTCGAGTCCTCACACCCATCGACGGTGCCCTGGCCTCAGACACCGACGTTGCCGCTCTGCCCGTCGGCAAAGTCTAAGGCGATCGGACTCGCGGTCGCGGCGCCACCGATCTCCCCTGAGGGACCCTAGGAGAGGTAGATCCCCTCTCTGAAGGCCCCTCTCGGGCCCTTCCTTCCGCTGGCTCTCCCTCCCCCTCGATGGGCGTCGAGACTTCCCTCGATGCCTAGGAGGTTGACCCCCCACCAATGGGCTCCAGCAAGGGCCGTACGTCGGGGAGGTGCGCCAGAAAAGTCACGGTATCGTATCGCGACCTGGCGTCATCGTCGTCGTTGTTCTCATCCTCCCCTGAGACCGTCTCAGAGGGGGATTCCTTGATCGGGAGACCCTCGAGACTCTGCTGGCGGTGGCGCTTATTCAATGCCTCGCGCTCGAGGGCCTTCCTGACCTGACGCTTCTTCGCAGCGTCCTTCTCTCCCTTCTTCTGGGCCACCGAGAGGCGTCTCGCCTCTCGAGCAGCCCGATCCTCCGGAACTAGCGGCCATGACTCCTTGACCGCCGATAGATCCTGCACGGAGGCCTCGACAAACTTAGTCGAAAGAACTGGGAAGCAAAAGGACCCGAGGCTATCGGAACGACGCTTACCAGAGGCTCAAAGCCCTGAGTGGGTCACATCGGGACCCCGTCGATGTCCTCCTGCTTGAAGCTCCCCACCATCCACCACGCGCGCTGGGCAACTTTGTGCGACATCCGACTCCCCTCCAATGAGGCCTCCGACGTCATCTCGTCGATCCAGAGTCGGCGCTGCATCAGCGACAGCACCCTTCGATGGTGGAACGCGGCGGCCACCATCCCCGCCATCAACCCACGCTGTCGAAGCCTCCTTAACGCGTCGAGGAGCGGCTGTAGCTTTGGCTTTTCCTCCTCGATGACGTTGTATGTCTAGTTGTCCTCGCGTGACATCAGGACCCCGTCGAAAAACTTTGGCAGCCGGTCGTCGTCGTTGCGCAGGTAGAACCACCTATCGTGCCACCCGCTGTTCGATGAAATGAGCTGCGCCGGGATGTACTGTTCGCCTCGACCCACTCGGACTTGAAGGGTGCAGCTCCCAGCATGCACCGCTCGCCTTGAAGAGATGGAGCCACATGTTCCAGTGCGGCTCCATCCCCAAATACCCCTCGCAGACTGCCGCAAAGATGGCAGCCTGCGAGATGGAGTTAGGGGCGAGGTGATGAAGCTCCACCTTGTAGTAGTGGAGGAGCGCCCGCATAAAGCGGTTCGGTGGCATCCCGAGCCCCCTCCCATGGAAAGCGATGAAGCTCACCACGTATCGCTCCGGGGGCGCCGGTTCTCGGTGGTCGGACGGCGGCACCCTCCACTCCGACTGGCTCCGGCTCGCCCTTGGTCGTAGAAGACCATCGCGGACCAACTCCTCCAGCTCCCTCTCCATCACTGAGGAACGAGCCCACGCATCCGTAGGAAGGATCTGGCTCTTTCCCGCCGTGGTTGTCGAAAATGGCGTGTGGCGGCGGCAGGGGAAGAGGTGACAGCGGCAGTGAAGAGCGACTGAAGGGTGCACAAGGAGAAAGAGGGCAAAACGCAAATGGCCTGTGGGGGGCACACGGAACCCCGAACCTCGTACTTATACCCCGATGGAAGACCAACGGGCGGAACCAGCAAAAAGGTAGGAACAGTTCCCGCATTCCATGCCCTTACCTAAAACCGCTCCCTTGAAACCCGCGGGTAAGAGCACGTGTCCGCCAACCACTCCATAACCGTCGCGCCACGCCGCCCACTACCGCGCCGTTCTCGCTTCTCCTCCTAAAAAGACGTGCCCCAACGGGCCGGAAGGGGATCCGCAGACGGACATTTCCAGGTGAATGGATAATGGGCTCCGAGCCCACTATAAACCTCGAGGGATCGAAAGCTGGCCCTCGACTGGGGTTTGACAGCTACCCTCGAGTAACGAAGTCAGGGACAACTGGGGACGCGCCCATACAAGGCTAGGGCTTGAGCCACTCTCTCGAGGCGCCCCAGACGTATTCGAGGCCAAAAGAAAGGTCGACGGTGGAATCCCCTCGGAGGGAGGCACCGAGCCCTCGGACAATATCGCATGGAACCGAGATCCACACGACTACTCTTTGGCATTTTTGGAGAGTGCCTCCGTGGCTGCTAGCCGACTCCTACCGAATGGAGCACGGGCTCCCACTCGAATTCTCCGCTAACATCTCACCAGAGATCGTCGAAACTCACCCGACGAGGGTAGTACGATGTTCCCCACCCTTCCTCCTTTCCTAAAAGGAGTGTGAGGGTCGTACGATGAAGACGAGCAAGACCCTGATCGACCTCGTGTGCACAAGGCTCGGGGGCTCGACCGCAAAAAAGCTAACCTCGAACGAAAGGGGACCGAACGCGCCACGATAGCTCAAAGCGGGAGCACTCCTCAGTATAACGCGCTAAAGACCTCGGAGGTGTCAAAACACTCCACTGAGGCCTCGGGGGCTACACCCGGAGGGTGCGCTCGCACGCACCCACCGGAAAGGCTACGATGCTACGACTCTAGTTCATCACTCACTAAGCCTCTGCAAGAGTGGCCACACTCACCCAAAGGCTCGGGGGCTACTGTCGGGTACCTAAACAAGGGGTACCCACAATCAACGATTAAGAAAGACAAGCCCCTAAGAAAACCACGCCAAAGGCTCCGCCCACGAAGGCGGAACGAGCCGAAACAGCGAACGGAACGCCTCGACCATGTTCCGACTCGCACGAGACTCGCTCGACGGGACGCCTCGACCACCGAGAAATCTCTGACTCGCATGACCCTGGGTCGAGCTGGTCGACCCACCTCACTCACCAACTCTGAGACAAAAGTCAAAGCATTTAATGCTACCGCCAACCACTTCCTACTCCCATGGCTACAGCGAAAACCGGCATGGAAGCAGTACCAGTGTCAAATCTCACTTTTTACTGCCCATCCCGAGATGGGCGGTGAAAACCTGTCACTGTACACGCCATGCCGAGCACTATTCCGCCACTGATCCCCCTCGAGGGAGAATACAACGAGTAACGTACCCTGAAATTCCCGGGACTCGGCCTTATCCATTCCCCGTCGACCCACCTCGACCTGTCCTCGACCAACCGCCGCTCAACAAAGAAGCAAGGCCTGCATGCCACAGGATCTGGGGGCTTTTCACCGTCTCATCCTCTACGTCACCATGGTGTCCGGGGATGGCCGGCCATTCTCGGAGCACATCGCCACAGCGCTCGACAAAACTTCACTTCTAAGGCATCCACGGCGTCTCTGCCTCCCCTCGACCCTATAAAAGGATAGGCAGGGGACTCTACGAAAGGGGGAGGGACAAGCAAAAACCAGTCACCATCCCACCATAGAAGATCAACATCTTAAGCAATCTCCTTTGTACTCTCATTTTTTCTCTCCGAGACCTGGGATTGGCTCCCTCTCTCACAGCTTGTAACCCCTACACAGACACTTAGGTGTAAGGAAATACAATACTTCCCCCCACTGGACGTAGGGCATTCTTTTGCCTGAACCAGGATAAACCCCCGTGTACTCTCCTTGCATCACCATTCAGATTAGGGACACGCAGCACTGATTCACTCGTTGGCTTAGGACCCTCGCAGGACCAGACGTCGACAGGGAGATTTGGCCCGTGGGTCTTCCTTTGTCGATTTTTATCTTAGAGGGGTGCTGGATTTGTGGTGGGTTTTCGTCCTAATCTGGGTACCCCTAATTGTGATACCCGACACTCTTATATTAGGATTATATGTAGGGCCCGTTTGGATCTGCCCGATTCTAAGCAACTGGATTCTAAGAATTCGATTTTTTTTATAATCCTATTCGAACATGTTAGTATACATAGCAAAAAAAAATACTATGTATCTACAAAAAAAACCAAAATATTTTATAATTTGACAGTGGGAGTAGATTCTTGTAATCCTAGAATCTAATGAAATTTCGATAGTATGGGACAGAATCCGAACGACACCTATGTTGTCGTACGTGCTTATATGCTAAACAGGATGAGTTTTTCAAAAAAAAAAAAAAAGGAAGAAACAGGTTTTGTTGGTGTGGCTTATCAAAGCAAATTGATTAAACTCATTGTAAAAAGCAAATAAAAAAGGCATACGATGCAGGCGCACTCCTATGGCTATGAACTACCATAGATTTCTTCAAGAAACTAGGAACTCAGACAAAACTTCCTTGATCACCGTTGATAGAAATAGAAATATCGTTCTACAAAAAAGAATAATTAACTAAAAATATAAGCATCTAAATTTCTTTTCACAAATATTGATAGACATAGAAATGTCGTTCTACAAAAAAGAATAATTAACTAAAAATAGGGCATCTATTTTTTTTTCCAAAAATATGCCTCAGCACGTTTTTCATTGAAAGAAATAAGGCAGTTGTAATCTGCAAACTCCCAACCATGGACTACTACCCACCTATCCGTCTCTAAGGTTTATATTACATAGAGGATTTGCTACTGACCACAGTGAGCTACATCACAGCACACTACAGCTGAGAGATTCATAGCTAACTAATATTGGCATGGCTAGCATCCGGACGTTCGGATGCCCATGTCTGCCCCGCGTACCACATATGCTGCTAAGCCTCCCTTGCATGCAACTGCTGTTGTCTCGCATGCAACTTTGCGCCTGCACATCCCTCCTTCCCATGCCACATGCAACTGCTGAGCCTGCACATCCACCCCATGTTGGTGCGCCCATGCATGCAATCGTGCGCCTTGGCTTGATGTGCATGTAGGTGGGGACCACCCACGCCCGCTTCACTTGCCGCTCATGTGGGGACCGTTACGCCCGTGGGAACAGTCTCCGCATGCGCCTGCTATTGTTGCAACATGAAGCACTTCTGCCACATGGGTCTGAAATAGCTAAAACATTTGCAACATACGTTTGCAATATATGTGTATAACAACTGCAACATATATGCAACATACAGAAAAAACACTTGCATCATACTTCTGAAACATATGAAATATTTTGAATAGATGCTTGCAACATATGTATATAGCCATTGAAACATATGTAACATCCAAATAAAAGACTCGCCCTGTTCGCTTGGACTTATTAGCCATAGTACAGTGTTTTTCTCTAACAATAAATCAATGAACAGTACTTTCAGCCATGTCTTTTCAGTCAAGCGAATAGGGCGTTGCAACATACGTCTAAAATAGATGAAACATTTAAAACATATACTTGCAACATATGTGTATAGCCATTGCAACATATACAACATCCAGATGAAACACATATAACATCCGGATGAACACATATGCAATATCTAGATAAAACATATGAAACATATGGTTGCAACATGTGCTCATCTACTTACTGCAGCCTAATGGAGGCTAGTTGACGCGGCACGGGAGAGCGCAGCGCGTGGTGCGAGGCGAGGACGGCGCGAGACACGGGCGGGGTGCGCGGCACGAGGCGCGAGGCGGGTCCGGTGCGACCATGTGAGGCGCGAGGTACAGGGGCGCACGACGCGAGGGGAGAGGCGTAGGGGCGCGCGGTGCGAGGCAGGTTTGGTGCGACCGTGCGAGACATGAGGTGCAGGGACACGCGGGGCGAGGCGGGTCCGTCCGGACGGACATTCTAATAGGAGCATTAGCGAACTAATAAACTTATATAGTCTAATAACTTCGATGGGCAATCTAGTGAACTGAATTACGCTCTACTCGTAGTAGAGAGACGAAAACAATGATAGGACTGTTGTGATATATATTAGCACTCCAGATTTTTTTTTGAGAGAGAAAGCTCTGCCAGTATTTTATCTTTTTTAATTATTTTTGGAGTAACGGGTGCACTTTGTTATACATGTTGACATCTCTTGAGATACCTTTCGGCAAGCCTGAAGAGGAGATCACGAATGCGTGTGCGATGGAGAATTTCGTGTGCGTATCCTCTCTAGATCTGTTCAATGTCAACGGTGTAAAATGCTAACCACGTCTCCGCAGAGGTTTTGACTTGCTTTGTATCAACCTTTTTCATCATTTCGTTAGTACTTTCGTTATCAAGATGGTTGGAATGGAAGCTCGGAAGTACGGAGCTTCTTCACATGATAGACTAGAGCGGTGCTTTTCTTCATTATTGTGGAATCTTTTTAAAATCTAGAAAGCCAGAGAAAAACCACACAATCACTAGGGAGCGAACAAAAATCGCTATTGCATTTTTCTCGTATAGTCATCCCACTCTACGTTCCAAATTTTAGTTCATCATTTTGACTGTATTCTAAGTCATAGTTATATAAATTTGATTAAGTTATTGGAAAAATATATTAACATCTATAAGTTCAAAGAAAATGTTCTATCAAAATATATTTTATGGAGAGTTTAATAAAATTAGTTTTATGTTCTGACGTTGGTGCAATTTTTTTTATAAACTTATGTCCTGTTTGGATGACTAAAATAAGTTGCTAGCTGCTAAAAACACTCAGTTGATCCAAATAGCCAAGTCTGCATATAGACATTTTGAACTATTCAACCCCTTATAAACAATTTATTAGTTGGTTCCCTCCAACTATTAGGGCTTATAAAAGGGTTAGGTGATCCAAACAAGACTCTAGTCAAAGTTAAAAAAAATTATGATTTAGTACAAAGGCAAAATGAGCTATTAATTTAAAATAGAGAGAAAATAGTCCCTCCATATTATTTTGTAAGGCTTATTAGTATTTTTCATTTATGCTCTAATATAGGGTGTTGCAGCAGTGCCAAGGCATACCATTAAGGCTCCGTTTGGATCCTTGGAATTGAATTCACTCGAATAATCATAATTTATGTATAAATTAATTAAGCTAATATGGTTGTATATGAAATATATTTTGTTTATTATTATTAGTCATATAAGGGAGATACTCATATGCTGCATTTCTACTATAGGAAAGCGAGTTGAAGATATTGCTATAAGTTGGAGAGTAGAAATATAGCACGGTGATCTGTAAAATAAATTTCTATCTCACACCCTATGAATTTGAGATAGACTTATATGTGAACTTGAGAAAGTTGTGGAATGTCTAATTTCAAGCCAAATAGCCTAATCTATTAAGTAGATTTCAATTTCTCCAAAATAACAGGATCCAAACGCCCTAAGAGTTGTATATATACTAATGCATGGATCTTGGGATGGCGAGTCTATGCCATCACCAATCAAGCATGGGCAACTGTCAATGGAACACGGTATCTGGTGGGCAATTAATCAATCATGATGTCATCTTTGTATCTGGATTGAACATTTGAACTCTGCAATAATAAGAATATGGAGAGATTAGCTTCTTATTTAGAGACAGTGGATTTTGTCTAAGTAGTAGGAAGAAAAAGGAACAAAGAAACGTTAGTTGCGTAATTGCGTGTGACGACGTGAGAAAAGAAGGAAGCATTACGAAGGAAATACACTTGGGCCTGGGCCATTGTTCGTATCATGCTTTGTTGGGCTGACATATGCCAAAGCTAACTAATGTGCTTGAGGTCATTTCGGCCTAGTCCAGGATTAGAATCTGTCCAAATAAGTTCTACTGTTGACGAAACCCAAAAACTTCTCTGAAAAGCCTAATTTGATCCACGTGCAATTCCTACATAATTACTGTAAAAAAATCCTGCCTTCCAAAGTAACACCTTTAGCACCCATTTTTATGGGGTGTTTGGATCCATTTGCCATGTCAAGTCCAATAGGGGGGTGTTTGGATCCATGACAAAAGTTTAGTCTTCCATCCTACAATGACTGATTTGTCCTCATTTAATTAAGTCATGGGAGAGAGAGGGCACAAGTGGGTGGATGGGGCTATCTGGTATCCAGTGCGCCCCATAAGACATTTTAGCCCAACTTTGCACCTCTTGAATAGCAAATGATCAAAACTTTAGTCCACCCAATCTGCTCACTTTTAGCCTACCTGTTTGGATCCCCATGGCAAAAAGATAGGTTAAAAGTGTAGGATTAAAGTTTTGCCATGGAATCCGAACACCCCCTTAATCACCACATTGGGTTTGCCATATAAAAAGTATAAAGGCTTAACAAATTTATGTGGAATTGGATTGTTGTTGCTCTAATCATAGTAAAATTTATATATCTAGAGGAGAATTATTTTTTTTCAGTTTTATTTCTTTTCTTAGTCAATCAAACAATCTAAAATTCGATCAAGGAAGGCAATGTTAATATCTATGACACTAATGAATTGTTTGATAATATAAATATTAATAACTCTTTTTGTTAATTTAGACAAATTTAAGAAAGCTGCTTTGGTACAATGTTAGAACTTGTATTATTTGACGTAAAGACAAAATATTGTAGCGAAGATCCGCCTCGGAGATGAATTGCTCACCGTCCACGGGAGCCAGTTGGCAAGTGGCAGAGGCGGGTTCTCGTCGGAACGACGGAACACGAGGCGCGGCTAGCGAGAGCGATGCATGCACCTGACGGTGGGCACTCCCACTTGCCCATTCCGGCGGTCGTGCCGTGTCTACCTGCCGCGTCGCGCTGCCCCGGGACCCGAGTGCGGAGTGCCCCGCCTCCTCATCTCTTTCCTTTCGACGTGCTCCGAGAATCCCAAGCACGCCGCCCGCGGCCGCCGCGTGCCGTGTGCTGTGCGCGCTCCACCCGGCAGGCACCCGCTCGTCGACGCGACCCCTCAGCCCCAGTCCCCACTGCCCACTGGCCAGCAGTCCTCCGTCCATCCACGAGTCAGCGTCCGCGTCGGCGTGTCCCTCTCCCTCACATGCGGATGCGGGGGCGGCGGCCAAGGGCGAACTCTGCTAGGACCTTGTTGAGATGCACCTAAAAATTAGAATTTTTTCTTTCTCTCCGTTACATTAATTTTTAGCCGCTTGCATAAAGTATTAAATATAGATAAAAAAAATAACTAATTACACAGTTTAGTTGGAAATCACGAGATGAATCTTTTGAGCCTAGTTGGTCTACGATTAGACAATATTTGTCAAATAAAACGAAAGTAATACTATTTATCGGGTTTAAAAAATTTGCAAACTAAACCAGGCCTAGGTTGTGTTTAGTTACCAAATTTGAGGTGCAAAAATTCACTATAGCAACACCGTAGTATTTCGTTTGTATTTGATAATAATTATCCCACCATTGACTAATTAGGCTCGAAACGTTCGTATCGCAAAGTAAACTAAAGGTGTGTTTAGATGGGTGTAAAGTGGGTGTAAAGTTCTTGTAGCACTTTTCGTTGTTATTTGGTAAAATTTATCCAATCATGGACTAACTAGGCTCAAAAGATTCGTCTCGACATTTACAGACAAACTGTGCAATTAGTTATTTTTTTATCTATATTTAATGCTCTATGCATGCGTCCAAAGATTTGATGTGACGGGAAATCTTGTAAAATTTTTGGAATTTTCAAGAATCTAAACACTGCCTTAAACTGTACAACGAAGAATCTTTTGCAGTAAAAAGGGCACGCAAAAAGCGAGCGCCCGCACGGCCGCACGCCACGAGCGATCGACAGATCGGCCGATGCGGAGGAGCTAGCAGCCGCCCGCCGCGACCTCAACCTGCACCAGCGCCGCACGCCACGGGCGGGGGACGCCAGATGATGAAGGATGCGAAATGGCCGCACGCGGCGGCGAGCGTCGGTGGGAGGCGAGGGCCCCACGCCTCATCATCCGCCGCGGGGCCGTCGTACACCCTCCTCGCGTCCTCCCCGCCCACCAGCGCCAGCAACGACGGCTGCTCGCCGCACTACCCTCCCGCGCCCGCGTCCGACGACGACGGGCCCTCCTCGTTCGACGCGTCCGTTGCTGCCGCGAAGCTTCCGTTCCAGCAGCAGCCGCACAGGAACAGCCCCCAACTCGGCGTCGCGGACTGGCTGCGGCTGCAGCGGCAGTCCAGCGGGAGCAGCGTCGGGGGCGACGACGGCGAGGTATCCTCCACCGTCTCCACCCTCGCCAACGCCGCAGAGTACAGGGACAAGGGCGACGCGGACCGCCCGCCGAGCAGCAGCAGCAAGAGCTGGGCGCAGCAGGCGGAGGAGGCCTACCATCTCCAGCTCGCCCTCGCGCTCCGCCTCTGCTCCGAGGCCTCCTCCGCCGCGGACCCCAACTTCCTCGACTCCTCCACCGCCGCCGCCGACCACCTCCAGCACATTGCACCGCCTCAATCCCTCTCCCACTGCTTCTGGGTCTGCACATTTCTCTCCCTCTCTTACAGTTACGGCTACTACCGCTGCCTGAAATGTGGCGAATGTCTGAGTTCTCCGAGTGACCACCGCGTTGTTCGCAGGTCAACGGCAGCCTGTCCTACTCCGACAAGGTCCCGGATGGCTTTTATCTCATCCAGGGGATGGATCCCTTCATATGGACGCTCTGCAACGATGTGCACGACGGCGCTCGCGTCCCCTCCATTGAGTCTCTCAAGGCTGTCAATCCCACCGATTCTGCCATCGAGGTGGTCATCGTAGATAAAGTGGCGGACTATGACCTGCGGCAGCTGATAAGCATGGCCATTGACGTTTCTCGGAACCGTGCCGACTCCAAGGAGATCGCCACTCGACTCGCTGCCGTCGTGTCCACAAAGATGGGGTGAGTAATGCAACTGCATTTCTCATTTGGTGTACTTGCTGTCTATCTTACGTGCACATTTCCGTCGAAGGGGATCAGTAGCAGCTACCGAGGAACACGAGTTGGGTCCCCGGTGGAGAGACTCTGTTGGGTTCCTGAAGATTAGCTCAGGGTCTGTTGTACTTCCCATCGGAAAGCTATCAATTGGCTTTTGCTGCCACCGAGCATTAATGTTCAAGGTGATCTTGCTTCTTGCTCGTACATTGTGTACTGGAGCAGATGCTGACATGTCACTCCAGTCACAATATTTTATGACATAATATTGGAACATAGTATTTGTCTTCTTTTCCATGATGTAGTTGCAATTATTTCTTTGCTAAGATTCTAAGCTGGCCTTGTGTCTTGTGTGGCATTCTCGTTCTCTCTGAAAAGCTCATATCATGAATAATTTTCTAGTGTTAATCCAATCATATTGATCTTTTATAAGGAGAAAAGCTGCTCCACCTTGAAGTATCATATATGATTCACTAATTTATTTATCATCACCCTATTCTTGTCAATTCCATTTTCTTGCATTGATCCTGCCTGCTTTCGTTGCGAGCAAAACAAAAAGACCCTGGCGGACTCCATCAATCTGCCCTGTCGCATTGTGAAGGGATGCAAGTACTGCAAAGCTGGTGCTGCCACTTCTTGCTTGGTGCGCTTTGGTCATGACAGGTTGTATCCTTTCAAATGAGCTTTACTCTTAGTACTATTTCGAACTACAACAAAGATGAGCATAACAGAATACTTAAGTGAAAGTTATGGTACTCTTATTTAGTGCACTTGGTGAAAGTTCTCAAGTATATCTGAAAATCTTGAAAATGAAAGATCTAATTGACATGCATAATGCATTTCCCAGATAACTGATTTTGCAGTGATACATATGCATGAAGCTGGTCCTGCTGATATCACACTCTTTTCTCAACTGTTTAAAACTTTGGAGGATAAGATGAATACAAAAAATATAGCAGTCATTCTAGAAAAGAAATTTAGATGGACATTCTAATTTTAACATATTTTAACCAGATTTTATTTTGTTCATGTTGCAGCTGTCAATTTTGGCAGATGTAGACGGTGCTTAATCAGTTCTTGACTTTATTTTTTCCTGATACAGGGAATATCTAATTGATTTAATTGGCAACCCAGGATTCTTATCTGAACCTGACTCCCTCTTGAATGGACTATCATCCATCTCGGTTTCTTCACCATTGCGCCCACCAAAACATGACTCAGCTGACATTTCTGATAATTTCAAATTGTTGGCCAAGCAATATTTCCTTGATTGTCAGTCGTTAAATCTCATGTTCAGTGATCCAGCAGCTGGTATCTCTCTGCACACTGAACAATATAAGATTCAGGATCTCTTGGAAATGTCATCTGATATATACATTGAATAATTTTAGGAACGGTTATCGACTTAGATGAGCCTATGGGATCCAATCTAGGTCCAAACTCATCACATGCAACAAACAGTGATTGTCAAGCTACCTTTAGTCATCTTAAGGATGGTACTCAACGCGGTAGTCAAGATGGGAATTTTATAATGCAGAGGAGGTACTCAGATAAGATTCTGTCTAAAAAGTAAGGTCGATCTTTCAATATCCAAAGTTGATTTTATTAAAAACATTTCCAGTTCCCCGGAGGATACTCAATCTGGACTAAGTGATCCCTTTAGCGATATGTCCCTTGAGATAGAAGACTTGATTATCCCATGGAGTGAGCTTGTTCTGAAAGAGAAAATTGGTGCAGGTGTGTTTCCTCCTGAATTCTGTACTTGCCAGCTGTATTTAGGTTTTTATTCTCCATTCTTACAGTATAACAACTGCACTTTTCTATTGCATTATGTCTACTCTTTTAGCCAAAGTTTAATTTCTTAGCTGAATCGAGGTTTTCAGGTCCTGTAGACCTGCTAGGGCATGTCTTGAAAATTAGAAAAAAAAATTGAAACTGAAAATTAGAACAATTACAAAGTCATCTCTTGAAAATTTAAATGTTTTGTCTATTTTGATACTAATGAGGAGAAGTTCCAGGTTCTTTTGGTACTGTGCACCGTGCTGATTGGAATGGTTCGGTATGTTTTTTGTCACTTATCACAAGTATGTTTTTACAGTTCAGGATAATGGATATTCTCTATATCTCGGTAGAGACAAACACATTATTTTAATATGGGACATTTTAATTATGTTGGTTACAAAACAAGGTATTCAGCTGCTTATATTAGTCAGCATTTTAGAATAAACACCAGTGGCCTGAATTTATCACAATCCATCTATTGCTTATGGTAGTAGTCTGACAAGGATGGAAGGGTTCAATTAACGGGGCTATTCTTCAACCCAGGATGTCGCAGTAAAGATTCTAATGGAGCAGGACTTCCACCCAGAGCGTCTCAAAGAATTTTTGAGAGAGGTATAACTACGAGATAGCATTTTGTGCACATATCAGTCACATAGTTCCTGCTGAACTTTTTCTCATGGTATCTTTGCAGCTTAAGAAACAGGGTTCTCAATATGTCCTAGTATAAATGGATTATGCAATGTAATAATGTACCCTACATATGACTGGATGCTTATTCAGATTAAATTTTGTGTCCATAGAAATCAATGTCCAGAGGATTCTTCAAATATTGAATACTTATGCTGTTGCCTCATTCAAGAACTATAAATATGCATGCTGTACGTTTTGATGTTCATTTGTCATTTACTGTGTTGAGGATTCTCCTTTGTAGGTTGCAATTATGAGAAGTTTGCGACATCCGAACATTGTTCTTCTTATGGGTGCTGTCACTCAGCCACCTAACCTTTCAATTGTGACTGAATACCTGTCAAGGTGTGTCTTTACTTTCTGATTACTTTTTCAAATATACTATCTGTACGCCCCTAGAGCTAGTCCAAGGTTCCAGGACTCAACCTGTTTATTTCCTATGTGCAGAGGTAGCCTGTACAGACTTTTACACAGGCATGGTGCAAGGGAAAATCTGGATGAGCGGCGCCGCTTGAGTATGGCTTTCGACGTGGTAAAAAACTTGTTTAAATAACGCTTACTGAAACTGTGGAGTATAGTGGAGATGTGGGTTTATAGTGAACGACATGTTTGCAGGCACAAGTGCACAACATGTTTGATTAGATTTTCATAAGCATGAAGCTATCAATTTTGGGTTTTATGTGCATCAGAAGTCCTTGAGTAATGATCAAAACGAAAGATGGTTAGAATGCAACAAAAAAGATCATACATGAAACCTGAAATATATTGGCACTGAAGAGCATGGCTACATACTATAAGCTGTAGGCGACCATTGAGGGTCATGGAAGGGTACACTACACTGCTACAGTACTGCTGTTGTGCAGCAGTGTGTTGCTGCCATTGCTATCGGGGCTATGGCACCACTATAGTAGGCTGTTCGGAAGGATAAATACTTTCTTCAATAAAGTCGACATTGACCTTTCAGTTGAAATTGAAGCAATCGTCGTTTAATACTCTATTGTTTGTGATCTTCTATGTACAGGCAAAAGGGATGAATTATCTTCATAAGCGTAATCCTCCAATAGTCCACCGGGATCTAAAGTCACCAAACCTGTTGGTTGACAAAAAGTACACTGTGAAAGTATGAAATTTCTGATTTTGCTTTTACTTTCATTAGGAAAAGAACTTGGCCTTCAGTGACTTAATGATCGCAGTAATAAAATTTATAACTTTATGATTCATCATTTATATTTTCGTAATATTCTATAACTTTATGATTCATCATTTATATTTTCGTAATATTCTTGTTACAAGCTATAGTTATGTTTATTATGATTAGGTCTCATCACAAAATAAAAAAAGGGATAAAGTGCAGTGTTTTTTGATGACCCTTAGAATGTTTCCCTTTCCAATATAATCATTTGCTACCTGTGTAACGTCATGTCTTCTCTTCAAACTACCTTAACTGAAGTACTGCTATTCTGCAGGTCTGTGACTTTGGTCTCTCCAGATTGAAGGCAAACACATTTCTGTCTTCCAAGACTGCAGCAGGGACTGTAAGTTTTATTGTTTTATTGTTCTGTTTAGTATATTTAGTTTTGTTATGAAATCTATGTGGCTTAAGTGTTATTCTGTGTCATGTTATCTAGCCTGAGTGGATGGCGCCAGAAGTTCTTCGTGATGAGCCCTCAAATGAGAAGTCTGATGTTTACAGCTTCGGTGTCATCCTATGGGAGATTATGACATTGCAGCAGCCATGGAGTAATTTAAATCCAGCTCAGGTTTGCGTCTCATGCTTTATGCATCACAGTATCACACTGGCGTTTTCTAGCTTCAGATATACCTCATTGAGCAAATCCTTGAGTTCTATCTTTTTTGTTAAAAAAAACGTTACTTGCAGGTCGTAGCAGCTGTTGGTTTCAAGGGACGAAGGCTTGAGATCCCAAGCAGTGTTGATCCGAAAGTGGCGGCAGTAATTGAGTCCTGCTGGATCAGGTATCTGATATTTAACATACCTGCTATTATGCATCTTGTCATTACTCAACTATCAAAGTTGTTTTGATGAACCATTTTATTTGTTTTCTCAGAGAACCCTGGAGACGACCCTCTTTTGCTAGTATCATGGAATCCCTGAAACCTCTCATCAAGACATTACCACCCAATCAACTCCTGGAAGAAAATTAGTTACACTTCGCAAAAACTTTGACTTCCAGTAGACACGAGCTTCTGACATCTAAGTCAGCAAAGGTGATTAGCTCAGTATTTATTAAGCATAGAGGTTCCAGTTATTCTTTATATTATAGTTACATTTGAGTATCAAATTTATTCAGATTATAGATCCTACAGACTACCGCATTTGTCATATTCATCAAGAAAGCGGATTTCATGACATCATACTATATTGTAGTGTACTCCCTCCGTCCCAAAATAAATGCATATATCGCTTTTCGAGGTCAAACTTTTTTTTAAGTTTGACTAGCTATATAGAGAATTGTATCAATATTTGTATCTTGAAATAAGTTTACTATAAAAGGGTATTCCATGATAAATGTAATGATGCTTATTACACATCGTAAACATCAGTACTTTTGTGTGTATATTTGGTCAAGCTTAAAAAGTTACTCTTCGATAAATGAGATATGTACATTTATTTTGGGGCAGAGGGAGTACAGGAACAAGCTCCGAATAAATTCCATCACTACAGGCTTAACATGATCTTCAGTATTGAGCGTAGCTTGATTTCCTATCCCCATAATTCCTTATGAAATCTTCTTTTTTTGAGAACTCCTTATTGGGATATTAATATGGCACAAGGGAGTTTTATTATGTATATCATGTTATTATTTGCTTCCTATGGTGGACGTTTGCTGCGACTTTGGAATAATTTATACTTATTGACGTATGTAGAGATTGGGATGTTTTCTTGTTCCATAATTTGATAAGTTCAACCTTTGCTTTGGATCGCAGATCTTCAAACACCCAAAAGAGAGGTTACCTTTGATTAGTGGCTTAGGGTATATGGATGTAGTCATGTTATGGGCTGTACGTAGCAACTAGTAGTTGTACCAAAAAGGTTAAATTGGGAGAAATGTTCACTTATATACTTCAGCACACGCATATAGCATTTTTCAATGATGATTTATGAGGATCCAGTGGTGGAGCTAGGATTCTCAAGTTGGGTATTCCCAACATGTAAAAGGTGTATAGGTAATAATCTCCAAGATTGATGGTCACAGTGTCCGTTGCTTTGCACACCTGTAGCTATCTTGTTGACAATTTGCTACCACGCCTGTTGAATATTCTTCTTTGTTGTTCAAACCTTTAAAATCATTAAAAAGATACACAATTTCACACAATCGAAACTAAATTGCTTGCGCAA
The DNA here is from genome assembly GCA_038087645.1 of Saccharum hybrid cultivar R570. Lineage (NCBI taxonomy): Eukaryota > Viridiplantae > Streptophyta > Magnoliopsida > Poales > Poaceae > Saccharum > Saccharum hybrid cultivar. The sequence continues at coordinate 1,987,379 of JAQSUU010000190.1, read as the reverse complement.
TAAATTTAGAGAAAGTGAATTTGGATGAGGATAAATTGCTTGTGTAATAAATTTAGATAAAGTAAATTTGGATGAGGATTTTCCTTATTGGTAACGCATGCATCTGTCTGTTCTGACGTGGTGTTGCCACCTTGCCGTAGGGCATTGCCAATGCTCTCTCCTGCCACAACTGATATCCTGCCTCCACCACCTCCATCCTCTAGCTATGCTACTTTGTTACCTCCTTCGCTATCCTAGCTATGCTATTTTGCTGGCTCCTTTGCACCCCACCCAGCTAGTGATGTGAGTAGACTAGCCCGTGAATGCACACATAGTTTTAATTGTTGCTCATGGCAACCCATAAAATTATTAAGCCTATATGCGGGTTTGGGAATTAGGGTGTGTTTAGCTCGCAAAATTTTTTTGGATTTAGCTACCGTAGCACTTTCGTTTGTATTCGTCGATTAGTGTCCAATCATGGACTAATTAGGCTCAAAAGATTCGTCTCGTGGTTTTCTACCAAACTGTGTAATTAGTTTTTTTCATCTACATTTAATGTTCCATGCATGTGTCCAAACATTCGATGTGATGGGAAATCTTAAAAAATTTTGGGAACTAAACATGGCCTTAGCCTACTTGATGTCACCATCCCTCCTAACTACCATCCTCTGCTGCTTAGAGCCTTCGACAAGCTCACCGACAACCCCTCTAGGGTCAGGCGGCCACGGCCATATGGAAGCCCCAAGCCCTAATACTTTGCTTCGACGCTGGTTCAGAGCTCATCGAGGGTCGGGTGGCCGCTGGCCATGGAAATCCCTAACACTTTGCTTGCACTTATTACATTTTTATTTGTTGTAATAAATGTAAAAATATGGATATGGAAAATAAAATGATGGTATTGTTGGGTACATCTTAGACATAGACCGTTGTGGTTCATATATATATAAATGTTATCTGATTCATTGTCTAATACATGATCGCAAAATTTCATACATAAGTGCAAAATACTAAGATTAATAGCAGACTAGACGTGTGTTGTTCCCATAAGTGCCTCTTCTATAGACGTAGATGTGGATGTAAGTGCTATAGATGTTCTTGGTTCACCAACTAGGTGCTTATATGCCCTGCATTGATGAAAGTCTTTTTTTACGAGGATGATGGAAGTCTTTGAAAGAACCGTAATGCTTAAGAGGGTAGGGGTGAATTAGGAGTTCTAAAAAGTACAAGTAAACTTGGTCTCTAACTCTACTTATCGAAACCTATGTAACATCTCTACCTAGATGTGTACTAAGGTTCTGCTAAGTGTTATTATCTTTATCACAAAAGAGTTATGTGACCTAGGTTCCAATCCTATTAGTTAGCCTAGCAAGCTAAACTAAAAAGGTAAGCACACAACCTAGGCACATAGCTTAATGATGATGATGATTTTTTTCCGAGGTATTGAGAATCTCACGCTTCCCCCTAATCTCCATTGGAGCCTCTTGGAAGGATGCCCACACCAGGGCCAAACTCCTTTTTTTTAAAAGAACAGGGCCAAACTCCTTGTCAGATACTCCGTGGATAGCCCCCGGTCTTTCCCCACGCGCAAGTGGGTCTACGTGATGGCTTTCTCCCAAACCATCTTCACTATCATGTTTTCGGCCAAAACGTTGTGAGTCACACGTTCCCTTGTGTATATGCTTGGCGGCCACTCCACACGTTGGAGGATCTTAAAAGACTATTAGACTCTATGTACAAGCAATGGTACGTGCAAGCACCGGACGGCAAGAGGTGTACAAACCTCACTAGACACAAAGCCTACGCCTAGAGCAAAGTGTCAATTATGGTATCTAACTAGCCTAAGCACTAAGCACTAACTCTAATCACCTAATATTTTCCCGCACACTTCTGGTGGCAAGAGCAATAAAGATGAGCATCAACTCCCTTGATATGTTCCTCAGCTCCTACACCTCCCAAATGGTTGGCCAAAGGGGCCCAAGTCTAAAATTAATCGTTGGTGGTATGCAACACTTTCAGCATATTCACTGGAAAGCTTTGGTGCCTACCATCGGAGAATTCTAGTAGTGCCACGTGGACTAGTTAGAAACTAACCACTGGATTTCCTGTCGACTGTTGCACCTTTCCCCCGGTGCCACCAAACCTTTTTTTATGACTACATGAAGCGGCGCTACTTTCTTCAGTGCTGACCTTCTTTGGTGCCACATGGAAAGCTCCGGTGGGGAGTGAAAGTTTCAACAGAAATAAAGATCGCCCGTTGACGCATTCTCCAGTGTTTTATGCACCAGAGCATTGGACCTTTCCGATGCCTATCTTCAGACTGTCTGTTGCCTGTGCATCTATCCTTTTCTCCTATGCTTCTACTCAGGGATCATTGGACTTATCCAATGCACACTGTTGGTGCTCAATTAGCTCTATTTCTTCAGGCCTTGTTCTTCATATGTCGATGTTTCGCAAGTCTTATATGATTTTCTAGCAGCTCTATGGTCTTCCTTGAGGTGGTGGTCACTTGATCTTCACGTTGCCTAAGTCCAATCCATCATTGCATCCAAATGAACTAAAACCTTGTATACTAGTAAATCACATTAGTCCATCTTATCATGTTGTCAATCAACCACCAAAATCAACTATGCGGGATGCTTGATTCCATTTTCGTCACGGTCTTCACATGTTGGCAAATGGTGGCCTTTTGGACGCCAATGACACTGGCTTGGACATAAAATTGACTTTACTGAGCCCTCAAATGCCTTAATGGATTTGTTTTGTGGGCATGTTGGAACCTGGAACAACCCTTTATTTATAGTGATAGGCTAGCATCCGAACGTCTAGATGGATGCCCACGTCTATTGTATTTGCCCGCGCCTGCACATATGCATGCTTCTGCGCCTGCTTACCCGCCCACGCCCATGCCGCTCCGTTTCCTATGCCTGCGTTTCATGCGCCCATGCGGGGGCCCGTGTTATCAGACTGCACACGGGGACTGCTCACACCCCCTCCGCTTCCCACGTGCATGCCACGGGACAGTCTACGCCCGCTCGGCGGCGCCTCAACAGCTACAACAGGTGGTTGTGGTGGTGGGTCCCATTGCAACATGTGCAACACTAGATCTATTTTTTTAACATCCAGAACACTTACAAAAATACGTTCGTAACAGCTGAAACACTTGTAACATACATCTGAAACACTTGCAGAACACCTGAAAAACGCTTGAAAGCCATTACAAACATATGCAACATCTAGATAAAACACTTGCAACATACGTATGAAATACTTGAAAACATATGCTTGTAACATGCATGTATATGCAACATCTAGATCTACTTTTGTAACACCAGACGAAACACTTGAAACATGTCTAAAACATACGTCTGAAATACCTGAAACACTTGAAATATACGCTTGTAACATGAAACATACACTTACAACATGCGTACATAGCCATTGCAACATATGCAACATCTAGATGAAACACTTAAAACATACATCTGAAACACATGAAACACGACATTACCGGCGGCCACGGCAGGAAGCTTGGGTCGGTGGTGGCGTGGCTCCCTGTCGATACGGGACCCAGAGGATTCCTCATCAGTACTACTATTAGCAGTGGGCCTCGGCCTAGCCCACAAGCCTGACAGGAGAGGCGCGACATCAGACGATGTCGACTCTAAGTAGAATAGGCCGGACTAGCCAGACTCCTAATAGAAAGTACCTTCTGTAATCAAAATTAGAACACCTTCTTTGGATCTGACTAGAATTGTAACCGCACCATAGCTGTCTCTCCCTATATAAAGAGAGGCTATAGGCACCCCTTGTAACACAATCATAACAATCAGTCCAACGCAAAGGCTAACGCCGACTGGATGTAAATGCTATTACTCGATCACAAGGGCCCGAACCAATATAAATCGACTGTCTCTTGCGTTAACCGTCGAGTTCAGCATACGCCGAAGCCCGAACAACTGTCCTGAGTACCCCCGTGGCAGGCTATCGGTGGTAAAACATCAACAGCTGGCGCGCCAAGTAGGGGTTTCGGCGGATTTGCACTCGAGACCTCAACGGACCTTGACAATATACTCTTCCTGGCGGGATCAACCTTCGTCTTTGGATCCTAGATTTCTGAGGCGAGCGGCAATGGTAAACTCCAAGGTCGTCTCCTCGAAGATTCAGAGCATCAAGGCATGATCTTCCTGGCAGGGTCAACCTTCATCTTTGGATCTTGGATTTGCGAGGTGGACGGTGATGGCAAGCTCCAAGGTCGTCTCCTCAAAAATTCAGGGGCGACTACAGTGGAGCGACTCACCAAGAAGATTTCACAGCTCACAATATCTGATCCAACTCGAATTTCACGGATGATAGACTCTGACTCAAAGTCAGACTCCACATCTGGCTTAGAGTTCCATCCGAGTTCTTTATATGATGGTCCAAGTCCTTTCCCATTTGGACTCCACGACATGGCTGCTTCTTGTCAAGCACTACTCCATCCAAGTTCTTTATACGATGGTCCAAGTCCTTTCCCGTTTGGACTCCGCAACACGGCTGCATCTCATCAAGCACTACTTCAAGATTTAGCTAGTCCCGTACGAAGGATACCCCTGCAGGAGCTCAGGAAGGCCTTGGGCTAACTGTAACACTTGAAGATTACATTGTCCACTAGTCGGGTTCTATTTCTGAAGACGGCAACATCTAGCGAGTTGACGCAACAGTTATCCTACCCTACTAGGAAGGAGATTCAATCCATGGCGCTAAAGTTTCCACTGAGATCATCGACAACTCTGATAGTACAGAAGTAGGCACAAACAACGAAGCAATTCACACTCGAGAGGTGTTCATGGTTCGTTGCTCCCGGTCACCATTAATCCCTCCAGAATAACCCGACGTCAAGTCATCAGATGAATTCGAGTCCAATATATCACCCGATGCCCAAGGAGATGATAGCGAAGCTAAAAGCTAGAGACAAGTCAGAGAGAGGAAGAACAAGTTGAAGCAAGGACACCGATGCCGGGCCAAATAGCACAATGAAGCTTGGGCCAGATATGAGTCTGATCTAGCCAAGTATAGCAAGAGGAGATCAGAGAGAGAAGCTGAAGATAGGCGTGCGACCAGGAAAACACACAACTCTCCTTATGCCAAGATTCGAGAGTTAGTCAAAGAATATAAAGCTATTTCTCATCCCAATGAAGAACAAGAGCGCCTTCGAGAAATCATACGGTCAACAGCCTTGCGGATGCAGGATGGAAAAACTCATTCTAAACAACCCGCTAGGACGGTCTCGCAGAAACAAGAGAACCAAAGTCAGCGAAAGTCGCTTTTGACAAATTGGGTCCAAATGGAAGTAGTAACAGAGGAAGCAGGGGAGACCAGCACCGAAGTAATTGAATTGAGCAACCAAGGGACAACAGAAGTAGGCCACCAGTTCCTACGGCTCCTCGAAATCACTCTCACCACATCGACTGGCAGGAGGGCGAAGCTGAGTCAGAGTATAGGGAATCTGGGGTACCCGACAGGTTCCCTTGTTTTGCAAACTGACTTCTTTTGGTACGGCTACCTTACAAGTTTAAGCCTTCCAACCATACCAAGTACGATGGCAAGACCAAACCAAAGCAGTGGCTCAGGATTTATTCTTAATCAATCAAGCTAGCTGGCAGAGACGATGACATCAAAGCACTCTTCTTTCCCATGGCTCTAGAAGCTATGCCACTCCAATGGTTTGATAAGCTAAGCCCCGGATCGATCAGGGGCTAGGAGGATTTGCATAGAGATTTTTGTGAAAATTTTGCAAGCATCATCACACACCCTATCACTCAAGCGGAATTAAAAGGACTCAATGAGAAAAGTGGTGAAAGTCTCAGAGACTTTTACCGATAGTTTGGTGAACAGCGTGCTCAAGTACACGACATCACTGAACGAGAGGTCATTGAGGCTTTCTCCTATGGAATCCTAGCTAAGTGGCAATTCCATGATTTCTATAAAGAGAACTGCGAAGCAATGAAGAATTCAAGCGCACGGTGGAGAAAAATGATTGCTGCAGAAGAAAAAACCCGAGAAAGATTTCCAGATCAAAACAACTAGGACAACCCTGACAGACGAAACCATCAAAGCAACGAGCAACAGGGTAGAAAGTGTAGACCCGACAACACTGTGGCCATAGCAGACAAAGCCAAGAAGTTTTCTAAGCCATGGAAGTTCGAGGATCTCGAAAACATGCCCTGCATATGGCACCTGGGCAGTAGTCACACGACCAGAGATTTCACTTCTTCATCAAATGATATACGAGAAAAGACAATAAAGGAGATAGAAAAGAAGACCATCAGAAAAAAGGACGATGATGATCAGAGAGAAAGGATTTTAGAAATCCAAGGAGACAGTAACAATGATCTTCGCTGGAGTCCTAGGTTCTAGAAGCAAGCAACAAGACAAGCTGGCCCTACGAACCATCATGGTAGCAGAACCGGCTACTCCCAGAAGCCTTAATTGGTCACAGTATTTGATTCAGTTCTCAAGAGAAGACCAATGGACTAATGTAGGGAACGCTGGTCACTACCCACTGGTTCTAGATCCAACCATTGCTGGTATGACCGTCACAAAATTCCTGATTGATGAAGGAGCAGGGCTCAACATCATATTTTTCGATACACAAAGGAAGATGGGGCTAGAATTTGCCGGGATGATTACTCCAACAAGCGTTCATTTCTATGGAATAGTACTCGACAAGGCCGCTATGCCACTTGGACAAATCACTCTGCTGGTTACGTTCGGAACTCCTACAAACTACCGCACCGAGTTCATCAAATTCAAAGTAGCAGACTTTGAAACATCATATCATGCTATCCTTGGACGACCAGCATTGGCCAAATTCATGGCAATACCGCACTATCCATACCTATATCTCAAGATGTCAGGGCCCAATGGTGTACTCTCTCTCCGAGGTGACTTGAAGCGTGCCTTTGATTGCGATGTGCAGGCAATCCAAATCGCAGCCAAGGCTCAAGCAACCAACAGAAGAGAGGAATTCACTACGGTCACCGCAGAAATGAACTGGAGGAACTAGAGATCTCGGCTAAGAGGCCTAGCATCCTTGCCCTACCAAAAGAGGCAGATATCAAGCAAATTGACTTGGGCACCGGTGATCCCTCCAAGATGGCGACCATCAGTGCCCACCTCTCTGAAAAATAGAAACTCGCACTCATCAACTTTCTCCGGGACAACAAAGATATCTTCGCTTGGAAGCCGGCCGACATGCTAGGTGTCCCGAGAGAGTTGGCTGAGCACAAAATTGATATCAATGAAGGCTCTAAGCCTATGAAGCAATAACTATGACGTTTTTCACCTGACAAGAAAGCAACAATCAAGAAGGAAATAGCAAAACTGATGGCCACTGGGTTCATAAGGGAAATCCTCCATCCCGACTGGCTGGCCAATCCATTCTTGGTACAGAAGAAGAACACAGTTGAATGGCGCTTGTGTGTCGACTACACGGATCTTAATAGGCATTGTCCAAATGACCCGTTCGGGCTACCACACATTGACCAAATTATTGATTCAACGGTGGGATCTGTCCTATTATCCTTTCTTGAATATTTCTCAGGTTATCATCAGATTGCATTACGAGAAGAAGATCAAAGCAAAACCTCTTTCATCACACCGTTCGGTGCCTACTGCTACAAAACCATGTCGTTTGGACTGAAGAATGCTGGTGCTACTTATCAGAGGGCCATCCAAACATGATTAGGCGAGCAGATTGGTGAGAACGTAGAAGCTTACGTTGATGATGTGGTAGTAAAGACAAAGGATCCAACTATGCTAATTCAAGACTTGAAGCAAACTTTCGGGAACCTAAAAAATTAGAAGTGGAAATTCAATCCAAATAAGTGTGTTTTTAGCGTACCATCTGGACAACTACTCGGTTTCTTAGTGAGTCACTGAGGAATCAAGGCTAGTACCAAACAAATCCAAGTGATAACAGAGATGGGCTCCCCACGCTGTGTTAAGGATGTTCAAAAACTGACAGGTTGCATGGTGGCCCTCAACCATTTTGTCTCACGACTCGGCGAGAAAGGTTTACCCTTTTCAAACTCCTAAAGAAGGCGAGCAAGTTCGAGTGGACAGAGGAAGCCAAGGATGCTTTCAAGAAGCTTAAGACATACCTCATCATCTCCCCTATTCTGACACCTCCAAAGAAGCATAAAGCCATGATGTTATACATTGCAGCAACTACCATGGTGGTTAGTGCAGCAATTGTCATAGAGAGAAAAGAAGAGGGACACGTGTACAAAATACAACGACCTGTCTACTACATTAGCGAGGTACTATCAGACTCAAAGGTCTAATATCTGCATGTACAGAAACTACTCTACGCCCTCCTGATCACCTCCCGCAAGCTTTGACACTACTTCGATAGTCACAAGATCACTGTGGTAACTGATTTTTCACTCAGAGACATCATATGCAACTGAAATGCAACTGAACGCATATCTAAGTGGGAAGTCGAGCTTAGAGCACTCAACATAGATTTCACTCCCCACAAAGCCATCAAGTCTTAGGCACTTGAGGATTTTGTAGCCGAGTGGACAGAACTCCAATAGCCTACACCAGATGCTATTCTCGACCATTGGAAAATGTACTTTGATGGATCGCTCAAATTAGGAGGAGCTGGTGCCGGTGTCCTCTTCATATCTCTAGACAAAAAATAACTCAAATATGTTCTTCAAATCCTCTGGCAAGCTATGAACAATGAAGCAGAATATGAAGCCCTTATCCACGGGCTCCGGGTAGCTATCTCTCTTGGAATCAAGCGACTACTCATCTATGGTGATTCAGCAGTGGTTGTCAACCAAGTCAACAAAGACTGGGATTGCACCAAAGATAACATGGATGCCTATTGCGCTGAAGTGTGCAAGCTCAAGAAACATTTTCAAGGACTAGAAATTCTACATGTCTTGCGTGATTCAAATGTTGCAGCAGACATCCTAGCCAAGCTTGGATTGGATAGGGCAAAGGTCCCACCTGGTGTATTCATAGAGGAGCCGTCAGCTCCCTCTATCAAACTACCCAATGAGATAACCCTTGAACTCCCAGCTCTTGGTTCCCAAATATTGGTAATTGCACCATCATAGACTCAGATCTTCATTGATTACATCAAAGAAACTAAACTACTAGCAAATAAAGAGGTAGCTACCTGGATCATTCGAAGAAGCAATAATTATGTTCTAGTGGGAGAAACTCTACAAACGGGCCGCATCATCAGGAGTACTACTCAAATGCATCACAACAGATGAAGGCAAAGAGATTCTAGGAGAAATCCACTCACGATGTTGTGGTAACCATGCTGCCTCTAGAACTCTAGTAGGCAAAGCTTTTCGTTCTAAGTTCTACTAGCAGACAGCTTTAAAAGACGCAGAAGAACTCGTCAGGAAATGTAAAGGCTGCCAAATGTTTGCAAGATAGGCTCACGTCCTGGCACATAATCTTATCTACATCCCACCTGCTTGGCCTTTCTCGTGCTAGGGGCTAGACTAGGTAGGATCTCTTAAGAGAGCTAAGGGCGGTTTCGAGTACATTTTTGTGACCATTAACAAGTTCACCAAATGGATCGAATACAAATCACTCATCAAGTACAGCATAGCCAAAGCAGTTGAGTTCATCCAAGATATCATGCTTCACTTTGGCATGCCTAACCGAGTCATCACAAATTTGGGCCCTCCATTCACAGCTATCGAATTCAGAAGCTGGGCACAAGACTGCAGCATTAACATCGACTATGCATCAGTCGTCCACCCTTAGACTAACGAACAAGTGGAAAGAGCTAAAGGCCTCATACTAACTGGACTAAAGCCCAGGCTATATGAAGAACTAGAAGACTATGGTTCCAAGTGGATCAAAGAGTTACTCAAAGTGGTATGGGGGGCTATGAACTCAAGTCAGCATAGCTACAGGATACTCACTATTTTTTCTAGTATATGGATCAGAAGCAGTGTTGCTAGCAGACTTGATCTGGACATCACCAAGGATATGTCACACCCGGTTTTCTAAAGAACAAAACTAGGCTAATCATATGTGTGCCTAGGAAGTCCACACATATGTCAGAATAAAAAAGTATCAGAAATAATGTTATTATATAACGTATACATAGCTATATTAACACTTACATCAGAGTATCATGGAACAGTGACTAAACTTTAGGCTCCATTCTTCTCAGGGACGGCTGACTGGTGGCTCTGTATGCCAAACACTTCTGAAAGACTGTAACGCCCCAGAGTCTAAATGGCTCAGATCCACTCTGCACGCTGAATGAACCACACCTCCCACCATCCCACTTATGTTTTTGTCCTCGCTTCACGTAAAAGGATTAACCCGGGTATGGTGAGATGGACTCTAGAAGCCTTATATGTTGGTCTATCCCACTCTAAACAACCAAGGTGGGACTAAACTCTTCATAATATCTCATAACATTCACATGGGCCACTATGGGCCAAATTCCAAATTAGGCTGGGTGTGACATACACCCCCCTCAAAGAACCCGACGTCCTCGTCGGACCCAACATACCCACAATCAGACAAACGATAACCAGGAACGTTTCCTCTTAGCACACGCGACCGTGCGCCCAGTGCCAGCACATGTGCCACGCCATGCACTCCGTAGAGCCTACACGCGTAATGAACCCTATGTCCAGCCCCTGGCTCGCACGCGCCCGTGGCCGCGAAGGTCAGCTCCGATACCATTTGTAACGCCCCAGAGTCCAAACGGCTCAGATCCACTCTGCACGCTGAATGAACCACACCTCCCACCATCCCACTTATGCTTTCGTCCTCGCTTCATGTAAAAGGATTAACCCAGGGATGGTGAGATGGACTCTAGAAGCCTTATATGTTGGTCTATCCCACTCTAAACAACCAAGGTGGTACTAAACTCTCCATAATATTTCATAACATTCACATGGGCCACTATGGGCCAAATTCCAAATTAGGCTGGGTGTGACAAAGACTTCTGAAAACTCCACTACATCTTTATCCTTCTTCTGAGCAACACCTTACTACACATTGGAGTGTGGTGGAAATAGCAAGAGTGAGTCCATGTCGAACTCAACAAGTATAACATAGAGTTCATGAGGCTCAAAAAGGCTAGACACTGTTTGACTGCATTTAGCTTTTAATCATCATATAATTAGCAATTGAGTAGCATCAAGATAATCCACTTCCCATTAATAAACCAATGATCAATTGTAATAAGGATAATGAATATCATTAACATGAGCATAATAATAATCAACAGTAATTAAGCATGATATAACCATGGTGATCAACTATTCTGTAAGAATCCCCAAGGCCGCTCGTATCCGTGAGCACGGCTAGTATACCAGTTTTTAACTCTGCGCAGAGGTGTACACTTTTACTGTGAGTCATGATTTCCAAATGCATGGGTTAATTACTCCTAAAACACTGAAAACCATATAAAGCCATTCAAAAGTTCGGCTAACAAGTTAGGGCCATTAGATTCACTCGGCAGGCAGATGTAGGAACCCCCTTTTCAAATGGCACAATTCCTTCTCAGCTATACTCATAGACTAGAGGCTGTCCTACACCCAACGTGGCAAGCCATTCTTACGTCATTTAAGGTAACCACTAACAAGCTAGAAAAGGTCTCTTGAACAACTAGAGGCAGAGCCATATAGCCCTCACAGCTGTACTGTCAATCCCGGTTATCACTTACAGGTAAGTCCTTATGGAGAGTAACTAGAGCAACAATATAACCCCTTGCTCTAGCCCCCTTTCAACAGTAATAAAATCATCTTAATGGTTGGTTGCTTAATCCATTAATCAAATTATAAGATCATTGTTCATAATTAAGCGCTAGCAATAACTACCCAAATGCACAACTCATAGGTGACAAGGAAACAAGATATCAATAGCTAAGTTATAATCTCTTTGGTTGTCAAGGAAGACACATACATATGTATGATAATTTCAGTGAATAGGATAACAAGAATGGTCCCATGTTATACTTACCTTTTTTCCAAAGTTAGCTACTCATAAGTCTTCAACCTCTATCTCTGATCTTGAGCTTCTGCTGTACTTGTCGGTCCTCAGCTCCTAATCTTCAGCACTAGCGAATCACACTTCTACTCGCAGCAACCAAGCACAACAAACAGACAACAAACACACTTAAGAACAAACATCATACAAAGAATATACTTTAAAAGGAAGCGCACTAAACGTCACGACTTGTTGCTATGGTTACGAGAACGCAAGAACGACTAAGGACGGAGCTATCGGTACCGAGGACACGTCTATCGAGGTTGATAACATAACTGAAGAAGACAAACTAAACACTTGATTTATTTTGGTTAATAAAATTAAGAGATTAAACAATTTAAAGAATTAATCTAGAACTGAATTAGTCAAATTATAGTTAATTAGAAAAGGCAGAATTAAACCTTAGTTATATTTTATTTATGAATAATCAATAGTATTTAATATTTATAAATTATATAACCTGACACATATACAAGCACTAACTGAACCATCTCATGTTTTATATTTAAACTAAACAAATTATAATCAAGAACCAGTTAATATTAATCGAGTTAAAACTAATCATATTTTATTTGATAAAGTATTGTCACATAATTTATATATACTAAGCAAGTTAAACTTTATCTGTGCAAAGAAAATAATTAAACATGTGAGAACTTCTACTCGAACTAGATAGGACATGTGTTCAAACTAATAAATTATAATTTAAAAAGATACATTGATGACAGAAGTTAAATCATGTTAAACTTTGACTTAGCAAAAGAAAATGACATGCGAGAACACCTATTTTTGAGTTTAATATATGCAACGGGGTTTATCTAATCAAGTTATAAGTAAAGAAAATATATTCATGTAGCAGTTAATCATATTTAACATCTATATATCAGATAGCATAGTGTAACACCTATATTGCTTATAGATTAGAAAACTAATTACATGCAGATTAATCAAATTAATATTTAACTATATAATAAATAAATAAACACGTGAGATGATAAGCGTCGCTGCTAGGACATAGATCAGAGCGATATGAAACTAACACAAAAAAAAACCTACTCAAATCGGACTTAGAACGAATAAACGGTGGAGATAAAATGATCGATGGCAAAACTGTAAATAGTATCATCTTCTACCTTGGGCTGGCTGATGCCTGTACGGACGTAGGGGATGAAGGGCTGCTGCTGCTCGTATGTCGTAGGGAAAGGGAGAGGCCTGGCCGGCCAGCTGGGCAGCGTGGCGGCGCTGGCCACGACAGCCGCGGCGGTGCGGGGCTGGGCTGGCTCGGCGCCCATGGCCGAGGCTGAGCAGCCAGAGGCGGCGACGGCGCTGCTGCTCCACGGAGTCTACCAGGGGCGCACAAGGAACGGGGCGAGGGGCCGATGAGTCATGATGGATGATGTAGATACACCGAGACATAAACATACAATACAATACTAAAATAGAATTAATGAAACAGGACTTAGCTTGTCAACAAGCCGCCGGGCGAGTTTGTGCTTGCGACATCCATGCATGTTGAATATGTATAGATGTATAATATACTCCCATATATGCAAGACAACTAATGCATAGGACTGTGTAGATCATGTGTCCTCGTGACCGTGATCCTGAGCCGGACTGCGATGTCGGCGATGGCGTGGCGCACCTTAGATACAGCCTTTGCGCCGCGGGACTGCACATGCTAGCGCTCGGCCGTCGTTGCGGGTCCTCCGCCAGATGACCCGTCAGAGACGTAGTGATGAGCGAGGTAGAGATGCGGCCGTCGGCTTCTGATCAAGACCTTGCTTGTTAGCATGCAGTATGACTCTAGCTGATTGGATCTTGTAGATGCATATGTGCTCTTGATTGCTTGCTAGTTGATTAATCGTCTTGCATGTATGGTACATGCATATGTGCGAATTGGCTTCCATGCATGGTTCTGTAGATTGAACTCGCGTCTGGTCTTCTTGACTGGCCATAGCTCAAAGCCAAACCCACAGAAGCAGATTCCCGTGCAGGCGCCACCGAGTTGAACTCGGAGGCAGTGGTCCTGATCGCGATTGGCGTACGTGCACCTCCCAGCGGCAGCCAGTATGAGCAATTGGGTGCCTGAGGCCGTCGTCGAGAACGCGCTGTGTTGATCTGATTATATAGAGGACGGACGTGAAAACTTTTATACCGGAGGACAACCTAAACTGGAATAGAACCCGAAGTGGGCTGGCTAAATTGGGCCGCGAGAAAGCCCAGACCACCTGGCAGACAGAAATCTATGGTGGAAACTAAAAAGTGTGCAGAAATTTTCACAATTTATTATTAGGTATAGATATGAAAAAATTTAAAACCACAATTTTCTATATTTAAATTAGCAACAACTTAACTTATCTAATAAATTTATTCAAATATTAAAATTATTTATTTTATTTAGTGTTTTCCAAGTACAACCCAAAATTGAAAATTTTGGAGTGTGACAGGATAGAACAGTATGATGAAGGAGAAGCCGAGCACACTCAAAAGCTAGAACTGGATAGCACGGAAGAAGTCAGAGTCAATGCCACTCTACAATCCGCTCCCTATCTACAAGGCTTAAGACACCACTATGACAAAAATACCCAACCCTACACCTTTCAAATCGGAGATTTGGTACTTCATCGTATCAAAAAAACAGATGGACGTCACAAACTACTCAGCCCATGGGAGGGCCCTTTTATTGTTTCCAAAGTCACTCGGCCAGGTTCATTCGAGTTGATGACTAAAGGCGGCGTACCAATTAGAAACTCATGGTATATCAGCCAACTATGAAGATTCTACACCTGAAGACTCAAGACAGATTTTTTTATCCACATACCCAAGAATAACATGTTATCAAGATTCATGATCAATATAATAAAGACAATATTCATCATCAACACTTGTCATATAGAACCACCTTATCCCGAGTTATTCAACCCGGATGAGAGTAAACAGGCCGCTAAGCCTACACTCGCCCTATCCCGAGTTATTCAACCTGGATGAGAGTAAACAGGCCACTAAGCCTACACTCGCTCTATCCCGAGTTATTCAATCCGGATGAGAGTAAACAGGCCGCTAAGCCTACACTCGCCCTATCCCGAGTTATTCAACCCGAATGAGAGTAAACAGGCCACTAAGCCTACACTCGCCCTATCCCGAGTTATTCAACCCGGATGAGAGTAAACAGGCCACTAAGCCTACACTCGTCCTATCCCGAGTTATTCAACCTGGATGAGAGTAAAAAAGGCTGCAAAAGCCAACACTCGTCCTACCCCGAGTTATTCAACCCGGATGAGAGTAAAAAGGCTACAAAAGTTAACACTCGCCCAATCCCGAGTTATTCAACCCGGATGAGAGCAAACAGGCTGCAAAAAGCTGATGCTCGCCCTATCCCTAGTTCTAGCAAAACCATATGAGAGAAACCTGGCCGATCTAGCGCCGATGCTCACCAAGACTCATGAAGTCACACAAACTAGAGTACGTCTGAAGCATAAGAAGATGGAATGCAGCTCTGAGTACCCGGATATGCTAACAACATTTTGGCTTACAGCCAACGCATTAGTCGCACCTTCTTTCAACACTTAGCTAAATACGCTAAAATTCGTGCCAAACCTAAGAAGAAACAACTCAGAAAAGTCACATAAAACCGACTACTTGGATAAAAGACCGAATTAAAACACAAAGGTGATAAATTAAACATTCAAGTGACTTTTAGGCATAAAGTATGTTTCCTACACAAACATAACAACATGTCTTATCTGATAAAAAAATTCTACTGAGGTGGAGAAGGAGGATGTTGATTGCCGGCTTCAAGATGATCTCCGCCCAGGTCGAGTTGATTGGCAATCTACTCTGATATGACATCTAGTCTAGCTTCAGCTTGGTCCATGGCCTGATGGTATGCTTCATCAGTGTTCTCTTCGACAAGCCTCTCTAGCTGTGTGGTAGGCTAGAGAACCTGAATCTGCACCAGCGTGGACCACATGACCAACTTCGATGCCACCCGAACATAATTGTCAAACCACCCAGGAAGCGAAGGAAAGAACTCCACCTAAGTCTTTCCCATGTCCTCTGGTAGCCTCACATGATTGATGACATGTTGAATGCCTGCGCATAGCTCAGAGTTCTCCTTTAGAGCGGCCTCTATCTGGGTCTTCTAAGTGTTTATGGTCTCCATGGCCTGCACAAGATCACGGTCACCTCCCTGTCTAATTAATTTGGCCTAAGCAAGGTCTGCCTTCGCCCATTCGGTTACCTCCACCAGATCATTATGCTTAGTCCTGGCTGCTTCATTCCGAACTTTGAGATCATCGGCCAGGTCCTTAGCTCTCTTCTCGGCTGCAGCAGATAGCCGGGTTACACTCAAGTCGAGAGAACAAAACAATGAAGATAAGTACTTGGCTTACCTTTCCACCTATTCTCAGCAAGCTAAGCCTTCTTTGTCATGGTGTTTAGGGCCTCAGAAATTTTTCCCTTTGCCTTCTCTGACTCACCAATCTGAGCTTGAAGGATACTAACTGTCTCGTGGTGGTTCATGCGTTCTGATTCCCACCTGGCTTCTTTGTTAGCAATCTCTTCTTTTAGCCGGGTGAGCTCAACACTGAGGCGTCATTCGGCTTCTTTTGATTGGGTAGCTAGGCTACTATCCAAATTCTCACCAAAAGTCTATATGGTAGATATTGAGGTTACTATAAGAAAAGAGAGAAATCACAGCGCAATCTGAAGTATTCCAGACGAATGAGTACATACCTTCATTTTTTGTCAAATAACATCATTCCTGCCATGAAGGAGCTCCAGGACTTTGGCAGCTCGGATATCTGAAAGTGGGGATCAAACTCCATCACCGCTTCCTGCACCACCTACTCCAGTCTATGGTCAACCCTTAGGAGACCCTCACCTTCAACAGATGATTCCACCCTGCTGGTACCCACCAAAGGACCAACAATTGGCAGTGCAGCAACAATGGTGGCTGGTTCCACTGAGTGAGAATCCACCTGCTCTCTAGCTTTTGGGTGTTCATGAGTAGTGGCTGCTTTCACTCCTGTCAGTGTTTGACCACCAATAGCCTATCACGGGGCTATCCGGGATAGTTTTTCGGGCCTCGGCATAGTCTAGAACTCAACGGTAAACGCAGAGATAGTCGATTTATACTGGTTCAGGCCCTCGATCGTAATCGAGTAATAACCTTGACATCCAGTCGGTGTTAGCCTTTGCATTAGATTGATTATGTTGTGTTGTCTCTTTACAGGGTTTAGACTGCGAGGTCTATTCCTATTGTCTCATATCTTGATCTAGGGAGCTCTGTGTAACACCCTAGGTGTTAAGCATTGCATTAAGCATTTCAAATCATGAGCATGAGCATCATCTTGCATTCATAATCACATGTAATATAAATATAACATTGAGTTGAAACATGTGAAACAACACTTTGAAACATGAATGTTGCAAGTGCTTGTTTAAATACAATTTTGCCATGTTTATGCTTGCTAGGACAATAAAACATGTTTGGTTATAACTGCAAATCATTTAGGAATATTTAGCATAAGTTTTGGAGCAAGTTTGGTATTCAAAATTTTCCCAAATTTTGCTTTTAAAAATATTCTAGAAAATTGGAAATTTGATTTAAAATGAACTTTGAATCTCCATTTCAAAATCTGTTTGGAATTTCAAAATGTTCTCTAAAGCAATGTTGTAGAGAATTAAATTTTGAACAACTTTTGTTTTGGGGTCAAGTTTTGAAAATGCCATTTTCTACTTCAAAATTTGAAATTTGAAACTGTTGGAAAAATTTGGAATTTAATTTGAAAAATAAAAAGGCTTTTCTGGTTTTATTGGGTCGTGCGCCTCCCTTCCGGCCCACCGGCCGAAGCCGGCCCGGCCTGTCCACCCCGCCTCCTTCTCTCTCCCCGCGCGCGTCGCGCCTGACCATGGCAGGCGCCGCACGCCCCGTGGCCGCTATGTGCCGGCGCTGGCGGCACCTAGCGTCCGGTGACCCCCTGCGGCCGTGCTCGTCTTCACCCCCCTCCTCGACTCACCAGTCCGCGCCCGCTCACTCCTCCACTCCTTTCGCTTCCCCACAGCAGCAAAGCCGCCGAGCGGCTCTCCTCCACCACCACCGCGCCCCTCCTCGCCGGAGTTTGCCGTTCCGGCCGCCACAACTCACCGCCAGAGCCTCCATCTTCCTCTGAGCACTGCCTTCCCTTCACGCTGCCCATGCTCACCTCAGCCCGTAGTGGTAATGCTCCTAGTCACTGCAATTGCTCACCGGAGTTCCGGCCGAGTTCATCGGAGAGAGCTGCTCCGTGGACTCCTACCCTCCACTCCCCCTCTTCTTTTCCCCGTGCATGCATTTCGTCCGCCTTGCTCTCACGATGCTCGCGCACCCTCTCTCGCACCTCACCGTGGTCGGTGTTGGCCGCCTGACGGTGAGCAGAGCCGCCGCTCCGCCATTCTCGCCGGCGAGCTCCCTCCGGAGCTCCTGTGCCACTGGGAGTTGGCGCGCTAGAAGCGCCTCGATATGGGGAGCACACTGGTACACTCCCCATCACCGGAGGTCTCACCGGCGGCGAGCTTGCCGCCAGTCAGTGGTCGCACGTGCCCGGCTCACTAACGAGTGGGCTCGGTCAGCGCTTTAGGCCCCGCGTGTCAGTCGCAGTAGATAGGCTTGGGTGCACGGCCTCGGGTGTACCCAGCATTTTGTAGCAACAGTTTTAAAGGGATATTTGAAAAAGGAATTTCCAAAATTTGTGAAAATGCTTCCAAAATTCATATCTTGAAAAGTATTGCTTCAAAAATGATGAAACCAATTTTGGTAGACTTCTTAAGAGTAGATCTGTAGTGTAAAAATATTGTATGTCAAGTTTGGGATAGTTTTGTATAGGGTTTTATTTAATTCTTATAATTACTATTTTCTTAGAAAATACATAATAAATCATAGGAAGCTCAGAAAAATATGGTTTCAGTTTTGTTAATCTTCTTTATTGATGTACTTTACATGAAAAATATATGTCATGTATGTTTTGTAGAAAAATTTTGATGTGTAGTTCAAGTACCTTTATTTGCTGATTTTTGTTATTTTTGCTAGAGAGAGAAATTTGTATAAAACATGCATGTGATAATTTTTTGTACAATGATTGTTTACTGTGTAGAACATAGAAAAATACTAAATCTGTTGTTTGATACTTTTCATAATACAAAGTATTTTCATGATCATTTTTATGCCATATCTTGTCTTTTTTGTGTAGGTTGTTTTACTAATCCAAATCCCATGAAAAGTTTATGGTAGGCTACTTAGAGTAGGATCATGCTACTGTAATTTTATCGATTTTTCTATGCACTAAAAATATAGGTTGCTGTTGTAACCCTAATTTAAATCGAATATAAAGCAATATTCTTTATGTATAATTAGTTTAATAATGAAGCTTTGGTGTATCTTTGAAGCACCAAATCACTTGCTAGTATTGCTTGACAAGTTAATGTGGTTGTGTTGATAAAGTGTAGTAGCACTGCGGTTAGGGTTATATTGTAGTAGCGGAGAAGTAGCAGGGATTTGTAGTAGAAGGGAATGCAACATGTTTCGCAATAATTGATCTTAGATGATGTTGACTACCTTGTAGAAAGGTTTTGTCTCTAGTCTACACTATAAGTCTCAAATGTGTTCATCGACATTTCATGTCATCATGATCATCGCATGCCGCCGCATTCGATGCACCGTTTACATATTTGCTTATGCAATTGCATTATACAGGATCGCTGGAGGAGTTGTCAATGACAGTTCAGGAGAAGCAGACCGGGTTCGATCCACAAGAAACTCAGGCACAGGAGGTACCCAAGGTAGACGTGCAAGAAGAGGATCTACCTGAGTGTGTGGACCACCAACCTAGTTTCTTCGAACGAGGCAAGCCTCGGAGTATTCTAAGTCTCTTACTTTATAAAAGCAATCCTTTATATATATGAGTTATATATTGTCGCATTAAGTTATAGGAGTTGAGTGAACTGTTGATGCATCTATTACTATCCTTGCCCCATTATTACCTACGTAAGTTTAGGATCGAATACTGCTTAGCCCTGCTTAGACCGGTAGTGATCGGTGATTTTCGGTCACCTAGAATGATAGGTGGTTACTAGAATGATTTAGCTATGGAATGGATGATATCCTGGAAATAACCATGTATTGATGGAAAACTGGAGACCGGGCGGAAAAGTTGGAGGCAACCAGACAGGGTTCTGGGGTGCTATTAGTTTTCCATCTGTGTCGGTTAAGGACCGATCGTTGCTTGTCCCTCTTGTTATGTTGAACGCATGCCTCACATTTAGCTAGTCAAATAAAGTACCTTTCGACCGCGAAGCTAGTGACCCTTTTCGGGCCGGGGTAAACTCGGATTAGTAGACTGATGCTGAAGGGGGTTAGACGGGGACGCGAAGAGTGAGCCCTAGGTGCGTCATGGCAGTCGGGCGGTCCCTGGGTAGTGCGGTCTATGATTGTTACCCCGTGATGTTTACCTGAAAAGTGTCATTGGTGATCTGTAGCTCACTTGATCGGTGAGTGTGATTTGTGTGAGGAATAAATCACCAGCTGGTTAGGAATCGATTCGAATTGCCATCGCTCCTGGATAGTGAGCACTTGACTTGAGTTACGGCATCGTAGTAATGATGATGGAACACTGAGGGTTATATGGATGATGTTGGTAATGCTAAATTTAAGTAGTAACAGGATGTTATTGGTTAATCAAGTGATTGCTATAGCATAGGTGCTTACTTAGATGGATAAGTTATAATAAACATGATGCAAAATTACTTAAAATAGTTTAGTCATGATAGCTTATGCTTTTCACAAATGAGTCAGTTAGTCCACTAAAAGAAAGCCTTGCATACTTCTTGGTGTCACTTTATTTTGGTTTAAGACGGGTAAGTCTAGCTGAGTACTTTCTCGTACTCAGGGCATTGTTCCCACTGTTGTTGCAGATAGTCAGATGTACTATAGCTATTGCGTCAACTGCCTATATCCAGTGATGGGTAACAACTAGGACCAAGGGCAATGGTCACTCTGTATGTCTTACCTAATGCTTTTGTGGAAAGTGACTATCTTTTGGCACTATATTTGAACTAAGTGTGTGTGTGGTTTATAAAACTATTTGCTTCCGCTACTTTATATTGAACTTGGTCTGTAATAACTTATGTTCGAAACTCCGATGTGTTCAACTATCGTTGTGAACTTTATGTAATATGTGACTGTGGCTGCTAAACTTGTACGATCTTGGTTTGTATGTTGGTTGGTTTGAAACCCTTCGTAGTTTCATGGACTACCGGGTTATACGAGCTTAAGTTTGCTAAATTATCTGCTTTGATGGGTGATTTTCTTATTTAATTTCATATAATTAGTCGATTCTATTACACTATGCCCTCCTTTATATAGTCCAGGAGGCAAGAGTCATAGTTGGTTACAATAAAGAAGTCATAGTAGGATTACAGGGTAGCAATACTACTAGAATTACATAGGAGGAATCCTAGTCAAACTAGATCTCCCTTCCTTGCGGGGTACCCCGAGGGTCCCGCGTCGACAAGCCCCCAAGTATTTCATAGTTGAACTCGAAGACCTCCTTGTTTCTCCAGCTTTGCCTGGCGAATCAAGCTTACTCTGGGTTCTTTCGAAGTGAAGCCTTGAAGTGGTCCTGTCTTGAAGAAGTCTTTTGAGTGACGTGCGCTTTTTTGAGGGTTTTGAATTTTTATTGTTGGAAAAACTAAAAATCTCATATGAGGATATGTACCCTGCAGCCCTCGAGCATATATCCAGGTTCTTTTTATTCGAGAAGAACTCGGATATAGGGTCTTTTGTCATATTCTCAAGTAACCTTCTTTTCTGTGAGTGGTAGTTGGTAGTTGGCCATTGAGTTGGTTAAATGTTGTTGGCATATTCCTTTGGATATACTGTCCTCGAGTACCGTGTCTTCACATGTCGTAGCTTTTCCTTTACTATTTCCTGTTTTCTGGTCATTCGACTTCTTTTGCTTCTCTTTCTTACTTTTTCCTGTTGGAGAACTTTCATCCAAACCTGAAAAGGCTTGGGATAGGGCAAGCTTAAGCTGTTTTTCAACTATTTTGCACTCATCCGGGTTAAACAACTTTGGGATAGGGTGAGCGCTATCTGGCTCTAATCTGCGTCATGAAAATAACTCGGGATAGGTCGAGTGTTGGCTTGTCAGTCTTTTTATTCTCATCCAAGCTAGAAAAGATTTAGGATAGGGTGAGCTCAAGCATCTTTTCAGTTCTTTTGCTCTTATTCTAGTTGAATAACTCCGGGATAGGACGAGCGCTATCTGGCTCTCATCCGGTTTGTGAAATAACCTGGGATAGGTCGAGTGTTGGCTTATCAGTCTTTTTACTCTCATTTAAGCCTAAAAAGACTTAGGATAGGCAAGCTCAAGCATCTTTTAGCTCTTTTGCTCTTATTCGGGTTGTGAAAACAACTCGGGATAGGACGAGCTCCTTCTAGCTCTCATCTAGACCATGAAAACAATCTAGGATAGGTCGAGTGTTAGCTTATTAGTCTTCTTACTCTCATCCAAGCCTGAAAATACTTAGGATAGGCGAGCTCAAGCATCTTTTCAGCTCTTTTGCTCTTATCCGGGTTAAACAACTCTGAGATAGGACGAGCGCTATCTAGCTCTCATCGGATTTGTGAAAACAACCCGGGATAGATTGAGTGTTGTCTTATGAGCTTTCTTACTCTCATCCAAGCCTAAAAAGATTTGGGATGGGCGAGCTCAAGTATCTTTTTAGCTCTTTTGCTCTCATCGGGTTATGAAAACAACTCAGAATAGGTTGAGCTCCTTCTAGCTCTCATTCAGGCCATGAAAACAACTTAGGATAGGTTGAGTGTTGGCTTATCAGCCTTCTTACTCTCATCCAAGCCTAAAAAGACTTGGAATAGGCGAGCTCATGCATCTTTTCAGCTCTTTTGCTCTCATCCGGGTGATTGGTAGAAATCCCCCAGGCTTAAGACGATTATCGTCTCAAAATTGTCTCCAAAGCTTGCTATATAAGTTGGGTTGGATAGTGCTCAGAATTGGGGAGTACTCGGCACCATCCGGTAGTTTGAGCTTGGCGGTGCTTGGCAGCTGCCCGTATGTGCATAAGTGCATGCAAATAGCTTTGATTGCTAGCTTGCTTGCGTCATCTTGTTGGTTTTCATGAGTTGGTAGTACGTTCATGCCATGTATTCATGTATAAGTATGTGTCCTCTTGTATGCTGCTGGTTCGTGTTGGAGTAGGACTTAGTTGTCGAGGTGGAATCAACAGTGCTGGATACGTGGAACGTTCAACATTGATTTCCATAAATAGCTTGTGTGGCTGCATGGTCTTCTCGCTTGTTCTGCATGGATGTCACCATGTAGTGTTGTTGCCTTGTGCCCGGGTTCTCGTACTAGGTGCATCCTTGTATGCTACTTGCATTAATATTCTGAATATTTGTCGTTGGCTTGTAGGATCATACATCTTCGTTCGCTGAGCCTTCTAGTACTTGAACCCGTGAAGCACTCAGAAATCATATCGACTGGTGCATCGAGGTAGTCGGAACCTCGTCACAGACAGGTGCGTCGAGGTGCTCAAAACCAGGGGCGATGACCATGACTTTGGTTAGTAGGAGCTAGGAGTTTAGGGGTTATCGCACCGGGTGGTTTGGAGCTGAAAATTTCTTTACGAACATACCGGGTGCGACCTTCTCCTGTCCGATCCGAGCTGGAGTGACGACCAGGATCTGAGTGGTTGAAGCTAGGAGTTCAGAGGTTATCGCATCGGGTTGTTTGACGAACACACCGGGTGCGACTTTTCCCTGTTCGATCTGAGCTAGAGCGACGATCAGGATCTGAGTGGTTGGAGCTGGGAGTTCAGGGGTTATCGCACCGGGTTGTTTGATAACACACCGGGTGTGACCTTCCCCTATCCGATCCGAGCCTGAGCAATAACCAGGATCTGAGTAGTTGGACCTGAGAGTTCAGGGGTTATCGCACTGGGTTGTTTGATGAACACACTGGGAGCGACCTTTCCCTATTCGATCTGAGCTGGAGCGACGACCAGGATCTGAGTGGTTGGAGCTGGGAGTTCAGGATTATCGCACCGGGTTGTTTGATGAACACACCGGGAGCGACTTTCCCTGTCCGATCTGAGCTGGCACGATGACCAGGATCTGAGTGGTTGGAGCTAGGAGTTCAGGGGTTATCGCACTGGGTTGTTTGACGAACACACCGGGAGCGACCTTCCCCTGTCCAATCCGAGTTAAAGCGACAACCAGGATCTGAGTGGTTAGAGCTAGGAGTTTAGGGGTTATCGCACCGGGTTGTTTGACGAACACACCGGGAGCGACCTTTCCCTGTTCGATCCGAGCTAGAGCAACGACCAGGATTTGAGTGGCTGGTGCTGGGAGTTCAGGGGTTGTCGCACCGGGTTGTTTGATGAACACATCAGGAGCGACCTTCCCCTGTTTGATTCGAGCTAGAGCGACGACCCGGATTTGAGTGGTTGGAGCTGGAAGTTCAGAGGTTATTGCACCTGGTTGTTTGACGAACACATCGGGAACAACATTCCCTTGTCCGATTCGAGCTTTTTGATATAATCGATGAATACTTGTGTCTGCTAGTGAGCTTGAAAAGTAGCTGAATATTGGCCATTCATGCTTAAATCTGAGTCCCCCAAGTAAAATCATGAAGTCTCCGATTAAGCCATGGTTCGGACAGTCGTTGCTTGGAGTTGAACTTAATGGCCTGTGCTTGGAATGTATATTTGTTTTGTAGTCTCTATATGCACTATGCGAGCCATAATATCCTTGATTATTTAATTATTTTGCATGGCTGAATATACCTCTCTGATTGCTTCTATAGTCATTGGAGGAAAACGTCCAGCCACCAGCATATCCATTTTGATGTCAGATTATTGAACTGCTTATCTGACTTGGAGTCAGACTATGCACCAGGACCCATTTGTCACTTTTGGATTCTTTTTCGTGTCGATGTGCTCAGCATCAAGTACTGTGTAATACACGACGTATGTGTTGTACTCGATAATGAGTAGCTCTCGAGTACGCCGATCGCCGAGCAGGATTCTCCGTAATTATCTGCACATCCTCGATAGCTTACAAATAGTCAACTGTAATATACCTATCAAGGCCCCCGACATGCTGCCCAAGATCAGCACCCGGATCCAAACAGTATAGAGCAGCTTGATAGCACATGTGGCATGTAACGTCGCTGAAACATAGTAAGCCGGCAGGTGAATTTTCCTTTCAAGAATTTTACCTTCACAAGAGTAGTTAGAGTGAAGTCAACTAAGTTATAACAATAGTCGAGCCCCCGAGCTTAGTGTTAACTAAACCGTGGAGGTAAAAAAAATCTCTCCTTGTGCAACAGTAGTCGAGTAAGGCTACACAGAGGGCATGCCTTACCCGTCGACATAGTGGTTGAGAAAAGCAGCCTGCAGAGGCGCTTGCTTCACCCAGCAACATGGTCCAACTCTGGTCCTTGATTGACGGCGGTGTGAAAGAATTAGCGGCGATCCTCGTGTTTCAGGCGTCAGCCTAGTCGTCAAGTCTGAGTAGTCTAACATCATAGCTGAGTGGTCGATCACCGTGGCCAAGTAGTCGGACATGCGAACGAGTAGTCGGACACAGCAGCAGAGTAGTCAGATATCGCAGCTGAGTGGTTGTTGATGAAATTAGATTAGTCACAACATCCAGTTCAGTAGTTCACAGACCAATCCGTGATCGACTAGACCTGTTCCAGACCAGTACGTTGAGTCCGAGTAATCCTTGTAGCTTCCTGTGAACACGTGAGAGGATTCAAAAATTAAATTTGCTTCTATTCCTTCCAAATTGTTGCTGCACATCCTGCATGTATATAAGTATACAAGCCTCAATATTAGCTTGCATGCCATGTTAATCGGATACGCCTTCTTTTATTGCTAGTTGAGCCATTTCACGTGATGAAGAAAGTGGTCCTTGTTGTCGTAACCGAGACGGATATTTCTAGAGATTAACCGCTGTGGATAGTTTCAGAGATGCAAGACGCATTATCCGAGTAGGAGATGCAAGGCGCATCGAATCCAAGTAGAAGTGCATTGAACCCATGTAGTCTATGACGGTAGCGTTCGTGGACAGGCTTGCTAGAGCAGAAGTCCTGTGCGGGTGTCTCGCCTGACGCAGCCGCTAGGGCCGGGATCCTCCATGCCACGATGAACGGAGTAGGACCGATCCAAATGAGGCGCGACCATCTTTAAGATGAGACATAGCCGGATCGATCACCGGAAGGAAACACGTTGCCGAACATCAGAATTTGTTGCTTGATCCCGCACACCGAGACATGCTGGCACGAGTTACATCAAAGTGTCACGGTCAAGTTGCATTGGGGAGTTGGGTCTTGATCGCAGGTTGCCGAAGGATGCTACTGCCTTGATAATCCAAGTTGCCGTGAACAGCACTATAGGTCTTGAGGTCCATCGAGCTCTTGATCACAGTTGCGCCGAAAGCCTCTACCTAGCGCGCCAGCTATTGGTGTTTGACCACCGATAGCCTGTCACGGAGGTATTCAGGACAGCTGTTCGGGCCTCGACGTATGCTAGAACTCAACGGTGAACGCAGAGACAGTCAGTTTACACTGATTCGGGCACTCGATCATAATTGAGTAATAGCCTTTACGTCTAGTCAGCGTTAGCCTTTACGTTGGATTGATTGTGTTGTATTGTCTCTTTACAGGTTTAGACCGCGAGGTCTATTCCTATTGTCTCATGTCTTGATCTAGAAAGCTCTGCCCTCTTTTATATAGTCCAGGAGGCAAGAGTCCTAGTCTGTTATAATAAAGAAGTCCTACTCAGGGTAGCAACTAATCAGGGTAGCAATACTACTAGAATTACATAGAAGAAATCTTAGTCAAACTAGATCTTCTCCCTTCTTTGCGGGGTACCCCATGGGTCCCACATCGACAACTCCCAAGACACTCAGGTGTGCTCCAAGTCCTGTGGCTGGGGCAACACCACATATATGGGTGGCTTAATAGCAAGTCGGCCCTCATGTGCACTCTGCTGGGGGCTTGATGTCTTCATCGCCCTACAATAATAGAAGTTTTAGCATGGATACAACACTAAGAATCTTTGAACGACATCTTGGACTTACCTGATTGGTCCCCTTCTTCTGATAGTCGGTTCGGATAGCCGGCCAGTGCTCGGTACAACACCAAGGCTAACCAGTGACCCAGACATGGTTGGCTGCAATGTACTCGAGGGTCTAGGGGCGTCCTCCCCTGCAGCTTGAGAGGGCGGCCTTCGAGTACTACTTAAAAAGGACAACAAATATCACTTTCAAGAACTCTATCACTTAGTACAGAGTAGAGACCAGAGAACTCACCAAACAAGTGGAGTTTCTTCTTCTTCTCCCTCAACGAGGCTCACCAAAGAACCAACTAAACAAACAAAGAACTCGAGTAAAGAAGGAATTCCAAAAGAGAAGCAAAGCAAAACAATAACATGCTCACTTAGGGGCAGGCTACCTGAAATCGGCACACCCGATGAATAAAGCTTCTTTGGAGCAGATGCACTGATGGAAGAGATATCCACCAGCGTCCTCTTACCAGAGGACCGGGTGCCTTAGGGCACAATACAGGGAATGTAGCCTACGTACTACACACCGAGATCAGCCATAGAAACCCCCGATATGAGAACTGCAGCATCGGACCCACCCGTTCCAGCGACAGCCCCTTGATCCCTGCCTTCCCCAACTCCACTAGGGTTGTTCTCCGGAGGTGACGGGGGCATATCATCAAAATTCTGCCCCACCCTATATCAATTCAACCCACATCAAGATATTATGCAAGGAAGACAAAAAAAACCGTGAACTATAAGACACGAACACTTACAACAGGAGGCGGATTTGCAGCATCATGTTCATCAACTCGGTGTGGGACAACGCTCACACCCTTAAGGATCTTGCGAAGTCACTGCAGGACCATGTCCTCGGTGAGCTCCTCCGATGGCACCAGCCGGGATGGATCCTCAGCGCCAGCATACTCAAAGCCATAGGTCTCCCTCGCCTTAAGAGGTTAAACCCGGCGACGAATATAGCTGGCCACAATCCCGAAGCCGGTCAAACCCTTTTGTTTCAAGGTCTTGATCTTCTCCAATAAGGGTTTCACCTTCTCAAGGTCCTCAGCCATCAACGGCGCCTTCTCCCACCGGTCATTAAGAACCGGCCCGACATCAAAGTGCATGGCAAGGGGCGGAGACATGTTGCCGACGTAGAACCACTCGGTCCTCTAGTCCTTCACCGAATTAATCAAGGTGTACTCAAAGTACTCCTTTTGCTTGTTCTGGTAGAATTGAATCTCACACCCACCCAGGATAGAAGTACTATCGGACTTAGGGTGTGGTTTAAGACAAAATAAATACTGAAAGAGAGTGATGGAAGGGAAAATGCCAAGGAAAGCTTCACAAAAGTGCACAAAGATATAAAGACGAAGAACCCCGTTCGGGGTAAGATTATTCAAAGAAATATCAAAATAGTGAAGAAAACGATGCAGAAAAGGAGAAACAGAAAGGCATAGATTAGCATTAACAAAAGAAAGGAACAGAACAATCTCCCCAGGATTGAGATAAGGTACCCAATGTTCGCAGGGCGCCCCCCAATCAGCAAGGTTCTTCTCCTGGATCAGGCCTTGATTGGCCAACCCTATAGCTCCTCCTCCTTGGTGCTCAAAGCAGGCCAAGCGGTGGCAGCGGCTCTCATGGCGATAAACTCTTGGTTCTCAATCACCATGAGAGCTTTCTCCTGGTCCTTGTCCGTAGCCTCCTCCTTGTTGCTTACTACCCTCGAGCGATGTCCTCTGCCCATGTACTAGCGGTGCTCCCCTGATCAAGGACATATGCGCGGTGACGGCGGCGGTGGCAACAACGGCAGTTTTTAGGCAAGGGGAATTAGGGTTTGAGAATTCGAGGAATAGGGGCAAGTATGGCAGATGGAAGAATGAAAAAGAGAGGTTTTTTTACCTTTATAACAGTAAAAATACAGCCCACACGGCCCATTAGACATGGCAACCAACACAACGGTTCGATCTCCACTTCCTTGCATTAACTACCTGACGCAGCTAAAGAGACAACGACACGCCTTTTAACACGGAACAATGCAATGGGTAGATTCCAAACTTATCCATCCACAAAGCCATCGCCGAGTATTAGGAACCGGATCATTCAGAAAGAACTCAACCATCACAACATATGCAAAGAAACCTCAAAAAATAACTCGGATGACATTCAAAACTACTCGGACAAGTGCACAAGACAACAACTCCAAGAAATAAGATTTTTATTACAAACATCTTCAAGGAATACAAGATTACATATCTTACAAGACCCAACGAATTCAGCACAAGCAACTGTTCAATCAGTAGCAAGGAACCCAGTGAAATTCTAGCTCTGGAACGACTAGATCCTATTGAGTTCTATTTGCTACCCGGAAGAAAACAACCTATCCGGCCGCACTATTTTCTTCAAAGGAAGGGTGCAGTGCATTTAAGATTGGTGTCAGTGGCACAAGACCACAGGACTACTCAGACTGAGTAACACCTACAGGCATCTATCTACCCAAGCTTCCTACTCCAATGTGATCCTGGATCATATGCTGATCTACACCGGTGAAAGGTCCTTGTTTGGTTTTGGTAATTGAGTGACAACTTAGATGGACTAATATGTGGTTATGTGAGATACACAGGAGATTAGTCCACAGGTGATGGTGTCATGAAGGAGCTCATTGCATATGAGACATGACATGGAGTCATGTGACCAAGGTGGAGAAGATCAAGATGTGGCTTGGCTCGATGGACCGGTTATGAAGGTGAAGGGCAAGTCGAGGCTTTGAAGCAAAGGACCATGCGATGGTGAAGCTTGAGCAAGACTTGGCACCGACGGACCGATGCAACGGTGAAGAGCAAGTGAGGTCAAGATCGATGAACCAATACGGTCACATGATGATATGAAGTGAATCATATCATTTGGTGATTGGTTGGTGCATGTGTTGCATCAATATCAGAGGAGATGAAGTGGAATGCGCAAGGCTAAGGTATAACCTAGGGCATTTCCATTGCACCGGTCATAGGTGTGTAGAGAAGTTTATGACCGGGTTTAGGATAGATGGTCGTACTATCAAGAGGGGCAAACTTGTTTGCATATCGGTCATCTAGTGCCACTTGAGCGATCTAACTGTGCATACGTGTTAGGATCGAGTGGCGAGACAAGTTGAGTGCCTAATTCCTTCGAAGAAAATGTTTGTGAAAATGCTAACACACGTACACAAGGTGGTGATCACTTGTTGGTGTTGGCACATTTACGAAGGCGATGAAGTTTGAGCGGTAGAGAGGGTTTGGATCTCTCTCTCCCTCCCGCCGAGCTTGCGAGCGCAGGATTCAGGCGTTTTCAAGGAGTTGAAAAGCCTATTTTCCACTACGCCGGAAGTCGGAAAAGAAACGGAGGCGAACGGAGGTCACAAAGGTGACCGGACGCTGCACCGGACGCGGTCATGGTATGACCGAACGCGTCCGGTCAGTACAGCGCAGACGCGGGTGTTAGGGTTTGTAACTGGCGCGTCCGGTCACTCGTGGGACCGGCGTGTCCGGTCAGTCGCCCAGAGGGAACTGCGGTTCACAAGGATGATCGGACGCGTCCGATCGTTGAAGGAGCTTACTGGACTCTAATCGGACGCGGGCACTGTCGCGTCCGGTCGTTGCGAGGGGCGCGTCCGGTCGTTGCTTCGCGGGCGCGCGAGTCAGTGCGATCGGCGCGTCCGGTCGTTCGAAGCGGCGCGTCCGGTCGTTTGACGGGCGCGTCCGGTCATTGCCTGGGGCGCGTCCGGTCGTTGGTTTGACCATTGGGGTCAGTGACCGTTGGAGGATCGGACGCGGTTGAGCGCGTCCGGTCAGTTATGACCGGCGCGTCCGGTCGTCCCGAAAAAGGACCCAGTGAAGGGGTAACGGCTCTATTTGACCGTGGGGTTATAAATAGATGCCTTGGCCGGCCGTGGCCGGTAGCTTGGGAGCCCTCTAACTCACTCATGCTTGATAGTGTTCATCGGATCGAGTGAGAGAGCGATTCTAGTGCGATTGCATCGTGAGGTTGCATCGAGTGGCATTAGGTGATCGTGTTGCAAGCCGGTAGTGCTTGTTACTCTTGGAGGTTGCCACCTCCTAGACGGCTTGGTGGCTTGTGGCTCCATCGAAGCTCGCAAGAAGATTGTGCGAGGCTCAAGAGAAGCTTTGTGAGGAGGATTGTGCTCACCCCGCGGGGATCGCGAAGAGCAACTCTAGTTGAGCGTGTCATTGAGTTACCTCACTTGAGAGTGGTGTCTTGCGGTGCCTTGCGGGGCGTGCCTTGAGGGGCAAGTGACTTGAGGGTCACACCGAGGAACCATGTAAGTGTTGGTCGACACAACGGGGACATAGCTTGGTGGCAACCAAGTGAACCTCGGGAGAAAATCACCATGTCAACTTTGTCTACTCTTCTTGGTGGTTTGCCTTCGTGCAACACAAGCTTGTATTTACTTTCATATACTTGTGCTTGTGTAGTTGCTCTCGTAACTAGTTGGCTTGTGTAGCTTGCTAGTTGTCTTCTTGCTTGTGTAGCTAGAAGCTTCCCCTTGCGTGACTAATTTGATTTATGTAACCTTGTTAGTCACATTGCTTAGTTTGTGTAGCTAAGTGATTTGCGCTCTCTAATTTGGCATTAGTTGCCTTGTTATTGAGCATTGCTAGTGAGCTTAGGCTTTGTGCGCTTTG
The DNA here is from genome assembly GCA_038087645.1 of Saccharum hybrid cultivar R570. Taxonomy (NCBI): domain Eukaryota; kingdom Viridiplantae; phylum Streptophyta; class Magnoliopsida; order Poales; family Poaceae; genus Saccharum; species Saccharum hybrid cultivar. The sequence continues at coordinate 1,955,589 of JAQSUU010000190.1, read as the reverse complement.
CTTACTAGAATTGTGTAGGAGCTCCCTCTTGCTTGCAAAGCACTAGTGTATAGGTTTGTGTGACCTTGCTCTAGAACTAAATAGGAGAGCTCTTGCTAAGGAAAGCACCTTAGTTGCTTAATTAGGATCTTTGTGAGGTGCTTGTAAACTTAGTTAGAGGGGTGAAGTCTTGGCTAGACCGATAAGTTTAATTCCACAATTGTTTTTGGTTAGCCAACACGCTTAAGTTTTAGAAAGGACTATTCACCCCCCCTCTAGTCCGCCATCTCGACCCTACAAGTGGTATCAGAGCCGGGTCTCTTATTTGTGGTCTTCACCGACCCGAGAGGATGGTGGCTTATGGGCTAGATGTTGAGTGTCCACACATTTTTTATGGCACACACTTTGCACGGTTGAGAAATTAGATGACATGCAATTTTAAGTTTATTTCTCCTCAATTGTGGTGGATCGTAGATGTGGGCTTTTCCTTTGCAATTGATAAAAAGATTGTAACTCAAGTGCAAAGTAAATGCCTACATCTCGATAGCCAAGCTACTAATGCTTTTTATCGATCTATGGATAGTAGCATACTTTATGAGATCATAGACTTCGAGTCTGCCCATGAAATTTGGGTGTTTCTAAATGAGAAATATGGGGTGATCTCCAATGATGATGAGCCCAAGGAAGAGGCGCATGAGGATGTTGAGCATGACCACAACAAGGTAGTTGTGAAGGATTGCTCCACCTCACGGTCAATTGATGACAAAGATGATCATATCACAAGATCACTTGATAAGAAAAATGATAATGCCACAAGTGATGCAAGCAATGATTCTACTCCATGCACACTTGATGGTGAAAATGATGGCTATGAGAGTGATGCTTCAACAAGCCCTTCAACATCACCATATTGTTCCATGTCACATGGTGACACTAAGGTATCTATTGGCGGTTTTGTTGTTGATTGTGATGGTCCAAATTTTGAGCTTCTATATAAACTCTCAAAGGCCCTAAGAAATGAGATGGCAAAAACAAGTAAATTGAAAAATGAAAACTCATTTCTAAAAACCACATGTGAACAACAAAAGCATCTACTTTATGTTACTACTTGTTCACATGAGGAACTAAAATTGGCTCATGAGAAACTTAGTGTTGCTCATGATAATTTGGCACAAGAACATGCTTTACTCACTAAGAAGCCTTCTAATGAAGAAACCAAGTCTAGTGAGAGCTCATCATTTGGGTCAAATGATCAATCACATATTACTAACCCTTGTGATGTAGGCAAGAAGCATGTATCCACCTCTTGTGATGATTTATTAGATATGCCATGTTCTTCACAATTAAATGCTTGTTTTACTTCTATGTCTTGTGAGACTAACCTTTTGAATGAGAACAATGAGCTTAAAAGTGAAGTGAAGAATTTGAGCAACAAGTTAGAGAGGTGCTACAACTCAAAAGTCACCTTTGAGCACATGATGAAGACTCAAAGAAACGTTGGTGACAAAAGTGGCCTTGGCTTCAAGAAGAAAATGACAAGGGGCGAAAGAAAGCAAGAAAAGAGGATGAAGAGGCTACTCCAAAAGAAGCTCTCGCATTCCATGTGCTATCGATGCCATGAAGCGGGACATCTTGCTAATGGTTGCCCAAACATTGAGAAGCTCAAGAAGATGAAAGAAGAAGAGAGGCTAAAGCATGTCAAGTGCTTCAAGTGCCGCACTTGGGGTCATCTCACCTCAATGTGTCCAACCAAGCAATTGGTGAAGCAACAAGTAAAGCCTCAACCAAAGCCACTAGTTGAGCAAGAGAAAACACCCCAAAAACAAATCAAGATCAACCATGAAGATGATGGTGACTTGATGAAGAAGAAGAAAACAAGAAGGGGTGGAAGAGCAAGACATCCAATGCAAATTCAAGATGTCAAGATGATGAGCAAGAATCAAGATGAGAAGAAAGTACATGCTCACATCAAGTGCTTCAAATGTGGAGATATGGGACACTTCGCCTCGGGGTGTCCTACCAAGCTTGAGAAGAAGGCTCAAGCAACTCATGAGAGGCAAGGGAATAAAAAGCATCACATGAGCAATGAAGAAAAGGCTCAATCAAAGAGAAGATGCTATTCATACCGGGAAAGGGGACACATGGCACAATCATGTCCCCTAGGTAATAATTCTAAGCCTAGTTCAATTAATAATACTAATATGCTTAGAAAGGATATAAATGGTATCTCCATGGTTGCTATTGCAAAACATCCCGCTACTCATACTAAGGCAATGCCTAAGTATGTTGCACCTAACTTGAGAGGACCCAAACTTGTTTGGGTACCATCAAAAAGTGGATGAATGTGTGTAGGTACCATGGCATTGGAGGCTTGACTCAAATTGATTTCATATTTATCATTATATGTTGACTCAAGTATTGAAGCTTATTGCAATTCTATCCCAATACCAAGTCAAAATGAGTGAAGTCCAAAGTACTACAACATACAAGTGTCATGATCAAGTTGTGGATGATTTAGTGGATATATTTGATGGCTTACAAATATTCAAGTTGAAAGCTTTCTATTGGATGATCATGAGCTAACCAAGGTATATCTCTTGTTGATCATTTCACTTGGGTGTATATGAGTTGATTGAATTGGATATATATGTAATGTTGCTTGCTATGAGATGTTTGAATGGATTAATTGCTTAAGTAATCAAGTTTGAATTGATTTGTGTTGGATAAATTCATGAGATGACATTTAGTAAGTGGATTGGATGGATATATGTCTTGTGAAAGTATTCAAATAAGTTAGTTTCAAGTTTGATTCATATTTGATGAAGTATTGCTCAATGTATTGAAATCTGTCCAAAGTTGAAAATCTGAGCTAGCAGTGATCAAGTCTGAGTTTGGATGATCAAATCTACTTGGATTGGCATGAATTTTGGTATGCATGCTCTAGACTTATGTTAGAAGATGCTGTTGAAATTTCATGAGAAGTGGATAAGAGATGCTTCGGTTTTGGAGTGCATCTTGTCAGCTTTAGTGCAACAGTTTTCAGCATGTAGCAGTGGTGGAAGATTTGAAATCTAGTAGCAATCTAGAAGTCAAAAGAAGTTCAAATTTTTACAGTTGCTAGATGACTTAGTGAATCACATCCCCACCAAATTTTATGGCATTTGGATCTGTATATTGGGAGATATGAATTATTCTTTGAAGGGTACAGAATCTGCTAGAAAAGTGACAATCATTGGATTAATCTAGAGTCACTTTAATTGAAAGGTCCTCAAGTTGGAAACATGTTTACAAGTGGTTGAGGTACCTAAGTTTGGTTTTGGATTGATCTAGAAGCATAACAAGCAATGAGTACAAGACTTTTGTATTGTGAAATGTACTTGGTGTACTTATTTGGTACTCAATTTGAAGATCAAGATCAAACTTAAGATGAAGATGAAGTTTAAGTTCTAGTGATGATTAGAGATCATTTGGTAGAAAGAAAAGGACTTAAACAAGTAGAAAGAGTTGGACTCAAATGTAGATTCAAGGATTATTCATCAAGATTGAGTTCATCATTTGGATCAATCAAACTATATCATTTCAAGTGAGTATCAAGAGTGGTTCTTTGGAGAAAGGTCACTTCTCCCTAGTGAGGGGCTTGCCGCCGTGTGTAGGTGAAACCAAGTTTGGGACTTGGAAGGCTAACATGGAAGTGGTGATCCGAGGAACTTGTGATGCTTAGTTGAAACAATCAAAATGGTTGATCAAGAAAAGCAAGCAACACCCAAAAGAGAGCTAGTCATGTATTTCAAGTGATATTCTAAGTAGTTCTCTCATACAAGCAAAGATGATATAATGAAGCAAGCCAACCACAACAAGAAAGTGCACTTGATCATTAGTGGTTTTTAATTCATATGGGTGAAGAATGGATTTATCTATGATGATTGGTCTTCACTAAGCAATAAATTGGACTTCACATTGCTATTGGAGTAATGAATTAGAATCTATATGACTATCCTCTACTCCAACATAGCAAAGGTATCATTGCAATGTGCATGATCATCTCATTCCTCACTAGTATGCGGTTAGTGCATATAGTACATGTTTATTAGGATCATGCATAACAAATGAAAATTTTAAATTCATAGCCTACCATTATTGCTTGATTGATTAATTGATCTAGTGGTATGGATATGAGTTTGTCCTTGAGCTAGTAAACCCATGTACTTGATCTAGTTTGGATTACTAACAAGTGACAAGTACAACATTGGCAAGATAACCTTTAGCATGAGGTGTGAAGAAGCTTGTCATTGGATCAAACCGGGCTTGGAATCTTAGACAAATCAACTTAGTTCAAGTCATACAAGAAGCTCATGACAATGATAAGAGTACAAGCACAAGACAACAATGAAAATGGATATCTAGTTTGTTTCAAGTGGTATCTAGACTCAAATTGATCTTCCAAGTGGTATTCACTAGTGGTGTCTAGATCATGATCTACAAGTGATATCTTACAAGTGGTACTCATAAAGATAGCAAATATTCAAGAAGTGAATATTATTATTAAATCCTTCAAAGTGGATCTATACTAGAAAATTCTTTCAAATGGTATCATATTCCTACTCATGGTATCTTCACTTGGTATCATTCATGCAAGACGATGGTTTCACAAGTGATCCTCAACTTTAAGTGATCAAATCAAGCAATGCTACCCTCATCTTCAAATGGTATCTCAAGTGAATGACACATGCTATGACATAGGGGGAGAAGCCCCACCGATTGGTATCAAGGTCAAAGATCCTATGTGGAATCTCAAGAGCAACCATAAAGTTTGTCATTCCAACATATGTGGTAATGTCCATCAAAAATGCAATATTCAAGTCTCAAACATCTACCCCAATGCAAGCTTTTGTATCAATTGAGAAGAACACCTTTTGTGGAAATTGATGACAAAGGGAGAGAAGTTGGACAAAGATATGAAAGCTTTCATAAGCTTTTTGAGCTTTGGGAGAGAGATTGAAAAGATTGGATATGGACATGGACAAAGAGGGAGTAACATTAAAGAATGTAAGGGGATCAAACATTCTTGGACAAATAAAGCACACAAGTAGGGGGAGCAAGCTCATGAACTTTGATTGATTACATTTGATATGTGCATAATTCATGTGCTTGCTTGCATTGCATAAGTTCTTAAATTCAATATGCATGCTTATGTGGTTGTAACACCCTCGGTGTTACCGCGTTAACAAATCACTAAACCATGTCATGAGCATCATGTTTATGTATTATTGTTTGTGGCAAAATGAGAAATTAAATTTTGTTGCACTAATTCTTAATTTGAGCTCTAATTTATTCCTTGTCCAAGTTGTCCTTCCAGCAGCACGTCATCTCTCTCCACGTGAGAGCTCCTTAGCCACAAAGTCAAATGATAAATTATTGTCATTCACTAATTATTAGCATACCACTTGGCAAGATTTTTATCTCCATCAATCTCGCGACGCGCCACTGTCATCTCTCGTTGTTCTAATTATCCCGCCTTTACTTCGCTTGCTAATCACCTTGCAAAATCATCAGTGCACGACGCGCTACCACTGCCATAGTGTGTCGCACACGCTACGCATTAATCTCACTCACAAGTTCGGCCGGCGAGCATGCCGCTCGCTCACTGCTCTGCAAACGCGGAGCACGTACTCTTTTCTCACGCCAGCCTATAGCAGCAGGGAGTTTCAACATGTCAGAACGGTACCAGAGCAAACTTTTCTCACGTAGCAATGCAGCAGTGAAGTTTTTTTCAACACGACAGACTGCAGAAGCGTAGATTTTCCATACGTCGATACTGTAGCAGTGCAGGAAGCACTGTTCACGCGTGGAAATCACTGTTCACACGCAGAAGTTACTGTTCATCCGTGGAAAAATCACCTAGCCAGTGGAAAATGTTGTTTGTCCATGCAGCACGTCGTTCCCGCGGCGCTTTATTACCTTTAAGCAAGCTAGTTTAGCTACTAACCTTATGACGCGTCGTTGTCATGTCTTCGCTTCTCTATTCCTGCGTCTTCTGTCTTTAAAAGGATACGCCGAGCTATTTCGCTCCGCTGCTCACTTGTTTCTTCCTCTCAAATCAAGTTCTTCTGTTCTTGCCCGAGAGAGCTGCGTCTATCGATTTCTCCCCGAGCTATCATCAGCTGAGGTAGCTAGTTTACAATTGATCTTCTTATTCTCTAATGTTTCCTTGACCTGTGATCTCCTCCTCAATTAATTCCTTGACCTGCATAAATGAACCAGCACCCCACCGCTGAGCACGTTCAGCCCAAAGCCCACCCTAGTCCTGACATGCTCGTAAGTCCAAGACCACTCAAAGTTCAATCCTTGAATTAATTCTCTCATGACCAAGACCTCACCACCGCACACGGCACGGAGCCAGAGGACAACCCTGCCAACTCGTTTCGTGCTTCCAGACTACTTAGCTTGTCATGACCACCCACGATCAGTGCTATATATGGCTCTGCTCCACTCCACGCAGGGCAAGCATTTGCTAAGCTCCCTGGTGTCTCTCCTCTTGCATTGCCTCCGCACATCGATCACCGTAGGTGGCACTTCATTCAATTCTGAGGTAGCTAGCCTGTAAGAATTCCTTCATTCTTCTTCTTTATTATTTTCTTGACCCGTGGTCTCATCTAGTAATTCTAGACCCACAGTCATGTGCAAGTCAACAAGTTCAATTGCGTGATTAGCCTCCTCCAATAATACCATTTTCTTCATCTCTAGAGCTCTTTTGAATTTATTTATTGATTGTGAAATAAATTTTGTTAGATTCCTAAATTCATGATCTATCTGTTAGTGTAATTAGTTCGTATAGTTCAGTGATACCTTTAGGGTTACTTTATTATTTTGAAATGCTTATTATGGTTGTTTAGAGAATAAATTTTTATGATGCGTGGTAACTAGCGCTCCTGGTTTTATTATATATATAGTAAATTGATTTTAACAATAAGGATGCCTTTAGTTGCTAAGATAATACATGAAATGTTTCATACTTGTTTAGTGGGAATAATAGGTAACTTTGCGTATTAGTCATTAGAGTTAGCTTGTAGCTTGGTAGATGTATTCTTATTTTAAGAGTTGCGGTTGCCTATATATTAATTATTGCATCATCATCACTGCATGCATATAGAGGACGAGCCACTGGAGATCGTGACATTCGGCGAGCAGGAGTACGACGAAGTCATCGAAGAGTACGAGGAGATCCTCGTGCAGGAGGACGTTCCAGAGCCACCCGTCACTGACTTTGCTGACACCGCGCCTGCCCAAGGCAAGCCCCGGTGCATAACCCTTATTTTACAAATTATTATATATATATATATATAGGTTGTGCATTTACGTTGCAGGAGTTTTATGATATCCACATGCATATATATATATCTACCCATGAGTCTTACTAGTACAGGATCGTGTAGCTGCTTTGCTTAGGTTTATCGGTAGCGTGAGTAACCTGTCGTTACTCACAATAGGTGGTTATTATTATTATTATTATTACACTAATGATGAAATGATGGAAAAGGAAATGGTGACCGGGCAGGGATATGGTATGGGTATTGGTGGGTGTAACAGGTTATGTCCCGCGGTCACGGGGCATAGCTTGGTTGCACTTTTTCCCTGTCCGTGTCGATTAAGGACCGTTCGTTGCACTGGATCCCCGGTCAAGTCACAGATTTATTATCCCGAGCATATACTAGCGGATGGGGGCTAGGAAGACTTGTTACTCTCTTGTCATGGGCTCCGGCTCTTTCCGGACCGACTGATTGGAGGCGGGGATAGGTGGAGGTCTTAGCACCGTATTGAGGCCGGGCCTCAAGTACGGGAGCTAGGAGTCCAAGTTTGGACGGGGACCTGGAAACCTGTGACAGGAGGGGAACGGGTTGGTCTTGCTTGTGCCTGGGGTACAAGCGAGGCGTGTGTTTTTCGGGGTACCCAGCTGGGCACATTGATTCGCGAATCGCCGTTTCTACGTGACGGTACGGCTTGACTGCACTCTGGCACCGTAGTAAGAACTGGCATATGAAAGATGGAAAAATGATTCTGATTGCTCAACCCTTGCTTGATGATAGAACAGGTGCTTACATAGTAGGTTGGATAATGAATTTAACATGGCTGTTAATAATTTAATTAAATAAGGACTCACTCTTAGTATTGCTTTCCGCAAACAAGAACCCACAAGCCATAAAGCCTATCATAATCCTTGAGAGTCGGGAAATATATTCCCAGTCGGGTAAGTCTTGCGAGTACATTGTGTACTCAGGGTTTATTTACCCTTGTTGCAGGTGCTGCTTGAGAAGCTAACTGTTGTGTGGAGGATTCTTCTGGTGGGCACAGACGGATCCTTATACCGCTCCGCTAGATGTTGTTTTATTCCGCTGTTTAATTTATCGCACTCTGAACTTTGGTACTGTAATAAAGAATTTCTGAGACTCTTTGTTGTATGAAATGGATTAAGTATTATAAGCTTGTACTCATTATTGGATCCCGGGTGTAAAATTGTGGAACGTTTCGAGTTCTCCCGTTGGGTGTGCTCGACAGAACTGCTTGACTTGGCTCACTTTTGGGGTGCTTAGTGTCTAGTGGAAGACAGCGCCTCTAAAAGTGTGTTAATTCAGGCGGTTCTGCCACAGTTGGTACCAGAGCTAATAATGAGTTTACAAGCTTAATCATTTTTTTTTCAAAAACTTAAAACTTTGACCAACAAAAGCTTTGCGAAAAATAGGATGCGGTAAAATCTGCGTAAATAAGTATAAGCCCTAACAATATGGTCTATCTAGGATAGTGGCACTGATTTTATCTAACCATTTTCTGCAGGTACACTAACTTACGCTACGTAAGAAAGCGCTAGTGTTCGGAAAGGAGTGTACGATGTGCCAAAAATTCAAACGAGTGCCGCTATATTCCGGCTTGAGTGAACGCATAGGCCGATGCATGCATTATAAGAAGAAACTCTGTTAAGCTAAACCCCCTTCACGTATAATTTTGGATAGTTAAGATGATAGGGTAATAAATAAAAAGAAATGCTTCAATCCTTAGTAAAAGCCTTGTCATTTCTCTAAGTCTCTTGTTCCTAGTCTGGAGGTTCCCTAATGGTTGGCTACTATCTGGTCGCAGATGGATCTGAGGTCCCGTCGTGTGGGCACTGGGTCTGGTCGTGGGAGCACCAGTGCCGGTGCGGGCCGTGGCCTTGGTGAAGGTCATGGTGAAAGTGGTCGCGACAATGGCAACAACAATGCCAATGGACAGAGCCGTGAGGCCCCACTCTTGGGTCCTCCTTCCCCGCCACCACCACCACCACCTCCGATGACTCCTGCGGAGATGATGGCAGAGATGTTAGCTTCACGTCAGGAGACAGCCCGTGCCTTGGAGATGATGGCACAGGCTCTTGGTGGCTTCGTCCGTGGAGGCCACGGTGGCAACGGCGGGAACGGGGGTGGTGCCCGCGGTCTTGAGAGGCCCTGTTCTTATCAGGACTTCTTGAAGACCAACCCGCCCACGTTCACGCCGACTGCAGAGCCTCTAGACGCGGAGCATTGGCTTCGTGTGCTGGAGCAGAAGTTTCTGCTGCTCACGGTGACCGATGAGCAGAAGGTGCACTTTGCCGCACAACAGCTTTTGGGATCTGCTAGCGCATGGTGGGATACTTTCAATGCCATGCAGCCGGTGGGTCATCCTGTGACTTGGCAGGAATTCACCACTGCTTTCCGAGAGTACTACATTCCTGCGGGTGTTCTGAACCGGAAGCTCTCGGAGTTCTTGGACCTGAAGCAGGGGAGTATGTCTGTGATGGACTATGCCAATAAATTCAACCATCTGGCACAGTATGCCGGGACTCATGTTGACACAGATGAGAAGAAAAGGGACCGTTTCTACCGCGGCCTCTCTTGTATTTTGCAGAAAGAGCTTTATACTGGGAACTATCAGACCTTTGGTACTCTGATGAATGCTGCCATTGCTATGGAAGGACTGCAGCGTGACACTCAGGCTGAGTGGAAGCGCAAGCGGGGAATCTCTGGGTCTTCTAGTCACCCGCAGTCACAGAAGATGCAAGTTGTCAAGAGGATGTCCTACCATCCCCCAGGTGGACAGCCATCTCGGCAGCCTCAGCAGACTCGGCAAACACCGCCGACTCAGTACCGTGCGCCTACTCAGCAGGTGCAGCAGCCCCAGGGACCGCAGTTTCCGCCTCGTCAGGGGCAGATGATCAAGTCTACTGCTTGTTTCAAGTGTGGCAAGGAGGGCCATTTTGCTCGGGAGTGTCCCGAGAATCGGGCGGCTCAGCCTTCCCAGCCGTCTGCCAACTCTCGCTTGATCAAGAGGACGATTATTAAGAAAAAGGTGCCAGTGAGTCGCTCGGGACAGGTTAACTACACCGAGGCTGAGGAGATCCTACAGAATGAGCCTGTGATGGCTGGTATGTTTACCATTGACTCCCACCCAGCATTTGTGTTATTTGATTCTGGAGCATCACATTCATTCATGAGCATGGGGTTTGCAGAAAGACACAATATATCTCTTATGGCTATTCCTTTTGCCTATAAAATTAGCACTCCGGGTGCGCAGATGTGCATAAATACCCGGACGGACACAGTCAGCTTAGTGCTGGCCACTCACACTTACCGTCTCCAGTTCATGTTGCTACCTGGACAAGGCATTGATGCAATCCTGGGCATGAATTGGTTGAAGGTTTATGGGGTAGTCTTGGACCTTAAGAGGAGAGTTGTTGAGTTACGACTTCCTTCTTCTGAGGATAGGATGTCTCTCCGTATCTCTCTAAATTCTGCTTCACCAGTCGCCGCTAATGTTGAAGCTTCTCCTGATCTTGCCTCTATTCCTGTGGTCTGTGAGTTTCCTGATGTCTTCCCTGAAGATTTACCTGGGTTACCACCAGATAGAGATGTGGAGTTTATCATAGAGTTAGAGCCTAGCACTGCTCCTATTTCACGGCGTCCTTACCGCATGGCTCCACCAGAACTAGCAGAAATGAAGAAGCAATTAGAGGAATTGCTGAAGAAGGGGTTTATCCGTCCTAGTTCTTCTCCATGGGGTTGTCCAGCTATTTTTGTGAAGAAGAAGGACGACACTCTGCGGATGTGTGTGGATTATCGCCCTCTCAATGCGGTAACCATCAAGAATAAGTACCCTTTGCCTCGCATTGATGCTTTGTTTGATCAGTTGGCTGGTGCTAGAGTGTTTTCCAAAATTGATCTTCGTTCTGGGTATCACCAAATAAAAATTCGGCCCCAAGATATACCAAAGACAGCTTTCTCTACTAGGTATGGGCTTTATGAGTACCTAGTCATGTCTTTTGGTCTCACCAATGCTCCTGCATTCTTCATGTACCTCATGAACTCAGTCTTTATGCCGGAGTTAGATAAGTTTGTAGTGGTGTTCATTGATGATATTTTGATATATTCCCAGAATGAAGAAGAACATGCACAACACCTTCGCACAGTCCTGAACCGACTGCGGGAGCACAAGCTGTATGCCAAGTTCAGCAAATGTGAGTTTTGGTTGGATAGGGTGCAGTTTTTGGGACATGTTCTGACCCCTGAAGGTGTATCGGTAGATCCTAGCAAGGTGCATGATGTGCTTAGTTGGAATTCTCCAAAATCGGTACATCAGATCCGTCAGTTTCTTGGTCTTGCCGGTTATTATCGACGCTTCATTCCTGATTTCTCCAAGATAGCTCAGCCTATGACCAAGTTGCTTCAGAAAGACTCCAAGTTTGTGTGGAGTCCAGCCTGTGAGGAAGCCTTCCAAGCTTTGAAGAAATTTCTTACCTCTGCCCCTATTCTTGCCCAACCGGATATTGACAAGCCATTTGATGTGTATTGTGATGCATCCAAGACAGGTCTTGGTTGTGTGCTTATGCAAGAGGGACGGGTGATAGCTTATGCTTCTCGTCAACTGAAGAAGCATGAAGTGAATTATCCCACCCATGATTTAGAGCTGGCTGCAGTGGTGCACGCTCTAAAGATTTGGAGGCATTATCTATTGGGAAACAAGGTGCATATTTATACGGATCACAAGAGCCTCAAGTATATTTTCACTCAACCCGAGTTAAATATGAGGCAAAGGAGATGGCTTGAGTTAATCAAGGATTATAATCTAGAAGTCCATTATCATCCTGGAAAAGCCAATGTGGTGGCTGATGCGTTGAGTCGGAAGTCACATCAGAAAGATGAAGAGTCCTTACCTCTCTCTCACTCTGCAGTTTTAGCTCACATTGCTCTAGTCTCAGATTTATTGGAGCAAATTATCATTGAGCAAAGGCAGGATGTTTTGGAGATTCCTCATATCAAGAAGTTGATTGCTGAAGGACGTGGTCCTCATTTCAGCATTGATGAACAAGGTGTGGTGAGATACAAGAATCGGTTGGTGGTTCCCGGAAGTGATGAGCTTAGAAGAAAGATTTTGGAGGAAGCCCATAGTTCCAGGCTATCCATTCATCCGGGAAGTAACAAGATGTACCATGATTTGCGCCACTTGTATTGGTGGTCAAATATGAAGCAGGATATCACTAAGTATATTGCAGAATGTGATATTTGTGGAAGGGTGAAGGCAGACCATATGCGTACGCCTGGTTTCCTACAGCCTTTGCCAATCCCAGTGTGGAAATGGGAGGATATTTCTATGGATTTTATTACAGGATTGCCTCGCACAGTAAAAGGGCATGATTCTATTTGGGTTATTGTGGATCGTCTTACAAAGTCTGCCCATTTTCTTCCTGTGGATGGAAGGTATACAGCCATGCAATATGCTAAGTTGTATTTTGACCGCATTGTAACTCTCCATGGAGTCCCTCTCACTATTGTTTCTGATCGTGGATCGGTCTTTATGTCCCGCTTTTGGACTCAACTCCAAAAATGCCTTGGAACTAGTCTTCTCAGAAGTTCAGCTTATCATCCGCAGACCGACGGCCAGACAGAAAGAGTCAATCAAGTGCTGGAAGATATGTTGAGAGCTTGTGTCATTTCTTTCCCAGAGAAGTGGGATGAGTGCTTGAGATTGGCTGAGTTTTCTTACAACAATAGCTATCAAGAAAGCATTCGAATGGCACCTTTTGAGGCTTTGTATGGCAAGAAGTGTAGGACACCGCTCAACTGGGTTGAAGTAGGAGACCGTGGTTACTTCGGGCCTGACTTTATCCATGAAGCAAGAGAGAAAGTCGGAATTATTCGGAGTCATTTGAAGGCGGCTCAGAACCGCCAGAAAACCTATGCGGATAAGAGAAGAAGGCCTTTGCAATTTGAAGTTGGTGATTATGTGTATCTTAAAGTGTCTCCCATGAAAGGTGTGCATAGGTTTGGTGTCCGTGGAAAATTAGCTCCTCGCTATGTTGGGCCTTACAAGGTTTTGGAACGGCGTGGTACTGTTGCTTACCGCATCCAGCTCCCAGATATATTGTCAGCCGTCCATGATGTTTTTCATGTGTCTCAGTTGAAAAAGTGTTTGCGAGTTCCTGATGAGGCAGTGGAGATCGAAGGACTCCCTCTCCAACCTGATCTTTCCTATATTGAGCATCCCGTCAAGATTTTGGATGAAAAAGAAAGGGTGACGAGAAACAATGTGGTGAAATTTTACAAAGTCCAATGGCAGAATCACTCGGAGGATGAAGCTACTTGGGAACTTGAGAGTTATATTTTGAAGAATTATCCTCATCTCCTTCCTAGCTCATCAATGTAATTATCGAGATTAAAAATTTATTCTATCTCTTTTCTCACACTAGGCACGTGAAATCTCGGGTCGAGATTTTCTTTTAGGGGGGTTGAGCTGTAACACCCTCGGTGTTACCGCGTTAACAAATCACTAAACCATGTCATGAGCATCATGTTTATGTATTATTGTTTGTGGCAAAATGAGAAATTAAATTTTGTTGCACTAATTCTTAATTTGAGCTCTAATTTATTCCTTGTCCAAGTTGTCCTTCCAGCAGCACGTCATCTCTCTCCACGTGAGAGCTCCTTAGCCACAAAGTCAAATGATAAATTATTGTCATTCACTAATTATTAGCATACCACTTGGCAAGATTTTTATCTCCATCAATCTCGCGACGCGCCACTGTCATCTCTCGTTGTTCTAATTATCCCGCCTTTACTTCGCTTGCTAATCACCTTGCAAAATCATCAGTGCACGACGCGCTACCACTGCCATAGTGTGTCGCACACGCTACGCATTAATCTCACTCACAAGTTCGGCCGGCGAGCATGCCGCTCGCTCACTGCTCTGCAAACGCGGTGCACGTACTCTTTTCTCACGCCAGCCTATAGCAGCAGGGAGTTTCAACATGTCAGAACGGTACCAGAGCAAACTTTTCTCACGTAGCAATGCAGCAGTGAAGTTTTTTTCAACACGACAGACTGCAGAAGCGTAGATTTTCCATACGTCGATACTGTAGCAGTGCAGGAAGCACTGTTCACGCGTGGAAATCACTGTTCACACGCAGAAGTTACTGTTCATCCGTGGAAAAATCACCTAGCCAGTGGAAAATGTTGTTTGTCCATGCAGCACGTCGTTCCCGCGGCGCTTTATTACCTTTAAGCAAGCTAGTTTAGCTACTAACCTTATGACGCGTCGTTGTCATGTCTTCGCTTCTCTATTCCTGCGTCTTCTGTCTTTAAAAGGATACGCCGAGCTATTTCGCTCCGCTGCTCACTTGTTTCTTCCTCTCAAATCAAGTTCTTCTGTTCTTGCCCGAGAGAGCTGCGTCTATCGATTTCTCCCCGAGCTATCATCAGCTGAGGTAGCTAGTTTACAATTGATCTTCTTATTCTCTAATGTTTCCTTGACCTGTGATCTCCTCCTCAATTAATTCCTTGACCTGCATAAATGAACCAGCACCCCACCGCTGAGCACGTTCAGCCCAAAGCCCACCCTAGTCCTGACATGCTCGTAAGTCCAAGACCACTCAAAGTTCAATCCTTGAATTAATTCTCTCATGACCAAGACCTCACCACCGCACACGGCACGGAGCCAGAGGACAACCCTGCCAACTCGTTTCGTGCTTCCAGACTACTTAGCTTGTCATGACCACCCACGATCAGTGCTATATATGGCTCTGCTCCACTCCACGCAGGGCAAGCATTTGCTAAGCTCCCTGGTGTCTCTCCTCTTGCATTGCCTCCGCACATCGATCACCGTAGGTGGCACTTCATTCAATTCTGAGGTAGCTAGCCTGTAAGAATTCCTTCATTCTTCTTCTTTATTATTTTCTTGACCCGTGGTCTCATCTAGTAATTCTAGACCCACAGTCATGTGCAAGTCAACAAGTTCAATTGCGTGATTAGCCTCCTCCAATAATACCATTTTCTTCATCTCTAGAGCTCTTTTGAATTTATTTATTGATTGTGAAATAAATTTTGTTAGATTCCTAAATTCATGATCTATCTGTTAGTGTAATTAGTTCGTATAGTTCAGTGATACCTTTAGGGTTACTTTATTATTTTGAAATGCTTATTATGGTTGTTTAGAGAATAAATTTTTATGATGCGTGGTAACTAGCGCTCCTGGTTTTATTATATATATAGTAAATTGATTTTAACAATAAGGATGCCTTTAGTTGCTAAGATAATACATGAAATGTTTCATACTTGTTTAGTGGGAATAATAGGTAACTTTGCGTATTAGTCATTAGAGTTAGCTTGTAGCTTGGTAGATGTATTCTTATTTTAAGAGTTGCGGTTGCCTATATATTAATTATTGCATCATCATCACTGCATGCATATAGAGGACGAGCCACTGGAGATCGTGACATTCGGCGAGCAGGAGTACGACGAAGTCATCGAAGAGTACGAGGAGATCCTCGTGCAGGAGGACGTTCCAGAGCCACCCGTCACTGACTTTGCTGACACCGCGCCTGCCCAAGGCAAGCCCCGGTGCATAACCCTTATTTTACAAATTATTATATATATATATATATAGGTTGTGCATTTACGTTGCAGGAGTTTTATGATATCCACATGCATATATATATATCTACCCATGAGTCTTACTAGTACAGGATCGTGTAGCTGCTTTGCTTAGGTTTATCGGTAGCGTGAGTAACCTGTCGTTACTCACAATAGGTGGTTATTATTATTATTATTACACTAATGATGAAATGATGGAAAAGGAAATGGTGACCGGGCAGGGATATGGTATGGGTATTGGTGGGTGTAACAGGTTATGTCCCGCGGTCACGGGGCATAGCTTGGTTGCACTTTTTCCCTGTCCGTGTCGATTAAGGACCGTTCGTTGCACTGGATCCCCGGTCAAGTCACAGATTTATTATCCCGAGCATATACTAGCGGATGGGGGCTAGGAAGACTTGTTACTCTCTTGTCATGGGCTCCGGCTCTTTCCGGACCGACTGATTGGAGGCGGGGATAGGTGGAGGTCTTAGCACCGTATTGAGGCCGGGCCTCAAGTACGGGAGCTAGGAGTCCAAGTTTGGACGGGGACCTGGAAACCTGTGACAGGAGGGGAACGGGTTGGTCTTGCTTGTGCCTGGGGTACAAGCGAGGCGTGTGTTTTTCGGGGTACCCAGCTGGGCACATTGATTCGCGAATCGCCGTTTCTACGTGACGGTACGGCTTGACTGCACTCTGGCACCGTAGTAAGAACTGGCATATGAAAGATGGAAAAATGATTCTGATTGCTCAACCCTTGCTTGATGATAGAACAGGTGCTTACATAGTAGGTTGGATAATGAATTTAACATGGCTGTTAATAATTTAATTAAATAAGGACTCACTCTTAGTATTGCTTTCCGCAAACAAGAACCCACAAGCCATAAAGCCTATCATAATCCTTGAGAGTCGGGAAATATATTCCCAGTCGGGTAAGTCTTGCGAGTACATTGTGTACTCAGGGTTTATTTACCCTTGTTGCAGGTGCTGCTTGAGAAGCTAACTGTTGTGTGGAGGATTCTTCTGGTGGGCACAGACGGATCCTTATACCGCTCCGCTAGATGTTGTTTTATTCCGCTGTTTAATTTATCGCACTCTGAACTTTGGTACTGTAATAAAGAATTTCTGAGACTCTTTGTTGTATGAAATGGATTAAGTATTATAAGCTTGTACTCATTATTGGATCCCGGGTGTAAAATTGTGGAACGTTTCGAGTTCTCCCGTTGGGTGTGCTCGACAGAACTGCTTGACTTGGCTCACTTTTGGGGTGCTTAGTGTCTAGTGGAAGACAGCGCCTCTAAAAGTGTGTTAATTCAGGCGGTTCTGCCACAGTGGTGTATGCTAGTTATAGAACTTGAATGATGATTTGATAACTAGCATGCATAGGATGTTAGCTAGACTTGTGATTATCATGCAAAAACTAGAACCATGCTTATAATGTTGATGTCTAGCTACTCATTATGCTAAGGATGGTGGCAAACTTGTGATTTTCAAATGATATCAAGCTACTAATTGGTATCGAGCTACAAAGGTTTATTCTATACACCTTAGCATCACTTAGTAGTGCTAACCCTCCCACAAATTTCATATTTATGCATATGTGCAAAGCTTGAAACCAAACCATTTGAGCACATATGTAGGGGGAGTTATCACTACCAAGTCGGATTTTATGGTGCTTATCCAAATCTTGACATAGAGCTTAAAAGTTGGATAAGTAACATTA
Organism: Saccharum hybrid cultivar R570; assembly: GCA_038087645.1. NCBI lineage: Eukaryota > Viridiplantae > Streptophyta > Magnoliopsida > Poales > Poaceae > Saccharum > Saccharum hybrid cultivar. The sequence goes on along the minus strand of JAQSUU010000190.1, from coordinate 1,937,982 downwards.
AATCCAAAACAAGTTAGCAATTTACACTTGTGTGAAGTGCTAGCTTGAAAAAGCATAATTTTCATATCTTTGTAGAGTTGTCATCAATTACCAAAAAGGGGGAGATTGAAAGGTCCTTGTTTGGTTTTGGTAATTGAGTGACAACTTAGATGGACTAATATGTGGTTATGTGAGATACACAGGAGATTAGTCCACAGGTGATGGTGTCATGAAGGAGCTCATTGCATATGAGACATAACATGGAGTCATGTGACCAAGGTGGAGAAGATCAAGATGAGGCTTGGCTCGATGGACCGGTTGTGAAGGTGAAGGGCAAGTCGAGGCTTTGAAGCGAAGGACCATGCGATGGTGAAGCTTGAGCAAGACTTGGCGCCGACGGACCGATGCAACGGTGAAGAGCAAGTGAGGTCAAGATTGATGAACCAATACGGTCACATGATGATATGAAATGAATCATATCGTTTGGTGATTGGTTGGTGCATGTGTTGCATCAATATCAGAGGAGATGAAGTGGAATGCGCAAGGCTAAGGTATAACCTAGGGCATTTCCATTGCACCGGTCATTGGTGTGTAGAGAAGTTTATGACCAGGTTTAGGATAGATGGTCGTACTATCAAGAGGGGCAAACTTGTTTGCATATCGGTCATCTAGTGCCACTTGAGCGATCTAACTGTGCATACGTGTTAGGATCGAGTGGCGAGGCAAGTTGAGTGCCTAATTCCTTCGAAGAAAATGTTTGTGAAAATGCTAACACACGTACACAAGGTGGTGATCACTTGTTGGTGTTGGCACATTTACGAAGGCGATGAAGTTTGAGCGGTAGAGAGGGTTTGGGTCTCTCTCTTCCTCCCGCTGAGCTTGCGAGCGCAAGATTCAGGCGTTTTCAAGGAGTTGAAAAGCCTATTTTCCACTACGCCAGAAGTCGGAAAAAATGGAGGCGAACGGAGGTCACAGAGGTGACCGGACGCTGCACCGGACGCGGTCATGGTATGACCGGACGCGTCCGGTCAGTACAGCGCAGACGCGGGTGTTAGGGTTTGTAACCGGCGCGTCCGGTCACTCGCGGGACCGGCGCGTCCGGTCAGTCGCCCAGAGGGCACTGCGGTTCACGAGGATGATCGGACGCGAGGCGCGTCCGGTCACACATGATCGGACGCGTTCGATCGTTGAAGGAGCTTACTGGACTCTAATCGGACGCGGGCACTGTCGCGTCCGGTCGTTGCGAGGGGCGCGTCCGGTTGTTGCTTCGCGGGCGCGCGAGTCAGTGCGATCGACGCGTCCGGTCGTTCGAAGCGGCGCGTCCGGTCGTTTGACGGGCGCGTCTGGTCATTGCCTGGGGCACGTCCGGTCGTTGGTTTGACCGTTGGGGTCAGTGACCGTTGGAGGATCGGACGCGGTTGAGCGCGTCCGGTCAGTTATGACCGGTGCGTCCGGTCGTCCTGAAAAAGGACCCAGTGAAGGGGTAACGGCTCTATTTGACCATGGGGTTATAAATAGATGCCTTGGCCGGCCGTGGCCGGTAGCTGAGCACACTTTAGCCTTGGTGGCTTGTGTGGTAGTGCTTGGGAGCCCTCTAACTCACTCATGCTTGATAGTGTTCATCGGATCGAGTGAGAGAGCGATTCTAGTGCGATTGCATCGTGAGGTTGCATCGAGTGGCACTAGGTGATCGTGTTGCAAGCCGGTAGTGCTTGTTACTCTTGGAGGTTGCCACCTCCTAGACGGCTTGGTGGCTTGTGGCTCCGTCGAAGCTCGCAAGAAGATTGTGCGAGGCTCAGGAGAAGCTTTGTGAGGGGGATTGTGCTCACGCCGCGGGGATCGCGAAGAGCAACTCTAGTTGAGCGTGTCATTGAGTTACCTCACTTGAGAGTGGTGTCTTGCGGTGCCTTGCGGGGCGTGCCTTAAGGGGCAAGTGACTTGAGGGTCACACCGAGGAACCATCTAAGTGTTGGTCGACACAACGGGGACGTAGCTTGGTGGCAACCAAGTGAACCTCGGGAGAAAATCACCATGTCAACTTTGTCTACTCTTCTCGGTGGTTTGCCTTCGTGCAACACAAGCTTGTATTTACTTTCATATACTTGTGCTTGTGTAGTTGCTCTCGTAACTAGTTGGCTTGTGTAGCTTGCTAGTTGTTTTCTTGCTTGTATAGCTAGAAGCTTCCCCTTGCGTGACTAATTTGATTTGTGTAACCTTGTTAGTCACATTGCTTAGTTTGTGTAGCTAAGTGATTTGCGCTCTCTAATTTGGCATTAGTTGCCTTGTTATTGAGCATTGCTAGTGAGCTTAGGCTTTGTGCGCTTTGCTTACTAGAATTGTGTAGGAGCTCCCTCTTGCTTGCAAAGCACTAGTGCATAGGTTTGTGTGACCTTGCTCTAGAACTAAATAGGAGAGCTCTTGCTAAGGAAAGCACCTTAGTTGCTTAATTAGGATCTTTGTGAGGTGCTTGTAAACTTAGTTAGAGGGGTGAAGTCTTGCCTAGACCGATAAGTTTAATTCCGCATTTGTTTTTGGTTAGCCAACACGCTTAAGTTTTAGAAAGGACTATTCACCCCCCCTCTAGTCCGCCATCTCGACCCTACAACCGGACAGTCGCAAGACAGTGAAAAAATCAACCCAGCGCTCCTAGATGAGGGAACGTGTCCCACATCATAAGACTTCTTCCATCTGCCAGAACGGACTACCTAGTGCAATACCGCTGAGAGACTAGTCTATCTCTAATCTCTATCACAAGACTTCTTTCATTCACTACAAGCTCTACAAGATTTTTTACTTATGCCCCAGGGCTGCTCTACTTCACAAACTAGTATATCTATGGCTAAAGACTTCAAGCTCAACGCCAAAACTTCACTCGTTTGCAACAGCTCATCAGGATGGTATTTATAGAACAAGGAGCGGTGTACATAGACCAAGCCCACCAACAGTTTAGGCTGACAACCACCAGAGAAAAGGAACAAAGCAGTAATAGTAAGTCAAGAAAGGCAAGAGGACTGCATGTGAAGTTACAATACACTCAGACAGCATATTCAGACGAATATTCCAATACTATGCGGCCAGTGACCACGCTGACTTTACCACACAACAGTCACCTACAACCTACCCCTAACAGGCAGACAGAAATTAAAAACTTCAGCTACCTGAGTGTACTACAGAAGGACCCTCTGTCTGAGTTCTTCCTAAAAAAAAGAAGAACCCGGATATAGGCTTGGGGGCTACAGGGTACATATCCTCAGGAGAGATTTTTTCAGCTCTTCGGCTCAGAATATTCAAGAGTCTCAAATTTTTTGTTCCAAACAGCAAGAGGCTCGGGGGTCACACTCAGTGAGTGCCCTTTTTCATTGAAAAAGCGCACATCACTTAAGGATTTTATTAAGAAATGCCACTTCAAGGTTTCTCTTCGAAAGAAATCGGATCAGGCTTGTTTCACCTAGCAAGACCTGAAGAAACAAGAAGGCTTTCGAGTTTAACCATGAAACGCTCAAGGACTTATCGATACGGGACCCAGAGGGATCCTCATCGGTACTACTACTAGCAGTGGGCCCCGGCCTGGCCCACAAGCTTGATAGGAGAGGCGCGACATCAGACAACGCCGACTCCGAGTAGAATATGCCGAAGTAGCCGAACTCCTAATAGAAAGTACCTTCTGTAATCAAAATAAGAATACCTTCTTTGGATCTGACTAGGATTATAACCGCACCATAGCTGTCTCTCCTAAAAAAAGAGAGCTTATGGGCACCCCCTGTAACACGATCATAACATTCAATCCAACGCAAAGGCTAACGCCGACTGGACATAAAGGCTATTACTCGATCACGAGGGCCTAAACCAGTATAAATCAACTGTCTCTTGTGTTAACTATCGAGTTCAGCATACGCCAAAGCCCGAACAACTATCCTAGGTACCTCTGTGGCAGGCTATCGGTGGTAAAACATCGACACTCCCTGTCATGGTGTCTTTGGCTAACGGTGACCTTCTCCTGGTGGCGCCGCCACGCTGGGGTGGGGCACAGCCGGGGACGCTGCGTGGCGCAGTGGGGGATGGGGCGTGGTGCGGCGTAGCATGGGGGGCGCGACAGGGGATGGCTGTGGTAGCGTGCAGGCTTGGGAAGGCAGCGTCCGGATGGACACAACATCATTTCCGTTATTTATATTGCGTTGCGCGCCCAGGGCCGAATCCTAGATAGAATAGGATTGTGTTGATCTTAACAAGACTAATCAAATTGGATTACATGACCTAACATGTGGACTGAACTTGTGTCCAAAGCTGATCTCGGGATTAGCTAAAATCACTTTCGGACATGAATGACACAAAACGAAGCATTGTGTAAGATTATAGGATCATCAAATCCCATAAGGATTTTAAGTTTCCTTAAGCCATAGTGACATTTTTGGTAGGAAGTCTCGTCTTTCCTTTTTGATCCAAAGACTGATGCACACCTGACCGTCTTTTTTTTTTGCTTTTTAGCCCTTTTTTGAAAGATTCTCACAAATATACCCCTGCTAGTAAGATTTTAAAAAATGAACCCTCAGCTTGGCGCCGTCGTTATTGGCGCCAAGATTACACGTCTTAGCGCCAGAGCATTTGGCGTCAAAGTCCTTAAGCATGTTGGCATCGACGCAGACGTGGCGCTTGCGTGGCAAAGACCTTGGCGCCAATAATGACGGTGCCAAGCTTGGTGCCATAATAATTGGCGCCGAGCTCTTGTTATAAACCACCTGCCTCTCTTTGTACCCGAGTCCTTTTCCTTTTCTTCCTTCTCCCTCTCCAATTTATTCTCTCCTCACTTTACCCAACCTCACAAATCAGCATATTCGACCGTGAAAACTTGGATTTGATTCGTTTTGCTCATTGTTTTGTGTTTTAGTGAAGCACAAATAATCAAGACCAAGTTCATACAAATCCTATTTGAAGAGTAGACAACGGATAAGCATGTTACCAGCACGAACATCATAAACATGTATTCGCATAAAAACACAATGATAATAATCATAGAAAGTGTGCGAGCCACACCACTGCCGTTGTCCTTGACCGCGCCACGCCACTACCGTTGTCCACGCCACCGCCGATTCGCACCACGCATCGCCGCCGTATACTGCGTCATTCATCGGACCGCCACCGCTCACCTACATACAAACCATTGTCTTTGAAGCAAAAACCAATTGCTTGCTTGCTTACATAGTTAGCTCAAGAAAGCATAGAAATAAAAAAATCAATTGCACAAAAACCTATTCAATTGCAAAAATCACAGCAAAAAATCTAGAAAAATTATAGCTTTTTGGTTGAATTTGTGTTTCTCTTGCAGCCATCGACAAACACTTTCTAGCACCAGTGGCCGACGTCCCTACAAATAATGTAATTCACAATTTGTATTCAAATCACAGACACACGGTCATCAGGAAGCATAAAAAATTTAACACACAATGTCTTACATGCTGCCAGACGTTCAACTTAACAAGTTGTGTGTGGTGGCCATATTGCAATTATGCATAAAAATAACATGAGAGATCACCTTCGTCGGCGAAGAAGCTCCCATCCAGGTTGCATAAAAAGCACAAACATCATCAACATGCAGTCGCACAAAAAGGAACGATAACATTCATAGTAATTATGTACCAGCACACAAGACTGTGGTATTTTTCAACCTAAGAATCGTCATTACTTAGGAGTGAGTGAATAAACCTAAGAGGAAGGAGGAAGAAAAGGAAAAAGACTCGGTTAGAAATAGGGGATGGTGTTTTATAACAGGAGCTTGGCGCCAATTATTATGGTGCCAAGCTTAGCGCCATCATTATTGGCGCCAAGATCAAGCACCACGTCCGCGTCGATGCCAACGTGGGCAAGGACCTTGGCGCCAAGACGTGTAATCTTAGCGCTAATAACAACGGCACCAAACTGAGGATCTATTTTTTAAAATCTTTCTGGTAGGGGCGTATTTATGAGAATATTTTAAAAAAAAGGGCTAAAAAAAAGACAGCACACCTGAGCTCCACAATTCCTGATCAGCAGGGAAGCAGTACGCGTGGATTAGTTGCGATTCTCCCTGGATCAGGTAGGGCCTTCGTTGGATACGTTGGAGCCATCTACATACGTGGCTCAATTTGGGCTACACGACTCGAATTAGACAATAGGCGTTCCATGGGCCCAACCGCCCAGGCCGAGTTTAAAATGCAGATGCGACCCAAAAGAGCTGCAAAATACCATTCGATTTTCTCCTCCCTTTTCTTTTCCTTTTGTCAGAACAGGGTAAAGGGTTAGTTACCGAATAAATAAAAATAAAAAGCAACGGGTACGGTTCAATCGTGCGATCACGCCACTATGTTTTTTTTTCTTTTTGAGCAAATCACGCCACTATGTTTTGCAACTTGCAAATTATGTCACCTCTAGAGCATTCTCGGTTTGTTAGATCAGATATGGGCCAGGCCATCTCAAACCCTTCGTCCTTGGCCACCTTGTTCCCTGACGAGAAATATTCAAAATTACACTTGTCACGAAAAGAAAATCTATGGGTGGCCAATAAGATTCATGGAAATTATCTGTGCTAAAATAAGTGCACATCTCCTTTATCGAGGAGTCAAGCTTTTTAAAGTTTGGCCAAATATATACACAAAAGCATCGTTACATTGATCATGGAATATATACTCTCATAATAAAATTATTAAAGGTATAAATATCGATACTATTTTCTATATAAGACCTAAAAAAGTTTGACTCTTTGAAAAGCATTATGTATGTTTATTTTGGGACAAAGAGAGTATGCGGCTCATACGGACTTCTCTAGAGTATCTCGAGAACTAGGCGAACCGCATTACTAATACTCCAGAACATCCACAATCAGTCGAGAGAGATCGCCAGAGTATGCGCGGGGTAAACTACTTTGGTGGCAAATGGGATCTTCACCTACTTTTTTTGCCATGAGAGATTTCCATGACTACCCCTCTAGACTCTAGAACAAGGTAAATAAAATTGCACAAGAACAATCACAATCTCGTCTCGTAAGACAGATCAACAAAGTCCTAATGGTGCCTCATATCAAAGAGGATCTTGGTCTATCCTTTCCTATGAGACCTCATACGTATCATTGCTAGATGCTAAACAAAAGACTATATTTGCCCTAAATTGCCCCAATCATCGTTATATAAAGTTCTTAAGATGTTGTACTATGTGGCTGTTTGGATCCCAATTGGATTATAGCAATCTGGATTATGGATAAAGATTATAATAACCTAGATTGTTGATTATTATAATCTAGACTATTTGGATCCATTATAGAGTAAAATGACTTGTAGTTTTTTAAAAAAATCAGGTTGGATAGCTTATAGGACGTTATAATTTGGTGGTTGGATTATTATAATTTAACCCATAATCTGAGGTGCGTGTTAGGTTCACCTTTAAATTATATCTGATTACTAATCCAGTTGAGATATAATCATATAAAGGAAGTGTTCAACTGTAGAAAGAAGCAGCTGCTACCGTCTGTTGCTGCTGTTGTTGCCAATATAGTGATACAAGAGAGAGGAGAAAGCCACAACTGCAGCAGCAACTAATTCTTTCAGCAGCTGAACATCCGGACAAATCCATAACCATCGTACCTCTAGGTATGAAACATATAATAGAGCAAGGAGATGAAGGAAAATTCGATCCAGTGACCCTTTTCTTACCTTCTGTCCTTTACGTGATTTTTTAGTATTTTCGTGCCTATAGGATTTTACTAAAACTAGTGTTGTCCACCACTAACACTAGACAACGTGATTTTTTTAGTATTTTCGTGCCTAAAGGATTTTACTAAAACTAGTGTTGTCCACCACTAACACTAGACAGAGACAGGAGGGAAGGTGATCGTAACCAATAAACACAAAAATACTCCCTCATATTATACTTTTTTGTGTTACAAATATTTATATTTTTCTATAAATTTGGTTAAATATAGAAAATGTGACTTAAAAAATCTAACAAATATAATTCAGTAACGGAAGGACCCGGCGAAACTTACCAAAAATAGTGTTATCTGCCACTAGGTCTGTACATGCGTCATCGAGCTTGGTTGTCCGCTCCCACACCTTTTCTGTCGTCTTTCTGTGTATCCATCACTTATTATTGCCTTCTCCAAGGTTCATGATCAATCAAGGGCCTTGGTTAGTTCCCAATTCCTCCCCAAATTTTACTATGCAAAAAGGAGATTTTCCGTCACATCAAAATATCGGTAAATGCATGGAGTACTAAATGTAGATGAAATTAAAAACTAATTATACAGTTTTGTTGTACTTTACGAGACGAACATTTTAAGTCTAATTAATCAATTTTTGGATATTTTTTTGCACTACAAAACAAAACGCGCTACAGTGTTCCGACAGGAACACTGTAGCGCGCAGTGCCGAGTCGGTGCCCCCGACTCGGGATCTAAACACGGCCAAGGCCGACCCCAACGCACCACGGTGGCGTGCTGCCTCATATGCCACGTCCTATCTATCACTCCAAGTCACGGGGTTTGATAGCTCCGCAGGGTGTCAGGTATGCCTGCAGAAGCTGCGTTCTCGGCTGACAAAAGGTGAAGGCGGTGGATGGAGCGAGCGTTGTGGCAAGGAGGCACACTACTCTGACATCACATTTTCAGAACCAGTTTAGTCCGGGATGGAAAAAGCAGCCTCCACTTGGCAGGACCACATTTAGTAGAAATTGTAGTCTGCGTTGAGGAATAAAAAAAATCTTAGCTGCCTCGATCTACATGGCTCAGTGCTTTTTAGTGAGGCTAATGCTCACCACCGCCTGTGTTGGGCGTGCCCTTAGTCTGGTATTAGGCATCATCCAGCCTGTTCGTTTCGCTGGTTTATTGTGCTGAAAGCACTGTTCGCTGGTTTGTTGTGAGAGAAAAACACTGCTGGATGACTGCTGATTCTGCTGATAAGTCCAAACGAACAGGGCGATCGCTTTTTTTTTTCCTTTTTGTCGCTTTCACAGTTGATTCTTAGCCTTGATTCTGTTTACATTTCTAAATATACCTTTTGCTTGTCGCTAGTAATTTTTATCCCCAATGGTAAATCCAGAATAAAGGACGTTTGGTTTCTTCATTTGGCACTGTGTTGCCTTGCTAAGCGAGAATTCCAAATAAGGTTGTGAGTTTGGTTCTGTTGAGTGTGTGTCTTGGAGCTTGTGATGTCAACATTTAATCACACCAACAAAGGAAGGCGAGGCCAAGCAAGGTGCTGCTTGGACCAAACGCATCCAAAATCTTAGGTACAACGATCAGAATCATTGCCTGACTGTGTTTTACACTTTTAATGTCATCTTGCATATGCCTTCAAAAAAAATGTCATCTTGCATTCCGGGCACTACAATTGTTGTATTGCCACTTTTTACTAAATTGATTAAATGTAATGCTTCACATCTTGTGTTACGCTAAACGATAAACAGTCGGTCATCCTTTGTTTAGTGTTTAAACCGTTTAGACAGTGTTTAAACGGAGTAAATGGTCTATATGCTTTTGTATAGGTTATTATCCATGTAAAAGACAAATATGCTAAAATTATAGGTATTTACACATGTAAAAAGATAAGCATTCTACCAAATATTTTTTTTTGAAGATAACTAAATCTCAATCCACCTCATATACTTGATGGCAAGTGGCAACTCAATGTCTGCATAATGCATAAGTTACACATGGGAAACAACCCGTTAGTCCAAGGTACATCGCTTAACTACAAACATGAAGAACAAATTAAGCTATAGCTTACTAGTTACTAGCGTTGATAGCTCCTTCCGTTGAGTGCTCGCAGGTACATTAGATCTTTGGTTTCGCTCCTTCCAAAGTTTCCATGTCACAAGCAAGATGAGTGGCAGTGACCTAGGCCCCGTTCACTTCCCATGCATACCCCAAATATTTCCTCTTCCACCCATCACATCGAATCTTTAGACGCATGCATGGAGCATTAAATGTAGGTAAAAAAATAACTAATTGCATAGTTTGTCTGTAAATATCGAGACGAATCTTTTAAGCCTAATTAGTCTATGGTTGGAGAAATTTTGCCAAATAAAAACGAAAAGTGCTACAGTAACTTTTCACCAACTAAACACACCCCCAGAAAGAAACGTACTATTCCAGTGGGCGGGTTTATGACAAAATCACGAAAAGTATATCTGTTATTAATGTCGGTTCCCATATGTGCAGGTGTGAGAAGCTCACAAGTGGACGCACGAGAAGGTACACGCTGATCTAAAATTTAAATTTACAAGAGGGTGATGAATTGAAAAACATAGATAGTGCTTAACGAAACTCACAAAAACTAAAGTTTATCTTGATTTGGCGTTGCTAGAAATTGCACAAAGATAGAATAGGACGGGAATGGAAAAAAAAAGGAGAATGAGACAAAAAAATAGCTTTAAGTCATATAGCCAACGGATTAGTTGATGATAGCTATATACTCCCTTCATCTCAAATTATAAGTTATACTAACTCTTTTGAAGAGTTAACATTTTAAGTTTGACCAAATTTATATAGTAAAATAATAATATTTATGAAACCAAATAAGTATTATTAGATTTTTTACTAATTATATTTTTATAGTATACTTTTTGATGTAAAAAAGTCTATTGAATAAATAAATTATTAGCAAAATTATTTTTTACTAGAAATTTCTAAATGTTACTATTATAAAGTTAGCTACTTATGTTATTTGCACATGTCACCTTTTACTAGTTTGGTTTTAGTCAAGAAGAGGAAAATAATGTTCGATCCGCTCCCCTAGCCTTGTCTGCATGTTCGTCCACATGTTTATGACTCTATGAGTGAAATCTAAGCAACCTTTGTGACTCGTGAGTCGTGACTTGGCCTCGTTTAAATTTAGAGTGTAAAGTTTAGGAGCGTCACGTAGGCTGTTACATCGGATGTTATAGGGAAGTGTTCAGATAGCAATAATAAAATAAATTATAGAAGTTCTCAGTACTCCACTAAACGAATTTATTAAGCCTAATTAATCCGTCATTAGCACATGTTTACTATAGCTTTACTTTAGCACCACATTGTCAAATCATGGACTAATTAGACTTAAAAGATTCATCTCGCAAATTAGATGCAATATGTGTAATTAATTATTTTTTAATCTATATTTCGTACTTTATGTATGTATCAAAACATCCAATGGAAACTGGAGTAAACTTCACATAGAGAACTAAACAAGGTCAGTGTTCCTGTTGCGTTCGTTGGCACTGAAATGTTGTCTCATACTTTGGCTATGCTGGTCAGAACGAAATCGAGTTAGAGAAGGGGAGAACTGCAGAGGCTCGGCTTGGTTGGTGCACAGCGTCATGGTGCGCCTAGCTGACCATAGTAAGCAGGAGGAGGGTGGTGCTATGAGACCATGTCCGACAGTGCGCAAATGGGAAAAACCAGCTAGTGATTATGTAAAAGTGAACTCCGATGCAGCCTTTGATATGGAGACGTGGAATGGTGGATGGGGCTGTGTTCTTCGTGACTCTGATGGAGATGTTATCGAGGCCCGCCGAGGAAGAATAGAAGCGTTACTCAATCCGTTGCAAGGTGAGATGATTGCCTGCATTCACGGCGTCCAAGCGGCAATCGATGCGGGAGTGGGGCATGTGGTCATTGAATCGGATGCGGTTGCCGTTGTCCAAGCAGTCTACTCGAGCACCTATGACCTTAGTACTATCACTCACCTCGTCGAGGAGCTGCGCAGTTTGCTTTATTTGAATTTTATTTCCTGGGTTGTCCAACAGAGACCTCGGTCCTGTAATAGAGTTGCTCATGAGTTAGCGTCTCTAGGGAGTTCATGTGATCCGGCTGAGGAACCAGTTTTGGAGTCCATCCCGGCACATATCTTGTATTTAATTGCTGATGATTCAGCGTCTTTTCAGTAATGGAAATGTTTTTCCCCTTAAAAAAAAGCGCCGGATGTCGGCAGCCAGCCGTGGATGACCCCGTGATGACGCAAACCGGCCACGGCCACTTTCACCGGCGGCAGGCAGCTTACACGCGGGCTCCACACCACCGCCTTCGCTGACACGGCCAGCGTCCACACCCTGACACGGCCACAGTGCCACGGCCACACTGGACTCCACACGTGAGACGCCGGTCTGTTTAGTTGGTAAAATTTTTTTATAAAAAACTACTATAGTAGACTGTAGCATTTTCGTTGTTATTTGATAATTAGTGTCCAATCATGAACTAACTAGACTTAAAAGATTCGTCTCGTGATTTACAGCTAAACTGTATAATTAGTTTTATTTTTTATCTATATTTAATGCTTCATGTATGTGTCAAAAATTAATGTGACGGGGAATCTGAAATTTTTGGGAAAATTATTGAAAACTAAAGAGGCCCCGAGCTTCCCAAAATATCCCGGCCTCTCTTCGCCCCCAAGCAAACCCCCGCCGGCCGACGCCCGCGTCGCCTGCGCTGCGCTTTCCTTCCCCAAAGATATTTTGCGGCCGCTCTACCCTGTTCCCTGTAGCTGTAGCTGCACCGCCTTGCCCTGCGGTCCGCAGCCGCGAGACCGCCTGGGCCCGTCGCCAAGTGGCCCGAATCCCCCGCGGGGTCTGCCGCGATCGCCCACCCCTCGCCTCTCAGGCACACATACTCCCGGCAGTCCCCGGGGCTGTCCACGCGGAGCGCCCGCCGATGGCCGGCCACAGTATGTCGGTTCCACCCAAAGCCTATAAATTCCTCGCCGCCCCGTCTCTCGCCGCCCATTTCCTCCGCCTCCCCCTAATCCTCAACCCCCGCGCGCGTCGTCGTATGCCACCATGGACCGCGCCCGCCCCACCGCCGCCGACGCTAACGACCCCGACGCGCCCTACGCCGCCGCGATGCTGCTGGAGCCCAAGCTCGAGGACGAGGACGTGCCGCTGCAGCAGCTGGCGTCCCCGGGCCCCTTCGTGTCCCTGGACCAGCTGATGCCGCCGCCGGCGGTGGCCGAGCCGCCGCGCCCGCTGGAGGCGCTGCTGCAGGGCCCGCAGCTGCCGCCCTTCCTGTCCAAGACGTACGACCTGGTGAGCGAGCCGGCGCTGGACGGGGTCATCTCATGGGGCGCTGCCGGGAACAGCTTCGTCGTGTGGGACCCCTCCATCTTCGCGCGCGACGTGCTGCCGCACAACTTCAAGCACAACAACTTGTCCAGCTTCGTCAGGCAGCTCAACACCTATGTGCGTACACAACTCTTCCGTTCCTCCCTTTCTTCCTTGCCCCCCTCACAAATCACACACGATCCGTGGCTCTGTTGTTGGAATGCTCTGCTTCGGTCCGTGCCCCCTGTTCTGTTATTGATCATCTTGGATGTGCCTAAGTAAGATTCCTGCTGCCGTGTAGACTGCCTATGCAGATATTGCTGCCGATTTTGTTTCTCTTTTCGTTGTTGTTGGTGTTGTATCGTGTGAATCATGTATAAACTGCCCTGTAAATGGTGTGTGTACTCTGTTCTTGCTTTCTTTCTTGAGCCCACGACATGTAACACGTATCAAAACTGGCCGCACCAAAATATAAGTTGGATTAGGATTGAGACAATCCTGCGGAGTAGATCCTGTGATGGGCAAGGTTTATCGGTTTCACGGGATGCAACGCTATGCAAGGTAAGCTTCACGATCCACATGTGCATACGCACCTCTGTTGCAATTCGATTCTTTTTTCTTGGAGTGTACAGCAGTAGGGCTAGACTGCACATTCGTTTCCATTCCTCGGTCAAGTGCTGCAGAATGTTTTGTTGGTTGTTTGCTGCATTGTGTGGCTATGCATTTTCGGCTAAATACTCTGCCCCAGTCTTCACAGGTTTGGTATAGTGCTTGTCTACCTCTTACAGCTTACAGTTTCTCAATGTTGATGTACTTTCTTGAAGCCAACACACTATTATTTTGGGAAGATTTCCTTTTCTACCAATGAAATGAGCACCGTCCATAGCTTGTTCGTTCAAAAAAAAGTTTTTTTTGGAAGATTAGCGCTTCATATATACTCCTATGTTGAAAACAAGTAAAGTTCCTTTGTATTAGTACAGGACTGGATGACAAGGATAAATAAAGAGTAAATAAGCATGTGCCCCAATTGCTTTGATACTCTGTCTTGTCTTCTTCATTGTTAGGCCTAGAACCTAGATCCTTAACTCCTTTAATGTCTATTTAGGGGTTTAATTGCCATGTGCTCCAATTATATTGAGTTTTTTTCCCAGTCTTACTGGAACTCTGGAAGTTAGTTTCCTGATTGTCGATGATAAGGTTGGGAGATCGTAGTACTAATTCTTGATAGAAGTTGAGTTCTTGAGTAGTGACAACTGGAAGCTAGAGACTTGGTGCAGTTTTAGGTGGAGATGACATTATGAATGAAGTTTTTTGTCATACACTGCATCAAATGGAATTCAGTGCATGTTTACACTCCTTTGAATAATTATGGTGTAGCTAATTCTTTTCTTTAAGAAAAAAAGAATCTGTTTTGCTTTTCTGGTAGTTATAATAACTTTATTTATCTTGTTTGATGTACTCAGGGTTTCCGCAAGGTTCATGCCGACAGATGGGAGTTTGCTCATGAAGATTTCCTGCGAGATAGCAAGCATCTATTAAAGAGGATTGTCAGGCGCAGGTCCTCCCCAACAAAACAAGGCAGCATTCAGCCTGGTTCTTCTTCTGGAGAATCCAGCCTGGGCCCTGAGCTCCACACGCTGAGAAGAGAGAAGAACGCACTGCTTGAAGAAGTGGCAAGGTTGAAACAGGAACACCGCCAGACAATTGAGCACATGAGCACGCTGAATCACAGGCTGGAATCTGCAGAGGACCGGCAGAGGCAGATGGTCTCTTTCCTGGCCAAGCTCCTTCAGAACCCAAGTTTCGTGAGGCAGCTGAAGCTGCACAGGGAGAAGAAAGAGATTGACTCCACCAGGGTGAAAAGAAAGTTTCTGAAGCATGTTCCTCATAGCATAGAGTCAGGTGAGTTCATCTCACATCATGCCGGAGAGAGTGGTTCACATTTTGCTGTGAGTTCCCCCATGGCCACAACTACAAGTGTGCACGACGACATCACAGAACTTCAGAATTTTCTCTTGGAAGACGATGACGTCAACTTTGGCATGGATTCAGAAAACATGGGGCTTGAAGACATCGAGGCACCAGAGGATATTGGAGAATTGATTCAGGGGTTCGACACACAAGAAGAACTTGAGCTCGGCAGTGGAGCTGAGCTACTGGAGATGCCTCCAGCTTCTGGTCCTCTTGGTCAAGATCCCACAATCGGCAGGTCCAAGGGAAAGAATGTGCTGTGTCCAGGATTGGACGCTACCTCTTCTGAAGCCGACTGCCTCAGTCCATTGCCTGACAACATGGGGTTGCTTTCAGGCACCATGCTAGGAGCAGCAGGCAGGATGATGGACGCTGATGATCAGCAAATGTGGGGCGTTGATGCTTCAGCAGCCCTGCAAAGCTCTTGCAGTGGCACTAGTCAACAAGCTTTCAGTAGCCATTCTAGTGATCCCTATCTGATGGACATTGCCAACAAGCCTGAGAGATTCTGGGAGCTTGATTTCCAGGCACTGGATGAGGCTGATCTGCAGCTTGACAAGTGTGCTATTGATGACCCTGCTCTTCAGCAGCAGCCAAGTATGAAGAAGCCGTAGATGAATTTCCGTGTGAGACAGACAATATAGTGATACTTTATCCACTGAAGTGCTACAATTAGCTTATGGACGTTGATGTAGTTATTTTGATATTTGGGAGCGAGGCTGATGAGCTCCTAGATACGCCCACTATGGCACTTAGTAGTAGCAGCAGTAGTAGTATGTTTTTGTTTGCCATTCATTCACCCCTAGTGTTTTTGAATGGAACTGCTCTGGCCGATTCTTTTTGCCCCATTTTTTTTCTTTTACTTGCGATTTGTGAATGTCTTGCAATGTAAAAATCCATTCTCAGAGAGCCAAGCACTTTGCAGATGTGCTGCTGATCCTTCTTGTAAATGCTTTTATTATCTAATATATTAACCAGTAGAGGTCCAAACCCCTCCTGATCCTTTCAAAAAAATTGCAGATGTGCTGCTGAATGTCTCCTTTTTCTCCTCATTGGCTGTATTTCATCTTCGGAAATGAAATAGCTGAATTTTGTTTATCAGTGTGCTATCCTGTGGACTGTGGTCAGATATTTGTTACTAAATTTATGGTCCTGCAGTGATCGTGAGGAAACCTTGCCAGGACGTCTTTGTCTAGATGAATATACATGTAGTGCAATGCTGACCAAAATGATCATGAATATGCTGGTAATGAGCTGAATCTTTTGGTTGATCCAGGAACTCTGAACCGTTGTAGCCTCATGATCCTTTGCCGACTACGCTGTAACTGAAAGATCCTTTGCCGACTAGGCTGAAACTGAAAGATGCGCGACAGACTTTTTCCGAGTCCACCATTTTGTAGAGTCCAACTCGAAGTGGTGATCAACCTCTGACGCAGTCTGGTGACAGTAGGCCATCGAAGCAGGGTGATCACAAGTTTCAGTTTTTTTGCCCAGGAGTTAGTTGGTACCGAAACTCTCGTGCCTAGTTTATTTACGTGTTCATGTCGCCAAGTAATGGCCGAGTGAGCAGATACTGGGAGGAGACTCCACCACGTACGTAGGTGCAGCTCTTCCACAAAAGGTGGAAGAACACTAGTTGGACAGGAGAGCGGATGATTAAATGACGCGATGATTGCCATGATTTCCTTCCACCATCTTAGCCTGACTTCAACACCTGGAACAATTTAATCATGTTAATGATTGCTCGTACAAATATCTTTTCTTGCAATAAAATGTCACACCAAATCCTCTCTCTCTCTTCTCAAATAGTACAACCCTTAAAACCAGTTGTAGCACTCAAACCAAGGCTACTGCAATCTCTCTCTCTCCCCACGCGCCACCCAGCCCCCCCCCCCCCCCCCCCCCCCCCCCCAATACCTATGTATTCTATATTTGACACTAAATGATTTCAAACTATAATACTAATAATTAATATAATGATCCCAATTCAAATACAACAATGTAATTTTTTTAAAAAAATAAATGAAATGTTAAATATAACAATTCAAACTTTGCACTTTAGGCTGAACTTCATCCATAATTATCAAAGTATTTTATTAGTCCTCAAACTTTCCTTTTCAATTTAACTTGGTCCCTCGTACAACGTGGAATGGCGCACCATCATGTCTGGTCAGCTTAACACCGCTTGTGATTGGAGATAGAAAAAAATAATAGTATTCGAATAAAAACATTATTAGTGGACGGTCTAAAAACTCTTCAGCGGTCATAATAATTCTAATATGTTACGATTCGACCAAGAAATGGTCCTTAACTTTCATTAAGTTGGATCAAAATTGAGTCTCTAGGTTGTTTTTGCACTTGAGTTAGAGTTTTCTTTGCTAAATATTTCTTTCTTAGCAGATTTTGCCAAATATCCTCCTCATTTAAAAGTTTATATAACCACTTACTTAAAAGGCACTTATTTTGGATGTCAAGATTTTGAATTCCTAAACCTCCAAAATCCTTAGGTCTACACAACACGCTCCACCTAGTGAGCCTATGGTTCTTTTGTGTTCATCACATTGCCAAAAGAACCGAGAACGATAAATCATAGTTTTATGTTCATCACAGTGAAATGATGTTTTTTACGCCGGTGCTAGCGTCCGGATGTTTGGACGGACGCCCGCGCCTACACTCTATTTCGTGCATCTAAAAGTCATAGTTTGGTTTTGGATAATTGATGAAACCTAGCACTAACCTTTGACATGAGTAGTGATATGAGCTAGGTTGGTACAATCCAAGTGTTAGAGCAAGATGAGGTCCATGGTGATGAAGGTGGACATGAAATGATGTTGATTAAGCTCTAACTTAGAAAAGAAGAAAGAGAAAAACAAAAACTGAGATGATCAAGGCAAAGGTATATGATAAGTTTTTGTTTTGACACTTATGACACCATAGATGGTGTAAGTGCACTTAGGATTGATAGCCGTACTATAAAGAGGGAAAATCTTTCGCTAAATGGTTTATCAAGTGCCACTAGGTGACATGACTTTTGCATATGCATTTAGGAACCTAGTGTGCTAACTTTGGCCCTTATAAAATGCTTTGAAAAATGCTAACACACGTGTACATAAGTTCTACACTTTGTGGTTAGCAAGTTGGAAGCAAGGGTGAAGTGGTTGTGGACTTAGAAAAAGAAAATGAGGAGCTACACTGCGACTGGACGTAGGGGTCGTCTTGACCGAACGCTGCCTGGCGAGTCCGGTCAATTTTAAATCTAGGCGCGAAGCTAGCCGAGAGTGAAGAAGACTAACCGGACGCTGGCCCTGGCTTGATCGGCGCGTCCGGTCACAAGTTGAAAGGCAGCGAGTTCACCTGAGCGGACGCGCAAGGGCCGCGTCAGGTCATGGTATGACATACGCTGACGTAGGGTCGCTGGTGTTGGCGCGCAAGGGCTAAACTGACCGGACGCTGGCATGCGTCAGGTCTTTCACGGGCGGACGCGTCAGATCGCGAAAATCTCTCTCGGGGATCTTACTGGAGTTGACCGGACGCTGGCTGGCGGTGCGCCCGGTCACTCGCTTGTGCGTCAGGTCGACTAGATCTGTGGTGCGGGCGCTTGCGCGAGCGGACGCTGAGCAGCAGTGTCAGGTCGGGCTCAACAGCGTCCGATCGTAACTTAACCATTGGGGTTTGCTGCTAGCCGTTGAGATCGCACGGTGGAGATTAAAAGGAGGCGACACGTGGACAGCGGTGGTTGACCGGACGTTGGCGCGTGCGTCCGGTCATGATCCACCTGCACGTTCGGTCAGGCCAAGAAAGCAAGGAGATGGGGGCCAACGGCTCTTTCGTGGTTGGCTTCCTATTTAAAGGTCTTGGCCGGCCCTTGGCTCATACTCTTGGTATTTTAACATACTTGACATCCTTGTGAGCCTAGGCAAACACCTCCCACTTATCTCTATCATTGTTCATCATCATAGTGAGATTGAGAGTGATTCCAAGTGCTTTTGCTTGAGTGATTGCATCTAGTGGCATTTAGAGATCGTTGTGGCTGCGGATTTCTTGTTACTCTTAGTGGTTGCCACCACCTAGACAGCTTGGAGCAGCGGAGGAGCTTTGGCACGTGTTGGTGATTGTTCGTGGCCGGCTCCGGTGATTGTGAGGGGTCTTGTACCTTCTCCGGCGGAGAGCTAAAAGGTAACTCTAGCGGATTGCTCGTGTCATTGAGTTACCTCACTTGTGGGTAGGTTCTTGCGGTGTCCAATTATATGGACGAGATTTGTGCAACATCTCTTAGCCGCCGAACCACCAAGTTTGGTCGACACAACGAGGATTAGCGCGCCGGCAAGCACGTGAACCTCGGGAGAAAAATCTTGTGTCTCTTGTGTGATTGGATTTCTCTCGGTGATTGGATTGTCTACATCTTGTGATTGGTTCATCCCTCGACGCGACGGTATAATCACCTTACTCTATTATTTTTCCGCAAACTAGTTGTAGCAAGCTCTTTAGTGTAGCTAGAATTGAGAGCTTGCTTTGTAGCTTAAGTTCATTTAGTGGAGCTCTTTAGTGTAGCAAGTTTGAGAGCTCTCAGTGAGTAGCAACTTAGCCTCTTGTGTGCCTAGTGATCATAGTAACTAGAATTATTGGATGGGTGGTTTGCAACCCTTGTAGAGCTAGAGCAAGGTTGCATTTCGTCGTTTGTCATACTAATCAAATTGCTCTAGTTGGTTTGTAGTCTTTTAAATAGGTTATTTACCCCCTCTAGCCATATTAGGACCTTTCAGCGTCTCACGCAGGGGCCCACACCGTCCTGAACGTCACCAACATTAAGAAGAGGGGGAAGGGGCAGCGCCCACCTGCACCTCTCGTTCAGATGCCCAACTGGCACTGGGAGGAGGAGGAGACACCAAGGCGAGGCAGTAAAAGGTAAGGAGGGAGATGCAACACCCGATCTACTTGCAAAACATCCAGATGCAACATTTGAAGACAGATAAAACACTTGAAACATGCATCTAAAACACTTGCAAAAACACTTAAAAACACTTGAAACCATTGTACAACATATGAAAAATCCATTAAAAACACTTGAAACATATGTGTGAAACATATGAAACATCCAAATTAACATACTTGTAACATATTTCTTAAAAAACAGATGAAACATTGGGAACAGAACCTTACAACATACGTGTACAAGCATTGCAACATATACAACATCCTAATCTACTTTTGCAACATCCATATGAAACATTTGCAACATACCTAACACCTAAAACACTTGAAACATAGGCTTGCAACATGCTTTTTCAGCACAACATCTCCTTGCTGCTTGCCAATGGAGGCTCGTCGGTGCATGGAGTTCACCAGTGTAGAGCTTGCTGGTTGCGCGGAGCTCGCCACTCCGATGGAGAAGGCCACGACAGGTCTGGTGGAGAAGGTCGCGGTGGGTCCACGCGCTGGAGAAGGCCGCGGCGGGCGGGGAGGCGCAGTGGAGAGGGAGGAAGACCGACTACTAGGGCGCGGTGGAGATATTGGCCAACGGAGCGGAGGCACGATGGAGAGAGGCGCAGTTGCCGAGGCGGCGAGGCGGAGCACGGTTGCGGAGCGCTGTCACGGTGCTGTGGTGAGGTGAGTTTTTTTTTACAACAGTTGCGGGACGAGTGGACGAGCAGATAAGAGGTGGTCGTTGGCTGACGTCGTGGCCCGCAACGTAGCGTCCGACCTTTTTTAATTTAGTGAAATGATGTTAGCTGTTTGTAAGAGGTGACAAACTGAAATTTCTCCTGATGTGGAAGAAAGATAAATGGAAGACAGAAAGAAAGAAGTCATCTGGGGCCTATTTAGATTATGCGGCTTTTGAAAACTGTAGTATCACAAAACTATAATTTTATAAGCTAAAGAGATAAAACCGTGGTTTAGAAAAAAGAAGTTAAGTGGAGTTTCTAAAACTCCAAAAAGACTACAGTTTTGATAAAATCATGATTTTAGAAACTACCTAGATTTGTTGCGTCCAAACACCCAATAACTTTTAAAAACTAAAGTATTTTATAAAACCATAGTATTTCTCCAATACTTTAAAAATAATTAACATCCAAACAGGTCCTTTGCTAACAAATAGTCTACGACACATGGGACATGCACTTTTAAAGACAGTATCGGGTTTTCATAGATATCGTATGTTATCTGTGGCTGAACTTTCCAAGTGCCACGCAATCACTAGGTGCCACATAGGCTATCTATCTATCTATCTATCTGCAGACAACTTATGTAGAGTACTATTTTAGTATTGTGTATGTGTCACTTGTCACATGCAGCATCCGTCCATAGGCTCCGCTTTTCCGGTAGTGTCCGCACTGCTGCCGCTGCTGTATCACCAAGCCGTCATCGTGGTCGGCACTCATCAGCAGACGCCACCCCTCCTCTCCCCTCCCCCAGACGCGAGCTCCACCCCAAGTCGCTAAGCTCCCTACTCCCGAGCTGTGCCGTGTCACCAAACGCCTACCACCGTCCTTTTGACCCAATGGCCAATGCCAGTCCTGAGATCGCATATTCGCGTCACTTCACTGCACAAGCCTCAGCAGACGGACGGACGGCGCCAAACGCATCATGTGGCAGTCCTATAGAAGAACACCATGTTCGTTTCGCTGGTTTATTGTGGCTGAAAGCACTGTTCGCTGGTTTGTTGTGAGAGAAAAACACTGTTGGATGACTGCTGATTCTGCTGATCCAGCGAAACGAACAGGGTGGAAGAGGCTAGAAGTCATGGCTCATGGGAGACGGGCCCCGCGTCTTCTTGCCACAATCCGAGCCCTCCAAGGCTACAACAAGCACGATTTTCCTTCCCGCGGGGTTTCAAATCACTCCGGTGATACCGTAGGAACTAGGACGGTAGGAGTATTATCGCTGATTCGTTGGCCCTGACCTCATAGCACGCCGACGAGACAGCGACCTACAGTAGTTTATACATGTGTCAAGCGAGGGGAGCAAGCAGTGCCGCGCCAGACTTATGGCGTGCCGGGCCGCCGTGTCGGACTCTGGACCAAGCAGCCACCTGAATCAGCGACGCCGGCGCGGCACGCCTCACACGTGGCGCCGCAGTCGAAGGCTCTCCTGTCCAGCGAAGAATCTAAAACCAATCAGCCGCCAGTGACGCCCAATGCCCGGGCCCTGCTTGTGTATTTATGAGCTCCGGCAATCTGTCCCGCCTTCCTCATCTTGTCCAGCGACGTGGAGCTTGTAAAACCGGCCGTGAGCTGCCCTGTTGTTTGCCCAAAGATCAAACATGCCCCCTCTTGCGCCGCCGCCAGCTGATCACAAGGCTTGGCCGGGGCAGAGACACGCAGAGAAGGGCCAGAAGGCCACGGGGGCGCCGGCGACGCGGGAGCCGCTCGTGCAGCGGAGGGCGTCGTTCCACGGGCGCGGCACGCACGAGCATCAGCAGCAGCAGCAGCGAGACCACCTGCTGCTGAGACAGAGGCCCCGGACGCACCCGGACCTGCTGGCCGGCGTCAGGGAGCGCGGATTCCGGCGAGCGGGCGTCCACGGCGGCAACGCTACTGCCGCCGCCGCTGTCCCGTGGGGCAGGAGGGCGGCGCCGAGCAAGGCGCTGGTGACCGTCGCCGTGCAGCGGAGCATGTGGCCGCTGCAGGTGATGGCGGGCGCCGAGTGGCGCGTCGCCGACCTGGTCGCCGCCGCGGTGGAGCTCTACGTCAGGGAAGGACGGCGGCCGCTGCTGCCGTCCGCCGACCCCTCCGCATTCGGGCTCCATTACTCCCAGTTCAGCTTGGAAAGTACGTCACGCTGACGCCTGTCCCTCTGCTGCGCTCCTCGTGCCCGTGCTACCACCATTGACATGGCTGTTTTGCAAACAAACAGGCTTGGACCCGGAGGAGAAGCTCATGGAGCTCGGGAGCAGGAGCTTCTTCCTCTGCCCCAGGGCTACTGCGGCAGTTGCGGCTCCCTCTACGCGCCCAGCAACTGAAGCCAGCAAGGCCACGCCCACCTCTGCCGACAGGCCAAACATGCTACCTCCATGGCTCGGCTTCATGCACTTCTGGCCATTGTTGTAGCTTGCTTGGCATTGGTAGTCTTGGGCAGTGTTTACTTCCTTCAAAATTCCAAAAATTTTATAAGATTCCCCGTCACATCAAATCTTTGGACATATGCATGGAGCATTAAATGTAGATAAAAAAATAACTAATTGCACAGTTTGTCTGTAAATGTCGAGACGAATCTTTTGAGCCTAGTTAGTCCATGATTGAATAAATTTTACCAAATAACAACGAAAAGTGCTACAGGAACTTTACACACACTTTACACCCATCTAAACACACCCTTAGTCTCATAGATCGCCGGCGGCACTTGTTTCACGATCTCCCTCCCTACATTTGTACTTGGCCACCTTGCCAAAAATTTACTGTTGAATTGATGATAGCAGGGATCTATCTTCGTATGGAAAAAGTCTAACCCCTGAACTATCAGCTAGTGTCTAACTTACATCCCCAACTATAAAACCGTCTGTTTTACACCCTGAACTTTTCAAAACCGTTCAAATTACACCCTGGAACGGTTTTGGACGGCGGTTTTGCTATAGTAACCATGTTTTACTACAGTAACACAGTTTTGACTTTTCTTTTTCTATTTATTTTGGCTGAATCTTTGAAAAATCATACAGAAAAATCATAAAATAGAAAATCTAATTTTGTTGGACTCCACATGAGTAGATTTATACAATAAATATATAATATAGTATGTTTTAGTACAAATTTTTTCTGTAGCTTTAAATTAGTTAGAAAATCAAATTTTATCTGTAATTAATTGGAATAATTCATAGCTACAACTTTTTATGGTCTAATTGTGGTTAAATTTTTATAGTG
The DNA here is from genome assembly GCA_038087645.1 of Saccharum hybrid cultivar R570. Classification (NCBI taxonomy): domain Eukaryota; kingdom Viridiplantae; phylum Streptophyta; class Magnoliopsida; order Poales; family Poaceae; genus Saccharum; species Saccharum hybrid cultivar. The sequence goes on along the minus strand of JAQSUU010000190.1, from coordinate 1,914,142 downwards.
AACTAATTATTGTATGCTTGAACTATAGTAAAAATTTCATACTGATTGGATCATGTATAATTTAGTTATAGATTTATTTATATTTAACAAGCTCCATGGTATAATTTGAACCATGGTTAGTTATAGATTTATTTATAATTTAACAAGCCAGCAAAACCATGGTTACTGTAGCAAAACCGCTGTCCAAAACCGCTCCATGGTGTAATTTGAACAGTTTTGAAAAGTTCAGGGTGTAAAACAAATGGTTTTATAGTTGGGGATGTAGGTTAGACACTAGCTGATTGTTCAGGGGGTTAGTAGACTTTTTCGTCTTCGTATTCCTGCAAATGTTTAGTTTATTATTTTAAATTAAAGTAATCTGCCTTTCAATTAAGGTAGGAAAAAGAGGTGTTTATGTACAAGCAAGGGAAGAGGGAAAATGTTTAGTTTCTCTTTTTCTAAAATCCAAACAGGTATTTCAATTTTAAGATGATGCATTCGATTGATCCCAGTCGGCCAAGTTGGAATAGCCTCTTGCACCTGTATTGGCGTTGCAAACCAAGTGGGAGAATGATTGCGGTTAGATAGATTATCTTCGTAGGAGCCCACGTCATGTTCCAAGTTTCTTTCGGTTGCTGTCTCAGTCTCACTCAGTGAAGCGTCTTGGACTCTTGGCAGCCATTATATATGCACAGTTTAGAAAAGAAACTTTTCTTCTGCCGATTGCTGACTCAGATTTTGTTACAAATCATGTGTACAACAACAGCTAAACGCCCGAAGATGGAAGATATTTGGGCGGTGCAGTTTCCTACCCTCGTCTTACCTTCCAACTTCAGGCTTTGAGAAAAAAGAACACCGGCCATATCTTGTTTTAGCCATGGATGCAATGTGCAAGCATGCCGACCATCAGATGCTCAACAGCCCTTTTGTCGTCTCAAGAGAAAAGCATCTTCAGTTCCTCTATACGTGCAGTGCGGACTTCTTGGTCAGTCAAAGCACCCGAAATCATTCGCTGCTTTCGAGCCTGCACGGCCTCCATGCGTTCTTCGACAGTGCCCTGTACAGCCATATCATATCATGATCATCCTTTTTTTTTTGCGATTATATTATATCATGATCAATACAGAAAGATAACAGACACTCGGGGCATCAGAAAGTCAAAGAGTCTGCCTCGTATATTCTGATAATAGCCCCATAAAAATATGGATTATGACGAGATTTGATGGGAAAAAGATACCTTCACAATGAATCTTCTGATAGAAACAGTCTTCGTTTGACCAATTCGGTGGATGCGCATGACAGCTTGTTCTTCCACAGCAGGATTCCACCAAGGGTCCTGAAGCAAACATCTCATAAGACACTAACAAAACAAGTGGAAGACAGCTAAAAGATAATGTTTAGCATAAAAAAGATGTTAACAGTGCACTATGTTACTGTTACACTACTACAGGTAGGTGTAAGCACGGATGCAGCTTCACCACCATGCAACAAATCTGCAGCAAAGGCATGTACTTGGTTCAATGTATGCATGTGTGGCATTGCCACCACCCCAGCACATTGTCATATAGTATGTTGTTCAGCATTGATACATCAAAAAAATGAATGGATCAATGAATTCCATCTTTAGTTTAACTCTGGTAATAATCCCTCTGTCCCAGAAAGAATGCAATTCGCAGTGGCACGTTTTAGTACCTTAAGTTCGACCAATTACAGATAAAAAAGTATCAATATTTATGATACCAAATAAATATCATTAGATTAAGTACGAAATATATTTTCATAATAAATTAATTTGGAGCCATAAATGTGAATACCGTTCACTATAAATTTGGTCAAACATGAATCATTCTGCGTGACATGCAACCCATAGTTGCATTCTTTTTGGGATGGAGGTAGTATAAAATATTAACAGTAAAGATTCACTTTGTTAAAAAAAAAGTAAAGATTCAATGATGTGAGACCAACAAAAAAAGGGAGCACAATATCAAAGATATTATAATTTAAACACACAAGTTTTTTTTTATTTGGAAACTTTGCAAATAAGTTCAATGGGGCATACCATGACAAATGCATTAGAAGCAGCAGTAAGATTGATTCCAACACCACCAGCCTTCAGAGACATAAGCAGAACCTGCATAGGTCAAGTGCAATGAAGGTCCTAGCATCTCCATCATATCAGATCTCTCAAACTATGATAACACTAATTTAGAAAGGAGTGGATCCAAGAAACAGAAGAAATACCAAAATGCTGTTGTCCTCTGAGAACTCCTTGATAACTTTCTCCCTTTGCTGAAGATTCAATGTCCCGTCCAGCCTAGCAAATGAGAAATTATTCCTGCCATGCAAAAACTCAAAAATTAGTTGGTAAGATCAGCTTCGTAAAAACAATAAAGGAAAAAGACCTGCCAAAAAGGTAAAAATGTAAACCAGAACATCTAGTATCGTGGGGGCAGGAGGTTCTTGGCAGAAATTATATGTATTTTAGATCTTACAGGTGGCAGCATGAAAAAAAAAACGTAATAAGCAAGTGATTCAAATAAACTGAACACCATACCTAGAAAGTGGAATTTGCAACAGATCTAAAAATGCAGTCCACTGGCTAAACACGATACTCTTGGCACCTGAACTGCGAAGAACTTCCAACTCCTGCAGGAGAGCAGATATCTTGGAAGATTCAACCCAATTTTTTTCAACATCAATTTGAAAGCGGTTATCAGTAGGAGCAGTTATAAGGTCCTGCTTGCTCATTGACTTTCTGCAATAATATAAACAAAGTGAAGGACATGACAAGTTGACATGGAAGAATGCTTTAAGAAAACTAAATATATCAGATAGACAGAAGATGGAAACGTAAAATACCTGCAGACAGGACAAAGGCCTGCTGTCGCACTCCGCCAACTAGATAAGAGACACTCTCGGCATAAACGGTGAGCACAGGGAGTTAATACTGCATCCTCAAAGGCTTCCAGGCAAATAGGGCACTCCCCTTCACCCTTTTGCAATTCTTGGACAACCTCTTCGATATAAGCTCTAGAGGGAATGCAGGAAGAATCACCATTAACAGCACCATTACCACCACGCAGAAAACGCTTTGCAAGCTTGTTTAGGTCTGCAAACTCTTGTGTATCCCCACGACTGGCAACCAAAAAAGCTCCATCATCAATAGGTAATTGACGACAAAATACAAGAAATATCAATGTTCAATTTTTAAAAGCTATTGCTATTAATGTAAGATATGAGCCCAAATTTCAAGTACCAAACAGGCTACTATTATGCATAGCATTGCATGGAAACAAACCTCATAACAAGGAATGGATGATCACAGCATTGTCTTAGGCGTAAAAGTAACTCCAAAATTGAAGCATAGTTGTGCAGAACCCTTCCTTGCTCAACAAATTGATCAAATTTTACCTATAACCAACACGAGGCAATTAATTTGTTTCTCTGAAAGAACATGCTTATCAGTAGAAGCACATTACCTTAGATCTTCGAAATAGAGCTTCATAGAAATCCTTCTCGGCCTCAGATAAAACACAGTATTTTACTTCAATATTTGCAGGGGGTAAATTAAGGATTGGTCTGCACGAAAGCATGCATGTAAGTTATGTGCCAAAAAAAATGATATGAAAAGGAGAGTGGTTTAATAGAGTGCAGGCTTTTCCAATAAAATGTACACAGCCTGGTTGTATTCCTTCTGAGCAATTTAATAAAGCATATCTAGCCCACAAAAAGGAGGGGAGAGAGACAAAATGCATCATAACCAAAGTTGAACATACCTGCCCTCCTTGTCTGTGCTGTTTTTAGTCCTTCTCAGCATTATTGGCTTCAAAATGGACTGCAGTAGCTTTAAGCCCCTTTCATCACCTTCTTCATATGGTTTCTGTACAAGTTTATTCCACCTAAACAGAAGGTGAAAAATAAAAGTTATAGATACAATAGTAATATTCAATTACATTGCACAACGAATACAGTCAGCAAAACAAACTAACGTACTTGATACGAACAAAATAGAAGGGTAAATTTCATCAGCGGTCTTTGGACTTGTCGCGCGTTCGCATCCAAGTCCTGGTACTCTTTAAATGAATTTTTGGCACTCTAAACTTGCTAACTGTACCACATGAGGTCCAAATCATCGGAACTTGACTAAACCGCATGTATGGCATGCTGACTGTGCAATGACATGCCCCTTCAGCGGTCCTTAAACTTGTCCCGCATTCTCATCTAGGCCCCAGTAATCTCAAAATGCACTTCTGGCACCCTAAACTCGCTAATAGTATCACATGAAATCCAATTCTTGTGTTAAACTGCCCGTGTGTCATGTTGACTATGCGAATGCAATGACGTGGCCATGACATGTGAGGTCGACGTGTCACTGTTGTCTCCTTTTTATCCTCTCTTCCCCATCGACAATGGCTCCTGGCCATACTGAGATTTGGCATTGTTGGGGTATGCCTGTACCAGTGATGATGGCCTCGATGTTGCTACTCCTTCATAGTATGTCTGGTCAGCTCAATGAAGGGAAGAAGGCTACATAAAGAGGAGAATAGGGGAGATGGGAATTGACAGCGTGCACCAGATGTGAGCCACATCATCGTATGATCAGCATGCCACAGAGTGTTTAACGCAAGTTCTAAAGACTTAGACTTCATGTTGTATAATTGCCAAAAAAATTTAGGGAGGCAAAAATGTATTTTGAGAGTACCAGGACCTAAATAAGAACGCGGGACAAGTTCATGGACTGCTAATGATATTTTCTCATCAGCATCGTCGCACAGTAAAAAAAACGATCCCTGGGGTAAGGCCTCCCCCAAGGGCCAAGGCATTGACGGAAAGGTAGAAGATTCTCTTCCATAGGGTCGAGAATAGGTCACAAACCCTGGCTATTCAGGACATGCCACTAACGGTGAGGACACACCTGCCGCGCCGGAAACATTAGTGGACCACGTATTTCACTGAAAATAACATAAGGAGTGGCCTTTTTTGGTGAGAACAGGGAGTTGAACTCCCGACCTGTAGGTTGCACTTCTGCTTCCATGAGCTAGGTGCACATACTTGCATTGTTGCACAGTCAGCATGCCACGTGGGCAGTTGAACACAAATGTTGAAGATTTGGACCTCATGTTGTGTAATTAGCAAGCTTAGGATGTCAAAAATGAATTTTGAGAGTACTGGGACCTGGATGAGAACGCTGACAAGTTCAAGGATCGCTGATGAAATTTACTTAAAATTATCAAGATTGGCGGAACAAAAGTGAATTGTATTTTGAAAGTTTTCATTTTCATGAAAAACAATAGTGCGGTTTGCATCTTGCAGCAATATCATCCTTGTAACTAACAGAAAAGTTTGTCAAGCCTCATCAAATAGAAGATTTGGGTGCAACCACTATGAAAGTGTCAGAGGAAGGGGGTGGCTGGCAGGGGCCCTGGCTGCCCCCATGTTTAGTACATTCCTGTTACAACACTGAAATCTAACACATAATACAGTAAGAAAATTCCTAATTGGATCCTCTTTATGATTTATCTCTTTCTGTTTGGCACCCTTAATATAATTATTCTAATTCTTTGCCGCTGCTAATCATCTACACAACCTAAAATGCACTCGTTATGTGTGCAGTAAATAGAAAATGGTAAATAATTTAACAAACCATTATGAATTTCAAAAGTCCAATTAATTTATTTTTTCTCGAACAGTCAATGAAAACCAATAAAAAACACACTTACAAAGCCCAGTTCCTCCATGGTTCAACTTTCAAAAACCGGAAAAGGCTGTACAAATCCTCCAAGTTGTTCTGTCAGTAAAGTAAACTTCTTAAATTTGAATGCATAAGCACCTAGTATGCAATACATGCGTGAAAATAAGAGCAAAATGTCTGATCCATTATCCTGCATTAGGGATAAATATGATATGTGGGAGTTCTAACAAAGACCAATAGATCTACACATATTCTCACCTGAATTGGTGTACCAGTGAGACACCAGCGCCGATCTGCAGTCAAGGCAGCCGCAGCTAGGGATATCAAACTTTTAGAAGATTTTATCATGTGTGCTTCGTCAAGCACAACTCTGAACCAATGTACAGAGTACAAAGCTCCATTTTCCGTTGAACCCTACCCAAGCAGATATCAAAAGTTCAGTCAAGAATAAGTTTGCATAATTCAACCTGAATATTAATAGATAGCCCCAGCAAGTTCCCCATCATGCACACTTTGGTCAATGTGGCCATCTTCTTTATGCATGTATGAACCAAATTTAAGCAATCCATATTTTACCAATAAGATTGCATAAGTATGACATGAAGGATCAAATGCAGAAACATGGTGGTAAGGACGAAAGACAAGCAAAAAAGGTAATGCATTATCTGTATTATTTTGATAAAAAAATGGACACAAGTAAAAAGTTGATGTCAAATCAAGTGGCTGTAGTGGTAAAATTATGCAAATGACCAGTCAATTGCATGGTCTGGTGCTAACTAGGCTATCTTAACCAACGAAAATGTTTACAAAAGCTTGAGCATAATAAGAGTAAATTGAAAGAGCTATGAGATCTCAGAGCTTACATCCATTGAAAATTCTGATGACACGACACCATATGTAGTCAGGACAATATCACTCTGACCAATGATGCTCGCGTCTTTTGGCCTGTTTTGTCCATAGTGAACATATATATTCACAGTGCCTGGCTTAGTATGAGCTTCAATCTCCGCCTGTTATTCGTAATATCAACTCTAGTGTTCAGAAAAATAGTTGCAGGAAACATTTAGAGATGAAATTGGTAAAGCAAGTCAAAATTACATTGTCCTCTTATCTTTTACAAATGAGCACACATATAATGTAGCATAGGCAATGGTGTGGTGGTGCCACAATTAGAACTATACCTTCCACTGACTAATTAGTGTCATTGGACAGATAATTAGATTGTTTCCTCCAATAAGTGGGGCCTTAGGTTTCTTGTGTTTGTTAAAAGAAAAAGGGCTAGCAAGCTTCTTCACAGCATCATGTGATTCACCCAACCCACTAGCTTCTCTAGGGATCTGAGCAGCATTCTGAGTTGTGATGCACCCTTTGCTAGAATCAGAAAGAAGAAGAGCTATCGTCATAATAGTCTTCCCCAGTCCCATTGCATCTGCCAGAATCTTAATTTTTACTCAGTCAGTTAATAGAAATTGATCGCGAATTTCAACCAGAAACAATAGCTATCAATAGAAATGCTAAACATAAAGAAGCACAATATTAAGAATATCCTTACCCCTCCTCTAGAAAGTTGTAATGTACTAGGAAATTCAGTTGTAGCATCGCCTGAAAACACGTTCAAGTACAAAACTAGCTCCCTCCTGAAATAAATGCAATAAAATGTGAAATGTAATGTTCAACTATTTGCTATAATGGTTATTAAAAACAGCTCATACAACACATACATACTTGTCCTCAAGTTTGTATGCTTCCCAACAAGGGTGAAGAGTTGTAGCGGCATCCTGGGAAGAACTACCTTTCTCAAGCTGCAGCATCCAATGAAGTGCCTGCTTTTGATAAGAGCGTAGATCACACAGCAGAGAATCAGGGGGAGCCCTTTCCTACAAAATATAAATTCAGAGCACACTGAGGTCAGGATAATATCAACTGGTTGCTGAAACTCTGCACAGCAATGTGCTGTTGAATTACCTCTAGTGCAGAGCTGTCTGAGATCCCAATTATATCATCCAAATCTGAATCTGAAACAGTTTCTTCACCATGATCGTCTTCATTTCCATCAGAAGACAGCCTCAATCTCTCGGATGTCAACTTTGTGGCAGCCGCTCCTATACTGCTCTGTTCAGGCAGATAAAACATAAAAGGCCAATATTTATTATTTTGATATAGCAGTGTAATGAATGAAGTACTGAACTGTTACCTTTGTTTCGATTGGTCGCTTCCTGGAATAAAGATCTTCTGGAGTAAAAGCGGCCTGTTTTGAATTTATGTCGAACCAAAAAAAATCAGACCATACCAAAATGCTGATTTCAGAGAAAGAGCAATACACATAACTTAAATGGACTTGTTTCTTTTAATGTCTTTTTATACCTTTATTCACATTCTAAAATCATATGATGTACGTTGTTGGGGTAAAATATATAAACGGTTCTCATACTTCTTATTTTTTTGCTTTCAGTATTCATCAATGACTGAAAATATTTATCAGCGATGATTTCAGGATACCAAAGAGCTCCTAATTGCAATTGTACAAACTTTGGCAATGCAAATTATTTACACATTCACCTATACCAAGAGCTTTGAATTGATGGACTTTTGCAGTGCATTTGCACTAGACGATAAACGAACAGGAGATGATAAGAGCACACAGCTCACCTTTATAAAAGGAGCAAGCCCTATCAATTTGAAAAGTGCAGGTAGGGGGTGAAATGTGGAGTCATCTGGAGCAACCCGAGCTGCCTTGGGCGCCAATTGCTTTTGATCATGAAACATTGAGCTGTTGATATATATACTACAAGAAAGTACAATACCTCGGTTAAGGTGGTGTAGTCAAGCAACAAAGAGGCTAAAATGCAAATAAACTGGACTTATAGTTTCGGTCGCGGTTCATATACCTCACTGACAAGAGGACAGTGTCCATAATGGTAAGCACCTCGGGAGCTGATTTACACGAGCCCTTGACTTTTAACTTGTTCTCCTTGAGAAGGGGAAGGAGGCACCTTGCCCACTCATTGGGGATGCGACCCACCTAAACAGCAACAAAATGTTCATACAATGGCCGGATGCAGTGTCGAGAATTGGGTGGTGGGCAGCAGTGATGAAGTAATGTACCTCTCCGTGGCTCGGGGTGGAGAAGCGCATGATCTCGGAGGAGCAGGAAGCTAGGGCGGGACGGCCCGGACGGCTCTTGCCCACGGCGGCTGTGGCGTTGGGGAAGGTGAAGGTGACCGCGTCCCCTGAGGCAATTCGCCTGCCCTTGCAGGTGGACAGCCCCGCCATCTCGGCGCTCCCCACCAGCCACCAGTGGTCCCCGCCGCCACCGTTGGTTGTGGGTGTGACGGGCTTAGGTTTCTCTGCCGTGGGCATTGGCCCGGTAGGGGCGGGTTTCCCCGGCGGAGGGGAGGGCGAGGGAGAGGGAGACGGCGACGGCGTCGGCGGGAGAGGTGCCGCAGCCTTGTGGTTGAAGTCGAGGAGGATGTTAATGGCCTTGGTGGGGTCGTCGCCGGCCATGTGGAGAGCACGGATGATGTCCATCTCCGGCGTGGCCTCGCCGAGCACCGCGCGCACCATGGCCACCTGCTCCTCCCGCTCCTTCCCCATCTCCCCCGCGAGACGGCGTCGGCGGCTCTGCTCGCACCCAGCCCGCGAAATTTTCCCCCAAACTCCTGCCTCGCGCCGCCGACTAGAGATTTCGCGGGAAGCTGGAGGGCTGGACCGATTTGCCCTCGCCACACTCCTTCGGGCTTCGGTCCTTTCTCGTTTGTCTTGGCCCTGGCGGCCTGGCCCCTCGCCAGTGTCGCCACACAACTGGGAGCCTGGTTCCCCACAAGAACCAATTTTCCAAAGGAAAAAGGTTCTCCTGATCTTCAAGTATCAAGTATTGCTTATAATCTGATTTATCTCTTCAGACAAGCTGACTAGCAAACATAATATTTGATAATAACTCCTTTAATTATTGAAACCAAATGTTTTTTTCTGGGTGGTTTTTAAGATGATTTGGTTGACGAGGCGCCACGTCAACCACGGAGAGGCAAATCGGACTATGTTGATAACTCAAGGGTTCAACTAGACTTTACCAAAAAAATTATAGAAATAGATCTTCAACAAACTATCTAAATATATATTTTTTTAAATATGGTATTTAAAATCCCAATATCTAGTTTATTTTTAGAAAATTTCATAAAAAAACTTAATTTAGCTAAAAAAAGGTGAAACAAGTTTCGCATTTAAAAAAAATCATGTTTTATATAATGGTGCATACATTAGAATTTATTTAGATCTTATATGGTATTAATTTGATGTTTATTTACTAGTATATGATCTTGCTATCCGTTACAATTAGTCTATGATGATAATTCACACTACGTAGAGGTTTAATTGTTCACGTGACTTTAACGACAACACAAGTATCATGTAACCGCCTTATATTTGATCCTAATTAGTATGAGCACATGTGGCAACTTGATCTAGAAGATGAATATGGTTGCAACCTTTTTCTGGTTTGGGTGGGCAATGAATAATCCGTGCTGACTTGTACAGGTCCTACTAGTTAGATATCGACATATCGCAAATAAACGTCATTTTACTTCACAAAATGTTTTTTTTGTTTCTTGTTTAGAAACATGCATATGAATTATGTTAAGTGAGATTTAAATAATTAGCACAAAATTGACACATTTTTTAGATAATGGAACAAAGTTTCAGCCTACAAATTTGACACATGGTAATGTTGAGGAAATAAGTCAGTAGAATATGAGTATTGTGAACTGATTTTGTTCCTTGTAATTGAATCCATGACCTAGACACCCTCACCGAGGTGATAAACAACTCCATAGGAGGGGGACGCGTCATGCTAACTGGCCAAGGGCGAACCTGACCTAGAGCACCTCATCGACTCAGCTGACATGACATAGGCAAGATATATAGAAACAAACTTTAATCCAGTGTATCTGACTAGAAAATCAACCTGCAAACCGATGAGACTAGGACTTTATATGTAACCTTACATCTAGAACTATGAGGAGGGGCAGAGATCCCCTAACCCGCAAACCACAGCAATACCCAATAAACAGTCGTTGTGATCCCCTACTCGCAACTAACCCGAGCATATGGCGCACAAGCGATATAAACATCATCATATAGTGGACATAGGGCACCCTTCCTTGAACTAGTATAAGTAGGTGTTCTTGTACTACCCCTCCGATTTAATGTGTACAATACATCGATTACTAGTTGGAGGTAAAAACACCGACAATAAGATAAAAACTACGTGCTTCTAGCACTATTAAATTTAAAGTGAGAATAAAGCTATGTGCCTCAATGTCAACCAAGTAAACATGCATACACTAGGATAAATATCTATTTCAATAGTGTGTCAATCGTGTTCCTTAACAAACCATATGCCAATGACACTCGTAATTCACTTTAAGTTATATTAATATCTCATGGCAATAAATTATGTAAACCGTTACTTTCGGTCAACTTAATAATACATATTAAATATCTAGATAGGTGCAATGGAAAGATTAAAAATACATATAGATTAATTTATACGTTTATGACAACCAAATTGGTACTATAGAGTACCGTAGGTGGGAATGAACACCATGAGAGCAAAGGCAATCACTTTGATTAGTTTTACACACACTAAACTTATCCACAAACTTTTTAATAATTATATAACATAATATTCTAAACCGTGTTGAAGCACGGTTTGATAGGCTAAAAATAATCAGTAATGTGATTACCACTTCGCAAAAAAGAAAAAGAAAACGCCAATACCGAAACGAAAGTGAAAAAAGAAAGAAAGAAAGAAACTACACCTCACAGTTCAAGACTGTTGTCCCCGGTTGATGGGCTACAGTGACCAGTCCCTGGGCTGCATGGGCTGCGTGCCTAGTGGGCCTAAGGTTAAACCAAAAGTCAAAGCCTCAAAAGGAGACTCCGAAAAAAATTCAGTCAAAGGACAACGCTAGTTTTTGGACAGTTCTGCCCTTGTTTAGTTCTCCAATTCTTCCCCAAATTTCACTATGCAAAAAGAAGATTCCCTGTCACATCAAAATGTCGGCAAATGCACGGAGTACTAAATGTTGATGAAATCAAAAACTAATTGCACAGTTTTGTTGTACTTTGCGAGATGAACATTTTAAGCCTAGTTAGTCAAAATTTAAATAATTTTTACTAAATACAAATGAAATGCTACAGAAATTCTGATACAGTGTTTTTCTCCCCAATTCACCGACCGCCTCTGTCAAACGGAACATGGCCCTTGTTCAGTTCCCAAATCCAACCCCAAATTTCACTATGCAAAAAGAAGATTCCCCGTCACATCAAAATGTCGGCACATGCATGGAGTACTAAATGTAGATGAAATTAAAAACTAATTGCACAGTTTTGTTGTACTTTGCGAGACGAACATTTTGAGCCTAATTAGTCAAAGTTTGGACAATTTTTACCAAATAAAAACAAAAGTTGCTACAGTACGACGTGACCTACACTATTCCAACTTCTCCTCCCAATTCCAACATCTAAACAAGGCCATGGGAATTAGTTCAGCGTAGCTGTCCTGTCGGCATGCCTGCGCGCATCAGGACAACTAGGAGCCTAAGTGAACCTAAAAAGTGATACAGTATCTATCACATCAAATCTTGTGGTACATGCATGGAGTACTAAATATAGACGAAAGAAAAAACTAATTACACAGTTTAGTTGTAAATCACGAGACAAATCTTTTGAGCCTAATTAGTCCATGATTAGACATAAATTGCCAAATAAAACGAAAAGTACTACAGTAGCCGAACCCAAACTTTTTCACCAACTAAACAACCCCTAGAAGAATCGGATTCCTCGCGTTGCTGCGGGAATTAGCGAGGACTCGCGTACTATTATTATAGAGCATAGAGTATTTAGAATTTTTAGGTGTAATTGGAAAATGTAAGCAGCTAGCTGAAAATTTACAAAAGCACTCTTTGTTGTGGTGCAAAAATTCCACATGTATTAAATGTAAGATCTAATTTTTTCTAAGGTTATGCATGACACTTTTTTAAGTAACTGATAAACATTGGGAGTGAAATGGAGAAGTAGAAATTAAACTAATTGGAACAAAGCAATGCTTAATACATGTGAAGCATCGATGGAGACAATCAATTAATGATGATATTACAGGAAAGAGCCCTCATCCACCGGTGATTGAACATGTAAAAAGATTTTTCAGGATGTGTGTCTGTGGCAACCACACGGTGGGCCCCAAGCAGAATTAACCATATCTATTTAACAAATCTGTCCCGTGATTCTCTCCCCGTCTCTATTTCTCCAACAGTTTCTCACAATTCCTCTCCTCTTACAGCCTGTTCGTTTCGCTGGTTTATTGTGCTAAAAGTACTGTTCGCTGGTTTGTTGTGAGAGAAAAATACTGCTGGATGGCTGCTGATTGTGCTAATAAGTCTAAACGAACAGGGCGTTAGATCTAGAGCAGCCTACTAGAGCTCGTGCGCAGCCTGCAGTTCGCATGGATGGTGAGCGACCTTCAAAGGTCATGCGAGGCTGCATGCATGGCGGGGTTATTGCACCAACCACTGCGTGTGGGTGTGGCGAGGAGACCGCGGTGGCAAGCCAGCGCAATGGGGAGCGCATGTGGCAAATATCCTGCGGCATTGTGGAGCTGACGAAGCGGATTTCTGCTCCCTCCGGAAGGCTAGAATCCTATATCTTCTGATCCGATAGCAACGAAGGATCTAGGCATGGCACATGGACGCTGCTACTTGCAACAGTGGGAAGGTGGAGCTGTGGAGGTGAATGAATAGACGAGGCGGAAGAGGAGAATTTAAAGGAAGCTGATTGGAAAGAGAAGCGATTGCTATTGCAATCTGTAGTGGTGAACGGGCGCCTCAAATGCTCCATTCGGTGGGTGATGTGACGATGGATGGAAGTTTCTCAATCAATTAACACTGCGAATGGGACTGTAAAGGCTAGCCGTGATGTAGTGCCGTTATTTGGGTAGCGGATAACGTGGCTCAAGGACACGGAGTTTTGCTCTATAGGAGCTATAGATCGGAAGGTAATCGCTGCATCAACCGATCAACCGCATACATACAAATCGAAATTGCCGGAACACGAGTAACCGGCAGAACGAGTAGTTGTTTATGGAGGTAGGCACATGCATGCGGCTGCGAGACCGGCCGGCCCAGACCCAGCCGGTGGATCGTAAACGCCAGGAAGCTACAGGAACAGTTGCACGTAGCTGATGCCTGGGCTCGTTTAGTTACTAATTCCTCCCCAAATTCTACTATGCAAAAAGGAGATTTCCCATCACATTGAAATGTCGGCAAATGCATGGAGTACTAAATGTAGATGAAATCAAAAACTAATTGCACAGTTTTGTTGTACTTTATGAGACGAACATTTTAAGTCTAATTAATCAATTTTTAGACAAATTTTTACATAAAAAACAAAACGCGCTACAGTGTTCCGACGGAAACACTGTAGTACGCAGTACCGATTTTGGGCTCCTACATCGGCAACTAAACAAGGCCCCTGCTAGGAGGTTGCATTTGTATATAGGAGAGTAGGGGAACGGATTAACCGGGGGAGTCACGAGTTAATCTATAGCATCAGGCACATGCGCGAGGCCAGTGTCGCAGTCCACACCTCCTGCGCCCACGGGAACATGGGATGGGACGGCATGGCCCGGCGGCCCGGCGGGCATGGCACGTTGCCACGCAGAGGAGGGAGGTGAACCAAAGCGAAAGTATTAAAAAAAAAGAGCCTGTTCTGATCCGTATATCTGTATGTAGGAGTACTGTACATGCGCGAGACCTTACGTAGTACATAAGCAGCCTGTGCTCTGTACAAGACCCACTCTAGCTAACGTAGTCATGAGTCATGACATGGATTTAGGCCTCAAACCCAAAAATCTCATGATTGTGGATTGTCTTTGATTTATTTGCGTACAAAGATGCCTCGTTTGTACCTAATAATGGCGTTTGGGACCGCGATGTGGTGCCCCCGCGAGTACATGTACAGCTTGCGAAGCGTAGCCACGTACGAATACCAGGGTGATGGAGCGGGGCGGGCCCTGCGCATGAAAAGGAGATAGCCTCCCCACCCCACGTGGCCTCCTGCTCGGGCAACGCACCAAGCTGATGCCACCACCCCAGTACCGGGCCTGGCCTCGTATTCCCGGCCCGCATTAAGACTACCCGCATTCGTGAACCTCTATATTCATCCTCTATACGTCCTAGTCCACACCCATTCATCATCTATATCATTCTCTATCCACTCTATCCACTGTGGGATCCACTTGTCACTTTATCTAAATATATCCATGTGTGATCTAGTTTTGAAGGATTTATTGAGACGAATTTAACGGTGCAATCGAAATTTAATTTAGATTTTTGGTTTGTGAGGTATAGCATTTTTTTCTTTGTTTAGCTAGTGGGGCCCACTACTATTGAGTATAGAGTAAGTACAGTACCACTCTAAATATAAAGCGAGAAACAATACAGCAATTTTTACTCTATATTCATACTCTAAAGCTTCGGAGTATCGTTTCAAAGTACAACTACGGGCAGTCTAAACAAAGGCCCCGCCCGCGAAAACCCAAAGGGCATGGGAATGGGATGGCCGAACCGAATGGCGCCCCCGCACCCGTCCTCTCCCGCCCTACTAGAGATGGCAACGGGTACCCGAAACCCGAGTACCCGACGGGTATTACCCGATAAAGAGGCGGGTATGGAATGAATTTTCTACCCGTGGGTATGTTATTGGACAAAATCCTATACCCATCGGGTATGCGGGTACGGGTGCGGGAGTATACTACCCATACCCGCATACCCGCGGGTAAGACATACCCGCAAAAATAACTAGTCAACCTGAGTTATTTTAGTGCATATAAGTCATGAATTTGGCCCATTGAGACATCCACTATATTTCTAGTAGATTGTCTTTGTCGTAATGATGCTAATAATGTTTGTTAGCATGTTTATAACTTGTTGGAAGCTTAGAATGATTTATTTTTGTATGTGACTATTTGATATTTTTAGGTAATTTTCGGGTATGCTATCGGGTACGGGTTACCCGTCGGGTGAGAATTACCCGGCGGGTACGGGTATGGAACTATTTTTTTACCCGCATGCGGGTACGGGTAACCCGACGGGTAAAATTTTACGGGTGCGGGTACGGGTACGGGTGGGTACTACCCGTCGGGTATATACCCGTTGCCATCTTGACGCCCTACCCGCGCGGCACATACACGGACAAACACGAGGGGAGCCACAGAGCAGAAGACCCATCACTCCCACTCCCACACCACGACCAGTCGACCACCTCCTCTCATCAGCCTCTCTCTCCTCTGCCCTGCAGGCTGCAGCTGCAGTGCTCGTCTGGTACAGCTGCTCTCCATCCCTCCGCCACCCTCTCTCCCTCTCGAGTCGGGGGATCAGGGGCGCGGCCCCAGTCCAGTGGTGGAGGCAAATCAGCGGCGTCCAGCACCGCCAGAAAAATCCACCGGCTAATGCCGGGTACGCCTAGCTTCTCTGTGCTGCGCATGGCCGCGGTGTAGCTGAAAGCTAGTGAAGTTAGATCCTCCTTCCCGGTTCGCGCGGCGCCCGTGTGTCCGCCGGCCAAGAAACAGGCAAGAGAGAGCGTGTCCCCGGCCGGAGAGGAGGGAACCATGGGGGAGAAGCAGGCGACCGACGCGGCGGCCGTGGCCGCGGGGGACCAGGACGACGGCACCGCGCCGGCGCCGGCGCCGCTGGACGGCATCCAGTACTGCAGCGAGCACCCCTACCGGCCCGCCACCGCCGCCGCGGCGGCGGCGGTCGCCGGCGGGGGGATATGCGCCTTCTGCCTGCAGGAGAAGCTCGGCCGCCTGGTGTCCTCGTCCAAGTCCAGCCCTTTCTTCCCGCTCGGCGGCCACCCGCCGCCGTCGGGGTCCCCGTCGTCGCCGCCGTCGTTCCGCCGCGCCGCCGAGCCCCCGGCGCCGCCGCTCCTGCACCCGTCGGGAGCCTCGCGCAAGTTCATGTCGTTCCACCGGAAGAAGACGCCCTCGTCGTCGTCCTCCTCCTCCGCCGCCTCCGTGGGGGGAAGCGGGCTGAAGCGGAGCAAGTCGGTGGCACCGAGGCCCGAGCTGGAGCAGTTCCCCTACTCCTCTGCGGCGTCGGCGTCGCTGGCGGCCGAGAGCCCGCGCAAGAAGAGCTTCTGGTCCTTCCTCTCCCTCACCTCCTCCTCCGCCTACGCGCACCAGGCCGCCGCCTCCACGCCGTACGCCACCAACGCGGGCGCGGCCGCCGCCGCGAGGAGGAAGTCGGTGTCCGTGGCGTCGGCGGCGTGGGCGTCCAGGGCCGGCGCCGGCGTGCAGGACCAGCAGCCGCGAGGCGGGACCGGGACCGGGACGGGGACGTCGTCCACGCTGGAGGCCATCGGCGAGCCCGAGAGCCCAAGCCAGAGCCAGGTGTCGTCGTCTTCCTCCTTCGGGCGGAAGGTGGCGCGGTCGCGCTCAGTGGGCTGCGGCAGCCGCAGCTTCTCCGGTGACTTCCTGGAGCGCCTCTCCAACGGCTTCGGCGACTGCACGCTCCGGCGCGTCGAGTCCCACCGCGAGCCGAAGCCCCACAAGATGCGCGGCGGCGGCGGAGGCCTGCGCCACCTCGGCGGCGCTGGCGCTGGCGCAGACGACGACGATGACAACGACGACGACGACGTGTACGAGCACCAGCACCGGATCAAGTGCGCGGGCCTCTTCGGCGGCTTGGGCCCCGCGTCGTCCTCCTACTGGCTCTCCGCAGCGGAGGGCGCCAGCGTCGGCACCGGCACCAAGAGGTCGTCCGGCCGGAGCCACCGGAGCTGGGCGTGGGCGCTGGCGAGCCCCATGAGGGCGCTGCGGCCGACGACGACCTCCACCTCCACCAAGACCATCACTGTGGTGCCACCCAGCCACGTGACCGTCCACGGCCACAGCAACGGCAACTCCTCGGCGTCGGCATTGTCCATACCATCCCCGGCGCCACCATCCGCGGAGGCAACAGCAGCGGCAGCTCCAGTAGCGGCGAGTTGAAATTCGGAGCTGGAACATGGCCGGTTAATCACCCCATCTCGTCGAATCGCCTCGTATAGATCTCGTCCTCACCCGCTGCCGCTTCTCGTGTGCGTGTGTAATTTCAACAAGAACTGCTCATAAGTTGAAAATCGTGCTGTGAAATTTGGGTTTGATCGTGCTGCTGGCCCTGACGTCTTGTGTGTTCATGTGGGCACTTCGCTTTACTAGACTACAATGTGGGCACTTCGCTTTACACCTGAATTTGATGATGTGTTCGTCAAATCAAATCGCCGCCCCTTTCTTTGATCGTTTTCTTCGTTTAGGCATTGTTTAGATGACAAATTTGTGAGGCTAAATCTGCATAGTAAATGTCACGACACACTGTAGCAATTTTGTTTTTATTTGGTAATAATTGTCCAAATCTTGGTTAATTAGGCTCTAAATGTTCGTCTCGTAAAGTACAACAAAACTGTGCAATTAATTTTTTATTTCATCTATATTTAGTACTCCATATATATGCCGACATTTTGATGTGACGGGGAATAGGAATTCTGCATAGTGAATTTATGAGGTAAAATCTGGAATCTAAACCAGGCCTTATTAGTAAGCTCATGCAGCAGAACTTCGTCGGTTGGTGCTGAACAAACCGGCATTGCTGTGCAGTCCGATTTTGAATTGTTCACCGTGTGAGCTGTGGTGATGAGGATGACATCTCTAGGAGTACTGTAACTCGTTGATGCTTCCAGCGAACGATCCATCATGGCCATCCCATCCATGTGAAGGTAGAAGGTGTCCATAACTCCGAACGGAAACACTCATGCAGTAACGCTGCCAACGACGACGCATTTTGGGTGGTTGGGGGATGCAGCAGTAGAAGAACGAGACGCGAGTGCCAGAGTGACCATCCTGTCAGTTGTGTGGGTGTGCAGGGCACAGGCAAGCGCAAGACATTTTCGCAGGCAGGCAGGCAGCCGCACCACCCCTCGTACTCCTGCCTGCAAGTACAAAGCACAGTTTGACTTGACCATCGCATTTAGCAGTAGCGATAAACACGTCTGCGGCGCAGCCTGCCCACCGCCCACGGAGCACCCGGCCTCGTTTAGTTTCCCAAATTCACCCCAAATTTCACTATGCAAAAAGGAGATTCCGCATCACATCAAAATACCGGCAAATATATGGAGTACTAAATGTAGATGAAATTATAGACTAATTGCACAGTTTTATTGTACTTTGCGAGACGAACATTTTGAGTCTAATTAATTAATTTTTAACAATTTTTTGCATAAAAAACAAAATGTTACAGTGTTATGTGCAAAGTTGGCCACCCCGACTCGGGCATGTAAACAAGGCGCAAACCGTAGTGGCGTTGCAATTTGCATGTCTGCCGCACAAACCTCCAGGCGGAGCACGGCCATGGCATCAACACCGCCGTGACGCCGTCCAGACGGTCCAGGGAAAGAAAGGCCGTTGTGGGCGGTCACCCGTAAGTCTATCCGCACTCGTGAACGATATTCATCCTTATACGTTCTAGTCAGCAAGATTCTCTCATCTCTACTCAATTCTTTCGCACTCATTCATGCTCTATATCATCCTCTATCCACTATATCCACTGTGAGACCCACTTGTCACTTTATCTAAATATATTCATGTGTGATCTAGTTTTGAAGGATTTATTGAGACGAATTTAATGGTGCAATCGAAAATTACTATGGATTTTTGGTTTGTGAGTTATAGCATTTTTCCTTTATTTAGCTAGTGAGGCCCGCCACTGACCACTATAGAGTAAGCACTGTACCACTCTAAATATAGAGCGAGAGAAAAGATATAGTATTATTTTAGAGTACTTAATGCAGCAGTTTTTACTCTATATTTATACTCTAAAGCTTTAGAGTATCTTTTAGAGTATCCACTGCTAGTCTTAGCCCTTGTTTAGTTCCCCCAATTCTCCCCAAATTTCACTATGCAAAAAGAAGATTCTCTGTCACATCAAAATGTCGGCAAATGCATGAAGTACTAAATGTTGATGAAATCAAAAACTAATTGCACAGTTTTGTTGTACTTTGCGAGATGAACATTTTAAGCCTAGTTAGTCAAAATTTGGATAATTTTTACCAAATACAAACGAAATGCTACAGGAATTCTGATACAGTGTTTTTCTCCCTAATTCACCGAACTAAACGAGGCCTAACAAAAAAAAAAAGCACTCGCGGACTCCGAAGCCATGGAAAGGTGAAGACCCCTCGTGCTCGTCGCGAGTCGCGACGCAAGGGTGTGAAAGCTACTGTACGCATGATGGTTGGGTTACAGGGCTGGGTCCAGGTCCAATCAGGCAAGGAAGGACCAAGCGGGGCAGCGGCCACAATGGCAGCTGGACAACGGTGCTTGCTGCTACTGTGGCACCCGGTGCTCCCCTGCAGCAACGCGACAGGGACGCTACGACAGGGGCTGACTGGTGAAGGGGGGCACACTGTTCCGACTTCCGAGCGCGCGGGGGCGGGGAGATGAAAGGTGTGCTGCGTTTAGTTCCTCCAAACTTCATGAATTTGGCACTATGTAAAAAGAAGATTTTTCATCACATCAAATTTACGGTACATGTATAAAGTATTAAATATATATGAAATTTAAAACTAATTACACAGTTTGGTTGTGCTTTGCGAGATGAACGTTTTGAGCCTAATTAATCAACAGATAGACAATTATTACAAAATATAAACGAAATACTAAGTAGCGCTACAATATTTTTGGCACTCATAAATTCGGGAACTAAACATAGGCCGGTGGTGGCGCCAAGAGGCAGCTTTGGGCAGGAGGGGACGCGATGGCCAGGAGGAGAAAGCCCTTGGCGGTCTGCTCGCCCTCTACCGTCTGGTGCATGCACTGCACGGAGCACGGTCAAATTGGCGGCGGCCTCTCGTCGTGGCCTGCGTGGCTTATAATCCGTCTTATTCAGCTTATTTTTTCAACCAAAATAGTATTTTTCTCTCACAAAAAATCAGCTAACAGTGTTTTTAGTCGGCTTATAATTCGAGCCAAACGGCTGGGAAAAGGCGGGCCCGACCCCCGGCTCCCGGCGACCGGCTTCTCCACCTTGTCCCGTTCTCCATAGTGCGCACTCATTTCCCGGATCTTGTCTATCCACGGATGCCCCTCCTGTCCAGGCCTCTCCTCTGTGTTGTTGTTGTACGTGGTACGGTACGCTGCATGCTCCTGGGATCGCGACGCGTCACGTACCTACTGTACTCGGCAACCAACGCCGCCGTCGTTTCGTTGGTCTCTTCCCTCTGATAATGATGTGGGTTAGGGCTTCCCCAACGCGCCAGGCCGGCGAACTGCCCCATCCTCCACCGCAGCATCAACATGCCATGTCACTTCGTTTGGTGGCCTCGCATACGTCTATAGTAGCCTTCTCCTCCGTTGTGGCCGGCTGGATGGTGGCCTTGGAGGGAGAGGAAGGAGAAAAGGTACTGCAAGCTCACTCTTTTTCTCTGCGGGAGCAGGACGATGGCTGCATGAGCAGGACGATGGGACAAGCTGATGGTGTGGCCTTGGGAGAGAGAGTGGGAGCTCAACTTTTTTTTATCAACGTGGAATATGAGGCTAAGAGCACCTGCAGTGTATAGGTCTTTGCTGGTTGGATACATTTAATGCGTGTATAGAACCGGCTCCTATAGACTGTGGCCTTGGGTCGACGGAGGACCTGGTTCCATCGATCGCACTCGGCTCTAAGGAATAAAAAAACTAAGCACTCTCGCTCGCTCTCTTTTCTCTCTTGCAATTGCTCCACGGATAGACCCTGCCCCGGTGCTATACATTACGGTTCAATTAACATGTGCTGTCTAATCTTTCGTGGAGCCCGCCATCGATCCAACCAGGTCCGATACATTGCGGATGCTCTAATGGTTCTATATGCTTCCATTGTACGTGCCCTGCGCGCGCGGAGTGTACTAATCCATGCACAGGATGGATGGATCGAATGACCGATGACCGGTCGCTGGCGGCTGGCTCACCTGACGGTATGATGGAGGCACATTGAAGGATCAGCGTACGAGCAAGACTAGTGGTCTGGAACTTTGTTTAGATACCCAAATTCACCCCTAAATTCTACTATAAAAAGAAGATTCCTTATCACATCAAAATGTCGGCATATGTATGGAGTACTAAATGTAGATGAAATCAAAAACTAATTGTATAGTTTTGTTGTACTTTGCGAGACGAACATTTTGAGCCTAATTAATCAATGTTTAGACAATTATTACCAAATAAAAATAAATTGCTACAGTGCTACAGTGTTGCACTGTACCGAATCGGCGTATGTATCGGGTGTGTTTAGATACTTCAAAATTCCAAAAATTTTACAAGATTTCCCGTTATATCGAATCTTTGGACACATGTATAGAACATTAAATATAGGTAAAAAAATAACTAATTACACAGTTTTGTTGTAAATCACGAGACGAATCTTTCGAACCTAATTAATCTATGATTGGACACTAATTGACAAATACAAACGAAAAAGTTACTGTGTTTCCAAAAATTTTACGGCTGTGTTTAGTTCCTCAAAAAAATCACTGTGCAAACAAAAGATTCCCCGTCACATCAAACTTGCGATACATGCATGGAGTACTAAATGTAGATGAAATCAAAAACTAATTGTACAGCTTGGTTGTACTTTGCGAGACGAACGTTTCGAACCTAATTAGTCAATGATTGGACACTATTTATCAAATAAAACCAAAACGTGCTACAGTACTTTTTTTACGCCTTTTCGCGGAAATAAACAACTAAACACAGCCAAACAAGGCCTCGTAGTGTGTGCAGACGTCCGATGCTGACTTGCGGTGGTGGCGCCGATCAATCATGGACGGGGGAGGACGGGTTCTGGTTCTGGCCTTGGCAGTGGCAGTTGGTGGCACAGGCCGAGGCCGAGGCTCCACATGCACATGCGGCCGGCAGGGCAGATACTACTACCATCTCCGGCAGGGCAGACGTCCGGGACGGCATGTTCGTTTCGCTGGTTTATCGTGCTGAAAGCACTGTTCGTTGGTTTGTTGTGAGAAACACTGCTGGATGGCTGCTGATTCTGCTGATAAGTCCAAACGAACAGGGCTGTTTTAGAGACTGTTTGGTTTCATTTCGTTAAAGTTTAACTCCCATCACATCAATGTTCCCTCAAATGCATAGAGTACTAAATGTAGACTAATTGCATACATGTCTGTATAGATTAGGAGTAATTTATGAGACGAATCTATTAAGCCTAATTAGTCCAAGATTAAAAACTTTTTTTTGTCAAATAAGACGAAAGTGCTACAGTGTTTGTTAAACTTTAACTCCTCAAACCAAACACCCCTTACTTTTTTGCATTGCACTCCAAGCTCGTCTCCTCGGCCGCCGCCGCCGCATCATCTGCTGATGGCCGCTGGCCTGCTCTCCTCCTCCGCCTCCGCCACCATCCCTGCCTCGCCGTGGAAAAACTTCACATTTCCTTGTCAAATGGCAACACACACTTGGGGCGCATGGTAATACACTTGCACTTCCTGATGCAGCAGGCGTACGTACGGCTGTGTCAAACGCATGGTAATACACTTGCACTTCCTGATGCAGCAAGCAGCAACAAGTTCCTAGCAGGCGTGCGTAGCGGTGCCGGTGCCGACGTGGCGGCAGATAGGATCCGAGAAGAATTATGGGCGCAACGACGACGCGACACTGTGGGCAGTTATGGTTCGTAGGGGCGCCATGACCCATGAGTAGTACTGCACTTGTCTTGCGCAAGAGAGATCACATCTACAGTACCAGTAGGTGGCTGGGCTTGGAACTCGGCACATGACGTACACGAGCGCCGCGAACGCCCGATCGAAGCTGCAGCCACAGCTAACGCCTACAGCTAGGAGCTTGTTGCATCACAGCATCAGGCATCGCCGGACCGATACGATCACAGGCGAGGACGCGAGGTCAAAACGAGCAGGAGGAACGAGAGCTGGAAATGAAACATTCCATTTGCCCTTGTCAAAAAAAAAAAACATTCCATTTGCTAGGTCTTGTTTTCGAGGTTTTATTGTGGCTTTGGAAAAAAAATGAAAACGAAAATCATAATATGGAATAATGGAAGAGATAAGTTGATAATTGTTTCTACCGTTTTAACGATTTGTCATTTTAGATAGACAAGAAAAATACCGATAATATTTTAGACCGAAAATTACCAATAATGTAATATTATGCCGTTTTTAGCACATCACACACTCCCATAATTGTGTGCTTCTTTGGACCTATTATCTATCAAGGATGACACATGTGCCAACTTGTATGGATAGTAAAATATGTTTGTTAATAAAAAAAGGACAATATGCTTGATACTTAGCATATCATTTTTAAAGAGGCAAAATTTTCATCTCTTTTTTGGTTCCGTTATTTTGGTCTGGCCTGTTCTAACTAATTTTGTGAATGCAAACCGGATCTGTCGATGTCCACGTCCCTCCTGTTTAAATACTAACCTAATACAAATAGAGAAAGATAAGAAGAGTACAAATCTATCCCGCTTGCACACGTCCATGAACCTTTTTGGATACGTGATTCGGCTTGACCTTCCGCACAGGTTCACAGTCCGTTTTCTTTTACCGTCCCCAACTCCCATCCATGCTTTTAGTGGAACAAAAGATTGTAAAAAAAAAGGCAGTATCAAGACTTCAACAAAAGTAGAATATGAACTCCGACCATCCCAAATCTTCCCTTCAATCACGAACTGACAGAGTCAAAATCAACTGCATATCAAATAAGGGCCTGTTTGGGTACGTTTGGTTAAAGTTTAACTCCCATCACATCAATGTTCTCTCAAATGCATGGAGTACTAAATGTAGACTAATTGCATGCATGTCGACACAGATTAGGAGTAATTTACGAGACGAATCTATTAAGCCTAATTAGTCCAAGATTGGAAACTTTTTGTCAAATAAGACGAAAGTGCTACAGTGTTTGTTAAACTTTAACTCCTCAAACCAAACACCCCTAAATCTATAGACCTAATAATAATCAAATTAAACACAAATCAAATAAATCAAGCAATAATAATCAAATCAAACACAAAGAATCGAGTTAAATAGGATACCAATCTATCCCTTGCGGTCACGCCCATGCCGCCGGAGCCTTTTTTTAGTGGAATGCCTAGCGCCCGGACGTCATGACACGGCTCAGACACCTGCGCTGCTCCCGCATCCACATCCCGCCCCAGCACCCGCGCTTGCGTCCGTCACATAGACTCGCGCCCCCGCGCCCACCCCGCGCTCCACACGGGGAAACCCACGTGGGTTGATGCACGGCTACGCCTCAGCGACAGCGACAGGCACCGGCCACGCCGTGCAAGACCTCGTTCTACTTTTGCAACATTCAGCTAAAATATTTGCAATATACATCTAAAATAGATGAAACATCTAGAACATACAGTTAAAACACCATTGCAACATGTGCAACATTCCGATCTACTTTTGAAACATCTAGATGCAACACTTGCAACATACAAAAGAAGATAGATGAAACACTTGAGACATACATCTGAAACGCTTGCAAAATACACATACGTGCACAAAAAACATATGAAACATTAGGGATAGACGCTTGCAACATACGTGTACAAGCATTGTAACATATGCAACACCCCGATCTACTTTTACAACATCCGCATAAAACAGACAAAACATACATGTAAGTGCATCTAGCCCTTTATTGGGTTTTGGTGAATTGAATGACAACACCATTAAAGGTCTAATAAGTTTGCTAAGTGTTAAAAAGAGATTAAGTTTATTGCATACACTTATAGATCGAGGAATGAGAAGTGTATATAGATTCAACAAGAAGGCAAACTTGATGATATTCCACATAATGTTCAAATCAAGGGCAAAGTTGTGTATTGTTATATTGGAAGATCATGGAAAAAATCTAATTCAAGCAAAAAAACAATAATGCAAATGAAATCAATGAAATGGCTTCTAGGTTGTGAGATATTATAGCATAATGTGAAAGCAAGCATATTTGGTAAATGACAAATGAGACATGAGTTGATGATTTTGGATTGGTCTCAATGATGGTTTGCTTTGCATTAACAAGAAGAGTTGGATAGTAGATTAGCTTTGATCAAGGATTGAACAATGAGTCAAGAATGCATAAGTGAAGAAATACCAAGCAAAAGTTTAAATGACGAAGGACACAACTCATATTGGATATAAGTCAGTCTCTATGTTAGTTTGTTTGTATGAATAAAGATTTAGAAAATCACTTTGCATTAATATGATCAAGCTAAAAGTATGAAGATAGATATTGAAGTGAGTGTTAGGAGTGTCAAGCCAAAATAAAGAGGATATAAGAAATCGTGAATTGGCTTGACCATATTGATGTTGATTCATATATGTCTCTATGTGAGTAAAATTGAAGCTTGATTGATCTCAACATTCATATCTAGAAGATATTCAAGTAAGGATCACAATAGTGAAGAAATAGTTTTTCAATGAATGCTTAATATGATGTGACTTGAGTATGGCTTGATAAGGTGAAAATAGCAAGGAAAGGGCTTCGAGGGACTAAGCGGAGGTGAAGGGCAAGCGATGGCTTAAGGATCGAGGTACCATGGCTAAGGTGAAGAAGAGAATACTTGCATTGAGTCGAGGAACTAATCAAGCTATGAGGAGTCATATTGTGTTGAAGATCAAATCATTAGTGAAAGTGACTTGAATCCATGGATTGAACTCACATGTGTTGAAATGGTTCAAGTCACATGCTCCAGGTATAATGGGAATGAGGACAATACATTTTGATGGTGGAGCCCCCAATTATAAAAGGATGCGGCGAACAACTCAAAGGTGTTTAAATTCTTTAATACTTTGAATTTGAGTTTAGGAAAAGCCATACTATAAAGGGAGATACAATGCACAAGCTTTAATGTGCAACCAAGTGCTCATTTACCCACCAAATATCCTTAAAGCCTTAGCCAAGACAGCAAGCTTTGCAATCCTATCTTTTATGCTGCCTGGCAGGTGAGGCACTGCCACGCTGAGGCGAGGCACTGCTGCAGTTCAGCCGCGGCACTGCCGTGACTTAACTGACCATTGGGAGCAGGGGGTATTTATGCCTTCTCTTCTCCCTCACAACGGTCACCTGTTTCAGATCGACCTTTCTCTTCCCAGGTGCGACCAGAGCAACTCTCTCTCACTCACCATTGGAGCCCCTCAAGCTTCTTCCTTTGATTTCCTTACAAATCCATGAGAGTTTGAGCCTTCAAACAGCATTAGAGAGCAGCCACAACTGTTCTTCATCTCCTAAAGCACTTGGTTCGCGTTCAAGCTGGTGGATTGTGTTTGTTACTCTTGGAGCTTGCTCCTAGCCGGCTAGAGCGTCATCCATGGAGCTTGTCAACTTGTGTGGTAGTCCCGGGAGGTTTGTAATCACCCCATTCATCTAGTGAAATCACCCCTCATCTCAAGAGTTCATTCTCTTGACTTGAAAATGAGGATAAGGTTGAAAGAGACCAAAGCATTTGTGGCTATCTCAACAACGTGGACATAGGCAAGCCTTAGTGACAAGCTGAACCACAGGATAAATCGGTGTCTCACTTGTGTTTTTATGATTTGCATTGCTATACTTGTATTTGTGGTGATTCTAGGGTTTCGTACCGATATACTTGTGCTTAAGCTTCCGCTGTGATTCAAGTGGTGGAATAGGTTCAACACTATGGTAGGAACTCAGTAATTTACTCGATCCAATATTCCTTGGGCAGTTTTTGAATTATAGTTCGAGCTTATTTGTAGGCGTAGTAGTGCCGCACTTTTAGTGAGGCAGTGCCGTAGTGCGGCAGTGCTACACCTTGGGAGCAACAGTGCCGCACTTAGAATCTAACTTCTGCTATGAGTTTGTTTTAAACAGTCATATTCACCCCCCTCTAGGTGACATCAAGGTCCTTTTAATACATCTGAAACAATTGAAACACTTGAAACATGGGCTCGTAACATGTCTGAAAAGCGTATAGAAACACTTGAAACACAGATCGTCACCTGGTGGGCAACTACAGTGGCGTAGGCTCGCTGGATGGTGCATGCTCGCACACCCCTACCATGCCCGTCGTCGGCCGAGGGAGAGGAGACGATGTCGGATCTGGGGACGGCGCCGCCGGCCGAGGTATGAGAGGGTGAAAGGTCTAGTTTGGTTTTGGTGAATTGATGAAACCCTCTGTGCTAACATATTACTCTAAGTGATCATGAGATAGGTGGCACATTCCAAGTGGTGGAGCAAATGAAGATCATGTTGATGGTAATGATAGCCATGGTGATGATCAAGTGCTCGGCTTGAAAAAGAAGAAAGAGAAAAACAAAAAGCTCAAGGCAAAGGTTAAACTTGATAGGAGCTCTTTGGTTTGATGATTGAGACACTTCGCGAGTGTGATCACATTTAGGATCGATAGCCGTACTATTAAGAAGGGTGAAACTCGTATCAAAATGCAGTTATCAAAGTGCCACTATATGCTCTAACTCATTGCATATGCATTTAGATCTAGTGGAGTGCTAACACCCTTGAAAAAAATTGTGAAAATATGCTAACACACGTGCACAAGGTGATACACTTGGTGGCTGGCACATTTGAGCAAGGGTGGAGAAGTTAGTGAAGTGAAGGAGTTGTTTTTCACTAAAAAACATTGACCGGACTCAGCCTTCGGGATGATCAGACTCAGCTAGGTATGTCCGGTCAGCTTTGGACAATGAAGTGCTCAGCCTCGGTGAGTGACCGAATGTAGGGTCAACATGTGACCTGACGCGATGCTTGTGCATCCGGTCGAGGGTGATGTATGGTGATGCAAGCGCTGAACTGAGGAAGTGAGGACCTAACGTGGTGGCGCGTCTGGTCGTGACTCATCTAACATGTTCGATCATCGAAAGTCTCCTCTAGAACCTCTCTGTAAATGACCTGACGCTGGGAGGTCGAGTTGATTGGCGCATCCGGTCATCTGTTGATGGCGCACGGGATTGAGTTGACCTAACGTGGTCATGGTGCGTCCGGTCTCAGTGCGCTGTGTCTGATCATCACTAACACGCACGTGGAGAGGCTCTTGACCGTCGTGATCGGGCGATCGATGTTAAACGCAGGGTAGACGTGAATGGCTAGCAACAACCGGATGCTTGGGCTGGTGCGTCCGGTCAATACGACCAACTCATCCGGTCGCCCCAAGTTGGGCTGCTATGAGAGCCCAACGACTTTCTTTGTCGGGTCTCTCTATTTAATCCCCTTGGTCGGCTCAAGCTCACCCTCTTAGCCATTTGCATTGACATAGCAACCTTATGAGCTTAGGCAAAGCCCTCCCACTCATCTCCATCATTGATTCATCATCTTTGTGAGATTGGAAGTGAATCCAAGTGCATTGTTTGAGTGTTTGCTTCTAGAGGCACTTGGTGTTTGTGTTTCGCTATGGGATTCGCTTGTTACTCTTGGTGGTTGTCGCCACCTAGACAACTTGGTGCAGCGAGGATCATCAAGGGGAGAAAGGTGCTTGTCTCTGACTCCGATCGTGATGATTGTGATGGTTTCTTGACCTTTTCTCGGCGGAGAGCCAAAAGGTACTCTAGTGGATTGCTCGTGATTTGTGTGATCCTCATCTTATGTTGGTTGTGTGGCACCCTATTGAGGGTTTGGCGTGTGATGCCAATTAGCACGTGAACCTCCAAGTGAGTGTATCACCACAATGATGACTAGCTTGCCGGCAAGCAAGTGAACCTCGGCAAAGATCTTGTGTCATCTTATTCGAGGATTTCATTGGTTATCTTGTGATTGATTGATTGGATCCATCTTGTGATTGGCTCATACCTCGACACGTCGGTATAATCATCACCACCCTCTCTTGTATTTATATTTCTAGTGTTGCTTCGCTCTTTAGTGTCGTTAATCTTGAGAGCAAGCTTGTGTTAGGTCTAGTGGTTAGTGTGGCTCTTTAGTTAGTCTTTGAGAGCTCACTAACTTAGCGTAGTGACATTGCCATTGTGTGGATAGAGACTATAGATATTAGAATTGTGGTGGGTGGCTTGCATTTCTAGTAGGCTAGCGCAACATTTGCTTCGCCTCATATTTGTCTAGCCGCGGTGTTGTTGTAGAAATTTTTATAGGCTATTGACCCCCCTCTAGCCATTAGGACCTTTCGGAGGGCCAAATCCGGTGGGACGCGAGGGAGGGTTGCGGCCGCCATGGAGTGGAGAGAGGTGATGCCATGGATGCCGTACAGACTTGAGGGAAGATTGAAAGGTCCTTGTTTGGTTTTGGTAATTGAGTGACAACCTAGGTGGACTAATATGTTTAAATATGAGATACACGGGTAATTAGTCCATAGGTGTAACACCCCGGTGTTAAGCTTGCATTAGCATTTGCAATTCATGTGCATAAGCCTCATCATGCATTCATAAGCATTACATGAAATATAAGTGAAACATGCTAATGAAACATGTATGTTGCATAGTCTTATTTCAATAGATTGGATGCCATGTAAATGCTTGTTATGCCATATTTGTACCTTATTTGATCACCTAAACCACTTAGAAATATTTGGAAGGCAATTTGGAGCAAAGTTGATATTAACTATTTTCTCAAAATTTTGCTTTTAAAAATAATCTTTCAAAATTAGGGTTTTGATTTAAATTGACTTTGAATCTCTATTTCAAAATCTATTTGGAATTTGACTTTGCTTCTTTTTGCAAAGATGAAGAGCATAAAATTTGGAACAACTTTTATTTTTGGGTCCCACCTTGAAAATACTTTTTTATTGCTCAAAATGGAAAATTGAGGGCTGTTTATTGGAAAAATAAAAGAAAAATGTTTTCTTTTCCTTCCTGGGCCGCCCGCCTCCTTTTTTGGCCCATGGTCGAAGCCGGCCTGGCCCGCCTCCATCTCCCGCTCCCGCTCCCGCGTGTGGATGCCACGCCGTCCCGACCGTGCTCCGGTCACGGCCGCCGCGTGGTGGCCATACGCCGACGACGCCGGCCGGGTGGCGCCCGATGGCCCCCGCCGTTTTGCGCGCTCGCCTTCAAGCCAGCCGCAGTGCCCCCTTCTTCCTCCATTCTGCTCCTCCTCTCCATTTCAAAAAAAGCCGAGTGGGCTCCTTCCTCCGCCGCTCGCCACCGCAAGCCGCAGCTCCACCGGTAAAATATGCCATCGGTGCTCCCCCTCCGCTCGAGCGCTCTTGCTTTGGCACCTGCTCGCACTATCGATTTCGCTAGGGTAAGGCCCCATTTGAGCGTTTCTTCTTCACCTCCGGCGTGAGCACCATCGCGGCAATGTGGCTCACCTCGCCGCTGGCTCGGTCCTTCCTCCTCCTTCCTTCCTTTCGCAAGTAGCGGGTCTGCCTTGGCTCCGCGGGCCTCGTTGGTGCTTCTTTGAACCCCGCGGTGGCCGGGATTGGCATGCACGACGACATGCAGCGCCGCCGCCCACCAACGCACCTTGTCACAGTAGCTAGAATTCGCTCGCACCGCCGTTTTCTAGCTAGACGTGTCCGTCTTGTCACGGGGAAGCCGACGGTGCCACCCATTCCGCCGGAGACCTCACCGCCGATGAGGACAGGGTGGTCAACGGCGACCCCTGCCTAGCGTGCAACTGACGCGTGGGGCTAGTTGACCCATGGGTCCTGCGTGGCAGCGGCTCGGTGTGGGATCTGGGGGAGAGCGCTGGGTGCGCGTATCAATTTCATCGGCTGGTTTTGAAAAGGGTTTAAGAAAATCATTTTCAGAAAATGTGGAAATGCTTCCAAAATTAATATCTTGGTGTATAGTGCTCCAAATTGTATGAAACCAATTTTGTTAGGCTTCTTAGGAGTAGATCTACAGTATAAAAATATTACATGTCAAATTTGAGATACTTTTATACATAGCTTTATTTAATTCTTAATTTTACTGATATCTTGTAAAATGTATAGTAAATTGTAGATGTCTCAGAAAAATGTGAAACTTGTTTTGTTGATCTAGTCATGTGATGTACTTTCTGTAAAAAATATATGACATGCATGTTCTGTGAAAAATATGTCTAAGTAATTTAGGTGTATTTAATTGTTGTTTCTTGTAAAGTGGCTAGAGCCAAAAATATAAATAATACATGTAGGTGAATTTTTTTCTATAGTGTTTCTATACTATGTAGATCATGGGAAAAATATGAAATTTGTTGTTTGATACTTTTCATAGTATAAAGTATTTTCATGTGTAATTATGCCATGCTTCTTGCCATTTTTGTGTAGGTTGTTATACTAATTCCAATGCAATGGAAATTTTATTGTAGACTATATATTACATGATGAAGCTACTGTAAATTTCTCATAATTTTCTGAGCACCAGAAATATATGTTGTTGTTGTAGCCTTAGTTTAAAATGAAATAAATTAACCTTTCTCTATGCATGATTAGTGTATATGTGTTGTTTTGGTGTATCTTTGAAGCACTAATAACTTGTTGGTACAAATCAATATGTTAATGTTGTGTGATATTTGTGCATGTTTTGGGTGTGTTGTAATCTTCTCTACTAGAGAGGAGATTTGCACCTACTCGGTCAAATAGAGTTAAACATGTTCATCTACGTACATGCACTCATGATCATCATATGCTATTCCATCTGATGCACCACTTCCATAAGCACTTATACATACGCATCATACAGGATCGCAGGAGGAGTTGGCAGTAGTAGAGCCAGAGGAGCAAGACGAGGGAGCACCGTAGGACAAGCCCGCACAGGAGGTTCAGGCAGACAAGGAGGCCGGTGAAGAGCTTCAGGAGTGCCCCGGCCACCATCCTAGCTCTTTTGAGAGAGGCAAGGCCCAAAGCATTTCACCCTCGGTTTGTAAATATTTGACGTATGCCTTACTTATGGTTGATGCATTAAGTTTAGGAGTTGATTGCAACCATTGCTGCATTATACCTTGTTTACCCTTTGATATCATATCCTTGATATATCCTGGTATACGAAGTTGAGTAACTGCTTAGCTTGTTTCAACCGGTAGAAGTCGGGTGATTTCTTGTCACCTGCGAGCTATAGGTGGCTACCTGGATCTTGTTTGGCTAAATGTGGCATCATGGAACATAACTAAGTGTTGATATGAATTTGAGACCAGACGGAACCTTGCAGGGTTTTGGACTGTAGTGTTTCCGTCTATGTCGGTTAAGAACCGATCATTGTCATCTCTCTTGTCATGTTGAACGCATCCCTCACATGTAGCTAGCCAAATAAAGTACCTTTCGACCACGAAGCCGAGAAATTATTCGTGCCAAGTAGATTGACTGCAACGCACCGTACTACCGCAGGCAGTGGTAGGACACAAGGGCGTGATGGTAAGGCCAATGAGCAGTCGGGCGGCCCCTGGGTACGGTGGTTCCTATCAAACTCTAGGCATTTACCTGAATAATTGATTTGGTGATCTGTAGCTCACTTTCGGAGTGAGTGTGGTTTGTGTGAGGAATACATCACCAGCTGGTTAGTAATCGATTTGAATCGCTATCGCTCCTGGATAGTGAGCACTTGACTTGAGCTACTTCATCGTAGTAATGATTATGGAAAACTCGGATGGTTATGAGGGTTATGATGAAAATGAAATGCTAAATGGTCATATGGTTATAATTGATTGCCTTAATCAAGTGATTGCTCTAGTGCAGGTGCAAACTTAGATGACAGGTTAATGATTATTAACTTGAGGCAATAATACTGAAAAAGTAGTTCTTAATGTTGAAATGTGCTTTTTGCAAATGAGTCAGCTAGCCCACTATAAAGCCTTTCATACTCCTTGGAGTCACTTTAGTTTTAGTTATGTCGGGTAAGTCTAGCTGAGTACATTATCGTACTCAGGGTTTATTTCCAGTTGTTACAGATGGATAGATGTACTACAAATACTATATCAACTGCTTGTACCTAGCTATGGGAGATGATTATACCAAGAGCGTGGTCACTCTTATCTCAACTCAATGCTTTTATTGGATTTGATCAGTACCTGGCACTGTAATGAACTAAGTGTGTGCGTGGTTTAAAAACTATTTGCTTCCGCTACTTCTATTTGAACTTGGTATTGTAATAACTCTTTATTTCAAACTCCGATGAATCCGTATTATGTGCGAACTTATTTAATCAGGTGAATGGTAACTGCTAAACTTGAATGATCTTGCCTGAGTTGTTGAAAAGTTTGAAATCCCTTGTGATTTCATGGACTACCGGGTTTGTATGGGATTAAGTACATTGGTTATCTGCTCTGGTAGATGATTTTAACAGGTACACGTGTGTGAGCAACACATGCCATGGAAATAAAAATGGCTCGGAGATGTTGAAAAGCTCACACATGTGATGAAGGAGTTCATTGTATATGAGACATGACATTGAGTCATGTGACTAAGGTGGAGAAGATCAAGACAAGGCTTGGCTCGATGGACCGATTGCACGTGTGAATGGCAAGTTGAGTGATGACTTGACATCGATGGACCGAAACAACGGTGAAGAGCAAGTGAAGTCAAGGTCGATGAACCAATACGGTCATGTGATGATATGAAGTGGATCATATCATTTGTGACTTGGTTAGTGCATGTGTTGCATCAACATTGGAGGAGATGGAATGTAATGCGCAAGACAAAGGTCTATTTATAGGGTATTTCATTTCACCAGTCATAGGTGTGTAGAGAAGTTTATGGCCGAGTTTAGGATAGATGGTCGTACTATCAAGAGGGACAAACTTATTTGCATATCGGTCATCTAGTGTCACTTGAGCCATCTAACTTTGCGTTGTTGCTAGGATCGAGTGGCGTGGTGAATTGAGTGATTAAATCCTTAAAAATGTTTGTGAAAAAGCTAATACACAAGCACATGGTGGTGTAATCTTGGTGGTGTTGGCACATTTGCAAAGGAGAAGAAGTTGGAGTCGATGTGGATCAACTTGGTGAAGAAAAGGAGGCGAAAAGGGGTCACTGGAGGTGACCGAATGCTGGCCTCGGCTAAAGCAGGGCGTCCGATCAGTGCTGGCTCTTGGTCGAGGGCTGCGAGTTTGTGATCGTACGCCGAACAGTAAAGGTGACCGGACGCGCAGGGCCTGCGTCCGGTCGCATGACGATAGATGATGTGGCGGCGCTAGACTTGGCAAGCGAAGGCAGAAAGGATCGGACGATGGCCTGCATCTGGTCGTGATGGATCTGACGCGTCCGGTTGCATAATAGAGGCTCAGGGAGCTCTCTGGAAATGACCGAATTCTAGCAGTTGAGCGTCAGGTCCTATCTTGGAGGCGCGTCCGATCAGGTGCTGACTAAGAGTAGGCGCGCACGATCTGACACGGCGTGGCAGCGTCAGGTTGGGGCTCAGCGCGTGCGGTCATCACTTGACCATTGGCACGCGGCTGCCAACCGTTGGGATCGAACGCATGACGTTGAAAGGCAGGGACACATGGACGACCAGGAGTGACTGGACGTAGGGCCTGACGCGTCCGGTCAACACGACCGACGTGTCTGGTCGCTACGAGTTGTGCATAGTGAAGGGGTACAACTGCTCTATTTTTGTGGGGGCTATAAAACTAAGCATTAGTTGGCCTTGGGCTGGAAGCTGAGCACCGTTGAGCTTTGGTGGCTTGTGTAGGTGTGCTTTGGAGTCCTTTAACTCCCTTATGCTTGATAGTGATTATCCGATCGAGTGAGTGAGCGATTCTTGTACGATTGCATCATGAGGTTACATCGAATGACACTAGGTGGTCGTCTTGCAAGCTGGTGGTACTTGTTACTCTTGGAGATTGCCACCTCCTAGATGGCTTGGTGGTGGTCTTCGTTGAAGCACACAAGAAGCTTGTGCGTTGCTCCAGAGAAGAGACTGTGAGGGGTATTGTGCTCACCCTGCGGAAGCCGCCAAGAGCAACTCTGTAGAGCGTGTCATTTAGCTACCCTCACTTGTGGGTAGGTTCTTGCGGTGCCCGACGTGCGGGCTTGGCGGGTGATGCCAATTAGCCGCCGAACCACCAAGTGAGCGGTCGACACAACAGGGATTAACGTGTTGGCAAGCACGTGAACCTCAGGATAAAATCATCATGTCATCCTTGTCTTTCCGTTGGTTTGCAATCCCCTTACACAAGCTTGTAATTACTTTCATATACATTGTGCTTGTGTAGTTGCTCTTGTAATTAGTTAGATTCTGTAGCTTGCTAGTCATCTTCTTGCTTGTGTAGCATAGAAGTAGCTCTCTTGCGTGGTTAATTTGGTTTTAGTAACCTTGTTAGTCACATTGCTTAGTTTGTGTAGCTAAGTATTTTATGCTATCTAATTTGGCTCGTGTAGCCTTG
This sequence comes from Saccharum hybrid cultivar R570, assembly GCA_038087645.1. Taxonomy (NCBI): domain Eukaryota; kingdom Viridiplantae; phylum Streptophyta; class Magnoliopsida; order Poales; family Poaceae; genus Saccharum; species Saccharum hybrid cultivar. Next base: position 1,878,155 of record JAQSUU010000190.1, on the reverse strand, counting down.
TTATTGAGCATTGCTATTGAGCTTAGGTGGCTTTGTGCTTTTGCTTACTAGATTGTGTACGTGCTCCCCGGTTTGCTTGAAGTACTAGTTGCATAGGTTTGTGTGACCTTACAAGCTAGAATTGGATAGGTGAGCACTAGCTAGCCCGGCACCTTAGTTGCTTAACTAGTATCTTTTATAAGGTGCTTGAGAACTTAGATATACGTGTGTACTCTTGGCTAGACCGATAGTTTTAATTCCGTATTTGTTTCGGTTAGCTAGCTGAAAGTCCTATGTTTGGTGTTGGTAATTAGTGACAATGCCTAAGTACTAATCATATGCCTAAGTTGTATGTAGCATATGAGGATTAGTACATTCCAAGGTTGGTGGCAAGATGGACATGATGATCATGATGGCCACACTTGGATTTGGACGCAACCCTACGTGATCAAGGCAAAGGTATATGCTTAAGGGTTGTGTTTTAGTAACTAAGACACCTAGTGGATGTGGTTACATTATAGGTTAGATAGCCGTACTATAAAGAGGGGAATGACGCGGCTATTGAACTCCTAAGTGCCTCTAGGTGTGCATTTCATAATCATAAGCATTTGGATAGAACTAATAACGCCTCGAAAAATGATTGTGAAAATGCTAACACACTCACACATGATGAGATCACTTGGTGGTGTTAGCATGTTTGCGAAGGCGGTGGAGTTTGAGCGGTAGAGAGGGTTTGGGGTCCTCTCTCCCTCCCGCCGAGCTTGCGAGGCGGGATTCAGGCATTTTCGAGGAGTTGAAACGACTATTTTCCACTACGCCAGAAGTCGGAAAAGAAACGGAGGCGAACGGAGGTCACAGAGGTGACCGGACGCTGGACCGGACACGGTCTCTGTTTGACCGGACGCGTCCGGTCAGCGTTTAGCGTCTGCGCGTGTTTTAGTTTGATGATCGGACGCACAGCGCGTCCGGTCACTGTCGACCGGACGCGTCCGGTCATCCAGGGAGCTTATTGGACTCCAACCGGACGCTGGCACTGTGGCGTCCGGTCAGTTCTACAGCGTGTCCGGTCACTGTTTCGTTGAGCGCTGCTCAGGCTTGACCAGCGTGTCCGGTCAGTCACGGGACCAGCGCGTCCGGTCGATCCCAGCGCGTCCGGTCTACGTGACCAGCGTGTCCGGTCGGTGCTTCGTGACTTAGCCGTTGTGCGACCGGCACGTCCGGTCATTTGGACCAGCGCGTCCGGTCAGCGCGATTTCGGCTGTTTTAAGTTTCTAACGGCTCTATTCGAAGGGGTACATCTATAAATACTCGTTGGCCGGCTCAAGGCTCTCCCTCTTGAACTTTTGACATACTTGTGAGCACTTTGAGCTAAACAACTCCCCTTCCACTCATCTCTCTTGCTTCTTTGCATATTTGAAGTGAGATTGAGTGATCCAAGTGCATTTGCATTGCGAGATTGCATCTAGTTGGCACTTGGTGGTTGATTTGCTACGGGATTCTTGTTTCTCTTGGTGGTTGCCGCCACCTAGACGGCTTGGAGCAGCTTGGAGGCATTGGCAAGAGTTGGTGATTGTTCTTGGCCACCTTCGGTAATTGTGACGGGTTTGTGCCTACCTCGGCGAAGCGCCAAAGGCAATGTTAGTGAATTGCTCATGTCATTTGCAACCTTTTGCCATTTGGTAGGTTCTTGTGGCGCCTTTTGAGAGGCTCGGTGTGAGACCGATTAGCCACCGAACCACGTGGTGAAGAGGGACACAACGGAGACTAGCGTGCCGGCAAGCATGTGAACCTCGGGATAAATCTTCATGTCATCACTTTCATATTGTGATTGATTGATCCTGGTGTTCGGTTGTCTTGGTATTCATTGTTGATCATATTGGTTGGCTCATTACTTCGCCCCTCGGTGAAACTCTCCTAACTCAACTCCGCATTACTTTCTTAGTTATCTTTGCTAGCTAGTTAGCTTTACTTTAGTAGCTCCTTTGTGTAGCTTGCTAGTTGTAGTTATAGTTACCTTCTCGGTTTGTCTTGTGCGGTTGAGTGCAAATACTAGAATTGTGAATTGGTTAGGTGGCTTGCAAACACCCCGTAGGCTAAGCAAAACTCGCATCTCGCTATTTGTTATATTGATAAACTTGTTTAGCTTGTCTTTGTAGAAAATCTTAAAAGGCTATTCACCCCCCTCTAGCTATCAAGACCTTTCAAGTGATATCGGAGCCGTGGTCACCGTTTGCAAGGCTTAACAACCTCGGTGCAAGATGGCTCAAGTTATGTTCAATCATGTTAATGACAAGCCTCCATTCTTTGATGGTGTCTCTTCCTTTGATCATTAGAAAAGGAAGATGAAGTAATATCTAGGCAATATACATGAGAAGGTTTGGGATGTGACCAAAGAAGGATACATCATTCTTGATGAGGAAAATCTCACTCTAAATGACGCATCAACAAACAATGCAACACGGCGGCACTTGACACAATCTACCGTGCCATTAATGACAAAGTATTTGAGCAAATCAAAGATCTTGAAAAGGCAAATAAGCTTTAGATAAGGCTTGAAGAAACATATGAAAGCACTTCAATGTTAAAAAGTGCCAAACTATATATGCTCAAGGACAAGTTCTCCACTTTCAAGATGAAGGATGATGAATCCATCCCGGAGATGTTCTATAGGCTTCAAGTCATTGTCAATGATCTCAAGGGGCTTGGAGAGAAGGTTGAGGACAAGGACTTCTCACACAAGTTCTTGATGTGCTTACCCAAGAAGTTTGCCACCTTAAGAAGAATGATCTTTAGAGAGGGATTGGACAAGGTCAAACCAACCGATGTGCTTGGAGATATAATGACCGATGCCCAATACAATGATGATGAAGATGAGGTAGATGAGAAGAAGGAGACCAAGGTCAAGCAAGAGAAGCCCATTGCATTCAAGGCTTCATCTTCTAAGGGCAAGAGCAAGGTGGAGAGTGATGATAATGATCCATTCGATGATGAGTGTAACAGAACCGCCCAATTATACGAGATTAAGTAAGAAAATCATCCAACGGATGGACAATTTACCAAACTTAAGCCCGTATAACCCGGTAGTCCGTGAAATCTCGACGGATTTCAAACCATTTCACATCACAGCCAAGATCGTAATAAGTTCAGCGATTACCTTCATAAGTTACACAGCAGTTTGCGGCACAAAATACATCGGAGTTTAAACATAGTTATTACAAACCAGTTTCAAATAAAGTAGCGGAAGCATTAGTTCAAAGCACACACACACACACACACATCTTTTCCAAAATACAGTGCCAGCTCGCGATCATCTCCCACAAAAGCATCAGGCGAGGAGTAGTGAGTGACCATTGCCCATGGTCCTAGGCTTCGCCCATCGCAGGGTAGAGACAGTTGATACAATACCCATAGTACATCTGTCCATCTGCAACAAGTGGGAACAAAGCCCTGAGTACGAGAAGGTACTCAGCTAGACTTACCCGACAGAACCAAAACAAAAGACTCCAAGGATCATGATAGGCTTTTTGGTGGGGTAGCTGACTCATTTGCAAGAAAAGCATTTTTAGCTTACCAAATCATTTACCAAAGCATGTCATCTTCTAAATCTTTATTCTCCTGTCAACTATATTTGCACTTTATGCTAAAGTAACCATGTAATTGAGCAAGCAAGGATTACCATTGATATTTGACAATAATTACCATGTCATTTTCTCATAACTATCCAAGTGTTGTATCCATATTACTACGATGAAGTAACTCAAGTCAAGTGTTCACTATCCAGTGAACGATGGCGATTCGAATCGATTATTGACCAGCTGGTAATTTATTCCTCACACAAACCTCACTCACCCGCTAAAGTGAGGTATTGGTCACCGAGTCAACCATTCAGGTAAAGTCGCGAGCTTGCCAGGAACCACATGTACCCGGGGGCCGCCCGACTGCTCTTTGGCCTTATCATCGCGCCCCCCGTTTCCTGCCACTACTGCTCCGGTACAGTGCGTTGCGGGCAATCCACTCGGCCCGAATAATCTCCCGGCTTCGCGGTCGAAAGGTACTTTATCCGGCCAGCTAAATGTGAGGCATGCGTTCAACATGACCCGAGGCCCGACATCGGACGGTCCTTAATCGACACAGACGGAAGACACTACAGTCCAGAACCCTGCAAGCTTCCGCCCGGTCTCACATTCATTTCCACACTGAGTTATTCTCACATGACATCTCTTTCACAAAACCAGGTAATCCCCTATAGCTCGCGGATGATAGGCAATCACCCGACTTCTACCGGTCTAAGCAAGCTAAGCAAGTATTGACCGTGGACACCAGGGTGACAAGGATCGGTAAAACAAGGTGGAACAAGGTATAATGCAGCAACGTTTGCAAACAACTCCTAAACTTAATGCATCAGATTAAGTAAAATTAATAATTAATTATTTGCAAACCGGGGGAGAAATGCTCTGGGGCTTGCCTCGCTCGAAGGAGCTGGGACGATGGTCGGGGCACTCCGGAAGCTCTTCACCGGACTCCTCTTCTACTTCTGCTGGCTCCGGCTCCTCGGGCTGCTCCTCTGCGTCCTCGGGAACAACTGCCGGAACCACTTCCTGCGATCCTGTATGATGCAGAAGTATGAGTGCAACATGCATAGGTGAAATGCAGAAGTGACATGAGATGATGAAGATGCGGAATGCATACGGTGTAATGAATGTATTATGTCATCGGATTATGTGGAACTTATGACTCTTCTACAAGGTAGTCTACGTCATCCAAGAACATGTACTCGGAAACTACCAACACTAGTTCCTACCATGCGAGAGTATTTGAAAAATCGAGAGGCTTCAAAGATACACCAAAGTATAATTTTCCAACTAACTTTGCATTAAGAATAAATAGAAACCCTAATTAGTCCTAAGGTTGAACAGCAACACATATTTTAGTAGCTCATAAAAATCTCATAAAATTACAGTGGGTTACTAATATCAAGAATAGCTTGACATAAAATTTTTACTGCATTTGGATAATTAGAACTTACTATACAAAAATAACAAAATATGGCCTCAAATAGATATTTAAAATACTTTACATTATGAAAAGTATCAAACAACAGATTTAGGAATTTTTCTACTATCTACTACCTAAACAAACACTATGGAAAAATTATCACTTGCATGTTTTATTCAAATTTATTTAATTAACAAAAATAACAATTATTGGTAACAAAAAGCATTTGAACTGCAACTACAAATTTTTATACAGAACACCCAAGATATAAAATTTCCCTAGAAAGTACATGACACAAAAAGATTAATAAATTTGGAATCATATTTTTCTGACTTTTCTAGGATTTATTAAGTATTTATCAAGAAAATAGCCATTTTACTATTTAATTATAAACTCTACAGAAAAGTACATCAAATATGACATGCAACAATTTTATACCATAGATCTGGTCCCAAAGAGTCCATAGAAATTTGTTTCATCAAATTTGGAGCTAAAATGAGCAAGTTACAATTTTTTTCTAAAGCATTTATACATTTTCTGAAAAATCATTTCCAAAAATCCTTTTTAAATCCAGTCGCTGAACGGCTAGACGCACCCGGCGATCTACACACGCGCGCGCACACAGAGACAGACAGGCGGGCCCGCGGGTCAACCGGGTCCCACGCGTCAGCCGCTCCGAGTCAAGGAGGGCGCTGACCGCGCGGATCTCGACGACGGCGAGGTCGCCGGCGACGAGGTCACCACCGTCGTGATCCTCAAGGCGAGGCGGTCCCGTTGAGATCATTGGCATGACCGGAGGAGCTCGAAATCGAGCTTGCCACCGGCCATGGCGGCTCGGCGGCGCTGCTCACCGGCGGGAGCTCCTCTCCGGCCACGGGGCGGCACGGGAGATGGTGTCCGAGCACCGGGAGGAGGAGGTGAACAAGATGCTCGCGCGAGTGAGGGAAAAGAAGAGGCGGAGGCGGGGTTTCCACGGAGCGGAGAACCACGGTGAGCTCGGCCGGAACTCCGGCGAGCGATTGGCGGGGCTGTGGAGCTTACCGCGGGAGATGGAGGTGAGCACGGGGTGCGCCAGAGAGAGAGGAAGCTCGTGGCGAGATGGAGAGGTCTGCGGTGGCCGGAGCTCGTCGGAACGCGCGCGTCCGGCGAGCGCGTGCGGTGGCGGAGGCGGAAACGGCAGCTGCGCTCGGTGAACAAGCGAGGAGGCAGAGCGGAGGGAGGAATGGCGAGGCGCTGCGCGGGGGGGGGGGGTTAAGGCGTGGGCGCTCGCGCTGGTGGGGGCGACCGAGCGCCACCCGGCCGCTGTGGCCGGCATGCGGCCGCCACGCGGCGTGCGTGCTCTGCCGGAGCGCCAGCGCGCGCGGGCGAGGGCGCGGGCGGAGGAGGGAGACGGCCGGCTGGGCCTGGGCCGAGGCGGGGCAGCGCGGGCGCGCGCGCGCGGTGAGGCGGGCCGACTCTGGCTCTGGGCCGAATCGGTGGCGGTGGCCCGCGAGGAAAAGAAATGAAATTTTTGATTTTCGATTTTCAAATTTAAATGCATTTCAAACTTCAAACCCAATTTTGAACAAGAAGAAAGCATTTTATGGATTTGGCCCAAAAATAAAAGTTGCTCAAAATTGAATTCTCTACAACTTTGATTAAGGGGCCATCTCAAAATTCTTAATAGATTTTAAATGACAAAATAAAAGCTAAATTAGGGAATAATTTTGAATATTTTTCATAATTATTTTTGAACAAGTTTTTGACAAAATTTGAGCTCCAAAATTTGAACTAAAGTTCCAAGTGATGTAAGAATTATGGTTGCAAGGCTTTTGATATAATGTGATTATCATATTATTATAGTCCATTAAATATAGCATGTTTAAGCTTTTATTTTAATCGAATTATACCATTATCATACATGATTATAATGATATGAATGCTATGCAATATGATTGCCATGCAAAAATGCATTGCTTAACACCGGAGTGTTACAGCCCTCCCCCCTTATAAAAATCTCGTCCCGAGATTTGGGTTACGAACCATTTATTATAAAAATCTTCATAGGCGTTCTTTAAGTATTCACCCGTTTCCCAAGATGCATCCCCTTCATCGTGATGACTCCATTGTATCTTATACGTTTTCACCACACTGTTTCGAGTAGCCCTTTCCTTGGTATCCAATACTCGAACTGGTTGCTCACGATACACCAAATCTGACTTTAGTTTTATGCCTCGAGGTTCAATCCTTTCCTCTGGAACGCGCAAACACTTCTTGAGATGTGATACATGAAAAACTGGGAATATAGCACCCATTGACTCTGGTAAATCCAATTTGTAAGCCACAGGACCCTTCCGTTCCAGGATTTTATAAGGTCCCACAAATCTGGCGGCCAGCTTTCTGCGCACACCAAATCTTTTCTTTTTCATTGGCGTAACTTTTAGATAGACATAGTCACCAACTTCGAACACAAGCGGTCTCCTTCTCTTATCTGCATAACTTTTCTGACGTGACTGGGCTGCTCTCATATTCTGCTGGATGATATGAACTTTCCTTTCGGCTTCTTCTACGAAGTCAATACCATAATACCTTCTTTCTCCGGGCTCAATCCAGTTTAACGGTGTTCTACACTTTCGGCCATACAGAGCCTCAAAAGGTGCCATCTTGATACTCTCTTGATAGCTGTTATTGTATGAGAACTCTGCTAATGGTAACCATGACTCCCATGAACCTCTGGAAGACAACACACAGGCTCTTAACATATCTTCTAGAACAGCATTAACTCTCTCAGTTTGACCATCTGTTTGAGGATGATAGGCAGTGCTACGAATCAGACTAGTCCCCAAACCTTTGTGCAAGTGCTCCCAAAAGTGAGCAGTGAACTGTGACCCTCTGTCAGACACTATAGTCTTTGGTATGCCATGCAACCTCACAATCTCTGCAATATACTTCTCAGCATATTGAGGTGGTCTATATTCCGTTTTGACAGGCAAAAAGTGGGCTGTCTTAGTAAGACGATCCACAATTACCCAAATGGAATCGTGACCTTTTTGAGTAGTGGGTAGACCCGTGATAAAATCCATACTTATGTCATCCCACTTCCAACTCGGTACTGACAAAGGTTGTAGCATTCCGGCAGGCTTCATGTGAATTGCTTTTACTCTACAACATGTGTCACATCTGGCTACATACGCTGCAATTTCCTTCTTCATTTTGGTCCACCAATAACGAGGCCTTAGTTCTTGATATATTTTACTGCTGCCAGGATGAATAGACAACTTAGAGAGATGAGCTTCATCCAAAATTTTATTCTTAAGCTCTCTATCCTTTGGAACAACAAGACGGTTGTCGAACCACAACACATCCTGCTCATCCACCCTGAAGTGTTTCGAGGGTTCTTCTTGAATCTTCTTTTTGATGTGGAATATCCCCTTGTCTGTTTTCTGACCTTCTATAATCTTACTCTCCAAGGAACAACTGACCTGAATACTTTGTAGCACGGCAGGGTGCATTAGATCGAAACCATCTTCAAGCAAGGGTTGCACATTCAGACAATGTGATTTTCTGCTTAAAGCATCAGCTACCACATTGGCTTTCCCAGGGTGATACTGTACATTCAAGTTGTAGTCTTTGATCAGTTCTAACCATCTCCGCTGTCTCATGTTCAATTCTGGTTGGGTGAAAATGTACTTGAGACTCTTATGATCGGTGAAAATGTTGCACACGTTACCCAGTAGATAGTGTCTCCAAATCTTTAAGGCATGCACCACAGCGGCAAGCTCAAGATCGTGGGTCGGATAATTGATTTCATGTTTTCTCAACTGCCGGGAGGCATAAGCAATGACTCTTCCTTCTTGCATTAGCACACACCCTAATCCTGTTTTTGATGCGTCACAGAACACATCAAAAGGTTTTTCGATGTCGGGCTGTGCAAGAACTGGAGCAGTGGTCAACAGTTTCCGCAAGGTATGGAAAGCTGTCTCACACTCCTCTGTCCACGCAAACTTGTGATCTTTCTGTAACAGACTTGTCATAGGCTTGGCAATCTTCGAGAAGTCTGGGATAAAACGGCGATAGTAACCCGCTAACCCTAGGAAACTTCTGACTTCTGACACTGTGGTTGGAGTCTTCCAATCCATAACCTCTTGCACTTTACTCGGATCTACAGAAACTCCATTCTCAGATAGGATATGACCGAGGAAAGGAACTTTCTTCAACCAAAATTCACATTTGCTGAACTTAGCATATAACTTATGATCTCTCAGCCTGGTCAAGACAATTCTCAGATGCTCTTCATGCTCTTTCTCGTTTTCAGAGTATACTAGAATGTCATCAATGAAGACAACTACAAACTTGTCCAACTCTGGCATGAAAACTGTATTCATCAGATACATAAAATATGCAGGAGCATTTGTTAGTCCAAATGACATAACAAGATACTCGTACAACCCGTATCTGGTAGAAAAGGCGGTTTTCGGAACATCTTGAGGTCTAATCTTTATCTGATGATACCCAGACCTTAAGTCTATCTTGGAGAACACTCTGGCTTTAGCTAACTGATCAAACAGAACATCAATATGAGGCAAGGGATATTTATTCTTGATGGTTACAGCATTAAGAGGTCGGTAATCCACACACATCCTGAGAGTACCCTCTTTCTTTTTCTTTACAAACAAGGCAGGACATCCCCATTCAGACTTACTTGGGCGAATAAACCCCTTTTTTAACAACTCTTCCAACTGTTTCTTCAACTCAGCTAACTCATCCGGAGGCATCCGATAAGGTCTCCTCGAAATTGGAGCTGTCCCGGGGATCAACTCGATTCCAAACTCAACATCTCTGTCTGGAGGAAGGCCAGGCAACTCGTCTGGAAACACATCCGGGAACTCACATACTACTGGGATCTGATGGATAGGAGCAACTTCCATGGCACAGGTCACACTCACAAGATCTGTTCTTTTAGGCAATGGTACCTGGAAAGTACCCTCTGCCTGGGGATCTTTAAGGGTAAGCATCCTACTGCTTGTATCTATGACTGCTTCCCAGTCTTTCATCCAGTTCATTCCTATTATTACATCCAAAACTAGTCCAGGCATAACTACCAGGTTCACTCGGAACTTCCGACTACCTAACTCAAGGGTTGCCCCTCTAACCATCTTATTGGTTAACACATCAGCTCCTGCTGAACTTATGCGATAACCATAACTCAATTCTGTGCATAGCTGTTCATGCTTCCGTGCAAATGCTTGACTCATAAAAGAATGCGAAGATCCAGAATCAAAAAGAACAACTGCAGGGTGATGGTTCACAAGAAACTTACCAGCAGTTACGGGCTCTCCCTCAGGAACTTCATCAATGGCGGTGTGGTGTACACGAGCATTGTAAGTCTGTTGCTTCTTTTTAGGCGGATAAGGGCAGAACTTTGAAAAGTGGCCTGGCTGACCACAGTTGTAGCAGGGCCCTTTCACTGTACCAGCAGACCCTATAGCTCCCTTGGAGTTGCTCTGTTCTGCAGCTGCGCTGGTCTTTGTTGGCAGCACTGCGATCCTGTACGGTTTCTGTGGCCCCTTGTAATTCTGGGTTTTATGCTGCGGCGGCCTGAACCTCGCACCAGGTGCGGACGGACGATAAGATGAACGGTTGGCAGGGACAACTCTGGACTGGGATGGTCCTGACTCGAACACTCTCTTGCGGTTCTTGGATGCGGTGTAAGCATTATTGTTCTTCTCTTGCTTCAAACAGTCACTGATAAAGTCGTTGAATCTGTTGCGGGTATTGGTACCCACATGCTTCATCATCTTCGGACTCAACCCTCTCTTGAAACTAGCAATCTTCTTTGCATCTGTGTCAACCATGTCTGGGGCATAGCGGCACAAGTTATTAAAGGCATGCAGATACTGTGTCACCGTCTTGGTACCCTGATTCAAGGCTAAAAACTCTCCAAGCTTCATCTCAACCAACCCTGGGGGAATATAAACTCCCTTAAAAGCTTCAGTGAAATCCCTCCAAGAGATCTGGGCATTAGGAGGAAAAGTACTGCGGTGATGCTTCCACCACATTCCTGCTGGTCCTTGTAACTGATGTGCAGCATACTCTACTTTCAGAACTTCTGTCATCCTTAACACACGGAACTTATCTTCCATAGTGTTAATCCATTCTTCGGCATCAAGTGGCTCTGCTGCTTCTTTGAAAATAGGTGGCCTCGTATCCATGAAATCCTTGAAACTGCTGTACTGGTTCACTCCATGGCCACCACCTTGATTATTTCCTCTTTGAACATTTTCCGCGATGGTACGCAGAAAGTCTTCCATATTCCTCTGTGATTGTTCAGTACTGCGTTGACTTCCAAGAAACTGTGTGAAGAACATTTCTGCGGTAAGCGGAGGAGGAGGGGGCAAATGTGGTTCTGGACGTGGTTCCTGGTGGTTGACATTGTTGGCACCACTTCCACCAGCTCCTGCACCGTTGCCACCAGTCTCAGCGGCTTCGTACGTAGCACGACGAGTGTTGGCCATCTGCATATTTCAGCAACAAGCACCATTGAGTGAAGTTGTAAAATTGTGTCCGAAGGAACAATCATGCCATACTGAATTCATTGGAGAGAACAAGTCATACAAGAAAACAGAGGCGCAATAATTTCATTCCAATTGAACAACAGCACCAATTAAGTTACTTTAAAAGCAACATCGCGTTCCATACAACCATGTTGCCAGCATACATACACTGGACTTTTATGCGTTCGGGTATCGCATACACAACCAAACTCCAAAGATCATCAGTCTCAAGGTCGAACAGGATACATCATGATACATGGAACCCAAAAGAAGGCCATCGCGTCACGCCTAGCTACTAACGCATGACACTATCCTACTCCTCGGGGCCATCGTCGATGTCGGAGGCGTCGCCATCGCTACCCTCAGCTGCAGCGTCGTCGTCGATGTCCATCTGAGCGGCGTTCGGAGGAGCATACGGGCCCATCCCGTTGTAGAGGGCATGGAACTCTTCATGCAAGTTGGCATTGTACTCTTCTAGCTCCTCGACCCTCTGCCTCAGAAGGTCTCTCTCGTTCCAGGCTTCATTCCTTTCTTGTACTAGCTGCTCCAACAAGCGATCTGCATTCCTGTTGGCCTGAGTCAGCCTCTGTACTTGCTGCATGGAACTCTCGCCTCTCTCGAGAGCTCGGTCCCGCTGCAAGCTCATATCAGCCAACTGCTCCTGCAAGCTAGCTATGGCACGCGCTTGCTTTTTTTTCTGCTTCCTTGCTTCAAGCCGATCATCACCACGTAGGCCAGTCAAGGTCCAATAGGTATTCTCCAGACCTTGGTATGCTCTGATGGCTGCATACATGGCACTCATGGTGTGATTGTCGCTAGCCAGTCCTTCACTGGGGCCTCTAACCAGGGCACTTCCTTGCGGCTGTACCCAAATGGCGTCGCGAGGATCATCTCTCGGGAAGGTACCGGCCAAAGCTGCTGCTAACTCATTGGGAAATCTGCTCATGATGTCTCGGATGACGCGAAAAGCTGCGCCCTCTGCACCCTCGACTGGAGTGCGTCCTTCGAACTCCAAATGCCAACCATCCCATTCTGGCGCATCACCAAGAGCAGGGACGGTGATCTCTACCACAGCAAGTCCATCTTCAGCTAGCTGGCTCTCGCTCCAAGAGTAAACTGGCTCTTGTCCCTCCGGGTACCCCACATCATGGAGCACTCTCCAAAGCAAGGTGGGCATGCCAAACTCGCTTAGAAAAGTGTCCGTGTTGCGGTGCTCCCGCGGGGCTAGCTGACGACGGGGTGCTCTTCCTCCAGTGGACTTGCGGGCAGTCTGCTTCGTGCGGGCCATCTGTAGCACAAGTTTTAAATTACCCGGTGAGAACATATTTTAGTTGAGGTCACTTTTATCGAAATGGGATAATCCTTTTATAAGGGGAGGAATGCATGCCATGAATGGAATGCACAAACAATATGATGCATGCACGAGTCTTACGTTCTCACAAACTTAGGAAAAAAAAAGCATCTAACGGTGAATTCGGTGGCATACAACGATCTCTCATATACGTAACTAATTCGGTCTACACGATACGCTGTTATGTACCTGCAGAAAACTCATTTCAGCCCATTCCCCATGAATGCATGAAAGCAGTAAACCTACCTACACGCTTTACACGAATCCCCAGATGCGTGTACAACGGTAGTGACTACCCAAACACATCGTCCTATTGACGGCATCGCCTCAACGGACGGAACACCCACACATGCGACACTTTTATAAAAACATGTGTAAAACATGTAATTATCCAAGTATCATATAAGCACTTTCCCTAGATCGGCGGTGTATCCGATCATGCTCTCACAACTCACACTTACCGAAGCGTAGAGGTAACTGATCCATACATTACCACTCAATTAAGTGGCACTCATACAATAGCACGCCGTATGAGCAACGAAAAAGAAATATGGTGCAGAACCCCAAGTTAGTACTTAAATAGCCACCTAGAGTCCTTAACTGGGCATACAGGATATGACCACTGGCACACTTTTTTTTTTAGTTTCAAAATCACACTTTTTAAGCAGGGTTTTGGTTTAAATACACTTATGAACAGTAATTACGCTAAACCATGCTCCGATGCCAGCTGTAACAGAACCGCCCAATTATACGAGATTAAGTAAGAAAATCATCCAACGGATGGACAATTTACCAAACTTAAGCCCGTATAACCCGGTAGTCCGTGAAATCTCGACGGATTTCAAACCATTTCACATCACAGCCAAGATCGTAATAAGTTCAGCGATTACCTTCATAAGTTACACAGCAGTTTGCGGCACAAAATACATTGGAGTTTAAACATAGTTATTACAAACCAGTTTCAAATAAAGTAGCGGAAGCATTAGTTCAAAGCACACACACACACACACATCTTTTCCAAAATACAGTGCCAGCTCGCGATCATCTCCCACAAAAGCATCAGGCGAGGAGTAGTGAGTGACCATTGCCCATGGTCCTAGGCTTCGCCCATCGCAGGGTAGAGACAGTTGATACAATACCCATAGTACATCTGTCCATCTGCAACAAGTGGGAACAAAGCCCTGAGTACGAGAAGGTACTCAGCTAGACTTACCCGACAGAACCAAAACAAAAGACTCCAAGGATCATGATAGGCTTTTTGGTGGGGTAGCTGACTCATTTGCAAGAAAAGCATTTTTAGCTTACCAAATCATTTACCAAAGCATGTCATCTTCTAAATCTTTATTCTCCTGTCAACTATATTTGCACTTTATGCTAAAGTAACCATGTAATTGAGCAAGCAAGGATTACCATTGATATTTGACAATAATTACCATGTCATTTTCTCATAACTATCCAAGTGTTGTATCCATATTACTACGATGAAGTAACTCAAGTCAAGTGTTCACTATCCAGTGAACGATGGCGATTCGAATCGATTATTGACCAGCTGGTAATTTATTCCTCACACAAACCTCACTCACCCGCTAAAGTGAGGTATTGGTCACCGAGTCAACCATTCAGGTAAAGTCGCGAGCTTGCCAGGAACCACATGTACCCGGGGGCCGCCCGACTGCTCTTTGGCCTTATCATCGCGCCCCCGTTTCCTGCCACTACTGCTCCGGTACAGTGCGTTGCGGGCAATCCACTCGGCCCGAATAATCTCCCGGCTTCGCGGTCGAAAGGTACTTTATCCGGCCAGCTAAATGTGAGGCATGCGTTCAACATGACCCGAGGCCCGACATCGGACGGTCCTTAATCGACACAGACGGAAGACACTACAGTCCAGAACCCTGCAAGCTTCCGCCCGGTCTCACATTCATTTCCACACTGAGTTATTCTCACATGACATCTCTTTCACAAAACCAGGTAATCCCCTATAGCTCGCGGATGATAGGCAATCACCCGACTTCTACCGGTCTAAGCAAGCTAAGCAAGTATTGACCGTGGACACCAGGGTGACAAGGATCGGTAAAACAAGGTGGAACAAGGTATAATGCAGCAACGTTTGCAAACAACTCCTAAACTTAATGCATCAGATTAAGTAAAATTAATAATTAATTATTTGCAAACCGGGGGAGAAATGCTCCGGGGCTTGCCTCGCTCGAAGGAGCTGGGACGATGGTCGGGGCACTCCGGAAGCTCTTCACCGGACTCCTCTTCTACTTCTGCTGGCTCCGGCTCCTCGGGCTGCTCCTCTGCGTCCTCGGGAACAACTGCCGGAACCACTTCCTGCGATCCTGTATGATGCAGAAGTATGAGTGCAACATGCATAGGTGAAATGCAGAAGTGACATGAGATGATGAAGATGCGGAATGCATACGGTGTAATGAATGTATTATGTCATCGGATTATGTGGAACTTATGACTCTTCTACAAGGTAGTCTACGTCATCCAAGAACATGTACTCGGAAACTACCAACACTAGTTCCTACCATGCGAGAGTATTTGAAAAATCGAGAGGCTTCAAAGATACACCAAAGTATAATTTTCCAACTAACTTTGCATTAAGAATAAATAGAAACCCTAATTAGTCCTAAGGTTGAACAGCAACACATATTTTAGTAGCTCATAAAAATCTCATAAAATTACAGTGGGTTACTAATATCAAGAATAGCTTGACATAAAATTTTTACTGCATTTGGATAATTAGAACTTACTATACAAAAATAACAAAATATGGCCTCAAATAGATATTTAAAATACTTTACATTATGAAAAGTATCAAACAACAGATTTAGGAATTTTTCTACTATCTACTACCTAAACAAACACTATGGAAAAATTATCACTTGCATGTTTTATTCAAATTTATTTAATTAACAAAAATAACAATTATTGGTAACAAAAAGCATTTGAACTGCAACTACAAATTTTTATACAGAACACCCAAGATATAAAATTTCCCTAAAAAGTACATGACACAAAAAGATTAATAAATTTGGAATCATATTTTTCTGACTTTTCTAGGATTTATTAAGTATTTATCAAGAAAATAGCCATTTTACTATTTAATTATAAACTCTACAGAAAAGTACATCAAATATGACATGCAACAATTTTATACCATAGATCTGGTCCCAAAGAGTCCATAGAAATTTGTTTCATCAAATTTGGAGCTAAAATGAGCAAGTTACAATTTTTTTCTAAAGCATTTATACATTTTCTGAAAAATCATTTCCAAAAATCCTTTTTAAATCCAGTCGCTGAACGGCTAGACGCACCCGGCGATCTACACACGCGCGCGCACACAGAGACAGACAGGCGGGCCCGCGGGTCAACCGGGTCCCACGCGTCAGCCGCTCCGAGTCAAGGAGGGCGCTGACCGCGCGGATCTCGACGACGGCGAGGTCGCCGGCGACGAGGTCACCACCGTCGTGATCCTCAAGGCGAGGCGGTCCCGTTGAGATCATTGGCATGACCGGAGGAGCTCGAAATCAAGCTTGCCACCGGCCATGGCGGCTCGGCGGCGCTGCTCACCGGCGGGAGCTCCTCTCCGGCCACGGGGCGGCACGGGAGATGGTGTCCGAGCACCGGGAGGAGGAGGTGAACAAGATGCTCGCGCGAGTGAGGGAAAAGAAGAGGCGGAGGCGGGGTTTCCACGGAGCGGAGAACCACGGTGAGCTCGGCCGGAACTCCGGCGAGCGATTGGCGGGGCTGTGGAGCTTACCGCGGGAGATGGAGGTGAGCACGGGGTGCGCCAGAGAGAGAGGAAGCTCGTGGCGAGATGGAGAGGTCTGCGGTGGCCGGAGCTCATCGGAACGCGCGCGTCCGGCGAGCGCGTGCGGTGGCGGAGGCGGAAACGGCAGCTGCGCTCGGTGAACAAGCGAGGAGGCAGAGCGGAGGGAGGAATGGCGAGGCGCTGCGCGGGGGGGGGGGGGTTAAGGCGTGGGCGCTCGCGCTGGTGGGGGCGACCGAGCGCCACCCGGCCGCTGTGGCCGGCATGCGGCCGCCACGCGGCGTGCGTGCTCTGCCGGAGCGCCAGCGCGCGCGGGCGAGGGCGCGGGCGGAGGAGGGAGACGGCCGGCTGGGCCTGGGCCGAGGCGGGGCAGCGCGGGCGCGCGCGCGGTGAGGCGGGCCGACTCTGGCTCTGGGCCGAATCGGTGGCGGTGGCCCGCGAGGAAAAGAAATGAAATTTTTGATTTTCGATTTTCAAATTTAAATGCATTTCAAACTTCAAACCCAATTTTGAACAAGAAGAAAGCATTTTATGGATTTGGCCCAAAAATAAAAGTTGCTCAAAATTGAATTCTCTACAACTTTGATTAAGGGGCCATCTCAAAATTCTTAATAGATTTTAAATGACAAAATAAAAGCTAAATTAGGGAATAATTTTGAATATTTTTCATAATTATTTTTGAACAAGTTTTTGACAAAATTTGAGCTCCAAAATTTGAACTAAAGTTCCAAGTGATGTAAGAATTATGGTTGCAAGGCTTTTGATATAATGTGATTATCATATTATTATAGTCCATTAAATATAGCATGTTTAAGCTTTTATTTTAATCGAATTATACCATTATCATACATGATTATAATGATATGAATGCTATGCAATATGATTGCCATGCAAAAATGCATTGCTTAACACCGGAGTGTTACAATGAGACCATGGCCCTCCTAGTGCACAAGATGGGGAGGTTCATGAAGAAGAAAGGATATGGTGCAAGAAAGAGAAGGGACTTCATGAAGGCAAAGGAGGTGCTTTGCTACAATTGCAATAGCCCCGATCATGTAGTAGCAAAGTGCCCCTATGAATACAAAAGATATCATGATGGGGAGTTGAAGTTGAAGAAGAACAAGAAGGAGAAGAAGAAGAAGAAAGAGAAGAAGAGCTTCACTATCAACAAGAAGAAGGGTGGTGGCTATGTGGTCACTTGGAATAGTGATAACTCCGATAGTGATGATGATAGCTCTAGTGATGATGAGAGGACCACTTGGTGAGCCATTGCAAGCATTGCCCTCTCCAACAAGCCATCCATCTTCGACACTACATCGACATGCCTTATGGCCAAGCCTACCAAGGTAAAATATGATGATAGTGATGATGATTCTTGTGCTAGTGATGGTTGTAGGAGTGATGATGAGGAGGATGAGGACTACTCCAAGGATGATCTATTAGGCATAATAGATCAAATGAGCAAGAGCTATAAGAGGACAACCAAGAAGTGAAAGATCTTGGAACAAGAGCTCATTGCCAAGAGCAATGAAAATGATACCTTGATGGAGGAGCTTGTTGCTCTCAAAAAGAGTAAGGAGTGCAAAGGAATTGAACTAGAGCTCAAAGCTCTTAGGAAATCCTTTGATGAGCTAGAGGCCTCTCGTGAGTATCTAAAGGAAGACCATGAGGACCTTGAAATTGCTCACACTAGGCTTAAGGAAGCCCACTCCACTCTACTTGAGCTCATCAAGGAAAAGGACCTCAAGTTGGAGAAGCTCATGAAGAAAGCTAAGGAGGAGCAAGTGATTGTCACTTGTGACATTGGACTAACATGTGATATTATTGATGATTCTTTACTTGTTGGTCCTACTAATGCTTCATGTAGCTCATCATCATCCACTACAACAAACTCTATCTCTACTACTAGTGATTCATCACTTGTGGTTGAGAATGAGACTCTCAAGAGAGAGGTGGATGATCTCACCCGTGCATTAGGCAATGCCTATGGCAGGGATGCCCGCTTGCTAAAATGCTTGGGTAGCCAAAGGTTCTCTCTTAACAAAGAGGGTTTGGGCTATACTCCTAAGAAGGGCAAGGCGGCCTTTGCTACTCCAAAGCCTCGCTTTGTGAAGGGCAATGGTCGTTATTGCAATAGATGCAAGCAAGTTGGGCATCTAGAGATTAAT
Organism: Saccharum hybrid cultivar R570; assembly: GCA_038087645.1. Taxonomy (NCBI): domain Eukaryota; kingdom Viridiplantae; phylum Streptophyta; class Magnoliopsida; order Poales; family Poaceae; genus Saccharum; species Saccharum hybrid cultivar. The sequence goes on along the minus strand of JAQSUU010000190.1, from coordinate 1,859,351 downwards.
TGCAACAAAATGAATAAGAACAAGAAAGATGCTAATGTACCTTACATTCCTTTTGATTCTTGTTATGTGCTTACCAAGGGTGAGAAAGGTTTGCATGCTAGGTTTGTTGGTACACCAATTGTGGGCCCAAAGAAGAAGGCCATTTGGGTACCAAAGAGCTTAGTCACTAACCTCCAAGGATCCAAGCAAATATGGATACCTAAAAGACATTAATTTATTTTGTAGGTTAATTACAGGGCCGGAGGAAGGCATTGGGTGCTTGTTAGTGGGTGCTCTCAACATATGACCGGTGATTCAAGAATGTTCAACTCTCTCAAATCAAATGATAGTGGCATTGATAGTATCACATTTGGTGATAATAGCAAGGGTGATGTAAAGGCTCTTGGAAGGATTGCAATCTCAAATGATCATAGCATTTCCAATGTGCTCTTAGTTGAAAAGTCGAACTTCAATCTTCTCTCGGTTGCTCAATTATGTGATCTTGGTTTCAAGTGCATATTTGGTGTTGATGATGTGGAGATAGTTAGTGTTGATGGCTCTAACTTGATCTTCAAAGGCTGTAGATATGAGAATCTATACTTGGTCGATTTCAATGCTAGTGACACTCAACTTTCAACATGTTTGCTCACCAAATCAAGTATGGGTTGGTTATGGCATAGAAGACTTGGTCATATTGGCATAAAACAATTGAACAAGTTAGTGAAGCATGACTTAGTTAGAGGCTTGAAGGATGTCACATTCGAGAAGGATAAGCTATGTAGTGCATGTCAAGCCGGAAAGCAAGTGGGCAACACTCATCCATTAAAGAGCATTATGAGTACTTCCAAGGCATTTGAGTTGTTGCACATGGATCTATTTGGGCCAACTACATACACAAGCATTGGTGGCAACAAGTATGGCTTTGTGATTGTGGATGATTTCACTAGATATACATGGGTATTCTTTCTTGGGGACAAAAGTGATGTATTTGACATATTCAAGAAGTTCATCAAGAGAGTGCAAAATGAGTTTGAAACCACAGTCAAGAAAGTGAGAAGTGACAATGGAAGTGAGTTTAGAAACACAAGAGTTGATGAGCTATGTGATGAGCTTGGAATCAAACATCAATTCTAGGCCAAGTATACACCTCAATCAAATGGACTAGTTGAGAGGAAGAATAGAACCTTAATTGATATGGCAAGATCAATGTTGAATGAGTATAATGTGAGTAATTCATTTTGGGCCGAAGCAATCAACACGGCTTGCTTCTATAGCAACCGCCTCTATTGCCACAAGTTCCTAGAGAAGACACCATATGAGATATTGAATGGAAGAAAGCCCAACATTGCATACTTTTGGGTATTTGGTTATAAATGCTACATCTTGAAGAAGGGTACTAGATTGAGCAAGTTTGAAAAGAAATGTGATGAAGGCTTCCTACTTGGTTACTCAACTACTAGCAAAGCTTATAGAGTTTGGAATTTGGCTAGTGGACAACTTGAAGAAGTACATGATGTTGAGTTTGATGAAACAAATGGCTCTCAAGATGAAGAAGATAACTTGGATGATATGAGAGGAACTCAATTGACAAATGCTATGAAAGAAATGGACAGTGGTGATATTAGGCCAAAGCAAGTGATTGATGTGGATGACAACAAAGATCAAGTGCTCCAAAGTCGAATTACACAAGCTAGTAGTTCTCTAATGCAAAATCAAGCTAGTACATCATCTTAAGTGCAACAAGACCAACAAGTGGCTAGTTCATCATCTCCAACTTATGATCAACATCAACATCCAAGCAATCAAGTCCAAGTGCTTCAACCAACTAACATTGCAAGAGACCATCCATTGGATTCCATCATTGGTGACATACAAAGAGGAGTTCAAACTAGATCAAGATTGGTATCTTTTTGTGCTCACTCTTCTTTTGTGTCAATGGAAGAACCCAAGGACATTGATAAAGCATTGAGAGATCCGTATTGGGTAAATGCAATGTATGAAGAGCTCAACAACTTCAAGAGAAATGAAGTATGGGAATTAGTTGAGAGGCCTAAGGATCACAATGTCATTGGAACAAGATGGATCTTTCGCAACAAACAAGATCAAGATGGGATAGTAGTAAGAAACAAAGCAAGACTAGTGGCTCAAGGTTACACACAAATAGAGGGTCTTGACTTTGGTGAAACTTATGCCCCGGTTGCAAGATTGGAAGCAATTAGGATTCTACTTGCCTATGCTTGTGCTCATAGTATCAAGCTATATTAAATGGATGTGAAGAGTGCATTTCTCAATGGGTACATTCAAGAGGAGGTGTATGTGGAGCAACCTTCCGGTTTTGAAGATGACAAGAAACCCAATCATGTCTACAAATTGAGAAAAACTTTGTATGGATTGAAGCAAGCACCTAGAGCATGGTATGAAAGATTGAGGGACTTCTTGCTATCCAAAGGATTTGTCATGTGCAAAGTGGATACTACTCTATTCACCAAGAAGATTGGGAAAGACTTGTTTGTGTTGCAAATATATGTTGATGATATCATATTCGGTTCAACCAATCAAGATTATTGTGATGAGTTTAGGAAAATGATGGCAAAGGAATTTGAAATGTCAATGATTGGTGAACTTAGTTTCTTTCTTGGACTTCAAATTAAACAAATGAAGGAAGGAACATTTGTAAGCCAAACCAAATACATAAAGGATATGCTAAAGAAGTTTGGTATGAAAGATGTAAAAGGAATCACTACTCCAATGAGCACTAATGGAAGCTTGGATAGTGACAAGAATGGTAACATGGTGGATCAAAAGCTATATAGATCAATGATTGGTAGCCTACTCTATGTGACGACATCAAGGCCCGATGTGATGTTTAGTGTATGCATGTGTACAAGATTTCAAGCCTCACCAAGAGAAAGTCATTTGAAGGCAACAAAGAGAATATTAAGGTACTTAAAGCATACACAAGATGTTGGATTGTGGTATCCCAAGGGTGCAAGTTTTGAGCTAGTTGGATATTCGGATTCCGACTATGATGGTGACAAAGTGGAGAGAAAGAGCACTTCCGGGACTTGTCAATTGTTGGGAAGATCACTTGACTCATGGTCATCCAAGAAGTAAAATAGTATTGCACTATCTACCACCGAGGCCGAATACATGGCCGCGGGTAGTTGTTGTGCACAAATCTTGTGGATGAAGGCAACATTGAAGGATTTTGGAATTAATTTCAAGAATGTGCCACTGCTATGTGACAATGAAAGTGCCGTGAAGCTAACCAACAATCCGATTCAACATCAAAGAACAAAGCATATTGATGTTCGTCATCATTTTATTAGAGATCATCAACAAAAGGGTGACATTGCTATTAAGAGTGTGGGCACCGAAGATCAATTAGCCGATCTATTCACCAAGACACTTGATGAGAAGAGATTTCACAAGCTAAAGAATGAGTTGAACATACTTGACTTCTCCAACATGAGTTGATGCACCTCATATATGACATGCCTCTCCTTCGAGCCCCAAGGTACAATTGGTTGACATGTCATACATTCTATGCTAAGGACTTGTTTAGTGCATCTAGTCTTAATTTACTTGTTCTAGGCTCATTCATGAAAACCAAATGAATTTTAAGTTTATATGGTGCCACTATTGTTTCCATGACTTGTATGATCTAGTGGTAGCATATAACTTGTTTAAGTAGCTTGTGATCCTAAGTGTTTAATCTAGAAAACTTATCTAAATATTTGCTTCAACATGGTGCATGATAACCCTTCTAGTGAGGTGTGAAGAAGCTTGCCCTTGGATCAAATCGAAGCATTTTATTTATGCAAGCAATCTAGGATTGAATCACAAACTTGATCCTCACCCCATATTTCAACATGATAATCTATCTAAAATTTGGTCCCTTGTGGTCATTGGTGCCAAAGGGGGAGAAAATGTTGTTCACAAAGATAGAATCTAAAGGGAAGAAAATCCTAAAGGGGGAGAATTGATAAAAGAAGGGAATCAACTAAAATTTCAAGCACACAAGTAGGGGGAGCAAGCTCTTAAACATGAATGTTGCATTTCTATGTGCACTTCATATGTATGATGCATAGTTATGCATTTCTTTTTCTCCGATACTTTGCTTGTGTGGTGACTTGCTAGTATAATTTGAATGATGTATTGAGGTACTTGCATGAATAGGAAGTAGTTGGATTTTTATTGCTTCATGTTTTTCAAAGTGGTAGTCAATGCTCCTAATCTTTCCTATCTAACATGTATGCTTTCAAAATCCAAACATATAGCATACATATAGGGGGAGCCATTGCTATCAATTTGAATTCATGATCACATGTCCATAATTCTTACACATGGTAATATACTTAGACAATGTGACATGGGTTCAATCAAAAATTTATCATAATATCTTTGTGAAATGTTTGTCACCAATTACCAACAAGGGGGAGATTGAAAGTCCTATGTTTGGTGTTGGTAATTAGTGACAATGCATAAGTATTAATTCTATGCCTAAGTTGTATGTAGCATATGAGGATTAGTACATTCCAAGGTTGGTGGCAAGATGGACATGGTGATCATGATGGCCACACTTGGATTTGGACGCAACCCTACGTGATCAAGGCAAAGGTATATGCTTAAGGGTTGTGTTTTAGTAACCAAGACATCTAGTGGGTGTTGTTACATTATAGGTTAGATAGCCATACTATAAAGAGGGGAATGACGCGGCTATTGAACTCCTAAGTGCCTCTAGGTGTGCATTTCATAATCATATGCATTTGGATAGAACTAATAATGCCTCGAAAAATAATTGTGAAAATGCTAACACACTCACACATGACGAGATCACTTGGTGGTGTTAGCACGTTTGCGAAGGCAGTGGAGTTTGAGCGGTAGAGAGGGTTTGGGGTTGAAACGACTATTTTCCACTACGCCGGAAGTCAGAAACAGAGGCGAACGGAGGTCACAGAGGTGACCGGACGCGGTCTCTGTTTGACCGGACGTGTCCGGTCAGCGTTCAGCATCTGCGCGTGTTTCAGTTTGATGATCGGACACACAGCGCGTCCGGTCACTGTCGACCAGACGCGTCCGGTCATCCAAGGAGCTTACTGGACTCCAACCGGACGCTGGCACTGTGGCGTCCGGTCAGTTCTACAGCGCGTCCGGTCACTGTTTCGTTGAGCGTTGCTCAGGCTTGACCAGCGCGTCCGGTTAGTCACGGGACCAGCGCGTCCGGTCGATCCCAGCGCGTCCGGTCTACGCGACCAGCGCGTCCGGTCGGTGCTTCGCGACTTAGCCGTTGTGCGACCGGCGCGTCCGGTCATTTGGAACAGCGCGTCCGGTCAGCGTGATTTCGGCCGTTTCAAGTTTCTAACGGCTCTATTCAAAGGGGTACGTCTATAAATACTCCTTGGCCGGCTCAAGGCTCTCCCTCTTGAACTTTTGACATACTTGTGAGCACTTTGAGCTAAGCAACTCCCCTCCCACTCATCTCTCTTGCTTCTTTGCATATTCGAAGTGAGATTGAGTGATCCAAGTGCATTAGCATTGTGAGATTGCATCTAGTTGGCACTTGGTGGTTGATTTGCTGCGGGATTCTTGTTTCTCTTGGTGGTTGTCGCCACCTAGACGGCTTGTAGCAGCTTGGAGGCGTTGGCAAGAGTTGGTGATTGTTCTTGGCCACCTCCGGTGATTGTGAGGGGTTTGTGCCTACCTCGGCGAAGCGCCAAAGGCAACGTTAGTGAATTGCTCGTGTCATTTGCAACCTTTTGCCATTTGGTAGGTTCTTGTGGCGCCTTTTGAGAGACTCGCATCTCGCTATTTGTTATATTGATAAACTTGTTTAGCTTGTATTTGTTGAAAATCTTAAAAGGCTATTCACCCCCCTCTAGCCATCAAGACCTTTCACTAGCGCAATTAAGTTTTAGAAATGACTATTTACCCCCTCTAGTGTGCCATCTCGACCCTACAAAGATGCACGTGGAGGAGGGGTAGTTGGATCCATGGAGGGGAGGGAAGGAGGCTTGCTCGAGCCGTCATGAAGTGGGGGGAGCGGCCGCTATAGAGTGGGGGGAGGGTCGCGACCGCAGCAGCAGAGAAAAGAAGTGAGCTAACGGTGGCGGTGCGGTGGTGACGCCCACAACGGCCGATGCGAAATGAGGAACGATGCGTCGCTCTATTTGTTTTTGTTTTTGTTTTTGTTTTTGTTTTTGTTTTTGTTTTTGTTTTTGTTTTTGTTTTTGTTTTTGTTTTTGTTTTTGTTTTTGAGGAAATCTGTATGCGGGCTTGTAGCAGACTGTGGGCCGGTCCGCAGCTCCAGCTAGCCGCGTCCGACACGAGACGGACGCCCTAACCGAAGCATTATCATTTTTTTAGGTATTGGTATTGTGTAACCATTTTTTACTATGCATTATCGATTACCATCTAATTTTGACAGAATGTAATAACGGCGACATATTCATTTCCGATAATATCATTTTTATTTCATTTTCCTACATGAAAAACTAAAAACAAAGCACTTTGGACCTCTTCTGACCGTTCACTTTTCATTCCAACGACTACGAGTCGAGTCCTTCTGTCTCAAAATAACTGTCGTTCTCGCTTCTCGAGAAATAACTGACTAATTTTATATAAAAAGATATTAATTTTTATAATACACAATTAATGACATTAGATAGATCTTTTAATCTATTTTTATAATAGATTTGTTTGGAGATACAAATGGTGCACATATTTTTTACAAATCTAGTCAAACTTATGGTATGAAAATCCAAAATTTAGGACGGAGGGAGCATGAGTGAGCATATGATTTGGTTCGAGGTGGAGGCGAAAGCTGGAACCATGGAAGCAACGAACAGGACCAGCCTTTTTAGCAGCACTACAGCAGGCTGATACGCAGATACTACTACGGCGAGCCCGAACTGGGGGTGTTAAGATGCAAAAAGTTTTAGAATTTGACTATCGAAGCACTTTCATTCGTAATTGGCAATTAGCGTCCAATCATGAACTAATTTAGCTCAAAAGATTCGTCTCATGATTTATAATTAAACCGTGTAATTAAATATTTTTTTATCTATATTTAATATTTTATGCATGTGTTTAAAGATTCGATGTGATAAGATGAAAAATAAAAATTTGAAATTTTGAAGGCATAAGGCCTCGTGGCAACTGGCAAGATTCCCGTCTCGGCGGACAAGTCGACAGCAGCAGGACAAGCCGGCGGTGTTTTTGAAGCGGTTGGAAAAGAGAGCAGCAGGGTTGTGACCTCTGAGAGTTCATGGAATGCGAGCTCGTGATTACATTGAGGCTGCAGCTAGGGTATTCGAGATCGAATTCGTTTAGAGGGGTTTTAATCCGTTCATATCTAAGTCCGGATATTTAACATTCGATACGGTATTCGTATCTGAATATTTAAATCACATATTTATGATGTCGATATCCAATCGTATTGTATCCGACATTTTTTATACTATCCGTATTTGAATCCGAATCCGGACATAAATACGAAAATAATACGATATAATTGATATCCGTCCCTATCCCAACCTAGCTGCAGCCCAGGCGTTCCATGCCAAAGCTTTTGCCGCTTCAGTCCACACTCCACAGGTGACAAGGATCGACCGAGCCCTTATTTAGTTACCCAATTCTCTCCTAAATTCTACTATGCAAAAAGAAGATTCCCTGTCACATCAAAATATCGGTAAATGCATGGAGTACTAAATGTTGATGAAATCAAAAACTAATTGCATAGTTTTGTTGTACTTTGCGAGACGAACATTTTAAGCCTAGTTAGTCAAAATTTGAATAATTTTTACCAAATACAAACGAAATGCTACAGAAATTCTGATACAGTGTTTTTTCCCAATTCACTGAACTAAACGAGGCCTGAGATTGGATTACGCTTGTCACGTAGCAGCAGCAGCAGCACAGCACGGACTACGGAGCCACGGACCCCGACTGGACGTGGACAACCCCGGAGCTTGGACTCGCCAACGGTACGCTACGCCCCCATCACGTGCCACCATCGTCCACAAAGCTTTTTTTTTCCTGACCTTTTTATATGAACATGATAATACAACTAGTGCTACCCATTGGTAATATATACACAAAAATATACAAAATATTACTAATAAGCAGTTAACTGAATGCAAAAGAATACTCATATGAAATAATTTATATACATATTAAATTACCTCAAAAATTTCTTCTAACGTTCCTCGATGCGAAGTCATCGATGATGGTGTCAATATCAATCTCATCCAACAATGCATCTAGGTCTCTTGAAGTGCTTGTATTACTCTTTAGAAATTTACGAAGAACCCCTGTCTGTGATGGTATCAAATCATCTATTCGCTTTTTTTCTTCTTTTTGTCGTTGTCAGAAGCATACTTTTTTGATGACATGGTACTATTAAAATTTAGAGAAACAATTAGTAACTATATAATTTCATAAAGTAGGGATTAAGTAAATTTCAGATTCCTATCATACCTTGCTGCCGGCCTGCCGCCTAGCGCCTCTGCAGCCTGTTAGAACTTGGAACTAACGATCGCCTAACCCTGTACATGGGCCGGTTTGTAACCAACCCAACCCGTGAACCAGGCCAGAGCAAACCGCACTCAAAGCCCATGTCCGGGTTGGTTTTGTACGGTTCCAAACCGCTTAGCCCGTCAGTTAGTTATCTTCTTCCTTCTGCCGCTGTTCACTCATCCGGTTCATCTTTTTCTTGGTGCGGTAGACCTTCCAGAGCTTGCCGAGCACCATGTTGACCCACTCGACGGACTTCTTGCGCTGCAGGTCCGTCTCCTCGAGGAAGCGGGAGAAGCTCGGGGTGGGCACCTGCGGCCAGAAGCCGTTGACCTTGAGCTCGCGCTCGGCGCGGCGGCGCTTGCGCAGCGTCCAGAGCTTGTCGAAGGCGGCGCCGACGAAGAAGAAGAGGGCGAAGAGGCCGACGACGGAGCGGCTGACGGGGGGCGCCAGGAGCGGGTGGATGATGCCGAGCTGGCTGCGGAGCTTGGAGGTGAGCGGGTCCTCCCCTCCTTGGTAGGTCCCCGCGGCCGTGACTGAGAAGGGCGCCGCGGCGGCGGAGGAGGAGGTGGAGGTGGAGGGGGCGGGGGCCTCGGGCGGGAGCCTGGTGGTGGGGACCGGCGCCGAGCGCTTGTGGGGAACGGCGGCAGCTCAGGGGACGGGAAGGCGTCGGCATCGAGGAGACCTTGTTGACTAGGCACAAACCGTGAAAGCCGTGGAAACCGGCGTAACCAAACCGCGTATGTTTGACATGAGACGGGCTGGGTCGGGTTTACCCACGAAACCGCAAAACCCGGACCATGTACAGGCTGGATCGCCGATTGCCAAACAGGGACGAGGGAAATAGGGATCATGTGAGTTTGAGACTGGAGAGGTGAGATTAGGGGCCTGTTTGGTAACGTGCCTCTGGTCGGCTGGCCTGGCTATGGCCAGCCACAGTCAGGTCACCGTGTTTGGTCGCGGAGCCTTGCGGAGCTGAGTCCAAACGAGAACGTGTTTGGTTGCCGGCGCAGAAGTATGGCTACCTTGCACAGGATTGTGGCAGCCTTACCACCATAGAAATCTTCACTAGAATTTCATCGAGTAGTTGATGGGCGGCGGCGGAGAGCCAGCAGCAGCACTGGTCAGGGACGAGGGGAGGAGGATGAGGACGAGGAGCAGCACTGGTGATGGCTGGCGCGCCTGAGCAGGCTCGCCGCGCAGGGGATGGGCACCGCGCCGGGCAGGCCACGTCGCGGCACGCCACCGGACCAGTAGCCGTGCCCGCGCCAGGGCAGCCCGTATCGGGGCCACTCGCCGCGCGCTGGTGAGGCGGGCATGGTCGCGCGCGGAGATGGGATGGATGGAAGCAGAGCGCCTTGGCTCGGCAGTGGCGAGCACGACAGCAGGACGACCTCGCCGCTGGCATCGTGCACACACTGCCATGCGACCCCCACCACTGCATCACACCCCCAGCCATGTGACCCCGCTCAACTGCGCCGTCATGTACTCCAGCAGCGAGTGACCCCGGCGACTCCAGCCACTGCCTGACGCCGCCTCTGTTTCCCTGCCTCCCAACCCCGCCACGAGCGACCCCGCCGACTCCTGCCGTGCGACCCCGCCGCGAGCGAGGAGGAGATGGAGGAGCGACCCGTGAGCATGGAGGAGTAGCAGCACGTGAGCTCGAGTGGTGCGTCACTGGTTGAGGAAGGGGCGGGGAAGGGGAGGAGTAGCGAGGAGGAGCTCGAGAGGCGGCTGTCGGTGTAAGAAACTGCGGTCCTAGCACCAACGAGTAATGCGTGTTTGCACGTTTGGAATCTGGATGGTGTGCAAGAAAAACACAAGCGATTTATAATGCTTCGGGCTGAAGAATGTCCTACGTCCAGTGGGGGAGGAGAGTCTTGTATTATCTTGCACCGAAGTGCTTGTAGTAGGGGTTACAAACGGGTGAGAGAGGGAGGAACTCCCAGATCTCAAGATGTGAGTGGAGACTGTGTGAGCATGTGTGTGCCTATGGATTTGCCTAGTGTCTTTCCTTCTTCGTCGTTCTTCTCCTCGTTGGAATGGTCCCTGCCCTCCCCTTTTATAGATGCAAGGGGAATGTAGGGTTATATGTACGTGCTACGTGATATTTTTCTAGGGTAGGAAGATCTGAGGCCTCCACTCTCATCCTGTAGTCGGTGACATGCCACTGTTGGAGGAGTAGCTCCTGTCCTTTGATGCTGTAGGGACATGTCCTACCATTCGTAGCCCTGTGGACGACGTAGCTACGACGCGTAGAGTGGTGATGGTCCCTGTGGCGACGTGCCTGTCCTTCGGTTTGACTGGCGTACGGGGTCGAGGCCTCAGAGGCGTGAATTATGGCGTGATCTCACTCCGTTCGAGGGAATAGTGGCCTAGAGCGGCATTTCGTACGCCGCACAAGCATGGATCGTGCGTATAGTGCCAATATGGGTGGCATAGTGAACAGCGGTTGTTCCCCATGCTTGTTATGGGCGACGGTGTTATGATTTGACCTCTACCATTTCTGGCTTGTCCGGTTGGGCAGATGCAAGAACGTGGGTGACGTCACGGGGGTTCTCGAGCATGCCAATGGGGGAGCGGCATCAGAGGCCGGTCTCTGGCAAGGCGGAGACAGATAATGTCGTCTCTGGGGATCGGACGAGGCGGTGATGATGTTGTTGGTTAGCTTGTGCCCGAGATCCCAGCGCTGAGGTCTCGGGTGAGTCAGAGGTGTTCTGAGACCCCTTGTGGGAGGCCTCCGATGAAGTGGAGAGATGGGCCAGTATGCTCACGCGGCTTGCTAGAGGCCCAGCAAGGGGAGAGTTAGCCTATGGGTTTGGTTGATTTTTTTCTTTTGATAGGGCAGATTAATGTTTGGTTTTAGGAGGCTGGGTGGATTTTTCACCTTAATTTGGGTACCCCTAATTATGGTACCCAACAGTAGCCTCGAGACTGTGGAGAAGTAGGGATACTCCTCGTGAGGCTATACATCGGGTTTGCTCTTTGCCGTGCATTAGCTAGGATGTTGCCAGGGCCTCGGCTTGCTTTTGTACTACTTTTTTCCAGGGGGTGCACACGAGCGCACCTGCTGGATGTAGCCCTCGAGGCCTTGGAAGGATAGGATATGCTTCCAAGGTCTTGACTTTATGCGGGGTGTGAATCTGACGCCTCGGTCTTAGTGCAAGGGTAGCCTCCGAGCCTCTGCTCATGGTGAGAGGTCGGTCGAGGGCGCCTCATCTTTTTTCACGTCCCTCATGCATCTCTTTCGCTAAGAGGAGGGGTGGAATATGCTATGCCATCCCTGGTGGGCGGGCAGTAGCACTTTCGGTGAGCATTTCAATGGGTAAGCCCAGGTGGAGGCCTGAGCCCTATTCATTTCGAGTTGACTAGTGGTCCCGAGATGCATTCCTAGCCACCCGAGGGTCATCCAGTGGACCTCAGACCCGTTCGATGGGCTTTGAGGGCTCGGCGCCTCCCTCCGATGGGATTCCACTGGCCAACGCCAACGGGGTCCCGGATACGGCTTAGGGTGTTGCACCGGGCATTATTGCTCGGGCTTGGACGTAGAGGGGCTCGCCCTTACCCATCCCTGACTCTTTTGTCCTGGGGCGACTGTCAAACTCTAGGCAGGCCAGCCTTCGAACCCCTGGACCGTAGAGGGTTTCATACCTGTGGTTCCTTCTTGGAGAAGGTACCAACGAGAGGGCCAGTCGTCTGCTACGCAGAGGACGGGCGCGCCTTTTTAGTCGGCTTTCTCGGGGAGGTGGAATGGGCGCTGCACGGCCACGGCGGGATGAGACGTTTTGCCCACTGGTAGGTGCAGTTAATGCAGCGCGTGCGCATGCGCGGTTAGCGAGAAAAAGAAAAAGTAATTATGGCAGTTCCCACAGTCTTAGCATTAAATGCGCGAGATTCAGTTGTCTCCTTAGATTCGCCTGTTCACCTTCCCGTTCTTGCTTTATAAGCACGCCCCGGGCGCTGCGTCCCCCCTACCTACTGTCGGGTAGTTCTCTTCGGAGCTGCCTGACTGCCCTCTATGGTGGTGTGCGTGAGCGAGTACGCGATGCCCTCCATACTGGCATGAGGCGGGCTCTGGTGGTGATGACCTCGCACTACGCCGGTCTCGACCTCCAGCGCATCAGCGAAGGTTTCGTTGACATGCCCAACTCCGACCTGAAGAAGCTTGTTGACACAGCCGAGGCTCCCGGCGCCGCCTTGGTGGCCCGCTTTGAGGATGAAGTCATCCCCCCTCCTCTTGACCTGTGAAGAAGCTTGTGCGTGCCTCTTGACATGCGGTCCGGCCTTAGCGTCTTAGTGTTTATTCGGGGTGCCGTAGCCTCAGTAGCGTGGGCAGAGCCCACACAATGTTCGTTCAATCCGAGGGGTTCTCACTTTGCCATATTCGCGCCGTTAGGTACCTTAGAAAGCAAGTTATATGATCGTTTTTTTGCTTTGTCACCCAAACCCTTGTCTCTCTTTCCGTACTTGGACGAATTTCCATGAAGTCTCTTCGGAGCGCGAGTTGTTCCTTAGGCGAAGAGTGGTGAGTGGAGGTGCCATAGCCCGGGGGCGTAGGCGGTCTCACAGCTCGACCGGCCCTGGCCTTAGTACATTCTCTTGCTCCTTTGGATTTCATGGTTTTTTGCCGAAGTGCAAGAGATAGAGATTAGGGCGGAGTCTTTTTCGAAAAAGCAGTCAAAAAAGAAAAAAATCATTGGGGACTTGGGGGGTTCCCCCCCCACCTAACCCCTGAGGGAGGCTCAGCCCTATCAGTGGCAGGGTGAGGCCTCACTCTAATTGCGTGGTAAAGTAAAGACGCTTCCGACCTTGCTAGCGGGTAAGGATCGATTCTCGAAAGTACGACAAGTAATTGCTTTCGAGATAAAAATATGTACAAAGCTTGGGAGCTTAAGGGTAAAAGCGATGTAGCTGCTCGATGTTCCAGGCATTGGTGAAGGTCTCACCCTTCTCGTTGGCCAGCTTGTAGGTTCTAGGCTTTAGCACCTCGGCGATGATGAACGGACCTTCCCATGGTGGTGTAAGCTTGTGACGCCCTTTGTTGCATTGTCTTAGCCTTAGCACAAAATCTCCGGCGCTGAAGGCTCGGCCTCGGACACGTCGGGAATGGTAGTGCCGTAGAGCTTGCTGATATCTAGCAGAGTGTAGTAGCGTGACGTCTCGGGCCTCATCCAATTGGTCCAGCGCTTCTTCAAGGATGGTCTAATTGCCCTGCTCATCATAGGCTCTGATTCTTGGGGCGCCATATTCTAGATCTGTGGGGAGGACAGCCTCGGACCCATAGACCATAAAAAATGACATTAATCCTGTAGCACGACTCGGGGTTGTTCTCAAACTCTAAATGACCGAGGGGAGCTCGGCGAGCCATCTTCTGCCGAACTTGTTCAACCGGTTGAAGATTCTTGGCTTTAGGCCTTGAAGAATCATGCCATTGGCATGCTCAACTTGGCCATTTGTGTTTGGGTGAGCCACTGCTGACCAGTCCACGTGAATGTGGTAGTCGTCGCAGAACTCCAAGAATTTTCTGCCGGTGAATTGCGCGCCGTTGTCGGTGATGATGCAATTAGGAACCCCAAAGTTGGAGCCTACATCTTGGAGAAGAGCATGCAAAAAGTTGGATTAAGTTTGATCAGGTTTTGACCTCCGAATGCGAGTTTCCGTGATCTCCGTCAACATGTTGACATTGTCATTTTGGCAACTAGTTAACCGCTAATCCGTTGCTCTAATGACCTTGACTCCTTAATGAAAAACATAGAGCTTCATGTGGGCTTCAAACTTTGTTTTTGGTCCGAGGTCCAATTCAGCCTGTAGGAGGCCTAAAATCGGCGCCCACTTCAGCCCCACCGACGCACGCCAGGTGTCCGACGTACTGCCGCAATGGAGACACGCGTCCTAGACGTGGTGTTCATGCACGAGAGCGCGCCCCACCATTACTGTCGCGTGCTCCTTCGCAGCTCGCTCTTCCTCTCGCGCGTGGGACGGCAGCAGGCACTCCCCATCCACTCCAGCGCAGTCGCTCTCGCCTCCCTCGCTCTCGCGCTCCCCCCTCGCCCTTGCCGCTCGTGCGGACGTGTCCGCCATGGCAGGGCCGACCGAGCTCACTGTCTTCGCGTGGCTCTGCTCCTTCAACCCTCCTTCGTCCAAGCGAACCACCCCGCCGTGTCCGCCGCGCCTCACTGCACCTCCCCCGTCCTTCCTCCTGGTCCCGCGGTCGCCGGAGTCTGCTGCCAGTGCAGCTGTGACCACCGGGCCGCCAGCTTCTGTGGTCAAGGCGTCTGGAGCAACGGAAGTTGAGCCTCGCCCTCCAGCCAGTGCGCGGGAGCCCCGGTGCCCGCGTGGCCATGCCGCTGGCGCTCCTTGCCGACGAGCCACCCCGCGACCGAGATCGATGGCTCGAGCCCGACCGTTCCGTCCGTCTCTTTGTCCATCGTAAGGAAGAAGAAGAAGGACCCACGTGTAAGAGGGAAACAAGTTCAGGGGGTTTTCTACAGAACTAGTGACTCATGTGAATAGTGCCACGAGGACTGATTCGTAATTATTTTTGCAGGAACTTTGAAAATTCATAGTAAATTGTAGAAAAATCGTAAAATAGTAAATGAGTACTTTTTGGAATCCTTGTGAAATTCTCTATGCATTAGATCAATAATATAGCATGTTTTAGTTTAAAGTTTTCTCTGTAAAAATAGATTTGTGCAGCTAGGTTTTTAATGCTAGTTGTATTTGTCATTTTCATAACTGTAGATCTAGGGCTCCAAATGAAGTGAAATTTTTGTGGCATTCTACTCATGTGATGATTGATGTGTGGTAAAAATTCATGAATTTGTGGTTGCCATTTGAGTGAGTTATTAGTGTATCTTGCTCTCATATGAATTCTTGCAATAACCATTTATCTTTTTCATAGATGTGGATATCCATGTCCAAATGCCTTGAAATTTGTACAGTAGACTATTGGGTGTATGTAAGAGCCACTGTAATTTTTATAGATTTTATTATGGACTTTTGGTATATGTTTATTATTTCACCTTGCTATTTAAATAAATTAAGAAATGCATTAAAAGAAATTATTTAATGATGAGCACTATGCTTTTTGGTGATCATTTAACATGCACTTTATGATGGTTACATTGGTTGTGGCCAAATGTATGTTGGAATATAAGTTAATATTTATTCTTGCAATTGATGCTTTCCTGGACAGTTTCTGGGACTTTGGTAATTGCACCATGAAAATGATGTTTTCTGAGAAACATGCTTATAACAAAGTTGTAGATAACTCATTAATCTAGCTTGTGTTAAATTTTGGTGGCATTTGGCCTTATAGTTTGTGAGTAATGACTGTTTCAAGTTGGGTTCCAGAAATAGTTGTTCTCTGGAAACTCTGGACCCGATTCTGTAATTATGCATGTTTGACTTGGTTAACTTGAGAATCATGCTAAGATGATTAAAGATGAATCATAGACAATTTCATAATCTTTCCAGAATGTCTTGTTGCATGGCTATTGGATTTGTATAACTCCAGTTATGATCCAAACATGTAGATGTTGTTTGCAGTTTAGAAATTGTCAGATGCTAGTTATGGTTGTTTACTCCATGTGTTGCTAAGTGTGGCTTATACCCTTATTGATGGTCAAGTTAAGATACTTATGATCTTGTTAAACTTGTGTTATGCTTAATGTGCTTGCCCTCTTTAATTGATTATGTGATGCATCTTGTGTTACCATTCATCATATTCATACACATGCATCTTGCATCTCATCTAGGTACGCTAGATGCACCACGTGAAGGATGAGATGCTGAAGCCAAACTTGAAGATGGTGTTTGGTGGACCCATCCTAAAGATGGAAGGACTAATCAAGTGTCGGGATGGACGATGCTCGCCAAGCGAGTGTCATCTATCAATCACTAACCTAGTGTTCGATCCCAGGCAAGCCCCGGAGCATTCTAAGCCTCCTACTTTATAAAAGTAATTGAGTATATATATGTTATATATGTATTGTTGCATTAAGTTGTAGGAGTTGAGTGAAACCGTTGATGCATTTATTACTATCCTTGCCTACCTTATTACATTCTTATCCTGCTAGGTTTAGGGTCGAATAAATGCTTAGCCCTGCTTAGCCCGGTAGCGATCGGTGATTTCCTGTCACCGGCAACTATAGGTGGTTACTGGAAAACTTTAGCTATGGAATGGATGATATCCTGGAAATAACCAAGTGTTGATGGATAACTGGAGACCGGGCGGAATAAGTATTGGGCAACCAGACAGGGTTCTGGGGTGCTTGTAGTTTCCGCCTGTGTCGATTAAGGACCGTCCGTTGTTGTCCCTCGGGTCATGTTGAACGCATGCCTCACATTTAGCTGGCCGAATAAGGTACCTTTCGACCGCGAAGCTGGGAGATTATTCGGGCCGAGTGGATTGCCCGCAACGCACTGTACCGGAGCAGTAGTGGCAGGATACGGGGGCGCGATGATAAGGCCAAAGAGCAGTCGGGCGGCCCCCGGGTATATGTGGTTCCTGGCAAGCTCGTGACTTTACCTGAATGGTTGACTCGGTGACCAACACCTCACTTTAGCGGGTGAGTGAGGTTTGTGTGAGGAATAACTTACCAGCTGGTTAATAATTGATTCGAATCGCCATCGTTCACTGGATAGTGAACACTTGACTCGAGCTACTGCATCGTAGTAATGATTATGGAACATGGATGGTTATGTGGATGATGTTGGAAATGCTAAACCTGAAATGGTAACCTTTGATGTTAATGGTTAATCAAGTGATTGCTTTAGCATAGGTGCTTACCTAGATTGAATAGGTTATAATAAAGATGATGCAAAAACACTTAAATTAGTTGATTCATGATAACTTATGCTTTTTGCAAATGAGTCAAGCTAGCCCACTGAAAGAAAGCCTTGCATACTCCTTGGTGTCATTATTTCTGATTTATGACGGGTAAGTCTAGCTGAGTACCTTCTACGCCGAGGTAAGTGTGAGTTGGGAAAGCATGACCGTTCAACCATCGGTCTAGGGGAGAGTTAGCTATGGTTACTGGCATAATTACATGTTTAACCATGTATTTATGAAAGTACTTAATTGTGGGTACGTTTGTTGGGTAGCTATGATATCGAAGTATATGCATCAAGGGATGTATGTATGGAGAGTATTTAGTTTACTGCTTTTATTGTGTGCTATATTGGGAATTGTTGGGCTGCAATGAAATTTTCTGCAGGTATGCTAACCCAGAATGCGTAAGTTGAATGTAGTTGACGACTAGCTATATATCGAGAGAATGCGTGTTATGCCACCGACATAGAACGTGATTGCCACCTTAGGCTGGCAATCTTATGAGGACGAATAGGACGAAGCATGCATCATCATGATTGTTGCTTTGTGCATATAACTATGCTCCTCCCACCTTTGTCCTAATAAATAAGTAACTTGTGATTGATGTTTATAAACTAAGTTGATTACTTTAGCATGCTTTTGTTTTAGCTAAACTTGTAGTTAGTTCTTGTTGGATAAATTCTTGTTAGGTGTGAGCCTTCTGCTTAGTATTGGATGCTTAAGCTAACCTGACTAATAATCTCAAGTGTCCGCTTAAAACTGTGATGATGTGTAGATGCTTGTTATCTAGGTAGTGTCATAGTTGACCTCTCTTTTGTCCTCGGTAAGCATGTGAGTGTTGAAGATGCTTTATCCTAGAACAACGCTCATGTTACGTAATCGCATGGTCGTCATCTCTAATTAGATTCTCTCGTAGGAGCCAGAGCCTGTAGACGTGGTTGCTAGCCCTTGAATATTTGTGTATCCGTGCCTTGCTTGAACCATAGGCCCTAGCATAGTCCCCTTATATGTTTGCTTAGGCCTTGGACATCCGCTACCTTTTGGAGAATGCCCTTGTTGATTGACCAACCAAGTTAAGTCCTAACGAACGTCGATCTTAACCACAGTTGTTGCTTGCCAAGTTTTGAAGACCATACCTAATTCCATGTTGGACCTCCCGATTGTCTCTCCTACAGATGATTCGAGCAACGCTAATCTCTTGTTGTTTGATCTAGAAATCTTTGCTTGCGAAATTAGGTGGCTATCTTATCAACCCAATCTCTGATCGGTGTATCATTTTGTTCTAGAAGTCTGCTAAGTCCATCTTAACTTCTAAAGTCTCTCAACGTTATTAATCTTGATCTCATGTTGCTGTCCAACGTGACCGGAACCTTTCATCTGGTAATCACCTTGGGGGACGCAAGGCGTGCGTGGAATTAACCGAGAACCCTTGCTCAGTTGTCTTCGACAATTAAGCTATGTTCCCTTTGCGCTGTGTTTTAATCTTCAAATCACCTCCTTGTTGACTCTAAACCTTGTAACTACCCTTGCTTGCTACTCCTCCCTTGTCTGGTGCTTGTTCTTACCACCCAATCGGTGCCACTTGAAATTCCACTTTGTTTGTGCATTTAATAATGGTGTTACGATTAGCATTCTATGGTGCCGCGACGAAACCGAGAGCCTCCTGTGGGCGCGCACACAAGGTTGTGCTGCTCGGCACGCGCTGGTATCAGGGTTGCTATTCGTGATCCATTATGAAACAACAACCGATGTGTTATTTCTCGTGACCGTTTTCCTTGATTATCTCCCTATATCTTATCTAAAGATTCATATCTTAGACCTTATGTAGTAGATATCCCTTGAAGTTGCTAAGAAGATGACCTTTGAAGAACAGTCACCGGCATAAGCATTAACAGACTGCAAGAGGTGGTAGACAAGTGACTCTCCCTATGTGCCCTTGTACGACGTCGGTCATCGATTGAGCAATGTATGCCATCCCTGTTGAATCGAATGGGCACCTAACACTAAATGATTGGACAAGTTGTCCCTTGGAAAAGAACCGATCGTCATATTGTGCATTTGACCTAGTTATCAAAAGTCTTGATCCTTGTGTAGATGACAATCATACAGATGAAATCAACTCTCTCTGGTGTGACTCCTTATCTACGTAGGGATGCCCTCCATGTGGAATAATGCTTTGTGCTATGTGAAAACAGCCCACAAGTCCAATGCTTGTGCATCATCAAGATTGGTGTCTAGATCAACGGTTGAAATTGTTCCCTGAGAAATATGTCAGGAAGAATATAGCCTCCATCCTCAACTAGAGAAAGGCTTCTGCTACTATGAGAAAGATCAGAGAGTGCAAAACACACACCTCAACATGTGAAGCAAAAGAAAAGGAAGAACGCGAAATTTGTCTAGAATTTTGTGGCACTACACCAGTTATATTCAAGTCAACGGTTAGTGACTCAAACGAAATTGGATTGACCCCGAACATGGTAACCTCATCCCTTGCTTAGGACTCTTCAATGTCTTAAGTGGGTATGAGTATTGGTTGAGTAAAACATAGGATTGGAGAGATGTCTTTTTAGCTTGGTTGGCTGCCATTTTAGAACAGAGCTATTTTGGTAGATGGATTGTTTGGATAGTCCAACGGTGTGCGTTTGGGCTAAATTTTGGGTGAAGTAGTTCGAAGACCCATGGATCTATATGCCCACCAATATTTGTGCATATTGGAGCAGTGGTTTATGTTATATGAACAAAAAAAGGGTACAAAATCGGTAATTTATCTGTTGACTGCGATCATCCTTTACATTGGAAGGTTATGTTTGTAATGCATGCCAAGAACTTGCAATTGATAGGTATCTTGCTGTTATACAACCCTCAGTACCCTTGGGAAGACTAATTGCACCCTTATGTGCCTTGCCTTTACCCTCTTAGATCAGCAATGCGTGAGCAGTCAAGGTGTTCTAGAAGTCAAAATTGTGCCCTTGCGAGTTGAAAGCATTTGGGAAGGTGTCAAACCACAGATTTTCGGATTATGGTTTTGAGGTATCGATAGGCATTAGAATGGAAGCCTCAATGTCAAAAAAAAAAGATCAAGAAGGCTTGTTTTGCTATAGTGCAAGTCAACCCAACTTATTATGTAACTGCAACACAAAGGAAAATTGTGCTCAGCCTGCTTAGTGGTGAACTAGTTCCCTAGTTTGGTGGATGCTTGCAACTTTTGTTATCTTTCAGACCTCGCTATCATCCTTTTGCAGTAATGGTTCTCTAGTGCTGATGTGCCTCTGATACTTTATGTATGTTTTACCCAAGAGATTGTATCTGATTCAAACCAGATCATTGTTGCCTTTGTATAAGAGAATCTTTTTAGGTGACTTTTGGCAGAAATCCAGGACAGACAGAGTCAGCTATCACTTTCATTGTTCCCTCAACAGACTCAAATAATATAGTGTTGGCATCAGAGAAAGAGAACTGCACACATGGAGCAATATGTAGTTTTCCATCAGTTGGCATCTGAGTGAGTCATCTATGACCGGTATAGACATTGTCCATTGGTTAGACGGTTTCTGATAGCCTCAAAGAATGATTACCTCGTATATGGATCCAACCCTTATCGAAAGTTGTACATGCTATGCCACCAGAAAAGTAGATGCTACGAGTAGTTAGTCCATGCTTGTAGTACTCTTCGTACACCGTGAACGAAGTACCGTATTGTCTTGGCTTCCTCCCAAAGTAACAATGCTTCATGAAAGTCAGTGAAGAAAATTATTCAGACAAAAGTTTCTATGTAGAGTGAGTACCAGAAAGTTGTCTTACCCAATTAGCCTCTCTGCTACTTGAAGCTAAGTAGCCTGATGCGCTTGCAGATGTTGGAATTAGATAACATGCTTCTCTTCCCTTGAAAAGTTCTTCGCACCGAATCTCGGGACGCGATTCTTTTAAGGGGGGAGGGCTGTAACACCCGAGGTGTTTGCCACCAGTTAAGCAGTGGGTTTGAGCTCAAATATGATAGATCAAGTGGAGATGATGATGTCAAGGTCAACCTATGGCAAGAGCCCCAATCTAAACTTGGATGTTGCACCTTGCTTTACATATATGCAGTTTTCAATATATATGCTTGGGTGGTGTTATTGTAATATCTTCATGTGTCTCACCTTAGTACCTATTTATATTGTCACTGGAAAAGTTTCATGACGTTTGGAATCAAAAAGTCACATGAAATGATAAGTTATATGCTTGTTGGAATGACTTTACTAAGTGCTGGAATTGCATTAATAAGTGAATGGAAATATAGGTCATCAACCAAACCTTGTAACCTTGCCCAAATGACTCTAGATGGACTCTACAACAAAAGTCAAGAAAGGTTCGTGTTGAGCAAATGCCCAGAAAATGCTCCAATTGATCAAAAAGGATAATTTAAGCTTCATCGTGATCCTACTTTGGTCAAAGTAGAACAGTAGGTTCTATACCAGTTTTGAGGTTGGACCTTAAATGAAAGTTGTAGTCCATATCATGTAGAACAAACTTTGTTTTTGGACCAAGAGCTAGATCAACTTGGAAATAAGTCAAACAGAGGCTCGAAGATTGAATCAGCGGCTGTTTTCAGACTTAGAATTTTTCTAAGTCTGCAATTCATCGTCATCGACGTTGGCATGTCGCGTTCCCGTGTTTTCGTTAAGCAATTTGAGTTGAGCCAAAAATAAAAGTTGGAGCTTACATCTTGGAGAAGAGCATGCAAAAAGTTGGATTAAGTTTGATCAGGTTTTGACCTTCGAATGCGAGTTTCCGTGATCTCCGTCAACATTTTGACATTGTCATTTTGGCAACTAGTTAACTGCTAATCCGTTGCTTTAATGACCTTGACTCCTTAATGAAAAACGTAGAGCTTCATGTTTCAAACTTCGTTTTTGGTCCGAGGTCCAATTCGGCCTGTAGGAGGCCTAAAATCGGCGCCCACTTCAGCCCCACCGACGCACGCCAGGTGTCCGACGTACTGCCGCAATGGAGACATGCGTCCTGGACGTGGTGTTCATGCACGAGAGCGCGCCCCACCATTACTGCCGCGTGCTCCTTCGCAGCTCGCTCTTCCTCTCGCGCGTGGGACGGC
This sequence comes from Saccharum hybrid cultivar R570, assembly GCA_038087645.1. NCBI lineage: Eukaryota > Viridiplantae > Streptophyta > Magnoliopsida > Poales > Poaceae > Saccharum > Saccharum hybrid cultivar. The sequence continues at coordinate 1,836,933 of JAQSUU010000190.1, read as the reverse complement.
AGCAGGCACTCCCCATCCACTCCAGCGCAGTCGCTCTCGCGCTCCCCCCTCGCCCTTGCCGCTCGTGCGGACGTGTCTGCCATGGCAGGGCCGACCGAGCTCCCTGTCTTCGCGTGGCTCTGCTCCTTCAACCCTCCTTCGTCCAAGCGAACCACCCCGCCGTGTCCGCCGCGCCACACTGCACCTCCCCCGTCCTTCCTCCTGGTCCCGTGGTCGCCGGAGTCTGCTGCCAGTGCAGCTGTGACCACCGGGCCGCCAGCTTCTGTGGTCAAGGCGTCTGGAGCAACGGAATTTGAGCCTCGCCCTCCAGCCAGTGCACGGGAGCCCCGGTGCCCGCGTGGCCATGCCGCTGGCGCTCCTTGCCGGCGAGCCACCCCGCGACCGAGATCGATGGCTCGAGCCCGACCGTTCCGTCCGTCTCTGTGTCCATCATAAGGAAGAAGAAGAAGGACCCACGTGTAAGAGGGAAACAAGTTCAGGGGGTTTTCTGCAGAACTAGTGACTCATGTGAATAGTGCCACGAGGACTGATTCGTAATTATTTTTGCAGGAACTTTGAAAATTCATAGTAAATTGTAGAAAATTCGTAAAATAGTAAATGAGTACTTTTTTGGAATCCTTGTGAAATTCTCTATGCATTAGATCTATAATATAGCATGTTTTAGTTTAAAGTTTTCTCTGTAAAAATAGATTTGTGCAGCTAGGTTTTTAATGCTAGTTGTATTTGTCATTTTCATAATTGTAGATCTAGGGCTCCAAATGAAGTGAAATTTTTGTGGCATGCTACTCATGTGATGATTGATGTGTGGTAAAAATTTCATGAATTTTTGGTTGCCATTTGAGTGAGTTGTTAGTGTATCTTGCTCTCATATGAATTCTTGCAATAACTATTTGTCTTTTTCATAGATGTTGATATACATGTCCAAATTCCTTGAAATTTGTACAGTAGACTATTGGGTGTATGTAAGAGCTACTGTAATTTTTATAGATTTTATTATGGACTTTTGGTATATGTTTATTATTTCACCTTGCTATTTAAATAAATTAAGAAATGCATTAAAAGAAATTATTTAATGATGAGCACTATGCTTTTTGGTGATCATTTAACATGCAATTTATGATGGTTACATTGGTTGTGGCCAAATGTATGTTGGAATATAAGTTAATATTTATTCTTGCAATTGATGCTTTCCTGGACAGTTTCTAGGACTTTGGTAATTGCACCATGAAAATGATGTTTGCTGAGAAACATGCTTATAACAAAGTTGTAGATAACTCATTAATCTAGCTTGTGTTAAATTTTGGTGGAATTTGGCCTTATAGTTTGTGAGTAATGACTGTTTCAAGTTGGGTTCCAGAAATAGTTGTTCTCTGGAAACTCTGGACCTAATTCTGTAATTATGCATATTTGACTTGGTTAACTTAAGAATCATGCTAAGATGATTAAAGATGAATCATAGACAATTTCATAAGCTTTCCAGAATGTCTTGTTGCATGGCTATTGGATTTGTATAACTCCAGTTATGATCCAAACATGTAGATGTTGTTTGCAGTTTAGAAATTATCAGATGCTAGTTATGGTTGTTTACTCCATGTGTTGCTAAGTGTGGCTTATACCCTTGTTGATGGTCAAGTTAAGATACTTGTGATCTTGTTAAACTTGTGTTATGCTTAATGTGCTTGCCCTCTTTAATTGATTATGTGATGCATCTTGTGTTACCATTCATCATATTCATACACATGCATCTTGCATCTCATCTAGGTACGCTAGATGCACCACGTGAAGGATGAGATGCTGAAGCCAAACTTGAAGATGGTGTTTGGTGGACCCATCCTGAAGATGGAAGGACTAATCAAGTGTCGGGATGAACGATGCTCGCCAAGCGAGTGTCATCTGTCAATTACTAACCTAGTGTTCGATCCCAGGCAAGCCCCGGAGCATTCTAAGCCTCCTACTTTATAAAAGTAATTGAGTATATATATGTTATATATGTATTGTTGCATTAAGTTGTAGGAGTTGAGTGAAACCGTTGATGCATTTATTACTATCCTTGCCTACCTTATTACATTCTTGTCCTGCTAGGTTTAGGGTCGAATAAATGCTTTGCCCTGCTTAGCCCGGTAGCGATCGGTGATTTCCTGTCACCGGAAACTATAGGTGGTTACTGGAAAACTTTAGCTATGGAATGGATGATATCCTGGAAATAACCAAGTGTTGATGGATAACTGGAGACCGGGCGGAATAAGTATTGGGCAACTAGACAGGGTTCTGGGGTGCTTGTAGTTTCCGCCTGTGTCGATTAAGGACCGTCCATTGTTGTCCCTCGGGTCATGTTGAACGCATGCCTCACATTTAGCTGGCCGAATAAGGTACCTTTCGACCGTGAAGCTGGGAGATTATTCGGGCCGAGTGGATTACCCGCAACGCACTGTACCGGAGCAGTAGTGGCAGGATACGGGGGCGCGATGATAAGGCCAAAGAGCAGTCGGGCGGCCCCCGGGTACATGTGGTTCCTGGCAAGCTCGCGACTTTACCTGAATGGTTGACTCGGTGACCAACACCTCACTTTAGCGGGTGAGTGATGTTTATGTGAGGAATAACTTACCAGCTGGTTAATAATCGATTCGAATCGCCATCGTTCACTGGATAGTGAACACTTGACTCGAGCTACTGCATCGTAGTAATGATTATGGAACATGGATGGTTATATGGATGATGTTGGAAATGCTAAACCTGAAATGGTAACCTTTGATGTTAATGGTTAATCAAGTGATTGCTTTAGCATAGGTGCTTACCTAGATTGAATAGGTTATAATAAAGATGATGCAAAAACACTTAAATTAGTTGATTCATGATAACTTATGCTTTTTGCAAATGAGTCAAGCTAGCCCACTGAAAGAAAGCCTTGCATACTCCTTGGTGTCATTATTTCTGATTTATGACGGGTAAGTCTAGCTGAGTACCTTCTCGTACTCAGGGTTTATTCCCACTTGTTGCAGGTTGTGATATAACATAGCTACTGCAAGAATTGGAAGACTCCGGCTATAGTGGCGGAGTGTGATCATGGGCATGATCCGTCTGAGCTATCTTGTCTCTCTTGCTTTTATGGGAATTTGACCTTGGTACTGACATGTATTTGAATGAAGGTGATATTAGTTTTCAAACTACTTTGCTTCCGCTACTTTTGAACTTGAGTTGTAATAACTCTACTAAACTCCGATATATGTTGAATTACTTATGAAATGGATGTAACATATGACCTGTTATGTTGGACCACTACGATCTTGGCTTGTATGTTGGTTGGTTTGAAATCCCTCGTGATTTTATTGGACTACCGGAGTTATAGGAGCTTAAGTACGGGAAATTAATTGCTCCGGCGATTGTTTTTGTACTTTTGTTCTTATAATTTGGGCGGTTCCATGACAGTGTAGCCCTCGGGTGCCTTTTGCAACAGTCCGACTAAGTCGAGACCCCACACAGCAAAGGGCCATGTATTGGGAATCGTCTGGAGAGCTTTGGCCGGGAGATGCGTCTGCCGCGCATAGAATTGGCACCCCTCACAGGAGCGTACGATCTCGGTGGCGTCGGCTACAACAGTTGGCCTGTAGAAGCCTTGCCGGAAGGCGTTCTCGACCAATGTTCGAGGTGCTACGTGGTTGCCACAAGCACCGAGTGTATTTCCTAAAGCAATTGCCTCCCGTCCTTGATGGGAATGCAACGCTACAGGATTCCCAAGGCGCTGCGTTTGTACAGTTCCCTATCTAGCAGCATGAATGTCTTGGCCCATCGGGCGAGACGTCGTGCTTGCGTCTGATCTAGGGGGAGCACCCCCTAGATGAGACGTGCTAGATACGGGATCCGCTAATCTGGTTCGTCATCATTGTCGAGTCGTTTCTCATCTATTTCCATGACCTCGGGTTCGGGTGTCGAGGGGGGGTGGGCTCGGGTGGCTGGTTGCCTTCTTGTCCTGGTTTCTCGTAGTCGACGGAGGGATTGTGGAGGTCGCTGGCGAAGACATCTGGGGAACCGAGGTGGGATAATGTGGCCATCCCAGACCCTGCAGGATTGGTTAGTTGTGACGCGCAAAAGACCCCCTACCTAGCGCGCCAACTATCGGTGTAAGAAACGGCGGTCCTAGCACCAACGAGTAATGTGTGTTTACGCGTCTGGGATCCGGATGGTGTGCAAGAAGAACACAAGCGATTTATACTGGTTCAGGCCGAAGAATGCTCTACGTCCAGTGGGAGAAGAGAGTCTTGTATTATCTTACACCGAAGTACTTTTAGCAGGGGTTACAAGCGGGTGAGAGAGGGAGAAACTCCCAGGTCTCAAGATGTGAGTGGAGAGTGTGTGAGCGTGTGTGCCTATGGATTTGCCTTCTGTCTGTTCTTCTTCGTCGTTCTTCTCCTCGTTGGAATGGTCCCTGCCCTCTCCTTTTATAGATGCAAGGGGAACGTAGGGTTACATGTACGTGCTACGTGATATTTTTCTAGGGAAGGAAGATCCGAGGCCTTCGCTCTCGCCCTGTAGTCGGTGACGTGCCACTGCTGGAGGAGTGGCTCCTGTCCTTTGATGCTGTAGCGACGCGTCCTGCCATTCGTAGCCCTGTGGACGACACAGCTACGACGCGTAGAGTGGTGATGGTCCCTGTGGCGATGTGCCTGTCCTTCGGTTTGACTCGCATAGAGGGCCGAGGCCTCAGAGGCGTGAATCATGGCGTGATCTCGCTCTGTTCGAGGGAATAGTGGCCTAGAGCGGCGTTTCGTACACCGCATAGGCATGGATCGTGCATATATTGTCAGTCTGGGTGGCATAGTGACTAGCGGGTCTTCCCCATGCTTGTTATGGGCGACGGCGTCGTGATTTGACCCATGTCATTCCTGGCTTGTCTGGTTAGGCGGACGCAAGAACGTGGGTGATGTCACGGGGGGTCTCGAGCGCGCCAATGGGGGAGCGGCATCAGAGGCCGGTCTCGGGTGAGGTGGAGACAGATAACGTCATCTCTAGGGCTCGGACGAGGCGGTGCTGATGTTGTTGGTTAGCTTGTGCCCGAGACCTAGCGCCGAGGTCTCGGATGAGTCGGAGGCGTTCCGAGACCCCTTGTGGGAGGCCTCGGATGAAGTGGAGAGATGGGCCGGTATGCTCACACGGCTTGCTAGAGGCCCAACAAGAAGGGAGTTAGCTCGTGGGTTTAGTTGATTTTTTTTTCCTTTGACAGGGCAGATTAATGTTTGGTTTTAGGAGGCCAGGTGAATTTTTCACCCTAATTTGAGTACCCCTAATTATGGTACCCGACAGCGGCGTTGCTTGACGGCGCGGCAGGGGGAGGCGAGGGAGGAGAGCGTAACGGAGAGGAGCAGCGAAGGTGAGGGGAGGAGACCGACAGGAACCGGATGAATCCAGCGAGCCCACCGTGCGCTTGAAGGAGCCAGCCCGTGAAGAAACGAAGGGGGATTTCATTTTTCTAGGGCTTGGCCCAACCTGCTTTGAGTTCTGTGTGGTGCAGGATTCTGGGCCACCCTCCCGAACACCCTAGGAGCCTTACTGAGGCCTGCCCTGTCTGCTCTGCTGGAGCGCCACCGCCTGCCAGACCCCTCACGCGCCCATGCCGCACGCGCAAGAAGCGGAAGGTCGCGTCGCGACTCGTGCGGTCTGCGGAGCGGGCTGCGGCGTGATCACGTTCGCGGGAAACAGGGGCTCGAACATCTAGTGTATAGTTTTCTATTACTACTAGTGTATATGTATATACTCCCTCCGTATCGGATTTAGAAATCGTTTAGGACAGCGACACGGTCTCCAAAACACAACTTTGACCTCTTGTTCTTATGAAAAATATTTATGAAAAAATGATATATGTATACTTTTATGAAAGTATTTTTTAAGACAAATCTATTCATATAATTTTTATATTTGTAAACTCAACAACTTAAAAATTATTGATGATTTATATTCCTAATGTTTGACCCAAACCTTATCCAAAACGACTTCTAAATCCGATACGGAGGGAGTACATACCTGGAGGGCCATCATTTTCCTGGGCCTGGGACGGCCGTCCCTCCCGCCCCCGGCCCCCTCAGGGCCGGGACTGCTTGCAGCTTGCGCAAGCACGATCAGATCTCCAGCGCGGCCATGATCAATTGACCAGCAATTCCAACGCCTTGTTTAGTTTGCCTCAAAGTTCCAAGTTTTTTCACTCTTTCTCCATCACATCAATTTTTAACCGCTTGCATGGAGTATTAAATGTAGGTAAAAAAAATAACTAATTACACAGTTTAGTTGGAAATCACGAGATAAATCTTTTGAGCCTAGTTGGTCCATGATTGGACAATATTTGCCAAATAAGACGAAAGTGGTACTATTCATCGGTTTGAAATTTTCTTCGATCTAAACGAGGGCCAAGTGCAATTTGCAATGCAGCAGTGTCTTCCGGTCCGGTCCTGTAGACCTGTACCATACCAATCATTCTGAGCTGTTCCGCCGGGAGGGGATCAATCATTTGCCGGCCTACACTACCCACACGTTCCGTTCTTTTGCTCTCGGCATCCATTCCCTGGCGCTTGTCCTGCTCCTGTTTCGGCCACGGCCACAACGACCTAACAAGGTCTCGGTTTAGTTTCTTTCTAAAAAAAACTTTATACCATATCACATCGGATATTTGATATATGCATAGAGTATTAAATATAGATTAAAAAATAACTAATTACACAGATCACGTGTAATTTGTGAGTCGAATTTTTAAAACCTAATTAGTCCGTGATTAGACAATATTGTGCTACAGTAAACATGTACTAATGATAGATTAATTAGTCTTAATAAATTCATCTTACAGTTTACAGACGAGTTCTGTAATTAGTTTTTTTTATTAGTATCCGAACACCCTTCTAACGTACTACTCCGTCCCTTAATGTTAGTCGTCCGAAAAACGTATATGTGAGGAAAACACGGTTTTCTATAAATAAATATTTAGAAACAGAAGGAGTACCATGAAACATTCGATGTCACGTCTCAGACTTTGCATGAAACTAAACAAAGCCTACATACGGACAAGGGACGGCCACACGTCGGGGACCCACGTAGCCCTGTGAGTCTGTGACCCTGTCCATGTCTATTTGCCCCCGCACGCACGACAGTTCCCAGAAAATTTTGTAAAATTTTTCAGATTCTTCGTCACATCGAATCTTTGGACATATGAATAAAGCACTAAATATAGATAAAAAATAAAACTAATTTCACAGTTTAGACGAAATGGACGAGACGAATCTTTTAAGCCTAATTAGACCATGATTGGACAATATTTGCCAAATAACAACGAAAAAAGCTACAGTGACACTTTGCAAAAAATTTTGCATGTAAACGCAGCCATAGATAGGGCCATCACCGAGTTTTGTCTCGTCGATCTCATTGGTGCTGACAAGGTAGGAGTACGTGCGATACGACAGAAATTACGTACAAGGACAAGTGGACACGGTTGTTTCATTCCATCCTCCTCGACCTCGAGTGAGGGGCTGTTTAGTTGGCAAAATTTTTGGCGAAACGCTACTGTAGCAGTTTCGTTGTTATTTGGTAAATATTGTTCAATCATGGTCTAATTAGGCTTAAAAGATTTGTCTCGTCTATTTCGTCTAAACTGTGTAATTAGTTTTATTTTTTATCTATATTTAATGCTTCATGCATGTGTTCAAAGATTCGATATGACGGGGAATCTGAAAATTTTGACAAAATTTTTAGCATCTAAACGGTGCCTGAGTGAAGCAGAAATAGGAGTAGAAAGAAAAGAGTACGCACGCACCTGATTCCGTTTGTCACACATGACATGCGAAGTACAGTATCATCCGTCGCGGTACCCGTTGAAGTACTGTACGTCAACACCACCACAGGCCAGAGCCCCGTACAACAGCAAAGCACCTCGAGTGGAGGCCTGGAGGGCCAGGGAATGCCTTGCTCCTTGTGAGTAGACTCATGAGAGGCCGAGAGGAGAGACGAACATGGCCAGGTTAGGATTCACCAGCTATGCTTTAGCTGGCTTAATTTAGTTGGTACGGATTCAAACAGGCCCGCTAAGCCCAGCAAGAAAAAAAATAGCTGGTTGAAACCAGCTAAACTACAAAAGACCAAAATACTCCTCACATTTCTTGAGAAATCCTCCGTGTGTTGCGCTTGGGGTCCTGTCGTGAGCACCGCGTCGGGGTCTCTGCTGCTCCGCCTGCCCGCCATGAGCCGCCGAGCGCGGAGGGCCTGCTGCTCCACCCGTCTTGAGTCGCAAGCCATCGTGCACCGCTCCACCCACTGGTGGAGGCGTCAGGCATGAGAAAGAAAGAGAGAGAAGGTAGAGGTGGGAGGGAGGGATAGGATTCAAGATGTCAACGGGTACGTACCCGACGGGTAGTGCTCACCCGTACCCGTACCCGCACCCGTAAAATTTTACCCGTCGGGTTACCCGTACCCGCATGCGGGTAAAAGAATAGTTCCATACCCGTACCCGCCGGGTAATTCTCACCCGACGGGTAACCCGTACCCGATAGCATACCCGAAAATTACCTAAAAATATCAAATAGTCACATGAAAAAATAAATCATCTAAGCTTCCAACAAGTTACAAACATGCTAACAAATATTATTAGCATCATTACAACCAAGACAATCTACTAGAAATATAGTGGATGTCTCAATGGGCCAAATTCATGACTTATATACGCTAAAATAACTGAGGTTGGCTAGTTATTTTGCGGGTATGTCTTACCCGCGGGTATGCGGGTATGGGTAGTATACACCCGCACCCGTACCCGCATACCCGATGGGTATAGGATTTTGCCCAATAACATACCCACGGGTAGAAAATTCATTCCATACCCGCCTCTTTATCGGGTAATACCCGTCGGGTACTCGGGTTTCGGGTACCCGTTGCCATCTCTAGATAGGATAGACAAATAACTCATTTGTCGTTTAGCCGGTGGATCGAAACATTCGTAGCTAAAATTTAGCTGGTTATCCTTTATCTAGCTAAAAGAAAAGCACAAAAGCTAAATTTTAGTGAGGCGGATCCAAATAGGGACCAGATCAAGCTGACATGTGTCATTCAACAGGAGTACTACGTTACAGGTCAGTTAACCAAGCAGATCAACGCTATCACAGGAGAACATGGATACCACGAGCAGCCATCTTTTTAGGCCCTGTTCAGCCGGCTTATAATCCGTATTTTTCAGTTGGTTTTTTCAGTTAGAATATTATTTTTCTCAAAAAAAAATCAATGAGAACAATATTTCAGCTTGTTTTCAGCGTAAGCGAAGTGGGCCTTAATATTCACCTCCGGCTGGTCTTACCATTAGTGCTTTAGGATTCCCCGGACAGTGTGCAGTCTCACATGCAGCGACCATATTTATTCGCGAGTGAATTGACCAAGGAATTGTCCCCTCCTCCAGCACAGCCTAGGGCTTGTTAGGCCATGTTTAGTTTGCATCAAAATGTAAAAAGTTTTCAAGATTTTCCGTCACATCATATATACCGGCATATGTATGAAACATTAAATATATGTAAAAAAATAACTAATTGCACAATTTATCTGTAAATGTCGAGATGAATCTTTTGAGGCTAGTTAATTCATGATTGGACAAAGTTTATTAAATACAAATGAAAGTGCTACAGTGTTTTTTCAGAAAAAATTCCACCATCTAAACATGGCCTTAGTTCCTAAAATATTTTGCGAAATGTCATTGTAGCACTTTTCGTTGTTATTTGGTAATTAGTGTCCAATCATGGCTTAATTGGGCTTAAAAGATTCGTCTCGTCCATTTCGTCTAAACTGTGTAATTAGTTTTATTTTTTATCTATATTTAATGCTCCATCCATGTGTCTAAAGATTCGATGTGACGAAGAATCTACTGTTTTTTCGCAAAATATTTTGGAACTAAACAAGACCCTACTGTATGTCACTGTTCCATTGCAATGCACTAGTGTACTCCTACTGCAGTAGACCATAGGCTTGTTTAGTTCCTAATTTCTACCTCAAATTCACTATGCAAAAAGAAGATTCTCATCACATCAAAATGCCGGCACATGCATGAAGTACTAAACGTAGATAAAATTTAAAACTAATTACACAGTTATGTTGTACTTTGCGAGACGAACATTTTGAGCCTAATTAGTCAAAGTTTGGATAATTTTTACCAAATACAAATGAAATGCTACAGTGCGCATTTATTGCGCACTGTTCCAACTCGGGTTGCCCCAAATCCGGAGCTAAACACCCATGGTGAATTGGTGATGCAGCTGTAGCTGTTGGCGTAGCTTTGCAGCAGGACGTGTGTACTGCTCCTACCTGATGGCATTGATGCCTGTGGCTGCAATCTCAGGCTCAGGCTATCCGCACTCATGGACCTCTATATTCATCCTCTATACGTCCTAATCAGCAAGATTCTCTCCTCTATACTCAATTCTCCCGCACCTATCCATCCTCTATATCATCCTCTATCCACTATATCTACTGTAGGACCCACTTGTCACTGTATCTAAATATATCCATGTGTCATCTAGTTTTGAAGGATTTATTGAGACGAATTTAATGGTGAAATCGGAATTTAATTTGGATTTTTGGTTTGTGAGTTATAGCATTTTTTTCCTTTGTTTAGCTAGTGGGGTCCGCAACTATAGAGTATAGAGTGAGAGAAATGATAGAGTATCGTTTTAGAATATCCAGTGCAGCAGTTTTTACTCTATATTCATACTCTAAAACTTTAGAGTATCATTTTAGAGTACCCACTGCGGGTAGTCTCAGCAGCCCAGCTGCAGTTAGAAACATTGTAGCACTTTTGTCTTATTTCATAAAAAGTTTTCAATCTTGGACTAATTAGGCTTAATAGATTCGTCTCGTAAATTACTCCTAATCTGTACCGATATACATGCAATTAGTCTACATTTAATACTCTATGCATTTGAGGGTACATTGATGTGATGTGAGTTAAACTTTAACACACCAAAACCAAACGGGGCCTTAACCACAAGTATAGGAACTATCAACAGCGAGGGTAGACAGGATAGGAGCAAACATTGCTGCATCTCCTCTTGCATTAAGCAATGCTCGCAAAAAAGCTGAACATTTTTTTTGTTGCACATAAACATGCAGCAGGTCTCAACAATGCGTTACTTTTTTATTCCATTCAGTACCTTCAACTAAAGATGGCAACGGGGACCCGCGACCCGATACCCGATGGGTATTTACTCCATTAGGGTACCAATATAGAGTAAAACTCGTACCCATGGGTACGTAAACAGAGCAAAACCTTCACCCATCAGGTACATGGGTACGGGGATGGTGTAGCAGGCCCCATACCCGTTTACCCGTGGGTAAAAAATACCCGGCCCAAAATTAAAGAAGCCCAAAATTAAAGAATTATTATGGTGCTATGTGATTGGTGGTTGCAATAGAAATTATTATGCTACTATTTTGTCTATTTTTTTTGTTCTAGGAGTGATGGTTGCTTGTGATTTGTGAATTGTTGATTTTCTATGATGCAACAAAAGGACTTTTGGTGGGTATGGGTGATCCGTCGGGTATAATTTACCCTGACGGGTATGGGTCTGGGGAAATTTCCCCACCCGCAACCAGATATGGGGATACCCGCGGTGTCATATTGTTATCATGAGGATGGGTCTGGGGAGTCCATACCCGATGGTGATTTACCCATTGCCATCTTGACCTTCAACAGTGCTGCCGTCACACTGGGGTTCCAGACCACGGCCAACATCGGCAACGCGTACGTCATCTGCGTGGTGACCGTGTTCTCCATCACCATGCACCTGCTGGCGGTGGCGATCAGTGGCGAATCCAGCCCGAGAATTCACCTAGGGCGGACTTATACTAAAAAATTTTCGCTACCAACGACAACTTATGTTTTAGACAAAAATTATAGAGCAACCAACAAGAATACGGATGTTACCTTTTAATAATAGAAGTATCAATGATAAATGTTGCAATTGATAGACAAATGAAGAACATAACCTGTTAATTTTATAGACAAGTCAATTACAAAACGTCATTAATCATAAAAACATTGATGATGTAAAAAGGACATGTAGACATACCTTTTCGAAAACACTAAGAACATCGAGGCCGCTTTGGAGGTGGTAAACTCATCTTCCGATCTTTCATGGACTGAAAAGTCCTCTTAATTTTCTTAGGATCAAGTCCTCTAAATATCTCCTTCTCAATGTAGCATAAAATCAAATCATTAAGCCACTCATCGCTCATTCTATTGCGCAAATCTCAGATCTTGTGATGATTTTGCAAGTGTGGCCATTACATTGGTCAAAACTAAGATGCATCTTGGTTTTTCAATAGTCTATCGCATCATTCAGCTATGATCGTTTCTTCCAGTAGCAACTGCATCAGTTGAAAGAGCCTTCTCAGCTATAAATATAATCAAGACTGATTTGCGCAATAGAACCACATCAGGCACATCTCCAGTTTCATCTCCTCCCCCACCCAGAACAGCTTCATGTGCTCCTCTATCCATCCCAAAATCCTAAAATTCCCAAATCAGAAGTTACCAAATCCAAATGAGACAATGACCAAATTCCTAAACTAGCACTCACTGCTGCTGTTGGCCTGCTGGCCTGTTGGGCGCCGGACGCCGACGTGAACTGCAGCGGCCGGCTGATTTGGGGCCTGGCCGGCTGGCCGGACAGCACCGCCGTGGCCCGCAGGGAGCTGGGGAGTGGGGAGGCGCCGATGCGGGGAGGCGGAGGCTTGAGGAGGCATCGCGTTGTCGCCTTGCGCCCTTGCCATATCTGCCGGCGGCCGGAGGGCGGAGGCCGCGGCGAGCGGTGACGGCGAGCATGGACGACGAGCGGACGAGGCGCGGCGCGGAGGCAGATGTCGTCGCGTCGAGGAGCGGAGGAGACCGGCCACCGCGAGTAAGGCTTGGGGCGCTCAAATTGGGCCTGGTCTGGGCCAAAAGGAGCGCGAACAAGGCCCACGATGCCTCAGCTCTCCTCTCGGCCTCACCCTCGTGCAGTACCACGCCTCCGTCACCGTCGATGCCTTCAGCTCCAACTCCGGCATCTTCCTGGGGTGGGGTTCTGGTTCTCGGCCAAGGGGACCTAGGGCGGCCGCCCTAGCTCGCCCTAGTGGTGGCTCCGTCTCTGGTGGCGATGCTGCTGGTGTGGCGCGCGCACCCGGCGCTGTCCGGCGCCTTCTACGCCGTCTTCGGCCTCATCGAGTTCCTCTACCTCTCCTCCATCCTCTCCAAGTTCACCGAGGGCGGTTACCTGCCCTTCTACTTCTCGCTGGTGCTCATGGCGCTCATGGTGGTGTGGCACTAGGTGCACGTCCTGTGCTACGGGTACGAGCAGGACCGCGCGGTGCCGGCGGCCGTGCTGGCACGCCGCGATGTGCGCCGGGTGCCCGGCGTCGGGCTGCTCTACTTGGAGCTGGTCCAGGAGATCCCGCCCATGTTCTCGTGCTTGGTGGACAGGATCCCCTCCATGCACACCGTCTTCGGAGCCGTTTGGTACGGATTCTGAGTAGCTCCTAGAGTAGTTTTTAGGCTCCCTCTGTCAAACGGCCAGAAACAGACTAGGGCCTGGTTTAGTCCCCAATTCTCCCTAAATTCCACTATGTAAAAAGAAGATTTTCCGTCACATCAAAATGTCGGTAAATACATGGAGTACTGAATGTGGATGAAATCAAAAACTAATTGCACAGTTTTGTTCTACTTTGCGAGATGAACATTTTAAGTCTAGTTAGTAAAAATTTGGATAATTTTTACCAAATACAAACGAAATGCTACAGGAATTCTGATACAGTATTTTTCTTCCCTGCCTATTCTGTGAACTAAACGAGGCCTAGCTCTGATGGAGGAGCTCCGTATTTTGTGCTCTCACATGCCCACGCCGTCGGTTGGAGCCAAAAAAATCGAGCTTCGCGCGGCTCCTACCTCGGATGTGTGGGTCCAGGGCGGATTTGCCCCCGGTGTAGGCGTGGGCACGCATGAAGACGACGGGCGCGGAGGAAGACGGCCACCGAGCGTGGAGAAGACGGCCGCGGCCGCCGATCGCGGAGGAGACGGACGTGGAGAAGACGGCTGCCAGGGTCACGCGGGGACGCGGCCGCCGCTACCGGCGCATGCGCGGAGGCGCCGGAGAGGGCCGGCAAGGGCGGCGCAGAGGTGCGGCCATAGCCTGTGGCCGAGACGACGCCCGAGGCCAGGAGCTGCGAGGCGCAGAGCTTGCGACTTTTGGCCAGCGAGCAGCGATGGAAAGGGATAAGGAAGAGAACCAGCGACACGTGGTTGGGATGAGGAGAGAGAAATAATAAGAGATAAGGGAGGAGAAAATAAAATAAAGGAAAGAGAGAACAAATAAAATTAAAGGAAAATTGAAAAGAAAAAAAGAAAAAGGTATCATGGTCATTTTATCCTTTTATCTGTCAGGAGAAGCTGTTTTATCAAATGGCTCACAAAAAGTGTTTCGGCTCCTCCAATGAATCTGCTTCACAGGTGAATCCACAACTGGAGCTGTTTTGGCTGGAGCCGGACCTCTACCAAACGGGCCCTTTGTCTTCGTGTCCATCAAGCACCTACCCATCCCGCGCATGGCGACACCCGAGAGCTTCATCTTCTGCCACGTCAAGCCCGTCAGCCACTACGTGTTCCGCTGCGTGGCGAGGTATGGGTACACGGACCCGATGGAGCGGGAGCCAGAGTGGTCGGCCGTTCAGGGCCACATTCAGGCGCTCAGAATTATAAGTAATTTTATAACCCCTTGCTGTTGTCCTAAAGTAGTAGCTTATTAGGCTGGTGTATGCCGGAGTCCACGGAAGACGTGGAGCACCCCACTGGCAGCCAACCGCCATTAGTTGGGGAGAGCAGCCGCGCTGTAGAGGAGCGTGCCGGGTCCAGCGGCACCGCCAACCAGCACACCATAGAGCAGCAGCATGAAGAGACCACACCCACTGCCGAGGATCCCAGTGCCGCCTCAGGCGGTATAATGGGTGTTGTAGTGGTCGACAGGAGCGGCACCGGGAGCCCTGCCACAGAAGCTCCAGCAGTCAAAGCCACTGCGGTTGAGGAGGAGGCGGAGATTGAGGAAATTGTTCGCCTAGAAGAAGAAAACGTGGCACCGCAATGCGTCCGTGTTGCAAGGAAATGAGGCGATGAGTGGGTGTTCTACGAAGAAGACCACTCAGACCGGGTTGTCTGCAAACTGCAGCGAACAATTGATGATCTGATGGGGCAAATAAAGGTAAGAGCGCTGGAAGCCCGATGCAACCCTATTAGGCTTTTGTAGAATTGCTATCACTAATCCTTCATTATTTTGCAGAGTATTGAGAAAACATTGGAGTACCAAAAACGGTGCTTCGACACTATTTCCCCAACCGTGAAAGAAAACAGAGCCCTGAAGGAGGACGTATTGTGTCTGCAAGAGATGCTACAGCAGGCCCGGAATGAGCGGGACGCGCTGTAGGCCAGCGTAGATGAGCAGCGCCACCACCTTGACCTAGAAAAGAAAGGTATATGAAAAAATCTTTGTGTATTGTTCTCCTTACTACTTGTTGACAAACCATGCTCTGCTCGGCAGGCGTGGAAGCAGAGAAGATGCTTCTTGTTGACAAGCCAGCTCGGCTAGCAGAAAGCCAGTGTTGGACCTGATCGGCATGGAACCTAAGGAGGCGCCAATCGACCGACCGGCCTGACCAGAAGCCATCGTTGAGAAGTGCTAGAGCTCCTAGACCTGGTTCAAATAATACATCCATGACGCTGGCGAGTACGTGGCCGCCCACGTGTTAGGCATGGTGTGGTCACACTACCCTGGAGTGGACCTGGAGAGGCTTGAGACCGGCGTGTCCAACAACACCGATCAAGGGAAGGCCGAGCAGCTCAGGATTACTTCAATGGAAATGGCGTCGAAGATGATAGCCGATGTGGACCTGTGTGGCAAGACTGGACAAAGCAGTCAGTAGGTTAGAGCTAGAAAAAACTTCCATCCACAGTTTAAGTTACGATGAAGCACTCAGTGCTTTTGTAAAAACATTAAGTAAGATATAGTGGAGCACTCGGTGCCCATGCGAACCAGATATTATATCTCTGTATAATACGTAATTGTGATTTTAGTCATGAAAACTCTATTTTTATCGTGTTTTATGGTAAGCGCGAGTAGTTATTCCATCCTAGAGTCACTCCAGCCCGTGTCCGACCAGCAATCCAGAGCGTGAGGCACGGAGCCTAGGCATGCGTAAGACTACTGACCGTGGCAGGGAGCTACTGCCGATCACCCAAAACGTAGTAAACGGATCTCATGCACATGTGGGGAGAAATCGGAGACAGTGCCGGTTCTGGGAAACTCAAGTAGGAGAAAAAACTGGTCGACAAACCACTTAATAGAAATTTAGGAGATATTACGATGCACAAAAGAGATGGCAACAAAAGCACGATGAAACATTTATTGAATACTTAAAGTATAAAAAGAGTACATATCTTTCTTAGTAGCGGATCAAGCGTAGAAGCGCCTAAGGTGGTCAATATGCCACGAATTCGGGACGTCGACTCCGTTGAGATCACACAACCTATAAGAAGTAGGCCTAGTGACCGCCTTGACCATGTAAGGGCCCTCCCAATGCGACGCTAACTTATGCAATCCTTCTATCTTCTGCTTTCTTCGCAGAACCAAATCACCGACCACGAAGAATCTGTCCTTGACATTGCGGTTATAGTACCTGTGCAAGCCTTCCAAATATTTAGCCATGCGTGTGCAGGTGTTAAGGTGCTGTTCCTCGGCGTAATTAACCTCAAGCTCTCTAGCTTCATTCGACCTCTCCTTGTCATGATTCTTGACCCTTGGTGACTGGAAAGCAATGTCAGCTGGTAGCACGACCTCAGAGCCAAAGACCATGAAGTACGGGGAAACGCCGGTATTTGCGACTGGGCTGGGTTCTCAGTCCCCAGACCACGGCCGGTAGCTCCTTTAACCATCTCTCAGGATGCTTATCGTTTGCCCTGTACAATCTTTTCTTCAACGCATCAAGGATCATATCGTTCGCCCGCTCAGCCTGTTCGTTAGCCCATGGGTGCGCCACCAAAACGTACTTGACAACTATGTCTCTGTCATCACAGAAGTTCTAGAAGTCGTAACCGGTGAACATGAACCCTAGGTCAGTGATGATGCTGTGAGGCAGGCTGAAGCGGTGGATAATTTTGTCGAGCAGCTCAGCTGCCTTCTTCACAGTCCCCGAGACTAAGGGCTTGTACTCAATCCATTTGGAAAATTTATCAATAATGACGTAAACCCAGCGGAAACCTCCCGGAGCAAGCTTGAAAGGTCTGATCATATCTAGTCCCTAGCATGCAAAAGGCCAAGACACTAGAATAGTCTAGAGTTCATGGGCTGGAACGTGAGTCTGCTTGGCGAAGAACTGGCATCCCTCACAATGATGGACCAACTTCTCGGCATCGACGACGGCTGAGGGCTAATAGAAACCTTCCCGAAAATCCTTGCCCACCTATGTGCGTGAAGCAGCATGGTTGCCGCAAGTGCCAACATGGATCTCTTCCAAAATCTTCACTCCGTGTTCCTGGGACACGTATTTTTGCCATAATTCTTCCTTCATGTTCTTGTGCGTAAGATTTCCCTCAACCAGCACATAATGCTTGCTACACAGTATGAGGCGTTCCATCTCGGTCTTGTCTTGGGAAACCTCTGTAGAGGTGAGATACCTGATGAATGGCTCTCTCCAGTCGGTGCCGGTGGTCAGAATCACAGCAACCAGCTAGTCTGCAAACGGCTGTTTAGCCACATGCTTCTCTTCTTCCTCGATGGACGGCTTAACAAGGTCATGAACGAAAACTTCATGGGGGATCACTACCCGGGTTGATCCTAGCTTCGACAGCTTATCAACTGCCTCATTATCAGCTCGGACAACGTGATGAAACTCCAGGCCATAGAATTTGTTCTCTAGCTTTCTGATCTACGCGCAGTAAGCATCCATCCTTTCGCTAGTATAGTTCCAATTCTTGTTCACCTGGTTTATGACAAGAGCAGAATCACTGAACAACATGAGCCTTTTTATGTTGAGCTCAACAACGATGCGGAGGCCGTGCATAGCTGCCTCATACTCGGCGGCGTTATTAGAGGCCTTGAAGTGAATCCGGAGGACATAGCTCAGTCTGTCCCTAGATGGCGAGATGAAGTACACCCCTGCCCCGGCACCATCGATATTGAGGGAGCCGTCAAAATACATCTTCTAGTGCTCGGGGAAGCTGTCAGAGGCGGGTGTATTCATATTTGTTCATTCGACAATGAAGTCGACCAGCGCATATGACTTGATAGTCGTGCGGCTTCGAAATTCCAGTGAATATGGGCTAAGCTCCAATGCCCACTTGATAATGCACCCGTTGGCGTCTTTATTACACAAGATGTCCCCCCAGTGGAAACTCGGTGACCACTTCAATGGGGTAAGTATCAAAATAATGATGCAGTTTGCGAGAGGTGATCAGGACGGCATAGAGCAGCTTCTAGACCTAGGGGTAACGGGTCTTGGACTCATTGAGTACCTTGCTGATAAAGTATAGTAGTCACTGGACCTTGTACACATGCTCGACCTCCTCGCACTCGACGATGATGGCAGTGCTGACTACCCAATTGGTTGCCGCAATGTAGAGCAGCAAAGTCTCGCCTTCCTTGGGCGCCGTCAGGACCAGAGGAGATGTGAGAAACTGCTTGAGCTCTGCAAAAGCAGTGTCAGCTTCCTCCGACCACTCAAAATTCTCCTTTTCCTTGAGGAGTTTGAAGAATGACAAACCCTTTTCACCGAGCCGTGATATGAATCAACTTAGAGTAGCCATGCACCCAATTAGTTTCTAGATGTCCTTGACGCACTTGGGCGGTTTTGTCTTTGTGATAGCTTTGACTTTCTCCGGGTTAGGCCATATTCCATCACGGCTAACTATGTTGCCGAGCAGTATGCCAGATGGCACACCAAATATGCACTTCTTGGGATTCAGCTTCCATTGAAACTTATTGAGTGCCTTGAAGGTCTGGTTGAGGTCATCGACCAGGGTAGATGCCACTTTGGTATTCACCATCACATCGTCAACGTATGCCTCAATGAGTTGATCTCTAATCTAGTCCTTAAGGCATTGCTGGATGGCTCGTTGATAGGTTGCACCAGTGTTTTTGAGCCCAAACGACATGGTCATGTAGCAGTAAGCACCGAAGGGCGTGATAAATGACGTCTTGATCTAGTCCTCGTCTCTTAGAGAGATTTGATGGTAGCCAGAGTAACAATCTAGGAAAGTTAAGAGCTCATAGCCAGCGGTAGAATCTATGACCTCGTCTATACGAGGCGGGCCAAAGGGGTCCTTAGGGCAGTGTTTGTTGAGATCGGTGTAATCAACGCACATCCTCCATTCATTATTCTTTTTTCTTACAAGAACCGGGTTGGCAAGCCACTCCGGGTGATACACCTCTTTGATAAAGCCGACAGCTAAGAGCCGGTTTACTTCTACCCTAATTGCCTCCTTTTTATCTCGTGCGAACCATCGTGGCTTCTATTTGATGGGCTTGGCGGTCTTTGAAACATCCAAGGAGTGCTCGATCAACTCCCGAGGTACTCCGGGCATGACTGTAGGTTTTCATGCAAACACGCTGACGTTCTCCCTCAAGAAGCTAACAAGCGCGTCTTCCTATTTAGGCTCCAGGGTGTCTCTGATGTGAGCCATTTTGGTCTTGTTGCCTGGGACCAGTTCCACCTCCTTAGTCTCCTTGGACTTTGCAGAAGCACGAATGGCTTCCTTGCTTAGAATCTCCAGATCGGCGGGAGGGATCTTCTTGGCATCGGCGATGGACTGCTGCATGCGGATCGAGAGCTCAAGGGCTTCAGTAGTTGCATAACCCTCCTTTTCACAGTTGTAAGCGATGAGCACATTGCCTCTGAGGGACAGTACACCCTTCTCGGTTGGCATCTTTAGGAGCAGGTAGACGTAGTGCGGTATCGCCATAAACTTGCCCAGAGTTGGTCAACCAAGTATGGCGTGGTACATTCCTTTGAAGTTCGTGACAATGAAGTTGACGTAGTCGATACAGAAGTGGTCAGCGGTGCCAAACTGGACTGGCACCGTGATTTGACCTAAGGGTTGAGAGGTCTGTCCCGGGAGCACCCCCCAGAAAGGTGCGTCGTAAGGCTCAAGGTCTTCCGGCTTAATGTCTAACTCAATTAGGGCATTGCAGAAGATGATGTCGAGGGCACTGCCACCGTCAATGAGCACCTTCTCAAACCGTACGTTCCTGATGATAGGGTCCAGAACAAGGGGAAAATGCCCTGGCTCTAGAATGTTGGCCCACTAGTCAGCTCTGCTGAACGTAATAGGCTAGTGCGACCAGTTTTGATACTTGGGGTTGGCAACCTTTTTGTCGGAGTTGTTGAGGGCCATGACAGCTCGGGCGATAAGCTTCCTCTGTCACCCATTCTCCAGGGCAACCTTCCCACCAAAGATGCTATGGACGCTTCTATCAGGATCCTTGTAGGCATGACGAGGGTCCTTATCGCGTTCTTCTTCGGTCTTGTCCTCCTCATCAGGCCTCTTGTCGTCCCATCAGTCGTCTTTGTCGCCGTCTTTGTCGCCACCGTGCTGCCTTTTGCAGGCGTCTGAGTGGTAGATGGACTGCAGACCCCTGCAGTTCCACATTGTATGGCCGCAGTCTGGGTGAGCTGGGTAGGGACCCTAAAGGACGTTGGAGTAGGCATCCTCGTAGTTGCACTTGGGCGCTGGCTTGATGGCGTTGTCAGTTGGTCGGTTGCGGCTCTGCCGCCCCCTAAAGTTGTCTTGCCAACACCGGTCACGATTGTCATTGCGGTGGTTGCGGTTGTCAATGCACCGATCAACGCGGTGGTCATCACGGCAGCGATTTTGCTGGTCAGGTCGAGGAGCCCGACCAACGTCTTCCTTGATCTCCTGGTTGGCCTTGTCAGCATCTGCCCACTTCTTTGCCACCGTGAGCAGGTCCTGGACTGAGTTAGGCCTCTTGTGGAGCAGCTTGGCCCTGAGAGCATCATGGTGGTGGAGGCCTCTGATGAACACGAAGATAGCTTCATCACTGTTGATGTTAGGGATGGATATCCGTGTTTTTGAGAAGCGGCGGATGTAGTTGCGCGACGGTTCATTTGGATAGTCTTTGACTTTCTCCAAATCGTACTTGTTGCCGGGTTACTGACAAGTGGCCATGTAGTTGTCAATGAAAGCCCTCCTGAGCTGAGCCCATGTGTTGATGGAGCCTTCCCTCAGGCTGAGGATCCACTGGTTCATAGACTGGTTGATGACCATAGGCAAGTAATTGGCCATCACATCTTCATCGCCGTGTGCTGTTCGGAAAGCAATTTCATACAGTGTTATTCACTATTCGGGATTGGCCTTCCCGTCGTAGGTATCCAAATCATAGGCTTCAAATTTCTTGGCCAAACAACAGCACAGAGACGATCAATGAATGGCTAGAGGCCGAGGATATAGTCGGCACGTGGTGCATAGCCACAGCCGGGTGCGCCATGTGCTTCATCATATTCCCGCCTAGGTTGCATCTCAGATGCATGTCGCTCCTCTTGGTTGTTCTCGATGTGATCCCTCAAATTCAAGTTGGCGCTGAGATGGTCGCGGAGGTCACCTGCAGGCTGCTCTACTTCCTGGTCGACACTATGCTGTCTGCCATGACCGCCACCACGGTTTGTAGCACGCTCGCCTCCACGACGTGCGCCACGCCTTGTTGGTTGCGTTCACCCCCTTGATTAGCATCATGCTCACCTCGCTGGTCAGCATTGCATCTTCCGCCTTGATCTTGGGGACGGCGTGCCTAATAGTTCACGTTGTGGCCCTGGTAAAGATAGGGACTTCCCTGTTGCCAAGAACCTCATTGCCGATGACTTCGGGTGGTGGATGTCGATGGAGAGAGTGTATGCCTCTCGTTGACCTAGACTGTGGCTGCCTCTAAATAAGCCTTGACAACGTCGAGTGCCGAGGATTTGGGGAACTTATTTAGTTCGTTCATGGTGATGGCAATGTTGGCACTCGGCATCTTGAAAACTTGCTAGTTGTCGCACATGTCGAATGCGTCGACTAGATCATGGCAAATATCGTGTTGGCCACCTGTGCCTACGTCAGCCGCATCCTCTTCGGCATTCTCCAGGTTGACTCTCTGAGCACTATGATAAGCCTTTCTTTCCTCCCGAGCGACCCTCTCTTGATCGGTCTCCCCGTCGCGAGGGGGATCATCATTGCTAACGGCGAAGACGGCGCCTCCGAAACTGGGTGGAAAAGCTGGGAACTCCTGCCCATATGGATCAATGAGGGTGTGGGTATAGTTAGTCCTATGAGATTCGGTAGACTCGGTACTTTCTTCTGAGATTGTAGAGGAGTCCTCTCCAATCTACCTGATCTCTAGCACATTAACAGTAGGTGCAAGGTGGTCTGGTTCAAGCAGGTCTATCAGACAGAGATCTGAAACGTGGTCACGCTGAGCTGGATCCACGAACAGGTGTGGTGTGTGGGTGGTGTACTCAAACGCCGCGTTCACCAGGCCGTATGGGTAGGTGTTGGAGGAGTGCTCTATTAGGGCTTTGTAATCCCCTGACCTCAGGTCGGTTGCGGGTACTGGTCGGTAACAAACCGTCTGTCCCTATGGAGTCATCGTGATCACGAGATCAGGGTCAAGACACCTCTAGCGGCCGGCCCGAGCAGGTCGGGAACGGCGATCCTCAGCAGATCGATCTCTGATCGGATCTACTAAGGTTAGGGTTTTATCCAAGCCCGTGGTGACCCGATCGATAGACTCGACCAGTTCAGTATTGTCAAGACGCCTCCCTTGATAGCGGGGAAGCGGACGGTGGGTGGTCGGAGGAGGCAACCTTGAGATTGGTCCCAATATCGAATCCATTGTTGTTGATGTAGATTCGGTCGGCGCAAGAGGAGCCTGCACCGCCTCCACGACTTTAGCGGGGCCGCCAGCGCCGGTGGTCCAAGTGAACGTTTCGATCGTGAACGTTAGGCCCGCTGGAAGGACCATGGAAGTAGAGAAGTTGACCATCTGGCTTGCCATGGAGTCTGCACGCACACCCCTTACCTGGCGTGCCACTGTCGATGAGATGTGGTCGGCAGTCTACCAAGGGGTATGCCCACGGTAGTAGATTATCAGCGGAGGTGCGCAAGACAATGAACTAGATGGTAATGCAAGATGAACATAGGGTTTATCCAGGTTCGGGCCGCGAACTGCATAATACCCTACGTCCTGCGTCTCTGTGGATTATATTGATACGTGATGATGATGATGTGTTTTGAGGGGGTCCTTGCCCGTCTTATATAGTATGGGGGGCAAGGTTACAGATCTAAGGAATCTAGTTACAATCGGTTACAACTATTGTATCCACGGAGGACACAATATCTATCCTAACCGACTAGGTTTTCTTGACCACCAAGTAGTCTCTACTTGCTCCACATGGTTCGCCGAGCAATTCGGAGATCTACGCGGCCCTTTCTGACGAGTTGGGCCACCTCGTCTGGTGCGGCCCATGTGGAGCCATGAGGGTATACGGGTTTACACCCCCACACAGAGCCAGAAATGGAATATAGGGGGGCAATGGACAAGTGAAGTGTTAACGTTGATGCCTTCTTTATGGATGCTACTGGTGAAGCCGGTGTTGGAGTTGTTTCGATTTGCCTCAGCGGATGAGGCCGAAGGATAGGCGTGCGTGCAGCGTCTATGGCTAGCTTCACAGTGGTGTCCTAGCCCAACTATTTTGGAGTCTGATTCAGCTAGGTTGGTCGCTGCTTTAGGAGACGCCATGGAGGACAGGTCGGAGCTTCGGTGGTCCATCCTCGAGGCTCGCTTATGCTAAAATTTGGCTTATGCTGATGCTTATGCTGAAATGTTGTGAAAGAAAAATATTGTTCCATGGTTGAAAAGTAGCTTAAGCAAACAAGGTTCTGTAGCTGCTGCCCGAGTGAAAGATTAAAAAGGTCAAGAGGGATTGTAGTGGTGTTGCTCATGAACTTGCTCATTTAGCTAGGCGGAATGTCCATACTGTGACATGGTTGAGGCAAGCGCCTGCGTGCGTCATTGTCCTCTTAAAGCATGATTGTAATCCTCGTCCTAGCTAAATAAAGATCCCTATTTTCCCTGCAAAAAAAAAGACAAGTGAAGTGGAGTTAAACCATATTAGGTTTGTCGCACTCACATAGTCACATAGTATAATAGTACTATGTTTCATAAATCTCAATCAAAAGAAAATTACACATCTATTATCTAAAATTAGAAAAGGGCAATTTAGATAGTGATTGTTGATCAAATAGGAGAATACCACTAGATTATTAGGAATTACCTGTTGATGAAGTGCTGATAAGCTAACAAGTCAACAGACAACAAGCATAGCAACGATGTCAATTTCTTCTGCGGCCGGCGGCTGTGGCGCAGCGCGGCGTCTTGCGTGATAACCTCCTAAACCCACGTCCTAAACCCACTCCCACAGCGCCTCATCTAGCCGAGCTGTCCATGAGAATGCTGAGAAGGTGAAGCGGTCAAGCAAAACAGACGATCCGGTCGGCTATCCGAGCAAGACGAAGACCGAGCGACGCTTCATGTTCACCACATCGTGCAGGAAGTGGAGCTATCAGATAGGCATGAATGGGCTTTTCTTTAATGGGCCTCAAATACTCCTACATGTCATGGTGTTTGGTTCACTCACTATTAATGTAAACGGCTTGGGAAATAGATTACAAGAGGAATAGCACTGTGACCGATGATATTACTTTGTTTGGTTTGGCATTGTAGCATGTCCCGGCGGGCGGTAACGCGATACCCCTCCGGAAGTGGAGGAATCACCGATCAACCAATCAACACGAGTATTGCTTTTCCTTCCCCTACGTAATCAGGTAACGTTATAGAGGCACGAACCAAACACCATCTTAGCATTTGGGACGAATGAGCAGAGACTAAACAACTATTAAATATGAATATTAACTAAAGAATAGGGAGACAAGTACAACATTGGGGGTGCCCCCTCCCAGCCCCACCACTGCTTGGCGATGGAGGGGCACACAGAGTTTGGCGCCTTCTTCCTGGACCGCCTCAAGACATTCGCCCAGGAGGAGGCCGCCTTCAACGCTCGCAGTGGTTCATCCATGGCAGTGGCGGAGGAGGAGGAGCGGTTCATCGACGCACATGGAGGTAGAGCGTGGGGTGATGTACGTACTTGATGGGGGAGGCCACGGTGACGGCAGCGGCGGAGTCATTGCTGCTGAAACAGGTGGTGGTGAACAACGTGTATGGTTTCCTACGAAAGAACCTCTGGGAGAGCCACAAGGCACTGTCCATCCCGATTTTTTTTATTTCTAACACTTTTTTAAACTATTTTCAAATCTAACACTGATTTTTTTATTTTCAAATCTAACACTTTTGGGCGCGTCTATTGCCATGGCGCGGCAAATCAACGCTGACGCGCCATGCATGGTGGCGCGACAAACCCGGTGACATGGCATAGGCCCAGGCCCTGACCAGCTGATGTGGCAGGCGCTGCCGTGCCGTGCCACACCGCACGGGGCAGCAACTGCGAATATAGTGCCGCAACGCGGCTTCTTCTTCCCTCCCTCTCTCCATTCTATCTATTTCATTCATGCCGTCACCCCCTCCCTTGGCTCCTCCAATGCCGCCCCCTCCCGCCTCTCCCTAGGGCCGCCGCTGCCCGGTCCTCCCTGCCCGCCTCCATCCCTCCCTTCCCCGAAGCTTCTCCTTGGCCTCGGTCACGGTAATAATTCTCTTATTTGTCATTTGAATGGTGGATTCAAAGATTATGAATGGTAGCTAGGGTTTGGAGGAAAATTGTATTTGGGAACTATGGGCTATGGTTTGGAGGAAAATATTAGTTCACTTTTGGCAATGTTAAGGTTAATTAGTTAGTTAGAAGTATGTTTACCATGTTTAGTGTAAGGTTTACTTTTATTCCTATAAGTGTTGGTTATATTATTTTAGTTGTAATGCAAATGGTTCTTCTTTACATTAATTTGTGATGTTTTGATTGATGTTAAATTACAACAATTTTATTAGATGAAAGACATGTTTTGGGAGCAGTTGTGGCGAAAATGGGGTCGTCCTAGAGAATTATACCCTGACGCGTCTAGCAAAGTTGCCCCTGTCCCTTTTGACCTCCCTGTCCCTAACTGTGACTGTGGTCATCCGGGCGACGTGTTTCAATCAAGACATGCGGACACAGCTGTGCGTTGATTCTACACATGCAATCGTTTTAATATAAGTAATTCGTTCCTTATATCTTTTTTTTCTTAATTTGCGGTTGTACGTTACTAATATTTTGTTGGAATCTTGTTGTGTAAGCCCATGAGAGCTGCTTTTTCTTTCAATGGATCGACAGTCTAGACAAGTTTGACCCAAGGTACCTCCTTTTCGACGATTGGTGGAGAGGGAGACAACCACGTGAGCACTTCAAGCGGTGGGTTCCACCTCCCCCTAACCCCCTGCCAATGACAGCTAAGGAGAAGCACTTAGCCGCAGTTAGATAACTTGAGGAACCTCCTCTGTGCAATTGCAGAGATCGAGCTATGATAAACCCTGAGAAAACGTTGGAGTTTGTGTGTCCCCAACAAGCACGAAGTAAGTAGAAAGTATATATGTTTAAATATTTAGCTTTATGTGTGCATGTACTAATGTCACTTTTTTTAGTTGTTTTCAATGGTGAAGTGTCATTTCAAGGAGTGGCCCTATGATCCTAAGAATCACTAGCCGGAGCCAGCAAAGGCAAAGGAAAAGGAAAAGAAGAAAGAAAGGATAATTTTCAAAGCACCTCCTGTCATGTGCGAATGTGGTGTTAAAGCCAACTACGGCCTAGTTCCTTCGGAGCTTGGAATAGGCCATTATTGTGGCCATATGGTTGACTACGATGAGGTTGGTTATTATTCTAGAAAATATGGAATCATATTTTTTTTTCTTTTGCAAAGAGTTATGATCTAATTTTTTGTTTGAACAGAGCACTAGGAAATTCAAGTGGAAAGCTTATGATGGTCAAGCTAAGTTCTTTGATGACTTGAAGGGGAGGCGAGTAATTGCACGGAAGAGGGGATATGGACCTCAGTACGTCAACCTATTCGTTAAACTACACAAAAAGAAGATGCGTGAGTTTGCTAGACAGCGTGGTATTCCTAACCCGATCGGTGTTAGGCTTGACAAATGGGGGTTGAAGAGACGGAGGGCGTTAGAGGAGGAGAGGGCAAGGAAGGAGGCAAAGGAGGAGGAAAGAGTACAGATGCAGATCTTGAATGACCATGTTGATGCATTGTGTGCAAGTGAGTCATTGGAAGCCTTGTTATTTTTGTTGCCTGCTTTTAAATGTAATATAATCACGTTGCTAACTTGTTGCATTTCATACATGAAGGGATTGGATGCACCGAGGACCATGCCACAGAGGTGGTCCGTGCAAGATTTGAGGGAAAGAAGTTACATGGGCATAGAACGTGAGATGGTCATAGCGTTCTATCTCCGATTGTGTTGTCCGATGAAGGGGACGAGGATAAGGACGACATTGCTAGGCTAAGCGATCTCATCGCCCTAGCTAAGTGTAAGGTCCAAATAGGCTAGAGGAGGGGTGAATAGCCTAATTAAAACTTCTACAAGATTTACTTAACCACAAGTGTTAGTACAAAAGGTGGCGAAGCAAAATGCACTAGCTCTAACTAATTAAGCAAGCCACCTACACAAGTCTGGTAGAAGGCTATCCACTAAACACAACAAATCAACTACAAGCTAGAAACAAGGAGTAACGCGAGAGAAGAGCTTTGAGTGATTATACCGCCATGTAGGGATGAGAAGAACCAATCAATCAATCACACAAGAGAAATCCTCAGGAAGAGAACGACACAAGAATTTATCCCGAGGTTCACTTGCTTCCCGGCAAGCTACTCCCCATTGTGGCTATACACCCACTTGTCGGTTTGCGAGCTAATCGACTATCAAGAGTCGAGCCCTCGGCGGGCGCCGCACAACCGCACACAAGATGGGGATCCTCCAAGCCACGAGCTCCACTAGAGTATCCAATTCGTGAACTCCCACGGGGAAGGATCCAGAACCCCTTACAACACTTGGTGAGGGCTCCAACAATCTCCAATTGCGAGCTCAATCACCTCCGTTGCTCCAAGCCGTCTACCGTGTCGGGAAAACGGAAGAGTAATAAGAAATCCGCAGCAACTCGAAGATCAAGTGCCTCTAGAATGCAACTCTCAAGTAATGCACTTGAATCTCACTCAATCTCACTCAAGATGTGCAACCAAGTAAAGAGATGAGTGGAGGGGTTGTTCTCTAGCTCAAAGGATGTCTCAAGGTCTCAAAATATGCAAGAGGTACCCCTAAACCCCAGCCAACTTCTATTTATAGCGAAGGGGTACGTAGCTAGCCGTTATCGGATGACGCAGTGAAAAACATGATGACCGGACGCACCAGTCAGGGTAACCGGACGTGTCCGGTCACTATAGGACAAGCAGCGACAGTGCACGTCAGAAGGAGCCATTGCCATGACCGGACGCGCTTCACCGTTTGACCGGACGCACTGCACCCGGCGTCCGGTCGGAGTCTAGAGAGCTCCCATCACGACCGGACGCGCCACGCGTCCGATCAGCTCTTCGCCACGCTCTCCCCGTCTGGGTGCCCGACCGGACGCTCTGGTTCCATGAGGGACCAGACGCGCCAGTTGCGCACCTTTCCTCTACGCCCAGGTGAACTGACCGGACGCGCTGGTCAGGCCAGACCAGTGTCCGGTCACAAACCCTAGGCGCGCTGCGCCTCAGCCCTCAACTTGAGCTGACCGGATGCGCAGGTCCACCCTAGACCGCGTCTGGTCTAGTGTCCGGTCACTGTTTTTCAGTGAGAAACACACCGGACTTACGCCTCTATTTCTCCACCTCTGGCACAATAGAAAATAGGCATTTCACTTCCCAAAAAGCACCGAATCCCGCCGAGCAAGCTCGGCGGGAGGGAGAGAGGAACCCAAACCCCTTTCTACCACTTAAACTCCACTGCCTTCGCAAATGTGCTAACACCACCAAGTGTCCACCTCCATGTGCATGTGTGTTAGCATTTTTATAATTATTTTTTAAGGTGTTATGTTAGATCTCTACTAGATCCTAACGCATATGGTCAAGACATTGATCTAGTGGCACTTGATTCCCAAGCTAACCGTGATTGCCCCTCTTGATAGTCGGCTATGTATCCTTAACCCGGTCAATCACTTTGAAAGCCCAAGTTTGGTTTTGGTAATTAATGACACCAAGTTGCTAATGCCATGTGTTAAGTGTTTTGAGTTAGGCATAAGCAACACATGTGATGAAGGTGTATGTGGCAAGGAGTGGTGGCCACAATATCACAAAGAGATGGTGCATGGACATGAAATGATGATCATGGTGGAGATGCACATAAAATGAAGGACATGATGATCAAGTGGAAGAGAAGGATCTAAGAGCGCAAGGCAAAGGTATAACCATAGGTTTTTCCTTTTGCCGGTCTAAGATGAGTAGAGAAGTGATTGACCGGGTTTAGGATACATAGCCGACTATCAAGAGGGGCAATCACGGTTAGCTCGGGAATCAAGTGCCACTAGATCATTGTCTTGAGCATATGCATTAGGATCTAGTAAAAAGCTAACATAATGCCTTGAGAAATGTTTGTGAAATGCTAACACACATGCACATGGTGGTGTACACTTGGTGGTGTTAGCACATTTGCGAAGGCGATGGAGTTTAAGCGGTAGAGAGGGGTTTGGGTTCCTCTCTCCCTCCCGTCGAGCTTGCGAGGCAGGATTCGGCGCTTTTCGGGGAAGTGAAATGCCTATTTTCTAGTGCGCCGGAAGTCGGAAAAGAAATGGAGGCGAACGGAGATCACAGAGGTGACCGGACGCTAGACCGGACATGGTCTCTGTATGACCGGACGCGTCCGGTCAGCGTTCAGCATATGCGCGTGTTTCAGCTTGATGATCGGACGCGCAGCGTGTCCGGTCACTGTCGACCGGACGCGTCCGGTCATTCAGGGAGCTTACTCGACTCTAACCGGACGCTAGCACTGTGGCGTCCGGTCAGTTCTACAGCGCGTCTGGTCGCTGTTTCGTTGTGCGCTACTCAGGCTTGACCAGCGCGTCCGGTCAGTTACGGGACTAGCGCGTCCGGTCGCACCCAGCGCGTCCGGTCTGCGCGACCAGCGCGTCCGGTCGGTGCTTCGAAAATTAGCCGTTGCGCGACCGGCACGTCCGGTCATTATGACCAGCGCGTCCGGTCAACGCGACTTCGGCTGTTTAAGTTCCTAATGGCTATATTCAAAGGGGTACGTCTATAAATAGAAGTTGGCCGGGGTTTGAGGGTATCTCTTGCATATTTTGAGACCTAGAAACATCCTTTGAGCTAGAGAACAATCCCTCCACTCATCTCTTTGCTTAGTTGCACATCTTGAGTGAGATTGAGTGAGATTCAAGTGCATTGCTTGAGAGTTGCATTCTAGAGGCACTTGATCTTCGAGTTGCTGCGGATTTCTTGTTACTCTTCCGTGTTTCCCGACACGGTAGACGGCTTGGAGCAGCGGAGGTGATTGAGCTCGCAATTGGAGATAATTGGAGCCCTCACCAAGTGTTGTAAGGGGTTCTTGATCCTTCTCTGCGGGAGTTCGTGAATTGGATACTCTAGTGGAGCTCGTGGCTTGAAGGATCTCCATCTTGTGTGCGATTGTGCGGCGCCCGCCGAGGGCTCGACTCTTGATAGTCGATTAGCTCGTGAACCGACAAGTGGGTGTATCGCCACAACGGGGAGTAGCTTGCCGGGAAGCAAGTGAACCTCAGGATAAATTCTTGTGTCATTCTCTTCCCGAGGATTTCTCTTGTGTGATTGATTGTTTGGTACTTCTCATCTCTACATGGTGGTATAATCACTCAAAGCTCTTCTCTTGTATTACTTCTTATTTCTAGCTTATAGTTGTTGTTGTGTTTAGTGAATAGCCTTATACTAGACTTGTGTAGGTGGCCTACTTAATTAGTTTGAGCTAGTGCATTTGCTTCGCCACCTTTCGTACTAACTTGTGGTTAAGTAATTCTTGTAGAAGTTTTCATTAAGCTATTCACCCCCCTCTAGCCTGTTTGGACCTTACAAGTGGTATCGGAGCCAGGTTCTGTTATTTGAGGCTTAACAACCTACGGTGAAAAAGAAATGGCTCAATTAAGCTTGTACATCAACAACACCAAGAAGGCACCTCACTTTGATGGCACAAATTATGCATATTGGAAGGTTAAGATGACCGCACACCTCAAGTCAATCAATAGAGAAGTGTGGAAGGTCACCGAAACAAAATTTGAGGTTGCTAATCTGGAAGCACCTACACCGGTGGAAGAGAAGAAGCTCCAATGTAATGACATTGCCATTAGTGCTCTTCATGAGGCACTAGATGACAAGACCTTTGAACAAGTGAAGAATATTGAGATTGCTCATGATGCTTGGGCCAAGCTAGAAGAAACATTTGAGGGCACCGAAGGCACAAAGACCGCTAAAGCATATATCTTGCAAGAAAAATTTTCAAGCTTTAAGATGCAAGATGATGAGAGTGTACCGGAAATGTTTCATCGGTTGCAAGTCATTGTCAATGAGCTCAAGGCACTTGGTGAGGAGGTCAAGGACAACCAATTCTCTATGAAGTTCTTGAGAAGCTTGCCCAAGAGATTTGATACATTGATCACCGTGCTAGTGAGGACTACATTGAAGGATTCAACTCCTCAACAAATATTCCAAGAAGTGATGACCGATGATTCATATAGAGAAGATGATGAGAAAGAGGAGTTGGTCAAAAAGAAGAAGAAGGAAAGTGAGAAAAAGGATGATGAGAAGAAGAAGAGTGTGGCATTCAAAGCCACCACATCCAAGGGCAAATCCAAGATTGAATCATCAAGTGATGAAGACTCAAGCTCTTGTGATAGTGATGATATTGATGAGAAGATGACTCTCTTTGTCAAGCAATTTGGCAAATTCATGAAGAAGAAGGGCTTTCGTGCAAGAAGGAGGAAGAACTCATCCAAGAAGAATGAGCATATCATGAGATGCTTTAGATGCCATAGCAAGGACCATCTCATTGCAAAGTGTCCTTATGATAGTGATGATGAAGATGCTATCAAGAAGGAAAGGAAGAAGCAAAAGAAGAAGCTAGAGAAGAAGGAGAGCTCTTATAAGAAGAAAAATGATTCTCATGTTGCTACATGGGATAGTGATGATTCCTCAAGTGATGATGAGGATGACAACAAGAGCAAGAAGAAGGGACATGCTAGCATTGCTATCCAAGAGAAGGTCTCCCTCTTCGACACTCCATCGTGCTTTATGGCTAAGGCCGCTAAGGTATCATCCGATGATGAGAGTGATCATGATAATGCTAGTGATAGTGATATTGATGAAGAAGAATTCACTAAATATGAACTAATCACTATGCTAGAAGATTGCACTCAACATTTTAAAGAATCTAGAAAGGAGTGCAAGGGCTTGCTTAAGGAAAAGAACAACCTTATGCAAGAACTTGATGAGCTTAGGGCATCTTATGAGAGTCTAAAGGTAGACCATAAGAAGCTTCAAAAGTCTCACACTAAGCTTGAAGAAGCTCATTCCTCTCTAGTTGAAAAATGTAAAAACATGCCAACTAATGTTGAGAAGGCTAAAACTTGCAACATAGGCATATCATGTGATATAATTAATGAATCTTTTCTTAAGCCTATTATTGTTGCTCCCACTAACCCTTCATGTAGCGCATCTACATCATCCTCATCTAGTAGTGATGGTTTCACTTGTGACTCCACACTTATAGTTGAGAATAAAAATCTCAAGAAGGAGGTAAAAGAGCTCAATCACACATTAGCTAAAGCTTATGGTGGTGAGGACCGCTTGCTTATGTGCTTGGGTAGCCAAAGAGCTTCTCTCTACAAAGAGGGATTGGGCTATAACCCCAAGAAAGGCAAGGGCGCTTTTGCTTCTCACAAGACTTGTTTTGTGAAGAAAAATGGTAGCTATTGCTAAAGTTGCAAGCAAGTTGGTCACATAGAGCAACAATGCATGAACAAGAAATTCAATGCTAATGTATCCTCAATTAAGTTTGATTCTTTCTATATGCTTACCAAGGGTACAAATGGTGTTTATGCTAAGTTCATTGGTACACCATGGATGGGCTCAAAGAAGAAAGCCATTTGGGTACCAAAGAGCTTGGTCACTAACCTTGGAGGACCCAAACAAGTTTGGGTACCTAAAAAGAATTGATCTTGTTTTGTAGGTCAATTACAAAGCCAGAGGAAGGCATTGGGTGCTTGATAGTGGGTGCACTCAACATATGACCGGAGACTCTTGTATGTTCAAATCAATTGATACAAGTCAAAATTGTGGTTTTGATGCTATCACTTTCGGCAACAACAAGAAAGGCAAGGTCAAGGGGCTTGGTAAAATTGCTATCTCAAATGACATGAGCATATCTAATGTGTTGCTAGTTGAGAGCTTGGATTTCAATCTTTTATCGATGGCACAACTTTGTGATCTTGGCTTCAAGTGCATATTTGGTAGTGATGATGTCGAAGTCATAAGTGTTGATGGATCAAATTTGATATTCAAAGGATTTAGACATGGTAGCTTATACTTGGTTGACTTCAATGATAGTGAGACACAATTGACATCATGCTTGCTTAGCAAATCTAGTATGGGATGGTTGTGGCATAGAAGGCTTGGTCATGTTGGAATGAAACAATTGAACAAACTTTTGAAGCATGACTTAGTTAGAGGCTTGAAGGATGTCACTTGTGAGAAGGATAAACCTTGTAGTGCTTGTCAAGCCAGCAAACAAGTTGGAAATTCACATCCTAGTAAGAGTGAAATGAGCACATCAAAGGCATTTGAGCTATTGCACATGGACTTGTTTGGGTTAACAACATACACTAGCATTGGTGGCAACAAGTATGGTTTTGTGATTGTTGATAACTACACTAGATACACTTGGGTGTTCTTTCTCTATGATAAGGGTGATGTTTATGATCTATTCAAGTCTTTTGTCAAGAGGGTGCAAAATGAGTTTGAGACTACTATCAAGAAGATTAGAAGTGACAATGGTAGTGAGTTCAAGAACACAAGAATTGAGGATTTGTGTGATGATCTTGGTATTGGACATCAATTCTCTCCAACATATACTCCTCAATCCAATGGTGTAGTTGAAAGGAAGAATAGAACTTTGATTGACATGGCTAGATCAATGCTTAGTGAATACAATGTGAGTCATTCATTTTGGAGTGAAACTATCAACACGGCTTGCTATTGTAGCAACCGTCTCTATTGCCATGGAAAGCTTGGGAAGACACCATATGAGCTATTGAATGGAAGAAAGCCCAACATTGCATACTTTAGAGTGTTTGGTTGTAAATGCTATATTCTCAAGAAAGGCACTAGATTGAGTAAGTTTGAAAAGAAATGTGATGAAGAGTTCTTACTTGGTTATTCTACCACAAGCAAAGCATATAGAGTGTGGAATCTCACTAATGGCACCTTGGAAGAAGTTTATGATGTTGAGTTTGATGAAACCCAAGGATCGCAAAATGAAGCTCAAAACCTTGATGATGTGAGAGGAGATCAATTGTCAAATGCAATGAAGAACATGGACATTGGTGATGTTAGGTCAAGGCAAGTTGATGATGACGATATTTATGTGATCAACCAAAGTGTGCAAATTGATACAAATCAAGCAAGCTCTAGTGGGTCTCATGATGAAGGTCAAGTTCAAGGTCAAACAAGTGGAAGCAATCAACTACCAATACTCCAACCTACTAGCATTGCAAAAGATCATCCGTTGGATCAAATCATTGGTGGAATTCAAAGTGGTGTTCAAACTAGATCAAGATTAGCATCATTTTGTGAGCATTACTCATTTGTCTCATTAGAAGAACCAAAGAAGATAGAAGATGCATTGAATAATTCCGATTGGGTAAATGCCATGCATGAAGAACTAAATAACTTTGCTAGAAATCAAGTTTGGAAACTTGTTAAGAGGCCAAAGAACTACAATGTGATTGGTACTAAGTGGGTCTTTAGAAACAAGCAAGATCAAGATGGCATGCTTGTGAGGAACAAAGCAAGATTAGTAGCACAAGGATACACTCAAGTTGAGGGTCTTGACTTTGGAGAAACATATGCACCTATGGCAAGATTGGAGGCTATTAGAATCTTATTAGCATATGCTTGTGCACACAACATCAAACTCTATTAAATGGATGTCAAGAGTGCATTTCTCAATGGCTACATAAATGAAGAAGTTTATGTTGAGCAACCTCCCGGTTTTGAAGATGACAAGAAGCCCGACCATGTTTTTAAGCTAAAGAAGGCATTGTATGGTTTGAAGCAAGCACCTAGAGCATGGTATGAGAGATTGAGGGACTTTCTCCTCTCTAAAGGGTTCAAGATGGGAAAGGTTGACACCACTCTCTTCACCAAGAAGCTTGGAAATGACTTGTTTGTGTTGCAAATCTATGTGGATGATATCATTTTTGGATCAACCAATCAAGATTTTTATGAAGAGTTTGGAAATATGATGGCTAATGAGTTTGAGATGTCTATGATTGGAGAGCTTAGTTACTTCCTTGGACTTCAAATCAAGCAAATGAAGAATGGCACTTTTGTAAGTCAAGGCAAGTACATCAAGGACATGATCAAGAAGTTTGGATTGCAAGATGCTAAGCCAATGAGTACACCAATGGACACAAATGATCAATTGGGTATTGATGATAGTGGAAACATGGAAGATCAAAAGCAATACCAGTCTATGATTGGAAGTTTGCTCTATGTCACCGCTTCTAGGCCGGATGTGATGTTTAGTGTGTGCAAGTGTGCAAGATATCAAGCTTCACCTAGAGAAAGTCACTTTAAAGCAACCAAGAGGATATTGAGATATCTTAAGGGCACTCATGATGTTGGATTATGGTATCCCAAGGGGTCTAATTTTGAGTTGATTGGATATTCAGACTCCGACTATGGTGGATGCAAGATTGATAGAATGAGCACAAGTGGCACTTGTCAATTGCTTGGAAGGTCTCTTGTTTCATGGTCATCAAAGAAACAAAATAGTGTTGCACTATCTACCGCCGAGGCCGAATACATTAGTGCCGGTAGTTGTTGTGCACAATTGCTTTGGATGAAGGCAACTTTGAGTGACTTTGGAATTAAATTCAAGAATGTGCCTTTGTTTTATGATAATGAGAGTGCTATCAAGATGACACAAAATCCGGTTCAACATTCAAGAACCAAGCACATTGACATAAGGCATCACTTCATAAGAGACAATCAACAAAAGGGTGATATTAGCATTGAAAGCATTGGCACCGAAGATCAATTAGCCGACATATTCACAAAGCCACTTGATGAGAAAAGATTTTACAGGTTGAAGAATGAATTGAACACACTTGACTTCTCCAACTTGAAATGAGTGCAACCCCACATTCTTATATGACATGCCTCTCCTCCAACATAGCAAGGTAAAGTTGTTTGGCATATCATTCATACTTTGCTAAGGACATGGTTAGAACATATAGACATATTTGCATGACGATTAGGCTCATTCATGAAAATCAAATGATTTTGATGTATGTATGGTACCACTATTGCTTCTATGTTTGTTTAATCTTGTGGTAGCATATGACATGTTTGTGGGCTTGCAAACCTAGTGTTGAATCTAGTAAACGAGCTCATGATGTGTAATTCAACATGGTCAAGATAACCCTTATACTTTATGAGGTGTGAAGAAGCTTGTCCTTGGATCAAACCGAATTACATATTCTAGGCAAGTGATCTAGATTGAACCATAATTTGGACCTTATTGATTGACTTATCTCTCACTAAAACTGGCACCTTTTTGGTGATTGTTGACAAAGGGGGAGAGAAAAGTCACAAAGATATTGCAAAGAGGGAAAAAGATATAATGAGGGGGAGAGAAAAGTCACAAAGATAAAAAGTTAAGTTGCGGGAGAAAGATATAATAAGGGGGAGAGAAATCAAGGGATCAATTAAAATTGAGCACACAAGTAGGGGGAGCAAGCTCATGAATTATTTGTTGCATTTGTATGTGCATTAACATGATGATTTGTTGCATTGCAAAGCTTAAATTCATATTCATGATT
The DNA here is from genome assembly GCA_038087645.1 of Saccharum hybrid cultivar R570. Classification (NCBI taxonomy): domain Eukaryota; kingdom Viridiplantae; phylum Streptophyta; class Magnoliopsida; order Poales; family Poaceae; genus Saccharum; species Saccharum hybrid cultivar. The sequence goes on along the minus strand of JAQSUU010000190.1, from coordinate 1,799,754 downwards.
GAATGATGTTTGCTAGAAATAGAACTTGAATGATGACTTGTTAAGAGTAGCTTTACAAGTGGTATCTAGACACCTTTTGCTTATAATGTTGATCTTACGGGGTACTCTAGTGTTTGTGATCTTTACAAGTAATATATTACAAGTGGTGTCTAGCTACATCGATGCTAAGGATGGTATATAAAGGCAACTCCGATTGGTATCACGCTTCAAAAGTCCATTCTATATACCTTAGCCTCAACTTGATAGTAGTAACTCTCCTAAAATTCAAATCTATACATATGTGCAAAATTGTACAAAACTCATGGAAGCACATATGTAGGGGGAGCTAATACTATTGAAATTGAAAATTGATTTCATTTCATATCTTTGTGATGGTTGTCATCAATTACCAAAAAGAGGGAGATTGAAAGCCCAAGTTTGGTTTTGGTAATTAATGACACCAAGTTGCTAATGCCATGTGTTAAGTGTTTTGAGTTAGGCATACGCAACACATGTGATGAAGGTGTATGTGGCAAGGAGTGGTGGCCACAATATCACAAAGAGATGGTGCATGGACATGAAATGATGATCATGGTGGAGATGCACATAAAATGAAGGACATGATGATCAAGTGGAAGAGAAGGATCTAAGAGCGTAAGGCAAAGGTATAACCATAGGTTTTTCCTTTTGCCAGTCTAAGATGAGTAGAGAAGTGATTGACCGGGTTTAGGATACATAGCCGACTATCAAGAGGGGCAATCACGGTTAGCTTGGGAATCAAGTGCCACTAGATCATTGTCTTGAGCATATGCATTAGAATCTAGTAAAAAGCTAACATAACGCCTTGAGAAATGTTTGTGAAATGCTAACACACATGCACATGGTGGTGTACACTTGGTGGTGTTAGCACATTTTGCGAAGGCGGTGGAGTTTCGGCGCTTTTTGAGGAAGTGAAATGCCTATTTTCTAGTGCACCGGAAGTCAGAAAAGAAACGGAGGCGAACAGAGGTCACAGAGGTGACCGGACGCTAGACCAGACGCGGTCTCTGTATGACCGGACGCGTCTGGTCAGCGTTCAGCATCTACGCGTGTTTCAGCTTGATGATCGGACGCGCAGCGCGTACGGTCACTGTCGACCGGACGCATCCGGTCGTTCAGGGAGCTTACTGGACTCTAACCGGACACTAGCACTGTGGCGTCCGGTCAGTTCTACTGCGCGTCCGGTCGCGGTTTCATTGTATGCTACTTAGGCTTGACCAGCGCGTCAGGTCAGTTACGGGACCATCGTGTCCAGTCGCACCCAGCGCGTCCGGTCTGCGTGACCAGCGTGTCCGGTCGGTGCTTCGGAAATTAGCCGTTGCGCGACCGGCACATCCGGTCAGTATGACCAGCGCGTCCGGTCAGCGCGACTTCGGCTGTTTAAGTTCCTAATGGCTATATTCAAAGGGGTACGTCTATAAATAGAAGTTAGCCAGGGTTTGAGGGTATCTCTTGCATATTTTGAGACCTAGAAACATCCTTTGAGCTAGAGAACAATCCCTCCACTCATCTCTTTACTTAGTTGCACATCTTGAGTGAGATTCAAGTGCATTGCTTGAGAGTTGCATTCTAGAGGCACTTGATCTTTGAGTTGCTGTGGATTTCTTATTACTCTTCCGTGTTTCCCGACACGGTAGATGGCTTGGAGCAGCGGAGGTGATTGAGCTCGCAATTGGAGATTATTGGTGCCCTCACGAAGTGTTGTAAGGGGTTCTTGATCCTTCCCTTTAGGAGTTCGTGAATTGGATACTCTAGTGGAGCTCGTGGCTTGGAGGATCTCCATCTTGTGTGCGGTTGTGCGGTGCCCGCCGAGGGCTCGACTCTTGATAGTCGATTAGCTCGTGAACCGACAAGTGGGTGTATCGCCACAACGGGGAGTAGCTTGCCGGGAAGCAAGTGAACCTCGAGATAAATTCTTATGTCATTCTCTTCCCGAGGATTTCTCTTGTGTGATTGATTGGTTGGTACTTCTCATCTCTACACGATGGTATAATCACTCAAAGCTCTTCTCTTGTATTACTTCTTGTTTCTAGCTTATAGTTGTTGTTGTGTTTAGTGAATAGCCTTGTACTAGACTTGTGTAGGTGGCTTGCTTAATTAGTTTGAGCTAGTGCATTTGCTTCGCCACCTTTCGTACTAACTTGTGGTTAAGTAATTCTTGTAGAAATTTTAATTAGGCTATTCACCCCCCTCTAGCCTATTTGGACCTTACACACTTCTCTACTCATCTTAGACCGGCAAAAGGAAAACCCTATGGTTATACCTTTGCCTTGTGCTCTTAGATCCTTCTCCTCCACTTGATCATCAAGTCCATCATTTTATGTGCATTCCTTCATGATCTTGCTCATCATTTCATACACCAAATCATGTGGTCTTGTGGCCATCTCTCCATGCCATTTGCTCCTTCATCACGTGTGTTGCTTATGCCTAATTCAAACCACTTACACAATGACATTAGCAACTTGGTGTCATTAATTACCAAAACCAAACTTGGGCTTTCATTAAGGTGGGCTTGCAGGCAAAAGAGGATGAGGACAACACTGGTAGATTGAGCAAGCTCATCGCCCTAGCAGAAGTGGGCTTACAGACAAAGAAGGATGAGGACATGTTCTTCTCTCAAGCCGTGGAGGCCGCGGATGAAGCGGAGGCCGCTTACTACAGGCGACAGGCAGATCAGGGCAATGCAGGTGAGCCTAGCTACATGAACATGGAGGAGAACGTGTTCTAGTCTCAGGCCGCAGATGAAGTGGAGGTCGCTTACTATAGGCGATAGGCTGATTAGGTAAATGCAGGTGAGCCTAGCCACAACAACGAGGTTGTGGTAGAGGTTTGGTACTCAGGCGACGAGTTGCTTACTCAATATGTTTCTGACTGAGTATTTATGATTGCGCCATGTGGTAGTTCCATGCTATATTAATGGACAATGTTGTTATGTACTAGAACTTTCATTGTGTTGTCTTGTGTTTAATTTGGACTATTGATGTACTAGGTGATCATAGCAACTAGAATTGGTGGGATAGGTGGCTTGCAACCCTTGTAGAGCTAGAGCAAAATTGCATTGCGCCATTTGTATTACTAACAATATTGCTCTAGTGCTTTGTAGAAATTTTAAATAGGCTATTCAACCCCTCTAGCCATATTAGGACATTTCAAGTGGTATCAGAGCTATGGTCACCGTTTGAATGAAGGCTTAACAACCTCGGTGTTAAAAGATGGCTCAAATTGTGTTCAACCATGTGGGGGGGCAAACCACCGTTCTTTGATGGTACATGCTATGACTATTGGAAGAGAAAGATGAAGTTGTATCTTGGTTCAATCAATGACTAAGTGTGGGATGTGACCGAGAGTGACTATGTGATTCTTGTTCCGAACAATCTCACCAACACCGACAAGGCCAACAAGCAATGCAATACAATGGCTTTCAACACCATCTACAATGCCATTGATTCCAAGGTGTTTGAGCAAATCAAGGATTGTGAAAAAGCTAGTGAAGTGTGGAAGAGATTGGAGAAGACCTATGAGGGCACACCGGTGGTGAAGAGTGCCAAGTTGTACATCCTTAAAGACAAGTTGACAAGCTTCAAGATGAAGGATGATGAGAGCGTTCCAGAGATGTTCCATATATTGCAAGTAATTATCAATGACTTGAAGGCTTTGGGAGAGAAAATCAATAATGATGATGTCTCTCATTAGTTCTTGATGTGCTTTCCTCCTAGATTTGAGACATTGAGATTGATCATCATTAGAGGAGGATTGAAGCAACTCACCCCTAACCAAGTACTAGGTGATGTCATGACACAAGAAACATACCGTGTGGAAAGGGAGGGGGTTGACAGGGATGACAAGAAGGAAGATGAAGACAAGAAGAAGAAGAGTGTAGCATTCAAGGCTAGCTAATCATCTAAGAACAAGGGCAAATCCAAGAAAGAATCAAGTGATGATGAAGATCTTAGTGACATTGATGATGAAGCTATGGCTCTCTTTGTGCGCAAGATGGGCAAATTCATGAAGAAGAAGGGCTATTGTGCAAGAAAGAGAAGAGATCATAACAAAGAGTATGTGAGGAGATGCTACAAGTGTAAGAGCCCATATCACATTGTAGCAGATTGTCCCTACAATAGTGACAACAATAAGGATGAGAAGAAGAAGAATAAAAAGGAGAAGAAAGAAAAGAAGGAGAAGAAAGAAAGAAAGATGACCTTCCAAAAGAAGAACAAGGGTGGAGGCTATGTGATGATATGGGATAGTGATGGCTCATTGGATAGTGATGATTCTAGTGATGATGGCAAGAAATCTATCAAGAAAGCACTAGCAAGCATCGCCATCGACAATAAGCCTTCCATCTTCGGCACTCCATCGACATGTCTCATGGCAAAGCCCACCAAGGTAAAATATGATGTGAGTGATGATAATTGTGAAAGTGATGATTGTAGGAGTGATGATGATGAGGAGTACACCAAGGAGGAGCCCATAGATATGTGTGAGCAAGTGCACACTTGCTTTAAGATGAAGAGAAAGGAGTGCAAAGAATTGCACAAGAGAATCAAATCTCCTGAGCAATCCTTTGATGAGCTCAATGCTACTCATGAGAGTCTAAGGGAAAACCATTAGAAGCTTGGCAAAGCTCACTTTAAGCTTAAAAATGCTCACTCCTCTCTCCTCAAGCAAGTCAAGGAGGAAGAAGCTAAGAAGGAGCAAGTGATTGTGACATATGATGTGGGACTAACATATGATATTCTTGATGAATCATTTTATAAGCCCATTGTTGATGCTCCCACTAACCCTTGTTGTAGCACTACTACTTCCACTTCACCTTTGAGTGATGGTTTCACTTGTGATGCCTTACTAATGGTGGAAAATGAGACCCTCAAGAAGGAGGTGAATGAGCTCACTCGTGCCTTAGGCAATGCCTATGGTGGAGATGCCGACTTTCTAAAGTGCTTGGGTAGTCAAAGGTTTTCTCTCAATAAATAGGGATTAGGCTATACCTCAAGAAAGGCAAGACAACTTTTGTCACTCTCAAAGTTAGTTTTGTGAATGGCAATAGTCGATTTTGCAATAGATGCAAGCAAGTTGGGCATATAGAGCAATATTGCAAGACTAACAAGAACAAGCAACCTAATGTATCCTCAGTTAGATTTGATTCTTATTACATGCTTGTTGAGGGTGCCATTGGTGTGAATGCTAAGTTCATTTGTACACCAATTATGGGTCCAGAGAAGAAGGCCATTTAGGTATTAAAGACCTTGGTAACTAACCTTCAAGGACCCAAGCAAGTTTGGGTATCTAAAAAGAATTGATCTTCTTTTGTAGGTCAATTATAAAGCAGGAGGAAGGCATCAGGTGCTTGATAGTGGGTGCATACACCACATGACCGGTGATTCAAGAATATTCAATTCAATAAATGCAAATTAGAGCAATGGGATTGATAGTATCACATTTGTGACAACGGAAAAGGCAAGGTCAAGAGACTTGGTATGTTTGCAATATCCAATGACTTGAGCATTTCTAATGTGCTACTAGTAGAGAGCTTAAACTTCAACCTATTGTTGGTAGCTCAACTTTGTGATCTTGGTTTCAAGTGCATATTTAAAGTTGATGATGTAGAGATTATAAGTATAGATGGCTCTAACTTGATATTCAAAGGATTTAGATATGAGAATCTATACTTGGTTGATTTCAATGCTAGAGAAGCTCAATTATCAACATGTTTGATCACTAAGTCTAGCATAGGTTGGTTATGGCATAGACGGCTTGGTTATATTAGAATGAAACAATTGAACAAATTAATTAAGCATGATCTAGTTAGAGGCTTGATAGATATCATATTTGAGAAGGATAAGCTAAATAGTGCATGTCAAGCCAAAAAGCAAGTTGGTAACACACATCCTAAGAAAGAGCATGATGAGCACATTTAAGGCATTTGAGTTGTTACACATTGACTTGTTTGGGCCAACCACATACACTAACATTAGTGGAAACAAATATGGATTTGTGATAGTGGATGATTTCACTAGATAAACATGTGTGTTCTTTCTTGTTAATAAGAGTGATGTGTTTACAACATTCAAGAGATTCATTAAGAGAATTTACAATGAGTTTGAGACCACCATCAAGAAAGTGAGAAGTGACCATGGAAGTGAGTTCAAGAACAAAAGAGTTGATGATTTGTGTGATGAGTTTGGGATTAGGCATCAATTTTTGGCTAAGTACACTCCTCAATCAAATGGCCTAGTTGAGAGAAAGAATAGAACTTTGATTGACATGACAAGATCAATGTTGAGTGAGTACAATGTGAGTCATTCATTTTAGACCAAAGCAATCAACACGGCTTGCTACTATAGCAACCGCCTTTATTGTCACCCTATTACACCATATGAGCTCTTGAATAGAAGAAAACCCAATATTGCAACTTTCGGGTTTTTGGTTGCAAATGCTATATATTGAGGAAAGGCATAAGATTGAGCATGTTTAAGAAGAAATGTGATGAAGGTTTCTTGTTTGGTTACTCAACTACTAGTAAAGCTTATAGAGTTTAGAATTTGGCTAGTGATACTCTTGAGAAGGTTCATGATGTAGAATTTGATGAAACAAATGGTTCTCTAGAGGAAGATGAAAATCTAGATGATGTGCGAGGCACTCAATTGGTCAATACGATAAAGAAGATAGATGTTGGTAACATAAGGTCTAGAGAAGTAATTAAAGTTGAAGATGACAAAGATCAAGTGCTCTCTAACTCTAATGTACAAGCTAGTGGTTTTCATGATCAAAATCATGCTAGTCATCATCTTAAGTGCAAGATCAACAAGTGGCTAGTTCATCATCTCAACCAAGTGATCAATCCAATACAAGTAATCAAGTGCAAATGCTCTAACCAACCAATGTTGCAAGAGATCATCCATTGGACTCTATAATTGGTGATTTATCAAGAGGTGTGCAAACAAGATCGAGATTGGCATCTGTTGACGGTAGTTATCATCCATCATAAACCGTCAACATTATTTATAGAAATGGTCACCAATAGAAACTTAGGAATTATTACTGATAATTTCTATGAGTTTTGGTGAATTATTATTTCAGCAGGGATATTCCAGAAAGAATAAAAATGAGGATTGAATTGTCAAAAAGACACGAAACTTAACTGCGACGAAATATGCACCAAAAGATACCAGAAGGCACGGAACCTAAGTGGAGGACCAGTAGCTGCCAGGTGGGGCCGACTGGCCCCACCACCATGCCGCTCGACCCCCTATGGGATTCTTCCACGCCCTTCTGGAGTATTCCTCCACCGCCTCTTAGGATGCATCTCCGCCATACGTGAAAGTTGGTTTGATCCAAGGGCTGACGGTTCTTCCTCAGGACTATAAATACAGGCCCTGATCCCCCTAAAGCACCTGATCATAAGTCAACAGTAGTCTAAATATTAGGGTTTCCAGAGATTAGATAGAGAGAGCTCTAGTTCTTCAATTTCTTAGTATAGGCTTTCTAGCAAGGTTCAAGTAGAGTTGGGCGATTGCTCAGGATTTCAGATCTGTTCGTCTAGAGATTGGTAATTTGCCTTTGTATCTCATTTAAGATTTTGTTCTATTTCAATAATATGTTCCTCTTTATTATGTTCTTAGTTTGCTCTAGTTATATATTGGATATAGTATTATTTGATGATTTGCATTTGCATATGTTCGTAGAGTACCTAATTCAGTTCGCACGAGAGTTAGATAGCTTTGATTATGTAAGCGTGGTGCTTAGATATGAAATTCCCTATGAATGCTGACTATGTACCAGGACATGTGGTAGATTGCTAAGGTGACAACTTGGTTGAGTCCTTTATAGTCCATCCCCCGTATATAGATGACATGGTAGAGCCTAGTCTCAAAGGAGAAGAAGATTATGTTTCTAATTTTCCCTAGTAGATGTTCCTTATAATGTTGCTTTGATTCAGTTTTACTAATAGATGAAGATATATATGCTTGAGTGAGCAACAATACTTAGTGTTTAGGAATAACTTAAGAATTCTTTACTCTAACCGAATCTCGAGATTAGTCATACTATTTTTTAGTGAGTCTCTGTTTTCTATCTCTGGAATACCATTATCATGCTACATTCATTTATCATTTATTTATCTTTTACTTGACTTACCCCTGCTAAAGCATAAGAGTGGTTGGTTTATCATAGGTCTGCATATTTATTTGGTCATCTAAACAATTACCTCACAGTCCTTCCTTTGGGATTAAAATCAATAACGATACTCGAAACACTCTAGGTAGAATGCTATAATAGGTGATTTATTTGTGCACTTGCGGATACTTATGTTTAATATTATTTAGAGTTTTCAAGTGTAGTTATAGTTACCATCGTTTTGAGTATCATGCTAGGGATGACAACTTAGTACATAGTGATGTAAGAAATGTCAAAAAACATTCTTGGCGCCATTGCCGGAGAAGAAAGAGTAATATGGCAATAGAAATAAATACTTATAGATAAACCATAACCTTTGCTTTAGCAGCCTTACCCTTGTTTATTTTTGTTTATGTATTCTATGCAGGGTAAGTGCAGGACTGGTTGTGATCCACAATTCTTTATCAATCAGAATCAACCAAATTGAGAAGAAGCTTAACATCAGTTTTTGGGAGCCATGGCTCAGAAGACTCTGCGTGAATTCTCTGCTCCAAGCACCGAGAATATTCACGTTGGACCAACACTCGACACTAATTATCGTGAATTTGAGCTCAAGCCAAACCTCATCAATATGGTGCAAGCTAATACATTTAGTGGAAAGGTATATGAAGATGCTAGTGCTCATTTGCAGAATTTTCTAGAGACTTGTAGCACCATCATCATCTAGGACATTGCTCAAGATGTCATACTACTTCATTTGTTTATGTTCTCAATGTAGCGAAGAGTGAAACAGTGGTTCTACACCAACAAAGATCAAATTAATACACTGGCAAGATGTTCCAAAGCTTTTCTAGAAAAGTTTTTTCCTGTAGGCAAGACCACTGCCTTAAGAGGAAGGATTGCAGATTTCCGTCAGTAAAAAGGTGAACCTATTCCAGAAGATGGGAGTGTTTTCAAGAATATATCTCAGATTGTTCTCATCATGGAATGGAAGAATGGTTGCTCATGCAAACGTTCTATCATGGATTAATTTAGAAATCACGTGAACAACTTGATGCCACTGTTGTAGGATCATTTATGTCACTCACTCCTGGCAAAGCTGAAGTACTTATGGAGAAGATAGCAGCAAATCAGAGCTAGACATCATGTAATACTCAATCATGACATAAGACTGAAGAAGTTCCAGAAGAAGTATGTGCATTGTCAACCAAGATGAATGTACTGTTGAATTGCCTAGAATAGCGAGACAATTACAAGAGAGATCATCAAGTCATTCAAGATGCATTCAATGCTCAAAATACATATGGAGAATATTTAGGAGTTGAATTTGCTGAGTCACCAGAAGATATCAATACCATCATCAACAACTCCGCTCCACATCAACAACTCCGTGCCACAACAACAAAAGCAAGGATGGAGTCAACCTCGTTCCACCAACCAAGGTAAGTACCAAGGTAATAATTATTATAATTCTTCTAATTTTAAACAACCATCCTTGAGAAATCTAATCTCAGAACAAGCTAGAATTAATAACAACATTGCTAAAAGACTTTCTTGTAATGATAAGATCTTAGAAAGTATAAGTGCTAAAATGAATAGTTTTTCTTCTGCTGTTAAAGAACAAATGATTTTCAATAAAAAGGTAGAATTGCAATTAGCCCAGTTAGCTTCTACTCTGCCTGTTGCCACTAACCTTGAGAAGGTCAAAGCTATATCCACAAGAGGTGGCAAGTCTACTCGTGATCCACCATATCCAAAAGGGGCAGGTAAGACACCGGTGGCAGTGCAGGCAGAAGCAGAGAAGGAAGACAATGAACTTTTACCACAAGAACATGAATTACAGCAAGATTTTCGTGACACCACTCTCCTACTGTTTTTGTGCAGAAATAGAAAGGCTAAAATGGACTAGCAGTTTGGTAAGTTTGTAGAGGTAATTCAAAAATTATATATCAATATTCCGTTGTTAGATGCCATCCAGGTGCCTACATACGCGAAGTATCTTCGAGACATCCTCAACAAAAAAGACCTCTGCCCTCTACTAAAGTGATCAAGCTAATGGAGGAGTGTAGTGCAACCATCCTCAACACATCACCTGTCGAGAAGAAGGATCCAGAATGCCCCACTATTGATTGTTCAATCGGAAGCTAGAATTTTGAGAATGCATTATGTGATCTTGGAGCAAGCGTCAGTGTCATGCCTAAGGAGGTTTTTGACAAGCTCAACTACTCTACGCTAACACCAACTTCAATGTGTCTGCAACTAGCCAACCAGTCGGTCTGCTACCCTGCAAGAATTGCTGAGAATATTCTAGTAAAAATCTGAAACTTTTTTGTTCCTATAGATTTTATAGTACTTGACATGCAGAAAGACATGAAGACACCTCTCATCCTAGGGAGACCATTCTTGAGTACCAAAAATGCTCACATTGATATCAGAGCCGGAGATATTGAATTCAACATTAATGAAAAAGAAGAACGGTTCGCATTCAAGCCAAGACCAGAGCAATGCTCAATTTTAGAGTGTCATGAAGAACAAGAATCAAGGTCATCATTTCTGGGACCAGAGAATACACCTGAAGAATAATTCAACTGGAGAAGTCCATTTCGGTGGACTTAAAATTTCCGAACCCTTCGCCGGAGGTAACTCGGTAGTTATCTATAGTTTAACTTTTCACATTGCATTTGCATATTTACTTTTTCAATGAGTGCATTAGAAAATAAAAAATTCTCATCATGGCATAGTAAAAGTTAAAGCCCTATGTAATTAATATTTACGGAGCGTAAAATCCACCGTAAGTAATATTTATCGTGGTGGCAGAAAAATACAAAAATACCATCATTAGAATTCTTATTTCTCATAGTTTCATAAAAGTAATTTTGTTTTACATACTTATGTGATTATGCGGTATAAATATGGGAGACATGTGGGGTCTACTCGACCACCACCTATCACCTCCACATCCACTCACATTATCACCATCCATTTTCATCCTGTCATGTTGTCCACCGAAAGAAGCACTCACAAGCTGAATTCTGTCGTGGAGATGAGGCAAGGAATATGTCGTGCAAATCATAGAGCAATTGGCCACCAGGTGGGGTCGGCCGGCCCCACACCCATGCCGCGCGGGCCACCCCCCTCTTCCTCTTTAAATACCCTTGCTCCTAGATGCTACACACACCAACACAAGCCTCAAACTTCATCCGTGAGCTCATGATTCAGTTCTGAAATTTTGAAGTAGAGAATTCTATCTTTTAAGTCCTAGATGCTACACACACCAACACAAGCCTCAAATTTTGAAGAGAGATTTAGTGCAAGGTACTAAGTGGAAAAGTAAAGGAGTGCTGTTGAAAATCTAGTGAAGAAATTAAATATTATAGGGTAGGTGCTGCCCAAATTAATCAAGAGTTTAAGAGAAGTTGAATTAAAAATTTTAACTTGAACGACTGACTCCTGAACAACTGACTTTCTAGATGGCTAACTCTCTAACATTTATTTTCTAACCCTCACTTGTTCCACTAGTTTTTTTTGTTTTTGTTTGTGTTTTTGTTACAGCAAGGATGAGCAACGCAAAGAAGGTGAAGATTGCACTCACTTCGATGCTCTCCTTATGTTTGACGAGAAGCCGTACTTCATCTCGGGCAGGCGCTTCTGGGGCTGACTCTGAGATGGAAGTTGGCCCGTCATCTCTCACTGTTCAAGGATCATCATCGCACCAGCAAGCTAAAGTCCATACCCTTCTTAGGGATAGCCAAATCAAATTTCAAGACGACCGAGAGAAAGAAGTCTACAAGCTGCTAAAGGATAAGGAGTTTACATCAACCCCTCGTCATCAACCCGAACCCCCTGCACACCGTAGGTATGGACTTTGAATTTTAACTTATTTTCTAGAATGTTGGTTGGGAGGATGCCTTGACTATAATTGAGAATGGATGTAGACTACTTACAATAGAATTTTTGAGCACTCTGTAATTAGGTGAACAGAAATTTTATTTAGGCTTTTAATAAATCATTTTCACCTACCTGGAAGAACTTTAGCAACATCTTAGGATTTCATGAATCATGCAATGTTAATGTTGATGATGCTTTAAAAGAACTTGATAGAACCCGTTTCTGGTAAGATATATCTGGAAAAATAGTTTGTCATAGACCCTGCACTGATAAAATTCACAACCCCACTCTAAGGTTCATACATAAATGGTTAGGAGTTACTCTTTTTCCTAGAGAGAACTTTCGGATTGTAAGAGTAGAAGAACTTACATTGATGTGTGCCATGGTAAAGAAAGTAAAATTTTCACCAGTTAAATTAATGGCACATTATTGGCTAACCATTCCTAGATTAAAGAAAGGGAGAGTAACATGTACATCATGGGTAACATGTCTTGCCAATGGGGTAGGACTTTTAGACAATGCAAACATTGCATACATCACTACGCCACGACGAGTTATTGATTATTCATTCTTTCACCATGCTCACATACTTAAAATGAGGAATAGAAAAATAGTCATGATGTATAAAGGATACACCAATGAGATAGAGCTACCAGACTGGAGCCTCGATCTGTATGTCATGAAAAATTTTATTCTCGAATTGCAGAAACCAGGATGGGGAGTGGTAAAGGAGTCCCTCTGCTTGCATGACCAGGAACCAAAACCCGAGGTACCAGGGTGAAGATGCTACTCCTCCAAAGCCAGCCTTCACTAGTTACTCTGGATTTGATTAGTCAGGACCGCCTCATGCACATCACCTAGCCTAGGAGGATCACACTCCCTATGAGTCAGAGACATCTACAGGTGCACGTTGGGGTCCAGGTAATTTTGATCATTATCATCTGTAGGATTATGAGGAGGCCATGAGCGGCATACAGAGAGGGCGCATGTCTTTCTCCACATGGGGCGTCCATAAAAGCTTCCATGGACCGTTCCCATACCATGCTCCTCAGGACTACTACAACCCTACGCCGCAACATTATCATCAACTACCACAACATCATCATCAACTGTCGCAACATCATCATCAACCACCTCAATATCATCATCAACCTCCACATCACCATCATCATCCACCACCTCTGATGGGCTATGATGAGCCCGATTTCAACCAGAACGTCGACAACTGTCTCATGTCCCTCGAGGCAGGATAGGAGGAGATATGCAACACCCTTCACCAATAAGTTGAATGGTAGCAGCATATGACCCATAGATTTGATGAGTTACAGCAGCATGAGCGGCAACAACAAGCGAACTATGAGTACCTATTCGGTAGGATGGGTTTCGAGTACCCACCACCGCCATCACCGTAGTGATCTAGCTTGGGGGAGGGCCCCCGCATATTGAGGTAAGTATTTTTTTTCTCTTTCTTGCAAAATTCTACGAGTATTATTTTTCTTTAGTTTAAATTACTGTTAAAAATGCATAACTAGAAAACCAAATAAAAAATTTATCTTTTCTGCTGATATTTATGTTTAATTTTGGCATGTTAAAAAAACCAAAAATAGAGTGTGTACATAAGTTTGTTTTAATTTTGCTTAAGTTTGAATTAGTGTGTTTCCTTATTTTAAGAGTTGAATAAATAAGTAAGTAGAATCTAAAGATAGTCTCTCTCAAATAAAAAGATGAAAAAAATGCTCAAGTTATGATTCCTTTTAAGTACCTAGTTTTCATATTTGAATTCTCCTACGCGTTGAATGAAGTTGATTTAACCTGAGAATTTGCTCTAAAACTTGAAACCCGTGGGTAGCATATGCTTGAACTAAATCTAGATAATTGACGGATATGATATAAGAGAGTTTGAGCTGCTATTTATCTTATTCTAAGTGATACTTGATTTTTAGAGACTTATCTTTAAAATTTAAAAATTTACATGATGAGATTCTACATGACAAAGTTTGAATTCCTACTAGAGCTAAAATGAATATATTTAGACTAGGAAAACTTCTACTTTCATGCTACTTGTATTTCATTGAATTCGGTCAAACTTTGTTGTATGCCTTATGAGAGGTTTGTCATATTTTTAAAATCAAGATCACACTACACACATCCTATTCACACTTCATTTTGATCCACCAAAAAAAATTCTTCTTCACTGGGAGGAAACATAAAAAATATTCTATTTAGATTTCCCTCAAATAAATGCTCCAGATCATTTGTATTATCTCTCAAATATTTTGTATGAAAGAAGCATGTGGCTATGCAAAAGAAAAAATATTATTAAAAAAATGGACAAGTCTCTGAAGTATCAAAACAATGGGTACTTTGATGCCTGCCTGAAAGAAAGAAATAAGAAGAAAAGATAGCCCATATTTTCTTATATTTATTTCCAAGTTCAAAAGAGAGATGCTTTTAAGGAGCATAGTGGAATTAGGATTAGCCACCATAAATATCCACCTCATTCCATACACTTGCACATCTTGATTTGATTGTATGACTCAACTCTCTTTGGATCCATTGTTTGACTTTACAATATATGTTTGCAAGTATTCTTATAAGAATGTCATTCCTATGAAATCCACATAAGCTTTAGTGCAAAAATGAAGGCATAACATTTGTTGCCTTAGTGAGATCCAAAAATACCACATATATGAGAGACTTGAGTGTGTCATGCAATGAATCTCTAAGTTTTATTTTGAAAACTTATAAAACTCTGGAATGAAGGTTGAACGAAGAATACGAAAAATAGTGCTTACTTGATTATTCTATCTCTCAATTGCTCAAGATCAGGTAAAAAGCTCAGAAGCTCCATGGTTGAAAGAAATGTAAGTTTGAAGGATGGATCAATGAATTACAATCCAGAGAAGAATTCTTGTTTGAATGCAGGTGTACTTTTGAGGAGTTGTATAAAAAAATGTGAAACCCTATACTCTTAATTTCCATCACTTAAGTTGCTTTGCTAAGAGACTAGCAAAGACTTAGCTTGCAGGGCTTGTTGACGATAGTTATCATCCATCATAAACCGTCAACATTGTATATAGAAATGGTCACCAATAGAAACTTATGAGTTATTACTGACAATTTTCACGAGTTTTGGTAAATTATTATATTCAGTAGGGATATTCTAGAAAGAATAAAAATGAGGATTAAATTGTCAAAAAGGCACGAAACTTAACTGCGACGAAATATGCACCAGAAGACACCAGAAGGCACGGGACCGAAGTGGAGGACCAGCAGCTGCCAGGTGGGGCCGTCGGGCCCCCTATGGGATTCTTTCACGCCCTTCTAGAGTATTCCTCCACCGCCTCTTAGGATGCATCTCCGTCGTACGTGAAGTCAGTTTGATCCAAGGGCTGACGGTACTTCCTCAGGACTATAAATACAGGCCCTGACCCCCCCTGAAGCACCTGATCATAAGTCAACAGTAGTCCAAATATTAGGATTTCTAGAGATTAGATAGAGAGAGCTTTAGTTCTTCAATTTCTTAGTATAGACTTTCTAACAAGGTTCAAGTAGAGTTGAGCGATTGCTCAGTATTCTGGATCTGTTCGTCTGGAGATTGGTAATTTGCCTTTGTATCTCATTTAAGATTTTGTTTTATTTCAATAATATGTTCCTCTTTATTATGTTCTTAGTTTGCCCTAATTATATATTGGATATAGTATTATTTGATGATTAGCATTTGCATATGTTAGTAGAGTACCTAATTTAGTTCGCGCGAGAGTTAGATAGCTTTGATTATGTAAGCGTGGTGCATAGATATGAAATTCCCTGTGAATGCCGACTATGTGCCGGTACGTGTGGTAGATTGCTAAGGTGACATCTTGGTTGAGTCCTTTATAGTCCATCCTCCGTATATAGATGACATGGTAGAGCCTGATCTCGAAGGAGAAGAAGATTCTATTTCTAATTCTCCCAAGTAGATGTTCCTTATAATTTTGCTTTGATTTAGTTTTACTAATAGATGAAGATATATATGCTAGAGTGGGCAGCAAGACTTAGTGTTTAGGAATAACTTAGGAATTTTTTACTCTAACCGAATCTCAAGATTAGTCATACTATTTTTATTGACTCTCTATTTTCTATCTTTGGAATACCATTATCATGCTATATTCATTTATCATTTATTTATATTTTCCATGACTTACCCCTGCTAAAGCATAAGAGTGGTTGGTTTATCATAGGTCCACACATTTATTTAGTCATCTAAACAATTGCCTCACGGTCCTTCCTTTAGGATTAAAATAAATAACGATACTCGGAACACTCTGGGTAGAATGCTATAATAGGTGATTTATTTGTGCACTTGCGGATACTTATGTTTGATATTATTTAGAGTTTTCAAGTGTAGTTATAATTACCATTGTTTTGAGCATCATGCTAGGGATGACAACTTAGTACATAGTGATGTAAGAAATGTCAATAGCATCTTTTTACGAACACTTCTCATTTGTGTCATCCATTGAATCTAAGAAGATTGAAGAAGCTTTGAAGGATATTGATCGGGTCAATGCAATACATGAAGAGCTAAACAATTTCAAGAGAAATCAAGTATGAGAGTTAGTTGAGAGGCCTAAGGGACACAATGTGATTGGAACCAAATTGGTCTTTCTCAACAAGCAAAATCAAGATGAGATAGTTGTAAGGAACAAAGCAAGATTAGTGGCTTAAGGATACATCTAAGTTGAAGGTCTTGACTTTGGTGAAACATATGCCCTAGTTGCAAGATTGGAAGCAATTAGGATCTTGTTAGCCTATACTTGTGCCCACAACATCAAGTTGTACCAAATGGATGTGGAAAGCACATTTCTTAATGGATGCATCAATGAGCTTGTGTATGTTGAAAAACCTCCTGGTTTTGAAGATGAGAAGAAGCCCAACCATGTTTACAAGTTGAGAAAGACTTTGTATGGTTTGAAGCAAGCACCAAGAGCATGGTATGAGAGGTTGAGGGATTTCCTACTCTCTAAAGGGTTCATTATGGGCAAGGTTGACACCACTCTCTTCACCAATAAGATTGGAAAGGACTTGTTTGTGTTGCAAATCTATGTTGATGATATCATATTTGGATAAACCAATCAAGATTTTTATGAGGAGTTTGAAAATGTGATGGCAAATGAGTTTGAGATATCCATAATTGGAGAGCTTAGGTACTTTATTGGTCTTCAAATCAAGCAATTGAAGACTGGTATATTTGTAAGTCAAGGCAAGTACATCAAAGACATGCTCAAGAAGTTTGGCATGGAGGATGCAAAGGAAATTAGTACACCAATGGGGACAAATGGAAGCTTGGATAGTGATGCAAGTGGCAATATGGGGGATCAAAAGATGTATCGGTCTATGATTGGTAGTCTACTCTATGTGACCGCATCAAGGCTGGACGTGATGTTTAGTGTATGCATGTGTGCAAGATTTCAAGCCTCACCAAGAGAGAGTCATTTGAAGGCAACTAAGAGAATATTGAGGTACTTGAAGCATACACAGAATATTAGATCGTGGTATCTCAAAGGAGCAAAGTTTGAGTTAATTGGATATTCAGACTTCGATTATGCGGGATGCAAAGTTGAGAGAAGAAGCACATCAGGCACATGTTAACTGTTAGGAAGATCACTTGTTTCTTGGTCATCAAAGAAACAAAATAGTGTTACACTTTCAACCGCTGAAGCCGAATACATAGCCGTCGGTAGTTGTTGTGCACAAATTCTTAGGATGAAGGCCACCTTGAATGATTTTAGAATCAAGTTCAAATAAGTGTCATTGCTATATGACAATGAGAGTGCCGTGAACCTTACCAACAATCCGGTTCAACATGCAAGAACAAAGCACATGTCCACCATCATTTCATTAGAGATCACCAACAAAAGGGGATAATTTCAATTGAGAATGTGGGCACCAATGATCAACTTACCGATATCTTCACCAAGCCACTTGATGAGAAGAGGTTTTGCAAGCTATGGAATGAATTGAACATACTTGACTTTTTAAATATGTGTTGATGCACCCCCATTATATAACATGCCTCTCCTTTGAGCCAAGCAAGGTAAAATTAATTGACATGTCATTCATCCATTGCTAAGGACTTGTTTAGTGCATCTAGTTATTCCTATCATGTCTTAGGATCATTCATGAAAATCAAATAAATTTGATGATTATATGGTACCACTATTGTCTCTATGCTTGATATGATCTAGTGGTAGCATATGACATGTTTATGGGCTTGTGAACATAGTGTTTGATCTAGAAAATGAGCTATAAGTGTTTAACTCAACATGGTACATGATAACCCTCATTTGGAGCTGTGAAGAAGCTTGCCCTTGGATCAAACCGAGTTAAATATCTTTTGCAAGTGATCTAGATTGAACCAAATTAGACAAATGATCCTCACTTATCATGGTTTCACCCAACTTATCTAAAATTTGAGCTCACCTTTTGTGGTCATTGATGCCAAAGGGGGAGAAGTAATTCACAAAGATAGTATGATAGGGGAGCAAACAAATAAAATAACATTGTAAGAGGATCAATTAAAATTTAAAGCACACAAGTAGAGGGAGCAAGCTCATAAACTTGTATGTTGCATTTGAATGTGCATTATATATGTTTGCTTGCATGGCATAAGTTTTTAAATTACCTATTCATGCTTGTGTGGTGTATGCTAGATTATAGAAAATGAATGATGAAATGAAAACTAGCATGCATAGGATGACAGTTAGATGTGCCTTGCTTGTTTTACAAGTGACACTAGTGCCTTGATTATAATATTGATCTCATGAGGTATCTAGTGTTTATATTTTGCAAGAGCCATCTAACTAACTATGGTGCTAAGGATGGTGTTCAAATGGTAACTCTGATTGGCATCACGCTTCAAAGGTCCATTCTTTACACCTTAGCATCACTTGGTAGCTATTACACTCACACACTTCCAATCCATGCATATGTGCAAGCTTTCAAATCTAAACTCTTAGCACATATGTAGGGGAAGCTAATACTACCAATTTGGATTGATGAAACTTGTCCATAATTTTTACACATGGTAATATGCTTGGGTAAGCAACATGAATCTAGAAGATTTAATTGAATATATTTGTAAATAGGTTGTCATCAATTACCAAAAAGGAGGAGATTGAAAGCCCTAGTTTGGTTTTGGATAATTGATGAAACCTAGCACTAACCTTTGTCATAAATGGTGATATGAGCTAGGTCGGTGCAATCCAAGTAATGGAGCATGATGAGGTCCATGGAGTTAAAGATGGACATGAATTGTTGATGAACAAGTGCTCAACTTGGAAGAGAAGAAAGAGAAAAAACAAGGCTGATCAAGGCAAAGGCATTAAATAGGTTTTTGTTTTGTACTCAAGACACCATAGAGGGTGTGAGTGACTTAAGATCGATAGCCGTACTATAAAGAGGAGAAATCTTTAGCTAAACGGTTTATCGAGTGCCACTAGATGACATGATTCTTACATATGCATTTAGAAATCTAGTGTGCTAACTGGTGACCCTTGTAAAATGTTTTAAAAAATACTAACACATGTGCACGCAAGTTCTACACTTTGTGGTTAGCAAGTTATAAGGGTGAAGCGGTCATAGACTTAGAAAAAGAAAAGGAGGAGTTGGTCCACTGACCGGACGCTGGCATCGGCTCAACCGGACGCTGGGGCAGAGTCCGGTTAGTTATAGCCACGCAGCGCTAATTGATCGAGAGGGTCGCGGAGCGATCGGACGTAGGGACCTACGCGCCCGGTCACTTCTTGGAGCGAGCGGACTCAGAGTAAGGATGCGACTAGACTCTAGATGAACACTGTTCATCATCCGGTCCTACTGACATGGCGCGAAGGCGAGACGATTGAGTGCTGACCGGACATCGGGCGCGTCAGGTCACCCATGACAGGACGCGTCTGGTCATTGAAAATCGCCTCAGGGTGCCTACTGCAATCAACCTAATGTTGCGTGGTTCAATGTCTGGTATTCTTGAGGAGTGTGTCCGGTCATCCTTTGACTGTGACGCTAACTGTCAAGTGATCGATGGATCAAACGCATAGAATTTAAAGGGAAGGACACGTGGCATGAATCCGAGGACCGAACGCTGGGGGCTTGCGTCAGCTCACCCCCACCTGCGCGTCTGGTCGAGGCACAGTGACCCCAATCAGAGAGCCAACGGCTCTGTTCTTTTAGGGCCTTATAAATAGTGTTTGGCTGGCTCTAAGGCATCGCTCTTGGCACTTCAACATACTTGACATCCTTGTGAGCCTAAGCAAACACCTTTTACTTTTCTCCATCATCGATTCATCATCATAATGAGATTGGGAGTGATTCCTAGTGCATTTGCTTGAGTAATTGCATCTAGTGTCACTTAGGGATCGTTGTGGCTACGGATTTCTTATTACTCTTGGTTGTGGTCGCCACCTAGATGGCTTGGAGCAGCTGAGGAGCTTTAGCACGTGTTGGTGATTATTCATGGCCACTGTAACACCCTTGGTGTTATAGTAACTAAAATTGACCATGCCATCATATGCATTGCAAAGCATTCATGATTAAGCCAACCATGATGTGCATCAACTAAAATAAGTTTACATTTCATAGGTTGAATGTGCTTGTGTGATGTGTGACTCGAATCAAAACCCCTAATTTCGAATGTCACCCCAAATACTTGGTTTATGCCCTATGTAATTTGAGGTGTAAGTTGTACTTTACACTAGTGTCAAGTGTAGGGCATAAGCTCTAGTCCAACCTCTAAAATGGAGCTCTAAGTTTGAGTTTGAAATGGGGTTCAAAAACTTGCAATGAGTTTTCCAATTCAAATTTGGGGAATTATTAAAAGAATTTCAAAAGTCAACTTGGTCAACCAAGAGTGGCATTGAGTGGACCATGTTTGGTTTGACTCAATGATGCCCTTGGACGATGGTGTGATCACTAATTAATCACTCATTAATGTAGCAACAGGTTTCAATTTGAAATCCAATTCAAAACCCTGATTTCTAATTTCCAGAAACTGCCCCTTTTTATTATTCAAAATTTGAGCAAAATTTAGGAAAAAAATTTAGAAGCAAGTTTGTTGATCTTTTCAGGAGCTACAAGTTTGGTATTTTGAGTTTTCAAAGTTTCAGTGTAAAATTTGGAGTAATTTTTGAAAAGATTCAAATCCTAAATTTGACCCATTTTCATACCCAAACTCAAATTTCAAAATGAAGGCAGAATTTGAAAAAGTTTTCAACATGAAAGTTGTAGAGCTTGAAATTATGAAGATTTCATATCTTGGGAATTTTTCAAGTTGCTACATAATTTCGAAAGTAATTTGAGAAAAACAATTTAGGGTTTTGGGAGCAACGGGGTGCCGCCGGCCGTTTTCTAGCGCTTCCACGACCTTCCTGCAAGTTCAAGCTGGTCGGCTTGCCTTCTCGTGTCCTCCTATGCTGCCTAACCCATATACCACCTACTATTCACCACCTACCATCCAGCCTATACACATGCATATCTTGATTTGATTGTATGACTTGTTTCTCTAGATCCATAGTTTGACTATGTAATAAATGTTTGCAAGTATGTATTCGTTGTCTCCCCACCTATGAGCTCTACATAAGCCTATTAGAAGTAGGGTGAGAGAGAGAAGGCAATGTTACTATGCCTAAAATACCAAAAATACCACATATCTTGAGAGGAGAGAAAAGGCATAGACCATAAATGCCTTGGAGAGGATCCACAAATACCACAAAGGAGAGACTTGAGAGGGTCATACATAGGAATCTCTGAGTTTTATTTTGAAATTTGTGCAAAAATCTAGAATAATAGTTGATCAAAGAACTTGAAACATAGCGCTTGACTTGACCGTTCTGTCTTTCAACTACTCAAGACTCAAGTGACGGCAACAAGCCCCATGGTGGAAGGTAATATGAGTAAGTTTTTTATCAGAATAGTTCATTCTAATCCGGAGGAGAATTCTAGTTTGAACGCCTGTGTACCTAAAAGGCGTGAAAGCATTGTAGCAACTCCTGATCCATCACTGAGTCTATCTTTGCTCAGGGACGAGCAAAAGGTAAGCTTGGGGGAGTTTGTTGACGGTAGATAAGTGTCATTTTTAACCGTCAACATAGCATGAGAAAGGACCTAAAATATAATTACCAGCTAGATATAGGGGTTACACTAATAGAATTACATGAGTTTTGGTGAATGTCTATTTCTGCAGGGGGTTATCATGAAACAACCAAAGGAGACCCACATGTCATATTTACGTAGAGAGAAAAGGGCCACATATATAAAAAAGAATAATCTAGAAGACATGGGAAGCAAAATTATGGGAGGTGGGACCCACCTGTCACTGTGACAGGGGCGGCCGCCCCACCCCCTAGGCGGTCGCCCCACCTAGGTGGCCAATCAGGAGCCACCTCGCGGATCATGCCTCCACTGCCTTTGAGGATCAATAATAATCCTCTATCAAGGTCGGTTTGATCCAAGGGTTGTGGTGCTTCCTATAGGGTTATATAAGCAAGGCCCCTGGCCCCAGGAGAAACCCTAATTCATTCCAAGATACAGAGCATTCCTCTGAGAAGCCTCAGAGCCACCATCTCAATTAGATCTCTATAGTTTAGTAGCATAGCTACGTAGGATTTGAACTAGAAGGAGGCAAGCATTGCTTGGATTTCGGATCTATCAAGAGGATTCTTGATAATTCTCTCCTACTTCTATATTCGTTCTTGTATTATTCATCTAGTTCATCATTTGTATGAATATGACTTTAGTCTATTCTATCATATTGGATATGACCTTGCTCTATTTGATTATGTTCTCAATTATATTGTTCTTAGTCTACTTTGATTATATGCTTGGCATAGTTAGATTAGAATTATATTCAAGTATAGGATCGTATAGCGCTTGCTCATTAGATCGATGGGTGAGTGGTAAATATTATGTAGGCGTGGTGCCTATACCGTATTTTCCTGCGATTGCACCCAATATTCCGGACCGTGTGGTAGATTGCAGGAGTGACAGTCCTATTGAGTCATTCGTAGTCCACCTCCCGAGTATAGGGTAGGCAGAACATAACTATTACAGGGAAGTGATTGCTATGTTCTTCATCTTCCTTCGTAATATCACTATGCGTAGATATAACCTTCTCTTGCTTTGCCAAGTGTAATTGCACTACTCATCGTATGCTTTGACCTTATAGTTAGAATAACTTAGGACTTATTGTAACACCTCAGGTGTTTAGCTCCATAATTGCATTGCATTGCATGAGCATAAGCATGCATCATTTCATGTTAATTCATGTGGTTGCAACAAATGTGATTTGTTTTTTTTAAAGTTTTGTTTGGCTCACATCATGTGACACTAGAGAGTTGGTGTAACTAAAGGGTAGGGTAGTCAATTATATCTCACAACATCTTAGTTATACTTAGGGTCACTCATGGAGCAAGGTTCATGTTGACCAAAATCACCAAAATGTCCTCCAAGGTGTAGTTGACCAGCATTTAGCCCTAGAATGCTCTAGTTTGACCATTTAAAAAGTCTAGCTTAGAGACCTTGCATGGAGGAGCACCCTTAAGCAAAGTTGTAGGGAATTTTACGGGGAACAAAAGTCTCAATATGACCATCTCATGAAACTAGCCAGAACATGCTCAAAAATGGCCCACAAGTCAGCTAGAGGGGCTGTCTCAACACTTAGAATTTTTCTATGTCTCAAAAGTGTCCCTCCAGTTTTACTGTGGCCTACTTTGGAAGCTTGTAGTTTGCAAACCAGACCAAACCAGCCCCAACTCATATTGACAAACTTGTAGTCCTTGTGTAGCTCTACAACATTGTCAACATCACCATCACCTGGTTCTAAATGGTTTAGGAGATATGGTGTCTTGAAAATTGGGTTTCAGTCGGCCTAGTGACTGAAACTAGGTTTCAGTTTCCAAGTACACTACTTTGGAGCTCTGTAGTTTCAAATCTAGGCCGAACCAGTCTAAACTCCAATTGACAATTTTGTTGCCCTCACATAGCTCTACAAAGTTGCTGTTAACACTTATCTTTAACTCTGGCTAGATTGGGAACGGTGATCGGTTGAACTTTGGCCGTCAGTCGGTTGATGGACACCGAAGCCGTCGGGTTCAGAGTTCAGACGGAGGCGGTGTCGTGGCGACCGGGCAGGACGGCGCTGCCGCGTGGCGCCCGCGCTCTGCCAGCGTCTCCACGTCGCGAGTCCAGGTGCGGAGGTGAAGACCGAGCCGACACCACGCCTCACACTCACTCGCGCTCGCCATCCCCATTCACCTCTCGCTTTTGCCGTGCTCACCGAGGCGCAAAACGGAGGCGCCATTGCCGCCGCACCCTTCCCGTGGTCACGCAAGCTCGCCGTCACGCCACAGCCACCCCAAACCCCGTCCACCGCTCCGCCAGAGTCCCCTCTACCTCCTCCATCCTTTACCTGAGCCAATCGTGTGAAGGTACGGCCGTATTGCCATCTCCGCCACCGTCCGCCTCGGGCGTTTCTCGCCGGAGCGCCACCGTCGTCATGGCTGTGCTCCTCTAGGACCCCACAGCTTTCCTTCTCTGGCCTTGTGAGTCCGCTTGAGCCACTGGTGCTCATGGCGCCGACCGTTTGGGTCGCGCCGCCATCTAGTCACCGGAGCCGGCCAAACCGCGGCCGTGAGCCGCCATGCTCGCCGCCATCCCCCATAGTCACAGCAATTGCTCCAATTAGTAGCACCCCTAGGTTCGCGTGGAAGAGGCGAACATGCCTGTGCCCTTGGTCTCGCGCGGAGCTGCCGCCGGCGGCGAGTTTGCCGTCGACCGTTTTCCTCCCCCGCCTTCGTCTCGCTGACAAGTGGGGCCCGCTCGTCAGAGCGCGCGCGCGGGCGGGATGGCCGAGCAGGCCGCGCGTGCGTCGCGGGCCGCGCGCGGAAGCGGGCCGCGCCACTCGAGCTGGGCCGCGCTGTCGGGTCGGCCGGCCCAGTGGTTCCTTTTTGTTTTATTTGAAATTTCAGTTTCTATATTATTTTACAGATTTGAATAATGTTTGTGATTTTCATATCTAGGGTTTGGTAGATCCAAAAATGGTGATCCAAATTTTATTGGGCTCCAAATAAAGTGTAGTTTCTAGGAAAAATATCAAATGCTTATGTGATGTTTAATTTCTGGAATAATTAATTAGAGTTTTGAAATGTGTTTTAGATTGCATGCAAACTTGTTTAAATTATATCTTGAGTTTAAGTGTTCCAAAAATTATAAAATTGGGTAGGTAGGATAATTTATACTTGCTCTAGCTCTGGTAAAAATTTGGGCAGTAGTGCTTAAGTACTTTTCAAGTTATAATGCTATCTTGTTATTTTAGGAAATACTTGAATGAATTTTTGTAATTTTTCTACATGTGCAATGTTCATATAAATTTTTGGAGAATGTCTTGGTACCCTAGAGTGTCTAAGAAAATTAGGAAATTTGTTGTTTGACACTTTTTACTATGCTTTGTTATTTATACAAAAATCAGCCTTTTTGGCTTGTGAATTTTGTGTAGGAAGTTACTCTGAATAAATTTAGTTCAAATTTTTACAGTAGCCTCTCTTTGGGTCAGAGGGTCTCCTGTAATTTTTATAGAATTTTAGGAGCAGTTTACATATATGTTTAAAATTCCACTTAATTACTTAAGTAAATTAAGAAATGGGTTTAAATAAATATTTAGGTGGGCCAACCTTACTTTCTGGTGTTTTTGTGACCTATGTGAACTTTTGGTAATATTAGTTTGGTCTTATGGGATGTTTGCCACATAAATAAATATTTAATCTTTGCAATTCTAGGTTTTCTAGACAGCTGGTAGTATCTTTGGGTTTGACCCTTAATAAAAGTGTTTGTTGGAAAACTTGTGAATACCAAAGTTGTAGTAAATTTGATAAACTAGCTTGTGTCAAAATTTGGGAGCATTTGGTTTAGTAGTTTGGGAGTTATTGCTGTTTTAAGTGACAGTCCAGAATTGGCTGCTCTCTGTTTGGGGAGGACAGATTCTGGAACTTTGGAATTTCGACTAGGCAAACTTTGGAATTAAGTGTTGTGGTCTGCAAATATTTTGTGGTGCATTTCATAAGCTTTCCAGATTGTCTTAGACCATATCTTTTGGAGTTGGAAATCTCCAGTTATGTTAGAAACAAGTAGCTGCTGTCCAGAATGTCTTACTGTGATGTTTTGGGTTGGATGTGGTAACCTAAATAATGTCACTCTTGTGTTTGTTAGGTGTTAGGGCCTTAACCGAAGATGAGCAACTATACCTTAGGTTGAGTAGATTAGGTAAGTACTTCTCCACCGGAGAAGAGATTTGCACGTATTAATGAAGTGACTTGAATAGAGTATTTTATTTCTGAAATGCATTTCATTCCGAGCATATTGCACCTTTATGCATCCATGATATTTATTGTGCATTCATGCAATAGGTGTACCGGAGGGGCTAACTCTCCTCGAATTCGAGCCTGTGATTCCGGAGGAAGTCCAGGACCTGCCGGAGCAGCCAGAGGAACCAACCGGCGACGAAGCTCCTGCCGAAGATCTACCTGAGTGTCCTGACCACCGGCCTTTGACCTTTCTGAAAGGCAAGTCCCGGTGCATGCTGAACCTAATGTTTTATAAAGTAATCTTGAGTACTTTTAATTGTTTACTGTATTAAGTTATAGGAGTTATATGAAAACACTTGTTGCATTATACCTGTCCTTGTCCAGATATCGTACTTAATCCTATATTAGGTTTAGGCACGTGTCAATGCTTAGCCCTGCTTAGTTCGGTAGAAGTCGGGTGATTTCCGGTCATCCGCGAGATGTAGGAAGGAGTCACGAGTGGCTTTATGGCTATCGTGGATGGAACCATGCTTTAAAATGAAATTGAGACCGGACGGGAGTTCGATAGTACAGCCGCAAGACACTTCACGTCTTGGGTGTGGAGCTATGCCCGTCTGAGTCGTTTAAGGACCGATTCGCTATACGTCCTTGAGTCATGTTGAACGCAGTCTAACACTTAGTTGGTCGGATAAGTCGTTCCGACCGCGAAGCCGAGTAATATGATTTAGGGCGGGAATCGAATGGTAGGTTGCTTCTTGGAGGAGAGAAAGGATGTGCTTGGGGACATTGGCGTGAGACCAAGGGGGGGTTAGAGTCCCTATCACCTGGCAGAGTGTCGCCCTTGGGGTCGCGACATTATTCGGACCCGCAATTCCTGAATCATATGAAACGGTGGCCTGTGCGACCCTGGCAGGGGTCTGCACGGTGAGTGTTAGAAATACCCCTCCAGCTGGATAGGAATTCGATTCGAATCGCCGTCGCTCCTGGTTAGTGAGCACTTAACTTGAGCAGCGGCAACGTAGATCTCATTAAATGAACTGGTGGTTAATTGAATGATACAATGTTGCCACAATAATATACCTGCTATGGATATAATAATAATGTTGTTTGATTATAATCAAGTGAATGTTTAGTACAGGTGCTAAGATAGATGACAGGTAAATGCTAAAAGAACTGCTAGTACAAGTTATAAGAGTTCAATTACTTATGCCTTTATGCAAAATGTTATGTCAGCTAGCCTCTTGTGTAAGCCTTGCATAATCCTTGGTGTCATCTTATTTCTGGTTTTCGACGGGTAAGTCTAGCTGAGTACATTCCAGTACTCAGGGTTTATTCCCTCCTGTTGCAGATGATATGCTCTACCAAGGCTTCTGCAAAAATTGTCTCCACCCTGCGGGTGACGAAGACTAGATCACTAGGGCGTGATCATCTTTATGTACTTTCCTGATGCTTTTGTGGGTTGTTGATAAACAAGACTGGCAGTAGTTAAACAACTGGTGTGTGTTTGCTTCCGCTACTTTTATAAACTTGGTTTGTAATAATTGCGACTCCGTGTGTGTAAACTTATTTCAGAACTACTTGTGAAATGTAACGTATGATGTTGTATGTTGAATGATGTGATCTTGGTTGTAAGCAAGTTGGTTTGAAATCCTTCATGGTTTCGATTGACTACCGGGATTATATGAGCTCAAGTTCAAAAATTTGAGTGCTTGGGTGCTTATTTTTGTACTTGTGCTCTTATAATTTGGTCGGTTCTGTTACAGCTGGTATCGGAGCATAATTCAACATTAAACACATCGTACGAGTATTTAAAACCAAAAGTATTTGATTATGAAAAGGGTTAAAACATTAAAAATTATTTTCATAGGTATGCCAGTGATCACATCCCTTAGCCCAAATAAGAACTCTTAGGTGGCTTATTATAAAGACTAACTTGGGGGCCTTGTTTGTTTTTGTTTCGTCGTCCATATGGCGTGATATTGTATGGATGCCATCCACCTGGGTGGTAATGTATGGATCAATTGCCTCGACGCTCAGGTAAGTGTGAGTTGTGAGAGCATGATCGTCCAACCGGCGATCTAGGGGAGAGTAGTTTTGGTGACTTGCATACTTACATGTTTAAACCGTGTAATTATGTAAGCACTTAATTGTGGAAACCTTTATATCGGGTAGCTTTGATACTGAAGTATATACGTCAGGGGATGTGTATATGGAAAGTATTTCAATTACTGCTTTCTTGTGTGCATATATTGGGAAACTGTTGGGCTGAAATGATATTTTCTGCAGGTACACTAATAGCGTAACGAGTAGACCGATAGTTTCGCTTATATGAGAGAACGTATGTATGCCACCGCCTAGCGTTAGAACTTTAGGTTTCTACTAAGGTGAGAGGGCGTACGGAACATGCATGCATCATATTTAATTATATCATACATATTATTTACTTCCTCCATAAAAATTTCAGTACTCCCGACTAAATTAAATTTCGTATCCCCTAAATGATCCTCACTTTAAGTCGTATCTGGTTGCTACAGATGGCACGTACCAAGAGGATCGCTCGCAAGTCCACTGGAGGCAGGGCACCTCGTCACCAGCTCACTCCACGTGAACCCCGCCCCGAGCCCACTAAGGTGGAAAGGCTGAGGGCAGAGTTGGCTGAAGTGACTGCTGCCCGGAATGCAGCGCGCCAGCAACTGGAGCAAGTGATCCGCGATCGTGACCAGGAAACACTTGCAGTCCAGAGATTGACAGTAGCACATCTCAACTGTCAACGCATGCTGGTCCATGTCATGAATCAGAGGGATGAAGCCTGGCACGAGGAGAACATTCTGAGAGCTCGTCAGTTTGAGCTCGAACAACAGTTGGAGAATGCTGAAGAATATAATGACAATCTTCATGAAGAAGTGCACCGCCTGAACAACCAGCTAAATCCTCTGCTGCCTCGAAATATCAACACAGATGATGACATGGGTTCGGGAATCTTCATGGTTGAAAATGATGATGAAGTGGAGGTCAATGGGCCCCAAGATGCCGCACCAGAAGAAGCACCAGAAGAAGAAGAAGAAGAAGATGAGGAGTTAGAGCCTGTTAGTGATGAGGACGGCGGGGAGATCCTTGACACTGACTCTGAGGACGATGCTTAGAGTAGTTATCACGTAGCTATGATGTTAGGACCGTCTTTTGTGCCCTCCCTGTGTTGGAGTGAAGCTTTGTAATAACTTGACTTTTGGGATGTAAGGTCGAACCCTATGTTTCCTAGATGTTTATTGGAACCTGTTAATTTCGATCGCAATTGGATGACTTATTGTGTTGCGTTCGATGATGGTGTCACGATTAGCACTCTTCGGTGCCACGACAAAACCGAGGGCCTCCTATGGCGCGCGACATAAGGCTGTGCTGCTTGGCACGCGCTGGTATCGAGGTGGCTAGTCATGATCCACCATGGAACTCTACCGTTGAGAAGTCTCTTTGTGGTCAGTTTGAAGTAGCCTTTCTTAGTCAACTAAAAACTTTGAAATCGAATCCAAGTACTGGGCGAAAGGTCAAAAATCACGTAGATTTTAACGTAAACGGTTCAGTAACTGTTGTGCTCCTTGTGAGTGAGCCTTTATCAAAGTACATCTTGTTGGATTCCCTCGCATGATTGCGCCAATTGATCCGCTTGAACGGATTGTGCGGTTGTGATGAATTATTGTGCCATGAGTATTTTGAGAAGTCTATTTCATGAAGTCAGTTTGACATATTTACAATAATTCATCTACAAATTTCCCACATCGTCAGTGCTCATTGGCTATGCATTTTGTAGATGTCGTACAATCTCCGTCGGGGTCGTGGCAATGAGGATGAGGAACAACCACCCCCTCCGCCACCACCTACCCCGGCTGATCTGATGCAGACCGTGGTCGAAGGGCAGCGCATGCTGGCAGATGCTATGCGCCAGCTTGCCAACCGGGAGGCTCGTCATGGCCGCCAGGGCCCAGAACCCAATCAGTACAGTGATTTCAAGGACTTTCTTGATACTAAGCCCCCGCTCTTTAAGGAGGCGGAGGAACCACTGCAAGCCGATGAGTGGTTGAATACTATTGAACAAAAGTTTCGTCTGCTTCGCTTGACTGATGAGCTAAAGACTGAATATGCTTCTCACCAACTACATGGTCCAGCGGGTATTTGGTGGAGCCACTATCGTTCCACACTGCCTGCAAATGTCCCGATTGCTTGGGACCAGTTCAAGGCCGCATTCCGTGGGAACTATATTCCTCTAGGTCTTATGGCTATCAAGCACACAGAATTTATGAGGCTGTCGCAGGACAATAAAAGCTTGACTGAATATCTGCAATCCTTCAACAACTTGGCAAGGTATGCCACAGAGTTTGTGGATACCGATTCTAAGAAAATTGCTAGCTTTAAAAGAGGCCTCGGCCCAAAGCTGATGAAGACTATGGGCACTAGCAAGTGTACTACCTTCAATGAATTTATCAGTGATGCTCTGACTCAAGAGAACAATAACTCTATCTATGCTGCTTCTAAGAGCCGCAAGAGGGCATTTGAGGCAGGTGCTTCACAGTCTCGAGCTCCAGCTGCCCCGAGGGCTCCTCCTCGACCTCCTGCCATAAGTGCTAAGTTTCGTCCTCCGCAAAAGAAGGCGCCAGTGAAGACTGGGTTTCGCAAGGCATATACAGTGGCTCTGCCAAAGGGTAATTCGGGCCAAGGCAGCTCCAGTGTTCCTCCTAGCAACATGCCTTGCTGGAACTGCAACAAGCCAGGCCATTGGTCCAGGAACTGTCCTTACCCTAAGAAAAATGTCAACCAAGGTGGCCGTCAAGGGCACGCTCATTATAACAGTATTGAGGAAATCCCATCTGGTGAGGTTATCACTGCTGGTAAGTTCCTAGTTGACCAACACCCTACAGTGGTACTTTTTGATTCAGGTGCTTCGCATTCCTTTATCAGTCCTAAGTTTGCATCAGAGTTTGCACATAAATTGCATACTGTTGAAGGTGGGGGTTATTGTATTAGCGCAGCAAGTGGGAATATTTCCACAAATAAAGTAGTGGGGAATCTTGAGCTTGAGATGGAAGGGCGAAAGTACTCGCTTGCCTTAGTGGTTTTGCCGGGATTAGGCATAGATGTTATTCTGGGCATGAATTGGATGAGTCAGAATGGGGTACCCATTGATACATCCACTCGGGTAGTTATGCTCAGAGATCCTACAGATCAAAAGGGTTTTCTGGTATAACTTCCCAGAAAAGTTGATTTGTCTGGGGAAGTTCATGCTGTGCAAGCAAAGGCGTTGGCCGAAATTCCAGTAGTAAATGAGTTTCCGGACGTTTTTCCCGATGATTTGCCGGGGCTCCCTCCGGATCGGGATGTGGAATTTAAAATTGAGTTGTTGCCTGGCACGGCTCCCATCTCTAGGAGACCTTATATGATGCCTCCGAATGAGTTAGCTGAACTTAAGGAGCAATTGAACGAACTTTTGAAGAAGGGGTTAATTCGTCCGAGTTCGTCGTCGTGGGGATGTCCTGCTATCTTTGTAAAGAAGAAGGATCAGTCATTGCGAATGTGCGTAGATTATAGACCTCTCAATGCAGTCACTGTCAAGAATAAGTACCCTCTACCGCGCATCGACATCTTGTTCGATCAGTTGTCTAAAGCTAAAGTTTTCTCCAAGATCGATATAAGATCTGGCTACCATCAAATTAAAATCCGCCCGGAAGATGTTCCAAAGACAGCCTTTTCTACCAGATACGGTCTTTATGAGTATCTTGTTATGTCTTTCAGCTTGACAAATGCCCCCGCACACTTCATGTACTTGATGAATTCGGTGTTTATGCCTGAATTGGACAAGTTTATGGTGGTATTTATTGATGACATCCTGATATATTCTGTAAATGAGGAAGATCACGCTGAACATCTGCATATAGTCCTCACAAGACTGCGTGAACATCAACTATATGCAAAGTTCAGTAAGTGCGAATTCTGGCTTCGAGAAGTACCTTTCCTTGGGCATGTGTTGTCCGATGGAGGAATTATGGTGGACCCCGCCAAGGTACAAGAAGTACTGAACTGGAAGGCTCCTATCTCGGTTCACGAGGTCCGGAGTTTCCTTGGTTTGGCTGGCTATTATCATCGTTTCATCCCGGATTTCTCCAAAATAGCCAAGCCAATGACTCGATTGCTACAAAAAGACACTAGGTTTGTCTGGACTCCTGAGTGTGATGCGGCTTTTCACCAACTGCGAACCCTCCTAACCTCAGCTCCGGTTTTGGCACAACCGGATACCGAAAAACCATTTGATGTTTATTGTGATGCCTCAGGCATAGGTTTGGGAGGCGTTCTGATGCAGGAAGGCCGAGTAATTGCATATACCTCTCGACAACTTCGGAAGCATGAGGCGAATTATCCAACGCATGACTTAGAACTCGCCGCAGTTGTTCATGCTTTGAAAGCCTGGCGGCACTATCTGCTGGGCAATGTCTGCAATATCTACACAGACCACAAAAGCCTCAAATACATCTTCACCCAACCCGAGTTAAATATGCGTCAAAGAAGATGGCTCGAGTTGATTAAGGATTATAACCTTCAAGTGCACTATCATCCTGGCAAGGCAAATGTGGTTGCGGATGCTTTAAGCCGTAAGTCTCATTGCCTTTCCCTAGTTGAAACTGATTTTCATCGATCTCGCCTTCTACATCCAGCAGTCTTGTACAACATCACTGTCAGTTGTACTCTCAAAAGCAGAATTATTGAGCTCCAAAAGACTGACACTGGTATATTCCACATCAAGCGTAAGATGAAAGAGCAAGAAACTACACAGTTCAGGGTAGATGAAGAGGGTGTACTATGGTTCAAGGATGGGTTAGTTGTGCCTAAGGACCGAGAGCTTAGAAATGATATTATGTCTGAAGCACACTCCTCTAAGTTGTCCATCCATCCTGGTAGCAATAAGATGTATTATGATTTGAAGCCATACTATTGGTGGACCAAGATGCGGAAAGAAATAGCTGCATATGTGGCTAGGTGTGACACCTGCTGTAGAGTTAAAGCTGTGCATATGAAAGCTGGGTTGCTTCAACCACTTTCTATCCCAGGTTGGAAATGGGAAGAAATAAGTATGGATTTCATTGTCGGACTTCCTCCTACTGTCAAAAATCATAACTCCATCTGGGTAATTGTGGATCGTTTGACCAAATCAGCTCACTTCATTCCAGTTAGAGTGGACTATCGTCCCACTGACTATGCTGAGTTGTACTTCAATCAGATAGTCCGACTCCATGGGATACCTCGTACTATCATATCTGACCGTGGTCCCCAGTTCACTGCTCGTTTTTGGGAGCACTTGCATCACCTTCTGGGAACCAAGTTAGTGAGAAGCTCTGCTTATCACCCCCAGACATCAGGACAGACGGAACGGGTTAACCAAATCTTGGAAGATCTGTTGCGGGCATGTGTAATATCATCCAAGGGTTCTTGGGAAAAATGGTTACCTCTAGCCGAATTCTCGTACAATAATAGTTATCAAGAGAGTATTAAGATGGCCCCATTCGAAGCTTTGTACGGTCGTAAGTGTAGAACTCCACTAAACTGGGTAGAAGCTGGTGAAAGGAGGTATTATGGTATTGATTTTGTTCATGAAGCTGAGGAGCAAGTCTGTACCATCCAAAAACATATGGCTGCAGCCCAAGCTAGGCAGAAAAGTTATGCTGATCGTCGTAGAAAACCGCTCGAGTTTGAAGTTGGAGACTTCGTTTATCTAAAAGTTTCTCCAATGAAGAGTGTCCAACATTTTGGTGTTAAGCGGAAACTTGCGCCAAGATACGTGGGTCCTTTCCAAATCATAGGCAAGAGTGGAGCTGTTGCGTACAAGATCCAGTTACCTCCTGAAATGAGTGCCATATTCAACGTCTTCCATGTATCTCAGCTCAAAAAGTGTCTTCGAGATCTTGAGGAAAGAGTCCCTTTAGGAGATATCAGACTGGAATCCGATTTAACTTACGAAGAAAAGCCAGTCCGAGTGATCGATACTCAGGAACGAGTAACTAGAAGCAAAGTGGTTAAGTGGTATAAAATGATGTGGAGTAATCAGGGTAGTAAAAGTGACACTACATGGGAACGGGAAGACTATTTACGGGATGGTTATAAGGAATTCTATGAAAAATGGTACGCTTTCCAAATCTCGGGACGAGATTTTTATAAGGGAGGAGGGCTGTAACACCTCAGGTGTTTAGCTCCATAATTGCATTGCATTGCATGAGCATAAGCATGCATCATTTCATGTTAATTCATGTGGTTGCAACAAATGTGATTTGTTTTTTTAAAAGTTTTGTTTGGCTCACATCATGTGACACTAGAGAGTTGGTGTAACTAAAGGGTAGGGTAGTCAATTATATCTCACAACATCTTAGTTATACTTAGGGTCACTCATGGAGCAAGGTTCATGTTGACCAAAATCACCAAAATATCCTCCAAGGTGTAGTTGACCAGCATTTAGCCCTAGAATGCTCTAGTTTGACCATTTAAAAAGTCTAGCTTAGAGACCTTGCATGGAGGAGCACCCTTAAGCAAAGTTGTAGGGAATTTTATGGGGAACAAAAGTCTCAATATGACCATCTCATGAAACTGGCCAGAACATGCTCAAAAATAGCCCACAAGTTAGCTAGAGGGGCTGTCTCAACACTTAGAATTTTTTTAAGTCTCAAAAGTGTCCCTCCAGTTTTACTTTGGCCTACTTTGGAAGCTTGTAGTTTGCAAACCAGACCAAACCAGCCCCAACTCATATTGACAAACTTGTATTCCTTGTGTAGCTCTACAACATTATCAACATCACCATCACCTGGTTCTAAATGGTTTAGGAGATATGGTGTCTTGAAAATTGGGTTTCAGTCGGCCTAGTGACTGAAACTAGGTTTCAGTTTCCAAGTACACTACTTTGG
Source organism: Saccharum hybrid cultivar R570 (assembly GCA_038087645.1). Classification (NCBI taxonomy): domain Eukaryota; kingdom Viridiplantae; phylum Streptophyta; class Magnoliopsida; order Poales; family Poaceae; genus Saccharum; species Saccharum hybrid cultivar. The sequence goes on along the minus strand of JAQSUU010000190.1, from coordinate 1,764,467 downwards.
AGCTCTGTAGTTTCAAATCCAAGCCAAACCAGTCTAAACTCCAATTGACAATTTTGTTGCCCTCACATAGCTCTACAAAGTTGCTATTAACACTTATCTTTAACTCTGGCTAGATTGGGAACGGTGATCGGTTGAACTTTGGCCGTCAGTCGGTTGATGGACACCGAAGCTGTCGGGTTCAGAGTTCAGACGGAGGCGGTGTCGTGGCGACCGAGCAGGACGGCGCTGCCACGTGGCGCCCGCGCTCTGCCAGCGTCTCCACGTCGTGAGTCTAGGCACGGAGGTGAAGACCGAGCCGACACCACGCCTCACACTCACTCGCGCTCGCCATCCCCATTCACCTCTCGCTTTTGCCGTGCTCACCGAGGCGCAAAACGGAGGCGCCATTGCCGCCGCACCCTTCCCATGGTCGCGCGAGCTCACCGTCACGCCACAGCCACCCCAAACCCTGTCCACCGCTCCGCCAGAGTCCCCTCTACCTCCTCCATCCTTTACCTGAGCCAATCGTGTGAAGGTACGGCCGTATTGCCATCTCCGCCACCGTCCGCCTCGGGCGTTTCTCGCCGGAGCGCCACCGTCATCATGGCTGTGCTCCTCTAGGACCCCACAGCTTTCCTTCTCTGGCCTTGTGAGTCTGCTTGAGCCACTGGTGCTCATGGGGCCGACCGTTTGGGTCGCGCCGCCGTCTAGTCACCGGAGCCGGCCAAACCGCGGCCGTGAGCCGCCATGCTCACCGCCATCCCCCATAGTCATAGCAATTGCTCCAATTAGTAGCACCCCTAGGTTCGCGTGGAAGAGGCGAACGTGCCTGTGCCCTTGGTCTCGCCGGAGCTGCCGCCGGCGGCGAGTTTGCCGTCGACCGTTTTCCTCCCCCGCCTTCGTCTCGCTGACAAGTGGGGCCCGCTCGTCAGAGCGCGCGCGCGGGCGGGATGGCCGAGCAGGCCGCGCGTGCGTCGCGGGCCGCGCGCGGAAGCGGGCCGCGCCACTCGAGCTGGGCCGCGCTGTCGGGTCGGCCGGCCCAGTGGTTCCTTTTTGTTTTATTTGAAATTTCAGTTTCTATATTATTTTACAAATTTGAATAATGTTTGTGATTTTCATATCTAGGGTTTGGTAGATCCAAAAATGGTGATCCAAATTTTATTGGGCTCCAAATAAAGTGTAGTTTCTAGGAAAAATATCAAATGCTTATGTGATGTTTAATTTCTGGAATAATTAATTAGAGTTTTGAAATGTGTTTTAGATTGCATGCAAACTTGTTTAAATCATATCTTGAGTTTAATTGTTCCAAAAATTATGAAATTGGGTAGGTAGGATAATTTATACTTGCTCTAGCTCTGGTAAAAATTTAGGTAGTAGTGCTTAAGTGCTTTTCAAGTTATATTGCTATCTTGTTATTTTAGGAAGTACTTGAATGAATTTTTGTAATTTTTCTACATGTGCAATGTTCATATAAATTTTTGGAGAATGTCTTGGTACCCTAGAGTGTCTAAGAAAATTAGGAAATTTGTTGTTTGACACTTTTTACTATGCTTTGTTATTTATACAAAAATCAGCCTTTTTGTCTTGTGAATTTTGTGTAGGAAGTTCCTTTGAATAAATTTAGTTCAAATTTTTACAGTAGCCTCTTTTTGGGTCAGAGGGTCTCCTGTAATTTTTGTAGAATTTTAGGAGCCATTTACATATATGTTTAAAATTCCACTTAATTACTTAAGTAAATTAAGAAATGGGTTTAAATAAATATTTTAGGTGGGCCAACCTTACTTTCTGGTGTTTTTGTGACCTATGTGAACTTTTGGTAATATTAGTTTGGTCTTATGGGATGTTTGCCACATAAATAAATATTTAATCTTTGCAATTCTAGGTTTTCTGGACAGCTGGTAGTATCTTTGGGTTTGACCCTTAATAAAAGTGTTTGCTGAAAAACTTGTGAATACCAAAGTTGTAGTAAATTTGATAAACTAGCTTGTGTCAAAATTTGGGAGCATTTGGTTTAGTAGTTTGTAAGTTATTGCTGTTTTAAGTGACAGTCCAGAATTGGCTGCTCTCTGTTTGGGGAGGACAGATTCTGGAACTTTGAAATTTTGACTAGGCAAACTTTGGAATTAAGTGTTGTGGTCTGAAAATATTTTGTGGTGCATTTCATAAGCTTTCCAGATTGTCTTAGACCATATCTTTTGGAGTTGGAAATCTCCAGTTATGTTAGAAACAAGTAGCTGCTATCCAGAATGTCTTACTGTGATGTTTTGGGTTGGATGTGGTAACCTAAATAATGTCACTCTTGTGTTTGTTAGGTGTTAGAGCCTTAACTGAAGATGAGCAACTATACCTTAGGTTGAGTAGATTAGGTAAGTACTTCTCCACCGGAGAAGAGATTTGCACGTATTAATGAAGTGACTTGAATAGAGTATTTTATTTCTGAAATGCATTTCATTCCGAGCATATTGCACCTTTATGCATCCATGATATTTATTGTGCATTCATGCAATAGGTGTACCGAAGGGGCTAACTCTCCTCGAATTCGAGCCTGTGATTCCGGAGGAAGTCCAGGACCTGCCGGAGCAGCCAGAGGAACCAACCGGCGATGAAGCTCCTGCCGAAGATCTACCTGAGTGTCCTGACCACCGGCCTTCGACCTTTCTGAAAGGCAAGCCCCGGTGCATGCTGAACCTAATGTTTTATAAAGTAATCTTGAGTACTTTTAATTGTTTACTGCATTAAGTTGTAGGAGTTATATGAAAACACTTGTTGCATTATACCTGTCCTTGTCCAGATATCGTACTTAATCCTATATTAGGTTTAGGCACGTGTCAATGCTTAGCCCTGCTTAGTTCGGTAGAAGTCGGGTGATTTCCGGTCATCCACGAGATGTAGGAAGGAGTCACGAGTGGCTTTATGGCTATCGTGGATGGAACCATGCTTAAAATGAAATTGAGACCGGGCGGGAGTTCGATAGTACAGCCGCAAGACACTTCACATCTTGGGTGTGGAGCTATGCCCGTCTGAGTCGTTTAAGGACCGATTCGCTGTATGTCCTTGAGTCATGTTGAACACAGTCTAACACTTAGTTGGCCGGATAAGTCGTTCCGACCACGAAGCCGAGTAATGTGATTCAGGCCGAGAATCGAATGGTAGGTTGCTTCTTGGAGGAGAGAAAGGATGTGCTTGGGGACATTGGCGTGAGACCAAGGGGGGTTAGAGTCCCTATCACCTGGCAGAGTGTCGCCCTTGGGGTCGCGACATTATTCGGACCCGCGATTCCTGAATCATATGAAACGGTGGCCTGTGCGACCCTGGCAGGGGTCTGCACGGTGAGTGTTAGAAATACCCCTCCAGCTGGATAGGAATTCGATTCGAATCGCCGTCGCTCCCGGTTAGTGAGCACTTGACTTGAGCAGCGGCAACGTAGATCTCATTAAATGAACTGGTGGTTAAGGGAATGATACAATGTTGCCACAATGATATACCTGCTATGGATATAATAATAATGTTGTTTGATTATACTCAAGTGAATGTTTAGTACAGGTGCTAAGATAGATAACAGGTAAATGCTAAAAGAACTGCTAGTACAAGTTATAAGAGTTCAATTACTTATGCCTTTATGCAAAATGTTATGTCTGCTAGCCTCTTGTGTAAGCCTTGCATAATCCTTGGTGTCATCTTATTTCTGGTTTTCGACGGGTAAGTCTAGCTGAGTACATTCCAGTACTCAGGGTTTATTCCCTCCTGTTGCAGATGATATGCTCTACCAAGGCTTCTGCAAAAATTGTCTCCACCCTGCGGGTGACGAAGACTAGATCACTAGGGCGTGATCATCTTTATGTACTTTCCTGATGCTTTTGTGGGTTGTTGATCAACAAGACTGGCAGTAGTTAAACAACTGGTGTGTGTTTGCTTCCGCTACTTTTATAAACTTGGTTTGTAATAATTGCGACTCCGTGTGTGTAAACTTATTTCAGAACTACTTGTGAAATGTAACGTATGATGTTGTATGTTGAATGATGCGATCTTTGTTGTAAGCAAGTTGGTTTGAAATCCTTCGTGGTTTCGATTGACTACCGGGATTATATGGGCTCAAGTTCGAAAATTTGAGCGCTTGGGTGCTTATTTTTGCACTTGTGCTCTTATAATTTGGTCAGTTCTGTTACAGCTGGTATCGGAGCATAATTCAACATTAAACACATCGTACGAGTATTTAAAACCAAAAGTATTTGATTATGAAAAGGGTTAAAACATTAAAAATTATTTTTATAGGTATGCCAGTGATCACATCCCTTAGCCCAAATAAGGACTCTTAGGTGGCTTATTATAAAGACTAACTTGGGGGCCTTGTTTGTTTTTGTTTCATCGTCCATACGGCGTGATATTGTATGGATGCCATCCACCTGGGTGGTAATGTATGGATCAATTGCCTCGATGCTCTGGTAAGTGTGAGTTGTGAGAGCATGATCGTCCAACCGGCAATCTAGGGGAGAGTAGTTTTGGTGACTTGCATACTTACATGTTTAAACCGTGTAATTATGTAAGCACTTAATTGTGGGAACCTTTATATCGGGTAGCTTTGATACTGAAGTATATACGTCAGGGGATGTGTATATGGAAAGTATTTAAATTACTGCTTTCTTGTGTGCATATATTGGGAAACTGTTGGGCTGAAATGAGATTTTCTACAGGTACACTAACAGCGTAACGAGTAGACCGATAGTTTCGCTTATATGAGAGAACGTATGTATGCCACCGCCTAGCGTTAGAACTTTAGGTTTCTACTAAGGTGAGAGGGCGTACGGAACGTGCATGCATCATATTTAATTATATCATACATATCATATACTCCCTCCATAAAAATTTCAGTACTCCCGACTAAATTAAATTTCGTATCCCCTAAATGATCCTCACTTTAAGTCGTATCTGGTTGCTACAGATGGCACGTACCAAGAGGACCGCTCGCAAGTCCACTGGAGGCAAGGCACCTCGTCACCAGCTCGCTCCACGTGAACCCCGCCCCAAGCCCACTGAGGTGGAAAGGCTGAGGGCAGAGTTGGCTGAAGTGACTGCTGCCCGGAATGCAGTGCGCCAGCAACTGGAGCAAGTGATCCGCGATCGTGACCAGGAAACACTTGCAGTCCAGAGATTGACAGTAGCACATCGCAACTGTCAACGCATGCTGGTCCATGTCATGAATCAGAGGGATGAAGCCTGGCACGAGGAGAACGTTCTGAGAGCTCGTCAGTTTGAGCTCGAACAACAGTTGGAGAATGCTGAAGAATACAATGACAATCTTCATGAAAAAGTGCACCGCCTGAACAACCAGCTAAATCCTCTGCTGCCTCGAAATATCAACGCAGATGATGACATGGGTTCGGGAATCTTCATGGCTAAAAATGATGATGAAGTGGAGGTCAATGGGCCCCAAGATGCCGCACCAGAAGAAGCATCAGAAGAAGAAGAAGATGATGATGAGGAGTTAGAGCCTGTTAGTGATGAGGACGGCGGGAAGATCCTTGACACTGACTCTGAGGACGATGCTTAGAGTAGTTATCACGTAGCTATGATGTTAGGTCCGTCTTTTGTGCCCTCCCTGTGTTGGAGTGAAGCTTTGTAATTACTTGACTTTTGGGATGTAAGGTTGAACCCTATGTTTCCTAGATGTTTATTGGAACCTGTTAATTTCGATCGCAATTGGATGACTTATTGTGTTGCGTTCGATGATGGTGTCACGATTAGCACTCTTCGGTGCCGCGACGAAACCGAGGGCCTCCTATGGCGCGCGACATAAGGCTGTGCTGCTTGGCACGCGCTGGTATCGAGGTGGCTAGTCATGATCCACCATGGAACTCTACCGTTGAGAAGTCTCTTTGTGGTCAGTTTGAAGTAGCCTTTCTTAGTCAACTAAAAACTTTGAAATCGAATCCAAGTACCGGGCGAAAGGTCAAAAATCACGTAGATTTTAACGTAAACGGTTCAGTAACTGCTGTGCTCCTTGTGAGTGAGCCTTTATCAAAGTACATCTTGTTGGATTCCCTCGCATGATTGCGCCAATTGATCCGCTTGAACGGATTGTGCGGTTGTGATGAATTATTGTGCCATGAGTATTTTGAGAAGTCTATTTCATGAAGTCAGTTTGACATATTTATAATAATTCATCTACAAATTTCCCACATCGTCAGTGCTCATTGGCTATGCATTTTTGCAGATGTCGTACAATCTCCGTCGGGGTCGTGGCAATGAGGATGAGGAACAACCACCCCCTCCGCCACCACCTACCCCGGCTGATCTGATGCAGACCGTGGTCGAAGGGCAGCGCATGCTGGCAGATGCTATGCGCCAGCTTGCCAACCGGGAGGCTCGTCATGGCCGCCAGGGCCCAGAACCCAATCAGTACAGTGATTTCAAGGACTTTCTTGATACTAAGCCCCCGCTCTTTAAGGAGGCGGAGAAACCACTGCAAGCCGATGAGTGGTTGAATACTATTGAACAAAAGTTTCGTCTGCTTCGCTTGACTGATGAGCTAAAGACTGAATATGCTTCTCACCAACTACATGGTCCAGCGGGTATTTGGTGGAGCCACTATCGTTCCACACTGCCTGCAAATGTCCCGATTGCTTGGGACCAGTTCAAGGCCGCATTCCATGGGAACTATATTCCTCTAGGTCTTATGGCTATCAAGCACACAGAATTTATGAGGCTGTCGCAGGACAATAAAAGCTTGACTGAATATCTGCAATCCTTCAACAACTTGGCAAGGTATGCCACAGAGTTTGTGGATACTGATTCTAAGAAAATTGCTAGCTTTAAAAGAGGCCTCGGCCCAAAGCTGATGAAGACTATGGGCACTAGCAAGTGTACTACCTTCAATGAATTTATCAGTGATGCTCTGACTCAAGAGAACAATAACTCTATCTATGCTGCTTCTAAGAGCCGCAAGAGGGCACTTGAGGCAGGTGCTTCACAGTCTCGAGCTCCAGCTGCCCCAAGGGCTCCTCCTCGACCTCCTGCCATAAGTGCTAAGTTTCGTCCTCCGCAAAAGAAGGCGCCAGTGAAGACTGGGTTTCGCAAGGCATATACAGTGCTCTGCCAAAGGGTAATTCGGGCAAAGGCAGCTCCAGTGTTCCTCCTAGCAACATGCCTTGCTGGAACTGCAACAAGCCCGGCCATTGGTCCAGGAACTGTCCTTACCCTAAGAAAAATGTCAACCAAGGTGGCCGTCAAGGGCACGCTCATTATAACAGTATTGAGGAAATCCCATCTGGTGAGGTTGTCACTGCTGGTAAGTTCCTAGTTGACCAACACCCTGCAGTGGTACTTTTTGATTCAGGTGCTTCGCATTCCTTTATCAGTCCTAAGTTTGCATCAGAGTTTGCACATAAATTGCATACTGTTGAAGGTGAGGGTTATTGTATTAGCGCAGCAAGTGGGAATATTTCCACAAATAAAGTAGTGGGGAATCTTGAGCTTGAGATAGAAGGGCAAAAGTACTCGCTTGCCTTAGTGGTTTTGCTGGGATTAGGCATAGATGTTATTCTGGGCATGAATTGGACGAGTCAGAATGGGGTACCCATTGATATATCCACTCGGGTAGTTATGCTCAGAGATCCTACAGATCAAAAGGGTTTTCTGGTACAACTTCCCAGAAAAGTTGATTTGTCTGGGGAAGTTCATGCTGTGCAAGCAAAGGCGTTGGCCGAAATTCCAGTAGTAAATGAGTTTCCGGACGTTTTTCCCGATGATTTGCCAGGGCTCCCTCCGGATCGGGATGTGGAATTTAAAATTGAGTTGTTGCCTGGCACGGCTCTCATCTCTAGGAGACCTTATAGGATGCCTCCGAATGAGTTAGCTGAACTTAAGGTGCAATTGAACGAACTTTTGAAGAAGGGGTTAATTCGTCCGAGTTCGTCGCCGTGGGGATGTCCTGCTATCTTTGTAAAGAAGAAGGATCAGTCATTGCGAATGTGCGTAGATTATAGACCTCTCAATGCAGTCACTGTCAAGAATAAGTACCCTCTACCGCGCATCGACATCTTGTTCGATCAGTTGTCTAAAGCTAAAGTTTTCTCCAAGATTGATCTAAGATCTGGCTACCATCAAATTAAAATCTGCCCGGAAGATGTTCCAAAGACAGCCTTTTCTACCAGATACGGTCTTTATGAGTATCTTGTTATGTCTTTTAGCTTGACAAATGCCCCCGCACACTTCATGTACTTGATGAATTCGGTGTTTATGCCTGAATTGGACAAGTTTGTGGTGGTATTTATTGATGACATCCTGATATATTCTGTAAATGAGGAAGATCACGCTGAACATCTGCGTATAGTCCTCACAAGACTGCGTGAACATCAACTATATGCAAAGTTCAGTAAGTGCGAATTCTGGCTTCGAGAAGTACCTTTCCTTGGGCATGTGTTGTCCGATGGAGGAATTATGGTGGACCCCACCAAGGTACAAGAAGTACTGAACTGGAAGGCTCCTATCTCGGTTCACGAGGTCCGGAGTTTCCTTGGTTTGGCTAGCTATTATCGTCGTTTCATCCCGGATTTCTCCAAAATAGCCAAGCCAATGACTCGGTTGCTACAAAAAGACACTAGGTTTGTCTGGACTCCTGAGTGTGATGCGGCTTTTCACCAACTGCGAACCCTCCTAACCTCAGCTCTGGTTTTGGCACAACCGGATATCGAGAAACCATTTGATGTTTATTGTGATGCCTTAGGCATAGGTTTGGGAGGCGTTCTGATGCAGGAAGGCCGAGTAATTGCATATACCTCTCGACAACTTCGGAAGCATGAGGCAAATTATCCAACGCATGACTTAGAACTCACCGCAGTTGTTCATGCTTTGAAAGCCTGGCGGCACTATCTGCTGGGCAATGTCTGCAATATCTACACAGACCACAAAAGCCTCAAATACATCTTCACCCAACCCGAGTTAAATATGCATCAAAGAAGATGGCTCGAGTTGATTAAGGATTATAACCTTCAAGTGCACTATCATTCGGGCAAGGCTAATGTGGTTGCGGATGCTTTAAGCCGTAAGTCTCATTGCCTTTCCCTAGTTGAAACTGATTTTCATCGATCTCGCCTTCTACATCCAGCAGTCTTGTACAACATCACTGTCAGTTGTACTCTCAAAAGCAGAATTATTGAGCTCCAAAAGACTGACACTGGTATATTCCACATCAAGCGTAAGATGAAAGAGCAAGAAACTACACAGTTCAGGGTAGATGAAGAGGGTGTACTATGGTTCAAGGATAGGTTAGTTGTGCCTAAGGACCGAGAGCTTAGAAATGATATTATGTCTGAAGCACACTCCTCTAAGTTGTCCATCCATCCTGGTAGCAATAAGATGTATTATGATTTGAAGCCATACTATTGGTGGACCAAAATGCGGAAAGAAATAGCTGCATATGTGGCTAGGTGTGACACCTACTGTAGAGTTAAAGCTGTGCATATGAAAGTTGGGTTGCTTCAACCACTTTCTATCCCAGGTTGGAAATGGGAAGAAATAAGTATGGATTTCAATGTCGGACTTCCTCCTACTGTCAAAAATCATAACTCCATCTGGGTAATTGTGGATCGTTTGACCAAATTAGCTCACTTCATTCCAGTTAGAGTGGACTATCGTCCCACTGACTATGCTGAGTTGTACTTCAATCAGATAGTCCGACTCCATGAGATACCTCGTACTATCATATCTGACCGTGGTCCCCAGTTCACTGCTCGTTTTTAGGAGCACTTGCATCACCTTCTGGGAACCAAGTTAGTAAGAAGCTCTGCTTATCACCCACAGACATCAGGACAAACGGAACGGGTTAACCAAATCTTGGAAGATCTGTTGCGGGCATGTGTAATATCATCCAAGGGTTCTTGGGAAAAATGGTTACCTCTAGCCGAATTCTCGTACAATAATAGTTATCAAGAGAGTATTAAGATGGCCCCATTCGAAGCTTTGTACGGTCGTAAGTGTAGAACTCCACTAAACTGGGTAGAAGCTGGTGAAAGGAGGTATTATGGTATTGATTTTGTTCATGAAGCTGAGGAGCAAGTCTGTACCATCCAAAAACATATGGCTGCAGCCCAAGCTAGGCAGAAAAGTTATGCTGATCGTCGTAGAAAATCGCTCGAGTTTGAAGTTGGAGACTTCGTTTATCTGAAAGTTTCTCCAATGAAGAGTGTCCAATGTTTTGGTGTTAAGCGGAAACTTGCATCAAGATACGTGGGTCCTTTCCAAATCATAGGCAAGAGTGGAGCTGTTGCGTACAAGATCCAGTTACCTCCTGAAATGAGAGCCATATTCAACGTCTTCCATGTATCTCAGCTCAAAAAGTGTCTTCGAGTTCCTGAGGAAAGAGTCCCTTTAGGAGATATCAGACTGGAATCCGATTTAACTTACGAAGAAAAGCCAGTCCGAGTGATCGATACTCAGGAACGAGTAACTAGAAGCAAAGTGGTTAAGTGGTATAAAGTGATGTGGAGTAATCAGGGTAGTGAAAGTGACGCTACATGGGAACGGGAAGACTATTTACGGGATGGTTATAAGGAATTCTATGAAAAATGGTACGCTTTCCAAATCTCGGGACGAGATTTTTATAAGGGGGAGGGCTGTAACACCTCAGGTGTTTAGCTCCATAATTGCATTGCGTTGCATGAGCATAAGCATGCATCATTTCATGTTAATTCATGTGGTTGCAACAAATGTGATTTGTTTTTTTAAAAGTTTTGTTTGGCTCACATCATGTGACACTAGAGAGTTGGTGTAACTAAAGGGTAGGGTAGTCAATTATATCTCACAACATCTTAGTTATACTTAGGGTCACTCATGGAGCAAGGTTCATGTTGACCAAAATCACCAAAATGTCCTCCAAGGTGTAGTTGACCAGCATTTAGCCCTAGAATGCTCTAGTTTGACCATTTAAAAAGTCTAGCTTAGAGACCTTGCATGGAGGAGCACCCTTAAGCAAAGTTGTAGGGAATTTTATGGGGAACAAAAGTCTCAATATGATCATCTCATGAAACTGGCCAGAACATGCTCAAAAATGGCCCACAAGTCAGCTAGAGGGGCTGTCTCAACACTTAGAATTTTTCTAAGTCTCAAAAGTGTCCCTCCAGTTTTACTATGGCCTACTTTGGAAGCTTGTAGTTTGTAAACCAGACCAAACCAGCCCCAACTCATATTGACAAACTTGTAGTCCTTGTGTAGCTCTACAACATTATCAACATCACCATCACCTGGTTCTAAATGGTTTAGGAGATATGGTGTCTTGAAAATTGGGTTTCAGTCGGCCTAGTGACTGAAACTAGGTTTCAGTTTCCAAGTACACTACTTTGGAGCTCTGTAGTTTCAAATCCAGGCCGAACCAGTCTAAACTCCAATTAACAATTTTGTTGCCCTCACATAGCTCTACAAAGTTGCTGTTAACACTTATCTTTAACTCTGGCTAGATTGGGAACGGTGATCGGTTGAACTTTGGTCGTCAGTCGGTTGATGGACACCGAAGCTGTCGGGTTCAGAGTTCAGACGGAGGTGGTGTCGTGGCGACCGGGCAGGACGGCGCTGCCGCGTGGCACCCGCGCTCTGCCAGCGTCTCCACGTCGTGAGTCCAGGCGCGGAGGTGAAGACCGAGCCGACACCACGCCTCACACTCACTTGCACTCGCCATCCCCATTCACCTCTCGCTTTTGCCGTGCTCACCGAGGCGCAAAACGGAGGCGCCATTGCCGCCGCACCCTTCCCGTGGCCGCGCGAGCTCACCGTCACGCCACAGCCACCCCAAACCCTGTCCATCGCTCCGCCAGAGTCCCCTCTACCTCCTCCATCCTTTACCTGAGCCAATCGTGTGAAGGTACGGCCGTATTGCCATCTCCGCCACCGTCCGCCTTGGGCGTTTCTCGCCGGAGCGCCACCGTCGTCGTGGCTGTGCTCCTCTAGGACCCCACAGCTTTCCTTCTCTGGCCTTGTGAGTCCTCTTGAGCCACTGGTGCTCATGGGGCCGACCGTTTGGGTCGCGCCGCCATCTAGTCGCCGGAGCCGGCCAAACCGCGGCCGTGAGCCGCCATGCTCGCCGCCATCCCCCATAGTCGCAGCAATTGCTCCAATTAGTAGCACCCCTAGGTTCGCGTGGAAGAGGCGAACGTGCCTGTGCCCTTGGTCTCGCCGGAGCTGCCGCTGGCGGTGAGTTTGCCGTCGACCGTTTTCCTCCCCCGCCTTCGTCTCGCTGACAAGTGGGGCCCGCTCGTCATAGCGCGCGCGCGGGCGGGATGGCCGAGCAGGTCGCGCGTGCGTCGCGGGCCGCGCGCGGAAGCGGGCCGCGCCACTCGAGCTGGGCCGCGCTGTCGGGTCGGCCGGCCCAGTGGTTCCTTTTTGTTTTATTTGAAATTTCAGTTTCTATATTATTTTACAGATTTGAATAATGTTTGTGATTTTCATATCTAGGGTTTGGTAGATCCAAAAATGGTGATCCAAATTTTATTGGTCTCCAAATAAAGTATAGTTTCTAGGAAAAATATCAAATGCTTATGTGATGTTTAATTTCTGGAATAATTAATTAGAGTTTTGAAATGTGTTTTAGATTGCATGCAAACTTGTTTAAATCATATCTTGAGTTTAAGTGTTCCAAAAATTATGAAATTGGGTAGGTAGGATAATTTATACTTGTTCTAGCTCTGGTAAAAATTTGGGCAGTAGTGCTTAAGTACTTTTCAAGTTATAATGCTATCTTGTTATTTTAGGAAATACTTGAATGAATTTTTGTAATTTTTCTACATGTGCAATGTTCATATAAATTTTTGGAGAATGTCTTGGTACCCTAGAGTGTCTAAGAAAATTAGGAAATTTGTTGTTTGACACTTTTTACTATGCTTTGTTATTTATACAAAAATCAGCCTTTTTGGCTTGTGAATTTTGTGTAGGAAGTTACTGTGAATAAATTTAGTTCAAATTTTTACAGTAGTCTCTTTTTGGGTCAGAGGGTCTCCTGTAATTTTTGTAGAATTTTAGGAGCCGTTTACATATATGTTTAAAATTCCACTTAATTACTTAAGTAAATTAAGAAATGGGTTTAAATAAATATTTTAGGTGGGCCAACCTTACTTTCTAGTGTTTTTGTGACCTATGTGAACTTTTGGTAATATTAGTTTGGTCTTATGGGATGTTTGCCACATAAATAAATATTTAATCTTTGCAATTCTAGGTTTTCTGGACAGCTGGTAGTATCTTTGGGTTTGACCCTTAATAAAAGTGTTTGCTGGAAAACTTGTGAATACCAAAGTTGTAGTAAATTTGATAAACTAGCTTGTGTCAAAATTTGGGAGCATTTGGTTTAGTAGTTTGGGAGTTATTGCTGTTTTAAGTGACAGTCCAGAATTAGCTGCTCTCTGTTTGGGGATGACAGATTCTGGAACTTTGGAATTTCGACTAGGCAAACTTTGGAATTAAGTATTGTGGTCTGAAAATATTTTGTGGTGCATTTCATAAGCTTTCCAGATTGTCTTAGACCATATCTTTTGGAGTTGGAAATCTCCAGTTATGTTAGAAACAAGTAGCTGCTGTCCAGAATGTCTTACTGTGATGTTTTGGGTTGGATGTGGTAACCTAAATAATGTCACTCTTGTGTTTGTTAGGTGTTAGGGCCTTAACCGAAGATGAGCAACTATACCTTAGGTTGAGTAGATTAGGTAAGTACTTCACCGGAGAAGAGATTTGCACGTATTAATGAAGTGACTTGAATAGAGTATTTTATTTCTGAAATGCATTTCATTCCGAGCATATTGCACCTTTATGCATCCATGATATTTATTGTGCATTCATGCAATAGGTGTACCGGAGGGGCTAACTCTACTCGAATTCGAGCCTGTGATTCTGGAGGAAGTACAGGACCTGCCGGAGCAGCCAGAGGAACCAACCGGCGACGAAGCTCCTGCCGAAGATCTACCTGAGTGTCCTGACCACCGGCCTTCGACCTTTCTGAAAGGCAAGCCCCGGTGCATGCTGAACCTAATGTTTTATAAAGTAATCTTGAGTACTTTTAATTGTTTACTGCATTAAGTTATAGGAGTTATATGAAAACACTTGTTGCATTATACCTGTCCTTGTCCAGATATCGTACTTAATCCTATATTAGGTTTAGGCACGTGTCAATGCTTAGCCCTGCTTAGTTCGGTAGAAGTCGGGTGATTTTCGGTCATCCGCGAGATGTAGGAAGGAGTCACGAGTGGCTTTATGGCTATCGTGGATGGAACCATGCTTTAAAATGAAATTGAGACCGGGCGGGAGTTCGATAGTACAGCCGCAAGACACTTCACGTCTTGGGTGTGGAGCTATGCCCGTCTGAGTCGTTTAAGGACCGATTCGCTGTACGTCCTTGAGTCATGTTGAATGCAGTCTAACACTTAGTTGGCCGGATAAGTCGTTCTGACCGCGAAGCCGAGTAATGTGATTCAGGCCGGGAATCGAATGGTAGGTTGCTTCTTGGAGGAGAGAAAGAATGTGCTTGGGGACATTGGCGTGAGACCAAGGCGGGGTTAGAGTCCCTATCACCTGGCAGAGTGTCGCCCTTGGGGTCGCGACATTATTCGGACCCACGATTCCTGAATCATATGAAACGGTGGCCTGTGCGACCCTAGCAGGGGTCTTCACGGTGAGTGTTAGAAATACCCCTCCAGCTGGATAGGGATTCGATTCGAATCGCCGTCGCTCCCGGTTAGTGAGCACTTGACTTGAGCAGCGGCAACGTAGATCTCATTAAATGAACTGGTGGTTAAGGGAATGATACAATGTTGCCACAATGATATACCTGCTATGGATATAATAATAATGTTATTTGATTATACTCAAGTGAATGTTTAGTACAGGTGCTAAGATAGATGACAGGTAAATGCTAAAAGAACTGCTAGTATAAGTTATAAGAGTTCAATTACTTATGCCTTTATGCAAAATGTTATGTCAGCTAGCCTGTTGTGTAAGTCTTGCATAATCCTTGGCGTCATCTTATTTCTGGTTTTCGACGAGTAAGTCTAGCTGAGTACATTCCAGTACTCAGGGTTTATTCCCTCCTGTTGCAGATGATATGCTCTACCAAGGCTTCTGCAAAAATTGTCTCCACCCTGCGGGTGACGAAGACTAGATCACTAGGGCGTGATCATCTTTATGTACTTTCCTGATGCTTTTGTGGGTTGTTGATCAACAAGACTGGCAGTAGTTAAACAACTGGTGTGTGTTTGCTTCCGCTACTTTTATAAACTTGGTTTGTAATAATTGCGACTCCGTGTGTGTAAACTTATTTCAAAACTACTTGTGAAATGTAACGTATGATGTTGTATGTTGAATGATGTGATCTTGGTTGTAAGCAAGTTGGTTTGAAATCCTTCGTGGTTTCGATTGACTACCGGGATTATATGGGCTCAAGTTCGAAAATTTGAGCGCTTCGGTGCTTATTTTTGTACTTGTGCTCTTATAATTTGGTCGGTTCTGTTACACTTATCTTTGTAGTTCGTCCTAATCCATGCTAGTGCTATAAGCTTAGAGTAATCTATTGAGATGTTTATCTTTTATTATGTGGCTATGTGCTTATCAGTTATTCTTTATCATTTATATATACTATTTATCTTGTGACACTTACCTTGTATGAGAAGATAGATAAAGACATGGTTATGCTCTCCATTACCACATGCAGTGATGTTCATTGCTCATTATCCTTAGCACTCCCTTCCCAGTGGTAAAAATATAAATAATAATACCTGGATTACTCCCAGTTAAAATGCTACATCAGTATTATCTGTGCGCTTGCAGATTCCATATTCATTCTAGAGGAGCATTTGCATTTATTAATATCAGCACCTCTGGCGCCATGCTGAGGATGACAACCTAGCTTAGGTGGCGTTAGAGGTGTCAACAGTGGCCTCTGGACAGGGCACATCGTTTGAGTGATGTAATAAAGTTACTACTAAAACTCTACTACTACTGGTTTGTAATAACTAAACTTAAGGTTTGAAACAACTGGTTTGTAACTTATGTTATGTAAGTTTTTCACTATTTACTTTGATATATATTTGAATAAAGTGTTGTAACATTACAATACTCCTGTAATTGGATCTTGTTCGGAGGAAAATCAGGCCTTTAAGTTATGGGGAACACATGTATGGCTGTCAGAGGTCATGATGACAATGACAAGTGCATGTGGGTCATCATAATTTAGGAGGTTCTGTTATAGCCGACTTCGGTGATTGTGAGGGGTCTTGTACCTTCCCCGGTAGAGAGCCAAAAGGTAACTCTAGTGGAATGCTCGTGTCATTGAGTTGCCTCACTTATAGGTAGATTCTTGCAGTGTCCAATTGTGTGGAGAAGGTTCCTGCAACACCTCTTAGTAGTTGAACCATCAAGTGTTGGTCGATACAACGAGGACTAGCGTGCTGGCAAGCACGTGAACCTCGGGAGAAAAAATGTGTCTCTTGGCCTTTGGTATTCTCCCGGTGATTGATTGGTATTCATATTGTGATTGGTTCATCCCTTGACACGGTGGTATAATCACCTCACTCTCTCCACTACTTTCCTGCAAACTAGTTGTAGCAAGCTCTTTAGTATAGCTATAATTGAGAGCTTGTTTTGTAGCTTAAGTTCATCTAGTGGAACTCTTTAGTGTAGCAAGTTTGAGAGCTCTTAGTGAGTAGTGACTTAGCTCTTGTGTGTGCTAGTGATCATAGCAACTAGAATTGGTGGAATAGGTGGCTTGCAACCCTTGTAGAGCTAGAGAAAAATTGTATTGCGTCGTTTGTGTTACTAACAATATTGTTCTAGTGTTTTGTAGAAGTTTTAAATAGGTTATTCACCCCTCTATAGCCATATTAGGACCTTTCAGTGGTCATGATGTTGTACCTAAAACTGCCCTCGTCATATGCTAATGCCCACTTAGCCTTCTATTCCATCTGCGCCTCTAACCAGACCTTGCCCGCTTCGTTTAGAATCTTGTCTTGTTCTCTCTTTATCTCCTTGAACTGGTGCTCTGTATATACACAACATAGAGCCTTTATCTTGTCACAAACCTCCTTATTCCTCTGACACCACCAAAAATTAGCGACAAAATGTCGCATGCACCATCTGTGCACTAGAGGCGGGAATCCATCTATATGTTCACCTGCAGCATTAAGAATACTTGGGTGATGGTTCGAGATCAAACATATAGTGCGAGATGGGCCAAGCACTTATATATGTAGAAGCTGTATGAATCATGACCATGATTCATTGTTCTCTCCCTCTGCCAAGGCAAAAGTCATGGGTACTATGTGGTCCTCCATATCAACAGCAATAGCCATCATCAAGGTGCCCCTGTACTTTCCGGTTAGGAAAGTGCCATCAACAAGTACGATTGGCCGACCATACTTGAATGCATGTTTCGTCTGTGCGAACGACCAGAACACATGATGCAGGACATGCCTCAACGGGTTCTCAAAATACATCCCTTCGGTGTCTACAAACCATTTTAAGACAGGGTTGTAGTAATGCATTGCACACAATATTCGGAGAACCCTGTTGTATGCTTCCTCCTAGCTACCCCAATGAATCGCCAAGGCAATTTACTTATCACGCCAAGCCTTTCCGTACTTCACATCATACTTAACGAAGATATGGGCTCTTGCAAGGAAGACACCGAAATATCGTTATTGTTATCAACGAGCCCCAATATACGACGAGCAAGGTAACGTGCAGTGAGCTGATGATGATTTTCCTTCCCCTTATTTGATATCCAAGTGTGGGGCTGCACCACTTTACTTATCCTCCACTTGCCATCACTCTGTCTCTTTCGTGCATTTAACCTCCACATACAACCATTTTTGTATATGACGTGGTACCTCAACTCCTGATCCGAATGAGTGACGGTGTACGGTCTATGGTGATAGACAACATATTCCTGATGGAATAGCTTCATCTCTGACATTGTATTGAATAGCATCCCCTTGCTAAGGATTTCATTCTGTCATACAATGATTTCCTACACATCTGTAGACTGGTGTCACAAACTGCCATATCCATCATACTGACATCCCTATAGTTCGAAACGCCACGAAAAGATACGTTCATCGAACTCAACTGCATAAGCTCTGTCGATGTGTAAGGTGGTGGTAGAACGTACTGCTGTGCTTCGCTAATTCTACCCCATGAATCATAGGGGGTATCATCCTCTAGCAAATCTGTGACTAGTCTACCCTGAGCCAGCATAGCATGAAGTTGGTACTAGTAATGGCATAGCATGAACCGATACTGCATGGCATCAACCGGTGTTGGCATAGCATCTCAACTTCATTGGTCATCATCCGAATCGTCTGAATCACTACTAACTACATCACCGATCCTGTCCTCCTCCTGCTCCTTCTCTTCTCGTTCCAACTCGTTCACATCGAAGTCATTGCTTATATAACCTACTGGAGTTGAATGAAACTGCTCCTGCATCAACTGACCGTCTAAATCCATGTTACCCTGAGTTGCTTCCCCTTCGACCCTCAATTCGTATTCATTTCCTCCAACACCATCAATGGACGGCCCGTCCTGGACATCCTACATCCTGTACCCATTCTCCACCACCACCTCAGCCATGGGAACATTGAAACCTTAGATTACCCTATTGTAGCGGGACCAGTGAGCACAGTCGCACAAGGGTATCAGGACATAGTGTGCCCTAGTCTTCCCACTATCAAACCTCCCCTTCATTGTAAAATCACCGCTAAATTTTGCATTCAAACGGACACAAAGGTCGTTGAAGCTAGGAGGTTCATCCAACCATTCCAATTCTTCCTCTATATCCTCAAACATACCATCTTGACACAACAATCCATCTACAAAAGCATTTGAGAAAACTTCATCAAGTCATCGAAATCACCGCACCGATACTAATTACAACTGTACTAACTAATCTAATATTAATACCTATAGTAACTATTCTAACTAACAATACTAGACTAAACTAACTATACTAACTACACTATCTAATCTAACATTAATTCCTACACTAACTAATCTAATATTACAACCTATACTAACTATAATAATTAAAACCAACTATAGCTAAATATACAACAAAAACTATAATACAACCTAAATAATATCATCAAATTGCTAACCCTAACTAATCAGTACAATATATTTTGAATCCTAACCCTAAATAACCAAAGTTCAATTCATCCACCAAATGGAGAAGGGGATTACCTTCACTAACAGCAGGGGCAGATTGGGGCTCAACCCAAGGCGACGAGGTTGCTGCCGGCAACAATGACTGGCCGACGGCGCTCAAATCTGGCGAGGAGAGGGAGAGAGATGGGAGCGGCGCTCAGGGGATGGTGGGAGAGCGGAGAGGGATGCAGGGAGGGACATCGGGAGGCAGAGGGGAGGCCAGGGAGCGGCCTGCGGCGGCCATGAATGGCGGAGTACGGTGGCGGCACGTCCAGGAGCGAGGGGGCGGCGGCGGCGCGTCGACGGAGCGGTGGCGACGCATCGAGCGAAGGGCTGAGTGAGATAGAGTGAAAGAGAGATGGGAGAGTAGCCATGTTGCAGGCATGTACTAGGCCCTGCCGCGCCGTGCGGCGTGGCGTGGCACTGCCGCGCCAAGATCTGCGGCGCGGCAGAGCCTGCCACATCAGCAGTCAGTGGCCCGGTCCGTGCCATGTCACCCCCATTGCCATGCCACAATGCATGGCGCGGCAGCATTGTTTCGCCATGCCGTGGCGGTAGGCGCGACCAAAAGTGTTAGATTTGAAAATAAAAAAAAATACAGTGTCAAATTTAAAAATAGTTTAAAAAAGTGTTAGAAATAAAAAAAATTCTCCATCCCCAAGGACCAGCTGCTCAGGGTCGGCATCACCTACTGTACGAGATATGATCTGACTATTCTCTTCTATCCCCAAGGATGCTCAGGGCTTGTTTTCCTTTGTGCTACCTAGCTCCTTGTTGCCTAGCAATTGTAGCATGCACATGTATTTGTATGAGTTGTACGTACTAATAACTTATCAATCCGTTTCAAATTACGAGACATTTTGACTTTTCTAGATTCATAACTTTTGATACGCATTTAAATATATATTATATTTAGATGTATAGTGAAAGTAATGTATTTAGCAGTAAACTAGTAATAGTGGTCTCTTGCAAATTGCCAAGATGCATTCGCATCTGTGATGCTGGTGCAGCAGCCGCTGCCGTTCAGACGTTCAGTACTCAGATGACCACTGAGAAAAGGTGCGTGGGCAACACAAAATTCATTGCACACACAAACATCGTCGCTTCATTGCAAACTGTACATACGCGGTACATGCAGCGTCCGTCCTAAAATAAAATAAGTGCCGTTCTCATTTCGAGGAGTCCTATTTTAAACTTTGAGGGTGATTAGTTCTTACCTAAAAAAATTTTCAACCCATCACATCGAATATTTGGACACATGCATGGAGTATTAAATGTAAAAAAAAAAAACTAATTGCACAGTTTGGTTGGAAACCACGAGACAAATTTTTTAAGCCTAATTAGTCTATGATTAGCCTTAAGTGCTACAGTAACATGCATGTGCTAATGATGGCTTAATTAGGCTTAATAAATTCGTCTCGCGGTTTCTAGGCGAGTTATGTAATTAGTTTTTTTAATTAGTATCCGAAAACCCCTTCCGACATCCCATGAAACATCTGATATAACACCTAAAAATTTTTCATCTCCTAACTAAACACCCCTTTGACCAAATATATACTTCCTTCGTCCCATTTTAACTGCACGTTTAAGATTTAAATGGGCAAAGTACTATAACTGGGAAATTATAATTCTACCTCTAAGAAGTGCAGTTGACAACACTGGCACAATATTGATGGACGCAACAATTGAGGGCTAGAAACCACACGTAGTTTCCATGTTTATTAATTTAAGTAGACATTAAGGGTGTGTTTAGTTCCCTGAAAAGGGTGAAAAAAGTACTATAGCATATTTTGACTTTATTTGGCAAATAGTGTTCAACCGTTGACTAATTAGGTTCAAAACGTTCGCCTTGTAAAGTATAACCAAACTGTACAATTAGTTTTTGATTTCATCTACATTTAGTACTCCATGTATGTATCGCAAGTTTGATGTGACGGGGAATCTTTTTTTTGGAATAGTATGTTTTTGGTGGAACTAAACACAGCCTAAGTGTAGAAACTATGTTTTCAATGGATAGTTTCTAAGGTACACAATAATTTTTTTTTGTCAAATCACATGTCTTCTCTCTTCATTACTTACCAATCACATCTCTTCATGTCTTGATTCTCGCGTCGACATGACTTCTTCTCTAATAGCAAGGCCTCGTTTAGATCGCGAAAAGTTAGAATTTTTCTAACTGTAGCACTTTCGTTTGTATTTGACAATTAGTGTTCAATTGTGAATTAACTAGGCTTACAAGATTGGAAAAAATAGTTTTATGGCATCAAAAGATCACAACATTCAAAAAAACTACCATTGAAAAACGTCTCTCACGTAAAATACCACCGAAAGAATGGACCGTTACCTCCTAATACCATTCTGTCACGGTGGCCGATGTTGCCGTGAATCCCTCGGTGAGGCACCTTTATTCCCCCATTTTAGAGAAACAGAGCACACACGCCGGCGTAATGGCATAGCCCGATTCGCCCTGGGGAGGGCACGGCAGCGGTGACTGACCAGCCGGCGAGCTTCGCAGTGGCCGGCCGCACCTATCGATGTCAGTGGCGTGGCCGGATATGGCTCATAGGGCCATGGCCCTGTGCCCGCGCGGCATGCAGCAGGGGCGACGGCGGCGGCATGCGGCAATGGCGAACCCGGCGACTACAAGGTCGACGCGGGTACACGTCAGGTGCGTGGGGGAGGTGGCGGACGCGACGGTGTAGCTGGCTTGGTGGGGGCGGCCCTGGTTGGAGCTGTCCGCAGGAGTTCTTGCGAGCTGCAGGAACGGCGCGGCGGCGGCGGGATCCAGCATCCGGGTGAGCCGCGGTCGGAAGAAGTCTGGACGGACGTAGTGGCATGCTCGACCGAGGCGCTGGTGGTCTCCACCCACGGGAACAGCGACGGCGGACCGAGAGCCGGCCATGGCGGCTGACAGCAGCAGTTTTGGCAACATACTGTGGCTCCGGCCCGGTGTTGTTTGCTGGTGGAGATGGTGGGGCACACGGCTCGGCAGTGGTGGTGCGTACGGTGCGGAACGGTGGCTCCGAGCTTGGCGTCCATGCCCATGGCGTTCGCGTAGAGACAGTACGAGGGCGCGGCTTTTGGAGGACTCATGGGTGCCGTGGTGTGGCAGCTCAGCAGGCCGAGCGTGGTGAGCGAGGTAGGAGCGGGCGCTGCCCGTGGACTAGGCACAGGCAACCGTCATAGGTGATCCAGAGCACGCCACCATGCACCTTGTAAGCAGCAGATAGGCAGGAAGTGGGGAAAAGCATAAGGAAGAAGAAGAACAGAGTCCTCACGGAGAACAGAATGCTATTCGTCTCGACGGAGGAATTCACGGCAACAGCGGCCACCGTCACGGAATGCTATTTTAAGGTAACGGTCCATTCTTTCGGTGGTATTTTACGTGACAAACGTTTTTCGATGGTATTTTCCAAACGTCGTGATCTTTCAATGCTATGAAACCAATTTTTTCTAAAAGATTTGTCTCGTGATTTATAACTAAACTGTGCAATTAGTTATTTTTTATCTATATTTACTGCTTCATGTATGCGTGCAAAGATTGATGTAATGGAGAGAGAGTGAAAATTTTTTAACTTTTCACCTCAATCTAAACAAGGCCCAAGTATAATAACAAGTTGTAAGCTGGTTAAATACTGAGGTGGAGGAGAGAGGAGAGGACAGAGAGGAGAAGCGGGCTTTAGCTTACAGCCAGCTTAGGCATAGGAACCAAAAAAAAACTTTGTAAAAAAAACAAGTTGACCATATAATAATAGTGAAAAACTTTGCAAAGAATCTTACAACTGGCAACCGGCTGTAATTATTAGCCTTGCTCTAAGAAACCATTTACTTATATCTCTTCTTTAATTGCAGTGCCACGTTATCTTTTTTTCCTTAGTTGACACCCCTAACTGATGAAGATATAAACCATCTAGTTTTTTTGGTTGGGAGTACCCTGAGTGAAGCCAACAAAAGGACCAGATTAGAAATGTGTGGCCACAATTTCAACAACATATCAACAAATAAAAAAGTAACAGTAGCAATACATGGGATTGACTGAATTTGTGGACGAGAGGACGTTGTACTCCCTGCGTTTTCCTTTTTTAATCGATCTTTTTTTGTTTCCTTCGTTATTTCTGCGCTAGCATAGGTTATAGCTACCAGTGCACTCCTATGTTTCATATGCATTGTGTCTGTTCATTTCGGGACATTTTTTGAATTATAAATGTGTAATTATTACGGGACAAAGGGAGTACAAGAAATATTAATATTTATAATTTTCAATTAATATCATTAGATAGATCGTTGAATTTATTTTTATAATAAATTTACTTGAAAATAGAAATATTGCTAGTATTTATATAAATCTAGTCAAACTTGTTAATAAAGTTTGACCGACGCAAATTATACTCATTTTAGGACGGATTGCGTAAGCGGGTACGTACAGGGCACAGAGAGGCGTTAGTCTGTCATGCCGTTCTTTCGGTTGTTGTTTTGCTGGAACTGTAAAGTGTAAACATGCCTCTGCTCTTGTCCTTTCTCTTGTCTGTTAACATTTAGAAGGATGCAGGCCCCAGCTGAAATCCACAAGCTGCTGAACCAGCAGCAGGATGCTAGCATTGGTAAGGTTGAAAACGAACGAGATGAATACCGTTTCGTCTGCAACCGTATACCCTTTTTATTCTAATCGTTTTCATTTTTTCAAGAAAATACGGAACCAGAACAGGAACCGGATGGAATGCACCGTGACTGGGACCCAAAACAGTTGAGTATTTATCCGTCAGTATTTGCGGTATACCATATTTTACCCGGATAATCCAACATTCATCCAGTTTTGTTCCTAACAGGGATAAGCCCAGTACTTTGCCCTTATCTGCTGGCCTCCCTGGTTCCTCTCAGTTGGCGTTGGCTGCCTCCCAAATCCTCGGCTGGATCCTGCATCGCCGAGCTCTCTCAATCGCCGCCTTCCGGCCTGTTCGATCCCGCTCCATGCCCGGCTACAGAATCCATGGCTAGCCTGTTGTCTGTTCCTTGCCTTCCTCTCGGCCAACAGAATACATGGTGTCCCGTTCGCTACTTGCTTGCTTGCTAGTCAGCTAGTACCGTTCGCCTAAATACCTGACAACTAGCTTGAAGCTTGTTCCTGTTGCCTATTTGCCTTGGTTTAGCCCTTGCGTCTTGCTGTTTCTTGGCTCTGGGTGTGGCAGCATGTGCGCATGCAGTGTAGCACAGGTGATTTTTTTTTTGG
Source organism: Saccharum hybrid cultivar R570 (assembly GCA_038087645.1). Lineage (NCBI taxonomy): Eukaryota > Viridiplantae > Streptophyta > Magnoliopsida > Poales > Poaceae > Saccharum > Saccharum hybrid cultivar. Next base: position 1,740,094 of record JAQSUU010000190.1, on the reverse strand, counting down.
GGGGGGGGGGGGGGGGGGGGGGATAAGGAACAATTTCATTAACGACAAGTCGCTGCAATTACAGTACAGTTTCCATCAAGTACAACATTTAGCGCTTCCCTAATTGGACAAGAAAGTTCAGGATCTTGATTCCAACACCTAATGTTCGAAGTGATGGCAATATACTACTAAAATCTTTGAAAGCCTGGGAAGCAAGGGTATGCGCTGAAGTGTGTTAAGCTTCCTGGAGATCTTAAGAAGCTGGTTCGTTTGGGCTGAAAATAAGCGGCTAAAAGTACTGTTGGCTGATTTATGTGAGAGAAAAACACTGCTGGCTGGCTGAAAATAAGCGGCTAAAAGCTCAAGCGAACATGCTGTTAGCTTATTCACCTTTACTAATCATGTGAGATTTATTATTTGTGTATTTATTCCTTTTACTTTTGTATCTTGGTTATCATACGTCATATGTAATCCCGGCTTAAGTTCCTGACTACCGTCCATTTCCGTAGATTTTCCAATCATATATTTACCTATTTTCGTATTATCGCTTATCCCGCTACTGTTTTCGTTTCTGGTTGTCCGGTTCCTGCTCCCGTTTCCGTCAAAACATATGATAACAGAAATGGTAGAGGTATTTTCTGTTCGTTTTCATCCTTAAGCATAGGCCAGTCCCGATAAGGGTTTTGGCGCTTTGTTTGTACTCTAGTATTCGGTGTCACTGAACGGGAGATGAACCAAGTCCTCCCTTCCCTATCACTAAACAGTGCTGCTTGGAGCTCCTCTGTCGGAGGAAGAAACGCAGGCACGCACAGCTTGCTCCGGAGTGACTGATGGCCAGATCCAGCACACTTCCTGATGATTTGTTATATATGCACAGTTCCAATTCCAACGGATGTCGGACTATCAAGCAATGGGCTAATGGCACAGTGATGAGCACACAAGCACCATCTATACTTTTGGGGTTTTAATTTGGCAATAACAACTCACTGGATAAAACCCTACTGACAACTTAACATCTGAAAGCTAGGCCAAGTTAACAGATCGAGAGGTCATAAGGCCAAATCCTAACAATTAATATCACCAAACATACAGCAGATTGATCAAACAAAGGTCATGTCTAGGACTTGAAGGAAGGATGACGCTATTCACCGTGACATATGGCCAGATGCCAGACCGCCGAACGGTCCATTTGACATACACTTTAGCCTCTTGTGGTAACACAGCTTGTGCATTGTAGAACTCTTCAAACCTTCAGGCCAGCTCCATGCAGCAGGAAACTCCAAATACTAAAACAGCAAGGGAAGATCTCACAGTTGCACCGAAGAGAGGAGAGGGAGCTTGATCGTTGATGCCATTACCACGGCAAGGCCGGATACAAAAACTGCGGCCTACGATTTGTTCCTTCTCCCGGCCGGATCTCACCGTTGGCATGCATTGCATCCCCCTTGTACCGACAAAACCGTCTCCTGCCTGCTCTTCACACAGATCTCCTCCATTTTATTCCCCCGTCTGATTGCGACATCAATTTACCACCCAGACGATCCGTCTTGACGCTGACAGGCTAGTTTAATCCCCAGGGTGAAACATGGCATGCATTACAGCTTCTCCTGTCGATGATTGCAAAGCGCGCGTACAGATTTCTACACTCTGTAAAAGATCAGCAGAAGCAGAAATTACCGTCTGCAGTTCACAGTGTCGTAAATCTTTCTATCAAAATAGTAAGAGTGGCAGACCAGGCAGGCAGGCATAACATAACAGTAACGGGAGTGCGACGGAATGAGTATACAGTAGCTCAATTCAGACTAGTTCTCTTCTTTTCCTGTGGAGCTTTGCTTAGCAAGCGTCAGGTTGAGGATATTGACAAATCCTTAGAAATAATAAATGGAACATTCGTGCTGACGAGACAATCAGAGTCGCATTCCATGGGTTATTAAACAATATATAGCGCCAGCATCATTGCAGTCGTGATGCTGACTGAAACTTCATCAACCATTTTCCTATTCTCTAATGGCAGGCCCTTCGTTCCGTTGTGCATAAATCACCACCCCGCTTCAGCTTGCTGGCACCCTCTGCAACCAGTATCTGAACCTCCAAGTAATGTCACACACGTCGGAAGAAGAATCCCTCAACAACTTCCAGCAGCAGGCAAAGCTAGAAGCTTGACCTGCTGGGTCAAGCAAAGCTGACACAGCCATGCCTGTAGTGAAAAAGAGACGAGGCCATCCAGGAATTCTAGGTATGATGCTTCAACTTAATTTTCAACTAGCACACACTTGGTTTCCATAAACAATAAGTCCATGCCGGATTTTTTTTTTCCCAATCAAGATGGCAGAACACACGTGCAAGTGCAATGTAATCAACTCAACTCAATGTTTAAAACAATTAATGGTCTTTGTTCTTAGTTACAAACTTATGAGAAACCCAATAAAGAAAGATGAAGCGACGGTAATACAAATTTCTGAATCTCATTGGAGACTCTATATATTGACCTACCCTTGTGCGCATGAGAATCCAGGTATACAAGAGAAGTGTTCTTGTGCAGTGTTGTTCTGGCTTTTTACTCAGAAGCTCATGATATCTTGTGTTTACCTAATTACCTTACAACAACAACAACATAGTCTTTTGTTCCAAGCAAGTTGGGGTAGGCTAGAGATGAAACTCAAAAGAGACGAGAAACAGGCAGACACATAAAGGGACATAAAGGGCACAAGACAAAAAGAGGTCACGGTTCAGGCACGTTGATTGCCAATCTCCAAGTGCTCCTGTCCATAGCTAAATCCTTGGAGATATTCCACTCCTTAAGATCTCTCTTAACGGACTCGTCCCAAGTTAGTTTAGATCGACCTCTACCGCTCTTTACATTATCGACCCGCTTTAGAACTCCACTACGCACCGGCGCCTCAGGAGGCCTCCGTTGGACATGTCCAAACCATCTCAACCGATGTTGAATCAATTTCTCCTCAATTGGTGCCACCCCCAATCCTATCCCGAATATTGTCGTTCCGGACTCTATCCCTCCTTGTGTGCCCACAACACCAACGCAACATACGCATCTCTACTACACTCAATTGCTGGACATGTCACCTTTTTGTAGGCCAACACTCAGCACCGTATAACATCGCCGGACGAATCGCCGTCCTATAGAACTTACCTTTCAGCTTCTGAGGCACCCTTTTGTCACAGAGAACGTCAGAAGCTTGACGTCATTTCAACCAGCCGACTGAAATTCTATGCCTAACATTTTCATCAATGTCTCCATCTTTTTGTAGCATCGACCCTAAATACCGAAAAGTATCCTTCTTGGCCACCACTTGCCCATCGAGGCTAACGTCTCCCTCCTCGTGCCTAGTCGCGCTGAAATCGCACCTTATGTACTCGGTCTTAATCCTACTAAGTTTGAACCCTTTCGACTCTAACGTGTGCCTCCATATTTCTAACTTCCTATTAACCCATGCCCTACTGTCGTCAACTAGCACCACATCATCAGCAAAGAGCATACACCAAGGGATATCACCTTGTATGTCCCTTCTGACCTCATCCATCACTAAAGCAAATAAATAAAGGCTCAAAGCTGACCCCTGATGCAGTCCTATTTTAATTGAAAAGTTACTGGTGTCGCCATCACATGTTCGGACAAACATCACCACATCCCTGTACATATCCTTGATGAGGGTAACGTACTTAGTTGGGACTTTGTGCTTTTCCAAGGCCCACCACATGACATTTCTCGGTACTTTGTCATATGCCTTCTCGAGGTCAATAAAGACCATGTGCAAGTCCTTCTTCTGCTCCCTATATCTCTCCATCAATTGTCGTAATAAGAAAATCGCCTCCATGGTCGACCTGCCAGGCATGAACCCAAACTGATTTTGGGTCACATGTGTCACTCTCCTTAGGCGATGCTCGATAACCCTCTCCCAGAACTTTATCGTATGGCTCATCAACTTAATCCCACGGTAGTTAGTATAACTTTGAACATCTCCCTTGTTCTTGAAGATAGGTACTAATATACTTCTCCTCCATTCTTCAGGCATCTTGTTAGACCGAAAAATAAGGTTAAAAAGCTTAGTTATCCATACTATCGCTCTGGTGCCTAGGTATCTCCACACCTCAATGGGGATACCATCAGGGCCCATCGCTTTACCTCCCTTCATCCTCTTCAAGGCCTCTCCGATCTCTGTCTCCTGAATTCTCCTCACAAAGCGTCTGTTGGTATCGTCAAATGAGTCGTCCAATTCAAGGGTAAGACCCTCATTCTCTCCATTAAACAGCTTGTCGAAGTACTCTCTCCATCTGTCCTTGATCTCCTCATCCTTCACCAGAAGTCGATCTGTCCCATCCTTGATGCATTTTATTTGGTTGATGTCCCTTGTCTTCCTCTCGCGGATTCTAGTCATCCTATAAATGTCCTTCTCCCCCTTCCTTCGTGCCTAGCCGCTGATAAAGGTCATCATACGCCTGACCTTTTACTACACTCACAGCTCGCTTTGCAACCCTTTTCGCTATTTTATTATATTATAGTTTTCATCATGGCAGTTTTTTTGTTTGACCACTAGTATCAGATATATGCCTACCTCCACAATGCATATTTTTACTTTGTTCAGACTCATTCCCACCAAGATTCGAGATACATAGATGGAACTAAAAGATTCTGAGTAGATAGATAATCATTATAATAAATCGAACGTTGCACTTTACAGCACTGATTCATGGACAACCTAAGTAGCAAAGATAACCAGATTGTTCTACATGACTAGGGATGAAAACGGACGGAAAAACCCTCTTTCCATTTCCGTTTCTATATTTTGTCACCGGAAACGGGACCGGGATTGGAATAGTCGGGAACGGGTACGGAATCGGAATATACAGTTATATAGAAACAAACAAATACAGACTGAAACGCAACGGAAACGAACGGAAATGGGACACTTAAGCCGGAATCACGATTATTTATTGAGTATATCACATTCTATAATCAGCTTGCAGCAACACCCACGCAAATATAAAATCATCATTCTTATTCATCATTCATCATTCGTGCTCTTGTGCAAGTGCAAGTGTGCTGTGCTCAAATGCATGCACGCACTTACGTGTGCCTGTATGAGTTGCTAATGCTCACAAGGAAGCAAAAGGCAAGTAGCACTTCAGGAGTGCATGGAGCAGGGCGTACACCCGCATGCACACATCACCAGTATGCCTCTACAGCTTGAACATAGCAACGGCAAGGTAGCAACCAGCAGGCTAGACCGGACGGGGACGAGGTTTGTATTATTGGGCTGCAGCCTGCAGAGGTTGGCCTTCTATACATTGCAGATGCCCTTAGGGGAGTTGTCGCTTGGGATCACCCCGGATTTCAGAAATATGGAACAAATACGGGATATTTCCGGCCAAATCCCATAACGTTTCTGGATTTTTCTGAAAAATACGGAAATAGGCGGGTCAAATGTAGAAAAAACGGGCGGGTCGGGTTGGGATAATTTTCGTCTGCTTTCAACCTTATACAGGACATAGGTATCAACAGTTCAACATACGACCTGATTACAAATGGAGTGACAAAAAGATAACTAGAATGTGTGCACTTCAACACGCATGTGAAAACCTAACATTGGTTCATGATATCCCTTTGGCAGATGCTGATGTGGAAGTAGTGGCTTTGTCACCCAAGACACTCCTGGCAACAAACAGATACATATGTGAGGTCTGTCACAAGGGCTTCCAGAGAGACCAGAACCTCCAGCTCCATAGGAGGGGCCATAACCTACCATGGAAGCTGAAGCAGAGAAGCAGCACTGAAGCTAAGAAGAAGGTGTATGTCTGCCCTGAGGTCACCTGCCCTCATCATGATGGAAGCCGAGCATTGGGCGATCTCACAGGCATAAAGAAGCACTACTCCAGGAAACACGGGGAGAAGAAGTGGAAGTGTGACAGGTGTTCAAAGAAGTATGCTGTCCAGTCGGACTGGAAGGCGCACACAAAGATATGTGGCACAAAGGAGTATCGATGTGACTGTGGAACAATATTTTCAAGGTATGTCTATGTTCATTGTTCACAGTAATCCAGTATGTTGAAACAAATAAGTTTACCAATTCCCGTAGACGTCAAACTGTATCAGCAACTGAAGCAATGCAATGTTGAATTCCTTGACATCCTTGAGCATTGCTGGGAATATTATATATGAGTATTTATATCTCCCACATCAACTTTGAAAAAATTACCTTCAAATTCAATTGTATATATTTGCAGAAAGGACAGCTTCATCACACATCGAGCCTTCTGTGATGCACTTGCTGAAGACAACTCCAAGGCTAACCATAGCCTTGCAACAATGGTGGGAAATCTGCATGGTCACCAGCATGATATCTTTTCACATGGAGTAACTGCCTTCCCCACTTCACCAACTGATGTGATGGCAAACTTGTCTAATGCTCTGATTACAAGAAACACAACATTGTTCTCCAACCAGATATCGCCCAAGGATTCAGGCTTTCCACTTGATGGAAGTGCGTCGAGTTACCCTTATATGTCCATGAATTCTCCATACATGTCTGCTACCGCACTGCTTCAGAAAGCTGCAGTTATGGGTTCGAAGACCAGCCAGGATCCTATATCACCATTGCTCCTAAAAAGTTTCCCAAGTAACGTGACAACTCCTAGTCCTAGAGATCACATGGACATATCTTCTGGAAGCCAGGGGGACTCCCTCGGGAATTCAGCAGCTAACAATATTGGCATCAAGGCAGCTGAAGATGAGGGCTCTTACATGAGTGGTCGCGGTAACATTCTGATGAACACACCATGGGTGAATAGTTACAGGCCTACCACAGTGCCTTTAATTGGACTAATGAATAATCCATTTGGCATGAGAGCAGAAAAGGAGAGCTCTGGCATATTTTCTGGAAGCCAAACGCAGCACAACAGGCAGGAAAATATTTCAGGGGTAGGAGATGCTGGACTAACCCAGGACTTTCTAGGACTCGGAGGCAGTGGGAATTTGGAAATGAGTTCTGAGACTTACAATGCAGATGTGACAGCATTGAGCTATTCTGATGAGCAGCAGAAGTCGCAGGAACATATCTACTCTTACCATCAGTCATCTCTTGACTCCATTGCACTGGAGAAACCCATTTGGGAGTCATGATACAGACAGTTTACTTACTCTAGTAGTTCAGCTTCAACTAAGCTGTCCTTGGACTTTGAGCAGTGGTAGTCATTAAGCTGGTATTAACATGTGTCAAACAGTAAAAGCCTTGTCTATTAGGCTAAATGGGGTTTACGAGAGCATTTCTAGAGGGCAATTAGAAGGGGCAACTCAGTATCTTGTCTGAGTCAGAGTGACCACAAGGACAGCTTTAAGAAGTTTCTGTAGTTTCATTTAAAATAATCAATAAATACTTAGCGTTATGCTGGAAAAGGAAAGTAGTAGGACATATGGATGCTGATTTTACTTCTCATTTGATGTTTTCTGGTTGATGTTGGAAAATGGAGTAACCCCCGGCTCATAAAATGGATGCAGATTGTAGAACGATCCATTGGGGTGAACAATTTATTGTACTATATTTATAGTAGAATAAGAAGAACCGCAGACAGCGGTGCTCTTTAATTTTCAAGTAGCAAGCGACAGATTTGTTGTACTCCTAATTTTATGCGGCTTTAGTCATATGAATGTGGTGTTTCCATTTTTTTCCCCACTAGTGCCCTAATTCGGAAGGAATGCTCCAAATTATTTGGGCCCTGAAGTAATTTGGCACCGTTGCTGCCTACTAATACTTTGATGTCTCCCACCTGACTCCATTTTTGCAACTATACCAGTAATAGCAACCGATAAATCTGTACATACCAGCAGTTATGGTCAAACTTAAGATGCTTTAGCTCCCCAACTTCAAAAATGTTGGAATGACTTATAATTTGAATGGAGGGGTAGTACCATCTACAATGTAAGAACAACGGTGACATATTCATTTTTGATAATAAGCCCGTTCGCTTCGCTGAAAAGCCATGGCTGAAAGTACTATTTCCTGATTTGTTGTGAGAGAAAAACACTGTTTCGACTGAAAAAAAACAAGCTGAAAAGTACGGATTATAAGATAAACGAACAGGGCCATCATTTTAAATTTTGTTTTCCTAGAAAAACTTTAAACAAAAACATTTCAGACCTCTTCCGACCGTTCTCTTTTCATTCCTATACATACCCCGTACTACACGGGTCTACGATTTGGTTCCAGGTGGAGGCGAGGGCCTGGATGGAACCGTCGAAGCAACGAGCAGGAGCAGCCAAAAAGCCTTTTTAGCAGCACCGCAGCAGGCTGATACGGCGAGCCCGAACGCGCGAGTCGAGTCCTGGACTCCTGGCAAGCAAGATTCCCGTCTCGGCGGACAAGTCGACAGCAGCAGGACAAGGCGGCGGTGTTTTTGCTGCGGTTGGAAAAGGGAGCCGCCCGGGCCGGCTGTGACCGTGAGAGTTCATGGAAATGGATGAGAGCGAGCTCGTCCATGTCCATTGAGGCTGCAGTCCAGGCGTTCCATGCCTTTGTGCTTTGCTCGCTCCACTCGACCACTCCACAGGTGACGAGGACCGACCGAGATTGGATTACGCTTGTCACGTAGCCGCAGCACAGCACGGAGCCACGGACCCCAGATTGGACGTGGACAACCTCGCCGGAGCGTTGACTCACCAACAGTGCTGTACCTGTACGCCACCATCGTCCGTCCACACCTTGCAGCCTGCAGCAGCAGCAGCAGCTTGCGGTTTCGATTGAACTGCAAACACGATCAGATCTCCAGCGCGGCCATGACCAATTGACCAGCAATTCCACTTGCAATTTGCAAGGCAGCAGTGTCTTGCGGTCCTGTCCAGTACCATACCAATCATTCTGAGCTGTTCCGCCGGGAGGGGATCAATCATTTGCCGGCTTATAATTACCTGCGCCTACACCACCCACACGTTCCGTTGTTTTGCCCACGGCATCCGTTCCCATGCGCTTGTCCTCCTCACGACCGTTTGTTTGCTTAGAATAAGCTGCACGCACGGCCGCGCGCACGCAGCATGTCTCGTCGCTAGTGCCCGTGGGCGACTGGGCGTGGGGACAGGGGACGGCAAATGGCCGCGGACCCAACAATTGGCACGCCCACGTCCATGTCCACTTGCCCCTACACCGAGTTTTGTCCCGTCTCGTTGGTGCTGAGAACGTACTAGGAACGTGCGATACGACAGAAATTACGTACAAGGACATCTGGACATGGATGGTTGTTTCATCCCATCCTCCTCGACCTCGAGCGAAGCAGAAACCGTAGATAGAGAGAAAAGAGAAGGCCGGGACAGTGTTCTGTACGTACGCACCTGGCTCCGTTTGTCCCACACGAGAGCATCATCCGTCGCGGTACCCGTTGTCGACACCACAGGCCAGCAAACGCCTCGAGTGGACGGCCAGGGAATGCCTCGTGACTCGTCAGAGACCGAGAGGAGAGACTACGACCAGATCAAGCTCACCTGTGTCATCCACCAGGGCATTACAGGTGAGTTAACCAAGCAGATCAACGCTACTCAAGGTGTCGGGAGAACATGGATGCCACGAGCGGCCATCATCTTAATATTCACCATTAGGGCCCGTCTGGATCCACCCTGGATTCTACTCCGTAGAAATCAGGACGGAGCGGCGGCGCGGCGTGCCTCGCGGGGGAAGGCGCTCGTACTGCCGCCCACCGGTCCCAGGGAGGAACGCCTTGCTTGACCGCTGCCCGCCAGACTGCCACGACCAGGCACGGCTCGTGTGGGGAAGTAAAGGCTGCGATTTGCGAGGGTGAGGGAGGCGAACCTGGTGGGTATCTGCACGGGCAACATCCCCATCCCGGCGGTCCTGCGGCGTCGAGGACAGAGGTGTCGTCGCCGCCAATCCGGCCAGGCTCTCGGATGGACGACGCGCGATGAGAATGGCCATAGGGAGAAGGAAAAGATGAGGACAATAGTCTTCTCACATTGTGTAGGGTGAAGTATCCTGTGTTATCTGGGTTGGAACGGGTTCTCGGATTCTCATCTTTGGATTTTTTTACTATCCTTGCTTTTATCTCCCCTGTTTGGATGGTTCCCAGATTTTTGTTTATCAGATTCTCGAAATCTCAATGGATCCAGATGACTGCTTTAGGATTCCCCGGACAGTGAGCTCATCTGAATTCTGATGCAGTCTCACATGCAGCGACCATATTTAATCGCGAGTGAATTGACCATGGAATGGTCCCTCCTCCAGCACAGCTTCCATTGCAGTGCCAGTGCACTACTCCTGCTGCAGTATAGAGTAGACCATCGTGATGCAGCTGTAGGCAGGTTAGTACTCCTCCCACCTCAATGCATTGATGCTTGTGGCTGCAATCCCAGGCTCAGCAGCCCAGCTGCAGTTAAAACCAAGGGTACAGTCAGTCACCCTTCTTGCCCACAAGTATCAACAGCGAGGATAGGAGCAAACATTGCTGCATCTCTTGCTATCAGTATCAGCAAATGTTCGAAAAAAAAACTGAACATTTTGTTGCACAGAAACATACAACGGGTCTCAATACCCTGGTCTCGCACTGGGAACGAGCGAATCGCTCTCCCAGCGTATTTCTGTTCAAATGAATGGGAATGGGGATCTCCCCAGTTCAAAAAAAAAATGCTTTACCTTTTTTTTTATTCCATTCAGTGCTTGGACAGTGCCTTCTTGATTCCTAACACGACCTTGCGACAGATCAACATCTCCATCAACAAAGTAGACGGTAAAGGCCATCATTATGAAGTACTAGTTCAATGGAAGTTAGTTTGCAACTAGCAAATCACGGGTGCCAACATTAGCTGCTGCCACGTTGATGAGTGAATTGCAGGCACTTGAAAATATTGCTAAATTGAAAAAGGAAAACAGATGCATGTTGGCCGCCTTGAACTCTACAGTTCATCTAGTTTGAGGCTTAAACTTCAGAACTGCCTAACTTTCACTCTTGGCCCATTTAAGCTAGTTCAAATACCCTATGGTTGTTCCACATCCCTATTCAAGTCTTGACATGGCTAGGTTTAACAGATATGAAACCCCACTGGTGGTGTGTGATATTGCCCCAATGTATTAAGGAGAAAAAGATGCAAAAGCAAACATGGGTGTAAGCCGAGTCTCTTCTCTTCATCCTCTGTTTTCCACCTCAAAAATGATTTGCATGTTTCACAGTGCAATTTTACTAGGTGTTTGCTTAGTGGGCGGCCACGCATGACAAGATGACAAAACTGCAAATCCTGTCCACGATAGCTATTCTTGCTACCAGGGCAACTTTTGCGTAGGTTAAAGCTAAGACCCATACATGATTCTGAGTACAAGCTTATGATTAGTGCACAGAAAAACAGAATCAATCAACACATAGCATTGGGGTTTACAAACTAGAGTAGCAATAATCACATAAGAACATATTCAGCTTATCGATATGATTCCAATTCGAATTAAATTGCACAGCAGAACCTCAAACGTGCAAATTTTAGTGAAAGCATGATGAATCATGCAAACAAGTCAGCGACCTGCTTTTCAAATATCAACAGTTGAGAGTTTAAAAGGAAAAATAAAACCTTGACCAGGAAGAGAGGACAGGCTTTGTCTTATTAGACAGAAAAGTATTGAACCCTATTGGGTTCGAGCCTTGGTGGGCCGCCTGTCAACTGGAGCCAACCGAGTTCAGACTAACAATGCTATTGCAAAATAGAAAGAGAATGACACTGCCTTATTAGATGGATTTGAATAAATGTGATGTGAATTTGCTATATTATGGGGATCACGCACTATCTTTTGTTGAATGGCTTAGGGTGTGTTTGTTTGCTTTGTTTACCAAAGTGTGCCAAAGGATGGCAAGCGCTTGGCAGCCCTCCCATTTGGCCATGTTAGTTCATTTTGGTGGCCAAAGTTGGCCAAAACCATGGCCACCAATTTGGTGACCAAAGTTTGGCTAGTGCCAAATTTTGGCTTGGCTAGTGCATGGTACAGAAGGGCGGGCCTGGTGCAAGCGGTCGAGTCTTACCTCCTGTGACCAGAAGGTCCCGGGTTCGAGTCGCGGTCTCCTCGCATTGCACAGGCGAGGGTAAGGCTTGCCACTGATACCCTTCCCCAGACCCCGCACAGATCGGGAGCTCTCTGCACTGGGTACGCCCTTTAGTGCATGGTACAATTGGGTGAAAACCAAACATGCCCTAAGGGTGTGTTTGAATGAACACTGATGTCTACCGAGCAAAAATTTGGTCATTGACCAAGAAAACTGATGATGTTTGGATTCCAGCCCTATTTTGGCTTGCCCAGCTTACGAAGCCAAAGTGCAGTTCATTTTACAGACGGCTGATTTCCAGGCAGCCGTTTTGGCTGCTGAGATTTGGCAGACCAACACTTTGGCAGGGCACGGCCACACATCAATCAAACATGCCTTAAATCCCATAAAATGTGATGCTAGTGTAATGTACAAAAGATATTTGTTAATGAGTTGGTGCGTGCATACAGTTCATAATTTGACACCATGCCATGCTTGATACATCACCAAATGAAAAAGAAGAAGAAGAAGAAAAAGCACATCACACAAATTAAGATTATTGCTGATTCAGAGTAAACTAAAAATACGATGAGTCGGTAACTGTGGCAGTAGCTGTACCTTTCATCTGTTACTGCCAGTATTATCTCAATTCTTTGATGATTTATCATCCTGCAAGCAGTAAACAAGAATTGTTGATTGTGGACAAAAATGAATGTCACCTTCAAAATGTTGCATGCTCATAATACAATTATCTGACCAATAGAAGCTTGAGAAACACTGATCTTGAAATGAAACCCGCAAATAAACTATCAAAACTGGACAAAGAAGTGGTGAATTATATTTGTTACCGTTTATACCAAATGCAGCACTACTGGTGAGAGACTAAAGCAATGAAAATGACTTCTTGACACGATTGAACATTCCTGTACTTGAATCTGAGAGTTACTGACATTTAAGTTCATTTAGAATCAGCCTTGCTAAGGATCTCACATAGGGCCACCATGTTTCCGCAGCATTATCAAGGAAAGATGAAAACAAGAAATGAGACAAAGAAAATATATTTGGCTTTATTAATCATTCTGGAACATGGACCAAGGATCCAAATTCCACAACATGTATTAATCATGCAAACCACCATAGTGTTCAATTAAACCTGATAATCAAAGACCCTGATTGATGCGCATAAATTAACTGTGTCCTCACTACTCAGATATGAACAATCTGTTATCCATTCTTACCTGGTGGGTGTCACTTATAGAACTAAAAATTTACAATTTTATTCTAGAGAATTGGAGTACTGTTTTTTTCTCGAACACGCAGGAGAACCGCGTACCATTGTATTAAAAAAGGGGGAACCTTACAAAACACCACACACACCCAAAAGGAAACTACAAACCACCTTTACACCAAGAAAAGAAAAGGATACAACCACAACCTAAAGAACACACACTTCTGAGACAACTAGGTGAAAAGGTAAAAAATACCTTTAGCCCCAGCCAAAACCCACAACTGAATTTCCTCACTAGCAAGAAATAAGGCTCTAGCCAAACAAGAGGTACACCATCAAAAACACATCTATTGCGGTGATTTCAGATGGTCCAAGCCCCAAGAATCACAAGAGTTGAGGCCTTTCTGCAGTTGTCCTCCAGCAGCAAGAATAATCTTCTCCCACCAATCATCAAAGAACTCTTCTCCAATCTGAGGGGCAAGGATTTGTAGGCCTACTCTTTGGAATACCCTGAACAAAAAATTTCTGGCAAAGACGCAAGAAAGGAGAAGATGGTTTATGGATTCCTCAGCTTGATCACAATGAGGACACCTCTCTGGAAGGAAATGTCTTCTGATTCTTATGACATAAGCTCTCACAATAAAAAACCATTCAAGTGTCTGGTTGTCAAATTTTGAGGCAAGTACAACTGTAGGGAAGCCCCCCCATTGTTCTATAATATATATAAATATTAAAGACCAGAACATATTATATATACAAAGGAAGGGCAAAATTTTCCTCAAAGAAAAAAAAAGGAAGGGTGAAAACTGACAGTGAAAGCTGAGAGCCCATTGACAATGATAGGGGAGCTAAACTAGACAAGCTAGCAAGAGGCCAGATGTGTCAGTGAAATCCTTTTTCCCAGCCTCAAATCTGATTTCTAATTCTGGAAGATGATACAATTTCTCTGCATCCAGATGCCAGGTTACCATTATGAAAACTTCCATAAACAAAGGTTGCCACAAAACTCCATGCCTAGTGAAACTTCTGTACAATTTGTCAGTGCTTAGACACTCAGCAAGTGCAAACAGTGAGGTCACTTATTGATAGGAACCACTCAGAAAAAAAAAACTTATCCTTCAGAGATAGTTCTTAGACATATGGCACCGAGTCATTTACAGAACATCTTTGAGGAGATAGTGAGATTGGAAGTAGCTGATAAGAGGCGCCCAGTAAATAGTGCTTGCATTGATGCTACCAAAGCCTTATAGCTCTCAACTACAGGCTTTTGAAAGTGACTGATTGGTTGATGATAATGCATTCATGAGGATGGACCGAATAATACAACCATCAATCATTATCCAAATAGTCATCAACTGGTCTTTGAAAGTAATCATAAGAGATGATCATTGTGTAATAGCTGAGAATAGTAAAACCTCCTCACTGCATGAGACTTTTACTAGGAGTGCCACATGGCCCTGGGATTGTTTTTTAACTCTGCAGTCTGCAGGGAAGGAACACTTATTTTTGGGTGAACTTGATGTCCCCATCTAATATCTGGGATATAAGGTTTAATGAGTTCTATCAATTTAACAATAACTGTAGGTTTAAAGCGTTTTGGGCCAATTGCTACCATATCCCTATCTGAAGCATCTGACTGAAGGTCAGATTAGATTCATAGAAAGCGGAAAACATGTATATTTGCTGGAAGAATGCTCCAACGGAGAATGTTCCTTTTTCCTTTTAATTGAAAAAAATGATAATTTCCTCATCTTTATGTTTCTAGAATTTCCATCATCGGTGATGAAACTACAGGCAATTAGGATTGCTCAGTTACTCAATTAATCCATAATCTCAAAGTGAATCAACAGATGAGTGAGCTCTGAGCTCATAGCAAATGGCAACTCTATCAAGCAAATAGTTTCAGAATTTGACAAAACAAGCAATGGGAGTCAATATACAGATAGCTTGAAACCCTAAAAATTTCAATAGAACCCATGGGGTGAATTAATGGTGTTCCTAGCTAAAAAGCCTTTCCAAGATTAGTACACAAAATTAAATGAAAAAAAATATTTGCAAACTCACAGTGTGATGATTGTTCTTGTCCTATCAAAGTTTGGCAGAAACATTTTATCACCCACAAAATGGCTAGGATTTGACAGTCTTTCTAGTAGGCATTACCAAAATTTTGCAGGCAAAAGATTTGACAGCAATCTGGTGGCCAAATGTTTTTGTTGTTACTAATTTTGGCCTGACTTTGGGCAAAACTAATGACTCAAATAGGAAAAAGGAACCCACTGTAGTAGCATTTCATACTACCTTTAGCCATTATGCTGGAATTCAACTAAATTACCCTTGACTACAGAGAATCATAAAATGGGTATAACCCCCCTAAACAACAAAATGAGCATAACACAAGCCAAACAATTAGAAGCACAATGTGAGATAGGTCCTCTTAGGAATGAGCAATAAAATATTGAAAGTAAAATGAAGAAATTATCAAGGAAGTTCAGCTAGTTGAAATGTTGTTATTTAGGCACATTACTTATGCCTACATATAAGTTAGACGCGATAGGTAACACTGGAACAGAAAGAACAAAATGAGTAGTCTAACTTGTGGCGCATGAAGAATAGATGCCATCAATTGAATGAATTAATGCTAAATCCAATGAACTCCAGGTCTATTTTTCTTGGTCCATAACAACATAGATTACAATTTTACAACATAAGCTTGGTCACAAACTGCAAAAGCCAGAAATGATAAATTTGTTAGCATTCTTAGGATAAACACTGCATAAAGGTGGACAATTGCAATTGCAATTGCAAACAGAATGATAATGTAAGTCCAGATGAAGCAATCATTGCATATACCTGCTGAATCATTCGAGAGCGCCTGTTCGACGAGCTTTAGTGATTGTCCTCTTGGATCCAACATCCATGATCTATCCATTAGTGCAACGAGATAGACATAAATTACAGTGCATTCACTTGGAGAGTTCGAATTCATCTCCTCCCACCACATATCCCTCATCCTGCCTGCTGAAAGAACCATGTCTTGCTCTACCCCTCGTCCTTGGTGGCAATGCTGCCCTCAACAAGGTGGAGTACTCTTCCCTGATAGCAACAAGCGGATGTGCATGCTTCTCAAGCAGCTGGCTTCCACCGCCATAAGCTTCCCTAAGAACAACCGTCTGAGTGCCACAAACCCTGGACAGGTAAAAAATGCCAGGGTGGCGTTCGAACACCTTGGTGAACTTCTGCGGCATTCCAAGCAGCTTCCTCATATTGCTCACATTCTGGCGCTCTGTTCTCTTCGCCACAGTGAGGTGCAGCAGCTCATGGAACACTCCCACATTCCGCTTCTCCGACACGTCTGTGCGGCGATCGAGGCCTGAAGCATCGGCGTATGGACTGGTGTATGGCAGCGCCTGCCACTCCCGCAGCCAGGCCATGCACTTGCTTCTCAGACCATAACCCCTAGTGAAGCTCATCGGAAAGGGGAGGCAGGTGGTATCGCCCCCGTCAGCGCTCTTCTCAAGCTCGGAGACGGCGAGAAGATCGTCCCAGGAGAGGAGGCGGAGCCAGACGCGCTCGTCGCCCTCGGGCTGCTCAAGGGCGAAGTGGTCGGGGTACCGGGGGAGGATGGAGGTCCGGTAATCGCTGGGCAGGCCAAGGTCCCAGTGGAGGAGGTCGACAGTGTGAAGCGGGAGCGAGCGGGGGAGAGTGAGCATGAGGAGACGGCGGAGGCGGGCGACGAGGTCGTCCTCGGTGGCGAAGAGGCAATCTACCTCCCGCTGCCGCAGGACGAACGCCACGTCCGTCAGCGACACGCCGCCGCGGGACAACGCGAACATGGTATTGTATCTGCTGAGGAATTCCAGCAAAGAGTACGCTGACCCACACAGCCTTTGAGCGGACTTCTCGGCGAGGAGGTCCGACCGCGAGATGCGGTGGCCGGGCCGGGAGAACACGAGGTCGAGCAGGTGGTGGGCGGTGCGGAGGTGCCGCTCCCGCGACACCGCAGCATCGAGGGCCCGGTCCTTGACCCACTTCAGCTTCACGTTCACCAGCCTCGCGCGCTGCTCCGCCGCAAACAACGGCGTCCCCGACGGCGCCACGTCCCACCAGCCACTCCTCCCCGTCGCCGCGCGCAGCCATCGCCAAGCCATGGGAAAGCGCCGCCGACGCCGAGACGCGCCGCCCAGGTTCTCGTCTAGTTGGGCCTAATGAAGTGAAGTGTTGGGCCGGCGGTACGAGGAGGCCAGCAGGTGATTTGCTAGGGGGTTAAACGAAGATAGATTCCGAGGGGATAAGAAAGCGTGGCCGCCGAGAGAGAGTGAGAGACGCGAGGTCGCGAGGAGATGGCGGACGGCAAGCGAGGGGAGGATTCGGCCGTGGCGTTGAAGACCTCGCCGTCGGTGACGATGGCTCGGGGATTGCGCGGCGGTAGCAACCCTCTGGAGGAATGGAGCGGGCGCGTGAAGGCGATTGAGGCCGGGTTCCGCGCGTGGATGGCGAAGCAGCCCATCCACATCGAGGCCGCGGTGGCCACGGCCGTGGGGGCGGTGCAGGGCGGGGCTCTGGGTGGGCTCATGGGCTCGCTCACAGCCGACGGAGGGTCGCCGTTCCCCATGCCGCAGCCGCCGCCCAACGCCAACCCGGAGGCCATGGCATCGTTCAAGCAGGCCCAGGTTGTCCATCAATCTTGTCTTGGGTGATTTACGTATTTTATATGTAAAATTCGACCATTTATCCCGAAATTGCAATCGCGGATGTACTAATCTAATCCATATAGAATGTTTTTCCTCGGAAGGAAGCAATTTACCATTAGTTTCTCCTGCCTGTTCCACGGTTGGATGGTAATATTAGCATGAATGTGATTATTGATTACAATGACTATAGTAGGGTGAAGTCTGTCTTCAATTTACGATGTTTGAGATATTAGTAGTGTGTAGCTGGTGTGAGTCTGGGACAACACTAGATGTAGTTGAATGTTGCAATATGGTTGAGATAAAACTAACAATTGATTATGAATTGCATAAAGTATTAGATTGTGTGAATCATCCATTGTGTTCAATAACTACTCCCAAATCAAATTTGAGGAAATGCTCACTTATTTGTAACGATCACCTTATAGTGATAATTTTCGTTGAATTATTTTGCATATCGAGGTTAACAGGGTGATTTGTAGGCTTTAGCTGGTGGACCCTTAGTGCAAGCCCGGAACTTTGCAGTCATGACCGGCGCAAACGCAGGCATATCTTCTGTCATGAGAAGGATACGAGGGCAAGAGGACATCCAGGGCAGGTGAGGGTTCATAATTTCGTTTTATCTTTGCGTACACTTCAAGGAGTGTTCACAGTTCACTAAAGTACTCAATGTGTTTGATTTAATCTCACTAATGTTGAGATGTACGGATTTTAATATCTTCATACATCTGAATCAAAGCTGGTAATTCTTATATTTCTTTTGCCTATTAGGTGCATAAACTGATATCTTGATGCAATACATTAATCCTAGCTAATGCTTGTCTTAAAAAATCCTAGTTAATTAATTAGTTATTGTTACTTTATGTTTGACAATGTCTTGTTTGTATAGCATGGCAGCTGCTTTCGGTTCTGGTGCTCTTTTCTCCATAGTGAGCGGAGTGGGAACTCCTAATCCAGTGGTAAATGCAATTACAACTGGTGTTGCTTTTGCAGTATTTCAAGGTGGTTTTTTCATGGTAAGTACCTTGCCGTTTTTGTCAATTAATGAAATATGGAGTCACTTTACTGCTATAGTTCCTTGATATCAATAGATTTTATGTATAATGTATTGCTTAGTTTGTTGCCATTTCTGCTTTAAGAGAGATTGAGGTTGAGACAGGACTGTTGTCATATGTGTGGAAAGTATGTATTGGACATTTGACAATGATATTTTTTCTATTAAATTGGGGGTACATCAGCCAATTCAAGTTTTTCCTTGCTTGCAGTGCTTTATAGTTTGTCCTAGCAACATACCATTGTTGCATGAAATTAGAACCTAAAAACTTATCTGCACAAGGGGCTCGCACATTACTGTATTTTATTTGTTCTTTTACAAGCTACCTATAGGCCTTCAGTTCTGAGAAAACAAATTGGAAATATAAATCTTGGTCAGGAAAAGGAGCTATTTTTGAAGAAACTGGTTGGATTCTTGATAGTGGTGGATGGAATTCGTGAAATAGATATTCTGATCAAGTAATTATGGTTTAGTTGAATAAGTGCTCCTCTCTGCTGAGTTTTGTTTTATTGCAGAATTATTTGAACTAGTTTCTGAAACCTAACATATATTTTGGTATTGCTGTATTTTGATTTTTGTTTGGATCACTACTTGAATGTTCTTATCACAAAGAACAACCGACTATTTGCTAATTAGTACTCTTATGTGGTATACTAATTCTCCATTTGGATCTACTGGACGTAGATTGGGCAGAAATTCTCAAAGCCACCAAGTGAAGATACATACTACTCCCGGACAAGAAGCATGCTGCACAAACTGGGTCTTGAAAAGTATGAAAAGAATTTCAAGAGGGGTCTCCTCAATGATCAAACATTACCACTCCTTACGGACAGGTAAACAATTCTTCTCCTTAGGCCTTGTTTAGTTCTCACTCCAAAACTTTACACCCTATCACATCGGATGTTTGGACACATGCATGGAGTATTAAATATAGACTAAAAAAATAACTAATTACACATATTGCGTGTAATTTGCGAGACGAATCTTTTAAGCCAAATTAGTCCATGATTTGACAATAAAGTGCTATAGTAACACATGTGCTAATGACAGATTAATTAGGCTTAATAAATTTGTCTCGCGGTTTACTGACGGATTCTGTAATTTGTTTTTTTATTAGTATCCGAACACCTCATGCGACACCCCCTTGTGACACCCGATGTGATACCCCAAAACTTTACACCCTGTAACTAAATGAGGCTTTAGTCTTATAGACCGACAAGGATGAGAAACATTTGTTGGGTATATATTGATATTCTTTTTTCTGTTGCACTAGTGCTCTGAGAGATGTGAAGATCCCGCCTGGACCCAGACTTCTCATACTCGACCAAATTAAAAGGTTTGGGATCATTGCACTGGCCTTTCATGTTTCCCTCTTAGTTTTCCTCGACCTGATCTCGTTATGTTTGGATTTGTTAGGGACCCTGAGCTGGTTCGAGCAAAGTGAAGTCACAATTGTCAACAACTGGTTCTTTCTGAGTTGCATAGCGTTTGAAAGCGATGCCATCTCTATTTTCTTAATAAGCTTTCTAGGCAAGTTAGCAAGAATTTAGCTGTGCTGTAGTTAATTGTTTTTGGCCGATCAGTTCTGCATCAATCTTAAATTTTGAACAAGAAGTATTTATATGCATCTTATTCAAATTTAAACTGGGATTCTGTACATTATGCAAATCTGTGGAAAACAAGGTCCTCCTCCATGTGCATCGCCTCGATTAATTTGGTGTGGTCGCTGTCGTGTATATTTGAGTTAAGCAACGAGGAAATAAATTTTGCTTTCTAGAGGTTAACAAGTTCCGACGAGGCGACTTGGATGAGCTGGGGACTTGGGCAGCCACTCGGTTGTATACCGTACGTTCGTGCTCTGGAGTTCATGCCAGGGGAGTGTTCAGCATCCGCGAATCAGCCATGGGGTCTGCTAGCACCGACTGGAGATGGGCTAGAACCGGTCACTGGTGGTGTGGCCGTGGTTCTGAAGAGGAGGCCGGTTAAGCCCTTAGTTTCCAAAATATTTTGTAAAATATAACTGTAGCGCTTCTGTAGCACTTTCGTTGTTATTTGACAATTATTGTCCGATCATGGACTAATTAGGCTTAAAAGATTTGTCTTGTGATTTACAACTAAACTGTGTAATTAGTTTTATTTTTTATCTATATTTAATGCTTCATGCATGTGTTCAAAGATTCGATGTGACGGGAATCTGAAATATTTTGCAAAATATTTTGGGAACTAAACAAGCGCAAGATGAAGCAGCGGTGCAGGCTGATTGAACTTCTGATATTCATGTACTGCAGAGTAGTGAGATCTGCCAGACTGCCACACAAATGATCTAGTTTATAAGCTGAGAAAGCTTTTAAATAGTTTAGGGCTCTAAATGGTAGAGCAACGACAGTTCGGAGAAAGAATTGCCGTGCAATTTTCTCTTGCTCAGATGGAAATTTGGCGAGAACCACCACTCGAAAATTCAAAATTTACTCGGCAAGCAGCCGACTGGCGTAGACTGATTTGAGGGGGAAGGCTAGCGCCCGCTTTGTCCCACGCCCACGCCGCTTCGTGTTCCATGTCCGTACCGTGTCCCATGCCACTCTGTTTCGATCTGCGTCAACGCAGTATCCCGCTCATGTCCTCTCCACACCCACACATACGTAGACGGGCTCGGCAGCTATATGCTAAAGATGGGTCTCACTGCAACATGTGCAACACTCATATCTACTTTGGCAACATCTAGAGAAAACATTTGCAACATACTACCTATGTCCCCAAAAGAATGCAACTATGATATGCGTGTCAGTTTAAGCGCTTCACGTTTGACCAAGTTTCTAGTAAATAGTATTCACATTTATGGCTATAAATTAATTTATTATGAAAATACATTTTGTAACTAATATAATGTTATTTATTTGATATTATAAATATTTATACTTTTTATCTATAATTGGTCAAACTTGATATACTACAATGTGACACTGTTCCAGAATTGCATTCTTTTGGGGACGGGGGGAGTACATCCGAAACACTTGTAACATATGCATGAAACACTTGCGAAACACATTGAAAACACTTGCAACATATGCCTGAAACACTTGCGAAAACAGTTGAAAAACTTGAAAACCACGTGTATAGCTATTGCAAACATTCGGATGAAACCACTTGCAACATACGTATGAAAACATTTGAAACACTTCCATATATATGCCACATCTATATCTACTTTTACAATATTCAGATAAAACACTTGCAACATACGTCTGAAACAGATGAAACATTTAGAACCTATACTTAAAACATAAGTGTATATTCATTGCAACATGTGCAACATCCCGATCCACTTTTGCAACATCAATGTGAAATACCTGCAACACATCTCTAAAATATAAACATTTGAAACATACCTGCGCTCTCCACGATTGAGAGATGGAGAGAGAGGAGATGAAATCGGAGAGGTAAGTCTGGCCACCTGATAGGGGTATATATTTATGTGATAGAAAAAATAAATAGACCACATAGCGTCCGTTCGTCCGGACACGGGACAGACGCCGCGGTGGAGCATTTCCGTGATTTGAATGGTAACAGAACAAGTCATAACACATAACTGTAACTTTCCGCCAACCGGAGGCATGGGCGACGGTATAAGAACGATACATATGGCCAGTTGAATCGGAAACAATTCAACAATATTACATACAGTTGGATAAAAATTTCAAACGTCAATAACTGACCAGATTCCCCTATCTGAACCATTTAGTTGACATATGTACAAAATGAAAATGAAATACTACTCTGTATATCTACGTATGAAAGAATTAATAATCTCGATGCTTGAAAGAATAAAAGATTAGATCTCTAATCTACTACACTGGAAGTACAACTTCAGAAAGTCCGGCACACAGCTTCAGAATGTCCGTGTTGGGTCAGAGACCTGGACGATCTGTTGGTCCAGATGGTTCATGCATGGCTTCCCCTCTGCATCGATGTCCATCAGTATCGTGTCACCAGGCTTGAACTCACCAAAAAGAATCGCTTCGCTGATGACATCCTCGATAATGTGGGTGACAGCTCTCCTCAGAGGCCGAGCGCCATAGCTCTTGTCGTAGCCTTCTTGGCAAATCAGGTCCTTCATTGCATCAGACACCTCCAAACCTATCCCAAGGGCCAAAAGTCGGCCCTTGACTTCCTTTAGGATGATATCAAGAATGGCCAACATCTGCAGATATGATGAGGTTATTACCATTAGCATCTCTTGTGCTCTGAGGTTAGCACAATAGTTTTATGACTTAAACTATGAACTTCATACAGCCATAAGTGGCTAATGCCATGGAAAGGTCTATGAATCATCAGTAAAACTACTTCAGAGCAAAATGTAAAAGAAACAAACCTGAGTCTTCTCCAGAGGACGGAACACAACCATCTCGTCAATCCTATTGAGCAACTCTGGACGGAAAAATGCCTTGAGCTCTTCCATTACTAAGGATTTCATGGCGAAATACGAGCTTGACTCGGTATTTTCCTTCAAGAAACCTATGCTCTGTCTTCCCTTTGAAATTGATGTCGAACCAACATTCGAAGTCATGACAATCAACGTATTTTTGAAGGAAACCCTACGGCCCTGCAGTCCACACAAGGTCCCATTGTAAATAAAACATGTTCAGAACTAAAAAGGGATCAGAAACTACCTATGTTACATCCTAAAACTATGCAAGATTACATGGAGAGGTTCAGGACTATTTAAGTTTCTAAAAATATATGGTATAGAGTGGCATAATGATAAATTGCATTGATATTTGATATGAACAATCATGTGTTGAATGACACTCCAAATAGGTTGTAATAGTAAACAATTTGTAATGAAAATAATGAATTCTGACTGTTTATTATAAGTTTCCAGGGATAGGGTTTGTCTCCTATGGTTCAGTAACTCCACTGTCCACTGTTTAAAAACTATTGTTGCATGTAACAGAGTTCACTGATCTATTACCTGTGAGTCTGTCAAATGTCCATCCTCAAAGATTTGGAGAAGGATGTTGAAAATATCAGGGTGAGCTTTCTCTATCTCATCCAGCAATACCACAGTAAATGGTTTTTCTCCTGACTGCTTCTGTCAAAGTACCAGTTTCACCATACCCAATGTACCCTGGAGGAGAGCCTATGAGCTTGCTCACAGTGTGCCTCTCCATATACTCGCTCATGTCTAACCTAAGCATAGCAGATTCCTATTTTGAAAAACAAAAGCAAACATCTTATCAGGCTATATTCCATTTAATCAATCATAAGCATTGTGCAAATAGTAACGCAATGGTCAGAATATGATTGGCTTACCGATCCAAAATAACTAGCTGCTAGAGCTTTGGTGAGCTCTGTTTTACCAACTCCTGTTGGACCACAGAAAAGAAGCGTAGCAATAGGTCTGTCAGGGTCATTAAGGCCAACGCGTGATCTCTTCACTGCACGAGATATGGCCACAACAGCATCATCTTGGCCAATGACACGTTTTCTGAGCTCGTCGTCTAGTCCTACTAGAAGTTTTCTATCGTCGGCAGTCAACTGCTGCACTGGTATCCCAGACCATAATGAGGCAACTCTTGCAATTTCCTCTGTCCCAACTACAACTGGTCTGCATTCAAAATGCTCTTTGGTGAGAAGATATGTATGGCATGAGATTATCTTGTAAGACATGTTGACAGATAAAACTTACTCATCAGCTGAGAGTGATGAAGCAGATGTTGACTCAATATTGTCCTCGACTTGGTGCTTCAACGTTAGCACTACCACTTTCTTGAGCATTCTCGTTTGGAGAATATTTTGCCTTGTTAGATAACACCTGAGCAATCAAGGACAATAATATTAGATATTTTTTTCTCACTAGATGGACCAAAAAGATAAAATCATATAAGCAGTGCATAATTTTTCATTACCACTTCATGCATGGCCTGAGCAGCTCTTATCTCTTGCCAGTATTCATCTGGTGACTTCAAGAGAATTGAAGACTGCCCTTCCTTCTTCCTATTAAATGATTCCATCCGAGCTCTACTTCCAGCCTCATCAATCAGATCAATAGCCTTATCAGGAAGTTGTCTGTCAGGAATGTATCTTGCTGACAAATAAACTGCTGCATTGATGGCTTCCAATGTGAATTTGCATTTATGGTAAGTTTCATATTTCTCACGAAGACCCAGTAATATCTTCACAGCATCTTCCTGCAGTTAGTTTCAAAAATGGTTGAGAAAGAAATTTACATGTTAAACTACCTCACTTTCATAAGAAGACAACCACAGTACCTGACTAGGCTCATCTACTAATACTGGTTGGAAGCGGCGGGCCAAAGCCTTATCCTTCTCAAAATGCATCCGGTGTTCATCTAGAGTTGTAGCTGCAATGCACTAAAAATGCAAACAAATATTGTCCATAAGATAGGAAATATGATAAGGTATGATTTTCTATACACAGAACGACTGCACTAAGCAAGAAATCAGATGAATCTAATACCTGCAGTTCACCTCTAGCAAGTGCGGGCTTCAGTAAGTTGCCAATGTCAAGACCAGAACCCTTACCCTTTCCAACAGTTCCAGATCCAATAAGATTGTGAACCTCATCGATAAAAAGAATAACATCGCCTGCATAAAGTTCTTATGATTTTTAATATTCATTCATGACCACGTGCAGAAGCTCCGTATCTGGTAACATTTCAGAATGCACTACTGACTGACCTGCTTCCCGGACTTCACGGATTATATTAGTAACCCTAGACTCCAGTTCACCCCTCTCCTTTGCACCAGCAATAAGTAGACCAACGTCCAGTGACAATATACGCTTTGCCTGCAAATAATTTAAATATGAATATACCACTTATCTAAAAGCAGATCACAAACGCATAACTTTAGATCCATCATCAGTTCATCACTGGCAAGTCAAGCTGAAGCTTACCACAAGGTAAATGGGGACATCTCCATTTGCAATTCGAAGAGCCAGCCCCTCGGCAATTGCAGTTTTGCCAACACCCGCTTCACCCAAAAGAATAGGATTGTTCTTCGTTCGTCGGCATATTATCTGAATTACTCTTTCAATCTCGTCTTCACGGCCAATAATAGGATCAATGAAACCTCCACTAGCTTGTGTGGTCAAATCCAAACAAAATTGATCCAGCGCACCCTTATCTGAAAAAAGATAGATAATGCAAGTGTCCATTGAGGTTTTACTTGTCCTACAGTAGAACAAACATGAGTGTAAGCTTTGACTGAACTTCTAGCTCCTGACCTTTCTTTTTAGTCAAGGAGTGGGAGAAGGCAGATCTTCCGGTCCCAGCAGGGGCTTTCTTTGGGACTTTGAAAGACGACGGTTCGGCAGGTTCTCTGCCATCTTTCGCAAGCTCCGCTTGGAGACGGTCGACCGCAACTGTTGTTAGGTGAGTGGGATCCGCTCCCAAACTACAACAATCGACAATATGCATCAATGAGGCCCAAACAACAAAAGGACGAGAAGATAACTAATATCATTTTTCGTTTTGATGAACCTATCGATCACACCATCATGGTACTGCAATGAAATTGTTTTTTTTTTCCAAAATAACTCTACAGCTACCATTGAACATGTGTATTGACAAATTAGACAATATCCTATCTGTACAACTAGATGCCAAATTTCCTTTGTGCTATGCTGTAATTCAGACAGACAATGGTCTAAGCATATAACCATACTACTGTTACTATTGGCAGTAATGTGATCATCAATAAGTAAATTTCAGGATTGCAGTGGGTCTGGAAATCAGTTGTAATAATGGAAAACAATTACAAATAACAGAACCTACCTCCTTAGGAGGTTGTTGGTGGTTGGGTCGTCGAGGGTGAAGAGCGCGATGGCGAGGTGCTCAGGCGAGATGAAGCTGGCGCCCATGTTCTTGGACAGCACGACGGCCACGTCGAAGACCTGCTTGGCGGTCGCGGAGAAGGGCACGTCCGTGTGGAGCACCGATCCGGGCCTGGAAGACGCCGGCGCGGCGGTCGGCGAGTCCGCGTCGTCCCTGGCGGCAGCGATGCCGCGGCACTGCTCCCGCGCGCGCTCGATGTTGATCCCCGACGAGAGGAATCCGCCCGAGGAGCGGTCCTCGGCGACGAGGCCGAGGAAGAGGTGGCGCGGCGCCACGGCGGGCTCCCCGAGCCCCCGGGCCTCCCGCTGCGACAGCACCACCGCCTTGACGGCCCGCTCCGTGAACCGCTCGAACACCGCCCTGACGACGACTCCCCTGCGCGCCCGGCCCCGCCGCGGGGCCGCCGCGGCCGGGCGCGGGAGCGGGTGCGCCAGCACCACCGCCCTCCCGAACCCCGCCAAGCCCCACCGACCCGCCGGCGCCGCGAGCCTCCGGGCGGCGGCGCCGTGGCCGCCCCCCGCGAGGACCGACGACGACGAGGTGGAGCAGCAGCACACCTCCATCGCTACGGACCGCGCCAACAACAATAAAAAAAATTAAGGAACGAATCAAATGCTTATGCTTTGCTTAGAAGAAAGCGGTTAATCACACGCTGGCTACGCGTCGAGCGAGCGACGCACGTGAGCTATCTAGTCTAGTAGGCTAGTAGGAGTAATCTGCTTGGAGGCGTGGCGTGGCGAGCGGATGAGTAGGCGAGGAGGTGGGGGAGGGCGGTATAAAAACACCGCGCGGCGCAGGCGGAGGCGGAGGCGGAGGCGGGGAGGGCGGAAGGGGAAGGAAGCACGCAAGGAAGGAGGAGCACGAGTCCGGAATGGCAGTTGCAGTTCGGCACTGCGCGCGCGGGGCGAAACGAAAGGGATCGGCTGGTTTTGGACGGTTCATCCCCCGCCCGGACCTCGGGGTCCTCCGTTTCTACCGCGCGCCGGCCGAGCCGGGCCGGGGTGTCTCCGCTCAGCACGCCACCCCACCCACCCCGGCCCCGCGGTCAACCCGGCCAAGGCGTGGCGGTCCGTCCGACTGCGATCGGCGGGGGCCGCGCGGTCGGGGTGATTTGGCCACTATTTCGGCCGTTTCTGGGCTTTTTCGGTGCCGTGGGGAGCGCGGCCAGGTCAGCTGCGTCGTTGGGGCCGGCCGGTGCAGCGTACCGCGACTACCGAGCCGGCGCGAGATTGGTCACGTCGGCACATGTGTCATCCTCCTCTGCCAGCGACGTGGCCGGCTCGACCCCAAGCGGGCAGCTGCTCACACTCGCCGAGTTGCACAGACCGGAAGCTTCTGCCTTTTTTTTCCGAGGAAAGAAGCTTCTGCTTTTCTGATATACGCTACACGTGTGAAACACAGCCTCACCCTCGATTGACCGTGATGTGCAAACGGACGGAAGGAAACGACCGCGGCCGCGCCGTAACAGCGAGAGGGCGGGCGGGGGTACGTGCGTGCGTGCCGAAACGAGCACCGTCTCGCGTTTGGACTCGTGGGCAGCCTGTTGTTAACCATGCATCCTGCGTGGTGCCTACAAGTTACGGGCTGGCCACTACATCTGCTTCGAGAATACCACGATCGTCCCCCATTCCTTGGAGGACAGGGAACACCGAACACCACAACGATTGCGGTGCAGAGCAGAACAAGTCAGGGGATGAATGATGGTACGTGCTGTGCTCTTAGTCTCCCCTCACCCTCAACCACAAGGAGGCCACAACAAGGGTGTGTTCACTTCGCGAAAAGTAGGTGAAAAGTTACTGTAGCATCTTTCGTTGTTATTAGGCAAAATTTGTCTAATTATGGACTAACTAGGCTCAAAAGATTCGTCCCGACATGCAATTAGTTATCTTTTTTACATACGTTTAATGTTACATGCATGCGTCGAAAGATTTGATGTGATGGATGGAAGAGAAAATATTTTGGGTCGGGATGGAGAAATGAACGAGGCCCAAGTAGAGACGAACCGGTCAGGGCGTACTAGTAACAAGCACCAGCTGTCACTGGCGGAGCCAGCGGACAGGCAGGGGCCATGCCCCCCCACAGCACACAAAAAAAAATTTAGATAGTATATAATTCAATAATCCATATTAGAAAGATATAATAAAAGCTTTGTCATATATTTTTTGATGACTTCTGGACAACAAAATCACACAAATTTGTATTTTATCTTTGGATGAGCCCATCCGTAGTATAAAAATTCAAACAAATAAGTTACACTCAATTATTTTATGGTTGAAATTCTTCGACCGGCCCCCCTATCCCTAGTTTCTGGCTCAGCCCCTGCCAGCTGTGTGTACACCAAACCGTGAAACGAACAAGATAGAAGCGACCACGTGTGCCTTCCGCGAACGGGGCTCAGTGCGCTTTCAGGCTTTACGGAAGCATGTACGAAATCTGACTCGTACTTGGGCCACACATGAAAGTGCAGTGCTCGGTCCGTCTCAAAATAAACGCACATGTCATTTATCAATTTTTTGATAAAAATTAAAAAGTTTTGACTTCTCAGAAAGCGAGATTTGCGTTTATTTTGGGGCAGAGGAGGCCATAAACAAATAACTAAACAAATACTAGCAAGAAAGCGCCTTGAGTCCGTAGGTGGTCATCGCTAATCTTCTTGTATTTATTCTTAATGATCACTAGAATACGCTACTAAGCCTGTCATCTATTTATTTACTCATCATGGTCAAACTGTCCAATCATTAGAGAACGACTTCACTGCGGAGCAGGAGTAACTATCAGCACGCATGCATATTTATGCTCACTAATACACTGAGATGGGCAAGGTTAATTAGTTTCGCAGGACAGTCGACTCGATCGTCGACCGGATGGCGACGGCTGGCGCATTTGCACACGGAACGCAACACCAGGCATGCACTTGCGTGCGGAGGAGGGCGAAAGAGAGGGGAAGCCTTTCCCTGCACGACTTGATGCTTTGCGCAGTTTCCCGCTTTTCCTGCCGGATGACAATGCGCCTAGCTACTAGTTCCGTTTCAGTCAGCTCATTGCTTGCTTCCTACTCGCGCCATTGACTATACTTTTCTTGGAGATATTTTTCGTAAACGTCTCGCAATTTTCTGATACTCCTCGGTGAGCTGAATACAATGGCGAAGCCAGGATTCATATACAGAGGGACCAACTCAGCTAGTATCGACAAAAATTATACGATACTACTGTCTGATATTGATGTCAGCTTAAAACATTAATCACTTTGATGCTAGCTTAAAAAACTACAATAAATAAATTTAACCTCTTCGTCTTAGAAAAATGGTAAATATCTAAATTAAAGATAAAAAGAAAAAAGAATATTGCTCACAGATCCATGGTTCACATCATATTTATTTTATTTAAACACTTAGGTCCCCTTGAAATACTGGATTGAAAAAATGGAGGAATAGGAAAAACACCGGAATAGGATAGGAGTGTAGGTTTGGATGAGTTTATTATAATTTAACGATCTATATAATAATACTATATATATATATATATATATATATATATATATATATATATATATATATATATATATATATATATATATAAGCGTATGCTATGGAAACTAGCTTCTTGTGGAAACTATGGAAACTTCAATCAAGTCCACAGGATTCTAATCCGATGGCCTCAGCTGAAGGTGGGTTGTGCTTCATCTGAGATCATCGGATTAGAATCTTGGTGGGAGGGTTTAAGTGAATAAATGACCCACCTTCATCTGAGATCATCGGATTAGAATCATGTGGACTTAGATTAAAGTTTCCATAGTTTTCACAAGAAGCTAGTTTCCATAGCATACGCTCCCTATATATATGGTCAAAGTTAAATACGCTTGGACTTAAAGCAATAATAACACTTATTTTGGGACGGTGGGAGTATAGGTTTTCAACAGGAGACGTCCTTGTGTGAGCAAAGGCCGTGGGTGAGCAAAAGCCCGGCCCATCTTTTTGCTTGGACCTTACAGCCTCTCGCAGCGTAATAAGGCGGCCCTTACCCGAGTGAATGGCCCGGCCCGTCTCCTTGTTTGACTGAAGCCATGGGAAATTGGCCCACGAAACGCCTGAGAACAAAGCTGGGACATCTCTAGATGCCCGGGTGCCGGCATGAGTGGGCCGTGGGAGTGCTTGAGAGACGGCGAGACTAATCCAGCTTGCTCGATGACATGGTGAAGTGTTTGTGTGTCTGCAATTTGCACGGTAGTTAGAGGCCTCAACTCTGTTCTGGGTAGCTGACAGGATAGGCGATACATCTGCCTGGCAAGGTGGTACCAGAGATTCAGCTGATTGATGAACAGTATAGGAGCAGTCCCCACCCATTATTCCCCAGCGAGGACGCGTGGCCGGGATGCCGTAATAATAAGGTGTAACGCGTTGAGCCACAGGACATGCGTTCCGTTTTTGCAGATATATGTGGAATATTATCCGTACGAGAACTTATTAATGGACCAGTTGTCATCACGCGAGTATCAGAGACCCCAGGTGCTTAACACGAGTCTCCTTGCAGCTGGATTTTGGACACCGATAATCGATGCTCTTTCTGCGTTGTGGACGAACATCCACCAAGTGTGACGATGCACAGGAACGCGCGCCTTGTTGTCGTTGCCGACGCCGGGCTGGGCCTCCCTTTAGCGAAAAGAAAAGAAAGGCATCCATCCATCCATCCATCCATCCATCACTGTGAAGCATCGGATTCACGCACGGCTCGATCGGTCGCTCCTCCGTTCGCGACGCAGCGCCGCGCTTATCGGCAGCACGCACGTACGATCATTTTCCCGGCAGTATCGCGACGCGGCACACGGCAGAGAGACCCGGGCAGGACCAGCACCGCACACCGCACGCGGTCCCGGTCCCGATCGATCGACGGCATTGAAAGGGCATCACGGAACGGAAAGGCCGGGCGCCAACGTGCCGTGCCGACTGGCGAATGGCAAAAAGATGGCGCGACCCGTCCCGCTATTAAATGATCGATCCATGGAGAGGCCACCCATCATCAAGGCAAGTGAAGGGGAGGCAGGGCAGCAGCCAGTAGCACTGAGTCCAGAGTCCTAGTCCTAGTCCTATATAAACACTGCTAGTAGTGGTAGTCCAAGACGCGAGTGGGCGATCCACCACAAAGGAACCGAAGCGCATCCGCTCGAGCTCGATCCGGGAGCGGCAGGTTGGCGAGGAGACGAAAGGCGGCCGGCGAGCGCGCGCACTCCCTCCCCATCCGTCCAGTTCCAGTCCGATCGAGATCGACCCCCGGCAACCGCAACAGACGCAGCTAGCAGCGGATTATTATACATAAAAAGAGTTTTGCAGGCGCGGGAGATCACGCAAGTCTGTTGCGCTTCAATCGAAAGAAGAAAAAAACAGGCAGCAGGGAGAGCAGAGGGAGTCCCGTTCCCGTACCACAACAAGCCCACGCAACTGCTGCCCCAGGTAAGGCGGAGGCGGAGATCTATCTACCAGTTCCCTCTCTCGATCGGTTTGCCGGGTCGCTCCCTTCCCTCCCGCATCTGCTGACTCTGTTCCTGCGTTTGTGACGGCGGCGATGGCGGCGGCGGATGGGAATGCAGCAGGAGGGGCAAGGGCATTGCCCGGCGCCGGAGTCGCGCCGTCACCGTCGCCGTCGCCGTGCTGCAGGCAGAGGAGGGCTGCGCCGGCTACGGCTACGGCCATGGCCGGGTACGAGCTCGTCAGGAGCGACGACGCGGTGGGCGCCCCGGGAACCGATCTCGAGTCCGGCGCCAGCGCCAGCAAGGCGTCGCCGCCCTCGCCGGCCCCGTCGACGTCGCCCGCTGCCCGGCAGCAGCGCCTCGTCTCCCTCGACGTCTTCCGCGGGATAACCGTCCTGGTACGCCCCCTCCTCCTACTCATAGCAGTAGTGGTGGATTCTCGGACCAATTGAACTGGATTCTCGCTTCTCGATTCGTCGCTACCATTACCGTCGCCCGGCCGCTGCGCTTTCCTTTTCTCGCCCATGGAGGGGGCAGGGGCATCGATCGACCAACCGACCCAACCCAGGCTACTCATTCACTCATCATCATGCGTCGTCGTGATGAAGAGCGTGGAGTGTCTGACTGTCGCGTGCCCCCATGATCCCTCCCTCCCGCGCGCCCCGCTGCTGCTTGTGCTTGTGATTGGCTTTTCTCCCTTGTCTGCTTGCCGATTTCCATCCCTTCTCTTCTTCGCGCCATTCAGGAGCGCCCGTAGCTGGCTTTGCTTGCTTCTGCGTGCGACCTTGCAAGAACCTTTTGCTAAAGGAAAGGAAAACAATCTTTTGTTTCACTCCCTCATTGTTCGTGGTCGCGCTGGTCACCTCACCTGGTCATGTCCTTGTAGACGACGCCATGATTATATGGTTGATGATAAATAAAAGGGACAAAACAAGAAGACAGAGCGACGGGGAATCCGAGTCAGGGTCAATTGGGCCAAGGAGACAAAACATACAGCTGCTTATACTAAACCATCATGCTCATTGCTCAGTCACAGGAGCCCGCATCTGTATGGTTACTTACCAGCTTTAGGTCCCGTACGGACGCTGCTTCCTGCTAAGGCCAAAACAGTTGGTTAACAGGCTGCTGCCACTTTAGGCCCCGTTCGTTTCCTGGGGATCGACCTCCAGGAATAGTTCCGGCCGGATCGTTAGTTTATATTTGTATGACATTCCATCAGCCGGAATGAATCCTTGCTTCATACCATCCGAAACGAACGAGCCCTTAGTGTTTATTAACACAAATAGTAACGTGTCACATGACGGTCATATTCCTGTCGAGACTCAAAAGAGGCACATGTACCGTCTTTACCCATAAATCCACAACTGGCACTTCTGTCGATCCATAAGCGGTTTTGTATCACACGAATCCATCGAGGGGAAAAAAATCCACCTCATCAACTAATAGTTAGCCATTAATAATTTGCTGTGAATATTTGTTTGCAACTCTACGACTAGTAGTTAGCTGCTAAAAGTTAACTGTAAATATCTGTTTGGTTCCTCAGCTAATAAACCTGGCTAATTGTCTTAGGCCCTGTTTAGTTCCTAAAAAAATTTGCAAAATTTTTCAGATTCCCCGTCACATCGAATCTTTAGACACATGCATGAAGCATTAAATATAGATAAAAAATAAAACTAATTACACAGTTTAGACGAAATGGACGAGACGAATCTTTTAAGCCTAATTAGACCATGATTGAACAATATTTACCAAATAACAACGGAAACGCTACAGTGCCCATTTTGTAAAAAAAAAATTGCATCTAAACCGGGCCTTACCTCAGCTGCTAAAAATTAACTGTGAATATGTGTTTGGATCATTAGCTAATAAGACTGACTAATGTCTTACCTACCACTCAGCTAACAATTAACTATTAGCTGATTTCTCCTAGATACTACAGTTAGCTTCTAGCTGAATGGATCCGAACGGAGAGTACATGTTGCTACGTTAGGAGGAAACAATGAGACAGATATATATGTGTAAGTATACCAGCATGGAAAGGACCGCTATTATTAGCCTACCCATAATCGTTGATTCGTTGTGTTATAGTACTACTAATAAAATATAAAAGTGTGTTGATGATTCGACGGATAGACTTGTTTAATAACTTTTTCGTTTAGACTTTCGCTAGCCTATTATCATGCACTGATCCACCGACCTCTTCATGTCAAAGCCTCAATGGTGATGATTTGTGCTGCTCCCACAGTCCCACAGACCATAGAGTCCTAGATGTACCGCAAGATTGTGTCGGCCTAATTATATAATAATAATATAGGAGTAAAGTAATGACGTACTACGAGCGTCGCGTGTACGTACATGTGGATGGGACTTCGAGTCATAGACACCAAGATATCCCCTATTGTTGCCTGTTTATTACAAAATCCGCGGTAGGCCGGTTCTAGTTGACCAATCCACGTTGCTGTTACCCCCACAGGTCCGCATTGGCGCATTGCTCACCTTTGCATAGTCCGTCCATCCTAAAATATCTGTCATTTTCGTTTTCTGATAAACAACTTTGATAAAATATATATTAAAAAATATTAATATTTATGGTTAATATCATTAGAAAGATTTTTGAATCTAGTTTTTTAATAAATTTATTTAAAGATACAAATGTTGCACGTAATTTTTACAAATTGAATCAAACTTGTTGTATAGAAATAAAAACGACAGATAATTTGGGATAGATGGAGTAGTTGAAGCGTGGCGACGTGCCAACTAATTAATAAAAAAGAAAAGAAAACTTGTCTGGCGGATCCTGATATGTGGAGCTGAGGAAAGCAGAGCTTCATGATTCGTCAGGAGCTGAAGTCTATGCACCACCTACCTTGTATCGTAGGGGACCTTTGATTTGGGATTTTTTAAAACTCAATCAGGGGTGTTTAGTTGCTGGGCGTAAAGTTTTTAGGTGTCACATCGTTTGTTTTGTGGGATGTTGGAAGGGTTTTCGGATATCAATAAAAAAATTAATTACGGAACTCGTTTGTAAATCATGAGACGAATTTATTAAGCCTAATTAACCCGTCATTAGAGCATGTGTTACTGTAGCAGTTTAGTGTCTAATCACGGCCTGATTAGGCTCATTAGATTCGTCTTGCAATTTACAAGCAAATCGTGCAATTAGTTTTTTATTTCGTCTATATTTAATCCTCCGAACAAGTGCCGCAACTATTCGATGGGACACTTTTAGAATTTTGAATTTGAGATCTAACTATTCCGGCTGGGAAGTCCCAGGAACGGTGTACTCGACGTCGACGCCCGCCGTGGCGACGCCCTCGCGCTTACGCTGCAGCCCTCTGTGTACGATGCCCCTCGCCCGCTCGCCGGCCGGCGCCGGCGCGCGCACGTAGACGTAGCGCGAATAACCCTCCCCATTCGGCAAAGGTCCAGCAGTGGGGGTGCAGACTGCTGAGGTCTGGCCGTCTGGGGAGTGTGCGGTGACTCAGTCAGCTACCTGATCGCTCTCTTTTCGGCCGCCTTTTGTCGCTTGCCTGGATTTGGTCTGGGCACTGTTTAGTTCTCAAAAAATTTTACAAAATTTTTCAGATTTCTCGTCACATCGAATCTTTGGACACATGCATGAAGCATTAAATATAAATAAAAAATAAAACTAATTACACAGTTTAGATGAAATGGACGAGACGAATCTTTTAAGCCTAATTAGGCCATGATTGGACAATATTTATCAAATAACAACAAAATGCTACAGTGTCTATTTTACCAAAAATTTTGTATCTAAACCATGCCCTAGTTGGCTTTCGCTTTGCTTGGCCTGCAAGCGCGGCAGCGGCAAGCGAGCCGGCCTCCACCGGCCAAAAGCTAGCTCCGGGCGGGGTCTGGACGCGGCCACTTGGAGAGGCTACTAGTTATAGGTTCACTAACTACTGTCATGAACTAAGGTCCGAATCCCAAGGAGATTCTAGGAATCCGGATTCTACATGGGATTCTAAAATCCAGATTGTACATGGTAAAAATCTCTGGCTGTTTAGATTCAGGATTCTAGCTAGTTTTAGATTTTAAACTATTTCAAGGCTCCTTTTCTTCACAATGCCTTCATGCATGGTTCATCTTTGTTAGCAGGGTCGTTCAATAAACATTACACCGCGTATGGAATTAAATCTAAAACGCATCCGCTCTCGTGTTTCATGTTAAATTGCAAAATTTTGCGGAGCAAGGTTGTGCTCGTAGCGGTGTTTGCGGCTAGCTCCGTCTGCAGCGGTCAGGGGGTAGGGGGTGGTTGCGCTGCATGCTCGAATCGCACGGACGCATGCGAGGGTGGTGATAAGAATAGCCAGAGGAAGAAGATAAGGTGGGGGCAATATTGTATTTTCACACGTTGGAAGGGAGTACTATCGCTATTTTCCAGGCTCCGGTGGATTCTCAGATTATAACAATCTGTCGCCCAGATTTTTATTACCTCCTTCATTATCCTACCCGTTTGGATGCCGATAGTTTTTTTATCTGATTTTGAGATTTTTACTATCCGATCCAAACGAGCCCTAAACTCGGTACCTTATTAGCGCACGCCCAACGCACCAAGCTGGCTATATGCCTCAAACTCCACATCAACATTATGTCTCCATGTCACACGCCCACACGGGCTA
The DNA here is from genome assembly GCA_038087645.1 of Saccharum hybrid cultivar R570. Lineage (NCBI taxonomy): Eukaryota > Viridiplantae > Streptophyta > Magnoliopsida > Poales > Poaceae > Saccharum > Saccharum hybrid cultivar. The sequence goes on along the minus strand of JAQSUU010000190.1, from coordinate 1,703,165 downwards.
GTGGCTTCGTTGATGTTCCAAGTGGCCTATAGTCAATGGTGGACCTAGAATACGGTAAAAGGGTGTGGGTGTGGGGTAGCGGGCGGGTGGTGGGCGGAACGCCAGCGGCGAGGTCACCATGGCCGGGGCGGTGAATGAGGCGCCAGCGGTGGTTAGGGTTTCAATTTTTGCGAGCAATTATGGCCAGCAGCCTTAGAAGAAGGGCCCAGGGGCAGCGATGGGACAGGCGGTAGTGCGGGTTGAGGGGTGGTAAGCGAGGCGTTGCCGCCACCGAGCGGGAGGAGTAGTGGGCGGAGTGGAGTGGGAGTGGGAAAAGGGATGGATGAACTAGGTAGGCACGGACTGGGCAGGGTACTGGCGCGCAGGATGAGTGAATGTGGACCGCCGGCAACGGTGGCACCAAGGCACAAACGCCAGGTGGCCTGGTGTACAATGGAGGGGGCGCCGCTCAGCGCCACGATTTTCTCGGCCAGTGCAAAAACGGCACCCGTTTTTAGCATTTGCGTTGGCAATGGGACTTGTGCACAGGTGGAGGGAGGAGATTTTCATTACGCGTCAAGGGACTAACTATATGTTAGTGGCAAATGAATATTAAGCTGCTCCACAGGTTATGACATGGCCCACCTAGCATACCCTGTGGGTCAGCCCCCGGCTCCAGAGGGACATAAGCCCCCCCTTTTTTCGGGTGATAACATCTCTATTAGGCTGCATTGGCGTATATTTCTGTGATCGCTAAAAAGACCATGACATCAAATGTGCTAGCTTAGGGCAGCAGCGACGCAGGCAGACAACACAGTTAGCCTCATAAAAAAGTTACAGTTCCACGTAGGAGAGCTACCACCAAAGCTAATATTTCTCCAATCGAGGCACAATGCCATCTTTTTTTCCCTATGGTTCCACCACTATCTCTGTTCTCCTACTTATTCTTGAAATCAATTCCCACGTGTGCTTCTCTCTCTAGCGGTCCCAACAACTACTGCCTCGTTGCCACAACGCTGCTCCGATTCGATGTTTCATCTTTGTGGCAGGCGAGGCTATAGGCTCTTCTAGCCTCCGATGCTCTGCGAGGTCACAAGTTGATGTGACATGCAACTCTGCGGCGGACGTGGACACTGGAGCAGCACGACAGGCTGAAGCGTTGGAGAAGCCCTTAGTGCGTAAGAATTGGAAGTTCGATAGATACACCTTTCTTTTGGGTTCCGCGGACAAAGTGATTGCTTGTTACTTTGTGAGCCTGTGGCTTGGAGCCAAAGGGCATACTCGCACTAACACAACATGTCGCTAAACCTACACCCATTCCATGCATGACGCGTAGCTATGAGGCACATGCTTTAGCAGAAAGACTGCTAGCTTATCCAGTGATGACGCCGTGGATCGCTACTTTGGCTGTCACTGATTGCTGCTGCTTTTCAAGTACTAATTGCAATTTGACACGAACAAAAGCCAAAGCCACCCCCGGCCCACTAGACGTCTCATCTCTCCAACTCAAGGTGATCCTCGACGACGATTCACAGCATGGACAGTACCACTCTCGTTGAAGTCAAGATCCACCGACTCACAGTTAATTTATATCAAGGTGCCCCTAAGAAAAAGAACAATAGATCAGATGACTATATGGTGTCTATTTCAAGTATCTATATGACTGTTTAGTCCCTATTGCATTGAATGTTTAGACACATGCATATAGTATTAAATATAGACTAAAAATAATAAATTGCATAGATTACGACTAATTTGCGAGACGAATTTTTTAATCCTAATTAGTCTATGATTTGACAACGTGGTGCTACAATAAAGCTATAGTAAACGTATGCCAATGACAGATTAATTAGGCTTTGATAAATTTGTCTTGTGACACCCCTGACACAGTGACACTCGATGTGACACCACTAAACTTTTAGCCCTGGATTTGAACACCACCTAATTTATCTCGAGCAGTAAAACGAACTACTACTACGAGCAGCATCTACTAGCGTCTGAAGAATCTGATGAGCAATGTGATGCGATCATCTCGTGCTTGCTACGGAGCTGCCTGCAGCAGGAGGGCCATTCCAAGGACAGGGCAGGCCTACACTGCATTTACAATGTCCTTGCATGTGGCCGCTGGAGGGTGGACTGGGCTACTCTCGCCTACTCCTACTGTGATGGCGTCCTCAAGTAGCTTCACCAGACCAAGGTTAGGTTATTATATAGTAATTTCACGCGCTAACTTCATTGCAAGAGCAGGGGTCCAGCACTCCAACCGTCCATATCAGAGGTGGAAAGAGACATGGGCCCGTTCGGCTGGGCTGATAAGCCGGCTGAAAAACACCGTTGACTGATTTGTTGTGAGAGAAAAATACTGTTTCGACTAAAAAACAAACTAAAAAAGACAGATTATAAGCCGGATGAACAGGCTCATGGGCTTGCAGTGCTGTGCACGGATGGGGCATTGCAGCTGCTAGCCAGCCATCTGTACTTGCCAAGCTACCCCGGCAAAGTCAGCATGGATTGGATTGGGCACAGATGACAGATAACTACCCCGGCAAAGTCAGCATGGATTGGATTGGGCACAGATGACAGATAACTACCCCGGCAAAGTCAGCATGGATTGGATTGGGCACAGATGACAGATAACGTGTCCAGTATCCGTCACACAGGAATTCCCTCACAAATATCTGTCCCACAAAACAAATCACAGCGTCATGAATGAAAGAGTAAAGATTTGGTGCCCAGGGGGCTGGCGCCCTCCTTACCTAGAACATTATTATGTTGCAGTATTTCAAAAATTATCAAAAAATCATATATAAGTATAACAGTAAGAATTCAGTTTTAAATTCATCCTAGATGCCAAGAAACAAAATAGGCAATCTGTTTTTTTAATCTTAGCATCAAAGACGAATTTCAATTTGAATTGTTGAGGCTATACTTAACTTTAGGTGTATTACATACATGATTTTTGTGATGATTTTTGAAACATTGTAACATGGTATTTTAGTCCTTTATAGCTAACGAGGGTGCCAGCCCCCCTGGGCGCCATATGATTTTCCTGAATGAAGTACCTTTTTCCTCAAATGAATTCTTAGGTGCCGTTCCTATGCTCCGAATGCCACCATAGGGAATTTTTCTATCTGTTACGTCTATATGAATTTTAATCTCCCTCCCATAGGCGCAAGCCCTAGAACGGGAATCCAGGAACGGTTATGTTGGCATGGACTAGTCCACCCATTTACAACACGGAATATGTTCGTCAGCCTTTCGAGGTAAAGGCAGTAAAACAGGGGCTTAATTGGTTTCTGAATCCGATGCTTCGCTAACTCCACTGGAATGGCGCTAGATCAGTGATGTTTAGTATTAGTATATATAGGAGTAATGCTTTAGCCACAAGTTACAGGATAACAGAATCCAATAATGCACTAATATAATGCTGATCATTAACCAAATCGTGGCATCAGATCTGCTGTGATTGATGTTACTTAACTCGCTTTCCAGGATTTGTTATTAACCCTTCTTGATCTAGCTATGACAAGTTTGAGATTATTATATCTCAATACCTTCTGTTCTCTTTTTATGGAGCAGTCAGATTCTTTTAAGCACTGGAAACAGGGAAGCATTGACCTGTGGAGTTATAGTGCTGTTATCATTTCTCACAAAGAACAAATCGATGCAACCACCTATGATCTTTTCTAATCCCCGAATTGGTCACCTATGATATTGTTGAATAAGGAAAAAAGGAGAAAAACATCCACCAAATTGTCACAGTATTTTTTTTTTTTTGCTTGCAATCTGAAACAGGCAGGACGTGACTGTTTTCCTTGTTGCAGCTTATGATTATTGTTGACGATGCTGGAGGCTTCCTCCCAGCACTGAACCACTCTCCTTGGGATGGCGTAACAATAGCTGATTTCGTCATGCCGTTCTTCCTTTTCATAGTTGGAGTCTCACTAACACTAGCGTACAAGGTATACTATACACTGAGATCACAAACACACTACTCTTCGTACTACCTTTCCTTTCAAACTAAATGCTAAGTTATCAGCATGTTGCATGATGATTTGTCATACCACTATGTGCAGCGGGTGCCAGATAAACTGGAGGCAACTAAGAAGGCGGTACTTCGTGCCCTCAAGTTGTTCTGCCTTGGTCTTGTTCTTCAAGGTATTTTGGCTCTTAACAACTAGTATCAAAAGATGGGCCATTAAAAAAAATTAGCTACGGTAACAACCAGTTCGTGCTCCATGTGCTGGTTCTTTATGCAGGTGGATTTTTTCATGGTGTTCACAGTCTCACATTTGGTGTTGATCTAACGAAAATCCGGTTGATGGGCATACTTCAGGTACCGTTTTAAATTGTTCTTTCAGAACAAATTGACACATTCAGTACTGGAAAAGGTGTAAGTCGTCTTTAATGGCATATCATGGTTCTATGTTGCAGAGGATTGCAATAGCCTATCTTCTGGCTGCAATATGTGAAATCTGGCTCAAGGGAGATGATGATGTAGATTCTGGATATGGTTTACTAAGGAGATACCGCTACCAATTGTGAGTTCAGATAAAAATTATCCTCACGAACGATCAGTAGTTATGCTGAGTTATGCATTTACTGTTCAAGAACTATAGAATTTGAATAATTGACCTGGTACTGATCTCATATTTATAACATATGGTTCGTTGTTGTCCTGCTAGATTTGTAGGATTGGTCCTCTCTATAGCGTATACTATTCTTTTGTACGGTATATATGTTCCAGACTGGGAGTACCAGATATCAGGCCCTGGTTCAGAGAAGTCATTCTCTGTAAGTGCAAAGTGTCACTGCATTTTCTTTATCTTGTCACAAGTTCAGTATACAATACTGAAGAAGCGCTGACGTTCATGCTATATTTGAATTCGTCAGGTGAAATGTGGAGTAAGAGGAGACACCGGACCAGCTTGCAATGCAGTTGGAATGGTTGACCGTACAATTCTAGGGATCGATCACCTCTATAGACGGCCAGTTTATGCACGCACAAAGGTTTGATATGAAGTGCAAAGTCACAGTTTTCTGCTTCCTTGTCACAAAACTCAGTCAAAGATTTTGGCTAACATGCAGGAATGTAGTATAAATTATCCAGAGAATGGACCTCTTCCACCTGATGCTCCATCATGGTGCCAGGCACCATTTGATCCTGAAGGCCTCCTCAGGTCAGTGCTTCACTAACTCTTCGTCAGTGACCATAAGCTTCTCTTGGAATGCAGGTTCCTCCAACTGAGTGCTAGTTCTTACTGTCCTTTATTCATGTTTCAGCTCCGTTATGGCAATTGTCACTTGCTTGATTGGGCTTCAGTTTGGGCATATAATTATACATTTTGAGGTATAGTGCTGGTCTATGATACTAGGTTAATAAATTATTCTTGTGTAGTCGTGTAAAATATTTTTATGTTGCCCCCCTGGGCTAAATTTACCTGCAGAAACACAGAGGAAGAATAACCAATTGGCTGATCCCTTCCTTCAGCATGTTAGCTCTAGCCTTCTTAATAGACTTTGTTGGTAAGCATTCACCAAACACTGCTCAACCACATCCTTATTCCCAATATTGAGAGCTTGAGATGGATTGAACAGTTTTCACGATTCTTTTCAGGAATGCGCATGAATAAACCGCTATACACGATAAGCTACACTTTGGCTACTGCTGGTGCTGCGGGTCTTCTTTTCGCTGGAATTTATGCTCTTGTTGGTCTTCTTGAACCTGAAAACATAGGTATGCTAGCGTCATCCATCATCTCCGAAACTCACGGTAACTGTCATGGATTTTTCAGGTGGATTTGTACGGGTTCAGAAAACCTACCATTCCCATGGAATGGATGGGGAAGCACGCCCTGATGATATATGTGCTGGTGGCATGCAACATACTGCCCATGTTCATCCGTGGCTTCTATTGGAGGGACCCCAACAACAGCCTTGTAAGTTTGAATATGACAGTGTTATGCTCCTCCTAGCTGCAGAGATTTCGATGGGCACGACAAGTGCACTTCATGTTTTGTTGGAATACCTGACAATGAACCTTTTTTTTACATGAAAAACAGCTGAAAGTCATTGGTATCGGGGCGTGAAGCCATGACCTTCTACATGTGCAGGCCCAAACTTGGACACGGTTTTTTTCTTCTTTATATAACGATGCACAGCTCTCTCGCGTGTTCGATAATAATAAACTTGGACGCGGACGGGATGCAGAAGTAGGTGCTCAGGCCAAGTTTTGCTATGCGGTTAGAGCACGGCAGTGCTCAGCTCATGCACCATGGGGCTGCCTATTCTATCAGCACTGCCGGGCTGGCTGTTGCCACTTGCAGGAGAGTCCATTCTTCCTGACATCTTTGTATATGGTGGAGTTGAGCATGTATATGATATCATACGAGTAATACGATGGGATTCAGATGAAATATAGTACATATCCAAACAAGTTCTCACTGGAAACTTCAACCTTTCTTGTTAGAAGCTGGAATGTTAGAAGCATGCCCTTGTTTTGTCTGAAACCAATTCCGTTTAAAAAGCTCAGAAAAAAAGACTTCCGTAAATTTGGGGTAGCCATAGAATAGAAGGCATAAAAGTCTCTAAATAAGTTTTTTTTCGGAAAAGGGTGCTTGTACTTCAACTTTGAAAATGGTCACAATTCCACATTGTAGCGTCCAGATTTCAGAAAGTCACAACACCTGGATATATCACTTATATAATGCAAAAAGGTCCAAGAATTAGCGTATCAAATTTAAACCCCAAGCTCGGACAGAGTCATCCAAAAGAAAGAAGAATGAAAATTTGAAAATTTGACATTTATTGATATTTTTAGTGTCAAAGCAATACATTTACATGGGCCTATCTGTATGTGATACAAAGGTTTATACAAAAGAAGAGCCAAATCAGCATACACCCCACCTCACTTCTTCTGGACACTGAGATGCACATTCTACTGATCATATAGAAACAAACGGAACCAGCAGGTGACGAACTGACGATGCATCCACCATGTGAACCTAACAATATTGCCGCTCCAGATTTTAGGAATTTGTTGCCCAAAGGATAGTCTGCAACCAGAAATGCCCCAATCTGCCACAAAAAGAGCAACGGTAATTTACGTGAAGATGAAGCTTTAGTGATTTATTCAAATCAAGCAAAAGCGTATGAACGAGCAGCACATCAACCATTAAAGGTAGCACAAAGTTTAATTTTCTAATTGGATTAACCCAAAACCCACTCCATACAAAGTAGAAATCCAATTTCACTCACCTATGCTAGTTATTCTTTTCCTTGGTTGACATGCCGGCATCCCTAATTGCAGGAGCCAATATGAGAAATGTTTCAAGAATATCTGATAGCTATTATTTTCTTTTGTCAGACCATGTTTTCTTCGCTGTCTTAGACCTATATAGTCAATAGAGTTTGCACCATTTGCCTTAACCCTGAAGGGTGTGCGTCCAAAGAATGTGGACTACTTCACAGGAGCATACTATATCTCCTTCCATGATTCATGCTAAGAACTTTGAGATCGAAAGATTACTCTCTACTTGGATATGACAAATCTAGATGCATCAGAAATTTTGTAGTTGATTGTGCACCTCGGTTTTATAATGGAAGATAATCATGTGAGATCTACAGGAACTATCCCATGCCAACCAACTACCAAGAAGATAATATTCAACAGATGGGTACACTGTTTGACAATAAAAAAATGTCTGTTTGTCAATAGGCCGGCTCAGTCACAACTCACAAGATCCGAGGTAAAGAAAATACCTGACTGCACACTGTCCTTATGAGGCTTGTTTGTAGTTCCTCACTATAAGGAACACCAGCCACCAAAACTGACCTGAAGAAGGCAATTTATAACTAAGATCTTATATGCAAGTATACCAATACAGGGTGCATGAAGGAGAGAAATAGCAGCAGATTATACCTCATGCTCAACAACAGCAGCCTCTGCAGATTGTGGGTGGGAGACAAGCTAATTCAACCTCTGCTCTACCAACTCATCAAATAAAGGGCAACATAGTTACCACTGAACGTCGCCAATGCCAAACACGATCTAGGAAGTAACGACATGAACCAAATACATGAGTAGCACAAGCTAGACTATTTGAAAGGGACCAATGATCTCATACACTTTGATCCATTAGGAGAAAGACTTCAGTAAGTTAACTGCATAAACCATCACCAGTGAAATAACACCCAACAAACGGTAGTTTGAAGCATGTTTATGCAAAGATATACACTGCATTCCCCCACAACATATCACCAGTGAAATAACAGCCAACAAACGGTAATTTGAATACTGCATTCCCCCTCAACATATTGCCCAGAGACAGTTGTTTCATCAGTCAGAATATAAAAGAATTTCAGTCAGAATATAAAAGAATTTTGGTTATAAATCATCAGACAGTTCTTTTGTAAAGATAATAAATCATCAGACAGTTCTTTTGTAAAGATAAAAGAATGCTGGGATCATTTACTAGCACAACAAACAAAGAACCATGTGCCATGTAAAGGGGTAAATGCAAAGGGGTAAAGGGTGATCCATGCTTGGTATTTCACATTAAAACATTGACAGTCACAATCATTTTGCATTGACAATCACAATCATTTTGCAGTTCAGAACTTGCAACGAAACGACACATGGCACAACACGGCATAAGTAGAACAATTAAGAAGCACGAAACAGAATTTCAGTTGTCATAGCATTATCTTGAGATGGATCTCATAACATAACAGGTGAAACACGAAGTAAGCAGAGGCGCCATGGGATTCGCAGATCCATGCCTAAATAAACCTCTAAATTAAACCGCGAGCGACACAAACACATGATTGAACGACTCAACACAGACCACCACTCAGATCACCATCATCTTATTCAGATCGAAGCAAATGGAAAAAGGACGGACGCAGGCGGAGTCGACGATGACGGAGGGGAGGGCGGCCGGACAGACGAGACGACCAGAGATCTAGCCGAGCTGGCCGCAGTCAGCGACCTTGACCTCCTTGGAGGTGGATCCGCTGCGGGATCCCACCTTCTCGATGGCCTTGACGACGTCCATGCCCTCGACGACCTGGCCGAAGACGACGTGCTTGCCGTCGAGCCAGGGGGTCTCGACGGTGCAGATGAAGAACTGGGAGCCGTTGGTGTTGGGCCCCGCGTTGGCCATGGAGAGCACCCCGGGCCCCGTGTGCTTGCGCACGAACTTCTCGTCGGGGAACTTCTCGCCGTAGATGGACTCCCCTCCCGTGCCGTTGCCGCGGGTGAAGTCGCCGCCCTGGCACATGAACTGCGGGATGACGCGGTGGAAGGTGGAGCCCTTGTAGTGGAGCGGCTTCCCCGATTTCCCCACGCCCTTCTCGCCCGTGCACAGCGCGCGGAAGTTCTCGGCCGTCTTGGGCACCTCGTTGGCGTACAGCTCCATCACGATCCGCCCCGCCGGGGCGCCGCCGACGGTCATGTCGAAGAAGACGCGCGGGTTCGCCATCGGGATCCGAAGCTAGGGTTTGGGGAGGGTTTTGGGGGAAATTTTCCTTCGGCTGTTGTGTGCTCTGATCTGGTGGGGAGAGGGGGGAGAACCGGTGTGGTAAAATAGCCGGCCGCAAGGGGGCGGGCACCGGGTGGCGTTTGCGTCGAGCCAACGCGACCCTCTCCTGCCGCAGATCAGATGCTGGTGGTGGGCCCGCCCCGCGCCGTTCGTTCAAAGGGGGCTATACTACACGCCAAAGCCCCAAGCCAGAGCCGTTCGTCCATTTCAATTTCTTCCTTTTCCCCCTTTCCGTTACTGCACGACCGGACGCCGTTCGATGGGGCTGGATTCCACTCAGGCCAGCTTCAATGCCCGCATAGAGTATGAACAGCCTCGTAAGGCTATCCGCACTCATCATCCTCTAAATTCATCCTCTATCTGTCATAGTCATCAAGATTCTTTCCTCTATATCCAATTTTACTGCACTCATCCATCCTCTATATCTCATCATCTATGTCGTCGGTCTCACCTGTCATACACCATCCCTCTGTATCCCTTTCTTCTCCCCCCTCCCCACCGGTCTGCACAGTACCGGCGCCCCTCTTCCCATCCTCGTTTCTATCGGAGCGGCCGAATAGATATTGAGCGGGCGCGCGGGGCCGGCGGGCGAGCGTGCGGGGTGAGCAGCGGCGGTGGAGCTCTCCCGCGATGGCTCGGCGGCGAAGCTCGCCCGCGTGGCCCGGCGGCGGGGCTCGCTCGGTGGCTCCTCGGCCGGCGACGGGCGACCTCGTAGCGGTGGCGCTCCCGGCCACGGCACGAGAGGGGCGCGCGGCCTCCCAAGCTCCTCAGCCAGCAACGGGCGACCTCGTGGCGGGCGGCGGCGATGCAGGGTCGCCTCCTCCTTTGCTCCTCCCCTTTTCCCTCTCCAAGCGTGAGGCGAGGCCGGTGGTGGGCGGCGGGCCCCACGCGCGGATAGCACACGCCCGCTACCACACTCGCTGAAAACTGATCTGACGCTCGACCACGTCCGATCATAGATGACCGAACGCGTCAGGTCAGCTTGGGACCTTACTAGAACGTGACCGGACGCGTCGATCAGTTCACAGTCGCGTCCGATTACACTGTTTACCCTCTGGAACACGTGTCAGACTGACCACCGCGTCCGGTCCTCTCAAGGACCGCGTCCGGTCAGTCAGTTAACGACGCAGTGACTTGTTAGTACTGACCGGACGCGTCCGATCATAACCAGAACCGTGTCCGATCATAGGTAAACTGCTCAAACGTCTTCTAAACGCGACGCAACTTGAACCAAGTTGCTTCCAACTGAACTTTGAGCTTTTCTAGAGCTACCTAGTGTTAAGTTTGATAAGTGTGCACCACACCTAAACAAAAGACTTACCTAGGTCAAGCTACTCGCTCATGCCCCCTTTATAGTACGGTCAAAGGAAGAAACAAAGATCCTAATGACTATTCTAGATGTAACTCAACACCTTGACATCCGGAACTAACCGTCCTTAATCTTATCGTTGATCCTTTGAAAACCAAAACAATTTTCATCAAGGGACATGAATACCATATTGCCCAAAGCAGTTATCATCTGCATGACCTAACTTACCAACGTTTCTGCAAAACACACGTTAGTCATGGTAATAATGTGTTGTCATCAATTGCTGAAACTAACACCGGGGCCTAGATGCTTTTAATCTCCCCTTTTTGGTGATTGATGACAACACTTTAGATTCAGAAGATATAAGTTGAGGTTTTCGAACATGCTTGGTTCATATAAGTATAAAACTGTAAGCACAAGGGGTTAGTCATTGCTTATGTGTTCCAAGCCAACTGAGTGTACTCATAAGATAAAACATGAAGAGTTAGTACACATAAAACATAGCTCATATGAAATCGAGTAAGGCACGGAAGCACAACCTTATGAGCTAAACATAAATAAGTGACATAAAAAAATAAGACACAGTCTCACAAACTCATAGTCACACAATGCAGGGCGGGAAAATAAACATGATGCATGAAAGTAGCACACAAAGAACGAAACCCTCTATCAACACTCCCCCTGAATCTATGCTCTCTCTCCCTTTGGCATCAACTGCCAAAAAACTAATCTAAGGATCTGACGGGAAACAGAAGCTGTCGTGTCGGGTGTCGAGGAGCGCGGAGTGATCACGAACTGTGAAGTGTCCTCCTCAGACTCTGAACTGTCAGGCTGACCCTTTGTAGATAGACGTGACAGAGAAGCGGTGTGGGTCGGTAGAGTAGGTGCAGCAACTGAAGGTATAGTAGCAACTATAGAAGCAGTCACTGTTGCCTGAGCCTGAAAGACACCAAGAGTAGGAGGATCTGTCGATGCAACTGAAGATGACAGAGTCTCTGTAGTGGCGGCCTTTGTCACTGGAAGTACAGCAGTATCTGAAGCTGACATCTCTGAGGTAGTCACAAGAGTAGTGTATGACGGTGACGGCTGTCTAGTCAGCTCACTGTAGGTGGCACTCAAGTCGGTGAAGGGAGTGCCTGAAAGGAGATGAGGTCTCGGCTGAGCTGGTGGGGTGAATCCCATCTGGATAGGAGTGTAGCTTGGAGACTAAAACATCTGAGGCACCTGCTGCTGGGGGGAGGTGTACTGAAAACTCGGCTGTCCCTGACTCTGAGGTCCACTGGACTATAAAGCTGGAGTCAGGACGAACGGTGGTGGAGGTACCCCAACAGTGACAAGGTGGCGCATGAGCTCTAGATACTGCTGCTGAGTGGCTGCCTGCTGCCTCTGCATCTCGAACTGCTGTCTCTGGAACTCGAGTTGCTGCCTCTGGAGCTCATCCTAATGAGCCTGAATCTGAGCGAACGCGACAGCTGTGTCCTGAGCCTGTCTCTGTATTTGAACCTCCTGTCTCTCCTGGGCCTGGGTCAACCTCTCAAGAATAGCCACCATGGCTGGATCTGAGCGGGAGGCTAAGCCAGAGCCACCAGCCTCATGGTCGTGAGGCCGAGGAGAGCGGTACTGAGGGATGGGTTGATAATCCTCATCTGTGCTGTTAGTAGCAACATCCTCGGCTGGATCAGCTGGCTGAGCATCTAGATCTACTAGCTCTGCCTCAGCAAGACCCTCAATGGTCTCGTCTTGCTCAGCAGCTGTCTCCGGTACCTCTGGCCTCTGACGCTGTCCTGGGCCAGGTACCTGCTCTCTGGTAACTGATGTCCACAACTACCGGATGTCATACTCTGGAAAGGCTGTGGTGGTGTCAGAAATTTTTGCTCTAATCTCTGCAGGCAACTCACAGGCAGATCTGATGATGAAGCATATCCAATAAGCATACGGTACCTGCCTGTGACCCTTGAATCCTTCTGCCAAGGTGTCTTCCATCTCACAAAGCATCAGATCCCAAAGGTCAAACAGGGTCTATGAGATGAGGTGATGTACTACCCATAGCTGCATGCGAGTCAAGCCCTCTCTATATCCAAGCCTCGGAAGTAGAGTCCTCCTCACAATAGCATCAAGGACTCTGGCAATAGGTGTCAGGCTGGCAGGTGTACGTCGAGACCCCTCACCAAAAGGCTCACGGAAACAGGGACGGATCATATCTGTAGGGGGTACTGTCCCGCCGTGAGGGCGTCTTAGAGGTGCAGTCTGTCCGAAGCACAGCTGATGAATCTTTGTCTCTGAAGCAGGGAGTCTAAGAATCTCCCGTACCCTGGTGCTGTAGAGTCTGTGGTCACGGCCTCTGAAAGCAAAGTGTATGAACGGATGTGCTGGGTCAATCCAAAGTGAGGAGTAAAACTCTCTGACCCAGGTCCCGCAGTATGCTCCAGTCCGTCCAAGAAGATCTGATAATCCAGGTAGAAAGGACAGATACAGACGAAGCTGCTCACCAACCACCTCAACTAAGGCCTCCAGTCGACAGACTCTCTGAGGTCTGAAAGCAATCCCACTGTCGACATAGGCCCTATAGAAATCCTCATGCAGAGGAGTGTAGAAACCCTCTGAAGCCCGGGGATCCCGCTAAGGTGGGAACCACCGAGTGACCTCAACGAACCTCAGGGCCTGGACCTGTCTAGCTATAGCTCCCCTGAGGTCAAAGTGCTCAACTGGGGGGTGACCTCGAGCCCTAGGAGGTGGACGACCTCCACGACGCTAACCCTCTAGCCTGGGAGTCACCTAAGCCCACATACGTCCTGAGCGACGACGCTGTGGAGAGAATAATGTCTGCTCCTCAATCTCCTCTGGATCCTCTGTAGGCTGCTCTACGGGGGCATCCATTGTCTCCTCTGTGGCCTCTGTACCGAGTTGTCGACCTTCAAGGTGAAAGCGACTCTCGCCAATCCGTATGCCACTACTCCTGCCACCTCTCTCTGCTGCCTCTGCTGCATCTATAACTACCTGAGCTACCTTTGCCTCTGTAAGTGTTCTCTTTCTTTTCTTGGCAGGAATCTTCACTCGCTTGCCGCGAGCTACCTCTGTCCTCCTAGGGGGACTGTCATCCCCATCACTAGGTGCCTCACCAGTGTTCTTGCAGTGAACCATACTTACAAACTGTTATACTGAGAAACACTGGAAAGTAACAGATGATGAACTGACACTCGTGAGGCTTGGCCTCAATCCGTATCCGTAGGCTTGGCCTCAGATTCACAATTGATCACCTGACACTCACAGCACCGACAGGACAAACTGAAATGGTAGAATAGATGGATCTACTATAAGCAACATATATTATCTAAAAGATAAGTGAGATCCTAATAAGAGCAAGCATGTAAGGTAAGATATGAAAGGACCGCTTTGAAAGGATCAAGATAGCTACCTTGAAAGAGCGAAGATCCGATGAACGGAAGACGATCTCGACGCGCTAGGGTTACCCGGAAATGGCGATCGAAACCCTAGAGTACCGAGAGATCGACGATCGAATTAGTAATTCACCAGAAAATCAACGGTAAACCCTAATCCAAGGTAAAGATGTCACCTTGCAGAGACAGAGACGATCGCGGAGGCAGAAACGATCGCGGAGATGAAAACTCGTGAAAAACCTCGGCGAACGGATTCGGATGGCTAGAGTTAGGGTTCCTCGGTCAGTGAGCGCGGGTCTCGAGGAGGTTGCGTGCGTGCGGCGAGGAGCAGGCATGAGACAGTGGAGCTTGGGCGCGAGGCTGCTCCGGTGGCTCCGGCGGCTCCGGTGGCTCCGGTGGCGCGATGGACGGTGGCATAGGATGGCTGCGGAGGCGCGGGCGGCGCTGGGCTGCGAGTAGCGGGCTCACGAGCGCGGAGGCACGGCGCGGGTGCGGATGGGAGCGCGCGGCAGCAGTGGCGGGGCGGCTCGGCGAGGAAGGCACGGTCGCAGCGACTCGGCGGCGCACGGGATCTCGTCGAGTACGGGCGACGGCGGATAGAAAAGAGATTGAACGAGATCCGACCGAACGGTTAAAAGGGTGAGATCCGCTTTTTACGCGATGACCGGACGCGGTGGTCGAATGACCGGACGCGGTGGAGGCAGCGTCCGGTCACAGTCCAGTAAGCTCTTAGAACGACCAGACGCGTCCGATTATGCACGATCGGACGCTGACAGAGTCCGGTCACATTTTGCCCGGAAAACTGAAACGGATGACCGGACGCGGTGGTGGTTGCCGGGACCGGACGCGGTGGTCGGCAGAGACGCGTCCGATGCAGCGTCCGGTCATAGATCTTGGAGAAGATCTTCGGGAATGACCCGACGCACTGGTGGACGCATGACCGGACGTGGTGGTGAAGCAGAACCGCGTCTGATGCAGTGTCCGGTCCAGCGTCCGGTCACTGTAAAACACCTTCTTTCAAACTGATTTTTGACGCGACTTCTCTCAATCAAGTTCCAATCCAAAGAGACTCAAATAAACACCAATTGGAACCTGATATGAGTGACCTCACTCAAACCCTCAAATTTTTTCAAAATATTTTGCCTTAGGCTAGTATTATTTTTAAGAAAATATTCAATAAACACCCGAGGAGCAACGTATGGCCATGCAATAGAGTGTATCAACCCTTGGGAGCTTCAAATGCTCTCTATATTCATGGACGAACACAGAGGTTACTCAAAGCTAAACCGAAAAGAAACGACAAAGCAACAACCATGCATATGCAATGCAAAAAGAGAAAGGTAGGCTAGTTGCTTGTCAAGTTTGATCCATGGTTAGGCTTCTTCACTCCTCCAAAGGAGGGTTATCGTAACCGTGTTAGATAAGTTCTAGATGCATTGCAGGAATTTAAACATGACATAATGTACAATGCAATGCAAGGGACAACACAAGCTCATTTTTTAAAGTTACTAGAGTCAAGCACATTTAGTTCACTTCTCAACCTATAAAAGGTAGCCTCATCTAAAGGTTTAGTGAAGATATCCGCTAATTGATTTTCACTTCTTACACCTTCTAGTGATATATCATTTTTAGCAACATGATCTCTTAGAAAGTGGCGGCGGATATCAATGTGCTTGGTGAGAGAGTGTTGTACCGGATTATTAGCAATTTTAACGGCACTTTCATTGTCACATAAAAGCGGCACCTTTTCAAGAACAACTCCATAGTCTAGGAGGGTTTGTTTCATGTATAGGATTTGTGCACATCAAGCCCCCACGGTAATGTATTCTGCCTCGGCGGTGGACAAAGCCACACTATTTTGCTTTTTAGATGACCATGATACTAAGGACCTCCCAAGCAAATGGCACCCTCCGGATGTGCTTTTTCTATCAATTTTGCAACCGGCATAATCTGAATCAGAATAGCCAACTAGTTGGAATCTAGCTCCTTTGGGGTACCAAAGACCGATGCTTGGGGTGTACTTAAGATATCTTAGGATTCTTTTTACGGCACTTAGGTGAGGTTCTTTAGGGCACGCTTGAAAGCGAGCACACATGCACACACTAAACATGATATCGGGCTTAGATACGGTAAGGTACAACAAGCTATCAATCATAGAACGGTAAAGAGTTTGATCAATTGGTTTACCTCCCTCATCTAGGTCGAGATGTCCATTAGTTGGTATTGGGGTATTGATTGGCTTGCATTCTTCCATCTTGAATCTTTTGAGAAGATCCTTGGTATACTTTTCTTGAGAGATAAAAATTCCTTCTCTCATTTGCTTGACTTGAAAACCAAGAAAGAATGTTAGCTCACCAATCATTGACATCTCGAACTCTTTCGACATCAATTCACCAAATTCTTTGCAATAATCTTCATTTGTTGACCCGAAGATGATATCATCAACATAGACTTGACAAATAAAGATCTCTCTATTAAACTTCTTAGTGAATAGTGTGGTGTCAACCTTCCCAATAGTGAAGCCCTTCTCAATAAGGAAGTCCCGAAGGCTCTCATACCACGCTCTAGGGGCTTACTTGAGCCCATATAGTGCCTTGGACAACTTATAAACATGATTAGGATATCTAGGGTCTTCAAACCCGGGAGGTTGTTTAACATAGACTAGTTCATTTATGAAGCCATTTAAAAAAGCACTTTTCACATCCATTTGATATAATTTCATTTCATGATGTGATGCATATGCAAGGAGGATACGAATGGCTTCAAGTCTTGCAACTGGTGCAAAGGTCTCTCTAAAATCAAGACCTTCAACTTGAGAGAACCCCTTTGCAACTAGTCTTGCCTTGTTCCTTACTACTACGCCTTGATCATCTTGCTTGTTGCGGAACACCCACTTGGTTCCAATGACTCTTGCGCCTTTTGGATGCTCTTCAAGTGTCTAAACTTGATTGCGGGTGAAGTTGTTCAATTCTTCATGCATGACATTCACCCAATCCGGATCTTGAAGAACTTCTTCTACATTCTTAGGTTCAAGACAAGAGACAAAAGAGTGATGTTCAACAAAAGAAGTAAACTTTTGAGATCGAGTCATTACACCCTTTGTAGGACTCCCTATGATGAGATCTTGTGGATATGCTTGAAGTAGGGGTGAGTTTCTTCGATCAACCATTTGAGGAGTAGGATGGGAAGCATCAACATCTTGAGCTTGTGCCTCGGCTTATTGATGAGAGACATGAGTATCTTCATTTTCAACTCTCTCATTCTTGTCATCATCTTGAGGCACATATGATGAAGATGGTGGATTGATAATTTGTACACCGTCTTCGTCATCTTTAGGCTTGATGTCTCTCACCGGCATGTTCTTCATGGCCACTCTCAATGGTTCATCACCTACATCATCACAATTCTCAATTGCTCCTTAGGAGCCGTTAGATTCATCAAATTCCACATCATATGTTTCTTCAACCAAACCGGTGGCATGGTTAAATACTCTATATGCTTTGGACTTTGATGAGTAACCAACAAGAAAACCAATATCACAACGTCTTTGGAACTTCCCTAGGTGTTGACGCTTCTTGTAGATGTAGCATTTGCAACCAAACACCCGGAAGAATGAGACGTCCGGCTTCTTCCCATTTAGCAACTCATAGGGGGTCTTGCCAAGAAACTTTTGTAGGAAGAGGCGATTTGAAGCATAGCATGCGGTGTTGATTGCCTCGGCCCACAATTTTTCCGGTGTGTTGTACTCATCTAGCATTGTTCTAGCAAGGGTAATCATTGTCCGGTTCTTTCTCTTAACTACACTATTTTATTGAGGAGTGTAGGTTGATGAAACTTCATGCTTGATTCCAATCTCATCACAATAGGCTTCAATGTTTGTGTTGTCAAACTCTTTGCCGTTGTCACTTCTAATCTTCTTTATCTTGACTTTAAATTCATTTTGAGCTCTCTTTGCAAACTTCTTGAAGCAATTGGCCACTTCGGATTTGTCATGAAGAAAGAAAGTCCAAGTGTATCTTGAGTAGTCATCCACAATCACAAGACAATAAAGATTTCTACCCAAGCTCTTGTAAGTTGTAGGACCAAACAAATCCATGTGTAGAAGCTCTAACACTCTTGATGTTGACATGTAAGCTTTTGTTGGATGAGTATTTGCTACTTGTTTGCCGGCTTGACATGCACTACAAGGTTTGTCCTTCTCAAACTTGACATCCTTCAAGCCTCTCACTAATTCTTTCTTCAATAACTTGTTGAGAGTGTTAATTCCAACATGAGCAAGCCTCCTATGCCAAAGCCACCTAAGTGAAGTTTTGGTGAACAAGCATGTCATCAAGTTTGCATCTTCGGAGGTGAAATCAACAAGATAAAGGTTGTTGTATCTAAAGCCTTTGAAAATCATTTGCTTGTCATCTATCTTTGAAACTACCACTTCATTTGGTGTGAATAAGCATTGATAGCCAAGGTCACAAAGTTGCCCAACGGATAGTAGATTGAAACTCAAGGAAGCAACATAGAGCACATTTGAAAGAGTGTGATCATTTGATATTGTAATCTTGCCTATATCATTGACTTTGCTCCAAATGTGATCTTCTCTTGACATTCCCCATTCTCTTCAAGTGAGGTGAACATACGAGGGCCACCGGTCATATGTTGAATGCAATCACTATCAATAACCCAATGAGATCCACCGGTCTTATAGTTCACCTACACACAAGAGATCAAGCTTTTTGTTTAGGGACCTAAACTTGAGAGGGACCCTTGACTTTCTCAACTAGTGACTTGTCAACCTAAATTTTTTAGGCCTATTCTTATTTGGGGGACCCAAGAATATGACTTTCATCTTTCCACTAGAATCTTTTCTAAGCATATAGTGAGCATTAAAGGCAAAGGGTCTAGCATGCTTGGGCAAGGGTTGTGGTGGTGGAGTTTTGCACTCATGAGCAAAATGGTCCTCTTGTCCACACTCAACACATCTCTTTGGCTTAGGCTTTGACTTGTTTTTGTTGTTGTTGAGCTTTAGCCTTCTTCTCTTGATTTGCCAAGTAACCAATGCCACTTCTATCCATCTTCATGACGGTGTTCATGAGTAGCTCACTTTGCAAATATTGGCCTCTTGTGAACTTGCTTAGATCGGTCTTGAGATGCTTTTTCTCTTGCTTGAGCTTTTTGTTCTCCTCAATAAGTGACTCATTTGATGTTTGCTTTTCAAGAGCCATCAACCCTTTTAGCTTCTTGTTCTGATTTCTAAGCATCTCATTTTCACTCTTAAGCTTGACATAATCATCATGATTGTCAGACTCAACCATTTTTTGTCTTTGCCACTAGAGCCTTGCTCAATGCTCTCAATAATCAAGTCATCACATGATGTAGTTATATCAATCTTAACAACTTGGTTAGTAGCATCATGTGTCTCAAGAGAAAGCTCATTAACAACAATAAGACTATCATAATTGATTTTTAATGTAGTATATTTGTCTTTTAGCAAGTTGTGCCTAGTGTTGAGCTCATCATGCTTCTTCTCAAGTTTATCATGTTCATCTCTAAGCTCTTTGTTAGAAGTCTTGAGCTCCTTGAGAGTAAAAGACATAATTTTATTTTAATCTTTAAGCTCATCACTAGTCTTTTGTGCATTCTCAAGCTTAGATGAGAGTGATTCATTTTCATTTTGAAGCTCATCATTTTCATTTCTAGTTCTTCTTATGACTTTAGAGTATTTGTTTAATAATTTCATAAGTTCATCATAAGAAGGTGCATCATATTCATCATCACTATCACTATCATCATCACGCTCATTGTTTTGTACCTTTCATTCACCCTTAGCCATGAGGCATAGGTGAGTAGTGGATGATGACGGTGACGATGGCGGTGAAGATGGTGATGAAGATGTCGGTGAAGATGATGATGGCACAATCACAAATGCGGCGACCTTATCTTTCTCATCATCACTTTCATCACCGGAGGACTCACATGATGACTCAATGTCGGTGAGCCAATCACCAACAATGTAAGCTTTGTCTCCCTTCTTCTTCTTGTGAAACTCTTTCTTCTTGCCATCCTTCTTGTATGGCTTCTTCTTCTTCTTCGCATCTTTTTCATCACTAGAATCATTTTTCTTGCCCTTATTCTTGTTCTTGTGCTTGTCTTTTGGAGGCTTAGGGCATTGATGAGCTAAGTGACCAAGTTTATCACAATTGTAGCAATCCATCTCGGATATAAGCTTTCTTTTGCTACTTGTGAAGAACTTCTTCTTGCCATTGAACTTGATGCCACTCTTGTTGAGCTTCTTTAGCATCTTGGTGGTCTTTCTCATCATGAGTGCAAGTGATGCATCATCAATATCACTTTTACTTGAGCTTTCTTACACGATCATGGCTTGGCCCTTCTTCTTTTTCTTGTCATGGCTAGCTTTGAAGGCCAAGTCCTTCTTCTTGGAAGATGATGATCCCTCTTCCGGAGTGATATGCATGTACATCTCATGTGTATTGATCTTTTCTAATACTTGTGTCGGTGTTGCGGTGGAGAGATCACTTTGGTGAAGCACAGTGACAATGTGACCATACTTCTCAATGAAAAGAACACTCAAGATCCTTCTTGCAAGATCTGATGGACTCATTTGAGTGAGCCCGAGAGCATTGAGATCCTCTACAAGAACATTCAATAGAGTGTACATGTCATTAGCACTTTCTTTGGGAAGCATCTCAAAAGAATTAATTTTCTCCAAAGCAATGTGATAGCGTTCCTCACGCTCACTCTTAGTTCCCTCATGGAGAGCACAAAGGTTTTCTCATAATTCATGAGCGTTTTTTGTATTACGCACACGATTGAAGATATCCTTGCCTAGGCCCCGGTAGAGTGCATTTTTTGCCTTTGCATTCCACCGGTCGTACTTCTCCTCGTCACCACTTGGGTTAGCGGGATCCTTGATTTTGGAAAGCCCTTCGGTGGCGGCTCTAAGACACCCAACATCTATGGCTTTGAGGTACGCCTCCATGCGGATTTTCCAATATGGAAAATCATCTCCCTCAAAGGTAGGAGGTGGTCCTTCCCTATTAGACATCTTGCTCTAGGTGGTAAAGCCTAATTTAGGAGCAACTCGGCTCCGATACCAATTGAAAGGATCAAGATGCCCAAGAGGGGGGTGAATTGGGCTTTTCTAAAAATTAAATGCAAGAATTAAATCCTACAAGCCAATATTTACCCCTAGTGCATACTAGTGTTCCTTGTGATTCTACCAGAAAAAGTTTTGCACCCTAAGTTCCAATCCTAGTCTAGCATGGCAATTCTAGGAAAGTAAACCAAGCAACAAAAGTAATACGAGAAAGTAATTGCTTGAAAGTAAGGGTTAGGAACACGGTGATGTTTTTCCGAGGTATCGGAGAGTCGCCACTCCCCACTAGTCCTCGTTGGAGCACCCGCGCAAGGGTGTAGCTCCCCCTTGATCCGCGCAAGGATCAAGTGCTCTCTACGGGCTGATTCTTTGACACTCCGTCGCGGTGAATCGCCCAAAACCGCTCACAAGATGAGTTGGGTCATCCACAAGCTCCGCCGGATGATTACCAAACTCCCAATCACCACCAAGCGTCTGGGTGATGGCGATCACCAAGAGTAACAAGCAAGAACTCTCACTTGACCACAATAAGCCTAATAAGAAGGTGGATGCACACTTGCTACTCCCTAGTCACTAATGAGGGATTTTAAACTTTGATTCTCAAATCACAACCCTTACTAGAGCTCTTGCACTTCCTTGCACTTGAAAGGTGTTTCTTAGTTGATCAATTGAGCAAGAGACCTCAACAAGAGGTGTAGGGGATGTATTTATAAACCCCACACTCAATTCCAACCGTTATGCGCCAACTCAACAAAATACGTACTGATCGGACGCGCCGGTCGATGTGACCGGACGTGTCCAGTCGATGGCAACGGTCGAATTTGGAACCGACAGCGCTGAGTGACCGGACGCACCGATCAGGGGTTACCGGACGTGTCCTGTCATACAAGGACCTTACTGTACATCAACCGAACGCTAGGTCGAGTCCGATCAGTGATGACCGGACACGTGTCCTGTCATACAAGGACCTTACTGTACGTCGACCGGACGCTCGGTCGAGTCCGATCAGTGATGACCGGACACGTCCGGTCAGCGAAGTACCTTACTAGAATGAGACCAGACGCACTGTGGATGCGTCCGATCATTTTCCAGTCGCGTCTGATTAGTTCACTTACCCTCAGTGACACGTGTCAACATGATCAACGCGTCCGGTCATCGCAAGGACCACGTCCGGTCAACCAAGTTGAAACACAGTGACTGTCAGCACTGACCGGACGCGTCCGGTCAAGACAGAGACCGCGTCCGGTCAAGGGTAAAAGGCTCAAACGACTTTGAAACGCGACGCAACTTGAACCGACTTTCTTCCAACTGAACTTTGGGCTTCACCTGAGCTACCTAGTGCTAAGTTTGACAAGTGTGCACCACACCTAAATAAAAGACTCACCTAGGTCAAGCTACTCGCTCATGCCCCCCTTTATAGTACGGCCAAAGGAAAAAAGCGAAGATCCTAATGACTATTCCGAACGTAACTCAACACCTTGACATCCGGAACTAACCGTCCTTAATCTTGTCATTAATCCTTTGAAGACCAAAACGATTTTCATCAAGGGGCATGAACACCATAGTGTTCAAAGCAGTTACCAATCCCATGATCTAACTTACCAAAGTTTCTGCAAAACACACGTTAGTCATGGTAGTAATGCGTTGTCATCAATTGCCGAAACCAACTCTCGGGGCCTAGATGCTTTCACACGGCCTTTTAAACGGTCGAAACGGTTTTGCACGGCTTTACACGGCTAATCGGCCTACACGGTTACCCATCGAGTAGCGTTTAGACGCCGTGTAAACGGCCTACACGGCCGTGTAGGCGAACAGTGCTTAATGTATATATTTGTGTACTTCACAATGACTGCCTCTATGTTTCTTAAAAAAAATTGTACTTCAATGACTCTATTTCTCAAAAGAAAAAGAAATCTCTTTACTTCAATGACTGTCTCTATTTCTCAAGAAAATCACGAGATCTAGAATCCTTCAAGCTGCAGATGTTGTATTGTGCTCAATAGCAGATGTTGTTTCAGTGTTCTTTTTTTTAATATTCTATATATATTCTCTTATGAATGTTCAGTAGCATACCATATCATTATTCTTATCTCAATGTCTGTGTTCTGTGCAGGTTCTCCTCTTCTTTGTCTCATGTTGCATCTCCTGTATCACATTTGGTTCCTAGGTGACTTTAATTCATGGTGTTTTTTTACTCACCCAAACCAATCCCGGTGATCATGTAATTCAGCCGTGTACTCAGACCATTCATAGTTTCAAACTCAGTTTGGTTTTAGACTGCATTTTTTCAGTTTGGTATACCAGTATTAAATATTAAATTTTCTTTCTTATTATTTGGCTTCAGGTTAGGACTGAATGCATGTTCCTGCATACCAGGCTTTCAGTTTTAGGTCATGCAAACTGATTTTGTCATAATAGCTTGCATATAGGAGTGATTGGTGTTCATTGCTATACGGAATAATTCGCTAGCTGCTGGGATCTAGGTTGATTTGTGGAGTGTCACTTAGCAGCGGTAAGTGACTAATTAGTTTCAGTATATGACTCAAAAATATTATGCACCTCCCGTTGGAGGAAGAAGGGGAGGGGACGGAGTTGTGGCTGACGGGCATGTCCTATGTGTAAGCGAGAGGGAGGGAAAGAGGTTTTTTTTTGGAGGAGGGAGCTGGGCTGCGAATAAGAGAAAGAAAAAGATTGACGGTGGAGGAGGCTGGATTTTTGGCCCAACCAAAGTTTACAAAGTTCCAAACATTTTTCAAATTGATCATAGGTCACTTCCAGTGTTGGTAAATTCAATTCACATTTTGATTACGGTAAAGAACTGAAGGTGAGTTCCCCATTTTCCCTTGAACAACACCTTACAATTTGTTGCTATGAAATATTATGGCCATGAGTAGAACCAATGACTGTTGTGTAGACAGATTACCACCAAAACATATCTGTAAATATTATTCCTATAGGATCGAAATTTCATTTGCTAAAATTTGAATGTTTCTGAAGAATTTTATGTCCTATGTATACATGCTGAACGATTGCTGAGTCCTGTGGAAATAAAACTTGATAACAATACCGATGTCCAGTGCCCTATTTGGTTACTGTTTGGTTGCGTTTTAACTTGCAAACTGCTCTCTACTAGCTTCTGGTCAATATGTGTTGCATACATTTCACTTTTGAATATTTCTCTGAACAGTTCTGTCCCCCAAATTAGATAAAAAAAAGGGTGTATCCAGTGCAGAGAGCTCCCGCTCTGTGCGGGGTATGGGGAAGGGTGTCAGTGGCGAGCCTTACCCTCACATGTGCAATGCGAGGAGACCACAACTCGAACCCGGTCACAAGTGGTAAGATTCTACCGCTTGCACCAGGCCCGAATTGGATACTTATATTATTTCCAAATTTCAAATGACACATATTGCAAGGCAATGCGCATCTCAATTTATGTTTCCAGCCTCATGATTGTCTTACTACTTTGACGAATGGAAGTGTATTTAAAAGCAAGCACTGCCTGCGGTACATCACCTTGCCAACATATGATCCCCTTAGTAAGTTGGCTCAATAAAAACATCTAAATCTTGCATCATTTGCGCCTCAAACCGTATTCGTGTATTTGCTGATCCTGCTTCCCATGACATTATTTCAGTGCTTGCCAATTCAACCGTAGAGATCATGACACAGTTCGATGAATTTGAGGTGCCTGTGGCTCTTTATACAGCCTAAGATGCAACTATTGCAGCTGCATTCCATGGCTTTGATGAAACAAATGTCTTCAGCACCACCGCCGTGGCCGCGTCTCTCGCGTAATTACGAATTTATGATAGCAGAAGGTGCTTCCGTGGTCACCTAGATTAGGGAAATTGGTTGAGGAATCAATTAATCTTATTACGGTGATATGAACTTTTATATACGTATGCACCAATGCACAATACTATAAATGCATACCTTAATGATTGCAAACCGTCAATGAGAACTTTAGCCATGTACAAAATTCAATTTGTATTATTGACATTCTAAACATTATGCTCGCATCATTATTTTTTTTTAACAATACAACATGTTCCTGCTCAAATTATCAGGGTATTATTGTTCCCATTGTAACACACAAAAACGTCTATACAGTAGAGTTGGTGAGCCTGAGACGCTGTGCTCTTCATAACTGTGTTAATTTCACGAACTTTGTTTTTTTATTAAATATTACTTTCACGTTGGTATTTAATTTTATAGTATTGTTATATTATCGTGCGATTAGTGTGTTTTTAGTACAAAAGTTTAGTTATCCCGTAGCAACGCACGGGCATGCTATCTAGTTTTAAAAAAATTTGGAAACTAAATATGGCCTAACTAGTGGCCAGTGGGGGACGGATAGGCATCATAAAACTGAAAACGCGTGGGCGTGTCCAGTTCAGGAGCTGTAAAGTTTTCAGCTACTATAGCACATATGTAACTATAATAATTAGTGTCTAATTATAGACTAATTAGACTTAAAAATTCATCTATACATGCAAACTATATAATTAGTTATTAGTTATATTTATATTTATATTTAATGCTCTATACATGTCTCTAAATATTCGATGCGATGTGATGTAATGTTTTTGTGATCTCCCGACGCTGAGCTCCGGTTACGGCTTCAGGGGGTGTTTGGTTTGGGGTGTTAAAGGTTAACAAACACTGTAGCACTTTCGTCTTATTTGACAAAAAGTTTCCAATTTTAGATTAATTAGGCTTAATAGATTCGTCTCGTAAATTACTCCTAATCTGTGTCGACATGCATGCAATTAGTTTACATTTAGTACTCCATGCATTCGAGGGAACATTGATGTGATGGGTGTTAAACTTTAACAAACGGTAACAAACACGCCCTCAACCATTTGTCAGCCGGTGCACCAAACCAGGCTAACGAGACTTTAAGCCTCATCAGTACACATAAACAAGCTAACAACGAGACTGCCAGCCTCCCAACCGACGCCATGTTTAGATGGCAAGTTTTTTCACTCTCTCTCACATCGAATCTAGGGACACATGTATAAAACAGTAAATATAGATAAAAAATAACTAATTACACAGTTTAATTGTAAATTACGAGACGAATCTTTTGAGCCTAGTTAATCCATGATTGAACAATAATTACCAAATACAAACGAAAGTGCTACAGTGCCAAATTTCACTCTCTTCATCTAAAAGGCCCGAAGCATACAACCATTTCACGTAGCTTTTAGTCAGGTCCTCACATCCTTTTTCAGACGACAGACATGCAGGCAGGCTTCAAGGACGTCCTCATATTAAACTTGTGATACATGCATGGAGTATTAAATGGTTGAAGCATGCCTGCATGTCTGTCGTTGAAGCCTGCCTGCATATTTAGTTCCTCCAAAAATGCACTATGCAAAAAAAGATTCTCCGTCACATCAAACTTGTGATAAATGAATGGAGTACTAAATGTAGATGAACTCAAAAACTAATTGTACAGCTTGGTTGTACTTTGCGAGACGAACGTTTTGAACCTAATTAGTCAACGGTTGGACACTATTTACCAAATAAAACCAAAACGTACTACATTATATTTTTCACCCTTTTCAGGGAAACTAAACACAGCCTTCCACCACTCTCCAACTTTTCGTCAGATGGAGCATTCGCCGCCTCTGCAAGCTACACTGAGCACCTGCGAGACCAATAACTTTTTTCTTTTGGATATCAAGGTCTTGTTTAGTTCCCTCCAAATCTAAAATTTGGCACTATGCAAAAAGAAGATTTCAATCACATCAAAATGTCGGCACATGTATTGGAGTACTAAATGTACATGAAATCAAAAACTAATTTCACAGTTTTGTTGTACTTTGCGAGACGAACATTTTGAGCCTAATTAGTCAATGTTTGGACAATTTTTACTAAATACAAACGAATGCTACAGTACGCTACAGTATGAACATGTGCTAATGACGGCTTAATTAGGCTTAATAAATTCGTCTCACGGTTTTCAGGCGAGTGATGTAATTAGTTTTTTTATTAGTATCCAAACACTTCTTCCAACGTCCCATAAAATATCCGATGTGATATCCAAAAATTTTTTACCCCAGGAATTAAACACCCCAAGTCTTGGATCAAATAATTCGCATTCGCGTCCATGGAAATTTGATTTGTCATCATCAAATAATTCGCATTCGCGTCAAAAGCAGGCACGAAAGCAAGGAATCCGAGTGATGGTGGAGAATGAACCTGCTCTGCCATTTAGAGGTTCTCAATCAAACAACTCATATCTCGATCGATCTGTTGTCGTGGAATCTCATAACAAACACACCACCTAGCCGTAGAACCTGATGAGTGATGTGCTCCGCTAACGGTGATCTAGAAAGGTTAGTGGTGCGTTGATTAGAGCAGAAATCGAGGAAAAGAGAATAATAAAAAAAGAGTAATGATGATGTTCGGATGCAGAAGTACTGCCCAGGCCGAGTTTTGCTATGCGGTGCGGTCAGAACTTTGATGCCGTCATCTCGACATTTTGTAGATTCCTAATATACAATTGATTACAGAATGGGATTTCGCATGAGATACAATACAACACCTTTTTTTTTTGTGAAAGTGATACAGCACTGCTTTCGACAAGTTATCAAGGGAAACTACTACCTGTTCTTAGTAACTACTCCTTCCATCCCAAATTATAATTTATTTTGACTTTTCTAGATTTATATAGTATTTGATATGCACTTAAATATAAACTATGTCTAGATATATAGTAAAAACAATGTATCTAGAAAAGAAAAATGTCTTATAATTTGAAATGGAGTAAGTACTAGCTCTGGGCACGAAAAACCGAAAACCGAGAACCGAACCGAAAAAACCGAACCGATCGGTTTCGGTTTCTAATTCGGTTCCAGAACCCAGGAACCGAAATAACCTGGGTCAATTCGGTTTCAGGGTTCGGTTAACTGAATTAACCCGCAGGAACCGAACTTGTTTTTCTTATTCCTCTTCATAATCATGACTTCATCTATGATTGAAACTTGAATAAGTGTGTGTGGCTGTGGAATTGTGCTAGTGTGCTGTACGGCTGGAGCCTGGAGTGGAGGCTGCATGTTTCATTTCATTACTGTTTGTTGTTTGAGTCTTTGAGAATTGTTGTTTATTTGCCTTAGCATTTGAGAGAACAATATATTGTGTGATACTGTTTAGTGTGATGCATTGCTCTTAAAATTGTCCCTGTTGGGTGCATGAAAATGAGGCAAAATGCTGCTGAAATTTTTTATTGAATGAGCTATTTTTTAAGTTCCTGAAAATTTTGGTTCCTTCGGTTAGAACCGAAACCGAACCGAAGGAACCGAAACCGAATTACCTCGGTTCCAAGATTTCTCAGAAACCGATCGGTCCCTTATTCTGCTAGAACCGAATTAGCGGGAGAACCGAAGAATCGAACCGAACCGAACCGAAAAACCGAACGCCTAAGTACTATCTAATTTCAGTTCTTGAAGTAGCTTGTTGTGCTCATCTTAGAAGCATGCCCTTGCTTTGTCTGAAACCAATTCTGTTTCAATAACTCAGAGAGAAAAATGATTCTTTAATTTTGGGGAAGGCATGGACGGTTTTGACGAACTTATAAGTTGAAACTTAAGTGTTCCTTTTTTTTGGGTCAAAAGTCGCAAAACCTGAATATCGCTAATAATGCAGAAAGTAAAAGGACTTCATCAAACTGAATCCCCAAAACAAGGGCAAAGTTTATCCAAACGAAACCAAATGAAAATTTAATAATTTATTGATATATTTATTGTGTCAATCAATAATACATTCTGACGGACCTATCTTGATATGCGATACAAAAGTTAAAAAGAAACATCGACAACATGTCATCACATCCCACTTAAGTTCTCGATATTGAAATGCTCATTCTACTCATCGTACACAGAGAAACTCAACATGCACTCAAAGGACATATCCACCGTCCAAATTACATTGCAACCTAGCAATCGCTGAGCGCAATTAGCTGGTCAACCACAGCAGGTTCAGCAAGGGTGCTTATGTCCCCAAGTTCATCCAGTTGCCGTGCAGCAATTTTACGCAAAATCCTTCGCATGATCTTGCCACTCCGGGTTTTAGGAAGTCCCGGTGCCCAGTGGATCTTGTCAGGAGCTGCAAATGCCCCAATCTGTAAAAAAAAGGCATGATAAATCATGTGAAGATGAAGCTTACTGTGTTTTTTTGTTTAAATCATGCGAAAGAATTCAGCACTAAAGGTAACAATGCAGGTTTGTTTCTTTTTATAAATCAGCCCAAAACCCATTTCATCTCATTGCTAGAATTTTAGTTCATTCTTTTTCTTGCATTTAGAGACCAAATGAACTAGATGGTTAACCCAACTACACAGTGGTTAACCTGCTGGCATACCTGATTGAGGAAGCCAATATAAGAAATGGCATGTCCAACAGGTTCAAGATTAACCGAATCCTACATCCTATCTGCCATGTTTTCTTTGCGGTCTTTCAGTTATAAATAATCAACACAGAGCTCACATCATTTTCCTGAACTCTGAAGGGTGTTTCATCTAAAGATTGTTGACTACTTTGCATGAACTAGAGACTGACAGAAAGACAGTATATGTGCCAACATTCATGGTTCATTCATGTAGCATTGTGACAACAATTTAGTCACAACTGTGACCTGAAAAATTTCTAAGGCACATAAGAAACTTTATAGTTGATTATCTAACTCTGTTTTATAATGGAAAAAGCGCACAATCTATGAGGACTATCGCATGCCAACCAACTACCAAGAACAGAATATTCAACAACAGGGTACAGACCTTTTGTCTGTACAAAATGTGACCTCTTCGGTCATAACATCCAAAATAAACAAAATACCTGGTTGCGCACTGTCATTATAAGGCTTTTTCGTAGTTCATCACTATACGGAACACCATCAACCAAAGTTACAAAACCATAAATTCCTTGACCTTTGACCTGAAGGTAATTCATTAATTAAGAATCATATATGGTAGGATACCAAAGATAATGAGGCTTGAAAAGGGAGATAAAAAATAGCAGCAGCCCCTATATACCTCATGCTCAACACCAACAACAGCAGCCTCCGCACACTGTGGATGTGACACCAAAGCTGACTCAACCTCGGCTGTGCCGATTCGGTGTCCACTACAGATTCACATGAAGGGTAAGATAGTTATCACTTGAAAGTTGTCAATGCCATTAGCAAACTAAAATTCTACCAAGTGATGGCACGAACCAAATAAGTAGCTTACCTGACATTGATGACATCATCTACTCTTCCAGTCAGCCAGTGGTAACCATCTTTGTCTCTGAAATGAAAAGGCTATTAGCTGAACTAGTTTAAAGAGTAAAAAATGCTCTCAATACGTTTCCACCCCATATAATTATAATTAGGATAAAAACTATGGTAACTTACCTGCTGCAACCATCACCAGTGAAATAGTACCCAGCAAATGGTTTGAAGTATGTGGTCTCGTATCTCTCATGATCTCCATACAGAGTCCGGAAAGCCCCAGGCCATGATTTCTCTATGCAAAGATATCCACTACATTCCCCTTCAATCTCTTGCCCTTTCTCGTCAACAATGACTGGCTGCAATATAGACAGACAGCAGTTCAGAATTTAAAAATAAATGGGTCATATATCTTTTTAGATATCATAGATATATTGGGTTTACCTGAACACCAAAGAAAGGAAATGTTGCAGAACCTGGTTTTTGAGGCCAGGCGCCAGGCAATGGGGTGATCTACAGAAAGCAAGCACAGCAGTTCGTAAAACATTGACAATCACAATTGTTTTGTGGCCCCAAAAAGAAAATATCAAATTTCACAAGAGGTGTAAACTATAAAGATCTTACCATGAAACCGCCAGTTTCAGTTTGCCACCAGGTGTCTGATATGGGGCACCGGGAATCTCCAACAATATTGTAGAACCATCTGAAAGGAAGTAAAACAGACATGTGACCTTTTATAATTAGTCTGCAGAAATTGTCCAGTTGGCAAAAGGTTCACGCACCTCCATGCACTTGGATTGATTGGCTCACCAACACTTCCCAGGACCCGGAGAGACTTTCGAGAGTAATGTGTAACATACTTCAAAAGCATAGCAGAAATCAGAGATAAGGAATATTCAAGCCGGTATATGAATACAAAATTTTAAATGACTCGATAGTTGACATTATCTAAAAATACAGTCATCCCGTAAGAATTCAGCCTTGAAGTAGAAGTATTTCATTATTAGCAATGGAAAAAGAAGCAATAGCCAGAGATCCCCTCCCAATCATTTTTAAGACAATTAGGTTGACTTAAGGCCCTATTTGGCAAAGCTCCAGCTCTGAGCACCAACAAATAACTGGAGTTTGTATATTAAAAATAAGAACCTTGAAACTTTTTTTTGTTTCAGAATAGAAAGAAAACAACTCAGCCAAATAAATCAGGTGTACCCACAGCTTCAGATCCACATATTTCTGGAACTAGAAATACTTGGAGCTGGAGCTCTAGCAAACAGGACCTAAGTAATAGGGGTAATTTGATACCCAGCATCACATGATGTCTGGTTCAGGTAACCATGTAAAGTTACTAAAATTAAATCATTTATTGTGAGAGAAGCTGTGCATACCTCAGTGCCATCACGCATGAGTGAACGAACAAGAGTTGGGGCAGTATAAAATATTGTCACATTGTACTTGTCCACAATGTCCCAGCATCGGCCTGAATCAGGGTAGTTCGGAGTCTACATGTATGATTCAAAGGAGTACTTTAGGAATAAGGAAATTGAAAAAAAAGAACCCAGTAGGCTATCTTACTGAAATCTGAGAAAATTAGAAAACATCCAATGAATACACCAAAACAAATACAAGCAACCAAGCATTGTTCAAATAATACTAGACTTTGGTGCTGTGAAGAAATAACAACAAACCAACCAGCCGGAGGGCTGAGGTAGCCACGGCAGGAAGGGAACCACAAGCCAAAAGCCAGGGAGGCCTAAGAGAGAAGATCTAAACAGAGGAGCAAAGCTGCACATTTATCATCTCTCATTCTAAAAGCTTGAAGTTTGGCCTCTTCACAGAAGAGGTTTTTCCAAGAAGAGAAATGGGAAGACAAGTTGTCAAGCAAGAAGACAAGTTCAACAAAAGAAATGAGAAGAAAACTATCAAACCAGATAATTTGCTTTTATTATGAGATACCACAGTTTAATTTACACATTGACTAAAAAGCTTTAAGAAACATACCCCTTCAAAAACAAGAACCGTAGCACCATTCAGGAGAGGACCATATGTTACATAACTATGTCCAGTAATCCAGCCACAGTCTGCAGTGCACCTGGTGCAAACAAAACAGTGGGGGTACATAAAGAAATAGCAGATTCTATGAATAATTCCCTACAAAGGAATGAGGGTACATGCTAAAAAAAACATAAGAGCTTATGTGCTACCACCTACCAGTATATGTCAGTTGGCTTGTAGTCAAATGCGTACTTAAATGTTGTTGCAGTGTACACCATGTAGCCCCCAGAAGTATGCAACACACCCTACATACACTAAGAGACATAAATATCCGGCTAATGCAATAGCTGCTTAATCCAGCTCAGTTAGAAATACCTTTGGCTTCCCTGTGCTGCCACTTGTGTACAAAAGGAACAATGGATCCTCTGCATCCACCCATTCCACATCACATTTGGTTGGAAATTTGGTCACAGCATCCTGAAAGATATTGTGCAACAAATTATAACAATTTAGCAATGTTATTCACAGTAGATATGTGTGTGCCTTGAAATATTGGATGACTACTGTATATAATAACAAGTTTCCATTTAGGAGCACCTGCCACCAAACATCTCTTTCTGCTTGCCATTTTGTGTCTTCCCTCTTCATGGCTGACTGATTTTCATACGTCAAGCAGAGACCTAGTATTGACACAATGAAAAGTTTGCATCAGTGGACTACAAACCAGGTTATATTCAATGTTCTCAGATGTGCTCATTGAATGAACCACATGCCAGAAAAGAAATTTCTTTGACTATCAAGTTAGAATATAGTTGAGGACTTGAGGTTGAGTACACTATACGCCAAATGCAGCAACATAGGATACCCGGTCCAATGCAGATTATTGCATTAATGGCTAAACATCATTGAAATGCGACATTTAATATGATTCTAAAAAGTGGCCGTTTGAATCTCAGGGTCTGCTGAAACAAATGTTAGTTAGTTTTGGCATATTTTTTTTGTTCACATTTGGCAAGGGTAGGATTTTGCCTAAAATTAGCTTTCAGTTTTTCTGTTGCTACTCTTACTATTTTGAGTTTCGTGGAAACCAGATGTGACTGATTTTCAGAAAACTAATACTCTGAATTTCACTTATCCTATTTTACTATATACTAACCAAATAAGATGCTAGTCTTGCAGCATCTATATCTATGGTTTTGATGTAACATAAGATACAAACAACCCCGAAGAGTAATGGATTATTTTCTGGCGCCTCCTATGTTGCAGGCAACTGAAATATCACCTGAAATCAGTTGACGACATCTGCAAAACAGCTCCTGTGAGATTCATACTTCAGGATGGGTTTTTCCAGCTTCGGATGTGCTCTTGTTGGTCTTAGAGTTTCCCTGGGAAGAAGGCCGGCACAGCGGTGGGGCAGCAAAACATTGCTGGCCATGGATTGCGTTCTGCCAGTTGTGTAGTGCTGTGCTAGTGGCATCAAAGCAACCACCCAGAGATATTAGTGTGTGGGGAAGTTTGCTAATGGCTCACCATTGCAAGCAGGGAGAAACAAAGGGTGCCCTGCTCCGCCAAGCTTGCACGCACGGAGCCATATAAAACTTCCCAAGCAGGATGTTTGGTTGGCTGCACGTGCTACAGGACTTGCACGAGCGGATGCAGACTGGCAGGATGCACTCGAATCGAGCTTCACTTCCGGGCCTAGCTAGGTGGATGCAAGATGAGGGTGGCGGACTCACACGTCAATCTCACAGGCCAGAGAGGTTGCATCCGCTCATGCAGGTAACCAAACAACATCTTAGTTTCTTTTTGCATCCATTCATGCAACCTCACCAAACACTTTCTTTCCTGAACTGCGTCCCCTCATCCCGGATATACAATGCAGCCCCCACCCGGGAAAACAAATACACCCAAAGAGAACATCACGAGAGAGGTAGAGATGCAGATTTGGAAAACAATGTTTGAATGGTTTGGTTGTCATCCAACGGTCCGCATTGGTCGACTGAAAACCACCTTATTTTTATCCACCTGTGATATAGCAAATCCCGTTTGTCTCCCAATTCATGTACCTCGGTTTTCTTATCAATTATCATTTGGATAAACAATCAGATGCCCAGTGGCGGAGCTAGAGAAAATTCAAGAGGGGTGTGCTTGCCTTGTGGGTGCGTAGACTTTTATTTTGAGGGTGCGAATATGGTGAAAAATTAGCTATAATCACTGTTTTTCTGTTTTTGCGTGGGTGCGGCTGCACCCACTAATGACTATATACATCTGCCCATGCAGATGCCTCTCTTTGCCTTTGTTGTATTAAATCAAGTATGCTTGTGACCTGTGTGATATATGAGAACCCCCCTAATTTGCAATTTCACAAAATTAGTTACCATTGATTGCCCCATGAATGTTTTATTAGACTGACTTCCTTAATCGGTTCTTTACCCACATGTGGGATTAGTTTTACTTGTCTCCCATAAATGAGCAACTACAGAAAAAAAATTTAACATATTGAGAACCCTAATGTAACCCTTAGCTCTGTGTCTATCTTCATATGAGGTTTGTTTGGCATGATGTCACAAGAAAACATTGACGGACAATGGGAAGAAATAACGAGTACAAAATAGATGCCACCTAACAAAAGCTCCAAGTTATTGATGCGAATACCCAAACCAGATCCCAGTGCATACCTACAGAGACTCCATTCTTCTCACTTTCAACCAAAGCCGCATCCACTATATCTTTGAGAAAGATGGGTTTGACTCCCCGCTTCACAGCATTGCACGTGATGACAAGCTTCGGCTTGCAATCAACAATCCTTTGGGCTAGCGAATCTGCTGAGAAGCCAGCAAACACAACCTGTACAAGCATGATTGCATCACAACATAGAAAAGAAAACCTAGGGTTGACAGAACAACCAATACAGCTTGTAGTTGTAGCAATTACCGAGTGAACAGCACCAATGCGGGCACAAGCAAGCATGGCAATGGGAAGCTCCAGCAACATTGGTAAGTAGATAATAACAGCATCACCCTTGCTGACACCAAGACTCTTCAAGTAATTTGCAAGCTACAAACATAAAAGGATGGTTTAGACTTGGCCATCTTCTTTGAGCCTCTGAATGCAAGTGTTGACATGTGTGCTAGTACATTTGCCACTCAGTTTTACTTTTGGCAAAATTTTCGGACATGAGCATGCATTTACCTGGCAAACCTTCTCCAGGAGCTCGGAATAGGTGAGCTTCCCATCCTGACCGGGCTCATTACCCTCCCAGTACATTGCAATCTTGTCCCCATTGCCAGACTCGATGTTGCGGTCAACGGCATTGTAGCATATGTTGGTTTTCCCTCCCTTGAACCACTGTACAGGACCAAGAACCATAAGATGAATCAGAATCACTACACTATACCCGTTCCATTCCAAAGGAATGCTAAGTTTAGCTAACAACCATCAAAAAACACTTACGTTGATCTGGACGGGTCCCTTGGTGACATCGAGGTTCTCCGAGCAGACCTCGGCGGGGTTCCACTTCTCCTTCCAGAAAAAGGTGTCGGCAATCTCCGACCAGAACCCGGCCGGGTCCTTGATGGACCTCTCATACATCTCCCGGTACTGATGCCGATCACAATGTTATTACACCAGAAATCGTCGAAAACAAAATGAAAAACAAACAGCAGTGCAGATAAATTGTCGTTCCCAATTTGGCCGTACAATTTATGTCACATAGTTGTCCCTGTCGGACTTTCCCGACAAGCCTGATCATGACTAACCCTGCTTGCAAAGTTGTACGACGCCCAAAATGAAAAGCGCCCAAGTGCTAAAGCAAACGCCTTAGTCTAGAGCAAACCATTGATTGGATAAAAAGACTCGATTTTTGCATTTGCTTCAACATCAAGAATCAAGAAGCGCACGCGCGCGTCTGACGAGTACTAAGTCTCGTTTGTTTGTAGTACACACCTGTTTCGGAGAGGAGACGAGAGCGTTAGCAGAGAACTGGGAGCTGGGGAAGATGAGGTCGTTCTCCTCGGCGGCGAGCGACTCCCCGAGCACGACGGCGTTGATCCCGGAGATCTTGCCGGCTCCGGAGGGCAGCTCCGACATGGACTCGACGTGGCGGAGCTTGTCAGAGGAAGCGCCCTCCGCCGCCGGCTGCTGGCCGTTGGCCGTGCCCATGGCGGTGGCTGGCGACGGCGACGGCGACTTGCGAGCTGGGGCGGGAGAGGCAGCGAGATCCGGGCGGGGGGTGGGCGGCAGCGATGGCTACCGGTGGAGTTTTCTCTTTATAAACGATGATGACCGATCGATCTCTGCTACTGCTAGAGCCGGTGCTAGTCCTACCGGCCGAGTCCTCGTGTTGACTTTGCTTCTCTCATTTTTCGTGATGACGAGATGAGATGATGGGTGTGTTCACTTCGCGAAAAACGGGTGAAAGTTACTGTAGCATCTTTCATTATTATTTGGCAAAATTTGTCTAATTATGGACTAACTAGACTTAAAAGATTTGTCCCGACATTTACAGACAAACTATACAATTAGTTATCTTTTTTACCTACATTTAATGCTTCATGCATACGTCGAAAGATTTGATATGACAGGTAGAAGAGGAAATATTTTGAGTTGGGATGGGAAGTGAACAAGGCCGATATTTTTCTGAATTCTGGTGAGGAGGGGCTAAATCGAATCGAATTGGATAATGCAAGAGCTTTGAATGGTACACTGTATTTCTTTGGTTTCGACGAGTGTACGAGATCCATGAGTAGAGAAAGTCTACATGCCCTCTTTTTTTTCCTTCTTTTATTTTATTGCAAAAAAAGGTTTACATTCCTTATTGACCTATTGACAAAGTGTGGGTACGATTTTTACTTAATTTCCCTAAAATGTACGGATGGTTGAGGTTCATTTTCTTCCTTAATTGGGAGTAATAAAAAAAACTTTAACTTTATGTCACTGCGTTGCTTTCCTGGTGGTTGCTGATTAGTGGATCTGCCTGAGCCTGACTGCGTTGGATTGGGGAACCAATCCAAGCTTTTAGATTAGACAACCATATCATATTCGTATCCCCCGGCTGGTTGTGCTTGCACACGAGCGATGCGAGCCACACTAAACAGGCTGCATATAACAATTCTTTATTCGCCATTAGCGTGAAGCGGCCGCGAGCCCGCGGCAATTGGCAACACGCCTGCAGCAGCAGCTGAAAAAGCGGCTGTAACAAACAGCCGAACAAAAACAAAGCTCACGGTTCATCCCCACCACATGAGCGGTAGATGCGGCGGCCGGAGAAGCGTCGCCTCATCACTCGTTCGCACAGCTGGCCGGCGGCTAAGCGGGGCGCCTGGCTTTCGACACTACTGCGCGGTGCACGGTGCACCTGATCCATGCGGTGCACGGTGCACCGTTGCGGTCGCTGTAGCTGTAGGGCCTGCAGGTGATTATTTCGGAGTCGTAGGTTGCAAAGAGCTGTGATGTGTTTGTTGCAGCGTCGTGCGACCGTGACTTGGCAACATCTGTTCACTCGTGTTCATGATCGTCCATTTCCAACATGGTGTTTCGTGGCTTTGTTCTGACTTATTCGTCGGCATAAATTTATGTACATAAGCACATATCATTTGGTTGCTCAAGTCCGCTGACTTCATACGATCGCCGGCATCCGAAAAACTCCATGTCTATAATTGTATCCGTGCATTATCCGCTCCATTCTGAATCCAACAAAATTAAATGGATTAGAATATGCAGAAGGCAGTATCGATCCGATCTGATCCGCTTTCATCCGTAACTAAAATGTTGAAGGCTAAAAGTCGATAGTTGTTTGCCAACTCGTATTCTAGGGTCGTTTGATTACTATGGAGAGCATATGTTAGGGTTTATAACAAGTGGCATTGCAAGTAATCTCAAGTCATTGTCCACAAAAGTTTAAGGGACACCGGTTTCTTTCACTATAGCGAGTTGAATCGTGAAATCATCAAAACAGCCTTCAAACACTTTTGTGTAACCTCTGGACATTTTTACATTACCTCTGCACTTGAAACTCTAGACTATAATTTGTGTTATCTCCACACTTGAACCTTTGGACTTGTGTAGAACCTTGAACTTTGTTCCGGAACCGCTCTTTGACCTTCAAGGGTTGTTCTTGACACATTCTTTCTTTCGTTTTACTACTAGACTTTCCTAGCACTGTTGAAAGGATTGAGATGGCACTTAGAGGGGGTGAATAGGCTAATCAACAAAATTCTTGCAGCTAAAGCAATTTTGCACTGAATGCGCGGAAACCAACCTTGCCATGTTTTCTAGAAAACTTGCAAACTTAGTGCCCCCTCAAAAATCACATCTGTCACGAACCAAACTTGGAGCGGATCCTTATTTAGGTGTTACTTATCAATTTAACAAAGTCCCTGCACTCACAAATAAGCACACCCAAGTAGAACAACGCGGAAGATCAAATATATGGTACAAATGTAAACCAAATAGGAGACATGAAGATTTGTTTCATAAAATTTAGGCCTACCATTTGGACCTTATGTCTCCATTGAGAGAGTCATGCCAAAGATCAAGCTTTAGCTATGTGTCTTTAAATCACTTTCTTTCAATCACTGCGATAAACTTTTTCCTTGTGGGGGGAAAGATCGGATGTAAGGATTGAATAGCCAAAGATGGGGCTTGGGCTCTAAGAATTTAAAGCAACATCCTTAGTATATGCAAAATTATAACCCCCTTAACACATTGGCACTTAAGTTTCTACAAAAGAACACTAAAGAGTCTTTAGGGCCCATAAGCTAAACAAGTCCTTAGCAAGATAACCAAAGGAAAAACTAACCAAGTCTATCAAGATCTCCACGGAACATTTGATACCTACAAAATACACAACTAAATGGAAGCTCATGATCATACAAAGAGAATTGTCCTTAAGTGCAAGAAGTAATCCTATGCTAAGCACACTTACGAAGAAATCCTAGTTGTCACTCAATGGAACTTGCACACAACAAAGGCAAACAAGAATCTAGAATCAAAAGAGGCAATAAGATTTTTGTTTCCCGTGCTATTAAACTGTTGCCACAATCCCCTAGTCCCCGATGGATCACCAAAGAGAGTCACCAAGATTTGGTTAGGTTTTGCTTCTCTAGTGAATAAATAGGCATTCTCCACTCCGAAATGGCGGGGTTTCAAACCATGCACACCAATTAGAGCCTACTCAACAAGAACTCCATCAAGAAATGTCACCAAATCTTCCATCGGGCTGTTTAGGTGATGGCAATCACCAAGAGTAATAGGTCTTCAGATCCAACTCAAAGAAATTCAACAAAAAACATTGGTGTCACTCAAGCCTAAAACTCAAATCTCACTTCTTAGGTTGGATGGCTCTAAACTAGCTTCATAATCTTCTCTATAAGTGCTGGAAACAATGAGGTGGAAGAGCAAGCTAGAGGTTGAACTTATATAGAAGGTGAAGGGGTTGCCAGCCTTTGGGAAAGCCTAACAGATCTAGTCATCATCGGATGATTCGTCGGCCACTGTTGTCAACACGGATCAAATGAGGGTGTTGGGTCATCTGTCTTCCACATTGCCAATATGCTTATCATCTTCCTATCTCATAGATCATTCTTAGACTCAATCCTCATTGTGTCTCATTTGCTTCAAACGAGATCTATCACATAAACCATCTTGAAACTATATACGTGCACATTATCTCATCAAAATAGGTTGATCACTTAATTTTGTTATCATTCAATCCATCAATACCCACTTAAGGCCTAGACACGCTTAATATAATGATACGCAGCTCTCCTGCGTGTGTTAGGTAAAAGGGTGTGTGTTAGTGTGTAGGTGTGTGGCTGTATGGGGTTTCTAAACCCACTCCTTTATTCTTCTTAATATAATGATATGCAGCTCTCCTACGTGTTCGAGAAAAAAGGCCTAGATGCGCTTTCAATTGTTCCTAGTCCAATAGCTTATCAATGGCTATGTGGATTTAGTTTTGATAGAAGAGAGATGTGTTGGGTCATAATTTGGGCATAGGACAAGTTCTTGCGAGTAGTTTATATTGACTCATGTTTGGTCATTCGGTCGGTCCTTCAATTTGTTCAAGAAAATCTTATTTTTGTAAGAATGATTTGGTTGATACTAATTTGATGACTTTACAGAATGTGCGTGGAGTATGAAAATTAAATGAAGGATCATTTGTGAAAGTTAGGATCCTTTTGGCAAAATCTACCCATTTAGGTTAAGTCAATGATCTAATGCGGGTGCTGATATTTTTCTAGGTTTGTTATAGAAATTGATGGCGCTAATTAGTGGGGGCCAATTGAAAGAGAATACGTGGTGGACGGTTGCCAACGTGTCGAAACACATTATTCAAATAATTAAGAAAAAGAGGTCGAAGGTGGATTTTAGAAATAGGGGAAAAAACAAGGAAGGTGGACGTATAGATGTGGTATATGCATGGCTAGAACTTCATATACAAAATAAATGTATGTTTTCCGGGGGCTATCGTCCCCTCGGTGACATCTCAAAAAAATGTATGTTTTCAAACAACTTAATGTCCTATGAATCAACAATTAATATTTAAACAGGAATACATAGATCTTACGGATAAGAGTTGGCCTTGCATGTTTGAGTTTTAGATCCTGTCGCTGCACAACCAGCGCTCAACTATATTGTTCCACGCCCTTAGACTGTCTGCACCGGGGACCTGTAAACCATCCGGTAAACGCATATAGCGGACGGAACTCCCGCACCGGGTACGCTATCGCCGTCCGCTATCCTCCAGGACCAGCTCCCGTCCGCCAAATTTGGCGTGGTAGCGGGCGTGCGCTATCCGCGCGTGGGGCCCGCCGCCCACCACCGCACGAGGTCGATGACGGTACGACCGCGACAGAGACGCCGGTGCGGACGGACGCGCTCGTCGAGGTCGTCTTCTGCCGCCGCCATAGATGCGAGCTCCAGGTGCGCTGCTAGCTGCTAGCTCCAGGCGAGTGGGAAGGCCGGGCGCGGGACAACACTCGTCAGCGGGGAGGCCGGGCGCCAGTGACGTGCGGGAGCAGCGCCGCCGTGGGGAGGAGCTCCGCCGACGCCGACGCCCCTGCTTGGAGGAGGAGCTCTGCCGATGCGCTCGCGGACGGGGAAAGAGCGGCTGTCGCCGCCGCGCCCGGAGCCGCCGCCCTCGGAGCCCGGCCTTCCACCGCCCGGAGCCGCGCGCCCTCGCCGGGGCCCGCGATCCGCGCCCCTCGGAGCCCGGAGCCGCCGCGCCCACGAGCCGCGCGCGGTCGCTGGAGAGGGAGGTG
Source organism: Saccharum hybrid cultivar R570 (assembly GCA_038087645.1). Taxonomy (NCBI): domain Eukaryota; kingdom Viridiplantae; phylum Streptophyta; class Magnoliopsida; order Poales; family Poaceae; genus Saccharum; species Saccharum hybrid cultivar. Next base: position 1,661,358 of record JAQSUU010000190.1, on the reverse strand, counting down.
GAGGACGGGGAGAGGGCGAGCGGTGGTGCAGGGAGCAGGGCAGGCGGTGCGGTCGAATGGATAAAGGAGGAGAGGGGAAAAAGAAAAGAAAAGGAAAGAGAAAAAGGGAAAAAAAAGAAAAAAAGGGAAAAAATCTGACAAGTGGGCCCCACAGTGGATAGAGGATGATATATAGTATGGATGAGTACGGGAGAAATTGATATAGAGGATGAAATCTCGATGACTAGGACGGAATATTCCTTTTAGATGATGAATTTAGAGTACGACGAGTGCGGATAGCCTTAAAACCAAAACCGTCCGGTAAAATCCAACGAACAGGTTGGCATGTTGGGTAAAGAAAGCGAATTGTTGAGACAAAACAACAGGGGTTGGATCAATGCTGGAGTTGAAATACCCACCATGCATGCTTTGATCATGAAGATTGAAAAGGACGCATGACGTTGATATATATGGTTGGTTTGGGCTGTGGCGCTGGAGTGGAGTGGAATAATGCCTTCGATCGCGACGCCGGCCGGGACCAAACTCCGATTTCAATTCGGGATCCACCAAGCGGCTGAAAAAAATGTCTTTTTTTTTTTGTGTCGCTTTAGCGTTAAATTGAGTCCAACCCGCCCAATCAAATTTGAGCTATTCAGAAAGAAAATTAGGAGAGCAAGGTACTCCTATCAAGTGCAAATAAATCGTACTAGCTAGTCCTAGAAAACCGGAATGCCCATATGAAGTTGTTAGGTGATAAATCGAAAAAAATGTTGGGTGATAGACTGATTTTCGATCATAAACAAGGCAACAAGTTGACGCAACATGCACGGAGACATTATTGGTCTCTGTTTGCATCCCCTTTGTAAGAGGAGTGATTATATTCATGCTGATCCGCCTCTTGCTGTTGGAGTTGAGCTCAAATAGACAATTCTGTGAAGGGCTACAAGAAGCACCAGCCATTTCACCACCACACCGTACCACAAGTTGCTCCTGATGATCGATCTGACAACCGCTCACGTGCATCGAGAGCTTGCATGTTACCATGGATAATTAGTAGACTAATGTCGGTGCTCGGACCCGGGAGGGCCCTAAGCCGACGAGTGAATTTGTGCTGCGCGTTCCCTAATTCGGATGGTGATGCAAAGAGAATACACGAGAATTTATCCTGGTTCGGCCAAAGAAGACCCTACGTCCAGCGGGGGTATTGTATTTCCTTGCACCTAAGTGCTTGCATAGGGGTTACGAGCTATGAGAGAGGGAAACGGTCCCAAGTCTCAATAAGAGGAAAAAAAGAGTATATTGCTTGAGACGTTGATCTTAGAAGCGGGGAGATGTCTTGTGGTTTCGTCCTTCGTCCCACTCCCCTAGGAGAGTCCCCCTCTCTTCCCTTTTATAGGGTCAAGTGAAGGCAGAGGAGTCGATAAAACCCTAGGGAAGTGCCTTAAAGGTGAAGGTTTGATGGGCGCTGTGGGGGTTGCTGTAGCGACGTGCTTCAGGAATGGCCGACCATCCCTGGGGTACCATGGTGACATTAGGGATGGGACGGTGAAAGACCCTGGGTCCTGTGGCGAGCGGACGTGCATGCATTGTTCTTTTGTCGAGGCCGGGTCGGGACGTAGCTGAGGGGGGTCGACGGGGAATGGATAAGGCCGGGCCCCAGAAATCCCGGGATACAATGGTCATCGTGTTGTGCCTCGAGGGGGCATCGATGGTGGAACAGTACCCGACATGGCGTGTACAGTGACAGGTTTTCACTGCCCATCCCGGGATGGGCAGTAAAAAGCGGGATTTGACACCGGTACTGCTTCCATGCTGGCGGAGCTATAGCCACATGGGTAGGAAGTGGTTGGCGGGTGCATTAAATGCCTTGACTTTTGTCTGTAAGTAGGTGGGTGAGGAAGGGTCGACCGGCTCGACTTAGGGTCATGCGATTCAGAGATTTCCTTAGGGTCGAGGCGTCCCATCGAGTAGGCCTCGTGCGAGTCGGAACGCAGTCGAGGGTGACCCGTCTTCACACGTATGTGGTTTTAGCTCGTCGTACCTGCGCGGGCGGAGCCTTGGCATGGTTTTTCAAGGGCTTTTGTGATGTGGATTCCTCGGGGGGTTTGTTCCTTTTAGTCATTGGTTTTGGGTACCCCTTGTTTAGGTACCCGACAATAGTCACCGAGCCTTTGTGTGAGTGTGGTCACTCTTGCAGAGGCTCAACAAGTCATGAATTGGAGTCGTAGTGTCGTTGCTCTTTCGGTGGGTGCGTGCGAGCGCACCCGCCGGGTGTAGCCCCCGAGGCCTCGGAGGAGTGTTTGACTCCTTCGAGGGCTTTAGTGCGTTATGTCGAGGGGCGCTCCTGCTTGGTCCCCTTTCGTTTGAGGTTAGCTTTTTGCGGTCAAGCCCCCGAGCCTCGCGTGCATGAGGTCGATCAGGATCTTGCCCATCTTCATCATACGACCCTCACGCGTCCTTTAGGAAAGGAGGAGGGGTGGGGAACACTGTACTACCCTCGGTGGGCGAGTTTCGACGACCCCTGGTGAGCTGTTAGCGGGGAATTCAAATGGGAGCCCATGCCCCGTTCGACAGGGGTCGGCTAGCGGCCACGGAGGTGCTCTCCAAAGATGCCAAAGAGTAGTCATGTAGATCTCGGCTCTGTTCGATAGGATCCGAGGGCTCGATGCCTCCCTCCAAGGGGATTCCACCGCCGACTTCTTCTTTAGCCTCGAATATGTCTAAGGTTGTCTCGAGAAAGTGGCTCGAGCCCTAGCTTTGTATGGGCACGTCCTCAGTCATCCCTGACTCTGTTTACTCAAGGGTAGCTATCGAACCCAGGTCGAGGGCCAGCTTTCGATCCCTCGAGGTTCATAGCGGGCTTGGAGCCCATTGTTCATTCGCCTAGGAATGTCCGTTTTTATTGTTCGACCCTCACGCATCCTTTGGACAAGGAGGAGGGGTGGGAACACCGTACTACCCTCGATGGGCGAGTTTTGACACCCCCTGGTGAGCTGTTAGCAGGGAATTCGAGTGGGAGCTCGTGCCCCGTTCGATAGGGGTCAGCTAGCGGCCACGAAGGTGCTTTCCAAAGATGCGAAAGAGTAGTCGTGTGGATCTCGGCTCCGTTCGATAGGATCCGAGGGCTCGATGCCTCCCTCCGAGGGGATTCCACCGCTGACTTCTTTAGCCTCAAATATGTCTGAGGTCATCTTAAGAAAGTGGCTCGAGCCCTGGCCTTGTACGGGCACGTCCTCAGTCATCCCTGACTCTGTTTACTCAAGGGCAGCTGTCGAACCTAGGTCGAGGGCCAGCTTTCGATCCCTCGAGGTTCATAGTGGGCTTGGAGCCTGTTGTTCATTCGCCTAGGAATGTCCGTTTTTATTGTTCGACCCTCACACAACCTTTGGACAAGGAGGAGGGGTGGGAACGTCGTACTACCCTCGATGGACGAGTTTCGACATCCCCTGGCGAGCTGTTAGCGGGGAATTCGAGTGGGAGCCCATGCTCCGTTCGACAGGGGTTGGCTAGCGGCCACGGAGGCACTCTCCAAAGATGCCAAAGAGTAGTCGTGTGGATCTCGGCTCCGTTCGATAGAATCCGAGGGCTCGATGCCTCCCTCCGAGTGGATTCCACCACCGACTTATTCTTTAGCCTCGAATATGTTTGAGGTCATCTTGAGAAAGTGGCTCAAGCCCTGACCTTGTACGGGCACGTCCTCAGTCATCCTTGACTCTGTTTACTCGAGGGCAGCTGTCGAACCCAGGTTGAGGGCTAGCTTTCGATCCCTCGAGATTCATAACAGGCTTAGAGCCCGTGGTTCCTTCGCCTGGAAGTATCCGTTTGTGAGCCTCCCTTCCCGCCCGTTGGGGTGCGTCTTTTTAGGAGGGGAGCGAGAATGGCGTGGTAGTGGGCGGCGTGGCAGGCGGTTGGCAAGCGAATGGCTGACACGTGCTTGTGCGCGGGTTTCAAGGGAGCAGTTAGGTAGGAGCATTGAATGCGGAAACTGTTCCTACCTTTTCACCGGATTCGCCCGTTGCCCTTTTGCCAGGGTATAAGTACGGAACCCAGGGTTCCACGTGCCCCCCACCAGCCCTTTGTGATTGCCCTTTCTTCCCTTCGCCCTCATCAGCCGCTCTCTGCTACCGCCATCATCTCCTTCCCCGTCGCCACCATAAGCCAATTTTCGACGCTCATGGCGGGAAAGAGTCAAGTTCTCCCTGCGAACGCGTGGGTCCATTCTTTAGTAACGGAGAGGAAGCTAGAGGACCTGGTTCGCGATGGTCTCCTGCGACCGAGGGTGAGTCAGAGTCAGCCAGAGTGGAGGATGCCGCCGACCAACCATCGGGAGCCGGTGCCCCCGGAGGGCTACGTGGTGAGCTTCGTCGCCTTCCACGAGAGGGGGCTCGGGATGCCGCCGAGCCGGTTTATGCGGGGGCTCATGCATTACTACAAGGTGGAGCTCCATCACCTCGCCCCCAACTCCTTCTCGCAGGCCGCCATCTTTGCGGCAATCTGCGAGGGGTACTTGGGGATGGAGCCCCGCTAGAATCTGTGGCCCTACCTTTTCAAGGCGAAGCACTTTGCCAAGAAGGCGAGCGAGAGGGGAGTGTGGCGTGCGGTGCACGCCGGTATCTGCACCCTTCAAGTCTGGGCGGGTCGAGGCGAGCTCTACATCCCGGCGCAGCTCATCTCGTCGAACAGCGGATGGCACGACAGGTGGTTCTACCTGCGCAACGATGATGACTGCCTGCCGAAGTTCTCCAGCCGGGTCCTGATGTCACGCGAGGACAACTGGTCGTACAACGTCATTGAGGAAGAGAAGCCAAAGCTACAGCCGCTCCTCAATGCGCTTAGGAGACTTCATCAACACGGATTGACCGCGGGGATGGTGGCCGTCGTGTTTCACCGTCGGAGAGTGCTGCCGTTGATGCAGCGCCGAATTCGGATCGACGAGATGACGTCGGGCGTCTCATTGGAGGGGAGTCGGATGTCGCACGAGACCCTCCCCCTTGACGAGGTTACCCGGCATGCGTGGTGGATGGTGGGTAGCTTCAAGCAGGAGGACATCGACAAGGTCCCGATGCGACCCAATCAGGGTTTCGAGCCTCTGGTAAGTGTTGTTTTGCTAGCCTTGTGTCCTTTTCCATCCTGGTTCTCTTGATTTAGTCCATCGAGGATTTCGTGTAGGATCTGTCAGCGGTCAAGGACTCGCGGCCACCGGTCCCGGAGGATCATGCTGCTCGAGAGGTAAGACGCCTTTCTGCGGCTCAAAAAAAGAAAGAGAAAGATGCCGTGAAGAAGCGTCAGATCAGGAAGGCCCTCGAGCGCGAGGCATTGAATAGGCGCCGCCGCCAGCAAAGGTTCGAGGGTCTCCCCATCGAGGAGTCCCCTTCTGAGACGGCCTCGGAGGAGGATGAGGATAGCGACAATAATGATGCCGAGTCTCGGTATGACACTGCAACTTTTCTCGCGCATCTCCCTAACGTGCGGTCCCTGCAGGGGCCCGTCGGCGGGGGGTCAACCTCCCAGGCATCGAGGGCAGCCTCGGCGCCTGTCGAGGGGAAGGAAGAGCCAGCGGAAGGAAGGGCCTGAGAGAGGCCTTTAGAAAGGGGATCCGCCATGCCTGGGGTTCCTCCGACGATGTCGGTGGCGCCACGCCCACACGTCCGATCGCCCCAGACCTCGTTGGCGGGCGGGCCAACGACGTTGACACCTGAGACCAAGGCGCCATCGTCAGGTGTGAGGACCCATGGCCAGATGGCCTTATCGGCGTAGAGGACCCCAAAGGCCTTATCAGCCTAGGCTCCAAGGAGCTCCAGGCCGATCGGAGGCTCGACGGAGGGGCCATCGCAAAAGCCATCGAGTGGATCTAGGAAGCCAGGGACGAAGCCCCTGATCCCTATGTCTAGGTAAGTGTTTTGCTTCATCTTTCTGACAAAGTTATCTCGCTTTTTGTTCTGACGTGGTTGTTTGCTGCGCAGCCATAAACGTAAGGCAGAGCCTGTGACTATGACTCCTGTCAAGGCACTCAAAGCTGGCGCTGCCCTGATGATGCGGACACTGACTGACGACGCCGCTTGGGTCACAAAGTGCCAAGCTACTGTGGAGCGGCTCAAGGCGAAAGAGGTCGCTACCAAGGCAGGTGCAAGCGCCCAGGAGGGCACCAGAGTTGGCGACGCCGCTTGGGGGCCGGAGCAGGTCGAGGCGGCCCTGGGCAGTACCAGGCTCGATGGGTCTAGAAGCGGTGGGCCAGAGCCGTGGTCGACCACGAGGACCTCGGAGACCGTCGAGGCCGGTAAGGCCAAAACATCCATCCACGATGCGAGGCAGACGGATGTTAAAAAGACGAAAGAGGTGGTGGAGGCCCCGAAAGTTGTGGGGAAAGAGGAGGAGCAGCCAGAGCTGCAAACAGAGTGGGAGGAGCCGCAACGGCAGCCGCAGCAGCAACAGTAGGGAGAGCGGCCGCTGGAGCCACAGCCGGGAGCCGATGGGCGAGGCGGTGGGCGAGGTGGAATGGGAGGTGGCCATGCCACCGCCCAACGTGTAGGCGAACGTGTCGGTTGACAGGAGGCCAGTCCCACCCCAAGGGTTGACTCCGGCTGTGATTGATCTCACCGTCGATGACCCCCCTTCCAACAAGAGGAAGCAGAAGGCGGACGTTGAGATGGTTGATGCCCCGGATCGGCCCGGGACTTCCGTAGCGCTAGAGGACAACATGGCGGAGGTGTCCGCCAAGTGGCCCAATTTTGCGGAGCTAGCGCTTGTGCGGGTGGAGGAGGAGCTCCCGCACTGGGGTCGGTCGACCCTTGAGTTCAGGGACGCGGCTAACCCCAACGCCGAGCCCTTCTTTGCCCTCGACGATAAGGATGAAGTGCAGCACTGTGAACACATTGAGGGACTCCGCAAGCATTCTGTGCAATCCCTGCGGATGGTCGCGGATACCTTGGTGTGGCAGATGTCGGAGGCCTTTGAGGTGAGCCGTGTTTATTATTTTATTTGGCTCGTACCCCCTTTTGCCTTGGTTCTGACTTTGAGTTTGGCTATAGTCAGGAGCTCAAGGAGCGATCACGCCGCAAGTCGTTATTCATCTGCCACGAGAGCAGTGTGTGGGTGACGCTTCCATGCCAACGGGCTCTGGTCGAGGAGGCCAACCAGCGGCTATCCAAGAAGAGCGCCGAGGTGGACGAGCTTCATGTCGTCACTACGGCGCTTAAGGAAGAGGCGGCACAGGCATGGGATACCGCGGCCAAAGCCCTAGAGGACGTGGCCAAGGCTCGAGAGGAAGCGGCCAAGGCTCGTGAGGATCTTGCACCGTTGTTAGCGCGCGTGAAGGAGCTCGAGGAGGACGTCGCTCTTGTCAGCGGCCAGTGCGATGCCCTCAATATCCAGATCAGGTTGGTGTTCGCTCATGTCAGGACCCTAAAGAACGAGGTTGAGACATTGAAGGGAACCGTCCGAGAGAGGGATGAAGCTCTCTCGGGCACCGGTCGAGAGATCGAGACGCTGAGGGCGACCGTCCACGATAAGGACGAGGCTCTTCAGGCGGCGAAGAAGGCGCGTGATGAGTTGCGCGATGAGATCGTGGGTTGGCAGACCCATGCTGAGGGTAAGCCTTTGCCAAGCTTTGACCTTGACTTTTGGCTCCCATGTTTTTGCTGACTTGGTCTTTGTGTTTCAGAGTTGGAGAAACAGCAGCATGCGGCCCAGGCGACGGCTACCTCGTTTCAAGCCCTCCTCGAGGCCGAGGCCGGGCGGAATCAACTGCTCCAGGGCATGATTACCTCGATGTGTGATGGCCTGGGGGTGGAGCCCGATGCCGATATTGAGGAGGATGCACTAGGGAACTCATTTGTACGCCGGATGACGACGCTGGGTTGCCTTGTCCGCGAGAAGATCCGAGGCGGGCTACATCATGGCGTGAAGAGGGCTATGGTGGTCATCCAGTCTGGGTTTGAGTATGACATGGGCCTTGTTGCGGATGGCTTCATCTCGGACCTAGATAGGACTGAAGAGGAGAACGAGGCGGCCTGCCTGGGATTGATCGAGGCTGCGGAAGAGCCCGGGGGTCGACTCGTGAGGCTGTTTGAAGATGAGGTGCTGCCGCCTACCGAAGATGAGGGCCTATGAGCCAAACCTGGGCATGAAGGCCCATATAATACGTTAGTTAGCATTCGTGACTCGCATCGTCGTGGCCCCTGGGGCCTTGAAACATCTAGATGTAAATATGTACTAAATATCCTTTTTCGTTCAAGTCTTTTGTTCCCTTTTCGTTCGGATCGTGTTCTTACGCGATCTTCTTGGCGTGCGATCACACCCCTTGGCGTGGGGTGTGAGTGGAGATACCATAGCCCAGAGGTGTAGGTGGTCTCATGGCTTGACTGCAACTCGTCCTTAGGATGACCTTGCGGCCTTGTCGATCATGCAAGAACTCGAATCGAAGCGTATAGGGACATCAGACGTCGATTTTTTGAGATCGTATGCTTTTACATGGTCTTCTTAGCACGCGGTTGCACCCCTTGGTGTGAGGGAGTGAGTGGAAGTGCCATAGCCCAGAGGCGTAGGTGATCTCGCTGCTCAACAGCCCTTGAACCTTAGGGTGCTCTCGCGGCCTTGTTGACTATGTAAAAGTTTTTTGAAAAATGCGAGCTAAAATGTGAGCTTTTTAGGGACACAGGGGGTTTCCCCCTTTTCAGCCCCCGAGGGAGGGTCGACCCTAAGAAAATAGGGTTGAGCCTACCTATTTTTTAGGAAAGAATGCTTTGAACATAGATGTACTCTTTATTTATTCACGTGAGCGTTAACAAAGGTACAAAGCCTTGAGGCTCTAGGGGTAAAAGCGACATAGCTGTTTGATGTTCCACGCGTTGGTGAAGATTTCACCCTTTTCATTTGATAGCTTGTAGGTGTCGGGCTTCAACACCTCAGTGATGATGTAAGGTCCTTCCCATGGCGGAGAAAGCTTATGTCGTCCCTTGTTGCTTTGGCTTCATCGGAGCACTAGGTCACCGACGTTGAGGTCTCGACTACGTACGTGCTTATCATGGTAGCGTTGGAGATTCTGCTGATACCTTGCAGAGTGCAATAGAGCTATATCGCGAGCTTCCTCGAGCTGGTCGAGGGCCTTCTCTCTTGCGACATCATTGCTTTGCTCGTTGTAGGCTTTCAGCCTTGGGGATCAATACTCCAGGTCGGTTGGAAGCATGGCCTCGGCTCAATAGACTAAGAAAAATGGAGTGAACCCCGTGGCTCGACTCGGCGTTGTTCTTAGGCTCCATAGGACCGAGAGGAGCTTGGCAATCCATTTCTTGCCATGTTTGTTCAATCTGTCAAAGATTCTCGGCTTTAGACATTGTAAAACTATGCCATTGGCACACTCTACTTGGCCGTTTGTCTTTGGATGAGCTATGACTAACCAGAGCACACGGATGTGGTGGCTATCGTAGAAATCCAAGAACTTCTTACCGGTGAACTAGGTGTCGTTGTCCGTGATGATGCAGTTAGGTACCCCAAAGCGATGGATGATGTCAGTGAAGAACAGCGTGGCTTGCTTTGATCTGACGTTAGTAATGGGATGGGCCTCGATCCACTTGGAAAACTTGTCAACGGCGACAAGCAAGTGGGTGAAGCCCCTGGTTGTTCTCTTTAGGGGTCCGATCAAGTCGAGCCCCCAAACGGTGAACGACCATGTAATGGGAATGGTTTGCAGGGCGTGAGTCGGGAGATGGGTTTGCCTTGCGTATTACTGGCGTCCTTTACAGGAGCGTACTAGCTTACTAACGTCAGAGACTGTGGTTGGCCAATAGAAACCTTGTCGAAACGCGTTTCCAACGAGAGTTTGAGGTGTCGCGTGATGACCACAAGCCCCCGAGTGTAGGTCCTTGAGCAGGTTCTTGCCTTCTTCGTTTGTGATACAGCGTTGTAGGATGCCCGTAGGGCTGCATTGATAAATGTAACATCCTAAAAATTCACATTCAAAAATAACTCGCGTTAAAAATTATTTTCAAATGTATTTCAAAAACTATAAGTCATCTGAGTTCTATATCCTTCTAAATCTTATCCATCTTATATCCATCCCTAGCTACCTCTCTTCAATTTATCATGCACCGTGGCATTGACATCACCCGCCCGTTCCCCATCCCTCTCTCTCTCTCACTCGCTCGCTTCGTCCGATGCCCCGACAGCGGCGCGTGCGCCGACCCCACCACTATCGCCGCAGCACGCACCCGCGCTCGGACCCCTCCTCGCCTACTGTGGTAGCTCACACGCTGCCACAACAGCAGGTCCCACCTCCCACCTTTCCCTCTATCTTTCTTCTCCATGCATGGCCACAGCACATTCGTATATACGCGACAAATGAAGCAAGACAAAGCACCCACTGAGGCAATATTCACTTTTACCATTTACCACGCAAACAAGTAAGGCACACATGCAACATGCATATACTACCAGCATGCAAAGCACAAGCAAACAAGTGTCCGCAGTGCACCCACACATGCACACGTACAAATAGCTCATGCATGCATGTAAATTAGGCACCGACCACCATGCAAAATTAGGCATCGACCACCATGCAAGGTTAGGCACCGTCCATTTGCATGCTAAGCATCTACTCGCTACGCGCCGCACCGCCCAAGCATTCGATCACAGCAATGCCATTGGAGGCAAGCAAGCAAGCCCATGGCACATCCCTGCTTCCTAGCCTATAAATAGACATGCCTGGTTGCTCTCTCATATGAAAGGTCCTTGTTTGGTTTTGGTAATTGAGTGACAACTTAGATGGACTAATATGTGGTTATGTGAGATACACAGGAGATTAGTCCACAGGTGATGGTGTCATGAAGGAGCTCATTGCATATGAGACATGACATGGAGTCATGTGACCAAGGTGGAGAAGATCAAGATGAGGCTTGGCTCGATGGACCGGTTGTGAAGGTGAAGGGCAAGTCGAGGCTTTGAAGCGAAGGACCATGCGATGGTGAAGCTTGAGCAAGACTTGGCGCCGATGGACCGATGCAACGGTGAAGAGCAAGTGAGGTCAAGATCGATGAACCAATACAGTCACATGATGATATGAAGTGAATCATATCATTTGGTGATTGGTTGATGCATGTGTTGCATCAATATCAGAGGAGATGAAGTGGAATGCGCAAGGCTAAGGTATAACCAAGGGTATTTCCATTGCACCGGTCATAGGTGTGTAGAGAAGTTTATGACCGGGTTTAGGATAGATGGCCGTACTATCAAGAGGGGCAAACTTGTTTGCATATCGGTCATCAAGTGCCACTTGAGCGATCTAACTGTGCATACGTGTTAGGATCGAGTGGTGAGGCAAGTTGAGTGCCTAATTCCTTTGAAGAAAATGTTTGTGAAAATGCTAACACACATACACAAGGTGGTGATCACTTGTTGGTGTTGGCACATTAACGAAGGTGATGAAGTTTGAGCGGTGGAGAGGGTTTGGGTCTCTCTCTCCCTCCCGCCGAGCTTGCGAGCGTGGGATTCAGGCATTTTCGAGGAGTTGAAAAGCCTATTTTCCACTACGCCAGAAGTCGGAAAAGAAATGGAGGCGAACGGAGGTCACAGAGGTGACCGGACGCTGCACCGGACGCGGTCATGGTATGACCGGACACGTCCGGTCAGTACAGCGCAGACGTGGGTATTAGGGTTTGTAACCAGCGCGTCCGATCACTCGCGGGACCGGCGCGTCCGGTCATGCGCCCAGTGGGATTTGCAGAACGCAAGGATGATCGGACGCGAGGCGCGTCCGGTCACACATGATCGGACGCGTCCGATCGTTGAAGGTGCTTACTGGACTCTAACCGGACGTGGGCACTGTCGCGTCCGGTCGTTGCAAGGAGCGCGTCCGGTCATGTCGTTGCGCGTGCGGTGCTGTGCGATCGGCGCGTCCGATCGTTGCCAGGGGCGCGTCTGGTCATTGCTTTGCGGGCGCGCGGGTCAGTGCGATCGGCGCGTCCGGTTGTTCGAAGCGGCGCGTCCGGTCATTTGACGGGCGCGTCCGGTCGTTGGTTTGACCGTTGGGGTCAGTGACCGTTGGAAAATCGGACGCGGCTGAGCGCGTCCGGTCAGTTACGACCAGCGTGTCCGGTCGTCCCGAAATCTGCCCAGTGAAGGGGTAACGGCTCTATTTGACCGTGGGGTTACAAATAGATGCCTTGGTCGGCCGTGGCCGAGAGCTGAGCACACTTTAGCCTTGGTGGCTTGTGTGGTAGTGCTTGGGAGCCCTCTAACTCACTCATGCTTGATAGTGTTCATCGGATCGAGTGAGAGAGCGATTCTAGTGCGATTGCATCGTGAGGTTGCTTCGAGTGGCACTAGGTGATTGTGTTGCAAGCCGATAGTGCTTGTTACTCTTGGAGGTTGCCACCTCCTAGACGGCTTGGTGGCTTGTGGCTCCGTTGAAGCTCGCAAGAAGATTGTGCGAGGCTCAGGAGAAGCCTTGTTATTGAGCATTGCTAGTGAGCTTAGGCTTTGTGCGCTTTGCTTACTAGAATTGTATAGGAGCTCCCTCTTGCTTGCAAAGTACTAGTGCATAGGTTTGTGTGACCTTGCTCTAGAACTAAATAGGAGAGCTCTTGCTAAGGAAAGCACCTTAGTTGCTTAATTAGGATCTTTGTGAGGTGCTTGTGAACTTAGTTAGAGGGGTGAAGTCTTGGCTAGACCGATAAGTTTAATTCCGCATTTGTTTTTGGTTAGCCAACACGCTTAAGTTTTAGAAAGGACTATTCACCCCCCCTCTAGTCTGTCATCTCGACCCTACAAGTGGTATCAGAGCCGGGTCTCTTATTTGTGGTCTTCACCGACCTGAGAGGATGGCGGCTTATGGGCTAGATGTTGAGTGTCCACATATTTTTGATGGCACACACTTTGCACGGTGGAGAAATTGGATGACATGCAATTTTAAATTTATTTCTCCTCAATTGTGGTGGATCGTAGATGTGGGCTTTTCTTTTGCAATTGATAAAAAGAATGCAACTCAAGCGCAAAGTAAATGCCTACATCTCGATAGCCAAGCTACTAATACTTTCTATCGATCTGTGGATAGTTGCATACTTTATGAGATCATAGACTTCGAGTCCGCCCATGAAATTTGGGTGTTTCTAAATGAGAAATATAGGGTGATCTCCAATGATGATGAGCCCAAGGAAGAGGCGCATGAGGATGTTGAGCATGACCACAACAAGGTAGTTGTGAAGGATTGCTCCACCTCACGGTCAAGTGATGACAAAGATGATCATATCACAAGATCACTTGACAAGAAAAATAATAATGCCACAAGTGATGCAAGCAATGATTCTACTCCATGCACACTTGATGGTGAAGATGATGGCTATGAGAGTGATGCTTCAACAAGCTCTTCAACATCACCACATTGTTCCATGTCACATGGTGACACTAAGGTATCTATTGGTGGTTTTGTTGTTGATTGTGATGGTCCAAATTTTGAGCTTCTATATAAACTCTCAAAGGCCCTAAGAAATGAGATGGCAAAAACAAGTAAATTGAAAAATGAAAACTCATTTCTAAAAACCACATGTGAACAACAAAAGCATCTACTTTATGTTACTACTTGTTCACATGAGGAGCTAAAATTGGCTCATGAGGAACTTAGTGTTGTTCATGATAACTTGGCACAAGAACATGCTTTACTCACTAATAAGCTTTCTAATGAAGAACCCAAAACTAGTGAGAGCTCATCATTTGGGTCAAATGATCAATCACATATTACTAACCCTTGTGATGTAGGCAAGAAGCATGTATCCACCTCTTATGATGATTTATTATATATGCCATATTCTTCACAATTAAATGCTTATTCTACTTCTATGTCTTGTGAGACTAACCTTGTGAAGGAGAACAATGAGCTTAAAAGTGAAGTGAAGAATTTGAGCAACAAGTTAGAGAGGTGCTATAATTCAAAAGTCACCTTTGAGCACATGATGAAGACTCAAAGAAACGTTGGTGACAAAAGTGGCCTTGGCTTCAAGAAGAAAATGACAAAGGGCGAAAGAAAGCAAGAAAAGAGGATGAAGAGGCTACTCCAAAAGAAGCTCTCGCATTCCATATGCTATCGATGCCATGAAGCGGGACATCTTGCTAATGGTTGCCCAAACATTGAGAATCTCAAGAAGATGAAAGAAGAAGAGAGGCTAAAGTATGTCAAGTGCTTCAAGTGCCGCACTTGGGGTCATCTCACCTCAATGTGCCCAACCAAGCAATTGGTAAAGCAACAAATAAAGCATCAACCAAAGCCACTAGTTGAGCAAGAGAAAACACCCCAAGAGCAAATCAAGATCAACCATGAAGATGATGGTGACTTGATGAAGAAGAAGAAAACAAGAAGGGGTGGAAGAGCAAGACATCCAATGCAAATTCAAGATGCCAAGTCAAAATGAGTGAAGTCCAAAGTACTACAACATACAAGTGTCATGATCAAGTTGTGGATGATTTATTGGAATTATTTGATGGCTTGCAAATGTTCAAGTTGAAAGCTTGCTATGAATAATCATGAGCTAACCAAGGTATATCTCTTGTTGATTATTTCATTTGGGTGCATATGAGTTGATTGAATTGGATAAATGTGCAATGTTGCTTGCTATGAGATGATTGAATGGATTAAAAAGCTTAGTAATCAAGTTTGGATTGATTTGTGTTGGATAATTTCATGAGATGACATTTAGTAAGTGGATTGGATGGATATATGTCTTGTGAAAGTATTCAAACAAGTTAGTTTCAAGTTTGATTCATATTTGATGAAGTATTGCTCAATGTATTGAAATCTATCCAAAATTAAAAATCTGAGCTAGCAGTGATCTTAGCCTTGTTTGAGTGAACAAATCTATTTGGATTGGCTTGAAATTTGGTATACATGCTCTACACTTATGAAAGAAGATGCTGTAGAAATTTCATGAGAAGTGGATAAGTGATGCTTCGGTTTTGGAGTGCATCTTGTCAGCTATAGTGCAGCAGTTTTCAGCATGTAGCAGTGGTGGAAGATTTAAAATCTGGTAGCAATCTAGATGTCAAATGAATCTCAAACTTTTACAGCTGCTAGATGACTTAGTGAATCACATCTCTACCAAATTTTATAGCATTTGGATCTGTACATTGGGAGATATGAATTATTCTTTGAAGGGTACAAAATCTGCCAGAAAAGTGACAATCATTGGATTAATCTAGAGTCACTTTAATTGAAAGCTCCTCAAGTTGGAAACTTGTTTATAAGTGGTTGAGGTACCTAAGTTTGGTTTTGGATTGATATAGAAGCATGAGGAGCAATGAGTACAAGACTTTTGTATTGTGAAATGTACTTGGTGTACTTATTTGGTACTCAATTTGAAGATCAAGATCAAACTTGAGATGAAGATGAAGTTTAAGTTCTAGTGATGATTGGAGATCATTTAGTAGAAAGAAAAGGACTTAAACAAGTAGAAAGAGTTGGACTCAAATGTAGATTCAAGGATTATTCATCAAGATTGAGTTCATCATTTGGATCAATCAAACTATATCATTTTGAGTGAGTATCAAGAGTGGTTCTTTGGAGAAAGGTCACTTCTCCCTAGTGAGGGGCTTGCCGCCGTGTGTAGGTGAAACCAAGTTTGGGACTTGGAAGGCTAACATGGAAGTGGTGATCCAAGAAACTTGTGATGCTTAGTTGAAGCAATCAAAAGGGTTGATCAAGAAAAGCAAGCAACACCCAAAAAAGAGCTAGTCATGTATTTCAAGTGGTATTCTAAGTAGTTCTCTCATACAAGCAAAGATGATATAATGAAGCAAGCCAACCACAACAAGAAAGTGCACTTGATCATAAGTGGTTTTCATTTCATATGGGTGAAGAATGGATTTATCTATGATAATTGGTCTTCACCAAGCTTATAAATTAGACTTCACATTGCTATTGAAGTAATGAATTGGAATCTATATGACTATCCTCTACTTCAACATAGCAAAGGTATCATTGAAATGTGCATGATCATCTCATTCCTTACTAGTATGCGGTTAGTGCATATAGTACATGCTTATTAGGATCATGCATAACAAATGAAAAGTTTTAAATTCATAGCCTACCATTATTGCTCGATTGATTAATTGATCTAGTGGTATGGATATGAGTTTGTTCATGAGCTAGTGAATCCAAGTACTTGATCTAGTTTGGATTGCTAACAAGTGACAAGTACAACATTGGCAAGATAACCCTTAGCATGAGGTGTGAAGAAGCTTGTCATTGGATCAAACCGGACTTGGAATCTTAGGCAAATCAACTTAGTTCAAGTCATACAAGAAGCTCATGACAATGATAAGAGTACAAGCACAAGACAACAATAAAAATGGATATCTAGTTTGTTTCAAGCAGTATCTAGACTCAAATTGATCTTCCAAGTGGTATTTACAAGTGGTGTCTAGATAATGATCTACAAGTGATATCTTACAAGTAGTACTCGTGAAGATAGCAAATGTTCAAGAAGTGAATATTATTGTCAAATCCTTCAAAGTGAATCCATACTAGAAAATTCTTTCAAATGGTGTCACATTCCTACTCATGGTATCTTCACGTGGTAACATTCATGCAAGACGATAGTTTCATAAGTGATCCTCAACTTTAAGTGATCAAATCAAGTAATGCTACCCTCATCTTCAAGTGATATCTCAAGTGAATGACACATGCTATGACATAGGGGGAGAAGCCCCACCGATTGGTATCAAGGTCAAAAGATCCTATGTGGAATCTCAAGAGCAACCATAAAGTTTGTCATTCCAACATATGTGGTAATGTCCATCAAAAATGCAATATTCAAGTCTCAAACATCTACCCCAATGCAAGCTTTTGTATCAATTGAGAAGAACACCTTTTGTGGAAATTGATGACAAAGGGGAAGAAGTTGGACAAAGATATGAAAGCTTTCATAAGCTTTTTGAGCTTTGGGAGAGAGATTGGAAAGATTGGACATGGATATGGACAAAGAGGGAGTAACATTGAAGAATGTAAGGGGATCAAACATTCTTGGACAAAGAAAGCACACAAGTAGGGGAGCAAGCTCATGAACTTTGATTGATTACATTTGATATGTGCATAATTCATGTGCTTGCTTGCATTGCATAAGTTCTTAAATTCAATATGCTTGCTTGTGTGGTGTATGCTAGTTATAGAACTTGAATGATGATTTGATAACTAGCATGCATAGGATGTTAGCTAGACTTGTGATTATCATGCAAAAACTAGAGCCATGCTTATAATGTGATCTCACGGGGTTTTTAGTGTTTTTGATGTCTAGCTACTCATGATGCTAAGGATGATGGCAAACTTGTGATTTTCAAATGGTATCAAGCTACTAATTGGTATCGAGCTACAAAGGTTTATTCTATACACCTTAGCATCACTTAGTAGTGCTAACCCTCCCACAAATTTCATATTTATGCATATGTGCAAAGCTTGAAACCAAACCATTTGAGCACATATGT
The DNA here is from genome assembly GCA_038087645.1 of Saccharum hybrid cultivar R570. Lineage (NCBI taxonomy): Eukaryota > Viridiplantae > Streptophyta > Magnoliopsida > Poales > Poaceae > Saccharum > Saccharum hybrid cultivar. The sequence goes on along the minus strand of JAQSUU010000190.1, from coordinate 1,643,919 downwards.
AGGGGGAGTTATCACTACCAAGTCGGATTTTATGGTGCTTATCCAAATCTTGACATAGAGCTTAAAAGTTGGATAAGTAATATTAAATCCAAAACAAGTTAGCAATTTACACTTGTGTGAAGTGCTAGCTTGAAAAAGCATATTTTCCATATCTTTGTAGAGTTGTCATCAATTACCAAAAAGGGGGAGATTGAAAGGTCCTTGTTTGGTTTTGATAATTGAGTGACAACTTAGATGGACTAATATGTGGTTATGTGAGATACACAGGAGATTAGTCCACAGGTGATGGTGTCATGAAGGAGCTCATTGCATATGAGACATGACATGGAGTCATGTGACCAAGGTGGAGAAGATCAAGATGAGGCTTGGCTCGATGGGCCGGTTGTGAAGGTGAAGGGCAAGTCGAGGCTTTGAAGCGAAGGACCATGCGATGATGAAGCTTGAGCAAGACTTGGCGCCGACGGACCGATGCAACGGTGAAGAGCAAGTGAGGTCAAGATCGATGAACCAATACGGTCACATGATGATATGAAGTGAATCATATCATTTGGTGATTGGTTGATGCATGTGTTGCATCAATATCAGAGGAGATGAAGTGGAATGCGCAAGACTAAGGTATAACCTAGGGCATTTCCATTGCACCGGTCATAGGTGTGTAGAGAAGTTTATGACCGGGTTTAAGATAGATGGCCGTACTATCAAGAGGGGCAAACTTGTTTGCATATCGATATTCTAGTGCCACTTGAGCGATCTAACTGTGCATACGTGTTAGGATCGAGTGACGAGGCAAGTTGAGTGCCTAATTCCTTTGAAGAAAATGTTTGTGAAAATGCTAACACACGTACACAAGGTGGTGATCACTTGTTGGTGTTGGCACATTTACAAAGGCGATGAAGTTTGAGCGGTAGAGAGGGTTTGGGTCTCTCTCTCCCTCCCGCCGAGCTTGCGAGCGCGGGATTCAGGCTTCTTCGAGGAGTTGAAAAGCCTATTTTCCACTACACCGGAAGTCGGAAAAGAAACGGAGGCGAACGGAGGTCACAGAGGTGACCGGACGCTGCACCGGACGCGGTCATGGTATGACCGGACACGTCCGGTCAGTACAGCGTAGACGCGGGTGTTAGGGTTTGTAACCGGCGTGTCCGGTCACTCGCGGGACCGGCACGTCCGGTCATGCGCCCAGTGGGATTTGCAGAACGCAAGGATGATCGGACGCGAGGCGTGTCCGGTCACACATGATCGGACGCGTCCGATCGTTGAAGGTGCTTACTCGACTCTAACCGGACGCGGGCACTGTCGTGTCTGGTCGTTGCAAGGAGCGCGTCCGGTCATGTCGTTGCGTGCGCGGTGCTGTGCGATCGGCGCGTCCGGTCGTTGCCAGGGGTGTGTCTGGTCATTGCTTCGCGGGCGCGCGGGTCAGTGCGATCGACGCGTCCGGTTGTTCGAAGCGGCGCGTCCGGTCATTTGACGGGTGCGTCCGGTCGTTGCCTGGGGCGCGTCCGGTCGTTGGTTTGACCGTTGGGGTCAGTGACTGTTGGAGAATCGGACACGGCTGAGCGCGTCCGGTCAGTTACGACCGGCGCGTCCAGTCGTCCCGAAATCTGCCCAGTGAAGGGGTAACGGCTCTATTTGACCGTGGGGTTATAAATAGATGCCTTGGTCGGCCGTGGCCGAGAGCTGAGCACACTTTAGCCTTGGTGGCTTATGTGGTAGTGCTTGGGAGCCCTCTAACTCACTCATGCTTGATAGTGTTCATCGGATCGAGTGAGAGAGCGATTCTAGTGCGATTGCATCGTGAGGTTGCTTCGAGTGGCACTAGATGATCGTGTTGCAAGCCGGTAGTGTTTGTTACTCTTGGAGGTTGCCACCTCCTAGACGGCTTGGTGGCTTGTGGCTCCGTCGAAGCTCGCAAGAAGATTGTGCGAGGCTCAAGAGAAGCTTTGTGAGGGGGATTGTGCTCACCCCGCAGGGATCGCGAAGAGCAACTCTAGTTGAGCGTGTCATTGAGTTACCTCACTTGAGAGTGGTGTCTTGCGGTACCTTGCGGGGCGTGCCTTGAGGGGCAAGTGACTTGAGGGTCACACCGAGGAACCATCTAAGTGTTGGTCGACACAACGGGGACGTAGCTTGGTGGCAACCAAGTGAACCTCGGGAGAAAATCACCGTGTTAACTTTGTCTACTCTTCTCGGTGGTTTGCCTTCGTGCAACACAAGCTTGTATTTACTTTCATATACTTGTGCTTGTGTAGTTGCTCTCGTAACTAGTTGGCTTGTGTAGCTTGCTAGTTGTCTTCTTGCTTGTGTAGCTAGAAGCTTCCCCTTGCGTGACTAATTTGGTTTGTGTAACCTTGTTAGTCACATTGCTTAGTTTGTGTAGCTAAGTGATTTGCGCTATCTAATTTGGCATTAGTTGCCTTGTTATTGAGCATTGCTAGTGAGCTTAGGCTTTGTGCGCTTTACTTACTAGAATTGTGTAGGAGCTCCCTCTTGCTTGCAAAGTACTAGTGCATAGGTTTGTGTGACCTTGCTCTAGAACTAAATAGGAGAGCTCTTGCTAAGGAAAGCACCTTAGTTGCTTAATTAGGATCTTTGTGAGGTGCTTGTGAACTTAGTTAGAGGGGTGAAGTCTTGGCTAGACCGATAAGATTAATTCCGCATTTATTTTTTGGTTAGCCAACACGCTTAAGTTTTAGAAAGGACTATTCACCCCCCTCTAGTCTGCCATCTCGACCCTACACCATAGCAGCACACTCAGCTCACCACTCACTTGTCTGCTCTCGCTTCACTTGCCTCGCGTATACCGTATACGGCTGTACGCACGAGCCGGGCTCGACCATCGTCGCACGATGAGGTGAGCAGCCCATGAGCATCCCCTTGCTCTTCCCACTCTTCCTGTGGTCTTCTCTTTACTTCCCTCCTTGCCTTTGCCTGTGCCGAGCCGCTCCCGAGCTCCACGAGCTCAACCATGGTGTCGTCCATGCAAGAAGCAAGAAGAAGACCCTTGCTAGCTTTTCTCTCTCCCTTCCCATGCATGGGTGTATGACGTGTGGGTCCTAAGCTACAACTCCATCCAAATAGCATACACATAGTATACACCATGCACTACCAGCCAAGCCAAATACCCACATGGGCACCCATTCCTTAATCGTGCATTATTCTTTTTCACGTGATTAAAATTTGGCCATCTTGTAGAGCCACATACCAATTCCGATTCCAAATATTATTCTTTCTAAATTCATCTTAAATCATGATCTATCTCTCATATAAATTTTATGATTTCTAAAGCTCATTTGAATTTATGTGATTATTTATCAGTGCTTGTTTGTCTGTTGTGCTCGTTGGGTACATCTAGCTGATGGAGTGAACGAACCGAAGAACAAGGACGTTGGAGGCGAGTACCGCGAGTTTAACACCGAGGAACCGGACTGCCAGCAGGAGTGTGCCGAGGACGCCGATAGAGGCAAGTCCAGCCTATTCCCCTTTGATGCATATTGATCCTATTTTTAAACACAACACGTAGAAGCCGTTTTAAATATTGCATGTACGATATACGTACGAAGTATTTTCGCTGCTTAGTTAAGACCTATTTGAATAGCCATCCTTAAATTGATATTACCTAATAATGGTCTTGTAACAGATCAACGTAATTATACGAGATTAAGTAAGAAAATCTTCCACCGAGGCGGTTAATTTATCAAACATAAACCCGTATAACCCGAGATTCCGTGAAATCACGAGGGATTTCAAACCAACTAACATACAACCAAGATCGTACTGATTTAGCAGCCACAATTCACATGATACATAGAGTTCACAATAAAAGTGGAGTACATCGGAGTTCGGAATAAAAGTTATTACAACATAGTTCAAAATAACATAGCGGAAGCAAATAGTTTTACACACACGCTTAGTTCAAATATAGTGCCAGTAGATAGTCATGGTCCACAAAAGCATTAGATAAGACGAACAGAGTGACCCTTGCCCAAGGTCCTAGTTGTCGCCCATCGCCGGATACAGACAGTTGGAGCAGTACCCATAGTACATCTGACCATCTGCAACAATAATGGGAACAACGCCCTGAGTACGAGAATGTACTCAGCTAGACTTACCCGTTATAAACCAGAAATAAAGGACACCAAGGATCATGCAAGACTTTATAGATTGGACGAGCTTGACTCATTTGCGAAAAGCATAAGTTGTTATGAAAAACTATACCAGTACTTTTTGCATCACTTTTAGTATAACCTATTCGAGCTAGGTAAGCACCTATTGCTAAAATAATCACTTGATTCATCATTAACAATCTAGATTACCATATCAGGTTTAGCATTTCCAACATCATTCACTTAACCATTAGTGTTCCATTAATATTACTACGATGCCATAGCTCGAGTCAAGTGCTCACTAACCGGGAGCGACGGCGATTCGAATTGAATTCCTATCTAGCTGGAGATTTATTCCTCACACAAACCCTGCTTTCCCCCGTCAGGGTCGCGTAGATCACCAATGACACTTTCCAAGAAGCCGCGGGATAACAATCATGGATCGCACTATCCAGGGACCGCCCGACTGCTAGGACGCACCTTGGGCTCACTCTTCGCGTCCCCGTTACACCCCCTTCAACACCAGTCTGTCAACCCGAGTTTATCCCGGCTCGAAAAGTGTCACTAGCTTCACGGTCGAAAGGTACTTTATTTGGCTAGCTAAATATGTGGCATGCGTTCAACATGACAAGAGGGACGAGCAACGATCGGTCCTTAATCGACACAGACGGAATCACTATAGTCCAAAACCCTATAAGACTTCGCCTGGTCTTCGTTTATCCATCAACACTTGGTTACTTTTTATGATCACAATTACAGCTAACCATAACCTGGTATCCACCTATAACTCGCAGGTGACAGGAAATCACCCGACTTCTACCGGTCTAAGCATGGCTAAGCAATTTACTCGATCCTGACCTAACAGGGTGAAAGATAATCTAGTGGCCAAGGTAATAATGCAACAACGGTTTTACTCAACTCCTATAACTTAATGCAACTATATATATAACTATAGTTCATGTAGTAAGGAACAACTTTTATAAAATAGGAGACTTATAATGCTCCGGGGCTTGCCTCTTTCGAACGAGCTAGGATGGTGGTCGACGCACTCCGGCAGCTCCTCGCCTGACTCTTCCTCCTCGGGCACCTCCTGTGCCTAGGGCTCCTGCAGATCCGTCCAAGCCTGCTCCTCCTGTACTGCTACCTGCGACTCTTCCTGCGATCCTGTATAATGCAAGTGCATAAGTAAACATGCGAATGATGCATCGGATTGTGGTGGAGTGCTTTGATGACATGAGATGCAGATGAGCACATGGAATGAGCAGTTTGAATATAACTATTTCTTCTACAAGGTAGTCCACGTCATCCAAGAACATATACCCTAAAACATGCACCTTATTATTCTATTAGCTAGCCTATCATCTACACATACAAGTGAACCTAAGCTACCAAAGCTTACCAACCTAACTCAACCACAACATCAGCAAGGCATAATGATGCTTCAAAGATACACCAAACATATTTTATTTCTCTTAATTTCTCATAAAGAATAATCTTTTATTCCCTATTTAACTAGGGTTACACAGCAACACCTATTTCTGGTGTAGATAAAAATCTACAAAAATTACAGTAGATTACTCTTACCCTAACTAACCTACTACTAAATTTTCATGAGAATTGCCTATGTAAAACTGTCTGTACAAAATAAACAAGTTATAGCCTAAATATGAGCATAAAATTATTTTGTACTAGAAAAAGTATCAAACAACAGATTTCACATTTTTTCTATGTTATTAACAGTAAACTAACACACTACAAAAATTATCACATGCATGTTCTATACAAATTTAGCTTTCTACTAAAAATAACAAAGATTATCTATTAAAAGCATTTGTACTACACCTTAAAAATTTCTCACAGAACATGCTTCACTAATATTTTTCCTAGAAAGTACATCACTAATAAAGATTAAAGCAACAAGAATCACATTTTCCCTTCATTATTTTATTTACTACATATTTTCTAAGATATCAGCATTTATAGCAATTAAATAAATTTGCACAGTAAAGTGTTACAAAAATAATATGAGATATTTTAAACTGTAGATCTATTCAATAGGAACATTTCAAAATTTGTTTCATCGTTTTTGGAGCTATAAATCTTGAGATATGATTTTTCAAAGCTGTTTCATAATTCTGAGAAAATCAATTTCTTTAAAACTGAAAATTTAACCGGCCTTCAACGCTACGCGCACACCGCGGTTTCACCCCCAACTCCCACCGAGAGACAGACAGATGGGTCCCACGGGTCAGCTGACCCCACCGGTCAGCCGGAGCCGAGCCGGGGAAGGCGCTGACCGGGGGAATCTCGCCGTCGACGAGGTCGCCGGCGACGAGGTCAGTAGCAGGCGACTCCCCGCAACCGCGTGAACCCAACGAGGTGGTTATCGGGGCGAGAAGTAGAGCGGAGCACGGGCCGAAGCGGCCATGGCGGAGGCGGTGGCGCGGCTTGCCGGCGCTAGGCCGGAGCAGGCCATGGCGAAGGTCACGGACGGGCGCACGAGCTCCAGTGAGTGGAGGAGGGGAAGGTGATGGCAGAAAGGTGGGACTGACGGGAGCCGCGGCGGCGGGCTCACCGGCGGGGGAGGAGACGGCCAATTCGGCCGCTTACCTTGCCGAGGTGCGCGTCCAGTGACTCGACGAGGTCGGTCAGGAAGAGGGGAATGCTAGGGCGGGCGGAATTTGGCAGGGGAGCCGCGGTGGCGAGGTGAGGCGCGGCAATGGCGCGGCGGCGGCTCGACGTGCTGCGGCGCTGGCGAGGCACGCGAGAGCGAGCGGGAGCGGAGTGAGGCGAGTGAGCGGGAGCAGGCGAGTTCGGGCGGGGTAAGCACGGGGCTGCGGGGGCCACAGGGGCGCGTGTCGCGCGACGTCGTCGCCGCTCGGCCACGCGGCGGCCGAGCTCTGCTGCGGCGCCACAGCGTCGCGCGCGGGCGCGCGCGCGGGAGGAAGCCGGCGTGGGGCGCGGGCCGGGCTGCCTGCGCTGCTGGGCCGAAAGGGAGGCCGCGGCCCACTAAAGCGAAAAACCGATTTTTCTTTTATAAATAAAATTTTCAGATTTCCTTATTTGTTTCAAATTTGAATTTGAAGATGAAAAAGAGGTTTTCAGAACTTTTGCCCAAAATAAAAGTTGTTCAAAATTTTTTTCTCTACAACTTTCATGTAGGGCACTTTTCAAAATTCTAAATAGATTTTGAATTTGGGATTTAAAGCTAAATTGTTAATCAAAAAATTTATTTGTTTAGAACATTTTTAAAACAAAATTTGAGAAAAACTTGAATTCAAGAATTGCTCGAAAAATCATGTTAATTTATTCTAGATTATTTAAAATTGCTAATACCCAAAAGTATACTACCTTTTTAGCACTTACATCAAAGTTAGGGTTCTAATTATTTGCTTTTCAAGTTTAAATTTAAAAGAGCTATATTTCATGCAATGCTAGTCATGAAATGATGCTAAATGCTTTATGCTTTGAAATGCTAATGCATGCTTAACACCCAGGCGTGTTACAGCCCTCCCCCCTTATAAGAATCGCATCCCGAGATTTCGAGTTACGAACCATTTATCGTAAAAATCTTTATACGCGGTTTGAAGATATTCTTCCGTTTCCCATGAAGCATCACTCTCATCATGATGGCTCCACTGAATCTTGTAGGTTGTTACCACTCTATTCCGAGTGACTCGGTCCTTAGTATCCAGGACTCGAACCGGTTGTTCATGATATTCCAAGTCCGCCTTGATCCGAATACCTTGCGGTTCTATTCTCTCTTCCGGAACACGCAGACATTTCTTCAACTGGGATACGTGAAAGACGGGAAAGATCGAACTCATCCCTTCTGGCAATCGCAACTTGTACGCCACGGGACCCTTTTTCTCTATGATCTGGTATGGTCCGATATATCTAGCAGACAGTTTCTGCTTGATTCCAAACCGTTTCTTCTTCATAGGGGTAACCTTCAAATAGACATAGTCACCCACTTAGAACTCCAATGGTCTCCTTCTCTTGTCTGCATAACTCTTCTGATGGGACTGTGCAGCTTGCATGTTTTGCCGGATAATACGTACCTTCTTCTCTGCCTCATTTACAAAATCAATTTCATAAAACCTTCTTTCTCTAGGCTCTACCCAATTTAATGGTGTCCTGCACTTCCTGCCATATAAAGCTTCAAAAGGTGCCATCTTGATACTCTCTTGGTAACTGTTGTTGTAAGCGAATTCTGCCAACGGTAACTAGGATTCCCATGAGCCTCTGGATGATAGTACACAAGCTCTAAGCATATCTTCAAGTACAGCATTAACTCGTTCTGTCTGCCCGTCTGTCTGTGGATGGTAAGCCATACTACGAATCAAACTAGTACCCAAACCTTTATGAAGATGTTCCCAAAAAAGAGAGGTAAACTATGAACCACGATCAGACACGATCGTTTTTGGTATACCATGTAATCGGACAATCTCAGCAATGTACTTTTCTGCATATTGAGGTGGTCGGAATGTTGTCTTAACTGGCAGAAAGTGAGCTCTCTTGGTGAGACGATCTACTATTACCCAAATAGAATCATGTCCCTTCTGTGTGGTGGGAAGACCAGTGATAAAATCCATACTTATATCATCTCATTTCCAATCGGGTATAGACAAGGGTTGCAGAAGTCCTGCAGGTCTCATGTGAAGAGCTTTAACTCTACAACACATGTCGCAACGAGCAACGTATGCTGCAATTTCTTTTTTCATCTTAGTCCACCAATAACGGGGTCGTAAATCTTGGTACATCTTACTACTTCCGAGGTGAATAGATAGCTTGGAATGATGGGTCTCATTCATCAACTTGTTCTTAAGCTCTCTATCCTTAGGTACCACCAGGCGATCCTTAAACCATAACACTCCTTGGTCATCCAATCGAAAGTGTTTGGTGGGTTCCCTCTTCATCTTCTCCTTGATATGAAAGATTCCCTTATCTATCTTCTGACCTTCAATGATCTGGTTTTCCAGAGTACAACTGATCTGAAAATTATGCAACACAGCAGGATGTAACAATTTGAACCCTTCTTCAAACAACGGTTGCACATTAATAGCATGTGATTTTCTGCTCAGTGCATCTGCTACTACATTAGCCTTCCCGGGATAATAATGCACGTTTAGATTATAGTCCTTTATTAGCTCTAACCATCTTCTCTGTCGCATGTTCAACTCAGATTGGGTAAAAATGTATTTGAGACTCTTATGATCTGTAAAGAGATTACACACATTACCCAGCAGGTAGTGTCTCCAAATCTTTAGACCATGCACTACTGCTGCAAGCTCCAAATCATGTGTAGGATAGTTAACTTCATGCTTCCTCAATTGACGTGAGGCATAGGCAATGACCCTTCCATTTTGCATTAGTACACATCCTAACCCATTCTTAGATGCGTCACAGAACACATCAAATGACTTTTCTATATCCGGTTGGGCCAGAACAGGAGCAGTGGTCAACAACTTTCGCAAGGTGCAGAAAGCTGCCTCGCACTCCTCTGTCCATACAAACTTATGATCCTTCTGTAATAGGCTTGTCATTGGTTTGGCAATCTTCGAGAAATCCGGTATGAAGCGACGATAGTAACCGGCGAAACCAAGAAAACTATGAACTTCATGCACTGAGGTTGGTGACTTCCAGTCCATAACCTCTTGCACCTTACTAGGGTCTACGGAAATGCCATTTTTAGACAACACGTGGCTGAGAAAAGGAACTATCTTAAGCCAGAACTCACACTTGCTGAACTTCGCATACAGTCGATGTTCTCTGAGTCTAGTCAATACAATCTGGAGGTGCTCTGCGTGATCTTCTTCATTCTCTGAATATATTAGAATGTCATCAATGAACACAATCACAAACTTGTCCAACTCTGACATGAAAACAGAATTCATCAGATACATAAAGTATGCAGGAGCGTTTGTCAATCCGAAGGACATGACAAGATACTCGTACAAGCCATATCTGGTAGAGAACGCAGTCTTAGGTACGTCTTGCGGCCTAATCTTTATCTGATGGTATCCTGATCTCAAATCTATCTTAGAGAACACTTTGGCTTTAGACAATTGGTCAAACAAGATGTCAATCCGAGGAAGAGGATACTTATTTTTAATTGTCACTGCATTCAGTGGTCGATAATCCACGCACATGCGTAAGGAGTTATCCTTCTTCTTTTTCACAAATAGAGCGGGGCATCCCCATTCAGACGAGCTAGGACGAATCAAACCTTTCTTTAGTAAGTCCTGGAGTTGCTTCTTCAATTCGGCTAACTCATTGGGAGGCATCCGATAGGGCCTTCTCGAGATCGGTGCTGTTCCCGGAATTAACTCAATGGCAAACTCAACATTTCGGTCTGGTGGAAGTCTAGGTAATTCATCCGGAAACACATCTGGAAACTCATAGACCACTGGAATCTGGGCTAGCAGAGTAGTTTGGACCGCACAAGTCGTGCTAGCTAGGTCTACTTTCCGAGGTAGGACCACTCGAAAGGTGCCTTCTCTACTTGGTTCCTTAAGAGAGATACTCCTTCCTCCAATATCGATTACTACCCCCATCTTATTCATCCAATTCATACCCATGATCACATCCAAAACTAACCCTGGCATGACTATCAGATTAAGCTTATATTGTTGGTTTGATATGTTTAGGGTTACTCCCTAAACTATCTGATTAGTCAACAGATCAGCCCCAGCTGAACTGATTTTACATGCACATTCCAATTTGACTATCCTTTGCTCATGCCTCTTAACAAATGCTTGACTTACAAAGAAATGAGATGATCTGGAATCAAACAAGACTACTACAGGATGATTGTTGATAGAAAACATACCAGTTGTTACCGGTTCTCCTTCTAGGATGTCATCCACGGTGGTGTGATGCACACGAGCTTGATACTGCGTCTGCTGTTTCTTAGGGTAGGGGCAAAACTTTGCAAAGTGTCCGGGTTGGTTGCAGTTGAAGCACGGTCCCTTCACTTGAGCCAAAGTTCCAGATGAACTGCCTTGTCCTGTCTTCGCCTGAGGCAATGCCATCTTGAATGGTTTCTGGTTCCTCTGGGGTTGCTGAGCATTCTGATTCTTCCTTTGTGGTGGCCTAAACCTTGCACCTGGGGTAGGCGACCGATAAGCTAGACGGTTGGCCACTAGGGCTCTGGACTAGGATGTACCCGACTCGAAAGCTCTCTTACGGATCTTGGAAGCAGCATAAACATTGTTGTTCTTCTCTTGCTTCAGACAATCACTAACGAAATCATTGAAACTAGTCCTCATATTTGTACCCACATGTTTTATCATCTTGGGATTCAGGCCTCTCTTGAAGCTAGCGATCTTCTTGGCCTCAGTATTCACCATATCAGGAGCATAACGGCTTAGGTTATTGAATGCATGTAGATATTGAGTTACAGTCTTCGTGCCTTGATTCAGTGCCAGGAATTCCCCAAGCTTCATCTCGGTCAGACCAGGTGGAATGTACGTTCCACGGAAGGCTTCGGTGAACTCCCTCCAAGTGATGTGAGCGTGGGGAGGAAAAGTGGTGCGGTGATGTTTCCACCACATTCCTGCCGGACCTTGAAGCTGATGAGCTGCATACTCAGTCTTCAATAATTCAGTCATTCTCAAGACATGAAACTTGTCTTCCATAGTATTAATCCACTCTTCTGCATCCAAGGGTTCTGCGGCTTCCTTGAAGATCGGTGGACGAGTATCCATGAAGTCCTTGAAATTGCTGTACTGATTTGCTTCGTGCCCACCCGGGTTTATCCCCCGACGGGTGTTATCTGCGATACTGCGCAACGCAGCTTCCATATTATGTTGCATGCTCACCATATTACGTTGGCTTCCAAGAAATTGTGCGAAAAACTATGCCGCAGTGTAGGGTGGAGGAGGCGGTGGTGGATCACGGTCATCACTAGCAGCTGCACTGCCACCAGCCTCAGCGGCACCATACACGGTATGACGAGTGTTCGGCATCTGCATATTTCAGCAACAGTAATTATTAGGTGATGTTGTAGGAATTGCGACCGAATGAAAAATCATGCCGAACTGAATTTTCTAGAGAGAATAATTTCATACAATAAAACAGGGGCAAAATAAGTCATTCCAATTAACACAACATCACTAATTAGATTACTTAAAGCGCACACATCGCGTCCATTACAACCAAGTTGCCAGCATACATACACTGGACTTTTTGATGTTCGGATACCGCCACAAACACATCCAAGCTTTCCAACATTACATCAAAGCCTTAGTCTTTCTACTCATTATTACATGCCCAACGTGCCAACAAAGCAAAAGATCATGTAGAGGGAACCTAGTAGCTAGCGCAACAACTACTAGCCTACTCATCGTGGTCGCTGTCTAAGTCCGAGATGTTGGCGTCGTCGCCATTAGCAGCGTCATGGTGCTCCCCAACTGGTGCTTCAGGCTCTTCAGGATCTTCGTCTTCGTCCAAATCCATCTCTGCCGCACCAGAAGGAACATAGGGGTTGAGTTGATTGTTCAGCCGATGAACCTCCTCATGCAGATTGTCATTATATTCCTCTGCATATGCCAGCTGTTGCTCTAGCTCAAACTGTCTAGCCCTCAACACATTCTCTGCGGACCAGGCTTCATTCCTCTGATGGAGCACATGAGTCAACATGCGCTCAGCGTTCCTGTTGGCGGTGGTCAGTCGCCCAACCTGCTCTCTCAGGGCACATACATCTCCCTCGAAAGCCACAGTCCTCTGAGTAGCCTGATCTCTCTGACGAGTCAACTGAGCCATCTCTATGTTGAGCCTCTCAATCTCGGCGTCGTGATCTCTCTAAAGCTGACGGCGGTCATCACGAGCCTGACCAAGAGCACTAGACACACGTCTTAGGCTACCTTCCACTCCATCAAAGGCCCTCATCACTGCGAACATGGCACTCATAGCGGGGTTGTCACTGTTCTGTGCTTCTGCGGCGCTAATATCCAGAGATCTTCCTCTTGCCTGCTGCCACGAGTCAGTGAAGGGGTTGCCCCTCAGAAAGACTCCAACTATAGCTGCTGCCAACTCCTGAGGAAAGCGATCCATGATATCCATCAGGATCCCAAAGGCTGCCCTCTCAGCGGCTTCTTCAGGGATCCTGCCAGTTGACTCAAAATGCCAACCTGTCCACTCAGAACCATCACCTCGAGGACGAACTACTGCTTCCACAGTCACCAAAAGTCCTTCCCCCAACCGCTCATTCGACCAAAAGTAGCGGGGCTCCATCCCATCAGGATAGCCTACAGAGCTGAGTACTCTCCACAAGAGCGTAGGCATCCCAAACTCTCCAAGAAAAGTGTGGCGCTAACGAGTGCGTGGAGCAAGCTGATGACGGGGAGCTCTGCCGGTGGACTTGCGGGCTGTCTACTTGGTACGTGCCATCTGTAGCAAAATTTTATTACCGTGGTGAGAACAGATTTTTAAGTTGGCATTTTTATCGAAATGAGATAATCAACTTATAAGGGGAGGAACAATGCCATGAATGAAATGCACAACATGATACATGCATGTTCCGTACGTCCTCACAAACTTAGAAAATTAATAACTACTAACGGAATAAACGGTGGCATACAATGATCTCTTGTAACGTAACTAATACGTACTACTCGAAAGCGTTGTTATGTACCTGCAGAAAGTCACTTCAGCCCAAACCTCACAGTATGAAAATATGCAAGAAAGCAGTAAAGTAAGTTACTCGCTCTACACGCATCCCCAGATACGAGCATAACGGTAACAACTACCCGAATCATCGTCCTATTGACGGCATCGTCACCGCATGACGGAAGTCCCCACCATTTGAATACCCTCATACGAACATGCGCATGGCATGTAAGTATTTTGGTATCACATAAGCACTCCCCTAGATCGGCAGTGTATCCGACCATGCTCACACAACTCTCACTTACCAGGGCGTAGAGGGAATTGATCCATACATTACCACTCAATTGAATGGCTCTCATACAATAGCACGCCGTATGAGCGACGAAATTTAAAATATGATGCAAACCCCCAAGTTAGTACTTAATTAAGCCACCTAGAGTCCTTATTGGGCATAAAGGATATGACCACTGGCACACTCTTAAATTTAAAAGCTTAGTTGAAAACACAGTTTTGTTTTTAAATACCCATGTGAACAGTAACATGCTAAACCATGCTCCGATGCCAGCTGTAACAGATCAACGTAATTATACGAGATTAAGTAAGAAAATCTTCCACCGAGGCGGTTAATTTATCAAACTTAAACCCGTATAACCCGAGATTCCGTAAAATCACGAGGGATTTCAAACCAACCAACATACAACCAAGATCGTATTGATTTAGCAGCCACAATTCACATGATACATAGAGTTCACAATAAAAGTGGAGTACATCAGAGTTCGGAATAAAAGTTATTACAACATAGTTCAAAATAACATAGCGGAAGCAAGTAGTTTTACACACATGCTTAGTTCAAATACAGTGCCAGTAGATAGTCATGGTCCACAAAAGCATTAGATAAGACGAACAGAGTGACCCTTGCCCAAGGTCCTAGTTGTCGCCCATCGCCGGATACAGACAGTTGGAGCAGTACCCATAGTATATCTGACCATCTGCAACAACAATGGGAACAACGCCCTGAGTACGAGAATGTACTCAGCTAGACTTACCCGTCATAAACCAGAAATAAAGGACACCAAGGATCATGCAAGGCTTTATAGATTGGACGGGCTTGACTCATTTGCGAAAAGCATAAGTTGTTATAAAAAACTATACCAATACTTTTTGCATCACTTTTAGTATAACCTATTCGAGCTAGGTAAGCACCTATTGCTAAAACAATCACTTGATTCATCATTAATAATATAGATTACCATATCAGGTTTAGCATTTCCAACATCATTCACTTAACCATCAGTGTTCCATTAATGTTACTACGATGCCATAGCTCGAGTCAAGTGCTCACTAACCGGGAGCGACGGCGATTCGAATCGAATTCCTATCCAGCTGGAGATTTATTCCTCACACAAACCCTGCTTTCCCCCATCAGGGTCGCGTAGATCACCAATGACACTTTCCAAGAAGCTGCGGGATAACAATCATGGATCGCACTACCCAGGGACCGCCCGACTGCCAGGACGCACCTTGGGCTCACTCTTCGCGTCCCCGTTACACCCCCTTCAACACCAGTCTACCAACCCGAGTTTATCCCAGCTCGAAAAGTGTCACTAGCTTCGCGGTCGAAAGGTACTTTATTCGGCCAGCTAAATGTGAGGTATGCGTTCAACATGACAAGAGGGACGAGCAACGATCGGTCCTTAATCGACACAGACGGAATCACTATAGTCCAAAACCCTATAAGACTCCGCTCGGTCTTCGTTTATCCATCAACACTTGGTTACTTTTTATGATCACAATTATAGCTAACCATAACCCGGTATCCACCTATAACTCGCAGGTGACAGGAAATCACCCGACTTCTACCGGTCTAAGCATGGCTAAGCAATTTACTCGATCCTGACCTAACAGGGTGAAAGATAATCTAGTGGCCAAGGTAATAATGCAACAACGGTTTCACTCAACTCCTATAACTTAATGCAACTATATATATAACTATAGTTCATGTAGTAAGGAACAACTTTTATAAAATAGGAGACTTATAATGCTCCGGGGCTTGCCTCTTTCGAACAAACTAGGATGGTGGTTGACGCACTCTGGCAGCTCCTCGCCTGACTCTTTCTCCTCGGGCACCTCCTGTGCCTGGGGCTCCTGCTGATCCGTCCAAGCCTGCTCCTCCTGTACTACTACCTGCGACTCTTTCTGTGATCCTGTATGATGCAAGTGCATAAGTAAACATGCGAATGATGCATCAGATTGTGGTGGAGTGCTTTGATGACATGAGATGCAGATGAGCACATGGAATGAGCAGTTTGAATATAACTATTTCTTCTATAAGGTAGTCCACGTCATCCAAGAACATATACCCTAAAACATGCACCTTATTCTTCTATTAGCTAGCCTATCATCTACACATACAGGTGAACCTAAGCTACCAAAGCTTACCAACCTAACTCAACCACAACATCATCAAGGCATAATGATGCTTCAAAGATACACCAAACATATTTTATTTCTCTTAATTTCTTATAAAGAATAATCTTTTATTCCCTATTTAACTAGGGTTACATAGAAACACCTATTTCTGGTATAGATAAAAATCTACAAAAATTACAGTAGATTACTCTTACCCTAACTAACCTACTACTAAATTTTCATGAGAATTGCCTATGTAAAACTGCCTGTACAAAATAAACAAGTTATAGCCTAAATATGAGCATGAAATTATTTTGTATTAGAAAAAGTATCAAACAATAGATTTCACATTTTTCCTATGTTATTAACAGTAAACTAACACACTACAAAAATTATCACATGTATGTTCTATACAAATTTAGCTTTCTACTAAAAAGAATAAAGATTATCAATTAAAAGCATTTGTACTACACCTTAAAAATTTCTCACAGAACATGCTTCACTAATATTTTTCCTAGAAAGTACATCACTAATAAAGATTAAAGCAACAAGAACCACATTTTTCCCTTCATTATTTTATTTACTACATATTTTCTAAGATATTAGCATTTATAGCAATTAAATAAATTTGCACAGTAAAGTGTTACAAAAATAATATGAGATATTTTTAAACTGTAGATCTATTCAAGAGGAACATTTCAAAATTTGTTTCATCGTTTTTGGAGCTATAAATCTTGAGATATGATTTTTCAAAGTTGTTTCATAATTCTGAGAAAATCAATTTCTTTAAAACCGAAAATTTAACCGGCCTTCAACGCTACGCGCACACCGCGGTTTCACCCCCAACTCCCACCGAGAGACAGACAGATGGGTCCCACGGGTCAGCTGATGCCACCGGTCAGCCGGAGCCGAGCCGGGGAAGGCGCTGACCGGGGGAATCTCGCCGTCGGCGAGGTCGCCGGCGACAAGGTTAGTAGCAGGCGACTCCCCGCAACCGCGCGAACCCAACGAGGTGGTTATCGGAGCGAGAGGAAGAGCGGAGCATGGGCCAAAGCGGCCATGGCGGAGGCGGTGGCGCGGCTTGCCGGCGCTAGGCCGGAGCAGGCCATGGCGGAGGTCACGGACGGGCGCATGAGCTCCAGCGAGCGGAGGCGATCATGGTGCGCACGTGGAGGAGGGGATGGTGATGGCGGAAAGGTGGGACCAATGGGAGCCGCGGCGGCAGGCTCACCGGCGGGGGAGGAGACGGCCAATTCGGCCGCTTACCTTGCCGAGGTGCGCGTCCAGTGACTCGACGAGGTCAGTCAGGAAGAGGGGAATGCTAGGGCGGGCAGAATTTGGCAGAGGAGCCGCGGTGGCGAGGTGAGGCGTGGCAATGGCGTGGTGGCGGCTCGGCATGCTGTGGCGCTGGCGAGGCACGCGAGAGCGAGCGGGAGCGGAGTGAGGCGAGTGAGCGGGAGCAGGCGAGTTCGGGCGGGGTAAGCGCGGGGCTGCGGGGGCCACAGGGGCGCGTGTCGCGCGACGTCGCCGCCGCTTGGCCACGCGGCGGCCGAGCTCTACCGCGGCGCCACAGCATTGCGCGCGGGAGGAAGCCGGCGCGGGGCGCGGGCCAGGCTGCCTACGCTGCTGGGCCGAAAGGGAGGCCGCGGCCCACTAAAGCGAAAAACCGATTTTTCTTTTATAAATAAAATTTTCAGATTTCCTTATTTGTTTCAAATTTGAATTTATAGATGAAAAAGAGGTTTTCAAAACTTTTGCCCAAAATAAAAGTTATTCAAAATTTTTTTCTCTACAACTTTCATGTAGGGCACTTTTCAAAATTCTAAATAGATTTTGAATTTGGGATTTAAAGCTAAATTGTTAATCAAAAAATTTATTTGTTTAGAATATTTTTAAAACAAAATTTGAGAAAAACTTGAATTCAAGAATTGCTCGAAAAATCATGTTAATTTATTCTAGATTATTTAAAATTGCTAAAACCCAAAAGTATACTACCTTTTTGGCACTTACATCAAAGTTAGGGTTCTAATTATTTGCTTTTCAAGTTTAAATTTAAAAGAGCTATATTTCATGCAATGCTAGTCATGAAATGATGCTGAATGCTTTATGCTTTGAAATGCTAATGCATGCTTAACACCCAGGGGTGTTACAGGTCTCATTCAAACTTAGGGACAAATAATATGCTATGGTAACATATAATTATTTAGTATGCTTAGGATTTGATACTCATCATGGATACCCATTACTATGTTTTCTCAAATACAATAATTTTAAAAGAAAAAATGTGTGAGTTGTGGAAATGAATTGTGGGTATGATAAAAGGGTTAATGAACAAGTTATAGATGGTGATTACCCTAAAGATAGGGCGCATCGATGTTCCTTTTGTGGGATGCCGTGGTGTCGGGGCTTGTACCTTTTGTGGTTAAGCATGAAGATATCCGCTTTGTCTCGATTAAGGACTGAGTTGATGATTCATCTTGCCTAACTCATTTTCATACAACCACTCGCCTTGCATGGGAAAGGCTTAGTCTAAATCCCTCTAGTCGGTATGGCAATCACCTGGAGGCAGGTGTGCAACGGGACACTAAGAGATATATGTGGAAATTGATGAATTGCATGAAATGTAAAGAGCTCTCTAAATTATTGTATTATAAGATGTGGCCTTAGTGTTCCCGTGGTGAGCGCCATTACTTAGCTACGGAGGGTAATGGCTTTGATGGATCTATGCTTGCACGACGGTGTTAAGCTATGGTATCCTACTTGTGGGGAAAGTGTACAACCTCTGCAGATTGTAAAATTTATCCGGATAGATGTGTCTGCGGTATCGGACGAGTTATGGTTTGGTTTCAATAACTAGATGGGTTGGGATGAGTGAACACATGAGAGTGAGTGTGATTTTGGAAATGAATGGTTGTCTGCCATATGTTGCAGGAACAGAGGGTTCAGCAACACCTAAAATTGTGATCAACCCCTTTTTCGGAAATACTGTTATATATGAAAAATATATGTCTTTTGCGAAGGTATTTATAAAATGAAACCCTGCACATGTAAAAAGATAGATTTATGCAAATAAACCAAGCCTTATCCTTGAGTTATCCATATACATATACTGATATCCCATTCCGTAGGGTAAGGTTGGATTTGTTGAGTACTTTGTACTCACCCTTGCTTTGTTGAACAGAGAAAGATCCGAACTTCAATCCTGACGTGGCGTACGAATAAGGTCGTGTCTGCACCCAACTAAGCCTGTGGCATTGGGATCCATCAGATGATATGTATTAGCGAGACCTCTTTCTGGATCCATTGGACCTGTATTATGTTGTGGTTACTTTTAATCCTGGCATGTCTTCATTGTCCAAGCTTGTCGAGACTACTACAATGAGATCTATCTGATGTAATAATGTGTTACTAGCCTCCTAGGACTAGTATTGTATTATATTTGAGTTCCTAGTTAACTAGGGGCGCTTTAATAAAGCTCCTTGTCATCGCCATATATCATAAAGGTCTTGGCCCAGTGAGCGATCCATCGAGCATCGGTCATATCCGAGGGGAGTTGCCCTTGGGTGAGACAGTCGAGGTACGGAGTGCGCCAGTCGGGCTCGAGGTCGGCTAGTAGGGTCGAGCCTTTCGTCTACATGACGTCAGCCCCGGTCAAGGGGGCTTCTGCCTCAGGTGGGGGGTCGAGTAATGGACTGTCGGCCCCCTCAGTCGTCCTGGCGTCGATGGAAGGTTGGTGAAGATCCCTCGAGAAAACGTTTGGTGAAACCATGGCTCAGTTAGATGTGATTTTCGTGAGTTTGTCGGTAGCCTCATTATATCTGCGCGCAACGTGGTTGAGCTCGAGGCCATGGAATTTGCCCTCAAGGCACCGCACCTCGTTGCAGTAGGCTTCCATCTTGGGGTCATGGCAGCTTGAGTCCTTCATGACCTGGTCGATCATGAGCTAGGAATCACCACGAACATCGAGGTGTTAGACCCTGAGTTTGATGGCGATGCGGAAGCCGTTAACGAGAGCCTCGTACTCGGCTACATTGTTGGAGGCAGCTAAGTGGAGTCAGATCGTGTAGCGCATGTGAACTTCGAGGGGCGAGATGAAGAGTAGGCCCATGCCCGCTCCCGCTTTCATCAATGACCCATCGAAGTACATGGTCCATAGCTTGGCCTGAATCTGAGCGGGGGTAGCTCGGTATCGGTCTATTCCGCTAGAAAATTTGCCAACACTTGGGATTTAATTGCTTTACGCGGCACGTAAGAGAGGGTCTCGCCCATGAGCTCGACCGCCCACTTAGCTATCCTTCCCGGGGCCTCCCGGCTTTGGACTATCTCTCCCAGAGGGAAAAAAGAGACCACAGTTACAGTGTGGCCCTCGAAGTAGTGCCGGAGCTTGCGCCGTGTCAACACGATGGCATATAGCAGTTTCTAGATTTGTGGATAGCGAACCTTGTTTCTGAGAGTACCTCACTAATGAAGTAGACTAGCCTCAGAACAGACAGGGCGTGTCCTTCCTCCGCCTTCTCGATGACTACGGCCGCGCTGACCACTTGAGTCATTGCGGCAACGTAGAGTAAGAGGGGTTCCCCCGTGGCCGGAGGGACGAGGATAGAAGGATTGGACAGCGTTGCCTTGAGCTTGGTGAGAGCTTCTTCGGCCTCGAGGGTCCACGAAAAATGTTCCGATTTCTTTAGGAGATGGTACAGAGGGAGTACCTTCTCGTTGAGGCGCGAAATAAAGCGACTGAGGGCCACGAGGCAGCCCGTTACCCTTTGCATGCCTTTCAGATCTCAGATGGGGCCCATCTGGGTGATCGCAGAGATTTTTTTCAGGTTGACCTCGATGCCACATGCGGAAACGATGAACCCTAGGAGCATGCTCGAGGAACGCCGAAGACGCATTTCTCGGGGTTGACCTTGATGTTCTTAGCCTTGAGGCATTTGAATGCAATGTCGAGGTCGTCAACCAGGTTGCTGACCCTCTTGGATTTGACTACGATGTCATCAACATAGGCCTCGACGGTTGGCCCAATGTGTTCCCCAAAAACGTGTTGCGTGCATCGCTGGTATGTAGCCCCCATGTTCCGAAGACCGAAGGGCATAGTAACGTAGCAATACATGCCAAACAGGGTGATGAATGAAGTCACAAGCTAGTCGGATTCCTTCATTTTGATTTGGTGGTAGCCGGAATACGCATCTAGGAACGATAGGGTTTCACATCCCGCGGTAGAATCGACGATTTGATCAATGTGTGGCAAAGGAAAGGGAACTTTTGGACATGCTTTATTTAAACTAGTATAGTCTACACACATTCTCCATTTCCCACCCTTTTTCTTAACTAATACATGATTAGCTAACCACTCAGGATGATGAACCTCCTTGATGAATCCGGCCTCTAAAAGTTTGTGGATCTCCTCACCGATGACCTTGCGCTTCTCCTCGTCGAAACGGTGCAAGCGCTGTTTCACCGGTTTGGACCTAGCTCAGATCTCTAAGGCGTGCTCGGCGACCTCCCTAGGTATGCCCGGCATATCTGAGGGACTCCACGTGAATATGTCAACATTCACATGGAGAAAGTCAACGTGCACTGCTTCCTATTTGGGATCGAGGGTGGTGCTGACGTTCAATGCCCTTCTGTCTGGATTGGCGGGGTCGAGGGGTACGAGCTTGACATCTTCTATGGGTTCGAAGCTGCCGGCGCACCATTTGGGGTCAGGGATCTCCTTGGCCAAACCATTGAGGTCCGCGGCCAAGGTCGCCGACTCCAAGATGGCCTCTCCATGCTTGACGCACTCCACATCACACTCGTAAGCGTGCTCATAGGAGGGCCCGACGGTGATAACACCCTTAGGGTCTGACATCTTGAGCTTGAGGTAGGTGTAGTTGGGGACTGCCATGAACTTGGCGTAGCAAGGACGTCCAAGGATGGCATGGTAGGTCTCGTGGAAACCAACCACCTCGAAAGTGTCTCCTTCCTGAAGTTGGCGGGGGTACCGAAGCAGACGGGCAGGTCGATTTGCCCGACGGGCTCTACTCATTTTCCTAGCATGACTCCATGGAAGCCCCCGACGCTGGGTTGAAGGTAGGTCCTCTTGATCCCCAGAAGGTCGAGGGTCTAGGTATAAATGATGTTGAGGCTGCTGCCCCCATCCATGAGCACTTTTGTGAGGCGTGTGTTGGTGATGATGGGATCGACGATGAGTGGGTAGACTCTAGGATTGGGGACATAGTCTGGATGGTCATCACGGTCGAAACTGATGGCCATGTCAGACTAGTCAAGGAAGAGTGGGGTCGCCGAGTGCACGGAGAAAACCTCTCGACACTCCCGCTTGCGCTGGCGCGCCGAGAGACGCATCGAGGGTCCCCCGTATATCATGAAGCAGTCATGAATCTCGGGAAACCCCTCATCCTTGTCGTCACCCTTTTCTTTGGGGTCCTCCTTCTTGTCGTCCTTCTTGATGCCTAAGCTTTCAAAGTATCTCCGCAGCACGTGGCAGTCCTTAAGGTTGTGGTTCATGGGCCCTTTGTGGTAGGGACCCGGTTCCTCGAGGCTTTTTGCGGTCAGCAGCGGCGATGAGGTCATCGGCCACGGCTTCGTGCTTGCCCTGCTAGTTCTTCTTCTTGTTGTTGTTTCTTTTGGCGCCCTAGTTAGAGCCCTCGGGTTCCTCGTTCTTGTGCTTCCCCTTGCCCTGGTCACCACAAAAAATGGCACAAACCGCCTCCTCGCTGGCGGTGTAGTTGGTGATGATGTCCATTAACTCATTGGCAGTGGTGGGGGTGTTGTGGTCCAACTCCCGGACAAGCTCCTTGCAAGTGGTTCTAGAGAGGAAAGCCATGATGACGTCGGAGTCGGTGATATTGGGAAACTCGGTGCGTTGTTTGGAGAAACACCGAATATAGTCATGGAGAGACTCGTCCGGCTTCTATTTACAACTCCTGAGGTCCCAAGAGTTGTCGAGGCGCACGTAGGTCTCCTTGAAGTTCCCTTCGAACACTCTCACCAAATCGTTCCAGTCGTGGATCTGTCAAGGTGGGAGATCCTCGAGCCATGCTCGATTGGTGTCTGATAGGAACAGGGGGAGTTGTCGAATGATGACTCGGTCATCGGTGGCGCCGCCCAACTGATAAGCCAAGCAGAAGTCAGCGAGCCAAAGTTTGGGTTTGGTCTCGCTGTTGTACTTGGTGAGAGTCGATGGGGGGGGGGGCAAAACTAGACTGGAGGCTAGGTGTTTCGAATGGTCTTGCTGAAGACTCGAGGGCCCGGTGGCTCGGGTGATGGACTGCGATCCTCGGCGCTATCGTAACACCCGCCTCTGTGCTCGTGGTAGCCTCGAGATGCACCGTCACCGCTTTTGCGCCTGCGGCGCTCGTCGATGTCGTCTCGGGCGTCTCAAGGCTCGCAGCTGTCGACAACACGTCCTCGAATAGAGGCAGCCTTGTTCCCTTGAGGTGCAGGCGTGGGATGGACCGAGGCCTCCCTTTCTTACCGGGAGGGCTCCGTAGGTTGCTCCGAGGCAAGCCCGCGACGCCTCGAGGTGGAACTCTCGGCCTACTGCATGGTCGTAGTTTCGAGGAGACCTCGAATCTCATCACGGGCCCGCTGGGCCTCGGGGGTAGATGGCTCGAGCATATTGCGTAGAAGCATGGCGGCGGCGACGACGTTATGGCTGGCACAGTTGAAAACTAGGGGTTCGCCCACCCGGTCCCCAACGATGCGATGATTGACATCGCGAGCTCTCTCTCGAGCTCCTCCGCCATGTATACGTGTTGCATGCTCCCGCTCGAGGGTCTGCTGAAGTAGGCGCAGGCGTTCACGCTCCTCATCGAGCTTGGCCTGCAGTTCTTGAATCTGAACAAGTTACGCTCCCTGGTCTGCTTCGAAGGGTTGGGGTCCACCTCGTGCACCAGGGTGCGTTGTGTGGGGTGGTGTGGCATTCCCTCCTCCAGCGACAGCCTCAGCTTCTGAATTCGACGTGATGACCCCGTCAATTTGGAAGCACTCGCGGGTCGGGTCGTAGCTATCGTCGGCAGAGTCAAAGTTGAGGGTGCCAAAGTAGTAGTATGACGGATGCATGTGAGGTCATCGATTAGTGGAGTCATAGCGGCAAGAGGTGATCGTACGGAGCTCCATACCAGGGGTCTCCGTAGAGTCTAGGTACTCGGAAGCTGGCGTGGATGCCACGAGGTCAAGGGCAGAACGTAGATGGTGCCTGGGGAGCTCCTCGTAAGCGCTCATGCTAGTGCTTATAGAGGAAGCATATGCCCGGGCAGCCATGTTCAGCCCATATGGGAGTGCCCACATAGGCATTGTCCCTGGTGTCGGAGCAATCGTTCCCGAACCGGCTGGAGGTGGCGCCACGGCGGACGGTGGGGTGATGAGATGCCATGTCAGCATCTTACCCTCAGCCAAGCTCATCCTACATAGGTCCTCAGCGAGGAAATCCATGTCGGCGTCTAGCTGAGGGGCGCTGGATCAGGGAAAACCATCACCCCCCGCGAGGCGATGGTAGTGGCTGCGCTGGGCACGCCGTCGCCTAGCTGCACGAGTCCGACAAGAGCGATGGTACCGGTGCAGCGCTCCCCATGGCTGGGAGAGCTTGTGGTCGCCGTCGGTTGGGTGTCTGGGCGGGAGGAGGACCATGTCATAGCCATAGCCAAGTAATATGAACTCCAAGCTCTCAAACCATATCACCGTGGCCAACGGAAGTGGATGTTCGGGGTCAGTCATCCGGAAAAATGACGGGAAAATGATGTTGACACGCAGCGATCTCCTACCTGGCGCGCCAACTGTCGGTGCTCGGACCCGGGAGGGCCCTAAGCCGACGAGTGAATTTGTGTTGCGCGTTCCCTAATCCGGATGGTGATGCAAAGAGAATACACGGGAGTTTATCCTGGTTTGGGCAAAGAAGGCCCTACGTCCAGCGGGGGGTATTGTATTTCCTTGCACCTAAGTGCTTGCATAGGGGTTACAAGCTGTGAGAGAGGGAAACGGTCACAAGTCTCAAGAAGAGGAAAAAAGAGTATATTGCTTGAGATATTGATCTTAGAAGAGGGGAGATGTCTTGTGGTTTCGTCCTTCATCCCCTTCCCCTAGGAGAGTCCCCTGCCTTCCCTTTTATAGGGTCAAGTGAAGGCAGAGGAGTCGATAAAACCCTAGGGATGTGCCTTAAAGGTGAAGGTTCGACGGGCGCTGTGGGGGTTGCTATAGCGACGTGCTCTAGGAATGGTCGGCCATCCCCGGGGTACCATGGTGACGTTAGGGATGGGACGGTGAAAGACCCTGGGTCCTGTGGCGAGCGGACGTGCAGGCATTGTTCTTTTGTTGACCGGCGATTGGTCGAGGCCAGGTCGGAACGTAGCTGAGGGGGGTCGACGGGGAATGGATAAGGCCGGGCCCCAGAAATCCCGGGATACGATGGTCGTCGTGTTGTGCCTCGAGGGGGCATCGATGGTGGAACAGTACCCGGCATGACGTGTACAGTGACATGTTTTCACCGCCCATCTCGGGATGGGCAGTAAAAAGCGTGATTTGATACCGGTACTGCTTCCATGCTGGCGGAGCTGTAGCCACGTGGGTAGGAAGTGGTTGGCGGTTGCATTAAATGCCTTGACTTTTGTCTGTAAGTAGGTGGGTGAGGAAGGGTCGACCGGCTCGACCCAGGGTCGTGCGAGTCGGAGATTTCCCTGGGGTCAAGGCATCCCATCGAGCGGGCCTCGTGCAAGTCGGAATGCGGTCGAGGGTGACCCGTCTTCACACATATGTTGTTTTGGCTCGTCATACCTGCGCGGGCGGAGCCTTGACGTGGTTTTTCAAGGGTTTTGTGGTGTGGATTTCTCGGGGGTTTGTTCTTTTTAGTCGTTGGTTTTGGGAACCCCTTGTTTAGGTACCCGACAACTAATGTAGCTCAATGTCTGATAAACTAATCACATCGTCTCCAAATAAAAAAAATTCTAAACCATGTTAAAGTATTGATCAGATCGATCTACCAGCAGTGACACGATGTACGACCCTGCTTCTCTTTAATTTATCTTCAAGTTTGTTTTCCTGTATATTGAACAGCTAGCTGCACTTGTTAGAAATATTTTTTTTCGGTCTTAGCCTTATCTTCGAGGCTTTGACTTCAAGTGCATTTGGTAGAATTTCTTCAGACCGTTTCTCTCCAAAAACAAGAGAATCATACCAAATGGATAGTGTGCTTCGATAGAGAAACATAAGAATTCCCTAAAACAAACATAAGAATTCCAATGAAATTATTGTAGGATTCAAAGTGGGAACCAGAAACATTTCCCGTCATCCTACAAACTAAAACAAGGAAAAAAAACTATTTCACAAATGGATTAGAATCAGTTTCCCTCCATAGTCATTTCTTGGTGAAACCAAGTCTTGCCAAATGGGCCTCCACATTTGTCTCTCTGCGCACGTGAGGAGCACAAGCAAGGATTACAATTCCCTCACTGCTCCAATAAATTGGAAGTCAACACCCCTGCATGTGCGATCAGATGACAGATCGATTCCATATCCATCACGTAAGGTATGATAGCTCTCCATTCGGAAGTTTTACGACACTAGATGAAAGGTTGTCATTTACTGCTACCCATCTTATTTTGGATGCCTCAAGGTCAGGTTCACCTGTCAGTGACAAAGTCACCATGACTTGGACTGTAGGGAAATCGATCCCAGTCACCCAAGAAGCTACGGTGGAAAAATATGTAAGTTATGGATCCTCTCCTCTTTCACTATTATTGCTGATCTCCAAGATAGATAGTTATTATGTCTATCATCCGCAAACGGTTGAAATAAAGATCTCCAATGGGTGATCTCGATCACCGTTATACGCTAAATTGAATCGATAAAATGAATTCATGGTGTCCAACCACTATTTACTTTTTTCTGCATAAAAGTCTTGACTTTATTCTATATCCCCTGGTCGACCCCCTCGCCTTTTTCTTTTCCTGCCCGTAGCCTCTCCATCCATTTGGTTTTGTTTTCCTTTTGAACCCAACAGACCAAACATCTCAAAATGCGTGCTACCAACCCTTGATTTATCTTGTCGTTTTGCCCATTTTGATCAATCTAGGTAAAACGTTAAGACACCTTGTGTTGTGTAAACCTCTTCTCCTAACTCCTATCCATGCCACAACTTCTGGCCTACTTTTTTTTCTAAAGAAAAGGAAAGGAACCATCTAGTAATTTATCTTCAGTATCAACGTTAGAAGAGAAAAGGTGCAGGCCATTGAGTTGGCAGAGGAACAAGAACAGGCCAAGTTGTAGCAGCAATACATGATGATTCCCCTCCTCTCAGCTTCACATTACATATATATGTTGTGCTCAAAAAAAGAGGAGAGCTATATAATCCTCCATGCCATCGGACCTACTTGCACATTCAGCCACTCGGGCCCAAAGACATGGACGTTCCTCTTCCTGGGCCTTGCCACCGGTACCAGCCCAAGACGACTTGTGATCTGCAACAGGCAGAACAGCTCTCTTCTTCCGTTGCCTGACGAATGATAGCGCTAACAGTCATATGCATGGGACTATGATAATAGTGCTAACGTTCGGAGTCCGGACCGACGCCCGCCTGCACCCGTTCCCTACAGTGACACACAGCTCCCTCCATCCTGCGCCCATCCCGCTCCGAAGGCGACGTCCATCTGGACAGAGCTCCTACGCTTGCGTTCGACGCACGCAACTCTCCGTCTCGCTCAGGTCGAGCTCGAACTGCCTCGGCAAGATGGAGGGAAGTGAAGGGAGGGGAGGGAGAGGCGCACCGCATGAGGAAGGCACAAGGTAGGAGCCGAAGTCCTGCGGCAGGCCGCTCTCTGCCAGCTACCAGCGTCATTACAGCATGTGCAACACCCGATCTACCTTTGAAATATCCAGATAGAATATATGCAACATGTGTTTGAAGACAGATGAAAAACTTAAAACATACGTATATATCCATTACAACATGTGCAACACCAGATCAACTTTCGAACCATTCAGATGAAACATTTAAAACAAATGTATAAAGCACATGAAACAATTAAAACATAGACTTACAACATGCATATATTGCCATTGCAACATATGCAACATCACAGATCGACTTTTGCAACATTCAGATGAAACACTTTAAAACATAAGTTTGAAACACCCGAAACACTTGAAAACATATGTAACATCCAAATCTACTTTTACAACATACAGATAAAACACTTGAAGCAAAAGTCTGAAACACTTGAAACACGGTGTTACCGGCGGCCACGACCTACCTGGTGGGGAACTATGGTAGCCTGCAAGCATGGGTCAGAGGGACGTCTACAACCCATCGTACACTCAGGTGCAGGCGCAGACCTCTCCTTCCTGCCGATGGTACGAGCTGGATGGGGGCACAGGTGTAGGCCTCCCCCAGGCATAGGCGCGGCCTCCCTGCCTCCCCTTCCGTGACGGGTGAGGTGGATGGGACGTGAAGCGGGAGAGGAGCGCGGAGCAGCTCAGGGTAAGGGCGGATGTGGCGCCACCGTGCTAGAGAAGACCACTGCAAGCGGCCTCACACGGACGTCCGCGTCACATAATTATGGTTTCTGTTTGGGACACATTTCTGTTTAGGGCATTAGAGCATCTCCAAGAGTATCTAAAAGCCTTCCTAATCCTATTTTTTAGCAAGATTGGAAATAAACCCTCTCCAACAACTCCTAATCCATCCTTCCAATCTTTCAGCACTTGGGGACAAACCCACCCAATCCGCGCAAAGCTACGCGCTCCTCCGCTCCTGCGTATCCTTCCCCGCGTGACGCCGTCATTTTGGCGTGGTTGGCGTGGCTTCTCCCTTCATGAAGCGGTCCGATGGCGTCGGGTTGCCACTGTTGGATGACCTCGTGCTCTTCTGGTGGGGCTTTAGCATGGACGTGGCACAGCCGACGAGCTCCATGAGGTGGAGCATGATGAGCGACATGGGCGAGTCGCACGACGACCCCGTTGCCTCTATCAGGTCAATCAGCGATGCCAGCAACAGCGTGAGGACGGTGAGCACCGATCCCTGAGTGAGGCGCACACGCACGCCATCGCGACGAGTGACGCAAACGAGAGATCCTCCATGACGCGGTCCAGCGCGAGCTCGGGCAGGTCGAGCAGCGGGAAACCCTCCATGGCAGCGACAGTGGCAGGCATGTGAAAGGTCTTGATGGCTAGAGGGGGTGAATAGCCTATTTAAAAATTCCTACAAAGTATGCTAAACAAGTTTATCAATATAACAAATAGCGTGATGCAAGTTTTGCTTAGCCTAAAGGGGGTTTGCAAGCCATCTATCCAATACACAATTCTAATGAAAGTCACACAACCGCACAAGTTAAACTACAAGAGGTAAACTAAATAAGTTACTCTACTCTAGCTACTAAGCACTAGAGAAAACAACTAAGTACTTGAAATGTAATGCAAGAGTAGGGTAAGAAATATTTCACTGAGGGACGATGAATTGAGCCAACCAATCAATAATTCCAAGTGATGATATTCAAGATAATCAATCCACCGAGACAAATCAATCACAATCAACGAAGTGAAGACACGATGATTTATCCCAAGGTACATGTGCTTGCCGGCATGCTAGTTCCCGTTGTGTCCCCCTCAACCATATGGTTCGGTGGCTAATTGGTCACACACCGAGTCTCTCAAAAGGCACCACAAGAACCTACCAAATGGCTAGGAGTTACAATGACACGAGCAATATACTATGGCTACCTTGTAGCACTCCGCCGGGGAAGGTGCAAACCCCTCATAAGATCATGGGAGGTGGCTAAGAACAATCACCAACACTTACCACGCCTCCAAGCTGTTTTGGTGGCGGCAACCACCAAGAGTAACAAGAAAAACCGCAGCAAATCGATCCCCTAAGTGCCTCTAGATGCAAATTCATGATCAATACACTTGAATCACTCAATCTCACTCAAAGATCGCAATCGAATGCAAAGGAGGTGAGTTGGGATGAGAGGGAATGCTTTGGCTTAGCTCAATATGCTCACAAGTATGTCAAATGTCGCCGTTATTTCATGCTGATTTTGAGATTTTGTTGCTCCACTTGTTTGCCCCTTTCATATATGAGCTATTCTAAGTATGTGTATCACTTTAGCACATGTTTTAGCTTGAGAAACACCACGTGACATCGCCTCTAAATCTCAACACTAACGTAAAGGAAAATAGGTGTTTCAACTCCTCGAAAACACCTGAATCCCGCCGAGAGAGGACCCCAAACCCTCTCTATCGCTCAAACACCATCGCTAACGCAAATGTGCTAAACCAAGTGATCATCGTCATGTGCAAGTGTGTTAGCATTTTCATAATCATTTTTTGAGGCGTTATTAGCTCTATCCAAATGCATATGCTCAATGAAATGTCACCTAGAGGCACATGTAGGACTAGAATTGATACGACAATTTCCCTCTTTATAGTACGGCTATCTAACCTATAATGTAACCACACCCACTAGGTGTCTTGGTTACCAAAGTACAACCCCTAGCATATACCTTTGCCTTGATCATCATAGGGTTACACCTTGTTCCTCCTTCATCACTATGGTAAGCACTTCATCATCTACACTTGATCATCATACTTCACCATGCTATGTGCTAATCATCCTTTGCTACATACAATCTTAAGCACATGATTAGCACTTGAGCATTGTCACTAATTACCAACACCAAACATAGAGCTTTCAGCATGTCCGCCTCCACCTCCGCTGGTGGTGCCACCAATGTGGCCGCTTTAAAGCCCTAGCTTGGTTTTGGCTAATTGATGAAACCTAGTGTACTAACCCATGTCATTAAGTGTTATATATGAGATAGGGTGGTACACACCAAGTGGAGGAGCTAGATGAATGTCATGGTGATGGAGGTGACCAAAAGATGGTGATCAAGTGCTCCAACTTGGAAAAAAAGAAAAAGAAAAATAAAATGGGCTTAAGGCAAAGGTATATTTGATAGGGCCATTTTGTTTTGCTAGTCAAGACGCAATAGAGTGCGTGACCGGGTTTAAGATAGATAACCGTACTATAAAGAAGGGAAATCTTTAGTTGCTTATCTAGTGCCACTAAGTGTGAGTTCATTTGCATATGCATTGCGCTTAGTGATGTGGCGAGGTGCAAGAGAAAAGCCTTTCAAATTAATTGAAAAATGCTAACTCGCACTATTGACTTGTTAGAACATTTGGTGGAGTTGTGCACATTTGAAAAGGCCTAAAAAATGAAGTTTAGTGGGTTGTTTCTAGAATCCTTGGAATTTACAAGCTTGTCTTGGAATGTCTGGGAGGGTCGGAATATCCAAAGAAATTTCCGACCAGCTTTGTCTATTTGGTTTGAGATTTTTGACTTGGATATTCTGATCGAGCTTGGATATTCCAAACCTGGACGAACGTGCTTGGATATTAAGGTCCTCGACGAACTCGCTTGGATATTCTGAAGCTGGACGAACGCACATGGATATTCCGAACTTAGACAAACGTGCTTGGATATTCCAAAGATGGACGAACGCGCCTGGATATTCTGAACTTGGATGAACGCGCTTGGATATTCCGAACCTGGATGAACGCGCTTGGATATTCCGATGCGGGAGCGCGTGTTGACTAGGGTTTTTGACCGTTAGTTGAATATCCAAGCCGCTGCCATGGATATTCCAAGGCGGGTGCTGAACACCCCAACGGTTAGTTTCAGGTGGGGGTGTTTTTTAACCCCTTCTTCCACCTCACTCCCTAACCTTGCTCATTCTTCTTCCTCACTTGTTCCTTTGAAACCCTAAAGGAAGAACAAGCTCTCTCCTTTCTCAACTCTCTCACTCCCAAGGATTTGTGCTCCATTCAAGTGAGAGATCGAGTTCTAGTGTTGAGCTTGAGAGCTTCAAGAGCATCTCCTCCCTCTCCTTCTCCAAGCTTGGTTCTCATTCGTGAGAGGATTTGAGGGAAACCCTAGTGTGTGCATTGAGGTTGCATATTTGGTGGCACTAGGTGGTGATTGCGATTGTGGATTTCTTATTACTCTTGGTGATTATCTACACCTAGACGGTTGGTGATTTGTTGATTGGTGAGGGGATTTGGTGATTGTGTCCGCCCCCCAATCAAGGCTCTTGTGAGGGGTTCTTGTGCCTTCCCCGCGGGAGATCGCAAATGCAACTCTAGTGGATTGCTCATGTCATTGAGTTACCCTCACTCGTGGGTAGGTTCTTGCGGCGCTCATTTGTTGGGCTAGGTTTGTGAAACACCTATTAGCCGCCGAACCACCAAGTGTGTGGTCGACACAGTGGGGATTAGCGTGCCAGCAAGCACGTGAATCTCGGGAGAAAAATCATTGTGCCATTTCTTTCCTAGGATCACTTGGAACTCATTATTCGATTGATTGATCATCGCTTAATGGGAGTTGGTAACTATCTCCATCACTTGTATTTACGTTTGTTAGTTATTGTGTAGTGGTAGAAGTAGTTAGCCTTGTTAGTTGAGTAGCTATAAATGATTTGTTCGAATTCTTGTGCTAGCTAGCTCACTAGTTTAGAATTAGCAACCTAGTCAATTGTGTGCCATAGAGATTATAATTTACTAGAATTGATTGGATATGTAGCTTGCATCATTTGGTAGAGCTAGAGCAAAATTCGCTATCGTTATTTGTTGTACTGATCATTTTGTTCTAGTGATTTGTAAAATTTTTATTAGGCTATTCACCCTCTCTAGCCATTTAGGACCTTTTACCGCCATAGGCCTCAGTTTGGATGACATCCTCGCGCCTCGCTCCCGCTCCTTGCGCACAGCACATCCGCGGAGCACCGGTCCGTGAGCGCAGCGCACACGCACACCAACGCAATGAGTGACGCTGACGAGAGATCCTCGCGCCTCGCTCCTGCTCCTTGCTCCCCACGGCGGTGGCGTGGCACAGTAGCTCCATCGCCAGCAGCAGCGTGAGGAGGGCAAGCTCGCGCGTGGTGCCGTGGAAGTCACGAAGCTTCTTTGTAATCTTAGAAGGAAGAAGATGCAGGTAATTACGAAAATGCCATTGAATGATATCTTAGGAGTTATTTTTTTAGAAACTGTTGGAGATAGCCTTAATTTTTTCTCCCACTTCTTGTTCAGGAGTTTGAAAACATCATGATTTTGGGAGGAAAATATTAGAAACTTTTGGAGATGCTCTCAGTGAGAGCAGTGTTTTATACCGTACCCAGAAATTGTTGTAGACACACAGTCGGCTTGTGTTCAGGCCCATTAAACTTTCGATCATACTTTTTGTCTAAGAAAAGGTTTTAACCATTCGCTCAGTGTACACAAACACAATTGACCATAAACACAGTCGGCATGTGCTCAGTGTACACAACCATGCGTTCACTCTACCGAGAGTCAGTGATGGTAGAGCCACACACATTCTTTGCACTGCGCTCGGCCGTGATTGACCTCTCACTCTCACAATCGTCACAGCCACGGCCGACACATTTTATCTTTGCAGCAGTTGGGCCAATTTGATTTTCTCCATGTTACCTGCGAAAATCTATACTATTTCTGGAGTGATTTTTGTTTGACTTGTGTCCCAGCTCTACTACAAACATGGAATACGTAAATGGTACGTGAAGACAAAAGATAAATTTGACGGGATCCTTTTTCAATCGAAAATCTAATATACAAGAGCAAAATTTATTTGGATTTGTAGGGATCCTTCTACATTTCATGGGATCCTTTCCAATCATCAAAAATCAAAAAGAACAAAATTTATTTGGATTTATTGGGATACTTCCAAAGAGAAGAAACCCTCAAAAAATTAGCATATGCTGCTTATTGCAGCGGACACACGGTAATCTTTAGTAAAAGGCGAAAGATTAATTCGCTCTGTGCCCACTGCGCAGCTGCGTGGTGTTTAAAACCCGCCACGGGCTCTCAGAAATAGCAGGACTCGCTCTTGGAATTCGCTTAAGCAAGCGATGTGGGACTCAAAAACAAAGCGTTCTTGTCAATATGTGCTGCAACGGAACGAACGGCCCCATTACATAGCCTCTCCGCGGCCCAGGCGCAACGATGCCCAGGCTGACAGTGCATGCGGGCCCAAACGTCGATTGCCCCCAGGCCATTTCATCCTTTGCCTCCACATCGTTGGTTGCCCGGATGAAGATGAAATTTGACGGCTGGATACGGCACAATGTCGCTGCATGGCTAACCTACACCACCAACAGTTAACGAACAAGGCAGATCTCAACATCACTGCCAAAATTCTCACGCCAACAGCAGCAAAGCATATATATATGCGTATCAGTTGCATGCTTGAGTGATCACAAAAACTCTATGGTACAAAAAACGTTATTGTTTTTCTGCTTGTCTCTCTTCTGAAGTTTTAGTGCCACTCAAGTACATACCGCTGCATGTTGTTTAATTTCAAAGGTGCAGCAACTGAACCTTTCTTCAACAATTGAACTACTGATGAAGCACTGCATGCCTTCAGATTTGTATGCCAGGTAGTACTTGACTTGTTTGTTTACAGGTTTGGATCCTTCTTGCTGAAAATCATCCACCATCTCTCTGTCTGTCTCTCTCTCTCTCAACTTCAAAATCGCAAAAAAAAACTAACAATACACTAGTATGTAGACAATGCAAGTGGACCGGACGCAAATACTGAGTCATATAAGACCATAACACGGAGAACCTGTGATGATATGCATATAAGACCATAACACGGAGAACCTGTGAAGTATGTGCCCCTCTTTTTTTTCTTTTTTTTTTTTGACAAGGGAAGTTTCTGCCTTTGGTTTTGAACTTGGGGGATGAGCTTGGAGCTCCCTTACAGGTTACAGATAAATATCTCCTGTCGCAGTCTCATGGATATAGAAGAATTGCTGGAAGAGATATGGATTTGTTTTAATCCAGAGGACAAACAAGTTTATATAAAAAGCTATAGCATAGCATAGTACATAATGCCCTAGGACGGGAATAGATATTTGATGTTGAGGATGCTATCTCTCAAGTCTCAAGTGTCATACCCAAAGAAAGCAGCGAGCCAACCAACCATCCATCATAGATCATCGTTTTCGTCATTGCCCTCATTACCGCTGGATTATTTATCTTATCATATCTTAAAGGATAAACACATCCATTTGTATATTAGTAGTACAACGTACTAGTAGCAGGCAGCAGCACTAATATAATGCTGTATATATCTGCGCCTCTAGGAACCTGACAGCGACGCGAAACAAACGTTTGCCGGGCGATGATGCTCACGCTTTGTACGACATTCAACAGAGACGTCGACGACGACGCTGCATTTAGCAGCGACAAATAGCCTCTATACTGCCTGATATCGATATACACAGCAGGAATGCAGGACCACGTGCTTTTGTTGTCTGTGAAGGCTCCAAAACTTGGAGCATACAATAGGCCAATCATAGCTTTCGGAGCGAAAAAAAGAATGCCACAGCGCGTGTACCATCCTGATCTAGATGATGAGAGATTCGCTGATATTTTCACCGAGTCTGGCGTCAGGACACATACATATGCCCAAGTTAGGTCAAGTGGTGCCCGTTGATTGGGTCCCCTGGCCCTGCTCGGCGGCCGATCGGCACCCTTCTTGTTTCCTTGGCGATGAAAACTGAAGCGCCCTTTCGTTACCCCCAAAGGGCCAAGCTTGGCCTATTGCCTCCTAGTACTGTCCTGATGACCCGCTGACCCCTGACTGGATTTGCTGTGCTTTGTTTCTTGTGGGTGGGTACCAGTACCACAGTTATCCAACAACCGTGCAAAAGCTGCAAATAAAAGGATGTCATTTCAGGAGCATAATTAACGACCGTGCCACACTTTCCCAGTGACTTGGTAAAAAGGAATTTCCAACCAGTCGCCAGCAGCAGTTCTCAAGGGGAAAAAAAAGAAACTAAGGCCTTGTTTAGATCACCTCAAAATTCCAAGTTTTTTCACTCTCTCCATCACATCAATTTTTAGCCACTTGCATGGAGTACTAAATGTAGGTAAAAAAAATATCTAATTACACAGTTTAGTTCAAAATCACGAGATGAATCTTTTGAGCCTAGTTGGTCTACGATTGGACAATATTTGTCAAATAAGACGAAAGTGGTACTATTTATCAGGTTGAAAAAATCTTCAATCTAAACAAGGGCTAACTTCAGTTTCTTTGGGTGGATTTAAGTTATTCAGTTAAGCGTAGCGACCCTGTATATGAAGTTATTCAGAGGTATTCCTGCATCAGTCCAGAGATGTCATTCAACCTTTCAAATCTGAATTTGCCTTAGTTATTCTAAGGGCAAAGAGCAAATTCCATCCTGCAATTGATTCATGGTTAGAAGCTATGTGTAGTTCTTCTTATCTTCTTTGTAACCTTTTTTGTTTCGTGATTTTGTACTCGGACCTTTTTTTATCCTGCAATAAATCACAGGAGGGGCTTCCACCCTTCCTGTGTTCATGAAAGCTGGGATTTGGTTGTCCTAGGAGTAAAGGAGTTCAATTTCATTAAAAAACCTGGATTCCGGACATATCTGAAAAGAAAAGAGTTCATGGCATGACGGCGACCGGCCGTGAAAGTCGCTACATTGAATTCTTCAGATAGCATGGATCAAGAACCGTTCTCTTTCACTTGGACTTGA
Source organism: Saccharum hybrid cultivar R570 (assembly GCA_038087645.1). Lineage (NCBI taxonomy): Eukaryota > Viridiplantae > Streptophyta > Magnoliopsida > Poales > Poaceae > Saccharum > Saccharum hybrid cultivar. Next base: position 1,607,225 of record JAQSUU010000190.1, on the reverse strand, counting down.
CTTCCAACTGTTTATCTGCTACGGTACCATACCAAGAATCTTATCAACTACAACTACAAGCTAACGTATACAGAAGCTGAAGGCCCAAAGGAGTATACTGCTCGAGTTCAGATTTGTTGGGAAGTGGGAGACGCAAGAAGCAGCAAAGGTTGAAGTTGAAGGGGCCAATAATTGCAGCGAATTGGCGCGCTCAACAAAGCGGATTAAACTACAACGATATGGTGTGCGTACAAACGCGAGGTGGCAACCATTGTTTAATGGAAAAAGTATAAATAACCCCCTGAACTATGTACCCTGGAACATATAACCCTCTGAACTATAAAATGGTCTAATTTACCCCCTGAACTATCCAAAACCGTCTATTTTACCCTCTGGGCGGTTTTTGACGGCGGTTTTGCTACAGTAACAGTGGGTTTGCTACAATAATGATGGTTTTGTCTTTTTAATTTATTTTCGCTGAATATTTGAAAAATCATAGTAAATCACAGAAAAATCATAAAATAGAAAATCTAATTTTGTTAGACTCCACATGAGTAGATCTACACAGTAAACATATAATATGGTACGCTTTAGTATAAAGTTTTTGCTGTAACTTTAGTCTAAATTGAATTTTCCAATTAATCTAAAGCTACAACAAAAACTTTGTACTAAAACGTACCGTGTTATATATTCACTGTGTAGATCTACTTATGTGGAGTCCAACAAAATTAGATTTTCTATTTTATGATTTTTCTGTGATTTACTATGATTTTTCAAATATTCTGCGAAAATAAATAAAAAAGACAAAACCGCTATCACTGTACCAAACCTGCTGTTACTGTAGCAAAACCGCCGTTGAAAACCGCCCAGAGGGTAAAATAGACGGTTTTGGATAGTTCAGGGGGTAAATTAGACCGTTTCATAGTTCAGAGGGTTATGTGTTCTAGAGTCCATAGTTCAGGGGGTTATTTAGACTTTTTCCATTGTTTAATTTACTGATTGATTGATGCTGAGGCAGCTCCTTGCAGAAAAACACCCTGCAGCACAGCAGTGTCGTCATGAGATGTTGCTATCCTCCTCTTCGGCCAGTCACCGATTGATAGATACACCTTCCTACCAAACCCACATCCGATCCGATCCTAGATAAGCTTTCAGTTGCTAGATTACTCCAAGAGATGTCAACACTGCCCTTCTTTTATAACCACAACTATCAAAGCAAGAACTATATTGCAGCTTAATCGGTGGATTCAGATTCATGAGGAAGGTAAAGAAAACCGCAGGGACCACAAACCATACTATGAATCGTGCTCCGACATATGACATCGCTAGCAAACAAGAGGATCTGGATGGTACATATATATGGGCAATAATTTGATCTGATATTTCAAAACTGGAGCATAGAGCTTCTTTTGCTGGCTTGAAAGAAGTGCCATGCATATCCAAGCAAAAACAGGAAGGAATTCTCAGGAAAACAGAGTTTCAGCGAAGGACGGAACTAGTGGAGGCAATCATACGTAGAGATAGGACTTGGGCCAGGCCGCCGGGCGTCTCGTGCTTCGTGTCGTTACGGATCGTGTCCTATAGGTATGAAAGGCACGTCGGGCCGTGCCAATATGACATGGTAAATATTTTCTTCGGTCCAAATACAGTCCGTGGCACGCCGGCACGTCTTTTGGTCGTGCTGGCCCAAGCACGGTCCTTAAAATATCTCTGCTAATTTTCTTTTTTCGTTCGTGATATGAAATATATATATATTATATACTATTTTAATGAAAGTTTTAATGATTTTCATAATCTATTCAAGAATTAGACGAGATGTAGTATATTTAATGTTAGAAAATTGCATTGTTGAGTTGTAGAAGTGTCTAGGTGCTATTTTCGTGTCATGCTAGCCCAAGCATAACCCAAAATACGGGCCGGACCATGTAGCTTGCCATGTCGAGATCATAGGCATGACATAGTCCTCGTGTTCGTGTCGTGTCGTACCGTGCTCTAAATCATTCCGAAATACAGTGCCATGACTCAGATGACATGGCAAGTCTCAACCCTACGATGCCAGCACCCACCAGCACCCACGCTAGCCACAAGTACTAGCCTAACCACTAGCCCACTACTACAATGAAGGTGAAGGCGGCCGGAGCAGATAGCATGTCGTTGTAGTAGTAGCATTCATGTCGACACGAGGACATGGATGTGGGCAGGTCAGGCCACGTCATGTGGATATTGCTATTTGCCTTGCTTTGTCGTTCTAGAGTTCCGGTCCCCGACGGTCACTAAGGGCGGGTTTAGATGCAATTTTTTTTACAAAATGGACAATGTAGCTTTTTCGTTATTATTTAGTAAATATTGTCCAATCATGATCTAATTAGGCTTAAAAGATTCGTCTCGTCCATTTCGTCTAAACTGTGTAATTAGTTTTATTTTTTATCTATATTTAATGTTTTATGCATGCGTCCAAAGATTCGATGTGACGAGAAATCTACCGTTCTTTTGCAAAATTTTCTTGATCTAAACTGGGCCTAAAGGGAGAGCTTCCATCAGACAAGCTAATAATACAGCCGGCTTACTTGTCATAAGGTTTTTTTTATAGTCTCCTCTCAATTCATTTATATAGTAATTAGTTCTTTATCATTACTATATATAGCCCACTTGTCTTTTTTACAGATTTGTTTGGTTCTTGTACTCAAGCCGGCTGTAAGCTTACAGGATGTTTCTCTTCTCTCTTCTCTCTTCTCTCTCCTCCACCTCAGCATTTAGCTAGCTTATAGCCTGCTATTATACTTGCTCTAATGTAGGCAGCCGCTGGCTGTAAGGATCCTTACAACCTACCTCTCAGCTCACTCATATACTAGTTAGCTCTTCAGTATTAATACATGACCCACCTGTCTTTCTTATATAGTTTCTCGGTTCTTTTGTCTAAGTTGGCTGTAAGATTACAACTCGCTTCTCCTCTTTTTTTTCTCCTCTCTCCTCACTACTGCAGACTGCGGGTTTGCCGAGCGCCTGAGACGCTCGGCAAAGGCCGAATTGCGCTCGGCAAAGGCTTTGCCGAGCGCAACGCTCGGCAAAGGGCTCCCGGCAACGAAATGCTCGGCAAAGGCTCCTTTGCCGAGCGTCTTTTATCGGGCGCTTGGCAAAGCCTTTGCCGAGCGCCTAGGCGGCACTCGGCAAAGAAAAGCGGCGGTCACGGCGTGACGTTTTCTTTGCCGAGCGCCTCCAGTAAGGCGCTCGGCAAAGAGCAAACTAATTTTTTTTAAAAAAATTCTTTGCCTAGCGCCTCTAGCCTGGCGCTCGGCAAAGAGCAAACTAATTTTTTTTAAAAAAAATTCTTTGCCTAGCGCCTCCAGCCTGGCGCTCGGCAAAGAGCAAACTAATTTTTTTTTAAAAAAAAATTCTTTGCCTAGTGCCTCTAGCCTGGCGCTCGGCAAAGAGCAAACTAATTTTTTTTAAAAAAATTTTTTTGCCTAGTGCCTCCAGCCTAGCGCTCGGCAAAGAGCAAACTAATTTTTTTAAAAAAACTAGTTGAGTGTCTGTGCGTTGCTACGGGTGAATATAGTTGAATCCTATAACACACAACCACCATTGAATTGGACCAATAATAAGCATCAATCAATTTTGAATAAAATTTATGGAGACCAGGACAACGAAGAACTAAAAGAAAAACCACGATAGTCTTGGAACATTTAGACGTGGACCAGTTCATGTTCCCCTGGCCCTTTTATCCTGTTGCCTAACCAAAGCCCAAATAAATCAATTCTTAAGAACTGGAATACAAGCCATAGACATTAGGAAACAAATCACACTATGCTCACCTATCCATTTAGAGGTAATAATAAGCCCTTGTCGTACTCTGTTTGTATGCCCTGTCAAGGTGCCAACCTGCATATAGAGACGAGGAACATGGTCAATCCAAAGAAACATATTAGTTTTTCTTTTACTTTTTTCTTACCAGTTTTCTTTGCAACGAAAACATCACCCAAGACGACAAGTCGACAACAATAAATAGGTTTTGTAGATCATGACAATGACATGTACATACTTGTTATCCTAATCACAGTAGGTATGTCTAGGACTAATTTTGCGGAGGGTATAATCACTTGACTAATTTCCCAAACAATATATTTCATTCAAAATATATCAATCTAAAAATGCTGAAAACATAAATTTTCTTGCAGGTTCTTCTAATATCCACTTTCTATTCTAAAATTCTCTCAATTTCATTTTTTCTGCAAAACAATATCAAAATTCAAATATTCACATGTTCGAGTAAAATCAAAAGAACACATATCATTTGTCCAAAAAAAAAAAGACAGGACAAACTTTTCATGGCCATATAACGGAACCTTAATCTCAAGATATGAGGCATTAAATGGAACCATGTGGCGAAAAATTATAAGTCTAATTTGCTTTCATGATAATTTTACAGCTCACTGCAAAATGTTCATAAATTTGTTTTCATGATAATTGTACAGCTCACTGCAAATTAATGAGATTTTTTTCAAAACATCCAAAAAAAATGTATGGGTCAGGACAACGATGAACAACATTAACAATGTAGCGTGTGACAGTTTCATCTACCGGTGAACTGTTAATTTCACCAATACTGAATAAAGCTTAACTCGACTGGAATGAACCCAAACATGAACCATCCTTTTAGACTGAGCTCTGATCCTCTTTTTTCTATAAAAAATGCTAATGGAAACTTTAAAAATAGCATGAGCCAATTCAAGAATAGAGTATGTTGGGATTGTAGATAACCTCATCACGCCATATCCAATTTCCGAATATAAGAACATGAGAGCAGCAATTGCAAAATATAACTCTACTCTTCAAGAACAACTCCTAGACTCAGTAACAAGTGAAATACCTCGTTGGAACTGAAGATCTCAAAGTGATTTTAAATGAAGCAAGAAAAGTCTTGTTTAATTAAAGCAAACTTTAAAGCAGGTTCTGAAATATAACTTGCAGATAAATTAATTTGTACCAAATCTAAATTATATATACCTATAGCAATGGGAGCAGGTTTCTAATATCTGGCTTCTAATAATACCATGATGGCACCAAACCTGGAGAGCTGAAGATCCACATATAACCATTACTTGTGTAAATCATACCGAAGTATGCCCAATGTACTTAATTAGATAGCCAATTTATAGGTACTTCCATAACCTTGTATTAAAATTAGATATGTCAGCTAGCTTAACTCGAATTCAGACACATTAATTTTAGCCATTTGCACTGAATCATTGAATAGAGTAGAATCAGATTAACTACATTAGAATTAGTTGACATGTCTAACTCGTTATCTAGCACACATGATCTGTGTAAGTGTGAGCCACAATTTCTAAACTAAACACGAAAACAAGTATAAGAATGTAACAAATCTGAAGAAGCAATGATACACGAAGAAATTAGTTCTGTATTCAGTGTAAAAAAGGTGTCATCACAAGGTGCTGTAGGAATTATACAGAATAAATGATTATGCATCAGATGACAGCACTTTACACCATTCTTCTGATAGCACTATGTTCAAGGGAAAATGTTAACTGTTTCAGTTTACTTACCATTCTTCTGATAGTGTTAAGTTCAAGGGAAAATATTAACTGTTTGCTATTTATTTTGCTTCCTAATATCCCAATTTAATCTAGGCTGCTTATAACTATTGGTATTAAATGAATTCCCATTTTGTCATCCTAACCTCAGTAAAACTGAATTTAAATGAATTCCCATTTCTAGCCGGTTCATCTTTGCTACCAAGGGTTATAGCGCTATACTGAAACATTGTGATTAGGTGTCAAGTGCAGGAGATGTATGCTTTTCCATGTGCGTCCTTTCTTTGTATGCTTCGGTGTTTTCCCTATATGGCCATGCAAATTGCTTCCTAAATTAGTTGACAACGCGGCATAAACAAGCATCCTTGTCAATGTAAGCACCTCCGTTTTTCTATTCTTCCTCTTAGTATGGCGGTAGGAATTTAAGTCTGCATCATGTAAGGCCATTTCTTGCCTGATGTTTATGAAGGCATATAATTTCCACCTCAGCCTTGCAATCGGGCAATATTTATGAGCTCCAGCACTTACCCTGCAAAATGGTGGACAAAGGCATGTCAGTGTACCCATGAAAAATATCACTGAGCTTTGGTGCCTTTTCTTGACCATCGACGATCTTCATGCTTGCGGTGGCCGACATGTCCATCCCCGGGTCTGACCAAGGCCTTGGTAGATCTTCCGGGTCTATGGCCATGAACGTCGGGAGGAGTTGCATGCTTTATTGGCCCGTTGACCGCCTCACAGTCAGGAAGAGAGGAAGTTATGACGGTCAGGACTCCATTATTGGGAAAACAGCGAAGAAGAAGGTTATGACGGGATCTACATCCCTGCTCACCAATGCCCTTGATGTGAGGAGCTCCAATCATCACCTCCGGGGAAGATCTCGCAGCGGCATAGCTCACCCACACCCACGGCGGCACGGAATAGGGCAGGTGGGGCAGGCAACGCGCCGGCTGTGCGAGTTGGTGCTGGCACACTGGCATGTTGCTGGGGCGGCGTGCGGGGACGCGATTGGGGCAGCGCCGCAGGAGGCGGACGGGGTGGGGGACGCAGACCCATAGGGCGAAGGTGAGGAGCAGCGGCGCGGGGCGACGCTGGCGGTTGGCCGGGCGCGGCACGATGCGCGGGGGCGGGGGCCGGCCGGGCGCGGCACGCGGCGCGGCGGCGGCGGCGGCCGTGCGCACAGCGCGGCACGGGGGCGGGGGCGGGGGGCCGGCCGGGGGCGGAGCTTGACGCGGCGCGGGGGGGGGGGGCCCGGAGGCGGGGGCCGGCCGGGGGCGGAGTTGGGGCCGGCCGGGCACGGCGGCGGCGCACCGCCGCGGAGCTTCATGCGGCGCGGGGGGCGGAGGCGGGGGCCGGCCGGGGGCGGAGGCGAGGGCCGGCCGGGCGCGGCGGCGGCGGCGGCCGGGCGCGGCGGCGGCGGTGGCCAGGCGCGGCGGCGGCGGCCGGGCGCGGAGGCGGCGGCGGCGGACGGGTGCGGCTGCTATACGAAGTGATGTTTTCTTTTTTTTTTTCAATTTTGGCCGGTTCATGTAAATAAGGAGACGCCCTTTGCCTAGCGCCCGCGATTTGGCGCTCGGCAAAGAGGTGCCTTTGCCGAGCGCCAGATCGCGGGCGCTAGGCAAATAATTTTTCGTTGATTTTTTTTTTCAATTTTGGCCGGCTGAGACGCTCTTTGCCTAGCGCCCGCGATCTGGCGCTCGGCAAAGATGTGCCTTTGCCGAGCGCCAGATCGCGGGCGCTAGGCAAAGAATTTTTTGGTTTTTTTAAAAAATTTGTTTTTGTGAATTTGTTTTTTTATTCGTTTAAGTACTGTACACTCCTTTGCCGAGCGCCAGATCGGAGGCGCTCGGCAAAGACTTTTCCGTTTTTTTTTTAAATTTGTTTTTTATTTGTTTTTTTAAATTTGTTTAATTGCTGTACACTCCTTTGCCGAGCACCAGATCGGGGGTGCTAGGCAAAGAATTTCAAATAATGTGTCCTCCATGCAAAAAAAGGTTTGAAAGAAAAAAAAAGAAAATTCTTTGCCTAGCGCCAAATTTCAGCGCTTGGCAAAGAGGTGTCTTTGCCGAGCGCCCTGCGTTAGGCGCTAGGCAAAAGTGTCTCTTTGCCGAGTGCCAACCTTGGCACTCGGCAAAGGCACCTCTTTACCGAGCGCTGACATTTGGCGCTCGGCAAAGAATTTTCTTTTTTTTTTGTTTTTTTGTTTCAAACTTTTTTGTCATGCATTACACATTATTTAAAAGTATATGTTAAGTTTTGGTACTTTTTTAAATCTTTTTACTATTTATCGTTAGTTTATTTGATTTAATTGAATTTCTCCGATAAACGCGTGTTTGAACTGTAGGTGCATCGAATCTCTGAATTGGACGGTTCGAAAATTGATATTCGCATTACTTAGCGTATGTTAAGGTCGTATCCTGGAGCACGCATGAAATATCGAACATCTAGCGCACGGAACACGGCGACCAAGTTGCGCGTGAAGTGCTATTAAATTAAAAAAAAAGCAAACAAAGTTCGAAAATCACGAAACTTAGCGAAACGTCTTTAGAGCACATGTGGAGGCTATGGTCAAAATTTGGTAAAGTTTCGTGTACGTTGTCACGTAAGTTAGTTAGAAACCTAGACATCTCATATGTGATCACAAGTTATCACATGTGAGATGTCTAGGTTTCTAACTAACTTACGTGACAACGTGCACGAAACTTTACCAAATTTTGACCATAGCCTCCACATGTGCTCCAAAGACGTTTCGCTAAGTTTCGTGATTTTCGAACTTTGTTTGCTTTTTTTTTAATTTAATAGCACTTCACGCGCAACTTGGTCGCCGTGTTCCGTGCGCTAGATGTTCGATATTTCATGCGTGCTCCAGGATACGGTCTTAACATACGCTAAGTAATGCGAATATCAATTTTCGAACCGTCCAATTCGGAGATTCGATGCACCTACAGTTCAAACACGCGTTTATCGGAGAAATTCAATTAAATTAAATAAACTAACGATAAATAGTAAAAAGATTTAAAAAAGTACCATAACTTAACATATACTTTTAAATAATGTGTAATGCATGACAAAAAAGTTTGAAACAAAAAAAAAAAAAAAAAATTCTTTGCCGAGCGCCAAATGTCAGCGCTCGGCAAAGAGGTGCCTTTGCCGAGCGCCAAGGTTGGCACTCGGCAAAGAGACACCTTTGCCTAGCGCCTAATGCAGGGCGCTCGGCAAAGAGCCACCTTTGCCGAGCGCTTAACGGAGGGCGCTCGGCAAAGAACGACGGTATATTCCGCGGTGACTCTTTGCCGAGTGCTATCCTTTGCCGAGCGCCTGACGCTTGGCAAAAACGTTCTTTGCCGAGTGTTTCTCTTTGCCGAGGGCCTGGCGCTAGGCAAAGGAGTCATTGCCGAACGCATTCTTTGCCGAGAGCCCGGCGCTAGGCAAAGGTGGCCTTTGCCGAGCGCACGATAAATAGCGCTCGGCAAAGACCCAGGCGCTAGGCAAAGGCACTGTCTGCCGTAGTGCCTCCACGTCAACATTCAGCCTGCTTCTAGCCTGCTATTATACTTCCTCTTAGCGGCGGCACAGCCACATTAGGCTTTATTTGGATGCATGTGTATCCCCCTCAATCCATATGTGATGGAGTGGAATGGAATAGAATTTAGTTTAATCAGTAAATATGCTCGTACGTTACAACGAAATCAAATACGTAGTGAGCTATATCACGGGTCATGAGTTTGAGTCAAAAATTAAATTAACTTAGTGGTAAAAATCTTTATTTCTTAAGGAGTCAAATATTTAAATGAATATGATTTTCTTATTTATGGTTTGTTTTTACTCTTATTATATTTATTAGAACAAAAAAACCAGGTGGAGAAACACAATGAAACCAAAATAAAAAAATCGAGCTAATTCGAAGCAAGTTAAAACGGACAAACCAAAACAAATGTGAAAAAAGAACATAAAAGAAACTAAACAAGGAAATTCTATCCTTAACGGACTTGCTGTCTTAATTCGTCTGGGCCAATGTCGTGAGACATTTCAACTCTGAATAAAGGAACCAAATCATTTTATTTCCTTCTCTATGCACATAGACCATTAAGAAGCGTAGTGATGCACCTAGACTCTGAAAACATAATTTGTATCAAAGATTTCTTTTTAGATTTTTTTCCTTTTGATATTTTTTTAGAGTCCGATCGTAGTAATCTGCCGGTGTTGGGTCTTCCTCTTCAAACGTTTTAGGTGTAGAGATTTCTATTCTTATATTTTTGTATTTGGACTAAGATTCCTATTTCGGTTACTCGGAGTTGGAGGGATCTAATTGGATTAAGATTTCTAGTTATCCATATTATTATATTTTTCTTATTTAGATTAAGATTTCTATTCACTCGAAATCGGAGAGATCTAATTGGATTAGGATTCCTAATTATATAAATAGAGGAGCTAGATGGTTTTCCACATTCATAAAGTTATGTTAAGGGATGGTCGGACAAAAAAATAGGTGAAGAAAAATTTTACCTCTTTATTATTAGATATATAAATTTCACTTTAATTTATTTTAACACATATAAATTAAGATTAATACATGCGCGTCCAGACGACACCTCAGGTGGATAGCTTGACGAAGCAACAACAACCCCAGTTCTCCAGCCTTTATGAACTTCAGACAGGGCATCTCGTCGTACAAGCATGGATGCCTACGCCGCAGAGTTCACGATCACTCCAGAGGGCACACGACAGTTGTTCAATCTGCAGCCTGCAGGCAGCACGTACAGAAATGTCGGTCTGGCACGGCCATCGCCCATCGGCACTTGTTCAGCAGAGTGTAGAAACAACGCAAATGCGCAGCGTTAGGAGGCACGTGATGGACGGGGACACGAAAAATGCAGCGATCAATTGGAGCTTACGTCCATCTAGCTAGCAAAGTACTCCTTTTGTTCAAAAAAAAGAGCGTCGTTTTATATAAAACTTTTGAATAAAATGAACGATTAAACACGACGTGTGAAAGTTAAAAACATTACATTTATTTTTGACTGAGGGAGTAGCACGACGGCGTCGATGCTGTGCTGACAGCCGATGGAGATGGCCACTGAATGCAACCCGGCCGCAGAGACGGGCCGGGTGGATTGCTTGACTTGCCCGCATGGACATGGACGAACCAGGCGGCAAACGTTAACATCTATCGGGCGGCCAGGCCGTTCCGTTTCCGTGTGCTGGTTTACCTGCACCGCACCGCGGGAAGAAAGGTACAAGGGCGCGGCAAGATGGCCGTCCTTGTCAGACTATCCGCACTCATGATCTTTTATTTTTATCCTCTATATATCTTGGCCATCAAGATTCTCTCATTTATACATGTTTCTTTCATACTCATCATCCTCTATATCTCATACTCTATTTTAACTACCAACCACGGCCCCACTTGTCATCCTCTATAAATTTTATCTAAATATATCCATGTGAGATCTTATTTTGAAGTATTTATTATAACGAATTTAATGATGTAATCAGAATTTAATTTAGTCTTTTGGTGTGTGAGTTATAACCGTTTTAATTAGTTGAAAAAATAGGGCCCGCACAGATTCTTGCCGCGCGCGTTGTCCTTTTTTTTCTTGATCTGACCAATGGTCATGCGTGTTCCGTCGCTGCCAGCTGCTTCAGTCCCTCGTGGTGGGTCCACCAATTTTTACCGCACGTCCAGCATATCGTGGCCATGATGTTTATCCACAATGTTTTGTTTTCTTGTCCCTTACTTAATCAATCATGGCGTCCACGGGGGACCAGTCACCCCCTCACACGGTCACACCACACCTGATCTGCTCCGCCCGATATTTTCATCGGGGCGATAGATAAACAATGCAACTGCGGGACTTAGCTAAGCATTCCTTTTTTGCATGATGGGGCTGCAGATAATAAGTTGGATTTCATAGCACTTTCAGAGACCCATAAGAATAACTTCTCAACTCATTGTTTAGAAAACTTTAGTGTGAGGGCAGATTTTTTTTTGGCATTGGAAGTGCCCTCGGGGTTTGTCAGGGGATGTTGTTGGGTGTTAATCATGCTAGTTTTGAGGTGCAGAATATTGAGGATGGTGTTTTTCATATTAAGTTTAACATAAAAAATAAGACGGATGGTTTTCGTTGGGCTTTTCTGTCAGTTTATGGGGCTGCGCAGGAAGAGCACAAAGAACATTTTTTTATCAGAGTTAGTACGGGTCTGTACTAGCTGTGGGGATCTTCCTTTTATAGTTGGGGGAGATTTCAATATTATTAGAAATCCATCTGAAAAAAATAATTCTAGGTACAATGAAAAGTGGCCTCTTTTATTTAATGTTATTATTGAGACTTTGAACTTAAGAGAGTTGGTGATGACGGGGAGGAGGTACACTTGGGCTAATTATGCAGAGGTGCCGACTTATGAAAAGTTAGATAGGATTTTAGTAACGACAGATTGGGAACAAAAATTCTCACTAGCTTTTGTTCAAGCACTTACCCGTGAGATCTCAGATCATACACCTCTTTTACTAGATACTGGGGAACCATCTCACAGAGGAAATGTTAGTAATTTTAAATTCGAATTAGCTTCGTTGAATAGAGAAGGTTTTTATGATCTGGTTAAAGGGGTTTGGGAATCTGAGATTAGGGGTAGGGCTCCTTTGGAAAGATGGCAAAACAAAATTAGAAGGGTGAGACGGTTCCTTAGAGGATGGTCTAAAAATTTATCCTCACAAAGTAAGCAACTTAAATCTAATTTGTTGGCTGAGATAGATGAGTTGGATAGAAAGGCTAAGATTAGCTTGTTGTCTCCTCGGGAGGTAGATTTTAGACTACACCTAAAAGGGCAATTAACTAAGTTGTTAAGAGAAGAGGAGATTTATTGGCTCCAACGATCGAAAACACATAAGTTATTGCACGGGGATGATAACACTAGATACTTCCACCTAGTAGCAAATGGAAGGCATAGAAGAACAAAAATTATGCAGCTAGAACAAGATGAGGGAATTATTGTTGGGGATGCGAACCTGAATAATTACATAAATGAGTTTTATAAAGGATTGTTTGCACCTCATACATCCAATGCTTTTTCATTGGATGAGACTTTGAGGCATGATATACCTCAAGTGTCGGAAGAAGAGAATGAGATGTTGATAGCTCCTTTCACTGAGGAGGAGGTCAAGATGACAGTTTTTGACATGGAACATAATAAAGCACCTGGTCCGGATGGCTTTCCTGCGGATTTCTATCAATTTTTGGGGATGTTGTAAAGCCGGACTTAATGAATCTTTTTTTTGAATTCTATGCTGGGAGACTGCCGATCCATAGCCTTAACTTTGGGATTATTACTTTGCTTCCTAAGTTAACTGATGTGATTCGAATACAACAGTACATGCTAATTTGCTTGTTGAATGTGAGCTTCAAAATTTTTACTAAAGTTCTAAATAATAGAATTTTAAAAGTGGCTGACAAGTTAATAGGACCTTCCCAGGCGGCCTTTATTCCTGGTCGTTACATCATGGAAGGAGTTCTGTTATTACATGAGATAATTCATGAATTACATAAGAAAAAACAAGATGGTGTGATTTTAAAATTAGACTTTAAAAAAGCATACGATAAGGTAAAGTGGTCTTTTATTCAACAGGTCCTCAGGCTGAAAGGGTTCTCACCAACTTGGTGTGAATGGATTTCAAAGATCATGTCTAGAGGGAGTGTTGCAGTAAAAGTGAATGATGATATAGGACATTATTTCCAAACGAGGAAAGGAGTTCGACAAGGAGATCCATTATCTCCTATCTTATTTAATATAGTGGTTGACATGCTGGCTATTCTTATTTCAAGAGCCAAAGAGACGGAACAAATTAGAGGGGCTGTACCGCACTTGGTTGATGATGGTCTTTCTGTCCTCCAATATGCAGATGACACAATCATTTTTATGGATAATGACCTTGAGAGGGCCAAAAATATGAAGCTTTTACTTTGTGCTTTTGAGCAGTTGTCGGGGCTCAAGATCAACTTTCATAAAAGTGAATTGTTTTGCTATGGAGCAGCAAAAGTGAATCAATTTGAGTATGCACAGATTTTTGGATGTGATTTGGGCACATATCCATTTAGGTATCTAGGTATTCCTATGCATCATAGAAAGCTCATGAATAAGGATTGGAAGCATGTCGAAGAACGTTTTCAAAAGAAGTTGAATTGTTGGAGGAGTAAGTTGTTGTCAGTAGGTGGGAGACTTGTTTTGTTAAACTCTGTTTTAAGTAGTCTCCCCATATTCATGCTATCCTTCTTTGAATTACCAAAAGGGGTGCTAAAGAAGTTAGACTATTTTAAATCACGGTTTTTTTGGCAGAGTGATGAGCATAAGAAGAAATACAGACCGACTAAATGGGAGGTAGTTTGTATGCCGAGAGACCAAGGGGGGTTGGGTGTCTTAAATTTAGATGTTCAAAATAAATGTCTCCTAAGTAAATGGCTTTTCTAGTTGCTAAATGAAGATGGGGTTTGGCAACAGCTACTTAGGAATAAATATCTAAAAAATAAGACCCTAACTTAGATTCAACATATGCCTAGGGACTCTCAATTTTAGGCTGGTCTCATGAAGGTCAAGGATGAGTTCCTCTCGTTAGGCAAATTCGAACTAGGTGATGGCTCTCAGGTGCGTTTTTGGGAGGATGCATGAATAATGCCATGTCCTCTAAAGTCGATCTTTCCTGCATTATATAATATTGTTAGGAGGAAGGGGGTATCGGTGAGAATGGTGTTATCTACAATACCGTTGAATGTGGCGTTTGAGAGATCTTTGGTAGATGTTAATTTACAATCATGGCACGAGGTGGTTGCTATGGTGGCAGATGTACAATTAACAAACCAAAGGGATCATTTTGTTTGGGGCTACATCAGAATGGATATTTTTTAGTAAAATCCATGTATCGAGCCTTGTAAGAATATGAAGCGATACCGTATAACAATGTAATATGGAAATTGAAACTACCTCTCAAGATCAAAGTATTCTTATGGTATTTGTATAAAGGAGTAATTCTGACAAAAGATAATCTAGCGAGAAGACATTGGCAAGGAGACACCAAGTGTTGTTTTTGTTCATCTAAAGAGACTATACAACATCTTCTCTTTGATTGTCATTTTGCTAGATTTGTGTGGCGGGTTATTCATATTTCATTTAACTTAACTCCTCCAACTAGTGTACACAATTTATTTACAGATTGGTTACTTGGGGTGAATAGGAATTTGAAATATAAGATTCTAGTGGGCGCGGCTACTTTTTGCTGGGTCATATGGTTAACCCGGAATGACTTGGTCTTTAACAAGATCCTAGCACATCTTATTTACAGGTTATCTTCAGGGGGCTTACTGGATAAGATTTTGGACCCTTCTTCAGAACGAGGAGTACCGCCAAATAATGATGATGGGATGCAGGAAAATTGAGACAGCCGCAATGGAGGTGTTTGCAAGAAACGGTTGGAGATTCGTTAATAGAATTACAATTTAGATGTTTCTTCGACAGACTTTTCCTTCGTCTTTTTTGACTCAAAACTTTGTGTTTGAGATTGCTTAGACCTTTGTGCTTTAGTGTGTAATAAGAAACAGCTATATGCATTAGTCGATGCAGAAGCTGAAATATTAATATATTTTCTTTTCTAAAAAAAACCGGCCGCTCGCAAAGAAACGACACCGGCGGATAACTTGATGAGGACCGAAACATACGAGGACTAGCAACGAGTAAGCAAGAGTGGCCAAGACGCAACGGGAATGATCCCATCGCAGCCCGGAGTCTCCATGCCCCGGCCAGGTCGGTAAGGATAACGCGGCGGACGACGAGTGCGCCGTGTCCGCACCTCCGCTTTGCAGCGCGGCGCGGACGGGAAAGGTCGTGGCGTGGCTTCTGGAACCGGGAGTCCTCGTATATCCATCCACCTGGGTCCTGCTGACGACGCGAAAGCGGCCGCAGCCATCGGGACTTGCTGACTCGCTCGGCCTAAAATTCGCGGATGGGCGTGGCCTGACGTGCTAGACGATCGAGTTTGGCGCCGCCCGGCGTGGTGGCTACCGGCTATCCCGTCACGGCGGGTGGCCGCATCCACTATGGATGAAAACGATCGACGGGTGACTAAATCACTTTCATTTTTACACTGTTTCTCGAAAACGAAATCGATATGATATGGTCGGAAACGAATACGGCGGCGATATTCCGGTAATTTCGAAAACGATAGTAGTCGATCGGAAAATACATCGATAACGATCGGAATCCATGAGAATGATATTCTCAAAAACGATAAACACGCTAAACCGTAGAACATGAGAAGATCTATATAACTTGACATATCTCACATGATAATAATAAATAAAACCACAATGGACAAAGACCACACGAGCTGAAATTAAACCACACAGTTCACACCAGAGTCCGTTCATGTGCACCGTGACTGGCTAGAGTTACAGGTGCAGTACGTGATTGTTGGCTGATTGCCTGATTGTCTTCTTGTTCTTGTACGCATGAAATACTTGCCATATAGTTCATTTTCAAAAAATATTTACCTTATATACTTGCGTGTGCAAATGGATGGACATGCTTAGATGTGGGCCAACTAGACCTAAAGTATGTGTTGTATTGGTAATTGCCGACGATAAATTATCTATTAAATACGACAATCTTCGAAAGCGATCAGAAGAGGGCAAAATCGTTTTCACTTTCGTTTCTGATTATTTTTACCGTTATCATTTTTATTTTTCGATTACCGCTACCGTTTCCGTTTAGGCCTAAAAAACAGAAAAAAAACTCAAAAACGATTTCCGAAAATCAGAGATTATCATTTTCGATTTCATCCCTAGCATCCACACAATCCATATACGTCGGTCACTAGGATGGTACCAGTGGCCGCCTGGAAAAGGGCGGATCAGCAGTCCAGAGTCAAACGCGCAAGGCGCAACGCAAAACGGACGGAATTTTTCCCGTACCGTCCCGTTCCGTTTTCTATAGGTTTCCGTCCGTTTCCGTATTTGTGAGATCCCGTTTTCGTATTTGCGGAAGTAGAAAATGGTGTTTTCCGTTCGTTTCCGAGTAATCCCGTTTTAATACGGAATAAACCCATATTTATCCCGTTTTTAATCTATGCTTAACATGTTCAACAATTATATATCCTTATGTTATGTTAATATAACTACGAATCACCAAATATGCATGTTATGTTCACGTATATAGCATGTAATTGAATATTAAACTGTGTATATATTATTACATGACTTTATATATGTATACTTTGATAATATTAGATTATGTGATCTTAGTTTAATTTTTTGGCTCTCTATCCGTATTTGTCCGTTTCTGTATGTCCGCATATTCCGATTCCATTTTCGAACCCGCATTTTCTGAACCCGCTCCCCTTTCCGCCAAAAAATATAGAAACGAAAGTAGAAATAAGATTTTTCCGTCCGTTTTCGTCCGTTTTTATCCCTAGTTGCTGCTGAACACGTCGTCCGCCGGTACCGTACGTTTCACTATTTTCTCTGCCCATCACTAGCAGCGCTTGTATTGCTCCGTTGAAAACCGGAGGAGCAGGAGAAGTAGGCAGTACGATCCAGTTCGTGTGCATGCTGCCATGTAGAGATTGACACGCATGCGGCATGCCTCAGGATAAAGCCATGTGCCGGTCAGCACGTGTGTCCCGGTTGTTTTGCTTATCTCAACCAAACCAGGCGAGTGTTTAGCCATGGCTACAGCTGAACAAGGGTCTTGTCTTTGGTTGCTTAGCTTAGGCTGGTTAGAGCAACTCCAAAAACTCTTTATATTTTCTCTAATGTACAGAAATAGAGATTTTGATGAAAAATACACTTCAGCAGCCTCTTTAATTAGATATCCAAATATAGACATAATTTATTTTAGATTTCTCGCTAGCCAAACATAGAGAGTGAGGATGGTTCTCTAGAGTGCGGACAAGATATATAAAAACTATTAGAGGGTACAAAGATATAAAAAAACGAGTTTTACTCAAATAACTCTTCAAATGATAATACAGAGAGTAAATTTTAGAAAGACTCTTGAAGATACCCTTATGTTTACAAACCCATATTTTGTCGTCTGTCTTGATCGTGTATATCTCTATCTTCTTTGTTTGGATAGTTTATGTCGTATCAATGACAAATAGAATCTACATACATCGGCATGTTTGGTGTCTCTTTTCGTCAGAGAAGTGGAGCACCGGGGAGTAACCCGTAGCAGCATCATGTCCATTGTCATCCGGTTTAGAGATGGCAATGGGGAATTCCATGTCGAAAAATGGTTCCACATCCCATTCCTCGTAGGAGGAAAAATCTCCGTCTCCATCATCGCAAAAGCTTGCGATAGATATTTGGTTCATGACCTCTCACAGGGAATAATCCCTGCAATGAACCTTGCCCCGGCATGAATAAAATTATATTACTTATAGTTACTTATATGAATGAAGAAATATCATAATGCACAATAGTGGATGATGTAGACTACATATATGGATAGCTAAATATATGTTAGTGAATGATATTGCTTAATGACATGAATAGCTTGAATAAAAATATAATTAGTGTATGTTGATGTGGACGGTGGACAGCTTGTATGGCGAGATAGAATGCCAGTGGGATTGAAAATATAAGAGATATAGATATGCACAATCTTTTTTTCTATCCCTAGCATGTATGTGTACTTATTTACTTTGTCTACAAAATTGTATGCCTGGATGCCCAAATTCTTGAGATGGGTAAGAATTTGGACAGTAAGAGGTGGAAATGGCATGGGTCAGAACATGGAAAGAATCCAACGAAGAATGATATTCAAGTAGCACCACCTGATTGATTGAAATTGTTCTTCCCTGCAGCATGCCAGTATCAAGAAATGATGAGTCCGTTGTATCTATTCACTTCCTAGTTCATCTCTTGTTGGCTGGCCACCTCACTAGTGGACCGAAGTATCCAAGTAACCTTTGATAATTCTATTCTTGTTGTATTACTGATATACTCCCTCCATCTCAAAAAGAATATAATTTATATGTGGGACAAGTTAAACATTTTTAAGTGTGACTAAACGCCTTAAACTACCGGCGAACTTGTCTCCCTTCTTGGTTAGCACTAGTATAGAAATCTTTTTGAGACGGTCAAAAATATTTACGGAGGTGGGCAAAGCAACAAGCTCCAATGAAATGTCACGGTTAATACTGATTAACTGAGGCGGTTGCTTTGCTCGTCTCTGTTAATCAATTAAAAATTAAAAAAAGTGAGCCTAGACGCGAGTCCATCCAGGGCCACCGCGCTCCGAGCCCGCCGCCGTCGCGTCCGCTCCGCTGCGCTCTGAGCCAGATCTGACCGCCCTGCACCAGATCTGACTGCCAGCCGCTGGATCCGCCGCTGCCAGGATCCACCTCTGCCTTCCTCGCCACGGGTGCGGCCGCTGTCCACGCCGCGCGTCCCGCCGCCTTCGACCGCGGTGTGCACGCCTCCGCCACCACCACGCGTCCCGCCGCCGCCTCTGGCCGCCGTGGTGGAGTCCATCACCACCAAATTTGCCCGCGTGTAAGGTCCAAATGGCTAGAGGGGGGTGAATAGCCTATTTAAAAAAATCTACCAGCTTCACTAATCAATAATTGTTAGTATAATAGGTGGCGACGCTAATTCTAGCACTAGCTCAATTATACTAAGCAAGCAACCTATACAATTCCAGTGAACAAGACTATGATCTCTAATTCACACCAACAAAGCTAAGTCACTAAGCTACTTACTCCTAAGTGATACAAACTACGCTAAGCACACTAGACAAGATAAAGTTCAAGAATGAAAAAGGGGAGTGAATTGATTTTTATACCAACGGTGTAGAGATGAGATGTATCCAAAGAATCAATCACACACAATCATAAAGAGAATCCTTGGCAAGAGATGATACAAGATTTTTTTACCGAGGTTCACTTGCTTCCCGGCAAGCTACTCCTCGTTGTGGCGATGCACCCACTTGATGAATCACGAGCTAATTGACTATCAAGAGTCAAACCCTCAGCGGGTGCCGCACATCCACTCACAAAGATGGGGATCCTCCAAGCCACGAGTTCCACTAGAGTAGCCAATTCGCGAACTCCCGCGGGGAAGGCTCAAGAACCCCTCACAAACACTTGGTGAGGCTCGAAACAATCTCCAATCACGAGCTCAATACCACCGCTGCTCAAAGTCGTCTAGGATGTTGGGAAACACCCAAGAGTAACAAGAAATCTACAGCAAACTCAAGAAACAAGTGCCACTAGATGCAACTCTCAATGCGATGCACTTGAATCTCACTCAATCTCTCTAGAGTATGCAACCAAGCAAGGAGATGAGTGGAGGGGAAGTTCTCTAGCTCAAAGTATGCCTCAAGAGTTCAGAAGTGCAAGAGAGAGACTCCCAAGGCTGGCCAAACGAGTATTTATAAGCATCCCCAAAGAATAGAGCCGTTAGGCTCGAGATGCCGCTCTGCGCGGGTTGACCGGACGCGACCACAGCGTCCGGTCGCACCTGCGCGGCAACGCCGAAAGCATGACCGGACATGACGCTAGAGATGACCGGACGCATTACACCTGGCGTCCGGTTAGAGTCCAGTAAGGGTCCAGAGAGCGATTTCATCGACCGGACGCGTTACACTGTTTGACCGGACGCGCTGGACCCGGTGTCCGATCGGAATCCAGAGAGCTCCTCGTGCGACCGGACGTGACCAGACGCGCCACGGCGTCCAATCGGCACTGAGACATGCGCTGCCCACTGGGTGCGTGACCGGACGCTCTGGTTCCACGAGAGACCGGACGTGCCGGTCCGCGACCTTCACGCGTGCGTCTCTGCCTGCGGTTTGAACTGACCGGACGCGCAGGTCCACCCTAGACCGCGTCCGGTTGGAGTTTTTCAGAGAAAAACACTCCGGACTTTCGCCACCTTTTCTCGCCTCCAGTGCAATGGAAAATAGGCATTTCATTTCCTCAAAAACGCCTGAATCCCGCGCTCGCAAGCTCGACGGGAGGGAGAGAGGACCCCAAACCCCTCTCTACCGCTCAAACTCCACCGCCTTCGCAAATATGCTAACACCACCAAGTGTACACCATCATGTGCATGTGTGTTAGCATTTTCACAATCATTTTTCAAGGCGTTATGTTAGCTCTCTACTAGATCCTAATGCATATGCTCAAGATGATGACCTAGTAGCACTTGATTCAAGAGCTAATTGTGATTGCCCCTCTTGATAGTCGGCTATTAATCCTAAACCCGGTCAATCACTTCTCTACTCATCTTAGACTGGTAAAAGCAAACCATATGATCCCTTTGTTCCATATCCATCTCCTCATGCTTGATCATCATGATCATCATTTCCTGTGCATCTCCACCATGATCGTCATTTTATATCCATGCATCATCATGCTCCTTGCTCCTTCATCATATGTGTTGCTATGCCTAACTCAATTCACTTGACACAATGGCATTAGCAACTTGGTGTCATTAATTACCAAAACCAAACTTGGGCTTTCACCGCGCCGGGGCCGGATCTGCCCACGCCAAGGCCAGATCCGGCCGCGCTGGGGCCGGATCCGTCGTGGTGGAGCCTGCCGCCGCCAAATCCGCCTGCGCCAAGGCTAGATTAGCCAGCACCTAGGCTGGATCCGCTGAGGTGGAGCTTGTCACCGCTAGATCCGCTCATGCCGGGGCCAGATCTAGCCTCCCCGTGTGCCGGCCGAGCTCAAGGGAGAAGGATGTGCCGCTGGAGAGGGGAGGGATGTGCCGTCGGCCTCCCTGTGCACTGGTCAAACTCGAGGGAGAGGGATGCGCCACCGAACTCCCCGTGTGCCGGCTGAGCTCGGGCTCCATGGGGGAGATGGAGAGGAGAGGGCGCCCTGCGCCAGCTGTGGGCGAGAGGAAGGAGCCACCACAGGGGTGGGCGTCGGGTAGGCGCTGCCATGGGGAGAGGGAGAGGTGAGGGAGGCGTTGAGGGAGAGACAGGTGTTGGCTTTGGGCTGAGACAAAGGTGCTAAGGGAGAGAAAGAGTGGATTTGGTTGGAGCTAGGGTTTCAAGGTCATATATATACTACAACTAGATTTCTGGGCCGAGATGGGCTTTCCTGGTCGAGAGTGGGCTAGGCCTTGATTTACAGAGGCGGGCGTTATAACAATGTAAGTGCAATCAAGCCTTAATTGTGGGTTTTAGTGATAAAGACCACTCAATTAGAGAACTAATGAGATTTATCGAGATGACAAGCAGGAGAATCATAAGAGAGGATGTTATACATAACGGAGGAGTCCTCAATTACAAAAGGTGACGGCATCAAGCTCAAAAGGAGGTTTATTTCATTTATATTTTGAAATTGAGTATAGAAAAAGTTGTACTATAAAGTGGGACACAATGCTTAAGTCAATATGTGCAACCAAGTGCTCAATACTACACTAAAGCATCCTTAAAGCTCAGCCAAAACAGGCAGCTCAACAATCTTCTATCCCTTGCTGTCTGGCTTGGTGCGGCAGTGCCGCTCTTACCGCAGATAGGTCGCGGCACTGCCGTGACTTATCTGACCATTGGGACCAAGGGAGGTATTTATACCTCTCCTCTTCCCTCGCAACGGTCTTCTTCTTTGCCTAGTCATTCAAACTGATGCTTTTCTGCTTAGTGCTCACTCTCTCTCTCCTCCATTGGTGCCATAAAGCTCTCAAGCTTTTCCTTGTGATTTCCTCATCAATCCTTTAGAGAAAAAGGCCCCAAACTCGATTAGAGAGCAGATCCACTTGTTTCCCAACTTTAAAGAGCACTTGGTTCATGTTTTGGCCAGCGGTTATGTTTGTTACTCTTGGAGTTTGACTCCTAGTTGGCTAGAGCGTCGCCCGTGGAGCTTGCCAACTTGTGTGGTAGCCCTAGGAGGTTTGTAACCATCTCTTGAAACTAGTAAACTCACCCCTCATCTCAAGAGTTAAGTCTCTTGACTTGAGAACGAGGAAGGGTTGCAAAGCCCTAAGCCTCGGTGGCGAGCTAAACCATAGGATAAATCATTGTGTCACCGTGTGCTTGATTTACATTCTTGCATTTCATATTGTGTTGAGGTGATTTTTAGGGTTTGTGGCTGATCTACTTGTGTGTGACACTACTACTATTTCTAGTTGTCGATCTGTGATATCCATACCTGCAGGAAGCTCAGTAATTTCTACAATTTAAGTTTTCATACATAGTATTTAAATTGTGCTTCAAAGTTGTCTGCAGGTGTGGCAGTGCCGCTATTCTAGCCCGGCAGTGCCATGGGTTGAATTTGACAATTGCTAAAGTTTTGTTTTAACAGGCTTATTCACACCCCCTCTAGGCTAACCAGAGATCCTACAAACAGGCCCACCTCCGAAAATGACCTCCATTTTTGAGGTGGACCTCCTATAAGGCCCGCCTCCATAAATAGATTTTAGGAGGTGGTTATTTTTTGACCGCCTCCGTAAATTGATTTTGCGAGGCAGTTGAATGTGACCGCCTCGGTAAATGAAAATGACCGTCTTCGTTAATAGCCCGACATTTTAGGAGGCGATCGGATTTTGTTCTCGCCTCCATTAATGTTTGGGCACTACCTCCTAAAATCATTTGTGTAGTAGTGTAGTCGACCTTCCTACACCTACATCGGTGTTGCAACACACCCTACACACCCATCGACTCTAGGTTGAGACTTGGGAGTGGTGGCTGGTGGGAGACCAGGAGTCTCCGAGTCAGGAATCACAAAGGAAATGAGAGAAAAAGGGAAGGGTCCTTGGTGTTGGTGCTACTGGACTTTATCTATTGGGCTGCTAGACTTTTCGTTCACCTGTTGAAGTTCACTCGCCAACTACTCAAGTTGTGAGTTTCACATCATGTTTAACATCTCGCTACATCTAGCCCTCCTACAAGCGCATCAATGGAATTCGGCCACTCCATTCAAGTGCATCCATGGAGGAAATTTTAGGAGGGGCTTAGGGCGGGGCTTCACGGTACCAGCGATAATAGGGACGCTCGAGCCCCACCCTCCCTATCGCTAGATCTGTCACTGATTATACAACCAATTCTCCTCTTTGCTATTATTGGCCTGTCATGATTCTGCAGGCATATTGATTCCATCTCGTTCTAAATGTCTTTGTGCAACGCTTTTTGAACATGGTGTGTTTGGTAGTGATCTATTCTAAATTTAACATTGTTCAATTCTGAATTTTTAGCATTGCAGGTTGTCCCTCCTGTGATCATTCATATATTTCTTAAATCGATAATGATATACGGGCGTCCAGGCGGCCGAATGCACCAATCCCGCGCACCCACTCCTTATCCCATCCTGTGACCCCTCCACGCCCACTCGCGGCCGCTCGGCCCGCCCCCTCCCCCGCACGCACTTGCTGCCGCTCCACCCGTCCGCTCTCCGAGCCACCCCCGGGATGGACGCCACACCCGCGCGCCAGCTCGCTGCCGCCCTACTTATGCTCCCTCCCTCCCTCCCTCCCCCCTTTGTGACCTTCATGCGACCCCGTGCTCCCAGCGACCCAGCTCCCACTCCCTCCCACCGGAGACGAGGACGACGACGGTGGCTCTGACGAGATAGGTCGGTCCTTCTCTGAATCTGAGTCCTCCTCCTTGTCCTCCTCCTCCTACTCTGGATCTAAGCCCTCGTCCTCCTCTTCCTCCTCCTCTGGATCTGAGAGACGCAACGGTGGATAGGGTTCCGGTGAGCTCTGATGTCCTATTTCCTCCTCCCTCCGGCGAGCTCAAAGGTGATGGGCCAGGGCTGGAGCAGTCTGCACCTCAAACCCATCCTCTTGCTGTTTGTACATCCTTGCTGTTACTCCGTGTTGCAATAGGGTTTTTTTGGATGTTGCAACCGATGATTTTTGAATGTTGCAATAGGATTTTTTGGCTGTTGCAACAAATGATTTTTTGAATGTTTCCATTTCCATGTTTCACGGTTGATTTTTTGCGATGTTGCAGTACTACTATTTGAGATGTTGCAGTACATATTTTTCGATGTTGCAATATATAATTTTTGATGTTGCAACATGTATTTTTTTGATGTTGCAACACATATTTTTCGATGTTTCAATACATGTTTTTCGACGTTGCACTATATTATTTTGTGATGTTGCAGTTTTTATATTCCAATGTTGCACTACATAGCTTTTACATATGTTTATGATGTTGCACTTGAAGTGTTTCATGCTCTTGGGACAGGGGGCGCGGTGGTGGGAAACAGGGTGCATTGGGGAACAGGGATAGGGGCACGGTGAGGAACGGAGGACAAGGGCGCGGTGGACGCAATTCTATTCCGTTTTATTCCGATTCAATTTCTATTTGCGTTGTGGGGCGGGCGCGTCCGGACACTAGGATAACCGTTCCTAAATTCACACGGATCCTGTTTAATCTATGTACAGATTTGGTAGTTGAGCAGTATAGCACGTATGCGTGTAAAACTAGGCGGAAAAAGTCTGTTTTTCCTCCCTCAACTTTTGCGAAAGTCCGTTTTTCCTCCCTGAACTCCAAAATCGGGCAAACCACCTCCTTCAACTTTTGAAACCATGCATTTTACCTCCCTGACCCAGTTATAAGCGGTTTTGAAAGCGGTTTTATCTTTTTCTTTTTTATTTATTTTGGTTGAATATTTGAAAAATCATAGTAAATCATAGAAAAATCATAAAATAGAAAATTTAATTTTGTTAGACTCCACATGAGTAGACCTACATAATGAACATATAATATGGTATGCTTTAGTACAAAGTTTTTGCTATAGATTTTGATCTATTCTTTTCTGTAATTAATTAAAATAATTCATAACTGCAGTTTTATGGTCTAATTGTGGTAAGATTTTTATGGTGACCTAATTATTATATACTTGAACTGTAATAAAAATTTCATACTCAATGGATCATGTATAACTTAGTTAGTACATTTGAAGCATATAATAATTAGGTTACCATAAAAATTTCACCACAATTGGACCATAGAAACTGTAGTTACGAAATATTTCAATTAATTACAGAAAAGAATAGATCAAAATCTACAGCAACAACTTTGTACTAAAGCATATCATATTATATGTTCACTATATAGATCTCTTTATGTGGAGTCCAACAAAATTGGATTTTCCATTTTATGATTTTTCTGTGATTTACTATGATTTTTTAAAGATTTAGCCGAAATAAATAAAAAAGAAAAAGATAAAACCGCCTTCAAAACCGCTTATAACTGGGTCAGGGAGGTAAAACACATAGTTTTAAAAGTTGAGGGAGGTGGATTACCTGATTTTTAGAGTTTAGGGAGAAAAAGTGGACTTTTGCAAAAGTCAAGAAGGAAAAGTGGACTTTTTCGGAACTAGGCAGTGCCCAAGTTGCAGCAGGCCAAGAAGCGTGTCCTCTCCGCCGGGCCCGAATGGATCCAAATCCGTTGCCGCGCAAACGACGCGATCCGGGGCCCGGGTGGTGGGCAGCGGTTACACCGGATGGGGAAGGGCATCGCCGAGCCCAGCAAGGGTTCAAGGGCTGCGCCGATGGCTTGTGTAGTGGGGCCCGCGAGTTGGGTTGGCGGAGGGATTCCCGGGCAGCCCTACCCGACCTGCCCGCGGGCACCGCTGGCCTCTCGCCGGCTATAAAATGGGCGCCAAGGCCTGGGTACTGCAGTTTGCCGCTCTGTGACATTGGTGCCGCCTTCTTCCGCCGCCGCCGTCGTCGTCTTCGTCCGTAGGTAGCCTCTCCATCCTCCTCTTTCTCCTTTCCTCGCTTAATCTTATCTACTACGATAGGGGTACTCCTGATGAGATGCTTAGAAATCTTGCTAATATGTAACACTTGCTTATTATCTTAATCCTGAAAGTGAATCTTGTTCCACTGTAAGAACGGGAACGTCACTGACCGAACGCAGGATACAGTGTACTGCCTGGGTTCGTTCGGTCGTAAACTCGTAACGGAGGGCAGAGTAACATCCTTTCCTCTGCGTGGGATTTACGAACGCAGTTAATTTTCCCTGTGCTGTTTCTGGATTTCTATTTAGTAATTTTTTTCGCATTTATTATTGCGGTTTGCCTTGTGGATGTTGCTCGCTGAATGATGGCCAATCTCTTGGCATCTGCAGATCAGATAGGGAGGAACCAAAACCGATCGATGGCGTCCAA
Organism: Saccharum hybrid cultivar R570; assembly: GCA_038087645.1. Lineage (NCBI taxonomy): Eukaryota > Viridiplantae > Streptophyta > Magnoliopsida > Poales > Poaceae > Saccharum > Saccharum hybrid cultivar. The sequence continues at coordinate 1,580,579 of JAQSUU010000190.1, read as the reverse complement.
CTACGTGGACACGACGGGTGAGGAGGGCAGGTTCCACGGCCCCCACAGCCACAGCCACAGCACCAGCACCACCCCGACGGGCGCGGCGGCGGCGTCGTCGCCGCGCAACATGCGCCGCAGCTTCTCCTCCGCGTCCTCCGGGAGCCACAGCCACGGCCACGGCCACGGCCACGGCGGCGGGGGCAAGTGCGTGTGCGCGCCCCCGACCCACGCCGGGTCCTTCAAGTGCCGGCTCCACCGCACCAACTCCCAGGGCCACGCGCACCCGTCCCCGCCGGTCTCCCCCGCCGGCGGCGCGTCCTCCGCCGCGCCGGCGCAGGGCGTCCCGTCCTCCGCCTCCTCCCGCACCGTCGAGGCCCAGTGAGTGACGCCGCCGCCGCCGCCCGCGGAGCTGCTGTCGTCACCGAGACCAAGACGAGCGAGGCGCAGGGATACTTGTCGTGTCAGAAGAAGGGAGCCTATTAGTATTCCCCTTGTTGTGATCCGCGTTATCGGAAGATTTTTTTTTCCCTCTTCGCTTTTGCCTCTTTTTTCCCTACTCGTTTCCTCCTTTTGTGCTCTGCTTGATTCTGAATTTCTGATTGCCGGCCGCCATGCCCTCCTCGTTGCCAAGATGAGACTCCCCCGGCTCCTCCCTGCCCCTCCTACCGCTTGAACTGGATCCTGATTTGGGAGACGGTGAAAATGGATGCCTATGTAATTAATTGCCTCTCTTTACCATTCTAGCCTCCCTTGTTTAGTTCTCTCAATTCTCCCCAAATCTCACTATGCAAAAAGAAGATTCCCCGTCACATTAAAATATCGGCAAATGCATGGAGTACTAAATATTGATGAAATCAAAAACTAATTGCACAGTTTTGTTGTACTTTGCGAGACGAACATTTTAAGCCTAGTTAGTCAAAATTTGGATAATTTTTACCAAATACAAACGAAATGCTACAGGAATTCTGATACAGTGTTTTTCTTCCCAATTCTCTGAACTAAACGAGGCCCTCGCTTCTCCCCAATTCTCTGAACTAAACGAGGCCCTCGCTTAGATTCCAAAGTTTGTCTCCCAAATTCACTATGCAGAATTCCTATTTCCCGTCACATCAAAATACCGGCACATATATGGAGTACTAAATATAGATGAAATCAAAAACTAATTACACAGTTTTGTTGTACTTTGCGAGACGAACATTTTAAGTCTAATTAATCAATATTTGAACAATTATTACCAAATAAAAACAAAATTGCTACAGTGTGACGGGACACTTGCTATGCAAACTTTGCCTCCAAAGTTTGCATAGCAAGTGTCCCGTCACACTGTTTAGATGACAAACTTTGCCTCCAAAGTTTGCCATCTAAACAAGCCTCTACTACAAATCACTGGAATGTGATGTCTGAGATGAGATCCTTTCCAGATTGTCTGTCGTCTGTGTGCGTCGATTGGGCAGTTTGAGCAAGCTACTCCCTACTCCTTTGCTGTGTTTGCAGCTTCTATTTTAGGCCCTTTTTATTTTCTAAAAAATTTTGCAAAATTTTTCGGATTTTCCGTCATATCGAATCTTTAGACACATGCATGAAGCATTAAATATAGATAAAAAAATAAAACTAATTACACAGTTTAGACGAAATGGACGAGACGAATCTTTTAAGCCTAATTAGACCATGATTGGACAATATTTACCAAATAACAACAAAAACGCTACAGTGTCCATTTTGCTAAAATTTTTGCATCTAAACCGGGCCCTAGTCTTCTTTCAGAATACTGCTACTCCTGCTTCAGTTGTCACTTGCTTTTGGTAAAGGCAGTGTTTAGATCTCTCGTACTTCTAAAAATTTTATAAGATTTCCCCTCACATCGAATCTTTAGACGTATGCATAGAGCATTAAATGTAGGTAAAAAAATAACTAATTACACAGTTTGTCTGTAAATGTCGAGACGAATCTTTTGAGCCTAGTTAGTACATAATTGGATAAATTTTACCAAATAACAACGAAAAGTGATACAGAAACTTTACACCAACTTTTACACCATCTAAACACTACCAAAGAGTTGGTACCGCACATAAAGATCTTCATCAGTGCCAGCCCATGTTCTAGGGCCTTGTCACTTGCTTTTGGTAAAGAGTTGGTACCGCACATAAAGATCTTCATCAGTGCCAGTTTGGGATCGCCCATGCTGTAGGGCCTTGTTTAGATGCACTTCACAAGTGAAATTTTTTCATTCTCTCTTCATCACATTAATCTTTGGACCTATGCATAAAGTAGTAAATATAGGTAAAAAAATAACTAATTACACAGTTTAGTTGAAAATCACGAGATGAATCTTTTGAACCTAGTTGGTCCACGATTGGACAATATTTGCCAAATAAGATGAAAATGGTACTATTTATCGGATTGAAATTTTTTCGCAATCTAAACGTGGCATAGATTTCTTGGGAGGGAGGTGGAGCTTGGAAGGTACAACAGCGGAAGCCTTCAAGGCGAAGAGGAGAGGACGACGTGATGTGGCTTTCGCTGGTTGCTATGTCAATTCTCCCCGAATATTATTCCGTTTCGATTTTACTAGTACTAGCTTGAAGCCTTGAACTTGACGGATTAAGATAGGATTAGGATGGCGATTAGGACCGGACCTCTTTGTCTTTTATCGGTGTTGATATCGCGTTTCGACATCATCCATGTTCTCCTCTACTGCTCTTTTAGATCCACTGGGGCACACGCACACCGGGCTCGTTTAGGCCACGTTTAGAGGGCGAAATTCTTTTGAAAAAACACCGTAGCACTTTTCGTTTGCATTTAACAAACTTTGTCCAATCATGGATTAACTAGGCTTAAAAGATTCGTCTCGACATTTACAGATAAATTGTACAATTAGTTATTTTTTTACCTACATTTAATGTTCTATACATGTGCCGGCATATGCGATGTGATGGGAAATCTTGAAAACTTTTTGCATTTTGATGCAAACTAAACATGACCTTAGTTCCAGGGGTGTAAAGTTTTAGGGTGTCACATCGGATGTTTTGTGAGATGTCGGAAGGAGTGTTCGGATATTAATAATAAAAAAAAGTCTAATTATAGAACTCGTCTGTAAACCGTGAGACGAATTTATTAAGACTAATTAATCCATCATTAGCACATGTTTACTGTAGCACGACATTGTCTAATCACGGACTAATTAGGCTCAAAAAAATTCGTTTCGCAAAATACACGTAATATGTGCAATTAGTTATTTTTTAATCTATATTTAATACTTCATAAGCATCCGATGTGATATGGTGTGAAGTTTTGAGAAATGAACTAAACAAGGCCACATTGGAGTATATCTGATAGAACACGCAAGTAGATTCAGGGTGTGTTCAGTTGGTGAAAAGTAGGTGAAAAGTTATTATAGCACCTTTCGTTGTTATTTGGCAAAATTTGTCCAACCATAAACTAACTAGGCTCAAAAGATTCGTCTCGACATTTATAGACAAACTATGCAATTAGTTATCTTTTTTTATCTATATTTAATACTCCATACATGCGTTCAAAGATTCGATGTGATGGGTGAAAGAGAAAATCTTTTAGGTTTGCATGAGAAGTGAACACACTCTCAGATTTTTCTGATCCAAAGCATCGCGGGGACTAAAAAAATCCCTCCAGGTGAGTGCATCCAGGGGCTGTTTGATACCCTGGCCCGACGGCCCGGCTGCACCCAGCTGCAACTCTCTCTCTCTCTTTGACGTCCTGAGCCCACCATCGGCCCGGGCCGAATTCATGCAAAATCCATTCTCTCTCCTGGCTCCGGGGAAACAAGATCCCCCTTCGTTTCTTGGCGGCCTGCCTCGCTCAAGTGGTCATGCGCGCCTTCCAGTTACCTCCCGGCTGCAGTGAAGCGCTCACCCTCTTCTTCTTGGACGTCGGGGTGGAGCAGCGGGGACGCTCCGAGGGATCTCGTCGGCGAGGGCGTTGTGGGAGAGGACGAGCGTGCGCAGGTCCTGGAGCTGGAGCAGCGACGGCGGGATCCGACCGGTGAAGTCGTTCTTGCTGAGGTCGACGTGGTTCGGCCTACCACAAGTACTCCTTTTTTTTTTTAAACCGAGTTTAACCTCTGCTTTTATAGAAAGCAAAAACAGGACCACAAGTACTCCTCACCCACCCCCAGGTCTCCATCGCGATCATGTGGAAGGTGGTTACGATGATTTTGGGAGGGAGATAGCCGATGCACTGATGAGAATGAGATGAGAGATCATTTGCTATATAGGTGCTGGCAGGAGATGGACGTGGACCGGCCTTCCTGTTTCTTTGGCCTCCACACACACTGACAAGCTGTAGCTTGTACCTGTCGATGGGTGATGATGCTAATAATGCTATGAATGATCCGTGCAGCTCTGGGTCAGGCTGTAGCTGCTGCTAAACAAAACCGGCGGCGATGATTGATTCCGGCGGACGGACGCACGAGAGATTCTCTCCCGTTTAGCTACAGCAACGTGGAGCAGATCTTTGCTGGGATCGAAATGAGGTGACGCTGCCGGCTTCTCTGTTTTATTGACGCCAGCTGCTGGACGGGGACGACGGGAATTCCTTGTCACTTGTTAAAGCGGTCGTTCGCGGCGAGCCGCTGAGGCATTGTTCCGTTTCAAGTCTGATGGAAAGGTGGCTGTTGACCAAGGAACGGATTCAGTGCAAGATGGCCTTAATGCGGAAGCACATCCTCCAGGATGCAAAATGTGACATTTGTGGGCAAGAGGAAGAAACTGCAGATCATATAATCTCAGGTTGCACCTTTGCTCGGCATTTTTGGGCCACAATGGGTTGGAATGCAGATAACATTGCTCCTGTTCAGAGGCTTTGGGAGACTACTAGCCCGCATGTGGCTCCAGCAAACGTCATCTCCTCCCTAATCTTACTCTATTGTTGGGAGCTGTGGAAGCATCGACATGATGTTGTATTCCGAGGTATGAACCCTGACCATGGTCGCCTCATCGCTGCTTGTCGTCAAAACACCAAGCTGTGGCAATGTCGTTTGCCTAGAAACAACACCCCCGTCTATCTCTTTTGGTGTAGCCTAACTTCGAACATGTAAACTCCTCCTCCCTCTGTTTTCTGTTATTTGTTTCAGACACTTGTAATTGGGCTACGGCCCCTCCACCACCGAGGCGACTTGGCATCTGTGGAATGAAATTCAGGTGGGGTTTATTTTGAACCCCCCGTCGTTGATCTCTAAAAAAAAGTCTGATGGAAAGTGGTTGAAGGTGGGGGAACTCATCTGCTTCCTGTGCCGCGGTGAGGCTCACGGAGGCGCGGGCCGAAGGCAGTGGCGGGCCCAGCTGTATTCAATGGTATTCAGTTGAATACCCAAATTTTTTGACAAAATTTTTTATACATATAGTACATATACATGTCTGTATAAAAAAACAAAAATACAGTAATCTGAATACTTGTACAAGCAAATAGGCCCAATTCTCACTTGGTTTCCTCTCCCACCGATGGCCCAATGAGGCTGAGCGGTCCATTTTCACTTCCGGAGGCCCAAAATCGCGCTCCCACCTTCTTCCTCCCGTCTCACTCTCGCACGCAGGGTTGCAGGCTCGCTCTCGCTCGCTCTCGCTCGTTCTTTCCCCTAATTCCCCGAACCGACGAACCCTAGCGAGCGATTGGCGTCGAGCGGCGGCGGCCGGCGGGCACGGGCGATGGTGGACCACCGGCGTCGGCGCGGGCGGCGCAGCGCACAGCGCACAAGCAGGCCGGTAGGGGCGCCACCGTTTGAATACCCAGACATAAAATCCTGCGCCCGCCACTGGCCGAAGGACGCCACCAGCCCACGAGTGAGCGGTTCCCCCACGTTCGCCGAGACCGAGAGGCGCCGGCCTGAAGGTCCAAAGCGCACTGGAAGTGGCACTCTCTATTTTCCTCCTAGGCCGGCAGCAATGAAATAGGAATTGTTGTAATTTTTTTTGTTGAACTTTAAAACTAGACATCACACCTCCTGAACTCTCAAAACTCCCTGCCCTGGCTTGAAGCGGTCTTGTCTTTTTTTAGGTAAAAAAATGGTAATAAATACTTGATAGGGCTTTTGAACCCCAGAAAATTTCTCTAAGCTAGAAAAATCCTATGACCTTTAGAGCTCGTGAAAATATATCTAAGACCTTTCAAAAGATATATTTAGCTCTAAGAAAATAGGAAAATGTCCAAAAAAAACAAGAAAGTTCCCAAAATATTCTAATTGATGTCTAGACATGTTTTGATAATATTCCGTAACAAAAAGTGCAAGACACAACCGGCGCTAATGCGTAGCATCAATGCATTCAACATTAATGTATGTTGCATCTCGTATTTTTGTTGTGAAAAGTTTTAAAACATGATTAGACATTGATTAGGATGTTTTATGAATTTATAGTTTTTTTTGGAATTTTTAGAAGCTTAAAGGCATCTTATGTGTTTCAAAAACCTTATTAAGTATTTATTGGTTTTTTAATTAACAAAAAGAGACAAAAATAACTTCCAAAACCATTTCAACCAAGAACAGATAGGAAATTTTAATGGTTTTGAGAGTTCAAGGAATGTGATGTCTGGTTTTGGAGTTCAAGGAGGAAATTCATAATACAATGATACTTTAAGGAGGTAAAATGGACTTTTTCCAATGAAATATTACCTCCGTCCTAAAAAGAATGTAATCTAATTTGCAAAAAGAAAATGTAATCCTACATTTGAATTCATACTTTCTTAAGTTTAACTATTAATGATATTTATTACTTGTTATGAATATTATTATTATTTTTTATTTAGTCAAATTTAAGATTGATTGATTCATTGGAAGGGTGGGGGCTGGTTTTGCCACTTAGGCCAATTGATTCCTTGGAAGCATGAGCGTGAGACATAACATGACATGATGAAGGGTGGGGGCTAGTTTTTCCACTTGGGTCAATTGATGACGCCTAATTAAGGCTCATCAAAAGCCTTCATGGTTGCGGTTGTTGTCCATTACCAATAACATTGCTAGGAGCTAGTGCTATACGGCGCCTCCTGTCTCTTGCGCGAAACACCTATTTCTTCCGTCCCATTCTCTGTTGTCGTTGTCTTCAAGTTTCCCTGAACCACGATGTCCGCTATGAACATGAATGGATGATAGCCGATCAGGTTTTTGTGCAAATGCTCGCTTCTTCCAATCAGTGCTCCCTTTTCCCGGCGTGATCCAGTACGTTTACTTCTTGGTGGTTCTAGTACTTGGTGCAAGACAAGAACGACTACGCAACTTTTCCATCTACATAGCATTGAGTGTGATCGGATGTATCGAATAGCCTGCTATGTCGACTAGTAGGAACGACTGATGAGCCCTGTCATCGGGTATATCTCTACAAATAATCTTGCTATGTTTTCTATTTATATGATCATTATGTTACTAGCTGTAGCATTTATACATTGATCACACGTGCACATATTTATCACAAATATTTTGCTAATTTTCTAGAGTAAAATATGTGGCTTAATTTGACTAAATTTCTCAAAGTGTCTTGCCATAGGTCTGCGAACGAATTGGTTGGGCATGCCAATTTTTGTCCCCAACCAAATGGAGGCTTTATTTTCTTGAGGTGACTATATTTTTTTAATTGAACATCATTACATCAAGGCCATCAACCAAATAGCCCCTCGATGTCAAATGGAGTTAGTTCTATTTAACACATAATCATCACAATCTATTTCCTAGTGGAGTTTTTTTTTTCTCGAGTATGGAAGCATTCGGGAATTGGGAGTGCTGACACCGAGTGCAAGTTGAAGACATTAGTAATGTCTTGATGGCTGTTGTGTTGCAATTCAGTTTGGACCCAATTGTAGGAATTGGAAACATGAGGATTTCTTTGTGTTCAAACTGGTGTGTCTTGAGCTTGTTTGGCTGTGATTGCTGCTGCTGCTAGTATCTTTACTTTGATGGAATTTAGTTGTTATACTAGGGATGACGACTGACGAGTGAGTTTATCAGTTCTAATTCTCAGTGCCAGGATGAAACTTGCAGCAGGAAAGAACACAAGTTACTATCAAATTCGAGCCCAATCCAATTTCCATGTGCGCATGTACCATCTTGCAGCAGATGCTATGCCGTTTTCTTTGCATTATTCAGGCGCTTTTCTCTAATCCACGTGCCAACAGATCGCTGATGCCGCTGGGATTTGCCACAGTTGAGTGCTAATTGAACCGAAAGCCTGTCTCCTCCCCGGTAGTTTATTCCGTCCGTCTGTCAGAGCCTCAGATACCACCCACCAGGAGCAGGAGGCAAGCAGCCAGGGAGGCCACCTGGACTGGCACGCGCACCGTCCCCCTGTTCACTGTCCCCTCGAGCAGCTCGCGCTGATCCTGTATGGACTTGTATAATGCAACATGCTCGACACATCATCAATGTTAAGCATCTTCAGGGATTAATCAAGTCCTGAAACGGGACTCAGTGACTCACGGTGATGGGAACAGCGAGCCCTGCTGCTTTGTTTGTGCTGCTAGAGTGCTAGTAGCGGATAAGGTCCAGTGGAAGCACGGATCTGATTCCAGACAAACAAAGCCCTTGTTTATTTTCTAAAATATTTTGCAAAATGTAATTGTAGCACTTTCATTGTTATTTGGCAATTATTGTCCGATCATGGCCTAATTAGGCTTAAAAGATTCGTCTCGTGATTTACAACTAAACTGTGTAATTAATTTTTATTTTTTTATCTATATTTAATGCTTTATGCATGTGTCCAAAAATTCAATGTGACGAGAATCTGAAATATTTTGCAAAATATTTTAGGACTAAACAAGGGCAAAATAAAAATAATGCAGTTGCATCACATGTCAGAAATTGTTACGCGTAGTGCTAACTTTGAGCTAATGTATTTAACTGGTAGTAATATCTAACTTTGGGCTGCTAATAAGCGGCTATTAAACTGTGAGTCACACTGCTGGCTGGACCCTTTCATGGCCCATGCCTGCTGCTGGCCTGTGTAAGGTGGACAAGTGTCTGAGAATACGAATAAGAGCATGTTTGGTTTCAATGGGTTAAAGTTTAACTCCCATCACATCAATGTTCTCTTAAATGCATGGAGTACTAAATATAGACTAATTGCATGCATGTCGACACATATTAGGAGTAATTTACGAGACGAATCTATTAAGCCTAATTAGTCCAAGATTGAAAACTTTTTGTTAAATAAGACGAGAGTGTTACAATGTTTGTTAAACTTTTAACTCCTCCAACCAAACAGCTTTGACTTGACTTGGTGGCCTATAAAGATGCGGACGCTAAGCTCTAGCTCGGCACCACTACCAGCACCACTCTTCCTGCTGCCCATCTGTGCTCTTCAGTTCGTCAGTTGTAGTGCTCCTCTCTGTAACTGTGGCCCCGTTCACTTCCCAAAATATTTCATCTGTCACTCGTCACATCGAATCTTTAGACCTATGCATGGAGCATTAAATATAGGTAAAAAAACTAATTATACAGTTTGTCTGTAAAGGTCGAGATGAATCTTTTAAGTCTAATTAATTCATGATTGAATAAATTTTAGCAAATAACAACGAAAGTGCTACACAAATATTTCGGAACTGAACACAGCCTGTGTTAACATCCTCCAGATCTTGGGAGCTTCTAGTACAGCGAGTCCGTTATTGTGTACGTAGCTACAGGTATTTAGTCTACTCGTTGGAAGCAGAGGAGCTTGATTGGGGAACGAAGATGATTGAGGTGTTCATCCACGAGGAGTACGTGAACAAGCGCCGGGAGCAGAAGCAGCAGCAACAGCCGCCGCAGCGGCGCCGTCGGCACATGAGGGCGCTGCAGATAGAGATCGACATGCTGAAGCTGCCACCGGCAAGCCAGCACCAGCAGAGGCCGAGGGAGAGGGATCAGAACCAGCAAGCCGACGTGCCGCGGTCTCCCGTTGGGTCGCCGACGGCGGCGGATGCGGCGACGTTCCGGGACCATCTCTTCGACTACCTCAAGCCGTATTAGCACGTGCTCCCTCCCTGGCTCCTCCACCTTAGCTTCTGTCACTAGAGCGGCGCACTGATTATATGCTTGTGTGCATCGCTGCATCATCATGTCCTCCACACCCCGGTCAGGGATGGATGTGTAACCTCTTTGGCTAGGAAATGAAATGTACTGATAGTATCGAGCTCTCGATACTTGTTTTGTTTGCATTTGCAAGCATATTCCCAAAATCTGGCCTCTTTTCCACTGCGGATTCCCCACAGGTATCACAGTATGAAGCACCCCTATAAGTTTTGTGTATAATGTAGGAGAGAATGAAGAAAATATAGGAAGAAAAAGAGAAATCGGATGAAGAGGAAACGCAAGAAGCAACATGGTGGAGGTGCCCCCTTAGGCTATCCGCACCGCATCACTCTCTAAACACACCTCTAAATGAATATTCCGTCCTAATCATCTAGGATTCTCATCTCTATACCAACTTCTCCCGCACTCATATTTACTCTATATCATATTCTATATCAACAACCATCTCATATCCTCTCTCTCTTTTCTCTTTCTCTCTCCTCCCTCCTCTCTCCTCTCTCTCTTTCTCTCTCCTCCTTCCCTTTTACAGGCGCTCACGCACGAACGCAACCTGTGGCGTGTACTATAGCAAACGCAGCGGTTGGGGGCGTGATAGCGTTCACCGGTGCGTGCGTTCCAACGCTAGATTTGGCGTTGCGTTCATTTTACCGTGCAGCGCTGCCGATAGCCTTAGACGGCATAGTCTATCAACAATTGATAACATCCATACCGCACATTTTCTCATATTCCTCCATCCCTCCAAAAGAAAAAGCAACTCTACCGTCCTACCAAGTTAAACATTTTTATGTTTGGTTATTAAAAGTTCATATAAAAAATAAAAAAAACATGATATCAAATAGTGTTATTAGATTGGTCACGGAATATATTTTTATAGTATATATATGTATATTTGGTTCAATAAATACTGATAACCTTTTTCATAGTATATATATTTTATATTAATTTGATAATTGGTATCACAGTATGGATAAAACTTTTAGATGCTTTTATTGACTAGCAAAAATGCATGTGTGTTGCAACGGCGGGAAAAAGCTATCAAACGTTAATAGGAACTAAGGGTGGAATGTTACATACTATTTATGTTTTACCCTTTCTATAAACGTGAAAAGCTATAATTTATCTTTTGATGATCACATGGCATGCTTCGTGCGCCTCGTTAGTGCCGAATGGCGTGTGTCGTTGGTGTAGATGCGGAGATGTCCATAATAACATCCGGACTCGTCTTTTCGTTGCGACAATGTTGTCGATGTAGATGTGGAGCTGTTATGGATAGCGTCTGTGCTCGTCTCCTTGATGCGGCGACATCGTTGGTGTAGGCCGTAGGAGCCATTGCTGATGACGTCCACGGTTGTCCCGACGTCGGCCAGTGTAGTGATGTTGTTGGTGTAGGCGTGGAGCCATTTTCGTTGGTGAAGATTGTTGATGGCATCCATAGTCGTCTCGACATCACCAGGTCGCACATCACGCAGTCTTGCCATCTCATGCCGACAAGTGTGGCCGGCTCTAGACGATGCCGCAAACGCTGTTGCCGATGAGCGTGGACAGCCAGAGTCCACGACACGCGTCGTCCATGTTGCTCTCGGCTCTTGTACAAATGAGCATGGTCCCTTGGCACAGCAATAGGACCTCGTCGTGCGTAGACCAGAGACGAATGTCCATGGCAGCATCCGTGCTCAAGAGTCCATGACACACGTCATCCACGCTTGTTAGTTGTCGGCACGGTCATGACGAGGATGCAGATGGCTAGGATGCAGACATCATGACCAGGGCGTGCTTGCGAATCCCGGCCATGATGTAGTCGTCAACGTAGCTGCCGTGCCATGGATGTAGAGACATTGGGTCTTCTCGATAGGTCATGATAGTGTGGTGTGCCATAGTGAGTACGAGGGTGCCGACACACATGCATCCGGCGTGGCAACCATATGTTTCTACCGCAAGACGGCATGGGCTGCCGTTGCTAGCTTCTTGGCATAGCTGTTGGTATAAATTAACGCACACAGATAAATCCGCAAGCACACGGATACCACTGTAGCTTTCACCCGGAGGTATTCCAAGTATCATATCCACAGGGAAATGTATGAGACTAACTACGATCTAACTTAACAAGGGAGTGATAACTGGGTTAAGATTTAACTTAACTAAGAGTAGCAACAAAGTTAGGATAAATAGGAGCGTAGAGAAAATGACTAAGGCTTTCTTATTCTAACATGGGTAAACTATGTCTTCTACTGTTCAACTAGGGACATTACTTAGAGAAAGACACCAACAGAGGATGTGATTTCCTTCGTAACCGGGTCCTACTTATCCTACAAATGAGAGGTGGACTACAAAGGATAGATGGGGCTGTCACCACCCGCTGCTACCACCAATCCGGAATGCAGGGTGCATTCACGATTAACCTAAGTCTAAGCACCACGCCTACACTTAAGATTAATACTCTACTCCCCTAGGAAGAGAATAAAGCACTCAAAAGAGTCGCAAACCTGATGAACAATATAAATAAATGCTTACTTAAATCAGAAGTTGATTACCAGAGAAATCTCGAGACAAGCTCAAGTAGAACTTGGATCCGCCAAAGTACAAGCCGTAGAGAGAGCACCGACAGACCGACACCTCCTCTAAACTTTTCCCTCACTCTCTATCTCACTATTTCTATTCATAAGACTTGTCAGGTATCAAAATACCCAGGGTACCCAAAAAGGGGTAAAATACAGCACCCTGCACGTTTGTTAAAGAAGCTCATCGTAGGAGACCCAAAAAGCACTAACAACGCGTCAGCCGCTCAAGACGCAGACGACAAACTCTATCTTGCCCAAGCCTTGCGGAGAGGCATCAGGCACGATAGAAGTCTCGGGCGACATCTCTCCGCTTCGCCCGAGCCCCCATGGTTTCATCAAAGACGCCCGACCCCCCGTGGCGCATTCCTGCCTTGCCCGAGGGACATGTGGAACCCTAAGGAAAGACGGGGAGCCACGGGGGCCCCCAACTACGGTACTTGCTCCCATCGACATGATGGACGTGACCGTACATAGTCAACAGGGGCACAGGAACTACGCCCTGACTCGACATGACCCCGATCATTCTACCATGACGACATCCATACCTTCACAGCAACGGGGGTGACGGCAGCTGTGCCACCTAACCCCCTCGCTACGAAAATCCTGGCGCACACCGCCCACCTCCTCAGCACAGAGGCATACAGGTCAAGGCATGGCCACGGCACGTCGCACCAGCGAACGGAGAGGCCAAAAGATCAATGCCTCGCACGACTCCATGCTACAGGGGAACTGGTCCCACTGGATAAGGAGGAGGACGGCTATGCCCGAGGCCATCTTTTTTGCCTTTCTCTTTTATTTTTCCTATTTTCACCACTTTACCACAAATGTAACCCGAGCCCTCCCCTTAGAAGTTATAAAAGGGGAGACAGGGGCCACGTCTAGAGAGACAAAACGATCAAGCAACAATAGCTAGAACCTATCTCAATTGAAACCACACACCACCACCACTCAAGAGACCTGGGACCTGCTCCCTCTCTCGAAAGCTTGTAACCCCTACTACGAGCACCCCGGTGCAAGGCAACACAAACCGTAGCGAAACCCACTGGACGTAAGGCCGTTTATGCCTGAACCAGTATTCCTTGTGTCTGCTTTGCACACCATTAAGGTCTAGGTGCGCAGATATAAATTCACTAGTCGCTCTGTTTAGACACCCGGTCCTCTAGACACCGACAGTTGACGCGCTAGGTAGGGGCCTTCTGCGTGTCAAAATCCATCTACCAGATCTTGATGGCCAATCCCTGCATCTGTTTCACTCTGGGCTTCCATATTTTCTTTGGGAGCCTAGACTTCTTCTGCACGGGAGTGGATCATGATTTGGTCCGACTCCCCCCCTCCGTGTCGATCCATCATGGTTTCCTTCCGGGCCCCGACGAGCGCGCTAGAGGCCTGGACCTCATTGACGTGGAGGGGGAGAGCGCTCCGTCTGTGGAGCCACCTGGCACACTTCTCAACGTCAACTCCATCTCCGAGTCAATGGGTGGTCTATGCCTGCATGCCAACGAGGCACGGGCTTCCGGGGGTGAAGGGTCGAGATGGCGGACTAGAGGGGGGGTGAATAGTCCTTTCTAAAACTTAAACGTGTTGGCTAACCAAAACAAATGCGGAATTAAACTTATCGGTCTAGCCAAGACTACACCCCTCTGATTAAGTTCACAAGCACCTCACAAAGATCCTAATTAAGCAACTAAGGTGCTTTCCTTAGCAAGAGCTCTCCTATTTAATTCTAGAGCAAGGTCACACAAACCTATGCACTAGTACTTTGAAAGCAAGAGGGAGCTCCTACACAATTCTAGTAAGCAAAGCGCACAAAGCCTAAGCTCACTAGCAAGGCTCAATAATAAGGCTACACAAGCCAAATTAGAGAGCGCAAAATACTTAGCTACACAAACTAAGCAATGTGACTAACAAGGTTACACAAGCCAAATTAGTCACGCAAGGGGAAGCTTCTAACTACACAAGCAAGAAGACAACTAGCAAGCTACACAAGCAAACTAGTTACGAGAGCAACTACACAAGCATAAATATATATGAAAGTAAATACAAGCTTGTGTTGCATGAAGGCAAACCACCGAGAAGAGTAGACAATGTTGACACGGTGATTTTCTCCCGAGGTTCACTTGGTTGCCACCAAGCTACGTCCCCGTTGTGTCGACCAACACTTTGTGGTTCGGCGGCTAATCGGTCACACACTGAGCCTCTCAAAAGGCACCGCAAGAACCCACCATAAAGTGTGGTAGCTCAATGACACGCTCAACTAGAGTTGCTCTTCGCGATCCCCGCGGGGTGAGCACAATCCCCCTCACAAAGCTTCTCCGGAGCCTCGCACAATCTTCTTGCGAGCTTCGACGGAGCCACAAGCCACCAAGCTGTCTAGGAGGTGGCAACCTCCAAGAGTAACAAGCACCACCGGCTTGCAACACGATCACCTAGTGCCACACGATGCAATCTCTCAAAGCAACGCACTAGAATCGCTCTCTCACTCGATCCGATGAACACTATCAAGTATGAGTGAGTTAGAGGGCTCTCAAGCACTACCACATAAGCCACTAAGGCTAAAGTGTGCTCAGCTAACGGCCATGGCCGGCCAAGGCATCTATTTATAACCCCACGGTCAAATAGAGCCGTTACCCCTTCACTGGGCAGATTTCGGGACGACCGGACGCGCCGGTCGTAACTGACCGGACGCGCTCAACCGCGTCCGATCCTCCAACGGTCACTGACCCCAACGGTCAAAACAACGACCGGACGCACCCTAGGCAATGACCGGACGCGCCCGTCAAACAACCGGACGCGCCGCTTCGAACGACCGGACGCGCCGATCGCACTGACTCGCGCGCCCGCGAAGCAATGACCGGACGCGCCCCTCGCAACGACCGGACGTGACAGTGCCCGCGTCCAGTTAGAGTCTAGTAAGCTCCCTCAACGATTGGACGCGTCCGATCATGTGTGACCGGACGCGCCTCGCGTCCGATCGTCCTTGCGAAACTCAGTTTTCTCTGGACACCTGACCGGACGCGCCGGTCCCGCGAGTGACCGGACGCGCCGGTTGCAAACCCTAGCACCCGCGCCTACGCTGTACTGACCGGACGCGTCCGGTCATACCATGACCGCGTCCGGTGTAGCGTCCGGTCACCTCTGTGACCTCCGTTCGCCTCCATTTCTTTTTCGACTTCCGGCGTAGTGGAAAATAGACATTTCAACTTCTCAAAAACGCCTGAATCCCGCGCTCGCAAGCTCGGCGGGAGGGAGAGAGGACCCCAAACCCTCTCTACCGCTCAAACTTCATCCCCTTCATAAATGTGCCAACACCAACAAGTGATCACCACCTTGTGCACGTGTGTTAGCATTTTCATAATCATTTTATCGAAGGAGTTAACCACTCAACTTGCCATGCCACTCGATCCTAGCAACGATGCATAGTTAGATCACACGAGTGGCACTAGATGACCGATATGCAAACAAGTTTGCCCCTCTTGATAGTACGACCATCTATCCTAAACCCAGTCATAAACTTCTCTACACACCTATGACCAGTGAAATGGAAATGCCCTAGGTTATACCTTTTCCTTGCGCATTCCATTCCATCTCCATTGATGTTGATGCAACACATGCACCAACCAATCATCAAATGATATGATCCACTTCATATCATCACGTGACCGTATTGGTTCATCGATCTTGACCTCACTTGCTCTTCACCGTTGCCTCGGTCCTTCGGCGCCAAGCCATCACACAACTTGCCCTTCACCCTAGCAACCGGTCCATCAAGCCAAGCCTCATCTTGATCTTCTCCACCTTGATCACATGACTCTATGTCATGTCTCATATGCAATGAGCTCCTTCATGACACCATCACATGTGGACTAATCTCCTGTGTATCTCACATAACCACATATTAGTCCACCTAAGTTGTCACTCAATTACCAAAACCAAACAAGGACCTTTCAATCTCTCTCTTTTTGGTAATTGATGACAACTCTACAAAGATATGGAAAATAAGTTCTTTTGGACTTTATGCCACTTATCCAACATTTAAGCTCTATGTTAGAATTTGGATAAGCACCATAAAATCCGACTTGGTAGTGATAACTCCCCCTACATATGTGCTCAAATGGTTTGGTTTCAAGCTTGCACATATGCATAAATATGAAATTTGTGGGAGGGTTAGCACTACTAAGTGATGCTAAGGTGTATAGAATAAACCTTTGTAGCTTGATACCAATTAGTAGCTTGATACCATTTGAAAATCACAAGTTTGCCACCATCCTTAGCATCATGAGTAGCTAGACATCAAAAACACTAGAAACCTCGTGAGATCAACATTATAAGCAAGGTTCTAGTTTTTGCATGATAATCATAAGTCTAGCTAACATCCTATGCATGCTAGTTATCAAATCATCATTCAAGTTCTATAACTAGCATACACCACACAAGCATGCATATTGAATTTAAGAACTTATGCAATGCAAGCAAGCACATGGATTATGCACATATCAAATGTAATCAATCAAAGTTCATGAGCTTGCTCCCCCTACTTGTATGCTTTCTTTGTCCAAGAATGTTTGATCCCCTTACATTCTTCAATGTTACTGCTCCCTCTTTGTCCATGTCCATGTCCATGTCCAATCTTTCCAATCTCTCCCCAAAGCTTAAAAAGCTTTCATATCTTTGTCCAACTTCTCCCCCTTTGTCATCAATTTCCATAAAAGGTGTTCTTCTCAATTGATACAAAGGCTTGCATTGGGGTAGATGGTTGAGACTTGAATATTGCATTTTTGATGGACATTACCACATATGTTGGAATGACAAACTTTATGGTTGCTCTTGAGATTCCACATAGGATCTTTGACCTTGATACCAATCGGTGGGGCTTCTCCCCCTATGTCATAGCATGTGTCATTCACTTGAGATACCACTTGAAGATGAGGGTAGCATTGCTTGATTTGATCACTTAAAGTTGAGGATCACTTGTGAAACCATCGTCTTGCATGAATGATACCACGTGAAGATACCATGAGTAGGAATGTGATACCATTTGAAAGAATTTTCTAGTATGGATCCACTTTGAAGGATTTGGCAATAATATTCATTTCTTGAACATTTGCTATCTTCATGAGTACTACTTGTAAGATATCACTTGTAGATTATTATCTAGACACCACTTGTGAATACCACTTGGAAGGTCAATTTGAGTCTAGATACCACTTGAAACAAACTAGATATCCATTTTCATTGTTGTCTTGTGCTTGTACTCTTATCATTGTCATGAGCTTCTAATGTGTCTTGAACTATTTTTCCTTGCATAAGCTTACAAGTCCGGTTTGATCCAATGACAAGCTTCTTCACACCTCATGCTAGGGGTTATCTTGCCAATGTTGTACTTGTCACTTGTTAGCAATCCAAACTAGATCAAGTACTTGGGTTCACTAGCTCATGTACAAATTCATACACATACCACTAGATCATTTAAACAATTCAAGCAATAGTGGTAGGCTATGAATTTAAACATTTCATTTGTTATGCATGATCCTAGTAAGCATGTACTATATGCACTAATCGCATACTAGTAAGAGATGAAATGATCATGCACATTGCAATGATACATTTGTTATGTTGGAGTAGAGGATAGTCATATAGATTCCAAATCATTACTCCAATAATAATGTGAAGTCCAATTTATAAGCTTAGTGAAGACCAATTATCATAGATAAATCCATTCTTCACCCATATGAAATGAAAACCACTTATGATCAAGTGCACTTTCTTGTTGTGGTTGGCTTGCTTCATTATATCATCTTTGCTTGTATGAGAGAACTACTTAGAATATCATTTGAAATATATGACTAGCTCTCTTTTGGGTGTTGCTTGCTTTTCTTGATCAATCTTTTTGATTGCTTCAACTAAGCATCACAAGTTCCTCGGATCACCACTTCCATGTTAGCCTTCCAAGTCCCAAACTTGGTTTCACCTACACACGGCGGCAAGCCCCTCACTAGGGAGAAGTGACCTTTCTCCAAAGAACCACTCTTGATACTCACTTGAAATGATATAGTTTGATTGATCCAAATGATGAACTTAATCTTGATGAATAATCCTTGAATCTACATTTGAGTCCAACTCTTTCTACTTGTTTAAGTCCTTTTCTTTCTACCAAATGATCTCTAATCATCACTAGAACTTAAACTTTATCTTCATTTTAAGTTTGATCTTGATCTTCAAATTGAGTACCAAATAAGTACATTCCACAATCAAATGTTCTTATACTCATTGCTCTTCATGATTCTAGATCAATTCAAAACCAAACTTAGGTACCTCAACCACTTATAAACATGTTTCCAACTTAAGGACCTTTCAATTAAAGTGACTCTAGATTAATCCAATGATTGTCACTTTTCTAGCAGATTCTGTACCCTTCAAAGAATAATTCATATCTCCCAATGTACAGATCCAAATGCCATAAAATTTGGTGGAGATGTGATTAACTAAGTCATATAGCAACTGTAAAAATTTGAGATTCATTTGACATCTAGATTGCTACCAGATTTCAAATCTTCCACCACTGCTACATGCTGAAAACTGCTGCACTAAAGCTGACAAGATGCACTCCAAAACCGAAGCATCTCTTATCCATTTCTCATGAAATTTCTACAGCATCTTCTTTCATAAGTGTAGAGAATGTATACCAAATTTCAAGCCAATCCAAATAGATTTGATCACTCAAACATGGATAAGATCACTGCTAGCTCAGATTTTTAATTTTGGACAGATTTCAATACATTGAGCAATACTTCATCAAATATGAATCAAACTTGAAACTAACTTGTTTGAATACTTTCACAAGACATATATCCATCCAATCCACTTGCTAAATGTCATCTCATGAAATTATCCAACACAAACCAATCCAAACTTGATTACTAAGCTTTTAATCCATTCAATCATCTCATAGCAAGCAACATTGCATATATATCCAATTCAATCAACTCATATGCACCCAAGTGAAATGATCAACAAGAGATATACCTTGGATAGCTCATGATCATTCAATAGCAAGCTTTTACTCAAATAAATTGCAAGCTATAAAATAATTCCAATAAATCACCACAATCTTTAACATTGCACTTGTATGTTGTAGCACTTGGACTTCACTTATTTTGACTTGGCATTGGGATTGGATATACATTGAGCTTCATAACTTGACTCAATATATGATGAACAAGATGAAATCAATTTGAGTCAAGCCTCCAATACCATGGTACCTACACACATTCATCCACTTTTTGATGGTACCCAAACAAGTTTGGGTCCTCTCAAATTAGGTGCAACATACTTAGGCATAGCCTTAGTATGAGTAGCGGGATGTTTTGCAATTTCAACCAATAAGGTACCATTGCCATCCTTTCTAAGCATATTAGTATCATTAATTGAACTAGGCTTAGAATTATCATCTAGGGGACATGAATGTGCCATGTGTCCCCTTTTCCGGTATGAGTAGCAACTTCTCTTAGATTGAGCCTTTTCTTCCTTGCTCATATGTTGCTTCTCATTGCCTTGCCTCTCACGAGTTCCTTGAGCCTTCTTCTCAAGCTTGGTAGGACACCCCGAGGTGAAGTGTCCCATATCTCCATATTTGAAGCACTTGATGTGAGCATGTACTTTCTTCTCGATTTGATTCTTGCTCATCATCTTGACATCTTGAATTTGCATTGGATGTCTTGCTCTTCCACCCCTTCTTGTTTTCTTCTTCTTTATCATCAAGTCACTAACATCTTTATGATTGATCTTGACTTTAGCTTGGGGCTTTGCTTTTGGCTCAACTTGAGACTTCTTGGTAGGGCAACACTTGGCAATATGTCCCACTTCATGGCATTGGTAGCACATGAGTTGGGATAGCTTCTTTGCATCTTGCTTCTTCATAATCTTGCCCTTGCTCTTGTTATAGCCAATACCACTCTTATCACCATATCTTCTTTGATTGGTCATGATATGCTCAATGGCAATTTTAGAGTTGTAGCACCTCTC
The DNA here is from genome assembly GCA_038087645.1 of Saccharum hybrid cultivar R570. NCBI lineage: Eukaryota > Viridiplantae > Streptophyta > Magnoliopsida > Poales > Poaceae > Saccharum > Saccharum hybrid cultivar. Next base: position 1,559,993 of record JAQSUU010000190.1, on the reverse strand, counting down.
CAACTTGTTACTCAAATTCTTCACTTCACTTTTGAGCTCATTGTTCTCCTTCAAAAGGTTAGTCTCACAAGACATAGAAGTAGAACAAGCATCTAATTATGAAGAACATGGCATATATAATAAATTATCACAAGAGGTGGATACATGCTTCTTGCCTACATCACAAGGGTTAGTAATATGTGATTGATCATTTGACCCAAATGATGAGCTCTCACTAGATTTGGTTTCTTCATTAGAAGGCTTCTTAGTGAGTAAAGCATGTTCTTGTGCCAAATTATCATGAGCAACACTAAGTTCCTCATGAGCCAATTTTAGCTCCTCATGTGAACAAGTAGTAACATAAAGTAGATGCTTTTGTTGTTCACATGTGGTTTTTAGAAAAGAGTTATCATTTTCCAATTTACTTACTCTTTCCATTTCCCTTTTCAAGGCTCTTGAGAGTTTATATAAAAGCTCTAAATTTGGATCATCACAATCCACAACAAAACCACCAACATGTATCTTATTGTTACCATGTGATGATGTTGAAGAGCTTGTTGAAGCATCACTCTTATAGACATCATCTTCACCATCAAGTGTGCATGAGGTAGAATCAATGCTTGCATCACTTGTGGCATTATCATTTTTCTTGTCAAGTGATCTTGTGATATGATCATCTTTGTCATCACTTGACCGTGAGGTGGAGCAATCCTCCACAACCACCTTGTTGTGGTCATGCTCAACATCCTCATGTACCTCCTCCTTGGGCTCATCATCATTGGAGATCGCCCCATATTTCTCATTTAGAAACACCCAAATCTCATGGGCGGACTTGAAGTCCATGATCTCACAAAGTATGCTACTATCCATAGATCGATAGAAAACATTAGTAGCTTGGCTATCGAGATGTAGGCATTTACTTTGCGCTTGAGTTGCATTCTTTTTATCAATTGCAAAGGAAAAACCCACATCTATGATCCACCACAATTGAGGAGAAATAAACTTAAAATTGCATGTCATCCAATTTCTCCACCGTGCAAAGTGTGTGCCATCAAAAATGTGTGGACACTCAACATCTAGCCCATAAGTCGCCATCCTCTCGGGTCGGTGAAGACTACAAATGAGAGACCTGGCTCTGATACCAATTGAAGGGTCGAGATGGCGGACTAGAGGGGGGGTGAATAGTCCTTTCTAAAACTTAAACGTGTTGGCTAACCAAAACAAATGCGGAATTAAACTTATCGGTCTAGCCAAGACTACACCCCTCTGATTAAGTTCACAAGCACCTCACAAAGATCCTAATTAAGCAACTAAGGTGCTTTCCTTAGCAAGAGCTCTCCTATTTAATTCTAGAGCAAGGTCACACAAACCTATGCACTAGTACTTTGAAAGCAAGAGGGAGCTCCTACACAATTCTAGTAAGCAAAGCGCACAAAGCCTAAGCTCACTAGCAAGGCTCAATAATAAGGCTACACAAGCCAAATTAGAGAGCGCAAAATACTTAGCTACACAAACTAAGTAATGTGACTAACAAGGTTACACAAGCCAAATTAGTCACGCAAGGGGAAGCTTCTAACTACACAAGCAAGAAGACAACTAGCAAGCTACACAAGCAAACTAGTTACGAGAGCAACTACACAAGCATAAATATATATGAAAGTAAATACAAGCTTGTGTTGCATGAAGGCAAACCACCGACAAGAGTAGACAATGTTGACACGGTGATTTTCTCTCGAGGTTCACTTGGTTGCCACCAAGCTACGTCCCCGTTGTGTCGACCAACACTTTGTGGTTCGGCGGCTAATCGGTCACACACTGAGCCTCTCAAAAGGCACCGCAAGAACCCACCATAAAGTGTGGTAGCTCAATGACACGCTCAACTAGAGTTGCTCTTCGCGATCCCCGTGGGGTGAGCACAATCCCCCTCACAAAGCTTCTCCGGAGCCTCGCACAATCTTCTTGCGAGCTTCGACGGAGCCACAAGCCACCAAGCTGTCTAGGAGGTGGCAACCTCCAAGAGTAACAAGCACCACCGGCTTGCAACACGATCACCTAGTGCCACACGATGCAATCTCTCAAAGCAACGCACTAGAATCGCTCTCTCACTCGATCCGATGAACACTATCAAGTATCAGTGAGTTAGAGGGCTCTCAAGCACTACCACATAAGCCACTAAGGCTAAAGTGTGCTCAGCTAACGGCCATGGCTGGCCAAGGCATCTATTTATAACCCCACGGTCAAATAGAGCCGTTACCCCTTCACTGGGCAGATTTCGGGACGACCGGACGCGCCGGTCGTAACTGACCGGACGCGCTCAGCCGCGTCCGATCCTCCAACGGTCACTGACCCCAACGGTCAAAACAACGACCGGACGCACCCTAGGCAATGACCGGACGCGCCCGTCAAACAACCGGACGCGCCGCTTCGAACGACCGGACTCTTGATAGTACGGCCATCTATCCTAAACCCGGTCATAAACTTCTCTACACACCTATGACCGGTGAAATGGAAATGCCCTGGGTTATACCTTTGCCTTGCGCATTCCATTCCATCTCCATTGATGTTGATGCAACATATGCACCAACCAATCATCAAATGATATGATCCACTTCATATCATCACATGACCGTATTGGTTCATCGATCTTGACCTCACTTGCTCTTCACCGTTGCCTCGGTCCTTCGGCGCCAAGCCATCACACAACTTGCCCTTCACCCTAGCAACCGGTCCATCAAGCCAAGCCTCATCTTGATCTTATCCACCTTGGTCACATGACTCTATGTCATGTCTCATATGCAATGAGCTCTTTCATGACACCATCACATGTGGACTAATCTCCTGTGTATCTCACATAACCACATATTAGTCCACCTAAGTTGTCACTCAATTGCCAAAACCAAACAAGGACCTTTCAGGGGGCCTCCAGCTCCATGGATCTGACCACCCGGGGCCGGAGCGTCAGCACGACACCATCCAGGGACCATGACTGGCCTAGGAAGGTCTCCATCAGCTTTGCCCCGACACCACTGACGCCTCGTGGCAGTCGCAGCATTCCCTAGACATAAGCGCCACACTAGCACAAATGGCATGGCCTTATGGGCTGCACAACACTGCAAGGACCTACAGCGACCTCATTTGGCCCGAAGGGGATTCTCTATGGGCTTACCACAATACCACTGGGCATCCCTCTCGGGGCTCCTCACAACCTCGGTGATGGCCTCAAGTGTCGACTCTGAGGAGGACGATGGCACATGGGCTGACACCGATTTCCCTGGGCTTAATCACCCGGGGACTTGGCACCAGTCACCTGGCGGAGACAAGTACCCTCGTGAGGGTTTTGACTTTGATGATGAGAGTCACAATCCATCTTGAGAATGCTTCATGTGCGATGGGGAAGACTGCGAAGGAACCCCCGATGAAAATGAGGGCGAACGCACCCCGCCCAATGCCACGAACGCTGCACGCGTAGCCATGCCACCTTTGGGGCGACCACAGCCCCAGCTAGAACAACTCTGGGAGCTTAAAAGAAAGCTTGAGGAGGAGCAACACGGCTAGCACAACTATGCGCAGCGCTCGAGCAGGAACTCGGGAGTCGCAATGATGGTGGCGTGGCTCGGCGAAGAGCTCGTGACGTCCACCACTGAATCTAATCATCTATGATGACGATGATGGCGATCATCCGCCTCCCTTCACCAGGGCAAGCTAGAATGTCACTTCTGTGGCAATCCTCCTCTAGAAGATGCCTGAACCATCGACTCTAGAGGGACGACAAGCCCACGGAGAGCTGTGTGCCCTTCTTGAGTGCGCCGCGGTGCGGTAGGCTGAAAGCTCCGCATCCTCGACGATGCGTGCCTAAGCTCGACCAGCCTGCACCATTGTCGGTGCACGAAAAGGAAGCCTCGGTCCACCCAGAATAACTGAGGGTGGGGGACAAGCCCCATCTATTCATGCCCACGTTGGCAACAACTACGATGCGCGCAACGTCCTCAACGCGCGCAAAAGGCACAAGGAGGATGGAGCCAGCCACGGTTACCACCCTCGATGGGGTGGCCGCTATGACAGCGGGGAGGACCAGAGCCCATCCCCCAAACCCCCGGGACTGCGAGTTTTTAGTCAAGACATCTGCAACACGCCATTCCCAGCATGATTTCGGCAACCTGCCAACATCACCAAGTACGCTGGGGAAATGAACCCTAAGCTTTGGCTTGATGACTACCACCTCACCTGCCAGCTAGGCGGCGTAGACGATGATCGCTTCATCATCTGTGATCTCCCGCTGTTCTTGGCCGACTCAGTGAGAGCTTGGCTAGAACATCTCCCGGCCCGACGCATCCACAACTGGGCTGACCTTGTGAAGGTTTTCATGGGGAACTTCCAGGGCACCTATGTACGCCCTGGTAATTCTTGGGATCTCAGGAGCTGTCACCAAAAACTAGATGAGACTCTTCGTGAGTACATTCGATGTTTCTCCCGGTAGTGCACCGAGCTGCCCAACGTAACTGACACCGACGTCATTGGGGTGTTCCTCGTGGGAACCACCTGCAAGGAACTCGTCCACAAGTTGGGATGCAAGGGCCCACACACCACTAGGGAGCTCTTGGACATTGCCACTAACTTTGTTTTTGGCGAGGAAGCGGTAGGGGCAATTTTCCACGACACCAAGGGAAAGGAGAAGCAGCAGGAGAACGCCGATGAAGGTGGCTCCAGCTGCAGCTTCAAAAAGAAAAAGAAGGCTAAGCAGCCATGTTGGGATCCCCTTGTCGCCACTACCAAGCGCAAGAACCCCAAGGCCCCCCCCCCCCCCGAGGGAGGTCAGGGAGTTTTTGATGAAATGCTTGACAAAGCGTGCCCATATCACCGGTACCCGGTCAAGCATACCCTCAAGGAGTGTGGCATGATGAAACACTACTTCTCTAGGGCACCCAGGGGAAATGCGATACCGACAAAGGGCTCGAGGATGACAGGGGCGATGGCAGGGAGAAAGATGACAACTTCCCTATTGTCAACACTTGCTTCATGATCTTTGGTGACCCGGCGGCCTACGATTCTCGGCGCCATCATAAGTTGGAACGCCGAGAAGTCTACACTGCTGAGCCAGCCACACCATCCTTCCTCGACTAGTCCAGATTGGCCATCACTTTCGATCGTGATGACCACCCGGATCGCGTCCCTCAGTCGGGCCGATATCCGCTAGTTGTTGACCCCATCATCGACAACACGCGGCTCACCAAGATACTAATGGACGGAGGCAGCGGCCTCAACATCATGTACGCTGAAACCCTTGACACCATGAAGACCAGTCGAACCCAGCTCTGCCCGAGCGGAGCACCCTTCCACGGTATCGTACTAGGGAAGCGAGCCTTGCCCCTTAGGCAGATCGATCTGTCTGTCACCTTTGGGGATCCTTCTAACTTTAGAAAGGAAACCCTCACTTTTGCGGTGGTCGGGATCTGCGACCCTTACCTGTCATGTTGGGGCGGTCGTGTTACGCGAAGTTCATGGCCATCCCGAACTACACCTACCTCAAACTCAAGATGTCGGGGACTAATGGGGTCATCACTGTCCACACCACTTACCAGCATGCATACGAGTGCAACGTGGAGTGCTGCGAGTATGCCGAGGCTATCATCGAGTCCGAGGCACTTGCAATCAAGCTAGAAGCACGCGTCAAGGAGACACCCGACCCCAAACAGGCCACCGGTTCCTTAAAGCCCACCGAGGGAGTCAAGGAAGTCCCCCTTGACCCTAGCGGCTCCAATAGCAAGATGGTGCGCATTGGCACCACCCTGGATCCCAAATAGAAAGCAGTGCTCATTGACTTTCTCTGCACAAACAGTTACATGTTTGCATGGAGTCCTTCGGTCAGCCTGGCATCTTGAGGGAAGTCACTAAGCACTCCTTGGATATCTGAGCTGGCTCCAAACCGGTGAAGCAACGACTGTGTCGCTTCGATGAGGAGAGGCGCAGAGCGATCATGGAGGAGATCCACAAGCTGCTGGCAGCCGGATTCATCAAGGAGGTATTCCATCCCTAGTGGTTAGCTAATCCTATACTTGTAAAAAAGAAGAATGGTAAATGGAGAATGTGCGTTGATTACACTAGTCTCAATAAGGCTTGCCCCAAGCACCCATTCCCTTTACCGTTCATCGATTAGATAGTCAATTCCACCTTGGGTTGCGAAGCCCTCTCTTTCCTTGATGCTTACTCCAGTTATCACCAAATTGTGATGAAAGAGTCCGACCAGCTTGTGACCTCTTTTGTCACCTCGTTCGGGACCTACTGCTACATAACCATGCCATTTGGCCTCAAGAACGCGGGGGCTACATACCAGCACTGTATGCTCACCGTTTTTGGGGACCTCATCGGGTGAACCATTGAGGTTTACGTAGATGACATCGTGGTCAAGTAAAAATGAACTGACAACCTAGTTGTCGATCTCGATTGAGCATTCAAATGCCTGCGAGCCAAGAATATCAAGCTCAACCCCGAGAAATGCGTCTTTGGGGTTCCAAGGGGGATGCTACTTGGCTTTATCGTCTCTGAGCGTGGCATCGAAGCCAACCTAGAAAAGGTCTCCGCTATCACGAACATGGTTCCAATCTAGAATTTGAAAGGGGTACAACGAGTCACGGTATGTTTGGCGGTGCTGAGCTGCTTCATCTCACGCCTCGGTGAACGAGGCCTTCCCCTTTATCGGCTCCTGAGAAAGACGGACCGGTTCACTTGGACCCTTGAGGCCCAAGAGGAGCTGAATGGCCTCAAGGCGCTTTTAATAAAGGCCCCGATCCTCGTGCCCCAGCTGAAGGGGAACCGCTCCTACTATACATCGTGGCCACTGCTTAGGTAGTTAGTGTTGTTGTCGTAGTGGAACAATAGGAGGAAGGTCACGCCCTCAAGGTCTAGCGTCCAGTCTATTTCATAAGTGAAGTCTTGTCTAACACCAAGACACGCTACCCATAGATCCAAAATCTCTTGTACGCTATCCTCGTCGCCCGAAGGAAGCTGCGCCACTACTTTGAGTCGCACCCAATCACGATCATCTCATCCTCCCCCCTTAGAGAGGTGATTCAGAGCCGTGAGGTGATGGGAAGAATTGCTAAGTTGGTGGTTGAACTCATGGGAGAAGGCATCACCTATGCCCTGTAACAGAACCGACCAAATTATAAGAGCACAAGTACAAAAACAAGCGCCGAAACGCTTAAATTTTTGAACTTGAGCCCATATAATCTCGATAGTCAATCAAAACCATGAAGGATTTCAAACCAGCTCATTTACAACCAAGATCGCATCATTCAACATAACACATCACACGTTACATTTCCCAAGTAGTTCGGAAATCCACTTACAACACACGGAGTCATAAATTATTACAAACTGAGTTCATAAAGTAGCGGAAGCATAACACACACATTTAGTTCAAATACCACTGCTAGTCTTACAGATCAACATCCCGCAAAAGCATTAAGGAAAGTAAACTAACAGACGATCACACCTAAGTGATCTAGTCCTCATCACCCGCGGGGTGGAGGCAAGTCTTGCAGAAGCCCTGATAAAGCATGTCATCTGCAATAGGAGGGAATAAACCCTGAGTACTGGAATGTACTCAGCTAGACTTACCCGTCGAAACGGAAAATAAGAGACACCAAGGATCATGCAAGGCTTTCATAAGTAGAGCTGGCTGACATCACATTTGCAAAAAAGCATAAGTAATTGTAACTCCTTTAACCTGTACTAGCAGTTATTTTTAACATTAACCTGTCATCTATCTTAGCACCTGTACTAAACATTCACTTGATTATAATCAAACAATAATCTTATTATATCCAAAGCAGGTATAAATTGCGGCATCATTATATCATTCGCTTAACCATCTGTTCAATTTAATGAGATCTACGTTGCCGCTGCTCAAGTCAAGTGCTCACTAACCAGGAGCGACGACGATTCGAATCGAATTCCTATCCAGCTGGAGGGGTATTTCTAACACTCACCGAGTCACGCCTGGCGAGGGCTGCTCAGGTCACTTTTGGTATAGTTCAGAAGCCGTGGGTTCGACTGATGCTGCATCCCCAAGGGCGACACTCTGCCAGGTGCTAGGGACTCTAACCCCCCTTGGTCTCACGCCAATGTCCCCAAGCACATCCTTACTACCTCCAAGATGCAACCTACCAATTGATTCCTGGCTTGAACTGTATTACTCGGATTCGCGGTCGGAATGACTTATCCGGCCAACTAAGTGTTAGACTGCATTCAACATGACTCAAGGACGTACAGCGAATCGGTCCTTAAACGACTCAGATGGGCATAGCTTCGCACCCAAGACGTGAAGTGTCTTGCGGCTGCACTATCGAACTCCCGCCCGATCTCAATTTCATTTTAAGGCATGGTTCCATCCACGATAGCCAACATAGCCACTCGTGACCCATTCCTACATCTCGCGGATGACCAGAAATCACCCGACTTCTACAGGACTAAGCAGGGCTAAGCATGGACACGTGCCTAAACTTAATTTAGGATTTAAGTACGATATTTGGACAAGGACAGGTATAATGCAACAAGTGTTTCCACACAACTCCTACAACTTAATGCAGTAAACAAGTAAAAGTACTCCAGATTGATATATAAAACAACTGGGTTAGCATGCACCGGGGCTTGCCTTTTAGGAACGAGGAAGGGCGATGATTCGGGTTCTCCTGGCTACTCCTGAACCTCCTCCGGAATCGCTCCCTCGAACTTGAGGAGTGTCGCCCCCTCCGGTACACCTATTGCATGAATGCACAATAAATCTCATGGATGCATAAGAAGGAATGCAACATGCTCGGAATGGAATGCACTTCAGCAATTCTAGTCTCTATTCAAATCACTTCAATAATAAGTGCAAATCTCTTCTCCGGTAGAGAAGTACTTACCTAGTCTACACAATCTAATGTATAATTGTTCCACCTCAGTTAAGGCCCTAACACCTAACAATCAATAAGAACAACATTACTTAAGGTTACCACCAACCCAATCACAAAATATCGCAACAACACATTCTGGACAGCAGCTAAGTATTTCCATCACAACTATAGATTCAAAAATCTAAATGGCATGATACAAGACAATTTGGAAAGCTTATAAAATGCTCTACTATTCACTTTCAGACCTCAACACTTAATTCCTAAGTTTACCTACTCGAGATTCTAAATTTCCAGAAATCTGTCCTCTCTAAACAGAGAGCAGTCATTTCTGGACAACCATTTTAAACAGCTAAAACTCCTAGACTATTAGGCCAAATGTCACCAAATTTTGACACAAGCTAGTTTAACAAGTTTACTAATACTTTGGTATTCACAAGTTTCCCAGCAAACCTCTTTATCAAGGTTTAAACCCAAAAATGCTACCAGCTGTCTAGAGAACCTAGAAATGTGAAAATTAAATATTTATTCAAGTGTCAAACTACCCTTATGACCAAACTAATGACACTACTAGTTCACACATGTCATGAAACCACCAGAAAGTAGGGTGTGTAAACCTAAGATATTTATTTCAACCCCTTTCTTAATTTACTTAATTAATTAAGTGGGAAATTAAACTCATATGGAAACTGCTTAGAAAATTCTATAAACATTATAGGAGGCTCTCTGGCCTACTAGGAGGCTACTGCAAAAATTTGAACTAATGTTATTCATAGAAACTCCCTACACAAAATTCACAAGCCAAAAAGGCTGATTTTTGCATAATTAATAAATCATATTGAAATGTGTCAAACAACAGAAACCATATTTTTCTTAGCAACCTTAGGGTACCAGGACACTCTCTATAAAATTTCAGAAGCATTGCACCTACAGAAAAATTATGAAAATTCATTCAAATATCTCCTAATATAAAATGACAACATCATAATTTGAAAACTACTCAAGCAATAGTATCCAAACTTTTACCAGAGCTAGCATAGATACAAAATAGCATATACACCAATTTTAACAATTTTTGGAGCACTAAAACTCCAGTTACAAATTTAACAAGTTTGTATCTATTTGAAAACACCTTTCAAGGGTCCAATTAATTACCTCAGAAATTAACTAACATCTTAGTGTTTTATATTTTTCCTACAAACTATACTTTACAGAGAACCAAAAAAATTTGGAATCACCTCATTTGGATCTATATTGGATGAGATATAGAATTTACAATATAGCATGAAAATATGTGAAAAGAATAAAGGAAAAACCAAAAACGAAAACCTAAACCGCTACTGGGCCGGCTACACCACGCACGGCCTACTATCCCGAGCGCAGCTTTGCACGGTTGACGTGGCCCAACCGCGTGCGCGGCCCGCGATGGCCATCCCGCCCGCGCGCGACTGCCAGGCGGGGCCCGCCCGTTAGAGAGGGAAAGGCAGGGAAGCGGCGAGCTGCGTGCTCCGGCGAGCTCTAGCTCGTCGGAGGCGAGCTCTCACGGAAAACCAAGCCCACCCTCATGATCTCCATCAAGCCCTGCATCGATTCGTGTAGGTAGGGTGGCTTGGGTTGGAGCGGAAGGGACTCGCCGCCGATGATGGCGGCTCGACAGGGCGGTGGTGGCGCACCTCACCGTCGGTGACCTCAATACCCTACCCTAAACCCTTGGTGAGCACCCCCGTGCTACCCTGGCCCCAATGCGTCATCAAACACTCGAAGAGAATGGCCCCGAGGCCTTGGCCACGGTGAGCCATCGCGTGGATGAACGCCGACGAGGTCTTGCAGTGGCAGGATTGGGAATGTGGCCTTACCGTGGTGCGTCTGAGGGCAGGGATGGGACGAGGGGGTAGAGGGGCTCAAGGCGGAGCTGGTGGCCGGTTTGGAGACATGGTGGCGCGGTGACGAGCGCTCATGGTCGTGGAGAAGCGTGCGGCGGCGATGGCGGCTCGGTGCGTCCGCCTGGGCGTCGAGAGAGCGAGAGAGAGGAGCAGAGGCACGAGTGAGGTTGAGGCAGCGTCGTGGCGATCAAGAGGCCCGCTCGAACCTGACCGGTGGGGCCACAGCCAGTGTACGGCCGCCACCGCGCGTCCACGCATCGGCACAAGCCTGCGGCTGGTCGGCCATCGATGCTTTGAATGTCTGAAACGAAGCCGCCATCAGACGACTGACAGGGGAACTTTGGCGCCGATTATCTCCTAATCTAGCTCGAGTTAGCAAAAAATGATAACAGTAATTTTGTAGAGCTATGTGAGGACTACAAGTTTGTCAATTGGAGCTTGGACTGGTTCAGCTTGGATTGTGAGTTACATGGCGTCGAAGTGGGGTACATTGAAACTGAAATTCCAATTTCCAGACTTAGAAATTTTCTAAGTGTTGGGCAGCCCCTCAAACCGACTTGTGGACCATATTTGAGCATGTTCTAGTCATTTTCATGAGATGGCCATATTAGAACTTTTGTTCCTTATGAAATTCTCTACAACTTTGATTAAGGTTGCTTTTCCATGTAAGATCTCTATCTAGACTTTTTAAACAGTCAAACTAAAGCATTCTTGGGGTCAAGGGTTGGTCAACAGCACTTAGGAGGGCAATTTGGTCATTTTGGTCAACATGAACATTGCTCCACTAATTACCCTAAAGGTAATTAAGGTGTTATAGGACATAATTAGCCACTCTACACCTTGGTTACACACAATTCCAAGTGTCACATAAGTTGAAACAAGCAAAACAATATTTCCACCAAAATGTTGCATTATCATGTTGCACATGTTTCAAGACCTTGTTGCATCAATTGAGCCTATCATGGTATACTAACAACATTGTCATGTTTTGAAGTATGAGATCCCATGTTGTATCTACAAGTTGCACCACTCACATTTCATAAGCAAGTAAATTGTGAAACAAGCACATTAGGGTATGCTGCATACTCATGTTGCAAGCAAAATAAAGACATGAATGAGATGATTGATGCTCATGCTTATGAAATGCAATGCCATTATGGAAGCCAAACACCTGAGGTGTTACAGCCCTCCCCCCTTATAAAAATCTCATCTCGAGATTTGGAAAGCGTACCATTGTTGATAGAATTCCTTATAACCATCATGTAAATAGTCTTCTCGCTCCCACATAGCATCACTCTTACTACCCTGATTACTCCACATTACTTTATACCACTTAACCACTCGACTTCTAGTTACCCGCTCTCGAGTGTCAATCACACGGACTGGCTTTTCTTTGTAAGTTAAATCGGATTCTAGCCTGATATCCCCTAATGGAACTCTTTCTTCAGGAACCCGAAGACATTTCTTTAACTGAGATACATGGAAAACATTGAAAATGACGCTCATTTTAGGAGGTAACTGGATCTTATATGCGACAGCACCACTCTTTCCTATGATCTAGAAAGGACCCACGTATCTCGGTGTAAGCTTTCACTTCACACCAAAACATTGTACACTCTTCATAGGGGAAACTTTCAGATATACGAAGTCTCCAACTTCAAACTCGATTGGTTTTCTACGGCGATCAACGTAACTTTTCTGTCTAGATTGAGCTGCAGCCATATGTATTTTTATGGTACGAACTTGTTCCTCAGCTTCCTTGACAAAATCAATACCCTAATACCTTCTCTCGCCAGCTTCTATCCAATTTAGTGGGGTTCTACACTTACGACCGTACAATGCTTCGAATGGGGCCATCTTAATGCTCTCTTGATAACTATTATTATACAAAAACTCAGCTAGAGGCAACCATTTCTCCCATGAACCCTTGGATGAAATAACACACACCCGTAACATATCCTCCAAGATTTAGTTAACTCTTTCAGTCTGACCTGACATCTGGGTGTGATATGTCGAGCTTCTCACTAACTTGGTTCCCATAAGATGATGCAAGTGCTCCCAAAAACGAGCAGTGAACTGTGGACCATGGTCAGAAATGATAGTACGAGGTACCCCATGGAGCCGGACTACCTGATTGAAGTACAACTCGGCATAGTCAGTAGGACGATAGTCTACTCAAACAGGAATAAAGTGAGCCAACTTGGTTAGGCGATCTACAATTACCCAGATAGAGTTATGATTCTTGACAGTAGGAGGAAGTCCAACAATAAAATCCATACTTATCTCCTCCCATTTCCAACCTGGGATAGAAAGTGGTTGAAGCAATCCAGCTTTCATGTGCACAGCCTTAACCCTACAATAGGTATCACACCTAGCAACATATGCAGCTATTTCTTTCCGCATTTTGGTCCACCAATAGTATGGCTTCAAATCGTAATACATCTTATTGCTACCAGGATGGATGGACAACTTAGAGGAGTGTGCTTCAGACATGATATGATTTCTAAGCTCTCGGTCCTTAGGCACAACTAACCTATCCTTGAACCACATTACACCCTCTTCATCTACCCTGAAATGTTTAGTTTCTTGCTCTTTCATCTTACGCTTGATATGGAATATACCAGTGTCAGTCTTTTGGAGCTCAATAATTCTACTCTTGAGAGTGCAACTAACAGTGATGTTGTACAGAATTGCTGGGTGTAGAAGGCGAGACAGATGAAAATCACTTTCAACTAAGGAGTGGCAATGAGACTTATGGCTTAAAGCATCGGCAACCACATTTGCCTTGCCAGGATGATAGTGCACTTGGAGATTATAATCTTTAATCAACTCAAGCCATCTTCTTTGATGCATATTCAACTCAGGTTGGGTGAAAATATATTTGAGGCTTTTATGGTCAGTATAGATATTGCAAACATTGCCTAACAGATAGTGCCGCCAGGCTTTCAAAGCATGAACAACTGCAATGAGTTCTAAGTCATGCGTTGGATAATTCACCTCATGCTTCTGAAGTTGTCGAGAGGTATATGCAATTACTCGGCCTTCCTGCATCAGAACACCTCCCAAACCTATGCCTGAGGCATCACAATGCACATCAAATGGTTTCTCGATATCCAGTTGTGCCAAAACCAGAGCCGAGGTTAGGAGAGTTCGCAGTTTGTGAAAAGCCGCATCACACTCAGGAGTCTAGACAAACCTAGTGTCTTTTTGCAGCAACCGAGTCATTGACTTAGTTATTTTAGAGAAATCCGGGATGAAGCGACGATAATAGCCAGCCAATCTAAGAAAACTCTGGACCTCGTGAACCGAGATAGGAGCCTTCTAGTTCAGTACTTCTTGTACCTTGGCGGGATCCACCATAATTCCCCCATCGGACAACACATGCCTAAGGAAAGGTACTTCACGAAGCCAGAATTCACACTTACTAAATTTTGCATATAGTTGATGTTCACGCAGTCTTGTGAGGACTATACACAGATGTTCAACGTGGTCTTCCTCATTTTCAGAATATATCAAGATGTCATCAATAAATACCACCACAAACTTGTCCAATTCGGGCATAAACACCGAATTCATCAAGTACATGAAGTGTGCAGGGGCGTTGGTCAAGCCGAAGGACATAACAAGATACTCATAAAGACTGTATCTTGTAGAGAAAGCTATTTTTGGAACATCTGCTAGACGGATTTTAATTTGATGGTAGCCAGACCTCAGATCGATCTTGAAAAAGACTTTAGCTTTAGACAACTGATCAAACAAGAAGTCGATGCGCGGTAGAGGATACTTATTTTTGACAGTGACTGCATTCAGAGGCCTATAATCTATGCACATCTACAACGACTGGTCCTTCTTCTTTACAAAGATAGCAGGACATCCCCACAGAGATGAACTAGGACGAATCAGCCCCTTCTTCAAAAGTTCATTCAACTGCACCTTAAGTTCAGCTAGTTCATTCAGAGGCTTCCTATAGGGTCTTCTAGAGATGGGTGCCGTGCTAGGCAACAACTCTATTTTAAACTCCACATCCTGATCCGGAGGCAGTCCCGACAATTCATCAGGAAATACGTTAGGAAACTCACTCACTACGGGAATATCAGCTAATGCCTTCGCTTATACCGCATGAACTTCACTAGAAAGATTGATTTGCCGGGGAAGTTGCACTAGAAAACCTTTTTGATCAGTAGGATCTCTAAGCATAACTACCCAGGTGGATGTATCAATGAGTACCCCATTCTGACTCATCCAATTCATGCCCAAAATAACATCTAAGCCTAATCCAGGCAAAACCACTAAGGTAAGCGAGTACTTTCGCCCTTCTATTTCAAACTCTAGATCTCTTACTACTTGATTTGTGGAAATATTCCCACTTGCCGCTCTAATGCAATAACCCCCACCTTCAACAATATGTAATTTGTGTGCAAACTTCGATGCAAACATAGGACTAATAAAGGAATGCGAAGCACCTAAATCAAATAGCACCACTGCAGAATGTTGGTCAACTAGGAACTTACCAGCAGTGACTACCTCACCAGATGAAATTTCTTTAATACTATTATAATGAACATGCCCCTGACGGCCACCTTGATTTGCATTCTTCTTAGGATATGAATAGTTCCTAGACCAATGACCTGGTTTGTTGCAGTTCCAGCAAGGCATGTTGCTTGGAGGGACACTGGAGCTGCCTTGGCCTGAACTACCCTTTGGCAGAGACACTGTATATGCTTTGCGAAACCCAGTCTTAGCTGGAGCCTTCTTCTGTGGGGGATGAAACTTAGCACTTGTGGCAGGAGGGCGAGGAGGAGCCCTCGGTGCAGCTGGAGCTCGGGACTGTGAAGCACCCGCCTCAAGGGCCCTCTTGCGGTTCTTAGAAGCAGCATAGATAGAATTATTGTTCTATTGGGTCAGAGCATCACTGATAAAATCATTGAAAGTAGCACATTTGCTAGTGCCCATGGTCTTCATTAGCTTTGGACCGAGGCCACGCTTGAAGCTAGCAATCTTCTTAGCATCAGTATCCACAAACCCAGTTGCATACCTTGCAAGGTTGTTAAAGGCTTGCAGGTATTCCGTCAAACTCTTATTGCCTTGGGTTAATCACATGAACTCTGTGTGCTTTATAGCCATAAAACCTGGAGGAATGTAATTCCCGCGGAGAGGCGTTTTAAACTGGTCCCAAGTGATCGGGACATTAGGAGGCAACCTGGAGTGGTAGTGACTCCACCAAATACCAGTCGAGCCATGCAGTTGGTGGGAAGCATACTCGGTCTTCAGCTCCTCAGTCAGACGAAGCAGACAGAACTTCTGCTCAATGGTATTCAACCACTCATCAGCTTGTAGAGGTTCCTCCACCTCCTTAAAGAGCGGGGGCTTGGTGTCAAGAAAATCCTTGAAGTCACTATGCTAATTTGGTTCTGGTCCCTGATGACCATGCCGAGCATCCCGGTTGTCTAGCTAGCGCATAGCGTCTGCTAATAGGCGCTGACCTTCAACCACCGTCTGCATCAGTTCCGCCGGAGTGGGTGGTGGTGGAGGGGGTGGCTGTTCCTCATCCTCAACGCCATGACCACGATGGAGGTTGTACGCCATCTGCAAAATGCATAGCCAATGAGCACTGACAATGTGGGAAATTTGTAGATGAATTGTGTAAATATGCCAAACTAATTTCATTAGAAATGAATTTGCAAACAACCAAGGCATAGTAATTTATCACAACCACACAACCTCATCAAGTGCACCAATTGACGCAATTATGCGATGGACGTAACAAACAAGATATCTTCCAATGAAAAGATGGAATTTATTAAAGGCTCTCATGTAGGGAGCACAAACGTGACTGAACAGGCGACAACGATATCAACGGGATTTCAACCTTACATAACTGGTGTCTGGATTTGATCTAAACTTCTAGCCAAATAGGAAAGGCTAACCAAGAAATGACCACGAGGAGACATCCCATTGGTAGAGTTCCATGGTGGATCATGACTAGCCACCTCGATACCAGCGCGTGCCAAGCAGCACAGCCTTATGTCGCGCGCCACAGGAGGCCCTCGGTTTTGTCGCGGCACCGAAGGGTGCTAATCGTGACACCATCACCGAACACAACACAATGAAACATCAATTTGTGACCAAAATTTAACATGTTCAAACTAACATCTAGGATAACATAGGGTTCGATGTTACATCCCAAAAGCTAAGTTATTACAAAGCCCTACTCCCACACATGGAGGGCACAAAAGATAACTCTAGCGTCATAGCTATGCGATGACTACTCTAAGAATCGTCCTCAGAGTCAATGTCGAAGATCTCCCCGCCATCCTCGTCACTAGCAGGCTCTAGCTCCTCATCTTCTTCTTCTTCTGGTGGGGCATTCTGTAGCCTATTGACCTCCATGTCGTCATCACCTTCAGCCATGAAGACTCCAGAGCCCATCTCCTCATCCTAGTCATTATCATGAGGAAGCAGAGGATTGAGCTGATTATTTAGGCGGTGCACTTCCTCATGAAGATTTTCATTATATTCTTCTGCAGCTTCCAACTGTTGCTCAAGCTTCACCTGATGAGCTCTCAGGAGGTTCTCTTCATGCCAGGCTTCATCCCGCTGGTTCATCACGTGGACCAGCATGCGCTGACAGTTGCGATTAGCCACAGTCAACCTCTGGACCGCAAGTGTCTCCTGATCTCTGTCATGTATCACTTGCTCCAGCTATTGCTGAGCCGCATTCCTAGCAGCAGTCACCTTAGCCAACTCGGCCCTCAACCTTTCCGCCTCGGTGGGCTCAGGGCAGGGCTCACGTGGAGCAAGCTGGTGGCGAGGAGCCCTGCCTCCAGTTGACTTGCGAGCGGTCCTCTTGGTGTGAGCCATCTATAGCAACAAGATATGACTTAAAGTGAGGATAATTTAGGGGATACAAAATTTAATTTAGTCGGGACCATCAAAATTTTTAAGGAGGGAGTAAAATGAAATGTATGACATGAATTAAACATGATGTATGCACGTTCCGTACACCCTCTCACTCTAGTAGAATCATAAGCTGCTAACGCTAGGCGGTGGCATACATACGTTCTCTCATATAGGCGAAACTATCGGTCTACTCGTTTGCGCTGTTAGTGTACCTGCAGAAAATCTCATTTCAGCCCAACAGTTTCCCAATATAAGCACACAAGTAAGCAGTAAACTAAATACTTTCCATATACACATCCCTGATGTATATACTTCAGTATCACAACTACCCAACAGATATACCCACAATTAAGTATTTTCATAATTACATGGTTTGAACATGTAAGTATGCAAGTAACCACAACTACTCTCCCCTAGACCGTCGGTTGGACGATCATGCTCTCACAACTCACACTTACCAGAGCGTTGAGGTGTTTGATCCATACATTACCACCCAAATGGATGGCATCCATACAATATCACGTCGTATGGATGACGAAACAAAAACAAACAAGACCTCCAAGTTAGTCTTTTAATAAGCAACCTAAGAGTTCTTATTTGGGCTAAGGGATGTGATCACTGACATACTTATAGAAATAAATTTCAGATTTTTAACACTTTTTGCAAACAAACACTTTTGCTTTCAAATACTCGTATGATGTGTTTAATATTGAATTCTGCTCCGGTACCAGCTGTAACAGAACCGACCAAATTATAAGAGCACAAGTACAAAAACAAGCGCCGAAACGCTCAAATTTTGAACTTGAGCCCATATAATCCCGGTAGTCAATCGAAACCATGAAGGATTTCAAACCAGCTCATTTACAACCAAGATCGCATCATTCAACATAACACATCACACGTTACATTTCCCAAGTAGTTCGGAAATCCACTTACAACACACAGAGTCGCAAATTATTACAAACCGAGTTCATAAAGTAGCGGAAGCATAACACACGCATTTAGTTCAAATACCACTGCCAGTCTTACAGAGCAATATCCCGCAAAAGCATTAAGGAAAGTAAACTAACAGATGATCACACTCGAGTGATCTAGTCCTCATCACCCGCGGGGTGGAGGCAAGTCTTGCAGAAGCCCTGATAAAGCATGTCATCCGCAACAGGAGGGAATAAACCCTGAGTACTAGAATGTACTCAGCTAGACTTACCCATCGAAACGGAAAATAAGAGACACCAAGGATCATGCAAGGCTTTCATAAGTAGAGCTGGCTGACATCATATTTGCAGAAAAAGCATAAGTAATTGTAACTCCTTTAACCTGTACTAGCAGCTATTTTTAACATTAACCTGTCATCTATCTTAGCACCTGTACTAAACATTAACTTGATTATAATCAAAGAATAATCTTATTATATCCAAAGCAGGTATAAATTGCGGCATCATTCTATCATTCGCTTAACCATATGTTCAATTTAATGAGATCTACGTTGCCGCTGCTCAAGTCAAGTGCTCACTAACCGGGAGCGACGGTGATTCGAATCGAATTCCTATCCAGCTGGAGGGGTATTTCTAACACTCACCGAGTCATGCCTGGCGAGGGCTGCTCAGGTCACCTTTGATACAGTTCAGGAGCCGCGCGTTCGACTGATGCCGCATCCCCAAGGGTGACACTCTGCCAGGTGCTAGGGACTCTAACCCCCCTTGGTCTCACGCCAATGTCCCCAAGCACATCCTTACTACCTCCAAGATGCAACCTACCAATCGATTCCTGGCCTGAACTGTATTACTCAGATTTGCGGTCGGAACGACTTATCCAGCCAACTAAGTGTTAGACTGCGTTCAACATGACTCAAGGACGTACAACGAATCGGTCCTTAAATGACTCAGACGGGCATAGCTTTGCACCCAAGACGTGAAGTGTCTTGCGGCTGCACTATCGAACTCTCGCCCGGTCTCAATTTTATTTTAAGGCATGGTTCCATCCACGATAGCCAACATAGCCACTCTTGACCCATTCCTACATCTCGCGGATGACCGGAAATCACCCGACTTCTACCGGACTAAGCAGGGCTAAGCATTGACACGTGCCTAAACTTAATTTAGGATTTAAGTACGATATCTGGACAAGGACAGGTATAATGCAACAAGTGTTTTCACACAACTCCTACAACTTAATATAATAAACAAGTAAAAGTACTCCAAATTGATATATAAAACAATTGGGTCAGCATGCACCGGGGCTTACCTTTCAGGAACGAGGAAGGGCGATGATCCGGACACTCCGGTAGCTCGTCAATAGCGTTTCCTTCGTTGGCTGCCTCTTCGGGTTCTCCCAGCTGCTCTTGAACCTCCTCTGGAATCGCTCCCTTGAACTCGAGGAGTGTCACCCCCTCCGGTACACCTATTACATGAATGCACAATAAATCTCATGGATGCATAAGAAGGAATGCAGCATGCTCGGAATGGAATGCACTTCAGTAATTCTAGTGTTCTATTCAAATCACTTTAATAATAAATGCAAATCTCTTCTCCGGTAAAGAAGTACTTACCTAGTCCACACAACCTAATGTATAATTGTTCCTTCTCAGTTAAGGCCCTAACACCTAACAATCAACAAAAACAACATTACTCAAGGTTACCACCAACCCAATCATAAAATATCGCAACAACACATTCTGGACAGCAGCTAAGTATTTCCATCACAACTGTAGATTCAAAAATCCAAATGACATGATATAAAATAATCTGGAAAGATTATAAAATGCTCTACTATTCACTTTTAGATCTCAACACTTAATTCCTAAGTTTACCTACTCGAGATTCTAAATTTCTAGAAATCTGTCCTCTCCAAACAGAGAGCAGTCATTTCTGGACAGCCACTTTAAACAGCTACAACTCCTAGACTATTAGGCCAAATGTCACCAAATTTTGACACAAGCTATTTTAACAAGGTTACTACTACTTTGGTATTCACAAGTTTCCCAGCAAACCTCTTTATCAAGGTTTAAACCCAAAAATGTTACCAGCTGTCCAGAGAACCTAGAAATGTGAAAATTAAATATTTATTCAAGTGTCAAACTACCCTTATGACCAAACTAATGACACTACTAGTTCACACATGTCATGAAACCACCATAAAGTAGGGTGTGTCAACCTAAGACATTTATTTCAACCCCTTTCTTAATTTACTTAATTAATTAAGTGGGAAATTAAACTCATATGGAAGCTGCTTAGAAAATTCTATAAAAATTACAGGAGGCTCTCTAGCCTACTAGGAGGCTACTGTAAAAATTGGAACTAAATTTATTTAGAGAAACGCCCTACACAAAATTCACAAGACAAAAAGGCTGATTTTTGCATAATTAATAAATCATATTGAAGTGTGTCAAACAACAGAAACCATATTTTTCTTAGCAACCTTAGGGTACTAGGACACTCTCTATAAAATTTCAGAAGCATTGCACCTATAGAAAAATTATGAAAATTTATTCAAGTATCTCCTAATATAAAATGACAACATCATAACTTGAAAACTACTCAAGCAATAGTATCCAAACTTTTACCAGAGCTAGCATAGATACAAAATAGCACATACACCAATTTTAACAATTTTTGGAGCACTAAAACTCCAGTTACAAATTTAACAAGTTTGTATCTATTTGAAAACACCTTTCAAGGGTCCAATTAATTACCTTAGAAATTAACTAACATCTTAGTATTTTATATTTTTCCTACAAACTATACTTTACAGAGAACCAAACAAATTTGGAATCACCTCATTTGGATCTATATTGGATGAGATATAGAATTTACAATATAGCATGAAAATATGTGAAAAGAATAAAGAAAAAACCAAAAACGAAAACCTAAACCGCTACTGGGCCAGCTACACCACGCGCGGCCTGCTATCCCGAGCGCGGCTTCACGTGGTTGACGTGGCCCAACCGCGTGCGCGGCCCGCGATGGCCATCCCGCCTGCGCGCGACTGCCAGACGGGGCCCGCCCGTCAGAGAGGGAAAGGCAGGGAAGCGGCGAGCTGCGTGCTCCGGTGAGCTCTAGCTCGTCGGAGGCGAGCTCTCACGAAAAACCAAGCCCACTCTCGTGATCTCCATCAAGCCCTGCATCGATTCGTGTAGGTAGGGTGGCTTGGGTTGGAGCGGAAGGGACTCGCCGCCGATGATGGCGGCTCGACAGGGCGGTGGTGGCGCACCTCACCGTCGGTGACCTCAATACCCTACCCTAAACCCTTGGTGAGCACCCCCGTGCTACCCTGGCCCCAATGCGTCATCAAACACTCGAGAGGCCCGCTCGAGTGAGGTTGAGGCAGCGTCGTGGCAATCAAGAGGCCCGCTCGAACCTGACCGGTGGGGCCACGGCCGGTGTACGGCCGCCACTGCGCGTCCACGCGTCGGCACAAGCCTGCGGCTGGTCAGCCACTGGTGCTCTGAATGTCTGAAACGAAGCCGCCATCAGATGACTGACAGGGGAACTTTGGTGCCGATTATCTCCTAATCTAGCTCGAGTTAGCAAAAAATGATAACAGCAATTTTGTAGAGCTATGTGAGGACTACAAGTTTGTCAATTGGAGCTTGGACTGGTTCAGCTTGGATTGTGAGTTACATGGCGTCGAAGTGGGGTACATTGAAACTAAAATTTCAATTTCCAGACTTAGAAATTTTCTAAGTGTTGGGCAGCCCCTCAAACCGACTTGTGGACCATTTTTGAGCATGTTTTGGTCATTTTCATGAGATGGCCATATTAGAACTTTTGTTCCTTATGAAATTCTCTACAACTTTGATTAAGGTTTCTTTTCCATGTAAGATCTCTAAGCTAGACTTTTTAAACAGTCAAACCAAAGCATTCTAGGGGTCAAGGGTTGGTCAACAGCACTTAGGAGGGCAATTTGGTCATTTTGGTCAACATGAACATTGCTCCACTAATTACCCTAAAGGTAATTAAGGTGTTATAGGACATAATTAGCCACTCTACACCTTGGTTACACACAATTCCAAGTGTCACATAAGTTGAAACAAGCAAAACAATATTTCCACCAAAATGTTGCATTATCATGTTGCACATGTTTCAAGAACTTGTTGCATCAATTGAGCCTATCATGGTATACTAACAACATTGTCATGTTTTGAAGTATGAGATCCCATGTTGTATCTACAAGTTGCACCACTCACATTTCATAAGCAAGTAAATTGTGAAACAAGCACATTAGGGTATGTTGCATACTCATGTTGCAAGCAAAATAAAGACATGAATGAGATGATTGATGCTCATGCTTATGAAATGCAATGTCATTATGGAAGCCAAACACCTGAGGTGTTACAGCCCTCCCCCCTTATAAAAATCTCATCTCGAGATTTGGAAAGCGTACCATTGTTGATAGAATTCCTTATAACCATCATGTAAATAGTCTTCTCGCTCCCACATAGCATCACTCTCACTACCCTGATTACTCCACATTACTTTATACCACTTAACCACTCGACTTCTAGTTACCCGCTCTCGAGTGTCAATCACACGGACTGGCCACCACTTAACCATTCCCACTTAACCGTCGCAGAAGTACTCCAACCCAACACCTACAAGCTAGCCACCACAGACAGCGAAGTCTTCACCAACGCTTGGAACATCGAACAACTATGTTGTTTCTACCCCTAGATTCTCAGACTGTGTACATATTTGATCTCAAAATAATAAAAAGAGCACTCGATTGTTCTTTACCTTGTCTGACTCTAAGGAAGACCCGACCCTACCTTCGGTTAGGGTCAAGCCTCCCTCGGGGGCTAAATAGGGGGGACCCCCCCCCGACGTTTCAAAATTTTTGGAACATTTCGAAGGATTTTTCTTTTCATACCCGAACTCATGGCACTATTTAGGAACACGGATGCTTTAGAAAGCGAAGAGCCCCTCGGGCTGGATCGGTCGGATTGCGAAGAAACCTACACCCCAGTGGTTACGGTGCCTTTGCTCACTAATCTCGGCCCAAGGGACCAATTCACACTTCTAAAAATCCATGAACTTAAACACAATGTAG
This sequence comes from Saccharum hybrid cultivar R570, assembly GCA_038087645.1. Taxonomy (NCBI): domain Eukaryota; kingdom Viridiplantae; phylum Streptophyta; class Magnoliopsida; order Poales; family Poaceae; genus Saccharum; species Saccharum hybrid cultivar. The sequence goes on along the minus strand of JAQSUU010000190.1, from coordinate 1,536,292 downwards.
AAATCGGGCATAACACTCAAAAAAAACTTACGAAAAGTCAGCCACCCGATCCCTCCGGTGGCAACTAGGAAGTGCGACCGTGCTAGAGCACGAGGATCCCTCAGGTCTGGATAATTGGATAGCAAAAGGCCTACGCCTCTACGGCTATGGTATTCTCGCCCATTAACCCAGACCCAGGGTATCATACTTAGCTCTAAACACCATAGGCCTAGCTGCATTACAGGATCGGGGTGAACACGTCAAAGCTTGAAACGAAAGATAAAGTACAAGTTTTAAAAAGCGGCTCCGAGGGCCATGGACTTGTTCAGTATGCCAAGTTCTTACAAGGGCACCTTGCCCGTCACTATTCATAGATTCAAAGGTGGGGGAACGACCTCTTCTTCGAACTTGGCCGCTAGAATCGTCGTTGACTCCAGCATCTCCTCATTGATCGCATTGAGCTCCTCATCAGGGTCGATGACGTAATCCCTCGCTAAGTGCCTCTAGATCAATCTTCTGATAATGAGACCTGAAGACGACGAACGCATGCCACATCCAAAGATGGAGTCCCTCCTTCACCTGGGTCCGAACTCGCTCGAAGGCAGCACCAAGACGACCTCAAAAGCGAATGTGCCTCACCTTCTTAAGGGAGCGCTCCCTCGAGAGAAGAATCTGGCCCAAACCGTGGTAGCTCCTCCAACGCCGCCATATCCTCCTGCATGGATTTCTCCACCTCTGGCTCCAAAAGCACCGCCCTGACTGACAGGGCGGGGTGGGGCAGAGGTGAAGTAGGGGCCTTCGGCCCTTCGCTTCCCCCTATGGCCACAGAAGTCGAAGGAACACCACCAGCTGCCTCCGAGGCAGAGACATCTGGCCCCAGCATGCTACCAGCCAAAGCTTGGCCTTGCCACCTCAGTGCCTTCCGTGGCGTAAGCGGGGGACTGTTGGGCTAAACCTTCCTGCAAGGACAACGGGCATTAACGCTTCTAGGCCTCAGCACAAACGAACAACAAGAAATAAGCATCCCTTACCTCAGTAACGTGGGACAGGGACGTTTCCACGATAGCTCGCTCAAGCTTGACCCCGCGGTAGTAGGGCAGGGCCTCTTCCTGGCTGCCACGGCCTCGATCGTGTCGGCCAGGGTAAGCGGTTGCAGCAAACCCGCCATCTGCCGGGGTTGAGGACCCTCCGCCCTCTCAGGACGGGCCGATTCTTGCATCCTCGAGGGCTCCATTCCCTCGCCCATCATCACAACACTCCCTAGAATAGGGTCCCCTGATTCCCGATGTGGCAGTTCAGCCCGTAGCGATCGCTTCTTAGAGGGGAGGGATGACTCCCTAGACAGCTCCCCCTCTTCGGTCATAGAATCCAGCCAGTCATACTATTCAACCTCCTCCTCCTCCTCCTCATCATCATCATCGTCTTCATTAGTACTCGATGACTCCTCTTCCCTGGCCTACTGCTGCAGTCTCCAGCGCTTGTCATGTTCCTCTTTCCTCCTGGCCTTCTCAGCTGTTTTCTTCTTCCCTTCCTCCTTCTGCTTCCTCACCCCTGGGTGTGGGCCCAATTCCGCGCCCTCTGCATCGCGTCCTTGGGGAGGGGTGGGTCGAAGTCAGGGACTAAGTAGAGATTCCCTTGTAGTTGCCCGAGCCCCAAGCCAGGAAAAAAGAAACACGAAGAGGCTACAGGAAAGAAGAAGAAGAAGAAGAAGAAGAAGAAGAAGAATGGGGATGCTCACCATCTCAATGAAATCGTCATCAGGGCGCATTGGCGGGTGGACGTTGAGGACGGCATCGGGAGGGACAATCCCGAGCACCGACTTGATGCGCCTCTTGATCTCCTCCTGATCAAGCCCCCCCATCACGAGCATGGTCCCCTCGAGAGGCGCGTTAGGCACCATCTCATCCAGGTGGCGTGCTCGCCGCATCAGCGGTAGCACCCTCCGCTCATGGAACGCGGTGATGACTCCGGCCCTCGTCACGCCTGCATCCACCAGATGCTTGACCACTTGGAAAAGGGAGTTGATCTTCTTCTTTTCGAAGGCGATGGGACCATAGCCCCAGTGCTCCGGGGCTTCTCTGAAGAAGCGACTAGTGAACGGGGGCAGCGGTGCATCGGCGTCGCTCCTAAGGTAGAACCACCGCTGATGCCACCCCTTATTCAATGACGACCCCTTCATGATGATGTACTCGTCCACCCGACTCTATCAAATCTGGATCGCACAGCTACCGATGCACACCGGTACCGACTCGCCCCTCCTCACCGACTTGAGGAAGACGGTAGCGCTAAAGTAGTACTTCCACAGGGCAAATTTGGGCCTGATGCCCAAATAGCTCTCACACAGAGCGACAAAAATTGCAATCTGCAAAACTGAATTGGGATTGAGATTTTGCATCTCAATCCCGTAATAGTGAAGAAGACCGTAGAAGAAGTTGCTCACAGGCGTCCCGAACCCCCGTTCATGGAAGTGTGTGAAGCTGACGACGTAGCCAGCGGGAGGGTTCGGTTCATCCTCATTGCCAGGGATAATCCACTCCGGCTGTGCGACGTTCATCACCGAATGGAGGAGCCCATCCTTGACGAGCCGCGACACAATCTTATCACTGAAGCTAGAATAGCCCCATGGATCCATCGAGGTGACTGAAAGAGCACTCCTGTGGCGAATGCAACGGCGACGGCCGCAGGGTGAGTTTTCTGATCTCTCTTTATCCCTTTCTCTCACGCTTCCTTACCAGGGCACTGGAAAGGCAAGAGGCAGAGGAGTGCAAGGGAGAGAAAAAAACCACCAGAATAAAAAGGAGGCCAGGGCAATTTGAGGCTCCAACCACACGCATTTAATGCAGTTGCAAAAACATCTTGTCACATCCCGAATATCTCGGTAACCGCTCGCACGCCCCCTGTGAATCTGCTCCCACACCTCGCACCCTCCGCCTCGCACGCTGCACCTACCATTACCCTGTCGTAGCACAGGGCTCAGGCACCCCTTCTCTCCGCAGGCCAGTAATAGGCCTTGGAAGACAACCGACTGAACACGAATCATCCACCATCCCACACACCGCAACATGAAGCGTCACAATAGCAACTGCCTGACACGACCCCTCATCTTCCCCAGGTAGACCCACTCGCTTAATTCCAAGCCCTTGAAGGGATAACTCATCCCTCCAAGGCCTCGGGTGCTACACCTAGCAGGTGCACTCGCACCGGATAGTCTCCTCAAAATCAAACAAGCCACAATAAGGCCCAAATGGGATGACGAAGGCCCATGCATACCCTTCCGTTCTACTGAAGAGCGCAAGGGAAATAATATGACAGTCGAGAGGCCATCCGGTTAGTCCCTTGCAGCGTGCAGAGGCTCGGGGGCTTCTCCTGCATCCCGACCTAGCGAATGGTCTAGGCCAAGGCCACAGGGGCTCCCCGCCTAACCCACGGTCATACTAGAAACACCATGCTTGATCAATTATGAGCCCTTGAAGAGATAACCCATCCCTCTAAGGCCTCGGGGGATACACCCGCCGGGTGCGCTCGCGCGCACCCACCAGACAGTCCCTCTAAAAATGAAAACGGGTCAAAAACTACCCACAGTCTCTTGTTCTCAAGCCTCTAAAGGAGTGCTCCACTCCTCCACAGGCTCGGGGGGCTACTATTGGGTATCAAAATACTCAGGGTACCCAACAGGGGGTAAAATACGACACCTTGCATGTTTGTTAAAGAAGCCTATCGTAGGGGACCCAAAAAGCACTAACAACATGTCTGCCGCTCAAGGCATGGATGACAAACTCTATCTCGCCCAAGCCTTGCGGAGAGGCATCAGGCACGATAGGAGTCTCAGGCGACATCTCTCCGCTTCGCCCGAGCCCCCGCGGCGTCATCAAAGACGCCCGACCCCCCGCGAGGCATTCCCACCTCGCCCGAGGGATACGTGGAACCCTCAGGAAAGACGGGGAGCCACAGGCCCCCCGACTACGGTACTTGCTCCCATCGACGTGATGGACATGACCGTGCATAGTCAACAGGGGCACAAGAACGACGCCCTGACTTGACATGACCCCGGTCATTCTACCATGACGACATCTAAACCTCCACATCAACGGGGGTGATGACAGCTGTGCCACCTAACCCTCTCGCTACGAAAATCTTGGTGCACACCACCCACCTCCTCGGTACAAAGGCGTACAGGTCAAGGCATGGCCACGGCATGTCGCACCAGCGAACGGAGAGGCCAAAAGATCAACGCCTCGCACGACTCCATGCTATAGGGGAACTGCTCCCACCGGATAAGGAGGAGGACGGCTATGCCTGAGGCCACCTTTTTTGCCTTTCTCTTTTATTTTTCCCATTTTCACCACTTTACCACAAAATGTAACCCGAGCCCTTCCCTTAGAAGTTATAAAAGGGGAGGCAGGGGCCACGTCTAGAGAGACGAAATGATCAAGCAACAACAGCTAGAACCCATCTCAATCAAAACCACACACCACCACCACTCAAGAGACCTGGGACCTACTCCCTCTCTCGAAAGCTTGTAACCCCTACTACGAGCACCCCGGTGCAAGGCAACATGAACCGCAGCGAAACCCACTGGACGTAGGGCCGTTCATGTCCGAACTAGTATACATCCTTGTGTCCGCTTTGCACACCATCAAGGTCTAGACGCGCAGATACAAATTCACTAGTCGCTCAGTTTAGACACCCGGTCCTCTAGACACCGACAGGACTAGATCTTAATGAGGACTAATCTTCTCTTGATAACTAGCTCTGAGAGGTTGATCCTTTCATGGGACACCTCTCAATTGATCCTACTAAGAGGATATGAATTAGGATTTCAAGATGCCTCTAGGGATGGGGTACAGGGCTGTATTTATAGGCCAGAGCATGGAACGTGAGCCCTCGGATCAGACCGACTTAAGGAATGGCGTAGATGCAATTCAAAGAGGCGGTGGAGGAATATTCCAGAAGATGGCTAATAGGTGGGCCCATGGGGGCTCGAGCGGCATGGTGGTGGGGCCGATCGGCCTCACCTGGCATCCCCTCGTCCTCCACTTCAGTGTAGTGTCCTCTGGAGTCCTCTAGAACCTTCCCGCGTTGGTTTCGTGGTGAAATTGCATTATCTCTTCTGACATGTAGGTCCCCCTTGATAGTTTTCTGGATATACCCTGTAGAAATCACAGATTTACCAAAACTCGTGGAATTTGTTAGTTTAAGTCCCTAAACTTATGTTGGTGATCTTAATGATGCCTTTTTGCTTGTTTTATTGACGGTTAAATATGGTTGTTAACTACTGTCAACAAGCTCCCCAAGCTTAATATTTGCTAGTCCCTTAGCAAAGCTAAACTTATCAATGGATCAGGAGTTGCTACAATGTTTTCACACCTCAAAAGTACACATGCGTTCAATCAAAAATTCTCCTCCAGATTAGAATGAACTGATCTGACTTTCAAACTTACCCATATTAGCTTCAACCATGGGGCTTCTTAGCCTTCATTTAGGTCTTGAGCAGTTGAAAGACAGAACGATCAAGTCAAGCACTATATTTCAAGTTCTTTGTTTCACCCTTATTTTTGGAGTTTTTTATAAGTTTCAAAATAAAACTCAGAGATTCTATTGTATAACACTCTCTAGTCTCTCAGTATATATGGTATTTGTGGATCCTCGCCAAGGCAATAAAGATGTTATGCCTTTTTCCCTTCCTACCACTAAGGCTTATGTGGAGTTCATAGGTGGGGAGAAAATTAGAGCATACTTGCAATGCATATATTATAAAGTGAAACCTTGGATCCAAAGAGAGTTGAGTCATACAATCAAATCAAGATGTGCATGTATGTGGATGTAAGGTGGATATATATGGTGGCTAATCCTAATTCTACTCTACTCATTGAAAACTTATCTCTCTTGAAAACATTTGCTAGAGAACATGGACTATCTTATTCATCTTTTTTCAGGCGGACATCTAAGTACCTATTGTTTTAGATATCTCGAACACTTGTCCATTTTTTCTCGACTCTTTTTTTTCTCTTTTTTCATGAATAACTTTTGCATAGCCCTATGTCTCTTTTTTACAACAAAACTTTAGGACAAGAACTTGGAGCAATTATTTGGTGTATGAAAAACCTAACATGTTTTTGTGTTCACCCCAGTGTAGGAGTAGAACATTTTTGGGTAGATCTAGATGGAAGGCATATTTTTGCGCCTACCCCCAGTGTAGGAGTAGTGCATATATGAGTGGTGTGTACGTGATCTTGATTTTAAGAGCATGACAAACCTCTCATAAGGCATCAATAAAGCTTGATAAAACTCAATGCAAAAGCAAACCGCATATATATGAAAGTTTTTTCTAGCCTAAATAACATGTACGGCTCTGATGAGAATTCAAACTTTGTCATTCTGGAACTCATCATGTAGCATTTTTGTGTTTTTCAAAAGATAAATCTCCAGAACTTTAGTGTCACTAGGAACAAGATAAACAACAACTCAGACCTTCTCATATCATATCCATCAGTTACCTAGACTTAGATCAAGCATATGCTACCCACGAGTTTCAAGTTCAAAATAAATCTTTAGGTCAAAACAATCTTATCCAAAACTCGAGAGAACTCAAGCCTAAAAACTAGATACTTAAAAGAAATTACAACAGAGTAATTATTCATCATTTCCATTTAAGAGATTATTCTGAGTCCTCTTTATTTATTCAACTCCTAAAAATAAATTAAGCAAACTAGGCACACCTTTTTATTTTATTTTGATTTTACTAGATCATATATATATATATATATATATATATATAACTAGCTAAGATAAATTTTTATTTTATTTTAGATTGTTAAGCATCTTTTTATTTCTTTAGCAAACATATAGCAAACTCAAAAAATAGTAAAAGAGAAAAGAAATATTTAGCTAGATACATGGGGGATGCTCCTCCCCCAAGTTGGATGTTGTCGTGGTCGGTTGTTGAATGTTGAGTGATCCTCTTTAGAGCATGGTGCCAACGGATGTCCTTCTTATCCACAGGTGGCGTGAAGCCAACCGGATAAACTTGCTCTTGATCATATGTCTCATCCTCTTGGCAAGGGTTTGAATTTTTAAGTCCTCTAGATTGGGTTTTTTCTCCAATCTTGTTTATTCCTCGGGTGCATCTGTTGGTCTCAGAGGTGAAGACCTTGATGGTTACACCTCTTGTGTTGGTGACTCTAATGATGTTGTCACCTTTTCCTTCCATACCTGCTTGGTCTGTGGACTAGACTTAGGCAGAGTAGGTTTATCTTCAAGAGGTGTTGGTAATTCAGTGCAATGACGCTTCTGATGGTGATGCCACCCTTGTTCTTTGCTTGTCTAGCCGGTTGAAATGAAGCATTAGTAGTGGAAGCTGGCAGCATCTTGCTTAGTGTGCACGTTCATGATTCAGAAGTTTCACTTGTAGGATTTTGGAGAATTGACAAACCCCTTCATACCTTGCTTGAAGTGTGTCCCGCTCATAAAGACAAGGTAGAGATCAAGTACATAGGCTCTGTTGGTGAAAAAACATCAATAGAACCAAAACTTTATTTACTCTTCTCTAACTTTGGGCACATGGAACAAGATGAATTTGATGTTATGCGTTTTGTCCCATTATAATATGGGTGGTAAGATCAGAAGGTTGAGCATAAATGTAGCATTTAAGCATATTTGGCCCAAAGGGTTGAATTCCTTAACCAATGGAAGGATTGTATATCTATAATGTATCAATCTTTACATGATTATAACCATCATCTTCTAGAATTAGGATGTACACTTTTCAATTCAATTGGTTAAGATTAGGGAATCAAGGAAGTGATGCTAGGAACAAGTTTAAAGAATTAAACATGTTGAGTTAATCAGGTTGGATCAAGTAAGGTTGTAACTCAAACATGTTTGGCTCCTCATTTATGTGCATACCAGAATTAGGGAAAACTTTTGAAATAAAGATTGTTTACCTTAGGATGTTACCTTTGTTATTGGAGCGTGATGACACCATATGACGAAGGGTAGATGATGCGTGATGGTCCTTCCTTTTTTGCTTGAAGTTTTCCTTGTTCAGCTAGCCTCACAGCTTGAGCTGTTCATGAGCTTCTTGTTTCCTAGATTGCACCCTTTTTCTCTCATCCTTTTGTCATGCCATTTTTCTGCTCTTCGATCTTTTGACACCCTGTTAGACCATTCGCCTCACTCATTGTCTTATGCCTGCAACGAATTAGTGGACAACACATACCTGAAGGAATATACAATTTTGAAACACAAGTTGTTTGTCTAGAATTTTTGTTGTGTTCCTTCTATGCTAATGAAATGATGGTGTTGAGATTTTTAGCTTAGATTTTGTTTATCATAATCTATATAAGCATGGCTCAAGGCAAAAGTTAACTTGTAGCAGAAGACAAAGTGAATGAACTTTGATACTTACAGTTCTTTTATCCATGTTGAATGAGGTATGTAATTCTTACATCTATGATGAATGAGATATGTAGTTCTTACATCTATGATGAATGAGTCGTGTCTTCCTGTGCAAAGTTATTGAAGTTCGTCATGTGTCTCGCTTCATCTCTAATTTGAATTCATCTCGTGACTTACCTAGATTGAATTAAGAGTTTTCCTATAGGGGTTAGTCCAACAAAATGACCAGTATCTACTACAGCATATTATTGGTCCAAATAATCAAACTAGACAGCATGTCTCATTTAATCTAGGAAAGCATTTTAACCTAAGCACCACGCTTAATTTAAAAAGCCTTTGAAAGTAAGATCAATACTCTTAAGCTAAGCATCATGCTTAATTTATGAGATGTATGAACATACTCCAAACCTCAAACATACTATAGTAAATAAAGGTAGCATGAAAGCATTATAGAGATTTATTCAAACAGAGATAAAAGAGCATGATTGTTATTTAGCAAACTGAGCATGGTTTAAATGTAGAGATAACCAAAATTAGCAACATGACATAAAATTTATCAGAGAAGCTCGTCCCCCAAACTTGAATTTTGTAAAGCAAAGTCAAGTTTGGATGGATATGATTCAATGTTGCATGTCGAACATACCTTGTGTCGTCATTGTTCATCATTTTTGCTTTAAACCTAGAATGGTTAGTGGCAAGAATACCCGAAGGAATATTTTCACAATAATACTTCTATGCTCACTTCACAAGGGCAAAAAGGTGAAAGCTCATGTTATCTCTCGAAAATGCTTGGTTTAGGATACAAGATCGTCCTTGGGAAACCTTCTAAATCCGCTTCAAGTTGGTGAAGTGGTTTATCCTACAACACCAACCTTCATGTGGCAATCTCAAGACTCACACAACGAGATCTGCAATACTTATGATAAACATATGCATCTACAACCACCTTTCAAAGTCTTTATGAACAGGCGGCACAAGGGGGTTGAAGATCTTATGTGTGGCAATGTTAGAGAGACCAATTAATTCAGGAGATTTCTCATGCGAGCATGGATTCGATGAGGTGTTCATGAAATAGCTTTCATGCTCATTGATGTCATCTTGTTTTTCAAGCTCTAAGGGCATTTCTTCATGAATGTCTATAGACAAAAATATTGTATCTATTATTCCATGCCTATAATAGTTGTTGGACATTTTATTGTCCAAGATTTCCTATGGATTTGTGTCTCTCGGGTTGATCTCATCTAAAGCTCCCTCCAAACTTGAATGAGTAAAAGATATTGATTTAAGCTCATTGTTTGAATCTAGGCCAAGTTTGTATGCTACCCATAAGGCTTCGACCTTGTCTATCCATTCTTTAACAATGGCATATGTATTCTTCATACATTCCAAACATTTCTACCATTGTTGTTGCTCTTCTTGGTCATCTTTGTGGTCTTCATGACTCCTATGCTTCGGTTGTCTTAATAGAATTCTAGGGTCATCAGGAGACTTAGGAGAGGGAGCATGAGAGGGATCATAGGGTTAAGGATGGGTTGAGAGATGGGTTCAGATAAAACATATAATGTAGACATAGAAGGGGAGAAGATATGATTGTCTACTAAATGGCTTAGCTCTCCTATGGCATCACTAGACACGCCATCCTTGAATTCTTCCCAATGTCCTATGTGGGAATAAGGATGCTTTCTAAGAGATCTCTTATTGAGAGGATTGGAATTATATTCACTTAAAGGTCTCTTATGATAATTTAATATTTTCCCAAAATCAACACCGAAGAGGTCATTCTCTTTACAAGAAATTTCAACAGGGATTTCCAAAGGTGGAGTTCCCTCCTCTATTAGGGGATTTTGGGGTATTGGTGGTTTGGGATTGATAGCTAAATCTTAGGATTGGAGTGGCTGTGATTTGGCTATCAAAACTTCCTCTTCTTATTCAGGAGATGGTTCCATCTCTTCCTCGGAGAGTTCATTATAAATGCTAGTGAAGGGAGTGATTTCGCTAATTCTATTAAGCATAGCCCTTGCTTCACTAGCAGACAGATGATGGAAAGCTCCTCTAGAGGCTACTTTAAGGGGTTCCCTGGAACCTTGCTAAGACCCATGAAAAAATATTGAAGAAGTATTGGTTCTGGAATAGCACAGTTCGGGCCAGTGATGATGAGTTCATTAAAACGAACCCATGATGTGCCAAGAGATTCTTCTTCTAGTTGTCTAAAATTTAGAACCTCTTTTCGAAGATTAACCTCTTTAGAGATGGGAAAGAAATGTAAACAAAATTTAGAGCATAATATTTCTCAATCTCCTTGCATACTTCCTATGGTTTGATTGTACTAATGTTTAGCTCTTCCCGTCAAAAAGAACCGGGATAACTTCTATCTTAAGGTATTGTCTGACATGCCAGTGATACACAAGCATGCACAAATCTGTTCAAACTCTTGTAGGTGTGAGTATGGGTTTTCATCGCCTTCTCCTAAGAAGGATTTATCATGAATCAATTTTATAAAACATGGGCTCAGCTCAAAGCCAGGTGTTAGGATAGGCTCTGAAGATTCTGGTGGCTTTAGGCTTGTGCTCGTAGGTTTAGCATATTTATAGATAGGAGTGGAATTCATGCTAAATGAAAAATATAAAACAAAAGATAAAATAAAAGATAAAATGTTAAGCTAGGCTCGAAGTTAATTCAGCAACTATTTCCCTAGCAATGGCGCAAGAAAGTTTGTTGGTATAAATTAACGCACACAGATAAATCTGCAGGCACACAGATACCACTGTAGCTTTCACCCGGAGGTATTCCAAGTATCGTATCCATAGGGAAACATGTGAGACTAACTATGATCTAACTTAACAAGGGGGTGATAACTAGGTTAAGATTTAACTTAACTAAGAGTAGCAACAAGGTTAGGATAAATAGGAGTGTAGAGAAAATTACTAAGGCTTTCATATTCTAACCTGGGTAAACTATCTTCTACTATTGAACTAGGGACATTACTTAGGGAAAGACACCAACAGAGGATGTGATTTCCTTCGTAACCGGGTCCTACTTGTCCTACAAACGGGAGGTGGACTATAAAGGATAGACAGGACTGTCACCACCCGCTGCTACCACCGATCCAGAATGCAGGGTGCATTCACGATTAACCTAAGTCTAAATATCATGCCTACACTTATGATTAATACTCTACTCCCCCTAGGAAGAGAATAAAGCACTCAAAAGAGTTGCAAACATGATGAACAATATAAACAAATGCTTACTTAAATCAGAAGTTGATTACCAGAGAACTCGGAGACAAGCTCAAGTAGAAATTGGATCTACCAAGGTACAAGCCGTAGAGGGAGCACCAACAGGCCGGCATCTCCTCCAAACTCTTCCCTCACTCTCTATAACACTATTTCTATTCATAAGACTAGATCCTAATGAGGACTAATCTTCTCTTGATAGCTAACTCTGAGAGGTTGATCCTTTCATGGGACACCTCTCAATTGATCCTACTAAGAGGATATGAATTAGGGTTTCAGGATGCCTCCAGAGAGGGGGGTATAGGGCTATATTTATAGGCCAGAGCGTGGAATGTGAGCCCTCAGATCAAACCGGCTTAAAGAATAGCGTAGATGCAATCCAAAGGAGGGGTGGAGGAACATTCCAGAAGATGGCTGACAGGTCAGCCCATGGGGGGCCGCGTGGCATGGTGGTAGGGCTGGCCGACCCCACCTGCCATCCCCTTGTCCTCCACCTCGGTATGGTGTCCTCTGGCTTCATCTAGAACCGTCCCGTGTTAGTTTCATAGAGGAATTGCATTATCTCTTCTGACATATGGGTCCCCCTTGATAGTTTTCTAGATATACCCTGCAGAAATCGTAGATTCACCAAAACTCGTGGAATTTGTTAGTTTAAGTCCCTAGACTTATGTTGGTGATCTCAATTATGCCCTTTTGCATGTTTTATTAACGGTTAAATATGGTTGTTAACTACCATCAACAATAGCCGACCTGATCACCATCTCTGTCACATGCGCGTATCTTACATGTGTAGATCTCCTACTGGCACTGTTACTCGGTTTCATGTAAGTATAAAGAAATAGATAATAGATATAGATATATACAGTGGCGGAGCTCATCAATTTTGACGCCTAGGGCCACTATTAAAGCATACATACCGTCTGTGCCGAATCAAGATATCACCCGCACTAGGTCTAATACCAATAGATAACAAAAGAAGCTTATAAAACATAGGTTGAGATGAATATCTCAATTTCAAACTTAAATCAACAACATAATAGATGGAAACATGAAAGTGGATAAAAAATCCACTCGCGCTCAGCCATCTAGGGTGCGTTTGGTTGGAGAGCATGGGAGAACAGAATTGTTCCATCCCTAGTTGCAGTGATGGAATGGCTCTATTCTTATGTTTGGTTGGAAGGATAGAATGATTCTATTTTTGCGTTTGGTTGGAGTGATAGGATGGATGGATAACAAATCAGTTAACACCATTAGTAATTAGGCCCACATGTCATACATGGATCTAATGCCAATTCCTATGCATCTTCATTTGTAGTCCTTTTAACTCTAGGAGCTAATTTTAGATTGCAATGTCATTCACAAAATCAATACAGTAGCTGCATGTGTGCCTTTTAGACCTAGCTCAATGCTTGCTTCACAAAGAAATAAGAGGAGATGGGAGGCGGTAACCATGCACGTTGGATTCCCACAAGACTAGGGAGTCATTCGAGCAATGAGCCGCAGCGGGGAGGGGTGCATGAGTACACGACAACAGAAAGAGTCACACAGGCACAAGCCAGCAGCTGAAGAATTGTGCCTTTGCTAACCACTAGAACAACCACAAAGAAGGGCGCGCTCAGCTAGGAAACAACAGAAGAGCCAGCCACGGTACCTTGAAGCACACTACAAGCTAGGATTGGGAACGTGAGGGAACAAGGAAGGAGCAACTCACTATAGGCGAGCACCTAAAGCAAGAGATGGGAGAGGATGATCGAGGCAGTCCATGGTGACGACTATAGGCCAAAAAATTGAAGATGAATACTTAGAGATTTTGGTCCACGAGTAGGACCAAGGCCCTAGTGGCCCTAGATGGAGATCCGCCCCTGGATATATAGATACTTATAAGAAACACATACAAAAGATAGAAAAAGATATAACTTTGTAGTTGCTAATGGATGAAAAGAAAACGCATCCTATGCGTGGATAAAAAATGAAGATAAACAAAAAACAAGAAGAAACAAAAACAGACGTACATGAAAATAGGAAACAGAAATGGGTGCCATGACCAATGGAAAAAAGGAAGATAAATAGAACAAAAAAGGAAAAATGGAAGTACATGAAAACAGGAAACAGAAATGGATGCCATGACCAATGGAAAAAAGCAAAACACTACTACTCTCGGACCTTTCACAGCCACATCATAAACCCCATCGTAGACACATTTTGGCCTCCGCAGTAAGCTATCGATAGTGACGGTCATGGCCATCACCGTCAGAATCTGAGACTGACGGCGGTGTACACTACACCACCGTATTGGCTTATGATCTGTCCATGATAAGGTCCTTACTTCTATCGCATTAGAGCATGACCCGTCTGTAGGTATACACTAACACCACCGCATTTGCAAATGGTCCACTTGTGTGGAGGCTATCATCATCGTCGTGTGGGCACTTCGACCGTTGGTGTCATGGTCACCAGCATCGTCACTTTGTACTTCGACCTAACTGTCTACGGTGTAGCTTCGTTGTCGCTTCGACGGTCGAGACGTCTGCAGAGGTAAACATCACCGTCGCTTCAGTGTATGAATCATCAGTACAAAAGCCATGGTCACCGTGGCCTTGCACCACGATCCACCTTTGATGATCATTTAGTCGGTGTCTGGTTACTAAATGATTCGATGGTGATACACTTTTATCTCTTCCGCATAATACGTATGGCGATGGTGTTGGACGTTTGCACCACCAACGGCGGTGGTGATAACAAAATAATAAACGACCCTTAATAGCTTATTGAACACAAAGCATACAGATATAATCAATGCATCCATAAACCATGTTCTTACAATAACAATGGATGCTTACCATAATATCTTTCTCAACTAATGTCCTAACACAAGCGGTACATACATTGCAAACTAAAGGTACTGATCTCTATAGACTTACATAACGAAATGACGTAGTTGTGCTCCTCCTATGTGGCACTCCTACTTGCTAGGAAAAAATGAATATAATTTATGCATCCTTCGAATTGGTAGGCAATGCACCATGAAACCCCTCTTCTTCCTCCTAGCTAATGCAGAAAAATTATTCAAAAACACTCAGACTCTACTTGCACAAAGTAGCACAATTAATAATATTCAACACACCATTTCGTTAGTTATGAAGCCCAAATTTGCCTATATATAGAATCAAAACAACTACTGACTAGAACAAAGGCATGACATAATTACAATAAAATATAGCATATGCACCTTTACTGCTATGCTAATGACTTCATGAACAAGGGAACATAAGAAAGATAGTGAGGTCCGCCGCTCATACATAATAGTTTCCAGGTACTTCTAGGATATCTGATGGCCCAGACAGGGAGGACATGAACTTTACTACGGTTTATGTCATATGCAAGCAGTGATTTGTCCTCCCCAACAAGGAAAGTCAAATTCCATTCTGGATGAACTGCATTCACTCTGTAGGCCACATCACAAACCTCGTTACCAATTTCAAAATTCTTCTTTCCAAATAGCTCCAGCATGGTCACCTTATGCTTCAATTTTCATTTACTAGTACCATAGTCTTCAAGGATCCAGATTGAAAGCTCATACCTATTCAAAGTATCAGCAGTACATAAACACAACTGACCTAAGCTTCATGGATGAAGATTGCATCATGAGTTGGCCTATGAATTTTCCTCCATGTCTTTCCCTCCATAGCAACTATCTGGGTGAACTCTAGCATGTGTATAAAACCATTAACAAACGCACCTTCCCCATATGTGGATACTATAATACCCTCGCCCCATTCAGATTCTTTAAAGATCTATGCTCCAGTTTTAGATGAGTAGATGTTGACACTTAAGGAGTCATCATCCTTGATCCCATATTCAAACACATGGAAGTACGAGAAGACTGTCGGATCGAACCACAAGCGAGCTAAATCACAAGAATGGTTGCTATTCGACAGTAGCAACAATTTCTTAGTCACCAGATTGCAGATAACATAGCGAAACCCAGAGTACCAGAAGAGGATGAGGCCTCGAGAGCAATCTCAGATCACGACATCCTAAATGGGGAAGGGCAAGAAGGACAAGGAGGGGTATTCACCGTTAACACTAGTTGAGTTGTGTTTGCATTTCTAGTTGCGGTAGAAGAATCCGGTGAGAATCTGAGATAGCTCCTTACGGTAATCGTATCCCAAGATGTGGCTATTCCAAGAGCGATAGACACACTTGCAGCTGTACAAGGAGCTGGCAGTGAGATGACTGAGGATGAGGACCAAGATATGGTCTATGAGGATGGCCACTTCGTTCCTTTTGTTCGGGGCCTCCTCCTCTATCTTGACAAGAATCTGGTGGAGCGGGGACGGCGATGGAAGCGGTGGCACTGTCGCCTGAATCAAAGAAGGAGTGATTGCGAAGATGTGTTCACGAGCTCATTAATAATGAGATGAAAGCTTCATTCGTACTCAGATGAGTGAAGAAGGGAATAAAAATCTAAGAACACTGCATAAGGGAAGTGCGAAAGCATTACCATTGCCTTTGGATCTTACGGCATTGGGCTCGAGCGGTGACAGCAGTGATGAGTACCAGCCTGGTCACTGGTGGATCTGGCTGTCTACCCACTGGTGAGGCATACCGGCACGGAGCACTAGCGTGTCGGCGATGACTGGCGGCTTGCATGCCGTTGTGTAGGGACGGCCGCACAGTTTGGCACTAGGGAGCAGGGGCAGTGATGAGGAATAGCAGCACTGAGGAGGAGAAAGATACAGTGGGGAGCATCCTTTATAAGCAGCTATATTAGACGTGGGAGTGCAAATTTCTATAAAACTTTGTAAATACGTGTGGGAGTGATGTGTAGGACTCACGCGTGGGCTTGGAAATTGACGAAAGCGGTGGTGAAGGCTACCAGCGGTGATGATTGGGAGATGTTAGCACCTACTAACGATGGATGTGTCACACGGTCTATGAACTCTAAGGCACATAAATGGATCGTTCAAGTCATAGCAAACAGAGATGAACTCAAAGTAATAACTACTAAATATTATGAACATTTTTATTCAGAAAACAGAGGCATGTTACAATCAAACTACTTGCAGGGAGGGTTACAAATGATGTGCTCTACATCCATTGTAGCCAAGACACCATTGCCCACGCCGGAGAACTCGCTGATCAGGTTCTCGCGCTGCTAATAGCTCGTCTTTCTCGGGAACTCCGGCTCCACCACGGTCAGGTCCTCACCCAACCAAAGCTAGGCGGCAGCCATGGCTGAAGCGTCCCCTAGGTGAATGCAGTTCATGGTCACCTCCGTGACCCATGGTGGCACGATGCGGAGGTAGTCCGCTAGGGTAGTCCTCGTAGGCGCAGGAGGTGAAAGCATGAGGACGGTGTTGCTTGTTGTCGCATGGATGTCCTAGTAGCGCCTATTGCTCTCGGCCACCATCCAGGAGGAGACACGGGCGTTGTCCTTAGCTACCTAGTGAAGGCGGATTGCCTCCATTGGCTCACCCTGCTCAGCGATCAGCTGCTCCTAGACGGCTAAAAAGGAGACAAGAAAATGCTACAACTAAAGACATGATATCACACGTAGTGAAAAAGCAAGATCGTATTATGCCGAATGCCCTACCAGTGAGGCACGCCTTAGCCTCAGCAGCGGTAAGCTCCGCTGCGGCCGTTTCCCGCTTCACGGTAGCAACAAAGAGGCATAGTCGGTTCGTCTCCTGGCTCTCCTCGCGGAGGGTGGAGGTGGCCACATCTAGTTGCTCCACCAACTCGAGGACATCATTCGCTCCCCATCGTCATCAGAGGAGATAGTCGGAAGCGGGGATCGGCTCTCTGGTGGTGGCGCTGATGAGCTGCCCTCCTCGTCCTATTGTAGCATCGCACAAATGCGGGGATGAGCAGGGACAACCTCCGGTGACTCTTCCATTGCACACTTCGTTGCCTAATCCACCATTAAATGAGATCTACAAGATATGGAGGTGTCATGGCGGAGCACCGGACGAAGAAGAAAGAATGAGAAGATAGGTAAGTGTAATGAGTTTAGAAAAGAAATCATGTACTTGCTTTCCTGCCTTAGCCTTCGCTTTATAGAAGGATGGACAAGATAGGCGCCCATTGGAGTTCCCTTCGATTAAGCTGAGCGAGAGCAGGAGTTAAGGCGAGGCCACATCTCGCATGATCTTAGTGGAGCACACTTCTCCCAACAGAAGTAATGGTGATGGAATGGTGTTGGAAGTTGGACAAAGAAAATTGACTCGACCACGCGGCTCGGCCCCTCTAGCACTAACCACATGATTTGGGGGAGAAGAAGTGACAAAATGCTAGCCTATTTTATTCTTATCGACTGCTTTGAATTATCTTTTATAATGGTAGAGGTGGATAATATACATGCAAAATTAGGGGGTTCACACGGTTTACGCGGTTCACACGGTTTACACCGTTGGGGCCTCTAATTAGTAATCGTAAGATAGTAAGATAAGATTCTTTTATTCTAAATTTTTGTCGCTGGTTTACGCGATTCACGCGGTTCAGATGATGATGATTGACTTCCCCGAGATGTTTTACATCCCCGAGCCATGGAACCTTTAAGAACGGAGCGATCATAAAATCCCAAGAGGGTTTTTTGGAACTCACCTTGCTTCACTCTAATCCCCCTCATCCCTAGTGCTCTGCTCTACCGTGACATCGCTCCTTGACCCGAGGATCTATCATTTGCTGCCACTACGTGTGTCCTCGTTCCATGGAGAAACTCCCGATGGATATGGCTGTTGAGATTGCTAGCCGCGTCGCTGAGGCTGCAGCAGATCCCATGGAAGATCTTGCCAATCGTGGGCAACCTGTTCGAAGATGCGTAGGGTGTGCGGCGATGCCGTAGTGGGACGGAGCATACCATTGCGGCAGGTGCTGCTACGTGGGATCCAACGTGGGACCTGGAACCGATTCTATGACCACGAGTACCGCGCCAAGCTCATCAACAGGCACGCTAGCATCGGTAACTTGGAGGCTTGCTTCTATGTTGGGATGCACGCCATCTTCTTGGTAGACCGTAGCACGCTCATGCCGCGGCTCGACATGCTTGAGCGCTCTGCCGTGGTAGGCCATGATGTTGCTGCATTTGTTCTCTCCCTTGTGCTCCATAGGTCCAATAGCGATGCTGGCAGCGACAACATTGCCCGGTGGTGGTTGAGAAAGGTTGAAGGTGATGAAGCGGGATGTTGGCATTTCTTAGCATCACTTTTATGAAGATGTCATCCCTAGCATGATGCCAGAAATGCTTTATTGGTAAATTATGAAACCACTTATAAACTCTAAGAAAATAATATTAAAGTTAAGTATCTGCAAGCCCATAGATAAATTACCATTGTAGCATTTCATCCGGGAGTATACCAAGTATCATTATTTATATTTAATCCTCAAGGAAGAGCTATGGGGTTGAGTTGACATTGAGACATTGGCTAATATAAATACTTATGATCCAAACCACTCTTATGCTTTAGCAGGGGTAAGTCAAGTGATAAATAAATGATAAATAAAAGGTAATAAATGTATTCCAGAGATAGAAACAGAGACTCACAATTGTAGTATGACTAAGCTCGAGATTCGGTAAGAGCAAAAGATTCCTATGTTATTCCTAATCACTAAGTCTTTTGTACACTCAAGAATATTTACTCTCATCTATAGTATAACTAACTTTAGATCTATGCATAAGGAGCATTACTTAGCGAAGTTCGAGAACAGAGCTTTCCCTTTCTTCGTAACCGAGGTTCTACTTGTTCTATACACAGGGAGTGGACTACAAAAGACTCAACAGGAGTGTCACTATAATGGATCAACACGATTATACAAGATTAAGTAAGAAAATCTTCCACCGAGGCAGATAATTTACCAAACTTAAGCCCGTATAACCCGAGATTTCGTTAAATCACGAAGGATTTCAAACCAACCAACATACCAACTACGATCGTACTGGTTTAGCAATCACCATCACATATTACATAAATTTTGCAACGACAGTTGAATACATCAGAGTTCATAACATAAAAGTTATTACAACCCAAGTTCAAATTGACATAGCAGAAGCAAATAGTGTTAAAACCACACACACACATTTAGTTCAGATACAGTGCCAGTAAGTAGCCATCTCCCACAAAAGCATCAGATGAGAGATACGGAGTGACTATTGCCCTTGGTCCTAGTTGTCGCCCATCGCCAGATACAGGCAGTTAATGCAATAGTCATAGTACATTTGACCATCTGCAACAGCAATGGGAACAACGCCTTAAGTATAAGAAGGTACTCAGCTAGACTTACCCGTCTTAAACTAGAAATAAGTGACACCAAGGAGCATGCAAGGCTTTCTTAGTGGGGTTAGCTGACTCAGTTGCGAAAAGCATAAGCTACTATGAAGAAACTCTTTTAAGTACTTTGCATCATCTTTATTATGACTATCCAACTAGGTAAGCACCTATACTATAGTAATCACTTGATTAAACAATACATCCAGTTACCAATTTAAAATTTAGCATTCCCACTACTATCCAATAACCATCAATGTTCCATTATAATTACTACGATGCTGTAGCTCGAGTCAAGTGCTCACTATCCAGGAACGATGGCGATTAGAATCAATTCCTAACTGGCTGGTGATTTATTCTTCACACAAACCACACTCACTGATCAAGTGAGCTACAGATCACTAATGACACGATTCCTGTAAACGTCGTGGGAAAAACTGGGGCCGCAGTACCCAGGGACCGCCCGACTGCCAGGACGCACCTTGGGCTCACTCTTCGCGTCCCTGTCATACTCCCTTTCACACCAGTACGCGCACCCGTGTAGGTCCCGGCCCGAATCATGTCACTAGCTTCGCGGTCAAAAGGTACTTTATTCGGCCAACTAAATGTGAGGTATGCGTTCAACATGACAAGAGGGACAAGCAACGACCGGTCCTTAATCGACACAGACGGAAAACTAACCGCACCCCAGAACCCTGTCTGGTTGCTTCCAACTTTTCCGTCCAGTCTTCAATTCTCCACCAACACATGGTTAATTCGAGGATATCATGCTTTTCATAGCTAAATTCTTTCAATAACCACCTATCAATATAGGTGACTGGAAATCACCGATCGCTACCGGTGTAAGCAAGGCTAAGCAATTATTCGATCCTGACCTAACAGGGTAACATGTAACCAGGTGGGCAAGGATAGTAATAAATGTAACAACGGTTTCACTCAACTCCTATAACTTAATGCAACAATATATAACTCATATATAAAGAATTGCTTGAATAAAGTAGGGAATTTAGAATGCTCCGGGGCTTGCCTCTTTCAAACGAACTAGGCTAGTGATCTACGCACCCGGTCAAGTCCTCTCCTTGTTCCTCTTCCTCAGGCACCTCCCGTGCCTAGAGTTCTTGTGGATCTGCCCCGGTCTGCTCTTCCGGCACTGCTACTGACGACTCCTCCTGCGATCCTGTATGATGTAATTGCATAAGTAAACATGCAGACGGTGCATCGAAGGCGGTAGAATGCCATGATCATGATGACATGATATGCAGATGAGCACATTAAAACTTATAGTATAGATTAGAGATAAAAAGCTTTCTACAAGGTAGTCAACATCATCCAAGATTAATCATTGCAATGCATGTCATCTATTCTTACACTAGCTAGCATATAATCCTAACATAAGTGCTACTACACTTTACCAACACTACTATACTAACTTATCACATAACACCAGCAAGGTAGTTGGGTGCTTCAAAGATATACCAAACTCTCACTATCATACTAATTACTCATAAAGAATAACATTTTATCTCCTATTTAAACTAGGGTTACACAGCAACATCTATTTCTGGTGCCTAGAAAAATCTACCAAAATTACAGTAGCATAGCCCTACTCCAAATAGCATACCATAAAAATTTCATAGGATTTGGATAAGTAACATAGACTACACAAAAATCACAATCTCTAGCATAAAAATGAGCATGAAAATACTTTGTACTATGAAAAGTACCAAACAACAGCTTTAATATTTTTTCTATGCTCTATACAGTACACAATCACTACACAAAATTTATCACATGTATGTGCTATATAATTTTTACTCTATCAAAAAAAAACAAAAATCATCAATTAAAGGCACTTGAACTACACCTTAATATCTTTTCACAGAACATGAATGCCATATATTTTTCATACAAAGTACATTACATTAGAAGACTAACAAAACTAGAACTATATTTTTATGAGCTTTCTATAATTTATTGCACATTTTCTAAGATATTAGCAAATACAAGGATTAAATAAATCTCCATAGAAAAGTACCATAAAATCATCATGCAATATTTTTATATTGTAGATCTAGTCCTAAGAAGTCTACCAAAATTTGTTTCATAATTTTTGGAGTCATAAATCTCAAGATAAGAATTTTAGAAGCATTTTATCATTTTCTGGAAATCTATTTTCAAAATCCTTTAACTTAACCGGCCGGAAAATGCTACGCACACCCGACTGCCTTTCCCCCAACCCACACCGAGGCGCTGCCACCGGGCCCCAGGGTCAACGGGTCCCCACCCGTCAGCCGCATCAAGGCCCGACCAGTGCTGACCGCCGGGATCTCGCCGACGGCGAGGTCCCCGGTGGAACGACCGCCACTGACGGCTTCCTCGTCGCGAGGCGAGCACAACGGGCTAGAAGATGGTGGCGAGGGAGCTCAAGAAGGGACCCGCCGCCGGCAATGGCAGACGGTGGTCCATGCTTGGCGACAGTGGCGCCATCTACGGCCACAGCGGAGCGGGAAAGGAGCGTGGCGGCTCTGCAGTGTCACACCAAGCACGGAAAGGCGATAAGGGGAGAAGAAATGGGACGGGAAGGAGCCAGCCACGGCGAGCGATGCTCAACGGCCATGGCGGCGACGGAGAAGAGCGTGGCCGAATTGGCCCTCACCTAAGCACGAACAACGAAGACAGTTCGCGTCCGGAAAAATAGAGGGCGAGGCGGAGCTATGGGCGTGGAGGATCGAAGGGAGATGGAGTAGCGAGGCCAGAACAGCGACGGCAATGGCACGGCGGCGGCCGTGGCGAGTTGCGCTGCGGGCGCGTGAGAGTGAGCAGGCGGAGAGCAAAATGGCGAGGATGGCGAGGGCAGCGACTCGGGTCGGCCGTTTGGAGGCGTGGCGCTGTCGTGGGGCCACCGCGGCCACGCGTCAGGCGACGCCGTACGCCAGCTGCCACGGGGCGGGCGGCTCCTGACCGCGGTCGCCACGGGCACAAGCACGCGGGGGGAGCAAGAGGGAGGCGGGGAGCTGGGCCGGGCCGAACTGAGCTGGCGGGCCGGAAGTGGGGCGCCGGCCCAGTAACGCTGAAAATTGCTTTTTCTTTTATATTTCAAATTCTAGATTTTCTACACAGTCCAAAATTCAAATTTTGGAGGGGAAAAGACATTTTCAAAAGTTGACCCCAAAACAAAGGTTGTTCAAAATTTAATTCTCTACAATTTTGATTTAGGGCACATTTTGAAATTCTAAACAGATTTTGAAATGGAGATTCAAAGTCTATTTTTCAAATAAAAACCCATTTTTTTAGAATATTTTTAAATGCAATTTTTAGGGAAATTTTGAATACAAAAGTTGCTCCAAAAATCATGCTAAATAATTCTAGATGATTTAAAATTATATCCAAACATGTTTTACTAACCTAGCAAGCATAATTAGGGCAAAAGTAAAACTAACAAGCATATGCAACATGCATGTTTCAAAGTAATGTTTCAAATATTTCAAATTAATCTTTACACTTACATTTCATGTGATTATGAATGCATTTGATGCTAATGCTCATGATTTGATATGCTTATGCAATGCTTAACACCTAGGGTGTTACAGTCACATCCACGATCTACCACATGGCCCGGCGTATAGAGTGCATCCGTAGGCAAATAATATCTAAGCACCACGCTTATATAGTGTCGACCACTTAACTCACTTGAGTATTGAATTAAGTCCTCTACGAACATATGCATATATTCATCATTAATCATAACTATATCAAGCAATAAACTAGAACAAACTAGGAACATAATAAATAGCAACATAATATTGAAGTAGCACGAAGTCATAAAATAGATACAATGGCTAATACCAGTCTCCAGATGGCAGATCTAAAATCCTGAGCAGTAGCCCAAATTCTACTTGAATATTGCTAGAAAGCCTATACTAATAACTTGAAGAACTAGAGCTCTCTCTCTAATATTTGGAAATCCTAATTTCTAGTCTAATTTTGACTTATGGCAGATGCAGATGTCTCTCAGGTGGGTCAGGGTCTGGTTATATAGTCCTAGGGGTGCAACGTGAGCCCTTGGATCAAATCAACTTGAAGGACGACATAGATGCAACCCTAGGAGGTGGTGGAGGAAGCTTCTGAAAGCTGACAGATAGGGGCCGCCATGAGGGACAGGGCGGCACCATGGTGGGGCTAGTCAGCCCCACCTGGCAGTCCCTCAGGGTATGCCGTGGCATGGTGTCTTCTTGTGTCCTCTAGAACCTTCTGTAGTAGTTTTCGTTGCGGTTAAGTTTGGTTCTTTTCACGTTTTTATCCTCCTTTCCTGTTTTTTGCAATATCCCTGCTAAAAATACAGATTCACCAAAATTCATGGAAATTATCAATTTAAACCCCTAATTTTCTATTGGTGATCCATTTCAAGCATTTCTTTAAGTTAAATTGACGATTTGTAATAAACGATAACTACCATCAGCATGAGCCTGAAGGCGAATCTGACGTGGAAGAACATGAAATGTACACGACGCCTCTAATAGGCCATGTTCGTGTTGCAGGAGTTGGCTGGGCGGCTGACGTCGGGTGAGTCTAGTCCTCTGCCTCCTCTGTCCATGTCGGTGCGTTGCCAGGACAGACATTACTACAGAGGTGGAGGCTGCGACGACGATGTAGGATGGAAAGGTTAGAGGAGTGGGCTATATTCTGCAGCGAGGAGTGTAGGATCTGGAATGAGTGTGATAGGTTCTTCACAAGTATGTTGTAGATTCTGGGCAGATCAATGTTGATATGTATATATCTGGATGACGGGGATTTGTATGATAAACTCTTCATTCTCCTCAATACAATGATATGCAAGTATGATTCCTTTCTAAACTCGTTACAGTTACCTTCTCATATGACACGGTTTAGATTCTCTTGCACATGTTTTTAATTTCTTGATACAAGTTATTCAAGTCATCTCCACTAATAAGCACAAGCGAGGAACGTAATAGTCAAGGTCTGTGACATCCACGACCACCCACGCGAGTCACGGGCGACGGAGCAGGAGACGACACGGACCATTTGATTCCCTGCATTTTGTGATCTAACACTAACGCTGAATCAATGTATGAAACGGGGATGGGAGCTGCAATAATGACAATTTGCAAACACAGCAAACCAATTTGCAAATAAATCAAGGCAAATACTTTCACCCTAGCACCATCTCAGTGAGGTATTTTATCTCACGTCTGTGTAGCCAAGGTAAATACTACGACACTTTAAAAAATAGAGTAACAAGCATCACATCCATTCAGTTATTAATTGTTTTTAAGGCAAAAACTATATATAAACGACATAGTAACAATCATCACAACAATTTCATTGATAACTTCAGTTACATTCCATAGTTGTACAATAACAAAGACCTATCGAAGACTACTAGGTGTACAATAGCAAAGACATGTCGAGTATAGGTACATCCCATAGTCGAGTCTGGAGACAGGCAGTGCAAGCTAAGAACGAGGCAGCACCTCACAAAACTTCCACCAGCATCTCAATGAAGGAAACCATTTTTTGTCCACCTTTATTGTGCAGTAACTTTCTTGTCGATTAGGATATGGTGGTGCTCATGTTTCAATTCCTCAGACTAAACAGTAGGCTTAGAAATGGGAACACAGAGCTACTCAAGAAAGAGAAAGAAAAGGTGAGGTGAAACTTCCACTAGTATCTGCACCTCTTACGGTCGAGAGAGAGAAAGAAGAAACTTGTGAGAGAATATATGGATGGGTTGAGAGAAGGCTGCAAAGATCCTTACAGCCGGTCTCTAAGCGAACCCCCTTAATCATAAAACTTCCACTAGCACCTAGATCGAGCAGCCCCCGCCACGCTAGATGCTGGTAGTACCCAATCTTGAAGGAATTCTCCCAAAGCCGTTGTTGTCGCCGGAGGAGTTAGAGAAGGAGCGCCATGGCGATGAAGAAAATATAGATGGTTGGCTAAAGAACTTTTTCTGTATCTATCTGTATCTAATGAGGAAGGAGTGTGTGGATTGCCAAGAAAGTGCATCTAGCCCTAGCTTAAATAGGCCAATCTTGAAGAAGGAGAAGCGGAGAGGAGCAGTTAATGGTGATGCAACTGTGTTGTGAGTAGTTGGAAAATGGGAAAATAACTCACGCTAAATTTACTACCGTCGGTGCACCAAACGATCGTGTAAGGCCGACGGCCATAACGCATATCCTAGTCGGCTCGGCTTTTCATGCGACGAAGGAAATACCACTGCCGTATCTATTGTTAACCCGTCGGTGGTAGAAGTTTGAACTGCCAGTTTCCTTTTTAGGAGGCCTAGCCATCGGTCCAACCAGCGGTGGAAGTATAACACTGTCGCTTCTATCGCTACGGCACTGAAAGTGGCGACAGTGATAAATCAATCTGCAGTAGTGAAAACGATGGATAAAGAAAAAGGCCTCTTAACAGGAAACGAAAACGAGTATCATGACCAATGGAAAAAAGGAAGATTTTTTTTTGCGCAGGAAAGACGGACAACGTATTGGGATCGGAAAAGAGTACAGACACATGTGAGTACGGCTTATGAGTCCTGGTCACATACATGACCCAAATGTTTCAAAATCGAACTTCGTATCGCGCTAGACAAGACCTATTCTAATTCGTATGAGCATGGACTATATATATAAGTCCGGATAGAAGAAATTCTTTATTATTTGGTAGTTAGAGGGAGATGGACAAAAAATGGATGGACTAAAAAATTAGGCTGAAATTTTGCCTCTTTATTAATATGTATAGATATAGGAGCAACGAAGGTTGTTAGAATGGAGTTGTTTTTGGAAAATGTTGTACACAAAACTCTTTGTAGGTTAAGGGAAGAGGTTGGCTTCGTCTCTTGGCATAGTTGTAGGGGTGTGAGTCATAGGAGTTGGTGTTAGAGGCTTGCCTCATCTAGAGAATGTGGCAATGTGTTTCTTTGTGTCCTATGGATGATCTTCTAGTTTCAAAATTGAGCTTTTAGCCAATTTTGTTTTGTAAGCTAGATTATGTCGTCATAAAGTGATTATTTTATACAAAAATGGTTTGATTTCTCATTTTAGAGGATAATAAAGAAGGATATTTTTCTATTATGTAAAAAACGGTAATGCTGCTTATAGGTCATCCATCCGTCCGGACGGTCCCGTATAAGTCATCCGCTCGCTTTGTGCCTCGCCTGTGCTGCCCCACTGCGTCGCCTGCTCGCTCAGCGCATTGCGCACTTCTGCTCTAGGATGATGGACCCCGTCCTCGACCGCCTGGTCGCGCCCACGTCCCCGCCGCCTGCCCGCGTCGCGTGCCCTCGCTTAGACTCATGTCTCCCATCGTGGTCGCGCTCCATCCGCCTGCCCCTACCCCTGCTGAGGTCAGTGCTGCCGATAAGCTCCACACCGGCGACCTCCGCGCCACTCCGCGACATCGAACTCCGCGTCGACGAGCCTTCATTTGTCCAAGCAGTAAGTAGAAAGCGCATGTTGCAATATTATGTTTTAATTGTTTTAGATAGTTCAGACCTATATTGCAAGTGTTGTATATCGATGTTGCAAAAGTAGATCGTGATGTTGCACATATTGTAATGGCTATACACGTATGTTTTAAGTGTTTGTTCCAAATGTTTTATCTGTTACAGACGAATGTTGCAAATGTTTCATCTGGATGTTGCATATACATTTATGTTGCAAGCATATGTTTCGAATGTTTTCTGGTGTTTCATACGTATATTTGCGAGTATTTTATATGGACGTTATATATATTTGCAATGGTTTTTCAAATGTTTTTCATGTATTTTCGCAAGTGTTTCAGACGCTTGTTTGAAGTGTTTTGTTTGTCTTCTTTTATATGTTGCATCTTCATATTTCAAAAGTACATCGTGTGTTGTACATGAGATATGCGTGAAAAGCGGTCGGTGGGGCGGCGTGGACGAGTCGATGACGCGGGCCCATTACTGATGTGCTCCCTCACGAGTCCAAGGCGCTGTACGTTCGTTTGCTGCCTCTACGCTAAAAAAACATTCATAGACCGATAGAATGTTATCAGCGACGAAGCCTCCCAGGGACAAACAAACGCCGATTGCTCGTACACGATCGGGTGAGAATTTTAGAGTTGGTTAGCTTTGAAGGTTGTCATCAGCTCTATGTTTTTTTATCTTTTTTTTTTTTGAGCAAGGTCCCAAACCCAGCCTACAGAGCCAACTGGGCCTACCACCATCTCCTCGCGGAAAGCGCAAAGGTCCAGCCCATGGAAGCTCAACAAAAACGCGACGCTTTCACTGCACACCTCAATCAATCAGCCGTCTCGTTTCCTCTCTTCCCCTCACCAGAAACCCCCAAATCCGCTCCCTTCCCCTATCCACCTCGACCCCTTCCTTCCATAGCGGCGGCGGCGGCGGCGGCGGCGAAGGGCGGCGGAGCCATGGGCGGAGCCGGCGAAGGCGACGCGTGGGCGGATCAGGAGCAAGGCAACGGCGGCGGTAGCCGTGGTGTTGGCGGCGGCGGCGGCGGCGAGGCAAAGCGGTCGGAGATCTACACGTATGAGGCCGCCTGGCACATCTACGCGATGAACTGGAGCGTGCGCCGCGATAAGAAGTACCGGCTTGCCATCGCCAGCCTTCTGGAGCAGGTCACCAACCGCGTCGAGGTCGTCCAGCTCGACGAGGCCTCGGGTGACATCGCCCCCGTCCTCACCTTCGACCACCAGTACCCGCCCACCAAGACCATGTTCATGCCGGACCCGCACGCGCTCCGCCCCGACCTGCTCGCCACCTCCGCCGACCACCTGCGCATCTGGCGCATCCCGTCCCCCGACGACGCCGAGGACGGCGCCGCCTCCGCCAACAACACCAACGGCTCCGTCCGCTGCAACGGCACCCAGCAGCCGGGCATCGAGCTGCGCTGCGAGCTCAACGGCAACCGCAACAGCGACTTCTGCGGCCCGCTCACCTCCTTCGACTGGAACGACGCTGACCCGCGCCGCATCGGTACCTCCTCCATCGACACCACCTGCACCATCTGGGACGTCGAGCGCGAGGCCGTCGACACCCAGCTCATCGCCCACGACAAGGAGGTCTACGACATCGCCTGGGGCGGCGCGGGGGTCTTTGCCTCCGTCTCCGCAGACGGCTCTGTCCGCGTCTTTGACCTAAGGGACAAGGAGCACTCCACAATCATTTATGAGTCTGGTTCGGGTGGCAGCAGCGGCGGTGGCGGCGGTTCCAACTCGGGCGCCGGGGATGGTGGGGCTGCGTCCCCGACACCGCTCGTGAGGTTGGGCTGGAACAAGCAGGACCCAAGGTACATGGCCACCATCGTCATGGACAGCCCCAAGGTGGTTGTGCTTGATATCCGCTACCCAACACTGCCAGTGGTAGAGCTACACCGTCACCACGCCCCTGTCAATGCCATAGCATGGGCGCCTCACTCTTCTTGCCACATCTGCACAGCTGGGGATGACATGCAGGCACTGATATGGGACTTGTCATCTATGGGAACTGGTAGCAATGGCAGTGGCAATGGGAATGGTAACGCAGCCGTGGCAGCAGCAGCAGAGGGTGGTCTTGATCCCATTTTGGCATATACAGCAGGGGCAGAGATTGAGCAGTTGCAGTGGTCGGCGACCCAGCCTGACTGGGTTGCAATCGCATTCGCCAATAAGCTTCAGATTCTCAGGGTCTGATTCCCTAATTCCGCCCTGTTTCACCGAGGAGTAAAAATATGCCAAACTTGGATAATGAGGTTAGGCCATGGGAGGATAATCTTTTGCACTTGCTTTAGTTGCTTATTTATGTTGTGGACAACTGATATTCGTGGTGGGTTATTTCTAGTCATAGAACAGAAGACTTGCTAGTTAGAAGCTGAATTGGCAATGAACTCGGTTTGTAGAGTAATGGGCTGCTCTGGTGTTAGCGATGGTGATAACGGGAACTTAATTTAGTTTGTTCTTGGTGTTAGAATTCTTCTCGGTAGCATGTAGATTCACATCTTAACTTGCTTGTTGAACTTGCAATAGTCACATCTTAACTTGCTTGTTGAACTTGCAATAGTCATATGTGCCCTATAACCGATTATATCCCCTGTGTGTTGTTTTCTCAGTTTTGTTGATTTTTTTTTGTATGTGTTTTGTGGGATTGCACAGCTTGGTGTGCTATATCTGGTAATTGAAACAGACATTTTCCTTGTTATTTATGGTTTTCTAGAGCAAGTAGCTATGCCAGATTTTGTCTTGTTAATAGTTGGAATGGGCACTGTAGCTAAGTTGTTATTTGTGCTTCATTGTTCTGCCCTATAACCTATAATATTCCCTGTGTGTTGTTATCACAGTTATGTGGATTTTTTTTTTTGTATGTGTGTTTTGTGTGATTGTACAGCTTGGTGTGTTATATCTGGTGTCTGGTGATTGAACCAGACATTTTCCATGTTATTTCTGGTTGTCTAGAGCAAGTAGCTGTGTCAGATTTTTTTGTTATTTCTGGTTTTCTAGAACAAGTAGCTATGCCAGATTTTGTCTTGTTAATAGTTGGAATGGGCACTGTAGCTAAGTTGTTATTTGTGCTTCAATGTTCTGTTTGGTAGCATTTACATGTATATACTCTTAAGTTGCTTGTTGGAATTTGCATCCATCTTGTATAGTTATAAAGTTGTGTTATGTATTGATATGTTATTTTAGTTTCATGAATTTCTTTGGCGGCCTTAATTATAATACCTGTAAACCTGTAGCTATAGTTTACACATGTTATATCTCATTCTTTTTTCGCTTAATTTTCATCATATAGAATATATATCCTTGATTTTATAGCACTGAATGCTGGTGTGTTTTGATCCTTGCATTCAATATTTTAGCTCATAGCTTCTGTTGTGCGACCATAGCAAAGATTTTGTTGCTGCAACAAAGGATTGAATTTTTTTTAGTTTCCAAAGAATAATGGCCTAACAAAGTTCCCATGCGTGTGAATCAATGTTTTAAATAGCGGGCTAAGGTGTTTAACGGTATATCTCTAAAATAGCTAATAGTGGAGCTATATCGGGCTATAGCGGGATATAACGGCTAAATTGTACATAAACTCTACTCAAATAGCGGCACCCTGCCTCAAAAGGCTACAGCGGCAGCTATAGCGGGAGATTTAAAACTATGGTGTAAATACATGTTACAGATTGATTTGAGGTGTTACCTTAGTTTAGCTTCAGTGGCTGCTTTGTGGGTTTCCTTCATTTGCTGAATTTGTCAGATGAGTGTTTACCGCTGGACTGGATAGGAAGGCATGCATATGAGATGTGTGAGGAAGTGGTAAACTTCCCTTGTTGCATGACATGGCACGGGATTCTCTTGCACCACTTAGTCACATGTGTGGAGCTTTCTGGTGGAATTTTTTCCTTAGAAATTATGTTACTCTTTGTTATGTGCTGAAGCCTTGCCCCTTCATTGTCTTTAGTTTCTGTTTACCAACGCCATTGCTGCATAGCTGCAATTCTTTATTTGCAGTCTTCATTTAAGTTTGCTTCCGAGTCCTTTTTGGGCTCTCAGTTTTTTCTATTTGCAGTCTTCGTTTAAGTTTTTTGGTCTTTCATGTTTTTCTATTGTTTTTTTTGTTGTACTTTCAGTTTTTTCTCAGCAGAATCTGTTTGTATTGTTTCCCAGAGGTCAGTAATGAATAGGGTTGTGTCACCAGAATACCTTTGTGTACCATCGTATACTTCGTACGTTTGGTGGGGAGAATGAGAGAAAGGCTTTGTGTACCCTGGTGTACTTCGTACATTAGCTGTAGACACCCTACTTTTTATTTAGGGGTATCAAAAAAATAGTGGAATCAGAAAGTCTTTCATGTTTTTTGTTGTTGTGCTTTTAATTTGCAGTATTTGTTTGTATTATTTGCCTTGGTGTTTTTTTAAAAAAATTGAAACATGCTGATTCGTGACAAAGGATTGGATTTTTTCCCCAAAGAATAATGGCATGCATGCTTCACGTTCCACTATAGGTGTTACCTTTCAGTCGCTATGGTTTCCCTTTCTTTGCTGAATTTGTGTGCTTACCTACTGGACTGGATGTCTGGATGGGAAAGCTTGCATATGAGATTATGAGATGCACGGAAGTGACAAGTAAACTACATGCATCACATGCTCGAGTTGTGTTACTTTGAAGCTCCGTACTCGTACCTTCACTCCCTAAGTAGCTCTCTATTTATCGAACCTATTTAGACTGTCTCCAACAAGAACCCAAAACGAGACCCATTCCATAGCATAGGTTACAGTACAGTAAAAGGGTCACTCACCCAAATCTTACCTTCTCCAGTAGATCCCTGAGCAGCCAAGCCCCAAATCTTGCCCCCTGCATGTGCCGCTTGCCTCCCTCCTCGTCGACGCCCGCCTGCCACGCCGGAGGCGGCGGAGACATCACTGCCATCCACGCCTACCACCAGCGCGTCCCCCTGCCCGACCCCGCACCCACTGCGTCCCCCTGCCTGACCCCGCACCCACTGGCTACCGCACGCCGACCATGGGCACCACGCTTCTCCGCGCGACGGCGACGAGCGGCGGCTCGTGAAGGCGCTCCTAGCGGACCCGGCGGCCCCAGACCTCGAGACCGCCACCACAGCCAAAGGGAACACGCTCCTCCACGTGGTGGCTGCGAGTGGGCAGCGGACCTCGCGTCGCTCCTCCTCCGCGGCGCCCCCGCGCGTCCTCGTTGAAAGCATCTAGGCCCCGGTGTTGGTTTCGGCAATTAATGACAACACATAATTACCATGACTAACGTGTGTTTTGCAGAAACGTTGGTAAGTTAGGTCATGGAGATATAACTGCTTTGGGCAATATGGTATTCATGTCCCTTGATGAAAATCGTTTCGGTTTTCAAAGGATCAACGATAAGATTAAGGACGGTTAGTTCCGGATGTCAAGGTGTTGAGATACATCTGGAATAGTTGTTAGAATCTTTGTTTCTTCCTTTGACCGTACTATAAAGAGGGGTATGAGCGAGTAGCTTGACCTAGGTGAGTCTTGTGTTTAGGTGTGGTGCACACTTGTCAAAATTAGCACTAGGTAGCTCGAGAAAAGCTCAGAGTTCAGTTAAAAGCAACTTGGTTCAAGTTGCATCGCGTTTAGAAGACGTTTGAGCTGTTTACCTATGACCGGACGCGGTCCTGGTTATGACCGGACGCGTCCGGTCAGTACTAAATCTTCACTGCGTTTTCAGCTGACTGACCGGACGCGGTCCTTGAGAGGACCGGACGCTGTGGTCAGTCTGACACGTGTTCCAGAGTGTAAACAGAGTAATCAGACGCGACTGTGAAATGATAGGCGCGTCCGGTCATGTTCCAGTAAGGTCCCGTGGTGACCTGACGCGTCCGGTCACCTATGATCGGACGCGGTCATGCGTCAGGTCAATTTTCCAGAGAGCTCTTGCATGATCGGACGCGTCCGATCATCCTTGATCGGCGCGTCCGGTCATCTCAGACCGGCGCGTCCGGTCACTCAGCACAGGTTTCCGTTATTCGACCGTTACACCTGACCGGCGTGTCCGGTCATATCGACAGGCGCGTCCGGTCAGTGCGCGTCTAGCTGTTTCGAAAGGTAACGGTTGGATTTGTTTGAGGGGTCTATAAATACACCCCCTCTACCTCTTTTAGAGGTCTCTTGCTCATTTGTTCAGTTGAGAAACACCTTTAGAGTGCAAGGAAGTGCAAGAGCCCTAGTGAGGATAGAGATTTGCGAATCAAAGTTTGAGAATCCTCTCTAGTGATAAGAGTCTAGCAAGTGTGCATCCATCTTCTCATTAGGCTTGTTGTGGTCAAGTGAGAGTTCTACCTTGTTACTCTTGGTGATCGCCATCACCTAGATGGTTTGGTGGTGATTGGGAGTTTGGTGATCATCCGACGAGATTGTGGGTGACCCAACTCAAATTGTGAGCGGTTTTGGGTGATTCGCCGCGACGGAGTGTCGAAGAATCAACCCGTAAAGAGCACTTGATCCTTGCGCGGATCAAGGGGGAGCTACACCCTTGCGCGGGTGCTCCAACGAGGACTAGTGGGGAGTGGCGACTCTCCGATACCTCGGCAAAACATCGCCGTGTTCCTATTCCCTACTTTCAAGCATTTACTTTCTTGCATTACTTTCATTGCTTGTTTACTTTCCTAGAATTGTCTTGCTAGTCTAGGATTGGAACTTAGGGTGCAAAAAATTTTATCGGTAGAATCACAAGGAACACAAGTAGGCACTAGGGGTGAAGTTTGGCTTATAGGATTTAATTCTTGCAATTAATTTTTAGAAAAGCCCAATTCACCCCCCTCTTGGGCATCTTGATCCTTTCAATTGATATCGGAGCCTTGTTGCTCTTAATTTAGGCTTTACCGCCTAGAGCAAGATGTCTAATGGGGAAGGACCACCTCCCACATTTGAGGGAGATGATTTTCTATATTGGAAAATTCGTATGGAGGCGTACCTCGAAGCCATAGATGTTGGGTGCTTTAGAGCCGCAACCGAAGGGCTTCTCCTATAAGGGATCCCGCTAACCCAAGTGGTGATGAGGAGAAATACGACCGGTGGAATGCAAAAGCAAAAAATACAATCTACCGGACACTAGGCAAAGATATTTTCAATCATGTGCGAAATGCCAAAAACGCTCACGAATTGTGGGAAAATCTTTGTGCTCTCCATGAGGGAATTAAGAGTGAGCGTGAGGAACGCTATCATATTGCTTTAAAGAAAATCAATTCTTTTGAGATGCTTCCTAAAGAAAGTGCTAACGACATGTACACTCGTTTGAATGTTCTTGTAGAAGATCTAAATGCTCTTGGACTCACTAAAATGAGTCAATCGGATGTTGCAAGGAGGATCTTAAGTGTTCTTCTCGTTGAGAAGTATGGACATATTGTCACCGTACTTCACCAAAGTGATCTCTCCACCGCAACACCAACTCAAGTATTGGGGAAGATCAACGCACATGAGATGTACATGCACATCACTCCGGAAGAGGGCTCATCATCTTCCAAGAAGAAAGACTTGGCCTTCAAAGCTAGTCATGAAAAGAAAAAGAAGGCCCAAGCCATGATTGTGCAAGAAAGCTCTAGTGAAAGTGACATTGATGATGAATCACTTGCACTCATGGTAAGGAAGACCACCAAGATGCTAAAGAAGCTCAACAAGAGTGGCATCAAGTTCGATGGCAAGAAGAAGAAATTCTTCACAAGTAGCAAAAGAAAGTCAATCTCCGAAATGGATTGCTTCAATTGTGGAGAACTTAGCCATCTAGCTCACCAATACCCAAAGCCTCCAAAAGACAAGAACAAGTACAAGGGCAAGAAAGATGATTCAAGTGATGAAGAAGATGATAAAAGAAAGAACAAGCCATACAAGAAGAAAGATGGCAAGAAAAGAGAATTCTACAAGAAGAAGAAGGGAGGCAAGGTCTATATTGTTGGTGATTGGCTCACCGACATTGAATCATCATGTGAGTCCTCCGGCGATGAAAGTGATAATGAAAGAGAGAAGATCGTCGCACTTGTGATTGGGCCATCATCATCTTCACCGACATCTTCATCACCATCTTCACCGCCATCTTCACCATCATCTTCTACTACTCATCTATGCCTTATGGCAAAGGCTGATCGAAAGGTATAAAATAGTGATAGTGATGATGATGATAGTGATAGTGATGATGAATATGATGCTCCCTCTTATGATGAACTAGTAAAATTGTTAAATAAATATTCTAAAATCATAAGGACTAGAAATAAAAATGATGAGCTTCAACATGAAAATGAATCACTCTCATCTAAGCTTGAAAGTGCACATAATGCTAGGGATGAGCTCATAGATCAACATGAAACTATGTCTTCTTCTCTCAAAGAGCTTAAAACTTCTAACAAGGAGCTTAGAGATAAACATGATAAGATTGAGAAGAAGTATGGTGAACTCATCACTAGGCTAAACTTGCTAAAAGAAGAATACACCGCCTTAAAAATTGATTATGATACTCTTATTGTTGCTAATGAGCTTGCTCTTGAGACACATGATGCTACTAACCAAATTGTTAAGATTGATATAGCTATATCATGTGATGACTTGATTGTTGAGAACTTTGAGCAAGGCTCTAGCGGCAAAGGCAAGAGTGTGGTTGAGGCCAATGACTATGATAAGTATGTCAAGCTCAAGAGTGAAAATGAGATGCTTAAAGTTGAGAACAAGAAGTTGTTGGCTCTTGAAAAGCAAGCTTCAAATGAGTCACTCATTGAAGAAAACAAGAAGCTCAAGCAAGAAAAAGAGCATCTCAAGACCGGCCTAAGCAAGTTCACAAGAGGCCAACACTTGCAAAGTGAGCTACTCATGAACACCGTCATGCAGTTGGATAGGAGTGACATTGGCTATTTGGCAAATCAAGAAAAGAAGGTAAAGGCCAAACAAAAACAAAGCAAGACAAAGCCCAAGCCAAAGAGATGTGTTGAGTGTGGACAAGAAGGCCATTTTGCTCATGAGTGCAAAACCCCACCACCACAACTCTTGCCCAACCATGCTAGACCATTTGCTTTTAATGCTTACTACATGCTTAGAAAGGACTCAAGTGGAAAGATGAAAGTCATGTTCTTGGGTCCTCCTAACAAGAATTGGCCAAAGAAAATTTAGGTTGCCAAGTCACTAGTTGAAAAAGTTAAGGGTCCCTCTCAAGTTTGGGTCCCTAAACAAAAGGCTTGATCTCTTGTGTGTAGGTGAACTATAAGACCGGTGGATCTCATTGGGTGATTGATAGTGGTTGCACACAACATATGACCGGTGATCCTCGTATGTTCATCTCACTTGAAAAGGATGGGGTATGTCAAGACAAGATCACATTTGGGGATAATTCAAAGAGCAAAGTCAAGGGTATATGCAAGGTTGCAATATCAAATGATCATTCTCTCTCAAATGTGCTCTATGTTGCTTCATTGAGTTTCAACTTACTATCCGTTGAGCAACTTTGTGATCTTGGCTACCAATGCTTGTTTGGTCCAAATGAAGTGGTTGTTACCAAGATAGATGACAAGAAAGTGATTTTCAAGGGCTTTAGATACAACAATCTTTATCTTGTTTACTTCACCTCCGAAGATGCAAACTTGATGACATGTTTGTTCACCAAGACCACACTTGGATGGCTTTGGCATAGGAGGCTTGCTTATGTTGGAATGAATACTCTCAACAAGCTATTGAAGAAAGAATTAGTGAGAGGTTTAAAGGATGTAAAGTTTGAAAAGGACAAACCTTGTAGTGCATGTCAAGCCGGCAAAC
Source organism: Saccharum hybrid cultivar R570 (assembly GCA_038087645.1). Classification (NCBI taxonomy): domain Eukaryota; kingdom Viridiplantae; phylum Streptophyta; class Magnoliopsida; order Poales; family Poaceae; genus Saccharum; species Saccharum hybrid cultivar. Next base: position 1,499,170 of record JAQSUU010000190.1, on the reverse strand, counting down.
AAGTTGTAAATACTCATCCAACCAAAGCCTACATGTCAACATCAAGAGTACTAGAACTTCTACACATAGATTTGTTTGGTCCTACAACTTATAAGAGTTTGGGTGAAAAACTCTATTGCCTAGTAATTGTGGATGATTACTCAAGATACACTTGGACCTTCTTTCTTCATGACAAATCCGAAGTAGCAAATTGCTTCAAGAAGTTTGCAAAGAGAGCTCAAAATGAATTTGAAGTCAAGATAAAGAAGATTAAAAGTGACAATGGGAAAGAGTTTGACAACACCAATATTGAAGCCTATTGTGATGAAATTGGAATCAAGCATGAAGTGTCATCAACCTACACTCCTTAACAAAATGGTGTAGTTGAGAGAAAGAACCGGACCTTGATCACTCTTGCAAGAACAATCCTAGATGAGTACAACACACCGGAGAAATTGTGGGCCGAGGCAATCAACACCGCATGCTATGCTTCAAATCGCCTCTTCCTACAAAAGTTCCTTTGCAAGACCCCTTATGAGTTGCTAAATGGGAAGAAGCTGGACGTCTCATTCTTTTGGGTGTTTGGTTGCAAATGCTACATCTACAAGAAGCGTCAACACCTAGGGAAGTTCCAAAGACGTTGTGATATTGGTTTTCTTGTTGGCTACTCATCAAAGTCCAAGGCATATAGAGTATTTAACCATGCCACCGGTTTGGTTGAAGAAACATATGATGTGAAATTTGATGAATCTAACGGCTCCCAAGGAGCAATTGAGAATTGTGATGATATAGGTGATGAACCATTGAGGGAGGCCATGAAGAACATGCTCGTGGGTGACATCAAGTCTAAAGATGATGAAGACGATGTACAAATTATCAATCCACCATCTTCATCATATGTGCCTCAAGATGATGACAAGAATGAGAGAGTTGAAAATAAAGACACACATGTCTCTCATTATCAAGCCAAGGCACAAGCACAAGATGTTGATGCTCCCCATCCCACTCCACAAATGGTTGATCGAAGAAACTCACCTCTACTTCAAGCACATCCACAAGATCTCATCATAGGGAGTCCTACAAAGGGTGTAATGACTCGATCTCAAAAATTTAATTCTTTTGTTGAACATCACTTTTTTATCTCTTGTCTTGAACCTAAGAATGTAGAAGAAGCTCTTCAAGATCCGGATTGGGTGAATGCCACGCATGAAGAATTGAACAACTTCGCCCGTAATCAAGTATGGACACTTGAAGAGCATCCAAAAGGTGCAAGAGTCATTAGAACCAAGTGGGTGTTCCACAACAAGCAAGATGATTAAGGGGTTGTAGTAAGAAACAAGGCAAGACTAGTAGCAAAATGGTTCTCTCAAGTTGAAGGTCTTGATTTTGGAGAGACTTTTGCACCCATTGCAAGACTTGAAGCCATCCGTTGTCCAATGCGCTATATGGGCTCAAGCAAGCCCCTAGAGCGTGGTATGAGCGCCTTCGGGACTTCCTCATTGAGAAGGGCTTCACTATTGGGAAGGTTGACACCAGACTATTCACCAAGAAATTTAATGAAGAGATCTTCATTTGTCAAGTATATGTTGATGATATCATCTTCGGGTCAACAAATGAAGACTATTGCAAAGAATTTAGTGAATTGATGTCAAAAGAGTTTGAGATGTCAATGATTGGTGAACTAACATTCTTCCTTGGGTTTCAAGTCAAGCAAATGAGAGAAGGGATCTTTATCTCTCAAGAGAAGTATACCAAGGATCTTCTCAAAAGATTCAAGATGGAAGAATGCAAGTCAATCAAGACCCCAATGCCAACTAATGGACATCTCGACCTAGATGAGGGAGGTAAACCAATCGATCAAACTCTTTACCGTTCAATGATTGGTAGCTTGTTGTACCTTACCGCATCTAGGCCCGACATCATGTTTAGTGTGTGCATGTGTGCCCGCTTTCAAGCGTGCCCTAAAGAACCTCACCTAAGTGCCGTAAAAAGAATCCTAAGATACCTTAAGTATACTCCAAGCATCGGACTATGGTACCCCAAAGGAGCTAGATTCCAACTAGTTGGCTACTCCGATTCGGATTATGCCGGTTGCAAAATTGATAGAAAAAGCACATCCGGAGGGTGCCATTTGCTTGGGAGATCCTTAGTATCATGGTCATCTAAAAAGCAAAATAGTGTGGCTTTGTCCACCGCCGAGGCGGAATACATTGCCGCGGGGGCTTGTTGTGCATAAATCTTATACATGAAACAAACCCTCCTAGACTATGGAGTTGTTCTTGAAAAGGTGTCTTTTTTATGTGACAATGAAAGTGCGGTTAAAATTGTAAATAATCCGGTACAACACTCTCGCACCAAGCACATTGATATCTGCCACCACTTTCTAAGAGATCACGTTGCTAAAAATGACATTTCACTAGAAGGTGTAAGAAGTGAAAATCAATTAGCGGATATCTTCACTAAACCTTTCGATGAAGCTACCTTTTGTAGGTTGAGAAGTGAACTCAATGTGCTTGACTCTAGTAACTTTTAAAAATAAGCTTGTGTTGTCCCTTGCATTGCATTGTATTATATGCCATGTTTAATTACCCGCAATGCATCTAGGGCTTGGCTAACACGGTTACGATAACCCTCCTTTGAAGGAGTGAAGAAGCCTAACCGTGGATCAAACTTGACAAGCAACCTAGCTTTACTTACTTGTTTTGCATTGCATATGCATGTTTGTTGCTTTGTCGTTTCTTTTCGGTTAAGCTTTGAGCAACCTATGTGTTCGTCCATGGATAGAGAGAGCATTTTGACGCTCCCAAGGGTTCAAAAACTCTATTGCATGGCCATATGTTGCTCCTCGAGTGTTTGTTGCCTATTTTCCGAAAAATAATATTAGCCTAAGGCAAGCTATTTTGAGAAATTTGAGGGTTTAAGTGAGGTCACTCATATCTTGTTCCAATTGGTGTTTTTTTGTGTCTCTCTGAATTGGAACTTGATTGGGAGAAGCCGCGTCGAAGTTCGAAATGAAGAAGGGCGAAAAACAGTGACCGGACGCTGGACCGGACGCTGCACCGGACGCAGTGATGCTTCACCACCGCGTCCGGTCTCGGCGACCACCAGCGCGTCCGGTCATCCAGAAGACCAACTCCCGATCATGTGACCGGACGATGCACCGGACGCGCCCCTGTTGACCACCCGCGTCCGGTCTCGGCAACCACCACCGCGTCCGGTCATCCGTCTCAATTTTCCGTGCAAATCAAAACCGGACGCTGTTAGCGTCTGATCGTGGATAATCGGACGCGTCCGGTCATTCCAGGAGCTTACTGGAATGTGACCGGACGCTGCCTCCACCGCGTCCGGTCATATCGACCACCGCGTCCGGTCATCGCGTAACGAGCGGATCTAACCCCTCTTATAACCTTTCGCGTTCCTTCTCTTTTCCTCATCCGCTGCCGTACACCTCGCGAATCCGCCACCTCCTCGCCCTAGCTCGCTGGGAGCTCGCCACAGCCGCTCGCCGGAGCTCACCGCCGCACCACGGCCTTCTCTTTCTTCTCCGGTGATCCGCACGAGCATCACCCGGCCCTGCAGCTCCGCCCACCGCGAAGCGCCGCCTCTGCCGCGCCCGCGTCGCCTGCGCCACCGCCGTCGAGAGCTGCTGCCATCGTGAGCCACGCTCTCCTCCACCTGCACCACCTCCGGCCGACCCCTGCCCTTGCGACCATCCTCAGTTTTCGGCCACCGCGCGTCGCCCTAACCCTAGGGTTCGCGCTGCGGCGTCTCCTTCGTTCGTCGTCAAAAAGTTCTTCGCGCGACGTCTTCACTCCGAGGTGGTTACGCTCTTCCTTGATCTTCGTGTTAGGGTTTGCCGAAATTTCGTTATCGTTATCCTAATCGACTTCTGTTTTGGCAAATCAGCGCTCGTCCGGTGCTTCGGGAAGTCTCGCGACCTAGGTCATCTCATCTCAACATCGTTTTCTCGTCGATCCGAGGTAGTCATCGTGTTTCGTTTCACATCTTATCTTATATGCTTGCTACCTCTAGGGTTTTGTACCTTTTAGATCATATATGTTGCTTATAGTAGATCCATCTATTCCATCTTTTCAGCGAGTTTCTGTCGGTGTGTCGGGGTGACTGCTGTTCAGTTGTTGAATCCGAGGCCAAGCCTGCGGATACGGATTGAGGGCAAGCCTCTCAAGTGTTAGTACACCATCTTTTAGAGGTTTTCCGACAGTGTGACAGCATGATTCGTTGCAAGAATGCTGGTGGTGCTCCTAGTGACGGGGACGACAGTCCTCCTCATATGTCTGAGGTTGCGCGTGGAAAGCGCATCAAGATTATGGCCAGAAAGAAGAAGAAGACTCTTACTGATGCAGAGATAGCTCATGCAGTGGCAGATACAGCTGATGCAGCTGAGAGAGGTGGCAGGAGCAGTGATATACGCATTGGAGACATTCGTTTTCATCTTGAAGGACGACAGCTTGGTATAGAGACTACTGAGACCACTGAGGGCACAGAGGTGCCAATGGATGCAGATACTATGTCAGTTGATCCACCTGCAGAGGCTCCAGAGGGGACAGAGGAGCAGTCAGCTCAGACTCCACAGCGTCGCCGCTCCACACGCACACGGGCTCAGGTGACTCCCAGGCCAGAGGGCCAGCGTCGTGGAGGACGTCCACCTCCTAGGGTTAGAGGTTCACCTCCTGTCGAGCACTTTGACTTGGGAGGTGCCACTGCACGTCAGGTGCAAAGTTTGAGATTTGTTGAGGTTAGCCGGTGGTTTCCACCTCAAAGGGACTCCAGAGCTTCAGAGGTTTTTTATACTCCTCTACAGGAGGATTTTTACAGAGCTCTTGTTGACAGTGGTATTGCTTTTCGACCACAGAGGATCTGTCGCATTGAGTCGCTTGTTGAGGTAGTGGGTGAGCAGCTTCGTCCGCACCTGTCCTATCTACCAGGCTTATCAGATTTTCTTGGACGGACAGGTGCATACTGCGGCACTTGGGTTAGGGAATTCTATGCTTCACTATGGATTGATCCAGCCCATGAGTTCATACACTTTGCATTCAGAGGCCGCGACCACAGACTGTACAGAACAAGAGTGCAGGAGATTCTCAGACTCCCAGCTTCAGATACAAAGATCCACCAGCTCTGTTTCGGTCAGACAGCTCCACCTAGACGCCCTCATGGTGGTACTATGCCACCTACTGATCTGATCCGACCCTGCTTCTGTGAGCCTTTTGGCGAAGGGTCTCATCGCACACCTGCCAGTTTGACACCACTTGCCCGAGTCCTGGATGCTATTGTCAGGCGTACTCTTCTTCCCAGGCTTGGTTACAGAGAGGGATTGACCAGGATGCAGCTATGGGTTGTTCACCACCTCCTCTCACAGACACCTTTTGATATTTGGGATCTTATGGTTAGTGAGATGGAGGACACCCTGGCAGAAGGCTTCAAGGGACACCGTCAGCTGCCCTATGCTCATTGGATTTGCTTCATCATCAGATCTGCACTTGAGCTGCCTTCAGAGATTAGTGCTGAGATAACTGAAACTACCACTGCTTTTCCTGAATATGATATTCGTCAGCTATGGGCTTCAGTTACGAGAGAGCAGGTCTCTGTGCCAGGACAGAGAGAGAGACCTGAGGTGCCTGAGACAGCGGCTGAGCAGGACGCGACCGTACAGGGTCTTGCTGAGGCAAGCTTGTAGATCTAGATGCTCAGCCCGCTGATATAGCTGAGGATGAGGCCTCCGACAGCACTGACGAGGATTATCAGCCTATCCCCAGGTATCGGTCTCCTCGGCCTCACGACCACGAGGCCGGTGGCTCTGGTTCAGCCTCTCGCTCAGACCCAGCCATGGTGGCTATTCTTGAGAGGCTGACCCAGGCACAGGAGCGACAGGAGCTTCAGCTACATAGACAGGCTCAGGACACCGCTGCTGCGTTTGCACAGATACAGGCTCGACAGGATGAGTTCCAGAGACAGCAACTTGAGATACAACACCAACAAGTCGAGATGCAGCATCAGCAGTATGAGATGCAGCAACAGAGTGCAGCTAGCCAGCAGCAGTACTTGGACCTTCTGCGTCACCTAGTCATTGTTGGGGTTCCTCTACCTACATCTGTCCTGACTTCAGCTTTACCATTCAGTGGACCTTCAAGTCAGGATCAACCGAGCTTTCAGTTCACCTCTCTATAGCTGCAGGTTTCTCAGTCGTTTCAGTCCCCGAGCTACACGCCCATTCAGACTGGGTTTACTCCTTCAGACCAGCCTCGCCCTCACATGTTGACCGGCACACCTTTCATTGATCTTAGTGCCACATATAGCGAGTTGACTGGTCAGCCGACGCCCTCGCACACCACTTTTGCTACTTCATCAGGGTTGTCAGCTTCAGAGGCAGCGTTTCCTCCTGTGATAGGGACAGGCACTACCGAGTCAGTTCCTTCGTCCGTTGCCTCGACAGATCCCCCAGCTTTTAGCTCACTTTAGGCTCAGGTCACAGAGACTGCTCCACTTGTTGCTACTTTGGCAGTACCTGTTCCTGTTGATCAGACCCAGACCGCTTCACAGCCGCGTGCTTCTTCACAGGGTCAGCCTGATAGCTCCGAGTCTGAGGAAGACACTTCTCAGTTTGTGATTACTACGCGCTCCTCGGCACCCGACTCGACTCCATCTGTTCCCCCGTCAGATCCTTAGATTAGATTTTTGACGGTTGATGCCAAAGGGGGAGAGAGAGTAGATTCAGGGGGAGAGTTTTTGTTAGAGGGCTTTTCATTCTTTTCTTGTGTGCTACACTCATGCATCATGTTTACTTTTACAGCAATTGCATTCGTGTGACATGTGGTCTTATGAGATACCTTGAGTCTATATGGTTTATCTCATCTCAGTTTTAAATCTTGTCACTTGTTTGTTTATAGCTCATAAGGTTGTGCTTCCGTGCCTTACTCCGATCTCATATGAGCTATGTTTTATGTGTACTAACTCTTCATGTTTTATCTTATGAGTACACTCAGTTGGCTTGGAACACATAAGCATTGTCTAACCCCTTGTGCTTACAGCTTTATGCTTATGTGAACCAAGCATGATCGAAAACCTCAACTCATATCTTCTGAATCTAAGTGTTGTCATCAATCACCAAAAAGGGGAGATTGAAAACATCTAGGCCCCGGTGTTGGTTTCGGCAATTAATGACAACACATAATTACCATGACTAACGTGTGTTTTGCAGAAACGTTGGTAAGTTAGGTCATGGAGATGATAACTGCTTTGGGCAATATGGTATTCATGTCCCTTGATGGAAATCGTTTCGGTTTTCAAAGGATCAACGATAAGATTAAGGACGGTTAGTTCCGGATGTCAAGGTGTTGAGATACATCTGGAATAGTCGTTAGGATCTTTGTTTCTTCCTTTGACCGTACTATGAAGAGGGGCATGAGCAAGTAGCTTGACCTAGGTGAGTCTTGTGTTTAGGTGTGGTGCACACTTGTCAAAATTAGCACTAGGTAGCTCGAGAAAAGCTCAGAGTTCAGTTAGAAGTAACTTGGTTCAAGTTGCATCGCGTTTAGAAGACGTTTGAGCTGTTTACCTATGACCGGACGCGGTCCTGGTCATGACCGGACGCGTCCGGTCAGTACTAAATCTTCACTGCGTTTTCAGCTGACTGACCGGACGCGGTCCTTGAGAGGACCAGACGCGGTGGTCAGTCTGACACGTGTTCCAGAGGGTAAACAGAGTAATCGGACGCGACTGTGAAATGATAGGCGCGTCCGGTCATATTCCAGTAAGGTCCCGTGGTGACCTAACGCGTCCGGTCACCTATGATCGGACGCGGTCATGCGTCAGGTCAATTTTCCAGAGAGCTCTTGCATGATCGGACGCGTCCAATCATCCTTGATCGGCGCGTCCGGTCATCTCAGACCGGCGCGTCCGGTCATCACAGATCGGCGCGTCCGGTCACTCAGCACAGGTTTCCGTTATTCGACCATTATACCTGACCGGCGCGTCCGGTCATATCGACAGGCGCGTTCGATCAGTGCGCGTCTGGCTGTTTCGAAAGGTAATGGTTGAATTTGTTTGAGGGGTCTATAAATACACCCCCTCCACCTCTTTTAGAGGTCTCTTGCTCATTTGTTCAGTTGAGAAACACCTTTAGAGTGCAAGGAAGTGTAAGAGCCCTAGTGAGGATAGAGATTTGCGAATCAAAGTTTGAGAATCCTCTCTAATGATAAGAGTCTAGCAAGTGTGCATCCATCTTCTCATTAGGCTTGTTGTGGTCAAGTGAGAGTTCTAGCTTGTTACTCTTGGTGATCGCTATCACCTAGACGGTTTGGTGGTGATTGGGAGTTTGGTGATCATCCGACGAGATTGTGGGTGACCCAACTCAAGTTGTGAGCGGTTTTGGGTGATTCGCCGCGACGGAGTGTCGAAGAATCAACCCGTAGAGAGCACTTGATCCTTGCGCGGATCAAGGGAGAGCTACACCCTTGCGTGGGTGCTCCAACGAGGACTAGTGGGGAGTGGCGACTCTCCGATACCTCGGCAAAACATCGTCGTGTTCTTATTCCCTACTTTCAAGCATTTACTTTCTTGCATTACTTTCATTGCTTGTTTACTTTCCTAGAATTGCCTTGCTAGTCTAGGATTGGAACTTAGGGTGCAAAACTTTTATCGGTAGAATCACAAGGAACACAAGTAGGCACTAGGGGTGAAGTTTGGCTTATAGGATTTAATTCTTGCAATTAATTTTTAGAAAAGCCCAATTCACCCCCCCCCTCTCTTGGGCATCTTGATCCTTTCACTCGTCATGCGGGCTGGCCTCCGCGGACCCGGGGCCCCGCCGGCGAGCTCTAGACCCGTGGCCGGCGAGATCCAAGCCAGCCTCGACGGCGCGGACCGGCGAGCAGGGGCAACCTACACTGGCGGTGCGGACGCGACCTCCCCTGCGCTTAGCTTCTAGGTGTGGGCGCGCCTCGCCGTCGTCGTTCGCTCTACCCGACGCCTCCTACGGGTCCACCACTACCGGCACCAGAGATTTGCGTCGTGGGGGAGAGACGACGCTTATATGTGTTTTGGCTAGTCTCGTACGCAAAGCTTCGTTTGCGTCTTCTGTTGGAGCCTGATTTTGGTACGCAAAACGCTGTGAACTACCTATTATGTGTTTGGGTCACGCTTTGCCTGCTCTGTTGGAGATAGCCTTATTGAACCCCGTGGCTGCATTTCAGCAGGGTAAAATTTCCTTATTTGCATCCCTCTCCGCTTCGGTTTGCTTACTAAGGGTTTTTAATTCCACAACCTTTCAAAAGTATAAAGTCTGATTGGTTCGCTTCTAAAATTTACTGTGCCAAAGTTTTGGCAAACTATAATTTTGGCTAGTATTTGGTTTGCTATCAAAACTTGTCAAACTCTCACATTTAGCTTACAAATCTGTGGCAATGTTTTTGCACAACCTTTGGCTCGCCAAATGTTTGGCATGATAAATTTTTGCGTCAACCCTATATTCAGATTATTTGAATCTTTTCTTTTAATTTTTAATAAAATCTATTTGTGCTCTGATTTAACTCGTGATTGACGTGGCGCCGCGTAGGACGTTCGACGTGCCTCAATATTTGAATTCAGGGTGTGTTCACTTTCCATGCAAACCCAAAATATTTCTTCTTCCACCTATCACATCGAATCTTTGGACGCATGCATGGAGCATTAAATGTAGGTAAAAAAGATAACTAATTGCATAGTTTGTTTGTAAATGTCGAGATGAATCTTTTAAGTCTAATTAGTCCATGATCGAAAAAATTTTATCAAATAATAACGAAAGGTGCTACAGTAACTTTTTACCCACTTTTCACCCAGTGAACACACTCTCAGTAGTTGCAGCAGAACAATAATTGAGACACGTCACGAGGGCATCTCCTTCAGCAATATTGCTGCACCTACCGACATTCCTTTGGCCCATTGCGCTTGTGCGAGACTTCTCTTCCAAAGACTTCTCTTCAGATCAGTGGGCCTTCAGTTTAGGCCCATGTCTCGGGGGAAAACCCTCCGACAGCCCAAAATAGCGCTCTTCCTTTTCTTTTCTAAGGCTCCGACGCATCTCAAGATTCAAATATTTTAACCTAATATAATTGTAAATCATGTAACAGAATCAGTACTACTAGTGCGTTGCAACAGGATGTACATGTTACCGTCGTTAGATCAACATGCAATAAACAATTTAATCCTTATAACTTTGATATCAAGTTTTTTTGGATCATACTTGTGCATGCATATGTACACCAGTTGACTTGTAACTGTTATCCACGATAGGTATACAAACTTGTGCATGTCGATACATGGCTAGGCGGACCTGGAGCTAGTACTTCCTCGTGTCTGCCCACGATAGCGATGCAACTCATATGTCATGGTAGATTGGAGTTCGACACAGATAGCAAGTCAACTCCATAGGTCATGATAGATTAGAGTGGTATAGAGTAGGTTTATGCGGACAAGGTTATTTTAATTTGGGAAGCAAATAAACCAGTGATGGAAATTAACAGGCGTGAACTAGCCACAAAAGCTGAGCCATGAGCGGATGGACGCGATGACAAAGACCAATCCCAATGACAATAATATACAAAATAGCTTTGTCTAATTTATATTCGCTTACTTTCTACTTTTATATTATGATACTTTCGATCATGTTCCGATACGTATCGGATACGGATACTCCCTGGATCCTTATTCATTCCATACTATGGATTTTGGATACGTACGGACTGGATATGCGTATACACGTTTTTTTGAGTGGAGGATATGCGTATACACGTATGAGCTGAGTTTGGATACGACCCAAGTAACAAAAACACCCTTAAAGCCCAACTAAAGATAGCACACGCATCTACCATGCATAAGAGTTCGTGACCTAGCCGGCTAGCCTCAATGCACTCAGAGTTCCATCTCCTACCGTGCAGTTCGCAACTTCGCTCGATGCCCAACTTCCGAAGGCTCCTGGAGCGACCGGCAGCCAGCACCAGCAGCACCGCAGAAAAAGAGTTTTATATTGTTTTCTATTTCTATTTCGAGTAGGATTCCTATTCATGCTACTCAAGGCAAGAAGGCTCGTATGACAGAGCTTGTAGCGTCGGGGAGGCCAGACGGAGTTGGACACAGATGGATGGGCCGGACCACAAAATTGAGGAGAGAAAACGGAGTTGGACACGGATAGATGGACCGGATCAAAAAAAATTGAGAAGAGAAATTTTGCCTATTTATTACTAGCAAAAACATGTCCGTGCATTGCAACGGGAGAAAAAACTATCATATTTATGAAAATGACAACGAAACGGTACACACGCACATGCACACACACAATAATATAAGTTAATGATGCTAATAATATTTCAATATCGTATTAAAATATATCGAATTAAAATATAATCTCGATAGATTTCTTTTTCTCCCAATGCAAAGCTCGGAAAAATTTAGACATATTATCATAACTTACTAACTTTAATTTTCATACTATCTATGTGTTGTAATAGTTAAATATCGTGAGGATCCATAAAAATCCATAGTTCTAATAAAAAATATAAAACGTTTTGACATATCTGTATTCATAGCTTTTAATATGAATCTAGACATAATATATATCTAGATGCGTAGCAAAAGTTATGAATCTAGAAAAGTCAAACGTCTTATAATTTATAACAAAGGGAATACTTAATTAAAGCCGACAAGTAGTTAGTTGTTGACGTGTGAACAATTGATTTGTCCATTGATGACTGTGACGGGAGACCTCTTCTAATTTTCCACATGGCAGCCCTGGTCAAGGATTACAAGGTTATATTTAGACTAAATCAGGCAACAAACTACTTAAGAGATTGCAGTTAAATTAGGCAACAAACTACTTAAGAGATTTCAGTTCACATATTGATCTGTTAGACCATCTGCTAGTCTAGGTAACTTGCGGATAACAGTTCAGAATAAAAAAAACAAAAATGGATAAATGAGAGAAGCAACGAGAAGCCACGGATAAAAATTTTGAATATAAAACATGGAAATGGAGAACGTTAGTAGGGAAGCAGTTTTATTTTTGCAGAGAAAAGGTGAAACCAATGAACGGATGAAAAACTAAATTAATATTAGGTATTATAGATGGCAATTGTGTCCGTGCATTGCAACGAAACGTATATGAATCAAATCTGGATTATCACTAGACCTACACGTAAGTTGTTCTAACTGGTATGAATGCACGTCATGAATACCAGACACATATATACGAGATACGGAGGGTGCAACCAAAATCCCTAGCGTATGAGATAGGGACTCATCAAGGAAGAAAATAAGATACATGTTAATTTCTAGAGTCCGATGTATTCATCGTGAACTATTTGCTTTGATAACTTGTATTTACGTGAGCTAACACGACCGAAGCTAACATAACCGAATTGAGTTAGAAGTCTATTCAATTTATTAACATAATATCAGAATCAATCTAAAGGAACTTCTAGAAGTAGATATAGGGAAATAAGATATAGTTTTTATTTTTTATAAGAAAAATTGAAGAATACCAGAAAAGAAATAGAAAGCAGGAATAAAAAGAGGCATACCGGTGCACCTCCAGGAGTCCAATTTCGGAATTTTTCTCTTGTGCCGTGTACCACATGGAAGGTAACGTCTTCATGGAAGAAAAAAAAATGGACACACGGCGTGAAAAAACGGGTGACATATTTTATTTAAAGTAAGCTTGCAACAACCGTTTGGTATATGGATTCTAAATATACGTGTATCTATTACCTAATAATAACACATATGAGCACTTACACAATATGTTTTGGAATCGGACTCCGTACGCTAGACAAGAGCTATTCTAACTCGTATGAGCACGGATTGTATATATAAGTCCGGAACGAAAAAAACTCTCCATTATCCGGTAAATAGAGGAAGATGAACAAAAAAAATAGATGGACGAAAAAAAAGACCTGAAATTTTGCCTCTTTATTATTATATATATATATAGCAAATATGCCTGTGCGTTGCAACGGGACATATAACTTATTATGTATTATCACCTCGATGACTTATGTATGCTGCTCTTTCTTTTTTGATACATGGTGTATGCTGGTCTAACTCGAACGAGTACGGGAGGTTTAGAGTATGTGTTTTAATTCGTTCCAAGATCGTACTTGGCATATGCGTGAACACCCTATCGTCGTATGGACCTGGGATATACAATAGAACGGTGGACCATGGAAAAACTCTATATTTTAATTTATTATTAATCTAACTCGTAATGCATAGGAGAGATTGAGAAATTGGATTTAACCGAACTACTATGAGCTATTTTGGACCATGAAACCTTTTTCCATTAAATATTAGATATAATAAATTTGTCTGTGTGTTGCTATCAGTGGATGTCAGATTGTACGATTTTATATGTATATTTTTGTGTTATATAGTTTTTTTTATAACAATTAAAAGTGTTATAAGTTTTTTTTTGGATGAACAATATTGTGCTATGACGAATCTTATAATAACTACTATATTTTTTAAAATAGAATTAATTTAAGTTAAACTTGTCTCCCGGCAACCATTATTATAGTGGAACATTTATTTTAGTCATTAATATTTTTAAAGCTTGATTAAATACAACTTATCTTTTCTCCTGGTTAGTTTGGATCCGAATTGATCGGCCATGCATGGGATCTCCAATCGAGCGGCGGCCCAAATGCCTTTGTCTGCGTGCGGGCAGTGATACGTCATTCCGGAAGACAGGAACCCGAAAAATAAAAACAATCCGGTTAAGTCAATCCTCAAGTCCGCTCTTCACTCCGTGGGTGTGTTTGGTTCAGTGAGTTAAAGTTTAGTCCGTGTCACGTTGGATGTTGACCGAAGTTGACTATCCTGTGCCTATTTATGATCTCGTGGACTCTTCTTGTTTTGTCGTAGCCTTTTAGAGTTCGGCAGCCACATGTGGTTAGCATGGAGGGCAACACCCGCGCCTATTTATGATCTCCTGGACTTGAGTTCTTGTTTTGCCGTGGCTTTTTAGAGTTCTTTTTTATCTTGAATCCTTTCTCTCGTCGTCTTTCCTGCTTTGCAAGTTATTGTTGCGTGACATCTTTAATTGGCTCGTTGCACGCACGGAGAGGCAGGTGTATGTGATGGGGAGCGGGCAAGTACAGTTGGGCCGACTCTCTCTCGGGGGCAGAGAGGCCAGACGAAACCACACGCGGTGTCTGGGGACGGCGGCAATGCCTGTTGTGGGAATTGAAAGAAGGAAAGTATGGGCTGAATATGACTCCGAATAGAATTAGGCCCAACACGAGTCCGAGCAAGTTAAGGCCGAACCAAGTAGATGTTTGGGCTGGACGAAAATATAAAGTGTTAAGAAATTTTAAAGACTCCTATTTTAAATTATTTAGAATGAGAGGAAATTTATTTGGTGGATTATGAGTCCGCGTAACATACACAACCCAATATGTTTTGGAATCGGACTCCATATCACGTTAGACAAGAGCTATTCTAACTCGATCATATAAGTCCGGACAGAAGAAACTCTACATCGTCCGGTAGTTAATGGGAGACGGACTAAACAAATGGATGGACGAAAAAAAGAGCCTGAAATTTTTCCTCTTTATTATTAATATATATAATATATATAGGTATAGATATAGATTAGGTATAGATTAGATTTTGAGCTTAAATATACTCCATCGGTCCAAGACTATCGTTATCCTAAGTCAAAAAATATATTAAGTGATCAAGTTCAAAAAGAAAAGTTTTTTTCGCAAAAAAAGTTCAAAAAGAAAAGTACTTAAATATTTATGAAAGTTATATATCATGATTAATCTAATGATGGTTAGTTATTATCATTGTTAGATATGCATGTATAACATGTTATTCCACACAAAAACCTGATAGTGTCAAGGTCATGCATAGTCAATGCATATCACGAACAAACTACCCACACAGGCGGATCTGGTTGCCCCATCCGATGGCGACACACGGAGAGCGCCAGGATCTGCCACGGACTCCCGATCCATGTTGCCATCTGCACCTACGCCACATCCTCCGGTGCCTCCACTCATCCTATCACATGCCTACAGAGCGATACCTAGAAAGACAAAAAAAAAAAAAACACTAACAGAGGTATGGCTGTCTAGCCTGAGCTGATGAGCCTCGAAATCAAGAAAAAGCTCTGCATGATAAGAATTGGAAAGCAGCTATGGATGCAGTACACTCATCACTAATGCAAAATAAAACATAGCATCTTGTTCCACCTAGAAAAGGAATAAATGTCATAGGTTGTAGATGGGTCTTTAAAGTAAAAAGAAAAGCTAATGAGAGTCTTGATAGATATAGGGCATGATTAATAGCAAAAGATTTAAAGCAAAGATATAAGATAGATTATGAGGACATTTTTAGTCCTATTATTAAATCAGCTACTATCAGAATTATTTTGCCTATTGTTATGTCTATAGGGTGGAGCCTACGTCAGTTGAATGCACAAGATGCATTGTGCATGAAGCAGCCCCGGTACATCTATAAGTTGGCGGACAAAGCATTATATGGCATGTTAAGTATAGAATTACATGAGCTCAGGTTCAAATCATCGAAGGCAGATATTATTTCTCTACTTTTACAGTAAAAGGGGCAGGTCATGCCTTCATTCTTATTGAGTAAAATGCATCAGCGGCTCCTAAACTTGTAGAGGGTGTCGTCTAGGTCTTCAAACTCCTAAAATGCACATCTAGATTTGCTTACGTGTGTTCATAGGGGTGAGTGTACGTGCGTATTATGGGTGTCTATATTGTACTGTGTGATTCTAAAAACAACTTGGCACATGGTATGCCACAGGTCAAAATGGGTCCAGAGTAGACTATCGCTAGCAATCCATGCTGGCATCAGCGATACTAGACCAACCCCTAAACTTTCAAAATACACATCCACATACATAGTTTAAAATATACAAAAAATAACATATATAATAAACATTTCAATAACTAAATATATCAAAAATCAATAAAATTATAAATACTATTTATCAATAAATAGTTTAAAATATATAAAAATAATTTCACCAATACATGAATAATTAAAGTACATAAAATTAATATGATTAGCCATATTAAAACTAACCTTTATATACCATTAATAATAATATTATTATATAATGTTATTAGCCATATTAAAACTAACCTTTATATATCATTAATAATAATATTATTATATAATGTTATTAGTCATGGAGATAAGTTTTAAATAGTTTAATGATGCATATTTTTTGTTACATTAAAGTAGATATTATTTATATTACTCATTAGTCGTAGATATAAGTTTTAGATGACTTTACAGGGCACTTTGTTATTTGCAGATATGGATAATGTCAGGTATTTGATATTTTTTGGAATATAAATGTGGAAACGGATAGAGAAAAATTATAGAAAACCATATACCGATACATCCACTTAGTATCCAGATTAAAATTGAATACGAATATGAATAGCTATATTGACACTAAGGCAAATACGGATACCGGACCTGTGATGTAGCATGTGCCTAGTTCTTGTATACAGATCTGCTTTTTAAAAGTTTAGGGATCTAAATGACAAACTCTGCCAAATTTAGACTTGGTCTGGCATCGCTCGTGCCAGCGTGGACCGCCACGTCAGCAAATGGGTCTAGTCTGGACCTGTGATGTACCATGTGCCAAGTTTAAAGATTTGGATGTGCATTTTAGGAGTTTGGTGATCTAGATGACACCCTCTACCAAATTTAGAGGTAGATGATGCATTTTACTCAGATGGCTATATATTATATCTACAAGAGCCATCATATCAGGGCAAGACCCATACACGGATGGCAAGGTGGCAAAATGGGGCTAGCTACAAGTAGGGGATGCTGGCTACCTTCTGTGGGAGACATTAAGGGGGTGTTTGGTTGGGGTGTTAAAGTTTAATAAACACTGTAGCACTTTCGTCTTATTTGACAAAAAAATTTTAATTTTGGACTAATAAGGCTTAATAGATTCGTCTCGTAAATTACTACTAATCTGTGCCGACATGCATGCAATTAGTCTACATTTAATACTCCATGCATTTGAGGAAACATCGATGTGATGAGAGTTAAACTTTAACCTCATGTAACCAAACAGGGCCTAATTTACACAATGCAAGGCCATGGATCCAGTGGACACATGCATGCTTGAAGCTACAAGGTAGCACATCTTTCCCTTTCCCTTTGGCATGCAGTGCAGCACCTTTTTGAAGGTGGCCAACAGCAGCAATGGTAGCAACGCCACCCCACCACACCAGCAGGCCACCACCAGAGGGAAGGAACGTAACACGAAGTTAGGCCAGCCTGCCGTAGTGGCCCGTGATGAGAGAGAGCTGGAGAGCCCTAGGAACAAGGCACCCAAATCCACTCCACTCCATTCCATGATCCATCGATGCTTGCTTTTGATGCCCTACTAATCCTACATGCACACGCACCGATGCCTATCTGCATGCATGCTTTCAGACTCTGGGCCTCTGGGAAGTTGGAATCGACACCACCACCACCACCACCACCACCACGCTACTGCAACTTCATTCCTAGCTTAGCTGGAGTATTCAGTTGCATGCGGAAAAGAGTTCCAAATGGATCCACACACCACCACTACTACCATGCCAATTGCCAAGCAAAGTTTGTTTGTCAATGTGAGTGAGTGTGATCCTTCATCATGAGATAGACAAGTCGATGGCTCTCCTCTCCAAGGATTGGCAGATGGCCGCATATATAGATTCCCAGGCACACATCAGCTACAAGCTACCAAGAAAAGGATGGAGATGCAGGGAAAAGAAAAAGAAAAGATGCAAGTAAAGTGACGTGAAAACAAAGATGTGCATGTCCATGTGGACCGGCCGATGGGGTGACAACTGACAACACTGGTGAGGGGCATCGTCTTTTGTCGTCATGATCGACCAGGTCCAAGACATGTTCGAGTGGGTCACCGTGCACAACCTTGGAAAAGATGAGATCTCGTCGCCTCACTTTTGCCTTCTTTTCTCTCCTTGCCCATGGCCTGACCAGGATTTGTTTGTTTGTTTTGGTTGAGGAGTCGTCACCACACCACTCGTCGTGCTGTGCATGGGGGACGACGGGGGTACTTCAGAAGTGCTCTTTTCCTTTGCCTCCTGGCCTGCTGCATCGGTAATTGGCCGGTTTGGAGAAGAGAAGAGCATATAGTATGCATGATGACCTAAATAAAGGCCACAAACAAGGCCCATGCTTTTAGAGGGGAGGGGGGAGAATATGCCACCTCATGTGGGTGCACCATTGGGCTAGCTACACACCTCTTTTCTGCTTGTTGCATTGCATCCAAAGTGGTTGCGTGCATTGCGTTGCTTCGTTGCAACTTCTTCATCAGCTCCCATCCCTCGGCAGGCAGGCAGGCAGGCACACATGTACATGCATCATGCGTTTACACCTTTATATATTTACATATATATCTATATATGACATCTTGGCTTGCACGCAAATGGATGAAGAAATCTAAGTTAGCTACCGCTTGGAAAGAGAGAGATGGGGAAAGGAAAAGCCTACTTACTTACAATTTGACGAGGCACGTACGTTGCACTGCCTTTGTCATGTTGGCCACCACCTTATCAACGCGCAACAAGAATGGCCCACCGACCCCCTCCTTTCAATTCCATTCGAGATCATGTTAATTTTGTCGGATTACACATCTATCTATCCACGAGTAATACCACAATTATTCATCTTTTCCCTTGACAGGTACTACTTCTTGTTACTTTTCATTTATTCCTTCTTTTCTATATGGAAAACGGAGGATTTTCCGCTAGTTCGTGTTAGGTGCAGTACTCCATCGGTTTTAAATTATAGGTCATTTTAAATTTTTCTAGATACATAACTACTTTTACTATATATCTAGATAATAAATCTAGATACATAGCAAAAGCTATGTACCTAGCTAGAAAAGTCCTAACAACTTACAATTCAGAACAGAGAAAGTAGGCATCAGCAATAGTACGGAGTTTGAACTATAAGCCCATTTTTGAGAAAAAAATGTTACGATGAAACCCAAGTACCCAAGTATAAAGCAAACTCAATGTAATACAGTGTAATTTGAACCCAAGCCAATTTTGTGAAAAAATTTGGCACTTCCATGAGATTTTTAGGATGGCTCGTTATCCTTGGTGAGGTGGGAACAGAAAGGGATCCAACACATGGAAGATATCCAAATGATAATTCTCTTAGATGCTAGGTCGAATGGCTCAACTGTTGAGGTCCACGCCTACACTGCTGCACTAAGGGTGTGTTTGGTTGGTGGGATATGGGAGAATGGAATGGAGCGGCTCATCCTTGGTGTTGTTTGGTCGAGGAACGGTGGAATGGAGCGGCTCCCAGACAAGAATATTCCTTCAGATTCCAGGACGAGCTCGCTCCAAAAAAAACTTCTGAATGCGCTCATTCCAGTCGAACGGCGCTCACGCCATCTTCCTCGCGGCCATGGAAGAGGGTGCAGCGGGAGTGCTGCTTGCGGCGGAGCCGCTGGAGGGCACAGAGCCTGGGGGAGCCGAAGTCATGGCCGAGCTGGGCGTCTAGAGTCGCCGCCGGAGGGCACGCGGCCTGGGGCGGCCAGACTGCCAGAGTCGTGGCCGAGCTGAGCGTCTGGAGTCGTGGCTGGGGGCACGCGGACTAGGGCGGTCGAGGCTCGCACGCAGGGCAGGCGGGTAGCCGGCGGTGGTGGGATGGCTGCCCGGCGACAGAGCCAAGGTGCCTGGGCGCGATCGTGGCGCGGTCGCGTGGATGGGAAAACGGCCACGGTTTGTGTGAAAGAACAAAGGAAGGAGAAGAAGCCATGTCTAAATGACATGTGGGCCCCATACTTAACCGGGTTAAGGCATCTGTTATCTAATTCATCTCATCCCTCCAACGAAACACGAAAACAGAACCACTCCATTCTTCCAAACAAACACTAGAATAGAGCCATCATTGTTAAACTTTTATGTTCAGTAGTAGTAGATCCAGAGGGTACAAGTCTTTGATTCATGAAGAACAACAATATTTCTCATTTAAAGATACTAGGAGAGGTAGTAGTGCAGACCAGTGGTGTTGGGGAGAACCGGTGCAAAGGAGGAGCTAGAGCCGGTGTTCGCCATCGTCTCGGCGGTGGCGATCTGCGCTAGGCAGCGACAGTCGGTGAAGGGGGTCGAAGCAGTGGAGACGGTGGCGCGGTGAAGTGGCGGTGAGGGAGCATCCCGTCACTGACTGCGCCCTCACTAGATCGGATTAGGGTTTCGGTGGGTGTGTGACTGCCGGTCAACATCGTAGCCCGAGCCGCCAGCCCCCACCTATATTTATTGCGCAGCGTGACAGGGGCCCTTCAACCACATACGGTTGGGCGCCCCCGATCAGGGCGCTTGACCAAGTCCTAGCGGGCCGTTGGGCCTCCTGGGGAGGAGATCAGTTCAACATTCTCCCCCTTGATCTCAACTCACACTTTTAACTTTAATACATTTCACTTTTACTTATTCCATCACAGATTAGTGCATCGAGCGTGCTTCCTCGTCACGGTCTATTGCCGATAGATTTCACAGCCACGATACATGTCTCCGTTCTGAAACAAATTCATTAACTTTTGGGCCCTTTATTGTCCGGAAAACATAGGCTATACCATAAACCCATGTCGACTGCGTGTTCTCTGAACACACTGGGTGGTAAGCCTTTGGTAAGCGGATCCGCAAGCACTAGCTTGTTACTTTTACATTCGATACCTTTTAATATGATTCCGGACTTTCTCGTTAACAACGTATAACTTTAATGTCAACATGTTTGGCAGTACACTTGACCCGTTGTCTTAGGAGCAAACTTTTCAAATGGTCATTGCTGTTGACAACCATTATCCATTCCAGGTAAAGTTCTTTAACTATTTTGCCTGTCCCTCAGCCTCATACCATGCTATATTACAACTTTACATCACTGATGATACTAGAACTGTTTCTTTTGGAGCTTTTCCATAATAAAACTCCAACTACGAGTGTTAGCTACTATGTGGGTTTCACTAAACATCTCGCCAAAATATAACATTTGTACCCACAACTACTTGAGAGTACTTGTTCTTTCCTTTTAGCATGAGGCCGACATTTTTAACTCCATTCCAGTGATCTATATCTGGACTGGTCTTTTGCCAAAACAACCCGGATACCTAAACTGTGTCAGGGCAAGGTCTTGTCTTTGTACTCATTAAGCTTTCAACAGCTGAAGCATATAGGACGTCCATCTATAATAATCTTACATTACTTTTGGAACATTAAAGTTCTCAAAACTATTACCCTGACCATGAGAACAGGCGTAGGTTTACCCGCATAGGTACTTTATTTCTTTAGAAACTTTTCTTAGCATGCCTATGCGATAGTCATAATACCCCTTTTCTTCCATCTCGGTGAATTTCAATTCTTTTAACGAGATACATTTCACCGAGAATTTTCTTATTCAACCTTGAGGACAAGAACTTCTTCTTATGCAGTAGATTGACATCACTACTAACAATTAGGGTGTCATCCACACAGGATTAGGAAATGAACTTCCCCTTCTATAACTTTGTACAAACGCAATTGTCCTCTCATTCTCTTTAACCCAAAATTTATAATTGACTCTTCAACTTCAAATGCCACTGTCTAGAGATTTGCTCCAGTCCATAAGATATTTCTACAGGTGGCATCCCTTACATTCTTTTTTTTTCATGACAAAACCTCTGGATTGTGCCACGTAATCATTTTCATACAAATCCCATTGGGAAATGTTGTCTTTACTTTCATCTGATGTAACTCAGATCTTGATGTGCCAATAGCACTCATTGTAATCTATTCATTCGCTTCGCGCAAAAACTTTTGATTCAAGTCGCGATCCACATCTTTACATATTTCCTTTGGAGTCACATTTTATCTTGTAGACTCATTATAGCCTACTGTTTTGGCTCCTTAGGAATTTATTCTAGATCTCAAAGTATTATTGGTATTATCGATTTTATTTCATCTTTCTTTGCTTCTTGCCACTTGGACGAGTGAACGCCTCTCATGGCTTCTTTAAATTAGGTGGGATTACCCTCCATTTGAATTTCACTAATATAGACTTTATAATCATCAGAAGTATCTGATTTTCTTATTCTTTGAGACTTTCTGGGGCCTTAGCTACTAGCATTTCTTGACCTTTATTGCCAAAAGATAATTGATTCTATAAGATCCTGTGTAACAAGATCCTTATTTATATTATTCATCCCCTTGCGGAGTTAGGTCTCTTTGTACCATGCTCCCCTAGATTGTCCTATCTTCAAACTTTCTTATTTTGGGTTTAATCTGATAAAACACATATGGCACATTTAGCACCGTCTTAATAACTCTGAACACGTCCAGTATGAATACTGGCCGACTATTCTATCTTTCTATTGTAACTGTAAAAGTCCATGAATTTAGCTATTTCTTTATTTTAGGGGTATCGATATTATGACCGTCTTACTCCCCCGACGATCACATTCATCTTTTATAGATCACTTTAGTATGCATCGTATTGTCTGAATTATGGGAAAGTATCTTTCTTAATTGATCTCACCTTTCTCCCCCTCGAAATGTGGTACGAACTTTTCTACCACAATTTCGAAAACTATCCAAAACTTTTATGAATGAGGAAACTTTTATTACTTTCTTCGTCCACATGATTACATCATGCAAATGAAATTATTTCTTAATTCGTTGGGAGTACTTTTTCCTCATTTCACTTCAAAAACTCAACAGAGTATTTTATCATTAATACTTTCGCAAGTCATGCTTGCATTTCATTCTTATCCTGAGGTTCGTCTGTAACTTTCTGTTCTTCTTAAACTTATACTAGGATAGTATAAGAGCTACCTTAAACTTTTCTCCCTGTGCGAAATACACTCAAAGCACATGAGTCATTACAATTTTCTCCTACCATACAGGATAAATACTATGTCAAATTTCTCCCACCATGCAGGATTTATTAACATAAGTACTATGCCAACTTTACCCCACCATGCGGGTATTTTCTCAAACTTTTCCCGTCATGCGGGTACTATCACAAACTTTTTCCCGCCACGCGAGATAATTTTCTTGAAGGGACATAAATATCAATATTGGCTCATATTCAATCAACAAATTTAGAAATAAATCCAAATACTCTTTAACACACATGTTTAATCTGACGTTGGTCAAATTAAACATGCATGTCACTTATTACATTTGAAATCATGATGATTAAGATTAAAAATTATATTACTTATTACATCTTTTATCATGATGATAAAATTGAAAACTAAAAACTTTTCATAAAGAGTACATAAAAGGTATCTCTTAAACTAAACTCTTATTGTTCTATTTCTTGGATCAATATCCTAGAATCATTTTCCTTTTGAAGCCATTCTTTAAAGAGACCGCAGTCCCTTACACAATGGTCTTCTATCTGCAAAATTACACTTTTCATCTTCTGAGTCACAAGTACCCAGCTCATTTTCTTTTCACCCTTCAAGAATAAAGGCATGAAGTTCTTTATATGAAAAACATCATCAATAATGAGCATGAAAATAACCCTACATTGGTCTGGTTAAAGACATGCACATTAAACTTTTAAATCTTTAAGTTCTATTCTATATCACCGTTGGGCAGAAATGGAATAAAACCATCAATCTTATACATCAATTCCACATCACCGTTGGGCAGAAATGGAATTAACATATGAAAACTCAATTATCTTATAACCCTCTTCAAAAATTAAATTCTCCCGTTTGTTCGAATTTAATTTTGAAGATCATCATCATCATTGCAGCGGAAACATGAAAATACATTACATTCTGCTCGCTCTGGAGCATCTATTGTCTCTTATCTATTCTCTGAAAATTGATCACTTTGATGCAAAATTCATCAGAGATTTAAACTTTAAACATAAAACTCATAGATAAACTCATAATATTGTTATCATCAACGTTGGTCAGAAAATAACAATATTATAATTTATCTTAACAATAAACGGACTATTCCTCCAATTAAAGTTTTACTGTTGGTTCCAACTTTAACTGGAGGATTAACTTTTCATCATTTACTGAATGAGTATAACTGCTCTTCAAATTAAATCCTCCCATTGGTTTGGATCTAATGAGAAGACAATGAACTTTAACTTTGCAACGAAAACATCAAATAATACTTTTAAAATAATATTATTTAGAAGCATCACTTTGTATTTCTTTTCTCTAAACAAATTGTCATGTTTGAACAAATTTGAGTAGAGACAAAACATTTAAACTTAACTTTATTCATTTAAAATAGCTTCTGAAAATTTGACAAAACTCAGTCACGGTTTGATTTCTTCATTTTTTTTGGCCTGGCCTAGCAACAACATAGCCAGCGGCCCATTCTTTGCTCACGGCCCAGCACTACGTGCTGCTCTTTCCCGCGCCCAGCAGCGAAATGGCCTATGGCCCAGCGAGCAGTGGCAGCGCACGGCCCAGTGAGGCCCGTGGCCCATCACGCGACGCGCACGTTCACGCCCCCGCGCCCAGGCCGCAACCTGGGCCTGGGCCAGGAATTGGCCACCCCGCCTAGGCCGATTTTGGCCCGATCACTGGCACTTCAATCCCAGCCGTTGATTATCATCCAATGGTGGACCGGGCAGATCGGAGAAACAAAAACACGCCCCTCGGCCGCTTCCCCTCAAACCCTAGACCATATTCTCCCTCCCCATCTCTCTCTTCTGTGTCGCTCTCCGCTCGGCAGCAGCACGGCGGCCAGCGGCAACAGCGATGAGGTGGTGTTGTGCCGCCGGAGCAAGCTCGCGGCCGGCTCCCCTTTCCCTTTCTTTCTCTTTGTCACTTCTTTCTCTACCCTCTTCCCTTCCTCTCTCAGCATACGGCGGCGCAGCTGCTACCATCCGAGTCGCCCGGAGGAAAGAAAGAGTGCTGGCGCCGCCGCGGAGCCTCTCGCCGGTGCGCGCGCTCGCCCAAGGCTGAGCGCGCCGCCGTCGAGCAGCTTCCGGGCGATGCCCTTTGCCCCCCGAGCCCGAGGCTCAGCGCCCCGCGGAGGCGAGGAACCGCCGGTGCGCGCAGCTCGGTTGGTTCTCTTTCCCGCACAACGGAGGTGAGCCACAGGTAGGCCTATTCCTCCTCTTCGTCCTCATTCTTAGGATTAGGGTTCGGATTTCTTGACCGATTCAATATCGGTCTCTCTTTTCTTTGCTTTTCTCGGTTAGGGTTAGGGTTCGGGTCTTTTCTGTTTTTCTTTTACCCGACCTAGATCTACTACTTAGTCTGGCTCTGATACCATTGTTAAACTTTTTATGTTTAGTAGTAGTAGATCCAGAGGGTACAAGTCTTTGATTCATGAAGAACAACAATATTTCTCATTTAAAGATACTAGGAGAGGTAGTAGTGCAGACCAGTAGTGTTGGGGAGAACCGGTGCAGAGGAGGAGCTGGAGCCGGTGTTCGCCATCGTCTCGGCGGTGGCGATCTGCGTAGGCAGCGACGGTCGGTGAAGGGGGTCGAAGCAGTGGAGACGGTGGCGCGGTGAAGTGGCGGTGAGGGAGCATCCCGTCACTGACTGCGCCCTCACTAGATCGGATTAGGGTTTCGGTGGGTGTGTGACTGCCGGTCAACATCGTAGCCCGAGCCGCCAGCCCCCACCTATATTTATTGCGCAGCGTGACAGGGGCCCTTCAACCACATACGGTTGGGCGCCCCGATCAGGGCGCTTGACCAAGTCCCAGCGGGCCGTTGGGCCTCCTGGGGAGGAGATCAGTTCAACAATCATGTCCCTAGAATAGGAATGGAGCCATTCCATTCTACCTCGTTTTCCAACCAAAGGCATGCTAAGCCCCCTTTGAATAGGTTAAAGACTTTGGAATTCTCACAAAAAAAATGTATACACCATCATCCAAACAGGGGAGACAGTAAAGGTGATTCTCAAAGTCTTATCATTCAAAGTTTCAAAATCTCAGTATCCATTCCAGGCTACATAGTCCAAGGGTCCTGTTCATTTGTCTTACAAGCCGTATTTTTTCAGTCAATGAATAATATTTTTCTCTCACAACAAATCAACGAACAACACTTTCAGCCATAGCTTTTCAGCGAACAACGAAAATCTGTAGTCGTCCAAACAGCACCTAACAATCAGTTACCCGTGGCGTGGGATTCTGTGCCGATAATCCTTGCTTGCAGCCTCCTGGTGCCAGGATGGAGGTGGGACCCATTCATCACAATGCAGCAGCATGCCTGGCTGCTCCAACTCCAAGTCCAAGCCTCACTTCTCTAGGAAAAATGGATGAGCTTCACGTTAGTTCATCAGCTAGCATATACTAGAGCAAATAGCATAATAGGCTAATAGCCAATAGCTTTTTCCAAAGTAACTGGTACTGTGGTGGCGACTGATGACTTTCCGATCAGAATGAAAGAAGGCTGACACTGACATGGATCGAGCGCTAGCCCCCACTGCAATCATGTTATCTGATCGATCCCGCTAAGCTAAAGCACGATGGAAGCGAGTGCGGTAAAGCGGAGGCCGGGGTGGAGCATGCGTTGCAGCAACGGCGAACACGGAGAGAGCTCAGAGCTGGCCGGAATACTGTTCCGCACGCAATATCGAGTGTCCCCTCCACATTTCCATCTCGGCCGGCGGCAGCGCCAGTGTACACGCCCAGGGCTAGCGGCATCATTGCGATGCAACGGACGATCGGTTGCGGTGCAGGCTGCAGGGAGGGATGGGCGCAGCGAGATATCGGCACGGCAGTACTGTCACTGTAGCCACGGCACGGATCGGAGCGCAGGCAGCGGCTTCAGGCCGTGACAGTGAGACAGCATCGTCAGCGCGTCTCAGATTTAGCACTACACTGTACTATACGATGAGGACACGGTTGCTTTCAGAAGCAGTGACAGGAACATAAGACTATCCGCAATGGATATTTTAAAACGATACTCTAAAGCTTTAGAGTATGAATATAGAGTAAAAACTGTTGCACTGGGTACTCTAAAACGATACTCTATTCTTTCTCTCACTCTATATTTAGAGTAGTACTGTGCTTACTCTATACTCTGTAGTGGCGGACCCCGCTAGCTAAACAAAAGAAAAAATGCAATAACTCACAAACCAAAAATCCAAATTAAATTTTGATTGCACCATTAAATTCATCTCAATAAATCCTTCAAAACTAGATCACACATGGATATATTTAAATAAAGTGACAAGTCGGTCTCACAGTGAATAGAGTGGATAGAGGATGATATAGAGGATGGATGGGTGCGGGAGAATTGAGTATAGAGTAGAGAATCTTGCTGACTAGGACGTATAGAGGATGAATATAGAGGTCTATGAGTACGGGTAGTCTAACAAGGCACACGAGGAGGAGGAGGAGGCCGGTGGCCTCGCTGTCGTGTGGGCGAGGGGGCAGCGTCTGCAGCTAGCACCGTCGTCGTCGTCGTGGTGGCCGCTGGCCGGACCGCCGGAGCCATTGATGCGTGCTGCGTGTGGGACTGTGGGCTCTCTCTCTCTCCCAACAGCATCTGCGGATCTCGCAGTCGTCCGTCTCAGTACAGGCTACTCCTACAGGGTTATGACTGTCGTCCATCGGTCACCAGCCGGCCTGGGCAGCTGCTGCCGATCGCCTGTTACTGGCACGTTTTCATGTCCGAGTTCCTAGATGCCCGATTTGCCGGTATTTAATGTGACGAAGAATCTTATTTTTATATAGTAGAATTTAGAGATGGACGAGGCCTCGACAACGGTTGGGTTGTCTGCCTCTACTGCAGTACTGCACCGCACTCTAGGAGTACAGTACTACTGCAAAAATTCAGGTGCGGCCTGTTTTCAGGAACAATCAACCAGAGGAGAGCTGAAACTGCATGGATTTTTTTTTACTAAGAGGGTTAGTTCCTGGAGCAAAAACAATTTTAGGTGTCACATCAAATATTTTATGGGATGTCGGAAGGGGTGTTTCGATACTAATAAAAAAAACTAATTACATAACTCGTCTAGAAATCGCGAGACGAATTTATTAAGCCTAATTAATCCATCATTAGCACATGTTTACTGTAGCACGATATTGTCAAATCATGGATTAATTAGGCTTAAACAATTCGTTTCGCAAAATTATCGCAATCTGTGTAATTAGTTATTTTTTCGTCTACATTTAATACTACATGTATGTGTCAAACATTCGATGTCACGGGGTGAAAATTTTTTTGAGCAACTAAACACCCCTTGAAATGGATGGATTGATCGGCGACCGCGGCTGCTGCATGGACTACTCGCCTCGTGTGTTTGCTGGCTCTGCCTGAGTTCATGTGAAACGGTTCGCACCAAAACCACAGGAGCAGGACAACGGCCCAGCCGCACAAACACAGAAAATGTGAATGAAAATTTTACTCTAAGGCTGTGTTCACTTCCCATACAAACCTAAAATATTTCTTCTTCCACCCATCACATCAAATATTTAGACGCATGTATGGAGTATTAAATGTAGGTAAAAAAATAACTAATTACACAGTTTATCTGTAAATGTCGAGATAAATCTTTTGAGCCTAGTTACTTCATGGTTAGATAATATTTGTCAAATAACAACGAAAATTGCTACAGGAACTTTTTATCCACTTTTCACCAACTAAACACACCCTGAAGTAGAAGGAATGCGACTTTATGGCTTTGACCATCGACCAATTTGCCGATCTCTCTTGTTCAGCTGATCCTGTTTCGCGCTTCCGTATGGAAAGTTGCAAATGGCAATCTAGGCTCTGTTCGAATCCCATGGCAAAACTTTAGTACAACACTTTTAGTCTATTTTTTTACCATGAGGATCCAAGTAGGTGTTTCACCGGGCAAACACTAGACAAGTGACAGATATCTTCAACAACTCGCAGGGTTAAAAAAACGGTAATGCTACCGTCAGGACGTCCGTCCACTTGGAGACTTATTTCTTGTGCCTGCGGACCAGACCAAACAAACTGCTTCCTTGTACCAAATCATGAGGACCCTTCGACGGCTTTAAAAAAATCACACCTTCTAAAGAAGCTGGACGATGCGATATTTCTCCACTCCGCCTCGCGGCATTCTCCGCCGTTTACGAGCGTTGCCCGCTCGCCGCGGCCGCCTCCACCGAGCCGGCGAGCCTCCTCGCCGCCGCCGGGGTCTAGCAGCTCGCCGGTGCTGCTAGCTGGCCTGGCCAACCTAGAAGCAGACACGTAGGCGCCCGGACGTTGCGTGTGGCCAGGCGACAAGGAGAGGAGGCTATTGCTGGCTGGGTCCAGGTCGGGCGTAGGCGCAGCTAGCCGCTGCCAAGCCGCGCCACTATCCTCGGCCGCCGGTCGGCCGAAAACGGCCGTTCCTCGGTCTGCTCTGCGTCATGCGGAAGAAGGGTGAAAAACGTATGTCGCAAGCGTATGTTTCAAGTGTTTCAAATGTTTCGGATGTATGTTACATGCGTTTCAGATGGATGTTGCAAAAGTAGATCGGGATGTTGCATATGTTGCAAAGGTTGTACATGTATGTTGCAAGTGTTTTATCCGGACGTTGTGTATGTTTATAATAATTTTCAAACGTTTTTCAGATGTTTTTTAAATGTTGTTAGAAGCATGTTTCAAGTGTTTCATCTATATTTAGATGTATTTTGCAAGTGTTGTATTTGAATATTTCAAAATTAGATCAGGTAATGTACATGGGATGCGTGTGGGAACCGGAAGGGGCCGTCAGAGGTCTCCGTGTGCAGCCTGGCGCATGGCTCCACGTGGGCGCGCGAAACGCAGGCGTGGGCGGAGGCAGGAGCGTTGAGCGCAGGCGCATGCGCGAGAAACAGAGTGCAGCGTGGGCGTCCAGATGTTCGGACGCTAGCACTACCGGAAAAAAAATAGAAAAACATTTTTATCTGAATTCTGAAGATAGGGACGTGGTCTCAAGCGAAAGTTTGTCAAGCCGTTGTACAACTGGCCGGCGGACATTCCACTGTCATCACCGCAACTAATCCGTGATGATGCTGTTATAAGCGAAACTAAAGTGCATTTCAGAAGCAGTGACAGGAACCTAACAAGGCACACGAGGAGGAGGAGGGAGGCCGGTGGCCTCGCTGTCGTGTGGGCGAGGGGGCAGCATCTGCAGGTAGCACCGTCGTCGTCGTCGTGGTGGCCGCTGGCCGGACCGCCGCAGCCATTGATGCGTGCTGTGTGTGGGAGTGTGGGCTCTCTCTCTCCCAACAGCATCTGCGGATCTCGCAGTCGTCCGTCTCAGTACAGGCTACTCCTACAGGGCAACTCATTATGACTGTCGTCCATCGGTCACCAGCCGGCATGGGCAGCTGCTGCCGATCGCCGATCGCCTGTCCGGCTGTCCGTCTCCGTCCGTCCTG
Source organism: Saccharum hybrid cultivar R570 (assembly GCA_038087645.1). Classification (NCBI taxonomy): domain Eukaryota; kingdom Viridiplantae; phylum Streptophyta; class Magnoliopsida; order Poales; family Poaceae; genus Saccharum; species Saccharum hybrid cultivar. The sequence goes on along the minus strand of JAQSUU010000190.1, from coordinate 1,468,832 downwards.
GCCGTTGCTATCAGTTACTGGCACGTTTTCCTGTCGAGTTTCAGACAACGGTTTTAGTGGGTGTTTGGTTGCCTGCCTCTACTGCACCGCACCGCACCGCACTATAGGAGAGCTGAAACTGCATGGATTTCTTTTTATTACCACTAAGTGCATGGATTGATCGGCCACTCGCCTCGTGTGTTGGCTCTGCCTGAGTTCGTGTGAAACGGTTCGCATCGAAACCGCAGGAGCAGGAGTGCGGGACAACGGCCCAGCCGCACAAACACAGAAAATGAAAACTGCATCTTTTTCTGCAGATTTTATGGCTTTGAGGCCAATTTGCCGATCTCTGCCTTGTTCAGCTGTTCCTGTTTCACGCCTGCTTTGGAAAGTTGCAAGTAGCAATTTACACTAATAACTGATGAAACGAAGGGCGTTTCACCAGACAAACATCTGACAAGTGACAAATATCCCCAATACCTCATCACAGGATAAAAACAAAAGAAGAAAAAACATTTTTTATCTGAATTATGAAGATAGGGACCTGGTCTCTGCGAAAGTTTGTCAAGCCATCGTACAACTAAATGCCGGCCGGCGGGCATTCCACTGTCATCACCGCAACTAGTCCGTGATGATGCTGTTATAAGCGAACCTAAAGTGCGTTTCCCCTTGCTTGCATTTTACGCTCCTTGCAGCATTGTATACAACACAAAAAATGTTGGGTCACCTGACCTGCACAACTGGACGTACGTGAGTACGTATATAAACTGAAGGCGTGCAGGTACCAAGTGATGTCAAAGAATATTTGGATTGCCTCAACGGAGCAAATTGCTCGAATCTGTTCCCATCAAGTTCAACGACTCCAGCTCCACTAATCTATCCAACACCACCGAAAGAACTTAACCCCAGATGGAGTCTCCTCCGAGTGGAGGCAACCCATAAAAAACACCGGTTGGTTAATGTCTCATGAAGATTGCAAGAGAAACAAGAGGAAAAGGTTGCAATGCACGAGCAAACCAACCCAAAGGAATCTACACCTATACTATACGCTGGCCTGCCGTGCCGGTGGCGATGAGGTCAGGAGAGGAGGACGTGGAGCGCGGCGTTCTTGGTGTCCGCGCACACGGGGCACGCCTCGACAACCGCCTCGCACCCACCGCAAAGGCACAGGTGCCGGCACGGCAGCAGCAGCACGCACGCATCCGCCGCGCCGCACGCCCGGCACGCCCTCGTGCTGCCACTGCCACGGGCCTGCTTGCCGTCCGCCGCGCCTTCCTGCCGCCGCTCCGGCTCGAAGCAGCACGACCGCGCGTCCTCCACCTCTCCCTGGCCCTCCTCGTCAGCCGCTCCGGCGCACGGCGCCTGGAGTAGGAGCTGCTCGAGGGTGGCGCGCAGGCCCGCGGCGGCAGCCTCGTGGCCGCTGGCGATGCCCTGCCACGCCTGCCCCTCCGCGCCCATCTCACGGACCCTCTCGCCGAGCTCCGCATTGCGCGCCAGCGCGCGCGCAAGGTCGGCCTCCGCCGCCCGCAGGCGCCGCGCGGCGCCGCGCTCCACGGCCGACACCACGGCCCGGACGTGCCGCCGCCGCGCCTCCTCCAGCCCCGCCCGCAGCCTCTCGTTCTGCATGCATGCGATTGCGCGGGAGGGAGTCAGTCAGTCAGTCTGATGTGATACCTAAACAGTCAGAGGCGGGTTCGTTCGTCGCCGAGAAGAAGCCAACGCACGCAGCGCACCTCGATGCGGACGAGCGCGTCGACCTCGACGCTGTGGCGGTAGAGGTGCGCCAGGATGCCGTGCTGCGACTGCGACACCGCCGCGGTGCCTGCCGCCGCCGGGCGTCCGCTGGTGGACGCGGCGCCGGAGCAGAGCACCCTGCTGCTGCCCTGCGCATCCTCTCCGCCTCCGGGCGCGTACGCCTGCGGCACGGGCAGCAGCGGGCGGTGCCAGTGCCCCTCCATGATCAGGTTCAGGCCGGCGCCCACCGCGCCGCCGATCAGCGCGCGCTTCCTGGGCACGACGACGGACCAAGTGGCGTCGTAGACGTAGTAGTTGTTGTTGTTGCAGGTGAGCTCGCTGCGTGGGTCGCTGAACGCCGTGTGGCCAGCCACAGCCGCAGCATGGCGCTGCACCTGCACCGCGCCGGGCAGCAGGTGGTCGTGCTCGCCGAGGAAGACCGACGCGGACGCGGTGGTCGTCGCGTTCTCCAGCGCTGGCCTGTGAGACACGAGACGCACAAATGCACTAGTGATGAAGATGAACCGGCGGACCAGGAAACGGACGGATAAATGAGGAGGTTGGGGAAGGAGGGGAGCGCAGGACGCATGGGCGCGGGAACACAACCGCGCGCGAGGACGGGGTTGGTCATGCATGCCGCGCACGGATGGAGACTGGAGAGAGAAAGAGAAGGAGAGAGAGAGAGTGCGACGGACCTGATGGCGCGGGAATCATGGTGGAAAGCGTGGGCGACCGCCATCAGCCTCGCCTTCACAAGAGAGTCAGAGAGAGGACGGAGGCGGGGCACAGCTGGGCAATGATGCCGTTGATGTGTCGGAGTAGAGCGACGATATGGCAGTGGCTGGCCTGGGAATTGGTTGGGATCACGTATGCGTGGGTGGGCAGTGCAACCACCGTAGCAGGGCCAGCGCGAGGCTTTTATATGGCAGGGACTTGGGTTAACACGTCGGCGCACACACACACACACACACACACACACACACACACACACACACACATATATATATATATATATATAGTTGCAGTATAAAATAGCCCAAGGCGTTATACCAGACACGAGGTCTGATTTTTTGGGCCGGCCCAACCACAGCATGGCCTAGTTGCCATCGTGCTTCGGCTAGCATAGCCCGGCAACATGTGCCGTGGTTGGCCCGCCCCTGTCACGTTGGGTAGTTCAATAAAACTACTTCATCACCTACTAAACTGCTAACCATCGGATCTGACCAACACGTGATATGAAACGTTCGACCATGGAGCGGGTTTTGACAACCTGACAGGCTACCGTATCAAACCTGGCTTAGCCATTTGCCCTGATAAACCTATACAAAAACTATTACACGGTGGCTGGCCTAGAACGTGGTTCCCGAAAACCAGTTTTATTAAAAACGACGTGCACCCGTTTTTACTAATGCCTATTTTTTTGGCTTTGTGGAAATTGAGTTTATCTTATACGGGAGTTAGTGGAAAGATCCAAACACGATTTTAGGAGCAATTACGCTAAAGCTGGTTTTGCTCAGACTAGTTAGTTTTGATAAAACTCTAGATCCAAACAACCCCTTAGAGCTCGCTCGCCTCTCTCACGTCAAACTGAACTTGGTGTGTGGCGTTGAAAGCATCTAGGCCCCGGTGTTGGTTTTGGCAATTGATGACAACGCATAATTACCATGACTAACGTGTGTTTTGCAGAAACGTGGGTAAGTTAGGTCATGGAGATGATAACTGCTTTGGGCAATATGGTATTCATGTCCCTTGATGGAAATTGTTTCGGTTTTCAAAGGATCAACAACAAGATTAAGGACGGTTAGTTCCGGATGTCAAGGTGGTGAGTTACATTTGGAATAGTCGTTAGGATCTTTGTTTCTTCCTTTGACCGTACTATAAAGGGGGGGCATGAGCGAGTAGCTTGACCTAGGTGAGTCTTGTGTTTAGGTGTGGTGCACACTTGTCAAACTCAGCACTAGGTAGCTCGAGAAAAGCTCAGAGTTCAGTTAGAAGCAACTTGGTTCAAGTTGCGACGCGTTTAGAAGACGTTTGAGCCGTTTACCTATGACCGGACGCGGTCCTGGTCATGACCGGACGCGTCCGGTCAGTGCTAACACTTCACTGCAGGTTCAACTGATCGACCGGACGCGGTCCTTGAGAGGACCGGACACGGTGGTCAGTCTGACACGTGTTCCAGAGGGTAAACAGTGTAATCGGACGCGACTGTGAAGTGACCGACGCGTCCGGTCATGTTCCAGTAAGGTCTCGTTGTGACCTGACGCGTCCGGTCACCTATGATCGGACGCGGTCAGCGTCCGGTCATTGTTACAGTAAGGTCCCGTGGTGACCTGACGCGTCTGGTCACCTATGATCGGACGCGGTCGTGCGTCAGGTCATTTTTCCTGTAAGCTCTTGCTTGATCGGCGCGTCCGGTCATCTCAGACCGGCGCGTCCGGTCATCTCAGACCGGCGCGTCCGGTCACTCGGCGCAGCTTTCGGTTTCCGACCGTTACACCTGACCGGCGCGTCCGGTCATGTCGACCGGCGCGTCTGGTCAGTGCGCGTTTTGCTGGTTCAGCAGATAACGGTTGGATTTGTCTGAGGGGGTTATAAATACATCCCCTCCACCTCTTTTAGAGGTCTCTTGCTCATTTGTTCAGCTGAGAAACACCTTTAGAGTGCAAGGGAGTGCAAGATCCCTAGTGATAATAGAGATTTGCGAATCAAAGTTTGAGAATCCTCTCTAGTGACAAGAGTGTAGCAAGTGTGCATCCATCTTCTCATTAGGCTTGTTGTGGTCAAGTGAGAGTTCTAGCTTGTTACTCTTGGTGATCGCCATCACCTAGACGGTTTGGTGGTGATTGGGAGTTTGGTGATCATCCGACGAGATTGTGGGTGACCCAACTCAAGTTGTGAGCGGTTTTGGGTGATTCGCCGCGACGGAGTGTCGAAGAATCAACCCGTAGAGAGCTCTTGATCCTTGCGTGGATCAAGGGCGAGCTACACCCTTGCGCGGGTGCTCCAACGAGGACTAGTGGGGAGTGGCGACTCTCCGATACCTCGGCAAAACATCGCCGTGTTCCTAACCCTTACTTTCAAGCATTTACTTTCGTGCATTACTTTCATTGCTTGTTTACTTTCCTAGAATTGCCATGCTAGTGTAGGATTGGAACTTAGGGTGCAAAACTTTTATCGGTAGAATCACAAGGAACACAGGCACTAGGGGTGAAGTTTGGCTTGTAGGATTTAATTCTTGCAATTAATTTTTAGAAAAGCCCAATTCACCCCCCCTCTTGGGCATCTTGATCCTTTCAATTGGTATCAGAGCCGTATTGCTCTTAATTTAGGCTTCACCGCCTAGAGCAAGATGTCTAATGGGGAAGGACCACCTCCCACTTTTGAGGGAGACGATTTTCCATATTGGAAAATTCATATGGAGGCGTACCTCGAAGCCATAGATGTTGGGTGCTTTAGAGCCACAACCGAAGGGCTTTCTCCTATAAAGGATCCCGCCAACCCAAGTGGTGACGAGGAGAAGTACGACCTGTGGAATGCAAAGGCAAAAAATGTACTCTACCGGGGCTTAGGCAAAGATATCTTCAATCATGTGCGTAATGCCAAAAACGCTCATGAATTGTGAGAAAATCTTTGTGCTCTCCATGAGGGAACTAAGAGTGAGCGTGAGGAACCCTATCATATTGCCTTAAAGAAAATTAATTCTTTTGAGATGCTTCCCAAAGAAAGTGCTAATGAGATGTACACTCGTTTGAATGTTCTTGTAGAAGATCTCAATGCTCTTGGACTCACTCAAATGAGTCAATCGGATGTTGCAAGAAGGATCTTGAGTGTTCTTCCCGTTGAGAAGTATGGACACATTGTCACCGTACTTCACCAAAGTGATCTCTCCGCCACAACACCGACACAAGTATTGGGAAAGATCAACGCACATGAGATGTACATGCACATCACTCCGGAAGAGGGCTCATCATCTTCCAAGAAGAAAGACTTGGCCTTCAAAGCTAGCCATGATAAGAAAAAGAAGAAGGGCCAAGCCATGATTGTGCAAGAGAGCTCAAGTGAAAGTGACATTGATGATGCATCACTTGCACTCATAGTGAGGAAGACCACCAAGATGCTAAAGAAGCTCAACAAGAGTGGCATCAAGTTCGATGGCAAGAAGAAAAAAATTCTTCACTAGTAGCAAAAGGAAGCCAATCTTCAAAATGGATTGCTTCAATTGTGGAGAGCTTGGCCATCTAGCTCATCAATGCCCAAAGCCTCCAAAAGACAAGTACAAGAACAAGTACAAGGACAAGAAAGATGATTCAAGTGATGAAGAAGATGAGAAAAGAAAGAACAAGCCATACAAGAAGAAAGATGGCAAGAAAAGAGAGTTCTACAAGAAGAAGAAGGGAGGCAAGGCTTATATTGTTGGTGATTGGCTCACCGACATTGAATCATCATGTGAGTCCTCCGGCGATGAAAGCAACAATGAAAAAGAGAAGATCGCCGTACTTGTGGTTGGGCCATCATCATCTTCACCGACATCTTCATCACCACCTTCACCGCCACCTTCACCATCATCTTCAACTACTCATCTATGCCTTATGGCTAAAGGTGATCGAAAGGTACAAGATAGTGATAGTGATGATGATGATAGTGATAGTGATGATGATTATGATGCACCTTCTTATGATGAGCTAGTAAAATTGTTGAATAAATACTCTAAAATCATAAGAAGAACTAGAAATGAAAATGATGAGCTTCAACATGAAAATGAATCACTCTCATCTAAGCTTGAAAATGCACATAAGACTAGGGATGAGCTCATAGATCAAAATGAAACTATGTCTTCTTCTCTTAAGGAGCTCAAAACTTCTAACAAGGAGCTTAGAGATAAATATGATAAAATTGAGAAGAAGCATGGTGAACTCATCACTAGGCTAAACTTGCTAAAAGAAGAATATACCGCATTGAAAATCAATTATGATACTCTTATTGTTGCTAATGAGCTTGCCCTTGAGACACATGATGCTACTAACCAAGTTGTTAAGATTGATATAGCTACATCATGTGATGATTTGATTGTTGAGAACTTTAAGCAAGGCTCTAGCGGCAAAGGCAAGAGTGTGGTTGAGGCCAACAACTATGATGAGTATGTCAAGCTCAAGAGTGAAAATGAGATGCTCAAGAATGAGAACAAAAAGTTGATGGTTCTTGAAAAGCAAGCTTCGAATGAGTCACTTATAGAAGAAAATAAGAAGCTCAAGCAAGAGAAAGAGCATCTCAAGACCGGCCTAAGCAAGTTCACAAGAGACCAACATTTGCAAAGTGAGCTACTCATGAACACCGTCATGAAGATGGATAGGAGTGGCATTGGGTACTTGGAAAATCAAAAGAAGAAGGTCAAAGCTCAACAACAACAAAGCAAGTCAAAGGCCAAGCCAAAGAGATGTGTTGAGTGTGGACAAGAAGGCCATTTTGCTCATGAGTGCAAAACTCCACCACCACAACCCTTGCCCAAGCATGCTATACTCTTTGCTTTCAATGCTCATTACATGCTTAGAAAAGATTCAAGTGGAAAAATGAAAGTCATGTTCTTGGGTCCCCCTAACAAGAGTAGGCCAAAGAAAATATGGGTTGCCAAATCACTAGTTGAGAAAGTTAAGGGTCCCTCTCAAGTTTGGGTCCCTAAACAAAAGGCTTGATCTCTTGTGTGTAGGTGAACTATAAGACCGGTAGATCTCATTGGGTGATTGATAGTGGTTGCACACAACACATGACCGGTGATCCTCGTATGTTCACCTCACTTGAAGAGAATGGGGTATGTCAAGACAAGATTACATTTGGGGACAATTCAAAGAGCAAAGTCAAGGGTATAGGCAAGGTTGCAATATCAAATGATCATTCTCTCTCAAATGTGCTCTATGTTGCTTCATTGAATTTCAACTTACTATCTGTTGGGCAACTTTGTGATCTTGGCTACCAATGCTTGTTTTGTCCAAATGAAGTGGTTGTTACAAAGATAGATGACAAGCAAGTGATTTTCAAGGGCTTTAGATAAAATAATCTCTATCTAGTTGACTTCACCTCCGAAGATGCAAACTTGATGACATGTTTATTCACCAAAACTACACTTGTATGGCTTTGGCATAGGAGGCTTGCTCATGTTGGAATGAACACTCTCAACAAGCTATTAAAGAAAGAATTAGTGAGAGGTTTGAAGGATGTAAAGTTTGAGAAGGACAAACCTTGTAGTGCATGTCAAGCCGGCAAACAAGTTGCAAACACTCATCCAACAAAAGCCTACATGTCAACATCAAGAGTACTAGAACTTCTACACATGTACAACTTACAAGAGCTTGGGTGGAAATCTCTATTGCCTAATAATTATGGATGACTACTCAAGATACACTTGGACTTTCTTTCTTCATGACAAATCCGAAGTGGCAAATTGCTTCAAGAAGTTTGCAAAGAGGGCTCAAAATGAATTTGAAGTCAAGATAAAGAAAATTAGAAGTGATAATGGCAAAGAGTTTGACAACACCAATATTGAAGCTTATTGTGATGAAATTGGAATCAAGCATGAAGTTTCATCAACCTACACTCCTCAATAAAATTGTGTAGTTGAGAGAAAGAACTGGACCTTGATCACTCTTGCAAGAACAATGCTAGATGAGTACAACACACCGGAGAAATTGTGGGCCGAGGCAATCAACACCGCATGCTATGCTTTAAATCGCCTCTTCCTACAAAAGTTCCTTTGCAAGACCCCTTATGAGTTGCTAAATGGGAAAAAGCCAGACGTCTCATTCTTCCGGGTGTTTGGTTGCAAATGCTACATCTAAAAGAAGTGTCAACACCTAGGGAAGTTCCAAAGACGTTGTGATATTAGTTTTCTTGTTGGTTACTCATCAAAGTTCAAAGCATATAGAGTATTTAACCATGCCACCGGGTTGGTTGAAGAAACATATGATGTGGAATTTGATGAATCTAACGGCTCCCAAGGAGCAATTGAGAATTGTGATGATGTAGGTGATGAACCATTGAGAGAGGCCATGAAGAACATGCCGGTGGGAGACATCAAGCCTAAAGATGATGAAGACGATGTACAAATTGTCAATCCACCATCTTCATCATATGTGCCTCAAGATGATGACAAGAATGAGAGAGTTGAAAATGAAGACACCCATGTCTCTCATCATCAAGCCGAGGCACAAGCACAAGATGTTGATGCTCCCCATCCTACTCCTCAAATGGTTGATCGAAGAAACTCACCCCTACTTCAAGCACATCCACAAGATCTCATCATAGGGAGTCCTACAAAGGGTGTAATGACTCGATCTCAAAAGTTTAATTCTTTTGTTGAACATCACTCTTTTGTCTCTTGTCTTGAACCTAAGAATGTAGAAGAAGCTCTTTAAGATCCGGATTGGGTGAATGCCATGCATGAAGAATTGAACAACTTCGACCGCAATCAAGTTTGGACACTTGAAGAGCATCCAAAAGGCGCAAGAGTCATTGAAACCAAGTGGGTGTTCCGCAATAAACAAGATGATCAAGGTGTAGTAGTAAGAAACAAGGCAAGACTAGTAGCAAAAGGGTTCTCTCAAGTTGAAGGTCTTGATTTTGGAGAGACTTTTGCACCCGTTGCAAGACTTGAAGCCATTCGTATCATTCTTGCATATGCATCACATCATGATATGAAACTATATCAAATGGATGTGAAAAGTGCATTCTTAAATGGTTTCATAAATGAACTAGTCTATGTTGAACAACCTCCCGGGTTTGAAGACCCTAGATATCCTAATCATGTTTATAGGTTGTCCAAGGCGCTATATGGGCTCAAGCAAGCCCCTAGAGCGTGGTATGAGCACCTCTGGGACTTCCTCATTGAGAAGGCTTCACTATTGGAAAGGTTGACACCACATTATTCACCAAGAAGTTTAATGAAGAGATCTTCATTTGTCAAGTCTATGTTGATGATATTATCTTCGAGTCAACAAATGAAGATTATTGCAAAGAATTTGGTGAATTGATGTCAAAAGAGTTCGAGATGTCAATGATTGGTGAGCTAACATTCTTCTTGGGTTTCAAGTCAAGCAAATGAGAGAAGAGATTTTTATCTCTCAAGAAAAGTATACCAAGGATCTTCTCAAAAGATTCAAGATGGAAGAATGCAAGCCAATCAAGACCCCAATGCCAACAAATGGACATCTCGACCTAGATGAGGGAGGTAAACCAATCAATCAAACTCTTTACTGTTCTATGATTGGTAGCTTGTTGTACCTTACCGCATCTAGCCCCGACATCATGTTTAGTGTGTGCATGTGTGCCCGCTTTCAAGCGTGCCCTAAAGAACCTCACCTAAGTGCCGTAAAAAGAATCCTAAGATATCTTAAGTATACCCTAAGCATTGGACTTTGGTATCCCAAAGGAGCTAGATTCCAACTAGTTGGCTACTCCGATTCGGATTATGCCGGTTGCAAAATTGATAGAAAAAGCACATCCGGAGAATGCTATTTGCTTGAGAGATCCTTAGTATCTTGGTCATCTAAAAAGCAAAATAGTGTGGCTTTGTCCACCGCCGAGGCGGAATACATTGCCGCGGGGCTTGTTGTGCACAAATCCTATACATGAAACAAACCCTCCTAGACTATGGAGTTGTTCTTGAAAAGGTGCCGCTTTTATGTGACAATGAAAGTGCAGTTAAAATTGCTAATAATTCGGTACAACACTCTCGCACCAAGCACATTGATATCCGCCACCACTTTCTAAGAGATCATGTTGCTAAAAATGATATATCACTAGAAGGTGTAAGAAGTGAAAATCAATTAGCGGATATCTTCACTAAACCTTTAGATGAGGCTACCTTTTGTAGATTGAGAAGTGAACTAAATGTGCTTGATTCTAGTAACTTTAAAAGATGAGCTTGTGTTGTCCCTTGCATTGCATTGTACTTTATGTCATGTTTATTTTCCCGCAATGCATCTAGGACTTGTCTAACACGGTTACGATAACCCTCCTTTGGAGGTGTGAAAAAGCCTAACCATGGATCAAACTTGACAAGCAACCTAGCCTTCCTTTCTTATTTTGCATTGCATATGCATGGTTGTTGCTTTGTCGTTTCTTTTCGGTTTAGCTTTGAGTAACCGCTGTGTTCGTCCATGAATAGAGAGAGCATTTGAAGCTCCCAAGGGTTCATAAACTCTATTGCATGCCCATACGTTGCTCCTCGGGTATTTATGGTATATTTTCTTAAAAATAATACTAGCCTAAGGCAAAATATTTTGAAAATTTTGAGGGTTTGAGTGAGGTCACTCACATCAGGTTCTAATTGGTGTTTATTTGAGTCTCTTTGAATTGAAACTTGATTGGGAGAAGTCGCGTCGAAAAACGGTTTGAAAAAGAGCTTTTTACAGCGACCGAACGCTGCACCGGACGCTGTTCAGCTTTACCACCGCGTCCGGTCATGCGACCACCAGCGCGTCCGGTCATCCCCAAAGTTTTTCTTCGGAACCTCTAACCGGACGCTGCACCGGATGCGCCCCTATCGACCACCGCGTCCGGTCCCGGTAACGACCACCGCGTCCGGTCATCTGTTTCAAGTTTCCAGGCAAAACCTGACCGGACGCTGTCAGCGTCCGATCGTGGATAATCGGACGCGTCCGGTCATTCCAGGAGCTTACTGGAATGTGACCGGACACTGCCTCCACCGCGTCCGGTCATTCGACCACCGCGTCCGGTCATCACGCAAAAAGCGGATCTCACCCTTTTTAACCGTACGATTGGATCTTGTTTTCCTTTTCATCCGCCATCGTCTTTCTCGCCGTTTCACCGACTCGCCGTGATTTCGCCGCCGCGCCATCACCGCCGCATGCTCCTCCTCGCGCCCGCATCCGTGCCACCGCTGCCACAGTGCCCTAGCTCCTCTCGCCCGGCACCGAGCAGCATCACCGCCGCAGCCGCACCCGCGCCTGTGCCAAGCCGCCGCGCCCGCGCTCGCGCCCGTGCCCGCGCACCTCGCCGGAGCTGCGTCGCCGCCACCGCACCACCGGAGACACCCTGTGCCCTAGCTTCTCCTCAAAGTCCTCTCCTTGCCGTGCGCGCCCATCTCTGAAGTCCTCGCTGTTCACACCAAAAACCCTAACCCTAGATCGTGAGGTCTTCATCTTCGAAATCCGTCTTCGCGATCGTCTCCGTCTCCGCAAGGTGACATCTTCTCCTTGGATTAGGATTTACCGTCGATTTTCCGGTGAATTACTAATTCAATTATCGATCGATCATCGATTGTATTCTAGGGTTTCGGTCGCCGTCTTCGGGTAACCCTAACACGTCGAGATCGTCTTCCGGTCGTCGGATCATCGCTCGTCGAGGTAGCTATCACGGTCATCTCATATCTTACCTCACCTGCTTGCTCTCACTAGGATCTCGCTTATCTTTTAGATATATATGTTGCTTATAGTAGATCCATCTATTCTATCGTTTTAGTTTGTCCTATCAGTGCTGAGTGGTTCAGGTGATCGGTTGTGAATCCGAGGCCAAGCCTGCGGATACGGATTGAGGCCAAGCCTCACAAGGTTCAGTACATCATCTACCTTTTCAGTTTGTCTCAGTACATCTTCTTGTCATTATGGTTCGATGCAAGAACGCTGGTGGGGCACCTAGTGACGAGGGTGACAGTCCCCCCAGGAGGACAGAGGTAGCTCGCGGGAAGCGAGTTAAGATTGCTGCCAAGAAAAGGAAGAGAACCCTTACAGAGGCAGAGATAGCTCAGGCAGTGGCAGATGCAGCAGATGCAGCAGAGAGGGGTGGCAGGAGCAGTGGTATTCGCATTGGCGAGAGTCGCTTTCATCTTGAAGGTCGACAACTTGGCACAGAGGCCACAGAGGAGACAGTAGAGGCTACAGAGGAGACAATGGATGCCCTTGTAGAGCAGCCTTCAGAGGATCCACAGGAGACTGAGGAGCAGACAGTACAGACTCCACAGCGTCGTCGCTCAGGACGTACGCGTGCTTAGGTTACTCCCAGGCCAGAAGGTCAACGTTGTGGAGGTCGCCCACCTCCCAGGGCTAGAGGTCACCCCCCCTGTTGAGCACTTTGACCTCAGGGGTGCTACAGCCAGACAGGTCCAGGCCCTTAGGTTTGTTGAGGTCACTCGGTGGTTCCCACCCTAGCGGGATCCCCAGGCGTCAGAGGGCTTCTACACACCTCTGCATGAGGATTTCTATAGGGCCTATGTCGACAGTGGAATAGCTTTTAGACTATAGAGAGTCTATCGACTAGAGGCATTAGTTCAGGTGGTTGGTGAGCAGCTTCGTCCACATCTATCTTTTCTGTCTAGACTTTTAGATCTACTTGGACGGACTGGAGCATACTGCGGAACCTGGGTCAGAGAGTTTTACTCGTCACTGTGGATTGATCCAGCACATCAGTTCATCCATTTTGCCTTCAGAGGTCATGACCGCAGGTTATACAGCACTAGGGTACGGGAGATTCTTAGACTCACTGCTTTAGAGACCAAGATCCATCAGCTGTGCTTTGGACAGACTGCTCCTCCGAGACGCCCTCACGGTGGGATAATGCCTCCTACTGACTTGATTCGACCCTACTTCCGTGAGCCTTTTGGCGAAGGGTCTCGACGCACACCAGCCAGCCTGTCACCCATAGCGAGAGTACTGGATGCTATAGTGAGGAGGACACTTCTTCCGAGGCTAGGATACAGAGAGGGTCTCACTCGCATGCAGCTATGGGTGGTACATCACCTCGTCTCATAGACCCTGTTTGACCTTTGGGATCTAATGCTTTGTGAGATGAAGGATACCTTGGCAGAGGGCTTCCAGGGACACAGGCAGCTACCATATGCACACTGGATCTGCTTCATCATCAGGTATGCCTGTGAGTTGCCTGCAGAGATTAGAGCTAAAATATCTGATACCACCACAGCCTTCCCTGAGTATGACATTCGCCAGCTATGGGCATCAGTGACCAGAGAGCAGGCACCTGGCCCAAGACAGCGATAGAGGCCAGAGGTACTAGAGACAGCCGCTGAGCAGGACGAGACCGTTGAGGGTCTTGCCGAGGCAGAGCTTGCAGATTTAGATGCTCAGCCGGCTGATCAAGCCGAGGATGTGGCCACTGACAGCACAGATGAAGACTACCAGCCCATCCCCCGGTACCGCTCTCCTCGGCCTCACGACCATGAGGCCGGTGGCTCTGGCTCAGCCTTCCACTTAGATCCAGCCATGGTGGCTATCCTTGAGAGGTTGACCTAGGCCCAGGAGAGACAGGAGATATAGATACAGCGACAGGCACAGGACTCAGCTGCAGCGTTTGCACAGATTCAGGCTCGCCAGGACGAGCTCCAGAGGCAGCAGCTCGAGTTTCAGCGACAGCAGTTTGAGATGTAGAGGCAGCATGCAGCCACTCAGCAGCAGTACTTAGAGCTCCTGCGCCACCTTGTCACTGTGGGAGTACCACCACCACCGTCTATCCTGACTCCAGCCTTACAGTCTAGTGGACCTTAGAGTCAGGGGCAACCGAGCTTTCAGTACACCTCCCCTCAGCAGCAGATACCGTAGACGTTTCAGTCTCCGAGCTACACGCCTATTCAGACAGGTTTTACTCCACCAGCTCAGCTGGGACCACACCTTCTCTCAGGCCCGACATTCCCTGATTTCAGTGCTACATACAGTGAGCTGACTGGACAGCCGACACCGTCCTACTCGACATTTGTGACTACCTCAGACATGTCGGCTTCAGAGACTGCTATGTTTCTAGTAACAGGGGCTGCTACTATAGACACTCTGCCTTCTTCAGTTGCATCTACAGATCCTCCCACTCTAGGTGTCTTTCAGGCTCAGGCGACAGTGACCGATCCGATAGTTGCTTCTACACCTTCAGTCACTATACCTCCTCTACAGACCCAGACTACTTTACTGCCACGTTCAGCTACAGAGGATCAGCCTGACAGCTCAGAGTCTAAGGAGGATACTTCACAGTTTGTGATCACTTCGTGCTCCTCGGCACCCAACACGATAGCTTATGTTCCCCCGTCCGATCTCTAGATTAGTTTTTGGCGGTTGATGCCAAAGGGGGAGAGAGTGCATAGATTCAGGGGGAGTGGTGATAGAGGGTTTTGTTTTTTTGTGTGTGCTACATTCATGCATCATGTTTACTTTTCTCATCCTGCATTGTGTGACTATGAGTGTGTGAGACTATGTCTTAATGTTTTATGTCTCTTAATGGTGTTTAGCTCATAAGGTTGTGCTTCCGAGCCTTACTCCGATTTCATATGAGCTATGTTTTATGTGTACTAACTCTTCATGTTTTATCTTATGAGTAGACTCAGTTGGCTTGGAACACATAAGCAAATAACTAACCCCTTGTGCTTACAGCTTTATGCTTATGTGAACCAAGCATGATCGAAAACCTCAACTCATATCCTCTGAATCTAAGTGTTGTCATCAATCACCAAAAAGAGAGAGATTGAAAGCATCTAGGCCCCGGTATTGGTTTCGGCAATTGATGACAACGCATAATTAGCATGACTAACGTGTGTTTTGTAGAAACGTTCGGTCAGTACTAACACTTCACTGCAGATTCAACTGATCGATCGGACGCGGTCCTTGAGAGGACCGGACGCGGTGGTCAGTCTGACACGTGTTCCAGAGGGTAAACAGTGTAATCGGACGCGACTGTGAAGTGACCGGCGCGTTCGGTCATGTTCCAGTAAGGTCCCGTTGTGACCTGACGCGTCCAGTCACCTATGATCGGACGCGGTCAGCATCCGGTCATTGTTCCAGTAAGGTCCCATGGTGACTTGACGCGTCCGGTCACCTATGATCGGACGCGGTCGTGCGTCAGGTCATTTTTCCTGTAAGCTCTTGCTTGATCGGCGCGTCCGGTCATCTCAGACCAGCGTGTCCAGTCATCACAGACCGGCGTGTCCGATCACTCAGCGCAGCTTTCGGTTTCCGTCCATTACACCTGACCGGCGCGTCCGGTCATGTCGACCGGCGCGTCCGGTCAGTGCGCGTTTTGCTGGTTCAGCAGATAACGGTTGGATTTGTCTGAGGGGGTTATAAATACATCCCCTCCACCTCTTTTAGAGGTCTCTTGCTCATTTGTTCAGCTGAGAAATACCTTTAGAGTGCAAGGGAGTGCAAGAGCCCTAGTGAGGATAGAGATTTGTGAATCAAAGTTTGAGAATCCTCTCTAGTGACAAGAGTGTAGCAAGTGTGCATCAATCTTCTCATTAGGCTTGTTGTGGTCAAGTGAGAGTTCTAGCTTGTTACTCTTGGTGATCGTCATCACCTAGACGGTTTGGTAGTGATTGGGAGTTTGGTCATCATCCGACGAGATTGTGGGTGACCCAACTCAAGTTGTGAGCGGTTTTGGGTGATTCGCCGTGACGGAGTGTCGAAGAATCAACCCGTAGAGAGCACTTGATCCTTGCGCAGATCAAGGGGGAGCTACACCCTTGCGCGGGTGCTCCAATGAGGACTAGTGGGGAGTGGCGACTCTTCGATACCTCGGCAAAACATTGCCGTGTTCCTAACCCTTACTTTCAAGCATTTACTTTCGTGCATTACTTTCATTGCTTGTTTACTTTCCTAGAATTGCCATGCTAGTCTAGGATTGGAACTTAGGGTGCAAAACTTTTATCAGTAGAATCACAAGGAACACTAGTAGGCACTAGGGGTGAAGTTTGGCTTGTAGGATTTAATTCTTGCAATTAATTTTTAGAAAAGCCCAATTCACCCCCCCTCTTGGGCATCTTGATCCTTTTAGGCGTCTTAATGAGTTCCTTGATACGCCCACATAGCCTCTATAGTCAAAGACACAAACAATCAAGTAGACACAAGCAGAAGCACAATATAATCAATGTAAATGTAAAAGTAAATGGGAGACAAACCAAAGGGAAGACACAATGATGTATTTCCTGGTGTTCAGATCCTCACTTGAATTCTACATCTCAGTTGTGGAATCTATGAGTGACTACTCTGGGCTGCATTCTAGCTAGATTGCTCTCAACCACTTTCCATACTTCTCATATGCCAAGTCTAAGTCCAATTGTTCAACCATCGAGTGCACAACCATTAAGCTCAAGTAATTTATCCTCTACTGAATCAAGAAATTGCAATACACCATCCTATGGATCAAATAATGGGTGACACAAGAAGTGGTGTTCAAATAAGATCAAGACTTGATCATTTTGTTAGCACTTCTTTTGTTCCTCAGTTGAGCCTACAAAGATAGATGAAGCATTATTGAGGGATCCACATTAGGTGAATTCTATGCATGAAGAACTCAACAACTTCACTTGAAATCAAGTTTGGAAACTAGTGGAGTTTACTTTCTTAGGTTGGATGTCATCACTAAAAACATCCATGATTAACATGCCATGTCATCACATGCATTGCAAAGCATCCATGATTAGGGTAACTACGTTATGCATCAACTAAAATGAGTTTACTTTCTTAGGTTGGATGTGTTTCCAGTGGTGTGACTCGAATTCGAAAACCCTTATTTCTAATGTCACCGCAAATACTTAGTTTATGCCCTGCGTAATTTGAGGTGTATGACGGTGTTATACACTAGTGCCAAGTGTACGGTATGAGCTCGAGTCCAACTTATAAAATAAAGCTTCAAGTTTGAGTTTGCTTTTGGAGTCCAAAACTTGTTGCAAGTATTCCGATTCGAATTCAAATTCAAATTTGAGGAATTATTAAAAGAATTTCTGAGGTCAACCTGGTCAACCAAGAGTGGCATTTGGTCAAACATGTGATGCTTGAATCAATGATGCCCTTGGGTGATGGTATGATCACTAAATAATCACCAATTAATAGAGTATCAAGTTCCAATTTGAAATCTTTCTGAAAACCCTAAAAAGCAAAACCCTGATTTTTACCCTTTCTTGAATAAATCAAAATCTAAGCAAAATTTGGGAAAAAGTGTAAAACTAAGTTTGTATATCTTTTCAAGGGCTATAAGTTTGGTGTTTTGAGTTTTCAAAGTTTCAGTGTAAAATGTGGAGTAATTTTTAAAAGATTCAAATCTCAAATTTGACCCATTTTCATCTCCCCTTTCCAATTTCAAAATGGCGGCATAATTTGAAAATGTTTTGAATATCAAAGTTGTAGGTCTTACCTAGGTGTACAACTTTGGTATTATGAGTTTTTGAAGTTTCAATACAAAATTCAAAGTAATTTTGAATTTATAGATTTCTAGAAAGTGTCCCCTTTTGATTTCAAATTCAAATTTCAAAATCCAGTTCGAATTTGAAAAAGTGTTCAACATGAAACTTGAAGAGCTTCAAATTATGAAGATTTCATATTTTGGGAATTTTTCAAGTTACTACATGATTTTGAGAGTAATTTGGCAAAAACAGTTTGAATTTGAAATTTGGGGGGGAGCTATAGTGCACCGACGAATCCCGGCCGGGCACCGCGCGGCATGGGCACCGGCGAGTCGCCGTGGCCTTCGGCCGGCTTCCAGGCGCGCCGTAGTCGCCAGCTGCTGCTTCACGTGGCGTCACCGTGTTGCTCGGCCACCTCTATAAAGCCCGATTGTCGTCATCGTCGAGTTTTTCTTTTCTTCCTCTGCTTCTTCGTCCTCGCTGTCGTCTCTCAACCGCCGGCGTACACCACCACCACCGCTTTGCCTCTGTTCGTTCCATCTCGCCCAGTTGTTCGCAACAACGTTGCACGTCGTTTGCGCCCCCTCGCTGTTAGTCTCACTGCCTGAGCGTAACGCGTGCAGCCGTCTTCTCCATGGTCGGCAACAGCGCCATCGCGGGTGTCTCACCGTGGCCAGCCGCCTCCGATGCTCTTCCGCTTCAACCGATCATGGTTTTGGGGTCATGGTATGCCCCTGGTGCTCCTTGTCCATCCCATTTAGATTTTACCGGCTTGTCTTGCCGGAGCAGCGTGATCCATCATCACCGTGCCGCCATGGCCGTCGGGGAGGGGTCACCAGAACGCGAGCTTAGGTGTAGAGCGTTGAAGTGAGTTCGCGGGGCCAGCAGGGTCGTGTTGGTCCATCTCGGTCTCACCGGGGTCTCGCCGTCGGCGAGATGGCGGTCGGTGGCCACCGTTGGCCATCGGCCGATGGGAGGAGGAAGATGACGGGCGGGTCTGATCAATGACTTGCCATAGTAGTACTGCTCTAAGGAATATCATCTGAATGGTCTGATTATCATATATTTTATCTCTTTTTATTTGATTTATTTCTGTTTGAGAGTAAAGGATAGTGATTTCGAATATTCACATCACATGTGTAGAGTAGCCTTTAATTAATATGTGCCTCTCTATTTGTTCTCCTTTGGTTAAATATAAATAATGATACCTAGGATAAACTTGGATGAAATGCTGCAATTGGTGTATTTATCTGTGTGCATGCAGATATATATACTCTAATATCTTTATATAATTAAGTGGCATGAGTACAATACAACCACACTCTTGGTGTCATCTAGGGGATGACAACCTAACGCGAGTGATGCTAAGAAGTGTCAACAGTGGTCGTGAGGAACAAAGGAAGCCTAGTTGCGCAAGGATACCATCAAGTTGAAGGGTTGGATTTTGGAGAAACTTACGCACCCATGGCAAGGCTTGATGCTATAAAGATTTTTCTTGCATATGCTTGCTCTCACAATATCAAGTTATATCAAAAAGATGCGAAGAGTGCTTTCTTAAATGGCAAGATCAATGAGTTAGTGTTTGTTGAGCAACCACCAGGATTTAAAGATACCAAAGGACCTAACCATATGTACAAGCTTTGCAAGGCATGGTATAGATTGAAGCAAGCATGTATAGTATGGTATAATAGGTTGAGTGTTTTTCTACTCTGAAAGGGTTTCGAGATGAACAAGATGGACACTACCCTCTGCACTAGAAGGATTGAAAAAAGATTTGTTTGCGCCGAGTATTACGTAGGTGACATAATCTTTGGATCAATAAATCAAGAACTTGGTGAAGAGTTTGGTGAGATGATTTAGAGATATTTGTTTGACCTTTTGCTTTTCATTGAAAAGCTGGCTATTGTAGGCCAATGTAAGCGGAATCGTTTGAAAAAGCATTGAATATGTCTTCACAAATTAACTTTTGAACAAATACATGTCTAATAAATGTAATACTCCTCACGGTGGCATCTCACAAAGCGGTAGCAAAAGCACCTCTAGAACTACTTTTGGCTTCTAACATTTATTTCTTTATTAGAAGACAATTTCAATAGTGGCTATTTATTTTTGCTTTTGACTTAAGACAAAAGCAAAAGAAACAAACAGTACTTACCAACGACGACTGCTAAACCAAAAAAAAGTTTCTTTGTGACGCAAGATTTGCAATGTTTTACTTTTTTTTATGGAACGGGAGGGGTTGCTCTACTTATTTATGTCGAAAATCTGACGGTTAAAAAAAGGGTTATTTTTTATCGGTTCTGATTGGTCAGCTCCTATGTTGTTGCTGCCCCCACACGATCAAACGACAATCTTGTAAGAGCAAGTATAATAAGGTGATGTAAGTGAGCTATATGCTAATGCGGAGGAGATAGGGAATGAGAGAGAAGAGAAACAGGTTGTAAGCTTATCGTCAACTTATGCACAAAAACCAAAAAGCTCCGTGAGACAGACAAGTGAGCTGTAAACCGACTAACTATTATACGAAACAGCCGGCTGTATTATTAGCATTGGTTTAAGCCTCACCGTCTGTTTGCTATCCCCAATTAAAATCTCCATCGTGGTCAACAGTTAAAAAAGGGTCTCCGTCGACCCTAGTACTGCTACTGCTACTGGCTTGAATTTTATTTTGTTTTCTAGACGAGTTACTGATGTTTGCTTGCTGGCCCATCTAATCTAATCTGCAGGAGGAGAATTGAAGAAGGAAGGTGTTGCCCGTCACACACACACAGCTCGGCCCCTCTATCATTGTTGGATGGTTTATTCCCGGGGAATATGCTCTCACTCCGCTGGCATCATCCGCAGCATATATCCTCCGTCTCGTCTTCCACATCGGATCAGATAGGCGCGGACCGCAACGCTTTCTTGCTCCTCGATCTCTCTAAGCTGCAGCTTCCTGTCTCCAGCTACCATTCCATGCATTTGTTCCTTGGTGATGCTGAGGGCGTGACCGCCTGATGCTGGCTATCTACCTAATGCAGCTCCGAACCTGTTTTGTTGGTGAGTGTGATGCCATGAACTCATCATGGTCATGCATGTGTGCATGGTTAGATGACCATCAGCAAACATGTTCACGAGGCATGCAAGCAAGAGATGTTCTCTCTAGCTACAGATCAGAAATCGATGACCACCACGCCATGGCTACTTCCAATGGAGGTTTTTGCGCTTCTCCGATCCCGGATGTCGTGCTTCTGCCTCCGTTCTTGATCCCGGATCTTTCGGTCTTCTTCTCAGCATTACTTTCCTTCAGAAACTGAGAGGGTTTCAATCTTTGTTTGTTTTGGGCGCATGTGGCGTGTGTTTCATGGAGATCCGTTCACTTATCTTGCCGCTTTCGCTTGCATCTCCTTCGCTAAGTCAGTTGAAATTGTCCGTCTTCGTCCTCTCGCCGACCAGTTATAGATTGTTTGTTTCCGACAACTGCCCCAATGAGTTATTTGATTCTCCTACAGGATCTGACGACGAAGTGATCATAAATCATATGCCTCATGCTATTTGTCACTGGTTCTCTACTATCTGGTCAAGTAAAGATCGGGCTTGTGGCTATGCTCATTCTCTGACGATGCAGATGCAGTATATATCATCAATCGTATTCAATCAGCTTGCAGGGTTATAGCAGTAACTGAAGTAGTTTAAACAATGTGAAACCCGAATGCATCAAGAGCCTATATAAGCCGGCAGAACAAACAGTTCAAATAGAACTGAGATCTCTTGCGTGCTCCAAAGATGTAGCACATTTTTGCCCACTGTCTATATCTACCACACCTCAAGCCATTTGAAAATTACTCGGTTGGCTTGTCCGGGTCATCTTCCTCAGGTTCTTCCTTGTCTGGATCATCCTCTTGTGGCTCCTCCTGAGGTGGTGGTTTGTTCTTCCTCTTCCTCTTCTTCATCGTCATCTAGAGGATCATCAGCCGGTAATGGATGCGGTAATGGTGTCTTCATTGGGCTGAACTTAGGGAATATATCAGGTCTCCTCCCAGGCTTTGGTCTCTCCCATTCCTAGCAACATTCAAACAACATTAGAAGTTAATCTTGATGTCAATATATTGAAGCTTTCTCAGTAGTGGACTTGCAACCCATTACACATATTTGAA
This sequence comes from Saccharum hybrid cultivar R570, assembly GCA_038087645.1. Classification (NCBI taxonomy): domain Eukaryota; kingdom Viridiplantae; phylum Streptophyta; class Magnoliopsida; order Poales; family Poaceae; genus Saccharum; species Saccharum hybrid cultivar. The sequence continues at coordinate 1,446,860 of JAQSUU010000190.1, read as the reverse complement.
TCGTTTCTTACCCATCTTATTTAGATAGAGTATGGGTAAATTTTTTGTTCAATAGAAATAGGTACGGTAAGGTACGTGGAATGGATTATCCGTGGTAAGTCTTGATCTTAATTAATCATCGATTAAAAGAAATAAGTGGATCAGATAATATAAGTTTATTTTAGTTTTGGGTTTCTAATGTGAGACCCACATGTTGATCTTACACAGATTAAACAAAATACCGACCGCTATTTAGCTAAGGTCTAGCTTTTGTTTAGTTTCAGTAACATTTTAAAGTGTGAACGCGAGATTTTTAATTCTAAGGTCTAGTTTTTGGCATAGGGCCCACATAAATATCTAGCCACACTAATTTGCATGAAATAGACACCCATTATAAATTTCAATCAATTTTGTAAAAAAATTAAGGTGTGAACATGAGATTTTTAATTTTAGAGTCTAGCTTTTGACGTACCTTATGGCCCTACTAGTCCTAGGGATGCAAAGATGGAGTTGAGCTAGGATAGGTAAAGATCAAGGAATCAACACCTCAAGGAAGATAATTAAAATAAAAGTATTGAAGATCCTAGAAGACAAACAAGAAGATCAAGACATCAAAGAAAAGAAGCTAGGACAAATTGGAAGCGAAGGAACACTTTGGAGGAGCATCGAAAGAAAAGGTGCATCGGAGAAAACTAGAGGCGCTAGAAAAATACAAGTGTTATATTGAAAGTGTAATTGCTGTAACACTCCGGTGTTACGCAAGCATTTACATTGCAAATCATGAGCATAGCATGTCATGGCATTCATAATCATATGTGCTTAGGGTGTACCTTTAGTAAAATAAAAGTGTGGAAACTAGTATTGCATAGCATGTTGTGATAATGTGCTAATGACATTCATCAAATTTGTGCAACTATAAATTTCATATCACTTATAATTATAAGGAAAATTTTTGGAGCCACTAAATCACTCAAAGTTTTGTCAAAGATTTGTCTTAAAAATGATATTTGAAAATATTCAAAAATCCTCCCTAAATTAGCTTTTATTCTAAAAATCAAAATCTATAAGAGTTTTGAGATTGGCCCCTCAATAAAAGTTGTAAAAAATCAAATTCTAAACAACTTTCATTTTTGGGCCATTTTCAGAAAATGTCGTTTGCTTGCCCAAAAATTGAATTTGAAAACTGCAAATAGAATTTTATTTGAATTTTCTCTGGAAAAATAAAAAGGAAAAACAATTTCAGCGCTAGCAGGCCGCCGCTTCCCTTCTCGGCCCGCCCGCGAAGCGGCCTGGCCCAGCTGACCGCGCGCTCGCCCGCCCGCCCACGCGTCGTGCCCGCTCGCCCGCGCTCGCCGCGACATGCACGCGCCCGCGCATGCACCGCGCGCCCCGTGGCCGGCATGCGCCGCTCGCCGTCGACAGCTGGCCGTCGGTGGCCCCCGCCAGCGCGCGCCTCGCTCTTCTAAGTCGCCTGCGCTCCGCGTCCACCGTCCCTCTCCGAATTTCTTCGCCTCGGCCTTCCTCCGCTCCGTGCCGCGCGAGCACCGCACAACGCAAGCACCGCCACCGCCGCACCCGCCGACCAAATTGGCCGACGGTGAGCCGCTATAGCTCGCCTTCTCGCGCACCCAACTTCGCCTCCTTCTCCGGCACCCCGTGCACACCTCGTTGCAGCCACCCGAGCCAAGCAGGTGCGGATTCCGTGCATCCGCCGCCGGCGGCCATGGCGCCACCGCGCGCGCGGCCTCCCGCGGGAGTGATTCCCCGCTACCCCTCTTGCTTCTCTATCACCAAAAACGGGTCCGCCTCCTCCCCGCGCACCTGTTGCTCGCTTTTCCGCACCCGGGCGTGGTCGGCAATGGCCACCGGCCGGTCGACGCGCGGCCGCGACATTGTGGTCACCAACGCCTCCGGCTTCTCCCCCCGGCCTCCTCGCGCGAGCGGCCTTGGGCCGAAGCCCGAGCCGGGCCTGCTCGCTCTTACCCCCCGCGCGTGTGAACCAGGCCGAGAACGACCACGGGCCGGTTTATTTCCACGGGCCGGCCCAGTTTCAATAATGAAAATCGTTTTCTGTTTTCTTTTATTATTCATGATGAAAAATATTGTGGAAAATGTTTTTGTATTCATTTGAGCTCCAAAAATTGTGAAATAAATTTCTATGGACTCATTGAAACCAGATCTACAATATAAAAATATTGCATGTCATTTTTGGGATACTTTTCTGTAGAGCTTTAATTAATTCTTGATATTGCTGATATCTTGTAAAATGGTTAGTAAATCCTATATGTATCAGAAAAATATGATTTCAAGTTTGTTAATCTTCTTATATCATGTACTTCCTAGGAAAAATATGTTTCATGCATGTGCTATGAAAAAACTTTGGAGAAGTAGTTCAAGTACCTTTAATGGCTGATTTTTGTTATTTTTGCTAGAGAGCAAACTTTGTATAAAACATGCATGTGATAATTTTTGTAAAGTCATTATATTCCATGAAGAACCTAGGAAAAATATTAATTCTGTTGTTTGACACTTCTCATAGTACAAAGTAATTTCATACTCATTTTTATGCTATAGCTTGTCATTTTTGTACAGGATAGTTGACTTATCCAAATGTCATGAAATTTTTATGGTAGTCTGTTTAGGGTAGTATTATGCTACTGTAATTTTCTCAGATTTTTAGGAGCATCAGAAATATATGTTGCTATTCCAACCTATTATTATTTAGGGTTTAAGCAAGTGTTGCTTTAAGTGTTGCTTTAAGTGTGATTAAGAAATTAGTAAAGCTTTGGTGTATCTTTGAAGCATTTCATAAGATATGTTAACTTAGCATAATAGTAGTAGAAGAGAATACAGTAGAGGGCATGTGCTTGTAGTGTATAGTTTCTTGGATGATGTTGACTACCTTGCATTTCAACATATTCATTGCATTCATCTCCTTCGATGCACGCTTGCATAATCACTTACGATCATTGCATCATACAGGATCGTAAACCGAGAACCCAGTCGTCTTACCTGAGGAGCCAGAGGAGCAGCTCGAGGTGCAGCAGCAGGAGGTGACAGAAGCCGAAGAGGAGGTCGGTGAAGAGCTCCCAGAGTGCCCCGACCACCGTCCGAGCTCTTTTGAGAGAGGCAAGCCCCGAAGCATTTCTCTCCCGGTTTGCAAATAATTTATTATTAACTTTACTTAATTTGATGCATTACGTTTAGAAGTTGTTTGCAAACGTTGTTGCATTATACCTTGCTTACCTTTGTTATACTATATCCTTGTTACCCTGGTATCCGCAGTCGAGTCAATGCTTAGCTGGCTTAGACCGGTAGAAGTCGGGTGATTTCCTGTCACCTGCGAGCTATAGGTGGTTACCTGGATCTGCTTGGATGACTATGAAGTCATGGTATAACTAAGTGTGAAATGAATTTGAGACCGGGCGGAAACTTGCAGGGTTTCGGACTGTAGTGTTTTCCGTCTGTGTCGATTAAGGACCGTTCGTTGTTGTCCCTCGGGTCATGTTGAACGCATGCCTCACATTTAGCTGGCCGGATAAAGTACCTTCCGACCGCGAAACTGGGAGATTATTCGGGCCGAGTGGATTGCCCGCAACGCACTGTACCGGAGCAGTAGTGGCAGGATACGGGGGCGCGATGATAAGGCCAAAGAGTAGTCGGGCGGCCCCCGGGTACAAGTGGTTCCTGGCAAGCTCGCGACTTTACCTGAATGGTTGACTCGGTGACCAACACCTCACTTTAGCGGGTGAGTGAGGTTTGTGTGAGGAATAACTTACCAGCTGGTTAATAATCGATTCGAATCGCCATCGTTCACTGGATAGTGAACACTTGACTTGAGCTACTTCATCGTAGTAATATTGATGAATCACTTGGATAGTTATGTGGAAGATGACATGATAACTATTGTTAATGATCAATGGTAATCCTTACTTGCTTAATTCCATGTTACTCTAGCACCAGTGCAAACATAGTTGACAGGGTAATAAAGAGTTAGTTACAGCATGCTTTTGGGAAAGAAATTGTTAAGTTAAAAACGCTTTTCTTGCAAATGAGTCAGCTATCCCACCAGAAAGCCTATCATGATTCCTTGGTGTCTTTTATTTCTGGTTTATGACGGGTAAGTCTAGCTGAGTACCTTCTCGTACTCAGGGCTTTGTTCCCACTTGTTGCAGATGGGCAGATGTATTACGGCTACTGTATCAACTGCCTCTATCCTGCGATGGGCGAAGCTTAGGACCATGGGCAATGGTCATTCGCTACTTCTCGTCTGATGCTTTTGCTGGAGATGATCACAAGCTGTCACTTTATTTCAAAATGTGGTGTGTGTGCGTGATTTGAACTACCGCTTCCGCTACTTTTATTCGAACCTGGTTTGTAATAACTATGTTTAAACTCCGATGTATTTTATGCCGCGAACATGTATGTAACTTATGATGGTGACCGCTAAACTTAGTACGATCTTGGCTGTTATGTGAAATGGTTTGAAATCCGTCGAGATTTCACGGACTACCGGGTTATACGGGCTTAAGTTTGTTAAATTGTCCTTCCGTTGGATGATTTCCTACTTAATCTCGTATAATTGGGCGGTTCTGTTACAATTGCAGAACCATGTAATGATGAAATTGCTATGAAGAATAAGCTTTTCAAGCGGGAAGTGGACCACTTCACCGTGGACTTATCACAATGAAAGGCAAGAAGAACCAAACTTAGGGTTTTCAAAAGGGGAGTTGACTGGCTGGCTAACTAGGAAGGACGCTTTCATGCATCCATGTGAATGATTTTTGATGGTGGCGATGCGTGGTTTTTAGGGAAAGCGAGTAGTATACGAGGAAGGAAACGCCCCCTCGGGAAATGCTGGAGGCATCGAGAAGGGGCTATCGAGCACGTGGGCCATGTCACGACGGCAGCAGAGTCTGGCTATCCTTCTCTAAGGTTTACATGATGGAGAGCGAGAGTAAATATGGAAATGTGCTTTGCCAATTTGTTGGAGATGATTTCAGACCCATAATAGCCGAATATGGTTTTACGGGGCATTTTATCTAAGTCATAGGAGTTAAAAGGTCTGTTTGGTAGAGCTTCACTTTCTGATTCTTAACTCTAACTCCTTGATTCTTTGGAAGAGTGATTGTAGTTGATTTTGGTGGAGAGTAAGTGAGAATTGATTCTAGAGTGATTTGATTGAAGATTGAATAAAGGAGCTATGAGAAGTATATCTTTCTAGCTCTTAGCTCCAAGTGTAAATAAAGAAGTGATTCTTGTCTACTTCCCACTAAAATTTTTGCGGAGTTGTTCTATTAGGGAATTGGCTCCATTATGCGCTGCCAAACGGCCTCTGACAATAGGTACCCTACTCTCAGACGTCAGCTACGCGCAGTGAATCACGTTAATCCAGTTTGGGCCGAAGATCATCGCATTCCTCTTTTGGGCCTTATCACTCGCACCTGAAAAGCCTCTGCTATAAAAAAAAAGGAAAAAGTCTACTTTTCCTCCCCAACTCTTCCTAAAGTCCGTTTTCCTCCCTCAACTTTAAAACCGGACAAACCACCTCCCTCAACTTTTCAAACCGTGCATTTACCTCCCTCGAGCGGTTTCGAAGACGGTTTTGATACAGGGTTGTATGCTACAGTAACAATGGGTGCTACAGTGCCCGTGTTTTTGTCTTTTTATTTATTTTGGCTGAATCTTTGAAAAATCATAAAATGAAAAATTCAATTATGTTGCACTCCACATGAGTAAAAACCACTGTTACTGTAGCTACGGTAGAATACCACCGTTTACTGTAGCGAACCGCCTTCAAAACCGCTCGAGGGAGGTAAAATGCATGGTTTCAAAAGTTGAAGGAGGTGGTTTATCTGGTTTTGAAGTTGAGGGAGGAAAATCAGACTTTGGTGAGAGTTAGGGGAGGAAAAGTAGACTTTTTCTATAAAAAAAAACTCGCACCAGGAAGCCCATCTCTTGCTTGCTTGCTCCAGCTTCTGGCCCAACCGCATCACTACACACTTCTGTTCCTGGCTTTGTTTTTGAGCGAGAGGAGAGATGCAACCACCGCCGGCCGTCGGCCGGCTCTCTCTCCGCCATGCGTTACGACTTTGGAAGTTTTGTCGTGGATATTGCGCATGTCCGCAGGCAGCACATACATATATGTATGCGTATATGTCTGATTCAGCATCAGTTCTAGTCTTTTGGAGGCTGGTGGAATGAGAGGAAAAAACAGCAGCGTTACTTCTATCTGCTGCGCATAGTATACACTACCAAACTTAATTTGCCCGGCCATCATACTAATCCAACCTTCAAATCAAGCTAATAATAGTAGTAAGAGGTCCATTTCGAGCTCACTTTGGCCTTCCCTTTCCCGCCAAATCAAGCTAGCTGCTGGCGACATGTACGTACCGGCAGGAGGAGGCGTGGCCGTTAATGCCGCAGCAGCTGTTGTTATCCATCCGTTACTCACTGTTGATGCGTGCAACTACGTACACTATGTATGTAGGTGGCGAATCACGGGATCGGATCCGTAATTAATACGGTGCACCGTGCACATGTAGCTTCGAGTTCCTCCTGCAAATCGCGGCACTAAGGCTACTGTTGACTACTGATCTGGTTGTGCCCATCACACTCACACCGCCAGTCCGCCATACTCCGCACAGTATAACTTTGCTGTGACGACTGCTACACCGGTCAGGTTTCCGGGGACTTTGCTGTTTAGTTCCCAAAAACATAAAAAAAAATTGCATGGTACTCAGATACATACATGGAACATTAAATGTAGGTAAAAAATAACTAATTGCATAGTTTTATCTGTAAATGTCGAGACAAATCTTTTGAGCCTAGTTAGTTCATGATTGAACAAATTTTGCCAAATAACAACGAAAGTGCTACAGGAAAAATAACTAATTGCATAGTTTTATCTGCAAATGTCGAGACAAATCTTTTGAGCCTAGTTAGTTCATGATTGAACAAATTTTACCAAATAACAATGAAAGTGCTACATAAATTTTCCCCAAGAAATTTTCAGTCAGAACGGACACGGGACAGTCGGACACACACCCTGCAGCTTCACATGCATGCTCTGACGGACGGCATCTCCAATTGCATATCATGCCTCCTGCATGTAGGAGCTGTTCACACGTACCAGTGCTGTGAGCCGTCACCTCACGAGTGTCTCCGCCTAGCTAGAGTTTGGTCGTCGCAGGGCATGGAAAACGCCAGTGATCAGCACTGGAGGTTGGGTTGGAACACGTCGTAGCTAGTTAGCGACTTAGCGTTAGCACTTAGCAGTCGAGGCTAACTAAGGTCTCGGTCTATTAATTCTTTCTCAAGAAATTAAAAGATTGCTTGATCGTTCATCTCATACTCGCTGGTGACATGTTTTATGTGGCTTTTCTTACCATGCCAATTGATTTGAATCTGAACCCACTGTCGTTATCTTCTTCTATATTCTTCTTGGATCGCGCGTCATGCACAGTAAAGTGGAGTTCAACATCACCGTTGAACAACTACGGGTTTTTATGTTGTCCTAGCGTTTTCAGAGCTAGTCGGCATGGACGACGTCGATCAGCAAAATGCAACGCGGCCTCAAGGAAACAGTAGACTGTTGAAGGGACGTGACTACGTGAGCGCTAAGTTTAGAATGAAATTAAATTTTGTAGTCAAGGCATTGTGATGCCATGCACCATGCGTTAATCTATACACAGTCCGATAAGTATACTTGGTCGTACATTTCTTCAATAGCCATACATGTTAGGCATGGCAAGTACCACGCACTGATCCATGCATCTACTAATATTCTTATTCAGTAGTAGTAGCATGCATGAAAGCAAAGAGCGCCACCTCCTTGATAAATGATGGGATTCCATAGCATTGACCGGACGCTTAGTTTATGCCAGGCTGCGTAGCATGCATGTTAAGCTTTGAGTCCTGCTGCATGCGCAGGTTTGATCCAGTTTACCTGCATGCAGGGGTGCCCCCAGCCGCTCTTTTCTGTTTCTGACCTATTGTTAGTGTTGATACCTGCACCTAATTAATGAATTCCCTTTTGTGATACGTACTTACACTTAAAGTTTGGTGGCATTATTGGCACTCTCGATGGATCCATGTTAAGTTAGATCTTCGTTCAAGAGCTAGTACTAGTAGTTGCTAGCAGCTACCTTGTGTTAGATCAGACTGATAGCTCATCTGACAGTTTGGGCCGAAGATCATCGCATTCCTCTTTTGGGCCTTGTCACTCGCACCTGAAAGCCTCTGCTCAAAAAAAAAATCGCACCAGGAAGCCCATCTCTTGCTTGCTTGCTCCAGCTTCTGGCCCAACCGCATCACTACACACTTCTGTTCCTGCATTTGTTTTTGAGCGAGAGGAGAGATGCAACCACCACTGGCCGTCGGCCGGCTCTCTCTCCGCCATGCGTTACGACTTTGGAAGTTTTGTCGTGGATATTGCGCATGTCCGCGAGCAGCGCGCGCGCGCGCATATATATATATATATATATATATATATATATATATATATATATATATATATATATATATATATATATATATATATATATATATATATATATATATATATATGTGTGTGTGTGTGTGTGTGTGTGTGTGTGTGTGTGTGTGTGTGTGTGTGTGTGTGTGTGTGTGTGTGTGTGTGTGTGTGTGCCTGATTCAGCATCAGTTCTAGTCTTTTGGAGGCTGGTGGAATGAGAGGAAAAAACAGCAGCGTTACTTCTATCTGCTGCGCATAGTATACACTACCAAACTTAATTTGCCCGGCCATCATACTAATCCATCCTTCAAATCAAGCTAATAATAGTAGTAAGAGGTCCATTTCGAGCTCACTTTGGCCTTCCCTTTCCCGCCAAATCAAGCTAGCTGCTGGCGACATGTACGTACCGGCAGGAGGAGGCGTGGCCGTTAATGCCGCAGCAGCTGTTGTTATCCATCCGTTACTCACTGTTGATGCGTGCAACTACGTACACTATGTATGTAGGTGGCGAATCACGGGATCGGATCCGTAATTAATACGGTGCACCGTGCACATGTAGCTTCGAGTTCCTCCTGCAAATCGCGGCACTAAGGCTACTGTTGACTACTGATCTGGTTGTGCCCATCACACTCACACCGCCAGTCCGCCATACTCCGCACAGTATAACTTTGCGGTGACGACTGCTACACCGGTCAGGTTTCCGGGGACTTGACAATCGAGATCCGGATGCCAAGTCAGAACGCATTAATCAAATACAGTGTGATATGTAGACTGAACTGATGCTCAGAACGGACACGGGACACACACCCTGCAGCTTCACATGCATGCTCTGACGGACGGCATCTCCAATTGCATATCATGCCTCCTGCATGTAGGAGCTGTTCACACGTACCAGTGCTGTGAGCCGTCACCTCACGAGTGTCTCCGCCTAGCTAGAGTTTGGTCGTCGCAGGGCATGGAAAACGCCAGTGATCAGCACTGGAGGTTGGGTTGGAACACGTCGTAGGCTCGTAGCTAGTTAGCGACTTAGCGTTAGCACTTAGCAGTCGAGGCTAACTAAGGTCTCGGTCTATTAATTCTTTCTCAAGAAATTAAAAGATTGCTTGATCGTTCATCTCATACTCCCTGGTGACATGTTTTATGTGGCTTTTCTTACCATGCCAATTGATTTGAATCTGAACCCACTGTCGTTATCTTCTTCTATATTCTTCTTGGATCGCGCGTCATGCACAGTACAGTGGAGTTCAACATCACCGTTGAACAACTACGGCTTTTCTATATTGGTCCTAGCGTTTTCAGAGTCGGGCATGGACGACGTCGATCAGCAAAATGCAGCGCGGCCTCAAGGGAAACAGTAAACTGTTAGAAGGGACGTGACTACGTGAGCGCTAAGTTTAGGAATGAAATTAAATTTTGTAGTCAAGGCATTGTGATGCCATGCACCATGCGTTAATCTATACACAGTCCGATAAGTATACTTGGTCGTACATTTCTTCAATAGCCATACATGTTAGGCATGGCAAGTACCACGCACTGATCCATGCATCTACTAATATTCTTATTCAGTAGTAGTAGCATGCATGAAAGCAAAGAGCGCCACCTCCTTGATAAATGATGGGATTCATAGCATTGACCGGACGCTTAGTTTATGCCAGGCTGCGTAGCATGCATGTTAAACTTTGAGTCCTGCTGCATGCGCAGGTTTGATCCAGTTTACCTGCATGCAGGGGTGCCCCCAGCCGCTCTTTTCTGTTTCTGACCTATTGTTAGTGTTGATACCTGCACCTAATTAATGAATTCCCTTTTGTGATACGTACTTACACTTACAGTTTGGTGGCATTATTGGCACTCTCGATGGATCCATGTTAAATTAGATCTTCGTTCAAGAGCTAGTACTAGTAGTTGCTAGCAGCTACCTTGTGTTAGATCAGACTGGTAGCTCATCTGACAGTACTGAACAACACACACAACTGGTACCACCAGGACGATCATCACCATATGGACCACGCACACAATCACTCTCAGACATAGTACTCGTCTAGGAGTAACAGTAACACCATCGCGCGCGACGCCATAAACTGGCTAGTAGCTAGGGACACCTAAACAAGGCAATCAATCGAAGCTAGGCGCCATTCATGGACCGGACGCCTCCTCCTTTTCCCAAGATCTGATAAGATCCCCTTCATTTCCGGCTAATATAAATCGACTCCTCGAGGCCTTGCCTGCTGGCAGGCTCCACTCGATGAAATCCATTGGATTTTGGAGCCCACTGCAGCGTGCTGCCGCTGCCTGCAGTCCTTGTCCGTCCCCCATCGATCACCATCAGAAAACTGAGAGCAAGCTAGCAAGCTGTTGGTCCCTTGATCAATTCATCGGTCAACATTAGCACATTACACGCGGGCCAGGCCACCTCATGCTCATGGTCCAAACTCCAAACCAGGAACGAGAACGTGCTCCAGCCGAGCATGCGTGCCACTGATCCATCCACCCTCGTGGCCTCGTCGTCTCGTCTCTTTCTTGTTTGGAAATTAAGTTTGCTTTGGAGACATTCAGACATCAATCAATTCACGTGTGCTTGAACCAAGCCAAACAGCGCCATCGATCGGTGCTGTCCTCAACTCCTCATCATCCCATCCGTAGTGGCCCGCTGCTGCCCAAGGGCAAAGCTAGCTACAGATGGATGCCAATTGTGCCACGATCGACCGCGATGAACAAGTTATTACAAGGGATGATAAGTCGCAATTGCTTGTACTGACTGATTCTCCCGGCCCGGCCCCTTCTTTTCTCTCTCAGCGTCAGCGGCGGTAGTAGTTGTCTGGACGAACGTGCTCAATCGACGGGTCCGGCACAGCAGCAGTTACGTGACTTCTGGACTCCACGCATCCACTCACTTGGGGACCGGGAGATGGACATCGTGTTCCTTCCTGCTGATGATGGAGAGATGAAGCATATATATTATTACAGGACAGCTCCTCCTCCTCCTCGCCTGGTAGCTAATAATAAACTCTTGATGGCGATAAAACGAGGTGGTGGTGGACCTGACTGATGAAGTGCTCCACATATGACCGGCCGGCCGCCCAGATACTAACTCCAGAGTAGTAATCCAGCCCTGCCTTGACGACACCGGCACCGGCCACCAATATGTGTGCTGCTCCGCAGTGTTTGGTTTGGTCTTCGGTCATCTTCTCGTGGACGGACTCTAACTTAATCCATCATCTGACTGATCGTAATTTATATACTACACATACACTATGGCCTCGTTTAGATGTCATCCAAATTCCAAGTTTTTTCACTCTCTCTCCATCACATCAATTTTTAGCCGCTTGCATGGAGTATTAAATGTAGGTAAAAAAAATAACTAATTACACAGTTTAGTTGGAAATCACGAGATGAATCTTTTGAGCCTAGTTGGTCAACGATTGGATAATATTTATCAAATAAGACGAAAGTGGTACTGTTCATCGGACTGAAATTTTTTCAGCATCTAAACGTGGCCTATGTATGTTTTCATCAGAAGGAACAGATAGGCTATTAATATAAGTACTAGCTAAGGTAGCTAGTATACTCCCCATGTTCAGACATATCTGTTCTCCGCCTCATTATCTTATTTCCTTAGTTTTTTCTTTATTATTATTTGATTCAGTTGATCGATCCAGAGATTCTGATGGATACATATACTATCACTACAATCCAAAGGCAGCAGTATGGGTACGGCAATTTGTGTATCATATTGGCACGGATGCATGCTACATGAAACTTCGGTGATGCTGCCCCTGGGCCTCATTGATCAAGTCATGAGCCTAAGATAAGCCCTGAGGTATCGTTATCGTCTATCGGCTAATGGACGAATGGAGCAAGCAGCCAAGCACTGACGCTGACGCTGTTGTGTCTTGGTTTTGTTAGGCTGTGATCATCCATCACACACTGAAGCTGACACTGTGTCTTGGTTTGGTTCACATCCGACGCTGACGGATCCGGAACTTATTCTACGTACGATTGCTTCCTGGATCGGAACCTCCGACACGTTCATGTAAGGCTGGCCGGCTGGCCGGCCTGCAGCACATGTTAGGTTCCCCGTTTCGCTCGCTCTGTTCGGTCAGGCCATGGTTTTCTTTGGACGGGCACAGGCAGCAACCACACACCCACTGGGCGCTGCTGCTGCGGGGTATATAGGGGACGAGAAGCCAGCACCGACGGTCGGTTCACCTGCTCCGATCACGGTCACGGCAGACATGAGTGCGTGCCACTTCACATCACGTGCCCTGCAAACTTTGCTACTACTAGGCTTCCCTTCGTCGACCGCCCTACAATCCAAAGTAACAGGTTGCAACAGCGATCGATCGGTCCGTCACATGCAATGCAACGCTCGCTGGTATCGACAGCAGATGGCAGATGGCACGTTGAACCGAAATCAATGCAAGCAGCCATCTGTTTAATGTTAAAAGAGCAGATGCACGTTGGAACGATGCAAGGTCGTCGCAGAGAATTTGATCACAGAATTTGGAAATGCGGAACTATATATTTATATGGAATATCATCTCGCTTTGCTACGGGTGTGTTTAGATGGGTGTAAAGTGAGTGTAAAGTTCCTGTAACACTTTTCGTTGTTATTTGATAAAATTTATCCAATCATAGACTAACTAGGCTCAAAAGATTCGTCTCGACATTTACAGATAAACTGTGCAATTAGTTATTTTTTTACCTACATTTAATGCTCCATGCATACGTCCAAAGATTTGATGTGACGAGAAATCTTGTAAAATTTTTGGAATTTTGAAGTATCTAAACACTGCCTACGAAGAAGATAGTGTATCTGTACAAGCTGAGGCTTGGAATTTGGAAACACTGTATTCAACTATTCCTCCCAAATTTCCTAGAGAAGTCGTACATGCCACGTTCGATGTCACGTACACAAGGTATCGCCATTTTATGAAGGCTTGCTTCACCTACTTCTACTAGCAGGTGTGACTGCGTCGTTTCCCGCAGCAGCAGCGTTGACGTCGGCTCGATCGAGGCGATGACCAGCAAGCAACTCGAGACAACCCATTCTTCATTTCTTTGTGCTGCATGCCAGCCTACGTCATCCATCTCTAATGGCCTTCTTTCAGGTTGCGTGGCGTGCTCTTTCTGGTCAGATCAGTTCCCTCGAGCAATGCAGTTCCTCCTCGTTGCCTGCAAATTTTCGTCCATGAGATTGTCTTGACGCGCCCATGCGTTGGCGTTGCCACGCCGCGCGTGATCAGGTTCAGGTCAGTGCAGGAGGACGTGGAGCGAGGCGTTCTTGGTGGCCGCGCACACGGGGCACGCCCCGACGCCCGCCTCGCACCCGCGGCACAGGCACAGGTGCCGGCACGGCAGCAGCAGCACGCACGCCTCCGCCTCGCCGCACCACCTGCACGCCCTCGTCCGCCGACCGCCGGACGCCTCGGCGCCATGTCCCTGTTCCTGCTCGAAGCAGCACGACTGCGCGTCCTCGGCGTCGCCGTCCGCGCCCGCGCCGGCGCATGGTGACTGCGTCTGCATGAGGTTGTCGAGCGTGGCGCGTAGGCCCGCCGCGACGCCCTCGTGGCACCTGGCGATGTCCTGCCACGCCTGCCCGTCGGCTTCGGTCTGCCGGAGCCTCGCGTCGAGCTCCGCGTTGCGCACCAGGGCGCGCTCCAGTTCGGCATCGGCCGCCCGCAGGCGCCGCGCCGCCGCGCGCTCCACCGCCGACACCGCCGTTCGGACGTGCCGGCGCCGCGCCTCCTGCAGCCCCGCTCGCAGCCTCTCGTTCTGTACGGCGACTCCAAATATATGAGACGCCATTCGCGACACCACCAGATTCATGTTGGGGGAGAAAATCAACGAACCTCGATGCGGACGAGCGCGTCAATCTCGACGCCGTGGCGGTAGAGGTGCGACAGGAGGCCCTGCGACACCGGCGCGACGCTGGCCGTCGGGCGCCCACTGGTGGACGCGGCGGCAGAGCAGAGCAGCCTGCTCTGCACGTCCCCCGCGGGCAGCGGCACCGGCACTGGCGGCAGCAGAGCGCGTTGGCCTTGCAGGTCCATGATCAAGCCCGCGCCGGCCACGTCGCCGGGCTCGCCGAGGAACGCGGACGCGCTCGTTGCGTTATCCAGCGCCGGCCTGTGGATCATGGAACACCACGCAGGGGTGATGAATCGAATCAAGAAGACGCGCTGTGGCGGTTTCATTGAGGATGAATAAATAGGAGAGACAGGGAGAGGGAGAAGAGAGGCTGAGAGGGGGTCGGGAGACGAACCTGATGGCGCCGCGGTGGTCATGGGGGAAGGCATGGGACAGGTACTGCGCGTGCACGGCCATGAAGAAGAGGCCTGGACTAGACCTACGACGAGAGGACGGCACGACCGCAGGAGGAAAGAGGAGGAGGCAAGTATGGCGTTGGGCGGTGCCGTAGTAGTGCGACCACACCGCGCGCGGACGGACGTGAGGTCATGTAATGGAAGCGGTGGCTCGGCCTCTGCCGCTGCGTGGGGGTGGCATGGCAGCACGGCGTGGGTGGTGTGGCTGTGCAAACGGCAAAGCGAGGTTATATATAGCAGGTCCATGGATTCTGCAAAACCGAAGGAAATGTGGGGCGTTGTTGCCTTGTGCTGGGTCAAGACTTCAAGAGGCAACCAAGGCTGTTGGTTACGGTTGCTTTGGACGAGATGGGTGGACTATCACGGAGAGCAGAGTAGCAGACAAACAGACTTTTTTCCGGGCCAAGCAAACAACAAGACTGTGTTTAGCTGAGAAAAACGGGGTGAAAAGTTACTGTAGCACTTTTCGTTGTTATTTGGTAAAATTTGTCCAATCATATATTAATTAGACTCAAAAGATTCGTCTTGAACTTTACAGACAAACTATGTAATTAGTTATTTTTTTTACCTACCTTTAATGATCCATGCATGCGTTTAAAGATTCGATGTGATAGGTGGAAGAGGAAATATTCTGGGTTTGCATGGAAAGTAAACAGGGCCAAGCGATGATGCCTCGGGTTGGATGCTCCATTGGACTGGGATGCCTTGCCTTTTTCTTTTCTACTCCTATATATGTTTTTTTATTGTAATACTTCTCCATAGTCTAGGCTGTGCAGGACTCCGCTCTATCAAAACTAACTCCACTCTAGACCTAATAAAAGCCTACTATAACCATCCTTTATATGTCATCTAAAATTATAGTTTTTCTTAGATCTGTCTCGCCAATAACGGATTATTTTAGCCCCTCCCAATAACCAGATTTTGTCCATACACTTAGGCCCTATTTAGTTCCCAGAAAATTTTGCAAAATTTTTTAGATTCTCCGTCACATCGAATCTTTAGACACATGCATGAAGCATTAAATATAGATAAAAAAATAAAACTAATTACACAGTTTAGACGAAATGGACGAGACGAATCTTTTAAGCCTAATTAAACCATGATTGAACAATATTTGCCAAATAACAACGAAAAGCGCTACAGTGTTATTTTGCCAAAAATTTTGGATCTAAACCAGCCCTTACACTGTCTTATAGCTATAGTTATACCGTCTTATTACTATATTTACAATGATTTCTTCAGTGTAGTTTATTAGACAGAGTGACGTAATTTGCGAATAACACAAATATATGTCAACTTTTTTTAAAAAAATTATAAATTATTTCTATGGAATCCAGACATAAGAGAAATATATGTCAAATTATTCGTAAATGTCATCAAATTGATCACAAAATTATGCACAGGAGCAGCAACCCCCACAAGGATAATGGCGTGGTTGTTTGTTTACTACTCTGGCCTGGGTAGCAGGTAAGCCACGACGGTGCCAACGAAGGCTCACAGGTTAATGAAGCGCACGGCGGCTGAGACCTGAGGCAGCTTCCAGCAGCTCCACGGCATGGATGGGGTGCGAGCGAAGCAAAGAGCGAGGAGGGCGGAGGGGAGACAGACCCGTTGCAGCGAACCTGCGTGTCGTCAGAGGCTTGCTGGTCCTGGCAGATTCCCCGCCACCCGGCCGGCGCCGAGCCCATGCCGTCGTCCCTGAAGCTGCCGGCCTCCGGCCACACCCCTGCACAAGAGCACGAACCTTTGTTGGATCTGGCCGCTCACTTACCAGATCGAACGGTGGATAATTTGGTTGCTAGGTTCCCTTAAAACAACCGGTTGACCATTAGCAAATCTGTTTTTCTTCACTGTCATTGATTCTTAAATTTAGACACCTTCCATACCATTGTCTTTACTTTTTAGTTTGGCCCAACGTCCCAAACAGACTATGACAGTATTAAAACATTATATGAATTGCGCTTTCTACCCTCGCACCCATCCTTCAATCCTTATCTAGAACCATGGCCAATTGGCCACGACTATCTCATCTCCTCCAAACCTCCATGTCTTCTAAACCATAGCGCGGGCAAGCATACACGTCTTGACTCGATTGTCGATACTCTCGATCGAGCGCACGGAGACCCACGGCCTTCTCGGGTGAGCCGAACCCTCTCCTTCACCCCGTGGGGACGGCGGTCGCAGCGAGGTTGGAGAGGACGCCAGCAAGGAGTGACTAGGACGGCAACACGGGAACAAGGAGCGAAGCGCGCGGTGGCAGGGAGCTAGTGCGGGTCGAGTTGAGGAGCAGGTTCCACAAGCAAGCAATGTCGAGTAGGTGCCGTCCTAACTCAGATAGGTCATCACTGTTGGGTTGATCTCAATAAGGGGATGCCCCACGTACGACTTGATCGGAGTCAAATAACTAAACCCAGGTTGCACGTACCCTCTCCTCCTGTTACACAACGCTTATAAAATAGACGCTCTGGCCCTAACCCTCTCAAATATAAAATATTAGACAGTAACATCTATTTAAAATACAGTAATAAAATTATCAACAAAAAATATAGAAAATGAAGATTATATTATTGCCGAGTTGAAGCCATGGACTTGGCAACAAGTATTATACTCCCACTGTCGTGCCGGAGAGAGGCTTGACGTGTAAGTGACCCTTATCGTATGACTATAGGTTCTAGCTTTGACCTATTAGTGATATCTTTCTATTACTGTCTGGTTTGAGAACCAATGGTGATAGATAAGCCCAATAACCCATCATTGCTGATTACTCTAACAGGTCTGATTTGTACAGTGATGCATGGTTTGGATCTGGGCGGCGATATTATATGGCTGATGGCTGTGCCATTCTTTTCCCTTGTTGTAGCACAGAGATTCAGAGAGCGCGAGCGAGCGGCAGTAAAAATTGTGAGTGCTGTACATGATAGTACGATCTAGGAGTCAGGACGCGCGTACATGGCAACGGTTAGACGCAGTACATGTGAGACCTGCCGACCACCTCAAGACCCAAAGCCTCGACTCGGAAATCAGCAAATCACATAGTACACCACTTATCTACGTACCCTACTAGCGGGCATTCATTTCAACCCTGATACGTACGTGCGTACGTTTTCTACCTTGATTACGTACGACGTGAGGCCGGCAGTGCGCGCTCGGCCGGCCGGTCGGCCCCTCGCTGGTGGTTGCATTGCGTGCCTATAGCCCGGTACGTACCCCGTACCCGTAGCTAGCCATGCAAGTAGAGGTGGGACTTGGGCCGTGTGCTTCGTGTTGCTTTGGGTCGTGCCCTCTAGGCATGGAGGCACATCGGGCCGTCCCGACATGGCACGGTGAATCTTTTCTTCAGCCCAAGCATGGCCCGTGGCACGCTGACACGCTTTCGGGTCGTGCCGGGCCAAGCAAGACCCTCAAAATATCTTTGCTAGTTTTCTTTTTTCACTCGTGATATATATATATATATATATATATATATATATATATATATATATATATATATATATATATATATATATATATTATACCCTGGGTACTGAATAATAATCAGTACCCGAGTCTAAATCTCCGACCCCGAACCGAGCCAACCACGGGCGCTCCCCACGCCGGTTTCCCCGCTCCCACCTCCTCCCGGACCCGAGCTGGATCGTATCGAGTTTTTTTTCGTTCTACTAATTTATGAGATCGTGGGAGGAGACGCCGGTTTCTTCTAGCTCGCCGCCCCCTCCGCCAGTTTCTCCCAGCTCGCCGCCCCCTCTGCCGATTGATCTAGCTCGCCGCCCCCTCTGCTGCACGAGCCCAGCTCGCCCCCCCTCGCCTCCGCAGCCTCCGAGGCGGTTTCCGCGGCCTCCGATGTCTCCGAAGCCTTCGACCGCTGCCTCTGAAGCCCCAGCAGCGGCCTCGTCGGTGGCGCTGCGGGTCTCCGGTTTCTTCTATCCGCTGCCGTCGCAAGCACATATCGCCTGTCATCCCTGCCGCTCGAGCCTAGCTCACCGCCGCCGCCGCCGCAGACCCCAGAATGTCGCCGCCCTCGCCGGCCTCAGCTCGCCGCCGCCCCTGCTCCTTGGTTCGGCGCCGGCCAGCTCGCCGTACCTGGGCCCGTGGTTGCTACAAATTGCCTTGTCGCCCCCGCTGGTCCACCCCACAACCCCGTACTCTCCTCACCTCATCAGGTTGCCGCCGCCACGTGCCGATGTCGAGATGTCTAGGTGATGGGCGGCCGGAGAGCTGGTTGTGCAGGCAAGAGGGACTCTGCTGGCCTTGGCGTGGTCAGCCCCCTCCTCGCAGGTATCATATCCACATGATTTGTTTTAATTTTTTCTTTAATCTTGGCTAGATCTTAGGAGAGAGAGTTGTGATTTTCTCATATATTATGATCTGACATGAAAATTGTGTGGCGTCTGCAGAATCCATGGAGGGAGGCAATAGACATCATTGGTAACGATGTATGATGATGTCCATGCAGCGAGACAGATCAGCCCCCTCAGCTGTAATCCTGTATTGCCTCACATGATTTGTTTCCGAAGGTTCATTTGATACATGGAGAGGGAAGATTTGTTCTCACATGCATTCAGCTTGCCATTGTTAGGACCCATGCAAGAGGGCAGGAGGCTATGGGAGAATCGACATGCAATCCATGAACATGCACATGCACAACTGATTTGAAGGTTCTCCAGGTTAATTAGTCCACACATGCTACAGCCGAACCAGAATTCATCAAATGTGCCCTTGCTTTTCAAGTGCCAGGCTACTGGAGTGGAAGAGGCGAGCAGCTTAGGGGTTTGATCCTGGATTCTTTCTCTGTTACCATGGTCCAGCCATGGGTTTCTTTATTTGGTTTGATATTGATTTTGCAACAATATAGCATTTTTTAGATCTGTGATGACAGGCATAGAAATAGATCAAGGTGACTATTTTGATCTTGTCACTGTATTTGCGGTCTTATGTACTTATGAGCTTGCTGAAGTGGTCGTAATAATAATCACACCTAAGGAGACACTCACCTAAGAAACTATCGTGCATTTGATTCCTAGCAATTATTTTTGGTAGAACACATATTCTCAAATTTGAAATATTACCTAATCAGTGGTGTGTCATTATGCGCAATAGCCAATAGGTATTGCCTCTTGTGCTAGTTAGATCAAGTTTCTGGTGAACAAGCATAAATTATTTTTCTTAACCACAGTTCTCTGTAACTGAACTGAATCTTCTTAGCTTAAGGAATATATCAGTATTTTTTTCATCTCAGCAGAGCTAAAATGTTTGTTGCTAAGACCTGATCAGCTATGCAATGCAATATTCAAATGTCATATCATGAAACTTTTATATGATAATTTGCTTTCACGTGAACTCTCAACTTATATAAATATTGTTTGTCTGGATGTAATCTCAGATGGGAAGCTGTATTGCAATATATATTATTTTTCATGCGATGGTTTTTTCTTAAAATTTCTTGTCAGTGTCCGGAGGCCAGGAGAAGTTATTTATCCTCTTTTCTCTCTCTTTGTTTTTTGTGCAGATCCCAGGCGCTCGCCATCAAAGCATCCTCCATGTACTCCCCATGATTACTCACATAGGTAGTTTCTTCTAGTATTATTGATTTGTTTGTGTGTCTGTGTGGCTAATTATGCTTGAAGATTTACAAGAGTATAAATTTTGCATTTGTTTCTATTCGAAATTAGCTTCTTTTTCAGCCTTGCTAATTTTCCAATTTTACACATTTAATTTATGTCTGCTGTAGCTTCCAAATCATTAGCACTAGTTATTTTTATTTTTTATCATTTTAGTTAGCCTTCCACCAGTATGAGACGTCTGCTTCATCTGCACTCCATCAGCAACAGTGGCGTGCTGCTATGCTCTACACTTTTTTGGACTTATCACTGTCTCCACCGGTCATAAATTTGGCATTGATTTTATGATTTATCTATCTTGATATAGGTATGCACTTGTTGATATTACAGATTTAAGGTTTCTGACTGTTAATCATTGTGGTATGATTTTTACAATTGCATGTGTGAGCACCTGATGCTCATATGCTCTTGAATCCCAAAGCGGA
Organism: Saccharum hybrid cultivar R570; assembly: GCA_038087645.1. Lineage (NCBI taxonomy): Eukaryota > Viridiplantae > Streptophyta > Magnoliopsida > Poales > Poaceae > Saccharum > Saccharum hybrid cultivar. The sequence continues at coordinate 1,426,039 of JAQSUU010000190.1, read as the reverse complement.
TCATTGTTGTCCATATGCTCATGTATTCTAAAATTGCCGTATCCTATTATGCATGCCACTTTGCTTCCTGCAAGACCATTTGTATACTGCTCATATGCTCATCTTTAAATATGTACATGCTGTATCTTGTCACTTTGATTCCTGCAAGACCATTTGTATACTGCTCATATGCTGTAACTTCATGGTGGATGCACATTATATCGTATCAGATTCTGTTTGGTTGCTGTTCAAGTTCTTAAATTAATTATCTAGCAGTCCCTAAAAGTATTTCTGCTATCTCAGATAATTCAAACTAGCAGATAATTAATTATCTAGCAGTCCCTAAAAGTATTTCTGCTCATATGCTTCATGACAGCTAGTTGAAACATTGTCGATGTATTATCACATAATACCATACAGTAATTGATTTGTTGTTTAAAATTACAGGTTTATTAGCTCTTGGTAGTTGAATCTTAGTCAAATTGGTGTATGTTGAATTAATGAATTATATGAAGGCGCTGCTAGCTTGCTATGGATGACTGCTTTTTAATAGTAGGTACCATCTTCATTCTTTAAGAATTAAATTTGTCATATATTATCCCTTCGTGTGGGATATCAATGAGAATGTGATGTGCTTATGTGATTTTTTTATAATATTAGTTATGTGTTCACGTTCTGCCCCAGCTAAATTTTGGTTGAGCTCTGCCACTGTCTGGCTCTGCCCTGCTTTGCATCCTCCTCAATGAAGATGATGGTGGCACCTTGCCTTGTTGTCGCTGGACGCAGTATGTGGCAGCAGGTGCTGGGTGTTGGCAAAGCTTGGGCTCTACCAGGCATCGTTAGATGCTGGCCCGCTCCACGTCAACCAACCCACGCTAGCCATACCTGAGAGTCATGGCAAGAATCTGAATGCAGCTCTTCCCTGCAGGTAGTTTTCTGCTGCCTATGTTTTTTTCCACTAAAATTGCAGCCACCAGTCAGTGATATTTGTGTGACTAAAACTAACCGAGTTAATTCGCATCTTCCAATTCTGGCCCAGAGGCTGCTCTTGACCAAATTGGATTTACCTTTTATATTCACGTTGAAGATATTGTAGGCAATTCAACTTACCTAGCTGCTCCACCTCGCGAATTCATCTACATTATCAAGTGTGTTGCCTCCTTTTTCGTGGAGGCAAGCCTATGGGCTTTTCATTTTTCACATTTCTGTTAGAACATAAGAGGATTATGCAATATGTAATTGTCGTTTTTTGTGCAAATGTGCTGCATGGGGGAACATTAGCGCCAGGAACGCCTATGAATTTGTCCCATCCTCCCAATGCTGCAGGCCTTCTTTGCATCCTTGTCTCCTAGCCACTGGTCTTCTTTGCCTGATCCGAACCATGCATGAATTTGATTTTTGACATAGATTCATACATCGTCATTGGTTTTTGATAAAGGGTGTGGAAGCAACAAAAGTTCAGGAATCGTGTCCCCTTGGTGTAGTGCACTAACCTTTTTCCTATCGCTGTGCCGATTGTCTTTAGGGTTGATAATTTTTTTTCTCTAATTTTGAATTCATATGAGATTACCAGAAGATATGGCATAACACTAATAGGGTAGACAAAAGCTTGATTTCGAGCTAGAAGTGAATCTTTTCTTTCCAGAAGCTAGCATATGCATTTCAGTATTATCTCATATGAGTACAACTAAAGCCTTCATTCCTTCAACTAGCTTTTAAAATTTGTATTCTTGAAAATGTTGCTTAAATTTTCTATTAGCGATTCCATAGTTGTAGATGGTACCAAGATGATGATGATATAAGATTATTACAATTAATTATTGAGGTGCATCGATTTCTTGATTGTAAGAGGATCGTGGTCTGATCCATTTTGTGGTAGATGTTGCTAACATCAATTGATATGTTGGTTGTATGCTGGCTGAGGAGCATAATTAGAGATATTTTATTATTTTTTATTTGTGAATAAGAACACAAGAGTAAATTAATGAGATTGGAAACATAACTTAGATTGCATCCGTATTTGCACATGCTTGCATCTGGTATGGATCCATTAATATATTAGTGTGATGTGTGTCCATACTTGAATGTAGAAAAAACATGGTATGGTCAACTAGTGTGGTTTAATACTAGCAGTTCTTTTGAATATTTCTCCCCTGTTTTACATCACATCTAAATGTAGTTAACATTTATGTGGTTTAATACTAATTGCGAGGGCAGCGTGGAATAGAAGGTAATCCATCTATAGTTGCAATGGATTGATCTTACTGGTTCTTAATTTTAACACAATCACTTTCTTAGCTTAATTTTCTAGAAATTGTGCTTTTGGGTACACCATGTCGAAAAGCTTAGGATTGATATTGGTTCTACAGATAATAGTACATTGCCTAATTGAAATTTGTTTTGTACAGAATGCCACATGCTCCCTTTTGTTTGTGTAAACATAACTCATGAAGGATTACCTAATTTCTGATTGTGATAACTGATAACTAATTGCATTGAGCCATAATTCAGTAAAAATGTACATTTAAGCATATAGTTTATATTTCTAATTCTTCATTTTGTGTGGAGATCCTCAACGATGCAAGTTACTCCCAACCCAAATCCACCTCTCTTTAATCTGTATATCTTCACCACCACCAGCTACACATTGTATTGTGCAAATCTAGTGTTGGCTTGACCACGTGTGCGCTGGATTTGGCAGCGCCTGTGTGAGTTCTTTACCCGACTTGGATCTTGTATTTGTTGGTTTTTACTTGCTTAACAAAAAATGGGAAGTTTTCTCGAACTCGATTGTGATTTTGTTTCACTGAAACTATTTGTAAAAAAAAGAACTACGATATGATACTGGTTCCAATAGTAGCAGCTGATCCCCGTCGAGTCCGGTTTTATCAGTCACTTCTCCCCCCACCACAGATGCATCTAGTCCTCCAAGTTGTCTTTCCTTTTGTTTTCTTTGCTTGACTTATTTGGACATGCTGTTGATTCATATTTTTGTTTAGTTAGAGATTGTATCATTAAATCAACTTTCTTTTTGTGTAGTCAGTTAGTCACATCTATGAATTAGACATGCATGTGATTTATGGTCAGCGTATGGACATCGCACCCATGACAATTTCTGTTGTTTGTGTGCATTATTTTGAATGCAACTTTTGTCAATCCAATTTCTGGACAAGATAAACTATATATAGATTTATTTCAATCACTAGCAACTTTTTTTTGTTGTAAGGATCAACACTCGCACTGTTCCAATACAATTTTTTTGTGACCTTAAATGTATGTATGTGCTATCTGTTATTCTATTCCAACAAACTACAATGTTTCACCAGCTTTTGGTATGAACTCATGTTTTGTCAAATGCCACAGATCTCCATCCTATTTTTAAAATTCACTTTACTCTGAATATTATTAATTATGCTTCCTCTGGTTTGAGCTAATATTTTCATCATTTTTATTTATCCTCTTTCTTTCTCTTTGTTTTTTTTGTGCAGATCCCACTTGGTCACTAGCGCTACCACTTGTGGTGTCACTAGAGCTACCACTTGTGGTGTAATATCTTTCACTTGCTGACCATCAATCTATCTATCAGCCCAAAAGAGAGTCTTTGGTCTCTTTCTTGAAGATTGCATTCTATGTGAAACAAAGCCAGAAGCGGGATTAGAGTCTGCTAGAGAACAACAATCTGGATATCTCCTACATGGTCTGTGAAAATATAAGCACTGCTACACAAATTTTGCATGCCCACAACCTGTTTGATTGATTTCCTCATGGATGGAAAACTTATTCCTATTAATTCAATCTTTCTGCAAGGTATGAGTTGCATGGAAAATGTGCACATCTCTTTATCACATTTGTTAAAAACCTTCATTGAACAACTTTGTAAACTCATTTTCTTCAGCTCCTTGTGTCCCATGGTAAAATCATACATGTTATTGTGCTGATAGTTTTTTTATGCTCACAATACCTCTGGAGCACAAATATTCCCACTCTATTTAAATATGCATGTCTCAAGTTAGTTGATGCTGCATTTTGCCCCATGCTACTAGATATGTTGTTCCTTTCATTACTCATTAGGCATTAGCTAGGGCTACGATTATTTTTTTTATACAACATAAAGGCATTGCATTATAGTCAAAAGTTAACAACGACCTAATTTGGAACTCATTCTTTGCTGAAATTGATCTTTCTAAGAAACTAGAATTTTAGTTTGCTTATATGTGTACCATATCCATTTGCCCATATTTATTTGACAAACATAATTTTGCTCACCCAAATTAACAATATTCTTTCGTTGGGTATACCTAAGTAGTGAGAAAATTGGATTCTATCCTATCTAAAGATAATAGTTGCAAAATTTTGTAATTAGGCATAGCTGTACTTCTGGGAATACCATTTTTTTAATTTAAATCCCCCAAAACAGGAGTCCCCTTAATGTAGTGAGGCTAAGCTATACTTATTCACTGCATTCAAATCACTACATTTTCATACTTCGTGGCACTGCTAAATCATTTTGGAATAAATAGAGTTAGTGCATTTCCTTGTTTACACTGCTGTGAGTTTATGTTTCCCTCAACACTTGATTTTCCCTCAACCGTGTCATATGATGTAATTGTTCTTTTTTTTCATGTGTGTGTATGAAAGTTTGGCCTCTAGTTTCTATTCATACTAAATTTTTTGGGGTTTCCACTCATGAGCAGTTTGCCTATGCTGTTTCTTTTTGAAAGTGTACTGTTAATTTGATGTGCAAGTGTATGCTACTATCAATTCATTATAGAAGATTCACGATTTATATCAGTATAATGCTTTTGTTGCCAGATCTCTTAACAGATATGAAGGTTGAGCTGCTGAATTACCTACCTTTCCATCAAGAGAACCAGACTCACACGATACCGAAAAATTTCTTTAATTCTGCCTTGAAAGAGTCTCATTTTAGAAAGTTTGATCAGCAAGGTCACTTTTAGAAAGTTGTGATCAGCATCTTACGATGGTGCTGCTCATGACCAACACCATCATGTTGTTGAATATTCTGGAGGAAATATTTGTGGTTTGAATAATGTCTAAATAAATTTATTTGTCTTAAGGATTGACAATGCAATAATCTAGTTAAATTAGTATTTATGTTTTGGATTATGAAATATTATATTTGACAAGTTTCGTCATGGGTGGGAAGAAAAATGAGTAGATCAAATAGTTGTATCTTGCAAGGCAAATGATCAAATAATGTATTTGTGGTTTGGATAATGAATTATTATATTTGACAGTAATTTGTTATGAGTACTTGATCTTGCTGAAAATTTATAGTAATTATAAGTTTCACCCATTCAAATAGCAGATTGTGTCGATCAAAAGGAAAGTCTGTTTTCATTATCATGGATCAGTTGCAGCGATTATAGGAAGTATATAGTTTCACTAATCCTTGGTAGAAGGAGAGAATAAATATCTATATAAAAACATAAAAATTCATTGTTCTTGACGGCGATATAGCTTGAGCACTGCCAAGAAAAATGAAAAAAAGTCACGCAAAAGAGATAAAAAAAAAGAACGTGAAACGTCCACGCAAAAAAGGACGCCACACAAAAAAGAAACATGCAAAAAAAACATGAAAAGTCTACGCAAAAAGGAAACATAAACTCAGTCAACACAAAAGAAAATCTTGCCTGCGGAAGAAAAAAGAAACCACGCCAAAAAGAAACAGCGGCCACGCCTGCGGAAGGAAAAAAAAAACCGCGCCTCGTGCGGACTGCGGACGTGCGCGAGACACCGGTGGAGCGGAGGGGGTCGGGTACTAAATATTATTCAGTACCCTGGGTACTATTTAGCGCAGTCCTATATATATATATATATATATATATATATATATATATATATATATATATATATATATATATATATATATATATATATATATATCTTGTGTGTACTATTTTAATAAAAGTTTAATAATTTTCATAATATATTCAAGAATTAGATAAGAAGCAGTATAGTAAATGCTAGAAAATTGTATTGTATGGTTGTAGAAGTGTCTACGTACCATTTTTGTGCCGTGCCGACCCAAGCACGGCCCACGATGCAGTCCGGGCCATGTAGCCCGTCGTGCCGAGATTCTGGGCACGGCACGGCTCTCGTGTTCGTGTCGTGCCGGTACGACCCAAAATATTTCGTGTCGTGCCGTGCTTCGGGTCGTGCCAAAAGACCATGTCATGACCCGCCCTCAAATGGCACGGCCCAAGTCCCAGCTCTACATGCAAGTCCTCTTTACGTACGACGTATACATGGACAGGGACGACATCAGTGTATACATACGCACATGGATACCGTGAAGTCGAGGCCGAGCAGGCATGCTTGGCACATGGATACCGTACCATGACTTTGGTGTGTGATTGCTTTTGCCATGGCAGCTTTCCAGTGACAGTCGGATCGCGCACGGTGCATGCCGTACGATGGGCGACCCATCAGCCCCTACTATGCGTGAAACGCCTGGCTGGGGCTGGATGCTGGAGCGCAGGACGGACCAAGCACGCGTCATATTACGTACGGGCGACTGGGCGGTGTGGCAGGATCATCCGTCCACCGTTCGCGCACTGGAAAGTGGGCGACCAAATTAGGGGTGTTTGGTTGGAGGAGTTAAAGTTTAATAAATACTGTAGCACTTTCGTCTTATTTGATAAAAAGTTTCTAATCTTGGACTAATTAGGCTTAATAGATTCGTCTCGTAAATTACTCCTAATATGTGCCAATATACATGCAATTAGTCTACATTTAGTACTTCATGCATTTAAGAAAACATTAATATGATAAGAGTTAAACTTTAACTCCCGAAAACCCTTAAAAGGCGTGCCTGTATCACTCTGCGTGTTCTGCTGGGCACGCGTCCGCCCTCCGCCGTCCGGGGAGCCGGCGGGGAGGTCAGGTTACCATCCGGTATCCGCTGCGCGCGGGGCGCGGGCTAGCTTTGCGTACCATGTCCAGATCCAGATGCCCTGCCGTCTGCCGATGTGCTAGATGACACAACATGCGCGCGCGCGGCACGCCGGTGACCACTGCTGCAACCAAGCCGGCCGGCCACGCGCGCGCGTGCATGCATGCACGCCTTGTTTACTAGCAAGTACTCCTACGTACGTGTGGCATGTTTTCATTGTTCTCGTCGTGCGGACACTGAGACTGATCACTCAACTGTGCAACGACGACGTGCATGGACGGCGCATCTGTGATGCGTGGATCCAACAGTAAATTTTGTAGACATGTAGGCTGTGTTTAGATCCAAAATTTGGATAGCCAAAATACACTGTAGCATTTCGTTTGTATTTGGTGATAATTGTCCAATCATTGACTAATTAGGCTCAAAATGTTCGTCTCGTAAAGTACAACCAAACTGTGCAATTAGTTTTTGATTTTATCCACATTTAGTACTCCATATATGTATCGCAAGTTTGATGTGACGGGGAATCTTATTTTGCATAGTGCACTTTTCAGTGCATCTAAACACAGCCGTAGTGCATCATTTTTTTTATCGGTACACATGTGAATCATGATTGATGAAGTGAATGGACGAAACAAACAGACAGGCGGGATCAATCCCACAGTCTCAAAATAAGTCTTCAATCTTGTATTTTGAGGGAGTCGTACAATCTTAGCTTTGACTGAATATATATAAAATATACTAATGTTTATTTATGACAACAGATATCATTAGATTAATCACATTATATATTTTCATAATAAATCTATTTAGAAATACAAATGTTGATACTATTTTTCTTAAAACTGGTCGAAGTTGAGATTATTTGACTCTTCTAAATGCGGAGACAAAAACTTACTTTAGACGGATGGAGCATGCATTAAGCTCAGAATATATAGCATTGCCAATCTGCAGTTAAGCACAGTATAAACCTTTTTCTTTTCGCTTGTTTATCGGCTCGCTCATGTATGCTTGCGAAGCCCAAGCACACGGGTACAGCAGGAATAGCACTAGCAGAACCAGGCAACCGGCGGCAGCCAGGGCTTCGGGCGATCAGACCATGCCTGTACCAAGTACCATCAGCAGATGTTACCCAGGTGTGTGGCAGGCTGGTAGCAGTTCCTTTTTTTTTAGATAATGGATAAAATATATCCGGCTTCATCCACCCCAGGGTAGAATCAGGTCAATTATTACAAAGTTTGGTTCAACGACCAGCACACAACCTACTGGGTTCTCAAACTTACAAGCAGACACAAGGAAAACAAAGCGGGAAGTAAAGTTCTGACTAATGAAGACCAATAAACCTAGTCGATAACCACCCATTGGAGCTGAAGAAGTGCAATGCTGATGTCTCCAAATGCTACCCAATTAGGGTCAACTTTTTCCGTAGATCATCATGCCGTTGCAGTTCTGCCCATTGCCGTAGCCAATGGGTTCCCCTGAATAGTACCTGCAAAAAAGTTTTCGGTCTACATTTGTCAAAAACCACTTCGTTTCTTGTTAACCAGATTGTCCAACATAGAGCTGATGCTGCAGTTAATAACAATGAATTATGTGTGGTATCACCCGACTTAGACCAATTTACAAATAAATCGTCTATACTAATGGGGGGAGATAACCCAAACAACAAGTGTACAGCGCGCCACAAGAATTTAGCATAGTAGCATTAGAAAAAAGGTGTTGAATAGTTTCTGGATGGTGGCAGAAGCAACATTTCTTATCACCATTCCAGTTTCGTCGTGCAAGATTGTCCTTAGTTAAAATGACACCTCTTTTTAAATACCACAAGAATATTTTTATTCTTGAAGGAATTTCGATCTGCCATAAATCTTGTGACACCCTGACCCCATTGTTAATTAGTGCAGCATACATGGATTTAACAGAAAAGGTACCCGATGAATGTAATCTCCAAACAAACACATCCTTTTCCCCATGTAAGTTCATATTTTGTAAAGAGGCAACAATTCAATGCCAATCCCTTAAATTCCTACCCTCTAAGTTACGGCGAAAGGAAATGTTTAGCGGGACTGATGCAAGCTGGTTGCAGTTCCTACTAGGAGCATCGATCTGCAATTGCTATCCAGACACCAGTACACAGTGAATCAGTGAAGGAAAGCTGCAGGTAGTATATTGTTCATACAGTATATTTGATCACAAGTCATGTTGATAAATTAGGCATTTGCAGAAATATATTTTGTATATAAATCATGAGAGAGATATGCACGATTCCAGTTCCAGTACTAATTAAATAGAGCAAATTATTCCCATAAATTAGCATACAAAACAAACATAGTCACTGACAATTCGTAACCCCCTATTACTGCTGGTTTTGTTTTAGCCCTCGGCGGTGAAACGACACTGATAGCATGGGTCGTTGGTTCAGGGAGAAACAAACCAAAAAATAACAAAAAAAAAAATCAATCCCGGGAGAAGCCTCCACCAGCCAGCCAGTCACAAGTCATGTGATTTTTCGCACGAAAATATAAAATGGTAAGATTTGAACCTAAGACCCGTTCCTCGTGCAAAGCTCCTCTGTCTAATTCACCACCAAACCAACTGTGTCTATATAGCAAAACTAGTATTCACTTTTCAGTATTTTAAAATGAATATTTAGAATCATAAACAACTTTAAATGAAAAAGTCATCAACTACATATTTGATGTTCTAATCGAGATCTACAACTTTAGTTTTGGTCGTTTTGCCATCCGAGGTTGTTTGATAAATTTGAATTTCAAATTGTGAGAACCTAAGCCATACTTTTGGGACCTCAAATAATTTTAAATGAAAAAAATATCAACTATAAAGTTGTAGTTCTCATCGCTACAACTTTGGTTTTGATAGATTTTCCATCCAAGGTCGTATGAAAATTTTGAGAACTTCACATACAAATTTGAGACTAGAAATGATTTTTAATAAAAAAAAGTTATCAACTATAAAGTTGATAACTTTAATTCTGATCATTTTTCCATGTGAGGTTGTTTGTACAATTCAAAAAATAAATTGCAAAATATGAGAACTTTGTACAGGATTCTGGGACCGTAAATAATGTTGTATACATATATAATTCTTCAATATAGCAAATAAATTCAACATGTGAAATGGCATAGTAAAGACAAGTAAGAGTATAGTACATTCCTCTAATATATTTTTAAATAATATACAAAGAAAAAATTGAAAACAAATAATAAACAAATTTCCAACTTAACTTGTTGATAAAAAATTGCAACACCTAATAAAATTAAAGTTAAAAGCCAAAGTACATATTTGTGACCTAATAGAAAAGAATGCAATATATATAAACTGATATAACTTAAAGATTAGGTTTCAACTAAATGCATATTTAAAACCTACTAAGGAGTAACACAATGATTAAAACACATATAGAGGTATTGATAAAAATAATGATCAAAACCGAATGGAGATAATAGCGTATACAGATAGCTATTGTGTTTGGAAATAAATGGTGAGAGAATAAATAGAATCAATTTTGTAAGGGTCTGGAGCTGGCGGAGTCGTATCAAACACAGCAGCAGGTGAGCAGCGCTTTTGGCAGGAGCTAGAGCCGTTTTCTTGTAGGGTGCTAGAGCCACGATTCGTGGCTTCGTCTTGGAGGCTCCGGCTCCAGCACCGGAGCCACGTGGGCGTAAGGCTGGCTAACGAGCCAGCTCGGCTCGTTCTGGCTCGTTAGGATTCGGCTCGGCTCGTTATCTTAACGAGCCAGAAAGCCAGCTCGGCTCGGCTCGTTACGAGCTCGAGCTGGCTCGTTAGGCTCGCGAGCCAGGAAAAAAAATACAAAATATAATATTTGTATTTATCTAAAGCATAAAAATATTAACAATATAAAAATAATATATTCAATAGCTTTAAATCGAACAAAATATTCATATGAGCTAACATATCATCTATTTGTGAAGTGCAAAACATGAAGTAATACAAAACTAATATAAGTTATGATGACTTTTTCACTAAAACTACGGCTCGTTTGGCTCGCGAGCGGCTCACGAGCCAGCTCGAGTTGGCTCGTTATAGCTAACGAGCTAAAATCCTGGCTCGGCTCGGCTCGTTATCATAACGAGCCGAGCCGAGCTGAGCCGAGCTAGACACGAGCCGATCGAGCTAACGAGCTTCGAGTTTTTCGTCCAGCCTTACGTGGGCGCCCTCCCAAACACGGCGTATACTAATTTATTTTTTTTACCATCTATACTAAATTTATTAATAAAATTTTAAATACTCATTATATAACATGAAACTCTAGAAAATACTGAATCATAGGTTGAGAGGCTACCATATATTTCAAAAAGGAAGGCAGCTGAAGCCTGAAGGTATCAAAACAAGACGGTGATGTGGCTTGTGTATCATCCTGACTGGGCCTTTGTTTAGCCGTTAAACTTTACACTCTATCACATCGAATATTTAGACATATGCATGGAGTATTAAATGTTGATTAAAAAATAACTAATTACACAGATTGCGTGTATTTTGCGAGACGAATTTTTTTGAGCCTAATTAGTTCGTGATTAGACAATATTGTGCTACAGTAACATGTACTAATGACGGATTAATTAATCTTAATAAATTCGTCTCACAGTTTACAGACGAGTTCTGTAATTAGTTTTTTTATTAGTATCTGAACACCCCTTCTGACATCTCATAAAACATCCGATGTGACACCCCAAAACCTTACACCCCTGGAACCAAACAAGGTCTGAACGTATCAACCTGTACAACACGGGCATACATTATTCCTTATCTCCAGTGTTGTATTCTTCGATCACGCTCTCGTGTATGGACTCCAGCTTTTAATATACTACCACGGTTGGCGCGCTGCCGACGCGCCCGCGATGAACGGTGGAAAAAATATTTTAAATTTGACTGGGCAAAAAAGAGACGACAGTGAACAATAAAATGTCAATATCATGTCATGAACAATAAATGTCAACCGCAAGAACCTATCTACAAGCGAGGTAACTCAATGACACGAGTAATCCACTAGAGTTATCTTTCGTCTCTCCACCGGGGAAGGTACATGACCCCTCGCAATCACCGGAGCCGACTACGAACAATCACCGACGCGTGCCGAAGCTCCTCTGCTGCTCCAAGCCGTCTAGGTGGTGGCAACCACCAAGAGTAATAAGAAATCCACAGCCATAATGATCCCCAAGTGCCACTAGATGCAATCACTCAAACAAATGTACTTGGAATCAATCCCAATCTGACTATAATGATGAATCAATGATGGAGATGAGTGACAGGTGTTTGCTTAGGCTCACAAGGATGTCAAGTATGTCAAAGTGTCAAGAGAGTAAGCCCCAAGCCGGTACCTTCCTATTTATAGAGCCCCAAGACTCAAAGATCTATTGGGCACTCTCGGGCTGACCGAACGCACTGACCGGACACACCCTAGCGTCCGGTCGACCAACGTCTAGTCTCCTACAGCCGCCTACGTGTCCTCACCAGAGCCGCTCAATCTCAACGGTCATCTACCGATCCCTCGCGCAGTCAAAGAACGATCGAATGCACCGCTGATGCGACCTGACGCACGTATACGCGGCGTCCGATCATTTCCAGTAAGGTTCTAGAGCCCAGAATTAGTGACTGGACGCGCTCGGTCTAACGCGACCTGACGCACTGCAGTGTCCAGTCATCACTGTCTCACTTACCGCGTGCGCGACGTCAGCGTACGTCATCATCAACTTGACGTTGCCCCTGCGCGTCCGGTCGCATGATGCTTCTGGCGTCTGATCGCCAAACCGCCCTGCTTCTCCTCTGCGCGAAGATGACCGGACACGATGCTGGAGTCAGGTCCAGCGTCTGGTCGCTACTTCACGCTCTCAGCCAGCTAGCGTGCCACGCCTAAAAATGACCGGACGCGTCAGGGTGAGTCCAGTCACCCCGTGGCTAGCATCCGGTCGTGGACCATCTCCTCTTTTTCTTTTTCTAAGTCCACAACCACTTCACCCTTACTTCGAACTTGCTAACTACAAAGTGTAGAACTTGTGTGCACGTGTGTTAGCATTTTACAAGGGTTAAAGTTAGCACACTAGGTTCCTAAATACATATGCAAGAATCATGTCACCTAATGGCACTCGATAACCGTTTAGCCAAAGATTTCTCCTCTTTATAGTATGGCTATCGATCCTAAATGTGATCACACTCTCTATAGTGTCTTGATCACCAAAAATAAAACCTATCTTATACCTTTGCCTTGATCACTTTGGTTTTGTTTTTCTCTTTCTTCTTTTTCAAGTTAGAGCTTGATCATCATCATTTCATGTCCACCTTCATCACCATGGACCTCATCTTGCTCCATCACTTGGATTGGACCACCTTGTCTAATTCACACACTTAAATCGAAGGTTAAACCTAGGTTTCATCAATTATCCAAAACCAAACTAGGGCTTTCAATCTCTCCCTTTTTGGTAATTGATGACAACCTATTTACAAAGATATTCAATGAAATCTTTTTGGATTCATGTTGCTTGCCCAAACATATTACCATATGTAAAGATTATGGACAAGTTTCATCAACCCAAATTGTTAGTATTAGCTCCCCCTACATATGTGCTAAGAGTTTAGATTTGAAAGCTTGCACATATGCATGGATTGGAAGTTTGGGAGAGTAATAGCTACCAAATGATGCTAAGGTGTAAAGAATGGACCTTTGAAGTGTGATACTATTCGGAGTTGCCATTTGAACACCATCCTTAGCATCATGGTTAGTTAGATAGCTCTTGCAAAACATAAACACTAGATAACTCGTGAGATCAACATTATAAGCAAGGCTCTAGTACCACTTGTAAAACATGCAAGGCATGTCTAACTATCATCCTATGCATACTAGTTTTCATTTTATGAATCGTTTTCTAAAATCTAGCATACACCACACAAGCATGGATAAGGAATTTTAAAACTTGTGTCATGCAAGCAAACATATGTAATACACATTCAATACAACATACAAGTTTATGAGCTTGCTCCCCCTACTTGTGTGCTTCAAATTTTAATTGATCCTCTTACAGTGTCATTTTATTTGTTTGCTCCCCGTATCTCTTACTATCTCTGTGAATTCTCTCCCCCTTTGTCAACAATTAGCACAAAAGGTGACATCAAATTTTTGATAGGTTGGGGTGAAAACATATGAAGTGAGGATTATTTTTCCAATTTGGTTCAATCTAGATCACTTGCAAAAGATATTTAACTCGGTTTGATCCAAGGGCAAGCTTCTTCACACCTCCAAATAAGGGTTATCTTGCATCATGTTGAGTTAAACACTTATAGCTTATTTTCTAGATCAAATACTAGGTTCACAAGCCCACAAACATGTCATATGCTATCACTAGATCATATCAAACATAGAAGCAATAGTGACACCATACAAGCATCAAATTCATTTGATTTTCATGAATGATCCTAAGACAGGATAGGAATGACTAGATGAACTAAGCAAGTCCTTAGCAATGGATGGATGGCATGTCAATCAACTTTACCTTGCTTTGCTCGAAGGAGAGGCATGTCATATAATAGGGGTGCATCAACACATATTTGAGAAGTCAAGTATGATCAATTTATTTCTTAGCTTGCAAAACCTCTTCTCATCAGGTGGCTTGGTGAAGATATCGGCAAGTTGATCATCGGTATCCACACTCTCAATACAAATGTCCCCATTTTGTTGGTGATCTCTTATGAAGTGATGACGAACATCTATGTGCTTTGTTCTTGTATGTTGAACCGGATTGTTGGTGAGCTTCACGGCACTCTCATTGTCATATAGCAATGACACTTGTTTGAACTTGATTCCAAAATCATTCAAGGTGGCCTTCATCCAAAGAATTTGTGCACAACAACTACCGGCGGCTATGTATTCAGCTTCGGTGGTTAAAAGTGCAATACTATTTTGCTTCTTTGATGACCAAGAAACAAGTGGTCTTTCCAATAGTTGACATGTGCCCGATATGCTTCTTCTCTCAACTTTACATCCCGCATAATCCGAGTTGGAATAACCAACTAGCTTAAACTTTGCTCCTTTGAGATACCACAATCTAACATTTTGTGTATGCTTCAAATACCTTAATATTTTCTTGATTGCCTTCAAATGACTTTCTCTTGGTGAGGCTTGAAATCTTACACACATGCATACACTAAACATCACATCCGGCCTTGAAGCGGTCACATAGAGTAGGCTTCCAATCATAGACCGATACATTTTTTGATCCATCATATTGCCACTTGCATCACTATCCAAGCTTCCATTTGTCCCATTGGTGTGCTAATTGCTTTAGCATCATCCATTCCAAACTTCTTGAGCATGTCTTTGATGTACTTGCCTTGACTCACAAATGTGCCATTCTTCATTTACTTGATTTGAAGACCAAGGAAGTAGCTAAGCTCTCCAATCATGGACATCTCAAACTCACTTGCCATCACCTTTTCAAACTTCTCACAAAAATCTTGATTGGTTGATCCAAATATGATACCATTAACATAGATTTGCAACACAAACAAGTTCTTGCCTATCTTCTTGGTGAAGAGAGTGGTGTCAACCTTGCCCATAATGAACCCCTTAGAGAGTAGGAAATCCCTCAATCTCTCATACCATGCTCTTGGTGCTTATTTCAATCCATACAAAACCTTTCTCAACTTGTAGACATGGTTGAGTTTCTTCTCATCTTTGAAACCGAGAGATTGCTCAACATACACAAGCTCATTAATGTACCCATTAAAAAATACACTCTCCATATCCATTTGGCACAACTTGATGTTTTGGGCATAAGCATTGGCTAACAAGATCCTAATTGCTTCCAATCTTACAACCGGAGCATATGTTTCTCTAAAGTCAAGACCTTCAACTTGAGTGTAACATTGAGATACTAATCTTGCTTTGTTCCTTACAACTATCCCATCTTGATCTTGCTTGTTTCGAAAGACTCACTTTATTCCAATCACATTATGATCCTTAGGCCTCTCAACTAACTCTCATACTTGATTTCTCTTGAAGTTGTTTAGCTCTTCATGCATAGCATTGACCCAATCAATATCTCTCAAAGCTTCATCTATCTTCTTAGGTTCAGTGGATGACACAAATGAAAAGTGTTCACAAAATGATGTCAATCTTGATCTTGTTTGCACACCTCTTAAGATATCACCAATTATGGATTTCAATGGATAGTCTCTTGCAACATTGGTTGGTTGGAGCACTTGCACTTGATTGCTTGCATTTGATGGATCACTTGGTTGAGATGATGAACTAGCCACTTATTCTGATCTTACACTTTGTCATCACTTGCATTAGCTTGACTTTGATCATGAGAACTACTAGCTTGCACATTTGAGTTAGAGAGCATTTGATTCTTGTCATCTTCAACATCAATCACCTTTCTAGGCCTTATGTCACCAATGTCCAAGTTCTTTATTGCATTGACCAATTGAGTGCCTCTCACATCATCTAAATTTTCATCTTCCTCTTGGGAGCCATTGGTTTCATAAAATTTCACATCATGCACCTCCTCAAGAGTACCACTGCCAAATTCTAAACTCTATAAGCCTTGCTAGTAGTTGAGTAACCAAGCAAGAATTCTTCATCACATTTCTTCTCAAACTTATTCAATCTAGTGCCTTTCTTCAATATATAGTATTTGCAACCAAAAACCTAAAAGTATGCAATATTGGGCTTTCTTCCATTCAATAGCTCATAAGGTGTTTTCTCCATCATGGGGTGATAATAGAGTCAGTTGCTATAGTAGCAAGCCGTATTGATTGCTTTGGCCCAAAATAAATGACTCACATTGTATTCACTCAACATTGATCTTGTCATGTCAATTAAAGTTCTATTCTTTCTCTTGTCACACCCATTTAACAACCAAATGGAGTGCATACTCTTATGTGTGCCCAGAGATCAATCACACATAAGTTAACAAATTATAAAGGATGTATCATCACAAATGTTATTACATCACGATTAATAACACATAGTCTTTACAATAATATAGCGGAAGTAAAATATAAAACTCTCGTGGTAGCTCCAATCACAGGCACATTGACTGGTTGACTGCAAGTCTAGTAATCTTCAAGGAAGTAGAAGTAGTCACTATTTGCACCATATGTTACCCATCCAGGATTTTTATCCAAGTAAGAAAAATAAACAAGCGTAAGTACATCTCGTACTCAACAAGTGTAACATAGGGTTCATGAGGCTCAAAGGCATAACATAGGTTTATCAGTGTGTAGCTTTTAATTAGCATTATTTCAATATATCAATAATATCAAAGTGTCTCAATGTAACAATAAACATATGATCCATGTGACATGATTAACGAATAGCAAAAAACATATTCAATATTAATGATCAACTATTCCATAAGGGTCCAAGGCCACTCGTGACCGTGAGCACGACTATTATAATAGTTTTACACTCTGCAGAGATTGTACACTTTCACTGTGAGTCATGTTGCCCATATGCCCGTGTTAATTACTCCCAAAACACTTCCAAGGTGAGTAGGCAGGGAAACACTATGAAGTCTTTCGAAGGTTCGTCTAACAAGTTAGGGCCATTAGATTTTACTTGGCAAACAGATGTAGAGCCCCCCTTCCAAATGGCACAATAACACGCAGCCTATACTCATAAGGACAGAGGTCGCACTATATCCGATTCGTCAAGCCATTCTTATGCCATAAAAGAATACCACTAACAAGCTAGAAAAGGTCCTTCTATATGACTAAAGCTAGAGCCATTTTAGCCCTCATAGTTGTACTGTAAATCCCGGATTTTCGCTTATAGATAAGTCCTTATGGAGAGTAACGAGAGCACCAAAGTAACCCCATGCTCTAGTACCCTTTTACAGTAATAAAAGTCATCTTTTAGTGTTTATTGCATATTCCATTAGTCAAATTATATGATCATAGTTAATGTTGAGCACTAGCAATACTAATCCATGCAATATAATAGGTATCAAGGAATAAGATCAACTCTAAGTCATCCTTAACAAGGAATATATGCATAATGATATTATTTGCTTAATGTGAATAGGACAACAAGGATAATCCCGTGCTATACTTGCCTTGCTCAAACTAGTCTTAGTGATCTTGTTCGTAGAAAAACTCCTGATCCCCAACGAATTAATCACCGTCTATACTCGATCAACAATAGCGACAACATTCATCCAGAACAATCATACATAAACAAACAAGACTATAATTAGGACAGTATACCAAGAGTAATAAAATAAGATAAAAAGTTTTTAAAACGAATCTATAACTCGCTAGGATCACACAGACGTAAAGATCACGAAAAACGGAGCTAAAACGACAAAGTTATGAATTTACGAAGATTTCCTATAGAAAAGTAATTACTTTAATTCAAACTCGAAAATAAACTGTCACAAACCTACTGAACAGTTCTACTAACATGTAGAGCTCTCAAATACGAACCTAACGCAATTTGAACGGGTCAAATCGGAGTTAAAACGGATAAATTATGACTAAAACAAACTCAGTGGCATAACTGTAAATAGCTGAAAACGTAATTTTGACTTAACTAAGATCAAACTACGCTTTCAAAAGGATAATACGTGATACGGAAATACGCTTTGGACTATGGGTTATATAATTGAAAAGTGCAGGGACTCTTTAGCAAAACTAACAACCGAACCGGTATCTTCAATCTTCGGTCGTTGGATACCAGACGGATCAGATCTAATCGAGGAACAGCCGGCGGCGGCGCTCGACCGGAACAGAGCCACGACGACGAGATTCACGGCGGCGCCATCGCCGGAGAACGCTAAAGCTCGATTCTGAGCATGATTCAGAGAAAGAAAAACACGGGAGAAAAGAACGGAGCTCGACGAGCTCACCTCGCGCGGGAACGGAGCCAGGGACGGACCAAAAGAGACACGCGGCTCGGAATGGCGGCGGCTAGGGCTGCGGCTTGCGGTAACCGAGCTCTCGATCACCACAACAACTGCAACAAGGACGAGATGGGTGCGGTTGGGCTCGGCATGCGACTTATATAGCCCGAAGGCGCTAAAAAACAAGGAAAGTCGAGATTGGGATTCGGATACGGCGTCAGTGATTTTGGAAAGCGACGACGGCGTCGGCTTGAGGAAGGAGGCACGCTTGACAAGTGGGCCCGCGATGTCAGCGACGCGCAGGGAAGGAAACGCGGCATCGCGCGAGCTGGGCCTACGGCACTTGCTGGGCTCGGCCCAAGCGGAACGCGGGGAGCGAGTCGTGCGCGCGGGAGGCAAGCGGGCCGCGGGGAAGAGTTGGGCTACCAGGCCGAAAGCAAGGAAGAGAAGTAAATTCCTTTTTCTTTTTCCTTTTTAAATATTTCAAAGCATTTTCAAATGATTTTGAATCCTATTTTGAATTTAAATCAAACCACTCAATACAAAAATTCAAATGCAACAGCATAAGTGCACAAACATGTTTCTACCCTTATATTTGATTTTAAGTTAATAAAAATTATTATTACCCTAAATTTGTATGGTCACAAAATTGTATAAAAATCATATTTACCTACTTTTTAATATCCCAAAATTTTAGGGTGTTATAATTCTACCCCCTTAAAATGAATCTCGTCCCAAGATTCGGTGGATGCTTACTCGAACAGTTGCGGGTAGGTTTTCCTCAGATCCTCTTCTCTTTCCCAGGTGGCCTCACCCTTAGTGTACCGATTCCACTGAACCTTACACATTTTGATAGTTCGACACCTCTTGACTTTTTCAGCAGTCTCTAGAATTTTAACTGGAAACTCTTCATATGTGAGGTCCTCTTTAACAGTGAGCTCTTCTAACAGAATCTGCTCCTCTGGTACTCGCAAACATTTCTTAAGTTGAGACACGTGAAACACATCATGTACACCTGCCAAACTCTCAGGTAATTCCAACTGATATGCCACCTCACCATGTCTCTCTACAATCTTAAAAGGTCCAATATACCTTGGTGCCAATTTCCCCTTCATGTTGAACCTTTTCACACTTCTCATTGGCGATACTTTCAAGTAGACATAATCCCCTACTTCAAAAGTCAACTCTCTTCTCCGAGTATCAGCATAACTCTTCTATCTGGACTAGGCTATTTTCAGATTATCTCTAATCATTCTTACTTTCTTTTCAGCATCCTTGAGTACATCAGGCACAAACACTTGACTTCCCCTGTCTGATTCCAGAACAACGGGGTTCTACACTTTCATCCATACAGAGCCTCAAACGGTGCCATCTGAAGACTCTTCTGATAACTATTGTTATATGAGAACTCTGCATAAGACAAACTCTTATCCCAACTAGTACCATATTGTAAAGCACAAGCTCTCAACATATCTTCCAATATCTGATTAATTCTCTCTGTCTATCCATCTGTCTGTGGATGGTAGGCTGTACTAAAGTTCAGCTTGGTTCCTAGTGATTCATGTATCTTTTGCCAATAATAAGATGTAAACTGGGTACCCCGATCAGACACAATTTTCTTAGGAACTCCATGTAGACTCACTATTCTTTCCATATACAATTCTGCCAACCTTGCACTACTATACGTAGTCCTAACTGGCAGAAAATGAGTAACCTTTGTTAGACGATCTACTATTACCCAAATTGAATCATATCCTTTCTGAGTACGTGGCAATCCAACTATAAAATCCATACCAACTTCTTCCCATTTCCATTCGGGTATCTGCATAGGTTGTAACAATCCTGCAGGTCTCTAGTGTTCAGCTTTCACCCTTTGACATGTGTCACACAAAGCAACATATTCAGCAACATCTCTTTTCAAACCATACCACCAATATTTCTCTCTCAGATCCAGATACATCTTAGTACTCCCAGGATGTATGGAATAAGCTGACTCATGAGCTTCACGCAGAATTGCCTTTCTAATAGTCTTATCCTCTGTCACACATAGTCTTTTTCCAAACCATAGCGTACCCTTATCATCCTTATGGAATCCTGGTGATTTGCCCTTCACTATATTCTCCGCTATCTCTCTCAATTTTGCATCTTTCATCTGATTCTTGCGTATCTCTTGCTCTAGAGTAGGTTCTAGTACCAATTCTACTGCATTGGTGGTAAACCCTAAGTTCAGATGCTCACATTCAACACACAACTCTCTTGACATAGGCATTACTTGCATTTTATTAGCGTAGCTTTTCCTACTAAGAGCATCAGCAACGACGTTAGCCTTTCCTGGATGATAATGCACCTCCAGATCATAATCCTTTATCAACTCCAACCATCTACGATGTCTCAAGTTCAGATCTGATTGAGTGAAGATATACTTCAAACTCTTGTGATCCGTATATATATCACTTTTATGTCCAATCAAATAGTGTCTCCATATCTTTAGTGCATGAACCACTGCAACTAATTCCAAGTCATGAGTAGGATAATTTAATTCATGCTTTCTCAACTGTCTCGATGCATATGCCACAACTCTACCTTCTTGCATAAGAACACATCCTAATCCCAAACGAGATGCATCACAGTAGATAGAGAAGTGTTTACTCAGATCTAACAAAACTAATACTGGTGCAGTGGTCAATCTTTTCTTTAATTCCTCAAAATTATCCTGACACTTCTCAGACCACACAAACTTGGCATTCTTCTCCAATAGTGCAGTCATTGGCTTCGCAAGCTTAGAAAATCCCTCTATAAATCTCCTGTAATAGCCTGCTAATCCCAAGAAACTACGGATCTCACATACATTAGTTGATGGCTTCTAGTCCAATATATCTTTCACTTTGCTAGGATCTACTTATATTCCTCCATTTGAGACAACATGACCAAGAAAGGAAACTTCCTTCAACCAAAACTCATATTTACTCCGCTTGGCATATAACTGGTGTTCTCTGAGCTTTTGCTAGACCAACCTCAAATGTTCAGCATGTTCCTCCTCAGTCTTGGAGAATACTAGAATATCATCAATGAATACCACTACAAACTTGTCCAGATATTCCATGAACACCTTATTCATCAGATACATAAAGTATGCAGGGGCATTAGTCAGACCAAAAGACATCACTGTATACTCATATAACCCATACCTTGTGGTAAAAGCTATCTTTGGTATATCACTAGCACGAATCTTCAACTGATGATATCCAGAACGAAGATCAATCTTGGAGAATACACAAGCACCTTTTAATTGATCAAACAAGTCATCAATCCTAGGCAACGGGTACTTATTCTTGATGGTAACCTCATTGAGAGACCGATAATCTACACACATTCTCTGAGTACCATCTTTCTTATCCACAAAAATCACTGGTGCTCCCCAAGGTGAAGAACTAGGATGAATGAAACTCTTATCCTGCAATTCCTTAATTTGTTTCTTAAGTTCTTCTAATTCATCTACTCCCATTCTATATGGACGCTTAGCTATGGGTGCAGTTCTAGGTAATAATTCAATAATAAATTCAATGTCACGGTCTGGTGGCATACCTGGCAATTTCTCAGGAAACACATCGAAGAACTCTTCCACAACCTGGTCCTCATTGTTGGCACCATCAGTAAGTTGGTTCACTGTAGCGGTCTCCTATTTCTGCACTTTCACATCAACTCTGATCCTATCTCTCTTTGGTGTTGTCAGCACTACTAATTTCCCCTTGCACTGAATCTCTGCTTGTTGTTGCATCATCCAATCCATTCCTAAGATAAGATCGATCCCAGCTGTTCTCAATACTATAGGACTCACCATAAACTCTACCCCCCTTAGAATGAGACTAATCGGGAGACAACGATAAGATGCTGGCATGCTTCCACCAGATGAGTTTACTAATATAGGATTCTTCATGGCACACAAATGAATTCTATGTATTCTAACAAATGATTGTGATATGAAAGAATGTGATGCTCCAGAATCAAAAAGAACAGTGGCGGGAGTGGAATGGACATCGAACGTACCAAGCATAACTTCTGGTTCCTCCACTGTGGTTTCCTGGGACAAATGGTTCACCCTTCCAGTATTAGATGCAGGCTTCTGGTGACTACCCTGCCTCTATGGAGTCTGCTGGTTGATCTTCTCAGGGCAATTGTAGGATAAGTGACCCTCTTTCTCACATCGGAAACACTTGTTGGGGGTATTGGGAGCACTGGTCTTCATTGGAGTATTATTGGAAGGACCCTGACGCTGAGGCTGATTCCCACTCTGCTGCGGAGGGCGTTGGTTGCCATTATGCGGCTGGAATGCGGGATGTTGCGGGAACTGATTGCGGAAAGGGACCTGACCATGATTCCACTGACTAGAAGGAGGCCTCTGTTGATTACCCTGCTGGAAACCAGTACACGGACGAGTGTTACTACCAGAAGTCTGTCCCTGAAGCCTTTTTCTCTTGGCATCCATTTCCTTGCGCTTGTTGTCCACCACGATAGCACGGTTCACAAGCGTCTGAAAGTTGGGATAAGTATTGGACATCAGCTGCAATTGTAGTCCATCATACAATCCCTTCAAGAAGCGGCGCTGCTTATCATTGTCATTAGCCACCTCATGTGGAGCATATCATGACAACTGGGCAAACATGTCATGATACTCAGCTACAGATAATGACCCTTGGGTCAAGTTCCAGAATTCCTCTGCCTTCAGTTCTATTATCCCTTCTGGTATATGGTAAGCCCTGAAGTTCTCTCTAAACTCTTGCCAAGTGACTACGGGAGCATTGGCGGGACGACCATACTCATACGATTCCCACCAATCCTGAGCTTATCCCTGGAGTTGTCTAGAAGCAAATAACACCTTCTGCCGGTCATCACATTGTGCAATGTTGAGTTGCTTTTCCACGGCACGAAGCCAATCATCTGCTTCCAATGGATCAGCGGTGTGCGTGAACACCGGGGGATGACCCTTCAAAAACTCACCACGCTTATCACGTGGTAGTGCCCCAGCAACTGGATGATTATGTTGGTTCTGCAATAATTATTGCATAAGTTGTGTCTGCACTGCCAGAAGTTGCTCAATAGTTGGTGGCGGTGGTGGTGGTGGATTTGGGGGAACACCCCCACGACCCCTGCCTCTTCCTCTTCCGGACATCTGCCATCCATAAGAATGCAAACTTTGAGATTTCCATGTTATCAACCACTTATAAGATAAAGAATGAGATCTGAAAGTTTTCTGGGCGAATATCAATGCTAACAGTTCAGTAAATCAATCATATCTCGAGTTACAGAAGTCCAATAGAGGCGTGCTTTATATGGTTGGAAAGATTATGAAGTTCCCCACAACTTCTATTTAGACCATAAGACCAGATTCTGTCGTTAATTTAATGAAAAATAAGGTGCAACAGAAACTGTTCCAGATTCCAGACTGTGCAGAAACTTTAACTTGTGACAGTTATATCTCTCGAACAAGATCAGATAAAAAGGTGATTCCAGTGGCATTTGAAAGGTGCTTAAGCCTAGTTTCTCTCATAAAAATTTCATAAATGTTGCACGAACCGTTTTTGAACCATAGCAGAAACATTGCAGGCTGCTTCAGAAAACAGCAAGGATAGAAACGTGACAATAACAAACCCAACTATTAGTCCCTTGACTAATAAACTTTTTATTCTTAAAAATGGAACTTGTAGACATGCCTACAAGCCCCAGCACTCATAACAAAAATCCAACTCACACATAAGCATAATGATAAATCAACTATTACACCAAGGTTCAAACCACACGATAGACTCGAAGACTCAACTGACGTTACTAAGAACATTCTTATTACATAAAGGACTTCTATTTTCTACTGACGTGGCTCATGCTCTAATGTCTCATAAATCTTGGCCATGCCTTGATTTGCTCGGAGTTCATCAATCATTGCTTGGCACCTCTTGATGGTCTTCCCCTGTGCCTTCACCATCTCCTCTAACTGCAGCTTCCTCTCCATCATATCATAGACAAAGTTCACCATCACCCGAGGAAGTGGTTCCAACTGCACTGGATCCATCATGGCCCATCTAAGGTCGGGGTGTGCATGAGGGAAGTAGCGGTGAATATCATGCTTCATGCTGTCAAAGCGAAGGTAGCGAAGGCCCATGCATGCTTCAAAAGCAGCGTCTTCAATGCTATCCTCCATGGTAGCTCGAGGACCCACGTGAGCATACATCCTGTCCAGCTGGTATGCCCCTTTTTTCTCATCCTTAGGAAAAATGCTCGCTCTTGCCTTCCAGTAAGTGTCCTCCAGTGGATGGGTGTACTCCCAACAGACGTACTCCACAGCTGGGTGTCAATTAGTAAAGTAGGCAGAGAGCATTCCCACAAGTCGATGGTGAGAGATAGCATCTCCTCTAGCCTTGTGGTAGATCTTCACAGTCCAACCCATTGGAGGGGGTGGCACATCCTCAGCAGCTGCATCAGGTGGTGGAGATGGGGGTTGCTCTCCTCCATTGGCTTCCTCCTCTTCATCATCTTCAATCTCGATGATCTCAGGGTCTTCTTCAGGCTCAGGTTCTTCCTGAGGAGGTGCTGGCACTTGAATTGGTGCTTCAGGGGTCTGCTCATTCTCCTAGGGGTACTTCCTCTTGTGGCTCTTTAGGTGCAAGCAAAGCACGAGGTGGGTAGTGTCCTCCAGTGGTGATGCGGGCAGTCTTGCGGCCACGAACCATGTACAGAGTTTTTAGATGTAGTTAGAATAGAGGCAAAATTTCATAATAGAATGAGACATAAGAAGCATAAAAATTTATCAAATAACAAGAGCAAGATAATAAGCATAAAAATAGTGAAAAGAAGATACTAAATCGACCATTTCTAGCTAGGCTTGCGTCATACAGTCAATAATAGCTTTGATACCAATTTGTCACACCCATTTAACAACCAAATGGAGTGCATACTCTTATGTGTGCCCAGAGATCAATCACACATAAGTTAACAAATTATAAAGGATGTATCATCACAAATGTTATTACATCATGATTAATAACACATAGTCTTTACAATAATGTAGTGGAAGTAAAATATAAAACTCTCGTGGTAGCTCGAATCACAGGCACATTGACTGGTTGACTGCAAGTCTAGTAATCTTCAGGGAAGTAGAAGTAGTCACTATTTGCACCATCTGTTACCCATCCGGGATTTTTATCCAAGAAAAATAAACAAGCGTAAGTGCATCTCGTACTCAACAAGTGTAACATGGGGTTCATGAGGCTCAAAGGCATAACATAGGTTTATCAGCGTGTAGCTTTTAATTAGCATTATTTCAATATATCAATAATATCAAAGTGTCTCAATGTAACAATAAACATATGATCCATGTGAAATGATTAACGAATAGCAAAAACATATTCAATATTAATGATCAACTATTCCATAAGGGTCCAAGGCCACTTGTGACCGTGAGCACGGCTATTATAACAGTTTTACACTCTGCAGAGATTGTACACTTTCACTGTGAGTCATGTTGCCCATATGCCCGTGTTAATTACTCCCAAAACACTTCCAAGGTGAGTAGGCAGGGAAACACTATGAAGTCTTTCGAAGGTTCGTCTAACAAGTTAGGGCCATTAGATTTCACTCGGCAAACAGATGTAGAGCCCCCCTTCCAAATGGCACAATAACACGCAGCCTATACTCATAAGGACAGAGGCCGCACTATATCCGATTCGTCAAGCCATTCTTACGCCATAAAGAAATACCACTAACAAGCTAGAAAAGGTCCTTCTATATGACTAAAGCCAGAGCCATTTTAGCCCTCACAGTTGTACTATGAATCCCGGATTTTCGCTTACAGATAAGTCCTTATGGAGAGTAACGAGAGCACCAAAGTAACCCCATGCTCTAGTACCCTTTTACAGTAATAAAAGTCATCTTTTAGTGTTTATTGCATATTCCATTAGTCAAATTACATGATCATAGTTCATGTTGAGCACTAGCAATACTAATCCATGCAATATAATAGGTATCAAGGAATAAGATCAACTCTAAGTCATCCTTAACAAGGAATATATGCATAATGATATTATTTGCTTAATGTGAATAGGACAACAAGGATAATCCCATGCTATACTTGCCTTGCTCAAACTGGTCTTAGTGATCTTATTCGTAGAAAAACTCCTGATCCCCAACGAATTGCTCACCGTCTATACTCGATCAACAATAGCGACAACATTCATCCAAAACAATCATACATAAACAAACAAGACTATAATTAGAACAGTACACCAACAGTAATAAAATAAGATAAAAAGTTTTTAAAACGAATCTACAACTCGCTAGGATCACACAGACGCAAAGATCACGAAAAACGGAGCTAAAACAACAAAGTTATGAATTTATGAAGATTTCCTATAGAAAAGTAATTACTTTAATTCAAACTCGAAAATAAACTGTCACAAACCTACTGAACAGTTCTACTAACATGTAGAGCTCTCAAATATGAATCTAACGCAATTTGAACGGGTCAAATCAGAGTTAAAATGGATAAATTATGACTAAAACAAACTCAGTGGCATAACTGTAAATAGCTGAAAACGTATTTTTGACTTAACTGAGATCAAACTACGCTTTCAAAAGGATAATACGCGATACGGAAATACGCTTTGGATTGTGGGTTATATAATTGAAAAGTGCAGGGACTCTTTAGCAAAACTAACAACTGAACCGGTATCTTCAATCTTCGGCCGTTGGATACCAGATGGACGGATCAGATCTAATTGAGGAACAGCCGGCGGCGGCGCTCGGCCGGAACAGAGCCACGACGACGAGATTCACGGCGGCGCCATCGCCGGAGAACGCTAAAGCTCGATTCCAAGCATGATTCAGAGAAAGAAAAACACGGGAGAAAAGAACGGAGCTCGACGAGCTCACCTCGCGCGAGAACGGAGCCGGGGACGGACCAAAAGAGACACGCGGCTCGGAATGGCAGCGGCTAGGGCTGCGGCTTGCGGTAACCGAGCTCTCGAGCACCACAACAACTGCAACAAGGACGAGATGGGTGCGGTTGGGCTTGGCATGCGACTTATATAGCCCGAAGGCGCTCAAAAACAAGGAAAGTCGAGATTGGGATTCGGATACGGCGTCGGTGATTTTAGAAAGCGACGACGGCGTCGGCTTGAGGAAGGAGGCACACCTGACAAGTGGGCTCGCAATGTCAGCGACGCGCAAGGAAGGAAACGCGGCATCGCGTGAGCTGGGCCGACGGCACTTGCTGGGCTCGGCCCAAGCGGAACGCGGGGAGCGAGTCGCGCGCGCGGGAGGCAAGCGGGCCGCGGGGAAGAGTTGGGCTACCGGGCTGAAAGCAAGGAAGAGAAGTAAATTCCTTTTTATTTTTCTTTTTCAAATATTTCAAAGTATTTTCAAATGATTTTGAATCCTATTTTGAATTTGAATCAAACCACTCAATACAAAAATTCAAATGCAACAGCATGAGTGCACAAACATGTTTCTACCCTTATATTTGATTTTAAGTTAATAAAAATTATTATTACTCTAAATTTGTATGGTCACAAAATTATATAAAAATCATATTTACCTACTTTTTAATATCCCAAAATTTTAGGGTGTTACATCTCTCAACTAAGTCATTTGATTGAGGAGTGTACTTGGCCGAAAATTGATGCCTAATGCCAAACTCATCACAAAGCTCATTAATTTTTGTGTTCTTAAATTCACTTCCATTGTCACTTCTCACTTTCTTGATGGTTATTTCAAACTTATTGTGAATTCTCTTGATGAATGTCTTGAAGGTTGTAAACACACCGCTCTTATCAACAAAAAAGAACATCCACGTATATCTAGTGAAATGATCCACAATCATAAATCTATATTTGTTTCCACCAATGCTAGTGTATGAGGTTGGTCTAAATAAACCTATGTGCAACAACTCAAATGCATTAGATGTGCTTACCATGCTCTTCTTAGGATGTGTGTTGCCAACTTGCTTTCTGGCTTGACATGCACTACAACGCTTATCCTTCTCAAATGTAACATCCTTTATGCCTCTAACTAGGTCATATTTGATCAACTTATTCAATTGTTTCATTCCAACATTACCAAACCTTCTATGCCACCAACCCATGCTAGACTTAGTGAGCAAACATGTTGACAATTGAGCTTCTATAGCATTAAAATCAACCAAGTATAGATTCTCATATCTAAATCCTTTGAATATCAATTTAGAGTCATCTACACTTATGATTTCTACATCATCCACACCAAATATGCACTAAAAACCAAGATCACACAATTGAGCTATCGATAATAGGTTGAAGTTTAAGCTCTCTACTAGTAGCACATTGAAAATGCTCAAGTCATTGGATATTACAATCTTACCAAGATCTTTGCCTTTGCCTTTGCTTTTGTCACCACATGTGATACTATCAATCCTATTGCTCTCATTTTCATTGATTGAATTAAACATTCTTGAATCACCGGTTATATGTTATGTGCACCCACTATCAAGCATCCAATGCATTCCTCTGGCTTTATAATTGATCTACAAAAGAAGATCAATTCCTTTTAGGTACCTAAACTTGCTTGCGTCTTTGAAGGTTAGTCACTAAGGTCTTTGGCACCCAAATGACTTTCTTCTTTGAGCCCACAATTGGTGTACCAATGAACTTAGTCTTCACACCATTGGCACCCTTAACAAGCTTGTAACAAGAATCAAATCTAATTGAGGATACATTATATTGCTTGTTCTTGTTAGTCTTGCAATATTGCTTTATATGTCTAACTTGCTTTCATCTATTATAAAACTAACCATTGCCTTTCACAAAGCTAGCTTTGGGAGCGACAAAGGCCGCCTTGTCTTTCTTGGGGTATTGCCTAATTCCTCTTTGTTGAGAGAAAACCTTTGGCTACCCAAGCACTTTAGCAAGTGGGCATCTCCACCATAGGCATTGCCTAAGGCATAAGTGAGCTCATTCACCTCTTTCTTGAGGGTCTCATTTTCCACCATTAGTGAGGCATCACAAGTGAAACCATCACTCAAAGGTAAAGTAGAAGTGGTAGTGCTACAAGAAGGGTTAGTGGGAGAAACAACAATGGGCTTATAAAAAGATTCATCAAGAATATGACATGTTAGTCTCACATCACATGACACAATCACTTGCTCCTTCTTGGCTTCTTCCTCCTCGACTTGCTTGAAGAGAGAGGAGTGAGCCTTTTCAAGCTTAAAGTGAGCTTTGCCAAGCATCTTATGGTCTTCCCTTAGACTCTTATGAGAGGCATTGAGCTCATCAAAGGATTGCTCAAGAGATTTGATCTTCTTGCGTAATTCTTTGCACTCCTTTCTCTTCATATCAAAGCAAGTGTGCACTTGCTCACACATGTCCATGAGCTCCTCCTTGATGTATCCTCCTCATCATCACTCCTACAATCATCACTTTCATAATCATCATCACTCACATCATATTTTATCTTGGTAGGCTTTGCCATAAGGCATGTCGATGGAGTGTCGAAGATGGAAGGCTTGTTGTTGATGACGATGCTTGCTAGTGCTTTCTTAATAGATTTTTTGCCATCATCACTAGAGTCATCACTATCCGAAGAGCCATCACTATCCCATGTCACCACATAGCCTTCACCCTTCTTCTTTTGAAAGGTCATCTTTTTCTCATTCTTCTCCTTCTTTTCTTTCTTCTCCTTCTTATGTCTTTTCTTCTCATCCTCATCATTGTCACTATTGTAGGGACACTCCGCTACAACATGATCTAGGCTCCTACACATGTAGCATCTCCTCATATACTCCTCATTGTGATCTCTCCTCTTTCTTGCACCATATCCCTTCTTCTTTATAAATTTGCTAAACTTGCGCACAAAGAGAGCTATGGCTTCATCATCAATGTCACTAGTTTCTTTATCATCACTTGATTCTTCTTTTTTTGGACTTGCCCTTGTTCTTTGATGATGAGCTAGCCTTGAATGATACACTCTTCTTCTTTGTCTTCTTCTTCTTGTCTTCATCTTCCTTCTTGTCATCCTTGTCAACCCCTCCCTTTTCACACGGTATGTCTCTTAAGTCATGACATCACCTAGTACTTGGTTAGAGGTGAGTTACTTCGATCCTCCTCTAATAATGATCAATCTCAATGTCTTAAATCTAGGAGGTAAGCACATCAAGAACCAATGAGAGACATCATCATCATTGATCTTCTCTCCCAAAACCTTTAAGTCATTGAAAATTACTTGCAATCTATGGAACATCTCTGGAATACTCTCATCATCCTTCATCTTGAAACTTATCAATTTGTCCTTGAGGATGTATAGCTTGGCACTCTTCACCACCGGTGTGCCCTCATAGGTCTCCTCAAATCTCTTTCACACTTCACTAGCTTATTCACAATCCTTGATTTGCTCAAACACCTTGGAATCAATGGCATCGTAGATGGTGTTGAGAGCCATTGTATTACATTGCTTGTTGGCCTTGTCAGTGTTGGTGAGATTGTCCAAATCAAGAATCACATAGTCACTCTCGGTCACATCCCACACTTGGTCATTAATTGAACCAAGATATATCTTCATCTTTCTCTTTCAATAGTCATAGCATATGCCATCAAAAAAGGGTGGTTTGCCCCCCACATGGTTGAACATAACTTGAGCCATAATTTGACACCGAGGTTGTTAAGCCTTCAATCAAACGGTGACCACGGCTCTGATACCACTTGAAAGGTCCTAATATGGCTAGAGAGGGGGTGAATAGCCTATTTAAAAATCTACAAACCAACTAGAGCAATTAATTAGTATGACAAACGGCGTAATGCAATTTTGCTCTAGCTCTACAAGTGTTGCAAGCCACTTATCCAACAATTCTAGTTGCTATAATCACTGGGCTCATAATGGGATATGTTGCTACTCACTAAGAGCTCTCAAACTTGCTACACTAAGAAGCTCCACTACATGAACTTAAGCTACAAAGCAAGCTCTCAATTCTAGCTACACTAAAGAGCTTGCTACAACTAGTTTATGGAAAAGTAAAGGAGTGAGTAGGGTGATTATACCGCCGTGTCGAGAAGTGAACCAATCACAAGATGAATACCAATTCAATCACTGGGAGAATACCAAAGGGCAAGAGACAAACAATTTTTCTCCTGAGGTTCATGTGCTTGCTGACACGCTAGTCTCCGTTGTGTCGACCAACACTTGGTGGTTCGGTGGCTAAGAGGTGTTGCACGAACCTCGTCCACATAATTAGACATCGCAAGAACCTATCCACAAGTAAGGTAACTCAATGACACGATCATCCACTAGAGTTACCTTTCGGCTCTCCGGCGGAGAAGGTACAAGACCCCTCATAATCACCGGAGCTGGCCATGAACAATCACCAACACATGCCGAAGCTCCTCTACTACTCCAAGCCGTCTAGGTGGTGGCAACCACCAAGAGTAATAAGAAATCCGCAGCCACAATGATCCCTAAGTGCCACTGGATGCAATCACTCAAGCAAATGCACTTGGAATCACTCCCAATCTGACTATGATGATGAATCAATGATGGAGATGAGTGGGAGATGTTTGCTTAAGCTCATAAGAATGTCAAGTATGTCAAAGTGCCAAGAGAGTGAGCCCCAAGCCGGTACCTTCCTATTTATAGAGCCCCAAGACTCAAAGAGCCGTTGGGCACTCTTGAGCTGACCGGACGCACCCCAGTGTCCGGTCGGCCAGTGTCTGGTCGCCTACGGACGTCCACGTGTCCTCGTTTGAACCAGAGCCGCGCGATCTCAACGGTCATCTACCGATCCCTCGCATAGTCAAAGAATGACCGGACGCACCGCTGATGCGACTTGACGCACGTATACGCGGCGTCCGATCATTTCCAGTAAGGTTCTAGAGCCAGGAATTAGTGACCGGACGTGCCCAGTCGAACGCGACCTGATGCACTGCAGCGTCCGGTCGACATCGTCTCACTTACCACGCGCGCGACGTCAGCATACGTCATCATCGACCTGACGCTGCCCCTGCGCGTCCGGTCACATGATGCTTCCTGCGTCCGATCGCCAAACCGCCCTACTTCTCCTCTGCGCGAAGATGACCGGACGCAATGCTAGAATCAGGTCCAGCATCCGGTCGCTACTTCACGCTCTCAGTCAGGCAGCGCGCCGCGCCTAAAAATGACCGGACACGCCGGGGTGAGTCCAGTCACCACGCGGCTAGCGTCCGATCATGGACAATCTTCTCTTTTTCTTTTTCTAAGTCCACAACCACTTCACTCTTGCATACAACTTACTAACCACAAAGTGTAGAACTTGTGTGCACGTGTATTAGTATTTTTCAAAACATTTTACAAGGGTTAAAATTAGCACACTAGGTTCCTAAATGCATATGCAAGAATAATGTCACATAGTGGCACTCGATAACTGTTTAGCAAAAAAAATTCCCCTCTTTATAGTATGTCTATCGATTCTAAACGTGGTCACACTCTTTATAGTGTCTTGATCACCAAAAACAAAACCTATTTTATACCTTTGCCTTTGAAAGCATCTAGGCCCCGGTGTTGGTTTCGGCAATTGATGACAACACTTAATTACCATGACTAACGTGTGTTTTGCAGAAACGTTGGTAAGTTAGGTCATGGAGATGATAACTGCTTTGAGCAATATGGTATTCATGTCCCTTGATCGAAATCATTTTGGTTTTCAAAGGATCAACGATAAGATTAAGGACGGTTAGTTCCGGATGTCAAGGTGTTGAGATACATCTGGAATAGTCGTTAGGATCTTTTGTTTCTTCCTTTGACCGTACTATAAAGAGGGGCATGAGCGAGTAGCTTGACCTAGACGAGTCTTGTGTTTAGGTGTGGTGCACACTTATCAAACTTAGCACTAGGTAGCTCGAGAAAAGCTCAGAGTTCAGTTGGAAGCAACTTGGTTCAAATTGCGTCGCGTTTAAAAGACGTTTGAGCCGTTTACCTATGACCGGACGTGGTCCTGGTCATGACCGGACGCGTCCGGTCAGTACTAACACTTCACTGCGGTTTCAACTGATCGACCGGACGCGGTCCTTGAGAGGATCGGACGCGGTGGTCAGTCTGACACGTGTTCCAGAGGGTAAACAGCGTAATCGGACGCGACTATGAAATGATCGGTGCGTCCGGTCATGTTCCAGTAAGGTCCCGTGGTGACCTGACGCGTCCGATCACCTATGATCGGACGCGGTCATACGTCAGGTCAGTTTTCCAGTAAGCTCTTGCATGATCAGACATGTCCGATCATCCCTGATCGGCGCGTCCGGTCACTCAGCGCAGTTTTCGGTTTTCGACCGTTACACCTGACCGGCGCGTCTGGTCATGTCGACAGGCGCGTCCGGTCAGTGCGCGTTTTGCTGATTCGAAAGGTAACGGTTGGATTGGTTTGAGGGGTGTATAAATACATCCCCTCCACCTCTTTTAGAGGTCTCTTGCTCATTTGTTCAGCTGAGAAACACCTTTGAAGTGCAAGGGAGTGCAAGAGCCCTAGTGAGGATAGAGATTTGCGAATCAAAGTTTGAGAATCCTCTCTAGTGACAAGAGTGTAGCAAGTGTGCATCCATCTTCTCATTAGGCTTGTTGTGGTCAAGTGAGAGTTCTAGCTTGTTACTCTTGGTGATCGCCATCACCTAGACGGTTTGGTGGTGATTGGGAGTTTGGTGATCATCCGACGAGATTGTGGGTGACCCAACTCAAGTTGTGAGCGGTTTTGGGTGATTCGCCGCGACGGAGTGTCAAAGAATCAACCCGTAGAGAGCACTTGATCCTTGCGCGGATCAAGGGGGAGCTACACCCTTGCGCGGGTGCTCCAACGAGGACTAGTGGGGAGTGGCGACTCTCCGATACCTCGGCAAAACATCGCCGTGTTCCTTACCCTTACTTTCAAGCATTTACTTTCGTGTATTACTTTCATTGCTTGTTTACTTTCCTAGAATTGCCATGCTAGTCTAGGATTGGAACTTAGGGTGCAAAACTTTTATCGGTAGAATCACAAGGAACACTTGTAGGCACTAGGGGTGAAGTTTGGCTTGTAGGATTTAATTCTTGCAATTAATTTTTAGAAAAGCCCAATTCACCCCGTCTTGGGCATCTTGATCCTTTCAGCCTTGATCACTTTGGTTTTGTTTTTGTTTTTGTTTTTCTTCTTTTCTACATTAGAACTTGATCATCATTTCATGTCCACCTTCATCACCATGGACCTCATCTTGCTCTATCACTTGGATTGGACCACCTTGTTTAATTCACATACTTAGATCAAAGGTTAGACCTATGTTTCATCAATTATCTAAAACTAAACTAGGGCTTTTAGGTCCCCTAAGCCCTTGCACGGCTATGTAGAGGTGGTGGGAGAGTGTGGATAGCGTCGACCTATCCTTCTTTGAGAGTCCGACATCGTCGTGGCGGTTGTCACTAGCGTCACTCCAGTGTCACTGGAGAGATTGTATTTGATCGGGCATCGCTTAGGAACCAGCGTGGGATCTTGGGACAGTGAAGCAAATCCTAAATCTTGAGACAGTGAAGCAAATCCTAAAGGCGCACAAAGGACTCCACTTGCACATACCGAAACCCTCTCCACCACACATCGTTGTTATGAGTCCGTCCCATCACGCGTAGCCATAGGTCGCATCGCCTCTGGCGCAGTTGACACCTGCTTGGTGGCCCTGTGTAGACATCAACCGCTGCACCACCAGTGATCACCGAGCCATGTCACCCGTGCATATCATAGGCTCCCCGGCTCGTGAGTGTCGTTGAAGCTGATGAGGTATGACAACGTGACGTGCCACACATAGGACAAGATGAGGTTACGACTACGAGAAAGTTTGATTGAAACAGCCACTATGGTTGTTTAGGGATGCAAATTGAGCTTGGAGGGAAGTCTGGGTTCCAAAATGGCAATTTTTTATAGCTCTAAGACCAAAGTAAAGTTTGAGAACCGAAAGTCTTGGATAGTTCAAAAATCAAATTGAGCATCGTGTTTGAGGAGCTGGAATGACTAATCCGCCAAAAAGAAATGAACAGAGAAAGTATGTGAGCCTACAATTCACAAGGTTTAGGTGAATAAGCAGGCAAAGCAACTTCTGCGTATGTGCAACATACTATGTAGTATTCTGAGCTTCTTTAGTTTATACATTATTGGGTTCTTGGCATCAATTCAAGTCTCGGCCGTGTTTAGTTGGCCCGATTTTGGAGGTCCAAAATCTGCACAGTAAAAGATTCCCCACTGTAGCATTTCGTTTGTATTTGTGAATTTTTGTCCAAATATTGACTAATTAGGCTCAAAAGATTCGTCTCGCAAATTACAACTAAACTGTGCAATTAGTTTTTGATTTCATCTATATTTAGTACTCCATGCATGTGCCGGCATTTTGATGTGATGGAGAATCTTCTTTTTGCATAGTGGAATTTGGGGGAAAATTTGGCATCTAAGACTGTCCGCAGCGGCATACTGGATCGTGTACTGGAGGACGCGTTTCCAGTAAAAAAAACACCGCAGCGGGGTACGCTACCCCGTCCGCAATCGAAGCGGACGGGCGCGCGTCCGGTGTCTGTGGCGGAAGTACGGAGGTTCCGGTATGTGTCAGGCGGGGCCCGGGCGTCGTCCTCTCCGACCCTGCTCGTCCTCGTCTTCCCCTCCCTGAGGACCGACGGCGACACGGCGGCGGCCCTCCCCGAGCACCGACGGCGGCCCTCCCCGAGCAGAGGAGCTCGGCCTCCGGCGTGGCCCCCCGAGGAGAGGAGCTCGCCCCCCCCCCCTGAGGAGAGGAACCGGCCCCTTGAGCCCGATGCCGCCGACGGACGCGGAGCTAGGCGCCAGGCAGAGGGAAATCCGCTGCCGGAGGAGGAGAGCTCCCCACACGGCGTCGTCCAGCGGCGGCGGCGCCGGAGGGGGAGAAGAGGGCCGCGCGAGGTTCGCCACCGAGCTCCGCGCGAGCTTCGGCGCCTAGCTCCGCGTCCGCCTGCTCCGCTCCAAGGCCGCCCCCGCACCCGCCAGAGCGCCGAGCTCAACCCGCAGGGGCACGAGCTCGACGGCTTGCGCCATGGCCGGGGCGCGCCATGGCCGGGCGCGCGGCCGACCTCCGCCTCGCCATGGCCGGGGGAGGGCGAGCTCGGCGGCTTGCGCCATGGCCGGGCGCGCCGGGGATGAGCCGGCCGTGAGCATCGGGGCCGCCGTTCACCATGGCACGAGCAGCATCGGGGAGGAGGCACGAGCGCCAGCGGTGGGGAGTGGATAAGACTGAGGGAGAGAAGAGGGAGGAAAAGAGGACAGAGAGGTGAGAGAATGACAAGTGGGCCCTATGGTATAGAGTATGATATATAGAGGATTGATGAGTGCAGAAGAAACATGTATAGAGAAAAGAATCTTAATGACCAGAACGGAATATTCTTTTTAGAGGATGAATTTAGAGTATCACGAGTGCGAATAGCCATAACAAGGCGCATAACCTCTGCGATCTTGGAAAATTGACCGGTTGCGGTCACGACGATCTCGTGAGAATGCGCATAACCGGTGCCAGGTCAAGCAGATCAATGTCAGTCAGCAATGTCATTTCAATCCACTGTCCAGTCCAGCATCTCTGGAAGCCCTTGTTTAGGCCTGGTTTAGATCCCAAATATTTTCTCAAATTGCACTATGCAAAAAGAAGATTCCTCGTCACATCAAAATATCGGCACATGCATGGAGTACTAAATGTAGATGAAATCAAAAACTAATTGTACAGTTTTGTTGTATTTTGCGAGACGAACATTTTGAGCCTAATTAGTCAATGTTTGGACAATTTTTACCAAATAAAAACGAAATGCTACAGTGCAGCACAGTGCTGCACAGGGATTCCGCCGCCGCCAATTCTGGGCAACTAAACACGCCCTTAGTTCCCAATTTCTACATCTAAATTTTACTATAAAAAAGAAGATTCCCATCACATCAAAATAACGGCACATGCATAAAGTACTAAATGTAGATGAAATTAAAAACTAATTACACAGTTTTGTTGTACTTTACGAGACGAACATTTTGAGCCTAATTAGTCAAAGTTTGGACAATTTTTACCAAATTCAAACGAATTGCTAATGTGCGCATTTGCACTGTAGCAATTCGGGTGCCGGGCTAAGTCTGAGGCCCAGTTTAGTTCCCCAAGAATTTTGCAAAATTTTTCACATTTTCCGTCACATCGAATTTTTGAACGCATGCATGAAGCATTAAATATAAATAAAAAATAAAACTAATTACACAGTTTAGACGAAATCCACGAGACGAATCTTTTAAGCCTAATTAGACTATGATTCGACACTAATTGCCGAATAACAACGAAAACACTACAGTATCCATTTTGCCAAATTTTTTGCATCTAAACAGGCCCTGAATCAAGATGCAGCGCATTCAGACTTCTGGCACCTAGCTAGTACTACTAGGCGTACAACATGAGAAACACAAGAGACTTGTACTAAAAACTAGGCAGGAAATGCAAGCATATAGTACACGTCATTGTAATGTTTGACAAATGGGTTCTATTCTATTCCGATCCCATTTTTTCAAAGCAGTACGCCTTATAATAGTACCTGAAAACGTATTTATCATTTGACTAGGAGTTAGGACGTATCAATAAGCTGCAAGCAGACGGAATACCCTCGGTTTACAACGCCCCCAACCCAATTGTTGGATATTTTTTTTAATTGTAGATCCCGATACATGTGGCAACTCAAGCCCGTTCCGATGATCTACCTGCTCTGTGAAAAATGCATGCAGCAGAGATTACCAGCAGCCTATTTCAGAATGACAAAAACATTAGTTCTGCTACTATCTAGTGTCACCAATGGACAGAGGCAAAGCCAGGATTAGCCAGAGGGATCGTTCAAACCAACAATAATTATACATGTCTAAATACATGCACGACAAGACTATACATACCAAAACAAAGTTGAAAAACTAAAAAGACACTACACTATTATAAAGAAAAATAGAACAAAAATAATTAGCTCTAGATCTATAACTTTACCGTGATTAATCTAAATCTTAGGCTAGAAAAAGAATCACGGTAATACAGTAATAACAAGAATAAAAAAGATAAGTAAGATAACAGGAAGGCTAATCCTAAATAATGTACATATTATTGAAGATCATTTCAGAGGAGCAAACAAACAAATTACTACTTATAATTAACTAGCTAATTACAGGTGTACTATGAGGACAGACTAGATGTTTAGTACATAATAGTAAAAGAACAAAAGAAATAAAAAGCCTAATAGAAAGAACTAATGCTTAATTATATAAGATGCTACTAGAAATTAATATGTAGAAAGGACAAGAAATCAACACATGAATAGTATTATCTAGCTAGTTAATCTAACAACTAGCTAATCGAATGGGTATAATATAGAGGGCCTACGAGGGTTGGGGGTGCCGGGACCCCTTTAGCCCCACTTCCCACCCCCACCCCTCCACTGTTGCCAATGGATCTATGGTCATATGATGCTTGTTCAATCCATCCACCGCGTAAGATCGAGGAAACACCATCGCAAATACAAGCACAAAGAATTTTGATCTCACTTGGGTCGAATTGAGCTAACCCTCGATCGTAAAAGAGTTAAATGCACCATCTATTTCTAAACTTTTGGTGTATTCTCATTTGTTTCTATGAACTCTTAAAATGATTCATTTAAAGTATGAATTTAGGTACATGATTGGATGTAGACTTCTAGAGTGAATTCAAAAAATTTTTAGAAAAGGGAATATATTAATATCCCAGCTTCTGCATCGATAAATGCATATAGCCGTTCGTTATTACAAGAACGCAAACTAAGGTCCAGTAAATCTCAAAAACAAAGTTTTGAGCTATGAAGCCAACAGAGTTTTGAAAAGAAAAAAAACTAGAGAACAATTTTATTGCTAAAATTCCAGCCGTATCTTGCAAACACCTCCATTGCGGTTGTCTCAATGATCCTACAACCCATCTTCACTGAAAGGCGATCCTCCTCCTTCTGAAGAAGTGACCAGAACCCGGTCCAATATATTGCTTTGAAGATAACCTACAAATAAGGTGATGCTATGACCTTGTCAAACACAATATTATTACGGGTTAACCAAAGCGCCCAACAAATAGCACTTGCCCCCACGAGGATTTGAGATTTCATTTTCCTGTTTAACCCATCCAACCAACTTGTAAACAAATTGTGTACACTATTTGGAGGATTTAGGTTAAACGAAACATGAATAATTCTCCATAAGAATTTAGTATAATGACAGTCAAAGAGTAAGTGTTGTATAGACTCCTCAGATGAACAGAAACAACACTTCGTATCTCCTTGCCACTATCGCCTGGCTAAATTATCCTTTGTTAAGATTACACATTTGTACAAGTACCACATAAAGACTTTAATTTTGAGAGGTAGTTTTAGTGTCCAGATTAGATTGTTATATAGTAAAGCCTGAACTCCTAGCAATGCTCTGTACATGGAATTTACTGAGAACATCCTGTTTTGATGCAACTCACACAAAACGATCTCTCTGGTTCGTTAGATGAACATGTGCAACCATGAGCACCACATTGTGCCATGCTTGCAGATTATGCCCCATCAACGATCTCTTGAAAGCTACATTTAACGGTATTGTAGACAGTACAGTCCGAACAAAGGCACTTTTCTTCCTCACAATGTTGTATAATGCCGGGAAGATCGTTTTTAAGGGGCGTGGCGCAATCCACGAATCCTCCCAAAAACATACCTGGGTCCCGTCACCTAGATGAAACCTGCCCATCGAAAGGAACTCATCCTTAACCTTCATGAGGCCAGCCCAAAAATGTGAGTCTCCAGGCATGTATTGAACCTGTGTTAAAGTTTTATCCCTTAAATACTTACTCCTAAGTAACTGTTGCCAAACACCATCTCCATTTAACAATTTAAATAGCCACTTGCTCAGAAGGCACTTGTTATGAACATCTAAATTTAAAACCCCCAAGCCTCATTGATCTTTTGGTGTATAAACTAGCTCTCACTTTGTCAATCTATATTTTTTCTTGTGCTCATCACTCTGCCAAAAAAACCAAGATATAAAATAATCTAATTTCTTCAAAACTCCTCTAGGTATTTCAAAAAAGGACATCATGAACATGAGAAGACTGCTTAGAACTGAGTTGACTAGAACAAGCCTTCCTCCTACTGACAACATCTTATTCCTCCAACCACTCATTCTCTTTTGAAATCTTTCTTCCACATGTTTCCGATCCTTATTCGTTAGTTTTCTATGGTGCATAGGAATTCCTAGGTATCTAAACGGGAACGATCCCACATTACACTCGAAAATTTGTGCATACTCATTTTGATTAGTTTTGGCCACTCCGTAGCAAAACAATTCACTCTTATAGAAATTGATCTTGAATCCTGATAATTGTTCAAAAGCACAAAGCAAAAGCTTCATGTTTTTTGCCCTCTCTAGATCATTGTCCATAAAGATAATAGTGTCATCCGCATACTGAAGGACTGAGAGTTCTTCATCTACCAAGTGCGGGACCACTTGCTGGATTTGTTTGGCCTCTTTTGCTCGTGAGATAAGAATTGCTAGCATATCAACCACTATGTTAAACAGAATTGGAGATAACGGGTACCCCCTGCCGCACTCTTTTTCTTATTTGAAAATAATGGTCTAAATTATCATTTACCTTTACTGCAACACTCCCTCTAGTCATGATTCTTGAGATCCATTCACACCAAACAGGTGAGAATCCTTTCATCCTGAGAACTTGTATAAAAGGTCACTTTAGTTTATCATACGCTTTTTCGAAATTTAGTTTTAGGATCACTCTATCCTGTTTTTTTTCCTATGGAACTCGTGAATCGTTTTATATAATATTACAACTCCTTCCATTATGTATCGGCCCGGAACGAAAGCCGTTTGAGATGGACCTATCAATTTGTCTGCCACTTTCAGAAGTCTATTGTTTAACACCTTTGTAAAAATCATAAAGGACACATTATCAGAGTGAATTCAAAATGAACCACTTGAAAAGTTGAAGTTACCAGATTATCAGATTGAGATGATTGGACATAGAGTGAACTGAGAATAAACCACTTGTAATAAGTGCCCAAATGATCAATCAGTTCATGGATCCAGACAAGAATATGGGAAAAGTTTAATGGCCATAGTCCTAAAATTTTGATGCACACACACGGTGCTACCAGTCACATTTACGGATATACCCGTACAATCTGTTAGGCCTCTTCGCGCGAGTTTGGTGTCAGGGATCCGATCGAAGCGAATTTGACGATGGTTCTGTCAGTAGCCTGTCTTCCTGCTGCTCAGCCTTCGTCGTCGTGTGCGATTCCAACTTGGAATTTCCAAGGCAGCTTAATTTGGTAGCCAGAGATCCCAAGCCGAAACGGCACTATATTTTTAGCTTTTGACTCAAAATGGACGGCTAAGTTTTGCCCTGCAACTTTTGAACCCGTTTAGTGGGGATAGGGATTCGGTTTCTCAAAGAAAAAAAATCAGAGAGAAATTGATTTTAATTGTCGTGTGAAACATGTTTATCTGTTTTCTGTTTACTAGGAGAACGTGGTAGCAATTCTCCAATTTCTCTAGAGAACAGTCACCGTTTAGTATGATGAAATCCTCCGGTCTCTGAAGAGAAACAGTTCGAAGATTTGGTCAAGTTGATGAGGCGTTCAAGACTTGAAGGTACGATGAATTTGACGTCCGATCCGATTTACTTCATGAGAACACAAATTAAGTCATGATCCTGAGACGTGATCCAACCAATAGTTTCTGTGTACTCTAGCTACTACTTTTCTTGTCATACATTTGGTCACATATATATAGGCCCCAGGGGTGGTGTGGCAGAAATCATCGGTCCGCCGAACGACGACACGCAGGAATCAGACGACGCGCGGGAATCAGTGGTCCCGTAGACCCCAAGGTGCGTTAGTTTCTCTTTTTTTTCTCTCTTTTTTTCTTATTCTCTCATTTCTTTTCCTTTTCTTGTATTTTCTTTTCTTTTTCTTTTTCTTTTTCTTTTTCTTTTTCTTTTCCTTTCCTTTTCTTTTCTTCTTTTTTCTTTTCGTGCTTTATTTTTATTTATATATTTTTGTTTTATGTAATTTTTTATTATTCTTTTTAATTTTTAATTTTTTATATTTTTATTTCTTTTTTGTTTTCGGTTGTTTTCTTTTTTATTTCCTTTCTTCAATTTTTTATTTTTGTTTATTTTTCGTTTCATGTGATTTTTCACTATTCTTTTCATTTTTTATATTTTTATTATTTATTTATTTTTGTTTTTACTATAATTTATTATTATGTTTGTTTTATTTTATTCTTTTTTGTATTTATTTCTTTTTCCTTTTCTCTTTTTTCTTTATGTTCTCTATATATTTTTTATTCTCTATTTTGCTATTTTACCTTACATAATTATTTTTATGTTTAATTTTTTATTTTCTATATTCCATGAGATGCTATGTTTATATAGTATAGATGTAATGTTCTAGGATGTATTTTGCGACGTTCATGTGGTATATAATGTCATGTTCTATGATGTTATTTGTGATGTTCTTATGTTTTTCTTGTGATGTTCACGTGTTATACATGTGATGTTCTGTGATGTTTTTTGCGATGTTCACGTGGTATACATGTGATGTTCTATAATTTATGTTGTGATGTTCGCGTAGTATACATGTGATGTTCACGTAGTATACAATGATGTTCTATGATGTATTATGTGATATCCACGTAGTATACATGTGATGTTCTGTGATGTTTTTCGTGATGTTTTATGATGTATTTTGTGATGTTCACATAGTATACATATAATATTATGTATTATATTTTGTGATGTTCATATATATATATATATATATATATATATATATATATATATATATATATATATATATATATATATATATATATATATATATATATATATATATATATATATATATAATGTTCTATATGTATTTTGATGCTCCATGATTATTTTTTAGTATTTATATAGTACATATGAAGATGGTGTGTGATATAATTTTTTTATTTGATATGGTTCAATAATGAGAATATTTCATATCTTTCACAAACATTAATATGTTATAGTGGTAGAAGAATGACATCCTAAACCATGGAGTCTTTGGTTCAAACCCTTGCACCCTAACTATTTTTTACTATTTTGTGAATGTTTGTTATTGTTGTAAAACATACGGACTTAATCCTAGAATGAAAGGAGAAGGGAAAATCCTAATTCTAGTCCGTTTGTATGTGGG
Organism: Saccharum hybrid cultivar R570; assembly: GCA_038087645.1. NCBI lineage: Eukaryota > Viridiplantae > Streptophyta > Magnoliopsida > Poales > Poaceae > Saccharum > Saccharum hybrid cultivar. The sequence continues at coordinate 1,382,008 of JAQSUU010000190.1, read as the reverse complement.
CTCTTACCAAAACTCTTAGCCCTTGGCAGGACTATATATACATAGGAGCTCTATGTTGTAATTACCAATATTCAGAGGAATAAAGAATAGTCTCCCTACATCTTGTGTCTATGTGTTCTACTTTCATCTACTATGTTGATTATGAGAGACGGAGAGGAAAATGTCCGAACCGCTGGCAACATGTTTTATAACACGTTATCAGCACGACAAGCTCTACGTCGACATCGCCGTTGAAGCCACCGCCGACATCGACACCAATGCCCGTGCCGATGTCCCCACTGTGACTACTTCAACGACGTCGACATCCCCGACGTTGTTAGTGGAACGGATCTGCTACCTCTACTTGCAACTAATCTGCACTACATCAACATGCACCGTCACTGTCAATCAGGCAGTTCTACGACAATGCCAAACGCCCTACGCGGTATGTATCTACTAACCACTGCCCTACGCGGCACGTGAGGTAGATCAAATTGACATCTCATATAAAGGTATGAAAGAATCGCATCACGCAGATACATACTACCAATTCAGATCTTGCAGATCAAATTGCGTTTGTCCCGACCATGAAGCCGGGTTTTACACTAATTATTTCTATGTATAGTCAATATACGTACAAGCAGTACTTAATGCAAGCGTATACGAACGGCACGTATACATACACATGGTGATATGCCTGTGTGTTTACGGCTTGCATGCCATGTTCCAACCGTCGTCTAGCCGGATTGCATCTATTATTAAAATAGCGGGCATAGGAGGATTTAAAAGAAGAAAAAAAAAGGAGAAAATTTATCGGCATTGAAGACCGACACGGTGCATCACGGCACGAAGTCCGACTACCACAACAGCATGCAGGCTGATTAATCAAAATTAAATCCTACCACATTGAACGCCACGAAGACCGAACTCATACGAATCTAAAATCCCCTAAACAGCAGCCCACCTTGTTTCTACTGTATCGAATAAATCCGTACATGACCCATCATCTCCTGTCCGCAGTTGACCACCGCCCAAACATGAGTACTCCGTAGTCGCTGCCACAGCCAGCCACCCGTACGTGGCTCGCATGAAGCTACGCTACTACCAACTCACATGCTGACATGCTGGCCTTTCACCTGTCCCTGCCGAGTGTCGACTTGAAGTCGCACATCACCGGTGCCGCATGAAGCCGGAGGAAGGACAAGGCATGGATTGTAGCCATCACCGCCGGAGTGCCGGACGGATTTGTAAAAAAAAAAAGGTGGCTCGTAGCCATTGCCGTCGCCGACTAGAGCGGGCTGGGAGATGATAGGAACGGTTTGTAGCCGTCGCCGGTCGGGGCAAGAGGACAACAAGCATGGCAAAGACTATAAGAGTGTATACAACACCATGTCTGTAGTTTAATTTTTATTATTTTCTGAATCACATCATAGATTAATTCTGAAAATTTCTATGTTCCGAACTTAATTCAGAAAATGTTAGCACAATCTTATTTTGAATTTATACCATGTGTTTGCAAGAATAAAATCTTGAATTATTACACTAGAAACATGGTACAAGGTATATGGCCTCTCTAAATTCTGCAGACCTTAGACTTATCACCTTTTAGAGACTCATATTTTTTCTAGCATAATAAATTTTTAGGATGAATGAATGATTGGTATTAATTCTGAAAATTTGTATATACCATAATCCTGAAAAATGCTAGGATGCTTCTAAGAATATTTTGTATAACCATCCACTATCTTTTTACACCTTGCTACTTGTTTACACGCAGTAAACTTATACGCATATAATAATTCCAATTATAATGATATATATGCATACCTTCATGAAGAAGAAATATCCTGAACTTGCCTTGAATGATAGAATTATATAGCATGGTCATTGTTAAATCCCAGTAGGATATTCTACTACCACTGAAGTGGAGTAGACTCAGGTACTATAGTTCCTGGTATTACTCTCAAGAATGAGTATGTGGCCATAATAATCTAAAGGTCTTGTGGGACTCACTGCATGAGAAATTTTAGAAGATATCCTATATTATTGAAAATTGAATTTTCAAGCTTACATGACCATATGAGGTACAATGCTGCTCTATAAACAATAGCTCGAAGCTTTGTATTAAATGTCTAGAAGACAAGATGGTAAATAAGATTTTATCGATGAATGTTCTTGAAGAAATGTCTCTTGTGTATAGAATATCAAGAGCAATGTAATACACGAAGTATTTGAATTTATCATCAGAAATTAATCAAATAGAAATTGAGTTAGAATTTTTAGACATCTTTATAAACCAGGATATTGTTAGCATGCATATGTTACATTTCTTGAAGGCTTGTGACTGTATATCATAACTTTTAAATAAAGCATGAAGCTACCGCATGTTATGCATAGAAGTAAAGACATGCAAGAATGGATATTATTTAGAATTAGAATATTTCAGGGTTTTTCTTGAAGAACTTGAATCATGTGCTTATATATTTGTTTTGTCTTTGAAATTACTATCCTGAAGTATTAGTAGTAGCGGTGGTGCATTAAGTTTTAATTCTTGTTGAATTAAGTGGTTCTCGTATACTCATAGAAGAGTTAATGGTTAATCTATTGGCTTGAAGACTAATGTGAAGTATTTAATATTCTTAGTTAAAATTTTTACTTGCAGTAATATATGTTAACCTTGCATGGAATGAATTGTTTTTACGTATAAACAATTGCCTATTGCCTATCTAAATAAATTTTGCATTAATTTATCCACAAAGAAGCCTCAGCTAACCATGAAGGTTATCGTTCTTTGTGCACCACTACCATGTAGGTAGAAGCAAGTATTTAATATTTCAGACCAGAAACTAGAAGTTTATGGCCTACCCTGAATATGTTATTTTACACTAAATAATATATTGGATATGTGAATTTCATGCCAGAGCCATTGAATACTAGAAGTATGATTGAATTCTATTGAACATTTGAAATGATTTTTCATAGATGCAAGAAGCATATTACTACTTGAAGTAATTATGGCATGAAAAGGGGGAGGAATTGAGTAAAGGCATGAGAAAATATGGGTAATATATAGGCATAGTCTTCCTAAATCTATCTTTAAGTGCATGTATAAGAACTTGAAGTTCTAGTCGCATCCTTTCTAGCAGAATTAACTTTCTCTACATTGCACTAATTGCAAGTAAGCTTATAGCATTTTGTTGATATCTATTACGTTGGATTGAATACCAACATACCACATTACACTTGAATGTGTATCACTATGTTATGCTCTCGTCGAGCTGCACCTATCTCCACTCTTACATGAATATTAGCAAAGAAGCTATATTTGTAGCTTGTAGCTACCTTGCACTTTCCCCATAATTAGATTGACTAGCTAGTATACTATGTCTATATAGTTCCCGTTGAACTAAGAAATATTTTGCTTTCAATGCGTTGCATGCATAAGCGATATATTGGTCTATGGCCAAGTAGCCTATGATCAGGGGGAGTTGCTTAAATTAAAATTAACTAAATGCAGAAGTGACTCACTTGAATGGGCTGAATTATAGTGGAAATTGAGTTAATAGATAAAACACTTAATGATGATTTGGGATTTATGAAGAAAAGACATTTGGTTAGAAAATTATAGAAGAAATTCCTTGTAAGTTTGAATGTTGCATATCTATACTTTTGAAGTATATGGTCCGTTTTTATGTATGAGTAATTGGATCATTTTTTAGCTAAACAATAAAGAAGCTAGATAATGAAATAGTTTTTTTTGAACTACAATATGTGCAAATCAGGGGAGAACACCCCAGAGTTTACAGGAATGATGAACATTCTTTATTGCACTTTATGTATTCTAGCTCACTGCATATAATATATAATAACCCCCGTATTTAAATATGTGCTTGAATATTTCCCATAAATTTTTATCATAGCATACATGAATGGGCCTCCACTTGTAGTTGGAGATACATGAATTTGATTATTTTAAGCCCATGATAGGGGATATCTTTTGAAGTATGCTATTATAGATCTAATATTGGCATTAGGGGGGAGAGAAAGACTATGTTGAATGCCAAATATTATTTCCATGGAAGGAAAGTGATCTTAAGAGAAAATATTCCTTTAAGCTTAAAGTAGGAATAGTATCACGCACTAAATCAAACAATAGTTTGACTAATGCTCTTGTGAAGCATGAAGCAGAGCATATGCCAGATATATTTGAAATGAGAGGAGTAACTTGAAGTTATAGAAAAACCAGAAGTTATGTTTACTAGTAGTAAACTAAATGTTGTATATTATCAAGCTAAAATCTATGGGGACGCCTATGGGTTATAGTTTAGTGTACACTTGGTAAATAAAATAAGAACAAACTCCTTCATTCTCATGAAGAGAACACCTCACGAAGAAGGTCAAGCACCTCATGAAGAGGATCATCATGAAGATGAAATCCAACACATAAGCGCGCATCATAGTGTTGGGTACGCAGAACAACAAATCATCTCTTGTTTGGGAAATAACAAAGAGACAGAGAATAATCTCATATTATGAGAATATTGGGAGAAAATAATAGTTGTCGACAACACTACCTCTATAATTGCAAATGTTTCTCTTATGAGAACCCGGATCCGGAAAACAAAGTCCATGGCAAATTCGCATGTATCGATTATATCGGGTCAATGAAGAAAGCAATTGAGGTTGAATCCCCTACTAAGAAGAAATAAATGTTCTGCTATGTCTCTGGCAATTGAATTGAATGAATATGGAATATGCAGTTAATAAGTGGATTATGAAAATCCATAAAATTCTTGAAGAATATAAATCATAACATATGAAAATTAAATCTCATATAAGTATTAAAAAGTCTAAGGTAGAATATGTTCATGAATGAATATATATGTCTCAAGAACAGCATGTCCTAGAAGGAAGAGTCATCAAATGACTTTGTAGTGAATAACACTATCTCATTGTGTATATCACATAACAATCTCTCATGAAGCAGAGAATATATCTTATAGAAAAGAAATATTAGTCACCAAAAATAAGAAAGTCCTTGAAGGAGTCAATCCATGAAAGATTTACCAGTCAATTCTTGAATAAACACCATTAATCCCTGAAGTGAATAGAGACCTGAGAGAAAGAAAATGAGGAATCATATAAACACTTAGAAAGTGTATATTGTAAAGCTAGAAATGAAGTGTTGATATCCTCTAAATACCATGAAGGTATAAGAGTAGTGGTGATTTTGGCAATTGAATTGTCCCCTAAATGTCATATGTGAGACTGGATTTTTATTATTTAGTGGTATAATCAAAATCCTGAAGATTTGTACAACATATAATTTGAAAATCCACTAAGGAAGAATTATAAGTTTGATGCACTATCTAGAAGATATTGAATATTGTAACTTATTTATCCCCATAATCCTCCAAAAGGATTTATTTCCCTGAAGAATAAAATTTATTTGTTTTGCACAACTAATAAGTGGTCATTATACATGAAGCACATTGCTCTTGTTTATACTCATATTATAATTCATTGAAGAATTATGAGCCAATTTTGAAAGATATAGTATTGTGGCACCATACCATTATTATGCACACATTTTATGAAAAGTGTGTTTTGAACAATGAAGTTCAAAGGATGGCTTTATGAGGGGGAGCAATTTGATTGAATATACCTTGAAGGTAATTAAAACCACTAGAATTACAAAGATCAAGTAGATCATTTATACTAAAACCCTGAAGTTTATGCATAGATCATGAAGATCAATATCTATTCATCAAGGATAGAATATCATGAAGAATACATGACCAAGAAGGTTAAATGTTGTATTCTTTTTTCCTATGTGAGTTTTTACTTGAAGGTTTCTCACACAAGGTTTTTTGAGACAACATGTGCAATGCAATTAACGAATGCGATGTACTCTTTTCTCCAAGAACCGTTTTTCCCACTGGGTTTTCGGATAAAGTTTTTAATGAGGCATATGCATATCGTGGTAATCGCCCAAGGGGGAGTGTTGTAAAATATACGGACTTAATCCTATAATGAAAGGAGAAGGGAAAATCCTAATTCTAGTCCGTTTGTATGTGGGCTCTTACCAAAACTCTTAGCCCTTGGCAGGACTATATATACATGGGAGCTCTATGTTGTAATTACCAATATTCAGAGGAATAAAGAATAGTCTCCCTACATCTTGTGTCTATATGTTCTACTTTCATCTACTATGTTGATTATGAGAGACGGAGAGGAAAATGTCCGAACCGCTTGCAACATGTTTTATAACAGTTATTTCTTTGGGTCAATTGCAAGACTGACCCTTGTTTTGAGATCCAATTCCACCTTTGCCCCCCTTTTTTTAACTTTGCACGTTTGCCCCTCCTTTTTGAATCCGAAGGCACCAGTTGCCCCTGATCCGTGAAGTGGACTTAACGGTGTTAAGTACAGACTGAAAAGACAGAAATGCCCTCGACATGAATGACCCAAGAATCAATCTGAAATTTTTTATATAGACTTATTGTGCACTTATGTTGGATAAATGACAACATATATTTTGTATAAATATCAAAGTACATATTATGCTTGCAAGCATAATCTTTGCAGATAGTATATAAGCATAATATTTGCACAATATATTATAAATGACAATACACGAACAGAGATGCACATAATATATAAAGCGTAATATTTGCATCATAATGCAAGAGTTGACAATAAAAACATTAAATTTTCATGTCTCGATCACAGCTAAGCATACCAAAATAAAGTTCACCACATGCTAAGATCATGTCCAGGTCATACATGGCCTAGCACATACACAACTAATCATCCACTAATTATTACATATCCCAAGCAGTGGTCAATTGTACACATTAAGCAAAGCAAGCCTTGAATCACCAATCATGCCTTGTTTCAAAGAGCCCCAACGAACTGAAGAAACAGAACTGGAGAAGATGGAGGATTCATACCAAGCTTCGCTGTTATCCTGGCGCGCTTGCTAACGATGCGACTGCAGAACAGACCGGCAGTACTTTTCCTCGACGATGGCGGGGCTGTGATGGCAGTGCAGCTCCCGCTGGACGCCCAGGCCACGCGAATGCACCGGCTCCGCCCCTGCCGGCCATGCGACGCCCAGGAGCCGCCCGCCGGCCGCGCGACGCACCGGCTCCGCCCGCCGCCCAGGAGCCGCCCGCCCAGGAGTCGCCCGCCGCCGGCTCTGTTGCCCCTCGCCATGCCCTAGCCCGCCGATTCGATTTGGTCCCGTGGCTGTCGAGTGAATGGGAGAAGCGGAGGGGCTGTGTGCCTGTCGAGTGAATGGGATAAGGGGCACTTTCGTCTTTTTTTCTTTTTTCTTTTTCCTAGACATTTTTTTATGGTCATATTATTTAGGGATCTAACGGAGGTATGATTCAGGGGTAGACGGTTGCATGAGATTTAAAAAGGAGGGGCAAACATGCAAAGTTAAAAAAAGAGGGGCAAACATGGAATTGAATCTTAAAACAAGGGCAGTCTTGCAATTGACCCTATTTCTTTAGGTAGAGAGAAGCACGCAGGAAACAAATTCTCAGGCGGAAAAAATATCGGCGTCAGGTACCTGCGAGCGTGGGAGGGCAGGAAAATCGGCGCTGCAAGTGCGGGACGGCGGGGCACACCCGAGCGTGGGGCGGCGGGAAAAATCGGCATAGGGTTCGGTCCAGTCGCTCGGACCTTAACAGCCCCACCCCGGGGGACCGCGATCGACTGCACGAGTCGCGAACTTTCCTTTCCTGCTCGTGCGGCGTGGCCGAGCGCGTGAGGGGGCCTGGCGGCGTGCCGCGTGCGTTCCAGCAGAGCACAGTAGAGAAGCGACGCTGATCAGGCCCTAGACGGCGACGCGGCGTTCCCTAATCGCCTGATGCCCTGATCCCCTATTCCTTCGTCTCTGTTCGGCTTCGCAGCAGGCAGCAGTTCCAGCAGCCTGCAGCAAGGTATGAATGTACGACTCTAAAATTTAGTTACTAATTGTTTCTCACGTGATCCTTACTTCATGAGACTGTAGTTACTAATTGTTTCTAAATTTTAACAGTACCATGTCGTCGAGAAAATATCCTTCTGGCCACGACAAAAGAATGAAGAAAAAACGAATAGATGCTTTGGTAGAATCACATAAAGGGGCCTTTTTATAAATTTTTTAAGAGTAGTACAATCACTTCAAGAGATCCAGATGCATTGGCGATAGTTGCTGTGGAGGAACCAGCTAATGCTAATCCAGAAGATCAGGTCGATATGGAAGACAATGTTGACATCAACATGGATGAACATAATGTGAGTGATTATGAGCACACATTTAATTCAAATGAAAAAGAACCTACTATTGTTGATGCGGACCCAGTTTCTATTGATATTTATGATCCAAAAAATTGGGATAAACTTGATAACAAAGCAAGGGATACATTAGTTGAGAAAGGGCCTACTCTCCTTGTCCCTAAAAAAGGGTCATTCTCGCTTCCTAAAAAGTCAACAACTTTTAACTTTGATCAAATATATTTAACAAAATATTAATATTTATGGTACATAATTAGTATCATTAGATAGATCGTTGAATATACTTTCATAATAAACTTATTTGAAGATATAAATGTTGCACATATTTTCTACAAACCTAGTCAAAATTAAAAAAGTTTGACCAGCATGATTCCCGTAGCGACTCTTTTTTAGGGACGGAGGGAGTATAAGAGAAGAGAATCTTGAATTCCCTTGGGACGCTAATGATAGACAATTTTTCCCATGCCTATTACTCTAGAAAAATGAGCAATGGGGAGGTACATGATAGAAAATGGTTAGTTTATTTCAAACACTTGACATAGCATTTTGCTTCTGTTGTAAGCTTTTTAATTCTAACAAATGCAAGAGTTCATTGGGAAATGATGAGTATAGAGATTGGAGGCAACATTATGCATTGAGAAGCGATTGTTAGATGAGATTGATATTGAAACCATCATTGATGACTTCGCATCAAGGAATGTTAGAAGAAATTTTTAATGTAATTTAATATGTATACAAATTATTTCATATGAATATTGCTTTTGCATTTAGTTAACTGCTTATTAGGAACATTTTATATATATGTGTGTATATACTACTAATAGGTAATACTAGTAGTATTATCATGTTCATATAAAAAAGGTCCAAAATTTTAGGTTTGTTCTAGGTAAAAAAAACTCAGGACCGGCCCTGCATATATACTAGAAAGCTAGCCCTCGCCTTGGAGAATGGGGTATATATATAAGCACCATCGTCCTCGTCGTCGTCATCAAAATTTCAAAATCGAATTCAGACTAAAAGAGACGTGGCAGATACTAGAAAGGAGAAGGACGGGCGACATCTGGCACCGAAATGGACTTTTTTTTACACCGCACTATCCATCCAGAAAACTAAACATTGCGGTGGACGGCGAGAGCTAGCCGCCGGCTGCCGCATCACCTCGTGCTCGTGGAAGCAATTGGTTCAGGAACCGGACAACGGGGAGTGGCGATCGAGTGCGCATGCAACGAGTCGTCGAGAGTCGTCGTCGTCGACATGATACGAGCTGTGGAAAATGGTTGTAAACCGCTCATCCCGACAGCTGATCGGCCCGGCCTCTCTCCCGATCCCCAGGTCGTAAATGTATATTTTAAATGTTTCATATGATTTATAGGTGTGTTTCAATTATTTTATATGGATGTTGCAAAAGTAGATCGAGATGTTGCATATGTTACAATAGTTGTACATCTATGTTGTAAGCTCCTGTTCTTAATATTTCATCTGTTTTTTTTCGACGTATGTTGCAAGTGTGTTTCTCTGGATGTTGCAAATGTTTTCACACGTATGATGCAAGTGTCTTATCTGAATGTTGCGTATATTCACAATGGTTTCAAGTGTTTTTACAAGTGTTTCAGATACATGTTTCAAATTTTCATTTATTTTCAGACATATGTTGCAACTGTTGTATCTGATGTTTCAAATCTAGATCGGGTGTTGCATCTCCCTCCTCGTCTTTCTGCTGTCTTGCCTCGGTGTCAGACGCGGGAAGCGAGCGTTGGTGGAGGCGGTCCCCACTAGACCGGGTAGGCCTGATGTGCTTGCGGGCGAGCGCAGTAGACGAGATGTGGGCAGGTAGGCACGGTACGCGGGACGGGGACAGCGGCGCAGGCGTCCGAAGGTCCGAGCGCTAGCCACTTCCATAAAAAATACTGCTTTTCACTGTGCATGACGCAAAGTCCGAGGACATTTCAAAGTTAATTTTTCTTGCTCTTGGATGCTGACCGCCATGTCGCTTGCCTTTTCATGCTATGTACAACTACGGCTGGAGCCTCGAGGAGTCGAGGTCGTACTCGAGCTATCAAAATAGGCAAATGGTCAATAGCTATTTTAGTCATCAAACTTTAATTTTAAGTTTAATTTTATTTCTAAACTACCAAATTAGACGTTTTTAGTTATTATAAACTTTTCTCTTAGTTCGTCCATAAATTATAAAGTGACTGTTTTAGTTCTCAAATTTTTCATTCTACCCAGGGTCCCAACCTCACAACTCCATTTCTGTCCAAATTGCGGAGTAAATCTACTAGAATAGGCTCCGAACGCCTCACTTCCATTCACTAGGAAAGCTTTCAGTGCTTATCTTCAATCATAAGATGGTCACCCGCCGGCCGTTAACTGAGGTCATAGGTTCGAATCCTAGAACCAACTAAGGGGGCGTTTGGTTCCCTTCTCTAGGGAGCCTACGTTGCATATGGGAGCCAGGCCCAAGCTGGATAGGCTACGGTGATGCAAGCTATTCTTGTTTGGTTGGCTGCATGTATAGAGCCTGGCTCACCAGAGATCCTGTTTGGTGGCCCGCATGAAGTCGTACCGTATAAAATAAAAATAGATAAACAAGTAATCTTATAATATTTGATTTATGTAACTACACTCTAATAGTCCTAACTTTACTTCTAATATCTTAATCTACTTTAAAATACACTATTACTGCTTAATATACATTAATCACATGTTAATAGCATCATTAAGAAAATCTACGCTGCACCGTGCGAGCCTGGCTCACCAGAAACGTAAATGAAATATGTATCTAGCGAGCCAGGCTCTGGGCTGCCTTTTGCATCTGGAGAGCCAGGATCGACTCCCGTGCAGGCAACCAAACACGCTGAAGTTGCATCTCCCGAGCCTGATTCACCTGTATACAGGAACCAAACGCCCCCTAAACCTCATTCCTTGTCCTACGTCAAGAATATTATTGATCGAGCCCCAAAGGCACTGCACGGCCCATCCTTCTTTGAGAGTGCCAACATCGTCGTGGCGGTTGTCACTGGCGTCACTCCAGTGTCACTGAAGAGATTGTACTCTATGACTTGAAGAGATCAGGCATCGCTAAGGAACCAACATGAGATCTTGAGACACTAAAGCAAATCCTAAAGGCGCTCAAAGGACTCCACTTGCACATACTGAAACCCTGCACCACACATCATTGTTATGAGCCCGTCCCATCACGTGTAGCCATAGGTCGCATCGCCTCTGGCGCCGCTGCATGGTGGCCCTGTGTAGACATCAACCGCGTGCACCACCGGTGATCACCGAGCCATGTCACCCGTGCATATCATAGTCTAGTCTCCCTGGCTCGTGGGTGTTGTTGAAGCTGATGTTGTATGACAACATGGCATGCCACATAGGACAAGACGAGGTTACGGCTAAGAGAAAGTTTGATTGAAACAACCACTATGATAGTTTAGAGATGAAAATTAAGCTTGAAAGGAAAGTCTGGGCTCCAAAATGACCATTTTTTATAGCTTTAAGACCAAAGTAAAGTTTGAGAACCGAAACGGTCTTTGATAGTTCAGAAACCAAATTGAGCATCGTGTTTGAGAGGCCGGGATGACTATTCCGCAAATAAGCAGGCAAAGCAACATCTGCTTATGTGCAGCATGCTATATCTGAGCTTCTTCAGTTTTTGCATGCATTATTGGGGTTTTTCCATGCAGCATGCTATGTATTCTGAGCTTCTTCAGTTTTTGCATGCATTATTGGGGTTTTTGCATGAATTCAAGTCTTTTCAATTTTGGAAAATTTACCGGTGTTGCGGTCACGACGATCTCGTGAGAATGAACAATAACGGGCGCCAGGTCAAGCAGATCAGTGCCAGTCAGCAATGTCATTTCAATCCACTGTCCAGTCTTGCTTCTCTGAAAGTCTGAATCAAGATGCAGCGCATTCAGACTTCTGGCGCCTAGCTAGTACTACTAGGAGTACAACATTTGAAACACAAGGGACTACTATAAACTAGGCAGGAAATGCAAGTATATACACGTCATCGTAATGTTTGACAAATGGGTTCTATTCTATTCCGATCCCACTTTTCAAGCAGTAGGCCTTATAATAGTACCTGATAATGTATTTATCATTTGACTAGGAGGTAGGGCGTATCGATAAGCTGCAAGCAGACGGAATACCTTCAGTTTACAACGCTGCCAACCCAATTGTTTGACTTTTTTTTAATGTAGATCTCGATATCAGGTTACATATATAATGTAGAACATATATATACTGTAGTACATATGGCAACTAATGCCCGTTCCGATGATCTTTTGATCCATCAACCTGCTCTGTGAAAAATGCATGCAGCAGATCGAGATTACCTGCAGCCTATTGCAGAAGGACAAAACCACAAGTGCTGCTACTATCAAGTGTCACCAATGGATCAACAGCCAATTAGCCATATGATGCTTGTCCAATCCATCCACCACATACCAGGCGTCCAGACCGAGGAAACGCCATCGTAAATACAAGAACGAGAGAATTCTGCTCTCACTCGGGTCCAGCTCAGCTAATGAAGATCGTAAAATAGTTAAAATGCCCCGTCTATTCCTAAACTTTTTATGTATTATTGTTTGGTTCTATGACAACAATTATGAAGGATCGAAACGGGCGACCAGAGGGGGGTGAATGGTCGCCAAAAATAATTTCTAACCCTTCCCCTAAACACAAAACCTGATTAAATCACGTTTTCCAAATCTGGCTAGAACTCTATGTACCTAGTAAACCTGATGTGGACGAAAATCCGTAACTCCGATCGACCTAAAAATTTGTCAGATTAAACTAGATGAAATTACGAAACTAACCCAACTGGAATCACGTCAATCGGACTTACGGATCTTGAGATAAAAATAAAACAAGCAGACTATGTCAGATGCTGACGAGAATTGTAAAGAACCAATCGAGATGCACAAGATCAATCATTATAGATGAAAGATTAAATTGAGTAATTGAACTTACAAAAGTGCATCTAGCCTCCGCCCGAACATCCTCCCTCTCTTAATCGGAGAGATCAACAAAAACCTCTCACTAGAATTCAAACCCTAGGCTAGACCGGAGAGAGGAAAAACTGAACCGTGGAACCCGGGGCACGAGTACTGTTCACGGTACTGTTCACGCGTGAATAGTAACTCGCCGAGAGTCCAAAACGTTCCGCACCCTTCTCAACCCTAGGTGCCACATATTTATATCTCCAAAGGGTGAAACGACTTATTTTCACATAACCCCCTACGCTAAATAAATCCAACGTAGGGGCGTAAATTCCAAATACGTCCTCCATGGCAAATTCCGCGATGTCCGCGATCCCTCCATCTCCGCGATGTGATCCTCGCGATGTCGCCGCACGACCATCCGAAATCGTATCGCGATCGCCAGAATTTCCATCTTCGGCCAACGCACGCCGCACGAGCGTCCTGGTACGATGCATGGCTTTGTGGCTCAACCAGCGAACCCCGGATTTTGTGGCGTAATCTGGAAACCTCCCTCGACGTCCTCCCACCGTGTAGCCAGGTACAGTAGACGTACATCACACGATCGCCTGTCCCTCGAACGCAAGCCTCGATCCGCCCTTCTCCGCCCCCACGGTTCTTCGGAACGGCATCCTATCCTCGTTCTTCACTCGTCGCCGCATGTACCTTGTCTCCACCTGTCACCTACAACCACAACCTGCCGAGAGATACGTCACACGCACACCGTGTCGTCAATCGCTCATCACCAAGGTGCTAGCACACCGGCATCTCAATCTCCCCCTTGATGAGTGCATTGACAACACCACACCGCACAAATTTATTGGAACTAAAAAAAATAAAAAGAAAGAAAAATAAACAATCTTGATCCCCAAAGACATGGGCTAGCGAAAAAGCTAGGCTCGACACAATCAAGACAAAAAAAATCACTCTCCCCAAAATGAATCAAAAAAACATATCAATTTCCCAAAAGCAATCTCAGCAGCAAAACTCAACAATTTCAGCAACACTCCCCCTCAACCCCTCAAAACAAGCATGCCAAGTCTCAGCAAAAACGAAATCAAACTCCCCCTGCAAAAATGAATTTGTGACTCACTCTCCCCCTTGTTGACAAAGCACTCCATCAAGATAAAATACAAGGAACCAATTTAGAGAAAATCATGTGAGAAAGCACAAGTCGAAGCTTCTGAGACATATACAAAATACTTATAAAAGCTAACCAGCAACACGAGCTACTCAGAGAAGGAGCAACACAATGCCACGACCAATAGAATTTTAGAACTGAAATCTCTTTGAAAAACCAATTAGCCAGGCAAAAACATGCATATTCCAAAATTAGTGCCAAGCTGAAGACAAAACATATAGCAAGCTGACACGATGGATACACAGCTTCAGTCAAAGTTCACTGCAACGCCCACAAATGCATGCATTTGTCATATTTAATTCTGGCTTTTGTGAGCTTGACAAGTAGGGATATGGGAAGCAAGAGTTGTGCCCAGCCAGTTTGTTTAATTTTGATTATGAGCGAGAACCAGCAGGGACATGGGAAGCAAGAGTTGTGCCCATATTTAAATTCTCAGTAAGGCAAGCAGATCATGAGCTAAATAGCAGAGATATGGGAATTCAGAGTTTTTGCTCACAACCATACTATGCACTCCCGAGTTAAAACTTGTATTGTGAGTTACATTTGCAGTGAAAACCCATTAAAAGAAGCTGACTACCGAACCATGAGCAAGATATATGTCAAGTATTCAACAAGTCACTAGATCCAGAAAAGCAAGCATAGCCCAACATAATTTTTTAAGTATATATCTGTGCTGTTTTCAAAATAAAAATTGGTCAAGCAAAGCATTCAAACCTCTCCAAAAACATCGATCGCAAACTAGCCAAAACAAGTATAAGGCATATGTAACTGAAGCAACTTACAATGATACTAGAATGGGTAACACACTCCGAACTCACCACGCAAACGTGCAAACGTGGTTTGATCGAGTGGTTTAGTCAGAATATCAGCAAGTTGCTGACTAGTATCAATGTATTTAAGCTTAATATCACCCTTCTCAGCATGATCCCTCAGAAAATGATGACGAACCTCAATGTGTTTCGTCTTAGAGTGAAGCACAGGATTCTTTGCAACACTTATAGCGCTAGTGCTGTCACACAAGAGAGGAACGCGAGAAAACGACAAACCAAAATCACGAAGGGTAGCTATCATCCATAAAAGCTGAGAACAACAACTAGCAGCAGCAACATACTCAGCCTCTGTAGTAGATTGAGCAACATTAGATTGTTTTCTAGAGGACCAAGAAACAAGCGAAGAACCCAAAAATTGGCAAGTACCCGATGTAGACTTTCTATCCAAACGACACCCAGCAAAATCAGCATCCGAATAACCACACAAACTGAGAGTTGAAGCAGCAGAGTACCAAAGGCCAAATGCAGGAGTAAATCGAAGATACCTCATTATGCGCTTCACCGCCTGACGGTGAGAAGTTCTGGGGGACGCCTGAAAACGAGCACACATACACACAGCAAAGTGTATATCTGGCCTCGTAGCAGTCAAGTACAGCAGCGACCCAATCATGCATCGATATTCCTTCTGATCCACGGGCTCTCCGTCCTCATCAGCATCCAAAGCAGCGCTAGTCGGCATGGGCGTAGAAATTGGCTTCGCATCATCCATCGCAAACTTCTTCAGGACATCCTTCGTGTACTTTCCCTGATGCACAAATGTACCTTCCGAAGTTTGTTTTATTTGTAAGCCAAGAAAGAAATTCAGCTCGCCCATCATAGACATCTCAAATTCTTTACTCATCACATCTGCAAACTTTTTCACAAGAGCATGAGAGGAACCACCGAAAATGATATCATCCACATAAATCTGAACTATTAAAGTGTCATTTCCTTGCCTGAGGAGAAAAAGAGTTTTATCAACTGAACCCATTTTGAACCCGTTTTTAAGCAGAAAAGTTTTCAATCTAGCATACCAAGCACGAGGTGCTTGCTTCAAACCATATAAAGCCTTTTGCAACTTAAAAACACGATCAGGAAAATTGGGATGTTCAAAACCAGGCGGTTGTTTAACATAAACTTCTTCTTCTATAAAACCATTCAGAAAAGCACTTTTCACATCCATTTGATAAAGCTTATATCCACGTGAAGCAGCAAATGCAAGCAAAATACGAATGGCTTCTAAACGAGCAACAGGAGCAAAAGTTTCACCATAATCAATACCCTCTTTTTGAGAAAAGCCCTGAGCAACCAGCCTAGCTTTATTTCTAACAACATGACCATCTTCCCCTTGTTTGTTCTTAAAGACCCATTTAGTTCCAATTGGTTTACAAGAAGGAGGAGGATCAACCAAAACCCAAACCTGATTCCGTGCAAAATTTTCTAACTCCTCATGCATGGCATTGACCCAGTTAGAATCAGATAAAGCATGTCCAACATCTCGGGGTTCAAAAGAGGCAACAAAGGCAGTATGCGCAAAGACACAATAATTTTTATTTTTCATACCTCTGTTCCTTGTCGTGCGTTCATCCAAATTACCTATTATGTTCTTGGCAGGATGACGATTTTGAATGTGTCGTGGTGCTGTACGTTCTGAAATCGCCTCCCCCTCAACTACAGCCGGTACATGATCAACAGTCGATGAAGCTGCAGGCTTTGCTGTAGATGTACGTGTCGGTGATGGTCCATCCTCCAAAGTGGTGGAGGGCGCCTGCTCAGGCTGGGCGCCAGGCTCCCCCTGCATCGCAGGCTGGGCATCATCGTCATCGTCGTCGTCACATCCATCTTCCTCTTTCTCATCCTCAAAAATATCCTGCCCGATCTCGTCATCACCTGCACATTCAAAAGCAGAAGAAAAACAAGGCATTGTCTCGTCGAAGGTGACCTCACATGTCTCATCGATGCGGTTAGTATCAAGATTAAGCACACGGTACGCTCGCCCTTGCAAGGCATACCCCAAAAATAACCCATCGGAAGAACGCGATTCAAATTTATCCAAATTTCCCTTTTTCAATATAAAACACTTGCAGCCAAAAACTCGAAAGTGGAAAACTTTGGGAGGTCGACCAAATCTCAACTCATAAGATGTTTTTCCCAGAAAAGCTCTCAGAAAAATGTGATTAGCAACATAGCAAGCGGTGTTGATAGCCTCAGCCCAAAAACGTCTAGGAGTTTTATGTTCATCAAGCATTGTCCTAGCCATCTCAACAAGCGTACGATTTTTACGCTCAACAACACCATTCTGGAGAGGAACGTAAGGTGAAGAAAACTGATGATCTAAACCTTGTTCTGAACAAAAAGCCTTCATACGAGAATTCTTAAATTCCGTACCGTTGTCACTGCGAATTGCTCTAACGGCATTATTTGACAACTCATTTTTCAGCTTCAGAACAAGATCATGAACATATGAGAAAGCCTCATCCTTAGATTCCAAAAAGAACACCCATGAATATCGAGAAAAATCGTCCACAACGACGAGCACATACCACTTCCCACCAGCAGACCGAACACGGGCTGGACCAACAGTGTCCATATGTAACAGTTCACCCGGTCGTCTCGTCATCACCTGAGTCACAGGTGCATGAGAAGCAGCAACCATTTTTCCATGTTTGCAGGGAGCACAAATCAAATCCTTTTCAAACTTGAGTTTCGGTAAACCATCAATTAAATCCAATGAACTCAAACGACAAAGCAAATCAAAGCTCAAGTGGCCCAACCGACGATGCCACTTCCAAATCAGGGGGGAACCATGAGCAACTAAACAGCGAGTTTCACCAAAAGATTTAGAAAAATCATCTTTAAAAATCCGTCTAAAAGGAGAAATCTTGCAAACAAGGTTACCAGCAGAATCAAGAACACACGAATTTCCTTTCTTAAAACGAACCTCAAAATCATCCTCAAGAAGTTGCGAAACAGACAGCAAATTATAATGCAAATTCTTTACCAATGCGACGTCCTTTAACATGTATTTATCTGTTACCTTGATGCAGCCATGCGCCATTACCTTACCTTGACTTTTATCCCCAAAAGTGATGTTTTCCTTTACGCTCGTGGGGGTGAGGCTGGAGAACCATTTATCATCTCCGGTCATGTGGCGCGAACAGCCGGAGTCCATTATCCATATGTCCTCCTCGCCTCCAACCTACAATCAACAACGAGAGCGAGGGTGAGCTAATGACTCAACACTGGGGTTAGGATAATGTAATGAAAACCAGTGCTGAGCCACTTGCTCAAAAGAAGCGTTAGCAAAATCAAAGTTCTCAAAAAAACGATGAGAACCACGAGGGGGAAAACGTGGTCTGTCATCCCGATGTTGTGCAAGAGCACGAGTACGTGAGCGAAAACCAGAAGAGCGAACAAATGGCTCACGTCTCAAAACAAGATGATCATGAGTACCACGTACATGGTACTGCTCACATCTAAAAACACGACGATCATGAGTACCACGTGTGGGGTACTGCTCACGTCGTTCAGCACGCATCCTCCGATAACAGAACTCATAAAGATGACCATCATGACTGCAAAAATCACAATGATAAAGCTTGCGTGCAGGAGCGAAAGAAGCCTGAGCATTAGAACTAGAAGCAACAAAAACAGGCTTAGCAAAATGATCACAAGAAGAACCATTTGGCTTAGTATTTTGTACACCCTTGAAGTGTTTTGGCTTAGGCACCCAAACCTGCTTTTTAGGAGCAGATCTAGATGTCTCAACCAGCAACCCATCAGAGGTGACACCTGAACCCTTCCTAGGAGGTGGTCCAGTATATTTAGCCAAAGGTGGATTCTTCTCATCAACAGGCGGTCCACTTTTTTCACCAAAAACATGTTTCAAGTCATAACCGGGACCAAAACGCTCACCCCGTTTAATTTGAGCAATAGCCATACCAATTTGAGGCTCACGAATAGAACACCAACCAAGAATAGTTCTCAAATGCTTATTTTCTTCTTCCAAATCAGCAAGTTTGGTCCTTAAATCATTATTTTCAACAACAAAATTAGGACAAGTTAGGCATGAAGGAAGAACCGGACAAGTGTGTTTTTCCAACTCAACAATATGTGATTTAGCAACATTTAATTCAGATCGTAAAGTTGGACAAATCAAACAAACCGGCAAATCAGGACAAGTGTGTTCTTCAAAAATTTTTACCCGACATAAAGCATTATCCAAGTCAACTTTCAGAAGCGGGCAAGAAACACAAGTATCAAGCAAATTCGACCGAGAACGAAGTTCATTTAGTTCAGCATAAAGTTTATCTCGATCATCAACAATGGAAGAATACTTGGTTTGCAATTTAGAAAGCGAAATCATATGAATTGAACATTCTTCACATTCATCAGGTTCAGCAGGATTAGATGCAGCATTTTTTAGAGTAGCCAGTTCAGCACAAGTTTTATCATAATCAGTTTTAAGTTTAGCCAACACTTTATTTTGCTTATGAACAATTTTAGTTAAATTAGCTATTCTTTGTTCTGCAGAAGTATCTACCTCATCATCAGAAGTTTCATCGTTGCTGTCGGTTGATGCATCACCCTCCAAGGCCATAGTACATATCCCACCATTGATGTCGGCGTCAGTGATGAAGCAAAGTCCGTCTGTCTTCTTCTTGGGTGTCTCATCCTCGGAATCTGAATCGCTGGAGTCTGACGAGCCACCTGAAACATACTGTCGAAGAGAAGATAACAAAACATTTGCAGCCTTAGCGACTTGCTTGTCAGAGTATTTTTGTCCGCCTTTCTTCCATTGCTTATCCTTCTTCTTCTTCCTCTCCCTGAACTTCTCCTGGCGCCTGGAGGAGTTATTGCCCTGCTCAAAAGATCTCTGCTTGTTTGGGCAATCAGCAGCAAAGTGTCCTCGCTCACCACAGTTGAAGCAGCCATCTGAACGTCTTCTATTACGCCTGTTGTCATACACACGCTTAAACTTGTTGGAGAGCAGTACAAGCTGATCATCATCTAGCACCTCCAACTCCTCATCTGCAACATGACACAAAGAAGACAAAGCAAAACTGGAAACATTTGGATTAGCATTAGTGTTAGTCTTATTTCCAGAAACCAAAGCCATTGGAACGTCAGAAGAAGAAGCAGCTGTGGGATTTTTCAATTTACGCTTAGAAACAATTTCGATCTCTTTTGATTTGAGCTTACTGTAAAGCTCATCAGTGGTGAGAGTCTCATAACCTACAGATTCAACGATCGCCTCAACTTTCATATCCCATTCATCATTAAGTGAATGTAATAATCTGAGAGCCCTAGCATGATCATCATAAGGCATATTGCTATTCATGGCCTTCATCTTATTAACAATCACTTGAAAACGTGCAAACATGTCATCAATAGACTCACTAGGCAATTGGCAAAAAGCATCAAACTCTTTTCGGTGAATCTCAAATTTTCGGTTTTTCACAGTGTTTGAACCTTCATGATATTTTCTAAGTTTCTCCCAGATCTGATAAGCGAGATCTTCACTAGAAACCCGATCATATTCAGTTTTACAAATAGAAGCCTGTAAAATAGCAACAGCGCGATGATTTGTTTCAAGAAGCCCGATCTCAGCGGTGTCAGTTGGTTCCTCAGCTGGAATCACATATGTGGCATTTTGTGTGATTTTCCATAGCTTCAGCGACTTGCCTTTGAGATAGTTGGTCATACGTGCCTTCCAGTAATCATAATCAGTCCCATCAAAAAACGGAGCGCGAACATCAAACTTTTCATTGGTCGCCATAGCTTTCAGCACCGATTAAGGTATAGAAAACCTAAACCGGCTCTGGTACCAATTGAAGGATCGAAACGGGCGACCAGAGGGGGGGTGAATGGTCGCCAAAAATAATTTCTAACCCTTCCCCTAAACACAAAACCTGATTAAATCACGTTTTCCAAATCTGGCTAGAACTCTATGTACCTAGTAAACCTGATGTGGACGAAAATCCGTAACTCCGATCGACCTAAAAATTTGTCAGATTAAACTAGATGAAATTACGAAACTAACCCAACTGGAATCACGTCAATCGGACTTACGGATCTTGAGATAAAAA
Organism: Saccharum hybrid cultivar R570; assembly: GCA_038087645.1. Taxonomy (NCBI): domain Eukaryota; kingdom Viridiplantae; phylum Streptophyta; class Magnoliopsida; order Poales; family Poaceae; genus Saccharum; species Saccharum hybrid cultivar. The sequence continues at coordinate 1,360,713 of JAQSUU010000190.1, read as the reverse complement.
TAAAACAAGCAGACTATGTCAGATACTGACGAGAATTGTAAAGAACCAATCGAGATGCACAAGATCAATCATTATAGATGAAAGATTAAATTGAGTAATTGAACTTACAAAAGTGCATCTAGCCTCCGCCCGAACATCCTCCCTCTCTTAATCGGAGAGATCAACAAAAACCTCTCACTAGAATTCAAACCCTAGGCTAGACCGGAGAGAGGAAAAACTGAACCGTGGAACCCGGGGCACGAGTACTGTTCACGGTACTGTTCACGCGTGAATAGTAACTCGCCGAGAGTCCAAAACGTTCCGCACCCTTCTCAACCCTAGGTGCCACATATTTATATCTCCAAAGGGTGAAACGACTTATTTTCACATAACCCCCTACGCTAAATAAATCCAACGTAGGGGCGTAAATTCCAATTACGTCCTCCATGGCAAATTCCGCGATGTCCGCGATCCCTCCATCTCCGCGATGTGATCCTCGCGATGTCGCCGCACGACCATCCGAAATCGTATCGCGATCGCCAGAATTTCCATCTTCGGCCAACGCACGCCGCACGAGCGTCCTGGTACGATGCATGGCTTTGTGGCTCAACCAGCGAACCCCGGATTTTGTGGCGTAATCTGGAAACCTCCCTCGACGTCCTCCCACCGTGTAGCCAGGTACAGTAGACGTACATCACACGATCGCTTGTCCCTCGAACGCAAGCCTCGATCCGCCCTTCTCCGCCCCCACGGTTCTTCGGAACGGCATCCTATCCTCGTTCTTCACTCGTCGCCGCATGTACCTTGTCTCCACCTGTCACCTACAACCACAACCTGCCGAGAGATACGTCACACGCACACCGTGTCGTCAATCGCTCATCACCAAGGTGCTAGCACACCGGCATCTCAAATTATTTGTTTTTTAAACTTTCCAAATGATTTGTTTGAAGTGTGAAAGAATTTAGGTACATGATTGGATCTAGAGTGAATTCAGAATGAACCACTTGAAAAGTTGAAGTAACCAGATAATCACATTAAGGGACGTAGAGTGAACTCTGAATAAACCACTTGGAATACTCTAGTACCTAGATGATCAGTTCGTGGATCCAGACAAGAATATAGTGAACTCTGAATAAACCACTAAGAAAAGTTTGATGCGCACACACGGTGCTACCAGTCACATATACGGTGATACCCGTACAATCCGTTAGGACTCTTAGCGCGACTTTGGTGGCCACGGATCCGAAGCGAATTTGACGATGGTTCTGTCAGTAGCCTGTCTTCCTGCTGCTCAGGCTTCATCGTCGTGTGTGATTCCAAGGCAGCTTAATTTGGTGGCCAGAGATCCGAAGCCGAAACGGGCACTACTAGATTTGAAGCTTTTGAGTCAAATGGACGGCTAAGTTTTGCCCTGCAACTTTGAACCCGTAAGTAGGGATAGGGATTCGGTTTCTCAAAGAAAAGAAAATAGAGAGAAATTGATTTTGATTGTCGTGGCAGCAATTCTCCAATTTCTCTGGATAACAGTTACCGTTTAGGTCCCCTTTGGAACATAGGATAGGAAAATTGTAAGAATTGAGATGCCTTATTTCTCCAATCCTATAGGAATTGTAACCATAGGAAAAATACATGAGAAGGCCTTTGGATGGGCAAAGGAAAAACACAGGAATGGTAAAGGAATCTTAGGAGCAAAATACTATATCTTTTTTTAATAAACCTACTATTCCATTCTACTCCCTTGATTAGGCACCACCAGCAACCATTAGTCCATTATGTGCTTCGTTCCTCGTGCACAGGATTTTTTTCATGAGCTCCAAGTGGATTTGTTTTTCCTCTAGTTTTCCTATGAAATTGAAGGGAAAGGAAAGTTTCCTTTAGATTTCCTATGAGCATTTCCTAGGAGCCAAAGGCTGCTGAAGGAATTCATTCCTATGGTATCTCAATCCTATGTTTTTCCTTTGTTTCAACTCCATTTCAAAGGGAAGTGTGACGAAAAAATCCTCTCGTCTATGAAGAGAAACGGTTTCGAAGAATTAATACTTACCAAACGCTGAGCCTTCAAGTTGGTCAAGTATTCAAATTGATGAGGCGTTCAGGACTTCAAGGTACGATAAATTTGACGTCCGACTTATTACTTTATGATATACAAATTTAGTCGTTATCGTGAATTCATGAGACGTGATTCAACCAAGAATTTCTCGTTCTCTAGTTGTACTTTTCTGTCATACATTTGGTCACAGATGCTAGCACTTGAAAGCTCGACCTCGCCTTGGAGAATGGTGCATATATATAAGCACCATTATCCTGGTCGTCGTCATCAAAATTTCAAAATCAAATTCAGACTAAAAGAGACGTGGGAGAAACAAGAAAGGAGCAAGCTAAGGCGGGCGACAACTGGCACTGAGATGGACTTTTTTTATTTTTGAGAAATTTTACGATGGTTGGAAAAAATACGAGCCATCCACGGACCAAGATCGAACGGTGTAAAAATAGGAGGTACACGCATGAAAGTACTTGGGAGTACGAAATTGGTGGGATGGTACCAAAATAGGTGGACTATTTACGCATTTTTCTATATTTATTTATTTAACACCGACGGCTGCCGCATCGATCAGCTCGTGGAAGCAATTGGTTCAGGAACCGGACAAACGGGGAGTGCCGATCGAGTGCGCATGCAACGAGTCGTCGAGAGTCGTCGTGGTGGATGTGATATGAATAGTGGAAGAAAATGCTTGTAAGCGATCGAACTGATCGAGCAGGTTGCCCACCGCCGACGCCACCATCGACCTCGGACTGGACGTGCCTGCCGGAACCGGCCGGAAGGTAGCTACTAGTGGACGCAGGCGCGAGCTTTGCGTGACCCCGGAAATTAAGGTGAGGACGACGCACGCAGAAACGATGCGTGAAACCGCTGCTTAGTTATGCTGAGGAGGCGTCATGGCCGGCCGGGTTAGTTGTTTTGTTTACGAGAAAGGATACGTTAATGATGTCTCTATATATATCGCAGTGCTGATTATGATGAGTTGATAACGTCGCTGACAAAAACAGGGTAAGCGGATATACATGTAGGAGGTATATATATATGGACAGATCTCGGATGTTAGGTGGCGGGTAAAGATCGACTCACTTCGCTTGCACTGTTTTTTTTTTCTGATTGCTACTGCCCCGCTTGCCGCTTGCGTTCGTTTCACATGCGTGCGCTGCGCTATCATGTACTGTCAGGCCGTCAGTGTTAGATAAAACATGCGTGAGTGGCGTGGATTAGTTGGACTGCGACGGAACTCGCACAAGATTTTGGTTCTGTCGCCTACCAATGTCCTCGTTTAGGCCGGCCGGTGGAGCAGCACTGCGGCGGAGCCTTATCTTATTAAGGCGTGATGGTAGTAGCATCGATCGTATGAGTCATGACAAGCGCCGGTTGAGGACGGGCACAGCATCGAAAGGTGCTTATTAGTGCTCCGTGGCCCGTTAAGCTGATGGGTCGTCATTCATAGTTGACATGAGCCAGCTCGATCGTGAGCTTCACGCTTTCTGACCGCCCTATATAGGGCTCGTAAAGTTTTTAGGGTACTGTAGCACATGTGTAACTATAGTAATTAGTGTCTAATTATAGACTAATTAGGCTTAAAAGATTTGTCTCGCAAAATACATACAAAGTGTGTAATTAGTTATTTTTTTTATCTATATTTAATGTTTCATGTATGTCTCTAAATATTTGATGGGAAGGGGTGTAAAATTTTTTGGTGTGCGAAAACAGCCCCATAGTCGATGTGCACCTTTTTCGCCCCTTGCTCTCAGATGGAGCTGTCGAGCCTAGCTAGCAGCCTCAGCACGCCAAAAGGCGTAAAGCACGCGCGGCGCGCCTGCACTGCATCTATCGCGCACTCGCCTCTCGGCTAACTGGCTAAGGACCGATCGAGACGGCCAGAGCACAAGCCACACGGCGACCAAAGCAAAAGCGTGCGCGCGTGGGCGTGGCGCGGCACGACGAGGACATCGGATCGCAGTTCCAGTTCATCACAGGCTCACCACAGCACCTCACAAAGCGATCGAGGTAGCCACTAGGCAGACAGGCAGGCGTCTCTCGCCCCGTCCCCGACGAGATACCTACGCGTGCGCTCCGTGCAGACCGAACCGTCGTCTCGAGGCCATGTGCCCGCGCCTGTGCTCATGCTGTGTTCGCACATGAAGCAGGAGATCCCCATAGAATCTAGCAGCGCCCACTGCCCTAGCCACTAGAGCGTAGAGCACCACGACATGTCGCTCTAGTTGTACGAGTGTTCCTTTTCCTTCCCAATTCCCACTGCACAGCCGCTGCTAGCGCCATCGCGCAGTTGCTGTGTGCCCTGTACATATCAGCTTTAGTTTTTCCGCTTAAACTACTTCGAAAGTACTCTTCAGTAGAGGAACAGTGTTTTTCTCTCGTAACAAATCAGCGTAAACCAAATTTTAGCGAAACGAATAGGGCTCATGCCCTCCTTTTGTCAGACGACCTTGGCAGGTTGCAAAGCTAATTTCAAGAAAGAGCGTTGACTTGGTTAGTAATAACATGGTATCTTCGCTGAGTTCGGATGGAAGTTCTAGAATAGAGAGCTGAAGCTTAAATATTTTCTTTCTTTTAGACTTTTGGTTTTTTTTATCTTCGATCTCTCCAATTATTATTCCGGTATGAGTCTAAGAGCTCGTGGTTTGTATTTGAACATGTGTGTATGTCATCAAACGATTTAGAGACTGGAACCTCATTCTATTATCCAAAAATCAATAACATGGTAAAGACGTTAGTATTTCCTAGCAATCAAACAACGCATAGACGAAGCTTTTGTGTAATAAATCCGTATTCTAATTTTCTTCCTTTGTTCCCTTTTCTCCTGAAACTTTTGTTCGTATACTCGAGTATGTGCTTATTTCCTTTAATAAAATAAAACTTCAGTTGGGGCAACAACTTATGCTACTCCCTCCATGTTCCTAAAGAATGTTATTTCGAGGTTATCTTAAGTCAAACATTTTAAACTTTAACTACCAACAATTTTTTTTAGGTTGAGTTTGAAAATATGAAAGTGATGTAAATGATTCATCTTGAAATGTAGTTTTACAAAAGTATATATAGACTATTTTATAAATATTTGATAGGAAAAAGTACTGGTTAAAGTTGTTTTTTGAGATCGTGTTAATGTTCAAAACGACTTTCTTTAGGTACATGGAGGGAGTATGTCTTTATGGATAATAATAATTATTATTATTTATTATATTAAAGAAGAAGAAACGCTCCCAAGGGGGCGGGGCTCGCTCGGCGTCGGTCACGTACGGGTACGGCATAGTGTGTACTGTTGAAGAGACATGCGCACTGTAGTGCTAGTAGGAGCGTACCGTACCGTACCGTCGTCATTGTCTTCGCTGAAAAGTACTGTTCGCTGATTTGCTGTGAGAAAAAATACTATACCATAACTGATAAGTTTAAGCGAACAGTGCCATTATTTACTTTTTTTGAAATGTCATCATCGTTTACTTACTATAGTATAAGTATATTGTTTCGTCTTTTGTGGATCTCAGTCCGGTTTATCAGCCATGGTATAATATTTTTCTCTTACAATAAATCAGCGAACAGTACTTTTCAGTTTGGCTTTTCAGCGAAGCGAACATGTGCTACTAGGCCACGGCTAGGGCTAGGACGTAGCGACAACTGTGCATATGGTGGCCGTATACATACGCGCGCGTACTCGTAAGTCGTAACTAGGTTCGTACAGTACATTTCTTTGTGCAGCTATATACTGTATTATAGTACATATACACGTAGGTTCTTCGTTTCGTCTTTCTTCATACTCCTCCGTAACTTGGTATACTTGTGGTGATCGGTATTCCTCTCCATATACATCTTCCGTACGTGCCGGTTGGTTGAAATGGATGGGCCGTGTAGGCTACGTATACATATATACGATTAACGATTCCCGATCGGTATGGCCGGCAGGTAGGTTGACTATATATATTATGGTATGCATACTGTACGGCTTGCACAGCACTTGTACGCGCGTACTGGCGACGTGGTACAGTGCCATGTGGTCACACAATTAAAGATGGGATTCGTGCAACCGATGCATGCATCTTGCAGGCATTCTTGTGCATGCCAAGAGTCGATCTGAGTGAACAAAGCCACACAAAGCTGCCGAGAATCCGCTGGACACAACAGGTGCCTCTTGCACCGCCTAAGCCTTGTCACTTTATTACCATGTACGGAAACATATTGCCCATGTGTTGTTACGGGTATCAAAAATTAAGTAATAGAAACTATATTCATACTGTATTGTCTAATCATTTTTAAAGTGCACAGTTCATATACTACAGTCATTACTTTCTCCGTCTGCCGGCTGCTACTGTGGGATCAACTGGCCGGGGCGCTACCGCTAGTTGCTCATGCACAATCAGCTACTAGCTACAGTACGTGTAACTTGTGTGGAGAACCAAGTGTGGACAGTTGGACACCACAATGCTAAAATGGAACACGGATGTACGTACGTGCTGATGAGCTACCGGACTAATCCTTGCTTGTACAGACACACGGATCACACGTAATTAACGGGACGTACAGTACAGATCGGACAGCGCCGGTCAGACCCTTGTGGGCACTGCTGCCTACTTTTGTTTAGTACATCTCCTATTTCTCGGTCGTCTCAGGATGGAGAAAGTTACGACTGAGGTTGCCCTGAATTCTTGGTCGATCGTCTGAAAATGGAGAAACTTGTTATCGAAGCTGCCATGAATTCAGGGCACTCTGAAAACAGAGAACGTTGCAACCGACGCTCCAAGATTAGCAGAGTTAAGAGAAAGTGCCTACCAAGCGGCGCCAAAGCTGGGTTAGCTCACTACCACAAAATCAATTTTAAGAGACAAGATGTTTGATTAACAAAGGTTGACAAAAGTGAGACCGTCTCCAAAAGAAATATTCAGCGGTTTTCAGAGATGGATTTTGAAGACAGCACCGTCTCAAAAATCCATTAACGAAGACAGACTTCTTAAGAGGTCCACCTCTAAAATTGAGGATCATTTCCAGCCGACTTCTTAAGAGGTTCACCTCTGTTAATCGAGCCAAGTCCATCTGAGCCACTTGGGACGCTACCAAATCCTAGCATATGTAATCAACCTCCACCTCTACCGCCCCCACCCTCAGCCGCACATGCCACCTCTCTCTCTCTCTCTCTGGCGCTCCCCTCCAGCGCGGCAGTGGCATGCTCGGATTCCACACATGGCTTGGCAGCGGAAGCACGCGGCAGCAGCGGTGGCAGCCGTTCCTAGCTCTAGGCCCTCCACCTGCGGCGGATAAGGCAAATGAATATTAACACATGGGTTTGCAAAACCCGCATGGGAAAATAGTTTTATTTATTTGTGGATTGCGTTAAAACTCACAAGGAAAAGACACATTACCCCTATTAGCTCATAAGGAATTAAATTTCATTGTCTCTTTGTCTACAACTGATTTAGGTAGTACAATGGTTTCGAATTTCTAGCTGAAGTTGAATTGCTGCTTTTGGGAATGGTTGTCTACTGATGGTTGATGCCAAACACTCATAGTCATATAGGGTTCCGGTTCACTTGAAACCAATGCTATATGGTGATATGGTTCAACCCAAGAACTCAACTGAAACAGGATTGATGTGAAACTGTTGTACTATGTATGTATACGAATGATTCAGAGATCTAATTTAATTGTAGTTTGGGTAAAATGTAATATGATTATTATAGTCACAGGGATATCCAAACAGGCCATAAGAGATTGTTTCAATACACTATAATCATAATAATCAGTTAATTTAATTGTGATTCAAACCGGTTAGATTATAAGGTGGATATCGTAATCAGAATACCATATCATAATAATCTCATAATCTACCTCAACGGTGTTGTTTTGTGCTTACGAGCACTCCTCACTTGAACCAAGAATAATCCATCACAACAATTCACAAATCCAAACACTATCCAGATTATAATAATTCTATATTATATATACAATTCAGATTATAAAAATCCAGCTCTAATGTGATCCAAACGGTTCTGAGCATTTGTGTTCATTCGCAGCGTCGTGTTCGGTTGGGTTTAGCCTCTACTAGCTTGCGCCACCGCTCCCGTAATGTACCATTTGCACACACCCTGCAAATGAACACAAAGGAGCCGTGTATAGACACTTCCACTTGTCTTGAAAGCAAAGAACAGGGAGCATATATGGGTGTGTTTGGTTAGGTGCTCAACCCTAGCCTGGTTTCTGGAGCCAGTTTTGGGCTATTTGGTTGCTTGGAAATGGGATGAGGGTCTGGCTAACTGGAGCCAGCCATACGCCTGGAGCCTGGCCAGGGTCAAACGGCCAAATTGGCCATTTTCTTGGAGCCAGGCTCGCCCCAGCTCCACCCACGCACAAGGAGGTGGGACCGGGTGCCCTGGGCTGGCCACCGTATAAAAGCGAATGCTCACCGCCCGACTAGGGTTATGAGTTATTGTTCACTCACCTCTCCACTGAGCCGCCGCTCTCGCTCACCCTCTCGCTCTCTCACCCCCATTCGTCTTCCTCCTTCTCGGTGTGCCGGTGGCAGCGGCGCACTCCATCGGCGTTGATGGTAAGGCTTGAAGGTCCCTAGTATGAGGCCTCAATCCCTTCTCGTTCGTCTCTTTTTGTTTGCGTGTTCTTGTTTGTACCTTTCGAACACAGTAGGGCTATTTCGTTTGATTTCTTTGCTGAGCTTTAGGGTTTGGTCGATGATGCTTGCGGATCTGGGTGGCGCACCACTTGGTGTCGCAGCCGGTCCTTGGAATTGGTTAGGGTTCGAGTCATACTGCTGTAAACATTCAAGTATTTGGTTCCCCAAACCCTAGTTTAGTCTCATTTGGTGGTAAAGTCCAAGATTTCTTTGTGGATTTGGGTGGCGCACCATGTGGTGATGCAGCTGATCCATCATTTTGTCTACGGTGTACCTGACATTGATGTCTTGTTGTACTAAGTTTTGTCCAATTTCTTCTCTAGCATCATGGATTGTTCAACTAGGCGTCGGCAGCTTATCATTAGGGGCGCAGCCTTGGTCGCCGTGATCTCTGCCTGGATGTTTGTCAGATTCAAGCGAATGTCCACCTCTAGGAGAGGAATTACCTATGGACCTATGACTGCCAGAGACCAAGAGAGAGCCAACAACCTTAGGTTCATCTACCATAGCGATGATCGTCGTTGTGTCGAGCTTCTTAGGATGAGGAGAGCCCCTTCTTCTAGCTCTACGATTTGTTTCGCAACAAGCCCTTGCTCAGGGACAGCATCAACAACAACATTGAAGAACAAGTTGCAATGTTTTTGCTAGATGTAGACCACAACTAGATATTCAGGGTTATCAAACCCCTCTTTAGGCATTCTTTAGAAACCATCAGCAGATACTTTTAGGAAGTCCTATATGCAGTAGGTGATTAAGGAATGAGATGATTGTGCCACCATCTATTGCAGTCCACACCAGAATACACAACAGCAAGAAGTGGAACCCATTCTTCAAGGTTGGAGTTCTTCAATGTTCACCTTAGTTCATCCTTCAATGTAGGATGTCCTTGTTCATACTTTCTTATCTCTCTAGGATTGTGTGGGTGCAATTGATGGAACTCATGTGCTTGCTCGAGTTCCTAAAAGGCACAGAGCTGCTTTCATGGGGGAGGAAATACACAACCACCCAGAATGTCCTAGCAGCCGTGGATTTTGATCTGAGATTCACTTATGTGTTGGCGGGTGTTGGTATTTCTTAGTATCACTCTTACTAAGTTGTCCTCCCCAGCATGATGCCAGAAATGCTTTGTTGGTAAATTATGAATGCCACTTATAAACTCTGAGAAAATAATATTAAAGTTAAGTATCCGTAAGCGCACAGATAAATTACCATTGTAGCATTTTATGGTAGAACCGTCCGAATTAACACACTTTTGGAGGCACTTGTCTTCCACTAGACACTAAGTACCCTGAAAGTGAGTTAAACCAGACAGTTCTGTCGAGCACACCCCAAGGGAGAATTTGAAACAATCCATGTTTTACATCCAGGATTTAATAATGAGTACAAACTTACAATACTTAGTTCATTTCATACAACATAGAGTCTTAAAAATTCTTTATTACAATACCAAGGTTCAGAGTACGATAATTAAACAGCGGAATGAAATAAACATCTAGCGGAGCGATATAAGGATCGGTCTGTGCCCACCAGAAGAATCCTCCACACAAATGCTAGCTTCTCAAGCTGCACCTGCAACAAGGGTAAATAAACCCTGAGTACACAATGTACTCGCAAGACTTACCCGACTAGATAATATATTTTCTGACTCTCAAGGAATATGACAGGCTATATGGCTTGTGGGTTTCCTGTTTGCAGAAAGCAATGATAAGAATGTGTCCTTATTTGAAGATTATTAGCAGTCATGATTAGTTCATCATCCAACCTTACTATGTAAACACTTGTTCTACTTTCAAGCAAGGGTTGAGAAATTAGAACCATTTTTTCATCTTTCATCTTTCAGTTCTTACTACGGTGCTAGACCGTAGTCAAGTCGTACTGTCACGTAGAAATGGCGATTTCGCGAATCAATGTAGCTCAGCTGGGTACGCCGAAAAACACACGCCTCGCTTGTACCCCAGACACAAACAAGACCAACCCATTTCACTCCTGTCGAGGGGTCCAGGTCCCCGTCCAAACTTGGACTCCGAGCCCCCACACTTGAGACCCGGTCTTAGTGCGGTGCTTAGACCTCCACCTTTTCCCGCCTCCAATTAGTCGGTCCGGAAAGAGCCGGAACCCACGACAAGAGAGTAACGAGCATTTCTGCTCCTACAAGCAAGTATGTGCTCGGGATAATAAGTCTGTGACTTGACTAGTGTCCAATGCAACAGACAGTCCTCAATCAACACAGACAGAGAAAATAGTGCAACCAAGCTAAGCCCCGTGGCCGCGGGACACAACCTGTTACACCCACCAATACCCATACCATATCCCTATCTGGTCACCATTTTTATTTTCATCATTTTATCATGAGTGTAATAATAATCACCTATTGTGAGCAACGGCAGGTCGCTCACGCTACCGATAAACCTAAGCCTAGTGTGTGTGTGTGTGTGTGTATATGTATATATATATATATATATATATATATATATTCTGTAACGTAAATGCACAACATTTATATATACAGTGATTATAAAAAATAAGGGTTATGCATCAGGGCTTGCCTTGGGCAGGCGCAGTGTCAAAAGCTATGTCAGTCATGGGTGGCTCTGGAACTCCCTCTGGCACGAGGATCTCCTCCACGTATTCCTCAATGATCTCTTCGTACTCCTGATCATCGACAATCACGGTCTCCACCAACTCGTTCACTATATGCATGCAATGATGATGATACAACAATTCAGTATTTAGGCAACATCAACTCTTAAAATAAGAACACGCACATTAAGCTACTAAGTTAGCTCTAATGACTAAGATACTGAACTAACAATCATCTTCATCAAGCAAAATGTCAAGTTCATCTAAGAAGTGTTTAGTTTTATTAAATCAATGTTATGCTCTCATTCATATTAATTTTTAATGGATATTTATCTACCATATCTAATGGTCAAACTTAGGGCTACAAAAATTACAAAGAGCGCATAATAATACAATGAAACTATTGTAAAATTTTCAGGGCTAGCACTACAAATGCATCATAAAAAGTCATTCTCTAAATAACCATAATAATAATAAGCATTTCAAAATAATAAAGTAACCCTAAAGGTATCACTGAACTGTATGAACTAAATACACTAACAGATAGATCATGAATTTAGGAATCTAACAAAATTTATTTTATGATAAATAAATAAATTCAATTGAGCTCTAGAGACGAAGAAAATGGCATGGATAGATAGTTCTTGATTTTAGATGAATTTAGGAAGAAGAATCAAGTGAATCAGAGATCGTATAGTGGAGATATTGATCGCGCAAGGTGGCTGTTTAATTAATTGGAAAATTAAAAGGAATTAATTAGCTCTTGGCTTGGTCTCCCGTGACTTGCTCATGAATGTGGGTCTTTGGTCTTTTCGACTTGTCCAGTGAGCTAGTGGATTTCTCGTGATGAACTTGAACTTGAGTGGGTCTTCGATACAAGGAATTAATGGAGACGACCATGGGTCAAGATAATGGAGAGGAGAATGAAGGAATTCTCGCAGGCAGCTACCTCGGCTGATTACAGCATAGGGAGGGAGATCGACGGCGCACGGCTTGATTTGCGGAGGAAAAAGGGGAGCGGCGGAGTGGGACGGCTCGACGGGCTCGGCGTGATGGGAGAGCTGCCCGGTGTCGTCTTTTATAGGTGCAGAAGAAGCGATGCTGGAGGTGGAATTCACACTAGGAAGGACGCCCGACGTGCGTGACACACTTCAATAGAGGCAGCACGACGTGCGCTGACAATTTGCAGAGCGGTGAAACGAGGCTAGCAGGTGAAGTAAATATGCGGACAGTGACGCATCGTGAGGTCGGTGGCTAATAAACTTGGTTAAGGTAATAATATGCTGCAAGTGCATGAGCATGCATGTTGGGGCATTGCTTGCGCGGTCGGTCATTGGCATGGGGTGAAAAATTGGCACTCTTCAGCGGGCTATTAATGGCATGCAAATTTCTATGGAGTGATAGACGGGGTGGACATCTTGCCTGTGGGTAAGAAGACTTGTGCGGGAGGTGCATCGCAGTCAGCTAGCACAGGTGAGAAACCTGCAGCTCTACCGCAAGACATTATTGGTGGCATGCGAGTTTCTACGAGCTGCTGTGGTCGGTCGTCACCGTGCGCGTGCAACACGCTAGAAGCTGCTGCCTAACTTGCAAGGCATGACATGGCGAAGTAATGGCAGAGCGGCGAAAAAGACAAGAGCTGTCGGTGACCATGCTTAGCCAGCGTGCTTGTTTTGGGCGTGCTTTGCATGTGTATTTAGTAGTTTGCTTGTGGCCATGCGGGTGTTGTGCATGCACACGTACGTAGGAGAGTGGGAAGAAGACAAGGTGATAGGAGATAGAGTTGACCCAGCTGAATCAAAATGAGTTGAGCTAGACTAGAAAACATTTTAACAAGGAATAGTTTAGAGCTCAAATTGAGAGTTAGTGCAACAAAATTTAATTTCTCATTTAGCCACATGCAATAATACATAAACATAATTCTCATGACATGGTTTAGTGATTTGTTAACGTGTAACACCGAGGGTGTTACATTTCACCCGGGAGTATACCGAGTATTATTATTTATATTTAATCCACAAGGAAGAGCTATGAGATTGAGTTGATATTGAGACATGGACTAATATGAATACTTATAATCCAAACCACTCTTATGCTTTAGCAGGGGTAAGTCAAGTGATAAATAAATGATAAATAAAAAGTAATAAAGGTATTCCAGAGATAGAAACAGAGACTTACAAATGTAGTATGACTAAGCTCGAGATTCGGTAAGAGCAAAAGATTCCTATGTCATTCCTAATCACTAAGTCTTTTGTACACTCAAGCATATATACACTTATCTATAGTATAACTAACTTTGGATCTATGCATAAGAAACATTACTTAGGGAAATTTGAGAACAGAGCTTTCTCTTCCTTCGTAATCGAGGTTCTACTTGTTCTATACATGGGAAGTAGACTATAAAGGACTCAACAGGAGTGTCACATCTACGATCTACCACATGACCTAGCATATAGGGTGCATCCACAAGCAAATAATATTTAAGCACCATGCTTACATAGTGTCGACCACTTAACTCACTCGAGTACTGAATTAAGCACTCTATGAACATATGCATATATTCATCGTTAATCATAACTATATCAAGCAATAAACTAAAGCAAACTAGGAACATAATAAATAGTAACATAATATTAAAGTAGCACAAAGTCATAAATAAAGAGATACAATGGCTAATACCAGTCTCTAGATGGTAGATCTAAAATCCTAAGCAGTAGCTCAAACTCTACTTGAACCTTACTAGAAAGCTTATACTAAGAACTTGAAGAACTAGAGCTCTCTCTCTCATCCCTAGAAACCCTAATTTCTAGTCTAATCTTGACTTATGGCAGATGTAGATGTCTCCCTAGGTGGGTCAGGGTCTAGTTGTATAGCTCTGGGGGTGCAACGTGAGCCCTTGAATCAAACCGACTTGAAGAACGGCATAGATGCAACCCTAGGAGGCGATGGATAAAACTTCTGAAAGCTGACAGGTAGAGGCCACCATGGGGGACCGGGCAGCACCATGGTGGGGCCGGCCGGCCCCACCTGACACTCTCTTGGGGTTCGCCAAGGCATGGTGTCTTCTGGTGTCATCTGAAACCTTCTGGAGTAGTTTTCGTCGCGGTTAAGTTTGGTTCTTTTTCATGTTTTGATCCTTCTTTCCTGTTTTCTGAAATAACCTTGCTGAAAATACAAATTCACCAAAACTCATAGAAATTATTAGTTTAAACCCCTAAATTTCTATTGGTAATCCATTTCAAGCATTTCTTTAAGTTAAATTGATGGTTTGTGATGAACGATAACTACCGTCAATAGCGGGTTAGGAAGGATCTGCTTATGACGCTCGCATTCTGGCTAATGCCTTGGAAAGGGATGATGGACTTCGGGTTCCACCAGGTATAACCATCTGGCTTAATCTATCAACCATAGTCCTTTAGGTCCTTGTTCATAGTTCTAATTTTTCTTCTCTTTCATTCTGTCTAGAAAAGTTCTTTCTTGTAGATGTCGGGTATGCTATCAGGCCTGGGTTCCTTCCACCCTACCAAGGCACAAGATACCACCCTAGGGTGTATGGTGTTAGAAGCCCACAGAATCCAAGAGAGCTCTTCAACCTGAGACATTCTTCCTTGAGGGTTACAGTTGAAAGAGCATTTGGAGCACTGAAGAATAGGTTTAGGATATTATACAACAAGCCTTTCCATCCATATAAAACCCAAGTGAAGCTGGTATTAGTCTATTGTATCCTCCATAACTGGATACTTAGGTTTGGTCAAGATGAAGTTGTCCCACTTGAGTCTGAATGGTAGGCCAATCCAACAAATCAGGCTGGACCCCATGACAATGTCATTGACAACAATGCTTGGGCTGTCAAGAGAGATGTCTGAGCCTAACATATGTGGCAGACTAGGAGTAGGGCAAATTAGTAGATGTTCAGTTAGCAGTATGGCTTGTAGACCTAATGTGCCAAAAAAATATGTTGAACTAAGACCATTCCCTAAGGCAATGATGCATTTGTAATCTGAACTATCTTTGCTACTTTTACCATTTGCTATTTGGTCTGTAATCTAAACAATGCTTGCAACCTTTGTCATTTGCTATTTGGTCTGTAATCTGAACAATTCTTGCTACCTTTGTCATTTGGTATTTGGTCTGTAATGTCAACAATGATGCAAACCTTTAATTCTCATGCCATAATTCTGATTTTGTTTGTGCATCCTTTACTGTTCTATTGGATATACTATTTTATATTTGTGTTAGCTATGGCTAGTGTGGATGGTTTTCACATATTTGGGGAAGAGGTTCAGATGAACCATGGGGATAAGGTGCAAGAGGTCCTTACTGCACAACAAGGCAATAGTGCAGTACCTCGTCTGAATTGGACACCACCAATGCCTGTCCATGTGCTGGAGAAATTCTCAAATCTAGTGGCAGAAGGTGTGAGGATTGACAAGGGGTTCAAAGATTTTCATGTCAATGTTGTTGCCAAGGATCTGCAGGCCTTCATTCAGCAGCCAGTGACTGGGACACAAGTGTACAATCACCTGCGCAAGTGGCGTACTAAATGGGTTAAAGTCTGCAGGTTGAAGTAGTTTGTACATTGCTATTTTGTGCAAGTGTAATAAGAAGACCAAGTTCTATGTTGAATCATTCAACAAACAGACAAGTGTAATTGTAAGACCAAATTGTACGCTAAGACTAACAATGCAATCCGGAACCACTCCAAGCATTAGGAATAATAAGCATTCAGAACTTAGCATTTCAGTTCCATGTCATAAGACTGCAATATTTACATGAAACGTGCACCAATGACTGAACATTGGGCATAATAGCAGGAGGCGCATCATTTAGTTGCCTCAAACTGAAATGAGCACAATCAAAAGATGCCAATTTCTAGCAAACCAAGTTCAATCGAGGACCTGACACCAAACATCCATCCAATTCACCATACCACTAGTAACCTTACTGCACTACTAAAACTACCTAAGACTGCCTTACACCATGACACTTGGTCCATCAACAAAATAACTAAACTCCATTACCATGTCCAGGTCATGTCCATCACTTGGCCTTGAATACGATAGCAACAAGTAGGAAGACGATCACTCTAAGCAGGCAGTAGATCAGGTATTTTTCATCATCTTGGTCTTGTCGATCACAACAACGGCAGCCTTCTTCTTGTAGGTGCCACAGATGCGCTGAGCCACATGTTTGGTGCGATTCACTTCCTCCTGCAATGCAACTCTAGCCAGCGTTGCAGTGTCACTGCTCTCCAGGGCGTCATGCAAAGCTTCATTTGCCCTTGCTTCGCAGCGCCTGGTAACCTTCAACTCCTTCCACAGCTGCTTGAGGACCCTTTCTGGCCATGGTTCATCCAACCACTCCACAAATTAGCACTGATCACCCTCCTCCTCGGACAAGCACAACAAGATATTAGTAGGACAGCAAGAACTGAAATCTGAACTGCAAGAATAAAGGGACAAGTGTTTTGAATATCTCCAATGGGCAACCCAAGAAGCACATGCTAGTGTTCTTCCTCCCCCCAACATTTTTTTCATGACAGCGTGATGACCATGCTCACACTTCTTAATCCTGATGACATGCATTTCACTCCAATCATGCTCATAGACAGCATCAGGGATGGAGGTTTCGCTGTTGCCCTATAGACATAAGGGTATAAAACTGAAATTGGTCACCACTAGAAAAGCAACCCGCTATTTCTGATCAAATCTACTCTACCATACACTAGGATGATTCAAACTCATCGATGGCCTAAATTTGGTACCAATGAAATTCAACAGACAAGCAAAAAGGGGAAACCCTAAATCTCAGTCCTGATTCCAGCAGAAATGCGTATCTAGGCCTTTATTCATTTGTAGATTGCAGTACGAAAGATCAATCGACGGGAGATTACATGAAAAATTGTGTTTTGGCTAGTGGAAGTAAAAACCTAGGGTCGAACAAGAAAGAGGAATAGAGGTATACCTCGGATGCGGCCACCTACTCGCTGCTGCTGTTGTCCGACGGGTCGACGGAGTCCCCTTCGTCACTCCTTGCCGAGCGGCTCCTCGACGGGGACCCAGCAGCCGGGGAACGAAGCAGAGACGCCGAGTGCGAGGAATGGACGCAACCAGAGACACCATTGTACCGGCCTAGAGCGACGTGCATGGCCAAGGAGTCCTCGGCAGCGGGGTGGTCGCTCATCTCAGCGGTTCGGGTGCCTCGAAGGCGACAGCACCGAGGAAGAAGAGGGAAGGTGAGAGGACGACGAGTGGGAGACGAGAGAGCTGATTGAGGGGGTGAGTGAATGAGGTGAGAACAGACGAGTGGGTGGGTGGGTGGCTTTTATGACATACGGTCACGGTGGTAAGGCTACCGATTTCTGAACAAGGTGAATGGACCCTAGGTTGGCCAACAAACCAAACATAGCCCAGGTTGGCTCCACTGTCCTAGCCTGGATCTAATGCACCCAACCAAACAACATCTCAGCTCAACCAGGCCAGGTGGGCCACGGCATACCCTGTGGGGCAACCTTGTACTTAACACTGTATTATCGGTTTTAGATAAAACAATATTTGCGACCAAATTTACTAATGTATCATGTTAGTCCAGTGGTAAGCATGTTGAATTTTGAGCAAGAGGTCGCTGGTTCAATCCCATGCATCCTCATTTTTGTTTTTATATATATTTTCCATCTTATGGTCAGCATAATTTTTGTTTTTACTTTACATTTTATGGTCGCTGGTTCAATACTTTGCAGCCTCATTTTTGTTTTAAATTTCATTTTTTATGTCCCATTTAAAAATTAACTTTACAGCCTCATTTTTGTTTTTATTTTCCATTTTATGGTCAGCCTCATTTTTGTTTTCATTTTCATTTTTTATGTCCCTTTTAAAAATTAACTATACAACCTCATTTTTGTTTTTATTTTCCATTTTATGGTCAGTGTTGACGGTCATTAAACACCAAATATATCCATTAATTATTGCATAACTTGATATGAAATAAATTGCAAAGCATAGTTGTAGGATTTAATTCTAACATGTTTCATGAGTTTTTTTGCTCTCATTTGTCTTGTAGGATTTGCAATTTTTTACATAATAAAAGTATCTCAAATGATGAATTAGAGTGCACCATTGCGAAGAGCTCGTCGAGACCATCGAAACATACCTATCATTTGTTATATTAGGAGTTTGGGATCAAATTTCACCACGGCACATACGTGGAAAGGCTCTAGAAGGCACTAGAAGACACCACGACGAAGATGGGCCCGAAAGGCCACGAAAGTGTGCCGGGCGGCACCCCCTGGAGCCCGTTCGCCTTCGGCTTCTGAAAACTTTCTTCACCGCCTCCTAGGATACATCTAAGTCGTACATCAAGTCGGTTTGATCGAAGGACTCACGTTCATCCCACCGGGCTATAAAAGGAGACCCTTGCCCCCCTTCTCTGGAGCATCCCAATACCCTAATTCATATTCTCTCGTTAGGATTAAGAGAGGGGTCCCATGAATGGATTTGTCTCCTAGAGCTAGCCATACAGAGAAGATTAGTCCTCCATAAGATCTAGTCTTATGAATAGAAATAGTGAGATAGAGAGTGAGAGAAGAGTTTGGAGGAGGTGTTGGCCTATTGGTGCTCCCTCTACGGCTTGTACTTCAGCGGATTCAAGTTCTTCGAGATTTCTCTGATAATCAACTTCTATTCCAAGCTTACTATTGTTTTTATTTATTGTTCCATTTTGTTTGCGACTCTTTTGAGTGCTTTATTCCTGTTCCAGACGGAGTATAGTATTAATCTTAAGTGTAGGCG
The DNA here is from genome assembly GCA_038087645.1 of Saccharum hybrid cultivar R570. Taxonomy (NCBI): domain Eukaryota; kingdom Viridiplantae; phylum Streptophyta; class Magnoliopsida; order Poales; family Poaceae; genus Saccharum; species Saccharum hybrid cultivar. The sequence goes on along the minus strand of JAQSUU010000190.1, from coordinate 1,341,686 downwards.
TGGTGTTTAGACTTAGGTTTAATCGTGAATGCCCCTTGTTAGCCGGAAGGTGGTAGATCACGTAGGTGACAGCTGCGTTGAGTCCTTTGTAATCCATCTCCCGTCAATAGGATTGGTAGGCCAAATGGTGCTCATAGGGAAGAAACTCTTATTTTGTTTCTTGGGAGACATCGCCCTAGTTGGATATAGAAGACAGAAGTAGAGGACCCTTAGTTATTCTCTCTACACTCTTATTTATCCTAACATTATTACTACTCTTAGTTGTCACAACCCATAACCCAATTATTATCCTTTTGTTGAGTTAGATCGTAGTTAGTCTCACACGTTTTCCTGTAGATACGATGTTTAAAACCTCCGGGTGAAAGCTACAACGGTATCCATGTGCTTGCGGATTATTCCTTGTGATTATTCTGTGTGCGTTAAAAAATACCAACAGTCAGCCTCATTTTTGTTTTTATTTTTCATTTTATGGTCATTGGTTCAGTCCTTTTATGACTATATTTCAAACTACTTGTATTTGATTTGAACTACTTTATATCATAATATGTCATAGTTTCTAACTTAATGCTGAATTTAAGGCTTATCATGTTATTTGCATTTGGTTTTACCAAATTTGAATATAGTTTCACCAAATTGGATAAGAAAATTTTTGTGTGGCATACTCTATGGTGAAATCCTAGGTCCGCCACTGCAGCAACCCAACCAAACAAGCCCAAATTGACTAGAAAGAGGTAGCCTCATACTAGCTAGGCTCTATTTCTAGCTAGGCCATAATTTAACCAAACAACCAAACACACCTTGTATAAAGCACTCCCCGCATGCGATGCGATGCGAGTAGCCATAGCCAAAGTGCAGGCGGCCCCAGCTCATGCTGAATCCCACGTCTCTTCACCATTGCTGCGTCACAAAGCTAAGCCCCGACGGGTATGGAATATGGATGGTAAGCGATTCAAATTATTGAAGCACGGACAAAGAAAGGAAACAGAAAAGGCAGGGCATCATCAACGCATCAGCAATGGAATGGAGCATCCCACTGCCCGTGTGATCCATTCATCATTCATCTGACGTAGCGTAGTGGTGTTCATGGTCCCGCCCCGCACCGAGTCGCCGACGTGTCTTCTCACCAGCTGACCGCTATAATCCATCACCCTGCCATATATAGCCTCGTGCCCCCTCGGCTCGGCTTGTCGTCCCACTCCCACCGCCCAAGCTTCACTACGTGACCGATCACTCGCTGAAGCCACCGCAAAGTCGTCGCGGTTCATCTTCATCACCCGCGTGTGCGTCTTGTTCCGCAGCTGGCCAGCGCTGGACAACGCCACGATCACGAGCGCATCGGCGTTCCTCGTCACTGACCTGGCGGCGGCAACACGGTGCTTAGCAGCAGTGGCGGACCCAGAATCATTTTATTGGGTAGGCATACAGTATAGGAACAGTGCTCCACAGTACGCTACAGTTCTCACTACAGTGCTCCGTTACCTTGGTCGTCGGGAATCTGGGGTAGTCCTGGGCCTACCTGAAACATGGCTGGGTCCGCCACTGCTTAGCAGCGACCTCACCTGCAACGGCAGCAACAGCCACGACAGAGGTTGCCACGGCACAAGGAAGCGCACGCGGGTGACCATGGACCTGCAAGGCCAGCGCGCTCTGCTGCCCCCGGTGCCGCAGGCGTTGGCACCCGCGGTGGACGTGCAGAGCAGGGCGGCTCCGCGTCCACCAGTGGGCGCCCGGCCAGCAGCGCCGCGCCGGTGTCGCAGGGCCTCCTCTCGCACCTCTACCGCCACAACGTCGAGATCGACCTGCTTCTCCGCATCGAGGTGCGCCGACCGGTTCTACTCTTATTGCCAGCGGCTGTCGATGCTCGTTGTTCCGAGGTCTCATAAACCGTTTTCTTGGTTGGTCCGTGCACGCAGACTGAGCGGCTGCGGGCGGGGCTCCAGGACGCGCGGCGCCGGCACGCCCGCGCCGTGATGTCGGCGGTGGAACGCGCAGCGGCGCGGCACCTGAGGGCGGCGGAGGCCGGCCTGGAGCGCGCGCTGGCGCGCAACTCGGAGCTCGACGAGAGGCTCCGGCAGACCGAAGCAGAGAGACAGGCGTGGCAGGACATCGCCAGGAGCCACGAGGGCGTCGTGGCAGGCCTACGCGCCGCGCTCGACAACCTCATGCAGAAGCAGTTGCCACGCGCCGGCGCAGGGGCTAGCGAGGGCGACGCCGCCGAGGACGCGCAGTCATGCTGCTTCGAGTGGAAGCAGGAGCAGGAGCAGGAACAGCAACTGGGCGAGGGCGCCGAGGCGTCCGGCGGGCGGACGAGGGCGTGCAGGTGGTGCGGCGCGGCGGATGCGTGCGTGCTGCTGCTGCCGTGCCGACACCTGTGCCTGTGCCGCGGGTGCGAGGCGGGCGTCGGGGCGTGCCCCGTGTGCGCGGTCACCAGGAATGCCTCGCTCCACGTCCTCCTCTCCTAAATCCTGATTGATCCGCTGTCCGTGATGGCCACTTTTGCCGGCCGGTACCATGCACCTACTCCACATGTGCAGTGCAGGCCATGCGTGAACATCCAAGTGGTTTTGAGTTGCTATTGTCGCGTAGGGATAGGGTTAGCTCCTTGGTTCCAGCGGCCTCATCAGAGGTGGACGTGTGCATGCTCCCGCCATGGATCACAGCTTTGAGAAGATAAACAATCACTAGTACTGTATGTCAGCACCGTAGATGACAGTGTGGTCATGTTCATGACTTTGATTGGCATATATATAACGCTGCGGCAATATTTTATTTGGTACGTCGCGGCAATGTTAATGCGAGGTGCAATGCAAGCGTCTTGCAAGTGAATTTCACGGATGTTAACGCGGCATCTGCCCTAGTTCTCTTTCAGCTTGTACTTTCCAGACTCTCTGCATTTATCCATCGGAACCTCTGCAGGGAGCGACAGGAGCGATTAAAACAAATCGGTTCGCTTCGCTAAAAAGTATTGTTCACTGATTCTGTACCATGGCTGATAAGTCAGGCTCTCCTGGTATATAGTCGTCTTGATTCACGAGTGATGCATATTAGTACATACAGACAAAACATCAGGATGAGACGAGCTAAACTATAGAGTGAAGCGAGGTGAGAAGAGGACTGAAGACAACCAAACTGCACTCGCTCTGTACGATTAAGAATACATATAATCACCGGTGTCTTAAAGACAGAGCTCGATTACTTTGGTCGGCCGGCCGGCCCGTCACGTGTTCAGTGAGGTCAATGACGGAACATACCACCTTAGCTTTCTTTGGTTTGGTCGGCCTCAGATTTTGGCTCGGGAATTAATGAATCTTCTGGCAGCTTAGGGTACGTAGGTGTAGGGCATAGTAGAGAAATTAACTCATCCTCATCCTAAGAGGGTAAAAACTCGTCAGGTTTTAGGTACCTGTTGCCATCTCTCTAGCTAGTCAAAAGAGCTAAGGTGGCAATGGAAAGCAGGGCGCGAGCAGGAAGAGAGTTGTGCGCGCAAGAAGTTGCCACGCGGTGAAGACTCCACACACACAGGAAGCCTAGCTAGCAATCAAAACGAGAGGCCTTGATGGCGGCGTCAGCTGACTTTCTCAAGTGACCAAAATCCATACGATGAACGATTGGGCATTTTGGATTTTGGACTATAATATTTGTTGGAGCCTATTTTGTGCTAGAAAAAGTCTAAATCGCACTCAAAGTTAGGAAGAATAACTCTGTTGGAGTTTGCAGAGCATGCATATCCAAGAGTCTTTCTTAACTCACTTTCTAAATCTGGCGAGTCATTTGAATAAAAAATTCGTTTTCTATATCTTTTTATTCTCCAACGACCTTTCTATATCTTGTGCGTAGTCCAAGGAGTCAATCCTGCTCTCTGTCTTTGGTTAATGAGAAATTTAATTAGAATATATAGAGGATGGTAATGTTTGAAGATCTAACTAAAAAAACAATGAAAGGCATTCACTAAAATTTCTATTTGTATGAATTAGAAAAGATGTGAAGGAGCATTATTTCTGTTAACAATTAACTCTAATCCATGTCGTCCATCACCGAGCTACTCCTAGGGGCGTCGATGGGTCAAGTAATTGTCGTCCCATCGGCTAAACAAGCTCGATGATGAGCTAGGATTCGTGGCACTACTGTGGCACCCCCCGCGGGGCGCGGGCCAGTGGAAACAAAAAGCTGGTCTCTACCGGGAGTGCGGCCGGCTTCATCGTCGTCACCTCGGCCTCAGTCTCAGCTGCTGATGGTGCTGCTCAACCGCGCGCGGCTCGTCACTCGTAGTACCGGACGCCGCACCGCAGTGTGAGACCGATGCGCACGCACGACGATCTGTCAGCTGTCGCCTGCGGGCCGGCGCGTGATCGTGATCCATGCATCTCTGCTGTTTTGTCCATGGTCATTAGTCAAGCCTAACCGAATACTAATAAAGAAGAAACAGAAGGGAACACGGCCTACGCGCGTCGCTAGCCTGACATCAGCCAATCCGGCTCTCGTTGGCTGTCGGGCGCGGCGGTCGTTGCTCTGTCTCGGACGTGCATCTTCTCTCTGTGCGGCCGCCGGCCGGTGGGTTGAAAGTTGAAACGGCAACGGACCGGGTCGGCGGGCGATCCGAATTTGAACGCGGTGGATTCTGACCAAACTGAGCGCGCGTGTGGTGTGGCGTGGCGCGAGTGCTGGTCGCCAGCAACGACGACGACGGACTCACGGACGGGACGGGTACGGGTCATTATTCCAGTCTGCTCCGTGCATGGCCGGCCTATGGATGGAATGGACTAATGGAGTGCGATGCGATTGTACGGTGGACAGGTGTGCTCTGCGGCGGATGGAACGGTGGATCGATCGGTCGTTTTTCTAGCGGGGGCTCTACAGCCGTGGTGACGTCCTGACTAGCGTGCTCCCAAGTCCGAAGCCCAACCACCACCACCGCTGGTCTCTAGCTGCCCGCCTAGTTCCGTTACGGTGTTCACACGCTACTGCCTACTGTCGCAAGTCTGTGAGGTCACGGTGCCTTATGTCTGCACATGGCAACCGGCTTGGCTAGGGGAGGATCTGTGAGAGACGTACGGCAGGTATCACAGCGCGAGCCATCAGAGCGACACCCCTGACACTGACAGGCGCAAGCGCAACGGACTTTTCTGTTTCTTTTTTTTTTTGGACTGCAACGGGCCTTTAGCGCCTCACGGCCTCAGCACTAGCAGGCTATCCTGTTCGCCCAGCTGCTGCCTGCCGTGGTATGGGCCCAGGGCCCAGGGCCCAGCAGGCCAATCAAGGACTTCACAAAAATTCAGTGTATTTTTATATAGGTAAACAGAAAATAAAGTCCTGCATTCCAGAAAGGATTTCGATGTTTGTTGGGTGATGTTTTAAGTGAGTATCTGTATAAATAGCTAAAAATATATAGACGTGCTTAAAGTTAAAGCGCTTCTGATAACAAATCCATGGATACTTCTCTCATTCTGTAAACAATGTTAGTCTAAATGTAAACATTAAAAGTCAATGTCATCAATCATATTGTTTTGAAACATATGTTAGCAAGGGGTGGTTTGGGATTGCTCCGCTCCACGTTTTTCAACTCCGCTTCACGTTTTTTTAGCCAAACGATTTTAGCTCCACGCGCTCTGTTCGAGAAAAAATGGTAGAGTTGTGAGAGCACAAAAAGAGGTGCTCTACAAGCTCCAGTTTTTTATTGAGCTGCTCTATGGTAGAGTTTGTGGAGCAGTCCTAAACACCCCCTAAGTACTGCCCCCTCCCTCCCCAACAGACACACACCAACAAAAAAATGCAATTCTCACATTTCAAGAAACCGATCGGTTGAGGTTAATGAGAATTATATAAAAAGATAGTAACATTTTAGATACAGAATAAGTATCATTAAATTACTTATGAAATAAATTTTTTAAATAAACTTTGTTAGAGATAAATGTTAATATTTTTTTAATATAAACTTGGTCAAACTTCACCTAGAAGCATAGACCTCGTAGTGATATTCTTTTTGCGACGGAGGGAGTAGTATCCAAAATTCCTAGTGCTATTTAGTCCGGAGTACACAACACGGACAATTGTTTCAGCACTGATGATTCAGTATTTTTGGAAAACCGGACGTCGGACAATGTTGTGAATTTGTGATCTGTACAACCGCGCTACCTGACGCACGATAGCGCGGCAGGAGGCGAGGATGAGGGACGGGAATGGGATGGCTTCATTCTTCAGCGACGATGGCAAGGAAAGCTGCGGGAAAAAATCTACTTTTCCTTCCCAACTCTTACCAAAGTCTGTTTTTCCTTCCTCAACTTCAAAACCAGACAAATCACCTCCCTCAACTTTTCAAACCGTGCATTTTACCTCCCTCGAGCGGTTTTGAAGGCAGTTTTACTACAGTAAAGGGTGGTATGGTACATTAACTGTGGTTTTGATACAGTGTCCATGTTTTTTGTCTTTTTATTTTTTATTTATTTCGGCTGAATTTTTAAAAATTCATAGTAAATCACCGATAAATCATAAAATAAAAAATCAAATTTTTTTGCACTCCACATGAGTACATCTACATAGTGAACATATAATATGGTATGCTTTAGTACAAACTTTTTGCTATGAAGGTTTGTCTTTTTCTTTTTTATTTATTTGGCTGAATCTTTGAAAAATCATAGTAAATCACAGAAAAATCATAAAATAGAAAATTCAATTTTGTTGGACTCCACATGAGTAGATCTAGATAGTAAACATATAATATGGTATGCTTTAGTCTAACAAAATAATTATAGAAGCTACAGCTACGAATTATTGCAATTAATTACAGAAAAACATAGATCTAAAGCTACAACAAAAATTTTGTACTAAAGCATACCATATTATATGTTCACTGTATAGATATGCTCATGTGGAGTCTAACAAATTTAGATTTTATATTTTATGATTTTTCTGTAATTTACTATGATTTTTCAAAGATTCAGCTGAAATAAATAAAAAAATACAAAACATTCATAGCAAAAACTTTGTACTAAAGTGTAACACCTCAGGTGTTTAGCTCCATAATTGCATTGTATTTGCATGAGCATAAGCATGCATCATTTCAAGTTATTTTTATGTGGTTGCAACTAATGTGGTTGTTTTTAGAATTTTGTTTGGCTCACATCATGTGACACTAGGTAGTTGGTGTAACAAAAGGGGAGAGTAGCTAATTATACCTCACAACACCTTAGTTATACTTAGGGTTACTAATGGAGCAAGGTTCATGTTGACCAAAATCACCAAAATGCCCTCCAAGGTGTAGTTGACCACCATTTAGCCCTAGGATGCTCTAATTTGACCAATTAAAAAGTCTAGCTTAGAGACCTTGCATGGAGGAGCACCCTTAAGCAAAGTTGTAGGGAATTTTATGGGGAACAAAAGTCTCAATATGACCATCTCATGAAACTGGCCAGAACATGCTCAAAAATGGCCCACAAGTCAGCTAGAGGGGCTGTCTCAACACTTAGAAATTTTTCTAAGTCCCCAAGTGTCCCTCCAGTTTTACTGTGACCTACTTTGGAAGCTTGTAGTTTGCAAACCAGACCAAACCAGCTCCAACTCATGTTGACACTTTTGTAGTACTCACTTAGCTCTACAACATTGTCAACATCACCATCATCTAGTTCTAAATGGTTTAGGAGATATGGTGTCTAAAAAATCGGGTTTCAGTCGGCTTAATGACTGAAACTACGTTTTAGTTTCGAAGTGAACCATTTTGGAGCTATGTAGTTTCAAATGTAGGCCGAACCAGTCCAAACTCCAATTGACAAACTTGTAGCCCTCATGTAGCTCTACAACATTGCCAACATCACCCATACCTGGTTCTCACTGGTTTGGGAGTTAATCGTCGACGAAGTTGCTCTGTCAGTCGGGCATGGAGGGCTCGATTTCAGCTAAGTTCATACATCAACGTGAGGTGGCCGACAGGGGCAGACCGTCGCCGCCGCCTGTCCCTCCACACGCCGCGCGTGACCTGGCGTCGTGGCCAGCTGCTCGACGCTTAGAAGGCGTCCCTGCTGCCTCGCCAAACCCGCTCGGCCATTTCTCTCTTTCGCAAGCGCCTGAGGCGGAAGAAAAACGCCGCCTCCCTCACTGCCGTGACCTCCGACGAGCTCAACCGGCAGTGTCGTCACGGCATTGCCCAATCCCCTTTGTCCGAAGCTTCAGCACACTGCCCGCTATCTCCTCCACCCTTTGATCGAGCGAACCGAGCCGTGGTAAGGGCCTCTTGGCCGATTCCGCCATTGCCGCCATGGGCGACCCCCTTGCCGGAGTTGGGCGCTCCGTGGCCGGGGTAGTTAGGGCCTCTCTCCATCTCCCTTCTCTACCTCAATCAGTCCGCCTAGTTGCAGTGAAGCTCGTACCGAGCTCAAATATGACCGTGCGGCCTCACCGGTGGCGACGCACCGTCACCCGAACCTCACCGGCCGCCGCTCACGACGGCGATCCCCTCCCACTCCAACCCAAGCCTTCCTACTTGCACGAATCGAAGCGCCGCGTGACGGGGGATGCTTGGGTGGGTTCGATTTCCCGGGCGAGCTACCCTCCGACGAGCTTGAGCTCGCCGGAGCACGCGGTTCGCCGTGCCCCTACCTCTCTCTCTGACGGCGGGTCCCGCCTGGCAGACGCACGCGCGCGGGCGGGAGGCCGTCGCGGGCCGCGCGTGGAGGAGTGGGCCGCGCCACTCGAGCTGGGCCGCGCTGGCGGGTCGGCCGGCCCAGTGACTTTTTAATTTTTTTTTTTGGAAAATCCAGTTTCTTTATTATTTTCACAGATTTGATTGATGTTTGTGATTTTCATATCTAGGGTTTGGTAGATCCAAAAATGGTGATCCAAATTTTGTTTGGCTCCAAATAAAGAGTAGCTTCTAGGAAAAATATCAAATGCTTATGTGATGTTTATTTTCTGGAAGAATTAATTAGGGTTTTGAGTTGTGTTTTAAATGGCATGTAAACTTGTTTAAATCATATCTTGAGCTTATGTGTTCCAAAAATTATGAAATTTGGTGGGTAGACTAATTTATACTTGCTCTAGCTTTGGTAAAAATTTGGGCAGTAGTGCTTAAGTACTTTTCAAGTTATAATGCTATCTTGTTATTTTAGGAAATACTTAAATGAATTTTAGTAATTTTTCTACATGTGCAATGTTCTTATAACTTTTTGGAGAATGTCTTGGTACCCTAAAGTGTCCAAGAAAATTTTGAAATCTATTGTTTGATACTTTCAATATGATTTGTTAATTATACAAAAATCAGCCTTTTTGGCTTGTGAATTTTGTGTAAGTAATTTCTTTGAATAACTTTGGTTCAATTTTTTACAGTAGCCTTCTAGTGGGCCAGGGAGCCTCCTGTAATTTTTATAGAATTTTCTAAGCAGTTTGTATATAAGTTCAATTTCCCACTTAATTAATTAAGTAAATTAAGAAAAGGATGAAAATAAATATTTTAGGTAGGCAAACCTTACTTTCTGGTGTTTTTGTGACCTATGTGAACTTGTGGTAACATTAGTTTGGTCTTAAGTGATGTTTGACACATAAATAAATATTTAATCTTTGCAATTCTAGGTTTTCTGGACAGCTGGTAGTATTTCTAGGTTTGACCTTTGATAAAGGTGGTTGCTGAAAAACTTGTAAATACCAAAGTTGTAGTAAGCTTGATAAACTAGCTTGTGTTAAAATTTGGGAGCATTTAGCTTAGTAGTTTGGGAGTTATTGCTGTTTAAAGTGACAGTCCAGAAATTGCTACTCTCTGTTTAGAGAGGACAGATTCTGGAACTTATGAAATTTCGATATGGAAAACTTAGGAATTTAGGGTTGAAATATGAAAATGAATTGTAGTGCATTTCTTAAGCTTTCCAGATTGTCTTAGATCATATCTTTTGGAGCTAGGAATCTTCGGTTATGTTAGAATCTTTGAGCTGCTGTCCAGAATGTCTTACTGTGGTATTTTGATGATTTGTTGTTGGTAACCTAAGTAATATTGTTCTTATGATTTTTAGGTGTTAGGGCCTTAACTGAAGCGGAACAATTGTACATTAGGTTGGGTAGATTAGGTAAGTACTTCTCCACCGGAGAAGAGATTTGCACGTAATGGTGAAGTGACTTGAATAGAGTACTTTTATTGCTGAAATACATTTCATTCCGAGCATGTTGCACCCATTATGCATCCATGATATTTATTGTGCATTCATGCAATAGGTGTACCGGAGGGGGTGACACTCCTCGAGTTCGAAGGAGCAATTCCGGAGGAGGACCAGGAGCAGCAGAAGGAGCCCGAGGATCCAGCAGGCGAAGGAGTGCCCGCAGACGACCTTCCTGAGTGCCCAGACCACCGGCCCTCGACCTTTCTGAAAGGCAAGCCCCGGTGCATGCTGAACCCATCATTTTATAAATCTATCTTGAGTACTTTTAATTATTTAATGCATTAATTTATAGGAGTTGTATGAAAACAATTGTTGCATTATACCTATCCTTGCCCAGATATCGTACTTAAATCCTAATTTAGGTTTAGGCACGTATCAATGCTTAGCCCTGCTTAGTACGATAGAAGTCGGGTGATTTCCGGTCATCCGCGAGATGTAGGAAGGAGTCACGAGTGGCTTTATGGCTATCGTGGATGGAACCATGCTTTAAAATAAAATTGAGATCGGACGGGAGTTCGATAGTACAGCCGCAAGACACTTCACATCTTGGGTGTGGAGCTATGTCCGTCTGAGTCGTTTAAGGACCGATTCGCTGTACGTCCTTGAGTCATGTTGAACGCAGTCTAACACTTAGTTGGCCGAATAAGTCGTTCCGACCGCGAAGCCGAGTAATGTGATTCAGGCCGGGAATCGAATGGTAGGTTGCTTCTTAGAGGAGAGAAAGGATGTGCTTGGGGACATTGGCGTGATACCAAGGGGGGTTAGAGTACCTATCACCTAGCAGAGTGTCGCCCTTGGGGTCACGACATCATTCGGACCCGCGATTCCTGAATCATATGAAAAGGTGGCTTATGCGACCCTGGCAGGGGCCTGCGCAGTGAGTGTTAGAAATACCCCTCCAGCTGGATAGGAATTCGATTCGAATCGCCGTCGCTCCCGGTTAGTGAGCACTTGACTTTAGCAGCGGCAACGTAGATCTCATTAAATGAACAGGTGGTTAAGGGAATGATACAATGTTGCCACAATTCATACCTGCTCTAGATATAATAATGATAATTATTTGATTATAATCAAGTGCATGCTTAGTACAGGTGCTAAGATAGATGACAGGTAAATACTAAAAAGAACTGCTAGTACAGGTTATAAGAGTTTCAATTACTTATGCCTTTATGTAAAATGTGATGTCAGCTAGCCTCTTGTGTAAGCCTTGCATAATCCTTGGTGTCATCTTATTTCTGGTTTTTGCCGGGTAAGTCTAGCTGAGTACATTCCAGTACTCAGGGTTTATTCCCTCCTGTTGCAGATGATATGCTCTATCAAGGCTTCTGCAAAACTTGTCTCCACCCTGCGGGTGACGAAGACTAGATCACTAGGGCGTGATCATCTTTTATGTACTTTCCTGATGCTTTTGGGGGTTGTTGATCAACAAGACTGGCAGTAGTTAAACAACTGGTGTGTGTATGTTTCCGCTACTTTATAAACTTGGTTTGTAATAATTGCGACTCTGTGTGTGTAAACTTATTTCAGAACAACTTGTGAAATGTAACGTATGATGTTGTATGTTGAATGATGTGATCTTGGTTGTAAGCAAGTTGGTTTGAAATCCTTCGTGGTTTCGATTGACTACCGGGATTATATGGGCTCAAGTTCGAAAATTTGAGCGCTTCGGTGCTTGTTTTTGTACTTGTGCTCTTATAATTTGGTCGGTTCTGTTACAGCTGGTACCGGAGCATAATTCAACATTAAACACATCGTACGAGTATTAAAAAAACAAAAGTATTTGATTATGAAAAGGGTTAAAACTCTAAAAATTATTTTCATAGGTATGCCAGTGATCACATCCCTTAGCCCAAATAAGGACTCTTAGGTGGCTTATTATAAAGACTAACTTGGGGGCCTTGTTTATTTTTGTTTCGTCATCCATACGGCGTGATATTGTATGGATGCCATCCACTTGGGTGGTAATGTATGGATCAATTGCCTCGACGCTCTGGTAAGTATGAGTTGTGAGAGCATGATCGTCCAACCGGCGATCTAGGGGAGAGTAGTTTTGGTGACTTGCATACTTACATGTTTAAACCGTGTAATTATGTAAGCACTTAATTGTGGGAACCTTTATATTGGGTAGCTTTGATACTGAAATATATACATCAGGGGATGTGTATATGGAAAGTATTTAAATTACTGCTTTCTTGTGTGCTTATATTGGGAAACTGTTGGGCTGAAATGAGATTTTCTGCAGGTACACTAACAGCGTAACGAGTAGACCGATAGTTTCGCTTATATGAGAGAACGTATGTATGCCACCGCCTAGCGTTAGAACTTTAGGTTTCTATTAATGTGAGAGGGCATACGGAACGTGCATGCATCATGTTTAATTATATCATACATATCATTTACTCCCTCCTTAAAAATTTCAATAGTCCTGACTAAATTAAATTTTGTATCCCCTAAATGATCCTCACTTTAAGTCGTATCTTGTTGCTACAGATGGCACGTACCAAGAGGACCGCTCGCAAGTTCACTGGAGACAGGGCACCTCGTCACCAGCTCGCTCCATGAGAGCCCCGCCCTGAGCCCACTGAGGTGGAAAGGCTGAGGGCTGAGTTGGCCGAAGTGACTGCTGCCCGGAATGCAGCGCGTCAGCAACTGGAGCAAGTGATCCGTGATCATGACTAAAAAACACTTGCAGTCCAGAGATTGACAGTAGCACATCGCAAATGTCAACGCATGCTGGTCCATGTCATGAATCAGAGGGATGAAGCCTGGCACGAGGAGAACGTTCTGAGAGCTCGTCAGTTTGAGCTCGAGCAACAGTTGGAGAATGTTGAAGAATACAATGACAATCTTTATGAAGAAGTGCACCGCCTGAACAACCAGCTAAATCCTCTACTGCCTCGAAACAACAACGCAGATGAGGACATGAGTTCGGAAATTGTCATGGCTGAAGATGATGATGAAGTGGAGGTCAATGGGCCCCAAGATGCCGCACCAGAAGAAGCACCAGAAAGAAGAAGAAGACGAGGAGTTAGAGCCTATTAGCGACGAGGATGGCAGGGAGATCCTTGACACCGACTCTGAGGACGATGCTTAGAGTAGTCATCGCGTAGCTACGATATTAGAATCATCTTTTGTGCCTCCTGGGGTTGGAGTGAGGCTTTGTAATAACTTGACTTTTGGGATGTAAGGTCGAACCCTATGTTTCCTTGATGTTTAGTTGAACCTGTTAATTTCGATCATAATTGGATGTCTTATTACGTGCGTTCGATGATGGTGTCACGATTAGCACCCTTTGGTGCCGCGACGAAACCGAGGGCCTCCTATGGCGCGCGACATAAGGTTGTGCTGCTTGGCACGCGCTAGTATCGAGGTGGCTAGTCATGATCCACCATGGGACTCTACCGTTGAGAAGTCTCTTTGTGGTCAGTTTGAAGTAGCCTTTCTCAGTCAACTAAAAATTTTGAGATCGAATCCAAGTACTGGGCGAAAGGTTAAAAATCACGTAGATATTAACGTAAACGGTTCAGTAACTGTTGTGCTCCTTGTGAGTGAGCCTTTATCAAAGTACATCTTGTTGGATTCCCTCGCATGATTGCGTCAATTGATGCGCTTGAATGGATTATGTGGTTGTGATAAATTATTATGCCTTGAGTGTTTTGAGAAGTCTATTTCATGAAGTCAGTTTGACATATTTACAATAATTCATCTACAAATTTCCCACATCGTCAGTGCTCATTGGCTATGCATTTTGCAGATGTCGTACAATCTCCGTCGGGGTCATGGCAATGAGGATGAGGAACAGCCACCCCCTCCGCCACCACCTACCCCGACTGAGCTGATGCAGACCGTGGTCGAAGGGCAGCACATGCTGGCAGATGTTATGCACCAGCATGCCAACCGGGAGGCTCGTCATGGCCGCCAGGGCCCAAAACCCAATCAGTACAGTGATTTCAAGGACTTTCTTGATACTAAGCCCCCGCTCTTTAAGGAGGCGGAGGAACCACTACAAGCCAACGAGTGGTTGAACACTATTGAACAAAAGTTTCGTCTGCTTCGTTTGACCGATGAGCTAAAAACTGAATATGCTTCTCACCAACTTCATGGTCCAGCGGGTATTTGGTGGAGCCACTATCGTTCCACACTGCCTACAAATGTCCCGATTGCTTGGGACCAGTTCAAGGCCGCATTCCGTGGGAACTATATTTCTCCAGGTCTTATGGCAATCAAGCACACAGAATTCATGAGGCTGTCACAGAGAAATAAAAGCTTGACTGAATATCTGCAATCTTTCAACAACCTGGCAAGGTATGCCACAGAGTTTGTGGATACCGATGCTAAGAAAATTGCTAGCTTTAAAAGAGGCCTCGGCCTAAAGCTGATGAAGACTATGGGCACTAGCAAGTGTACTACCTTCAATGAATTTATCAGTGATGCTCTGACTCAAGAGAACAATAACTCTATCTATGCTGCTTCTAAGAGCCGCAAGAGGGCACTTGAGGCAGGTGCTTCACATTCTCGAGCTCCAGCTGCCCCGAGGGCTCCTCCTCGCCCTCCTGCCACAAGTGCTAAGTTCCGTCCTCCGCAAAAGAAGGCGCCAGTGAAGACTGGGTTTCGCAAGGCATATACAGTGGCTCTGCCAAAGGGTAATTCGGGCCAAGGCAGCTCCAGTGTCCCTCCTAGCAACATGCCTTGCTGGAACTGCAACGAGCCAGGCCATTGGTCCAGGAACTGTCCTTACCCTAAGAAGAATGTCAACCAAGGTGGCCGTCAAGGGCACGCTCATTATAACAGTATTGAGGAAATCTCATCTGGTGAGGTTGTCACTGCTGGTAAGTTCCTAGTTGACCAACATCCTACAGTGATACTTTTTGATTCAGGTGCTTCGCATTCCTTTATCAGTCCTAAGTTTGCATCAAAGTTTGCACACAAATTGCATACTGTTGAAGGTGGAGGTTATTGCATTAGCGCAGCAAGTGGGAATATTTCCACAAATAAAGTAGTGGGGAATCTTGAGCTTGAGATTGAAGGGCGAAAGTACTCGCTTGCCTTAGTGGTTTTGCTGGGATTAGACATAGATGTTATTCTGGGCATGAATTGGATGAGTTAGAATAGGGTACTCATTGATACATCCACTCGGGTAGTTATGCTCAAAGATCCTACAGATCAAAAGGGTTTTATGGTATAACTTCCCAGAAAAGTTGATTTGTCTGGGGAAGTTCATGCTGTGCAAGCAAAGGCGTTGGCCGAAATTCCCGTAGTGAATGAGTTTCCGAACGTTTTTCCCGATGATTTGCCGGGACTCCCTCCGGATCGAAATGTGGAATTTAAAATTGAGTTGTTGCCTGGCACGGCTCCCATCTCTAGGAGACCTTATAGGATGCCTCCGAATGAGCTAGCTGAACTTAAGGTGCAATTGAATGAACTTTTGAAGAAGGGGTTGATTCGTCCCAGTTCGTCTCCGTGGGGATGTCCTGCTATCTTTGTAAAGAAGAAGGATCAGTCGTTGCGGATGTGTGTAGATTATAGACCTCTGAATGCAGTCACTATCAAAAATAAGTATCCTCTATCACGTATCGATATCCTATTCGATCAGTTGTCCAAAGCTAAAGTCTTTTTCAAGATTGATCTGAGGTCTGGTTACCATCAGATTAAAATCCGTCCCAAAGATATTCTAAAAACAGCTTTCTCGACAAGATATGGCCTTTATGAGTATCTTGTTATGTCGTTCGGCCTGACAAATGCCCCCGCACACTTCATGTGCTTGATGAATTCGGTGTTTATGCCCGAATTGGATAAGTTTGTGGTGGTGTTTATTGATGACATCTTGATATATTCTGAAAGTGAGGAAGAACACGCTGAACACCTGCGGATTGTTCTCACCAGACTACGAGAACATCAACTGTATGCGAAGTTCAGTAAATGTGAGTTATGGCTTCGTGAAGTACCTTTCCTTGGGCATGTGTTGTCCGATGGGGGAATTATGGTGGATCCCACCAAGGTACAGGAAGTATTGAATTAGAAGGCTCCTACTTCGGTTCATGAGGTCCGGAGTTTTCTTGGGTTGGCTGGCTATTATCGTCGCTTCATCCCGGATTTCTCAAAAATAGCCAAACCCATGACTCGGTTGCTGCAAAAAGACACCAGGTTTGTCTGGACTCCTGAGTGTGATGCGGCTTTTCACCAACTACCACCCTCCTAACCTCGGCTCCGGTTTTGGCACAACCGGATATCGAGAAACCATTTGATGTTTATTGTGATGCCTCAGGCATAGGTTTGGGAGGTGTGTTGATGCAGGAAGGGCGAGTGATTGCATATACCTCTCGACAACTTCGGAAGCATGAGGTGAATTATCCAACGCATGACTTAGAACTGGCTGCAGTTGTTCATGCTTTGAAAGTATGGCGGCATTATCTGTTGGGCAATGTCTGCAATATCTACACAGACCACAAAAGCCTCAAATACATCTTCACCCAACTCGAGTTAAATATGCGTCAAAGAAGATGGCTCGAGTTGATTAAGGATTATAACCTTCAAGTGCACTATCATCCTGGCAAGGCAAATGTGGTTGCGGATGCTTTAAGCCGTAAGTCTCATTGCCATTCCCTAGTTGAAACTGATTTTCATCGATCTCGTCTTCTACATCCAACAGTCTTGTACAACGTCACTATCAGTTGTACTCTCAAAAGCAGAATTATTGAGCTCCAAAAGACCGATCCTGGTGTATTCCACATAAAACGCAAGATGAAAGAGCAAGAAACTACACAGTTCAGGGTAGATGAAGAGGGTGTACTATGGTTCAAGGATAGGTTAGTTGTGCCTAAGGACCGAAAGCTTAGAAATGATATTATGTCTGAAGCACACTCCTCTAAGTTGTCCATCCATCCTGGTAGCAATAAGATGTATTATGATTTGAAGCCATACTATTGGTGGACCAAAATGCGGAAAGAAATAATTGCGTATGTTGCAGGTGTGACACCTGCTATAGAGTTAAAGCTGTGCATATGAAAGTTGGGTTACTTCAACCACTTTCTATCCTAGGTTAGAAATGGGAAGAGATAAGTATGGATTTCATTGTCGGACTTCCTCCTACTATCAAAAATCATAACTCCATCTGGGTAATTGTGGATCGTTTAACCAAATCAGCTCACTGCATTCCTGTTAGAGTGGACTATCGTCCCACTGACTATGCTGAGTTATACTTCAATCAGATAGTACAGCTCCATGGGGTACCTCGCACTATCGTTTCTGACCATGGTCCCCAGTTCACTGCTCGCTTTTGGGAGCACTTGCATCACCTTCTGGGAACCAAGTTAGTGAGAAGCTCTGCTTATCACCCCAGACGTCTGGTCAGACGGAACGAGTTAACCAAATCTTGGAAGATCTATTGCGGGCATGTGTAATATCATCCAAGAGTTCTTGGGAAAAATGGTTACCTCTAACCGAATTCTCGTACAATAATAGTTACCAAGAGAGTATTAAGATGGCCCCGTTCGAAGCCTTGTACGGTCATAAGTGTAGAACTCCACTAAACTGGGTAGAAGCTGGTGAAAGGAGGTATTATGGTATTGATTTTGTTCAGGAAGCTGAGGAACAAGTCTGTACCATCCAAAAACATATGGCTGCAACCCAAGCTAGACAGAAAAGTTATGTTGATCGTCGTAGAAAACTGCTCGAGTTTGAAGTTGGAGACTTCGTTTACCTGAAAGTTTCTCCAATGAAGAGTGTCCAACGTTTTGGTATTAAGCGGAAACTTGCGCCAAGATACGTGGGTCCTTTCCAGATCATAGGCAAGAGTGGAGTTGTTGCGTACAAAATCCAGTTACCTCATGAAATGAGTGCCATATTCAACGTCTTTCATGTATCTCAGCTCAAAAAGTGTCTTCGAGTTCCTGAGGAAAGAGTCCCTTTAGGAGATATCAGGCTGGAATTCGATCTAACTTACGAAGAAAAGCCAGTCCGAGTGATCGATACTCAGGAACGAGTGACTAGAAGCAAAGTGGTTAAGTGGTATAAAGTAATGTGGAGTAATCAGGGTAGTGAAAATGACGCTACATGGGAACGGGAGGACTATTTGCGGGATGGTTATAAGGAATTCTATGAAAAATGCTACGCTTTCCAAATCTCGAGACGAGATTTTTATAAGGGGGGAGGGCTGTAACACCTCAGGTGTTTAGCTCCATAATTGCATTGCATTTGCATGAGCATAAGCATGCATCATTTCATGTTATTTTATGTGGTTGCAACTAATGTGGTTGTTTTTAGAATTTTGTTTGGCTCACATCATGTGACACTAGGTAGTTGGTGTAACAAAAGGGGAGAGTAGCTAATTATATCTCACAACACCTTAGTTATACTTAGGGTCACTAATGGAGCAAGTTTCATGTTGACCAAAATCACCAAAATGCCCTCCAAGGTGTAGTTGACCACCATTTAGCCCTAGGATGATTAGTTTGACCAATTAAAAAGTCTAGCTTAGAGACCTTGCATGGAGGAGCACCCATAAGCAAAGTTGTAGGGAATTTTATGGGAAACAAAAGTCTCAACATGACCATCTCATGAAACTAGCCAGAACATACTCAAAAATGGCTCACAAGTCAGCTAGAGGGGCTGTCTCAACACTTAGAAATTTTTCTAAGTCTCCAAGTGTCCCTCCAGTTTTACTGTGACCTACTTTGGAAGCTTGTAGTTTGCAAACCAGACCAAACCAGCTCCAACTCATGTTGACACTTTTGTAGTACTCACTTAGCTCTACAACATTGTCAACATCACCATCACCTAGTTCTAAATGGTTTAGGAGATATGGTGTCTAGAAAATCGGGTTTCAGTCGGCTTAATGACTGAAACTACGTTTCAGTTTCGAAGTGCACCACTTTGGAGCTATGTAGTTTCAAATGTAGGCCGAACCAGTCCAAACTCCAATTGACAAACTTGTAGTCCTCATGTAGCTCTACAACATTGCCAACATCACCCATACCTTGTTCTCACTGGTTTGGGAGTTAATCGTCGACGAAGTTGCTCTGTCAGTCGGGCATGGAGGGCTCGATTTCAGCAAAGTTCAGACATCAACGTGAGGTGGCCGACAGGGGCAGACCATCGCCGCCGCTTGTCCCTCCACGCACCGCGCGTGACCTGGCGTCGTGGCCAGCTGCTCGACGCTTAGAAGGCATCCCTGCTGCCTCGCCAAACCCGCCCAGCCATTTCTCTCTTTCACAAGCGCCTGAGGCGGAAGAAAAACGCTGCCTCCCTCACTGCTGTGACCACCGACGAGCTCGACCGGCAGTGTCGTCACGGCATTGCCCAATCCCCTTTGTCCGAAGCTTCAGCACACTGCCCGCTATCTCCTCCACCCTTTGATCGAGCGAACCGAGCCGTGGTAAGGGCCTCTTGGCCAATTCCGCCATTGCCGCCATGGGCGACCCCCTTGCCGGAGTTGGGCGCTCCGTGGCCGGGGTAGTTAGGGCCTCTCTCCATCTCCCTTCTCTACCTCAATCAGTCCGCCTAGTTGCAGTGAAGCTCGTACCGAGCTCAAAAGTGACCGTGCGGCCTCACCGGTGGCGGCACACCGTTACCCGAACCTCACCGGCCGCCGCTCACGACGGCGAGCCCCTCCCACTCCAACCCAAGCCTTCCTACTTGCATGAATCGAAGCGCCGTGTGACGGGGAACGCTTGGGTGGGTTCGGTTTCCCGGGCGAGCTCCCCTCCGACGAGCTTGAGCTCGCAGGAGGACGCGGTTCGCCGTGCCCCTGCCTCTCTCTCTCTGACGGCGGGTCCCGCCTGGCAGACGAACGCGCGCGGGCGGGAGGCCGTCGCGGGCCGCGCGCGGAGGAGCGGGCCGCGCCACTCGAACTGGGCCGCGCTGGCGGGTCGGCCGGCCTAGTGACTTTTTGATTTTTTTTTGGAAAATCCAGTTTCTTTATTATTTTCATAGATTTGATTGATGTTTGTGATTTTCATATCTAGGGTTTGGTAGATCCAAAAATGGTGATCCAAATTTTGTTTGGCTCCAAATAAAGAGTAGCTTCTAGGAAAAATATCAAATGCTTATGTGATGTTTATTTTCTGGAAGAATTAATTAGGGTTTTGAGTTGTGTTTTAAATGGCATGTAAACTTGTTTAAATCATATCTTGAGCTTATGTGTTCCAAAAATTATGAAATTTGGTGGGTAGACTAATTTATACTTGCTCTAGCTTTGGTAAAAATTTGGGCAGTAGTGCTTAAGTACTTTTCAAGTTATAATGCTATCTTGTTATTTTAGGAAATACTTAAATGAATTTTAGTAATTTTTCTACATGTGCAATGTTCTTATAACTTTTTGGAGAATGTCTTGGTACCCTAAAGTGTCCAAGAAAATTTTGAAATATATTGTTTGATACTTTCAATATGATTTGTTAATTATACAAAAATCAGCCTTTTTGGCTTGTGAATTTTGTGTAAGTAATTTCTTTGAATAACTTTGGTTCAATTTTTTACAGTAGCCTTCTAGTGGGCCAGGGAGCCTCCTGTAATTTTTATAGAATTTTCTAAGCAGTTTGTATATAAGTTCAATTTCCCACTTAATTAATTAAGTAAATTAAGAAAAGGATGAAAATAAATATTTTAGGTAGGCAAACCTTACTTTCTGGTGTTTTTGTGACCTATGTGAACTTGTGGTAACATTAGTTTGGTCTTAAGTGATGTTTGACACATAAATAAATATTTAATCTTTGCAATTCTAGGTTTTCTGGACAGCTGGTAGTATTTCTAGGTTTGACCTTTGATAAAGGTGGTTGCTGAAAAACTTGTAAATACCAAAGTTGTAGTAAGCTTGATAAACTAGCTTGTGTTAAAATTTGGGAGCATTTAGCTTAGTAGTTTGGGAGTTATTGCTGTTTAAAGTGACAGTCCAGAAATTGCTACTCTCTGTTTAGAGAGGACAGATTCTGGAACTTATGAAATTTCGATATGGAAAACTTAGGAATTTAGGGTTGAAATATGAAAATGAATTGTAGTGCATTTCTTAAGCTTTCCAGATTGTCTTAGATCATATCTTTTGGAGCTAGGAATCTTCGGTTATGTTAGAATCTTTGAGCTGCTGTCCAGAATGTCTTACTGTGGTATTTTGATGATTTGTTGTTGGTAACCTAAGTAATATTGTTCTTATGATTTTTAGGTGTTAGGGCCTTAACTGAAGCGGAACAATTGTACATTAGGTTGGGTAGATTAGGTAAGTACTTCTCCACCGGAGAAGAGATTTGCACGTAATGGTGAAGTGACTTGAATAGAGTACTTTTATTGCTGAAATGCATTTCATTCCGAGCATGTTGCACCCATTATGCATCCATGATATTTATTGTGCATTCATGCAATAGGTGTACCGGAGGGGGTGACACTCCTCGAGTTCGAAGGAGCAATTCCGGAGGAGGACCAGGAGCAGCAGAAGGAGCCCGAGGATCCAGCAGGCGAAGGAGTGCCCGCAGACGACCTTCCTGAGTGCCCAGACCACCGGCCCTCGACCTTTCTGAAAGGCAAGCCCCGGTGCATGCTGAACCCATCATTTTATAAATCTATCTTGAGTACTTTTAATTATTTAATGCATTAATTTATAGGAGTTGTATGAAAACAATTGTTGCATTATACCTATCCTTGCCCAGATATCGTACTTAAATCCTAATTTAGGTTTAGGCACGTATCAATGCTTAGCCCTGCTTAGTACGATAGAAGTCGGGTGATTTCCGGTCATCCGCGAGAGGTAGGAAGGAGTCACGAGTGGCTTTATGGCTATCGTGGATGGAACCATGCTTTAAAATGAAATTGAGATCGGACGGGAGTTCGATAGTACAGCCGCAAGACACTTCACGTCTTGGGTGTGGAGCTATGTCCGTCTGAGTCGTTTAAGGACCGATTCGCTGTACGTCCTTGAGTCATGTTGAACGCAGTCTAACACTTAGTTGGCCGAATAAGTCGTTCCGACCGCGAAGCCGAGTAATGTGATTCAGGCCGGGAATTGAATGGTAGGTTGCTTCTTAGAGGAGAGAAAGGATGTGCTTGGGGACATTGGCGTGATACCAAGGGAGGTTAGAGTACCTATCACCTAGCAGAGTGTCGCCCTTGGGGTCACGACATCATTCGGACCCGCGATTCCTGAATCATATGAAAAGGTGGCTTATGCGACCCTGGCAGGGGCCTGCGCAGTGAGTGTTAGAAATACCCCTCCAGCTGGATAGGAATTCGATTCGAATCGCCGTCGCTCCCGGTTAGTGAGCACTTGACTTGAGCAGCGGCAACGTAGATCTCATTAAATGAACAGGTGGTTAAGGGAATGATACAATGTTGCCACAATTCATACCTGCTCTAGATATAATAATGATAATTATTTGATTATAATCAAGTGCATGCTTAGTACAGGTGCTAAGATAGATGACAGGTAAATACTAAAAAGAACTGCTAGTACAGGTTATAAGAGTTTCAATTACTTATGCCTTTATGCAAAATGTGATGTCAGCTAGCCTCTTGTGTAAGCCTTGCATAATTCTTGGTGTCATCTTATTTCTGGTTTTTGTCGGGTAAGTCTAGCTGAGTACATTCCAGTACTCAGGGTTTATTTCCTCCTGTTGCAGATGATATGCTCTATCAAGGCTTCTGCAAAACTTGTCTCCACCCTGCGGGTGACGAAGACTAGATCACTAAGGCGTGATCATCTTTTATGTACTTTCCTGATGCTTTTGCGGGTTGTTGATCAACAAGACTGGTAGTAGTTAAACAATTGGTGTGTGTATGCTTCCGCTACTTTATAAACTTGGTTTGTAATAATTGCGACTCCGTGTGTGTAAACTTATTTCGGAACTACTTGTGAAATGTAACGTATGATGTTGTATGTTGAATGATACGATCTTGGTTGTAAGCAAGTTGGTTTGAAATCCTTAGTGGTTTCGATTGACTACCGGGATTATATGGGCTCAAGTTCGAAAATTTGAACGTTTCGGTGCTTGTTTTTGTACTTGTGCTCTTATAATTTGGTCGGTTCTGTTACATAAAGTATACTATATTATATATTCACTGTGTAGATCTACTCATGTGTAGTACAACAAAATTAGATTTTCTATTTTATGATTTTTCTGTGATTTACTATGATTTTCAAAGATTCAGCCGAAATAAATAAAAAAAGGAAAAGACAAAACATGGATACTGTAGCAAAAACAACGTTTACTGTGGCATACCGCCGTTTACTGTAGCAAAATCGCCTTCAAAACCCCTCGAGGGAGGTAAAATGCATGGTTTGAAAAGTTGAGGGAAGTGGTTTGTCCGGTTTTTAAGTTGAGGGAGGAAAATCGAACTTTGGTGAGAGTTGAGGAGGAAAAGTAGACTTTTTCCGAAGCTGCGCGGCCAATTGGGGGCGTCTTTTGGGTTGGGCTGACATTCGGTGCACGGGGGTCTCATGGCCTGGACCCGGGCCGTGGCTCCGCCCCTGCTGTGCATGGCTACGAA
Source organism: Saccharum hybrid cultivar R570 (assembly GCA_038087645.1). NCBI lineage: Eukaryota > Viridiplantae > Streptophyta > Magnoliopsida > Poales > Poaceae > Saccharum > Saccharum hybrid cultivar. Next base: position 1,318,083 of record JAQSUU010000190.1, on the reverse strand, counting down.
TTCTGTCTGGCTCTCAGCGAGTCGGCGTGAATGTTATTGTCGACCACTCCACACTTCCACAGAGTCTTTACGTTCTCCAACGGCGGCCGAAACGGTACAAGTTTATCTCGCCAACACGACGATTACACGAGACCGGTATGTCTATCTCGGCAACACCGCAACACGACTGCACGAAAGCTGTGCCTGCCCCTGCCTGTAGTAGCCTATCCAAGGCATCCGCGATCCCATCGTATTCATGGAGGAGCCGTGCCGCCAACGGAGTACGTAAAAGTTGTATGTACGACGACAGGCTGGGTTCAGTTAGGAGTTGAGGAATCGAGGCTGGCGATAACTCCTATGCTACGCAGAACGCCAGAACTGAACGGAAAGGAAGCAGAGGACCTGACGGCCATGCTGGTTGCTGAATCCAACGAGGTGACAGGCTGAAAAAGGCAGCGAGAACCGCGACGTCAGAGCACCACGCCTAATTTGTGTGCTCACTACTCAGATCCGAATGAAATTAAAAGCGAGGCTTGAGGTGAGCAGCCACAGCCAGAGCCAGGCAAGAGGCAACTAATCTAAACCATGTGACCCAAACGGACGGCGACTAGAAAAGATTTCTCACGACGCAAGCCGTGTAGGAGTAGCCGTCCCTGTCCACATCCACAATCCTCCACCTCTGAACACTGGCTGAGCACTTCGCAGCAGCCAGCAGCTGTAATTGCGGCCTTTGAACGCGGGGCATTTGCCAGTTGTGGCAATTGCATCTTCATCAGGCTACCGGCAATGGTCATATGATCTCAGCCGAATGGATCTGCACTTGCGTTGCGCCAACGACTAGTGTTAGGGCCAGCTGGACACCCAGCGTCAACAAGTGCCCGTGTCAGGCACCACGGATATCAGATGGCAAATCCGGGTGTACTACGGCTGACGGATGCGCATGGACCCACGAATGGTCTAGTTGGACTCGGGGCCACACATCATCACTGCGGGGCATCCCAGTAGCAGTATCTTGGGTCATGGCAAATCACCTAATCAGGCAAACGTGACAGAGATCAGTTTTATAGCACAGCGTGCGTAGCACGTGGGAGGCAGAGTAGGTCGGGAGAGTTTCAGAACAGAACGCAAATTGCTACTCAAAGCTAGCACTGCCCCCCATCACACGCATGCAATCTTCGCCGCAGAATAGCAAACCAACAAAAAGAAAAAGAAAAGAAAAATCTGCTCACACAGGAACGGCAAGCAGCGCAAGACTAGAAGTACAGTTGCCGGATCAACACGCCTGCATGCTTACCAGGCCAACCTCTGACTGAGTGGCGAGCTTTAGTTTTTTTCCCCCTCTACTATGCAATCAGATCCAACGTACTCGAACCCCAAAGTGGCAAACTTCTTCAGAAGAAAGGGTTTCAAAAAAGGAACAGGTTGCCGTATGTTTGCAGGGAAGGCAACCAGGTGAGCCGGAGCCGATCGTCACAAATTTCCACACCCAGCAACTCGGAGGTTTCTTTTCCGGACAAAACTTTTAGGACTGCAAGACAGCAACAAATCAACAATTTAAGTTCAATAGTAATCACCGAACGTTAAGAAAGGCATAAATTATGATACAATGTTCTACTTATGAACGATAATAAAAATGGGAAATCAGGATCAAACGTTCTGCTTATGACTCATGTGCATAGCTATGCCATGCCGACCCTGTGCTAGAATTAGCTGAGCAAGACAATAATTGATTGCGATGGATCAACCTGTTATATCCATCGGTGTAGATAAATACAAGACGCCACAAAGCCACATTTTAGTGTTAAGTCAACCAAAGTGTCACTAAATAATGTTGAACAAAGGATGCTATCCTAGTCACCTAGTTAAACAAGTTACTTCAAATAATTGAGATTTCACAGAGAATAGATTATGCAGGGCAAATCACAATCAGTAAGTGTCCGGAATTTCGTGGATTTGCCGCTGACATTTGGATGGCAAATACAGAAATGACAACAGATAAAACTTTCACCGCTTGTTCATATTATTAACACAACCCGTCACGAGTACCATCAATCACATTTCAAAGGGGGATAATAAATGAAGTGCACCAAAAAAGACAACTGCACACAACACCTAAATTGACAATATGGCATACTCTAATTCTGGCTTCTATTTAGAGTCCTGTGTTCAATGCAGGCAGGACTTGCTTCTTTCTTCAGCAGCCTTTTGCTTTCTAGGCATTGATACTATCTCAAAAGACCTCATATCTCAAATGTAAATCTTGCTAATTACTGTGGAATTCATTAGTGCACCAAAGGGACCAACACACTTATCCAACTTAACTCTATCATTTATAAATTAACCGAAACAAAAAATATATATATGATAGGAGTTGCACCTAATCTTACATTTCACAGTTTTATGTATTATAGGAAACACAGTCCATTAGCATCACAAAGAAGCAGAAACGGAGGAAATAACATCGAACACCAAAGCTTACCGCCAAAAAGCATCACCAACATCAATTTTAATGAGATATGTTACTGTAAATGATTTAACATATACGCTGTGATGACACAGTAAATTATCAAAGAGAAGTAACTATTCATGGTGCGATAACTTCCATACTGACATAGTTGTTGTATAATAACCTGATGGAGAGAATGATGCTGTAGACTAATAGCTAGGAACAGCAAGGTAGATGTAATCTCAAGAGACGTATGGTATGAATAAGTACCTTTTATTGTTTCTATAAAATCGTTACTAGTATTTTTCAATAGCATTAGTGCAAAGCAGTGACATAATGGTCATCTTTCTTTGTCCAGAAATAATAAGAAAAAAGGATATACGGAGGGGCTCTTCCTCCCTCTGTATAGATGAAAGGATTTATTGAGGTTAGCAATAAAGAATGTAAAAAAAAAAGACAGCTTTCATAAGCCCATATATAGAAGTGACACAATGGTCCTGTTTGCGCTAGCTCGATAAGGTAAGTACGCAAGTGCTGAAATAAAGATTGTGAAAGCCGCACCAATGGTCAATGCAGCATGGAATTGGTCATGAAGAGTGTGGCATAAAAAAAAGTAGGGAGTTGTTTGACTAGAACTTAAGTGCAATTTACTTTAGTCCAAATCTGTTGGCATACAGCCACTGAGGTCAACAAGATGTTCTACACACAAGCTTTATATTCTTCTTATTATTATTGAGTAAAAGCATGAATGACTTGAGCAGTAAATGCCTAACATAGCTAGATTGAAACCATTACATTGCTGCCTTAGTGATCAACCACGCATCTACCCCAGTCCCCAGATATCCTGTCTAAATATCCCATACCCAAAAACTAGCATTTTAGGAGATAGAGGTGCTGCAACAGATCTCCTATCGCATCTCCCACATATCATATTTAAGGCATCTCCTAAAAACAGTCCTTTCTCGCCTAAAGAAAGGAGAGAACCCCCTCTCCCCTATTCCTAAAGAAATATAGGAGACAAACTTAAGGTAATTTGCGGCGGCAGTGCTCGCCTATATGCTGAAATGGTTTTAGGATACTCTCCTACAAAAACTTACTACAATATAAGAGATCTGATGGACTTGCTCTAAAGAGGCTTATCTTCAATGTATAACATATCCCAACTTCAAAGTGTAAAACCTACCCATGACCCCATCATCAGGAATACAAATAATTTCAGAATCATTTAACAAATTCAGAGGCTGTAATAGCAATACCAATTCCAATACCTTGATTCCCTTGAATTATTTTCATGCTACGCATACCACTCAACAATCAAGTAAAAAATGTATTCAGAACAAAATACCTCCACTTTTGAAATAGCATGTTCCTATCATCATTTAACTTTTATACAATTCTGAAGATGCTTAAAGTTACCAGTCTACCATTAACATGGCCAAATGCATAATCAATTATTTCTTTTGGTATCCTAGCTTTTGCTCAGGCGACAATATTATAATCTTTTATTCAGAAGATCAAATATCCTAGCAGATTTGAGGACCACAATGACATGAGCAAATCTTTGCATTACTTTATCCCCTGCTCCCATCGCAAGACAACATCTAAGCCATGAGCAAATTTCCCCTTCTACTTTACATCCTTGAACCGATATCTACTATATCAATACGACAATACCTCCATATAAAGCAGCAAATCTAACAAACAAAAAGAACAATTAACACATCCAGGATGAGCATTACCTTTGTTATCAACTCGAAAACGCCAGGATCCTCTCTTAAGAAGGACCCAAAGGCTGCGTCTGAGGGGTCTCTGGAACAATGTCAGAAATGAACTTGATCAGCGAGCAGAGCCCGCCCAGGAAGTTGTGGTCAATCACCCCATCACCCTCGGCCACATGGGCAAAGTCCACCAGCTTCACCCTCACCCCACCCTCACCTCCGCTTGCTGCAACTGCACTAGCATCATAGCCCAGAAGAATCGACGCCGAGTAGAAGTGGAACAGAGTCTGCTCCTCGAACCACGCCTTAAGCTCGCGCAGCTGTGACAAGACTCCCCCTTTGCCGCCGTACACCGCCGCGGCGAGTGCGCAGTCCATCCCCTCGTCGGCAACGGATGAAACGTAGCGCCGGAGCACGCGGCGGACGCCGGCGGTGTCCAGGGCCTTCACCTCCGGGCGCTCAGTCCGCCACACGGCGCCCTCGGGACCGACGACCCGGACGCCGGAGACGCGGAATCCGAGCAGAATGCTCGTGGTCCCGCGGTCCTTGGCGAGGCACTTGGCGACGTAGGGCTCCGGCGAGCTCGGCGGCCACGTGATGGCGCCGATCTTGATGTCGGCGACGCAGGGCGCCTCCAGCCCCGCGAGGAGGTCGTCGAGGACGAGGTGCGGATGCGGCTCCCCTGGCCGCGCCTCGGTGGGGAGGAGTCGCGTGCCGTGAAACCGCGGGAAGAAGGTGTCCCGGATGCGGGCCGGGACGGCGGCGTGGGTGGAGAACGCCTCGTAGAAGGCGAGCTCGTGCTCCCCGCGGTCCCCGACCTGGAGCGGCTTGTAGAAGAGGCCAGAGCCGTCGATGAGCGGACCCAGCTTGTTGGCGGAGGCGCGGTGGCCGGCGACTTGGTGCTCCGGCGGGCGGAGGTCGGACATGGTGAGGGCGAGAGGGGGCGACAGTTGGCGATGGTGGAAGCGGTGGTTTCGGCCTGCGGCGCCGCGGTACTTAAGAAAGAGATTTGGGAATCTCGAGAACATGATTGATGACCTCTGTTGTTTCCTCTCTTCGGTGGTTTGTTGTATCTGCAACCTGCACGCCTGTAGGTAGCGACGAAAACGGATGAGATAACTGATTTCGTATTTTTTTTATATTTATGTCCGGATTTAGATTCGAATACGGATAGTATAAAAAATGCCGGATATGATACGATTGGATATCGACATCATAAATATGTGATTTAAATATTTGGATACGAATACGGTATCGGATGTTAAATATCCGGACTCGGATACGGACGGATTAAAATCCCTCTAAACGGATTCGGTCTCGAATACGGTCGAAAAATATCCGTACCGTTTTCGGCCCTGTTCATCTGGCTTATAATCCGTCTTATTCAGCTTGTTTTTTCAGCCGGAACAGTATTTTTCTCTCACAAAAAATCAGTCAACAGTGTTTTTCAGCCGGCTTATAATTCCAGCCGAACGGCTCCTTCATCCCTGCCTAGGGATGAAAACGGATCGGATACGGACGAATATCGCTGATATCGTATTTGTTTTCATATTTATGTCTGGATTCAGATTCGAATACGGATAGTATAAAAAATGTCGGATAAGATATGATTGGATATCGACATCATAAATATGTGATTTAAATATTCGGATACGAATACGGTATCGGATGTTAAATATCCGGACTCGGATACGGACGGATTAAAACCCCTCTAAATGGATTCGATCTCGAATACAGTCGGAAAATATCTGTACCGTTTTCATCCCTATCCCTGCCTGTAGGCGTAGGGCCCTTTGGTAGGGATTCTACCGCAGCTCCTGGAGCCGTTTTAGGCTATCCACGCTCGTTATCCTCTATTTTCATCCTCTATACATCTTGGTCATCAAGATTTTCTCCTCTATACTTATTTCTTCCGTACCCATCCATTCTCTATATTATCCTCTATCCACTGTGAGGCTCACATGTCACTTTATTTAAATATATCTATGTGAGATCTAGTTTTGAAGGATTTATTGAAGCAATTCAATGGTATAATCGAAATTTAATTTAGTTTTTTGTTTGTGATTTATAACATTTTTTGCTTGTTTGAAATCATGGGGCCGCTCTTACCTCTCTCCTCTCTCTCCCATGCATGCTCTGAGCGCGTGTGGGGCCTGCCACAGGTGGGTAGCGCACGCCCGCCACAAGCCGGTCGGTGTGCCATATTTGGCGTGCTCCGGCTGATAGTGTAAGTTTTTTCGTCTTTCGCTACAGGCGTAAATCCCCTGTATCTGTTGAGCTGTGATGAGCTGGAGGTGTGCCAGATGGTTTACCGTCTCCCAGTGCAGCCAGTCTTACAACTCCTTAACAAAAGGCCTCCACGCTGCTCGGCTCACACGTAGAAGTCCCGGAATTCTTCCAGCTCCGTCTAGTGGTAGCGGGCCCCATCGCAGACATGGACTCCTCTGCCCCCGCGCAGCGAACAGCCATGCTGCAACATAGCGAGGAGACGCGGAGGTGCCGCGACGGAGTCGCCAGGCTGCGTCGGCGCGGAGGTGGTGGGGCGCGTAGCCACCCAGGCGGCGGCCTGGCGCGGCTCGCCGGATTCAGGCGCGCGAGCACTCCGGTGTGGTGGAGGTGGAGAGCGGGTGCGCCGGGAAGGAGGGCCCCGGCGCGCCACCGGCGAGGAGGACGAAGGGCGGTGTTGGGCGGTAGACCGCGGGCCACACAGCCGTGCCAATGAGGAGGGCTGGGTGCGCGGCTAGGAAGGAGGAAGAGCGACGACGTAGTGCGAGCCGCGGAGCCATGCGGCGACGAGGGTCCCGACGCGGCTGGAGAAGAGGAGTCCAGGTGAACTCCGCGATCGTCGTGTACAGGCCTTCCGTGCGGTTGGCCGCGAGTGAAAAGAAAAGAAAAGAAAAGAAAAGAAAAGAAAAGAGAAAAGAAAAAAAAGAGAAAAGAAGAAAAAAAAATAGCATTATGGACATTTTACGCTTTCGACTATCCGGAGAAGTTGTTTTGCCGAACAGTCTATAAAAACAGTTTTAGCTCCACAAGTGAAGTCATAACTAAAGCTGTTTTATCTGGAGCCGAAGCTCTACCAAACAGGCCCGTAGCCTGCTGCTGGAGAAGTTATTCCGGTGTCTTCTACCGGTTACCCTCTGATGTCTCCTGTTGGCTAACCTCGTGCTCTAGTCCGCATACGTAAGTCTTGTTTGGTGCAGCCTCTATCACCAAACGACCACACACAGAGACGGTCCTGAACTTGGATACATGGAGTTGGAGCTGTTTCGGTGTTCTGAGTCGGAGCGTCAAAAACTAGCTCCACCCAAAGAGCTCCGACTCTGCCCACGAAGCATGCACGTTGAAGCGTTGCCAAACACGCTCGTCTCTAACGAGAGCATCCACAACCGTGAACTTTCTGTAACTTATTATCATATTACTATCAACTTATTTATAAATAATAGTCTTACTTACTCTATCCAATATCATTACAAGTCTCATTTATCATGTATATTTTATTATTTTCCTCACTTGTTCTATTTTCTTTTATCTACATCACTCTTCACCTCAAATCTCCATGGGCAAGCTGGGAAGGTAGTGACCGACGACACCCAACCTGCATGGTGGTTGGTGGCGGGGCCAGCCGCACCTCTACGTGCCGGCCTATGGCCGTCGCCACACCCTTACGTCGGCCTGGCTTGGAATGCCGATGTCCAAGCTGTGTTCCATGTTGCCGATAGGCTTGCCGCGCACAAGTCCACCGCCACTCACGCTCCATCGCTCCAATTGTCTAGCTAGGCGATCTTAGCCTCAGTCGGCGCGAGATCCGGTGGCTATGCCTTGCTCCACATGGTTGGGCCTCACCCCTTATTTTCCACGGCATTTGTGCCCCCACATTAGTGGCCAAGCACAACCCCTTGTTCGTCCGCGACAATGGAGATTTGGTGCAAGGAACAAGAAAAAGGCGGACGGGCACACGGGGTCTCACGCAACATCAGAAGCTGCGTAGCGGCTCTCACCAGGTTAAGTGACGTCGCCCTCTCCCTCCTCATTTCTCTCTCCTATGTAGGTTGATATAGAGAGCCACTAACGTCCCGTTACATCTGCCTTAAAAGCGAGTCCAATAAATTTGTCTTGTAATCAAGACATGTCATTTTGAAACTAGCTTAAGAGACTACCGTACAATAACTAGTACCCTCACAAATTCTAAAAACATATTTTTTTATTTACGTGGGACCCAGCGATACTAACATATCCTTATCTATTCATTCTTCATCAGTCATAGTTGAGCGCACACCAGCCAGGACCTCGCACACGACACTACCAACCATAAAAAGGCTAGCACGCTGCACCAGTCACGACGAAGGCTGAGCACAACAGAATGTCAGTCGAAGTTGGACGTGTTAGGCTGCTTGTTGTAGCCGCTACGTGGGCGAGGTTGGGTTCAAGTTGTCTGTCGCAGCCTCAATACTAGTGGCTTAGTGAGGCAGTGCATAGGGTGCTGGTCGAAGCTCCAAATGTGGGTGAGGCTGGGCGCGGCGACCAGTTGTTAGGAACAAGAAGCCTACTAGAGATGGGTGAATAGTCATTTTTAAAATTTAATCGTGCCAGCTAATCGAAATAAATACAAAGATAAACTTATCGATGTAAGCCTTGACTACACCCCTCTATCTATCACAAGTACCTTACAAAAGCTATTACAAATTATGCCTAAGGTACCAAACTAGAGGAAGCTCACCTAATCAAGTCTAATTAGCAAGGTAGTCGACTGAACACCTATCAACTAGTCGACTAGACACACGGGAGCTCCTACACATACTAGTGATCACAAGCGCAAGGATACCAACACTAGCGCTACTCAACTAGCTAGCTACACGAGAACAACCAGAGAGCTGCCACCACTGCTTAGCTGCACAAGCTAACATAAGCTACTTATCTATACAAGAGCAACAACTACTCACTAGCACATGTGTCGGGGGTATATAACCGGGATACCCCCAAGATACGAATATGAGAGTCGCTTAGGACAGCCCAGACGACCACAACCCATCTTGACTGCGGCCTGCCTCGACCTCTCTCCTCCGAGCCGTACGAGGCCCGCCTCAACCTCTCCCGCCTCTCGACCATGCACCACGTGGTGCCCATGACCACCTCCAGCCTTAGCCGCTAAGGAAAGGACGAGAGGTGGGTGGGCGCATTAAATGCGCTTGCCCGAACGGGACACGCACGTGCGTGCACTCCACTGGGTACAAGAAGGATGATTGCCCCTCTGACCGCCCAGTCCTAGGGTAGAGTGTCATCTTGGGCAGCACCTAGCTAACAGACAAGACAACACCAGGACTCGGCTACGTTACCTCGCATGGCTCAGCACCATCCAAATCACGTCTAAATAGACGGGCGTATAATCACACCTACTATGGTATGTGAATCACGACCAAGAGTCAGCTCCTCACAAACCGGTCACATCCAATGCCCCCGACCCGGCCATGAGAGGTCGAGCAATAGGATCATGACTCATGGAGCATGTAGACCATGAGGGAAAACTGCCCCTCCCCGTACGATGACATCACAACTTTCCCCTGAAGAAACAGACGCTAGGACGAAGGCCACGACATCTACAATGAGCCCATATCGTGCAGGGAAGTTAGTGAACAACCACCACTCCCACGGCACCGCCACAGCCGGCACAGTGCCTCCACCGTACACATGACTTGCCAAAGGGAGCAAGCCCTCAACGACCATGCCTGGACGTGCTGACAAGTTCGGAAGGATTGTTGACCAAGCTTACTAGCTTCTTCCTCCCTTGGGATCTTAACTACTCGGGTCGGGATAACCCCACACTTCTGCATGTAACCTGGTCCCCACGACTATATAAGGGGAGCCAGGCCTTCTTCCTAGACAATCGATTTCCCCTGCCTCTAGCTTTCACCTGTAGAACCCTAGCTTGCATACCCCCCTATTGTAAGCTGTTTGGAGCACTTGAACTTGAGGAACATGTACTCGTAGTCTCCGGCACTAAACATAGGGCTTCGTCCCGACCCAGTATAATTTCTTGTGTCTCGAGTGCTAGCCATCGATTCCCTTGAGGAGTGCGGCGCTAAATTTACTCGTCGGTTCTCAAAACACAGACAACATGTAATGAACAAGTAATACAAGCTGGTGGAGGGATTGGAAACCAACAGGAAGACATGTTGACACGACAATTTTTATCCCAAGGCTCGGTGGTTTGCCAACCATTTAATCCCCATTGAGGCGCCTAAGATTGTTGCTGATCCACTTGCTAGTGGCAAGCCTACAAGCTTGCTTTCACCCCTCAAGGTGTGCACACACAAAAACTCCAGCACTCGATCCAAACAAACCACTTGGCTCTCTTCACACCTCGCTTTCTACTAGAGTTGCTCTTCGCGATCTCCCATGGGGTGAACACAACAATCCTCATAGTTATGGTCTCTTTCAGAGCACTGCACCAACTCTGGGCGTGTTAAAACGAAGCACACAAGCCTCCAAGCATCTAGGAGGTGGTAACCTCCAAGAGTATCAAGCACATCGGCTTGCAAGACGAACATCTAGTGTCACTCGATGCAACCACTCAATGAAACAATCACTCTCTCAATTGATCGGATGTGATCTTTATTAAACATATGAGAGTACAACCCCAAAGCTAAGCACAATAGGCAACACAACCCCAGGTGACCTAACCCCAAGCGCTGGCCACTCCTCTATATATAGAGGAGCAAGTCCAACCGTCCAGCCCTCCAACGGCTATTGACGGGCAGACCCATGCGTCAGGCTCCTCGGGGCGGTCCATCCGATGCCCCAACGCAGTCCAACCGCCAAGCGATTTCGCCACCACCAGAGTGTTCCCAAGAGCAATAAATGGACAATCAGATTAGTCTAATGGGCCCCCACCAGACTATATGCTTGCCTATTTGAACACGGGCCAACTCCTCGTGTAGGTGCAGCCCAACTGTCAGGCCTGTCCAAACGTGCCACCCCCGCAATCACACCACCTGGTGCCACCTAAGCGCCTCCTTGCATGAAAGTGACTCCGCCCGATCCGATAGCAAACTCTAGTCATCACCGGATCAACCCGGTGAGGCCGGTCCCACCGCCAGCTGGTCGGTCGGACCGCTAGGGCAACCAACAGCTTGCTATTAGTTGACAAGTGCAATTAATATATAAAAAAGGGTGAAATGGAAAATAGTTTGTAATAAATGAAAACGATTAATTGTCTCTTACTTTTTTTATATGACTCTGGATATCCTTCTTTAGTCTATCAAAGTTCTCATTTAATTTTAATAAAAATGAATTCACCTTTCTAATGTCATGTTACTTTTCATTATAATTTTGTTCCTACTAGATTGTACTTGATATGGATTACCTTAAATTGATTTTTATAATATCTAAGGACCGTATTGTGGAATATGGATATACCACACATTACCAATTTATACTAAGTTACATTCCGAAAGTTATTACCGAGGTTTAGATTCCTTTCAAAACATTTTTTCCCCTTATCATGTTTTTAGATTTTAAAATTGCCCTAGATGTTCATATGCTATTTCAATTGAAAACATTGCTCGAAGAAAGAAATCATTGGTTTACATGGAAGATTTTACAAGTACAAATATATAAAGCAAATATGTATTAAAACCTAATTTAGGCCATCTCTAGTGCTGGAATGAAACGGACTTATAGTCCTATTTGAACTTCGGTGAACTGAATCATGTTGCTAGAGTAGGTGAAGCTTTGGAGGAGAGAGAAGAAAGTGAACCTTATTTAAGAGTTTGTGGCGATTAAACAAATGAATCCGAGCAATATTTGGTGAGTGAGACTTATTCCTTTTTATTTATATCAACCGATGATCTAGTCATATATGTTAGAAGTTCTTTCTTCTTATTTGTTTACATTTGGCCCCTTCTTTTAACCTTCAATGACTAAAACTTGTAGGAAGAGGCTTATGAGAGGCTCCATACTTGAGGTGGTGATAGAAGGGGCTCAAGCCTCAAGCAACCTAGTGCTAGGTCCACCACTATTCATATATGTGGAACCCTATAACAGCTTCGCCCAACAGATAGCAGTGAGGCGATACAAAGAATTTATACATAGACAACTTTGTTCGTGTGAGTAGATTCACCACTAGTAGTGCTTCTAGAAGTAGCCGTTTTAACTAAAGTAACTACCACGCGTTGTCTTCATCTCAGTGTAACTGCCACGTGTTGTCTTCGCCTCTCCTCTTACTACTACAGTCTTACTCTCTTAGGCCTTGTTTAGTTGTGATTTGCTTGTTTTCTTCTACTAAAAATAGCGCCACGTCTGCAAGCAATTCCGATTATTTAATTTGTTGATTTTATGGTGCCACTATCTTTTCGTTCTACCTTGACAATCTCGCTATTTGGCTCCCCCCTTCGGTAGGGGGTGGCAGCCAAACTAGCCCCCACTCTCCTCGTCATGTGAAATTTTCTATTGATTAACTCTTTGTATGTTTGCTGCTTCACCGATAAATCTGCATGTTGTCATATATGTAGGCACACATTTTCCTCTCCGCATTAGTTGTCTATTCCTTGATCTTAGCAATTGTAAAAGCTTTTTTAATACACTCTTACTTTGTGTTTGTGTAACAATTGAATCGCTTCTCCTCGATTCTACCTCACTCTCGGCCGCTGCCCTTCAGCACCGCAACCATCACCACCGCTGTGCTGCCCCTGCCGTCCTCTCCCGTTCTGTACAAGCCGGGGAAACAAAAGCACCCCCTCTGTGAACAGAGAGTACCTTCTAAACAGAGTGCCTCCCGGTACCATTTGCTTCAGCACAAGGGATGAGAGGACACGCGCTGATCACATCAGTCTTCTTACCACACCGGCCCCGCCTTGATCTCACGTGGCGTCTTTTCTTACACCGAAACAGACCAATGCAGTTTACCCTTTCCAGCTGCCTTTCGGATCTCGCGTCGCCCAACAAACTCCACGCCCAATTCAGCGAGAGCGAGCGAGCGAGCGGCCCTCGTCGAACCCATCCATCCAGCCATCCATGACGCGGGCGCTGGGCGCACGCGGACGGGACGGGACCTCAGCCGAAGCCAAAACCGGCCTGCTTCCTCACACCTCGCGCAGGGCGACTGGCGCTGGCGTCGCGCCCGCCCTCCCTATAAACCACCACCCTTCTCCACCCACAGCTCCGTCTTCCATTCCCTCCCCCGTCGTCTCGCCACTCGCTACACCCCAAAAACCTCACGCGCTCTCGACGCCTCGCGCTCGCCTCGTCGCCACGCCGGCGAGAGGGGCGCGCCCACCCCCGTGCCTATATAACGACGCCGGCCGGAGCTGAGGTACCTTACCCGTCCCTTATCCGCTCGCCCAGATCTGCCTCTGTTCAACGCCTCCGTCACCGACGCGTCGGGGCGATCCCGCCGAGGCCCAGGTTAGCTCCTGCTCCTTGATCCGATGCGCGCGTTTGGTCTCGTGGCGGCTTGGGTGCGTTAGCTCGCAGATCTGGGCGTTTAGGACCGCTTCTCACCCCGATCTATGCGTTGTGGGCTGTGTCACGCGGTCGATTCCACGTTGTGCAGCCTGCTCTCATCGGAGGTCGGAATTCACCGAGATCGCGCGTGTTTATGTTGTGCCAGTGCCAGATCTGCGCGTGCGTGTACGGTCGCAGCTCTGCATGGCTGTTCCTGCTGCTCGGCGCAGAGGGGTGGACTTTGGATTAGATTTAGCACTTTTGGATTTGGATTTGGATTTACGCCATCTGTGCGCATTGCTGAGCTGCTCCGCCCGCGCTTTTGCGCTGTCGTAGAAAGCTGTCTGGGTTTGCGTGACGCCGTGACCCCTGGGGCGGGTCGTTGGACTCTTGCGCCTATTCGGGGCTAGGTGTGGGCCAAATCTTTCGTGTGCAATTTTTTCCATGTTCCCCTTTAGAGAAACCTGCTCGTGCTGAATAATTCCTGTGTAGGATAAAAGCAAGATGTCATGGACTGTCTACCTGTGCACTTTACATTCCTGCCTACTGATGATATTTCATTTTCCATTTCGCTATGTGAAACAGCTCCTGCCGTGTTGGTTTTAATTGTTTGACAAGTGGAGTGACTGGTGTTGTCTGACCATAAATATGGTTAGCGGAATTGTTTTTTTGTTTGTATTCAAAGGGAAGCATTTCATGTGAAAACTGAGATTGTTCCACTTAAGTGTCTCATATATTTTCCATTTTCGTCATTTTAGCTACCTATGGAAGGTAAAAATGCAAATATCGGAAAACTGCGAGTTGCCGAATATGATAGGAAACAAGACTTAGTTACGTTACAACAACAACAACAACAACAACATAGCATTTTGTCCCAAGCAAGTTGGGGTAGGCTAGAGATGAAACCCAAAAGAGACGAGAAACAAGGAGACACATAAAGGGACATAAAGGGCACAAGACAAAAGATGTCACGGTTCAGGCACGTTGATTGTTAATCTCCAAGCGCTCCTGTCCATAGCTAAATCCTTGGGGATATTCCACTCCTTAAGATCTCTCTTAACGGACTCGTCCCAAGTTAATTTAGGTCGACCTCTACCGCTCTTTACATTATCGGCCCGCTTTAGAACTCCACTACGCACCGGCGCCTCAGGAGGCCTCCGTTGGACATGTCCAAACCATCTCAACCGATGTTGAATCAATTTCTCCTCAATTGGTGCCACCTCAACCCTATCCCGAATATCGTCGTTCCGTACTCTATCCCTCCTTGTGTGCCCACAACACCAACGCAACATACGCATCTCCGCTACACTCAATTGCTGGACATGTCGCCTTTTTGTAGGCCAACACTCAGCACCATATAACATCGCCGGGCGAATCGCCGTCCTATAGAACTTACCTTTCAGCTTCTGAGGCACCCTTTTGTCACAGAGAACGCCAGAAGCTTGACGCCATTTCAACCAGCCGGCTGAAATTCTATGCCTAACATCTTCATCAATGTCTCCATCCTTTTGTAGCATCGACCCTAAATACCGAAAAGTATCCTTCTTGGCCACCACTTGCCCATCGAGGCTAACGTCTCCCTCCTCGTGCCTAGTCGCGCTGAAATCGCACCTCATATACTCGGTCTTAGTCCTACTAAGTCTGAACCCTTTCGACTCTAACGTGTGCCTCCATAGTTCTAACTTCCTATTAACTCCCGCCCTACTGTCGTCAACTAGCACCACATCATCAGCAAAGAGCATACACCAAGGGATATCACCTTGTATGTCCCTTGTGACCTCATCCATCACCAAAGCAAATAAATAAGGGCTCAAAGCTGACCCCTGATGCAGTCCTATTTTAATTGGAAAGTCACTGGTGTCGCCATCACATGTTCGGACAAACGTCACCACATCCCTGTACATATCCTTGATGAGGGTAACGTACTTAGTTGGGACTTTGTGCTTTTCCAAGGCCCACCACATGACATTTCTCGGTACTTTGTCATATGCCTTCTCGAGGTCAATAAAGACCATGTGCAAGTCCTTCTTCTGCTCCCTATATCTCTCCATCAATTGTCGTAATAGGAAAATCGCCTCCATGGTCGACCTACCAGGCATGAACCCAAACTGATTTTGGGTCACATGTGTCACTCTCCTTAGGCGATGCTCGATAACCCTCTCTCAGAGCTTCATCGTATGACTCATCAACTTAAT
This sequence comes from Saccharum hybrid cultivar R570, assembly GCA_038087645.1. NCBI lineage: Eukaryota > Viridiplantae > Streptophyta > Magnoliopsida > Poales > Poaceae > Saccharum > Saccharum hybrid cultivar. The sequence continues at coordinate 1,302,304 of JAQSUU010000190.1, read as the reverse complement.
CCCACGGTAGTTAGTACAACTTTGAACATCTCCCTTGTTCTTGAAGATAGGTACTAATATACTTCTCCTCCATTCTTCAGGCATCTTGTTTGATCGAAAAATAAGGTTAAAAAGCTTAGTTAACTTAGTTACGTTACACTATCTAATAATAAATGCCCATGTTTCCTTTTGATTGCAGGGTATAAGCTGGTATCATGGCGTCCAACGCAGGAGCGTCAGGATGGTTCAGGGGTAAGGTGAAGGCTGTGACATCTGGGGATTGTCTACTAATCATGGGGAGCTCAAAGGCTGAGATCCCACCTGAGAAGTCCATCACCCTGTCCTACCTTATGGCCCCAAGGCTGGTAAGATCAATCTGCACTTGATGAATTTCCTTGTCGGTAATGCACAATATTCGTTGCCTTTTCACTTACTCTCAGTTTTCATTTGTTTCATGAATCTGGTGGAAGTCATTGGGTTGCTCTAGACAAACTAGGTTACTAGGTTTTGAGGTTATGCTTGAGGACTAATGAATGTGGGCGATTCTCAAATTGTTTTTTGGTTGCATTTTGTTACAAAATTTTGTCTTCGAACTATGTACTTAGTATCAATTGTAGCTTCTTGATATTCTACTCATTTATCTAGTTTTCATTTTTCGCTTGTTTATTCATGGTGTTCTAGGCTCGCCGTGGTGGAGTTGATGAGCCCTTTGCATGGGAAAGCAGAGAGTTTCTGAGAAAACTTTGTATAGGGAAGGTGCTACATTTGAAAACTCTTGTATCATTCATTTATTCTTCTTTTTTTTGGACAATGCAAAATTATAATTATATTCTGCTGTTACAGGAGGTCACATTCAGGGTGGATTATACAGCCCCTAATATTGGACGAGAATTTGGAACTGTTTATCTAGGCGACAAGAATGTTGCATACTCAGTAGTTTCTGCTGGATGGGCAAGGGTAAGAACCATTTTACTTTCATATTTGAGTATCTTTGTCATATTTTACAGATGTGTTACTGTATTGTAGTAAACTAGATGCGTTACTGATTCTTCTATTTGCTTAATCAGGTAAAGGAGCAAGGCCCCAAGGGGGGCGAACAAAACCCTTACCTTGCTGAGCTGTTGAGGTTAGAGGAAGATGCCAAGCAACAGGGTGTTGGTCGTTGGAGCAAGGTTAGCAATTTTTCATCTCTCGTGATCAACTCATTTTGTATTGCATGAGATATTTTTTTCTTGATTTTGATGTTGTATGCTTCTTATCTACATTCAGGAACCTGGTGCTGCTGAAGAGGCAATAAGAGATCTTCCACCATCTGCAATTGGTGAAGCAAGTGGTTTTGATGCAAAGGGTTTTGCGGTTGAAAATAAAGGCAAGAGTTTGGTGGCTATTGTCGAACAAGTTCGCGATGGCAGTACTGTTCGTGTGTATTTACTCCCTAGTTTCCAGTTTGTGCAGATATATGTTGCTGGAGTACAGGTACGCTACTCATAATTTGGTTTTGTTTTCTTTATGTTTATATGAAGTAAATATTAATTAGAAATAAATCTAGGCTCCATCGATGGGGAGACGCCCATCGGTACGTACCGTAATTGCTGAAACTGATGATACTGCTAATGGCGTGAACGGTGAAGATTCTGAGGGAACACCTGTGCAACTGACTACAGCACAAAGACTTGTTGCTTCTGCAGCTTCTGCTGAAATTCCACCAGATAGGTATGGAAGAGAAGCCAAGCACTTCACAGAGACTAGAGTTCTCAACAGAGATGTAAGCTATCGCTTATTCTGATCTTCCTCTATTCCCTTGGCATGAATAATTTGTTTTTGTTACTTGGCCTAACTTTCCTTTACCAAAAAAAAAAAAAAATCCTAGGTACGTATTGTGGTGGAAGGCACAGACAGCTTTAGTAATATAATTGGTTCTGTGTATTACCCTGATGGAGAGACTGCAAAGGACTTGGCCCTTGAGCTTGTCGAAAATGTATGGCCAATATCTATCCATATAGTTTCTTTTGACTATGCATGCTATCAGGCATCATGGAGTAACTAAATTAAACTGTTAAATATGATTGCTTTCACATTCTTAAATTGTTATAAATCTTATTGCATTAAAAATTTACATGCCAACCTTTGTGTTACAGGGGTTTGCAAAGTATGTTGAGTGGAGTGCTAATATGCTTGATGTTGAAGTGAAAATAAAGCTGAAGAACGCAGAACTTCAGGCTAAAAAGGATCAATTGAGAATCTGGACAGGGTTTAAGCCACCAGTGACAAATTCGAAGCCCATTCATGACCAGAAATTTACTGGAAAAGTGTGTCTTATGTTCTCAGATGATAGTGTGTATTCATCATAATTCACATAATTGTTTGATAGTAACTATTTTTTTTTCATGTTCTCTTCACAGGTGGTAGAGGTTGTAAGTGGGGATTGTATTATTGTGGCTGATGATGCTGCTCCATATGGCAGTCCTTCAGCTGAACGTCGGGTTAATCTGTCAAGCATTAGGGCTCCTAAGTTGGGCAATGCTCGTACAGATGTGAAGCCTGAACCTTTTGGTCGTGAATCTAAGGAGTTCTTGCGCACGAGGTTGATTGGCAAGCAAGTATGTAGATGGGGCTTGTGACAATGTGGCTGAAGTTTTTAATTCATCATAAACAGTTATTCTCAGTAGAAAACAGATTGAGTTTCTCCCCATTTTTTCATTTTTAGGTGGCTGTTGAAATGGAATACTCTCGAAGGATCAGCACTGTTGATGGACAGAGTGCTGCTCCGACAGCAAACATGGCTGATACGAGAGTTCTAGATTATGGTTCAGTTTTTCTGGGTTCACCATCACAGACTGATGGAGATGACATATCTTCTGCTCCGAGCTCTGCCAGCCAGCCTGGAGTTAATGTTGCTGAGCTTTTGCTCTCACGAGGCTTTGCTAAAACATCTAAACACAGGGATTATGAGGAAAGGTCGCACTATTATGATGCTCTGTTAGCAGCTGAATCACGGGCTGAGAAAGCAAAGAAAGGAGTGCATTCTCTAAAAGAATCTCCTGTGATGCATATAACAGATTTAACAACTGTAAGTGATGTTCTTTTATTCCATCAGTTCGATTTTGATATTTTCTGCATCATGATTAACCTATTAGTGTGGTCCTTGTATGCATAGGTATCTGCAAAGAAGGCCAAAGATTTCCTTCCATTCTTGCAGCGGAACAGAAGGCATTCGGCCATCGTTGAATATGTTTTTAGTGGCCATCGGTTCAAATTAACAATTCCTAAGGAGACTTGCAGTATTGCCTTCTCATTATCTGGTGTTCGGTGTCCTGGTAAAGGTGAGCCATACTCAGATGAAGCTATTGCTTTGATGAGGAGAAGGATACTACAACGTGATGTGGAGGTACAACTTTAGCTGTCTCTTTTGGTTCGTCCATTTCCCCATTTTCAGTTTCTGAAGGATGCAAGTGGTACACGCAGATAGAGGTTGAAGCAGTTGATAGGACAGGAACATTCATAGGTTCGTTGTGGGAGTCCAAGACCAACATGGGCTCTGTACTTCTGGAAGCTGGGCTCGCCAAGCTGAGTTCATTTGGCTTGGATAGGATCACAGATGCTTATGTCCTAACAAGAGCTGAACAGTCTGCAAAGCAACAAAAGATTAAGGTAACCTTTCATTTTTCTCCCTGAGTTGTAAAAAAGGGAAAAACAATTACTGACACTTAACTTTTCAAGATATGGGAGAACTATGTCGAGGGTGAAAATGCTTCCAACGGATCCACACCTGAATCTAAACAAAAGGAAATTCTCAAGGTTTGTTCATGAAGGATATTTTTGAAGCACATTCCATTTATTTGGGTGGAATTAACTCCTTGACTGACTCTATTTAGGTTGTCGTCACGGAAGTTCTTGGTGGTGGGAAGTTTTATGTTCAGACAGTGGGTGACCAGAGGGTGGCTTCAATTCAACAGCAGCTTGCATCTTTGAAACTTAAAGATGCACCAGTCATTGGTGCTTTTAATCCTGTGAAGGGAGAGATAGTCCTCGCACAATTTAGCCTTGACAACTCCTGGAACAGAGCTATGGTATGTGTACAATTACTAAATGTGTATGATGAAGTCAACTAATCTTGATGGGCCAAAGTCAATAGTTGCATTCTGTCAGCTTATACCCTAGGGCTCTATACTGAAATTTCTTCTCCTATGGCCACTGTAAGTTTGATGATTCTAAAATAACCCATACCAGTTATTTTGGTTGTTAGCACCTTGATGAGGGCGTTCTGTCTCATCTTTTCAAGTTTTTATGGAAATTACGTCAGAACTTTACACATTAGGACTAGGAAAGTCTTCTCATGGTATCCTATAAATATGGGACCAATAATAAACCCCTCTGTTGGTTCCCAGAATCTATGTTTTTACGGCGGTCAGGCAATCTGCGGCGTTGGACCCCCTTCCAGACGCCTAGGCGAGTTAGGCGCTCGGCGAGGCGACGCCATAGACATACCCTAAACCTTCAATAGGACAGCACAAACATAGACTTATACACCTTTCTGCTGCCAATTCTGGAGCCCATGTAGCAGCGACGCCATATAACAATGAGTCAATGACACAAATCAATAAATTAATCTCTCTTATGCAGCAAAGTTCAATAAATTAATCTCTTATGCAGCAAAGTTCAGACATCCAACAGACAAGCATGACAGTAATTAGGCAACCACATCAGAATAAATAGAAGAAAGGAACACAGCAGAGAGAGCAATAGAGCAGGGGTAGGAAGGAGCAGAGCATGGGCACTGAGGGGAGGGAGGGCAGAGGAAGAAGGGGGAGGGGGACGTCCGGGGGAGGGAGGGCAGAGCCGCAGCGAGCAGCAGAGGAAAGAGGGGGCGATAATATACCTGTCAGTCACGCGGAGCAGAGTCGTGGAAGCGGTCGTGGAAGCAGATGGCGCCGGAGTCGGGTCGCGGATGGAGCGGAGGCTTGCGGTCGAGCAGAGCAGAGTCGCGCGGACGGGGCGGCCTTGCGCGGAGAAGTCACGCGGACGGGAGCGGCCTCGCGCGAAGTAGAGTCGGGCGGACGGGGAAGGCCTCGCGCGAAGCAGAGTCGGAAGTCGCGGTCGTGGACGGGCGGAAGTCGAGGAAGCGGAGCGGACGTGGGTCGCGGAGTCAGGTTCACAGGCGCCGCCGGCCCGCCGCCGCTCGACGCCGATTTCAAGTGAACCGCCGGCCGCCGCGCTCTTCTCTCTCCCCCTCTCGCCTCCCTTTCCTTCCCTCTCTGGACCGGCCCGAGTGAGGCGGATGCGCTTTGGCGGGAGGTATACGCGCGCTGCTGCTCTTTCCCGCGCTTTCACTCCTCTGTTTCCCGCGCGCGACGCGCCGCTCTTTCTCCCGCACGTGGCGTTTTCGAGCCGCGCGGACGCGGTTTTCCCTTGCTGCGGCGTCCGCCTGAGCGGATTGGACGACTAGGCGATGCCTATTGCGCCAAGGCGACGCCATAGGCGCGCTCCTCGCGGCGAGCACGACGCCCAGATTCGAATCGCGCCCGGACGCCAAGTCGTCGCCGTAAAAACATAGCCCAGAATTTCTTGTTTCATAAAGAACTCCCTTGTGGCACTGCACACCCAATTCGCCTAACAACAGGTGTTTTCCTATGTGGTTGATGAATTACAACATTATTCGTTTTTATCAACAGAATGCAAGTGAACATGGGATGAATAGTATGGATAGAGAAAGCTAAGTTTCAATATTTATTTGTTTCAGTGTGCCATGTAAATTAGTTAATAAATTTGTCACTGGTATTAGAAATTGATTACTCTAGCACATTTGCAGGATGTCCTGACCAAAGTCATGTTTATGTCTGAATTTTCTTACCACGACATAGCTTTATACTTTATGCTCGAATTGCCATTATTAGCTCCTGGTCATTCTGGAAATTTTATTATTAAGTCTTCATGTGGTTTGTGCAGATTGTTAATGGACCTCGTTCTGTAGAATCTCCTAGAAATTTTATTATTAAGTCTTCATGTGGTTTGTGCAGATTGTTAATGGACCTCGATCTGTAGAATCTCCGAATGACAAGTTTGAAGTATTCTATATTGACTATGGCAACCAAGAGGTGGTTCCCTACAGTCGTCTACGACCTGTGGACCCATCTGTTTCCTCGTCTCCTACTCTTGCTCAGCTATGCAGCCTTGCTTTCATAAAAGTGCCCAGTGTTGAGGATGACTTTGGTCAGGAAGCAGCAGAGTATCTAAGCGAATGTTTGCTCAGTAGCTCAAAGCAATTTCGGGCAATGATCGAAGAACGTGATGCTTCTGGGGGAAAATCAAAAGGACAAGGAACCGGAAATGTTCTCATTGTTACTCTTGTTGATGCGGAGACAGAAAGTAGCATAAATGCTACCATGCTTGAGGTTTGTGCTACTGACTGCTTTGATGCTGACAGATACGACTGCTTGCTAGTACATAACTTTTGCTCATGTTTGTATTAGAATACAACTGCTTGCTATTACATATGGCTCATGTTTTGTAGAGCATCCCTACTGCTCATGTTTGAAGACAAATAGCTGCTTACTAACTAGTCAGCAAAGATATAAATGCCACACAAAATGCCTATAAACATATAACACACATTTCTTACTACTACAGTACTAATAATAAGTATAAAGAAATATATGTTCATTTGTTGACAGACGATGTGATCAATTTCTTGGAAAACCTATGTGAAAAGCTGTATTATGGCTATTTGGCCAGGAACATATGTTAGGGTGTGTTTAGATGGTTTTAAAGTGTGTGTAAAGTTCCTGTAGCACTTTTCGTTGTTATTTGGTAAAATTTATCCAATCATGGACTAACTAGGCTCAAAAAATTCGTCTCGACATTTACAGACAAACTGTGCAATTAGTTATTCTTTTTACCTACATTTAATGCTCTATGCATGTGTCCAAAGATTTGATGTGACGGGGAATCTTGTAAAATTTTTGGAATTTTGAAGGAAGTAAACACTGCCTTATTTCTAACATCACCTACTCTCCCTGCATTTACAGGAAGGTCTTGCCCGGCTTGAAAGAAGCAAGAGATGGGACACTAGGGAGAGGAAGACAGCTCTCCAGAACCTGGAACAGTTCCAGGAGAAGGCAAAGAAGGAAAGGCTGCGGATCTGGCAGTACGGGGATGTTGAATCGGACGAGGAGGAGCAGGCCCCAGCTGCAAGGAAGCCTGGAGGTCGTCGGTAGACTGGGCATAAGGCTGCAGTCTGGCATGCTATGAAAGTTTTGGACAACCCCAAATGTGGGACTCTGCCGTGAGTTATTATAGATGAAAACACTGAGGGGGTACCTTATTTATCAGTTAGAAAAGAGAACTTAGCGAGGCGAAACTTTCTCGGTTTGAGCACTTTTGATATTCCGTTTTTACATCGTAAGCTTATAAGGTTAAAGATACATTGTTTTTTTCTCTAAACTTAATAAGGTCGTGTCTATGCGCTGCGGTTCTTTGTAGTCAGAATATAATATTGAGAAGTGCAGTGAATCAAAGTTGAGGATTGCATTTAATTATTCCAGTGTCCGTGTAGTGACGGTTTCTCTCGTAGGAATATTTACTGATTGCTTTGTTGCTTCATGATAGCATTTTTCTTTGGCGAAATGGCTAGTATTTGCAGTACATACTTCGCCTGTGCTGTTGCTGTTGCTTGCGGGTACTCCCTCTGTTCGAGGTTGGGTAAAGATGATTCTACGTTGAACCGTCAATCGAAACACATAATGATCTAACATGGGCTTCCGTCTGTAACTCCGGTCTGGACGCGGCTCAATAGGAGCGGCCCTATCTGTCAGAAATAAAAAGAAAAACAAATTCCTACTCCCTCGAATGTTTATCTGCTTGCTCTGAAGCAGTGTGGCTGTTCATCCGTCCGCTCTCTTTCCTCATTGCACGCTTGTCGGGCTGGCGCGCCGTGCGCCCCCACTCTGCGCCGCTCACCTGTGTCCCAGTCACGTGTTGTTTGCTCTCTCGTCGTTTGTCCGTCGCCCATCACCGTCGGGCGCGTCAGAGCTGGGACCGACGGATGGGGGGCAACGAACTAGGGGCCGGCTCCTGGGTCCCGCCCACATGGAGAGAGGATCAAGGGAAAGGAGCGGGACGCAGCGGGGGGCAGGGTGTGCGTGTGAGGTGGGTGCAGGCTGCGCGGCCATCCATTCAGACGCGAGGAGCGGTGGGCGCAGCGTCGAGGGCGAGGTGTACATGCGAGTCGGAGCAAGGTGGACGGACGCGGGCTGCGTACGCGCGTCCGTCCAAATGTCCGGACGCTAGCCACGCCCCGTTAGTCAAACTCTAGATACTTTGAGCAATGAAAGAAATGGAACTGTATCATTCTCGTATTTTCACGAAGGAGGTAGTACGCATTATAAAATGGTACGGTATATGTTGCACGAGACTGAGCTTATTTTCGTAGCGCGCAAAGCGAGACTTGGGCCTTGCCTCCTGCTCAACCTCTACTTGCATCCTCAGACCTCAGCTGCTCGCGAAACCTCTGGATGAACTCCTCGGCCAGACCGTCAATGTCTAGCGCCGCCATGGCCTGAGGTGAGCGCTCCAGCTCCGGCGACCACCCTCCGTCCCTCCTTGTGGCGACCGTCCCCGCCAGCATCTCCGTTGCTTGCTTGGCGCCGATGCACGGCGGCAGGCGACGTCGACGTCCTTTCACGGTCAGAACATTGACAGGTGTGGTCGTGCACGAGAACTCGTAGCTGCCCCTGAAGTAGTCGTCTTCCGTGGGTCGGTGCGCGCCGACGGTAAGACCTTCCCAGAGCTCCCTCACGGCGCTGGACAGCTTCCCCATGGATAGTTGTCGATGCAGCTTCATTGTCTGAAGAACAGATGCAGTGGCAAATAAAGCAAGAAGAACAGAGACACTACTAGCTAGAGCATGCAATGGCTTGCGAACAGCAGGGCAGTGTAGTATTTGTAGGGTTTACGAGTCAAAAGCTTCGAGTGGAAGGCGGCGGAGCGGGAAAGTGTTGGAACATTAACGTGACAGGAACATTGCTTGCAGTTGCAGATTATGTTCACCGTGCCATTTCGTTGTCAATTTCGTGGAAGCAGAGGAAGTTCCTTGGAGAAGGCTAATGTAACGAACATTATATTAAACGAGATCTGGTGTGTTCATTCTAAATTACAAGATATTTTAGCTTTTTTAAATACATAACTTTTGTTATGCGTGCACTTAGATATATATTATATCCAGATACATAATAGAAACAATGTATTTAGAAATTCAAAACATCTTATAATTTGGAAACAAAGGAAGTATTATTCAAATTCCAACCATTTTTTTATGTCCTGAGCTCCATATGTGGCTCGATCGAATTGACACAATATAAAATTGGTATTGGTATATATAAAAGCAAATGCTATAGAAGTATAATGTGAGATGAATAAATATCAAAACTATATGAATCACAATGTCTGTATGATGTTTAAGAAAATTGGAGTAACTGTTACTCCAATTAATTACAACCAAGGTAATAAATAGCGTATAGCGGGTTGGTAGCGGATTAGCGTCGAGGTAGCGGATTGCGGATAGCGGACGATATTGTGGACGATAAGTTTCAATAGCGGCACCCAATAATCCCATATAATTTTAAGTACATATATCAAGAATAATGAGTATAAATAATTTTAAGTGCATATATCATAAATAATTTTAAATTTCATAGCCGATGCGTGAGTATTTGAATTTGGGGTGTGAGTCATAGTGGGCTGGACTAATTAGGGATATTTGCTTCCATGCTATTGCGGCCTGCTACGCGCAATTACGACCGCAATATCGGCCTGCTATTCAGAATTGCGGCCGCAAAGTTCCAGGATGCAAAATTCAGAGCGCTACCTCATAGCGGTAGCGGCAATAGACCGCTACCGCTATTGCGGGTGCAATTGCGGCCGCTACCGCCGCTATTTATTACCTTGATTACAACACAAAACCTCATCATTACCATTTTGTATTTTTTTTACCATATCAGTTAGTTTTTTTTGTGAATATTTCTTATATCATTTAAGATATGCAAACCTCATCATTTCCCTGTAACTTGCTCTTTAGTTTGTCACAACTAGTAGTTGCTTAATCGGCTCCTTTAGTCCTTTGCACACCGCTTTGAGATGGTGATGAAGGGCAAGAGATTTGGGACACACTTCAGCCAGTCAGCAATGTCAGTACTCAGAACACACGATGATGTTTTTTTTATTTCTACCAGTACAAGTCTCCTTCTCCACGTATTGACGTATACAGATACTTTTTTTTTTTTCCTTCATATACAACAGATACTGTCACCATCGAGCTGAACAATGTCGGGCTCCGTTTTCTCCAGTAGCACACAATAGCTTCAGTGCGTTCACAGTGTTCATTGGCCGACTGAGTTGTAGCTATGCGCGTGGAAATTCCCTTGCACTTTCTCACATTTGAATTTCTCACATTTGAAATTCGAATTTTTTAAACGACCTTAATAGAGAAACGACCAAAACGAAAGTTACAGATCTAGGAAAGCTATGCAACTTTGTAGTTGACAACTTTTCTATTTAAAATCAACTTTTGCATGGAAAATTACGCTGGAACTTCTCATATTTGAAATTCGATTTTTTTCAAACAACCTCGGATGGAGAAACGACCAAAACAAAAGTTGTAGATCTCGTAAAGTTATGCAACTTTGTAGTTGAAAATATTTTCATTCAAATTCGTTAGGGTCCCAAATACTCATTTGAAAACTGAATGCAGATAAAAATGAGAAGCCAATTTGGACACAAGTGTTGTATGGGCGAAGTGGTCAGGGGACGAATGTGTGAAGCCACAGGTCGCGAGTTCGAGTGCCAACAGCTACACAGCTGCAAATAATCGCAATTTACGACAACGCGCCTTTGTGGTTGCCTAGTGGCCCAAATTTACAATTACTGGACAATGCCGCCTCTATAAATTGCTTATCTGTAGAGAGTAGAGACGGAATGTGGCGGCTGGCCTAGCCGCCTCTAAAGAGCCCAACTATAGTAGTGAAAACATCACCATTGACGACATCTGTCTTCGCAATCTCTATGGGATTATTATAATACTATCACAAATGGTTTGCGACTTGGTATCATACTGTGACAGAGAGTTGTGATGGCTCCATACAAGAGATGTCTCTAGTAAATGAGATGATTTCTTCAACCAGGCATAACAAGTCTGAATACGTTCAACCAGTCGCATGCTCCACTAAGTCATGTTCACCCCCATTTCACCTTACCTACACAAGAGGGGACAAAGAAATCAGAATCTTGGGTCCTGAAGGGTTAGCAAGCATGTACTTGGGAATCCAAGATTTGGTCACATGGTTAAAAGAAGCACTCATCAACTTATCATGTGGGTTAGCATGATGCAAATTGAAATATCTTTGGAAGCATTCCTCAAAAGGATAACTCAAGAAGAAGGACGAGTGGTACCACTAGTAAAGAGTCAATGATCTCCGAAGAGTATTGTGAAGTTACCCCAATAGATCTTGACCAAACGATCAAATCTTGGTCGAGAATTTCAATTGTTCTCTCTCTCACAATGGGGTTTACACAGTACTCTTGAAAAAGGGGTTTTGAGGGTGCTCGTGGGAATTTGGTTGGAGTCAAAGTCTAAGCATGTTGCCCAGACCTCATAGCACTTTAGAATCAATAGAAATCAACACAAAAACCTCAGCTCAAAGATTCTTAAGAAATTCACCAAAAAGAGGTTGAGAAGAGGGGTCTTGGGGCTTGGAACCAAGGAGATAGAAGTTGCGGGTCCCAAAGACTCCCAAAAATGTGCTAAAATGTCAGCCTAAGTAGCAGCAAGGAATTTTCCCAAAAATGACCACGAAATCACCAAAAGGGTTAAATTTTAGATTTAAGAGAGAACAAGTGGTGCATGAATTTGATCTTTTGGATTACTTCACTATATGTGGTTATAAGCCACTCCTAGCAGATCACAAAGCTTGGATAGCAAAAATCTCAATCAAAGAGCCTCCTCTCTCTCCCTCTCTCTCTCTAAGCCTAAGCAAAACTCTCAACCTCACAAGTAAGAGCCTAAACCCCAAAGGCATGCCCTCACAACTAGCCATCTCTTGTTTATATTGACACTTGGGTATTTCCCAAGTTGCCCTTACATGAAGTACTCGACCTAGATATCCCGAGGGGTAAAACCATCCAAGTTTTTCTGTGGGACCCATCGCCTTCTCGACATTGCCACTACAAGAAATATGGCTTTACATGACGGATTACTTTGGTCACAGACAATCGAAAACACGTCACAGTTAACTTACCATGACGAACGAAAAAACTGTCATGTATCTCGCATCATACATTTGCTGCACCGAATTAAGCCGTCATAGATTGACATTTGTGTTCATCATGGATTAGTTGCTCATCAGCTATACCCAGTCCATATCCAAACCCAGATCCAAACTATAGTGATGAAAAAGAACATCATAGTGCGAAATCATCATTGCATTAACATGCAACACATCTCATAATACACCAATCAAACAAACAAACAAACATTGATCCTTTCATTTATTGGCATGTCCATTGTTGCAACATATAGATTGAAGACAATCAATTCACAGCCAAGCTAACAAGTACGTATGAACTAAGGTTTCATCTCTAGGGTGTCTAAAATAAACAAACATTAGTATCTATGATTCCATGAGGACTTCAATTGTCTTGCTGTCCATATGATGTGCTACCAAGCACCTCCATAAGCTACCTAAAAATCAATATGAATATGAAATGAGTTAGTTTTGAGTAAAGATTCTAAAAGCAAATGCCATAAAGAAATAAATAGTCAAAATCTATGCTTAAAAAAAGAATTATCATCCATTTATCAATAAGCTTTGAAACTAATTAAATAGTTCAAACAGTATGTGCAATAAAGCAAATAGAAAGATGACTGCATATCTCCATTCAGCCATTCTCCAAGTCCAACAAGATGTCAATGAAAATATGTAAAGAGCTTACATGATCTTTTTATCACAAAAATAGGAGTATGTATTAGAATCTCACCTTCTCAGATTTTGCCGCCTTTAGTAACCTTCTCATGAGACAATATGGAGTCTTCAATGTCCAGATAAACTATGCAATATAAATAATGTGAGGACATTGTCATCCAAGGGTCCTATATATACTATGTCGTACAAAACATATATAAGTTCCCAAAAGTCATCACACTGTAGACTGAACTTCAGCATCACCATTCTTCAAACAATGCGTGTGTAGGCCCCTATCTCATAATCTACATATACCAGATAACAATGACTAATTGTAGAAAGATATAATATCTATTAGAAAATTTGCATTTGATAAGAACAAATTGTAAGAAAATTTGGTCATAGCAGATAAGATTATCACCTAAATGTTCCTGGTGGCAATACACCCTTTTTCCTTTCACCATACAACTCTGAACAAGAATTGAGCATGTTAAATTGAGATCAAGAATTCAATTGACTTTTAGAAATACATCATTGTTTTTTCTTTCAACCTTTTAAAGCAACAAATCCATCTGTTTCCTCGTCTCCTGCTCTTGCTCAGCTATGCAGCCTTGCTTTCATAAAAGTGCCCAGTCTTGAGGATGACTTTGGTCAGGAAGCTGCAGAGTATCTAAGCGAATGTTTGCTCAGTAGTTCAAAACAATACCGGGCAATGATCGAAGAACGTGATGCTTCTGGGGGAAAATCAAAAGGACAAGGAACCGGAAATGTTCTCATTGTTACTCTTGTTGATGCGGAGACAGAAAGTAGCATAAATGCTACCATGCTTGAGGTTTGTGCTACTGACTACCTTGATGACACATACAACTGCTTGCTAGTACATAACCTTCGGTCATGTTTTGGAGAACATCCCTACTGCTCATGGTTCAAAGAAAAATAGCTGCTTACTAACTAGTCAGCGAAGATATATATATATGCCACACAAAATGCCCATAAACATATAACACACATTACTTTCTACTCCCTCCATTCCAAATTATAAGGCATTCTAAGAATCTTGGAGAGTCAAAGTATCTTAAGTTTGACCAAAATTATAAAGAAAATTACAAAAATTTATAACATCAAATAGGTATACTATGAAAATATAATTAATGAAGAATCTAATGATACTTAATAGGTGTCATAAATATTATTATCTTATCATATAAATTTGGTCAAACTTAAGATCCTTTGACTCTCCAAGATTGTTGGAATGTCTTATAATTTGGGATGGAGGGAGTACAGCACTAAGTAAAGAAACATATGTTCATTTGTTGACAGATGATGTGATCAATTTTTTTGGAAAACCTGTGTGAAGCTGTATTATGGCTAAATGGCCAGGAACATATGTTATTTCTGACATCACCTACTCTCCCTGCATTTACAGGAAGGGCTTGCCCGGCTTGAAAGAAGCAAGAGATGGGACACTAGGGAGAGGAAGACAGCTCTCCAGAACCTGGAACAGTTCCAGGAGAAGGCAAAGAAGGAAAGGCTGCGGATCTGGCAGTACGGGGATGTTGAATCGGACGAGGAGGAGCAGGCCCCAGCTGCAAGGTCGTCGGTAGACTGGGCATAAGGCTGCAGTCTGGCATGCTATGAAAGTTTTGGACAACCCCAAATGTGGGACTCTGCCGTGAGTTATAGATGAAAACGTAGACTGAGGGGGTACCTTATTTATTCGGTTAGAAAAGAGAACTTAGCGAGGCGAAACTTTCTCGGTTTGAGCACTTTTGATATTCCGTTTTTACATCGTAAGCTTATAAGGTTAAAGATACATTGTTTTTTCTCTAAACTTAATAAGGTCGTGTCTATGCGCTGCGGTTCTTTGTAGTCAGAATATAATATTGAGAAGTGCAGTGAATCAAAGTTGAGGATTGCATTTAATTATTCCAGTGTCCGTGTAGTGACGGTTTCTCTCGTACGAATATTTACTGATTGCTTTGTTGCTTCATGATAGCATTTTTCTTTGGCGAAATGGCTAGTATTTGCAGTACATACTTCGCCTGTGCTGTTGCTGTTGCTTGCGGGTACTCCCTCTGTTCGAGGTTGGGTAAAGAAGATTCTACATTGAACCGTCAATCGAAACACATAATGATCTAACATGGGCTTCCGGCTGTAACTCCGGTCTGGACGCGGCTCAATAGGAGCGGCCCTATCTGTCAGAAATAAAAAGAAAAACAAATTCCTACTCCCTTGAATGGCTCTGAAGCATGTGGCCGTTCATCCGCCCGCTCTCTTTCCTCATCGCGTGCTTGTCGGGCTGGTGCGTCGTGCGCCCCCACTCTGCGCCGCTCACCTGCGTCCCAGTCACGGGTCGTTTGCTCCCTCGTCGTTTGTCCGTCGCCCATCACCGTCGGGCGCGTCAGAGCTGGGACCGACGGATGGGGGGCAACGAACTAGGGGCCGGCTCCTGGGTCCCGCCCACATGGAGAGAGGATCAAGGGAAAGGAGCGGGGCAACGAACTAGGGGCCGGCTCTTGGGTCCCGCCCACATGGAGGATCAAGGGAAAGGAGCGGGACGCAGCGGGGGGCAGTGTGTGCGTGTGAGGTGGGTGCAGGCTGCGCGGCCATCCATTCAGACGCGAGGAGCGGTGGGCGCAGCGTCGAGGGCGAGGTGTACATGCGAGTCGGAGCAAGGCGGACGGACGCGGGCTGCGTACGCGCGTCCGTCCAAATGTCCGGACACGCTAGCCACGCCCCTTTAGTCAAACTCTAGATACTTTGAGCAACGAAAGAAGCGGAACCGTATCATTCTCATATTTTTATGACGGAGGTAGTACGCATTATAAAACGGTACGGTATATGTTGCACGAGACTGAGCTTATTTTCGTAGCTTACATCGCTGATACAGAGCGCGCAAAGCGAGACTTGGGCCTTGCCTCCTGCTCAACCTCTACTTGCATCCTCAGACCTCAGCTGCTCGCGAAACCTCTGGATGAACTCCTCGGCCAGACCGTCAATGTCTAGCGCCGCCATGGCCTGAGGTGAGCGCTCCAGCTCCGGCGACCACCCTCCGTCCCTCCTTGTGGCGACCGTCCCCGCCAGCATCTCCGTTGCTTGCTTGGCGCCGATGCACGGCGGCAGGCGACGTCGACGTCCTTTCACGGTCAGAACATTGACAGGTGTGGTCGTGCACGAGAACTCGTAGCTGCCCCTGAAGTAGTCGTCTTCCGTGGGTCGGTGCGCGCCGACGGTAAGACCTTCCCAGAGCTCCCTCACGGCGCTGGACAGCTTCCCCATGGATAGTTGTCGATGCAGCTTCATTGTCTGAAGAACAGATGCAGTGGCAAATAAAGCAAGAAGAACAGAGACACTACTAGCTAGAGCATGCAATGGCTTGCGAACAGCAGGGCAGTGTAGTATTTGTAGGGTTTACGAGTCAAAAGCTTCGAGTGGAAGGCGGCGGAGCGGGAAAGTGTTGGAACATTAACGTGACAGGAACATTGCTTGCAGTTGCAGATTATGTTCACCGTGCCATTTCGTTGTTAATTTCGTGGAAGCTCCTTGGAGAAGGCTAATGTAACGAACATTATATTAAACGAGATCTGGTGTGTTCATTCTAAATTACAAGACGTTTTAGCTTTTTTAAATACATAACTTTTGTTATGCGTGCACTTAGATATATATTATATCAAGATACATAATAAAAATAATGTATTTAGAAATTCAAAACATCTTATAATTTAGAAACAGAGGAAGTATTATTCAAATTACAACCATTTTTTTATGTCCTGAGCTCCATATGTGGCTCGATCAAATTGACACAATATAAAATTGGTATTGGTATATATAAAAGCAAATGCTATAGAAGTATAATGTGAGATGAATAAATATCAAAACTATATGAATCACAATGTCTGTATTATGTTTAAGAAAATTGGCGTAACAGTTACTCCAATTAATTACAACACAAAACCTCATCATTACCTTTTTGTATTTTTTTACCATATCAGTTAGTTTTTTTGTGAATATTTTTTGTGAATATTTCTTATATCATTTAAGATATGCAAACCTCATCATTTCCCTGTAACTTGCTCTTTAGTTTGTCACAACTAGTAGTTGCTTAATCGGCTCCTTTAGTCCTTGGCACACCGCTTTGAGATGGTGATGAAGGGCAAGAGATTTGGGACACACTTCAGCCAGTCAGCATTGTCAGTACTCAGAACACACGATGATGTTATTTTTTTTTATTTCTACCAGTACAAATCTCCTTCTCCACGTATTGACGTATACAGATACTTTTTTCCCCTTCATATACAACAGATACTGTCACCATCGAGCTGAACAATGTCGGGCTCCGTTTTCTCCAGTAGCACACAATAGCTTCAGTGCGTTCACAGTGTTCATTGGCCGACTAAGTTGTAGCTATGCGCGTAGAAATTCGCTTGCACTTTCTCTGCTGATGTGTGTATGTGTAGGTCGCACGGTGATCCTGAAAGGGACGACCGGCGTGAAAAAGTAGTAACATGATGTGGTGAATAGTTTAGTTATTTAGGTGCTGTCGGCAGTCGGCACTGTAAATTGCTATGGTTCTTCTTTCTATATCTATAGAAAATTGCAATAATACAAACAATGCATGCATGGAATCAACCGAAGTGTTCCTACGTCTACACGCTTCAAGAAAACAGATGGTGCTAGCAGTTCAGGAGGTGGGTCGTTTACTCGTTTGCGGTGAGAGCCGTTTATAAAAGTACTTCTACAGTGACTTGTCTGTGCAGAACGTTTCGAATCCCGTGGCAATTGTAGGGTAAATATGCAACAGAGTTGTTTTCACTTAAATTTGAGTAGTTGTTTTCGAAACACTACTCAAATTAGATTCGTAGCAACGGGAGGCATTTTACTGGAGAGGTAGATGGAAATTGAGTAGCCTCTACAGTGGCATCCAAATCGAGCTGTTTCCGGCCGCCTCTAAAAAGATCTTCTAAATGCATCTAAAAATCGATTTCTGGAGGCTGCTCTATTTCCAGCCACCTCTAAAATCGATTTCCAGTTACATTTAAAAATAGGAGTTGCATAAAAATTTGAATTTTTCAAATGATACCGGATAGAGAAATGACCAAAACAAGTTGTAAATCTCAGAGTTATGCAACTTTGTACTTGATAACTTTTTTTTATTTAAAATCATCTATGCATGAAAAATTACATTTGAATTTCTCACATTTGAAATTTGAATTTTTTAAACGACCTTGGATAGAGAAATGACCAAAACGAAAGTTACTGATTTTGAAAAGCTATGCAACTTTGTAGTTGACAACTTTTCTATTTAAAATCAACTTTTGCATGGAAAATTACGTTGACACTTCTCACATTTGAAATTCGATTGTTTTCAAACAGCCTCGGATGGAGAAACGACCAAAACAAAAGTCGTAGATCTCGTAAAGTTTTGCAACTTTGTAGTTGAAAATATTTTCATTCAAATTCGTTAGGGTCTCAAATACTCATTTGAAAACTGGATGAAGATAAGAATGAGGAGCCCGTTTGGACACAAGTGTTGTATGGGCGGAGTGGTTAGGGGACGAATGCGTGAAGCCACAGGTCGTCGGTTCGAGTGCCGGCAGCTACGCAGCTGCAAATAATCGCAATTTATGACATTGCGCCTTTGTGGTTGCCTAGTGGCCCAAATTTATAATTTCTGGACAATGATTTGGAGAGGCGGCTCAAAATGCATCTGCCTCTACAAATCGATTTCTAGAGCCAGCTCTTGTTTTCAACTGCTTCTTGAAATCCGATTTTTAGAGGCGGTTGGAGAACCGCCTCTATAAATTGCTTATTTGTAGAGAGTAGAGACGGAATATGGCAGCTGGCCTAGCCGCCTCTACAGAGGCAAGCCAGCCGCCTCTAAAGAGCCCAACTATAGTAGTGAAAACATCACCGTTGACGACATCTGTCTACGCAATCTCTATGGGATTATTATATTACCATCACAAATGGTTTGTGACTTGGTATCATACTGTGACAAAGAGTTGCGATGGCTCCATACAAGAGATGTCTCTAGTAAATGAGATGATTTCTTCAACAAGGCATAACAAGAACGAATACGTTCAACCAGTCACATGCTCCACTAAGCTCATGTTCACCCCCATTTCACCTTACCTACACATGAGGGGACAAAGAAACCAGAATCTTGGGTCATGAAGGGTTAGCAAGCATGTACTTGGGAATCCAAGATTTGGTCACATGGTTAAAAGGAGCACTCAGCAACTTATCATGTGGGTTAGCATGATGCAAATTGAAATATCTTTGGAAGCATTCCTCAAAAGGATAACTCAAGAAGAAGGACGAGTGATACCACTAGTAAAGAGTCAATGATCTCTGAAGAGTACTGTGAAGTTACCCCGATAGATCTTGACCAAAAGATCAAATCTTGGTCAAGAATTTCAATTGTTCTCTCTCACATTGGGGTTTACACAATATTCTTGAAAAAGGGGTTTTGAGGGTGCTTGTGGGAATTTGGTTGGAGTCAAAGTCTAAGCATGTTGCCCAGACCTCATAACACTTTAGAAGCAATAGAAATCAACACAAAAACCTCAGCTCAAAGATTCTTAAGAAATTCACCAAAAAGAGGTTGAGAAGAGGGGTCCGGGGGCATGGAACCAAAGAGATAGAAGTTGTGGGTCCCAAAGACTCCCAAAAATGTGCCAAAATGTCAGCCTAAGTAGCAGCAAGAAATTTTCCCAAAAATGACCACGAAAATCACCACAAGGGATAAATTTTAGATTTAAGAGAGAACAAGTGGTGCATGAATTTGATCTTTTGGATTACTTCACTATGTGTGGTTACAAGCCACTCCTAGCAGATCACAAAGCTTGGATAGAAAAAATCTCAATCAAAGAGCCTCTTCTCTGTCCCCCTCTCTCTCTCTCTAAGCCTTAGCAAAGCTCTCAACCTCACGAGTAAGAGCCTAAACCCCAAAGGCATGCCCTCACAACTAGCCATCTCTTGTTTATATTGACACTTGGGTATTTCCCAAGTTGCCCTTACATGAAGTACTTGACCCAAATTCCCAAGGGGTAAAACCGTCCATGTTTTTCTTTGTGGGACCCATCGCCTTCTCGACATTGCCACTACAAGAAATATGCCTTTACATGATGGATTACTTTGGTCACAAACAGTCGAAAACACGTCATGGTTAACTTACCATGACAATCGAAAAAACTGTCATGTATCTCGCATCATACATTTGCTGGACCGAGTTAAGCCGTCATAGATTGACATTTGTGTTCGTCATGGATTAGTTGCTCGTCTGCTATACCCAGTCCATATCCAATCCCAGATCCAAACCATAGTGACGAAAAAGAACATCATAGTGTGAAATCATCACTGCATTAACATGCAACACATCTCATAATACACCAATCATACAAACAAACATTGATCCTTTCATTTATTGGCATGTCCATTGTTGCAACATATAGATTGAGGACAATCAATTCATTGTTAAGCTAACAAGTACGTATGAACTAAGGTTTCATCTCTAGGGTGTCTAAAATAAATAAACATTAGTATCTATGATTCCATGAGTACTTCAATTGTCTTGCTGTCCATATGATGTGCTACCAAGCACCTCCAGAAGCTACCTGAAAATCAATATGAATATGAAATGAGTTAGTTTTGAGCAAAGATTCTAAAAGCAAATGCCATGAAGAAATAAATAGTCAAAATCTATGCTTAAAAGAAGAATTATCATCCATTTATCAGTAAGCTTTGAAACTAATTAAATAGTTCAAACAATATGTGCAATAAAGCAAATAGAAAGATGACTGCATATCTCCATTCAGCCATTCTCCAAGTCCAACAAAATGTCAATGAAAATATGTAAAGAGCTTACATGATCTTTTTATCACAAAAATAGGAGTATGTATTAGAATCTCACCTTCTCAGATTTTGCCGCCTTTAGTAACTTTCTCATGAGACAATATGGAGTCTTCAATGTCCAGATAAACTATGCAATATAAATAGTGTGAGGACATTGTCATCCAAGGGTCCTATGTATACTATGTAGTACAGAACATATATAAGTTCCCAAAAGTCATCACACTGTAGACTACTTCCACATCACTATTCTTCAAACAATGCGTGTGTAGGCTCCTATCTCATAATCTGCATATACCAGATAACAATGACTAATTGTAGAAAGATAGCATGGCTATTAGAAAATTTGCATTTGATAAGAACAAATTGTAAGAAAATTTGGTCATAGCAGATAAGATTATCACCTAAATGTTCCTGGTGGCAATACACCCTTTTTCCTTTCACCATACAACTCTGAACAAGAATCGAGCATGTTGAAAGTCCTATGTTTGGTGTTGGTAATTAGTGACAATGCCTAAGTACTAATCCCATGCCTAAGTTGTATGTAGCATATGAGGATTAGTACACTCCAAGGTTGGTGGCAAGATGGACATGGTGATCATGATGTCCACACTTGGATTTGGACGCAACCCTACGTGATCAAGGCAAAGGTATATGCTTAAGGGTTGTGTTTTAGTAACCAAGACACCTAGTGGGTGTGGTTACATTATAGGATAGATAGCCGTACTATAAAGAGGGGAATGATGCGGCTATTGAACTCCTAAGTGCCTCTAGATGTGCATTTCATGATCATATGCATTTGGATAGAACTAATATCGCCTCGAAAAATGATTGTGAAAATGCTAACACACTCACACATGACGAGATCACTTGGTGATGTTAGCACGTTTGCGACGGCGGTGGAGTTTGAGCGGTAGAGAGGGTTTGGGTTCATCTCTCCCTCCCGCCGAGCGTGCGAGCGCGGGATTCAGGCAATTTTGGGGAAATGAAATGCCTATTTTCCACTACGCCGGAAGTCGGAAAAAGAAACGGAGGCAAACGGGGTCACAGTGGTGACCGGACGCTGGACCGGACGCGGTCACTGTTTGACCGGACGCGTCCGGTCAGTGTCCAGAATCTGCGCGTTTTTCAGTTGTTTGATCGGACGCGAGGCGCGTCCGGTCATAGGCGACCGGACGCGTCTGGTCGTTCAGGGAGCTTACTGGACTCCAACCGGACGCGGGCTCTGTGGCGTCCGGTCAGTTCTTCAGCGCGTCCGATCGCTGGTTCGTTGTGCGCGGCTCAGGGTTGACCAGCGCGTCCGGTCAGTTACGGGACCGGTGCGTCCGGTCGTGACCGACGCGTCCGGTCGTTGCGACCGGCGCGTCCGGTCGGTGCTTCGCGAAACTAGCCGTTGCGCGACCGGCGCGTCTGGTCAGTTGGACCAGCGCGTCCGGTCAACGCGACTTCGGCTGTTTCAAGTTTCTAACGGCTATATTCGAAGGGGTACGTCTATAAATACTCGTTGGCCGGCTCAAGGCTCTCTCTCTCGAACATTTTGACATACTTGTGAGCACTTTGAGCTAAGAAACTCCCCTCCCACTCATCTCTCTTGCTTCTTTGCATATTCGAAGTGAGATTGAGTGATCCAAGTGCATTTGCATTGTGAGATTGCATCTAGTTGGCACTTGGTGGTTGATTTGTTGCGGGATTCTTATTTCTCTTGGTGGTTGCCACCACCTAGACGGCTTGGAGCAGCTTGGAGGCGTTGGCAAGAGTTGGTGATTGTTCTTGGCCACCTCCGGTGATTGTGAGGGGTTTGTGCCTACCTCGGCGAAGCGCCAAAGGCAACGTTAGTATATTGCTCGTGTCATTGCAACCTTTTGCCATTTGGTAGGTTCTTGTGGTGCCTTTTGAGAGGCTCGGTGTGTGACCGATTAGCCACCGAACCACGTGGTGAAGAGGGACACAACGGGGACTAGCGTGCCGGCAAGCACGTGAACCTCGGGATAAATCTTCGTGTCATCACTTTCATATTGTGATTGATTGATCCCGGTGTTCGGTTATCTTGGTATTCATTGTTGATCATATTGGTTGGCTCAATACTTCGCCCCTCGGTGATACCCTCCTAACTCAACTCCACATTACTTTCTTAGTTATCTTTGCTAGCTAGTTAGCTTTGCTAGAGTAGCTTCTTTGTGTAGCTTGCTAGTTGTAGTTTCCTTCTCGGTTTGACTTGTGCGGTTGAGTGCAATTACTAGAATTGTGAATTGGTTAGGTGGCTTGCAAACACCCCGTAGGCTAAGCAAAACTCGCATCTCGCTATTTGTTTTATTGATAAACTTGTTTAGCTTGTCTTTGTAGAAAATTTTAATAGGCTATTCACCCCCCCTCTAGCCATCAAGACCTTTCAAGTGGTATCGGAGCCGTGGTCACCGTTTGTAAGGCTTAACAACCTCGGTGTAAGATGGCTCAAGTTATGTTCAATCATGTTAATGTCAAGCCTCCATTCTTTGATGGCGTCTCTTCCTTTGATCATTGGAAAAGGAAGATGAAGCAATATCTAGGCAATATACATGAGAAGGTTTGGGATGTGACCAAAGAAGGATACGTCATTCTTGATGAGGAAAACCTCACTCCCAATGACCGCATCAACAAACAATGCAATACGGCGGCACTTGACACAATCTATCGTGCCATTGATGATAAAGTATTTGAGCAAATCAAAGATCTTGAAAAGGCAAATGAGCTTTGGATAAGGCTTGAAGAAACATATGAAGGTACTTCAACGGTAAAAAGTGCCAAACTATATATGCTCAAGGACAAGTTCTCCACATTCAAGATGAAGGATGATGAATCTATCCCGGAGATGTTCTATAGGCTCCAAGTCATTGTCAATGATCTCAAGGGGCTTGGGGAGAAGGTTGAGGACAAGGACTTCTCACACAAGTTCCTGATGTGCTTACCCAAGAAGTTTGCCACCTTGAGAAGAATGATCTTTAGAGAGGGATTGGACAAGGTCAAACCAACCAATGTGCTTGGAGATATAATGACCGATGCCCAATACAATGATGATGAAGATGAGGTAGAAGAGAAGAAGGAGACCAAGGTCAAGCAAGAGAAGCCCATTGCATTCAAGGCTTCATCCTCTAAGGGCAAGAGCAAGGTAGAAAGTGATGATGATGATCCATTCGATGATGAGACCATGGCCCTCCTTGTGCACAAGATGGGAAGGTTCATGAAGAAGAAAGGATATGGGGCAAGGAAGAGGAGAGACACTATAAAGGCAAAGACCCTTTGCTACAATTGCAATAGCCCCGATCACATAGTGGCGGATTGCCCCTATGAAGATAAGAGATTTCATAATGGGGACTTGAAGCTCAAGAAGAACAAGAAGGATAAGAAAGAGAATGAGAAGAAAGTAAAGAAGAGCTTCACTTTCAACAAGAAGAAGAAGGGTGGTGGTTATGTAGTCACTTGGGATAGTGACAACTCCGATAGTGATGATGATGAAAGCTCTAGTGATGATGAGAGGATCACTCGACGAGCCACTGCAAACATCGCCCTCTCCAACAAGCCATCCATCTTCGACACTACATCAACATGCCTTATGGCCAAGCCTACCAAGGTAAAACATGATGATAATGATGATGATTCTTGTGCTAGTGATGATTGTAGGAGTGATGATGAGGAGGATGAGGACTACTCCAAGGATGATCTATTAGGCATAATAGATCAAATGAGCAAGGGCTACAAGAGGACAACCAAGAAATACAAAATCTTGGAACAAGAGCTCATTGCCAAGAGCAATGAAAATGATGCCTTGATGGAGGAGCTTGTTGCTCTCAAAAAGAGTAAGGAGTGCAAAGGAATTGAACAAGAGCTCAAAGCTCTTAGGAAATCCTTTGATGAGCTAGAGGCTTCTCGTGAGTGTCTAAAGGAAGACCACGAGGATCTTGAAATTGCTCACACTAGGCTTAAGGAAGCCCACTCCACTCTACTTGAGCTCATCAAGGAAAAGGACCTTAAGTTGGAAAAGTTCATGAAGGAAGCTAAGGAGGAGCAAGTGATTGTCACTTGTGATATTGGACTAACATGTGATATTATTGATGATTCTTTATTTGTTAGTCCTACTAATGCTTCATGTAGCTCATCATCATCCACCACAACCAACTCTACCTCTACTACTAGTGATTCATCACTTGTGGTTAAGACTCTCAAGAGAGAGGTGGATGATCTCACCCGCGCATTAGGCAATGCCTATGGTGGGGATGCCCGCTTGCTAAAATGCTTGGGTAGCCAAAGGTTCTCTCTTAACAAAGAGGGATTAGGCTATACTCCCAAGAAGGGCAAGGCGGCCTTTGCTACTCCAAAGCCTCGCTTTGTGAAGGGCAATGGTCGTTATTGCAATAGATGCAAGCAAGTTGGGCATCTAGAGATTAATTGCAATAAAATGAACAAGAACAAGAAAAATACTAATGTACCTTACATTCCTTTTGATTCTTGTTATGTGCTTACCAAGGGTGAGAAAGGTGTGCATGCTAGGTTTGTTGGTACACCAATTGTGGGCCCAAAGAAGAAGGCCATTTGGGTACTAAAGAGCTTAGTGACTAATCTCCAAGGACCCAAACAAGTATGGGTACCTAAGAAACATTAATTTGTTTTGTAGGTTAATTACAAGGCCGGAGGAAGGCATTGGGTGCTTGATAGTGGGTGCTCTCAACATATGACCGGTGATTCAAGAATGTTCAACTCTCTCAAATCAAATGATAGTGGCATTGATAGCATCACATTTGGTGACAATAGCAAGGGTGATGTAAAGGCTCTTGGAAGGATTGCAATCTCAAATGATCATAGCATTTCCAATGTGCTCTTAGTCGAAAAGTTGAACTTCAATCTTCTCTCGGTTGCTCAATTGTGTGATCTCGGTTTCAAGTGTATATTTGGTGTTGATGATGTGGAGATAGTTAGTGTTGATGGCTCTAACTTGATCTTCAAAGGTTTTAGATATGAGAATCTATACTTGGTTGATTTTAATGCTAGTGACACTCAACTTTCAACATGTTTGCTCACCAAATCAAGTATGGGTTGGTTATGGCATAGAAGACTTGGTCATGTTGGCATGAAGCAATTGAACAAGTTAGTGAAGCATGACTTAGTTAGAGGCTTGAAGGATGTCACATTTGAGAAAGATAAGCTATGTAGTGCATGTCAAGCCGGAAAGCAAGTAGGCAACACTCATCCATTGAAGAGCATTATTAGTACTTCCAAGGCATTTGAGTTGTTGCACATGGATCTATTTGGGCCAACTACATACACAAGCATTGGTGGCAACAAGTATGGTTTTGTGATTGTGGATGATTTCACTAGATACACATGAGTATTCTTTCTTGTGGACAAGAGTGATGTATTTGACATATTCAAGAAGTTCATCAAGAGAGTGCAAAATGAGTTTGAGACCACAATCAAGAAAGTAAGAAGTGACAATGGAAGTGAGTTTAGAAACACAAGAGTTGATGAGCTATGTGAAGAGCTTGGAATCAAGCATCAATTCTCGGCCAAGTATACACCTCAATCAAATGGCCTAGTTGAGAGGAAAAATAGAACCTTAATTGATATGGCAAGATCAATGTTGAATGAGTATAATGTAAGTCATTCATTTTGGGCCGAAGCAATCAACACGGCTTGCTTCTATAGCAACCGCCTCTATTGCCACAAGTTTCTAGAGAAGACACCATATGAGATCTTAAATGGAAGAAAGCCCAACATTGCATACTTTCGGGTATTTGGTTGCAAATGCTACATCTTGAAGAAGGGCACTAGATTGAGCAAGTTTGAGAAGAAATATGATGAAGGATTTCTACTTGGTTACTCAACTACTAGCAAAGCTTATAGAGTTTGGAATTTGGCTAGTGGTTTACTTGAAGAAGTGCATGATGTTGAGTTTGATGAAACAAATGGCTCTCAAGATGAAGAAGATAACTTGGATGATGTGAAAGGAACTCTATTGAGTAATGCTATGAAAGAAATGGATATTGGTGATATTAGACCAAAGCAAGTTATTAATGTAGATGACAACAAAGATCAAGTGCTCCAAAGTCCAATCACTCAAGCTAGTGGTTCTCTAATGCAAAATCAAGCTAGTACATCATCTCAAGTGCAACAAGATCAACAAGTGGCTAGTTCATCATCTCCAACTCATGATCAACATCAACATCCAAGCAATCAAGTCCAAGTGCTTCAACCAACTAACATTGCAAGAGACCATCCATTGGATTCCATCATTGGTGACATACAAAGGGGAGTTCAAACTAGATCAAGATTGGCATCATTTTGTGCTCACTCTTCTTTTGTGTCAATGGAAGAACCCAAGGACATAGATAAAGCATTGAGAGATCCGGATTGGGTAAATGCAATGCATGAAGAGCTCAACAACTTCAAGAGAAATGAAGTGTGGGAACTAGTTGAGAGGCCTAAGGATCACAATGTCATTGGAACAAGATGGGTCTTTCGCAACAAGCAAGATCAAGATGGAATAGTAGTAAGGAACAAAGCAAGACTAGTGTCTCAAGGTTACACACAAATAGAGGGTCTTGACTTTGGTGAAACTTATGCCCCGGTTGCAAGATTGGAAGCAATTAGGATCTTACTTGCCTATGCTTGTGCTCACAATATCAAGCTATATCAAATGGATGTAAAGAGTGCATTTCTCAATGGGTACATTCAAGAGGAGGTGTATGTGGAGCAACCTCCCGGTTTTGAAGATGACAAGAAACCCAATCATGTATACAAGTTAAGGAAGGCTTTGTATGGATTAAAGCAAGCACCTAGAGCATGGTATGAAAGATTGAGGGACTTCTTGCTATCCAAAGGATTTGTCATGGGCAAAGTTGATACAACACTATTCATCAAGAAGATTGAGAAAGACTTGTTTGTGTTGCAAATATATGTTGATGATATCATATTCGGTTCAACCAATCAAGATTATTGTGATGAGTTTGGAAAAATGATGGCCAAGGAATTTGAAATGTCAATGATTGGTGAACTTAGTTTCTTTCTTGGACTTCAAATCAAACAAATGAAAGAAGGTACATTTGTGAGCCAAACCAAGTACATCAAAGATATGCTCAAGAAGTTTGGCATGGAAGATGCAAAGGGCATTACAACTCCAATGAGCACTAGTGGAAGTTTGGATAGTGACAAGAGTGGCAACATGGTGGATCAAAAGCTATATAGATCAATGATTGGTAGCCTACTCTATGTGACGGCATCAAGGCCCGATGTGATGTTTAGTGTATGCATGTGTGCAAGATTTCAAGCCTCATCAAGAGAAAGTCATTTGAAGGCAACAAAGAGAATATTGAGGTACTTGAAGCATACACAAGATGTTGGATTGTGGTATCCCAAGGGTGCTAGTTTTGAGCTAGTTGGTTATTCGGATTCCGACTATGCCGGTGACAAAGTTGAGAGAAAGAGCACCTCAGGGACTTGTCAATTGTTGGGAAGATCACTTGTCTCATGGTCATCCAAGAAGCAAAATAGTATTGCACTATCTACCGCCGAGGCCGAATACATCGCCGCGGGTAGTTGTTGTGCACAAATCTTGTGGATGAAGGCAACATTGAAGGATTTTAGAATCAATTTCAAGAATGTGCCATTGCTATGTGATAATGAAAGTGCCGTGAAGCTAACCAACAATCCGGTTCAACATCAAAGAACAAAGCATATTGATGTTCGCCATCACTTTATTAGAGATCATCAACAAAAGGGTGACATCGCTATTGAGAGTGTGGGCACCGAAGATCAATTAGCCGACCTATTCACCAAGCCACTTGATGAGAAGAGATTTCACAAGCTAAAGAATGAGTTGAACATACTTGACTTCTCCAACATGAGTTGATGCACCCCATATATGACATGCCTCTCCTTCGAGCCCCAAGGTACAATTGGTTGACATGTCATCCATTCTATACTAAGGACATGTTTTAGTGCATCTAGTCATGATTTCTTATGTTCTAGGATCATTCATGAAAATTAAATAAATTTGAAGTTTATATGGTGCCACTATTGTTTCCATGACTTGTATGATCTAGTGGTAGCATATAACTTGTTTAAGTAGCTTGTGATCCTAAGTATTTAATCTAGAAAACTTGTCTAAATATTTGCTTCAACATGGTGCATGATAACCCTTCTAGTGAGGTGTGAAGAAGCTTGCCCTTGGATCAAACCGAAGTATTTTATTTATGCAAGCAATCTAGGTTGAATCATAAACTTGATCCTCACCCCATATTTCAACATGATAATCTATCTAAAGTTTGCTCCTTGTGGTCAATTGGTGCCAAAGGGGGAGAAAATATTGTTCACAAAGATAGAACTCAAAGGGGAAGAAAATGTTGTTCACAAGATAGATTCTAAAAGGGGAGAAAACCTAAAGGGGAGAATTGATAAAAGAAGGGGATCAACTAAAATTTTGAGCACATAAGTAGGGGGAGCAAGCTCTTAAGCATGAATGTTGCATTTACATGTGCACGTCATTTGTATGATGCATAGTTATGCATTCCGTTTTCTCCGATACATTGCTTGTGTGGTGACTTGCTAGTATAATTTGAATGTTGCATTAAGGTACTAGCATGAATAGGAAGTAGTTAGATTTTTCTTGCTTCATGTTTTTCAAAGTGGTACTAGAGCCTTGCTTATAATATTGATCTCACGAGGTTTCTAGTTATGTTTGTGTTTTTCCAAGTGGAATCTAACTACACAAGGTGCTAAGATGGTGTTTATCGCTACTCCGATGGTATCACGCTTCAAAGGTCTATAATCTTAAACATTTAGCACCTATTGGTAGTCAATGCTCCTAATCTTTCCTATCTAACATGTATGCTTCCAAAATCCAAACATATAGCATACATGTAGGGGGAGCCATTGCTATCAATTTGAAATTCATGATCACATGTCCATAATTCTTACACATGGTAATATACTTGGACAATGTGACATGGATTCAATCAAAATTTTATTATAACATCTTTATAAAAGGGTTGTCACCAATTACCAACAAGGGGGAGATTGAAAGTCCTATGTTTGGTGTTGGTAATTAGTGACAATGCCTAAGTACTAATCCCATGCCTAAGTTGTATGTAGCATATGAGGATTAGTACACTCCAAGGTTGGTGGCAAGATGGACATGGTGATCATGATGGCCACACTTGGATTTGGACGCAACCCTACGTGATCAAGGCAAAGGTATATGCTTAAGGGTTGTGTTTTAGTAACCAAGACACCTAGTGGGTGTGGTTACATTATAGGATAGATAGCCGTACTATAAAGAGGGGAATAATGCGGCTATTGAACTCCTAAGTGCCTCTAGATGTGCATTTCATGATCATATGCATTTGGATAGAACTAATATCGCCTCAAAAAATGATTGTGAAAATGCTAACACACTCACACATGACGAGATCACTTGGTGATGTTAGCACGTTTGCGACGGCGGTGGAGTTTGAGCGGTAGAGAGGGTTTGGGTTCATCTCTCCCTCCCGCCGAGCGTGCGAGCGCGGGATTCAGGCAATTTTGGGGAAATGAAATGCCTATTTTCCACTACGCCGGAAGTCGGAAAAAGAAACGGAGGCAAACGGGGGTCACAGTGGTGACCGGACGCTGGACCGGACGCGGTCACTGTTTGACCGGACGCGTCCGGTCAGTGTCCAGAATCTGCGCGTTTTTCAGTTGTTTGATCGGACGCGAGGCGCGTCCGGTCATAGGCGACCGGACGCGTCCGGTCGTTCAGGGAGCTTACTGGACTCCAACCGGACGCGGGCTCTGTGGCGTCCGGTCAGTTCTTCAGCGCGTCCGATCGCTGGTTCGTTGTGCGCGGCTCAGGGTTGACCAGCGCGTCCGGTCAGTTACGGGACCGGTGCGTCCGGTCGTGACCGACGCGTCCGGTCGTTGCGACCGGCGCGTCCGGTCGGTGCTTCGCGAAACTAGCCGTTGCGCGACCGGCGCGTCCGGTCAGTTGGACCAGCGCGTCCGGTCAACGCGACTTCGGCTGTTTCAAGTTTCTAACGGCTATATTCGAAGGGGTACGTCTATAAATACTCGTTGGCCGGCTCAAGGCTCTCTCTCTCGAACATTTTGACATACTTGTGAGCACTTTGAGCTAAGCAACTCCCCTCCCACTCATCTCTCTTGCTTCTTTGCATATTCGAAGTGAGATTGAGTGATCCAAGTGCATTTGCATTGTGAGATTGCATCTAGTTGGCACTTGGTGGTTGATTTGCTGCGGGATTCTTATTTCTCTTGGTGGTTGCCGCCACCTAGACGGCTTGGAGCAGCTTGGAGGCGTTGGCAAGAGTTGGTGATTGTTCTTGGCCACCTCCGGTGATTGTGAGGGGTTTGTGCCTACCTCGGCGAAGCGCCAAAGGCAACGTTAGTATATTGCTCGTGTCATTGCAACCTTTTGCCATTTGGTAGGTTCTTGTGGTGCCTTTTGAGAGGCTCGGTGTGTGACCGATTAGCCACCGAACCACGTGGTGAAGATGGACACAACGGGGACTAGCGTGCCGGCAAGCACGTGAACCTCGGGATAAATCTTCGTGTCATCACTTTCATATTGTGATTGATTGATCCCGGTGTTCGGTTATCTTGGTATTCATTGTTGATCATATTGGTTGGCTCAATACTTCGCCCCTCGGTGATACCCTCCTAACTCAACTCCACATTACTTTCTTAGTTATCTTTGCTAGCTAGTTAGCTTTGCTAGAGTAGCTTCTTTGTGTAGCTTGCTAGTTGTAGTTTCCTTCTCGGTTTGACTTGTGCGGTTGAGTGCAATTACTAGAATTGTGAATTGGTTAGGTGGCTTGCAAACACCCCGTAGGCTAAGCAAAACTCGCATCTCGCTATTTGTTTTATTGATAAACTTGTTTAGCTTGTCTTTGTAGAAAATTTTAATAGGCTATTCACCCCCTCTAGCCATCAAGACCTTTCACATGTTGAATTGAGACCAAGAATTCAATTGACTTTTAGAAATACATCACTGTTTTTTTCTTTCAACCTTTTAAAGCAACAAATCTAGATGAGTCTCTGAAAAATAATGTTGGCATGTTACTGAATCATGCTTATGAAAACTAAAAAAAGGATGAAATAATCTCGGCCCATTCAGTTAATTACCTCGTGGAGATGATACGAGCATTTGTTCAACGGGATCTAAAAATCCATGCTGCCCCGCTTCTCCCAATCACGTTCTAGCACTCCTGTCTAGTCCAGTCACAAGCTAGTACCAGATCCGTGACTCTGAAAAATCCAAACTACTATGCTTCCAATCATCAGCTAGCACTAGATCAGAGAAGGTACTGAGGATAAGCTAGCACTAAGAGCAGAGAAGGTATTCAGATCGAGATAGTAGATCCACTCTGGTCCCTAGAAATAATCCTCTTTGTGCATGAGAAGGGAGAGGCAGCACGACACACCTTTTTCTTGTGCTTCTTGCGGCTGACGCTAGAGGGCGCTGCCGGCGGCTCCTGCTTGCGGCCGACATGGGAGGGGTGTTGGGGCCGATGCAAGATTCACCGGCCCTAGATCTCCCCCAATGCAGAGGACGGTGGCAGCAGCTTCGAGTAGTGACTAGCGAGATGTGGCTGTGTGTTGAGAGGAGCCGAGGATAGGGTCTCAGGGGAGTGCGGGAGGGGATAAGGCGAGTGTTTTTTCCCTTGCTTAGATACAAAACGTCATAGAATACATCTTTTCATGATGATTTTTCATAATATCATATCTAAACCGTCATGTACCTACGTATTTCTTGTAGTGTGCTTCTCCTCAACGCAAACTTCGGGATACTACCACATGTCTGTCGGTTTGCCACTCACCGGTTTTGAGGCCTAAACCAATGAAACACGCTGCCGATGGGTTGGACACCCAAACCACAAAACCGTCTACGCTTAGTTTTGAGGACCAAACCAGCAAACCTTCATGTATACCTCTGTAGACGTGACTAACCTTTGTCGACGCAAGTCCGGCCTCAATGTCCTCGGCCTGGCGGTCCACCAAGTGCTCATGACGCCTCGCCGTGATTTGGTCCAACCCCATACTTCACTATGGTAACATCGTCTCCATCACCCATGTACACTTGCTATTCATGTGCCCAATGTGAGCCGCACATGGTCTGTTCTCCGGCCTCGGTCACTCGTTCCAAGCCTTCTCGCCCGCCCTTCACCGCTCTCGGTTCATTGCACACAAGACCTTATTCATTGCCATCGACCATCTTGGTGCACCTGCACATTCACAAGCCAAGAAACATGTTGCATGAACACTACACAACACAACATGACACCTCCGATTAGCCATTTGTGCATAATCAAGCACATTGGGCAAACTTGAATTAATGACCAAACTTGAGATGCTTTGACTCTCTAAGAAAGTTGAAATGACCTTTAATTTGGATATGGAGGGAATATATTTTAGAAAACATGAGTAGCTAGTTTGTAGCATTTGAAAATGACTAGAACTGATTTTTTATTGCACAGGAATATAAGCCGTCTATTTTTATTATTCTCGACTGGATAATTGATCATATATTTTTTATACACCAACATATAAGAGTATATACGTGCCTACGGATACATTACACTCGGTTGGTACTCAATTACGACATTACACATATATATGGAAAATATGTTGTGTCACACTCACTCTCCGTACATCAAAATGCACAAATCATCACACAACCGCGCGCATCCTCGAGAAGTGAAGGCTCCTCCAAACCACGTCACAACGATCTCGCAAGATCAAGATCGCTCTATACGGCTACGTACGCCATAATATAATCATGGCGAGTAATGGAAAACCGCGGCAAAGTTCTGTGCCCTGAGCTGCTCGTAGAACATATTGATGAACTCCTCCGCCCTGTCGTCCACGTCAAGAAGCTCACCGCACTGCAGCCAACCACCGTCCTCGGCTGCTCGTACCTGATCATCATCTTCTTCCTCGTCCTCCGTCGTCTCCAGCTGATCCTCCTCTCCCGCAGCCTCTGCCTCAGATGCCATCGTCTCCTCGGGCGAACCGAACGGAGCTCGGAACGAGCCGAAACAGGAAGACACAGCCCCGGCCGCTGCGGCCGCGGCGCCACTGCCTCTCAGCCGTGACCGCAGCAGCAGCCTCTTCGCCGCGAGGAACGCGGGGCTGGGGCTGTCGGCGCACGAGAACTCGTGCTCCATCAGCGCGCGAGGCCACGGGTGGTGGCTCTTGCTGCGCTCGCCGCCATGGCGGTGGACGAGCGCGAGCGTTCGCCGCGCCACCTTGTGCATGAGCCGGCGCCGCTTCATGAAGAGGTACTTGAGGTAGTCGCCAGTCAGGGCGAGGAGGTAGCGCAGCCTCCTGCTCGCCGAGGAGCCCGAATGCCGGCTCGGATTCTCCATGCGGCCGGCCTAGCTTCCTGCGAGACACATGCAAGGTGCTATGTGACTGCTGCTAGGGTTTTTACGCGAGCCTACTGCTACATGTAATGTGTGGTGGTGTCATAACTTGAGGAATCTATGTCCTGGGGCTTGTACTTGGTCAAGCCGATGTGCTTTTATAGCTGCGGTGGTAGCAGCCACAAATATAGGCAGAGTGTATTGAGACGAAAGTCATAGGTGACACAAGGGAGAGTTGCATGATTTCGGGGCAAGAAAACGTTTTGGTGAATCAGAGAAGCAAGCTGTGCAAGCTAGCTGGCCGGCCGCAAGCTATGTATGGTACGGTGTGTGCAACTTGCTTCTTTGTGATGGTGCATGACACGCGCGCTCACATTGGTCTTCTTCGTGAATCCAGTTCGTTCCATCTCAAATTATACAGAAATTGGAACTAGCTAGATCAAGACTTTGTGTGGTGTAAATGCTGAAAACGTCGTCTCTAGCTAATATTCTGACTAGGCTTAACTATACTACTCCGTCAGATAAAAAATAATTGATATATTTTGGATCAGTGATACAAGTTTCACTATTAATTTTAAATCCTTATATATTCTTAAATAAAACATTAAATTATGAATTACCTTTTTCACAAATACAGTCACATTATTGTCGAAGTATTTTAATTTGTAACAAAAGATTAGGATGGTGTGACTATTTATAGTTAACAACAAGTACCAAATAAATCAAATAAGTCGAAGGTAAATTAAAACAGGGAAACTAAAAGCAAGGTCGACGCAACACGGTTGGTTTCCTTTCAAGAGAAATATCGAAAAAAAAACTAGCTGATCTTGGCCATCACGATTACGAGTATGTACCACAGCATCAATTTTCATGACCACGCAAAAGCACACACTTGGCAGTATGCATGCATGCTTGGCAAAAAGAATATAATTGATCTAGATGGCCCACAGCTAGCTAGAGCTAGCAAGAGCCAGGCAGGGCCCATTTGCATGACCTCGTAGTTACTTGAGGAGAAGAAGCTGGAGAACGGCCCGAAGACCGGGGGCTTCCAAATCGCGTCGCGCTTACCACGGCAGCTGTTCGGCTGTTCCTCGCGGACCGGCGCTAAGCACGCAATCACGGCGGCAGCTAGCTTTAACCTGATCGATCGCGTCGCTTTAATTTACCCTTGCTTCGTTTCACCGCAACCCAACCAAAAGCTACTCCGCGTATCTGCCACTTCTAGCTCGGCCTTGCTTACTCCGCGTTCTTGATCCATCAGCAACTTGATTATTCCAATTCCCATGCATGCGGTGTGTGTGCGAGACTCGAGTCCAGCTTTGCTGTTACTGTTGTATTTTAACTTGGATAACTGTCTTGTAACTCGTAGTAACATATATGCGCATCTTGGCAATGGTTTCAGAGTAAAAGGAAGTTGAAAACAAGCTAGCTTCCTGGCGGCTCTAGCTACGTGTAGTCTGTGGTCTGCCATGTGCCAAGCTAAGAGCATGCGCAACATGCACCTTGGTCATCTTATTTCGTTCGATAATGCTTGGCTAGTGACATCTGTCCGGACGCATCGACCCGCCCGCGCCGCCCACGTCGCGCACCCGCCCAAGCGGATTCACTGCCTCCACCGCGTCTCCCGCTCAGGACTCGCGCCTTTTGCCGCGGGCGCTCCATCTGCCTGCCGATGTCATTGCCGGAGGTCCGTGCCACCATGAGCTCCGTACCGCCGTTACTCCGTGGCATCGAGTTCTGCACAAGCATCGAGCTCCGTATATTTCATGCGTTTCAGATATATGTTTTATATGTTTCATCTGGATATTCCATGTGTTTCATTTAGATGTGGTAAAAGTAAATATGGTGTTGCATATGTTGCAATGACTATACACGTATGTTGCAAGTCTATGTCTCGAATGTTTCAGCAGTTTTAGATATATGTTGCAAGTGTATGTTTTGAATGTTTCAGCAGTTTCAGATGTTGCATATGTTGTAGTGACTATACACACATATTGCAAGTGTATGTTTTAAATGTTACAACTGTTCTAGATGTATGTTGCAGCAAGTGTTTTCATATTGCAAATGTTTTCATTAGCAGGCGCAGGAAGCGGGCGTAAGACACTACTACACATAGGCTTTTCAGGTGGCTGGTGACCTTTTCTAGGGGCAGTTGGACCAGCCGTCTCTACCAATCCGTCTCTACAAATCAATGATGGGCCTAAAAATCACAAAATTGAGCTAAAAATAAAAAAAAATGATTTTTAATTCTGAGAGACCTCAACCGGGCATCCACATGCGCACCAGTCATTGCAGGCAATTTTTCACGTGAAAACGCATACTAGTAGCCACCCGCGCTAGAACCCGAGACCTCCGCCCTCGAGTGCTCCTCCCCTAACCATTCTACCTATAAGATACTGGTGTCTATTTGGAATATTTGTCCTCCTCATTTTATCTTTATACAGTTTTTAATTGAGTATTTGGGACTCTAAACGAATTCAAATGAAAACATTGTGAACTACAAAGTTTTATAACTTTTCGAGATCTACAACTTTCATTTTGGTCATTTCTCCATCCAAGGGCATTTGAAAATTTCAAATTTCAAATTTGAAAATTTCAACTATAATTTTCGTTGGATAGATGATTTCAAATGAAAAACTTGTCAACTAAAAAGCTTTATAACTTTTTGAGATCTAAAACTTTCATTTTGATTGTTTCTCCATCCGTCGTCGTTTGAAAATTTTGAATTTTAAATGTGAAAAATTCAAACAAAATTTTCAGTGGATAATGATGTCAAATGAAAAGGTTGTCAACTACAAAGTTATTTAAAATTTCAAGATCTACAACTTTTTATTTTGGTCGTTTTTCCATCTGAGGTTGTTTGAAAATTTTAAATTTCAAATGTGAAAAATTTAAACATAATTTTCATTGGATATATGATTTCAAATGAAAAAGTTGTGAACTACACAGTTCTATAACTTTTCAAGATCTAGCGCTTTCGTTTGGTCATTTATCTATCTAAGGTCATTTGAAAAATTCAAATTTCACTATGTAATTTTATTGTTCGGTGTCTATTTTTAGAGGCGGCTCTAGATCTAGCCGTGTATAGAAATTGATTTGTAGGGGCGGCTGGATCTAGAGCCAGCCCTACAAATAGGGTCATTTGTAGGGGCGGTTGAAAATACCATCCGTCCCTACAAATACATTTTTATGGGTCGCTCGTTAGATTGAACCTCCCCTAGAAAAAGGAAGCGTTGCTACAAGTGCCTTTTGTAGTACTGGGTGGAGGCGGTCCCGCGTACGTGTGTGAAGCGAAACAGGCGTGGACAGTCCCCATGTGCATGCGCAGAAGTGGACGCGCAGTAGCAGGCGGAGGCGAGCAGGCAGGAGCAGCATGCGGGGTGGGGGCACGGGCATCTGGACAGGGGTTAGCATCCGGACATCTAGGCGCTAGCCACGCTGTATTTTGTTTGCATAGTCGAAGTGCTGCTGACATCCAAATTTACTAAATATCAGGCTTGGTCATCTTAATTCGTTGTGTAGTCGAAGAGCTGACATCCAAATTTATTGGATATGAGGCTTAAAGCCCAAACATTACAATGGACGGTTTGTTGGAATATATAGGCTTGGCCCAACAAAAATCTGAGAAAGAGGTGGCTAAAGGGCCACGCGGTAGCATCCGGGAGAAGGCCAAAAGTTTGAAAGGGATGCTACTCTTTTTTGGTGGTGCCTCGGGGCACCCATCAGATTTTTTCGGTGGAGGCCGGTGAAAGCCTTATGTTTGGTTTTGGTTAATTGAGTGAACTAACACTATACTCTAAGTGTTGTTTATGAGATAGGTTGGTTCAAACCCAAGGTAGAGCAATGATGGCACTCAAGGTGATGGAGGTGGCCAAATGTTGATCAAGCGCTCCAAACTTGGATAAGAGAAGGAGAAAGGCTAAACACTATGAATTCAAGGCAAAGATATAAGCTAGAGCTTTTTATTTTGCCGGTCAAGACACAATAGAATGTGTGGTCAGGTTTAGAATAGATAGGCATAGTATAAAGAGAGGAAACTAAAAGTAAAATGCGGTCATCAAATGCCACTAGGTGAACTAACTTCTTGTATGAGCATTAGGACCTAGTGAGCTAACAAAACCCTTTGAAAATGCTTTAGAAAATGCTAACTTATGTACGCACGTGATGGATATACTTGGAGCTAGCACATTTGGCAAAGGTTTGAAGAGATAGAGGAGATGGAGCTTTTCTACATGCGTTGGACCTTGATTGACCAAGCGTCGGACCATTCGGACTTACGGTCTGACGGTCGACCATAACACAGCAAAGGAGCACATGGGCGTTGGACCTGTTCAAAACACGGCGTTGGATAGGGAAAAGTAGTCTGACGGCCATCCAACCGAAAAATCGGTTCTGGAACCTTTCTGGACAGCCTCGGACCGAGCACAAAATT
This sequence comes from Saccharum hybrid cultivar R570, assembly GCA_038087645.1. Lineage (NCBI taxonomy): Eukaryota > Viridiplantae > Streptophyta > Magnoliopsida > Poales > Poaceae > Saccharum > Saccharum hybrid cultivar. Next base: position 1,263,707 of record JAQSUU010000190.1, on the reverse strand, counting down.
GGTCCGATGAAGCCACGGACTCTGGCGTATTAGTGCTGCGCATAGAGTCGTTCGCGTAACGGCTATATTCGAATCCAGAGGACTCGTGGCGATCGCTGGAGAGCAGAACTCTGACCGCGGATGGTCTGACGGTCATGGGTTAATGCTTTAGTACAAAGTTTTTTTTTACTATAGTTTTAAATTTATTAGGATTTTTTAATAAATTTAAAGCTATAGTAAAAATTTTGTACTAAATCATACCATATTATACGTTCATTGTGTAGATCTACTCACGTGGAGTCTAACAAAATTATGATTTTTAAAGATTCGGCTACTGTAGCAAACATGGTTACTGTAGTAACCGTCGTCCAAAACTGCCCCAGAGGTAAAGTAACCGCCGTCCAAAACTGCCCCAGAGGTAAAGTAGACGGTTTTGAAAAGTTCATAGGGTAAATTAGACCGTTTCATAGTTTGTGGGTTAAGTAGACCACCCCTATAGTTGGGGGGTGATCTAGACTTTTTCCTGTAACTAAATAAACGTTACAAAAAAAACGTCTTAAAGGTAGTCAACTTTCATATTGTGACATTTTTTTGTCCCGTCAAAACAACCCATTGCAGTCACCATAAATGTATGAAAAATATAGTGTGTCAAAAAAGTATTTTATATGACAAGAGTTGTCAGCCTGTTCGTTTCTCTGGTTTATTATGCTGAAAGCATTGTTCGCTGGTTTGTTGTGAGAGAAAAACACTGCTGGATGGCTGCTGATTCTGCTGATAAGTCCAAACGAACAGGGTGTCATAACTTCTAATTTTTAAAATATTATTGTCTTCAAGTGGGTCCTATGTGCATTTTTTTAATTTTTTACTCTGGTATATAACCTATCTATTATCTATTAAACTAGCAAAGTAGCTGCCACCGGCGGCGCACACAGGAATTGTAAAAAAAAAACTAGTACATTGTGCGCGCCCTCGCGCGCGTCGTGAATTAGCTGGTAAGAATTCATATGGAAAAATATATGTCGAATCTTTGTATGGAAACAGGTCAGGGAGAGGAGTTTAATACTTTTTTCATGAATGGTGACTAAAATATTTAGATAGTTCTATCCTACCTGATCTTCGATGAGAAGTGCACCACGAGAATTGTACCAGAACTCACGAAGCTGGTTAAGCAATCTCAAATGATCATCATCTAAGCCAGGAGGACAGCCATCTGGCAGTTCCTGGAGTTTCTAAAATATGCCCCACTTAACCTGTATATCACATGGATAGTTTAACATTACTGAAAACTGTGAAATCTTTAAGGAATCGAGGGCATGCTTGAATGTAACAATGTAACAGAGATTTCACAGGAAAGGTGGCAATAAAACACCTAAATATGAGACCCTGAGTAGCTCTCACCCACCCTGAGCCCGACCCCGACGCCCTCGGCGGCGCCGGCGCCGACGCCCCCCGCCCCTCCCTCCGCCTCACCCATCCCCTTCCCTTCCCCATCCCCCTCTCCTCCCCCGGAACCCCTGGAGCTCCAGCTGAGCCGCTCCTCCCGAACCCTAGCTCGCCGCCCCCGGCGGCGGTGGCCTCGCCGGCGCCCGCCTCCGCCTCTCCCTCAACTCCCTTCGCTGGATCTGCCACGTCAACGCCTAGTTCCACCTCCTGCTCCCCTCCCCTGGCTGCCGGCGCGCCACCGCCGCCGCTGGTCGTGCCGGTGCCCGCAGGGGAGCCGGCCCCTCCACATCCCTCCTGTCCATGGTCGGGGGTGAGCGCGCCACCCATGTCGCCCGTGGGGACCTCGCCTTGGTTGCCGTTCAGTGCTCTACATCCGGCGGGGCCAGCCGCCTCTGTCGCCGTGGTGGTGCTGGAACCGGCCGACGAGGCTGCACCGTCCTCGGATCCGGTGGCTTGGCCTTCGTCCCCGTCGTCCGCCATGGCTGGATCCGGTGGACGCGGCTCCGCTTCCCCGACGACGACGTTGGCGGTGACCGGTGACCCAGCGCTGGTGGGCCCTCCTCCTCCAGTGCGCGAACAGCCACCCGGGCCTGCTGATGTGCTCTCCCTGCAGGTAGGCGACGCGTCCCGTGCCGCGGGAGGTCGGGGCAGCGGCGGTTGGCACCGGTGCATGGGTGGGTGCTGCCCCCATCGAGGCAGGTGCCCCGCCGAGTTTGGTGGACGAGACGCTCGTCCTGGTTGAGGACGTCCCAGAGGAGGACAACGATGACGCAGATGCAGACGTGGGCGCCGCCAGCCTCGACGTCTTCCTGATCCACCCATCTGCCCCCGCTCCGACCCCGTCGTCCACTCTGTCCCCCCATGCCACGCCTTTCCATCCTGGGGGCGGCACAGAGGGATGTTTGTAAGGTCCTAGATGGCTAGAGCGGGGTGAATAGCCTATAAAAAATTTCTACAAGAATCACTAAGCAAACTTGTTAGAATAACAAACGGCGCAAAGCGAGTTTTGCTTAGCCTACGGTTGTGATGCAAGCCTCCTATCCACAAGTCTAGTAGATTATGATCTCTAGTTCACACAAGGGCTATGTCACTAATCTTACACTAGAGAGCAAGCTAACAACACTACTAGCAAAGCTACTACTAGAGCTACACAAGATAAACTAGTAAAGTAAATACGAGAGAGAGGATTATGAATCTTATACCGACGGTGGAGTGAAGATGTTGCCAATCACCAAGATGATATACAATCAAACAATATTGACAACAACACAATATGAAGACCAATCACCGGGAGACAAGTGACACAATATTTTTGTTCACCCGGTGTTCACTTGTGCACCGACAAGCTACGTCACCGGTTGTGTCGACCAACACTTAGATGGTTCCTCGGTGTGACCCTCAAGTCACTTGCCCCTCAAGGCATGTCCCGCAAGGTACCACAAGACACCACTCTGAAGTGAGGTAACTCAATGACACGCACAATCCACAAGAGTTGCTTTTGGCGCTCCGCCGAGGAAAGTACAAGAACCTCTTACAATCAACCGGAGGTGGCCAAGAACAATCTCTTTCTCTTGCCAACGCCTCCAACAATCTCCAAGCCGGCTAGGAGCGGTACTCTCCAAGAGTAACAAGAAATCCACCGGCTAAACCACCCACAAGTGCCACTAGATGCCCTCAAGCTATGCAATGCATTTTGGGATCACTCAATCTCACTTTTGATTTGCAATCAAGCAAGAGAGAAGAGTGGGAGGAGAAGCTCTAGCTCAAAGGATGCACAAGAATGTTAGAAATCACGAGAGACCTCCCCAAGGGCCGGCCAACAAGTATTTATAAGCATCTCATCCGAATAGAGCCATTATACCCCTTCACTGCGCGCTTTTCGGGATGACCTGACGCGCCGGTCAAAACTGACCGGACGCGCTCAACCGGGTCCGATCCTCCAACGGTCACTGCGCCAACGGTCAAACCCCATGACCGGACGCGTCTCTCATAACGACCGGACGCGCCGGTCCCGAGTGACCGGATGCGCTCCAGTCAACGACCGGACGTGCCAATCGCACAGCACCGCGCGCCCGCGAAGCAACGACCGGACGCACTCTAGTCAACGACCGGACGCGACAGTGCCCGCGTCCGGTTAGAGTCCAGTAAGCTCCCTCAACGATCGGACGTGTCCAATCGCGTGTGACCGGACACGCCCCGCGTCTGATCGTCCTTGCGAACCGTAGTTCCTTCTGGGCACCTGACCGGACGCGCCGGTCCCACGAGTGACCGGACGCGCCGGTTGCAAACCCTAGCACCCGTGCCTGACTGCTGACCGGACGCGTCCGGTCATACCATGACCACGTCCGGTGCAGCGTCCGGTCACCTCTGTGACCTCTGTTCGCCTCCGTTTCTTTTTCGACTTCCGGCGTAGTGGAAAATAGGCATTTCAAGTTCTCAAAAACGCCTGAATCCCGCGCTCGCAAGCTCGGCGGGAGGGAGAGAGAGACCCAAACCCTCTCTACCTCTTAAACTTCATCGCCTTCGTAAATGTGCCAACACCAACAAGTGATCACCACCTCGTGAACGTGTGTTAGCATTTTTATAATTATTTTCGAAGGTTTTCCAGTTAGCTCACTAGGCCCTACATGCAATGCACTTCATGAATTCACCTAGTGGCACCCGTGCGTCGAATAACCGATAAGACTTCCCCTCTTAATAGTTCGGCTATCGATCCTAAACTACTCACACCCTCTATGGTGTCTTGAGTGCAAAACAAAATGGCCCTATGGTTATACCTTTGCCTTGAGCCCATTTTGTTTCTCCAAAAGATATGATTCACTTCATATCATCACATGACCGTCTCGATCCATCGACCTTGACTTAACTTGCTCTTCTCCATTGCATTGGTCCGTCGGCGCCAAGTCTTGCTCAAGCTTCACCATCGCATGGTCCTTCGCTTCGAAGCCTCGACTTGCCCTTCACCTTCACAACCGGTCCATCGAGCCAAACATCATCTTGGTCTTCATCATCTTGGTCACATAAGTCAATGTCATATCTCATATTCAATGACCACCTTTATCTAAATCATCCACTTAGATACAAAGGTTAGTCCTAGGTTTCATCAATTAGCCAAAACCAAACTAGGGACTTTCAACGTTCCAAGGCTCGTCGTTAGGCGGACGAAGACCTCATCGACGTCTCCGATGTGGAAACGACGCCAACCTCCTCCTCGCCCTACCTGGACGCGCTTCGTAGTGTGCCAAAGCCGGTGACGTTGGAGACCATGCCTCAGTCTTCGGGCCATGGCGGCGTGGTGCCTTGCCGGCAGGGTGCTGGTCGAAGGCGAGGGGAGCACCGTCGGCCACGGCCACAGCTGGTGCTCGGCATGCCGGCTCGATCTGTGGAGGGCCGCATACCGGCACGTCAGCACCTCGGACGTCGACAGGTCTCCGCCACTGACGCTGATGGGTGGCAGGAGATCCTCCGCCACCTGGCGATGCGGCCGACGACCGCCTCGCCTGTGCCACCGGGGCCAGCTCGCGGGGGCCGTCCGGCGAGTCGTCAACCACCGAGGCAAATCCCGACCGAGCTCCACGGCAAGTGCCTTAATTGCCTCTCCTCCGCGCACCGGGTGGCTACCTGCAAGCTGCCCCAGCATTGCCTGCGGTGCAAGGGTCTTCGGCATGTTGCGCGCGACTGCAAGCAGCCAAGGCACGTGGGCTCTTGGAGCTCGGGTGTTTGTGCCTCCGGTTGCTCCAATGGGCTGGCAGACCTCGATGGTTCGTGCGGCCTTGGCGGGGCCACGACGGACACCACCGACCTTGGTGGTACCACGACGAACACCACTGCCCCCGCCACTGTCGGTCGGCGGCGGAGGAGGCGGAGGCGTTGCAGGCCGTCGACCCAATCGACACGGACAGCGCCGACCTCCGCTTCCAATGGCGGCCAGGTCGGCCGTGGTGAGCAGATCGGCAAGCTGGCTCCCGTCGAGCTCGATCAGCTCACGCTAACAGCGCGCTTCGACGCAGCTGTTTGCGGCGTAGCGAAGGACCTGATGCTGTTTGAGCTCGCTGCTTCACTCAAGGGTGCTCAGACTGTCCTGAGGCCTCCTCTGGTCTCCCAGCCGGAGGACGAGGTCCCGGTGGTGGCCACTGGTGTTTGCACGCAGTGTCAGCAGTTGCTGCGGGCACCCTCGGTGTCGCCTCAGTTTGAGCAGTCACGGGCCACACCAAAGCAGTTGGTGTTTGACGACCCCTCGGGCGTTGTTGCACCCACGGTGGGTGAGGAGGACCTAGCCATAGCGGCCATCACGCCGAGGCCCTCAGCTGGAGCATCGTCGCCTGGGCACCCGTCCACCTTGATGCGAGATGTGGACGCTTCTGCTCGGCGAACGACGGATCCGATTCCATTGTCGCCGGTGCGGGAGGAGCTGCCGGTGCCACCAATCGCCGACGATGCGACGCCACGTGAAGCTACTCGCCGGCTCGCCCGGTTCATCGACGAGGTGCGGATCGAGCGACTGCCACCTTTGATTGCCAGCCCTCCAAAGCAGGCGGTGCCGATCAGGCGGCATCCCGCGGTGAAAAGGAGTACTCGGATTGCCGCTCGGTCGTTGTCGCACATACCGACATCCAGGCGAGGTACTGGTCAACATGAGGATGGGCATCGAACCGCCAGTGGCGCCAGTTTCTCCAGCTCCCAAGAGTTTACGCGATGCTATTCTCACTGGGAACTTGACGTCAAGCCAGATTGATGCTCTGGACGGGTATTTCCCGGCTACCATACATTGGACCGGTGGAACACTCCTCTCGGACGTCGGACTGGACTCTCACGGGGCCACTTAGCAGTGCGTAGCGCCGCTCTTTTCATGGTTGTTGTCCTTTATGTAATACCGAATCTCACTTTTATTTGCTAGACAGTCCGGCCTACGGCCGTAAGACCTCCGGTGGCGCTTGTCATAAGCGCGTCGTTTGTATATTTGTACTCTTTTTTTTAATGCAATGATACGTAAATCTTTTGCGTATTCGAGAAAAAAAAACACGTCAATATACTCTTTTCATGCATGGTGACTAAAATATTTATATAGTTCAATTTTACCTGATCGTCGATGAAAACAGCAGCACGAGAATTGCGGCAGAACCTTTGAAACTGGTTAAGTAATCTCGAATGGTCATCATTTAAACGAGGAGGACAACCATCTGGCAGTCTCTGGAGTTACTTAAATGTGCCCCCCTTTTCCTTTATACCACATGGATAGTATCATTGCTGAAAATTGTGAAATCTTTAGGCAATCTATGACATGTTCGGAATGTAACAATGTAACGGATTTGACAGGAAATCCCACGGGGTCAATCTGAGTATGGTTCAAATGGACTAACCTGTAGACAACAGAAGGAAAAAACTTGCTTGGAACTAACAGAGCTTAATATTTACGTGAGGTAGCCTAGCAAAGCAAAGTTACCAGACAACTGTATTAAAAACAAGCTTGCTTGAAAATGGTGAAAATGTATGGACCATTATGACTTCCTTGTCGAATGAAGTTGCAGTGTGCTAGCTAACACAAGGATACACATTATTGCTGTTAAATTGTTGTTTCATATAACCTGTACAGATCTGGGTTGTTTCTTTTCTGCATTCCTTGCAAGTATAACCTGTACAGAGCGCACATGTATGCAACTAGCCGCTGTGGCATTTTCCTTGCAAGTAGGTTCTGTCATTTTCTGCTCTCAGAGCTCAGTCCTCGAGACAAAGTAACAAGCTCTGGAGTACCATGTTTAGACTTATAGCAGCATGACCGTTTAGGCTCAAAAGGAGAAGAACATCCGTTAGGTCACATCATCGTCTTCCTCACATTTTAACTTTGCCCAAACAAGCTCCTCTTTGTCTAACTAGATCGAATGAAATCCAGTAACAACGTACAGAATGATGATTCTTGTGGCGGTTAACACGAGGAACAACTCTGTTCACTAGTCGGCCTCTGCAGGTTTCAATGTGAAGATAGCATGAACATGTCTTCAGTAACATATATGTGACACATGCTACAGCTCATTTTGTATAGATTACCAGAAGCTCAGGACAGCATAAGTACATAACTTTTTATTGATTAAAATAAATGAAATCCTACTACTGCTATTTGTCATCTGTAGTGTACATTGTTTTTTTATGCAGAACTAATAAATAAATGCATTGTGCCTCAACTAGCTAATCATTACCAGTAGTGAAGTACTGATTGATAGCAAGGGCACACATTGCTATTAAATTATTGTTTCAACTGTTGTTAACTTTCTTTTTCAAATATTTAAACTGCTGTTTACATGTTTCAGAAGTCTAAATTTAAGGATGACCCACCCACTGCGATTGACTTCTTCAAAGCTACACATTGCAGAAGCAAGACAAGTTATAGTAAGGATGCACAAAAAGCTATTGTAAGTAGATCTTCCTGTCTTCTTTTGTACTATGATTCTATGAAGGACAAAAATTGAATGCGAGAAACCTGACTTGCTTTTTTTTTTCCCCATGCTAGGCTGAAATGGAGGCCATCGCTGCTAGCACCACAAGAAGGGCAAGTTGCAAAGACTGCAACCCAAGCTGTAGCTCAAGTTCTGTCAACCTCAAAATTTCTTCAAAATATTGGCATTGAGTTTGCAGCAACGATGAGAAGTGCTAAAGCCGCTGAAGTTGCTAAGCGCGTACAGGAGCTTGAGAGTGAACTAGTTGCTGAGAAGGAAGGAGCAGCTGAAGTTCGAGTTCAGATGGATGATCCGAAGAATCAAGTAGAGGAGGAGAGGGATGCAAGAAAGAAGGTGGAAGAAGAGACTGCTAGGCTGAAGAACCAAATAAGTGAGATGCATGGTTTCTTTCGTTCTTTCTTTGCTAGCAACTCTGCACCATCTAATGCTCCACAGTAAGTTTTGAAACTTTCTCAGATTAGTGTCTTGGCTGTCATTTTGATATGGACACATACCTCTGACCGAAGCTATAGCCATGTATGTGATTTTGGAGTGACCTTGGTAACCATAGAACTTGGCTGGTCCTGTAATGTTTTGGTCATGCTCGCCATGTAATGGAGGTTCTGATTTTGGAGACTCACCCAGTTAATGTAATGCTTATATTTGCTGGTGGAATGGATGTTATTTGAAATGCAAAATTTCTATATTGGCTGTATTTGAAATGCAAGATCTGTGTGTTGCCATTATGTTGGAATGCATGTATGAATATGGGCTTTTTTTGTTGCAAATTGTGGTGTTTGGCTAGCCCAATTAAAAGCTATTTGGGTTGGCCCAAATAAGTTTTGGGTAGGCCCTAAACAACATAGAAAAAATGTGGGCTGGTAAAAAAAATTGTATGGGCCTAATTAGCAGCAAAAAATACTAGGCTAGCCCAAAAGACCTCATGCGAGCTTAGCCTAAGCAGGTTAGGTTGGGCCAGAATTAATAAAATTCGGATTTACACAAAAAAGGCTTCAAAATAGATTGGGCTAGGCCAAAATTCAGGTACAATAATGGGCTGCGCCCAATATAAGGCTATTCCTATTGTGGGCTTTAGCAGGCCATGGTTTAATTTTGTGACTTAAAACCAGCATCATAAAATTTTATGACTTCCAAACATTGAAATGACATAAATCATGGTTTAAGGCGCATGGTTTTTGACACAAGCATTTTCGTCATTCAGTCATCATAAACGTTAACCTATGATATAAATTGCAAATATTATGACAAAAATAAAATGACATAAACCCTAACATCTCTTGTAGTGTGAGTTGAGGCAACTAGTGGCACTAGTGACCATGTTCGCTGTGGAATTTCTTGTTACTTTTGGTGGTTGCCGCCACCTAGACGACTTGGAGCAGCGGTGGATCGTTGAGCGACTTTGGTGATTGTAGCCGACAGCTCCGATCAAGGCATTGTGAGTGGTTCTTGTTCTTAGCCCCCGTGGGAGATTCGCGAAAAGCAACTATATTGAAATTGTGGCTTGGAAGGTGCTCTCTAGTATGGTTCTTACGACGCCCAAGTGTTGTGCTTGGTGTGTGTTGCCAATTAGCGCGTGAGCCACCTAGTTTGGACTTGCCACTACATGGATGTAGGTTGCCGACAAGCAACTGAATCACGGGGATAAATCTTGCTGTTCTTATTTTCTCTTGCCCGATTCGGTTTGCTACTACCTCACTTGCAATTTCATTTATATATCTTGTTGTTTGGCAGTTGCTTGTGTAGCTAGCTAGAGTCCGGATAGTGTAGTTGTAATTAGCTCTAGTTGCTCTTGTTAGTAGCTTTAGCTAGTTGTAGCTCTCTCTAGTTGGTACCCTTAGTTTGTGTGCTTGTGTGCATCAACCTTAGAGATCATAGCAACTAGAATTGTGTAGGGGCTTGCTTGTGGTGAGTAGAGCTAGAGCAATTTGCATAAGCATTGTCTTATTGTCTAATCAACTTTGTTCTAGTGTTTTTTAGATATTTTTATAGGCCATTCACCCCTCTCTAGCCATTTAGATCCGATCAGCTGGAGGGTTCTAGTGTTCTGCAGAGGCTACCTGAGAACAGCGAGGGGCCACCGAATTTATCTGGTGCTGGCCTGAGGGGTCACCAGAGAGAGCAGGCCGACCTACTTACCAAAGAGCACCCGAGGTCACTAAAGAGAGGGTTCTGCATAGGCTACCTAAGAGCAGCGAGGGGCCACAGGATTTATTCAGTGGTGGCCTGAGGGGCCACCAGAAAGAGTTGGCTTGACTGAACCACTGCCAAAGAGCACCCGGTGTCACCGGATTTCTTTGGTGACCACCGTATAAGGGGGACCAGAGCTTTGCATCATCCCAACGGTTATATGACTGGCTGAATATAGACATTAGATGTCAGATGGATCTCAGGGGGTATTCTCTGGTGGTGCCATCGAAACTTCCGGTGCTCCAGTAGAAAGTGAGATTTGATCCCAACCGCTAGTTGGTTTGTGTGGGCTATATATATGTGGGTTGGCTAGCCATTTGAAGGTGTTGAGGTCTTTGTGAACCCACCCACATGTATAGAAGCTAGAGTTAGCCCTCCACTCACATATGCATTGTTGAGATTGCATTCGTGGTGTGATTGGAGTGGTCTAGTTCATTTTCTTGAGATAGCATCTAGTGGCACTAGGGGCTAGTGAACATGCTTGATGGCTTGTTACTCTTGGAGGTTGCCACCTACTAGATGGCTTGGTGGCAAGTGGGTTCGTTGAAGCAACATGGGAAGATTGTGTGGTTGCCCTGAAGAAGGATTTGTACAGGGCGCTTGTGCTCTTCCCCACTGGAGGAAGGCAAATAGTAACTCTATTAAAAAATAGGCATGAAGAGTACCTCAGTGATCAACTGGCTTATACACGAGCTCCCATGTTGAGGGCCGAGAATTGTGTGCTCATGAGGCTTGTATAAAAGCGGAGGTCTAGAGGGACTTGCCTCAACAGGGACTAGGTGGTTGGCAAGCTGCTGAACCTTGGTAAAAAAATCACCATGTCATCTTTGTCTTCTGCTCGGTTTGCAATTCCCCACTAATGTCAATGTTTCGTAGTGACAACTAGTAAATATGTAGCCATGCATATGGCTCCGGATGGCTAGCACTCAAAGACTCGGATTTATACTGGTTTAGGCAACATGCCCTATGTCTAGTTTGATGGTGTATGTTGATGTTCCTGAGCACGAGTGCTCGAAGTTTGTAGTAGGGATTACAATCAGGAGGGAATGCTATGCTTGTGAGTTCGTGAGCTCTTGGATTTTGTGTCTCAAGGGAGCCCAGGGCTCCCTTATATAGCTTTTTGAGGGGGCCCAGTTACATAGAGAGAAAAAGAGAAGAGAAAAAAGAAGAGAAAAAAGTCTTCGGTGACACCGTCCTTCATCTTCGTCCCTTAGAATAAAAAATATTTATATCCCATTTAGAAGAGGCTACTACATCTTATTCTAGACATATGACTGCTATAGAAAATATCTTTTATAGACAGATAAAATTAATTTTTAAAGCTAGTTTCTTGGTCCACCTCTAACGAAGAGGTTTGACAAGTAGCTAAGCAAACACCTTTGCAAATGTCAAATTAACCATCTTTAGTTATCGGTTTAAAAAACACCAAAAAAATGGTACTCCCTCCATTCTAAATTGTCAGTCGTTCTGGCTTTTCTAAATATATAATTTTTTCTACGAACCTAGATATGTCTAAAACATAGTAAAAACTAGAAAAAATAGAATAATTTACAATATAGAATGGAGGGAGTAGAAAAAGACTATCATAAGTCGATGAGCTATCCAACTCGCACGGTCATGTGTTGTGAGATACAGTTCATGCAAATTTTTTGTTCCATTCGTAGCCATTGGTATGAGTTGACTGTGCGGTTGTTTTATCTTCTTAGCTCATAGGACCAAATGAAATGCACTTGCTCAACACCAAATGGACCAAGAAGTTGATGAAGTACGGATTCAGTGACTGAGTAGCGAACCTTGCACATGGTTACCTCTTGTGGACATTTCCTCAAACACCTTATAGGTACCAATTTTGTTGTGAACACCTCTACAACAATCTAGCCGCAAGGCAAACCCACTGCTCCTCTACGTCTCCCACACCATATCCATGTCAATAGAGAAAAAAAATCCAAAGCTTTGAATGCCTTGAAATACCAATTGTTAGCAACCCGAACACCTAAGGTTCATAGTATAACCATGAGAAGAATGGAATTCGAGATAGATAGTAAGCATGGGGTGATCCCCAAAGATCTCTCCTCTGACATCCCACTACGCCTTCTGATCAACCTTTGGGGTGTTCTCCATGAGTAGGGATGAAAACGGATCGGATACGGACGTATATCAATGGTATCGTATTTGTTTTCATATTTATGTCCGGATTCGGATTCGAATACGGATAGTATCAAAAATACCGGATAGGATACGATTGGATATCGACATCATAAATATGTGATTTAAATATTCGGATACGAATACGGTATCGGATGTTAAATATCCAAACTCGGATACGGACAGATTAAAACCTCTCTAAACGAATTCGGTCTCGAATACGGTCGGAAAATATCCGTACCGTTTTCATCCCTATCCATGAGGCACCTTTGGTCTTCCACACTTCTTTTTGACGCCTATGAGCATCTCTACCTTTGGTAACGTGTCCAAAGATGTCAGAGAGTGACGTACCTTCGCCAATGGGGCATGGGGACTCAGAGACCGCCAAATAGGAATGGCATCCAAAGATATGGACCCCAACAGGTAGCAAGCATGGGGATTAGATCATTATCAAAGATATACCAAGGAAAGTTTTATGTACAAGAAGAGAAGGCAGCACGAGGAAGAAGAAAAATAACTAATTAGTAGGTATAGAAGGGGATAAGTTATGTATTTGAATAATCAATTGATGCCCTTCTGAGCTGCTGCTGCTCGGCTCTTATGTGGGGATGTTTGGTTGGTACCCTCCTAGGTAACCCTTGTTCTAGGAATCCATCTTTTTTTGAAGGCAAAAACAATGGGGGGAGATCCCCATAACACTTCAATTTTCATTATAATGAGGGAAGAAAACTTACAGTTGGTGAAAGAAGATACAAAGGAAGGCAGAAGAAAACATTAACTAAAGGCGTCGAGGCAAACGCAAACGCAAATGCTCAGCACTACGGGCATCCGTCTCGTCAGACGCGGCTCACAGTCCTGCGCAGCGACCGGACTCTATAAAAACTCCCCTACTTCGCTCATCCGCCCATCGTGGCTGATCATTTTTAGGCCACTCATCCGTTCGCCCCACCACGTCCCATTCCCCCACCGCGCCCCGCCCCCCGTTGCAGCTTCGTGCCGTGTCCTTCCCCTAACCGCGCCGCACCGCCGTGCCCCATCCCCTGTGAGCAGACAGCTCTGGACGACTGCGGTCGAGCGAGCAATGGTGCTAGAGTAGCAGCAACAGGGCTGCGCTGACGGGCGAGAGCCTGGGCCGCGAGCTGGCGCTGGAGAATCGTAGGAGGCCCACGCCGCTGCTGCGCCGGTGAGCTCCATGCGCCGCGGCCGACCTCCATGCTAGCGTCGAGCTCCGCAACGACGAGTGTCCATTCGTCCAAGCAGCATGGTGACATCGTGCTGAAAGCGCATGTTGCAAGCGTGTGTTTCAAGTGTTTCAGTTGTTTCATCTGGATGTTGCAAAAGTAGACCGATATGTTGCATATGTTGCAAGTGTTTCCCGATGTTTCATTTGTTTTATACGTATCTTGCAAGCGTTTTATCTGGATGTTACATATGTTTCACACATATGTTCTAAGTGTTTTAACTATATGTTGTGTATGTTTGTAATGGTTTTCAAGTGTTTCCATGTGTTTTTGTAAATGTTCTAGATGCATGTTTCATGTACTTCATCTGTCTTCTTATATGTTGTAAGTGTTGTATCTAGATGTTTTAAAAGTAGATTGATGTGTTGCACATGGGATGCGTGTGGGAAGCGGGAGGGAGTGCGCGGCGCGGGCCTCGCGTGGATGCACGGAAACGAATTGCAGCTGTGCACAGGCATCCTAATGCGGGTGTCCGTCTGAACGTCCGGGTGCTAGCAGTTACGAAACACAAAAGGAGAACCTATCATCCTCCTTAAACCTCTCGGAGTGATGGCGGCATTTGATCTTTGAAGTTGTTAAACCAAGTTGCACAGCTAGAACTCTCGTTGTCAAACACCTTCCTGTTTGTAATTAAGCTTCCAAATTTCCCAGGATGCAATCAGGCTTATCTCCATGAAAAAGGGGCAAGGATGCTGACTCCTGGCAGTAGCTACTCATGTAACCAAGCTCTGTCTAGGAATGCATCTTAGCCCTGAACACTGCCTAGTCTAGACACTGGATGCAAACTAAACATGCTCGTAATCTCCACAAAAGCTCAAGTAGACCATGGTATAGGCCCATATGTGTTAATCGCCTCCGTTAATTTTCTGGATGAGCTAATCGGTGCATGTAACAGAGTGGTGAAGCCTCTGTTATATCGTTGAAATTAAAAATACCATGAAAATGGAGCAAGATTACAAAACGAGCACGCCTCTAGCATGCAAGCTAGATTGGAACCTCAAGGCTCAAGAACAGTAAGGAACACGCCGCGCGCTTGCTCCGCTAAAACGCGGAGGCGGCCGGCCGGCTAGCACGACGAAACGGTCAATCAACTGAACTACCATACACAAAACCAAAACCGAGAGCGATGATGACTTCAGCCGTACAAACACCGATGATCCCATCTTGGCGCTGCACCATACCCGCGCTCCACACCGTATGGTGTCGACGACGCTGGCGGATAGCAGCTCACTGGAGCAAGGTCTACCGGTGGGTACATCGCGCTGGCCGGCAGTACCGACGGGTACAGGCTGCAGGACGACGTCTCCGGCGCCGGCGGGTACACCGCAACCGGCTCCACCTCCACTGGAGTCGCGGACGGTGGAGGAGGAGGGTAGTACCGCGAGTTCGCGAGCGTGACCGCCGCAGCCCCAGCTGGTAGCAGTGTATGGTAAATTGGTATCTCCTCCGTCAGCGGCCACTCTATCGCCGGGTACAGCCGCGGCGCCGCGGCCGTGGGCGGTGGCTGCGCGACGGGACTGGACACCGTGGGCGTGGGGCAAGGGGGCGCGACGACGAGCTCGGCGTCACCGCTCTGGTGGTGACCATCGTTTCGTTGTTGATGGAAGGTGTAAGAGAAGGAGATGACGCCGTTGGGCTGCCTGCCGTCGGGGCCCGCCAGCTGGTAGGACACGCGGCGCGTCCGCCCGTCGGCGACGAGGTCGGGGACCGGCACCGCGGCGGACGCGGCGAGCACGTCCCCGAGGACGGCCACCTCCGCCTTGAGCTCGAACCGCACCAGGAGGACGTCGTCGTCGCCTCTGTCCTTCCTGTTCTTGCCCGCTTCCAGTTCCCGCTCCGCCGGCGGTGGCGAGGCCTCGGGCTCGGGAAGGTAGAGCCGCAGGGGCGCGTCCCACTCGGGGTTCTCGCCGCCGGCACGGTCGGTGGGCGTCTTCACGCGGTGGGGCCGGCGGTTGCCGTGCGCATTCTTGGCGGACGACGGGGTGACGGAGACGGACGCGTAGAGGCACGGCGTGTGGAACGGGAGCGACGACCTGACGCCGCGGCACGACACCCAGGTGATGTCGATCGCCGCTGGCTCCGGCCGCCGGCGCAGACGCTCCATTGCAGCCTGCTGATTGACTGGCAGCACGAGATCGAGATTAACAAAGAACCGATCGAAGCCTGAACTGGGAAGAAGACGCGCTGAGCTAGGAATGGCTCACTAATGTGTGATGAGAATGAGATGAGACGAGGAGGCGAAACAGTAAGCTGGGAGGTTAAGAAGGTGGTGAGCAGAGCACGATTACGCGGTGGCGGGAGACGACCGCGAGTTAAGTCTTTGAGGCAGACGAGAGGAGTACTGAACGAGTGACGACCGGGACGGGACGCGTCAGCATCAGCTGCTAGCGGACCAACGACGAAGCACCTCCAAGGAGGTTGCGCGGCAACTTCAGCACGGCTCGCGCCAGTCAGAAAGCTACGTGTTCCTGCCCTCCAAGGACCAGGACCACCGGTGACGATGTGTCATTACGCTGCAGGAAGAAAAATCTGGTGAGCGACAGGCAGTGGCGGAGCCAGAAATTATGGACAGAGTCCCGGTCCAAAGAAATTATGGACAGAGGGGCCAGTGGCGACAGGGAAATCAACATTCTACCAACCTTTACTTAGATCACGGTGAATCCCAGATTCAGATTCACTTTTTCCGTGATGAATCCCTGCCGAACAGGCCCGACAGCACCAGGTTGTTGAATTTCGATTTGTTCGGCTCCCACCCAGTGACCACGAATCGCAGCGCAAACTGGGCAGCTGGGCAAGTAAGTACGGAGTATCTCATGTTCGAGAGTTGTTGGGGCAGGGGAATGGCATGATCTGGCTTTCGACAGAGTCTAGCTGTCCTAGCGGTAAGCCGTTTGCGCTGCACCAGCAGCGGTCATAGATTTAGCTGCAATTACATTATCACAGTTGGGAGAACAAGATGCCCTTCTTGCCTCGTCTTTACTCGATCTTTTCTACATGAACATGCTGTAACACCCAGCCTAACCTAACCCGGTTCCGGTTCTTTCACAGTATGCGGCCCGACCACAAAAGAAATTGCAATTCTGTAGAAGATGATCACAACATGCAACCACTGAAATGGTTGAGCAAATAGGGGGCGAATTGAATCATTTGAGTTATATTCTAAAACTTACACATGTATATGCAGCTGGGTATGGACAGTGTTTTGAAGGGGAAAAACGTTGAACTATACACTGATGTTACAGCTAACTATGATAACAACAAACAACTGCCTCTGGAAGCAACAAAAAAAACTTCACTGCCATCCGCTAGGCAACATCAAAAGTAAAGACCTTTGCTGTGTATCTATATACCACCATCGGCTATAGATTACTCCAATCTGTGGTTCTTAAAGGGACATACTTTGAACGCTCATTTCCGATCCCTCTGAAGCCAGTTGTTCTTGATGAGACCATAGGCATGGCAAGCACCGATGAAGCGCTTATGGTGTCCTCCCCAAGGCCAAGGGACATGGAGCATGCAGACTGCAAATATGATCAAGTGAGAAAGGCGGACTTGTGACAAATCAATGGTACAATCAGATCTAGAAAGAAAGCCAATGACCTTTGCCTTCAACAGTACACGTTTTGCTTTTACTTTTACAGAAGTAACAAACGAGTTGCTTTCATCCGTGTCTGTCTCCTCCATCTGCATCTTTCCATTTCTGCAATGTCCAAGTTATATATCAACACACTGAGTGCAATACTGAACACAAAAATGCAAACACAGCAAAATTGGAAACTTTCTACAGGTTCGTGGAATATAACCTGTCCACATCAATTATGGAGTCCTCGGCGGTGCTCGATCCATCTTTTGTATCAGCTGCCGACAATTGACGAAGAGTCAAAATCTTCTATGTATGAAAGCACATGAAAATCAACCTTCTACCAACCTTTACTGTCATCGGGTGCTAGCAAGGAGATCCCAACGAAGACAAATGTCATGCCCAATACAAACATAATTATCCTGAGTGTATCAAATACCTGACAGTGGAGAAATAGAATCCTTAGTTTCTAATTAAGCAATGCATGATTCACTTCATTATCTGATTATCGCAAACAGGAACCTACTTGATATTCTTGAAAGTAAACAAATCCTGTACAAATAGAGAAGAAGGTCCAAGCAATTTGAAACATTGGAACAATCAGTATTGCATCAAATAATGACAGCCCTTCATTCAATCTTGCCATCTGTCACATAGGGCATACGGAGGTTGAATTAGACAAACAACAGCAGCAGAGTAGCCTCAGAAACAACGCATTAGGTTAGACATACCCAAAATCCAGCAGTGCACAGAAACAGAAGAACAATTGAGTATGTGAACCAGCTATGGAACTCGTATCTGCTGCTCATAGTCAGCCTCAGCATGTTAGACCTGGACAGGAAACAGGAACGAGGGGGGTGGGGGGTAACACATGGTAGTCAGCACCAAATAAATCTGAAAGAATCAGCATCCATATATTTTTATGAAATAAAATATAACCTACAATGATTTTGCAAATAAGACTGAGCAAGACCCAATAGCACCAGATACAACAGCATAAGAAAATGGCAACATTGTTCGCCAATATGTGCCAACATCTTTTGAACTATTTGAAATAATATTTTCTCCACTCCTGCAAAAAAAGTTTTTAAACTGGTACGGAAGAGCATGGCCCTGTTTGTGAAGAGACTGGGTTATACGAGCAAGGGCTCACCTGTAGAGATAATGGTTAAATGCAACAACAAAGACCAATGACATGCAATAAAGAACAAACACCAAATTGCTGTATTTTGCGATCAGCTGCTCCGGCGTGTAAACTGACAACATAATTTTAGTATCAGCATGACTATGTAGGAACCATGAAAAAAACGAAATTGCACATCTCTACATTGCAAATATGCCGCAGATACTACGTATAGTAGAAATAGCAAATGGAACAACCCATACCAGGTGATTGATGGTTGCCGAAGGATACTAAGAAGATGTTGCCAAAGACGATGAACGTCGTGGCTACCATGACTCTGGAAAGAAGAGCAAAAGCTTCATTAATCACATGATTCCATGTATTGATTGTAATTTTCATTCCAGCTACGGGAAGTGAGAAACATACATACTTCACTGAAATAGTCTTGTTCAACACAAAGTAGGCAAAAGCAATGTTGGACACAAACTGGATTGATCCAAGAGCTGCAAGTAGTGACTGCAATATAGCAAGTAAATAATCAATTTCCAACCCAAAACACTAGACGGAAATAGAAAAGAAAATATGATTGGATGGCATTATTAGCTCTAAGTAAGGAGCAAGAAGAGATGCAAACTGTACAATTCAGAAGCTCTTATCTTTTTAACCCCAAGAACTAATGGAAAAACGCTATTCCTGTATTGCCAAAAGAACAGAGCACAAATCCAGTCTCTACAGAGCTTTATTCTTGACATGTTTACACAATCATTCATGAGTTTCCCATATATTACATCCTACATGTTAAACTAAATTTGCTTTTGGGGTCTTGAGGACAATGAAAAGAACCTGTGCAGCATAGGCAAATGACATGAAGTTGAGGCAGTTCCCAGCAGCAAAAAAGAATATACCTGAATGCAGATGTAGCATTAAAGTTGGCCTTGATTAAAAGACTCTAAAATTAGTAAATAAATTCTAGCAGGCAGGATTACCTATTCTCCACGTCTGGAAATGCATAACAGACTTTGGAACGAATTTTTCATTTCCCTCGCTGTTGTTAATTAAGGAAAGCTTTTCTCTCTGCCAAATAAAACAAACATATTTTTTTATTCTTCTTCCCACGTAAAACATCATATTCACACATGGGAATTGAGCCTAGTGCAAGCGCAAGATCTCTTCAACATTATATTGGGTGCCTATTTCTTCTTATTTACCGCCTAATTTCTCATAGTCATAAGTTGGTTGTTCCAAATTTTCAGAACCAGCACATAAAAATAACTACAGTCACATTAATTTCAAAGGATGTTAGGCATTAATGTGGACAATGCTCGAATACCACAGCAAAGGTTAGCTACAAAGTAACCAAAATTGGCCTAGGGAATCAAGCTATATTTGACATGCTGTCCCAGTTTGTCATCAAATGCACAATTTATTGCTTACAACACCTTCAAGTGCACTAGAAATAGCTCACTAGCCAATCAAGATCCTAATCAGTTAATGCAACATTTTCTCATGATGAAGGCTATAGATGAAATGGCTAGGTCATCTGGTAACCAAAAAGGTGTTAGTTGGGTTCAATTTTTTCTGCTTTCTTTTTGGTAAAAAAAACGTGGATTTAGACTAAAGGTGTTTTCACCCCCAGCTGACTAAATGGGTCAAACTAGGGCACCCACATGTATGTCCTCCTTGGTATTTTCATTGGAACACATATATGAAGTATATACTAGAAGTAAGAACAAGGAGCACAATTCAGAAACATGTAATATCCACCTGATCATGGCCCAACTTCAGAAGGTTGGTACCAAAGTTTATGGCAACACTCCCCACGATGTTTATCAACGCCCCTATAACCCAGTCGCCCATGAGTCAAGTGTAAAGTTATCTTCTACAAATATATGATATGCTCCTTCCACAAGCCCCTTGTACAACAACTCCTCGTTCTTGTTTTCGACATAAGGACTTCAATTCATTGAGAACTTTCTCTCTTTCCCCTTTTTTCTCTTCTTTGTGCAGGTGTATTCACCCCCAGTAGTCTGTCACAAAACTCTCCAAGATCCCTTTTTCTCTTCTTTGCGTAGGTCTAGTCTGTTACAAACCTCTCCAAGAACCACTGTGGAGCTCAGCCTGCAAAACAAAAGGCACAAATGCCATATCAGACACACACAATCGGGACGAATACCATTGGTTATTTGAACATAGGGTCATTCCAGGAGGCATTCAAAGAGAGGGCACGATTTGACAAGGCATTCAAAGAGGATGTACCACCAGGGGCGGGCCAAGATAATTTTGCAAAACAATCGAAGCTCGTAGGCGTCATACATGCATATACGCTTGTAATTAGACCAGATCCGAATACAAATAGCAAGTTAGGGTCTGGGTGTTCGGTTTCGCACAGCAGGAATGGGAGACCAAGGGGGTGGGCGTACCTGGTGGTGCTCGTCGCCGGCGAAGGGCCCGGAGAAGACCTGGGCACCTGGCGTAGGGCGGCAGCGACCAACCTCGGCCCGAAGAAGACCTGGGCACCTGGCGTAATCGTCGGCAAGTGAGAGAAGAAGGGAGGGAGGGAGGAGATCTCGGGAGGGAGGGCCGCAGGGAGATAGAGCGCGCACGCTGGGGGAACGGAAGAGAGAACGAAGGAAAGGTAGGCTGGCTTGCTGTCCGGTAAGAGGAGAAAGAAAGCCAGAAAGGTAGGTGGTGGGCACGTCAAGATTCGTGTGCGCCGTCGGATCCCGATCTCGCGGCCCGGAAGGTTGGGGCCAGGAAAGGGAACAGCTGGTCTCACGCCTTTTTTTTTCAAACAGCTACGTTGCAACAGCTTGTCGCGTCGCTCCAACTCTCACATGGCGAGCATTTGTTATAAGAGTATGGCCAATAATAGTGCCAAATTACTTGGATGAAAGTCAAAGTTATAAGAGTCAAGTTATACAATAAGTGTTTTCTACCTATTTTTAAAAAATATCTCTCCTATTCCTTCTCACAACACTTGGGACTTGCTTCATTAATGTAAATGCTTCCGTACCCAGTTTGATATTTACATAGAAGTCAAGCTTTTATCTCTCTCCTCTCTTGTCTCCTTTACATCAGCATTAGTTTGGCTATAAGCCTATTATTGTCATGCTCTAATACATTTTGACTACACTGTGTTACTCTAACTTTTTAATTCAGTACAGATACTGATGATAGTTTCAAAAAATCACAACTTTCTCTTCTTTTCCTTTCTGGTGTCGTGTGCTTCTTTTGATGGAGCAGCAGTAACCGTTGCCTGCGAGTTGAAACAAAGGTCTCAGCATCGGTTGTGGGGTTGGACTTTCGTTTCGCCGTCGCTGGAGCATCTTTTGCTTCATTTGCAAATTTCTGGTGCTAGCTTTGTGGAACAATTAAGCTAAGCCACCAACTTTGATGAACACGGAGGTTGGTTCAGCTTTCTACGTTGTCGTTGCACTTTTCAATTGCTCCACATGCTTTTCTTTCTGTCCTTTTATTACTCGACGATGTTGCCATTTGTTAAGGTAACATATTTGATCTCGAATGTCACTTGTTTCCATCCTGGACACTAATGATTCGAACACGTGTAAGAAAGTAATTTCGTTCAAAAAGAAAAATGTCAGGACATATGCACGCCGGATGTACTTAGGGAAAATAAACGTTTTTCTCATTGACGGGTCGTCATATGTTACCATTTGCATAAAAAATGGATGGATAATAAGATGCTTAGGTATGCGCTCTATCTACTTTAGGATACGCTGCCTATTTATTTAAATACAAATTTGTGTTGGAAAAAATAACTTTACACGTGTGCAATGTCGCGTCAAGACTCTCTCTCTTTTCTAATTATTTTCTTCTAACAGAAATACAAGTCATATACCTGTATACTCCCTATGTCCCTTTTGAAGTTAAGTACATTTGACTTCTCAGGGAAGTTATGTATATTTGACTTCTTAGGAAACAAGAACTATAGTTAAGAAAGGGACGGAGGAAGTATGTTCGTCCTAGATCTGTTTTTTTTTATCATTGACCATAACTGCCTAATGATTTTTATAGATTTTCAATACAATATTGGCATTACTTGATTTATTATCGTAATTAAACATAACTTGTCTGGTTAGATTTTTAGTGGTGGAACAAATCCGCCAATGTTTAAGTTTTTGACTGGACACATGTTTGATCTCAAGATTTGCCAATCTAACCTCTCAAAAAAAAATGAAACAGAACCTCTCAAACTAAAGGTGTTCCCAAGGATAGTATTATGTGCAACATACATCCATATATAATCGTTGTGCATATCCGTGGGTGTCTGCGTTAATGTGTTTAGAAATCATTAGAAAAAGTACCATATATATATATATATATATATATATATATATATATATATATATATATATATATATATATATATATATATATATATATATATATATATATATATATACACTATGGGCCGGATTGGTTGGTCATCAAATTTTGTCATGCCAAAGATTTGGCAAGCCAAACGTTTAGTAAAAATATTGTCATCGATTTGATAAGCTAAATGTGAGAAATTGATAAGTTTTAGTAGCAAACCAAATGCTAGATAAAATTTTGGCTTGCCAAATCTTTGGCATGACAAAATTTGTCACCAACCAATTATGGCCTGTAGAGTGTGTTTGATTAGGTGGCCAATCCCTAACTTTGACTCTCTGGTTGTGGGCTAGAGCCTGGCTAGGCTGGCCATCCATACCCCTTCAGCTTGCCAGGATTGAATGTCCGAATCTGTCGTTTTCCGAGCCAGCCCCTGGCTAGCGCGGTGGCGTGAGTTCCGTCTAAGGATGGCAACGGGTCGGGTTCGGATCGGGTGGAGTCTCCGTACACCCAAAACCGAAACCCGAACTTAAAACCCGAACCCGACCCGAACCCCGATTCGGGTGAAAATCCATCTCCGAAACCGAAACCCGACGGATTAACCAAAACCCGAAAATGTTTTAATAAATTACCAGAACATAAGAGATGGTCCTGAATATCATAGATGATATATAGAACATGCAAGTAGAAGTAGCAGGCTAGCTGCTAGCAGGCAGCTGATAGCCATGTCCAGAAACATAAACATGCAAGCTAAGGCTCTAAGCCTCTAAGTCTAAGCCAATGCCATATGCCCATGTACTGAGTACTGACTACTGATAAACAGGCGTACAGCCATGCTGACTACTAGAGGAGCAACCTAAGTTCAGTACAGATACAACTCATAGAGGAGCAACCCAAGTTCAGTACAGGTACAACTCACATATTACAGTAATAACAGAAGTTGGACATTAATACAAATAAGAGTTTTTTGGGATCAAATAAGTAGACAACTTGAGCCATTCATCTTAGATTGAGGCACACACGCTGACACAGTCCAGAATATTACAAAGTTCATCATTCCTCAATTATGGTGGACTCATCTTCATCCTGTGAAATAAAAATAGAGAGAGTAGCTCATTACTTGAATGTTCAACGCATTGTAAATTCACAAGTTGAATATAGAAAGAAACAACAGCAGTACCTCTTCTTCATCTTTTTCATCAAGACAAGTCATCAAAGCACCAACAAAAGTTGAATGAGGCCCTGCATGGATATAGTATTCATCACAAATTAGTTTTACAACTTATACAAAATGAAGAACCTCTGCTTACAGGAATTGCACTTACCTAACATGTCATTATGAGACCATGCTTGCATACACATAAGTATATTCTTACAGCTTCTCCATTCGAAAATGGCAACTTATGTCATGTGCTACTACTGATATTGGCTTTCCTGTATTCCGCCGTGAGATTAGTTGTCCTTGCCTTGCTAGATGGATGCTAATAGTACAGGAAACACAAATACTTGTCAATGATCATGGTGTTTCCTTAGGATACCGTCTCTATAAGACTGAAACTTTTCTTTCAAAATCTGAAAATGTGACATTATAGAGCAGCAGAGCTAAGGTTTCAAGGCAATCATGATTTTAGTTCTAACTCCAGCATATTTGTCCACAGGGAGAATCTCCTTTGTTGTCAGTTGAGGCACTACATCAGCTGCATATCTTCATTTTCATTTGAACCCTAAAGTAACCAAAAAGGATGGTAAAGTATCAATGACATTTCATTCATTCCTGTGTGTTTGACTATGCTTTTAGGAACCCGAACCACTGCTGGACTGCTGGATTCGACCGGAGGGGAGGTGAGATCTAGGGAAGGGATGTGTCGTCGTACATGCTGGACTGCTGGATTCGCCGGTGAGGTGGGGAGGTCGGCGAGGCTGGCGAGCTCGGCGAGGTCGCAGACTGGCGATGGGGCGAGGTCGTGGACTGGCCAGCGCCGAGGCCGGTGAGGCGGTGAGCCGGCGCGGTCGCCCGTGCGGGAGCGTCGGAGCCCGGAGCGGCGCCTGGGTGCGGGAAGGAGACAGGGAGTGAGGGAGACGGGAGACCGAGGTGGGGAATGGGGAGGCCGGGACCGGGGGAGGCAGCGGAGGCTCGACCGCGTGAGGGAGACGGGGAGACCGAGGTGGGGAACGGGGAGGCCGGGGCCGGGATCAAGGGTCGGCATCAGGTGACCGAGTGAGGTTTCGCTTATATAGCTAGGGTTGCTAGCTGGGCTTTTAATGGGCTGCATGTTTCGGGGCCCGATGGAGCACCATGGGTCAAATTTAGAATCCGCCCCAAACCCGCGGTATTTCGGGTATCCGAAACCGCAAAACCGTGGGCGAAAAACAGGCACCAAAACCGAAACCCGAGAACCTGAAAACTGCGGGTATCCGCCCCGAACCCGAACCGCTGCCATCTTTAGTTCCGTCACCTCCCTTGCGACGGCCACCACCGGCTCCCCGTCGTCACCTTGTCCGGCGCCACAGAAACAACAGAGGTCGCGTGGCAAGGGGCTCATGAGGCGTGGCCGTGTGGTAGGCTCCCATTGGCGGTGAACACATGCGCATGGAGGACGGCATCACGGCGGCGGGGTCACGCGGCAGCTGGCGTGCGACTTGGTGGGGGGTTCGCGCGGCATCACGATGGGGAGCTGCGCGGTGCGACCCGCGAGCTCGTCTTGCAGCCCCACCTCTGTATCGCCGGCAATACCGGGCCGTGGGCGGCTGGAAGTACATCTCCTCTTTCTCTTCGTCTGTCACTGCACCCTCCTCCCCGTGAGCTGGTATGGTCCGTGCCGGCTAGGCTTTGCAGCAGAGCCGACATGGTCTGTGCGTGGATGCGGCGGACAGTGTCGGTGGCACGCTCGCGCGGTGGCTCTCGGACAGTGTCGCCGGCATGGTCGGTCCCTTATTTGCTTGATGATGTCACTTTACGTCATGCACACATTACGGCCGTTCTCCTTTAGAAAAACAATTCCAGAAATACTTTACAAATACACATATACCTGTACACATCATTCAAGCCCGAAGTCCTTTTTAAGATAGGGGTATGAATCAAGAAATGGATGCTCACCACTTTGTTCGGTGAAATACCTCAAAAGGGTAACTTTACCGATTTAAAGAAAAGGTGACGGTATCAAAACAAACCAGACAACAAAACACGCTCTGGAGCTAGTCAGGCTTACAGTACAGACAACCAAATAACTAGAAGTTGGCTTGGTGGGAGCAGGCTAAGACTGCTCATGCTAGGATTTTAGCCAGGCTAGAAGTTTGCCAGGAAACAAACATAGCCATATAGTTCATACCCACTCAGCATTTACTCCCTTCAAATCTTGCTCCACGTTAAGCCACGTCATCTAGAGTTGCAGCCGTTAGATCAGCATGAATTCCTTCATCTGACCGTCCAGCTCTCACCTGCAGCTGCAAACTCTTTGGCTCCCCCTCAACATTCACCAACACATCACATGGCCTTTGAGTAACTGAGAAGAAGGGCAGCTGAGCAGTCGTTCAAGACATGTCCAGAACAGATGCGTTGAAGAACAATTAATACCAAATTGGGTACTTGATCAATCACATAGAAATATTTCATAAAAGATGCGTTGAAGAACAAATCATACCAAATTGAATACCTGACCAATCACATAGGAACAATGTTGTGATTTGATGGAAGCATACATATGAGCATTCAGATATGTCAAATTTGGTGTCTGATGCAAACAAAGACAAAGCTATCTATCAGGCCTAATACCTTATTTATCCCTAAAGGAATGCTGGTCAAGTTATACACAGAGGCCTTCGTAAGTTCCGTATTTATGCAAAAAAAAAACTATGTTCCGTATATAAAATCCCTTATAGGGGGCAACAACTACTAATTGTACCGTATTACAATATTTTATACCCCATAAAGCTTGGCAATTTATCTCAGTTTAGTTATTTGTAACTACATCAAGTGATATCTTTTTTGCGAATGACATCAAGTGATCTCTGATACCCAACTTCATGTATCGGCACTAAAATTTTTAATATGGCTCCACCCGATGTTACTTTTAAATATATCCTGTTTTGTATGTACTCATGTGATGCTTACTTCCATAAATAATACCTTGCTTCTTACCCTACTTATACCATATTAAATTAAATGGTATAAAAATACAGCTATGTCACTTATTAATACCAACACAATTGACTAAAGTATTTTCGATTGTCCTCTTACTCACAACACGTTAAGCATGCTCTCAAACAAAATACTAAGCTACATCATTGATATTCAGCTTCATCGATCATTATTTAACTAAAAATTCCCGCAGCAACATGCGAGGAATTCAACTAGTTTTGTAAATGAATGATCCATAGTTACCATTTACGTGTAGTAGAGACAGATTTATATAGTTTCAAAAAAAATGATAGATTTATATAAGTTTTGAATCAGCAAGATCGGTAAGCTCCCACTCGTGTTGTAGGTGCGCGTCAGCGCGTGTCGTTGTTGGCCGTCTACATGGCGTACGGGCGTGTTGTCCGGTATCTTTCAGCTTTCATCAAGCGTCGTTCTCGTTGACGCTTCGGTTTTTGCTACTTCTGCGACTCGATCTACTCCGTTTTTTTTAAAGCACGGAGAGCATGTGAGCGAGACGAGGAAGCTTCCAATCCCAGCATCCACACCGGTCGTTGCTTGGGCTCCGGCTGCCGGTAACGATGGTGATGCGTGGTCGCGTGGATTGGCGCACGGCTTCCAAGCTAGGATGATTCTTCACTGGATCACCAATCAGGCAATCACCACTGCTGCTCTCGAGTTGCTGGTCAAATACTGAAACAAGCCTGGTTAACTTTCGAAAAAGAAAACAAGGCTGGTTAAGTTACTACTGCTTACCCTTATAGGTCAAACAAGATCAGATTCACCTCTTTTTTTCCCCTCTCGGAGCTCACAAATCATTTTATAAACTTTTTTTGTCGAAAAACAACCAACCAGAAATTTGGCAATCATATATAAAGAAAAAACTTACAACAACAAATAAAAGAATAAATGAAACATGAAAGAAGCATTAGTAAAACAATCAACAACATAACAACAAACTACTAAAGTATCCACCAAAAGTACCAACAACAATGCCACCTCACACGCCATAGCGAGAGGCACGAGATGAAAGGGTGAGAAGGGATGGTTTTTATTAGCAATGCATCCAAGAAGGGAATGACATCCACATATGTCGTCAACGCTAGCCGAAGATTTGGCACAAAGATTTCAACCAGAACCCCCCAAGTGGAGAGGGTGGCCGCAAGGCAAAGCCTCCAACCACGGATGTAGCACTAAAGACGTAATCATTGTCAGCCTTACCAAGAAGCCAAGTAGGACCTTTGCCCAAAAACCACCATCCCACCTTAAAACCCAATCTGTGATCGTTGATTTCACTGATTAGTTTTCTTGGAGACACAAATTGGTGTGGACACAAGAAAACTCTTGACTGTCGGCGGCACATTTTGGGTGGTCTTGTGAAAGAACATAACTGATCTATTTTAAGGGTAGAGATAGAGACAGAGATAGGGATAGGGATGCAAAGAAATGAGTTCAAACAAAATGATTGAATACTTTTAGGGCACCAGCAATAGAGGCTAACACTCTTAGTGATTTTAATACAAATAAAGTGATCCACACAGACTAGAAAATATTTAGACTACTACTCATACAGTGCAAATTATCACTACTTGTGGTTTGCACAGAAACTTTTTCCTTTCATCATGCCTCACCTTTATTTTCTCTCCCTTTTCTTTTTTAGCATGGACCACCTTCTCTCTCCCCAAGTATATGTAGCTTCTGCAAGCTACTATAACAAGTGCAGAGTACCTACTTTTTTTATCCGATTCTACATGGTACTTAGGGCTATTAGGAAAAAAGTAGCGTTGGGGAAGGCCTTAGCTAGCCACGATGCCTGAGCATTATTGGGTTAGGCCTGGGGGCACATGTACATCCAGAGGTGCTGCGGCGCCGATGGTCGGCATGTAACCGTCCACTTTTATATTTGTTATAACCACAAGTGGACTTCAAATTGCTGTCCCAGCCCTACTAGGTTTTCGTCCTGTTCGGCTGATGGTTTCTGCGTCTGATAAGCCAGCTGGAGCTGATTTGTTATGAGAGAAAAACACTGTACCATGACTGATAAGTTCAAGCGAGAGTTGTGCGGTGTACCAAACAAATACATTATTGAACCTTTTGTTAGCCGAGCACAACTAGCGACATGTGGTTTGGTTAGGCTATTGGACCATTGACGGATCAGCCAAATTAAACACACAACAATGTGTTTCCGAATGGAGAAATGAATTGTTTACCTCGTTTGTTCCCCTAGCGTAAAACAAGATATAACTACTAGAAAGAGCTTATGCTAGCTCGAAAACAGCCGTCACCATTGGTTTCATGAGTCGGCGCTGATGAATAGTTCCATGCTTTCATTACCGCAGGCTCAGGATCTGGTGGCGAAAACTAAATAAAAAATTAAAAAAAAACTAGGTTCAGTGGCTGCCGCCATCCGTGTCCGGATCAAGGCCACTCACTGCTAGGCCCCAGTATGGAAGGCTGAGGAGGCACCGCGGGGCTGATGAACAGCCGTCATAGCTTGCTGTGGCTGGAATGGGGTTGTGGGCCTAGAACACTGGCACGCGGAAGGGCATAGGCCAAGCTTGCACCATGCCTTGCCACAGGTTGTACCCCACGGCCCATGGCGTGCCCTGGTTGTTGGATCGGGCGAGCGCGCTGTCGTTGTTGGGGAAGGAGTTGCTGCGTCCGCGCCTCCGGTTGTTGCGACCGCCGTTGTTGTTGGGACGGCCGCCGTTGTTGATGCGTGGTGCGCTAGAGGTCAAAGATGATGCGGGAGGATGATGCGGGAGGAGTGCCTGAAGAGCCGCAGGACCGAGCACCATGTGTGGCGGCGAGAGCTTGCTCAGCTTCGACGTTGGCATCGTGTTGGGCACTGAGCTCCTCCAGAACAAGGAAGGAGCGCACACTCATGAAGGTGTGCGGCCGGGATTTGGAGGTGATGACCGGCTTGACGTAGCAGTACCGAGGGTTGAGGGCGGAGATGCTCCGATGTGACAGCCGCAACGATCTCTATCCCCTTGGGCTTCCCCAACATCACACCCTTGCCGTGAGCTCCAACACCTCCTCGTGACATCAGTGGCTTGGGCATCCAGGCACTCCCATTCTGTCTCAGGGTTTTTCTTTTCACTGTAATAAAACCGCAGATCACACCTGCTCTTCTTGTCGATTGGGCAAACATGTACGTCTGCCGTTCGGAAATTCTATCACCCAAACATTCTTTCCTTTTCAGCTAGTGCACTCTGATGTATGGACATTGCCTGTACTGAGTTACTCTGGGTATAAATATTATGTTGTTTTTCTTGATGATTACATACATTGTCTCTGGACTTTCCCCATATGGCAGAAATCCGAAGTTCTACCCACAAACCGTGCTTTCATCGCATATGTCCACACTCAGTTCAGGTTACCTATCTTAGCCTTGCAAACTGACAATGGCAAAGAATTCGACTCCATAGGTCTGCGTCTTCTCTTCTCCGCGTACGACATCCAACTGCGTCTCTCCTGCCCCTACACGTCACAACAGAATGGCAAGGCTGAGCGTGTTCTCTACACCCTTAACGATTTTCTTCGTACTATGCTTCTTCACAGTGCAGCTCCATTGGCGTTCTGGGCTAAGGCGCTCGCCACGGCGACCTACCTCATCAACCGCCATCCGCGCCGTGCCACAGGAACCACGACGCCGTTCTCGCTACTCTTCGGCGTGGCGCCCACCTATAACGAGCTCCATGTTTTTGGCTGTCGTTGCTTCCCCAACATCGTGGCCACATCACGTCATAAGCTCAATGCTCAGTCCGCACCGTGCATCTTCATCAGCTATCCTGTTTATCATCGCGGCTACCGGTGCTATGACATCACGTTGCGTCGGGTGATCTTGTCGCACCACGTCATCTTTGACGAGAATGTCTTCCCCTTCCGTGCCGATAGCACCACCACCATTGCACCATGGCACTCCACAGCGGACATGTAGGCCCCTCATCGCCTGTTCCTAAGCCGTGTGGGAACCACCATCACACTAGGCGTCGCCGCGTCGCCCCCGAAGCTCGTCAGTGACATCCCCTCCCATCCGAGAAGCGCCTGCATAGGACGCTCGGCGCTTCACCTGGTTCCTCCAACTCCGCCACCTAGTGATGACGGCGCACCTACTTCCCCGGCGGCTTCACCACCTTCAGGACCAGCACCGACCGTGAGTGCGCCTGCCTCCTTCGATGCGACGCATGCTACACCCACCGACGCGATGCAGGCTGCCTCCTCCATCGCGAAGTCGGCTACTCCCAAGCCTGTAGGCCATCCTATGGTGACTTGAGCACGGGCCAACATCCACAAGCCAAACCAAAAGTACACAATGATGGCGACCATGACCATCTCACTAGTTCCAACCAGTGTCCATGCCACTATCAAGGACCTGAACTGGCATGCGGCAATGAAACTTGAGTTTGATGCGTTACAGGTGTCATGGGGTTGAAACCATGACAAGCATGTTGTTTGAGTTTGTGTCAGAGTACGGGGTCTTCGGTGGCTTGGGTGGACTCAGTAACACAAGAATCACGCAGAGAAGACGCAACAATTTATCTTGGTTCGGGCCAATTCGGTCCCTACTTCCAGTGGCTAATGATCCTTATACTCAAGAGCACCCAAAATCTGGGGGGTTATAACAGAGTGTAAAGGAAGAAGATTTGGTTGGGGGTTAGCTCGGTGCTAATCCTAAGGTTGCTTCGCCGCCGGTGGAGTCTACCCCTCGTCGGAGAGAAATGAGACATCAGGATGCGGTGGAGGAGAGGCTCTCGGTGCCCCTCTCTGGGTTGCCTTGCTTGGAGATATAATGACCGATGCCTAATACAATGATGATGAAGATGAGGTAGAAGAGAAGAAGGAGACCAAGGTCAAGCAAGAGAAGCCTATTGCATTCAAGGCTTCATCTTCTAAGGGCAAGAGCAAGGTGGAGAGCGATGATGATGATCCATTCGATGATGAGACCATAGCCCTCCTAGTGCACAAGATGGGGAGGTTCATGAAGAAGAAAGGATATGGGGTAAGGAAGAGAAGAGACACTATGAAGGCAAAGATCCTTTGCTACAATTGCAATAGCCCCGATCACATAGTGGCGGATTGCCCTTATGAAGATAAGAGATTTTATAATGGGGACTTAAAGCTCAAGAAGAACAAGAAGGATAAGAAAGAGAATGAGAAGAAAGCAAAGAAGAGCTTCACATTCAACAAGAAGAAGAAGGGTGGTGGTTATGTGGTCACTTGGGATAGTGACAACTCCGATAGTGATGATGATGCAAGCTCTAGTGATAATGAAAGGACCACTCGGCGAGCCATTGCAAGCATCGCCCTCTCCAACAAGCCATCCATCTTCAACACTACATCGACATGCCTTATGGCTAAGCCTACCAAGGTAAAATATGATGATAGTGATGATGATTCTTGTGCTAGTGATGGTTGTAGGAGTGATGATGAGGAGGATGAGGACTACTCCAAGGATGATCTATTGGGCATAATATATCAAATGAGCAAAGGCTATAAGAGGACCACCAAGAAATACAAAATCTTGGAGTAAGAGCTCATTGCCAAGAGCAATGAAAATGATACCTTGATGGAGGAGCTTGTTGCTTTCAAAAAAAGCAAGGAGTGCAAAGGAATTGAACAAGAGCTCAAAGCTCTTAGGAAATCCTTTGATGAGCTAGAGGCCTCTCGTGAGTGTCTAAAGGAAGACCACAAGGACCTTGAAGTTGCTCACACTAGGCTTAAGGAAGCCCACTCCACTCTACTTGTGCTCATCAAGGAAAATGACCTCAAGTTGGAGAAGTTTATGAAGAAAGCTAAGGAGGAGGAGCAAGTGATTGTCACTTGTGATATTGGACTAACATGTGATATTATTGATGACTCTTTATTTGTTAGTCCTACTAATGCTTCATGTAGCTCATTATCATCCACCACAACCAATTCTATCTCTACTACTAGTGATTCATCACTTGTGGTTGAGAATGAGACTCTCAAGAGAGAGGTGGATGATCTCACCCGCGTATTAGGCAATGCCTATGGTGGGGATGCCCGCTTACTAAAATGCTTGGGTAGCCAAAGGTTCTCTCTTAACAAAGAGAGTTTGGGCTATACTCCCAAGAAGGGCAAGGCGGCCTTTGCTACTCCAAAGTCTCGCTTTGTGAAGAGCAATGGTTATTATTGCAATAGATGCAAGCAAGTTAGGCATCTAGAGATTAATTATAATAAAATGAACAAGAACAACAACAAGTTTCATGCTAAAATGAATTACATTCCTTTTGATTCTTGTTATGTGCTTACCAAATATGAGAAAGGTGTGCATGCTAAGTTTATTGGTACACCAATTGTGGGTTCAAAGAAGAAGGCCATTTGGGTACCAAAGAACTTAGTTACTAACCTCCAAGGACCCAAGCAAGTATGGGTACCTAAAAGACATTAATTTGTTTTGTAGGTAAATTACAAGGACAGAGGAAGGCATTGGGTGCTTGATAGTGGGTGCTCTCAACATATGACCGG
Organism: Saccharum hybrid cultivar R570; assembly: GCA_038087645.1. NCBI lineage: Eukaryota > Viridiplantae > Streptophyta > Magnoliopsida > Poales > Poaceae > Saccharum > Saccharum hybrid cultivar. The sequence continues at coordinate 1,230,595 of JAQSUU010000190.1, read as the reverse complement.
TGATTCAAGAATGTTCAACTCTCTCAAATCAAATGATAGTGGCATTGATAGCATCACATTTGGTGACAATAGCAAGGGTGATGTAAAGGCTCTTGGAAGGATTGCAATCTCAAATGATCATAGTATTTCCAATGTGGTCTTAGTTAAAAAGTTAAACCTCAATCGTCTTTTGGTTGCTCAATTGTGTGATCTTGGTTTCAAGTGCATATTTGGTGTTGATGATGTGGAGATAGTTAGTGTTGACGTCTCCAATTTGATCTTCAAAGGTTTTAGATATGAGAATCTTTACTTGGTTGATTTCAATGCTAGTGACACTCAACTTTCAGCATGCTTGCTCACCAAATCAAGTATAGGTTGGTTATGGCATAGAAGAATTGGTCATGTTGGCATAAAGCAATTGAACAAGTTAGTGAAGCATGGCTTAGTTAGAGGCTTGAAGGATGTCATATTTGAGAAGGATAAGCTATGTAGTGCATATCAAGCTGGAAAGCAAGTGGGCAACACTTATCCATTGAAGAGCATTATGAGTACTTCCAAGACATTTGAGTTATTGCACATGGATCTATTTGGGCCAACTACATACACAAACATTGGTGGCAATAAGTATGTGTTTGTGATTGTGGATGATTTCACTAGATATACATGGGTATTTTTTCTTGTGGACAAGAGTGATGTATTTGACATATTCAAGAAGTTCATTAAGAGAGTACAAAATGAGTTTGAAACCACAATCAAGAAAGTGAGAAGTGACAATGGAAGTGAGTTTAGAAACACAAGAGTTGATGAGCTATGTGATGAGCTTAGAATCAAGCATCAATTCTCGGCCAAGTACACACCTCAATCCAATGGCCTAGTTGAGAGGAAGAATAGAATCTTAATTGATATGGCAAGATAAATGTTGAATGAGTATAATGTGAGTCATTCATTTTGGGCCGAAGCAATCAACACGGCTTGCTTCTATATCAACCGCCTCTATTGCCACAAGTTCCTAGAGAAGACACCATATGAGATCTTAAATGGAAGAAAGCCCAACATTGCATACTTTCGGGTATTTGATTGCAAATGCTATATCTTGAAGAAAGGCGCTAGATTGATCAAGTTTGAGAAGAAATGTGATGAAGGATTCTTACTTGGTTACTCAACTACTAGCAAAACTTATAGAGTTTGGAATTTGGCTAGTGGTCAACTTGAAGAAGTGTATGATGTTGAGTTTGATGAAACAAATGGTTCTTAAGATGAAGAAGATAACTTGGATGATGTGAGAGGAACTCAATTGACCAATGCTATGAAAGAAATGGATATTGGTGATATTAGGCCAAAGCAAGTGATTGATGTGGATGACAACAAAGATCAAGTGCTCCAAAGTCCAATTACACAAGCTAGTGGTTCTCTAATGCAAAATCAAACTAGTACATCATCTCAAGTGAAACAAGATCAACAAGTGTCTAGTTCATCATCTCCAACTCATGATCAACATCAACATCCAAGCAATCAAGTTCAAATACTTCAACCAACTAACATTGCAAGAGACCATCCATTGGATTCCATCATTGGTGACATACAAAGGGAGTTCAAACTAGATTAAGATTGACATCATTTTATGCTCACTCTTCTTTTGTGTCAATGGAAGAACCCAATGACATTGATAATGCATTAAGAGATCTGGATTGGGTAAATGCAATGCATGAAGAGCTCAACAACTTCAAAAGAAATAAAGTATGGGAACTAGTTGAGAGGCCTAAGGATGACAATATCATTGGAACAAGATGGGTCTTTCGCAACAAGCAAGATCAAGATGGAATAGTAGTAAGGAACAAAGCAAGACTAGTGGCTCAAGGTTACACATAAATAGAGGGTCTTGACTTTGGTGAAACATATGCCCCGATTGCAAGATTGGAAGCAATTAGGATCTTACTTGCCTATGCTTGTGCTCACAATATCAAGCTATATCAAATGGATGTGAAGAGTGCATTTCTCAATGGGTACATCCAAGAGAAGGTGTTTGTGGAGCAACCTCTCGATTTTGAAGATGACAAGAAACCCAATCATGTCTACAAATTGAGAAAAGCTTTATATAGATTGAAGCAAGCACCTAGAGCATGGTATAAAAGATTGAGGAACTTCTTGCTATCCAAAGGATTTGTCATGGGCAAAGTGGATACTACTCTCTTCACCAAGAAGATTGGGAAAGACTTGTTTGTGTTGCAAATATATGTTGATGATATCATATTCGGTTCAACCAATCAAGATTATTGTGATGAGTTTGGGAAAATGATGGCAAAGGAATTTGAAATGTCAATGATTGGTGAACTTAGTTTCTTTCTTGGACTTCAAATCAAACAAATGAAGGAAGGAACATTTATGAGCCAAACTAAATACATAAAGGATATGCTAAAGAAGTTTGGTATGAAAGATGCAAAAGGAATTACTACTCCAATGAGCACTAGTGGAAGCTTGGATAGTGACAAGAGTGGCAACATGGTGGATCAAAAACTATATAGATCAATGATTGGTAACCGACTCTATGTGATGGCATCAAGGCTCGATGTGATGTTTAGTGTATGCATGTGTGCAAGATTTCAAGCCTCACCAAGAGAAAGTCATTTGAAGGCAACAAAGAGAATATTAAGGTATTTGAAGCATACACAAGATGTTGGATTGTGGTATCCCAAAGGTGCAAGCTTTGAGCTAGTTGGATATTCGGATTCCGACTATGCCGGTGACAAAGTGGAGAGAAAGAGCACTTTCGGGACTTGTCAATTGTTGGGAAGATCACTTGTCTCATGGTCATCCAAGAAGCAAAATAGTATTGCACTATCTACCACCGAGGCCGAATACATCGCCGCGGGTAGTTATTGTGCACAAATCTTGTGGATGAAGGCAACATTGAAGGATTTTGGAATTAATTTCAAGAATATGCCATTGTTATGTGACAATAAAAGTGCCGTGAAGCTAACCAACAATCCGGTTCTACATCAAAGAACAAAGCATATTGATGTTCGCCATCACTTCATTAGAGATCATCAACAAAAGGGTGACATTGCAATTGAGAATGTGGGCACCGAAGATCAATTAGCCGATCTGTTTACCAAGCCACTTGATGAGAAGAGATTTCACAAGCTAAAGAATGAGTTTAACATAATTGACTTCTCCAACATGAGTTGATGCACCTCCATGATATGACATGCCTCTCCTTCGAGCCCCAAGGTACAATTGGTTGACATGTCATACGTTCTATACTAAGGACATGTTTAGTGCATCTAGTTATGATTTCTTATGTTCTAGGCTCATTCATGAAAACCAAATGAATTTGAAGGTTATATGGTGCCACTATTGTTTCTTTGCTTTGTATGATCTAGTGGTAGCATATAACTTGTTTAAGTAGCTTGTGATGCTAAGTGTTTAATCTAGAAAACTTGTCTAAATATTTGCTTCAACATGGTGCATGATAACCCTTCTAGTGAGGTGTGAAGAAGCTTGCCCTTGGATCAAACCGAAGCATTTTATTCATGCAAGCAATCTAGGTTGAATCACAAACTTGATCCTCACCCCATAACATGACATGATATTCTATCTAAAATTGGTCCCTTATGTTCATTGGTGCCAAAAGGAGAGAAAATGTTGTTCACAAAGATAGATTCTAAAGGGAAGAAAACCTAAAGGGGGAGAATTGATAAAAGAAGGGGATCAACTAAAATTTTGAGCACACAAGTAGGGGGAGCAAGCTCTTAAGCAAGATTGTTGCATTTCCATGTGCACTTCATATGTATGATGCATATTTCTGCATTTCTTTTTCTCCGATACATTGCTTGTGTGGTGACTTGCTAGTATAATTTGAATGGTATATTGAGGTACTAGCATGAATAGAAAGTAGTTAGATTTTTCTTGCTTCATGTTTTTCAAAGTGGTATTAGAGCCTTGCTTATAATGTTGATCTCATGAGGTTTCTAGTTATGTTTGTGCTTTTCCAAGTGGTATCTAACTACACAAGGTGCTAAGATGGTGTTTATCGCTACTCCGATGGTATCACGCTTCAAAGGTCTATAATCTAAAACACTTAGCACCTATTGATAGTCAGTGCTCCTATATTTTCCTATCTAAGCATGTATGCTTCCTAAATCCAAACATATAACATACATGTAGGGCGAGCCATTGTTATCAATTTGAATTCATGATCACATGTCCATAATTCTTACACATGGTAATATACTTGGACAATGTGACATGGGTTCAATTAAAATTTTATCATAATATCTTTATGAAAGGTTTGTCACCAATTACCAACAAGGGGGAGATTAAAAGTCCAATGTTTGGTGTTGGTAATTAGTGACAATGCCTAAGTACTAATCCTATGCCTAAGTTGTATATAGCATATGAGGATTAGTACATTCCAAGGTTGGTGGTAAGATGGACATGGTGATCTTGATGGCTACACTTGGATTTGGACGCAACCCTACGTGATCAAGGCAAAGGTATATGCTTAAGGGTTGTGTTTTAGTAACCGAGACACCTAGTGGGTGTGGTTACATTATAGGATCGATAACCGTACTATAAAGAGGGGAATGACACGGCTATTGAACTCCTAAGTGCCTCTAGGTGTGCATTTCATAATTATATGCATTTGGATAGAACTAATAACGTCTCGAAAAATGATTGTGAAAATGCTAACACACTCACACATGATGTGGTCACTTGGTGGTGTTAGCACATTTGCGATGGCGTTAGAGTTTGATTGGTAGAGATGGTTTGGGGTCCTCTCTCCCTCCCACTGAGCTTGCGAGACGGGATTCAGGCGTTTTCAAGGAGTTGAAACGACTTCTTTCCAGTACGCCTGAAGTCGGAAAACAAACGGAGGCGAACAGAGGTCACAGAAGTGACCGGACACTGGATCGGACGCGGTCTCTATTTGACCGGACGCGTCTGGTCAGTGTTCAGCTTCTGCGCGTGTTTTGGTCTTTGATCAGACGCGGTGGCGCGTCCGGTCACAGTCGACCGGACACGTCCGGTCGATCAGGGAGCTTACTGGACTCCAACCGGACGCTAGCACTATGGCGTTCGGTCAGTTCTGTAGTGCGTTCGGTCGCTGTTTTGTTGGAGCGCAGCTCATGCTTGACCAGCGCGTCCGGTTCGTTATGGGACCAGCGTGTCTAGTCATACTTCATGAGTCCAGTCCACGAGACGAGCGTGTCTGGTCGGTGCTTCGCGGCGTAGGCGCTGTGTGATCGGTGCGTCCGGTCAATTGGACCAGCGCGTCCGGTCAGCGCGACTGCTGCTGAATCTAGTTCCTAACGGTTATATTCGAAGGGGTACGTCTATAAATACTCGTTGGCCGGCTCAAGGCTCACCCTCTTGGACATTTGACATACTTGTGAGCACTTTGAGCTAAGCAACTCCCCTCCCACTCATCTCTCTTGCTTCTTTGCATATTCGAAGTGAGATTGAGTGATCCAAGTGCATTTGCATTATGAGATTGCATCTAGTTGACACTTGGTGGTTGATTTGTTGCGGAATTCTTGTTTCTCTTGGTGGTTGTCGCCACCTAGATGGCTTGGAGTAGCTTGGAGGCGTTGGCAAGAGTTGGTGATTGTTCTTGGCCACCTCCGGTGATTGTGAGGGGTTTGTGCCTACCTCGGCGAAGCGCCAAAGGCAACGTTAGTGAATTTCTCGTGTCATTTGCAACCTTTTGCCATTTGGTAGGTTCTTGTGGTGCCTTTTGAGAGGCTCGGTGTGAGACCAATTAGCCACCGAACCACGTGGTGAAGAGGGACACAACGGGGACTACCGTGCCGACAAGCACGTGAACCTCTAGATAAATCTTTGTGTCATCACTTTCATATTGTGATTGATTAGTCCCGATGTTTGGCTGTCTTGGTATTCATTGTTGATCATATTGGTTGGCTCAATACTTTGCACCTCGGTGAAACTCTCCTAACTCAACTCCGCATTACCTTCTTAGTTATCTTTGCTAGCTAGTTAGCTTTGCTAGAGTAGCTCCTTTGTGTAGCTTGCTAGTTGTAGTTGTAGTTACCTTCTTGGTTTGACTTGTGCAGTTGAGTGCAAGTTTACTAGAATTGTGAATTGTTTAGGTGGCTTGCAAACACCCCGTAGGTTAAGCAAAATTCGCATCTCACTATTTGTTATATTGATAAACTTGTTTAGCTTGTCTTTGTAGAATTTTTTAAAAAGGCTATTCACCCCCTCTAGCCATCAAGACCTTTCACCCAGGCCTTGGCTAGCATCGATAGTAGGGTAGGAGCCAAGGGCCAAGCCCGAAGGTGTCATAGATTAGGAGCCCAAGGCTCGGGGAAGCCCTTGAGCCCTAGGCGAAAGCTACGGTCGAGTTAGACTCGGCTGGATCTCTTTGCCAGAGGGTGCGCGTGAGCGTGCCCGATGGGCATAGCCCTCAAGCCCCTGTTCGATCCTGAAGGGGTTGGTCAGGGGGTCTTCTTCATTCAGGAACTGTTGGACCTGAGACTTAACATACTTGTATGTTAGGATCTCATCAATGGGCCAACAAGACTTGGATGCTCGTTCCCTGTTCGGCAGGAGTGAAAGCTCTAGTTTGGTTTTGGATAATTGATGAAACCTATGGAGTAATCCTTGAGCTAAGTGTGTAGACAAGAAAGGATGGTCCAAAGCCAAGTGATGGATCATGGTGATGGAGTCCATGGAGATGGAAGTGGACATGTGATAATAGTGATCAAGCTCTGACTTAGAAAAGAAGAAAGAGAAAATAAAAACCAAGTGTTGATTAAGGCAAAGGTATCAAATAGGTTTTTGTTTTGGCACTCAAGACACCAAGAGGGTGTAAGTGTGTTTAGGATCGATAGCCGTACTATAAAGAGGGAAAATCTTTGGCTAAGCAATTATCGAGTGCCACTACGTGACATGATTCTTGCATATGCATTTAGGGGCCTAGTGTGCTAACAATTAACCCTTGAAAATGCTTGATAAAATGCTAACACACGTGCACTATGGCACTTTGTGGTTGGCATCTTAGAAGCAAGGGTGTTGAAAAAGGTGTTGAAAGCGCTGGTCACGAGGTGACCAGATGCATCCGATATAGGGACCGGACACGTCTGGTGCTAAACCCTTGGCTCTAGCAGTGTTGCAGAGTGATCAGACGTGTCTGATATCGGTACCGAACGTGTCAGGTATTCAGCCCAGGCATGATCAACTGATGTAGAGGTGACCGGACTCTGGCGAGTGTCTGATTGGTAGTAATCTGACACGTCCGGTCATGCCCTGGACCTCTCGATGTTGTTTTTAAGCGTGACCAGACTCTGGGAAGCATCACATCCGATCTGAGGTGTTGGCCACGTGGGGCTTCGAATGACCTGACACTGGGTGCATCCGGTCAGGGAGCACCGGACACGTCTGGTCTATCTAAGGCGGCTCTGGGAGCTCTCTAGACTCGATCGACCTGATGCTACCCAGCGAGTGTCCGTTTGTTTTTTTCTCTATCGCTTCCGATCAGTTGTGTCAGAGCATGACTATGCTAGCCGATGGGTGCCAAACCGTTTGAAAGGGACACATGGCTGCTTGGCAGCGACCGAACGCTGCAACAGACGCGTCTGGTCAGTGCGAAATCTGCACAGTGAGGGGGCCAATGGTTCTATTTGTTTGAGCCCTCTATAAATAGAGCTTGGCCGGCTTGGGCTCACTTCTCTTGGCACTTTTGACATACTTGACATCCTTGTGAGCCTAAGCAAACATCTCCCACTCATCTCCATTATTGATTCATCATCATAGTGAGATTGGGAGTGATTTCTAGTGCATTTGTTTGAGTGATTGCATCTAGTGGCACTTGGGGATCGTTGTGGCTACGGATTTTTTTGTTACTCTTGGTGGTTGCCACCACCTAGACAACTTAGAGTAGCGGAGGAGCATTGGCATGAGTTGGTGGTTGTTTGTGGCCATCTCCCGGTGATTGTGAGGGGTCTTGTACCTTTCTCGGCGGAGAGCCTAAAGGTAACTCTAGTGGATTGCTTGTGTCATTGAGTTACCTCACTTGTGGGTAGGTTCTTGCGGTGCCCTAGTGTGGGCTTGGAATGGTGCCAATTAGGCGCTGGACCATCAAGTGTTGGTCAACACAATGGGGACTAGCGTGCCGGCAAGCACGTGAACCTCGGGAGAAAAATTGTGTCTCATTGTCTCCATTGACATTCTCCCAGTGTTCATTGGCATTCATATTATGATTGATCATCTCTCTCGCCACGTTGGTATAATCACCCTACTCACTATTGACGGTGGATAACGTCAACATTTTATATGTGAATAAACAAGAGAAACAGTTCAAGTATAAGAATATACATAGGTCTAGGGTTCAAACTGGAAATTCTATGAGTTTTGGTGAATCTCTATTTTCTGCAGGATTATTCTAGAAAATATAGGAAGGGGGACTTAATTGAGAAAAAGGACAAAACTTGATCGTAATGAAGGATACACTAGAAGACTATAGAAGACACCAGAAGGCACGAGAACGAATGGGAGGACGAGACACCGCCATGTGGGTCCGCCCGGCCCCGCCCTTGTGCCGCCCGGCCCCTTGTGAGGGGATTCCTCCACGAGCTTCTAGAGTATTCCTCCACTGCCTCCTAGGATGCATCTCCACCCTACATCAAAGTCGGTTTGATCCAAGGGCTTACGTTCAACCCCCAGAGCTATATAAGGACCCCTGCACCCTCCCTGAAGCATCAAGTCATCAAGCTATTCAGTTGAAGATCAATTCATCCAGAGCCAACCCTAGTTCCTCAGAGTTCCTCTAGATTAGAGCTTAGGCTAGTTAGATTAGGTCTAGAGGGAGATCAAGCAACACTTGGATTCCCAATGTTGGCAAGAGCGTGGTTCGGTATATCTCTTGTACTTTACTATATTTCTTTATTTCATTGAGATTGTATCGTTGCTACTATGTTTATGTAAACATTAAGCTTTATATCATTTATGTCATTGAAAGCAATATTCATTGTTTGCTCTAGTTTTATATTTGGTGTAGCTAGATTATAGAAACCATACATAAGTTCGTATAGCGCTCACCCTACAGGACCATGGGTGAGTGATAGGCATTATGTGAGCATGGTGCTTAGATATTTGTTTATCTACGGATGCCCTTATATGCCAGGACGTGTGATAGATCGCGTAGGTGACAACTACGTTGAGTCCTTTCCACTCCATCCACTGTATATATTAATGTTGGTAGAACCCGATCTCAAAGGAGAGGAGGACTCTGTTTCCAACTTTCCTAAGTTGATGTTCCTTATGTGGCATAACTTGGCTATGATCATGAGATATAATTAATTAGACTAAGCATTTGACATGTTAGTAAGACTACCAAGAAATTATCTTTCTAATATTCTAATTGGACTTAACCTATTGCTTAACTAGAGTGCTCTGAGTTACTATTTATTTATCATGATGATTGATCAAGTACTTATCATTTATATATCTTTATTTATTATCTTGTGACTTATCCCTGTTTTGAGTAGAGTATATGATATTGGTTCATTCTCTCATGCATATTCATAAATTATCAATACTATTGTATTCATAGTCATACCTTCCCTGTGGTAGAATTATAAATCGACAACCTGGTAATACTCTAGGTAAAATGCTACAATGGTATAATTATCTGTCTGCTTGTAGAATTTTTTTTTCATTCTTATCTTTATATTCTTTTTAGTCACATGAAATAATAGATTCCTGTTTAGTGTTATTCTTGTAGTAATGCTAGATAGAACCAACAAACATTTCTAATTTCCTCACTAGGGATGACAACGTAGTTTAATATTAGAGATGAAGGTTAATTGATAGGTGGCTACTGTAATAGTGATAAGTTAATAATTACCATATCATTTCTGGTGCCATTGCTATTAGTAGGAGTAATCCTATTTTTAGTAGTGGTGCTAAGAAATGCCAACAAGTATTTTTGGCGTCGTTGCCGAGGAAGGTATTTAACTTAGGAAGTATTGATAATTTTATGTAATTGCTGAGAAAAAAATGACCATTGATCTCTGCTCATAACAGACTTTTACCCTTATTTTGTCTACTTATGTATCTTATGCAGGGTAATGTATGTGTAATCTTCTAGAGAACTTTGTTGATGATCTAGAAGCATTACTTAAGAAGACTAGAGCTAAACTCACGAAGGTTCTTGCTCTTGAGTTGGAAGATCACCGAATCAGAAGAAGTTTGATACCAGAGTTTGAAGCTATGGCACAGAAGAGTCTCCGTGAATTCTCTGCTCCAACAACAACAAATATTCATACTGGACCAGAAGTCATTGTTGGAGACAATGGATTCGAGCTTAAGCCTACACTCATCACTATGGTATAGGCTAATCAGTTTTGTGGAAAGGCTTATGAAGATGCACGTGCACATTTACAACACTTTCTAGAGATTTGCAGCACCTTCACTATCAATGGAGTACCTAGAGATGCTATTTTACTCCGCCTTTTCCCATTTTCATTATTGGGGAAAGCTAAGTAGTGGTTCTATGCAAATAGAGGGAAACACACTACATGGAATATCTACTCAACTGCTTTCCTGGCCAATTTCTTTCCCATAAGCAAGACCAATGCTCTGCGCGAGAAAATTTCAAGCTTTCAACAATAACATGATCAATCAATTCCCGATGCTTAGGAACGCTTTCAAGATTACATTGCAGAATGTCCTTATCATGGGATGGAGAATTGGCTATTACCGTGGACTTTCTATCACGGGCTAAACACTAGCACCCGTGAGACCCTTGATGCTGCTACTTGAGGTGCATTCTTATCATTCAACCTTGCAGATGCAACATCACTTGTTGAGAAGATGACTTCAATTAGAGCTAGAATGAAGAATGTGTTCTACCTCGTAAGAGAGGAGGAGGTATGCATCAACTCAAAGAGGTAGACATGCTGACTGCCAAGGTAGATTTGCTAATCAAGAGGCTTAAAGATCAAATGGGTGAGAAGAAAGAAGTCAAGCACATTCACGATTTCCGAATGACTTGTGAAGAGTGTGGAGACACTAGGCATTCAGGGAGCAACTGCCCTGAACTTCAAGAGGATGTGAACTACATCAACAACAACAATAACTATCGTCCTCAGTAAAATCAAGGATGAAATCAGCAACAGAGGCCAAACTACCAAGGTAACTTTCAAGGTAATAATTACAATGCTTCAAATCAACCATTTTTAAGAGATGTAATTGCTCGTCAATCTAGATTGTTAGATCAAATGACTAGAATGGTAGCTTCTACTGATAAAATTTTAGAAAATATAAGCACTAGAATGGATGTCTTTACTTCTGCCATTAAGAATCAGCACAACTTTAATAAAATAATAGAATCACAATTAGTTCAGCTAGCAGCTGCTGTTCCTCCATTGGAAAAAAGGTAAGATTTTGCGCCAGCCAGAAGATTTAGAAACTACAAATCTTATCGATATTTACAATACAACCAATTATTACATCGAACCACCGAAAGTGAAGTGGATTGATTACACACTTCCCGATAAGAAAGGCGATCCAGGGAGACTAGTCATTCCTATCTCCATAGGATGTCACATTTTCCAGGAAGCTATTTGCGATTTCGGTGCAAGTGTCAACATCATGCCCAAGGTAATTCATGATAAGATTTTAGGAGGTCCTTTGTTGTACATAAATATGCGTTTGCAACTTGCAGATCAGACACTGTGCTACCCTGAGGGAGTTCTTGAAGATGCTATCATTAGAGTGGGACAATCATATATTCCTATAGACTTTGTGGTTGTGGACACAGGAGGAGATGAGAAATCACTGATCATTTTAGGCCGACCATTCCTTAGCACCACGGAGGCCATCATTTATATGGAGCTTGCCAAGATTGTTTTCACTATTAAGGACAAGAAAGAGAAGTTGTCATTTAGGAGCCGGATGCTGCACACACCTGTATGACCTCATGTGCCATACAAGAAAGATGAACCAGTGATGATCAAAGAGAAGAAGAATCCTAAAAGTTGGAGGAAGAACAAGGCTAGCCAGACACAAGAAGAGAATATCAATATGATCAACACAATCCAATCAGAGTTTGAAGGTTTGCTCGCTCCACCATTCCTAGCCAAGAAGGATGATCCTGGAGTACCGACAATTGAATGCTTAATCAATCAGAAAGTCTTCCATAAAACCTTCTATGATTTTGGATCGGGTGTCAACATAATATCAAAGGTAATATATGAATATTTATTTGGTAACGAACCCTTGTATCCTACATTTATACAGTTGCAGATGGCAGCCCAATCGGTTCGATTCTCGGAGGAAATAGCGAAGGATGTCATTGTACAAATCTAAAATCATTATGTTCTTGCTGATTTCATGGTCCTAGATATGGGAGTAGAAGATGAAGAGTCCCTCATTATCTTGGGAAGACAGTTCCTCAACATCACCAATGCTGTCATCTACATTGGATTTGGACAAGTCCACTTCCAATTCCCAGATGGAAAGGATGGATGGGCAGATTAACCAAGAAAAGTATCAAGGTATGAAGACCGCTGGGATGAATAGGACACTCAAGACAAGAAGATTGAGGAGCCTATTAATAAAGAAGCTACATAGCCAAATTATGGTACACAGACCACTCAGGTATGGAGAAAGAAGACAACATCAACATCAACGCCACAAGAAGAGCAAGCATCTGATTCTTCTTTAGGATCAGATGATGCACCTAAACAGTAAGTACTTACTCCTACCTAGTTCTGTCCGAAGGACTATTAAATTCTGTACCCTTGCCATGAGGTAATAATGGTAATTATCTATATTTACATTGCATGAATTATTTTTCTGTTAGCATATTTACTTTTCTGCTCTAGCATTATATTTAGATTATTTCCACTTTAGTATTTTATGTCAGAAAAGAAAATAAAAATATTTCATAATGTTTTCATCTATCTTTGCATATAAAAAGAAAATAAAAATATTTATTTCATCATTGCACTATAAAAGTCTGAAGCCCCATGTGAGTAACTTATGGTGATCCTGTAGGGTTATTCACCGTGGTGGCATAAAAATAAAAATATATTGTATACGTATTTTTTTTGTATTATAAATAGAAAATCACAAAAAGATGAAAGTCAACATCTTATCAAAATTCTGTCAATTTATGAATCTATCTTAAGCAATAAGATTAGTCAATTGCTCAATAGCTGACTGCTAACCTCTTGTCATAACAAAGCTTTGAGTTTTTGGTGTTCTTATTGGAGTATATTTTGCAGGATGTCACTTTGAGTAAGTTTATTCGGTGGTAGACGCTACACTCTGCCGGAATAAGAAGGACTGCTACTGATGAGCTTGCTCTAAAGATTTCTTAATTTTCAACCACAACAACATTCAGCTTGGGGGAGGAGCATTCTCTTGTGTATCTAGCTAAGTATTTCTTTCCTGTTTAATTATTATATTTGAGTTTATTTTCTGTCTAGTTAAAAGAAATAAAAAGATGAATAACAATTCAAAACCAAATAAAAATTGTTCTAACTAGTTATACATATTAAGGTGTGATCTTAAACTTGGAAACAAAATAAAGAGTGTGTTTAGATTTTTCCTGTTTTAAGAGTCATAAAATGTTGACAATAGAAATAATGAATAGAGCTCAACTATAATTCCTTTTTAGTACCTAGCATTCAGATTTTAATTCTTTCGAGTTTTGATTTGATAAAAGAATTTGCTCTGAACCTGAAATTTATGGGAGTATATGCTTGAGCTAAGTCTAGGGAATTGAGGGATATGATATAAGAAAGTCTGAGCTGCTATTTATCTTATTTCTGACGATACTAGAGTTCTAGAGATTTATCTTTTCAAAACTTTAAAACTTATATGATGAGCTCTTGTATGACAAAGCTTGAATTCCTACCAAAGCCAAATATGATTAGAATAGGAAACCTTTCACTTATATGCTGCTTGCTTTGCATTGAGTTTGGTCAAGCTTTGTTGATGCCTTATGAAAGGTTTGTCATGCTCTTAAAATCAAGATCACGTACACACCATCCACATATGCACTATTCCCACACTGAGAATAGGCGCACTCATTTTTTTATCTAGATCCACCTAAAATTTTTTGCTCTTACACTAAGAGTAAACACCCAAAAATATACTCTATAGGACAACCCTCAATTAAATGCTCAAAGTTCTTGTTATTATCTCTCTAAAGTTTTGTTGCAGAAAGATGCATGTGGCTATGCAAAAGTATTAAAAAAAGAAGAGAAGAAAAAAGTATGAAAAAATGGACAAGTGTCTAAGAGAATAAAACAATGGGTACTCTGATGCCCGCCTGAAAAAAAGAAAGATGAATAAGATAGCCCATGTTTTCTTTGCAAAGTGTTCTTCAATTTTTACAAGAGAGGTATGTTTTTAAGGAGCAGCATTAGAATTAGGATTAGCCACCATATACACCTATCATATATCCACCATATTCCATACACATGCACATCTTGATTTGATTGTATGACTTAACTTTCTGTAGATTCATTATTTGAATTTACAATATATGAATTGCAAGTATGCTTTGTTTATGTTTTCTCCACTCCTATGAGCTCCACATAAGCTTTAGTTGTAGAAGAGAAAGGCATAATATCATTAATGCCTTGGTAAGGATCCACAAATACTACATATATTGAGAGATTTGAGAGTGTCATACAATTGAAGCTCTGAGTTTTATTTTAAAAACCTGTAAAACTCTGGAATAATGGTTGAGTGAAGAGCTAGAGACATAGTGCTTGACTTGATTATTCTGTCTTTCAATTACTCAAGCCCAAGTAAAGGCTAATAAGCTCCATGGTTAAAGTTAATATGAGTAAGTTTAAAAGTTAAATCAGAATCTACAGTGGAATTTTTGTTTGAATGCATGTGTATTTTCTAGGAGTTATCTCAAAGTTTTTCTAAAAATCTCAATATGTTCAAGTTCTTTTCTAAGTTTGCTAAGTTTGGCTTTGCTAAGGGACTAGCAGAGGGTAAGCTTAGAGGAGCTTGTTGACGGTGGATAATGTCAACATTTTATATGTGAATAAACAAAAGAAATGGTTCAAGTACAAGAATATATATAGGTCTAGGGTTTAAACTGATAAATTCCATGAGTTTTGGTGAATCTCTATTTTCTACAGGAATATTTCAGAAAATGTAAGATGGAGGACCTAATTGAGAAAAAGGACGAAACTTGATCGCAACGAAGGATACACTAGAAGACTATAGAAGACACTAGAAGGCACGGGAACAAACGGGAGAACAAGACATCACCAGGTAGGGCTAGCCGGCCCCACCCTTGTGCCGCCTAGCCCCCTGTGAGGGGATTCCTCCATGAGGTATTCCTCCACCGTCTCCTAGGATGCATCTCCACCCTACGTCGAAGTCGGTTTGATCCAAGGGCTTATGTTCAACCCCTAGGGCTATATAAGGACCCCTGCACCCCTAGAAGCATCAAGTCATCAAGCTATTCAGTTGAAGATCAATTCATCCAAAGCCAACCCTAGTTCCTCAAAGTTCCTCTAGATTAGAGCTTAGGCTAGTTAGATTAGGTCTAGAGGGAGATCAAGCAACGCTTGGATTCCCGACATTGGCAAGAGCGTGGTTTAGTATATCTCTTGTACTTTACACTATTTCTTTATTTCATTGAGATTGTATCGTTGCTACTATGTTTATGTCAACATTAAGCCTTATGTCTAGCTATCTCTACCGCCTCCAGCAAGCACCATGCATGTGATTCGAGCGCTTCGTCAACCATGCCAAGTCCCTGGGCTTCTTCTAGTCCAAGGCGGACTCCTCTCGCTTTGTGTACAACCGGCACGGCTCGATAGCGTACCTCCTCCTGTATAGGGATGACATGATCCTGTCTGGTTCAACTGCATAGCTGCTCTAGAACTTCATCGACCACCTACAAGATGCCTTTGTTATCAATGACATGGGGCCTCTCAAGTACTTCCTCGGCATCGGCGTCTAGCGCAACCATGATGGATTCTTCCTGTCCCTTACCCAGTACGTTGATAACCTTCTCAAGCGTATAGGGATGGCCAACTACAAACCCATCATCACCCCTGCGGACACGAAGATGGAAGCATTAGTTACTGAGGGCAAGCTCCTCAGCGATGCCACCACCTACCAGGGTCTTGTCGGTGCCTTGCAGTACTTAACGATCACTCGTCCAGATATTCCCTATGCCGTGCAACAAGTCTGCTTGCATATGCAGGTGCCATGGGATGTTCACCAAACAATGCTCAAGTGCATTCTGTCAAAGGAACCAGTCATCTCGGCATCTAGCTCCATGCCACGATGTCACCCATGATCACAACGTATCCCGACGCCAATTGGGTTGGGTGTCCGAACAAGCGGCGCTCCACATCGGGCTTCTACGTCTTCCTCGGTGGCTCCCTCATCTTGTGGTCCTCCAAGCGATAGACCACGATATTGAGGTCGAGTGCTGAGGCCGAGTATCATGCCATCGCTAATGCTGTCACCAAGTGTTCCTAGCTTCGACACCTCCTCGGTGAACTCCATTGCAAGGCTCCCACGGTGACTATGGCGTTCAGCAACAACATCTCCTCCATCTGCATGTCACGGAATCTGGTCCATCACTAGCGCATGGAGCATATGAAGCTGGACATCCACCTCGTTCGAGAGAAGGTCACCATTGGAGAGCTCCGAGTCACGCAAGTTCCCAGTACGCGACAACTCGCCGACGTCTTCACCAAGGGCCTTCCTTTGGCTTTATTCTTTGACTTCACGGACAACCTCTCCATCACAACCTCTGACATCAAGACTGCGGGGACTATCAGCGGAACACATGTAATGTCTAGACTTCTATAGCCTTCAGTCAACACATGCCTGATCTAGCATCCATCGAGCACTCATCATCGCTCGCACACCTACGCTGGTCCAGTGGCCATCGCATACACTCACCCGCTCACACATGGTCTCGCCTGCTACCGCCGAGTCTGCTCACTTGCGTATTATTCTGTAAACATTAGGAAATATCAACAAGCATTTGTAGCACCGTTACCGGGGAAGGCACTGGTTAAAAGAATCTATTAGGACATGTCCATGATAATATGTTTGTGTAGTGGCCATTGCTCATGCAAACTAACTTTGCTTGTTTTCTCCTATTGTGGATGAAAACATGATAGTGTATGACTGGTTTCGCTCTGTCGACAAATTACATCGAGAACCAGGAGGCACTCCTAAGGAAGGCCTGACCTCTTGCTGAACCTTCTTCCGCTACTTAGCCAACATCCAAAACCGTCATTCAAGCACCATCCACTTCGAACACAATGGCGCAAAAGACTCTCCACGAGTACTCCGTACCCGGAGTTGCCAATGTGCCCGTTGGGCCCACCATTAACGTGGGTGACGCGAACTTTGAGCTCAAAACTGGGCTCATCACAATGGTGCAGGGTAGTCCATTCCATGGACTGTCTAGTGAGGACACCAACTGATGAGGACACTCCTACGATGTCCGAATAGTTGCCCAATCTTTCACGGTACAAGTTAAACTAGAATATGAATTTCTGAATTTACTTTTAATTGAGATAAATTTACTCGGCCTGCACTACAACAGTAGTTTGAATACAGGAAACTGACGGCAATAATGTTTGGAGCAAACTCAATATTCGTGAGGCAACAGCTGGACAGCAGAGCAAACAATTCTCACGTAAAAGGTATAATCGGACCAAGGATTAATCTAGTGCTACTGTGCAAATAGTAAAGGAGATCACGGCAGATCAAATATCATTGAAAACTCGGCCAGTAGTAGCAGTGTTGAAGTAGAGTAATATATATAATTCCAATAGTTCCTTGATCAATCTGAATTGATCCAACACCAGCAGCAGCGATACAAGATAGATAATAGATGGTTCGGCTTACAATACTGGAGTAGTTGCAAACCGAACAACAACGACGTTCTCCAACCCGTGCACAGCTAGGCACGATCCAGAGAGGAGATTCCGACGGGAATCAATACAAGGCCAAGAGAATTTAATTCCTTGATCGCGTACCAGCACAAATCCACGCAGGGATCCGGAACGATAAACATCTAGGGTTTCACGAGCGGTGGCTCGACGAGGAGATAATCCCACAATAAAATCCAATCTATCCTATTACAATGGGTTGGGACCCTTTATAAAGCACGCAGGTCTGACGTTAGGCCTAGCTCGACTTGGCATAAGATGCACGAACTAACCTTGGTCCTAACAAAATAGACTCGGCTAGCTAATTAACTAAAGACTAACATAAGTTCAGCTATATATTAAAATATTGCGGCCAGATTGCTCCCACGTGACGTTACCAGCAGCACCTCTCCAAGTATTCTCCGTAGCGTTAAGAATTCAAGTTACATCAACTTGCATGGACCCTATAAAAATATATATTCTTGGCCTTTTATTATCTTCTTTCTTGAATGGTGCACCCTTAAAGATGATCTTCGACAAAAGTCCACTAGTAGCAAATATTTCCTTCGCCCTCTTTATATATTTTTCATCAGAAGAAAATGCACCAAATTGAAAACCCGTTACTATATTTGAAACTAGCCAAAAATTTTCTACAGATATATTTTGAGAAGCCATGGGCTCATCACCAACGCTCATCTTCAACAATTCCTGGAACTTTGTGACACCAAAGTCATGAAGGGAGTCAACCAAATCATCAGACTCCATCTGTTTTTGTTTTCCCTCTTGGGGAGGACGAAGTAGTGGTTCTACAAGGACTAGGAAGCTGTTGACACCTAGACTATGTGTTCTACGACGTTCCTTGTGAAGTTCTTCCTGACGGGCAAAACGAATGCCCTTCGTGGAACAATTTCAAACATCTAGCAGAATGCATCCGAGTCCATCCTCGAAGCATGGGAGAGGCTGCAAGAATATATCCTTGGCCCTCACACCACAAGATGGAGAACTGGGTCATCCTCCACAACTTCTACAATGGTTTAACCCCCATATCAAGAGCCCATGTTGATTTTGCTACCGGAGGAGCCTTCCTCTCACTCACGATCAATGGAGCCACAACTCTAATCGAAAAGATGGTCTCCAACTAGGGCTAGAGTGAAGAAAAACTCCAGACCCATCAAAAAGGTATGCATACCGTGAAGGAGACGAACGGGCCGTCGAAAAAGAAGCAATGTATGACACCATCCAAGCACTCGACTCGCATATGACATAACTTCCCTGAAACCCTAGAAGACGTGTTGTACATGAACAACAACAACGGGTTCCGTCTGCAAGGAGGCCAAGGGTGGAACAATCAATCACGCCCACAGTATCAGAGAGGTAATTGTTATTATAATTCAAATTTCTCAAATCAACCTTCCCTTAAAGATTTAGTATTAGGTCAAGCAAAAATAAGTGAAAACCTAACAAAGAAGCTTGTCACTAATAATAAATGCTAGAAAATATTAATTCAAAAATAGATGGTTTAACTTCTTCAATTAAAAATCAACTGAGCTTTAATAAAATGTTTGAAACACAATTAGCTCAAATATCTACTGCAATTCCTGTTAATAATTCTAGGAAGGTCCCGGGGCAACCCGAGTCTTCTTTTGAAAATGTTAATGCGGCGGCTACCAATAACTGAAGAAGGAAAGTCCCGCTTAATGGACTTAAAATGGTGAGGCCTTACCGATGGTAAATCGATAGTTATCAAATATTTAAATTCAAATGCATTTTTAAAATTTCAAATCTCATGTTTAAATTTTTGCAAATGCATCAACATTTCTAAAATATCAAAAATACCATTTTCCAATTATTAATTTTTTTTTTCTATAAATAAAATAAAAGAAAAATGTTTTTATAAAATTCAAAAAGTAATAAAACTTTGTTGGAAAATCAATTTGAATAAGTTTCGGTTCGAAACCTAGTCGAGCCACCAATGGCCATCTTCAAAATGACCGTTGGAAGCATCTGGCCAAGGGGGGGTGGGGGGGGGGGGGGGGGGGCAGCAGGCCCACTAGTGGGTTGGGCGACACATGGTGTCGGTTGACACCACCTGGTAGCCGCTGGTACCCAGGCTTTTCAAACGGCTGCTAGCCGTTGCCCTCTTTTCCCTCTTGGCCGTTAAATAGAGAGCCAGGAGTTTGAGCTCTGCACTCACTCTTCACTCTACATTTCACTCACGGTCTCTACTTTCTCAAACTTGCTCCTTTCCAAAAATACGCAAAAATTTCAAGCTTAAGGTTTCAAGGCAACCTCTCGAGTTGGTCGCTTATGTTTTTTGCTAACATAACCTGATCTTGAGGCTTTGTTTGCCTTGTCATTGTTTTTCTGCTGTCATGAACAAGCTAGGGAGAAGGCTTTTCGGCATGCTCAAGAAGGCCACAAGCTCAAGATGTACTCGTGGCAGCTCGAGCACGGAAAGCCCGATGCATGAGGAAGCTACACCAACAGAATCGCAAACAGAGCCGATGGAAGTGGAGGATGACGCACCCTACCTCGACTTGGAAGGAGACTGAGAACTGCAAGCATCAAGGATTATGATTTTGATCACACGCCGGCGTACGACCTGGACTTTCTTGAGAAAATAGGTACGGGCGCTGAATTCCTCACTGTCTGGAAAGCTATTGGATGGGAGGATGTTCCCCCCTTCTGGGAGGAAGGTTCTTGCCTTCGGACTATTCAGTTTTTATGATACCTGCGAGAAGTTGAGAACGGGATATCTTTCCATCTTTTTGAAAAAGAATACTATTTTACATGGAAAGATCTCAGCTCACTTCTTGGTTTTCATAAAAGATGCTCTCTTGACCTTGATTACTCCCTTTGAGGTTTTAATCGTCATAGTTTTTGGGGGTAATTTCGGGCTAAGATGTAGTTGGCAAGTTTCAACCTCGTAATATGGATATTCACCATCCTACTTTGAGGTTCATGCATCATGGGATCGCAATGACTTTGTTTCCTAGAGATGATGTTAGAGTTGTTCGCAACGATGAATTAAAAATTCTCTATGCCTTGGTTAAAAAGATTAAAATTTCTCATGTTATGGCTATGATTAAACAATGACTAGAAAATTTCAAGGTCCAGTCATATTACTTGCTCGTCCCTTGTTACTCATATTGTTTCAAAGATTGATGCGTTGGATGGTCAAAATGTTGTTTATATTTCTACCCCACGCCTCATCATTGATGAAAAGTATCTAGTTCAGGGACATACATTTAAACATGATGATACCGAAAATCTTATGTTTTTCTTCCCTGGATATACAAATGAGTTCCCGTTACATAACTCAGAACTTCATTTGTATAATTGCTAGGAGCTAACCTTCACTCTTGTATCACAAGAGGAAGCTCGCAGGACTAATGTTTCTGGCAGGATGACAAGAAGCCGAGCTAGGAATGAACCAAAAAGCTCCCAGCAGCCGCAGCATCAGCCACCATAGTCCCCGGCAGCCATGCAGCAAATGTACCATGCGGGGTGGGTTCCAACTGGTCAGGCACCAGGGTTCACACCTATAACACCCTAAAATTTGCATCATTTCAAAATAGGTGAAATTGATTTATTTATGCTTTTTGTGAGCATTCAAACTTAGGGAAATAAAAAAATTTATGAAATTAAAATCAACTACAAGGATACATTCATGCTGATGCATTTTTATTTATGTGATGACTGTTTTTGACCAAATCAGAAAAGGATTTCAAATGCTTTTGAAAATTGGATTTAAAAACTCTGAAGATAAAAAAAGGAAAATACTTTTCCTTCCTCCCTCTCTCGATTTTTTTGGCCCAGCCGGCCTGTTTCTCTTCCCCTTCCCGCAGGCCCACGCGCGTCACCCTCCTCTCTTGGGCCAGCCCAACTGAGCGGGCGCAGCCCAAGCCACGCTCAGCCCCCTCCCTCCCTCTGGCTGACTGCCATCCCGGCCCCACCTGACAGTCGCCGCAGCCGCTGACCGCCCAGGCCCGCTTGTCGGCGTCGTCCCCAGCCTCCCGCCGAAATCGGGAGGACTTCTCCCTCATCCCGCCGCCGCCATGTCACACCCCAAAATTTCTATTTTTGGTTGTGAATAGAAAACGCTAAATAAAACATAGGATTTTAATATTTGGATAAAATTTGCCAAAAAAAGTTCAAATCTCCGTACACTTTCATTAAAGGAAAATGTGATTTTCAAATATTTTGAATTAATTTGACGGGCTTTTGTTGATGTGATGTTTGTCGGTTGCTTGAGTTTTGTTCTTTTGAGTGTGCTAAGTTTTCAAAACATGTTTACACGCCGTTCGATCCGTCCTGAAAATTTTCTAGACTTTTGCGGAACATTTTTCCATTTTTCCTAGAGCAAAATCCAATTTTTGGATGCTCTAATATCCCTTTTCATGGGCTCCAAATATATTATTTGGATTCATCATCTATTAATATATCTTTGGGTATTTTTCTATATTTTTTGGAGTTTTAGAAATATATTTCAGTGATTTAAAATGATTTCAGCTTTTTCTAGAATTGTTTTTGAATTGAAAATGATTTTCTAAAAAACCCAAAATTAGGAAAATAGCTCGTTTTTCCACGACCTCAAAACCTATATATATATATATATATATATATATATATATATATATATATATATATATGCTGGTGTTCGACTCGTCACGCTGATCGTAGATCTGAAAATCTCATCGCGAGCCACCACCCCTAACTCGCTGCATCTATTGCCAAAGTTTGCACGGTGAACGTTTCCTGCGAACCTTCGGCGAGGTTTTTCGGCCATCGCCGGCGTCCCTTGAGGAAACCGTCGCTACTGATCATCCTCTACACCGGCACGCCCTTAGTTTTGCGAATCCATCACCGTTTGACCGTTTCCCCACCTTTTCTCTCGTCTCCGACGAACTCACCATAGAAGCCCCTTCTTCTTCTTGTTTGCAGCAGACCCGGCAGGCCTCACTCCCATGTCCCAGCACCGTCCCCACACGGCCACCCTAGGCCCACGGCCCAGCACCGCCCCATCCCGCGCCCTTGGTGCTCCGCTACGAGCAGCAGGTGGCCACCACCACCGCCCTGTACCGCTGCCCCACACCGCCCCAGCGTTGCGTCGACACCGGCCGACTAGCTGGCCCCGTGGCCAAGGCCCTTGCCCGCATGAGCCCCCACCCCCCCTCGATGCAAGCAGCAGCAGTCAGCCATGGCTGCGTTCATGAACATGACCAAGGTAGAAGATGCCCTTATTTACGGTTTTGCCATCAATCTCTTAATCTCCACCTTTAATCGTTTTAGCTCTGTTTCAGTTCGTTCAAGTTGCGTTAGTTTCATAGCGTCACACTCTACTCAGTAGAGGTAGTGTTTATTAGGTTGTTTAATTATGAATTTATTAATTTAAACAAAAATTGATTAATATTTATTTAATAGTTTTTTAATTAAAAGAAACCTAGGGTTAACTTGTTGCGTTGCGATCATGTCGATGTAAGCTTCGTGTTAGTAGGAATGTTTAACATGTCTCACACCTCTAAATTTTATAAGTTAAATATTAATTTGCATAATGCTTATGCATCCGAGTTTCTAATTTAAAATTATTTAGGGGATTTATCACTGGTCTTTTATAAATAAATGTTAACTTGATTAATACCAACTTGAATGTGCCTTTACTAATATAATTTTCCAGGCTATTACATGCTACATGAAATGTTTTGAATAGATGCTTCTACGTGTTACATATTTTCTAAAAGTAAATGTTATAGTGACTTAAACAATATTAAATGTTTATAATTAAAATATGACTAAGTTTTAATTTCGCTTTCTCTAATTAAACTATAATTTGACTTAATTGAACTTTAGGATGTTTCTCTGAAATGTCCACCACCTCATTTCATTAAATAAAATGAACCAAGCAATATATATAGTCTATTACTTCAGTTATGTTGTGAACATCTCGATAGTCGCGTGTGTTTAACGATAACTCTGTTCTCGGTCGATCTTGCGCTCTCGTGACCATAGCAGCGAGCCATGTTGTTTAGTATGCTCTTTTCAAACTTTCTTATGAGTGATGTATTGGTCTTAGTCATGCTTGTTTATGTTGTTTGGTGTGCGCCGCGAGTAGAAGAAGAGCGGTTCGTTAGCGCCGAGGACTAGGATCCGAGGACCGGCAGGTGAAGCAGAGGATAAAGACCATAAGGTAGAAGCTGAAGACTTCTGAGCACTAAACTTTGGGTGAAAGGCAAGTGCTGGCACCGTTTGATCATTTAGATTACCTACTCATTATTTAAATCACCTTTACTTTCATTGCATGTGTCTTAATATGGCAAACCCTAAGGACATGACTAGCCCTTTACTACCATCCTTGTATCCCTGTGGTTTCATATTATGGGTAGTGTAGTTATGCTTAGCTGCTCCACCCACATTTATTACATGATGATGAAAGTAAAATTGACTAATGGCTTATTGCAACTATGGTTAAAAGAGGCTTTTATAGCAACATGGTTTAAGATGAAAGGGGAAACGAGTAATGGAGCCCTTCCTGGTTTCTGGGGGTACTCGTGTCTTCTCTCCCTAAGGACCGGCTTGTGGAATGGCCACCTAGGACTTACCGTACAACTTCAAGCCACATGGCTCTGGCTTGACGAATTAGCAGGACCTCCAACTGTAGGTTGGTAGCTTACCGGGTAGGCGCATATGGGGAATTTAGGTTTTGAGTATCATGGCTACGGGGCGGTTACCATGCGCCTATGTTGTATCCTAGCGGGTTGCCTCCTACTTTTGGAACTTGTGAACAGTCTCGTAGTGAAACCCTGCCAGCTCACCTCAGGAGTGTTTTGGAGAGTCATGACCTTGGGCAAATGGGAATCACGACTTGAAGTGAAAGTGTACACCTCTGTAGAGTTAAAACTAATATATCAGCCGTGTTCACAGACACAAGCGGTCCAAACCCTCACATGATTAGAAATTGACTCAGATGGACAGTGAGATGGTTCTACAGTTTGAGGTGGCTACCTCAGTTATGTTTGGTGTTGCTACCCTGGTTGTTGTTGAGGTTGCTACCTCGTTTTTTTGTATGAGGTTGCTACCTCAGGTGCTTGCTAATAATTAAGATGTTAATCTCACTCTATTAATTAATGGTTGGGATCTTTCACTCACCTTAATAAATAGGTTGCTCTAATAAAAGTTTGCCAACTAAAATACTACTCTGCAGTAAGCCCGAGTCAGCCTTCCTTTTGTATAAGCCTTGCATTTCATTATACTTTCTGTCTGTACTTGCTGAATTCAACATGGACTCACCCTTTCTAGCCCCCCCACCCCCAGTGTGTAGTAAAGTGCTACTCAAAAGAAGGATAAAGATGCAGTGGAGTCTTCTAAGGTCTGTCAGAAGTGCTTGGCGTACGGAGCCCCCAGTCAGCCATCCCTGAGAAGAATGGAGCCTGAGAAGATGTTTAGCAATCGTTCCACGATACTCTGATAGTTGTAAGTGTTAATATAAGTATGTTTTCCACTTTATATAAAGGCAAAAGTCCAAATTACTCCTCTCAAGTTTGGCATATGTCCAGATTACCCCCTAAACTTACATTTGGTTCAATTCACTCCCTCCAACTATTTCAGTTGGTCTAGTTTACCCCTTAACATGGTTTGTTATTTCATTTAAAAAACATGGTTTGTTATTTTTGTTTTTCCACGTATTAGTTGAGTCTTAATATCAACTTTTGTGATATGATAGAGAACATCATAAGTTATGTTAGAAAAATATATCTTAACTTTTTACCACTATTTTGATAGCTTAGAAAATTTAATAATAAATTAACACTAGAGGTATAATATCGTATAAAACATAACGATGAAAAATTCATAGTGCATTTTTCTAATACAAAATACAATGTCCTCTATCACCTCACAAAAATTTGAAACTAAAATATAATTTGTACATGGTGTCAGCGGCACAGTGGGACAACATGGGCCAAGTGAGGCTTACAGGCATCTGTCTGCCCAAGCCCGATGTGATGCTAGATCAGGTGCCGATTTGCACTGGACAGTCGCAAGGCAGAGTGGAAGGATCAACCCAGAGCTGCCAGATGAGGGAACGTATCCCACGTCACAAGACTTTTTCCATCTGCCAAAATAGACTCCCTAGCGCAATACCGTTGAGAGATTAGTCTACCTATAATCTCTATCACAAGACTTCTTCCATCTACTACAAGCAATACAAGATTCCAACTCACGCCTAGGGGCTGCTCTACCTCACAAACCATCGTATTCATGACTATAAAGCTTCAGGCTCTACACCAAGACTTCACTGGTTTACAGCAGCTCACCAGGAGGGTATTTATAGACCAAGAAGCGGTGTATATAGACCAAGTTCACCAACAGATTCAACCTGATAGCCACCTGAAAAAGGGTTCAGAGCAGTGACACAAAGTCAGAATAGTAAAGTGACAACATGAGAAACTACAGTGCACCAGGATGACATATCCAAAGGAATATTCTAGTACTGTGAGACCCATGACTATGCTACCTTTACTACGCAACGGCCAACCAGCAACTACCTCTGACAGAAAGACATTAAAAGACTCTAACTACTTGAGTAAACTACAAAAGGACCCTTTGTTTGAGTTCTTTTCATAAAAGAACCCGGACATAGGCTCGGGGGCTGTAAGGTACATATCATCAGGAGAGATTTTTAGTTTTTTTAGCTCAAAAGATTCAAGACCCTCCAACTTTTTGTTCCAAATAGTAAGAGGCTCGAGGGCTACACTCAGTGAGTGCCCTTTTTCTCCGAAAAGCGTACATCACTTAAGGATTTTTTTTAGGAAAGACCACTTCAAATTTCTCTTTGAAAGAACCAGGACCAGGCTTGCTTCTCCTGGCAAGACTTGAGGAAGTAAGGAGGCTTTCGAGTTCAACCATAAAACACTCGGGGGCTTATCAATACGGGACCCACAGGGTATCTCATCGGAACAATTACTGGCAATGGGCTCTGGCCTGGCCCACCGCCAGACAGAAGAGGTGTGATGACAAACGATGCCGATTCTGAGTAGAACTGGCCAAACTAGCCGGACTCCTAATAGAAAGTACCCTCTATAATTAGATCAGGACACCTTCTTTGGATCCGACTAGGATTGTAACTGCACCATAGTTGTCTCTACCTATATAAAGAGAGGCTGTGGGCACCCCCTATAACAAGACGATCGTAACAATCAATCCAACGCAAAGGCTAACGTCGACTGGATGTAAAGGCTATTACTCGATTCCGAGGGCCCGAACCAATATAAATCGACTATCTCTTGCATTAACCGTCGAGTTCAGCATGCGCCAAAGCCCGAACAACTGTCCTGGGTACCCCTGTGGTAGGCTATCGGTGGTAAAACATTGACAAGCGCCACACTTAATAATAATAGGATGAATGCACTTTTCCTATTGTCGCTTCTCATTTGTGTTGCAAAATGTTTGTAACCCATGTGGTGAAATTTTTGCAGCCATGGAGGATGCATGGATTCGTTTGGACTGCTTGATCGTTGGAGGTTTTCCACCACTCTTTTGGGAGACACTTTAGCACCTTGAAGTTATCGAACGCCCCTTATACTATGGTCGTGAGTATGAGGAGGATGGTATGTCCAAGTGTGAAGTGCACCTACATATTACCAAACATTCTCTAAGCACCGGTTCCAGGGTCAGATGCATCCCAGTAGTTGGAAGAGAACTAAGCGACACATGCCAGATTGCAGCACACTGGGCTCTCATGAATATCTGTCAGGATTATGAGGCGAAGATCAACAACACCCGTGCAAGATTCTTTCCTGTGATGGATCAGACTTCTCTTATTTGGCGTAAGAAGATTAAGGCGATGGAAAAGGTTAAACCCCAGTCACCTGTATACCCTCTGATGACTACAGACAAGTACCTACATGCCCTCGACATTCTCTACGAAGATCAAGAACGAGAGTTAAAGATACGAACCACTAAAGTCAAGGAGGCAGAAGCTGAAGTACGAGCGCTAAAAATAGAACTACTCATGCTAAACTCACAACTGTCAACCATGAGAGAAGAAAAGGAGCACCACCAGCAAGAGCTATAGAAGGCCCTTGAACGTCCGCAGCAAGGGAAACATTTAGGAAACAGAAGAAAGAGAACCTACTGAAGAACCGACACCAAGGAAAAATCGTTGGAGATGCAAATGCAGCTGGACCATCTCAAGTTCCTCTTAGGACCGGATGCTAAGGGATATGCACGTGAACTTCATGATGGGACCTTCGCGAGATACAGTTCATGTAGAATAAATAATCTGAGCTGCAGCAAATAGTAGTAGTGTCTAGTACCCGAGTAGTATTAGTACGTCTAGTATCACTTCGATGTCCCTAGAGTCTGAGTAGTCGCATAGTAATCACCCTAGCAGTTAGTGTGTATGATGTGCCCTGTATCATATATGTAACTATTCGTGTGGTGTAATATATTGTGTGTTTGTTTATGCCCCACAGCAACAAATGGAAAGGAGATCCGATAGGATTCGTAAACGCCATGAAAGGGCCACCGAAAGTCAGGTTCATGAAGCAGAGGAACAAACTGCACCACCACCTAGAGGCAGGCAAAACAGAGGCAATCGCGGGCATCATAACAAGCTGCATCCGAGTAGTCGTTCCTATGTACGTGGTGCTACCACCCCAACTAACTTCTCGGCACCCGAGAAGCGGCCTCTGCGAGTCCTCGACACTCAAGGACACAAAACTGCTTAAGACCTTAGCATCCGAGAAGAGCTCGTTGGCACTCACAGTGCCGAGAGTTACAGGGGCTCATAGCACCTGAGGACGAGGCTATTCAACTAGCTTGTCATTAAGTCCTACAGGGGCTACTGTCAGATATATGGGCTAGGGGTACCCGTACCGCCCGTATATTCGACCACATCTATCCATCCAGAGACCATGATAGTTGAAGCCCACGAAGGACAGGCGAAACTACCAGTTTGGAGGACAAGGCATAGCAAGAAATATCTAGAAACCGATTCTATCTAGTAGATCTCCTTGTAATAAATTAGAAATCTAATCTGTTAGACCGATCACCCTCATCGGAACCCTACCCCCTCAGCCTATTTTAAGAGGGACAAGGACCTCGCGATCTGACCCATCTCATTCTACCTCATTTCATCTCATCTACTACGTAGATAGGAGCAACGGCGCCTGTAATTGAGCATATGAATACAAGAGCAGCACCAACACTAGAGTAGGGTTTATCGCGCCATTGCGCCCTGAACTGTGTGTGACTGATCTCTGGGCACGCATAAGATTTGTGCATTCGATTTTATCCTTAAAATTAGGTGTGACACAATACCCGGGTTCCAACCAGGTTGGGACCAACCCCCGCAACCGCATGACGCTGGAGGGCCAGGATTGCAGAGTGCGGACAGCACATAGTGGGCACAGGCTAGGCACGAATGGCAGCATGTCCACTCTTCCGATTCCAATGGACTACCTCCACTGATCAGGACACAACAGTTTATCACAACTAGAGACCACCGTGAACTTGATGATATCAACCATCGGCTCTGAAATCTTGACATCCGCATAGGTGAGATACAATACACGCTAAATACTCACGTGTAGCAGACAGACTAAAGGATGATGCAAATGAACGCGTTGCTGAAGCAACAACACGACCACATGATGGGCTACTGGCAGTCGCAGGGGTACAACCCCGGATAGGCCTTGAGCTAGCTTGGGGGAGGCCCCCCCACTTCAGAGGTGAAATGTATCTTGCACTCTCATTTTTATTTTTATTATCTTGCAAAAAATATTTAAACATGATAAAAGACCAAAAAATAAAATATGATAAAAATAGCAAAAATATTTATTGTTCTCTCATATGTGTGTAGTAAGAATGTTTTAGTTCTTCCTTGTTGATATGATCAATAGTTGCTCTATCTTATATCTTTCTCGTGCCAGTTTATTAGCATTCTCCAAGATTTGTGTTTTTTGGCTAAAAAGTTCCTACCCTATAAACTTGTGGGTTGCAAATGCATGATCCTTGTCTAAGTTGTTGCGAGTTATGATATGGTACAATGGAATTTGCTATGATTTTGTTCTAAGAGAAACTTGATATCCGAAGTTTTTATTTTAAAATGCTAAAAAAATAAAAAGTTCCTCAATAATGACATGTGCTACCAAAGCCATATGATATTCATATTGCAAAAACCTTAGTCGTATGCTTCTTGTTATCATGTTGTGACCCATGTGCGATTTTTGTCATGCATCCATGGCCAAGATTCACGTACACTCTAGATATAATATGCTGACTCTTACATTGAGAGTTACGTAAAAACATGTCATCCATCCACCATATAGAAATACTCCATCCATGTGTCATGACCTCTCTCTAAAGTTTTCCTTTGCCAAAATAAAATATGGGCTATGCTAAAAAAAATCCATGCTAAAAAGCATGAGAGAATTTTTTCGTGCTAAAATGCATAAGAGAAAAAAGGAGAGAAAAGAAAGATAGCCCGTATATTTTCAAAACAAAGCAAAGGGAGAAAGTCATGCAAAAAGGAGTTTAAATAAAAAAGATTAAAAATTCCCCACACTTGCAATTCTTGATCAAAGTGTATGACTTGCATCTCCTCAGATCCAGTTTTTGACTTATCAAAATTATGTGATGGAAATATGTCTCTCTTTCATCCTTACCTAAAGCTCCACAAAAGCCTATTAGAAGTAGGATGAAAAATAAGGCAATATCAAAGCCTTTAATTTGGTGAGGACCATACACATTGAGTAGTTGGGAGAATCATTTGAGGAACTTATTTTTATTTTTTAAAAAAAACTTTCAAAACCTCCGGAAGGAAAAGTCGATCAAAGAATGAATGAATGGTGATTTTGTAAAACCGTTCTATCTTGCAACCGCCCAAGACTTGGAAAAAGCTAAAAAAGCCCCATAGGGATTGATGTAAAAGGGTGGAGAAATGCCAACTTATTGAAATCATGAAAGAATACTTTGTTATAGACATGGTACTCTTGAAATGTAATTGGCATTGTAGCAACTCCTGATCAACAACCTATGTCTTAGCTTTTGCTCGAGATGAGCAAATGGTAATCTTGTGGGATCTTGTTGGCTGTCCTTAAAGGCCAAATCTGACAGCCAAATATGATACAAACAAAGGAGAACTAGCATAACTTATACACATATGTTATTTATATTAACATATTTCCACATATATTGGAGAATAAGAGTTTTGCAGGACACATAGCTGAGAAATATTGAAAATGTGCTCAAAGTGCGCAAAGACACAAAGAGTAATGTAATCTGATGTAATCACTAGAGGAGAAGGTCCACTACTAGATGAATCTGGCCCCAAGCGCATGGGGGACCGCCCAATCCAGCAACAAACCGACCAAAGGAAGGCTGTTGTGGGGAAGCACCTCCCAGGGGCGGGCAACCCCAGGGGTCGGCCATCACCCTAGCGCACCGTCTGTAACACCCCAGGTGTTTGGCTCCCATAATTGCACTTGCATTTCATAAGCATAAGCATCATTCATCTCATTTATGCATTTGCTTTGCTTGCAACATGAGTGTACAACATGCTCTATTAAGTTTGTTTCAAAGTTATTAGCTTATGAAATGTGAGTGGTACAACATGTAGATGCAACATGGGTGTCTCATACTTTGAAACATGGCAATGTTGGTAGTATAACATGATAAGATTAATTGTTGCAACAAGAGCTTGAAACATATGTAACATGGTAGTGCAACATTTTAGTCGAAATGTTTGTTTTACTTGTTTTAACTTATGTGATAATTGGGATTGTGTGTAACCAAGGTGTACAGTGGTCAATTATGTCCTATAATACCTTAATCACACTTAGGATCATTAGTGGAACAATGTTCATGTTGACCAAAATGACCAAATTGCCCTCCTAAGTGTTGTTGACCAAGTCTTGACCTCTAGAATGCCTTAGTGTGACTGATTAAAAAGTCTAGCTTAGAGATCTTGCATGGAGGTGCACCCTTAATCAAAGTTGTAGATAATTTCATGGGTAACAAAAGTTCTAATATGGTCATCTCATGAAAATGGCTAGAACATGCTCAAATGTGGCCCACAAATCGGTATTGAGTACTGTTTTGGGACTTAGCCGTTTGGTTAAGTCTTAACTGAAATTCTGTTTCGTTGTACCCTACTTTGGAGCCATATAACTGGTAAACCATGCCGAATCTGACCAAGCTCCAATTGACAAAGTTGTAGTACTACTGTAGCTCTACAAATTTGTTGTTATCACCTACCACTAATTCGAGCCAGATTAGAAGATATGGAGGCCCAAAGTACGGTTGTCAGTCACCTTTGTTGACACCCCTTTCAGAAGATTGCAGGCCTTCAGTGGCCGACCGGCCGTAGGGCAGTGCCGCCGCATTGGCACGCCATGGTGTCCGTACGCCGGCCGCGACCCCACTGGTCAGTCCTTGACGCCTCAAGGCCACCATGCCATCTCGGCTTCCTTCTCACTTCACTCCCCATTCTCCCTCCCTCTGTGTGCGTTAAGGCGGAAACAAAGCCACTGCCGTTGCCACGAGCTCCGCCGCTGCCGTGCGCACTCACCATCGCACCACTGTCCTCCAAACCTCGTCCCTGGCTCCATCATTACCCCCTCTACCTTGCCCTTCCTTTCATGTGCTTATTCGGCCTCAGGTGAGGCCACATTCTTGGATCTGCCGCGGTCACCATGTGTGGGACCTCGTCAGAGTCCAAGCATGCTGTGGTTGGGGTCGTTAGGAAGCTGTTTGTCCCTCCTTTTCTTCATGGGTAGTTCTGCCTTGGCCTGGTGAAGCTCATACCGAGCTCAGACGAGGTAGTGCGGCCTTGCCGTCATCGGCGCCCTGTCACCAAGCGCCACCGTTCGCCTTGGTCGACGACGAGCATGTTCCGGTGAGGTTGAGTGGGGAAAAGTAGCATGCCTAGGTGCACTTGGGGTTGAGGAGCACGGTGGGGTGCTTGGCACAGCCGCAGGAGTCACCGGCGGTGAGCTATTGCTCGCCGGAGGTCTCCTCTGCTCCGGCGTGTGGATGACGAGCGGGCCCTTCCTGTCAGGCGTGCGCGCGTGGGCGGGACAGGAGTCGCGGGCCGCGCGAGTTGTGGGCTGCGTCGCTCAGGCGTGCTGTGCGCGATCGTGGGCCGCGCGTAGGCATGCCGGCCCGGTAGGCTATTAGGGTTTTTGATTTTGTTTTCTGGTGATTATTTCACAAATTTGAATGATGTTTTGTAAATTTCAAATCTCAAGATTTGTAGATCCAATTGAGGTGATTCCAAGTTTGTTAGGATCTGTGTGAAGTGTAGTATTTAGGAAAAATATAAAATGTATAGGTGTTATTTCAATTCTGGAAGAATTAAATGGACCTTTGAAATATGTTTTAAATTAGATGCAAACTTGTTAAATTGATAACTTGAGTTCTATTGCTCCAAAAATTATGAAATTTGGTGGGGGTGCTATTTCATGTCTATGCTAGCTCTGGTAAAAATTTGGATGCTATTGCTTGAGAAGTCTTCAAGTTATGCTTTTGTCATTTTATATTAGGAGATATTTGAATGAATTTTTATATTTTTTCTATATGTGAAATGTTCATGAAATTTTGTGGAGAGTGTCCTGGTACCCTAATATTGCTAGGAAAAATATTGTTTCTATTGTTTAATACTTTTCAATATGATTTCTTTATTATGCAAAAATCAGCATTGCTGGCTTGTGCATTTTGTGTAGGGAGTTTCTTTAGATAAATTGGGCTCAAATTGTTACAGTAGCCTCCTGGTAGGGCATAGAGTCCCCTTTAATTTTTGTAGAAATTTTTGAGCAGTTTGTATATGGGTTTATTTTCTCACTTAATTAATCAATTAAATTAAGAAAATGATTAAAATAAATGAGTTGATTTGGTGTACTTTACTTTCTGGTGGTTTTAGCTCATGTGTGAACTTGTAGTGCCTTTGGTTGGGTCAAAAAGTTCATTTGACACTTAAGTAAATAATTAATTTTTACATTTCTAGGTTCTCTGGACAGCTGGTAGTATTTTTGGGTTTAGACCTTGATAAACGTGTTTTCTGGGAATCTTGTGAATACCAAAGTGGTAGTAAACTTGTTAAACTAGCTTGTGTCAAAATTTGGTGGTATTTGGCCTAGTAGTTTAGGAGTTGTATCTGTTTAAAGTTGCTGTCTAGAAATGACTGCTCTCTGTTTGGAGAGGGCAGAGTTCTGAAACTTTGGGAATTCGACTAGGTAAACTTTGGAATCAAGTCTTGAGGTTTAAAAATGAATTGTAGAGCATGTTATAAGCTTTCCATATTATCTTGTATCATATCATTTGGATTTTTGGATCTCTAGTTATGGTTAAAATACTTAGCTGCTGTCCAAATTGTTGTTGTGGTATATTATGCTTAGGTTTGTGATAAGCTTAAGTAATGTTGTTCTTGTTGATTGTTTAGGTGTTAGGTCCTTAACTGAGGAAGAGCAATTGTACATTAGGTTGTGTAGATTGGGTAAGTACTTGTCTACCGGAAAAGAGATTTGCACTTGTTGTAAAGTGATTTGAATGGAGCATTAGTGTTGCTGTAATTTACATTGCATTCACTGAGCATGTTGCATTCATTCTTATGCATCCATGAGATTCATTTGTGCATTCATGCAATAGGTGTTCCGAAGGGGGTGACACTCCTGGAATTTGAGGGAGCTCTTATGGAGGAGGATCAGGAGCAGCCGAGGGAGCCCGAGGAACCAGCCGGCGAAGGAGTTCCCGAAGACGAGCTACCTGAGTGCCCGGACCACCGCCCTTCTTCCTTCCTAAAAGGCAAGCCCCGGTGCATGTTGACCCAATTATTGTATATACATACCTTTGAGTACTTTTATTTGTTTACCACATTAAGTTATAGGAGTTGAGTGAAAACACTTGTTGCATTATATCTATCCTTGTCCAGATATAGAACTTGAATCCCAATTAAAGTTTAGGCACGTGTTAATGCTTAGCCATGCTTAGTGCGGTAGAAGTCAGGTGATTTACGGTCATCCGCGAGCTTTAGGATGAAGTGGGTCATGGTTGGCTATATTTGCTATCGTGGAAAAGAACCATGCTGAAAAATGAATTGAGATCGGGCGGGAGTTCGATAGTGCAGCCGTAAGACACTTCACGTCTTAGGTACAAAGCTATGCCTGTCTGAGTCGTTTAAGTACCAATTCGCTGTATGTCCTTGAGTCATGTTGAACACAGTCTAACACTTAGTTGGCCGGATAAGCCATTCTGACCACGAAGCCGAGTAATATAGTTTGGGCCGGGAATCGAAGGGTAGGTCGCATCTTGGAGGAAGTAAGAATGTGCTTGGGGACATTGACATAAGACCAAGGGAGGGGGGGTTAGAGTCCCTATCACCTGGCAGAGTGTTGCCCTTGTGGATGTGGCATCAGTCGAACCCATAACTCCTGAATTGTACCAAAGGTGACTTGTGCGACCCTGGCAAGGGTCTGCGCGGTGAGTGTTAGAAGTACCCCTCTAGTTGGATAGGAATTCGATTTAAATCGCCGTCACTCCCGGTTAGTGAGCAGTTGACTTGAGCAGCGGCAACGTAGATTCTATTAATTGAACAGATGGTTAATTGGATGATGATACAATATTGTCTCAATTTATACCTACTATAGTTATTAATGTTTGCTTAATAATCAAGTGAATGTTTAGTACAGGTGCTAAGATAGCTGATAGGTTAATGTTAAAAATGACTACTAGTACAGGTTAAAAGAGTTACTGCTACTTATGCTTTTCCACAAAATGTGATGTCAGCCAACTCCACTTATGAAAGTCTTGCATGATCCTTGATGTCTTTTATTTTCTATTTTGACGGGTAAGTCTAGTTGAGTACATTCCCGTACTCAGGGTTTATTCCCTCCTGTTGCAAATGACATGTTGTATCAAGGTTTCTACAAGAATTGCCTCTACCCGGCGGGTGATGAGGATTAGATCACTGGGGCGTGATCGTCTTTTAGTTCACTTTCCTTAAATGCTTTTGTGGGATCATGATCTGTAAGACTGGCAATCGTACTTAAACTAAGTGTGTGTGTGTGTGTTTATGCTTCCGCTACTTTATAAACTCAGTTTGTAATAATTGCGACTTCGTGGTGTTGTAAACTTTTAATTAAGTACTTGTGAAATGTATTGTGTGATGTGTTATGTTGAATAATGCGATCTTGGTTGTAAGCAAGTTGGTTTGAAATCCTTCGTGGTTTCGATTGACTACCGGGATTATAGGGGCACAAGTTCGAAAATTTAAGCATTTTGGGCGCTTGTTTTTGTACTTGTGCTCTTATAATTTGGTCGGTTCTGTTACACCATCCTCCCTTCTCCTTCCACGTGGCGGCCCCTCGGCGCTCCTCCAAGGCGATTGTGGGTGAATCTCAGAATATTCCCTAGGAACCGTGCTTAGAGTAGTATAAAGAGGGATAGACTCCCCCCTACTCAACACACCACACTTGGAGCCTCTCTCCCTCTACTATTGTACTATTTTACACTTTGTAGTATTTTGGAGCTAGGCAAAGCACATTTGGAGAGCTCAAACATCTAGGGGTACTTTTGGTATGAGAAATATCATTTGCTCCTTTATGGCTTTGTTCTCAATTTATCAATGTTGTTATGCTTATGATTTAGAGTCGGTTCATTTGCTACTAGCTTAGTGTATGAAACCTTATGCTTAACCATTCATACAATATATATGGATGGGGTAGTCAATCTAAGCTACGGTGGTGGTTCATTGTACCTTTGGGTTTGCCCTTGTCTTAGGCTTGATGATCTGTTGGGTCAGAGCTCCTGGGGGGACTTGGGTAGTTTTCATATACAAGGGCGTGGTGCCTGGGTATCTTGAGAACCAATGGATATGATTGTGCCCCACAGAAGAGTGGGTAGGTGGCAGGTGGTGACAGCCCTATCCATCCCTTGTAATCTGTAACACCCTAGGTATTAGGCTTGCATTTTGCACTTGCATTGCATGAGCATAAGCATCATTCATTCATACATGAGCCTCACATATGCAACATACATGTGAAACTAATGAAACATTGCTTTGAAACATATGAAACATACCATTGTCATTTTATGTTTCAATGTATGTATATTTATGATCATGTGTTGATTAATGCAAGTGGTCGATGTTTGGTCACTAAAACACTTTAGCTACACTTAGGATGCAAAATGAAACAATGTTCCTGTTAATAACATTGCCTAATTAAGCTTCTAGGGTTTTGTTTGACTAGAAACCCTTCTAGAGTAACTTTTGTTGACCAATTAAAAAGTACAGCTTAGAATGTTTGAATGGCTATGCACCCTTAAGCAAATTTGTAGCAAATTTTATAAGGAACAAAAGTTATTTAATGACCTAAAGCCAGATCAGAGCCTAACATGCTCAAAACTGGGTCCACAATATGAAAGTAGGGGCTGTTTTGGGACTTAAAATTTTCACTAAGTATAAACTGTGTTCCAGTTTTGATGTACCCCACTTTGGCAGCGTGTAACTTGAAATCTAGGCCGAACCATACCAGATTCCTATAAGCAAAGTTCAAGCTTACATGTAGCTCTATAACTTTGGTTATTACCATGTTCACTGATTCATGCTAGATTGGGAGTTATAGGTTGATGAAGGTGACGGGTTCAGTCGGTCAGGGCTAGACTGAATCAGGCCTTCAAGCTAATTCAAACTGGCTCAGTGGCTGACCACGTTAGGCCACGCTTGCCATCTAGCGGCTGTACGCCGACATCGGCCCAACATGCCAGGTTGTCGTGGCGAGAAGAGGGAGCACAACGCGCTGCTGCCTTCATTTCGCTTCACTCCGCTCGCCCTGCTCGCCCTCACGCTTGCCAATGCGACCGCGTCACCATTGCCACACCACCGCGAGCTACGCCGCCTCGCTGCACCACCATTCGCCCACCGTTTTCAAATCACATGTGCCAATAGCTCCGTCTTGCTTCGTTCTACAAGCTCCACCCCTTTGCCAAGCCATTCGAGTCAAGGTATAGGCACATTGTCATTTTCGCCATCGGTGGCCTCGCCGGAGCGCCACCGGGCTCCGAGCTCGTCGTGGCCAGCACGAGCTCGAGCCTCTCACTCCTCTCTCTCGTCTAGGAACCTTGTAGGTCATAGAAGCTCATTCGGTGGCCATGTAGACACTACCGTCCTAACGGCGTCGGAACATGGCCGTGCACCGCCATGCCATAGTCACCGCCGAGACACACACACACGGCCAGAGCTCACCGCCGCACCACCGTAGCCCTAGCTCACCTTGGTAGCTCCGCTACATCACCGTGGAGGTGTAGACGTCCTCACCTGACCAATCGATGGCCGAAGATGGCCAGCGCACCATCGAGCAGCGCCACCGTGCCACCATCATCGCCGGCGAGCAAGCTCCGGTGAACCCTAGGTCACGTCACCTACCTCAGTCAATGCGGTTCGACGTGTAGAGCATGTTGGTGATGACGCTACCGCTGGAGCCATCGCCGACGGCGAGCTATCACCGGTCAGCCACCGCTCCTCTGTTCTATGTGACTGTCGAGTGGGGCCATTGACCAAGCGGGACCAAGCTGTCAGCCGCTTGGGTTTAGGGTTT
Source organism: Saccharum hybrid cultivar R570 (assembly GCA_038087645.1). NCBI lineage: Eukaryota > Viridiplantae > Streptophyta > Magnoliopsida > Poales > Poaceae > Saccharum > Saccharum hybrid cultivar. The sequence goes on along the minus strand of JAQSUU010000190.1, from coordinate 1,192,122 downwards.
TTCTTTATTCTTTTTCTAGAAATTAGGTCAAACTTTGGAAATTCATATCTTGAGCTACAGGTGTCCAAATTGAGTGAGCCAAATTTTGTTGTGCTCATCTTGATGTCTAGTTTTTATTAAAAATATCAAACTTGCCATGTTCTGCAGTAGATTAATTGTTTGCCATTTAACTTATTTATTCCTTAATAAACTTGGGTAATTCATAACTTGAGTTTGGTGTGTGCTAAAATGTGATTCTAGTTTTTTTGATCTTGTCTTGACATGTTGTAGCTAGGAAAAATGCTAGAACTGCAGTGATCATGCTGGAAATAGGACTTTGTGGTTTATCCTAATTAAATGCCTTTATAAACCCTATTAGCTTGTCATTTTGTATAGAATGTTCTACTTGTTCAAATGCTATGAAATTTATACAATAGCCTATTGGGAGCATGTATGAGCTACTATAATTTTTGTAGAAATTTACTATGCACTTTTGCTATATGTTTATTATTTCACCTAATTATCTAAATAAATTAATAAAAGCATGAAACGAATTAATTTGGGGATGACCATTATGTTTTCTAGTGTTATTTTGATGTATATAAACTGTTGGTAACATTGGTTGTGCCAAGATTTCAATTCTTGTATGTAGTGAAATATTATTTCCCCTAATATTCGCCTTAGTGACTTCTCTAGACAGTTTCTAGAGTTAAGTAAATTACATGGTCAAGATGATGTTTACTATAAATCTTGTCTATAACAAAGTGGTAGATAACTTACATATCTAGAGGGTGTCAAATTTTTATGGCATTTGGCCAAATGGTTTGTGAGTTATGGATGTGCAAAGTTAGTCAATTGAAGTAGTCCTTCTCTGTAATTTCTAGACCAGATTTGAGAAATGTACTTGTTTGACCCTATTAACTTGTGAATCGTGCTGAGATGATCATAGATGTTTTGTAGAAAATTTCATAAGCTTTCCAGAAAGTCTTGTTGCATGTTTGTTGGATTTGTATAACTCCAGTTATGATCAAAACATGTAGTGGTCGTTTGCAGTCTAGAAATTGATTGAAATAGGTGAATGACTTGATTGCTTCTTATGAGCTTAATGTTGTTGTTTAGGTGCTTAGGCTAATTGAGTTAAGTTGCTAGCTGCTGGTTCTAGGTCCCTTACTGATGATGAACTACTTTACCTTAGGTTACTAGAGCTTGGTGAGTGTATCTTCCTATACTAGAGAGGAGATATGCACCTACTCGGTAAAAAATAAGTTAGAAGAGAAATATGCATCTACTTGATTTATGAATGTTAAACTTGTCTTCATGTGTACTTTGCTGCTAATTATGTTCATGTTGATGCATTTCATCATATCGTTCCATATCTTATGCATTTGTCATACTTATGTTGTGCATATGCATGCAATAAGTGTTCCCGAGGGCATGACGCTGTTGGAGTTTGAACAAGGACCTCTGGAGGAGCAGCAGCAAGTCCAGGAGCAGGAGGTGCCGGTGGTCGAAGGAGAAATCAACGAATAAGACCTTCTTGAGTGCCCGGACCATCAGCCCTTGTCCTTTCTGAAAGGCAAGCCCTGGAGCATTTTAAGCCTCCCATGTTTTATAATATCTTAATTGAAGTATAGTGTTTGATGTATTAAGTTGTAGGAGTTATGTTGAAAACACTTGCTACATTTATATACTCCTTGTCCACTAAATATACCATGAATCCTATATAGGTCTAGGAATGGATGAAATGCTTAGCCATGCTTAGATAGGTAGAAGTCGAGTGATTTTTTGTCACCTGCGGATTATAAGAGAGTGGCTGGTCACGGTTGGCTATATTTGCTATCGTGGAAATAACCATGTGTTAATAAATGAAATAAAACCGGGCGGGACCATGAATCCTATCTAGGTCCAGGAATGGATGAAATGCTTAGCCATGCTTAGATAGGTAGAAGTCGAGTGATTTTTTGTCACCTGCGGATTATAAGAGAGTGGCTGGTCACGGTTGGCTATATTTGCTATCGTGGAAATAACCATATGTTAATAAATGAAATAAAACCGGGCGGGATTACGATAGAGAAGCGGCATGGCATGGAGGTCTTGGGCGCCTATCTATCTCCGTCCGTGTCGGTTAAGGACCAATTCGCTGTACGTCCTCATGTCCTGTTGAACACATGCTTAACACTTAGTTGGTCGGATAACTCGTTCCGACTGCAAAGCCGAGTAGCTAAACTCAGGTCGGGCCCTAGTCTGTATGAGTGCGCACCCTGAAGGAAGTGAGGCGTGCGGGGAGTCAATGGCATGAGCCCAAGGGTGGGTTAAAGTCCCAAACATCCTGGCAGATTGGCGTCCCTGAGGGTGCGGCGCTGGGCGGACCCGTGAATTTGGTTCCTAAGTTGTACCAAAGGTGACCTTAGGCTATCGTGGCTGCTGGACCAGGGTTTGTGCTAGGAATAATTCCCTAGCTAGGTAGGAATCGATTCGAATCGTCGTCTCTCTCGGATAGTGAGAACTTGACTGAGCAATGGAAACGTAGATACACCTAATTGAACTTAATGGTTATAATGATGATGATAATGTTCACAATGCTACACCAGATATAGTTACTAATGCTTGCTACTTAATCTCGTGATTGCTCTAGTGTAGGTGCTAACCTAGAGAGGTTTAAGTGAATAAGTTTAACTTGATGCTAGAGATGATAATTGTTACTTTATGTTACTTAAGCTCTTTTATGCAAATGTTGTCAAGTTAGCCCCACTAATATAGCCTTGCATAATCCTTGGTGTCACTTTATTTCTGGTTTATGACGGGTAAGTCTAGCTGAGTATATTCTCGTACTCAGGGTTTTATTCCCTCTTGTTGCAGATGACATGATGTATCATGGCTACTGTAAGTATTGCCTTCATCCTGCTAGTGATGAGGACTAGATCATGGGGCATGATCCTCCTATACTATCTTGTCATGATGCTTTTGTTGGGATGTGACTCTAGAACTGGCATGTATTTGAACTAAGTATGGTGTTGTTGTTAAACTACTTTGCTTCCGCTACTTTTGAACTTGGTTTGTAATAATTAAGTGAACTCTGATGTATGTGAGCTACTTGTGAACTACTTGTGAAATGTGTTGTAACATGTGACTCATTTAATTTATGTTGAATCACTACGATCTTGGTTTGTATGTTGGTTGGTTTAAAATCCTTCATAATTTCATTGGACTACCAGGTTTATATGTGCTCAAGTATGATGGTTTGATCATTTCAGTGATTGCTATTGTACTTGTACTCTTATAAATTAGATGGTTCTATCACATAATCTCCCACATTCGAGTACAGTGTAGGAGTCTAAATTACCTTGCGCTCTTGCTGGCAGACTAGTGCTCGTTTAGTCTCCCCGGGTGCCTGGGTGCTTAGAACTAAGTCCTAGCCATGTATTTGTATGACCATCTGCTAATCTTTGCACAACAACACTAGGATACCTGTAAGCCTGCTCCTATTTAGGTTATATTCTTTTATTCTTTATTTTATCCTTGAGATTGGTGTTGATGGTCCTTAAACATCAATTTTGACCATCAACATCGCACCAAAAATGGGACTAAACAACACCATAGTAGTGATTTGTGTTTATAATTCACATATTTCCACTTGTACTTGGAGATCTTTGCTCATGCAGAAAAACTATACAAAAATATAAAATATCAAGCACTAGAAGCAATTGGAGAAAGGCAGGGCCACCATAGGCCACTTGGTGGGGTCACCCGACCCCACCATGCGTTGGCCGACGTGGCATCTCTAGTGCCGCCTTACCAATCCATGTGAGTGCCCAAGAAACACACTCTCAAGCCTTCTCCACCATTGATTTCAAGTCAGTGCAAAGATCAAAGGCAGAAAAGCGGTTACACATGGATTGTTGGACCCACCAATGATGTGTCGGTGCTCAAATGAACAAATTCCTTCATACCTACACTTTACTACACCCCTAGGGGCCCCATACCAAAGGAGGAGGGCTGACTCATCAGTGTGGGGTCGACCGACGCCCTACCATGTCGCCCGATGGCCCACTTCCACCAAACCGACTCTCCTTTGGACACATGCAAGAAGGCACGGTTTGGAGCCACGTGGTGCGTCGATTTAAGGCGGTTTCATTGGTGGTTGATCCAAGGGTTGTGAGAGGCTCTCCCGTGTATTGATGACATGACATGGAGTAGCCCCTGCTCCACCTCTCCAGTATAAATAGGACCCCTCTCCCTCACTTGTAACACACACCAAAAGAGAAGTTCTCTCTACTCTGTCAAGATGTAGTTCTAGTAGTAGTGCTAGTCTTGGTAGGACCTCTTCTCAGAGTATGGAGCAGTATTCAAGAGTCTGGTATATCTTTATTTTTCTCTTGTAAATACTTTTAATTTATTTTATTATGTTACTTTCTATGCAAGTACTCTCTCCATCCCAAATTATAAGTCATTCCAAGAATCTTAGAGAATCAAACTATCTCAAGTTTGATCGAATTTTATGACAAGATAATAACATTTATGATGCCAACTAAGTATCATTTGAAACTTCATTAGTTATATTTTTATAGTATATCTATTTGATGTCATAAATCTTTGCAATTCTCTCTATAATTTTGGTCAAATTTGAGATGCTTTGACTCTCCAATATTCTTAAAATGACTTATAATTTGCAATGGGGGAGTACTATTTCAAGTCTTTTACTCTAAGTACTAATCTTGTGCTCTAGTTATACTTTGGTTTGTGCTTATACTCCTTTTATAAGTGGGCTCTCAATAGCATGGGTTCTTCATCACTAGTTGATGCTCTAGTCTTAACATGAGGCTAGGTAGTATCAAATAGTGTAAGCGTGGTGCTTATACTATCGGGCACCTTGGAATGTGGCTAGGACTCCGGATGATTGGGGTAGTGGGCAAGTGGTGATAGCCCTGTCCATCCTATGTATTCCCCCACGATAGCCCTAGTTGTTAAATCATTGGGCTCGTGGTGCTTTGTGCCTAGTCAACCCTTTGGGTGAGTTTGGGGGCAGGTACACCCTGAAGTGCTATTGCATCCTACCTTGCACTATCTTAGTTTATTAGTATCACCATAGTCGCTAGCTAGAGTTATGCTTGAATAGAAGTAACTTAGTATTCTTGTGTTCCCTTTCTTAGTGTCCTCCTACTTAATTATGCTTCTGTTTTACCTTTTCATGATGGGATCTTTGTGTGTCACCCCACTTTATTGTATATCACTTACCCCCACTTTAGTCTTGTCAGTATACTAGTTAGCAGTTACGTGATGGCTAACTATCAACTTCTTTAGCCATTGCTTCCCTGTGGATAAATACAATACCTAGGAATACTCTAGGGTGAAATGGTATAACGATATTCTGTGTGCTTGTGGAATTTTCTACTTGAGCATAAGAAATATCAACAAGCATTTCTGCTAGGGAAGTAATTGGCAAAAAGATTTTGATATTAACTTGATGTCTACTAATCTAGTTTACCACTAGCTTTTTGTGGGATTATCCTTGTCCTGTTGAGTGTGGAATAAACAGGGCAATGCCAACCGTTCGACCTTCTATCTTATTTTCACAAGAAAAAAAAAGAAGAATCATCAAGAGCTCAGGGTGCCTAGTCATCCATGAATCTTCAACACCTCCACCCTACCATCTCATAGGTATGTATGTGTACACATGCATTCTAACCATGTGCAGATGGAGAAAAGGTCACCATCAAAGGAGAAAAAATATCATTTGTGATGGAACAAAGGCATTGCATTACTCACAACTCCACTTCAAGGTTTTGGTGATAACGAAATCGATCAAGGTATGTGAGAACCTACCATCCTAGATTTATCTTTCCACTTTGTTCTCACCATTGCATGTTTGCTTGAATCATTAAATGTCTAGTGCTTTCTTTGGGTGGCTCATAGATTCTGAGCTATATTCGGGCACTGTGCCTGTAACGGAACCGTCCAAATTATAAGAGCACAAGTACAAAAACAATCACGGGAGTGATCAAATTCTCGCACTTGAGCCCATATAACTACGGTAGTCCAATGAAATCACGAGGGATTTCAAACCAACCAACATACAAGCCAAGATCGTAGTGATTCAACATAACAAGTCACATGTTACAACCATTTCACAAGTAATTCAATATACATCGGAGTTCAACATAGTTATTAGAACTTACATTGAAAAGTAGCGGAAGCAAAGTAATTTGAAACTAACATTTTTCTTATTTCAAATACATGCCAGTACCACGGTCGACTTCCAACAAAAGCATTAGAGATAAGGTAGCTCAGAAGGATCATGCCCATGATCACACTCCGCCTCTACGGCAAGAGCCAACCAACTCTTGCAGTCGCCATGATACATCATAACCTGCAACAAGTGGGGATAAAACCCTGAGTACGACAAAGTACTCAGTTAGACTTACCCGTCAGAAACCAAAAATAAGGTGACACCAAGGATCATGCAAGGCTGATATGAAGTGGGGCTAGCTTGACAACATTTTGCATAAAAGCTTAATATAGATGATCAATCATTAATGCTTAAGCATCAAGTAAATTATCATTAACCTGTCATCTATATTAGCACCTGTACTAGAGCACTCACTTTATTAGGAGCAAACAATATTAACCATAGCAGGTATAAATTGAGGCAACCTTTCCATCGTGATCCAATTAACCATCAGTTCAATTTAATTGAATCTATGTTGCCGCTGCTCAAGTCAAGTGCTCACTAACCGGGAGCGACGGCGATTCGAATCGAATTCCTATCTAGCTGGAGGGGTATTTCTAACACTCACCACGCAGGCCCTTGCCAGGGTCGCACAAGCCACCTTTTCATATGATTCAGGAATCGCGGGTCCGAATGATGTTGCGACCCCAAGGGCGACACTCTGCCAGGTGATAGGGACTCTAACCCCCCCTTGGTCTCACGCTAATGTCCCCAAGCACATCCTTTCTCTCCTCCAAGAAGCAACCTACCATTCGATTCCCGGCCTGAATCACATTACTCGGCTTCGCGGTCAGAACGACTTATCCGGCCAACTAAGTGTTAGACTGCGTTCAACATGACTCAAGGACGTACAGCGAATCGGTCCTTAAACGACTCAGACGGGGATAGATTCACACCCAAGACCTCCATGCCTTGTTGCTTCACTATCGTCATCCCGCCCGGTCTCATTTCATTTTATTAACACATGGTTTCATTCCACGATAGCAAATATAGCCAACCGTGCCATATATGAATATCCCTATATCTCGCAGGTGACAGGAAATCACCTGACTTCTACCGCTTAAAGCAGGGCTAAGCATCTACTCGATCCTAGTCTATGTAGGATTCAAAGATTCATATATCTGGACAAGGAATGATATAATGCAGCAAGAGTTTCCAACCAACTCCTATCACTTAATGCAACAATACTTATAACATATATAAAATTAATTGCTTTGAAGATAGGAGGCTTATAATGCTCCGGGGCTTGCCTGGGATCCGACTCAAGTTAGAGTATGTCAGATGAGTTCGCTTGGCGAGTATCTTCCAATCTACCACTTGTTCGGTCCTTCGATCTTCGGGATGGATCCACCAACTCCATCTTCGGGTTTGGCTCCACCTTAGGTCCTTCACGTGCTTCAGCTAACGTACCTAAATGAGGTGCAACAATGCATATGTATGAATGCATAGAAGTGCAATAAACAAAGTAACCAAACAAGAATACCAAAGTTCACATAAACCCTAGAGCTAATTAACTTAATCCTCATTAAGACATAACATAGAAGATTGCAATTACATTAGTCAAGAAACAAGTCTCACAAGATTACAGGGTACCACTCAAGTATCATCAAAGATATGAGTCACCTTTCAATACCCAAGCATGACAAAGTTAATCAAAGTACTAGAACTAGAAATTGCTACCTTCTGGACATCAGACCAACAGCTAAGTAATTTAATCATAACTGGAGATATACAACTCCAAATGACTTGAAAGAAGACATTATGGAAACCTTATGAAATTCTATACATTTCATTTAATATCATCACAACATGATTCCAAAGTTTAATATGTCGAATTTACACAAATACAGAAACTGGTCTAACAAGACAGAGAGCAAGCAATTCTGTAACCCAAATTTAAACAGCTATAACTCCTAAACCACATGGCCAAATGCCACCAAATTTTAACAGCAGATAGATATATAAATTATCTACAACTTTACTATAGACAAGGTGCTCAGAAAACATCATTATCATGGGGTAATCTATATTGCCCCAGAACTGTCTAGAAACTAATAATCGCAAGAAATAATTATTAACATATGTTGCAAACATATAATTGGACAAAACCAACTTTACCAACATTTCATACATGACTAATGAACACCAGAAAACATAGTGTCCTTTCCTAAATAAATTCTTTTAATACATTTTCTTAATTTATTTAGATAATTAGGTGGAATTATGAATACCTATCAAAATTGTACAATAAATTCTACCAAAATTACAGTGGCCTACACATGCTCCCAAAAGTCTACTGTCCAAATTTGAAACCATTTGGACATGTATAATAACCTTTATGAAAAAGACAAAAGGCTATAGCAATAAATCATGGGAGAGCAAGTTAAACTTAACACTCAATATTTTCTGTGAACACAAGGCCATATTATGAATCAATATGATAGAGAAACATCATACTAAGGTAATGGAACAACATTTTCTATTTTATCATTTATATATTATTTATAAGCTATTTATCAAGCTATAAATAAGTTAAATCAATAACTTGGGAATACAGTAAGCAAAGACCATGAAATTTATACCACAGTACATACAAATCATGACAAACCTACCATAAAAAATTCACATCATTTGGAGCATCACAACTCAAGATATAAAATGACAAGTAATAAAATGTAATTTTCCTTATTTAACAAGGTCAAATCAAAACCCTAAGAAAACAGTGAACAACTAGGGTGTTTAATATTTTTCCTAGCAAGTACATGTCATCACAAAATTAACAAAATAAGAATCACTATTTTTGGAGTTCTAAAACTCCAGATCTTGCTCTGGTCAAGTTAAAAGGTATTTAAGAGCATTTTTAACACTTAAATAAAGACATCAAAAAACATCTACAAACATGTAACATTTTATGACTCTATTACATAGATATCTTCTCAAGGTTTCTAAAAAGTCCACTTTTACTATTTTTGGAGTCTCCTAGCATGATATATGAATATTTGAAGATTTACATGAAATCTGAAATTCAAAATCGGAATTACTCAAACCCTATTGAAATTGCTAGGCGTACCCGGATCTGTACCCCAAACCAAACACTACTTAACTGACACGAGGGACCCACTATTCTGTCGGGCCCGCCTGTCAAAGACCCACAGAGGGACAGGGAGAGAGGATGCCGGCTTCCTCCGTTCACCGGAAACAGAGGAGGCTCACCGTCGGCCATCTCCGGCCGGTGAGGTCGTCGGTGGCCGCGGGGAAGTAGTGGAAAAGCTCTAGGGCGGCGAGGCGCGTCCATAGGCGTCCGTAGTGTGGTCCGAGGTGGTCGGTGGCCGGCTGACCACGTGCGTGGTGGCTCCATGGGGGGGGCATTGCCGACGGCGGCGGGGCCGCAGCGTTCCGCTCCGGTGAAACTCCGGATGGCGGTTCCATCAAGCACACAACAAGAAGACTAACCCAGAAACCCTAGACATTGATCGAATTTACCAAAGAATGCATGGGCATGGAGAGATTGGACTCGAGCTCTTGGGCGGCAATGGCGGACGCGCGCGGCGTCAAGGCCCGTTCCGATGCGATGAACTCAGTAGAGCTTCGATTCGCTAGGGTTTCATGATCTACACCCTAATGCAACTCGGAAATAGGAACAAGCTATAGGAGAGGGAGATCTGGTGAAGCTGGCCGCGCAGAGTTCGAACTCCGTTCATGGCGGACCGAGCACAAGTGAAGAGGAAATCAAGAACTGCTCCCTAAGGCTTGACTTTTCCCCAATGCAAGGCGATTTCGATGAAGAGCAGAGCAATGCGGAGCTTTATGTGGAGTTGGGTGGGCTGAGGCATGGTTGTTCACGCGCACGGGCTCACCGGAGCTCGCGGCCGCGCGACGGTGAGCTTCTCCGCTTCGGCGTGAGCAAGAAGGGAAAGGAGAAGTGAATGGGGCAGAGCAGCGGGTTGGCGTCGTCTTAACGCGCCCCTGGCCAGGCGTCGTGGCCTCCCGTCGACGTACCGACGCCACGCGGCGCAAGCGGCCTAAAACTGGTCGGCCATGAGCTCAGCTCCGTTTCAAACTGAAGAACGATTCAGTCCCTCTCCAACCGACTGAATCCGCCCCCTTCTCGTTCCTATAGTTCTCAATCCGTTTCGATTTAGCTCAAGGTGCAATTTACAAAAGTGTAGGGCTACATGAGATCTACAAAGTTTCCAATAAAATCCTGAGCTGGTTCTACTTAGTTTGAGAGATACAGTGCTCCAAAGTAGTGCACATGAAACTGAAATGTTAGTTCAGACTTGGAATATTTTCTAAGTGTGGAAACAGTATGAGATCCTGACTTGAGGGCCCCATCTGAGCATTTTCTAGCCATTTTCATGAGATGCCCATTAAAGGACTTTTGTTCCACAACAATTTTGCTATACTTTTGTTTAAAAGTGCATCAACATGCAAACTCATCTTGAAGCACTTTTTAAATAGGGAAGCAAAAGAGCTCCTAGGGTCAAATTAGGTCAAACTGATGATTAAAAGCTTAATTAGGCAATATGGTCAACATGAACATTGCTCCAATAGGTACCCTAAGCATAGTGAAGGTGCTAGAGCACATGTTAGACCATCACAAGTATCATTTACACAAGATCCCTAATTAACACATAATGGAAGCATAAAATAACAATGATTGTTACATATGTTTTATCATTATGTTTCCTATTTTAGGGTCTTCTTACATGATGATCACCCATTACAAAGATGTTTACCAACATGTACAACAAGTACTGGTATAGAGGACACATGGTCAAAGCATACCATGCATAACAGCACTTAAGTACAAGCTTATGTTTCAATAGTGAACAGAGGTGTTCACTAGTCCAAAATGAATGTTTCATCAGTTGAGCTTGATCAACAAGATGCTAGGTTCATGATAGGAGTGGATCATGCTAAGCTATGCAAGGTTAGTGCCCAAACTAGCCAAGATAACACCTGGGGTGTTACAGCCCTCCCCCCTTAAAAGAATCGTGTCCCGAGATTCAGAATGGAAGATCTTTTAAGGAAGAGAGACAAGTTATCTAGTTCCCAACATCTGTTTTAGCGTTCAGCTATAAAGCTTCAACATCGGTGAACAGTTTGGTCAAAGGCACTTTCTGATACTTACTCTTCATGGTAAAATTTGTCTGAAGAATTTCCTTCATTGACTTACATGAAGCATTGTTACTTTGGGAGGAATCCAAGATAGCATATACTGCATTCTTAGTGTACGGAGATCATTTGGTCCTTGAGTGAACCACTCACAAGTATCTGACTCTCTAAAGAGCACAACATAGGTCATATGAACTTTACACTAGATCGAACTCTTCAGAAGTATACTCGTTAAAATGACTCTATGTTCATGAAGTTTGAAAAGCAGTCCTCTACCAAAATGGCTTGAGCACAACCTTCCAGAAGGGTGAGATCATAGACGACAAACATTCTCTGAGGTTATATGGTACAAACTAACCAATAGACAAGGTCTATTCTGGTCGTAAACGTTCATTCATTTAGACACCAACCAATGGAAAACTACTTTAGGTTCCATGTGTGCAGTTCTCTTTCTCTGCTGACAACACTGTATTTTTTTGAGTCTGTCGAGGGGTCAGTGAATGTGATAGCTGACTCTGTCGGCTTCCTATTTCTGCCAACAGTTATCTAATAAGATTCTTTTATCCAAAGACAACAGTTATCTGAGTTGAATCAGCTGCAACCTCTTGGGTAAAAACATGTATAAGGTACCAAAGTATGTCATCATTGGAAAAATAATTCCCAAAGAAAGATGTAGCGAGGCCTTAAGGACAACAAAAGTTGTAATATTTACTAAACCGCGGGAAGTAGTCTACTACCAAGCGATTGAGTAAAATTTTCCTTGGTGACTTAGTTGTACTGTAAGTTGAGTTGACTTGCAGCATAACAACTTTGTCAAGCCAACTTTCACCTTGAGGCTTCCTTTTTAGGATCAAACAACAGCTCTAAGATGGAAAATATGTTGTTTGACACTTTTCAAATTGCTTTTGAATATTCCTCAACACTTTGTCCAATAAAGTTATGAACAAACCATTTGTGGCACCTAAGGGCACAAGGATGTTGATCGAAACTAGGGCATGCATTTCTCTAATTCTTCATCGCGGCTGATTGAACACCTTGCACTATTTGTGTGATTGTCCAAGACGGAATTGACTTGATCACAATGGCTCTAGAAGATAGAACACCCCTCAAGTTGTTGGCTAGTTGATTAACTTCTTGTTGGTTATTGCTCTGTAAGACATAGCCTTCGTAGCTACCAAAGAGTCATTACCTAGCTGGAGATTAACCTTCCTATTGGTAACTAATTAGTTGTCTCTTAACACAAAAAAAATTCCCAATCTTCACTCTTGACCACAACAACTGTGGTTGATGCAGAACAGATGGTTGCTATCGAAGTTAGCAAATAAGGAGTCACACCAGAGATGGTTGATTTTGACGGTGTGGTCATTATGCATGCAAAGGTTAAAACTTGCATATTGTAACGATCGAGTCTTATCCAACGGATGACTTGTTCAACATTAAGTGTTGTGTGTCCTTTTCATCCAACAGGAATGAGATACTTCACTCACTAGATGACATTCATCAATACTGGGATAACTACGTAGAGTCACTTGTATACCACCTATTGTGGTCTGTTAATATTTATGTCGGTGACCTGTTCTTCAAAGTTATTCTCTTAGCAACTTCAGAAGGACACTCCACTACTTTCGGTCTAAGATATGGATCTTACAATACGATATGGAGAGATAACCAAGAAGAAACATGAGAAAATAACACATCGTCTGTCGTTTCATAATGGATCATGACTAGAAACCGTGATACCAGCGCGTGCCAAGCAGCCAGCCATGTGTCTGCAGCCACAAGAGGCCCTTGGTTTCGTCGCGGCACCATCAGCGACTACTCATAACACCATTACTAAACGCACAACGAAAGTGAAATTTCAAGTGGCACCAATGGGCTGTAAGAGCAAGCGCCATACAAGGAGGGACAGCAAGCAAAGGTAGTCACAAGGTTTAGAATCAACACGAAAATGATCCGAAGATCAAAATATAGCACAAGAGAACATCACACAAATGCCAAGGATAACTGAGCAAGAGACTCTTGCTTAAATTCTACGTACGACTTGCGTCCACCGAGGGGAGTACCAGATAAAAGATTAACAGGAGATTCATTCATGTTGGGCAACAACATGAGATCAAGACTGATAAACATCTCAAGACTTGAGAAGGTTGGGGACGGATTAAGAAAATTTTAAGGGCGAAAACCGACACGTAGTCATAGATTGAGTTGATAAGGTAGATGCACGAATTTGCAAGCACACGATTTAGAGGCCATAGCAGAGATACATTGCGTCATACTAGCTAACCTTTGGGAGAGGTAACCGGAAGGTCCAACATGGATTTGGGTACGGTCTCCACAATTGGCAACGTACAAACCATGGTCAAAGGCTAGCATTGATAAAAGTTAACTTGGTTGGTCAGTCGATAAAGGTCTTCACAAAAATAGTTGCAAAACACCCATGGCTTATGCAAACACATAGGAGAACTAAACTTTGGGCTTTTGGTCAAGCAAGGGTATGAATACAAACATTCAAAGGCTAACCACCAAGTCTACAGGCTCAGGCTCCTAAGAGAGAGAACCTGATTGCAGACAACACTAAGAGATCAGTTCTCGTAACTCGAGTGTTGCCCTAAGATAAAGCTATTTGACACTCGTGTGCTCACCGAGGACAAACGAGGTGACAACTAGGGCACTACCTAGATAACAAGCATACATACACGCATCACCGTCAAGTAGACAATTGAGAAAATTCAAACGAATGAGCTTAAGCAATCAATACAAGCACAAGGCTCACCCAAAATAAGCATTTATCTCAAGCATGAACTAACTACTAGTTTAGCTCAAAACAACGCTAGCTAAGGAAGCCAACTTAGCATGTGCACAGAATCTAGATAGCAGCATAGTAACTACTTGTTTCAACCATAACTGAGGTTGTAGACCTCCTATAAAGGTGATCCTACACTTTCTAGATAGCTTAAGAAAATGACCACTCTTTAGTTATTCATACCAACAGCGAAATCACAGGTTAGCATGGTCAAGCATGCTGATGTTTCAGATCTATACCAACATGGACAGAAAATAGACAAGAACTTCAAAAATGCATAATTGGAGTTCTAGGGACACAACAAGGCTGAGCCTTAACTTTATGTAAAGCTTATTAAGTTGTCTATAACTTTGGTATTCTCTATAATTACAGAAAACATCAATATGACCCCTAAAAACATCACTACAACAGAAATCGTTCTAGCAGCCAACATTCGATAAGCAAAACAAAGCTTGCCTTTGTTCTACTTAACAAGAGAGTACACAAACACGTTATTCTAGTAGCTCTAAATTTTGTTATCTTAGACCAACACGAATTTAATTCATTCATGAGAATCCATAATTACTTAAGTGAGGTCTAAAGCATTGGCAAACGCTTGGGTGAACAACACATTCACCACTTGGCTAAGCTAGAGGATATCTCTAAGTTCAAGCATGTAGCCACACTTATTTCTAGTAAGGCTAAGCACACATTTTTCTCAAGCAACATGGAACAAGGCATTTTTGTTTTACTTTACTCAAGAAAGATAGTGTAACACATTGATCACAAGTTACACACTATAGAACAAGGGTGAGAAGAGTATAGCCATGCATAATGCAACAATCATGAAGATGCATGCTTCGTCCTATTCGTCCTCACAAGATTACCAACCTAAGGTGGCGATCACGTTCTATGTCGATGGCATAACACGCACTCTTTCGATATATAGCTAGTCGCCAGCTACATTCGACTTACACATTCATGGTTAGTGTACCTGCAGAAAAGTTTCATTGCAGCCCAACAATTCCCCAAATATAGCACACAATGAAATAGGAAGATAAAATTCTAAGCACTCCCATATACATATACCCCTGTATACGTACATGTAGCACCAAAACTACCTGAATTATTCGATCACCCACAATTAAGTACCTTCATATATACATGTGTGTAACATGTAGATAATCTAGTAACCAAAACTAGCTCTCCCCTAGACCGCAGTTTATACGGTCATGCTCTCACAACTCACACTTACCTGAGCGTAGGTGCGATGTTGCATAAAAGTAAACTAGCAACATATATGGCTATTTCATATATGAAGGCTACCTCTAATCTGACACACCGGGTAGCATAGTGTGGGAGAGTCATCACACATACATACCTTGGCCTGGGCGTAGATGCATAAATGAAAAACCCCCAAGTTAGTACTTATATAAGCCACCTAATAATCCTTATATGGGCATAAGGAAATTGACCACTGGCATACTAGGTTTAGAATTCAGATTTCACAAACCTATATATAGCTATAAGTTGATAAAACTGATTTTATAAAACAAAACCTTTGTTTTAAATACACATACGACAAGTTTAATGTTGAATCTTGCTCCGATACCAGTTGTAACGGAACCGTCCAAATTATAAGAGCACAAGTACAAAACACAATCACGGGAGTGATCAAATTCTCGCACTTGAGCCCATATAACTCCGGTAGTCCAATGAAATCACGAGGGATTTCAAACCAACCAACATACAAGCCAAGATCGTAGTGATTCAACATAACAAGTCACATGTTACAACCATTTCACAAGTAATTCAATATACATCGGAGTTCAACATAGTTATTAGAACTTACATTGAAAAGTAGCAGAAGCAAAGTAATTTGAAACTAACATTTTTCTTATTTCAAATACATGCCAGTACCACGGTCAACTTCCAACAAAAGCATTAGAGATAAGGTAGCTTAGAAGGATCATGCCCATGATCACACTCCGCCTCTACGGCAGGAGCCAACCAACTCTTGCAGTCGCCATGATACATCATAACCTGCAACAAGTGGGGATAAAACCCTGAGTACGACAAAGTACTCAGCTAGACTTACCCGTCAGAAACCAGAAATAAGGTGACACCAAGGATCATGCAAGGCTGATATGAAGTGGGGCTAGCTTGACAACATTTTGCATAAAAGCTTAATATAGATGATCAATCATTAATGCTTAAGCATCAAGTAAATTATCATTAACCTGTCATCTATATTAGCACCTGTACTAGAGCACTCACTTTATTAGGAGCAAACAATATTAACCATAACAGGTATAAATTGAGGCAACCTTTCCATCGTGATCCAATTAACCATCAGTTCAATTTAATTGAATCTACGTTGCCGCTGCTCAAGTCAAGTGCTCACTAACCGGGAGCGACGGCGATTCGAATCGAATTCCTATCCAGCTGGAGGGGTATTTCTAACACTCACCGCGCAGGCCCCTGCCAGGGTCGCACAAGCCACCTTTTCATATGATTCAGGAATCGCGGGTCCGAATGATGTCACGACCCCAAGGGCGACACTCTGCCAGGTGATAGGGACTCTAACCCCCCTTGGTCTCACGCCAATGTCCCCAAGCACATCCTTTCTCTCCTCCAAGAAGCAACCTACCATTCGATTCCCGGCCTGAATCACATTACTCGGCTTCGCGGTCGGAACGACTTATCCGGCTAACTAAGTGTTAGACTGCGTTCAACATGACTCAAGGACGTACAGCGAATCGGTCCTTAAACGACTCAGACGGGGATAGATTCACACCCAAGACCTCCATGCCTTGTTGCTTCACTATCGTCATCCCGCCCGGTCTCATTTCATTTTATTAACACATGGTTTCATTCCACGATAGCAAATATAGCCAACCATGCCATATATGAATATCCCTATATCTCGCAGGTGACATGAAATCACCTGACTTCTACCGCTTAAAGCAGGGCTAAGCATCTACTCAATCCTAGTCTATGTAGGATTCAAAGATTAATATATCTGGACAAGGAATGATATAATGCAGCAAGAGTTTCCAACCAACTCCTATCACTTAATGCAACAATACTTATAACATATATAAAATTAATTGCTTTGAAGATAGGAGGCTTATAATGCTCCGGGGCTTGCCTGGGATCCGACTCAAGTTAGAGTATGTCAGATGAGTTCGCTTGGCGAGTATCTTCCAATCTACCACTTGTTCGGTCCTTTGATCTTCGGGATGGATCCACCAACTCCATCTTCGGGTTTGGCTCCACCTTAGGTCCTTCACGTGCTTCAGCTAACGTACCTAAATGAGGTGCAACAATGCATATGTATGAATGCATAGAAGTGCAATAAACAAAGTAACCAAACAAGAATACCAAAGTTCACATAAACCCTAGAGCTAATTAACTTAATCCTCATTAAGACATAACATAGAAGATTGCAATTACATCAGTCAAGAAACAAGTCTCACAAGATTACAGGGTACCACTCAAGTATCATCAAAGATATGAGTCACCTTTCAATACCCAAGCATGACAAAGTTAATCAAAGTACTAGAACTAGAAATTGCTACCTTCTGGACATCAGACCAACAGCTAAGTAATTTAATCATAACTGGAGATATACAACTCCAAATGACTTGAAAGAAGACATTATGGAAACCTTATGAAATTCTATACATTTCATTTAATATCATCACAACATGATTCCAAAGTTTAATATGTCGAATTTACACAAATACAGAAACTGGTCTAACAAGACAGAGAGCAAGCAATTCTGTAACCCAACTTTAAACAGCTATAACTCCTAAACCACATGGCCAAATGCCACCAAATTTTAACAGCAGCTAGATATATAAATTATCTACAACTTTACTATAGACAAGGTGCTCAGAAAACATCATTATAATGGGGTAATCTATATTGCCCCAGAACTATCTAGAAACTAATAATCGCAAGAAATAATTATTAACATATGTTGCAAACATATAATTGGACAAAACTAACTTTACCAACATTTCATACATGACTAATGAACACCAGAAAACATAGTGTCCTTTCCTAAATAAATTCTTTTAATACATTTTCTTAAATTATTTAGATAATTAGGTGGAATTATGAATACCTATCAAAAGTGCACAATAAATTCTACCAAAATTACAGTGGCCTACACATGCTCCCAAAAGTCTACTGTCCAAATTTGAAACCATTTGGACATGTATAATAACCTCTATGAAAAAGACAAAAGGCTATAGCAATAAATCATGGGAGAGCAAGTTAAACTTAACACTCAATATTTTCTGTGAACACAAGGCCATATTATGAATCAATATGATAGAGAAACATCATACTAAGGTAATGGAACAACATTTTCTATTTTATCATTTATATATTATTTATAAGCTATTTATCAAGCTATAAATAAGTTAAATCAATAACTTGGGCATACAGTAAGCAATGACCATGAAATTTATACACAGTACATACAAATCATGACAAACCTACTATAAAAATTTCACATCATTTGGAGCATCACAACTCAAGATATAAAATGACAAGTAATAAAATGTAATTTTCCTTATTTAACAAGGTCAAATCAAAACCCTAAGAAAACAGTGAACAACTAGGGTGTTTAATATTTTTCCTAGCAAGTACATGTCATCACAAAATTAACAAAATAAGAATCACTATTTTTGGAGTTCTAAAACTCCAGATCTTGCTCTAGTCAAGTTGAAAGGTATTTAAGAGCATTTTTAACACTTAAATAAAGACATCAGAAAACATCTACAAACATGTAACATTTTATGACTCTATTACATAGATATCTTCTCAAGGTTTCTAAAAAGTCCACTTTTACTATTTTTGGAGTCCCCTAGCATGATATATGAATATTTGAAGATTTACATGAAATCTGAAATTCAAAATCGGAATTACTCAAACCCTATTGAAATTGCTAGGTGTACCCGGATCTGTACCCCAAACCAAACACTACTTAACTGACACGAGGGACCCACTGTTCTGTCGGGCCCGCCTGTCAAAGACCCACAGAGGGACAGGGAGAGAGGATGCCGGCTTCCTCCGTTCACCGGAAACAGAGGAGGCTCACCGTCGGCCATCTCCGGCCGGTGAGGTCGTCGGCGGCCGCGGGGAAGTAGTGGAAAAGCTCCAGGGCGGCGATGCGCGTCCATAGGCGTCCGTAGTGCGGTCCGAGGTGGTCGGTGGCCGGCTGACCACGTGCGCGGTGGCTCCATGGGGGGGGCATTGCCGACGGCGGCGGGGCCGCAGCGTTCCGCTCCGGTGAAACTCCGGATGGCGGTTCCATCAAGCACACAACAAGAAGACTAACCCAGAAACCCTAGACATCGATCGAATTTACCAAAGAATGCATGGGCATGGAGAGATTGGACTCGAGCTCTTGGGCGGCAATGGCGGACGTGCGCGGCGTCAAGGCCCGTTCCGATGCGATGAACTCAGTAGAGCTTCGATTCGCTAGGGTTTCATGATCTACACCCTAATGCAACTCGGAAACAGGAACACGCTGTAGGAGAGGGAGATCTGGTGAAGCTGGCCGCGTGGAGTTCGAACTCCGTTCATGGCGGACCGAGCACAAGTGAAGAGGAAATCAAGAACTGCTCCCTAAGGCTTGACTTTTCCCCAATGCAAGGTGATTTCGATGAAGAGCAGAGCAATCAGAGCTTTATGTGGAGTTGGGTGGGCTGAGGCATGGTGGTTCATGCGCACGGGCTCACCGGAGCTCATGGCCGCGCGATGGTGAGCTTCTCCGCTTCGGCGTGAGCAAGAAGGGAAAGGAGAAGTGAATGGGGCAGAGCAGCGGGTTGGCGTCGTCTTAACGCACCCCTGGCTAGGCGTCGTGGCCTCCCGTCGACGTACCGACGCCACGCGGCGCAAGCGGCCTGAAACCGGTTGGCCACGAGCTCAGCTCCGTTTCAAACTGAAGAACGATTCAGTCCCTCTCCAACCGACTGAATCCGCCCCCTTCTCGTTCCTATAGTTCTCAATCCGTTTCGATTTAGCTCAAGGTGCAATTTACAAAAGTGTAGGGCTACATGAGATCTACAAAGTTGCCAATAAAATCCTGAGCTGGTTCTACTTAGTTTGAGAGATACAGTGCTCCAAAGTAGTGCACATGAAACTGAAATGTTAGTTCAGACTTGGAATATTTTTTAAGTGTGGAAACAGTATGAGATCCTGACTTGAGGGCCCCATCTGAGCATTTTCTAGCCATTTTCATGAGATGCCCATTAAAGGACTTTTGTTCCACAACAATTTTGCTATACTTTTGTTTAAAAGTGCATCAACATGCAAACTCATCTTGAAGCACTTTTTTAATAGGGAAGCAAAAGAGCTCCTAGGGTCAAATTAGGTCAAACTGATGATTAAAAGCTTAATTAGGCAATATGGTCAACATGAACATTGCTCCAATAGGTACCCTAAGCATAGTGAAGGTGCTAGAGCACATGTTAGACCATCACAAGTATCATTTACACAAGATCCCTAATTAACACATAATGGAAGCATAAAATAACAATGATTGTTACATATGTTTTATCATTATGTTTCCTATTTCAGGGTCTTCTTACATGTTGATCACCCATTACAAAGATGTTTACCAACATGTACAACAAGTACTGGTATAGAGGACACATGGTCAAAGCATACCATGCATAACAACACTTAAGTACAAGCTTATGTTTCAATAGTGAACAGAGGTGTTCACTAGTCCAAAATGAATGTTTCATCAGTTGAGCTTGATCAACAAGATGCTAGGTTCATGATAGGAGTGGATCATGCTAAGCTATGCAAGGTTAGTGCCCAAACTAGCCAAGATAACACCTGGGGTGTTACAGCCCTCCCCCCTTAAAAGAATCGCGTCCCGAGATTCGGAATGGAAGATCTTTTAAGGAAGAGAGACAAGTTATCTAGTTCCCAACATCTGTTATAGCGTTCAGCTATAAAGCTTCAACATCGGTGAACAGTTTGGTCAAAGGCACTTTCTGATACTTACTCTTCATGGTAAAATTTGTCTGAAGAATTTCCTTCATTGACTTACATGAAGCATTGTTACTTTGGGAGGAATCCAAGATAGCATATACTGCATTCTCAGTGTACGGAGATCATTTGGTCCTTGAGTGAACCACTCATAAGTATCTGACTCTCTAAAGAGCACAACATAGGTCATATGAACTTTACACTAGATCGAACTCTTCAGATGTATACTCGTTAAAATGACTCTATGTTCATGAAGTTTGAAAAGTAGTCCTCTACCAAAATGGCTTGAGCACAACCTTCCAGAAGGGTGAGATCATAGACGACAAACATTCTCTGAGGTTATATGGTACAAACTAACCAATAGACAAGGTCTATTCTGGTCGTAAACGTTCATTCATTTAGACACCAACCAATGGAAAACTACTTTAGGTTCCATGTGTGCAGTTCTCTTTCTCTGCTGACAACACTGTATTTTTTTGAGTCTGTCGAGGGGTCAGTGAATGTGATAGCTGACTCTGTCGGCTTCCTATTTCTGCCAACAGTTATCTAATAAGATTCTTTTATCCAAAGACAACAGTTATCTGAGTTGAATCAGCTGCAACCTCTTGGGTAAAAACATGTATAAGGTACCAAAGTATGTCATCATTGGAAAAATAATTCCCAAAGAAAGATGTAGCGAGGCCTTAAGGACAACAAAAGTTGTAATATTTACTAAACCGCGGGAAGTAGTCTACTACCAAGCGATTGAGTAAAATTTTCCTTGGTGACTTAGTTGTACTGTAAGTTGAGTTGACTTGCAGCATAACAACTTTGTCAAGCCAACTTTCACCTTGAGGCTTCCTTTTTAGGATCAAACAACAGCTCTAAGATGGAAAATATGTTGTTTGACACTTTTCAAATTGCTTTTGAATATTCCTCAACACTTTGTCCAATAAAGTTATGAACAAACCATTTGTGGCACCTAAGGGCACAAGGATGTTGATCGAAACTAGGGCATGCATTTCTCTAATTCTTCATCGCGGCTGATTGAACACCTTGCACTATTTGTGTGATTGTCCAAGACGGAATTGACTTGATCACAATGGCTCTAGAAGATAGAACACCCCTCAAGTTGTTGGCTAGTTGATTAACTTCTTGTTGGTTATTGCTCTGTAAGACATAGCCTTCGTAGCTACCAAAGAGTCATAACCTAGCAGGTCATTTATCTTTCTCTGGTTTGTCTCTGTCTTTTTTATAATTAAATCTCTGTTTTCTTGATCGCAATCTTTTTATATGAAGTATCCCAAGATCTTGTTCTTCTGCTCCAAATCACTCCTTTGAGTTCATCATCCATTAAATTATCTCTTCAAAGTTTCTAGGAATTTTTTGACCTTTTCTAGAAATAAAATTCCATTTTCTATGAGCTTAATCCCTTTCCTTGATCTTTTGATCAATCTTTTCATGAGCTCAAACTCATTTAGTTGAGTTCCTTATCCCTCCGAGTGTCTTCAAGATTTTTCCGGTGATTTTTCTGAGTTTCGGGCTATTTTTCGTGGCTTAAAAGGTAATTCTAGATTTTTTGGAATTATTTTTATTCGCAGAATTGAAATAATCCTAAGATTAAGAATTTACGAAAAGTTTCCAAATGTAACACCCTAAATTTTTCATACTTTCAAATTAGTTAAATATGATTTATTGTGTAACTGAGTGTGCATTTAAATATAGGGAATAATAAATTAGTGTGAAATTAAAATTAATCATAAGGTTAGTAACTTGTTCATGCACTCATGCTGCTGCATTATATTTTATGTGATGTCTAGTTTTATTCAAATGCCAAAAGGATTTAAAAATCTTTTGAAAATATATTTGGAAAATCAAATTGGAAAATGAAAAGGAATTCCTATTCATTCTCCCTCTCTCCCTCACTTTCGGCTCGACGACCCGTTTTTCCTTGGCCTGCTCGCATTTCCCCCTCTCCCTCCTTTCTTCCTTGCTGGGCTGGCCTGGTCAGCGCCGCAACCGCTGCCGCGCCCTTGTTCCCCTGCCACTGACCCGTCGGTCCCACACGTCAGCGCTGTCACCCCCAACCTCTAGCTCTCCCGCTTCGCTCGCACTCGAGCGCAACTGCCGCCGCGTCCATGCTCCATCGTGGGAGCATCTCCCCCCCGTGCCTCGGGTCTTTTAAAAAGGGGAGCATGACCCATCTCTGCCCTTCCCTTCTTCGGTTTCTCCCACTCTCGTTCGCTAGTGCACCGCAGAGGACAGCAGCGGTGACCCTCTGGAGCAACGTCCGCCCCACCACGACGACCGTCACCTTCGAGCCGTCCCCGCTCCATGTTTTTCGCTTAGTGAGCTTCGCCTCGCTCTCCTCTTCCTCCCCATGCTGTCGCTTTATTGTTTGGTGGCTTCTAGGGCCGTTTTACCGATTGTCGGTGAGCTCCTCGCCACCGGCTATGGCAGCCACCACATCGGTCGCCTTCCTCGGCCGCACAAGTGGCATGGTCGAGTTCGCCATCCCCTCCGCATCCTCCCCGTAGCCTCTAATTGGAGAATGGAGCTCCGTAGCGCTCGATTGCATCACATCGGTGAGCTCCTCACCGTCGGTCATGGCGCGCATACCACGCGGGCCACCCCGTGGCCGCAATTTGTTCCGGGGCGAGTTCGCCTTCTTCCCCGCGTCACCTCGGTGCTCTCGGTTTTGAAAACCGTGCACCGTAGCGCCTGTTTGGACAACTCCGGCGAGCTCCCGGTCGCCAGAAATGGCGGCGCTGCCGCATCTCCCCCAACTCCGGCGACTGAGCCCCTCTCTCTTCCCCTCATCTAATCTCATCCATCTATTCCAAATCCGACAGCCAGAAATGGTCAATACCCCTTCGAGGGAATTTTTGCTTAAGAGTCCCTCGGTTTCTTTCATATTTAACCCGCCGTCCTTGGCGTATTCCCAAAATACGCATTCCCAATTTAAAGACGTAGTTTCTTCGGTTTAAGTGAAAAATACGTTTTTAGATTAATTACAGATTTGCCACTGCAGTAAAACACTTGTAAAATTGTCGTTTTAACTCCGATTTGACCCGTTCAACTTGCGTTAGTTTTGTAATTTCATAATCTACGCATTAGTGCTACTGTTAGATCTATTAGGAGCTTTTGAATTTCTCGATTAAGTCTATTTTAATAGCTAGCTTTTGGAACCGTAAATAACTCGTAACTTGTGCGTTGTAACTCCGTTTTTTGTGTAATTCACGTCATTGTGATCGTAGTGAGACGTAGATGATTTTGGTAAACATTTTATATAGTTTTATTTATTGTTGGTGTACTATTCTAATCATAGTCATGTTTTGCTTGTATGTCTATTTTGGAATGCGTGTTGTACTTCGTGTCGTTCGAGTTCAGATGGTGAGGAGTACTTCGGGAATCCGGACACGTATGAGGAGCAGCAGGACCAGCAGCAGTTCGTGAACCAAGCCAAGTATAGCATGGGCCTACCTTGATGTCCTATTCATTATATAATATACTCATTATGCATGTGTCTAATATTGCTCGACTATAAGGACTTCCTAGCTAATTGATGACTTGTACCTTGATTCCTATGGGGTTATTTGCATATGGGTAGAATGCTAGTGCTCTAACTAAACATGATCTACACTATGACTAATGGAACCAATGGATAAATATGATGGTGATAGTGGAACTATAGGGTGATGGTGCAAATGATGTTGATCATGTTGCCCTAAACCCTCCGTAAGGACTTATCTGTAGGGCAAAAGCTGGGACATACAGTGCAACCGTGAGAGTTATATGGCTCTGACTTTAGCTCAGTAATAGGATCTTTTCTAGCTTGTTAGAGGTTACCCAAAAGGGTGCAAGAGGGGCTTGCCACATTGGGTATAGAACTGCCTCTGTTCTGATGTGTATAGCTTGCGGGAATTGTGTCATCGAAAGGGGGTTCTCTATATCTGTCTGCCGAGGAAACCTCGTGGCCCTAACTTGTTAGAAGAGGCCTATGGAAGGCTTCATAGTGTACCCTGCCTGCTCACCTTAGGAGTGTTAGGGGGTTGACGGGCCCCGGGCATATGGGCAACATGACTCATGGGTAAAGATGCACAACCTCTGCAGAGTGTTAAAACTGTTATAACAGTCGTGCTCATGGTCACGAGCGGCCCGGAAAACTCACAGAATAAATGGTTACTTGACATGTGGATGACTTATGATGATGATGATGAGATTATAACGATGATTAATTTCTCTCCTTAATTATAGTAGGTGATCATGTGGGTTAAATGGGAGCTTATGCATAACTTGATGATAATTAATAATAAAATGTTGATCTACTAAAAGTGCTAACTGCAGTCAACCTTGTCTATCCTTTTTGAGCCTCATGAATCCTCATACTATACTTGCAGAGTATGAGTGTACTCACACTTGTTATTATTTCGTTTTTGGATAAAAATCCCGGATGGGTAACAGATGACAGTTTCTACGAGGATTTCCCTGAAGATTACTAGGTTTGGGTCAACCAGTCGGCCTTCCTTGTGGAGCAGAGACTTCATTTGAGAGTTGTTATTTACTTTTTCACTTGTTATGTTAAGAACTACGTGATGTAATATCGTGATGTATGTACACAGTGATGATACTTCTGTTAATTTGTCGGCTTATGTGTGCGACTATTCCTAGGGCGCACATAAGATGTATGCACTCTATATTATCCTTTAATTGGAGTGTGACAAATTGGTATCAAAGCCATGTCGACTGTAGGACGCAAACCTAGATAGAAATGGTCATTTCTAGGATTTTGGTTTACTTATTTACTTGCTACTATCTCAGTCTTGATATTTTATTAAAATTTTTATGCTTTATTCTTTATTCTATTTCATAAAATATTGACTTTGATAATATTTTATATCAAAACTATAGATGCCTCGCCTCAGTGCAGCTGCCTACGTCGCTCAGTTCACTCCAGCAGCACCTGCTCCACTAGCACCACCAGTAGTACCACCAGTGGTGCCAGAGGTCGTCCACATCACCAACGAGGAGGAGGAGGAGGAACCTATGGAAGTGGAGGCATATTCAGCTACCGCATCAGATGGACCCTCTTCGACCCCTGTGGCCGTACCCATCCCACCAGTGGATGCGCTAGTCCCCGCTGCTACACCTCCACCAGCTTCCCAGGCCGCTTCTACACCAACACTAGCGCCTTCCCCAGTTGCTCTAGAGGAACCAGAAGAGATGGGGTGGACCACCAGAAACAAGTTTAAGGACGCCTCTGAGGATGCTCGTTACCACAACCTCCTCACCACCTTGCTGGCCGAGTACTACCTAGATCTTGCTGCTTGTGTTAAGTACTACTGCGCAGAGCACAAGCACCCCGTGGAGGTGACATATTGGAAGACCAATGTGATCATCACCGCCTGGAACAACACTGACCAATCCCATGATATCGAGACTACCCACAGCTATCGGTCCAGGCGTGCCAGCGCCTATGACAGCATGGAGGATGCTGCGTAGGAGGCGTACCTGTACTACCATGGCCACCGCTTTGAGGCCATGTAGGATAATCGCTACAGGTTTCTTCCACGCTACGACCCGGTGGAAAAGACATGGGCGATGTTGGATCCCTTAGCTTCTGATCCAACCATGGACACCACAGTGAGGCACCTCAGCGCCATGCAGGAGGCCAATGAAGCACTCAAAGAAGAGCTTCGTGCGGCGCAGAAGTCTGAGAAGCGCCTTCAGAAGCAGATATATGAGATGGCCGTTCAGCTAGGACAACCTACCATGTACAAGAAGAAGGCCAGGGAGTTCACCATGGTGGATCACGCTCCTTAGATGCTGGCAGCCCCGTCAAAATGAATGCGTTCTAGATCGAGAGTCATGTTATGTTTATGTGTGTAATGTGAACCTTTAGTTGTCTTGTTGGTTGTGTTGATAAACTTGGTTTGATTTGGAGTTTGTGTGATTGCTAGAACAGTGTGGGCTTGTCCACATGTTCTTTTTATCAAAACCTTAAGTTAGTCTTTGTTTAACATAGTTGGGGTTTAAAATTTCGTATCACTGCTGTGCTGTTTTTTAGAGCAGTATGCAATGTTTATCTCATATCTCTAAATATCCGTGTCCAAAAATTATTAAAATTTTGTGAAAATAACTAGACTTGTGTACCTTTGATTTCCCGCTGGAATCACCTCATTATCAGTTTTGGTTTAAGAAATATGTCTGCTACAATCTGGCAAGTCTGCGCAGTCTGTAACTTAGTACAGAAATTGTTTAGCTCAGTTTTTGATGATGTTGCCGTCAGAATCTGTGAAAAAGTTCTATACAAAAGTTGTAACAGACTTCTTAAGCTTTCCAACGATGTATGCCACGCCTCTTTTGGATCTCTGAAACTCGAGTTACACTTCAATTTATGAGCTGTTGTTGTTGACACCCGTCCAGAAATTTTCAGCTATGTTATTTACCTTTTGTAAATAATTTGTAAATTTTTGGAAGATCTCTAAAAGTTTTGCACATTTGCTTGGAAGCAGATGACCGCTAGAGGAGGACGAGGCCAAGGCCGTGGATGTGGTCGTGGACATGGTGCTCTCGTGGATCCACCTCCGCCACCGCCGGTGACGATTGAACAATTGATGGCAATGCAAGCGCAGCTCATGCAGACAGTGATGGTCCGTCTTGGTGAGCAACCAGCAGAAGCACCTCCACCTATGAAGGTCTGTGACAAATATGGGGAGTTTCTGAAAGGATGTCCACCTATGTTCACACATGCCTCTGACCCCATGGAGGCTGATGATTGGTTGAGAGATGTAGAAAAGCAGCTAAACATTGCACAGTGCAACGACCTGGAGAAGGTCTTGTACGCCTCAGGCCAACTCCAAGGAGCTGCTCAAGATTGGTGGGAGTCATTCCAATATGGATGTCCAGAGAATGCTCCAGAGATCACAAGGAAGGAATTCATGGAGAACTTTAGGTCCGATCACATCCCTGAGGGACTTATTAAACTGAAGCAAGAAGAGTTCCGGGCTCTCAAACAAGGGTTCATGTCTGTAGCGGAGTACCGCGACAAGTTTGCCCAACTGTCGCAATATACCCTGGCTGAGGTGGCCAGGGATTTTGACAAACAGCACCATTTCTGAAGGGATTGTATGATGGACTCCAACTACAGCTGATGTCCAACAAGTATGCCAGTTTTCAAGAATTGGTGGATCATGCCATTGTGATAGATAACAAGCGCAAGGAAATGGACTTCAAGAAGAGGAAGCTCTAGGGACAGGCGTCGGGTAGCAACACTCGCCCGTGAGCTTTCCCACAGCAAGGTTTTCCATAGAGGAATCAAGGGCCACCCAACCAATGGAACAAAGGCCAGTAACTCTAGAGGAACCCGAACTAGTAGCGTCCTCAGTACCCACAGCAGTTTGGCAACCAGAATCAGCAGCGCCCTCAGCAAAATCAAGCTAACAACCAGGCACCACGTCAGGGAGTGCCCAACAATGCCCCAATCAAGAGTGGCACTCTAGGCAACAACCCCAATGCATGCTACAATTGTGGAGATGTGGGTCACTATTCATACTAGTGCCTAAAGAAGCAGAACCGACAGGCCCCGTAGAACCAGCAGAGTAACCAGAGGCCCAACACTCGACCTCTATTCGCCGGCAAGGTGAATCATGTTTCATCTGAATCAGCTCAGGAGGTGCCTGAGGTTATGCTAGGTACGTTTAGCGTCAACTCCATCTCCGCTACCGTACTTTTCGATTCTGGTGCCTCGCATTCTTTCATATCACAAGCTTTTGTTAGAATGCATAGCATACCCCTGTGTGCCATGAAAGATCCCATGTTAGTAAACTCACTGGGGGTATCATGCCAGCAAATTATTGGAGCCCTTCTACTAGTATATTCCTAAGGGGGTAGCTTTTAAAGTAAATCCAATTGTTCTGAGAACCGCTGGAATTGACCACATCCTAGGAATGGATTGGATGAAGCAGCATAGAGTAGTGATATAATGTCAGGAGAAATCCGTTGTTGTGACATCTCTAAGTGGTGATAGAATCTATGTCGAAGTGGAAGTGCAAGCTCAACCTACCGCCACCATCAACTAGTTGAGTGATGTTGCCAACCAGGAGAACCAGGTGGTGGATGAATTCCTAGATGTGTTCCCCGATGAACTGCCAGGTATGTCACCCGATCGCGACATCGAATTCCTTATCGAGCTTTTACCTGGAACTGCACCCATAGATAAGAGACCATATAGAATGGGGTAGATGAATTAGAAGAACTAAAGAAATAAATTAAGGAATTGCAAGAGAAAGGTTTTATTTGCCCTAGTTCTTCACCTTGGGGAGCACCTGTTATATTTGTTGATAAGAAAGATGGCACACGAAGAATATGTGTCGATTACCAGTCCCTTAATGAAGTAACAATCAAGAACAAGTACCAACTCCCTAGAATTGATGATTTATTTGATCAGCTAAAAGGTGCTTGTGTGTTCTCAAAAATTGACATCTGTTCTGGATATCATCAACTAAAAATTCGTGCATCTGACATACCTAAGACAACATTTACCACAAGATGATGAATGCTGCCCCGATCTTCCGAGAGGTAACCGGTAAGTTCGATTTGTGGAGATCTCGACGTTGGTGATCCGGCTTCAAATCAGACACGATTCGAACCCTGCAACTGTTACACCACTACTCCGTTGGTTATCAACCAAGCACAACTTGATTGACCTTGCCAAGAAGGCTTTTCCTACAAGCGAATCGAAGAACACAAGCAAGAAGGTAAAAACACGCAATCTGAAATTGCAAATATGAATGATGCGAATTTCAATAGAGGGTTCAAAAACTCAGTTCCAAAGGACTAATCGACACAGTGGAGGAGATCAAGAACAGGGGCCCTAGATCACTGTAAAAGGATTTGTCACCACAGTTACAATGAACAATTCAGTTTCTCGATGAAAAACTAAACTCTAAACAAAATCCGATTGTCTAATAGCGGCGGCGGCTATATTTATAGTCTAAGACTCGACCTAGGGTTGGGAACGGCCAGGGGTTGGGCGCCCACAACTTGGGCTTAAGGCCCAACACGATACATGGCCAAGTTGGCCCAAATAGGTGACGCAGCACCTTGACGTGGTCACACAGAATGATCCACGGACCTTCTGGAGCTAGGACCAGATCCAAAACGACGGCGTCGTCGTCCCCTTTCCAACGCATCCAAGAACGCCCTGTTTTGATGTCATATGAGAGAGTTATGACCAAAACAGTGACGACGTGTCTGCTGAATCTGAGGGTGACGTGGCAGCTGAGTTGGGAACGAATTGTAACTTGGGGAAGACCATAACGTCGGTGTGTCCAGCGTGGCGATGTCCTCATCATCCTCCCTTTCTTGAATTAGAGTCATCCTCGACTCCATCTTGGCGATGTGCTCATCATCCCCTCCTTCTAGAATTGGAGTCATCCTCGACTTCATCCCATCATCAGCGAACTCCTGCAAAAGGTTAGTGACAGCAGGCATTGCACCAGACAGAATAGGTTGACAAAACATAGTATAACATAGCGCATCAGGATTATCACATAACTCAGCAGTAGCAGAAGTTGTAGCAAGAAAAGTACCTCCTTTTAACTTAATCCCATTATTTTTAGCAATGTGAGTTGGAGGTTTATTTTTAATCTCATTAGCATGTTTAATAATATCCATAGTAGACAAAGGTAGCAATGTAATTTTCTTGTCCTTATGTATGATAGTGTATGTATTAGTTCTACCATGGTGTAAAGCATCATTATCAAATTCCCATGGGCGACCTAATAAAATGGAACAAGCTTGCATAGGAACAACATCAAAATCAGCAGTATCGTGATAAGAGCCTGTAAAAAAGCTAATGCATGCTGATTTAGTTACCTTAGTCTTACCACTATTATTGAACCATTGAAGTTTATATGGATACGAATGTTGTCGTGTGGTCAAACCAAGCTTGTCAACCAAATCTGAACTCACCAAGTTATTGCAACTCCCGCTATCAATGATAGTGAGAACACGACAACCCTGCACAATAAAATACATGTGGAACAAATTGTAGCGTTGGATCGTCATCTCTTCTTTATGTCCCACACGTGTACTCAACACACGCTGCACAAGAAGGCTAGGGTAGTCTGCGGCAGCAGCCACGGAGTCAATGATGATGGCCTCCTTGTCTTGATCGCCCTCAGTAGAATCTGCATCAATGTTAGCAACAAGGGCTAAATCATCTTCAACATCACTAGCACTTACATATCCATCCTCGGTAGCAATGAAAGCACGACGACTGGGGCAATCCTTCATGACATGTCCCATGCCTTTGCATCGGTGGCAAATGATTTTAGAGCTAGACGAGGAGGAGCGAGGGGAAACACCTGGAGTGGCACTTTTGTTCTGCACATTAGATAATTTACTTACCCCGGAAGGTGTAGACGGCTGTGATGCAACATGAATCTTGGGCGTCTCTGGCTCTGAACGGTGCTAAAAAGTCCTCCCATTATTAGACCTGAAAGGCTAGTGTTGTTTGTGTCCCTGTACTTCACGTTCTGCCTTAATAGCAAGATGATACAATTAGGAAAAATTATGCCATTCTTTGTAATCTAGGATGTTCTATATATCATGGTTTAAACCACCAAAAAATCTAGCACTAGAATCATTATCATCTTCATTTATACCACAACGGGCTAAACCAATAAGTAATTCTTGATAGTATGATTCGACTCCTTTATCACCTTGTTTTAAAGTTTGTAGTTTCAAATGTAAATCACGTTGGTAATAAGGAGGAACAAAACGAGATTTCATACGTTGCTTTAAAGCATTCCAAGTTTGAGGCACAACAACAGCATTATTAGCATTGCAAAGATCACTCCACCAGAACAAAGCAAAATTAGTAAACTCACTAGTAGCAAGTCTAACTCTATGCTCAGCAGGAACATTATGAGAATCAAATTTTTGTTGAACAGCAAGCTCACAATCTAAATAAGCCTCTGGATCAACATTTCCAGCAAAAGGAGGAAGGCTAAATTTAATTTTAGCAAAAGGGTCATTATTACCTTGAATATTACCTCCCATACCGCGACGGTTGAAGTTGAGGCGGCGACGGGCATAACCGTCAGCATCCGCATCTTCATCACCAAAATCATCCGTATCTACATCATCACCACGATGAGGGGGAAGGCGGTGCTCAAGTTGTTCAATGCGGGTGACCAAATTGTTCACATTGCGCGTCAGCTCGGTTATAAGATTGCGTTGTTCAGTCATGAACGTTGTAAGCTCGCCCTTTGACACGCACTCATTGAAGTCCATCGGAGATCCTGACATGGTTAGAAGATAGAAAAAGACAACACCAAAGTATTATTCCTATCAACTAAAAGGAAACAAGTGGTGGTGGTGGTAGTGAAAGTGGAATGCAAAATCACAAGCGGCTTACCACCGTCTTGCCTGTATCCTTACCAATGCCAAACAGGAGCCAAACCAAAGTGGCAAAGTAATATGTTGTTGAGTGTGGGTACAGTTGCAAGATGAACCTGTGCTGACAGAAGAATATGTGGAGCTATGGGTAGGCACACAATATGACAGCAAGGATTAGCAATTAACGAATACAGAGTAACGATTGTTCAATCCGGATCCAAAGTACAAATCACAACTGTTGGCTAATACGTGTCGAGACGTAGCGCAACAAGGTGAAAGCAAAGGACGATGGAAAGAACTCACAGAACAAGCAAATAACCCAATTTTTTCCTTTTTCTGAATTTTTCCCAGAATTTCCCAAAAGGCACCAGTAGGAATCAAACTTTTTTATTTTTTTTGCTATTTTTTAATATTTTTCTCTGAACAAGGATCAAAAAAGATGCAACCACAAAAATTGGCACCTACAACAGAGGTGGGATGTGGTCTACAGAAATACAGCAAGTTCTCTAAAAATCGTGCAAAAACTTTGACCTCAAATGGTGTCAAGAAGCTGCTCAAAAAAATTCAGATTTTTCTGATAAACGAGCGAAAAGTTATGCCTGTTTCACCGAAGGTATCTCAAGTTATGTTTTCCGGAAGGCACAATACGGCAGTTAGGGCAAAACGTCCCTAAACTCCAACATCGAGCACAAGATGGCTCCTATGACTAACAGAAGTAGGTATTCGCACCAAGCACAAGATGGATCCTATGACTAACAGCAGTAGGTATTCGCCTGATGATGTAAGGAGGGCTGCGATGCAGGCAAAATAAGAGCGGCTAGCAACCTATCTAGGGTTTGCGCGGTGGCGAGAAGTTACACAAGGCGGCTAGCGGGGCAAGTCGAGTAATGTGGTGGCTTCGACTTGTTGTTTGGAAACGGTGGATGGGATAGCGGCGGAAAACAAAAATTACAGCAACGGGCGATTGAACTACGACTACGAACACAATCCTAAACCAGCAACAAGACTCGACCACGGACACAAACTCAACAACGCGAATCTGAAACGAAATTGCAAAGGCACAAAGGTGATAGGACAGCGGAAATTGAAATAGTATTGGGCTTTTTGTGGACTCTTGGTAATGAACAAATATGAATCTAAGGCAAACGAGATTATACCTCTCGAGAAACCTGAAATATCTGACACCAATTGATGAATGCTGCCCCGATCTTCCGAGAGGTAACCGGTAAGTTCGATTTGTGGATATCTCGACGTTGGCGATCCGGCTTCAAATCAGACACGATTCGAACCCTACAACTGTTACACCACTGCTCCGTTGGTTATCAACCAAGCACAACTTGATTGACCTCGCCAAGAAGGCTTTTCCTGCAAGCGAATCAAAGAACACAAGCAAGAAGGTAAAAACACGCAATCTGAAATTGCAAATATGAATGATGCAAATTTCAATAGAGGGTTCAAAAACTCGGTTCCAAAGGACTAATTGACACAGTGGAGGAGATCAAGAACAGGGGCCCTGGATCACTGTAAAAGGATTTGTCACCACAGTTACAATGAACGATTCAGTTTCTCGATGAAAAACTAAACTCTAAACAAAACCCGATTGTCTAACAGCGGCGGCTATATTTATAGTCTAAGACTCGACCTAGGGTTGGGAACGGCCAGGGGTTGGGCGCCCACAACTTGGGCTTAAGGCCCGACACGATACATGGCCAAGTTGGCCCAAATAGGTGACGCAGCACCTTGACGTGGTCACACAGAGTGATCCATGGACCTTCTGGAGCTAGGACCAGATCCAAAACGACGGCGTCGTCGTCCCCTTTCCAACGCATCCAAGAACGCCCCGTTTTGATGTCGTATGAGAGAGTTATGACCAAAACAGTGACGACGTGTCTGCTGAATCCGAGGGTGACGTGGCAGCTGAGTTGGGAACGAATTGCAACTTGGGAAAGACCATAACGTCGGTGTGTCCAGCGTGGCGATGTCCTCGTCACAAGATATGACCTTTATGAGTATACAGTGATGTCTTTTGGACTGACAAATGCATCTGCATACTTTATGTATTTGATGAACAAAGTGTTCATGGAGTACTTGGATAAATTTGTAGTGGTATTCATAGATGATGTCCTAATATTCTCCAAAAATGAAGAGAAACATGCTGAACACTTAAGATTAGTCTTACAAAAACTCAGGGAACATAAATTGTATGCTAAAAGGAGCAAATGAGTTCTGGCTAAAAGAAGTATCTTTTCTGGGACATGTGGTCTCTAATGGTGGAATAACCATAGATCCCAGTAAAGTGCAGGATGTGTTAAATTGGAAAGCCCCAGCCAATGTTAGTGAAATCCGTAGCTTTTTAGGATTGGCTGGGTACTATAGGAGATTTATTGAAGGGTTCTCTAAGCTAGCTAAGCCTATGATAGTTCTATTAGAGAAGAATGCCAAATTTGTTTGGTCAGACAAGTGTCAAGCTAATTTTGAGGAGATAAAGAGAAGGTTGACAATAGCCCCAGTGTTGACCTTACATGATTTAAGTAAGAGCTTCTCTATTTATTGTGATGCATCTTGAAAGCATCTAGGCCCCGGGAGTTGGTTTCGGCAATTGATGACAACGCATTATTACCATGACTAACGTGTGTTTTGTAGAAACTTTGATAAGTTAGGTCATGGGGTTGATAACTACTTTGGGCACTATGGTATTCATGCCCCTTGATGGAAATCGTTTTGGTTTTCAAAGGATCAAC
Organism: Saccharum hybrid cultivar R570; assembly: GCA_038087645.1. Taxonomy (NCBI): domain Eukaryota; kingdom Viridiplantae; phylum Streptophyta; class Magnoliopsida; order Poales; family Poaceae; genus Saccharum; species Saccharum hybrid cultivar. The sequence continues at coordinate 1,156,874 of JAQSUU010000190.1, read as the reverse complement.
GACAAGATTAAGGACGGTTAGTTCCAGATGTCAAGGTGTTGAGTTACATCCGGAATAGTCGTTAGGATCTTCGCTTTTTTCCTTTGGCCGTACTATAAAGGGGGGCATGAGCGAGTAGCTTGACCTAGGTGAGTCTTTTGTTTAGGTGTGGTACACACTTGTCAAACTTAGCACTAGGTAGCTCAGGAAAAGCTCAAAGTTCAGTTCGAAGCAACTTGGTTCAAGTTGCGTCGCGTTTCAAAGTTGTTTGAGCCGTTTAACCTTGACCAGACATGGTCTCTGTCATGATCAGACGCTGTGTTTTCAATCTGGTTGACTGAACGTAGTCCCTGTAAGGACCGGACGCGTTGATCAGTCTGACACGTGTTTCAGAGGGTAAAAGTATAATCGGAAACGTCTGGAAAATGATCGGACGCGTCCGGTCACGTTCTAGTAAGGTACTTAGCTAACCTGATGTGTCCGGTTAGCACTGATCAGAGCGATCGAGCGTCAAGTCAAAGTACAGTAAGGTTCTTGCACGATCAGACGTGTCCGGTCACCCCTGATCAGTGCGTCCGGTCACTCAGCGAAGTCATTCAGTTTTTCGACCGTTACACTCGACCGGCCCATCCGGTCACGTCGACCGGCACGTCTGGTCAGTGCGTGTTTTGCTGAGTTGGCAAGTAACTGTTGGTTTTGACTGTGGGGTGTATAAATACATCCCCTCCACCTCTTTTAGAGGTCTCTTGCTCATTTGTTCAGCTGAGAAACACCTTTCAAGTGCAAGGGAGTGCAAGAGCCCTAGTGAGGGTAGTGATTTGAGAATCAAAGTTTGAGATCCCTCATTATTGACTAGAGAGTAGCAAGTGTGCATCCATATTCTCATTAGGCTTGTTGTGGTCAAGTGAGAGTTCTAGCTTGTTACTCTTGGTGATTGCCATCACCTAGACAGTTTGGTGGTGATTGGGAGTTTGGTGATCATCCGACGAGCTTGTGGATGACCCAACTCATCTTGTGAGCGGTTTTGGGTGATTCACCGCGACGGAGTGTCAAAGAGTCAACCCGTAGAGAGCACTTGATCCTTGCGCGGATCAAGGGGGAGCTACACCCTTGCGCGGGTGCTCCAACAAGGACTAGTGGGGAGTGGCGACTCTCCAATACCTCGGGAAAATATCATCGTGTTCCTAACCCTTACTTTCAAGCATTTACTTTCGTGTATTACTTTCATTGCTTGATTTACTTTCCTAGAATTGCCTTGCTAGACTAGGATTGGAACTTAGGGTGCAAAACTTTTACTGGTAGAATCACAAGGAACGCTAGTAGGCACTAGGGGTGAACTTTGGCTTGTAGGATTTAATTCTTGCAATTAATTTTTAGAAAAGCCCAATTCACCCCCCCTCTTGGGCATCTTGATCCTTTCAATTAGTATCGAAGCCAAGTTGCTCTTTATTTAGGTTTCACCGCCTAGAGCAAGATGTCTAATGGGGAAGGACCACCTCCCACCTTTGAGGGAGATGATTTTCCATATTAGAAAATTCATATGGAGGTGTACCTCGAAGCCATAGATGTTGGGTGCCTTAGAGCTGCAACCGAAGGGCTTCCCGCTATCAAGGATCCCGCCAACCCAAGTGGTGACGAGGAGAAGTACGATCGATGGAATGCAAAGGCAAAAAATACACTCTACCGGGGCCTAGGCAAGGATATCTTCAATCATGTGCGTAATGCCAAAAACGCTCATGAATTGTGGGAAAACCTTTGTGCTCTCCATGAGGGAACTAAGAGTGAGCGTGAGGAACACTATCACATTGCCTTGAAGAAAATTAATTCTTTTGAGATGCTTTCCAAAGAAAGTGCTAATGAAATGTACACCCGATTGAATGTTCTTGTAGAGGATCTCAATGCTCTTGGGCTCACACAAATGAGTCAATCGGATGTTGCAAGGAGGATCTTGAGTGTTCTTCTCATTGAGAAGTATGGTCATGTTGTCCCATGCTTCACCAAAGTGATCTCTCTACCGCAACACCGACACAAGTATTGGGAAAGATCAATGCACATGAGATGTACATGCACATTACTTCGGAAGAGGGCTCATCATCTTCCAAGAAGAAGGACTTGGTCTTCAAAGCTAGCCATGACAAGAAAAAGAAGAAGGGCCAAGCCATGATGGTGCAAGAAAGCTCAAGTGAAAGTGATATTGATGATGCATCACTTGCACTCATGGTGAGAAAGACCACTAAGATGCTAAAGAAGCTCAACAAGAGTGGCATCAAGTTCGATGGCAAGAAGAAGAAGTTCTTCACAAGTAGCAAAAGGAAGCCTATATCCGAGATGGATTGATACAATTGTGGTGAACTTGGCCACTTAGCTCATCAATGCCCTAAGCCTCCAAAAGACAAGTACAAGAACAAGAACAAGGGCAAGAGAAATAATTCAAGTGATGAAGAAGATGAGAAGAAGAAGAACAAGCCATACAAAAAGAAGGATGGCAAGAGAAAAGATTTTCACAAGAAGAAGAAGGGAGTCAAAGCTTATATTGTTGGTGATTGGCTCACCGACATTGAATCATCATGTGAGTCCTCCGGCGATGTAACACCCAAATTTTAGAAGTAACAAATTTTAAATAATTTAGAGAAAGGGAATTAAAATTTTGAAAACTATTTGGTGATGCATTCATGTTGTTGCATTTCTTTTATTTTGTGGTGTGGATATATTTGTTTTATTTGATTTGGTTTAGGAAAATTTGATTTGAAAATGTGTTTGGAAAATTAGAAAAGAAAAGAAACAAAAGAAAAAAGAAAGAAAACAACTTACCTTCTTACCTTCTCGGCCCGAAGGCCGTCGAACGGCCTGTTCTTTCGCGCCTGCCCGCGTGGGCCGCCCAGCGCCGCAGCGGCCCAGCAGCCGAGCCCAGCAGCCGAGCCGCCCAGCCGCGCACCTTTCTTTTCTTCCTTTCGCTGACAGGTGGGGCCCGGTGGTCAGTCGTCTTCCTCCTCTCGTACTCGAGCCGGACTCCGAACCGGAGGATCACCGCCGTAGCGGCAACGGGTTCTTCGGGATTTCCTACCCGATTACGGTGAATTGAAGCTACAAATAAGAAGCCGTGACCCCCTATGTTCCGTTTTCCATCTAAAACTCGAGTTTCATCACGTGAGATTGAGCGTAGGAGGCCGGAACCCTAGATTCTTGCGGCCGGTTCGTCGGTGGAGCTCGTGGGAGGGTTCAAGCTCTTTTCTTAGCTTTGGTGAGTTCGCTATCTTCTCCTCTTTCTTCCCGTGCTTTTCTTTGGTGTTGAGACGCTTTGAATTGCGGATTTGGTGAGCTCGGGTAAACCGGCAATGGCGCCACCGTCTCTCCTCTTGCCGAGCTCTCTCCTCGGTTGGTCATAGCTCACCAAAACCGTCTAGGATAGATCGGGTTCATCTCCTCTTTCGATTTGAGTTGATGGCGGGTCAAGTAGTGGTCGGAAAAGGGGGAGACAGAGTTCTCCGGCGGGCTCATGGCGTCGGCCATGGCGGCCACCGGCCGGACTTGATAGAGGTGGCCGGATTTTCCACTGTGCACTTGATGATGAACACGAACCGTTGGATTCGAGATGAAGGGCTGAGATTAGAAGATACCCCTTCGCGGGTAAAATTTATAAAGAGCCCCTAGACTTTTTCAGATTAGAACCCGCAGTCCTTAGCGCAATATCCTAAATCTGTTTTCGTGTTTTGAAAGCGTATTTTCTCCCGGATAAGTCAAAAATACGTTTTCGGATATTTACAGTTTTGCCACTAAACTTGTTTTGGTCATAAAATCTTCGTTTTAACTCCGATTTGATCCGTTCAAGTTGCGTTAGGTTCGTATTTGCGAGCTCTACATGTTAGTGTAGTTGTACAGTTAGTTTTGATAATTTATTTTTCGAGGTTATAATTAAGTATTTATTTATCTATAGGAAATCTTAGAAAATTCATAACTTTCACGTTTTAACTCCGAATTTGGTGATCTTTGCGTCTGTGTGATCGTAGAAACGTGTAGAAGAGTTTTATAAGCTTTTATTACTGTTTTGTTACTGTTGGTGTACTGTTCTAATTATATCTCTTTGTTTGCTTCGTGTATGTTTGATTGGATGCATGTGTGTTGTTGATTGATGATCGAATATAGAAGGTGAGCAGTATCTGGACGATTCGGAGTATTACTTTGAGCCAAGTCAGCAGTATCACTTGGAGAGCTTTGATCAAGGCAAGTATAACACAGGACTATCCTTGTTACCTATATATTGAATTGTCATACATATGCATGTGCTTACCTTGACAACTTTAGAGATTATAACTTAGGGATTGTTATCTTGATTCCTTGTCAACCTTGGGAATGCATATGGGTAGCTACTGCTAGTGCTTAAACTAAGAACAATGATCTTGTAATTTGATTAATGGATTAAGCAATCAACTATTAAGATGATTTCATTGTTGTTAAAAGGGGGCTAGAGCTTGTGTATTATTTTGATGCTCTGGTTTCTCTCCATAAGGACTTATCTGTAAGTGATAACCGGGATATACAGTACAGCTGTGAGGGCTATATGGCTCTGGCTTTAGTTGTTCAAGAGACCTTTTCTAGCTTGTTAGAGGTTACCTTAAATGGCGTAAGAATGGCTTGCCCTGTTGGGTGTAGTGCGAGCCCCTGGCCTAGTGTGTATAGGCTGCGATTGTTGTGCCACAGGGAAGGGGGGTTCTACATCTGCCTGCCGAGTGAATCTAATGGCCCTAACTTGTTAGACGAACTTTTGAGTGGCTTTATATGGTTCTCGGGTGTTTGGGCTTGATCTCCCCACTCATTTGGAAATCATGACTTACAGTGAAAGTGTACACCTCTGCGCAGAGTTAAAAACTGGTATACTGGCCGTGCTCACAGATACGAGCGGCCTTGGGGATTCTTATGGAATAGTTGATCATAATTGTTATATCATGCTTAATTATTGTTGATTATTATTATGCTCATGTTAATGCTATTCATTATCCTTATTACAATTGATCATTGGTTCTTTAATGGGAAGTGGTTTATCTTGATGCTACTCAATTGCTAATATATGATTAAAAAGCTAAACGCAGTTAAAACAGTGTCTAGCCTTTTTGAGCCTCATGAACCCTGTGTTATATTTGTGGAGTTCGACATGGACTCACCCTTGCTATTTCCACCATAACAGATGAAGATAATGAGGAAGATTATCGGAATGAGTACTAGTCTTGGTGTCAACCAGTCAACCGTGTCCCTGTGTGGAGTTTCCGCTGAAGAATTACTATTAGTTATTATTACCTATCGTTCAAGACTATGTCTTAAATACTTATTCGTTATGTAATAAGCACTGTGATGATACTTTGTAATTTGTCAACTTATGTGTGCGACTGTTTCCTGGGGCGCACATGAGTCTTTTATACATCCTATTTTTGTCCTTAAAAATGGGTGTGACAGATTGGTATCAGAGCCGTGTTGACTGTAGGACGCAAGCCTAGTTAGAATGGTCGTTAATAGCATCCATACTCCATTTAATTCATGCTTCCTCTTTTCACCTTGTTAATTACTAAAGTTTTATGCTTCCTCTACTTTATTCCATTGCGAAAATACATTGATTCTATCTAATCTATGTCTAAATTTTATAGATGCCTCCTCATCCCCGATTGTCAGCTGCACAGTACGTTGCTCGTTTCAAACCTCAGGAGCCGTATGAAGATGGTGAGCAAGAGCTATCTGATGCTGAATCAAGAGTTGGTGATACACCAATGGAGAATGTAGTTATGGGATGGACTACGAAGTTTCATATCATGGTTCCTAAAGCTGATGCTTTCTTCCATGACATGTTGACAAGAACCTTGGACAACTACTACTACGACTGGTAAGCTACGTTGGAGTATCGTAGTGCAGAGTATAGTCATCCATGGATGGATTCCTATTGGGAAACGGAGTTATGGGTTAAGAAAAGGGATCCTACCACTAAGGAGCCTAAAGTGGAGTCAAAGTTCATTACCAGAGTGAGCCGGGCAACTGTGGAGATAAGCATGGAGGATGTCGCTTTTAATGCATTTGTTTACTACCATGGTCTACGCTCGGACAAGACGTTAAAGGGTGCACTTCGGCATTTTCCTTGTTTCATACATGACAAGGGTATTTGGACTGTGCCGCCTGCAGATGATTCCTCCTTGACTTTACAAGCTACGGTGGGATTAGTTCGAGAATTGGCTCTCCATGAGGTGGACTTGAAGGATGAGTTGCTGAAGGAAAAAGAACTTAAGGAGCAAGCTTATAAGGAGATTGACCAATTAAGGGCGGAGTTAGGTCGTCCCAAGATTTATGAGAAGCTTAATTAGGCAATAGGAAAAATCCCTATGTAATAGGAACGATAGTAGTTGCGAGTTAACTTTAAGTTTGGATTGTTTTAAGAGTTAGTTTGTGGTGTGAACAATTGTGTGATTGATGGATTGTTATTATGATAATGTGTGATTTGGATCTTTGTAATGTGTGCTGGAGTTTTGTAGACATGCTTACAAGTTCCATGGTTAAGAATATTAAGTTTGATCAAAATATATTAGTTGAATATGAGGTTAATTTAGTTCTGTCCTTTGCTGATTTTTGGATCAGTCTGGGATGTTTTAGAAATAACTTAAAATCCGTTCATGAGAAATTTAAGAAACTTTACTGGGAATAATTAGACTTCTATATCTTTCCAACCCCATAAGGATCACTTTAATATCTATTATGAGCTAAGAGATATACCTGTTCCAAGTTGGAGTAACTGCACAGTCTGGAATTCTGAAACAGTTTCGGTTAAGTTCAGTTTTTGGCCAATTTATTGACATAATCAGAAAAAGTGTTGTGAATAAAAGTTGTAAATAATTTTGTAAGCTTTCCAACCATGTAAAGATCATCTGAATTGGACGTCTGTAGCTCGAGATATGACAGTTTTACTGAGTTGCTGAAATTGGAGCTCGTCCAGAAAAATCAGATTTTGCTTATCTATTGAATACATCATCTCGGATCGTACTGAATTTCAATTTCTGTGTTTTTGGAAACAGATGTCAGGCAGAGGTCGTGGCAGAGGTCGTGGAGGTGCTAACCTACCCATTACTATGGAGGAACTCATGCAAACTCAGAACCAGATGATGCAGATGTTTATGCAGCACATGCAGAACAATCCCGCTGCAGGAGGACCACCGCCTGTGCAAGTGAGGGATAAGCGTGGGGAATTTTTAAAGGGACGCCCTCCAGTGTTTTCTCATGCTGCTGATCCTTTAGAGGCAGATGATTGGGTGAGGGCAGTGGAGAAACAGCTGAATTTAGCCCAATGCAATGATATGGAGAAGGTGTTATATGCATCTGGTCAGTTACAGGGGACAGCTCAGACTTGGTGGGAGTCGTATCAAGCTGCACGCCCTGACAATGCTCCTCCTATCACTTGGAATGAGTTTGTTAGAGATTTTCGAGCTCGTCATATTCCTGAAGGTATAATTGAGCTGAAGCAGGAAGAATTCAGAAACCTTAGGATGGGACAGATGAGCGTTAGCGAATATCATGACAGGTTCACCCAGTTGGCTCGCTATGCTCCTAATGAAGTGAGAGAAGATGCAGACAAACAGCGTCTTTTCTTGAAGGGAATTTATTATGATCTTCGCTTGCAGTTGAAGGGGAACAACTATGCTAGTTTTCAAGAGCTGGTAAATAAAGCTATTGTGCTTGATAATGAGCGCAGAGAGATGGACAGGAAGAGGAAGATGAAGGTACAAAGCTCAGGAAGTAACAACCGTCAGCGCACTAATTCTCAGCATGGTTTCCATCAGAAGTTTCAAGGACCGGTTAGTCAATGGAATCGCAATCCGAATCAGAGGTGGTCCCAGAATTGGCAAAGTAATCAGTCACAACAGCGTTCATCATATCCACAACGTCAACAGTATCAGCAGACTGGGCAACAGACTCCTCGCACTGGAAATTCTAATGTTACCCCCATGAAGAATAGTGCTCCCAGCACGCCTACTAGATGCTTTGTCTGTGGTAAAGAGGGGCATATGTCTTATCATTGTCCTGAGAAGCAGAATCAGCAGACTCCTCAGAGCCAGAAGAGCAACCAGAAGCAATCCGGTACTGGAAGGGTGAATCACGTGTCTTCTGATACAGCTTATGATGCCCCAGAAGTTATGATTGGTACGTTCAATGTACATTCCACTCCCGCAACTGTTCTTTTTTACTCTGGAGCATCTCATACATTCATATCCAACATTTTTGTTAAAATGCATAGTATACCCATGTTAGCTATGAAAGAACCTCTCTTAGTAAATTCACCTGGAGGTACCATGCAAACCAGTAATCGTTGTCTTCCAATTAGTATGGTATTAAGGGGAGTAGAGTTTAAGATAACTCCTATAGTGTTGAGGACATCTGGTATTGATGTGATATTGGGTATGGACTGGATGAAGCAAAATCAGGTAGAGATTCAGTGTCAGCAGAAAGTGGTAGTTGTGAATGCACCTAATGGAGATAAAATCAATGTGGATGTAGCAGTGCAGAAGCAACCAACCGCTGTGGTGAATCAGCTTGAAGATACTATTAAGGAGAATTCAGTGATTGAGGAATTTCCGGATGTCTTCCCTGATGAATTGCCAGGTATGCCACCTGACCGAGACATTGAATTTCTTATTGAATTACTTCCTGGAACTGCACCTATAGCCAAACGACCATATAGGATGGGAGTAGATGAATTAGAAGAACTTAAGAAACAAATTAAAGAATTACAAGATAAAGGTTTTATTAGACCTAGTTCATCACCTTGGGGAGCACCAGTTATTTTTGTTGATAAGAAAGATGGCGGTCAGAGGATGTGTGTTGATTATAGATCATTAAATGAGGTAACTATCAAGAATAAGTATCCTTTGCCCAGGATTGATGACTTGTTTGATCAGTTAAGAGGTGCATGTGTGTTCTCTAAGATTGATTTACGTTCTGGTTATCATCAGTTGAAGATTCGTGTTTCTGATATTCCAAAGACAGCTTTTACTACAAGGTATGGATTGTATGAGTATACTGTTATGTCATTTGGATTGACCAATGCACCTGCATACTTTATGTACATGATGAATAAGGTGTTCATGGAATATTTGGATAAGTTTGTGGTAGTGTTTATTGATGATATACTGGTATTTTCCAAGACAGAGGTAGAGCATGCTGAACATTTGAGGTTGGTATTGCAGAAACTTAGAGAGCATAAACTGTATGCGAAGCGAAGTAAATGTGAGTTTTGGTTGAAGGAAGTTTCTTTCCTTGGTCATATTGTTTCTAATGGAGGGATATCAGTGGATCCAGGTAAAGTAAAGGATGTATTAAATTGGAAACCACCTATTGATGTTAGCGAGATTCGTAGTTTCTTGGGATTAGTTGGATATTACAGACGGTTCATTGAAGGGTTTTCTAAACTTGCTAAACCTATGACATCTCTGTTAGAGAAGAATGCCAAGTTTGTGTGGTCAGATAAATGTCAAGCTAGTTTTGAGGAATTGAAGAAGAGGTTGACTACAGCGCCTGTTTTGGTTTTGCCAGATTTGAGTAAGAAGTTTTCTATTTATTGTGATGCTTCTCGTCAAGGTTTGGGATGTGTTCTTATGCAAGAAGGCAGAGTTGTGGCTTACGCATCTAGGCAGTTGAGAAAGCATGAGTTGAATTATCCTACACATGATTTGGAGTTAGCAGCTGTAGTTCATGCTTTAAAGATTTGGAGACATTATTTGATTGGACATAAGAGTGATATATACACTGATCATAAGAGTTTGAAGTATATTTTCACTCAGTCAGATCTGAATTTGAGGCAACGCAGATGGTTAGAATTGATTAAGGATTATGATATTGAGATACACTATCATCCTGGTAAGGCTAATGTAGTAGCTGATGCTCTTAGTAGGAAAAGCTATGTCAATGAGATACAGACATTGACTATGACTAGTGAGTTATGTGCTGAATTTGAATATTTGAATTTGGGAATTGTTACTAATACAATGGAATTAGTGATAGAGCCTACCTTAGAGCAAGAAATTTACAAGGGGCAGTTGAAGGATGAGAAACTAAAGAAGATAGCGGAAGATATAGTGATTGGTAAGTCACCAGGCTTTCGAATGGATGATAATGGAATTTTGTGGTTTGGAAAGAGGCTGTGTGTACCTGAGGATCAAACTGTTAGACAGGCAATTCTTCGCGAAGCTCATGAGTCAGCTTATTCTATTCATCCTGGTAGTACTAAGATGTATTTGGATCTGAAACAGAAATATTGGTGGGTTGGATTAAAGCGAGATGTGGCTGAGTATGTGGCATTGTGTGACACTTGTCAGAGGGTGAAAGCAGAGCATCAGAGACCTGCTGGATTGTTACAACCAATGAAGATTCCTGAATGGAAGTGGGAGGAAGTTGGTATGGATTTTATAGTAGGGTTACCTCGTACTCAGAAAGGTTATGACTCTATTTGGGTGATAGTAGATCGGTTAACTAAAGTTGCTCATTTTATACCAGTTAAGACTACTTACCATGGACCAAAATTGGCAGAGTTGTATATGGAGAGAATAGTCTGTTTGCATGGAGTACCAAAGAAGATTGTATCTGATCGAGGATCGCAGTTTACGTCGCATTTTTGGAAAGCTGTGCATGAATCATTGGGAACAAAATTGAATTTTAGTACAGCATATCATCCACAGACAGATGGACAGACTGAAAGGACCAACCAGGTATTAGAGGATATGTTGAGAGCTTGTGCATTGCAATATGGAACTAGTTGGGATAAGAGTTTGCCTTATGCAGAATTTTCTTACAATAATAGTTATCAACAGAGTCTTAAGATGGCACCGTTTGAAGCTTTGTATGGACGTAAGTGTAGAACTCCATTGTTTTGGGATCAGACAGGTGAATCTCAGGTGTTTGGTACAGATGTTCTTAGAAACGCAGAAGATCAAGTGCGAGTGATTCGTGAGAATTTGAGAGTAGCACAGTCTCGTCAGAAGAGTTATGCTGACAATAGAAGAAGAGATTTAGTTTTTGAGGTAGGTGATTATGTTTATTTGAAGGTGTCACCTATGAAAAGTGTGAAGAGGTTTAACATGAAAGGTAAACTAGCACCAAGGTATGTTGGACCATTTAAAGTTATTACTAGACGTGGGGAAGTTGCTTATCAATTAGAGTTGCCTGAGAATTTATCTGGAGTACATGATGTGTTCCATGTTTCACAACTTAAGAAGTGTTTGCGTGTGCCTGAGGAGCAGATACCTTTAGAAGAGTTGACTGTTAAGGAAGATCTTACATATGAAGAGTTTCTGATCAAAATTTTAGAAACTGCTGAGAGAGTTACTCGAAGTCGGATTATTAAGATGTGCAAAGTGCAGTGGAATCGATATTCAGAGGCAGAGGCAACTTGGGAAAGAGAGGATGAATTGAGAAAATCATATCCGCAGTTGTTTGAGTAAGCAGTTCAATCTCGAGGACGAGATTCTTTTAAGGGGGGTAGAATTTGTAACACCCAAATTTTAGAAGTAACAAATTTTAAATAATTTAGAGAAAGGGAATTAAAATTTTGAAAAACTATTTGGTGATGCATTCATGTTGTTGCATTTCTTTTATTTTGTGGTGTGGATATATTTGTTTTATTTGATTTGGTTTAGGAAAATTTGATTTGAAAATGTGTTTGGAAAATTAGAAAAGAAAAGAAACAAAAGAAAAAAAAAAGAAAACAACTTACCTTCTTACCTTCTCGGCCCGAAGGCCGTCGAACGGCCTGTTCTTTCGCGCCTGCCCGCGTGGGCCGCCCAGCGCCGCAGCGGCCCAGCAGCCGAGCCCAGCAGCCGAGCCGCCCAGCCGCGCGCCTTTCTTTTCTTCCTTTCGCTGACAGGTGGGGCCCGGTGGTCAGTCGTCTTCCTCCTCTCGTACTCGAGCCGGACTCCGAACCGGAGGATCACCGCCGTAGCGGCAACGGGTTCTTCGGGATTTCCTACCCGATTACGGTGAATTGAAGCTACAAATAAGAAGCCGTGACCCCCTATGTTCCGTTTTCCATCTAAAACTCGAGTTTCATCACGTGAGATTGAGCGTAGGAGGCCGGAACCCTAGGTTCTTGCGGCCGGTTCGTCGGTGGAGCTCGTGGGAGGGTTCAAGCTCTTTTCTTAGCTTTGGTGAGTTCGCTATCTTCTCCTCTTTCTTCCCGTGCTTTTCTTTGGTGTTGAGACGCTTTGAATTGCGGATTTGGTGAGCTCGGGTAAACCGGCAATGGCGCCACCGTCTCTCCTCTTGCCGAGCTCTCTCCTCGGTTGGTCATAGCTCACCAAAACCGTCTAGGATAGATCGGGTTCATCTCCTCTTTCGATTTGAGTTGATGGCGGGTCAAGTAGTGGTCGGAAAAGGGGGAGACGGAGTTCTCCGGCGGGCTCATGGCGTCGGCCATGGCGGCCACCGGCCGGACTTGATAGAGGTGGCCGGATTTTCCACTGTGCACTTGATGATGAACACGAACCGTTGGATTCGAGATGAAGGGCTGAGATTAGAAGATACCCCTTCGCGGGTAAAATTTATAAAGAGCCCCTAGACTTTTTCAGATTAGAACCCGCAGTCCTTAGCGCAATATCCTAAATCTGTTTTCGTGTTTTGAAAGCGTATTTTCTCCCGGATAAGTCAAAAATACGTTTTCGGATATTTACAGTTTTGCCACTAAACTTGTTTTGGTCATAAAATCTTCGTTTTAACTCCGATTTGATCCGTTCAAGTTGCGTTAGGTTCGTATTTGCGAGCTCTACATGTTAGTGTAGTTGTACAGTTAGTTTTGATAATTTATTTTTCGAGGTTATAATTAAGTATTTATTTATCTATAGGAAATCTTAGAAAATTCATAACTTTCACGTTTTAACTCCGAATTTGGTGATCTTTGCGTCTGTGTGATCGTAGAAACGTGTAGAAGAGTTTTATAAGCTTTTATTACTGTTTTGTTACTGTTGGTGTACTGTTCTAATTATATCTCTTTGTTTGCTTCGTGTATGTTTGATTGGATGCATGTGTGTTGTTGATTGATGATCGAATATAGAAGGTGAGCAGTATCTGGACGATTCGGAGTATTACTTTGAGCCAAGTCAGCAGTATCACTTGGAGAGCTTTGATCAAGGCAAGTATAACACAGGACTATCCTTGTTACCTATATATTGAATTGTCATACATATGCATGTGCTTACCTTGACAACTTTAGAGATTATAACTTAGGGATTGTTATCTTGATTCCTTGTCAACCTTGGGAATGCATATGGGTAGCTACTGCTAGTGCTTAAACTAAGAACAATGATCTTGTAATTTGATTAATGGATTAAGCAATCAACTATTAAGATGATTTCATTGTTGTTAAAAGGGGGCTAGAGCTTGTGTATTATTTTGATGCTCTGGTTTCTCTCCATAAGGACTTATCTGTAAGTGATAACCGGGATATACAGTACAGCTGTGAGGGCTATATGGCTCTGGCTTTAGTTGTTCAAGAGACCTTTTCTAGCTTGTTAGAGGTTACCTTAAATGGCGTAAGAATGGCTTGCCCTGTTGGGTGTAGTGCGAGCCCCTGGCCTAGTGTGTATAGGCTGCGGTTGTTGTGCCACAGGGAAGGGGGGTTCTACATCTGCCTGCCGAGTGAATCTAATGGCCCTAACTTGTTAGACGAACTTTTGAGTGGCTTTATATGGTTCTCGGGTGTTTGGGCTTGATCTCCCCACTCATTTGGAAATCATGACTTACAGTGAAAGTGTACACCTCTGCGCAGAGTTAAAAACTGGTATACTGGCCGTGCTCACGGATACGAGCGGCCTTGGGGATTCTTATGGAATAGTTGATCATAATTGTTATATCATGCTTAATTATTGTTGATTATTATTATGCTCATGTTAATGCTATTCATTATCCTTATTACAATTGATCATTGGTTCTTTAATGGGAAGTGGTTTATCTTGATGCTACTCAATTGCTAATATATGATTAAAAAGCTAAACGCAGTTAAAACAGTGTCTAGCCTTTTTGAGCCTCATGAACCCTGTGTTATATTTGTGGAGTTCGACATGGACTCACCCTTGCTATTTCCACCATAACAGATGAAGATAATGAGGAAGATTATCGGAATGAGTACTAGTCTTGGTGTCAACCAGTCAACCGTGTCCCTGTGTGGAGTTTCCGCTGAAGAATTACTATTAGTTATTATTACCTATCGTTCAAGACTATGTCTTAAATACTTATTCGTTATGTAATAAGCACTGTGATGATACTTTGTAATTTGTCAACTTATGTGTGCGACTGTTTCCTGGGGCGCACATGAGTCTTTTATACATCCTATTTTTGTCCTTAAAAATGGGTGTGACAGGCGATGAGAGCGACGATGAGAAAGAGAAGGTCGCCACATTTGTGATTGGGCCATCATCATCTTCACCGACATCTTCATCACCACCTTCACGGCCACCTTCACCATCATCGTCCACTTCTCACCTATGCCTTATGGCCAAGGGTGAATGAAAGGTACAAAACAATGAGAGTGATGATGATGATAGTGACAGTGATGATGAATATGATGCACCTTCTTATGATGAACTTGTAAAATTGTTAAACAAATACTCTAAAATCATAAGAAGAACTAGAAATGAAAATGATGAGCTCCAAAATAAAAATGACTTACTCTCATCTAAGCTTGAGAATGCACATAAGACTAGTGAGGAGCTCAAAGATCAAAATGAAATTATGTCTTCTACTCTCAAGGAGCTCAAAACTTCTAACAAAGAGCTTAGAGATGAACATGATAAACTTGAGAAGAAGCATGATGAGCTCATCACTAGGCACAACTTGTTAAAAGACAAATATACTACATTGAAAATCAATTATGATAGTCTTATTGTTGCTAATGAGCTTTCTCTTGAGACACATGATGCTACTAACCAAGTTGTTAAGATTGATATAGCTACATCATGTGATGACTTAATTATTGAGAGCATTAAGCAAGGCTCTAGTGGCAAAGGCAAGAATGTGGTTGAGTCCGACAACTATGATGATTATGTCAAGCTCAAGAGTGAAAATGAGATGCTTAGAAATGAGAACAAGAAGTTGATGGCTCTAGAAAAGCAAACATCAAATGAGTCACTTATTGAAGAGAACAAAAAGCTCAAGCAAGAGAAAGAGCATCTCAAGATCGGCCTAAGCAAGTTCACAAGAGGCCAACATTTGCAAAGTGAGCTACTCATGAACACCGTCATGAAGATGGATAGAAGTGGCATTGGTTACTTGGCAAATCAAGAGAAGAAGGCTAAAGCTCAACAATAACAAAGCAAGTTAAAGCCCAAGACAAAGAGATGTGTTGAGTGTGGACAAGAAGGTCATTTTGCTCATGAGTGCAAAACTCCACCACCACAACCCTTGCCCAAGCATGCTAGACCCTTTGCTTTCAATGCTCATTATATACTTAGAAAAGATTCAAGTGGAAAGATGAAAGTCATGTTCTTGGATCCCCCTAACAAGAATATGCCTAAGAAAATATGGGTTGCCAAGTCACTAGTTGAGAAAGTCAAGGGTCCCTCTCAAGTTTGGGTCCCTAAACAAAAAGCTTGATCTCTTGTGTGTAGGTGAACTACAAGACCGGTGGATCTCATTAGGTTATTGATAGTGGTTGCACTCAACATATGATCGGTGACCCTCGTATGTTCACCTCACTTGAAGAGAATGGGGTATGTCAAGAGAAGATCACATTTGGGGACAATTCAAAGAGCATAATCAAGGGTATAGGCAAGATTGCAATATCAAATGATCACTCTCTTTCAAATGTGCTCTTTGTTGCTTCATTGAGTTTCAACTTACTATCCGTTGGGCAACTTTGTGACCTTGGCTACTAATGCTTATTCACTCCTAATGAAGTGGTAGTTACAAAGATAGATGTCAAGCAAATGAATTTCAAAGGCTTTAGATACAACAATCTCTATCTTGTTGACTTCACCTCCGAAGATGAAAACTTGATGACATGTTTGTTCACCAAAACTACACTTAGATGGCTTTGGCATAAGAGGCTTACTCATGTTGGAATGAACACTCTCAACAAGCTATTGAAGAAAGAATTAGTAAGAGGCTTGAAGGATGTCAAGTTTGAGAAGGACAAACCTTGTAGTGCATGTCAAGTCGGCAAACAAGTTGCAAATACTCATCCAACCAAAGCCTACATGTCAACATCAAGAGTGTTAGAACTTCTACACATGGATTTGTTTGGTCCTACAACTTACAAGAGCTTGGGTGGAAATCTCTATTGTCTTGTGATTGTGGATGACTACTCAAGATACACTTGGACCTTCTTTCTTCATGACAAATCCAAAGTGGCCAATTGCTTCAAGAAGTTTGCAAAGAGAGCTCAAAATGAATTTGAAGTCAAGATAAAGAAAATTAGAAGTGACAATGGCAAATAATTTGACAACACAAACATTGAAGCTTATCGTGATGAGATTGGAATCAAGCATGAAGTTTCATCAACATACACTCCTCAACAAAATGGTGTAGTTGAGAGAAAGAACCAGACCTTGATCACCCTTGCAAGAACAATGCTAGATGAGTACAATACACCGAAAAAATTGTGGGCCGAGGCAATCAACACCGCACGCTATGCTTCAAATCGCCTCTTCCTACAAAAGTTTATTGGTAAGACTCCCTATGAGTTGCTAAATGGGAAGAAGCCGAATGTCTCATTCTTCTAGGTGTTTGGTTGCAAATGCTACATCTACAAAAAGCATCAACACCTAGGGAAGTTTTAAAGACATTGTGATATTGGCTTTCTTTTTGGTTACTCATCAAAGTCCAAAGCATATAGAGTATTTAACCATGCCACTGGTTTGGTTGAAGAAACATATGATGTGGAATTTGATGAATCTAACGGCTCTCAAGGAGCAATTGAGAATTGTGATGATGTAGGTGATGAACCATTGAGGGAGGCAATGAAGAACATGCCGGTGGGAGACATCAAGCCTAAAGATGATGAAGACGATGTACAAATTATCAATCCACCATCTTCATCACATGTGCCTCAAGATGATGATAAGAATGAGAGAGTTGAAAATGAAGACACTCATGTCTCTCATGAACAAGCCGAGGCACAAGCTCAAGTGGTTGATAGAAGAAACTCACCTCTACTTCAAGCACATCCACAAGATCTCATCATAGGAAGTCCTACAAAGGGTGTAATGACTCGTTCTCAAATGCTTGCTTTATTTGTTGAACATCACTCTTTTGTCTCGTGTCTTGAACCTAAGAATGTAGAAGAAGCTCTTCAAGATCCAGATTGGGTGAATGCTTTGCACGAAGAATTGAACAACTTCACCCGCAATCAAGTTTGGACACTTGAAGAGCATCCAAAAGGTGCAAGAGTCATTGGAACCAAGTGGGTGTTCCACAACAAGCAAGATGACCAAGGCGTAGTAGTGAGGAACAAGGCAAGACTAGTTGCAAAAGGGTTCTTTCAAGTTGAAGGTCTTGATTTTGGAGAGACCTTTGCACCCGTTGCAAGACTTGAAGCCATTCGTATCCTTCTTGCATATGCATCACATCATGAAATGAAACTATATCAAATGGATGTGAAAAGTGCATTTTTAAATGGCTTCATAAATGAACTAGTCTATGTTGAACAACCTCCTGGGTTTGAAGACCCTAGATATCCTAATCATGTTTATAGGTTGTCCAAGGCGCTATATGGGCTCAAGCAAGCCCCTAGAGCATGGTATGAGCGCCTCCGGGACTTCCTCATTGAGAAGGGCTTCACTATTGGGAAGATCAACACCACACTATTCACCAAGAAGCTTAATGGAGAGATCTTCATTTGTCAAGTCTATGTTGATGATATCATCTTTGGATCAACAAATGAAGATTATTGCAAGGAATTTGGTGAATTGATGTCGAAGGAGTTCGAGATGTCTATGATTGGTGAGCTAACATTCTTCCTTGGTTTTCAAGTCAAGCAAATGAGAGAAGGGATTTTCATCTCTCAAGAAAAATATACCAAGGATCTTCTCAAGAGATTCAAGATGGAAGAGTGTAAGCCAATCAAGACCCCAATGCCATCTAATGGACATCTCGACCTAGATAAGGGAGGTAACCAATTGATCAAACTCTCTACCGTTCTATGATTGGTAGCTTGTTATACCTTACCGCATCTAGGCCCGATATCATGTTTAGTGTGTGCATGTGTGCTCGCTTTCAAGCGTGCCCTAAAGAACCTCACCTAAGTGTCGTAAAAAGAATCTTAAGATATCTTATGCACACCCCCAAGCATTGGTCTTTGGTACCCCAAAGGAGCTAGATTCCAACTAGTGGGCTATTCCGATTCGGATTATGCCGGTTGCAAAATTGATAGAAAAAGTACATCCGGAGGGTGCCATTTGCTTTGGAGGTCTTTAGTGTCTTGGTCATCTAAAAAGCAAAATAGTGTGGCTTTGTCCACCGCGGAGGCAAAATACATTGCCATGGGGGCTTGTTGTGCACAAATCTTATATATGAAACAAACCCTTCTAGACTATGGGGTTGTTCTTGATAAGGTGCCACTTTTATGTGACAATGAAAGTGCCGTTAAAATTGCTAATAATCCGGTACAACACTCACGCACCAAGCACATTGGTATCCGCCACCACTTTCTAAGAGATCATGTTGCTAAAAATGATATATCACTAGAAGGTGTAACAAGTGAAAATAAATTAGCAGATATCTTCACTAAACCTTTGGATGAGGCTACCTTTTGTAGGTTGAGAAGTGAACTAAATGTGCTTGATTCTAGTAACTTTAAAAAATGAGCTTGTGTTGTCCCTTGCATTGCATTGTATCATTTGTCATGTTTAATTTTCTGCAATGCATCTAGAACTTGTCTAACACGGTTACGATAACCCTCCTTTGGAGGAGTGAAGAAGCCTAACCGTGGATCAAACTTGACAAGCAACCTAGTCTTCCTTTCTCGCTTTGCATTGCATATGCATGGTTGTTGCTTTGTTGTTTCTTTTCGGTTTTGCTTTGAGCAACCTCTGTGTTCGTCCATGAATAGAGAGAGCACTTGACGCTCCCAAGGGTTCATAAACTTATTGCATGGCCATACGTTGCTCCTCGGGTGTTTATTGTATATTTTCTTAAAAATGATACTAGCCTAAGACAAAATATTTTGAAAAACTCAAGGGTTTGAGAGAGGTCCCCCATATCAGTTCCAATTGGTGTTTATTTGAGTCTCTTTGAATTGGAACTTGATTGGGAGAAGTCGCGTCGAAGATTGGATTGAAGAAAGGTGCTTTACAATGACCGGACACTGGACCAGACGCTGGACCGGACGTGATGCTGCTTCATCACTGCGTCCGGTCCCGGTGACCACCAGTGCGTTCGGTCATCCTGAAGACCATCTCAAGGATCTACGACCGGATGCTGCATCGGACGTGACGTTATGACCACCGCGTCCGGTCCTGGAGACCACCACCGCGTCCGGTCATGTGTGTTGGGTTCCTGGGTAAACTCTGACCGGACTCTGTCAGCGTCCGATCATCTCTAACTGGACGCGTCCGGTCGCACCAGGAGCTTATTGGACTTTGACCGGACGCTGCTCCACCACGTCCGGTCAGTCGACCAGCGTGTCTGGTCATCGCGGGAAAAGCGGATCTAAGCCTTTTTAACCATACATCCTGATCTATTTTTTTTCTTTGGCCATCTTTGTTTTCATCTGCCATCACCACCGAACCCTAGCTCTAGTCGCCTCCTCGCCGTCTCACGCCTGTGCCACCGCGCCTCCTCCCACGCCGCCGTAGCCGCCTATGCTGCTCAGCCGCGCCACGCCACGCCGCTAGAAGCTCTCCTGCCGCGCCACACCGCTCGCTGCCGCTAACCGCGCCGTAGTTGCACAGTCGTGCCTCCTCTCGCACCATCGCGCCTCCTCCCACGCAGCCACGCACGCCGCTTCTCCGCCCTGCGCCCGTGCATCGTCTCCGGCAGCCGTAGCCGTGCCACCGTCCGCGTGCACCGCCGAACCCTAGCCCTAGCTCGCTACTCGCCATAGCCGAGCCAAGCCGCGCTAGCTTTGCTCATCCACTGCCAGGGCTACGACCTAACCCTAACGGTCACGACGTCTTTGACATCTCTCCGTGAAAGGTCTTTCATGCGATTTCGTCTCCACGAGATGATTTCATTGCCTTGATCCTTTCAATTACGGTTTGCCGATGGATTCCCGATGAAATTCTAATGCATCCTTTGATCTTATCGGCACTCCAGCGCTTGTTTGTCGTTTTCAGGGAACCCTAGCTCGTCAAGGTCACTTCCCTTCTCATCGGAGTTTCGCTCATCCAAGGTAGCTATCGTGATCTATTCTTTTCTTATCTCGTATGCTTGCTTTAATAAGGACCTCGCTCATCTGGTAGTTAAAATATAATGCTTAATAGTAGCTCTATCTATTTCATCTTTATAGAGGGTTTTGTCGGTGCTCTATGTGTGTCAGGTGATTAACTTTGAATCTGAGGCCAAGCCTACGGATACGAATTGAGGCCAAGCCTCATGAGTGTTAGTACACCATCTTGCACTTTCAGGGTTTTCTCAGTCACAGAGTTTTGTCAGTATGGTTCACTACAAGAATGCTGGTGGTGGACCGAGTGGTGGGGACGAAAGTCCTCTCAGGGTGACAGAGGTAGCCTGTGGCAAGCACAAGAAGATAGCCATCAAGAAGAGAAAGAGGACACCCACTAAGGCAGAGATAGCACAGGCCATCGCTGATGCAGCAGAGCATGCAGAGAGGGGTGGCAGAGGCAGTGGGATTCACATTAGCGAGCATCACTTTCATCTTGAAGGTCGACAGCTCGGTACTGAGGCCATAGAGGGCACAGAGGACCCACCTACAGAGCAGCCCACAGAGGACATAGAGGAGAAGACCGCTCAGACTCCATCGTGTCATCGCTCAGGACGTACGCGTGCTCAGGTTACTCCTAGGCCAGAGGGCCAGCGTCGTGGAGGTCGTCCACCTCCCAGGGCTCGAGGTCACCCCCTAGTCGAGCACTTTGACCTCAGGGGAGCTAGAGCACGACAGGTATAAGCTCTAAGGTTTGTTGAGGTTAGTCGGTGGTTCCCACCTCAGCGGGACCCCTGAGCTTCAGAGGGCTTCTACACACCTCTGCACGAGGATTTCTACAGAGCCTACGTCGACAGCGGGATTGCATTCAGACCTCAGAGAGTTTGTCGACTTGAAGCTTTAGTTGAGGTGGTTGGTGAGCAGCTTCGTCCACACTTGTCCTTTCTACCTGGTCTGTCAGACTTTCTAGGACGGACTGGAGCTTACTGCGGGACTTGGGTCAGAGAGTTCTACTCCTCACTTTGGATTGACCCTGCTCACGAGTTCATACACTTTGCATTCCGAGGTCGTGACCACAGATTGTACAGCACTAGGGTACGGGAGATTCTCAGACTCCCTTCTTTAGAGACAAAGATTCACCAGCTGTGCTTTGGACAGACTTCACCACCGAGACGTCCTCACGGAGGTACAGTACCACCCATAGATATGATCAGACCTTGCTTCCGTTAGCCGTTTGGCGAGGGGTCTAGACGTACACCTGCCAGGTTGACATACCTTGCTAGAGTGCTAGATGCCATTGTGAGGCGGACTCTTCTTCCAAGGCTAGGATACAGAGAGGGCCTGACACGTATGCAGCTCTGGGTTGTTCATCACCTCATCACACAGACACCGTTTGACATTTGGGATCTGATGCTATGTGAGATGGAGGACACTTTGGCAGAGGGCTTCAAGGGTCATCGGCAGTTACCTTATGCACATTAGATTTGCTTCATCATTCGATCTGCGTGTGACCTGCCTGTAGATATTAGAGCTGAGATCTCTGATACCACTACTGCATTTCTAGAGTATGATATTTGACAGTTGTGGGCTTCAGTGACTAGAGAGCAGACACCTAGGCCGGGAGAGCATTAGAGGCCAGAGGTTCTAGAGACAGCAGCTGAGTAGGACGAGACCGTTGAGGGTCTTGCTAAGGTTGAGCTTGCAGATCTTGATACTCAGCTAGCTGATCTAGTTGAGGATGATGCAACTGACAGCACTGACGAGGACTACCAGCCCATTCCCCGATACCGCTCTCCTCGGTCTCACGACCATGAGGCTGGTGGTTTAGGATCAACCTCCTGCTCAGACCTAGCCATGGTGGCTATTCTTGAGAGGCTGACCCAGGCCCAGGAGAGGTAGGAGGTTCAGATGCAGCGACAAGCTCAGGACACAGCAGCTGCATTTGCTCAGATTCAGGCTCGTCAGGACGAGTTCCAGATGCAGCAGCTAGAGTTTCAGAGGCAGCAGTTTGAGATGCAGAGGCAGCAGGTAGCCACCCAGCAGTAGTATCTTGAGCTCCCACGACACCTCGTCACTATTGGGGTACCTCCACCACCGTCTGTCCTTACTCCAACACTACAGTCCAGTGGACTCTAGAGTCAGGGACAACCGAGCTTTCAGTTTACCTCTCCCCAGCAGCAGGTTCCTCAGACTTTTCAGTCCTCGATCTACACTCCTATTCAGATGGGGTTCACTCCACCAGCTCAGCCTAGACCTCACCTTTCAGATGGGGCACTCCTTTCACTAACTTGAGTGCCTCCTACAGCGAGCTGACTGGTCAGTCGACACCCTCGCACACCACTATTGTGACCTCTTCAGGGATGTCAGCTTCCGAGACTGTGGCTCTTCCAGTGTCAGGGGCCGGGACTACAGAGACAATGCTGTCGTTAGTTGCCTCGATAGATCCTCCCACACTTGGTGTTTTTCAGGCTCAGGTGACAGAGACTGCTCCTATTGTTGCTACCACGTCTTCAGTTCCTGCACCTGCTCTATAGACCCAGACTGCTTCACTACCATGTCTATCTACAGAGGGTCAGCCTGACAGTTCAGAGTCTGAGGAGGATACTTCACAGTTTGTGATCACTCCACGCTCCTCGGCACCCGACATGACTGAGTCTGTTCCCCCATCGGATCCTTAGTTTTGTTTTTGGCGTTTGATGCCAAAGGGGGAGAGAGAGTAGATTCAGGGGGAGTGTTGGTAGAGGGTTTTGTTTTCTTTGTGTGCTACATTCATGCATCATGTTTATTTTCTCACCCTGTATTTTGTGACAAGTGTGCTTGTGAGACTTTATTATATATCATGTCACTTAATTGGTTTTAGCTCATAAGGTTGTGCTTCCGTGCCTTACTCTAATTTCATATGAGCTATGTTTTATGTGTACTAACTCTTCATGTTTTATCTTGTGAGTACACTCAGTTGGCTTGGAACACATAAGCATTTCCTAACCCCTTGTGCTAATTGCTTTTTGCTTATGTGAACCAAGCATGTTCGAAAACCTCAACTCTTAAATCTTCTGAATCTAAGTGTTGTCATCAATCACCAAAAATGGGGAGATTGAAAGCATCTATGCCCCAGGAGTTGGTTTCGGCAATTGATGACAACGCATTATTACCATGACTAACATGTGTTTTGCAGAAACTTTGATAAGTTAGGTCATGGGGTTGATAACTGCTTTGGGCACTATGGTATTCATGCTCCTTGATGGAAATCATTTCAGTTTTCAAAGGATCAACGACAAGATTAAGGATGGTTAGTTCCGGATGTCAAGGTGTTGAGTTACATTCAGAATAGTCGTTAGGATCTTTGCTTTTTTTTTCCTTTGGTCGTACTATAAAGGGGGGCATGAGTGAGTAGATTGACCTAGGTGAGTCTTTTGTTTAGGTGTGGTGCACACTTGTCAAACTTAGCACTAGCTAGCTCAGGAAAAGCTCAAAGTTCAGTTGGAAGCAACTTGGTTCAAGTTGCGTCGCGTTTCGAAGTCGTTTGACAAGTGTCCGGTCATGTTCTAGTAAGGTACTTAGCTGACCTGACGTGTCCGGTCAGCACTGATCAGACGCGATCGAGCGTCAGGTCAAAGTACAGTAAGGTTCTTGCACGATCAGACGCATCTAGTCACCCCTGATCAGTGCATCCGGTCACTCAGCGAAGTTGTTCAGTTTTTCGACCGTTACACTTGACCGGCACGTCCGGTCACGTCGACCGGCGCGTCCGGTCAGTGCGTGTTTTGCTGAGTTGGCAAGTAACGGTTGGTTTTGACTGTGGGGTGTATAAATACATCCCCTCCACCTCTTTTAGAGGTATCTTGCTCATTTGTTCAGCTGAGAAACACCTTTCAAGTGCAAGGGAGTGCAAGAGCCCTAGTGAGGGTAGTGATTTGAGAATCAAAGTTTGAGATCCCTCATTAGTGACTAGAGAGTAGCAAGTGTGCATCCATATTCTCATTAGGATTGTTGTGGTCAAGTGAGAGTTCTAGCTTGTTACTCTTGGTGATTGCCATCACCTAGAGGTTTGGTGGTGATTGGGAGTTTGGTGATCATCCGGCGAGCTTGTGGATGACCCAACTCATCTTGTGAGCGGTTTTGGGTGATTTACCGCGACGGAGTGTCAAAGAGTCAACCTGTAGAGAGCACTTGATCCTTGCGCGGATCAAGGGGGAGCTACACCCTTGCGCGGGTGCTCCAACGAGGACTAGTGGGGAGTGGCGACTCTCCGATACCTCGGGAAAACATCGCTGTGTTCCTAATCCTTACTTTTAAGCATTTACTTTCGTGTATTACTTTCATTGCTTGTTTTACTTTCCTAGAATTGCCTTGCTAGACTAGGATTGGAACTTAGGGTGCAAAACTTTTACCGGTAGAATCACAAGGAACACTAGTAGGCACTAGGGGTGAACTTTGGCTTGTAGGATTTAATTCTTGCAATTAATTTTTAGAAAAGCCCAATTTACCCCCCTCTTGGGCATCTTGATCCTTTCACATCTTGCTTAGGCCTTGGATGTGTGCTTGTGCAAGAAGGAAAGGTTGTGGCATACGCATCTTGGCAGTTGAGAAAGCATGAATTGAATTTCCCAACACATGATTTGGAATTAGCCGCAGTTGTCCATGCTCTGAAAATTTGGAGGCATTATTTGATCGGACATAAGTGTGACATCTATACTGACCACAAGAGTTTAAAATATATTTTTACTCAGTCAGAGTTGAACCTAAGGCAACGTCATTGGCTAGAATTGATTAAAGATTATGATTTGGAAGTGCATTATAATCCTGGAAAGGCAAATGTTGTTGCCGATGCACTTAGCAGGAAGAGCTATGCCAACGGACTTCAGTTGACATTTATACCAGCAGAGTTGCGAGCTGAAATAGAACATATCAATTTGGGTTTTGTCAATAATGTAGTGGAATTGGCCATAGAGCCTACGTTGGAGCAAGATATATGCAAAGGTCGGTTGGAGGATGAGAAACTAAAGGAGATTACAAAGAATGTAGTGGTTGGAAAGGCACCAGGCTTCCGGTTGGATGAGAATGGTACTCTATGGTTTGGAAAGAGAATATGTGTACCTAAAGTGAAAGCTATCCGTGATATGATTCTGCGAGAGGCACATGATTCTGCTTATTCTATACACCCTGGAAGCACCAAGATGTACTTAGACCTTAAAGAGAAGTATCGGTGGTATGGTTTGAAAAGAGATGTGGCTGAGTATGTGGCCATATGTGATACTTGTCAAAGGGTAAAAGCTTAACACCAAAGACCTTCAGGATTGCTGCAACCAATGAAAATACCAGAGTGGAAATGGGAAGAAGTCGGTATGGACTTCATTACTGGATTACCCTGCACTCAACACGGATATGATTCGATCTGGGTAACAGTGGATCGACTTACTAAGGTAGCCCATTTCTTGCCAGTCAAAACCACTTATAGTGGCACAAAGCTAGCGGAGTTGTATATGGAGAGAATAGTGTGCCTACATGGAGTTCCAAAGAAGATCATATCTGACCGAGGAATAAAGATAAATTTCAGTTCTGCATATCATCCCCAAATCGATGGACAGACATAAATGACCAATCAAATCTTGGAAGATATATTGAGAGCTTGTGCTTTACAGTATGGTACTAGTTGGAACAAGAGTTTGCCATATGCTAAGTTTTCATATAACAACAGTCACCAGAAAAGTCTCAAAATGGCTCCATTCGAAGCTTTATATGGACATAAGTGTAGAACACCTCTATTCTAGAATCAGATAGGTGAAACTCAAGTGTTTGGACTAGATGTCCTACGTAATGTAGAGGAACAAGTGAGAATGATTAGGGACAATTTGAGAGTAGCACAGTCCAGACAGAAAAGTTATGCTGATATCCGAAGAAGAGAGTTGAGTTTCAAAGTAGGTGACTATGTGTATTTGATAGTGTCACCAATGAGAAATGTCAGAAGATTCAATATGAAGGGCAAGTTAGCACAGAGATATGTGGGACCTTTCAAGATTCTGGAGAGACGTGGAGAAGTGGCCTATCAGTTGGAACTGCTAGAAAGTTTGTCAGGTGTGCATGATGTGTTCCATGTTTCTCAGTTGAAAAAGTGTTTGCGGGTACTAGAAGAGCAGATTCCCTTGGAAGAGCTTACTGTTAAGGAAGATCTCACATATGAAGAGTATCCGATAAAGATTCTTGAAACTGCTAAAAGAGTTACCAGGAGCCACACTATAAAGATGTGCAAAGTACAATGGAATCGATATTCTGAAGATGAGGCTACATGGGAAAGAGAAGAAGATCTGAGAAAATCTTATCCGCAACTTTTTGAGTAAGCATCACCCAATCTCGTGGACGAGATTTCTTTTTAAGGGGGGTTGAATTGTAACACCCTAATTTTTTCATACTTTCAAAATAGTTAAATATGATTTATTGGGTAATTGAGTGTGCATTTAAATATAGGGAATAATAATTTTTTGTGAAATTAAAATTAATCATAAGGTTAGCAACTTGTTCATGCACTCATGCTGCTGCATTATATTTTATGTGATGTCTGGTTTTATTCAAATGCCAAAAGGATTTAAAAATCTTTTGAAAATGTATTTGGAAAATCAAATTGGAAAATGAAAAGGAATTCCTATTCATTCCCCCTCTCTCTCCCTCACGTTCGGCACGATGGCCCATTTTTCCTTGGCCCGCTCGCATTTCCCCCTCTCCCTCCTTTCTTCCTTGCTGGGCTGGCCCGGTCAGCGCCGCAACCGCTGCCGCGCCCTTGTTCCCCTGCCTCTGACCCGTCGGTCCCACATGTCAGCGCCGTCACCCCAACCTCCAGCTCTCCCGCTTCACTCGCACTCGAGCGCAACTGCCACCGCGCCCACGCTCCATAGTGGGAGCATATCCCCCCCCGCACCTCAGGTCTTTTAAAAAGGGGAGTGTGACCCTGTCTCCGCCCTTCCCTTCTCCAGTTTCCCCGCTCTCAT
This sequence comes from Saccharum hybrid cultivar R570, assembly GCA_038087645.1. Classification (NCBI taxonomy): domain Eukaryota; kingdom Viridiplantae; phylum Streptophyta; class Magnoliopsida; order Poales; family Poaceae; genus Saccharum; species Saccharum hybrid cultivar. Next base: position 1,129,583 of record JAQSUU010000190.1, on the reverse strand, counting down.
TCGCTAGTGCACCACAGAGAACGGCAGCGGCGACCCTCCGGAGCAACGTTCGCCCCACCGCGACGACCGTCACCTTTGAGCCATCCCTGCTCCGTGTTTTTCGCTCGGTGAGCTTCGCCTCGCTCTCCTCTTCCTCCCCATGATGTCACTTTCTTGTTTGGTGGCTTCTAGGGCCGTTTTACCGATCGTCGGTGAGCTCCTCGCCAACGGCCATGGTAGCCACCACATCGGTCGCCTTCCTCGACCGCGCAAGTGGCATGGTTGAGTTTGCCATCCCCTCCGCGTCCTCCCCATAGCCTCTAATTGGAGAATGGAGCTCTGTAGCGCTCGATTGCATCACACCGGCGAGCTCCTCACCATCAGTCATGGCGCGCATACCGCACAAGCCACCCCGTGGTCGCAATTTGTTCCGGGGCGAGTTCGCCTTCTTCCCCGCGTCACCCCTGTGCTCTCGGTTTTGAAAACCGTGTACCGTAGCGCATGTTTGGACCACTCCGGTGAGCTCCCGGTCGCCAGCAATGGCGGCGCCGCCGCATCTCCCCCAACTCCGGCGACCGAGCCCCTCTCTCTTCCCCTCATCTAATATCATCCATCTATTCCAAATCCGACGGCCAAAAATAGTCAATACCCCTTTGAGGGAATTTTTGCTTAAGAGCCCCTCGGTTTCTATCATATCTAACCTGTCGTCCTTGGCGTATTTCCAAAATACGCATTCCCAATTTAAAGCCGTAGTTTCTTCGGTTTAAGTGAAAAATACGTTTTCAGATTAATTACAGATTTGCCACTGCAGTAAAACGCTTGTAAAATTGTCGTTTTAACTCTGATTTGACCCGTTCAACCTGCGTTAGTTTCGTAATTTCATAATCTACACATTAGTGCTACTATTAGATCTGTTAGGAGCTTTTGAATTTCTCGATTAAGTCTATTTTAATAGCTAGCTTTTGGAACCGTAAATAGCTCATAACTTGTGCATTGTAACTCTATTTTTTGTGCAATTCATGTCGTTGTGATCGTAGCAAGACGTAGATGATTTTGGTAAACATTTTATACAGTTTTATTTATTGTTGGTATACTATTCTAATCATAGTCATTTTTTGCTTGTATGTCTGTTCTGGAATGCGTGTTGTACTTCGTGTCGTTCGAGTTCAGACGGTGAGGTGTACTTCGGGAATCTGGACACGTACGAGGAGCAGTAGGACTAGAAGCAGTTCGTGAACCAAGGCAAGTATAGCATGGGCCTACCTTGATGTCCTATTCATTATATAATATACTCATTATGCATGTGTCTAATATTGCTCGACTATAAGGACTTCCTAGCTAATTGATGACCTGTACCTTGATTCCTATGCGGTTATTTGCATATGGGTAGAATGCTAGTGCTCTAACTAAACATGATCTACACTATGACTAATGGAACCAACGGATAAATATGACAGTGACAGTGGAACTATAGGGTGATGGTGCAAATGATGTTGATCATGTTGCCCTAAACCCTCCGTAAGGACTTATCTGTAGGGCAAAAGCTGGGACATACATTGCAACCATGAGAGTTATATGGCTCTAACTTTAGCTCAGTAATATGATCTTTTCTAGCTTGTTAGATGTTACCCAAAAGGGCGCAAGAGGGGCTTTCCACGTTGGGTATAGAACTACCTCTGTTCTGATGTGTATAGCCTGTGGGAATTGTGCCATCGAAAGGGGGGTTCTCTATATCTGCCTGCCGAGGAAACCTCGCAGCCCTAACTTGTTAGAAGAGGCCTATGGAAGGCTTCATAGTGTACCCTGCCTGCTCACCTTGGGAGTGTTAGGGGGTCGACGGGCCCCGGGCATATGGGCAACATGACTCACGGGTAAAGATGCACAACCTCTGTAGAGTGTTAAAACTGTTATAACAGTCATGCTCACGGTCACGAGCGGCCCGGAAAACTCACAGAATAAATGGTTACTTGACATGTGGATGACTTATGACGATGACGATGAGATTATAATGATGATCAATTTATCTCCTTAATTCTAGTAGGTGATCATGTGGGTTAAATGGGAGCTTATGCATAACTTGATGATAATTAATAATAAAATGTTGATCTACTAAAAGTGCTAACTGCAGTCAACCGTGTCTATCCTTTTTGAGCCTCATGAATCCTCATACTATACTTATAGAGTACGAGTGTACTCACACTTGTTATTATTTCATTTTTTGATAAAAATCCCGGATGGATAACATATGACAGTTTCTACGAGGATTTCCCTGAAGATTACTAGGTTTGGGTCAACCAGTCGGCCTTTCCTGTGGAGCAGAGACTTCATTTGAGAGTTGTTATTTACTTTTCTGCTTGTTATGTTAAGAACTACATGATGTAATATCATGATGTATGTACACTGTGATGATACTTCTGTTAATTTGTCGGCTTATGTGTGCGACTATTCCTAGGACACACATAAGATGTATGCACTCTATATTGTCCTTTAATTGGAGTGTGAAACCAAACCCTAGACCTATATATATGTCGATGTTCATCTCGTCACGTTGATTCTAGAAGTACGACCCGTTTCATGAGCCGCCACCCGTAGCTCCGTAGATCGGATGCCGAAGTTCGGAAAAGCTAGGTTTCTGACGAACTTCCGGCGAGCTTTTTTGGCCAAACTGTCGCGTCCCGACGCTAGCCACCACCACCAGGAGGTAGCCCTAGTCGTTCTCCACACTGTGGTATACTTGTTTTCTCAAATCCGTGCTCGTTTCATTGATTCCCCATCCTTTCTTCCTCTTTTACGGCGAGAAGCTCCATGGACGGCACCTTCGTCTTCGTTTTCGGCCACCGTGACCCCGTGCGCCATCACTGTAGCCCCCACTCGCACGGGACCCAGGCCCTAGCCCTGCGCCACCCTTGGCACGCCGTGGTGGCAGGAGGCCGCTGTCGCCCTGTCACGCACAGGCGTGCGTGCGTGCTGTTCCCCACCGGTCGTGTGCCTTGGTCGCAGACCCTAGGCCCGGTGCCGCGCTGCTGCAGGCCAGCGCTCGGCACCCCTCCAGCGGCCGAGCCCCTGCCCTTCTTCCCCCTGCGCACGAGCAGCAGGCCATCTCATGGTCACGACGTCCGTACAGGAACCAGGCAGCCCAAGGTACAAGATGATGACATTTACGGAATTGCCATTGAACTTTAAATGTCCGTTGTTTCTTCATTTTAGCTCCGATTCGAGTCGTTCAAGTCACGTTAGATTCATGTCGTCGTGCTCTATGCAGTAGTGCTAATGTTTGTTATGTCTTATAATTATGAATTTATTGATTTAAAATACAATTTGATTAGTATTAATTTAATAGCTTTTAATTAAAAGTGACATAGGTTTATAATTTTATTTTTGTTGCTTTTTGTGACCGTGGTGATGTAAGCGACATGTTAGCAACGTTGTTTTTCATGTCCTGTGTTTATGAATATAATTAATTTGATTAATGATTAGTCTATTGAGTGTTCTCTTTGATTAATTGAAAAGCAATTTAGGTTTAACTCGATTAATATTCACATTAATGCATTTTTATTTATAAATTGTTTAGTTAAACATGAAATCTATAATTAATTAGATTAATTCTTATTTAATGTCTTGTTGAATTAAAAACAACTTAGGTTTATATATCGGCCTTTCATTAAATAATATTGTGAGAGTTAAAGTAAACTTAATTGTTTCTTTATTAGTTGTGACTTGTTAGGTGTGAACACAAAAGCATATAATAGTTTGATTCGTGTCTCTTTTATGGTGCAGGTTTTCTAAGATATAAAATGTTTAAATGACATTAATGGTATGTGATATAAATAAATGTTAACCTAATTAATATCAACATAAATGACTTTTCAATGATGGCATGCTTAGATCGACCTTGAAACATACAACGATTCATTTAGTAGCTCTCAAATCTTTATGCTTTTTAAATTATAAATGTTTATTAAATGACTTAAATATTAAATACTATTGATTATTCATAAATAAAATATAACTAAGGTTTAATTATGCTCTTTCTAATTAACTATAATTTGACTAATTCAACTCTAGATTAATTCTTTAAATTGTTTAATCACCTAATTTCATTAACCAAAATAGATCCAGTGTTTAGTTTGTCTTCTTCAGTTATGTTGCCAACCTCGATAGACGTGTCCTCGGTAACGATAACTCTATCCTTAGTCATTCCTGCGTTCTTGTAACTGTAGCAACAAGCCATGACGTTTAGTGCTCTTCCTTTTAAAGTGTCTCCTTTGTATGATGTTTGCTCTTAGGTGTGTTTGTTGTCTGTTTGTTGTGCTTGGTTGCTGCGAGTAGAAGTGTGATTCACGAGCGCTGAAGACTAGGAGCTGAGGACCGACAAGTACAGTAGAAGTTGAAGATCAGAGATAGAGGTTGAAGACTTCTGAGCAGCTAACTCTAGGAAAAGGCAAGTATAACATGAGACCATCCTTGTCCTATTCACCATAATTACAATACATATGCATGTGTCCACCTTGATAACCTTAGAGATTATAACTTAGCTATTGTTATCCTGATTCCCTGACACCTTGGATTATGCATTGGGTAGCCTTATTGCTAGTGCTTTTATAATGGTTATGATCTTATAACTTGATAATTGTTTAAGCATTAAACCTTAAAAAATGACTTATTAGCAACTTGAGGAGTTATCTATAACAGAACCTCTAGGATTGATAGTACAGCTATGAGGGCTATATGGCTCTAGCTCTAATTGTTTAAAAGACCTTTTCTAGCTTGTTAGTGGTAACTTTCATTGGCATAAGAATGGCTTGACAGGATGGGTGTAGTGCGGCCTCTATCCTTATGTGTATAGGCTGCGTGTCGTTGTGCCATTTGGAAGGAGGGCTCTATATCTGTCTGCCGAGTGAATCTAATGGCCTTAACTTGTTAGACGAACTTTTAAATGGCTTTATATGGTTTTCATTATTTGGACCTTGCAAACCCATGCATTTAGAAATCATGACTCGCAGTGAAAGTGTACACCTCTGCGTAGAGTTTAATAAACTGGTATACTAGCCTGCTCACGGACACGAGCGACCTTAGAATCTTTACACTAAATATGATGATTCTTGTTATGTTAATATGTTCATTCATTTATTGTTTATGCTTTATATTATTTATGTTACATTTATCATGGTCAAAGGGTAATACAATTACCTTGTTGCTATCATATGCTTAAACTTGTAAACATTTAAAAGCCAAATGCAGTTAACCGATGTTAGCTTTTTGAGCTTCATGAATCTCATGTTATGTTTGTTGAGTACGACATGTGCTCACCCTTGCTATTTCCCCCACACTCCAGTGTGTAGTAAGGTGCTGCTTAGAAGAATGATAAAGGTATAGTGGAGTTTTCAAAAGTTTGTTAGAAGTGCTTGGCATATGGAGCCCCCAGTCGGCCGTCCCTGAGAAGAATGGAGCCCGAGCGGAAGTTTATCAGCCGTTCCGTGGTACTCTAATAGTTGTAAGTGATATAGTATGTATTCTGCTTTATATAAATATTATTTTGATATTTCTATTTAGTTGTTGTATGTGTGGACTTCCTAGGCACACATATAATGAGTGCTTGGTCTTCTTTGGAAAACCGGGCGCGACATCAACAAATTTTGCACATCATGAAAAAAGAGTCACCTCTCGTCTTTGAAGGATGCATTGTGAATACTTTATGAAAATTTCTCTTTTGTGTGATGTTGTGCTTTCTGAAAGTTTTGCGAGAACTTGGTGAACAATAAACAAGTGCTAAAAAACATGGGGAAAAGGACCTTTGCTAACTAAACAGGAGCACGAACTCATTAGCATAGAAGAAAACCTTTAGCCCCAATGACAACAATCACCCTTGTTTCTTTGTGAGTTCCTTCGAGTATGTGTTGTCCACTAACCTTTGCATGGAAGAAAAATGGAACCTTGATAGAGATGGAGGTGAGGCATACATCTCCAACACCAAAACAATCCTGCCAAACCAAAACCAAAACGAAGATCAAGATGGTGTGGTAGAAACAAGAAGAACAATCATCCCTATCCATCTCTGGGATTAGATGATTCAAATTCAAGCTGAATTCAATGGGGAAGTCATGCTCAATTGACTTGACACAATAAGCCCTCGTCGCTAGGTAAATTGGTATGTATCCCATATTTAATTTTTGCATAAGTTTTGAATTTTGCTCTTTCAAGTTTAGCTTTAAATATAAACCCTTTTCTTTCGTGCATAATAAATTAGAACAATCTTGTCTTATGTTTAGAAAAACTAAAAATAAAATTAAAAATAATAAAATAAAAATTCACTCGCATTGTTTCTTTGCATAATAAGCTTGCACCTACTCCTCTAATAAAGCCTCTCTTAATAAAAAACAATGAGGGAAGAAAATGCTTCTAGGACAAGTTCCCTTTAGGTATCTTTGTTTTCTAACTATTTTTTAAGATTGAAAAGAATGAAGGGAGTACCATGTCCAAGAACATGATTCTTGCATCAACTCTAACATTTTGATACTTTTTGGTAATGGAAGATACCTCAAGATATACTCCAATACTTACACTTGGATTTTGATTGCACATAAGTCCTTGCTAAATTCTATTTTGAGTTAGAGATGTTACCCCTTGCCTTGCTCCCTAAAAAAAGAGTTTAGTCTCTTCTCTTTGTTCTCACCCAAAAAAAGAAGTAACTTTATAAAGTGAGAACAAAAGCATCTTGTAGAACTTGTATCATTCGAGTATTTTTGTCACTCAACCTTTCAGGTTGAACACAGAAAGGATGAAGGGTCAAAACAACAAGGTGACAACGAATTGAGCAAGACGTCATTGAAGATTGGAGTACACTCTAAGGGATGCCCCAACATCTACACTAGGCTTTTAATGTCGAGTGACATAAAAGTCCTAATGTGGGGGGTGTTGGTATTTTATAGCGTAAATAAGAAATTATGAATTCTACAAGCGCATAGATATACCATTGTAGCATTTCACTAGGAGTAATCCAGGTATCATTATTTATATTTTCACCGCTAGGAGGCAGGATGTCAAGGATGATATTGATAAATATTTATTTATGATAAAATCATTAACTTAAGCACTTACTCTTATATAGGGGTAAGTTTAAGATATTCAATAATATAAGTTTATAACAATTCAGAGATATTATATAGTTAACTTAAGCAATAAACAAATAAAAGAATTCTAGTCATTTAATAAATACATTAAGACAATAATCACTTCTTATTTATATATAAGGGACATCATTAAAAGAGAGATATAAAAGTATAACTACTCAATTAATGACTATGGTCCTACTAGGCGCCACACGCTGAGCTTGGACTATAGAGAATCAATGAGAAAATGTCACACACATTGATCTACCAAGTCTCAGAGTATAAGTAGTATCCACAGGCAAAACTATGTCTAAGCACCATGCTGACACAAAGTTCGGCTACTCAACTCACTCGAGTACTGAATTGAGTGCTCTATGAACTCATATATAAACTCAAAGGAAACTAAAGTTATACTAAACATATACTTGAAATAAACTAAGAGCATAATAAAGAGAAACACAATATAAATTAAGATCAAAGTCACAATAAGAAATAAAGGATACATTAACATTACTAAGTCTTCTAGAGACAGATCTAGAATCCCGAGCAATAATACTAATCTTGCTTAAGCTAACTATACTAGAACTAATGATATCTGGAGTTCTACTCTCTTCTTCTGAATTGGATCTCTGAATGAATCAGGATACCTTCTAGGAGGGGTCTGGGGCCCTTTTATAGAGAGGATGGAGTAGCGGGCAAGTAATCGCCACGTCACCGATCCTCTCCAATTCTCACGACCACCATTGGATCAAACTAACTTGAATAAAGGGTGGAGATTAATCCTCAAAGTCGATGGAGAAAACACGGCACCGACAGGTGGGTCCAGGGCGGTCATCCGACCCCACCATGGTCCCCATCCATGTGGAAATACATCTCTGGGCCATGAAGCATGCTTTGGGGCCCTATGGAATTAGTTTCATTGTGATTGGATTTGATCCCTTATAAGAATATAGTTCACTTTATCTTATTTTCTAAGTAAATTCACCTGTAACTATAAAATCACCAAAACTCGTGGAAATAGTTAATTTAAATCACTACACCTATGTTTGTGATTAATTTTGAGAACGAGTTAAAGGTAAATTGATGGTTTATAATCATCAGTATTGACCATCAACAGGGAAGCTGTCTGATTCTTCTCTCAAGCCTCCGCCACTTTGGCACGGTGGTTTGCACTCCCTCTGCCCACTCTTGCTTTGTTCATATAAGTTTGATATGTTGAAAGATGCTACATACTAAAATCAAACTTGAAATGGGAATCATGCCAAACTATGAACATGACTTTATAAAGATTGGCCAACATAAACTTTATTCCTGGTTCATATGCTTGTTACTTGTGGACATATATATCTATATTAGGAAAACATGTCAACTAAGTTATTGTGAAGTGAGATATGGTAAATACTAAACAAATCCTATCTTTTTGTGTAAGTTCTTGGAGATTTCTTGTTTCGATAAAATGTCAAAATTAATAGCTTCACTTCTCCTCAATGGTGAGATTTCCTACTAAAGCCAAATACCATGTTATATGTTGAAAACCTTCCACATATGCTACTTGTCTTTGTATTGATCTTTTCAAACTTTGTTGACCTGTGTTGAGAATTTTATCATGCTCTTAATATCAAGGTAATGTACACTCCACCAAATATATGCTATACTTCTACACTGGAAGTAAGCAAAAACATGCCTTTCCATTTGCACCAAATAAATACTCCATGTTTGCTAGCATGATCTTTCTCCATCATTCTCATAAATGAGGCATGGGATATGCAAAAGTATTGAAAAAAAGAAAAAATGTGGACACATGAAGGTCTATAAAAAATGTGAGGACACATTTTGGTCCATAGTCAAGCAAAAAAGATAGCCCTGCTCTCAAATAAAGGATGGAGAAAGAATCATTGTTATGGAGTAATCATGATCATCCTACTTCCACACACATTTTTGAGTGTATGATATTTTTCTCCATGGATCCGTTGTCTGACTTAGCAATATATGTAAAGCAAGTGTGCTTTACTCTTATCTTATCCTGAAGCTTATTAGAAGTAGGAAAGAAGGCAAAGCATCAATGCCTTGGTGAGGATATATACACCATTGAGTGGTTTAAGAGTACCATTTGAGGAGAAGTATATGAGCTAAGTTTTCAATTGCAAAAGTTATAAAAACTCCAAGTATGCTTCATAAGGGATAGTGATGACTTGGTGTCAAAGCTGTTCCACTTTTCAACATCTCAAGATGACATGGTAGCCACTTCAAAATTCACAAGGCATGAGGTATGACTTGGTATATATTTTATGTTAGTGTCATTTCTTTTGAAGTCTTGTTTCATATCAAGTTGCACTTGAATCTTTGTTTTCCCGCTTTGCTTGGGACGAGCAAAGGTTAAGTGTGGGGAAGCTTTTGATGGTCCTAAAACATCAATTTTGACCATCAACATCACACCAAAATGGGACTAAACAACACCATAGTAGTGATTTATGTTTACAATTCACCTATTTCCACTTGTACTTGGAGATCTTTGCTCATGCAGGAAAACTATACAAAAATATCAAATATCAAGCACTAGAAGCAATTGTAGCAAGGCAGGGCAACCGTGGGCCACTTGGCAGGGTCGCTCGACACTACAACACTCGAACCTTTCACAGCCATGTCTAACCCTCATCGTAGTCCAATTTTGGCCTCGACAATAAGCTATTGGCAGTGATGATCATAGCCCTCATTGTTGCTATTTGAGACTGACTGCGGTGGTATTGGCTTATAACCCATCCGTGCTAAGGTCCTTACTTCCGTCACATTGGAGCATGACCCGGTTGTGTGGGTATACACTAACACCGCCGTATTAGCATATAATCCGTCTGTGATCATGTCCTTGTTTCAATCGCATTGGAGCACGACCCGCCTATGTGGGTGTACACTTTACACCGCTATATTGGCTTATGATCTGTCCATGATCATGTCATTTCTATCACGCTGTACCATGACCCACCTATGTGGGTGTACACTAACACTATGGTTTTGGCCAATGATCAAGATCATAGTCGCCTTGCACAACGAAATGATTATGTGCAATGCGTGTTCACCGTCGCTTTGGTGGCCGATGCGTCTATGTCCAGGTGACCCATCACCGTCACTTCACCATATGAACCATCTAGACATAGGTAATGGTCACCATCGTGTTGTAGTACAATCCTCCTCTAAAGATCCTTTAGTCGGTGTCGGGTTACTAAGCCATTTGGCAGTGATACACTATTGACCCCTGCCACATGAGATGAATAGTGGCGATGATGATAAAACAGCCAATAGCCTTAACATCCAAAGGTGACATAATTGAATCTGGTTTTCACAATTTATTTACTAATTCAGATGGGCCTTAATAACTTACTAAACACACCATACATATATAATCATTACACACCATTCATCATGTCCACAAAGAAGAGTACTTTTTATAATAACAGGTGACACTAACATAACAACTGTGTCAACTCAAGAATTAACACAAGCGGTACATAGATAGGAGAATAAAGGTTCTTCTCCCTATAGACTTACATAACGAAAATGAGGTAGATGTGCTTTGCTCCTTCAGATTGGCACTCCTGCTTGGCAAAGCTTCCTTCAGCTTGGTAGCCAGTGCACTGTTCCCCTCTTCTTTCTCCCTTAGCCATTGTAGGAAAATCATTCAAAAGCACTTAGACTCCATAACCTGCACAAAGCAGCAACATTAATAATATTCAACATACAAGTGCTTTAGTTACCAAGGCAAAATTGGACTATATATAGAATCAAAACAACTCCCTACCTGAAGAAAGAACAGCATATGCAGCTTTACTGCTCTCCTACTAACTCCATGAACAAGGGAACATAAGGAAGATAGTGAGGTCCCTCTGGATGTAGCCTCTAGGTAGGTCTTGGATACCGCATGACCTGGTCAGGGAGGACAAGAACTTTTCTGAAGTTCATGTCATATGTGATCAGTGTTCTATCCTCGCCAACAAGGAAAATCAAATTCCATTCTAGGTGAACTACAATCATTCTATAGTCTGCATCGTAAACATCATAGCCAAATTAAATATTGTCCTATCCAAATATCTCTAGCGTGGTCACCGTACGCTTCAATGTCCAATTATTAGTACCATAATCTTCTAGGATCCAAAATAAAAGTTGATACTTCCTGAACATACTAACAGTACATAAACACAACTAACCCTAAACTTCATGGATGGAGATTGCTTCACCACGTGGCCTATGAATTTTTCTCCATGTCTTTCCCTGCATATCAACAGCAACTATCTGGGACAACTCTATCCTATGCATAGAATCATTAAGGAACACACTTGTTGAATATGTGCATACAACACCCTTGCCCCATTTGGATTCCTTAAACATGCATGCAGCACTCTTAGATGAGTAGATGCTCACACCTATGGACTCACCCGCCCTCTTCTTCCCTTATCAATCACGTAGAAGTGCAAGGAGACTGTCGGATCGAATCCTAAGCGAGCTAAACCAAGAGAACGGTTGTTATCTGGCAATGACCACCATTTGTTAGTCATCAGATTGCAAACAACATAGTGAAACCCAATGCACCAGCAGAGGATGAGCCCGCGGCAGCAATATGAGATCACAACATCCTAAATGGGGAAAGGCAAGAAGGTCAAGGAGGGTATTCACCGCTGATGTTGGTGAAGTTGTGTTTGCCTTTCAAGCTATGATAGAAGAATCCAGCGATAATCTAGGGTAGCTCCTTACAGTACTCAGATTCGGAGATGAGGCAGTTCTAGGAGCGGCAGACACACTTGTAGCTGCACAAGGAGCGAGCGGTGAGGCATTGAAGGATGAGGATGAAGACATGGTCTGTGAGGACGGCCACTTCGTTCCTCTTGTTGGGGGCCTCCTCCATCTTGAGTTCTTGACTAGGATATGATGGAGCGGGTCCGATGATAGAAGTGGTGGCGCTGTCGCCTGAATCAGAGAAGGAGTGCCTATGGAGATTGGATCATGAGCTCCTTAGTAAATAGATGGAAGCTTGTTTCGTACTCAGATGTGTGAAGAGGGGAAAATCCAAGAAAGATGGAGGGAAGTGCAAAAGCATTACCATTGCCTTTGGATCTTGCGAGATTGAGCTAGAGCGGCCACAGCGATGATGAGTACCAGCTTGGTCATCGGTGGATCTGTGCGGGCCCTAGCCGGTGAGGCATACCAGCGTGGTGTACTAGCTTATCGATGATGAGTGGAGGCTTGCACCCCACTGAGTAGGGACAGTCATGCATTATAGCACTGGGGAGTAAGGAGCGGCAATGAGGAACAAAAGCTATGAACGAGGAGAAAGACATAGGGTGGGGAGTGTGCTTTGTAAGCAACCATTTTAGACGCGGGAATGGAAATTGTGCACAACTTTGTAAAAACGCATGGGACTCCACGCGCGAGCTTGGAAATTGATGAAAGTGCTACCATCCAGACTGTATGTATGCAGGCGGCGATGAAGGCTACCGATGGTGGTGAATGGGTCCTACAAAGATGTTCTAGAAGCCACCATGCCACTGTCGCCACAGATGACGGCGACTACTACCTGGTTGAGGGCATCAATCGTTCTACCTAATTGTAAGTCATCACTCGTTCTACCCAATTGTAGCTAGAAAAATGTTAGATTAAGTATGAAATAAACTAGAACTGAGTCCAACATCCAATAATAAATCTTGAGATTTTATTAATATCTTATACCGTACATACAATCTATGGGTATAGGAAATATGGCATTACAACGATCCTCATAACTTGCTTTGCTTTGGATAAGGGTCATTTGCATCTATCTCCTTAATGCATCCATCTCCTTAACCCATACCTAACTAAATAGGAGAATGGAGATGGGGAACAACCTCACAAAACTTCCTCTAACATCCCCCTAGGAGCAGTGAGAGGAAGAGAAGCAGAGCAACGAGGATATCTATTCTACTCTGGCTCACGAATGCAATCTAGATGATGCTAAGGCCCTTGCTCCAGTGAAAGCTCCAGAAGATCCACTAGTGCTAGGGCCCTTGCTCCAATGAAAGCTCTCCATGGTTTTGATTCTGCATGCTCTAACCACAAATGGCGATTAGTAGCGGGACCGGACCATGGAGGCGTTCCTCCCTACCTTTGTGAAACATCCTCTAGCACCTAGGATGAGCGGACATAGCCGCGCCCAGGTGATGGTGGAAGCTAATCTTGAAGCCCTTCTCCTAGCGGCGCTAGAGTCGATGGAGGTCTAGGGTAGCCATGGTGACGGGAGACTAGGAAAACTAAAGGGTTTCTCTGGTTTGTCCGATGGTAAGGGAGGAATAAGGCTAGGATCAGAGTGCGCTTAAGAGGCTCGTCTTACCTTTGCTTAAATAGCCCCACCTCAAGACGCAAGCGGGGAAGGAACCATCAAGATCCATGACTTGCACGGTCACCCACGTGGGTCACAAATGACAGCGCGGCGAAGATGACAATAAGTGGAAAACGAGGTGGTCTACATTCATTTGCACATTTCATACTCATCTAAAGGCTAGTCTTAGTGGGACTTTCATTTTTATTAAATAGGCCATGTCTTCCAAGTGATCTTAGAGCAAGTATAATAGCAAGTTGTAAGCCGGCTGAATGTTGAGGGAGAGAAGAAAGGAGAGGAGAGAGAATAGAAGCGGGGTGTAAGCTTACAGCTGGCTTAGACATAAGAACCGAGAAACTTGTGAGAGAGACTGCACCATGCGGCTAGTTGCGAGTTCCCACGCCACTTCACGGAGGGTATTTAGCCCTAACTCGGCTGCCTCCCCCGCCTCCTTCTCAATCAATGTACATCAATTGCTTCACTCTGCCTTTCTAGCCCTTCGGCTCGCCGCTGTCCACACATCGTAGCTCCATTCACGCCGCCGTGTAAGCCCTCGGTTGGCCTCATTGTGCTTCGCATCGTGTGATGCCGATGCCGGCAATCATGGTGGCGAGGTGGCACCCCATGTCGCTGATAACGCTCCCTAATGACCTAGCCATTGAGATCACTGGCCACCTTGCTACGACCTCAGATCAGCCTAAGGATGACCTCCATAGCCTACGGGCGACTTGCTCATCCATGCATCGCATCTGTGGCAACCCCACTGTTGGTCGGCATCTGTCATTGGTTTGGTTTAGATGCGAGACGATGTGAGATGATCCCGTCAACTATGAAGCCCTCCTTGCTAGCCTGACCCAACTCGGCAACTCAGAGGCTTGCTTTTTCATCGGGATACAAACCTTATTCATGGAAAACCATAAGCCTTGGCCATGCCTTGACGATCTCGCCCATGCCATCGATGGTGGGCACAATCTGACGGCCTATCTGGTTGCCCTATTGTTCTATAGGCACAATGGCCCTGCCGGCAATGATGACACTATGAGGTGGTACATGAGACGGGTTGAGGGTGATGAAGGATCATGGGCGGCGATGATGAACCAATGAGTAGGTGGCTAAGCAACAATGTGTGTTGTGGCACCGCCCGGCCGTCAAGTTGATCTACCAATCAACGTGGGGAATGTTGTCATTGCCGCCGCTGGCATAGGTGCACGGTGATCTTCCATGCGCAGGAGACATCTGCGGCAATATTGTAGATGACTAGGAACTTAGAACTCTATATTGCAGCGAGGACTATAGGCTTCGCCAAGAAAATCCATTTTTTCGAACGGGAATTTAGAATAAGAGACTAGTAATTCACTCTTTACGTGTGAGAGTGAATTACTCCCTCCGTCCTGAAATGTAGTGTATTATGGCATTTGAAATTTGTCCTCAAATATAGTGTATTCTGTAGCTTTTGATTTCTTGTTGCTTTTCCTCAATTAATGAATAGAATAAATATAGGAATGTGAGTTGCATGACAATAGCAACTTATACAATGGTACAACATATGATACAACATGAGTAGGGAAGGCAACATTCAACCATAAAAATAATATGTCTACAAATGCAAATGTTAAAAAAATGAAATGATACACACGAAACTCACGCGCGGGCTTGGAAATTGACACGAAAGTGTTACCATCCACAGCGTCTGCAGGCGGCGGTGAAGGCTACCGGCGGTGGTGAATGGGTCCTACAAAGATGTTAGCACCTAATAACGATGGTCGTGTCATATGTGTCAAAGGTCAAAGGCGCACAAATGGAACGTTCCAGGCAATAGTTAACACATATATGTTCAAAGTTCATACTCATAGTAAATAGTAGTATTAACCATTTTTGTACAGGATGCAGAGACAAATTACAATCCAACTACTCATGGGGAGCATTAAGAATGATGTCTGGTACATCCATCACGGCTGAGAAGGCCGTGGACGTGGGCTAAAAAGACAACGAGGTCCTCTCGACCGCGAAAGGATGACCGTGGTGGGAACCCCGGCTCCAGCCCACGCAACCCCCCACGCCAAAGCTAGGCGGTGGCCAGGGCCCCCGCGGCACCTTGCAAACGTCGTAGTTCATCACCTCCATGACCCATGCCGGTAAGGCGCGGAGACGCTCCTCCACTGTCACCCCCACAGGTGCCACCGCACGGACGACAATGACTGCTGCCTGGTTGAGGGCGTCGAAGCGGTGGCTATTTTCCGCTAACAATTGGGTGGCGGCGCGAGCGTTGTCATTGGCATCACAGTGAAGGAGGATCACCTCCGTCGTCTGCCGGGCCAGGTCATCATTGGCCTGATGCAACTCTGCACCTCAGCCTGCATGGCGTGGAGCTGCTCCTCGATGGCTAAAAAAGGTGACAAGAAAACCTTATAGCTGAACACATGATGTTGCATCACACAAAGTGAAAGAATAAGATCGTGTCCAATATGACTTACCAGTGAGCCACGGATAGGCCTCATCGGCCGCAACATCCGCCATGGCCGTTTTGTTCTACGACATGAGAAGCGCCATCTGCACGGCATCGAGGCAAAGTTGCAGCTAGTGCGCCTCTTGGCTCTCCTCCCTGAGGGCGGATCGGGGCGCCGGTTGCGGTGATGCAAAGGTGCCTTCCCCATCAGCGGGGAAGCACGGCGCCGGATGCGCCATGGAGATAGCATTGTACGATGGGGAAGCATTAAGATCACCAGTGTAAGATAAAGTGTACGATCCGTAATTAATTACCTGTACTCCTATCACAAATTGCATGAAGGAGGGGAGGACCTCTGAACACCCTCTCCTCCACTATTAGAAATATCCACTTCTATGACGAATAGATTTCATCACTGAAGGAGCCAAATTCATCATAATTTTAGTTTTAGGATGAATTTATGACAAAAACCAGTTCGCCATAGAAGTCGTTTCACTCTTGCATATCTATGATGAATCTGACAAAATTGTCATAGAAGTGCGTTGATCTATGACAAAAAATAGATCATCATAGAACTGTTTTGGCATGCGTGGCAGGGGGCTGCCACGCTGGTGGGCGCTTCCATTAGAGATGCTTTTCCACGTGTACATGTTATAGCCCATATGTACATGCTATAGCCGATTGCATTGGAGATGGTTCAGGTACGTGTCACCTTCTTATTGCACAATATGGCCATCTCTGGTTCTTGTACGTTTCAGATTTTCATTGGACCATGTGTCATTTCCCTGTTGTTCCACATGTCAGTTTTCTACTAGCACACATGTCGTGTTGTTGTTGGATCACGTGTCACTTCATCATTGGACCACATGTCATATTTTTATTGGTCCACGTGTCCGTTTCTTATTTGACCATGCGTCACTATGTTATCTGTCCATGTGTCATATTTTTATACGTCCACGTGGCTTGATGATTTCCTTCCACGTGTCGGATTTTTAATAGCCCACGTGACGTGCCGTAGCCAATTCACGTGTTGTGCACTGGTTCGTCCACGTGTCGCATTTTTATTTGATCATGTGGCTTGTCCTGGTTCTACCATGTGGAGTACAATCAATTTGTCATAGAAGTAATCTGAGATCGTCACTACTGCATAGATTGACTACATAACAATTTAGCCTGGCAATCAAATAAAAACAATTTACACTTCACACGTCAGTAGTGAACCACTAACAGAGTATCACCACATTAAACCAACATACGAGTCCACACATCAAACCAGCACATGAGTCCACACATCAAACCACAAATGTTCACTGCATCAATCCGTAGGAGTTGAAGACTAAGAGTTACCAGGAGAGCTAAAGCGCGTGCATAGCTCATGAAGATTGTTGTACTCCTCCCGTTGCTGTTTCTTGTATTCCTCAAGCTCCCTTTTAGTCTTTTTTGTCTTCCTCTTCAGTTCATCCACTTGATCGACAAGTGCAGCGGAACTTTCCTATTCATCAGCAAGTTGTTCCCAAAGCATTCTCGCCACCGATGTCTTTGTTCTGGTGGAGCTTATCTAGATACCAGCATTCTTCAAAAAAATGTTGTTGCTGCTTCCCTAGGAGGGGGCCTTGCCCTGGTGGATGCAGAGGACCTTGCAAACAAAATCAGCACTAGTAATTGGTTGCTGCCCATCAGCAACAGGTTCTGCTTGCAAAGTTTCCATAGCTTCCTGCGAAATTCAATCAGTAAAATATTAGGTTACAGATAGTGTAAGAGGACTTCAATTGAAAACCCAAGAGATTGATTCATAATAAGTAATGCATAGGTTTTCCTTAGCCTACTGCTAATAGAGCTTTAGTAGATTTTAGTAGATTTCCATAACACTAGGCTCCTACTACGTTTCCTACTTTTATGGCAATGGCTTCAGTAGATTTCAAGGGAAGCAAAAGAAGGTACTTACAACTACTGCTCTTTCTGCATCGCTCAGGTCATTTTTCCTACTTGTATGGAAGTCCCTGAAGATTTTCACAGCATTAACATCTTCATCAAGTGGACCATTTTCTCCAAGTCCTTGATGTTGTTCTGCTACATTCCTCTTGTTCTCTTTCTGTTCACATTGCACATGAGTTTTGATTTATATGTATACAAAGGCAAGAGTAACAATAAAACACAACCATCACTTACAAATTTATGGATCTAGACAACATAGGAGCTATAACCCCCTAGGTGTTTGTCACTCACTAGGCAGTGGGGTTGAGCTCAAACATGATAGATTAAGTGGAGATGAGCCTAATCTAAACTTGGATGTTACTCCTTTGCTTTGCATATAGGACATTTTCAAGATATATGCTTGGGTGGTGTTATGGCAATATCTTCATGTGTCTCACATCACCTTCTATCTATATTGACCCCTGGAAAAGTTTCATAGAGTTTGGAATCAAAAAGTCACATGAAATGATAAGTTACACGCTTGTTGGATTAGAACTAAGACATACTTCTGGAACCAGGAAAACATGCTTTACATTCCATGTAAACCAGTATTTATGCAACATACAAATGCAACAGGTGCAACACATCTTGGACACATGTGGAACAACCTAGTGAAACATGTGTAGCATGTACCTGAAGAAAACACAGGAAACAATTGTAACATGGCCTTGAAACAAGCACTACAATTATAGTAACTTCTATGTTTCAATGCTTGTGAGGCCTATATTCTTGTGTAACCTATTTATGGTATTTATGTTTGGCCTCTACAGCACCTTAACTATGCTTAGGACACTTAATGGAACAATGTTCATGTTGACCATGTTGACTAATTGTGTCTCTAAGTGATGGTTGACCATGTGTGGGCCTTGGAATGCTTTTGTTTGACCATTTCAAAAGTGCGACCTAGAAGCTTTACCTGACTATCCACCCTTTTACAAAGTTGTAGAGAATTTTATAAGGAACAAACTTTGTTTAAGAGTCAAGTCATGAAAATGTGTGGAACATGCTCAAAAAGGGCCCACAAGTCAGAATTTGGGCTGTTTCCAACACTTAGCATTTTCTAAGCCTGGAAATTCATCGTCGTCGACATTGGCATCTCACGTTCTCCGAATTTTGTTGAGTAACTCAAGTTGACCCAAAAATAAAAGTTGGAGCTTACCTGTTGGGGAAGAACATATAAGAAGATGGCACCAGTTGCAATTCATTTTGACCCTCAAATGGGATATTTGCTCATTGCTATTAATTCATGGATAGTGCAAACTTTGGAGCCAATTACCTCCTAATCTAGGGCCCTAATGCCTATGGTCCCTTAATCAAAGTTGTAGAGCATCACCAACACAACAAACTTCGTATAGGGCCCATAGTTTAATTTGGCCCGGATATAGCCCAAGAACGCGCTCCAACTAACCTACCCCGGCACCTACCATCTGTTCGATGAAACATCGATGTGGCCGCCATGCGCTGCTCGTGCCCCCACCATGGATGACACGTGCCCACCGGTGCCATCCTCTGCTGCGTGCCCTCCCACGTGCCCGTGCTCCTGAGTCGATGAGGTGAGGCCCAGATGCTCCCTTCTCACTTGCTCGCCAACTCTGGCCGTGGAGCGCGGTCACCAGAGCACGCCATCACCGAGCTCCGCCATTGCCGTGCGGCAGAGCTCCCACCCAACTGTGGCTGTGCTCTCTTCTTGTCCCCAATCAAGCGCACCACCACCATCTCTAGCTCGGGCTGACCCTCTGGTGCCCCTTCCCTGGCCGTTCGACATGCCGCAACGCCGTCGTAGTGCCACCGTGGCACTGGTGCCACGGTCACACGCGGTCAGTGCGCCACGAGCCATCACTGGCCGAGATAGGGCCGCCTTTGAGTTCGCGTGGACCCCTTGGTGCTTCCCCGCTGCACCACCATCGTCGACGAGCCTCCCCGCCACCCGCACTCCGTCGCCGCCGGAGCACCAGTCACCGGCCCGCCTGTTTCCACGGCCAGCCGGCCTTGGGTCACCTCGCGCGGAGCCGAGCGGTTCCTCGGAGGCGCATGGACCCACCGAAGCTCGCACTGCCCTCCTCCGTTACTGGCAAGCCTCCTCCGGCCACCACCAGACATTTTCCCCCTCCGCCTCTGCTCTCTGCCTCGGGAGGAAGAAGAGGGAGGCCGGCACCTCCTCTCTGTTTCTTTGTGTAGGTGACAAGTGGGCCCGACTAAACTATGGGTCCCATGTGTCGGTTTAAGTAGTGGGTGAGTAGGGTAAACAACCGGGTGCACCTAGCGTGTTTAAGGTTAGGAGTGGTTTTCCTGTTTTTGAATTTCAATTTCATGTTAGTCTTTGAAAATCTATATCTCCTACTAGGAAAGTCCAAAATGGCAAATGTGGACTTTTTGGAAACCTTGAGAGGAGATCTATGCAGTAGAGTCATAAAATGTACATGTTTGTAGATGTTTTCTGATGTCTCTATTTAATCTTGAAAAGTACTCCAAAACTGCTTATAAACTTGACCAGAGCCATATCTTGGGTTTTAGAACTCCAAAAATAGTGATTATTGTTTTGTTAATTTTATGATGACATGTAATTGCTAGGAAAAATATCAAACACACTAGTTGTTCACTGTTTTCTTAAGGTTTTGATTTGACCTTGATAAATAAGGAAATCTACATTATATTGCTTGTCATTTTTATATCTTGAGTTGTGTTGCTCCAAATAATGTGAAATATTTATGGTAGTCTTTCCATGCTATGAATGGACTGTGGTATAAATTTCATGGTCATTGCTTACTGTATGATCAAGTTATTGATTTAACTTGTTTACGGCTTAATAAATAGTTTATAAATAATATATAAATGATAAAATAGAAAATGTTGTTCCATTACCTTAGTATAATGTTGCTCTATCGTGTTGATTCATACTATGACCCTGTGTTCATAGAAAATAGTGAGTTTTAGGTTTAACTTGCTCTCACATGATTTATTGCAATGGCTATTTGTCTTTTTCATAGAGGTTGATATACTTGTCCAAATGGCTTGAAATTTGGATAGTATACTTTTGGGAGCTTTTGTAGGACACTGTAATTTTGGTAGAAATTATTGTGCACTTTTGATAGGTGTTCATAATTCCACTTGATTATCAAAATAAATTAAGAAATGTATTAAAATCATTTATTTAGCAATGGACACTATGTTTTCTGGTGTTCATTAGTCATGTGTGACATGTTGGTAAAGTTGGTTTTGTCCAATTATATGTTCACAACATAAGTTAATAATTATTTCTTGCAAATGAAGTTTCTGGACAGATCTGGAAACTTGGCAAAGTTCTTCAGGATAATATGCTTTTTTGTGAAACTTGTTTATACAAAAGTTGTAGATAATTTATATATCTAGCTGCTGTTAAAATTTGGTGTAATTTGGCCATGTGGTTTAGGAGTTACAGCTGTTTAAAGTTGGGTTACAGAATTGCTTGCTCTCTGTCTTGTTAGACCAGTTTCTATGTTTGTGTAAATTCGACATGTTAAACTTTGGAATCATGCTATGAGGATTATAAATTAAATGTAGATAATTTCATAAGCTTTCCCAAATGTATTCTTTCAAGTCATTTGGATTTATAAAACTCCAGATATGGTTGAATTATGAAGCTACTGTTTGCTTGTCCAGAAATGGATAAATTCCAATTATAGTTGTTTGCTTGTATATTGTTAAGTGTGACTTATGCCTTTGAGGGTAGTTAAGTTAATGCACATGAGATCTTGTGAAACCTTGTGTGCCATGCCTAATATGCTTGTCATCTTTTATATTAGGTTGGGTGATGTTTATTTAAGCAACATGAAGTGTCGATGCATGTGGAGTGTAATATGGTGTTTGTCTTATTTACTGTATGTGATGCATTGTCCATTATACTTTCATGTATTCATACACTTGCATCTTGCATCTCATCTAGGTACGTTAGATGCACCACGTGAAGGACGAGATGTGGAGCCAAACCCAAAGATGGAGTTGGTGGATCCATCCCGAAGATAGAAGGGCTGGACAAGTGATAGATTGAGGGAATGCTCGCCAAGCGAGTTTCTTCTGACAAACTCTGACTTGAGTCGGATCCTAGGCAAGCACCAGAGCATTATAAGCCTCCTACCTTCAAAGCAATTAATTCTATATATGTTATAAGTATTGTTGCATTAAGTGGTAGGAGTTGGTTGGAAACCATTGCTGCATTATATCATTCCTTGTCCAGATATATAAATCCTTGAATCCTTCATAGACTAGGATCGAGTAGATGCTTAGCCCTGCCTTAAGCGGTAGAAGTCAGGTGATTTCCTGTCACCTGCGAGATGTAGGGATATTCATATATGGCACGGTTGGCTATATTTGCTATCGTGGAAAGGAACCAGGTGTTAATAAAATGAAATGAGACCGGGCGGGATGACGATAGTGAAGCAACAAGGCATGGAGGTCTTGGGTGTGGATCTATCCCTGTCTGAGTCATTTAAGGACCGATTCATTGTACGTCCTTGAGTCATGTTGAATGCAGTCTAACACTTAGTTGGCCGGATAAGTCGTTCCGACCGCGAAGCCGAGTAATACAGTTCAGGCCGGGAATCGAATGGTAGGTCGCATCTTAGAGGAGAGTAAGGATGTGCTTGGGGACATTGGCGTGAGACCAAGGGGGGTTAGAGTCCCTATCACCTGGCAGAGTGTTGCCCTTGGGGATGCGGCATCAGTCGAACCGCGACTCCTGAATTGTACGAAAGGTGGCTTGTGCGACCCTGGAAGGGGCCTGCGCGGTGAGTGTTAGAAATACCCCTCTAGCTGGATAGGAATTCGATTCGAATCACCGTCGCTCCCGGTTAGTGAGCACTTGACTTGAGTAGCAGCAACGTAGATTCCATTAAATTGAACTGATGGTTAATTGGATAACGATGGAAATGTTGCCTCAATTTATACCTGCTATGGTTAAAATTGTTTGCTCCTAACCAAGTGAGTTCTCTAGTACAGGTTCTAATATAGATGATAGATTAATGATAATTAACTTGATGCTTAAGCATTAATTATTACTTATCCATATTAAGCTTTTATGCAAAATGTTGTCAAGCTAGCCCACTTCGTATCAGCCTTGCATGATCCTTGGTGTCACTTTATTTCTGGTTTATGACGGGTAAGTCTAGCTGAGTACATTGTCGTACTCAGGGTTTTATCCCCACTTGTTGCAGGTTGTGATGTATCATGGCGACTGCAAGAGTTGGTTGGCTCCTGCCGTAGAGGCGGAGTGTGATCACGGGCATGATCCTTCTGAGTTATGTTCTCTCTAATGCTTTTGTTGGAAGTCGACCTTGGTACTAGCATGTATTTGAAATAAGATTAATGTTAGTTTTAAATTACTTTGCTTCCGCTACTTTTTAATGTAAGTTGTAATAACTATGTTGAACTCCGATGTATATTGAATTACTTGTGAAATGGTTGTAACATGTGACTTGTTATGTTGAATCACTATGATCTTGGCTAGTATGTTGGTTGGTTTGAAATCCCTCATGATTTTATTGGACTACCGGAGTTATATGGGCTCAAGTGCGAGAATTTGATCACTTCGGTGATTGTTTTTGTACTTGTGCTCTTATAAGTTGGATGGTTTTGTTACAGCTGGCATCGGAGCAAGATTCAACATTAAACTTGTCATATGTGTATTTAAAACAAAGATTTTCTTTTATAAAATTAGTTTTCTAACTTATAGCTATATATATATATAGGTTTGTCAAATCTGAATTTTAAACCTAAGTATGCCAGTGGTCAATTTCCTTATGCCCATATAAGGATTATTAGGTGGCTTATATAAGTACTAACTTGGGGGTTTTTCATTTATGCATCTACGCCCGGGCTAAGGTATGTATGTGTGATAACTCTCCCACACCATGCTACCCGGTGTGTCAGATTAGAGGTAGCCTTCATATATGAAATAGCCATATATGTTGCTAGTTTACTTTTATGCAACGTCGCACCTACGCTCAGGTAAGTGTGAGTTGTGAGGGTATGACCGTACAACCCATGGTCTAGGGGAGAGCTAGTTTTGGTTATGGGATTATTTACATGTTACACACATGTATATATGAAGGTACTTAATTGTGGGTGATTGAATGAGGATTCAGGTAGTTTTGGTGCTACATGTATATATACGGGGGTATATGTATATGGGAGTACTTAGAATTTTACTTTCCTGCTTTCATTGTGTGCTATATATGGGGAATTGTTGGGCTACAATGAAAAGTTTTTGCAGGTACGCTAACCATGAATGCGTAAGTTGAATGTAGCTAGCGACTAGCTATATATCGAGAGAGTGCGTGTTATGCCACCGACATAGAACGTGATCGCCACCTTAGGTTGGCAATCTTGTGAGGACGAATAGGACGAAGCATGCATCTTCATGATTGTTGCTTTATACATGGCTATGATCCTCTTACCCTTGTTCAAATGATAAGTAACTTGTGATCAATGTAGTACACTATCTTTCTTGTGTGAAGCTAAACAAGAATGCCTTACTCTATGTTGCTCACCCAAGCATTTGCCAATGCTTTAGACCTCACTTAAGTAATTATGGATTCTCATGAATGAATTAAATTCATGTTGGTCTAAGGTAACAAAATTTAGAGCTACTAGAATAACATGTTTGTGTACTCTCTTGTTAAGTAGAACAAAGGCAAGCTTTGTTTTGCTTGTTGGACGTTGGCTGCTAGAATGATTTCTATTGTAGTGATGTTTTTGTGGTCATAATGGTGTTTTCTATAGTTATGGAGAATACCGAAGTTTTAGCTAACTTACTTATCTAGCTTGTCGAAAAATTTCGTGACCCTAGGTCTTATGGTTTGAGAGTTATGAATTTTAGAAGTTTACTATCAGGTTTTGCTTATGCTCTGAATAGATCTGAATATTTAGTTTGTTTGACCTGTGGGCATATGGAATCATGTCTTAGAGATAATAGAAGAAGTGTAGTACTTTTTCTCAGCTTTCTAGAAAGTCTAGGATCACCTTTATGGTATGTCTACAACCTCAGTTATGGTTGAAATAAGTAACTACTGTGCCCATGCTAAGTTAGTCACCTTAGCTAGTGTTTGTTTTCGGCTAAACTTATAGTTATTTCTTGCTTTAGACAAAGCTTGTTAGGTGTGAGCCTGGTGATTAGTAATGATTGTGGTGTGTGAGCTTTATGCTTGATAATAGTTGCTTGAGTTCGTTTGTTCAAGCTTCTTCATGTGTTTGCTTGAAGTTATGATGCGTGTATGTATGCTTGTTATCTAATTAGTGCCATAGTTGTCACCCCGTTTGTCCTCGGTGAGCATACGAGTGTCAAATAGCTTTATCTTAGAGCAACCCTTGAGTTATGCGAAATGATCTCTTGGTGTCGTCTCTAATTAGGTTCTTTCTCTTATGAGCTTGAGCTTGTAGCCGTGATTGCTTGCTTTGAATGTTTGTGCACCATGTCTTTGTTTGATTTGTAAGCCTGAGCCTGGACCCTTAAATATTCGCGTGTACCATGGTTGTCCTGCACCGCATGTGAATACCTTGTTTGATCTACCAAACAGGATAGATTCTCGCAAACACTTCCTGTTTTTCCATAGTTGTTCTTTGCCAAGTTGTGGAGACCGCACCCAAATTTATGTTGGACCTCCCGGTTGCCTCTCCCAAAGGTTCGCTAGTGTGATGCAACGTCTCTTTGTTGTGGCCTCAAAATCATTTGCTTGCAAATTCGTGTATCTACCTCATTGACTCAATCTCTAATTGACATATCGGTTTTCGTCCTTAAAGTTTGCTTAATCCATCCCCGACCTTCCCAAGTCTCGGGATGTTTACCAGTTTTGATCTCATGTTGTTGTCCAACATGACCAAATCTCATGGTAATCTTTTATTTTTCCATCACTTTGGTGAACGCTAGGCATGCGTGGAATTAAGCAAAAATCTCATGCTTAGTCGCATTCGGCAATTGAACTATGTTCTCTTGTGCTATGTTTTGATCTTTGAATCACCTCCTAGTTAATTCCAAACCTTGTGACTACCTTTGCTTGCTATCCCTCCCTTGTATAATGCTTGTTTTTACCACCTAAATTGTGTCACTTGAAATTTCACCTTGGTGGTGTGATCGGTAATGGTGTTATGATTAGCAACTAACGGTGCCGCAACGAAACCGAGAGCCTCCTGTGGGCGGCCGACACAAGGTTGTGCTGCTCGGCACACGCTGGTATCGTGGTTTCTAGTCATGATCCATTGCGGAACAACATCAACGTGTTATTCTCATGTGAACTTTTCCTTGGTTATCTTTCCCATATCTTATCGTAAGATCTTTATGTAGGACTAAATGTAGTAGCGCTTCCTCCTAAAGTTGCTAAGAGGATAACCTTTGAAGAACAGGTTACCGACATAAACATTAAACAGACTGCAATAGGTGGTAGGCAAGTGACTCTACTTAGTTGTCCCAGTATTGACGAATGTTATCTAGTGAGCAAAGTATCTCATCTTTGTTGGATAAAAAGGACACACAACACTTACTACTGGACAAGTCATCCGTTGGATAAGACTCAATCGTCACATTATGCAAGTTTTAACCTTTGTATCCATAATGGCCATACCGTCGAAATCAACCATCTCTGGTGTGACTCCTTATCTGCTGACCTCGATGGCAACCATTCGTTCTGCATCAACCATGATTATTGTGGGCAAGAGTGAAGAATTGGAATTTTTAGTGTTGAGAGACAACTGACTAGTTACCAACAGGAAGGTTAATCTCCAGCTAGGTAACGACTCTTTGGTAGCTACGAAGGCTATGTCTTTGTCACACCTGGTTTTCTAAAGAACAAAACCAGGCTAATCATATGTGTGCCCAGGAAGTCCACACATACGTTAGAATGAAAAAGTATCAGAAACAATGTTATTATACAACGTATACATAGCTATATTAACACTTACATCAGAGTATCGCGGAACGGTGACTAAACTTTAGGCTCCATTCTTCTCAGGGACGACTGACTGGTGGCTCCGTATGCCAAACACTTCTAAAAAACTTCTAGAAACTCCACTACCTCTTTATCCTTCTTCTGAGCAACACCTTACTACATACTGGGGTGTGGTGGAAATAGCAAGAGTGAGTCCATGTCGAACTCAACAAGTATAACATAGGGTTCATGAGGCTCAAAAAGGTTAGACACTATTTGACTGCATTTAGCTTTTATTCATTATATAATTAGCAATTGAGTAGCATCAAGATAATCCACTTCCCATTAATGAACCAATGATCAATTGTAATAAGGATAATGAATAGCATTAACATGAGCATAATAATAATCAACAGTAATTAAGCATGATATAACAATGGTGATCAGCTATCTGTAGATGTTCCAAGGCCGCCCGTATCCGTGGGCATGGCTAGTATACCAGTTTTTAACTCTGCGCAGAGGTGTACACTTTCACTGTGAGTCATGATTTCCAAATGTGTGGGGAGATCAAACCCAAATACCAGAGAACCATATAAAGTCATTCAAGAGTTCGTCTAACAAGTTAGGGCCGCTAGGTTTCATCAGTCAGTCTGTGTGACACAACCAGTCCCAGGGATCCACAATCTGCTTTTCTCCACTTACGCCACAAGGGTAACCTCTAACAAGCTAGAAAAGGTCTCTTAAACAACTAGAGCCAGAGCTATATAGCCCTCACAGCTGTACTGTCAATCCCGGATGATCACGTACAGATAAGTCCTTATGGAGAGAAACTACAGCATCAAAATAATCCACATGCTCTAGCCCCCTTTTCAACAGTAAATAAAATCATCATTAAAGGTTGATTGCTTAATCCATTAATCAAATTACAAGATCATTGTTCATAATTAAGCACTAGCAATAGCTACCCAAATGCATTCCCAAGGTTGACAAGGAATCAAGGTAACAATAGCTAAGTTATAATCTCTATGGTTGTCAAGGAGGACACATGCATATGTATGATAATTTCAGTGAATAGGATAACAAGGATGATCCCATGTTATACTTGCCTTTTTCCCAGAGTTAAGCTGCTCAGAAGTCTTCAACCTCTATCTCTGATCTTCAGCTTCTACTATACTTGTCGGTCCTCACCATCTGGTCTTCATTGCTAACAAACCACGCTTCCTCTACTCATAGCAACCAAGCAGAATAGACAAACAAACAAACACGACTAAGGACAGACATCAAACAAAAGCGATGCTTAAAAAGAGAGCGCACTGGACGAAACGGTGCTACAATCATGAGAGCGCAAGAAGACGGTGAACGGAACTGCCATTGAAAAGACATAACTATCGAGGTGCTTGCAACATAACTAAAAGAGCAAACTATGATTCATTTTATTTAATGAGAAGAGGTAATGGATATTTTTAAAGTGAAATTGACTGAATTATATTACGTTATACAAGTCAAAGTTAGTCTTAGTGATATATTATTTACCCATGATTATATATTATTTAAGGCATTTAAGCATTTATAATTTAGATAAACATAACTTAAATGTGAGCAACTAATTTGAATCAATATATATATTTCAAGGTTGACCTAATCATATCATAATTTAAAAAGGCACGACTTTAATAATATTAGCATTGTTTTCATGAAAGACCGAAGATTAAACCCTAAGTTGCTTTTGTTTGTTTCTGATTATAGACACAATTGCACAAGCACTAATCAATTTAAATATTTATAACTTAGATAACATAGAGCATGTGAGGGCACTACCGAACCATTTCATGTTTTGTATTTAAACTAAACAAATTATATTTAAGAAATATTTAAGTTAATATTAATCAAGTTAATGTTTGATTATAAAAAGACCAAATTGTAAACCTAAATTGTTTTTTAAATAGAAACTTGGTTGCATATATATTAACCAATGTGATATTTGACTTATAAAATTCAGAAACATGTGACATGTTAGACACCATTGCTAACACGTAGCTTATGGCCGGCATGGTTTCAACGCAACACTAACAACATATAAGCAAACAAGGTAGACTAAGAACACCCCACCACATAAGAGAAAACACCGTACTAAAAGAGAACGGATGCTATGAGGTCACAAGAAACACGGAAACAGAACTATTATCAAAAGATACAACTAGCGGAGTTCTATATTCTATATATATTATAAACGAATAGAAAAAATGTATAAGCTCGATTTAGTTTAGCTAACCATATGCAAGTTACTAATTCATTTTAGTCAAAACATATCTTAATTCAAAAGGCGAATTGACTGTTCATGTTTTATTTAAAAACGGTCATATAATTCAGTCAAGTTAAACCTTAATTATACAAAAGAAAAGTATATGTGGAAGCAACTAAACAAGTTTATCACACATGCAACGTGTTAATCAAATTATAATAATCTAGAAACACATATATGTTAACAATTAACCATATTAACTTTTATGTACAAATTTTTGAAGTTAACATCTGTATTGCTGTTAATTCGAAACTAGTTGCACACATATATTAATCAATTTAATATTTAGCTATATATGGAAAAACATGTGACATGAAAAACATTAGCGCTACTGTGCAGAGAACGTCGATACGAATCTAACGCAACTTGAATGGAGTGAAACGGGATTAGAATGATTAAATGATGGAGATTACAAACCAGTGGTAGTTTTGTAATTAACCTCTTCTTGTTCCTTGAGATGCTACAAACAGAAGTTGACCACCGTGACCATGGAGATGAAGGGCTGCTGCTCCGTCGTGGGAAAAAGGAGGGACTCAGCCTCGGCCTGCTGGCCACTCGGAGGGCGGCTCCAGGCCATGAGGACCAGCGGTGCCAGGTCATGTGTTGATAGGGCCGCACGGAGCAGCACCTGACCGCATGAGGCAGCGGCGGGGCCTGCTGCTCGCCGCGAGCAGTTGCAGAGGCGCGCGCCGAGGGGAGGGGCCTGGGGCGCGGGATGGCGGCGCGAGAAGGGCCCGCGGGTGCGCTGGCCGAGAGCTTCGCGGAGATGACCGAAAAACGGAGAAAAATAAGGTTAGCCATGGTGGTTCGCCGGAGTTAGAGAAGGAAAGATGGAGACGTGACCAAACGGACATGGATTCATGGAAAGGAATACATGACGGTGTAGAGAAGATCGAGATGAACCTCGGGGTGAAAGCGGAATTCGCTAGAGATGAGAAACGTGGCCGGAAAAGCTCGCCGAACCTTCGTCGGAAGTTCGCCGAAACGCAAGCTATAGATGCAGAACTTCGGCGAGATCTGAAACAGGGTGGCAAGAGAAGGAGAAAAAAATATAATTTACTACATCATAGATTTCCCAAACTAGGGGCTCCTCTTACGGTAGTTTTGGTGTGCTTAGTCCAAGGGATAGGTACGTATATATAGGGAGAAAAACTCTCCACCTTCACATCAACTAGCAATATGGTACTAATTGATGTTGCACCCTCCACCTTTACTAATAGGCCTAATTAATTATTAAAGCCCATTAGTAAATAAAGACATGGGCCTTTGGACATGAGGAATTTTAGAATGAGATGAACCAAAATAAAGTATTTGGAGCTCATGAAAAGATTGATGAAGAGATCAAAGAAAAAGATTAAGCTCACAGAAATTGAAATTTTAAATCCAGAAAATACCAAAAAGTTTTCCGATGAGAAGTAAACGTCGTCATATGGTATTTTAAAAATAATAGCACTCACCAACACCAAAGACAAGCATCACACAAACACCACATTATCAAATTAATATGAAAAAATTTAAAACCATAATTTTCTATATTTAAATTAACATTAACTTAACTTATCTAATAAATTTATTCAAATATTGAAATCATTTATTTTATTTAGTGTTTTCTAAGCACAACCTAAAATAGGAAATTTTAGGGTGTGACAGTCTTACAGAGCAATAACCAACATGAAGTTAATCAACTAGCCAATAACTGGAGTGATACTCTATCTTCTAGAGCCATTGTGATCAAGTCAATTCCATCTTGGACAATCACCCAAATAGTACAAGGTGTTCTATCAGCTAAAGTGAAAAATTAGAGAAAGCATATCCTTAGTTTCAATTAGCATCCTTGTGCCCATAGGTGCCACAAACAGTTTGTCCATAACTTTATTGGACAAATTGTCGAGGAATATTCGTAAGTAGTTCCTTATCCTTTTAGGAATGTCCTCCAGGCGAAGTATGTGTTTTGCCTTGCCAAAGTAACCCGCAAATTCAAAGCGTGTGCATCATTGGATGGTATGAAAATTAATGGTCCTTTTGAGGTCGCACAGATACTAGTTTACACTCTTTCGTTTGCTTTTGCTTTCTCGTATCAACAATATACGAGCAGCCTTGGTATTCTACAAATCAATTTATACCATCGCAAATCAAAAGCAATTTGAAAAGTGTTAAACAACAGATTTCCCATCTTAGAGCTGCTGTTTGATCCTAAAAAAGAAGCCTCAAGGTGAAAGTTGGTCTGACAAAGTTGTTATGCTGTAAGTCAACTCAACTTAACAGTACAACTAAGTCACCAAGGAAAATTTTACTCAATCGCTTGGTGGTAGACCACTCCTCGTGGTTTAGTAAATATTACAACTTTTGTTGTCCTTAAGGCCTCACTACATCTTTCTTTAGTAATGATTTTCCAATAATGACATACTTTGGTACCTTATAAATGTTTTTACCCAAGAGGTTGCACTGATTCAACCCAGATAACTGTTGTCTTGGATAAGAGAATCTTATTAGGTAGCTTTTGGCAGAAATACGAAGCCGACAGAGTCAGCTATCACGTTCACTAACCCCTCGACAGACTCAGATAATACAGTGTTGTCATCAGAGAAAGAGAACTGCACACATGGAACCTCGAGTAGTTTTCCATTAGTTGGTGTCTAAATGAATGAACATGTATGACCAGCATAAACCTTGTCTATTGGTTAGTCAGTATCCTATGGCCTTAGAGAATGTTTGTCGTCTATGATCTCACCCCTTTGGAAGGTTATACTCAAGCCATCTTGGTAGAGAACCACTTTTCAAACGGTGGGGACATAGAGTCATTTGGATGAGTATATTTCTGAAGATTTCGGTTTAGTGTAAAGTTCATACAGACTATGCTGTGTTCATTAAAGAATCAGATACTTGTGCGTGGTTAGCTTATGGACCGAGCGATCTCTGTATACTGAGAACAAATTACTGCGTTGTCTTGGATTTCTCCCAAAGTAACAATGCTTTATGGAAGTCAATGAAGAAAATTCTCCAGACAAAGTTTACCATGAAGAGCAAGTATCGGAAAGCATCTTAACTAGATTAACACTTCTAATGTTTGAAGTTTAGGAGCCTAATGCTATCGCAAATGTTGAAAACTAGATAACATGTCTCTCTTCCTTAAAGATCTTCCGTTTTGAATCTCGGGATGCGATTCCTTTAAGGGGGGAGGGCTGTAACACCCTAGGTGTTTGTCACTCACTAAGCAGTGGGGTTGAGCTCAAACATGATAGATTAAGTGGAGATGAGCCTAATCTAAACTTGGATGTTACTCCTTTGCTTTGCATATAGGACATTTTCAAGAGATATGCTTGGGTGGTGTTATGGCAATATCTTCATGTGTCTCACATCAACTTCTATCTATATTGACCCCTAGAAAAGTTTCATAGAGTTTGGAATAAAAAAGTCACATGAAATGATAAGTTACACGCTTGTTGGATTAGAACTGAGACATACTTCTGGAACCAGGAAAACATGCTTTACATTCCATGTAAACTAGTATTTACGCAACATACAAATGCAACAGGTGCAACACATCTTGGACACATGTGGAACAACCTAGTGAAACATGTGTAGCATGTACCTTGAAGCAAACACAGGAAATAATTGTAACATGGCCTTGAAACAAGCACTACAATTATAGTAACTTCTATGTTTCAATGCTTGTGAGGCCTATATTCTTGTGTAAACTATTTATGGTATTTATGTTTGCCCTCTACAACACCTTAACTATGTTTAGGACACTTAATGGAACAATGTTCATGTTGACCATGTTGACTAATTGTGTCTCTAAGTGATGGTTGACCATGTGTGGGCCTTGGAACGCTTTTGTTTGACCATTTCAAAAGTGTGACCTAGAAGCTTTACCTAACTATGAACCCTTTTACAAAGTTGTAGATAATTTTATAAGGAACAAACTCTGTTTAAGAGTCAAGTCATGAAAATGTGTGGAACATGCTCAAAAAGTGCCCACAAGTCAGAATTTGGACTGTTTCCAACACTTAGCATTTTCTAAGCCTTGAAATTCATCGTCGTCGACATTGGCATCTCACGTTCTCCGAATTTTGTTGAGTAACTCAAGTTGACCCAAAAATAAAAGTTGGAGCTTACCTGTTGGGGAAGAACATATAAGAAGATGGCACCAGTTGCAATTCATTTTGACCCTCAAATTGGATATTTGCTCATTGCTATTAATTCGTGGACAGTGCAAACTTTGGAGCCAATTACCTCCTAATCTAGGGCCCTAATGCCTATGGTCCCTTAGTCAAAGTTGTAGAGCATCACCAACACAACAAACTTCGTATAGGGCCCATAGTTCAATTCAGCCCGGATATAGCCCAAGAACGCGCTCCAACTAACCTACCCCGGCACCCGCCATCTGTTCGATGAAACATCGATGTGGCCGCCATGCGCTGCTCGTGCCCCCACCATGGATGACACGTGCCCACCGGTGCCATCCTCTGCTGCGTGCCCTCCCACATGCCCGTGCTCCTGAGTCGATGAGGTGAGGCCCAGACGCTCCCTTCTCACTTGCTCGCCAACTCTGGCCGTGGAGCGCGGTCACCGGAGCACGCCATCACTGAGCTCCGCCATTGCCGTGCGGCAGAGCTCC
The DNA here is from genome assembly GCA_038087645.1 of Saccharum hybrid cultivar R570. NCBI lineage: Eukaryota > Viridiplantae > Streptophyta > Magnoliopsida > Poales > Poaceae > Saccharum > Saccharum hybrid cultivar. The sequence goes on along the minus strand of JAQSUU010000190.1, from coordinate 1,095,918 downwards.
CACCCAACTGCGGTTGTGCTCTCTTCTTGTCCCCAATCAAGCGCACCACCACCATCTCTAGCTCAGGCCGACCCTCCGGTGCCCCTTCCCTGGCCGTTCGGCATGCCGCAACGCCGCCGTAGTGCCGTCGTGGCACCGGTGCCGCGGTCACACGCAGTCAGTGCGCCACGAGCCATCACTAGCCGAGCTAGGGCTGCCTTTGAGTTCGCGTGGACCCCTTGGTGCTTCCTCGCTGCACCACCATTGTCAATGAGCCTCCCCGCCACCCGCACTCCGCCGCCGCCGGAGCACCAGTCACTGGCCCACCTGTTTCCACGGCCAGCCGGCCTTGGGTCACCTCGCACGAAGCCGAGCAGTTCCTCGGAGGCGCATGGACCCACCGAAGCTCGCACCGCCCTCCTCCGTCGCCGGCAAGCCTCCTCCGGCCACCACCGGACATTTTCCCCCTCCGCCTTGCTCTCTGCCTCGGGTGGAAGAAGAGGGAGGCCGGCACCTCCTCTCTGTTTCTTTATGTGGGTGACAAGTGGGCCCGACTAAACTATGGGTCCCACATGTCGGTTTAAGTAGTGGATAAGTAGGGTAAACAACCAGGTGCACCTAGCGTGTTTAAGGTTAGGAGTGGTTTTCCTGTTTTTGAATTTCAATTTCATGTTAGTCTTTGAAAATCTATATCTCCTACTAGGAAAGTCCAAAATGGTAAATGTGGACTTTTTGGAAACCTTGAGAGGAGATCTATGTAGTAGAGTCATAAAATGTACATGTTTGTAGATGTTTTCTGATGTCTCTATTTAATCTTGAAAAGTACTCCAAAACTGCTTATAAACTTGACCAGAGCCATATCTTGGGTTTTAGAACTCCAAAAATAGTGATTATTGTTTTGTTAATTTTATGATGACATGTAATTGCTAGGAAAAATATCAAACACACTAGTTGTTCACTGTTTTCTTAAGGTTTTGATTTGACCTTGATAAATAAGGAAATCTACATTATATTGCTTGTCATTTTTATATCTTGAGTTGTGTTGCTCCAAATAATGTGAAATATTTATGGTAGTCTTTCCATGCTATGAATGGACTGTGGTATAAATTTCATGGTCATTGCTTACTGTATGATCAAGTTATTGATTTAACTTGTTTATGGCTTGATAAATAGTTTATAAATAATATATAAATGATAAAATAGAAAATGTTGTTCCATTACCTTAGTATAATGTTGCTCTATCGTGTTGATTCATACTATGACCCTGTGTTCATAGAAAATAGTAAGTTTTAGGTTTAACTTGCTCTCACATGATTTATTGCAATGGCTATTTGTCTTTTTCATAGAGGTTGATATACTTGTCCAAATGGCTTGAAATTTGGATAGTATACTTTTGGGAGCTTTTGTAGGACACTGTAATTTTGGTAGAAATTATTGTGCACTTTTGATAGGTGTTCATAATTCCACTTGATTATCAAAATAAATTAAGAAATGTATTAAAATCATTTATTTAGCAATGGACACTATGTTTTCTGGTGTTCATTAGTCATGTGTGACATGTTGGTAAAGTTGGTTTTGTCCAATTATATGTTCACAACATAAGTTAATAATTATTTCTTGCAAATGAAGTTTCTGGATAGATCTAGAAACTTGGCAAAGTTCTTCAGGATAATGTGCTTTGTTGTGAAACTTGTTTATACAAAAGTTGTAGATAATTTATATATCTAGCTGCTGTTAAAATTTGGTGGAATTTGGCCATGTGGTTTAGGAGTTACAGCTGTTTAAATTTGGGTTACAGAATTGCTTGCTCTCTGTCTTGTTAGACCAGTTTCTATGTTTGTGTAAATTCGACATGTTAAACTTTGGAATCATGCTGTGAGGATTATAAATTAAATGTAGATAATTTCATAAGCTTTCCCAAATGTATTCTTTCAAGTCATTTGGATTTATAAAACTCCAGATATGGTTGAATTATGAAGCTACTGTTTGCTTGTCCAGAAATGGATAAATTCCAATTATAGTTGTTTGCTTGTATATTGTTAAGTGTGACTTATGCCTTTGAGGGTAGTTAAGTTAATGCACATGAGATCTTGTGAAACATTGTGTGCCATGCCTAATATGCTTGTCATCTTTTATATTAGGTTGGGTGATGTTTATTTAAGCAACATGAAGTGTCTATGCATGTGGAGTGTAATATGGTGTTTGTCTTATTTACTGTATGTGATGCGTTGTCCATTATACTTTCATGTTTTCATACACTTGCATCTTGCATCTCATCTAGGTACGTTAGATGCACCACGTGAAGGATGAGATGTGGAGCCAAACCCGAAGATGGAGTTGGTGGATCCATCCCGAAGATAGAAGGGCTGGACAAGTGATAGATTGAGGGAATGCTCGCCAAGCGAGTTTCTTCTGACAAACTCTGACTTGAGTCAGATCCCAGGCAAGCATCGGAGCATTATAAGCCTCCTACCTTCAAAGCAATTAATTCTATATATGTTATAAGTATTGTTGCATTAAGTGATAGGAGTTGGTTGGAAACCATTGCTGCATTATATCATTCCTTGTCTAGATATATGAATCCTTGAATCCTTCATAGACTAGGATCGAGTAGATGCTTAGCCCTGCCTTAAGCGGTAGAAGTCAGGTGATTTCCTGTCACCTTCGAGATGTAGGGATATTCATATATGGCACGGTTGGCTATATTTGCTATCGTGGAAAGGAACCAGGTGTTAATAAAATGAAATGAGACCGGGCGGAATGATGATAGTGAAGCAACAAGGCATGGAGGTCTTGGGTGTGGATCTATCCCCGTCTGAGTCGTTTAAGGACCGATTCGCCGTATGTCCTTGAGTCATGTTGAACGCAGTCTAACACTTAGTTGGCCGGATAAGTCGTTCTGACCGTGAAGCCGAGTAATACAGTTCAGGCCGGGAATCGAATGGTAGGTCGCATCTTAGAGGAGAGTAAGGATGTGCTTGGGGACATTAGTGTGAGACCAAGGGGGGTTAGAGTCCCTATCACCTGGCAGAGTGTTGCCCTTGGGGATGTGGCATCAGTCAAACCCGCGACTCCTGAATTGTATGAAAGGTGGCTTGTGCGACCCTGGCAGGGGCCTGCGCGGTGAGTGTTAGAAATGCCCCTCCAGCTGGATAGGAATTCGATTCGAATCACCGTCGCTCCCGGTTAGTGAGCACTTGACTTGAGCAGCGGCAATGTAGATTCCATTAAATTGAACCGATGGTTAATTGGATAACGATGGAAATGTTGCCTCAATTTATACCTGCTATGGTTAATATTGTTTGCTCCTAATCAAGTGAGTGCTCTAGTATAGGTTCTAATATAGATGATAGATTAATGATAATTAACTTGATGCTTAAGCATTAATGATTACTTATCCATATTAAGCTTTTATGCAAAATGTTGTCAAGCTAGCCCACTTCATATCAGCCTTGCATGATCCTTGGTGTCACTTTATTTCTGGTTTATGACGGGTAAGTCTAGCTGAGTACATTGTCGTACTCAGGGTTTTATCCCCACTTGTTGCAGGTTGTGATGTATCATGGTGACTGCAAGAGTTTGTTGGCTCTTGCTGTAGAGGCGGAGTGTGATCACGGGCATGATCCTTCTGAGTTATCTTCTCTCTAATGCTTTTGTTGGAAGTCGACCTTGGTACTGGCATGTATTTGAAATAAGATTAATGTTAGTTTCAAATTACTTTGCTTCCGCTACTTTTCAATGTAAGTTGTAATAACTATGTTGAACTCTGATGTATATTGAATTACTTGTGAAATGGTTGTAACATGTGACTTGTTATGTTGAATCACTATGATCTTGGCTGGTATGTTGGTTGGTTTGAAATCCCTCATGATTTCATTGGACTACCAGAGTTATATGGGCTCAAGTGCGAGAATTTGATCACTTTGGTGATTGTTTTTGTAGTTGTGCTCTTATAATTTGGACGGTTCTGTTACAGGAGCGAGGTCCTATAGCCTGGTGGTACTTCACTTTTGCATGGTTTCGCTTGTTCTTCTCAAATGTTTCCTATAGCTTCATTTGTGTTAGACTACAACACAAGTAGACCATAGCAAAACTAGACAGGAAATCGATGGGTTCACACACCTTGTTCTTAGCACTAGACCAAATCTTGACAAGTTTCACACAACTGTGTATCATTCATGGACAAGACCGGAGAGGTCATATGGATTTGATTAGCAGGGATGCCATTGAAGTATGTTCTCTTCAACCTGTAGCGTTCCTGCCGTACCATAGAATGCATTACATTCTGGCAAACTTTTTTTATTGGTGAGTGAGCACCGTTAATGCGCAGCCTTGCCTACACACAGTAGTGTGAATGAAAAGTAAATCCATTAAAGTTGCTCAAAGCAGAGTTGAATGTCAAGAGGGGATACCCAAACATACATTTAGTCTTTCCACAAATCTTGTGCAATAGATGGCGCCGGGCTTCTCCCCCTTGTATTCTTTCCAATGCGTCAAAATTGGTACATCCTTCCTGACTACTACACCTACCTCTGAGGCAAACTTGGCAGCTTGCATTGGATCATATGGCCTTTTGTTCCCCTCGGCAACAGAGATGTGCATCCTTGCTCCTCCTAGTGATTTGCTCATTTTGTCAAGCATAATTCCACGAGTTCGAGGCCTTGGCTTCCTCGCTCTTCCCGGCAATGGTACTACATAATTTTCATACATTCAGATTGTTAGAAAAGTTACAAGGATATCAAATAGCTAGTACAAATTGATTGAAAGACATATGTAAGGTAATACCAACCTAGGCAACTTTCATCGTTCTGCGGGTGGGGGGAGACGAGAGTTTGCTGAGAGGGCTCCTCTTCAGTAGGGCTATCATCATCTAGCCATGAGGAGTCTCTCTCAGGGCTAGGTAGGGCACTGTGTTGACTAATGTCTCTAGTCAATTGATGAACTTGGAATTGATCCCTAGGTTCGGGTGTCAGTCGTGAAGGAGAATTATGTTCACCTACTGCTGCTACCTCCAACCTTTTGCCAGCGGAAGACCTCTGAGTACAAAATCCATGAGCAACCTCTTTTGGTGGTGTTGACCTTACTCGCTTGGAGAGCCTTCGCCCAGGACTCATGGCAGCATTGCCTTTTGTCCTACTGGCAGAGCCTCCTCTATGGCTTCTACGACCGCAAACACTGAAATTGGAGATACAAACTTATGCAGCAATCATGTACAAATTCCATTGATATCCAAATAGTAAGCATTGCATGGCTACCTACCCCCTCCCCCCGCCCTCCCCCTCCGAACTAAATACAAGATAGAACAAGAACCTCATCAATTGATAGGGGCACTGACTCATCTTCTAAATCTAAATCTATTTCATTTGTGTCATCAAATCCCTCAACTACCTACCCTGGTTCAGGGATATATTTCAAATCCTCACTATGTGTACCCTTTGTGCTTGACTTTTTTTTTGCCTTTAGAGACACAGGTTTTAGGCCCACATGTCGTATTCCAAGTTCTTCCATCATTCTATGATTCCTTGCGATTTGTGCATCCCGTGCTTGTTCATGAGCAGTTAGAGGCTCTTTATCTAGATTACAAAGGAATTTATTAACTAAAGCTTCTACGGAATGTCAACACAGCAGAGCAAGAGCATGCAAATAAACGCCTAACTAGTAACTATAGCTTATACAAAAGTCATTAATCCAATAAAGCACATGTTAGCTATACTCAATTATAGGAAATATGTAACCCCATCGCTATCTACGTATCCTTGGTTCAGCCACTATAGTAGAGCACACATCATAAAAGGAATTCGGGTACCTCCTCCTCCGTGTTCCCTGGCTTTGCTTTGTCATCGGCACCGCTGCCCTATCATCGTGGTCACGGAGCTGGTGCAGCCGACATTGACGAAGGGGTACCAAATCTGGCTGACTAGGGATCAGATCCAGTCAGTTGTGATAGGTGCTGAGCTAGGTAGAGGATCTAGATCCGGCTTGTAACATCATCAAGGCGGTCCTTCCACCGTCAGCTGATCGACCTACTATCGATGAATCAAAGGGGATACGGCTCTGGCTAGGGTTCGAAAATGTATGAGAGAGGGTGTGGCTAGAGAGTGGAGAGGGAGTCGAGTTGCTGTTCCGATGGCCCCTAGGGTTCAGAGCTGGGTGGTAGAAGGGGTGGCTAGAGAGTGGAAAGGGAGGCCATGGGACTAGGATTTGGAGCTGGAGGAGAGACGATGTGGCTAGAGAATGGAGATGGAGGCGGAGACGGCGACTCTTTGCGCTTTTATGTGGCCATCACATTACCACAAATGCCCTTGTCTGAAATCGATGGCGTGGTAAACCTATTTTCCACGCGGAGGGCAAAAGAGAGACATCTAATTTTTGATGCATGTTGGTGGGACTGCTCAGCGTGGTGCAAAATCAAATTTTCGGGTCGACAGACCACCCCATCTGCTCAGCAGAGACCAGAATTTCGGGGCGGCCATAGTTGTTACCTTTTTGGTTTTTTCATAATATAAATAAACATAAAACTAAAATAGGATGATAATAAACAATTAAAAGATCCATGAATTTGACACCTAAAGATTATCAAAAAAAAAGAAAAAATAAACCTGCTCGCTGCTGCTTATTGCACTACAACTTTCGATTTTTTTATGTGTGTGACTGCATCTGCGGCTGTTTAAACTAAGGCCTATAATTATGAAGCAAGGGGAGGGCACGCCCTAGGATGGAAAACCCTCCAAAAAAACTAAATGGGCTATTCAAATGATATCCCCGTAGATTTCCCACCCTAGAAAAAGTAGTCATGGATTCTAAGGTGCTTTGTGAGTTTCCAGAGAAGGGAAAAATTAAAGCATCCTCCTCGTGGCTAGCGCTCTTGTGATTCACTAACTCACCAGTACTCCAGATCATCCTCCTCCTTGCTGGAGTCACATTTGATGTTGGACTTTCCATCACTCGAGTATGTCCCCATTGTTCGTGAGCCTTGAGCCAGTCGCCAACGCCGTCTTAGCGAAGGTGAATGTGGATGACAACATCCTGCATGCCCGCCTCGACCCTTGATCTTTGGGATGTATCAGTAGTACAAGTCATGACTAGGCTTGGTCTGTGGGATGACCATATGTGAAGTATTATTTGCATGCATGTTTGTGTTAACTTTTGTTAAACTTTGTATTAGGTCGATTAAACTCTATTGAGTGTTGTGTAGCTCAAGTCCTTCGGTCATTTGGTAACTGACTATACTAATAGTGTTTGCCCTTTCTGATCGAAGGACATAGGTGTATAGATGTTGAAATTTTCTAGACCCTAAGACAGTCCAACCCTACAAAATATAGACGGTCCAGATCACTATGAAATATAGGGGCCATCCAAGTAGTCCATAGAACCCGATTACCAGGGGCTAACAACTAGTTCTAAGCTATAGAACCCAACAATTAGTTGAGGATACAAATAGGTATGGACTAATAACACAACTAATTGGCTGATTCTTAGTTGACTATTTTTTAGCCATGGCTAACTAGTCACAGACCATCCAAACAGGGCCCAAGAAAGTCAGATACTAAAGAAATCTTGATAGGCTAGATCATAGTTTTGATGAAACAATAAAATACAGATCATGTCAACTCTTGCACCGTATATATGGGGTCATGGGCACGCAGTCGTGGGCACGTGGGTCATGGGGTGGTCCATGACCAGCGAACTATATAATAGCAGAGACAAGGGGCGAGAGGAAGGCTCTCTAGAGCTCCTGCTTTAGTTCCATTCCAAAGCTTTTGCCCTCTTCCCTACTACTGGGCATCTTTGTTCTTCATTTTTTCTGCATATTTTTTTTCTTTTTTACACAGATCATGGATGACTATGATCATTCTTGGGACATGTCTATGTATCGCTATGTCTTTTGTGAGCTTCGTGTTCGCCATGGACTACAAACAAGGGTTGTAGTGCTTGTACTGCATTCTAACTTTTACAGTAGGTGGTACATTTCTTCTGTAGTTGTTCATCAAGTTCTTGGACATTGAAACTACCATCTTGCTAAGGATGATCTAGGACCCTATGTGTTTGTTGCAGTTTGTTCAAATGCAGATCTCTAGACTTTGCTTTCATACCGCTATGAGTTCCGTGGTGCAGAAGTATTTTATCATCGTATCCGTTATCTTACAATCCGTCCGAATGATCTAGAGATTAGTGGAGTTTGTGTAGTTCCTCTCAACTGAGCAGTAGCAACATGGTCAGATGATGTTAACATTTAGTATCTCATAACACTGATGTTCTAATTTGTGTTTTCAATGTTCACTGGCGATAAATGTGATGTTCTTTAGTTTATCTTGTTGTAATAATATCCATGTAAATGGACTTTTATTGAACTTTGTATTAGGTGGGTTAAACTCTGTTGACCAAATATGTATAGACAAGTACAGCATTGATGAAATGATGTTTACCTATTTCTTGTAAATCGTATGCACGCCTCATAATCCGAATCATGTAAATTTTGACTAGCCTAGACATTTTACTCTGCTACTAAGCTGTGACAAGAACTTTTGCTAGATCGGCTATGATACAAAGAACAACCACACCGGCTGTGGCTACATGCATGAAGTACTAGTAAGGTAGTTGGATTTGAAGCGGCATCTTCAGCCATAGCCGAGCGAGTGCAGACAATCAAGACCTATGAAACCATGTAGCCATCTCTTGCTAGCTGCTGCTCTGCAAAACCAAGCAAGAGAAATTGCTTATGGAAGCAAGAGCAACTCGTCTTCACTCTTTAGTCTGCCCCTCAACTGCTATGAATGCTTGGAGTGAAATAACTGCAGAGGCTTTCCTCATGCATTCAATTCACTCATCACAACTGCGCAAGGGTTGCTTTATGCCTTGGTTTGTTGAACCAAACATGTATCAGTACTACTAGTAGTCATGACTGGCTTTGATCTTGCAAGAACCAAACACGTATCAATAGTCTTTGATAAAATTTATTGAACTTGCAAGAACCATGCATCAAGGAGTTCATCTCAACAAGTATCGCCTTAGATCTAATGCATAATGGATGAGACATAGCTGTTGAATTTTACTGCAACGCAAGAAAGTCTAGTCACTATATATTTGATCTCATAGGAAACATTATAAAAGGGTCATCAGTTTTGAATGTCATAGCAACCAGTCTGCTCCTCAACTATTGTGACTGCTTGGATTGGAGTAAAAAAAGTATAGAAAAGACCCATCACAACCACACCAGGCATTCAAGTTCAAGTGTGTCATGGTGGTCAAAAGCTCCTTTTCTCAATTCCTTCTTGTGTCTAGCTTTCCTGCCGCATTCACAGCTCGGTGTGGAGCCAGGAGAACAGAACAGGTTGCTTGTGACTTGGGGGCATTGTTTACATGACCAAGTTGCGCGATGCCTAATCGTTGAAGTTGTTGTTCGTGCGTTTGTTGGGCAACAACACATTACTAGAGTTGTTGAAGACCATGATTCTAGAGAAATCTTTGTGCTTTGTAGCACTATTGCAGATGCCCATTGGCTCTCTGAGTACAATGTCGACGTCAATAGAGACTATGTCATTTTCAAGATGATTCACCGTCTAAACTTGATTGCAAGTCCTTATGACCTCAACTATCTCAACAAGACCAAACCGATTCGACGACATTGAGATTTTCTATGCTCTAGGTACTGTTCATCGTCCTATATTAGTAGTGCTAGTAGTAGTAGTAGCCATGACTGGCTTTGATTTGTGGGATAGCACGAGGTCATGTAGTGTATGTGTGGAGCTCATGTAGTAGGAACCCTTGCTAATATAGTATGTTGTGTTATTTGCATGTCTGTGTCAAACTTTGTTAAACTTGCTAGAACGTTGAACCGAGGAGCACGTCTGGCCTTAATCTATTGCAGAAAAGAAGAGTCATCGGTGTTGAAATGTTACTGAACAAGCAAGAAAGTCCACCTACTATTTTTTGAATGCCTCAGACAGTGAAGATGTTGTAGTGGATGAAGTTTCCTCAGTTGGTTTTTGTTTGTTTTTTTGTTGCCTTGGGTGTCTAGCCTGATGGCATGAAGTCATGTATTTTATGTGTTGAGCACATGTATGAGAAGGCAACCACACATTCCTCGTAGTTTAGATCTACAGAGGGAATGGGAGAGCTCCAGGAAGGTAGGAAATGAAACAAGCGGAGTTGCAGACGAGATCCCAGTTGTTCAAGCGATGGAGCGGAGAAAGCAACGGAGCAGAGAAAGCGATGGAGCGAAGATTTACTCAAAGATTCTGAATTTTGACCAAATATATATATAGAGGAGTATGATGCGTAATAAGTACTTTATACAACATAAAACAATGAGCTTAATCAATGATCCTCTTCGGTGAAGTGCGAGAGGAATCTCTACACTGTTGGGTCAAGATACATAGACAAATCTCGTCGACACAGCGGGTAGGTGGATCTCCAGCCGAACCACTTGGTGATGCACTTGCAATGGAATGCATGGGCGCATCCGAGCATTTCCACAGCATGGCTAGCTGCAAGATTAGATGTTTCATCCTCTAGGCAGATGTTGCAGTCCTAACACCCTACTGGTGCCGCCTTTGCGCAGAGCATAAAGAGCGCCTTAGACGTGATGAACTTCAACTATTCATCGACCCAAAGCTCAAGCATGGCGTGGGTGATGCAGCCATCTTGGCAGGCCTCACACGCAAGGACCGTGAGTTCAGGAACCTCGAGATTGGGAAGGATGGCATCCCACTGCTAGTCGATGAGATTGAGTTGCTGCAGCCACGTTAATGTCCTCATCAAGCCGTGGAGGACATCACGAACACCTTCCTGGTCGCCAGGGATGCCCATGGCTTGATTCTCCTTCAAGATCCTGGTGGTGCTACCTCCTTTGTATAGGAGGTACAACAGCTGCCAGTGACTGCCGGCTTTGAGGGTCTTGGTCACCGTGCATTCTAGGGTCACAGAGAACGATGCTTCTAGGACGCTCCCACTAGATGGATCCTTGATGGTGAAGATGTTATTCGACATCGTTCTACACTTGACGCGGTGTTTAAAAGTGGAAAACTGGGTAGCAAGATCTTCGGTGGAGCTCATGGCGATGGCTACTCTATGGGTCTAGTGGCTTAGTTTGTAGCTATGATTTGAATTGGTTTGGAGTTGGAGCAAGGATGATTTAAAGGGAACCCAGTTTTAAATAGATGCGGGATGAACGGGGGGACTGTTATGAGGTGGAATTTGAAGTGAATTGCTTTGAATGTAGAGGACCTTAGATGGCTTCCAAGATGTGTTGGGAATATTCTAGTAGAACATGAGATGTGTCTGGCCCAGTCAGATTTACAATGCTTAGACTTTCTTGCGTGTGTTGTATAATTTGAATAGCTATGTGGCTCCTCTGTTAGGCATTACATCAATGCAAGACTTGATCAGATGAATTCTGCTATGCATGTTTACCATTCTATAGATCAGAAAGAGAACCGCACCAGGGATTCGAGACTCAAGCGTGTCATGGTGGTCAAAAGCTCCTTTTCTCAAGTATGAAGTCATGTTAATCATCTGTAGTTAGAACTAGTATGCATTGGTAGTAGTTGGATGACATTGAGTAGTGGTATTGCACTGCCCTCCTCTTATTTGCATGTATTAGATAAAATTTGTTGAACTTGCAAGAACCATGCAGTGGCGAGTTCATACAAGCAAGTCTCATTTTTCATTTTTCCTATGATGCTTGTTACTGTGTCATTTACAATTTTAAGTTTGGACCCAGTTTTTAAATCTGGGTCGACACATAGGATTGTCCGGCCGCTGAGAAACAACACAGGTCGAACTTTAGTGCACAATGCAACGTGACATACATCGAATGAAATGTTGTTTACTCTGCTAATTTTCTAAGAACAAGGGAACATGGAGCCCTTGAACGAGCACCTCGCAAACTTGAAGCACCCCCAATCAAGTATGGAGCACCTAAATAGGAGAGAACAAGGGAACAAGATTTGCTACGATTCACTTTCCCGAGACACGTTTACACGGACGCCTAGAACTTGAGCGAGGCGCCGTTTGGTTCCTCAAGAAAGAACCGTCGCATTGGACGATTCACTTCCCTGAGACACATTTACACGGTATATGTGATCCTTCAAGAACGTGGAGTCTCCGCCTACATAAACCACTGGCCCTATTTCCCTAGCGTTGTCCGCCTCATCGTAGTCACGCATTCGTACTTCGCTTCGATGCCGCATCCATCATCGTTCATCCCACGCGCACTTCGACTCTACTTCTTCCTTCACCATGTCATGATGGATCGGCTCCTGATGGAGTTGGCCATGGAGATCACTGGCCGCATCGCTGAATAATCATATGCCCCCATGGATGACCTGTCAGCCTACGGGCAACCTGCACGTTCATGTGTAGGTTGTGTGGCACCGTCGAAGTCGACCGGCGCATACCACTGCGCCAGGTGCTGTAGCATCAAGGTTTCTGGGAGCACCACTACTATGACGATGACTATCGCGCCCTACTCACCATTAAGCTAGCTAGCGTGGGAAACCTGGAGGTCTGCTTCCTCGCCGACTTGTGTCCCGTCTTCGTGGAAGCCCGTAGGTCGTTTACGCCACTGATGGAATGGCTTCAGCACTCCGCTAAGGCAGGCTATAAACTTGGCATGTATGTCTATGCCCTTGTGCTCTACAAGTCCAATACTGGCGGTGGCAATGATGACATTGGCCGACGCCTATTGAGGGAGCTCGAAGGACAAAGCGAGGACGACTGCACTGCTATGGAAGAACCAGAGCTTTCCAGAGTTTCATCGAGAAGTGTACTGGTGGTTGCAGGACATGGTGCCACATGATGTAGTGCCTAGTCTTCTCCCCGTTCGTCGCCAAGACGGGCATCATCAGTGCACAGGCGGCGGCTACGATGAGCCCGTCGGATTTGAAGTATGGGAGTTGTGGTCTAGGTTCTGCAGCGAGGAGTGTAGGATCTCATAGGAGTGCGATAAGTTATTCACATCAATGTGGTAGATTAATTCTGAATTAGTGCATATTAAGTTATGTTAAACATCTATGCATGTATATTTGTGGTTGGTGACTTTATTTTAATTTGGCAACAACATCAACTATATGTGTATCTCGTTGTTCAAAGCCTGCTGGTGTAGATCATATTTTTTCCGTATGAGCATGCACCACTGCACGCGTAAGAAAGTTAGGCCTCAGTACATTTGAATGCGTTGGATAGTATCCTCAGTAGTTTTTTCCCTTTTTCCTATGATGCTTGTTACTGTTTGGTTTATAATTTTAAGTTTGACTAACTGTTGACGGTAGTTATTGTTCATTTTAAACGGTCAACCAAACATGAATAAGGGCATATATCAACCTCCAACATAGAATTAGGGTTTATACTGACAGAATTCCATGGTTTTGGTGAATCTATGTTTCTGTAGGGGGGTTATTAGGAAAAGGGAGAGAGATATGAAGGACGACAGGAAAATATTGAATTATAAACCGACTCCAACTCAAGAAGACTCTAGAAGACACGAGAGGACAGCCACTCGAAGGAGGGGCCCACCTGGCATAGGGCAAGGTCGGCCGGCCCTACCCCTAGGTCGGCCGACCCAGTCTGGTCCTACTTGGCAGCCGCCTTTGCACGTCGGTTCTCCACCGCCTTAGGGGTTGCATATCCATCGTTGATCAATGTCGGTTTGATCCGAGGGCTCTGGTGCATCCCACTGGCCTATATAAGCAGCCATGTACCCCTGAATTGAGATTATCCTTGAAACCCTAATTCATATTCTCTAGCTAGGGTTTGGATTGAGAGGGGTCCCTTGAATGGATCTACCTCTCTCTCTCCAATGTAGTAGATTAGTTCTAGTTGAGAGTTAGGGAGAGTCGAGCTAAGCTCAGGTTCTAGAGAATTCTTTGGAGGTTTGGTATATCTGTGTATCTTACCTTTGCAAGACTTATGCTTTAATATATTTATCTTCTCTATCTACTTTTATGCCTTTCATGTGATTGGTTAGTATAGTTATTATACCTTGGCATGGGATCTCCGCTCGTATTGAGTGCTCTAGTTATCTATAGTGATTAGAGTAGTAATTAATAGTGCAGACATGGTGTCTAGACTAGAGGTTACCTGAGATTGCGCCCAATCCTCTGGTTAGTTATGGTAGCTATAGAGGTGACAACTCTGTAGATTATTATAATCCACCACGTTAGGGTTGGTGTTTCGTAGAGCTTTTTGGCAGCCTTCCCCCGATCACCCTTTTCCTAGTCTTTTTCGAGGATCGAAAAGGTACTGCTGCTCCAAAGTGTTATTGTGTGATTGCTATATTTACTTATGCTTCAGTTATCATAGAACCAAAGTAGTAGAGAAGAATATAGGAACCTTGAACTCTCCCGTTGTCCTCTCAACTTAGCTATGCTACTCACTTATCATAGGATTCTCTAATGTGTGTGTCATTATGCATAACTCCTTTCACTTATCACTCACCCCTATCTAGGTCTAGTTGGTACATTAGTTAGTAGATACATGATTGTGAACTATCAACCTCTTTAATACTGCTTTCCTATGGATAAATATGATACTCTGGAATACTTCCAGGTAAAAGCTATAATGGTATAATTATCTGTGCGCTTGCAGATACTTGATATTCTTAGATATACATTCATTCTAGTCACTTGCAATAATATTAACTGCTTAGTATTATTCTAGTAGTAATGCTAGGTAGTATTCATACATATCTCTTGCATCTATACTAGGGATGACAACCTAGTTAAGGTAGGGGTATAGGTATATAATAGGTGGCTAAGTAGTTAGAACAAGTGACACGTTAATAAATACCAACACTAACTTCATAGGAAATAGTAACAACATCTATGACATAAAAGATCACACCAATTTTAACATAATCTTGTCTAATTCGCGTGAATGCAATCACACGAGTACAATCCAAAACATCACAAAAGATCTCATCGAATCATGCAAATAGAACAACATTTTATACTGAACCTGACAATGAGCTTAATCAAGAATCTTGATCCATAAAGTGCCGCCCTGCATATACATAAATCCTATATACTTCACAACATACAGAAGGTCCACCCTGTGTATACAAAAAGCCTAGCCTTGCTCCCATTGTTTTATTCCACCTTGCATTGCACAAAAAACCCTCGCCTCACCTCGCAAAGTCCTGAACTTTGCCTCCCCATCACTAGCAACTAAGGTCATGCCCATGAAGCACTACTCGAGGAAGGGTCGCTGGCTCTGGTCCTCGCTTTTCTCCAGTGTACTAGCTCTCCTCGCTTCGGAGGAGGTGGGGCCGATGGTGCGCCCTACTCGGTGTCGACAGAGGCGGCGTCGACGTCTAGTCGTGGGAGACCGGTGTTCCCATCACACTCCCGCCTGCTGTCTCCTAGACTGCCATTGCTCTCCCCATCGTCCTCAACAACGTCGTTGGCGCCAGCGGCACCGGTGGTTCCCTTGCTACCACCACTCTCGGTGAGCTCCACTTCGCCATCATCGCAGGCTATGTGGACTCCTCTGTTCTTGCTAGCCCACGTCATGAGCGGGTCTCATGTATCCTCACACTCCCAATCGGCATCCATCGAGGACATGTCTAACATTCTCTGCCTACATTACGATGGACTCGGAAGATGATCGTTGGCACGGGTATGCAACTCTTGTCCCCGAGAGCCAGAAGCTGATGATGCATGCTAGTCGCTATGTCTTGTTGGTCTGTCCCCTTTGCCCAGAGAGTGTGCCCCATGGTTGGATACAATCCGTCAACAGGGAGCATGTCCTCATTTGGGCCAACCGTCGCCCACACGAGACGTACGCCGTTGACAAGAAGATTGCCCGGCATCACGCGCTGGAGATGAACTAGGGTTGGATCACCGATGGGGGTAGCCATCGGTGATTCCGTGCCATGCTGTGCTAGTTAGATTGGTTAATCATTTGCCATCTAAATCTGATCGCTCTCCCCCTTATCATCAAGGCTTGAACTTGTCTTGCATTGTGTAGCGATTCCTCCATGGCGACGCCGCCCCCTGTCGTGTGGCTTCCCACCGATGGTGCCAGAGAGTCGTCCCATCACCGTTCGCCACCGCCGAGCCCGTCTATCCCTGCACAGCCCTCTAGTTCTGAAGTGGACAAATTTTCAGGCGATGAAAAATATCGTAAATTATTGAAACATTACCACGAGGTCCGAGCAGTGTTGTGTGCGTCCAGGCTGCACGCGTGACATGCTACGCGGTGACTTGGTGGCCACGCACACCACACTTGTCATGGTTCTATAGGAAGCCACCCAGGCACGAGAAGACAAGGTGGTTGTGGTGTTCAAAGTCGTTCATCAAGCGACTGCCATGACGCTGGCCGCTGCCTAGCTTCAGTTTGGTGAGGCGGTGAACGTCTAGGTGCCGAAGCAGGGTTTTTTGCTAGGATCGGACGACAATGAGATCGATGATCTCATCGAGAGCCTCCGGACAGCCGCCAATGGCATCTTAGCGAAGCTAAATGTGGAGTAGCTCCTGCACGCCCGTCTCAACCCTTGATCTGTGGGATGTATCAGTAGTACTAGTAGTCATGACTAGGTTTGATCTGTGGGACGCCCTTACAAATATGTGAACTTTTATTTGCATGTTTGTGTGAACTTTTGTTGCACTTAAGTATTAGTGGGTTAAACTCTATTGAGCATGGTCTAGCCCCTATTGGTTGCTTTTCGCTGCAGATTTCTATCTACAGAGTTCATACGAGCAAGTCTCATTTTTCTTTCTGTGTCATTTACAATTTTAAGTTTGGACCCTGTTTTTAAATCTGGGTCACGCGGGATTGTCTGGCCACTGAGAAACAACATGGGCCAGACTTTAGTGCACCATGCAATGTGACATACATCAAATGGAGTTTGTTTACTCCTCTACTAATTTTCCAAGAACAAGGGAACATAGGGAAGGTAGTAAGATCTGCCGATGAACTCTGGCAGGACACTACATCTACCATACAAATAGGTATGGACTAATAACACAACTAATTGGCTAATTATTAGAAACTCTTGGATATTGCCTTCTTTATTCCATCCAATACTTTATTAGGAGTTGTAAAACTTCTTGTTTTTAGGAAGAAAATATTGGGTACTCTTGGAGATGCTCTAAGCACCCAATCTTGAAGAACGAGCACCTAACAAACTTGAAGCACCCCCAATCGAGTATGGAGCCCCAAAATAGGAGAGAACTAGATGATTACAGATCTTCTGTTAACACAAGATCCACAAGAAAATTTGCAATCATCAAGGTCAAGCTTCTGTTCAACGGTAGCACCTCACAAAGGATGGAGAAGGAGCACCTCGCAAAACTTGCACCAGCATCTGAGTGAGGTGCTTTATATTCCATCATCTTGCTAGCTCTGAGGATCTAGGGATGCAGATCTGCATCTTGATGCTCAAATGCAACAAGATTATGGAATCTAAAACACCCAATCTTGAAGGTCTTCTATAAACACTAGCATCCCTATGAGGTGCTTTATCTCTATCTTGAACATCTCATGGGCTCCAAGCCGTGAGAGGTGCAAGGAGGAAGACAAAGCACCTCTAGGTGATGAAGAAAGATGATTGCCTCATGAGTGTGTGGATTAAAGTGTGTGTGGATTGAGCCCAACAGGTGCATCTAGACCTGGGTTAAATCGGTCATCCGAAGATGGTGAAGTGCAAGTAATGGTGATGCAAGTAGTTGGGAATTAACTCACGATGACTTTACCACCGATAGACCAAATCTGACCGAGCCGATAGACCAAATCTGACCGAGCTAGACACATCTCACTCTTCACTCTTTAGTCTGCCCCTCAACTGTTGTGACTACTTGGACTAGAATCAAATAAGTATAGAAAAGACCTATCACAACTGCACTAGGCATTCAAGTCTCAAGCGTGTTAGAAGCTCTTTTTCTCGATTCACTTCTTGTGTCCAGCTTTCCTTCCACATTCGCTTCACTCTAATATTTTACTGCGCTCATAAGAAAGTCCAATGCTCACATTTCATCTCATCGGACACAATATAGTACAGATCTATGAGTAAAACTATTGCCTACAGAATGCACTCGGTCAATTTGTATCAGTTGTAGTAGTATTCATGAGTGGCTTTGATCTGTGTTGAACCCAACTCATCTTATTTTTGTGTATTTGATAAGATTTGTTGAACATGCAAGAACCATGCATCAAAGATGATTTTTATTCAGAATTTTTATACTTCACAGGATAACACAGGATAATCTTGACTACCCAGACGATGTGCTCCAACATTCCCGCACAGGCGCACATGCGTGGGTGACATCAGCAGCCTGTTATAGCAGGGGATGTCACTTACGGCCTGTCGCATTGACGTGACAAGGCGAAACCCCACCGCCCACCCACGCAAACGTCTCGGGCGTGGGGTGGTCGACGGCCCCCAAACTATAGCAGCAGAGACAAGGCGCGAAAGGGAAGGCTATACACCTGCTGCCTTTTCTCTTTAGAGCTCCCAATTCCATTTCAAAGCATTGGCCTTCCACCCTACTGTGCTGCCGCCGCCTCCTGCTAGGACCATGGAGGAGCCAACGAGGCCATCTAGCAATGGGGAGGCCTTGGAGGCCTTCCACACCGACAATCCTTCACCGATAGATGGACCTCTCATCGGTATGGTCTCTCACCCGCCAGTTCCCCCTTTGGAGGTGGATCATCACCATACTACTATTCATGTTGTTTATCTTCATTTAACTAGAGTATATGTGAGCAATGCTCACACTAGTATTTGTGTTCATATTGTTTAATTTAACTAGTATTTGCAATTTGCCAACTATCTCAATAGGAGGACGTGAGCGTGACAGCGTCCCAAACCTTGTTGGCCTTGGAACCCAGTTCTTCGTTTGCGGTCTCACTCGGAAAGTGGCCCCACAAGGCATCCCCCGATGAGGCAGCCGCCCGTGATTCTGTGCCATGCTGCACTGGTCAGTTCGGTAAAAATCGTTTGCCTTCTCAATTAGATCACTCTCCCCCTTATCTTATATAGGCTTGAACCTGGCTTGCATTGTGCAGCGCTTCCTCCATGGCGATGCCATCCCCGGTCGTGGCGCTTTCCCCCGGTGGTGCCGGAGAGTCATCCCGTCACCGCTTGCCGCCGCCGAGCCCATCTGTCCCCGCACAGCCCTCTAGTTCTGAAGTGGGTAAATCATCAGAAGAGCGTAAATCCTCAGATGATGTAGAGTACCATCAATTATTGAAGGATTACCGTGAGGCCCAAGCGGACTTGTCATCAACCAAACTGAATGCTAAGATGCTGCATGCTGAGGTGCACGTCGCGCGTGACACACTTCATTTTTCCATGACTGAGATCTCCAAGGCATGAGTCGACTGGAAGATCCACCTGAAGCAGGGCCAAAACATGATGAGCCTTCTTGTAGATCTGAGGACATGGGTCGAGACTCTTGTCCTATGCGTGCAAGCCGCCATTAACTCGGGCTTCCCCGTGCGAGTAGTGGATAATCTGTTCGCCGCAGAGGAGCCATTCTGAGCTCTGCCAGCCCGCCTTTGAGCCATGGTGACCAAAGTCGTTCATCAGGGGGCTACCGCTACGCTGGCTGCTACCCAGCTTCAGATTGGCACAGCAGTTAATGTTTGGGTGGTGGAGCAGGCTTTTCCACTATAATCAAAGGACGATGACATTGTCGATCTGGTCGAGAGTTTTGAGCTGACCGTCTTAGCGAAGCTAGATGTGGACAAGATCCTGCACGCCCGCCTCGACCCTTCATCTGTGGGACATACCAGTAGTACTAGTAGTCATGACTAGTGTTGACACTTCTTAACATCACTCGTGTTAGGTTGTCATCCCCAACATGACACCAAGAGTATGGTTGTATTGTACTCATGCCACTTAACTATATAAAGATATTAAAGTATATATCCACAAGCGCACAGATAAATACACCCATTGCAGCATTTCACCCAAGTTTATCCAAGGTATCGTTATTTATATTTAACCAAAGGAGAACAAACAGAGAGGCACATATTAATTAAAGGCTACTCTACACATGTGATAGGAATATTCGAAATCACTATCCTTTACTCTCAAACAGGAATCAATCAAATAAAAAGAGATAAAATATATGATAATCAGATCATTCAGATGATATTCCTTAGAGCAGTACTACTATGGCAAGTCATTGATCAGAATATAAAGTAAGAGAATAACTCTGAAGTAATCCGTTAACTATTAGTCATAATCTACATTGATTAGTGCAATTATATCAGGCAATCATTGGCTAGGTTATCTCAATCCATAAACAAGGAACATCTCCATTACGAAGCTGAGAAACAGAGTAACAACTAAGTAATGAGACCATGTTCTACTAAGTTCTACACTCGGGGAGTGGACTACAAAGGACTCAACAGGAATGTCACACCCGCGATCTACCACATGGCCCAGAGTATAGAATGCATTTGCAGGTAAACAGTGTATAAGTACCACACTTACACAATGTTGACCACCCACCCATGACTCAATAAGGTGTGTGCTTTGCAAACATGTGTATAAACATAATGATAAACTATCTATGCCAAATATATAATCAAAGCAGACTAATCTCATAATAATTAAGGATATAATATAGATTAAGAACAAGATCATATCTAATGTATCAAGAATAATGATCAAGAACAATGAACTAGAACTAGACAATGTTGAACTAGAACAATTACAAACTAGAACATAAATAATTAGAACATAAACAACTAGAACATGAACTAGATCAAGAACTAGAAGAACTGATGAACTAAATGAATATCTGAAGAACAATATTGATACAAGAGAGAAGAACTGGATTTACCAAGCTCCTCTTGATTAGATCTGGAGCCCAAGGCTGCTTGACTCCTCTACTTCTAATTCTAATCTAGCTATGCCTAGATCTGATGGAGCTCTAAGGAGATGAGAGTTGTTGGTTGGTCTTCTGCTTTCTGGTTGATGATTGATTGAATGAATTCCTCTTTGGAGGGGGCTTTGGTGCCTCATTTATATATCCCAGAGCATGGAACCGTGGCCCTTGGATCAAATCGACCTTCACGTAGGGTTAGGATGCATTCTTGGAGGCGGTTGAAGTAGCTTGCAAAGGAAGGAGCCGAGGGGCGGTGGCCAGGGGCCGGTCGGCCTAGGGTTAAGGCCGGTCGGCCCCACCTGGCGGCGCCTCATGGTGGCCCTCCTCGTGGAGTCCTCTGGTGTCCTCTAGAAGCCTCTTGCGTATTCATGACGTGGAGATTAGGCCGGTTGACGTGGGTTCCTTCTCATGGAAGATATCAATTTCTAAATTATTCTGATAACCCCCTGCAAAATATAGATTCACCAAAACTCATGAAATTTCGTTAGTTGACACCCTAAAAATATGTTGGTGATCATTTATTAGCCCTTTATATATTTATTTTAACCCTTTATTATGGTAGATAACCATCATCAACAACTAGGTTTGATCTGTGGGACACCCTTGTGAATATGTGAACTCTTATTTGCATGCATGTCTATGTGTACTTTTGCTGCACTTTGTATTAGGTGGGTTAAACTCTATTGAGCGTGGTGTAGCTCAAGTCATTTGGTCATTTTGTAGCTAGTTTATTTTCATTGTAGATTTCTTTTTGGTTGTCTTTAATCTGAAACTTAATTTGCTAAACATTCATGAGTGCCTTTGATCTTTGTTAAAGCCAACTCATGTCTTTGATAAAATTTGTTGAACTTGAAAGAACCATGCAGCGAGGAGTTCATCTGAACAAGTCTCGCCTCAATCTAATGCAGAATGGAGGAGCCAAAGCTGTTGACTTTTACGGCGAACGCAAGAAAGTCTGGCCATTGCGTATTTGATCTCGTAGGATAGTAGTGTAACAGAACTGTCCAAATTATAAGAGCACAAGTACAAAAACAATCACCAAAGTGATCAAATTCTCGTACTTGAGTCCATATAACTCCGGTAGTCCAATGAAATCGCGAGGGATTTCAAACCAACCAACATACAAGCCAAGATCGTAGTGATTCAACATAACAAGTCATATGTTACAACCATTTCACAAGTAATTCAATATACAACGGAGTTCAACATGGTTATTAGAACTTACATTGAAAAGTAGCGGAAGCAAAGTAATTTGAAACTAACATTATTCTTATTTCAAATACATGCCAGTACCACGGTCGACTTCCAACAAAAACATTAGAGATAAGGTAAATAAGAAGGATCATGCCCACGATCACACTTCGCCACTACGGCAGGAGTCAACCAACTCTTGCAGTCGCCATGA
The DNA here is from genome assembly GCA_038087645.1 of Saccharum hybrid cultivar R570. Lineage (NCBI taxonomy): Eukaryota > Viridiplantae > Streptophyta > Magnoliopsida > Poales > Poaceae > Saccharum > Saccharum hybrid cultivar. The sequence goes on along the minus strand of JAQSUU010000190.1, from coordinate 1,073,697 downwards.
TACATCACAACCTGTAACAAGTGGGGATAAAACCCTAAGTACGACAAAGTACTCAGCTAGACTTACCCGTCAGAAACCAGAAATAAGGTGACACCAAGGATCATGCAAGGCTGATATGAAGTGGGGCTAGCTTGACAACATTTTGCATAAAAGCTTAATATAGATGATCAATCATTAATGCTTAAGCATCAAGTAAATTATCATTAACCTGTCATCTATATTAGCACTTGTACTAGAGCACTCACTTTATTAGGAGCAAACAATATTAACCATAGCAGGTATAAATTGAGGCAACCTTTCCATCGTGATCCAATTAACCATCCGTTCAATTTAATGGAATCTACGTTGCCGCTGCTCAAGTCAAGTGCTCACTAACCGGGAGCGATGGTGATTCGAATCGAATTCCTATCCAGCTGGAGGGGTATTTCTAACACTCACCGTGCAGACCCCTGCCAGGGTCGCACAGGCCACCGTTTCATATGATTCAGGAATCGCGGGTCCGAATGATGTCGTGACCCTAAGGGCGACACTCTGCCAGGTGATAGGGACTCTAACCCCCCTTGGTCTCATGCCAATGTCCCCAAGCACATCCTTTCTCTCCTCCAAGAAGCAATCTACCATTCGATTCCCGGCCTGAATCACATTACTCGGCTTCGCGGTCGGAACGACTTATCCGGCCAACTAAGTGTTAGACTGCGTTCAACATGACTCAAGGACGTACAGCGAATCGGTCCTTAAATGACTTAGATGGGGATAGATTCACACCCAAGACCTCCATGCCTTGTTGCTTCACTATCGTCATCCCGCCCGGTCTCATTTCATTTTATTAACACATGGTTCCATTCCACGATAGCAAATATAGCCAACCGTGCCATATATGAATATCCTTATATCTCGCAGGTGACAGGAAATCACCTGACTTCTACCGCTTAAAGCAGGGCTAAGCATCTACTCGATCCTAGTCTATGTAGGATTCAAGGATTCATATATCTGGACAAAGAATGATATAATGCAGCAAGGTTTTCAACCAACTCCTACCACTTAATGCAACAATACGTATAACATATATAGAATTAATTGCTTTGAAGGTAGGAGGCTTATAATGCTCCGGGGCTTGCCTGGGGTCCGACTCAAGTTAGAGTATGTCAGATGAGTTCGCTTGGCGAGCATCTTCCAATCTATCACTTGTCCGGTCCTTCTATCTTCGGGATAGACCCACCAACTCCATCTTCGGGTTTGGCTCCACAACACGTCCTTCACGTGGTTCAACTAACGTACCTAAATGAGGTGCAACAATACATATGTATGAATGCAAAGAAGTGCAATAAACAAAGTAATCATGCAAGCATACCAAAGTTCACCTAAACCCTAGAGCTAATTAACTTAATCCTCAAGAAGACATAACATAGAAGAGGGCAAGCACATTAATCAAGAAACAAGTCTCACAAGATTACAGGGTACCACTCAAGCATCATCAAAGATATGAGTCACATTTCAATACCCAAGCATGACAAAGTTAATCAAAGTACTAGAACTATAAATTGCTACCTTCTGGACATCAAACCAACAGCTGAGTAATTTAATCATAACTGGAGATCTACGACTCTAAATGACTTGCAAGAAGACATTATGGAAAGCTTATGAAATTATCTAAATTTCATTTATAAACATCACAGCATGATTCCAAAGCTTAACATGTCGAATTTACACAAATACCGAAACTGGTCTAACAAGACAGAGAGCAAGCAATTCTGTAACCTAACTTTAAACAGCTGTAGTTTCTAAACCATATGGCCAAATACCACCAAATTTTAACAGCAGCTAGATACATAAATTATCTACAACTTTTGTATAAATAAGTTTCATAACAAAGCACATTATCATGAAGAACTTTGTTAAGTTCCCAGATCTGTCCAGAAACCTAATTTGCAAGAAATAATTATTAACTTATATTGCAAACATATAATTAGACAAAACCAACTTTACCAACATGTCACACATGACTAATGAACACCAGAAAACATAGTGTCCATTCCTAAATAATTCTTTTAATGCATTTTCTTAATTTATTTAAATAATTAGGTAGAATTATGAACACATATCAAAGGTGCACAATAAATTCTACCAAAATTACAGTGGCCTACATATACTCCCAAAAGTCTACTATCCAAATTTTAAACCATTTGGACATGTATATCAACCTCTATGAAAAAGACAAATGGCTATCGAAATAAATCATGTGAGAGCAAGTTAAAACTAAAACTCAATATTTTCTGTGAACACATGGCCATAGTATAGATCAAAATGATAGAACAACCTCATACTAAGGTAATGGAACAACATTTTCTAATTTATCAATGATATCTTATTTATAAGCTATTTATCAAGCCATAAACAAGTTAACTCAATAACTTGAGCATACAATAAGCAATGACCATAAAATTTATACTACAGTACAATCATAGCATGGAAAGACTACCATAAAAATTTCACATCATTTGGAGCAGCACAACTCAAGATATAAAAATAACAAGCAATATAATGTAAATTCCTTATTTAACAAGGTCCAATCAAAACTTTAAGAAAACAGTGAACAAGTAGTGTGTTTAATATTTTTCCTAGTAAGTACAAGTCATCACAAAATTAAAAAAACAAGAATCACTATTTTTGGAGTTCTAAAACTCCAGATATGGCTCTGCTCAAGTTGATAAGCATTTTTGGAGCATTTTTAAGGCTTAAATAAAGACATCAAAAAAAATCTACAAACATGTAACACTTTATGACTCTACTGCATAGATCTCTTCTCAAGGTTTCCAAAAAGTCCTCTTTTGCTATTTTTGGAATTACCTAGCATGAGATATGGATTTTTAAAGATTTACAATTGCTCTGAAATTCAAAAACGCAATTAATTACCTAACCCTAGATCTGCTAGGTGTACCCGGCTATGCACCCGAAACTGCCACTGCTTAAACTGACATGAGGGGCCCACGGTCAGGCCGGGCCCGCCTGTCATATAAGAGGGAGCACACACAAATTTTTCCCCTTCTTCCTCTCGACGCCGAGCAGGGGGGAAGACCGCCAGGGGTCTCACCGGCCGACTGCCGGCGACCGACGGCGATGGAGCGGCTCGAAAGCTGCACGGCGGAGAGGCGCTTCCATGGCCACCCACAGCGGGGCCTGTGGACGTTCGTGGCCTTCTGGCCACGCGAGCCGGGCTCACGGCGGCGGCCTCGCTGCGGCGACCGCGCGGAGGTGCCGCGCAACGGCCGAGCGGCAGCGGCATGGCCCGCCTAGACCCGCGTGAAGCTGAGGGAGGTGTCAATGAGGAGAAAGGGGCAATGGAGGAGCAAGAGCGCTGGCGGTAGCAAGCTCTGCCCGGCTGGCCATGGCGCGGCCGTGCTCTGCGCGCGTGTGCCGAGAGGATGGGAGCGGGGAGCAGCAGAGAGTGAGCCAGCGAGGGCGATGAGCTCAGGTGACTCCACATTAGAGCAGAGCCGAGAGGGAGGAGGCCGGGCACGCGTCGGGGCGACGGGGCGCTGCTATCCTGCATGGTGGCCACGCGCTCCCGCACGTGGCATTTCGTCGAACAGGTGGCGGGCACAGTTCCATGCGTCTTGGAGGCCATTTTTGGGCAGGATAAGGGCCGAATTGGATCTTGGGCCCAAAATGAAGTTTGAAGACCACATGATGCTCTATGATTTTTATTAAGACACTTTACTCATTAGGGTTTTGGTTTAGGAGATACATGGCTCCAAAGTTGCCAATGTCAGTGACTTGATAGTGATTAAGCTTTGCTCGGTTTTCACTAGTTTTGAGATGCCAAACTTGATCCAACAAAATCCAACTTTTTACATGTTCTTCTCCAAGGAATATACTCCAACTTTTATATTTGGCTCAACTTAAGTTGCTTAACAAAAATTGGAGAACACGGAATGCCAACCGGTATTGGTGCTGGAATTCCTGGACTTGGAATATTTCTAAGTCTGAAACAAACTGCAGCAGATTCAAACTTTGGGCCATGGTTTGACTTATTTCCAATCAAATCTAACCCTTGGTCCAAAAACATTATTTGCAGAGCACGAACTGAACTACAAATTTCATTTAAGGCTCCAAGTCTAGATCGGTTTGGGTTGCAAGATATAAGGCTCCAAAGTATGGCTCATGAACTAAAACACCAGTTAGGACTTGGCCAAATTCTTGGACTCTGGAACAGCAGCTGATTCCTCCTTTTGAGCTCTATTTGACTAGGTTAGAGGAAAAAGTAGCTCTTGACCATTAAACAAAGTTTGTTCTAAACAAGATGAACTACAACTTTTGTTTAAGGTCAAACCTCATAACTGGTACAGAACTTAAACTTCCACTTTGGTCAAAGTAGCAACTCGATAAAGCCAAAACTAGGGTTTTAGGCCAAACGAGGCAATTTCTTGACATTTGCTCAATATGAACCCTTCATGACTTTTGTTGTAGAGTTCATCTAGAGTCACTTGGGCAAGTTTGCATGGTTTGGCTGATGATCTACAATTCCATTCACTTAATGATGCAAGTTCCAATAGGAATGGAACTTATCATTTCATGTGACTTTTTGATTCCAAACTCCATGAAACTTTTCCAGGGCTTAATATAGATAGTTATTGAGATGAGACATGTGAAGATACTTTGATAGCAACACCCAAGCATATATCTTTTAATTGAGCCTATATGTAAGCAAGGGTGCAATATCCAAGTTTAGGTTAGGGCTTATCCCCATAGGTTTGACTTTGACATCGTCATCTCCCCTAATCTATCATGTTTGAGCTCAAACCCACTACTTAATTGGTGATAAACACCTGGGGTGTTACAGCCCTCCCCCCTTAAAAGAATCGCGTCCTGAGATTCGGAATGGAAGATCTTTTAAGGAAGAGAGACACGTTATCTAGCTCCCAACATCTGCTATAGCATTCAGCTATAAAGCTTCAACATCGGTGAACAATTTGGCCAAAGGCACTTTCTGATACTTACTCTTTATGGTAAAATTTGTCTGAAGAATTTCCTTCATTGACTTCCATGAAGCATTGTTACTTTGGGAGGAATCCAAGATAGCACGTACTGCATTCTCAGTGTACGGAGATCATTTGGTTCATGAGTGAACCACTCACAAGTATCTGATTCTTTAGTGAACACAACATAGTTTGTATGAACTTGACACTAGATCGAAATATTCAGAAGTATGCTCGTTGAAATGACTCTATGTTCACACGGTTTTGAAAAGCAGTTCTCTACCAAAATGGCTTGAGTACAACCTTCCAAAAGGGTGAGATCATAGACGACAAATATACTCTGAGGTTATAGGATACTGACTAGACACTAGACAGGGTCTATGTTGGCCGTAAATGTTCAATCCTTCCGATATCAACTAATGGAAAACTACTTAAGGTTCCATGTGTGCAGTTCTCTTTCTCTGATGACAACACTGTATTATCTGAGTCTATCGAGAGGTTAGTGAATGTGATAGCTGACTCTGTCGGCTTTCTATTTCTGCCAACAGCTATCTAAAAGATTCTTTTATCCAAAGACAACAGTCATCTAGGTTGAAGCAGATGCAACGTCATGGGTAAGAACACTTTTAAGATAACAAAGATCAGTGAGTATTATCAATTATTGTCAAGGAAAGATGTAGCGAGGCCTTAAGGACAACAAAAGTTGTAAATATTCACTAAACCACAGGGAGTAGTCTACCACCAAGCGATTGAGTAAAATTTTCCTTTGTGACTTAGTTGCACTGTAAGTTGAGTTGACTTGCAATGTAGCAACTTTGTCAGGCCAACTTTCACCTTGAGGCTTCCCTTTTAGGATCAAACAGCAGCTCTAAGATAGAATCTATTGTTTGACACTTCTCAAATTGCTTTCGAATATTCCTCAACACTTTGTCCAATAAAGTTACGAACAAACCGTTTGTGGCACCTATGGGCACAAGGATGTTGATCGAAACTAGGGCATATTTTCTCTAATTCTTCACTTTAGTTGATAGAACACTTTGCACTATCTGTGTGATTGTCCAAGATGGAATTGACTTGGTCGCAATGACTCTGGACGACAGAGTATCACTCTAGTTATTGGCTAGTTGATTAACTTCTTGTTGGTTATTGCTCTATAAGACCTAGCCTTCGTAGCTACCAAAGAATCGTTACCTATCTAGAGATTAACCTTCCTATTGGTAACTAATTAGTTGTCTCTCAACACTAAAAAGTTCCAAATCTTCATTCTTGATCACAATAATTGTGGTTGATACAAAGCAAATGGTTGCCATTGAAGTCAGCGGATAAGAAGTCACACCAAAGATGGTTGATTTCGACGGTATGGCTATTATGCATACAACGGTTAAAACTTGCATATTGTAACGATCGAGTCTTATCCAACGGATGACTTGTCCACTTAAGTGTTGTGTGTCCTTTTTATCCAACAGGAATGAGATACGTTGCTCACTCGATGATGGTCGTCAGTATTGGGACAACTAAGTAGAGTCACATGTCTACCACCTATTGCAGTCTATTAATGTTTATGTTGGTGACCTGTTCTTCAAAGGTTATCCTCTTAGCAACTTTAGGAGGAAGTTTTACTACTTTTGGTTCAATATAAGGGTCTTTCGATAAGATATGGGAAAACAATCAAGGAAGAAGGTCACGTGAAAATCACATCAGTGTTGTTCTGCAATGGATTATGATTAGAAACCATGATACCAGCGTGTGCCGAGCAGCACAACCTTGTGTGTGCACCCACAGGAGGCTCTCGGTTTCGTCGCGGCACCATTAGTTGCTACTCACAACACCATTACTGAACATGCACCCGATGAGGAATTTCAAATGGCATAGATTGGGTTGTCAAGGTAGATGAATGAATTTGCAAGCACACGATTTAGAGGTCATAGCAGAGATACATTGCGTCACACTAGCTAACCTTTAGAAGAGGTAACCAAAAGATCCAACATAGATTTGGGTATGGTCTCCACAAAAAGGGTTGGAAAACATCCACGGCTTATAAAAAAACATATAGGAGAACTAAACTTTGGGCTTTCGGTCAAGCAAAGGCATGGATACAAACATTCAAGGCAAGCAACCACGGCTACACGCTTAGGCTCATAAGGGAAAGAACCTAATTGGAGATGATACCCAAGAGATTGTTTCGTGTAACTCGAGTGTTGCCCTAAGATAAAGCTATTCGACACTCGCATGCTTACCGAGGACAAACAAGGTGACAACTATGGCACTACCTAGATAACAATCATACATACAACATCACCGTCAAGCAGACAATTGAAAAATTTCAAACGAATGAGCTTAAGCAATCAATACAAAGCACAAGGCTCACCCAAAATAAGCTTTTATCTCAAGCATGAACTAACTACAAGTTTAGCTCAAAACAACGCTAGCTAAGGAAGCCAACTTAGCATGTGCCCAGAATCTGGACAGCAGCACAGTAGTTACTTGTTTCAACCATAACTGAGATTGTAGACATCCCACAAAGGTGATCCTAGACTTTCTAGAAAGCTTAGGAAGATGACTAAACTTTAGTTATTCATACCAAAAGCAAATTCATAGATTAACATGACCAAAATTGCTCATGTTGCAGATCTATACCAATATGGACAGAAAACTGACCATAACTTCAAAAGTGTACAACTAGAATTCTAGGGACACAACAAGGCTGAACCTTAACTTCATGTAAAGCTTATTAAGTTGTCTATAACTTTCTTATTATCATATTAAGATGATTCTATATCTAACAAGGCCAAACAAAACAAAGAAGACATCTCTGCCCAGATTTGGACAGATTCTGTCATTCCACTTTATAAGCTTATAACTAGAGATTTAGACCACCAAAATTAGTGCTATAGGACACTTTGGAAAGCTTAGAAAAATTACTACACTTCTTCTATTATTTCCAAGACAAGATTCCATATGCACATAGATCAATCAAAGCAAACATTCAGATCTATTCAGAGCATAAGCAAAACCTGACAGTAAACTTCTAAAATTCATAACTCTCAAACCATAAGACCTAGGGTCATGAAATTTTAGGACAAGCTATATAATTAAGTTAGCTACAACTTTGGTATTCTCTATAACTACAGAAAACACCATTATGATCATAAAATCATCACTACAACAGAAACCGCTCTAGCAGCCAACGTTTAATAAGCAAAACAAAGTTTGCCTTTGTTCTACTTAACAAGAGAGCACACAAACATATCATCCTAGTGGCTCTAAACATTGTTACCTTAGACCAACACCAATTTAATTCATTCACGAGAATCCAATTTACTTAAGTGAGGTCTAAAACATTTTCAAAAACTTGTATGACAGCATATCCACCACTTGGCTAAACTAGAGGGCATCTATAGGTTCAAGCATGTAACCACAATTATTTCTAACAAAACTAAGCACACACTTTTCTCAAGCAACATGGAACAAGACATTTTTGTTTTACTTCACTCAAGAAAGATAGTGTAACACATTGATCACAAGTTACACACTATAGAACAAGGGTGAGAAGAGTATAGCCATGCATAAAGCAACAATCATGATAATGCATGCTTCGTCCTATTCGTCCTCACAAGACTGCCAACCTAAGGTGGCGATCACGTTCTATGTCGGTGGCATAACACGCACTCTCTCAATATATAGCTAGTCGTCATCTACATTTAACTTACGCATTCGTGGTTAGCGTACCTGCAGAAAAGTTTCATTGCAGCCCAACATTCCCCAATAAAGCACATAATGAAAGCAGAGAAGTAAAATTCTAAGTACTCCCATGTACATATACCCCCGTATATATACATGTAGCACCAAAACTACCCGAATAATCAACCACCCACAATTAAGTACCTTCATATATACACGTGTGTAACATGTAAATAATCCAGTAACCAAAACTAGCTCTCCCCTAGACCGCAGGTTGTACGGTCATGCTCTCACAACTCACACTTACCTGAGCGTAGGTGCGACGTTGCATAAAAGTAAACTAGCAACATATATGGCTATTTCATATATGAAGGCTACCTCTAATCTGACACACTAGGTAGCATAGTATGGGAGAGTCATCACACATACATACCTTGGCCTAGGCGTAGATGCATAAATGAAAAACCCCAAAGTTAGTACTTATATAAGCCACCTAATAATCCTTATATGGGCATAAGGAAATTGACCACTGGCATACTTAGGTTTCAAATTTAGATTTGACAAACCTATATATAACTATAAGTTGATAAAACTGATTTTATAAAACAAAACCTTTGTTTTAAATACACATACGACAAGTTTAATGTTGAATCTTGCTCCGATACCAGCTGTAACAGAACCGTCCAAATTATAAGAGCACAAGTACAAAAACAATCACCGAAGTGATCAAATTCTCGCACTTGAGCCCATATAACTCCGGTAGTCCAATGAAATCACGAGGGGTTTCAAACCAACCAACATACAAGCCAAGATCATAGTGATTCAACATAACAAGTCATATGTTACAACCATTTCACAAGTAATTCAATATACAACGGAGTTCAACATGGTTATTAGAACTTACATTGAAAAGTAGCGGAAGCAAAGTAATTTGAAACTAACATTATTCTTATTTCAAATACATGCCAGTACCACGGTCGACTTCCAACAAAAACATTAGAGATAAGGTAAATAAGAAGGATCATGCCCGCGATCACACTCCGCCACTACGGCAGGAGTCAACCAACTCTTGCAGTCGCCATGATACATCACAACCTGCAACAAGTGGGGATAAAACCCTGAGTACGACAAAGTACTCAGCTAGACTTACCCGTCAGAAACCAGAAATAAGGTGACACCAAGGATCATGCAAGGCCGATATGAAGTGGGGCTAGCTTGACAACATTTTGCATAAAAGCTTAATATAGATGATCAATCATTAATGCTTAAGCATCAAGTAAATTATCATTAACCTGTCATCTATATTAGCACCTGTACTAGAGCACTCACTTTATTAGGAGCAAACAATATTAACCATAGCAGGTATAAATTGAGGCAACCTTTCCATCGTGATCCAATTAACCATCCGTTCAATTTAATGGAATCTACGTTGCCGCTGCTCAAGTCAAGTGCTCACTAACTGGGAGCGACGGCGATTCGAATCGAATTCCTATCTAGCTGGAGGGGTATTTCTAACACTCACCGTGCAGACCCCTGCCAGGGTCGCATAGGCCACCGTTTCATATGATTCAGGAATCGCGGGTCCGAATGATGTCGCGACCCCAAGGGCGACACTCTGCCAGGGATAGGGACTCTAACCCCCCTTGGTCTCATGCCAATGTCCCCAAGCACATCCTTTCTCTCCTCCAAGAAGCAACCTACCATTCGATTCCCGGCCTGAATCACATTACTCGGCTTCGCGGTCGGAACGACTTATCCGGCCAACTAAGTGTTAGACTGCATTCAACATGACTCAAGGACGTACAGCGAATCGGTCCTTAAATGACTTAGACGGGGATAGATTCACACCTAAGACCTCTATGCCTTGTTGCTTCACTATCGTCATCCCGCCCGGTCTCATTTCATTTTATTAACACATGGTTCCATTCCACGATAGCAAATATAGCCAACCATGCCATATATGAATATCCTTATATCTCGCAGGTGATAGGAAATCACCTGACTTCTATCGCTTAAAGCAGGGCTAAGCATCTACTCGATCCTAGTCTATGTAGGATTCAAGGATTCATATATCTGGACAAAGAATGATATAATGCAGCAAGGTTTTCAACCAACTCCTACCACTTAATGCAACAATACGTATAACATATATAGAATTAATTGCTTTGAAGGTAGGAGGCTTATAATGCTCCGGGGCTTGCCTGGGGTCCGACTCAAGTTAGAGTATGTCAGATGAGTTCGCTTGGCGAGCATCTTCCAATCTATCACTTGTCCGGTCCTTCTATCTTCGGGATAGACCCACCAACTCCATCTTCGGGTTTGGCTCCACAACACGTCCTTCACGTGGTTCAACTAACGTACCTAAATGAGGTGCAACAATACATATGTATGAATGCAAAGAAGTGCAATAAACAAAGTAATCATGCAAGCATACCAAAGTTCACCTAAACCCTAGAGCTAATTAACTTAATCCTCAGGAAGACATAACATAGAAGAGGGCAAGCACATTAATCAAGAAACAAGTCTCACAAGATTACAGGGTACCACTCAAGTATCATCAAAGATATGAGTCACATTTCAATACCCAAGCATGACAAAGTTAATCAAAGTACTAGAACTATAAATTGCTACCTTCTGGACATCAAACCAACAGCTGAGTAATTTAATCATAACTGGAGATCTACGACTCTAAATGACTTGCAAGAAGACATTATGGAAAGCTTATGAAATTATCTAAATTTCATTTATAAACATCACAGCATGATTCCAAAGCTTAACATGTCGAATTTACACAAATACCGAAACTGGTCTAACAAGACAGAGAGCAAGCAATTCTGTAACCTAACTTTAAACAGCTGTAGTTTCTAAACCATATGGCCAAATACCACCAAATTTTAACAGCAGCTAGATACATAAATTATCTACAACTTTTGTATAAATAAGTTTCATAACAAAGCACATTATCATGAAGAACTTTGTTAAGCTCCCAGATCTGTCCAGAAACCTAATTTGCAAGAAATAATTATTAACTTATATTGCAAACATATAATTAGACAAAACCAACTTTACCAACATGTCACACATGACTAATGAACACCAGAAAACGTAGTGTCCATTCCTAAATAATTCTTTTAATGCATTTTCTTAATTTATTTAAATAATTAGGTAGAATTATGAACACATATCAAAGGTGCACAATAAATTCTACCAAAATTACAGTGGCCTACATATACTCCCAAAAGTCTACTATCCAGATTTTAAACCATTTGGACATGTATATCAACCTCTATGAAAAAGACAAATGGCTATTGAAATAAATCATGTGAGAGCAAGTTAAACCTAAAACTCAATATTTTCTGTGAACACATGGCCATAGTATGGATCAAAATGATAGAACAACCTCATACTAAGGTAATGGAACAACATTTTCTAATTTATCAATGATATCTTATTTATAAGCTATTTATCAAGCCATAAACAAGTTAACTCAATAACTTGAGCATACAATAAGCAATGACCATAAAATTTATACCACAGTACAATCACAGCATGGAAAGACTATCATAAAAATTTCACATCATTTGGAGTAGCACAACTCAAGATATAAAAATAATAAGCAATATAATGTAAATTCCTTATTTAACAAGGTCCAATCAAAACTTTAAGAAAACAGTGAACAAGTAGTGTGTTTAATATTTTTCCTAGCAAGTACAAGTCATCACAAAATTAACAAAACAAGAATCACTATTTTTGGAGTTCTAAAACTCCAGATATGGCTCTGCTCAAGTTGATAAGCATTTTTGGAGCATTTTTAAGGCTTAAATAAAGACATCAAAAAAAATCTACAAACATGTAACACTTTATGACTCTACTGCATAGATCTCTTCTCAAGGTTTCCAAAAAGTCCTCTTTTGCTATTTTTGGAATTACCTAGCATGAGATATGGATTTTTAAAGATTTATAATTTTTCTGAAATTCAAAAACGCAATTAATTACCTAACCCTAGATCTGCTAGGTGTACCCGGCTATGCACCCGAAACTGCCACTGCTTAAACTGACATGAGGGGCCCACGGTCAGGCCGGGCCCGCCTGTCATATAAGAGGGAGCACACACAAATTTTTCCCCTTCTTCCTCTCGACGCCGAGCAGGGGGGATGACCGCCGGGGGTCTCGCCGGCCGGCTGCCGGCGACCGACGGCGATGGAGCGGCTCGAAAGCTGCACGGCGGAGAGGCGCTTCTGTGGCCACCCACAGCGGGGCCTATGGACGTTTGTGGCCTTCTGGCCACGCGAGCCGGGCTCACGGCGACGGCCTCTCTGCGGCGACCGCGCGGAGGTGCCGCGCAACGGCCAAGCGGCGGCGGCGTGGCCCGCCTAGACCCGCGTGAAGCTGAGGGAGGTGTCAATGAGGAGAAAGGGGCAATAGAGGAGCAAGAGCGCTGGTAGTAGCAAGCTTCACCCGGCTGGCCATGGCGCGGCCGTGCTCTGCGCGCGTGTGCCGAGAGGATGGGAGCGGGGAGCAGCAGAGAGTGAGCCAGCGAGGGCGACGAGCTTAGGTGACTCCACATTAGAGCAGATCTGAGAGGGAGGAGGCCGGGCACGCGTCGGGGTGACGGGGCGCTGCTGTCCTGCATGGTGGCCACGCGCTTCCGCACGTGGCATTTCGTCGAACAGGTGGCGGGCACAGTTCTAGGCGTCTTGGAGGCCATTTTTGGGCGGGATAAGGGCCGAATTGGATCTTGGGCCCAAAATGAAGTTCGAAGACCACATGATGCTCTATGATTTTTATTAAGACACTTTACTCATTAGGGTTTTGGGTTTAGGAGATACATGGCTCCAAAGTTGCCAATGTCAGTGACTTGATAGTGATTAAGCTTTGCTCGGTTTTCACTAGTTTTGAGATGCCAAACTTGATCCAACAAAATCCAACTTTTTACATATTCTTCTCCAAGGAATATACTCCAACTTTTATATTTGGCTCAACTTAAGTTGCTTAACAAAAATTGGAGAACGCGGAATGCCAACCGGTATTGGTGCTGGAATTCCTGGACTTGGAATATTTCTAAGTCTGAAACAAACTGCAGCAGATTCAAACTTTGGGCCATGGTTTGACTTATTTCCAATCAAATCTAACCCTTGGTCCAAAAACATTATTTGCAGAGCACGAACTGAACTACAACTTTCATTTAAGGCTCCAAGTCTAGATCGTCTTGGGTTGCGAGATATAAGGCTCCAAAGTATGGCACATGAACTAAAACACCAGTTAGGACTTAGCTAAATTCTTGGACTCTGGAACAGCAGCTGATTCCTCCTTTTGAGCTCTATTTGACTATGTTGGAGGAAAAAGTAGCTCTTGACCATTAAACAAAGTTTGTTCTACACAAGATGAACTACAACTTTTGTTTAAGGTCAAACCTCATAACTGGTACAGAACTTAAACTTCCACTTTGGTCAAAGTAGCAACTCGATAAAGTCGAAACTAGGGTTTTAGGCCAAACGAGGCAATTTCTTGACATTTGCTCAATATGAACCCTTCGTGACTTTTGTTGTAGAGTTCATCTAGAGTCACTTGGGCAAGTTTGCATGGTTTGGCTGATGATCTACAATTCCATTCACTTAATGATGCAAGTTCCAATAGGAATGGAACTTATCATTTCATGTGACTTTTTGATTCCAAACTCCATGAAACTTTTCCAGGGCTTAATATAGATAGTTATTGAGATGAGACATGTGAAGATACTTTCATAGCAACACCCAAGCATATATCTTTTAATTGAGCCTATATGTAAGCAAGGGTGCAATATCCAAGTTTAGGTTAGGGCTTATCCCCATAGGTTTGACTTTGACATCGTCATCTCCCCTAATCTATCATGTTTGAGCTCAAACCCACTACTTAATTGGTGATAAACACCTAGGGTGTTACAAGTAGAGTATCGTAGCAATCAGTCTACCCCTCGACTGTCATGACTGCTTGAATTGGAGTGAAATAAATACAGAAAACACCTATCACAACCGCACTAGGCATTCAAGCCTCAAGTGTGTCATGGTGGTCAAAAGCTCTTTTTCTCGATTCACTTCTTGTGTCCGACTTTCCTGCCGCATTTGCTTCATTCTCATATTTTACTCCGCTTGCAAGAAAGTCCGAATCTAGCACATTTGATCTTGTAGGACACTATATAGTACAGAGCTATGAGTAAAACTATTGCGTACGGAGTGCACTCAGACCCAACATTTGTATCAGTAGTAGTAGTTATGAGTGGCTTTCCCCTTTCGTCGATTGACACTAACCGAAATCATGCTTATAGATGGCAACTAGTTACCATACCACAAATGTGTACTCTATAACAAATGATCACAACTTTTCCCCCGACCACGTCCCTCTAGTATATTCAACAAAACAATGTTTACCTATTTCTTATAAACCGTTAGCTCGCCTGATAGTCCAAGCAGCGTAAATTTGAACATGCCAGACATGTAACTAGTTTCAATTTTATTTGTTTCCTTTAGGGATTCAACAAATGTATTCATATGAAACAGGTTTCCCTGTATAATATAACATGAGATGTGTCTAGCCCGGTCAAATTTACGATGCTCAAACTTTCTTGCATGTGCTGTAAAATTTGAATAGCTATGTGGCTCCTTCGTTAGGCATTACATTGACACAAGACTTGATCAGATGAATTCCATTATGCATGTTTACCATACTACAGATAAGAAAAAGTATAAGAAAGAAACCTATAGGCAAAACCAACCAACAGGGGCTAGAAACCGGCTACCAATTGACCAAATGACCTAATCTACACCATGCTCAACAGAGTTCAACCCACCTAATACAAAGTTCAACAAAAGTAAACACTAACATGCAAATTAGACTTCACAAATCAAAACCATTGTACATTTGAACACATTTGAATAAAATGCAAGGGAAGATACATAAGGAAGAGTAACAACATAAGGAAAGAGTAACAACATGTACTCCATCTGTACTTCTAACATAAGGAAGATACATCAAATGCAACGTGAGATACATCAAATGGAACATTATTTACTCCTCTACTCATCGTTGGTATCACTGTCCTCGTCCTCATCCTCGTCATTGGTATCAACGTCATCTCCTCCTTCTGTATATCCTTGAGGCCCTTTTGCTCGTCAGTGGTGAAGCGGTTGGCCACCTGCTCAGCATCGTCATGAACCAGGTTGCGCTAGTGCTTCTCGGTGTTGTGGGCGGTGCTGACTCCCTGCATCATGACGCTAGTGTCGAAGTCTTCTATCTAGCTCTAGTAGTAGGCGAGGATGTACTCCGCATTGTCCGCATGATTCTTGTTCAGGTAGGCTGGCAGTTCTTCTTGGACATCGGCAAGTTGGTGAAAAATGAAGACATAACTACTCATCTTTTCCTCCCAAGGCTGGCTAAGGATGCCCACACTGGTGTTCTATAGCACATGCCTGATCTTCAAGAAAGCCTTAGTCATGATGTCAATGGCCCAATCATCTCTATCTCCAAAGGGATCCACCAGACCTTCATCTTCATTCACCACGGGCACGACGTCATCTTCCTTCACCATGGGCATGGCGTCATCCTCCTTCACCATGGGCACAGCGTCATCACCCTCCCATGCGCACTTCGTAGAAGGCTTGCCCTTCACCATTGTGGTCACTAACAGTGAAGTAGGTTTGGAGAAGGCAACCACACATTCCTGGTGATTTTAGATCTACAGTGGGAATGGGAGGGCTCGGGGAAGGAAGGAAAACAAGCGGAGTTGCGGAAGAGATCATAGTGGTTAATATATCACTACTATAGAGGAGCCATTGGTGTTTTTGGGGAACAAAGAGGAGCCATTAATGTTGAAATGTTACTGCACACGCAAAAGCCATTGGTGTTGAAACACGTTTGACACACTACACAAACCTTAGCTTACATTACAAACAAGTTAAAGTTGCTACAAAATAATGCAACATCCATCCAAGAGGAAATTAACATATCCATAGATAATCAAACAACATTGATCCATTTAAACATGTCATGACAGAGAGATACATCAAATGCAACTTTATTTACAACTTTGCTAATGACTCCAACTCCGAGAACAAGGGAACACAGGGAAGATAGTAAGGTTTGCTGATGATTTCTGGCAGGATGTCATGTCTACCATACGGAATGTAATGTGTAGGGATGACATAAACTTTTTTGCTATCCATGTTATATGAGATGACAGCTCTTTCCACCCTAACCCCAACAAAGAAAACCAAATTCCATTCTGGGTGAACTATAACCATTGTGTAGCATGACTCAAAATCAAAGTAATCCATTTATTTCTTAGTCTTTCCAAACAACTTATGCAAGCTGATAGTATGCTTCAATGTCCATTTATTATTAGTACTATAGTCTTCAAGGATCCAGATTGAAAGCTTAGACATATTGCGACCATCAATAGTACATTGACACAAGTGACCCTGAGCTTGATGGATGGAGCGTGAAAACCACGTGGTCAGATAAGATTTTTTCTCCATGCCTTTTCCTCCATATCCACACCAAGGTTACGATGGTAACCCTCGCAGAACCCAATATAGTGTAGACAACCATTAAGAAACACAATTGTTGATTTTGATAATGTCCACTTAGCCTCCTCACCCAATTTAGATTCCTTAAAGATCCATGCTATAGTTTTAGATGAGTAGATGTCCACACCCACACACTGACCATCCTCCTCCATATATTCAAACACATAGAAGTGCGAGGAGGATATCAGATCGAACCCCAATCGAGCCTCACCAACAGAATGGATTCTAGGCGGTAGTACCTTCAACTCCTAGGTTGTCGGATTGCAGACGACATAGCGGTATCCATCAACCCTAAGGCACTAGCATAGGATGAGGCCATTTCAACTATCTGAGATAGCTACATTATTCATGGTGAAGGGCAAGAATGACAAGGAGAGGTAAACACTGGTGATGCTGGTGAAGTTTCTTTAGCTGTAGATTCCATCGTAGAAGAAATCGACCATAGTATGGGGCATCAACTTATGGTTGTTTGAGATGAGGTGTCTCTAGGAGCGATAGACATATTTGCAGCAGAACAAGGAGTAGGCGGGGAGGCGGTGGAGGATCTCAACAAAGACATTGTCCAGGGGGCTGGCTAGTGCATTCCTCTTGTTGGGGGCCTCCTCCATTTCATCTTGTGCATGCAGTAGGATGAGAGCTTGCTCAGTAATGAGATCACTGAGGAGGAAAATAATCCAACAAAGATCCATCAGTGAAGTCCGCAACTCATACCAAAATGCAACTTTAACAATCATTAACAATTTTCATGGTACGACCTCATCTAAATTTAGAGTAGCACCACATAGATATACATAACTCAAACTAGAGTAGCAATTAATGGAGCTGTAACCATTACAATTCCAGCTAAATCAAGTCTAACCATCACACTTACAATCAGTACATGAGCTCAGAGCTTCTTCCATAGGAGATAGACAAAGATTAAGAGGACTACAATTACACCAGTTTTGAAGGCGAAGAGGGTGGAGCAGCTGTTGGGTTTTGAAGATAGAAGTCATCA
Organism: Saccharum hybrid cultivar R570; assembly: GCA_038087645.1. Classification (NCBI taxonomy): domain Eukaryota; kingdom Viridiplantae; phylum Streptophyta; class Magnoliopsida; order Poales; family Poaceae; genus Saccharum; species Saccharum hybrid cultivar. Next base: position 1,055,482 of record JAQSUU010000190.1, on the reverse strand, counting down.
TCATGAGATAAGGCTAGATTTGAGTTGGTTCTTGACTTGAAGGCAACAATTCCTTCTTTGGAGTTGTACTTTTTATAACAAGCACCACGAAACATGTGAACTTGTCTATGGTAGTCAGGCCAGTTGTAGTAAACTCCTGGCTCATGGCCATCGAACACAACATAACAAGGACGACTCATCTCAAATCTGCACAACCCGAACAGTCTACCTTAGTTTTCATAAGTAGAATGTTAGTGAACAAGTGGTAGTGATCATAATTGGCATCAGTAGAAGCATGTGCATCTTAGACATTAATTAGTGGCCTCAGTCATGTGAATGATGGACATAAAGCATTGATTTGCTTTTGATGCCTTCATCTTGTTTCGAACCAAATGGATAACTTGGTTGTCAATAAGGAGAAGACATAGAAAGCAAACATATGAGCTGATCCTAATACATCCAACAACCATGTAGACATCATTGGCATAGAAATGTGGCCTTAGATATGTTACAAGTTCAAAATACCATAAGGACTCATTGGTGGTACTAGAGCATACGAAACAAAAATGTAGAATCAAGCAAGCACTGGATAGAAAAATATTTTAAGGCAAAAGCGAAGGGCATGTTTGTTTGCATAGACATATCTACAAGTGACATGTGCCGGCAGAAAACCAACCAGTGCCACCTCCTAGTTCTTTTCATCATCATTGGCCTAACTAGATCTTGCTCAAGCAAGGACCAAAATAGTGAAGTGAACAGGAAAAGGCGAGAAAGGAGACCTGCGGATCAGATCTGTCGCCTCTACCATGGCACACAATGGCCACAGACACCAATGCCACCGCGCACCATAGGAAGACCCGCTGCCTAGCCTCCAAAAGCAAGCCTGAGCCACCGCAGCATACTAGGGATCCTCTATTGCCGCCGCCGTCATCGGTGCCACCATCGCAAGTCCAACGGGCATATATTTGTTTCCACTTGCAGGGGATAGGGATATATCCAATGTATAAGTCAACATATCCACATAGAGAACATATACTACTCCAAAGACATGTCAACACAACCAGGTGTCTAGCGCAATGGTGAAGACGGTCTATTCCTTACTCTGGGCCTCGGGTTTGACTCTCAGGTCTCATGGTTTCTTTTGAGTTTGAATTTATTAAACCCTAGTGGCAACAAGTTGAAAGTCCTATGTTTGGTGTTGGTAATTAGTGACAATGCCTAAGTACTAATCCCATGCCTAAGTTGTATGTAGCATATGAGGATTAGTACACTCCAAGGTTGGTGGCAAGATGGACATGGTGATCATGATGGCCACACTTGGATTTGGACGCAACCCTACGTGATCAAGGCAAAGGTATATGCTTAAGGGTTGTGTTTTAGTAACCAAGACACCTAGTGGGTGTGGTTACATTATAGGATAGATAGCCATACTATAAAGAGGGGAATAACGCGGCTATTGAACTCCTAAGTGCCACTAGATGTGCATTTCATGATCATATGCATTTGGATAGAACTAATATCGCCTTGAAAAATGATTGTGAAAATGCTAACACACTCACACATGACGAGATCACTTGGTGATGTTAGCACGTTTGCGACGGCGGTGGAGTTTGAGCGGTAGAGAGGGTTTGGGTTCCTCTCTCCCTCCCGCCGAGCTTGCGAGGCGGGATTCAGGCATTTTTCGAGAAGTTGAAACGATTATTTTCCACTACGCCGGAAGTCCGGAAAAGAAACGGAGGCAAACGGAGGTCACAGAGGTGACCGGACGCTGAACCGGACACGGTCCTTGCATGACCGGACGCGTCCGATCAGTGTTCAGTGTCTGCGTGTTTTTCAGTTCGATGATCGGACGCGAGGCGCGTCCGGTCACTGATGATCGGACGCGTCCGGTCGTTCAGGGAGCTTACTGGACTCTAACCGGACGCTGTCTTTGTCACGTCCGGTCATTTTCTTCAGCGCGTCCGGTCACTACTTCGTTGAGCGCTGCTCAGGCGACCAGCACGTCCGGTCCTTCACAGGACCAGCGCGTCCGGTCGTTCCCGACGCGTCCGGTCAGTTGGACCAGCACGTCCGGTCGTTGCTTCGCAGTTAGCCGTTGGGCGACCAGCGTGTCCGGTCGTTTAGACCAGCGCGTCCGGTCAGTACTTCACGAGTTAGCCGTTGGGCGACCGGCGCGTCCGGTCAGTTGGACCAGCGCGTCCGGTCAGCCCGATTTCGGCTGTTTAAGTTTCTAACGGCTATATTCGAAGGGGTACGTCTATAAATACTCGTTGGCCAGCTCAAGGCTCTCTCCCTCGAACATTTGACATACTTGTGAGCTCTTTGAGCTAAGAAACTCCCCTCCCACTCATCTCTCTTGCTTCTTTGCATATTCGAAGTGAGATTGAGTGATCCAAGTGCATTTGCATTGTGAGATTGCATCTAGTTGGCACTTGGTGGTTGATTTGCTACGGGATTCTTGTTTCTCTTGGTGGTTGCCGCCACCTAGACGGCTTGGAGCAGCTTGGAGGCGTTGGCAAGAGTTGGTGATTGTTCTTGGCCACCTCCGGTGATTGTGAGGGGTTTGTGCCTACCTCGGCGAAGCGCCAAAGGCAACATTAGTGAATTGCTCGTGTCATTGCAACCTTTTTGCCATTTGGTAGGTTCTTGTGGTGCCTTTTGAGAGGCTCGGTGTGAGACCGATTAGCCACCGAACCACGTGGTGAAGAGGGACACAACGGGGACTAGCGTGCCGGCAAGCACGTGAACCTCGGGATAAATCTTTGTGTCATCACTTTCATATTGTGATTGATTGATCCCGGTGTTTGGTTATCTTGGTATTCATTGTTGATCATATTGGTTGGCTCAATACTTCGCCCCTCGGTGATATCCTCCTATCTCTCTTGTATTAATTTCTTAGTTATCTTTGCTAGCTAGTTAGCTTAGCTAGAGTAGTTCTCTTGTGTAGCTTGCTAGTTGTAGTTGTACTTACCTTCTCGGTTTGACTTGTGCGGTTGAGTGCAAATACTAGAATTGTGAATTGGATAGGTGGCTTGCAAACACCCATAGGCTAAGCAAAACTCACATCTCGCTATTTGTTATATTGATAAACTTGTTTAGCTTGTCGTTGTAGAAAATTTTAATAGGCTATTCACCCCCCTCTAGCCATCAAGACCTTTCACAAGTGACACGCAAGCCATCAGGTCACACAGGTCGGATGGAGATGGAGAAAGGTCCCATAGGTACACATGACATGTAAGTCAATAGGTCCCAAAGGTCGGATGGTCCCATAGGTACACGTGACACACAAACCGTCAGATCCCACAACTTGGATGGAGAAGGGTCCACAAGCACAAGTGACATGCAAGCCATCAGGTCCCACAGGTCAGATGGACATGGAGATAGGCCCCACAGGTTCAGGTACCACATGTTAGATGGAGAAAGGGTCCCACAGGTACACGTCGTATGGAGGAAGGATCGAGCGAAGACTTTTATGACTAACTGCAAGCGTCATGGATGAGTAATTGAAGGTCCCACAGGTACATGTCGGATGGAGAACGTACCATGTGGAGATCTATGACGAAGTGCCGTCATTATAGATCGAATATTGTTTGTCACAAATCAGCAATTAATTCAATGATGAAGCCATGTTCATCATAGTTTTGAATAAGATCGTCACAGACGAGCAGGAACAGTCACGCGAGTGATCGATGATGAAATGTTGTACTATTCTATGATGTTTTGTTGATGATACCCAATATCATCATAGATAAGGGCGGGCTCGAGGTTCATCATGGTGATCTATGACAAAATCAAAATTTTTGTCATGAAAAATGATTTTTTATGACGGTATCAGATTCGTCATTAAAAATTTTGTCATAGAAGTGGATATTCCTAGTAGTGTCTAGCGAGTCTTCCCTTGGGCGCTTCTGTCGCTCCGCCATTGGATGAGATTTGGAAGATGGGATGTGTGGGTGGTAAGTGTAATGAGTTTAGAAAGGAATCATACTTGCTACCCTGCTTCTATCGAAGGATATATAGGTGAGCTAGGCGTCCATTGGATTTCCTTACGATTGCACCGAGTGAGAGCAGGAGTTAAGACGAGGCCACGTCTCTCATGATCTTAGTGGAGCATGCTTCTCCTAGAACGGCGTTGGAAGTTGGACGGAGAAAATTGCAAAGAAATAATATGTCTAAAAATGCAAATATTAAAAAGTGAAATGATATATAGTTAAAAGTACCACAACCACATGAGGCAACATTTCATTTAAAAAGTAAATCTTTATTCATAAGTCCAGTAGGTTACAATCAAAAGGTTTACAATAACATAGATGTATCCAAGACTATTGGGTATACAATAACAGAGACCTATCGAGTACAGAAAACAACCCATACTCGATTGTGATGTCACAAAACTTCCACTAACATCACCTAAGAAGGGGCATGTAGCGGAGTTTGAAACAACAGTGTTGTATTCATAGGCTGCTCTGATGAAGAGAGCTGATGCGACACCCACCTCGCAAAGCTTCCACTTGCATCGCCCATAGGCAAGGGTTGCAGTGGAAAAGCACGAGGAGAAGGAAGGAAAACAAGCGTTCCCTTGCACCGTCGCATCTTCAAGCGCTCCCTTGTTGCACCATCGCATCTGCATCTGCAATGTGGATGAAGTTCGCATCAGCATCACAATGAAGTTCAATGGAAGCACGCTTTCTTCCCTATCTTCACAAAACTTCCACTAACACCGAGGAAATGAGTGGACATATAGCCGTGCATAGGTATTGGCGAAAGCTGATCTTGAAGGCCTTCTCCTAGTGGCACTGGAGTCGATGCCAGGATGAGGAAGGCCATGGCGATGGGAGACTACATGCAACTCAAAGTTTTCTTTGGTTTTTCTGATGCTAAGGGAGGAATAAGGATTGGAGTTTGGTAGATATAAGTATTCTACTACTATAGTGCATCTTCTGTCTTCATTGTCACATAGGCCTTCCTCCTCTCAAAGTAGGGCAATGTCACACTAACGCTTAATCACTATATGAAACAGCGATAGGAGCTGTAACACCACCACAACGTACTGTTCATGCTAGAGAAATAAACCAATTTGCAAACAAAAGAAAGATGGCACACTAGTTTAGCTGCAATAATGACAACATCCATCCTAGACAAAATTAACATGGCCATAGACAATCAAACAATATTGGTCCATTTGAACATGTCGTGACCTAGAGATACATCAAATAGAGCTTTATTCATTGCTCTGCTAATGACTCTAAGAACAAGAACAAGGGAAACTAAGAAAAAAAATAAGGTCCGTCTACCATAGCTACGGTCGACACAAGTAGGGATGACATTAACTTTTCTTCGGTCCATGTCATACGCGATGATTGTTCTTTTCGCCCCAACAAAGAAAATCAAATTCCATTCTGGGTGAACTATATCATTGTGTAGTCTGAATCATAATCCACATAACCAAATTGAATATTAGTCTTTCCAAACACCTTCAGTGTGCTGACAGTATGCTTCAATGTCTATTTATTAGTAGCACGATCTTCAAGGATACAGACTGAAAGCTAGGACATATTGTGACCACCAACACCACCAACAGTACATACACACAAGTTACCCTGAGCTTGATGGATGGAGGGTAGAGTACCACGAGGCCTAGGAATTTTCCTCCATGTCTTTCTCTCCATATCCACAACAAGTATCAGAGAGTACCCCCTAATCTGTATACATCCATTAAAAACACACTTGCTAACCTTGAACGTATCACAACATCAATGTCCTGGCCCCATTCAGATTCCTTATAAATCCATACTGCAGTTTGAGATGAGTAGGTATCCACACCTAGGCACCTAGTGTCCTCCTCCTCCACAAATTCAATCACATGTAAGTGCGAGGAAGCTATCAGATCGAACCCCAATCAAGCTTGACCAATAGCATGGATGCTAGGCGACAGTATCCATAAATTCTTGGTTGCCAAATTATAGACAACATAGCAGGATCGAGCAGCCTCAACGCATAAGCATAGGATGAGATCATTGCAGCAATCTAAGATAGCTACTTTGTCAATGGGGTAGGGCAAGAAGGACAAGTCGGGGTGTTCACCGGTGATGCTGGTGAAGTTTCGCTCACCTTTCTCACCGTCATAGAAGCCAGCCATAGTCTAGGGTAGCACCTTATGGTTGTCGAGATGAGGCATTTCCAAGAATGACAGACATATTTATAGCATAACAAGGAGCGGGCGGGGAGGCGGTGGAGGATCTCCAGAACAACATCCTCTGTGGGGCTGGCCAGTGCATTCCTATTGCTGGGGGCTGCCTCCATTTTGAAGAGCCTATGATCGTCAGTGTGCAGTAGGATGAGAGCTTCCTTAGTAATGAGATCACTAAAGAGGAAAATAATCCAACAAAGATCCATCAGTGAAGTGCAAAAGCATTACCCTTGCCTTTGGATCTGGCGGCGGTGCGGCACAAGGCGTGCAATGGCTCACACAAATTGCAAGAGATGAACAATGTGCCAACCTTGAAGATGTTGAAGTGGAAGTAAAACGGTGATGCAACTGTGTTGTGGGTAGTTGGAAAATGGGGAAATAACTCATGCTGAATTTACTACCGCCGGTACACCAAACAGTTGTGTAGGGCTGACTACCATAACGCCTATCCGAGTCGGCTTGACTTTTCATGCGCCGAAGAAAATACCACTACTACATCTATTGTTAACCTATGGGTGCTAGAAGTTTCAACTACCAATTTCCTTCCTTAGGAGGCCTCCCTATCGGTCCAACCGATGGTTCTATCGCTACGGCAATGAAAGCGGCGACAGTGATAAATCAATCAGTAGTAGTACGACCCCACCATGTGTCGACTGATGTGGCACCTCTAGTGCCACCTTACCAATCCATGTGAGTGGCCAAGAAACACACTGTCAAGCCTTCTCCACCGATGATTTCAAGTCGGTGCAAGATCAAAGGCAGAAAAGAGGCAACACATGGATTGTTGCACCCACAGTGATGTGTCGGTGCTCAAATGACCAAATGCCTTCATACCCACACTTTAGTACACCCCTAGGGTCCCCACACCAAAGGAGGAGGGCCCACTCATTAGTGGGGGGTTGGCCGATGCCCTACCACATTACTCAATGGCCCACTTCCACCAAACTGACCCTCCTTTGGACACATGCAAGAAGGCACAGTTTGGATCAACGTGGTGCATCGATTTAAGGCGGTTTCATTGGCGGTTGATCAAAGGGTTGTGAGAGGCTCTCCCATGGATTGATGACATGGCATGGAGTAGCCCTTACACCTCTCCACTATAAATAGGAGCCCTCTGCCTCACTTGTAAAACACACCAAAAGAGAAGCTCTCTATTCTCTCAAGTTGTAGTTCTAGTAGTAGTGCTAGTCTTGGTGGGACCTCTGCTCAGAGTCTAGAGCAGTCTTCAAGAGTCTGGTATATCTATGTTTCTCTCTTGTAAATACTTTATTTATTTCATTTTGTTACTTTCTATGCAAGTACTGTTTCAAGTCTTTTACTCTAAGTAATAGTCTTGTGCTCTAGTTATACTTTGGGTTATGCTTATACTTCTTTGATAAGTGGGCTCTCAATAGCATGGCTTCTTCGTCACTAGCTGATGCTCTAGTCTTAACATGAGGCTAGGGTAGAATCAAATAGTGTAAGCGTGGTGCTTATACTATTGGATACCTTGGAATGTGGTTAGGCCTCTAGATAGATTGGGGTAGTTGGCAGGTGGTGATAGCCCTATCCATCCTATGTATTTGCCCATGATAGGCCTAGTTGTTAAATCATAGGGATCATGGTGCTTTGTGCCCAATCAACCCTCTAGGTGAGTTTGGGGTAGGTACGCTCTGAAGTACTATTGCATCCTACTTTGCACTATCTTGGTTTATTAGTATAGCCACAGTTGCTAGCTAGAGTTGTGCTTGAATAAAAGTAACTTAGTATTCTTGTGTTCCCTTTCTTATTGTCCTCCTACTTAACTATGCTTCCATTTTACCTTTTCATGATGGGCTCTTTGTGTGTCACCCCACTTTATTGTATATCACTTACCCCCAATTTAGTCTAGTCGGTATACTAGTTAGCGGATATGTGATGGTAAACTATCAACTTCTTTAGCCATTGCTTCCCTGTCGATAAATACGATACCTTGGAATACTCCTGGGTGAAATGCTATAACGATATTCTATGCACTTGTGAAATTATCTACTTGAGTATAAGAAATATCAACAATTGGTTTGTGTGTGTCACACTATCCAAACATCTATCATGTCTTACCCCTACTATGAACTTTGGTATATTATACACTATGTTATCTTGTTCATGCACCTAATACAGAATTTTACACCTATGCCTTCCTTTGGGAAAATATAAATCATGATACCATGAATACTTCCGGGTGAAATGCTACAACGGTATATCCATGCGCTTGCGGATTATTCTGTAAATGTTAAGAAATACCAACAGAGCTCAACCTTCACTTCCTCATACACAATTCAGAGTGCTACAAATGTACTGCAACTAGATGTTTTCTATACAAAACAATTGCAATATAACAAACCATCTGAAACTACCTCAAGATGAACAAATTTGCAAAGGGCTCTTCTTGAACAAATGAACCAAATCTAGTATAACAATGCCACATAAGAAGATGCATCTAGCCCACATAGCAATCACCAAAGGACAAACAATGCCCCCTCAACAGATGCTAATGGTATCCACAAACTGTAGATTAGAACAATAGGGATCCCAACAAAATCAATCTCAAATAACCAACTGCTCCAACTGCATGTCAACTGCTAAAAGCAAATTGACGACCACAAACAAGACTTTAAAATGAAAGAACTTCACACAATCTAAGAGAATGCCTGATGGTAACCAAATCCCTTGAACAGACTGAAGTCACAAAGATAGCTTCATAATGGTGATATACTTGAGCACAAACCAACATCTCCAAAGGACCAAAGGAGATAATGCCTCAAGTGACATCAACATCTCCAACCAACTGAAGCATCCAAAGAACTTAATTAATGAGAGATACCAACGGATGGACAAACCTCTCATAACAAGTTGAATTCTTTCATAACCAACAAGTCTTAGACAAAGGAGCAACAACATATTAACTTGCAAACCAATATAGACCCAATTGCAATCTACAAAGTGCATCTCTTCCATGATGGACAACACCAGAAATCAAATTTCCTTTTATGCATTCTTGAGTCCAAGTATTTGCATATAGAACAACATATAGATTTCTTGTATGAGCTCAGCTTCACATACATTAACCTTAATGCAACTAAACCAAATGCCAATGTTAGCCCAAATTTCATAATATACCATACTCGGATGGTAGCAACTAATGATTCCTCATTCTCACAGCAGCATACAATAGGAACCTTCACAAACGGGCTAATTGTCAACACAATCACATATCAATTGTCTCAAAATCCATGGTGGCTATCTACTTTATCTCAAGTAGGAAATGGCTGGATGATGTGCCAATATGTAGTACATCCTCTCACTAGTCACTTGGACAATGGTTGAAATAATGTTGCTCAACAATGGATAACTTATGACAATAGTATCTACCTCAAATGTTACATCACTACTAACTTTTTACCCTTATGCCATGCTTTTTTGTCGCAATGATAAGATTTAGTACAACAGCTAACTGAACTCTACCTAAAGTAGAACGTAATGTAGACTAGCATAATGGAGCAAGATTTGTCAAGCAAATTATGGTCACCAGAAAACTGATAATCAGACAAGGGTAAGAAATGTATCACCACAAGCAGCACACTTAAACTCTAGAAATCAACCATAAGGGTCCAACAAACTGCCAAGCCTCCAAATATCCCAAAAGGACATATAACAATGCTAGGCAAGAAATGTACCTTCGGTTAGCATAGTGAGGTAAAACAGTAATCAAAGATCACACAGGTCTGCAGTTAATCACTATAGAGAAAGAATGAATCACCAAGTAGTAAGCCAATGTAAAAATCTCAACCATGCATGGGAGAGCATGCAGTGAGCTTTAACAAATTAATGTTCTGTTTATATTGTGGTGCAATGGTGGACCATGCTATAGCAAATCAAATTCTCTCCCAAAAAGAACCCAAAGCCATATAAGTGTCCAAAGCATAAGTAGGATGTACAACACGACTGAAGTTATTCAACTCATAACATGACCCAAAGCTTCATAAAATTGTAGGATGTACAACCAAGTGACTTTTAACCACCACAAAATGGCTCAAATCAAATATGTCCCCAAACTACTAAGCTAGCATGAACAAAACTTGACGTAGACAAATGTCAACAAGTAACAACAAACTTGCTTACTTCCAAATTGACATATTTATGCAAATCAACAATCTAACATGTGTCATCGATAATTAACTGCATTGATACCACTTGTGAGCACATAGGGGTAGCGAAAACATCAAAACTAGCAAGCTAATTACTCACAAGCATTTCACTGAACACCGCATACTAGAAAACAGCCCCATACTATCTGTTCTTCAAACAAGGAGTTGTGTCCAAACTTCACAATAAGGAGTATTGTCGGTGTTTTGAAGATCGGCTAGTAAATTTATATGAATGCCACGCTGCTCTAGGAAGATGATGGTAACATCCAAAAGACACGAGGAGTTATATGGTTCAGCCTGGAGCCCTACATCCAGTCTCAGAGATGATCGAGTGTGTGTTTCTCACTTGAATGCTCTTAAGTTCTTACAATGGGGGTGCAAGAATGGTGGAAGAGATAGGCGAGCTAGGGCTAGGAGATGGACTGCCCGAATGAGAGCTTCGGGGGTCTGTAGATTGTGAAGATGATCTCTGGGAAGGGTGCCCTGGCTACCCTTATATAGAGTCTGGGGCCAGGTCACATACAAAGAAGAAGGTTCTCCTGACCAAGGGGTCATGAGCCTAAGGGAGGGGGCCTAACTAACTTGGCTTGCAAGTAACGTCGTCTTGTGGTGCACATCCTGGCATGGCAGTCATCATGGCCTTGTGCCCTCATCATGGCATGGTGGGCGTGGTGCTATAGTGCTGGTCATGGTAGCACTTTGGGCATGGTGACGTTTCGCCAGCCGTCCTGCACGACGTGGTCTCACCGTGGCCTTCGTCATCGCCTCCTGATCATCTAGGGGCGTCGTACAGGAGTTGGTAGTCACCCCCAGATTGCTGATCGCCTTGCTGCTTGTGGCCTTGATCCCGAGCTCTAGGGCCATGGCCCTTATTGGCTTGGATGGCCTCTAAGCCAACGCCACCGTCATGGATCACATACCGTAGTGGGTGGAATCGTACATATGTCTCGTCGGGTCATATTTGGATGGTGGGTCATCGTACCGACCGTCACCGCTTGGCGGTGTTGTCTTGTTTTCGCTGTGTGGCATAGGAATGACGTCTGACCGGGCCGAGGTGAGTGTTGTCCCCTCGGTCCTTGTGGGGTCAGTGCGACGTGCCTGCTCTTGTCAAAGCAGGCGCGCTTGGCAGGACTCGATCTCTCCCCGTTCCTCCCAGGGGTCGGGACGGTGAGAGGTCGTGAGTTATTGCGTGGTGTGTGGCTAAAGTAGAGAAAAGGGGTCATGGCAGACCCCTGCCTTAGTGTTTGGCTCGGCCCGTGTGGCTTAATCGTTTGGGCTCATACTAGCTGGCGTACTGTGGGCTGCCCGAGCAGCTGACTAATCGGTGCCTTGAGATACCTAGGGTATCATAAGCCCGAAAAGTGTACTTGCAAAGACCAGCTCAGTAACACATCAATTGCCATCATCAACATATCAAAGAACGCATGTATGCCTCGTATGCTAACTAAGCCATACATCATGAACTTGGACAAAATCGCATAATAGCAAGTAAGATAGGATCCAATCAACAAGTATGGCAAGATAAATACTGAATCAAGTGTAGACACCAAGATTTACGTGGAAACCCCTTGTGGGAAAACCATAGGCGGCGACGAGCAAGCAGTCCACTTGAAGATGAAGATACAAACCAACTAGGTTGGCGGAGGCTCCAAATCCCCTCCGCTTCACTCTCTAATTCATGGATTAGGTAGATTAAAGCTTCTCTCCTCAAATCTCCTCTCTCTCTCTCTCTCTCAACCCCAAAGGAGAAGAACAAGCACCTACAGAAATAGGGAGCTCGGGATGCTCTTTTGGGCGGGTTTGAGCACTTCGTAGAAAGACCCTCAAAGTTGCAGATTACCACAAATAAGTCCCTAGACACCTAACCAAACATATAGGCAACAGTTTGCATAGTATAGTTGATCAAATGAGCCTCAAATGGTGTCAATAGGAGCTGCAACTCACACCTATAATCCCATCAAATCGAACAAGGCCTCAAGTACCTCAGCCATCACAAGTATCACTTGCTTTTTTGGCTTTTCTCCTCTTACAAACATCAACGGAACTTTCAGGTGAATGGTATGGGTATTCTCAATTCTAGGAATACATTTGGCATCTTTTGCAGTCTATCTCTTTCCCGTACATACAGATTTATCAATTGCTATATCTGGTACATTTGCAACACATGTAATCATGTGGGAGACATCGAAGTATTAGTTGGCAGCAACAGTGCCAAATTACTTCAGGGCCCAAATATTTGAAGCATGCCTGCCGAAATAGGGCACTAGTTGTGGGGAAAAAATGGAAACACCACATTCATATGACCAAAGCCGCATAAAATTCGGAGTACAATAAATCTTTTGCTGGCTACTTGAAAATTGAAGAACACCATTGTCTGCGGTTCTTCTTATTCTGCTATAACTAAAGTAAAATAAATTGTTGACCCCAATGGATTGTTCTACAATAATCTGCATCCATTTTATGAGCTGGGGTTACTCCATTTTCCATTATGAACCGGAAAACATCAAATAAGAAGTAAAATCAGCATCCATATGTCTTGCTTTCATTTTCCAACAGACCGCAAAGCATTTATTGATGTACCATGAATGAAACTACCGAAATTCCTTAAAGCTGTCCTTGTGGTCGCTCTGATGCAGACAAGATACTGAGCTACCCCTTCTAATTGCCGTATAGAAATGCTCTTATAAACTCCATTTAGCCTAACAGAACAAGGCTTTTATTGCTTGGCACATGTTAATACCAGCTTAATGAATACTGCTGCTCCAAGTCCAAGGACAGCTTATGAAGCTGATCTACCAGATCGAGTAAGTAAAATGTCTGTATCAGGATTCCCAAATGGGTTTCTCCAGTGCAGTGGAGCCAAGAGATGACTGATGGTAAGAGTAGATATGTTCCTGCAGCTTTTGCTGCTCATCAGAATAGCTCAATGCTGTCACATCTGCATTGTAAGTCTCAGAAGTCATTTCCAAATTCCCACTGCCTCCTAATCCTAGAAAGTCCTGGGTTAGTCCAGCATCTCCTACCCGTGAAATATTTTCCTGCCTGCTGTGTTGCGTCTGGCCTCTAGGAAATATGTCAGAGCTCTCCTTCTCTGCTCTCATGCCAAATGGATGATTCATTAGTCCAATTAAGGGTGCTGTGGTAGGCCTATAACTATTCACCCATGGTGTGTTGATCAGAATGTTACTGCGACCACTCATGTAAGAGCCTTCATGTTCAGTTGCCATGATGCCAACACTGCTAGCTGCTGAATTCCCGAGGCAGTATCCCTGTCTTCCAGAAGATATGTCCATGTGATCTCTAGGATTAGGAGTTGTCACGTTACTTGGGAAGCTTTTTAGGAGTAATGGTGATATAGGATCCTGGCTGGTCTTCGCACCCATCTCTGCAGCTTTCTGTAGAAGTGCAGTAGCAGACATGTATGGGGAATTCATGGACATATAAGGGTAACTTGACGCGCTTCCATCAAGTGGAAAGCCTGAATCCTTGGGTGATACCTGGTTGGAGAACAATGATGTGTTTCTTGTAATCGGAGCATAAGGGGACAAAGATCTCAGATGACTGTATGAATTATGATCATTGCTCGACAAGTTTGCCGTCACATCAGTTGGTGAAGTGGGGAAGGTAGGTACTCCATGTGAAAAGATATTCTGCTGGTGACCATGCAGACTTCCCACCATTGTTGCAAGGCTGTGGTTAACCCTAGAGTTGTCTTCAGCCAGTGCATCACAGAAGGCTCGATGTGTGATGAAACTGTCCTTTCTGCAATTATATACAATTGATTGAATTAGAAGGTAAATTTTCAAAAGTTAATATATAAAATATAAATACTTGTAAGTCGTATATAATATTCCCAGCAATGCTAAAGGATGTCAAGGAATTGAACATTCCATTGGCATTGCGTTGCTTTAGTTTCTGATACATATAGTTTCACGCCTACCAGAATCGGTAGACTTATTTGTCTTTAACAAACTGGATTAGTGTGAACAATGAACATAGACATACCTTGAGAATATTGTTCCACAATCACATCGGTACTCCTTTGTGCCACATATCTTTGTGTGCGCCTTCCAGTCCGACTGAACAGCATACTTCTTTGAACACCTGTCACACTTCCACTTCTTCTCCCCATGTTTCCTGGAGTAGTGCTTCTTTATGCCTGTGAGATCGCCCAATGCTCGGCTTCCATCATGATGAGGGCAGGTGACCTCAGGGCAGACATACACTTTCTTCTTAGCTTCAGCGCTGCTTCTCTGCTTCAGCTTCCATGGTAGGTTATGGCCCCTCCTATGGAGCTGGAGGTTCTGGTCTCTCTGGAAGCCCTTGTGACAAACCTCACATATGTATCTGTTTGTTGCCAAGAGTGTCTTAGGTGACAAAGCCACTACTTCCACATCAGGATCTGCCAAAGGTATATCATGAACCAATATTAGGTTTTCACATGCTGAAGTGCACATATTGTAGTTATCTTTTTATCACCTCCATCTGTAATGAGGTCGTGTGTTGATACCTACTCCCTCCATTTCAAATTATAAGTCATTCAACTTTTTTGGAGAGTTAAAGCATATTAAGGTAACTAAAATTATAGATAAAATTACTAAAAATTATGACATCAAATAGGTATATTATATAAGAATATAATTAATGAAAAATGGGTAATGATAATTATTTGGTATCATAAATATTATTTATTCTATTATAGAAATTTGGTCGAACTTGAGATGCTTTGATTCTGAAAAAAAGTTAGAATGACTTATAATTTGGGATGCAGGGAGTATGTCCTATAGAACAATCTGGTTATCTTTGGTACTTAGGATGTTGTTGACACTCAAATTTAGCTCGTGTGTCAGATAGCCAAATTTGACTATTAAAATGATTTGGTGATTGGGCCTCATTTTAATCAGTTTGGCTATATTTAAGGTGGCTGATTACTTGATAACATAAATTAGCTTGGTTTGGTTAACGTCATATAATCATTCGACTAGGCTGGTTAATATAGCATCAAGGGTGATTTATTTATTATCTGGACTTACTGGATAGTGCAGACATGTTTGGCGTCTTGTATGACCTTTCCAGTTACTTTGGTTTTGGTTGTTCTGCGCTCTCTCGAGAAGATTGGCGATCAGACACATGAAGAAGGAAGCTCCAGTTGATTTCAGGTTGCATGCTCATTAAATAAATCGGAGGTACAGAAGAAATAATTGAACCCGGGTTGGGCAAGGAAGAACGAGCAATGCAAAGTCCGAGGAGAAGTCTATACCTGCATGCATGCGTATTTGTGCTAACGACGTGCGTGAAGAGAAAATAAAACAAATCAAGGAAAACGAGAGGTGTTACGAGAAAGTAAAAACCTGTTCGGAGTATTGGAGATTAATATTTCCTAACTAAATGCTTGGCCGGATAAAGTTTGAACAAGAGACCAACCGCCCTATACATATAAGGGGTGACGGCCGATTCATAACACAGTCGAATCTATCAAATACATCTATTGTTTTGTCCTTTACCTTATTTTCTCTATCTATTATTGCTTCTCGTTCTTCGTTTTCGACAATGTTCGTTGATTCAATGATGACAAAGCCCTAGAGCGGTTAGGCCGGCTAGGGCAGCCCATAGCCACCGCACGCCCTGACGGGGTCCTCCTGGGCGTGTGGGGTTTCGGGTTTCGAGAGATCTCGCCAGCGTGTCTTGCGTATCGCGCTCCCAGCTAGGCTCCTCCTCCGATGTGTCCTGCGAATCGCGCTCGACATCGGAGGCACACGGTGACGTGTTTGTGTGTGAACATATGTCCATGAATCAATGCTGTAAAGTGCAACGTTCGATTTATATGATGATTATCTATCTATTCAGATGTTTTAGTTCCATCTATGTATCTCAAATCTTGGTGGGAATGAGTCTGCACAAAGTAAAAATATGCATTGTGGAGAACTGGAGATAGGCATAGAGCTGATACTAATGGCCAAACAAAAAAAACATGATGAAAACTGTAATCTAATAAGGTAATTAGGTAAAACATGATATCATGAACTCCTTAGTAAAGAGCCAAAACAACACTTCACAAGAACACTTTTCTTGTGTACCTGGATTCTCATGCGCAGAAGGGTACTTCAATATACAGAGTCTCTACTGAGATTCAGAAATCTTCATCTTTCTTTATTTGGTTTCTCATAAGTTTGTAATTAAGAACAAAGACCATTAATTGTTTTAAACATTGATTTGAGTTAATTACATTGCACTTGCACGTGTGTTCTGCCATCTTGATTGGGAAAAGAAAAAAAAATCCGGCATGGACTTATTGTTTATGGAAACAAGTGTGCGTGCTAGTTGAAAATTAAGTTGAAGCATCATACCTAGAGTTCCTGGATGGCCTCGTCTCTTTTTTCCTACAGGCATGGCTGTGTCAGCTTTGCTTGACCCAGCAGGGCAAGCTTCAAGCTCTGCCTGCTGCTGGAAGTTGTTGAGGGATTCTTCTTCCGACGTGTGTGGCATTGCTTGGAGGTCCAGATACTGGTTGCAGAGGGTGCCAGCAACGTGAAGGGGGATGGTGATTTATGCACAACGGAACGAAGGGGCAGCAATTAGATAATAGGAAAATGGTTGATGAACTTTCTGTCAGCATCAACGACTATATTGTTTAACCCATGGAATGCAAATCTGATTGTCTGATCAGCGCATCAATGTTCCGTTTATTGTTTCTAAAGGATTTTATAGAGCTTTACAGTGGTATCCTCAAATGACTGTAAGCCGTTTATTTAATTAGATCAGACGGTTATAATCATCTATTACTTCGTAATATGTGACATATATATTTATTTATTTATTTTTCTATCTGGAAAAATTAGATAAATGAGAAAAGTTTTAGATAATATAAAAAAAATCCTTTTTTAGATCTAATTGATGCATGCATGATCTATACCATGTGGAAAACCTTTTTTTACCTTTGGATATGACATAACTTGATTTGGGAGATGCTACGTTACCCCTTTACTTCCTATAGGAGGTAATATCGCTAATAAATCTAAGCCACTAATTTTTTAGATTTTTAAAATTAATTAATTGATTAATTAATCTGAGGAAAAAGTTATTCTCAAAATTCCCCTCATCACGGCATGCACAAGTGGACGTGCAGCCATTGATTTCTCGAATTCTCCCAACTATTAATCATTTATATTACAACTATCACTCCAATGGCACGATGCATATGAATCCATGTGTATTCTTTTAAAATGGGTTCATTCACTACAGGAAACAGAGCCTTTGCCGAGAGGGATTATCTTTGCCGAGGGCAAAAACACGGACACTCGGCAAAGAGCTCTTTGCCGAGAGCCGGGCTCTCGGCAAAGAGGCGCTCTTGGCAAAGATCTCTTTGCCGAGAGCCAGGCTCTCGGCAAAGAACGGCCGTCGGCAAATTTGTTCTTTGCCGAGAGCCAGGCCCTCGGCAAAGGTCAGCTCTCGGCAAAGGCGTCCTTTGCCGAGGGCCCAGCTCTCGGCAAATAAGGCCCTCGGCAAAGGACTGACGAGGCTAACCGCCGTCAGTCTTTGCCGAGGGTCCTCAGGTAGGCTCTCGGCAAAAAAATACACTCTCGGCAAAGAAATTTCTTTGCCGAGAGCTATTTCTAGGCTCTCGGCAAAGAATTTATTTTTTTTTTTGTTTTTGCATCCATTTTTTTTTGATAGCATGTTACAATACTAATATTTTAATTTTAAAATTTGACACTTTTTTAATACATTTTACTATATATTTTGAGTTTAGTTCATTTATTTACATTTCTCCGAAAAATGCAAGTTTGAACTGCAGGTGCATACAATAGTGAAACTTAGCGATTCAAAAAATGATATTGATGATATTGATTGTATTTTGAGACCAAATCCAGGAGCACTCATGAAATTTTAAACATCTCGCGCACGGAACATGGCGACAAACTTTGCGATGAAGTGTATTTTAATTATATAAAATACAAACAACTTTCAAAAATCAAGAAACTTGACGGCACGTCTTGAAATCACATGTGGAGGCTAGGATAAAAATTTGAAAATATTTCACGCATGTTACAAACAAAGCTGGTTATAAACCAAGACATCTCACGTGCAATAAGAGTGATCAACAAAAGGAGATGTCTAGGTTTCTAACCCTCGTATGAGGCAACGTGTGTGAAACATTTTTAAATTTTTATCCTAGCCTCCACATGTGATTTCAAGACGTGCCGTCAAGTTTCATGATTTTCGGAAGTTGTTTGCATTTTATATAATTAAAATACACTTCATCGCAAAGTTTGTCGCCATGTTCCGTGCGCGAGATGTTTGAAATTTCTTGAGTGCTCATGGATTTGGTCTCAAAATACAATCAATATCATTAATATCATTTTTTGAATCGTTAAGTTTCACTATTGTATGCACCTGCAGTTCAAACTTGCATTTTTCGGAGAAATGTAAATAAGTGAACTAAACTCAAAATATATAATAAAAAGCATTAAAAAAGTATCAAATTTTAAAATTAAGCTATTAGTATTGTAACATGCTATCAAAAAAAGGATGCGAAAACAAAAAAAATTCTTTGCGGCAAAGAAATTTTTTAAGAAAGTGCAAAAAAAAAGTGGAAAAACCTTTGCCGAGAGCCAGATTGGAGGCTCTCGGCAAAGAAAATGCAGAAAAACCTTTGCCGAGAGCTAGATCGGGGGCTCTCGGCAAAGAAAATGCAAAAAAAAACTTTGCCGAGAGCCAGATCGGGGGCTCTCGGCAAAGAAAATGCAAAAAAAAACTTTGCCGAGAGCCAGATCGGGGGCTCTCGGCAAACAAAAAAAAGGCCTTCGCAGTAAAATCCGGCCCAAACTCTTCACCTGCGTTTAGTTTCGTCCCGCTGCCGCCGCCGCCTGCTCTCTGCGCCCGCACGCCATCGCAAGTCCCGCCGCCGGCGCCTGCTCTCTGCGCCTGCTCTCTGCGCCCGCACGCCATCGCAAGCCCCGCCCAACTCCTCCGCCACCCACCAACTCTTCCTCCGGCGCCGCCCAACACTGCCGCCGCCGCCGTCCATTTGGCGCCCGGCCTATCCCCTGCTGTGTAGCCCGTCGTGCGAGGCCCTCAATTGCGACGGCAAGGACTGCAGCGTGGGCTGGAGTGGCTGCGAGGGAGAGGTGCCCTGCGACGACGTCTACGGCTGCTGCCGCAGCAACGACCGCTGCATCCAGAAGAAAGGTTAGATTTGCTTGCTTCCCTGCCTGCCTTGTTGTGTACTTGTGCTCGTTATTGAGATGGCTGGGTGGATGAAGCCATGTCAGTGCTGTGAGGTAGGCAATAAATCGGATCTGGAGTGTTCGTAGTCATGTGAGTTTCATATGGGGATGAAACCTGGCCGGCCCAGTTCATGATTAAATCACTAGAAGTAGGCTGCTGTTGTTCATTTCTACATTGCCTTTTAATCATGAACTCAATTTTTCATTCCTCTAAATCACTACTACATACCAGGTAAAGCTTGAAGTTCAGAACATGTCTTATCGCTTGAAGTTCCACCAATTCGCGTTTGTATTGGAGATTCAGAACATATCTTATCGCTTTTGCATTCTTTTCCCAAATCTGTTCTAAGAACTGAACTTTCAGGATGTGCATTCTCCCTGACTACATAATTTAAAGTTGATGCATTGGACAATGCTTCCATGGCTTCGGCTGCCATTTGAGTAAGTATGATGCCACACAACATATTGCTCATGTGTCATCAATGATGTAATAGATGAGGGCATAGAGTTTATATTTATATATACGTCAGTGTGGAAGTATGCTAGACTTAGGCTATATACTCCGGTCTCTGTCTCACATAAAGTGTTTAACCAACCAATTTCAATATTTGAAGCTGTAAGCAGATGCTTACTAATAATCCTAAACAAGCACGCACGAGTGCTTGGTTTGCTTCTCATGCCATGCCAAAACAAAGAAGAACTTTTTAAGAGCTTAGAAAAGCACATTTTTAATCGTAGTAGTAGTATCTGTGAACTCTGCCCTGTATCAGTACAATTGAGTAGGAACTCTAACACTGTAGCACAACTTAAGAAAAATAGAAATTCATAGGATCTTTGTAAAGCTAACTAGAAGAACCAGACCAATACTTATCTCACTTAAATGCAATCACAATCTTCTCCTTGTAGTAGATGAACACTGGAAATCATAATGGCTGTGCATTCATCATTACTAGAATCATCAGCCCAGTCAAAAATACCTACCTTTTGGAGTGGGCTACTGCAGTCACACCTTTTGGCCAGGCACTGGGCTCCTTTTGTGCCTAATATAGAAGCTGACTTTGTTGCACTCATTGGCTCAGCACTTATTTGTTTTATATTTGTTGGCAGAGACTTATGGTTTTGGCTTACAATTAAGAAGCACAAAGCATGACAAATACACATGTATACATTAATACTCCCTTCCTTTCTGTTTTACACACACTTGTGCATGCCTGTGATTATTTTCATAGCGCAGGCTAGCTGCTGCTCTTTTGCTCTCATGCCATATATAATCTGTTTGGCTCATATGTCGAAGATAAACAATGCCAAAACATTGAAGTTCACTTGGAATAAATCGATTTTTCAGTAGAGCAGAGGGCAGCATTCTTTTAATGTACCGACTGTGCTCAGGACCTGCTGCCCCGAGGCTTGGGAGAAGATGGTGGACAGGTGGTTAAGTCCGGAGTGGGCCGCTCAGCACGAGGCTGCCCGACAGCGGCGTGCATGCATGCAAGGCATACCACACCATCAAGGCAACCGCAACCTCTCCGGATACAAAAAAGCATGGGTACGTGGTCATGTTTCTATTCTTCTTGCTTTCGTTCAACTCGGCAAAGAATTGTAATCATCTTGTTTTTGTTCTTGTAGTCGGCAGCACATCAAGGCCAAGAGTGCTCCAACTTCGCCGCATGGTCCATGTCACACAAGGGCAAGGCGACGTCCGACGTCTCCTTCAACCCGGATGACCCGCCCGAGGCATACACAAGCTCGACCGCCTACGAGAAAATGATGGCATACACGGAGGCGTCAAGGTCGATCCATGGGCCGGAGTACGATCCACAGACCGACAACATTGATGCAGAGACCGTCATGAGGATTGGACAAGGCAAGAAGCATGGCCGCTTCTGGATTGGCGACAGCGTGATCGACACGGCATCTACTCCCACTCTCTCCCAGATCCGAGCACGGACCACAAGCAGCTCCTCACTCCCGGAGATACGCACGCGGCCTAGCACTGCACAGCACCGGGTCGAAGTACTTGAGGTTATTCCTGTGGCACTCGTCGTACATTGATCATTACACAACTTTATTTCCTTTGCAATATTGTATCATTAGCTTAGCACCAATTTGTAGGCTAATGTGGAAGAAGCAAACCGGAGGGCCGCCGAGCTGGCGTTGGAGTTGGCGGCCGAGCGGGCAGCGCGGGAGGCCCAGGACAAAAGGATTGCAGAAATTGTCGCCTGGATGCAATCTTCGACGGGTTCCCCCGTGCCTCCAGGGTTAATGGGTCCACCGACGCATCCTAACCAATCTCCCCTGATGCAAACTCCTGTGAGTCACACATGCAAGGAATTGCAACATTAGCTAATCAACCAATCTCCTCTGATGCAAACTCTTCTCATGTGTGCAGCTTCCGTCGGCGGGTTCGAACAACCCACTTCCTGGCGCTCAGGGCGACCAAGTGTTTCCGTCACCGCCGTCACAAGGTTATCAAGGGCGGCCGGCGCAGTGAGTAGGACTGGTAGTTTCGTGTCTTGTTTTGGTATGCATGCATGTGGATGAACTATGCACGAACTTGTTATGCACGTGGACTTGTATTTGAGACAGTTTTATGCGATTTATGTGAACAATTGTGACATATGGTGCTGGATGTGAGTTATGCGATGGATGTGATATATATGGTGCTGGATGTGGTATATCTGTGATGGATAATATAGACATATATATACATTTGTCGTGTTTGCAGGGATTGAAAACAAAAAATAAAAAAAATAAAAAAAATTTGGTCACTTTGCCGAGGGTGACCCTCGGCAAAGGCTCTTTGCCGAGAGCCTTTTAAGGCAGGCTCTCGGCAAAGCTGGACAGTTGACAACGAAATGGCAGCTTTGCCGAGAGCCCTCTTGGCCGGCTCTCGGCAAAGACCAGCTCTTTGCCGAGAGCCGGCCCAGAGGGCTCTCGGCAAAGAAATTAAAAAAAAAAAAGAAAAACCAAAATCTTTGCCGAGGGTCAGGCGCCGGGGCTCTCGGCAAAGAAATTATTAAAAAAAAAATCTTTGCCGAGAGCCGGGAATCTGGGCTCTCGGCAAAGAAATTAAGTAAAAAAAAGGGAAAAATCTTTGCCGAGAGCCGGGAATCTGGGCTCTCGGCAAAGAAATTAAGTAAAAAAAATGAAAAATTCTTTGCCGAGAGCCGGGAATCTGGGCTCTCGGCAAAGAAATTAAGTAAAATTTTTTTTGAAAAAAAACCAAAATCTTTGCCGAGGGTCAGGCGCCAGGGCTCTCGGCAAAGAAATTAAGTAAAAAAAAGGAAAAAATCTTTGCCGAGAGCCGGGAATTTGGGCTCTCGGCAAAGAAATTAAGTAAAAAAAAATTGAAAAATTCTTTGCCGAGAGCCGGGCTCTCGGCAAAGGGCCGGTAACGGCGAAAAGCTCCTAACGGCTACTTTTGTTTGCCGAGAGCCGCCGTAGCCCTCGGCAAAGGCTTTGCCGAGTGCCCGAAAGAAGGCTCTCGGCAAAGGCCCTTTGCCGGACGCCGCTTTGCCGGCAGCCCTTTGCCGAGAGGGGCTCTCGGCAAAGCCTTTGCTGAGAGTAAACAGGTCTTTGCCGAGTGCTTTTGGCACTCGGCAAAGCCTGCCTGTCCAGTAGTGATTATGCATACAGTGTAATGACATATTAAGTGATCAAAAACTTTTTATAATACATAGTCACATTAAAGTTGTACACCGATCACGTGTTATATACTCAATTAAAAAAAACTCTTATATGTGCTGTCATGTATGTAGCTAAATTTAGGAAGAAGAACTTATATACAAGCATAAAAAATAATGACGGTCACGTACGAACATGGATTTGGCAACGAGACATTCACGGTTACGTATACGTGATTTGGGAATGAGATCACATGCACGAGAAAAAAAGGGCTCACGGCAGCTATGGCTAATTAAATTATTCCATGTCTAAAGTTACAAAATAAAAAATTGGTATATTTAATAGATCGCACATGCATAAATTGGATCTAGATATTAAAATTTATATCTAAAACTTTCCTTATGTATCCTATTTTACCAAATTTAACATTAAATAAATATATATTTCATCTATTACCTCCTAGGAAGTAATAGGTGATTCTAACCATCCGATCTAATTAAATAAATGGCTCACAACATTAGGGAGTTTGATTTAGCATAATTTGAGTAGCATGTAACTTACGTGATAGCTAATTTGTTGGCATGATTTGGACATATGAAAAGACATAACATTACATAATATAATTTGATTAGCACAATCTGTATTTGGCGGCATATTATCATGTACGTAACTTTTTGTTTCCACCACCATACATGACATAATTTGATTAGCGTATACCTTTACGTCCTCGTCATATGTGAGATGTTCTATATCGCCAAATCCATGATTCAATCAAGCTCCACAGGAAAATAAGAGAGCTAGTCTTTCGATAGAAAGATTTATGATACTGTGAACTGCAGACGGTAATTTCTGCTGCTGCTGACCTTTTACAGAGTGTAGAAATCTGTACGCTTTGCAATCATCGACAGGAGGAGCTGTAATGCATGTCATGTTTCGTCGGTACAAAGGGGGATGCAATGCATGCCAACGGTGAGATCCGGGACAAGAGACAAACGTAGGCTGCAGTTTTTGTATCCGGCCTTGCCGTGGTAATGGCATCAACGATCAAGCTCCTCTCGTCTCTTCGGTGCAACTGTGCGACCTTCCCTTGCTGTTTTAGTATTTGGAGTTTCCTCAGCTGCATGGAGCTGGGCTGGAGGTTTGAAGAGTTCGACATCATGTCTTCCAATATGCACAAGCTGTGTTACCGCAAGAGGCTAAAGTGTATGTCAAATGGACCGTCGCCGGTTTAGCATCTAGCTATGTCACGGTGAATAGCATCTTCCTTGCAAGTTCTACACTTGACCTTGATCAATCTGCAGTTGTATTTTTTTTAGATAATGGAAAAAAGTTTCCGGCCTCTGCAATCGCAGGCATCCAATGCTTTACAAAATTTTGAGCTAATTGCTGTAAAAAAAAGGGAACGAGAACACAAGTAGATCAAGGTGATTATAAGCAAAATCTAATATTGCTCCTCCATCCGCTCTTGGTGAAAAAGTCCAATGAAACAACTTCCAGTGCTCGGCTGGCCAGTCGAATGGTTTCCTTGCATCCTCATGCTGCAACAATGCTCAAAACCGCATCCAATACATTCCCATGAAGGTAGCCTGCATAGAAGAAGTAAATTGTTTCTTTTCGAAAACAACATCATTCCGATGTACACCAGATAGCCCAGAGAAGAGCGGTGACACCCACTAAGATCAGCTTTCGTTCACTACCCCCAACGCCAATTAACCAATTCCAATCTGCAGTTGTTTGTTTGGTGATATTAACTGTTAGGATTTGGCCTTATGGCCTCTCTGTTAACTTGGCCTAGCTTTCAGATGTTAAGTTGTTAGCAGGGTTTTGTTCAGTGAGATGCTATTGCCAAATTAAAACCCCAAAAGTATAGATGGTACTTTTGTGCTCATCACTGTGCCATTATCCCATTGCCTGATAGTCTGACATCCGTTGGAATTGGAACTGTGCATAACGAATCATCAGGAAGTGTGCTGAGTCTATTATTGCTCCTGCATCCGCTCTTGGTGAAAAAGTCCAATGCAACAACTTCCAGTGCTCGGTCGAATGGTTTGCTTTTCATCCTCACGCTGCATCAATGCCCCAAACCGCATCTGCCAATACATTCCCCTGAAGGTAGCCTGCATAGAAGAAATAAATTGTTTCTTTTCGAAAACAACATCATTCCGATGTACACCAGATAGCCCAGAGAAGAGCGGTGACACCCACTAAGATCAGCTTTCGTTCACTACCCCCAACGCCAATTAACCAATTCCAATCTGTAGTTGTATGTTTGGTGATATTAACTGTTAGAATTGATCAGCTTTCATTCACTACCCCCAACGCCAATTAACCAAATTCCAATCTGCAGTTGTATGTTTTGGTGATATTAACTGTTAGATTTTGGCCTTATGGCCTCTCTTTTAACTTGGCCTAGCTTTCAGATGTTAAGTTGTCAGCAGGGTTTTCTTCAGTGAGATGCTATTGCCAAATTAAAACCCCATTGCCTGATAGTCTGACATCCGTTGGAATTGGAACTGTGCATAACAAACCATCAGTCTGCGTGCCTGCGCGCAATTCTTCCTCCGAGAGAGGAGCCCCAGCCAGCACTGTCTCATATAATAGGGAAGGGAGGGCCTGGTTCGTCTTCGTTCGGTGACACCGAATACAGATACAGTACAAACAAAGCGCCGAAGCCATTATCCGGACTGCCCTATGCTTGCATCTGCTTGGTTCAGCAGCTTGTGGATTTACAGTTTCAGCTCAGGCCTGCATCCTTCTGAATATTAACAGACAAGAGAAAGGACACAGAGGCATATTCAGCAAGACGACAATTGTAAAGGACGACATGACAGACTAATGCCTCTCTGTGCGTGTACCCGTGTATGCCATGTTTACGTACGCATGCAGTGATTTTTTGTGCTGCCCACGCACTTTTCCTCAGTGGTCATATTGTGATTTCTGAGTACTCAACGCCTGAACGGCAGCTGCTAGTGCATCAGCAATTTAGCATCGATCACAGATGGAATGAGTCTTGGCAATTTGCAACAGAGACAATGAACGGCAGCTATATTTGCACAACGATTAATGAACAGTGTCGTCGTCGCTACAATTGCTAGGCACGCCATTGGAAGCTGCAACAAGGAGCTAGGAGGTAGCACAAAGGAAAACAAGCTAGCTCTAGTAGAATAGAATAGAACTATTATAGCAGAGAGAAGAGATGGAGTGAGTGAGGTCAGAAGGGTCTGGGATTCGACCGAATTAGTTCGAATTTCGGCGAAATTCGTCCATTTCGGTGAGGTCCGAAACGAATTTTATGCTTTACATTTCAAAAATTTACCGAATTGAGTCCGAAATTCATCCGAATTTTCCCGAAATTCGTCTAATTCGGTTGGGACCGAATTTTTTCCAAAACGAATCCCAAAACCTACTCAGATCTCGTAGGTGATGCCGACCCTGAGCAGCTGGTCCTTGGGGATGGACAGCGCCTTGTGGCTCTCCCGGAGGTTCTTCCGTAGGAAACCGTACACGCTGTTCACCACCACCCGTTTCAGCAGCGACGACCCCGCCGCTGCCGTCACCGTGGCCTCCCCCATCAGGTACACCACCCCGCGCTCCGCCTCCGCGTCGATGAACCGCTGCTCCTCCTTCGCCACCGCCGCCGATGAACTGCTGCTGGCGGCGAAGGCGGCCTCCTCCTGGACGAACGTCTTGAGGCGGTCCAGGAGGAAGGCGGCGAACTCCCGGTGCCCCTCCATCGGGTCCGTGTACCCGTACCGCGCCACGCAGCGGAACACGCGGTGGCTGACGGGGCCGACGCGGCGGAAGATGAAGCGCTCCGGCGCCGCCACGCGCGGGATCGGGAGGTGCTTGATGGACACGAAGACGAAGACGGCGTGCACGGAGGGGATCTTGTCCACCAGGCGCGGGAACACGGGCGGGATCCCCTGGACCAGCTCCGAGTAGAGCAGGCCCACGCCGGGCACCCGGCGCACGTCGCGGCGCGCCAGCACGGCCGCCAGCTCGGCCGCCGGCACCGCGCGGTCCAGCTCGTACCGGTAGCGCAGGACGTGGACGTAGTGCCACGCCGCCATGAGCGCCATGAGCACCAGCGAGAAGCAGAAGGGCAGGTACCCGCCCTCGGCGAACTTGGAGAGGATGGAGGAGAGGTAGAGGAACTCGACGAGGCCGAAGACTGCGTAGAAGGCGGCGGACAGCGCCGGGTGCGCGCGCCACACCAGCAGCATCACCACCGCTAGCAGGTGCGTGGTGATGGAGAACACGGTCACGACGCAGATCCCGTACGCGTTGCCGATGTTGGCCGTGGTCTGGAACCCCAGCGTGACGGCCACGCTGGCGGCGCCGATCAGGAAGTTCACCTCGGGGAGGTACACCTGGCCGGCGTACTTGCTGGAGGTGTGCACCACCTCCACCCGTGGGAAGCAGCCCAGGGACAGGGCCTTGGACAGGATGGCAAACGCGCCCGACAGCATGGCCTGGCTCGCGATGATGGCCGCCAGGATCGCCACCAGGAACACCGGCCAGAACATGGGCGCTGCATGCATGCATTGTTAGCTCTCGATCGGCTTCAGTTTCCAAGTTTCGATTCGATGTACATACATGTGCAGATTACGTGAACAGTACTACAAGACACCACCTACTTGGGATGGATTTGTAGAAGGTGTCGCCAACGTTTTCAGGGAATTTGCGCAGGTAGGCCGCCTGACCCATGTAGCATAGCGCCACCGAGGGGAAGAGGATACATGTGAAGCTGATCTGCAAAGCAAACGAACAATATAGTAACTGCCAATTAGCTAGATGCTCTCGTTCTACACTTCTACTCCTACATGACATTGAAATCAATAGTTCATCTGCCTGCTATGGCTGTTGGTATGTACCTGAATGGCCCTGATGTTAAAATGGCCGAGATCCGCAAACATGGCCTCCGTGCCTGTGATGCAGAGGACGACACCCCCAAGCGAGACCCATGCCTCCTTTCCGTTCCTCCTGAAGTAGTCGACAATGTACATGGGGTTGAAGGCCCGGAGGACGGTGGCATCGTGCACGGCGAGGTTGTACATCCCAGTGCCGGCGATGAGGACGAACCACACAGATATGATGGGCGCGAAGGAGTAGCCCACCTTGTCGGTGCCGAAGCGCTGCACCGAGAAGAGAAGGAACAGTATGGCCACCGAGATCCACACCACCTCCGCTGTAGCAAGAACGACAAGCCACTTGCTGAGGTTAGCCATCTAGTCGTTTCATGAAGCAGCAGATCGACTCACAATGTAATGCAAGTCGTTTTTACTGATGGATGCCTGAATGTATGATGCAGCATAAAAAATATACATTGGCTCAAGTTGGGCGCTTTCTCCCTGATCCCACTCACTGCCGAGAGCACTGCAAGAACAGCAACAATTAAACGGCAGTTTAGTCTTGTTCAAATCCACAAATTAGTGCATGGGTTTGGAATACTTGATCCGTACCAGAGATTGCTGGCGTCAAGGTTCCGTCGCCCATGACCATGGAGGTGCCGAGGATGGTGATGGTGAAGAGCCCAATCTTGGCCGCGTTGCTGGACTCGAGCTTCTCCTTGAGCCACTGCGCCCTCCGCAGCCGCGAGCTCGCCGCCTCCACCCTGTAGTTGGAGACCGTGGCGTCCTCGCTCTGCTGGTCTGGGATCATCCTGATCTTGGCGTACCGCGAGATCAGCGAGTAGAGCGCAAACGTTCCTCCTGCACGTTTTGTATGTATGGATCATCATCACAACCATGGCAATCATCTTCGGTTGAACATCATCAATGCAACTAAGATCAGTGTCGTCAATGAAGCATTATGCACGCTAGCTAAGCTCACCATCGCCGTTGTCGTTGGCGTGGAGGACGACGAAGACGTACTTGAGCATGGGGATAAGGATGAGGGTGTAGAGGATGAGCGAGAGGACGCCGAGGAGGTCGTCAGGGTGCCTGACGCCGTCCGGGAACGTGCTGGAGTACACGTACAGCGGCGACGTCCCGATGTCGCCGTACACCACGCCGATGCTCTGGAACGCCAGCATCAGCGTCCGCGCCCAGCTGTCCTGCACGGTGCACGCATCAATCAATGGTAACATCAATGTCTAAGTCTAAGAACAGGTGCATGCATGACGAAAATGAGCTAACAATATAATAATGTCATGTGTGAAACTAAACTGACCCCGGAGCCGTGGTGCTTGCCGTTGGTGACCTTCTCGGCGTCGCCGTACAGGGAGTCATGGCGCTGGAACCTCTCGGTAGCCGCGGCAGCGCTCTCGGCTTCGGCTGACGACGACATCTCTTCGTCTTCGATCCTCTCCGGTGATCTCGGACGCGTTCGAGCTCCGGCCCAAAGGGATCGATTGAAAGGGCTTCCGGAGTTTATGATGGATCTACAGACCAACCTCGTCTAGGCCTCAGATCCCGGTGCCCTGTCACAAGTTCACATCATCATATGAAAACTGAATTCATTAAGAGTAATGTATATTCTGAAAACTAACTGAATTCATAAAGAGTAATGTACATACTCTGAAACTAAGGGCCTGTTTAGATGTCCAAAAACATCCAAAATTTTTTGCACAGTACCCGTCACATCGAATCTTTAGACGCATGCATGGAGCATTAAATGTAGATAAAAGAAATAACTAATTGCACAGTTTGTCTGTAAATGTCGAGACGAATCTTTTGAGCCTAGTTAGTCCATGGTTATTTAATTTTTGCCAAATAACAACGAAAAGTGCTACAGGAACTTTTCCCAGAAAATTTTGGCATCTAAACACGCCCTAACTGAATTCGTCAATTGTGAAAACTATATATATATCGAAATGTGTAACAACCCAAACGATTGCCTCAGTCGTTTATTTCAGAAGTTGAGAACAAATTAAAAGACAAATACAACGAATGAACAATGGATGAAACTAGCTATGAGATCCCTGCCGGAGAGGAGGAGAAGGCCGGCGGCGACGGCGGAGGAGATACCCGGGATCCGAGTGGAGGAGAGGCTGCAGACGCTTTTATATCTGCCCCGGCGCCGCGCTCAAAGATGGCAAATCCCTTCGCTTGCAGTGCCGCCGCCGTCTTATACGCACGCCATTCGCAGGGCCAAACGCCATGCCGCCGCTGGGACAACGGCCTCCGGTGCCAAATCTGGCCACCAGTAACGATCAACTGACTTCCCCCTCGATCTGTCTCGATCGGCGCGCCGCCTTGCGAAACGAAGAGATGGAGGCGGCGTCCTGGCGTCCTGCCTCTCTGTCACCTGCTCTGCTATCGGTCATGGTTCCTACGTACGGTTAGTTTCACCTGTCAGCAGCCAACGCGCAGAATTAAGATATTTTTTTGGCTTGCATGTCATTGCCATGTTTGGCTTGGTCCGGCCGTTACGTTTTTGCATGCATCAGCCGTCGTCGGTTGCAGTGGTGGTCGTTTCTTTTCTGTTTTGAACGAGATTGAACGGCCGGAAATGCTCGTCCATTCAGATTCAGCTCGGAGGGAGGAAAGTGAACACCGTCGTTTTCTATATTATGATATTGTATTCAACCATTTTCGAATTTAGCCAAAAAAATATCATTTTTAAATGGTTTCACTACCTTTTTTTACCTTTTTTGTTTTCGCTAATTTCACAAATGTAGAAAAATCCCATGCCATTTGCTTTTGCTTTCTATAATATAATATCGTTTTCAACTTTGGGGCCCACCACTTATATACCTAGGCCCTGTTCGGCTGTGCTGATAAGTCGGCTGAAAAACACTGTTGGCTGATTTGTTGTGAGAGAAAAACACTGTTTCGACTGAAAAAACAAGCTGAAAAATCCGGATTATAAGCCGGATGAACAGACCCCTAGTCACACCAATCTACACAAAGTAGTAGGCAACCGTATTGAATTATGACGACTTCATCAATCTCGAGATATGCCAAGATTTGTTAGAGCCTGTTTAGAATGCACGAGTTTCATAGAAATTGCACAGAAATTTCACGTGAATCAGCTCATTTTCACAAGAAAAAACGCAGAAATAGGACAAAATTTCTGCGTTTCAAATAGGATAAAGGCCGGGAAGAGTACAATTATGTTCATACCCAAGTCCAGATATTCAATATCCGACACCGCACATATCCATATCCCAATACTTAATTTAGATATATATGGTGTCCATATCCATTTATATTTTACCAGCGGCATAGCTAACACTATTCACATCCAAATCTAAATTCAAGAAATGCTATAGTTATATGCATGTATGTAGATATATTTACATGTTCGACCATTTGCACTCTAGACTGTCTCCTAATTTGGACCATGTCCTTTTGACCATGATGTAGATCATGAGGTACTAAGTCATGGTCCAAATAAAGATTTGTTATGAACTGGTAGTCACTTAATGGCCAAAATATTTGGGCACTTACTTCCTTCTTTTTGGAACAAGCAAAAATTACTGAAATGTTACATAAATATCTATATTTATAAGATAAAAAAGCGAAAAAATACCTTGATCTCACCCAATTGATTTCTACTCACGACTTGTTTTATCCTTTGCTTGGATGTTTTTTTTTGATAAGTCGACGGGAGGGGAGAGAATCCCCCACCTGATTTAAATTATAGTGTGGCTCCAAAAGCCAGATGTTTGGGAAACATTACAACATTTTACTAAGCTTTTACATTGCGTTAACTAAGACTGAACACCATTTTTCAACAATTTCCTTGTCCTTCTTTGGTAGACGCACTCTCCATAGCTGAGCCTCGGTCTTGCAGGCCATCAGCGCCCCTTGAATTGTAGTTCAATCGTTCCTGAAGACAATGTTGTTCCTCCTCTTCCAAATATGCCTGCAGCATAGCAGCGAGAAAGTTTGGAAGTGTTTTGCTGGGATATGTACTGGTGTCGTGATCTCTTGCAGTTTCAGCACCGTCCAGGAGGGGTCAGTTGTGATCTGAATGGACTCCCAGAACTCTCTCGCTGTAGTGCAGCCGAAGATGACATGCGCTGGTGTTTCCTCAGCTCCATGACAGACGTCTCATTTCGAGCTATCGACGATTCCTTTTCTAACCAAGTTAGCTTTGCATTGTATCCTCCCTTGTGATAACAGCCAGCCAAACATTTGCACTCTAGGCGGTGCCTTGTTCTTCCGGATGAACTTGTTCCAGGGGTCCGGGTTGGAGTCTGATGTTTTGAGCGCTCGGTAAAGGAGAGATGTATCAAGGTTACCATTTCGTTTGAGCAGCGGGCTCTGCCGCCGATCTCCTGCATCACTGAGTTGCAGCTGATCAATGATATTGGGTGGCTTCAGTGAGTTGTAGAGCGGCTGCTGCACTGCGTCGGCTTACCATGCTATTTTGAAGTCCACCTCCGGCGGCCTGGCTAACTGTCATCTCTTGTGTTTTGCAATGAGTATAAAGCTCTGGAAATCTTTCTGCCATGGAGTCATCACTGTTCCATACATCATGCCAGAACGACGTTGTGGTCCCATTCCCCAGGATTACAGTGGTGATTGCTCGATATACCGGCAGCAAGCTTCGCAGCATGTCCCAGTGTTGTCCATGCAGGTCACCAGTTAGCGAGGCAATACATGCATTCTTCTGTACCCAAGCTGCCCAAGATGACGGTATCTCAGAGTGTAGTTTGTGGATTAATTTCAGGAGTAGACATATATTCTGAATGCCTAAATCTTTCAGACCAAGTCCACCAGCTTCCTTCATGTCGCATACATGCTCCCAAGCTATCAGGCTTTTAGCTCCAGAGGAGTTTCCGAAACCTGCCCAAAGAAAGCTCCGTCGCCGTCGATCAATCTGATCAATGATCCCTGGTGGAATGGCAAGGGCACACATCGCATAGACCAATTGACTGTCCAAAACTGAGTTTACCAAAGTGGCTCTTCCCATGTGATTGAGCAAGCCTGATTGCCATCCGGCCAAGTACTTGTCTGTCTTTGCGATCTGTGGGGCGAAAGCACTAAGTCGTAGCTTTGTGTTGGACAATGGCAGCCCTAGGTATGTTTGTGGGAAGCCTTCTTCCCGACATCCAAGAGCTGAGATGCAAGCTTGGATGTTGTTTAGAAAACAGGTCATCAGGCAAAGGGCCGGGGATGGATGGAGAAATGAATGATCAGTAGTTACGCATCACCTGCGGGAAAGCGATTGAAGGCCGTGCGGCGCACGCGTCGACGAGCTCCGGCGACCTAACTTCGTCGGGCGTTCGATGTGGAGGTGTATCCACCACAACCAGGTCGAGGTTGATTCTAGAATATGTTGGAATGCGATCGGTTCGGCTAATGCCGAACTTAATTACAAGATTAATTAAGCGTTAAGCTTAATGGTCCACCCACTCATCATTTATTTTCAACTAAATAATAACTGCCGTGATCGGCGGCAACCCTTAGAATTTCAAGGGTTCGACCCCCCGGCCCACAGCGTGATTATAAATAAGAGAGACGCCTCTGGCGTCATAACGATCTCTTCCATATGACTTTTCACATAACCGATTACTTAGGCACTGGAGGGTTCAGGAAGGCCGTCTACCCACGTCCATCCAGGTATTGCTAGATCTTCATCACGTTCTTCGCCAACTAGGAGCATCAAGCTCCGATCTGGTGAAGACTAAGATCTACTTCATCTACATCAACTTCATCACATCAAGTACACTAGCACAGATGACATCTTCCGACTCTGGTTAGTATCTAATGTTAGTTTCCGCATTAAGATGAGTTAGTGATCATGTCTAGTCTAAGATAAAGATCCTATTAATCTAAATTTTAATTCAACAGAATATGCTTATATGCAGTCGTCTAGTTCTAGCGAGAACGAAGAACCCGTTTGGTTTGAAGGCAGAAGATGGCTCTTAATACAGATATATAAATAGAGATTGCACGTGAAACTGTGAAAGATAAGTAAAAGCATGTTCGTTTAGCTGGTTTATTGTGGCTGAAAGTATTGTTCGCTGGTTTGTTGCGAGAGAAAAATATTGTTGGATGGCTGCTGATTCTACTGATATGCTCAAACGAACAAGGTAACTTGTCGCCATGATAGATACAGTCAGCCTGCTCGGCTGCACTTCTCGCAGCCCTACGGCTGCAGTTTTTTACTGGCCTTGTTTAGTTTCTCCGCATTAAATTTAGTCTCTATCACATCGGATGTTTGAACATATGTATGAAATATTAAATATAAACTAAAAAAATAACTAATTACACAGATTGCGACTAATTTGCGAGACAAATTTTTTAAGCCTAACTCATCCATGATTTGAAGTAAACATGTGCTAATGAAGGGTTAATTAGGTTTAATAAATCCTTCTCCCGGATTCCTAAGGACTTTTATAATTTATTCTATTATTACTATCTAAACACTTCAATCAATATCCTTACGTGACAACATAAACTTTAGCCCTGGATTTAGCACGAAGGAGCAGGCTGACCAAAGAAACGGGGAGTAACTTATTGCAGTGGTACTGTTAACGACATAACTGCTCTCTTTAACTACCCCGAAAATCCCTGCCTCCTCAGCGCTTCTGCACTGTTGGCACTGTTCACGCGCCCGTTCATTTAATGCAACCCGTTGGTCTCCAGAGGCTGCCCATTTACTGCGTCCGTTTCCTGCAGCTAGCCACGCGTCACTGTCCGTTTCCTGCTCTACGCGCGCCACAGCGTACGTGTTAAAGTTTAACTCCCATCACATTAATGTTCCATTAAATGCATGTAGTACTAAATGTAAACTAATTGTAGACTAATTGCATGTATGTTGGCATAGATTAGGAGTAATTTACGAGACGAATCTATTAAGCCTAATTAGTCTAAAATTAAAAACTTTTTATCAAATAAGACGAAAGTGCTACAGTGTTTGTTAAACTTTAACTCCTCAAACCAAACACCCCTTAGAAAAGAGCGCCTACAGAAGCCTGTAATAGAACCGATCAATTATACGAGATTAAGTAAGAAAATCATCCACCGAGCAGACGATTTAGCAAACTTAAGCCCGTATAACCCGGTAGTCCGTGAAATCACGACGGATTTCAAACCAACTTACATACCAGCAAAGATCGTAATAAGTTCAGCGGTCACCATCACAAGTTACATAAAAGTTCGCGTCACAAATACATCGGAGTTTAAACATAGTTATTACAAACCAGTTTCGAATGAAAGTAGCGGAAGCATTTAGTTCAAATTACACACTCACACAGAGTTCAAACTACAGTGCCAGTTCAGGACCATCTTCCAACAAAAGCATCAGACGAGATATAGTGATTGACCATTGCCCATGGTCCTAAGCTTCTCCCATCGCAGGATAAAGGCAGTAGATACAGTAGCCGTAATACATCTGCCCATCTGCAACAAGTGGGAACAAAGCCCTGAGTACGAGAAGATACTCAGGTAGACTTACCCGACAGAACCAAAATAAAAGATACCAAGGAATCATGATAGGCTTTCTGGTGGGGTAGCTGACTCATTTGTAAAAAGGCATTTTTAGCATTTGAAAAATCTTTCCAAAAGCTTTACCTCAATTTAAACCTTTATTAACCTGTCAACTACATTTGCACCTGTACTAGAGTAACATGTAATTAGACAGGTAATGATAACCAAGGATCATTAACAACTTACTCATGTCATATTTCATATAACTGTCCAAGTGTTCAATCAATATTACTACGATG
This sequence comes from Saccharum hybrid cultivar R570, assembly GCA_038087645.1. Taxonomy (NCBI): domain Eukaryota; kingdom Viridiplantae; phylum Streptophyta; class Magnoliopsida; order Poales; family Poaceae; genus Saccharum; species Saccharum hybrid cultivar. The sequence goes on along the minus strand of JAQSUU010000190.1, from coordinate 1,019,671 downwards.
AAGTAGCTCAAGTCAAGTGCTCGCTATCCAGTGAACAATGGCGATTTGAATCGATTATTAACCAGCTGGTAAGTTATTCCTCACACAAACCTCACTCACCCGCTAAAGTGAGGTGTTGGTCACCGAGTCAACCATTTAGGTAAAGTCGCGAGCTTGCTAGGAACCACATGTACCCGGGGGCCGCCCGACTGCTCTTTGGCCTTATCACCGCGCCCCCGTATCCTGCCACTACTGCTCCGGTACAGTGCGTTGCGGGCAATCCACTCGGCCCGAATAATCTTCCAGCTTCGCGGTCGAAAGGTACATTATTCGGCCAGCTAAATATAAGTCATGCGTTCAACATGACTCGAGGCCAAACAATGGTCGGTCCTTAATCGACACAGATGGAAAACACTACAGTCTGAAACACTGCAAGTTTCTGCCCGGTCTCAATTTTACATTAACACTTAGTTATTCTCAGATGACATACTTTCTCAAGCAGATCCAGGTAACCACCTATAGCTCGCAGGTGACAGGAAATCACCCGACTTCTACCGGTCTAAGCAAGCTAAGCAATTACTTGACTGCGAATGACAAGGTGACAAGGATAGGGTAGAACTTCGGGCACTTCGGGCACTTCTTGCTCTTCGGGCTGCTCTTCCGGCTCCTCGGGAACTACTACCGGCGTTACTTCCTGCGATCCTGTATGATGCAACCGTATAAGTGCTTATGCCTAGGTGCATTACAGAAATGATATGTAATGGTCATGATGAATGAAATGTAGATAAATAGGTTCACTTTATTTCATAAAGTGGGAATACATTTCTTCTACAAGGTAGTCAACATCATCTGAGAATACAGACTACAAGCACATGTCATCTACTGCATTCTCTTCCACTACTACTGTGCTAAGTCAACATAGCTTATTAAATGCTTCAAAGATACACCAAAGCAAATCCTATTAACTAGTCATGCATTAACAAGGTTAAATAAAACCCTAATTGCAACTAGGTTTGAACTGCAACACCTACTTTAGTAGCACAGAAAAATCTGAGAAAATTACAGTAGCTTTCTATCATCAAATCTAGCATACCACAAAATTTCATTGCATTTGAATTACTAGAACTGCCTACACAAAAATAACAAGCTAGGACCTAAAAATGAGCATAAAAATATTTTATACTATGAAAAGTATCAAACAACAGATTTAACATTTTCCTCCAATCTACACAATAAATAATCACTGTAGAAAAATTATTACATGCATGTTTTATTTATATTTTCTCTCTAGCAAAAATAACAATTATTAGCAATATTAAACACTTGTACTACAACTCAAGATTTTTCCACAGAACATGAATGACATATATTTTTTCTAGAAAGTACATCACAAAAGAAAATTATAGCAAGTGGAACCATATTTTCTGAGCTTTCTGTGATTTACTACATATTTAACAAGAAAACAGCAGTTTATGTGATTAAATAAAAACTCTACAGCAAAGTATTTAAATCTTGACATTCAATATTTTTCTCAAGTAGATCTGATGATAAGGAACCTAGAAAAATTTATTTGAACAGATTTAGAGCAAATTTGAGTAGTCAAACATTTTCTAAACCTTTTCCATTTTCAAATAATAAAAGAAAAATGAAAAACTCAATTTTCTTTTTGCTAATGGGCCGGCCCAGCGGGATCAACCGGCCGGATACGGCCTTTCGGCCCATGCGCGCGCGGGGGGACAGCAGGCGCGCCGCCCGGCTTGGGCTGCGGCCTAAGGCCGCCTTGGCCTAGCGAACAGCGAGGGGGGGAGAGCGGGCGTGTCCATGGTCGGGCATGTCGGCTCCCGAGAACGCGGCGGTGCGGTCGCCGCCGACGGCCAACGGCCGCTTCCGGTCGCGAGCAGGCGAGGCGTGGAGAGCAAATGAACCGCGTGGGAAAGGCGAACACAATGGTGTGATGCAAGGAGAGAAAGGGGAACGAGGGCGCCGATGGCGGAGCGCGAGCTCGGCGGCCCGGCTCGGTGGCGTGCGCGGGAAGACGCTCAATTGAGCCTTACCGTCGGCGAGCAAGGTGCACGGTGGTCCGTTCGGAGGGGAGGAGGAGGTGGCGGAGCGCATGGCAAGAGGAATCGGAAGGAGACGCGTCCGTTGCACGGGAACGGTGGCTCGGAGGTAGAAGATGCCGGCAATGGCGCGCCGCGACGGAGCACTGGCTGTGCGAGGGAGAGAAAGAGCGCGCGGGCGAAGAAGTGAGCAGCGGGCGGAGCAGATGAAGGCGGAGGTAGTGTGCGAGCGCGGAGGCCACGGCTGCCACGCGCGGGGCATCGCCGGCATGCGGCCGCCACGCGGCGTGCGCGGTCTGCCGCGGTCGGTCCCAGAGGTGTTACAGCCTTCCCCCTTATAAGAATCTTGTCCCGAGATTTTGGGTTACGAACCATTTGTTATAAAAATCTTCATAAGCTTTTTGTAGATATTCACCTGTTTCCCAAGTTGCATCTCCTTCATCATGATGACTCCACTGTATCTTATATGTTTTTACCACACTGTTCCGAGTAACTCTTTTTTTTAGAGTCCAACAGTTGAACCGGTTGCTCACGATATACCAAATCTGACTTGAGCTTTATGCCTCAAGGTTCAATTCTTTTCTCTAGAACACGCAAACACTTCTTGAGATGCGATACATGAAAAACTAGGAATATAGCACTCATTGTCTCAGGTAACTCCAACTTATAAGCGACTGGGCCTTTTCTTTCTAAGATCTTATATGGTCCCACAAATCTGGCTGCAAGCTTTCTGCGTACTCCAAACCGTTTCTTCTTCATTGGCGTGACTTTCAGATAAACATAGTCACCAACCTTGAACACAAGCGGTCTCCTTCTTTGATCTGCATAACTTTTCTGATGTGATTGAGCGGCTTTCATATTTTGCTGAATGATATGAACTTTCTTCTCAGCTTCTTCTACGAAGTCAATACCGTAGTATCTTCTTTCTCCTGGCTCAATCCAGTTAAGTGGTGTTCTACACTTTCTGCCATACAAAGCTTCGAATGGTGCCATCTTGATACTTTCTTGATAACTATTATTGTAAGCAAACTCTGCTAAAGGTAACCACGACTCTCATGAACCTCTAGAAGATAACACACAGGCTCTCAACATATCTTCCAGAACAGCATTAACTCTTTCGGTCTGACCATCTATTTGAGGATGATAGGCAGTACTACGAATTAAACTCGTCCCTAAACCTTTATGCAAGTGCTCCCAAAAGTGAGCAGTGAATTGTGACCCTCTATCAGAAACTATATTCTTTGGTATGCCATGCAATCTCACAATCTCGGCAATATACTTCTCGGCATATTGAGGTGGTCTATAATCTGTCTTGACAGGTAAAAAGTGAGCTGTCTTTGTAAGGCGATCCACAATCACCCAAATTGAATCATGTCCTTTCTGAGTAGTGGGCAAACCTGTGATGAAATCCATACTTATATCATCCCACTTCCAACTAGGTACAGACAAAGGTTGCAACAATCCGGCAGGTCTCATATGAATAGCCTTTACCCTACAACATGTGTTACATCTGGCTACATACGCTGCAATCTCTTTCTTCATCTTGGTCCACCAAAAACGAGGTCTTAGTTCTTGTTACATTTTGCTACTTCCGGGGTGGATAGATAACTTTGAAAGGTGAGCCTCATTCATAAGTTTATTCTTAAGCTCTCCATCCTTGGGAACAACAAGACGGTCGTCAAACCATAACACGTCATGTTCATCCAATCTAAAGTGCTTGGATGGTTCTTCTTTAATCTTTTCTTTGATATGGAATATCCCTTTGTCGGTTTTCTAGCCTTCTATTATCTTACTCTCCAAGGAACAACTAATCTGAATATTGTGTAACGCTGCCGGATGCAGTAGATCAAAACCATCTTCGAGCAAAGGTTGCGCATTCAGGCAATGTGACTTTCTACTCAAAGGATCTGCCACCACATTGGCCTTTCCAGGATGATATTGCACATTCAAATTATAATCTTTGATAAATTCTAACCATCTTCGCTGTCTCATGTTCAATTCAGGTTGGGTGAAGATGTACTTGAGACTCTTATGATCGGTGAAAATATTACACACATTACCAAGTAAGTAATGTCTTCAAATTTTTAATGCATGCACTACGGTAGCAAGTTCAAGATCATGCGTCGGATAGTTGATCTCATGCTTTCTCAACTGACGGGAGGCATAAGCAATGACTCTTCCTTTTTGCATAAGAACACAGCCTAATCCTGTTTTTGATGCATCACAAAACACATCAAAAGGTTTCTCAATGTCCGGTTGCGCTAGAACTGGAGCAGTGGTCAACAGTTTCTGCAAGAGGTGGAAAGCTGTCTCACACTCCTCTGTCCACACAAACTTATGCTCTTTCTGTAGCAGACTTGTCATTGGCATGGCAATCTTCAAGAAATCTGGGATAAAACGACAATAGTAACCAGCTAAACCCAAGAAACTTCTAACTTTGGAAACTGTGATTGGTGTCTTCCAATCCATAACCTCTTGCACTTTACTCGGGTCTACAGATACTCCATTCTCTGACAGAATGTGACCAAGGAAAGGAACTTTCTTCAACCAAAATTCACAATTGCTAAACTTAGCATATAACTTATGATCTCTCAGTCTGGTTAAGACAATTCTCAGATGCTCTTCATGATCTTTTTCATTTTCAGAGTATACGAGAATATCATCAATGAACACAACCACAAACTTGTCCAACTCTGGCATGAAAACTGTATTCATCAGATACATAAAGTATGCAGGAGCATTTGTTAAGCCAAAGGACATAACAAGATACTCGTACAACCCGTATCTGGTAGAAAAGGCGATTTTCGGTATATCTTATGGTCTAATCTTTATCTGATGATAACCTGATCTTAAATCTATCTTGGAGAACACTTTGGCTTTGGCTAACTGGTCGAACAAAACATCAATGTGAGGTAAGGGATACTTATTCTTGATAGTTACAGCATTAAGAGGCCTATAATCCACACACATTCTCAAAGTACCCTCTTTCTTTTTCTTCACAAACAAAGCACGACATCCTCATTCAGACTTACTTGGCCGGATAAACCCCTTATTTAACAACTCCTCTAGTTGCTTCTTCAACTCAGCTAACTCATTCGGAGGCATCCTATAAGGTCTCCTTGAAATTGGAGCTGTCCCGGGGATCAACTCAATTCCAAACTCAACATCTCTATCCGGCGGAAGACCAGGTAACTCATCTGGAAACACATCCGGAAACTCACACACGACCGGAATCTGATGAATCGAAATGACTTCCAGAGCACATGTCACACTCACAAGGTCTGTTCTTTTGGGCAATGGTACCTGAAAAGTATCCTCTTTCCGGGGATCCTTCAGGGTAAGTACCCGACTTCCTGTATCTATAACTACTCCCCATTCTTTCATCCAATTCATCCCTATGATGACATCCAGAACTAGTCTAGGCATAACTATCAGGTTTACTCGAAACTTTCGACTACCTAACTCAAGGGTTGCCCCTCTAACCATCTAATTGGTTAAAACATCAGCCCCTGCTGAACTTATACGGTAGCCATAACTTAAGTCTGTGCATATTTGTTCATGTTTCCGTGCAAATGCTTGACTCATGAAAGAATGCGATGATCTAGAATCAAATAGAACAACTGTAGGGTTTTGGTTAACAGGAAACTTACCAGCAGTTACGGGCTCTCTCTCAGGAATCTCTTCCACAGTGGTGTGGTGCACTCGAGCATTATAAGTCTGTTGCTTCTTTCTAGGTGGATAAGGATAGAACTTGGAAAAATGGCCTGGCTGATCACAGTTATAGCAAGGTCCCTTCACTGTACCAGCAGATCCGATAGCTCCCTTCAAGTTACCTTGTCCTGCGGTTGTGGCTGTCCTTGCTGGTAGCACTACCATCTTGTACGGCTTCTACAGTCCCTTATAGTTCTGGGTCTTATGCTGCGGTGGCCTAAACCTTGCACCAGGTGCAGACGGCCGATAGGTCGAACGATTAGCAGTGATAACTCTTGACTGTGACGGTCCTGACTCAAAGGCTCTCTTGCAAGTCTTGGATGCTGTGTACGCATTGTTGTTCTTCTCTTGTTTCAGACAATCACTAATGAAGTCATTGAATCTGGCGTGGTTATTGGTACCCACATGCTTCATCATCTTTGGACCTAACCCTCTCTTGAAGCTAGCAATTTTCTTAGCATCTGTGTCGACCATGTCGGGAGCATAACGACACAAGTTGTTGAAGGCATGCAAATACTGTGTCACAGTTTTGGTGCCCTGATTTAAAGCCAAGAACTCTCCCAACTTCATCTCAACTAGCCCTGATGGAATATAAACTCCACGGAAGGCTTTGGTGAACTCTCTCCACGAGATCTGAGCATTTGGAGGGAAGGTGGTGCGGTGATGCTTCCACCACATCCATGCTGGTCCTTGTAACTGATGTGCAGCATACTCTGTCTTTAGTACTTCTGTCAGCCTTAACACACGGAACTTATCTTCCATAGTGTTGATCCATTATTCAGCGTTAAGTGGCTCGGTCGCTTCCTTGAAAATTGGCGGCCTAGTGTCCATGAAATTCTTGAAATTGCTGTACCGATTCACTCCATTGCCACCACCTTGGTTGTTACCACGTTGCACGTTGTTGGCAATGGTACGCAGAAAATCTTCCATATTCTTCTGTGACTGCTCGGCATTGCGCTGACTTCCAAGAAACTATGCAAAGAACACCTCTGCAGTGAGCGGTGGAGGAGGCGGCAAATGCGGCTTCGGGTGTGGCTCATCATGGTTGGCGTTGTTAGCACCACTCCCACCTGCCCTGGCACCATTTCCACCAGTTTCAGCAGCCTCATACGTGGCGCGTCGAGTATTTGCCATCTGCATATTTCAGCAACAAGTAATGATTAAGTGAAGTTGTAGTAATTGTGAGTGAATGAAAAATTATGCCGTACTGAATTCATTGGAGAGAACAAAGTCATACAATAAAACAGAGGCACAATAATCGCATTCCAATTAAAACAACACCACTAATTAAATTACTTCAAATGCAAACATCGCGTCCAATACAACCACGTTGCCAGTATACACACACTGGACTTTATGCGCTCAGATATCGCATGAACAACCAAGATCCAACATTCCACCAAGTCTCAAGGTTCAAACGAGATACATCAAGATCTATGAAGCCAAAAGAAGGTCATCGTAACAGGGCCTAGCAGCTAATGCGAAGCAACTAGCCTACTCCTCGGGGCCATCGTCGGGGTCGGAGACGTCACCATCGCTACCATCAGTAGCAACGTCATCATCGTCGTCAGCAGGTGCGGCTGCGGGCTTGTCCTCGTCATCGTCGACGTCCATACCGGTAGCTTCTGGGGGAGCATACGGGCCAATCCCATTGTAGAGCGCATGAAACTCCTCATGCAAGTTGACATTGTACTCCTCTAGCTCCTCGACCCTCTGCCTCAGGAGGTTCCTCTCGTTCCAGGCTTCATTCCTCTCCCGAACCAACTGTCCAATCATGCGGTCTGCATTATTGTTGGCTTGAGTCAACGTATGCACCCGCTGTAGAGAACTATCACCTCTCTCTCTAGAGCATGGTCTCGTTGCAAGCTCATATCAGCCAATTGCTCTTGCAAGCTAGCGATAGCACGTGCCTGCTTCTTCTTCTGTTTTCTTGCTTTGAGCCGATCATCACCACGTAAACCAGTCAAAGTCCAATAGGTGCACTCCAGACCCTGGTATGCTCTGATAGCTGCATACATCGCACTCATAGCGTGGTTGTCGCTAGCCTGTCCTTCGCTTGGGCCTCTGACTAAAGCACTTCCTTGCGGCTGCACCCAAATAGCATCGCGTGGATCATCTCTCGAAAAAGTGCCAGCCAAGGCTGCTGCCAGCTCATTGGGAAATCTGCTCATTATGTCCCGGATGACACGGAAAGATGCGCCCTCTGCACCCTCAACCGGAGTGCGTCCCTCAAACTCTAAGTGCCAACCATCCCACTCTGGAGCATCATCAAGAGCAGGGACAGTGATCTCTACTACTGCCAGTTCATCCTCTGCCAACTGGTTCTCACTCCAAGAGTACACCGGCTCCTGACCCTCTGGGTACCCCACATCATGAAACACTCTCCAAAGCAAAGTTGGCATGCCAAACTCGCTCAGAAAGGTGTCCGTGCTGCGGCGCTCCCGCGGGCCAACTGGCGTCGGGGTGCTCTCCCACCTGTGGACTTGCGGGCAGTCTGCTTCGTGCGGGCCATCTGTACCAAAAGTTTCGATTACCCGGTGAGAACATATTTTAAGTTGGTACAATTTTTATCGAAAGGGGATAATCAATTTATAAGGGGAGGAATGCATGGCATGAATGAAATGCACAAGCAACATGAAGCATGCACGTTTCTTACGTTCTCACAAACTTACGAAATAATGATATCTATCGATGAATTCGGTGGCATACAGGCGATCTCTCATATACGTAACTAATACGTTCTACACGAGAAACGCTGTTATGTACCTGCAGAAAATTCATTTCAGCCCAATTCCCCATGCATGCATGAAAGCAGTAAATCTATCTACACGCTCTACACGAATCTCCAAATACACGTATATTGGTAGCAACCACCCAAAACATCGTCCTATTGACGGCATCGCCTCAACGAACGGAACAACCACACATGCGAAACTTTTGTAAAAACATGCGTAAAACATGTAAGTACAACAGTATCATATAAGCACTCTCCCTAGATCGGCGGTGTATCCGATCATGCTCTCACATCTCACACTTACCGAGGCGTAGAGGTAACTGAACCATACATCACCACTCAAGTAAAGTGGCACTCATACAATAGCACGCCGTATGAGCAACGAAAGAGAAATATGGTGCAAGAACCCCCAAGTCAGTACTTAATTAAGCCACCTAGAGTCCTTACTGGACATAAAGGATATGACCATTGACACACTTCTAGTTTGTAAATCATGTTTTTCAAACATATTTTTGTTTTAAATACACTTGTGAACAGTAAACACGCTAAACCATGCTCCGATGCCAACTGTAACAGAACCGACCAATTATACGAGATTAAGTAAGAAAATCATCCACCGAGCAGACGATTTAGCAAACTTAAGCCCGTATAACCCGGTAGTCCGTAAAATCACGACGGATTTCAAACCAACTTACATACCAGTCAAGATCGTAATAAGTTCAGCGGTCACCATCACAAGTTACATAAAAGTTCGTGTCACAAATACATCGGAGTTTAAACATAGTTATTACAAACCAGTTTCGAATGAAAGTAGCGGAAGCATTTAGTTCAAATCACACACTCACACAAAGTTCAAACTACAGTGCCAGTTCAGGATCATCTTCCAACAAAAGCATCAGATGAGATGTAGTGATTGACCATTGCCCATGGTCCTAAGCTTCTCCCATCGCAAGATAAAGGCAGTTGATACAGTAGCCGTAATACATCTGCCCATCTGCAACAAGTGGGAATAAAACCCTGAGTACGAGAAGGTACTCAGCTAGACTTACCCGACAGAACCAAAATAAAAGACACCAAGGAATCATGACATGCTTTCTAGTGGGGTAGCTGACTCATTTGCAAAAAGGCATTTTTAGCATTTGAAGAATCTTTCCAAAAGCTTTACCTCAATTTAAACCTTTATTAACCTGTCAACTACATTTGCACCTGTACTAGAGTAACATGTAATTAGACAGGTAATGATAACCAAGGATCATTAACAACTTCCTCATGTCATATTTCATATAACTGTCCAAGTGTTCCATCAATATTACTACGATGAAGTAGCTCAAGTCAAGTGCTCACTATCTAGTGAACGATAGCGATTCGAATCGATTATTAACCAGCTAGTGAGTTATTCCTCACACAAACCTCACTCACCCGCTAAAGTGAGGTGTTGGTCACCGAGTCAACCATTTAGGTAAAGTCGCGAGCTTGCCAGGAACCATATGTACCCGGGGGCCACCCGACTGCTCTTTGGCCTTATCATCGCGCCCCCGTATCCTGCCACTACTGCTCCAGTACAGTGCGTTGCGGGCAATCCATTCGGCCCGAATAATCTCCTAGCTTCGCTGTCGAAAGGTACATTATTCGGCCAGCTAAATATAAGGCATGCGTTCAACATGACTCAAGACCCAACAACGGTCGGTCCTTAATCGACACAGACGGAAAACACTACAGTCCGAAACCCTGTAAGTTTCCGCCCGGTCTCAATTTTACATTAACACTTAGTTATTCCCAGATGACATACTTTCTCAAGCAGATCCAGGTAACCACCTATAGCTCGCAGGTGACAGGAAATCACCCGACTTCTACCGGTCTAAGCAAGCTAAGCAATTACTTGACTGCGAATGACAAGATGACAAGGATAGGGTAGACCAGAGTAAACAAGGTATAATGCAGCAACGGTTGCAAACAACTCCTAAACATAATGCAACAGTTAAAGTAAAGCATTCATAAAATATTTGCAAACCGGGGGAGAAAATGCTCCGGGGCTTGCCTCTCTCGAAAGAGCTCGGACGGTGGTCTGGCTGCTCCTCGTCGACTTTGGGCACTTCCTGCTCTTCGGGCTGCTCTTCCGGCTCCTCGGGAACTGCTACCGACGTTACTTCCTGCGATCCTGTATGATGCAACCATATAAGTGCTTATGCCTAGGTGCATTGTAGAAATGATATGTAATGGTAATGATGAATGAAATGTAGATAAATAGGTTCACTTTATTTCATAAAGTGGGAATACATTTCTTCTACAAGGTAGTCAACATCATCTAAGAATACAGACTACAAGCACATGTCATCTACTGCATTCTCTTTCACTACTACTGTGCTAAGTCAACATAGCTTATTAAATGCTTCAAAGATACACCAAAACAAATCCTATTAACTAGTCATGCATTAACAAGGTTAAATAAAACCCTAATTGCAACTAGGTTTGAACAACAACACCTATTTTAGTAGCACAGAAAAATCTGAGAAAATTACAGTAGCTTTCTATCATCAAATCTAGCATACCACAAAAATTTCATTGCATTTGGATTACTAGAACTGCCTACACAAAAAATAATAAGCTAGGACCTAAAAATGAGCATAAAAATACTTTATACTATGAAAAGTATCAAACAACAGATTTAACATTTTTCCTCCATTCTACACAATAAATAATCACTGTAGAAAAATTATTACATGCATGTTTTATTCATATTTTCTCTCTAGCAAAAATAACAATTATTAGCAATATTAAACACTTGTACTACAACTCAAGATTTTTCCACAGAACATGAATGGCATATATTTTTTTTAGAAAGTACATCACAAAAGAAAATTATAGCAAGTGGAACCATATTTTTCTGAGCTTTCTGTGATTTACTACATATTTAACAAGAAAACAACAGTTTTAGTTATTAAATAAAAACTCTACAGCAAAGTATTTAAATCTTGACATGCAATATTTTTTTCAAGTAGATCTGATGATAAGGAACCTAGAAAAATTTATTTGAACAGATTTGGAGCAAATTTGAGTAGTCAAACATTTTCCAAACCTTTTCCATTTTCAAATAATAAAAGAAAAACGAAAAACTCAATTTTCTTTTTGCTAACGGGCCGACCCAGCGGGATCAACCGGCCGGATACGGCCTTTCGGCCCGTGCGCGCGCGGGGACAGCAGGCGCGCCGCCCGGCTTGGGCTGCGGCCCAAGGCCGCCTTGGCCTGGCGAACAGCGAGGGGGGAGAGCGGGCGTGTCCACGGCCGGGCATGCCGGCTGCCGGGAACGCGGCGGTGTGGTCGCCGCCGACGGCCAACGGCCGCTTCCGGTCGCGAGCAGGCGAGGCGTGGAGAGCAAACGAACCGCGTGGGAAAGGCGAACACAACGGCGTGATGCAAGGGGAGAAAGGGGGAACGAGGGCGCCGATGGCGGAGTGCGAGCTCGGCGGCCCGGCTCGGTGGTGCGCGCGGGAAGATGCTCAATTGAGCCTTACCGTCGGCGAGCAAGGTGCACGGTGATCCGTTCGGAGGGGAGGAGGAGGTGGCAGAGCGCGTGGCAAGAGGAATCAGAAGGAGACGCGTCCGTTGCGCGGGAACGGTGGCTCTGAGGTGGAAGATACCGGCAGTGGCGCGCGGCGACGGAGCACTGGCTGTGCGAGGGAGAGAAAGAGCGCACGAGCGAAGAAGTGAGCAGCGGGCGGAGCAGATGAAGGCGGAGGTAGTGCGCGAGCGCGGAGGCCACGGCTGCCACGCGCGGGGCGTCGCCGGCATGCAGCCGCCACGCGCCGTGCGCGGTCTGCCGTAGTCGGTCGCGCTGGCGCGGCGAGCGTGCGCGGGCGAGCGTGCGGGCGGAGGCAGACGCGGGCGCGGGCGCGGAGCAGGCCGGGCCGGCTTCGGCACTTGGGCCGGAAAGGAGGCGACGGCCCGGTAAAGCTGAAAATTTGATTTTTTTTTCTAAATAAAATTTCAGATTTTATAATTTGATTCAAATTCAAATTTTGAAGATGAAAAAGACATTTTCACAAATTTCCCCCAAAACAAAGTTGTTCAAAATTTTATTCTCTACGACTTTCATTTAGGGCACCTTTCAAAATTCTAAATAGATTTTGAATTGATGATTTAAAGTCAAATTTTTAAATGAAAACTCAATTTTCTAAAATATTTTTAGAAGCAAGATTTGGGAAGATTTCGAATACAAAACTTGCTCCAAAAATTATGTTAATTATTTCTAAATTATTTAAAGTTATAGCTCCACAAATTTTTACCACTTTTACCTAGGATTTTTATTAATTCAGAGCTCAAACATGTTTATCACAGTTTAAATAAATTCCAACTTAATTTGCATGTGATGATGAACATGTATGAAATGCAAATGCTCAGGATTTAGGATGTGAATGCATGCTTAACACCCAGAGGTGTTACATAGCCGGCGCAAAGGCAGCACGCCAACCTGCCCAGTTGTACTGAACATGCTGGTATCTCTTGCTCCCTCTGTCCCTAAATGTTTGTCTCTAGAAAACCGTATTTCCCTCACAGACACGCTTTCCGGACGACTAACGTTAAGGGACGGAGTAGTATAGCTGATTGTGGTATGTTAATAATTTCTTCGCACTTTATGCGGTCTATTATATATTCCTTCTCCATATAAGGCACACATGTATATTAAAATTTAAACTTTTAAATCTTTGGTCAATAATTTGGCTTACAATTTTAAACTATTTTAGTAATTAATACAAACTTTATGTGGTTAGATTTGTGATTAAATCTACTATCCAACTATAATAAATTTATAAACATAAACAATATAGTATAGAATAAATAAATAAATTGTAATTTGGGAAGCCGTATTATGTTAAACTACACCTATAAAATAAAACAGAGTTAGTCTAATATCTGTGGTTTGTCCATTGAGCCCGAAACTCTCCCGACTTTTAGTAGGGCTTTACTCATTATATACTGCACTAAGTGAATGCATGCTGCATTTCTTGGGTTCTCCTAGAATTCAGAAAACCCTATTTAATAGGAGAATTTGATATAGATTTTTCTCTAAAAATCTAAAATGTTTCTCTGTGAACCTAATCCCTAGCAAACAAGGTCTACCTTAAGCCCTCTTTCTCTCTTTTGCTCACTTACAGTGGCCACAATGGCCATTATGTGTTGTATAATTTGGCAAAAACTGGAGGCTGGACTATAGTGGACCATGACAAGATTGTGAAAAGCTACAGGAAAAAAGACTCACAGTTTGTATCAACTTCAACTTCAACTTATAAAAGTTGCTTTCCAAAATCAAAGAAGAAACAAACATGAGCCTTAGTCTTAAAGTTAAGAGCAACTCCAAGAGTATAAATTTCAATATGTATATCTCTATTTAGAGAGTAATTCAACAAATATTCTCTTTGTATATCCTCGTATCTCCAGTAGACTCTTCAATTTTTATTATATATGATCTAATAGCTTCTCATAATTTTGCTTGTGTGAAAAAATAATGAGAAAACTACCATATACTGTATTTAGAGAGCCATGTAGCATCTTCAAAAATAGAGAGTGAGAAAGGGGTTTTAAAGAGCGGAAAATATAAGGAGTGATTTAGAGAGTTCATTGAAGCATGTTTCTTTTGTTTGTTTTTAAAATTTTGTGATAAGAGTTATGTAGAAGGTCTCTTCAAGATGCTCCAATAGCTTATCATGTGGAACGAGGAGTATGTAGTGGGGTACTATACCATCAATCATTATCCATGGCATATCCTGGTACCACACTTGTTCAACACATGGGGCCAAAGATCAGTTTGTCATCTCTACGGGTCTCCAGAGTACGGTGATCTCAGCTGTCTGCACACTCCAATTGTTTGTGGGCGCGTCGTCGACAAATGCGTGGTCACCCTGATTCGTTGCAGTGCAGAGATGGTGGCCGCGGTCCAACAGGTGTTCCCTTGTGTGGTCGCTCTGTTCCCTTGCAAATACCTTGGCATACCACTCTCGCTCACCCGGCTCAAACGTTCCGAGGAACAACCACTCGTGTACTCAGTCGCGGCTAGGATCCCGACTTGGAAATCAGGGTTACTAACTCATGCTAGGCGTGTGCTGCTCACCAAGGTGACACTATCGGCAATCCCTGTACACTTAAGCATTGCTTGCTGCTTGTCGGCGTGGGCGGTCACAACCAGATCGACAAGAGACAACAGGTGTTCCTCTAGGCAGGAACTGAGTCTGTCTCAAGAGGCAAGTGTAAGGTGGCATGGACTACGGTTTGCAAACCGACTTGTCTAGGAGGCCTTGGCATCCTTGACCTACGGTTCTTCGGTTTCGCCCTGCAGTTGCGTTGGGAGTGGCTGCGCAGAACGCAGTCGGAACGTTGTTGGACGGTCCTACTTTCCAAAACCAAGAAGAACGTTGTTGCAATGTGCACCGTCAGTCTATCCGTCGTTCTGGGCAATGTCAGATCGGCCAAGATGTGGACAGACTCTTGGGCTCCAGTTGGTCCACTTCGCCTCTACGCGCCAGACCTGTTCGCGGCAGTATCTAGGAGTGGGAGGCAGAGGACACTACAGGACGCCTTGCAGAACAACCGCTGATCACACGACGTCGTGGGCGCTCTCACCACGTAGGTGTTATGTTAGTATCTCGTTGTTTGGCGGCTAATGCGAGAGGTTGCACTTGATCCGTTGTTGTTGGATAGGTTTGTCGGGAAGTGGTCGCCTGATGGTACTTACTCTGCGTCCTCTACCTATCGCGCCTTCTTCGCCAATTCCACATCGTTGCTTGGGGCTAAGGAGCTTTGGAAGACTAAGGCACCGCTGTGGATCAAATTCTTTTTCTGGATCGCCTTGCACTGGCAACTTTGGACCGCAGATCGCAGGAAACGGCATGCCCTCCAAGACAATGACGAATGCGCTCTCTGCGGCCAAGAAATGGAAACTGTAGCGCATCTATTGCTTGGCTGCGTTCTGGCCAGGCAACTCTGGTTCTTGCTGTTGGAACCAGTAGGTCTCGTTGCGCTGGTGCCGGAGCGCTCGAATGATCTGACCGAATGGTGGATGCAGCAAAGGCTAAGGTTACACCATGATGCGCAGCCGCCGTTCGACAGTCTGTTGCTGCTCATCTCCTGGACACTCTGGAAGGAAAGGAACAGCCGTACATTTCAAGGGGTGGCGTCAGGTATTCAGGTCATCTACAAGACGGTGGTTGAGGAAGCTGAGGACTGCGTTCAAGCCGGTTTCTCTACGCTAGCGGCACTTTGCTCCCTGTGGTCGCAAAGATCGTTTCCTATGTAATATCGGCTTTGTAATCCCGGTAGTTAGGGTGTTCTTGATCGACGTGTGATGGCCTCTTGCCACCGTTCGTGATCATTGTTGTTTGTTTCATCCAAAACTTCCTCTTAATGAAATACGGGCACAATGTCCGATCGAGAAAAAATCTCCATGGGTCTCTCTTGCAACTATTTGTGGAGGATAGGTGAACTTAGCAAGTGCTCCTCTCTCTTTTTAAGTGTCACTGTGATATTCGTGTTGGTCAAACTTTTTAAGTTTGACTAGATTTATAAAAAATATTAACAATATTTGTATCTCTAAATAAGTTTATTATAAAAAATATATTCAACGATCTATCTAATTATACTAATTATGTGTCATAAATATAAATATTTTCTTATATATATTTGGTCAAAGTTAAGTACGTTTAATTTTTAGCGACAGTAAAAAACTAGGGAGTATGTGGACTGAGCACCTTGGCAGTTGACAAGTAACGTTTGTTGTGCAATGCACGCAGCTGGGAGCCTGGGAGGCTGGGACATTAGAAATGAAGAAAGGCTCGGCAGCCACAGTGCCAGAGGACCGAAACATATACACTCATCGCAATCAGGAAAGCCAAGTGAAGCAGTGTTGTCTACCAAACCGAGCGCCAGCTCGGACGGTTTGTTCGCTGGTGTGCGGACCACCTGATTTTTTTTATGCCTCTCGTCTGGGTACAGCCTTAGTATCTGCTCATATACAGACTCACACCAATTCTATACACGCACATCACACTCACACTGGTCCCTAATTTTTTTTTGACGCCTCTCGTCTGGGTACAGCTGTAGTATCTACTCATATACAGACTCACACCAATCCTACACACGCACACCACACTCACACTAAGCGTATACAAACAAACCTACAACTACACTCAAAACACAGCGCGTCCTTTGTGAGATCACCAGGTCCATCCATGGCTCATAGACGACGGGCACGTCGTATTCCCTTTGTGGTTCTACGCGTGAGAGGCGACATAATTTATTGGGGACGCACCTAGGAATTGAACTCGCGCCGGCTGCACGCACGCCGGCTGTGCTAGCCACCCGAGCGCTGCTCGGTTCTCACAGGTCCTTAAATTAATTCCAGTTGCCTCGCGCGGATGTGCCATAACTGTCATATCTCTCAGCCGTGTTATCTTAGACCTAGATATAGGTTGTAGATCTAGCTTACGCACTAGGAGGTGTGTGTGTGGTATGAGTTAGTACGTGAGTTCAGATATTACAGCTTGTATTCGAAGATTGAGGTAATAAAAAAAATCCAGTTAAAAATAAAGTTTTCATGTGGCCAATCTACAACGATTGCTTACTATGCAGCCCGGTGAACCAAGCCCTTGTTTAGTTCCCAAAAGATTTTGCAAAATGTAATTGTAGCACTACTGTAGTGCTTTCATTGTTATTTGGCAATTATGGTCCGATCATGGACTAATTAGGGTTAAAAGATCTGTCTCGTGATTTACAACTAAACTGTGTAATTAGTTTTATTTTTTTTATCTATATTTAATGCTTCATGCATGTGTCCAAAGATTCTATGTGATGAAAATCTGAAATATTTTACAAAATATTTTGGGAACTAAACAAGGCCCAAGAGGAGTTGACCTATCAAAGTCTATACTATTGTTATGAAACTTTTCAACTACAAAGTTATAGTAGATTATATCGAGGATACAACTTTGGTATACACCATGTTAATATCCAAGGTTGTTTACAAATTAGAAAATTTCAAATTCCGAGAACCTAAATCATTTTTTTGAGACTCTAATAAACAACTTCAAATAAAAAAACTTATCAAGTATAAAATTATAGAGCGCATCAAGATCTACATTTTTGCTACAAAGTTTGTCTTCATCCCACTTCATATGAAAAAATTAGAGTGAACTACGTTATGGTTCTTTAAACTTTTCTCCTCACCTAGATTCATGAACTTTTTTTTGTCTGGGTCCATGAACTATGTCGTCCTAATCGCTATCGTAAGCAGGCCACATAGGACTCTGCCGCCTACATGGCATCTGACGTGGGAGGATATGGTCGTATGTGGCACCATGGTGGCGTGCAACAAGCACTACGCACTCGCACATGGTGTGCCACCCCCGCATCGTCAGCTGTTCCCATATCACAGAGGTGGACTCCTTTGGATGTCCCGTCTCTATAATGATTAATAGAGGTTGGCGTTTTCACAAGACCCACTTGACCATTACAGAGGTGACCTCTAAAAATGCCATCCTCTATTAATTTGGAAGCATGTCTCCTAGATTTCATTTTGTAACAGTGCTAGCTTGTACTTATAGGTTCAAGCTTGAGCAGTGAGACTTGCGAGTGATGGGGTAGAGGAGAACAATAAGCTAGATTAAAGGGGGTTGCATCCATGGGGCTAACAGCTAGCTGCTAAAAATTAGCTTTAGTCCATTTGAAAGAACAGGACTGATGGGTGGACTAATTTTAGCTAAGTTACTAATAATTTGTTAACCCACTAGTTGGCGACTGGTAGCTACTTAGGGCTAATATGAGTAACCTATCACCAAAAGGTCTAAAATACCCCTGCCTACCTTATTTCTTCGATTATCTTCCTCCCACTTGCATCGGCAGACCCGCCACTACCACCATCACCGTCACTCCCAAGGGACGACGACCTCACTCCTTCAACCTCGCTCCGTCCTGTCGTCTGTCTTTTTTCTCCCACACCCCTTCACACCCATAGCATAGAGATGCAAGTGGATAGCATAGTGTCTTATCGTGAGCAGAAGTGCAAACCCAGCATAGGCCAATAGTGCCTCCGCTACTCGCCTCGGCATTTGACCCCCATCTTGGCAACTGAAGGGAAGATGCCTCATCCATGGGATTGGGAGCTCAGGTCTTATGTGTGCTGGAGAGAGATCGAGAGAGAGAGGTATACATTATAGAGAGGGAAAAGGTGGGGTACTCTACTCTTTTTGTAGCTATGTACAAAGATATTAGCTGAGGATCCAAACAAGCATCGGCTAACAACTAGCTAACTAATCTTTAGTCATCACAAATAACAACTAATCCTAGTCCATCAAAACTGGTTCAAATTCATCATCGTAACTAGTGATGGAGGCAGGGAGGTTCAGGGGACCTGATACCCCCAATATGTCTATGCTCCCCATGCACCCCTTAATTAGGTACTCCTCCATTTCAAATTGTAAGTCATTATGGATTTTCCAGATACATATATTTTTATTATGTATTTAGAATAATGAATATATAGGTGCATAGCAAAAGCTATAATGACTTGCAATTTGGAACGGAGGGAGTACATAATAGTCCAATTAGCTGGTTAATGATACTAATTGTTTCTTGATTCCTTGTCCAACCTCCATATTAATATCTAATAGCATCTTATACAATTTAATTATTAGGTCGTCCTATTATTTCCTTCATCTTTTTTGTTTTTTTATTGTCTACCAAACATCTAGTTCGCCCCATATAGTACACCCTCTAATTAGCTTGTTAATCATGTGCTCTGCTTGTTTGCCCTCTGAACTGATCATGTCCAATGATTTCTATATTATTTTGGATTAGTCTTCCTGATATCTTCTTTTTATCTTTTGTTCATGTTATTACCATGATTCATTTATTTTTTGGTTCAAGAATTAGATTGGTTGGTGAAGGCTAAAGAGATGTAGAGCTAATTAATTTTTCCTTTCTCTCTATAATATTCAGTATTCTTTTTTTTAGATTTTTAGCTTTCTTTTATATTTTAATAACAAAAACGTTTATTTGGTTGTTTTGTATACTGTTGCTGTGATGTATTCGTCAAATATGGTTGTTGTCGGTTTGCATGATCTTTTCTTATACGTCCAAATTGTGGCTCCGCCCCGTCATCGTAACGAATGCTAGCTTTTGATCCCTGATCCCGCGGACGCGACCTGTGTGACTTGTCCACAGACTACTGCCGAAGCCCTGTCGCATCCCATCTATTACAAGTGGAAAGAATTGCAAGTGACGAGAGAATAGATCTCAAGACCTAGTTTTCATTCATCTTTCTCATGTATATATACAGCTTTGTGACATCAATAGTATGGGGGTTATGAAAGCCATAAACCAGCCATAAGATGTCATTTAACCTTAGGTTACAAAGATGACATAAGGGTGAGATTAATATTTGTAACACTCCCCCTTGATCAAATCCTTTCTTGAGATCCACGAATGTCTATCTTCCAAAAACCGTGTGGGAAAAAAGGAAGAAATATATATGGATATGCTACTAAAAACTCCTTTAAACCCTATGGGAAAATTTAAGGAGAAAGTATAGCATTTTATGATTATTGCCTCATTGTAAACTATTGTGAGAAAACCTTTTAGGATAAAATTCAACATAGTTTAGATGTCAATTTATGTCTTTGATATTCCTTCAAAAAACCCTTGTGAGGGAAAAATGAGGAATATGACATATGCTTATGTTATTATCGTCTCATTAAAAACTTTCATTGAGAAACCTTGAGAGGAAAACTCATGAAAGAAAAGAGTACGATATGATGTGTCAGACGGAGCAATATCTAGGAGATTTCTCCCCTTGAACCTTGCAAATCCCTAAGTCGACGCATACTAATTCCTATGACATATTTTTCAAATGAAGAAGCTGGTAGGGACTTAGTGAATAAATCAGCGAGGTTATCACATGATTTGGTGGGCAAGATATTGATTTCTCCCTCTTGTTGCAATTCATGAGGATAGAACAATTTAGGAGAAATATGCTTGGTAATATTGCTTTAGATATATCCTTTATCCATTTGTGCAACACAAGCCGCATTATCTTCATAGATAATGGTTGGTGAATCAATGACACCAATACCACAAGACTGTTGTATGCGGTTGATCATTCTGCGAAGCCATACATATTCTCGTGAAGCCTCATATAGAGCAACCATCTCAGAATGATTTGTAGATGTAGTCACCAAAGTTTGTTTGGATGATTTCCATGAAATGGTTGTTTCATTGTTTAAAAACACAAAGCCTGTTTGTGATCTGCCATTATGGGGATCAAATAAATATCTTGCATAAGTGTATCCAATAATATTAGAATTTGGACCTCTTTTGTAGAAAAGTCTAAGATCTCTCGTGCCATTTAAATATCTGAGGATACATTTTACTCCCGTCCAATGACGTTTGGTAGGAGCAGTGCTATGTCGGGCTAGCAAGTTCACTGCAAATGCAATATCAGGCCTGGTGCAATTTGCAAGATACATAAGAGCTCCAATGGCACTAAGATATGGAACTTGAGGTTCCAAAATATATTCTCCTTCATCCCGTGGTCTAAATTGGTTAGTTTCCATTTCTAGAGACCGAACAATCATAGGGGTTTTGTTGGGATATGATTTATCCATATTGATTTTCTCCAATACTTTTTGGATATAGGCAGATTGATGCACAAAAATTCTAGTTGGAAGGTGCTCAAGTTGTAAACCTAAGCAAAATTTGGTTTTACCCAAATCCTTCACTTCAAACTCCGTCTTTAGATGATTACGTGCTTCATCAATATCTCGTTGGGTGCCAATGATATTCAAATCATCAACATACACTGATATAATACAAAATTCCTTTTGTGACTTTTTGATGAAAACACACGGACAATCATCATTGTTAGAGTATCCTTTTCGCAAAAGGTACTCACTGAGTTGGTTGTACCACATTCTTCCCAACTATTTTAAGCCATAGAGTGACTTTTGAAGCTTTACACAATACATGTTGCGACTTGCGTTTTGATTCGGTATAGAAATTCCATCTAGAACCTTCATATATATATCCGAATCAAGTGACCCATAAAGATATGCAGTCAGTACGTCCATCAACTGCATAGATAGACGATTTTGTATGGCCAGAGATATAAGATATCGGAATGTTATTCCACTCATAACTGGAGAATATGTTTCATTGAAATCAATGCCGGGTCTCTACGTGAACCCTTGTGCTACAAGCCTCGCTTTGTATCTCACCACTTCATTCTCATTCCATTTCTGGATGAAAACTCATTTGAATCCCATAGGGAAAACTTTTGGAGGTGTAGACATTGCTTGAAAGAATATATTTCTTTTTAAAAGCGAAGTAATTTCTGCTTGGATTGCCTTTTTTCATTGATTCCAGTCCGAGCGTGATTTGCACTCTGCCATGGTCTTAGGATCTGGGTCGTTTTGGATGAGTTTTGCAATCATTGCGGAAAAATCAATGTCGACAATTGTAGTCTTTCGGTCATATGATTCTCCAGACTCGAGATAATTTATGGAAATTTCGTGTACCCTTTCAGATGCATCATCATTTTCTAAAATGGTTACATCAGGGCATTCCGATGTCCCAACATCAGTAATTGAGTGCACTGTTGATGTGGGATGTGAAGGTTGAACCTCCACAAGGTGTTTCCCAACATGATTTTGAGTTGCATTTACTATTTTGGAAGATTTGGTCTTCCTTTTCTTTTGCTTGCTAGGAGCTGCATCTGTAGGAATTGACGTACATCTCCCCCTCTTACAAGGGAGTTGAGTAGTTTTATTTGGTACCTCTACTCTTGCAGACACATTTCTTGTAGGATTATAGGATTTGTTAACATCCTTATAATCAGTAAATGCATCTGGCGTGTTATTTGCAATGTGTTGCAAATTAATTATCTTCTGAACTTGAAGTTCAGATTCTGAAGTACGTGGATCATGGTTGGAGATGGCTATTGCACCCCAGTTAATTTCCTGGCATTATTTATGTTGTATAATTTCTCCCCCCAATGCCAGGAAGTGATCTTCACTGAAGATACAATCAGCGTATCGGGCCGTAAATAGATCCCCTGTAAGAGGCTCTAAATATTTTATAATAGACGG
The DNA here is from genome assembly GCA_038087645.1 of Saccharum hybrid cultivar R570. Classification (NCBI taxonomy): domain Eukaryota; kingdom Viridiplantae; phylum Streptophyta; class Magnoliopsida; order Poales; family Poaceae; genus Saccharum; species Saccharum hybrid cultivar. The sequence continues at coordinate 997,061 of JAQSUU010000190.1, read as the reverse complement.
TGATTGATATCCCATATAGATTCCTAATTTTCTGTGGGGCTCCATAGTTGTACGCTGCAGTAGTGAGATCGGTACGTATGTAGCGCAACTGAATTTTCGCAGATGGGAAATGCTTGGAGGATTTCCACGTACTAGTTGTAGCGGGGAGGTAGTATGATATGTAGTTGGACGCAATTGAATTAAATCAGCAGCGTGTAAAACTGCGTGACCCCAACATGATGTTGGTAGATTGCTATTCTGTAATAATGGTCTTGCAATAAGTTTGATTCTCTTGAGGAGAGATTCTGCCAACCCGTTCTGAGTGTGGACATATGGAACAGAGTGCTGAACTTGAATTTCTAAGGCCTTACAATAGTCATTGAAGGCTTGAGAGGAAAATTCAGCGGTATTATCCATTCGAATTGACTGGATTTGATGTTCAGGGTATTGCGCTTTTAGTTTGATAACTTGAGCGATTAATTTTGCAAATGCATGATTTCGTGTGGAAAGAGGACACACATGAGACCATCGCGTGGATGTGTCTGTTAAAACCATAAAATACCTTGGATAGGATCACATATGTTACCTTGAATGCGTTCAAAAAACTTTAGCGGTTCGGCTCGAATTTTGAGGTAAGAGGGTCTCAAAATTAATTTCCCAGTGGCACATGTGGTGCACACATAATTTGAGGATTGGAGAAGTTTTGTATTACTTAAATTATGACCAACAGAATTAGTTATACTTTTCCTCATCATCCCTATGCCAGGGTGACTAAGACGATCATGCCAAGTTTGGAATGCATTAGCATTCTGGAAAATTACTTTATACACAACATGTTGTACGGGTTTGAGATAAGTATAGTACAATCCAGACGAGAGTGAGGAAACTTTTTCAAGTGTTACTTTGCCATATCCGTTGTTCTTTGTAATGAGAAGGATTCTCATCACAAGTTTCGATATGGAAACCATTTTTCCGGATATCTCTATAACTCAGTAGGGTACGAGTTAAATCAGGATACAAGAGTGCATCCTCAATTACCAACGTTGTACCCATTAGGAGTGTAATAGTGGCTCATCTGGAGTCTACTATTACTGCATCGCGTCCTGCGATTGTTAAAACATTTCCTCTATTCTTCGTGAGAGTTTGAAAATATTTTATCTTCCTGAGTATAGAGTTAGTGGTACCGCTATCCACTAGGCACATTTCCTCCTCCATCGGATTGACTCCCGTACAATCTTGATCAAAGGAGCGCAGCGAGCAATCGTGCTAATAACGTATTACGAGTGGAAAGAATTGCAAGTGACAAGAGAATAAAGCTCAAGACCCAGTTTTCATTAATCTTTCTCATGTATATATACAGTTTTGTGACATTAATAGTATAGGGGTTATGGAAGCCATAAACCAGCCATAAGATGTCATTTAACCTTAGGTTACAAAGATTACATAAGGGTGAGATTAATATAAGATTAATATTTGTAACACCATCTAATCTGGTGCACCGCGTGCCATCGTGGCCCGTGTCCGCGGGGCAGGATCGGGTGATGCCTGATGGCTGATGGTACTGGCCGGGGATCCTGGAGGATCAAGTACTAGTTGCCCCTCATGTGTGCTGTCAGCTTCTTACTGCTTGGTCGGAACTCGGAAGCCAGACGCAATGCGCACTTGTCGTTTGTTGGTACGATCGAGTTTGATGACCGTGCGCAAACGTTCCTGCGGCTGGGCTGCCGAGCGTCCGTCTTCCCATCTAGCTACTTCTTGGGCTTCATTCTTCCGTGGCCGGATATATGATTGTTAGCGCACGTGTGGGTCTTTTCTTCTTCTTCTTCTTCTTTCGGATAACTAGCTAGCTTGGTGCTCGCGCCAATTGCACATCAAGTACGTGGTTCAGCCCTAGTGAGACTCAGCATGTACTCCCATTATCTGTTTTAATAACTATAGTGTTCTACTCCCAGAGCAGCGCATCATCAGGGTTCCTTGTCATTTTAACTTATTTTTAAGGACGGCAAGAGATTTGCCATAATTTTTATTAGATGGGGTAATAAAAAACGGAAAGAAGAAACACAACAAGAAGCCTCAACCGGGGTCAAATGAAACACCAAAACATGACAACAAGCCCCTAACAACTCCTAGATTAAAGAAAAAACAACAGAAAAGCATAGCACTAGACCCTGGCCTAGACGCAGGAGCAACTATCCACAGGAGGCGGAGAACAGAATAGCAACTACTGCACTGTAGTGATGTTCGATTGCATTGTCAAGTCGTACCGGGAGATCGATGTCATCCTTGTGTCATTTGAACTTTTGAAGCAGTGGTTGCATAACTTGATTTGTGGAGCTACATAAACCACGAACTATGGGTCCAAGCAAAGTGCACTAGCTTTTATACTCTCTTCTTTCCAAATTATAAGATGCCTTTGCTTTTCTAGATATATTGTTTTTGTTATATGCCTAAGTGCGTAACAAAATCTATGTATCTAAAAAAATCAAAACTTCTTCTAATTTATAAGAGGGAGGAGTATAATATAATGTTCACTCGTGTGTACCTATTGCTTCATATATAGATTAGTAATGGTTTGTTTGCTTTAGACCCTGGTGAAAGGTCTGTGAGCACCCAAAAAGGGGAGGTGAATTTGGGTATTTGGGTGTCATCGTTCGTATGCGCATATTTTGAGAAAAGAGCATATTTTTAATGGAAGGGATAATGTCCGGACGTCCAGCCGCAGGACTCGTCCGGACGCTGCTCCCACACCTGCGCCCGCATCTCATCCCATGCCATCCGTGCCCCGCATCCCATCCCACGCCCCCTGTGCTCCGCAGCCCATCCCACGCCAGTGCCTACGTCCGAACGCAGCACCCTCAACGACCCCCACTCCAACATCAACGCTGAGGCGAAATGGAGGGAAGGGAAGGAAAGGGAGGGAGAGGAGAGGGCGAGGCACGTTATGCGAGGTAGGAGCTAAAGTTCCATGATAGGCCACTGTCCGCCATCCACCGACGCCATTGCAACATGTGCAACACCTGGTCTACCTTTGAAATATCTAGATGCAACACTTGCAACATATGTCTGAAGATAAATAAAACATTTGAAACATGCGTCTAAAACACTTGCAAAAACACCCTAAAACACATGAAAATCCATTGTAAAACATAAGCAACATCTAGATAAAATACTTGCAATATACCTGTGAAACATATGCAACATCTAAATAAACACACTTGCAACATAGTCTGGAAAAACAGATGAAACATTGGGAATAGAAGCTTGTAACATACGTGTACAACCATTGAAACATATGCAATATTTCGATCTACTTTTGTAACATCCATATGAAACACTTCCAACATACCTATGAAACATCTGAAACACTTGAAACATAAGGCTTGCAACATGCGTTTTCACCCTTCTTCCGTATGGCGCAGCGCTGAACGGGTGAACAGGCCGATTCTGGCCAGCCGGCGGCCGAGGATGGTGGTGAGGCCTGCCAGCGGGCAGCTATGCCTGCGCCAGGCCTAGACCCGGCCAGTGATGATCCCTTCTCCTAGCTGCTTGGCTTGGGCGCGGTGGAGGACAATGGCCATGGCGCAGCGGGGAATAGAGGCGGCATGGGGGATGGCTGTGGTGGCGCACCGGAGTTCGCCACGGCGCGAGATGAAGGCGCCGTAGGGGATGGCGGTAGCGGCGCGGCGGAGTAGGGCGGGCGGACGACTGCACGACGAACGAGTGCGGAGTGGGGGAGACGAGCACAGAGTGGGGAGAGATTTGATCTTTTTGTTTTTCGGGTCCACATACGCCTGAGCGTGAGCATTATTGTATTTTTAAGAACACATGTAGATCAAGAAGATCTTACCGAGATTAGCAGAATCATAATTCATAACAAACTAGCTAGATCGATCACACAACATATCGACCACAATAAACGTGCCCTAGGCACTTGAAACAATAGCTTATTAATTGGTCTACTGCAACGATAATACTATATGACGGTCGTCCGGACCCGTCGGACGCCCCGCACCCTTCACTCCAGTCGCTTCCTCCTCCTCCTCCTCCTCTCTCTCTCATATGTGCCTTTCTATCTCCGCGGGCTCGCACTGGCTTTCTTCTCCCCGTCGCTGCTCGCTCTCTTCTCCATGTCGCTGCTTGCTCTCCGCGCCGTTGCCGGGACGGGGGCACTGCGTCAGCGAGCTCATAGTGCGCCCTCACCGCGCCATGCTCCCTTCCCCCTCCTCCCCTCGCGCCACTGCGCCCACCCACGCACCTCCGCTTCCTCTGTGACTCGGCTCCTGCACTCCACTGGAGACGAGGACGACGGCGGCGGCTCCGACGAGGTAGGTGGTGGAGGGATCTGGATCTGGGGGCCCCTCTCCCTCCCTCCTCCTCTGGATCTATATCTGAGCCCTTCTCTCCCTCCTCGTCCTCTTCCTCCTCCTTCTCCTCCTCCTCCCCCTCCTCCCTCTGCATCTAAGGGATGTGGTGGTGGCTAGGGTTCCGACGAGCTCTCGGGTTCAGCTCCGCCGTGTTTCAATGGTTTTCTCCAGTTGTTGCAGTAGGTTTTTTGTTGATGTTGCAGTAGGCTAGGGTTTCGGTGAGCCCTCGGGGGTCAAATCTCGTCGTTGTTGTAATGGTTCTTTTTCAATGTTGCAACAGATGATTTGGAATGTTGCAGTGGCACTTTTTTTTGTTGCAACTGACGTTTTTCTGATGTTGCAGTAGTAGTGCTTGAGATGGTGCAATAGCCTTTTCTTATTATTGCAATAGATTTCCCCTGATGTTGCAGTGGATGTTTTTAATGTTGCAGTAGACATTTTTGTGATGTTGCAGTTCATATTTTTGTTTGTTGCATTAGATGTTCTTTCGATGTTGCAATATCTTTTTTCGTTTGTTGCATTAGAAGTTCTTTCAATGTTGCAATAGTTTTTTTCCGTTGTTGCAGCTGGTGGGCGGGCTATGGGGGGCGAGCTGGTGGCGGCGGGGGTGTTGGGGGTCGGCGAGGTCGGGGGCGGGGGCGGGTTCGATCTACCTCCTCCTCCGTGCGCGTGGGGTGCGTGGCCGATCTGCTTTCTTTCCTCTTTGCGGCGGCATGTGTGGGCGGCGGTGGTGGGTGTGGTTGCCGTTCTTTCTTCTTCTTTTCTTCTCGTGCAGGGTGCGTTCCGTGAGGGGAGGCATGGGGGCGCGCGTCCGGACGGGACCCTTGGATCTGGGCGTCCGAGTGCTACAAACGCCAATACTGCAAACACCAGAACCTAGCCATCAGCCTGTGTTTATTATACTATGGAAACATCCACATACAGCAGTAGAGAAACATCTCGGGCTCACCAGTTGAACCACCAAGCATAGCTAAAAGGCAAAAATTAAGAAATAACAAATCGCTACGTGTTCGCGGACACCCGATCGACGATCAACTGACCGAACAGCAACAATATCTAACGCTGCTGACCGAACAGCAGCATCTGCGGTCAGCAGTTTGGTACGTAGCAGTTCGTGTACAGGCCTGCTGGTGCGATCGGGGGTGCCGCAAACAGGCGGCAGCACTCGTCAATGTCACCGTACATCAGGTGGACGAGCACGTCCTCGCCGCCGAGGCGCGCCGCCACCTCCGGCATCCGCCTCGCGTTGCGCCGCACCCGCCTGTAGTGATCCATCTGCCTCGCGGCCTTGATCGCCGCGCGGTGCCCGTCGTGCGCGGGGAAGGTGAAGCCGCCGGCTCGCGGGGTGAGGCCGGCGCTGTCGGCCGGGACGGGCACCGGGACGCCGTCCAAGTACGTCATCCAGAAGCATTCTGGCACCACATGATTGCCGCGGCCGTCCATGGCACGCAGTAGCCTGCTTAATTACCCCTAGCCTACTCTGATCGCTTCTCGCCGGGTTCGCCGGCACTCCGGCAGCGGGGCAAAGTCTCCAATAAGGGAAGTGCGCGCGCGACCGTACCGAACCCTAAGCTAAGCTATTTTTTTTAGCAGACCTAAGCTAAGCTAATGATCGCGACGCCCACACGGCTCCACAAATATATATGGGCCGTGGCAATGGCGTCGATTATTGAATTGGCTCTCGGGTCGGTTGGGATCTCGAAATCGGATACTCCCATGTTCCCTAGAACAACTCAGCCCATGTAAATACTTGCCCAGAAGGCCAGAACTGTTTCCGACTCCCACAAGCGCACGCTGCAGGCGCTCGCTCTGGAGTCTGGACGGAGCGGCGGACGTCTGAACAAAAGAGTAGTTTTACGGGTACTGCTGCCGCTCGAACGTGTGTACGGACGCTCGCGCCTACACTCCGTTTCCCATGCGCGTCTGCACTCCACGCCATTACCAGCACTCCTGGCACCCTGCGTCTGTGTTTTTACGCGCTCACATGGGCCCGCGCCACCAGACCGCACACATGGACGGCTCGAGCCCCCTCTGCTTCTCATGCAGCTGTAATAGGTGGTTGGGCAGGTGAGTCCATTGCAACATGTGCAATATCTGATCTATTTTTAAAACATCCAGATGAGACATGTGCAACATACATGAAGACAGATGAAACACTTCAAATATGCATTTGAAACAATTGTAGAACACACTTAAAAACACTTGAAAAAACCATTGCAAAACATATGCAACATCTAGACGAGACACGTGCAACACATGCGCGAAACATATGCAACATCCAGATAAACACACTTGCAACATACGTCTGGAAAAATATATGAAATATTTGGAATAAACACTTGCAACATATGCAACATCCAAATCTATTTTTGTAACATCCATATGAAACACTTGCAATATACCTCTGAAACATATGAAACAATTGAAACATACGCTTACAATATGCGCTTTCAGCACAACATTTCCTTACTGCTTGGGAGAATAGAGGCTTGTCGGCGTGTGGAGTTCACCAGAGGCAGCTGCGACGTCGCCACCATCGACCAGCGCCGCCATCGACCAGATCGATTCCGCCTACCGCGAGGCTAGCGGGGACCCATTCGTGGTAGCCGGTATCCTGGGCTCCACATGGGACACGCAACCCTCGCAGCCCCACCGTCGGCGCCGTAGCCCCCACCATCACCGCATCTCTCGCCGCGCAGCGGATCTAGTGGAAGGGAGGCTGGTCGGAGGCCCAAGCAGGTTGCGGTAGTCATATGAAAATTTCATAAAAGAGAAATAACATAGATTAAGCATAACGTTAGTTCCATTAGCTGAATCGAGTATTGACTAAGTAGAAACTCAAATGTGCCTCACATAACTGAGTTTGAGATGCGTAAGTTCAGATACTACAGCTTGTACTTGAAGAGTTTGACGCTAAAAAATCTAAGTTTGATATATGAATTTCACTATGCAAGAAAATAACAAAAAGAGTGTCACCGATAGGCACACCACACAGCCTCTGCTACTCAGTTGGACCAGGCCGGTCACTAGATTATTGAGATTTGAGACGTGCTGTGTCACCCTGGCACCTTGCCTCTCTCAAAATCTTTTTCACCCAGGCCCAAAACGGTAGCAGCAAACTTCCACTGCCAATGAAAAAAACAAGGGGACCTTGATTAATGCACCTTTTCCTCAAGTTTCACATGAGAATTTTATGAGAAATTAATGATTTATTACTGCTCATTTCAATGAAAAAATAAAATATATATTGCAATAATTTACCACATATCGTGGACTGACCCTCTACAGGTATGGTTGACTCACTGGCACGGTCCACGGTGGCGCCCTGGCTGGACAGCGGCCACCGCTGGCGCCTGCCCCAAGCCCAAGCCAAGGCGCTGGGCCTCCTATGCCTCTAGCCTCTAGCCTCTGCCTCACTTTATCTATATAGAAAAAGGTTCATTTTACCTCCTCAAATATCATCGCAGTCTGATTTTTTTCTTAAACTCTAAAACGAGACATCTTATCCCATAAACTCCCAAAACCAAACCATTCAAATTACCTCAGTGGCTTGGTTTGAAGTGGTTTTGTCCTTTCTAAGTGAAAAATAAATAAATACTTGACAAGAATTTTAAACCACAGAAAATGCCCCTAACCTTCTACAAATTTCGACAAAAATCATAGAGATAGATTGGGATATGAAAAACTCAAGTAAAATATTTATAGCTCATAAAAATATATCTTGAAGCTTTAAAAAATTATATTTAGCTCTAAGAAAATGAAAATATCCAAAACAAACCTAGACATATTTTAAAAACTTTGCACTGCAAAAATATAATATTCAACATACATTAATACTCAATGCATTCATGATATGCATTTGTACTGGTCGCCCTTATTTCTTTTGTTCTAGAAAGTTTTTCAAAACATGTTCAAACATAAATTAGAATACTTTGTGAATTTCCTAGATTTTTTGGTATATTTTTCCATTTTCCTAGAACTAAATCTGTTTTTTGGAAGCTTCTAAGGTATTTTCACAAGCTCTAAATCTTTTATTTGGATTTGTTGTATGACAATCTATCACTATGTTTTTTTTGAAAATTTTCAAAGCTTAGAGATATTTTCTATGGTTTAATAGCCTTATTAAGTATTTACTAGATTTTAAGATAAAAACCGCCTTCAAATCCACTTCTTAACAGGACAGAGAGATAATTTGAATGGTTTTGAGATCTATGGTTTTGGAGTTCAAGGAGGAACATCAGACTATGACAATAGTTTCAGGCGGGAAAAAATGGACCTTTTCCACTTAAAAAAAACTATCCTAAACCCTTGCCTGCCTTAGCCACGCCCTCACTAGATCGACGTTATCAGCCTCTGAGCCACTACCACTGCTCTAGCACCACTAGGGTTAGGTTGCGTTGCACCACTGTACAGACGCCAGGTCCTAGGTCGGGAGGGTCGGAGAGAGATGGAGTCGAAGAACCGGTGGCGTGCTCTTTGTGGAGAGGAAGGCCAAGTACTATGCTTCTTCCTTTTGAGGGCTAGATTAGACTGAAGAAGTAGGGGAGAAAAAATAGAAGAGAAAGTGTGTCGATGTTTTACCACCGATAGCCTGTCACGGGGGTACCCGGGACAGTTATTCGGGTTTCGGCTGGTGTGAAACTCAACGGTGAACGTAAGAGACAGTCGATTTATACTGGTTCGGGACATCGACTGTGATCAAGTAATAGCCTTTACGTCCAGTCAGCGTTAGCCTTTTGCGTTGGATTAATTGGTATGATCATGTTGTTCGTTACAGGGGTGCTCATAGTCTCTCTTTATATCAATAGAGAAGACTATGGTGTGGTTATAATCCTAGTCAAATCCAAGAAAGGTATCCTGATCTAAATACAGAAGGTACTTTCGTATAAGAGTCTGGCTAGTCTGGCCTATTCTACTCGGATTCAGTGTCGCAGTTGCTGCATCCCTTCCTGCTTCGGTCCGTGGGCCAGGCTAGAGCTCATGACTTATAGTTACATCTCTAGGGAACCCTGTGGGTCCCGTATCGATAAGCCCCCGAGCATTTCATGGTTGAACTCGAAAGCCTCTTTGTTTCTCTGGCCTCGTTTGGTGAAACAAGCTTGGTCCGGGTTCTTTCGAAGAGAAGCCTTGAAATGATCTTTTCTTGAAGAAGTTTTCTAAGTGATGTGTGTTTTTTTTAAAAAAGTGCACTCACTGAGTGTAGCCCCTGAGCCTCTTGCTATTTGGAACAAAAAGTTAGAGGGTCTTGGATCTTTATCGTTGGAAAAATTGAAAATCTCTTCTGAGGATATATACCCTGCAGGCCCCGAGCATATATCCGGGTTCTTTTGTTGAAGAAGAACTCGGATAGAGGGTCTTTTGTCATGTTCTCAGGTAGCCTGCTTTCTGTCAGAGGTAGGTGGTAGGTGGTGGTTGAGTTAGTTGAATGCTATGCAGTCACAGGTTGCACAATGTTGACATATTCTTTCGGATATACTATCCTCGAGTACTGTGTCTTCACGCGTGGTTGCTTTTCCTTTACTGCTTTCTATCACTTCTCTAAATCTTTTGTTGTTGGTGCACTTGTTCCATGTACACCGCTCCTTGGCCTATAAATACCCCTGGCGAGCTGTTGCAAATCGACGACGTCTTGGTGTAGAACTTATAGTCTTGCGGCCATGAATATGATAGTTTATAAGGTAGAGCAACCGACGGACGTGAGTCAGAAGTCTTGTATTGCTTGTAGTGAATGGAAGAAGTCTTGTGATAGGGATTAGAGGTGGACTAATCTCACAGCGGCATTGTACCAGGTAGTACGTGCTGGTAGGTGGAAGAAGTCTTGTGATGCGGGACATGTTTCCTCGTCCAACAGCTCTAGGTTGATCCTTGCACTCTATTTCGTGACTGTCTGATGCAGATCGGCATTTGATCCAACATCACATCGGACTTGGGTAGACTAATGCATGCGAGCCTCACCTGGTCCATGTTGTCATGCTATGCCGCTGACACCAATCTTGGATGCACTGTGTTTTTCCTTTGAAGAAAATAGTGTGGTCGAGTAGAGTGTGTTCTGCCACGTAGCAACTAGGAGTGCGTAGTCATTTCTAGAGTCATGTTCTTTCTAGGCTCCTCATTGCTACCTTGTTCGTCATAGTGCCGAGTTCATTGGGTCTTGTGAGATCTGTAATCTTGCATCCTTTGAAGATATTTGTAATAGAAAGAATCTTGTTTTTCTAAGTTGTTGTCTCCTTTTTTGCTTATTTGAGTGCTTTTGAGTATCATTCGGGTTGTTTCTGGAAAATCCAGGTTCTTTAGCAGCGTTCTGTAATCTCTTCTGTGTATCTTGTGAGTAGCGAGTTCTTTCTGAGTAGTACGAGCTAAAACTAATTGGCAATGGTCTCATGCGGATGGATAAGTCTGAAATCTGCCCGTTGCACTGTGTCGTTGTGAAAAGGCGTGTCATCTGTTGCTTCAGTCATATCCCGCATTTAATGCATGAAAGGTTGAAATGATTCGTTGGCTTAATAGGCCGTTTGGGCCGTGTTATCATCGTTATAAAATGATTTCTTTCCCTTCTTCTTTTCTTCACTTGCTCTTTGCCTTCCGCTGCAGGTCTCAAAAACCCTAGCCCTCTCTTAGAGCTCAGCTGCCGCTGTTGCCGCCGTTCGAGCACTGCCACTGTCCACGTGTTATCGCCGCCTATTTTTTAAGAGGAGAGCATGAGCAGTGTATGGGCAAGAAGAAGGGCTCATCTAGCAATTCGAAGGAGGTCTTGGTGGACGATGAGGAGGTGCTCAAGGTGATTGAGAACTAGGAGTTCATCGCCATGAGGACTGCGGAGAAGATCTGGCCCTCTCCGACCACCACGGAAGATCAGCTGAGGGAGCTGGCTAGTGACAGGTTGATCCAGGATTAGGGCTTCACCAAGTGGAAGACACCTGGCGAGCACCGGGTTCCTTCCCTTGGTCTTGGTGAGATTGTTCTCTTCGTTTCTTTCATCCGCGCTGGGCTCTGCCTTCCAGCGTCTCCCTTCATCCATCGATTTCTTCAGTGCTTTGGCATTTCTCTGAACCATCTTACTCTAAATGCAGTTCTTCACCTTTTTGAGTTTGTTCACTTTTGCGAGGCCTTTCCTGGAATCCTCCCCTCCATCTCCTTGTTTCGCTACTTCTTTCATCTAAAACCACACCCCCGTAGTGATGGTACTTCTGTCCTAGGTGGTCGTGGAATCTAGTTTCGCCAAGGTAGGAAAAGGAAGTTCTTTGACTATGACTTGGTTGATTTAGTTAAGGAATGGCGTTTCGAGTGGTTTTATACTGGGAATATGAATACCCCTCTTGCTGTCCACTCGAGCATTGGCCTGTAGTAAATGATCGGTGGGAGGAGCTCCCTTTGACAATTGAGGAGCTAAACAAGATTAAGCTGCTATTCGAGAGAATCAAGACTCTGAAGCAGCAGGGTTTGACTGTTTTGGGATTGTCACCGGTTATCTTCATTGTTGAGTTCAACCTCTTAAAGTGAGGGAGAACTATGGCTTCGAGTACTCTAGTGCTGAAGACCCATCTCAGATCGTGCCGGCACTGGAGTTGACCAAAGAAGAAGTGCTGGAGTGCCTCAAGAAGATCCTTAAGGGAGTAACTGTTGTCCCACATAGGGTCGATGAGTACTATGCTGATAATCCACCCCTTGCCGTAAGTTGTTTTTGTTATTTCTTCACGAGTAGTTTCCTTCTCTATTTCTTCTGCTGAATCTTGCCATTTGGTTATTTGTAGCACTTGGGGCAGAATTTTGATGATTTGCCCCCGCTTCCTATCGAGGACAATCCTGTTGGGGCAGTGGTCGATGGGAGTCAGGCTGGAGCTTCAAGAGTTAGTAAGGCTTGAACCATTACTGTTCTTCCTAGCGTTTCTCTTGGAGAACTCGATCCTTTTGTTGAGTATGTGCCTCGCCCAGTTCCTCAAGCTTCACGTACCACCAGCAAGAGGGCGCAGGTGAATGATACTTCCACCAGTGCGTCCGCTACCAAGAAACCCCGTCCTCCGAGTACTCGTCCATGTACTCAAGTTATAGGTATCATGCTCCTAGGTGAGCATATTAATGTTCTTTATTTTCCTTTGATTTTCCTATATGTATCTTTACTCGAGTACTTCTTTCTCTTCAGATGGCCGTGCGGTGGAGATTCTCGAGGATGAGGACAAAGACGATAGCGCGGCCCTCATTACTCATCGGTGAGTAGTTAGAGTGCTTATCCATTCTTATCTTGCATTGCCCCGAGTTCTTTTGATGACTCATCTTTTTTCTTTGGCAGTAAGTGGGGTTCAATTCAGAGTTCTGCAGGAACTCAAGTGCCAGTCTTGTTGGCCCTATAGCAGGCTGGTACTAATATTTTTTAGGCCCCATGCCCCGCCTATGTCTTCTGGTTGGCTTGGGAAAATTGGCATGAAGAGGAGGAGCGCCAAGTAGGCCTTTTCTGACTTGTTCCTTATTCTTTTGCCTTTTGACCTTGATCCTTCTTTGATGACTTCTTTTATACTTTGTAGATTGTCATCAACTTCTTCTCCAAATCCCCAACCAATTTTATCTCAGTCGATTCGTGCTCCTCTGCTCACCTGGTCCCAAGATTCTGAGCGTACGGTTAGCGAGGTAGCGATGAGGGAAACAGTGACCCAAATTGAGCAAGTCATTGTGGAGTCACCCTACCCTGAGGCAGTTGTGACTATGGTAGAGAACCTAGCTGCGGAGGCGGCTGGGGTCTCTACCGTGCAGGATACGGCTTTGGTTGTGGTTTCCACTTCTTTGCTGTCTCCCCATCCTGCTAGTCAATTTTCAGGTAATCAGTGTCTGGAGGATAATGTGGTGTTGGAGTTCGATGCCACCCATCATCTGTCAAAGCTAACCATGGCTTGGGAGGGCCTCTCGGCTGGGCGGCTTCTTTTGGAGAACAACTTCAGGTAGGCATTTTTTCTTCTTCTTTTTGGTGGTCCAGCTTCTTTTTCTCATTTCTTTCCTTTTTTCTATGGGAGAAGTCTTTCTCTCAGGATCACTCTAGTTTCTTTGGCTCGGGTGAGACTAAGAAGAAGCTGGCCTTTGAATTGAGCTAGCTGAAGGCGAAGCTGGCCAATAAGGAGGTGGAGCTGGATGCTGAGTGCCAAGGTCACCAAACTTCTGAGATGGTTCTCCGCATGCAAGTCATTGAGGCAAAGCAGAGGAGGGATAATGCCATGGTCGCCTTGCAAGAGTCATCTGAGAAATCTGACAGGCTCGAGAAGGAGTGTGAAGGTATCCTGAGTTCTTATATACTATATTTCCTCTTATCTCTTATTTCTCTGTTCTTTATTTGTCTGACTTTCTCTAATTGCCTTGATCAGCCCTCCGTAGAGATAAGCAAAAGCTCTTGGAGAATATTAAAGAGATAAAGATATCGGTTCGCTCTAATCACAATAGGGCCAAGGAGGTAAAAGCTCATGCTGAAGAAGGACTCACTCGTGCCTGGCTGATTAGACTTGGTGCTGACCGAGATCTTGTGCAAGGAATGAAAACCATTGACGATTTGTCCAAGAAGATGGCGATATCTGATCAATGGTTTGCCACTTTATGGAAAATTTTCAAGACCGTTGCCAAGCTTCTTTGGACTCCTAAAGATGATGGAAGGACTTGGGGCGACTTCATCCCGCTGATCCCTGTGCGCCTCCAAGGTTTTTTCAAGAAGGGGGTCCAGACGTGCGTCAAGAATGTCTTGGCATACGTTCGAGTTCTTTCTCCAAGAGTCCCTCTGGAAAAAAACTTAGGGAGGAAGCCGATGATGACAACTACTTGGAGTCCATCGAGAAAGTTGAGCTTGAGGTGGAAGATCTGGCCAACTTCATCTCCAAGAAGCTTGATATTGAACTCTCTTCTTCTGATGATGAAGCTGATAGCTAGGCTTTGTAGTGCCCAGATGCCTCCTTCCTCCTTTGTAAAGATATACTTTATATGTTGTCTTGTAAAAAATTCTAGTTCTTTGGATACATCTTTACTATCTTGCTTAGATTATTCGAGTAGTCATCCTTTTGTGACTATTTTCAAGTTGTTTCCCCAGATCATAGAACTTTATTTAGCTATGTGCTGGATATAAACCTTAATCATTGTAGGCGTATCCAGGTGCTTTAGAGTTATGTCCCTCCAACTGGCTGTACTCTCGTTTTTTGCGTCTTTATGAGTCTTGGCGAGTATCGGCGCTAGGTCAGCCGTGTTCTCTCATCTAGTGTGGAATAACTCCAGGATAGGGCGAGCGCTGTCTGGCTCTCATCTGCGCTGTGAAAACAACTTGGGATAGGTCAAGCTTGGCTTTGCAGCCTTCTTACTCTCATCCAAGTCTAAAAAACTTGGGATAGGGCGAGCTCAAGCCTAGTTAGCTATTTTGCTCTTATCCAGGTTGAATAACTCTAGGATAGGGTGAGAACCATCTGGCTCTCATCCGCACTGTGAAAATAACTTAGGATAGATCGAGTGTTGGTTTAGCAGCTTTCTTACTCTCATCCAAGTCTGAAAAGACTTGGGATAGGGTGAGCTCAAGTCTGGTTAGCTCTTTTACTCTTATCCGGGTTGAATAACTCCGAGATAGGGCGAGCACTACCTGGCTCTCATCCGCGCTGTGAAAATAACTCAGGATAGGTCGAATGTTGGCTTAGCAGCCTTCTTACTCTCATCCAAGTCTGAAAAGACTTGGGATAAGGCGAGCTCAAGCCTGGTTAGTTCTTTTGCTCTCATCCGGTGTGGAATAACTCCGGGATAGGGCGAGCACTGTCTGGCTCTTATCCGCACTATGAAAACAACTTGGGATAGGTCGAGTGTTGACTTGGTAGCCTTCTTACTCTCATCCAAGTCTGAAAAGACTTGGGATAGGACGAGCTCAAGCCTGGTTAGCTCTTTTGCTCTCATCCGGTGTGGAATAACTCCGGGATAGGGCGAGCATTGTATGGCTCTCATCCGCGCTATAAAAACAACTCGGGATAGGTCGAGTGTTGGCTTGACAGCCTTCTTACTCTCATCCAAGTCTAAAAAGACTTGGGATAGAGCGAGCTCAAGCCTGGTTAGTTCTTTTGCTCTCATCTGGGTTGAACAACTCTGGGATAGGTTTTGTAAATCTTAGTAAGACAAATGTTGGTGAGGAACATTATCTTTATTACTTTGATCATGAGTCTTGATTACATATTGTTTTTTGCTACAGAAGAATCAGTCCTATTTTTTTAGGCGTAGAATCTTCATAGTTGGCTGATGTGCCATGAATTTCTGACTCATATCCTATCTTCGATTATCAGCTCATATGTTTCTGGTCTGATGACCTTGGCAATGATGAAAGGGCCTTCCCATGGGCTAGGTAGTTTGTGACGTCCGTCTGCCTTTTGTATTCTTCAAAGCACCAGATCCCGACTTAGACGGAATGAGGTTTTGTACTTTTATTGTAGTGGCATCTTAAAATTTGGAGGTAATGTGCTGACTATAAGGTGGCGTTGACCCTAACTTCTTCTATACTGTCTAGTTCTAGTCTTCGGGTGTGTTCGGCTTCTCCTTCATCATATTGCTCAATCCTTGGTGATGTCCGGATCAAGTCGGCAAGTAATACAGCTTCTGATCCGTAGACTAGGAAATAAGGTGAGTATCTGGTGGCTCTACTTACTTGAGTTCGTAGCCCCCATACTACTTTGGGCAACTCTTCAATCCACTTGGATCCATAGTCCTCTAGTTCTTCAAATAACCTAGGTTTTAATCCGGCTAGTATGAGTCCGTTAGCTCTCTCTACTTGTCCGTTGGCCTCTGGGTGTGCGACTGATGCGTAATCTATGCTGATGTCAAAATCCTATGTCCAACTTTTGAACTCTATAGCCATGAAGGGAGAACTCAAATCTATGATGACTCGATTGGGCATGCCGAAGCGGTGTATGATGCCTTGAATGAACTCGACTACTTTGGTTGCGCTGTATTTCATGAGTGGTTTGTATTCGATCCACTTTGTGAACTTGTCAATAGCCACTAAGATGTACTCGAGATCGCCTTTGGCTTTCTTGAGAGGCCCTACTTGATCTAGCCCCTAGCAGGAGAACGGTCAAGCGGGCGGGATGCATATGAGATTGTGTGCTGGGACGTGAGCCTGTCTTGCAAATATTTGGCAACCTTTATATTTTCTGACGAGTTCTTCTGCGTCTTTCAAAGCAGTTGGCTAGTAGAATCTGGTGCGGAATGCTTTACTGACCAACGTTCTTGAAGCAGCGTGATTTCCACAGTAGCCTGAGTGGATTTCGTCTAAGATCTCTTTGCCTTTTTCTGATGAGACACATTTGAGGAGTACTCCTGATGATACGACTCTTTTGTATAGGTTGTCTCCCATAAGGACATAGTTCATGCTTCTTCGAATTATCCAAGTAGCTTCTTCTTTATTTATCGGTAACTTGTTTTCTTTGATGTTGTCGATGAAATCCTATGTCCATAATATTATGATTACCAAAATCTAGGTTGTTGGCGCTAGGAGTTCAGGGGTTATCTCACCGGGTTGTTTGATAGAGGGTGCTGACAACTCCTCTACGAACACACCGGATGGGGCCTTCATCCTGTCCGATCCTAGCTTTGTGAGGATATCTGCTGTGACATTTGAGTCACGCAGGACATGTAGAATTTCTAATCCTTGAAAGTTTTTCTCTAGTTTGTGTACTTCAGAACAATAGGCATCCATGTTGTCTTTGTTGTAGTCCCAATCCTTGTTGACTTGATTGATGACTACTGCTGAACCGCCGTAGACTAGTAGTCGTTTTATTCCAAGGGATGTAGCAACCCGGAGCCCATGGATGAGTGCTTCATATTCTGCTTTATTATTTGTGGCTTGCCATAGTATCTAGAGGATGTATTTGAGCTGTTTCCCTTCTAGGGAGATGAAGAGGACACCAGCGCCAGCTCCGCCTAATTTGAGCGATCCATCAAAGTACATCTTCTAATGATCGAGAATTGTATTTGGCATTAGTTGTTGGATTTCTGTCCACTTGGCAACAAAATCAGCAAGCACTTGAGACTTGATCACTTTGCGTGGGGTGAAATCAATGTTGAGAGCTCCGAGTTCAACAACCCACTTAGATATGTGCCCGGTGGCATCTCTGTTGTGTAGGATATCTCCGAGTGGAAAGTTCGTTACCATAGTGATCTTGTGGCTTTCAAAGTAGTGACATAGATTACAGGAGGTGATCAGGAGGGCGTAGAGTAGTTTTTATACATGCGGGTATCAGATTTTGAAATCTGATAGTACCTCACTGATGTAGTAAATGGGACGCTGTACTTTGTACATGCACCCTTCTTCTCTCTCTACATTGATTGTTGCACTGACCACCATAGAAGTTGCTACAATGTATAGCATCATGTCTTCGTGTTTCTTTGGAGGTGTGAGAATGGGCAAGGAGGTGAGGTATGCCTTAAGGCTTTTGAAAGCCTCCTTGGCTTCCTCTATCCACTCGAACTTGCCCGTCTTCCTTAGTAACTTGAAAAAGGTAGCCCTTTTCACCGAGTCGTGATATGAAACGATTGAGGTCTGCCATGCAACCTATCAGTTTCTGCACATCTTTGACACATTGGGGAGGGCCCATCTCTATTATAGCTTGGATTTGATTGGTGCTGGCCTCGATTCCATGATGACTGACCAAGAATCTAAGTAGTTGTCCTAATGGTACTCCGAATACACATTTGTTTGGGTTCAATTTCCACTTCCACTTTTTCAGATTCTCAAATTTTTGTTTTAAGTCTTCAATTAGTGTGTCTGGGTTCTTTGTCTTTACTACTACGTCGTCCACATATACTTCCATGTTCTCGCCAATTTGCTCACCAAGGCATGTCTGGATAGCTCTCTGGTAAGTAGCACCAGCGTTCTTGAGTCCAAACGACATGGTTTTGTAGTAGTAGGCGCCAAACGGAGTGATGAAATATGTCTTGCTCTGGTCTTCTTCCTTTAATGTGATCTGATAATATCCTAAATAGTGTGGTAGAACCACCCAAAATAACACACTAACGGAGGTACTTGCCTTCCTCTAGGCACTAAGTACTCCACCAACAGCTATTCCAACCATTTTTGTCGAGCACACCCAATGGGAGAACTCGAAACCATCTACATTTTCACCTAGGATCCAATAATGAAAACGAGTACAATACTTAGTTCATTCCATACAACATAGTCTTCAGAAATAGTTATTACAATACCAAGTTCAGAGTGCAGAATTAAAACAACAGAAATAAATATCTAGCGAGCAAAGCAAAGATCCATCTGAGCCCAGCAGACGATCCTCCACACAAAGCCTCAAGCAGCACCTGCAACAGGGGTAAAATAAACCCTGAGTACACAATATACTCGCAAGATTTACCCGGCTAGGAATAATTTCCCGACTCTAAGGATCATAATAGGCTTTTTGGCTACTGGTTCAAGTTTGTAGAAAAGCATTACTACTAGTGGATCCTTATTGCAGTTCTTTTATTTGCCATCTTTTAGTTTATCAGCTAACCACCTATGTAATCACTTATGCTATTTTTTCAAACAAGAGTTGGTCAATACAAATCCATCATTATTCACCTTTTCTCTTTTAGTTCTTACTACGATGCCCTGATCAAGTCATATCAGACTGCTTACGCGGCGATTCGTGAATCAATGTAGCCCAGCTGGGTACCCCGAAAAACACACGCCCCGCTCGTACCGAGGTATAAACGGGACCAACCTATTATCCTCCTATCAAGAAAACCGAGTCCCCGTCCATACTGGACTCCAAGCCTCCGCCCTCTCGCGGTGCTTAGACCTCCTAATACCCATATATAATCCACCTTCAGTTGGTCCAGATGGAGCCAGAACCCATGACAAGAGAATAACAAGTCTTTCTAGCCCCCATCCGCTAGTATATGCTCGAGATAAGGAGATATGTGACCTAACAATCATCCAATTGCAATGACTAGTCCTTAACCGACTCGGACAGGGAAACAATGTAACCTAGTGATGCCCTGTTGGCCGCAGGACACCCCTTATCACATCCACCACTACCAAACCACATCCTTGCCTGGTCACCATTTCACCTGCCTTTATTTCCATGTTAACCATAGTGATAATAATGATCACCTATCGTGAACAACACCATGTTGTTCACGCTAACGAAACCTAAGCATGGCACTACACGGCCTAAACTAGTAAGACTCTTGTGTAGTAATATTTATGCTAGTGGGTTTCAACAGAACTCCTGAAACATAAATGCACATATAACATAGATATCCTATTATCATTTCAAAATAAAGGTTATGCATTGGGGCTTGCCTTGGGCATCCTGGTGTGCAGCAAAGTTAGTGGTTGATGGCTCCGGGGTTCCTTCCTACACGGGGACCTCCTCCTCGTACACCTCCACGATCTCCTCGTACTCCGGCTCCTCCGCAGCCACGTACTCCACTATCTCGTGATCTATATGCAAGAAATGATGACAAGACTTAATGCAATGACAACAATAACTCTTAAAATAATAACAACTATTACTAAGCTACTAAGCTAACTCTAATGACTAACATACCAGGCTGTCTACTATTCTTACTAAGCAAGAGTAAATTGATCCAATTAATCTTTACTCGTTAAATTGCATACTCTTCATTTGTTTCCGATTTAATATTTACTACGGCTAGGGAAACTTAGCTATCACATCTAGTAAGCTATTCAAAGACTACAAAACTATAGTAAGCACCTAATAAAATCATGAAGCTACTGCAAAAGTTTTAAAGATAAAACTATTACCCATTTGTCACACAAATTTCTACAAGATTTATCATATTAATATTAAGCGTTTTTGATTGATTTAATAGAATTTAGCATCACCACATATAGGTATGATCTAACTACACTAACAGGCAGATAATGATTTTAGGAAGAAGAATCGAGTGATTCGGAGACCATATGAAAGAGATATTAATTTTAGCGCGGTGGCTGCTAATTAATCATGTGGAGGTTGATTAAGTTGGTGATTAGTACATGTTGTTCACGTAAACTGAAACTCTGAAGGAGCTCACCACAGGCAGGGAGAGGACACGTCGTGGCTTAAAAAAATGGAGGAGACACAGCTGATTCTGAAGAGCTACTCACCGCACCCACCGAGTAAGGTCGACACCAGCCACGTGCAGCTTGCAGACAGGGCAAGGAAGTCGAGAGATCGAGTGAGAAGCAGCTGAACCTAGTAAAGGCTCTTGGCTACTGGATGGTGCAGGCTCGCAAAAGAAGGATGACTGACGCGCGCGACACACTTTAGCGGAGGCAACGCTCTAAATAACCTCACAGCGCACCGGGGACAAAATTTTCTTCGGACAAACAGTGTTTCTGCATGCTATAGTACCAGGCTACAACAATTCCTATGAGCTACAGTGGCCGACTACAGTAGTTCCTGCGCATTGCAGTGCTCAGCTGCGTGTGCTCTGGTTTGCTTTTCTAGCGTCCCGCACACACCGAAAAACAAGACATGCAATGACTAGCAAGTCTTTGGTCTAGTCATTGCCTCCCTGCTTACTCCAAGCATGACATTTAAACGCGGTACCCAGTTGCCACTTCAACAACATTCCCTTCCTGGGCTTGTCCGAAACTTTGGATACTGATGGCAAAAATTAGCACTCCAAACTTTACTATCATGTCAAACATGAGTTTTATATGTTTTCGTTCGCTAGAAATTCATGAACATAAGATCATGGTAAATTTGTGTTTCGCGAACTTATTTGTGAATATTCCATTTTCGCGACTTGTCTTGTATTTCAATTTTTAACTTCGGCTTATGCAACTATCGCCTAGATACAATGCTCATGAGGTTCTTAGTTTGTTATTAGCAGTGTAACACCGAGGGTGTTACAAATAGCAATCAAGAAAAGACAATAGGGCCGATCCCGCTGTTAATCAACTATCTGATCAATGCGTGGTAGTCCAAACAGGTCTTCGGGCAATGTTTGTTGAGATTTGTGTAGTCGACGCACATGCGCTACTCGGCCGTGTTCTTTTTCTGTACTAAAACTGGGTTGGTCAGCCAATCTGGATGAAGGATTTCTCTTATGAACCCTGCTGTCATCAACTTTATAATCTCTTTTTTAATTGCTGCCTTTTTTGGGTGAGATTCATCGTACCCGTTGCTTCACAGGCTTAGAGCCTTCATTAACATCAATTATGTGCTTAGCCAACTCTCTTGGGACACCTGGCATGTTGGCTGGTCTCCAAGCAAAGATATCTTTATTGTTCCGAAGAAAGTTGGTGAGCGCAAGTTCCTATTTGCTGATAGGTGGGCACTGATGGTTGCTGTTTTAGAGGGATCACCAGTACCCATGTTGATTTGCTTCACGTCGGCTTCTTTTGGAGGAGTGAGAATGCTAGGCTTCTTGGCTAGGATCTCTAGTTCTTGCGTGTTGATTTCAGCTGCTATGGTTGCTATCTCTTCTCTTTCGCTGGCTGCTTGTGCCTTAGCTGCGATCGGACTGCTTGGACATTGCAGTCGAAAGCATGCTTCAGGCCACCTTTGAGGGAGAGGACCCCGTTGGGCCCTATCATTTTGAGCAGGAGGTATGGGTAGTGTGGTATCGCCATGAACTTGGCTAACGCTGGTCTTCCAAGGATAGCGTGATATGAAGATTCGAAGTCTACAACCTCAAATTTGATGAACTTTGTACGGTAGTTTGAGGGAGTCCCAAAAGTGACCGGTAGAGTGATCTATCCAAGTGGCATGGTTGCCTTGCTAAGTACTATCCCATAGAAAGGAACACTTGTTGGAGTAATCATTCAGGTGAATTCTAGTCCCATTTTCCTTAGTGTTTCTAAAAATATTATGTTGAGTCCGGCTCCCCCCATCGATTAGCACCTTTGTGACGGTCATACCAGCGATTGTTGGGTCTAAAACCAGTGGGTAGTGGTCAGCGTTTCCCACGCTAGTCTATTGATCCTCTCTTGAAAACTGGATTAGATACTGCAACCAATTGAGGTACCTAAGAGTAGCCGGTTCTGCTGCCATTATGGTTCGTAGAGCTAGCTTGTCCTGGTGTTTACTCCAAGAACTTGGAATTCCAATAAAGATGACTGCTACTATTCTCTTTGATTGCTGAAATCCCTTGTCTTCAATGTTATCCTCTTCTTTTTTTCTGGTCGTATTCTTTCTTGTCCCCCTTATTTCCTTTTCTTGTGTATCGATCAAGAAAGATATAGTAGTCTCCTGTTGTGTGATTTCCCTGAGGGTGCCAGATACAATGCATATTTTCAATGTCTTCAAACTTTCTAAATTTGGAAACTTTCTTTGATTTGTCAGCCAACGCTACGGTGTTGTTAGGTTCACACTTTCTTTCTTGATGCCCATTGTTTCGACGATTTTGCCTGTCTAGATTATCTCGGTTGTTTCTATCCGGGAACCTTTCTTGTGTTTTCTCCTCTACAATGATCATGTTCTCTACTATACATCTGAATTTTTCATTGTTTCTCAGGTTCTCTTTGCAGAAGTCCTAAAATTGCCACTTGGCCATGATCCTGTGGGAGAAGGCTTCGATTACTTTTTGTTCAGTGATGTCATGTACTTGAGCACGCAGTTCACCAAATCGTCGGCAATAATCTCTGTGGCTCTTGCCACCTTTCTGTTTGAGTCCCTTTAGTTATGCATGGGTGATAGGGTGTGTGATGATGCGTGCGAAATTTTCACAAAAGGCTCTCTGCAAGTCCTCCCATCCCCTAATTGATCTAGGGATTAGCTTATCAAACCATTGGAGTGGGATGGCTTCCAGCGCCATGGAAAAGAAGAGTGCTTTGATGTCATCATCACCACCAGCTAGTTCAATTGACTGAGAGTAGATCCTGAGCCATTGCCTAGGTTCGGTTTTGCCATCGTACTTGGAGTGGTTTGAAGGCTCTAATTTGTGAGGTAGCCGTACCGAAGCAAGTCAGTTTGCAAAGCAAGGGAACCTGTCATGTGCCTCGTCTTCTCTATACTCTGATTCATCCCCTCCTTCTTGCCAACTATTGTTCCAGCGAGAGTAGTTTCATGAGGCTGTTTGGATGGGTATTCTGCTCCTACTTTCCCTTGGTTGCTCAATTCGATTGCTTTGACTATGGTCCCTTCTACTTTCTCTGTTGTGGCTTTTGCTTGGCCCTAGTCTTTCGAAAGCAGACTTCCTTTGACTTTGATTTTCTTGTCTGTGGGATGCTGATCTGGCGGGTAGTCTTGAGCAGGTCCTTCCGTCGTGTGCTCTTAAGGCTGTCGACCGGAGAACCTCCCGGAGTCGTTCTTGTTCTTCATTGGCATGCGAGACAGCTTCGAGTTCTTCCAATACTTCTCGGATTTTATCATACGGGGAATTGTGCATCCTGGTTGCATGCCTTTCTTCAGCTTCTTGTTTTGATTTCTTTTTATTGTACTCGGCCATTTCTGCTTCCTACTTCACCCAAGCTTCTTTGCGCTGCTGGTCCTAGCGTCTGTGTCCCTGCTTTAGTTTGTTCTTTCTCTGGTTTGTCTCTGTCTTTCAGTCTCGCCATCGTACTTTGGAGCATTGGGTGATATGTTGGACTCTGATTCATCTGAGGACCTGACGTCGGGTGCTTTTGGCAGAATCAGAGGTGGCCATCGAATCATGAACACTGCTCGGGCGTGCATTGCTTCCACGTCTGTGATTGCGCCATTAGAGTTGCTAATGATCTCTGTAGAGGCATCGGTGTCGTAGAGTGTACTTCCTTCTTGGTAAGGTAGAATCATTAGCAACTCCTGTGGGGTCATGGTTAGTACGAGGCCTTCTTGGACTCCTGTGGTGGTACGCCTTGCACTGATCCGGCTGCTTCTTGGAGTAGAATCTGGCATGACTTCACCATGTTGTTGAGTTCGAATGGGAAAGGACCTAGCTTTATGGAAGAATTTTGAAGTAAGATTGAGTTGATCTCTTGATGGATCGAAGTTGTGTTCCGGAGTCCCATCGAAAAAACCTGATTTGCCATTTAAAGAGCCCGGATTGGTTTCCGAGGCCGATTTCGTCCCAGAGTCTGAGTTGAATTCGATCGTCGGCAAAACCTAAATTGATTCAGACATCACGGGACATGAGAGCCTTCCGGTGAGTTCTTTTGTCAATCTCGTCAAAAGAGTGAGGTCTTCTTGGTTTTCTTGATCCTTGAGGAGACGTCCTTGGAGCTTGCCTTTATCGTCCGCCTCGCAGATCCATGATCCGAAGATGAAGGCTGATCCTGTCGAGAAGATCATCTTGTCAAGGTCCGTTAAGTTCTTGGATGCAAATCCGCCGAAACGACCCTACCTGACGCACCAACTGTCGATATTTTACCACCGATAGCTTGTCACGGGGGTACCCGGGACAGTTGTTCTGGTTTTGGCTGGTGCGGAACTCAATGGTGAACGTAAGAGACAGTCGATTTATACTGGTTCAGGCCGTCGACCGTGATCTAGTAATAGCCTTTACGTCTAGTCGGCGTTAGCCTTTTGCGTTGGATTGATTGGTATGATCGTGTTGTTCGTCACAAGGGTGCCCATAGTCTCTCTTTATATCAATAGAGAAGATTATGGTGCGGTTATAATCCTAGTCGAATCTAAGGAAGATGTCCTAATCTAAATATAGAAGGTACTTTTCTATAAGAGTTCGGCTAGTCTGGCCTATTCTACTCGGATTCGGTGTAGCAGTTGTTGCATCCCTTCCTACTTCGATCCGTGGGTCAGGCCAGAGCCCATGACTTGTAGTCATATCATTGGGGAACCCTGTGGGTTCCGCATCGACAAAGTGGCCTATTCATTTGCTCCTGGCCCAACTCGTGCAGTGAGGTTGTCTTCTACCCTAGAAAGGCTATGTCTATCCTTCTCAATGCATTCAAGAAGGAAATTCTCGGGGTATGGTTGAGGGACTAAGGAGGGTCTCTAAGCGCTTGCGGTGAGAAGAGGGTCTCAAATCCTTCCTCTCCTCACCCTACTTTGTTTCTGAGGCATCAGTTAACTAATAAACAACACGTCTTCTTAATTTTGATAAATGAGACCTTGCCCCGTTTCTTTTTTTATTTACCAAACATTTATGTTTATAAAATGACAAGGAAGCCTTATAACTATTGAGTGTTTCGTGCCATCATGTTTGGGATAAGCATATGTGGCTAATACAGTGTTATTTGTCCTTTTCTTCATAGGAAAAGAAATAAACTTATTTAGACAGTTTGTTATTACTTTGGAAAACACATGTTAATGGGGCCTAATAAATTACATGTTTCCCATCTCTTCTTAAAATGAGATAAATACATGGCAGATAGAATAATGGATTTTCACAAAATATTTTATTATGTAGCATTGCTCATACAATTGTTACTGTTTTATATATACAATATCCAATCCAATTTAATTAAGATATTTTAAACTAATTTTACAACTCAATCAACATTCGAAATGAAATAACAAAACAATTTTTCAGATTTGCCGTGACATGTACAGGCCTAGTATCAAGTCTCCTTTCATTTCTTGAGAAAGCAGTAAACACTATCCATTTGCTCATCTTTGGCGAAAATAAAGTAGAGACCGATGATAATCAACAAAGCACTTCCAAGCTAAGGTCACACTCATCAGCTCTTATCTCCAGACCGTGGCCTGTCCTTTAGCTACATAAATTACCATATCCCGGAGCAAAAGTCCAGGTATGAGATGAGAAAGTGGCATAATGATCTCCATTTCACGCAAGTTGAAGACAATTAGAAATTGATAAGGCCATTACTTAGGACAAAGCACATCTATCAATCAACCCCACCCAGTGAAAAGCTTCACCTTTTGATTCGGATAGAGTCGGATAGAATGAATAGGATATGAATCTATCTGATGTCTGGAAGACGACAGCTTCCCTATTTCAGAGTGCACCGCATTGGATGGTGGTGGGTGATGGATCGTCCATAAACAATCAGATTCCAGTTTAATTGATCTGATGTTTCCTTTTTGAGGATTGCAGGGAAGTGCTAATGCATGGCGCTTTCCAAAAGCGTGCAACTCTTTTAGTTTTCCTTTGCGTAATTGCGTTGCTGGCCTGCACTTTCATTGGTGAATCTTGCTTATAGACTACTAACACACAGGGAGTCGTCTTCTTCCACCCTTCTTCGGTAGGGGCAAGAATGTCCGGATCTTCTGGTGCCGTAACTCGATGGACCATCTCAAACATTCCAGTTGGACTTTTCTGAATGTTCAGAGAAATGTTTCTATAGATAATTAGATATTGCCATGACAACTTTTCTGCATCCATATATGAAAAGTAAGCCTTTAGATTGTGGAGGTGGCAATATAACTAAAGTAATTGTTTTTTAGATAATTGCAAAGAAAACCGTAAGAAGTTAATTTTCTCCACTTTTTTCTTTTGGAAAATAGTATGATAAGATAAGCAGAGGTAATAAGAGTTCCACACTGGTTCAGTAAGAGCAAGTATAATAACACTCTGTAAGCTGGCAAAATATTGAGGTGGAGGAGAGAGGAGAGGAGAGAGAGGAGAAGCGGGATGTAACCTTACAGCCGGCTTAGGCACAAGAACTAAGAAACTTCGTGAGAAAGATACATGGGTCATGTATTAATATTGAAGATCTTACTACTATATGGGTGGGCTCGGATCGAGAGGGCTGCAAAGAACCTTACAGCCAGCAGCCGGTTATAACTATTAGCTTTGCTCTAATTGCATACGACCATACTCCATTCGTTCTAAAATAAGTGCCGTTCTCGCTTCTTAAGGAGTCAAACACTTTTAATTTTATTCAAATATATTAAAATATTAATATATAATATCTTTATATAGATCATAGAATCTATTTTTATAATAAATTTATTTGGAGATACAAATATTGCTGATATTTTCTATAAATCTATTAAAACTTAAGAGAGTTTGACTGGTACCAATACCAAAGCGACACCTATTTTGGAACCACGGGAGTATATAGAATGTACACCATTTTCACCATTTTCCTAAGAAAGAAGAAATGACATAACTTTCGGAGATACACATCTAGGGCTGGATATCGAGCTAACCGTAGTTTTTTTCGAGCTTTTTTAGAAATTGGTATAATTTTATTCATCATTATTTCCTGCATTGTTTAAGACCCAACTTCACGCCGAGCCTAACGAGCCGAGCCGAAGTTGAAAGTCATTCCAAATCAAGTCATTTTCATTTTAAAAGATAAATGAGTCCAATCGAAGCACTTTTATACCGAGCCACCGAGCCAGCTTAACGAGCTTTTTGTCCAGCCCTATACACATCAATATCATATAATTATTTAGTATATATATTAGCTAAAGCTAGCCTTGCATGGCGCCGTCAAGCTAGGGGTATATATGGGCATGCAGCCGGAGCCCGTAAGCCCGGCACGAGGCCTTTTTTTTGGCCCGGCCCGAGCATGGCCCGGCCCAGTGGCTAGAGGGACCGGGCTGGCACGACCTGATGGAGTAGGCCGTGCCTGAGCCTTACCCTAGGCACGACGTGCCGGCACGGCATGGCTCGGTTCACAGCGCATGTCCTGGTGGCGGCCCGGCCTGCTAAGAGTAAAGAGGCCCACGACCCACCCTTGAACCCTAACTCCCTCTCCTCCCCCGTGCACGCGCAGCCCCTCCCTACGCCGCACTCGCTCGGGGGCCGTGGACACCCCCTCCCTTCCCTCGCTCAGTCTTTTCTTTCGCTCCTCACCCGTTCCCCGCTCCTCCTCCGCGATGACGCGTCCCCCAACACCGTCGGGCGCCGGAGGCCACCTCCTCTACATCTCCTGCACCACCGGGCGCCTCCTCCACGCCCCCAGCATTGGCCTCGAGCATGTCGGCGGCCGCCTAACTCCTTCACACCCTCACGTCATCCCCTCCTCTGCTAGCTACTTCGCCAGATCTGCGGCATCAAGCGCTCGGGGGGCGAGCTCACCGGCGCCGCCGCCTCCTCCTCCACGCCCCCACGCGGGCGCACCACAAGCACCGGGCACTGGCCATGCGGCGTCGAGCGCACGGCCTCAAGCGGCGGCGGCGGCGCCCTCCCAACCTCCCTTTCCCTCTCTGCTCTTTGTCTCTCCGTCGGCAGTGGGCCACGGGCCGGCCCGGCCTGCTAGCCTAGCCTTGCTTTTCGAGATGGCACAGCACAAAAAGCGGTCCAGGGGGCCGTGCCTGGATTGTCAGCTAGGCACGAAGCCCAGGGAGGCACGGCCCGGTGGTATGCCGGGCCTAGCCGTGCCGTTCCTGATTGGGCCGTGCCTGGCTCGGGCCCGTGCCGCCATGCCAGGGCGGCCCATTGCCCATATATAGCTAGGGGCCTCTCTTTCTCCGTGTGACAACCCAGTTCAGGTCTGGAATGAACGATGCGGTGGTGTCATTAGTGTTGAGCCCTCCTTGGAGGCAGTGTTTTGGAGGCCCGCCTTGGCCAGTGGTTGCCGTTACTTCAGAGTTCAGAGTCGGAGCTATCAGCTATGGTACAGTGTTTTTTCTCTCCTAACAAATCAGCGAACAGTACTTTTCAACCTGGCTTTTCAGCGAAGCGAAGAGGGCCTTGTGTCTTTGGGGTGCTATGTTGCTTGACAACGATAATGTGCGGTAGGCTCTTGCCCACTTGTGACAGGGTGTGCCAACGGAGTGTGGGAACAGCGACTTGTGGCAAGGGTTGTCGTCCATTGTAGGAAGTTGGAGGTGCTTGTGCCGAGCTTGTGAACGAAGACTTATCATGAATTTTGTCTTTGTGTTCGTGTTTGACTTACCGATTGGTGTTGACACACCACCTTTGCTTCCTTGGACCTTGGAGCACTTCTTGCTTGCGCGCGGGCAACTTTCCTGGTTCGAGCTTGCGGTGTCCAAGTTGATGAAGTTGCTCATTGATGAGGTGTGATGATACTTGGCAAGAGCTGCTTGCTTACTATTTTGACGAAGCTCGGTAACTAGTTAATAAACGATGGGCTTTATTGTGTTCTTTTGCTGCTAAGTGTTGGTGGGTGAGCTGCGTGAGCTGTTGTGTTCAGGACAGGTTTTCCTTTAATTAGTCATGGGGTTGTATAGTTTCTAGGTCCAATTTTCCTTGTAAACCGGGTTACTCTTTCTTCTTTCTTCTTAAGTGAATTACATTGCATGATTCCTGGCCCTCTATGAAGGTTCTTCCAAAAGAAAATACTTAGCATGTAGCAATGGATGAGATTCTTTGACACTCATCTCATTAATACTTGTATTTCTGAAACTGTCGCTGTTAATCATCGACAGGTGTCCACAGATCGTACCTCAGAGGATCCCCACTACCCGTAAAAGGCGACTCATTGGAGGCTATTGCCATAGGTTAGGCACAATATAACAAAGTGTTAACGCCTTAATGGCCACCCATAAAAAGTATCAAAAGCAATGGATCCAGTGGCTCAAGGATAAGTGGGTGCAGATATGCGAGAATCCATAACGCAACCAAAGAGTCCCCCTTCATCACCAATTAATAATCCCTACAGGCCAATCACTCGCACAGACTTGAGTGATGATTCAGTTAACGTGAAGATGCCTATAAAAGAAAGGAAGATTGGCCATGGCCAGACCAGTGTTCTCACTCACTGAACTCGTCAAGCAGAACTCCTAGCATATGGATGTCGAGGAAGAGGAAGAAGAGGGGCAGAGAAGAAGGTGTTGTGAGTGAAGCACTGGTCACACTCACACCAGCAGCGGTGTGAGTTGTGCAAGCAGTCAAGAAGCATGCTTGCCATGCTTTCCCCCGCGGGTTGGCATGTGAGCAGGGATGCTTCGGCAGCTGTGCACAAGAAACAAGGCAAGTCTTATCGGCAAGGGAAGGCTAAGCCTTTCTTCCAGGTCTCCCTCTCTCCATCTAAATCCTATGTGTTTGGAGGAGGAGGGGGCAATCGTTACTTACTGGTTTCCTGTCCTTAGCGATCATGTGTCTGTGTCTGCTCCATCTGTGTCAATTTTCAGCTAGAATAAGGGCCAGTTCACAGTGAGAGTGAGCGTGTGTGTTTCAAGTGTCAGTGAGAGAAGTTTGCGTGACTACGTTTATTCAGTTTGTCTGGTGTGTGGTGTGTTTGTGTTACTGAATAAGAATGTAATGCTATATGTGTGCCGTGTGGTAATTAACTTGAGTTGATCTTTTGCTCAAAAAAAAACTTGAGTTGATCTTTAACTTGTTCTCGATACACATATGTACATATATTCCTGTCGTATATCCGACAAAGTAAATTGGGTACAAGTAACCTCGACTGATTTGGCTGGTAAAATCTTAATTTGTAAATTTAGATTTAGATACTGGTTATCGGAGGGTTTTGATATTTATTTAAAATACACGGTAATAATGCAACCAGAGCATCCGTCCGTCTGGACGCTTGCTTCCTGGGTCTGCGGACCAGTCCAAGCAACTTGCTGCCTTGTACCAAATCAACTAGACCTTTCGACGTCTTCTAAAAAAATTGGACGATGCGATATTTCTCCGGTAATGATGCAGTAAGGGCGTCCGTCCTCCCAGACGCTTTCTTCCTGGGCCTGCGGACCGGCCCAAGCAAACTTGCTCCCTTGTACCAAATCAATTGGACCCTTCGACGACTTCTAAAAAAACTGGATGATGCGATATTTCTCCACTCCGCCTCGCGATGTTTTCCACTGCCGCACCCGCGCTGCCCGATCGCCACGGCTGCCTCCACCGAGCCGGTGAGCCTCCTCGTCGCCGCAGGGGTCTGGCCACTCACCGGTGCCGCTAGCTGGCTGGGCCAACCCGGAAGCAGCCGCACAGACGCCTGGATGCCACGTGTGGCCAGGCAACAAGGAGAGGGGGTCATCGTTGGCCCGGCCCAGGCGCCGGTGCAGCAGGCTGCTGCCAGGCCACACCACTATCCTCGGCCACCGGCTGGCTGAAACCAGCCATTCCCCTCTCAGCTCTGTGTCATGCAGAAGAAGGGTGAAAAATGCATGTTGCAAGCGAGGTTTCATGTATTTTAGAGGTATGTTGCAAGTGTCTCAGATGGATGTTGCATATGTTGCAATGGTTGTACACGTATATTAAAAATGTATGTTCCTAATGTTCCATCTGTGTTTTCAGAATTATGTTGCAAGTGTGGATGTTTCATATGTTTCACACATATATTGTAAGTGTCTTATCTGGATATTACATGTTTGCAATGGTTTTCAAACGTTTTTATGTGTTTTTTCAAGTGTTTCAAAAGCATGTTTCAAATGTTTCATCTATCTTCAGATGTATGTTGCAAGTGTTGCATCTGGATGTTTCAAAACTAGATCGGGTGTTGCACATGGGACACGCATGGGAAGTGGGAGAGGCCGCGAGCGGTCTCCGTGTGCAGCCTGGTGGTGCGGCAACATCCAGCCGGCGCGGGCCCTGTGTGGGCGTGCGAAACGCAAACGCAGCGGGCGTGGAGTGCTGGCACAAGGGCGTGCGCGGGGAAAACACACGGAATGTCGTGGTGCTAGCACTGCCGTGTAAAATATATCGTGGTTCCGTCCTGGGCGTAAAGAGGAAAACCCAACTTTACATCCTCGACTATTTGTCTTAGAAAAGCCGGAGAAGATGTGGTAGAATAAGTACTATAGTGAACATGGTTGTTAAGGTATGAAATAAGATTGTTTCAATTCCATATCAAAACTTGAATACTTAGTAAACCACGATAACTGCGTAAAAATGGATTGTTGTGAACATTCAAAACATAAATTATCCTGATATTATTTCATTCCCGTGCAACGTACAAGCA
Source organism: Saccharum hybrid cultivar R570 (assembly GCA_038087645.1). NCBI lineage: Eukaryota > Viridiplantae > Streptophyta > Magnoliopsida > Poales > Poaceae > Saccharum > Saccharum hybrid cultivar. Next base: position 965,054 of record JAQSUU010000190.1, on the reverse strand, counting down.
TGATTCTAGTAGTAGGAAAAAAAAAGGGCAAACCAGGACCAAGGATGAGCAGGCGTAACATGTGTGGAGGAAAATCCTGTGTTATCTTTATTCCATCTGGAGCGGTGGTCTTTTATTCGTGTTAATATTAAATAAATTGTGATCAATTTGTTAATCCCATCATTAGCAACTGCTAATGATGTTTACTGTAGAGACACCTTTATATCCAGTAGAGACACCTTTTGGCCAACAGGCAACTACCTATTGGGCTTGTATAAATATATGTACACTGTTCATCAATCGATACGCACAGTCATTTCATCCATCGACACATTTTCTTCCAATACGCTATCAGACACGCTTGCTTTTACACCGCTGACGCTAAGAGGCAGGGAAGGAGGGAGTTCGCCGAGACTTCGTCGGCGTTGTTGCATCTCAACCCAAGGCAGAAGATGTTGAACCCCATACCTTCCATGAACGCGATGGTCGATTCCATCACCGATGCTGTGGAGACCGCCATCGTTCATGGAAACCACGTCGGAGGCCTTCGCCGCTTCATGCTGCAGGGTGCCGTCCGCTGTGCCCTCCGCGACATCCACGACCACCGGATCCCTCCTTGCCGCTTCCACGGAATCTGCACTGGAGGGAGCAGTGGCCACCGTTCGTCACCGCGCTCGGAGCCTTCGCTGTAGTTCGCCCCAGGCGTCTGCCCGACGCATGGCCTGGCCATGTTTGTCAGGCGCGTGGGGGTGCCGCCGGCAACGTCGCCGATGCCGTAGACGCTGCCGAGCCCGCCGGCCATGCTGCTGCCACCACCATCGCCACTGCCGTCGCTCGCCCTCACGCTGCCTTCGAACGGCAATAGCAGCACCATGGCTACATGCCATGGGGCCCCTCCACCCTTCAACAGTGGCGCTGGAGTAGAGCGGTGGCCTGCTGGCTTCGCTACAACCTCAACGTCGCCCTCCCACTGGCACCTCCACGGACCCGGTCACTCTCCTACGCCGACGTGGCGGCCAACCGCCGCCAGGGCTTGCGCTGGAACGCCCTCCCACTCTGAAACGCCCTCAGAGCCAGTATCGTCTCCTCCTCGGACGAGTAGGGGGCGGTTCTCTGCCTCTGAGCGGCCTAGGACCGGCCGGTGTGGGCGGATCCGCCGTTCCTGGCTTGCAGCGATGGCTCTTGTGGCCGGAGTTCGCCGGGAATGAGTGGGGTCCGCCCTGTTGGCCAGCCTCCATGGCCGATGCACGGGCCTCGGCTCGAGCCTGCCATGAGAGGAGGAAGAGAAGGCACAAACGATGGCTTCACACATCAAGGTGACAAGAGCAGCAAGCAGCAGTGGTGGCGGCGGCGGTGGCCGGCGTGGAAAAGGCGGTAGTGGTGGCCACAGGCTAAGCGACGGCGGCGGCAGTTGGGGCTAGGCGGATAGGGTTTCCAAACCCTAACCTCCGGCCTTATATAGGCCGCGTGCGGCAATGCTTGGCTGGGCTGAAACGGCGGCAGTGAGCCAGGTTACGGTCCGGCGCCCGCGCCCCTCCTTCCTACTTGCTAGTGGGTCGGCCACCGGCGGCTAGGCCACGCTCCGCCCAGGCCAGAGGCTAGGTCGTGCTTGGCTGGCTACTGGGTCGTGCCCCCTGGATGGCTGCTGGGCTTGCTTTGCTTCTTGCATGAGCCGAATTTACCCCGTTTGAGGCCTAGAAAATTTTATTTCTTTGTTATTTTCTTTTTCAGCAGTGTGGGATACCAATATTAGGGTACCCGGAGAAAAGGAGCTAATGGTCATCAACACTAACTCACTCGACGGTTAAGGGTGCGGCCACGGCATCATCCGACCCTAGGGGCGTAGGATCCGTCCCGCCCTGCCCCCTAGAGAGGATCCTGCCTTGCCCGACCCTAAGGACATGGCCTTCGCCTCGCTAGACCCCTTGGGCACGGGCTCCGTCGCGCCTGGCCCCGAGGGCGTGAGCTCCACTCTACTCGACCCTGGGGGCATGGGATCTGCCACACCCGGTCCTAGGGGTGCGGTCCCAACCACGCCTGACCCCTGGGGAAAGGCTTCGCCTCGTCCGACCCTAGGGGCGTGGGATCCATCCCGCCTGACCCCGTATAGAGGATTCCGCCTCGCCCGGTCTAGGGGTTGCGAACTTGGCCTCGGGCGGGGGCGTGGGCCTAGAACCATTCCCCTAACGCTAGGGAGGGGGAGGACACGTCTCGATGTGACCGGTGGCCACAATAGGCTATACCTGGGGATTCACGTCTCCAATAGCGCCAAGGGACCTGCACTGTGTAGCTTGAATACCCGTGCGAGTTGAGTCAAGAGGATCTATTGACCATACGGCATGCCAGGATGGCATGGGGCGCCATGACTGGGCGACAACACCTACCTGGAACACCAGTGACAAATAGGGTCAACACGTGCGCACGCTTCCATTGTCGTCTACAGGACCAGCAGGAACCACCTGCGGAGGAGAAGGGCGGCATAGCCCCAGGGCTCTCTTCTTCTCTGTTTTTTCTCTTCCTTCTTTTCCTCTTTCTCTCTCTCTCCCTCGTGTACCCCAGGTCCTTCCCTTGGTCTACAAAAGAGATGGATGGGCGCCCCATTTGGGCAAGATTTTCCAACACTTAGAAGCACTTCAACTCCACTTTACATTCACCAGAGACTTGGGGCTTCGTCCCTCTCTCACCAATTTGTAACCCCTACTACAAACCTTCAGGGCTAGTAACATGAGCAGCAGTGATTGGACGTAGGGACATTTCGCCCGAACCAGTATACATCCTTGTGTCTTCTTAGCACACCATCTAGGCCAAACACTCAACACAAATACACTCATCGCCGACAGTTGGCGCGCTAGGTAGGGGCCTTTGAGCGTTTCGTCGCTTTCAGCAAGCTTCGGATGGCTGGCCATAGCATCAGCTGGATCCCGGGCGCGCACAAGCGCTTCGGGACCCTAGACTTCATCGTCATCATGGAGGGAGAGCTAGTGCGGGCCTCAGCACCCGCCCGGCCTCCTCCCACCACCGGCCTTGACGCAATCGATGAGGCCCTCGAGGAGTTGCAGCTGCATGCCCTGGAGGCTCGCGCCCTCGAGCGTAATCAGCTTCTCGACTTTGACTTCTGGAGGTTGGCGTGCCAGCTCGCTGTCTTCCTAGGACCCTATCTGTCCCAGGAGGACCTACGCATGTCAACATCATGACACAACTCGCTAGAGGAGAGCCGCTCTCCTAACGCGCCTCGCTCAGAACACCTCGATGGCGCTCCTGTTCGGCCTGTGCAACACCACGACGGCAATCGATTGCCACATTGCGTAATGCATGCACCCCCTCCCGCAGACAATGAGTTCGCTAGGATGGCGGACTACCTTGTGGAATTGATCCATGACCTCCTCACATCGGACTCGGAGTCGATCTCTAACTCTGGCTTAAGCAGAGGGAGTTACCACCCCTAGCGCGAGTGCTTCATGGCGGATGGCCCCCACCACGAGGAAACCCCCGAGGGGTGCGTTGAAAGTGTCCATGGTGGGGAAGTTACCCCTTCGCTTGACTCCGACAACAAAGTCGGGGCGAACGAGAGGATCCAGCCTAACCCACGGCTAGAGCAGCTATGGGCGCGGCAGCAGAAGCTCGAGGATATGCGCCTCCAGTTGGAGGAGGAGCGCGTAGAGCTTGAGCGTGAGATCTCATGTCATGGAGAAGGCGAGCGTGCGTGCGCCATGGCCCGTGACGTGTACTGGAGGATCATCAAGATTGATGATAGTCTTTCGCATTTCGCCCGAGCAAGCCAGAACATAGCCGTCACCGCGGCCTTGCTCTAAGGGCTCCCGGAGCCCGCAACGCCCTAGGATCGATGGGCCCAACGAGAGATCCACACACTACTCGAGCGCACAGTGGTGCAACATGCGCCTTTAGGATGGCACGGTAAGGACATGTCGGTCCACCAACCACCACGTGACGGCGGAGGGCGTGTCACGATCTCGATACATGAGCGTATCGGCCCCATCCGCGACACGCGAAACACCCTTAACACCCACAGGCGTGTGTGGGGGATGAGAGGGAGGAGGCGTCCCACGACTACCACACTCGTCATGGCGGACACTACAACAGCGCCGATGATCGAAGACCAAGCTCCCCTTCATCGGGGCCTCAGGTTTTTAGTCATCACATTCTCAGCATGGCTTTCCCACCATGGTACCACCCGCTGACGAACATCCCAAAGTACTCTAGGGAAACGAACCCCGAACTGTGGCTCAAGGATTACCGGCTCGCTTGCTAGGCTGGCGGCACGGACAGTGATTACTTCCCCTTGTTCCTGGCCGATTCGACGCGAACATGGCTGGAGCACCTTCCGCCCAACCAGATTCAAAGTTGGGTAGATTTAAAAGAGGTCTTTATGGGTAACTTCTAGGGCACCTGCACGCACCCTAGGAACCCCTGGGATCTAAAAAAATAAGGACAGAAGTCAAACAAAACTCTCTGCAAGTACAATCATCGCTTCTCCAGGCAGTGCAACAAGCTGCCCGACATCGTCGATGCCGACATCATCGGGGATTTGCTATCAGGGACCACCTGTGAGTCCCTGGTCCACAAGCTAGGACGTAAGTCCCTGAGGACCACCAAGGAACTCCTCGACATTGCCACCAACCATGCCTCGGGCGAGGAGGTGGTCGGAGCGATTTTCGACCGCTCTCGAGGCAAGGCAAAGCGGGACGAGGTTGCCGACGAAGGCGCCTCCAACCACTCCAAGAAGAAGAGGAACAAGCAGCAACATGGGGACTTGCTCGTGGCCACCGCCGAGCGAAAGGGCAAGAAGGCGCCCACCGAGGGCTAGCCGAACCACTTCGAGAAACTCCTAAGGGGCCTTGCCTGAACCATGCTTACCCCGTCAAGCACGCGTACAAGGACTGTTCCCTCATGAAGCGGATCCTATCTGGGGATTCCAACATGGGGCATCAGAAGAGGAAGCCCGACCCCTTAGCAGAAGACACTAAGGAGAAGGAGGGCGCCTTCCCGAAGACAACAAGCTGCCTCATGATCTTTGGCGGAACAACGACATATGACTAAAAGCACTGCCAAAAGCTCGCGGCCGAATCGGCCACACCCACCTTCCTCCGTGGTTGAGATCCCCCATCACCTTCAACCGATCCAACCACCCGAAGAGCGTCCCACATCCAGGCAGGTATCCTCTCGTGGTTGACCCAATCATCGGCATGAAGCGGCTCACCAAGGTGCTGATAGATGGAGGTAGCGGCGTTAATATCATGTACGCCGAGACGCTTGATGCCATGGGCATCGACCCATGCCTATCCAACTGACTGGAGCGCCTTTCCACGGCATTGTGCCGAGGAAGGACAAGCCTCTTGAGCAAATCGACCTGCCCGTTACCTTTGGGGACCCGTCCAACTTCAGGACGGAGGTCCTCACCTTCAAGGTGGTCGGGTTCCATGGAACCTACCATGCCATCCTGAGATGCCCATGCTACTCGAAATTCATGGCCATCCCCAACTACACCTACCTCAACCTTAAGATGTCAGGCCTGCGTGAGGTCATCACCATCGGCACCTCCTTCTAGCGCGCTTACGAGTGCGATGTCGAGTGCGGTGAGCTCACCATGGCGACTATCACCTGCGAGGAGCTCGTAGTCATCAGGGAGGAGATCACCGAGGCCGATGAAGTGCCTGACTCCGAGCAGTCGGCCAGGTCTTTTGAGCCCATAGAGGGCACCAAGGAGATCCTCATAGACCCCAGCAGCTCCGAGGGAAGGTGGTGCACATCAGCGCCTCACTTTCTCCCAAATAGGAAAGCGCACTTGTCGACTTCCTTCGCACGAACAGAGACATTTTTGCATGGAAACCCTCGGATATGTCAGGCATTCCAAGGGAAATCACCGAGCATGCCTTGAATATTAGGCCGGGCTCTAAGCTAGTTAAGCAGCATCTGCGTCGCTCCAACAAGGAGAAGTGCAAGGCCATCAGTGAGGAGATTTTGAATCTTTTAGTGGGCGGATTCATCATGGAAGTGTATCACCCCGAGTAGTTAGCCAATCCTGTTCTTGTAAAAAGAAGAGTGGGAAATGGAGAATGTGTGTTGATTATACGAGTCTCAATAAGGTGTGTCTGAAGGATCTATTTCCTTTGCCGCATATATACCAAGTAGTCGACTCGACCTCGGGGTGTGAAACCCTCTGCTTCCTTGATGCGTACTCCGGGTACGATCAAATCATGATAAAAGAGTCTGACCAGTGCATGACCTCTTTTATCACCCTATTCGGATTGTTCTGCTATGTCGTGATGCCGTTTGGTCTGAAAAACATGGGGGCTACATACCAATGATGTATGCTCAAGTGTTTCAGAAAGCTCATCGGTGAAACCATTGAAGCTTATGTGGACAACATCATAGTCAAGTCCAAAAAGGCCGACCAGCTCGTGGCCGACCTCAAAAAACCTTCAAGAAACTCTGAGAGAACGGCATCAAACTCAACTCCGAGAAATGCATTTTCGGGGTGCCGAGGGGTATGCTGCTCAGGTTTATCATCTCTAAGCGTGGCATCAAAGCCAATCAGGAGAAAATTTTGGCCATCACGAGGATGGGGCTGATCCAGAACTTAGGGGGTGTAGCGGATCACGGGGTGCCTCGTAGCACTCAGCCGCTTCATCTTGCGCCTCGCCGAACGAGGCCTCCATTATCGGCTTCTAAAGAGGACCGACCGGTTCATGTGGACAGTCGAGACTCAGGAGGCACTCAACAAGCTCAAGGACCTCTTGATGAAAGCCCTAATCTTGACCTCACCAGTCGAGAAGGAACTGCTCCTACTCTACATCGTGAACACCAAATAGGTGGTCAGCGCCACCCTGGTGGTGGAGCAGGAGGAAGAGGGGCACACACTCAAAGTGTAGTGCCCTGTTTACTTCATTAGTGAGGTCTTGTCTGACACCAAGACTCACTACCCTTAGGTCTAGAAGCTCCTGTACGTCATCCTCATCACTAAGAGGAAGCACGCCACTACTTTGGGTCGCATCCGGTGACGGTCATATCGTCATTCCCCCTCGGCGAGGTCATCCAGAGTTGGGATGCCATAGGGAGGATCGTGAAGTGGGTGCTCGAGCTAATGGGTGAGGGCATTATGTACGCCCCATGAAATGCTATCAAGTCCCAGGTACTAGCGGATTTCATCGCGGAATGGACCAAGATCCAAATGCCACAGGCACCCGTCGATCTGGAGTATTGGACAATATATTTTGATTTGTCGCTAATAAAGAAAGGAGCTAGTGTGGGACTAGTCTTCATCTCTCCCATGGAGTGTGCATGAAGTATCTGGTTTGCCTTCATTTCCCAGCCTCTAACAATGTAGCGGAGTATGAGGCACTCATCAATGAATTACGCATCACCATCGAGCTGGGGATCCGATGGCTCGACATTAGGGGTGACTCGCAGCTCATCATCGACCAAGTCATGAAGGAGTCAAACTGCCACAACCCAGAGATGGCTACGTACTGCCAAGAAGTTTGCAAGCTAGAGGACAAGTTCAACGGCCTCGAGCTCAACCACATCCCTCGATGGCTCAACAAGGCAGCTGACGAGTGAGCAAAGATGACATTTGGCCAGGAGCCAGTCCTAGTCGGCATCTTTGCCAGTGATCAGCACAAGCCCTTGATTCGCTATGATGAGTCGTGGCAGGCTAGCAACAAGCCGCTCGCCTCAAGCTCGGGGGCTGCGCGACTGCGGCTCCTTCTGACCCCTCTGACCCGAGCTCGGGGGCTAGGGCCAAAAACATGTTGCCTGCCCCAGGCTCAAGGGCTGGACCCCATTAGCTCCAACCAACCCGAGGTCATGGAGATCGACGAAGATCCAATGGGGGAGTCCAACGAGGACCTAGCGGCTGGGAATAACCCATTGCCTAACTGGAGGATCCCTTACCTCGATAGCCTCATCCGCGAGGTGCTCTCGATGGATAAGACAGAGGCCCGACGGCTCACGCATCACGTGAAGTCCTTCGTCATCATCAAGGGAGAACTTTACAGAAAGAGTCACACCAAGGTCCTGCAGCGCTGCATCCCTACCGAACAAGGGAGGCAGCTGCTGAAGGATATCCATGGCAGGACTTGTGGACATGACACCGCGGCGAGGACCCTTGTCGAAAATGCATTCCAACAGGGCTTCTACTAGCCAACTGTCGTGGCCGACGCCAAGAAGATGGTACGCACCTACGAAGGGTGCCAGTACTATGCTCGGCAAACCCATTTGCCAGCCCAAGCACTCTAGACAATCTCCATCATGTGGTCATTCATGGTCTGGGGGCTTGATCTGGTCAAGCCCCTCAAGGAGGTGCTCGGGGGCTACACGCACTTGCTTGTTGCCATTAACAAGTTCTCCAAATGGACAAAAGCATGACTGATCACCAAGATCAAATTTGAGCAAGCCGTGCTCTTCTTCCGTGACATTATCCATTGGTTTGGGGTTCCGAACTCCATCATCACCGACAATAGCATGCAATTCACAAGGAAGAAATTCCTTAGGTTCTATGACGAATACCATATCTGCGTCGACTGGGCCGTCATAGCTCAACCCAGCACGAATGGGTAGGTTGAGCACGCGAATAGCATGATCTTGCAAGGGATCAAGCCCAGGATCTTCAATAAGCTCAATAAGTTTGGTGGGCGATGGGTCGTAGAGCTCCCCATGGTGTTGTGGAGCCTAAGGACAACCCCCAGCCAAGAAACTGGCTACACGCCTTTCTTCATGGTCTACGCCACCGAGGCAATGCTCTCGACTGATCTTGATTACAAAGCACTGAGGGTCATGATGTACAAGGAGCTGGAGGCTAAGGAGTTCCTCGAAGATGCCTTGGATCAACTTGACGAGGCCCACGATGTTTCCCTCCTCCACTCTGCCAAGTATCAGCAAGCACTGCACCGGTACCATAGCCGTTGGGTTAGGGGACAAGCCTTCAATGTCGGTGACTTGGTTCTCCGCCTCGTCCAGAGCAACAAGGGTCATCATAAACTAACTCCGCCATGGGAGGGGCCATACATCGTCACCGAGGTTCTCAAGTTAGGCACCTACAAGCTCAAGACTGCCAACAGCAAAGTCCTCACCAACGCCTGAAATATTGAGCAGCTACGTTGCTTTTACCCTTAATTCTTTCTAGTCTGTTGGCACATCCACGTAAAATGATATTTCTAGAATATAAGAATTTTTCCTTAATGGTCTCGCTTGGTTTCTAGTGACATCCAACCTTTGGCAGCGGCAAGCGGTCAGACCTCACTTGGGGGCTGATAAGGAAAATGATATATATATATATATATATATATATATATATATATATATATATATATATATATATATATATATATATATATATATATATATATATATATATATATTCATTTTTAGAAACACTCTTTGCATCCGACCCCGCTCTTGACGATAAGAACAAAAAGCAAAAGGTCTTGAAAGACAACTTCGAGAAAAATGGGTCGGACTGTAGAAATCTTACGCCCTCGCGGCTATAGTGATCTCACTCACCTATGTAATCAAAGTTTTCTCGCCCACCACAAACTTTGCGATCTTAACAACAAAAAGGGGTCAGAACACATCTACTTTCCCATAAAAACACTAATAGTCTTAATTCGACTAAGGCAACTATTTAAACGATAAAAGTTTGCTCGACTAAACTACGACAAAAGAAACTACTTATTCTTTACAAGTTTTTGGGTACTACGGCCCAACACTATGATCATGAACTAAGCTAACCCCTCCAAGGGGGGCCACCACTGTCTCTATCTCTTCTAGCTCCTCATCTTCATAGCCAAGCGCATAGCCGAGGCTCATCGTATCCAGGTCGATGTTGTCCCCATAGTGGGAGCGAGCAATCATGAAGGATCAAAGGATGCTAACACAAAGAGCATTCCTCTCGAGTGCGCAAGCCCAAGCTATGATCTCGATGATGCGAGCCACTAGCAAACTAGACCCCTCTGCCTGCGCCACCTCGAGGTCATCACAGATGACCCCGATGGTAGCACGCAACAAACCATGCTCGTCATTCTCCATCTGGAAATTCTTCTTCGTCTTGGCAAGCTCCGTCTCTAGGCCATGCATCTTTGCCCTATCCCAAGACAGGTCTTTTGCAAGCCGACAGAAATGCTCTCAGCTTCCAGCTTCTGGGTCTTCTCCCTTTCAAGCTCAGCTTCGAGGGAGCCAACCCGCTGCTGGGCATCATCACGCTCCTAACAGGCCGTGTCGCACTCCTCGTGAGTTGTGTTAAGCTCTGAGCAGAGCCTCTCCATGGTCTAGAGCAACCCATCCTACTCCTTGCGTAGCTGCTCGACCATCGCGATATCCTGATGCGTTCTTATCTCCGAGGCCACGAGCCTCCCTTCAACCGCTAGCTTCAGATCCCTCTCCTCCTCAACCTCACCCAAGAGGTTGAGGATCCACTGGTAGGCTTCAACATACCTCTAAAGTAGCTCATCCCACTCCTTCTTGATCGCCATGGCCTCCTCTTCATCCTTGCGTGCCCTCTCCAACAGAGCTAGGACCATCTCCCCAGCTTCGTCGGCACCATGATGGGCCTCCGCTTCTCAGGCCCAAAGGCTGGCTGCCTCCTCAGTGGCAGGCGTGATCTCTACCACCCTCTGCTAGGCGGCAGCGAGCTGTGCGGTCAACTTTCCCTGTAGCCGCACCTCCTCAGCGAGGTGATCCCAAACGTCCTTCTGCTGCCGGAGGAACCAGGATTTCCCCCAACTGCACGCCATAAGGGACTACAGGGAGGGGACAAGTTAGAAACACCAAAACATAAAATAGAGATCAGTAGTATGAATGCGTCACACTTGGCTAGTTGGGACGGCGTCGTTCAGCGTGCGCAGCGTGGTGTTCAAAGCATGCACCACGCCTCCGAGCGTCACATGGAAGCCGCGCCACTCCTTCTCTACGCGGCGACGTCAAGGTTGAAGAGCGTGGCCCCTAGGTTCTGTAGGTTTGCCTAATCGATCCGAGTTCCACCCCATGCCTCCTGGTCATCCGCCAGGGCCAAGGCTCAGGACGACTCCTCGTCGGATCCAGGCGCAGCTGGACCCTGCTGCTGCGACACCCCTATCGGGACGGTTTCTCTAGCGACGGAAGGGGTTAGCAGCGCAGATGCAGGCCCCTGCTCCATCACCATGACCTCCAGGGACACCTCGGCCATGTCCTCTTTGGTCCACCCCACCTCGAACGTCATCGCGTACGCCGCAAATAGCTGGGATCGTGTCGTCTCCTCTTGCGGTGTCACAGCCATGCCTGGCCATGACCTATTTGTTGCAAGCATCTCCACCTCCACCGGTGTTGGTGCGGTCATGATTGACTGCGCCGCATCTGCCACAGCCGTCGTGGACATGTCCGCCTCCATCCGCTCCTCACCCATCTGCTTTGCCACAGACATGACCACCTACGTGACCGGTGGCTCCGTTTGCGTCATCACCACTACCGATGTTGTGGTCATGGAGGACACTGTCACCACCACCGGTGGTACTTGCTCATCCTCACCATGGCCGTCCCAGCATAGCTCCCGCTTGAGTGGGGCGCGATGCCGGCCGACGACTGTCGCACCGCCCGGAGGGTGACATTCTTCTTCGGTGCTAGCGCTAGGGGAGTCCTGAGCTTGCCGGCGTAGTAGAGGGCACAACAATAAGCCCATGGCAAATGTCACCCAAAATAATGGTGTGAAGAAGCTCATGAACTTACCTTGGCGCCACCAAGTGGGAACGTTTCAGGGCTGACCTACCTGGCCTCGACTGCTCCTCATCGGAGCGCTGCCTCTTCTGGCCCTCTGCCCGCTCCGAGGGCTCGGACAGGGTGGAGCGACCCACCTTCATCGGTCCTTGAGGCATGTTGATGGGGTGACCTACCTCCATCGGCTCCGAGGGCTGGGCCTCTCCTGCATGGAATGGGAACGGTCCCCCTAGGGGTAGTTCCCTGAGGACAAATCAGCGTCCCCTTTTGCTTGCTGCCATGAAGAGGAGCCACCATCTCTTGGCTTTATCCTCCTCTGTCAGGTCATCCCACGGGATGTTGCTGACATCGCTCATGGTCTTCCCTTCCTATTCTCCTTCCTTCTCCTCCTCATCTGAGATGTTCTCGCCTCGGTCCTGCCTCACCTGCTTTTCGTACTGGTTCTTCTTCCTATCCTCCTTTGCCTTCCTTTGTGCCTCGTTCATAGCACGGTTCGCTGCCCTCATGGTCATGCTCCTAGGCAACAGCATCGGGTGGTCCATGAGGATGAGATCCCTCGGCTGCTGCCATTCCACTCGATGTTAGACAAGCAGGCGATGAAAAAATAACGGGGAACAAGGAGGCGGGAGAAAGAGGAATACTTACAAACTCAACAAAGCTTGTGTCTGGCCGCATTGGGGGATGCCTCGGCATTGGGTACATGAAGTCGAGGATGGCCCCTGACGAGTCCCGCGTAGGTTCCATCGCCTCTTTGATGTGCTGCGCGATTTCAGAATTGGCGAGGGGGCCCTCGGTGAGCACCGTCCCCTCGAGTGGTGCACCGGGCGTCATTTGGTATAGGGAAGTGCACGTGCCATTGGCAGTGCCACCCTCCTCATGTGGAACGCCCTGATGACACGCTCCCCTTTACACCATTCTCCTTTAAGATCTTGATGGCAGCTAGGTGGTCGGTGATCTTCTTCACGTCCTTCTTCGGGACACCCCACTTCACCCATGACTCTAGGACTACTTCAACCACACGCTCAGTGTACTCTAGCAACGCGTGCTCCGACAGATTTGGGGCAGCATCGTTCTTCATATAGAACCATTGTGAATGCCAACCCCTGTTGGATGTCGATAGCCTGGCGGCCATATAGTCTTTGGACCGATTATTCCTGAGGTGGATGCTCACGCACCCCATCAGCATCGTCACTTCCGCCCAGCCGTGCCCCCTCTTCTTCTACAGGTCGACAGAGAAGAAGTGCCTCTAGAGATCGAAGTGAGGTTTGATTCCTAGGTAACCATCATAGAGCATGATGAAGGCCGCGATGTGCTAAATCCCATTGGAATTTAGGTGTTGCAGCTCGATCTTGTAGTAGTGGAGGAGCCCAAGGAGGAAGTAGTGGAGAGGAGCCATGAACTCGTGCTCGTGGAAGTGCATGAATGACACCACATAGCCATCGGGTGGTGATGGTGAGTCTTGGCCATCAGGCAGCAGCCACTCGTTTGCTTCAGTCCTTGCACGAAGGAGACCACGCCTGATGAGGCTCTCCATGCATTCCTAGGTGCAATCCAAGCAAACCCATAGATCCATGGAAGGCGAAGGCGAAAGAACAAAAGTTGCTGCGGCGGTGGTGGCGGAGGAACGAGAGAGACGAACCCTAGCGACGGCGCGGCAGAGCAAGGAAGGCAAGGATGCAGGTGAGCATACCAAATCTAAAGGGCTAACCCCTAGTTTTATTGGGGAAGGCATCGGATGAGGAAGCCAACCGCTTGCCTAGATCCACACGCCCACCGTGTCCTGTCATCACGTCCCTTCATGGGGCGTGAGCACATGACCTCTGGCCGCCCCTCAAGAGGTGCACCAGATAGCCATTTGTCTCCCCTAGTGGGCCACAAAACTGCCACAGGTAATAAGGGATACGGAGCTAAAAACGCTCCTACAGCCTATTACGGTCCAGGAGTTCAAAGGTTGGCCCGCCAACGGGTTTGACAACCGCTCTAGGACACCTTCAGTGCGAGGGGTGGAAAGGGATGGGTCCACTAGCCGTCAGTACTCGGGCACACGAGCGCCATGGGCATCTCGGACCATGTTCGAGTCTTGGCAGTGCATGACCCATGGTTTCTCCTCGAAGAGAGGCGTCGAGCCCTCGGAACTAGTTGAATGGGTCCAGGAACTATATGAGCTGGCTATCAGGAATCTAGAGTCGGTCACCAGCTAACCCATGCCAGATCCTCGCAAATGGGAACCAGGGGCCCCACTTGAACTAGCCCGTTTAATAGCTCGGCGAGCACCATGATTCGTCCAGCGAGGAAAATTATGGCACGGCTCAGTCCCTTTGTTTTATCAGAAGAACTCTTGAGGGGGAACGAGTAGAAGATGACCTGACCCCTCGACTGGACCCCTGCTACGCACGGGGGCTTAGGGGCTAGGACTCACAAAAGAGACCCAATGCGTGGTCGCACACGAATGACGAATTAACCTAGCCGGGGGCATCCTACAAACTGCAAGAGACAAGGCCCGAGGACTACGCCCATCGGGCATGCTCATGTGCACCCTCAGGCGATTGGGGAAATTCCTCCATTCGTAAGAGCCAGCGTAGAAGTTCCCAACTTCTCTGCAGGCTCGAGGGCTACTGTTGGGTACCAATATTAGGGTACCCAGAGAAAAGGAGCTAATGGTCGTCAACACTAACTCGCCTGACGGTTAAGGGCGCGACCACGACATCATCCGACCCTAGGGGCGTGGGACCTATCCCGCCCGGCCCCCTAGAGAAGATCTCGCCTCGTTCGACCCCGAGGACATGGGTTCCGCTGCGCTCGACCCCCTGGGCATGGGCTCTGTCCTGCCTAGCCCTGAGGGCTTGAGCTTCGCTCCGCCTGACCCCGGGGGCATGGGATCCACCACACTCGACCCCTCGCGGAAAGCCTCCACCTCGTTCGACCCTAGGGGTACGGGATCTGTCCCGCCTGACCCCTTGGAGAGGATTCCGCCTCGTCCGACCCGAGGTTACAGACTTGGCCTCGGGCGAGGACACGGGCTCCTGTAAGGGCCCATACCGCCTCCAACCGCTACGAACATGGGATGTGGGCTCGAGACCATGCCCCTAATGCTAGGGAGGAGGCGGACACGTCTCGACATGATTGGTGGCCATGACAGGCTATACCTGGGGATTCGTGTCTCCAACAGCGCTGGGTGAACCTTCACTATGCGGCTTGGATACCTGTGCAACTCTAGTCAAGAGGATCTATTGATCATACGGCATGCCAGGACAGTACGGGGCGCCATGACTAGGCGATGGCACCTACCTATAGCACCAGTGACGAACAGGGTCACGACGTGCGCACGCTTCCATTGTTGTCTGCAGGACCAGCTAGACCCACCTATGGAGAAGGGCAGCGATGCCCCATGGCTCTCTTCTTCTCCATTTTTCCTCTTCCTTCTTTTCCTCTTTCTCTCTCTCTCCCTCGTGTAGCCTAGGTCCTTCTCTTGGTCTATAAAAGGGAAGGCTGGGCGCCCCATGTCGACAAAACCTAGTCGGCAGTCTACCGAGGGGTATGCCCAAGGTAGTAGATTCTCAGCAGAGAGGTGTGCAAGCCACAAACGAGATGGTGATGCAGGCCAACACGTGGGTTTACCCAAGTTCAGGCCGCCGTGTAGACGTAATACCTTACGTCCTGCTCTGCTTTGTTATTGCTGTCTCGAACAATGTATTACAAGCTAGATTGCCCTAGAGTATGTTTTGATGTTTTTGAGGGGGGTCCCCTGCCCTCCTTATATAGTCCGGGAGGTAGGGTTACAGATCTAGAAACTAATCTTAGCTGGTTACAATTGCCATATAGAGCCGGATAAGGATTCCTAATCTAACCGACCAAGACCTTGCTTGATTCCTAAGTCTGGTTTGATGCCTTGCGCGAGACTCCATCCCGATGATCTGGATCACGCGTCGTCATGTAATGGGCCGGACCGTCTGGTCTGGGCCTGCCTATGTCTAGCCGTAAGGGAATATGGGTTTATACCCCCACAGCTAGTCCCCGAGCACTATGTATTCTGTATCGACACACTATCTTAGTCTTCTTCAACTTGCGAGGTTCGTCTTCACATCACCTTGAAATGTTAGCCGAGCATGCGCTAGTGTTCCATCTGGATCAGGAATCAGTAAATCGTGATTGTTGATGAAGATTGCAGTTGTCGATGAAGATTGCATAGTGGTCCAAAAAAGAAAAATTTTCTTTCCTGGTGAAGTGTACCCACTTGTATTTCTGAGAAGAAATGTAAGTGTGCATACTTGATGGAAGTAACTTACGAAAAATTCCAGATCATAGGGGTCAAAAAATAGAAACAATTCACCGTCAGGTGAAGTGTACCCACTTAGTCTCGAGCCTGGTAATAGGTGACGTAGGCACATGATGCTAGGGTCTAAAAAAGAATCCTCAAGAACCAATGATCATTATGCACCGTCAGGTGCATCATATATGATGTAGTCCCCGAGCTTGCTGGAAGGCAAAAAACGAGCCTTGTAGCAAGGTCTAAGAATATCAAGTGTCCATCGACTGTATGCAAGCATAGTACATGTAGTCGAGCAAGACGAATCCTGGAGCAGGAAGTGGTGTAACAAGTCCCCGAGCTCAAAGGTCTAACGAATAGTCCCCGGGCTTGAAGGTCTAGCTATGAGTCCTCGAGCTCGGAGGTCTAGCAAAGAGTCCCCGAGCTCGGAGGTCTAGCATCGTGTCCCCGAGCTCGGAGTTCGAGCAACGAGTCCCCGAGCTCGGAGGTCTGGCGACGAGTTCCCGAGCTTGGAGGTCTGGCTGCAGGTTCCAGAGCTCAAAGCTCTGGCTACAGGTTCTAGAGCACACTGGTCTAGCGAGTCTCCGAGCTTGGAGGTTTGGCTGCAGGTTCCAGAGCTCAGAGCTCTGGCTATAGGTTCCAGAGCACGCTGGTCTAGCGAGTCCCCGAGCTTGGAGGTCTGGCTATAGGTTCCAGAGCTCAGAGCTCTGGCTACAGGTTCCAGAGCATGCTTCTCTAGCGAGTCCCCGAGCTTAGAGGTCTGGCTGCAGGTTCTAGAGCTCAGAGCTCTGGCTACAGGTTCCAGAGCACGCTAGTCTAGCGAATCCATCACCACGCTGTCTCTGTATCTCTCTATTTTTTTCATCTTTTTATTTTCATCTTTTTTTGTAACTGGTCCAATCTGACGCGCTAATGACGTGGGTGGCGCCGCAGTTGCTTTCTGGCGCATCATGTGAACAGTGACCTAGTGTCTATAACAAGACACGTTTAACGGCGCCAAAATCGAAGGGACGCAATTTTGTGGAAGAAATCTGTTAGTTACCGCAAATCTTGTGCCACGTGCCCCATTCTTTCGGAAACTGAATCAACCCTGCCTCTTAAAGACCGGGAAAGGGAATGATACCAATCTATTCACACTCGCATATTCGCAATCAATCGTCTTCTTGCTTCTGCCGCCGCCGCGCCATTGTCATCACAGAGCCCTCTCGAGCCCCAGTGCCACCACCGTAGTGCAATCCACAATCACCGCCGTAGGCATCGACGAAGTTGCCCTAAGTTTCTCATGCGCCGCCACTGCTTGAATCGCCGCCACCAAACCCTAGCCACTGGAAAGAGCGGCGCCCTCCTTTTCCTCCGTAGAAAGGAAGAGTCAAAAGAGTCAGGGAATGGCCGTGAGGAAGATGAAGATGGAGGCCGAAGTTCACAAGGAGATCATGAAGAAGGAGTGGAATATGTCAAAGTGCACCCCACTCAGTCTCGAGTGACTGGTGCAGATTAGTGTGCTTCATGCCCAAGAACTGCCAGGATGGTGTGCCCCCGATCTAGAGCCATTCCCGGATCCAAAAGGAGGTGAAATTGTTATTTTTGAAGAATACTTCACTCATGGATTTGGTGTTCCTGTATATCCATTCTTGCAAGGGCTCTGCAATTATTACGAAATCAGTATCTGCAATCTGCATCCAAATTCTGTGTTGCTTGTTGCTAGCTTCATCCATCTCTGCGAAGCATACGGTGGTTTCCAACCCCACTTTGACTATTTTCGTCACTTGTTTTGGTTGAAGAAAAAAGGAGGTCAAGGCGGCTCCAATGTGGCTAGTGGCTGCTATCTAAACATGCGGGAAGGGATCAGGACAGAGTACCTACACTGCCCTTGGAAGACCACATTAGAGGACTGGTACAGGCATTGGTTTTACATCCGTGAAGAACCAAGCTAGGCCTCATACTACGACGTATCCTTGGTCCTAGAGAAGACTAACAGTTGGAAAGAGCTGCCGCAGAACATAATCCAGATTGAAGCAATAATGCAGCTGCTACCTTGGTCGAGGCTAGATGGACCAAGTGTAGTCGGTAATTATATCAGTCGTCGGATCCAAACATGTCAGGCTAGAGTGCACGTGGCATATGAATACCAAGGTTGCATGGACCCGACCAGGATGAGGAATGAAGACCTCGAACCGAAAGAAGTGAAGATCAGGGACCGAGACATGTTTAATCCAAAGGATCCCAACTTCAAGAAGCTGACAGTCATCGAGCCAGCGTTCAAGCTTACTCGCCCACCGTCACTGGTAAGTCAAATGTTGACTGCTAGTTTATCCTTGTGATTGAAACTCTACATAATAACCACTTTGTTGGTGTGCTGTCATTCTGATATTTGCATTGCTATCTGTTGCCCAGTTTAATGGACAGGAGAGAGCGCAAGCATTCGTCTCTTGTCCCCTAGGCGTGGAGTGGCCTGAGGTCGTGCCGCGGGCCCATGATGCACAACCGCTGCCCGTGGATGACGATCCTTCCGAAGTTGATTGGCTTGCAATTGAGGATGAATCAGAGCAAGCCAACCGACTTGCAGGCAAGAAACCAGTTGTTGCCCCGACGAAGAAAAGGGGCCAGACCTCACAAGGAGCCTCCTCAGATGAAAATCAAGAATAGGTAATTGACCTGAAAGAAGCAGAGGACCCAGCAAGCAAACATCGATGCCTTATTGCTGATTGGCTAGAAGAGGAAGATGAGGAGGTCGAGGAGGTCTCTGGTATCATAGCAAGCAGCCAGAGGGAGCGGCTTGCTAGAAGGCAGGAGCCAACACCGTCGTTGCCAACAACTAAGCCACCACCTCGACCACCGCAACCACAGGCACAGCCCTCAGGAATCACAAAGCCTGTTGTCGCTGTTAGAAGCGACGTGGCTAAGCCAGTCCCGACCACCGGACCAGTGGCAGAGAGGGGTGTCGGGCCCAAGAAGGCGAAGAAATCTTGGTTTGCCACCGTATTCCATTGTATAGACCTATAAGTCGTCGTGAACTTGTATGAGTATAACATAATTGGTCTATATCACCACCTTTGTAACTTGTTATGGATTTGTATAGCTCTGCATCGACCCAAAGGCCAGAAGAACTGGCTGGTGGTGCAACACCACCACCACCTAATACTGCCATCGCTGAGCGGCAGGTCCTGGGGCAGACCAGAGCAGAGAGGGTAGTCCCCAAGTCGCAAGCTCCTTCAGCATATGCTCCTAGTCCGCAAACTAAAATTTTGGGGTAGGCAGGAGATGGTGGGGCCCCAGAGCTGATGGAACAACCACAGGAGGCCCCACAACCAGAAGGACAGCACCAGCTAGCCCCAGAAAACCTATAACAGCCCTAGTCAGCCTCATTGAAACAAGAACAGCCCCAGCCGGCCTCAGAGCAGCAAGTCCCAAAATCTATAGAGGTTGTTGGGACCACCAAGGATCCAACTGGAAGTGCTAGACTAGGAGAAAAAGCCGAGTCTTCAGCCCCAACCATGGAAGAAATCCTCGGGCATTATGAAGAAGAAAGAAGATTTTGTGGTACCCGCTCCTACACTGTGGAGATCCCAGTAGGAGATGAGGTCAAGGCCGTAGAAGCAGTTGGCAAAATATTCCTGGAGGAAGTGAAGGTAAGCCTCTCGCAACTGTATAATCTGTTATTGTATAATCCATAATAACTGCTTTGTGATCTTGTGTACTATAGACTATAGCCGAGAAAAATAAACAGCTGAGTGTAGAACAGAAGAAACTACAATAGCAGTTAGAGAGTTATGCGAAGCAAAGCATCGAGCATGAAGAAAAGATGCGCACGGTACTTCAACGGCTGGAAGTGGCCGAGAAACAGAGATCGGGTAAGGGTCCCTTCTATTGTAGGTACTCGAGCTCTGTAGGGTGCCGTATTACTGTACTGTTCATAATCAGAGTATTGAAACAGGTCTGGACATCGAAGTCAGCCATCTTCGTGAAGAAAATGCTCAGGTAGCTGCTGAGCGTGACCGGCTGACTGAAGAGAAGACCAAATGGCTGCAAACACAGTAGGCCATGAAGGAGGATAATGCTAAATTAGCCAAGGATCTGGAGAGTAAGTATTCCTCATCATTGTCGTAGCTTTCATTGAAGTTTGTGGCGTTAAATTCTTATCGACGTGACACCTTGCAGTTGTAAAGAAAAATGCCAAAGTGCACCTAGAGAAGATGAAGAAAGATTACGATGACCTTGAGCTTCAAAACCAGGCTGGTGCAAAAACGATCGAGGCGTGGTCCCAAAAGTGCAACAAACTCATGAAGGAGCAAGAAGCCCTTAATGGCAAATGCAAGATACTCGTCAAGGAGCGGGAGACTTGGAAGCACGCCTGCACTGAAATGGCGAAAGGGATCGCACCAGTGCTCGACGTCATTGGCGCCGACTCCACCGAAGCTGGAGTGGAGGCACCAAAAATAGGCCTGGTCGAGAAATCCTAAAAAGCCTAGGGATGGCTCCAATAATGGACGAAGGACATCAAGGAGTATGTGGGTGCACATGTACTTAGCTTGGTACATGCCCACTACCCTTTGTTAGATATTGCTCGCCTGGAAGCTGGTTATCCCAGGGAGGTCGGGGTGGAGCGAGCTGACGAGCTACGATCAGAGGAGATGAAGCATGCTACCGCGATCACGAAGGACATCATCTTATGCCTAGCTGCAGCCCCATCAACCGGGGGAACAATTCAGTTGTACGTGGGTCAAATACCCGTGCCACCATCTCTAGCTTCTAGCGAAGCACGTTCTGCTCCATCCTCGACCACGCCAAAGGTCTCCGAACTACCAAAGGGCCAACAATAGCAAGAACCTACGAATAGTTCATAGGAGAAGTTAATTTTCATAAGCTTATTGTAAACTCGTGCCTGCAAAGAGGCGAGCTTGTAATAAGGTAATGAGTAGTACAATGTAAAGTTGTTTATGTTTTTGTATGAAAAAACATTGAAGCTTTGTATTGCGTGTGAATTTAACTAAGTTAGAACAGCAGAATGCTCTGTGTTAGTTGTTCCGACGTAATCGATGAGAACTAAGTTAGAACAGTGGAATGTTCTGTTTTTAGTTGTGCCAGCGTAATCGATGTCATCCTGTAGGTCTGTACAGCTTTAGAGAGGCCAGTGATCCGAGTGTAAGGCTGTCAGAGCCTGTATACACGTAAGAGTACGACTGGTCTGGCCAAAGGGCATCTGCCGACCACCCAAAACGCAGAGGGCAGATCTTGTGCACACTATGAGTGAGGTCGAGGACAGAGCTGCTCCGAGAACCCGAAAGGATTGGTGATCAATGTACTGGTTTATCAAAAAGTTGTAGTTGTAGAATCAACAATGTAAACAAGTGTAGTCAACTGTAGTCGAGTCATAATTCAAAGTACAAAAGTAGTACAGAAAAAAGGTACATATCTGTATTTGAGAATTAGGGGTAAAAACGCCTAAGCTTGTCGATATGGATGGAGTTGGGCACGTCAGTGCCGTCAAGTCTTGCAAGCCTATACGAAGTAGGTCGTGTAATAGCCTTGATGATGTATGGCCCTTCCTATGGAGTTGCCAACTTGTGGACGCCATCTTGGCTAGTCTATCATTTCAATACCATGTCATCGACCATAAAGAAACATTCCTGAACATTTTTGTTGTAGTACCTTCGTAACACAGCGAGGTACTTGGCCGTGCGTATACGGAGTCAAGGCGTCGTTCCTCTGCACTATTCACCTCGAGCTCTCACTGTTCAGTAACTTGATCTTCGTTGTAGTTCTCAACCCGAGGTGACCGGAATTCAATGTCTGCTGGGAGCACAGCCTCGGCGCCGTAAACCATGAAATATGGCGAGACACTAGTATTACGACTAGGCTGTGTCTGAAGTCCCCAGACCATGGCTGGTAACTCCTTAATCCACCGTCCAGGGGCTTTGTCGTTCTCTCTGTACATCCTTTTCTTCAATGCATCCAGAATCATTCCATTAGCCCGCTCGACCTATCCATTAGCTCTGGGGTGTGCCACCGAGACGTATTTCACTATAATGCTTTGTTCATCACAGAAGTCCCAAAACGTGTTCCCGGTAAACTGAGTCCCTAGGTCTGTAATGATGTTGTTGGGTATACCGAAGTGGTGGATGACCTGGTCG
Organism: Saccharum hybrid cultivar R570; assembly: GCA_038087645.1. Lineage (NCBI taxonomy): Eukaryota > Viridiplantae > Streptophyta > Magnoliopsida > Poales > Poaceae > Saccharum > Saccharum hybrid cultivar. The sequence goes on along the minus strand of JAQSUU010000190.1, from coordinate 942,974 downwards.
AGGAACTCGACTGCTTTTTCAGAAGATGCCTTGACCAAGGGCATGTACTCTATCCATTTGGAAAATTTATCAATCAACACAAATACGAACTTAAAGTTACCAGGTGCTGGTTTGAAGGGTCCAATCATATCTAGGCCCCAGCACGCAAAGGGCCAGGAGGCTGGTATGGTCTGGATCTCATAGGCTAGCACGTGAACTCTTTTGGAGAAAAACTGATAATTGGCATAGTGTCTAACAAGTTTCTCTGCATTAGCTACTGCGGATGGCCAGTAAAAACCTGCACGGAACGCTTTACCGACCAGTGTCCGAGATGCGGCGTGATTACCACAGGTGCCAGAATGTATTTCTTCCAAGAGTTCAATACCGTCTTCTTGCTCAATGCACTTCATCAATACTTCTGCTTTCGCATTTTTGCACCACAGCTTACCTTCGACCACCAGTATTGTCTGCTGCGGCGTATAAGGCGTTCATTTTCATTTCGATCAGAGTACCCGGTGCCATCTGTTAGATACTTAATGAATGGAACACGCCAGTATGCTATCTTAGTCGTGGTCTAAGATGGTCCCGCGGTGGTGGGAGGTGGTTCCATAGTGGTCGGTGATGGAACCATAGCTATCAGAGGCTCGTCCAGGGGCTTCTCCACCACGGGGTCGCCTTCTTGCTTAATTGATGGTTTTAAAAGGTCTTGAACAAAAACGCCATGCGGTACTTGAGCTCTAGATGATCCTAACTTCGACAGCGCATCTGCTGCTTGATTTTTGTCTCGGACCACATGGGAATATTCAATGTTGTAAAATTTGCCTTCAAGCTTCCTAATTTCCTTGCAATATGCATCCATCTTCTCGCTAGTTTTATCCCAGTCCTTGTTGAGCTGGTTAATAACTAGGGCCGAGTCGCCATGGACGTAAAGGCACTTGATACCAAGGTCGACTGCAATGCGCAAACCATGAAAACATGTCTCGTATTCTGTAGCATTGTTAGATGCCGGGAAGTGAATCCTGAGGACGTAGCACAATTGCTCATTGGTTGGTGATATGAATAATATGCCCGCTCCCGCACCATCAATAGTCAGTGAGCCGTTAAAATACATTTTTCTAGTAATCAACGGGTCCTTGGGAGGTCAGGATACTTAAGTCCGCCCATTCGACCATGAAGTCAGCTAGTGTTTGGGATTTGATAGTGTCGCGGCGTGAAAACTCTATGTCGAACGGACATAACTCCATTGCCCATTTGGCGATGCGCCCGTTTGCATCTTTGTTGCGTATAATGGTACCAAGGGGAAACTCAGTTTTGATCACCACGTGGAACCCATCAAAGTAATGTTTCCACTTTTGGGTTGTAATGAGTATGGCGTAGATCAATTTTTGAATCTGAGTGTACCTAGTTTTGGACTCGTTGAGCATCTCACTAGTGAAATAGATTGGGCGCTGAACACCATAAGCGTGGCTGGGCTCCTCGCGCTCGACCACAAGGACAGTGGAGATGACTCGATCAGTCGCAACAATGTAGAGTTGAAGGGCCTCTCCTGACTTGGGGGCAGTAAGAATAGGAGGTGATGCGAGGTACTGCTTCAGTTGTGTAAAGGCAATATCGGCTTCCTCTGACCACTCAAACTTCTCGCCTACCTTGAGTAACTTTAAAAAAGGTAAGCCCTTATCACCAAATCGAGATAGAAATCGGCTTAGGGCAGCCATACACCCTGTAAGCTTCTGGACATCCTTAACATTTGCTGGTCGCTTCATATTGAGGATAGCTTGCACCTTCTCTGGGTTAGGGCGTATGCCATCATGACTGACGACATTGCCTAGTAATATACCAGAGGGAATGCAAAAGATGCACTTTTTAGGGTTCAACTTCCATTGATATTGATTGAGCGCTGCAAAAGTACATGTCAGATCATCAATCAAGGAGTGGGATTCCTTGGTTTTGACAACTACGTCGTGTACATAAGCTTCGACCAGTTCATCTTGTATCTCCTTTTCGAGGCACTCTTGTATTGCACGCTGATAAGTAGCTCTGGCATTTTTTAGCCCAAAAGACATGGTTGTGTAGCAATAAGCACCGAAGGGTGTGATAAAGGATGTCTTGATCTGATCGTCCTTGTTGAGAGCGATCTAGTGATAACCAAAGTAACAGTCTAGAAAAGATAGTAGCTCATAGCCGCCCGTGGAGTCCACGACTTCGTCAATGCGAGGTAAGCCGAAGGGGTCTTTAGGGCAGTGTTTGTTGAGATCAGTGTAGTCAACGCACATTCTCCATTCATTATTCTTTTTGCATACAAGAACCGAATTGGCTAACCAGTTCGGGTGATACACCTCTTTGATAAAACTGGCTGCAAGAAGCCGTGTAACTTCTACCCTAATAGCCTCCTTTTTGTCCTTCCCGAACCACCGCATCTTCTGCTTGACGGGTTTTGCCTTGGGGTCAACGTTCAAGGAGTGAAAGCCCAAGTTTGGTTTTGGTAATTAATGACACCAAGTTGCTAATGCCATGTGTCAAGTGTGATTAAGCTAGGCATAAGCAACATATGATGGAGGTGGAAATGGCATGGAGAGATGGCCACAAGACCACATGATTTGGTGCATGAAATGATGAGAAAGATCACGAAGGAATGCACATAAAATGATGGACTTGATGATCAAGTGGAGGAGAAGGATCTAAGAGCGCAAGGCAAAGGTATAACCATAGGGTTTTCCTTTTGCCGGTCTAAGATGAGTAGAGAAGTGATTGACTGGATTTAGGATACATAGCCGACTATCAAGAGGGGCAATCACGGTTAGCTCGGGAATCAAGTGCCACTGGATCAATGTCTTGAGCATATGCATTAGGATCTAGTAGAGAGCTAACATAACGCCTTGAAAAATGTTTTGTGAAATGCTAACACACATGCACATGGTGGTGTACACTTGGTGGTGTTAGCACTTTTGTGAAGGCGGTGGAGTTTGAGCGGTAGAGAGGGGTTTGGGTTCCTCTCTCCCTCCCGCCGAGCTTGTGAGGCGGGATTCGGCGCTTTTTGGTGAAGTGAAATGTCTATTTTCTACAGCGTCGGAAGTCAGAAAAGAAACAGAGGCGAACGGCGGTCACTGTGGTGACCGGACGCTGCACCGGACGTGGTCGCAGTTTGACCGGACGCGTCTGGTCAATTCTTCGTAGCAGTCAGGCACGCTGGTGCTAGGGTTTACAACCAGCGTGTCTAGTCCCTCATGAAACCGAAGCGTTCGGCCAGGCACCCAGAGGAGCAGAGCCGGTCGTAGAGCCGACCGGACGCGCGGCGCATCCGGTAACGTGCGATCGGACGCGTCCGGTCGTAGTGGGAGCTTACTGGACTCCGATCGGACGCCAGGTGCAGCGTGTCCGGTCAAACGCTAGAGCGCGTCTGGTCACGGCAATGGTAACTTCTGACGAGCACTGTTCACGCTTGTCCTGTAGTGACCAGACGCGTCCGGTCACCCTGATCGGTGCGTCCGGTCAGCACGTTTTGAACTATGTCGTCCGGTAACGGCTAGCTGCGTACCCCTTCACTATAAATAGAAGATGTCTGGAGTTTGAGGGCAACTCTTGCACATTTTGAGACCTAGAGACATCCTTTGAGCTAGAGAACAACCCCTCCACTCATCTCTTTGCTTAGTTGCACATCTTGAGTGAGATTGAGTGAGATTCAAGTGCATTGCTTGAGAGTTGCATTCAAGAGGCACTTGATCTTCGAGTTGCTGCGGATTTCTTGTTACTCTTTCGTGTTTCCCGACACGGTAGACGGCTTAGAGCAGCGGAGGTGATTGAGCTCACAATTGAAGATTGTTGGAGCCCTCACCAAGTGTTGTAAGGGGTTCTTGATCCTTCCCCGTGGGAGTTTGCAAATTGGATACTCTAGTGGAGCTCGTGGCTTGGAGGATCCCCATCTTGTGTGTGGTTATGCGGCGCCCGCCGAGGGCTCAACTCTTGATAGTTGATTAGCTCGCGAACCGACAAGTGGGTGCATTGCCACAACAAGGAGTAGCTTGCCGGGAAGCAAGTGAACCTCGGTAAAAATCTTGTGTCATTTCATTGCCGAGGAATTCTCTTATGGTTGATCATTGTGAATGATTCTTCGAGTGCATTACTTCTCTACGTCGTTGGTATAAGAATCAAGTCACTTGCTCTTTACTTTCTTGTACTATTCTTAGTGTAGCTTCTATCACATAGGAGTAAGTAGCTTAGTGACTTAGTCTTGTTGGTGTGTATTAGAGATCATAGTCTTGCTTCACTAGAATTGTATAGGTGGCTTTCATAGTGTAGTTGAGCTAGTGCTAGAATTATCTTAGCTATCTATTATACTAACGTGGTTGTTTAGTGAAGCTTATAGATTTTAAAAAGGCTATTCACCCCCCCTCTAGCCATTTGAACCTTACAAGGAGTTCTCGATCCGGTCTCGAGATACACCGGGCATGTCCGATGGTTTCCAAGCAAACACACTTACGTTCTCTCTCAAGAACCAGACGAGCACGTCTTCCTATTTGGGGTCAAGGTTTGACCCGATCAGTGCCGTCTTGCTAGAGTCACCCTCGACCAACTGGATCTCTTTGTACTCCTTGGACTTGATAAACTTTCGTGGTGATTCGAGCTCTAGAATCTCCAACTGGTTTGGAGGAGTCTTCTTTGCCTCCATCGTCGTTGCCGCCATGTGCAGGGAGAGGTCATGGGCTTCAGCTATGTGAAAACTGTCCTCTTCACAGGTATAGACAACGAATACATTATCTCTGAGAGTGAGGACTCCCTTTTCTGTTGGCATCTTAAGCACCAAGTACCTGTAATGAGGTACGGCCATAAATTTGGTGATCGCAGGGTGACCAAGAATAGCATGGTAGGTACCCTCGAAGTCAGTGACCACAAAGTTGATGTAGTCGATACGGAAGTGGTCTGCCGTACCAAACTGCACAGGTAGGGTAATCTGCCCGAGAGGCGTAGAGCTCTGTCCGGGCAGGACCCCCCAGAACTATGCGTCGTATGGCTTCAAGTCAGCTTCAGATATGTTCAATGCTGAGAGGCTATTCTTGAACAGGATGTTGATGGAACTACCGCCGTCAATGAGCACCCTGTCAAATTGCACTTTATTGATACAGGGACTGAGGACGAGAGCGAAATGACCTGGTTCGAGGATGGTGGCCCATTGATCCGCCCTGCTAAAGTTGATTTCTTGGTGTGACCAGGAGGGTAGTCTTGGATCTGCAATGAGGTTGTCTGTCTTGGCCACGTTCAGGAAGCGCGGGCGAGCAGCTTCCGCTCGTGTTTGCTTTCAACAAACACCTTACCCCCGATGATGGTTGCAACATGCCTCACTGGTTCCTGATACTAGTGCTTGGGGTTCTTGTCAGGATCGTCCTCGTCATCGTCCCTGCGGTTACGCTGGTCTATTGTGTCATTAGGCTTGTCGGCATTTTCTAAAGCCTATTTGCGACGGTAGATTTCCTTGAGGACCTTGCAGTTTTCCAACCTATGGTTGGACTTAGGATGAGCTGGGCAAGGCCCCTTCAAGGCTTTAGCATAGTCTTCTTCATAATTGTGACGCCCACCAAACTTTTTCACGGCGTTGACCTCACCATCGTCATCGCGAGCACGCTTGACCTTGAAGTTGTCACGTCGATCGCCGTGCTGATTTCTATTGTCGTGCCGATCATGATTGTCGTTACGGCAGTCCCTGATGTCGCTGCGACCTCTAAAGCCATCGCGGCGGTGGTTGTCGTGGTAGTCGTCGCGTCATGGAGAGTACGGTGCTGTGTCGGTGCCCTCGTTCAGCAGCTTCTTGGCGTCATTGGCATCCGCATACTTCTTAGCAGTGGTGAGGAGGTCGACCACCGTTATAGGCCGTTTACGAAGGAGCTTGTCCCTGAGATTGTTGTGGTAGCATAGACCAGTAATGAAGGCTTCAATAGCCTCGTTGTCGGTGATCCTAGGAATCCTGATGCACATATCCGAGAAGCGTCGGATGTACTCGCGCAATGGTTCATCCCTGGCATCGCGGATGCGCTGTAGATCGTACTTGTTGTCTGGCTGTTCACAGGTAGCAATGAAGTTTTCGACAAAGGCTTGACGCAAAGCATACCAAGAGTTAAAGTGGTTCTCTAGGAGACTGACAAGCCATTGGTGCCCCACAGGGCTGACCACCACGGGAAAGTAATTGGCCATGACGTGCTCGTCACCCATAGCAGATCTACAAGCGGTCTCGTAAAGTTGGACCCATAGCTCAGGATTGACCTTGCCATCATAATGGTTAAGCTTTTCAAGCTTAAAACCTCTAGGCCAGATGACTTGTCGTAGGTGGTTGGTGAATTGCTTGGGGCCTGGGGGACCGTGGACCATATCTTACTCCATGCGACGACTGGTTTCATGGGACGCACGGTCTCGAGCTCTCTGTTCAATGCGAGGACGTAGGTCATGGTTGTTGAGGTCGCGACAAAGATCGTGATTGCCATCATGGTGATCTCGTTTGTCACCGTATTGTTGTCCCTGACGACGCTGGTCCCGGTGGTCATTACGCCGGTTGTCACTGCGTCAGTCATCGTCATTGTTATTGCGGCGGTGGTCGAGCTGGTGATTATCATTGCGGGGAGGGTTTCCGCGATTGCCATCGTTGCCTCCGTCAGCTCCTGGATTGACACCAGGAGTTATGTTATTTCCACGATTATCGTTGCCTAAGTGGTGGTCTGCGCCGGCGGGTGCGCATAAGCCACGTTGACCAGACCTGAAAGGTCGATTGGAGTGCTGGCGGCTCCTGCTAGTCGCGCCAGACATCGATGGGCCCGCAGCATGTTCATTGGTCTGAACCATGGCTGCCTGGAGATAAGCCTGCAAATCCTCCTGTATGTTTTGGATTTCCGGGGTATCGGGTAACCGCTTCAGGCTTTCAATGGCGACGGCCACGTTGGTGCTTGGGGTTTTGAATACTGGTCTGTTCCCCACCATGTCAAAAGCATCATTGAGGTTGCGCTCTTGCAGTCGGTTACGCCTAGCTGTAGCGTCAGCTTCTTGCTGGTCGTGGTCTGCTTGCTATTGTGCTAGGCATGCATCTTCATATATGCGACGTTGAGCTCGGTCGGCATTGCGTTGTTGTCACTCTTGTCGCTGTTGATCAGTCTCGCCCCCAGCAGGTGGATCTTCATCTTGGCTAACCACGTTGATCATGGTGCCACGCCTTGGAGGGAAGGCCAGGATTCGAGGAAAGCCTAGAGGATATAGCATCTCTTCATCACCGCTACTCACATGGTGTAATACCATGGTTTGAGTAGTCTCGTCGGATGCAGTGCTCCATCCGGAGCTCAAAACGGCTATCTATCTAGGTGGTATGGATCGAAACTTGATTAGAGCCCACCATATTGATGAAGTTGCGTGGTCGAGGTCGAGGTCGAGTGGAGCGCCCTTCAGGAGTTGAAGTGACCACTAGATCTGTACCCAACCATTGAAAATGGGTAGCTCGAACAGGTCGAGTAGATATATTGTAGCTGTCGAGTTCTGCTCGGTAAACTGCTCTTGGAGCGAGTCGACCAGAGCTAGGGTAAATGAGAGTTTGCCACCGAGCCGGTCGATGGAGTCGATCAGGTCGGTGTTGTCGAGTTTCCTCCCCTGGTAGCGATGAAGGAGTCGATGAGTTGCCGGCGTGGTCGGTGACGGTGCTGGTGCAGGCGAAGCCGGAGCCAGCATAGTTGTAGTCGATGCCGGTGTCGGGAAAGTAGTCGATGTAGATAGGATCTGCACCTCCTCCATGGCTGTGACGACGAAGTCATTGGAGCCGGTGGTCCAGGTGATCTGGCCAATCGTGAACGTGAGGCCCGCCGCCGTGGCCATGGAATCGGGGAAGATGACCATCTCGCACGCCTAAAAAGCAGTACACACACCCCCTACCTGGTGCGCCACTATCGACAAAACCTAGTCGGCAGTCTACCAAGGGGTATGCCCAAGCTAGTAGATTGTCAACAGACAGGTGTGCAAGCCATGAATGAGATGGTGATACAGAACAACATGCGGGTTTACCCAGGTTCAGGCCGCCGTGTAGGCGTAGTACCTTACGTCCTGCTCTGCTTTGTTATTGTTGTCTCGAACAATGTATTACAAGCTAGATTTCCCTAGAGTATGTTTCGATGTTTTTGAGGGGGTTCCCTGCCCTCCTTATATAGTCCGGGAGGCAGGGTTACAGATCTGGAAACTAATCTTAGCCGATTATAATTGCCATATAGAGCCGGATAAGGATTCCTAATCTAACTGACCAAGACCTTGCTTGATTCCCAAGTCTGGTTTGATGCCTTGCGTGAGACTCCATCCCGATGATCTAGATCGTGCGTCGTCATGTAATGGGCCGGGCCGTCTGGTTTGGGTCTGCCCATGTCTAGCCGTAAATGGTATAGGGGTTTATACCCCCACACCCCATTTGGGCAAGATTTTCTAACACACAGAAGAACTTCAACTCCACTTCACATTCACCAAAGACTTGGGGCTTCATCCCTCTCTCGCCAATTTATAACCCCTACTGCAAACCTTTAGTGCTAGTAACACGAGCAGCAGCGAATGGACGTAGAGACATTCCACCCAAACCAGTATACATCCTTGTGTCTTCTTAGCACACCATCCGGGCCAAACACGCAATACAAATTCACTTGTCAGTGGTATGAAACACCAACAAGCAGTAGTATAGTAAATTAGCCTATGCTTTAGCTAATTTAATTCCCTGTAGAACATCAGTTTATTTGTATTAATTAATGTTGCTCTGTACCTACTGTACCTTGTCATTGTATATAAATATGTTTTGTTTTTATCATATTACAATGCAATCTGTGATTCTATTATATTTTGGAGTATGTTGGTGCACCTAAACCCTCTGTTTTGCACCAACATATATGTTGCATTTGTAATTTTATAATAGAATTGGATATGTTGGTGCCCCCAAACCCCTTTTGCACCACATACATGTTAAATTAGTAAGTGACTTAGATGTAATTTAACAAAGTTATCCACAGAATTAGAATACTTTAATTATTGTAGGTTTAAAATTGCAATATATATCTTAAGTATTTTGGTTAATTAACACAAGGTAATGGAGTCTATGGCATTGGCCATGTTCAATTCCTTGTGAATTATTTTGCCTAGAGACCATGCCATAACAGTGATTAAATCATCCATTACTGAGAAGTCTACATCATGTTTCTCTGAAACTTGATGATTACCTACACTATGTTTTACCCAAAATAATGGTTTTGGATTGTTATAAATGGTCTACATCCAAGCGATGATTACCATTTTCATCATATTATTTTGCTATTACACAAGATGGTAGAGACCTAAGCAATGGTTGTATTTAATTTACTTGTGAATTATCTAGCCCAGAGACCGTGCTTAGGCTATAATATATTTGCCTACCATAAAGATCTACTCTTTGTCTTTGACTTAGAGACTATTTGCCTTGTGTATATTAAAATTTATGATGATTTGTTGTATGGCATACACAATTTTTATGATTACCTACAACACTCCAAAACTATGATAAAATATAAACTTACAATATTGTATTTAGTATTACAACATTACCATGTTGATTTTAAATTACCATAAGGTAAATTAATTAATCCATGGTTCTCCACGTAGGATCATGGCCACTAAGGAGTTCGAGGAACTTGCGTTAAATGGTAGTATTACCCTACATGGGCTTCTGATATCAAGATAGCGCTTGCATCTCGTAGTCTTTTGGCTATAATTCAGGAACCCCAAATTGGGGTTGTCCTGCAAGATAAGCATGCCTATACTACTTTGGATTTGCTATTATTTTATATTCATAAGGACCTTAAATCTGAATACCTTATGATTGAAAATTGTCGCGAATTATGGGTCACTTTTAAAGAGCGATATGAATAGCAAAAGGAACTCATTTGGCCCGAGGCTAATCATGAATGGAATCATTTACGTCTCCAAGATTTCAAATCAGTGGCAGACAATAATCACGCTCTTCATAGGATTTGTTCTAAGTTGAAATTTTGTGAGAAAGAGCCAATAGATGCAGACAAGATAGAGAAAACACTCTCTAATATGCTCCCGTCTGATAAAGTGTTGCAACAACAATATAGGACTCACAATTACTAGGTTTATTCCTAGCTTATACATACATTGTCTCAAGTAGAAAAACATGATGAACTTCTTCTGAAGAATCATCATAAGCGCCCTATTGGTTCGGCGCCTCTGCCTAAGGTTCACAATGTACTGAAAAATGCTAGGAATAAGTTCAATGGATCCTTTCCAAAGAACAAAACTGGTAAACACAACACAAAAGGAGACAAAAACCTAATTCAAACAAGAGAAAGAGGGACAATGCGAAATCCAAAAAAGACAATAAGTGTCATAGATGTGGAGATTTTTCGTATTTTGCCAAGAATTGTCGTGCACCTAAACATCTGGTTGCTTTGTACCAAAAGTCCTTAAAAGAGGTCAAGCCAGCATGAGACACAAGATATGAGGCACACTTCAGTCTTGCATATGAGGCTGTCAAGGAAGTGGGTTATTCCAATCAGGCCCCAAAAGAACAAATGAACAACAATTCTCTTAACGTGCTCCTAGACTTTGGTTCTGAAGACATGTTTGGAGATTTCGAGTAATCTCGGTCTAGCACTAATATCTCATTTGATACATATGTTGTAATAGTTTAAGTCATACAAACATATAGTTGTTTTGGGTTGTATTATTTAGTGTGCTTGAGAGTTGTACAAACTTATTTATATTGTTGTTAAGTTGTATCAACTCATAGATATTGTAATATCATACTCTTATACTTGATATTCAATATATTGTATGTATAATTCTATATGTTAAATTTGAGTATTTTAATTACATTTGTTTTACATATAGATGTCTGTTGATCTCAATCCAAAGGAGGAAGAATTATGCCTTGTGGGCTCATGTACTACAAACTCTATACTTAGAAAGATGAAATATTTCTAGACTCCTAAGAAAAGAGAAGGAAATATTATGGCTATCGCTGGTCGCGATGTGTTGATAATTGGTTCAGGATGAGCCACTATTACTCTCCTTATGGTACACAAATTACGATGGAGGATGCCTTGTTGTATTCTGATTCCACTCATACCCTTCTAAGTTTTAGAGATGTTTGTAAGAATGGTCTTAATGTAGAAACACATGTGGACAATAAAGAGGAATTTCTTCTCTTTATCAAACTTACTGGATATAGAAAACAAATTTGTGAAAAGATTTCTTCACTCCAAACTGGATTGTACTTTACATACATAAGGGCCATAGAACATGTTGCTTATAAGATAATTTTCCAAGATGTCAATACAATCTGAAACTGGCATGATCGACTTGGGCACCCTGGAATAAGGATGATGAAGAAAATTATCGGCAATTCTATTGGTCATGATATGGAAAATGCAAAATTTTCTCAAAATAAAGATTTTTGTTGCACTGTTTGTGCAACTGAGAAATTAATTTTAAGACCATCATATCTTAAAATTCGAGCTAAACCACTCAAATTCCTTGAAAGAATTCAAGAAGATATTTGTGGTCCATCCAACCATTGTCGGGGCCGTTTAGGTACTTCATGGTATTGATGACGCATCTACTAGATGGTCTCACGTGTCTCTTTTATCGACAGACAACCATGCCTTTGCAAAAATAATGGCCCAACTTATTAAATTGAAGGCACATTATCCTGAACATAGGATTCAATCTATCCAAATAGACAACGCTGCTGAATTCACATCCCGTGCTTTTAATGATTATTGTATGGCATTGAGAATTGGGTTCAGCATTTCATTCCATATGTACATACTCAAAATAGTTTGGCTGAATCGTTGATTAAAAGAATCAAACTCATTGCAAGACCTTTGTTAATGAATTGCAAATTGCCTATGTCGTGTTGGGGTCATGCAGTTCTGCACGCTGCCGACCTGATCCAACTACGACCAGTGATATATCATGAAACATTCCCTTTGTAATTAGTACGTGGAAATCCTCTGAGTATTTTCCATTTGTGTAAGTTTGGGTGCGTTGTATACGTACGCATCTCACCACCTCAGCGGACCTCGATGGGCCCTCACAGGAAACTAGGGATCCATGTGGGATATTCATCTCCATCGATCATTAACTATTTAGAACCTCTGACAAGAGATCTATTTACATCCCAGTTCGCTGATCCATGTACCAAAAATAATGTCAGGAAATTGATTGGAATGCAGAAGGCATATCATTTTCTGATCCATGTACTACAGAAGTTGAACTACAAGTTCAAAGGATCATTGATTTGCAAAATATTGTAAACAATCTGTCAGACACTTTCTCTAATTATAAAGGTGTTATAAAGTCTCTCCATCCTACAAGGAATGTGCCTGAAAGAGTGGAGGTAACTAATAAAACAACTCACCCCTAAATTGGCAACAAGAGCGAGAGAAACACTTTTAAGAGGCAAGATGTGATTGCTAGCAAGCATAAGAAGATAAAAAATGTAACTCATCCTTTGGTTGAAAGACACCTAGAGGACATACAATGTCCTGTGGATAGAAGTGATCCACAATCTAGCTCAGTTATGCGCATAAACACTGAGGCTGGAACATTGGAAGACCCTAGATCCATCGTTTCAGGAAGTCATGATGAATCTTTAAGGGTAGACAAAATTGCTATTAATTTTATAGCGACCGGGGATTCTTATGATCGTAAGTCCATAATAGTCGACATTTATTTCTCTGAACAAATTACAAATATCTTTCAGACCGATTCAGATCCTAAGTCTATGATGGAGTGCAAGAAGCACTCGGACTGGGATAAGTGAAAGGTAGCAAATGAAACAGAGATTGCCTTGCTTTATAAAAGAAAAGTATTTTCGGCCATATTGCCAACACCCCCTTGTATCTTTCCTAGGGGATACAAATGGGTTTTTGTTCGTAAAAGGAATGAAAACAACGAAGTGGTGAGATATAAAGCTGTCACACCCGGTTTTCTAAAGAACAAAACCAGGCTAATCATATGTGTGCCCAGGAAGTCCACACATATGCCAGAATGAAAAAAAAAATATCAGAAACAATGTTATTATATAACGTATACATAGCTATATTAACACTTACATCAGAGTATCGCGGAACGGTGACTAAACTTCGAGCTCCATTCTTCTTAGGGACGGCTGACTGGGGGTAACATATGCCAAGCACTTCTACTAGTCTTCTGAAAACTCCACTACACCTTTGTCCTTTTTCCGAGTAGCATCTTACTACACACTGGAGTGTTGGGGAAATAGCAAGAGTGAGTCCATGTCGAACTCAACAAGTATAACACAGGGTTCATGAGGCTCAAAAAGGCTAGACACTGTTTGACTGCGTTTAGCTTTTAATCATCATATAATTAGCAATTGAGTAGCATCAAGGTAATCCAAATCCCATTAATGAATCAATGATCAATTGTAATAAGGATAATGAATAGCATTAACATGAGCATAATAATAATCAACAATAATTAAGCATGATATAACAATGGTGATCAACTATTCTGTAAGAATCTCCAAGGCCGCTCGTATCCGTGAGCACGGCTAGTATACCAGTTTTTAACTCTGCGCAGAGGTGTACACTTTCACTGTGAGTCATGATTTCCAAATGCATGGGTTTGCAAGGCCCAAAACATCAGAGACCATATAAAGCCATTCAAAAGTTCGTCTAACACGTTAGGGCCATTAGATTCACTCGGCAGGCAGATGTAGAACCCCCTTCCCTGTGGCACAACAACCGCAGCCTATACACACTAGGCCAGGGGCTCGCACTACACCCAACGTGGCAAGCCATTCTTACACCATTTAAGGTAACCTCTAACAAGCTAGAAAAGGTCTCTTGAACAACTAGAGCCAGAGCCATATAGCCCTCACAGCTGTACTGTATGTCCCGGTTATCACTTACAGGTAAGTCCTTATGGAGAGTAACTAGAGCATCAAAATAACCCACATGCTCTAGCCCCCTTTCAACAGAAATAACATCATCTTAATTGGTTGATTGCATAATCCATTAGTCAAATTACAAGATCATTGTTCATAATTAAGCGCTAGCAGTAGCTACCCAAATGCATAACCCATAGGTGACAAGGAAACAAGATATCAATAGCTAAGTTATAATCTCTATGGTTGTCAAGGAAGACACATGCATATGTATAATAATTTCAGTGAATAGGACAACAAGGATGGTCCCATGTTATACTTGCCTTAATCAAAGCTTTCCTGATGATACTGCTGGTCTGGCTCAAAATAATACTCCTGATCGTCAAGAAACTGCTCACCGTCTATACTCGATCATCAAGCACCAACACACAATCATCCGAGCAACCATACACTAAGCAAACAAATAGACATAATTAAAACAGTACACCAACAGTAGCAAAACAATATAAAAAGTTTGTAAAACTCTTCTACACGTTACTACGATCACACAGATGTAAAGATCACGAAATTCGGATTTAAAACGTGAAAGTTATGAATTTTCTAAGATTTCCTATATATAAATAATTACTTTAATATAAACTCGAAAATAAATTGTCACAAACCTACTGTACAATACTACCAACATGTAGAGCTCGCAAATACGAACCTAACGCAATTTGAACGGGTCAAATCGGAGTCAAAACGGAGAAAATATGGCCTAATCAAGATTGTATGTATCCTTTAATCAAATTAAACTGTAACGGTATATGATGTGGGTTCAGCTAGAAAAACTATAATTTAAAATCACATTAATGACAGCAATTAAATCATATAAATATTTATATGTATAAAATATCAGAGTTTAACACCTATTTTGCTTTTAATTAGAAACTAGTTGCATGTATATTGATCAAATTAATATTTAACTTAATAAAGTCATAAATATTTGATATGAAGAACGTTTGCACTATCTTGCCTAGCACATCGCTACGAAGCTAACGCTATGAGAACGACTTGGAACGGAGACAATGTGGATATACGTGAACGTGAGAGCGGACAGCTGAGAGCAAGAGGATCAGACGGAAAAGCTCACCGGCGATTGTCGATGGCAGAAATTAACAACGCTCGATGGCGACGAAATTGGCATCGACTGATCTTGGAGAAAGTGGGCAGCACACAGGTCACACCTCCCACGGCAACAACGGCTTTGCAAAGTACTGATCATGCAGCATCGTGGAGATGCTCCGATGGTGGCTTCAGCTTCCACGGCCATAAAAGCGCATCGGCGGCCAGCAAAAACATGCACGTCGTCACCGTAACGACGGAACACGGAAAACTTGGTGGCAAAACATGTGCATAGCATGCCTGGCGTGGCTTCATTCATCCATGGCCGACTGCTGCTTGATGTCCAGAAGACATGCATCGATTCAGATATGATGAAAATAAGATAATGACAGTGATGAGCATATATAACTACATAGACTCAGTGGCAGTGAGCAGGTCTACGACGACGTATATGAAAGATGCAATTTATTGATTGAGCAATAAATAGGGAACGATGATTTTATGATGCATGACTGACATACACATGACATCAGCATAAGATTTAATCAATAGAATAATGGGACGAGGGGCTAATTTGGCCGCTGACCTTCAGTTAATCATGGTGCACGATTGCATGCTACACGAGATAGCTCGGTTTGCAGGTAAGCGAGTCATGGCTTGTGGCCGCCGGCAGCGTCAGACATAGAAGACATTGATGGAGAGCGGAGTCGGAATTGGAGAAAATGACGGCGACCTTGGGAGGCGCCGCAAAACTGAAAACCCGGCGGCGGCAGCAGCATTCAAGTGTAAAAGGCTGAACGAGTTGGAGTCGAAAACACGGACAGCCTTGTGGAGTGTGGACAGAACAGATCGAGACGTGATGCGAGATCTGTGAAACTACAGCAGCTGCACATACAGGAGCTTGGGGTCACATATGCCATACAAACAAGATAGAGATAGAGAAGGTTCGTGCATGGCTGAACCAATGGACATGGAGGTTCGAGATGCATCTTACCAGAGAAGATGACCAGAAATTTCCAAAGATCGACGGCGGCTTCTTGGACAACACGAGACGGGCGACGATCTGACGAAGTTCGTAGTGGTGGCGACACTTGACTTCGCGACGACGGTGATGGTTTCCTTGAAGCAAGTTCGGCAACGATTCGTGAACGGCGAAGAGATCAGACGATGTGCACGTAGACTGCGGCGGAACGATGGCGATCTTCCATTTAGGCCGCCGGTGTCCTGGTCGAGTCGATGGAGAACAACAGGCGGTGCTTATAGCGTCGGCGGTCGCTCTGTCTCTCGACGAGATTCAAACACGATAGGGTTGCAGGCTGCGCTTGCAAACTTAGAATGAGGGTGGCTGCGCTAGGTTTGGAAGGGGCGGCGGGATGCAGGGGCTTGAGATTTTATAGAGCAGCCCGGCATGGAAACCACCCAAAATCCCGGAAGCGTCCGGGTTCGGTGGCAGAGGCAGAGTCCTGCTCGGACACGAACACATGGTGCTGGCGTGTTAGCAGGAGAGGGAGCGGACCTGCGGGGAAGAGGAGAAGCGATCCAGGCTGCTTAGGCCTATCTTTATGAAGGAAAAGAAGACGTATATGATAAGGAGACGACGTGATCAAGGAATAATCAATGTATATGTCGCACCCGTGTTAAGGCTAGCCTATATATATATGTATACTAGTATATAGAAAAAGCTTTGTGGATTAGAGCCTGCATGCAAAAGTAAGCACATGGATACAGGGCTACGAACAGAGACGTTGTGATCATTCTCTCGGTTCAGGAATGCCATCGGGATACTACTGCTGGATCATTCAGTTAAGGCTGGATTGAGCACATATATGACTGATAAACTTGGGTGAAATTAAAACAGGAACAAAGGCTAGCAAGGTATTGCCTCTCACCGGTGCTTGGTGCTGCTGAGATGGATAAAAAGCCATTTGCCGAGGAACTCAATGATGCACTTGCCAATTGATAGAAGATAGAAGATACGATGGAGAGTATATGAGATGGATAAAGAATGATCAATGATTATGAGATCAAAAGGATGTTAGTCAAACAATGATTAAAGAGTTTGACTATGAATTTAGAAATTATATTTAAATTGTTTATTTTTCTAATAAATTTATTTAGATATTGAAATCATTTATTTTATTTAGTGTTTTTCATGCACAACCCAAAATAGGAAATTTTGGGTGTGACAAAAGCAAGGCTTGTGGCACAAGGTTTTATGCAAAGTTCTAGCGTTGATTTCAACGAAACTTACTCTCCGGTAATGAGTGAAATAATATTCTGATACTTAATAGCGCTAGTAGTATAAAATCATCTATCTATGCAGTTGATGGACGTAGTGACCGCATACTTGTATGGGTCATTAGATTCTGATATATACATGAAAGTTTCTGATGGAATTAGTGTACCAAATCCTAAGGCAAATCGCAACATGTATTACATCAAGTTGCAGAAGTCATTATATGACTTAAAACAGTCGGGCCGAATGTGGTACAATCGGTTGAGTGAATTCATTAAGTTGAAGGGATACACAAATAATAATGATTGTCCGTGTGTCTTCATTAAAAAATCATCAACATGATTTTATATCATATCAGTATACATTGATCATCTTAATATCATTGGCAACGAACCCGACATTAATGAAGCACGTAATCATTTAAAGATGGAGTTTAAAATGAAAGATTTTGGTCAAACCAAATTCTTCTTGGGTTTACAACTTGAGCACTTTCGTTCTAGTATATTATATACCAAGCTGCCTATGTCTAAAAAGTATTGGAGAAATTCAGTATGAATAAGTCATATCTAGCAAAAACCTCGATGGTAGTGAGATCCTTAGATGTTGAGAAGGATCCTTTTAGACCACGGGAAGAAGGAGAAGAGATACTGGGACCACATGTCCCATATCTTAGTGTTGTTAGAGCACTTATGTATCTTGCTAATAGCGCCTGGCCGGATATTGCATTCGCAGTTAATTTGCTAGCAAGACATAGTGCTGCCCCCACCAAACGTTATTAGGTAGGAGTTAAAACCATTTTAAGATATCTCAATGGCACTAGAGATCTTGGATTATTCTATAGTAGAAATCAAGATCTAATTTTGTTAGGATATACATATGCTGGTTATTTATCAGGTCTCCACAATGGCAGATCATAAACAGGTTTTGTATTCTTGCAAGGTGGAATAACAATATCTTGGAAGTCTTTAAAGTAGACTTTGGTGTATACTTCCACCAATCATTCTGAAATAATTACTTTATATAAAACATCACGTGAATGTGTATGGCTTCGCAGAATGAAAAACCACATAATACAATCATGTGGTATTGGTGCACTTGAGACACCAACCATCATCTTTGAAGATAATTTGGTATGTGTTACACAAATGGAATCAGGTTATATTAAGAGTAATATAACTAAACGTATTATTCCCAAGTTGTTCTATCATCGTAAACTCCAAAAGAATGGAGAAATTGAAATCCTGCAAACTAAGTCTTGTGATAATCTTGCGGATTTATTCACAAAGTCTCTACCATACTCCACATTCCATAAATGTGTTGAAGGTATTGGTATGAGAAGACTTAGAAACTTGCAAGAATCAGGGGGAGAATCCCTATAAAATATAACATGTTTCAAACATCACATTACACTCTTTTCTTTTTATAAGTTTTACTCTTCTAGAGTTTCTCGTGTAAAGTTTTTAATGAGGTAATGTTAACACATAGTAAATGTCGTATTATCTATTTTTTCCACAAGGGTTTTTTGAAGATAATAGTTATGACATTGATCTTTGATCAAATTGTTTTTAGACCATGTCTTTGAGAACACCTAAAGGGTCTATTAACGTCGGGAGTAATATATATTATGGTATTTCTCCTTATTTTTTCCACTGGGTTTTAAGGAATTTTGCCTGGTATATCGTATACTTTGGTTTTTTCCCACAGGATTTTTCCAAAGCTTCAAGATGCTGACTGATGAACAAACAAAGACGTCTACGGGAACCAATTGATCAAGGGAGAGTGTTAATATTAAATAAACTATGATCAATTTGTTAATCCTGTCATTAACAACTGCTAATAAAGTTTACCGTAGAGACAACACCTTTAGATCCCGTAGAGACGCCTTTTGGCCAACAGGCAACTTCCCATTGGGCTTGTATAAATATCTGCACACTGTTCATCAATAAATACACACAATCATTTCATCCATCCACACATTTTCTTCCAATAATTCGATTGGAGCTCTGTTTCGATTCTGGGTTATGGCTGATTTCTTCTTTTCTTTCTTTCTTTTTACTTTGTTTGTGGGTTCTTTGTGTTTCTTTACGTGTTGCATTGTACTGTCGAGAAACAAATATCATGAAGGCTCTTTTATATTAGTTATAATAAATAGATTTATTTATCTATTTCGATTACGATAGGATTCCAATTCAACTTATTTAGGATCGGAGCCATCGGTTTGGATTAGGATCGTAGCTATCCAAGTTACCTTAAGGACCTATCTATAAATTATGCATATGTCATACAAAACATGGCAGTCGTAGACACGTAATAGAGATAATTTCCACATTCACGAAGTTAGCTAGGAGAGGCCAGACGAAAAAATAGAAACAAATTTTGCCTCTTTAGTACTAGGGATAGATAAGGATCTGTAGTATCTCTTCTATGTGTTTGCGAGCAAAAAGACATTGCACGACATTGACAATTATATAACACCTAAATTTAAAATGACAAAATCGGCTACAAACCACATTTATCCCGGGATCAGTTCAATCATGTATGCTGCATTTCGACAGTGCATCATTAAAATGTCATTGCATAATCGATAAATTTATTACAAAATTAGTTAAAGTTGGAGAACAATATGAGAAAAATCCGGGATAGATTGTAATATGGAGAATCCAAAGAAGTATTTGTTGGAACGCTTGAAAAGATTATTAGGAGCTTCCAACAAAAGGACTTAGTTGAGAGAAAAAGAAATTAAATTATAGAAAAGGTTGAAACAATCCTAGAGAAAGATATTAATCTCTTAGACATATTTTTTTTACATATTAAACACCAAATACAATCGGCATGAATACAACACGTCAAACATAAACTATGTCAAATTAAAATAAAATTCAAAAAATCAAATTTCTTTGATTTTCTTAGAAAATTGTTTCATTACTTACTATATCTTGACAAAATTTAAGAAAACTATAGAAATAATTGATTTTATTTTTATTAACGTTACTTGTCCATGTTCTAAAATGACAGACATGAATCATGAACAAGGAGATCTAAAGCCACACATGCCGCTGGTCCACACCACGAGCTGCAAGTGGAGCTGTGGAGGGTATTTGGGTCTTCACTTCGCTGTACGGGAAGACAAAAACATTGGTGCCAGTCCAATCGTGCTCTGCCTCTATATGACATTGCTACGCACGGTGCAGCCCAGGTTGCGTCCTTGCAATCTCTAAGGGCGTGTTCACGTGGCTAAATTTTTTGAGAAAAATTTCTATAGTATTTTCGTTGTTGTTTGGTAAGTTTGTTCAACCATGAACTAACTAAGCTTAAAAAATTTATCTCGATATTTATAGACAAACTGTATAATTAGTTATTTTTTTATCTATATTTAATGCTTCATGCATACGTGTAAAGATTCGATGTGACGTGTATTGTGCAAAATTTTTTAAGTCTTTTGGAATTTAAACATGGCCTAAGGGACTTACTCCTTCTATCTCAAAATACTGGTCGTTTTAAGATTCAAATGTTGTCTCACGTTTTAGCCCAACATATCAGTCCCACCCCTAACTCTATCCATGCCATCAGTCATCTGTCTCATCATTGTTTCATGCTCTGAGTTCTAACATCAAATAGAAAACGAAAAAAAGTTTGCGATAGGAGGCCATTTACTGCACATGTGCATATGTGAATGTGAAAAGCCTAATTATTCGGACCGGACCAGACCCGCGGTCGGACCAGTAAAAGATCAAACCAGACCTACATCAGGTCCGGTTCGGTTAAAAGACCGTATATACAATCGAACTGCTATAAACCGGTTGAACCAGCCGGTTTTTGTCGAACTGGTGAACCGACTGGTTCCGTGCGAACCGGTGAGTTTTTTATTTTTTTCAAAATTGCCCCTCGGTGAACAGAGGATGACCTTATCTACTTAAGGGTACCATTGGAATTTGGTCAAATTGGGTCCTTTTAGCGTTGTTTTGCCGGCTGAAAGCAGAAGCGAGGGAAATTTTTTTCCTTTTCGCGCTTGTGGCGGCGGCTCTGCTGCGGGGATCTGGTGGCGGCGCGCGCGTGCAGCTCCGCTCTGGCTGGCATCGCGCGCAGGCGGCAAGCGGCTGAGGCGGCAAGCTGAGGCGGCGGCAGCCGGCGGGGGCGGGGGCGGGCGCAGCTGATCTGCGGACTCCGTCCGGCGGCACGCGGCGCGGAGCGAGAGCGACTGCTGGAGTGCTGCGGTGCTGCCTGCTTCTCTGCTCTCCAAGGCTCCACCGCTCCATTGCTCCAACTGCAAGCCTCTCTTCTCTGCTCTCGAAGGCTTCATCTTCAAGCTCCATCCACATCCACGGCTGCACGACATGGCTAATGGTAAGCTTGTGTACTGTATAAGTGTATATGCATATTATGCCTTTTCCAGCACTACTGGCCTACTGGCACTGGCTAGTGGTTACCGAGTAAGTGAGCATTGACTACTGACCGAATCGAGTGCTTTCTTTCCAGGGCCTTGTTTAGATCCCAAATTTGGGATCCAAACTTTGCATAGTAAATGTCCCGTCATACTGTAGCAATTTTGTTTTTATTTGGTAATAATTGTCCAAATATTGATTAATTAGGCTTAAAACATTCGTCTCGTAAAGTACAACAAAACTGTGCAATTAGTTTTTGATTTCATCTACATTTAGTACTCCATATATGTGTCGGCATTTTGATGTGATGGGGAATCTTCTTTTTGCATAGTAGAATTTGGAGGTGAATTTGGTATCTAAACAAGGCCTAGTTAAGATATTAGGCAACTGTGGATCTGATCTAAATATCTATCAAATTTGAGTGCTGGAACTCCTAGCCCTTGTTAAGTTACCCAAATTCTCTTCAAATTTTACTATGCAAAAAGAAGATTTCATGTCACATCAAAATGTCGACAAATGCATGGAGTACTAAATGTTGATGAAATCAAAAACTAATTGCACAGTTTTGTTGTACTTTGCGAGATGAACATTTTAAGCCTAGTTAGTCAAAATTTGGATAATTTTTACCAAATACAAACGAAATGCTACAGTTGCCTAATAATTGGGTGAAAAGTTGATGTGATGAGTGCTTTGTTTAACAGAAAAAATCTGCTGCTACGTGGTGGCAAGTGGTAATGTTGCTTGTCGACAGGATTCATCGAATATTTATGACTACCTTCCAAAAAGCACAGCAGAATTGTTATATATAGGGGCATATCGGTCATATAGCTTCAGCATTGATCTCCGTGTCCATTCTTATAAGGGGCTATTGCGTTTCTACCCTTGCTTTGAACCTCAATTGTGATTTTACCCTCGCTTTTCGCCATGTTGCATTTTTACCCTCGCTTTGTAAAAACGAACACTCAGCCTACCCCTACTCTGTTAACAGCAGCTAACGGGGTTAAATGGGCTTGCCAAGGACAACTTTGCCCTTGCAAAAATACCCTTACTTTTTTGAGTTAATTGTGATTTTACCCCTGTTTTCTTAAAAAAAATGGCAGCATCGTTGTACAACTTGTTACATATAATTGCACATAACAGGCAAATATATATGGGCCCACTATATATATAATATCACATCACAAGTATGTGTAGCAAAAGCGCAGCAACCATCATCCAACGGTGAAGGCGACAACAGCTGGTCCTCGAATCGGCGGCAGCCGACCTCCTCCTTCCTCCCTCTCTCCCGACGAGCTAGCATGCCAGCCAAGCCCAGCGATGCCGCCCGGAGAGGCGGTGCCCTCGGCACACGGCGCAGCGCCAGGTGTGCGCCCCGCCGGTGGCCGTTCCCGCGACGAAGTGGTGTGGCTACGCCCCCCCGGTGACCGTCGCTGCGGCTTCCCCCCGCGCTGCATCCTCAAGTAGTCCGCGTGCATTAGGCTCAAAACGTTCGTCTCGCAAAGTACAACTAAACTGTGCAATTAATTTTTGATTTCATCTACATTTAGTACTCCATACATGTATCGCAAGTTTAATGTGACGGGAAATCTTCTTTTTGCATACTGCATTTTTTTTAGGAACTAAACACAGCCTCAATCGCGTGAACGCGAACGGCAGCAAAAGCAGCTTTTGTCGATCAGAACTCCGGTTTCAACAACTCGAACTCGGTGACAATACCAATTACCGAAAATAGATCGGTCCAGCCGGCGGCGTATCCAACACGCCGAATAGCAGATCCAAACGAACGACAGTGCGAAGAATAGGGAATAAAAGGTGTTGTCGCCTTCACCGTTGGATGACGGTTGCTGCCTTTTGCTACACATACTTGTGATGTGATATTATATATATAGTGGGCCCCATATATATTTGCCTGTTATGTGCAATTATATGTAACAAGTTGTACAACGATGTTGCCATTTTTTTATGAAAACAGGGGTAAAATCACAATTAACTCAGAAAAGTAAGGGTATTTTTGCAAGGGCAAAGTTGTCCTTGGCAAGCCCATTTAACCCCGTTAGCTGTTGTTAACAGAGTAGGGGTAGACTGAGTGTTCGTTTTTACAAAGCGAGGGTAAAAATGCAACATGGCGAAAAGCGAGGGTAAAATCACAATTGAGGTTCAAAGTAAGGGTAGAAACGCAATAGCCCCTTCTTATAAAGTCATGTATTGCATGACGGATGGAGTACTCCTGTTTAGGTCCAGTTTAGATCTAGAAAATTTTGCAAAAGAACAGTAGATTTCCCGTCATATCGAATCTTTGAACGCATGTATGAAGCATTAAATATATATAAAAAATAAAACTAATTACACAGTTTAGACGAAATGGACGAGACGAATCTTTTAAGCCTAATTAGACCATGATTAGACACTAATTACCAAATAACAACGAAAATACTACATTTGCATTTTACCAAAAATTTTGGCAACTAAACAAGACCTTAAGTGTTGCACACTCAGCGCCATTATCATCGTACGAAAAATGCAAACTTTCATCCAGAACTTTATTCAGTAAGAAGGGCAACAATCAGCGGTCACTTGTGAACGAACACTCAGGATATTTTCTCAAACAAAACAGGATTTTTTTTCATGTTATTTTCAAAAATAAACATAAAAGTACATGGGGAATATGCAAATTGGTTTCATCCAAACCCAAAGCACATGCCCAATAGACAACTATTTACTAGGGTATAAATCTCTATCTCTTCTATCTGCACCTAAAAAACTCAAAGTCATAATCTATCTGGTGATACCAAATCTTGACCTCTACTCACGTGTCCACGTCTGATACGAATTATACTCCAATCAGAGCTCAAACATCCGCGTCATACCTAGTTATGATACAAGGACCGGATTCACATGTCCTCGTCTGATACGAAGTCCTTAGAGCCCACGCGTCCACATCCGATTGCTGAGGTTCAATTCAAAAGATTATGATCCCAGTGCAATGCACGGACATATAACTAGTGGTTTATATATTTTCTGATCAACGAGTCTCTCTCTTCTTTTTCTTGTCACCCTCTTTTGGTCAGGCGCAAGTTGCTGGGCTAAACCCAGTGCAAGTTGCTGGGCTAAGGCCTGCTCGAGGAGTACAAAATGGGCTAAATAGTTGCTATTAATTTCGAAAGGAAAAAGTCTATTTTTCCTCCCCCAACTATCACAAAAGTTCACTTTTCCTCCCTCAACTTCAAAACCGGACAAACCACCTCCCTCAACTTTTCAAACCGTGCATTTTACCTCCCTCGAGCGGTTTTGAAGGCGGTTTGCTACAGTAATCGGTGGTTTTGCTACAGTGTCCATGATTTTGTCTTTTCTTTTTTTATTTATTTCTGCTGAATCTTTAAAAAATCATAGTAAATCACAGAAAAATCATAAAATGGAAAATCTAATTTTGTTGCACTCCACATGAGTAGATCTACACAGTGAACATATAATATGGTATGCTTTAGTACAAAGTTTTTGCTATGAAAGTTTTGTCTTTTTCTTTTTTATTTATTTGACTGAATCTTTGAAAAATCATAGTACATCACAGAAAATTTATAAAATAGAAAATCTAATTTTGTTGGACTCCACATGAGTAGATCTAGATAGTAAGCATATAATATGGTATGCTTTAGTCCAACAAAATAATTATAGAAGCAGCAGCTATGAATTATTGCAATTAATTATAGAAAAACATAGATCTAAAGCTACAACAAAATTTTTGTACTAAAATATACCATATTATATGTTCACTATATAGATATGCTCATGTGGAGTCTAACAAAATTAGATTTTCTATTTTATGATTTTTTTGTAATTTACTATGATTTTTCAAAGATTCAGCCGAAATAAATAAAAAAGAAAAAGGCAAAACCTTCGTAGCAAAAACTTTGTACTAAAGCATACCATATTATATGTTCACTGTGTAGATCTAATCATGTGGAGTGCAACAAAATTGGATTTTCCATTTTATGATTTTTCTGTGATTTACTATGATTTTTCAAAGATTCAGCCGAAATAAATAAAAAAAGAAAAGACAAAAACATGGGCACTGTAGCAAAACCACTGGACACTGTAGCATACCGCCGTTTACTGTAGCAAAACCGCCTTCAAAACCGCTCGAGGGAGGTAAAATGCACGGTTTGAAAAGTTGAGGGAGGTGGTTTGTCCGGTTTTGAAGTTGAGGGAGGAAAAGTGGACTTTTGTGATAGTTGGGGGAGGAAAAATAGACTTTTTCCATTTCGAAATCCTGGTCCAACTAATAATAGGCTATGTAAAGTTATGGGCTGGAACTTGAATAGATAAATGCTTGGGCTTCATTTCACCCGGTGCCTTTTCCTAATGAATAAACATGCTACGATTTAGATCAATTTCTTCGAGAACCTTCCACAGTTTTCAAAACCAACTCTCAATCTTAAGTTTTTGGTAAGACTGAAAAAATCACTCTCTGATAACTCCATATCTCAACTCTCAATCTTTTGTACTTAGGAAAATTGATCCAGTCGCACCGAAATATACGCGCGTATCAATTGGCCAATTTAGAGGCGGAAGAACGTGGGTAAGAAATATAAGTAACAGCAGGGTACATAATACAAATATACAAGAGAGAAAGAAAGTATAAAAGTAGTTGTTTGATTTGGAAATAGTCTAGGGTTCCTAATGCAGAATTATCATCTACCTTTTAGGAACGAGATTTTGAAAATTGTTGGAGTAACCTATCAAATGTGCTCCCAACTTTTTTTTTGGAAAACTCATTGATTTACCAATTGTTTTTTTGTACTATTGGAGATGCTTTTATGTTACAATCCCCATCCCCCCCACCCCATAATGATGAATTTTAATGTTAATTGACAAATATGTTGAACTACTCCCTAAGTCCTAAAATATAATGTATCAAGCATTCAAAATTTATGCTAAATTATAAGGGTTTCTAAATAAACTAATCCTCCAACTCACTTTAGAAAGGCAACATTCACATGCATACTTACTACTAATGTCTATCACCAATCCAAATAAGGTAATCAGAGAGGGCTACATGCCTCATTTTTCTCACATAATATGTCCTAATTTTGTAGGATATCATGTATTTCAAGACAGATTGAGGAAGTAATTCATATCAGTAATAAACAACTCTAGAGTTTCAAAAGAATATATATATATATATATATATATATATATATATATATATATATATATATATATATATATATATATATATATATATATATATATATATATATATATATATATTTCATCATAGCAACACACGAGCATTGTGCTTGTTTATAGAAAAACCACACATCTAGGCATTAATTGTTTTTTGAAACTTTGCATATTTGAGGCCATTTTTTATATTTTGTTTTGTGAAAACATGTCATTTTTAGTATGATTTGCTTGTAAAGTCATGATTGATTATTCTCTTCTCGGTCTATACCTTTTATTGCCCCTTCATTTAAAGTCCCCGAATTTGTACCTACTTAGGCGGGACGTTGTTTTGTCATAGCTCATTAGCTACAAAATTTTCAACATAAAAGTGTTAGATCTTAGTCACTTAATCATTAATTCCATAGGATCACAATTAGCATAATCTCAAGAACACCTAAAGCACTTTGGATTATTAGCACTTAATTGCACACTTACTTGTGAGAGGAGGATGCCCTGCACACTCTACTTACTTTTGTTTTCTAAGCAGAAGGCTGTTGGTTCGTTCCCTACCTCATAGAGTTTATCATCCGACAAGTAGATCAGCAATTTATACGTAGGAAATTAGAAGGGTAGCACACAAGACACAGATGTATACTGGTTCAGCTATGTGGTACCCTACGTCCAGTGTAGAATGCTCCTCGTATATCGTATGCTCAGGGTTTACAGGGACGCCGATGAGTCTGTCTAGCCTTGCAAGCTACAAATCTTGAAGGTCTATGAATGAGTGACCCCTACCTCCTCTTATATAGTCTGGAGTAAAGATGAAAACGGTCGAAAACAGACTTATGAAATAGAAAATGAAATCAGTTTGTTCGGTACATTTCTACATTTTAGTAATTAAAGAATACAAAAAATGGTTGAAAATAGTTGTGAAACCCATTAAAACTGATAATTTTTTATGTTTAAAAACAGAACCATAATATAGAAAACGAAAACAGTCGGTCCGGATATTTTCGTTCCGTTTTCATCCTTCCTAGTCAGTAAATCTATATGATGCTCGAGTGATTCTTGTCCCTGTCTCACTCGATTTTCTCGCCGTCGGATGCGGCTGGGGCTCTGCCATCCACTGCACACGCATGAGAGAGAAGGGGCGTGGGCCCGCCGGTTGCATGCATGTCCACCGCTTGAGCGTGAGAGAGAAGGGGCGTGGGGTCCGCCGGTTGCATGCAAGTCTCCACCGTGAGCATGAGAGAGAAGGGGCGTGGGGCCCGCCGGTTGCATGCATGTCTCCACCGGAGAGAATGGGCGTGGGGCTGGCCAAGCTGGATGTCATCTGCATGTTGCGTGTCATATCGCCTTGTCAATTCAATTATCACACCCCTTGCAGATTACATCTGCTCGAACCATATTTTATTACTTTTTTTTTGGGTGTAAGTTTTGTGTTTAATTGGTGTAAATTGATTGTTTATAATTTTTTTGTTTTTCTGTATGTTTTATTTGGTCCTCTTCGAAACATTGTAATTTGACTTCCATAAAAACAATCTGGCTATTTTTCTATGTTTAATATTTTGTATTATTTGTTGTTTGTATGTTTTATTTGCTTTTTCTTTTAATTTTTTTCCAATTTGCACTTCATAGTAATTATCTGGTAATTTTTTATTTTATTATTTGATTTTTGTATTTATTTGATATATTTTATTTGCAACGTTAGACATGGATCTGGTGGTTATAGAAATCAAGTGTTCGCCTGGGATTTCTCACTCGATTATATTCCTCGGTTGCAATCGAGTGTTTTAGGGGATCTGACACTCGGGTGTCACGTCCGCCTGAAACACTCGACTGGTTTGTTACAAGATTATTCTTTGGGATATTAGCTTGGCTCCCAAGACTATCTACTAGCCAATATCTTGCTTTCCAAGTAGCCGATGCACCCTATCATGTCATCATTCCCACTATGGGCTAGTTCGGCTGGTATAAAAGCCGGCTGGTTTCGGCTGATTCAATAGTGTTCTGTGAGAGAGAATAAGCTGAAACAAGCTGAAACAAGCCGAAACATGACCAGCAGAACAGGGCCTATTACACAAGGAAAAAGAAAACAAAAAAAAACAGATTTATATTACACAAGGAATCCTATTTAACTAGCCAGTTCCCCGCGTGGCGAGAATACCAATTTTTGATAATAGTTACCTTTATTGCGAGCTAAGATGCAAAAAGACTGTAAAAACTCCAGGTAACTTATTTTTGAAGTATGCATTAAACAGAGTACAAACTGGACAGATTACACATCCTAATGTGTGGCACGCACAAACTATTCTTCAAATGGTATCCTGTAGAGATGATTTGACACGCGCACCTTGTTGTTGCTGTTCTCATCAAGGACCAGCTGTAGTAGTAAGGAAAACACCAAAAAAAAACTGTTATGTCACTCATTGGCCTATTCCCTGGTTTTGAAGTTAACGATTTAGCAATAAGCAGCGTGTAAAGATTATTTTGACCCAAAATTTGAGAAATATGTGTGTTCCATTATGTTAAAAGTGATGTGTACATGCACACAGGTAATAATTAAATATGATAAATAATTCAGTATGCATAGCTGCTGCCTCATAAATCAGCAAATTATGATCATCCAGCCCCCATGGTTTTATCTAAAAGAGAAGTAAGGAACAAAGACATGAGAGTTGGTTAACGGCATGTCCAATATAATGAACTGAAGCCGTAGTAATCTTTGGACTGGTAGTGGCATGTTCAAAATTAGTAAGCCTGGTAAGGTTATATCAGAAAACTCCATAAGTAGAAACCTGCGTGCTTCCGTAGCAGAATCTGTGAATGAATGGGTGAGATTAGTGTGCACAGTCAGGAAATCTGTAGGTGGCCATGCACATTAGAAATAGTGTAACGCAAGTAAGCAGGAATGATAGATATTCTGAAGCAGCATCTTTGGACTACAACATAATCAGCAGCTGGCACATGGTGCACTGGATCTAATAAAGTTTTGTTGCAATCAGATATTCTGATAACTCTACAAAGCATAATGCAAAATGAAACACCTGGCAGAAAATAGGTTTTTCAAAATCAGTGAATCCTAGTAGCAAAATGACATATGGTGAACTGCAGTGGAAGCCCATTATCATTGTTTGCCTGAAACAGCATGTCATATGCAGCATTTTCGGAAGTAAGCATAAAAAGCTGGTCAATGGAGTTGAAGAGCAGGAGGGGTCCGGCATACAACATATCTCATTTAGCCTGGTGGTGGCATAGAACATATAATTGCCTGTGAATTTATAACTCACGAAAAAAACACCTAGTGGTAGCACGGGACATAGTGAAAATTTGGAAGGCACTGTAAAAAACATGTAGCAGTAGTGAGGCCATATCAAGATCAGGAGTCAGTAAGTGCACTATCATCTCAGGTAACGTTGTTACGGATAGGTGTCATGACTAATTAGGTGGGACCTACGGTTCTAGATAATCATAAAAGATAGCATCATAAACAGATGCAGTGAGCATGAAGGAGGGGAGCTGTTACCTTGTGCAGAGATGGAGGGGAGCAAGCAGCAGGCAAGGCCACCGGCGAAGGAAGAGCGGAGGAGTGTCCGGCTGAGGCCTCGCTGGGCGCTTCGGCTCCGGTGAGGACGACTGCGTTGGGCTAGATGTGGCCTCCCTGGCGACGGCAGGATGAACAGCTGACGGGATGCCAATTATCAATTATATGATGAAGTCTGCAGTAGCAGCAATAAGGAGAGCTTAGGAATGGTGTAAGTTACAGATATTGGCCAAGCAAAGAAACACTCATAAGAACCAAAATTGCAGAAGCAAAATTCTATTGCAATAAAATTTGCTTGGGGTTTGGACATGTCCAATGGAGGCCTCCTGAGGCGCCGGTGCGTAGTGGAGTTCTAAAGCGGGCCGATAATGTAAAGAGCGGTAGAGGTCGACCTAAACTAACTTGGGACGAGTCCGTTAAGAGAGATCTTAAGGAGTGGAATATCTCCAAGGATTTAGCTATGGACAGGAGCGCTTGGAGATTGGCAATCAACGTGCCTGAACCGTGACCTCTTTTTGTCTTGTGCCCTTTATGTCCCTTTATGTGTCTCCCTTTTTTTCGTCTCTTTTGGGTTTCATCTCTAGCCTACCCCAACTTGCTCGGGACAAAAGGCCATGTTGTTGTTGTATTTATATCCTCTTTTTATAAAATTTGCATTCAGCCCATTGTGATTTCTAACCCAAAATACACAAATATCATTTCATTTGTAGGAGTCCTCTGCATAGTATGAAACTCCAAAGTCAGCAAAGAATATTTTCTCAGAAATCCATGGAATTGAAGCACTACTGTATAAGATGTTTCAAAATTGTGTAGTTATCCTACTGGAATCAAAAAATTGCTTTCTTTGTTGGGAGGAAGGTCTGATCATGCTTCTTGCGAGAATTGAAGCAATAATCTACAAGATGTTTGGCCTCACCATGCTTCTTGTGAGCTGCAGCAGGAGGAGAAGAGCTCCATATCAGTGAACAGTGTACACGAAGGAACTGGAAGGAGCAACAGTAATATAATTAGAAAAGGATATACGTGTGGGTAGAGGCAATATCCAACATAGCAAGCACCTTGCATGCGCTGACTCTGCTCTCCATGATTAATAAGCGAGAGAGGAGCTGAGGGGGGCCTGTACAGGGGCTTCGAAGTGGGCCGCGTGCCCTCAGCAGCCGGCCGCGGAGGCGACGCTCCAGCGGCGGTGACGCTGCGGCGGCGGCGGCGCGTAGTACGGACGCGCGCGACGCGACGGCCGTGGGCCGGGCGGAGCTGATGCGAGGGCGTGGCGCACCGCTACCGGTGGGTGTCGTCAAGCTGGCGCAGCTACGGACCCCGAGGTCAGCCCCGCGCGTGGAGGGGGCGACGCAGTGGCGAGGCAAGGATGGCAGAATGGCTTTCTGGCGGCGTGATCTGCCGAGGAGGCTCTGGGTCGTCTTTGGTTGGAAGGGGTGGACGCGTGGACGCTAGTGGTGAGGAGTCCGCAGGATCGGACGGTGCCGGCGAGAGTACTGTTTACCTACAGGAAACTGAGTCTGTGGACTTGGTATACAGCAATAGGGGAAAAACAGTCAGTACCCCGCGCGTTGCCGCGGGGCAGTTATTTGTTCCAAAATCAAAAAGAAAAATGGCATGCAATCTATTAGTGAGTACTATCAGAGGAGGTCACTGATCATATGTACTCAAATTTAACAGAATTTTACATGGTCACCACTCACCAGAACTTTGATATTTAGTAACACATAAGGAGAAGAGACCTTTTCAGAGTTGCTTCGTTGATGACAAAAACATGGAGACTTAGCCGGTGTTTAGTTCCTGGGTGTCACCACTCGCAAGAATTTTTGGGTGTCACATCGGATGTTTTATGAAACGTCGTAAGAGGTGTTCGGATACTAATAAAAAAATTAATTACATAACTCGCCTGGAAACCGCGAGACGAATTTATTAAGCCTAATTAATCCGTCGTTAGCATATATTTACTGTAGCACAGCATTGTCTAATCATGAATTAATTAGGCTTAAAAAATTTGTCTCGTAAATTTATCACAATCTGTGTAATTAGTTATTTTTTTCGTCTACATTTAATACTTCATGCATATATCCAAACATCCGATGTGAGTGAATTTTTTTTTTGGGAGGAACTAAACACCCCCTTAATAGTTCTCATATGGTAAATTAAAGATAGATGAGCGTTTGCGCGGGTGTATAGAGTAAAGTACATGTGACGTGCTATATGCAGACACACATGGTAAGCATCTAGATGTACATGTTAGACTGCCTAAGCATTTTGCTAGAACATGTCTGACCACAGGAGGAAGAGATGATGAAGTGGCTTGGAACGGAAACATATATAAGCAGATCATTGTTTGTAGGCATAAATCTGGTGTTTGTTAAAATATGGCACGTATCTTGTTGTCTTCCAAAAAGCTGTACCTGCTGTATGGTTCCTACGTGTTTCAGCAGCAGCAGCAGCTAACTCTGGCCGTGGCAAATCTACTGCAAACAAAGAATGCAAATTGGTGTTTGTCAGTCTGAAAATACGCACAGTTTGGTTGAGCATGAAGCAATACAGATGACTTTGGCCATGGCGAACCTATTGCAAACAAAAATTTACGAATCATAGTTATTGGGGGAAAAAATATATTCTAGCAATTCAATGTTGTAGAGGGAAAAACGCGATGCAATAAGCTCCAGTTGGGAAAGCGTTACAACTCCAGTTGGAAAAGCGGCAACGCGATTAAGTGAACTAATGAAAAATCGTTTCATGCATTAAATTAACGGGAAAAGAAAGTAGATATCAAAAGCTGTTTCCCACAAATCACTTGTCATACACAGCACTGTTATGCAGCAGGAAGGTAAACTTGTGATTTTAATCGGAGAAAACAAAAGGGTTCTGTGTGAAGCAACAATGTATCATTTTATACCCTGAGAGATGACGGGCACTTTCACTAAGAATTGAGGTTCCATGGATTCATGGTGGTAGCAATAGTAAAAGTTTGGTGACACTATACGTAGGTAGCCAAGGTAATTTGCAGATCAATTTAAGTGTGATCTATAGAGGAGGAGCTACATATCAACGGTCATTGTTGGGTGCCTAGTGCAAAATATTGCTGAAACTTCCAACATCCCACATAATATTAAAGTCTCATGCAGATCAGTTGCTTGTTAGGTGCTTTATGCAAAGTATTGCTGAAACTTGAGGCACCCCACCTAATACTAAAAGCCTAATGCAGATCACTTGCAAAGTATGATGGCTTCAAGAGTAAATGTGGACTCCTAAATAATTAGGAATTTCGGATGTCTCAGTCACTATGGGAAAGAGTAACCGATCAGTTAGAAACTTAGAATGGTTGCATTAGGAAATAAAAGATTATACATTGTGTACTGAGGCAATGAGCTCAAGATTCTGTTGGCACCAAATTATAACGAACCATGACAATGATCTGGATCGTTTCAACTGAAATGGCAATGGTTGCCGTGCGTCAACTGTTAAGTATTCCATAAAGCAATAGCTATGTAAAGATTTGCTACTAAACTGGAGTAATAATCATGTGGAACAGGATGAACTGACTCAGCAGTTCAGTGGGAAAGCTTTAGGAGAAATTGCAAGAAGGAAGACTAAAGAACTATGGAACATAAATAATATGGAAAAGGTAGGCAGACTCACTACATCGGTGTCGAGAGAAATTGCAGGCAGAAAGGTTAAATTAAAAGAGCTCTGGACATTTATGCATAAGCCATCTTTCAGGAAGATAGAAATACTTGGTCATGGCTATGAGTATATCTTTGCAACTTCCTGGCGGTAGGGGGTGATTACTCCTATAGCAGATTCATGAACATGTCTGCATCCCTCTGATTCCTGACGATATGTATTACTTTACTAACTTCAATCCCGTTGAACCATGATGGACTGGTGCCCTCCCACTCATTGCATCCTTGATTTCCAGCCAAAAAAAGAACAGGGAATTACCTGTTAGGAAGGCCAATGCAATCATAAGCAGATGATTCTCCTTGTTTACAGGCATTCCGGCCGGAAAAAAGAACAGGAAATGACCTGTTAGGAAGGCCAATGCAATCATAAGCAGCTGATTCTCCATGTTTACAGGCAACCAATTCACCCTCGTACAAAAGCTCTGATGATAGGTCTAGGATTGTTGGATGGGACCGATAATTCCTCACCAGCTTTGTCACATAGTTAAGCTTCCTTGTTTTGTACTGCTAGCCCGTATGGCTGAAATATTGAAAAGTGACATCAGAAAGTGCCATTTGTTCTAATATGATTTAAAATTAAACATACGGACTAAGAGACAGTAAGATGATCAAAATTTGGCGAAAGAAATTAAACTCTTTAATATTAGATATAGGTTAGAGGTGAACTTTTTATTAATAATTAATCATAAATAAGTATCACTAAAAGCTGAAATCAAACGTTGGAGGATTCCAGTAACAATGAACATCAGTTAATTGCCGGATTACAACAGCAAGAACAATCAAATTCATAGCTGGATGCTTAATTTCTCGTACCTTCTTTATGGTCTCCGTGCTGCAGTAGGATCGTCGTTGTCGTCCATCCTAGGCGCTATGGTGACCGGTGACTGGTGAGATGAACCAGGCGGCCTTCGTTTGCTGGAGGACGGTGGAAACAGCAAGGAGGCCGGACGGGCTCAATGCGGAGGGCCAGTGGATGGGCCGCCGCGCCGGGGAGTAACTGTGCCGCTGCATCTGCGCGCAACTGGAGGCGCCGCCGCTGTTGGGGAGAGGAAGAGGCACCGCTCCCAAGCTCCTCTGGATGGTCGCTGCCGGTGCTGTGGGCGAGGGGCACTGCGCTCTGCACGCCAGTTGTGGGGAAGAGGTGGAGGGAGGGACGCTCGGGGTTGGGCGCCGCCGCCGCTGCGGGGGAATGAGAGAGGGGCGCTGCTGTGGTGGAGAGGGAGAGGGAAGGGCGGCGCTGTCGTGTGAATTTTTTTTATTATTTTTAACACTTTTTAAAAATTATTTTTATTTTTAGCACCAAAAGTTTTTTTTATACCTAACACTTTTGGCCGCTGCCACGCGAGGGAGCGGCATTTCAACTTTGTCGGTCCCCACGTGGAGGAGTGGCAATTGTAACACCCCTGGTGTTACTAGCTTATTTAGCACCGCGATTTAGGCCTAAGAAAAATTTCCGAAACGAGTTTCTCGGGTTTTTAATTTAAAACGTACTTGCTGCGACAAGTGAATCCCGTGTGACTTAGTTTCGTGGACTCAAATAAACGCTCAGGATAAATTACGCAGTGCATAGAAATATTCAGGAATGTTCGACAATGATTTTAGAGAACGATTTGTCCTGTTAGATTAAGCATGAAAATCAACTTTTATAAATAAAATAAAATCCATTAATAAATAGAACGATACCTATATATAAACTCACGGGTTTATTTTGTTAAGCACGAACTGACGAGAAAGAGAGCGCGGCAACTTCGTTTATTTTGCCGGCATGCAATGTACTCGCCTGGCATTACTTTTTACTGTCTCGTTCTCATCGTGGCCCAGCAATTCGCTGCATTGCAAGGTCTCCTCATCCATCCGCATCCATGCTCTCTGGCTTTTGCTTTGCTTCTCTTTGACTTGATTACTTGCTAACCCTTTGCTGTAACCATGATCGTGTTGGATAATCCTATCAAGAAGCTAGTGCTTATCCTTGATGATCATGTGAGGAAGTGAAAATATTACTGATCATGATCATTGCTTTAATAATGACAGAGTTAAATCGTGCACGAGGAGCGCTTTTAATAATGGCAGCGGAAACATTACAGAGCATGAGCTGTAGCACCGTGGAAATAACTGTAGCATGAGTCAACACTGCCACTGAGTCTTGGAGCGCACACGACACGCAGAAAACACTGTAGCGGTGTGGAAACACTGTAGCGGTGTGGAAACACTGTAGCACCATGGAAACACTGTTCATCCGAAGCATCACGACTTGCGCAGCGACGTTTTATTGCCTTTAAGCAAGCTAGTTAGCCGCTAATCTTACGACGCGTCGCTGTCGCGCCTTCGCGTCGCCTGCCTTTAAAAGGTTACACCGAGCCGTTCCGCTCCGCTACTCACTTGCTTCTCTCAAATCAAGTTTCTCTGTTCTTGCCCGTGAAAGTTGCGTATATCGATTTCTCCCGAGCTGCATTAATCAGCTGAGGTAGCTAATCTGTAATTGATCTTCTCATTCTCTAATGTTTCCTTGACCTGTGGTCTCCTTCCCCCATTAATTCCTTGACCTGCATGAATGAATCAGCACCCCACCACCAAGCACGTTTAGCCCAAAGCACACTCTAGTCCTGATGTGCTCGTCAAGTCCAAAGACCACTCAAAGTCTATCATTTGAATTAATGCACTCATGACCAAAGACCCACTCCAAGTTCATCACGTGAAATCCAATTCACATGACTAGCTAGCCAAATGCCAGCTCCACCTCCAGCCCACATCTCCTGCCTATAAAAGGACACGCCAAGCCTGCCAAGCCATCCCACTTCACCGCTCACCATCTTACTCTCTAAATTGAGTTTCTCTGTTCTTGCCTGGGAAGGCTACGCTCTGTTGATCTCCTTCCTCAAGCTGTAATTGACCATGGTAGATAGTCCCCATACATCCCCTACCTCCCTTCTACCTCCCCATGCCCTTAGATTTGGAAGTCATGGCCAGAATCGCCATCAGGTGAAAGTCCAGCAGCTATCCATGGTGGACGAGCTGAGGAGCACAAACGCTCGGTGCTCTCTGTGTCTCTCTCAAAGAATCCTAGCCGTATACCCACTTTGCTCTTTATTTAAGTCCACAGCAGCAGCTTGTCCTATGCCATGTGCTAGTAGCAAAGCCGAGAACCAACTCAGCTCCTATACACGTAAAGTCAAGAGTCTTGAGCCATTAATCCACTCCACCAATTTCTTTATTCCTTTTCCCTTTCTAATAACCAGCGGCAGCTCGTGGCCACTAATCACATTTCATTTTCTCTCCTCGTGATTAATTAGCGGCCACCTTGCACAATTAATATCTCCACTATGCTAACTCTGATTCCATCACTTCTTCTTCCTAAATTCATCTAAAATCGAACCCCACCTATCCATAAAGTTTCATAATTTTTGGAACACAGTTGAATTTATGTGAATATTTAATTGTGTATGTTTGCCGAGTACCGCGAGTTCGACACCGACGGAGGGACGTCGATGGATTGTGGAGTCATCGGGAGTTGCTGGAGAAATGGTACTTTTGGAAGCGTGATCGGATTTCTAAGAATTTCGGCTGTCATTGATTATTTACATCTATGCATTTGCATCAATACATATCATAATAGGAATGATGGTGGATCGTGGGATCAACTGGAGTAGCTGAAAGATGATGCTATGGTGATCATATCACGAAGATGGAATGCTAACTTTTGGTTATATTTTACCCAGGCAAGCCCCGGTGCATAACCTCTATTATGCTGCACTTTATTTATGCTTGTGCATTAAGTTTTAAGGAGTTGAATGAAACCCACTTGCATATATATATCCTGATCCCATGAGTCTTACTAGTATGTCAAGATCGTGTAGATTGCTATGCTACAGGACTCCGGTAGAAGTCGAGTGATTGCCCGTCACTCGCGAGAGATAGGAAATATATTATTGTTATTATTATCATGTTACTACCACATGGAACATATTTGAATGATAATTGGAGACCGGGCGGAACGGGCTTGGATGGATTTGGACCTGGTTGGGCAACAGAGCGGGGCTCTGGTTGCATTTGTTCCGCCTGTGTCGATTAAGGACCGTTCGTTGCATTGGATTCCATAGTCAGGTCACAGATCTCCTTATCCCGAGCATATACTAGCGGATGGGGGCTAGAAAGACTTGTTATTCTCTTGTCATGGGTTCCGGCTCCATCCGGACCAACTGAAGGTGGATTATATATGGGTATTAGGAGGTCTAAGCACCGCGAGAGGGCGGGGGCTTGGAGTCCCAGTATGGACGGGGACTCGGTTCTCTTGACAAGGGGATAATGGGTTGGTCCTGTTTGTACCTCGGTACGGGTGGGGCGTGTGTTTTTCGGGGTACCCAGCTGGGCTACATTGATTCGCGAATCGCCGTCAATTTGACGGTCCGACATGACTATAATCTGGCATCGTAGTAAGAACTGTGGAAGATGGTGAAATGGTTCTGATTGCTTACTACATGCTTGAAAGTAGCTTTGGTGCTTACATAGAATGGTGGGTTAATGAACTACCAATGACTGCTAATAAAAGTTAAATATAAGGATGCACCTTTAGTAATGCTTCCTGCAGTTGCAATAACCCACAAGCCAGATAGCCTTGCATATCCTTGGAGTCTTTTCTTTCCTTCTGACGGGTAAGTCTTGCGGAGTACAATTGAGTACTCAGGGTTTGTTCTACCCTGTTGCAGGTGACAGGTGTTCTTGAAGCTGACTTTTATGTGTGGAAACCTCCTGGTGGGCTCAGTGAGGATTTCCCTTACGTTGCGGATATAGAGTTGATTTATAACTCTCACCAAAAATGTTTTACAAAGGAAAGATTTACCACCTATTATGAATTCTTGTATATAAATGTTCATCATGATAATATTTAACTCATCATCAAATGGTTTCATTTCCGCTGAACTCTGATAACATTTTATTTTCCACTGTTATAATTAAACAATGGATTACCCTGATGTTGTACTAAAAGTGATGTAAGAAATGGTAAAGATGTTGTAAGCTTTATCTCTCATTTATGATCCTGAGGTAAAAATGTGGATTTTCGAGTTCTCCCTCGGGTGTGCTCGACGGAATCGCAGAGTTTATTGCTCTTCCTTGGGTACTTAGTGTCTAATGGAAGACAAGTACTCTTGGGAGGGTATTAAATTAGGCGGTTCTGCCACAGCAATGATGCTGACGTGGCACTCACCGCACGCGGAGACGAAGCTGCCGCTCCCCAGATCAAGGAGCGGCAGCGGGGGAGCAAACGTTTTTGTTCTCGGGTTGATATGTCACGAGCTATTGTTCGACCCCTGAGCCGGCGCCCGCACCCCCAGCGGCCGCGCGCCCCGCGAGCAGCGCCCCCACGGTCGCGCCGCGCCGAGAGCCCCCTCCCCCGCGCACTTCGGCCCGGATAGCAACTCCCCGCGTCCGAGCTAAGGTAATCCCGTTTTCTTTTTTTTTAATTTTTGATGTATTTTGATTGTTAGTTAGATTAGTTTGTTTGGCTAGTATTGTTAGTATAAATAGTTAGTTTAATTGTTTAGTTGGTGTCATTAGTAAAGTTAGCATAGTTAGTATAGATATTATAAATAGTTATTTTAGTTAGTATGATTAGTAAAGTTAGTATAGTTAGTATAGGTATTATAAATACTTAGAATAGTTAGTATGTTTAGTTTAGATTAGTGAAGTTAG
Organism: Saccharum hybrid cultivar R570; assembly: GCA_038087645.1. NCBI lineage: Eukaryota > Viridiplantae > Streptophyta > Magnoliopsida > Poales > Poaceae > Saccharum > Saccharum hybrid cultivar. The sequence goes on along the minus strand of JAQSUU010000190.1, from coordinate 903,283 downwards.
TATAAGTGGTATAAATAGTTACTTTAGTTAGTTTAGTTAGTATAGTATAGTTAATAAACTTAGTATAGTTAGTTTGCTTGGACGACTTGATGAAGTTTGCTCGAATGGTTTTCAAATGGATTGTTGTGTCCGAGTTTATTTCAGAGGAATTGTTAGGAAGGAAGATGGTGAGTTTGAGGATATGGAAGAGGAGTTGGAATGGTTTGATGAACTGCCGAGCTTCAATGACCTTTGTGTGCGTTTGAACGCAAAGTTTGACGGTGATTTCACAATCAATGGGAGATTTGACAGTGGGAAGACTCGGGCAAAATATGTCCTGATGTCTTTGCGCGACCCTGCTCATTGGTCCCACTACACTAGGGTCCTCGTAGGTTCGAACTCACTCATTGCTGAGGTGGTTGTGGAGAATGGGTACAGGTTGGAGGATGATCATCATGACGATGTTGGAGGTGACAAAGAAGCAGTTCCATTCACATTCAGTCAGTTGTATATGGATGGTCAGTTGACGCAGGAGCAGTTGCATTCACATCCAGTCGGTTGTATAAGCAACGACTTCGATGTGAGGGAGTTCGAACGTGAAGAGCACGAGTAGGCGAAAGAGAACTGGTTCGGTCATGATGACGACGACGACAACAACGACGACGACGACGACGACGACGATGATGATAGAGCTGCCCATGCGACGCCGGTTCATGCTACAACGTCCGATGTTCCACTTTCGGTGCTTCATGCCATGCCGACTCAGGGCAGGCTGGTCCATGATTTGCTAGAGGGTGGTGCGCCGTATTTTGATTCGTGGGGTAGGATCAGCGAAGCACAGCATTATGTTGCACCGCCCCTTACACAGAGGCAGAACTCATGCAACTGAGCCAGGGCGGTGTAACTTTAAGTGGTGGTCCGAACTACAGGGATGTCAGCATGGTACATATGGCAGTTTATGACACAGGTCTGCAGATGTATTCAGAATCACTGTATAACCATGAGCATGTAATCCTTCAGAAGAGCATGATATTCAATACAATATCAGAGATGAAGCTCTTTCTTCAGGATTATGCTGTGTACCACCATAGGCCATACTTGGTGACTCATTTCGACAAGAACTTGAGGTACCACATTACCTGCAAAGAATATTTTTCATGTCAGTGGAAGCTTACTACAAGGAAGAAAGCGAGTGATGGCAAATGGAGGATAAGTAAATTGGTCCAACCCCATTTATGCTTGGATAATAAGGGGAAGGAATATCATCCGCAGCTCACTGCACGTTACCTTGCCCGTCGTATATTGGGGCTCGTTGACAAGGACAATGATGTCTCGGTGTCTTATTTACAGCAGTCCATATATAAGCTTGTAAAGTATCATGTGAAGTATGGCAAAGCTTGGCGTGCAAAGCAAATTGCACTGGCGATCCGATGGGGTAGTTGGGAGGAGACGTACAACCGGGTTCCTCGAATACTATTTGTAATGAATTACTACAACCATGGCATAAAATGGTTTGTGGACACCGGTAGGATGTCTTTGCAGAACTTGGCGAGCATGTGCTACACCGTGTTTTCTGGTCATTTGCTCAGACGGAGCATGCTTTCTAGTTTTGTAGGCCAGTGGTCCTTGTTGATGGCAGTTTCTTGATGGAAAAGTACAGGGGCACTTTGATGATGGCTGCAGCGGTTGATCCGGAGGACTAGATAGTACAAATGGCTTTTGCTTTGGCAAAGGAAGAGAACAATTCGTCGTGGTCATGGTTCATGCGGCTTCTACGTACCCAAGTGCTTGGGGCATCACGCACTATATGTTTGATCTCGGACCGGCATGCAGGGATTCTCCACGCCGTCGGTGAAGATATCGAAGGGTTCCCGCCTTTGGTGCATAGATGGTGCATGCGTCATTTTGCAGCTAATTTCTGGCGGCGTCAGAGGAAGAAGGACGTTAGTGACATGGTTAAGGCTCTATGTTGTGTGCGTACAGAGTACCAGTTCAAGGAGAAAAATGAGAGAACTAGACAAAGTGATGAACCAAGCTGCCAAGACATGGTTACAAGACCAGATGGAACAGAAGGAAAAGTGGGCACTAGCATACGACGAGGGTGGATTCAGGTACGACATCATGACCACCAACTCGTCCGAGTCTTTCAACTGTGTGTTCACCGAAGTTCGCTCGTTGCTAGTGTCTGGGATTGTTGAGTTCTCTTTCATGAAGTGCAACGAATATTTTGTAAAGAGGTGGGAGCTCGCGCAGAGGAATATAAGGGAGACTAGGGTGTGGGGAAAGGCAGCCGCTCATTTTATTAAGGAAGGAGAGGAATTGGCCAAGCAGCAGATTGGCGAGCCATACGGACCTCACAGGCATATCTACAGTGTACGGGGGTTGGGTGGCACAAGCATGGGCGGGAAGCGTTATGGTGGGAGGAACTACCGTATCGATTTAGACAAAGTTGAGTGCAGTTGCAACGTCCCTCAGATCATGCATGCCCCTTGCTCTCACATGATCACGGCCTGCGGGATGCGCGGATATGACTACATGGCTTTGCCATATGTCTCATTTGTACCTCCGTTCGAACACTGTTCGGGTATGGGAGAAGAGCTTCGAGCCTTACCTCGACCCATCACAGTGGCCCTCATATCATGAACCTGACTACACGCCCAATCCGGCCCTGCAAAAGTTGGGCAAGGGCAGAAGGAAGAAGAAGCGTCTTAAGGGGGATATGGATGTTATGAAAGGGTACGGCGATGACATGTACGGAGGGAGAGACTTCAACAAGACACGTGGCAGGAATTTGTGCTCGGTTTGCAAGCAACCGGGTCACAAGGCTAGCAGGCATAGAAGACCTAGACAATAGGTCTGTCCATATTATTTTGTTAAGATAACCTAGTATACCTATTCTTATTTGTACCGTTATGTTTTGTTCTAACATATGTTGTTATTCCTGTTGTCTAAATGTATGTTGCAATGTTTAGTTATTAATATTATTTGCACTAACTCTTTTTTTGAATCTGAAACAGGATGGAGGAAGCTCATCCTCTGAGGTGGCACCCGCTATACCCCCTCCTTGACTACAACTACGACAAGGACCACAGGGCGGCTCACATGGAGTGCGGGCCTATGGACGAGCAACTGCCCCTTCTGAAGCCGCGCACACACACCTGGCAGCTCAAGTGAGACGAGTGTTACGCGCTGTACATACGGCGTGCCGGTTTCCTCGAGCCTATCCGCGTGGTCCGGGAAGGTCTTCCGCCCCTGAACCCCGCACTTCTTAGCGCAGCTGTGGACAAGTAACTTATTTTTCCCCTAATACAGGTGTTGTAGAATGATATTTGAAGTATGTAACCTTTTTCCCCTAACACAGGTGGAGGCCAGAGACTCACACTTTCCACCTTCTTTGCGGCGAGATGACCGTGACCCTAGAGGATGTGAAGGCAATACTTTGCCTTCGCATTGGTGGCAGTTGTGTGACTGGCGTAGTGGACATCGACGATTGGAGGCAGAAGGTGTACGAGTTCTGTGGCCACTATCCAAATGACAACGAGGAAACTAAGAAGCATAAGTAAGCTACTTAATTGCTTCCAAATGCTTTCATTGCAGTCTTTGTTTACAATCGATGTCCTCTAATTGTCTTTGCAAATTTCAGAAAAACTTCCGGTGTCACGTCACAATGGCTCATAGGGCGCTTCGATAACCTAGACACACATGCTGGGCCGGGTACCGTGGAGACGTATGCTCGGGTGTGGCTGTGGCACTTCCTTGGTACATTCTTGTTCCCCGACACGTCAGGCAACGTCGTCAGCTAGATCTTCCTAGACATACTACGTCAGCCGTGGGAGAACATTGCTCTGTTCAGTTGGGGCAGCGCGGTCCTAGCGTGGACGTACAGGCAGCTATGCGCTGCTTGCCATCGCGGATCGGGCTACCCGTCGCTTGGTGGTTGCTCGTACCTACTGCAGATCTAGATCTGGTACCGGTGGCCTGTCAGGTGGCCTAGAATAGCCGGTTTGTCTGTAAGTAATTTACTACAAAACTAATTACATTAGCATTGCGTATGAAACTTTATTTAAGAAATGACTAATTCATTTTTGTGTACAATGCAAGATTGGGAGCCCAAGGATACAATGCCTACAGCCTTATGGGTTTGGAGCGGGGCAGAGCAGGTCACAGGGAATGCAGAGCGCAAGTACAGGGAGTACACCGACTTGATTGACGTGCTAACACACATGCAGGTACGTTGGGGTCTTTGATTTGCATGGTAATAGTTTATCTTGTCAATGTTAAAGAATAACTGAATTGCCATTTGCTAGGTGTATTGGCAACCCTACGACGATCCTGATCTACGGGGCCACTTGAGTCCGAAGTGTTGGCAAGAGAACGACGAGTTTCGGTCCGACATCCCACTTGTTTTCTTCCATGTGGTTGAGATGCACTATCCCATTAGGGTTTGCAGGCAGTTTGGCAAACGTACGGGCGTGCCACCACCTCTTTACTCCATGGGCAAGGAGCTGCACAAGTTGGTTCGCAAAATCATATTTATGTATCAACTAATTTGGCATAAGTACGCCATTGCATTTATGTGCACTAACACCGTTTGAACTTGTTGCAGTGTGGACTGCATGCTGAGGATGAAGCAGAAGGACTGGCGTGAGATACACGCACAATACATCGAGAGGTGGGAGAGAAGGGAGAAGCAGCCACTACAGGATGGCCCGCAACATGACCCACATGCCTTCAACGAGTACCTACGGTGGCTTCACAGGTCGACCCGTGTGCAGGTGAGGCAGGCGTACAAGGAGGGAGAACTTCCCGCCGACTCCGAGGATGACATCGTCGCCGACGAATACGAAGAGGCGACTATGCGCGAGACACAGCCACAGAGAACCCCCTTCAGAGATACGTGGTAAGACCCTATCTCCGTGCACTTTGGGTGGGTTGTATTCCAGTTTTAGTAAATTGTAACTTCAAGGTGAAACCTCGTTTATGTACGCAGGCCAGACAATTGCCAATGATGTCCAACGAAGCAGCGTTTCAACTACACGATTGCAGGAACAAAGGGCGAGGCATGCTTGAGACATTTGTGCATGTAAGCAACACGTTGAAAATTTCCTATAATGTTGTACGAGTCAAAAGGTTGTCCTAAATAATATGAGTCCACACATGTGTTTGCAGAAAATGAGCAAGTGTTTGAGGAAGCTAGCTCAGAAGTTGAGCTGCATGGACACTCCATGGGAGCTGCCAGCAAACCCTTCGCATTCCCAGAGCACAGCTTCGGCTTCTCTGAGGACACCTGCGGGCTCTTTGGACCTCGTGATAGGGTCCACCTCCGGCGCGCGTACACCACCACACCGCCCTGACAAAGCCCCAGTTTAGGTAGAGGATGACGAGGATGACGACTCAGAGTCGTCCGATGAGGATGAGGCACCGGGCTTTGGCATACCCCAACACATGCACCCTACGCAGCAGGGCTCTTCCCACCTCGGTCCTTTTCCAGCAAGGCTTCTTCCAGCAGGGTCCTTTCCAGCAGGGCTTCTCCCAGCCAGGCCTGTACCCGCAGGGCTTTATCCACCTCGGTCCTTTTCAGCAGGGCAACTTTCAGCACGTACCTTTCCAGCAAAGCCCCTACCAGCCTAGCCCGTACCAGCCCATCCCGTACCAGCACGCCCCGTACTAGCCTAGCCCGTACCAACACACCCCCGTGGACCCTTCCTAGCACTAGGAGATTGGCATGTCGCAGCTCTTTGATGCCCCGTTAGAAACCCAAGGAGACGAATAGGTAAAACTAAATAAGCAAATTTTCTTATTTGCCTAGCCCATGTTATGTAATAATGCCACAATCTAACACCGATTTGTCTTTTATCTGAGCAGGGGCTGACCTATGTGCAGAGGACGAGCCATGCGTAGGGCCAAGGACGGCAGCACCGTCATCGGGACCACATGGACGTTGGCTACACCCCCAACGTGGTGCCTACCAATCCGAAGAGATGGAGGCGGTCGAGGGAGCCTTACACTCCTGGGCACATAGAGTGCATGTAAGCATAGTAATTATATAAGGATAACATTTCGATGATAAAAAAATGATTTATGTGTTACTTACCAATGTCATATATACGGCAGGTTCACTTGGTCATTTTCATGGAAGGATGAAGTTGGAGACCCTTTGTTGCACTCTATGTCACCATTTATGTATCCAAGTCATTTGTTGAAGAACCTACTTAGTGTTGAACTTATGTGTCCTAGCAGTGTGTCAAAATAATTTGCAACTTCATGTATTTGGAACTAATAGATTTGAGCTTGTAATGTGATGTTTTATGTGTTCCTGTGAACTTGTAATGTGCAACTTCATGTGATGAGCCTTTTGTTTTCATGAGCCTTATGTTCTCCTCATCAAACAGGACTTCGATGCAATACTACTGATGTGAAACGTTCTCTTAGCTTATATTCTACTTTTCAAGCTCACTGGAGCGTTCGACAACGTGTAACAGTGTTTTATGGCTGCCGCTCCTTGGCTGGGGGAGCAACAACTCTGCCGCTCCCTACCTAGGGGCTATGTTTCCTGCTGCTCCGTGCTTTGATCAGTAACCTCGATCACATGTACTTTTTTATAATACTAGGACATGTTGGAAAGTGACATGTTGGAAATAAAACACTTGCACGATCGAGGGAAACAATAGCCAAATGGTACACACTTATTACAAGGTTCACTTATTACAAGGTTCAATAGTTCCACTACCACTTGCTCCAACATGAACATAGTTCAAACTCAAACACTGATATTAGCGAACTAAACAATGGCATGTTGCAAACTAAACCTAGCATGCCTAATAATGGTACCACATATTGAACTAAGTTGCACCTTCCCCACAGTAACCCCCCATTGACGGCGGCGGTGGCGGTGCCGGCGGAGAAGGAGGCCCGTGCTTCTTATGGTATGGGCACTGGCAGTATGGATTATTGTATAGTGGCTTCTCAGCATCGTTGATGTTATCGTCCTCCGACTTGTCTCTGTTACCACTTCTAGGGCCATACTCTAGATCAAAGATGCGTCCCTATAGATATGTAATGTATTGTTGATGGGGATAGATAGGAGGAGAATCGACCCATCGAGTGAACCCACAGTTATCTGGGTAGCTTGATGTAACACCCCTGGGTGTTAAGCATGCATTAACATCCCAAAACATGAGCATTAGCATCACATACATGTTCAACATTACATGCAATATAAGTTGAAATTAAATTGAAGTGTGAAAAACATCTGTTTGAACCCTAAATTATTGCATTTGCTTGTTAAGAGTGGTAAAACTTGTTTGGCTCTACCTTTAAATGACTTAGAATTAATTAGCATGATTTTTGGAGCAACTTCTGTATTCAAAATCTCCCCAAATTTTGCTTCTAAAAATATTCTAGAAAAATAAGTTTTTATTTAAAAATTAGACTTTAAATCACTAATTCAAAATCTATTGAGAATTTTGAAAAATGCCCTAAATGAAAGTTGTAGAGAATTAATTTTTGAACCACTTTTGTTTTGGGGACAACTTGTGAAAATGCATATTTCATCTTCAAAATTTAAATTTAAATCAATTTAGAAAATCTAGAAAATTTATTTATAAAAGAAAACGAATTTCTCGGCCTTAATGGGCCGCCGCCTCCGCTCTGGCCCAGCTCGGCAGGCCGGCCCGGCCCGCGTCAGCGCCCGCGCGCTCACCCGCGCGCGCCCCGCGCCAGCGCACGACCGCGCTTAGACCACGGCCGCCGCGTGGAAGCCGCTCGCCATCACCGGCATACGGGTGGCACGCCGTGGCCCCCACCGCCTCACCACGCCTCCAAGTCGACAGAACCGCGCGGTCGCTCCTCGTCCCTCCCATTTCGCTTTCCTCGCGCGCAAGCAGCAGCCACAGTGGAGCCAGCAGCCACCACGCCATTGCCACCGCCCTCTGAGCTCCGCCACTGCCTATCGCCACCGCTGCTGCGCCCGCGTCTGATTCCTCGCGGTCGTTGCTCCGCCTCCCTCTGCTACACCCCTTGATCCCTCTAGCTGTCGCCATCGTCAAGGTGAGAGGGCTAATTTTGGCCGGCCGTTCTTCACCGCCGCTCGTCGGAGCTCGGCTCCACGCGGGTGGGCTGTTTCCGTCGCCTTCCTTCCCTTCTTTCGCGCGCGTCAGCTTCGCCTGGTGATGCTGGAGCTCTAGCGCTCCTCGGACCGCCATGTCGTGCACCGGTGAGGTGTGGCCGCGGTGAGGTAGCGCCGCCTGTGCCATGCGCGCCGGCGAGCTTGCTCCGGTAAGCCGTCCGGCTAAGTACGGGCACCTGTCAGTGCGGTTTGGTGCCCCGAGTACGCTCGCACCGACCGCCTCGCCTTTTGGCTCACCGGCGGCGAGATCCACGCTGTCAACGGCGAGCCGCCTCGGCTCTGGCTGATCGGTGGGGTCAGTTGACCGTGGGGGCCTACCTGTCTGTCTCGTGTGCATTCGCGGGGTGCATATCTGGGGTGTGCGTAGCGTTTTGTGTTCGGGTTTTCAGAAAAAGATAAAGAAAATGATTTTCCAGAAATTGTGAAAAAGCTTTCAAAAATCATAACTCGAGTTTTATAGCTCCAAAAAATTTGAAACAAATTTTGCAGTGTTTCTCATAAGTAGATCTATGATCTAAAAATATTACATGTCATGTTTAAAATACTTTTCTTTAAGGTTTTTATTTAATTATTGAAATTGCTGTTTTCTTGATAAATATGTAATAAATCATAGAAAGCTCAGAAAAATATGGTTCCACTTGCAATAATTTTCTTTTGTGATGTACTTTCTAGGAAAAATATGTTCCATGCATGTTATATAGAAAAAAGTTTGATGTGTAGTACAAGTGCTTATTATTGTTGTTAATTGTTATTTTTGATAAAGAGAAAAATATGAATAAAACATGCATATAATAATTTTTCTATAGTGATTGTTTATTGTGTAGAATGTAGGAAAAATGCTAAATCTATTGTTTGATACTTTTCATAGTATAAAGTATTTTCATGCTCTTATTTAGGCCCTAGCTTGTTATTTTTGTGTAGGCAGTTCTAGTAATCCAAATGCAATGAAATTTTTGTGGCATGCTAGATTAGATGAGAGTAAGCTACTGTAATTTTCTTAGATTTTTATGTGCTACCAAAATAGGTGTTGCTGTTCAAACCTAGTTGCAATTAGGGTTTAATTAACCTTGTTAATACATGACTAATTAATAAGATTTGCTTTGGTGTATCTTTGAAGCATCTTAGATTTCTGTGGTGACTTGGTATGGTAAAGAATGTTTGTAGTAGTATACGAGTACATGTTCTTGGATGATGTAGACTACTTTGTAGAAGAGTTGTATTCCTACTTTATGCAATAAAGTAAACCTGTTCATCTACATCTCATTCATGATGATCATTACATGTCATCTCTGCAATGCACCTAGGCATGAGCACTTATACATTTGCATCATATAGGATCGCAAGAAGTAACTCCGGTAGCAGTTCTCGAGGAGTCAGAAGAGCAGCCCGAGGTGCAAGAGCAGGAGGTGCCCGAAGCCGACGTGGAGGTCGGTGAGGATCTTCCAGAGTGTCCCGACCACCGCCCGAGCTCTTTCGAAAGAGGCAAGCCCCGGAGCATTTCTCTCCCGGTTTGCAAATATTTGATTAATGCTTTACTTTAACTGATGCATTACATTTAGGAGTTGTTTGCAACCGTTGCTGCATTATACCTTGTCTACCCTGTTCTACCATATCCTTGTTACCTTGGTATTCGCAGTCAAGAAATGCTTAGCTTGCTTAGACCGGTAGAAGTCGGGTGATTTTCTGTCACCTTCGAGCTATAGGTGGTCACCTGGATCTGCTTGAATAAGTATGTCATCGTAGAATAACTAAGTGTTAATGTGAAATTGAGACCAGACGGAGACTTGCAGGGTTTCAGACTATAGTATTTTCCGTCTGTGTCGATTAAGGACCGACCGTTGTTGGGCCTCGAGTCATGTTGAACGCATGCCTTACATTTAGCCGGCCGAATAATGCACCTTTCGATCGAGAAGCTAGGAGATTATTCGGGCCGAGTGGATTGTCTGCAACGCACTGTACCAGAGCAGGTGTGGTAGGACACGGGCGCGCGATGATAAGGCCAAAGAGCAATCGGACGGCCCCCGGGTACATGTGGTTCCTGGCAAACTCGAGACTTTACCTAAATGGTTGACTCGGTGACTAATATCTCACTTTAGCGGGTGAGTGAGGTTTGTATGAGGAATAAATTACCAGCTGGTTAATAATCGATTCGAATCGCCATCGTTCACTAGATAGTGAACACTTGACTTGAGTTACTTCATCGTAGTAATATTGATAGAACACTTGGACAATTATATGGAATATGACATGATGGAAGTTGTATTAGAACTGACCAAATTATAAGAGCACAAGTACAAAAATAAGCACCGAAGCGCTCAAATTTTCGAACTTGAGCCCATATAATCCCGGTAGTCAATTGAAACCACGAAGGATTTCAAACCAACTTGCTTACAACCAAGATCGCATCATTCAACATACAACATCATACGTTACATTTCGCAAGGAGTTCTGAAATAAGTTTACACACATGGAGTCGCAATTATTACAAACCAAGTTTATAAAAGTAGCGGAAGCAAACACACACCAGTTGTTTAACTACTGCCAGTTTTGTTGATCAACAACCCGCAAAAGCATCAGGAAAGTACATAAAAGATGATCACGCCCAAGTGATCTAGTCTTCGTCACCCGCAGGGTGGAGACAATTTTTGCAGAAGCCTTGGTAGAGCATATCATCTGCAACAGGAGGGAATAAACCCTGAGTACTGGAATGTACTCAGCTAGACTTACCCGTCAAAAACCAGAAATAAGATGACACTAAGGATTATGCAAGGCTTACACAAGAGGCTAGCTGACATCACATTTTTGCATAAAGGCATAAGTAATTGAAACTCTTATAACCTGTACTAGCAGTTATTTTTAGCATTTACCTGTCATCTATCTTAGCACCTGTACTAAGCATGCACTTGATTATAATCAAACAATTATCATCATTATATCCAGAGCAGGTATGAATTGTGGCAACATTGTATCATTCCCTTAACCACCAGTTCATTTAATGAGATCTACGTTGCCGCTGCTCAAGTCAAGTGCTCACTAACCGGGAGCGACGGCGATTCGAATCGAATTCCTATCCAGCTGGAGGGGTATTTCTAACACTCACCGTGCAGACCCCTGCCAGGGTCGCACAGGCCACCGTTTCATATGATTCAGGAATCATGGGTCCGAATAATGTCGCGACCCCAAGGGCGACACTCTGCCAGGTGATAGGGACTCTAACCCCCCTTGGTCTCACGCCAATGTCCCCAAGCATATCCTTTCTCTCCTCCAAGAAGCAACCTTCCATTCGATTCCCGGCCTGAATCACATTACTCGGCTTCGCGGTCGGAACGACTTATCCGGCCAACTAAGTGTTAGACTGCGTTCAACATGACTCAAGGACGTACAGCAAATCGGTCCTTAAACGACTCAGACGGGCATAGCTCCACACCCAAGACGTGAAGTGTCTTGCGGCTGTACTATCAAACTCCCGCCCGGTCTCAATTTTATTTTTAAGCATGTTTCCAACCACGATAGCCATAAAGCCACTCGTGACTCCTTCCTACATCTCGCGGATGACCGGAAATCACCCGACTTCTACCGTACTAAGCAGGGCTAAGCATTGACACGTGCCTAAACCTAATATAGGGTTAAGTACGATATCTGGACAAGGACAGGTATAATGCAACAATTGTTTTCATACAACTCCTACAACTTAATGCATTAAACAATTAAAAGTACTCAAGATAGATTTATAAATTGATGGGTTCAGCATGCACCGGGGCTTACCTTTCAGAAAGGTCGAGGGCCGGTGGTCAGGACACTCGGGTAGATCTTCGGCAGGAGCTTCGTCGCCGGTTGGTTCCTCTGGCTGCTCCGGCAGGTCCTAGACTTCCTCCGGAATCACAGGCTCGAATTCGAGGAGAGTTACCTCCTCCGGTACACCTATTGCATGAATGCACAATAAATATCATAGATGCATAATGGTGCAACATGCTCGGAATGAAATGCATTTCAGAAATAAAAACAATAATCTAATCAAGTTACTTTATCAGTACGTGCAAATCTCTTCTCCGGTGGAGAAGTACTTACCTAATCTACCCAACCTAAGATATAGATGTTCTTCTTCGGTTAAGGCCCTAGCACCTAACAATACAAGAGTAATATTACTTAGGTTACCACAGTAAGACATTCTGGACAGCAGCACAAGGATTCTAACATAACTGGAGATTCCCAACTCCAAAAGATATGATCTAATACAATCTGGAAAGCTTATGAAATGCACCACAAAATATTTTCAGACCACAATCCTTAATTCTAAAGTTTACCTAGTCAAAATTCCAAAGTTTCAGAATCTGTCCTCTCTAAACAGAGAGCAGCCAATTCTGGACTGTCACTTTAAAACAGCAATAACTCCTAAACTACTAAGCCAAATGCTCCCAATTTTTGACACAAGCTAGTTTATCAAGTTTACTACAACTTCGGTATTCACAAGTTTTCCAGCAAACCCTTTCATTAAGGGTCAAACCTAGAAATACTACCAGCTGTTCAGAAAACCTAGAATTGCAAGGATTAAATATTTATTTATGTGGCAAACATCCCATAAGACCAAACTAATGTTATCACAAGTTTACAAAGGTCACAAAAACACCAGAAAGTAAGGTGTGCCCACCTAAAATATTTATTTAAACCCATTTCTTAATTTACTTAAGTAATTAAGTGAAATTTTAAACATATATGTAAACTGCTCCAAAAATTCTACAAAAATTACAGGAGACTCTCTGACCCAAAAAGAGGCTACTGTAAAAATTTGAACTAAATTTATTTACAGGAACTTCCTACACAAAATTCACAAGCCCAAAAGGCTGATTTTTGTATAATTAACAAATCATACTAAAAAGTGTCAAACAACAGATTTCCTATTTTTCTTGGACACTCTAGGGTACCAAGACATTCTCCAAAAATTTATAATAACATTGCACATGTAGAAAAATTACAAAAATTCATTTAAGTGTTTCCTAAAATAACAAGATAGCATTATAACTTGGAAAGTACTTAAGCACTACTGCCCAAATTTTTACCAGAGCTAGAGCAAGTATAAATTAGCCTACTCACCAAATTTCATAATTTTTGGAAAACTGAAACTCAAGATATGATTTAAACAAGTTTGCATGTAATTTAAAACACATTTCAAAGACCTATTTAAATCTCCCAGGAACTAAACATCACATAACCAATTCATATTTTTCTAAAATACTACACATTATGTAGATCCTAACAAAATTTATCTCATGATTTTTGAGCAAGTAAAACCCTAGATCTACATTTTCCAAACAACAACAAAAATCTGTGATAATATGAAAAGAAAAAACTAAAACCGAACCCAAACTCGCTACTGCTACTGGGCCGGCCCGGCTTGCTAGCGCGGCCCAGCCAGCACGCGGCCTGCCCCGGACTCCCGCCCGCGCGCGCGTGGCACTGACAGCGCGGGCCCGCAGGCCAGAGAGAGAAGAGCGAAGGGGGAAGACGGCCGCGACTACGGCGAGCTCTGACAGGTGCCCGTACCTAGATTTGCTGACCCTATCCCACCCTAGCTACGACGGCCACGACTACGGCGATGGAAAGAGCACCAACGGCTTCCCCGCGACTTCCCGCATCGACCAAACCTAGATTTGCTGACCCTATCCCACCCTAGCTACGACGGCCATGGCGACCGCGGCTCGGAGACGGCACCCGGCGGCGGTCCGGCGAGCTCCGGGGGCTAGGGGACCTAAGTGAGGTGTACTACGGCTTCCTGAGGACATGGTGGACCTCTCCATGCCAAGGAAGAGGACAGAGGTGGAGTGAGTGCCGCTGGCCGCGTGAGCACCGCACCGGTGGCCATGGCGCGGCAGTGCACGACGGTGTTCCGACGTGTACCGGCCATCCCAACCGGTAGCGTCATCACCTAGGCTGCTCTACCCACCCCGGAACCCAGAACACTTAGCGGAGAGACTGGATGGTGACCGTAGGGAGCTAGCCACGGTGAGCCGTCGTGCGGACAGTGCGCCGGCAAGGACTCACGGTGGCGGAAACCAAAATTTGCCCTCACCTCGACACAATCCGGTCAAGCCACGGGTAGAGGAGGTGGAGGGGATTCAGGTGGAGCGGTGGACGGGATTTGGAGGACGGGGGTGCGACGGTGAGCTTGCATGAGCACGGAGCGGGCTGCGGCGGCAATGGCGCCTTCGTTTTCCGCCTCGGTGAACCCGGCCAGAGCGAGAGTGAAGGAGAGAAGAGTGAGCGCGAGTGTGGGGGTGGAGGTGTCCGCTCGGTGTTCATCTCCGCGCCTGGGCTTGCGACGTGGAGACGACAGCAGAACGCACGCGCCACGCGGCCACCGGGCTCTGCCCGAGCGCCACGACGCGAGCCGGCTGTCCGGATGAATGGCATCGGTGTTGACTGAATAGAGGCCGTCATCCCTCGACTGACAGCACGATTTCAACGATGATTATCTCTAGAAACAGCTCGATTTAGCCGAAGGTGATAACATCAAAATGATAGAGCTACATGAGGGCTACAATCTTGCTAATTGGCTCAAGAACAGATTCGGTTTGGATTTGAAACTACAAAGCTCCAAAGTGGTGTACTTGGAAACTGAAACGTGTTTTCAGTCAGTGAAACCGACTGAAACCCTATTTTCAAGACACCACAACTCCTAAACCATTTAGAACTAGGTGATGGTCATGTTGACAATGTTGTAGAGCTATGTGTGGACAACAACTTTGTCAATTGGCTCAAGGACTGGTTTGGCCTAGTTTGTGAGTAACAAGTTGCCAAAGTGAGGTACAGTGAAACGGTTTTCAGCTTCACACTTAGCCAAAATTTGCTAAGTCCCAAAACAGCCTTTAATACTGACTTGTGGGCCATTTTTGAGCATGTTCTGATCATTTTCATGAGATGGCCATATTAGAACTTTTGTTCCTTATGAAATTCTCTACAACTTTTCTTAAGGTTGCTCCTCCATGTAGGATCTCTAAGCTGGACTTTTTAATTGGTCAAACTAGAGCATCCTAGGGCTAAATGCTGGTCAACTACACCTTGGAGGGCATTTTGGTGATTTTGGTCAACATGAACCTTGCTCCATTAGTGACCCTAAGTATAACTAAAGTGTTGTGAGATATAATTGGCTACTCTACCCTTTAGTTGCACCAACTCCATAGTGTCACATGATGTGAGTCAAACAAAACTTTAAAAACAAATCACATTTGTTGCAACCACATGAATTAACATGAAATGATGCATGCTTATGCTCATGCAATGCAATGCAATTATGGAGCTAAACACCTGAGGTGTTACAGCCCTCCCCCCTTATAAAAATCTCGTCCCAAGATTTGGAAAGCGTACCATTTTTCATAGAATTCCTTATAGCCATCCCGCAAATAGTCTTCCCGTTTCCATGTAGCGTCACTTTCACTACTCTGATTACTCCACATTACTTTATACCACTTAACCACTTTGCTTCTAGTTATTCGTTCCTGAGTATCTATCACCTGGACTGGCTTTTCTTCGTAAGTTAACTCAGACTCAAGCATGATATCTCCTAACGGGACTCTTTCCTCAGGAACTCGAAGACACTTTTTGAGCTGAGATACATGGAAGACGTTGAATATGGCACTCATTTCAGGAGGTAACTGGATTTTGTACGCAACAGCACCACTCTTGCCTATGATCTGGAAAGGACCCACGTATCTTGGCGCAAGTTTCTGCTTAACACCAAAACGTTGGACACTCTTTATTGGAGAAACTTTCAGGTAAACGAAGTCTCCAACTTCAAACTCGAGCGGTTTTCTACGATGATCAGCATAAATTTTCTATCTAGCTTGGGCTGCAGCCATATGTTTTTGGATGGTACGGACTTGTTCCTCAGCTTCCTGAACAAAATCAATACCATAATACCTTCTTTCACCAGCTTCTACCCAGTTTAGTGGAGTTCTACACTTACGACCATACAAAGCTTCGAAAGGGGCCATCTTAATACTCTCTTGATAACTATTATTGTACGAGAATTCAGCTAGAGGTAACCATTTTTCCCAAGAACCCTTGGATGATATTACACATGCCCGCAACAGATCTTCCAAGATTTGGTTAACCCATTCCGTCTGACCAGACGTCTGGGGGTGATAAGCAGAGCTTCTCACTAACTTGGTTCCTAGAAGGTGATGCAAGTGCTCCCAAAAGCGAGCAGTAAACTAGGGACCATGGTCAGATATGATAGTACGAGGTATCCCATGGAGCCGGACTATCTGATTGAAGTACAACTCAGCATAGTCAGTGGGACGATAGTCCACTCTAACTAGAATGAAGTGAGCTGACTTGGTTAGGCGGTCCACAATTACCCAGATGGAGTTATGATTTTTGACAGTAGGAGGAAGTCCGACAATAAAATCTATACTTATCTCTTCCCATTTCCAACCTAGGATAGAAAGTGGTTGAAGCAACCCAGCTTTCATATGCACTGCTTTAACTCTACAGCAGGTGTCACACCTAGCCACATATGCAGCTATCTCCTTCCGCATCTTGGTCCACCAATAGTATGGCTTCAAATCATAATACATCTTATTGCTACCAGGATGGATGGACAACTTAGAGGAGTGTGCTTCAGACATAATATCATTTCTAAGCACACGGTCCTTAGGCACAACTAACCTATCCTTGAACCATAGTATACCCTCTTCATCTACCCTGAACTGTGTAGTTTCTTGCTCTTTCATCTTACGCTTGATGTGGAATATACCAGTGTCAGTCTTTTGGAGCTCAATAATTCTGCTTTTGAGAGTACAACTGACAGTGATGTTGTACAAGACTGCTGGATGTAGAAGGCGAGATCGATGAAAATCAGTTTCAACTAGGGAATGGCAATGAGACTTACGGCTTAAAGCATCCGCAACCACATTTGCCTTGCCAGGATGATAGTGCACTTGAAGGTTATAATCCTTAATCAACTCGAGCCATCTTCTTTGACGCATATTTAACTCAGGTTGGGTGAAGATGTATTTGAGGCTCTTGTGGTCTGTGTAGATATTGCAAACATTGCCCAACAGGTAGTGCCGTCAGGCTTTCAAAGCATGAACAACAGCGGCGAGTTCTAAGTCATGCGTTGGATAATTCGCCTCATGCTTCCGAAGTTGCCGAGAGGTATATGCGATTACTCGGCCTTCCTGCATCAGAACACCTCCCAAACCTATGCCTGAGGCATCACAATAAACATCAAATGGTTTCTCGATATCCAGTTGTGCCAAAACCGGAGCTGAGGTTAGGAGGGTTCGCAGTTGGTGAAAAGCCGCATCACACTCAGGAGTCCAGACAAACCTGGTGTCTTTTTGTAGCAACCGAGTCATTGGCTTGGCTATTTTGGAGAAATCCGGGATGAAGCGACGATAATAGCCAGCCAACCCAAGAAAACTCCGGACCTCGTGAACCGAGATAGGAGCCTTCTAGTTCAGTACTTCTTGTACCTTGGCGGGGTCCACCATAATTCCTCCATCGGACAACACATGCCCAAGGAAAGGTACTTCTCGAAGCCAGAATTCGCACTTACTGAACTTTGCATATAGTTGATGTTCACGCAGTCTTGTGAGGACTATACACAGATGTTCAGTGTGATCTTCCTCATTTACAGAATATATCAGGATGTCATCAATAAATACCACCACAAACTTGTCTAATTCGGGCATAAACACCGAATTCATCAAGTACATAAAGTGTGCGGGGGCATTTGTCAAGCCGAAGGACATAACAAGATACTCATAAAGACCGTATCTGGTAGAGAAGGCAGTTTTTGGAACATCTTCAGGACGGATTTTAATTTGATGATAGCCAGATCTTAGATCAATCTTGGAGAAAACTTTAGCTTTAGACAACTGATCGAACAAGATGTCGATGTGCGGTAGAGGGTACTTATTTTTGATAGTGACTGCATTGAGAGGTCTATAATCAACGCACATTCGTAATGACTGATCCTTCTTCTTTACAAAGATAGCAGGACATCCCCACGGCGACGAACTAGGACGAATCAACCCCTTCTTCAAAAGTTCATTCAATTGCACCTTAAGTTCAGCTAGTTCATTCGGAGGCATCCTATAGGGTCTCCTAGAGATGGGAGCTGTGCCAGGCAACAACTCAATTTTAAATTCCACATCCCGATCCGGAGGGAGTCCCGGCAAATCATCGGGAAAAACGTCCGGAAACTCATTCACTACGGGAATTTCGGCCAACGCCTTTGCTTGCACCGCATGAACTTCCCCAGACAAATCAACTTTTCTGGGAAGTTGTACCAGAAAACCCTTTTGATCGGTAGGATCTCTGAGCATAACTACCCGCGTGGATGTATCAATGAGTACCCCATTCTGACTCATCCAATTCATGCCCAGAATAACATCTATGCCTAAACCCGGCAAAACCACTAAGGCAAGCGAGTACTTTCGCCCTTCTATCTCAAGCTCAAGATTCCCCACTACTTTATTTGTGGAAATATTCCCACTTGCTGCGCTAATACAATAACCCCCACCTTCAACAGTATGCAATTTGTGTGCAAACTCTGATGCAAACTTAGGACTGATAAAGGAATGCGAAGCACCTGAATCAAAAAGTACCACTGCAGGGTGTTGGTCAACTAGGAACTTACCAGCAGTGACAACCTCACCAGATGGGATTTCCTCAATACTGTTATAATGAGCGTGCCCTTGACGGCCACCTTGGTTGACATTCTTCTTAGGGTAAGGGCAGTTCCTGGACCAATGGCCTGGCTTGTTGTAGTTCCAGCAAGGCATGTTGCTAGGAGGGATACTAGAGCTGCCTTGGCTCGAATTACCCTTTGGCAGAGCCACTGTATATGCCTTGCGAAACCCAGTCTTCACTGGCGCCTTCTTTTGCGGGGGACGAAACTTAGCACTTGTGGCAGGAGGGCGAGGAGGAGCCCTCGGGGCAGCTGGAGCTCGAGACTGTGAAGCACCTGCCTCAAGTGCCCTCTTGCGGCTCTTAGAAGCAGCATAGATAGAATTATTATTCTCTTGAGTCAGAGCATCACTGATAAATTCATTGAAAGTAGTGCACTTGCTAGTGCCCATAGTCTTCATCAGCTTTGGGCCGAGGCCTCTTTTAAAGCTAGCAATTTTCTTGGAATCGGTATCCACAAACTCTGTGGCATACCTTGCCAGGTTGTTGAAAGATTGTAGATATTCAATCAAGCTTTTATTGCCCTGCAACAGCCTCATAAATTCTATGTGTTTGATAGCCATAAGACCTGGAGGAATATAGTTCCCACGGAATGCGGCCTTGAACTGGTCCCAGGCAATCGGGACATTTGCAGGCAGTGTGGAACGATAGTGGCTCCACCAAATACCCGCTGGACCATGCAATTGGTGAGAAGCATATTCAGTCTTTAGCTCATCAGTCAAGCGAAGCAGACGAAACTTTTGTTCAATAGTGTTCAACCACTCATCAGCTTGCAGTGGTTCCTCCGCCTCCTTAAAGAGCGGGGGCTTAGTATCAAGAAAGTCCTTGAAATCACTGTACTGATTGGGCTCTGGGTCCTGGCGGCCAGGACGAGCCTCTCGGTTGGCCAGCTGGCGCATAGCATCTGCCAGCATGCGCTGCTCTTCGACCACTGTCTGCATCAGCTCAGCGGGGGTAGGTGGTGGCGGAGGGGGTGGCTGTTCCTCATCCTCATTGCCACGACCCCGACGGAGATTGTACGACATCTGCAAAATGCATAGCCAATGAGCACTGATGATGTGGGAAATTTGTAGATGAATTATTGTAAATATGTCAAACTGACTTCATAAAATAGACTTCTCAAAATACTCATGGCACAATAATTCATCACAACCGCACAATCCATTCAAGCGGATCAATTGGCGCAATCATGCGAGGGGATCCAACAAGATGTACTTGATAAAGGTTCACTCACAAGGAGCACAACAGTTACTGAACCGTTTACGTTAATATCTATGTGATTTTTGACCTTTCGCCCGGTACTTGGATTCGATCTCAACATTTTTAGTTGTCTGAGAAATGCTACTTCAAACTGACCACAAAGAGACTTCTCAACGGTAGAGTTCCATGGTGGATCATGACTAGCCACCTCGATACCAGCGCGTGCCAAGCAGCACAACCTTATGTCGCGCGCCATAGGAGGCCCTCGGTTTCGTCGCGGCACCGAATGGTGCTAATCGTGACGCCATCATCGAATGCACGCAATAAGACATCCAATTGTGATCAAAATTGACAGGTTCAAATAAACATCTAGGAAACATATGGTTCAACCTTACATCCCAAAGTCAAGTTATTACAAAGCCTCACTCCAACCCCAGGAGGCACAAAAGACGATTCTAACTTCGTAGCTACACGATGACTACTCTAAGCATCGTCCTCAGAGTCGGTGTCAAGGATCTCCCCGCCATCCTCGTCGCTAACAGGCTCTAACTCCTCGTCTTCTTCCTCTTCTTCTGGTGCGGCATCTTGGGGCCCATTGACCTCCACTTCATCATCATCTTCAGCCATGAAGATCCCTGAACCCATGTCCTCATCTGCGTTGTTGTTTTGAGGCAGCAGAGGATTAAGCTGGTTGTTCAGGCGGTGCACTTCTTCATGAAGATTGTCATTATATTCTTCAGCATTCTCCAACTGTTGCTCGAGCTCAAACTGACGAGCTCTCAGAACGTTCTCCTCGTGCTAGGCTTCATCCCTCTGATTCATGACACGGACCAGCATGCGTTGACAGTTGCGGTTTGCTACTGTCAATCTCTGGACTGCAAGGGTTTCCTGATCATGATCACGGATCACTTGCTCCAGTTGCTGGCGCGCTGCATTCCGGGCAGCAGTCACTTTGGCCAACTCCGCCCTCAGCCTTTCCACCTCAGTGGGCTCAGGGCGGGGCTCACGTGGAGCGAGCTGGTGATGAGGTGCCCTGCCTCCGGTGGACTTGCGAGCGGTCCTCTTGGTACGTGCCATCTGTAGCCACAAGATATGACTGAAAGTGAGGATCATTTAGGGGATATGAAATTTAATTTAGTCAGGACTATTGAAATTTTTAAGGAGGGAGTAAATGATATGTATGATATAATTAGACATGATGCATGCACGTTCCGTACGCCCTCTCATCCTAGTAGAATCATAAATTTCTAACGCTAGTTGGTGGCATACATACGTTCTCTCATATCGACGAAACTATCGGTCTACTCGTTTGCGCTGTTAGTGTACCTGCAGAAAATCTCATTTCAGCCCAACAGTTTCCCAATATAAGCACACAAGAAAGCAGTAATTTAAATACGTTCCATATACACATCCCCTGATGTATATACTTCAGTATCAAAGCTACCCGATATAAAGGTTCCCACAATTAAGTGCCTACATAATTACGGTTTAAACATGTAAGTATGCAAGTCACCAAAACTACTCTCCCCTAGATCGCCGGTTGGACGATCATGCTCTCACAACTCACACTTACCAGAGCGTCGAGGCAATTGATCCATACATTACCACCCAAGTGGATGACATCCATACAATATCACGCCGTATGGATGACGAAACGAAAACAAACAAGACCCCCAAGTTAGTCTTTATAATAAGCCACCTAAGAGTCCTTATTTGGGCTAAGGGATGTGATCACTGGCATACCTATGAAAATAATTTTTTATGTTTTAACCCCTTTTTATAATCAAATACTTTTGTTTTTAAATACTCGTACGATGTGTTTAATGTTGAATTATGCTCCGGTACTAGCTGTAACAGAACCGACCAAATTATAAGAGCACAAGTACAAAAATAAGCACCGAAGCGCTCAAATTTTCGAACTTGAGCCCCTATAATCCCGGTAGTCAATTGAAACCACGAAGGATTTCAAACCAACTTGCTTACAACCAAGATCGCATCATTCAACATACAACATCATACGTTACATTTCGCAAGGAGTTCCGAAATAAGTTTACACACACGGAGTCGCAATTATTACAAACCAAGTTTATAAAAGTAGCGGAAGCAAACACACACCAGTTGTTTAACTACTGCCAGTTTTGTTGATCAACAACCCGCAAAAGCATCAGAAAAGTACATAAAAGATGATCACGCCCAAGTGATCTAGTCTTCGTCACCCGTAGGATGGAGACAATTTTTGTAGAAGCCTTGGTAGAGCATATCATCTGCAACACGAGGGAATAAACCCTGAGTACTGGAATGTACTCAGCTAGACTTACCCGTCAAAAACCAGAAATAAGATGACACCAAGGATTATGCAAGGCTTACACAAGAGGCTAGCTGACATCACATTTTTGCATAAAGGCATAAGTAATTGAAACTCTTATAACCTGTACTAGCAGTTATTTTTAGCATTTACCTGTCATCTATCTTAGCACCTATACTAAGCATGCACTTGATTATAATCAAACAATTATCATCATTATATCCAGAGCAGGTATGAATTGTGGCAACATTGTATCATTCCCTTAACCACCAGTTCATTTAATGAGATCTACGTTGCCGCTGCTCAAGTCAAGTGCTCACTAACCGGGAGCGACGGCGATTCGAATCGAATTCCTATCCAGCTGGAGGGGTATTTCTAACACTCACCGTGCAGACCCCTGCCAGGGTCGCACAGGCCACCGTTTCATATGATTCAGGAATCACGGGTCCGAATAATGTCGCGACCCCAAGGGCGACACTCTGCCAGGTGATAGGGACTCTAACCCCCCTTGGTCTCACGCCAATGTACCCAAGCACATCCTTTCTCTCCTCCAAGAAGCAACCTACCATTCGATTCCCAGCCTGAATCACATTACTCGGCTTCGCGGTCGGAACGACTTATCCGGCCAACTAAGTGTTAGACTGCGTTCAACATGACTCAAGGACGTACAGCAAATCGGTCCTTAAACGACTCAGACGGGCATAGCTCCACACCCAAGACGTGAAGTGTCTTGCGGCTGTACTATCGAACTTCCGCCCGGTCTCAATTTCATTTTTAAGCATGTTTCCAACCACGATAGCCATAAAGCCACTCGTGACTCCTTCCTACATCTCGCGGATGACCGAAAATCACACGACTTCTACCGTACTAAGCAGGGCTAAGCATTGACACGTGCCTAAACCTAATATAGGGTTAAGTACGATATCTGGACAAGGACAGGTATAATGCAACAATTGTTTTCATACAACTCCTACAACTTAATGCATTAAATAATTAAAAGTACTCAAGATAGATTTATAAATTGATGGGTTCAGCATGCACCGGGGCTTGCCTTTCAGAAAAGTCGAGGGCCGGTGGTCAGGACACTCGGGTAGATCTTCGGCAGGAGCTTCGTCGCCGGTTGGTTCCTCTAGCTGCTCCGGCAGGTCCTGGACTTCCTCCGGAATCACAGGCTCGAATTCGAGGAGAGTTACCCCCTCCGGTACACCTATTGCATGAATGCACAATAAATATCATAGATGCATAAAGGTGCAACATGCTCGGAATGAAATGCATTTCAGAAATAAAAATAATAATCTAATCAAGTTACTTTATCAGTACGTGCAAATCTCTTCTCCGGTGGAGAAGTACTTACCTAATCTACCCAACCTAAGATATAGATGTTCTTCTTCGGTTAAGGCCCTAGCACCTAATAATACAAGAGTAATATTACTTAGGTTACCACAGTAAGACATTCTGGACAGCAGCTCAAGGATTCTAACATAACTGGAGATTCCCAACTCCAAAAGATATGATCTAATACAATCTGGAAAGCTTATGAAATGCACCACAAAATATTTTCAGACCACAATCCTTAATTCCAAAGTTTACCTAGTCAAAATTCCAAAGTTCCAGAATCTGTCCTCTCTAAACAGAGAGCAGCCAATTCTGCACTGTCACTTTAAAACAGCAATAACTCCTAAACTACTAAGCCGAATGCTCCCAATTTTTGACACAAGCTAGTTTATCAAGTTTACTACAACTTTGGTATTCACAAGTTTTCCAGCAAACCCTTTTATTAAGGGTCAAACCTAGAAATACTACCAGCTGTTCAGAAAACCTAGAATTGCAAGGATTAAATATTTATTTATGTGGCAAACATCCCATAAGACCAAACTAATGTTACCACAAGTTCACAAAGGTCACAGAAACACCAGAAAGTAAGGTGTGACCACCTAAAATATTTATTTAAACCCATTTCTTAATTTACTTAAGTAATTAAGTGAAATTTTAAACATATATGTAAACTGCTCCAAAAATTCTACAAAAATTACAGGAGACTCTCTGAGCCAAAAAGACGCTACTGTAAAAATTTGAACTAAATTTATTTAGAGGAACTTCCTACAAAAAATTCACAAGCCCAAAAGGCTGATTTTTGTATAATTAACAAATCATATTAAAAAGTGTCAAACAACAGATTTCCTATTTTTCTTGGACACTATAGGGTACCAAGACATTCTCCAAAAAGTTATAATAACATTGCACATGTAGAAAAATTACAAAAATTCATTTAAGTGTTTCCTAAAATAAAAATATAGCATTATAACTTGGAAAGTACTTAAGCACTACTGCCCAAATTTTTACCAGAGCTAGAGCATGTATAAATTAGCCTACCCACCAAATTTCATAATTTTTGGAATACTGAAACTCAAGATATGATTTAAACAAGTTTGCATGTAATTTAAAACACATTTCAAAGACCTATTTAAATCTCCCAGGAACTAAACATCACATAACCAATTCATACTTTCCTAAAATACTACACATCATGTAGATCCTAACAAAATTTATCTCATGATTTTTGAGCAAGTAAAACCCTAGATCTACATTTTCCAAACAACAACAAAAATCTGTGATAATATGAAAAGAAAAAACTAAAACCGAACCCTAACTCGCTGCTGCTACTGGGCCGGCCCGGCTTGCTAGCGCGGCCCAGCCAGCGCGCGGCCTACCCCGGACTCCCGCCCGCGCGCGCGTGGCGCTGACAGCGCGGGCCCGTAGGCCAGAGAGAGAAGAGCGAAGGGGGAAGACGGCCGCGACTCCGGCAACGGCGCCTCCAGCGACGGAAAGAGCACCAACGGCTTCCCCGCGACTTCCCGCATCGACCAAACCTAGATTTGCTGACCCTATCCCACCCTAGCAATGACGGCCTTGGCGACCGTGGCTCGGAGACGGCACCCGGCGACGGTCCGGCGAGCTCCGGGGGCCAGGGACCTAAGTGAGGTGTACTATGGCTTCCTGAGGACATGGCGGACCTCTCCATGCCAAGGAAGAGGATAGAGGTGGAGTGAGTGCCGCTGGCCGTGTGAGCACCGCACCGGCGGAAATGGCGCGGCAGCGCACGACGGTGTTCCGACGTGTACCGGCCATCCCAACCGGAAGCGTCATCACCTAGGCTGCTCTACCCACCCCGGAACCCAGAACACTTAGCGGGGAGACTGGATGGTGACCGTAGGGAGCTAGCCACGGTGAGCCGCCGTGCGGACAGTGCGCCGGCGAGGACTCACGGTGGCGGAAACCGAAATTTGCCCTCACCTCGACACAATCCGGTCAAGCCACGGGTGGAGGAGGTGGAGGGGATTCAGGTGGAGCGGTGGACGAGATTTGGAGGACGGGGGTGCGACGGTGAGCTTGCACGAGCACGGAGCGGGCTGCGGCGGCAATGGCGCCTTCGTTTTCCGCCTCGGTGAACCCAGCCAGAGCGAGAGTGAAGGAGAGAAGAGTGAGCGCGAGTGTGGGGGTGGAGGTGTCCGCTCGGTGTTCATCTCCGCGCCTGGGCTTGCGACGTGGAGACGACAGCAGAACGCACGCGCCACGCGGCCACCGGGCTTTGCCCGAGCGCCACGACGCGAGCCGGCTGTCCGGCTGAATGGCGTCGGTGTTGACTGAATAGAGGCCGTCATCCCTCGACTGACAGCGTGATTTCAACGATGATTATCTCCGGAAACAGCTCGATTTAGCCAAAGGTGATAACATCAAAATGATAGAGCTACATGAGGGCTACAATCTTGCTAATTGGCTCAAGAACAGATTCGGTTTGGATTTGAAACTACAAAGCTCCAAAGTGGTGTACTTGGAAACTGAAACGTGTTCTCAGTCAGTGAAACCGACTGAAACCCTATTTTCAAGACACCACAACTCCTAAACCATTTAGAACTAGGTGATGGTCATGTTGACAATGTTGTAGAGCTATGTGTGGATAACAACTTTGTCAATTGGCTCAAGGACTGGTTTGGCCTAGTTTGTGAGTAACAAGTTGCCAAAGTGAGGTACAGTGAAACGGTTTTCAGCTTCACACTTAGCCAAAATTTGCTAAGTCCCAAAACAGCCTCTAATACTGACTTGTGGGCCATTTTTGAGCATGTTCTGATCATTTTCATGAGATGGTCATATTAGAACTTTTGTTCCTTATGAAATTCTCTACAACTTTTCTTAAGGTTGCTCCTCCATGCAGGATCTCTAAGCTAAACTTTTTAATTGGTCAAACTAGAGCATCCTAGGACTAAATGCTGGTCAACTACACCTTGGAGGGCATTTTGGTGATTTTGGTCAACATGAACCTTGCTCCATTAGTGACCCTAAGTATAACTAAAGTGTTGTGAGATATAATTGGCTACTCTACCCTTTAGTTGCACCAACTCCACAGTGTCACATGATGTGAGTCAAACAAAACTTTAAAAACAAATCACATTTGTTGTAACCACATGAATTAACATGAAATGATGCATGCTTATGCTCATGCAATGCAATACAATTATGGAGCTAAACACCTGAGGTGTTACAGAAGTTGTTGATGATCATTGGTTATCCTTACATGTTTAATTACATGTCACTCTAGTACAGGTGCAAATGTAGTTGACAGGTTAATAAAGATTTAACTTGATGCAAAGCTTCTGGAAAAGATTCTTTAAATACTAAAAATGCCTTTTTGCAAATGAGTCAGCTACCCTACCATAAAGCCTGTCATGATCCATGGTGTCAATTTATTTTTGGTTATGTCGGGTAAGTCTAGCTGAGTACCTTCTCGTACTCAGGGCTTTGTTCTCACTTTTGCAGATGGGCAGATGTATTACGGCTACTGTATCAACTGCCTTTATCCTGCGATGGGTGAAGCTTAGGACCATGGGCAGTGGTTATTCCCTACGTCTCGTATGATGCTTTTGTTGGAGATTATCCTAAGCTGACACTTTATTTCGAACTCCATGTGAGTGTGTGTGGTTTGAACTAAATGCTTTCGCTACTTTTATTTGAACTTGGTTTGTAATAACTATGTTTAAACTCCGATGTATTTGCGACGTGAACTTTTATGTAACTTGTGATGGTGACCGCTAAACTTATTACGATCTTGGCTGGTATGTAAGTTGGTTTGAAATCCGTCGTGATTTCATGGACTACCGGGTTATACGGGCTTAAGTTTGCTAAATCGTCTGCATGGTGGATGATTTTCTTACTTAATTTCTTATAATTGGTCGGTTCTGTTACAGCTGGCATCGGAGCATGGTTTAGCGTGTTTACTGTTCACAAGTGTATTTAAAACAAAATGTGTTTGAAAAACATGATTTCCAAACTAAAAGTGTGTCAGTGGTCATATCCTTTATGCCCAGTTAAGGACTCTAGGTGGCTTATTTAAGTACTGACTTGGGGTTCTTGCACCATATTTCTCTTTCGTTGCTCATACGGCGTGCTATTGTATGTGTGCCACTTAATTGAGTGGTAATGTATGGATCAACTGCCCCTACGTCTCGGTAAGTGTGAGTTGTGAGAGCTTGATCGGATACACTGCCGATCTAGGGAGAGTGCTTATATGATACTAGAGTAATTACATGTTCTACGCATGTTTTTACAAAAGTGTCGCATGTGTGGTTGTTCCGTCCGTTGAGGCGATGCCGTCAATAGGATGATGTTTTAGGTAATTACTACCGTTGTACGCGTATCTGGGGATTCGTGTAGAGCGTGTAGGTAAATTTACTACTTTCATGCATCCATAGGGAATTGGGCTGAAATAAATTTTTTGCAGGTACATAACAACCTTTCTAGTGTAGAACGTATTAGTTACGTATATGAGAGATCGCCTGTATGCCACAGAATTCATCGTTAGATATTATTTATTTCATAAGTTTGTGAGAACATAAGACAAGTACATACATCATATTGCTTGTGCATTTCATTCATGTCATGCATTCCTCCCCTTATAAAGTGATTATCCCCTTTTGATAAAAAATTGTACCAACTTAAAATATGTTCTCATCGGGTAATCAAAACTTTTGCTACAGATGGCCCGCACGAAGCAGACTGCCCGTAAGTCCACAGGCGGAAGAGCACCCCGACACCAGTTGGCTCCACGGGAGCGCCGCAGCACGGACACCTTTCTGAGCGAGTTTGGCATGCCAACCTTGCTTTGGAGAGTGCTCCATGATGTGGGGTACCCGGAGGGTCAGGAGCCGGTGTACTCTTAGAGTGAGAGCCAGTTAGCCGAGGATGAACTTGCAGTAGTGGAGATCACAGTCCCTACTCTTGGTGATGCTCCAGAGTAGGATGGTTGGCACTTGGAGTTTGAGGGACGCACTCCGGTTGAGGGTACAGATGGAGCAGCTTTCTATAACACCCCTAGGTGTTAAGCATGCATTAGCATCCAAAGCATTAGTCATAATCATCTCATACATGGTTATCATTGCATGCAATATAGACCCTTTTAAATTTAAAGTTGAAAAACAATTACTCAAAACCCAAATTCTACATTTAAGTGCTAAAGAGTGGTGAAACTTTGTGTAGCTACAATTTTAAATAATCTAGAATAAATTAACATGATTTTTGGAGCAATTCTTGAATTCAAGTTTTTCTCAAATTTTGTTTTAAAAATATTCTAAACAAATAGATTTTTGATTAACAACTTAGCTTTAAATCCTAAATTCAAAATCTATTGAGAATTTTAAAAAATGCTCTACATGAAAGTTGTAGAGAATTAAATTTTGAACAACTTTTATTTTGGGCCAAAATTCTGAAAACCTCTTTTTCATCTTCAAATTCACTTTTGAAACAAAGAAATAAATCTGAAAATATTTATTATAAAAGGAAAATGGATTTTCACTTGGCTGGGCCGCCGCCTCACTTCTCGGCCCACGGCCGAAGCCGGCCTGGCCCGTCTCACGCGCCCGCCCGCGCCAGCGCGCGCGCCCCGCGCCAGCGCACGCCGCACTCAGGCCGTGGCCGCCGCGTGGCCACCGCTCGCTGCCTCCGGCGTACGGGTGGCGAGCCGTGGGCTCCACCGGTCGCGCCACGCGCCTTGAAGCCGCGCCCGCTCCTCCCTCACTAGCACAGCTCCGTTTTTGCCTTGCTCGGCTTCGCGCGAGCAGCAGCAGCCGCCGCTCTCGCCTCCTCGCGCCGCCGCCGCTCCGCCCGAGACGAACACCGCCGTTCCCGCTCAACGGCCGCGCCACCTCCCGATTCGTCTCGCCACCGGCTCCGCCACCTTCCCCTCTTCTCCGAACGAGGCTCGGTATCCCTTGTTCGATGATGGTGAGGCTCAATTTCTCCTTTTCCCGCGCGCGCCACCGTCGCCGGCCGCCGGGCTCGAGCTCCGCCACCGACGCCCTTGCTCCCTCTTTCTTCCCTTGCTTCGCGCGATCGTGCTCGCCATCCTTGCGCGGGAGCCATGCGTGCTCGGGGTTGTAACTCAGAGCCAGAGGATGGCCGTTGGCCGACGGCGACCACCGTTTCACCCCCGCGACGTCGGGACGCCGGCACCCATGGCCACGCCCCGCGTTTCGCCCCCCTCTCTGCTCGCTGGGCCAAACGGCCTTGGGCCGAACCACCGAGCCGGGCCGCCTCTCTTTTTCCCGCGCGGCGCTCCGGCTGAAAACGGCCGTGGGCTGGTGGTTTCAAGTGGGCTGGCCCGTTAAACGATTTCCAAATTTTGTTTTTGAATTTCTATTTTGTTTTAGGAAAAGAAAATACTTGGAAAATGTTTGTGTACAATTTATAGCTCCAAAAATCATGAAACAAAGTTTGAAATGTTCCTCTTGAATAGATCTACAGTTTAAAAATATCTCATATTATTTTTGTAACACTTTACTGTGCAAATTTATTTAATTGCTATAAATGCTGATATCTTAGAAATTATGTAGTAAATAAAATAATGAAGGGAAAAATGTGATTCTTGTTGCTTTAATCTTTATTAGTGATGTACTTTCTAGGAAAAATATTAGTGAAGCATGTTCTGTGAGAAATTTTTGAAGTGTAGTTCAAATGCTTTTAATTGATAATCTTTGTTATTTTTAGTAGAGGGCTAAATTTGTATAGAACATACATGTGATAATTTTTTGTAGTATGTTAGTTTACTGTTAGTAACATAGGAAAAATGTGAAATCTGTTGTTTGATACTTTTTCTAGTACAAAATAATTTCATGCTCATATTTAGGCTATAACTTGTTTATTTTGTATAGGCAGTTTTACATATGCAATTCTCATGAAAATTTAGTAGTAGGTTAGTTAGGGTAAGAGTAATCTCCTGTAATTTTTGTAGATTTTTATCTACACCATAAATAGGTGTTGCTGTGTAACCCTAGTTAAATAGGGAATAAAAGATTATTCTTTATGAGAAATTAAGAGTAATAAAATATGTTTGGTGTATCTTTGAAGCATCATTATGCCTTGCTGATGTTATGGATGAGTTAGGTTGGTGAGCTTTGGTAGCTTAGGTTTACTTGTATGTGTAGATGATAGGCTAACTAATAGAGGAATAAGGTGCATGTTTTGGGGTACATGTTCTTGGATGACGTTGACCACCTTATAGAAGAAATAGTTATATTCAAACTGCTCATTCCATGTGCTCATCTGCATCTCATGTCATCAAAGCACTCCACCACAATCCGATGCATCATTCGCATGATTACTTATGCACTTGCATCATACATGATCGCAGGAAGAGTCGCAGGTAGCAGTACAGGAGGAGCAAGTTTGGACGGATCAGCAGGAGCCCCAGGCGCAGGAGGTGCCCGAGGAGGAAGAGTCAGGCGAGGAGCTGCCAGAGTGCGTCGACCACCATCCTAGCTCATTCAAAAAAGGCAAGCCCCGGAGCATTTTAAGTCTCCTATTTTATAAAAGTTGTTCCTTACTACATGAACTATAGTTATATATATGGTTGCATTAAGTTATAGGAGTTGAGTGAAACCGTTGTTGCATTATTACCTTGGCCACCGAATTATCTTTTACCCTGTTAGGTCAGGATCGAGTAAATTGCTTAGCCATGCTTAGACCGGTAGAAGTCGGGTGATTTCCTGTCACCTGCGAGTTATAGGTGGATACCGGGTTATGGTTAGCCGTAATTGTGATCATAAAAAGTAACCAAGTGTTGATGGATAAATGAAGACCGGGCGGAGTCTTATAGGGTTTTGGATTATAGTGATTCCGTCTGTGTCAATTAAGGACCGATCGTTGCTCGTCCCTCTTGTCATGTTGAACGCATGCCTCACATTTAGCTGGCCGAATAAAGTACCTTTCGACCGCGAAGCTAGTGACACTTTTCGAGCCGGGATAAACTCGGGTTGGCAGACTGGTGTCGAAGGGGGTGTAACGGGGACGCGAAGAGTGAGCCCAAGGTGCGTCCTAGCAGTTGGGCGGTCCCTGGGTAGTGCGATCCATGATTGTTATCCCGCGGCTTCTTGGAAAGTGTCATTGGTGATCTACGCGACCCTGACGGGGGAAACGGGGTTTGTGTGAGGAATAAATCTCCAGCTGGATAGGAATTCGATTCGAATCGCCGTTGCTCCTGGTTAGTGAGCACTTGACTCGAGCTATGGCATCGTAGTAACATTAATGGAACACTGATGGTTAAGTGAATGATGTTGGAAATGCTAAACCTGATATGGTAATCTAGATTGCTAATGATGAATCAAGTGATTGTTCTAGCAATAGTTGCTTACCTAGCTTGAATAGGTTATACTAAAAGTGATGCAAAAAGTACTGGTATAGTTTTTCGTAACAACTTATGCTTTTCGCAAATGAGTCAAGCCAGTCCAATCTATAAAGCCTTGCATGATCCTTGGTGTCCTTTATTTCTGGTTTATGACGGGTAAGTCTAGCTGAGTACATTCTCGTACTCAGGGCGTTGTTCCCATTGTTATTGCAGATGGTCAGATGTACTATGGGTACTGCTCCAACTGTCTGTATCCGACGATGGGCGACAACTAGGACCTTGGGCAAGGGTCACTCTGTTCATCTTATCTACTGCTTTTGTGGACCATGACTATCTACTGGCACTGTATTTGAACTAAGTGTGGGTGTAAAACTACTTGCTTCCGCTATGTTATTTTGAACTGTGTTGTAATAACTTTTATTTCGAACTCCGATGTACTCCACTTTTATTGTGAACTCTACGTATCATGTGAACTGTGGCTGCTAAATCAGTACGATCTTAGTTGTATGTTGGTTGGTTTGAAATCCCTCGTGATTTCACGGAATCTCGGGTTATACGGGTTTAAGTTTGATAAATTAACCGCCTCGGTAGAAGATTTTCTTACTTAATCTCGTATAATTACGTTGATCCGTTACGGCTGGCATCGGAGCATGGTTTAGCATGTACTGTTCACATGGGTATTTAAAAACAAAACTTTGTTTTCAACTAAGCTTTCAAATTTAAGAGTGTGCCAGTGGTCATATCCTTTATGCCCAATAAGGAGATGTGGCTTAATTAAGTACTAACTTGGGGGTTTGCATCATATTTGAAATTTCGTCGCTCATACGGCGTGCTATTGTATGAGTGCCATTCAATTGAGTGGTAATGTATGGATCAATTCCCTCTACGCCCTGGTAAGTGAGAGTTGTGAGAGCATGGTCGGATACACTGCCGATCTAGGGGAGTGCTTATGTGATACCGAAATACTTACGTGCCATGCGCATGTTCGTATGAGGGTATTCAAATGGTGGGGACTTCCGTCATGCGGTGACGATGCTGTCAATAGGACGATGATTCGGGTAGTTGTCACCGTTATACTCGTATCTGGGGATGCGTGTAGAGCGAGTAACTTACTTTACTGCTTTCTTGCATATTTTCATACTGTGAGGGTTGGGCTGAAGTGACTTTCTGCAGGTACATAACAACGCTTTCGAGTAGTACGTATTAGTTACGTTACAAGAGATCGTTGTATGCCATCGTTTATTCCGTTAGTAGTTATTAGTTTTCTAAGTTTGTGAGGACGTACGGAACGTGCATGTATCATGTTGTGCATTTCATTCATGGCATTGTTCCTCCCCTTATAAGTTGATTATCTCATTTCGATAAAAATGCCAACTTAAAAATCTGTTCTCACCACGGTAATAAAATTTTGCTACAGATGGCACGTACCAAGCAGACAGCCCGCAAGTCCACCGGCAGAGCTCCCCGTCATCAGCTTGCTCCACGCACTCGTCAGCGCCACACTTTTCTTGGAGAGTTTGGGATGCCTACGCTCTTGTGGAGAGTACTCAGCTATGTAGGCTATCCTGATGGGATGGAGCTCCGCTACTTTTGGTCGAATGAGCGGTTGGGGGAAGGACTTTTGGTGACTGTGGAAGCAGTAGTTCGTCCCCGAGGTGATGGTTCTAAGTGGACCGGTTGGCATTTTGAGTCAACTGGTAGGACCCCTGAAGAAGCCGCTGAGAGGGCAGCCTTTGGGATCCTGAGGGATATCATGGATCGCTTTCCTCAGGAGTTGGCAGCAGCTATAGTTGGAGTCTTTCCGAGGGGCAACCCCTCCACTGACTCGTGGCAGCAGGCAAGAGGAAGATCTCTAGAGATTAGCGCCGCAGAAGCACAGAACAGTGACAACCCCGCTATGAGTGCCATGTTCGCAGTGATGAGGGCCTTTGATGGAGTGGAAGGTAGCCTGAGACATGTGTCTAGTGCTCTTGGTCAGGCTCGTGATGACCGCCGTCAGCTTCAGAGAGATCACGACGCCAAGATTGAGAGGCTCAACATAGAAATGGCTCAGTTGACTCGCCAGTGAGATCAGGCTACCCAGAGGACTGTGGCTTTCGAAGGAGATGTGCGAGCCTTAAGAGAGCAGGTTGGGCGACTGACCACCGCCAACATGAACGCTGAGCGCATGTTGACTCATGTGCTCCATCAGAGGAATGAAGCCTGGTCCGCAGAGAATGTGTTGAGGGCTAGACAGTTTGAGCTAGAGCAACAGTTGGCATATGCAGAGGAATATAATGACAATCTGCATGAGGAGGTTCATCGGCTGAACAATCAACTCAATCCCTATGTTCCTCCTGGTGCGGCAGAGATGGATTTGAATGAAGACGAAGATCCTGAAGAGCCCGAAGCACCAGTTGGGGAGCACCTCGACGTTGCTAATGGCGACAACGCCAACGTCTCGGACTTCGACAATGACCACGATGAGTAGGCTAGTAGTTGTTGCGCTAGCTACTAGGTTCCATCTACATGATCTTTTGCTTTGTTGGCACGTTGGGCATGTAATAATGAGTAGAAAGACTAAGGCTTTGATGTAATGCTGGAAAGCTTGGATGTGTTTGTGGCGGTATCCGAACGTCAAAAAGTCCAGTGTATGTATGCTAGCAACTTGGTTGTAATGGACGCGATGTGTGCGCTTTAAGTAATCTAATTAGTGGTGTTGTGTTAATTGGAATGACTTATTGTGCCCCTGTTTTATTGTATGAATTTATTCTCTCTAGTAAATTCAGTCAGCATGATTTTTCATTCGGTCGCAATTCCTACAACATCACCTAAAAATTACTGTTGCTGAAACATGCAGATGCTGAACACTCGTCGTACCGTGTATGGTGCCGCTGAGGCTGGTGGCAGTGCAACTACTAGTGATGACCGTGATCCACCACCGCCTCCTCCACCCTACACTGCGGAACAGTTTTTCGCACAATTTCTTGGAAGCCAACGTAATATGGAGGGCATGCAACAGAATATGGAAGCTGCGTTGCGCAGTATCGCAGACAACACCCGTCGGGGAATAAACCCGGGTGGGCACGAAGCAAACCAGTACAACAGTTTCAAGGACTTCATGGATACTCGTCCACCGATCTTTAAGGAAGCCGCAGAACCCTTGGATGCAGAAGAGTGGATTAATACTATGGAAGACAAGTTCCGTGTCTTGAGAATGACTGAAGTGTTGAAGACTGAGTATGCAGCTCATCAGCTTCAAGGTCCGGCAGGAATGTGGTGGAAACATCACCGCACCACTTTTCCTCCCCACGCTCACATCACTTGGAAGGAGTTCACCGAATCTTTCCGTGGAACGTACATTCCACCTGGTCTGACCGAGATGAAGCTTGGGGAATTCCTGGCACTGAATCAAGGCACGAAGACTGTAACTCAATATCTACATGTATTCAATAACCTGAGCCATTATGCCCCTGATATGGTGAATACTGAGGCCAAGAAGATCGCTAGCTTCAAGAGAGGCCTAAATCCCAAGATGATGAAACATGTGGGTACAAATATGAGGACTGGTTTCAATGATTTCGTTAGTGACTATCTGAAGCAAGAGAAGAACAACAATGTTTATGCTGCTTCCAAGATCCGTAAGAGAGCTTTCGAGTCGGGTTCGTCCCAGTCCAGAGCCCCAGTGGCCAACCGTCCAGCTTATCGATCGCCTGCCCCAGGTGCAAGGTTTAGGCCACCGCAAAGGAAGAATCAGAATACTCAGCAACCCCAGAGGAACCAGAAACCATTCAAGATAGCATTGCCTCAGGCGAAGACAAGACAAGGCAGTTCATCTGGAACTGTGGCTCAAGTGAAGGGACCGTGCTTCAACTGCAACCAACCTGGACACTTTGCAAAGTTTTGTCCCTACCCAAAGAAACAGCAGACGCAGTATCAAGCTCGTGTGCATCACACCACCGTGGATGGCATCTCAGAAGGAGAACCGGTAACAACTGGTATGTTTTCTATCAATAATCATCCTGCAGTAGTCTTGTTTGATTCTGGATCACCTCATTCCTTTGTAAGTCAAGCATTTGTTAAGAGGCATGAGCAAAAGATAGTTGAATTGGAATGTGCATATAAAATCAGTTCAGCTAGGGCTGATCTGTTGACTAATTAGATAGTTCAGGGAGTAATCCTAAACATATCAAACTGGCAATACAAGCTTAATCTGATAGTCATGCCAGGGTTAGTTTTGGATGTGATCATGGGTATGAACTGGATGAATAAGATGGGGGTAGTAAGCGATGTTGGAGGAAGGAGTATCTCTCTTAAGGAACCAAGTGGAGAAGGCACTTTTCGGGTGGTCCTACCTCGGAAAGTAGACCTAGCTAGCACGACTTGTGCGGTCCAAACTACTCTGCTAGCCCAGATTCCAGTGGTCTATGAGTTTCCAGATGTGTTTTCAGATGAGTTACCTGGACTTCCACCAGACCGAGATGTTGAGTTTGCCATTGAGTTAATTCCGGGAACAGCACCGATCTCGAGAAGGCCCTATCGGATGCCTCCCAATGAGTTAGCCGAATTGAAGAAGCAACTCCAGGACTTA
The DNA here is from genome assembly GCA_038087645.1 of Saccharum hybrid cultivar R570. Lineage (NCBI taxonomy): Eukaryota > Viridiplantae > Streptophyta > Magnoliopsida > Poales > Poaceae > Saccharum > Saccharum hybrid cultivar. The sequence goes on along the minus strand of JAQSUU010000190.1, from coordinate 866,736 downwards.
CTAAAGAAAGGTTTGATTCGTCCTAGCTCGTCTGAATGGGGATGCCCCGCTCTATTTGTGAAACAGAAGAAGGATAATTCCTTACGCATGTGCGTGGATTATCGACCACTGAATGTAGTGACAATTAAAAACAAGTATCCTCTTCCTCGGATTAATATCTTGTTTGACCAATTGTCTAAAGCCAAAGTGTTCTCTAAGATAGATTTGAGATCAGGATACCACTAGATTAAGATTAGGCCGCAAGATGTGCCTAAGACTGCATTCTCTACCAGATATGGCTTGTACGAGTATCTTGTCATGTCCTTCGGATTGACAAACGCTCCTGCATACTTTATGTATCTGATGAATTCTGTTTTCATGCCTGAGTTGGACAAGTTTGTGATTGTGTTCATTGATGACATTCTAATATATTCAGAGAATGAAGAAGATCACGCAGAGCACCTCAGGATTGTCTTGACTAGACTTAGAGGACATCAACTGTATGCGAAGTTTAGCAAGTGTGAGTTCTGGCTTAAGACAGTTCCTTTTCTCGGCCACGTGTTGTCTGAAAATGGCATTTCCGTAGACCCCAGTAAGGTGCAAGAGGTTATGGACTGGAAGTCACCAACCTCAGTGCATGAAGTTCACAGTTTTCTTGGTTTAGCCGGTTACTATCGTCGCTTCATACCGGATTTCTCGAAGATTGCCAAACCAATGACAAGCCTCTTACAGAAGGATCATAAGTTTGTATGGATAGAGGAGTGCGAGGCAACTTTCTGCACCTTGCGAAAGTTGTTGACCACTGCTCCTTTTCTGGCCTAACTGGATATAGAAAAGTCATTTGATGTGTTCTATGACGCATCTAAGAATAGGTTAGGATGTGTACTAATGCAAAATGGAAGGGTCATTGCCTATGCCTCACGTCAATTGAGGAAGCATGAAGTTAACTATCCTACACATGATTTGGAGCTTGCAGCAGTAGTGCATGCTCTAAAGATTTGGAGACACTACCTAATGGGTAATGTGTGTAACCTCTTTACAGATCATAAGAGTCTCAAATATATTTTTACCCAATCTGAGTTGAACATGCGATAGAGAAGATGGTTAGAGCTGATAAAGGACTATAATCTAAACATACATTATCATCCCGGGAAGGCTAATGTAGTAGCAGATGCACTGAGCAGAAAATCACATGCTATTGATGTGCAACCGTTGTTTGAAGAAGGGTTCAAATTGTTACATCCTGTTGTGTTGCATAATATTCAGATCAGTTGTACTCTGGAAAACCAGATCATTGAAGGTCAGAAGACAGATAAGGGAATCTTTCATATCAAGGAGAAGATAAAGAGGGAACCCACCAAACACTTTCGATTGGATGACCAAGGAGTGTTATGGTTTAAGGATCGCCTAGTGGTACCTAAGGATAGAGAGCTTAAGAACAAGTTGATGAATGAGACCCATCATTCCAAGCTATCTATTCATCCCAGAAGTAGTAAGATGTACCAAGATTTGCGACCCCGTTATTGGTGGACTATGATAAAAAAAAGAAATTGCAGCATACGTTGCTCGTTGCGACATGTGTTGTAGAGTTAAAGCTCTTCAAATGAGACCTGCAGGACTTCTGCAACCCTTGTCTGTACCCGATTGGAAATGGGATGATATAAGTATGGATTTCATCACTGGTCTTCCCACCACACAGAAGGGGCATGATTCTATTTGGGTAATAGTAGATCGTCTCACCAAGACGGCTCACTTTCTGCCAGTTAAGACAACATTCCGACCACCTCAATATGCAGAAAAGTATATTGCTGAGATTGTCCGATTACATGGGATACCAAAAACGATCGTGTCTGATCGTGGTTCACAGTTTACCTCTCATTTTTGGGAGCATCTTCATAAAAGGTTTGGGTACTAGTTTGATTCGTAGTACGGCTTACCATCCACAGACAGACGAGCAGATAGAACGAGTTAATGCTGTACTTGAAGATATGCTTAGAGCTTGTGTACTGTCATCCAGAGGCTCATGGGAATCCTGGTTACCATTGGCAGAATTCGCTTACAACAACAGTTACCAAGAGAGTATCAAGATGGCACCTTTTGAAGCTTTATATGGCAGGAAGTGTAGGACACCGTTAAATTGGGTAGAGCCTGGAGAAAGAAGGTTTTATGGAATTGATTTTGTAAATGAGGCAGAGAAGAAGGTCTGTATTATCCAATAAAACATGCAAGCTGCACAATCTCGTCAGAAGAGTTATGCAGACAAGAGAAGGAGACTATTGGAGTTCCAAGTGGGTGACTATGTCTATTTGAAGGTTACCCCCATGAAGAAGAAACGGTTTGGAATCAAGGAGAAACTGTCTGCAAGATATATAGGACTATACCAGATCATAGAGAAAAAGGGTCCCGTGGCGTACAAGTTGCGATTGCCAGAAGGGATGAGTTCGATCTTTCCCGTCTTTCACGTATCCCAGTTGAAGAAATGTCTGCGTGTTCCGGAAGAGAGAATAGAACCGCAGGGTATTCGGATCAAGGCGGACTTGGAATATCGTGAACAACCAGTTCGAGTTCTAGATGCAAAGGACCAAGTCACTCGGAATAAAGTGGTAACAACCTACAAGATTCAGTGGAGCCATCATGATGAGAGTGATGCTTCATGGGAAACGGGAGAATATCTTCAAACCGCGTATAAAGATTTTTACGATAAATGGTTCGTAACTCAAAATCTCAGGACGAGATTCTTATAAGGGGGAGGGTTGTAACACCCCTGGGTGTTAAGCATGCATTAGCATCCAAAGCATTAGTCATAATCATCTCATACATGGTTATCATTGCATGCAATATAGACCCTTTTAAATTTAAAGTTGAAAAACAATTACTCAAAACCCAAATTCTGCATTTAAGTGCTAAAGAGTGGTGAAACTTTGTGTAGCTACAATTTTAAATAATCTAGAATAAATTAACATGATTTTTGGAGCAATTCTTGAATTCAAGTTTTTCTCAAATTTTGTTTTAAAAATATTCTAAACAAATAGATTTTTGATTAACAACTTAGCTTTAAATCCTAAATTCAAAATCTATTGAGAATTTTGAAAAATGCTCTACATGAAAGTTGTAGAGAATTAAATTTTGAACAACTTTTATTTTGGACCAAAATTCTAAAAACCTCTTTTTCATCTTCAAATTCACTCTTGAAACAAAGAAATAAATCTGAAAATATTTATTATAAAAGGAAAATGGATTTTCACTTGGCTGGGCCGCCGCCTCACTTCTCGGCCCACGGCCGAAGCCGGCCTGGCCCGTCTCACGCGCCCGCCCGCGCCAGCGCGCGCCCCGCGCCAGCGCACGCCGCGCTCAGGCCGTGGCCGCCGCGTGGCCGCCGCTCGCCGCCTCCGGCGTATGGGTGGCGAGCCGTGGGCTCCACCGGCCGCGCCACGCGCCTTGAAGCCGCGCCCACTCCTCCCTCGCCAGCACACCCCCGTTTTCGCCTCGCTCGGCTTCGCGCGAGCAGCAGCAGCCGCCGCTCTCGCCTCCTCACGCCGCCGCCGCTCCGCCCGAGACGAACACCGCCGTTCCCGCTCAACGGCCGCGCCACCTCCCGATTCGTCTCGCCACCGGCTCCGCCACCTTCCCCTCTTCTCCGAACGGGGCTCGGTATCCCTTGTTCAACGACGATGAGGCTCAATTTCTCCTTTTCCCGCGCGCGCCACCGTCGCCGGCCGCCGAGCTCGAGCTCCGCCACCGATGCCCTCGCTCCCTCTTTCTTCCCTTGCTTCGCGCGATCGTGCTCGCCATCCTTGCGCGGGAGCCATGCATGCTCGGGGTTGTAACTCGGAGCCGGAGGATGGCCGTTGGCCAACGGCGACCACCGTTTCGCCCCCGCGACGTCGGGACGCCGGCACCCGTGGCCGTGCCCCGCGCTTCGCCCCCCCTCTTTGCTCTCTGGGACAAACAGCCTTGGGCCGAACCACCGAGCCGGTCCGCCTCTCTTTTTCCCGCGCGGCGCTCCGGCTGAAAACGGTCGTGGGCCGGTGGTTTCAAGTGGGTTGGCCCGTTAAACGATTTTCAAATTTTGTTTTTGAATTTCTATTTTGTTTTGGGAAAAGAAAATACTTGGAAACTGTTTGTGTATAATTTATAGCTCCAAAAATCATGAAACAAAGTTTAAAATGTTCCTCTTGAATAGATCTACCGTTTAAAAATATCTCATATTATTTTTGTAACACTTTACTGTGCAAATTTATTTAATTGCTATAAATGCTGATATCTTAGAAATTATGTAGTAAATAAAATAATGAAGGAAAAATGTGATTCTTGTTGCTTTAATCTTTATTAGTGATGTACTTTCTAGGAAAAATATTAGTGAAGCATGTTCTGTGAGAAATTTTTGAAGTGTAGTTCAAATGCTTTTAATTGATAATCTTTGTTATTTTTAGTAGAGGGCTAAATTTGTATAGAACATACATGTGATAATTTTTGTAGTATGTTAGTTTACTGTTAGTAACATAGGAAAAATGTGAAATCTGTTGTTTGATACTTTTTCTAGTACAAAATAATTTCATGCTTATATTTAGGCTATAACTTGTTTATTTTGTAAAGGCAGTTTTACATATGCAATTCTCATGAAAATTTAGTAGTAGGTTAGTTAGGGTAAGAGTAATCTGCTGTAATTTTTGTAGATTTTTATCTACACCATAAATAGGTGTTGCTGTGTAACCCTAGTTAAATAGGGAATAAAAGATTATTCTTTATGAGAAATTAAGAGTAATAAAATATGTTTGGTGTATCTTTGAAGCATCATTATGCCTTGCTGATGTTATGGATGAGTTAGGTTGGTGAGCTTTGGTAGCTTAGGTTCACTTGTATGTGTAGATGATAGGCTAACTAATAGAGGAATAAGGTGCATGTTTTGGGGTACATGTTCTTGGATGACGTTGACCACCTTGTAGAAGAAATAGTTATATTCAAACTACTCATTCCATGTGCTCATCTGCATCTCATGTCATCAAAGCACTCCACCACAATCCGATGCATCATTCTCATGATTACTTATGCACTTGCATCATACATGATCGCAGGAAGAGTCGCAGGTAGCAGTACAGGAGGAGCAAGTTTGGACGGATCAGCAGGAGCCCCAGGCACAGGAGGTGCCCGAGGAGGAAGAGTCAGGCGAGGAGCTGCCAGAGTGCGTCGACCACCATCCTAGCTCGTTCGAAAAAGGCAAGCCCCGGAGCATTTTAAGTCTCCTATTTTATAAAAGTTGTTCCTTACTACATGAACTATAGTTATATATATGGTTGCATTAAGTTATAGGAGTTGAGTGAAATCGTTGTTGCATTATTACCTTGGCCACCGAATTATCTTTTACCCTGTTAGGTCAGGATCGAGTAAATTGCTTAGCCATGCTTAGACCGATAGAAGTCGGGTGATTTCCTGTCACCTGCGAGTTATAGGTGGATACCGGGTTATGGTTAGCCGTAATTGTGATCATAAAAAGTAACCAAGTGTTGATGGATAAATGAAGACCGAGTGGAGTCTTATAGGGTTTTGGACTATAGTGATTCCATCTGTGTCAATTAAGGACCGATCGTTGCTCATCCCTCTTGTCATGTTGAACGCATGCCTCACATTTAGCTGGCCGAATAAAGTACCTTTCGACCGCGAAGCTAGTGACACTTTTTGAGCCGGGATAAACTTGGGTTGGCAGACTGGTGTCGAAGGGGGTGTAACGGGGACGCGAAGAGTGAGCCCAAGGTGCGTCCTGGCAGTTGGGCGGTCCCTGGGTAGTGCGATCCATGATTGTTATCCCGCGGCTTCTTGGAAAGTGTCATTGGTGATCTACACGACCCTGACGGGGGAAACAGGGTTTGTGTGAGGAATAAATCTCTAGCTGGATAGGAATTTGATTCGAATTGCCGTCGCTCCCGGTTAGTGAACACTTGACTCGAGCTATGGCATCGTAGTAACATTAATGGAACACTGATGGTTAAGTGAATGATGTTGGAAATGCTAAACCTGATATGGTAATCTAGATTGCTAATGATGAATCAAGTGATTGTTCTAGCAATAGCTGCTTACCTAGCTTGAATAGGTTATACTAAAAGTGATGCAAAAAGTACTGGTATAGTTTTTCGTAACAACTTATGCTTTTCGCAAATGAGTCAAGCCAGTCCAATCTATAAAGCCTTGCATGATCCTTGGTGTCCTTTATTTCTGGTTTATGACGGGTAAGTCTAGCTGAGTACATTCTCGTACTCAGGGTGTTGTTCCCATTGTTGTTGCAGATGGTCAGATGTACTATGGGTACTACTCCAACTGTCTGTATCCGGCGATGGGCGACAACTAGGACCTTGGGCAAGGGTCACTCTGTTCGTCTTATCTACTGCTTTTGTGGACCATGACTATCTACTGGCACTGTATTTGAACTAAGTGTGGGTGTAAAACTACTTGCTTCCGCTATGTTATTTTGAACTGTGTTGTAATAACTTTTATTCCGAACTCCGATGTACTCCACTTTTATTGTGAACTCTATGTATCATGTGAACTGTGGCTGCTAAATCAGTACGATCTTGGTTGTATGTTGGTTGGTTTGAAATCCCTCGTGATTTCACGGAATCTCAGGTTATACGGGTTTAAGTTTGATAAATTAACCGCCTCGGTGGAAGATTTTCTTACTTAATCTTGTATAATTACGTTGATCCGTTACACTTTCCATGTCATCAGGGACATAATGAGCAGATTTCCCAACGAGCTGGCAGTAGCCTTAGCTGGCACTTTTCCGAGGGATAATCCTCGTGATGCCATTTGGGTGCAGCCATAAGGAAGCGCCTTGGTCAGAGGCCCAAACGAAGGACAGGCTAGCGACAACCACGCTATGAGTGCTATGTATGCAGCTATCAGAGCATACCAGGGTCTTGAGTGTACCTTTTAGACGTTGACTGGTTTGCGTGGTGATGATCGGCTCAAAGCAAGAAAATAGAAGAAGAAGCAGGCACGTGCTATAGCTAGTTTGCAGGAGCAGTTGGCTGATATGAGCTTGCAGCGAGACCAGGCTCTAGAGAGAGGTGATAGTGCTCTGCAATGGGTGCATACGTTGACTCAGGGCAACAATAATGCAGACCGCATGATTGGACAGTTGGTTCAGGAGAGGAATGAAGCCTGGAACGAGAGGGACCTTTTGAGGCAGAGGGTCGAGGAACTAGAGGGGTACAACGTCAACTTGCATGAGGAGTTTCACGCGCTCTACAACGGGATTGGCCCGTATGCTCCTCCATATGCCGTCGGTATGGACGTCGACGACGATGAGGATGAGCCTGCAGTTGCACCTACCGACGATGACGACGTCGCTACGGATGGTAGCGATGGTGACATCTCTGACCCCGACGATGGCCCTGAGGAGTAGGCTAGTTGCTTTGCGTTAGCTACTGGACCCTGTCGCGATGACCTTTGTTTTGGTTGCATGTATCTTGATGTATCTCGTTTCGAACCTTGAGACTTGGTAGTATATTGGAACTTGGTTGGTCATGCGATACCTGAGCGCATAAAAGTCTAGTGTATGTATGCTAGCAACTTGGTTGTATGGACGCGATATTTGCATTCGAAGTAATTTAATTAGTGGTGTTGTTTTAATTGAAATGCGATTATTATGCCTCTGTTTTATTGTATGACTTGTTCTCTCCAATGAATTCAGTACGGCATAATTTTTCGTTCACTCATAATTACTACAGCTTCACTTAATCATTACTTGTTGCTAAAATATGCATATGGCAAACACTCACCGCGCCACATATGAGGCTGCTAAAACTGGTGGTAATGGTGCCAGGGCAGGTGGGAGTGGTGAAAACAACATCAACTATAACGAGCCACACCTAGAACCACATTTGCCGCCTCCTCCACCGCTCACTGCAGAGGTATTCTTTGCACAGTTTCTTGGAAGTCAGCGCAATGCCGAGCAATCGCAGAAGAACATGGAAGATTTTCTGCGTACCATTGCCAACAATGTTCAACGCGGTAACAACCAAGGTGGTGGCAATGGGGTGAATCAGTACAGCAACTTCAAGGATTTCATGGACACCAGGCCACCAATTTTCAAGGAAGCAACAGAGCCACTTGACGCTGAAGAATGGATCAACACCATGGAAGATAAGTTCCGTGTGTTGAGGCTGACTGAAGTACTGAAGACAGAATATGCTACACATCAGTTACAAGGACCAGCAGGGATGTGGTGGAAGCATCATCACACTACCTTCCCTCCAAATGCTCAGATCTCGTGGAGAGAGTTCACTAAGGCCTTTCGTGGAGTTTATATTCCACCAGGGCTGGTTGAGATGAAGTTGGGAGAGTTCTTGGCTTTAAACCAGGGCACCAAAACCGTGACGCAGTATTTGCATGCCTTCAACAACTTGTGTCGTTATGCTCCCGACATGGTTGACACAGATGCTAAGAGAATTGCTAGTTTCAAGAGAGGGTTAAGTCTGAAGATGATGAAGCATGTGGGTACCAATACCCGCGCCAGATTCAATGACTTCATCAGTGATTGTTTGAAACAAGAGAAGAATAACAACGCGTACACTGCGTCCAAGACTCGCAAGAGGGCCTTTGAGTCAGGACCATCACAGCCAAGAGTTCTCACTGCTAATCGTTCTACCTATCGTTCGTCTGCACCAAGTACAAGGTTTAGGCCACCACAACACAAAACCCAGAACTACAAGGGACCGCAGAAGCCGTACAAGATGGTCGTGCTGCTAGAAAAGACAGCCGCAGCTGCGGGACAGGGCAACTCTAAGGGAGCTATAGGATCTGCTGGTACAGTGAGGGGACCCTGCTACAATTGTGATCAGCGAGGCCACTTTTCAAAGTTCTATCCTTACCCGCCTTGAAAGAAGCAACAGACCTATACCGCTCGGGTACACCACACCACTGTGGATGAGATTCTTGAGGGAGAGCCCATAACCGCTGGTAAGTTTCCTGTTAACCAAAACCCTGCAGTTGTTTTATTTGATTCTGGATCATCGTATTCTTTTATGAGTCAAGCATTTGCATGGAAACATGAACAACTATGCATAGATCTGAGTTATGGTTACCGTATAAGTTCAGCGGGGGCTGATGTTTTAACCAATCAGATGGTTCGAGGGGCAACCCTTGAATTAGGTAGTCAAAAGTTTCGAGTAAACTTGATAGTTATGCCTGGACTAGTTCTGGATGTCATCATAGGGATGAATTGGATGAAGGATTGGGGGCAGTTATAGATATGGGGTGTAACACCTCAAGTGTTTAGCTCCATAATTGCATTGCATTTGCATGGCATAAGCATAAGCATGCATCATTCATGTTTGTTATTTTATGTGATGCAACACATGTGTTTATTCTAGGGTTGTTTGATTTATTTCATGAAGTATTTAATTAACTAGTGTGTGTGTTATGCTTCCGCTACTTTCAAACTTGGTTTGTAATATTTGCTACTCCGTGTGTAAACTTATTTCAGAACTACTTGTGAAATGTAACGTATGATGTTGTATGTTGAATGATGCGATCCTGGTTGTAAGCAGTTTGGTTTGAAATCCTTCGTGATTTCGATTGACTACCGGGATTATATGGGCTCAAGTTCGAAAATTTGAGCGCTTCGGTGCTTGTTTTTGTACTTGTGCTCTTATAATTTGGTCGGTTCTGTTACAGCTAGTATCGGAGCATAATTCAACATTAAACATATCTTACGGGTAATTAAAAACAAAAGTATTTGTTTGCAAAAAGGGTTAAACTCAAAAAAATTATTTTATAGGTATGCCAGTGATCACATCCCTTAGCCCAATTAAGGACTCTTAGGTGGCTTATTATAAAGACTAACTTGGGGGCCTTGTTTGTTTCTGTTTCGTCGTCCATACGGCGTGATATTGTATGGATGCCATCCACTTGGGTGGTAATGTATGGATCAAGTGCCTCGACGCTCTGGTAAGTGTGAGTTGTGAGAGCATGATCGTCCAACCGGCGATCTAGGGGAGAGTAGTTTTGGTGACTTGCATACTTACGTGTTTAAACCATGTAATTATGTAAGCACTTAATTGTGGGAACCTTATTATCGGGTAGCTTTGATACTGAAGTATATACATCTGGGGATGTGTATATGGAAAGTATTTAATTTACTGCTTTCTTGTGTGCATATATTGGGAATTGTTGGGCTGCAATGAAATTTTCTGCAGGTACACTAACAGCGTAACGAGTAGACCGATAGTTTCGCTTATATGAGAGAACGTATGTATGCCACCGCCTAGCGTTAGAACTTTAGGTTTCTACTAAGGTGAGAGGGCGTACGAAACGTGCATGCATCATGTTTAATTATATCATACATATCATTTACTCCCTCCTTAAAAATTTCTGTACTCCCGACTAAAGTAAATTTCGTATCCCCTAAATGATCCTCACTTTAAGTCGTATCTTATCTTGTTGCTACAGATGGCACGTACCAAGAGGACCGCTCGTAAGTCCACTGGGGGCAGGGCACCGCGTCACCAGCTCGCTCCACGTGAGCCCCGCCCTGAGCCTACTGAGGTGGAAAGGCTGAGGGCAGAGCTGGCAGAGGTGACTGCTGCTAGGGATGCAGCACGGCAACAACTGGAACAAGTGATTCATGATCGTGATCAAGAAACGCTTGCAGTCCAGAGGTTGACAGTGGCAAACCGCAACTGTCAACGCATGTTGGTCCGTGTGATGGAACAGAGGGATGAAGCCTGGCACGAGGAGAACGTTCTGAGAGCTCGTCAGTTTGAGCTCGAGCAACAGTTGGAGAACGCTGAAGAATACAATGATAATCTTCATGAAGAAGTGCACCGCCTGAACAACGAGCTTAATCCCCTGCTACCTCGAAACAACAACGTCGATGAGGACATGGGTTCGGGAATCTTCATGGCTGAGGATGATGATGAAGTGGAGGTTGATGGACCACAGGATGCCCCACCTGCAGAAGCACCAGAGGAAGAGCCAGAAGAAGAAGAAGACGAGGAGTTAGAGCCTGTCAGTGATGAGGACGGCGGGGAGATCCTTGACACTGACTCGGAGGATGATGCTTAGAGTAGTCATCACGTGCCTATAATGTTAGGATCGTCTTTTGTGCCCTCCCTGTGAAGGAGTGAGGCCTTGTAATAACTTGACTTTGGGATGTAAGGTTGAACCGTATGTTTCCTGAATGTAGTTTGAACCTGTTAATTTCGATCACAACTTGATGTCTTATTATGTTGCGTTCGATGATGGTGTCACGATTAGCACCCTTCGGTGCCGCGACGAAACCGAGGGCCTCCTATGGCGCGCGACATAAGGCTGTGTTGCTTGGCACGCGCAGGTATCGAGGTGGCTAGTCATGATCCACCATGGAACTCTTCATTGAGAAGTCTCTTTGTGGTCAGTTTGAAGTAGCCTTTCACAGTCAACTAAAAATCTTGAGATCGAATCCAAGTACCGTGCAAAAGGTCAAAAATCACGTAGATAGTAACGCAAACGGTCCGGTAACCGTTGTGCTCCCTGTGAGTGAGCCTTTATCAAAGAGCATCTTGTTGGATTACCAAGTATGATCTCGTCAAATGATGCGCTAGAATGGATTGTGCGGTTGTGATGAATTATTGTGCCTTAATTATTATGAGAAATCTATTCATACAGTCAGATTGATATTTCGCAATAATTCATCTACAAATTTCCCACATCGTCAGTGCTCATTGGCTATGCATTTTGCAGATGTCGTACAATCTACGCCGGGGTCGTGGAAATGAGGAGGAGGAACAACCGCCCCCTCCGCCACCACCTACTCCGGCTGAGCTGATGCAGACAGTGGTCGAAGGGCAGCGCATGTTGGCAGATGCTATGCGCCAGCTGGCTAACCGGGAAGCTCGTCCTGGCCGCCAGGGCCCAGAGCCAAATCAGTACAGCGATTTCAAGGACTTTCTGGATACAAAGCCCCCGCTCTTCAAGGAAGCGGAAGAACCACTGCAGGCTGACGAGTGGTTGAATACCATTGAACAAAAGTTTCGTCTGCTACGCCTGACTGATGAGCTGAAAACTGAGTATGCTTCCCATCAGTTGCATGGTCCTGCGGGCATTTGGTGGAGCCACTATCGTTCCACACTGCCTGCCAATGTCCCAATTGCTTGGGATCAGTTTAAGGCGGCATTCCGGGGAAATTGTATCCCTCCCGGTCTTATGGCAATCAAGCACACAGAGTTTATGAGGCTGTCGCAAGGAAACAAAAGCCTGACTGAATACTTGCAGTCCTTCAACAACCTGGCAAGGTATGCCACAGAGTTTGTGGATACCGATGCCAAAAAGATTGCTAGCTTCAAAAGGGGCCTCGGCCCAAAACTGATGAAAACTATGGGCACTAGCAAATGTACTACTTTCAATGATTTCATCAGCGATGCTTTGACCCAGGAGAACAACAATACTATTTATTCTGCCTCTAAGAGCCGTAAAAGGGCCCTTGAGGCAAGTGCTTCTCAGTCAAGGGCCTCAGCGGCACCGAGGTCTTCCCCTCGCCCACCTGCTCAGAATACAAAGTTCCGTCCGCCGCAGAAGAAGCCTGCTGCAAAAACGGGGTTCCGTAAGGCTTATACCGTCGCTCTGCCAAAGGGGACTTCTGGACAGAGCAGCTCTAGTGTTCCTCCTAGCAACATGCCTTGCTGGAACTGCAACAAGCCAGGCCATTGGTCCAGGAATTGTCCTTACCCCAAGAAGAATGTCAACCAAGGTGGCCGTCAAGGTCACGCCCATTATAACAGCATTGAGGAAATTCCATCTGGTGAGGTGGTCACCGCTGGTAAGTTTCTAGTTGACCAACACCCCGCAGTGGTGCTTTTTGATTCAGGTGCATCGCATTCCTTTATCAGTCCTAAGTTTGCATCCAAATTTGCACACAAGTTGCATACTGTTGAAGGTGTGGGTTATTGTATTAGTGCTGCAAGTGGGAATATTTCCACAAACAAAGTAGTGGGGAACCTTAAGTTTGAGATAGAAGGGCGAAGTTATTCGCTTGCCCTATTGGTTTTACCTGGTTTAGACATAGATGTTATCTTGGGCATGAATTGGATGAGTCAGAATGGGGTACTCATTGACACATCCGCTCGGGTAGTTATGCTCAGAGATCCTACAGATCAAAAGGGTTTTCTAGTACAACTTCCCAGAAAGGTTGAATTGTCGGGGGAAATTCATGCTGTGCAAGCAAAGGCGTTGGCTGAAATTTCCGTAGTAAGTGAATTTTCGGACGTTTTTCCCGATGATTTGCCGGGACTCCCTCAGGATCGGGATGTGGAGTTTAAAATCGAGTTGTTGCCTGGCACGGCTCCCATCTCTAGGAGACCCTATAGGATGCCTCCAAATGAACTCGCTGAACTTAAGGTGCAATTGAATGAACTTTTGAAGAAGGGGTTGATTCGTCCTAGTTCATCGCCGTGGGGATGTCCTGCTATCTTTGTAAAGAAGAAGGATCAGTCGTTGCGGATGTGCGTAGATTATAGACCTCTCAATGCAGTCACTGTCAAAAATAAGTACCCTCTACCGTGAATCGACATCTTGTTCGATCAGTTGTCTAAAGCTAAAGTTTTCTCCAAGATCGATCTAAGATCTGGCTACCATCAAATTAAAATTCGCCCGGAAGATGTCCCAAAGACAGCCTTTTCTACCAGATACGGTCTTTATGAGTATCTTGTTATGTCTTTCGGCTTGACAAATGCCCCCGCACACTTCATGTACTTGATGAATTCGGTGTTTATGCCTGAATTGGACAAGTTTGTGGTGGTATTTATTGATGACATCCTGGTATATTCTGTGAATGAGGAGGATCACGCTGAACATTTGCGTATAGTCCTCACAAGACTGCGTGAACATCAACTATATGCAAAGTTCAGTAAGTGCGAATTCTGGCTTCGAGAAGTACCTTTCCTTGGGCATGTGTTGTCCGATGGAGGAATTATGGTGGACCCCGCCAAGGTACAGGAAGTACTGAACTGGAAGGCTCCTATCTCGGTTCACGAGGTCCAGAGTTTCCTTGGGTTGGCTGGCTATTATCGTCGCTTCATCCCGGATTTCTCAAAAATAGCCAAACCCATGACTCGGTTGCTACAAAAAGACACCAGGTTTGTCTGGACTCCTGAGTGTGATGCGGCTTTTCACCAACTACGAACCCTCCTAACCTCGGCTCCGGTTTTGGCGCAACCGGATATCGAGAAACCTTTTGATGTTTACTGTGATGCCTCAGGCATAGGTTTGGGAGGTGTTTTGATGCAGGAAGGCCGAGTGATTGCATATACTTCCCGACAACTTCGGAAGCATGAGGTGAATTATCCAACGCATGACTTAGAACTGGCTGCAGTTGTTCATGCTTTGAAAGTATGGCGGCATTATCTGCTGGGCAATGTCTGCAATATCTATACGGACCACAAAAGCCTCAAATACATCTTCACCCAACCCGAGCTAAATATGCGTCAGAGAAGATGGCTCGAGTTGATTAAAGATTATAATCTTCAAGTACACTATCACCCAGGCAAGGCAAATGTGGTTGCGGACGCTTTAAGCCGTAAGTCTCATTACCATTCCTTAATTGAAACTGATTTTTACCAATCTTGCCTGTTACATCCGGCAGTCCTGTACAACATCACTGTCAGTGGTACTCTCAGAAATAGAATCATTGAGCTCCAAAAGACTGATCCGGGTATCTTTCACATAAAACGGAAGATGAATGAAGGAGAGACTAAGCATTTCAGGTTAGATGACGAAGGTGTGCTGTGGTTTAAGGATAGGTTAGTGGTACCTAAGGACCGAGAGCTTAGAGATCAGATCCTGTCCGAAGCACATTCGTCCAAGTTGTCCATCCATCCGGGTAGTAATAAGATGTATTATGATTTGAAACCCCTTTATTGGTGGACCAAGATGCGGAAAGAGATAGCAGCATATGTTGCTAGATGTGACACCTGTTGCAGAGTTAAAGCTGTGCACATGAAAGCTGGGCTACTTCAGCCACTTTCCATTCCAGGCTGGAAATGGGAAGAGATAAGTATGGATTTCATTGTCGGACTTCCTCCTACTGTCAAAAATCATAATTCCATCTGGGTAATTGTGGATCGTTTGACCAAATCAGCTCACTTCATTCTAGTGAGAGTGGACTATCATCCCACTGACTATGTTGAGTTGTACTTCAATCAGATAGTCCGGCTTCATGGGATACCTCGTACTATCGTTTCTGACCGTGGTCCCCAGTTCACTGCTCGCTTTTGGGAGCATTTGCATCACCTTCTGGGAACCAAGTTAGTGAGAAGCTCGGCTTATCACCCCCAGACATCGGGTCAGACAGAACGAGTTAACCAAATCTTGGAAGATCTGTTGCGAGCATGCGTCATTTCATCCAAGGGTTCTTGGGAAAAATGGTTACCTCTAGCCGAGTTTTCGTACAATAATAGTTATCAAGAGAGTATTAAGATGGCCCCATTCGAAGCTTTGTACGGTCGAAAGTGTCGAACTCCACTAAACTGGGTAGAAGCTGGGGAAAGAAGGTATTATGGCATTGATTTTGTCCAGGAAGCCGAGGAACAAGTCCGTACCATCCAGAAACACATGGCTGCAGCACAAGCGAGACAGAAAAGCTATGCGGATCGTCGTAGAAAACCACTCGAATTTGAAGTTAGAGACTTCGTTTATTTGAAAGTTTCTCCAATGAAGAGTGTCCAACGTTTTGGTGTTAAGCGGAAACTTGCACCAAGATACGTGGGTCCTTTCCAGATCATAGGCAAGAGTGGAGCTGTTGCGTACAAAATCCAGTTGCCTCCTGAGATGAGAGCCATATTCAACGTTTTCCATGTATCTCAGCTTAAAAAGTGTCTTCGGGTTCCTGAGGAACAAGTTCCTTTAGGTGATATCAGACTGGAATCCGACCTAACCTATGAAGAAAAGCCAGTTCGAGTGATCGATACTCAGGAACGAGTAACTAGAAGTAAAGTGGTTAAGTGGTACAAAGTGATGTGGAGTAATCAGGGAAGTGAGAGTGATGCTACGTGGGAACGGGAGGATTATTTGCGGGATGGTTATAAAGAATTCTATGAAAAATGGTACGCTTTCCAAATCTCAGGACGATATTTTTATAAGGGGGGAGGGCTGTAACATCTCAAGTGTTTAGCTCCATAATTGCATTGCATTTGCATGGCATAAGCATAAGCATGCATCATTCATGTTTGTTATTTTATGTGATGCAACACATGTGTTTATTCTAGGGTTGTTTGATTTATTTCATGAAGTATTTAATTAACTAGTGTGTGTGTTATTCTTCCGCTACTTTCAAACTTGGTTTGTAATATTTGCTACTCCGTGTGTGTAAACTTATTTCAGAACTACTTGTGAAATGTAACGTATGATGTTGTATGTTGAATGATGCGATCCTGGTTATAAGCAGTTTGGTTTGAAATCCTTCGTGATTTCGATTGACTACCGGGATTATATGGGCTCAAGTTCGAAAATTTGAGCGCTTCGGTGCTTGTTTTTGTACTTGTGCTCTTATAATTTGGTCGGTTCTGTTACACGGGGAGTCGGGTACTTACCCTTAAGGATCCCTAGGGTGAGGGTACTTTTCAGGTACCATTGCCTAGAAGAACAGACCTTGTGAGTGTGACATGTGCTATGTAAGTCATTCCTATTCATCAAATTCTGGTAGTGTGTGAGTTTCCGGATGTGTTCCCAGATGAGTTACTTGGTCTTCCGCCAGATAGGGATGTTGAGTTTGGAATTGAATTGATCCCCGGGACAGCTCCAATTTCAAGGAGACCGTATCGGATGTCTCCGGATGAGTTAGCTGAGCTGAAGAAGCAACTAGAGAAATTATTGAAAAAGGGGTTTATCCGACCAAGTAAGTCTGAATGGGGATGTCCTGCCTTGTTTGTGAAGAAAAAGAAAGAGGGTACTTTGAGAATGTGTGTGGAATATAGGCCTCTTAATGCTATAACTATTAAGAATAAGTATCATTTGCCTCATATTGATGTTTTGTTCGATCAGTTAGCCAAAGCCAGAGTGTTCTCCAAGATAGATTTAAGATCGGGTTACCATCAGATAAAGATTAGGCCACAAGATATACTGAAAACTGCCTTTTCCACCAGATACGGGTTGTACATGTATCTTGTTATGTCTTTTGGCTTAACAAATGCTCCTGCATACTTTATGTATCTGATGAATATGGTTTTCATGCCAGAATTGGACAAGTTTTGTGGTTGTGTTCATTTATGACATTCTAGTATACTCCGAGAACGAGAAGGATCATGAAGAGCATCTGAGAATTGTTTTGACCAGACTTAGAGATCATAAGTTGTATGCTAAGTTTAGCAAGTGTGAATTTTGGTTAAAGAAAGTTTCTTTCCTTGGTCACATTCTGTTAGAAAATGGAGTTTCGGTAGATCCGAGCAAAGTGCAAGAGGTTATAAATTGGAAGACACCAACCACAGTTTCGGAAGTTAGAAGTTTCTTAGGATTAGCTGATTACTATCGCCGTTTTATACCAGATTTCTCGAAGATTGCCAAGCCAATGACAAGTCTGCTATAGAAAGATCACAAGTTTGTGTGGATAGAGGAGTGTGAGACAACTTTCCACACCTTGCGGAAACTGTTGACCACTGCTCCAGTTCTAGCACAACCGGACATTGAGAAATCTTTTGATGTGTTTTGCGACGCATCAAAAACAGGATTAGGCTGTGTTCTTATGCAAGAAGGAAGAGTCATTGCTTATGCCTCCCGCCAGTTGAGAAAGCATGAGATCAACTATCTGACACATGATCTTGAACTTGTTACCGTAGTGCATGCATTAAAAATTTGGAGACATTACTTACTTGGTAATGTGTGCAATATTTTCACCGATCACAAGAGTCTCAAGTACATCTTCACCCAACCAGAGTTGAACATGAGACAGCGAAGATGGTTAGAATTGATCAAAGATTACAACTTGAATGTGCAGTATCATCCTGGAAAGGCCAATGTAGTGGCAGATGCTTTGAGTAGAAAGTCACATTGCCTGAATGTGCAACCTTTGCTCAAAGATGGTTTTGATCTGATGCACCCTGTCGTGTTACATAATATTCAGATTAGTTTTTCTTTGGAGAGTAAGATAATAGAAGGCCAGAAAACCGACAAAGGTATATTCCACATCAAAGAAAAGATTAAAGAAGAACCATCCAAGCACTTTAAAGTGGATGAACAGGACGTGTTGTGGTTTGACGACCGTCTTGTTGTTCCCAAGGATCGGGAGCTTAAGAATAAACTTATGGATGAGGCTCACCTTTTTAAGCTATCTATCCATCCCAGAAGTAGCAAGATGTACCAAGAACTAAGACCTCGTTATTGGTGGACAAAAATGAAGAAAGAGATTGCAGCATATGTGGCCAGATATGACACATGTTGTAGGGTAAAAGCCATTCATATGAGACCTGCCGGATTGTTGCAACCTTTGTCCGTACCTAGTTGGAAGTGGGATGATATAAGTATGGATTTCATCACAGGTTTGCCCACTACTCAGAAAGGACATGATTCGATTTGGGTAATCGTGGATCGTCTTACAAAGACAACTCACTTTTTACCTGTCAAGACAGATTATAGACCACCTCAATATGCCGAGAAGTATATTGCTGAGATTGTGAGATTGCATGGCATACCGAAGACTATAGTGTCTGACAGAGGGTCATAATTCACTGCTCACTTTTGGGAACACTTGCACAAAGGATTGGGAACTAATTTGATCCGTAGTACGGCCTATCATCCTCAGACAGATGGTTAGACCGAAAGAGTTAATGCTATTCTGGAGGATATATTGAGAGCCTGTGTGTTATCTTTCAGGGGCTCATGGGAGTCATGGTTACCCTTAGCAGAGTTTGCTTACAATAATAGTTACCAAGAAAGTATCAAAATGGCCCCATTCGAAGCTTTGTATGGCAGAAAGTGTAGAACACCCTAAACTGGATCGAGCCAGGAGAAAGAAGATATTATGGTATTGACTTCGTAGAAGAAGCTGAGAAGAAAGTTCATATCATTCAGTAAAATATAAAAGCCGCTCAATCACGTCAGAAAAGCTATGCAGATAGAAGAAGAAGACCGCTTGTGTTCGAAGTTGGTGACTATGTTTATATGAAAGTCACGCCAATGAAGAAGAAACGGTTTGGAGTACGCAGAAAGCTCGCAGCCAGATTTGTGGGACCATACAAGATCTTGAAAAGAAAGGGTCCAGTAGCTTATAAGTTAGAGTTACCTGAGACAATTGGTGATATATTCCCAGTTTTTCATGTATCGCATCTCAAGAAGTGTTTGCGCGTTCTAGAGGAAAGAATCGAACCCCGAGGCATAAAGCTCAAGTCAGATTTGGTATATTGTGAGCAACCAGTTCGAGTTTTGGACTCTAAAGAGAGGGCTACTCGACACAGTGTGGTGAAAACATATAAGATACAGTAGAGTCATCATGACGAAGGGGATGCAACTTGGGAAATGGGTGAATATCTACAAAAAGCTTATGAGGATTTTTATAACAAATGGTTCGTAACTCAAATCTCGGGACGAGATTTTTATAAGAGGGGAGGGCTGTAACACCCCTGGGTTTTAAGCATGCATTAACATCCCAAAACATGAGCATTAGCATCACATACATGTTCATCATCACATGCAATATAAGTTGAAATTAAATTGAAGTGTGAAAAACATCTGTTTGAACCCTAAATTATTGCATTTGCTTGTTAAGAGTGGTAAAACTTGTTTGGCTCTACCTTTAAATGACTTAGAATTAATTAGCATGATTTTTGGAGAAACTTTTGTATTCAAAATCTCCCCAAATTTTGCTTCTAAAAATATTCTAGAAAAACGAGTTTTTATTTAAAAATTAGACTTTAAATCACTAATTCAAAATCTGTTTAGAATTTTAAAAAATGCCCTAAATGAAAGTTGTAGAGAATTAAATTTTGAACCACTTTTGTTTTGGGGACAACTTGTGAAAATGCCTTTTTCATCTTCAAAATTTGAATTTGAATCAATTTAGAAAATCTGGAAAATTTATTTATAAAAGAAAATGAATTTCTCGGCCTTAACGGGCCGCCGCCTCCGCTTTGGCCCAGCTCGACAGGCCGACCCGGCCCACGTCAGCGCCCGCGCGCTCGCCCGCACGCGCCCCGCGCCAGAGCACGACCGTGCTCAGACCGCGGCCGCCGCGTGCAAGCCGCTCGCCATCGCCGGCGTACGGGTGGCACGCCGTGGCCCCCACTGCCTCGCCACGCCTCCAAGTCGACGGAACCACGCGGTCGCTCCTCGTCCCTCCCATTTTGCTTTCCCCGCGTGCAAGCAGCAGCCACAGCGGAGCCAGCGGCCACCGCGCCATTGCCGCCGCCCTCCGAGCTCCGCCACCGCCTATCGCCGCCGCTGCTGCGCCCGCGTCCGATTCCTCCCGGTCGTTGCTCTGCCTCCCTCCGCTCCACCCCTTGCTCCCTCCAGCTGTTACCATCGTCAAGGTGAGGGGGCCAATTTTGGCCGGCCGTTCTTCACCGCCGCTCGTCGGAGCTCGGCTCCACGTGGGTGGGCTGTTTCCGTCGCCTTCCTTCCCTTCTTTTGCGCGCGTCAGCTTCGCCTGGTGATGCTGGAGCTCTAGCGCTCCTCGGACCGCCATGCCGTGCACCGGTGAGGTGTGGCCACGGTGGGGAAGCGTCGCCGTGTGCCATGCGCGCCGGCGAGCTTGCTGCGGTAAGCCGCCCGGCCAAGTTCGGGCACCTGTCAGTGCGGTTTGGTGCTCCGAGCACGCTCGCACCGACCGCCTCGCCGTTTGGCTCACCGACGGCGAGATCCGCACTGTCAACGGCGAGCCGCCTCGGCTCCGACTGACCGGTGGGGTCAGTTGACCGCGGGGGCCTGCCTGTCTGTCTCGTGTGCATTCGTGGGGTGCAGATCTGGGGTGTGCGTAGCGTTTTGTATTCGGGTTTTTCAGAAAAAGATAAAGAAAATGATTTTCCAGAAATTGTGAAAAAGCTTCCAAAAATCATAACTCGAGTTTTATAGCTCCAAAAATTTTGAAATAAATTTTGTAGTGTTTCTCATAAGTAGATCTATGATCTAAAAATATTGCATGTCAAGTTTGAAATGTGTTTCTATAAGGTTTTTATTTAATCACTGAAATTGCTGTTTTCTTGATAAATATGTAATAAATCATAGAAAACTCAGAAAAATATGGTTCCACTTGCAATAATTTTCTTTTGTGATGTAATTTCTAGGAAAAATATGTTCCATGCATGTTCTGTAGAAAAAAGTTTGATGTGTAGTACAAGTGCTTATTATTGTTGTTAATTATTATTTTTGATAAAGAGAAAAATATGAATAAAACATGCATATAATAATTTTTCTATAGTGATTGTTTATTGTGTAGAATGTAGGAAAAATGCTAAATCTATTGTTTGATACTTTTCATAGTATAAAGTATTTTCATGCTCTTATTTAGTCCCTAGCTTGTTATTTTTGTGTAGGCAGTTCTAATAATCCAAATGCAATGAAATTTTTGTGGCATGCTAGATTAGATGAGAGTAAGTTACTCTAATTTTCTCAGATTTTTCTGTGCTACCAAAATAGGTGTTGTTGTTCAAACCTAGTTGCAATTAGGGTTTAATTAACCATGTTAATACATGACTAATTAATAAGATTTGCTTTTGGTGTATCTTTGAAGCATCTTAGATTTCTGTGGTGACTTGATATGGTAAAGAATGTTTGTAGTAGTATACGAGTACATGTTCTTGGATGATGTAGACTACCTTGTAGAAGAGTTGTATTCCTACTTTATGCAATAAAGTAAACCTGTTCATCTACATCTCATTCATGATGATCATTACATGTCATCTCTGCAATGCACCTAGGCATGAGCACTTATACATTTGCATCATACAGGATCGCAAGAAGTAACTCCGGTAGCAGTTCCCGAGGAGTCGGAAGAGCAGCCCGAGGTGCAAGAGCAGGAGGTGCCCGAAGCCGACGTGGAGGTCGGTGAGGATCTTCTAGAGTGTCCCGACCACCGCCCGAGCTCTTTCGAAAGAGGCAAGCCCCGGAGCATTTATCTCCCGGTTTATAAATATTTGATTAATGCTTTACTTTAACTGATGCATTACGTTTAGGAGTTATTTTCAACTGTTGCTGCATTATACCTTGTCTACCCTGTTCTACCATATCCTTGTTACCTTGGTATTCGCAGTCAAGAAATGCTTAGCTTGCTTAGACCGGTAGAAGTCGAGTGATTTTCTGTCACCTGTGAGCTATAGGTGGTTACCTGGATCTGCTTGAATAAGTATGTCATCGTAGAATAACTAAGTGTTAATGTGAAATTAAGACCGGACGAAGACTTGCAGGATTTCGAACTGTAGTGTTTTCCGTCTGTGTCGATTAAGGACCGACCGTTGTTGGGTCTCGAGTCATGTTGAACGCATGCCATACATTTAGCCGGCCGAATAATGTACCTTTCGACCGCGAAGCTGGGAGATTATTTGGGCCGAGTGGATTGCCTGCAACGCACTGTACCAGAGCAGGTGTGGTAGACACGGGCGCGCGATGATAAGGCCAAAGCAGGGCTGGACAAAAAGCTCGTTAAGCTGGCTCGG
Source organism: Saccharum hybrid cultivar R570 (assembly GCA_038087645.1). Classification (NCBI taxonomy): domain Eukaryota; kingdom Viridiplantae; phylum Streptophyta; class Magnoliopsida; order Poales; family Poaceae; genus Saccharum; species Saccharum hybrid cultivar. The sequence goes on along the minus strand of JAQSUU010000190.1, from coordinate 844,150 downwards.
TGGCTCGGTATAAAAGTGCTCCGATTGGACTCATTTATCTTTTAAAATGAAAATGACTTTATTTGGAACGACTTTCAACTTTGGTCGGCTCGTTAGGCTCGGCTCGTTAGGCTCATCGTGAAGTTGGGTCTTAAACAATGCAGGAAATAATGATGAATAAGATTATACCAATTTCTAAAAAAGCTCAAAAAAACTACGGTTGGCTCGATATCCAGCCCTAGGCCAAAGAGCAGTCGGGCGGCCCCCGGGTACATGTGGTTCCTGGCAAACTCGGGACTTTACCTAAATGGTTGACTCGGTGACCAATATCTCACTTTAGCGGGTGAGTGAGGTTTATATGAGGAATAAATTACCAGCTGGTTAATAATCGATTCAAATCGCCATCGTTCACTGGATAGTGAACACTTGACTTGAGTTACTTCATCGTAGAAATATTGATGGAACACTTGGACAGTTATATGGAATATGACATGATGGAAGTTGTTGATGATCATTGGTTATCCTTACCTATTTAATTACATGTTACTCTAGTACAGGTGCAAATATAGTTAACAAGTTAATAAAGATTTAACTTGATGCAAAGCTTCTAGAAAAGATTCTTTAAATACTAAAAATGCATTTTTACAAATGAGTCAGCTACCCTACCATAAAGCCTGTCATGATCCTTGGTGTCAATTTATTTTTGGTTATGTCGGGTAAGTCTAACTGAGTACCTTCTCGTACTCAGGGCTTTGTTCCCACTTGTTACAGATGGACAGATGTGTTACGGCTACTGTATCAACTGCCTTTATCCTGCGATGGGTGAAACTTAGGACCATGGGCAGTGGTCATTCCCTACGTCTCGTCTGATGCTTTTGTTGGAGATGATCCTGAGCTGGCACTTTCTTTCGAACTCCGTGTGAGTGTGTGTGGTTTGAACTAAATGCTTCCGCTACTTTTATTTAAACTTGGTTTGTAATAACTATGTTTAAACTCTAATGTATTTACGACGCGAACTTTTATGTAACTTGTGATGGTGACCGCTAAACTTATTACGATCTTGGCTGGTATGTAAGTTGGTTTGAAATCCGTCGTGATTTCACGAACTACCGGGTTATACGGGCTTAAGTTTGCTAAATCGTCTGCTCGGTGGATGATTTTCTTACTTAATTTCGTATAATTGGTCGGTTCTGTTACACTTGAATCCTGAAAACGCATCTATCAATAAGTACTACAAACCAAATGCAAATCTGAAAAAATGAGAGTTAAAAGGAAATACAAATCCTCGCGGACATCTGAAGAAACGACGGCCTCCACCGTCACGGTCGTTGTACATTTGCACGACGCAATCCTCTCTGTGGCGGCATTTTGGCCAATCTTCCGTGCGGTTGTCGTATGATCTAAGAGGTCTCTCACGGGTGAAGTCACTCTTGCTCTCCAAAGGAAATTGTTCTATAGGTTCCTCAAAAGAATCAGGACCCAGAGAACCCTCCCACACAATCGAAGGTCCCTTCCTCACTCCCTTTCCTCTACCTCTGCTCGATGAACCTCCGCCCGACATTTGAACTAAAGCTAAACAAGAAAATAACTTGTGTGATGGCCAGGAGAGGGGTGGGGGGGGCGCGGCGCCGAAACGACGAATGGCCAGAGCTCAAGAGGAGAAGAGAATAAAAGGCGTCCTGCACTTGCCGCTCCTTGATCTGGGGAGCGGCAGGCTTACTGAAGTGGTAGTGGCGAAAAGCGGGCACGGGGCTGCCGCTCCCCCCTGGAGGAGCGGCAGGCTTGCCGCTCCCTGATCTAGGGAGCGGCAGTCTTACCGCTCCTCCAGGGGGAGCGGTAGCCCCGTGCCCGCTTTTTGCCACTGCCACCTCAGCATCATTGCCGCTCCTACACGTGGGGAGCGGCAAAGTTGAAATGCCGCTCCCTCGCGTGGGGAGCGGCCAAAAGTGTTAGGTACAAAAAAAACTTTCGGTGCTAAAATTAAAAATAATTTTTAAAAAGTGTTAAAAAAATCGTCGTGGGAGGGAGAGGGGCGAGGGGCATGAGAGAGAGGGGAGGGAGGAGGCTGAGATTCCAGAAGTCTGGACGCGTGGACGATGCGGGACGGGATGACGTCGGATCAGACGGCTCAGGTGATGGTACTGTTAATCTACAGGGAAATATGAGAGGGAGGATGATATACAACTCTAAGAGTAGGAATAGGTAGACACAGCTACTCCCTCCGTCTAAAAAAGAATACAACTAAGGGTTGCGTGCTAGCAAAAGTGATTTACGTTTGATCAAATTTATTTCTAGTGAATACTGTTCACATTTACAGCTCCACAATAATTTATTATAAAAATATATTTTGTAATTAATCTAATGATATTTATTTAATATCATAAACATTGATATTTTTTTATCTATAATTGATCCAACTTAGGATACTAAACTATGACACTGTGCTAGTTCTTCCCTGGACGGAGGGAGTAGATAGGTAGATATGGTAGATTTGCTTGCCCTCCTATCCCACTATTAGGTTGTGTTTAGATGGTGAAATTTTTTGCAAAATGCTACCGTAGCACTTTTCGTTGTTATTTGGCAATTAGTGTCCAATCATGGACTAATTAGTCTTAAAAGATTCGTCTCGTGAATTATGGCTAAACTGTGTAATTAGTTTCATTTTTTATCTATATTTAATACTTCATGCATATGTCCAAAGATTCGATGTGATAGAGAATCTTGAAAATTTTTGCAAAATTTTCTGGAACTAAACAAGGCCTAGCTTGCCCTAGCTTTTACTCTTTATTTAAAAAACAATAGTAAGGATACTGGATAGATAACATCAAACATTTTTCTACTACTTATATAGTGTTTTTTTATGCATATAGCGGAATACCGAGAAGAGGAAATATCAGGTGCGCAAATGTATATTGGTGAACATGTGTACAAACACAATCTCATCATTCCTTGGATCTAATCAACGTGCCCCCAGAATTAGAGTTCTATTAAGGCGAAATGTTATTGATATTATGGAATAATTTAAAGAAAATATGAAAATATATAATATGCAAACTGGGGTGAAAAACACTTTCAAAATTTAGATGATGAGAAACTGGACGGACCTCTTTTTTCCGAAATGAAAATGGAATAATCTCACTTTGTTGGAATGGAACGAAACCGAGGGGAATTGCATTGAGGCAAATTAAGAGATTGCACTGAAGCACCAGCAACACAGAATACAAGCCGACTGACCTTAATTATATAATTACATACACCAAACAAACAAGCACGTACAAATTGCCTATCACCAAAACATATATAAGAGAGGGCTCACTACGAATACACGTGATTAACATACTGTACACAACAAGTTAAACAGGAGGTACAAATTAATAAGCACACCACAAACACAACTCACCACGCCGGAGGCAATGTAGCAACTCCAGCGGGCGCCGAGCCGCCATTGACGAAAGCAGCAGAGAGACCAGTCACCAGACGACGATAACACACTGCACTTTATATATGGAAGCATTCATCTCATCCGATCGCGTCTCGGCGTCGTCGTCATCAGTAGTAATAGGAAGACGACGACGACCCCCCGAGCTGGAACCCATCGACGACCTCGTCGGCGGCCGGCATCGGTGAAAACATTGGGCTGTGCACGTACCCTTCCTCGAAGTACATCCCGTGCGACGCGTTGGCCGCCGCCGCCGTGTCGTCGTTGTAACCACCGAACTCCAGCTCCGACGCGTCGCACCACGCCCTGTCGTCACTACCGGCGCCGTTGCCGCCTTCGAAGTACATGCCCATATCAGCGTTCCCTCCGTAGGCCATTAACGACGCGTCGGCAGCGCCGTAGGACGGCATCTCCACCTGCACGTGGTGGTACTGATGATAGGTCTCGTTGCCGGCGCCGCCGCCATGTGCGGACTGATTATCGCAGGCCGGCGTCGGCTGAGCGGCGGGTGCGGCTACGGGGTCGGCGTAATAGTAGTGCTGGAGCTGGTCGGCGGAGAGGTCGGGGGAGAGGTACGGGGTGACGGAGGAGCCCGGCGGCAGGTCGGGGTAGGCGAAGTTGGTGCGGGCGTTTGCGCCACGAATGTTGCGGGCGGCGCGGTCGTAGGCGATGGCGGCCTCCTCCGCGGTGTCGAACGTGCCAAGCCAGTGCCGCTCCTTGGTGGCCGGGTCCCGGATCTCTGCTGCGTACCGGCCCCATGGTCGCCGCCTCACCCCGAGGTACCTTGTCTCGTTGCCATTGCTGTCCTGTTGCTGCCGGCGCTTAGAGGACTTCTTCTCCGACGACGACGACGACGAGGAGAAGAAGTAGGAGAAGTCCATGCTCGCTCAGAGTCACACACACAGAATACACAGAGAGTTAGTTGTGGTCGTTGTTGATGTGAGAGACGGAGAGAAGGTGGTTGCTGCTGGTGCATGGAGCGGTTGCATGGAGGAGTATATATAGGGGCGGGAAAGCAAAACTAGCAAGTAAACAATGGAATGGTGTGGTATTGATACTAATGGCCAATCTTAAGAATGATTAGCAGGAGTGATGGACAGAGGTAGGCATGGATGCGCGGGCCCCACATAAAATTTGAGTCGTTAGTGTGGTGTGGGGGCGGCGAAAGTAGTCAACCAATGATTTGGACCGGTGGTGGCATGGGCAGGGTGACTGCACGATGCATGATGGCATCAACGTCACCGACCTCCTCAAGTTGTGCATTGCTTCCAGCGCCGGTCTACTCTGAGCATCTACCATTCATTCTAACCGACTAAACCATCTTATTATCAGGACTAGGAATGGCTGTCCAGTTACTATCTGTTTTGTCCAAATTCATATTATTTGGTACAATTTAAATATAGATATTTGTGTTCGCGTTCGTTAATTTCTGATATGGATAGATCTGAATATGACATGACTAGCGCCCGTACATTCGGACGGACACCCACGTCTGAACACCCATGGCTACTCTGCTTCCCACGCGTAGCGAGTGGGCATAGACCTCAGGTAGCTGCGGGGCCACCACGCGAACATCGCGCCCGCCATCGGCCCACCTGGGGCCACCACCTTCGCACGCTCGTCAGGCCACCACATTCGCGGGCATCACGCTTGTCGGAAGTCCATGTCATCGCGCTCGCTAAGCTCAAACTATCGCATCGAGATGGAGGGAAGGGAAGAGAAGGGAGGGGATGGAGAGGAGAGGAGAGGAGAGGGCAAGGCACGCCACACGATGAAGGAGCCGAAGCCCTGTGGCAAGACGCTGTCCGCCAGCCACCGGCGCCATTGCAATATGTGCAACACATAATATACTTTTGAAACATCCAGATGAAGCATTTGCAACATACGTTTGAAGACAGATGAAACACTTGAAACATGCATATGAAACACTTGCAAAAAACCTAAAAACACTTAAAAAGTCATTACAAAAATATAGGCAACATCCAGATAAAATACTTACAGCATACTCCCTCCGTATCGGATTTAGAAGTCGTTTAGGACAGCGACACGGTCTCCAAAACATAACTTTGGCCTCTTGTTTTTATAAAAAAATATTTATGAAAAAGTGATATGTGTATACTTTTATGAAAGTATTTTTCAAGACAAATCTATTAATATAATTTTTATATTTACAAACTCAACAACTTAAAAGTTATTGATGATTTATATTCCCAATGTTTGACTCAAAACTTGTCCAAAACGACTTCTAAATCCGATACGGATGGAGTATGTGTGAAACATAAGCAACGTTCAGATAAACACACTTGCAACATACGTATGAAAAAACAGATGAAATATTTGGAACATACAATTGCAAGATATGTGTATAGCCATTGCAACATCACGATCTACTTTTACAACATGTATATGAAACACTTGCAACATACCTCTAAAACATCTGAAACACTTAAAATATACACTTCCAACATGTGCTTCCAGCAAACCCTAGCGGGTGGGTGGGTGAAGCTCTACACAGCTAGATCTAGCACTAGGTCACGGTGGAGGAGGATGGAGCCACGACGATGCGAAGGAAGTTGGGCCCGGGACAGAGATGGCGACGGAAAGCGCTTAGGGCCCACCGCGCGGGGGCAGGAGGAAGGAGGGCGCAGGGTGAGAGTGTGGTGCCGGAGAGCAGCGTGGAGAGGAGCGGGGATGGGACGCACAGAGGAAGGTTGCTGGGAGCGCCGACTCGGCGGTAGGTGTGGGCATCACGGCTGCAGCGATGAAGAGAACTGCGAAATGAATGATTGGGCGAGGAGGAAGAGAAACACGTCCATTCCATTTTTTTAGATGGACCGTGAGGGGGAGCAGGTCAAGCTGGTCCGCAGGCCTAGTGAGGCGCATCCGGACGAACAGAGGCCCTCACCAGATCATTATTGATTCGGATATGTTTCTCATAACTTTTCTAGATCTATATTTGAATCATGTAATATCCGACTGTATCCATATCCATGAGGATTATGGATATGATGAAACTATTTAAAAGTATATTTTAGTCTATTATTATTAAAATGATTGAAAAAAATTAAAATGCCATTGTCGGTGTGACTAAAAGAGTTAGTTCTGAAAGTAGATTTTATCATAGTTTATTATTAAAATATAGGTTAATAGTAAAAAAATTCCTTACTAGTTCCTCAAATAGTATTAAAGACAGACAACTCTCTCTCCCCCAAAGCAAAGTTCTACTGTTTTCATTAAGGTAGGTACTTTCAGATGTGTTGAACTTCCAACTTGGTATACCTCTTGGAACTTGGTATTTGTTCTTTCACGGATTATGGAAGGCATAAAAGTCACATATAGGAACTCTAGAATGTAAAATGGGCACCACTCTTTTTTTTTGGAGAAAGGGGTTGCTAAGCCCCCGGCCTTATTAGAAGGCTTAAAAGCATGCGGCGCGCCGGGTTCGAGCCGGGGCGGGTGACTTCCACACCTAGGGAGCCCACCAACTGAGCCAACGCTCATCCACACTACTCCCTTTGTCCTTAAATATAGTGACGTCTAAGATTTGTAATAAAACATAATGCATTCTATGTAATAACTAAGCTTTAGATTCTGCAAAGTTTGTTAAAAAGGAAGCCACAATTTATGAACAAACTCCTTAATTATGTTTAATCTATGGGTACATGTGACATTTAAGTGTTCATTTAAGTTGTCTTAAATTTTTTTGAATGCAATATATTACAAGTTGGAGGAAGTTGATGCAAACAACCAAGTAATGGAAACATGTTAGTTGTTAAAATTGCTCTACCTAGAATATGGGAGGTTCGAACCATGCATCTTTAGGATCCCAAGAGAGTTATTTTCTAGTATAAAAATAAAAATATTACAATATTAAAAAAACAAATGATACATCATATTGTATGGGGTTCGAGCTTGTGTCACACAAGGCTCATGTCAGGGAAGCATGAGGGGTAAAGAATACATGAGTCAATTTTAAATATGCCTTCAAAAATTACAAAACTATACCTTGAATACACAGAGTTTCATAATTGTACCCCTTTCTTGTCATTGGTTGGATGGAATTGTACTGAAGTCTTCCTGGTAGAACAGCCTTTAGAAAAAAAACATTGTTTGGAGGAACAAAATCAGTTAAAATCGTATAGGACAACATTTCTTTAATTAGATTCTAGATGAATGATTAGTAATAAATTCATTGGTCTATATGATGAGCTAACAACTCAAATACACTTATAATATCGGTTCATGGTTACAGTCCAACTATATAGACTCTAGAGAGCATGGCCTTTGTCCCATGTCCTTGAGTGGTTTTGGTGATTTGATATGACATACACGATCAATAATAGGACTAACATGTATGACAAGAACCCAAGAAGTGTTAGATAGGTTTATGTAGGTTCTATGAATTAATGCTAGAAAAACAAAAACAAACAATATCTAAGAAGAAACAGAGTCAAAACAATCGCTTGATGAAGATCATAGAAGTCACCTAACTGTCCGGTGTAGTCCAGAGAACAAAGCAATATAGGAGTTTCTATGAATAGGATCATCGGATCGTCGACCGTGTGAAGTCAAATATGTAGTGTATTGTCCAATGATGATTAGAAGCATGCAATGGTGTTGGATGTAGTTACCTGAGCATGAACACTACCTTCACCGGATCGTCCAGCGATGTGGGACCTAGTGGCAGTGGCTCAAGTGTCAATGGTCGGCAACAACTGATTATTACCTCACCGGATTATATATATGGACAGTTACCATAGCGATGTTAGATTATCATGTTGTGTTGTCTATGATATAGGACTTTAGAGCAATGGGTAGTTGCGCTTGGGGGCTATATATGGCCTTGGTTCGATGTTTTAAGTAAGTTGACGATTTTAGAAGTTAGAAGTACTTGCTACACTTGAAGATACACTCCAATATAAGTGCTTAATGATCATATCAAAGGCTTTGTGAAAGAGATAAGAGAGCGATTAGTGAATGTTTAGGCCTTATTTGAGAGAGAGTTGAGTTGATCTCTTGTAAGCTTGGGCTTCACAACCGTGGGGGACTTTGTGGCTAACAGACAACGTTGACAACCCTCCGAGCTTGGTGTGGCTTTACTATAAGAAGGATTTTATAGTGTCACCCTTTTGTAAATGTTTAGGCAGCCTCTAGGCAAATACCCATCTCTAATTCTCTATTAAGTATTTTCGGAGGCAGGCATTCTCAGGTGACTACCTTTGAAAATGATTGTTAACAGAGGCGGGCATTATTCTGTCCGCCACTAGAAATTGATTAAGAAAGGCAGCTGTTTTAAGGTCCCATCTCTTAAAATAGTTGTCTCAAAGAAAAATTCATAAATTTTTCATATGAACTCGGATAAATATAAGCTTTATACCAAAAAAATGTAGAGCTCTATGTGATCTGCAACTTCTTAGTTGATAAAATTCCTTTTGAAATTGTTTAGAGTCACAAAAATTAGTTTTAAGCTCTTATATTTTAAAATTTAAAATTTTCAAATAACCTTGGATGCTGATATAATCTACACAAAAGTTGTAGTTCTCAACACAAATTACAACTTTATAGTTAATAGTTTTTGATTCGAGGTAATCTAGATTCCTAAATATTCGTTTTATGTTCTAAGATTTGAAATTTAAAATTTAGAAATTTCAAACAACATTGGACACTAACATGATCTACACAAAAGCAGTAGTTGTCCATGCAATCTACAACTCTACAGTTGACAAGTTTTTTATTTGAAAACATTTAGTCCCAAATATTCATTTAGAAATTTTAGATTTTGATATTCAAGTTTTTAAAATTTTCAGACTATTTCGGACAGAGACACACCCTACATCAAACTTGTAGAGCTCGACGGCAGCTAAAACTTTGTAATTGAACAATGTTTTCATTTGAAATCATTTATTGGTTGAAATATATTCAATACAAGATACAAAATGTTGATAAAAAAGATACTGTCCTATATATATAGTCACAAATAAATGTGTAGTGAGTGGTAGAGAGATATTATATGTGTTGAAGATTACATGTTCGAATCCTTAAAGAGACCATTTGATAAAGGCGGTCAGGATGTTCACCTCTGTTAATAGAAAACACCAGCTTGTAAAATGTACTAGTGTGGTGCTCCTTGTTGGAGAAACTCCATAGGATATAAGTGAACGGTACCCAGTAATGATCAAAATTTTGGGTTTGTTGTTTGGTTCATACGTGAGTTGTAAAAAAATATTGTGAGTTGTGGGCTATGAAAAAACTTTTTGTGAGTTATGTGCCGTAATAAAGTTGTAAGTTGTTTGGTTGATGAAACAACTATGGAACTTACCCCTCTCTATATCTCACCTAAAATAGTTGTGAAACATCTCTTTGTTTCCAACCATTTGAAAAAACAGGAAGCCAAAAGCAGGGTCAAAGGCAGTACTATGAAAATTATATTCCGTGAACGCAATGACTTCTGGAAAAGATTTTATCCGTTTGGTTGGTGTTACGCTTTTTAACAGTAGAAGCATTTTTCACAAGCTGAACCAAACGCAACCTTTATTCCACCATCTCTCGAGATCGCGACTTCACGCGTTTTTCATTAAGAAGAAGAGCCGAAAGAACGGCAAAGCAACTGATACATAGGATTCGCAAGTAATCCATGGATTACCAACGAAGTCCACAACACAAACGAAAAGCAAGAAACATGAGGGGGACCCTCCACCTGACAACTCTAGTTAACTGAACCTAATACAATAGAACTCAACACGTTGGTAGCCAGTAGTGAAGTGAAGCCGTAGATGATAACAACGGCAAAGCATCCGCTAGAAACTCCAGGCGGCAAAGCATCCGACCAAGCACGAAGACCATCGACGCGCCAAAGCATCTGCGGATGGGGCCGACACACTCGCAGCAACAAAGCATCTGCATGAGAGGGGGCCTAAACACTGACGACAACATCTGCCCAAGCACGAAAACCATCGACGCGGCAAAGCATCTACGAATGGGGCCGACACGCTCGCAGCAGCAAAGCATCTGCATGCGAGGGGGCCTACAACACCGGCGGCGAAGCATCCGCCCAAGCAACAAGACCATCAACGCGGCAAAGCATCCGCAGATGGGCCAACACGCTCCCAACAGCCAAGCATCTGCAAGAGAGGGGGCCTAAACGACGACTACAGCTACAACAAACACCAGCTGGACATACCAAAGTGAGGAAGACATGAAGCCATAGTTTCGCTAGGCGCTAGGCGGATTCTAGGCGGTGACCCTCAGCCTAGAGACTAGTCGGGAGTAATCGCGCCTAGGCGATTCTAGGCGTTTTCCTAGGCGTTTTGGCAATTCATCCATAACATATATAGGTTGCAGTAAATATAAAAAGAGGGCTAGTAGACTTACCTGATTCTTTGCTGGCTTATTCTTTCATATTCCTAGCTCCTACAATATGTTTTGACAGTTGGTAAGTACTATATATTGAATGGACAACAAGTTGTTCATAAAAAAAACACCAAGTTGTCACTTATCTGAATGATTTCAGCCACCTCCCATCCATGTGCAAACCATATTAGCAGCTAGTAATCACAAAATTTAAAGCACAAACAAGTGGGTAGGACAACAATACAAGTGCACAACACAATTTATAAATAAAATACAGCACATGCACATAGTTCTTAGTTCTCACAAATCACAAACAAACCAAAAAAAGGCACACACAAACAAAGTCACACAGCTGCAGTTCTTAAGAGATAACAGATAAGACCATGACCATGACATGGTACAAAAGGCTTCACTAGCAGATCATATTCCTTCTTCAATAGGGTTTCATATAATCATCATCTTCATCAAACTCTTCTTCTTCAGACTCCATTTAGAGTGCACAAGACAATGAGCAAGCATTACAAGTTCAAATCAGTTTCATTGTCTTGCATTCAGAGTTCAGATCTAACATTTAGACATTCAGAGATCCAACACCAGACATTTACAGGGATTCAGAGATCAGATCAGGCATTCCTATCTATTCATTCCTATCTAACAGAGTAACACCAGTATTAAGGCAATAACAGAGTATAGATCAGGCATTCCTATCTTCTTATTTTCAGAGTACAGAACTACAGATGAGGCATTCTTATTCACAGAGACAGAGTACAGAGCAGGGGAAAATAACAGGGGAGGGAGAGGAGCAGGGGAGGGGAGCTGCTGTCGGAGGGGAGAGGAGCAGACGAGGGGAACTGGCCTTGGTGACCGGGGAAGAGGAGCAGGCGGGGAGCAGCTTCCAGGCGGGGAAGAGGAGACCGGCGGCCAGCGGGAAGGTGCTTCCAAGCAGGGAAGATGAGACTGGCGGGGAGCAGCTTCCAGGTGGGGAAGACCAAAGACAAGACCGGCGACCGGCGGGGAAGAGCACCTTCCCTTCGACGGCCACGAGCGGGGACGGCGGGCCGACGGGGTCGAGCAGGTCCGGCGCCGGCGGAGAGGAGCTCGAACGACGGGGACGAGCAAATGTCGGCCAGGTAGCTCTATCTCTCCCTCTTATCCTCTAATTTCACAATTCGCGACCGCGCGAGCGCCATCGAGCGCGGGAAATCACCGCACGCACGCGGAATCGGCACGGGAACTCATGCGCGCACGCGGGCGGGGCCAATTTTTCCGTGGGCCCACGTGCGTGTCCGCCTCCACGCCGCCTCACGCGCCTCCGCGCCGCCTAACGCCGCTTCCGCGCCGCCTAGCTCCGCCTAGCGCCCAGGTCACCGCCTACCCCCCTAGTCGCGACGAAGGCCTTCGCCTAGTGACTAGTCCCGCCTAGTCGGCCACCCAGAACCGCCCAGCGGAACTTGGCATGAAGCACAAATAGGTGCAGCACAGCGACCACGATGACCACGCGGGAGGAGCGACGGTAGCAAGAGATTCTTTAGCAACGCCTTCAAGAAGGGGGTGATGCCCAAGACGCCATCGCCACTGGCCTTAGAGACCTCTAAGGCAGGGCTTTCGCCCAGAATCCGGCGAAGCAGGCGAAGAAGCAGCACGATGTTCAAGAACAATGCCTCCAAGAAAGTATGTGGCACCCAAGGCGTCACCGTCGTTCGCCTAGCAAAACAGAGCTGAGCTTTCGCCCTGAATCATGTGCACTTACGCCGCTTCACCAATGCGGAAGCCAATCCCCAGCGGAGATGGCTGGCCTGACCCCCGGAGAGTAGTCGTCGAAGGGCCGGGGACGAGCAAGAAGAAGGCCAACAGCGTCCGCTTGCCCAACGCGCGTCCCGCGGCCGCCATCTGCGCGCGGCTTGAATTCCACGGCGGGGAGCACTCTGGAACCAGGCCATCCTCGCTGGAAAGAGGCCAGCAGGCGCCCCGCCCGCCGGCGTGGACACCATGCCAGCTCATGGAGCAGCAGCACATAGTGCCACCTCGCGGTGGCCCTGCGCTGGCTGGCTAGCCAGCACGCACAGGACGAGGCCGCTTGGCCGCTACGGAGCCACGTCACGGATGCCCGGCCCTCTTCCAGAGCATCGCCGCCAGCCACCTCGCCAACACGCTCGACCCGGAGCCGCGTCCGGGAGGAGCGCGCGGGGTTCCCCGTGCCTTTCGTCGGTTGAAGGCCATACTCGTCGGGGGCTCTCGTCGGGGCCACCTGGCCTCCGCGCGCCGGCCATATCTGTGAGCCGCAGCAACAGCAGCACGGCCGGCCATGGTCCGACTGGGCGTAGCCTTAGGCTCCGCCGCCATCGGTCGCCCTACCGCTAGGGATACGGCCACAGACGCCGGATCCGGCCATAGGGGGGCCGAATCTGCGCGGCAGGCATCCCAAGTGCATGGATCTGGCCGGAGTTGACGGGGGAAGAGGATGGGGGTGGAGGAGAGAGGAGGTAAGACGAAACTGCGACCGCACACCTTTTTTCGTTGCCGGCGCTGGCCGCCGCCGCCGCCGCGTATAGACCTGCGACGACGGCGGCCGGAGGTGGTGGCTAAGGTGGGTTCCTGTGCGGCGGCGGCGCGAGTCGCCCCCGCGTCGTCTCGAGGAGACGACGCGGGGGCCGGGCGGGTCCGACTGCTAACCCGTGACGACCCTTATTCCACCATCTGAAAGAATATGCCATTAATAGTTGAATTCACACTGGAATAACCACGTATTTTTGCACATTGATCGTCCCCGTACCTTTTAACTATATTAATTAATCTCCACCAACGCATGCCCGTTTACGTCTACTTCCATTTCCATCCAATAGTTGCCGCTCCCTAATAATCGCCTCTTCAACCTTCTTTGTTTGAACTGACGCCAAGCTTGCGTTATGCATACCACTTTTCTCACTGCAATGATACACAAGGTATCATCAGTTAATATGAACATGTAACCAATAACATGGCGAGTGACCAAGGAACAGCGTGGCATCTACTTTCTCAGCAATGCATTGAAACAAAATTCAAATTTATCTGTGTGCATATGGACCAAATGGAGTGCGCGTGTTGGTCGAAAGGTCATAGAAAGTGAGTGATTTTGGTATCATGCGATCATCACCTTTCAAGACCTCTTATGATTGCTCTCTCTCTGATGCAAATAAAAGAACATTCTACTAATGATTAAAAAGAAGAGGTGTATATATTATAGACTAAGGCAGAGTTAAGTAATAATTGGATTCACACTTCATATCTGTTAAATATATGGGCACAAAGGCACAAGTACCTTAGCACATGATTAGTTGGGCTCAGATAAATGATTGGCATGTGCCTTCTCGATTGCCTTTAGATGCCCCATTCCTGTTGTAGTCTTGCTGGATCCTTGTTTTATACTTAAAACCAAAAGGAAGCTCAAAGATTTGATCGCAAAAGCTACCTAATGATTTGATTCATGGCACTGTACATGCTAATATATTTGTCAGAATTATATCTTCTCATGATATACTTACCTTCTTTAACCGAAAATATGATGTATGTGCATATATGCCAGGATTTTAATAACTCAAAAATGAGGTCAAGGTATATCAGTCAGGAGGTTATTGGAAGGAAAAATTGTTCTTTACGGTGGAGACATCATTTTCTATTCCGGTAAGGCTTGGAATAGGGCGTCGTCTGCCCGGGCGCTGCTGGCTTCTCGAGCCGAACTGGTCCAATAGGCAAGGCCTGCTCCCTTCTAGGCGCAGCCTCCACTGTGTCATCCACCAGCCGCGACCACCTCCACAGCCCTGCCCGCTGCGTTCGCCTCCATCCGCCTGTTGCGGCAGCCTCCACCGCACCTCCCGACTGGACTCGCGCCACCTACCGGGCCGCCTCTATCCGCCTGTCGCGGTCACTGCCGAGGTCTGTGCTGCAATGAGGTCTGCACCAGCGACCTCCATGCCACTTCGTGGCATTGAGCTCGGTGCCAGCGTTGACCGTCAAGCTCTGTGTCGATAAGCCTCGATTTTCCCAAGGAGCAAGTAGACGTTGCACTAAAAACATATGTTGCAACCGTATGTTTCATGTGTTTTAGATGTATGTTGCAAAAGTAGATTTGGTGTTGCATATGTTGCAATGTACACATATGTTGCAAGTGTATATTCTAAATGTTTCAGCTGTTTCAGACGTATGTTGCAAGTGTCTATTTAAAATATTTTATCTGTTTCAAATGTATGTTGCAAGTGTTTCATCTCGATGTTGTATATGTTGCAGTGGCTATACACATATGTTGCAAGCGTATATTCCAAATGTTTCATATGTTTTCAGATGTATGTTGCAGCAAGTGTTTCATGTTTCAAGCGTATACTCTTGGATGAGACAGTTGGAGGAGGAGGGACGCGTGGATTCCCACGTGCGAGTGCGATGCGGAGCAGGCACGGGAAGCAGGCACAGACGATCCTTGCATGCGCGTGGAAAGCGAAGCGGGCGCATGGTGATCCCCACATACAAGTGCGCGAGAAACGGAGCAACGCGGGCTAGGCGGATGGAATTGGCTCGGTGTTTCCCGCATACCGGTGATAGAGGCACGAGCGTTCGGACGTCCGAACGCTAGTATCTCCAATCCAGTTTCCTAAACCGTCGCACAGTCCGTAGCCACGTATCTCATGCTTGGTTGGCAGCAGCCTAGGTGATCCCACGATGGATATGCAGATCTGGATGCTGGCCACTTGGCGGCTAGCTGCGTTCACGCCTTAGCAGCTGCGCCTAGCGAGCTCAGCGCTTGACGTCGTGACCATCTGACCAGATCAATGGGTGAACCACCTATAGCCCCCTAAATGAAACATCTTCCACTATAGCCCACTATACCTTTTTATAGCTTTTGGAATAGATGTACTGCCATTAAATGTATTAGCTTTTATTTAAAACATTGTTTGTGAAATAGAATGAATTGATCCATCATCACATCATTCCTCACAAGCTAATAATTAGTATTACAAGTAACATAGTCATTCCACTAAATTTAAGGAACTGACTCCTATCTTATTTAGAATTGTTTATTTCTTCAAACCAAACACCCTATTAAGGTCTTCATTTGGATCTCTGTCTTCAGGCCACGTCCTAATTCTTACCACTTGTTGCATTAGAATCAATTCCCATTGGCTTTTGACTCACCTTGCCTGGCTGCTCGTGCAATTTCATCCACTCCGCCCCTTTCAGCAGCGTCTTCTCTATCCGTGCCAACAAAATAGCCCACATATCTAGTAAATAAGTTGTTCCAGCTAAGGTATAAATCAGATGATACGAGGCATTGAATAATAACATGGTTTGAAGTATTCTTGCAATTACAATATGAAAGCAAAGTTGCACCAAGTAAATCTCTCTGAAACGAGTGAGAGTAAGGGTTTTAGAGCACAAATGTAGCCATATGAGTTAGCAGAAAGTCGAAGAACAACTGGTTTGTCATCTCTTTGCCAAATCAGTACTCAAAATGCTCTTTGTTTCCTTTATTTATTCATGTAAACTACACAGGGTGAGTATTTCGTATTTACCACTTACTCAAAGTAGCCAAATATTTGCTGCTGAAAACAGAAGACAAGACAGTGGTAGAGCTCAATATGGTAATAGAGGATTGATGTAATGTACTAGCACATGATAAAGAAGATGAGCTCAATAGTCTTTTCAGGCCTACTTTTGACAAAAGTAAAAGAAAAACATATAAAGGAAAACATCACAAATGATTTTTGAGTAGCAGAATTGAGATAAGATTGACTTGAATTAGCAATAAAGTGAAAATGCTAGGATGGAATACATTTGTCAGAGCACAAAGATTTTCAGCAAATTGTCAGCTAAACTCACATTCACTATGTCCTTATCTAGAATTCTAGAAACAATAATACCATTGTATATACTAATATCCATTTGCGGCTTAACATGATGAACTAGTTGGTAAGTGCAGCACAATTTCCCATCCTACAGATAGTAGACTTGTGTACGTACATATGACATGAACAGAACACGCTGACAGTCACCACTGAACATTAAACTGTGGAGATAGCAGACGACATTTTTTTTTGCTACATAAGAAATATAGTACAATTACCTAAACTTGGATATTGTACTTCTAAGGTAGGTGCAACGTACACCTAATGTTCTCTCAGCACTAAACTCAGCCACCCCTTGCAGCGACTGGTTCTTCATATCAACAGAAATAATCCAAGCATTATCATCACTGCAGTCAATCTTGGCCATAAAGTAAACCAAATGATCATCCTCCAAACTCAAAGCAGGCGACGCCACGCGCAGACTCAAGGTTGGCTTCGTGTCATCATCACCCTTTGGGCTAGCTAGCAATTCAATGTGATTGTTTCTGTCTATGACGACATCAAAAACATCAAAGGTGCACTCCTCATGCCACTTCCATGAGTGTTCTGCCCGGGTGCTCCATGTGGTGGCAATCCAACCTCGAGTGCGCCGGGTCTCCACGATGATCTTCGGTTTCATCTCAAAGTACCTGACAGTGCCTCTTACAACAACCATGTCTCTGACAATATCCGGAGAACCCCGGCCTGGTACATGGGGGAACACAGGTGTTGGCAACGGAACGTACTGAAGCACTGGGTTCTTGCTGAGCACATCACAGATCAAGGTACCACGCCAGAGGTCCACCCAGCCTATCAAACCCCTTTTTGTATCAATGGTGATCACCTTGTCTATACACCAAAATGAGTAGCGCTGTGGCAGCGGCGGATCGCATGACACGACTCTTGAGGTCCAATTGTCCGCCTCGCCACTGAACAGGTGGAGCTTGTAGACACCAATTTCGCTTCGGGGCTGTAGTGCGGCGAGGACAAAGATAACTCCTTTGTGGGTGTCGCGGGGCAGGATGCCAATCGCGTCGTCAGCGAATTCCAAAGGGTGAGGATTGGGGAGCAGGAGAAGCAACGGTGGCTTCTGGGAGCGGCGGCAGAGGCTGCTGGCCTGGTAGATGAAGTAATCACTGTGTTCCTGAAACATCTCGCGGGATGGACGGCAGATGGGAACGCGGAGGAGGGCGAAGCGCTCCTCGGTGGCGACGACGCTGGGCTCTGTGCCGAACTTCTCCGGACCCATGCCAGGGCAGCGGATGCAGAAATGTGACACTAGCGGAGGCTTCGCCAGGCAGAAGGTAACCTTGATAAGCTGGCCGTCTTCCCTCGTCCGGCATTCGACGGTGGTGGCGTTCTCGTGGTCGGAGAAGTAGGCTTGGTTGTCGAGGAGGGCCCAACTGCCTGGAACTTGGCCTGGAGCATGGATGGGCGGAGAGAAGGAGGCACGCATCAAGTGGTAAGGGAGGTCCATGGAAGATCGATCAGCTTCTCTTCTCTTGATCCTAGTCCCGATTTTGTTTAGGGCGATGATGAAATCAACGGCTTGGAGGGGTTGAGATCCTCCATTCGGCTATCGCGGGTGGGGATGGAGTGATGGGAGAGGAGAGGAGAGGGGACGGGCAGGGGGTGGTGTCGGAGCGGCGGCGGCGTCGGCTAGCCTTTTTTTTTTTTGATAAGGCGTCGGCTAGCCTTGGGAGAAGGCCAAACTGTCGATCGACATTCGACAGAAAGAATGCGAAACGCCTAGACGGAGAAAATCGGAAAACCGGGTGCTCCTGTCATTCACCTGCGATGGCGATGTCAACTGCTGCAGGGTACACCAGGAGATGGGCCTTCCCTAGTTACGCTTGGGCCTTTGCCTCGCTCGGAACGAAGGCCGGGGTCCGGTCAGAATGGTATATATCTTTATTTTTAGAAGTTTCTCAAAAAAAAATCTTTATTTCTAGAATAAAGCGATTTTTCCAACCTTCAACTTATGCAGAAGTTCTATTTTCAAGCCTAACCTACGAACCGAGTATTAGATACCCTCTAACTGTCAAAACTAGATAAATTTGATTCATAGCTAGTTTCAAAGGTGGTTTCCTGTTTTTTAATAATAAAAATCCATTTTAATCTCTAAAAATTCATAACTTATTTTTTGAAATAAAAAAATTGATAAAGTGGAAGAATACATAAATTTACTTTAGGATATTATTTTCTAACATCAAATCTAGGTAATTAGACATAGGTTTAGGGTTCATTTATGTTACTTTTAATAATCATGGATGTGGGTGATTTATATTCAAAGTTTTTAGATTTATTTAGATTATTTTGTATAATGGAATATGTTTGATTACTTTAGATTCTTTTTTGTATAATGGTGGAGCTAGGTAATTTAGATGTAAATTAGGAAATTACTTTAGATTTTTTATAATGACAAATATGGGTAATCTTGATGAAGATTATGGGTTACTCTAGCTTATTTTTTACAATAGCTGCTATGGTTAATCTGGATATATACATTTATGCGTTATTTAGACTACTTTAACAATGGAAGAGACACATATTTTTTTTACAAAACGAAATATATCCGATAGCCATAGATATTGGCAGTGGAAAGCCTAGGGCCATTAAGACCATGGCCCTAGACGTTGGCCTATGTTTTCTATGTTGTAACACATTGTTTCAAAAAGACCCAATCCATTAAGCAAAATTGGCCCATGGAGTGGCCCCTAGGCGTTGGGCTAGCCTAGCTTGTAGATGGCCGTATGTTTGTAATTGTTGTGAGATTTTCTATGATCCTCTGTCTATATCTAATTAAATCGTGGGGTTGCGCAAACGAGTTATGTTCTACGGCTGTCTAGTAGCCCATCCACATCATTTTCAGCATTCCAAGGAAGTACATGTAAGGGTATTATTGGCATTTACAGACACAGGACATGGGTAAATTCCCATACCATTTTTCACATATTACATTTACACCGCACAAGATGACACAGGAACCCGCACTAATCGCACTGATGATGCAAGGGCCAAGGGGACAGTTTTGTCCTAATCTCTGAAGCTAGCCAACCAACACCACATGTTGTGGATGGGAAACGCCTGCAAACTGGGGTGCTCAGCTCAGGCCACACGAGGCAGCTGTTGCTGGACTGACGACACTTGCAGGCATACTGAAGACTCATGACTAGCTGAGAATCGAAGGCCTAAAACGAGCGACTAGATAGAGAGGACCTGAATTTCTTGGTTTTATCTTCTGGTTGCCATGCTTGCACTCGCTTTGATTTGAATTGAACGTGGGGACGGACAGTTAGGACAGTTATCCACAACAGCAACAGCAGCGTCCATCAGCTAGCACAGCGCCACCGCGCCGTCCGAGGACGCCTGCAGCATCATGTACATGCCAGCTTGGTCGGTGAGCTCCGGTGTGGCCGCCACCGTCGCCGCCGCGGCCACCGGCTCGAGCACCGACAGCCTCTCCAGCAGCGCGGTGAGCGCCTCCCGCATCCAGTCGTACCGGCAGAGCTGGTAGGCTTCGGCGGGAGAGACCTGCTCCAATGGTCCATAGCAGAGTCAGAGTCAGGTGAGTTTTCTGAAGAATAGCCAGGGAAGGCACACGCTGACAGAGGCGCGGGGCAACTCACCCATCGGCGGTTGTGTGTGTCCTGCTCCGGCCACGTCTCCAGCTCCTCCGTGACCTCCATGGCGAAGATGTAGCCCTTGCAGGCTCCCCTGGGGCTTGTGCTGTTCTGGCTGCTCTTGCTCTTGAACACCCAGTGCCCCAAGGCAGCTCTCTGGTCAGTGCAGGAACGCCACGGCACGGCATGCAGATGGGAATAATGATCAGTCAACCGAATATTGCAAGTCAACACGGCGAACCACACAGACGTAGAATGCACATTATTGTCAGTTGTTGTATATGAAAACGTTTCATTTCATAGTTGAATCGAGGGACAGAATCATATACACATATAATGATATATATATAAGTGCAGAATCATGGCAGAAATTAAACACAGGACTGCTGCTGATCAAATCGATGGGTGCTGCACAGGGGCACTGTAGGACACACAGGAAACAAACCACATGCATAGTGGTTGGGGGAAGGCAATGCATGGAGCAGAGATAAAAAAAAAATACTAGCAGCTTATTGACTCGGATCCAGAAGGAAATCGATTCCGAGGACGAGCCGGCCAACGGACGAAGTACGCAAGAAACAGGGGCCAACAATAATACGCTTTGCGCCGAGATCTTGTCAACCAGGAAATCGCAATGATTTAGGGGACACCGCGTTATAAAATGCGGGCTAACGGCATGATTTATCCCCCCAAATGCAAATCATTGCTACAATATTGTTAGTTTGGTCGCAAACCACCAAATGAGGTGATGCTGCTGCTAGCACCTGCTAGTGCTAATGCTACTCTAGGCAAGGGACTGAATGAATGCGACGCCTGCTCTGAATCTGAAGAGAAACTTCCCCGTCCCTTTCCCTGTCGTGCATGGTCGCTGTCAGCCTGTGGTATGGAGCGCTGTCCTTGGGGCTGTTTGCTAGTAGGCTTTAGTTAAGTAAGTTTGTCTGATTGGGGACGTTAACCTCACCCTCAATTATTACTAGCATTCAGGAGCTTTCGAGGTGACAAATCAAGTGGATAGTAATGGCTCCAAACTGCGGCGTTAAATTACTGCGGGGATCAGGATTTTCGCAGAGAAGCGACACCGAATCGCGGTGACCATCCGCATACTTTTCGTGACTAAGACTGCGTTTAATAATTTTCATTCAACAGGCATCTTTTTTTTTTTGCGAAAAATCAACAGGCATCTTTAACCACGCACGTTCACGGAATAGCAGGGGAGGGACACTATCATATATCATATCAGCCGATAGGTCAGCTTCATCGTTTGTAAATCTAGTTGCCGGCGTATAAGATAACATAGAGAAGAGGGCAGTGAGTGAAGGAAGGGAAGGCATTGGTGACGTACGTTGATGAAGCCCTTGACGCCGGCCTCCTCCATGGCCTCGCGGGACGCCGCCTGGTACACGTCCTCGTCGTCCTCCCACCCGCCCTGATCGATGCCAAATTAAAAAATTAATAATAATTACTCCGATCCAAATCCAACATGAGGTTACTGTACGCGGACGGAGCGCCAATCGATCGATATACAGCACTACACTAGCTAGTGTTTCTGTGGGCGCTGCTGGCCGCCGCCGCCGTAGCTTTCTTTCTTCACGTACGTATACGTACCTTGGGGAAGACCATGTCGGTCCGGTTAGGCGTGGAGATCATGAGCACCTCCACCTCCGCCGTGTCGTCGCCGACGCCGAGGCTGCTGCACGGGTTGCCTACCTCGTCGTACTTCTTGCTCACCCGGTACGGCACGCACCTGCCATCCATCCATGGTATGCATGGCACACGCACGACTCAATGATTCAGCAAACGACGATGATGGCGGACGGAGCAGGAAACTAATCGACGGCATGCATGCAGATGCAGTGCACCAATCCAAGCTAGAGCGAAGAAATCAAGAGGCAGAGATCGAGAGGGCGCCGACCCTGCGACGAGGCGGAACTCGTTGTCGTAGCGCTGCTTCAGCCGGCCCTTCCTGGCGGCCACCGCGTCGGACGACATGGCCACTGCGCGCTGGCAGGCAACGCCGCCGCCGGCGGACATGTCAGCTTTTCGGGCACGAGAGACAGAGACAGAGGTCCGGATCGATCGGAGCCACAAGAAAAACAAGGAAAGGGAACCACCACTCACCTTGTTCTGCCTTATATATAGACAAGCTAAGCGAGCGATTAACAGGGACAGGGCAACGGATCGAGAGGAGAGGCAGAGCAAAGGCAACGCTGTTGCCCTGCCGCTAGCAGCAGCCCTTGATGCTTGGGGTGGCGATGGTGGCACGGTCTATCCCCACCCGACCCGAGCGTGAATGAAAAGGGAAAAAAAAAAAGCCCCAGCTAGCTGCTGACGCGAGAGGGAAGGGAAGAGACAGGAAACAGGCGATTGGCTGCCAAAGGCCAGAGCTTGAAGAGCAGGAGGGCCTGTGGCGGGCGGGCGATGCGCGCCTATAAATGGCGCGCTCTGCGTTCGCGCCCGATTTATAGGCAGGCACGGGCGGGCGCCAGGAGGAGGAGGGAGGGGGAAGTCAATGTGGCTCTATTGCCTTGCCTTGGCCGTCGCCGCTGTCATTGCCTTGCCCACCGCCGACCGCCCGCGACCGTCTCCCAGCCCGACATTTGAATTCAGAAATGGAACGCCCCACACTCCGCAGTCCGCACCGTTTCTGCATTGCTTGCTCATGATAGCAAGTCAGAGGAGGCAACTTCAGGCCTTCAGCTCAACCTGCTGACCGGACATGCGCCTCGAGCCGACAAGAAGTCGAGTATATAATCCAACCAATGCAAAATGTATAGCAACACCACTTGTATCACGTGAAAGGCCGGGGTTGTCCATAGCCTATACCTGGGTATTTTATAGGCCGATTGAAAACACATGCTAGATTAACACATGGAACATCGGCAGATTAAACATTTGTTGAACACATTCCTATACTAGAATCGCCTGATTTCCGGCGAGGTATTAGGCGACGGCTTTCTTCCTCCGCCAGTTCGGGTCTTAGGGGGGGAGGGGATTTGTTGTTTCCAGGCTTAGAAAGAGGGGCCCGGGGAAGGCCAGCAAAAATGGTGGTGGTGGCGGGTTGACTAACGGCGAGCTCGGCAGCGAGGGCGCCGCTGAGTGGGTGGTGCAAGACATCTGGTTGGCAAGAGCCGATGGCAGAGGCGACGACCATAGAAGAAGAATAGGAGACATATAGATTAGCGCGGTATGCCGCCAGAGCCTGGCAGGTGGTGGATGCAGGGGCGCTGACACTGGATCTGAAGGACAATCTCGATTTAGCAGCGGTCGTGGTTGATGGCGGCAGCGGACGTGGCGTGGACGCCGCCGGAGCCCTGGAGGTGGTGGAGAAGGGGGTGTTCATGCCGGATCTGAAGCATCTCAATTCAGGCTAGGGTGGCCGTGGTCGAGAGCGGCGGAGGCGGCGTGGCCGCTGCCAGAGGTCGGCAGGGTGGGGCAGCGACGGGGGAGCGCGAGGGAGGAAGAATATGGTTGCCTGAGAATTTGGAAAAAAAAAAAAAAAACTGGCACATGGGTTATAGGCTTATAGCAAGCCCCTTTGTTGAACCATTTCCCACCTTGGTTCCAGAAATAAGACAAGAGGAGGCATAAATAAGTGAAGCTTACAAAATCGGGCTTAGATCAACCACCAAACCCACTTGATTGCAATTTAGCTGCTTCCCCATTCTGATGTGGAGGTCTATCAAACTTGCAATCTGGTTATTTTGCGCCAGCAGGGCTGTAGGTTTAGGTTACATGATTTATTTGGGACTCCTCTAAGATGCATTTGGTTCATAGGCGCCGAGTGATATGGTAGGTGTTAATAGGATTTTTTTTGGCTTTACTAAGTAGACTAAAGAAACGAGATATCAAAACTTCTGTGGGTTCAAGTGCAGTTTTTTGGGTTCTATTTGGTTGAGTAGAAACAATGTGTATCTTGAAAAAAAGGATTAACGGTCTGTTTGGTTTGTGACCAGAACGTGCCATGCTTAACCTTCGGCAAACTGGGGCTGCCAGAGAAAGTTCGGCGAGAAAAATTGAAGCCACACTTGTGGCAAAGTTTGGCAAGAAAATGAATCTATAATGTGTGCGACATGGTGCTAAGAAAGTGTGGCACGTCGTAGTGGCAGCGAACCAAACAACTGCTAGAAAAGTTGTGGCATAACTAACCTGAGACGAGGCACATTTTGGTCACGAACCAAACAAACCCTAATTCATGTTTGCAAGTTATTTTCAGAGACACTGCTAGACTTGCTTCTCGACAATCATCCAAAAGTAGGGTGGCAAGCCAAGTTTAAATAGGAAAAAGTCTACATAACCCCCTCAATTATTCAAGGTGGACTACTTTACCCTACAAACTATAAAACCGAATTTTCTATCCTTGAACTTTTCAAAACCGGTCAAATAACTCCATAGCGGTTTTGGACGGTGGTTTTTGCTACGGTGACGGTGGTTTTGTCTTTTTTCTTTTTTTATTTATTTCCGCTCAATCTTTGAAAAATCATATTAAATCACAAAAAAATCATAAAATGGAAAAACTTATTTTATTGGACTCCACATGAGTAGATCTACATAGTGAACATATAATATGGTATGCTTTAGTACAAAGTTTTTGCTGTAGCTTTAGATCTATGTTTTTCTGTAATTAATTAGAATAATTCATAGCTGCAGCTTCTATGGTCTAATTGTGGTGAAATTTTAATGGTGGGTTAATTATTATATGCTTGAACTGTAGTAAAAATTTCATACTCATTGGATCAAAATTGAACTTTCTATTCTATGATTTTTCTATGATTTACTATGATTTTTCAAAGGTTCAGCAAAAATAAATAAAAAAGAAAAAGACAAGACCACCGTCACTCTAGCAAAACCACCATCCAAAACCGTTTGGGGGGTTATTTGACCAATTCTGGAAAGTTCAAGGGTAGAAAATCCGGTTCTATAGTTTGGGGGTGAAGTAGTCCCTTTTCCAGTTTAAATAGGTATACATATGTTAGAGACTGTAATTAATATAATAGGGATCTTCACCAAACATGAATGAGTCTATTAATCATAGCTATAGAATTGCCTTTTGAGAACTTGCTTTAAACGGCTAGAGGCTAAATCTGTAATAAGGAATGATTAAGTGCATAACTTAGACCGAATAAAATTCCTTTTTCTGATGGAGATTTAGGGCTGTAGCTACTCGCGTGGACATGTTAGAATCTTGATCCGGGCTAAAAACAAAGAAGAATGATGAGAGACCAATTATCAGTCCGTCAGCCATATGATCACTAGATTGTTACATATGCCAACTTTTCCGAACAAAAATTTTGGCTTTCATCATCAAATCTTTTTCGTCTAAAAAAATAGACATAAAACAATGACTGTCTTGAGTAGTATAACAAAGATAGACATCACCGAAAATAGACTCGCCGTGATGGAGACAAAGAAACCAGACACGTGGTTTAGGACCAGATCAAACCTTTTTGCAAAATTATAATGGTTTCTTCGTTGCCTAGTCACTTCTATGTTTATGTCTATCGGACAGAGATAGATATTTTTTTGACGGGAACAGTAGGGGACTCCCCTACCTCTATTTTTGCTTTTTTATTAAATAAAAGAATGGACTGTACAAAACGAAGAGAAAAGAACAGAAAGCAATACAAGACATCCAAGCCCAAAACAAAAATAAGAAGCTCAAGCTGGGTAACTGTCTCGCCAGATGGAGAGGGGTGTTTGTCTGCTAGCCTTGGCCTTGATACACGCCATTGTTATTTTAGGTCCATCATCCAACAACCACACCGGTGAAAAAACATTTCTAGTGACGATTTATATAACAAGATGACAAGTAGAAATGCTCATGGATGGAGGACCTTACTCCAATGATGGACAGGGTTGAAAGGAAGCTCTCGGCGTGTTCAACATGGTTGTCCTACTCGGGTAGGCTGGAGATGGCAAACTCGGCTATCACGCCAATCACCACCTATGCAATGTGCACCATCAAGCTGCCAAAAGGAGTAATTGATAATATTGATCGTGCAAGAAAGCAATGTCTCTGGCGAGGCAATGATAGTGAAAAGAAAAAAGGTGGTAATTTGGTTGCTTGGGAGATAGTAATGAAGCCAAAAGAGAAAAGTGGACCTGGGGTTTTGAATTTGAGGCTGCAAAATGATGCTTTACTCATGAAGCATCTACACAAGTTCTATAATAGAGTAGATGTTCCCTGGGTGCATTTGATTTGGAGCAGATATTATACATCCAAAGTACCTCATGCTGCTAGGGAAGCAGGCTCCTTCTGGTGGAAGGATGTGCTTAGAATTAACGTCATCTACCGAGGTATTACTAAATGTGATTTAGGAGATGGCTCCTCTATTTGTTTCTGGGACGATCTCTGGAGTGACACAGTTCTCTCACAAACATATCCAAGGCTGGCTTCCTTTGCGAGAAATGAAGGTGCCTCTGTGTTGGAAGTCATGCAAGCTGAGGATCTTGAAAGCCTATTCCTCTTGCCCCTTTCTCAGCAAGCTTTTGAGGAGCTTGAGAATTTACAGGCACAACTCCAAGATCTGTGGTATGATGTGGATGCTGCTGACAGATGGACCCTGTAACACTCCGGTGTTAAGCAATGCATTTTTGCATGGCAATCATATTGCATAGCATTCATATCATTATAATCATGTATGATAATGGTATAATTCGATTAAAATAAAAGCTTAAACATGCTATATTTAATGGACTATAATAATATGATAATCACATTATATCAAAAGCCTTGCAACCATAATTCTTACATCACTTGGAACTTTAGTTCAAATTTTGGAGCTCAAATTTTGTCAAAAACTTGTTCAAAAATAATTATGAAAAATATTCAAAATTATTCCCTAATTTAGCTTTTATTTTGTCATTTAAAATCTATTAAGAATTTTGAGATGGCCCCTTAATCAAAGTTGTAGAGAATTCAATTTTGAGCAACTTTTATTTTTGGGCCAAATCCATAAAATGCTTTCTTCTTGTTCAAAATTGGGTTTGAAGTTTGAAATGCATTTAAATTTGAAAATCGAAAATCAAAAATTTCATTTCTTTTCCTCGCGGGCCACCGCCACCGATTCGGCCCAGAGCCAGAGTCGGCCCGCCTCACCGCGCGCGCGCGCCCGCGCTGCCCCGCCTCGGCCCAGGCCCAGCCGGCCGTCTCCCTCCTCCGCCCGCGCCCTCGCCCGCGCGCGCTGGCGCTCCGGCAGAGCACGCACGCCGCGTGGCGGCCGCATGCCGGCCACAGCGGCCGGGTGGCGCTCGGTCGCCCCCACCAGCGCGAGCGCCCACGCCTTAACCCCCCCCCGCGCAGCGCCTCGCCATTCCTCCCTCCGCTCTGCCTCCTCGCTTGTTCACCGAGCGCAGCTGCCGTTTCCGCCTCCGCCACCGCACGCGCTCGCCGGACGCGCGCGTTCCGACGAGCTCCGGCCACCGCAGACCTCTCCATCTCGCCACGAGCTTCCTCTCTCTCTGGCGCACCCCGTGCTCACCTCCATCTCCCGCGGTAAGCTCCACAGCCCCGCCAATCGCTCGCCGGAGTTCCGGCCGAGCTCACCGTGGTTCTCCGCTCCGTGGAAACCCCGCCTCCGCCTCTTCTTTTCCCTCACTCGCGCGAGCATCTTGTTCGCCTCCTCCTCCCGGTGCTCGGACACCATCTCCCGTGCCGCCCCGTGGCCGGAGAGGAGCTCCCGCCGGTGAGCAGCGCCGCCGAGCCGCCATGGCCGGTGGCAAGCTCGATTTCGAGCTCCTCCGGTCATGCCAATGATCTCAACGGGACCGCCTCGCCTTGAGGATCACGACGGTGGTGACCTCGTCGCCGGCGACCTCGCCGTCGTCGAGATCCGCGCGGTCAGCGCCCTCCTTGACTCGGAGCGGCTGACGCGTGGGACCCGGTTGACCCGCGGGCCCGCCTGTCTGTCTCTGTGTGCGCGCGCGTGTGTAGATCGCCGGGTGCGTCTAGCCGTTCAGCGACTGGATTTAAAAAGGATTTTTGGAAATGATTTTTCAGAAAATGTATAAATGCTTTAGAAAAAAATTGTAACTTGCTCATTTTAGCTCCAAATTTTATGAAACAAATTTCTATGGACTCTTTGGGACCAGATCTATGGTATAAAATTGTTGCATGTCATATTTGATGTACTTTTCTGTAGAGTTTATAATTAAATAGTAAAATGGCTATTTTCTTGATAAATACTTAATAAATCCTAGAAAAGTCAGAAAAATATGATTCCAAATTTATTAATCTTTTTGTGTCATGTACTTTCTAGGGAAATTTTATATCTTGGGTGTTCTGTATAAAAATTTGTAGTTGCAGTTCAAATGCTTTTTGTTACCAATAATTGTTATTTTTGTTAATTAAATAAATTTGAATAAAACATGCAAGTGATAATTTTTCCATAGTGTTTGTTTAGGTAGTAGATAGTAGAAAAATTCCTTAATCTGTTGTTTGATACTTTTCATAATGTAAAGTATTTTAAATATCTATTTGAGGCCATATTTTGTTATTTTTGTATAGTAAGTTCTAATTATCCAAATGCAGTAAAAATTTTATGTCAAGCTATTCTTGATATTAGTAACCCACTGTAATTTTATGAGATTTTTATGAGCTACTAAAATATGTGTTGCTGTTCAACCTTAGGACTAATTAGGGTTTCTATTTATTCTTAATGCAAAGTTAGTTGGAAAATTATACTTTGGTGTATCTTTGAAGCCTCTCGATTTTTCAAATACTCTCGCATGGTAGGAACTAGTGTTGGTAGTTTCCGAGTACATGTTCTTGGATGACGTAGACTACCTTGTAGAAGAGTCATAAGTTCCACATAATCCGATGACATAATACATTCATTACACCGTATGCATTCCGCATCTTCATCATCTCATGTCACTTCTGCATTTCACCTATGCATGTTGCACTCATACTTCTGCATCATACAGGATCGCAGGAAGTGGTTCCGGCAGTTGTTCCCGAGGACGCAGAGGAGCAGCCCGAGGAGCCGGAGCCAGCAGAAGTAGAAGAGGAGTCCGGTGAAGAGCTTCCGGAGTGCCCCGACCATCGTCCCAGCTCCTTCGAGCGAGGCAAGCCCCGGAGCATTTCTCCCCCGGTTTGCAAATAATTAATTATTAATTTTACTTAATCTGATGCATTAAGTTTAGGAGTTGTTTGCAAACGTTGCTGCATTATACCTTGTTCCACCTTGTTTTACCGATCCTTGTCACCCTGGTGTCCACGGTCAATACTTGCTTAGCTTGCTTAGACCGGTAGAAGTCGGGTGATTGCCTGTCATCCGCGAGCTATAGGGGATTACCTGGTTTTGTGAAAGAGATGTCATGTGAGAATAACTCAGTGTGGAAATGAATGTGAGACCGGGCGGAAGCTTGCAGGGTTCTGGACTGTAGTGTCTTCCGTCTGTGTCGATTAAGGACCGTCCGATGTCGGGCCTCGGGTCATGTTGAACGCATGCCTCACATTTAGCTGGCCGGATAAAGTACCTTTCGACCGCGAAGCCGGGAGATTATTCGGGCCGAGTGGATTGCCCGCAACGCACTGTACCGGAGCAGTAGTGGCAGGAAACGGGGGCGCGATGATAAGGCCAAAGAGCAGTCGGGCGGCCCCCGGGTACATGTGGTTCCTGGCAAGCTCGCGACTTTACCTGAATGGTTGACTCGGTGACCAATACCTCACTTTAGCGGGTGAGT
Source organism: Saccharum hybrid cultivar R570 (assembly GCA_038087645.1). Taxonomy (NCBI): domain Eukaryota; kingdom Viridiplantae; phylum Streptophyta; class Magnoliopsida; order Poales; family Poaceae; genus Saccharum; species Saccharum hybrid cultivar. Next base: position 814,223 of record JAQSUU010000190.1, on the reverse strand, counting down.
GAGGTTTGTGTGAGGAATAAATTACCAGCTGGTCAATAATCGATTCGAATCGCCATCGTTCACTGGATAGTGAACACTTGACTTGAGTTACTTCATCGTAGTAATATGGATACAACACTTGGATAGTTATGAGAAAATGACATGGTAATTATTGTCAAATATCAATGGTAATCCTTGCTTGCTCAATTACATGGTTACTTTAGCATAAAGTGCAAATATAGTTGACAGGAGAATAAAGATTTAGAAGATGACATGCTTTTGTAAATGATTTGGTAAGCTAAAAATGCTTTTCTTGCAAATGAGTCAGCTACCCCACCAAAAAGCCTATCATGATCCTTGGAGTCTTTTGTTTTGGTTCTGTCGGGTAAGTCTAGCTGAGTACCTTCTCGTACTCAGGGCTTTGTTCCCACTTGTTGCAGATGGACAGATGTACTATGGGTATTGTATCAACTGTCTCTACCCTGCGATGGGCGAAGCCTAGGACCATGGGCAATGGTCACTCACTACTCCTCGCCTGATGCTTTTGTGGGAGATGATCGTGAGCTGGCACTGTATTTTGGAAAAGATGTGTGTGTGTGTGCTTTGAACTAATGCTTCCGCTACTTTATTTGAAACTGGTTTGTAATAACTATGTTTAAACTCCGATGTATTTTGTGCCGCAAACTGCTGTGTAACTTATGAAGGTAATCGCTGAACTTATTACGATCTTGGCTGTGATGTGAAATGGTTTGAAATCCGTCGAGATTTCACGGACTACCGGGTTATACGGGCTTAAGTTTGGTAAATTGTCCATCCGTTGGATGATTTTCTTACTTAATCTCGTATAATTGGGCGGTTCTGTTACAGCTGGCATCGGAGCATGGTTTAGCGTAATTACTGTTCATAAGTGTATTTAAACCAAAACCCTGCTTAAAAAGTGTGATTTTGAAACTAAAAAAAAAAAGTGTGTGCCAGTGGTCATATCCTGTATGCCCAGTTAAGGACTCTAGGTGGCTATTTAAGTACTAACTTGGGGTTCTGCACCATATTTCTTTTTCGTTGCTCATACGGCGTGCTATTGTATGAGTGCCACTTAATTGAGTGGTAATATATGGATCAGTTACCTCTACGCTTCGGTAAGTGTGAGTTGTGAGAGCATGATCGGATACACCGCCGATCTAGGGAAAGTGCTTATATGATACTTGGATAATTACATGTTTTACACATGTTTTTATAAAAGTGTCGCATGTGTGGGTGTTCCGTCCGTTGAGGCGATGCCGTCAATAGGACGATGTGTTTGGGTAGTCACTACCGTTGTACACGCATCTGGGGATTCGTGTAAAGCGTGTAGGTAGGTTTACTGCTTTCATGCATTCATGGGAATGGGCTGAAATGAGTTTTCTGCAGGTACATAACAGCGTATCGTGTAGACCGAATTAGTTACGTATATGAGAGATCGTTGTATGCCACCGAATTCACCGTTAGATGCTTTTTTTTTTCCTAAGTTTGTGAGAACGTAAGACTCGTGCATGCATCATATTGTTTGTGCATTCCATTCATGGCATGCATTCCTCCCCTTATAAAAGGATTATCCCATTTCGATAAAAGTGACCTCAACTAAAATATGTTCTCACCGGGTAATTTAAAACTTGTGCTACAGATGGCCCGCACGAAGCAGACTGCCCGCAAGTCCACTGGAGGAAGAGCACCCCGTCGTCAGCTAGCCCCGCGGGAGCACCGCAACACGGACACTTTTCTAAGCGAGTTTGGCATGCCCACCTTGCTTTGGAGAGTGCTCCATGATGTGGGGTACCCGGAGGGACAAGAGCCAGTTTACTCTTGGAGCGAGAGCCAGCTAGCTGAAGATGGACTTGCTGTGGTAGAGATCACCGTCCCTGCTCTTGGTGATGCGCCAGAATGGGATGGTTGGCATTTGGAGTTCGAAGGACGCACTCCAGTCGAGGGTGCAGAGGGCGCAGCTTTTCGCGTCATCCGAGACATCATGAGCAGATTTCCCAATGAGTTAGCAGCAGCTTTGGCCGGTACCTTCCCGAGAGATGATCCTCGCGACGCCATTTGGGTACAGCCGCAAGGAAGTGCCCTGGTTAGAGGCCCCAGTGAAGGACTGGCTAGCGACAATCACACCATGAGTGCCATGTATGCAGCCATCAGAGCATACCAAGGTCTGGAGAATACCTATTGGACCTTGACTGGCCTACGTGGTGATGATCGGCTTGAAGCAAGGAAGCAGAAGAAAAAGCAAGCGCGTGCCATAGCTAGCTTGCAGGAGCAGTTGGCTGATATGAGCTTGCAGCGGGACCGAGCTCTCGAGAGAGGCGAGAGTTCCATGCAGCAAGTACAGAGGCTGACTCAGGCCAACAGGAATGCAGATCGCTTGTTGGAGCAGCTAGTACAAGAAAGGAATGAAGCCTGGAACGAGAGAGACCTTCTGAGGCAGAGGGTCGAGGAGCTAGAAGAGTACAATGCCAACTTGCATGAAGAGTTCCATGCCCTCTACAACGGGATGGGCCCGTATGCTCCTCCGAACGCCGCTCAGATGGACATCGACGACGACGCTGCAGCTGAGGGTAGCGATGGCGACGCCTCCGACATCGACGATGGCCCCGAGGAGTAGGATAGTGTCATGCGTTAGTAGCTAGGCATGACGCGATGGCCTTCTTTTGGGTTCCATGTATCATGATGTATCCTGTTCGACCTTGAGACTGATGATCTCTGGAGTTTGGTTGTGTATGCGATACCCGAACGCATAAAAGTCCAGTGTATGTATGCTGGCAACATGGTTGTATGGAACGCGATGTTGCTTTTAAAGTAACTTAATTGGTGCTGTTGTTCAATTGGAATGAAATTATTGCGCCTCTGTTTTCTTGTATGACTTGTTCTCTCCAATGAATTCAGTATGGCATGATTGTTCCTTCGGACACAATTTTACAACTTCACTCAATGGTGCTTGTTGCTGAAATATGCAGATGGCCAACACTCGTCGTGCTACGTACAAAGCCGCTGAGACTGGTGGCAACGGTGCAGGAGCTGGTGGAAGTGGTGCCAACAATGTCAACCACCAGGAACCACGTCCAGAACCACATTTGCCCCCTCCTCCGCCGCTTACCGCAGAAATGTTCTTCACACAGTTTCTTGGAAGTCAACGCAATACTGAACAATCACAGAGGAATATGGAAGACTTTCTGCGTACCATCGCGGAAAATGTTCAAAGAGGAAATAATCAAGGTGGTGGCCATGGAGTGAACCAGTACAGCAGTTTCAAGGATTTCATGGATACGAGGCCACCTATTTTCAAAGAAGCAGCAGAGCCACTTGATGCCGAAGAATGGATTAACACTATGGAAGATAAGTTCCGTGTGTTAAGGATGACAGAAGTTCTGAAAGTAGAGTATGCTGCACATCAGTTACAAGGACCAGCAGGAATGTGGTGGAAGCATCACCGCAGTACTTTTCCTCCTAATGCCCAGATCTCTTGGAGGGATTTCACTGAAGCTTTTAAGGGAGTTTATATTCCCCCAGGGTTGGTTGAGATGAAGCTTGGAGAGTTTTTAGCCTTGAATCAGGGTACCAAGACGGTGACACAGTATCTGCATGCCTTTAATAACTTGTGCCGCTATGCCCCAGACATGGTTGACACAGATGCAAAGAAGATTGCTAGTTTCAAGAGAGGGTTGAGTCCGAAGATGATGAAGCATGTGGGTACCAATACCCGCAACAGATTCAACGACTTTATCAGTGACTGTTTGAAGCAAGAGAAGAACAATAATGCTTACACCGCATCCAAGAACCGCAAGAGAGTGTTCGAGTCAGGACCATCCCAGTCCAGAGTTGTCCCTGCCAACCGTTCATCTTATCGTCCGTCCGCACCTGGTGCGAGGTTCAGGCCGCCGCAGCATAAAACCCAGAATTACAAGGGGCCACAGAAACCGTACAAGATCGCAGTGCCGCCAACAAAGACCAGCGCAGCTGCAGAACAGAGCAACTCCAAGGGAGCTATAGGGTCTGCTGGTACAGTGAAAGGGCCCTGCTACAACTGTGGTCAGCCAGGCCACTTTTCAAAGTTCTGCCCTTATCCGCCTAAAAAGAAGCAACAGACTTACAATGCTCGTGTGCACCACACCGCCATTGATGAAGTTCCTGAGGGAGAGCCCGTAACTGCTGGTAAGTTTCTTGTGAACCATCACCCTGCAGTTGTTCTTTTTGATTCTGGATCTTCGCATTCTTTTATGAGTCAAGCATTTGCACGGAAGCATGAACAGCTATGCACAGAATTGAGTTATGGTTATCGCATAAGTTCAGCAGGAGCTGATGTGTTAACCAATAAGATGGTTAGAGGGGCAACCCTTGAGTTAGGTAGTCGAAAGTTCCGAGTGAACCTGGTAGTTATGCCTGGACTAGTTTTGGATGTAATAATAGGAATGAACTGGATGAAAGACTGGGAAGCAGTCATAGATACAAGCAGTAGGATGCTTACCCTTAAAGATCCCCAGGCAGAGGGTACTTTCCAGGTACCATTGCCTAAAAGAACAGATCTTGTGAGTGTGACCTGTGCCATGGAAGTTGCTCCTATCCATCAGATCCCAGTAGTATGTGAGTTCCCGGATGTGTTTCCAGATGAGTTGCCTGGCCTTCCTCCAGACAGAGATGTTGAGTTTGAAATCGAGTTGATCCCCGGGACAGCTCCAATTTCGAGGAGACCTTATCGGATGCCTCCGGATGAGTTAGCTGAGTTGAAGAAACAGTTGGAAGAGTTGTTAAAAAAGGGGTTTATTCGCCCAAGTAAGTCTGAATGGGGATGTCCTGCCTTGTTTGTAAAGAAAAAGAAAGAGGGTACTCTCAGGATGTGTGTGGATTACCGACCTCTTAATGCTGTAACCATCAAGAATAAATATCCCTTGCCTCATATTGATGTTCTGTTTGACCAGTTAGCTAAAGCCAGAGTGTTCTCCAAGATAGACTTAAGGTCTGGGTATCATCAGATAAAGATTAGACCTCAAGATGTTCCGAAAACCGCCTTTTCTACCAGATACGGGTTGTACGAGTATCTTGTTATGTCATTTGGACTAACAAATGCTCCTGCATATTTTATGTATCTGATGAATACAGTTTTCATGCCAGAGTTGGACAAGTTTGTAGTTGTCTTCATTGATGACATTCTAGTATACTCTGAAAACGAGAAAGAGCATGAAGAGCATCTGAGAATTGTCTTGACCAGGTTGAGGGATCATAAGTTATATGCTAAGTTCAGCAAATGTGAATTTTGGTTGAAGAAAGTTCCTTTCCTCGGTCATATCCTATCTGAGAATGGAGTTTCTGTAGATCCGAGTAAAGTGCAAGAGGTTATGGATTGGAAGACTCCAACCACAGTGTCAGAAGTCAGAAGTTTCCTAGGGTTAGCGGGTTACTATCGCCGTTTTATCCCAGACTTCTCGAAGATTGCCAAGCCTATGACAAGTCTGTTACAGAAAGATCACAAGTTTGTGTGGACAGAGGAGTGTGAGACAGCTTTCCATACCTTGCGGAAACTGTTGACCACTGCTCCAGTTCTTGCACAGCCCGACATCGAAAAACCTTTTGATGTGTTCTGCGACGCATCAAAAACAGGATTAGGGTGTGTGCTAATGCAAGAAGGAAGAGTCATTGCTTATGCCTCCCGGCAGTTGAGAAAACATGAAATCAATTATCCGACCCACGATCTTGAGCTTGCCGCTGTTGTGCATGCCTTAAAGATTTGGAGACACTATCTGCTGGGTAATGTGTGCAATATTTTCACCGATCATAAGAGTCTCAAGTACATTTTCACCCAACCCGAATTGAACATGAGACAGCGAAGATGGTTAGAACTGATCAAAGACTACAACTTGAATGTACAGTATCACCCTGGGAAAGCCAATGTGGTAGCTGATGCTTTAAGCAGAAAGTCACATTGTCTGAATGTGCAACCCTTGCTGGAAGATGGTTTCGATCTAATGCACCCTGCCGTGCTACATAGTATTCAGGTCAGTTGTTCCTTGGAGAGTAAGATTATAGAAGGTCAGAAAACAGACAAGGCGATATTCCACATCAAAAAGAAGATTCAAGAAGAACCCTCGAAACACTTCAGGGTGGATGAGCAGGATGTGTTGTGGTTCGACAACCGTCTTGTTGTTCCAAAGGATAGAGAGCTTAAGAATAAAATTTTGGATGAAGCTCATCTCTCTAAGTTGTCTATTCATCCTGGCAGCAGTAAAATATATCAAGAACTAAGACCTCGTTATTGGTGGACCAAGATGAAGAAGGAAATTGCAGCGTATGTAGCCAGATGTGACACATGTTGTAGAGTAAAAGCAATTCACATGAAGCCTGCCGGAATGCTACAACCTTTGTCAGTGCCGAGTTGGAAGTGGGATGACATAAGTATGGATTTTATCACGGGTCTACCCACTACTCGAAAAGGTCACGATTCCATTTGGGTAATTGTGGATCGTCTTACTAAGACAGCCCACTTTCTGCCTGTCAAAACGGAACATAGACCACCTCAATATGCTGAGAAGTATATTGCGGAGATTGTGAGGTTGCATGGCATACCAAAGACTATAGTGTCTGACAGAGGGTCACAGTTCACTGCTCACTTTTGGGAGCACTTGCACAAAGGTTTGGGGACTAGTCTGATTCGTAGCACTGCCTATCATCCTCAAACAGATGGTCAAACTGAGAGAGTTAATGCTGTTCTAGAAGATATGTTAAGAGCCTGTGTGTTGTCTTCCAGAGGTTCATGGGAGTCATGGTTACCATTAGCAGAGTTCTCATACAATAACAGCTATCAAGAGAGTATCAAGATGGCACCTTTTGAGGCTCTGTATGGCCGAAAGTGTAGAACACCGTTAAACTGGATTGAGCCCGGAGAAAGAAGGTATTATGGTATTGACTTCGTAGAAGAAGCCGAAAGGAAAGTTCATATCATCCAGCAGAATATGAGAGCAGCCCAGTCACGTCAGAAAAGTTATGCAGATAAGAGAAGGAGACCGCTTGTGTTCGAAGTTGGTGACTATGTCTATCTAAAAGTTACGCCAATGAAAAAGAAAAGATTTGGTGTGCGCAGAAAGCTGGCCGCCAGATTTGTGGGACCTTATAAAATCCTGGAACGGAAGGGTCCTGTGGCTTACAAATTGGATTTACCAGAGTCAATGGGTGCTATATTCCCAGTTTTTCATGTATCACATCTCAAGAAGTGTTTGCGCGTTCCAGAGGAAAGGATTGAACCTCGAGGCATAAAACTAAAGTCAGATTTGGTGTATCGTGAGCAACCAGTTCGAGTATTGGATACCAAGGAAAGGGCTACTCGAAACAGTGTGGTGAAAACGTATAAGATACAATGGAGTCATCACGATGAAGGGGATGCATCTTGGGAAACGGGTGAATACTTAAAGAACGCCTATGAAGATTTTTATAATAAATGGTTCGTAACCCAAATCTCGGGACGAGATTTTTATAAGGGGGGAGGGCTGTAACACTCCGGTGTTAAGCAATGCATTTTTGCATGGCAATCATATTGCATAGCATTCATATCATTATAATCATGTATGATAATGGTATAATTCGATTAAAATAAAAGCTTAAACATGCTATATTTAATGGACTATAATAATATGATAATCACATTATATCAAAAGCCTTGCAACCATAATTCTTACATCACTTGGAACTTTAGTTCAAATTTTGGAGCTCAAATTTTGTCAAAAACTTGTTCAAAAATAATTATGAAAAATATTCAAAATTATTCCCTAATTTAGCTTTTATTTTGTCATTTAAAATCTATTAAGAATTTTGAGATGGCCCCTTAATCAAAGTTGTAGAGAATTCAATTTTGAGCAACTTTTATTTTTGGGCCAAATCCATAAAATGCTTTCTTCTTGTTCAAAATTGGGTTTGAAGTTTGAAATGCATTTAAATTTGAAAATCGAAAATCAAAAATTTCATTTCTTTTCCTCGCGGGCCACCGCCACCGATTCGGCCCAGAGCCAGAGTCGGCCCGCCTCACCGCGCGCGCGCGCCCGCGCTGCCCCGCCTCGGCCCAGGCCCAGCCGGCCGTCTCCCTCCTCCGCCCGCGCCCTCGCCCGCGCGCGCTGGCGCTCCGGCAGAGCACGCACGCCGCGTGGCGGCCGCATGCCGGCCACAGCGGCCGGGTGGCGCTCGGTCGCCCCCACCAGCGCGAGCGCCCACGCCTTAACCCCCCCCCCCCGCGCAGCGCCTCGCCATTCCTCCCTCCGCTCTGCCTCCTCGCTTGTTCACCGAGCGCAGCTGCCGTTTCCGCCTCCGCCACCGCACGCGCTCGCCGGACGCGCGCGTTCCGACGAGCTCCGGCCACCGCAGACCTCTCCATCTCGCCACGAGCTTCCTCTCTCTCTGGCGCACCCCGTGCTCACCTCCATCTCCCGCGGTAAGCTCCACAGCCCCGCCAATCGCTCGCCGGAGTTCCGGCCGAGCTCACCGTGGTTCTCCGCTCCGTGGAAACCCCGCCTCCGCCTCTTCTTTTCCCTCACTCGCGCGAGCATCTTGTTCGCCTCCTCCTCCCGGTGCTCGGACACCATCTCCCGTGCCGCCCCGTGGCCGGAGAGGAGCTCCCGCCGGTGAGCAGCGCCGCCGAGCCGCCATGGCCGGTGGCAAGCTCGATTTCGAGCTCCTCCGGTCATGCCAATGATCTCAACGGGACCGCCTCGCCTTGAGGATCACGACGGTGGTGACCTCGTCGCCGGCGACCTCGCCGTCGTCGAGATCCGCGCGGTCAGCGCCCTCCTTGACTCGGAGCGGCTGACGCGTGGGACCCGGTTGACCCGCGGGCCCGCCTGTCTGTCTCTGTGTGCGCGCGCGTGTGTAGATCGCCGGGTGCGTCTAGCCGTTCAGCGACTGGATTTAAAAAGGATTTTTGGAAATGATTTTTCAGAAAATGTATAAATGCTTTAGAAAAAAATTGTAACTTGCTCATTTTAGCTCCAAATTTTATGAAACAAATTTCTATGGACTCTTTGGGACCAGATCTATGGTATAAAATTGTTGCATGTCATATTTGATGTACTTTTCTGTAGAGTTTATAATTAAATAGTAAAATGGCTATTTTCTTGATAAATACTTAATAAATCCTAGAAAAGTCAGAAAAATATGATTCCAAATTTATTAATCTTTTTGTGTCATGTACTTTCTAGGGAAATTTTATATCTTGGGTGTTCTGTATAAAAATTTGTAGTTGCAGTTCAAATGCTTTTTGTTACCAATAATTGTTATTTTTGTTAATTAAATAAATTTGAATAAAACATGCAAGTGATAATTTTTCCATAGTGTTTGTTTAGGTAGTAGATAGTAGAAAAATTCCTTAATCTGTTGTTTGATACTTTTCATAATGTAAAGTATTTTAAATATCTATTTGAGGCCATATTTTGTTATTTTTGTATAGTAAGTTCTAATTATCCAAATGCAGTAAAAATTTTATGTCAAGCTATTCTTGATATTAGTAACCCACTGTAATTTTATGAGATTTTTATGAGCTACTAAAATATGTGTTGCTGTTCAACCTTAGGACTAATTAGGGTTTCTATTTATTCTTAATGCAAAGTTAGTTGGAAAATTATACTTTGGTGTATCTTTGAAGCCTCTCGATTTTTCAAATACTCTCGCATGGTAGGAACTAGTGTTGGTAGTTTCCGAGTACATGTTCTTGGATGACGTAGACTACCTTGTAGAAGAGTCATAAGTTCCACATAATCCGATGACATAATACATTCATTACACCGTATGCATTCCGCATCTTCATCATCTCATGTCACTTCTGCATTTCACCTATGCATGTTGCACTCATACTTCTGCATCATACAGGATCGCAGGAAGTGGTTCCGGCAGTTGTTCCCGAGGACGCAGAGGAGCAGCCCGAGGAGCCGGAGCCAGCAGAAGTAGAAGAGGAGTCCAGTGAAGAGCTTCCGGAGTGCCCCGACCATCGTCCCAGCTCCTTCGAGCGAGGCAAGCCCCGGAGCATTTCTCCCCCGGTTTGCAAATAATTAATTATTAATTTTACTTAATCTGATGCATTAAGTTTAGGAGTTGTTTGCAAACGTTGCTGCATTATACCTTGTTCCACCTTGTTTTACCGATCCTTGTCACCCTGGTGTCCACGGTCAATACTTGCTTAGCTTGCTTAGACCGGTAGAAGTCGGGTGATTGCCTGTCATCCGCGAGCTATAGGGGATTACCTGGTTTTGTGAAAGAGATGTCATGTGAGAATAACTCAGTGTGGAAATGAATGTGAGACCGGGCGGAAGCTTGCAGGGTTCTGGACTGTAGTGTCTTCCGTCTGTGTCGATTAAGGACCGTCCGATGTCGGGCCTCGGGTCATGTTGAACGCATGCCTCACATTTAGCTGGCCGGATAAAGTACCTTTCGACCGCGAAGCCGGGAGATTATTCGGGCCGAGTGGATTGCCCGCAACGCACTGTACCGGAGCAGTAGTGGCAGGAAACGGGGGCGCGATGATAAGGCCAAAGAGCAGTCGGGCGGCCCCCGGGTACATGTGGTTCCTGGCAAGCTCGCGACTTTACCTGAATGGTTGACTCGGTGACCAATACCTCACTTTAGCGGGTGAGTGAGGTTTGTGTGAGGAATAAATTACCAGCTGGTCAATAATCGATTCGAATCGCCATCGTTCACTGGATAGTGAACACTTGACTTGAGTTACTTCATCGTAGTAATATGGATACAACACTTGGATAGTTATGAGAAAATGACATGGTAATTATTGTCAAATATCAATGGTAATCCTTGCTTGCTCAATTACATGGTTACTTTAGCATAAAGTGCAAATATAGTTGACAGGAGAATAAAGATTTAGAAGATGACATGCTTTTGTAAATGATTTGGTAAGCTAAAAATGCTTTTCTTGCAAATGAGTCAGCTACCCCACCAAAAAGCCTATCATGATCCTTGGAGTCTTTTGTTTTGGTTCTGTCGGGTAAGTCTAGCTGAGTACCTTCTCGTACTCAGGGCTTTGTTCCCACTTGTTGCAGATGGACAGATGTACTATGGGTATTGTATCAACTGTCTCTACCCTGCGATGGGCGAAGCCTAGGACCATGGGCAATGGTCACTCACTACTCCTCGCCTGATGCTTTTGTGGGAGATGATCGCGAGCTGGCACTGTATTTTGGAAAAGATGTGTGTGTGTGTGCGCTTTGAACTAATGCTTCCGCTACTTTATTTGAAACTGGTTTGTAATAACTATGTTTAAACTCCGATGTATTTTGTGCCGCAAACTGCTGTGTAACTTATGAAGGTAATCGCTGAACTTATTACGATCTTGGCTGTGATGTGAAATGGTTTGAAATCCGTCGAGATTTCACGGACTACCGGGTTATACGGGCTTAAGTTTGGTAAATTGTCCATCCGTTGGATGATTTTCTTACTTAATCTCGTATAATTGGGCGGTTCTGTTACAGACCCCGATCTGGAGTAGCCATTACACTTCAAGGGGTTTCTATTCTGAAGTATTCAAGAACATGGAGGCTCATCCTGTTTTCAAAGTCATCTGGAAATCTAGATGTACTCCACGTGTCAAGTTCTTCGCTTGGTTGATTCTTGTGGATAGTCTCAACACCAAGAATATGTTGCAGAGGAGAAACCTTCACGTTCAAGATGACCCAATATGTGTTATGTGTGATAGCGGGGAAGAGGAAACTATAGAGCATTTGTTCTTTGAATGTGAGTTTGCAAAAGAGTGTTGGGCAGCCATCAATATTGTTTGGGACATATCATTACCTTTGTTGGACAGGTATACTCAAACCCGAAAGACACACTCAATCCCTTTCTTCACTAGCAGGAATGTATGGGCAGGCACGGACGAGCGCCAGCAGGAGGAGGGAGGGGGAAGTCAACGTGGCTCTATTGCCTTGCCTTGGCCGTCGCCGCTGTCATTGCCTTGCTCACCACTGACCGCCCGCGACCGTCTCCCCTGACATTTCACTTCAGGCCTTCAGCTCAACCTGCTGACCGGGCATGCGCCTCGAGCCGACAAGAAGTCAAGTATATACTCCAACCAATGCAAAATGTATAGCAACACCACTTGTATCACGTGAAAGGCCGGGGTTGTCCATAGCCTATACCTGGGTATTTTATAGGCCTAGGTAGAACATCTGCCGATTGAAAACACATGCTAGATTAACACATGGAACATCAACAGATTAAACATTTTTTGAACACATTCCTATACTAGAGTCGCCTGATTTCCGGCGAGATACTAGGCGACAGCTTTCTTCTTCCTCCGCCAGTTCGGGTCTTAGGGGGGAGGGGATTTGTTGTTTCCAGGCTTAGAAAGAGGGGCCCGGGGAAGGCTGGCAAAAACGGCGGTGGTGGCGGGTTGACTAACGGCGAGCTCGGCAGCAAGGGCGCCGCTGAGTGGGTGGTGCAAAACATTTGGTTGGCAAGAGCCGATGGCAGAGGCGACGACCATAGAAGAAGAATAGGAGACATATAGGTCTCGTTCGGCTGGCTGGTGGCTGGTGGCTGAGGCTGATTTATTGTGAGAGAAAAATACTGCTGGCTGGCTGGTGGCTGGTGGCTGGTGCTGAACTGGTGTGAGAGAAAAACACTGCTGGCTGGCAAGAGCCGATGGCAGAGGCGACAACCATAGAAGAAGAATAGGAGACATATAGATTAGCGCGGTATGCCGCCAGAGCCTGGCAGGTGGTGGATGCAGGGGCGCTGACACAGGATCTGAAGGACAATCTCGATTTAGCAGCGGTCATGGTCGATGGCGGCAGCGGACGTGGCATGGACGTCGCCGGAGCCCTGGAGGTGGTGGAGAAGGGGGTGTTCATGCCGGATCTAAAGCATCTCAATTCAAGCTAGGGTGGCCGTGGTCGAGAGCGGTGGAGGCGGAGGCGGCGTGGCCGCTGCCAGAGGTTAGCAGGGTGGGTAGCGATGGGGGAGTGCGAGGGAGGAAGAATATGGTTGCCTGAGAATTTGGAAAAAAAACTGGCACATGGGTTATAGCAAGCCCCTTTGTTGAACCATTAATCCAGAAATAAGACAAGAGGAGGCATAAATAAGTGAAGCTTACAAAATCTGGCTTAGATCAACCACCAAACCCACTTGATTGCAATTTAGCTGCTTCCCCATTCTGATGTGGAGGTCTATCAAACTTGCAATCTGGTTATTTTGCGCTAGCAGGGCTGTAGGTTTAGGTTACATGATTTATTTGGAGACTCCTCTAAGATGCATTTGGTTCATAGGCGCCGAGTGATATGGTAGATGTTAATAGGATTTTTTGGCTTTACTAAGTAGACTAAAGAAACGAGATATCAAAACTTCCGTGGGTTCAAGTGCAGTTTTTTTGGGTTCTATTTGGTTGAGCAGAAACAATGTGTATCTTGAAAAAAAAAAGATCAATAAATTCTTTATTTTCAGAGACACTAGACTTGCTTCTCGACTATCCTCCAAAAGGAGGGTGGCAAGCCAAGTTTAAATAGGAAAAAATCTACATAACCTTCTCAACTATTTAGGGTGGACTACTTCACCCCACAAACTATAAAACCGGATTTTCTACCCCTAAACTTTCCAAAACAGGTCAAATAACCTTCAAGCGGTATTGGACGGTAGTTTGCTACAGTGACATTGGTTTTGTCTTTTTTCTTTATTTCCGCTCAGTCTTTAAAAAATCATAGTAAATCACAGAAAAATCATAAAATGGAAAATCTAATTTTGTTGGACTCCACATGAGTAGATCTATACAGTGAACATATAATATGGTATGCTTTAGTATAAAATTTTTGTTATAGCTTTAGATCTATACTTTTCTGTAATTAATTGGAATAATTCATAGCTGCAACTTCTATGGTCCAATTATGGTAAAATTTTAATGGTGGACTAATTATTGTATGCTTGAACTGTAGTAAAAATTTTATACTCATTGGATCAAAATTGAACTTTCCACTCTATGATTTTTCTATGATTTTTCAAAGATTCAGCGAAAATAAATAAAAAAGAAAAAGACAAAACCATCGTCACTCTAGCAAAATCACCGTCCAAAACTGTTTGGGGTGTTATTTGACCAATTATGGAAAGTTCCGGGGTAGAAAATTCGGTTTTATAGTTTGGGGTGAAGTAGTCTACCCTTAATAGTTGGGGGTTTATGTAGACTTTTTCCAATTTAAATAGGTATACATATGTTAGAGACTGTAATTAATATAATAGGGATCTTCACCAAACATGAATGAGTCTAATAATCATAGCTATAGAATTGCCTTTTGAGAACTTGCTTTAAAAGGCTAAATCTGTAATAAGGAATGATTAAGTGCATAACTTAGACTGAATAAAATTCTTTTTTTTCTGATGGAGATTTAGGGCTGTAGCTACTCGCGTGGACATCTTAGAATCTTGATCCGGGCTAGCAACAAAGAAGAATGATGAGAGACCAATTATCAGTCCGTCAGCCATATGATCACTAGATTGTTACATATGCCAACTTTTCCGAACAAAAATTGTGGCTTTCATCATCAAATCTTTTTCGTCTAAAAAAATAGACATAAAACAATGACTGTCTTGAGTAGTATAACAAAGATAGACATCACCGAAAATAGACTCGCCGTGATGGAGACAAAGAAACCAGACACGTGGTTTAGGACCAGATCAAACCTTTTTTCAAAATTATAATGGTTTCTTCGTTGCCTAGTCACTTATATGTTTATGTCTATCGGACAGAGATAGATATTGATTACCACACCACATAGATAGGTGTCATTAAACACTAAAATATTGTATGAAAGTGGGCCCGAACACTAGTACAGAATGGCTTTCAACCGACGTCCTCAAAATTTTCGGTACATAAGAGAGTTGGCATTAGTGCAGTGTTATTTTGGGTCCATCATCCAACAACCACACCGGTGAAAAATCATTTCTAGTGACGGTTTATATAACAAGACTACAAGTACAAATGATCATGCCGTAATCAACCACCATAGGAAATTCAATTCAAGATGACACGTGTAAAATAGATAAAATTTGAAATAGGATATGAAGACAAATTTTATATCAAAAATTGTAGAGCTCAACGAGATCTACAATTTTGTATTTGATTTTTTATTTCAAATTATTTAGAGGCCTAAATATTCATTAGAGGTTCTCTTTTACTCCTTCTGTTCCAAATTATAAGTCGATTTGACTTTTTTAGTACATCTATTTTGCTACACTAGATGCATAGCAAAATGGATGTACCAAAAAAGTCAAAGCGACTTATAATTTAGAATAGAGGAAGTATATATTTTGAAAGACAGTTTCAGAATAATTGTTAAAGGTTGACGCTTAAGTCAATTGTCTCTAAAAATAATTTCTACAGGCGGTTGGTTTAAGAAACCCACCACTAAAAATAGTCTCCACTGATTGTCTCGAAAGGGATGGTTATCATGTTATAATCAGCAAAGTTGTGTAATGGGATGGCAAGAAAGGATTGCATATATAAGCGGGAGGCTCCGGGTTCGAATTCTAGGATATACAAATGTGTATTTTCAAATAATTTTTTTAGATTAGAGGCGCATGACACGCTCGGTGGTGCGGCCTACAGTGCCCCCTCCTATTTTTTCATGCTAATAACCCACTATTCATGACTGTTTAGAAATTCCCCTGATATTTTTCCCGTTAATTTTTCAATCAATTTCTATTGTTGGTTGCACTATCGGTTGACTTCACAAAACGACCAGGCGGCACGCGCGGCCAAGCACTAGTAGAAATGGTTTCTGTGATAGTGAATTCTTCTTAAACCCATTTCTTACGATGATGGTTCAATACCCAATAATCAAATCGTTTCAGCTACTACAATTCTGCAACCACCACCTCATACGAGTTAGAAGATGCTGATCTCTCGGAAGTACACCACAATTCTTGCCTACTTAGATGTATTATTTTGTGGGCGTTGCAGAATAATACAATGGCGTGTAATGGTAACAATGAATCATATGGCAATGCCATAGCTTAACGTGGAGTGCTAAATTTACCAAGCTGGTTGTGGTTACGATTGGACGGCCAAACAATTTGGAAGATTCCAAGAGAGGAGAGACAATGCCAGAAGGGTTGTACTGCATAGACCAAACCTAGATTTCCTAGATATGCTACTATCATATCTCAGTTGATGTTGAAATGTGTGTCCTCTTTTCTGTTGATGCTGCCTACCACTAGATACTCGTTCTGCTAGTCACCACGCAGGGATAGGATAGGATAGCAGGTCATCAAATTATTGGCGCACGGCAATATGGCTCCTTTGATTCATGCCTTTTTTTTTTTTTGCTGATACCAATTATGGTGAAAAAACACTAGTATTACACTGCCGCTGTTGTAACTATATATACATATCAGGAACAGAGGATGCCCCTGTTCTAAGAATTTTGACTCTTTCTTAAGTATTTCTTATTGTCGAGCCATAGTAATTGCACCTATTAAAGAAACTAGAAGATTAGGGAGATGAGTTCACATGGAAGATAAAAAAGTTGCTAACCGTCCTTCTATGTTTTTTAGTTGTTATTCACTTGAGCAATTATATATATTGAAGTCAATCCAGGGCAAGTGTTTGGATATGCATTTGTTCAAGAATTAACTATTATTCTTAATCAACGATTTCTTATATAGATAGAATGGCCCTAAGAAATTGCAAATACTAATTTGTTAAGAATTAATCAAGTCGAAGTCATAGTGTCATCAATGGCAGGAATTAACATATTCGCAAGATCTGGGTCATAATTTGTATCGACTAATGATGTCAGAAATCTTTGTATCCAAAGTTCCCTAAAGGGCAGTCTTTTTTCAATCTAAGAATATTGAAAAAGGGACTTTGCGAAGAAATATATATAAATAGAAAGACTCCCTAATTATCATGCACTTTATTTACCATACATCTTACTATACACTTCGTACATTTTATGCTACCTACGTACACTAGGGGCCATAGAGTACATGATGAGCTAAAAACAGTAGTTGTAGAGCCTAGCATAGCTAGGTTAAGAGATAATTAAGCATGCCATTATGTTGTTAGGATTTCATAGAGACCTTTGTGGCCTTGTCCTGTAAATGGGCCCTTGTGACCCTCCAAAATATCGACCAATACCCATGTTGGTCCTATACATATGATCAACGCCAGGAAAAGAATAGCAACATATGTAAATGATGATGTGCAATACTCAATCATAGACCACTGGTTATTGGATCTAGTCATCCACGAAAACTAAAAAGTTATGCATATTTGGACCTATTCAAGGTAAAGAAGAGGGTTGCTCCTTTGACAAAACTAAGATACAGTTGAGCCAAAAGGTCGCGATTCAAGATAGATTCATGAGGAAGTTGTTTCTCTTTAGGATCAACCTTAGTGCTAATAAATTGGTTTATTAAATCATATGAAATTCTAGGTAACTCCACAAACGTAATATAGAGATAATTTGATGAAAGTTCGAGTTTAGCATGGGTAGGAATGGAATAAAAATGAATAGATAAAACAATCAAAGGAAAATTATGCCACTTAAAATTTATGATAGTCTAAAAAAGATTGGATGGCAAAGATTTCTCATTTTATCTCATTCTATGAAAGGGACAAAGCTGGTGAATCAAGGGGCATTACTTGAATGTGACTGCATGTGCATGCAAAAAGAATGATTAAGCGAGCCGTACTTGCAAGGGAATTAGGGATTCCTCTTGTAATGCTAGGGATGTTTAAAATAGAATGGATTGATGCACTTTAACCTTATCTCCTCTCACATGCTAATAGTTAGTATAAGCATGAAGAATATGGTCGTTCTACCACAATTCATAGGATGAACTCATAATGCACCACCAGTTTTGACATGTGGTGGTTCCTTTAAACCCCACCCCATAACTTCATGGTAGGTAGAGTCAATTTATTCATTTTTATGCACCCATATTTGCACGGAAAGAACTTAAGATGCCAAGTCTTTTCATGGTACTTGGGAGGTACCACAAGGTATCCCCAAGGGCCATAAACTCAGCCTAGCTAAGCTTCTCCTCCCTCCTAAATCCTGAAATAAGTGCAATTATTTGCCAACACTAAGAATATCACTCCTATGAAAACAGCAACAACTGAATATCTACACACATTGTTCCTTTTACCTCTCTCAACATAAGCTTATGAACAATTTTGATACTATCCGAATGCATTAATAGAGCTAGGTTCTTGTTAGCACTTTTTAGCGTAGCTACTAGGTTTGTATCCCTAGCAACGGCGCCAAAAGTGTCTTGTTGGTATTTCTTAGTAACATCACTAGTATGTAGCAATTCTACTAAGAAATAGCCTTGATAGTTCCTTTACAATTTTAGATATTTGTCCGCAAGCGCACGGAGCTATCATTGTAGCATTTCACCCAAAAAATATTTAGGGTATCATTATTTATATTTTTCCAAAGGAAGGCATTTGATTAAGAGTCTTGTATAGATATGATCGTGAATAATAATGCTTGCAAGTACACCAATATTTATAGCAGAGGTAAAAACGGTGATTTTAAGATGGTGGACACACATTTGGCATTTTTCAAAGGATAAAATAAAGAGAAAGAATAAAAAATAATTCTAAGTTGAGCAGGCATTGGTGTAGTATAGTCATACAAATATTAGTTAATGATCATACAAGTTACATAACTAGTATTAGGGCTAAATGTGAAGCAGGTCGGGAGGCCACCGAGTATTGGTCTGCCAGCAACCTCATGTCACAATTTAGACTCATATACCCCAAACGAACGTGGGGAATTACAAGGGACGGACACGGCTGTCACCACCTCAACCGTGGAGAGGGACAATGCATTCACCTGTGTCTCCATACCCAAGCACCATGCTTGCGTACACAGAAACTACCCAAATCCCCTCGAGTCCCTAACCCTACGGATCGACAGGTAAAGGACTTGGGCACACCCAAAAGCACGATGAACCGACACCTTAACTTAGCTCTAATTCCGATTATATAAGTTATATGAGTAGTTAAGCATAAAATCATGTATTCTAGTCTCATGAGACACAAACTATATAGTTCATATATCAAGATTATAACATAACAACTATACTCTAGTTCATAAGTATGACTATAATTATAATATGAGAGTATAACTTTGGAAGAACTCATATTTCTATTCATACCCAAAGGTCTCTTCTTCCAAGGAGCCAAGTTCTCCAAGATAGCTTTGCCTTGCTCTAAACTACTAAAAGTAAAGCTATAACTGAGTGAGGTGTGAGGGAACTCAAGTGGTGTGTGAGTATGCCAAATGGTGTGTGTTGTAGTGGGGGTACCCCTCTATTTATACAAGGAGTAGAGGCGGTTCAGTAGTTATTCTTGGCGCGTCCCTGGCTTCCACCACCTTAGCATGTCCATATGTCACTGCCTGTCGAAAGGGTGGACGAGAGGCGCCGGTAGGGGGTTGGGTGCCCCTAGGGGTCGGCTGCCCCCTGACTAAGCCCCCTTGCCACCGCCTTTGCGTGGTGGGCTATGGGCTAGACCTAGATCACTCTTGGTGGGTGCTTTGCCCAGGTTGAGTCGAGTTTATGGGCGTCTCCCTTATTCCTTTGCACGAATCAGCGCCGTAAAGTGCCTTTCAGCAAATTTCTCCTTGTATTTGTGTTTATGTCCTACAAAACAATATTCTTCAAATACATGTGGAACTAGGTTAATAGTATATGCATATGTGTTTAAGATTGTTAATTTCTCCTCTTTTTGTATCCTAGGTGGCGGTCGGATTTGATCGTTAAAGACCATCAACAAGATCCCCCAAACTTAACTTTTGCGTGTCCCGAGTGTCGATGCGAGAATCAGGGGGTTCCCATAAGAAAGAGAGAAGAAGATCCAGTCCAACTAGGACTCCTTATATGTAATCCTACTTGGACTAGATACATGTAATCCAATTAGGACTTCTACTTTGTAACCGACTAGGACTCCTGCCCCCTGAACTATATAAAGAAGGACAGGACTCCCTAGATGAGGACCAGAAATAATAGGAATAGACCTTACGGTCTAGACGCACTATAGTCATCTCTACCGATATAAAGAGAAGCTGTAGGCACCCTTGTAGAAGAGACGATACAACACAATCATCTAACGCAAAGGCTAACACCGACTGGATGTAGGGTTATTACCTGATCACCGATCGAGGGCCCGAACCAGTATAAATCGACTGTCTCTGCATTCACCGTCGAGTTCTAGCACGCACCAAAGCCCAAACAACTATCCCGGGTACTCCCGTGGCAAGCTGTCAGTGGTCAAACACCGACAGCTGACACGTCAGGTAGGGACTTTCGACGGATTTGCGATCGAGAGCTCGATGGACCTCAGTATCAACGGCACGTTCTCGACGATGGCTTCGTGCATCGAATCGCTCGTACAAGCTGTCGTCGGGAAGGTGCATCTACACCAGCAACCTCGTCAGGCGTCTGATCTCAAGATGCTACGCGGGGGTTACGTTCACGTGTCGGATCGTGTTCAGGTCCGCACCTCCAAGTCGATCGAACTCACGGCGGCATGTGTTGTCGACGTCATCGAGCAAGATGGGATCAATTATCCTCTACTACTCGGGCAGCACAGCAAGAATACGTCGGTGTATACCGCGTCAAGTCGACGCCTATCTGCTTCAGGCCCAAGATGAGTTTCGAGAATGAAATCAATTTTGTCGCTGCTCACCTACTTCAAGTAGAAGTCCGAGTCAACGACGTCTTTTAATTCCGTCGCTGGCATGTTCCCTAAAGCGGTGTAAAAAAAACTCATGTGCGTGCATACAACTCCGTGATGCAGCAAGCAAGCAAGCAGCCAAGTACTCGGACTAGAATCAGAGGACGAGTTCACCTGGAGGTACTCGGCCTCGTACCTAGAGATTCTAACCGAGCGGCATCAGAAACAGAGCGGTGGTCCATCGTCATGATCGCGTACATGCTACAAGCTAACAAAGGAGTTGAACTCGGCCATGCTGCTCAGTACAAAGGCAGACTTCAGCATGTACAGGATTAACAGCCGTAACCGAGCCAAGTGAGCCGCAAGCTCTGCTGCATCAAACTGTCCGAGTCGAAGGCAAGAAGTCCGTGCAGCCATGCAACCTAATTATGGAAATCATGGAGACGTTGAAGCTTCCACGTATCTAAGACTTGCATGCAAGCTAAAGAAGGAATGTGTACAGAAGACAAACAAGCTAACAAGGAGCACCATGCATGTACGTGGGAAGAAGACGCGTACAAATCAGCTGCCGCAATGACTACGGCAACAATTCAGTGACAACTTCGTCTACTCAGACTCGACGCAAGCTTCCGGGTACTCGACGACGACCTCCGGATACTCGACGACGGCTTCCGGGTACTCGACAATGACTTCCGAAAACTCGACGACGGTTTTTGGGTACTCGGTGACACGATCCGGGTACCCGACAAACTAGTCGGTGGACTAGTTTACTTCATCAACGTCGGCTACTACAACTCGCTGATAACTCCACTTGGCGACAAATCAAGCTAAGTCACGCTTTAATTTCCAATTTTTTATACATTCCGGATACTATCTGCGTACCTCTGAGGTTGCACTATCCCCGGCTACTCCATAGCTCCGAGCTTGTAGCCGGGATGACACCCAAACATGCGCTCTAGTCTTCTCTTAACGGTCACTAAAGCACTTGGGTAGTGCATGCCTTAACCCGTGAAGTCTCGGCTCTTCTGGGCGTAAGCCTCGAGATAAATGAGCAGTGATAATAGGGACCAGGTGTTTAAACGTAACAGGATACTACCTGGGGAGATTACATGGCCTAGCAAGAACAAGATGAGACACATTCTCTTTCTTTCGCGCAGCATGACTACTCTAGTCTTCTCTTAACGGCCGCTAAAACACTCGCGTAGTGCATGCCTTAATCCGTGAAGCCTCGGCTCCTCTATGCATAAGCCTCGAGATAAATGAGCAGCGATAACAGGGATCAGGTGTTTAAACGTAATAGGACACTACCTGGGGAGATTACATGGCCTAGCAAGAGCAAGACGCGAAAAAGTTTATATGCGTTTTATAATGCTGGGGTCCACACCCGATTGATTATTCATATATGGGACATGCTCTCGACTTGATATCCAGAATGTCAATTACAACATATTTTTATGCTTAACATGCAGGGGCCCCATGGTAGCCTATCAGTGGTCAAACACCGACACCGAGAAAATAACTAAGTTATTGGTTGTTGATCAGGAGTTACTACTATCCCGAATACAATTCACAAGTGTCATTCTTATAACAAAGTATTCTTTCTCGATTTAAATAAGTTTAGCGTTCTATCCACCCTTTTAACTTAATCCTTGTGGGGCTTATTGTTTTTTCAAGTCTTAGGTGGTTGCAAGATAGAACGGTTTTAACAAAATTTACTGATCATTCATTCTTTGATCAACCTTCTATCCAGAGATTTTATGTGTTTTACAAAATAAAATGTAAGTTCCTCAGATGATTTACTCCATCGCTCATTGTGTATGATCTTCACCAAGGCATTTGATTATTTTGTCTTCTTTTCGTCCTATCTCTAAAATGCTTTGAGTGGAGTTTTGGGTAAGTATGAATGGAAGGTTTACTTCATCACATATATTGTTAAGTCAAAAACCGGATCCGAGGAGATGCAAGTCATATACTTTGATCAAGAAGTGCAAGTGTGGGGAATATTTTCCTAATCCTATTATTTTTGGTACTCCTTTGATCATGACTTTCTCTCTTTTGATAATTGCCTCAGAAGTATAGGCTATATTTCTTTCTTTTCAACACTTTAGAATCTTCATGTGTTCCATTTTTTTTCTTCTTTTCTTTTGCTATTTTGAGAGCTTCATGTGTCTCTTTTTTTAGCATAGCCCCATACTTCTTTTTGGCATATGTAAACTTTGGAGAGAAAGGCTCATGATAAGTGAATGGAGTATTTATTTGGTGGATGGAAAAAGCATATTTTTGCGTAACTCTCAGTGTAAGAGCTAGCATTTTATTTATGGGTGTACGTGAATCTTAATCATGGATGCATGACTAGAATCTCTATAAGGGTCACAGCAATTTTACAAAACTCAATGTGAATATAAGTAGCATATGACTAATGTTTTAAATTGAATCATGTCATATGGCCGTGGTAGGAATTCGTAATCATTGAGAAACTTTTAATTTTAGCATTTTTAAAATAAGAACTCCGAATGTCAAGTTTCGCTTGGAACAAAGTCATAGCATATTCTATTTATCATATCATAACTTGTAACAACTTAGAGCATCTCAAAGAGTTCTCTAAATTTTTCTCCTCAAAACTGTAGGTTTTCTAACTCCTAAAAAGATATTGAAAAGAGAAAAGAACTCCATCTCCAAGAGTATCCTAAAAATCACTTCAAATAAATCAAATATTGACCCCACAAGACTTTTTTTGCTGCAATCTTTTTTTCCCGCACGACGTCGTAGGTTCACGCGAAACCTTCTCGACGCCGCCGCCGCGACTTCCCAGCCAATCGCCGCACCTCCCAGCCGGCAACCAGCAGGCAGTCAGGCAGCAAACGCCCGGTCTGTAGCATTGCAGTACAGGCAATCGGCAACGGGAGAAGAGCAAGTGGAGGTGGGAGTTGAGGCTGAGCTGTATGGAGATGAAGGCGCTGCAGGTGGAGATCGTGCTCGTCGCAGCAACGGGCTGGGACGGGGACGTGCTGGGGCTGCTGGCGGTGTTCACCCGGATGTCCTCATCGTCCTTCATGTCTATGGCCACCATCCCCCTTCTCGCTCGTCTCGCTCGTTGGCACGAAGGAGAAGGAGCCCGTCGTGGGAAACTGCACCACGCGAAGGAGGAGATTGCCCGGGGAACCTCGATCTGCGCGAGGTTAGTCCGCGTAAAGTTATGCGCATCGGGAGATTTTTTCCCAAGTCCTAAAAAATTAGGAGCAGATATTAGGAGTTGTTGGAGAGAGATTTTTTTTCATCTTTCTAAAAACAAAGATTAGGAGGATGTTTAGGGAACTCTTGGAGATGCTCTTAGAAAAGGATCATGCTTTTGCAACCTATATAAATTTCAAATTTTTAAGATAAGATATTTTAGCCAACAAACTTAAATCTTGGGAAATACTAAGTTTAAGCCGAGGCACAAATGAATTATAGAAGAGCAACTATTCATCATTTCAACAAAGGCGAAACTAAACATTCTTAAGTCACATATGAGAGTAGAATAATATTTTTTATTATTTTTATCATATTTATTTTTTTAGATTATATATATATTATTTTTTAAATGCTAATAATTAAATAAATATGAAAATTAAAATGCGGAGAATAAAAGATAATACTTACCTCTGCGGGGTCCTCCTCCAAGCTAGCTCGTCGCCTACGGTCTGGGATTGTATCCCATGAACCGCCAATAGACCGCCTGTGAGTCGTGTTGTTGCTTCAACATCGCGTTCATTTGCGCTATCTATTGCTGCTGTTGTTGCTGATGCCACTGGGCCGAATCCTGCACGTGAGCATGAAGTGTGTTTTGGATCTCACTAGTGTGGATTTCTAATCCTCTGAGACGGGTGTTGACGTCCTCCCATCCTTGACGGTCTGAGACAGACTGTCGAGGATGCACAAGTGGGGTAGCCCCTCGGAGTCGGATGAGTGCATCGTCCATGCTGTGGCGTTAGCCTTTGCCCATCCGGATCCTCCAGCCTCGTGTGTCTGCGGAGTATGATCCCAACCGGGGTGGTACATGGGTGTGAACCCCGGTACTTGCCCAGTTGAGAACGTCTCTGTGTGGAACGCCTGGGGCGTAGCTAGAAAAGGCTGCGGCTACTATGAACTGCTTGCTTCATTTCTGGCCCTGCTCCTAGTCAACCTGTCAGACACAGAATTTCTACGGGCCTTCTCTTATGGAACAAGAGGGAAGGTTAGCGCAGGAGAATTATACAAACGAAGACCCAGGTTAGGTAACGGGATCTCGTTTGTACACCCCTGGAAGAAAAATACAAGTTGTCCAGTTGTATTATGTTTCAAGTGATGTCCTTGTAACAAGTAATACTCATCGATAATAAGGCGCGGAGTCGAAATATAATCTACATCTCGATCTTCCATCGCACTAACACCATTAGCAATACGAGTAACAAGAGACATACATGATATGGAAGTAGAGAACAACTTGAGCAAGTCTCACTAGTGCTTGAATATTTCTTTGATACGAGAAATTTTAATGTTTTTAATCATGGCATAGAGTATTTGCATTTCGGTATTATGAACAACTCGAATATCTTGCCTAGAGAACAAAGTCATGGTGATCCAACGATGCATGAGCCTCAAAGTGGGGTGTTGGATGTCCATGTTCTGAGGTTGAAATTTTCTAACTACGGTTTGACTCGAAATTTCATTCCAAAATTTATGGCGACTAAAGCCTCTAAGAGCATGATCTAGGTCAATTAAGCATCTTCGTTGGAAACCTATGTGTTGAGCAAGATCTTTCCAAGTGCAAAAATATTCTATTTCAAACAAGCGGAAGGTGATCCCATTGTCAACTTCTTTTAGTGAGCATAAAAATTGAATGGTTAAGAGACGAGAACCTTGTTTCCAAACGAGATCGACTTCCTCCCAACCAATGGCTTTCCAAATCGAGGCGAATTCGACATCCACACCTATTGCTTGGAGAAGCACGGGTCATACAACAGCGTGTGGTCGAACTCACGATTCTTGATGATGTTGTATGCTTCCATCTTCCGGCCTCTTTCCAAGTCGAGGTGGGGTGCGTCATCCTCCTCCATCTTCTTGTTCTTGCTCTTCCATCGGCACGGTCACTTCATCTTCATGCATCCAGCTTTCCTCGTGCTCGGTGTAGCATGTGCTTGAGCTTCCATGGGAGAGCTTCGAGCTTGATCCCGCGATCTTCTTGATGGCACCGGTGATGGCCTTTTCGAACCTACCCATCACGAAAAACAACACAACAATAAGCACAAACTTGGCTGCGGGTTAGGGTTACCACAAAATATAAAATGAGAACCCAAAGACTAGCTTGAGCTTGGAATTTTTGTAGAGCTTTCTTGCACTGAACTTGTTGGAAAATGCTTGAAAGAAGCTTGAGAGCAAGTAAGTGAGTGAGTGAGAGAGTGAGAGTGTGAGAGGGGTGAGGGGCTCTACCAGCCACCCTCTGTATTTATAGAGCGAAAACCCGAGAGGGGGAGAAAAGGGCAACGGTCATCGGCCTCTGTCCGAAGGGCGACACCAACGGCCACCTACAAGGGCCGACTGACCCCTAGGGTCGCCCACCCCTGTGGTGAGCCTGCTCGGCCTGTCCTTTGGTAGGGAGTGGCCAACGACCATTTCAAACTCAGGACCATTGGGGTTTTGGTCCGATCCCCAATAGTCTGCTAAAAAATTATTTTTCAACAAATTTTTGTTGAATTTTTAGTTTTTATAATTATTGCAAAAATGATAACTAGTAATAATAAATTATTCTTATTCAGAAAATGATTTTTATAGAATTTTTGAGGATTTTTATTTTGACATAAAAATTCAAAATTTTAATCTTAGAAATATTTATTTTGAATATTTTTAATTTTAAAGATAACTACCGATTTACCTTTGGCAAGGGTTCGACATTTTTAGTTCATCGGACAAGACCTTTCCTCCTTCGTTGATCTGCAGCTGCATTAACATTTTCGAGGGAATTCTCAGGTTGTCCCGAGGTTTTCCCCGAATGATTGATAGGAATAGCGACATCTATTTGTGAAATTTGAGTTTATGTCATTTTGTTAAAACTTAATTGATTTTTCACTGAGGAGGATAAACTTTCTATTTTATAGTTGATGTTCTCTAGCATTTTATCATTATACATCAACTTTTTAGTGATATTTTCATTAATTTTAACTTGGCCTAAAACTAAGTCTTTGAAGGAAGGTTGATTCAAATTATAATTGGAATTAAAGTTTGAATTACCTTGTGGGCAGGACTGGTTGTTCCACCTATTGTTACCTTGTGGTTGGTGAAACACGTTGTTGATGTAGGCAGCTTCTTTGCAGGTTTCAAGGCAGTCATTCCCCAAATGGCCTACATTCGTGAGTCCAAGGCCTGGATAGTGCCCTTCATTGCTTCTTTGTCTTGGGCCTGTTCCTCCAGTCTTTTCATCAATAAGTCTTTTTTGCGGCAAGCATATTTGTTTCCTTCACGATATGCATACCTTTTTGTGTTTTTCTTTCTTCCCCCTAGCTTTGATTAGACACCATTTTATTGATGAGAGCTGTGGCTCAATCAGTGGTGAGGGAAAGGAAAGCACCACCAGCCACCTCGTCGATGAGCCCCCTAGGCATGAGTGTTAACCCATCATAAAAATATTGAACCACTAACCAATTTTTGATCCCGTGGTGCGGGCATGCTTGGATGTAGTCCTACAGCCACTCCCACATCTCGAAAATGGATTCCATGGTGTTTTGCTAGAAGTTGGAGATTCATCCCCTCGGGGCATTGATTTTTCCATGGGGAAGACCCTGGCAAGGAACGCCGTGGAACATTTGTTCCACGAGTTGACAACTTTTCGTTCTTTGTAGAACCACTGTTTCGCTCTCCCCGAGAGGGAGAAGGGAAACAAGCAGAGCCTGATACTCTCTAGTGCGACATCCTTGATGACAATGGTGTCACACAACTCGAGGAAGTGTTGGAGATGCTCGTTTGCGTCCTCTCTTGATGAACCAGAGAACTGGTTTGCCTCTACCGGTGTTGACAGCCAGCCTTACGGGCATGTTGGCAACAACGGGGATGGAGTAGTCACGGAGCGTCTTGGCCATGCTTGGAGTAGCGGATGGTGTGGGTTGACTAGTTCGTCTGTCGCTGGAGTGGCAGAACAAGAAGCGGCACAGGACCGTTTCTTCCTTAGGAGTGCCTCCAGATTTTCGATATAGTTGTTCGACAGATCGTAATTAGTCATATACTATCCTATTTTCATCCACAACAGGAGAAAACAAGCAAAGTTAGCCTGCATAAACAATGGCTATCTTACATGCATATTATTATGAACATGACCTACTAGATTCTTTAATCAATTATGACTCCCCGGTAATGGCGCCAGAAATGCTTGTTGACACTTCTTAGCATAGCTACTAGGTTTGTATCCCTAGCAATGGCGCCAGAAGTGCCTTGTTGGTATTTCTTAGCAACATCACTAGTATGTAGCAATACTACTAAGAAATAGTCTTGATAGTTTCTTAACAATTTTAGATATTTATCCGTAAGCGCACGGAGCTATCATTATAGCATTTCACCTGAAAGTATTCATGGTATTGTTATTTATATTTTTCTAAAGGAAGACATTTGATTAAGAGTCTAGTATGGATATGATCGTGAATAATAATGCTTGCAAGTACACCAATGTTTCTAACAGGGGTAAAAACGGTGATTTCAAGATAGTGGACACACACTTGGCATTCTTCAAAGGATAAAATAAAGAGAACGAATAAAAGAATAATCCTAAGTCGAGCAGGCATTGTTCTAGTATAGTCATACAAATATTAGTTAATTATCATACAAGTTACATAATTAGTATTAGGGCTAAGTGTGAAGCAGGTCGGGAGGCCACCAAGTCCTGGTCTGCCAGCAACCTCATCTGACAATTTAGACTCCTACACCCAAAATAAATGTGGGGGATTACAAGGGATGAACAGGGCTGTCACCACCTATCCCCTACTAGCTCAACCGTGGAGAGGGACAATGCATTCGCCTGTTTCTCCATACCCAAGCACCACGCTTGCGTACACAGAAACTACCCAAATCCCCCCGGGTCCCTGACCCTACGGATCGACAGGTAAAGTACTTGGGCACACCCGAAAGTATGATGAACCGTCACCTCAACTTAGCTCTAATTCCGATTATATAAGTTATATGAGTAGTTAAGCATAAAATCATGTATGCTAGTCTCATGATACACAAACTAGACTAGTTCATATATCAAGATTATAACATAACAACTATACTCTAGTTCATAAGTATGACTATAATTATAGTATGAGAGCATAACTTTGGAAGAACTCATATTTCTATTCATACTTAAAGGTCTCTTCTTCTAAGAAGCTAAACTCTCTAAGGTAGCTTTGCCTTGCTCTAAACTACTAAAAATAAAGCTACAACTAAGTGAGGTGTGAGGGAACTCAAGTGGTGTGTGAGTATGCCAAATGGTGTGTGTTGTAGAAGGGATACCCCTCTATTTATACAATGAGTATTGGCGGTGAAGTTGCTATTCTTGGTGCGTCCCTAGCTTCCACCGCCTTAGCATGTCCACATGCCACCACCTGTCGAAGGGGTGGACGAGAGGCGCCTCCTCACCACCGCCTTCGCGTGGTGGGCTATGGGCTAGATCTGGATCACTCTTGGTGGGTGCTTTGCCCTGGTTCAGTCGAGTTGATGGGCGTCTCCCTTGTTCCTTTGCACGAATCAACATCAGAAAGCGTCTTTCCATGAATTTCTCCATGTATTTGTGTTTATGTCCTACAAAACAATATTCTCCAAATACATGTGCAACTTGGTTAACGGTAAATGCATATGTGTTTAAGATTTTCAATTTCTCCTCTTTTTGTAACCTAGTTGGCGGTTGGATTTGATCATTAAAGACCGTCAATAGTTCTCTCGAAGATTAATGATGTTTTGTCTTACAATTGGGGAAATGGTATTTATGGTTGAAGTAAAGCATATATACAAGCATTTAAGAGCCACATATATATAGGGTCAAACTATTGGGAGCCCTAGGCTGCCAATAATTATTGGAAGCCCCAGCCAGCCACCCCACCGGCTCTCCAGTCAGCTGACACGCGCAGCTGGCCTGACTCACACGTCAAGATGCATAAAAATCGCGACGATGCATAAAACCAGTGGTTGAGTGAATGAAAACTAGTTCATTGCCGCATAAAAACCTTTTCGCGAGCAGGCCTTCTAGCTGACGTAGGCTGACACAAGGCTGACATAGCTGACAAAGGCTGACATGCATGCGTCCACTTTAATTTCTTCTATTTTTTCGCGATAATTCCTCAACAAAATATCTGATTCAAAAACGGTTTCACCATTAAACTCCTGACATTTTTGTGCACGATTCAAGACCCATTGTGAATATATTTTTGAACTTTTTAAAAATTAAAAAATTTAAAATTTGAATCGTGCCACATGATGGCCGATTGGATGTATATAGTCACGGGTTAAGATGCATACAAAAGGTTTAAAAAAAATATTGCATATAGTCGTTGGTTAAGATGCATATAAAGGTTTAAAATTGATAAATTTAAAATTTGAATCGTGCCACGTGATAGCTGATTTGGATGCATATTGTCACTGGTCAAGATGCATACAAAAGGTTTGAATGCATAGTCACTGGTTAAGATGCATATAAAGGTTTAAAATTCATAAATTTGAAATTTGAATCGTGTCACATGGTGGCAGATTTGATGCATATAGTCATTGGTCAAAGATGCATGCATGATAGCCGATTTGAAATTTGAAAAATATCACGTGATGATGATCTGATTCGTAGAGTCGATGTTCAAGATACACAGAAACGATTTTAGTGCCAACATTGCATAGAAATTAGTAGTTCGATGAAAATGAAACCTAGTCAACAATGCATATAACCCTTACAACACACAAGGTGTACACTATCTGTAATGGTACCAACCCACACCACGCATATAACTCATCTCGTTCAAGCGTATAAACACAAAATACAAACAAATTAACTATTTACATTAACCCATCGGCTACATCAAAGATCACACTACGCCATCGTGCCCTCTTCTCGGGCCATGCAGTCGCCGTGCCCGGGGTCAGACCGCTGCCGGTAGCATCTCCCTGATCCCATGGACTTCAATTTCTAGTGTCTCTCTTCTTCCTCTCATTCTTACTGCTCCAGTTCCTGTAAGATCAAAACAATGATTATTAATCCAGAGCCATGCATAGAAGTGCGCCAACTAATATCAACTACATTAATGAAAAAACTCACAACAACGTAGAATATAAATCTAAAGTTGTCAGGCATACAGACTTATTGGTGAAATTAATGTCAACAATGTACATAATTGTGCACCAACAATGTATAAAATGGTGTACCAACAATGTATAAAATATTAAAATGCATACCAAATTACAACTTAGCATAACACATCTGAAGTTAACATGTGAATACAGGAAGCACAAATAACACATCACAAGGAGCATACAATCTATTGCATGGTTTGCATAAAAAATTAGAACCAATGGCATGTCATCGATATAGCAATTACTCATAAAACATGTTCAATACGCGCAAAAAATTTATATAGAAATTTTGCTCCAGATGCAATGCTCAGAATGCATACAAATTTTGTATGTACATGCATACAAAAGCTTTGCTCCAGCAATGCATACAAGAAGCTATGCTCCAACAATACATATAGAAGTGCAGCAACAATGTATACAGATTTGTTACAATAGTGCATAATTTTTGTGAGCTCTAGCAATGCATATAGAAGTGCAGCAACAATGTATACATATTTATATAAGCAATCAGGTTTCATAGACAACTACTCGTATAGTCATAGATCAAGAATTTTTATGCATAATAGAAATAAACTGGATTACTGGATGCTGGAGATCGCAAAAAGATCAAGATTAGACCATAATTTTTTACCAACAATGTATAAAAAGAAGCATGAATATATATAAAAGCATAAGAGGAATCAATTGATTAGCAAGCAGAATATGTATAGAGAACGTGATACTACGAAAAGGGAGCAAGCATTAATTGTGCTCCATGTATAGAAATAAAACCACACAAATCAGAGCATGAAATTTTTTTAGTTTATTTAGAAACATGCATCGACCATCGTAAAATAATTTGGAGAGCACTCAAAATTCACAGCTTTCATGATTCCCAATGCATGGATGACTACAACACCTTGTGGAGCTTCGTATGTATATATAGTGGAGGGGGCAGTGGGATAGTGGAGCTTTGTTGGGCTGCTTTCATCCGCCTCATGGCGAACCTCCTCCTATGAAGCGGGATGAGCGCGCCGAGCGTCCGGCTGTGACACCGTCCACGTGCGCGGAGCCTCCTGCTACGAAGCTTCACCGGAGGAGGGGAGCCGCCGACCGAAAGCTGCATAGAATCATGTTTTATCATACACAAAAAAATGGTAGGAAAGGCACAAAAACATATTTTAATAGCATGTAAATATGCTTTAGGATGCATATAAACATATTTCCTACATATGAGCTGAAAGTACAACTTAGAGAAATAATGCATAGTAGAATGCTCCACAATGTATACACACTTATTTGGAATTTAAAATTTAAAATCAATTGGGGTGGAAACCTATGTAACTATGTATAATCACAGTTTCAGCATGCATCTAAACCTATGTAACTATGCATAATCACAGTTTCAACATGTATCTAAACCTATGGTGGCAAGCACAAAATCCAACCAAATCTATACGGCATAAAAATCCAACCCTAAACCTATTGCATGGTTGGCATAAAAAAATTAGAACTAATGGTTGGCATTGATACATAGGTTTGTGTGCATGTCATCGATATAGCAATTACTCATAAAACATGTTCAATACGCGCAAAAAATTTGTATAGAAATTTAGCTCCGAATGGAATACTCAGAATGCATACAAATTTTGTATGTACATACATACAAAAGCTTTGCTCCAACAATGCATACAAGAAGCTCTGCTCCAGCAATGCATATAGAAGTGCAGCAACAATGTATACAGATTTGTTACAACAGTGCATAATTTTTGCGAGCTTCAGCAATGCATATAGAAGTGCAGCAACAATGTATATAGATTTATATAAGCAATCAGGTTTCATAGACAATTACTCGTATAGTCATAGATCAACAATTTTTTATGTATAATACAAACAAACTAGACTACTGGATGCTGGAGCTTGCAAAAAGATCAAGATTAAGCCATAATTTTTTACCAATAATGTATAAAAAGAAGCATGAATATGTATAAAAGCATAAGAGGAATCAATTGATTAGCAAGCAGAATATGTATAGAGAACGTGATACTATGGAAAGGGAGCAAGCATCAATTGTGCTCCATGTATAGAAATAAAACCACACAAATCAGAGCATGGAATTTTTTTCTAGTTTATTTAGAAACATGCACTGACCATCATAAAATAATTTGGAGAGCACTCAAAATTCATGGCTTTCATGATTCCTAATACAAGGATGACTACACCACTTTGTGGAGCTTCGTATGTATATATAGTGGAGGGGGCAGTGGGATAGTGGAGCTTCGTTGGGCTGCTTCCATGCGCCTCATGCCGAACCTCCTCCTATGAAGGGGGATGGGCGCGCCGCGCGTCCGGCTGTGACACTGGCCATGCGCGCGGAGCCTCCTGCTACGAAGCTTCGCCGGAGGAGGGGCGCCACCGACCAAAAGCTGTATAGAATCATGTTTTATCATACACAAAAAAATGGTAGGGAAGGCACAAAAACACATTTTAATAGCACGTAAATATGTTTTAGGATGCATACAAACATATTTCCTACATATGAGCTGAAAGTGCAACTTAGAGAAATAATGCATAGAAGAATGCTCCACAATGTATACATACTTCTTTGGAATTTAAAATTTAAAATCAATTGGGGTGGAAACCTATGTAACTATGCATAATCACAGTTTTAGCATGCATCTAAACCTATGTAACTATGCATAATCACAGTTTCAACATGCATCTAAACCTATGCTGGCAAGCACAAAATCCAACCAAATCAACTGATGAACGAGCGCCGCCGTGAGGGCCATATGTATAAAAACAAGAGCAAAACTTCAATTTCCAGTGTGTCCCCCTTCTTCCTCTCGTTCTTGCTGCTCCAGTTCCTACAAGATCAAAACAATGATTAGTTATTCAGAGCCATGCATAGAAACATATTTTAGTACGCGTAAAAACCTATTAGTCGATTTATGCTTGGAGAAGATCACCTGCCGGTTCAAGGTCATCCTGTGCTACACCCACCAAAATGCCCAGAGCTCTGCCAAGTACCAATGCTTCAATATTAAATTCCTAATTTAAAAGGAACTTGCAGGAAAGTAGAAAATTTCAACAAGATATCTTTGGATGCTATATATGAGCATTTGGACCTCATCCAAGACAGAGCAAAAATGATAATATAGCTATAAAGAGGATAAGCCTAATGTTGGACAATGAAGGAATTATACTCTTTGCTCTTTAATGATTCTATCAGGTATTGTCTATAATCAAAATAATTGCAACGGAATCTTCTACATGCTGCTTAAAGATCCAAATTAAGCACGATGTCCAGTTTTGCGGTCACCAAAATATACGCAAATAACTAAAGTTGATTTCAACAAATTTGTTCACATAATTGAACTGAAGGGGGCACAGATCCAAGGGGCACAGAGCCGGGGAAGGGGGCCGGCGACCGTCGCTGGGGTGGGGAGGGAGGCTGGCAACCGTCGCTGGGGTGGGGAGGGCGGTCGGCAACCGTCGCTGGGTGGGAAGGGTCGCCGGGGGCGGGTGGCTGGGTGACGGCTGGAGCGGGTGGGGGTGGATGTCCTGCTGGTGTTGTCCTGAGATTAGGGTTTGGGCTGCCCAGTTTATATACTGTGAGATGGGATGGGCCGGGCCGATGATGGGCCAGCGCGGCCAGGTGAGCTCACTGTACCTAGCTGGTTTGGTTGGACCAAACCGTGTTTAGGCTGGGGCTTCCTACAACTATTGAGAGCCCTATGCTTCTAATATATATATATATATATATATATATATATATATATAGAACTATTACCCTACAGTTGGCTACAAAATAACTTATTCTGTAGCCACTTCGAGTTACGATAATTGCTATGCTAATTTACGAGATTATAGTAACTCCTTACTATGTGATTTACTATAACATTATGGTAAATATCCCCATGTGTTATAGTAATTCAACTATCGTAAATATATATTGACATTGTCATAAATTAGTATATAAAATTATCGTAAATAGAGGTGGCTATAAAATAACTTATTTTGTAGCTAGCTATAGAGTATACTCATATATATATATATATATATATATATATATATATATATATATATATATATGGTCCTTAAATGGCTATATGATTGTTTCCACTAGCTTAAATTTAGGGTTTTATTTTTACACATTTTCAAGACAGGGAACATTTCAAGAAGGAAGACGTTGAATCTAAAAAGTTACAACTCTTGGTTGATTGGATTCTTTAATTTGCAGCACCCAAGTTGAGGGCAAGCTTGAGAGGCTTGTTAGCGCGCAAATTGATCATCAAAAGACTCACCTCAATGAGGATGTAGGTTGTCGGCAAAAAACCGAACCTCAGGCATAAATCTTGTGTCACCTCTTGCCACGGTGGTTTGCTTACTACACTTGAGCTTTACATTTGTGTATTATTGCTTGTGTAGTTGTTGCTTGGTAGAGTAGCTCTTTAGTTGTAGTTGTAGCTCTAGTTAGTAGAGTAGCTAGTTTTAGTTGCTTTACAAGTTTAGTTCAACTAGAGTAGTTGCTAGCCTCTGGCTTTGTTGAGAGCTTAATAGTAGTGATAGTCTTGCTACTAGAATTGTGTAGACGGCTTGCACTGGCAAGGGATCTGTAACAGAACCGACCAAATTATAAGAGTACAAGTACAAAAACAAGCACCGAAGCGCTCAAATTTTCGAACTTGAGCCCATATAATCCCGGTAGTCAATCGAAACCACGAAGGATTTCAAACCAACTTGCTTACAACCAGGATCGCATCATTCAACATACAACATCATACGTTACATTTCACAAGTAGTTCTGAAATAAGTTTACACAAACGGAGTCGCAATTATTACAAACCAAGTTTATAAAAGTAGCGGAAGCAAACGCACACCAGTTGTTTAACTACTGCCAGTCTTGATGATCAACAACCCGCAAAAGCATGAGAAAAGTACATAAAAGATGATCACGCCCAAGTGATCTAGTCTTCTTCACCCGCAGGCTGGAGACAAGTTTTGCAGAAGCCTTGATAGAGCATATCATCTGCAACAGGAGGAAATAAACCCTGAGTACTGGAATGTACTCAGCTAGACTTACCCGTCGAAAACCAGAAATAAGATGACACCAAGGATTATGCAAGGCTTACACAAAGAGGCTAGCTGACATAACATTTTGCATAAAGGCATAAGTAATTGAAACTCTTATAGCCTGTACTAGCAGTTATTTTTAGCATTTACCTGTCATCTATCTTAGCACCTGTACTAAACATGCACTTGATTATAATCAAACAATTATCATCATTATATTCAGAGCAGGTATGCATTGTGGCAACATTGTATCATTCCCTTAACCACCGGTTCATTTAATGAGATCTACGTTGCCGCTGCTCAAGTCAAGTGCTCACTAACCGGGAGCGACGGCGATTCGAATCGAATTCCTATCCAGCTGGAGGGGTATTTCTAACACTCACCGAGTCACGCCTGGCGAGGGCTGCTCAGGTCATCTTTTGTACAGTTCAGGAATCGCGGGCCCAAATAATGTCGCGTCCCCAAGGGCGACACTCTGCCAGGTGATAGGGACTCTAACCCCCCTTGGTCTCACGCCAATGTCCCCAAGCACATCCTTTCTCTCCTCCAAGATGCAACCTACCATTCGATTCCCGGCCTGAACCATACTACTCGACTTCGCGGTCGGAACGACTTATCCGGCTAACTAAGTGTTAGACTGCGTTCAACATGACTCAAGGACGTACAGCGAAGCGGTCCTTAAACGACTCAGACGGGCATAGCTCCACACCCAAGACGTGAAGTGTCTTGCGGTTGTACTATCGAACTCCCGCCCGGTCTCCATTTCATTTTTAAGCATGGTTCCATCTAAGATAGCCATAAAGCCACTCGGGACTCCTTCCTACATCTCGCGGATGACCGGAAATCACCCGACTTCTACCGTACTAAGCAGGGCTAAGCATTGACACGTGCCTAAACCTAATATAGGATTAAGTACGATATCTGGACAAGGACAGGTATAATGCAACAAGGGTTTTCATATAACTCCTACAACTTAATGCATTAAACAATTAAAAGTACTCAAGATTAATTTACAAAACAGTAGGTTCAGCATGCACCGGGGCTTGCCTTTCAGAAAGGTCGAGGGCCGGTGGTCAGGGCACTCGGGCAAGTCTTCAGCGGCGTCTCCTTCGCCGACTGGTTCCGCTGGCTCCTCTGGCTGGTCCTGGACTTCCTCCGGAATCACAGGCTCGAATTCGAGGAGAGTTACCCCCTCCGGTACACCTATTGCATGAATGCATAATAACTATCATGGATACATAAATGGGTGCAACATGCTCGGAATGAAATGCATTTCAGAAATAAAATACTCTATTCAAGTTACTTTATTAGTACGTGCAAATCTCTTCTCCGGTGGAGAAGTACTTACCTAAGCTACTCAACCTAAGATACAGCTGTTCTTCTTCGGTTAAGGCCCTAACACCTAACAATACAAGAGTAATATTACTTAGGTTACCACAGTAAGACATTCTGGACAGCAGCTCAAAGATTCTAACATAACTGGAGAATCCCAACTTCAAAAGATATGATCTAGGACAATCTGGAAAGCTTAAGAAATGTACCATAAAATGTTTTCAGACCACCACACTAAATTACAAAGTTTACCTAGTCGAAATTCCAAAGTTCCAGAATCTGTTCTCTCTAAACAGAGAGCAGTCAATTCTGGACTGTCACTTTAAACAGCAATAACTCCCAAACTACTAAGCCAAATGCCCCCAAATTTTGACACAAGCTCATTTACAACTTTTACTACAACTTTGGTATTTACAAGTTTTCCAGCAACCACCTTTATCCAAGATCAAACCTAGAAATACTATCAGCTGTCCAGAAAACCTTAAATTGCAAAGATTAAATATTTATTTATGCGGCAAACATTCTCTAGGACCAAACTAATACTACTACAAGTTCACAAAGGTCACAAAAACACCAGGAAGTAAGGTGTGCCCACCTAGAATATTTATTTAAATTCATTTCTTAATTTACTTAAGTAATTAAGTGGAATTTCAAACATATATGTAAACTGCTCCTAAAATTCTACAAAAATTACAGGGGACTCTCTGACCCAAGAAGAGGCTACTGTAAAAATTTGAACTAAATTTATTCACAGGAACTTCCTACACAAAATTCCCAAGCCAAAAAGGCTGATTTTTGTATAAATAACAAAGCACAGTAAAAAGTGTCAAACAACAGATTTCTTAATTTTCTTAGACACTCTAGGGTACCAAGACATTCTCCAAAAATTTATATGAACATAGCACATGTAGAAAAATTACTAAAATTTATTTAAGTATTTCCTAGAATAACAAGATAACATTATAACTTGAAAAGTACTTAAGCACTACTGCCCAAATTTTTACCAAAGCTAGAGCAAGTATAAATTAGCCTACTCACCAAATTTCATAATTTTTGGAACACTGAAACTCAAAATATAATTTAAACAAGTTTGCATGTGATTTAAAACACATTTCAAAGACCTATTTAAATATCCCGAAACTAAACATCACATAGCAAACTCATATTTTTCTAAAATACTACACATCATGTAGATCCTAACAAAATTTATCTCATGATTTTTGAGCAAGTAAAACCCTAGATCTACATTTTCTAAACATTATCTAAAACTGTGACAGAATAAAAAAAATGGAATAAATCGGATTTGTTACTGGGCCGGCCCGGGAAAAGACGCGGCCCAAGACACTCGCACGCGGCCCGCGACACACGCGCGGCCTGCTCAGCCATCCCGCCCGCGCGCGGGTGCTGACAGCGCGGGCCCGCAGGTCATAGAGAGACGAGCGGAGGGGAGGAGACGGCCGCGACTCCGACGAGCTCGAGCTCACTGACGACGGCGTCTCCGGCGACGGGAAGACCACCGACGGTTTCCCCGTGACTTTCCGCATCAACCAAACCTAGCTTTGCTAACCCTATCCCACCCTAGCTACGACGGCCATGGCGGGCGCGGCTCGGAGACGGCACCCGGCGGCGGTCCGGCGAGCTCCGGAAGCCAGGGACCTAGGTTGGGCGTGCTACGGCTTCCAGAGGAGATGGCGGACCTATCCAAGCTAAGGATAAGGACAGAGGTGGGGCGAATGCGGCTGACCGCGTGAGCACCGCATCGGTGATCATGGCGCGGCAGCGCACGACCGTGTTCCGGCGTGTACCGTCCACCCTAGCCGATAACATCATCGCCTAAGCTTCTCTACCCGATCCGGAACCCAGAACAGGAACTAGCAAGAATGGAGGGCGACAGTAGGGAGCTGGCCACGGTGAGCCACCGCGCGGACAGTGCGCCGGCGAGGACTTACGGTGGCGGAAACCGAAATTCGCCCTCACCTCGACACAATCCGGTCAAGCCACGGGTGGAGGAGGTGGAGGGGATTCAGGTGGAGCGGTGGACGGGATTTGGAGGACGGGGGTGCGACGGTGAGCTTGCACGAGCACAGAGCGGGCTGCGGCGACAATGGCGCCTTCGTTTTCCGCCTCGGTGAACCCGGCCAGAGCGAGAGTGAAGGAGAGAAGAGTGAGCGCGAGTGTGGGGGTGGAGGTGTCCGCTCGGTGTTCATCTCCGCGCCTGGGCTTGCGACGTGGAGACGACAGCAGAACGCACGCGCCACGCGGCCACCGGGCTCTGCCCGAGCGCCACGACGCGAGCCGGCTGTCCGGCTGAAAGGCGTCGGGGTTGACTGAATAGAGGCCGTCATCCCTCGACTGACAGCGTGATTTCAACGATGATTATCTCCCAAACCGGTTCGAGTTAGTCGAAGATGATTACACCAATTTTGTAGAGCTACATGAGGTCTACAAGTTTGTCAATTGGAGTTTGGGCTGGTTCGGCCTAGATTTGAAACTACAGAGCTCCAAAGTGGTGCCCCTTGAAACTGAAAAGCAGTTTCAGAGATAACGCCGACTGAAACCCTATTTTCAAGACACCACATCTCCTAAACCATTTAGAACTAGGTGCTGGTGATATTGACAATATTGTAGAGCTATGTGTGGACAACAACTTTGTCAATTGGCTCAAAGACTGGTTCGGCTTGGTTTGTGAGTTACAAGTTGCTAAAGTGAGGTACAGTGAAACGGTTTTCAGCTTCACACTTAGCCAAATTTTGCTAAGTCCCAAAACAGCCCCTAATACTGACTTGTGGGCCATTTTTGAGCATGTTCTGGTCATTTTCATGAGATGGCCATATTAGAACTTTTGTTCCTTATGAAATTCTCTACAACTTTGCTTAAGGTTGCTCCTCCATGCAAGATCTCTAAACTAGACTTTTTAATTGGTC
The DNA here is from genome assembly GCA_038087645.1 of Saccharum hybrid cultivar R570. NCBI lineage: Eukaryota > Viridiplantae > Streptophyta > Magnoliopsida > Poales > Poaceae > Saccharum > Saccharum hybrid cultivar. Next base: position 773,933 of record JAQSUU010000190.1, on the reverse strand, counting down.
AAAGCAGATCACTCTAGAGTTCCAACTTAGTCAACAACATTTGGAAGGGCAATTTGGTAATTTTGGTCAACATGAACATTGCTCCACTACTTACCCTAAATGTAATTAAGGTGTTATAAGACCTAATTAGCCACTCTACACATTGGTTGCACAAAATTCCTAGTGTCACATACTTTGGCACAAGTAATTCAATACTTTCACCCAAATGTTGCAAGCTCGTGTTGCACATGTTGCATGAGTGTGTTGCATAACACTTGCTAATTATGTTACACTAAAGTGGTTGACATATCTCATAAAGGAAATTGCACATAAGGTACTTGTGTGTTGCACACTACTCACTTACTTCACATGAAATATAAACATATGTGGCATTGTTTCCAAAGCATGTTTTACATATTATAAGCTTATGCATGAAATGAATGATGCTTGCTTATGCTTATGCAAATACAATGCAATTAAGGAGCTAAACACCTGGGGTGTTACAGCCCTCCCCCCTTATAAAAATCTCATCCCGAGATTTGGAAAGCGTACCATTTTTCATAGAATTCCTTATAACCATCCCGCAAATAGTCCTCCCGTTCCCATGTAGCGTCACTTTCACTACCCTGATTACTCCACATTACTTTATACCACTTAACCACTTTGCTTCTAGTCACTCGTTCCTGAGTATCGATCACTCGGACTGGCTTTTCTTCGTAAGTTAGATCGGATTCCAGCCTGATATCTCCTAACGGGACTCTTTCCTCAGGAACTCGAAGACACTTTTTGAGCTGAGATACATGGAAGACGTTGAATATGACACTCATTTCAGGAGGTAACTGGATCTTGTACGCAACAGCTCCACTCTTGCCTATGATTTGGAAAGGACCCACATATCTTGGCGCAAGTTTCCGCTTAACACCAAAACGTTGGACACTCTTCATTGGAGAAACTTTCAGATACACGAAGTCTCCAACTTCAAACTCGAGTGGTTTTCTACGACGATCAGCATAACTTTTCTGTCTAGCTTGGGCTGCAGCCATATGTTTTTGGATGGTACGGACTTGTTCCTCGGCTTCATGAACAAAATCAATACCATAATACCTCCTTTCACCAGCTTCTACCCAGTTTAGTGGAGTTCTACACTTACGACCGTACAAAGCTTCGAATGGAGCCATCTTAATACTTTCTTGATAACTATTATTGTACGAAAACTCGGCTAGAGGTAACCATTTTTCCCAAGAACCCTTGGATGAAATGACACATGCCCGCAACAGATCTTCCAAGATTTGGTTAACCCGTTCCGTCTGTCCTGATGTCTGGGGGTGATAAGCAGAGCTTCTCACTAACTTGGTTCCCAGGAGGTGATGCAAGTGCTCCCAAAAACGAGCAGTGAACTGGGGACCACGGTCAGATATGATAGTATGAGGTATCCCATGGAGCCGGACTATCTGATTGAAGTACAACTCAGCATAGTCAGTGGGACGATAGTCCACTCTAACTGGAATGAAATGAGCTGATTTGGTCAAACGATCAACAATTACCCAGATGGAGTTATGATTTTTGATAGTAGGAGGAAGACCGACAATGAAATCCATACTTATCTCTTCCCATTTCCAACCTGGGATAGACAGTGGTTGAAGCAACCCAGCTTTCATATGCACAGCCTTAACTCTACAGCAGGTGTCACACCTAGCCACATATGCAGCTATCTCTTTCCGTATCTTGGTCCACCAATAGTATGGCTTCAAATCATAATACATCTTATTGCTACCAGGATGGATGGACAACTTAGAGGAGTGTGCTTCAGACATAATATCATTTCGAAGCTCCCGGTCCTTAGGCACAACTAACCTATCCTTGAACCATAGTACACCCTCTTCATCTATCCTGAACTGTGTAGTTTCTTGTTCTTTCATCTTACGCTTGATGTGGAATATACCAGTGTCAGTCTTTTGGAGTTCAATAATTCTGTTTTTGAGAGTACAGCTGACAGTGATGTTGTACAAGACTGCTGGATGTAGAAGGCGAGATCGATGAAAATTAGTTTCAATTAGGGAATGGCAATGAGACTTACGACTTAAAGCATCCACAACCACATTTGCCTTGCCAGGATGATAGTGCACTTGAAGGTTTAATCCTTAATCAACTCGAGCCATCTTCTTTGACGCATATTTAACTCGGGTTGGGTGAAGATGTATTTGAGGCTTTTGTGGTCTGTGTAGATATTGCAAACATTGCCCAACAGGTAGTGTCGCCAGGCTTTCAAAGCATGAACAACTGCGGCGAGTTCTAAGTCATGCGTTGGATAATTCGCCTCATGCTTCCGAAGTTGTCGAGAGGTATATGCAATTACTCAGCCTTCCTGCATCAGAACGCCTCCCAGACCTATGCCTGAGGCATCACAATAAACATCAAATGGTTTCTCGATATCCGGTTGTGCCAAAACCGGAGCTGAGGTTAGGAGGGTTCGCAGTTGGTGAAAAGTCGCATCACACTCAGGAGTCCAGACAAACCTGGTGTCTTTCTGCAGCAACCGAGTCATTGGCTTGGCTATTTTGGAGAAATCCGGGATGAAGCGACGATAATAGCCAGCCAAACCAAGAAAACTCCGGACCTCGTGAACCGAGATAGGAGCCTTCCAGTTCAGTACTTCCTGTACCTTGGCGGGGTCCACCATAATTCCTCCATCGGACAACACATGCCCAAGGAAAGGTACTTCTCGAAGCTAGAATTCGCACTTACTGAACTTTGCATATAGTTGATGTTCACGCAGTCTTGTGAGGACTATACGCAGATGTTCAGCGTGATCCTCCTCATTCACAGAATATACCTGGATGTCATCAATAAATACCACCACAAACTTGTCCAATTCAGGCATAAACACCGAATTCATCAAGTACATGAAGTGTGCGGGGGCATTTTTCAAGCCGAAAGACGTAACAAGATACTCATAAAGACCGTATCTGGTAGAGAAGGCAGTTTTTGGAACATCTTCAGGGCGGATTTTAATTTGATGGTAGCCAGATCTTAGATCGATCTTGGAGAAAACTTTAGCTTTAGACAACTGATCGAACAAGATGTCGATGCGCGGTAGAGGGTACTTATTTTTGACAGTGACTGCATTGAGAGGTCTATAATATACGCACATCCGCAACGACTGATCCTTCTTCTTTACAAAGATAGCAGGACATCCCCACAGCGACGAACTAGGACGAATCAACCCCTTCTTCAAAAGTTCATTCAATTGTACCTTAAGTTCAGCGAGTTCATTTGGAGGCATCCTATAGGGTCTCCTAGAGATGGGAGCCGTGCCAGGCAACAACTCAATTTTAAACTCCACATCCCGATCCGGAGGGAGTCCCAGCAAATCATCGGGAAAAACGTCCGGAAACTCACTTACTACCGGAATTTCGGCCAACGCCTTTGCTTGCACAGCATGAACTTCCCTAGACAAATCAACTTTTCTGGGAAGTTGTACCAGAAAACCCTTTTGATCTGTAGGGTCTCTGAGCATAACTAACCGAGTGGATGTATCAATGAGTACCCCATTCTGACTCATCCAATTCATGCCCAGAATAACATCTATGCTTAAGCCCGGCAAAACCACTAAGGCAAAAGAGTACTTTCGCCCTTCTATCTCAAGCTCAAGATTCCCCACTACTTTATTTGTGGAAATATTGCCACTTGCTGCGCTAATACAATAACCCCCACCTTCAACAGTATGCAATTTGTGTGCAAACTCTGATGCAAACTTAGGACTGATAAAGGAATGCGAAGCACCCGAATCAAAAAGTACCACAGCAGGATGTTGGTCAACTAGGAACTTACCAGCGGTGACAACTTCACCAGATGGAATTTCCTCGATACTGTTATAATGAGCGTGCCCCTGACGCCACCCTGGTTGACATTCTTCTTGGGGTAAGGACAATTCCTGGACCAATGGCCTGGCTTGTTGCAGTTCCAGCAAGACATGTTGCTAGGAGGGACACTGGAGCTGCCTTGGCTCGAATTACTCTTTGGCAGAGCCACTGTATAGGCCTTACGAAACCCAGTCTTCACTGGCGCCTTCTTTTGTGGAGGACGGAACTTAGCATTCGTGGCAGGAGGGCGAGGAGGAGCCCTCGGGGCAGCTGGAGCTCGAGACTGTGAAGCACTCGCCTCAATGGCCCTTTTGCGGCTCTTAGAGGCAGAATAGATAGCATTATTATTCTCTTGAGTCAGAGCATCACTGATAAATTCATTGAAAGTAGTGCACTTGCTAGTGCCCATGGTCTTCATCAGCTTCGGGCCTAGGCCTCTTTTAAAGCTAGCAATTTTCTTGGAATCGGTATCCACAAACTCTGTGGCATACCTTGCCAGGTTGTTGAAAGATTGTAGATATTCGGTCAAGCTTTTATTTCCCTGCGACAGCCTCATGAATTCTGTGTGTTTGATAGCCATAAGACCTGGAGGAATATAGTTCCCACGGAATGCAGCCTTGAACTGGTCCTAAGCAATCGGAACATTTGCAGGCAGTGTGGAACGATAGTGGCTCCACCAAATACCCGCTGGACCATGCAATTGATGAGAAGCATATTCAGTCTTTAGCTCATCAGTCAGGCGAAGCAGACGAAACTTTTGCTCAATAGTATTCAACCACTCATCAGCTTGCAGTGGTTCCTCCGCCTCCTTAAAGAGCGGGGGCTTAGTATCAAGAAAGTCCTTGAAATCACTGTATTGATTGGGTTCTGGGCCCTGGCGGCTAGGACGAGCCTCCCGGTTGGCAAGCTGGCGCATAGCATCTGCCAGCATGCGCTGCCCTTCGACCATGGTCTGCATTAACTCAGCCGGGGTAGGTGGTGGCGGAGGGGGGTGGCTGTTCCTCATCCTCATTGCCACGACCCCGACGAAGATTGTACGACATCTGCAAAATGCATAGCCAATGAGCACTGACGATGTGAGAAATTTGTAGATGAATTATTATAAATATGTCAAACTGACTTCATAAAATAGACTTCTCAAAATACTCATGGCACAATAATTCATCACAACCGCACAACCCGTTCAAGCGGATCAATTGGCGCAATCATGCGAGAGAATCCAACAAGATGTACTTTGATAAAGGCTCACTCACAAGGAGCACAACAGTTACTGAACCGTTTACGTTAATATCTACGTGATTTTTGATCTTTCGTCCGGTACTTGGATCCGATTTCAAAGTTTTTAGTTGACTGGGAAAGGCTACTTCAAACTGACCACAAAGAGACTTCTCAACGATAGAGTTCCATGGTGGATCGTGACTAGCCACCTCGATACCAGCGCGTGCCAAGCAGCACAGCCTTATGTCGCGCGCCATAGGAGGCCCTCGGTTTCGTCGCGGCACCGAAGGGTGCTAATCGTGACACCATCATCGAACGCAACATAATAAACCATCAGGTTGTGATCGAAATTAACAGGTTCCAACTAAACATCCAGGAAACATAGGGTTCGACCTTACATCTGAAAAGTCAAGTTATTACAAAGCCTCACTCCAACACAGGGAGGGCACAAAGGGCGATCCTAACATCATGGCTACGTGATAACTACTCTAAGCATCGTCCTCAGAGTCTGTGTCAAGGATCTCCTCTCCGTCCTCATCACTAACAGGCTCTAACTCCTCGTCTTCTTCTTCTTCTGGTGCTTCCTCTGGTTCGGCATCTTGGGGTCCGTTGACCTCCACTTCATCATCATTTTCAGCCATAACGATTTCCGAGCCCATGTCCTCATCGACGTTGTTGTTTCGAGGCAGCAGGGGATTAAGCTCTTGTTCAGGCGGTGCACTTCTTCATGAAGATTATCATTGTATTCTTCAGCATTCTCCAACTGTTGCTCGAGCTCAAACTGGCGAGCTCTCAGAACGTTCTCCTCGTGCCAGGCTTCATCCCTCTGGTTCATGACACGGACCAGCATGCGTTGACAGTTGCGGTTTGCTACTGTCAATCTCTGGACTGCAAGGGTTTCCTGGTCACGATCACAGATCACTTGCTCCAGTTGCTGACGCGCTGCATTCCGGGCAGCAGTCACTTCAGCCAACTCTGCCCTCAGCCTTTCCACCTCAGTAGGCTCAGGGCGGGGCTCACGTGGAGCGAGCTGGTGACGAGGTGCCCTGCCCCCAGTGGACTTGCGAGCGGTCCTCTTGGTACGTGCCATCTATAGCAACAAGATACGACTTAAGGTGAGGATCATTTAGGGGATACGAAATTTAATTTAGTCGGGACTATTGAAATTTTTAAGGAGGGAGTAAATGATATGTATGATATAATTAAACATGATGCATGCACGTTCCGTACGCCCTCTCACCTTAGTAGAAACCTAAAGTTCTAACGCTAGGCGGTGGCATACATACGTTCTCTCATATAAGCGAAACTATCGGTCTACTCGTTACGCTGTTAGTGTACCTGCAGAAAACCTCATTTCAGCCCAACAGTTTCCCAAAATAAGCACACAAGAAAGCAGTAATTTAAATACTTTCCATATACACATCCCCTGATGTATATACTTCAGTATCAAAGCTACCCGATATAATTATATTCCCACAATTAAGTGCTTACATAATTACATTGTTTAAACATGTAAGTATGCAAGTCACCAAAACTACTCTCCCCTAGATCGCCAGTTGGACGATCATGCTCTCACAACTCACACTTACCAGAGCGTCGAGGCAATTGATCCATACATTACCACCCAAGTGGATGGCATCCATACAATATCACGCCGTATGGACGACGAAACAAAAACAAACAAGGCCCCCAAGTTAGTCTTTATAATAAGCCACCTAAGAGTCCTTATTTGGGCTAAGGGATGTGATCACTGGCATACTTATGAAAATGATTTTTAGAGTTTTAACCCTTTTCATAATCAAATACTTTTGTTTTTAAATACTCGTACGATGTGTTTAATGTTGAATTATGCTCCGGTACCAGCTGTAACAGAACCGACCAAATTATAAGAGCACAAGTACAAAAACAAGCACCGAAGCGCTCAAATTTTCGAACTTGAACCCATATAATCCCGATAGTCAATCGAAACCACGAAGGATTTCAAACCAACTTGCTTACAACCAGGATCGCATCATTCAACATACAACATCATACGTTACATTTCACAAGTAGTTCTGAAATAAGTTTACACAAACGGAGTCGCAATTATTACAAACCAAGTTTATAAAAGTAGCGGAAGCAAACGCACACCAGTTGTTTAACTACTGCCAGTCTTGATGATCAACAACCCGCAAAAGCATGAGAAAAGTACATAAAAGATGATCACGCCCAAGTGATCTAGTCTTCTTCACCCGCAGGGTGGAGACAAGTTTTGCAGAAGCCTTGATAGAGCATATCATCTGCAACAGGAGGGAATAAACCCTGAGTACTGGAATGTACTCAGCTAGACTTACCCGTCGAAAACCAGAAATAAGATGACACCAAGGATTATGCAAGGCTTACACAAAGAGGCTAGCTGACATAACATTTTGCATAAAGGCATAAGTAATTGAAACTCTTATAGCCTGTACTAGCAGTTATTTTTAGCATTTACCTGTCATCTATCTTAGCACCTGTACTAAACATGCACTTGATTATAATCAAACAATTATCATCATTATATCCAGAGCAGGTATGCATTGTGGCAACATTGTATCATTCCCTTAACCACCGGTTCATTTAATGAGATCTACGTTGCCGCTGCTCAAGTCAAGTGCTCACTAACCGGGAGCGACGGCGATTCGAATCGAATTCCTATCCAGCTGGAGGGGTATTTCTAACACTCACCGAGTCACGCCTGGCGAGGGCTGCTCAGGTCATCTTTTATACAGTTCAGGAATCGCGGGCCCAAATAATGTCGCGTCCCCAAGGGCGACACTCTGCCAGGTGATAGGGACTCTAACCCCCCTTGGTCTCACGCCAATGTCCCCAAGCACATCCTTTCTCTCCTCCAAGATGCAACCTACCATTCGATTCCCGGCCTGAACCATACTACTCGACTTCGCGGTCGGAACGACTTATCCGGCCAACTAAGTGTTAGACTGCGTTCAACATGACTCAAGGACGTACAGCGAAGCGGTTCTTAAACGACTCAGACGGGCATAGCTCCACACCCAAGACGTGAAGTGTCTTGCGGCTGTACTATCGAACTCCCGCCCGGTCTCCATTTCATTTTTAAGCATGGTTCCATCCAAGATAGCCATAAAGCCACTCGGGACTCCTTCCTACATCTCGCGGATGACCGGAAATCACCCGACTTCTACCGTACTAAGCAGGGCTAAGCATTGACACGTGCCTAAACCTAATATAGGATTAAGTACGATATCTGGACAAGGACAGGTATAATGCAACATGGGTTTTCATATAACTCCTACAACTTAATGCATTAAACAATTAAAAGTACTCAAGATTAATTTATAAAATAGTAGGTTCAGCATGCACCGGGGCTTGCCTTTCAGAAAGGTCGAGGGCCGGTGGTTAGGGCACTCGGGCAAGTCTTCAGCGGCGTCTCCTTCGCCGACTGGTTCCGCTAGCTCCTCTGGCTGGTCCTGGACTTCCTCCGGAATCACAGGCTCGAATTCGAGGAGAGTTACCCCCTCCGGTACACCTATTGCATGAATGCACAATAACTATCATGGATGCATAAATGGGTGCAACATGCTCGGAATGAAATGCATTTCAGAAATAAAATACTCTATTCAAGTTACTTTATTAGTACGTGCAAATCTCTTCTCCGGTGGAGAAGTACTTACCTAAGCTACTCAACCTATGATACAGCTGTTCTTCTTCGGTTAAGGCCCTAACACCTAACAATACAAGAGTAATATTACTTAGGTTACCACAGTAAGACATTCTGGACAGCAGCTCAAAGATTCTAACATAACTGGAGAATCCCAACTTCAAAAGATATGATCTAGGACAATCTGGAAAGCTTAAGAAATATACTACAAAATGTTTTCAGACCACCACACTAAATTACAAAGTTTACCTAGTCGAAATTCCAAAGTTCCAGAATCTGTTCTCTCTAAACAGAGAGCAGTCAATTCTGGACTGTCACTTTAAACAGCAATAACTCCCAAACTACTAAGCCAAATGCCCCCAAATTTTGACACAAGCTCATTTACAACTTTTACTACAACTTTGGTATTTACAAGTTTTCCAGCAACCACCTTTATCCAAGATCAAACATAGAAATACTATCAGCTGTCCAGAAAACCTCAAATTGCAAAGATTAAATATTTATTTATGTGGCAAACATTCTCTAGGACCAAACTAATACTACTACAAGTTCACAAAGGTCACAAAAACACCAGGAAGTAAGGTGTGCCCACCTAGAATATTTATTTAAATTCATTTCTTAATTTACTTAAGTAATTAAGTGGAATTTCAAACATATATGTAAACTGCTCCTAAAATTCTACAAAAATTACAGGGGACTCTCTGACCCAAGAAGAGGCTACTGTAAAAATTTGAACTAAATTTATTCACAGGAACTTCCTACAAAAAATTCCCAAGCCAAAAAGGCTGATTTTTGTATAAATAACAAAGCACAGTAAAAAGTGTCAAACAACAGATTTCTTAATTTTCTTAGACACTCTAGGGTACCAAGACATTCTCCAAAAATTTATATGAACATAGCACATGTAGAAAAATTACTAAAATTCATTTAAGTATTTCCTAGAATAACAAGATAACATTATAACTTGAAAAGTACTTAAGCACTACGGCCCAAATTTTTACCAAAGCTAGAGCAAGTATAAATTAGCCTACTCACCAAATTTCATAATTTTTGGAACACTGAAACTCAAAATATAATTTAAACAAGTTTGCATGTGATTTAAAACACATTTCAAAGACCTATTTAAATATCCCGAAAGCTAAAATCACATAGCAAACTCATATTTTTCTAAAATACTACACATCATGTAGATCCTAACAAAATTTATCTCATGATTTTTGAGCAAGTAAAACCCTAGATCTATATTTTCTAAACATTATCTAAAACTGTGACAGAATAAAAAAAATGGAATAAATCGGATTTGTTACTGGGCCGGCCCGGGAAAAGACGCGGCCCAAGACGCTCGCGCGCGGCCCGCGACACCGCGCGGCCTACTCAGCCATCCCGCCCGCGCGCGGGTGCTGACAGGGCGGGCCCGCAGGTCATAGAGAGACGAGCGGAGGGGAGGAGACGACCGCGACTCCGACGAGCTCGAGCTCGCTGACGACGGCGTCTCCGGCGACGGGAAGACCACCGACGGTTTCCCCGTGACTTTCCGCATCGACCAAACCTAGCTTTGCTAACCCTATCCCACCCTAGCTACGACGGCCATGGCGGGCGCGGCTCGGAGACGGCACCCGGCGGCGGTCCGGCGAGCTCCGGAAGCCAGGGACCTAGGTTGGGCGTGCTACGGCTTCTAGAGGAGATGGCGGACCTATCCAAGCTAAGGATAAGGACAGAGGTGGGGCGAATGCGGCTGACCGCGTGAGCACCGCGTCGGTGATCATGGCGCGGCAGCGCACGACCGTGTTCCGGCGTGTACCGTCCACCCTAGCCGATAACATCATCGCCTAAGCTTCTCTACCCGATCCGGAACCCAGAACAGGAACTAGCAAGAATGGAGGGCGACAGTAGGGAGCTGGCCACGGTGAGCCACCGCGCGGACAGTGCGCCGGCGAGGACTTACGGTGGCGGAAACCGAAATTCGCCCTCACCTCGACACAATCCGGTCAAGCCACGGGTGGAGGAGGTGGAGGGGATTCAGGTGGAGCGGTGGACGGGATTTGGAGGACGGGGGTGCGACTGTGAGCTTGCACGAGCACAGAGCGGGCTGCGGCGACAATGGCGCCTTCGTTTTCCGCCTCGGTGAACCCGACCAGAGCGAGAGTGAAGGAGAGAAGAGTGAGCGCGAGTGTGGGGGTGGAGGTGTCCGCTCGGTGTTCATCTCCGCGCCTGGGCTTGCGACGTGGAGACGACAGCAGAACGCACGCGCCACGCGGCCACCGGGCTCTGCCCGAGCGCCACGACGTGAGCCGGCTGTCCGGCTGAAAGGCGTCGGGGTTGACTGAATAGAGGCCGTCATCCCTCGACTGACAGCGCGATTTCAACGATGATTATCTCCCAAACCGGTTCGAGTTAGTCGAAGATGATTACACCAATTTTGTAGAGCTACATGAGGTCTACAAGTTTGTCAATTGGAGTTTGGGCTGGTTCGGCCTAGATTTGAAACTACAGAGCTCCAAAGTGGTGCCCCTTGAAACTGAAATGCAGTTTCAGAGATAACGCCGACTGAAACCCTATTTTCAAGACACCACATCTCCTAAACCATTTAGAACTAGGTGCTGGTGATATTGACAATGTTGTAGAGCTATGTGTGGACAACAACTTTGTCAATTGGCTCAAAGACTGGTTTGGCCTGGTTTGTGAGTTACAAGTTGCTAAAGTGAGGTACAGTGAAACGGTTTTCAGCTTCACACTTAGCCAAAATTTGCTAAGTCCCAAAACAGCCCCTAATACTGACTTGTGGGCCATTTTTGAGCATGTTCTGGTCATTTTCATGAAATGGCCATATTAGAACTTTTGTTCCTTATGAAATTCTCTACAACTTTGCTTAAGGTTGCTCCTCCATGCAAGATCTCTAAACTGGACTTTTTAATTGGTCAAACCAGATCACTCTAGGGTTCCAACTTAGTCAACAACATTTGGAAGGGCAATTTGGTAATTTTGGTCAACATGAACATTGCTCCACTACTTACCCTAAATGTAATTAAGGTGTTATAAGACCTAATTAGCCACTCTACACATTGGTTGCACAAAATTCCTAGTGTCACATACTTTGGCACAAGTAATTCAATACTTTCACCCAAATGTTGCAAGCTCGTGTTGCACATGTTGCATGAGTGTGTTGCATAACACTTGCTAATTATGTTACACTAAAGTGGTTGACATATCTCACAAAGGAAATTGCACATAAGGTACTTGTGTGTTGCACACTACTCACTTCTTACTTCACATGAAATATAAACATATGTGGCATTGTTTCCAAAGCATGTTTTACATATTATAAGCTTATGCATGAAATGAATGATGCTTGCTTATGCTTATGCAAATACAATGCAATTAAGGAGCTAAACAACTGGGGTGTTACAGGATCCGGCGTGCGCGCCCATGGCATGTAGCATCATGCCTCGGGTGTGACCCTTGCTGAAATGGGCTAGCAGCCTCGCACCAAAACGGCAGACAACCTTCTGCTCCATCGTGTGGATGTCGGATGGTAGTCCCATGATGTGCTTCTGACGGAGGATTCCAGATATTTCCTCGGGCCACGAAGATTCCTTCGAGGATTCGTTGCCCGTCTCAGCGCCCTTAGGCCAGTTTCAACGAGGATTTCATAGAGTTTCATGCGTATTAAATATGCTGACATAGCACTGTGTTACTGAAGAGAGAGATGACAAGAGTTCCATGAAAGTAGAGAGAGTTTCACGGGAATGAAACTCTTCTGCTCTGTTTTCAAAATATAAGTGTGTTAAAAACTGAGACATGAAATTAACATTAAGACCGGCCTTACACAATGTCCTGAGCGATGAGCTCGATCAGGACCCCCTAAGTAACCGGAGTCAAATGGGCCCAGTTAATGGAACGTGACAAAGGGGGCGAGCCGTCCGTCTCCGTCTCGGAGGTCTAGGCCTCGGTTTAACCTAAGCCTCAGAGGCTTCAGTCATATCTAGTGGGGACAAGTGAGCCCACTTGCTAGATGTAGCCCCCAGCCTCTAGCTGTCAGGAGGTTAATCTCATGGTAATAAGAGTATTTAGCAATAGGTTTAAGTGACCACGGTCTTAGGTATTCATCAGGGACTTACGAAGAGAGAAGAGATGCAATAAAACAATAAATAAAATAACTTACAAAAATATATTTTAATTAAAAGATGCAAATATTATAATGAAAAAAGCAAGCTACGCACACTGTCCAAGTCATCTTGCTTGTTTAAATCGATTTAAATTTAGAAAAGTGTCTAATCAACAGCAGACACATACTCCCTCCGTCCCCAAAAAAAAAAGAGTCATTCTCGCTTCCTAAAATGTCAATAGCTTTTAACTTTGACCAAATATATTTAACAAAATATTAATATTTATGGTACATAATTAGTATCATTAGGTAGATCTTTGAATATATTTTCATAATAAACTTATTTGGTGATATAAATGTTGCACGCATTTTCTACAAACGTAGTCAAAGTTAAGAAAGTTTGACTAGCACGCTTCCCACGGCGACACTATTTTTGGGACAGAGTAGTAAATTAAAGGTAGGTAGGAGATCCTAGCGTGAGGATTATTTCTTAATTCTTTTGTTCGTCTTTTATAGTATACTAGAAAAATATCCGTGTGTTGCATCGGATTCATGAATTTGTGTACACGCTTACCACGATAGATTTGATCACGTCAAACAGCAACAGTTGTCGTAGCCACCTGCTTCATCTCAGCGGTGGTGCTGACGCACCGCATATATACACGACGCAGGCTCCCATCACCGGTGCTCCCATCACCGGTGACCATGGCTACAAAAATAATTTATAGAAACGTCTCTATTTTATATTAGAAGAGACGCATACGAGAGACTCGCTTCAAACAGTATCTAAAAATACATCTTTAGAAATTGTTGTCGTTTTAGTTGGTTTTTATGAACGTTGTAATCCAGACATGTGGCACCCAAGTTGGAAATTTTAAGTAGCGCTGCCGCCTGCTACCAGGGTAAATCGGGAAAATCAGACACTGCATTGATCGAAGACTGGGACCAGACTCGGGAGATCGTACTCAGAGCATTAGAGGAGCTTTTGTTCTTCTGGTAGGTGTATTTTTTCTGTTCAGGTCAATTACTTTCTCGAGTCCAATTTTTTACAGAGTCCGATCTGTTTTGTAGAGATTTTTTTTACTAGAGGTAGATGTATTTTTTCTGGTCTGGTCGATTACTTTCGCATGTCCGATATCTGGCGGTAGTTTTTTTCGGTCCGCTCCAGGTCCAGTCTGATCCTAGTTTTTTTCGGCGGAGATTTACTAGAGTTTTCATTCTGCCAGAGTTGGACGATTCCGCTAGAAACTTATTAGGTATAGAGATAAAAAGATAGATGACAGATACGTTACAAGTTTGTTTCTTGTTATTTGCTCTTTTTTTAATAGCAATAAGAAACTTCGCCTCAGGATCCCGAACGTATTGGTATTAGAATCGTTGATTTAAAAAAATTGTGAACTTGTACTTGGATTCTTAGCTTATCATTCAACACAGGTTGACAGGAATCTCATCCTCCCCTGACCAGTTGCGGGAATATTCTCATTATGAAAGGTTGCTGATAGTTGGGCTCCAAGAAGTAGTGTACATCCTGAAAACAGATTAACTTGAAACTGTCCCCAGTACAAACCATGGATTTCTAGGTATTTCACTGAAAAAGCGGTACTCAATACATGATAGTATTTCCGTAAGGCCTACTTGAGCATTCCATATAATTTTAAATAAATAGTATGATTATATATTGAACTCCGCCTATGTTGACTGGAAGACTTTCTTAAGTCGTCTCAACATAGCCGGTTCCAAGCCCGGGTAAAGGAGGAGGGTGTGTTAAGGTCTGGCGAACCAACAGTAAAAAAACAGCCACTCTCATGGATTTGAAACCCACAAGAGATTCGTTGGGGCGTAACCCTCTTAGCGACGCGCTACATCGGAACCCGGGTGTGGTGTTAAATGGGTAAGGGCTGGGTCGTCATCCCCTTAGTGGCGCGTCGTATCGTGACCCGGGTACGATGAAAAATGAGCAAGGGTCGGGCCGTCGCAACCTTAGTGGCGCGCTACATCTACGCCCGGGTGTAGTGAAAAATGAGCAAAGGTCTTCGCACTTCCCTCGACGGGTGCGAAGGGTAAGGAAGCTAGCCGAGCCAACTAGGATTCGTCTAGATAGCTGGAATGTAGGGTCCCTAACGGGTAAGCTAAGAGAGCTAGTCGATGCAGCAATTAGAAGGCGTGTAAATATTCTATGCGTTCAGGAGACTAGATGGAAGGGCCAGAAGGCGAAGGAGGTGGAGGATACTGGCTTCAAACTTTGGTACACGGGGACAACATCGGGTAGGAATGGTGTAGGCATCTTGATCGATAGGAGCCTTAAGGATGGAGTCGTTGATGTTAGGAGGCAAGACGACCGGATTATCATGGTCAAGCTGCTAGTTGGAGATTCGGCTCTGAATGTGATCAGTGCCTATGCCCCTCAGGTAGGTCTTAGCGAGGGCACCAAGAGGCAGTTTTGGGAAGATCTTGATAGCATGGTTAGTACCGTGCCTATTAGCGAGAAACTCTTTATAGGAGGAGACCTCAATGGCCATGTTGGTGCGACTAATGTAGGTTTCGAGCGGGTGCACGGGGGGTTCGGGTATGGTAGTAGGAATCAAGAGGGGGAGGATGTTTTGAACTTCGCGCTGGCCTATGACTTGTTGATAGCGAACACCCTCTTTAGGAAGAGGGAATCTCATCTAGTAACCTTTCGTAGTGGACAACACTCAAGCCAGATCGACTTTATCCTTGCAAGGAGGGAGGATAGACGTGCTTGCTTTGATTGTAAGGTGTTACCTGGGGAGTGTGTTGTCCCTCAACATAAGCTTGTGGTGGCGGACTTTCGCTTTCGGGTACGTGTCCACCGGGACAAACGGGCCAAGATTGCGAAAACGAAGTGGTGGAAGCTTAGAGGGGAAGCAGCGCAGACGTTTAAGGAGAGGATGCTAGACGAGGGACCTTGGGAAGAAGAAGAAGATGCCGACGACATGTGGCTAAAGATGGCAACATGTGTCCGGAAGGTGGCTTTGGAAGTGTTTGGCGTGAGTAGGGGAGGCAAACGGGAAGCGAAAGACACATGGTGGTGGAATGACGAGGTGCAAAGGGCTATTAGGGAGAAGAAGGAGTGTTTCAAGCGTCTCCACCATGACAAGAGTGTAGCCAACATCGAGGGCTATAAAATAGCGAAGAGGGTTGCAAAGCGAGCTGTGAGTGTAGCAAAAGGTCAGGCGTATGATGGCCTTTATCAGCAGCTAGGCACGAAGGAAGGGGAGAAGGACATTTATAGGATGGCTAGAATCCGCGAGAGGAAGACAAGGGACATCAACCAAATAAAACGCATCAAGGATGGGACAGATCGACTTCTGGTGAAGGATGAGGAGATCAAGGACAGATGGAGAGAGTACTTTGACAAGCTGTTTAATGGGGAGAATGAGGGTCCTACCCTTGAGTTGGACGACTCATTTGATGATACCAACAGACGCTTTGTGAGGAGAATTCAGGAGGCAGAGATCGGAGAGGCTTTGAAGAGGATGAAGGGAGGTAAAGCGATGGGCCCTGATGGTATCCCCATTGAGGTGTGGAGATACCTAGGCGCCAGAGCGATAGTATGGTTAACCAAGCTTTTTAACCTTATTTTTCGGTCAAACAAGATGCCTGAAGAATGGAGGAGAAGTATATTAGTACCTATCTTCAAGAACAAGGGAGATGTTCAAAGTTGTACTAACTACCGTGGGATTAAGTTGATGAGTCATACGATGAAGCTCTGGGAGAGGGTTATCGAGCATCGCCTAAGGAGAGTGACACATGTGACCCAAAATCAGTTTGGGTTCATGCCTGGTAGGTCGACCATGGAGGCGATTTTCTTATTACGACAATTGATGGAGAGATATAGGGAGCAGAAGAAGGACTTGCACATGGTCTTTATTGACCTCGAGAAGGCATATGACAAAGTACCGAGAAATGTCATGTGGTGGGCCTTAGAAAAGCACAAAGTCCCAACTAAGTACGTTACCCTCATCAAGGATATGTACAGGGATGTGGTGACGTTTGTCCGAACATGTGATGGCGACACCAGTGACTTTCCAATTAAAATAGGACTGCATCAGGGGTCAGCTTTGAGCCCTTATTTATTTGCTTTGGTGATGGATGAGGTCACAAGGGACATACAAGGTGATATCCCTTGGTGTATGCTCTTTGCTGATGATGTGGTGCTAGTTGACGACAGTAGGGTGGGGGTTAATAGGAAGTTAGAACTATGAAGGCACACGTTAGAGTCGAAAGGGTTCAGACTTAGTAGGACTAAGACCGAGTACATGAGGTGCGATTTCAGCGCGACTAGGCACGAGGAGGGAGACGTTAGCCTCGATGGGCAAGTGGTGGCCAAGAAGGATACTTTTCGGTATTTAGGGTCGATGCTACAAAAGGATGGAGACATTGATGAAGATGTTAGGCATAGAATTTCAGCCGGCTGGTTGAAATGGCGTCAAGCTTCTGGCGTTCTCTGTGACAAAAGGGTGCCTCAGAAGCTGAAAGGTAAGTTCTATAGGACGGCGATTCATCCGGCGATGTTATATGGTGCTGAGTGTTGGCCTACAAAAAGGCGACATGTCCAGCAATTGAGTGTAGCGGAGATGCGTATGTTACGTTGGTGTTGTGGGCACACAAGGAGGGATAGAGTACGAAACGACGATATTCGGGATAGGGTTGGGGTGGCACCAATTGAGGAGAAATTGATTCAACATCGGTTGAGATGGTTTGGACATGTCCAACGGAGGCCTCCTGAGGCGCCGGTGCGTAGTGGAGTTCTAAAGCGGGCCGATAATGTAAAGAGCGGTAAAGGTCGACCTAAACTAACTTGGGACGAGTCCGTTAAGAGAGATCTTAAGGAGTGGAATATCCCCAAGGATTTAGCTATGGACAGGAGCGCTCGGAGATTAGCAATCAACGTGCCTGAACCGTGACCTCTTTTGTCTTGTGCCCTTTATGTTCCTTTATGTGTCTCCCTGTTTCTCGTCTCTTTTGGGTTTCATCTCTAGCCTACCCCAACTTGCTTGGGACAAAAGGCTGTGTTGTTGTTGTTGTAGTATGATTATATATTGACAGGCGAATTACTACCAAAATATGACGAAACAACAAAAAAAATGTCTTATATAGTACTCCATTCTAAAATATTAGTCATTTGACTTATACAAAACTCTTGCTATGCACCTACATATACGTTATGTATAGATATATAGTAAAAGCTATGCATCTAAAATGCTATAACGACTTACAATTTAGAATTAGGGAGTAGCAGGTTAGAGATAGTATGAATTCTCAAATCAGGACCGAATAAGAAAGAAACAAAAGTGTTAGGTTAAACCGTTCATCACTTTTCACTATAAAATAATTGAACCAATTAACATAAATGATACTCTCTCCATTCAAAATTATAAGATGTTTAGGCTTTCTCCAGACAAAGTGATTTTACTATGTATCTAAACACAGTGTACATATAAGTGCATAACAAAAACTATATATCTAGAAATGCCAAAACGTCTTATAATTAAGAAGAGAATGAGTACCCTATAGTCGATCAATAGGCATCAATACAACCTTTTCACTTATGCATGCGTAGAATATTTTCTCCGCCCATACACTTAATATATTAATCGAGAACTAAATGTGTGGATCTACCTAGAAACTATGTTACATGCTTTTGGTTTTCAACCTGCTTTTGCTTTTGCAAAAGACAAAAGCTAACCAACGGACCCAAAAGCTAGAGGTGCTTTTACTCATACTACAAATCCAAAAGCACCTCTCCCCTGTTTTCACTAGCTTTTGGGCAAAATATTTACCCACCTGCCACTGGTTATGAACTTACCGATTCGATTTCTCCTTTCTTCTTTCATGTCCGCTGTCTTGAGAGGACACCGTTGCGCGAAGCTCCGCCTGAGGGATCATCGCCGATGAGGCCCCATGGCCGGCCGCTCCTCCCCACGCCTGCGACCTCCAGCCCTGAGGGATTAGTTTAGGTAGTCTGTTTTAGGCAGTACTGCTGGAGTTGGGAGTAAAATATAGGTAGTATGAAAATAGGTGGCTACCCAAATAGAGAAATATGTAGTGTATTTAAGGTAGTTCTGCTGGAGATGCTCTAATAGTGCCTTCTCAAGAATTGTACACGTAAACGAAATATGAGCTCCTGAAGCAAAAGAAGGAAAAAAAACTTTCTTCCTGCAACTTCTCTAAAAAGGTTTTACCCAAAGCGCACATGATAATTTTTTTATAATGGATTTGTTCTAGCCTCAAACCTCTTCTTGAAGAGGCATCATATCACACCACGATTAATACAAGAATAACTCAAAATCAAAATGGAGATGTTGTTAAACATTAGTGATCAATGAGAAATAAACCTAAACAGCCATTCATGAGTCATGACACACGAAGAGAACGGCACAGCTCTTGACTCTAAGAATTGGCACTCCTTAACCAACTATTCATTCTGGTCATAAGTGTGATGTAACAAGCAAAAAACCAAAGCTAGTGCATCCTTTGAATAGAACATGCACAACAAGTTTTTGTATGACCATTATTAAACATGCATGTATCATTTCTTATGAGCCAAATTGCTCAAAGCAATCCGGATCCAACAACTAGATGGTTTCTACGTTCACTAATTAGAGATTGGATAAAAATTTATCTTGAAGAAACTATCCATTGAAATTATGGTTTCTACGTGTAATATCTAAATAATTTTTCACATATAGAAACTATGAGATTGTTTCTGAGTTGGAACTGCCCTCAACAAAGGACTGCAACTCCTATTGATGACAATGTGTAAGATTTGGACCCCCTACTACTTAAAACTACTTAAAACAAGAACTAAACAAGTGAGGTGAACTCTATGGTGTGAGACACCTAACATATAAAGCATAGGTGTCGGATAGTTTCATGGCACACATAATCATGATAACACAACATGAACTTATTATATATCAAGCATCACCGGATATTCTGTGTTGTAGAAACCCATGGAATGTAGTTTAATCTTGGGTGTATATAACCAACCATCAAGTCTATAAGGCCAGTCTCAATGGGACTTTCATGTACTAGAAATAGTTTAGACAAGTTCTATCCCCATGAAACTCATTTTATGCTATGAAAATTTTATCATCTCTCCTTGCTATGTAATCCCTCCGTCCCTAGCTTTTCAACTATCGTTCTCACTTCACGAGAAGTTAACCGTACATAACTTTGACCATATATTTTAAAAATAATAATATTTATGGTGCATAATTAGTATCATTGGATAAATCATTAAATCTATTTTCATAATAAACTTATTTGGAGATACAAATGTTGCTAATATTTTCTACGAACCTGTCAAACTTAAGAAACTTTTACTAACACGCACCACATAGTGACACTTATATAGGGACAGAGAGAGTATGTCACCTTATTTAATGTCCATAAATTTTTTACGAAACTACCACTAAAATAGGTCTAATATCCGTTTGCCATAGTTGTACCTATGGGATTGTTGACCGTCATAACTACTATTATACACCGCAAACGAAACATGAAAAAGGGCATATATCAACCTCCAAACATAGAATTAGGGTTTAAACTGACAGAATTCCATAGGTTTTGGTGAATCTGTGTTTCTGCAGGGGTTTATCAGGAAAAGGAGGCAAGATATCAACGATGTCGGGGTAAAAAGCATATTCCACCGTGGAACCAAGTTGAGAAGGATCTAGAAGACATGAGAAGGCGACCCACCGAAGGGGGCCCACCTGGAAGCTACCCAGGTCAGCTGACCCTAGGGGGTCCCACCTGTCAGCCTTGTCCACAAGTTGGTTCTCTATCGCCTTAGGGTTTGCATCTTCGCCGTTGATCAAGGTCGGTTTGATCTGAGGGCTCTGGTTCATCGCACCGGCCTATATAAGTCAGCCCCTACCCCTTGGGTTCAAAGCATTCAAGTCATTTGATCAAGTCATCAGAGCCAGAAACTCTAGTTTCCTTAGAGCTCCACCATATTCAAAGCATAGTTACATAGGTTAGAAGTAGAGGAAGGCAAGCTTCGCTTGGATTCTGAATCGTGTCAAGAGCATGGCTTGGTAAAGCCTTATGTAACCTCTCTTTTGTATTTTTCTGTATTTACTTGCTAGTTACAATAGATATGACATTACTCTATATATTATCTATGTTCTCGGTTATATTATTCATTGTCTACTTTGGTTATATACTTAGTATAGTTAGAATGTCTTTGTATTCAAGCATAAGATCGTATAGCGCTCACTCTTTGATATCATGGGTAAGTGATCACATTATGTAAGCATGGTGCTTATACGTTGTTTACCTGCGAATGCACCCTATATTCTGGGCCATGTGTGAAAGCCCAAGTTTAGTTTTGGTAATTAATGACACCAAGTTGCTAATGCCATGTGTTAAGTGTTTTGAGTTAGGCATAAGCAACACGTGTGATGAAGGTGTATGTGGCAAGGAGTGGTGGCCACAAGATCACAAAGAGATGGTGCATGGACATGAAATGATGATCATGATGGAGATGCACATAAAAGAAAGGACATGATGATCAAGTGAAAGAGAAGGATCTAAGAGCGCAAGGCAAAGGTATAATCATAGGGTTTTCCTTTTGCCGGTCTAAGATGAGTAGAGAAGTGATTGACCGGGTTTAGGATACATAGCCGACTATCAAGAGGGGCAATCATGGTTAGCTCGGAAATCAAGTGCCACTAGATCAATGTCTTGAGCATATGCATTAGGATCTAGTAAAAAGCTAACATAACGCCTTGAGAAATGATTGTGAAATGCTAACACACAAGCACATGGTGGTTTACACATGGTGGTGTTAGCACGTTTGGGAAGGCGGTGGAGTTTGAGCGGTAGAGAGGGGTTTGGGTTCCTCTCTCCCTCCCGCCGAGCTTGCGAGGCGGGATTCGGCGCTTTTTGGAGAAGTGAAATGCCTATTTTCTATTGCGTCGGAAGTCGGAAAAGAAACGGAGGCGGATGGAGGTCACAGAGTTGACCGGACGCTGGATCGGACGCGGTCTCTGTATGACCGGACGCGTCCGGTCAGTGTTCAGCGTCTGCGCGGTCTTTAGTTCGATGATCGGACGCGCAACGCGTCCGGTCACTGACGACCAAACACGTCCGGTCATCCAGGGAGCTTACTGGACTCTAATCGGACGCTGGCACTGTGGCGTCCGGTCAGTTCTCCTGAGCGAATCAGAGCGCGCGACCGGCGCGTCCGGTCCCTCACGTAGCCGGAGCGTCCGGTCAGGCGTCCAGAGGGGCAGAGCGAAGCGGAGTGACGATCGGACGCGCGGCGCGTCCGGTCACGTGCGATCGGACGCGTCCGGTCTCAACGGGAGCATACTGGAACGCGACCGGACGCGGGCACTGTCGCGTCCGGTCAATCGGTTCAGCGCGTCCGGTCACGGCAACGGCTAGTCCTGACACGCACTGTCTCTTGCTGTCGTGTAGTGACCGGACGCGTCCGGTCACCCTGATCGGAGCGTCCGGTCAGCGCGTTTTTCGCTGCGTCGTCTGTAACGGCTAGCTGCGTACCCCTTCGTTATAAATAGACGTTGGCCGGGGTTTGAGGGTAACTCTTGCACATTTTAAGAACTAGAGACATACTTTGAGCTAGAGAACAACCCCTCCACTCATCTCTTTGCATAGTTGCACATCTTGAGTGAGATTGAGTGAGATTCAAGTGCATTGCTTGAGAGTTGCATTCTAGAGGCACTTGATCTTCGAGTTGCTGCGGATTTCTTGTTACTCTTCCGTGTTTCCCGACACGGTAGACGGCTTGGAGCAGCGGAGGTGATTGAGCTCGCAATTGGAGATTGTTGGAGCCTTCACCAAGTGTTGTAAGGGGTTCTTGATCCTTCCCCACGGGAGTTCGTAAATTGGATACTCTAGTGGAGCTCGTGGCTTGGAGGATCCCCATCTTGTGTGCGGTTGTGCGGCGCCCGCCGAGGGCTCGATTCTTGATAGTCGATTAGCTCGTGAACCGACAAGTGGGTGCATCGCCACAACGAGGAGTAGCTTGCCGGGAAGCAAGTGAACCTCGGTAAAAAATCTTGTGTCATCTCTTTACCGAGGATTTCTCTTGTGGTTGATCACTGTGATTGATTCTTCGAGTGCTTTACTTCTCTACATCGTTGGTATAAGAATCAAGTCACTTGCTCTTTACTTTCTCTCGTACTACTTCTAGTATAGCTTGTGTAGAGTAGCTTTTATCACATAGGAGTAAGTAGCTTAGCGACCTAGCTTTGTTGGTGTGTATTAAAGATCATAGCCTTGCTTCACTAAGTTGTATAGGTGGCTTGCATAGTGTAGTTGAGCTAGTGCTAGAATTAGCTTAGCCTTCTTTTATACTAACGTGGTTGTTTAGTGAAGCTTGTAGTTTTTGAATAGGCTATTCACCCCCCCTCTAGCCTTTCGGACCTTACAAGTGGTATCGGAGCCAAGGCACCGTTTATTTGAGGCTTAACAACCTACGGTGAAAAAGAAATGGCTCAATTAAGCTTGCACATCAACAACACCAAGAAGGCACCTCACTTTGATGGCACAAATTATGCTTATTGGAAGGTTAAGATGACCGCACACCTAAAGTCAATCAATAGAGAAGTGTGGAAGGTCACCGAAACAAAATTTGAGGTTGCTAATCCGGAAGCACCTACACCGGTGGAAGAGAAGAAGCTCCAATGCAATGACATTGCCATTAGTGCTCTTCATGAGGCATTAGATGACAAGACATTTGAGCAAGTGAAAAACATAGAAGTTGCACATGGTGCTTGGGCCAAGCTAGAAGAAACATTTGAGGGCACCGAAGGCACAAAGACCGCTAAAGCATATATCTTGCAAGAAAAATTTTCAAGCTTCAAGATGCAAGATGATGAGAGTGTTCCGGAGATGTTTCATAGATTGCAAGTCATTGTCAATGAGCTCAAGACACTTGGTGAGGAGGTCAAGGACAATCAATTCTCTATGAAGTTTTTGAGAAGCTTGCCCAAGAGGTTTGATACATTGATCACTGTGCTAGTGAGGACTACATTGAAGGATTCAACTCCTCAACAAATATTTCAAGAGGTAATGACCGATGATTCATATAGAGAAGATGATGAGAAGGATGAGTTGGTCAAGAAGAAGAAGAAGGAAAATGAAAAGAAAGATGATGAAAAGAAGAAGAGTGTGGCATTCAAAGCCACCACATCTAAGGGCAAGTCCAAGATTGAATCATCAAGTGATGAAGACTTAAGCTCTTGTGATAGTGATGACATTGATGAGAAGATGACTCTCTTTGTCAAGCAATTTGGCAAATTCATGAAGAAGAAGGGCTATCGTGCAAGGAGGAGGAAGAACTCATCTAAGAAGAATGAGCATAACATGAGATGCTTTAGATGCCATAGCAAGGATCATCTTATTGCAAAGTGTCCTTATGATAGTGATGATGAAGATTCTATCAAGAAGGAGAGGAAGAAGCAAAAGAAGAAACAAGAAAAGAAGGAGAGCTCTCATAAAAGGAAGAATGATTCTCATGTTTTTACATGGGATAGTGATGATTCCTCAAGTGATGATGAGGATGACTACAAGAGCAAGAAGAAGGGACATGCTAGCATTGCCATCCAAAAGAAGGTCTCCCTCTTTGATACTCCATCATGCTTCATGGCTAAGGCCGCTAAGGTATCATCCAATGATGAGAGTGATCATGATAATGCTAGTGATAGTGATAGTGATGAAGAGGAATTCACTAAAGATGAACTAATCACTATGCTAGAAGATTGCACTCAACATTTTAAAGAATCTAGAAAGGAGTACAAGGGCTTGCTTAAGGAAAAGAAAAACCTTATGCAAGAACTTGATGAGCTTAGGGCATCTTATGAGAGTCTAAAGGTAGACCATAAGAAGCTTCAAAAGTCTCACACTAAGCTAGAAGAAGCTCATTCCTCTCTAGTTGAAAAATATGAAAACATACCAACTAATGTTGAGAAAGCTAAAACTTGCAACATAGGCATATCATGTGATATAATTGATGAAACTTTTCATAAGCCTATTATTGTTGCTCCTACTAACCCTTCATGTAGCTCATCTACATCATCCTCATCTAGTAGTGATGGTTTCACTTGTGACTCCACACTTATAGTTGAGAATGAAAATCTCAAGAAGGAGGTAAAAGAGCTCAATCACACATTAGCTAAGGCTTATGGTGGTGAGGACCGCTTGCTTATGTGCTTGGGTAGCCAAAGAGCTTCTCTCTACAAAGAGGGATTGGGCTATAACCCCAAGAAAGGCAAGGCCGCTTTTGCTCCTCACAAGACTCGTTTTGTGAAGAACAATGGTAGCTATTGCAAAAGTTGCAAGCAAGTTGGTCACATAGAGCAACATTGCATGAACAAGAAATCCAATGCAAATGTATCCTCAATCAAGTTTAATTCTTTCTATATGCTTACCAAGGGTACAAATGGTGTTCATGCTAAGTTTATTGGTACACCATGGATGGGCTCAAAGAAGAAAGCCATTTGGGTACCAAAGAGCTTAGTCTCTAACATTGGAGGACCCAAACAAGTTTGGGTACCTAAAAGGAATTGATCTTGTCTTGTAGGTCAATTACAAAGCCGGAGGAAGGCATTGGGTGCTTGATAGTGGGTGCACTCAACATATGACCGGAGACTCTTGTATGTTCAATTCAATTGATACAAGTCAAAATGGTGGTTTTGATGCTATCACTTTTGGCAACAACAAGAAAGGCAAGGTCAAGGGGCTTGGTAAAATTGCTATCTCAAATGACATGAGCATATCTAATGTGTTGCTAGTTGAGAGCTTAGATTTCAATCTTTTATCGGTGGCACAACTTTGTGATCTTGGCTTCAAGTGCATATTTGGTAGTGATGATGTTGAAGTCATAAGTGTTGATGGATCAAACTTGATATTCAAAGGATTTAGACATGGTAGCTTATACTTGGTTGACTTCAATGATAGTGAGACACAATTGACATCATGCTTGCTTAGTAAATTTAGTATGGGTTGGTTATGGCATAGAAGGCTTGGTCATGTTGGAATGAAACAATTGAACAAACTTTTGAGGCATGACTTAGTTAGAGGATTGAAGGATGTCACCTTTGAGAAGGATAAACTATGTAGTGCTTGTCAAGCCGGCAAACAAGTTGGAAATACACATCCTAGTAAGAGTGAGATGAGCACATCAAAGGCATTTGAGTTATTGCACATGGACTTGTTTGTGCCAACAACATACACTAGCATTGGTGGGAACAAGTATGGCTTTGTGATAGTGGATGACTACACTAGATATACTTGGGTGTTCTTTCTCTATGACAAGAGTGATGTTTTTGATCTATTCAAGTCTTTTGTCAAGAGGGTGCAAAATGAGTTTGAGACTACTATCAAGAAGATTAGAAGTGACAATGGTAGTGAGTTCAAGAACACAAGAATTGAGGAATTGTGTGATGATTTTGGTATTGGACATCAATTCTCACCAACATACACTCCTCAATCCAATGGTGTAGTTGAAAGGAAAAATAGAACTTTGATTGATATGGCTAGATCAATGCTTAGTGAATACAATGTGAGTCATTTATTTTGGAGTGAAGCTATCAACACGGCTTGCTATTGTAGCAACCGTCTCTATTGCCATGGGAAGCTTGGAAAGACACCATATGAGCTATTGAATGGAAGAAAGCCCAACATTGCATACTTTAGAGTGTTTGGTTGCAAATGCTATATTCTTAAGAAAGGCACTAGGTTGAGCAAGTTTGAAAAGAAATGTGATGAAGGGTTCTTACTTGGTTATTCTACCACAAGCAAGGCATATAGAGTTTGGAATCTCACAAATGGCACCTTGGAAGAAGTTCATGATGTTGAATTTGATGAAACCCAAGGGTCTCAGAATGAAGCTCAAAACCTTGATGATGTGAGAGGAGATCAATTGTCAAATGCAATGAAGAACTGGACATTGGTGACATAAAGCCAAGGCAAGTTGATGATGATGATATTCATGTGATCAACCAAAGTGTGCAAATTGATTCAAATCAAGCAATCTCAAGTGGTTCTCATGATGAAGTGCAAGTTCAAGGTCAGACAAGTGGAAGCAATCAACTCCCAATACTACAACCTACTAGTATTGCAAGAGATCATCCATTGGACCAAATCATTGGTGGAATTCAAAGTGGTGTTCAAACTAGATCAAGGCTAGCATCCTTTTGTGAGCATTACTCATTTGTCTCATTAGAAGAACCAAAGAAAATAGAAGATGCCCTGAAGGATTCCGATTGGGTAAATGCCATGCATGAAGAGATAAACAACTTCACTAGAAATCAAGTTTGGGAACTTGTTGAGAGGCCAAACAACTACAATGTAATTGGTACTAAGTGGGTCTTTAGAAACAAGCAAGATCAAGATGGCATGGTTGTGAGGAACAAAGCAAGATTAGTAGCATAAGGATACACTAAAGTTGAGGGTCTTGACTTTGGAGAGACATATGCACCGGTTGCAAGATTAGAAGCAATTAGAATCTTATTAGCATATGCTTGTGCACACAACATCAAGCTCTATCAAATGGATGTCAAGAGTGCATTTCTCAATGGTTACATCAATGAAGAAGTTTATGTTGAGCAACCTCCCAGGTTTGAAGATGACAAGAAGCCCGACCATGTTTACAAGCTAAAGAAGGCATTGTATGGTTTGAAGCAAGCACCTAGAGCATGGTATGAGAGGTTGAGGGACTTTCTTCTCTCTAAAGGGTTCAAGATGGGAAAGGTTGACACCACTCTCTTCACCAAGAAACTTGGAAATGACTTGTTTGTGTTGCAAATCTATGTGGATGATATCATTTTTGGATCAACCAATCTAGACTTTTGTGAAGAGTTCAGAAATATGATGGCTAATGAGTTTGAGATGTCTATGATTGGAGAGCTTAGTTACTTCCTTGGACTTCAAATCAAGCAAATGAAGAATGGCACTTTTGTAAGTCAAGGCAAGTACATCAAGGACATGATCAAGAAGTTTGGATTGCAAGATGCTAAGCAAATGAGTACTCCAATGAGCACTAATGATCAATTGGGTATTGATGCTAGTGGAAACATGGTAGATCAAAAGTTATACCGGTCTATGATTGGAAGTTTGCTCTATGTCACCGCTTCTAGGCCGGATGTGATGTTTAGTGTGTGCAAGTGTGCAAGATATCAAGCTTCACCTAGAGAAAGTCACTTGAAAGCAACCAAGAGAATATTGAGATATCTCAAGGGCACTCATGATGTTGGATTATGGTATCCTAAGGGGTCTAACTTTGAGTTGATTGGATATTCGGACTCCGACTATGGTGGATGCAAGATTGATAGAATGAGCACAAGTGGCACTTGTCAATTGCTTGGAAGGTCTCTTGTTTCATGGTCATCAAAGAAACAAAATAGTGTTGCACTATCTACCGCCGAGGCCGAATACATTAGTGCCGGTAGTTGTTGTGCACAATTGCTTTGGATGAAAGCCACCTTGAATGACTTTGGAATCAAATTTAAGAATGTGCCTTTGTTCTGTGACAATGAAAGTGCTATCAAGATGACTCAAAATCCGGTTCAACATTCAAGAACCAAGCACATTGATATAAGGCATCATTTCATAAGAGACCATCAACAAAAGGGTGATATTAGCATTGAAAGCATTGGCACCGAAGATCAATTAGCCGACATATTCACAAAGCCACTTGATGAAAAGAGATTTTATAAGTTGAAGAATGAATTGAACATACTTGACCTCTCCAACTTGAAATGAGGGCACCCCCACATTTTTATATGACATGCCTCTCCTCCAACATAGCAAGGTAAAGTTGTTTGTCATATCATTCATACTTTGCTAAGGACATGGTTAGAACATATAAATATATTTGCATGACAATTAGGCTCATTCATGAAAATCAAATGATTTTGATGTATATATGGTACCACTATTGCTTCTATGTTTGTTTAATCTAGTGGTAGCATATGACATGTTTGTGGGCTTGCAAACCTAGTGTTAAATCTAGTAAACGAGCTCATGATGTGTAATTCAACATGGTCAAGATAACCCTTATACTTTATGAGGTGTGAAAAAGCTTGTCCTTGGATCAAACCGAATTACATATTCTAGGCAAGTGTTCTAGATTGAACCATAATTTGGACTCCCTCATATTGATTGACTTATCTCTCACTAAATTGGCACCTTTTTGGTGATTGTTGACAAAGGGGGAGAGAAAAGTCACAAAGATATTGCAAAGAGGAAATAAGATAATAAGGGGAAGAGAAAAATCATAGGGGGAGAGAAAAGTCACAGGGGAGACAAAGATAAAAAGTTAAGTTACAAAGGGGGAGAAAGGGATCAATTAAAATTGAGCACACAAGTAGTGGGAGCAAGCTCATGAATTATTTGTTGCATTTGTATGTGCACTAACATGATGATGTGTTGCATTGCAAATTTAATTTCGATATTCATGTTTGAATGGTGATTGCTAGAAATAGTACTTGAATGATGACTTGTTAAGAGTAGATTTACAAGTGGTAT
Organism: Saccharum hybrid cultivar R570; assembly: GCA_038087645.1. Classification (NCBI taxonomy): domain Eukaryota; kingdom Viridiplantae; phylum Streptophyta; class Magnoliopsida; order Poales; family Poaceae; genus Saccharum; species Saccharum hybrid cultivar. The sequence goes on along the minus strand of JAQSUU010000190.1, from coordinate 744,586 downwards.
CTAGAAACCTTTGCTTATAATGTTGATCTCACGGGGTACTTTAGTGTTTATGATCTTTACAAGTGATGTATTACAAGCGGTGTCTAGCTACATCGATGCTAAGGATGGTATATAAAGGCAACTCCGATTGGTATCACGCTTCAAAGGTCCATTCTATATACCTTAGCATCAATTTGATAGTAGTAACTCTCCCAAAATTCAAATCAATACATATGTGCATAATTGAACCAAACTCATGGAAGCACATATATAGGGGGAGCTAATACTATCGAAATTGAAAATTGATTTCATTTCATATCTTTGTGATGGTTGTCATCAATTACCAAAAAGGGGGAGATTGAAAGCCCAAGTTTAGTTTTGGTAATTAATGACACCAAGTTGCTAATGCCATGTGTTAAGTGTTTTGAGTTAGGCATAAGCAACACGTGTGATGAAGGTGTATGTGGCAAGGAGTGGTGGCCACAAGATCACAAAGAGATGGTGCATGGACATGAAATGATGATCATGATGGAGATGCACATAAAAGAAAGGACATGATGATCAAGTGAAAGAGAAGGATCTAAGAGCGCAAGGCAAAGGTATAATCATAGGGTTTTCCTTTTGCCGGTCTAAGATGAGTAGAGAAGTGATTGACCGGGTTTAGGATACATAGCCGACTATCAAGAGGGGCAATCATGGTTAGCTCGGAAATCAAGTGCCACTAGATCAATGTCTTGAGCATATGCATTAGGATCTAGTAAAAAGCTAACATAACGCCTTGAGAAATGATTGTGAAATGCTAACACACAAGCACATGGTGGTTTACACATGGTGGTGTTAGCACGTTTGGGAAGGCGGTGGAGTTTGAGCGGTAGAGAGGGGTTTGGGTTCCTCTCTCCCTCCCGCCGAGCTTGCGAGGCGGGATTCGGCGCTTTTTGGAGAAGTGAAATGCCTATTTTCTATTGCGTCGGAAGTCGGAAAAGAAACGGAGGCGGACGGAGGTCACAGAGTTGACCGGACGCTGGATCGGACGCGGTCTCTGTATGACCGGACGCGTCCGGTCAGTGTTCAGCGTCTGCGCGGTCTTTAGTTCGATGATCGGACGCGCAACGCGTCCGGTCACTGACGACCAAACGCGTCCGGTCATCCAGGGAGCTTACTGGACTCTAATCGGACGCTGGCACTGTGGCGTCCGGTCAGTTCTCCTGAGCGAATCAGAGCGCGCGACCGGCGCGTCCGGTCCCTCACGTAGCCGGAGCGTCCGGTCAGGCGTCCAGAGGGGCAGAGCGAAGCGGAGTGACGATCGGACGCGCGGCGCGTCCGGTCACGTGCGATCGGACGCGTCCGGTCTCAACGGGAGCATACTGGAACGCGACCGGACGCGGGCACTGTCGCGTCCGGTCAATCGGTTCAGCGCGTCCGGTCACGGCAACGGCTAGTCCTGACACGCACTGTCTCTTGCTGTCGTGTAGTGACCGGACGCGTCCGGTCACCCTGATCGGAGCGTCCGGTCAGCGCGTTTTTCGCTGCGTCGTCTGTAACGGCTAGCTGCGTACCCCTTCGTTATAAATAGACGTTGGCCGGGGTTTGAGGGTAACTCTTGCACATTTTAAGAACTAGAGACATACTTTGAGCTAGAGAACAACCCCTCCACTCATCTCTTTGCATAGTTGCACATCTTGAGTGAGATTGAGTGAGATTCAAGTGCATTGCTTGAGAGTTGCATTCTAGAGGCACTTGATCTTCGAGTTGCTGCGGATTTCTTGTTACTCTTCCGTGTTTCCCGACACGGTAGACGGCTTGGAGCAGCGGAGGTGATTGAGCTCGCAATTGGAGATTGTTGGAGCCTTCACCAAGTGTTGTAAGGGGTTCTTGATCCTTCCCCGCGGGAGTTCACAAATTGGATACTCTAGTGGAGCTCGTGGCTTGGAGGATCCCCATCTTGTGTGCGGTTGTGCGGCGCCCGCCGAGGGCTCGACTCTTGATAGTCGATTAGCTCGTGAACCGACAAGTGGGTGCATCGCCACAACGAGGAGTAGCTTGTCGGGAAGCAAGTGAACCTCGGTAAAAAATCTTGTGTCATCTCTTTACCGAGGATTTCTCTTGTGGTTGATCACTGTGATTGATTCTTCGAGTGCTTTACTTCTCTACATCGTTGGTATAAGAATCAAGTCACTTGCTCTTTACTTTCTCGTACTACTTCTAGTGTAGCTTGTGTAGAGTAGCTTTTATCACATAGGAGTAAGTAGCTTAGCGACCTAGCTTTGTTGGTGTGTATTAAAGATCATAGCCTTGCTTCACTAAGTTGTATAGGTGGCTTGCATAGTGTAGTTGAGCTAGTGCTAGAATTAGCTTAGCCTTCTTTTATACTAACGTGGTTGTTTAGTGAAGCTTGTAGTTTTTGAATAGGCTATTCACCCCCCCTCTAGCCTTTCGGACCTTACAATGTGGTAGATAGCGGAAGTGACACTCCCGTTGAGTTTTGTAGTCCACTCTCCGAATATAGGATAAGTAGGACCCGGTTGCGAAGGAAGACTTGCTCTATTCTTGATCTTCCTTAGTAATGTCCCTTGTGTGTAGATATAAAGTATTCTTGTCATGATTGCTAAGTGTAATTGCACTAATCATAGTATACTCTGACATGTGATTAAGAATGACTTAGGAATATTTCTTTATTTCTACCTAAACCATGCTATTGCTATAGAAGGGAGTGCTCCGAGTAAATTACACTATTTATGACTTGACATTTATCATTCATTATCATTTATCTTATGACTTATCCCTGTTATGAGTAGATGGATTAGACATGGTTAACTCTCCATTGCATGTACAATTGATTATCATATTGCTATAGCCATCCCTTTCTAGTGGTAAAATATAAATAACGATCCCTGGAATACTCCTTGGTAAAATGCTACAATGGTATAATTATCTGTGCACTTGCGGATGCTTTCTATTCTTATCTTTATATTCTTTCTAGTCACATGAAATAATAAGATAACTACTTAGTAGTAATACTAGGTAGTGCCTATAGTCACTTTTAGCTCCATCACTAGGGATGACAACCTGGTACAATTAAGCTAGAGGTGTAGGTAATTAAGAGGTGACTACTAGAACAAGTGTCAAATTAATAAATACCAACAAACATTTTTGGTGTCATTGCTGGGGATAGAATTCAAATTCTATTTTTGGTAGTGACGCTAAGAAATGTCAATGAGCATTTTTGGCGCCGTTGCCGGGGAAGGTTGAAAGGCTATCCAAAAGGAATATTGATATCACTTGTACCATACTAATATGATTGAGGAAACCATTTATCTCTACTCAAATAGGCTTACCCTTGGTTTATCTACCTGTGTATCTTATGCAGGGTGATGTATGACCGGTTTTGATCCTTCAACAAACTACTTAGACGATCCAGAAGTACTACTCCGGAAAGCTAAAGTTAGTCTTAAGAAGGTTCTCACTCTAGAGTCGGAGGACAACCGAATAAGGAGTTTGACACCAAAGTTTGAAGCTATGGCTAACAAGACTCTCTGTGAATTCTCTGCTCTAACCACCGCCAACATCTATACCAGACCGCAAACCGATGTTGGAGAGAATGGATTCGAGTTCAAGCCAGCTCTTATCAACATGGTGCAAGCTAGTCAATTTTGTGAAAAGGCACATGAAGATACGAGTGCACATCTCCAACACTTTCTGGAGATCTGCAGCACTATCACCATCAAAGGAGTAACTAGAGATGCTATTCTACTCTGCCTTTTCCATTCTCACTGTTGGAAAAGGCAAAATAGTGGTTCTACGCCAATAAAGGCAAGATCACTACATGGGATATATGCTCCACTACCTTCCTAGCAAAGTTCTTCCCCATGGGCAAAACAAATGCTTTGCGTGGGAGAATCTCAAGTTTTCAACAACAACATGATGAATCTGTCCCTGAGGCCTAGGAACGCTTTGAAGACTATATCTCAGAGTGTCCTCATTATGGGATGGAGAATTGGCTACTCATGTAAACTTCTACCACAGGTTGACCACTAGCACCCATGAGACAATGGATGCTACTATAGGAGGTGCTTTTCTATCACTTACTATTAGAGATGCAATAGCTCTTGTAGAGAAGATGGCTTCTAACCAAGATTGGAATGAAGAATGAACTCAGACACGCAAGAGAGGTGGAATGCACCAACTCAAGGAGGTAGACATGTTGTCTGCCAAGATGGACCTATTGATGAAGAGGCTCGATGACTGAGCCAATGAGAGGAAAGAAGTCATGCATATTTATGATTCCCACATGCCATATGAAGAGTGTGGAGGCATTGGGCACTCAGGCCATAACTGTCCAGAGATCCAAGAGGATGTGAACTATATCAACAACAACACCAACTACCGTCCTCAGAATCAAGGTTGGAATCAGCAACAGAGGCCTAGCTACTCAGGTAATTACTAAGGTAATTATTAAGGTAATAATTTCAATACACCTTTGAGAGATCTAGTTGCTGGTCAATCTAGATTATTGGATCAAGTGTCTAAGAAGATAGCTTCTAATGATAAACTGCTAGAAACTATCAATAATAGAATAGATAGTTTTCCTTCTATCATTAAGAACCAGCATAGCTTTAATAAAATGATAGAATCTCAAATAGCTCAGCTGGCATCTTCTATCCCTCCGGTCGACAAAGGTAAGATTTCAGGGCAACCGGAAGAATTAGAAACTGCAAATCTTGTTGACATATTCAATGCAGGATGGTACTACAGAGATTGACCATCAGGAGGATGGAAAGATGACTCCATGCCAGAAAAGAAGGGTGACCCAAGAAGACCTATCATCCCAATAGCCATTGGGCCAAACACTTTTGAAGAAGTTGTCTATGACTTCAGAGCAAGTGTCAACATCATGCCAAAGGTAATTTATAAGAAAATTCATGGAGATCAATTGTTATACACAACCATATGTTTGCAGCTTGTAGATTAGTCACTCTGCTACCCGAAGGGCATCTATGAAGATGTCTGTGTGTGAGTTGGACACTCGTATATACCTACAGACTTTGTGGTAGTAGAAACAGGTGGTGATGAGAAGGCACCTATAATTTTGGGTCGACCATTCCTAAGGACTACAAAAGCCATCATCTACACAGATGATGCTAAAATCTATTTCACTATCAAGGGTAGAAAGGAGAGATTCACTTTCAAGAACAAAACACTGCGATCTCTTGCTCATCCACAAAAGGCGTACATATACGAGCACAAGACAACAGAAAAGACGACAAATAGGAGGAGGAATAAGACTAAGCAATCACCTACAGAATCAGTGAAGATGATCAACATAGTTCACACGGAGTATGATCACCTCCTTATATCACCATACCTCCTTAAACAAGATGATCCAGGCGTACCAACAATCGAGTGCACAATCAATCAAAGAATCTTCCACAAGACCTTCTGCGACACTTGGTCGGGAGTCAACATAATGGCCAAGATAACATATGAGTATTTATTCGGTAAAGAACCTTTTTACCCCACCAATGTGTTGTTGCAGATGGCGGACCAAACATTCTGATTCCCAGAGGGGGGTAGTAAAGGATGTCATGGTGCAAATTCATGATCACTATGTCCCCACTGACTTCATGGTCCTAGACATGGGAGAAGAAGAATACGATCCACCGATTGTGCTTGGAAGATCATTCCTCAACACCACTCGAGTACTCATCTACATGAGATCAGAAGAGGTCCACTTCCAGTTCCCTTCTGAGAAGATACACTGTTATTTCGATACAACTTATGGACAGCTAAAGAAGAATAGATCAAGGAGGAGACACCGTTCCGCCCAACATCGCAAGAATCAGTTTCTGAATGATGAAGAAGAAGAACCTGAGAAGGACAAGTCCCCAACATCAAAGTCAACTTTATCAACTAAATAGGTATGGACGGAGAAGCGATCATCGTCCAGTTCACCGTCACAAGAGATGCAACCAGGGTTGCCTTTTTGGCCCAGTGATGCACCCTAGGAAGACTGAGCAAGACAAGAAGTCCTGTTCGGGGGACTTAAATCTCCGAACCCTTGTGGGGAGGTAAACCATTATCCATATTTTCCTTTTTAGCATTACATAATTTTCCTTTAGCATATTTATTCTTTCACATTAGCATAATTAATTTTTGTTTCATATTTTGCTACATCTGCATTAGAAAAAGAAAATAAATATTTGCTTACTACATTGCATCAATAATCTTAAGCCCCATGTGAATAATTTTGTGACATAAAACCTACAGGAATATTCACCGTGCTGGCATAAAATAAAAATAAATACTTATTCAACTTGTTACATTTTCTATTGCATCATAAAATCCAAAAATATTTAAAAAGAAATCCTATTACAATTATGCTTAAAAGAAACATTATATCAAACATGAAAGAACTCTAGGCAACTGAAGCTTAGGTGGTTCACCATTAACGCTTAATCTGTTTCATAAGTTTTATTATTTATTTAAGTTTCACAGGATTTGAAGGATTAAGAAGAGCTGACAAGCAAGCGGATGTTCTATTCACTAATGGAGCACTGCTTCAATCATCATCAACATCAATCAATGCTCCGATAGAGAGAGTATATCTATGCTGTTAGTTTGCTACACTGCAAGAATGAACGACTACATCATCATTCAGTTTGGAAAAAAAGCATCCTCCATGTATCTAGCTAAGTATTTCTTCCCTCTTTTTACTTTACTACTTTTAAATGTGCTATTAAAAATAATAAAAAGATGCATAACCATACAAAAAAATAAAGAATTTCTTTTAAGTTCTAAGTAGATTGATATGATTTTTAAGTTTGAAATAAAATAAAAAGAGAGTGTGTACAGAAGTTTGCTTTTCGACTCAAATAAAATGGACTCTGAAAATAATTTCTTTATGGAAATGATGGATAGTTGTTCTGCCGTAATTCTTTTCAAGTACCTAGTTTTCAGCCTTGAATTTTTTCGAGTTTTAAATACAATTGTTTTGACCAGAAGATTTACTCTGAGCCTGAAACTTGTGGTTAGCGAATGTTTGATCTAAGTCTAGGTAATTGCCGGATATGATATGAGAAGGTATGAGCTACTGTTTATCTTGTTTCTAATGACACTAAAGTTCTGGAGATTTATCTTTTGAAAACTCTTAAATGCTACATGATGAGTTCCTGTATGACAGAGCTTGAATTTCTACCACAGCCATACATAAAATGCTAGATTAGAAAATCGACATATACATGCTACTTGCTTTGCATTGAGTATTGTCAAGCTTTGTTGATACATTAGAAACTTATCATGCTTTTAAAATCAAGATCACGCACACTCCACCCAAATATGCTGCTTCTACACTAAAAGTACGCAACAACATATTTTTATTTATCCATCCAATTACCTCAATACCACCAAATAAATGTTTCAAGTTCTTGTTACTATCTCTCAAAAGTTTTGTTGCAAAAAGAGGTTTGTGGCTATGCAAAAGTTACTCTAAAAAAGAGAGAAAGAGAGTATTAAAAAAATGGACAAGTGTCCGAGATATTAAAATAATGGGTACTTCGATGCCCACCTAAAAAAGAAAAGAGAGATGAATAAGATAGCCCATGTTCTCGAGCAAGTGTTTTCAAGTTTCAAGAGAGATATGTTTTCAAGAAGCAAAAGTAGAATTAGGTTTACACCATTGTCACTATTGATACCATTCATCCACCATATATCCACTCCACTCCTCATATCCACACACATGCACATCTTAATTTGATTGTATGACTCGTTTCTCTAAATCTATTGTTTAACTTTACAATATATGTTTTGCAACTATGTATGCGCTGTCTCCTTACCTATGAGCTCCACATAAGCCTTAGTTATAGGATGAGAGAGAGAAGGTATAATATCACTATTGCCTTAGTAAGGATCCATAAAATACCACATATTGAGTGACTTGAGAGGGTCATACAAAGGAATCTCTGAGTTTTATTTTGAAAACTTACAAAAACTCTGGAATAATGATTGAACAAAGAGCTTGAGACATAGTGCTTAACTCGACCGTTTTGTCTTTCAATTGCTCAAGACCCAAGTGAAGGCTATAAGCTCCATAGTTGAAGGTAATATGAGTAAGTTTGAAAGTCAGAATAGTTTATTTTAATCTGGAGGAGAATTCTTGTTTGAATGCATGTGTACTTTTGAGCCGTGAAAGCATTACAGCAACTCCTAATCCATTACTGAGTTAAGCTTTGCTAAGGGACTAGCAAAGGTTAAGCTTGGGGGGTTGTTGACGGTCACTAACTACTATTATAAACCATCAACGAAACATAAAAAAGGGCATATATTAACCTCCAAACATAGAATTAGGATTTAAACTGATAGAATTCCATAGGTTTTGGTGAATCTGTATTTCTGCAGAGGTTTATCAGGAAAAGGAGGCGAGATATCAAGGACGTCGGGGTAAAAAACATATTCCACCGCGGAACCAAGTTGAGAAGGATCTAGAAGACATGAGAAGGCGACCCACCGAAGGGGGGCCCACCTGGAAGCAATGTTTTCCTAAACGCTAAACGGTAAACAGTCGGTCACCCTTCGTTTAGCGTTTAGACCATTTAAACGGTGTTTAAACGGAGTTAAACGGCCTAAACGGTTTTGTACAATAACAATAAAATATACATATTTATGTAGGTAAAAATAAAATTTGCTAGAACCTATACATATTTACACATGTAAAAATCAAATATTCTACCAAATAATCTTGTTGGAAGAAATCTAAATCCCACAACACTTCATATAATTATAATGTTAATTAGTTTTATGTTGATTGTGATAGACGTAGTCCTTTAATTCACTTAATTATGGATTAAATGGTTGTTTAGCTCATTTAATCACGTTTAATCTGATTTTGTTTAGACCATTTAGACGGGATTGAACGGTTTAAACGGGTTTAAATGGCCCAACCATTTAACTCACCGTTTAGGGCCTAAACAACACGGCTGACTTCTGTTTACTGTTTAAACGGTGTTTAAACGGACTAAATGGCCGTTTAGACGAACAGTGCCTGGAAGCTACCCAGGTCGGCCAACCCCACCCTAGGTCAGCCAACCCTAGGGGTCCCACTTGTAGCCTCCTCCACAAGTCGGTTCTTTACCGCCTTGCATCTTCGCCGTTGATCAAGGTCAGTTTGATCTGAGAGCTCGGTTTGATCTTCGCCGTTCATCACACTTGCATCTTCACATGAGCCATGGCGTTGACGGCGGCCACACCTTCAAGTGGGGAACGGCGGCGTCGGCAGCACCTTGGCGCACGCGGGGGACGGGGCATGGTGCGCAGCGAGCTGGAGCGAGCACGACGGGGGATGGAGCGCGGCGCTGGATGGGGGAGCCACGCAGCGCAGGATGTGCGCGGCGCGGAAGACGGCATCAGCGAGCGCATGACACAACAGCATGCGATGAGCGAGCACGAGAGTAGAAGATATTTTGAGAGAGAGATGGGAAGACACAGGGAGGAAGCGGGTCTGTTGGGCCGGTAGCGCGCAAGCTTGAAAAACGGGTTTCAGACAGGCGGACGCCCGCTCCTGAGCATTACCGTAAATTAAAGTGGTTCAATTTTAATATTTATATTAGTTTAAACAGTAAAGACCATCTAATAAGTGCTTTTGACGCATGTCTTCAACTCTGAAACCAGGATTTTCTAAAGCTAAAAGTACCCAGCTCTACCAAACTGGTGTATTTTTTTTGCAACTCATAGATATGCATCAGTACACTCTACCGTTGAAACAGCTTGTTCGCTGGAACGCCGTACTTTTCAACGAACGAATGGTATTTTCCTCTCGTAACATTTCAGCATAAGCGAACATGTTGTTCCAGATCAGAGGGATTAGCAAATAAATCCAAAGGGCCGCAGACAACCACCGAACTATATGTCTGTCTCAGATCACTTGCATAATCTTGTTTTGTTCTTTCTTTTTTAGTTACTGTACATACCTTCAACTTTTTCGAACACGTGCGCGGCACGTGTTGCACTAAGTAGAAGTGAAAAATTACAATGGATCAACAAGTAATCCATGGATTACCAGTGGATCCAACAAACATAAACGAACAACAAGAAAATAAAAGGAGGACCTCCACTTAGCAACCCAACCAACTGAACCTAATAAAGAAAAATCGACACTAAGGCAGGCAGCAGTGTAGTGTAACTGCGAAAGCAACCACTGTGGCCAAGCATCCGCCGAGAACTAAGGTGGCAAAGCATCCGCCAGAACTACGACCATCAACGTGGCAAAGCATCCGCGGATGGAGCCATCACGCTCACAGCAGCAAAGCATCTGCATAGGAGGGAGCCTAAGCGACTACAAGGCGGCAAAGCATCCGCTAGAGCCACAGGCGGAGCTACGTTCGTTGCAGTGGGTGCGGCCGCACCCAGGCTAAAAATGCAGAAGCCTTATAGTATACGTATCTTCACCCTGTTCGCACCCCCCTCAACCCAAGCTGCTGCACCCACAGGCCACAGCCCAATGCGGAGAGCCCACAACAGCCCACACAAAATGTCACGTACGAGTTGTGTCCACCGTAGCCACGGCCGTCCGCAAGTCCGCAACTCTTCGACTACACGCTTCGTCTTTCTGCTGCCGCGACCTTCCCTCTCTTTCTCGTTCTCCTCATCGATTCCTCTTCCCGTCCCCTCCACGAAACAAGCGATCAGATCAAGCATCAGGCTTTGGTCGCGGCGGTCGGTGCTCCTAGGTTTCCTGGCCGAGTGGCCGATGGCCGCGGATGGCTAGCTGAGCCTGATCGACGGCCGACGGCCGACGCTGCTACTGGGAGCACCAACGCAGGCAGCTGCTCTTATGTGATCCCTAAAAAAAGTAAGGAACTTTGATACTTCATCATTCTTTATTCAATTTCCATTAGTTTAATCATCTAATGATTTTAATATCTAGGTCTCGTTAGTTTGTCCAGATTTTAGGGTTATTAGGATTTCTTTGGTTCTTTCTGTGAACTGTGATATATTAAATATTTGGTTCTTTGTGTGAACTATGATATTTATTAAATTTTTGTGTGGGTGCTAGGAAATACATGGAAAGATTTTATAAAAGAAAAGCACCAGAGAGTGGTAGTGCTGTAAGGAATTTCTGTCATCTAGATGATATTAATTGGGAAGAGGAGATAAAATATGACCCAGGCTTAAGAAAGGAAATTAATTCCTACCATCCTAATCAGAAAGAGGGTGAGAAGGAAATATTTGGAGAATGGCCATGCCAACCTCGCACGTGCAATTTTCCCTCTACACAGATTGGGGAAAAAGACAATTCAAGAAGGTTTCAACCTGAATGGTTTGATGAGTTCGGAAGTTGGCTTGAATATAGTGAATCAAAAGATAGAGCTTATTGTTTTTGTTGTTTCTTGTTTAGAGAAAAGAAGGATGCAGGATATAAAGCATTTATTATTGACGGTTGGAATGGTTATCATAGAAAAGAGCGGCTCAAGATACATGTTGGCAATGTTGGCGGATCACACTTTATTGCTATGAAGAAGTGTGATGATTTGTTAAAGAGAAGTCAACACATAGATGTTGTTTTGCATAAGCAAAGTGAAGCATCTAAGACGACTTATTTTACTAGATTGAATGGATCTATTGACACAGCTAGGCTGCTATTGAAGCAAGGCTTGCCTTTTCGTGGCCATGATGAATCGAAGGAGTCGTTGAACAAAGGGAATTTTTTTGGAAGTTTGTGATTGCTTAGCAGAACATGATTCAAATTTGAGAAAGGCAGTGGGTCTTGCAGGTAATAGTTGTATGGTGGCTCATGAAATCCAGACGGACATTGTAGAGTGTTTTGCAAATGAGATTCTATGATCTATTCTTGAAGAACTTGGGGATGATGTCTTTTGCTTGCTAGTTGACGAGTCAAGAGATGTTTCTGGTAAAGAACAGATGGCTGTGGTCTTGAGGTATGTTGACAAATGTGGAATTATGAAAGAGAGGTTTGTTGGCCTTATGCATGTGATAGAAACTTCTTCGTGCCTCAAGTCATCTATTGATTCTCTACTTGCAAAATTTAAGTTGAGCTTAAAACAAGTTAGAGGCCAAGGATATGATGGTGCTAGCAACATGCGAGGTGAGTTCAATGGGCTGCAGTCATTAATTATGAGAGAAAGTAGATCAGCATATTATGTTCATTGTTTTGCTCACCAACTTCAATTAGTTATTGTGGCTGTTGTGAGAAAGCATAAGGGTATAAGCAATTTCTTAACCATGATTCATAGCTTATTAAATATGGTGGGTGGATCAGCCAAGAGAAGGGACATGATTAGGGACATCAATCATGAACAAGTGGCAAAGGCTTTAGGTTGTGGGCAGCTAGAAACCGGGAGAGGATTGAATCAAGAGCAATGTCTTCAAAGACCTGGAGATACTCATTGGAGTTCCCATTATAAAACTTTCAAAAGTCTAGTTGACATGTTTTCTACAATTGTTAAAGTGCTAGAAATCGTGGAAAAGGATGACAAAGATTGGAAAAATAGAGACCAAGCATCAAATCTTCTAGTCTACTTCCAATCTTTTGATTTTGTATTTTACTTGCATCTCTTATTGACCGCATTAGCCATCACAAACACTTTGTCATTAGCATTGCAACGCAAGGATCAAGATATTGTGAATGCTATGATGTGTTTGCAATCAACTAGATTAAATTTGTGTAACCTTAGAACAGATGGGTGTGCAAAATTATTAGATGAGGTAAATCAGTTTTGTGAGATGCATGATATTACAAGATTAGAAATGGCAAATGCATATATTGATCCCAAAAAGTCTAGGAAGGCATCTGGAATTACAAACAAGCTTCACTATGAAGTGGATTGTTTTAATGAGGTTATAGACTGGCTAGTTCAAGAGCTTGATAGTCGCTTTAATGAGACAAGCTCCCAATTGCTTGTTTGTTCAGCCACTTTCAATCCAAGAGATTCATTTCATGATTTTGATGTGGAGAGTTTGATAAACCTAGCAAAATTATATCCTAATGATTTTAGCTCAGGAGATTTGAGGGATCTTAGGCACTACCTTGGCCTCTACATTGCTTATGTCAGAGAAGACAATCGATTCTCCAACATAAATACTATCAGTGAGCTTTCACAAAAAATGGTGCAGACAGGAAAAGATATTTGTTATCCGTTGGTTTATCGACTTTTAAAACTTGTGTTGGTATTGCTAATTGCTACTGCAACAGTGGAGAGAATATTTTCTGGGATGAAGATTGTCAAGACAACTCTTAGTAACCGCATGGGTGATGCTCACTTGAGTAATAGACTTATTTGCTATGTGGAGAAAGAAGAATTAAAGGAAGTTACCAATGATGCTGTGGTTAATCGCTTCATGAACATGGAAGGAAAAGGGCGTAGATTTGATCTATAAGAGGTAACACATATATTTTCAATTTTTCAATGATACATTATATAAATTGTTTGCTTACAATGAACGGTTTATTTCATTTTCTTTAGGTCATTGAGGATTTCATGGTTGAGAATGGCATTTTGCTAATGCCAACAATCTTTTGTTGTTATAGTCGTGGGATTCCCTATTTCTCTTACTGTATTTTGATAAATGGTAAGCACAAAATCACTATTACTGCTAGTTTACTGTTCATGTACATCACTATTGCTTGTTTTAAATTATTCATGCTAAAATCATGGCTTTGTTGCCATTAAGTTACATTATCGCTTTGTCATAGATGGTAAGGTCGCACCCCCCTCCAAAATTCTCTAGCTCCACCCCTGGCTAGAGCAACGGCCATCGAAGCGGCAAAGCATCCGTGGATAGGGCCAACACGTCCTCAGCAATGACATCTGCAAGAGGGGCGGGGCAAAGCGACATCGGCAGCGTCCACCCAAGCAACAACTGCGGCTACACTAACCACTAGCATGGCAAGCCAAAGTGAAGAACAATATGAAGCACAATCAGGTACAACACGGCGAACAGACAGTGACTTGGTGACGAGCCGAAGGAGATTCTTCAACGACGCCTTCAAGAAGGGGTGACGACCAAGGAAACCACCCTGGCCGCCATCGTCGCTGGCCTTAGAAGCTTCTAAGGCAGGGCAGGTGCCTAGAATTTGGCGGTGCTTGTGCAGCTTCATGGGGTTGACTGACGGCGCCCCCAGGGAGGTGCGTGGCGCCCAAAGCGTCACTATTGTCTGTCCGGACGAAACCGGGCCGAGCTTTCGCCTATGCCACGAAGAGGCGCGTAGGCACCGCCGCGCACGGGCCCCCATGGCCAGCCAGTCACATCGTAGGCACCGGCAGCCAGAGCAGGGGCACGGATGTGAGTCCTCCTCGGCCAGGGCAACCGGAGCAGCAGCACCCCGCTCGCCGGCGCCCAGGATAGCGTGGCCGGCCGCCGGTGCCGAGGATGGGCGACGTAGGCCATCGCCGCGTAGGGGGAGGGAGGGGTGGCTGGGCCGCCACCGGCCTGGATCCGGCCGGCCACAACCCGCCCCAGAGCACGCCACCCGTCGGGGGAGCACGCCGGAGAAGCACGAGCCCAGGCCGTCGGAGCAGGGGGATCCAAACGCTAGGGGATGCCAGATCTAGCCCACAGGGGGCCAGATCCGGCTGGCCGCCACCGAACCCTGCTGCCAGAGACACGGTGGACCGCCAGGGGAGCCGCCGGAGAAGGGCAGGAACGGGAGCCGCCAACTCTGGCCGTCGGAGCAAGGGGGAGCCTAGGCGCCATAGGACGCCAGATCCAGCCCACGGGGGGCCGGATCCGGCCGGTCGCCGCCGAACGCCGCCACTGGAGACGCCGGAGGTTGAGGGGTGGAGGGGGGCAAGAGGAACAGGGGGGTGGAGGAAGGTGGAGGTGCGGACGGGGGTCCCCTTTTGGGGCCGCCGCTGCTGGCCGCCGCCGCCACCGTGGGCTGAAGGGCGGCGACGACGGCCGGAGGGAGGCTAGGGAGGGGGGGACCCGGCGGCGGCACATGGTCGCCCCCCGAGTCGTCCGTTGGGGGGCGCTCGGGGGAAGGGGTCGACGATACTAGCTGACTTTGAAAACGATGTTGTAGTTAAATTAAATTATAAGGGTAAGAAAAACACATGGAGAGATAACTGATCAATTGGCATATGGCGTTTCGATCCTGCTAATGATTGCAACAATATTCTCTATCGAAAACTAGTGGGTGACGATGAAGATCCTTTCGGGCGTCAGTACTTGCGTTGACTTTTTCTTTTGCAAATAGCCGAACAAGCACCTGCGTCAATTGACCAGCTGGGTCTCCTTCAGTTGCCCGAGCTATCCTAGATCAGGCTGAGGCTAGGGGGTATTTGGATCGGAACCTGAGCCAGGCAGCACAGGCAGCTTATCCTTATCCAGCCGCAGGCAGTGAAAATTGAACCGCTGAGCTAGCTGCCTGGACCAGATAGCGCTTGCCAGGCCAACCAAATACATCCTTAGTCTGCTGCATTAATTCTTTGTGATCATTTCTGCTTCTTTGCAGAACTTGTCACAAGACCAAACTTTAGGCGATCATCAAATTGAAGGGACCATGGGAGTTTGAAGGCCAAGAATAACTGCTAAAAAGGATTTTGAAAGATAAGCCTCCTAATCACCACAAACAGATTTTTTGAGGAGCCATCTAGCAAACGTCCGGCTTTGTTAATTATTTACAGAGGCGGGATGGTCGTCGTCTTAGAATGTCAGCCTTAAAATGAATATAAGTACAGTTATTATAAAAACTAGTTTTAATATTGAATCTAGCATAAAATTTCATGTATTGGTAATCAAAGTTATATAAGTTTGATTGGTTTAAAATAAATCTAGATGGATCTATGTTTTCCCCATTCCATCGGGGGTCGGAGAAAGTAACAAGTAGATCAAAGACAAGGGAAGGAAATAAAATAGCTGAATAAAGAACATATTATTGAGAGTCTGCCAAGGACTTTGAAGTTGGAAACATACCTCGCCGTAGCATTTTGTATTGTAAGGACGGATTTTGTCAATGTCCGTAACGGAGGGTACTATATGTGAATTTGTGACTCTGTCGATCGTCGGGAGCACTAGGGGAGATGCACAGGCATGCCTCCTAATATCAATTTTCCACGAAACTGTTTCGTGTGGCAGGAGGTAAAACAACGTAGGCGTGTACGTAGGTTTGTGTGTAATCGATCTTTGATTGCATACATCTATATCTATACCAAATAATAAAGAGGCAAAATTTCTCACCCCTTTTTTTTGTCCGTCCATTTTCTTAGTCTGTCTCCCTCTAATTACCAGACAATGGAGAGTTTCTTCTATTCGAACTTATATATAATGATGACATGTGCCCATACGAATTAGAATAGGTCTTGTGTAGCGCGATATGGAGTCTGATTTCAAAGCACTTGATTTCCTCTGTCAAAACTGAAAAGTTATTTTCCATCTGAATCAAACTCCATCTCTTCTCGGAGTCAAACTCCACCTCGGTGCGTGTATTTCTCATCCTGTGCGGCGGTAGAGTTTCTTTGGCTCGGTCCTAGATCTGATCATGTTTTTGCTCAGTTTGTAAAGTCATGACTCATAGTCCTAAACAAATAGTCTTTAGTCCGTTTGCACACAGTCCGTAACGTACCAGCTCAAAATCCTAAGTAAATACACTCCGTTTGCCAGAAGTCAAGTCATGTAACATCTTATATGTCACGTACAATCCGAAGTCCTAGACAAATTCAAATTTCTCCTCTTCCTCAAATTCCTAAACAAATACAGTCTGTTTTACCTTTGTCAAATACGGTCCGTTTTACCTTTGTACGATTACTAGAGACCGAGCTCCATACATATGTTTTCTATCATGTTAAGATGAAAGATTTTACCTTTGTATATGAATATACCCGAGGCCGAGTTTCGTACGTATGTTTTCCTGGTGTTACCCATGACCTAAGTTTCTTACCCACCAACAAAAATGCCACCCGCAGCCCAAGATCATAAAGGGTTACACATTGTGCTCCACTACCCGGACCTCGCTAGGGCGAAGCCTCCGCAGTACACCCCTGAGGAGGACGGCAGCGTGAGCGACCAGACCTGCATCGTCAGACGTCAGGTTTTCCACGCGGAGTGGCTGAGGATTTCGCGTTCAGAATCGTGAACGTTGGAGCGCTCACGGAAGGCGAGGTTCAAGAACACCTTCGAGAGGGGTGTCCTGCGTCTCAGCTTCCACTTCAAGTGCTTCTTCTACCGGAGATGATGGCGGTTGATCTCAGTGCGGCTGTATGTAATTAGACGACTCAAGACTCAAGACACGACACGAATGAAATTAAATTGTTTACTCATCTGGAATTGGCCTATCAGATCTGAACTGGCTTATAAGTAGTAGATCCAGGTTAACTCGCTATCAACCATAGCAAAAGATGTTCCAGTAAAGGACTTGATGGTGAATACCAAATTAATTGTTCGTCTGTTTTGTTTTTGCACACAATCACAAAGAATTTTTTTGGTTGTCATCCTTTTTTTAGTTTTAATAGAACATTATCATATTATATTGTCAACATTAACTCATAATATGAATGTCATAGTCGTCATAAATAAAATATATTATAGATTTCAAATACTATATAATATGTAAAACATAAATAGATACTTACTATTGTCGTCACTATTTTTTCACGTTTGTTAATTTTTTTCTCCTGTTGCAACGCACGGACATGTTTGCTAGTATATAAAAAAGAAGATGTATGTAGGGTCAGGGTAGAACGTACGAATGCATAGGTCAGTGCGGCAGTGCCGGCTGCCCATGCATCTTCATGCCGACATGCATGCCGCAATCAAGTCAAGGGGTCAGGAGGCAAGTAGTCCGATGGATCGCCGTCGGCCGGCAAGTCTAGGCGCGTGCCTGCGTGCAGGCATCTGGATACTGGAATACTAGGATCCTGGGCGCGGTAGCCGACCGGAACATACGAAATCGACGCGACGAGATGGATACGTGCGATCGATATAATAATTCCATACAATTTGGATTGGTCGCGCGCCGCGCGCGTCAAGCATCCACTGCGGGCATGCCCAGAGCGAACGGAAGAACGAAGCTTCCGCGCCGCCAGCCGGCGCGATGGACGTCGGCGGCTAGCTCTGATTCGGCGATCGAGTAGCCTTGGATCGATCCCCAGCCAGCACAGGACCGAGACCGAGTCGTTCAAATGCGCGTGCGTGCTTTCATTTTCAGTACTGTTACGTTTCACGATCCACGTACGTACGCGAGTACACGACGACATCCATGATGCATCTCCATGCAGTCCCGTCCCGATCCGATCCGTCATGCAGTTCAAGTCCGGTTGAGAACGATGGAATTAATGGAACTAGCCGTCTGTCCCTGTACTCCCATCCATGCAAGGTAGGGGCATGTTTAAGTTGTTAAAGTTTAACTCTCATCACATCAATGTTCTCTCAAATGTATGGAGTACTAAATGTAAACTAATTGCATGCATGTCGGCATAGATTAGGAGTAATTTACGAGACGAATCTATTAAGCCTAATTAGTCTTAAATTAGAAACTTTTTGTCAAATAAGTTGAAAGTGCTACAGTATTTGTTAAACTTTAACTCCTCAAACTAAACGCCGCTAAAGCAGATATGAGTGCAGTGCATGGGCAGAGACAGCGACACGTCGGGCGGTCGGCGTGCCCGCCACACACGCTGCCCGCCGTGCCGACCTACACATTCTGCAGCTCCACACACCCCCTGTCATAATCAACTCGGGCCGTTTGCTGCGGTCCAGTAGGCAGATTATATTCCAGCCCAAATCGATCCACGCCAGCCCGTTTGCTATGCCACGCAGGAAAACACTCTACACTTTATTTATAGACAATGAAAAGAGAATTGTTATAGTCTCTTGGGAGACATCCGATAAAAAAGAGAATTGTTATATACTACCTGTCGACAGAATTAGATGGCATATATGATACATCATTGATCATATTAACTTGAATTCAAATAATTGCCTATATTAAATTAATCATTTTATATAAAAATAATTATTTTTTACTAAATGTCCTTATTATTATTAAAATTAATATTATTAGTCATTATTTTTAAATAGTTCTTAATGTTACATACTAGTAATATTAAAGAATCAATACTATTAGTCATTAGTCATAGGAATAGCTTGTAGATAGTTTCACTTTCACCTAGTGTTATATTGTTCGTGGATATGTATGATATCGGATATTATTTTATTACAGATACAGATCTATAATTCGATAGAAAGTACATCTGTTTAGTATCCATATTAGAAAAGAATATGAATATCTATATTATATAAATTTACTGGACACATATTCTGATAAATTCAAATTTCCATACATCCATTTTGAACTCTCTATGATAAGCTCCGACATGAATTTCATCTAATTTTTTGAAATGTTACTCCGCTACATTTCATAAAATAGTTGGCACTAATCAAGGGAATGGGCTTTTGTGACCAATGTGGTAGAGAAGCGATGTTGCCGTAGGTTTTTACAGAAAATTATGGCTGGCTTTGGATTCCTGCTTTTATGTCAAAAGTACCAAGTTCTTCTACCGTTGAAGAATAAAAGGGAAAAGGTGGCATTTTATCAGGATAAGATCAAGTTTTGCATCTTTTTATATATGAGCACCTTGTCAAATTACAAGTATGTTTTGTATATAAAAATTATACAAGTAGATTTCTATTTCAAAATGTTTTCACATAAATTAATGGTTAAAGATCTAATATCAAAGAACAAAAATATCTCTCGTACAAATTTTCATCATTCACTCTCTCCCTTGTTCTGACTGTTCCTCCACTCCCCCGAGCATAAGAGTATTAACCAGTTTTACTCAGAATAGTATTGCATATGATGAATTAGAGATAAGAATCCTAATTGGTTATTGCTCAACTGTGATCCGAACTCATGATGCACCGGTGCCCATACAAGTTAGCATAGCATGCGTCCAGTCATAGTACATAGTTTGATTCTAAGACGTATTAACTGATAGCGCAAGCTATGTGTTCTGTTGTAATGCACATACATGTCTGCTAGTCTTTTATAAAGAGAGTAAAAAAAAGGTCTTGTGGAAAATGCGAGTATTTTATATATGCACTGCCCATACATGTCTGCTAGTTTCTCCATGATGGACCTACTTGATAAAATGCACTGCCTTTTTTTCATTATAGCACCTCTCTTTTTTATTTCTAAAAATTACGTGCTTAACTTTTTTTTCTATACTAGGTCTGTGTAATCCAAGTTCTTAGTTCCAGCGTTGCCTAGACTGAGCAAAATTACCATACTTTATTCACATCATAGAGAGGGAACATAACTAATATCCAGGTGGCCAATGAATGCGCCCTACATTAGAAGCTTTGAACGTAATCCGGATTGCGTCAGAAATTTAAAAAAACGTTGACATTAGTAAATGCATGCAAAATTATTTATATACCAAAAAATACAAGAACTAAAAATAAAGCTGATGACAGCAGGTTTACAACAAAAATTACAGTGAGAATTAAAAATAAAGATGATGACAGCAGGTTTACAATAAGAATTGAAAATAAAGCTGATGACAGCAGGTTTACAGTAAGAAAAAAAAGCAAAATATTCTGATGAGAGTGGGATTTGAACCCACGCCCTTTCGGACCAGAACCTTAATCTGGCGCCTTAGACCAACTCGGCCATCTCATCAGATATGCCTATTGTTTTATTCTGTTCTTTATATCTAAAATTATGAATAATTCCAAAGTCATACTTCCCTCGTGATTGGCACCACTGGCCACCCGTATCGTGTGTGAGCGTGCGCGGAAAAGCAACCTCAGCACACACCAAAAACACGATCGTTGTGGCATCATACGCCACGCTCAATCTAAGCCCGCCGCTTGTTGCTATATAACCCCTTCCAACAACACGTAACAGCCCACACAAACCCACAGCATCAGTGAAGCTCGCTCAACGTCACACGACGACGCACGCACACACGATCATGGCCACGGCGATGACCGGCAGTACTCGCGCCAGCGACGGCTCCTTCTTCCTCGTGCTTCTCTTCGTCGCGCTGGCCGGCGTCGCCGACCTCGCGTCCGCCGCCACCGGAGCGAGTGCCACTGTTGCCTTCAGCGGCGACGACATCAACAACAACGCGGCGGCGCTTCTGACGACGCCGCCGTCGGCGTCCCCGGCCGAGCTGAACGGCTTCATGCAGTGCCTGCTGGGTTGCTTCACGCAGGTGTTCGGCTGCTCGTTCGGGTGCATGGGCAAGCAGGGCGCCGACCTACCGCTCTGCATCATCAGCTGCGACCAGAAGAGCATCGTCTGCATGATCCGCTGCGGGCTCTCGCCGTCGCCGTCGCCACCCAAGCCCTCGCCGCCGTCGCCCAAACCACCCAAGCCGCCCACGCCCAAGCCACCCAAGCCCCCCACGCCCAAGCCGCCGACGCCCAAGCCTCCCACGCCCGCGCCACCAACGCCCCCGCCACCCGGCCCGCCCTACCCCGGTCCGCCGACGCCCGAGCCAGCGCCACCCGGCCCGCCCTACACCCCGCCGTACGCCATCACCGGACGCAAGGCCGCGACATCTGACTAAATATGCCGACATGTGCTAGCTCTCGACCGATCCATCGTACCAGCAAATATATACTCCATATAAGCATATATATTTACAACCATTAACTTAAAAAAAAGATACTGATCTCATGCTATAGCTTATTATTAATTAAACCGGTCGATTCTACTGCCGCAATGTGCTACACTCTGTTAGTATGTTCAGGGTGAAGGCCAAATTATGTCAAATGATGAATAGTATATGTACACAACATGATCAATGTATTTTGATCTTTCAATATGATGAATGTAGGGATGAAAACGGATCGGATACGGACGGATATCACTGATATTGTATTTGTTTTCATATTTATGTCCGGATTCGGATTCGAATACGGATAGTATAAAAAATGCCGGATAGAATACGATTAGATATCGACATCATAAATATGTGATTTAAATATTCGGATACGAATACGGTATCGGATGTTAAATATCCGAACTCGGATACGGACGGATTAAAACCCCTCTAAACGAATTCGGTCTCGAATACGGTCGGAAAATATCCGTACCGTTTTCATCCCTAGATGAATGTACTTTGCTCTTTTATTCAAATGTTATGCTATTTGTAATGAAGTATATATGTAATGCAAGAACCATTATTCTATTTATGCTGGATTGCCGGAATATTTTCATATTCCTTTATCTAAAAAAATATTCTCTTATTTATGCAACAGTGAATGCATCGCTCATTCGCTCTCCGTCTCCCCGAACTTACACAACTTCTCTAAAGAAGGTTAACTGCATAAACTCGGACCAATACATTTCTTCAGTAACCTCCTCCCATATCCAAATACCTTAAAGAATGAATCACTTCACTTTCATCGCTGAAAGAAAATAGTATACAGGGAGCTGGAACCAAGCCATATATAGCCACCATCCTCGCAATATCACTTCCCGGTCCCGGGGCCCTTGCTGTCATCTATATACCTGTATCGTCATCTGTGCAAATGCAACCTGTACCAGTAGTTCTCCAGATTATGATGGAAATGGAATGCATTTGCCGTGACAGTGTCACCAAGGCCAAGGGTGCATCTTACTGTGGAGGACATCCGAAAGTTCAGAGGTGAAGCCGCTGAACTGCATGTGCAAGGGGTCAGGCTGGAGGAGTCCAGGCACTTCGGCACCAGCAACATATGAACCTAACCTGCAAAACCTGTTCTTGTTTGTAGCCTTATTTTCTCCAATCACTTCGACACTTGCAATAGTATGCACTACAGAGTAAACACAATCAGGAATCAGTGACACAAATTTACCAACTTCACACAAGAACACATGCATTTCATTCCTTTATAAGCATCTGTACAATTACAAAGTTACAACCCGGTCCACAGAATCAGCATTCAGATTTCTGTGGCATGAAAACACTATAACACACTCAGTAAATATATATCAACAGATTCTTTGCTGGAACTCCTCCACGGAGAAGTCAGAAACTTATATTAATAATACAATCAGCAGGGGAAGACTAGTCTTGTAGTTAAATTTTCCTGCTACCAAGGCTTCAGGTCTCCAACAGGCCCAGCAGTCCAGTTGAGGTGCTTCTCTCCTGGTTGCAAGTATACACTCTGCATGTGTGGCAACTTGCGAGCAAGGCCGTTCAGGATCTGATGGAATGCGTCCCTAGGTTGGGCTGGCTGTGGGAACAACATGGCCTTCTTCATGGATGGATTGGCAAGCAATCTTTGCTTCCGTAGAATATTTTCGATTGGAATGGAAGTGAGGATTGAATCTAGCTTCGGAACATCCTCTTCGTCGACAAAAACACCAATCTCCTCCCATGGGATAGCATCAGCAAATGGTAGAACAATGTCATCAGCTATGATGACTGGAATGCAGCCAAAAACCACGGCCTCCACCAGCCTTGGGCTCCATGGTGCCCATCCGAGTGGGCACAAGCAGAAGACTGCACGCTGCATATCTTCGTAGTAAGTGACAGGATGATCTGTGGAGATATCAAAGAGAGGATTGTTCTTGAAGTTCTCCCACAGTGATGCTCGAGCACCTCTGTTTAACATCCCAACAAAATCAGTAATTAGGATCCAGACATCATGTTTTGATAGTATAGGATAGAAATGGCATGTCCTTACCTCGCATAATACCCACCCTCAGGGTCATTACCATTGTCATAAAAAAGTCCCCTGAAGTAAACAAAGATTGAACGGGGAGTGTCAGGAGGAACCAAGTGAGCCTGCATTTTCTGTGGAGGTGCATATGGTGGTATAATGATAGAACCCTCTTTCAGGCAGACATGGTTCTTCTGTCCAAATGTTTGGACCAATGTAGCACGGCGGAGCATTGAAAGAATTCCACGTTCGACAGCTTTTTCTTCCTATAAATAAGACAGATAAAAATTGCAAATATAACTTCAGAGTTATGGCCGCTAAAGGCAGGAACATTCCTGGAAAGGGAAAACCTTATATCTGATAGAACTCCACTTAATGGGGAGCTGAATAGTGGGCAGTGATGTCCTCACCTGATAGTGAAAGCATGCACCAAAATCATGTGGAACAACAAAGAAGTGATCAGCTCCATCAGTTCTGTTCCAGAAAGGCCACTTGTTTGAAATAAACTGGATTGCACTTCTCATCATCCTTGGGGACTTGAATGGAAGTGGAAGTCCAGCAGGAGTAAGATCACATGTAGTGTAAACCGGTGTGTAGAACCAATCAGCTTCTTCTGGGTTGAGTGTTCGCACCGCACTAGAGAGCAAGAAACGATGCATGAATATCTCGGCAGCAAACATGTGATGGAGGCATCGCGGATCCTTGGTGACAATCCTCTTATTGTACTTGCTTGGCAAGTCGTAGATGAAAACCTTCAACCTTCCAATAGGATTGTCCTCTAGCACATCGCCAGCACTTCCTGCATGTGAATACTCTTGGCTAAGTAACAGCTAATGAATGGTGCCAAAAAAAAACAGCTAATGAACGGAGGAATATCCTCCATATAAAACCAAGTACATAGAAAGCTAACGAATAAATTGTAAAGTAAGCAAATCATGCAGCTACATTAAGATGAACATGGTAATTAGGTATCTCTAGAATGTTAAAGAGGGGAAATGGTAGCAACATAACAGGTTTAGAAAGTCCAATTTCGACAAACCACTCGAGCATGATCGAATCATACCAAATTAATGATGTTTTCTGTGATATGTTTCCCTTGGTCCTTGTCATCTCTTTTTGACAGATTCAGAATTTATGAGCTAACTGTCTGTCTCTGTCATTCTTTTTTTTTTTCTCGAATACGCAAAAGCTTTGCGCATCTTTTGTATTAAGTAGGAGAAATTTTTACACGACGCGCCGTTTTGCAGCGCACTAAGGAGGACAGGAATGAGTACATTTAAGCATAGCCTCCCTAGTAAGACGTTCCTTGGCCTATTACTCACGCACTAAATAGCCTTTTATTGTAGGCACATAATGGTGAAGGCATCACTAGGCTTGGTTTGTTGTTGCAGCAGAAATTGTCAATCCTGTTCGCTTATGCTGAAATTTGGCTTATGCTGATGTTTATGCTGAAATGTTGTGAGATGAAACCACTGTTTCATAGCTGAAAAGTAACTCAAGCGGACAGGGCTTAATTACTCTGCAAGCAGTGCAGGCAGGTATGGTTGGCTAAGCTACCAACCATCAACCGCGTAAGCTGCTTTTGAGATGAAGGCTTTGGAGTTGTGGTTTCGTTTTGTACATTTCTGTATATGGTTGTATAGTGCCTTTCTTGGCTCCCTCTTTTTAATCCAATAGGCAGCTCTCCTGCCTGTTCCGTTTCAAAAACCATCAACTGCGTAGCACTTAGAGGAGAAGCAAAAGGCTATTCTGATGGTACCTCCATATTTGTCACTAATGGGGTTTTTTTTCCGTGGTGATTGTATGCCTCACAAAAATACCAGAATGATCCACGGACCAATTAAGGGGCAGTACAGAACTGGCGCCAACTTTGATCTTTTTTTGTTTATATAAGGAGGTGGCACAATGCTGTTGAAAGATCGAATTTTGCAACATCATTTGCAAAATTCGATCTTTCAATAGTTCGATCTTTCAATAGCATTTTGCAAATGATGGCACCTATCGCAACCGCATATCTGTAGTAATAAGGTATGCCGACTGGAAGGAAGCAAAGGAAAAAGTTTTAAGAATCTGCCGGTGAACTGAATTCGAACAGCCAATTCAGCAAGTCCCAAAGCTCGCTGACGATTCCACTAGACAAAAGCTGAGCTATTCTAAATTTCTACAACTAATAATCACAATCCACGAACAATAAATAAATGATAAAAAAATGTTCCTACAAGGAAGTCCGGAGCACCAGACAGAGCGAGAAGGGGGTCACCTGCGATGCGCTCGGTGTTCCGATGAGCCACCCCGCCGGCCACCTCTGCTTCCACAGCTGCTGAGACCGGCGGCGGCGAGAGGACACAAGAGAGGGAAGCGAGCGCAAGGAGGACGACCGCAGCGGGGCGCCACACCGCCCTCGCCGCCGTCATGGCCTGGCCGCCACCCCCAACAACCAACCCGGCGAAGAGATTCAGCCAGCCGCGAGATGTTGGGAGGTAAGAGAGAGAGAGATGCGCAGAAGCTTCTCTGGAGAAATGATCAGCGGAGAGTGGAAGAGAAGATAGAGATTGCCTTGGGAGAAGAACGAGCTAAACCCAAACAGGGGTTTGTTAGTTGCTTGTGACGATCAATTTGCAGAGAGGAGGGAAGGATTGGGAATTGTCGAATGGGTCATGCAAGGTTATGGAAGCAGGGGAAACACCATTGACCATAGTATTGATTAGCAATCAGCAGATTTTGTATTTTGATTTCTTGGCGTGGAAAAGGTAAAACTAATTGGTTGTACTATGGTAGGTAAGCACCTTGATTTGTGCTGAGTTTGTTTTCCGGTGGTTGGTCCTAGACTCCTAGGACAAAAGGGTGTCATGGGCTCGCTCGGGAGGGCTCTTCCTCAGGCATGGAAACGGACCGGATGGTAACGAATATCACTGCATATTTATTTTCACGTTTTTTATTCAGATTTGGATTGGAATATGGATATTTCAACCATGCCAAATAGGATATATTAGATGTCGACGTCATAAATATGTGATTTGAGTATTCCGATACGGATATGGTATCGGATGCTGAATACCTGGACTCAGATATGAACAAATATGAACCTCTCTAAACGGATTCGGTCTCGAATACGGTCGGAAAATATCTGTATAGTTTTCACCCCCTATTCCTTAGCGAACGAGCTTGTGTAAAAAGAATTTGTAATTTATCAATATGTCGAGGTTGAACCACTAAGCAAATCATTTTTTTTCAGTAAAGAGCTGCGCGTGCTTCCTTCTCTCTTGGATCCTTCAGAGATCAGTTATCAGTTTGAAGAGCAGACCGTGTTGCCCTCGCTTGTCTGGCAGGTTCACAAATCTTTGATCTTTCGTTGGTGAGGAAATGGAAATCGCCAATGTTAGGTGAATGCGCAATATATATTGCTCCCAACTAACCTGATCAACTACTAATCAGGGTCAGGGAACCTACTCGATGCACTCGTCGTGTCCTACTACTATCCTGTCAGCGAGTGCCCATCAAATCTGCTTCCAACGTGTACTTGGAAACACATTGATTGATTGTCGTAGCAAAGTCACCCAACCAAGATCCAAATAAAAAGGAGCACGCGAATGAGACGTGTCCCGCAATTGCGCAACTTGGGACTTGGCTACCTCACTCTATCTACCTACCTTGGAGAAAGATAGGTCCCCATCTGGAATTCACTTGAACTCTTGCGGGAATTGTTGCTGCTTTTTCGTGAAACAAAAAACACACTACGGAATTGTCATGGCTTCGGTTTTGCAGAGCTTCCAAACCAAACCCATCCTGTTACCCTCCTGCGGCGAACTGGGTCTCGAGTCTCGACTCATCGAGCAAAAAATGCGGTGCAGGATCCGGGACCCGTCAGTTGAGTCGTGGGCGGGCATGGGCACAGGCGCACAGCGCTATGTATGCGCAGCGCGCACGTCCGGTCTCGTCCGGAGAGGGTTTGGAAGGTCCGGGACGGCAGGACCAAAGGAGGGAAGCCACCGTTAGCCCTCTCAGGGCCTGTTTGGATTGCAGTAATTCCTAAGGAATTTTATCTCAGGGCCTGCTTGGATTGTAGTAATTCCAAAGGAATTTTAAAGGAATGCAGTTCCTCTATTTTGATGACGTCATGTGCCGTTTGAACAAAGGAATCAACCTTGCCGTTCCTCTGGAAAGGAACACTTCCATTCACAAAACGCAGGAAAGAAAAAATCCACTTCGATCCAAAGTTTTCGCGTATGCCCGAGACAAACGCACGCGTCGAGGTTAAGAAGCCGGTAGAATCAAGGGCCTGTTTGGATTGGAGTTTTTGTAAAGGAATTTTGAAAGAATGGCAATCCTTTGGTTTGGTGACGTCACACGTCGTTTGGAACGTAGGAATACTCCTTCCCATTCCCCAGGAAAGATTCCCTTTGCTTCACAAAATACAGGAATCTAAACCTCCACTCTCCATCCATTTTTTTGCTGTAGTCCGAGGCGCAGGCAGCAATGGTGTGTGTGTGAGAGAGAGAAAGCAGCTTTGGGGAGAGGACAAAGACTGCATTGGAGATAACGATGGGAGTAATGGCCGTAATCTTTTGTGCATCCTGCAGAGGATTCGTGGGGGTTGAGTCTATGGACAAAGGGTCCCACATGGAAGTGGCATAAACGAGAAATAGTAACGGCTAATTAATGAATCATTAAGACCTAATAATCCATTATCCTTCTAGCATGCGTTTGGTTTTGGTCTTTCCAGTAATGGCCAAATGATTAGTGAAAAACACCTAAATCCCCAGATCATATTTGTTAATTCAAATTTGACATTGTAATGACAACTATTTGAATAATAAAACTAGTATGTATGTCTTTTAATCACATCTCATATTTTGATAATCCTCTGTTATAATTCCTATGTTTCGAACACCTCTGTCTATATTTTCCTGGGTTTTCTATTCCTCTGTTTTTTCATAACACCTATACCTCATTCCTGTGTTTTTTTCCTTTCCTCTATTTTGCATTCCTTTGAACAGGCCTCAAATGTTTTATGCCTCTTCTTACCTTTCCAAACTCCAAAGTGGTCAACTGCTCATCTTCTTGCTTGAGCTCATGGCCATCCATCCATGGCCGACCTGGCACCAGGCTAGTGTGCGGGAGGGAGGGGGCGCGGGTGGCTGGCAGGGCAGCGGCAGTGCTGGGTGATGACCGCGCGAGGGGCAGTGGCTGCCGGAGGGGCGACGGCGGCGGCGGCGGTGACTGCGTCAGCGGTGGCACAGCAACCAAGAGAGAGAGAGCGACTACGAGACGGAAGAGAACCCGATGAAAATGAGAACGCAAACGAGTGGATGAGAATCGTTCTGAACTTTGGTCAAATAACCATAGATACTAGGCCCCACATGTAAGCGAGTGCGTGAGGGGATAGAAGACCAATGCCATCAAAATGCTAGAGCCTAGAGGATTCAGTATGTACTTTTATTTAAATTAAAAACATGCCCTTGTGGCAGATTAATTGACAAACATAGAATCCTAAAGAAATATTTCCAATGATTATAAATCAAATTTATATATTTTTGGTCCTGACACACATAGTACCTATCGAAGTAGTAATCACATATGTTTATTTGTTGATTAAATGTTTGCATTGTAATGACAAATATTTGAATAATAAAACAAATGTTCATTTCCTTTTTTTTTTTGAAGTGATCAGTGTTCATATCTTTTAATCATATCTCATGTTTTGAAATCCTGTGTTATAATTCCTGTGTTCCAAACACCCCCAATCTATATTTTCCTGTGTTTTTCATTTCCTCTGTTTTCCCATAACACCTATATCCTATTCCTATGTTTTTTTTTCTTTTCTTCTGTTTTACATTCCTTTGTTCCAAACGGGCTCTCAATCTTGATTTTCTAGTACGAGTATAGATCTCCTACAACTTTCTTTCTTTTTTTTTTGATGAAAATCTCCTACAACTTTCTGTCCTCTTGATCCACCAAATTTGCAAACATCACAAAGCTCTGCTCAGTTCCATTTGAAAAAAAAATGTATCCTAGGAGTATAGTTTTTTTTCTCAAACTTGAAAATAAAAATCTTATCCCGTGAACTCTCAAAAACCATTTAAAGTACCTACTCTGGTTAGTTATTTTAAAGATGGTTTCATTCTTTGAAGTTAAATAAAATTAGGTAAATGTATTATATTTTTTTAAACCAGAAAAAATATCTCCAAGCTTCTAAAAATTCTGAAAAAAAATCATTGGGATACCAAAAATAAAGAAATGTTTAGAACTCATGAAAATATCTTCAGAAGCTTCTCAAAACATAGATCTAGCTCTAGGAAAAATATGTAGAAAAATCTATAAAAAAATCACAAAACATTCTAATCGATTTCTAACTCGTTTTGAAAACTTTACACGACAACACATGAATGCACTGAACATTTATGCATGTTGCATTCATGCTTGATGCATCTCATATTTTGTCGTGTGAAGTTTTTAAAACATGATTAGATATCAATTATAATAATTATGGAATTATTCATATTTTTCTAAATATTTTGCCTATTTTCTTAGAGCTAAGCATAACCATTCCCGTTCTAATATAAATACTTAGGGTGTGTTTGGTAGGGTTCCAGATTCTCACAGAAATGCTTCGGACCTAGATTCTTTCGAGAAACATTTCTGATGATGAATCAAAATCACTTTATGTCGGGTTATGATACACCGAGTATCTCAAGACACCGATTAGTTAGCCGTTCGGGCAGCCCACGACGGCCAAACAAACACAAGCCCAACAAACGTGGCCCATCTAAGCCGCGCAAGCCTGGGCCAAGCACCAAGGCAGGGGGTTGACCACAACCTCTCCCTTCTCCTTTCACTACGCGCAATGTAGCGCTGCATGACCTCTCCTCCATCCCAACCCCGGAAGGAACAGGGAGAGGTCGAGCACCATCAAGTACGCCTGCTCTTGTCACAGCAGGCACGCCCCGCTCACTCCACTAGGACTGAGGGGACAACTATCCCCTCGGTCCGGACAGACACAATCCATGTGTCACGCTACGCAAACAAGACAGCACTGTCAGACTGTGATGACCGGTACGATGACCCACCGACCAAATACGGCCTGACGGGATAGGCGTACAACCCCACCCACCACGGGATGGGCTCACGACTACGACCTTGACTTGCAAGGCCAATCAAGCTAACAAGGGCCACGACCCCGAAGCTTGGGATCATGGTCACCGGCTTCCCAACCAGTAGGACAACCAACGACGTGGGAGCAGCTGCCTACTCCCGTACTGATGCCACTAGAAGTACGGGAGATGATGACGAAGGCCACAGCTGAAAGCCCAAGTTTGGTTTTGGTAATTAATGACACCAAGTTGCTAATGCTATTGTATCAAGTGTGATTAAGCTAGGCATAAGCAACATGTGATGGAGGTGGAAATGGCATGGAGAGATGGCCACAAGACCACATGATTTGGTGTATGAAATGATGAGCAAGATCATGGTGGAGATGCACATGAAACAATGGACATGATGATCAAGTGAAGGAGAAGGATCTAAGAGCGCAAGGCAAAGGTATAACCATAGGGTTTTCCTTTTGCCGGTCTAAGATGAGTAGAGAAGTGATTGACCGGGTTTAGGATACATAGCCGACTATCAAGAGGGGCAATCACGGTTAGCTCGGGAATCAAGTGCCACTAGATCAATGTCTTGAGCATATGCATTTAGGTTCTAGTAAAGAGCTAACATAACGCCTTGGAAAAATGTTTGTGAAATGCTAACACACATGCACATGGTGGTGTACTCTCGGTGGTGTTAGCACATTTGCGAAGGCGGTGGAGTTGGAGCGGTAGAGAGGGGTTTGGGTTCCTCTCTCCCTCCCGCCGAGCTTGCGAGGCGGGATTCGGCGCTTTTTGGAGAAGTGAAACGCCTATTTTCTATTGCGCCGAAAGTTGGAAAAGAAACGGAGGCGAACGGAGGTCACTGCGTGCACCGGACGCAGCACCGGACGCTGCACCGGACGCGGGGCGCGTCCGGTCAGTTCATCGCGGCGCGGGTGCTGCTAGGGTTCGTGCATCGGACGCGGGGCGCGTCCGGTCACGTACCACCGGACGCGTCCGGTCGCGTCGGGAGCTTACTGGACTCCCACCGGACGCGGGCACTGTGGCGTCCGGTGGTTGTTTCGCGGTGCGCGGCTCGGTGCTGACCGGCGCGTCCGGTGGGTCACGGGACCGGCGCGTCCGGTCGTCACCAGCGCGTCCGGTGGCTCGGTCGAGCGCGTCCGGTGGTTGCAACGGCTAGTTCTGACCCGCGCGATTTTGTTTGTCGCGTAGTGACCGGACGCGTCCGGTCACCCTGACCGGCGCGTCCGGTGAGTACGATTTGAACTGGTTCGCGCGGTAACGGCTAGCTGCGTACCCCTTCGTTATAAATAGATGGTGGACGGGTTTTGAGGGTAACTCTTGCACATTTTGAGATATAGAGACATACTTTGAGCTAGA
Organism: Saccharum hybrid cultivar R570; assembly: GCA_038087645.1. Lineage (NCBI taxonomy): Eukaryota > Viridiplantae > Streptophyta > Magnoliopsida > Poales > Poaceae > Saccharum > Saccharum hybrid cultivar. The sequence goes on along the minus strand of JAQSUU010000190.1, from coordinate 712,538 downwards.
GAACAACCCCTCCACTCATCTCTTTGATTGATTGCACATCTTGAGTGAGATTGAGTGAGATTCAAGTGCATTGCTTGAGAGTTGCATTCTAGAGGCACTTGATCTTCGAGTTGCTGCGGATTTCTTGTTACTCTTCCGTGTTTCCCGACACGGTAGACAGCTTGGAGCAGCGGAGGTGATTGAGCTCGCAATTGGAGATTGTTGGAGCCTTCACCAAGTGTTGTAAGGGGTTCTTGATCCTTCCCCGCGGGAGTTCGCGAATTGGATACTCTAGTGGAGCTCGTGGCTTGGAGGATCCCCATCTTGTGAGCGGTTGTGCGGCGCCCGCCGAGGGCTCAACTCTTGATAGTTGATTAGCTCGCGAACCGACAAGTGGGTGCATCGCCACAACGAGGAGTAGCTTGCCGGGAAGCAAGTGAACCTCGGTAAAAAATCTTGTGTCATCTCTTTGCCGAGGACTTCTCTTGTGTGATTGATTGATTGGTATTTCTCATCTCTACACGGCGGTATATTCACTCGAAGCTCTTCTCTCGTTTTACATCTCGTATCTAGCTTGTTGTTGTTGTGTTTAGTGAATAGCCTTGTACTAGAATTGTGTAGGTGGCTTGCTTAATTAGTTAGAGCTAGTGCTTTGTGCTTCGCCACCTTTCGTACTAACTTGTGATTAAGTATTTTGTGTAGAAGTTTTTATTAGGCTATTCACCCCCCCCTCTAGCCTATTTGGACCTTACAAGTGGTATCGGAGCCGAGGCACCGTTTTTTTTAGGGCTTAACAACCTACGGTGAAAAAGAAATGGCTCAATTAAGTTTGCACATCAACAACACCAAGAAGGCACCTCACTTTGATGGCACAAATTATGCATATTGGAAGGTTAAGATGACCGCACACCTCAAGTCAATCAATAGAGAAGTGTGGAAGGTCACCGAAACCAAATTTGAGGTTGCTAATCCAGAAGCACCTACACCGGTAGAAGAGAAGAAGCTCCAATGCAATGACATTGCCATTAGTGCTCTTCATGAGGCACTAGATGACAAGACATTTGAGCAAGTGAAGAATATAGAGGTTGCACATGATGCTTGGGCCAAGCTAGAAGAAACATTTGAGGGCACCGAAGGCACAAAGACCGCTAAAGCATATATCTTGCAAGAAAAATTTTCAAGCTTCAAGATGCAAGATGATGAGAGTGTACCGGAGATGTTTCATAGATTGCAAGTCATTGTCAATGAGCTCAAGGCACTTGGTGAGGAAGTCAAGGACAACCAATTCTCTATGAAGTTCTTGAGAAGCTTGCCCAAGAGATTTGATACATTGATCACCGTGCTAGTGAGGACTACATTGAAGGATTCAACTCCTCAACAAATATTCCAAGAAGTGATGACCGATGATTCATATAGAGAAGATGATGAGAAAGAGGAGTTGGTCAAAAAGAAGAAGAAGGAAAGTGAGAAGAAGGATGATGAGAAGAAGAAGAGTGTGGCATTCAAAGCCACCACATCCAAGGGCAAATCCAAGATTGAATCATCAAGTGAAGAAGACTCAAGCTCTTGTGATAGTGATGACATTGATGAGAAGATGGCTCTCTTTGTCAAGCAATTTGGCAAATTCATGAAGAAGAAGGGCTATCGTGCAAGGAGGAAGAAGAACACATCTAAGAAGAATGAGCATTCCATGAGATGCTTTAGATGCCATAGCAAGGACCATCTCATTGCAAAGTGTCCTTATGATAGTGATGATGAAGATGCTATCAAGAAGGAGAGAAAGAAGCAAAAGAAGAAGCAAGAAAAGAAGGAGAGCTCTTATAAGAAGAAGAATGATTCTCATGTTGCTATATGGGATAGTGATGATTCCTCAAGTGATGATGAGGATGACTACAAGAGCAAGAAGAAGGGACATGCTAGCATTGCCATCCAAGAGAAGGTCTCTCTCTTCGACACTCCATCGTGCTTCATGGCTAAGGCCACTAAGGTATCATCCGATAATGAGAGTGATCATGATAATGCTAGTGATAGTGATAGTGATAGTGATGAAGAAGAATTCACTAAAGATGAACTAATCACTATGCTAGAAGATTGCACTCAACATTATAAAGAATCTAGAAAGGAATGCAAGGGCTTGCTTAAGGAAAAGAAAAACCTTATGCAAGAACTTGATGAGCTTAGAGCATCTTATGAGAGTCTAAAGGTAGACCATAAGAAACTTCAAAAGTCTCACACTAAGCTTGAAGAAGCTCATTCCTCTCTAGTTGAAAAATGTGAAAACATACCAACTAATGTTGAGAAAGCTAAAACTTGCAACATAGGCATATCTTGTGATATAATTGATGAATCTTGTCATAAGCCTATTGTTGTTGCTCCTACTAACCTCTCATGTAGCGCATCTACATCATCCTCATCTAGTAGTGATGGTTTCACTTGTGACTCCACACTTATAGTTGAGAATGAAAATCTCAAGAAGGAGGTAAAAGAGCTCAATCACACCTTAGCTAAGGCTTATGGTGGTGAGGACCGCTTGCTTATGTGCTTGGGTAGCCAAAGAGCTTCTCTCTACAAAGAGGGATTGGGCTATAACCCCAAGAAAGGCAAGGCCGCTTTTGCTCCTCACAAAACTCGTTTTGTGAAGAACAATGGTAGCTATTGCAAAAGTTGCAAGCAAGTCGGTCACATAGAGCAACATTGCATGAACAAGAAATCCAATGCTAAAGTATCCTCAATTAAGTTTGATTCTTTCTATATACTTACCAAGGGTACAAATGGTGTTCATGCTAAGCTCATTGGTGCACCATGGATGGGCTCAAAGAAGAAAGCCATTTGGGTACCAAAGAGCTTGGTCACTAACCTTGGAGGACCCAAACAAGTTTGGGTACCTAAAAAGAATTGATCTTATCTTGTAGGTCAATTACAAAGCCGGAGGAAGGCATTGGGTGCTTGATAGTGGGTGCACTCAACATATGACCGGGGATTCTTGTATGTTCAAATCAATTGATACAAGTCAAAATGGTGGTTTTGATGCTATCACTTTCGGCAACAACAAGAAAGGCAAAGTCAAGGGGCTTGGTAAAATTGCTATCTCAAATGACATGAGCATATCAAATGTGTTGCTAGTTGAGAGCTTGGATTTCAATCTTTTGTCGGTGGCACAACTTTGTGATCTTGGCTTCAAGTGCATATTTGGTAGTGATGATGTTGAAGTCATAAGTGTTGATGGATCAAATTTGATATTCAAAGGGTTTAGACATGGTAGCTTATACCTGGTTGACTTCAATGATAGTGAGACACAATTGACATCATGCTTGCTTAGCAAATCTAGTATGGGTTGGTTATGGCATAGAAGGCTTGGTCATGTTGGAATGAAACAATTGAACAAACTTTTGAGGCATGACTTAGTTAGAGGTTTGAAAGATGTCACCTTTGAGAAGGATAAACCTTGTAGTGCTTGTCAAGCCGGCAAACAAGTTGGAAATAAACATCCTAGTAAGAGTGAAATGAGCACATCAAAGGCATTTGAGCTATTGCACATGGACTTGTTTGGGCCAACAACATACACTAGTATTGGTGGCAACAAGTATGGTTTTGTGATAGTGGATGACTACACTAGATACACTTGGGTGTTCTTTCTCTATGACAAGAGTGATGTTTATGATCTATTCAAGTCTTTTGTCAAGAGAGTGCAAAATGAGTTTGAGACTACCATCAAGAAGATTAGAAGTGACAATGGTAGTGAGTTCAAGAACACAAGAATTGAAGCTTTATGTGATGATCTCGGTATTGGACATCAATTTTCTCCAACATACACTCCTCAATCCAATGGTGTAGTTGAAAGAAAGAATAGAACTTTGATTGATATGGCTAGATCAATGCTTAGTGAATACAATGTGAGTCATTCATTTTGGAGTGAAGCTATCAACACGGCTTGCTATTGTAGCAACCGTCTCTATTGCCATGGAAAGCTTGGAAAGACACCATATGAGCTATTGAATGGAAGAAAGCCCAACATTGCATACTTTAGAGTGTTTGGTTGCAAATGCTATATCCTCAAGAAAGGCACTAGATTGAGCAAGTTTGAAAAGAAATGTGATGAAGGGTTCTTACTTGGTTATTCTACCACAAGCAAAGCATATAGAGTTTGGAATCTTACTAATGGCACCTTGGAAGAAGTTCATGATGTTGAGTTTGATGAAACCCAAGGATCTCAAAATGAAGCTCAAAACCTTGATGATGTGAGAGGAGATCAATTGTCAAATGCAATGAAGAACATAGATATTGGTGACATAAGGCCGAGGCAAGTTGATGATGATGATATTCATGTGATAAACCAAAGTGTGCAAATTGATACAAATCAAGCAAGCTCTAGTGGTTCTCATGATGATTTGCAAGATCAAGGTCAAGCTAGTGGAAGCAACCAACTCCCAATACTCCAACCTACTAGCATTGCAAGAGATCATCCGTTGGATCAAATCATTGGTGGAATTCAAAGTGGTGTTCAAACTAGATCAAGATTAGCATCCTTTTGTGAGCACTACTCATTTGTGTCACTTAAAGAACCTAAGAAAATAGAAGATGCATTGAAAGATTCCGATTGGGTAAATGCCATGCATGAAGAGCTGAACAACTTCACTAGAAATCAAGTTTGGGAACTTGTTGAAAGGCCGAAGAACTATAATGTGATTGGTACTAAGTGGGTCTTTAGAAACAAGCAAGATCAAGATGGTGTAGTTGTGAGAAACAAAGCAAGATTGGTAGCACAAGGTTACACACAAGTTGAAGGTCTTGACTTTGGAGAGACATATGCACCGGTTGCAAGATTGGAGGCAATTAGAATCTTATTAGCATATGCTTGTGCACACAACATCAAGCTCTATCAAATGGATGTCAAGAGTGCATTTCTCAATGGCTACATTAATGAAGAAGTTTATGTTGAGCAACCTCCCGGTTTTGAAAATTACAAGAAGCCCAACCATGTTTACAAGCTCAAGAAGGCATTGTATGGTTTGAAGCAAGCGCCAAGAGTATGGTATGAGAGATTGAGGGACTTTCTTCTCTCCAAAGGGTTCAAGATGGGAAAGGTTGACACCACACTCTTCACCAAGAAGCTTGGAAATGACTTGTTTGTGTTGCAAATCTATGTGGATGACATTATCTTTGGATCAACCAATCAAGACTTTTGTGAAGAGTTTGGAAATATGATGGCTAATGAGTTTGAGATGTCTATGATTGGAGAGCTAAGTTACTTCCTTGGACTTCAAATCAAGCAAATGAAGAATGGTACTTTTGTAAGTCAAGGCAAGTACATCAAGGACATGATCAAGAAGTTTGGATTGCAAGATGCTAAGCCAATAAGTACACCAATGGGCACTAATGATCTATTGGGTGTTGATGCTAGTGGCAACATGGTAGATCAAAAGCAATACCGGTCTATGATTGGAAGTTTGCTCTATGTCACCGCTTCTAGGCCGGATGTGATGTTTAGTGTGTGCAAGTGTGCAAGATATCAAGCTTCACCTAGAGAAAGTCACTTGAAAGCAACCAAGAGGATATTGAGATATCTTAAGGGCACTCATGATGTTGGATTATGGTTTCCAAAGGGGTCTAATTTTGAGTTGATTGGATATTCGGACTCCGACTATGGTGGATGCAAGATTGATAGAATGAGCACAAGTGGCACTTGTCAATTGCTTGGAAGGTCTCTTGTTTCATGGTCATCAAAGAAACAAAATAGTGTTGCACTATCTACCGCCGAGACCGAATACATTAGTGCCGGTAGTTGTTGTGCACAATTGCTTTGGATGAAGGCCACTTTGAATGACTTTGAAATCAAATTCAAGAATGTGCCTTTGTTTTGTGATAATGAAAGTGCTATCAAGATGACTCAAAATCCGGTTCAACATTCAAGAACTAAGCACATTGACATAAGGCACCACTTCATAAGAGACCATCAACAAAAGGGTGATATTAGCATTGAAAGCATTGGCACCGAAGATCAACTAGCCGACATCTTCACAAAGCCACTTGATGAGAAAAGATTTTACAAGTTGAAGAATGAATTGAACATACTTGACTTCTCCAACTTGAAATGAGAGCACCCCCACATTCTTAAAATGACATGCCTCTCCTCCGACATAGCAAGGTAAAGTTGTTTGACATATCATCCATACTTTGCTAAGGACATGTTTAGAACATATAGACATATTTGCATGACAAATAGGCTCATTCATGAAAATCAAATGAGTTAAATGTATATATGGTACCACTATTGCTTCTATGTTTTGATTGATCTAGTGGTAGCATATGACATGTTTGTGGGCTTGCAAACCTAGTGTTGGATCTAGAAAATGAGCTCATGATGTGTAATTCAACATGGTCAAGATAACCCTTATACTTTATGAGGTGTGAAGAAGCTTGTCCTTGGATCAAACCGAATTACATATTCTAGGCAAGTGATCTAGATTGAACCATAATTTGGACTCCCTCATATTGATTGACTTAACTCTCACTAAAATTGGCACCTTTTTGGTGATTGTTGACAAAGGGGGAGAGAAAAGTCACAAAGATAGAAAAGTCACAAAGGGGGAGAAAGAAATAGTAAGGGGAGAGAAAAGTCACAAAGAGAAAAAGTTAATAAGGGGGAGAGAAAGCATAAGATAAAACTTTGGAAAGGGATCAATTAAAATTGAGCACACAAGTAGGGGGAGCAAGCTCATGAATTATTTGTTGCATTTGTATGTGCATTAACATGATGAATTGTTGCATTGCAAAGCTTAAATTCATAATCATGCTTGTGTGGTGATTGCTAGAAATAGAACTTGAATGATGAATTGTTGAGAGTAGCTTTTTAAGTGGTATCTAGACACCTTTGCTTATAATGTTGATCTCACGGGGTACTTTAGTGTTTGTGATCTTTACAAGTGATGAATTACAAGTGGTGTCTAGCTACATCGATGCTAAGGATGGTATATAAAGGCAACTCCGATTGGTATCACGCTTCAAAGGTCCATTCTATATACCTTAGCATCAATTTGATAGTAGTAACTCTCCCAAAATTCAAATCCATACATATGTGCAAAATTGAACCAAACTCATGAAAGCACATATGTAGGGGGAGCTAATACTATCAAAATTGAAAATTGATTTCATTTCATATCTTTGTGATGGTTGTCATCAATTACCAAAAAGGGGGAGATTGAAAGCCCAAGTTTGGTTTTGGTAATTAATGACACCAAGTTGCTAATGCTATTGTATCAAGTGTGATTAAGCTAGGCATAAGCAACATGTGATGGAGGTGGAAATGGCATGGAGAGATGGCCACAAGACCACATGATTTGGTGTATGAAATGATGAGCAAGATCATGGTGGAGATGCACATGAAACAATGGACATGATGATCAAGTGAAGGAGAAGGATCTAAGAGCGCAAGGCAAAGGTATAACCATAGGGTTTTCCTTTTGCCGGTCTAAGATGAGTAGAGAAGTGATTGACCGGGTTTAGGATACATAGCCGACTATCAAGAGGGGCAATCACGGTTAGCTCGGGAATCAAGTGCCACTAGATCAATGTCTTGAGCATATGCATTTAGGTTCTAGTAAAGAGCTAACATAACGCCTTGGAAAAATGTTTGTGAAATGCTAACACACATGCACATGGTGGTGTACTCTCGGTGGTGTTAGCACATTTGCGAAGGCGGTGGAGTTGGAGCGGTAGAGAGGGGTTTGGGTTCCTCTCTCCCTCCCGCCGAGCTTGCGAGGCGGGATTCGGCGCTTTTTGGAGAAGTGAAACGCCTATTTTCTATTGCGCCGAAAGTTGGAAAAGAAACGGAGGCGAACGGAGGTCACTGCGTGCACCGGACGCAGCACCGGACGCTGCACCGGACGCGGGGCGCGTCCGGTCAGTTCATCGCGGCGCGGGTGCTGCTAGGGTTCGTGCATCGGACGCGGGGCGCGTCCGGTCACGTACCACCGGACGCGTCCGGTCGCGTCGGGAGCTTACTGGACTCCCACCGGACGCGGGCACTGTGGCGTCCGGTGGTTGTTTCGCGGTGCGCGGCTCGGTGCTGACCGGCGCGTCCGGTGGGTCACGGGACCGGCGCGTCCGGTCGTCACCAGCGCGTCCGGTGGCTCGGTCGAGCGCGTCCGGTGGTTGCAACGGCTAGTTCTGACCCGCGCGATTTTGTTTGTCGCGTAGTGACCGGACGCGTCCGGTCACCCTGACCGGCGCGTCCGGTGAGTACGATTTGAACTGGTTCGCGCGGTAACGGCTAGCTGCGTACCCCTTCGTTATAAATAGATGGTGGACGGGTTTTGAGGGTAACTCTTGCACATTTTGAGATATAGAGACATACTTTGAGCTAGAGAACAACCCCTCCACTCATCTCTTTGATTGATTGCACATCTTGAGTGAGATTGAGTGAGATTCAAGTGCATTGCTTGAGAGTTGCATTCTAGAGGCACTTGATCTTCGAGTTGCTGCGGATTTCTTGTTACTCTTCCGTGTTTCCCGACACGGTAGACAGCTTGGAGCAGCGGAGGTGATTGAGCTCGCAATTGGAGATTGTTGGAGCCTTCACCAAGTGTTGTAAGGGGTTCTTGATCCTTCCCCGCGGGAGTTCGCGAATTGGATACTCTAGTGGAGCTCGTGGCTTGGAGGATCCCCATCTTGTGAGCGGTTGTGCGGCGCCCGCCGAGGGCTCAACTCTTGATAGTTGATTAGCTCGCGAACCGACAAGTGGGTGCATCGCCACAACGAGGAGTAGCTTGCCGGGAAGCAAGTGAACCTCGGTAAAAAATCTTGTGTCATCTCTTTGCCGAGGACTTCTCTTGTGTGATTGATTGATTGGTATTTCTCATCTCTACACGGCGGTATATTCACTCGAAGCTCTTCTCTCGTTTTACATCTCGTATCTAGCTTGTTGTTGTTGTGTTTAGTGAATAGCCTTGTACTAGAATTGTGTAGGTGGCTTGCTTAATTAGTTAGAGCTAGTGCTTTGTGCTTCGCCACCTTTCGTACTAACTTGTGATTAAGTATTTTGTGTAGAAGTTTTTATTAGGCTATTCACCCCCCCCTCTAGCCTATTTGGACCTTACAACAGCGAGCTCACGTCGCACAGGACAGTTGGCGAACCAACACCATGCCAACAGTGCCGTCACGATCGGCACTGTAGCATTACACCACATCGTGTCGCGACGTGGACATAAAATCATGACGATAACCACGCCCAGACGTGCACTAATACTAAGATAAGACCGCCTTCCTTGCAGGCCAAGATAGCTAGTTTCCTTCCCTTAGGCTTATGACCACTCGGTCGGGAGAACCTATCTCTCTGTATGTACCCTGGTCCCGGACTCTATATAAGGGCAGTCAGGGCACCCTTCCAAGAGGATAGACTCTCGAGTCTTCATTCAGGCAGTCCTAATCCACTCTTCAACCTCTTTCTCCCTTCTTGCATACCCCATTGTAAGAACTTCGCATTCAATCGAGAAATACACACTCAAACTATCTCTGAGCCTAAACATAGGGCTCTGACCTGAACCAGTATAATTTCTTGTGTCTTTAATGCTACCATCGTCTTCCTTAAACAGCGCGACACATGAATAAGTTCACTCATCGGTTGACAAAACACCGACACTTTATGAAATTGTTTGGCTACCAAACTGGATTCCGATTCAAAAAAAATAATTTAAATAAAAATATGTTCAAAAAATTCTAATTTTTTTGGATGGGGAATAACTAATAAAAACCATTTTAACTTGCTGCACTAAAAAAATATTTAACTAAAAAATGAACCAAAAAAAGTAAGAAACGATGAGATGAGAATACATGCGAAACTAGTATCCAGTCGTTTCGCATGTGTATGTAGTGGTGGAGGAAGAAATCAAATCAAGGTGCGGTGAAATACCAAAGGGAGAGACTAGCGCCGGACGTTCGGACGTTCGCGCCTGCTGCCCGTCTGTTTCCAATAATTATACCCTCATGATGCCCATGAATGTAGCTTTGTGCTCCGCTTCACCTCATGCTGCGCGCCTACTGCCTGTCCATGGATGTAGCCTCATGCTCTGCGTCTGCTGCCTGCCTATAGATGCAGCTTCGTGCTCAGCTTCGCCTCGTGCTCCGCGCCTGCTACCTGCCCATAGATATAGCTTCGTGCTCCGCGTCTGCTGCCACGCACGCAGGGACCGCTACGCCCGAGGGGACAAACTTTGCCTGCGCCCCCTTACCGTGCATGTTCATGGAACACTTGCAACATAAAAGCATTTGTTACAACATACGTCCGAAACAGATTAAACATTCACAACATACGCTTGCAACATATGTGTATGGGCACCGCAACATATGCAACATATGTTTGAAACAACTGAAACATTTGAAGCATACACTTGCAACATACGTGTATAGCCAGTGCAACATATGCAACATCCAGATAAAACACTTGCAACATACGTTTGAAACAGCTAAAACATTTAAAACATACACTTGCAACATACCTCTATAGTTACTACAACATATGCAACACCGGATCTACTTTTGCAACATCCAGATGAAACATATGCAATATATATCTGAAACGCATGAAACATACGGTTACAACATGTGATATCTACTTGTTGCCCCCCAATGGACACTCGTTTACGCGGAGCTTGACGCTAGCACGGAGCTCGAGGTCACCTAGGTCAACAAGTGGATGGATCACGGCCGCGGCGGGAGGCGCGTGGCGCGAGCTTGGGTGAGGGTCCACGGCGTGAGATGTGAGATGCAGGGGCGCGGCGCGAGGCACAGGCAAGGGTCCACAGCGCAAGACGCAAGACGCGGGGGCATGCGAGTTGATCCCATCCGGAAAGGACGGCGAATAACAAAATAGGTAAAATAGTAGTTGTTATACACATGCAACATAATAATTTTCATTCGCCAAGTATAAAGAACATGTAAATATTATATAAGTAATATATATAAAAGAAATATAGTATTAACGATAGAATACTGAAAAGATGCAAATAAAATCCTGACTATGTTGTTGTGCACATACACGTAAACCCTCAAACAGGAAGAGTCCGAGTACGTAACGTTGAGATAGAAGCTAATATTCAGAACAGCATTTGAGAGCAGCAGCGTGATCTACTAAAGCGCTCATGGCAGAGAGCGATTTAGGGAAAGGGAGTTGCTCAGAAATTGAGGTATGGCAAGCGCAACAGCTTGCCATATGGGAAGCTCCGCCCCTGTGTGCATGTAGAAACTGAATCACTTGCTGGAAAGACCGTTTGGAAGTGGTTCAGGTGATTCTGATGAGACTATCCAAACGCACCCTTAATCTCTGGTGATTTATCCTTTTCACACAACTATATATCATGACGGTTTAAATGACACAACGTCCTTTTCTTCCAACCAAGTAATACAATACAAGAGTTACTAACAGACGAAACAAAAAAAAATGGACTGTACCAGCTAAATGTGTTACATAATCAATCCCTCTTGAGATCAGGAAAAAAAAACTGAGCCAAACTTGACAACAACAGTATCCTTTAAGTAGCAGCAGGTTATTCATTACTGTCAGGTGCTAGCAACAACACTGCACTCAGATAACAGTCCACCAAAGGTATACCCTAACCCAGGCAAGAGAAAAGGTAAAGTTGTCGATCAAACACAAAACGACAGGGCCATAGGAACAGCACTAACAGAAATCTCAGCCGATGAGAAGCTTATTCTCTTCCAAGAAGCTGTATGTCGGCACTTCCAGGTTGAAGGGTGCCGGGCCCTTGCGGATCCTACCAGAGATGTCGTAGTGTGAACCGTGGCACGGGCAGAACCAGCCGCCAAAGTCTCCTGCATTGGGGAGTGGGATGCAGCCCAGGTGAGTGCAGACCCCAATGACGACCAGCCATTCGGGGTTCTTGACGCGCTCTGCATCCTGCTCTGGGTGGCGGAGGGACGCGACATCAACACTGTTGGCCAACTTGATATCATCCTCTGTCCGCCGCCTGATGAAGACTGGCTTGCCACGCCACTTCACAGTTACCGTGGTGCCAGGCTCAATGCTTGAGAGGTCAACCTCAAGAGAGGCAAGTGCGAGAACATCCTTACTTGCTGACATGCTCAGGACGAATTTCAAGATGAGAAGTCGCAGCAAAGATGCGTAAATGAACCTCCCACCACTCAGCACAAAGTAGGCAAATGCACGCTTGCTGGGGTCCCCAGGCGGGTAGCGCTCATGGTTATACTCATCATACACGATTTTTCCACTTGGATTCTTCACAGCTGCCACAGTTGGTGGGAGCTCAGCTAAGCCCACATCCTGGTTCCTTGGAACAAGAGTTTCTGCTGAAAACCCTGCATGGGAGAGTCATTAGTTCACATCTTATCATTAGAACAATAAAAGCAGTACCAGAAGAACAGTAGCACTATAATGTCAGAATTAACATTAAAAAATAGCACACGAAGAACTGTTAATGGAGGACCAACAAGTCACCAGGCCAGTTATTGATAGCAGCAGAGTAAGCTAAAGCTAAAGCTTTTGCAAGTGTCACAGAAAATTACAAAAAAGGAGCCATTTTTATAGTTAATTTGATGTTTTCTTGTGTCAAATGTTAAACTTTTACTGTTGCCGATTCTGTGTTCTTGTCACACTGCTCACTAGCTACATGTTATATGGAATAACAGTTTTCAATTTCTTTTGTTTTGCGTCTAGTCAATAAAGTATTCTATACAGGGAGCAGCATGGCACACTTCTACCCATTCCGTTAGCATCCAAAGTATCATTTTTGCCAAAACGTAACAGTTATGTATTAACAAGCTTGTTCAACGATCAACATATCATAACATAGATCAAAATTTGTGATTTGTGAAAACTATAACGTGAATGATCAGTGCATTGAGAAAATAGAATGATGAAAGTGCTCAACAAGTGAACTACATCTGCCAACTAACGATTTATGAAATTCCTTTTGCAGTAAACCACAAGTTAGGTTACCCAGAATCATTGTCTAGATCACACAACCAAAAGAAATGGGTTCATATTGGAAGTTGGAACTATCAATTCCGTTATATAGACCAAAAGATCTAAGTATGTGAGAAAAAAGAACAGTTTCTAAGCTTAACAGGTTTTCAATGGTTAAAGATTTATGCTGACTAGTGGAGAGAAAATCAAATAAAAGCAGACAAGAACCATCTCACATGCAGTAGTGAAGCAATGAGATAATTTGAAACAACACTTTCCAAATTTAAATGCACACTTGTTTACCAATAAATCGGCCATGATAGCAGTAACAATGCAAGTAGATAATCCTACAAGTGTATATATATGAAAAAACAGTTAATTTACAGGAATTGATAACCATGAAAGCACATGTTTGCCTATATTTGAGCATAATGGTACTTCTGGCCTTAAATTATTACAGTTATTTTATAACGACACAATCTAACATGACAATTAGCTAACATTTTTGTACTCAATTGCCTTAGCAACTTCTTCAGACGAAATTCATCTGAAAATGCTAGCTACAAATTAGACTTACCATTCCTGTAGAAGTAACAATGCAAGTAGATAATCCTACAGGTGTATATATATGAAAAAATAGTTAATTTACAGGAATTGATAACCATGAAAGCACATGTTTGCCTATATTTGAGCATAATGGTACTTCTGGCCTTAAATTATTACAGTTATTTTATAACGACACAATCTAACATGACAATTAGCTAACATTTTTGTACTCAATTGCCTTAGCAACTTCTTCAGACGAAATTCATCTGAAAATGCTAGCTACAAATTAGACTTACCATTCCTGTAGAAGAAACTAAATACTCAAGAACACCTTGAAAGAACAGAAATTTTTTTCAATGGTTTTTGAGATAACAAGCAATACAGCCTCAATTTGCAAGATAGATATAATTAGTGGAAACAGTTGCATTTGAGATTATCTTAAAACGCCAAATTGAAGTTGGACTTATCACCAAGTCAACCAAAATACCATAAGAAAATCACCGTTGGTTATAATTTTGTTATTAATTGGATCCACTATCACATCAAAATTCTGTTTGCATGTTGATAACAGCACTAACAACGTCACTAGAGTTAGGACTAACTAGAGAACAACGATTATCTTGCAGAAACCAATTGCAAAATTCTGGCACATGTTACCACAGTCATGTTGCACAATTCAGACCAAGCAAACCAAAAGCCATGTTCTTCCATTCCATATAGCATTCAGTCCCAACAGACATGACCAAAAACAGAAAAGGAAACTGCTTCACGCTAAATGAATGAACCGCAAGAACCAAGGCCCAACGATCGTAACCAGGGAGTTCTAAGGCGCGATCTGAGATCACATCAAGTATGGAGGCGGAGGATACACAGATCAACGAGCACCCTAAGAGCACATAAGCAAACCCGCTCCACACCGAGATCAGATACCATGGATCGAAAAGCCGCAGGTACCGCGAGCTCCGGAACCCTAGGAGCAGGGACAGGATGGCATCCCGCCCGAATCTAGCCGAGCGAGGATGAGAAGAGCGACCGCAGCACATACCTCTGGCGGCGGCGAAGAAGGGAGAGTCGATGGCGAAACGCGCCCTGCGGTCGCGTGTGTCGTCGTCGTCGCGGCCGGGTAGTGTACCGGCGAAAGGGCCCCGGGTGCCGGCGGCGGCGGGGCGCCAGGCGAGAGCGGACGAGAGGCGCCTGCCCGCGACCCTGAGCATGGTGGATGGAGAGGAGACCTGAGCTGGCTGCGGTCGCTCGCTTCTCGCCGGGTCCGGCCTCCGAGGATCGGGTGCTCCCTGCTCCGGTTTGGTGGGGAGATCGCGGATGCAGGGGCCGCGTGCGTGTTGCTGACGAGAGGATGGAAGAGGAAGGAAGGGGAACACGGAAGATGCTGGCCCATGGGCCTTAAGTGTTCTGTGACGTTTGGGCCTTTTCACAAGTAGAGCTGCTGCCAGGTACCGGCTTCACGCTTAGGGCCACTTTAATAGATTTTCACTTCTTGATTTTTTTTTTTGTTTCTAAAAAAAACTCCTTGATTTTTGCGCTTCATTTCTTGATTCTCGGTGGGAAGCAGGTGAGAATCAAATTTAAAGTGATTTCTGTGGCAAATGAATGGGGAGTAGCGTGAAGCTATGGAGAGCGGGGTTTTTTTAGCTCCCAACTCGTAGTGTAAATGGAGAAGTGATTCTCGTCAACTTCCCATCAAAATCCAATTATATTTTAAGTGTTTGGCAAAGCTCCGCAAAAGCTAGAAGTGAAGCTAGGGTTGTGTCGGGTACCAATTTCAGGGTACCCAAAGAAGGGGAACCCACGGCCCCCCAACGGTCAAGATCGAACGGACGATCAGAGGGCCTGACCGCGAATTCGCCCGACCCCTGGAAGGAAGGGTATGGCTCGCCTCACCCTTTGGGAGTGGGTCATGCCTCGCCCGACCCCTGGCAGGGGAGTCCCGTTCCGCCCGACCCTAAGGGCGCGCGACCACCCATGGGCAGGGGCATGAATCCCATAGAGGCTCATGCCTCATTTACTGCCACGAACATAAGAACCCGAGACCGGAGTCAAACTTCCGACACTGGATGAAAGTGGGAACGCCTCGACATGACCTGCAGCCACGACCAGCCATGCCTAGAGGGCCCACATCACTTGCAGCGTCAACCACGGTGAAACGGGGCGCCGCGACCGGCCGACGACGCCCGAGCATGGTACCAGTAGCGAACAGGGCCACGACGTGGAGCCGTCTCCATAACCCTCGACATCGCGACATGGAGACGTCTCCATTAACAGCTACAACACTAGGGCACCCCTACTAAAGGGGGAAGACAGCACGACACCTAGAACGGGCTCTCGGTTCTTTTTCTTTCTTCTTTTCCTTCTTCTCGTGTACACCTGGCCTTCCCTTGGACTGTAAAAGGGAAGACCTGGCACCCCACTTAGGGGGGCATTTTCTAGGCCCCTGGAGCCCCCAGGCCCTAGGGACTCAGGGGGACCTTTTTTCTCACCCAACGAAAGATACTTCAACTCCACTTCACGTTCACCAGAGACCTGGGAGCTCATCCCTCTTTCGACCGTTTGTAATCCCTGCTACAGACCAAAGTACAAGTAACACAAGCAGCTCGCCACTGGACGTAGGAACATTCAGCTCGAACCAGTATACATTTTTGTGTCCTCTTTGCACACCATCCGAGTCTAAACACGCAACAATAGAAATTCACTAGCCGGTGATTCCGAACACCGACAGGCTGAGAGTTGTGCCAAAGGGGCCCTTAGCCACCTTCCCAAATAACTACGCATCTCGTTTTTGTAAATCTCACGTTTTGAGTATTCAATTTTTTAAAAGTTTCATCAACTATATATAAAATGTGTTAATATTTATGATGTGTAATAATATCATTAAATTGATAGTGAGAAATATTTCTTAACGAACATATTAGGAGATACAATTGTTAATAATATTTTTTGAGCTATAGTATTAATTTATAGCACCACATTTCTGTCTAAGTAACAATGTAGCTAAAGAAACAATGAAGATAGGGTGGATGTGGATCCATCAATCCATGATGAAGCCTTAAGCAAAGTTGCTTATAAAGCTCGTGTGCGTTTTAAAAGCATCGGAAAAGGAGATAAACATATTCACCAATAGTCATTAAGGCCCGTTGGGCACACCTCAGCTTCACCAATGAAGTTGTTGAGCAACTCTACCGATGAAGCTAAGCTGTTTCATCGCTTTTTCATATGATGGACAAAAACACTAAAATTACCATAATGCCTTTAGCTTTTCTTCTTTTTTCTATTTTTTCCTCGACTCCTTCCAGGCCACTGTCTTCCTCATGGGTCGCGTGCCCCCATGGTCACCTACTCGCATCACGCGTGCCGCTCACCCTGGAGGCCGCAAGCCCTGGCGGTCACGTCGGTGGTTGTGAGCCACGCGCCAAGCTTGCGTGCTAAACAGGTCAAATCTAGCATTCATCCCTACTGGGTCCCACATGTGTCAGGTGAAGTTGAAATAAGCTATTTTTAGCTTCATCCCACCCCATCTCTTTGTAAGAGCACAAAAAAAAGGAGCTTCACTGTTTTGAACACACCCGCTTGGCAATCAATGGCTCACAACAGCTAATGAATTTATTGGTAAAGCTGTGCCAAATAGGGTCTAAATACTAATTCGAGAAAAAGGCAACGTTCGATATATGACGATAAGGCCCTGCGAACCACTGAGCACATGCATGGTTAAATTTGAGTTTGTATCTGACCGTGACATGAAAAACTATTACCGGCTAGAATCTCTTCTCAATTGATTCCAACTTGAATGATGCGGAGATTCCTTTTCTAATTTGAACAAGTTTGCACATTGTTGTTCGATTTCAATTTATGTGTAATTTGGTGCTGCTTCTCAAAGATTTTTTTTAAGATGGACTGGTTTTTGTTGGAAGGTGATCTCGGCTAATGCCTAGATTAATCACTGGTCCACCTGTCTGAAGCTTTGCCATGATCGGCGATGTTGATGCCAAATTAGATCACACATCAGTAAGGCCTAGCACACTGAAAGTCTTATGTTTGGTTTTGGTAATTGAGACAACCAGTGGACTAATATTTTGCTAAGTGTGTGATTAAGCTAGGTTAAGTCCACACCAAGGTGATGAGTAAGGCTTGGAGATGGATGAAGTGTGTGATCAATCCAATTAGAGCAAGCTCACGCTTGGAAAAGAAGAAAGAGAAAAACAAAACCCTATGGTGATCAAGGCAAAGGTATAATGTAGAGATTTTGTATTGCTGGCCAAGACACAATAGAGTGTGTGATTGGGTTTAAGATAGATAGTCGTACTATTAAGAGGGAAGCTCAAAATAGCAAATTAAACACGGTAAAAAATGTTTCATTTTGGTAATTGAGACAACTAGTGGACTAACCTGTTGCTAAATGTGTGATTAAGCTGGGTTAAGTCCACACCAAGGTGGTGAGCAAGATTTAGAGATGGATGAAGGGTGATCAATCCATTAGAGCAAGTTCACACTTGAAAAAAAAGAAATGGAAAAAACAAAACCCTATGATGATCAAGGTAAAGGTATAAGATAGGAATTGTTAGCCAAGACTCAATAGAGTGTGTGATCAGATTTAGGATAGATAGTCATACTATTAAGAGGGGAGCTCAAAATAGCAAAGTAAACATAGTTATCTAGTGCCACTAGGTGTTGATTTACATGTATTTGCATTAGACCTAGTGACAATGTGAATAGCAAGCGAAAATGTCTTTGAAAACACTTTGAAAAAAAATGCTAACTCAAGTGCTTAGATGTTTGACAAAACATTTGAGAGTTGGCACGCTTGCAAAATGGGAGAAGAGAGAGCTATCGGCTGAGCTATTTTGCACTCATCGGAGTTGTCTGGTGTGGCACAGCAGTGCCCACCTAAGCTCTCACTCAGTGCCTAACTTGAGTGGGTTTTTCAGCCGAGCACATTGCCTTTCGGGTGTGCATCGGTCGTGCACCACCAGAGGCATCTGCCGGTGCAGTCCTAGCCGAGGCCGGGGAATTCAAAGGGCCACTGGAGGTGTCTGGTGTGAGCACTGGAGCTCGCACCGCACCATTATACCAGATAGCACTAAAATTGAGTACATGGGAGATAACACTTACCGAAGGTATCCAGTGTGCACCGGATGTGCACAATGGACCTCTGATAGGGGCAACAACTAGTTTTCCAGTTGTTGAAAACTAGCTATTGGAGGCGTCTGATGTAGGTGTTTGGTGGCCACCGGAGAGGTTTGGTACGCCCACAACATATGTGACAAGTGGGGTAACGGTTGTATTTCTTGGTGGGTTTATAAATAGCCCTTGTGCCGACCTTGGCCACTCTCTTGGACCTCCTAACACTTGTGCACACCCTTTGAGAGCTCGGCAACACACTCCACTCACTTGCATCCATTTGATTCACATTTGGGTGAGATTGGAAAGCTTCTAGTGCATTTGCATCATTGATTTGCATCTCGTGGCACTAGATTGTCATGGTGGCTTTAATTTGGATATCTTGTTACTCTTGGTGATTGTCGTCACCTAGCTGACTTGGAGTTGGAGGAATCCGTTGAGCGTCTATTGATGACTGTTATTGGCTCAGATCAAGCTTTGTAAGGGGCTCTTGTGCTCATCCCCATGGGAGATTTCGGAGAACAACTATAGTGGAATGCTCGTGGTTGGAGTGCACCACTTGATTGATTCTTGTGGCACCCAAGTTGTGGATCTAGCTTGTCACGCTAGTTAGTGCATGAATCATCAGTTGGGGACTTGCCACAACGTGGATGTTGGTTGTCGGCAAGCAACCAAAACCACGGGGATAGATCTTGTGTTCATCTCTTGCCCTCAATGGTTGCATACTATACACTTGCTCATTACATTCATATCTTGTGCCTGTTTGTGTAGTAGTTGCTTGTGTAACTAGCTCGAGCAATGCAGTTGTAATTGTTTTAGTAACTAGTTGTTAGTTGCTTTTGTAACTATCGTATGGCCCCGGGTAGCTAGTGACTGTAACGGCACGTAAGTGCCCAGACTTGTAAGAGAAGACTCATTCGCAAAATTATCAAGAAACCAGCATGGTCGAGGTTGTCCTCCTCCTTTGTTCTCCAAAGTCTGAGACCCACCATGTGCTCACGTCAACGGCGAGTCACCGGTGGCCACTGGTGTGTTACAAGTAGCAATGGACGATGTACTGCGGTAGGGGGGTGGTGAGAGGTAAGGGGCGTTGTCACCTGGTAGCCGCAGGAATGGGGTGCGGCGGATTGGGGGATAAACACATTTATGTTAGTGTTTGCCTATTGGGAGCATAATTTGGGCTGTCCAATTGGCTTGGTGCCTGAGCGAGAGGGCGGGCTTGAGCGGAAAGGAGAAAATTGAGCCTGTCTAGCCGAAAATGAGTTGTGTAGGTGTTGTTTTTCCTGGCAGGGATATCAATTTTCATGAGAGTTTATGTGAACCGTCACTTTAACGACCATATTTCATGGCGGCATCAAACACCTTCACGATAACGCTTTTTCATGAAGGTTTCTACAACATTGCCATGAAAAATATTAATTTCATGAGAGTGTGTTTATAACTCTCACAAAAATTTTACCACTCCCATGAAATCTCCATTTTCTGGTAGTGATAATATCAATTTCTACCTCAGTGCCATGGTACATTAAGGCTGCAAGTGAATCAATTATTATTAGGTCCACGGTACTTAGTTAAGATGTTCCTACCAAGCCATAAACTAGACATTGCATTACTATTTTCATTTGATCTTAAACCTTCCTAGGTTTCAGCTACGATGTTACAACAGGTGTGAAGGAAAACATTGAGGGCCGTTTGGATCCTTTTATTTAGAAGAATTGAAATCTACTTAATAAATTAGGCTACGTGGCTTGGAATTTGACATTCCACCACTTTCCAAAGTTCATATATAAGCATATCCCGAATTTATAAGGTGAAAGATGGAAATTAATTCTATAGATCACCATTCTATATTTCTATTTTGCAACTTATAACACGTTCTTCAACTCACTCCCCTAGGTAGAAATGCAACATATAAGCATATAAGTATCTCTCGTATAGCCAACAATAATATACAAATATAATCCATATGCAACCACATTAGCTTAATTAATATGTGTCTAAATTATGGTTATTAAAATGAATTCAATTCCAATGATCTAAATGGGGCCGAGATATCACATTGCACCAGAATTGATCATGTCGTGGCCAAATGTACCCAGCGGCGGATCTACAGGGGGGGCTGGGTGGGCTCCAGCCCCCCTAATGACTGGATTTACCACTAAAACACTGTAGCAAAAACTTAAATCACCGTTAAATCTTCATGCAAATCAACATCTCCATTGTTTTAGCCCCCCCCTTGATTCTCATCCTGCATCCGCCACTGAATGTACCCAAAGCAAAATGTTAAAACAAATCTCATGGACTCCTTAAGATCAACTCTGGTAACATTTATGTAAGATGCACAAAATTATTCATCACTAGGACAACTTATGGTTCATTCAGTACACTGTATATGCACACTATTATGATTTAAGGTAACTCAAGATAACATAAGATGCACCAAACACCACAGATAACTACTTACAGGCTACAAATCTGACATGCACAAGATTCATCACTTATGTGAAGCCATGAAATGTTACAGAACTAAGCCCGATCATATGGCAGGCGCAGTTCACAAGCTGATCAGCTAGAGTAACAGTTTGCACTACAAACCATATGAATAGCAATAGATGCACTGAGACAATAGCAACAACATACCTAGTACCCTTCAGTAGGGTATCTGAAATAAATTGATCACAAATTTTCTTCCAATCTACTTTAGTAACACATATTACAAATGTGAAATCCATGGGAAACAAGTGTCTAGTTGATAATATTTAAAGGGTCAATGATAAGGCACACACCACCCTAATTATCCCCTATTCAGGTATTGCAACAACCATACCAAACAAAAAAGAACAAAACAAATTTTGACCAAACCAACGCCAGATGGGCAGCAAATGTTTTATCATAATGGTAAATTGTGCCTACAAACATCACAAAAGAAATCACTGCAGCGCTGCATCTCAACAAGTACAATCTTGGGGGGAAATAGTTCCAACAGAAATCCATAACCTAACCTGATGATATTTCAAAAACCAAACATCGATCTTCCACCAATCTTTAAATGGACGTACAATCAGATCCAAGGTATCGAGAGGAGGGGGTGGGGGCTCACCAGCATGAGGTCGAAGAGGGTGGCCTCCTCGAAATTGACGAAGCCTGCGCCAAAGATCATGATGAGCTCATCCTCGACAGACCTGTTGGTTGCGGCTACCGCGTCGCCCGGCCCGGTCGGCTTGGCGTTCTTGTAGTGCTCGATGACCTTGTCGAGGACGTGGGAGGAGATGTTGGGGTGCGGGATGACTTTGTCGGCACAGTCGTCCTCGATCATTTCTTGAGCGTGACCGACCGCATCGCCACTGACTCCTTCACCTTGAACTCCTGGTTGCGCTGCGTTGAGACAACATCTTGTCCTTCACCTTCTTAGGCACCGCCATCGATCCACTCACTGGGAGGATGTAACACCCTAAAATTTTGGGATATTAAAAAGTAGGTAAATATGATTTTTATACAATTTTGTGACCATACAAATTTAGAGTAATAATAATTTTTAAAATCAAATATAATGGTAGAAACATGTTTGTGCACTCATGTTGTTGCATTTGAATTTTTTTGGTTAGAGTGGTTTGATTCAAATTCAAATTAGGATTCAAAATCATTTGAAAATGCTTTGAAATATTTGAAAAGGAAAAAGAAAAAGGAATTTACCTCTCTCCTCGCTTTCGGCCCGGAAGCCCAATTCTTTCACCGCGGCCCGCTCGTCTCCCGCTTCTGCGTGGGCTGTCTCAGCGCGCGTCGTTCCCCGCATCCCGCTTGGGCCGAGCCCAGCGAGCGCCGTTGGCCCAGCTCGCGCGATGCCGTGCCTTCCCTCTCAGTTTCCGTCGCTGACAACGTGGCCCCGCGTGTCAGGCGTCTTCTTCCTTCCCACGACACCGGCCAGATTCCCTTTCCTTGTATCACCCGATCGAATCCGCCGCCATAATCTTCCCCTTCCTTGTTTAGAGCATCTCCGGGCTATAAAAACAGGATGCCGCACCCCTCCGCTCCATATTGCACCGAAGCGGAAGACCAACATCGTCCCAAGGAAGCTCCGCTCGGATCACCGCCGTGACCGCCCGCCATTCCGAGCCACGCGCCTCCTTTTGGTCTGTCCTCGGCTCCGTTCTTGCGCGAGGTGAGCTCGCCATGTTCCCTACTCCATCCCGGTACCTTCTAATCGTCGAATGGTGCTCGGTTTCGAGCTTTAGCGAACTCCGGCGATGGCGCCGCCGCGAACATGGCCGCCGGAGTGTTTTCCTGGCCGGAGCGCCGCCACGCTCACCCCGAATTGATCTGATCCGTTCATCTGATATCCAACGGCCGTAGATGAAGGATACCGTTTCGGCTGCGCATTTTGCTAAAGAGACCATGTGTTTTTCAATTGTCTAACCCGTAGTCCAAAGCGTATTTCAGAATCGCGTATTATCCTTTTGAAAGCGTAGATTGATCTCAGTTAAGTCAAAATACGTTTTCAGTTATTTACAGTTATGCCATTGAGTTTGTTTTAGTCATAATTTATCCGTTTTAACTCCGATTTGAACTGTTCAAATTGCGTTAGGTTCGTAATTGAGAGCTCTACATGTTAGTAGAACTGTTCAGTAGGTTTACGATATTTTATTTTCGAGCTTGAATTAAAGTAATTACTTTTCTATAGGAAATCTTCGTAAATTCATAACTTCGTCGTTTTAGCTCCGTTTTTCGTGATCTTTGCGTCTGTGTGATCCTAGCGAGTCGTAGATTCGTTTTAAAAACTTTTTATCTTATTTTATTACTGTTGGTGTACTGTTCTAATTTTAGTCTTGTTTGTTTATGCACGATTGTTCTGGATGAATGTTGTTGTTATTGTTGATCGAGTATAGACGACGAGCAATTCGTTGGGGATCAAGAGTTTTTCTACGAACAAGATCACCAGGATCAGTTTGAGCAAGGCAAGTATAACATGGGATTATCCTTGTTGTCCTATTCACATTAGGCAAATAATATCATTATGCATATATTCCTTATTAAGGATGACTTAGTGTTGATCTTATTCCTTGATATCTATTATACTACATGGATTAGTATTGCTAGTGCTCAACATGAACTATGATCATGTAATTTGACTAATGGAATATGCAATAAACATTAAAAGATGACTTTTATTACTGCTAAAGGGTACTAGAGCATGGGGTTATTTGCTGCTCTCGTTACTCTCCATAAGGACTTATCTGTAAGCGAAATTCCAGGATTTACAGTACAACTATGAGGGCTAAAATGGCTCTAGCTTTAGTCATATAGAAGGACCTTTTCTAGCTTGTTAGTGGTATTCCTTTATGCCGTAAGAATGGCTTGATGAATGGGATATAGTGCGGCCTCTGTCCTCATAAGTATAGGCTGCGTGTTATTGTGCCATTTGGAAGGGGGTTCTACATCTGTTTGCCGAGTAAAATCTAATGGCCCTAACTTGTTAGACGAACCTTCGAAAGACTTCATAGTGTTTTCCTGCCTGCTCACCTTGGAAGTGTTTTGGGAGTAATTAACCCGGGCATATGGGTAACATGACTCACAGTGAAAGTATACAACCTCTGCATAGTGTAAAACTGTTATAACAGCCGTGCTCATGGTCACGAGTGGCCTTGGACCCTTATGGAATAGTGGATCATTAATAATAAATATGTTTTTGCTATTCATTAATCATTTCACTTGGATCATATGTTTATTGTTTATATTGAGACACTTTGATATTATTGATATGCTGAAATAATGCTAATTAAAAGCTATATGCTGATAAACCTATGTTATGCCTTTGAGCCTCATGAACCCCATATTACACTTGTTGAGTACGAGATGTACTTACGCTTGTTTATTTCTCTTACTTGGATAAAAATCCCGGATGGGTAACAGATGGTGCAAGTAGTGACTACTTCTACTTCCCTAAAGATTACTAGACTTGCAGTCAACCAGTCAATGTGCCTGTGCATGGAGCTTCCACGAGAGTTTATATTTTACTTCCGCTACATTATTGTAAAGACTATGTGTTATTAATCGTGATGTAATAACATTGGTGATGATACATCATTTATAATTTGTTAACTTATGTGTGGTTGATCTCTGGGCACACATAAGAGTATGCACTCCATTTGGTTGTTAAATGGGTGTGACAATTTGGTATCAGAGCTACTGTTGACTGTAGGACGCAAGCCTAGCTAGAAATGGTCGATTTCATATCTTCTTTTCACTATTTTTATGCTCATTATCTTGCTCTTATTATTTGATAAATTTTTATGCTTCTTATGTCTCATTCTATTACGAAATTTTACCTCTATTCTAATTACATCTAAAAACTCTGTAGATGGTTCGTGGCCGCAAGACTGCTCGCATCACCATTGGAGGACACTACCCACCTCGTGCTTTGCTTGCACCTAAAGAGCCACAAGAGGAAGTACCCTAGGAGAATGAGCAGACCCCTGAAGCACCAATCCAAGTGCCAGCACCTCCTCAGGAAGAACCCGAGCCTGAAGAAGACCCTGAGATCATCGAGATTAAAGATGATGAAGAGGAGGAAGCCAATGGAGGAGAGCAACCCCCGTCTCCACCACCTGATGCAGCTGCTGAGGATGTGCCACCACCTCCAATGGGTTGGACTGTGAAGATCTACCACAAGGCTAGAGGAGATGCTGTCTCTCACCATCGACTTGTGGGAATGCTCTCTGCCTACTTCGCTGATTGGCACCCAGCTGTGGAGTACGTCTGTTGGGAGTACACCCATCCGCTGGAGGACACTTACTAGAAGGCAAGAGCGAGCATTTTTCCTAAGGATGAGAAAAAAGGGCATACCAGCTGGACAGGATGTATGCTCACATGGGTCGTCGAGCTACCATGGAGGATAGTATTGAAGATGCTGCTTTTGAAGCATGTATGGGCCTTCGCTACCTTCGCTTTGACAGCATGAAGCATGATATTCATCGCTACCTCTCTTGTGCACACCCCGACCTTGGATGGGCCATGAAGGATCCAGTGCAGTTGGAACCACTTCCTCGGGTGATGGTGAAGGCACAGGGCAAGACCATCAAGAGGTGCCAAGCAATGATTGATGAACTCCGAGCAAACCAAGGCATGGCCAAGATTTATGAGACATTAGAGCATGAGCCACGTCAGTAAAAAATAGGAGACCTTTATATAATAAGAACGTTCTTAGTAACGTCAGTTGAGTCTTCGAGTCTGTCGTGTGGTTTGAACTTTGGTGTGGTAGTTGCTTTATCATTATGCTTATGTGTGAGTTGGATTTTTGTTATGAGTGTTGGGGCTTGTAGGCATGTCTACAAGTTCCATTCTTAAGAATAAAAGTTTATTAGTCAAGGGAATAATAGTTGAGTTTGGTATTGTCACATTTCTATCCTTACTGTTTTCTGGAGCAGTCTGCAATATTTCTGATATGGTTCAAAAACGGTTCGTGTAACATTTATGCAATTTTTATGAGAGAAACTAGGCTTAAGCACCTTTCAAATGCCACTGGAATCATCTTTTTATCTGATCTGGTTCGAGAGATATAACTGTCACAAGTTAAAGTTTCTGTACAGTCTAGAATCTAGAACAGTTTCTATTGCGCCTTATTTTTCATTAACTTAACGACAGAATCTGGTCTTATGGTCTAAATAGAAGTTGTGGGGAACTTCATAAGCTTTCCAACCATATAAAGCACGCCTCTATTGGACTTCTGTAGTTCAAGATATGATTGATTTACGGAACTATTAACATTGATATTCGCCCAGAAAACTTTCAGATCTCATTCTTTATCTTATAAATGGATGATAACATGGAAATCTCAAAGTTTGCATTCTTATGGATGGCAGATGACCGGAAGAGGAAGAGGCAGGGGTCGTGAAGGTGTTCCCCCAAATCCACCACCACCACCGCCACCAACTATTGAGCAACTTCTGGCAGTGCAGACGCAACTTATGCAACAATTGGTGCAGAACCAACATAATCATCCAGTTGCTGGGGCACCACCACGTGATAAGCGTGGTGAGTTTTTGAAGGGTCATCCCCCGGTGTTCACACACGCTGCTGATCCCTTAGAAGCAGATGATTGACTTCGTGCCGTAGAAAAGCAACTCAACATTGCACAATGTGATGACCGACAGAAGGTATTGTTTGCTTCTGGACAACTCCAGGGAGAAGCTTAGGACTGGTGGGAATCATATGAGTATGGTCGTCCCGCCAATGCTCCCGCAGTCACTTGGCAGGAGTTTAGAGAGAACTTCAGAGCTTATCATATACCAGAAGGGATAATAGAACTGAAGGCAGAGGAATTCCGGAACTTGACCCAAGGGTCATTGTCTGTAGCTGAGTATCATGACATGTTTGCCCAGTTGTCACGATATGCTCCACATGAGATGGCCAATGACAATGATAAGCAGCGCCACTTTTTGAAGGGATTGTATGATGGACTACAATTGTAGCTGATGTCCAATACTTATCCTAATTTTCAGACGCTTGTGAACCGCGCTATCGTGGTGGACAACAAGCGCAAGGAGATGGATGCCAAGAGGAAAAGGCTTCAGGGATAGACTTCTGGTAGTAACACTCGTTCGTGTACTGGTTTCCAGCAGGGTAATCAACAGAGGCCTCCTTCTGGTCAGTGGAATCGTGGTTAGGTCCCTTTCCGTAATTAGTTTCCGCAACGTCCCCCATTCCAGCCGTAGAATGGCAACCAACGCCCTCCGTAGCAGAGTGGGAATCAGCCTCAGCGTCAGGGTCTTTCCAATAATACTCCAATGAAGACCAGTGCTCCCAATATCCCCAACAAGTGTTTTTGATGTGGGAAAGAAGGTCACTTGTCCTATAATTGCCCTGAGAAGATCAACCAGCAGACTCCATAGAGGCAGGGTAGTCACCAGAAGCCTGCATCTAATACTGGAAGGGTGAACCACTTGTCCCAGGAAACAACAGTGGAGGAATCAGAAGTTATGCTTGGTACGTTCGATGTCCATTCCACTCCCGCCACTGTTCTTTTTGATTCTGGAGCATCACATTCTTTCATATCACAATCATTTGTTAGAATACATAGAATTCATTTGTGTGACATGAAGAACCCTATATTAGTAAACTCACCTGGTGGAAGCATGCCAGCATCTTATTGTTGTCTCCCGATTAGTCTCATTCTAAGGGGGTAGAGTTTAAGGTGAGTCCTATAGTATTGAGAACAGCTGGGATTGATCTTATATTGGGAATGGATTGGATGATGCAACAACAAGCAGAAATTCAGTGCAAAGGGAAATCAGTAGTGCTGACAACACCAAAGGGAGATAGGATCAGAGTTGATGTGAAAGTTCAGAAACAGGACACAGCTATAGTAAACTAGCTTACTGATGGTGCCAACAAGGAGGACCAGATTGTGGAAGAGTTCTCCGATGTGTTTCCTGAGGAATTGCCAGGTATGCCACTAGACCGTGACATTGAATTTATTATTGAATTATTACCTGGAACTGCACCCATAGCTAAGCGTCCATATAGAATGGGAGTAGATGAATTAGAAGAACTTAAGAAACAAATTAAGGAATTGCAGGATAAGGGTTTCATTCGTCCTAGTTTTTCACCTTGGGGAGCACCAGTGATTTTTGTGGATAAGAAAGATGGTACTCAGAGGATGTGTGTAGATTATCGGTCTCTCAATGAGGTTACCATCAAGAATAAGTACCCGTTGCCCAGGATTGATGACTTGTTTGATCAGTTAAGAGGTGCTTGTGTATTCTCCAAGATTGATCTTCGTTCTGGATATCATCAGTTGAAGATTTGTGCTAGTGATATACCAAAGACAGCTTTTACCACACGGTATGGGTTATATGAGTATACAGTGATGTCTTTTGGTCTGACTAATGCCCCTGCATACTTTATGTATTTGATGAATAAGGTGTTCATGGAATATCTGGACAAGTTTGTAGTGGTATTCATTGATGATATTCTAGTATTCTCCAAGACTGAGGAGGAACATGCCGAACATTTGAGGTTGGTTTTGCAAAAGCTCAGAGAACACCAGTTATATGCCAAGCAGAGTAAATGTGAGTTTTGGTTGAAGGAAGTTTCCTTTCTTGGTCATGTTGTCTCAAATGGAGGAATATCAGTAGATCCTAGCAAAGTGAAAGATGTATTGGACTGGAAGCCACCAACTAATGTAAGTGAGATCCGTAGTTTTTTGGGATTAGTAGGCTATTATAGGAGATTTATAGAGGGATTTTCTAAGCTTGCGAAGCCAATGACTGCACTATTAGAGAAGAATGCCAAGTTTGTGTGGTCTGAGAAGTGTCAGGCTAATTTTGAGGAATTGAAGAAAAGATTGACCACTGCACCAATATTAGTTTTGCCAGATCTGAGTAAACCCTTTTCTATCTACTGTGATGCATCTCGTTTGGGTTTAGGATGTGTTCTTATGCAAGAAGATGTTAGGCATAGAATTTTAGTCGGCTGGTTGAAATGGCGTCAAGCTTCTGGCGTTCTCTATGACAAAAGGGTGCCTCAGAAGCTGAAAGGTAAGTTCTATAGGACGGCGATTCGTCCGGCGATGTTATACGGTGCTGAGTGTTGGCCTACAAAAAGGCGACATGTCCAGCAATTGAGTGTAGCAGAGATGCGTATGTTGCGTTGGTATTGTGGGCACATAAGGAGGGATAGAGTTCGGAACGACGATATTCGGGATAGGGTTGGGGTGGCACCAATTGAGGAGAAATTGATTCAACATCGGTTGAGATGGTTTGGACATGTCCAACGGAGGCCTCCTGAGGCGCCGGTGCGTAGTAGAGTTCTAAAGCGGGCCGATAATGTAAAGAGCGGTAGAGGTCGACCTAAACTAACTTGGGACGAGTCCGTTAAGAGAGATCTTAAGGAGTGGAATATCTCCAAGGATTTAGCTATGGACAGGAGCGCTTGGAGATTGGCAATCAACGTGCCTGAACCGTGACCTCTTTTTGTCTTGTGCCCTTTATGTCCCTTTATATGTCTCCCTGTTTCTCGTCTCTTTTGGGTTTCATCTCTAGCCTACCCCAACTTGCTTGGGACAAAAGGCTATGTTGTTGTTGTTGTTGTTGTTGTTGTTCTTATGCAAGAAGGTAGAGTTGTGGCATATGCATCGAGACAGTTGAGAAAGCATTAATTAAATTATCCTACTCATGACTTAGAATTAGATGCAGTGGTTTATGCACTAAAGATATGGAGACACTATTTGATTGGACATAAAAGTGATATATATATACGGATCACAAGAGTCTGAAGTATATCTTCACTCAATCAGATTTGAACTTGAGGCAGCGTAGATGGTAGGAGTTGATAAAGGATTATGATCTGGAGGTGCATTATCACCCAGGAAAGGCTAACGTCGTTGCTGATGCTCTTAGTAGGAAAAGCTACGCTAATGA
Organism: Saccharum hybrid cultivar R570; assembly: GCA_038087645.1. Taxonomy (NCBI): domain Eukaryota; kingdom Viridiplantae; phylum Streptophyta; class Magnoliopsida; order Poales; family Poaceae; genus Saccharum; species Saccharum hybrid cultivar. The sequence goes on along the minus strand of JAQSUU010000190.1, from coordinate 682,532 downwards.
AATGCAAGTAATGCCTTTGTCAAGAGAGTTGTGTGCTGAATGTGAGCATCTGAACTTAGGGTTTACCACCAATGCAGTAGAATTGTTACTAGAACCTACTTTGGAGCAAGAGATACGCAAGAGTCAGATGAAAGATGCAAAATTGAGAGAGATAGCGGTGAATATAGTAAAGGGCAAATTACCAGGATTCCATAAGGATGATAAGGGTACGCTATGGTTTGGAAAAAGACTATGTGTGCCAGAGGATAAGACTATTAGAGAGGCAATTTTGAGTGAATCTCATGAGTCAGCCTATTCCATACATCCTGGGAGTACTAAGATGTATCTGGATCTGAGAGAGAAATATTGGTGGTATGGTTTGAAAAGAGATGTTGCTGAATATGTTGCTTTGTGTGACACATGTCAAAGGGTGAAAGCTGAACATCAGAGACCTGCAGAATTGTTACAACCTATGCAGATACCCGAATGGAAATAAGAAGAAGTTGGTATGGATTTTATAGTTGGATTGCCACGTACTCAGAAAGGGTATGATTCGATTTGGGTAATAGTAGATCGCCTAACAAAGGTTGCTCATTTTCTACCAGTTAGGACTACGTATAGCAGTGCAAGGTTGGTAGAATTGTATATGGAAAGAATAGCGAGTCTACATGGAGTTCCTAAGAAAATTATGTCTGATCGGGGTACCCAGTTTACATCTCATTATTGGCAAAAGATACATGAATCACTAGGAACCAAGCTAAACTTTAGTACAGCCTACCATCCACAGACAGATGGACAGACGGAGAGAATTAATCAGATATCCACAGACAGATTGCCTGATGTACTTAAGGATGCTGAAAAGAAAGTAAGAATGATTAGAGATAATCTGAAAATAGCTCAGTCCAGACAGAAGAGTTATGCTGATACTCGGATTATGTATACTTGAAAGTAGGAGATTATGTATACTTGAAAGTATTGCCAATGAGGAGTGTGAAAAGGTTCAACATGAAAGGGAAATTGGCACCAAGGTATATTGGACCTTTCAAGATTGTAGAGAGACGTGGTGAGGTGGCATATCAGTTGGAATTACCTAAGAGTTTGGCAGGTGTACATGATGTGTTTCACGTGTCTCAACTTAAGAAATGTTTGCGAGTACCAGAGGAGCAGATTCCGTTAGAAGAGCTCACTGTTAAAGAGGACCTCACATATGAAGAGTTTCCAGTTAAAATTCTAGAGACTGCTGAAAAAGTCACGAGGAGTCGAACTATCAAAATGTGTAAGGTTCAGTGGAATCGGTACACTGAGGGTGAGGCCACCTGGGAAAGAGAAGAGGATCTGAGAAAAACCTACCTGTAACTGTTCGAGTAAGCATCAACCGAATCTCGGGACGAGATTCATCTTAAGGGGGATAGAATTGTAACACCATAAAATTTTGGGATATTAAAAAGTAGGTAAATATGATTTTTATACAATTTTGTGACCATACAAATTTAGAGTAATAATAATTTTTAAAATCAAATATAAGGATAGAAACATGTTTGTGCACTCATGCTGTTGCATTTAAATTTTTTGGTTAGAGTGGTTTGATTCAAATTCAAATTAGGATTCAAAATTATTTGAAAATACTTTGAAATATTTGAAAAGGAAAAAGAAAAAGAAATTTACCTCTCTCCTCGCTTTTGGCCCGGAAGCCCAATTCTTTCACCACGGCCCGCTCGTCTCCCGCTTCTGCGTGGGCCGTCTCAGCACGCGCCATTCCCCGCATCCCGCCTGGGCTGAGCCCAGCGAGCGCCATTGGCCCAGCTCGCGCGATGCCGCGCCTTCCCTCTCAGTTTCCGTCGCTGACAACATGGCCCCGCGTGTCAGGCGTCTTCTTCCTTCCCACGACACCGGCCATATTCTCTTTCCTTGTATCACCCGATCGAATCTGCCGCCATAATCTTCCCCTTCCTTGTTTAGAGCATCTCCGGGCTATAAAAATGGGATGCCGCACCCCTCCGCTCCATATTGCACCGAAGCGGAAGACCAACATCGTCCCGAGGAAGCTCCGCTCAGATCACCGTCGTGACCGCCCGCCATTCCGAGCCGTGCGCCTCCTTTTGGTCCGTCCTCGGCTCCGTTCTTGCGCGAGGTGAGCTCGCCATGTTCCCTACTCCATCCTAGTACCTTCTAATCGTCGAATGGTGCTCGGTTTCGAGCTTTAGCGAACTCCGATGATGGCGCCGCCGCGGACATGGCCGCGCAGAGTGTTTTCCTGGCCAGAGCGCCGCCACGCTCACCCCGAATTGATCTGATCCGTTCATCTGATATCCAACGGCCGTAGATGAAGGATACCGTTTCGGCTGCGTATTTTGCTAAAGAGACCCTGTATTTTTCAATTGTCTAACCCGCAGTCCAAAGCGTATTTCAGAATCGTGTATTATCCTTTTGAAAACGTAGATTGATCTCAGTTAAGTCAAAATACGTTTTCAGTTATTTACAGTTATGCCATTGAGTTTGTTTTAGTCATAATTTATCTGTTTTAACTCTGATTTGAACCGTTCAAATTGCGTTAGGTTCGTAATTGAGAGCTCTACATGTTAGTAGAACTATTTAGTAGGTTTACGATATTTTATTTTCGAGCTTGAATTAAAGTAATTACTTTTTTATAGGAAATCTTCGTAAATTCATAACTTCGTCGTTTTAGCTCCGTTTTTCGTGATCTTTACGTCTGTGTGATCCTAGCGAGTCGTAGATTCATTTTAAAAACTTTTTATCTTATTTTATTACTATTGGTGTACTGTTCTAATTTTAGTTTTGTTTGTTTATGCGTGATTGTTCTGGATGAATGTTGTTGCTATTATTGATCGAGTATAGACGGTGAGCAATTCGTTGGGGATCAAGAGTTTTTCTACGAACAAGATCACCAGGATCAGTTTGAGCAAGGCAAGTATAACATGGGATTATCCTTGTTGTCCTATTCACATTAGGCAAATAATATCATTATGCATATATTCCTTGTTAAGGATGACTTAGTGTTGATCTCATTCCTTGATACCTATTATACTGCATGGATTAGTATTGCTAGTGCTCAACATGAACTATGATCATATAATTTGACTAATGGAATATACAATAAACATTCAAAGATGACTTTTATTACTGTTAAAGGGTACTAGAGCATGGGGTTATTTGGTGCTCTCGTTACTCTCCATAAGGACTTATCTGTAAGCGAAAATCTTGGATTTACAGTACAACTGTGAGGGCTAAAATGACTCTGGCTTTAATCATATAGAAGGACCTTTTTTAGCTTGTTAGTGGTATTCCTTTATGGCGTAAGAATGACTTGACGAATCGGATATAGTGCGGCCTCTGTCCTCATGAGTATAGTCTGCGTGTTATTGTGCCATTTGGAAGGGGGGCTCTACATCTGTTTGCCGAGTGAAATCTAATGGCCCTAACTTGTTAGACGAACCTTCGAAAGACTTCATAGTGTTTCTCTGCCTGCTCACCTTGAAAGTGTTTTGGAAGTAATTAACCCGGGCATATGGGTAACATGACTCACAGTGAAAGTGTACAACCTCTGCAGAGTGTAAAACTGTTATAACAGCCGTGCTCATAGTCACGAGTGGCCTTGGACCCTTATAGAATAGTGGATCATTAATAATGAATATGTTTTTGCTATTCGTTAATCATTTCACATAGATCATATGTTTATTGTTTACATTGAGACAATTTGATATTATTGATATACTGAAATAATGCTAATTAAAAGCTACATGCTGATAAACCTATGTTATGCCTTTGAGCCTCATGAACCCCATATTACACTTGTTGAGTACGAGATGTACTTACGTTTGTTTATTTCTCTTTCTTGGATAAAAATCCCGGATGGGTAACAGATGGTGCAAGTAGTGACTACTTCTACTTCCTTGAAGATTACTAGACTTGCAGTCAACCAGTCAATGTGCCTGTGCATGGAGCTTCCACGAGAGTTTACATTTTACTTCCGCTACATTATTGTAAAGACTATATGTTATTAATCGTGATGTAATAACATTGGTGATGATACATCCTTTATAATTTGTTAACTTATGTGTGATTGATCTCTGGGCACACATAAGGGTATGCACTCCATTTGGTCGTTAAATGGGTGTGACAGAGGAGACTGCGTGGGAATCACAAGGGTTAGGCAGCGAAGCAGGATGCAGCCAGGATGAAAACGGTACGAAAATATTCCGAACCAACCGCTTTTGTTTTCTATATTAAAATACCATTTTCTATATTATGATACCGTTTCCGAATTTCGCCAAACATAAAAATTTATCATTTTCAATTGGTTTCACAACCATTTTCGACCATTTTTTGTACTATTTAATTGCTAAAATATAGAAATATCCCGAATCAACCGCTTCGGTTTTCTATATTGTAATACCGTTTCCGACCGTTTTCATCCTTAGATGTAGGAGGGTGGGCATGCTGCCGCCATAAGGGCTTGCTGCTACCACATGGAGGGCCAGAGACTGCTCACACTTTCGGATTGTTCTACCCCTCAACTTTTGAGGAGGTAGTTTTTATCACCTCCAACCAAAATTCGATTTGCTGGATAGCACTCTTATACAATTGGGCCCCTGCTGAGATATTTTTCATTTTTTTATATTTAATATTTTTTTTCAAAAATAGTCATCTAGAAGACAAAAATTGCATATTATACCTATCTAGCCGTTTGAAGTGGGCTGTTTCAAACGGTGGTAAGCTCACCTCACCTTACCGTCATTTCTCAATTGGCTATAGCCAAATGAAATGGCCACAAGATCTTGCTTTTATTTTGACCATTCCACCAACTAAAATGTCAATGTTTATTGATTTGGAAAATAAAAATGGTATACGCTGTATCAGTACATTTGATTGTGTAAGGACATAGTTGGTTGTTTTTAGCGTATAACTAATTATTATGTTTCAAATTCTACTCTTGGAGTGGCACCACAATAATGCGAACAACAGTTTCGTATTTGTCTAATGTATACTATTTATGCTTCCCAGTTAACTAGTTGAACCACTGTATTTATTTTAGTGTTTGGTTGACTTCAATTGCATAAGATTTGAAAGAAATGTCTAGAAAGCTTTTAGTCGTTTCATTTGTCTATAGCTGTTTGAAATGGCAGTATGTTTCCAACAGCTATAGCCAAACGTTTAAAATGGTTACATAGCTATAGATTTGCAATTTTTTGTTTTTGTAAGGAAAATGGTAAATAATAAATATAAAAATGAAAAAATCCCCAAGCAGCTTAGGTCTAGGGAAAACCAAGTAGCGTTGTGGGCCTTTTGGACTCCAATTGCATTGGTTTACAGTGGCCCAGCCAAATACAGATGGTTGCTAGTTTGTAAGCTTGCTACGAGGGGTTCTCCGGCCTGACCAAGCCCGTTTTCCACGCGGAAATGCGTCTGGCCAAGGGCAACATGCTAGCCCTACCCACCCCTCGTCTCGCTCCGCTCGACTGGCATGAGTGAGATAACGCGTCGTCGCCACCGGCATTGCCACGGGTCGATCTCCCACTCCATCGTCACCTCAACTGCTTCTCCTCCACCAACCGCCACCTCGCCTCCACCTCTGCCACATCTCCTGGCACCTAATAGCTATAGTTTCTCCTCTCCTCTCACATTTTCCTTGTAGATCAGGGAAGAAGAGCTACAATTACTGACGGAGGAAGATTCTGGGCATGGGCTTAACGCGGCGAGCTGACCATCTAACACATGTGTGCTCCTCTCCTCTTCCGGGACCTCTCCTAGGTTGAATTCTAGCTCCAGGTACGGCTACGCCCCCATCGCCGCTCATCTTCTGGTTCATACTGTTTGTCCATGTTTGTCTACCTTAGATTTGGATGATTCAAAGCCCAATCGAACTACGATGCGTGTATAAAACTACAACAAAGTTTGAGGTCCAAATAGGCATGTGTTAATGGGACCTATCTTTACGGTGAAGAATTCTCTCCAAAATCACTAATGCTCAGCATTACTTTTTATCTGCATGTTCAGGTGGTTTATGCATTCGGTACAATATAGTGTTAGCACTAGGTTGGACCATTAGTGAATTTTGATTATTATTAATAATATAATTTCATTGATGACTTCTTCATTAAATTAACTCTCACTATTAAATGAATCTATGCTCTAAATCTTAACATTGCCTCTCTGATCTCTAGTTACCATGTTCAGTCAGATTAGAGTTATAAAGTAGTTAGACTCTAAGAATTCTGATGTGCCTTTAAGAGTAATAATTTTAATCATGCTTGTTGATGTTTGGTCATCCATTGATGAGCAATTATCTACAGCTGTAGTATATCCTTCTGTCTTGTTCCTCCACCTATCCTTATGTTTCCATTTTCTTTTGAATCTATTTGTGCTAGTTTTAATGTTGATAGATGATTCTTCGACCTATGTAACAGTAAGGTTGAGTTACTGTTTTTTATGTGTAATTCTTGCTTGAGTTTGGGCCTCTTGTCCTTATTCTTTGGCCATAGGTTAGTTTTGGTAGCAATAGCATGAACCCAAGAGGTCCATTGACTTGTTTCTTGAATTAGACGGAAGTGGAACAAGTTTGTCTATTCAAGTGCAGCTAGCTGATGTTGTAGGCATGTAAGCTTGCATGTTTATACCCTAAGAAAAAAGATAGTTTATACTTGTTCCCCTTTGCATTGGGCTCAATTGCTTTTATCCAGTTCATTTCTTCACTTTGATGAAGAGTCCATATTGATTGTGTATTTCTTTGCTTTTGATTATGTATAAGTATGGAACCTGAGCCAACGATATACAACAAACAACTTGTTTTCATCAATTGATTTTCATGAGCAAGTAAAGGGTTGTCAAGGCCAACTATATGCTCAATGGACTGGAACCTTCATAATGACGAATTTGATGAAATGATGGCTTTTTCTTTGAGTGAGATCATACGAGCATTTGGGCGTAAGGGGAAGACTCGAAAAATGCTGATACCACTACAATTTACTAAATTTGATCCTCATGCTCATTTTGCCCTCAATTCCATTTGGTATGAGGAGAGTATATGCCTTGAAGTGGAGTCTTGAAAGACTGCTCACGCGTGGCAGACGCTACCGGCGATGGGCACTGCATGACCATTGACCTCCTCGATTTTAAAGGTCGACATTTTGAAAAGGTGAAGAGATTTGAGGTGAGACCTTCTATACATGAAAACTGAATTTTATTTGTGTGCTTTAATATTTCTCTACACCTAAAAAATAACCAATGTCTTCATCGTGTGCCTAATGTATCGCCTCGCTCCACTCCGGCCCACCGCCCGCGTCTACAGAGTCCGGTGTCGAGAATCGTCTCCTCCCCTCCGCTTTGCGGATTCCGACGTCGACTCTGTCCACACATCTACCTCCTGGAATCGGAAGCGAAGTCCGACAGGTGCTTGCCGATTCGTGAAGCAGAGCCTCCACCCCTTGCACATCTCCTCCACATGGCTAACCTTCTCTGCGGCGAGGAGACACTAGAGGCGCTCAAGATTTCCTCATGGGAAACAGCAAGACAAGATCAGAGGGTTAGGGACAAGAAATTTCAACTCTCAGTGAGGAACAAGAGATGGTCTTTATCTGCAAACTCGGGGTGCAGCACGGCCTCGATCCGCCCTTCGGCCAACTTGGCGGCGACCTGCCTCCGGGATGCCGACAAGCGCAGTATGGACCGGTACGCAGGAGCCCACTTGGCGGCGACCTGTCACCGCCAGTGTCTTGGTCTTCCATCGCGCCGATCGGAGGTCGACGCGGCGCCATGTTAGCTGGTCCCACCACGAAGAGCAGGCGCTGCCAGAGAGCAAGTCCGGCGTGCTGACACGGGTCATGATCACCATAGCAGCGCACCCATTCGGAGGTCGTGGCCCCAAACCCCAAAAGCTTACAACCACAGCAGCGGCATCGACGACCTCGCCGCAGGCATGAAAGCCAACGACAAGTCGACAACCTCGCCGCAAGCACGCCCGAGATGGAAGACCTCGTTGCTGCTGCCACAAGCAAGATATCCGAGCTCGTCGTTGTCATGGCTGGCGGCTGGAACACCACTACTGTAGAACAGGTATTCACCGCCGGCTCCAGAACCCGCCGGTTTTCGCCCTCGGCGGTGTTAGTCGGCGGTGGTGTGCATTGTCATTACTGCCGGTTACGAAACTGGCGGTGACGAAAACTTATCGGGACCGGTTCGTGTTACCAGCCAGTGGTGATAAGGATTTTCAGAAATTTCAAAATCGAGTAAATTTTTTTTTAAATCCTAGCAGCACGGTCGGGAAGGCCCCACCAGTCAGCCGCACGGCCGCAAGTCACGTGATTTTTCGCGTGAAAATCCACGCGCTGCGCGATGGTGGAATTCGAACCTGAGACCTGTGCCCTCAGGTGTAGCCACTCTAACCACTCCGCCCCTAAGTCACTTGTGTCCGTACAGTATGTATATTCCTTTTTAGTACTAATTTCTCATGATTTTAAAATAAATATTTAGAACTCTAAACGACTTCAGATAAAAAAAAGTCATCAACTACAAAGTTGTCGTTCTAATTGAAATCTACAACTTTGATGTTGGTGGTTTTGCCATCCGAGGTCGTTTCACAAATTTGAATTTCAAATCGTCAAAACTTCAGCCATACTATTGGGACATCAAATGATTTCAAATGAAAAAGTCATCAACTACAAAGTTGTAGTTCTCATCGAGATCTACAACCAACTTTGGTTTTGGTTGATTTTCCATCCGTGGTCATTTATAAAATTTAAATTTCAAAATTTTTGAACTTCAGATACAAATTTAAGACTCTAAATGATTTCTAATGAAAAAGTTGTTAACTACAAAGTTGTACATCATAGCGAGATCTATAACTTTACTTTTGATTATTTTTTCATCTGAGGTTGTTTGTATAATTCGAAAAAATTGAATTTTAAAATATAAGACCATCAAACATATTTCTGGGACTGTAAACAATTTCAAATAAAAAAGTCATCTACTACAAAGTTGTAGATCTACAACTTCGATATAAAGTTTGTTTTCATCCAGTTTTGTTTGAAAAAGTTATGAATTTTATTGTGCTGCCGGTTCGTATTACGAACCGTTAGTGAAATGATTTTCACCACCGGTTGGTACCACAAACGGGCACCGCGGTTGGTAACACAAACCGGTTGTAATGATAGGTTTATCACCGCCGGTTCGTGTTACCAGCCGGTGGTGATAACCGCCCAAATTTTCACCAATGGTTCATAACACGAACCGGTGGTGAAAATCATTTCATCAACGGTTCGTAATACGAACCGGTGGTGATGAGTTTCACCGCCGGTTTTTAGCAAACCGGCGGTGATTACCGGTTCTGTGGTAGTGCACCCAGCTCATCGTCAATGCTTTAGGTGCTACAGATGCGGTCGCCTCACTGCTTTCATCTAGCCACGCACAGTCAAAATCCTGCCAATCGAAGTTCCGGTCAGGACGACAGGTAGGCTTTGAGATGGTAGATGGCCTTCTCCATGCAAATGTGACATGCTGCTGTCATGGAATGACTAAGGTTGAACTCGCTAATGGCCAATCCATGAGTATTAGTTACTGAACGACCAGAAAATAAATACTACAACACGGCAAGCATCTTGTAAAATATCCACATCTCTAAGGTGTTTTTAATACGGAAAGAGAAATTCTAAATAAAATTAATGTTTTAGTTTTGAAAGTGTCAATTCGAAACAATTTGGCAGATGGGCACCCACTACTTTAATCCAACCTATGACCAGAACCACGCAATCGTGATACTATACCAACATAAACGCTTATACAATGCGCCCTACCTTTGTTGTCATCGAATACTGACGCAACAATACGCACCGGTCCTCAACATCGGCGTGTTCATCGACCTTGATTTATTTTGGTTGCCACTCAACCGAGGTTGTCAGATGTTATTCTGTTCCCGTGCGCACGGCATTTATTTAGTAATATAATTAAAGTCTATTACATGTGTGCATAGGTGTCCTAAGCAAAAACCGTGCTTCTTGCCTATCATGGGGACAGTGATAATAAAACAAAATCTTGTCTTAGACATAACTGCCGTAAGAACTGGCTTGTAGAGAGGAGCGACAGCTTGCAGCTGCCTAATGGTTGCTGGCTGCCTTAAGGAGGCTAGGTGACGACAGCTCTAGCTCAGGCTGCTATCCTAACCTAGCCTATGGGCTATTGGCAATATCTTTTCTTTTAGAAAGCTAGGGCCTAGGTGATTTTAACAAAAAATGATCTTGCAGATCCAGCGGTGCAGGCATTACGATAAGAATATGTTGTATGAGGCAAAATATTTCTTTGTCATCCAACTTCGATATAAAGGATCTTGGTGAAGCCTCTTGTGTCATGGGCATTGAGATACACCGAGATAGGATCAAAGGAGTATTAGGATTATTACAGTAAACATATATTGAGTGTTGATCTATGATTAAACAATAAGAGGTAGGTGCAGAGAGAGAGAGAGCAGGTAAGAGACTGACAAATGAGTCCAAGGCAAAGGTCCCCCTCCACCTTCCCTCTCTCCCCTTTTATATGGGAGGTGGGAGGGGAGGTTTTTATTATTTTGCCTGGTTAGACTAGTATTTATGAAAGAGCCCCTAGGGGCTATAAACGGGCCCTAAACACTATCTATCATGCCCCTAGACTATGTAATTGGGCCCTGAATATAGTAATGGGGTCCCTAACTTATAATATACCCCAATAGTAGCTCCTTAGCTATTCGGTTTTGATCGGAAGTTAAGACCTAATAGCTGAATATAACTAAGTGTGGCCTAGTTACAACTCAGACCCGGCTATGAGGATCGCCCTTCGCAACTCGTACATGTACACCTCACTAAAAAATCCATCCCAAAAGCCCAGTGGAAAAAGGGTATGGAGAAAAGAGCACGCACATGACACTTATCTATGTAGAGATCATCTAGAGATGCTTTTATCATTGATGAGACTTTGCTCGAATCTTTATCACTTTGCCTTTGGCAGCTTGCTCCTTTGCTTAGCTTTAAATCCTTGATAGCTTCTCTTTGTAATTAAGCCTTCACTGAAGCTGCTAATGTAGTCGATGTGGGTGACATAGTTGTAGACGATCACAACACATCTTCAAGCTTTCACTCACAGGCACTAGGCAAGTCTTGCATCTTCGGTCAGACTGCTTGTCCAATGCACTCTTTGCCAGCCCTACTTAGCTGGCGCTTGTGAGAAATTCTTTCACATGCTTGAAGTAGACGATGTAGGCATGGTTGTTATCACATATGTCATAGATGGCGATCCCCCTCTCCAATTGAAGGCAATGGCAAAGTTAGAGACACCAACGGCAATCCCCTCGCTCCAAATTTATGACGAAGGTGAAGTCAAAGATGCCAATGGTGACCCCCTACTCTTATTGACAGCGGAGCTGAAGTTGAATATGACGATGGCAATCCTCCTGCTCCAACTTGATGGTGAAGGTGAAGTCAGAGACACCAATGGCGATCCCCTAGCTCCAAATTTATGGAGAATGCGATGTTGATTATGTTCAAGCTATTGGCAAAGTCCCTCGCTAGAATGTTGACGAAGGTGTAGCCAATGACACCAAAGTCGATGTTAAAGTCGAAGCCCCTCGCTGAAACATTGGCAAAGTTATTATTGATGAAGTCAAAGTTGATGGTGAAGATACTCACCAAAATGTTGGCAAAAGCGTAGTTGATGATTGTTGTGTACCAATATTAAGGTACCCAGAGAAAAGGAGCTTATGGTCATCAACACTAACTCGCCCAGACGGTTAAGGGTGCGGCCACGGCATCATTCGCCCCCAGGGGCTCAGAATCCATCCCGCCCGGCTCCCTGGAGAGGATTTCGCCTCGCCCGACCCGACGATTGCGGACTTGGCCTCGGGTGAGGGCGCAGGCTCCCATAAGGGGGCCATACCGCCCCCAATCGCTACGAACACGAGACATGGGCCTAGGACCATGCCTCTAATGCTAGGGAGGAGGCGAACACGTCTCGACGTGACCGGTGGCCACGACAAGCTATACCTGGGGATTCACGTCTCCAACAGCACTGGGCGGACCTACACTGTGCGGCCTGGATCCCCGTGTGACTCTAGTCAAGGGGATCTGTCGACCATACAACATGCCAGGACAGGACAGGGCGCCATGGTTGGGCGACGACGCCTGCCTGTAGCACCAGTGACAGATAGGGTCGCGACGTGAGCACGCTTCCATTATCGTCTGCAGGACCAGCAGGACCCACCTGCGGAGGAGAAGGGCGGTGCAGCCCCAGGGCTCTCTTTGTCTCTATTTTTCTCTTTCTTCTTTTCCTCTTTCTCTCTCTCTCTCTTGTGTACCCCAAGTCCTTCCCTTGGTATATAAAAGGAAAGACTGGGCGCCCCATTTGGGCAAGACTTTCTAGATTCAACTCCACTTCACGCACACCAGAGACTTGGGATCTCGTCCCTCTCTCACCTGTTTGTAACCCCTACTGCAAACTTCAAAGCCGGTAACACGAGCAGCCTTGAACTAGACGTAGGGACATTCAGCCCGAACCAGTATAATACTTTGTGTCTTCTGAGCTCACCATCTGGGCAAAACACACAACACAAATTCACTAGTCGGTGGTTCAAAATGCTGACAATGATGCCGAAGTCAATGGCGAAGCCCCTTGCTGAAACATTGGTGAAGGCATAGTTGATGATGTTGAAGTCAAAGTCCCTCATCGAAACATTGGCAAGGGCATTGTCAATGTCACCGAAGTAATTGGTGAAGCCCCTCACCGTAATGTTGGCGAAGGTGGTGTTCGAGTTCGCCGAAGTAGGTGGAGAAGCCCACCACCGAAATATTGGTGTAAACAATGTCTTTGATGCCGAAGTCGATGGCGAAGCCCCTCGGTGATATGTTGGCAAAGTCTTAGTTGATGACAACGAAGTAGGTGGCAAAGCCCCTCGCTGATGTGTTGGCGAAGGTGTTGTCCATCATTTTGAAGTCATTGGTGAAGCCCCTCAACAAAATGTTGACAAAAACGTAGTCGATGAAATCAAAATCGGTGGCAAAGCCCCTTGCCGAAATGTTAGCGAAGGTGGTGTCGATGATGTCAAAGTCAATGGTGGATCCCCTCACCAAAATGTTAGCAAAGGCGATGCTGATGTCGCCAAAGTTGTATGGCAAAATCAAAACAACAAACAAAATCTGCAAAATATATATTCACATTTTGCTTTGGTTGCCTGTATTTTTGGTGGTCAATGCTAAGTCATTGAGGTTTTTTATATCATTATGTTTTGGTTGCACTTATTTTTGACAACACAAAGTCACTGAGCTCTTCTCATATCATTGTGCGTTGCTTCCTCGTATTTTTGGCAATGCGAAGTCACTGCACTCCTTTTTATATCATTGTGCTTTGGTTGCACGTTTTTTTTGGCAATGTGAAGTCACTAAGCTTTTATCATTTCATTGTGCTTTGGTTGCTCATATTTTTGGCAACATGAAGTCACTGAGCTCTTTATCATTTTCATTATGCTTCAGTTTCTTGTATTTTTGGTAACGCAACGTCACTAGGCTCTTTATCATTTCACTATGATTCGGTTGCTCCCATTTTTGGCAATACGAAGTCACTGAGCCCTTCATCATTTCACTATGCTTTGGTTGGTCGTATTTTTGGCAACACAAAGTCATTGAGGTCTTTATCATTTCACTATGCTTTGATTGCTCATATTTTTTGGCAATACGAAGTAACTGAGCTCTTAAATCTCATTTGTATATTAAGAGATCAAAATGGATGCAGGTGGTGCTCTGTGGCTGTTGACTAGTTTTGATCTCATCAATTGTATTTTGCCGATGTTTGGGAGCCTTACGATGCTAAGGCACCCTTTTCGGCTCATGAGAACAGCTCATGCGATGAATGGATATGTTATGGATGCATATGATGGATGCATTTACGTGAAAAAGAAATGCGAAGTGATATATAAGATAAGCAAATCCTGCGAAAATGGGCCTTGCCTAAAAAGAATTGCTAGCTTTCGCGTTATTTGTAAATGCCAGGCTATTCTTTAGAATTTGGAACATACAAAATGCATAGTGCCAAAGATGGTAACTTCATTTATGCAAAAAAAACATAAGTAAAAGTGCTTCGAGTTTGCGAAATGTAAGTCCTCAAGATGGTTACAATAACAATAGCAAGATGAAGGGTGCATTGGAAACTGACTTAACGAGAAATGTAAACAGTGCAAAAGATGAGGTTGTCAATACCTGTGCCTATATTTGTAGTATGGGAATGGTGCTTTGCGAATGTTGGTGGTCCACACTACTACAGAGAAGGGAATCACTGTCGGAATTTGATCCGACAGTACCAAATCGACAGTGATGAGCACTACTAGGAGCGACCCGCTGAGAAAATAGCAAAAAAAATAATACTAGGAGGGACCCACTGGGCAGCCACACGCGATGCAAGTCAGAAGTCACATAATTTTTCGCGTGGAAAACATGTGCTTCGCGGTCGGCAGTGCTCGAACCCACAACCTCAGGCTTCGCGCATTTGTCTCCATAACCACGTCACCCATAAGACACTTATGTCCATTTGGGATATTCGTCCTCCCCATTTTATATTCAGATGACTTTGAAATGATTATTTAGGGACCTAAATGAATTCAAATGAAAAAGTTATCAACTACAAAGTTTTATAATTTTTTGAGATCTATAACTTTTGTTTTGGCCATTTCTCCACCCGAGGTCATTTGAAGAATTTGAATTTCAAAAGTGAGAAAATTCACCCATAATTTTCCTTGGATAGATGATTTTAAATGAAAAAGTTGTTAACTACAAAGTTGTATAACTTTTCGAGATCTACAATTTTTATTTTGGTCGCTTCTCCATCCGAGATCGTTTGAAAAATACAAATTTCAAATGTAAGAATTCAAACGTAATTTTCGTTAGATAGATGACTTCAAATGAAAAGGTCGTCAACTACAAGTTTGCATAACTTTTCTAGATCTATAACTTTTGTTTTGGTCTCTTCTCTCACTTATGACTATAGAGCATATGGATTCCTTTGGTATTAACTATTATAAAATCTTGTGAGTCAAATATTTTGGCATTAAAACTACTTAAAATAAAAAAAGTTGAGTTACAAAGTTGCATACTTTTTGATATTTACAACTTTTATTTTGGTTATTTCTCCATCCGAGATCCTTTATTATCACTACACACTCACTCGTGACTATAGAGCATATTATCTCTTTTGGTATTAACCCTATAAAATCTTGTAATGCATATTTGGATATCAAAATGATCTTAAGACAACAATTTTGAGCTGAGAAGTTATAGATCTCATCTAATACTACAACATTGATACAAAGTTCGTCTTCATCGGATATCATGTGAGAAAGTTATGAAGTTTTTCCTACAGCCTGTAACTGGCGGTCCAAGCCTACGCGGCCTGGCCTGCTTGCATGTTCTCACACGGAACGTAGCTGCTGCAGGTATGTGCTACGCAGGGGGACAGCGGTGGCACCGCGACGTCGTTTTTTTCCTTTTTGTTTTCTTTAATTTTCAATTATTGTCAATTTTGTTTTTTTTGTCAACTTCAGTTTCTGTTTTTTTACATTTGTGTTTCTTATTTTGTCTACTTTAGTTATCAGTTTTTATTTATCATTTTTAGTTCCGGTAATTTCAATTTTAGTTTTAAATTTTTTTTATTATGTTTGCTTTAGTTTTTTTTTTTCAATTTTAGTTTTTTGGCCAATTATAGTTTTATTTTCTGGTAATTTAAGTTTTAGAGTAGTCAATTTCAATTAATTTTTGGTTATTTTAATTTTGTCTGTTGTCATTGTATCTTTTAGTATCAGTTGACTGAGTTTTGCTTTTTTTTTAATGTTTTTTGTTTTTAGTTTTCAGTCAACTTTTTTTTAGTTTCAGTTTTAGTCAAGTTTTTTAAATATTTTTGAGTTTCATTTTTTATTTTTATTTTTAGGTCCAAATGTATTCTTAAATCCTATATTTTAGTTGTATAATAATTTACCCTCTAAGTCAACACCTTATATGATGCTTCTTCTAATAATTTGCCCTCATGGTGCAGCTTGTCTTTTTTTTTTGTCGTTACTCTTATCTTTTTAATGAATGTTCCTATAATAACTTGTCCCTCTAGTTGGTACCTTATGCAATGCTTGCTTTAATAATTTGCTCCCAGGTTACAGCTTGTCTTGTTTTGTGCCGCTACCCTCATTTTTTAATAAATACCCCCTGGTTTGGTAGCAAGTCATGTTTTCTGACTTTTTGTATTGTGTTGTATATTAACTTGCCCTCTTAATTGACATCTTATGTAATGTTTATTTTAATAATTTTCCCTTCACGTTGCAGCTTGCATTGTCTTGTTTTGATCCGCTACTCTATTTTAGGGATCAGTTCCTTTATGTAAATACCATATATTAAATTTAGAGTATATTGCACCACAAGTCCTTAAACTTTTGGGAGGTTCCCATCTAGGTCCTCTAACTAAAAAACGTAACATCTCGGTCCTGGATCTATCTTTCCCTGGCATCAATGGTCCAAAGGTGGCCACGGACGTGCACATTTTGTAATAACCCCCTCCCGCTCAGTTCTCTCTCTCTCTATCTGTGGTCTTTCCCCAGTCTCTCTCTGTGCAAGCGCCGAGCCGCCGCCGCCTCCCCCAAGCTCAGTCGCCGCGTTAGGCCGGAGCTCCGACGTCTCCCACCAGTGCCACATTGAGTGGATTCAGGTCCGCCTGGGTTTTGCCCCACCGCATCCAGTGCAGCACGGCGGCACCATGGCTGGTCGACGTCGACTGCAAGGGGAGGTAGCACCTGATTATGGTAAGTGTCCTCGAGCCCTATCCGTTTCATGAATGTAGTTTGTGCTACTTCAATCTGGTGTTGTAGTACTTGGACTTGATGTAAAGAATCGATTTTCACTGGATTGGTAGGGCACAGTTCTGAAATCTAGGTTTATTGTTGATTGTTTAGGGCCTGACAATCAAGAGTTCTCAGTGCAAGTACATCATGGGGGATTTTTCTGTGGGTAAGGTAAAAATCATGTTTATCTAGATGAGAAGGTAGATTGGTTTGACCATATCAAAGAGGAGTACTGGTGTTTTTCTAGAATTAAAGAGATGATCATGCTGCTAGATTATGGACTTGGGGATGTGAAGGTTCAGTGGTTGTTGCCTAAGTCGGATTTGTCTACTGGTTCGCGAATCATAGACTCAGATGGAGAAACAAACATCATGAAGCAAGTTGCGTATAAGGTTAAGAACTTTGTGTTGTATTTTGATCAGTATGATTCACTTGCTGGCAATATGTGGGAAGACATTGTGGTCAATCCAATTGAGTCACTACCCAAGGTGTTGAGCCCAGAAAGGTGCCTGCTAGAATACATGTTGATGAGGGAACAACAAATACTGATAATGAGGGCAGTTCAGATGTGGACTTTGTTGACAGTGACTATGAACTTGATGATGGGGATGATGACCTGTTTTATGACAATGTTGATGATGGAGTGGTTGATGAAGGTGCAGGCAAGGGCATGGTACTTAGCAAAGGGAAGAATAGAAATGCCCAATTGGGCAAAGGGAAGGAGGGAGCAGATAGGAAATGGATGAGCTGACCTCTTATGAAGATGAGTTGGAGTTACCAGATTCTGATGAAGAGAGACATCCTGGCAAGAATTTGAAAACCTTAAGCCAGAGGATATGCATAACCCAAGTTTCAAGATAGGAATGAAGTTTGCATCAGTAGAAATGCTGAGAAGTGCTATTATAGAATACAATATCAAACAAAGAGTGGAGAAAAAATGCCAAAGAATGACCAGAGCTGAATCAAAGCCCATTGTGACATAGGTTGTCCATGGAACATGTATGCTTCTTATGACTCAAGGTTCAACTGTTTCTTGATCAAGTCTTATGTTGGGGATCATCATTGTCAGAAAAAATGGCAACTCAAGAAGTGTACTGCTGCATGGTTAGCAAAGAAGTACTTGGACAGATTTAGGGCAGATGTGAAGATGAGCCTGACCAACTTTGGAAGAACTGTTCAGTTGGAGCTAAACTTGACTCCATCTAGGATGAAGTTATGTAGAGCAAGGAGACTAGCATGGAAGATTATTTATGGAGATGAAGTGCAACAATTCAATGACCTATGGATCTATAGTCATGAACTGAGGAAGACAAATCCAGGCAGTACCTTCTTTCTGAACTGCCTTGATGGTTTCTTCAGTTCAATGTACATTTCTTTGGATGCATGCAAGAGGGGTTTCCTCACTGGTAGCAGGCCTGTGATCTGTCTAGATGGCTGCCACATCAAGACTAAGTTTGGGGGCCAGCTGCTAACTACTATAGGCATAGACCCTAATGACTATATCTTTCCTGTAGCCATGGCAGTTGTGGAGGTTGAGTCCCTAGCATCATGGAAGTGGTTCCTAGAGACACTAAAACAGAATCTTGGCATACAAAACACCACACCTTGGACCATAATGACAGATAAACAGAAAGGTCTTATCCCTGTTGTTCAACAAGTCTTTCCTGAGTCAGAACACAAGTTCTGTGTTAGACATCTGTACTCAAATTTCTAAGGCCACTTCAAAGGGGAGAACTTGAAGAATCAACTATGGGCGTGTGCACAAGCAAGTACAGTTGTCAGGTGGAACCAAGAGATGGAGAAAATGAAAGTGCTCAACAAGGATGCCCATGCCTGATTAGAGAAGATGTCACCAAACACATGGGTTAGGGCTTTCTTTAGTGAGTACCCTAAGTGTGATATCCTCTTGAACAACACTTGTGAAGTTTTCAACAAGTACATATTGGAAGCCAGAGAACTGCCTATCTTGACCATGCTGCAAAAGATCAAAGGCCAACTTATGACAAGGCACTACAACAAACAGAAAGAGGTGGCTGAGAAGTGGGGAGGCATGGTTATATGCCCCAAGATCAGGAAAAAGGTACCTAGGAATGCCGAGATGTCCAACACATGTTATGCATTACTAAGTGGTAGTGGAATTTTTGAGGTTCAAGACAGAGAGTGACAGTATGTTGTTGACATTGTAGGTAGACATTGTGATTGCAGAAGGTGGGATTTGACAGGCATACCCTATAGCCATGCAATTTCATGCCTTAGGCATGAAAGAATTCTAGAAGACTCAGTGCTGCCAGCCTGTTACTCCATTGAAGCATTCCAAAATGCATATAGTTGCAACATTCTTCCCTGTTCTGACAAGGCTTCTTGGGAAAATGTTAGAGGTCCAGAAGTGCAGCCACCTAAATATGAGAAGAAGGTAGTAAGGCCACCTAAGGCAAGAAGGAAAGCACCACATGAAGTTCAAGGTAGAAATGGACCAAGGCTATCCAAACATGGAGTAATCATACACTGCAGTCACTGTGGTCAACCTGGGCACAACTCAGCAACATGTGCAGCAAAGAAGGCAAGAGAACCATCTGTTAAGAAAGCCAAAAGGAGAACTACTGTGCATGAAGATCAGCAAACTAGGCATGATGAAGAATATGTCCAGGTATGTGCAAAGAAGGCACACCATTCCCTTCTGTAGGTGAAAACTGCCTTTCTTGACTAGAACCAGTGTTTCAGGAGTTCCATACTGAAGAAGCTAAAACAGAAGCATTGCTATCCCAAATGGAGAACCCTATGGTGTCACAACTACAGGTTGAGGTACCACAACTCAGGAACAATCTTACAATTGTCATCTATATTTTTGACATACTACATAACTGATGGTTCTATTATTAAGCAGGCTTCACATATGTGAGATAAAATCCAATTAGTCAACCACTACCAGACTCTGCCTACATTGTTTCCAATCTCCCACCAGCAAGGCAAATTCCCCTTACAACAGCAACCAAAGCTAGCAGGGCATCAAGGAGCAAATCAGTCAACAAGAAGCCTGTGAACCCAAGTAAGAAAAAGACAGTAAAGGCTAAGAAAGGTCAATCTGGAGAGTAGGAAAGACCATGGAATGTGTGACTGCCCTTTTGTACATCATAGCTAGTTGGCTTTTGTGGACCAAATACAGTTGCCTTTTGTGTAGCAACTGCACTTAACTTTTGTGCAGGCACTATAGTTGCCTTTTGTCCAGGTGGTATAGTTGGCTTTTGTGCAGTGATCATATAGGTATAGGTCATATGCAGCTAGTATGACATAATGCAGTGTTGGTTGTGTAATGGAAGTACCTAAACTATGATGTAATGGATGCTATTTCAGTGATTATATGTCACTGATTTAATCTCAAATGTTGCTATCAAATGTTGTTGTTGCTGTCAAGTGCTATTTTCAGTTCACACTGCTGTCAATTCCATGTATTTCCAGTTCACATTGCTCTCAATTTCATGTAAACTGAGTTGCAAAATAGAGACATATGTTCATTTCAATGGAGCTAGTTGACCATGAAACATGTCACTACATTAAATGAAACTAAAACATTATAATTCCTATTTTAACATCACCAACATTTTGATCACACCAAGAACAACAAAGACTGCAAGAATAACAATGAAAACAACTCCAATTTCCCCTAAGACTACTAGCTTCTTCAGCTTTGCATCTACACCACCAATTGTAGCCTTCAGTGCCTCAACATCATCATTGACACATGCCAACACATTGTTCGCGCCATCAACTGCTACCTGCAAGCCTCCAACTTCATCAGACAGCTCAGGGACAGGTTGCTCAGTCTCCACTCCGGTGATTGCAATCACTCTCCTATCAATGAGCATTTTCTCATACTTGTCGGCAAAGAGGAACCACAGGCAAGTACCTGACACCTGCAAGAGGGATTTGGATACCACATTACATGACAGCTACAGGTGAACCCTACATCTACGAACTCAACTGTGAACTAACATCTCTTTCATGAAGGTGGACATTTGAAGATGGACTCGGGGACCTTAGATCCAAGCGCAGCGACTAGCTCTAAGATCTCCTCGCCGCACTTGGGGCATGACACTAGGGCAGACCAGCTCTAAGATCTCCTCGCCGCACTTGGGGCATGGCACTAGGGCAGACCAGTGCGCAGCCCGCATTTGAGAGGAAGGAGCTTGTAATCTGACCGCCCCTGATGACCTGGAAAGGAAGACGAGCAACCAAGTGACATCGACGTATGCATGGTCGCTGGTGGAGGTGGGACACGCCGGAGGCGGCGGCGGCTAGGTGACTGGCCTTGGGGAGGAGGCGATGGCGGCACCGCGCTAGAGCAGAAAGAGGTTGGGGAGAGAGACGATGGGCTAAGATTGAGAGAGGTGAGGACAGCGGCTGGGGGTTATTGCGAAATGTGCAGCAGCTCGGCATCCCGTGTCCACGATAGCAGCTCCACGTTGGATGCAGGCGCGTCCGTAGCCACCTTTGGACTGTTGATGCTAGGGAAAGATAGATCCAGGACCCAGATGTTACGTTTTTTAGTTAGAGGACCCAAATGGGAACTGTCCAAAAGTTTAAGGACTTGCAGTGCAATTTACTCTTAAATTTATTATATTCCCATAGCAACAATCGATGTGCATACCCTTAAAAACTTTAGTATATTTTAGAAGTAGCCAGTTTAGTATTACATTGTATCAACTTCTTTTATAAATCTTCTAGCACATTTGTACACATAAATTGCTACTAAAAGAAAATTCTTCGAAATATAGGCAATTGTGGTCTAATTTTGTTCGTCTCATCACGTAGAGCACACCGGTGCAGACGAAATTAAAAACTAACACATCATTCCAAAGTTATAGCAATTCAAATAATTTTATTCTTTTTTGGTTTCTACAGGACAGCAGGTCTGAGGGCACAGGGAGTGGCATCGCGCGTGTACTTGACGGGTTGCACGCTCGATGCTATGCGCGACCTGTCGCGCTTTATCCCGCTCCAATTCTATAGTAGTGCAATAAAATTCGTTGATTGACGAAGGCCAATGAATTCCGAATACCAATGTCCTAACATACCGAAAGCCAATGGTCATAGTAATCCCTCTTTTGGATGGAATCCAATGTTTTGAACACCGATATTTGAAAATCAATGTCTGCTAAAACTCCATATTCGACAAAGGCCTTGTTTAGTTCCCCAACTTTAGAGCCAAATTCCACTATGCAAAAAAGAAGATTCCCCATCATATTAAAATGTCGGCATATGTATGGAGTACTAAATGTAGATGAAATCAAAAAATAATTGTACAGTTTTGTTGTACTTTGCGAGACGAACATTTTGAGTCTAATTAATCAATGTTTGGACAATTATTACCAAATAAAAATAAAAATGCTACAATACGCTATAGTGATTTGGCCATCCCCAAATTGGGGAACTAAACAAGGCCAAAGGCTAAGGACCAATCGAAACACGATACTAGATGAAAGCCAATATAGGTTGGGTACGATCCTGGCAACCCGCATTTGGGAATCAAATGTTCTATATAACTGGGTTAGTTGACTGGCTGCAGCTTCTATGTTTCCTTCTCGTGTCTCCGTTTGTGTCTCCGTACTCTAGCACCTGGCTAGGTCATGGGACCTCGTTTTTTTTACAACCACACAGTCATCTATCCATCAATTGTATCTGTCACCTCGTTGGTTTATGTCTATTTAGTTATCTTACACTTTTTTTTTAATTATTAGAAGGTGTTTGTGAAAAATTTAAGGGAACAAATAGTTTCCTAGTGTGTGGAGACACAAACGAAGACGGAAACATATAAGCTGCAGCCTGGTTGAGTAGGTACGGGAGATACAATGATGGGTTCCTGCATGTTTCAGATAGAAAAATTTAAAACAGAGATGATCATTCCGGGATAGTCGCTTGGGCTAAACGTGAAAGCCACTTTGGATGATCTTATACAATTCATTTCAGTGCACACAGAATGTAATGTAGAAATAGTTAATAGAAAAATGTCATGTCTAGATGGATCCAGAAGCCTGTATATGAAATATTAATTTATAGCACCACGAGTGCATTGATATATGTGTGCGTTCCTGTCGTTGTCAAGAGTAACGATGTAACTAATGAAACAGTGGAGATATGGGTGGATCTATGATGCGTATTCTTAAGTTGCTTATATATAAAATACGATAGCTCGTGTACACTTTCAAAAGCACCGTTAAAATAAGGAGATAAAGGCATTCACCAATAGTCATCATTAAATACTAATTCGAGTCATGAGAAAGTAAAAGGAACCGTTGGATATAAGCTACAGTAGTTGATAAGGCCATATTAGGCAGCCTGTGAACTGAGCAAGCTTAAATTCGACTCTTTTTATTTGACTGTGGCAAGAAAAAACCATAGCGACGACTGGCCAGTATTTCAAACAGACAAGAAGTTACGAACCTCAAACTGACATCAAATTAGGTACGTACAAAGGAGCTATATAGTGAACATTTGCTAGAATATAATGGCTCCTCAACTGATTTCAATTCAAATGTTATGGAGATTCCCCTTCTAATTTCAACAAGTCTCGTAGAAATTTCTAGAAGAGAAGTGGTTTTGATTCTCTAGTTTTAGGAGAATCAAAGAAATGGTTCTCATTCTAACCCTGAATCCTAGAAACATTTGTTAGAGACTAGCTATCATGTTTTTCTCCGGAACCAATTTCCATTTATTAACTCTGGACAGAAAACAGTTTATTGAATCCCTACCAAATGCGACCTTATCGAGAACCAAGCTTGGCACCCTGGTCAGTATAATTAAGGCAGGCAGGCATGCTTGGCAAGATTAAATCAGTCAGGCGGAGCAGTGCCAGTCTCCTCGCCTACTCCGCTATCCCTGGCCTCGAAGTGAGGCGTCGCCGACATGCTGGTCGAAGAAGACGCGGTGGTGGACGACATCGGCGCCGATGTCAGTATCGACGGTCGGCCGAACGTTGCAGGCGACGGTGAACCCCGGAGGAGCTGACGCGTCGAGAAGTCCAGAATCTGCACCGACGATGATGCCTGTGACGCATAGTTTTAAATCTCCCGCTATAGCTGCCGCTATAGCCCGCTATAGCCTTTTAAGGCAGGGTGCCGCTATTTGTGTTCATGTACAATTTAGCCGCTATATCCCGCTATAGCCCGATATAGCTCCGCTATTAGCTGTTTTAGAGATATACCGCTAAACACCTTAGCCCGCTATTTAAAACATTGCTGTGACGACGACGACGCCGGTGCCGCGAGATCGCCGGTGCTTCTGGCCACGACGTTGCCGGCGCTGTGAAGCAGCTGCGCGTACTGCATCAGGTCGGGGAACGGCACCGGAGACGGTGGCAGTGGCAAAAATGGGGGAGCTGTTACTGGCGGCGCCAGCGGCTGGGGGGTGCCAGGAGAGACGAGGAAGGCGCCCTGGCCAGTGCGGCCCTGGACGCGCTCGGGGAAGTTGAGCTTGGCCTTGGCGCCCTTGAACCGCAGCGCGGCGTCGTCGTAGGCAGCCGCGGCGGCCTCCGCGGTGTCGAAGGTGCCCAGCCAGACGCGCGCCGCTTTGGTCGGGTCGCGGATCTCCGCCGCCCACTTGCCCCATGGGCGCCGCCGGACGCCACGGTAGTGCCGCATCGTCGTCGGCGTACCTGCATGCACAACGCAATTTCGGGAGAAATCAGGCTCAGCAGGCGACGACAAGCACCTCGGATGTGTGGAGTAATAATTAAGAAACATGCATAGCGATCGATCCTAGAGTCCGAGTAATAATCACGCCTAACGCCTAGCTATACTGATCGATCGATGATATGGTAGTAGCGCAGTTGGCAAGGCCTAGCCATAGCTTGCAGCAGCATGGGTTGGATGTTTAGTTGTACCATAGTACAGTGAATGAATTATTAGTATATACAATTATACATGCATGTTTTCATGGATTGGATTAGAAACAAACAAACAAAGAAAGAAAAAAAGCAGTACCTTCTTGAACCTCCACGGCTTGCCCAGCCGCGGAGGAACCAGCAGCCCCCGCTTCCAGCCGAACCCGCTGATGAGGAGACCCAGTGGCCACCGGCACGGCCGCGGCGGCCATGTCGCCCGGCTGAAGCGATGAGGCGGCGGAGGAGCGTGTGCCCACGTCGTAGTACGCCATGGTGCTGGAGCTGTACACACCTTGCTGTGCGGCCTGCTCGTGGTACCGCGCCGGTGCCGGCGCAGCAGGCGAGTAGTAGTGGTCATCGTGACCACCGCCACGCCTGCCCCCTCCGAGCTCTATCTGCTGCTGCTGCCGCTGCTGGAAGTGGCGCTCTTGACTCGAGCTCGGCGCCGACGCCGGCGACTGCGACGCCGACGATTTATGAGCCGCCTCCTCCTCGCCGCCGTCGGGCTCAGGTAGGGGTCGCTTGCTGCCATGCCTCCGATGATCCACCTTCGATCACGTACGATGCCTTTTCCCTCGCTCTGATCTTGGTGTTGACCACCCCCGCCACCTTGCGTATTTGACTGACCTAATCGGGAGCGAGGAGAGAGAGACTGATGGCGCCTGTGACTGTGATTACGGTATACTAGAGGTTTGCTTGCTTTGGGGAGGAAGCAAAAAGCATCGATGCGTTGAAAAGGTCTTTCTGCCCCTTCTTCTGCCATCTTATTTTATTTTATTTTAAATAATCAATCAAATCAGACATGTCTACGAACATCTATTCCGTACTTCATCCTCCGTTCCAACAGTAATGCTACTGTATGATTGTCCGGACGCCGTTAAAAATATCAGACGCAAGCCTGACGCTCTCTCAATATCGGCCTCTCTCTTCCCTATCCACTTATTCTTATCCATACTTTTCGTCACACATCAGCCTCTTTCTAGTTTTCACTAATATTTACCAAAACAGATACTCGTTGACCTCTCTTATTCCCTCCTCTCTCTCTTGTGCTCCCATGGCACAATAAACCTTCAAGACGACAACGCTTGAGCTCGGCATGGCGCAACATGGATCCTCCGATAGATTCTCTCACTCTTCCTCGTTCGCAAACTCCTTCATGGTGGGAGCGTCCTCTCTAGTAATGAGCTCGTCCATGGCGAGATCCATGGAGGTGGCGCGGCGGTGTTGTAGAGGAGTGGACGGCTCTCCTCCACCCCGGCGAGGCACCCTCCCCATCCCGGCGGCGCCCTCTCTCACCCCAGCGGCAACCGAGCTCTCCCCACCCCGGCTGCCATGGCGCTCCTCGCCCCCCATCCCCCACCGTGCCACCGAGCCAAGCCCGGTGCTGGTGGCGCTGGTGCTCGTGTGCCACCGCTCGCCGCCGGCCCGACCCCAACGGCTGGAATCGACCAGCCCAAGGCTTCTCCCCTATGTTGCAAATATATGTATCAACTGTTTCAGTCATTTCAAAGGTATGTTGCAGTTATTTCTTATGGATGTTGCAAAACTAGATCATGGGATGTTGCTGTGGCAGAACCGCTTAATCTAATACCCTCCAAAGAGTACTCGTTTTCCATTAGACACTAAGTACCCCAAGGGAGAGCACTAAACTACGCGATTACGTTAAGCACACCCCATGGAAGAACTCGAAAATCCACATTTTACATCAGGATTATGAATGAGAGAGTAAAGCTTATCACATCCTTGCCATTTCTTACATCACTTTTAGTATAATATCAGATTAATTCATTACTTGATTGGCACAACGGAATATAAAATGTTATCAGAGTTCAGCGAAAAGAAAATCATTTAATGATAAGATAACGTTAACATGAAGAACTTATATAAGCATGAAAGATAACAAGTTGCCAGTCTTTTCTTTGTAAAACTTTTGGTGAGAATTTTATTAAATAAACTCTACTCCGCATCGTAAAGGAAATCCTCGCTGAGCCCGCCAGGAGGTTTCCACACTCAAGTGTCAGCTTATTAGCACTTGTCACCTACAACAGTGTAGAATAAACCCTGAGTACTCAATTGTACTCCGCAAGACTTACCCGTCAGGAGGAAAGAAAATAAAAGACTCCAAGGATTATGCAAGGCTTTCTGGTTTGTGGGTTTATTGCATCTGCAAGAAGCATCACCAAAGGTGCATCCTTATATTTCTTTTTATTAGCAGTCATCATTAGTTCATTAACCGACCATTCTATATAAGCACCAAAGCTAATTTCAAGCAGGTGGTAAGCAATCAGAACCATTTTACCATATTCCATAGTTCTTACTACGATGCCAAATTATAGTCATGTCGGATCATCAAATTGACGGTGATTCGCGAATCAGTGTGCCCAGCTGGGTGCCCCGAAAACATATGTCTTTCTTGTACCCCGGGCACCCGGGCACAAGCAAGACCAACCCGTTCCACTTCTGTCAAGGGGTCCAGGTCCCCGTCCAAGCTCGGACTCTAAGCCCCCAACACTGCAGGTCCGGCCTCAGTATGGTGCTTAGACCTCCTCAACCCAATATATATAACCACCTAAAAGCTAGTTCGGAAAGAGCTGGAACCCATGACAAAAGAAAAAATAAGTCTTCCTGCTCCCATAAGCAAGTATATGCTCGGGACAAGTAGGTCTGTGACCTGACTATGAAATCCAATGCAACGAACGGTTCTTAATCGACATAGGCAGAACAAATGCAATCAGAGCCCCGCTCTGTTGCCCAACCAAATCCAAGTTCCATCCAACCTATTCCGCCCGGTCTCTAATTATCCATATATATTTATATTCCATGTGATAGTAACATGATAATAGTAACAATAATATATTTCCTATCTCTCGCGAGTGACCGGTAATCACTCGACTTTCTACCGGAATCCTATAGCATAGCATGCTACACGATTCTATCATACTAGTAAGACTCATAGAAAAGCATATTATATATATATATATATATATATATATATATATATATATATATATATATATATATATATATATATATATATATATATATATATATATATATATATATATATATATATATATATTGGTTATATATATATATGCAAGTGGGTTTCATTCAACTCCTTTAAACTTAATGCACAAGCATAAATTAAAGTGCAGAATAATAGGGGTTATGCACCGGAGCTTGCCTGGGTAAGATATAACCAAAGTTAGCATTCCATCGTTGTGACACGGTCATCATGGCACCATCATTTCTGCTACCTCCGGGGGATGCCACGATCCATCGTATTCCTATTATGAGATTCGCGGATACAACGCACAGATGTGAATAATCAACGACAGTCGCAACTTAAAATACGATTTTCGTCTCTCACGCGAACTAGTGTAACGACTAACGTACTA
Organism: Saccharum hybrid cultivar R570; assembly: GCA_038087645.1. Taxonomy (NCBI): domain Eukaryota; kingdom Viridiplantae; phylum Streptophyta; class Magnoliopsida; order Poales; family Poaceae; genus Saccharum; species Saccharum hybrid cultivar. The sequence continues at coordinate 654,436 of JAQSUU010000190.1, read as the reverse complement.
AGCCGCATACCTTTGCTACCAACAACGCTCTAATACCCCGACAAGTATTTTAGTTATACAAACATAAGATATTGCTTTATTTATTTCATTGATTTAATGTATATATTCTAACTAGGGCTCATTAACTTTTCTAACAAACTAAGTATTCTGGAGTTACAAAAATTATAGTGAGCACTTAATAATGCCAGGAACCTACTGTGAAATTTTGAGGATTATTACTAGTATAGATTAATCTTGGAAATCCATACAAGATCATATTTTTGAAATGTTAAGCCTCTCAAATTAATTAACAAGCTTCTGTAAACATTATAAGACTATGTGAAATAAATGCGCTAACATATAGAGAATGATTTTAGAAACCAAACAAAACTTGTTTCACAATTTTTGAATTCCTATTCCATTTGATATTGACTTTACAAGTTTACTTCAGAACTAAATTAGAAATGCATTTAGGAAAATGAAAAGGCCGTCGGCAACCCCTTCGGCCCAGCGGCCCAAGGCCCAGCACGGGGCGCCGACGCGCGTACAACAAGCCGGCCCAACCGGCCTGCTCAGACGCGGACTGCGCACTTTGCAGAAAACACCCCCGATTAAGCTAAATCAACCTGCAGTACAATGTGTACTATTCATATGGGTCACGAAGTTTGCACTGAGAACCCCATAAAAGTTTCTATTCTATTTTCTTGCCCTTCCTCTCGTACACGGAGCAGAGGACGTGCTCGGGCAGTTGGAGGCGGACTGACGGTGGGGAGCCGACGCTCGGGCACACCTGGGCTAGCGTGTACCCATGGAGGGTCGCGGCCCGACCGGTGGCGTTCTATGGCTCCGTGGCCACGTGCGGCCATGGCTCGGCGGTGGGACGATAGCGGCGCTGTGGGGCAGCTCCGAGGCGCGGGTTGCTACGCAATGGTGCAGTGCACACGTGAGGAGGATGGCGTGGCCGGCGTGGCGCAGACGGTGACGACCGAGCTTGGGCGGCAGCACGACGCGACCATGGCGGATACGAGTAGAGCAAGGGAACGGAGGAGACCGGCCAATCTCGGCCGGCTAGGCCGGTCGCCGGCTGCAGCGAGGGACGAGAGAACACCTAGAGCCTGAGAGCATCCACGGGGGGTCGCCCTGCTCGGCCCGAAGCGGGCCAGGTCGGCCTGGCCAAGCAGCATAGGTTGTGGATGCTGTTGCGACTGCGGACAGCTGCGCTGCGGTGGAGGAAACGGCCGACAGGCGCGTGGTGCGGAAGAGAGGGTGCTGGGGCGCGCTATCACCCGGACGGAGGTGGGCGCAAGCGGTCAGACGTGGCGTAGCAGTGCTCAGCTAAGGCGGCCATGGATGTGGCGAGCACCAGAGAGAGAGAGACTGAGAGGGGGAGGGCGGGTGAGGAGCCGTGCGCGCTTGCCTCATCCTTAAGCACTGACGCAGCAGATAGGGCGGCAGGTGCAGCACGCGACACGACAGAGGTACAGGGGGCGAGGACGCCACAGCGCGTGGCCACAGCTGGCCAACGCGACAGGCCGGGCCAGCCAACTCGCAAGCAAACTACCACGGCCACCCAGGGCACGGCAGTGACGCGCTGAGGGCCTGGTGGCCACGGCCAAACGGCCAAACCGGTAGGTTATCAAGCGCTTTGATGAATTTATGTGATGGCCAAATCGAAATCCAAACAATCCAACCCTCACACCAATGCAAGGCTCTCACCTCGATTCAACAAACAGTGGGAACACATGAAATGAGTGTTTAACAAAATTTTACAGAATCTAAATGCCAATAAGGCTTTGCCATCCCATTTCAAACTTAGAGGGATTTAGGGCTTCGGTTCCGTTAAACAACCATCGACAATTCGACAATACTTTTCTTTTCTTCGTCTACCTCACCTGCTCATCAATCCCCACCTAAACAACATACATAAGTTATATATATATATATATATATATATATATATATATATATATATATATATAGAGAGAGAGAGAGAGAGAGAGAGAGAGAGAGGTTCAAACCCCGTTAATTTCAACTAAAAATACTTTGTGCAATAATCCATACTTTAAACCAATCCATATGGACCAAGCATTTAAGCACTACTTAGCTCTTTGCTTAATATAATTTGATGCTATTCACATCGCACTTAGAACCTAAGTTCGAGTGTTGCCGATTTAACGAAAAGGGTTTATCTTAATTTTTAAATTGGAAGCTTGAGTTCCCAAAAAATTTAGTTAGCAACATTTATCCACCAAAAATCCCAGTTGCATTTCATCTACATGCTTGCTCATTGAAAGTGAAAGGATCAAGATGCCCAAGAGGGGGAGTGAATTGGGCTTTTCTAAAAATTAATTGCAAGAATTAAATCCTACAAGCCAAACTTCACCCCTAGTGCCTACTAGTGTTCCTTGTGATTCTACCGGTAAAAGTTTTGCACCCTAAGTTTCAATCCTAGACTAGCATGACAATTCTAGGAAAGTAAACAAGCAATGAAAGTAATGCACGAATGTAAATGCTTGAAAGTAAGGGTTAGGAACACGGCGATGTTTTGCCGAGGTATCGGAGAGTCGCCACTCCCCACTAGTCCTCGTTGGAGCACCCACGCAAGGGTGTAGCTCCCCCTTGATCAGCGCAAGGATCAAGTGCTCTCTATGGGTTGATTCTTCGACACTCCGTCGTGGCGAATCACCCAAAACCGCTCACAACATGAGTTGGGTCACCCACACGCTCGTCGGATGATCACCAAACTCCCAATCACCACCAAACCGTCTAGGTGATGGCGATCACCAAGAGTAACAAGCTAGAACTCTCACTTGACCACAACAAGCCTAATGAGAAGATGGATGCACACTTGTTACACTCTTGTCACTAGAGAGGAATCTCAAACTTTGATTCTCAAATCACTATCCTCACTAGGGCTCTTGCACTCCCTTGCACTCCAAAGGTGTTTCTTAGCTGAACAAATAAGCAAGAGACCTCTAAAAGAGGTGGAGGGGATGTATTTATACACCCCTCAGACAAATCCAACCGATATCTGCCGAAACAGCAAAACGCGCACTGACCGGACGCGCCGGTCGACATGACCGGACGCGCCGGTCAAGTGTAACGGTCGAAAATCGAAAGTTAGCGCTGAGTGACCGGACGCGCCGGTCTGAGATGACCGGACGCGCCGATCAGGGATGACCGGACATGTCCGATCATGCAAGAGCCTTACTGGAAACTGATCTGACGCTCGACCATGTCCGATCACAGATTACCGGACGTGTCAGGTCAGCTTGGGACCTTACTGGAACGTGACCGGACGCGCCGATCACTTCACAGTCGCGTCCGATTACACTGTTTACCCTCTAGAACACGTGTCAGACTGACCACCGCGTCCGGTTCTCCCAAGGACCGCGTCCGGTTAGTCAGTTAACGACGCAGGGACTTGTTAGTACTAACCGGACACATCCGGTCATGATCAGGACCACGTCCGGTCAAGGGTAAACTGCTCAAACGTCTTCTAAACGCGACGCAACTTGAACCAAGTTGCTTCCAACTGAACTTTGAGCTTTTCTAGAGCTACCTAGTGCTAAGTTTGACAAGTGTGCACCACACCTAAACAAAAGACTCACCTAGGTCAAGCTACTCGCTCATGCCCCCCTTTATAGTACGGTCAAAGGAAGAAACAAAGATCCTAATGACTATTCTAGATGTAACTCAACTCCTTGACATCCGGAACTAACCGTCCTTAATCTTGTCGTTGATCCTTTGAAAACCAAAACGATTTCCATCAAGGGACATGAATACCACAGTGCCCAAAGCAGTTATCAACTCCATGACCTAACTTACCAATGTTTCTGCAAAACACACGTTAGTCATGGTAATAATGTGTTGTCATCAATTGCCGAAACCAACACCAGGGCCTAGATGCTTTCAATCTCTCCCTTTTTGGTGATTGATGACAACACTTAGATTCAGAAGTTATAAGTTGAGGTTTTCGATCATGCTTGGTTCACATAAGCATAAAGCTGTACGCATAAGGGGTTAGTTATTGCTTATGTGTTCCAAGCCAACTGAGTGTACTCATAAGATAAAACATGAAGAGTTAGTATACATAAAATATAGCTCATGTGAAATCGGAGTAAGGCACGGAAGCACAACTTTATGAGCTAAACACCATTAATTGACATAGATAAGATAAAAAGTCTCACAAACTCATAGTCACACAATGCAGGGCGAGAAAATAAACATGATGCATGAATGTAGCACACAAAGAATGAAACCCTCTAATAGCACTCCCCCTGAATCTACGCTCTCTCTCCCCCTTTGGCATCAAACGCCAAAAAGAAAAAAAAACTAAGGATCTGGCGGGGGAACTGAAGCTGTCGTGTCGGGTGCCGAGGAGCGTGGAGTGATCACAAACTGCGAAGTGTCCTCCTTAGACTCTGAACTGTCAGGTTGACCCTCTGTAGATAGACGTGGCAGTGAAGTAGTCTGGGTCGGTAGAGCATGTAACACCCCAAGTGTTTTTCACCAATTAAGTAGTGGGTTTAAGCTTAAACATGATAGATTAGTGGAGATGACGATGCCAAAGTCAAACCTATGGAAATAAACCCTAGCCTAAACTTGGATATTGCACCCTTGCTTACATATAGGCTCAATTAAAAGATATATGCTTGGGTGTTGTTATCAAAGTATCTTCACATGTCTCACATCAATAACTATCTATATTGATCCCTGGAAAAGTTTTCGCAAAAACCGACCAAATTAAGAGTTAGAAGGGGGAGAAGAATGCCATTTCAGTCAATGTGGAACCGAAGTTCAGAATTCAGTTTTGAGGTACCCTCCTTTGGAGCTTCATATCTTCTAATCCAAGCCAATTTAGCTCTTGATCATTAAAGCAATATTGTTCACCTCGCAAAGCTCTACAATTTTGTCTCTTGTGCCAAAATCAATGGACAACCGGATTGGAAGATAGAGGATGGGAAAATTGATGTTTCAGGCGTATATTTGCAGTGGTATTAGTTCTCCCAGTGTTGAAACTTTGAATTGGTCATGGAGGTCGTGGCCGACCATGGGCAGGTGCCCGACGCCGCGTGGCCCTCCTGTGCACACGCATGTTCGCCACCTTGCCTCCGTGCTCGTCAATAAGGACACCGGCGCCCTCTCTCTTCTCCTCAGTCTCCCTCATCACTCTCATTCTCTGTCCCTCTCACATTCTCTCTGCCTCCCTCGCCCTGCTACAGCCAGCACAAGCCCCATGGCCGCCATCCTTCCCCGCTGGAGGCCATCCCCGCCCGAGCTAAGAGCAGCGAAAGCCTTTCCATCCTTGCCTCCTTTGTCCGTGCTGTTTTCCCGGGGCCGTCGAGCAACCCTCTGCTGTCGCCGATAGAGCAGCCGCCATGGAGTTTGCATGCGGTTGTGGCAGTGCCGCCACTAGCCATCCCAGGCCATGGTGTGGTCACCGGTGGGTGCACCAGACGCCAGACGCCGCTGTGCCTCACCGGCCCCTCCCTGCTGCCGGCGCCCTTCTTCCACGGCCGAACTCGCTGACCCCGAGCTCGTCCTCCGTCTCTGCTGTGAAGAAGACGTTCGCTCTGCTTTGTCTCTACGAAGAAGAAGACCATGGTTGTCCCTATGACGAATGGGTCCCACCTGAAAAGAGCAATACCACATCAAATCTACAGATTTTCTTTTATCTTGTAAAATCTATATCTCATATTTGGTAGCTCCAAAATTGTGCAATTTGTTTTGTTGGAATCCTTGTGAAATGCTCTACATGTTAGGGTAATCAGTTGTGCCATGCATGCATGTGTTTGTGCTGTAGAAATTCATTAGTGAAAAGTGGTTTTGGAAATGGATTAACTTGCTTTCATCAATATCTGGAGTTTTAGAAGTCCAAAATTAGTGATTCCAATTTTGTTGGTCTTCTAGTAATATGCACTATCTAAGAAAAATATAAAACTTATAGGTTGTTTTCGGGTTTTAGGATGTTTTACCTAGATCTTGTTAAATGGAAAATAAATACTTGTTTTCCTTGTTATTTTTATATCTTTAGTTGTGTTGCTCCAATTGATGTGAAATTTTTATGGTAAGATTGTCATGCTATGTATGTACTGTGGTATAAATTTCATAGTCATTGCTTATTGTATGCTCAAGTTATTGATTTAACTTGTTTACAGCTTGATAAATAGCTTATAAATAATATATAAATGGTAAAATAGAAAATGTTGTTCCATTACCTTAGTATGATGTTTCTCTATCATATTGATTCATAATATGGCCTTGTGTTCGCAGAAAATATTGAGTGTTAAGTTTAACTTGCTCTCACATGATTTATTGCAATAGTCATTTGTCTTTTCATATAGGTTGATATACTTTTCCAAATGGCTTGAAATTTGGATAGTATACTATTGGGGGTTTATGAGAGCCACTGTAATTTTGGTAGAATTTATTGTGCACTTTTGATATGTGTTCCTAATTCCACCTAATTATCTAGATAAATTAAGAAATGTATTAAAATAATTTATTTAGCAATGGACACTATGTTTTCTGATGTTCATTAGTCATGTGTGATATGTTGGTAAAGTTAGTTTTGTCCAATTATATGTTTGCAACAAAAGTTAATAATTATTTCTTGCAATTGAGGTTTCTGGACAGATCTGGGAACTTAGCAAAGTTCTTCATGATAATTTGCTTTGTTGTAAAACTTGTTTATACAAAAGTTGTAGATAACTCATATATCTAGCTTTTGTTAAAATTTGGTGGCATTTAGCCATGTGGTTTAGGAGTTATAGCTGTTTAAAGTTAGGGTACAGAATTGCTTGCTCTCTGTTTGTCAGGAATAGATTCTGGAACTTTGTAATTTTGACTTGTTTAACTTATGAATCATGCTGTAATGATATTATATGAAATGTAGATAATTTTATAAGCTTTCCATAATGTCTTCTTGCAAGTCATTTGGATTTATAAAACTCCAGATATGATTGATTTATGAAGCTACTTTTTGCTAGTCCAGAAATTGGCATATTCCAGTTATCGTTGTTGCTTCACCTTGAGTTGCTTTGCATGTTGCTAAGTGTGATTTGTGTCCTTGGTGATGAAGTTAGTACACCTGAGACTTTGTAAATATTTTGTCATGTTTGGTATTGTTTTCCTTGCTATCTTAGCATGATAGGTCGTGTGATGTTTAATTAAACAATGTGAAGTGCTTATGTGTATTTAGTATAACCTTGTACTTGCCGTGTTTAGTGTGTAATGCGTCATCTATTGCATTCCCATGTATTCATATGCTTGCATCTTGCATCTCATCTAGGTACGCTAGATGCACCACGTGAAGGATGAGATGTGGAGCCGAACCTGAAGATGGTGCTTGGTGGATCCATCCCGAAGATGAAAGGCGCCTGGAGTGCAATGCTTGAAGTGGAGATGTTCCGCAAGACGGTGCAAGCTAACTTGACTAATTTGAGTCGGATCCCAGGCAAGCCCCGGAGCATTATAAGCCTCCTACTTTCAAAGCAATTATCTATATATACATGTTATATGTATTGTTGCATTACGTGATAGGAGTTGGTTGGAAACCCTTGCTGCATTGATAACACTCCTTGTCCAACAATTCGAACCTTGAATCCTATGTAGACAGGATCATATCTATGCTTAGCCCTGCTAAATTAGACCGGTAGAAGTCGGGTGATTTCCTGTCACCTGCGAGATATAGGGCTTTGTCAGGTCACGGTTGGCTATATTTGCTATCGTGGAAATGAACCATGTGTTAATGAAATAAAATGAGACTGGGCGGGATGACGATAGTGAAGCAGCAAGGCATGGAGGTCTTGAGTGTGGATCTATCCCCGTCTGTGTCGATTAAGGACCGAGACCTGGAGCCTTCTATGTCATTTTGAACACATGCCTGACATTTAGTTGGCCGGCCTGAGGTTGCCGACCGTGAAGCCTAGTAGCTCAACTCAGGCTGCGAAGTCGAAAAGTGAAAGTCGCCTCGGAAGGGAGCCAGAGGGTCTAAGGGCAGGTGAGTTAAAAGTCCTGAGCATCCTGGCCACTGGTATCCCCGAGAATGCGGCGCTGTTCGGGCCCACCCTGAGTTGTACCAAAGGTTATCTACGGCTGCCTTTAGCGGGGTTTGTCAGGTGAGTGTCAGGAATACCCCCCTCAGCTGAGTTGGAATCGATTCGAGTCGCCGTCTCTCCCGGATAGTGAGAAACTTGACTGGTTATCTCCAGCGTAGATACACTAATTATAATGATGGTTCGGAATTGATGATAATGGTGATGATAGCCTTATTATACCTGCTATGGTTAATATTGTTTGATCCTAATAAAGTGAGTGCTCTAGTACAGGTGCTAATATAGATGACATGTTAATGATAATTAACTTGATGCTTAAGCATTAATGATTACTTATCTATATTAAGCTTTTATGCAAATGTTGTCAAGCTACCCCACTTACATCAACCTTGCATCATCCTTGGTGTCACTTTATTTTTGGTTTTTGACGGGTAAGTCTAGCTGAGTACCTTCTCGTACTCAGGGTTTATTCCCACTTGTTGCAGGTTGTGATGTATCATGGCTACTGCCATAGTGGTCGAGTGTGATCACGGCCATGATCCTCTTCTTTACCTTATCTCTAATGCTTTTGTTGGAAGTGGACCATGGTACTGGCATGTATTTGAAATAAGATTAATGTTAGTTTCAAATTACTTTGCTTCCGCTACTTTTCAATGTAAGTTGTAATAACTATGTTAAACTCCGATGTATATTGAATTACTTATGAAATTGATGTAACATGTGACTTGTTATGTTGAATCACTATGATCTTGGCTTGTATGTTGGTTGGTTTGAAATCCCTCATGATTTCAGTGGACTACCGGAGTTATATGGGCTCAAGTGTGAGAATTTGATCACTTCGGTGATTGTTTTTGTACTTGTGCTCTTATAATTTAGACGGTTCCGTGACAGCTGGTATCGGAGCAAGATTCAACATTAAACTTGTCGTATGTGTATTTAAAACAAAGGTTTTGTTTTATAAAGTCAGTTTTATCAACTTATAGCTATATATAGGTTTGTGAAAGCTGAATTCTAAATCTAAGTATGCCAGTGGTCAATTTTCTTATGCCCATATAAGGATTATTAGGTGGCTTATATAAGTACTAACTTGGGGGTTTTCATTTATGCATCTACGCCCAGGCCAAGGTATGTATGTGTGATAACTCTCCCACACTATGCTACCCGGTGTGTTAGATGGGTGGTAGCCTTCATATATGAAATAGCCATATATGTCGCTCGTTTACTTTTATGCAACATCGCACCTACGCTCAGGTAAGTGTGAGTTGTGAGAGCATGACCGTACAACCTGCGGTCTAGGGGAGAGCTAGTTTTGGTTACTGGATTATTTACATGCTACACACATGTATATATGAAGGTACTTAATTGAGGGTGATTAATGATTCGGGTAGTTTTGGTACTACATGTACGTATACAGGGGTATATGTATATGGGAGTGCTTAGAATTTCACCTTTCTGTTTTCATTGTGTGCTATATTTGGGAAATATTGGGCTACAATGAAAATTTTTTGCAGGTACGCTAACCCCGAATGCGTAAGTCGAATGTAGATGTCGACTAGCTATATATCGAGAGAGTGCGTGTTATGCCACCGACATAGAACGTGATCGCCACCTTAGGTTGGTAATCTTATGAGGACGAATAGGACGAAGCATGCATCTTCATGATTGTTGCTTTATGCATAGCTATGCTCCTCTCACCTTTGTTCTATAGTGTGTAACTTGTGATCAATGTGTTACACTATCTTTCTTGAGTGAAGTAAAACAAGAATGCCTTGTTCCATGTTGCTTGAGAAAAATGTGTGCTTAGCCTTACTAGAAATAAGTGTTGTTACATGCTTGAACTTAGAGATATCCTCTAGCTTAGCCAAGTGGTGGATATGTTGTTCACCCAAGCGTTTGCCAATGCTTTAGACCTCACTTAAATAATTATGGATTCTCATGAATGAATTAAATTCATGTTGGTCTAAGGTAACAAAATTTAGAGCTACTAGAATAACATGTTTGTGTGCTCTCTTGTTAAGTAGAACAAAGGCAAGCTTTGTTTTGCTTATTGAACATTGGCTGCTAGAACGGTTTCTGATGTATTGATGCTTTTGTGGTCATAAATGTGTTTTCTGTAGTTATAGAGAATATCAAAGTTGTAGCAAACTTACTTCTCTAGCTTGTCCTAAAATTTTATGACCCTAGGTCTTATGCTTTGAGAGTTATGAATTTTAGAAGTTTATTGTCAGGTTTTGCTTATGCTCTGAATAGATCTGAATGTTTGATTTGTTTGACCTATGTGCATAGGGAATCATGTCTTGGAGATAATAGAAGAAGTGTGGTACTTTTTCTAAGCTTTCCAAAATGTCCTATAGCACTAATTGTGGTGGTATAAATCTCTAGTTATGAGCTTGCAAAATGGAATGACAGAATCTGTCCAAATCGGGGCAGAGATGTCTTCTTTGTCTTGTTTGGCCTTGTTGGCTATAGAATCATCTTAATATGATAATGAGAAAGTTATAGACAACTTAATAAGCTTTACATAAAGTTAAGGCTCAGCCTTGTTGTGTCCCTAGAACTCCAATTTTGCATTTTTGAAGTTCTTGTGAGTTTTCTGTCCATATTGGTACAGATCTGAAACATTAGCATTTTTTGTTATGTTAATCTATGAATTTGCTTTTGGTATGATTAACTAAAGTGTATTCATCTTCCTAATATTTCTAGAAAGTCTAGGATCACCTTTGTGGGATGTCTATAACCTCAGTTATGGTTGAAACAAGTAACTACTATGCTGCTATCCAGATTCTGTGCACATGCTAAGTTAGCCACCTTAGCTAGCGTTTGTTTTAGAGCTAAACTTGTAGTTAGTTCATGCTTGAGATAAATGCTTATTTTGGGTAAGCCTTGTGCCTTGTATTGGTTGCTTAAGCCCATTCGTTTGAATTTTTTTTAAACGACTGCTTGATTATGATGTTGTATGTGTGCTTGTTATCTAGGTAGTGTCCTAGTTGTCACCTCGTTTGTCCTCGGTGAGCATACGAGGGTCACATAGCTTTATCCTAAAACAACGTTTACGTTACATAATTATATGGTTGTTGTCTTCAATTAGGTTTTCTCTCTTAGGAGCCTGAGCCTGTAGACTTGGTGGTTAGTCCTTGAATGTTTGTATCCATGCCTTTGTTTGACCGAAAGCCCAAAGTTTCTCCTATATGTTTGCATAAGCCATGGCTGTTTTGCAACCCTTTTTGTAAAGAACCTTATCGACTGACCAACCAAGTTAACTTTTATCAATGCTAGCCTTTGACCATGGTTCGTACATTGCTAGTTGTGGAGACTGTACCCAAATCCATGTTGGACCTTCTGGTTACCTCTCTCAAAGGTTAGCCAGTGTGACGCAATGTCTCTCTATTATGGCTTCTAAATTGTGTGCTTGCAAATTTATGCATCTACCTTATCAACTCAATCTATGACTACATATCGGTTTTTGCCCTAAAAATTTTGCTTAATTTGTCCCCAACCTTCCCAAGTCTTAAGATGTTCATCAGTCTTGATCTCATGTTATTGCTCAACATGATTGAATCTTCTGTTAATCTTTTATTTGGTACTCCCCTCGGTGGACGCAAGTTGTACGCAGAATTTAAGCAAGAGTCTCTTGCTCAGTTATCCTTGGCAATTGCGTGATGTTCTCTTGTGCTATATTTTGATCTTCAGATCATTTTCGTGTTGATTTTAAACCTTGTGACTACCTTTGTTTCCTATCCCTTCTTGGATGGCCCTTGTTCTTACAGCCCATTGGTGCCACTTGAAATTTCACTTTCGTTGTGCGTTTAGTAATGGTGTTATGAGTAGCCGCTGATGGTGCCACGACGAAACCAAGGGCCTCCTGTGGCTGCAGACACATGGCTGGCTACTTGGCACGCGCTGGTATCACGATTTCTAGTCATGATCCATTATCAAATGGCATACGATGTGTTATTTTCTTATGTTCTTTTCTTGATTATCTCTCCAAATCGTATCATAAGATCCATATCTTAGACCGAAAGTAGTGGAACTTCCTTCTAAAGTTGCTAAGAGGAAAATCTTTGAAGAACAGGTCACCGATATAAACATTAACAAACTGCAATAGGTGGTAGACAAGTGACTCTACGTAGTTATCCCAGTATTGATGGATGTCATCTAGTGAGCGAAGTATCTCATTTCTGTTGGATAAAAAGGACACACAACACTTAAAAATTGGATAAGTCATTCGTTGGATAAGAATCAATCATCACAATATGCAAATTTTAACCTTTGTATGCATAATGACCATACCATCACAATCAACCATCTCTAGTGTGACTCCTTATCTGCTGACTTCGATGGCAACCATCTGTTCTGTATCAACCACGATTATTGTGGACAAGAGTGAAGATTTAGAATTTTTAGTGTTGAAAGACAACTGATTAGTTACCAATAGGAAGGTTAATCTCCAGTTAGGTAATGACTCATTGGTAGCTACTAAGGCTATGTCTTACAGAGCAATATCTAACAAGAAGTTAATCAACTAGCCACAACTTGAGTGATACTCTATCTTTCAGAGCCATGGAGATCAAGTTAATTCCGTCTTGGACAATCACACAAATAGTGCAAGGTGTTCAATCAGCCGCGGTGAAGAATTAGAGAAATGCATGCCCTAGTTTCGATCAACATCCTTGTGCCCTTAGGTGCCACAAATGGTTTGTTCATAACTTTATTAGACCAAGTGTTGAGAAATATTCAAAAGCAATCTGAGAAGTGTTAAACAATAGATTTTTCATCTTAGAGCTGCTATATGACCCTAAAGAGAGTCTCATGGTGAAAGTTGGCCTGACAAAGTTGTTATGCTGCAAGTCAACTCAACTTATAGTACAACTAAGTCACCAAGGAAGATTTTACTCAATCGCTTGGTGGTAGACTACTCCCCGTGGTTAAGTGAATAATTACAACTTTTGTTGTCCTTAAGGCCTCGTTACATCTTTCTTTGGGAATTATTTTCCTAAGATGACATACTTTGGTACCTTATAAATGTTTTTACCCAAGAGGTTGCATCTGATTCAACCCAGATAACTGTTGTCTTGGATAGAAGAATCTTCTTATGTAACATTTGACAGAAATATAAAGCCGACAGAGTCAGCCATCACATTCACTAACCCCTCGACAGACTCAGATAATACAGTGTTGTCATTAGAGAAAGAGAACTGCACACATGGAACCTTAAGTAGTTTTCCATTAGTTGATATCGAAAGGATTGAACATTTACGACCAACATAGACCCTATCTATTAGTTAGTCAGTATCCTATAACCTCAGAGAACATTTGTCATCTATGATCTCACCCCATTTGGAAGGTTGCGCTCAAGCCATTCTAGTAGAGGGCTACTTTTCAAACTTTGTGAACATAGAGTCATTTCAACGAGTATACTTCTAAAGATTTCGGTCTAGTGTAAAGTTCATACGGACCATGTTATGTTCATTAAAGAATCAGATACTTGTGACTGGTCAGCTCACGAGCTAAATGATCTCCGTACATTGAGAATGTCGTACTGTGCTATCTTGGATTCCTCCCAAAGTAACAATGCTTCATGAAAGTCAATGAAGGAAATTCTTCAGACAAATTTTACCATGAAGAGTAAGTATCAGAAAATGCCTTGACCAAATTAGTTCCACCAATGTCAAAGCTTTGTAGCCAAATGCTATAGCAGATGATGGGAACTAGAAAACGTGCCTCTCTTCCTTAAAAAGGTCTTCCATTCCGAATCTCGGGACGTGATTCTTTTAAGAGGGGAGGGCTGTAACACCCCAAGTGTTTTTCACCAATTAAGTAGTGGGTTTAAGCTTAAACATGATAGATTAGTGGAGATGACGATGCCAAAGTCAAACCTATGGAAATAAACCCTAACCTAAACTTGGATATTGCACCCTTGCTTACATATAGGCTCAATTAAAAGATATATGCTTGAGTGTTGTTATCAAAGTATCTTCACATGTCTCACATCAATAACTATCTATATTGATCCCTGGAAAAGTTTTCGCAAAAACCGACCAAATTAAGAGTTAGAAGGGGGAGAAGAATGCCATTTCAGTCAATGTGGAACCGAAGTTCAGAATTCAATTTTGAGGTACCCTCCTTTGGAGCTTCATATCTTCTAATCCAAGCCAATTTAGCTCTTGATCATTAAAGCAATATTGTTCACCTCGCAAAGCTCTACAATTTTGTCTCTTGTGCCAAAATCAATGGACAACCGGATTGGGAGATAGAGGATGGGAAAATTGATGTTTCAGGCGTATATTTGCAGTGGTATTAGTTCTCCTAGTGTTGAAACTTTGAATTGGTCATGGAGGTCGTGGCCGACCATGGGCAGGTGCCCGACGCCGCGTGGCCCTCCTGTGCACACGCATGTTCGCCACCTTGCCTCCGTGCTCGTCAATAAGGACACCGGTGCCCTCTCTCTTCTCCTCAGTCTCCCTCATCACTCTCATTCTATGTCCCTCTCACATTCTCTCGGCCTCCCTCACCCTGCTACAGCCAGCACAAGCCCCATGGCCGCCATCCTTCCCCGCTGGAGGCCATCCCCGCCCGAGCTAAGAGCAGCGAAAGCCTCTCCATCCTTGCCTCCTTCGTCCATGCTGTTTTCCCAGGGCCGTCGAGCAACCCTCTGCTGTCGCCGGTAGAGCAGCCACCATGGAGTTTGCATGCGGTTGTGGCAGTGCTGCCACTAGCCATCCCAGGCCATGGTGTGGTCACCGGTGGGTGCGCCAGACGCCAGACGCCGCTGTGCCTCACCGGCCCCTCCCTGCTGCCGGTGCCCTTCTTCCACGGCCGAACTCGCTGACCCCGAGCTCGTCCTCCGTCTCTGCTGTGAAGAAGACGTCTGCTCTGCTTTGTCTCTATGAAGAAGAAGACCATGGTTGTCCCTATGACGAATGGGTCCCACCTGAAAAGAGCAATACCACATCAAATCTACAGATTTTCTTTTATCTTGTAAAATCTATATCTCATATTTGGTAGCTCTAAAAATTGTGCAATTTGTTTTGTTGGAATCCTTTTGAAGTGCTCTGCATGTTAGGGTAATAAGTTGTGCCATGCATGCATGTGTTTGTGCTGTAGAAATTCATTAGTGAAAAGTGGTTTTGGAAATGGATTAACTTGCTTTCATCAATATCTAGAGTTTTAGAAGTCCAAAATTAGTGATTCCAATTTTGTTGGTCTTCTAGTAATATGCACTGTCTAAGAAAAATATAAAACTTATAGGTTGTTTTCGGGTTTCAGGATGTTTTACCTAGATCTTGTTAAATGGAAAATAAATGCTTGTTTTCCTTGTTATTTTTATATCTTGAGTTTTGTTGCTCCAATTGATGTGAAATTTTTATGGTAGGATTGTCATGCTATGTATGTACTGTGGTATAAATTTCATAGTCATTGCTTATTGTATGCTCAAGTTATTCATTTAACTTGTTTACCGCTTGATAAATAGCTTATAAATAATATATAAATGATAAAATAGAAAATGTTGTTCCATTACCTTAGTATGATGTTTCTCTATCATATTGATTCATAATATGGCCTTGTGTTCTCAGAAAATATTGAGTGTTAAGTTTAACTTGCTCTCACATGATTTATTGCAATAGTCATTTGTCTTTTCATAGAGGTTGATATACTTTTCCAAATGGCTTGAAATTTGGATAGTATACTATTGGGGGTTTATGAGAGCCACTGTAATTTTGGTAGAATTTATTGTGCACTTTTGATATGTGTTCCTAATTCCACCTAATTATCTAGATAAATTAAGAAATGTATTAAAATAATTTATTTAGCAATGGACACTATGTTTTCTGATGTTCATTAGTCATGTGTGATATGTTGGTAAAGTTAGTTTTGTCCAATTATATGTTTGCAATAAAAGTTAATAATTATTTCTTGCAATTGAGGTTTCTGGACAGATCTGGGAACTTAGCAAAGTTCTTCATGATAATGTGCTTTGTTGTAAAACTTGTTTATACAAAAGTTGTAGATAACTCATATATCTAGCTTTTGTTAAAATTTGGCATATTCCAGTTGTCGTTGTTGCTTCACCTTGAGTTGCTTTGCATGTTGCTAAGTGTGATTCGTGTCCTTGGTGATGAAGTTAGTACACCTGAGACTTTGTAAATATTTTGTCATGTTTGGTATTGTTTTCCTTGCTATCTTAGCATGATAGGTCGTGTGATGTTTAATTTAACAATGTGAAGTGCTTATGTGTATTTAGTATAACCTTGTACTTGCCGTGTTTAGTGTGTAATGCGTCATCTATTGCATTCCCATGTATTCATATGCTTGCATCTTGCATCTCATCTAGGTACGCTAGATGCACCACGTGAAGGATGAGATGTGGAGCCGAACCTGAAGATGGTGCTTGGTGGATCCATCCCGAAGATGAAAGGCGCCTGGAGTGCAATGCTTGAAGTGGAGATGTTCCGCAAGACGGTGCAAGCTAACTTGACTAATTTGAGTCGGATCCCAGGCAAGCCCCGGAGCATTATAAGCCTCCTACTTTCAAAGCAATTATCTATATATACATGTTATATGTATTGTTGCATTACGTGATAGGAGTTGGTTGGAAACCCTTGCTGCATTGATAACACTCCTTGTCCAACAATTCGAACCTTGAATCCTATGTAGACAGGATCGTATCTATGCTTAGCCCTGCTAAATTAGACCGGTAGAAGTCGGGTGATTTCCTATCACCTGCGAGATATAGGGCTTTGTCAGGTCACGGTTGGCTATATTTGCTATCGTGGAAATGAACCATGTGTTAATGAAATAAAATGAGACCGGGCGGGATGACAATAGTGAAGCAGCAAGGCATGGAGGTCTTGGGTGTGGATCTATCTCCGTCTGTGTCGATTAAGGACTGAGACCTGGAGCCTTCTATGTCATTTTGAACGCATGCCTGACATTTAGTTGGCCGGCCTGAGGTTGCCGACCGCGAAGCCTAGTAGCTCAACTCAGGTTGCGAAGTCGAAAAGTGAAAGTCGCCTCGGAAGGGAGCCAGAGGGTCTAAGGGCAGGTGAGTTAAAAGTCCTGAGCATCCTGGCCACTGGTATCCCCGAGAATGCGGCGCTGTTCGAGCCCACCCTGAGTTGTACCAAACGTTATCTACGGCTGCCTTTAGTGGGGTTTGCCGGGTGAGTGTCAGGAATACCCCCCTCAGCTGAGTTGGAATCGATTCGAGTCGCCGTCTCTCCCGGATAGTGAGAAACTTGACTGGTTATCTCCAGCGTAGATACACTAATTATAATGATGGTTCGGAATTGATGATAATGGTGATGATAGCCTTATTATACCTGCTATGGTTAATATTGTTTGATCCTAATAAAGTGAGTGCTCTAGTACAGGTGCTAATATAGATGACATGTTAATGATAATTAACTTGATGCTTAAGCATTAATGATTACTTATCTATATTAAGCTTTTATGCAAATGTTGTCAAGCTACCCCACTTACATCAACCTTGCATCATCCTTGGTGTCACTTTATTTTTGGTTTTTGACGGGTAAGTCTAGCTGAGTACCTTCTCGTACTCAGGGTTTATTCCCACTTGTTGCAGGTTGTGATGTATCATGGCTACTGCCATAGTGGTCGAGTGTGATCACGGCCATGATCCTCTTCTTTACCTTATCTCTAATGCTTTTGTTGGAAGTGGACCATGGTACTGGCATGTATTTGAAATAAGATTAATGTTAGTTTCAAATTACTTTGCTTCCGCTACTTTTCAATGTAAGTTGTAATAACTATATTAAACTCCGATGTATATTGAATTACTTATGAAATTGATGTAACATGTGACTTGTTATGTTGAATCACTACGATCTTGGCTTGTATGTTGGTTGGTTTGAAATCCCTCATGATTTCAGTGGACTACCGGAGTTATATGGGCTCAAGTGTGAGAATTTGATCACTTCGGTGATTGTTTTTGTACTTGTGCTCTTATAATTTGGACGGTTCCGTGACAGAGCAGGTGCAGCAACTGAAGGTGTAGTAGCAACTATAGAAGCAGTTACTGTCGCCTGAGCCTAAAAGAGACCAAGAGTAGGAGGATCTGTCGATGCTACTGAAGATGGCAGAGTCTCTGTAGTGGCGGCCCCTGACACTGGAAGTGCAGCAGTCTCTGAAGCTGACATCTCTGAAGTAGTCACGAAAGTGGTGGACGAAGGTGTCGGCTGTCCAGTCAGCTCACTGTAGGTGGCACTAAAATCAGGGAACGGAGTGCCTGAGAGGAGGTGAGGTCCCGGCTGAGCTGGTGGAGTAAACCCTGTCTGGATAGGAGTGAAACTCGGAGACTGAAACGTCTAAGCCACTTGCTGCTGGGGGGAGGTGTACTGAAAACTCGGCTGTCCCTGACTCTGAGGTCCACTAGACTGTAAAGCTGGAGTCAGGACAGACGGTGGTGGAGGTACCCCAACCGTGACAAGGTGGCGCAGGAGCTCTAGGTACTGCTGCTGAGTGGCTGCCTGCTGCCTCTGCATCTCGAACTGCTGTCTCTGGAACTCTAGCTGTTGCCTCTGGAGCTCGTCCTGACGAGCCTAAATCTGAGCAAATGCTGCAGTTGTGTCCTGAGCCTGTCTCTGCATCTGAACCTCCTGTCTCTCCTGGGCTTGGGTCAGCCTCTCAAGAATAGCCACCATGGCTAGGTCTGAGCGGGAGGCTAAGCCTGAGCCACCGGCCTCATGGTCGTGAGGCCGAGGAGAGCGGTACCGGGGGATGGGCTGATAATCCTTATCTGTGTTGTCAGTAGCAACATCCTCGGCTGGATCAGCTGGCTGAGCATCTAGATCTGCTAGCTCTGCCTCAGCAAGACCCTCAACGGTCTCGTCCTGCTCAGCAGCTGTCTCTGGTACCTCTGGCCTTTGACGCTGTCCTGGGCCAGGTGCCTGCTCTCTAGTAACTGATGCCCACAACTGTCGGATGTCATACTCTGGAAAGGCTGTGGTGGTATCAGAAATCTCTGCTCTAATCTCTGCAGGCAGCTCACAGGCAGATCTGATGATGAAGCATATCCAATGAGCATACGGTAGCTGCCTATGACCTTTGAATCCTTCTGTCAAGGTGTCCTCCATCTCACATAGCATCAGATCCCAAAGGTCAAACGGGGTCTGTGAGATGAGGTGATGTACTACCCATAGCTGCATGCGAGTCAAACCCTCTCTGTATCCAACCCTCGGAAGTAGAGTCCTCCTTACAATAGCATCAAGGACTCTGACTGTGGGTGTCAGGCTGGTAGGTGTACGTCAAGACCCCTCACCAAAAGGCTCACGGAAACAGGGTCGAATCAAATCTGTAGGGGGCACTGTCCCGTCGTGAGGGCGTCTCGGAGGTGCAGTCTGTCTGAAACACAGCTGATGAATCTTTGTCTCTGAAGCAGGGAGTCTGAGAATCTCCCGTACCCTAGTGCTGTAGAGTGCAGTCATGGCCTCTGAATGCAAAGTGTATAAACTGATGTGCTGGGTCAATCCAAAGTGAAGAATAGAATTCTCTGACCCAGGTCCCGCAGTATGCTCCAGTCCGTCTAAGAAGATCTGACAATCCAGGTAGAAAGGACAGATGTGGACGAAGCTGCTCACCAACCCCCTCAACTAAGTCCTCTAGTCGACAGACTCTCTGAGGTCTGAAAGCAATCTCGCTGTCGACATAGGCCCTATAGAAGTCCTCGTGCAGAGGAGTGTAGAAACCCTCTGAAGCCCGGAGATCCCGCTGAGGTGGGAACCACCGAGTGACCTCAACGAACCTAAGGGCCTAGACCTGTCTAGCTGTAGCAACCCTGAGGTCAAAATGCTCAACTGGGGGGTGACCTCGAGCCTTAGGAGGTGGATGACCTCCACGACGCTGACCCTCTGGCCTGGGAGTCACCTGAGCTCACGTACGTCCTGAGCGACGATGCTGTGGAGAGTGTACTGTTTGCTCCTCAGTCTCCTCTGGATCCTCTATAGGCTGCTCTGCAGGAGCATCCACTGTCTCCTTTGTGGCCTCTGTACCGAGCTGTCGACCTTTAAGGTGAAAGCGACTCTCGCCAATACGAATACCACTACTCCTGCCACCTCTCTCGGCTGCCTCTGCTGCATCTGCAACTGCCTGAGCCACTTCTGCCTCTGTAAGTGTTCTCTTTCTCTTCTTGGCAGCAATCTTTACTCGCTTGCCGTGAGCTACCTCTGCCCTCCTAGGGGGACTGTCATCTCCGTCACTAGGTGCACCACCAGCGTTCTTGCAGCGAACCATACTGACAAACTGTTGTACTGAGAAACACTGGAAAGTAACAGATGATGAACTGGCACTCGTGAGGCTTGGCCTCAATCCGTATCCGCAGGCTTGGCCTTGGATTCATAATTGATCACCTGACACTCACAGCACCGACAGGACAAACTAAAATGATAGAATATATGGATCTACTATAAGCAACATATATTATCTAAAGGATGAGTAAGATCCTAATGAGAGCAAGCATATTAGATAAGATATGAAGGGACCGCGAGCTACCTCGAAAGAGCGAAGATCCAATGAACGAAAGAAGATTTCGACACGCTAGCCCGGTAACGGCGATCAAAACCCTGGAGTACCGAGAGATCGACGATCGAATTAGTAATTCATCGAAAAATCAACGGTAAACCCTAATCCAAGGCAGAGACGTCACCTTGCGGAGACGGAGACAATCACGGAGACGGAAACTCGTGGAGAGCATAGCTAGGGTTCCTAGGGTTAGGTCTTCCTAGGGTTAGGTCTATGCGACAGCAAGAGCACACTTCGTGCGGTGGCGCGCGGGCACAGCTGAGGGCACGGGCACGTGGCGGTGGTGCTTGGGCGCGGTGGCGTGCGGGGTGGCTCCGGTGGCGCGCGAAACGGCGGCGCAGGGCAGATGCGGTGGCGCGGCGACGCTGGGCTGTGAGCAGTGGGCTCACGGGCGCGGAGGCACGGTGCGGGCGTGGATGGCGCGGCGACTCAGCGAGGAGGAGGCGCTTGAGATCTCGGTGAGTACGGGCGGCGGCGGATTGAGATGGAACGAAGAACGAGATCCGAACGAACGGTTAAAAGGGTGAGATCCGCTTTTCACGTGATGACTGGACGCGGTGGTCGAATGACCGGACGCGGTGAAGGCAGCGTCCGGTCATAGTCTAGTAAGCTCCTGGAACGACCGGACGCGTCCGATTATGCACGATCGGACGCTGACAGAGTCCGGTCACATTTTGCCCGGAAAACTGAAACGGATGACCGGACGTGATGGTGGTGGCCGGGACCGGACGCGGTGGTCAGCAACTGCGCGTCCAGTGCAGCGTCCGGTTAGAGATTTTGAAGAAAAACTTCGGGAATGACCGGACGCGCTGGTGGATGCTAGGACTAGACGCGGTGGTGAAGCAGAACCGCGTCCGATGCAGCGTCCGGTCCAGCGTCTAGTCGCTGTAAAATGCCCTTTTTCAAACCGATTTTCGACGTGACTTCTCCCAATCAAGTTCCAATTCAAAGAGACTCAAATAAACACCAATTGGAACTTGATATGAGTGACCTCACTCAAACCCTCAAAATTTTCAAAATATTTTGCCTTAGGCTAGTATTATATTTAAGAAAATATTCAATAAACACCCGAGGAGCAACGTATGGCCATGTAATAGAGTGTATCAACCCTTGGAAGCTTCAAATGCTCTCTCTATTCATGGACGAACACAGAGGTTACTCAAAGCTAAACCGAAAAGAAACGATAAAGCAACAACCATGCATATGCAATGCAAAACGGGAAAGGTAGGCTAGTTGCTTGTCAAGTTTGATCCACGGTTAGGCTTCTTCACTCCTCCAAGGGAGGGTTATCGTAACCGTGTTAGACAAGTTCTAGATGCATTGCGGGAATTTAAACATGACAAAATGTACAATGCAATGCAAGGGACAACACAAGCTTATTTTTAAAAGTTACTAGAATCAAGCACATTTAGTTCACTTCTCAACCTACAAAAGGTAGCCTCATCTAAAGGTTTAGTGAAGATATCTGCTAATTGATTTTCACTTCTTACACCTTCTAGTGATATATCATTTTTAGCAACATGATCTCTTAGAAAGTGGTGGCGGATATCAATGTGCTTGGTGCGAGAGTGTTGTACCGGATTATTAGCAATTTTAACGGCACTTTTATTGTCACATAAAAGCAACACCATTTCAAGAATAACTCCATAGTCTAGGAGGGTTTGTTTCATGTATAAGATTTGTGCACAACAAGCCCCCGCGGCAATGTATTCCGCCTCGGCGGTGGACAAAGCCACACTGTTTTGCTTTTTAGATGACCATGATACTAAGGACCTCCCAAGCAAATGGCACCCTCCGGATGTGCTTTTTCTATCAATTTTGCAACCGGCATAATCCAAATCGGAATAGCCAACTAGTTGGAATCTAGCTCCTTTGGGATACCAAAGACCGATGCTTGGGGTGTACTTAAGATATCTTAAGATTCTTTTATGGCACTTAGGTGAGGTTCTTTTGGGCACGCTTGAAAGCGAGCACACATGCACACACTAAACATGATATCGGACCTAGATGCGGTAAGGTACAACAAGCTACCAATCATAGAACGGTAAAGAGTTTGATCGATTGGTTTACCTCCCTCATCTAGGTCGAGATGTCCATTAGATGGCATTGGGGTCTTGATTGGCTTACATTCTTCCATCTTGAATCTTTTGAAAAGATCCTTGGTGTACTTTTCTTGAGAGATGAAAATCCCTTCTCTCATTTGCTTGACTTAAAAATCAAGGAAGAATGTTAGCTCACCAATCATAGACATCTCGAACTCTTTCGACATCAATTCACCAAATTTCTTGCAATAATCTTCATTTGTTGACCCGAAGATAATATCATCAACATAGACTTGACAAATGAAGATCTCTCTATTAAACTTCTTGGTGAATAGTGTGGTGTCAACCTTCTCAATAGTGAAGCCCTTCTCGATGAGGAAGTCCCGGAGGCGCTCAAACCACGCTCTAGGGGCTTGCTTGAGCCCATATAGCGCCTTGGACAACCTATAAACATGATTAGGATATCTAGGGTCTTCAAACCCGGGAGGTTGTTCAACATAGACTAGTTCATTTATGAAGCCATTTTAAAAAGCACTTTTCACATCCATTTAATATAGTTTCATTTAATGATGTGATGCATATGCAAGAAGGATACAAATGGCTTCAAGTCTTGCAACGGGTGCAAAAGTCTCTCCAAAATCAAGACCTTCAACTTGAGAGAACCCTTTTGCTACTAGTCTTGCCTTGTTTCTTACTACTACGCCTTGATCATCTTGCTTGTTGCGGAACACCCACTTGGTTCCAATGACTCTTGCGCCTTTTGGATGCTCTTCAAGTGTCCAAACTTGATTGCGGGTGAAGTTGTTCAATTCATCATGCATGGCATTCACCCAATACGGATCTTGAAGAGCTTCTTCTACATTCTTAGGTTCAAGACAAGAGACAAAAGAGTGATGTTCAATAAAAGAAGTAAACTTTTGAGATCAAGTCATTACACCCTTTGTAGGACTCCCTATGATGAGATCTTGTGGATGTGCTTGAAGTAGAGGTGAGTTTCTTCGATCAACTATTTGAGGAGTAGGATGGGGAGCATCAACATCTTGAGCTTGTGCCTCGGCTTGTTGATGAGAGACATGAGTATCTTCATTTTCAACTCTCTCATTCTTGTCATCATCTTGAGGCACATATGATGAAGATGGTGGATTGACAATTTGTACATCGTCTTCATCATCTTTAGGCTTGATGTCTCCCACTGGCATGTTCTTCATGGCCTCTCTCAATGGTTCATCACCTACATCATCACAATTCTCAATTGCTCCTTGGGAGCCGTTAGATTCATCAAATTCCACATCATATGTTTCTTCAACCAAACCGGTGGCATGGTTAAATACTCTATATGCTTTGGACTTTGATGAGTAACCAACAAGAAAACCAATATCACAACATCTTTGGAACTTCCCTAGGTGTTGACTCTTCTTGTAGATGTAGCATTTGCAACCAAACACCCGGAAGAATGAGACATCCGGCTTCTTCCCATTTAGCAACTCACAAGGGGTCTTGCCAAGGAACTTTTGTAGGAAGAGGCGATTTGAAGCATAGCATGCGGTGTTGATTGCCTCGGCCCACAATTTTTCTGGTGTGTTGTACTCATCTAGCATTGTTCTTGCAAGAGTGATCAAGGTTCGGTTCTTTCTCTCAACTACACCATTTTGTTGAGGAGTGTAGGTTGATGAAACTTCATGCTTGATTCCAATTTCATCACAATAAGCTTCAATATTGGTGTTGTCAAACTCTTTGCGATTGTCACTTCTAATTTTCTTTATCTTGACTTCAAATTCATTTTGAGCTCTCTTTGCAAACTTCTTGAAGCAATTTGCCACTTCGGATTTGTCATGAAGAAAGAAAGTCCAAGTGTATCTTGAGTAGTCATCCACAATCACTAGGCAATAGAGACTTCCATCCAAGCTCTTGTAAGTTGTAGGACCAAACAAATCCATGTGTAGAAGTTCTAGTACTCTTGATGTTGACATGTAAGCTTTGGTTGGATGAGTGTTTGCAACTTGTTTGCCGGCTTGACATGCACTACAAGGTTTGTCCTTTTCAAACTTTACATCCTTCAAACCTCTCACTAATTCTTTCTTCAATAGCTTGTTGAGAGTATTCATTCCAACATGAGCAAGCCTCCTATGCCAAAGCCATCCAAGTGTAGTTTTGGTGAATAAACATGTCATCAAGTTTGCATCTTCAGAGGTGAAGTCAACAAGATAGAGATTATTGTATCTAAAGCCCTTGAAAATCACTTGCTTGTCATCTATCTTAGTAACAACCAGTTCATTTGGACTAAACAAGCATTGGTAGCCAAGGTCACAAAGTTGCCCAACGGATAGTAAGTTGAAACTCAATGAAGCAACATAGAGCATATTTGAGAGAGAGTGATCATTTGATATTGCAATCTTGCCTATACCCTTGACTTTGCTCTTTGAATTGTCCCTAAATATGATCTTGTCTTGACATACCCCATTCTCTTCAAGTGAGGTGAACATACGAGGATCACCGGTCATGTGTTGTGTGCAACCACTATCAATCACCCAATGAGATCCACCGATCTTTTAGTTCACCTACACACAAGAGATCAAGCCTTTTGTTTAGGGACCCAAACTTGAGAGGGACCCTTAACTTTCTTAAATAGTGACTTGGCAACCCATATTTTCTTAGGCCTATTCTTGTTAGGGGGACCCAAGAACATGACTTTCATCTTTCCACTTGAATCTTTTCTAAGCATGTAATGAGCATTGAAAGCAAAGGGTCTAGCATGCTTGGGCAAGGGTTGTGGTGGTGGAGTTTTGTACTCATGAGCAAAATTGTCTTCTTGTCCACACTCAACACATCTCTTTGGCTTGGGCTTTGACTTACTTTGTTGTTGTTGAGCTTTGACCTTCTTCTCTTGATTTGCCAAGTAACCAATGCCAATCTATCCATCTTCATGACGGTGTTCATGAGTAGCTCACTTTGCAAATGTTAGCCTCTTGTGAACTTGCTTAGGCTGGTCTTGAGATGCTCTTTTTCTTGCTTGAGCTTCTTGTTTTCTTCAATAAGTGACTCATTTGAAGCTTGCTTTTCAAGAGCCATCAACTTCTTGTTCTCATTCTTAAGCATCTCATTTTCACTCTTGAGCTTGACATACTCATCATACTTGTCGGACTCAACCACACTCTTGCCTTTGCCGCTAGAGCCTTGCTCAAAGTTCTCAACAATCAAATCATCACATGATGTAGCTATATCAATCTTAACAACTTGGTTAGTAGCATCATGTGTCTTAAGAGCAAGCTCATTAGCAACAATAAGACTATCATAGTTGATTTTCAATGTGGTATATTCATCTTTTAGCAAGTTGAGCCTAGTGATGAGTTCACCATGCTTCTTCTCAATTTTATCATGTTTATCTCTAAGCTCCTTGTTAGAAGTTTTGAGCTCCTTAAGAGAGGAAGACATAGTTTCATTTTGATCTTTGAGCTCATCACTAGACTTATGTGCATTCTCAAGCTTAGATGAGAGTGATTCATTTTCATGTTGAAGCTCTTCATTTTCATTTCTAGTTCTTCTTATGATTTTAGAGTATTTGTTCAACAATTTTACAAGTTCATCATAAGAAGGTGCATCATATTCATCGTCACTATCACTATCATCATCATCACTATCATTGTTTTGTACCTTTCGATCACCCTTAGCCATAAGGCATAGATGAATAGTGGAAGATGATGGTGAAGGTGGCGGTGAAGGTGGTGATGAAGATGTCGGTGAAGATGATGATGGCCCAATCACGAATGCGGCGACATTCTCTTTCTCATCGTCGCTCTCATCGCCGGAGGACTCACATGATGACTCAATGTCGGTGAACCAATCACCAACAATGTAAGCTTTGCCTCCCTTCTTCTTCTTTTAGAACTCTCTTTTCTTGCCATCTTTCTTTTTGTATGGCTTGTTCTTTCTTTTCTCATCTTCTTCATCACTTGAATCACCTTTCTTGCCCTTGTACTTGTTCTTGTACTTGTCTTTTGGAGGCTTCGGGCATTGATGAGCTAAGTGGCCAAGTTCACCACAATTGAAGCAATCCATCTCGGATATTGGCTTCCTTTTGCTACTTGTGAAGAATTTCTTCTTCTTGCCATCGAACTTGATGCCACTCTTGTTGAGCTTCTTTAGCATCTTGGTGGTTCTTCTCACCATGAGTGCAAGTGATGCATCATCAATATCACTCTCACTTGAGCTTTCTTGCACCATCATGGCTTGGCCCTTCTTCTTTTTCTTTTCATGGCTAGCTTTGAAGGCCAAGTCTTTCTTCTTGGAAGATGATGAGCCCTCTTCCGGAGTGATGTGCATGTACATCTCATGTGCATTGATCTTTCCCAATACTTGAGTCGGTGTTGCGGCGAAGAGATCACTTTGGTGAAGTACGGTGACAATGTGTCCATACTTCTCAACAGGAAGAACACTCAAGATCCTCCTTGCAACATCCGATTGACTCATTTGAGTGAGTCCAAGAGCATTGAGATCTTCTACAAGAACATTCAATCGAGTGTACATTTCATTAGCACTTTCTTTGGGAAGCATCTCAAAAGAATTGATTTTCTTTAAAGCAATGTGATAGCGTTCCTCACGCTCACTCTTAGTTCCCTCATGGAGAGCACAAAGATTTTCCCACAATTCATGAGCGTTTTTGGCATTACGCACACGATTGAAGATATCTTTGCCTAAGCCTCGGTAGAGTGCATTTTTTTGTCTTTGCATTCCACCGGTCGTACTTCTCCTCATCACCACTTGGGTTGGCGGGATCCCTTATAGGAGGAAGCCCTTCGGTTGCGGCTCTAAGGCACCCGACATCTATGGCTTCGAGGTACGCCTCCATACGAATTTTCCAATATGGAAAATCGTCTCCCTCAAAAGTAGGAGGTGGTCCTTCCCCATTAGACATCTTGCTCTAGGCGGTGAAGCCTAAATAAAGAGCAACACGGCTCCGATACCAATTGAAAGGATCAAGATGCCCAAGAGGGGGGTAAATTGGGCTTTTCTAAAAATTAATTGCAAGAATTAAATCCTACAAGCCAAACTTCACCCCTAGTGCCTACTAGTGTTCCTTGTGATTCTACCGGTAAAAGTTTTGCACCCTAAGTTTCAATCCTAGACTAGCATGGCAATTCTAGGAAAGTAAACAAGCAATGAAAGTAATGCACGAATGTAAATGCTTGAAAGTAAGGGTTAGAAACACGGCGATGTTTTGTCGAGGTATCGGAGAGTCGCCACTCCCCACTAGTCCTCATTGGAGCACCCGCGCAAGGGTGTAGCTCTCCCTTGATCCGCGCAAGGATCAAGTGCTCTCTACGGGTTGATTCTTCGATACTCCGTCGCGGCGAATCACCCAAAACCGCTCACAACATGAGTTGGGTCACCCACACGCTCGTCGGATGATCACCAAACTCCCAATCACCACCAAACCGTCTAGGTGATGGCGATCACCAAGAGTAACAAGCTAGAACTCTCACTTGACCACAACAAGCCTAATGAGAAGATGGATGCACACTTGCTACACTCTTGTCACTAGAGAGGAATCTCAAACTTTGATTCTCAAATCACTATTCTCACTAGGGCTCTTGCACTCCCTTGCACTCCAAAGGTGTTTCTCAGCTGAACAAATGAGCAAGAGACCTCTAAAAGAGGTGGAGGGGATGTATTTATACACCCCTCAGACAAATCTAACCGTTATCTGCCGAAACAGCAAAACGCGCACTGACCGGACGCGCCGGTCAAGTGTAATGGTCGGAAACCAAAAGTTAGCGCTGAGTGACCGGACGCGCCGGTCTGAGATGACCGGACGCGCTGATCAGAGATGACCAGACGCATCCGATCATGCAAGAGCCTTACTGGAAACTGATCTGACGCTCGACCGCGTCCGATCATAGATGACCGGACACGTCAGGTCAGCTTGGGACCTTACTGGAACATGACCGGACGCGCCGATCACTTCACAGTCACGTCCGATTACACTGTTTACCCTCTGGAACACGTGTCAGACTGACCACCGCATCCGGTCCTCGCAAGGACCACGTTCAGTCAGTCAGTTAACGATGCAGTGACTTGTTAGTACTGACCGGACACGTCCGGTCATGACTAGGACCGCATCCGGTCAAGGGTAAACTGCTCAAACGTCTTCTAAACGCGACCCAACTTGAACCAAGTTGCTTCCAACTGAACTTTGAGCTTTTCTAGAGCTACCTAGTGCTAAGTTTGACAAGTGTGCACCACACCTAAACAAAAGACTCACCTAGGTCAAGCTACTCGCTCATGCCCCCTTTTATAGTATGGTCAAAGGAAGAAACAAAGATCCTAACGACTATTCCAGATATAACTCAACACCTTGACATCCGAAACTAACCGTCCTTAATCTTGTCATTGATCCTTTGAAAACTAAAATGATTTCCATCAAGGGACATGAATACCACAGTGCCCAAAGCAGTTATCAACTCCATGACCTAACTTACCAATGTTTCTGCAAAATACACGTTAGTCATGGTAATAATGTGTTGTCATCAATTGCCGAAACAAACACCGGGGCCTAGATGCTTTCAGAAAGGATCAAGATGCCCAAGAGGGGGTGTGAATTAGGCTTTTCTAAAAATTATTGAAATAATTAAACCCTACTAAGCCATAAATCACCCCTAGTACCTACAAGTGTTCCTAGTGATTCTACCGATTAAAAGTTTTGCACCCTAAGTTCCAATCCTAGTCTAGCATGACAATTATAGGAAAATAAATCAAGCAACAAGAGTAATATGAGAAAGTAAATTGCTTGAATGTAAAAAGGTTAGGAACACGGCGATATTTTCCCGAGGTATCGGAGAGTCGCCACTCCCCACTAGTCCTCGTTGGAGCACCCTCGCAAGGGTGTAGCTCCCTCTTGATCCACGTGAGGATCAAGTGCTCTCTATGGGCTGATTCTTTGACACTCCGTCGTGGTGAATCGCCCACAACCGCTCACAAGATGAGTTGGGTCATCCACAAGCTCCACCGGATGATCACCAAGCTCCCAATCACCACCAAGCCGTCTAGGTGATGGCGATCACCAAGAGTAACAAGCAAGAACTCTCACTTGACCACAACAAGCCTAATGAGAAGGTGGATGCACACTTGCTACTCCCTAGTCACTAATGAGATATCTTAAACTTGGATTCTTAAATCTCAATCCTCACTAGAGCTCTTGCACTTCCTTGCATATGAAAGGTGTTTCTCAGCTGAACAAATGAGCAAGAGACCTCAAATAGAGGGGTAGGGGATGTATTTATACTCCCCACAGTCAATCCCAACCGTTATGTGCCAACTCATCATTTTTCGTACTGATCGGACGCACCGGTCGATGTGACCGGACGCGTCCGGTCGGTGGCAACGGTCGAATTGAAAAATAAGGGCACTGAGTGACCGGACGCGTAGGCGAGTCCGATTAGGGGTGACCGGACGTGTTCGGTTGCTCAAAACCCTTTCTGGAACCTTTCTGTACTTTGACTGGATGCACAGACGAGTCCGATCGGTGATGACCGGACGCGTTCGGTCAACGAAGTTCCTCTCTGGAAATGGACCGGACGCACTATAGACGTGTCTGATCAATTTCCTAGCCGTGTCCGATCATAACACTTTCGCTCTCTGACTCTAGTCAACATGATCTACGCGTCCGGTCCAAGGGAGGACCGCGTCCGGTCGATCGTGTTGAGTCTGCTGTGACTGCCAGTACTGATCGGACGCGTCCGGTCAAGACAGAGATCGCGTCCGATCAAGAAGAATTGGCTCAAAAGACTTCGAATCGCGACGCAACCTGAACCGAGTTTCTTCAAACTGAACTTTGGGCTTCACCTGAGCTACCTAGTGCTAAGTTTGACAAGTGTGCACCACACCTAAACAAATAGACTCACCTAGGTCAAGCTACTCGTTCATGCCCCCCTTTATAGTATGGCCAAAGGAGAAAAGCAAAGATCATAACGACTATTCCGAACGTAACTCAACTCCTCGACGTCCGGAACTAACCGTCCTTAATCTTAACGTTAATCCTTTGAAAACCGAAACGATTTCCATCAAGGGGCATGAAAACCATAGTGCCCAAAATAGTCACCATTTCCATGACCTAACTTACCAAAGTTTCTGCAAAACACACGTTAGTCATGGTAATGTTGCATTGTCATCAATTGCCGAAACCAACTCTAGGGGCCTAGATGCTTTCACTCATGTTAAATTTTATCTTGTTCATATAAATTATTTTTCGTGCCAATGGTTAAAACCACTTATCCTATCTTCCCCGTAAGGACTTTTATTAACACCTCTTTATGTTAAGTAAGCTAACTTTCTGTACCTATTTGATTCCTCTCAATCCCAATTCCCAAAAGTATGTCCAAAGATTTTGTTTTAAAATTTTAAATCCCAGAAACTTGGTTTATTAATTTCTTTTAGGCCTTAACCAAGGCGCTAAGAGAGCTCGTAACACCAGAGGTGTTACAGTTGCACATGATGCATATGCTGCAAGTGTTTCAGAAGCATATTGCAAGCGTTTGTTCAAAATGTTTCATCTGTTTCAGACGTATGTTGCAATCATTCTTTATCTGGATGTTGCATATGTTTTTCACACATATGTTGCAACAGTATGTTCCAAATGTTTTAGCTATTTCAGTCTTATGTTACAGTAAGTGTTTTCATGTTGCAATAGTTTTATTTGGATGTTGCATATGTTTCACACACATGTTGCAAGCGTATGTCCCATGTTTCACCTATTTCGAATGTATGTTGTATTTGAGTGTTTCATGTTGCAAGTGCAGACCGCTGTCGTTAATGTCCATGAGGGTGGTCAAGGCCAAGTCGCGGCCACTGACGCGTGGAGGAGGTGCAGGCCGCCGCCGACGGTGTGGGAAGAGGCACAGGCAATGCAGTGCAGGCCGCCGCCGACGGTGCAGGCCGCCGCCGACGTTGCGCCTAGAAGAGATAGGCGTCGCAGCGTGGGCAGCGGATCTAAAGCGGGCGGTTTGGATGTGAGCGCGGGAAACAGAGCTAGCGCGAGCGGTGCTCGAATCCGAGCAGACGAGGCCAGAGGAGCAGCCGTGGGCACCGTGGGCATCCAGACGGACGCAGGCGTCTGGACGTCCGGACGCTAGTGCTGCCCCGTTCTAAAATATATAGCTCCACTGTTTGTTTGCATGAATTTTAAATTGTGTTTTACGTGGTTTACGGAGAATAAGCAACTAAGCATGCTGCATGCATGCCTCACAAGCTTTGAATTTTGGTCTTCATATATTATGCTAGAGGGTGAACAAAACCCTGTGCTAGTTTCCTCCTTTGCATATATCCATGTGTCTGCTTCAATACTTGTTTATTTGAAACTTTACGTTACTCTGGGTCGTGTTGAATTGAAACCCATGTGACCTAACGTTATAGTCTAGTTTTAGACTTGTAACTTCTATTATTCTATTAGCTGCTATATTTTTTATTCACATCTTGTATATGTTGAAACTATACGATGCGTTTATTGTAGCTTTTATTCAATACTCTTGTATCTACATTTTATTTAAAAAAGAAAGAGGATTCTGGGTCCTAGACTACAACTTAAGTTACTACTACGGCGCTAATATTCGTTTCAACCTGCAACACAACAAAATTGTGAGGTATTTATTAAAAAAAACAGAGTTCTTACAGTTGATCAGTGAATATAGACATGTTATGAATAGTAAAAAAGCATAAATTGTAAATAATTTGTTACCTTGAAGTGTTACATAACTAAAATAAAATTCTAGTGGTATTGATATGTGATTGATTAAGGGCAATTTTTTGTGATTATTAACTATAGAAACATATAATTATCTTAAATTAAATGCACCGAGAGCCCTCGAACTTATAAGCGTATGTCACTTAGGTCCATAACTTTGAAAAAATATTTCTGTGTCCCTAAACTGGCATGGACCTACGGTGCACCACTTAACAAGTTTAAGGATCCAGAAATGTATTTTTAAAATTTGTGAACCTAAGTGACACACTCAGAGTTTGAGGTCCGCTAGTACATTTAACTCAATTATCTTTTATGTATCTATATGCAATTGTGCATGAGTCACAAGTATATATGCTTACTTTGAGTTAGTTTCTTTGTGCTCACCTTAAGATCATGACCTTAGCATTCGAGCGCTTCGGGGACGGTGCTGGCCGCTAGGGATACGGCGTTGGTCTCGCCATCGCTTGGAGCTGCAGCAAGGTCCGTCTCGGTTGCTTTCGGTGGAAACCAAAGCCTATTGTAGTGTTATTCGTAGAATAGTGTACTCTTTCCGTTCCAAATTATAAGACATCTTGATATTTCTAGATATAATATGATTTTCTGCTATGTATTTTATTGTACATTATATTTAGATATATAGTAAAAATATATATAGAGAAAAGCCAAGACGTCTTATAATTTAGAACGAAAATAATTTATTCTAATGGCCGGCGTCAGTAACACAGACGGTATGAAGATTGAAGCGGCTGGAGCTTGCTTCAAGTTTGTCGTATACGCTATGTGTCACGTAGAGAAGGGAGGTCTCTCAGAACAGGGAAAGACCAGTCTATGAGAATTTGCTTGCACTCCCGACCATATCTCGCAGTTTGATGGTCAAACGGACCACAAATTCACAATGACGTGTTATGCATGGCATTGTCCTGGCTAGCTCGAGTGCAGTTGTGTCACGTGCGCACGCGCGGTAATCATACTTTTTTATTTATTTATTTATTTATTTATCTCAAAAAGAGAGTCGGCGATACAGTGATATAGAGAGAATCTCAATGACCAGAACGGAATATTCTTTTAGAGGATGAATTTAGAGTACGACGAGTGCGGGTAGCCTAAGGCCGCGCCCTGGATGATGATGGAGTTCTGGTCAGGATGGCAGCAGAATCGAGAGTCAAAAAAACGATCTGATCTGGTCTGACCAAGGGGTCTCTCTCCGGTCGAAGTTGAATGGGCGGCGCAGCCCATAGCACCAACGCCGTACCTCCACCAGCAGCAGCCAGCAGGGGATGTATTGTGTCTGTGTGCGCGCAAGGCAGGCTTAGTCAAAGATGCTGTGCCCAAATTCAACAGCGATAATGCACCAGCATGAGCATCATCCACAGACGTAACAGGACTTGATCTTCCCTTCCGCATGCAGCATCTGACGGAGTGACGATACGGTAGCCCCTTTCTCTTTTTTTCTTTCAAACTGCATTGGATGGAGTCAATGGTTAGTGTACTAGGCACTGGACGTGACAACTAGCTCCAAGTTCAACGCCGTACCCTTTGATTTGAAGCCTACCAGAAACCTGTCCGTGTCCAGTGTTACACCCTGTTCGCTTATGCTAAAATTTGGCTTATGCTGATGATTATGCTAATTTGTTGTGAGAGGAAAACACTATTCGTTGGCTGAAAAGTAGTTTAAGTGAACAGGGTGTTAACTCTAGCTATAGGCCAAAGTGCAAAGCTGAACCCTACTAGGCTGTTAATTTCTTACCTCTTCACGACCAAAATTTTGGCTCCTTCCCTTTTGCACCAACTATTCTTGTCTCTCCGGCAAGACCCAGCAATGTCATCTCCGCCCAAGTCCAGACGGGTTAGGGCATAAGGGCTCATGGCTCTAGCTCGAGTGCAATTGTCACGTGCGCACGCGCGGTAATAGCTCAGAGTTGTCACCAACGATTATATATAAGAAATGACAAGGGGAGGAAGAGGAGCCATCAAAGTTACTATTGCACAGATTGGCGGCTAAAGACAGTGTTCATATATATATTACCCTCAAATCTGTAGGTCGTTAGATTCGCATCTTGCAGCTACATTGGTATCACTCGTCTAGTGATTTTGCAAAATGGCTCACGAAGTACTATAAAATCAAACCACAGTCTACACATTCTAGTTATTTTGCCACAAGAAAAGATTGTTGTGCTCCTGTTGTGTGGAGTCAATTTGTATTCCAACCTAGTTACCTAGACCATGGTAATTTCGCAAAGACACCCTCCCATATAACTAATTAACTTGGACCTAGTGGCGGATGCAGCATGTGATGAAAAGAAGTGGGGGGCGGGGCGCTTCTTCCTCTCCATATGAGTGGATCTGCTTTGGAGGAAGATCCTCCAGTTTCCATGGAATTAAACCACAATCGATGCGTGATGGGTCTTTTTATAAGAAGACCCTCTTGCTTCTATCTATGAAATCGGCCCATAACCACTTTGCGCTTTACTTTCTTACATGGAAACCCCCTCAAGTCACTGTCCTCCACTGTCTCGATCTCTCTACCTATTGTTTGATATTGTGCTGCTCACCGCTCTATCCTAATGAGTCTTTTGATATAACGTTATATATTGTCTCTCACTAGTCTAGTTTAGAATCTTAGGAGAATATAGATAAATTTGTATTAGGATCCATGGCTAATCAAAATTAGTTATCACTACTATCTCTTTTGTTCATTTTGTAATAGAATACCCACTATGTAATCTCGACCTAGTTGGACAAACTTCCAATACTACTGATATATGATATTGATCCATATTATTCATGATTTTCCTCCATCATACTAATGCACGTCTTTAATAAGTTTAGTTGGAACCTTACCTTGAGTAATGTTAGACGTTGTTCTAACCCATGTATCATGACTTTGTGAATATAGATTTTAGATTTCCACTGCCAATCTTGTTAGTTGATGCACTTTTTTTCTCCACATGTTCAGTTAAAACTCTAGTGCTGATTAGAAATCCAAATGATCATCGCTTTCTAGATACAATAGACATGGTCTGGATAGTGACACACATCGTTAATGTGCACCTTGAATTAATTTTTCTATAGCATCAATGGTAGAACTAGGTGGAGCATATTTAGGAGTATTTTGGGATATTTTTTCTTAATGATAGGTGTAGGTAATTTAAATGTGTATTTAGATGTTACTTTACATTATTCTAATAATAATTGTGGTAAGTTATTTATATGTAACTTTAGGTACTTTAGATTATTGTTCATAATAGCATAAGTAAGCTTTTTTAGACTAAGGATAGGGGTTACTTTTAAGTTATTTTCATATAATGCTAAAATGAAGTAACTTAGATAAAATATTATGGCTACTTTAGGCTTATTTCTTAATTGGTTGTGTGTGTTTTTTAGAAAACAAAAATAGATCCAATGACTGTTATTATCAATGAGGATTATAATATATCGAATTGATAGACAAATGTTTTATGATTTTTGTGAGAAATTCTACTTTTTTGCCTTTTCTAGTGGAGGCAAAAAAAAAACAGTTTGTACCATACCATTTATTTATATTTGTACAAGTGGCAACGATATGATTTATCGTGCCATCGGTGATCCTATTACAGCTAATGAAGCCAAAGCCCATACACACCAAAGTGCGGTACATAGAAGTAAAGGTGCTACTGGGTGGACACCAAAAATGTGCGAGTGAGTCCGTACTCGGAGCCCTATTGGCTTGTTGCCATGTTTGTCCACATAAGATCTTCTGAAAGTTGCTAGTAGATACTCCTATCGTGTTAGCACTGGGATTCTGGGAATAGTCTGTTATCTCCAGATCGAGCGTATCGAAATGGAGATACGAGATTTCCTTCCACTGCCCGATTAGATTGTGCACTGAACGTCTGAACCAAATTAATTACTCTGCTGGGGCTTTCACCCAGATTACTCGTGGAACATCGATCGATCTCCCTCCGCCCTCCAATGGGACTGATCACGCATAGACATGCACTCCATCTCCATGTCATCATTCGGGGGTGACCATGCAGCGCTTCATGGTCGAGTTGTTTATGCTTGTTCCTTGTCCCCTCCTGCACCTTAAGATTTCACCAGGGGACCAGGATGGCGAGAGATCCAGCACTATCGCGACCAAGATCGTCCCTGTTTCAGGGGATTTCATGGAGCAAACTTTAGGGGATTTTACCAGGAGGCTAGGAGTAGAAATTATATCTAACAATTTCTCTTCTGGAAACTGTCCGGGAACAGACATTGCCAATTTCGAGTTCAGACCACTGCAGTCTCCTCCAGCCTCCATCGCTGCACGGGTAACCCTACATATACACAACTTAAACAGTCCAACTGACATCTTAACCAACGTGCGGGTCATACATAGTTAAAAGAGAAACAATACAATGATCACACACACACACACACACACACACACACACACACAGACAGAGAGAGAGAGAGAGAGAGAGAGAGAGAGAGAGAATACAAAAACGTATTGCAACCCGAGATTCATGGCTTACCACAAATGCTCTATATTCCAGTGTCTAAATTATACAGGTCACAAGTCACCACCATATTATGAACTAAACAGCCATGCAGAATATCGTCAATACTTGAAGAATTGAATGTGCAATGCCAAAATAGTTCCTATTCTAGTGTACCAAATAAGGATAATAAAGGCCCAAACCCTAAAATCATATCTTACAAACAGGTACAGAGAGTACAGCCTAGGTATCCGACTCGAACCAGAATAAACCTCAGTAAAAAAAAAAATAGCATGGAATTAAGGTGGAGGTCCTCATTTCTCTTCACAGGCAGCATTTTTTTTATGCCAGCCTTTTTAAACAAGCTCAACTCACCAATTTGATGTTGGCATCTCCAGGAGGTCAATCTTTCACCTACACTTGACACGCCCATATTATCTATCTCACATCCATGACTTAAAACTTGCACCACTACGTAATGGAAAGGCCGAAAATGATATTAACAAAGAATATTCGAGGGCACATCTTGTACTGATTGAAGGCATCATGTACTAACTAATTGTGTTTCTCTTGTCCTCATGTACGTCATGAATTGCCCTGGTATCTCAGCAAGAAGTGACTGAAGTGTAGATATCCCAGTGCCTGCAAATAAGGATGCACCAATTATAAGACCGCTTGTTCCAGTAAAGATGCAGAATGTGGGATTATATGAAAATAATACATGTGGCTATATATGCAAACAGTTCATGTTGTTTTATACTGAGTAAAAAGAATAATCTATTGCCTCTGAACCAAAATTAAGTCCATTGATTATGTTTGTCCTAAGTGAAATATCTTTAGCTTCAGCCATCAAAAACCTAAAAATCATATAGATCAACAACACAAGTTGATGTGACTAGATTCATCATAAAAAAATACTATTTGAAACTATATATTATTAGTCAAAGTACCATATTGGAGACTATCAAATATCAATTCAATACTCCACTTACATTTGGAATCAGAGGGAGTACTTTCTATTACACAAGAATCATCTATTTTTCATCTTTTCAGGGAGGAAACTGAAAAAGAAAAGAGAGATTGAATTCTGTGCCATATGCATACCATGCATATCCTTCATCGGGGCAAACTGTATCATATCCCTTGATGCAACCCTTCCGGTTGAGCTTTCCAGTTTCTCTCCTTTATTTGGATCTAGAAACTACACAACACAAAATTTAATATCAAACTATGTTGACACCATTTATCTTATGCTTAAACATCAGAAACAAAATCTTGTTACTATCACTCGATGTATAAAGTACATGGGTGCTAATTCTATGAAACTGAGTAAGTAACAGCTAGAGAGAACTAGAACTGGAAAAAAAAATGAAACATTGAATCATTAACTTCTGTTCCTGGAGCTCCAATAGTTGCTGGGAAGGAAATTTTTATATCCCATATTCCTAAAGCGCTGCATCTACGCAGCCAATAACTATTTCTAAACATTTCAATTTTATATCCCAAAGAAAATACTAATAACAATTATAAAACTGTAACAACTTATCTGGTCCTTACATTACCTCCATTTCCTTGAAATCAGCCCCTCCAACTCCAACAATAATGATGGATATAGGAAAATCTGATGCCTTTATGATCGCATCAATAGTCTCTTGAAAATCAGTCACCACGCCATCCTGGAAAATAGTTTGATGTCTAAGAAGAAAAACATGAACACTATTTTTTGATGATGTGTTCAGTTATACATACAGTGACTATTAACAAAATGAAGTATTTCTGTTGATTCTCAGCAAGAGATTGGCTAGCTATCGCCATGGCGGTGCTTATCAACTGACCAAAGAGGGTAGGACCAGCCAATGACACATTACGAAGAGCACTGATATAAGCTGACATAATTCCTTGTATTCCATCAACCTGAGGAAGTGTGATAAGATCAGCTTATGAGTAAATAGCTCCAATAAGAATAAAAATCCTCCAGAACATGAAATGTGCTTTACTTTGTGTTCGAGAAATGTCTTTTACTTTTACGAAATAAATATAGCAGCCAATCTACTGTCGAAGTCAGCTTTCGAGAAGCAACATTTGAAATTATTCTGAAGAAAACAAGCATTTGAATGTAGCAAAAAAATTATAATACCTCAGGTTGATAAGTGCTGCCATTCAAGTTGAAACAATGAGAACAAGGACCGTCAATAGGTCTAGCTCCAAAGCCCCAAGCGGGGAAACGCTTCACTGGGTCATAATATTGTAGAACATCACCAACTTCCAGTATTACCTTCCACAAAACGGCAACAGAAGAATTCAAAATCAGTATATGCTCAGATCCTCAGAAGGCCATCACTCATCAGAACACAAGAATAAATGGGTAATCAATCAGCGGCTCACCTTCTGATATACATTTGGCCGACCTGAGGGGTCAATATAATGCAAAGAATCTGGAAGCCGTGGATTTCCATTTGAAGCTAGAAAGGATAAACATCAACAATAACATATTAAGCATGAGTTCATGAATCATGACTAGAAACAGTAATGAGGAAAGGACAATTTGCACTACCATGTCTGTTGCATACCTGTGAAATCTACGCCTACCATAAAATTCAACTGGCACCCAACAGAAATATAATCTAGGAAAGTATGCCTGTTGCTCTCAACATATTTCTCTACATATAGCTGACTCTTCAATACCTGCATATCAGAATGAAAAAACGATATACACAATGCAACAGTTGAAGACATTCCAAAGTAAAAAAATTTACCTCCTTACTGTGACATTCATGTGCATTGCTGGCAGGAACAAAGAAATTTTCACCATTCTTCTTATGGTACATATTTTCCAATTCTGCGACTGACTTGACTATCTTGCTGTCGAATTACAAAGGGTATCTAATCAGAAAACAAATTGGAATTCAAGTATTAATGGCCCAGGCTCTAAGGCACCATGGAACATACTTATGAACAGACTAAAGTGGAAAAGAAGCAAATAGAAAACAGATATATCAAGTGCAGGCAGTGAAATGAGTTAAACATAGGACAATTACCCGACTAGGTCATGTTTGCCATTGCTACTGAAGTTAAAGCACTCTATAATTAGAGGGTTCTCCTGCAACACAACATAACCGTAACGACTAGATTAAAAAAATCATCAGTAGCCAACAAAAGTCATCCGATTTGGATATCACATGACACACAATAGTTGGCGCTTACACAATCAAAGGCATGGTGTTGCCTAGGAGTGTCAGTGTTAAATATAGTCAGATAATAGACGGTTTTAATAGCAAATATCAACAAAAGTACAAATGTAAAAAGGAAGATAGTCTCATGCCTTACTTCCAATCTGTTGCAGATTCAAAATCACTGGCCTCCACCTAGGATTGAGATCATTCTTTCTTACTTCTGTCTTGCAAATTGGAACAGGCATTCCACTATCTGATATTCCAGATATTAGCAAGAAAGTATCCTGTCACAGAGAATGTTTAGAAATCAGAATGGTATGCAACACAAGCGAACAAGAAGGTAGGCTGTCACAATGGTGAAATATGACACGAGAAAAAGTAGACATAGCCAAACAGAAATCGCAAATATGTACCAAGGAAAAAGGAACGGATAAGTATTAAAAACATAAGACCATAAGCTTACACTCTTTGTTAGAAGATCCTTGATTTCAAGATCCGAACAGCGGAATATCATCTCCATTATTGCTTTTGAACCTGAACTTTCCTCAGCGTGAACAGTTAGCTCACCAAATTTATTAGGATTTGGCAAGTTATGTTCAGAGACACCAAGCTTCAGAGTCAGCAGTCTGTCCTGTTTGGTGATAACCTGCAAAAACAGTTTTTGTCTTCAATGAAGTAACAACAACAACAACAACAATGTCCCAAGCAAGTTGGGGTAGGCTAGAGATGAAACACAAAAGAGACGAGAAACAGGAAGACACATAAAGGGACATAAAGGGCACAAGACAAAACGAGGTCACGGTTCAGGCACGTTGATTGCCAATATCCGAGCGCTCCTGTCCATAGCTAAATCCTTGGAGATATTCCACTCCTTAAGATCTCTCTTAACGGACTCGTCCCAAGTTAGTTTAGATCGACCTCTACCGCTCTTTACATTATCGGACCGCTTTAGAACTCCACTACGCACCGGCGTCTCAGGAGGCCTCCGTTGGACATGTCCAAACCATCTCAACCGATGTTGAATTAATTTTTCCTCAATTGGTGCCACCCCAACCCTATCCCGAATATCGTCGTTCCGGACTCTATCCCTCCTTGTGTGCCCACAACACCAACGCAACATACGCATCTCTGCTACACTCAATTGCTGGACATGTCGCCTTTTTGTAGGTCAACACTCAGCACCGTATAACATCGCCGGACGAATCGCCGTCCTATAGAACTTACCTTTCAGCTTCTGAGGCACCCTTTTGTCACAGAGGACGCCAGAAGCTTGACGCCATTTCAACCAACCGGCTGAAATTCTATGCCTAACATCTTCATCAATGTCTCCATCCTTTTGTAGCATCGGTCCTAAATACCGAAAAGTATCCTTCTTGGCCACCACTTGCCCATCGAGGCTAACGTCTCCCTCCTCGTGCCTAGTCGCGCTAAAATCGCACCTCATGTACTCGGTCTTAGTAAATAGTATTAATCTAAAATTAGGATGGTCTTCAAACATTTTAACATTAAGAAATTCTGGAATCGCAACAATCTTTCAGGTGATGCAACATGCAAGTACTGCCTTGCAGTTGTGAAATATGATGCTCAAATCTAAGTTGCGTATGCATGTTACCTTAGGCCACTTGAGCACAAGCTACCAATCATGTTAAAGTTGTAACAACAACAACAACATAGCCTTTTGTCCCAAGCAAGTTGGGGTAGGCTAGAGATGAAACCCAAAAGAGACGAGAAATAGGGAGACACATAAAGGGACATAAATGGCACAAGACAAAAAGATGTCACGGTTCAGGCACGTTGATTGCCAATCTCCAAGCGCTCCTGTCATGTTAAAGTTGTAAATGCAAGTAAATTGCATTAAGGGTCATGAGACTTGTGAATTGTCATATTAGGTTCAATTGGGTACATGCACTCCAAACTTGCACATCTAGGCCACTAAACAAATTTAGTCAACTAACGTCATTAGGCAGAGGGCTCTGATTGGTGCCACAACACATTGGCACATTTGCAGAGAGGGTCTTTGAATTTTGCACTGAATCCCCTTAAAATTATATATACTGTGTCTAGCTATGTTCCCTCTCTGTACCGAAGTCTCAAGCTAACCACACAACCTTCATGGTATAATGGCCTCTAGATGGTCATGAATCAGAAGTTGAGAAACACATCTATCAACCATGTAGTGCAACAGAGAAGCTGCTGCCAAGAGCAACATATTTCATGTCCAGTGTCTTGTGCTATCATCCACTAGCAGCACAACTCTATTGTCTGTATCTTGTAAAAGGACTACAGGAGAAACAGCATGATGCAGCACCCAAAAGGACCAAGAACAAACAGCCTTGGTTAAAGCTACTACCTAATTCATCATATCCGCTGTTATCACATCTCCACGTGAGTCGCTTTCTCTGTTTCAAAGGCATCGCCTAGGTGTCCATGTGGACCGTGGTCGCCTTGGGGGTCTAGTTACGTCTTGTCACCTAGGTAATAAGGCGTACCCAGCTTGCCTTGGTTCACCTTGTCACCTTTGACATGGCCGCTTTCAGCAAAGCCAAGGCCTTTGGTGCCTTATCTCAGCCTTACTTACAATGCCTTGGTGTTTGTGGACTGTCTTCCCCCAGGGACAGTTACTTTTAATGACAACTTCAATTTTGAAGTCCAATCAGTGGGGTCAACTGGCAGGAAAGTGGGAGTCAACAATGTGATGGGTTTTGGGCTGGCAGTGCAAGCAGGAGCAGAGTAAGGCCGGTGCTGCCAGGGGTGCAGCACCGGCTTTGCCTGTATAATTCACCAGGGAAATATAAATGTAAAAACCATTCCTAGGGGGAAAATAAGCCTAAAAATTAAAATCCAACCCATTTTTAATCAATCTTACTTAGCACATATTTTCTAGTCCAGCAACCCCTGTCCAGCTTTTCTGGCTCCACCAGTGGGTGCAAGGGATTGAAATAGTGGAGTAAGGAGATAGGGCTTGAGACAGCAAAATGCCAAGATAGAAGATTAAGTACCTCATCTAGCAATATATTAACTGTGGGCCTATTTTGCAATAAAAACAACAAGCATGTTCGCAGGTACGAATCATCAGTCAATGCCTAGCTGGCCTGCTAATGACATTAGCGACTAAGTAACTTAACACCTTTAGTGGCTTAAATGTGCAATTTACGATTTCAGTGACTTAATTGAACCTGCACGAGCAGTTCAGTGAAATGCAATCAAATTCCTATGATACATTCATGTTAGCCACCAAATCTGAATCTATGAAGCACGTATACTTCGCAAAACTCACATACCGGTATCAGATACCGTATCCAATACAGATACTCGGCAGATACAGCCAGATACGTATCCAAGATGTATCAGAAATTAATTCGATTCCAAAAAAAGACCCAATATGCCTGGGACACCCCACCGATACTTTAGGGGATACCTTAAAACCCTATTACCACTTGTTCACTTCGTATAGAAGTCCTCCGTTGGCCCCCTCTCATCGCCATCAGCACAGATGTAGACAGCTGCCAATGCCTCACACGTGGCAGACATGTTCCCTTGATGTCGCTCGCCATAGATCTGCAGAGCTGGCGCGCTGCACATGCCACTACCACTTTCACCTCCACCCAGCCACCTCCCATTCCCTGCCTATGCCACTTCCCTCTATGGAGCTGTGCACCGCCGTCACCTCGACCCGACATCTCCCATTCCCCACCTGAACTTCCCTCTGTGGAGCGCCGCCCGCCATCGATGCCTCTCCGTCTCCGCCCAGCCACCTCCCGTTACCTGCTTGTGCCTTGTCCCTCTTCCCTCTGGACCACATCGCCCATTCCGCCTCCATGCATGCTACCTGCGATTGCTGCTCCTTCCCCTTTTGTGTGGTGAGTCCGCCTTCTCTCCTCAGTTTGGTCTTTCCCTTTTCCTTCTCACTTTCTCAGTCTCCTCATGTGCTGATTCATACGCTCCTCTTATTCTCCTTGGTTAAAAGTCCTCTAATTCTCCTTTGTTAAAAATTACTATTTTGTGGGCGAAGTTTTGTAAAGTGGTGACTGTTCATGTTCTTTAAAAAAATATAGTACAGCAAGGAAAGCCCTCACTATAAGATTTTATTTTTAAAAAGAAAAGAAGTTGTACAAGGGACTATTCATGTTCTTGAACAACTGCAGGCTGAAATTGCTGCTGGCAGGTCAGTTCCTATTGATATTTCACTTCCGAAAGAGAGCAATGAGAAGTTGAGGAAGAGGAGGATGTTTCAGCTATTAAATCTAGCTTCAATTTAGAAGTTCATAGCTTACTTGATGAACTGATAGCTATTTTTAATTTTTTTTAATATCAGCATATCCCTGTATCCATGTTTTGGGAGAAATGAAGGGCGTATTTGGTTGCCCTGCTGCCCCAGCCTGCATGACCGGAGCCGTATAAAGATGCCTGAGCAGTCTGTTTGGTTGCTTGTATGCGCTATCTAGCCTGCACAAGTGGATGCAATTTCATGGGCGGATGCACGATGCAGGATGAAGATTGCGGACACACACGTCAGTCTCACAGGACAGACAGGCTGCATCCGCTCATGCAGTCAACCAAACATCATCTCAGCCTTCTTGCATCTGCTCATGCAACTTCACCAAACACATTCTTTTCTGAAATACGGTTCCACC
Organism: Saccharum hybrid cultivar R570; assembly: GCA_038087645.1. Lineage (NCBI taxonomy): Eukaryota > Viridiplantae > Streptophyta > Magnoliopsida > Poales > Poaceae > Saccharum > Saccharum hybrid cultivar. The sequence continues at coordinate 609,818 of JAQSUU010000190.1, read as the reverse complement.
CAGCCTGCATCCGCTCATGCAGGATATACGATGCAATCCCAATCTGGTAACCAAACACACCCGAAGTATCAGAGTATCACTGTATAGCGTACCAGTATCCGTATCCACGTACTCGGGCATCATAGATTTGAATTGTGCAAGCAAACAAATAAAAATGGATGGAAGTTTGACTTCACAGGTTCAGCTTCAGAGCTTACCTGTTATTTATTGATCACTAAAAATCACCACATGACTCCACACTAGCCAAGTTGCACAGCAGGCAAACATGACAAATATTAGAATGCACAAGCATCATGCACTGTCATGGTGCCTTCTAGTCTCTTTACATTGTTCTTTCCCCTTTCCTTTGTTGTTAAACTATTTGAATTTCTGTTCATATTAGGACAGAAAAATTGTTCTCACTAGAAAATAAAGTATTTTAAAGTCTTCACCAAAGTCAATATAACCAGAAAAAAAATTACATTAGCCAATACCTCTGACAAAAGACAGGTAGCCTCTCCAAGAAACTCTTGCTCCTCCAGCTTAAGCATCTGCATTGCAGAGCAGATTAGCGTATGAATTGCATAGCAGCTGCAAAAATCAATACGGATGTATGCTTAATGGATCAAATCATGCTTCAAATAGGCAGGAACTCCCAGTTCGCAAGCGTCAAGACCAAGAATATGCATTTGATTCTTTTATGTTTGGGAATTCTACGTACAGTCACTTTTAATATATCTGGAGGTGTTCCGGAAATCTGTGCAATGAAAAAAATACTATTGACATTTTAAGATAAAAATAGGTGTATATTATTCTATATGTATTTGAAACAACTAAATACTTTTTAAGCACGAAACAAACCAAATCTAAATGTGGCATAAGGTATAAAAGTATCAGTGAAAAATAAAAATAGAAATATCTGAATCTGATTCTACATAATTCCATTTTGAACCCAAGTAAAACAGTAAATAGATCACAAGGTCCTGAAGATTGAAAACATGCCAGCTTTTTTCAGCTTGGGACATGCCAATTAATAGTATTGTTGGAAACTGATTTCTACTTCCTTAGGCCTACCCTAAGGGTGGCTGTATATTGTACCATACATGGGCCTATACCCCAACACCCCCCCGCAGTCTGGACTACCGCCGCAGCAGAGTTCAAGACTGGGCAAGAAAGAAAACAAGTAAGTGCACAACACACACAGGACCCCCCGCAGCCACAACTAGCCACTGGAGACGTTGAGGCTGGAGCGAAACTCGGAGAAGGTCGACGAAGGGAGGCCTTTGGTGAAGATGTCCGCAAACTGTGAGGTGGTCGGGACGTGAAGTACCCGGACGTCGCCAATGGCCACACGGTCGCGGACGAAGTGTAGATCGATCTCCACATGCTTGGTCCTCTGGTGTTGCACGGGGTTGGTGGAGAGGTAGACCGCGCTGACGTTGTCGCAGTAGACGAGCATGCTCCTGGTGAGGGGGCGATGAAGCTCGGCCAGGAGCTGGCGGAGCCAAGCGGCCTCGGCCACGCCGTTGGCAACGGCACGGTACTCCGCCTCGGCACTGGAGCGTGAGACCACCGGCTGGCGCTTGGACGACCAAGAGACAAGGTTGCCCCTAAGGAAGACAGCGTAGCCGGAGGTGGACCTGCGGGTGTCCGGGCAGCCCGCCCAGTCAGCGTCGGTGTAGACGACCAGCTCGGCAGTGGAGGACCGGCCGAGGAGCAGCCCGTAGCCAAGGGTGCCACGGAGGTACCGGAGAAGCCGCTTCATAGCAGCAAGGTGGGGCTCCCGCAGAGCATGCATGTAGAGGCAGAGCTGCTGTACAACATAAGTGATGTCCGGACGTGTGAAGGTGAGGTACTGGAGCGCGCCAGCAAGACTCCGGTAGGCGGTAGAGTCCGCTGGCCCAAGCATCGGACCCCCAGCCTCTGACAGCTTGCCCTGGGTGTCAACCGGGGTAGAGCAGGACTTGCAGTCGGTCATCCCTGCTCGCTCCAGAATGTCACAAGTGAACTGTCGCTGGTGGAGGAACAGGCCTGAAGGTCGGGGCTCAACAGTGACGCCGAGGAAGTGGTGGAGCACCCCAAGATCCTTCATAGCAAATTCCTTCTGGAGAGAGGCAATGATACGGTGGAGCAGAGACTCGCTGGAGGCGGTGAGAACAATGTCATCCACATAGAGGAGCAGGTAAGCAGTCTCACCCCCATAGTGGTATATGAACAGGGAGGTGTCAGACTTGGCCTTCGTGAACCCAAGAGTCTGCAGGAAGGTAGCAAACCGAGAGTACCAAGCCTGGGGTGCCTGCTTGAGCCCGTAGAGAGATTTGTTGAGCCGGCAGACGAAGTCAGGACGAGAAAAATCCACGAAACCGGTCGGCTGACTACAGTAGACCGTCTCAGTCAGAGTGCCATGGAGGAAGGCATTTTTGACATCCAGCTGATGCACAGGCCAGGAGCGCTCGAGAGCCAGTGAGAGGACGGTGCGGACTGTAGCTGGCTTCACCACGGGACTGAAGGTCTCAGCATAGTCAATGTCGGGCCGCTAAGTGAAGCTGCGGAGGACCCAGCGAGCCTTGTAACGCTCCAAGGAACCATCAGCACGCCTCTTGTACGTCCAGATCCACTTGCCGGTGACAATGTTGGAGCCCGGCGGATGGGGCACTAGGTCCCACGTCTGGTTGGCGAGGAGGGCCGCGTACTCCTCTTCCATCGCGCGGCGCCAGTGAGGATCCGCCAAGGCCGCGCGGACGGAAGAGGGTACCGAAGAGATCCCCGTCTCGCAGGCGGCGGCGGTGAGGGCCTGCGGGCGAGACGCCTGCCTCGTCACCATCGGGTGAGTGTGACGAGGGTCCCGGTGAAGAAGAGGCGGGTGGTACATCGGCGGGTCGGCGCGAGAGCGCGGCGGGGCCGGTGGAGCACGCACTGGTGACGACGGCGCTGGTGGCGAAGGCGGCGATGGAGGCAGAGACGCCGGCGGCAACGGCGGAGCCGGCTCACGCCGGCGCTGGTAGGCGATGTCGAAGCGCCCGGGAGGAGGTGAGGGCGGACCCGGCTCCCGCCGGCGCTGGTAGACGAGTCCGAAGCGCCTGGGAGGAGGTGGGGTCGTTGCGCTCGGTCCCGTGATCGGAACGGCAGCATCGGGCACAACGGGAGGCAGCGAAGCCACAGGGAGCGATGGTGGAAGCTCCGGGGCTGCCTCGGCCGTGTCAGGTACCGGAGGAAGGTCCTGGTGCGAGGCCGGCAGGGGCAAGGTGGGACCACCAGGAGAGCGCGCCGGAGCAGTACCTGCAGGATAGAGGGAGAAGGGTGGCAGAATCACCGAGTCAGTGGGAAAAAAGGAAGCCTCTGCAGGGTCAGCGAGAGGTGTGGATGTAGAGGTGGTGGAGTAAGGGAATGCCGACTCATCAAACACAACATGGCGAGAGATGAGGACACGGCGAAAGGTAAGATCAAAGCATCGGTAACCCTTGTGATCCGGAGAGTATCCGAGAAAGACACAGAGGGTCGACCGGGGAGCCAGCTTATGGTGAGCGGTGGCGGCGGTGTTAGGGTAACACGTACACCCGAAGACTCGAAGGTGGTCGTACCGAGAAGGGGTACCGAATAAAGCATGGTGAGGCGTGGGAGCTGGGCAGGCAGTAGAAGGAAGACGGTTAAGGAGATTGGTGGAGGTGTGCAGACACTCAGCCCAGAAGCGAGCGGGTAGGGATGCCTGGAGCAGAAGGGTGCGCATGGTGTTATTGGTTGTGCGGATCATATGCTCTGCCTTGCCGTTTTGAGAGGAGGTATACGGATAAGACATGCGCAAGTGGACACCGTGAGAAAGGAAGAAGGTACGTAAGGTTGAGTTATCGAACTCACGGCCATTATCACACTGGATAGCCTTGATGGTGAGGCCGAACTGAGTGGATACCCAAGCAAATAAGTGGCTGAGAGTGGAGAACGCCTCAGACTTGGCACGCAGGGGAAAAGTCCAGAAGTAATGGAAGAAATCATCGACCACCACCAAGTAGTACTTATAGCCAGACATGCTGAGAACAGGAGAAGTCCACAAGTCGCAATGAATAAGATCAAACACACGAGTGGCATGTGAGGAAGAGGACTGAAAGAGAAGGCGAACGTGACGGCCCAGCTGGCACGCATGACACAAGTGCTCATCGTGAGCCCGAGGGCATCGAATGTCGGAACTACGACTGAGCTGCATCAGGGCATCCCGCCAGGATGGCCGAGGCGACGGTGCCAAGTGGTGGAGGAAGGAGTGGCGGCGAAAGCGGCTAAGGAAGGCGAAGAAGGTGAAACAGACGCCGGAAACCGAAGGGTGTAGAGAGGCCCAGTGCTGTTACATCGGAGCAGAGGACACCGGGAGGCCAAATCCCTCACGGTGAGGCCAGAGGGGTCAAACTCAACCGAACAAGAGTTGTCAGTTGTGAAACAGCGAATAGAGAGAAGGTTGTGAACCATACCAGGAGCCACAAGAACATCAGGGATATGAAAGGAGCCGTGGGAACTGGCAGTGCCTACGGAGGAGACAGGAATGCAAGTGCCATTGGCGACCATGATGGAAGAGGGACAGGAAGGGTGGGGAGGACGGAGAGAAGAAAGTAGACTCGCATCGGTTGTGGTGTGGAAAGTGGCACCCGAGTCAGTGATCCAATCAGGACTGGCTGATCGAAGCCATGCGGCAGGAGGAACTGCGAGCGGAGGGCTGGCGGTGGTGCTGAAGGAGTAGGCCAAAGCCGCCGGGTCCCAAGCGACAAGCCCGGGCGAGGTACCGGGAGGTATAGTCCACAGGGATATGGGGTAAAACCCCGGGGAAGCATCGGTGAGCATGGCCGCCGACGGGCGAAGCTCACCCCGTGGAGACGGCCTGGCCGCGATATGCCCCCCCCCCCCCCCCCCCCCCGCGGCGACTCGCCAGTAGGAGGGCAGCGGCGGCGCGCGCGCTTGGCGGCTGCGTGCTCGACCGTGATGGCGCTAACAGCAGCAACAACCGCGGCGGCGGCTTTGCCGCCCCCCGCCAGCGGCCCCGGCGCCCGCGGCCATGGTGGCGGCGACGCCTGGAAGGTGTTCCGGCTGCGGCGGCGGAGGAGATGGAGCCGAGCACGGAGGAGAAGTAGGCGCGGGAGCGCCTGGAGGTGGATGGCCAGCGGCGGCGGGTGGGCCGCCAGCGCGCGGGCCTGAGGCGGCAGCGGCGCCAGCAGGCGGGCCCGTGGCCACCGCGGGCAGAGGAGCAGTGGCGGCGGCCCCAGCGGCGGCTCCAGGAGGCGGGCCATGGGCGGCGACGGCAGCACCAGCAGAGGCGGCGGCGGCTCCAGTGGGCGGGCCATGGGCGGCGGCGGCAGGGGCTGCAGCTACCTGCGCCCAGGAACGTGCGGCAGCGACAGCAGTGGACATGGCCTGGCCAGCCAGGACGTGACAGCCATCGACGGTCGACGGGCTTGCCCCGCCCAGCTAGGGCGGCATGGCCACCCCACGCAGGGGAGAGAAGGGAAGGTCGTCTGGGGAGGGAGAGAGGATGTGGAAGTAGGAGGGAGGGGGAGGAGGCCGGCCAGCCATGGGCGGCGGCGGCGGCGCGCCGGCAAGGGGCGGCGGCGGCTGTGGGCAGGGAAGGAAAGGGAAACCCTAGGCTGCTGTTACCATGTTGGAAACTAATTTCTACTTCCTTAGGCCTACCCTAAGGGTGGCTGTATATTGTACCATACATGGGCCTCTAATGGGCCTATAGTCCAACAAGTATCAAGCGTGCTTGACCATTAGCAATTAGCAGCCTCAGTGGCCGAAGCAAATACTTCACCCCAAAATATAAGATATGGTTTGACTTAAAGAGTCTTTAAGATCACAATTTGGCCACTAATTTCTCTTATAACATATTATTCATGGAAACAAAGTTTGATGATTAGAAAGTACTCTAAATACAAATCCAATGCAGGCCCATCCTTGTAGGTGTGTGTGAGGCATGTGTGACATACAGGTGTGCAGCATGCGTGAGTTGACCGCACAGGCCCCCCAATCTTCTTTGCTACAACCCAATATCACATCAGGCTTACCCTCTACTCCTTGACCCAATTCCTAGCGCTGCAACATGCAAGCCCAACCGTGCATATGATAGGACTAGTGAACCACAGAATAAGTACAAGCTTGTTTATTGTTCAATATATGATGTATATCCCTAAATTTTGTTCTTTTCATCTTTTGTATACTTGTGCATCGATTGGTCAAGGCGTCTAGTGTTCCAAGATCCAAGCCATGTCTTTTGCAAATCGGTCTAGAATTTATGAATCAGGTTACCAAAAGCTTTTCTAAATTGAAGTTATTGAAGTCATACTTGCATTCTAAAATGAATCAACAAAGGATTAATGATTTGCACAATAGCGCTTGAGAGTGACATACTGGAGAAGATTGATTATGAGTATATGATTGAAGAGAATTTCATTTCAAAGAACACCAAAAGAATGTTGTTCGAGTAAAGATTATGCAACCAAGAGTTGAATAGGTACAATTCTTGATATATCTCATTGCAATTTGCAATGTAATACATTATCATCCATAAATTCTTTTATCGTTCTCTTTTGCTAGCCTGCTAGGCCCCATTTTAGAGTTCAGCACTGAGCCCCGATTTATGCCAAGATGGCCCTGATCCAATGTAACCACTTTTATATCACAAACTTTTCATAATGTTAGACTAATTGTGGGTCAAATATCACTTAGTTTGAATCTTAAAATGTGTAAATGCCATGTATTTTGGGATAGCGGGAGTACAACAGAAGTAATACAGTATTGCAACAGTAGTCACCTTTTCACTGACATCATGGAACTGCTGGTGGATGTCAAAGACCTGAAACCTGCAAATAAAATTATCAGTTAAAGCAATAAGATAATTAAGAGGCAACACCCACTCTTGACGATTATATAAGATACAACATTGGAGAAGTTTAAAGTATACATTGACAGAATCTTACACCAATGGCTGAAGAACCTCAAACTGGTACTGCGCACTGATTTTGGTCGTCCAAAATGGGTTCAATGAATTTAAAATTACTTCACTACGCCCAATTTCTTCAAGTGTCCCATCTCTCCTTTTGGAATACACAACCACCATGGGATTACTCTGAGGGAAAAGAGAAAGCAATTAACAAAGGGAGGCAACATAAGGACTCGACGAATATTCAGAGGTAACATGGATGCAGAGAGAAAGGTAGCTGCAGCTATTTTCCTTGAAGCAGTGAGCAAGGAAAGGTGCTAGAAAGGACACAAAATCTATCAACTCAAAGTGCCAGTTCTATGACGTATTTCGAAATTCACTTTCAATAAAGGCCTTGGAAACAATGATGAAATTGGAGCTCGAGAAGGGGTGGGTACATGTGAGGAGGAAGCTATAGAAGGTGGGAGCAGAAAAAGGGAAGACTTTGGTAGTAACTAGTTGTGTGTATAGTAGAACAAGTGAGGACATGGGTGTATAGGACGTGGCACCCGCCTGTGACTACAAGTGTATCTAGCTTAGTGGTGAGAAGAAAGAGAGGGGAGAAAAAAGAGAAAAAGGAAGGGTTTAACTTCTCTCTAGAGTGTGTTTAGAGTCTGCGGGTTTGTAAAGGTTCTCCCCCAACTCTCCTGCATGTTTGATAAAAAAAAAGGAAGGGTAAAAGGTAGAGCTGACAGCTGACTCAGTGTATACTGCAGTGAGAATATGACTGGGCAGCACATAGGACAAAACCAGGTGATTCAGGCACAGAATTAATATGCACTGGCTTTAAGATTCGTGGGATGCAAATTAAATGATAGTAATCCCAGGGGAACTAAAGTGGATTTCTTCTAGTTTTTATTGTCTTGCTTTAACATTGGGGGCATAAGAATATGCCACAAAATTTGGTGATATAGGTAAAATGGTAAATGGTAAAGTATCATCTGAAACACGAGCTAGCTCTCAAGTTTCTATGACAAGGTTACTGGGACATAATCAAATGCTAACCAAACAGAATTAAATCGTGCATAGAGTCCTTAAAAATAAATGACTTCACCATAAGAATGTTCTTGCCAGTACCAACCTATATTTATGTAGCATATTAAGGTGCCGTTTGGATGATCCGGGATTCCAAAAATCTGGATTATCTAGCATGAAGGTGATTCTGAGATTTTGAAAATTTGTGTGATAAGACTTTGAGAATTTACCTTACTATCTCCCCCATTTGGATGATGTACAGATTTTTTTATCAGAATCCCAATAGCCTATTCAAATGGGGCTATGTTACAGTAGCGGATTAACATTGTGCACTAAGATAAGGAAGTCTATTGTTTCTGTTATAATTAGCCTGCTACTTCCTTTTTATACTTTGCATTATTAGAAATTAATGACAACTGCTCAATTAAACACTTTAGGCTTTTAAACAAAGAAGATGATTCAACATGCACTAACAAGTCCATTCAATAGTGACGTGACAGAGCAGTATATATAGATTCCAGTGAAGATACGAAGCAGAATTTAACACAATATGTAGTCCTTTTGCTTGTCTTTTTGAAGGAGATGCAAGGAAATGAACAATAGCAAGTCACAAATGCAAGAGGTGCAACAAGGAGCATACCTTGGGAAAATATTCTTGATCACCCAAACTTGATGCTGAGAGAGATAACTGCAACATGTTATACTGGCAGAATCAAAATACTACACAACTAAACAAGCCTGATCAATTCAGTAACTAAAATTCTACTACTACAAATGACAGATAACGCAATAGAATCAAAGTAACACATGACATAAAATCACATATATGACCACAGCCCTCACATGGAGCAAAATTGGAGTACCAAACCCTTAGGAATCAGTACCACATAACACTAAAACAGCAATATGAAATGCCCAGGTACCCAAATCAAATAATTTCACGTAACTGTACCTCAGAACATAGCGTTAATGAAGAAGTTGCTACGGCCATACTGCTTAATTACAGCTTAAAGCATGCTACTCACAAAATCAGCGAAGAGCCGAAGACTAGATACCCAAAACAGGTTGTAAACAGATCAATAGAGATATCATAAAACATATGACTCAAGCATCATAACCATCTTCAATCACAGCTGAATGGCAACACAAAAGCCACTGACCACAATCAGCAGAATTGTTGGAAAAGCACCAAACCACTGGCCATCATAGTCAAATAAGCCTAGTGCCCAATCATCACAGCATATATGTCCTCCCTCCCATAATAAGTGCACTTCTAGTCTAGTTCTAGCATTTAAATTTTGCCCCACAATAGATGGACTTAACCACCTAGCACTAGAAGGCTTGGCTACTTTCTCTACTTCAAAAGTACAACTATTGTCATTTCGTAAAAACACTAATCTTAGAAGCACATTTATAGCAGGACGGAGGGAATAACGTAGTAACATGAGTACATGACGGTGTCCTATCCCAGCCTAAGCCCACGGGTCATTTTCCCGCGCTGCCACTTTTAGATCGCGTGAACCAAATGGTAACACATCGAATCCTCACAGAAAGGGTAATCCGCAGCCTAAAAGGCGTGACGGGGGACCAGATAGCTATAGTATCAACCGAAGATACTGAGAATTGCCATCGCTCCAATCACAAACCAAGTAGTCCCCGCTACCCCGGTGTGTCCTCCGCGAACGCCACAAAACCACAGCACCGATCCGCAAACAAGCAAAGGGACAACACGCGGCGGGACCGAGCCGTCGCCACGCCAGGCACAATGCCCGAGCTGCTGGCTGCTGGCGCCCGCGCCGCGTACCACTGACCCAACGCTGGAGATAGGTAGAACCTTGAGGATGCTGGGCGGCTCTGTACCTCGATCTGCGTGGACGCGCCGGCACCACGGGAGCGGAGGAAGCGGTCGGCCGCGGCGGAGGCTGCGGAGGCGGCTTTGGCGGCGGCGGCGGCGCCGACGTGGTGAGCGCCGGCGTGGCTCACCTCGTCGGAGCAGCAGTTCCCCATACCCGGAGGGACCGTCCGCCCGTCCGTCAGCCGCTCGCCGTCGAGGCGGGTGAGATCTCAGATATCGGATGGGAGCGAGCGCGTGGGGATGGGAGTTGCCGCAAGTAGCCAGAGCCAGCAAAGAGCAGCAAGTGGAGTCGTAGAGACGACACGGAGACTTGGACCCAACCCACGAAGGAGCACAGTGCGCGCAGAAAGGCAGAAACAGGGTGGGGCCGGCACGGGAAACATGGCGGAATTTACGGCTTTGTCCCTGGAACAGTGGAACGGCTGGAGTGAGGTTTGACTCGGGCCGGTGCCCGTTGCCCTTGTCTTTTGTTGCGTTGTTTGTTCTCAACGCATGTTTAACGCATGGAGTATTAAATATAGACTAATTATAAAATTAAATAGATTGAGACTAATTTACTAGACAAATTTTTTAAGCATAATTAGCCTATAATTTGATAATATTGTGCTACAGTAAATATGTGCTAAGGCTCAGTTTTCAACACACTCATATTTTAGAAATAGTGCAGAAGAGTTTCATCCCTATGAAACTATCTCTACTCTCATAAAACTTTCATCTCTCTTAATCAATGCAGTGTCATGTCAGCGTATTTAATACCCATGAAACTCTATAAAACCCCCATTGAGATTGTCCTAATGACGGATTAATTAGACTACATAAATTCGTCTCGCGGATTACTAAGGACTTGTGTAATTTATGTTATTATTACTATCCAAACACTCCCTATGTGACACTCGATATGATATCCCCTAAACTTTAGCCCCTAGATTTAAAAATCCCCTTAGTTCGCTCTCTTGCTTTCATTTCAATATAAATGTACATTTGGTATCATGAATATTAGTATTTTATTTATATATATTTAGTAAAATTTGAAAGCTAATAGACACCTTAAAAACGAAATTTTAAGACGAAGGGATAAGGCGGGCCTATTTGGTTCATGACCTGATCAAAACATGTCATGCCCCAGGTTAGTCATGTCATAGTTTTTCTGGCAGCTGTTTGATTCACTGCCACAGCTACGGTGTGCCATACTTTCTTAGTACCATGTCCCACATGTCATAGACTCATTTTCTTACTAACTTTGCCACAAGTGTGACTTCAATTTTCATCGCCGAACTTTCTCTGGCAGCCGCAGTTTGACGAAGTAGCAATTCTAGGAAAGTAAACAAACAATGAAAGTAATGCACGAAAGTAAATGCTTGAAAGTAAGGGTTAGGAACACGGCGATGTTTTACCGATGTATCGGAGAGTCGCCACTCCCCACTAGTCCTTGTTGGAGCACCCGCGCAAGGGTGTAGCTCCCCCTTGATCCGCGCAAGGATCAAGTGCTCTCTACGGGTTGATTCTTCGACACTCCGTCGCGGCGAATCACCCAAAATCGCTCACAACTTGAGTTGGGTCACCCACAATCTCGTCGGATGATCACCAAACTCCCAATCACCACCAAACCGTCTAGGTGATGGCGATCACCAAGAGTAACAAGCTAGAACTCTCACTTGACCACAACAAGCCTAATGAGAAGATGGATGCACACTTGCTACACTCTTGTCACTAGAGAGGATTCTCAGATCTCTATCCTCACTAGGGTTCTTGCACTCCCTTGCACTTCAAAGATATTTTTCAGCTGAACAAATAAGCAAGAGACCTCTAAAAGAGGTAGAGGGGATGTATTTATACATCCCTTAGACAAATCCAACCGTTATCTGCTGAACCAGCAAAACGCGCACTGACCGGACGCGCCGGTCGACATGACCGAACGCGCCGGTCAAGTGTAACGGTCGGAAACCGAAAGTTACGCTGAGTGATCGGACGCGCCGATCTGAGATGACCGGACGCACCGATCTGAGATGACCGGACGCGCCGATCAGGGATGACCGGACGCGTCTGATCATGCAAGAGCTTTACTGGAAAAAATGACCTGACGCACGACCGCGTCCGATCATAGGTGACCGGACGCGTCAGGTCACCTCGGGACCATACTGGAACATGACCGGACGCGCCGATCACTTCACAGTCGCGTCTGATTATACTGTTTACCCTCTGGAACACGTGTCAGACTGACCACCGCGTCCGGTCCTCTCAAGGACCACGTCCGGTCGATCAGTTAAACCCGCACTGTCTTGTTAGTACTAACCGGACGCGTCCGGTCACAGGTAAACTGCTCAAACGTCTTCTAAACGCGTCGTAACTTGAACCAAGTTGCTTCCAACTGAACTCTGAGCTTTTCAAGAGGTACCTAGTGCTAAGTTTGACAAGTGTGCACCACACCTAAACAGAAAGACTCACCTAGGTCAAGCTACTCGCTCATGCCCCCCTTTATAGTACGGTCAAAGGAAGAAAACAAAGATTCTAACGACTATTCCATATGTAACTCAACACCTTGACATCCAGAACTAACCGTCCTTAATCTTGTCGCTGATCCTTTGAAAACCGAAACGATTTCCATCAAGAGACATGAATACCATTATTGCCCAAAGCAGTTATCATCTCCATGACCTAACTTACCAACGTTTCTGCAAAACATATGTTAGTCATGGTAATAATGCATTGTCATCAATTGCCGAAACCAACACCGAGGCCTAGATGCTTTCAATCATCTACCCCCACTGTCACGATGGTCTTGTTCCTTCTATTGGTGAGAGCTGTAGTCAGCAGACTGCGCAGGTACATCGGCCAACTACTGAGAGTTCAGGTCAACAAATTGCCAGAGAGATAGCTACAGTGGTGAGAGTTCAAGTCAACAAATTGCCCAGAGAGATAGCTGCAGTGGTGAGAGTTCAAGTCAACATATTTGAAAGGTCTTGATGGCTAGAGGGGGGTGAATAGCCTATTAAAAATTCTACAAAGACAAGCTAAACAAGTTTATCAATAAAACAAATAGCGACATGCGAGTTTTGCTTAGCCTACGGGGTGTTTGCAAGCCACCTAACCAATTCACAATTCTAGTAATTGCACTCAACCGCACAAGTCAAACCGAAAAGGTAACTACAATTATAACTAGCAAGCTACACAAAGGAGCTACTAAAGCAAAGCTAACTAGCTAGTAAAGATAACTAAGAAATTAATACAAGAGAGAGTTAGGAGGGTATCACCGAGGGGCGAAGTAATGAGCCAACCAATCAATATGATCAAGAGATGAATACCACAATATACAACCACCGGGATCGATCAAACACAATAAGAATGATGACACAAAGATTTATCCCGAGGTTCACGTGCTTGCCGGCACGCTAGTCCCCGTTGTGTCCCTCTTCACCATGTGGTTTGGTGGCTAATCGGTCACACACCGAGCCTCTCAAAAGGCGCCACAAGAACCTACCAAATGGCAAAAGGTTGCAATGACACGAGCAATATACTAATATTGCCTTTGGCACTTCGCCGAGGTAGGCACAAACCCCTCACAATCACCGGAGGTGGCCAAGAACAATCACCAACTCTTGCCAACGCCTCCAAGCTGCTCCAAGCCGTCTAGGTGGCGGCAACCACCAAGAGAAACAAGAATCCCGCAGCAAATCAACCACCAAGTGCCAACTAGATGCAATCTCGTAATGCAAATGCACTTGGATCACTCAATCTCACTTCGAATATGCAAAGAAGCAAGAGAGATGAGTGGGAGGGGAGTTGCTTAGCTCAAAGTGCTCACAAGTATGTCAAATGTTCGAGAGGGAGAGTCTTGAGCCGGCCAACGAGTATTTATAGACGTACTCCTTCGAATAGAGCCGTTAGAAACTTAAACAGCCGAAATCGCGGTGACCGGATGCGCTGGTCCAACTGACCGGACGCGCCGATCGCCCAACGGCTAACTCGTGAAGTACTGACCGGACGCGCTGGTCCAAACGACCAGACGCGCTGGTCGCCCAACGGCTAACTACGAAGCAATGACCGGACGCGCTCATCGCGCAGACCGGACGCGCTGGTCCTGTGAATGACCGGACACGCTGGTCAGCCTGAGCAGCGCACAACAACACAATGACCGGACGCGTTGGAGAAATGACCGGACGCCACAGTGCCAGCGTCCGGTTAGAGTCTAGTAAGCTCCTTGAACGACCGGACGCGTCCGATCGACTGTGACCGGACGCGCTTCGCGTCCGATCATCAGACTGAAATACGCGTAGACACTGAACACTGACCGGACGCGTCCGGTCATGCATAGACCGCGTCCGGTTCAACGTCCGGTCACCTCTGTGATCTTTGTTCGCCTCCGTTTCTTTTCCGAACTTCCGGCGTAGTGGAAAATAGTCGTTTCAACTTCTCGAAAACGCCTGAATCCCGCCTCGCAAGCTCGGCGGGAGGGAGAGAGGACCCCAAACCCTCTCTAGCGCTCAAACTCCACCGCCTTCGCAAACGTGCTAACACCACCAAGTGATCTTCGTCATGTGTGAGTGTGTTAGCATTTTCACAATCATTTTTTTGAGGCGTTATTAGTTCTATCCAAATGCATATGATTATGAAATGCACACCTAGAGGCACTTAGGAGTTCAATAGCCGTGTCATTCCCCTCTTTATAGTACGGCTATCTATCCTATAATGTAACCACACCCACTAGGTGTCTTGGTTACTAAAACACAACCCTTAAGCATATACCTTTGCCTTGATCACATAGGGTTGCGTCCAAATCCAAGTGTGGCCATCATGATCACCATGTCTATCTTGCCACCAACCTTGGAATGTACTAATCCTCATATGCTACATACAACTTAGGCATAGGATTAGTACTTAGGCATTGTCACTAATTACCAACACCAAACATAGGACTTTCAATCTCCCCCTTGTTGGTAATTGGTGACAACCCTTTCACAAAGATGTTATGATAAAGTTTTGATTGAACCCATGTCACATTGTCTAAGTATATTACCATGTGTAAGAATTATGGACACGTGATCATGAATTCAAGTTGATAGCAATGGCTCCCCCTACATGTATGCTATATGTTTGGATTTTGGAAGCATACATGTTAGATAGGAAATATTAGGAGCATTGACTACCAATAGGTGCTAAGTGTTTAAGATTATAGACCTTTGAAGCGTGATACCATCGGAGTAGCGATAAACACCATCTTAGCACCTTGTGTAGTTAGATTCCACTTGGAAAAACACAAACATAACTAGAAACCTCGTGAGGTCAACATTATAAGCAAGGCTCTAGTACCGCTTTGAAAAAACATGAAGCAAGAAAAATCTAACTACTTCCTATTCATGCTAGTACCTCAATGCATCATTCAAATTATACTAGCAAGTCACCACACAAGCAATGTATCGGAGAAAACAAAATGCATGACTAAGCATCATACATATGAAGTGCACACAGAAATACAACATTTATGTTTAAGAGCTTGCTCCCCCTACTTGTGTGCTCAAAATTTTAGTTGATCCCCTTCTTTTATCAATTCTCCCCATTTGTGCTTCTCCCTCTTTGAGTTCTATCTTTGTGAACAATATTTTCTCCCCCTTTGGCACCAATTGACCACAAGGAGCAAACTTTAGATAGATTATCATGTTGAAATATGGGGTGAGGATCAAGTTTGTGATTCAACCTAGATTGCTTGCATAAATAAAATACTTCGGTTTGATCCAAGGGCAAGCTTCTTCACACCTCCCTAGAAGGGTTATCATGCACCATGTTTAAGCAAATATTTAGACAAGTTTTCTAGATTAAACACTTAGGATCACAAGCTACTTAAACAAGTTATATGCTACCACTAGATCATACAAGTCATGGAAACAATAGTGGCACCATATAAACTTCAAATTCATTTGATTTTCATGAATGAGCCTAAAACATGTAAATTATGACTAGATGCACTAAACAAGTCCTTAGCAAATAATGTATGACATGTCAACCAATTGTACCTTGGGGCTCGAAGGAGAGGCATGTCATATATGGGGTGCATCAACTCATGTTGGAGAAGTCAAGTATGTTCAACTCATTCTTTAGCTTGTGAAATCTCTTCTCATCAAGTGGCTTGGTGAATAGATCGGCTAATTGATCTTCGGTGCCCACATTCTCAATAGCAATGTCACCCTTTTGTTGATGATCTCTAATAAAGTGATGGCAAACATCAATATGCTTTGTTCTTTGATGTTGAACCGGATTGTTGGTTAGCTTCACGGCACTTTCATTGTCACATAGCAATGGCACATTCTTGAAGTTGATTCCAAAATCTTTCAATGTAGCCTTCATCCACAAGATTTGTGCACAACAACTACCCGCGGCGATGTATTCGGCCTCGGCGGTAGATAGTGCAATACTATTTTGCTTCTTGGATGACCATGAGACAAGTGATCTTCCCAATAATTGACAAGTCCTGGAAGTGCTCTTTATCTCCACTTTATCACCGGCATAGTCGGAATCCGAATATTCAACTAGCTCAAAGCTTGCACCTTTGGGATACCATAATCCAACATCTTGTGTATGCTTCAAATACCTCAAAATTCTCTTTGTTGCCTTCAAATGACTTTCTCTTGGTGAGGCTTGAAATCTTGCACACATGCATACACTAAACATTGCATCGGGCCTTGATGCCATCACATAGAGTAGACTACCAATCATCGATCTATATAGCTTTTGATCCACCATGTTGCCACTCTTGTCACTATCCAAACTTCCACTAGTACCCATTGGGGTTGTAATACTCTTTGCATCTTCCATGCCAAACTTCTTGAGCATATCTTTGATGTACTTGGTTTGGCTTACAAATGTTCCTTCCTTTATTTGTTTGATTTAAAGTCCAAGAAAAAAAACTAAGTTCACCAATCTTTGACATTTCAAATTCCTTTGCCATCATTTTCTCAAACTCATCACAATAATCTTGATTGGTTGAACCGAATATGATATCATCAACATATATTTGCAACACAAACAAGTCTTTCCCAATCTTCTTGGTGAATAGAGTAGTATCCACTTTGCCCATGACAAATCCTTTGGATAGCAAGAAATCTCTTAATCTTTCATACCATGCTCTAGGTGCTTGCTTCAATCCATATAAAGCTTTTCTCAATTTGTAGACATGATTGAGTTTCTTGTCATCTTCAAAACCGGGAGGTTGCTCCACATACACCTACTCTTGGATGTACCCATTGAGAAATGCACTCTTCACATCCATTTGATATAGCTTGATATTGTGAGCACAAGCATAGGCAAGTAAGATCCTAATTGCTTCCAATCTTGCAACCGAGACATAAGTTTGACCAAAGTCAAGACCCTCTATTTGTGTGTAACCTTGAGCCACTAGTCTTGCTTTGTTCCTTACTACTATCCCATCTTGATCTTGCTTGTTGCGAAAGACCCATCTTGTTCCAATAATATTGTGATCCTTAGGCCTTTCACCTAGTTCCCATACTTCATTTCTCTTGAATTTGTTGAGCTCTTCATGCATTGCATTTACCCAATCCGGATCTCTCAATGCTTTATCAATGTCTTTGGGTTCTTCCATTGACACAAAAGAAGAGTGAGCACAAAAAGATGCAAATCTTGATCTAGTTTGAACTCCCCTTTGTATGTCACCAATGATGGAATCCAATGGATGGTCTCTTGCAATGTTAGTTGGTTGAAGCACTTGGACTTGATTGCTTGGATGTTGATGTTGATCATAAGTTAGAGATGATGAACTAGCCACTTGTTGATCTTGTTGCACTTGAGATGATGTACTAGCTTGATTTTGCATTAGAGAACCACTAGCTTGTATAATTGAACTTTGGAGCACTTGATCTTTGTTGTCATCCACATCAATCACTTGCTTTGGCCTAATATCACCAATATCCATTTCTTTCATAACATTAGTCAATTGAGTTTCTCTCACATCATCCAAGTTATCTTCCTCATCTTGAGAACCATTTGTTTCATCAAACTCAACATCATGCACTTCTTCAAGTAAACCACTAGCCAAATTCCAAACTCTATAAGCTTTGCTAGTAGTGGAGTAACCAAGTAAGAATCCTTCATCACATTTCTTCTCAAACTTGCTTAATCTAGTGCCCTTCTTCAAGATGTAGCATTTGCAACCAAATACCCGAAAGTATGCAATGTTGGGCTTTCTTCCATTTAAGATTTCATATGGTGTCTTCTCTAAGAACTTGTGGCAATAGAGGCGGTTGCTATAGAAGCAAGCCGTGTTGATTGCTTCGGCCCAAAATGAATGACTCACATTATACTCATTCAACATTGATCTTGCCATATCAATCAAAGTTCTATTCTTTCTCTCAACTTGGCCATTTGATTGAGGTGTATACTTGGCCGAGAATTGATGCTTGATTCCAAGCTCATCACATAGCTCATCAACTCTTGTGTTTCTAACTCACTTCCATTGTCACTTCTCACTTTCTTGATTGTGGTTTTAAACTCATTTTGCACTCTCTTGATGAACTTCTTGAATATGTCAAATACATCACTTTTGTCCCCAAGAAAGAATACCCATGTATATCTAGTGAAATCATCCACAATCACAAAGCCATACTTGTTGCCACCAATGCTTGTGTATGTAGTTGGCCCAAATAGATCCATATGCAACAACTCAAATGCCTTGGAAGTACTCATAATGCTCTTCAATGGATGAGTGTTGCCCACTTGCTTTCCGGCTTGACATGCACTACATAGCTTATCTTTCTCAAATGTGATATCCTTCAAGCCTCTAACTAAGTCATGCTTCACTAACTTGTTCAATTGCTTCATGCCAACATGACCAAGTCTTCTATGCCATAACCAACACATACTTGATTTGGTAAGCAAGCATGTTGAAAGTTGAGTGTCACTAGCATTGAAATCAACCAAGTATAGATTCTCAAATCTAAAGCCTTTGAAGATCAAGTTGGAGCCATCAACACTAACTATCTCCACATCATCAACACCAAATATGCACTTGAAACCGAGATCACACAATTGAGCAACCGAGAGAAGATTGAAGTTCAACTTTTCAACTAAGAGCACATTGGAAATGCTATGATCATTTGAGATTGCAATCCTTCCAAGAGCCTTCACATCACCCTTGCTATTGTCACCAAATGTGATACTATCAATCCCACTATCATTTGATTTGAGAGAGTTGAACATTCTTGAATCACCGGTCATATGTTGAGAGCACCCACTATCAAGCACCCAATGCCTTCCTCCGGCCTTGTAATTTACCTACAAAACAAATTAATGTTTCTTAAGTACCCATACTTGCTTGGGTCCTTGGAGGTTAGTGACTAAGCTCTTTGGTACCCAAATGACCTTCTTCTTTGGACCCACAATTGGTGTACCAACAAACCTAGCATGCACACCTTTCTCACCCTTGATAAGCACATAACAAGAATCAAAAGAAATGTTAGGTACATTAGCATTTTTCTTGTTCTTGTTCATTTTGTTGCAATTAATCTCTAGATGCCCAACTTGCTTGCATCTATTGCAATAACGACCATTGCTCTTCACAAAGCGAGACTTTAGAGTAGCAAAGGTCGCCTTGCCCTTCTTGGGAGTATAGCCCAAACCCTCTTTATTAAGAGAGAACCTTTGGCTACCCAAGCATTTTAGCAAGCGGGCATCCCCACCATAGGCATTGCCTAATGCGCGGGTGAGATCATCCACCTCTCTCTTGAGAGTCTCATTCTCAACCACAAGTGATGAATCACTAGTAGTAGAGATAGGGTTGGTTGTGGTGGATGATAATGAGCTACATGAAGCATTAGTAGGACCAACAAATAAAGAATCATCAATAATATCACATGTTAGTCCAATGTCACAAGTGACAATCACTTGCTCCTCCTTAGCTTCCTTCATGAGCTTCTCCAACTTGAGGTCCTTTTCCTTGATGAGCTCAAGTAGAGTGGAGTAGGCTTCCTTAAGCCTAGTGTGAGCAATTTTAAGATCCTCGTGGTCTTCCTTTAGACACTCACGAGAAGCCTCTAGCTCATCAAAGGATTTCCTAAGAGCTTTGAGCTCTTGTTCAATTCCTTTGCACTCCTTACTCTTTTTGAGAGCAACAAACTCCTCCATCAAGGCATCATTTTCATTGCTCTTGGCAATGAGCTCTTGTTCCAAGATTTTGTATTTCTTGGTTGTCCTCTTATAGCCCTTGCTCATTTGATCTATTATGCCCAATAGATCATCTTTGGAGTAGTCCTCATCCTCCTCATCATCACTCCTACAATCATCACTAGCATAAGAATCATCATCACTATCATCATATTTTACCTTTATAGGTTTGGCCATAAGGCATGTTGATGTAGTGTCGAAGATGGATGGCTTGTTGGAGAGGGCGATGTTTGCAATGGCTCACCAAGTGGTCCTCTCATCATCACTAGAGCTTTCATCATCATCACTATCAGAGTTGTCACTATCCCAAGTGACCACATAACCACCACCCTTCTTCTTCTTGTTGAATGTGAAGCTCTTCTTTGCTTTCTTCTTCTTGTCTTTCTTGTTCTTCTTCAACTTCAATTCCCCATCATGATATCTTTTGTCTTCATAGGGGCACTTTGCCACTACATGATCGGGGCTATTGCAATTGTAGCAAAGCACCTCCTTTGCCTTCATGAAGTCCCTTCTCTTTCTTGCACCATAGCCTCTCTTCTTCATGAACCGACCCATCTTTTGCACTAGAAGGGCCATGATCTCATCATCAAAAGGATCATCATCATCATTCTCCACCTTGCTCTTGCCCTTAGAGGATGAAGCCTTGAATGCAATGGGCTTCTCTTGCTTGACCTTGGTTTCCTTCTTCTCTTCTATCTCATCTTCATCATCATTGTATTAGGCATCGGTCATTATATCTCCAAGCACATCGGTTGGTTTGACCTTGTCCAATCCCTCTCTAAAGATCATTCTTCTCAAGGTAGCAAACTTCTTGGGTAAACACATCAAGAACTTATATGAGAAGTCCTTGTCCTCAACCTTCTCCCCAAGCCCCTTGAGATTATTGACAATGACTTGGAGCCTATAGAACATCTTCGGGATGGATTCATCATCCTTCATCTTGAAAGTGGAGAACTTGTCCTTGAGCATATATAGTTTGGCACACTTTACCGTTGAAGTGCCCTCATATGTTTCCTCTAATCTTGTCCATACTTCACTTTCCATTTTAAGATCCTTGATTTACTCAAAGACCTTTGCATCAATCCCATTGTAGAGAGTATTGAGAGCCATAGTGTTGCATTGGTTGTTGATGCGGTCATTGTTGGTGAGGTTGTCGGGATCAATGATAGCATAATCATGGTGTGTCACCTCTCAAACGTTCTCATGAAGAGAGCCAAGATATTGCTTCATCTTTCTTTTCCAATGATCAAAACATGTGACACCATCAAAGAATGGAGGCTTGCCCCCGACATGGTTAAACATAACTTGAGCCATCTTACAACGAGGTTGTTAAGCCTTACAAACGGTGACCACGGCTCTGATACCACTTGAAAGGTCTTGATGGCTAGAGGGGGGTGAATAGCCTATTAAAAATTCTACAAAGACAAGCTAAACAAGTTTATTAATAAAACAAATAGCGAGATGCGAGTTTTGCTTAGCCTACGGGGTGTTTGCAAGCCACCTAACCAATTCACAATTCTAGTAATTGCACTTAACCGCACAAGTCAAACCGAGAAGGTAACTACAATTACAACTAGCAAGCTACACAAAGGAGCTACTAAAGCAAAGCTAACTAGCTAGTAAAGATAACTAAGAAATTAATACAAGAGAGAGTTAGGAGGGTATCACCGAGGGGCGAAGTATTGAGCCAACCAATCAATATGATCAAGAGATGAATACCACAATATACAACCACCAGGATCGATCAAACATAATAAGAATGATGACACGAAGATTTATCCCGAGATTCACGTGCTTGCCGGCACGCTAGTCCCCGTTGTGTCCCTCTTCACCACGTGGTTCGGTGGCTAATCGGTCACACACCGAGCCTCTCAAAAGACGCCACAAGAACCTACCAAATGGCAAAAGGTTGCAATGACACGAGCAATATACTAATGTTGCCTTTGGCGCTTCGCCAAGGTAGGCACAAACCCCTCACAATCACCAGAGGTGGCCAAGAACAATCACCAACTCTTGCCAACGCCTCCAAGCTGCTCCAAGCCGTCTAGGTGGCGGCAACCACCAAGAGAAATAAGAATCCCGCAGTAAATCAACCACCAAGTGCCAACTAGATGCAATCTCGTAATGCAAATGCACTTGGATCACTCAATCTCACTTCGAATATGCAAAGAAGCAAGAGAGATGAGTGGAAGGGGAGTTGCTTAGCTCAAAGTGCTCACAAGTATGTCAAATGTTCGAGAGGGAGAGCCTTGAGCCAGCCTACGAGTATTTATAGACGTACTCCTTCGAATAGAGCCGTTAGAAACTTAAATAGCCGAAATCGCGGTGACCGGACGCGCTGGTCCAACTGACCGGACGCGCCGATCGCCCAACGGCTAACTCGTGAAGTACTGACCGGACGCGCTGGTCCAAACGACCGGACGCGCTGGTCGCCCAACGGCTAACTGCGAAAGCAATGACCGGACGCGCTCATCGCGCAGACCGGACGCGCTGGAAATGACCGGACACGCTGGTCCTGTGAATGACCGGACGCGCTGGTCAGCCTGAGCAGCGCACAACAACACAATGACCAGACGCGCTAGAGAAATGACCAGACGCCACAGTGCCAGCGTCCGGTTAGAGTCCAGTAAGCTCCCTGAACGATCGGACGCGTCCGATCGACTGTGACCGGACGCGCTTCGCGTCCGATCATCAGATTGAAATACGCGCAGACACTGAACACTGACCGGACGCGTCCGGTCATGCATAGACCGCGTCCGGTTCAGCGTCCGGTCACCTCTGTGATCTTCGTTCGTCTCCGTTTCTTTTCCGAACTTCCGGCGTAGTGGAAAATAGTCGTTTCAACTTCTCGAAAACGCCTGAATCCAGCCTCGCAAGCTCGGCGGGAGGGAGAGAGGACCCCAAACCCTCTCTACTGCTCAAACTCCACCGCCTTCGCAAACGTGCTAACACCACCAAGTGATCTTCGTCATGTGTGAGTGTGTTAGCATTTTCACAATCATTTTTTTGAGGCGTTATTAGTTCTATCCAAATGCATATGATTATGAAATGCACACCTAGAGGCACTTAGGAGTTCAATAGCCGCGGCATTCCCCTCTTTATAGTACGGCTATCTATCCTATAATGTAACCACACCCACTAGGTGTCTTGGTTACTAAAACACAACCCTTAAGCATATACCTTTGCCTTGATCACATAGGGTTGCGTCCAAATCCAAGTGTGGCTATCATGATCACCATGTCCATCTTGCCACCAACCTTGGAATGTACTAATCCTCATATGCTACATACAACTTAGGCATAGGATTAGTACTTAGGCATTGTCACTGATTACCAACACCAAACATAGGACTTTCAATATTGCCCAGGGGATCTCCACTGGTGAGAATCCAGATCAACAAGTAGGGCTAAAGTTAACTTCTACTGGTGCCCATGAGTATGATGAGCATAAGAGCATTGCTGAGTGAAGCAATGGGTAGAGAATTAGGCATACACTGATGAGATAGATAATATTCTGGACTTTTTTTTTTCTTACGTTGGTACAAGCTGCTGGTGCAAATTGGATGATCTGTCGGTCAGTTAATCTGATATGTTATTCATTTGCCAATTGTTATCATATCTCTGAAATATCCTCATAATATTTTGGTATATATAGAAGGAAAATCATTCTTGTGCATTCTCTTACGGTTATTCTTTCTGACGAGCTTGCATTTGTAAATCTTTTTTCTGTATTCTCTAGCTATCAGCTTATGATGTCGTCTGCCTGACCTTGTATGGCAACCTCAAAATCTCAGATGTTGTTTGGCCTGATGAGATGATAACAGAACACAAATATTAGATGAACTTGTATGGTTCTGATGAAAGATACTTGCCTTGCATGAACTTATTGGTGCATTATTCATTCGTATATAATCGGTGCGAAATAAAATAGCTAGCATGTCCCGCCCATGTTGCTCTGCATCCAGGCCATCGCAGCCTCAACTAGGGGCAGAGGGAGAGGGGTCGTTAAATTGATAAAACTTTCACTAAAATTTTTAAAATTTAATCAAACTCGTGATAAATTTGTACTGCTGGTGCTGTCCCCCCTAATAAAGGAAAAAATTGTGTTTCTGGCTCTTCCTTGGCCTCAACCTCAGGCTATGCTCAGTTATTCAGTTTATGCAGCTTGCACTAGCTGTGTTCGATGAAATGGCGAGTGGCCGAATCCGAGCATGGGGCAGTAGCATACAGACCATTTTCCAAGCCATTTTTGTAGCGAATTGGTCTAGCCTTGATGTATGTATTGGGATACAAATAGAAGATGAACTTTTATGGTTGCTAGGTGAAAATTTTGCTATGTTGTGTAGCGTATGGGTTTCTTGTGTGGAACTTGCTTTAGAGTACTCCATGCAGTTAACCATTCTAAAAACCAATTTGGTTCATGACTAGCCTTTGGAGATCGCAACTGATAGTATAAAAGATACGGTTACTAGTAGGCTTCACTGCTGGGCTGTAGTCTGTAGATGTCAAGATAGAATACCCACCAACTGTTGATGAGGTTTATATATCATTCTCCCTTCGTTTCGTTGTTTGGTGGCACCAGATCCTATGTGTCAATCTTCAGGACGACTGCTGAGCACTCTAATTTCATACTGTACCTTATTAACTTTTCTCTATTCTAGGCCATTCATTGCTTGGTAAATTAATGTTGTGCGGGTCAAGAACTTACAGCTTCAGCAAAGAAAACCATTGCCGTGCCGAACATGCACTAGCTGAACCTGTGGAGTTACATGTGTTTCTGGATAGTGCAAGCTGTTGCCATCCTTCGTAGATTCTACTTAACAAATTAGATGTTTGGGTAGCAGGAACCAGGTCACCACTTGTGCCTCCTTTGCCCCTATCACCATAGAACAAGGCAACTCTAACCATATCCACCACATATGTGATGTTAAAAATAACAAGAGAAAACTTTGCAGATAAACAACTGGACAGGTGCAAGTTCCGGCTTTGGTATATTAAATGACAATACAATTAAGAGACTAACATGTTTTGATGATATATGATCATATGTTTACCCCCATGATGATTTATGCATATGGACTTGCAAGAAGAAAATGTCATTCAAATGAGATAAGTCCAAAAGATTCAATGATTAGGTGACAAGCAAAGTTTAAAATTAATTAAAAGAAGACATGAATCAAGGTAAGTTTGTCTCACATGAATGGCTTGTCCATCAAATAAGGAGCATTGGTATTTGTGTTTTAAATTTGGTCAAATAATTGGTCCTAACAAGATGTGTTATAAATAATCAAATGACAAGTATAGAGTCAGTGGCAGAGGACTCAATATGGCTAGGTAGGACCTCCGCCATACCTTTTTTTCGTCATCTTCTCTCTTTTATATCTTAGTTTTTTTTGGTGTTTTTTCCTATGTCTTTACTATAAATTGAGCCATGGAGCTTTATTGGTATAGTTGTGCCACACCTCAATTTATATTCGTCCTCTGCCACTGTATAGAGTTGAAAAGAGAGAAGAGACACCATATGTATATCACTGGCCTCATTAGTTGGAATCTCATTTACAAGATGGTTGGATAATTAAGATTATATCATCGAGCAAATGAATGAAGATTGTAGCTTATGCTGCATAATCATTGTTATTGATGATTTGCATAAATTGGATATAGGAAAATGGATTTCAAGTTGAATGTTGTTGATGATACAATATAGGGTGAATGATTAAATCAAGCTATGTCTTTAAGGTACAAAGCGAAGTTAAAGGGCAAGCAATGGCTTGAGGACCAAGGAACCAAAGCTAGATGCAGAAGCAAGTACATGTGTTAACTCTGAGGAACTAATCAATCCATGATGAGCCATGTAGTGTGAAGTAGCAAGTAATTGTTGAATCATATGTTGTGGTGACTTATACGGATGAAAGTGAAGTCTTGATCACATGGTGTGCAAGTCATTAGTTCAAGGGAGATTCACTCACATGCGATGTTGAAAGCCCTCAGGTTTAGATTGACCAAGTGGTGGCATCGATTGAACATATAAAAGCTCAAGAGGCGGACTTATTGTATATCTTTGATTATGGTGGCATCGATTGAATATATAGAAGCTCAAGAGACAACTTATTGTATATATCTTTGATTGAGCATGTGTATGTATTAGTATTACTATTAAGAGGGGTGCAACATTGGTCAAAGTACGAGGTCTAAAGTGCTCAAGGAAAACTTGGTGAAAAGTCAATAGAAACACTAACATATATGCAAGAACACAGAGTATGTACAAAACTTAAATCTAGTTTCTCCTCTGATATAACAGCAAGAAAATCATCCTTCCTGGAACCAAACTACCCAAATCCCTCGTGCTCCCCTGTTTCCGTATCTCCTCCAGGGCACCGACCCATTACGGCCTTTATAAATATCCCCCCATCATCTCTACAATTAACAACGACGCCCTCCACGTATTTCCCCTCCGCCCCCTCGCTCTCCCAGATTTCGCGAAGCAGACCCTCCGCACCCCCTTCCCGTCAGGCTTTCCTTCCCGCCACGATGGCCTCCGGTTCAGGAAAGAACCAACACGACACCGAAACCAAAGAACCGGTCGATTCGCTGCGCCAGCGCAAGGAGTCCAACTCCGGCGCCGCTACAGAGCCGCCGCCCTCCGCTCCGCGGTTAGAGATCATCGAAGAAGAGGAAGAGGTCCATGGGCCACCGGAAGCCGGAGGCCAGAACCCCTCCGCCGCCACCGCCACAGCTGCGGCGGCCGAGCAGAAGGGCGAGGAGACCGTGTCTCTTTTCTGGGCGGCCTGGGGCTCCGCTGGCGGCAAGCCCCCTCTTCCTCCACGCCCTCCCTCCTTCTCGAGAGCGGGCCCTCCCTCCTTCTCGAGAGCCGGAGGTCCGAGCGCCGCGTTCGATTTGAAGAACGTGTTCGATGAACTGATGCTGGAGTGCCAGAGGGAGAGGAGCGGGGAAACGGACCAGAAAGCCGAGGCTGAGGGAACGCCGAGGCAACAGAATGAGCAGGTGTTGTTTCCTGGATATTTTGACTACGTTCTTGAGCGATTCCTGTTTGCTTATGATTTGGCCTTTGGGATATCGAATCCTGCCGTTCTTGGGGATCTTGGGGGAGGATTTTGGATACTGGAGTCTGGACCTAAGAAATTGTACGGCATCCTAGAGTAGGGGTGGAATCCTTCGGCAGATGTTGGGCCAATTTCTCTTTCTTGGTTGCTTAGAGTGGCAAGCCAACGATCTTGCAGAGACTTTTGTAGGTGCATGTTCTTGCGCTGTTATGATCGATATTTCTGTTTAGTTTGATGTCATGCTTTCATTTCACCGTCAAATGTCAGGGCCAATCTCTATGTTTATTTGAGATAGCATAAACCAATGTAGTTTCTTTAGATCATTGGCGGATTACATGCATTGCTGGTTTTAGCCCTTGCCTGGCTGATTTCTTGCCTAAAGCATAATCATATTTTGAATAGCTGAGAAGAGGCTCGATAAGTGTCGATTTTGTTATCACTTCTCCCTTGTTTAAATATTTGACTTTCGACGTTAATTTTGGAACAGGTGGACTCACCAGCACTTTGGCCCAAAAAAGGCAAGAAACCGCTCTGGAGAAAGGTACAATATGACCTGAATATTTCTTACATCTTTGGTTGTGATTGGTAACTGGTGTGAGCACTCTTGTGCCAATTTTTGTGTTTAAGATGTTGGATCAGGATTGTTCAGTCTTTGTTCTCTCCATGCTTATATGAAATATTGAGATCATAAAATTTATTCTGGCAGGAGATCATGTTCAAATGGGTGTAGCATAGAGATGAAAGCAATGGCAAATGTTATAGTTTCTGTTCTGCCAAGATTAGATGATTCTTGATTACTATTGTGATCTGATATGGAATTTCAAGGGGAAAAACAATGCTGTTGTGATGTTTTTATAATTTTAAAAACTGTAAAAAGTGTTATTGCTTACACTGATATTATTAACGGTCAGTATTTATGTATTACTCTTCATTGTACCACAAATTGTCCTTGTTGACGTGTTTCCAAAGAATTCTGAAGACAAACATACAGGTATCTGATGTTGATGGATGGTCTAATAGTTGAAGTTATTATATGATTAGCAAAAGAGACAATTGTCAGATACATAAGATCTTGGATATTTCTGTAGTAATATTTTAAAAAGTTCCATTGCCTTCTTCATTGTTTCCTTCTGTGAACTATTGGATGGATCTTGGCATTAATTATTTACAATTGCTTCTTATACTGGCAAAGATTGTGGAATTTTTAACCCATTTTATGTGGAATAGTTTTTGGACAGGATAGGAATCTCCAAACAAAATTACACAATACCTCATGTGAGCTACCAGGTTTGACTCCATACACTGTTTACGTGTCTCTTCTAATTGATATTATTGGTATGTGATGGGACCTTAATTGGCTTTGAGTTTGTATTGAATTCAAGAAATGCAGTATATGCTCTTTCTTTCTTTATTCATCGAACAAATCAATATCAGCAAAAACATTGCATTTATTAGTGGCTTAAGGTTTTCTTATAATATGGAAACCTGAAAACTTAACAAACTATAATCCCATATTAGAACTGCTGCTTCCTGGTTCAGATCATTTTGATTTGAATTCCTTTGCTCTTGTTTTTGTGCAGAAACTCCACATAACCGAGCTCATTAGGCATTACAATCTCCTTGAAATGGTTGCTGGACAAGGAGTGTTATTTCATTCACATGCTCTAAACCTTCGCAATGCCTATTCTGAATTTAGGCCAGTGCATGGAGATGGAGAGTGTTTCTACAGGAGCTTCATATTTTCCTACCTCGTAAGTGTCCTCCCTTTTCCTTTGAATAAGATTTACGTTTTGTGGTTAACACCCTAGTATGTGCCACTCTAAAACAGGAGCAAGTCCTTCATAGGCAGGATACACATGAGGAACACCGTCTTCTTGCTGCTGTTAAAGGAGTGGCTAGGCAACATGCACGCCTTGGGTGGGCCTCCGAATTTTCCAGGAGCCACAAAGTAAGCTCACCTCCAAGTTTACCATTTCTGAGATAAACATGTTTAATTAATAGATCATTTCTTCAACTAACATCAAGGTGCAAGCTGGATCTGGCATCTCACTTTCCTTTTTTTTCTTTTATCGTTTGCAGGATATGCACCATTGTTTCACTGTAGTGGCATAAGGGCATGCCATCACAACATTACAACCTGTTGACATGGGTTCAAATTTGATTTTATTTGAAACGTAACAATCTAATGCTAATAAAAAAATACATGTTCACATAAGTTCACTTTCACAGAACAGCAATAATGAGATATCATTGTAGAGAGATAAAAGAGATCATGCTTCTTCCTTACACCAAGATAATGCGCCCATGCTGCTTTGTGTGGTCATCTGATCAAATCACTAATGTTTTGTTTCTCCTACTTGCTTATAAAATATTTTCTTTCTCAACTACTATCTTATAGTTGTTTACTGGTAGAAGCTGCGCAGGCAAATCTTATGTTGCTTATATCTTTTCGTACCTTGTTATAATAGTCAGTGTGTAAGCCTTATTGCAAGAAAATATAGTAATTATCTGATTCATTTAGGCATTTAAAAAGCTGATAAAGAAAGTAATGAGATGGAAGACACACAGACGGTGGAAGCATGTACCAACAATTAACAGGTTTCTAATATGTTTCTTCCCAGCAATTCCATCATAGTGTTGCTGCCAATGCATTTCACATGATGTATTGAATATGTGCCATTTTTCAGCTACCGCATAGGGAAACTTCTTGAGTTCTTCAACGATTATAAGGGGACAGACGACAGTGAGTAATACACCCCCCTGAACCAAGCTACCCTTCCTCCACTTGTATCCTAATTCCTAGTTCATTGTTCCAACACATTTTGTTGGTCAGTTTTTGCTTTCCTCAGATTGGTAGCAGCTATCTGGATATGCTCACACAGTGAAGAGTTTGAACCACTTATACCTGAGCTCAATGAAGGTCGCACTCTCACCGAAGTAAGTATCACCGCCAGTTTACCTTGGGTTCTTGGATTACTTAGTTCTGAACCACCCAGTGCATCTTTTTCCAGAAAACATGACACTCATTCTATCCTCACACCTTTCTTTATTTAAAACAGTGGTGCTTTCAAGAAGTTATCCAGCGTAGGGTCTTTACAGATCATATTCAGATAACAGCACTAGTCAGGGCGCTTCGGGTGCCTCTGCGAGTGGAGTACCTCTTTCAAGAAGCTGGTCAAGACCTCTACATTGGCCAAGATCCCCAAGACGATATGCCAAGAAGCACGTGTTGGCCACGTCATCATCATCAAGTACCCCCTGATCATGAAGTTCCCCGTGTGACCGTGCTACACACGCAGGAGCACTATGACATCATATACCCATACCATCCTGATGGTCCTGTGACTTCTGGTGAGAGCTCTGGTCAGCGGTCTGACAAGACAGAGAGCCAGGCCGCTAAAAGTCCTAGTCAACACCAGACGGGTGGCTGCAGTGGTGAGACATCAAATCAACAGATTGACCGGGTGGAGGGCTCCACCTCCACTGGTGAGAAATCAGAATCAGATAAACACACTGCGGAGCGGGAAAGTTAAGTTCGTCTCTGACCATGAGTATGATGAGCATTTGTTGAGAGAAGCTATAGATCGAGAATTATGCATACACTGACGAGATAGGTAGGCATATACTTCTGGAGGCATATACTTCTTGGATTCTTTATCCTGTTGGCACAAACTGCTGGTGCCAATAGGATTGTGGATGATCAGTAGTTGCTCCTCCTTTGTCTCTGACAGGGCTGAAAACTTTGTTCTGTAGCTCGGTTAAAGTCTCGATTTGGTACATTGATTTTGATTCTTTTTGTGAATTGTGATCACATTTTCTTAACTAGGTTCCTGTGGTAACTTTGCCTCATAATCATTTGGTATGTGTACAGACTAAATCTTTCTTGTGCATTTTCCTTTTTGTGATTAGTTCTGTTCTGAGTTCTGACGAGCTTGCATTTGTTAGTTCTTTTTTTTATTCACTTTGTAATTATTTATCTATCTTCTCTAGCTATCAGCCTATCATTGTGTTCTTACTAAAAAAATTACAGTAAGAAAAAAATGCTCCTTGTGACAAAATAAACGATCAGGCTGCTGAGCTCATCATTAAGTTCAAGATATATCAAGTAATATGATCTCATCACTAAATGGCCAATAACAAGACTTAATACAACAAAATAATTGCGTAGCACGGTGGTCAATTCCTTTCGTTGTCACAGGTTCAGCTCCTTCACCGGCTGCCAAAATACAAAGCGTTTGTCACATGGGGTGTTTTGCCTCTTCTCAGCATCTCAACAATCTCAACAACTCGTTTCGGAGTGAGGTTCTCCTGCAAAAGAACTACTATTAGGCCACTTGAGCAGAGTTAGCCATTGAGGCCTGCTGCTAAAAGAGCAGAGCTACTAAAATTCATACACAGGTAAATTAGCTCGAAAAGTCCCAAGCAAGCTCCAGCACTCATAAGTTGGCAAACAGAGGCAAGACTAACCAACTTCAGATCCACTAATAATGAAAATTTGCATGTTGATCTGAAAACCAAAACAAGGAGCTTCGAGCTGCTAAACTAAAAGAGATGCAAATCACAGAAATTGTAGTTCAGAGAAGGGAAATAGAAAAGCAAGGATCTGAATTCGAAATAAACAAGCTACCTGCTACCACAGTTCTATGTACTTTTGATGAGTTTGAGAAAATCAATATATCAAAACTCCTCGGAATGCATGAATTTCCTAACTGAAGAGTGTCACCTTATCTCGAACCGAATAAACTACCTGACAAATTATTTTTAGGTAATTTACAAGCAAATTCTCAATTCTAGCTACCTGATAAATTTACAAGTATTTTGCAGGCTAAAAATCAGTTGCATGACAGATTGTACTGTTGCTTCCCACAGAAACTTATGTTCTGTATATACATGAGAATGCACTACTTCCTTTTTTTCCTTTAGGAGGTAACTCCTATGAAAATTACAGGGCTAAATATATAGCATGGATCTTCAGAAACAAGCACCAGTTGAACTTACAAACAAATTCTGAACCCAATATATTTTTTAGAACGCCATGCTCCCGCCTAGCACCAAAGTTGCTGCATAGCCCACCTCCTAATGGTGCCACCTGCTTTTCACTTTTTAAAGCAAAGAGCCATCCAATAGTAGTACCACCCAGTAACATAAATAAATTTGCATAGATGCAGTACAGACTCATCTTGATTAGCCACTGCATCAACTGATTAGCACTGCATCAACCTGATTAGCACTGCTTGTTCCCCCAAATCCCACACTGAGCAAACAAACTGCATTATTTCCCCTCAGATCGATGAAACCACTAATGGCACAGAACTAATTCAAACAAGAGGATGGATAACATCACAGACGCTACCAAGCTGGCCGCTCGATTAGCTAATTACCATTTACCATCACTCGACGCACGAATTGTACTTGTAAGATCATAAATTAGAAGGAATGGACTTGTACCTGTCCTGTACATCTCCACGTCCTTGGTCCTTCTTCACCTAAACCACCTCGAGTTGATCAACGCATTCCACAAGCTCGAGCACATGGCGTGCGTGCACCACCGATCAAGCTACACAATAAAAAAAAATCATATGAATTCAAGTTTCATGTGCACCTTAAAACAGCTATCCAGAACATCGTCACTGAGCTGTGGCAAAATAAAGAAAATGAACTAATTGGGGTATGCACATTCTGAAACTATTATCACTGATGTGCTAAAGTCAGCTACATTCTTCCAACATTTTTTAGAGTATTACATTTTCCAGCGTACGGGGAACTGTGAAAAAAAGAAGGGGGGCAATTTTACCTTGGTCGACTTAAACATGATTTGCACAAGGTAATTGAGGAAGGCGAGTGAGGCCTTGGTGAGGCCATTTGAGCCCATGAGCATGGCTGAGAGCCGCACGTAGGTCCACCACGGGTTCACCATCTGCTTCACGAAAACCCCTGCACAAACGTGAAGTACCAGCCGTAGCTGCAGGCACACAGCGAAACAATTCAGAAACATTGGCTTTGACGCCAAAGAATTTTCAACCAACAGGTCTTATACTGACACACAACTGAATTTATCTGTAATACCATACTTTGTAGACAAGTGAATGTAGTTGAAACGTCCTACCTGGCAGAGGAAAACAAGGATATGTGCATTAGAATCCTGTAGTATTTGCTAATCCATTTCCGAGTAAAAAGCTCACTGTTATAGAAACTCTACACTGAATAGTGACAAGCACAATACAACTGGCAGAGTGATCTGACAAAATTTGTTGTTCTGACAAAAGCTCACCGGAAAAGAAATCTACATGGCCAAAGAAAATTTGAGACGAACCTGAAAACAAATATTGCATTCGCTAAGCAAACATTGCTTGCTCCTGCTCAGAAAAAAAAGAAAACAAATTGCTTGCCTGCTAAGAAAAAAAGAAAATCAAATCCCTTGTTACTAACCCTTCACAACAAAATTTGTTTTGCACTGATCATAGTATCCCATTGTTGCTTTTTGAACCACCGAATTTGTCCAAATCTCTTATTTTCCCAATTTTTAAGAGCTACTCAATACTCATAAGTGCCAGAGCTCCATTTAATGAAGCAGATCGAGCAGCTCACGTTGTTGCAAAAGAGTGAAAAATACAGATGGAATCCCAATTTTTGGTTACCCCCGATGGGATCCCATCAGCGATCTGCCAGAATGTGCACCGAAACAATCGAATCGAATCAGAAATGACCCAAGCAAAAATAATTAACAAAAATTTACCTATATCAGAGCGGAGGGCCAGTGCATATTCAGCAGCGAGCAGGCATGGATCCAGATCGCCGTCACCGCCGAGCACGACAATGGCGGAGCGCGACGCGGCACTCCTCCTCGCTGAGGCCTAGCAGCAGCACGTGAACTGAGCAGAACTGTGAGGGAGATGGCAACAGCGGAGGCCAGCCAAGTGCGGCGCACGAAGAGGGCGGTTGGAGTGGAGCAGTTTGAGATGGGCGTGGCGGCGGCTGGGTCTACAGAGACGTCGGCACATCCGTCCGCACCTCCATGGATTCGTCCTCTCCACGGAACTTCCTTCACTTCCACAGCCCACAGGGGCTGTGTTTACGTGGGTAAAAAGGTGTAAAAAGGTGTAAAAAAAGCACCGTAGCACGTTTTAGTTTTATTTGGTAAATAGTATCCAACCGTTGACTAATTAGGTTCAAAACGTTCGTCTCGTAAAGTATAACCCAGCTGTACAATTAGTTTTTTATTTCATCTACATTTAGTACTCCATGCGTATCGCAAGTTTAATGTGACGGGAATCTTTGGTTTGCACAGTATTTTTTTTTTTTAAGGAAGTAAACACAACCAGGAACAAAAATCGGAGACAGATGAGGAACGTATCGGGGAGAGGAACGTATCAGGGGCAGGGAAGCAACAGCGGCACCTCGGGGAGTCGTACAGTCTCGCGTGACTCGCGGTGGGCGCAGGACCGGAGGAGATAAGCGATGAGTTTGATCCCAGCGTTTCTGTCCGTCGGATATGAGGGCCGGTTTAGCTCCTAAAATTTTACAAAACTTTTTAAGATTCTTCGTCACATCGAATCTTTATACGTATATATAAAATATTAAATAAAAATAAAAAATAAAACTAATTACACAGTATAGACAAAAGTGTTATAGTACTATTTCTTAAAAATTTTCACGAACTAGACAGGACCTGAGTGTGAGTGAGAGAAAGAAGAGGTTAGAGTTAATCTCATCCTTTGATTTGAAAGATTAGATGCTGCTGAGTGTAATTTTTTAGGTGCACTTGGTGGAGGTTATGATTGTGATGGTTTGTTTATAGGTGGGTTTAGCTAAGTTCATAACTGGTGTATTATAAAGTAGTGGAGATAAATAACCTTGTGAGACGACAGCCACAAAATAGATGACATCAAAACTCATACTATATATAGATGGAGATGTAAATAAGAAGGTTGATAAATACGGTGACAGTGCCCTGAAGACAAGACCGGGGTTGATCCAGACGCAAATGCGCCTTGTTCCGGTTAACAAAATCGAGCCCCTCTGCACACAATTTAAGAGGAGCCCTCGACTCAAAATGCAACACAGGTGAAGGCACAAGAGAAGGTTCCAAAAGAAAATGCAGGCAAGACTCTTCTTCTCCACACACACACCCACTAAAAACTGATGACAATGACTCCTTCACTCTCCCCTCAACACAAGTTACTGGGACCTGCTGTACAACATGGGGTTAATTCTTACAGCGACCAAAATCTGGAGGCTCTCCCTGCGCCTTTCACCTTTCTCGGCCTTCAGGTTAACAAGCACATAGATTCTGGGGAACCCGGTAGCACCCTCTTGCATATAGCTTCCCACCAGAGACAAAATTTTTGCAGCAACCTAAGTCTTCGGTGACCCGCATCATGGAAGTTAATAAATACAGAACGGGTGACTTACCAAACAAAACCAAAATGGGAAAGGGGGGAAAACTAGGACTGAAAATGGGTTTGCAAAAAGTTATAGCTTGGGCCTTTGTGGTTAGCGATGCAGCAAGCTGCAGCTCAGCTACTCAGTGTCCTTGGTGGGACCTGAAGCGTCAGCACCATTGGAAGAAGTGTCACCGTTGGTCAAGACTGTCTGGATATCATGGTGATTTTCTTCGCCGGAGGAAGTCCGGGATCTCCCAGATCTGGCTCGGATGTTTGTACCCATAGGGAAAGGTTCCTGAGAAAGATCACAACAAAATGTCAAAATTGCAACCATATGCTTAAAAGCACTGCAGGCACAATAATAGAGCAAGTTCTGAAATTATTAAGCAGACACTGGGACCATATAAGTATGGTACGATTGCAAACTATGTACCAAACTTGCTTTGGAAACAGTGAGAATGATCAGTGTTCAAAGAATGTTACCCCACTTGTGAAATGTATGTATCTTAGTTCATTGGTGCACAGTATGAAAGTGCAGATGAAAAAGGTATCCACAGACGTTACATTTTCTATAATTGTGGACTCATTACTAGTTAAGCAGTTAATGCAGCAAAAATAAACTCCCACCTTTTTATTTGCACAAAACCTATGTTTTTAGCTGCCATCAGCCCATCAAGGATTCAAGGAATATATGGATGACTATAGGAAGACTTGTCACAGGGCAGTTAATGCTGCAAAAATGGCAGGTGTAAATTTACCTCACACCTTTTTTTTTTTTTGCACAAAGACTAAGATGATACAGAGAAGACTTGTCACAGGGCAGCGATACATAATGTAACTGGACTACTGGAGAACAAGATAGCAGGGAAACTGCCCAGGAAAAAAAAAAGGCATAAGCATACCTGATCTCCTGCATTAGGACCTTCTGAGTGGAAGAGTATGGGGCGGCAGCGTTTGTCCTCATTCATCAAACTAGAGTTCTGGAAATGAGCAATCAGGGCTGTTTTCCCTTGGATTCTAGCATAAGCAAGTGATGCCACCTTCTCACTGTTAAACTTCTCCCACTTTTTACCATTAAAAGTCTGAAAAGGATGACAAAATGGCTCAGGATAGCACATCGATGTTCAAGCTGGATATTTTATCAAAGTACGAATTTGGCAAGCCATACAAGTTGATCAAAGGCCAAAATAGCCATAATTGCATCAATGCAGTTGCACTTCGTCAACTGAATAATTTTCTCACCTGATAAAACGGGATGATATGCTGAGGTTTGGTCATGTTGATGAAAGCATAGCCAACATTACATTTATTCTGAAAAGAAGATTGATTTCATTTAGTAACATGAACAGACAAGTACAGTCCCAACAAATACAAGGCACCGGTCGCTTATGAGTTAAATTCAAACTACCTTAAAATCAATCGGCAAGTAAATAAAATCATAAGTGCCCTTATGACTTTCATCAATAGCAGCCAAGAGCATCTTGGAGGTATACCTGGAACCCGAAAGAGACAACCAGAACAAAAAATTATATATTATTGAGACAGAACATAAATGTAGCATAAAATTGGGTGATCTCAAAACATACTTATTTGGGATATTCTTTATCATCAGTGTAGTTCGTGAGTCTTCCCCCCGCATTATGCGGTCAACATCAAGCTCGTACTGCCGTTTATTATCAGATTGGTTAGCACCTGAGTCATTTCTCCGGCTTCTCATCCGCTCACCAGGTGAATCGAATGATGGAAGGGGAACCATAGGATTCCTTCCATGGAACATAGGACCTCTTTGTTGAGGAGATGGTGCGCTGATCTGAGCTGAAGACACGGTTGGATCCATGCGATTACCACCAGTGTGAGAAAATATGCTATTTAGCTCCAAACCATGAAGCTGAGGGCTACCAGGAAATCCCATGCTCCCAACACTGCCAGGATGAAAACTTGATGCATCTGTCAATTCCCCTGCATAGCCATGCCGCCTGTCCCAAAGTGATGGATTGATTGCTGGCGCAGAGCCCACGTGATGATGATGCATTGGAAGAACACTCTCAATCATGTGTGATGGTGCTCTTGGAACTCCATGCATTTGTGCTGGGGGGCGAGACGGTACATTGTTAATAAATGATCCCGGATTTTGCCACAGCACAGGGGAATTGGGAGGACGGTGGAAGTTATTTGAATTATTCCACATTAACTGGTGACCACGGACAGGACCGCTTCCACTTCTTGAAAATCCCATAGCTGCAAAAATAGGTACACATGCAGTCATGCAGGGAACAGTCAAATAACATACATTAATTGATCAACTTTTGACAGTTAGCTGTCACAATCCTGATAAACCGAACAGCTTTATTACAAAACACATGCTTAAGGAATGGAAATGAGAGAGAATGGGTCAAAAATAAAAATGGAGATTAGGATGTCCAAATTTACAAACTTACCTCCTTCACCGGCATGATCAAATGAGTGCCCACTGAGGTTACCAGAACCCACTTTATGAAGATGTCTGCTGTCAACTGCTTCAGCTGTTCTCAAGTTGCTATTGACACCAACTGGTGCCATCGTGTTTAGATTGTAAGGGGTGCCATTATTTGCTCCATTGTGAACTTCAGGAAGGGAATGGGGATGAAGAGCACCCATGCCTTGAAAACCATAATTCATATGCCCATTCATCCGACTAAGTGAGTGGCTGAGCTCACCAAGGGAAGCCTGATTACTATGAGTTGCAGCAGATGCAATTCCAATGGGAGAGGACAGGCTCTGTGGTATGGTAGACGATAGACCCGGAAAAGAAGCCTCTCTGAACGGGCTCATTGATGTGAGAAGTCCAGAATGCAAACCATGAATACTCCCATTTTCACGGCTAGAAGATGTCATTGCTGCCATATTAGATGAACCTTGAAGAATAATCCTCCATGTCAGGAAATGCAGCTATTGACATGACATACAATAAAGATGAAAAAATAAACATCATACCCAATGAAGCCAATGGAGGGCTATTTGTGCTTGGACTGCCCAGTTTGCATACACCAAATTCTTCCTGCCCCAACTCTTTGGACATGTGCTGTGTTAAACTGTTATAAAACAACATTAAAATCAATGTTAGAGCAGTGATTAAAACCTACGTATGTGTTTACACCACCATGTTCAAAAGTTTGTACGATAGAATCAAAATTAGAATGCTGCATCACATAACAATTGCTCTTTTTCTGGATGAATTAAATAACTAACATACTAAGTATATAGCAATACACCAAAATACGATACAAAGAATTAGGAATACAATATGAAAGAATAAACAAAAATATGTTTTGTTTAGGACATGAGAGCCCATACACAGAAATAAACAAACAAAGATTAAGTAACTATCTATACATGACAAATAAAAACAGTGCAATGTTTACAGCTCCAGGAAGAGATTTTCCACTTGAGAAAAGAAAATAAAAATCCAGAGCATATAACTAATGTGCATACTATCCACAGGTACCGTCATATAGAATAAGTGATGCCACTATATACCAGTGATGCCTAAGCAAGAATCATTCAGCTTGCTAAAAAATAACCTAAGGTTCACTAAAGCTGTGATCAAATGATCAACAATTAAAGACGGAGTGTCCAAAAGTAATAAGGGAAGTATTGCTGATGAAATTCGAGAATGGACAGCAAGATTAACATTTCAAATACATACCGTCTAGCAGCACTCAGACGGCCAGTCTCCAATTTTATTTTCTTGCCAGCAAGATCACTCCTGTTTAAAGCACGAACTGCACCTTCGGCTGCTCTGACATCGTAAAATTCTATAATTTTGTGATGGCCCTTTTGCGGTGCATCACGAATCTGCAATTAATTTAAGACATTATAGTCCTAGTTATAATGGAGTAGTAGGTAGTTAATGTAAGAGCATAGCATACCTCTTTTATTTCACCATAATCGCTAAATATCTGATGGATATCATTATTTGTTACAGACGGGTCAACATTAAATACAACAAGCATCCCCTGGTTAATATCCTTCTCCGAAGGATTGTCCTAAAAGGGAAAAAAAGGTGACAATTAGCACAAGCACTACACAAGATTAAAAACTGCAAACTACATACACACTGGCATCCTTGGGCAAAATATGTCTACAAATCAAGCCAGTAAGACATAGAGTTGTGAATACCTTCGGAATGGAGTAATGTATGTCAAGTTTTCTACGTCTGAGTGGCTTGTTTTGAAGTGCCCTCATGGCATTCCATGCTGATCTTATGTCATAGTAAGATATCATCACAAAACCACGATGCTTGCAGGCAGTGTAAAGGTTGCTGATTTCTCCATAATGCTGTGGGTAAAGAGTAAATGATTTTCAGAAACAAATTTTCTGTACAAAAACAATAGGTTTGAGCAGAAAACGGTAAAAAGCAACATGCCTCAAATAGGAGCCTTAATTCAGAATCTTCAACATTGCTATTAATGTTTCGGACGAAAAGAGTTCTTGAAGGGTGTTCCCCATATGGATGTTCACCATTCATTGTGCCATTGAGCGACCCAAGACCATCATTAGCTCCACCATTAGTTTCTGTATTTTTTTTATTTTCATCGGTTTCCAGTTCCATCCCGCCTCCAGTGTAGAATATATCATCATCGACATCATCACCATTGTTAGCATGGGCTGTGTACCCAACATCAAGAACACCTGATAGTAGGTCATCATCATCAGGAAGTATGTTTCCTATTATTTGCGCTTCGATTTCCTCCGTTAACTCAAAGGGTTCATCATCTACATGAGTTGGATCAACCTTTTCAACTGGCTGACGTAGAAGCACATCCTTGGATCTCAGTCCCACTACAGATTGAAGCATAAAACTGGTTAGGAAGCAATAAATAGGAACAATATATTGCTTACTACAATAGCAATGATTTAATCGGAGTGTCTGACTGCACAAATCTTGCAAAAGATGTGACTGAAAATAAAAGGATAACGATACCAAACTAAAGTGAAAGGATTCTTAGGCCAAAGATAAAATAAAGCAGGTAGATTCCTTCGAAAATAAGATGCAAAAATGCTAAAAAAAAGATTAAAGTTTTTTTATTTGTTCTTCCTTTCAAACTCACTGATATCCTTTGTTGTACTTTTTATTCCTTTATATTGATTTCAAGGTGCACCCATACACAATACATGCTATGGAATATGTGATACAGTTCAATGCATTTTCTATGATGAAGAGAATGGTTCTCATGGTTCAGGCTCACTGCACAGTACAATCAATCGCTCTAATTAAGATGATGAAAGTGCCAGAGTAAACTGTCTCACATTTTCTGTCAAAAATTTCTGACAGGGAGCTTGAGAAAAGCCCATTCTCATTGTAGGCCTCATTTGGATTAGTCCTTCCGTCAGGAAATAAAGATGAATCAGATTGGAGGTTAGGGTCTTGATCAGCTCTCCACAGAGATGGTGGCAAGTTAACATGTCTCTCTTGACCAAAAGTCTTGTGCTCAAGGCTAAATGCAGTCTTCTGGTCTCTCAGCTTGGATGGTTGTGGATCTATCCGAGCCACAGTTTTTGTCCCAATGGGTTGGGGCTTTTCAATTGGAGAAGATGAAACTGACTTGCTTCCTGACAACAATAGAAACATCTTGTTTTGAGAGGACATCTTGATAATGAACAACAAAATGCACGAGCGCCAAAGAAATAAAAAGGAATAATAAGGTAGAAACTAGCAGCAACCGATTGTCTATCAAAGGATAACCTGGACATCAAATATGTCAAAAATCCTTTGCAAACCAAGGTGAACACAAAACAATGGCTTCACCTAACTACAGAAACAACAAATGAAGTGCAATAAATCATGTCCACCACGACGACAACAAAAACAAAGCCTTTTATTCCCGGTGAAGTTAGGGTAAGCTAAAATCATATTCATCCCATGCAAACGAATTATTTATGGTACTTAGTCATGCATAAAATGTTGTGACTCGTTAAATGCACAAATCGCCCCCCGATAACACGTGAATTTTTGCGGCCAAAAGGCATCGTTTGCATGGAAATGAGCAAAAAGCTAAGGGAGATTGAAGAATCAAATTCAGTACTACTCACCAATGTGATGCAACGACTCCTGCTTCCAAAATCCGACCTGCCTCTGCAAAGATAGACAAAAAAATTAGTGCATGCCAGAGTCAAGACTCAAGAAAGATGATCAAGTGACAAAATGATAGGTGTCAAAAATAAACGAAAACAATAAAGACATCACTGGGCTTATAGCATATAAACTAACAAAAACAGAAAAAACAATAACTGGGGCAACAATTCTGCTATTGCAGATTATTACCTCTGTGGGAAGGCGAAGCTGCTCCTCAGAGAAGGAGGACGCAGCCACGGTTGGATTGTTGAACTGGGAGAGGTGGCGCCTCGGATCCATGACTCGAGATGGCATCCTGCAGGCGTCCAGACCAAATAACGTGTTAGGCACAAACCTTGACAACAGCACCGTACCTCAACTGCCCGGGATCAAGGCAAAATTGAGAATTTTGCGGAAAAGATGAAGCGTCGAGGGGGTAAACATGACGAATCAGAGCAATTTTACGCGCAGAAATCTGTGCATCCATGACAACCAAGCCAAGGGGCGGCAGAGAAAAAAGCGGAATTTAGTTCGTGTGAGCTTCCAAAGTCAACATTTCTGAATCAGAACCAGTAGATTTGACAAACCGAGTGCGAATCCCACAAAACTTGTGAGAGAAATGTTTAATTCCCCCAATAAAACAGCACAGAAGATGTGGAATTTAATGCGCCTCGGGCTCTACGAGCTCCAAACAGGCAAGTCCCTTGTGATCAAAGGTAACCATCAAAACAAAACGAGGAATTCCGCGGAGCACGGCCGAAATTAATTGTCAGCCCCCGAATTCAAGCTCAGATCACATACAGCAAGCAAGGGCACCCACAAAACAAAGCAAGCAAGGATACGAGGATAGCTCCCCAAAATTCCCAAAATTGGAACATCCCCGAGAAAAACAGCAACGTGAAGCGAGTGGGGGCTCACCAGATCGGCGCCTGCTGCCACCCCCTCCTCTTCAGAGCTCCAAAATGGTGCCGAATTCGCAGGCAGCGGCAGCAGGCGGAAGAGATGCCCCCATGCCACGCAACCGGGACCCTCTCGGAGCTCGAGCACGGGTGGATCACGCGGCCTGACGGTCGGCCGGGGACCCCAATGCGACGCCGGGGCCGCGCAGCCCTGGCCGCGGGAGCGAAGGAGAAAGCTACGGACACCTACCTAACCCTAGAGCGACGCGACACCAGCGACGGCGAGCCCCCGGCCGCTGGCCCCCATTCCGGCGCTCGCCCCCGTCCCCCTGCTTCGCCCCCTTGCGGTGTGCCCGCCGGATTTCTTCGCCGGAAGCTTTGCTGGCTCCGGCGAGGGGTCCCCGGCGAGGCGGAGGTGGTGGGTGGTGAGACGAAGCGGAGACGCGGGCCTCAGGGACAGGGGGAGAACAGCAACTACCTACCCAGACGCGGGCGGCGAGACACGGGGGGAACGCCCTTTATACCGTACCCCGCGGTGACGCCCGGTGACCGCAACCGCGGAGCACGGGACCGCGGCGCGTGCGGCGGCACCGGGGCATGCGCTACCACCTGAAACTGACGAGATGTGGCCCACGTCTAGGCGGGCTTCCCTGTCAGTTACTGAAGACACATGTGGGGCCAGAGCTGCAGTGGGATCCAGAAGAGAGAGCGGTGCACTGGTGGGAGGTGGGTTTAAATTTGGGTGGTGAGAGTTGGGGGAGGCGACGGCTTTGGGCTGAGTTGGTTAGGACAAGGCAATCGATCCAGCGGCGGCCTCGGGCGTGCCTTGCTTGCGCCGGAGATATAGATGGATGGAGGATGGATGGATGGTTCCCTTCTCTCTCACTCACTGCTTGCATTAGGATGCTTTTCTCATTTAAATTGCTGTCTTTGGCTGACAACAGTACTTTCAACCCATGCTTTCCTCAGTCTCTGTGCACCAGTATGGAAGATTCGTATGTTCCTCTAACAGTTCAGGGTCGATCATTCGGTCTTTATTGCAAAAAAAATTGGAGTATTAAAAGTCGATATTCAGAGCACCTTCTTTTTTGGCCATTGGTAGTGGCAGGACTAGTATTTTTTTTCTGGAACTGATACCTCCCCCTCCCTCCCTCGTATGTAA
Source organism: Saccharum hybrid cultivar R570 (assembly GCA_038087645.1). Lineage (NCBI taxonomy): Eukaryota > Viridiplantae > Streptophyta > Magnoliopsida > Poales > Poaceae > Saccharum > Saccharum hybrid cultivar. Next base: position 566,285 of record JAQSUU010000190.1, on the reverse strand, counting down.
AAGGAAATGCAGACTACTCATCTCAACTGCTAGCCTTGCGGAGCACTCATTGTAGTTGTGGATAAAAATAGAAATGCACACCTGTGTTTATTTACCATCTTCGTGAGCTAAAACTTCTTTCATCTAAAACTTGCCTAGAATACAGGGTAAGTTTCGTGGTGCATAAGTTTAATGAGCTCTCCTAAATTATTGCATAATAAGCATGTTGCCTAAAATGGACGGCGACCCTGTCTTCTCGGTTGTTATTACCAAATCCCTGGAGTAATTATCCCTTATCTTTTTTTTAGAATAACTATCCCTTGTCTTTTGGCAACTTGTTTTCCACGCCTTAGTTTTTCATGTGTTAATTGTGGTCTCTTGCCTCATGTTATTTAAAAAAATTCTAATTAACATCAGTCGACGTTCTTCCATCGACTCGATGTCAAACACACAAGTGATCTACCAACATGCTATCTATCACGCTTGGAATGGTTGAACATTAACATATTTTATTCCATTTAGCAGTCACGAGGTGATTATATTTCACGTATAATACCTAACAAATGTGGATCTAGTGGCATCAGCCACGGGTGCCAAAAGAAGACGTCTTGCATTTCAAATCTTGGCCTTCGGTGGCAGCAGCTAAAATTGCTCATGAAATAGATAGCTACTAGCATTAGTTACATCCCTCATGCATGCATGTAATCCAAAATTATCGTGCGTGCTTGCGGTTATCTAGGGAAGGTTGCATCCTTTCTCATTGATTAGAGGAATCACTAAAATAATTAGGTGCGTCTAGGTAAATTAACTTGAGAATTGATATATATCCTAGAATTGATAGATTTGCATGCGTCTTTGCCTATTGTTGTGACTCGACATGGAAATATCCAGCTATAATGACCTTGAGTACCAAATGAAATTGGTAACTTGGTGTGGAAGCTTTGCATGACAAGTATTTCCAAGATTGAACTAGGGTCCTATAATTGCTATACTTTGCAAAATTTAGGCATTATACCCCATCTTATCCTCTGGTAGTTTCTTCTGCACACTTTGCTATAATTGGTACTAGTTACCTTCTCTAATATGTGTTGGTTCACATATATATGCCGTGAATACAAGAGAAAACTAGCTAAAGTGTTTTCTTTGTATTCTCTTGCTCTAATAATGATTTATAGAAACAGATAAGCACTATATCTAGAGATGCTATATAGCATATGATATCTACAAGTACCATAGATGTTAGAGCCAAGTGTTAAGCATGTAGACAGCGAATGTAGCTGTTTAACCCATGAAACGGAGACGTGTAGTGCATAAGAGATGAGCCAATATTAGGAATACGTAGTATACTACTAGTGCTGCAGTGCCCTAGCACGAAGCAACACCAGAGAACATAGAAATCAACTGGGCGTAGACGATCCCCGGCGGGACCCGACAATTCACCGCGCCTCAGTTCGAACGGCCGGGGGGGCCCGCGGACCCGGACCTGCCCCTCGCCGTGGGCCCCGCCTCCGTCCGAGGATAAGACCCGTCCCCACAGGCCGCAGCTATTGTGTGTACCCGATCGTCGTCCGAGCGCCTCTCCTGTCCCTACTGGCCCCGCCTCTACGGGCCCCGCCGCGCAGTGAAGTGGATAGGGATGCCGCGCGTGGAGAAAGGAGAGGAGGGCTCGCACGGAAGATTCGGAGGGATCAAAAAGCCTGTGCGGTGCAGCGGCGGGAAATCCTTGGGTCACCGGATTTCACACCCGCCTCTCGTCTCGTGTCCTGCTGTCCTGCAGCCCGGCGGGCGGCCGGCTGCGTGCGCCGTGCGCGGGATGCGTGTTTTTCTGCACCAAGGGCACGAGCACGATAGTACTACTCCTACTACCCGCCTACGAGTAGTAGCCTGCACGCTACCACCTAGAGTACCCCTAGCGTATATGCCCCCGAGACGGCGTTGGTATGCAACCGTACGCAACCACCACGTTGTAGTACTACTTTCCCTTTTTTAACGTTTATTCATTTATAAAAAAAAACGTTTATTCTAGATTCTGCTTTAATCATCAATTTAATTACTAGCTAACGTCATAATATTTCGATTTTTAGTTTTACTATAAATATTAAATTTTACAATATACAGTTAATATGTTGTCAAACTATATAAACTTTTTGAAATTGGTAGTTAAGTTAGGAATGTTGGGTTTAAGACAAACCTAATAATATAACAACACATAAAAAACGGATCCTGTGAAGTGGGCACTTGCTAGGTAAAGGTAGGCACGCGGATGACGTCATGGGAGCAAGTTTATAGTCTACTCATTCGGTTTCTGTGCCGTTAACTGAATTTATAGAAAATATGTACAATATTTGTATCTCCAAATGAATTTATTATGAAAATAGATTTAACGATCTATCTAATGATATTAATTTTGTACCATAAATATTAATATTTTTCAATATATATTTAGTCAAAGTTGTTTTTCTCGGGAAGCGAAAGCGATAATTATTTAGAAATGGAGGGAGTAGGTGAACTTTATGGTGTGGTGGAAAAAGAGAGGGGAGCAAGTGAAGAGGAGTGAGTTGTAAGCTTATAGTCAACTTACGTCACAAGAAATAATAAATTATGTAAGACATACAAATGAGTCATAGATGAACTCATTAATTATATGGGTGAGCTAATAGGTGGACTATAAATTTACATGCAGCCAACAATGGGTCGTGTTATTAGTCTTGCTCTGATGCATGCCTTCCGTTCATGTATTACTATAACTATAACATTTACGTTTTGTTCATCCATTACTCTACACTTATTGGAGTGTACCTCCAACGGTACCAAAAAATAATCTAAGAATCTAGTTTTATAATGTTTATAATAAATATTAGAAAGAAAAAATAACTTAGTCACTAATAGTTTCTAATAATTTACTCCAAGACCCACTTCTAAGATTTTTTTTGACTGCCTAATGTCATACCGACTCTGACACAATCACCATTGCCAACAATCACCTCACAAAGCCACAACTAACCAACTTGGCACCTAACACATACCCGAAAACCTCTAAAGTGGAAACTCCATTGATGGCTCTACCTCCTAGTATTCCTAGGGCTTGTTTGATCCCTACAACTAATAGTTAGCTGCTAAAGGTTAGTTGAGGACCTGTTTGATCCTTAGCTAGTGTCTTACCTAACACTTAGCTATGTATTAGCTGGCTTCTCCTAGCTAACACAACTAATAGTTAGCTGGTAAATCCAAATAAGCCAGTGGTTTTTCCTAGCTAACATTGCTAATAGTTAGCTGGATAAATCCAAACAAGGCCTTAGGTCTGAAATTAGTGGCTCGAGATCCAATTCTGGCGAATCTCTCACGTAGTGGCGGGGCAACTACGACCGCCATCCTAGCACCCTAACTCATAGGTAGAATTTATATAAAAAATAGCCATTGTCTATTCTACTTTTTATTATTCTCACATCTAAAAATAGTGGCTGAAGATTCAATTCAGATGAACCTCCGAGAAGCCATTTCACAAATTTGATAAATAAATAAACTACAAAGAGAAAAGGCCAATAAAAAAACACCAATTTGGTTTACCAGCTGTAGCTCTGTCGTGCTTGGTACCACAGCAGAGCTGGCATAAGCCGCACGCCCGCACCAAATGGGTACTAATAATATTTTGACTTAGGACTTGTTTGATGCGTATAACTAATAGTTAGCTGTTAAAAATTAGCTGAGGACCTGTTTGGATCCTCGGCTAATAAGCCAGCTAATATTTGTACTTACCACCAAGCTAACAATTAGCTATCATCCGGTTCCACCTGGCTAACATACTGTAGTCAATACTTAGCTGGATGGATTCACCGGCCCCTGAGATGAACTTAGGGGGTGTTTGGTTTGAGGAGTTAAAGTTTAACAAACACTGTAGCACTTTCGTCTTATTTGATAAAAAGTTTCCGATCTTGGACTAATTAGGCTTAATAGATTCGTCTCGTAAATTACTCCTAATCTGTGCCGACATTGTTTGGTTTCATTTTGTTAAAGTTTAACTCCCATCACATCAATGTTCCATCAAATGCATGGAGTACTAAATGTAGACTAATTGCATGCATGTCGGCACAGATTATGAGTAATTTACGAGACGAATCTATTAAGCCTAATTAGTCCAAAATTAAAAACTTTTTGTCAAATAAGACGAAAGTACTACAGTGTTTGTTAAACTTTAACACCCAACCAAAACACCCCCTTATTAGCTTGTGAAGGGATGGCCGAGGGGTACTAGAATATCAACAATCCATATTTCTTCTATGGTCACAAGCTAGTGAAGGTACCTGAAAAAAAGAAAAAAAACGTAACGATTACACCATCGTCGCGTACGGTGGTACACTGGTACACACTTTTATTCGTCCTTTTTTTTACCAACATTGAAATGTTGGGTGTGTTTAGTTTCCTGAAAAGAGAGAAAAATGTACTGTAGCACGTTTTGGTTTTATTTGGCAAATAGTGTCCAATCGTTGACTAATTAGGTTCAAAACGTTCGTCTCGCAAAGTACAATCAAACTGTACAATTAGTTTTTAATTTCATCTACATTTAGTACTCCATGCATATATCGCAAGTTTAATGTGACGGGGAATCTTTTTTTTGCATAGTGCTTTTTTTTTAACTAAACACAGCCATTGTGAGTACTCCGTAGTATTTTGGTTCAGTCCACGTAGAGCTGCCGCACAGGGCACATTTCGTACCAGCTAACGGCTGCCTGGACTGGCTTCTACCAGACTACTCCAGGGTAGCTAGCTAGGCGGTTACAATAAAATCCGATTTGCTAATGTCAACACCTCTCTCTGTTTCTTTCTGTACTATAATCTGATTTCCGTGGGTTTTTTTTAAAAAAGAGTCTGTAATGTATACTCCGTGAGTAGTACTTCATTCGTCCATAAATAACTGTCACCATTAGTGCGTGCTATAAGTTTAACTCGATTTATAAAAAAAATACATACAACATTTGTATCTTCAAATAAGTTTATTAAAAAACTAGATTCAAAGATCTTTTCAATGATACTAATTTTTTATGATAAATATTAATATTTTTTTAATATATATTTAGTTAAAGTTATTTCTCGAAAAATGAAAACGATAGATATTTTGAGACAGGGCGAGTCCGTCAAGTGTGCCAATGTCACAAGCACCAAATTGACCAATCGAAATATTTTGAGACAGGGCGAGTCCGTCAAGTGTGCCAATGTCACAAGCACCAAATTGACCAATCGAAGTGGTCAGTAGTAGAGTAATTGTAGTTATGGCTCAACATGGCTTGTTGATGGCTCTCCGTACTACCTAGCCTGAACTTTTTGCGTGGTGCAGGTGGTGAGGTCACAACCAAACAGGTTCAAATTCAATGGAGGCCTCGTTTAGACGAGAGAATTGGGAAGAAAAATATTGTATCAGAATTCATGTAGCATTTCGTTTGTATTTGGTAAAAAATATCCAAATTTTAACTAACTAGGCTTAAAATGTTCGTCTCGCAAAGTACAACAAAACTGTGCAATTAGTTTTTGATTTTTTTTAACATTTAGTACTCTATGCATTTGCCGACATTTTGATGTGACGGGGGAATCTTCTTTTTGCATAGTGAAATTTGGGGGAGAATTGGGGGAACTAAACAAGGGCGGAGGAACATCCCACTCCCATCTCCCCTGATGCTAAACCAACAACCAACTGATGTGCTCTTGCCATGAGCAGTGAAAGTGAACCATAGCCCGTGTTTAGTTCCCGATTCCGGCGTCCCGAGTTGGAACAGTGACCATTAAATTGGCACTGTAGTATTTCGTTTGTATTTGGTACAAATTATCCAAACTTTGACTAATTATGCTCAAAATGTTCGTCTCGCAAAGTACAACAAAACTGTGTAATTAATTTTTAATTTCATCTACATTTAGTACTCCATGCATGTACTGGCATTTTGATGTGATGAGAATCTTCTTTTTGCATAGTAAAATTTAGGGGTAGAATTTGACAAGAGCATAGCATCAGCTCAACTACTCCTCCAATCACCCAGCCAGCCGCATTACAATTATGATTGCTAAACGCTAGCTGGGCGAGGCGATCACTGTTACAGTGTTAATGCTACTCACTTGGGCCTGTTTAGTTCCCAGAAAATTTTGCAAAATTTTTCAGATTTCCCGTCACATCGAATCTTTGACACATGCATGAAGCATTAAATATAGATAAAAAAATAAAACTAATTACACAGTTTAGACGAAATGGACGAGACGAATCTTTTAAGCCTAATTAGACCATGATTGGACAATATTTGCCAAATAACAACGAAAAGAGCTACAGTGCTATTTTGCAAAAAAAAAAATGCATCCTAACCAGCCCTTGCTGCCACCGCAGATCCATGACCTTGAGTTCGGACCCGTCCAGTTTGTGCAGCCTGAAACTTTTTTTTTTTTTGCGTTGGATTTGCTTTAAGAAAGCACGCAACCTTTTTCTTTGGTGAGTGAGAAGGGATGTCATGTCATGCTAGGCCACTGGGGGACCAGGTTGCAGGCGTCCAACAGAGAAATTGCCATTGGCGCCTCGTGTTTAGATGACCGAATTGGAGCTGCCCGAATCACTGTTAAACACGGTAGTAATTTTGTTTTTATTTACTAATAATTGTCTAAATATTGATTAATTAGACTTAAAATATTCGTCTCGCAAAGTACAACAAAATTGTGCAATTAGTTTTTAATTTTATCTACATTTAGTACTCTATATATGCGCCGGTATTTTGATGTGATGAAGAATCTTCTTTTTTGTATAGTGAAATTTAGGAATGAATTTAGACCCATTTCTTCTGTTGCAAGCCGGAAGGAGCCGGCCAGCCCTGCCCTGCCCGCCCCTGCAACAAAGAGAGAATAGGTGTACTCCGTATATAGCTGTAGGAGGAGTATGTTGTAGTACTGGTATAGTAATAGTATAAAAAAAGGGTGTGTTTAGTTGGAGCTGTAAAATTTTTGGAAGCACATTAACTCTTTCATTTGTATTTGGTAATTAGTGTCCAATCATGCACTAATTAGGTTTGAAAGATTCATCTCGTGATTTATAACTAAACTGTATAATTAGTTATTTTTTTATCTATATTTAATGCTCCATACATGTGTTCAAAGATTTGTCTTAAAAAATTTTGGAAACACACCCAGGAATCTGCTTGGAGCTGCAGCGTGAAGTTACTGTATGTCAGGTTGCATAATAATTTCGCCGCCAAATTTGCACATTGCAGTGTGGACCAGAGAAAGGGATCTGACACCGTCGTATGTCTCTTTCTGATGAAACGAAACTGTGCGTACGGAGTATTTTCTCACTCTCTCTCCACATCACAGCATCATTGCTGTACTTTCCAAAAAAAAAAAGCATCACTGCTGTGCCTGTGCATGAGGAATCTTCGAATCAAATCAGGAATCAGCGGCTGTTTAGGCCCTGTTTGGTTTGCTTTTGGGCTGGTTTACTTGCAAAAAAATTTGAAAAATGACACTGTAGCAAATTTCGTTGTTATTTGACAATTAGTGTTCAATCATGGTCTAATTAGGTTTAAAAGATTCGTCTCGTCCATTTCGTCTAAACTGTGTAATTAGTTTTATTTTTTATCTATATTTAATGTTTCATGCATGCATCCAAAGATTCGATGTGATGGGGAATGTTGAAAAATTTTGCAAATTTTTTTTCAACTAAACAGGGGCTTTGTTAAAGTTTAACTCCCATCACATCAATATTCCCTCAAATGTATGGAGTACTAAATGTAGACTAATTGCATGCATGTCGGCACAGATTAAGAGTAATTTACGAGACGAATCTATTAAGCCTAATTAGTCCCAGATTGGAAACTTTTTGTCAAATAAGACGAAAGTGCTACAGTGTTTGTTAAACTTTAACACCCCAAACCAAACACCCCCTTAGTTGTGAGGCGCAAAGATTCTAGATGTCACGTCGAATGTTTTATGGGATGTTAAAAGGGGTTTTCGAATACTAATTAAAAAATTAATTACATAACTCGTCTGGAAAGCACGAGATGAATTTATTAAGCCTAATTAAGCCGTTATTAGCAATGTGTGTACTGTAGCACTTAAGGCTAATGATGGTTTAATTAGGCTTAAAAGATTCGTCTCGTGGTTTCCAACCAAGCTATGCAATTAGTTTTTTTCGTCTACATTTAGTACTCCATGCATGTGTCCAAACATTTGATATGATGGGGTGAAAAATTTTTGGGTGGGAACTAAACACCACCTCAGCATGGAGCATGCCGGGGTGGCCCCCGCGCGAACCTAGGGTGTTTGTTCACCCTATTAAAGTTTAGTCCCTATCACATCGGATGTTTAGACACATACATGGAGTATTAAATATAGACTATTTACGAAACTAAATACACAAATTGAGACTAATTTGCAAGACGAATTTTTAAGCCTAATTAGGCTATGTTTTGATAATGTGGTGCTACAGTAAACATGTGCTAATGACGAATTAATTAGTCTTAATAAATTCGTCTCACGATTTACTGACGGAATCTATAATTTATTTTTTTATTAGTATCCGAACATCCTTTACGACACCCCATGTAACATCCAACGTGACACCAACTCACTTCAACCAAACACAGACGATCGAAGATGCTGCTGCCATCCACGGCTGCCTCGTTGTTGGTATCCCACACACTCACTCGATCGTCCGGATTTTCTAGCATTATCCCATCCATTCATCACGTTTGATTGTCATCTTCCATTTCCATCCATCCGACTTGGACAGACTCTTTGCGTTGGACCAACAAGTTGATCCCACAGATGTTTCCCTTCTCCTACTAGTAGTGCAAAGAATTTGATCCGGAGCTAGTAGTACTAGCTGTCAACGATAATACTTCCTCTAAATTGGTAAAAGAAGTTGTTTTTTTGACAAGGTTTGAGTCTAAAATTGAAAATATAAATTATAAATAACTTATAAGTCGTTGAGTTTGAAAATGTGAAAGCCATAATACTAAACTTGTCTTGAAAAATATTTTCATAAAAATATACATATATCATTTTTCGATAAATATTTTTGTAAAAATAATAAGTCAAAGTTATACTTTGAAGACCGTGTCGTTATCCAAAGCGACTTCTTTTACTAATCTGGAAGGAGTACTAATTATATTTTGTACTCTTAGTCGAAAAAAAAGAGTAAACTGACAGCAGAGGTGACCTTAATTTTCGCTAAACACCGTACAGACGGAGACGCCCATGTGCACTTGCAAGCACACACTATCATTGAGGCTCACGAAATCGTGGCATACAGCTTCGCTCGACGTCTGTCACCACAGAAACATATCCAGATGGCGAGTGTCGATCAGATCGAGCCTAACCAATGGAGCACACAAACAAACCTTTGTTTTGATTACGAGCAATAGTATATTATTATTACTAGTACTGCCTTTCGCTATGATTTGCTCCTAGGCCCGCGATGTGAAGAAAGACATTTCCGGTTGGGATTAAAATTTAAATACAAAAGGAAAACACCTCTGTTAATCAGACAGACTGTCTCCTAAAATCATTTTTTGTGGTAGTGATATTTTATTTAGACTCTTTCATTGCCTTCTCCCCTATAGCCTTTACTTGATGCAAACGATGCTCTAGATGAACATAGCCTTGTTAAACATAGAACTAGAGTGCAATCTTTATGCCGGATTTAATGATCCATCCAAAAACATTGGATATGTCGCAAAACCCAACGTCCCGGAAGAAGTCTAAAACGCATCCAGAGCGATGAAAGAATACTAACAGTTAAAGCATCGAGTAGAATGTAGGCTACATATTCATTATCTCTAACCCTTGTTTCACCATGTTAGATGTCTAATTTCCTCTCCACGACAACCATCGGCGATGAGATTGGCAATGACACAGGATTACAATCCTCCTGGGAGCCCAAGAGCACATCTTCCCTTGTAGATAATGATCACAAATTGACCTTCTGCTGATGAAACCGACACTTACAAAGGTCACCTCATCGTAGCCATCACGTACTGAAGTCATCATTGGTAATAAACCCCCACCAAAAGTCATCGGATTTTGATGACCGGCCAAAAATCATCAGATTTGATGATATATCCATTAGATTAAACAAAAGTAAACTAGATTAAAAAACTATTGCAAACAAGAGATGAGTTTTCTCTCTGTTTTTTTATTGCTGGTGGATTTGTCAGAGAGGAGGAATGAGAGAGAGAGAAGGGCTCGAAGGGGCAAGGTGGCGGTGACAACTTATTACAAACTAAATTGGTCCTTTCTCCAGCAAACACTAAGGATGATAGGTTTCTCTAAAAAATGGTGCCAATGGATAAACCAGTTCGTAAGTAAGGGAAGCGTTGGTATAAAAGTGAATGACGATGTGGGTAGGTACTTCTAGACTAACAAAGGTCTGCGGCAGAAATCGAGATCCCCTGTTTCCACTGCTTTTCAATCTTTGTAGCTGATATGTTGGCTGTACTAATATCAAGAGCCAAAGAAGATGGGCAGATGACTAGTTTAGTACCAAACCTAGTTGGCGGAAGCCTCTCTATTTTGCAATATGCAAATGATACCATACTCTTTATGGAACATTATTTCGAACAGGCAAAAAACATGAAACTTTTACTCTGCGCTTTTGAAAATTTAGCGAGTTTGAAAATTAATTTCCATAAGAGTGAGTTATTTTGCTACGAGGAAGCAAAAGATTGGGAGGATTAGTACACACAACTTTTTGGTTGTGAAATGGGGGTAGTATCCTATTTGTTATCTTGGTATTCCAGTGCATCATAGTAAGATTACCAATGCTAATCGGAAGATGATAGAAGATAAGTTTGAAAAAAGGGTTAGCTGTTGGAAAGGCAAGCTTTTATCGTATGGCGGTCGTTTAGTTTTAATAAACTCTAATCTATCTAGCCTGGCTCTTTTTATATTGTCCTTTTTTGAAATACCTAAGAGCATTCTTTATAAGCTGAAATTCTATAGATCAAGATTTTTTGGCAAGGGGATGATCATAAAAAGAAGCACCACTACAGAAACGATTTGTAGGAACGCCTCTCTTTTTCTAGGGGCGCCTCTATATTGAGCCGCCCCTACAAATGGTTCACAAACGAGCCACCCATACAAATGACCCTATTTATAGGGGCGACTCTATATCTAGCCGCCCCTACAAATCCGATTTGTAGGGGCGGCTGGATATAGAGCCACCCCTACACATAGACGCTGAATAGTAAAAATTAAGTACTAAAATTTAAATTTGTTCAAACGACCTCGGATGGAGAAATGACCAAAATAAAAGTTGTAGATCTTGATGAGTTCTACAACTTTGCTTTTTTATTTAAAATTATTTACTGTTTGAAAAGAATGTTGGAAATTCAATTTTTAAATTGTCGAAGAACTCTGATTTCTCTTTGTAATCTCTGGCTAAAACTTGCAACTGCTCTTTCTCCCTCATACTAACTTCAAATTTGATGATTTTTTTCCTAAATTTTTCTAAAATTATGCTCTAACAATTTATTATGTTGTTACTGCTACTGTTTTGGTCATCTTTTCATGTGACTTTGTTTTATCAGTTCAAAATTTGAATTTCAAAAAATGGCAAATTGAATCAACATTTTGAAAGAGTAAATGATTTCAAATGAAAAGGTCATCAACAACAAAGTTATAGAAATCATCAAGATCTACAACTTTTATTTAGGTCATTTGTTCATCCGAGCAAGTGATGGTAAAATTGTTCATAAATTTACATATCTCTCGTATAGTTTCATAAACTCTAAGAGAGATTTAAATTTGTGAAAAATGTATACTACCACATTGTTGGATGAAAAATGACCTAAATAAAAATTATAGATCTTGATAAGTTCTACAACTTTGTTGTTGATGACTTTTTCAGCTGAAATCATTTACTCTTTTAAAATGTTGTTTGAAGTAGTCATTTTTTAAATTCAAATTTTGAATTGTTCAAACAAAACCACATGAAAAGATGACCAAAATGAAAACTGTAGATTTCGAAAAGTTATAGAAGTTTGTAGTTGACAACTTTTTTCATCTGAGATCATCTTGTCAAGAAAAACTACGTTTGAATTTCTCAAATTTAAAATTTGAATTTTTCAAATGACCTCGGACGGAGAAACAACCAAAATAAAAGTCAAGGAAAACTGTGTTTAATTTTTATCAAATTTAAAATTTGAATTTTTCAAACGACCTCGGATGGAGAAACAACAAAAATAAAAGTTGTAGATCTCGAAATGTTGTACAACTTTGTATTTGACAACTTTTTGATTTGAAAACATCTTGTCAAAGAAAACTATGGTTGAATTTCTCACATTTGAAATTCAAATTTTGTAAGTGATCCTGGATGGACAAACACCAAAAATGAAAGTTGTAGATCTCGAAAAGTTATATAACTTTGTAGTTGACAACTTTTCATTAGAATTCATTTAGGGTCTCAAACAATCAATTTAAATTCGGTTTAGGATAATATGTTGGGAAAGAAAATCTATAATAGGCATAAGTGAGTGTGAGGTGCAATGGTTAGAGGATTACCGTGCGAGGGGTAGGTCGCGGGCTCGAATCTCGCTAGCGACGAAGCACGCGATTTTCGCGCAAAAAATGCTGCGACTTGCGGGCTGATCGGTGGGGCCTCCCCGGATTAAAAAAAATTGTTGCTATTTTTTGGGCCCGAAATTGTGATTTCTGGAAAATGATTTGTTGGGACAGCTCTATATCCAGCCGCCCCTACAAATCATTTTGGGTCGGAATCGTGATTACTGGAAAATGATTTGTAGGGGCGGCTCATCAGCCGCCCCTACAAAACCGATCTATAGGGACGGCTGTCCAACTGCCCCTACAAATTGGCGATCTGTAGCTACCGTGCCGTAGGGGCGGCTGCCAAAACCGCCCCTAAAAATCATCTGGAGCCGCCCCTACAAATTAGTTCTGTAGTAGTGAAGTACATGCTAACAAAATGGAGTATCATTTGTAGACCTAAGAAACAAGGGGCTGGGTATTCTTGATTTGGAAATCCAGAATAAATGTTTGCTCGGTAAGTGGCTGTACAAGTTAGTAAACGAGGATGGAGCTTGGCAACAGTTGCTTAGAAATAATTATCTTAGTACTAAATCATGCCCTAAATCAATTACTCAAGTGGAGAAAAAGCCAGGTGACTCTCATTCTGTAGAAGACTAGTGAATGTCAAAAATCAATTCCTGTCTTTTGGGATTTTCATATTGCAAAATGGCATGCAAATTAGGTTCTGGGAGGACATTTGGTTAGGCTCATCCACTTTAATACAGCAGTATCCTAACCTGTATAATATTGTTAGGAGGAAGATTGATACAGTCTTTGATATCCTAAGCACTACACCTCTAAACATCTCCTTCCGGAGATCACTAGTAGACCGAAATCTAAATGACTGGAACAGTTTAGTGCTACGAATTGTGGATATATATACACATTTAAATGATCAACCTGATGTTTTTAGATGGTCACTGAATACAAGTGGACAATTCTCAGTTAGATCATGTACAATGCAATGGTAGATGTATGTAGACACCATGCCTCATAACAGATTCCTATGAAAAATTAAAATTCCTTTAAAGGTAAAGGTTTTTTCCTTTGGTTTCTGTATAGATGAGTACGTAACACTCACCAAAGACAACTTAGCTAAAAGAAATTGACATGGAAGTGAAAAGTGTTGTTTCTGTAACGATTTAGAGACTATACAACATCTTTTCTTTGATTGTGTGCTTGCTAAGCTTGTCTAGCGTCTAATAGAGATAACTTTCGGTCTAAAACTACTCCTAAATGTTGCTCATGTGTTTAGCACCTGGCTACAGAATTTAACGACACACAATATTTATCTAGTCCTCGTGGGAGTAGGTGCCATGTGTTGGGCCATATGGTTAAGCCAAAAATATGTTGTTTTTGACAAAACACCAATTTGTTCTTGGTCGTTGTTCCAAAAGGAAGAGGGGCGGAACTCCCTGCGAAATGTATGATGTCTTTTGGAAACCTTAACAATGGAAATCTTCGCCAAGCATGGTTGGAGGTTTAGCAATAGGTTAAGTCTATGAGAAACATTTGCTTTATCTCTGCCATTTTGTCAGGCGTTTGGGCTTGCTTATTTTGCGGGAGGCGACGGAGTCTACCCCAGAGTACTTTTGTAATATTTTTTGGCCACATACATCGTTTCATGTAGAGGTGGAAAAAAAAAGAAGGCGGCGACAGCTGCTATGTGTTGCTGACTCTGTCTGTGAGTTCGGCCACCAGGCATCACCGATCTTTGACATGTCCAAGTAAACATTACATTGTGGCGACATATATAACATCTGGGAGCACATGCATGCACGCCAGTCGTCAGGTTAGGAGAGCAGTTGTGACGAACAACATTCCCGCAGGCTTGTTTATGTTTGTTTAGTATATTTGCTGACCTGTTTAACAAGAAAGGAACGCGCGGATAAATAAAAAGGGCGAGAAAAGGACGCCATGCCCGGCCTCGCCGTTTGCTTGAAAATTCTCGTATCTTTCCGGGTATCGAATCGAATTTATTACGTTATTTTAATTCAACTTCAAATGCGAATATTTCTGGTTGCCGAGTTAGCGTTTCACGCTAGCCACTTTTCAAAAAAAAAAAACGCTAGCCTTGGCCTCTTCGTCGCTGTAGCTGGCTGCCTTGGCCGGGTTGATTGCAGCGCGCGTAATCCTCCTCCGATTCCGATGCTTCTTCACCTTGGCCACATCTCAAAATTGCATTGGTGCCTCCCTGTGTGTGTCGATCGCCTGCTGCAAGAGTTCAGGGGGTGTTTGGTTGGGGGAGTTAAAGTTTAATAAATACTGTAGCATGTTCATCTTATTTGGTAAAAAGTTTTCAATCTTGGACTAATTAGGCTTAATAGATTCGTCTCGTAAATTACTCCTAATCTGTGCCGACATACATGCAATTAGTCTATATTTGGTACTCCATGCATTTAAGAAAACATTGTTATGATGAGAGTTAAACTTTAACGTACTCCAACAAAAACGGGGCCTTAGCATTTCGTGCGGCCGGGACAATTCAATTCCAGCCAAGAGCCAACCCGAGCGCCTAGTACGTAACGTCCATGCGTGGTCGTCGTCGTACTCGTACGTAGCTGCAAGCGTACGCATGGGCGGGAGGGCGTGGTGCATGCGCTCTGTGTGTGTAGCACCGTGGTCCGTGTAAAGAGTGTGGTCCAGCACCACCACGTACGTACAACAAACGCCGCCGTGATCTCTGCCTCTACGAGCTGGCTGGAGTGCTACTGTACGTTACGTATCAACAACATACACGCACGCCTCGTTCTCGCTAGCTGTGGGCGGACTCGAAAAACCATGGCATGCCTTGTCCGTGCTTCAAACATGCATGTGTTGTGACCTGTGTGGGTTCTTCGTTTTTTCTTCTTCTTTTGCACCTTCTCAGCTTTTCTTAGCAATTCTTTTAAACTAGCTAGTATACGGTGTATCCTAGATGTCATGCACCAGTACGTGCTAGTATACTCGTTATTGTTGTTTTAAACAAAAATTAAAATGAGTGAAAGGACCACCAGAGACATAAACAGAAATAACCTCAATTTTTTCTTCAGGGAGGGAGGCCGGGGAGCGGGGGCACAATTATTATTATTATTAGTATAAAAAAATTTAAATATTAAATTTTATTTATATTTTGACTTTTTTTCCTCAAACGATGTAAAAGAGAGTTACCGGTTACGTGACATTTTATACGACGGTATAATGTTGACGACAATCAATCGACACAACGTAACGCCAACCGCTCGTGATGGGTGTGTATATGGTCCCAGCCACAATTAAGAGACGACGGTATGTACACGAACGAGAGCTATAGTAGCACACGGTGTCAAAATAAGGCCTTGTTTAGATGACATCAAGCCCTTGTTTAGATTGAAGAAAACTTCAACCTGATAAATAGTACCACTTTCGTCTTATTTGGCAAATATTGTCCAATCATGAACCAACTAGGCTCAAAAGATTCATCTCGTGATTTCCAACTAAACTGTGTAATTAGTTATTTTTTTACCTACATTTAATACTCCATGCAAGCGGTTAAAAATTGATGTGATGGAGAGAGAGTGAAAAAACTTGGAACTTTGAGGCAAACTAAACAAGGCGCAAAATTCCAAGTTTTTTCACTCTCTCTCCATCACATCAATTTTTAGCCGCTTGCATGGAGTATTAAATGTAGGTAAAAAAATAACTAATTACACAGTTTAGTTGGAAATCACGAGATGAATCTTTTGAGCCTAGTTGGTCCACGATTGAACAATATTTGTCAAATAAGACGAAAATGATACTATTCATCGGGTTTGAAATTTTTTCAGCATCTAAACGAGGCCTAAGATGAGATAAAACCGGCCAGAAGGCCCGTGCAATGCGACTGTAGCAGAAAGAGAAATCTGATCGGACTACGACCAACTTTTTGCTGCTCCTTCCCCTCAAAAAAAAACTTTTTGCTGCTCCGTCGTACGCACCTGCACGTTTCCGGCCTGTCTGTACTCCTTCCTCACGATGCAGCTTAGGGGGTGTTTTCCCACCCAAAAACTTTATACCCTATCTCATTGAATATTTAGAGACATGCATAGAGTATTAAATATAGATAAAAATAACTAATTACACAGTTTTCATATATTTTACGAGACAAATATTTTAAGTCTAATTAGTTCATAATTAGACACTAATTACTAAAGCTACACATATGCTACAGTAACAAAAAAACTTTACACCTCTGGACTAAACACGCCCTTAGCATACATGCGCATTGTCAGTCAATTATATATGGCCATGCAGCCCGAGCCCGTTGGCCCGGCCCGAAACCCGGCGTTTTGGCCCGGCACGAGCACGGCCCGGCCCGGTGGCCAACGGGCCCGGGCTGGCCCGGCACGGGGCACCAGGCCGTGCCTGGGCTGACCCCCCGGCACGTGGGCCGGCACGGCCCGGCACGGCAAAAATAAGAGGCCCGGTGGCCGGCCCGGTGGCTAGGGAGGCCAGGCCAAACCGCCAAAGCGGCCCAGCCCACCATCCCAGCCCGCGCGGCCGCGCCCCACGCCGCCCGCATATATAAACCGCCAAAGCCTGTGCACCCAAACCCTAAACCTAATCCCCTCCACCGCGCGCGCAGTCGCTCTCGCTCTCAGCTCTCGTCGTCTCGTGCTCGCGCCGCCGTCGCCCGTCGCCCTTCTCTCATCGCCGTGGACCATCGTCTCCGACTCCGGTGATCTCGATCCACATCTCGCAACTCCCCATCTCGCCCTGTCTCCTCCGGTCCTCCCTTCCCTTCTTCCCTCTACTGTGATGTGAGTTGTGCCACTGTCCAGTCACTCCTCCGCCGCTCGCCGTCGTTGGTCCGCTCTAATCGGTGTCTCTGTCTGTCCTCCTCACCTTGACCATCGTCATCTCCATCACCGGGCTCCGGTAGGTAAGTCGAAGAACCCTAACCCTAACCCTAGAACTATCCAGTCACTCCTCTGATCTGCTGTTTCTGACGTTTTTGTTTCGTTTTGGACTTTTGCAGGTCGGCGCCTGATGCTGAGTCGACCTCCTCTGGCATAGACATGGCCAGGCGACCGCGCTTGCCGTTGAGGAACGGTGGTGGACGAGGACGACGTGGTCAGAGCCAGCCGTCCGCGGTTGGGGATGCCGTGTCGGATCCCACCACCGGCAATGATGGCCCCTTCGAGGACGAGCTGGAGGAGGTGGAGGACGACGACGACCTCCGTCAGGATGCTGCCGCTTTGTCCGCTGAGTTTGGTAAGGTGTTGTAGCTGTTACGGGCCACGGGCTGGCACGGCACGTGCATTTTGCCGTGCTCATCGGGCCGGCCCGACACGAAAAATGGCCCGTGGGCCCGTGCCTGGGCCGAAGGCCAGGCACGAAACATGGGCAGGCACGGCACGAGCGGCCCGGTGGCCCGTTAAGGCACGACAGGTACCGGGCCGTGCCGGCCCGTTGTCGTGCCGTGCCGGGCCGGGCCAGCCCGTTGGACATATATACAGTCAATTCGTCATCTATATATACAGTATATCCAGAAAAAGGTGTACTACGTACCGTGGGATTAGCTATGGGCACTTGGCACTGCTACGGTGTCAGCAGCGTCTTCTTAAATTAGATCTGCAAAATGGCCTCATCAGCTGCTAAATGATGTTGACAACCAGACCTATCATACAAAATCGACATAGGGGGTGTTTAGATGGTGGGTTGAAAAATTTTAGGGCGTTACGTCGGATATTTCATGGAATATCGGAAGAGGTGTTCGGATACTAATAAAAAAACTAATTACATAACTCGCTTGAAAACCGCGATACGAATTTATTAAGCCTAATTAATATGTCATTAGTACATGTTTACTGTAGCACAACATTGTCAAATCATGGATTAACTAGGCTTAAAAATTATTCTTGCAAATTTATCACAATCTGTGTAATTAGATATTTTTTCGTCTATATTTAATACTCCATGCGTATGTCCAAACATCCGATGTGATGGAATGAAAAATTTTAGAAGAAGAACTGTACTGGAGAAAATTCTTAACACGTGCACAATGCTTGTCCATTTCTTCCATCCGCTCAAATCTGCTGTCCACTACAGGTAGTTGCTCCGTTGCCCATCCAAGTAGTTGCTCTGTGGCTTATTAGTCCAAACAAAGCATTCATTCCTCTCCTTCAGCACAATTTCCTTGCCGCCTTTAGAACCCTGGCATTACTTTTTTTTTCCATGCACAACTATGGACCCGTTTGGATAAGTTAGTGCTAGTTATCAGTTAGGGCTTAAAATTAACTTAAATTAATAATTTAAAGAGTTGACTAAAATGGATTAACCCACATATTAGCATCCTGTTTGGATGGGCTAAGGCTAAAAAGTTCACTAACAATTAATCTTATATATCCAAACATGCCTTGTTTATAGGTACCTAGACATGCCATGCTGTTGCAGACTTGCAGTTATGAAGCAGAGAGAGAGAGTAGGAGAAATGAAGCAATGCGATCAGAGAGAGAAGGAGAAACGATGCAATCCTATTTGTCTCTAGTCAAACTATCTAAACTTTAATCGAGTTCAATTCATACAGAAGGGTATCGATACTTATGATACCATAGGTGTATTATGAAAACATATTATATGACGATGACAATACTTATATGATATTATAAATATGTTTTTTTTTGTAAATGTAGTCAAAATCAAGATAGTTTAACTCAGTGCAATGCTAAAGTTGCATTCTTTTTCTCACGGAAGGAGTAGTACCTAACGGAATGGTTGTAGTCCATTAATTGGACAAACTTTTAGTTGGGAGCCCACAACTAATTATAGTTGGGGATCTAAATACACTGTATCTATTATTTATCCCGCTAAATTTTAACCAACTAATTTTTAGTTTAAACTAACACCTATTTCTATTTCATCCAAACGGTCCCTCGTTTGCATTGCCGAAAGCCTGAATGATTTGCCTAATTATTGCTACTGTAATAATAGATATTCCGTGTACGCTAGCTGCCAGGGATACATGACTGTTCATTCCAGCATTATTGGTTGATTTGCCATCCCAGCTGATTAACAACGCAGAAGCGCGTCCGTCCGTGCTATCCATAGCCATAAATGCCGTGACGTATCCTACACCGCACCGCACGTGTCCAACAAACGCTAAATTATCTTAGATTTAACTACACTCTATAAAAAATAATAGAAATACTCATGACACGAAATTCAATCTATCATGAAATATTGGATCGGTGTATTCTTTTAACTGAATTTGGATAGTTTGATTTAGGACAAGTTTAAAAGTTGATTTATTTTGGGACTTATTTTGGAACCGTCGGAGTACTTCTGATTGAGCGGAGATCTATAAAATTTCAATATCTACTGGGCAAATTGAACCTAAAGATCTGTTTGGAAGAACTAATAGAAGAGATAATATGCTAATTGGGGTGTTGGTTAAAATTAGCCATTAGCCTATCCAAACATTTGTGACTAAAGTAGATTAAATTTTTACCCACACAATATTCTAGCCATTAGCCCACTAGCTGATCAAAAGAGTCCTAATTACTGCGTTAGCGTGACAGTAAACATTTTACCGCGTGAGACGATCCCATACTTATCAGTGTTCCACTGTCGCTGTGGGACTTGCCATCTCTCATCGGTGCACATGGAAACAAAGGTCTTGTTTAGGTTCCAAATTTTTTAGGCAAAAATTCTTGTAGCACTTTCGTTTTTATTTAACAAAATTTGTCCAACCATAGACTAACTAGACTCAAAAGATTCGTCTCGACATTTACAGATAAACTGTGCAATTAATTATTTTTTTACCTACATTTAATGCTCCATACATGCGTCCAAATATTCGATGTGACGGGTACTGTGCAAAAAAAAATTTGGGTGTTTTTGAACTAAACAGGGCCTCTGGCGTCCGAGAAAGGCCTCGCCTTTTGCTCTCGTCTCCATCCACTTTGAGACGAACAGAGATGATTGCGCTCGGCAGCAGACGATTTTAAACCATAATTATGGGTCTGGGAGCACAGCGTGCCTCTGATGATCTGCCGTATGGGAGAATCAGTGGACAATGGACTGGGCCAAATAGCAATAAACAAGCTTGAATCATTGGGAATATATGTGGCATCTCAACTGACCAGACATCTCATTCTGCCATGAGGACAGGTGTGTGTCGAACTGTCTATGGCATACGATTAATCGTTTCTCTTGTGCCAGGAGTCACATGGATACGGTTATTCATGTTCTCTCTCTCTCCCATCATTGAGTACTATACTTGTATAATTGGATCGTTTCCAGTTTTTCATAGCGGGGGCAACAGCTGGAAAAGAGCAAAACCCCCAAACAATTCCTGTGCAGTAGCTTAGCTTTTATGGTTTCGTTTGAGAATCAAATCTGAATTTGTTCAAATAATTAGTTTTTTCACAAGTTGGTGGGTATGAATGTTTTCTTTCCTTTTGCCCAATCCCAAGTCAATCATTTGGAACCTAAATTGCATGTTAATCTTATATGTGTGGATTTTGGATATTGGAAAACTAATATTACTAATTATAGGCCTCCAGCTAAGCTTTCACATTAATCCTCATGAGACATTTGAAAAAAGATGAATTCTAAAAAAAATCACAAAAATCATAAACATCTAGTTTTTAATTTGATAAACTGTGATTATCATCACCAATAATAGCCAATGTTCAAAAAAGCGTTACTAAGCGCTCGCTTAAGCACACTAAAGCACTGAGCGGAGGCTCACCACTTCGCTTTGGGCCATAAGCGCTCCCTAAGCGGCGCCGGTACCTGAGAGGGGGAGCGGGGAGCCAAGAGCGGGGAGCGGGGAGCTAGGAGAGGGAGCGGCTGAGCGGGGAGCCGCCGTGGCGTCACGCGCCTGCGCCGACCGGCGACCTCCCGCCTTCCGCGGGCCGCGGCTGCTGGCTGCTTGCCGACCGGCCACGCGCTAGGATCTGAGAGGGGGAGCAGGGAGCAGGGAGCGGGGAGCTAGGAGAGGGAGCGGCTGAGAGGGGAGCCGCCGCGGCGTCGTGTGCCCACGTCGACCGAGAACTGCTCGCCATGGGCACCGCGCAACCTTGCTGCCTTGAGCGCGCCCCGCCGCCAAGCGCCCAAGTCCGTGGGTGGGGGTGGGGAGCGCTGAGCGTCGTGCTCTGGCCTGTTCGCCCCTGCTGTACTTGCCCTAAGGGCCGATTAGTGAGATGGGCTTCTAGATGGGCTACTAAATAAAAGCCCATACTATCTCTTTTTCTTTTTCTTTTCCATTTCTTTTTTGTAACCTTGCAAATGAGGTATGTTTTTATTTATACTTCTCAAGTTGACAGCCTATTACATGAATCTGAATTGCTACAGTACAAAACGTTTAAGCGACGCTTAGAACGCTTAAGCGGGCTTAAGCGCTAAGCGGCAGGTCACCGCTCGCTTAGCGCTTAACGCTTTTTTGAACATTGATAATAGCTAATGAATCAAATCATTTTTTTAAAACACCTCTGCTATTATAAAAAGATACATATGAAGTAACCCCTAAATTTATATCTAGTTATCCACCTCTGGCATTATGAAAAATTATTTCCATCTAAATTCCCACATTTATTATTATGAAAGATATTTTAAAAATAACCCCATAAATACCTTTTGCTCCAAGATCGATGATATCTCATGATGGGGATTTTACATCATGGATAATGTGGGCTCCATGGTCAGCTAAGCATCTACGCATGGTATGTACATGGAGATCACGAGGTTAACGGGCAATGGGCCTTCCTTTGAGCGAGCCAAGGCTAGGCAAAAGGAAGGGAGCCTAACATAAGGAGATTATTGTAGACAAAGAGAGAATATAGGGCCATGCTAGAGATCAATTCCCAATTGGTTGTGAGATATGGGAAACCTTTGCCAGGGCAACTCTTCGGGCGTATATTTTGATACTCCAAAATGGCCAGTGAGGATCTAGGGAGGGTTTCGAGCAGTAGGCGCAATATCGGATTGTGAGCAATTTTTTTAAGATTAACAAGGTATTTTGAAAAGTTTTAATAGGGGTGAATTTTAGGTTTGCTGCAATTAAACTTAGGTCAAACCAAATACATATCAAAGACCCACGTAGGTGCAATGCAAAGGGTAATACCACATATCTTAATCTTATATTCAACGGATCCTCAACAATAATCCTAACCAGATGTGTTAGCTAAAAAAAGTAAGGTCATGTTTGGTTGATGCTTAGCTTTACCACAACTAAGATTAGGTAATGAGGCAGGCAATAAAAGTGTGGCCAGTAAATCGAGCACCACAATTATGGTAAAGTTTGGCATTAACCAAACACATGGCTAAGAAATTGTGTCGAGCTTGTGTGGACATCAACCAAACATGTCCAAAATACTCAAAATTAAAATAACTAGAAACATCCAACCATTATTTTAGTCAACTCTAATATTTGAATGTGTTATCCTTTCTAGAAAAAGTTACTCACTTGTGAAAGGTCCTTGTTTGATTTTGGTAATTGAGTGACAACCTTAGGTGGACTAATATGTGTTTGAATGAGATACATAAGTGATTAGTCCACAAGTACATCATGTGTAAGCAACCTATGCCATGGAGGTAAAGATGGCTTGGATTTGTTGCAAGGCTCACACATGTGATGAAAGAGCTCATTGCATATGAGACATGACATTAAGTCTGGTGACTAAGGTGAAAAAGATCAAGACAAGACTTGGCTTGATAGACCGGTTGCAAGCGTGAAGGATAAGTTAGAGGCTTTGGAGTGATGGAGCGCATGGTGGTGAAGCTTGAGGAAGACTTGACGCCGAAGGACGAAGGCAACGGTGAAAAGCAAGTGAGGTCAAGATCGATGAACTAACAAAGTCACGTGATGATATGAAGTGGATCATATCATTTATGATATGGTTGGTGCATGTGTTGCATCAACGATGGAGGAGATGGAATGGAATGCGCAAGGCAAAAGTTTATTTGTAGGGCATTTCATTTTACCGATCATAGGTGTATAGAGAAGTTTATGACTGGATTTAGGATAGATGACTGTACTATCAAGAGGGGCACAGTGTTTTGCATATGGGTCATCTAGTGCCACTCGAGTGATCTAACTTTGCATCGTTGCTATGATCGAGTGGTGTGGTGAATTGAGTGACTAATCCTTTGAAAAATGTTTGTGAAAATGCTAACACACATACTCATGGTGGTGAACAATTGGTGGTATTAGCACATTTGAAAAGGTGGTGAAAATGGTGAAGAAATAGCACATCAAATGGTGAATTTCAATGGTGCTCACTCTCAACAAGCAATTCCCTTTGCTGACCAAGAAATTCTTGTTGATTAATAGTGCGAGGGGACAAGTTTGCATGTGTGTCAGTGAGAGTGAAGAGGCTCAATCGGCAATTCCTGTTTCTCTCCAAGAATTTCTTGTTGAGGAATAGTGCGTGTAAGAAAGTGATCGGACGCACTGGTGTAAGGTCCTAGATGGCTAGAGGGGGGGTAAATAGCCTATAAAAATTTCTACAAGAGACACTAAACAAACTAGTTAGAACAACAAACGGCGCAAAGCGAGTTTTGCTTAGCCTACGGTTGTGATGCAAGCCTCCTATCCACAAGTCTAGTAGATTATGATCTCTAGTTCACACAAGGGCTATGTCACTAAACTTACACTAGTGAGCAAGCTAACAACACTAGCAAAGGCTACCACTAGAGCTACACAAGATAACTAGTAAATGTAAAAGCAAGAGATAGGATTGTGAAACTTATACCGACGGTGGAGTGAAGATGTTGCCAATCACCAAGATGATATACAACCAATCAATATTGACAACAACACAATATGAAGACCAATCACCGGGAGACAAGATACACAATATTTTTGTTCACCCGGTGTTCACTTGTGCACCGACAAGCTACGTCATCGGTTGTGTCGACCAACACTTAGATGGTTCCTCGGTATGACCCTCAAGTCACTTGCCCCTCAAGGCACGCTCCGCAAGGCACCGCAAGACACCACTCTCAAGTGAGGTAACTCAATGACACGCGCAATGTAATAGAGTTGCTTTTGGCGTCCCGCCGAGGAAAGCACAAGAACCTCTTACAATCAACCGGAGGTGGCCAAGAACAATCACCTTCTCTTGCCAACGCCTCCAACAATCTCCAAGCCGGCTAGGAGCGGTACTCTCCAAGAGTAACAAGAAATCCACCAGCTAAACCACCCACAAGTACCACTAGATGCCCTCAAGCTATGCAATGCACTTTGGGATCACTCAATCTCACTTTTGATTTGCAATCAAGCAAGAGAGATGAGTGGGAGGAGATGCTCTAGCTCAAAGGATGCACAAGAATGTTAGAAATCACGAGAGACCTCCCCAAGGGCCGGCCAACAAGTATTTATAAGCATCCCATCCAAATAGAGCCGTTATACCCCTTCACTGGGTCTTTTCGGGATGACCGGACGCGCCGGTCATAACTCAAGATGGCAACGGGTACGTACCCGACGGGTAGTGCCCACCCGTACCCGTACCCACACCCGCAAAATTTTACCCGTCGGGTTACCCGTACCCGCATGCGGGTAAAAAAATAGTTCCATACCCATACCCGCCGGGTAATTCTCACCCGACGGGTAACCCGTACCCGATAGCATACCCGAAAATTACCTAAAAATATCAAATAGTCACATAAAAAAATAAATCATTCTAAGCTTCCAACAAGTTACAAACATGCTAACAAACATTATTAGCATCATTACAACAAAGACAATCTACTAGAAATATAGTGGATGTCTCAATAGGCCAAATTCATGACTTATATGCGCTAAAATAACTGAGGTTGACTAGTTACCCGCGGGTATGCGGGTATGGGTAGTATACACCCGCACCCGTACCCGCATACCCGATGGGTATAGGATTTTGTCCAATAACGTACCCACGGGTAGAAAATTCATTCCATACCCGCCTCTTTATCGGGTAATACCCGTCGGGTACTCGGGTTTCGGGTACCCGTTGCCATCTCTAGTCATAACTGACCGGACGCGCTCAACCGCGTCCGATCCTCCAACGGTCACTGCGCCAACGGTCAAGTCCTATGATCGGACGCGCTTCTCAGAACGACCGGACGCGCCTGTCAAACGACCGGACGCGCCCTTCAAACGATCGGACGCGCCGGTCGCGCTGTTCCGCGTGCCCGCGAAGCAACGACCGCACGCGCCAGTGCCCGCGTCCGATTAGAGTCCAGTAAGCTCCTTCAACGATCGGACGCGTTCGATCATGTGTGACCGGACGCGCCTCGCGTCCGATCGTTCTCGTGAACCGTAGTTCCCTCTGGGCGACTGACTGGACGCGCCGGTCCCGTGAGTGACCGGACGCGCCGGTTGCAAACCCTAGCACCCGCGCCTGCGTTGTACTGACTGGACGCGTCCGGTCATACCATGACCGCGTCCGGTGCAGCGTCCGGTCACCTCTGTGACCTCCGTTCGCCTCTGTTTCTTTTCCGACTTCTGGCGTAGTGGAAAATAGGCATTTCAAGTTCCCAAAAACGCCTGAATCCCGCGCTCGCAAGCTTGGCGGGAGGGAGAGAGAGTCCCAAACCCTCTCTACCACACAAACTTTAACTCCTTCGTAAATGTGCCAACACCAACAAGTGATCACCACCTTGTGCACGTGTGTTGGCCTTTTCATAAACATTTTCGAAGGTTTTTCAGTTAGGTCACTAGGCCCTACATGCAATGCACTTCATGAATTCACCTAGTGGCACCCGTGCATCGAATAACCGATAAGACTTCCCCTCTTAATAGTTCGGCTATCGATCCTAAACCACTCACACCCTCTATGGTGTCTTGAGTGCAAAACAAAATGGCCCTATGGTTATACCTTTGCCTTGAGCCTATTTTGTTTCTCCAAAAGATATGATCCACTTCATATCATCACCAGACCGTCTCGATCCATCGACCTTAACTTCACTTGCTCTTCACCGTTGCATCGGTTCGTCGGCGCCAAGTCTTGCTCAAGCTTTACCATCGCATGGTCCTTCGCTTCGAAGCCTCGACTTTCCCTTCACCTTCACAACCGGTCCATCGAGCCAAGCATCACCTCGGTCTTCATCATCTTGGTCACATGAGTCAATGTCATGTCTCATATTCAATGACCACCTTTATCTAAATCATCCACTTAGATACAAAGGTTAGTCCTAGGTTTCATCAATTAGCCAAAACCAAACTTAGGGACTTTCAATCTTCCCCTTTTTGATAATTGATGACAACCCTCACAAAGATGATTTTGATAATAAAAGTTTTGAACTTGTCATACTTGTCCAATCATTTTGCTCATAAGTAAAGTTTGGACAATTATCATAAGCTCGGTTTTGGTAGCATTAGCTCTCCCTACATATGTGCATAGAGTTTGGATTGAAAGCTTTGCACATATGTATAGATAGAAGTGTTGAGAGAGTAATTCTACCAAAATGATGCTAAGGTGTAAGAAATGGACCTTTGAAGCGTGATACCAATCGAAGTTGCCTTTTACACCATCCTTAGCATCAAGGAGTAACTAGACATCCATCACAACTCAAGAACCCCGTGAGATCAACATTATATGTAAAGGTTCTTGGACCACTTGTACCACTTGTAGAGCTTTAAGCATGTCTAGATACCACATGCAAACTATTCCTATGCATGCTAGTAGATCATTTCATCATTCAAGTTCTATACTAGCATTGCACCACACAAGCATGTATATTGAATTTAAATACATGTGCAATGAGCAAGTCATATGAGAATGCACAAACAAATGCAACAACTTTGTTTATGAGCTTGCTCCCCCTACTTGTGTGCATCAAAATTTTATTTACCCCTTTATCATGTTGAATCATCTTTTTCTCTCCCCCTTTGTCAACAACTTACCCAAAAATAGGATCAAATTGTGGAGAGAAAAACAATGTTTGATGGAGTAGGTTAGAATTTATCAAATTTGGTTCAACCTAGAATACTTGCCAAAGATATTTAATTTGATTTGAACCAAAGACAAGCTTCTTCACACCTCATAATAAGGGTTATCTTGCCTATGTTGAATTAAATACTTATAGCAAATCTTCTAGATTCAACACTAGGTTTGCAAGCTCACAAACATGTCATATGCCACCACTAGATCAAAACAAGCATAGAAGCAATAGTGGTAACATATATCCATCAAATTCATTTGATTTATCATGAATGCTCATGCGTACCACTTATTATGTCTATATGCTCTAGCAAGTCCTTAGCATAGGATGAATGACATGTCAATCAATTTTACCTTACAATGTCAAAGGAGAGGCATGTCAATAAGTGGGTGGGGTGCATTCAACTCATGTTTGAGAAATCAAGAATGTTCAACTCATTCTTTAGCTTGCAAAACCTCTTTTCATCAAGTGGCTTGGTGAGAATATCGGCAAGTTGATCATCGGTGCCAACACTTT
This sequence comes from Saccharum hybrid cultivar R570, assembly GCA_038087645.1. Lineage (NCBI taxonomy): Eukaryota > Viridiplantae > Streptophyta > Magnoliopsida > Poales > Poaceae > Saccharum > Saccharum hybrid cultivar. The sequence continues at coordinate 538,379 of JAQSUU010000190.1, read as the reverse complement.
CAATGGCAATATCTCCCTTTTGTTGATGATCTCTAATGAAATGATGCCTTATGTCAATATGCTTTGTTCTTCCATGTTGAACCGGGTTTTGTATCATCTTGATTGCACTTTCATTATCACATAGCAATGGCACATTCTTGAAGTTGAGGTCATAATCCTTCAAAGTTGATTTCATCCATAGCAATTGTGCACAACAACTCCCCGCACTTACATATTCAACTTCGGCGGTAGAGATTGCCACACTATTTTGTTTCTTTGAGGACCATGACACAAGTGATCTTCCAAGTAATTGACATGTGCTACTTGTGCTCTTTCTATTGATCTTGCAACCGCCATAGTCGGAGTCCGAATATCCAATCAATTCAAACTTTGACCCCTTGGGATACCATAGTCCAACATCTCTTGTTTGCTTCAAGTACCTCAATATTCTCTTTGCGGCCGAGAGATGACTCTCTCTAGGTGAGGCTTGATATCTAGCACACATACAAACACTAAACATGACATCTGGCCTTGATGCGGTGACATAGAGTAGACTTCCAATCAAAGACCGATATTCCTTTTGATTCACCATTTTGCCATCAAAATCACTATCCAAATTGCCATTTGTACCCATTGGAGTTGAAATTGGCTTTGCATCTTGCATTCCAAACTTCTTCAACATGTCCCTTATGTATTTCCCTTGACTCACAAATGTCCCATTCTTCAATTGCTTGACTTGGAGACCAAGGAAGTAACTAAGTTCACCAATCATAGACATTTCAAATTCTTTGGTCATCATAGTACCAAACTCTTCACAATAAGCTTGATCGGTTGATCCAAAGATGATGTCATCAACATATATTTGCACTATGAATTGATCATTCCCAATCTTCTTGATGAATAAAGTTGTATCAACCTTGCCCATCTTGAATCCCTTAGAGAGAAGGAAATCCCTTAGCCTCTCATACCATGCTCTAGGTGCTTGCTTTAAGCCATATAAAGCCTTCTTCAACTTGTACACATGGTTGGGTTTCTTGTCATCTTCAAATCCGGGAGGTTGCTCAACAAAGACTAACTCATTGATGATTCCATTGAGAAATGCACTTTTGACATCCATTTGATATAGTTTGATGTTGTGTGCATAAGCATAAGCCAATAAAATCCTTATTGCCTCCAATCTTGCCACGGGAGCATATGTCTCATCATAGTCAAGACCTTCTACTTAAGTGTAACCTTGAGCAACTAGTCTTGCTTTGTTTCTCACCACAATGCCATCTTGATCTTGCTTGTTTTTGAACACCCATTTGGTTCCAATCACATTGTAGTCATTTGGCCTTTCTACCAATTCCCAAACATCGTTTCTTATGAAATTGTTAAGCTCTTCTTGCATAGCCATGATCTAATCGGCATCCTTCAAAGCTTCTTCTATTTTCTTTGATTCTATGGTTGACACAAATGATGCATGCTCAGAAAACATAGCCAATCTTGATCTTGTTTGCACACCACTTCTAATATCACCAATAACACTATCAATAGGGTGATCTCTTGCGACATGTTGTGGTTGGAATACTTGCACTTGATTGCTTGAGCTTGGTTGATCACTTGATGTATCTTGTTGAGATGAACTAGGACTATGATCTTGCACTTGAGAGTCACTAGCTAGCTTGAATGGAGAATTGAACACTTGATCTTTATCATCATCTTGAATGTCAATTACTTGCTTTGCTCTAATGTCCCCAATGTCCATGTTCTTCATTGCTTCCACCAATTGAGTTCCACCAACATCATCTAGATTCTCTTCTTTATCTTGTGACCCATTGGTTTCATCAAATTGCACATCATGGACTTCTTCTAGAATGCCACTTGAATTGTTTCAAACTCTATAAGCTTTGCTTGTAGTTGAACAACCAAGTAGAAACCCCTCATCACATCTCTTGTCAAACTTTCCCAATCTAGTGCCCTTCTTCAAGATATAACATTTGCAACCAAATACTCTAAAGTAAGAAATATTGGGCTTTCTTCTATGAAGTAGCTCATATGGGGTTTTCTCTAGCAATGGATGACAATATAGTCTATTGATGTAGTAGCAAGCGGTATTGATTGCTTCATCCCAAAAAGATTGACTCACATTGTACTCATGAAGCATTGATCTAGCCATATCAAGCAATGTTCTATTCTTTCTCTCAACTAGGCTATTTGATTGTGGAGTGTACTTGGCCGAAAATTGATGTCCAATGCCATAGTGATCACAAAGTTCTTCAATTCTTGTATTCTTGAACCCACTTCCATTGTCACTTCTCACTTTCTTGATTCTAATCTCAAACTCATTGTGAACTCTAGTGAGAAATGTCTTGAAGGTGTCAAACACTTCACCTTTGTCACTAAGAAAGAATACCCATGTGAATCTTGTGAAGTCATCCACTATGACAAAACCATACTTATTACCACCTAAGCTTGAGTGTGTTGTTGGGCCAAATAGATCCATGTGCATCAAATCAAATGCTTTGCATGTGCTCATTGTACTCTTCTTTGGATGTGAGCTTCCAACTTGCTTCCCGGCTTGACATGCACTACAAAGCTTATTCTTCTCAAATTCAACATCTTTCAAACCATTGATAAGATTGTGAGTTGTAAGCTTCTTCAATTGTTTCATGCCAATATGACCAATCCTTCTATGCCAAAGCCAACCCATGCTTGATTTGGAGATTAAGCAAGTTGTCAAGGAAGTTTATCTAGCATTGAAGTCAACTAGATAGAGATTCTCATATCTAAAGCCCTTGAATGCCACATTTGAACCATCCATACTAATGACTTCCACATCATCAACCCCAAAGATGCATTTGTAGCCTAGATCATATATTTGTGCCACAGATAGAAGATTGAAATCCAAGCTTTCAACTAGCAACACATTGGAGATACTCAAGTCATTTGATATTGCAATCTTGCCCAAGCCAATAACCTTGCCTTTCTTGTTATTGCCAAATGTGATAGAATCAACACCACTATCATTGTCATTGATTGAGTCAAACATTCTTGATGTACCGGTCATATGTTGAGTGCACCCACTATCAATAATTCAATGCCTTCCTCCGGCTTTGTAATTGACCTACAAGCAAATCAATGAAGCTTAGGTACCTATTTTTGCTTGGGTCCTTGTAGGTTAGTAACTAAGCTCTTTGGTACCCAAATAGCCTTCTTCTTTGGGCCAACAATGGGTGTACCAATAAACTTAGCTTGCACACCCTTCACACCTTTGGTAAGCACATAGCAAGAATCAAAAGGTATAGCATTAACAAATTTCTTGCTTTGGTTCTTTTTATTACAATTATGCTCTAAGTGCCCAACTTGCTTGCATCTATTGCAAAACTGACCATTGGTCTTCACAAAGCTAGGTTTTGGAGTTGCAAAGGCCGACTTGCCTTTCTTGGGGTTGTAGCCCAATCCCTCTTTGTTAAGAGAGAACCTTTGGCTACCCAAGCATTTAAGCAAGCGGGCCTCACCACCATAGGCCTTGCCTAGGGCGTGAGTGAGCTCATCCACCTCTCTCTTGAGAGTCTCATTCTCAACCATTAGTGAGGTATCACAAGTGAAACCATCACTAGTAGTGGAGGTAGAGTTGGTGGTGGTGGATGAAGAGCTACAAGAAGGGTTAGCATTTGTCATGATGATAGGTTTATAAAAAGATTCATCAATTATATCACATGTAACACCTATATCACATGATACAACAACCTCCTTCTTTGCTTGTTGCTCAAGTAGCAATGAGTGGGCTTTTTCAAGCTTGGAATGAGCTTTACCAAGATCCTCATGGTCTTCCACTAGACTCTCATGAGTGGTCTTAAGCTCACCTAGAACTTTCTCAAGTATTGCTACTTTCATTGAAATCTTCTTACACTCCTTGTTCTTGGCAATAGCTATGTCTCTAGTTTGTTGCATCAAGTCATATAGTTGTTCTTTAGTTGGTTCATCATCATCATTTTCATTATCATTATTATTATCATTATCACTATCATGAACATATTCCATTTCACTTTCATCATCACTCTCATCATATAATACCTTAGCTTCTTTGGCCATGAAGCACGAAGAGGATGAATCAAATAGTGAAGGCTTCTTATTGATAGCAATGGAAGCAAAAGCCTTGTTGGATGATTCTTCTTCTTCATCATCATCATCACTTTCCCAAGTGACCACATAGGCTCCGTTCTTGCCCTTCTTGAAAGTCATCTTGGCTTCTCTCTTTTTCTTCTCAAACTTACCCCTCTTGTTGTTCTTCTTCTTGTCATAGGGTCATTCGGCTTGAAGATGTTCGGTGCTATCACAATTGAAGCACCTCCTTTGTTGCTCATTACTCTTGAAATAGTCATTTCTCTTTTTGAAGCCTCTTCTCTTGATAAACATCTTGCCAATATTCTTGACAACTAGAGCAAGTGCCTCATCATCAATTTCATAATCTTCATCTTCACTATTGTCTTCTTCTTCTTCAATGATGGTAGCTTTGCCCTTGGAGGAGATGGCTTTGAATGCCACGGTCTTCTTCTTCTTTTCTTCCTCCTTCTCCTTCTCATCAACATCTTGATCATACTTATCATATGTTAATACCTCTCCAAGCAAATCATTAGGCTTCATTGTTTCAAGCCCATCTCTTTGTAACATCATGATCAACATTTTGAATTTTCTTGGTAAGCTCAACAAGAACTTGTGGCAAAAATCTTGGTCTTGTGTCTTGTGCCCTAAGCTCTTGAGATCATTGACTATCACTTGCAATCTATGAAACATTTCAATGATTGTTTCATCATCCTTTTTCTTAAAGTTCTCAAACTCACTCTTGAGTCCATATAGCTTGGCACTCTTAACAACCTTAGTGCCCTCATATGTTTCACTCAACCTTGTCCATACTTCATTTGCCAATTCTAAATCCTTGATGCCCTCAAATACTTTGTGTCAATACCATTGTACAATGTATTGAGAGCCATTCTATTGCATGTTCTATTTGCTCTATCCTTATCGGTGAGATGATCGGGATCAATGATAGTAAAATCATTCTCGGTGACTTGCAATACTCTCTCATGAATAGAACCAAGGTACATTGTCATTTTTCTCTTCCAATGAGCAAAAGAACTAACACCATCAAAGAACGGTGGCTTCCCCCCAACATGATTGAACACAATTTGAGCCATTTTTCACACCGAACGATGTTAAGCCTTGATTAAAACGGTGACCACGGCTCTGATACCACTTGTAAGGTCCTAGATGGCTAGAGGGGGGTGAATAGCCTATAAAAATTTCTACAAGAGACACTAAACAAACTAGTTAGAACAACAAACGGCGCAAAGCGAGTTTTGCTTAGCCTACAGTTGTGATGCAAGCCTCCTATCCACAAGTCTAGTAGATTATGATCTCTAGTTCACACAAGGGCTATGTCACTAAACTTACACTAGTGAGCAAGCTAACAACACTAGCAAAGGCTACCACTAGAGCTACACAAGATAACTAGTAAATGTAAAAGCAAGAGATAGGATTGTGAAACTTATACCGACGGTGGAGTGAAGATGTTGCCAATCACCAAGATGATATACAACCAATCAATATTGACAACAACACAATATGAAGACCAATCACCGGGAGACAAGATACACAATATTTTTGTTCACCCGGTGTTCACTTGTGCACCGACAAGCTACGTCACCGGTTGTGTCGACCAACACTTAGATGGTTTCTCGGTATGACCCTCAAGTCACTTGCCCCTCAAGGCACGCCCCGCAAGGCACCGCAAGACACCACTCTCAAGTGAGGTAACTCAATGACACGCGCAATGTAATAGAGTTGCTTTTGGCGTCCCACCGAGGAAAGCACAAGAACCTCTTACAATCAACCGGAGGTGGCCAAGAACAATCACCTTCTCTTGCCAACGCCTCCAACAATCTCCAAGCCGGCTAGGAGCGGTACTCTCCAAGAGTAACAAGAAATCCACCAGCTAAACCACCCACAAGTGCCACTAGATGCCCTCAAGCTATGAAATGCACTTTGGGATCACTCAATCTCACTTTTGATTTGCAATCAATCAAGAGAGATGAGTGGGAGGAGATGCTCTAGCTCAAAGGATGCACAAGAATGTTAGAAATCATGAGAGACCTCCCCAAGGGCCAGCCAACAAGTATTTATAAGCATCCCATCCAAATAGAGCCGTTATACCCCTTCACTGGGTCTTTTCGGGATGACCGGACGCGCTGGTCATAACTGACCGGACGCGCTCAACCGCGTCCGATCCTCCAACGGTCACTGCGCCAACGGTCAAATCCTATGATCGGACGCGCTTCTCAGAACGACCAGATGCGCCTGTCAAACGACCGGACGCGCCCTTCAAACGATCGGACGCGCCGGTCGCGCTGTTCCACGCGCCCGCGAAGCAACGACCGGACGCGCCCCTCGCAACGATCGGACGCGACAGTGCCCGCGTCCGATTAGAGTCTAGTAAGCTCCTTCAACGATCGGACACGTCCGATCATGTGTGACCGGACGCGCCTCGCGTCCGATCGTTCTCGTGAACCGCAGTTCCCTCTGGGCGACTGACCGGACGCGCCGGTCCCGCGAGTGACCGGACGCGCCAGTTGCAAACCCTAGCACCCGCGCCTGCGCTGTACTGACCGGACGCGTCCGGTCATACCATGACCGCGTCTGGTGCAGCATCCGGTCACCTCTATGACCTCAGTTCGCCTCCGTTTCTTTTCCAACTTCCGGCGTAGTGGAAAATAGGCATTTCAAGTTCCCAAAAAACGCCTGAATCCCGCGCTCGCAAGCTTGGCGGGAGGGAGAGAGAGTCCCAAACCCTCTCTACCACACAAACTTCAACTCCTTCATAAATGTGCCAACACCAACAAGTGATCACCACCTTGTGCACGTGTGTTAGCCTTTTCATAAACATTTTCGAAGGTTTTCCAGTTAGGTCACTAGGCCCTACATGCAATGCACTTCATGAATTCACCTAGTGGCACCTGTGCATCGAATAACCGATAAGACTTCCTCTCTTAATAGTTCAGCTATCGATCCTAAACCACTCACACCCTCTATGGTGTCTTGAGTGCAAAACAAAATGGCCCTATGGTTATACCTTTGCCTTGAGCCCATTTTGTTTCTCCAAAAGATATGATCCACTTCATATCATCACAAGACCATCTTGATCCATCGACCTTAACTTTACTTGCTCTTCACCGTTGCATCGGTCCGTCGGCGCCAAGTCTTGCTCAAGCTTCACCATCGCATGGTCCTTCGCTTCGAAGCCTCGACTTGCCCTTCACCTTCACAACCGGTCCATCGAGCCAAGCATCACCTCGGTCTTCATCATCTTGGTCACATGAGTCAATGTCATGTCTCATATTCAATGACCACCTTTATCTAAATCATCCACTTAGATACAAAGGTTAGTCCTAGGTTTCATCAATTAGCCAAAACCAAGCTTAGGGACTTTCAACTGGCCACCACGTCCGGTCGTTGACGAACAGAGTTGAAGCAGTTGCAAGAGCAGACTGGACCCTAGCAGTGGAGAAGGATCGGACGCTGGGTAGCCACTATTCCCATATCCGGTCACTTTGTTGTGGCACGCAGGAGTTTGAGCAGAAGGGACCGGACTCTAGGGCGCGTCTGGTCATATGTGACCTGATGCATCCGATTGTTGAAAACATCTCTGGATCATCTCTGTTTGCGATCAGACTCTAGAGCGTGGTGCATCCAGTTAGGGGACCATCGAGTCCAGTTAGTGGTTGACTGTGCGCTCGCTAAAAGCAGTTGGGTGGCAACGGTCGATTCAAACGGCTAGTGCCACATGGCCCCTTTGGAGCGACCGGACCCTGCTGACACGTCCAGTCAGTGCAGGCGCATCCGGTCGATGCGCAGAAAAGGGGCAACAACTCTATTTGGTCTTTGGGCTATAAATAGAGGAGTGTCTCAGCCATGGCTGAGGTTGAGCACCTTGAGGGACTTTGTGTCCATGCTTGAGAGTGCTTGGGAGTCCTCTAACTCACTTGTGCTTACAAGAGTGCGAATCCATTGCGAGTCAGTGATTTTAGTGTGTTGCATTGTGACATTGCATCGAGTGGCACTAGGTGTTCGAGTTGCAAGCCAGTCGTGATTGTTACTCTAGGAGGTTGCCACCTCCTAGATGGCTTGGTGGTGGTCTCCATCGAAGCACGCAAAGAAGATTGTACGGTACTCCAGAGAAGAGATTGTGAGGGGTATTGTGACCCCACGGGAGTCATGAAGAGCAACTCTAGTAGAGTGTATCATTGAGCTACCCTCACTTGGTTTGTGGGGTTCTTGCGGTGCCCAACATGTGGGCTTGGTGTGGTGCCAGTTAGCCGCTGAACAACTGAAAGGTCCTAATGGCTAGAGGGGGTGAATAGTCTATAAAAATATCTACAACAACACTAAGCAAAGCGGTTAGACAATTATGAGATGAAGCGAATGTTGCGCTAGCCTACTAAAAATGCAAGCCACCTACCACAATTCTAGTCACTATAGTCTCTAATCACATAAAGTACTATGTCACTACCACTAAGTTAGTGAGCTCTCAAAGACTAACTAAAGAGGCTCACTGACCACAAGACCCGACACAAGCTAGCTTTCAAAACTAATTATACTAAAGAGCTTAGCTACACTAGAAATGTAAGTACAAGAGTAAGGTAGTGAAGTTATATCATCGTGGTAAGAGACAATCAATCAATCACAATGAAATCCAATGAAGTCCTCGGAGACAATGATGATACAAGATTTTTCACCGAGATTCACTTGCTTGCTGGCAAACTAGTCCCCGTTGTGGCGATACACTCACTTGAAGGTTCACGTGCTTATAGGCATTACACGCCTAACCCGCAATCGGGTGCTGCACAACCAACACAAGATGCGGATCACACAAGCCACGAGCAATCCAATAGAGTACCTTTTGGCTCTCTGCCAGAGAAGGTCAAGAACCCCTCACAATCACCTTCCTCCGCTCAATGATCCTCACTGCACCAAGCCGTCTAGGTGGCGGCAACCACCAAGTGAAACAAGCGAATCCCGCAGCGAAACACAATCACCAAGTGCCTCTATATGCAATCACTCAAGCAATGCACTTGGATTCACTCATAATCTCACAAAGATGATGAATCAATGATGGAGATGAGTGGGTGGGCTTTGGCTAAGCTTACAAGGTTGCTATATCAATGCAAATCGCCAAGAGAGTGAGCTTGAGCCGGCCACATGACTTATATAGGGAGCCCAAAGGAATAGAGTCATTGGCCCCCTATCTGCACTAATTTCGGGGCGACCGAACGCGCTGGTAGATCTGACCGGACACACGCTCACCAGCATCCGATCGTCGGATGACAGCCATGTGTCCCCAGCTTTGAACTGTGCCCGTCGATCTCCAACGGCTAGTTAGCCCCGCGTAACGCCTTAAGTTATGACTGAATGCACCAAAGGGTTGACCAGACGCACCACATCCGCGTTAGATCCTTGTTTACCCACGCACCACCTGCTAGCGACCGGACGCACCGATGCGTTGACCAGACTCTCCACCGCGTAGCGTCAGGTCACTGCCAGAGAGGTTCCAGAGCGCCCAAACCGTAATCGGACGCGTCAGATTCACCCTGACTGGACATAGGCCAGCGTCCGATCCTGCCTTCTCTGCCAAGTTCATGACTGGAGTCAGCGTACGTCACCTGTGACCAGACGCATGCCCTGCGCATCTGGTCATAGACACTGTTCAGCGTTCGGTCGTTCACAGAGACCGCGCCTTCACTGCAACACTGACCGAATGTTAGGGGGCTGAGTCTGGTCACTCTAAAGGCAGTGTCTGGTCACCCTGGGACAGGTCCTCCACTTCACCAACTTCTCCACCCTTACTCAAATGTGCTAACCACCAAGTGTATCATCTTATGCACGTGTGTTAGCATGTTTTCACAAACATTTTTAAGGGTGTTAGCACTCACTAGAATCTAAATGCATAAACAATGAGTTAGAACATCTAGTGGCACTTTGATAATCACATTTCATGATGAGTTTCACCCCTCTTAGTAGTACGACTATCGATCTAAATGTGATCACACTCGCTAAGTGTCTCGATCACCAAACCAAAAAGCTCATATCAAGTTTCACCTTTGCCTTGAGCTTTTTATTTTTCTCTTTCTTCTTTTCTAAGCCGAGCACTTAATCACCATGGCCATCACCACCATCAACATGATCTTCATTTGCTCCATCACTTGGATGTGCTACCTATCTCATAATCACTAGAGCAATAGGTTAGCACTTAGAGTTTCATCAATTCACCAAAACCAAACTAGAGCTTTCAACAACTAAGTGAACGGTCGACACAACTGGGACTAGCGTGTTGACAAGCACGTGAACCTCAGGATAAAAATCACTGTGCCATCCTTGTCTTTCCGTTGGTTTGCAATCCCCTTACATAAGCTCGTAATTACTTTCATATACTTAGTGCTTGTATAGTTGCTCTAGTAACTAGTTAGTTTGTGTAGCTTACTAGTTACCTTCTTACTTGTGTAGCACAGAAGTAGTTCCCTTGCGTATCTAATTTGGTTTTAGTAACCTTGTTAGTTACATTGCTTAGTTTGTGTAGTTAAGTAATTTACGCTCTCTAATTTGGCATTGATTGCCTTGTTATTGAGCTTTGCTAGTGAACTTAGGAGCTTTATGCTTTTGCTTACTAGATTGAGTAGGAGCTTCCCTGTTGCATGAAGTACTAGTGGCATAGGTTTATGTGACCTTACTCCTAGAATTGGTTAAGTGAGCTCTAGCTAGTCCGGCACCTTTGTTGCCTAATTAGGATCTAAGGTGCTTGGGAATTTAGATAGAGGGGTGTAGTCTTGGCTAGACCAATAATTTTATTTTTGTATTTGTTTTAGTTAGCCGACACGATTAATTTTAGAAAGGACCATTCACCCCCTCTAGTCCGTCATCTTGACCCTACAACTTGTGAAATTATGGAAAAACAAAAATAATCCCCTCAATCTACATAAACTAAAGTATCTCTCGAATAGGCATATAAATTACCTATGTTTGCCATATGAATATCTTTCAAATATGCATATAAACAAAAAAATCCCCTCAATCTAAAATACCAATATGTTCCATTGTGAAAGATGTGCATATAAATTACTTGTGTTTACCATTATAAAACATAAACTAAAATATGTCTCAAATCTATGCCTAAATTATTAATATGAACTATTATGCAAAAGAAATAAATATCCATAAAGTACACTATATATTGCTCTCTCTGCTAAGTTCGAAGTATACATAAATCCTATGCGTCAGCATGTATACTTTAAAATATTTTTTATTTATCGATTATGAAAAAATCCCTTAACAAGTTGCATACCTATGACATTGACCATTACTTTTAAATTATATTTAAACTTTATGATATGAAAGTTAGAAGTTATTATTTTAGACACATTTATAAATTTTGACTAAAATGTTATGACATAGCAATATTAGTAGTTTAAATCTAGAGTCTTTTTTTGAAACAATAATATTTGACACATAATTCCTTGATAGAGTCGGTGTTAGCCTAAATGTTTAAACAGACTAAATAGTCACCTATAGTTTAGCTATTTATTAGGGCTAAATGACCATGTAATCAGACTAAATGGTGATTAGATGGGATAAATGGATGATTAAATGGACATGACAAGTCAATGTGTAGCGTTTACACAGTGTATAAACGAACTAAATGATTGTGTAGAAAAAATAGTGGATAGAGTAAACTCAACATCTTAAATGCTATGGTGCAATTGTTTATGCCATTGTACTAAGACCTCCTTTGTATTGCAAGTTTTATGTAGGATTTTTGTAGGAATACTGTTCACAAATGAATTTTTCCTATCATGTTTGAAACGTAGGAATTTCACAGGAATCGATTCATTTTCACAGGAAAAACACGAGAACAGAGAAAAATTCCCGTGTTCCAAACAGGCCCATGATTTTGTTTGCTGGAAACATGAATAGTGTTCCATAGGAATTAACTCCTTTGCACGCCAATTCCTAAGGATTCGTAGCATCCAGTCATACCTCTTGGTAAAATTCCTGAAAACGAAGAACGAGAAACCAAGTGGTGTTGCAGCTACATAATGACGGTTCTTGTATGTAGAAGAAATGTTTTAGCCATGTCTGATCAGCTACTGAAAATAAAATAACTTCATTATGGCTAAAAATCCTTTAGGATTTCTATGATTTTCCCATGAGCTATCGAAACACCATTCCATCAAAATTCCTACAGTTTCCAATCCTCTGTTTTGCATCTGCAATCCTACAATATTCCTACGTTTTTCCTATTCCCATATTTCCTTTCCTGTGTTCAAAGGAGCCCTGAAAGTTGAGTAAAAGATACATAAGCACTAGAGTCAAAATTCCATATGTGGATTATAAGAAAATACAACAACTATAAAATAAAAAATTGAAATCTAAAGTATAAACAAGAGCTGATATAACTTAAGACGAAGTTTTAACTAAATACTATTAGAAACCCGAAGAGGTTGAATGCAAATGTATAGAATAAACAGCAAATTTAACACAACCGTATGGAGATTCTAGAGTATCTATATGGGTATCATGTTAGGAAAGGGGGAGGGAGAGAGTAAAGTTAAAAAAATTCTTTTAGGTCTGCATATTAAATTTATCCATGAAACTTTAGTACTTATGTAACATAAGATTTAGGCCCAGCTTGATGAGCTAGTACAGTATAATAAAATTTGACGTTAAAGTTGTGCTTAGATGTCGAAAACATGACTTATCTAATCTAAGGTCAGCCAATGTAATTCAGACACAAAATTGCATAGATTAAACTAAAGAGGGCTGTTAAAAAAAACTTAGGAAGGAAGGGGACAAATCTGATGGCTGCCTTCCACCTAGGAGTCACCCAAAATTGGGCATGCCAAGTACTAGCTAGACACATCACAGATCTGACTTGGAGCACAGTATCAAATTAACATACTCCTACTAGTTCTTACTGACTGAGCAATTGCTCATCAACATCTGACAAATGGACCCCTTCTAGATTTGCCCTGTGGCCAGCTCGCTTAGGGTGATAAACTAAAGTGCATGGTATGAATAGAGTAAATAAAGTAGAGTAATATAGTTTAAAGGTGAGAACAGAGGACCATCCTAAAAGTGGTTTAATCTAATAGCAATGCTCAAGGGTGATTTTTTTTAATTGTAAAAGAAGACATTGATAGGCTCAAGGGAAAGAGCACCAGGCATCATCAAAAACTATACATATCGTCATCCATGATATGATTGACCTAATCCTTCTGTATTTTTCTTTGTTCGAGGCCCCTGTAAATAAATAAGCAAGTTGATGATGATCTGAGCAACGGTAGGAGTAGGACGAGACAAGATCTGCTCATCTTTTCAAGATAAAACCCTAACAAACCACGCATGGTAGTGACCGATGACACATCAAAATATTTGGGTAGTACGAACACGGAATGATGGACCTGCACTGTCTGCTGGACTGCCTTTTCTCTCTTTTTTTTTTCCTCTTAACTATTCCTCGTCCAATCATTGTCCGGTCAGAATCTTACACCTGTGACATAAAAGTAGAATAAAGTTTCCAGAAAATTAATTGATCTGATGTGAAGTGTTGGTTCTTAGTTGGTTGTGATGTTACCGTTTGCTCATTATAAACGACTGGTAAATATTTGGCGGATGCCTCGTCAATATCTTGGCTGATGGTCGCCGCGGCTGATACCGCAGCTGCCGTATTAGATTTATCATTTCCTGCGTTCGTCTGTGTGTGTTTTTATTGACCGGCTGCTGTTCTGTTTATTTGTTTTAAAAGATCCTGGCTGCTGTTAATTTTGTTCAGGGTAGGAAAATAAGGTCGTTTTCGGTGCCCCTCCAGCTCTTGTTCCGACACCACATAAATCCGAACCAGAACAAAAGCATCAAAACTGTGACTCCGCATTTGTACGCCGTTCGGCCGTTGTACCATATATAAAAACTGCTCTAAGCTCCAAGATGCGCTATTTTTCTCGGCCGTTTGGTGCACCTCCGGATCCTGCACCAAGCATGCCCTAAGTTTGCATTGGGAGGCTAATTGGTGGCTGCTCCCTTCTATCTATAAAAGAATAGAATTCTAGCATCACAGATATATAGGAAAGAGAAAACAGAGAGGAACAACGTCAGATCTTAGCGATGCTCCTAGCTTAGCTTAAGCGGCAGTGCTAGCGTCCGCACGTTCAAACGGACGCCGGACGCCCGTGCGCTCCACTCCGTTTTTCGCACTCCACGCGGGGCCTGCGCCGCCCGAGCGACAAGAGGGGAAGAGGGCGGCGCCTCCGATTCGGAAGGACCTGGCCGTAGCATTGTATGGATGCCCTGTTGACCCCGAGAGGAGGACACACCGAGACGATGCAGCAGAAGGCGAGGAGGAGAGATGCAACACCCGATCTACTTTTGAAACATTCAAATACAATAATTGCAACATACATCTGAAGACAGATGAAATACTTGAAAAAATATCGAGAAACACTTGAAAACCATTGCAACCATACGCAACATCCAGATAAAACACATGCAACGTATGTGTGAAACATATGCAACATCTAGATAAACACACTTGCAACATGTGTCCAGGAAACAAAGATAAAGCATTGGTAACAGACCTTTGCAACGTACGTGTACAACCATTGCAACATATGCAACATCCCGATCTACTTTTACAACATCCATCTAAAACACTTGCAACATACCTCTGAAACGTTTGAATCACTCGAAACATACGCCTGCAACATGCGTTTTCAACAAAACATAGCAGTCAGGCGGGCGGAGCACGGCACAACAGGATCCCGACTGTGCGGTCGTGGTGGAGAAGGAGAATGGCAGCAGGGGAGGCGGTTGTGCGGCCCACGGCGATAGGGCGCACGTGGTGCCCGCAGTGGAGGCGACAACAGTAGTCATGTGGTGCGGCCTCGCGCGGTGAGCCCGCTGCAGCGGTGCGGTCGTGGTGGAGCACGCCGCGAAGGTAGAGAGGAAGGCCGGCGGGAGGTGCGGTAGAGAGGGAGGCGTGCGGGAGCTACAAATGAGCCGGTCGCGGAGTGGATGTGTGAATTTTTTTAGCAGAGGGAGCGGATAGAAACGACATCTTCTGAACGTCGAGTCCACCAACATAGGTGTCCAGCGCGGACGGGCATCTAATTCCCAGCATTACCCTAGCTCAAGAATCTGCTGATTGACAGAGCGGCCGGCTTGGAAGTTGCGAGTCTTGAATTCCAAGAGAACGTGATGAGAGGCTGATGGAATTTACTTTGTTACCTCAAGTCAAGTCCTTGACGCTGTATTGCATAATAACGTCACCAATGATCGTTGCACGATCACGCGCAGCTCCCATCACACTAATTGAAGCAGACCAACCATGTTTTCCAATCTCAAAGGGAAGAAATAAAAGGGAAATAAAATGATGTTCGAGACGTGTAAAGTTGGGTTTGGGTCCCACACGATGCGCTGGGCTGTGTTTGGGCCTGGCACATAAGGCCTGAGTTGGATCACTTTTGAAGCAGGGCCCATCGTTTATTGAACACAAAAGGGGTAAAAGTTTATTTTACCACTTGAACTATTTGTTGTAGACGGATTTTCTTCCCCAAACTTTAAAATCAGGTATTTTACACCATAAAATCTCAAAAGCATTCAAATTACCTGCATGCCCTACTAAAAGTGGTTTTGAAGGCAATTTTATCTTTTTAGTTAAAAATTCTGATAAACAAGGCTATTAAACCAAAAAAATGTCTCTACGCTTCTAAAAATCTAAAAAATATTATAGAGATAGATCATTGTGATGCGAAGAACCTAAATAAAATATTTAGAGCTCATAAAAATATCTTTAGAAGCTTCTAAAATTTAGATTTAGCTCTAGTAAAATAAAAAATACTAAAATACAAAATCCCAAAACATTTTAATTGATGACTAAACATGTTTTGAAAACTTTTCACAACAAAAAAAGACACAATCAACATGAATACATTTAGCATTAATGTATGTTGCATTCATGTGGGTTGCATCTCATATTTTTGTAGTGCAAATTTTTGAAACAAGTTTAGACATTGATTAGAATATTTAGATTTTTAGATATTCTCTCATTTTCCTAGAGTTAAATATATTATTTTGAAGCTTCTAGATATACTAGTTGAGTGCCCGTGCGTTGCTACGGGTAAAACATCTCAGGGTAGCAGGTGGCTCTTAGTGGAGTGTGGATGCCGATTTGCATCTTGGTATAAGCAAAGAAGCATAAAGAATTTGCTTAGTTTTGCGTACTCATGCAATATATATATATATATATATATATATATATATATATATATATATATATATATATATATATATATATATATATATATATATAATTTTGACGGCAACCAATGTCATTCGCTCATTCAGTTTTATATATATATATATATATATATATATATATATAACTGAATGATATATATATATATATATATTATTTTGACGGCAACCAATATATATATTAGAAATACTATAATCAACAGGTTCCAATTATATATAATTTGTACATCCAATAAATAACATGTCAACAGATCTTGACTACATGACTCTCATTTCTTTCCGACTTTCTCTATTACCTAAAATATAGATGGATACAATAAATGTCAAATAAAGGACACAAATGTAAGAATATAACAGTTCTACAGAACATAAGCCAATACATTTTCATGAAGTGAGGACCTCTTTGTAGGCAATATTTTTCGTGTATGTACCATTTACTTTTGTCTTCTTTTTCTTGTCTTTCTTATTCTCGGGTCGAACAACAAGGATCCTGATATTCGATCTAGCAGTAGCTCTAGATAGCGCAACATACAGCTGATCATGAGAGAACACCGATTCAGGCAAATACACACCAGCATTGGGGATAGTCTGCCCCTGTGCCTGGTTAATCGTCATGGCAAAACTGAGTCTAATAGGAAACTGCTTCCTCTTGAACTGGAACGGGAACATTTCATCATCTGAAGGGCATAACGGAATCCGTGGTAGGAAGATTCACTTTCCGGCATGGTCTCCGACCATAATTTCCGCATCGACAGTATTTCTTTGGAACCCTCGAACCACCAGCCTGGTCCCATTGCAAAGTCCACCCATAGGGTTGATGTTCCTTAGTAATATGACCGAGCACCCAATCTTGAGCTTTAACACATGTGGAGGGAGACCGTTGGGGGTTAAAGTGTTGTGGAACTCAGATGGGTAGTAGTTGTGTGGATCATCCACCGCTAAGGCTGGATAACGAGCCGAGCTGGCTCGACTCGGCTCGGCTCGTTCTGGCTCGTTAGGATAACGAGCTAGCTCGGCTCAGCTCGTTATCTTAACGAGCCAGAAAGCCAGCTCAGCTCGGCTCGTTATGAGCTCGAGCTGGCTCGTTAGGCTCGCGAGCCAGGTATAAAAAATACATAAAATATAATATTTGCATTTATCTAAAGCTTAAAAATATTAATAATATAAAAATAATATATTCAATAACCTTAAATCGAATAAAATATTCATATGAGCTAACATATCATCTATTTGCGAAGTGCAAGACATGAAGTAATACAAAACTAATATAAGTTATGATGACTTTTTCTCTAAAACTACGGCTCGTTTGGCTCGCGAGCGGCTCACGAGCCAGCTCGAGTTGGCTCGTTATAGCTAACGAGCTAAAATCTTGGCTCGGCTCGGCTCGTTATCATAACGAGCCGAGCCAGCCACGAGCCGAGCGAGCTAACGAGCTTCGAGTTTTTCGTCCAGCCGCGCTATCAAAGCTACGGTACACCATCTCATCCCCTTGAAAACGACTTATCATCTTCATGTTAATCATATCAACCTAATCGTTCCGCTGAGATAATATTGCTCGTGAGATGATATAGCTCTTGTTTGACATATTGGCATTGAGGGCAGGGAATATGCAGTCAATTAACGTATCAAGATCACTGTCTTCCCAGTCTATGGTATACATATATCATCAGGAAGGCGGATTTCACCATCACCATTAACCTCCTCAGAGCCTCCCCCGATGCGTAGCAAGTATTCTGCAAACCACGGATCATTCTTTGCCCTCATGTTGCGCACCAGTTTTAGATGTCACATGGAATCCCAAAGGTACGACATCCACAGCGAGACACCAACTATTTAAGCCCTTGACCCTCTTCGAACAACTGGGAGAACTTGCCTGAAATCTCCACCAAACACCACAGTCTTCCCCCCAAACGGCAAGTTAGGACGGTCCATGATATCACGGAGGCTGTTGTCCAGCACCTCAACACCTTGCCTCTTCATTATCGTCACCTCATCCCAAATAATAAGGGATGCGGTCCGAAGCAGCTTGGCGGTACCACTTTGTTTTGTGAAGGTGCAAAAGGCCCCATCGTTGAGGGTGAGGGGAATCTTAAAGCGCGAGTGGGCGGTTCTGCCACCAGGCATTATTGAGGCAGCAACACTAGATGTTGTTGTTGCCACGACAATCTTGTTCTGACTACGTATAGTAGCGAGCAGGGCCCTGTATAGGTAAGTCTTTCTGGTGCCGCCAGGTCCATCCACAAAGAACAAACCCCCATGATCTCTATCAACAACAGACATAATCTCATTGTAGACAGCTTGCTGCTCCTCGTTTAGGGTATTTGATAGTGCCATGTCATCAACGCTTGCCTCAATGCTAGCCTCCTCGAAAATCTCCCTAGGAATATCTCTAGACGGATCATATGTATCGTCGATATCAGGAAGTGGGTACATCTTTATGTCCTTCTACATTGATTCTAACAACTTCTGAATATCTATGAGGACCATCTGCTCCACTGCAAAGCTGGACTGGTTATTGCGCCTGTAGTCCTCTGACATTGCCTCCTTGTGCTTTTCCTAGAGTTCTAACACATCACTCGGCTCACAAAATACCAAGATTATTGCAAAGAGCCTTCGTAGTTCATATGGCATCATCCACAGAGTAGCTTCAGCAAGGCCCTCGTGTAGGGTGTTGTCCGCTTCAATGAGGCCCCTTCTTTCCGCAGCTTCACGAAAAGTTGGTAGGAGTTCGCTAGAAACCGTCCTTAGATCAGTGAACGAGGTTGCACCAGCCACGTGGTTTAGAAGCACCCTAAGATAGTAACGCTCCCCTTCGGCCGGATTGGCACATACAACTCTTCCGATTTGTCTTAAATGATTCTTTTGCGCCCTCCTAATCCATTCTTTTCCCTGTGAGTCCCACTTATAGTACTCAGGAAAGTCTCGATACAATATACCACGGGCATGTTCAGATGTGTTGTTCTTCTCAAAGTAGGCTGTAAGCATTGACCTTTCAACACCTGGACGATTAAGCACTCGTCGAACACCTTCACGCTGGTGAAATGACACCATGTGCATGTCAGGAAGATGGAGCTGCAAGGATAACACCGAAGGGGACCTATCACTTATACCAAAACCATATATCCTCCACAAGGCTTCTGGTGGAGTTACCCATCTAGCATCCCTATACTGTTTGATCTCATCGATGTTTCCTTCATTGTCCTCCTTGTCAACCTCTCTCACAGCCACAGACGCACGGTCATGACCCTTGTAAATGTACTTAAACAAATACTTGACGGCCTTGATGCTCCCACACGCCTCAACATTGATGTGGCAATTGAATAGACGTAAGAGGTATGGGTTGTAAGGCATGACCCATCTGTTGTCAAGGTCATGCCCACGAACTTTTTCTTTTCTACCATCATCACGTCATCTGTAAACTGGGTATGAATCCTTGCCTTGTAATGTGGCATCACAAAAAGGTCACGGGTAACGGTTCTTGCATGATTCACGACCCTTTGTGCATGGGCAATTGCGATTAAGTACTCCACAAGGGCCATGCATCATATGCTTTGTAACCATTTTATACAAGTCTGGATACTTCTTGTTTGGGAGCTCGGCTGATATGAGAAGGTCATACTGCCTGGGCATGTGATCTTGTAGCGTCCCTCCATGATTAGCAAAAAATGCATGTGCTGTAGA
Source organism: Saccharum hybrid cultivar R570 (assembly GCA_038087645.1). Taxonomy (NCBI): domain Eukaryota; kingdom Viridiplantae; phylum Streptophyta; class Magnoliopsida; order Poales; family Poaceae; genus Saccharum; species Saccharum hybrid cultivar. The sequence goes on along the minus strand of JAQSUU010000190.1, from coordinate 518,381 downwards.
CCCCTCTTCTGGAACTCCACAACATACACGTGTGCACGAACCTTTCCGAGGATATCCTTTTTATCAACATGTGCTTAAGCTCTTCCAGTTTTGCCCTAAATACCCGATCAATAAGATCTGGACGATCTTGTGGTGTTTGTCCAGGGTACAACTCACGCGTGATCTCATCCCACTTTGGATTACATGTCATAGTCAGGAAGATGTCTGGTTTTCCAAACCTCCTCGCCAGTGCCATGGCATCCAAGTACCTACGCCTCATGTCCCTCGGGCCTCCGATAAACGAGGAAGGCATCACCATACGCTTTCCAACAGCTTCTGATCTTCCCTCACCAGCATGCAGACTATCAACCAATCCTTGGTAGAGGTCGGCCCTAATCTCTGTTTGATGATTGCATATGTAATCCAATCGAGAACTCTCAATTTTGATGTAAGTGTCCACCGCAAACTGTTGGAAAAGACGCTGGCCATAAAGTATGGGATTAAAGATTCCTGGTTGTATCTGGAACTTGTAGCAATAGTAGTCACGCACAGAAACACATAGATTTCTCGGAGAGTCTACAAAAAAAACTATGGCATTAGAGGTGTTACAAGGATAGCGGTTTGGTATACATGAAAAGTATAAGAAACATAAACAAACTTGTTTCTTCTTCTTCTGTACCACTACAAGCCTTACGCAGGTCACGAGCCGTGTTGACATCCTCCATGGTAACACCTTTCTTCGGGATATCCATATGCCATCCAAGCTCACCGCTAGGGAAGAAGAGTGGGTATGAAAGAGCATCATAGCATCCATGATATGATCGAATGCCATGCCTACTCCTATCTTTCCCATGCAGGACAACACTATTCTGAAATTGACCAAGGAGTTCACTACCCTCGATCCAAACAGCAGCCACCTCTGAAGCCATCGGCACGTTGTATGTCCTTTGGTCCAACCGCTGATCAAGGTTAAGTGTGAGACGATAGTCCTCGAGATGTTCATCCTGCCCTATTCTCCTCAAATGTTGTGAGTACGGATTGTCACGAAGGATGGCCACCAGTTTCTCTATAACTTCTTTATCTTTTTGGTACTTCTCTTCCCGACACCTTCAGTATCGGTGCTCAAGGCTTGGATCATAATCATAGAAGTAAAGCTCAAGATGTCTGGGCTCCTTACCATCTTCTCTCCCAAATGACCTTATGTTGTGATAGATCATGCCATGTGCATGGAAGGTATATATGCCGCTGTTTCTGATGTTAGCAGTATCACTATCGAGGCGATAGTAGAGGGAAGTGAAAGAGAAGTGGCCAGTGAAAAACCTGATATTGTTATGAAAGTGCCTAGCGTCCGCGTTGGAGCTCGTCCAAAGCCTCATGAGCTGGTATGGTATGACGGGTGCATTCAGTTCGACCTTTCCGCTGCGGCAACAGAACCCAAGAGGTTCTTTTGGAAACCTCTTTGCACCGCAATGATGGCAATTTGGGACAGGTTTTAGCATGTGTGTCTCACTAGGCATATTACTATACACCTTTTCGTACGGGTCAGGTACTTCAGGGTTAGAAGTCGTGTCTTCCTCAGGAGTATCACTTTGGACATCGTCATATGATTCCTCTATTAAAATGACATTTGAGCATAAAAATAAAGGTTAGATAAAGGAGTGGATGTTTAGAAAGGTATTCGGTATTTGGTACAAATACCTTGCCCAGCAAACAGGTATCCCTCATCCTCTTCCTCATCATCTTCAAATATATCGCCCTCATCATCGTCTGTGATCGGCACAGTGCCATGACGTATTACAGGTTAGGTAACAATGAAGGAAAGAAAATATTGTAAAGAATGTTAAAAGTAGTGCAAACTACCAGTGTCATCAAATAATGGTTGTGCAGGTGTAGCTGATGCATTTTGATTGCTTGGTCTAGCGCTTTCTGTCAATCACATAATGGACATGGTTGAGATAGAAATAAACTTGTTTCATGTCAAGGAACGGGGGTAGGGAGACCTCATTACTTACCGTTGTCGGTTACGGTTGATCGAGGTAAGGGAGTATTTTCATCCGCGTGGTCTCTAGTCATGCATTCATCATCATTATTAGCCAGTCCTATGTTTCGACCGATGCGGCGCTCAAACACAGTGTTACGATGGGCTAACAATGCATGTCTTTGCCCAGATGGAACATTTTGTCTGTGTGTCATATGAGCCGATAGTATATCACCGCATTCATCATCATCATCGTCATCATTTGTCTCCTCAATAGCTTCTAGGAAGCGAATAGGTGTTGCACTGGATTCTGGGATAGCCCAGTCGCTGGGGCTTATTGTGGGTCCATGAGGCCCATATGAGTTTACAGTTGGTCACTCCATCATTGGATTAAAGAGTGGATTCTCCATCACGATGGACTCACTGTTTAAGGTTTGTTTCTTCACCTCCCTGGAGCGTTTTTTAGCCGCTTTCATTGCCTCTTTACGAGTTGGAGCTTGATTGTAAAGCCTTTGTCGCTTGCGCCTTTGGTCCCGTTGCTCAGGTGTCTTGTTTGCATGTTGCATCCTACACCTTGCACGATGAGCCACGACTTGCTCATTTGTTAACTTTCTCTTACGTGAAGCATCAGTACATTATGACTGCATTTCCTGATTAATTATGCTGCGAGCAGTAATTACATCATCACCTACATAGTTGTGTTTTAGTTAAAATAGTAGCAAGACAAACAACACACACCAAATATGCGTCAATGATCCTCTCGATTGTTTATAAAAATACAGATAGATTTACTACACACAAAAATATATGTGTTGATTCCATATTAACAACAGTTTTACCTGACAACCGATTGGATATAAGTATATCATCAATATTGTTTGCATGGAGTGAATCATTCATATGCAACCAATCATCTGTTTCATTAGGATCCATGTTTTCCTTGTTTGATGCATCCTGACCATCTACCAATTGTGACACAACGCATATGAGAAACATCAATAGTAATATCTATATTATTATTCACCAACATTTATATTATACAACCATTGGTAGTTTCAATACGTTGTTGTTGTTCCTTTTTTCTTTTATATGCTTCTCGACATTTTTTATTTTTTCGTCCCTTTTCTCTTGAGACATTGCGTGCCATCGAGCCTTATCCCTTTCTCTCCTGCGTTGTGGAACATCGCTTCCAGCAGTGTTACATCCATATACTATTGATTATCATTTATATAATATAAACAATACAATGAATTGAATATAATAATTATCCTTCTATTTTGGTTACCTCCATCAGTAGTGTTAGTCTTGTCACCCAATGGTGCAGGAGATCCACTATTTTCCGTTGAAATAACCCACAATTGCCTGTAGTCTACCTGTTCCTTAAAAAAACATAGAGACCATCAGAGCACACCCATATGAGCTTCATGCCAATTCAGGACGAACACACTGTTCTATTCTATCTCCGCCATCAAACAAAAACTCCAGAGTTACTGATGCATTCAGGTACTATTTTTGTCTAGTTGCTTATTCTCAAATTCTCATACCCAAGCAATCATTTGAAGGAAGGGAAAAAGAAATATAATGACAAACAGCCAAGCACGCAGAGATCCTTGACTAAATATTTCAATCATCTAATGGTTGACTAAAAAAATTGTTATTTGCCATAGGGTATACCAGCAATATGGCAAGACCTGCTATGCATAGTCTAAAATTATGACATGGTAATGTAGGTTGAGGGACAGTTCCTAAAAGAACAAATTCAAGGAGATAGGTTCCACAAAGAATTTGTACCGAGCCGGAGGGCATACCGGCAAATATGGATGGACCTGCTATCCAAAGTCTAAAATAATGATATGGTAATGCAAGTAACAAATGCATCTTGGGGGATTTTATAGCATCACAACAGACATTCTAGTGATCAGGATATAGTTAATCGCTCCATCATATATGTTTCAGTCAAGCAAAGTACAGGTTCCATGTACCCCCAACTTTGGATACAGAAAAAAAACTTCAGGAAGCAACAAATAAATATAAATGTCCTATATAGCATATTTAAGATCACCAGCAAGAGAGGAACAGCTCAGAGGACAAACATAATAATATATCAGATAATGTAATGTAGTCTAACACATATGAGTCAGGGAGTTTGCTACAATATTTTTCCTTCTATGGTCACCCATTTCCCTTTCATCCTGAGAAATTCAACTCCATGCTACCTTTGACCTCCTAGACAACTACGAGCCTCGTGAAAGTGCAAATCAAGCTCTCAAGCCAGAAACAAAATTATCCACAATAGTTTTTATTGAAGAGACTGCCGGAACCGCGCCAATTAAGTACTTACACCGATACTTAGTGCAGAAGGGGGGTGTACCTCAGGACTTCATGAGAATGCTGACATCCCTATGGTTTGATTTGTATGGAAGAGGTGGCAACTCTAGCTGCTCTTCTGCCTTTGAGCATGTTTTTGTTGGTGAGATCAAAGGACGGGGACAAGGGGAGAGTGAGGCATCAGGCTTCCATAACTGGATTCAGGCAAGTTCTCGTATTGTCACAGAAATCTAGTTTCCTTATTTGATATTTGTAATAGGTATTCCATGACTAATTTGCAGGTTTACCTGGAAGAAGTCAAGGGCAATGTGGATCACCAAGGTTACATATTTCCCAGACGCCGTGGCGAATCGGTGAGTATATACTATATAGTTAAGCATTTATGCAGTGCGGCTGTATACGAATAATGTTAGCTAAAATGTTCTACCCTGGTCTTGGCAGCCTGATTCAGAGAGACAACTGCTGACTGTTCAGTTCGAGTGTCATGGTGTGCTGAAATCAGTATCCAGCACGTTGATTGGTGTCAGTCCTGAGTTTGATTTGTTGCAAATTTGCAAACAGAATTTATGCATCCACAAACATGTGGCAAATAATATGCTAACCCGAGACTGCCACTCTGTCAAAACGTTTGACTCATCTGCTTCATCAGACTTTCAGAGCAGAAATTCAAAGGCAGCGTTGCTTATTCCAGTAGAACAAGAAAGTACTTTTTTTCAATTCATACATTGCGATTTCAGCATCATATATTATTAGGTTGAAAAGAAAAAAGGAGGCCTGCATTTCACACGTTCCAATTTTTTCGTCATCTTTTGCTAGTGCCTACTCAAACACTGACGCATCAGATCAGGCAATGAAAAAAAAATCAATGTCAACCTTCTAAGCTACTGGATTCAGAGGCTTCGCAGGTTTGTGCAGCAAAATGCAAATCAATAAATAGTTTAATGCAGCCAAAAAAAAGATTTGAGATTGTAATCCAGTAGCTCAAACAGCAAAAAGGTGAAATTACATCTTTTCTATTGTTTGTACCATGTAGGATAAAGCATTGTCGCCGGTGTGTACCTGAGACTGAGAGATGGCAGGTTGTCTGAGCCGCAAACCAGCCGCCGGTGTAGCAGGTGAGGACAGTGCAGGGCAGGGACGTCCGCGGTGAAGGGGCAAGGAAGCCGTCGGAGGGCTTCACCGGCGTCGTGGACGAGCTCCGGTGAGGGCGGTGAATCGAGCGCTGCGACCTTGGACCGCTGGCTCGGGGAAACGCGAGGCCCCAGCGACTGAGTGCGCGCGCCTGGCCGCACCGCTCGATTCACCGAATCCGAGCTCCGGTGCGATGGGGAACGGGCCTCCGGTCGGCTCGCCCGACGCGGCACCCAATCCGGCACACCGGCTGCTGCTGTGCTAAGGCGCAGCGAGACGAGGGCCTCACGGGCCAGATGGAGCTTGCCTTTGCCGGATGCCGGCACCTGCCGCGCCACTGCCTCGCCGTACGGAACCCGCGCGACGTGGCCGATCCGAAGCAGCTGCAGTTGTGCGGGCGGGAGGGAAGAGGTGGGCGTCGTGCGCGGACCCGCGGGGGCCAGCTGGGCGTTCCACGGGCGGCGGTTACGTGAACGCGCGATAGAGGACACGGGGCAGGGCGATTATGGGGGGGGGGGGGGGGGGGGGGGGGGGGGATTCGTGCGCGCTGACGATGACCTCCGGGTCTTTTTTTAGGATGAAAACGATCGGACAAATCATTTTTGTTTTCACATCTTTTTCTCGAAAACGAAATCGATACGATATTGTCGGAAACGAATACGGCGCTGATATTCCGGTAATTTCGAAAACGATAGTAGTCGATCGAAAAATACATCGATAACGATCGGAATCCATGAGAACGGTATCTAAAAAACGATAAACACGCCAAACTGTAGAACATGAGAAGATCCATATAACTCGACCTATCTCACATGACAATAGTAAATAAAGCCACAATTGACAAGATCACATGCTGAAACCACACAATTCACACAATCTTAGATCTCAAATAGTAGATGAGTTAGTAACAAGCATCATACAAGGCAATAGTAGATGAGTCAGTAACAAGCATCGTATTAATGTACAGATATATGTAAGGCTCGTAGCAATAGATGTATTAGCGTAATAGTGCTAATAAAAAATAAAAATCTGAGAAACACATAACTAATAAGAAGCAAACACAATATATGTATGTGTCGCAGGTAGCAGTCAACACATCATATACAAGGTAAAGGCTAGAAAAAAGAACCTCGAGTGTTGATTGCCTTCTTGCTATACACATGAAATACTTCCGTTAGATAATTCCTTTCCAAAAAATTATTTGCCTTGTGTGCAGATGTGATCCTTTCAAAAAAAATTGTCTTGTGTGCTTGCAGCTTGCGTGTACAGATGTGATCCTTTCCAAAAAAATTGTCTTGTGTGCTTGCGTGTGTAATGTATTGTATATCTATAAATAAATAAGGATTCATTAATTAAAGGCCTTTGAATCGGTAATTACTGACGGTAAATTACCGGTTAAATACGGGAATCTTTGAAAACGATCGGAAGAGGGTAAAATCATTTTCGTTTTCGTTTCCGATTATTTTTTCCGTTATCATTTTCGTTTTTTCGGTTACCGCTATCATTTTCGTTTAGGCATAAAAATCGGAAAAAACTCGAAAACGATTTCGGAAAATCGGAGATTATCATTTTCATTTTCATCCCTAGTCTTTTTAGTGGTAGAGATTTTCATAAGATCTAACTAAAAAGGATTTTAAGTAACAGACCCCTAATTAAGAGGTGCAGTAATTTTTGGAGCCGGGTTTGTAAATAGTTAGATGGTCCTAAGCAAGAGTTTTGTCTATGTTAGTCATTTAAAAGATGGGTATCCTAAGGTGACCGTCTCTATTAATCGACTATTTTTTACAGAGGTGGTCGCCTTTGAAGATCCTCCTGTGTTAATCAATTAATAGGGCAAGCTTTCTAAGGTGTCCGCTTATGTAAATAGCTATTTTTAGAGGCGAGCTTTCTAATGATGTCGCCTCCAAAAATCGACTAACAGAGGTGATACACTTAAACTTGCCTTAAGAAATAGTTGTCTCAAGAAACATTTATAACATTTTCATATGAACTCGGATGAAGATGAACTTTGTATTAAAATTCTAGAGCTCGATCACCCATGATCTACAACTTTATAGTTGACAAGTTTTTAATTTAAAACTATTTAGAGTCCCACAAATACATTTTAAGTTGTTAAACTTTGAAAATTAAAATTTAGAATATTCAAACAACCTTGGATAGTTATAGTTCTCAATATGGTCTGTGACTTTATAATTAACATGTTTTTATTTGAAATTATTTAGATTCCTAAATATTCCATTTATGTTCTTAGATTTAGAAATTCAAATTTTAGAATTTCCATATGATTTCAGGATCTATACCAAAGTTGTAGTTGTCAACACAATCTACAACTTTACAGTGTTTTTGTTTTGAAAATGTTTAGTCACAATTATTTGCTTCAAGGGATCTATAAAAAAATTGTTGAGCTTGATAAGATATAAAATTTTGCAGTTGAGATTTTTTTATTTAAAATTATTTAGGGGATAAAATATTCAATACAATAATCCTAAAAGTTAATATTAAAAGATAACATCCTATTTATTAAAATCATAAGTAAATGTGCAGTGGTAGGGAGTGATTACATGAGGCAGAGGTCATTGGATTGAGAGGCGCGGCGTTCTGTTCATGCAACAGTGAGAAAAGAAAGGAGATGTCGGTCAGACTTAGGACTTGCTTGGTAAGGCTCCTCCTCAAGGGCTTATTCGCAGAGCTATTTTGGAGGAGCCACAACAGAGCTAGAGAGGAGTCATGCCTAATAGGACCTTGACATGCACACCTAATGACTAAATTACTCTTAATATTAAACTTAATTTATCTATTCACATCACATGTATCTCGTGCTTAAATATATAGTGTTTTCAGGAAATTATTGTGATGTGAAGTGTTGCTATTGGTGGCCTGCTTCATACCGTAATTTATAGATTGTTTTGATTTTTTTAGATGTTCCCTCCGTTTTAAATTATCAGACATTTTAGTTTTTCTAAATTTATAGCTTTTGCTACGCATTTAGATATACAATTATATCTAGATACGGAGTGAAAACTACGTATCCAGGAATACCAAAATGTTTTATAATTTGGAACAGGGAGAATACATAACTTTTATTATGTATATAGGCACATTGTGTATTTAGGTGCATAGTCCCTAAAACAATTTATAATAATGTAGGACAGAGTGCGGTATAAATAATCACTTGTAAATAAATATCTGGCGGCGAGGGCGTGTTTGGTTTGTTTAGCCGAACATTCCGCACCGAGCTTCTTTCCGAGCCACAAGTGCGGCGGTGAATGAAACCACCGCCACACTGTGCGCGAGTCGGTATTGTCCAAAATGAACTAAGCAACGCCTAATAATAAGCAGGATAAAGCAGCAACATGCTCGGGCATCAAGCACGAAAACCCTGGATAAGATTAGGCGCGGTGAGGTTTGGCAACCCTTGGCTTGCTTGTTCGGGTAACGGAACCAAACATGCACATCGACAGTTGGACACCATGGCATAGAACAAGACCTGAAGCAATCACGAATCCACATTGTCGGTGTTTGTTTGCTTGTTTGTTTGTTTGTTTTTTTTAATTTATTTATTGATGGTTGATGACGTTCAGTTGTCGAAGAGAAGCCCAGTTCAGAACCAGCAAAGTGGGCCCCTCGTTATGGGCCGAATAGGTTGGGCCCCTGGTTTATAATAACACGGTGACGTTGGTTGGGCTGGACCGGGCTATGCCGAAGCTAAGCTGAAGTTTTACGGAGATAGATTTGGGTCCAATGGAGAATGGAGCCGTTTGGCACGCTGTGCGTACACGCTCACTGACTCACCGTGTTCGTCCGGTGGTGATGTGGACGTGGTGTTCTCTCTCGAGTGAATGTATAGGCAAAACATTGTTCGTGGTATAGAATCTTTGCAAGCACATAACCCGACACTGAAGCTCCACCTGTACCTTGTAAAGATCAGCATCCAGTTGGTACCTAGCTAGGTTTTGTAAATACTCCCTGGGTCTTTAAAATATAATTCTCTTTTAGTAGTTTAGCAGTTTAAAATTTGATCAAATCTATATAAAAAAAAGTACTAACATTTATGATGTTAAATAAGTATTATTAGATTAATCATGAAATATGTTTTTAGATTAATCATGAAATATGTTTTTATAGTATCTATTTGGAAGTTATGAATATATATAATATTTTTTTTATAAACTTGTAGGCGGGGTACGAGGTTCGGAGTTTTTCTCGAACTGAGTGAGAAGTCCTCTACCTTAATGCGAAATACTCGGGGGCACATGCTATCCTCCCGCAGTCCGAGTTTTACTTAATGAAATTTAAAGAAGTTTGAATCAATCCATATGTTAATAATATTTTCTATAACCTCTGGCCAACATTTGATACACACAAAGCGCCTCATGCAATGCTACTAAGAGTAACTTCAGAGAAATGCAATCATCTTTTTTCAAAAAAAAAAACTGTCATACGAAGGAATTGGATGAAAAAAAAACTCTAGATACCCTTCCTCATCTCCTTTTTCTATTGTTTCTCAACCTCCTAAAATACCTCCACTCCCCCTCAAAGAAAGGAGAGACTTCTTTGATCCTCTTTTCTCACCAACGGCGGTTTCTTCCCCGCCACCACCCTGTTTCCATGATGTCTAGCCTCCATCCACCACAATCAGGCCGGCCCTTATCCGTTGCTCTCAGGTGCTCTCGACCTCTGGCACGCTATTGGAGACTGTCTGTGGCTAGAAGTTGCTGTGCAGAGTGGGCGAGCTCATGGACCGACCGCGTTGGGATGCTGCCGTGCTGGGTGGGTGAGCTCATGAGCCGGCCGCACCAGGTGGGCTAGATTGTGGGCCGACCGTGCCACTGTGTCGAGGGACGAGTGTAACAGAACCGCCTAATTTACATAAGTCCAAGTAAGATAATCATCCACCGAAGCGAATAATCCAGTCTACTTGAGCTCACATAAACCCGGTAGTCCATGAAATCTCGAAGGATTTCAAACTTTTTCCACACCAGCTAAGATCGTAGACATTTAGCGGCCACAGTTCACATGATACATAAGTTTAAAACATAATCTAATACATCGGAGTTCAAATATAATTATTACAATACCAAGTCTTCAATTAAGTAGCGGAAGCAAATAGTTTTAAAACCACATACGCGAACACTTAGTTCAGGTACAGTGTCAGATAATGATCATAGTTCCACAAAAGCAACATAGGTAAGATACTAGAGAAGATCATGCCCATGATCCGACTGCTTTACCAAACAGGGTAGAAACATGTGTTGCAGTACCCATAGAACATCTGGCCATCTGCAACAACAAGAGGGAATAGAACCCTGAGTACGAGAATATATTCAGCTAGATTTACCCGTCATAAACAAAAAATAAATAGACTCCAAGGAGTATGATAAGCTTTATCTGAGGGGGCTAGTTGGACTATTTTGCGGAAAAGCACAAGTACTATAAATGAACCTTTTCATCTTTTAGCAATATCTTATAATTATAACCTGTTTACTACATGAGCAGCTATGCTAAGCAACATTTGATTCATTTCAACAACAATAGTACCATATCCAATTGTAGTCTTTCAATAATAATTCATCATGTCCAACCCCAATGTTCCATAACCATTACTACGATGACGTGGCTCACTAACCAGGAGCGATAGCGATTCGAATCGATTTCTAACCAGCTGGCGAATTTATTCCTCACACAAACCCCACTCACAGACCTCGTGAGTTACAGGTAACCATGACACTTTCTAGGTACAGTTGCGGGATCGACAATAACCAACCATACCCGGGGGACTCCCGACTGCCAGGATGTTTAGGCCATGTCTACCCTTGGGCTCACTCTTCGTGCTCCTGTCGCACCCCCTTCAGCACCAATATTGTTCGTTAGGTCGACCCAAAAAGTGTTAAGCTTCGCGGTCGGAATGACTTATCCTTCCAGCTAAATATGGGGCATGCGTTCAACATGACAAGAGGGATGACAACGGTCAGTCCTTAATCGACACAGATAGAGGCACTATAGTCTAAAACCCTATAAGACTCCGTCCGGTCTCCAATTTTCATCAACACTTATTCCATGATAATCAACATGTGGCTAACAGTGACAAGGTAACCACCTATAGCTCACAGGTGACAAAAAATCACCTGACTTCTACCGGTCTAAGCAGGGCTAAGCATTTACTGCGCACCTAGACCTAGCAGGGTGACAAGGATAGTATATGTATATACACACCAAAAGTAGACAAGGAATATATAATGCAGCAACGGTTGCAAACAACGCTTATACTTAATGCATCAAATACAAAAGACACAATAAATAATTAATTTGCAAACCGTAGGAGAGATATGCTCCGGGGCTTGCCTCGCTCAAACGCGCTCGAACGGTGGTCCGGGCACTCAGGCAGCTCCTCGACATCCTCCTCGTGTGCCTGCACCTCCTGTGCGGCCACGTCCTGCTACTCCTCTTCCTCTTGTTGCTCGAACCCCACTATCGGAAGCTCCTCCTGCGAACCTATATGATGCATATGCGCGTAATAAGTATCATGAATGCAGGTAGCGGTGCAGGTGCGATGACATGATGTGGTGCATGGTTAAACATGTTTACTTTTAATGATTGAATACGTGCAAAACTCTTCTCTAGTTGACTAGCATATACACACATATAATAAATCATGCATGTAAACATAGGGCAGGTATAAACACACATCATGACATGCACCCGTTAATCAAATTGGAGACATGGCAACCGTTCCATCAGGCTAAACATGTAATTAAGCATCTGGAAAGTAACATAATTAACATACAACATCGCTAATTAACTTGACTAAGCATGTATTAATAAAGGCATATAATAGTAATATATATTCCTAGATCTCAGAAAATTCTATAAAAAAATACAACAAGTAGCACATGCCATCTGAACCCTAGCATAAAAATTTTAGCCCAAAATAATGCATACTCCATTCTGTACAAAAATGATAAATAGCAGTCCAGAACTAGCATGAAAATACTTTGTACAGTGAAAAATGTGAAACAACAGATATAACATTTTCTTAGCTACTTCTTAGCACAAGAGCAGTCCACAAAATTTTCCAGCATTTTTCCATGTATAGATTAATTACTAAAAATGCCACAAGAATCAGCTTTTAACTAAATAAACCCACAACTTAAAATAATTCCCTAACAATGGCACTTCAAACATTTATCATAGATAGAGCATCACAAGATCTAACCAATAAATAAGTTTCACATTTTTCTGATAAGTATTGGATTTACCACACATTTTCTAAGTTATCAGCATAAACAATATTAATAAAAAAGTATATAAAAGTGCCATAAAAATACCAGTAAAAATAGTCAAACTGTAGATCTACTCATGCATGACACTACAAAATTTGTTTCGCAATTTTTGGAACCCTAGAACTCTAGATCCACATTTTCTAAGCCTTTTCAACATTTTTTTGAAAAAAGGAAATAACATTTTTCTTTAAATTGAAATCCAAAACAGCCCTAATCCGCTACGGGTACCCCAGATCTGCACCCCAGGGGTGCCCCGTGTGGCTGCCAGTGGGCTACCCAGCTCCACCTGCCAGTGAGAGAGAGGCAGGGGAGGCGCGGGGAGCAGCGGAGATCGCCGCCGGTGGGTGCTCCGGTGATGGGGATGACACCGACGCACCGTGCTGAGGCGAACACCATGGTGGTGGTGGATTGACCTCCAGCGAATCGGAGCGGCGGCAGTGCCGTGCACCGGTGAGCCGTGGTGGCGCATCACGGCGGCACGGTGGCTCCGGCCATCTCGTGGCGAGGTGAGCAGCGCCACCGCACCATGGGCATGTGGCGAGGGCCATGCGCACGCAATAAGGGGGAGGGAGAGGACGGAGCAGCGCGGACCACGGAGGCCACGACGGTGGGTTCACCAGAGGCGAAGAAGACGGCCGAAATCGGTGCTCACCGTGCAACTATTGGCGGCGAGGTGGAGCGTGAGGTTGCAGAGGGATGTAGGACACGCCGTGCTCGCGGCAGTGGCTCGCGAACGGCGGCGAAGCGTGAGAACACCGGCGGCGGAGCCATGGCGCTACGGTGGCTTGCGGCGGAGGCGGGCGTTGCTGTCGAGTGAGTGAGGGCGGAGCGCGGTCGGAATGGTTCGAATGAACCTGGACGCCCTTCGACCAGGTAGATGAAGGCGGGGCGCGGTCGGACACCGCCCACGGTGGCCGGTCGACGGTGACCACGTGGCGGGCGCGCGCGGCGGACGGCGCGACGCGGTCGGGAGCGTGCGTGCGCGTGCGAGAACGGGCAGGTGCGCACGGTGGGGTTGGGTCGGCTTTGCGGCTGGGCCGAGAAGTGGCGCGGGCGGCCCAGGTAAGCGCCTCTTCTCTTTTTTTTGAATTTTTGTTTTCAAACTAGCAGCCTCAAAAACGCCATTTTTGAACAAGTTATAAACTTTTTCATGAAAAACTCTAAACATGAAAGTTGTAGAGAATTTTGAGAGGAACATTTTTCATGTACAAGCTTTCCCCAAATTCTGAATAGTTTTTGAATTATAAAATTCAATCGAAATCACCCATTTTTGAAAATTGATTTTAAGAGTGGAATTTGTAAACTTTGTACACATCAACCTAGGCTCAAAATTAACCTAAGCATGAGCATAACACCAGCAAAGCCCTAGCTACACATTACTATGATCTAAGCACAAGAATTATAATCATAGCACTCACATGAAATGATAAAGCAGATTAAAATGCGAAACAATGTTTCATGTGTTTCAAGTAAATGTTTCATAACATGATGAGCATGTAACTAGTTTAAGGATGATGCTCATGCTAATGCAATGACATGTTAGTGCTTGCTTAACACCCAGGGTGTTACAACGATAACACAAGGTGGCCATGTGAAGCGGGTGAGTTTGCGGACGCGCGAGCCTCTCTGGTGGCCAACATCAAGAGAGAGAGAAGAGGAAGGGAATACATTTCTCATTGTGTTATAAGAAGTCCTTCCCTATAGTCTAAAATTATGCTTCCTCAGTCGTCAATCCTCTTCAAATAGATATAGGAGATTTATAGCACGTTTGGTTCACGGAATGACACCGACAGGAATCATCCGATCCTGCGTCCGGATCTAAAAGGAATGTTTGGTTTGGCAAAGGAAACCAACTTGTCTGTCATGATATCGTACCCTCCGCTAGTATATTCACGGCATCAACCCTTGTTCGCTTGAAACTTATCAGCCTGGCTTATCAGACATGGTACAATGTTTTTATGTCATAACAAATCAACCAACAGTATTTTTAACCATGGCTTATCAGCCAAGCGAACATTCCTCGGTTCCTCCGGAAATCGTCCAATGAACCCACACCAGACGTGCTGTGCTGGACGGGGTCGCTCCCTAAACCAAACAGCCTAATAGTTTTCTCAATTTAGTGAAGTTTTTGTAGGCTTACAACATATATTGGAGCACCGAGCTTGTCATTTCATGGCTCGAGGGGAACACAGGGGGCCGCAACCGATCAGCCAGGCACCCACTCAATCTGAATATGTCAATCATGCACGATGCTTAGATTCGGCGGTACGGTGGCACACACAGCACACAGGAAGGATTAGGACTTTAGGAGTGCCCAGTGCGAGAGCTAGGCTGTCACTTCAGTTCACCTGGGTGTGTGCAACAGCGCTGGCTACACTGTTTGTTCGTAACGGATTGCCACGTTCCAAAGGCAATCCAAAATCGTTCAAAAAGAAAAAAATCGTTTCGGAAAGAAAGAGTCGAAGAGTCCAAAGGGGAAACAGCTTTCCCTCTAGCCGACCCACAAACAACTTGTCCAAAGTGGGCTCTGGGCTCAGTTCGAACCCAAGCCCAAAGCTTATGTTAACGCCGGCGCGCGCTCCATTTCTCGCGCTGGGGATCCATTTCCTCACGGCGCTAGTGGAGGAGCAGGACTGCAGGTATAGAAAGCCATGCAGCCCGAGGCTCGGCGACCCGGCCCTAGGCACGACTTTTTGGCCCGACACAGGCACGGCCCGGCCCGTAGGCCACCGGGCTTGGGCTGGCACGGCACGCCGCACTAGGCCGTGCCTGGGCCGGCAGTCGAGCCTGCGGGCTGGCACGGCCCGACACGGTATTTAGGGAGAGGCCCGGCCCGCACCCCATCTCCTCCCCGCGGCCCAGCTAGCTGCCGGCCCAGCCGCCCGCTATATAAGCCAGGCGATGCGGCGCCCCCTCCCTCAACCCTAACCCTTAGTCCCTCACTCGTCTCCCCCGCAGCCGTAGCTCTCGCACTCGCCTGTGCTCGACACCGCCGTCTTTGACCTCGACTCTGGTGACCTCGACGCTTCCCGACTGCCACCGGCGTCCACGCCTCCTCTTTGCCTCTCCCTTCTCCCTCTCCTACCCATCTCCCCCTCTAGATCTTGGTGATATGTGAGTTTGTTGTCCTCGTCTGTCCCTCGGCCACCGCTCGCCGTTGTTGTTGACAGTGTATCGTTGTCTTCTCTGGCCTTTGGAACGACGTTCTCTCCAGCACTGGGCTCCGGTTGCACAGGTATTCCCTAACCCTAACCCTAACCTTCCCTGTCCCTGCTGGCTCCGAGCTCTGGCTCCGTTCATCTTTTCTGGTCGTTTGCTTTGTTTCTTTTGCAGGTCGGTAGCTAATGCTTCGTCCTCTAGGTGCGGCATAGAGCGAGCAAGGCCGAAGATGATGGCCTGCCACCTGGCCTGGCCCTAGAGGGAGAGAACGATGACGTCATTGGAGACGACGCGACTGCGTTGTTCGGCATCGATGTTGGGGATGGCTTTGCTGTACCGATCGATCTGGACGGCAACGGTGGCGAAGGAGCGACGAGGACTGTGAACTCCAACAGCTCTGCTCCTTCGGTTGCTGGTAAAGGTAACACTGGTAAGCGCAAAATCGCCTGTTTAGGCTGATTTTACCGAGATCTTTGAAGACATCAATGGTATTTCTACTTGCACTAAGGTTGTTTGTAAGATGTGTAAGGCCACCTTGTCTACTAGATCAGCTACTGGCACTGGTCACTTAAAAAGGCACAAAAAATCATGTAGGCTTAAAACTGACCAACGTGCTAGGGTTCAGTCTAGACTTTCTTACAATCCTGATGGCTCTGTTTATAACTGGGACTATAAACTTGATCTGCCTTTAGAAATTGGTGAGACTGATGCTTGGGAAGAATACATTCAACGAGCTCATAATCCTAGGTTTGTTAAGGTCTCTAGGCAGTCCACCACTAGAGATCTTACCAAGCTTTTTAATGAACGACGTAATCTGATTAAGAATTGTGTGTTGCCTAATGCTTCTTCTGCTTCTTTGACATCTGATATTTGGTCTGGCAATGCAAAGGAAGACTACATAAGTGTTGTTGCTCATTATGTTAGTGCTGACTGAGAGTTGCAGAAAAAGGTAATTGCTCTCAGATTGATTGAGGTAAAACATACTGGTGAAAATATAGCTAAAAAGGTTGGTTGTGTGATTCAAGAGTTTGATTTGCTTGATAAGATCATGTTTGTTACTCTTAACAATGCATTTTCTAATGCTAAGGTCATGGAAACTTTCACACCTCTGTTAGATGGTTACCTTGGTTCTGAACCTGCACCAACACCAACAGATCCTAATAAGGTTAAGTATAATCTGATTCATCAATGTTGTGCATGCTATATTATTAATCTCATTGTGAAATCTGGCTTAAAAGGTTCAAATCTTACACTGAGGATTTTAGGACTGCTATCAACTTCTTAAATTCTTTCAATCAAAGAATTGCTATGTTCAAGAACTACTACATTGCACAGGGTGTTAAATCCAAAAAATTTGGTTTGGATATGGATATTGGATAGAATGCTACATACCTTGTGCTTAAACACTTGCTGCCATATAAAGATATTTTTCTGTGTTCATTAATTCCAATTATGGCTCAACTTTGCTAACTGTAAGACACTGTACGTTGCTATGAAAATACTTGAGTTCCTAGATTTTTTTATGATTGCACAATTGTTCTATCTGGTGTTTATTATCCAACTAGCCCACTTGTTTTGCATCAAATGCTAGAAATGATAACACACTTGCATGAATGTGAAAAAGATCCAAACATGTTTCATATTGTATATCCTATGAAGCTTTAATACCTAAAATATTAGAAGGACATACCTAAGCTATGTTCTTTTGCATTCATTCTTGATCCCAGAGGTAAAATGAGAGGCTTATTTAATGTTCTTCAAATAATGCAAGAAAAAACTGGTTGTAACTACACTGCTTATTATGCTGATGTTAAAACTGAGATTTATAAACTGTTTAACAAGTATGAGAAAAAGTTTGGTTCTGCTAGGAGTTAGAGGAGGGCTACACAGCCTGCAAGCAACACAGGTAAGAGGAAGCAGGCGTGGGGAAGAATTTTTGGAGGCCCTAGAGCATCAGGTGTTGTTGGACCTTCCCCTGTCTCTGCCTCCAATCCATCTCTATCTGCATCTGCTACTGCTTGTGAGCTATCAGCATACCTGGACAGTGACAATGTCACTGCATATGAGGATGAATTTGATTTACTTCTCTGGTAGCGTGACCACAAGCTAACATTCCCATTTCTTTCTATCATGGCTAGAGACATTTTCTCTGTTCTTGTTTCTATTGTGTCTTCAGAATTTTGTTTTAGCTGAATAAGCAGGATTATCGAGGAGCGGCGCCAAAGACTGCTACCTGAACATGTGGAGATGCTTGCTTGCATCAAGGATTGGGAGCTGAGTGATAGAAGACTTCAGCTTTCTGTTGACAACCAAGAAATAGCGGAGGCATTCGAGAATCTGTATCTTGATGTTCCTAAAGATGGTGGATCTGGACCTACCTCTGCTAGCACATCTGCAAGTGCATATGCATCTATTGCTTCTGGTCCAGCTGATACTTGAGAGCTGAGACTGAGAGTGAGCTAAGAGTTGAGAGGCAAGTGCATTTGTGAGGTTTGAGAGATGATGCTTGAGACTGATATGTATCTTTGATGTGTTGTGAACCTTTGAACAATATTTTGAAATATAAGAGCTGTGCTACACCTTTTTTTCCTTTCTGGAGTTTCTCATAAGGGTGAGTTTTACCCAGAAAGATTTTTAATGAGTCAGCATTGCACACAGCTCAGTTATCCTTTAAATTCTTCTCATTTGCATTGGTTTTTGTTTGATTAGTTGGTTTTTTACTTAGGATCTGAAAATTGATGAGATTGTCATACTGTTCTTGCTTATCTGGTGTTAAGGATGTCATTTTTGATCTATGCTCACTTAGCTAATTTTTCTGATGTGTTTTGAGGCTAGCGGGCTATGGGCTGGCACGACACGTCGTTTTTGCCGTGCTTTGCGGGCCAGCAAGACACGAATTTTGGCCCGCAGACCCATGCTTGGGCCGAATGCCAGGCACAAGGCACGTATTAGCACGACCCCGCAGGCACGGCGTGTGAAAGTCCTATGTTTGGTGTTGGTAATTAGTGACAATGCCTAAGTACTAATCCCATGCCTAAGTTGTATATAGCATATGAGGATTAGTACACTCCAAGGTTGGTGGCAAGATGGACATGGTGATCATGATGGCCACACTTGGATTTGGACGCAACCCTACGTGATCAAGGCAAAGGTATATGCTTAAGGGTTGTGTTTTAGTAACCAAGACACCTAGTGGGTGTGGTTACATTATAGGATAGATAGCCGTACTATAAAGAGGGGAATGACGCGGCTATTGAACTCCTAAGTGCCTCTAGATGTGCATTTCATGATCATATGCATTTGGATAGAACTAATATCGCCTCGAAAAATGATTGTGAAAATGCTAACACACTCACACATGACGAGATCACTTGGTGATGTTAGCACGTTTGCGACGGCAGTGGAGTTTGAGCGGTAGAGAGGGTTTGGGTTCCTCTCTCCCTCCCGCCGAGCTTGCGAAGCGGGATTCAGGCGTTTTCGAGAAGTTGAAACGATTATTTTCCACTACGCCGGAAGTTCGAAAAAGAAACAGAGGCGAACGGAGGTCACAGAGGTGACCGGACGCTGAACCGGACGCGGTCCTTGCATGACCGGACGCGTCCGGTCAGTGTTCAGTGTCTGCGTGTTTTTCAGTTCGATGATCGGACGCGAGGCGCGTCCGGTCACTGATGATCGGACGCGTCCGGTCGTTCAGGGAGCTTACTGGACTCTAACCGGACGCTGTCACTGTCGCGTCCGGTCACTTTCTTCAGCGTGTCCGGTCACTGTTTCGTTGAGCGCTGCTCAGGCGACCAGCGCGTCCGGTCCTTCACGGGACCAGCGCGTCCGGTCGTTCCCGGCGCGTCCGGTCAGTTGGACCAGCGCGTCCGGTCGTTGCTTCGTAGTTAGCCGTTGGGCGACCAGCGCGTCCGGTCGTTTGGACCAGCGCGTCAGGTCAGTACTTCACGAGTTAGCCGTTGGGCGACCGGCGCGTCCGGTCAGTTGGACCAGCGCGTCCGGTCAGCCCGATTTCGGTTGTTTAAGTTTCTAACGGCTATATTCGAAGGGGTACGTCTATAAATACTCGTTGGCCGGCTCAAGGCTCTCTCTCTCGAACATTTTGACATACTTGTGAGCACTTTGAGCTAAGCAACTCCTCTCCCACTCATCTCTCTTGCTTCTTTGCATATTCGAAGTGAGATTGAGTGATCCAAGTGCATTTGCATTGTGAGATTGCATCTAGTTGGCACTTGGTGATTGATTTGCTGCGGGGTTCTTGTTTCTCTTGGTGGTTGCCGCCACCTAGACGGCTTGGAGCAGCTTGGAGGCGTTGGCAAGAGTTGGTGATTGTTCTTGGCCACCTCCGGTGATTGTGAGGGGTTTGTGCCTACCTCGGCAAAGCGCCAAAGGCAACGTTAGTATATTGCTCGTGTCATTGCAACCTTTTGCCATTTGGTAGGTTCTTGTGGCGCCTTTTGAGAGGCTCGGTGTGTGACCGATTAGCCACCGAACCACGTGGTGAAGAGGGACACAACGGGGACTAGCGTGCCGGCAAGCACGTGAACCTCGAGATAAATCTTCGTGTCATCACTTTCATATTGTGATTGATTGATCCCGGTGTTTGGTTATCTTGGTATTCATTGTTGATCATATTGGTTGGCTCAATACTTCGCCCCTCGGTGATACCCTCCTATCTCTCTTGTATTAATTTCTTAGTTATCTTTGCTAGAGTAGCTTATTTGTGTAGCTTGCTAGTTGTAGTTTCCTTCTCGGTTTGACTTGTGCGGTTGAGTGCAAATACACTAGAATTGTGAATTGGTTAGGTGGCTTGCAAACACCCCGTAGGCTAAGCAGAACTCGCATCTCGCTATTTGTTTTATTGATAAACTTGTTTAGCTTGTCTTTGTAGAAATTTTTAATAGGCTATTCACCCCCCCTCTAGCCATCAAGACCTTTCAAGTGGTATCGGAGCCGTGGTCACCGTTTGTAAGGCTTAACAACCTCGGTGTAAGATGGCTCAAGTTATGTTCAATCATGTTAATGGCAAGCCTCTATTCTTTGATGGCGTCTCTTCCTTTGATCATTGGAAAAGGAAGATAAAGCAATATCTAGGAAATATACATGAGAAGGTTTGGGATGTGACCAAAGAAGGATACGTCATTCTTGATGAGAAAAACCTCACTCCCAATGACCGCATCAACAAACAATGCAATACGGCGGCACTTGACACAATCTATCGTGCCATTGATGATAAAGTATTTGAGCAAATCAAAGATCTTGAAAAGGCAAATGAGCTTTGGATAAGGCTTGAAGAAACATATGAAGGCACTTCAACGGTAAAAAGTGCCAAACTATATATGCTCAAGGACAAGTTCTCCACATTCAAGATGAAGGATGATGAATCCATCCCAGAGATGTTCTATAGGCTCCAAGTCATTGTCAATGATCTCAAGGGGCTTGGGGAGAAGGTTGAGGACAAGGACTTCTCACACAAGTTCTTGATGTGCTTACCCAAGAAGTTTGCCACCTTAAGAAGAATGATCTTTAGAGAGGGATTGGACAAGGTCAAACCAACCAATGTGCTTGGAGATATAATGACCGATGCCCAATACAATGATGATGAAGATGAGGTAGAAGAGAAGAAGGAGACCAAGGTCAAGCAAGAGAAGCCCATTGCATTCAAGGCTTCATCCTCTAAGGGCAAGAGCAAGGTAGAAAGTGATGATGATGATCCATTCGATGATGAGACCATGGCCCTCCTTGTGCACAAGATGGGAAGGTTCATGAAGAAGAAAGGATATGGGGCAAGGAAGAGGAGAGACACTATAAAGGCAAAGACCCTTTGCTACAATTGCAATAGCCCCGATCACATAGTGGCAGATTGCCCCTATGATGATAAGAGATCTCATAATGGGGACTTGAAGCTCAAGAAGAACAAGAAGGATAAGAAAGAGAATGAGAAGAAAGCAAAGAAGAGCTTCACTTTCAACAAGAAGAAGAAGGGTGGTGGTTATGTAGTCACTTGGGATAGTGACAACTGTAACAGAACCGTCCAAATTATAAGAGCACAAGTATAAAAACAATCACCGAAGTGATCAAATTCTCACACTTGAGCCCATATAACTCCGGTAGTCCAATGAAATCACGAGGGATTTCAAACCAACCAACATACAAGCCAAGATCGTAGTGATTCAACATAACAAGTCACATGTTACAATCATTTCACAAGTAATTCAATATACATCGGAGTTCAACATAGTTATTACAACTTAAGTTCAAAAGTAGCGGAAGCAAAGTAATTTGAAACTTAACATTTCTCTAATTTCAAATATATGCCAGTACCAAGGTCGACTTCCAACAAAAGCATTAGAGACAAGATAAATAAGAAGGATCATGCCCATGATCACACTCCGCCATAAGGCAGGAGTCAACCAACTCTTGCAGACTCCAAGATACATCACAACCTGCAACAAGTGGGGATAAAACCCTGAGTACAAGAAGGTACTCAGCTAGACTTACCCATCAGAAACCAGAAATAAGGTGACACCAAGAATCATGCAAGGCTGATATAAAGTGGGCTGGCTTGACAACATTTTGCATAAAAGCTTAATATAGATGATCAATCATTAATGCTTAAGCATCAAGTTAATTATTATTAACCTATCATCTATATTAGAACCTGTACTAGAGCACTCACTTTATTAGGAGCAAACAATATTAACCATAGCAGGTATAAATTGAGGCAACCTTTCCATCGTGATCCAATTAACCATCCATTCAATTTAATGGAATCTACGTTGCCGCTGCTCAAGTCAAGTGCTCACTAACCGGGAGCGACGGCGATTCGAATCGAATTCCTATCCAGCTGGAGGGGTATTTCTAACACTCACCGAGTCACGCCTGGCGAGGGCTGCTCAGGTCACCTTTGGTACAGTTCAGGAGCCACGGGTCCGAATGATGTCGCGACCCCAAGGGCGACACTCTGCCAGGTGATAGGGACTCTAACCCCCCCTTGGTCTCACGCCAATGTCCCCAAGCACATCCTTTCTCTCCTCCAAGAAGCAACCTACCATTTGATTCCCGGCCTGAACTGTATTACTCGGATTCGCGGTCGAAACGACTTATCCGGCCAACTAAGTGTTAGACTGCGTTCAACATGACTCAAGGACGTACAGCGAATCGGTCCTTAAACGACTCAGACGGGGATAGATCCACACCCAAGACCTCCATGCCTTGTTGCTTCACTATCGTCGTCCCGCCCGGTCTTAAATCATTTTATTAACACATGGTTCCCTTCCACGATGGCAAATATAGCCAACCGTGCCATATATGAATATCCCTATATCTCGCAGGTGACAGGAAATCACCTGACTTCTACCGCTTAAAGCAGGGCTAAGCATCTACTCGATCCTAGTCTATGTAGGATTCAAGGATTCATATATCTGGACAAGGAATGATATAATGCAGCAAGGTTTTCAACCAACTCCTACCACTTAATGCAACAATACTTATAACATATATAGAATTAATTGCTTTGAAGATAGGAGGCTTATAATGCTCCGGGGCTTGCCTGGGATCCGACTCAAGTTAGAGTATGTCAGATGAATCTCGCTGAGTACATCCATCTTCGGGATAGTTCCACCAAACACCGTCGTCGGGTTTGGCTCCACGTCAGGTCCTTCACGTGCTTCAACTAACGTACCTAAATGAGGTGCAACAATACATATGTATGAATGCAAAGAAGTGCAATAAACAAAGTAATCATGCAAGCATACCAAAGTTCACCTAAACCCTAGAGCTAATTAACTTAATCCTCAAGAAGACATAACATAGAAGAGGGCAAGCACATTAATCAAGAAACAAGTCTCACAAGATTACAGGGTACCACTCAAGTATCATCAAAGATATGAGTCACATTTCAATACCCAAGCATGACAAAGTTAATCAAAGTACTAGAACTAGAAATTGCTACCTTCTGGACATCAGACCAACAGCTGAGTAATTTAATCATAACTGGAGATCTACAACTCCAAATGACTTGCAAGAAGACATTATAAAAAGCTTATGAAATTATCTATATTTCATTTATAATCATCACAACATGATTCCAAAGTTTAACATGTCGAATTTACATAAACACAGCAACTGGTCTAACAAGACAGAGAGCAAGCAATTCTGTAGCCCAACTTTAAACAGCTATAACTCCTAAACCACATGGCCAAATGCCACCAAATTTTAACAGCAGCTAGATATATAAATTATCTACAACTTTTGTATAAACAAGTTTTACAACAAAGCACATTATCATGAAGAATTTTGCTAAGTTCCCAGATCTGTCCAGAAACCTCATTTGCAAGAAATAATTATTAACTTATGTTGCAAACATATAATTAGACAAAATCAACTTTACCAACATTTTATACATGACTAATAAACACCAGAAAACATAGTGTCCATTCCTAAATAAATTCTTTTAATACCTTTTTTTTTAATTTATTTAGATAATTAGGTAGAATTATGATCACATATCAAAAGTGCACAATAAATTCTACCAAAATTACAGAGGCCTACCCATGCTCCTAAAAGTTTACTGTCCAAATTTGAAACCATTTAGACATGTATAACAACCTCTATGAAAAAGACAAATAGCTATAGCAATAAATCATGTGAGAGCAAGTTAAACCTAAAACTCAATATTTTCCATGAACACATGGCCATAGCATGAATCAATATGATAGATAAACATCATACTAAGGTAATGGAACAACATTTTCCATTTTATCATTTATATATTATATATAAGCTATTTATCAAGCCCTAAACAAGTTAAATCAATAACTAGATCATACAATAAGCAATGATCATGAAATTTATACCACAGTGCATACATATCATGAAAAACCTACCATCAAAATTTCACATCATTTGGAGCAACACAACTCAAGATATAAAATAACAAGTAATATCATATAGTTTCCCTTATTTATCAAGGTCAAATCATAATCTTAAGAAAACAGTAAACAACTAGGGTGTTTAATATTTTTCCTAGCAAGAGAAAGTCATCACAAAATTAACAAAACAAGAATCACTATTTTTGGAGTTCTAAAACTCTAGATATGGCTCTGCTCAAGTTGATAAGCATTTTTGGGGCATTTTTAAGGCTTAAATAAAGACATCAGAAAATATCTACAGACATGTAACATATTATGACTCCACTGCATAGATCTTTTTCCAAGGTTTCCAAAAAGTCCACTTTTGCTATTTTTGGAATTACCTAGCCAGAGATATGCATTTTAGAAGATTTAACCAAATTCTGAAATTCAAAAACAGACTTACTCAACCCTAACTTAATTTGCTAGGCACACCCGATTTCCCACCCCAGATCGGTCACTACTTAACCGACATGTGGGACCCTTCGCCCAACCGGGCCCGCCTGTCATGCTCTTGGAGAGAGGCACAGGGGCCTTCTTCTTCCTCCGGAAGAACAGAGCAGAGGAGGGGGAATGACCGGCGGGGGGGGGGGGGGGGGGTTTCGCCGGCCGGCTGCCGACGACTCGACGGCGGTGGAGCGGCTCGAAAGCTGCACGGCGGAGAGGCGCTTCCGTGGCCACCCGCAGCGGGGCCTGTGGACGTCCGTGGCCTTCTGGCCACGCGAGCCGGGCTCACGGCGGCGGCCTCGCCGCGGCGACAGCGCGGAGGTCCAGCTCGGCGACTGAGCGGTAGTGGTGTGGCCAGCCCAGGCCCGCATGAGGCCTAGAGAGGTGTCTGTGAGCAAGGAGGGGGCATAGAGGGGCAAGAGCGACGACGGCAGCGAGCTCTGCTCCGCCTGCAATGGCGGCGGTCTACGGCTGCGGCGTTGCAGGGTGCTGCGACCGACGCAGGGGATCGTAGGGCACCGTTCAGCCATGGAGCACTCGCGGTAAGGCTCTACTGGGGCCAGGGAAGGGTGCGGTGGCTCATCCGTGGCGTGCAGCATGACTGCCGGCAATGGCGGTGCGCGGCGGCCGTGCTTGGCACAGGCGAGGAGGGCGAGCAGGACAGTGAGAATGACGAGTGAGGGGGCGTCTGGGGCAGCTCGGAATCTCCCTATCACGAGTGAGGAGGCAGGGACGGGTGTCGGCCATGGTGGAGCGCGGACTCTACATGAACGCCACGTCCGGACGCGCGTCGCCCTTGGAGACCTTCTACCGAACACGTGGTGGGCGTCGGTGAGGGCAAAGTGGACATGGATTTGGGCCGGATATGGGCCGAACTGGGTCTTGGGCCTAAAACCAAAGTTGTAGCACGTACCATGCTCTACATTTCCTATTTAGGGGTCATAGTCATTAGAGTTATAGATTAGGAGATAATCAGTCCCCAAATTACCAGTGTCAACATGTTCAGCTAGGGCTCGGTTTTGGAATTTTGCAATGCCAAACTTGGTCAAACTGATCCCAACTTTTTACATGTTGTTCTCCAACAAATTATTTCCAACTTTCATTTTTGGACCAATTTAAGTTACTTAGTAAAAACTCGAGAACGCGGGATTTCAATGTCGAAGACACTGAAATCGGGGTTTTTAAAATTGTTAAGTGTTGGAAATAGTCCCAATTCTGACTTGTGGGCCCTGTTTGAGCATGTTACACACATTTTCATGGCTTGACTCTTAAATAAAGTTTGTTCCTTATAAAATCCCCTACAACTTTGTTAAAGGGTGCACAGTCATGCAAAGCTTCTAGGTCACACTTTTGAAATGGTCAAACAAAAGGGTTCTAGGGTCCATACATGGTCAACCATCACTTAGAAGCACATTTAGGCAAAATGATCAACATGAACATTGTTCCATGGAGTGTCCTAAGTGTAGTTAAGGTGTTGTAGAGGCCAAACATACCCACCATGCATAGGTTGCACAAAAGTGTAGGCCTCACATGCCTTGAAACATAGAACTCAAGTGAAATGCTATAGTCATTTCATGTGGTTGTTTCAAGATACATGCTACACATGTTCCACTAGGTTGTTGCACATGTGTCCAAGATGTGTTGCACATGTTGCATTGTATGTTGCACAAACACTAGTTCCCATGGGATGTAAGGTAGGTTTTAGTCATAATCCAAACAAGCATATAACTTATCATTTCATGTGACTTTTTGATTCCAAACTTTATGAAACTTTTCCAGGGGTCCCTATAGATAGGTACTAAGGTGAGACACATGAATATATTGTAATAACACTACCCAAGCATATAATTTGAAAAGGGGCCTATATGTAAAGCAATGGTGCAACATCCAACTTTAGGTCAGGCTCATCTCCATAAGTTGACCTTGACTCTGTCATCTCCACTTAATCTGTCATGTTTGAGCTCAAACCCACTGCTTAGTGAGTGACAAACACCTGGGGTGTTACAACAACTCTGATAGTGATGATGATGAAAGCTCTAGTGATGATGAGAGGATCACTCGACGAGCCACTGCAAACATCGCCCTCTCCAACAAGCCATCCATCTTCGACACTACATTAACATGCCTTATGGCCAAGCCTACCAAGGTAAAACATGATGATAGTGATGATGATTCTTGTGCTAGTGATGATTGTAGGAGTGATGATGAGGAGGATGAGGACTACTCCAAGGATGATCTATTAGGCATAATAGATCAAATGAGCAAGGGCTACAAGAGGACCACCAAGAAATATAAAATCTTGGAACAAGAGTTCATTGCCAAGAGCAATGAAAATGATGCCTTGATGGAGGAGCTTGTTGCTCTCAAAAAGAGTAAGGAGTACAAAGGAATTGAACAAGAGCTCAAAGCTCTTAGGAAATCCTTTGATGAGCTAGAGGCTTCTCGTGAGTGTCTAAAGGAAGACCACGAGGATCTTGAAATTGCTCACACTAGGCTTAAGGAAGCTCACTCCACTCTACTTGAGCTCATCAAGGAAAAGGACCTCAAGTTGGAGAAATTCATGAAGGAAGCTAAGGAGGAGCAAGTGATTGTCACTTGTGATATTGGACTAACATGTGATATTATTGATGATTCTTTATTTGTTAGTCCTACTAATGCTTCATGTAGCTCATCATCATCCACCACAACCAACTCTACCTCTACTACTAGTGATTCATCACTTGTGGTTGAGACTCTCAAGAGAGAGGTGGATGATCTCACCCGCGCATTAGGCAACGCCTATGGTGGGGATGCCCGCTTGCTAAAATGCTTGGGTAGCCAAAGGTTCTCTCTTAACAAAGAGGGATTAGGCTATACTTCCAAGAAGGGCAAGGCGGCCTTTGCTACTCCAAAGCCTCGCTTTGTGAAGGGCAATGGTCGTTATTGCAATAGATGCAAGCAAGTTGGGCATCTAGAGATTAATTGCAATAAAATGAACAAGAACAAGAAAAATGCTAATGTACCTTACATTCCTTTTGATTCTTGTTATGTGCTTACCAAGGGAGAGAAAGGTGTGCATGCTAGGTTTGTTGGTACACCAATTGTGGGCCCAAAGAAGAAGGCCATTTGAGTACCAAAGAGCTTAGTTACTAACCTCCAAGGACCCAAACAAGTATGGGTACCTAAGAAACATTAATTTGTTTTGTGGGTTAATTACAAGGCCGGGGGAAGGCATTGGGTGCTTGATAGTTGGTGCTCTCAACATATGACCGGTGATTTAAGAATGTTCAACTCTCTCAAATCAAATGATAGTGGCATTGATAGTATCACATTTGGTGACAATAGCAAGGGTGATGTAAAGGCTCTTGGAAGGATTGCAATCTCAAATGATCATAGCATCTCCAATGTGCTACTAGTTGAAAAGCTCAATTTCAACTTGTTGTCGGTTGCTCAATTGTGTGATCTCGGTTTCAAGTGCATATTTGGTGTTGATGATGTGGAGATAGTTAGTGTTGATGGCTCTAACTTGATCTTCAAAGGCTTTAGATATGAGAATCTATACTTGGTTGATTTCAATGCTAGTGACACTCAACTTTCAACATGCTTGCTCACCAAATCAAGTATGGGTTGGTTATGGCATAGAAGACTTGGTCATGTTGGCATGAAGCAATTGAACAAGTTAGTAAAGCATGACTTAGTTAGAGGCTTGAAGGATGTCACATTTGAGAAAGATAAGCTATGTAGTGCATGTCAAGCCAGAAAGCAAGTAGGCAACACTCATCCATTGAAGAGCATTATGAGTACTTCAAGGCATTTGAGTTGTTGCACATGGATCTATTTGGGCCAACTACATACACAAGCATTGGTGGCAACAAGTATGGTTTTGTGATTGTGGATGATTTCACTAGATATACATGGGTACTCTTTCTTGGGGACAAAAGTGATGTATTTGACATATTCAAGAAGTTCATCAAGAGAGTGCAAAATGAATTTGAGACCACAATCAAGAAAATAAGAAGTGACAATGGAAGTGAGTTTAGAAACACAAGAGTTGATGAGCTATGTGAAGAGCTTGGAATCAAACATCAATTCTCGGCCAAGTATACACCTCAATCAAATGGCCTAGTTGAGAAGAAAAATAGAACCTTAATTGATATGGCAAGATCAATGTTGAATGAGTATAATGTAAGTCATTCATTTTGGGCCGAAGCAATCAACACGGCTTGCTTCTATAGCAACCGCCTCTATTGCCACAAGTTTCTAGAGAAGACACCATATGAGATCTTAAATGGAAGAAAGCCCAACATTGCATACTTTCGGGTATTTGGTTGCAAATGCTACATCTTGAAGAAGGGCACTAGATTGAGCAAGTTTGAGAAGAAATGTGATGAAGGATTTCTACTTGGTTACTCAACTACTAGCAAAGCTTATAGAGTTTGGAATTTGGCTAGTGGTTTACTTGAAGAAGTGCATGATGTTGAGTTTGATGAAACAAATGGCTCTCAAGATGAAGAAGATAACTTGGATGATGTGAGAGGAACTCAATTGAGTAATGCTATGAAAGAAATGGATATTGGTGATATTAGACCAAAGCAAGTTATTAATGTAGATGACAACAAAGATCAAGTGCTCCAAAGTCCAATCACTCAAGCTAGTGGTTCTCTATTGCAAAATCAAGCTAGTACATCATCTCAAGTGCAACAAGATCAACAAGTGGCTAGTTCATCATCTCCAACTCATGATCAACATCAACATCCAAGCAATCAAGTCCAAGTGCTTCAACCAACTAACATTGCAAGAGACCATCCATTGGATTCCATCATTGGTGACATACAAAGAGGAGTTCAAACTAGATCAAGATTGGCATCATTTTGTGCTCACTCATCTTTTGTGTCAATGGAAGAACCCAAGGACATTGATAAAACATTAAGAGATCCGGATTGGGTAAATGCAATGCATGAAGAGCTCAACAACTTCAAGAGAAATGAAGTATGGGAACTAGTTGAAAGGCCTAAGGATCACAATGTCATTGAAACAAGATGGGTCTTTCGCAACAAGCAAGATCAAGATGGGATAGTAGTAAGGAACAAAGCAAGACTAGTGGCTCAAGGTTACACACAAATAGAGGGTCTTGACTTTGGTGAAACTTATGCCCCGGTTGCAAGATTGGAAGCAATTAGGATCTTACTTGCCTATGCTTGTGCTCACAATATCAAGCTATATCAAATGGATATAAAGAGTGCATTTCTCAATGGGTACATTCAAGAGGAGGTGTATGTGGAGCAACCTCCCGGTTTTGAAGATGACAAGAAACCCAATCATGTATACAAGTTAAGGAAGGCTTTGTATGGATTAAAGCAAGCACCTAGAGCATGGTATGAAAGATTGAGGGACTTCTTGCTATCCAAAGGATTTGTCATGGGCAAAGTTGATACAACACTATTCACCAAGAAGATTGGGAAAGACTTATTTGTATTGCAAATATATATTGATGATATCATATTAGGTTCAACCAATCAAGATTATTGTGATGAGTTTGGGAAAATGATGGCAAAGGAATTTGAAATGTCAATGATTGGTGAACTTAGTTTCTTTCTTGGACTTCAAATCAAACAAATGAAGGAAGGAACATTTGTAAGCCAAACCAAGTACATCAAAGATATGCTCAAGAAGTTTGGAATGGAAGATGCAAAGAGTATTATAACCCCAATGGGCACTAGTGGAAGTTTGGATAGTGACAAGAGTGGCAACATGGTGGATCAAAAGCTATATAGATCAATGATTGGTAGCCTACTCTATGTGACGGCATCAAGGCCCGATGTGATGTTTAGTGTATGTATGTGTGCAAGATTTCAAGCCTCACCAAGAGAAAGTCATTTGAAGGCAACAAAGAGAATATTGAGGTACTTAAAGCATACACAAGATGTTGGATTGTGGTATCCCAAAGGTGCAAGTTTTGAGCTAGTTGGATATTCGGATTCCGACTATGCCGGTGATAAAGTGGAGAGAAAGAGCACTTCCGGGACATGTCAATTGTTGGGAAGATCACTTGTCTCATGGTCATCCAAGAAGCAAAATAGTATTGCACTATCTACCGCCGAAGCCGAATACATCGCCGCGGGTAGTTGTTGTGCACAAATCTTGTGGATGAAGGCAACATTGAAGGATTTTGGAATCAATTTCAAGAATGTGCCATTGCTATGTGATAATAAAAGTGCCGTGAAGCTAACCAACAATCCGGTTCAACATCAAAGAACAAAGCATATTGATGTTCGCCATCACTTTATTAGAGATCATCAACAAAAGGGTGACATCGCTATTGAGAGTGTGGGCACCGAAGATCAATTAGCCGATCTATTCACCAAGCCACTTGATGAGAAGAGATTTCACAAGCTAAAGAATGAGTTGAACATACTTGACTTCTCCAACATGAGTTGATGCACCCCATATATGACATGCCTCTCCTTCGAGCCCCAAGGTACAATTGGTTGACATGTCATACATTCTATGCTAAGGACTTGTTTAGTGTATCTAGTCATAATTTATATGTTCTAGGCTCATTCATGAAAATCAAATGAATTTGAAGTTTATATGGTACCACTATTATTTCCATGACTTGTATGATCTAGTGGTAGCATATAACTTGTTTAAGTAGCTTGTGATCCTAAGTGTTTAATCTAGAAAACTTGTCTAAATATTTGCTTCAACATGGTGCATGATAACCCTTCTAGTGAGGTGTGAAGAAGCTTGCCCTTGGATCAAACCGAAGCATTTTATTTATGCAAGCAATCTAGGTTGAATCACAAACTTGATCCTCACCCCATATTTCAACATGATAATCTATCTAAAGTTTGCTCCTTGTGGTCAATTGGTGCCAAAGGGGGAGAAAATATTGTTCACAAAGATAGAACTCAAAGAGGAAGAAAATGTTGTGGGGGAGAAAATGTTGTTCACAAAGATAGATCCTAAAGGGGGAGAATTGATAAAAGAAGGGGATCAACTAAAATTTTGAGCACATAAGTAGGGGGAGCAAGCTCTTAAGCATGAATGTTGCATTTACTTGTGCACGTCATTTGTATGATGCATAGTTATGCATTCCGTTTTCTCCGATACATTGCTTGTGTGGTGACTTGCTAGTATAATTTGAATGTTGCATTAAGGTACTAGCATGAATAGGAAGTAGTTAGATTTTTCTTGCTTCATGTTTTTCAAAGTGGTACTAGAGCCTTGCTTATAATGTTGATCTCACGAGGTTTCTAGTTATGTTTGTATTTTTCCAAGTGGAATCTAACTACACAAGGTGCTAAGATGGTGTTTATCGCTACTCCGATGGTATCACGCTTCAAAGGTCTATAATCTTAAACACTTAGCACCTATTGGTAGTCAATGCTCCTAATCTTTCCTATCTAACATGTATGCTTCCAAAATCCAAACATATAGCATACATGTAGGGGGAGCCATTGCTATCAATTTGAATTCATGATCACATGTCCATAATTCTTACACATGGTAATATACTTGGACAATGTGACATGGATTCAATCAAAATTTTATTATAACATCTTTGTTAAAGGGTTGTCACCAATTACCAACAAGGGGGAGATTGAAAGTCCTATGTTTGGTGTTGGTAATTAGTGACAATGCCTAAGTACTAATCCCATGCCTAAGTTGTATGTAGCATATGAGGATTAGTACACTCCAAGGTTGGTGGCAAGATGGACATGGTGATCATGATGGCCACACTTGGATTTGGACGCAACCCTACGTGATCAAGGCAAAGGTATATGCTTAAGGGTTGTGTTTTAGTAACCAAGACACCTAGTGGGTGTGGTTACATTATAGGATAGATAGCCGTACTATAAAGAGGGGAATGACGCGGCTATTGAACTCCTAAGTGCCTCTAGATGTGCATTTCATGATCATATGCATTTGGATAGAACTAATATCGCCTCAAAAAATGATTGTGAAAATGCTAACACACTCACACATGACGAGATCACTTGGTGATGTTAGCACGTTTACGACGGCAGTGGAGTTTGAGCGGTAGAGAGGGTTTGGGTTCCTCTCTCCCTCCCGCCGAGCTTGCGAAGCGGGATTCAGGCGTTTTTGAGAAGTTGAAACGATTATTTTCCACTACGCCGGAAGTTCGGAAAAGAAACGGAGGCGAACGGAGGTCACAGAGGTGACCGGACGCTGAACCGGACGCGGTCCTTGCATGACCGGACGCGTCCGGTCAGTGTTCAGTGTCTGCGTGTTTTTCAGTTCGATGATCGGACGCGAGGCGCGTCCGGTCACTGATGATCGGACGCGTCCGGTCGTTCAGGGAGCTTACTGGACTCTAACTGGACGCTGTCACTGTCGCGTCCGGTCACTTTCTTCAGCGCGTCCGGTCACTGTTTCGTTGAGCGCTGCTCAGGCGACCAGCGCGTCCGGTCCTTCACGGGACCAGCGCGTCCGGTCGTTCCCGGCGCGTCCGGTCAGTTGGACCAGCGCGTCCGGTCGTTTGGACCAGCGCGTCAGGTCAGTACTTCACGAGTTAGCCGTTGGGCGACCGGCGCGTCCGGTCAGTTGGACCAGCGCGTCCGGTCTGCCCGATTTCGGCTGTTTAAGTTTCTAACGGCTATATTCGAAGGGGTACGTCTATAAATACTCGTTGGCCGGCTCAAGGCTCTCTCTCTCGAACATTTTGACATACTTGTGAGCACTTTGAGCTAAGCAACTCCCCTCCCACTCATCTCTCTTGCTTCTTTGCATATTCGAAGTAAGATTGAGTGATCCAAGTGCATTTGCATTGTGAGATTGCATCTAGTTGGCACTTGGTGGTTGATTTGCTGCGGGATTCTTGTTTCTCTTGGTGGTTGCCGCCACCTAGACAGCTTGGAGCAGCTTGGAGGCGTTGACAAGAGTTGGTGATTGTTCTTGGCCACCTCCGGTGATTGTGAGGGGTTTGTGCCTACCTCGGCAAAGCGCCAAAGGCAACGTTAGTATATTGCTCGTGTCATTGCAACCTTTTGCCATTTGGTAGGTTCTTGTGGCGTCTTTTGAGAGGCTCGGTGTGTGACCGATTAGCCACCGAACCACGTGGTGAAGAGGGACACAACGGGGACTAGCGTGCCGGCAAGCACGTGAACCTCGGGATAAATCTTCGTGTCATCACTTTCATATTGTGATTGATTGATCCCGGTGTTTGGTTATCTTGGTATTCATTGTTGATCATATTGGTTGGCTCAATACTTCGCCCCTCGGTGATACCCTCCTATCTCTCTTGTATTAATTTCTTAGTTATCTTTGCTAGAGTAGCTTATTTGTGTAGCTTGCTAGTTGTAGTTTCCTTCTCGGTTTGACTTGTGCGGTTGAGTGCAAATACACTAGAATTGTGAATTGGTTAGGTGGCTTGCAAACACCCCGTAGGCTAAGCAGAACTCGCATCTCGCTATTTGTTTTATTGATAAACTTGTTTAGCTTGTCTTTGTAGAAATTTTTAATAGGCTATTCACCCCCCCTCTAGCCATCAAGACCTTTCAGCGTGCCGTGCCGGCCTGACATGCCCGACATGCCCGATGGCCAACTATAACTGCAGGAGTACCCTCCACAATGGCTGGCGCATGATGTTGCGGACTGGCGCTAGCGTTCGGACGCTGCCGTGTAGAGCAAACGAGTGCATAGTGTGTCGGACTTGCGAGGGAGCGCACCATTAGTGGGCCGCACCGCCCTGGACGTCGCCCACGCTGCCCCGAACGTCGTCAGCGCCGCCGATCGCTTCCCACGTGCATCCCATTTGCAATACCAAATCTACTTTTGAAACGTCTAAATGCAACAATTGTAACATACAAAAGAAGACAAATAAAATACTTAAAACAAGCATCTACAACACTTGCGAAAATGATTGAAAAATATTTGAAAACTATTGCTAAATATTTGCAATATTCAGATGAAACACTCGCAAACATATGTATGAAACACCTGAAAACAGTTAAAACATATGCTTACAACATGCATGTATATGCAACATCCAGGTCTACTTTTACAATGTCTAGATAAAACACTTACAACATTCGTCTGGAACAGATGAAACATTTGGAACATACACTTGAACATATGTGTATAGCCATTGCAACATGTGCAACATCCCGATCTACTTTTGCAACATCAATATATAGCACTTGCAACATACCTCTGAAACACTTGAAACATGCTATTGCAACAAGCGCTTTTAGCGTAGCATTTGCTTGTTGCTTGGATGAATGGAGGCTCGTCGCGAAGCTTGATGCCGCGGAGTGGTGCGGAGGTCGCCAGTGTGGAGCTCATCGGCGGCACGGACCTTGGCAGGGACAGGGGCAGTCCAATGGAGTGCGGCCGCGATGGGAGACGCGAGTCCAGGCAGGGTCAAACGGGGTGAGCGGGGGCGGTGCGACCAAGAGCGGGGTCCGTCCCGGAGCAAAGGCGCGCGACGCGCTGAGCGAGCAGCCGATTCGGGCGAGACGCAAAGCGAGTGAGTAACTTATACTGGGTCCGTCCGTTCGGACGGACGACCTATAGGCCTCGTTCACTTGTC
Source organism: Saccharum hybrid cultivar R570 (assembly GCA_038087645.1). Taxonomy (NCBI): domain Eukaryota; kingdom Viridiplantae; phylum Streptophyta; class Magnoliopsida; order Poales; family Poaceae; genus Saccharum; species Saccharum hybrid cultivar. The sequence goes on along the minus strand of JAQSUU010000190.1, from coordinate 482,636 downwards.
TTATAAGCCGTACTTTTTCAGTGAGCGAACAATATTTTTCTCTCACAATAAATCAGCGAACAATACTTTCAGCCATGACTTATTAGCCAAGCGAACGAAGCCATAAACAGCATTCAGGCGCGTCCCGGCAACATGTGAGGTCCTGTTCGAAACAATAAGTGGGAGGCCTAATATCTATTACCAAAATAAAAAATAGCAAATATCAATATATTACTTATATTACAAAGTATAGAGTATAGACCAAATATTATTCTTATCTAAAAAAGACTAAGGATTATACCTATTGTATAACCATCACTTGAAAAGTAATATTCTTATACCTGTTGCATTGGGAAACACTCATGTCGCTTTAAAAAAATTTGGAATTTTGACCGAGTCTTTATTTTCTTGTGGAATAAATCTTGAAAAAAATCAACTCCACGTAAAGGTCATCAACTTCAATATCAGATCGTCCATCTCGTTTAAGAGCAGCCCCAAGACGATGACGACAAGATTTCAAGCTCTTATTATCCAATGAACGCAATGCATCAGAAGTAAATAAGAAATCAAATGTTTTCTAGTAACCTTGATATTGTTCAAATCTCCTAGTAACAGAGGAAAGCTTGATCAACAATTGGTATAAAGTAGTTGATTATAAAGAATAGGAAGTGCCAGCGATGTGAAAAAAATAGAACGTTGCCGACTCTTTTGTCTTCCGAACGTGGAATTGTGGATTCTCATATGCTACATGGTCTATGGCAGGCCACGTTTACGGGACAAAGAAGGGAGCTGTTGCTGATTTATCGATTAGAACAAAACCACAATTACTATTTATACTTAGGGTATTTAATAAATCTTGGGGCTCATGATTTTGGGAGGCCCTGTTCCGTCACACAGCATGCACAGGCTCAGAGACGCCCCTGACAGCATTACCGATGATGTTGTCGTTGAAAGGTTGAAGGGATGCGTCAACATCTCCAGAACGACTTCCTCGCCGGTCTTGTCAACTCAAAGGTATACCATGACCATGGCCTCCTCAATCCTCATTGGTCATCAAGCAGGTTCACAATGGTTTGAATGGTACCTAGGTGCCATCTATCCACGACTCCTCCCACCTCCCGCTCCCAACGTGTTCGTTGAAATGATGCAGCGAGCAACACCTGACTGTACTGTGGCCAATCCATTTACCTGCCAATCATGTGTTCACATTCCCTACATGCAATTCGTAGAGATAGATACTTTCTCGTTCCAGATTATATATTGTTCTGACTTTTTTCTATTCATAGTTTTTATTATGTTCTAGACATAGTATATATATTTAGGTGTATAAATAAAAGCTATGCATTTAGAAAATCAGAACAACTTATACTTTAGAAAAAAATAGATATCTACTCATTATATCGTTTTGTTTGATGTACACATTTCAATCATTATTCATTCTCGTTTTCACTTTTCGAGAAGTCAAACATACACAACTTTAACCAAATATATACAAAAATATTAATATTTATGTTACATAATTAGTAGATTGTCTAATTTATTTGTCATAATAGACCTATCTGGAGGTACAAATGTTGTTAATATATTTTCTACAAACATAGTCAAACTTAAGAAAATTTAAAAAGGGACATAGTGAGTGCTGCTGAATCATGGATTTATATTACTTGGCTATAAGTGACCAACTTTTAAAGAAAGCTAAACAGATTCAATTGCTATATATAACTGTCAAGATAAATATAGTCTAACAAACGAGCCATATTTTGTGAGAATTTAGATTTATCTTTTTTTCCTAGCGTGTCTTGTGATAATTAATATTTCAACCAGTAATTGGTGATAGAAAACAACAGTTTAACTTCTTGGAATAACAACAGTTATCTCATATCCAAATGGTCTTAAAATAGACTAACCAAAGCAATGATGATATTCCAATAGGAAACCGGGTTCTGTGATCATACCGGTGGTAGTGAACTTTTTTGAATAAAAAATTCCTTTGTGCAATGGTTTCCCCAGGGCCGTACCTATGATTTGGAGGACCCTGAACAAAATGCGTGACGTGGCCCTGAAATTCAAGAAATAAACTAAGATTCTTTTACAAGATATGTATCAAGAGCACCCCTTTGAGTTTGAGCTGCAGCTTCTAATCTTTGTTTCTTATTACGCTTTTCATGGGTAGAATCATACATCCTAGCTATTTTGAAAAGACATGCTCAAGATCAATGAAATAAACAAATCCCCTCTCCAATTCCATGATTATAATGTGAATTTTCATATTATCTAATAGACTAATCTGGTTTTCAAGATACAACAATAGACCTTACATTGGGCCAGTACTCTAATTAATAAACCAATGATTGCAGGTTTGGCCGTGTGTTATCTTTACTATCATTCAAGGATTAACTATTGCTACTACTCAGTGTAAATTTGGATGCCCTGAACCGTTGCCCCACTTGTTCCTGTTAATATACGGGCCTAGTTTCCCCAAATACATGAACTCTTTTCCCCGCGTTTTCATTGTTTTCTTTCATAAAAGAATTGTGACTTTTCATTGATACGGCACACATGGATACTTTATTTCTTCCTCCAGCATGTTATGTTGTGGGTGGCCCTAATCCACCTAGTGATAGAACAGAGGGAGTGCATAGTCATTGTTGGCTCAAGTGTCTACCCCTGTGTATGCTTTATGCTTTAATGTTTATTAGGATATCATTGATCCCTAGATCAAGAGCATATAAATATGGTCTCATCCCTTGAGGCATTTGCTTATACTCCTAATTGTGGTGGTGATGACCAGGGCATCATTCAACTCGATCGATCCATACAAAAATTTGTGAACGAATTCGTGATGTGTACATATGCCGCACAGCACTACCACTGGTCATACGCCTTCAGGGCAACAATGATTTTTAAAAATGTATAATATAATACTTCGTTGGTCTGTTGGGGCGATTTGCATTGTGAGGCCCCGCCTACGACAGCTGAGGGCACAGCATGGCCGTTAGCAGTAGCGTGACGCGAGATCAGTACAGAAGGAAACGTCATCCATACGTATGCTTACGTGTGTACGTACATATATATATTTTCAATGAACTTGTCGGGAGAGCGGCAAAGAAAAATTTAGACCCGTATTTTACCTAAGAAATTTGTAGAAATTCTGCGAGGCTTTGGGCTCATCCTCGCCAGAGATTTGTAGAGAGCAACAATTAGTGGAATCATCGAGGCTTGGAGAGGTTCTTAGTGCTCCACCAGCTTCCACACTAGTGCCCATGTCATAGGGACCGAGCTTGTGTGCTCGCGAGGCTAGTGAAGTGGTGAGCTAATAGAATCCGCCTCAACTAGGACGTAGGTTGCCAGCCATGTAAACTTTTACCTACTGTTTGTTGACTCACAACGACTCACAACAACGTAGTATAGCATGCTAGCAAAAACGGCATTCAAAACCATCACAAGAGGTTACTTAAACAATTTTCATTATTTTAAGAGGTTAAAATACCTCGCTTTATAGATGATGACTGAATTAAACGAATACCAATAGTTACCGGGGTTAAGCATACTTCTTGAGTGCTATGATATTAATTAGCGTCACACATAAGTACACTTACACAATGTTCAACAGTAAATTGGAAGTTTTCTGACGGGGATGAGAGCAGGCATGCATATGCTAGAAATGCGCCATTCCTAGGTTCCTAGTCGTCCGATAAATAAAGGGAAATTTGACATAAACTAGAGTTTTGGATTATGATATCGTTTAGAAAAGGTGAGAGAACAAGTTGCGGTAACAAGAAATTAATATTTTAATGTGTTCAGTGTCTTTCAGCAAATTTGGCATAAACTAACGCCCTGTTCGTTTGGACTTATCAGCAGAATCAGCAGCCATCCAGCAGTGTTTTTCTCTCACAACAAACCAGCGAACAGTGCTTTCAGCACAATAAACCAGCGAAACGATAAAGTGTCTACCAGCAAATTGATCTTTTTTCGATGTCCGCTGACAAAGCAACCTCACTTTTCAGTGTCTGCTAGCAAATTTTTCCATAAATAAAACACTATGCTATATAGAACAGAGATGTTTTACCACTTCATATTATCAGTGGCTATGATGTATCGCCGACTTGTGTCTCAGTACCTGAAGAAGTCATCAAAATATAATTGCCCTTTCATTTGAAATTGGTAGAATATGTCGCTAAATATTATTTTTCCTCTTTTCTAAACGATATCATAGTCCCAAGAAGAAATTAGGTAACTGTATTGAGAAATATTTTGTCCCATGACCTTTTAGCCATCGTTGGTTAACCATATCTTCCCCAAAAGACAACATCCTCTTTTCAACGCAGAACACATCTCATAAAATCAAATAAAATTATAAACAAGGGTTTAGTCCCCACATCGTCAATAAGAAAGGATTGCAAAGGCACCAACAAGTGAGGCACCAATCATGTGTCGACCTCTCCTCTCCCACAAGAATTCCCATATTGTTTTTAGGGAAAAAGGGGGGTCCCAGTCCCTCACCCGCTATGCGTCCATACAAGGGGCGGGAATCTCGGCGTCCAGGCCATGATCTCAACCGCTATGCGTCCATACGAGGGGCGGGGCCTGGGCAGCAGCCTCTTCTCGTGGCTGAAAGGGCAAAGGCCCCTTTGGTCACAGAAAAAAAAAGCAGAAGTTGACACTGAAAGTTACACTGCAAGGATTGTGTCAACAGGCATAGGCAGCCAATGTGAGGAGGCCGATCACTCAGGTCACACCTTTCATTGCCATCGGGACCTGTCTCTGTGGGCTGTGTCCTTTTAGGATCATGCCCCCATCTCTTCGTATCTTCTTGGTCCTTGCATTTAGTTCTCCCCTTTTCTGACTTTGGCCATAGTACTACAGAAACTGCCAGTAACTGTCAAGTAGCTGTAGGTGTATCCTTACAAGTTACAAGGACGCAGAAATTGAAGGACCAAGATTGAAGGATTCCAGCTCCAGCGACAACTGATTAAATTATATCTGACTGAAAATTCAGGACTGAAGAACCTTCAGCAAAGTACTCAAAATCACACTCTGAAGACCAGGAAATCAAGATGGAACAGCTTCAGCACCAATCATCCCTGTGCTGCTGCTAAATATGGTGTACATGCTGCTGCAAGCATATGATGCTGGTGCCAACCAAACTACATATATCCTTTCTGGACGTAGAGGCATGCACCAGCCACCACCAGAAGACATATATATGGTGTAGTTGCTTACAGCCATGTTGAAAGGAACCTGGCAGTAGGTGAGGTCAATTCAGCCCCATATAAGATTGAAATGGACCTCCCAAAAATTTTTAAAGAGACAGGCCAGGGACAGCTAAACCAATACTGGAGTTGTGGCTCTAACTATATAAATTTGCATAGGTGAGGCCCAACCTTCCTCTAGCAAGGCATCTTGCTTGGCATGAGATGGATGGAGTACACCAAGTCGCCCAATACAATAATTCCCTCGATTGTGTGTCACCACACGCACCACCACAACAGGCCTGTGATTTTTCTTTTTCGCTAGTTGTGCATTAATCCTTCTGCTATTATATTAACAACTGATGAGGCTAGCTGAAAATGATCATGGCCCAAAAGAAAGGACATCAGTTGATGCATGATGAGCTTCCATGCCCAATTTCGCTAGGCTTTTCCAGCTACACGTTTCTGATTGTCCCTGTCTGGCAGCAGGAATTAATCTAGCCATATGTTTGCATCACAAAGCCAATCTTGTTTGCAATTTTTTTCTCTGAATATATAGTTCAAATGTGCAAAGGCAACAGCCGCACCATGCATGTGTATACACACCATTGTGGGTATACGCAACATGTTTTTTTTTTGTGCTTTCAAAACTAATAATAACTGCACTGGAACTTTGTCATGGGACTCACTGAGGATAGACAAGATGTTTCCAGAACGAAACTACTTAGCTTGTTTTTTTATATATTTTAAAAAAGTAGAATTGATTTTTTTAAAAGAAAAAGATCTAGCATCATATCCCCATGACAGCATCTTTACATAGCCATCCATTTGAGCGAGCACTACTAGGAGAGCAGGAAGCTTGACTGAACACTGTTCCAGTGGGCCGGGTGCGTGAATGAGGCTAACAGCCACCAAATAAGCTGTGTAACGGCACATCTAATATGCACATAACGAAGCATCTCCGTCTCTCCGATAGACACGCGTCGCCGATAATCAATCATCCCAAAGCAGAGACACAAATAGTCCCGTCAATTCTTTTCAGGTGCCTACTATGCTACCGTAAAAAGGCCCAAAATCCTTTGGAATGGAAAAAAAGAAAAAAAAGAAAGAAAGAGAGAAATGATCGCATCACAGTCCACAGAGATGGGGACCGTTGGGATCGGAGGCTGGCTGGGCGCCTATTGTTGTGCTCTAATCATTCACAGGTCCTAATCGCACAATAAATTAACCCACCCGCTTAAGGCACCACCACTCCTTGCAATCGCTAGGCCACCCCCACCTTGGCACCTTCTCTTTTCTTCTCCCAGGAAACCCCTTGGATTGAGTGAGGCACCTTTTGCCTGTTACATCATGGTGGACATAGGAGGACGCATCATGCATGGGCACTTGGTATTGGGCACCGATTCCCTATCCTTTGCTCCAACTAATCCCCTCTCTTCTAGCCTGCCTCTAGGTCCATTTTCTTTTTCTGTTTTTTTCCCTCTCCTTTCATTCACATTGATGAGGCAGCTCATCATATGGAATTAGCTGATTATGTTCATGTAAAAAACTAAGTTGAGTATGAGAAATCAAAAGGGGCTAACCTAGAATAAAATTTAGAAGCCATTTATTGGTGTTTTTGAATTTGTGAGATTGTGAGAGACTATGGGTGTGTTTGCCTGCCGCCAGACTCGCTGTCGTCACAGCTGTGGCCGCGCTGCCAACGTGGCGAACAAAACGGCCGCTCGACTATTGGCGTGTTGCGCGTTTTTTTTTTGTGAATTTAGCTTTGCCCCTGTCTGCGGCACGTGATTTGCACTACCGGCTACAGCACTTACCAAAGCTGCGGCAAGCTGCGGCGGTGGTATTTGGCTCCCGCGGCGTGTCGCATTTGCAGCGTGACGGCCTTCGGCGTAGTTTGGAAGCCATCCAAACACACCCTATGTGACACGGGAACATGGTGTTCTGTACGAGAGAGAGATACGGACCACTTGGAATTGGGTACTCCTATCACAAGTCACATGAGTGAGTGCCTAATTAAACGCCATTGCTCCTAATCCCCTTGCTTAAGTAAGACAACGCAACCCTCCCTCACCATCCTCCTACCCCTTTCTCTCTCCACCTCCCTTCTCCTTGCTTTCTCTCCACCTCCTCCCTCCCCCACGCGTCCCGTCCCTTCCCTCCCTCTCCTCTCTCTTCCCTTTCTCTCTCCTACCGTCGTTAACCTTCCGTTACACCACCCGCCTCACGCCGTCACGTCAACTTCCGCCACAAAAGCACACGCGCCCCTACCCTGCCCCAGCCATGTCCACCGCCGGCGACCCCGCCGGCGCAGCAGCAGCAGCTGCTGCCGCGGCGGCGGCCGCGGCCACCCCGTCAGGTCGCGCGCCGAGGCTGCCGCGGTGGACCCGGCAGGAGATACTGGTGCTCATCGAGGGCAAGCGCATGGTGGAGGGCCGCGGCGGGCGCGGCGGGAGAGGCCGCGTGGCGGCGGCGGCCGCGGCCGCGGCGGCGTCGGCGTCGGGGGAGGCCTCGGCTTCAGCGGCGCTGGAGCCCAAGTGGGCCGCGGTGGCGGAGTACTGCCGGCGCCACGGCGTCGAGCGGGGCCCCGTGCAGTGCCGGAAGCGCTGGAGCAACCTCGCCGGCGACTACAAGAAGATCAAGGAGTGGGAGCGGGCCGCGGCGGCCTCGCGCGAGCCGTCCTTCTGGGCTATGCGCAACGACGCGCGCAGGGAGCGCCGCCTCCCGGGCTTCTTCGACCGCGAGGTGTACGACATACTCGAGGGCCGGGGCCGGGCCATCCTCGACGACCGCTCCGCCCGGAATGCCGCGGCGGAGGAGCCGGCGGCGGTGCGCGTCGAGGAGGGCAAGGAGGCGGAGGTGCCGGAGGCCGTCTTTGACAGTGGCCGCCCGGCCACGGAGGAGGCCTTGTTCTCGGAGGATGAGGAGGAGGAAGAAGAGGACGCACCGGCGGTGCCCCCTCCTCCCCCACCACCACCGGTCATCGCCGTGCCTGTATCTGGTGAGCTGCTCGTTGACTTCCGCTTCGCCTTTTTGCTGCCTCTGCCTCCTGGTGCTTGCACTGTTTGATGCTTTCGAGTTCTTCCTAATTTTTTGGTGCTATATATAAAAAAATCAGTAACTTTTAATTGCGAATGCGTTTTGCCGCTGTTTATATGCTGGAGGTAAAAGGTGGGAAGCTTTCTGGTTCTTCTTGTCCATGCTAAAGTTGAGGTATTCATGTTTACAGCTCCTAACTTGTAAGCACAACAACTTCCTTCAAATCGGATGCTCTTGATTGGGCATCCTACTTACTATCTTGTTATGAGATGTGTCTTGTGTTCTTTATTTTGGTGCTTTAACGGGGGTGGAAAATTTCGAGTTCTTGGTGCTCCTTTTCTTTTCTGCAAGAAACTTTTTTTTAATGAAATAATTTAGCGGTTGCTCTGCTCCTGGATGTTTCGGTCTGATTATCATTTTGGTGTGCTGGAATTTAAATTTGAGATTGGAGCTTGAGCGACTTTCTCTGATTCATCTCTTAATTCTGATTGTGTTCATTTGGTGTACTTTCGTCTTGTATTGTCGATTTCATTGGTAGGTCCACTGATCTTGTCTTGATTAATGGCTTGAATTCTCCATTTCAGAGAAGCCCGAGGCATCAAGGCAACAACAGAGCGCTGAGCAAGGTACATGGACTTTTAATTCGTTTACTGTTCTCTAGTTTCCTTTCTCCTCTTTTTTTTTAACTTGCAATTCCAGCTCTTTTAGCATCGCTGAAGAACTTTACTGTTCCATTGGGTTCATTAGCCTATTGTGTGCATATCACTAATTGGAGTGTTGCATTAGTGATGAATGTGGTATTTCAGCAATTATCATAATTACAGCATGCGTCAGATGCACAACTTTTCATTATTGAAATTCACTTTGCACTTGATGTTTCAAATTTCAGCAAGGCTTCAGTAAAAGAGCTGTAGAATGTCGTCAGTAACAGAGGCTAGTGTGAACTGTATCATCAGCTATGAGCTATCCATTGTTATAACTTATAATAGGCATTATTAAATCACGTTGCTATGCGGTCATGGGGTCGCTGAAACCAAACTCATACTGTGCTAGATTGCCAGCTTATACGAAAGTGTAAGCAACTACAAATGGCTCTCTTTGGTGGTTACCATGTCCATCAAACTTTTTCCATATTGGCAGTTTTGGATGAATGACGGTTATCAGTTCCTTTCTGTGTGATACTGTTTCAAAGTTTGAATCTTCCAAGTGATCAGTTTTAGTTTTTTTTTAATAATTGATTAGTACACATAATGAAATGCCTCAATTTTGGTATAACTTATGTGAGATTGGCTTTAAGCTTTGTCATAGACTGTTGAGGAATCTCATGGTGTCATATTTCGGTCAATATACTTTCATTAGGCAGAACTAGTTACTGTATTTGCATCAACACTTTAATGCTCACCTTTATGTTGCAGATACTTTGACACTTCAACTAGATTTTTTCATTTGTCACGGGAGAAAGTTTGCTTTTTAGTAGCTATCAACTGACAGAACCTATGTAGGACTGCCTTAAAATGGGTAAAGAGTTTCCACAATGGAAGTTAGGAAAAAGAGTGAGCACCGAGTATAGGTGTAAATAGTAGTAAAAGTAGAGAAGAACTGAAAGTCATAGGCCTATGCACTTGAACATTTCGAAGTATTCTTTAAAGGTTTATGAATGCACAATGACGTTAAAATATGAACTTATTTCATAGTTCTGGTGGTATCTATATTTTAACATGGTATATATCCAGGATTTCTTTTGAGAAAATACTTAAATTGTGGAAGTGCATGGATCAGAAATACCATTGTGCTGATTTCGTTTTCTGGTTCTTTTTTGTTTTTCACAAACTGGGATGATGGCTCGCGCTGGCACGGCAAATTTGAAATCATGTGAATGGGACTGACCAGTGTTACATCCCTTGGTGTCATATTAGTTAGTGATGAATTATGAAACTGCTGAAGCTTCTCACATGCTTTTTTTTCTTTTGGCTGAGCAACTCTGAAATGTCCAATGGCAACATAATATGTTTGACTGAAACTATCATTTCACTTGCAGATACCGTGCTTTCTTTGAACGTAGTGACTAGGTCGGAATTTGGAAACCTCTCATTGTGCTTAAAAAAGAACTTGACCAATCTATGAGGAATTAGGTCTCATTTTAAATAAAAAGAAATGGGCATTCAAATTCAAGTCAAAGAAGACTCAAACCTAGAAGATAGGGGTGTATACCCAGTTACCCAAACCACCTATCACCAGCTGAGCTAAGGCTAAGTTCCTTTTTTTTATCTGTGGCACCGGCCCACTCACAGGGTAACGGCCCCTGTGTTCGGGCAGGGCATGAGAATCGGGGGTTTTCTCGGACTAGGTGAGGAGTCCTCTGCCTTAATGCGAAATTCTCGCCGGGGGGTGGGGGGGCGGGGGCCGGTGGGGGCGCTGCACCAGTTGTGAATACTTAAACACACAGGTGATAACGATGCGATCTCTTAAGCAGGCACATCGAAAGACACACAGCCTGAGCAAAGCTCTGAGAGGGATGCACCGGCTCAGCAGGGCGGACAGAAGAGACCGCGGACCGACGAAGGGGCTGGAGAAGGCACAGCAGACCTGCAGAGCAAGCTGATCGAGATCCTAGACCGGAACAGCCGGTTGGTGGCTGCACAGTTGGAGGCGCAGAACCAAAACTGCGAGCTCGACAGGGAGCAGAGGAAAGACCAAGCTAACAGCCTAGTTCTCGTGCTCGGCAGGCTGGCGGACGCCCTTGGCAGGATCGCCGATAAGCTATAGTCAGTCAGTCACCTAGGTGTATATGTGGACAAAAATAATTACAGCAGGAAGAAGATGACATTTGTAAGTGAATGTACAGATTGGTATAGGGCTATTGGCATTCGATTCTTTTTTGGGCCGGTTCTGGAAATTCTGTATTGGGGGGCGGTGTTATATAGGGAAGTCAGGTTCATAGCACTCAAATGATGTGGACTAGCAGAATTCAGTTGTGTGGCTGCGGTGGATTCTGGGGCTGTGTTATATAGGGAGGCGAGTAATTATTCTCAGCAATGCAATTGTGTATAGTTGAGCTTTCTGTGATGGCTGTGCATGTGTGCGCGTGATACTGTGATGTGTACTCGAAATCGAAAACAGGGTTGATGAGTTCTGGGCTTCTGGCTATAGCCTGAAGCGAGCAACACAGGAAACCAAAATATGAGGTTTGAGTGGATGTTTTTTTCTGTGGTTTTTCTATGAAATCAAATGCAAAAGAAATTTACCTACGCTTTCCCTGCAGGCAATTACTGTGAATCAAATGATGCTACAGTGATTAAATTCATAGGAATGTGAATCCTACATTTTCCCTTTGTTTTTCCTGCAATCCAAAGGGGACCTTAGAACGGATGAAGCATACAATAGTTCGTGGAAGTCCTAAAATTTCAATTGTGAGATGTTTGGTTTAGTTGTGGGCTATCAAAAAGCTTGAGCTATGTGCTGTGAAAAAGTTGTAACTTGAAACAAATATGAAACCTTCCTGTCTCTTTATCTACCTTGAACCTGCTATAAAACATCTTTCTATTTTCATCCATTTGGAAAAAGCTGAAAGACAAAAAAAAAATTGTCCACGGTGCTACGAAAATTGTAATACCTGAAATCAGCTTCCGAAAAAATAGCTTCAAGTTGCACCCATTTGATTGGTTTTCTATTTTTTAGCAATAGAAACACTTTCCACGAGTTGAACTGAACACAACCTAAGTAGCCCCATGAAAAAATTGTTCGGGAAAACACTCTTTTTTTAATTTTAAGACAATTGTTGCCGAATGCACTCAAATTTTTTAACGTATAAGACCATGTAAGCACAACGCTTGACCTCGAGCCAGCACAAACACAAGGTACTCTCAACGCTCGGATTCTACTAGAGTCGCTCTTCATTGTTAGGTCGAGATGGCCGACTAGAGGGGGTTGAATAGTCATTTGTACATATAATCGCTATGGCTAGTCGATCAAAATAGCAGAATTAAACTAATCGTCTATCCACGACTTCAAACCTCTATGTATTAACACTAACACCCTACAAAAGATCCTACACAATGTAATTCTAAGGTGTCGAGCTAGTGAGATCTCACCTACACAATTTTAGCTTGCAAGGCCACACAAACCTATGCAACTAGGCATACAAGCACTCGGGAGCTCTTACACATACTATTGAACAAGCAAGCACAAAGCGCAATCTACACTAGTACTACACTAGCACTACTCAACTAGTTACACTACAAACACAACTAGAGAGCAAAGCTACTTAGCTACACAAGATAACTAGTACAAGAGCAACTACACTAGCACAAGTATGAACAAGTAAAATAAGCTTGCCAACGATAGATGACATGGGCAGGATACAATAGATGACATGATGATTTTTATCCTGAGGTTCGGTGGCTTGTCAACGACATAATCGCCGTTGACACAAGCCGCTAAGGTTGCCGCCAGACCTCTAGATAGTAACAAGCCCGCAAGCTTATGTTCACCCCTCGAGGTTTGCTCTCAACTTGAGCACTAGCACTTGACCCCAGCATACCACTTGTGTTTTCACACCTCCCTTCTACTAGAGGCTCTTCGTAATCTTTCGTGGGGTGAGCATAACACCCCTCACAAATTGCGGTATCTCTGGAGGACCGCACAATCTTTGTGCATGCTACGACTGAACCTCTTGCTACCAAGCCATCTAGAAGGTGGTAACCTACAAGAGTAACAAGCTCTCAAGCTTACTAACTAGCCCCTAGTGCCAATAGATGTTATCTCTCTTAAGCAAATGCACTAGATCACTCCAACTCACCGCAAATCACAATCTCAACTATGCATATGTGAGTGGAGGGCTTTAGTTTTGGCTCTCATATGTGTGGGTGGGTTCATAATGACCTCAACACTCTCAAACACCCAGTGACACCCTCTATATATAGAGTTCAAGCCCCAAAACTAGCTGTTGCTAGAAAGCTGCACTTTCTACGTGTCTGCCGGAGCTTAGCAGTCTGGGAACAGGAAAATGGCCATGTTCCAGGAACGTCCACATTCCAGGAACGGGAACATTTACGTTCCCATGTTATAAAATAACACCTAAAGTTCCCATTCCCGTTCTCTCGTGGGAACATGGCTGCTAAGTGCCAAAGTTCACACCGGAGAGCTCCAACGGTCGAATTCCAACGGCTACAAAACTAGTCGTTGCCTAGGCAAAGCTCCAGTGTGCATCGAAGAGTAACTATGCACACAACAACCCAAACAACATGCTAAAAAACCTCTATAAAGTAAAGCTCTAGTATGCACTCCGGTGCACACAGGAGAGCTTTGGTGCTCACAATAGACCAAAATGCACTCTGGAAACCTTCTTTGGAGTGAATTCTCTGGTGTGAACGTTGTTTCCCGCGTGCTGTTACACTGATGTACGAAACCTTTGGTGCACACCAAAGATAACATGCAAGTGCTGAAAACTCGACTGACAACCGTGCACTATGCCTACTCTCCGTTGGCAACTCCGGTGCCACCGCTATAAAAATCTAGTGCACTGAAAACAACTCTATGAGCTCCGTTTGAAACCCTTTTTCAAAATGGCTAACTCCCAAATGTTGTCCAATGTGACAACAACTCCTTTAGCACTGCATTAGCATTTTTAAAATCATTTTGCAAAAGTTTTCTCTTACTCATTTTCACGCCACTTGATCTAAAGGCATCGCGAGTTAGATCTCACCTAGTAGCACTAGATAACTGTTTAGCTCACAAGAATGCCCTCTTGATAGTACGGTTACCTATCCTGAACCTGATCAGGCACTTCTCTACTCAACCTTAGATCTGTGAAATGAAATGCCCTATAGATATACCTTTGCCTTGTGTATTTCATTCCATCTCCATGTTGGTGATGCCACACAAGCATCCAACCTTCATCTTCATCAAACGATGAACAATGGTCGTCCATATATGTAGCCAACTATGCTGCCTTGACCATTTCCCATAGCATGAAGTTCCTTCATCATCCATCATCAAGCCACCTGATCATCAACACAAAATAACTCTTGTCTTGATCTTCCATGAATGTTATGATCCACTTCATGGCTTCACATGGCCTTATTGATTCATTGATTGTAGCCTTGATTGCTTTTCACCATTGCCTCAGTCCATCGGTGCCAAGCCGTCTACTTGTGCTTATCGCCTCGACGGTCCATTGCACCCGAGCCTCTAGCTTGCCCTTTACACTTGCAACCTGGTCCTTTGTAGCCAAGCCTCTAGCTGTCCCCGGTCATTTTCCGGGTAGCCTTGCTCAGGTTGGAATGGCTGCTATCTACCGGAAATTTTGGGTCTATACCAGAAATTCCGGACTGATAGGTTTTTTTGAGAGTGCGCTGTCTTGTTTGGGAGTGGAATTTCCATATCCCCGCCCCAAAAATTCTGTAGTGGATTTGAGACGTCGCCAACGGTCTTTGGCTAAGGGAGTGGATTTAACTCACTTCCTCACCTTCCTCTCTGTCTTGGCACTTTGAAGCTTTCACCCACTTTGAGACAAAGAGCTTGCTTGGTTGGCTTCCATTTTTTGCCCAACCAATACCATGGCAAGCCAAAATTTTTAGTCATCAAATGGTTCATTGCCAAAGATTTGGCAACCAATGTTTATGGCCAAAGTTTTGGCAAATCTCTAGAAACTTCTTAGATTGCATAAGAGAGAAAAAGTGTTTCATATTATTGTTATGACACTCAACCAAATGCACATGTATGCTTTTTGCTCTAACTTTGGCAAGCCTTGATTTTTGTAAGGCAAAGTTTTGGATTGCCATGATTTTGGTTGGGCAAGAATTGGTAGCCAACCAAGTAGGCCCAAAAGCTCTAACACTTTCTCCCTCTCCCACACACTCTCTCACTTAAGCTTGATTCCTAAACTTTGGAGTGAGATTTTTCATGCTTGTGACTCTCGGAGTAAGATCCTTCTCTTTAGCACTTGTGGCACCCGCCGGTGATTTGTTTTTTGGTTTATTACTCTTGGGTTCTTGGAACCCTAGCCGGTGTTACCCACTGAAGCACTCATTTCTTGCTTATGAGGTGCTCCGAGAATTTTGTATTACCCACTTTGTTCTAGTTGAATTCCCGTCTTTGATCTTTGTGGTTGCTAAGGAAAGAGGGGAAGTGAAAGAGACTAAAGAACTTTGTGGTCGCCTCAACAATGGGGATGTAGACACAACTTTGTGGTGTGGCCGAACCTCAGATAAATCTTTTGCCCCCCGTGTGCTTGTGACCTTGTGATTTCATATCTTGTATTATTTGTTGTGGTGGCTCTATCTATATTTTTGTGTAGGTGTTGGAGGTAACGATAGCATGAAATCACTTTGTATTACTTCCCTACACGTGTGGTAAAAAAAATTTAATGTTTGAGCAATTTCAATTTCGTAACCCTAGTTAGCCCATTCCTCTCTTAGGGCCCGAAAATTCGGTCCTCACTGAAATTTCTGGACAAGTCTGAAAATTTTGATTGGGACCGGAAATTCCAATACCTATGATTTAATCCACTGCAAAGTTTCTAAAGTTTCAAATTACGCCTATTCACCTCCCCTTCTAGGCATCGTGGTCATTTCATAATTGCATAAAAAAATATATCACAAACTACACCTTTCCTTCTACGGTATACTTATTCCTATATGTCAAGAACAATGTCTAACTCATAATGAAAAAAATGTGATGAACGTGAGCCACCTTGCGATTATTCTAACTATACATGCATCATAGTTCCACACCATTTTCTCAATAAATGACATTTTCAACCTATTAACCTAAGTCCAACAAGAATGAACTAAGCTATTTGAATCCGGACAAAAAGAAACACATCTATGGTGGGAAAAAACTACTTTAGATAAACATATTTGAATTATGTATGGACTTGTTTAATTGCACTCCGGTCCATCCTAAATATAATAGCCAATTAAGCACTAAATCATTTGGTAAATTTTGTTCTAACGGTACATACCTGTACCAAAGAACTTGAAAATGCTCGAGTTTGAATAAAAGGTTCAAGGAAGAGAGAAAGAATGAGCACAATCTCATCAGTCATCGTGCGAGGCGACTTGGGATAGGAGCCGGGACTCACATTTTGTATTTGTGTCGTTCTAGTGACTTTCAGTCGGTCAATAATTATATTTTCTTAAAAAACTAAAACACAATTGCTTTTAAAATACCTTTTTTCTAGAAGGGAGCGTATGCTATAGAAACTAGCTTCTTGTAGAAACTATGGAAACTTTAATCTAAGTCCACATGATTCTAATCCGATGATCTCAGATGAAGCACAACCCACCTTCAGCTGAGGCCATCGGATTAGAATCCTGTAGACTTGATTGAAGTTTTCATAGTTTCCACGAGAACCTAGTTTCCATAGCATACGCTCCCTTTCAAGAAAGGTTATTTGTTTTTTAAAATCCACACATCGTGTTACTCAACCGCATATCCTCCTACTCCTGTCAAATCCCCACCTCCCGCCACATCGCATGAACGCAGTGCACAGTATTCTCCAACACCACGTAACTGACTTCAGGGCCCCGCATTTCTCTTCACCCCACACGTGGGTTGGTCCACGTGAGCGCGGCCTTGCCTGCCCAACGCCTAACACCCAACGATCCTACCACCGCATCGACCGTATTAATCCCACGCCACCCTGTCCCTTTCCCCGCGCCACCGCCCTCTCCGTCGCCGCCGACCGACCGAGCGCCGCTCACCCACCCCACGAGCTCCCGCGCGGGTTCATGTCCATCTCCCCACGCGAACGCACCGGAGGACACTATTACCCGCGCCCGCACAACCCTAGTCCTAGTCCCCAACATGGCAGCGACAGACGCCGCCACGGCCGCCGCTCCCCTCCGGCATCCGTCTCGCCACCCGGCGCCGCTGCGGCGGCCGGCGACCGTGGGGTCGGCTCCAGCTCCGGTGATTTTTCCTTCCCACTTGTCCCCCTGCGCTCGTAGATCGATTTAACGCGCCTATTCCCGGTGAGGCTGGATCTAGGTTCTGTTGGTTATTACTTTGAGAGCTACCAGCTGCTGTGGTGTTGGTTTGATTACGTGCCGTTGTTTGGCGCCAGCTCGTGCCTTGGCTGAGCACAAGCTTGGAACGAATTTTTGTCCCCTAGCAAGTTTACAGTGTTCTCTTTGCGCATTAGGGGCTGAGATTTCCAGCGGCTTAACTCATGTGATTGGCCATGGATTCTAGGTTTTATGCTGAGCTGAGAATGATTTGATAGCCTGGGGCCAAATTTCGCGTGCATAAATGCTCGTGGGCTTAGGCTTGGTCAAGCGGGACGGTTAAAGTGTAGTTACTGTATGTTTGCTACTATTAGGTTTGGTTGAATTTGGATGCAAAAACATTCGCTGAGTTGCTGTTTATTGAGTTGAAGGACGAAAGTATAGGATAGATTCATACACCCAGGTGATAGTATTTTTCGTTTGACTCGGTTCTTATCCAGCAGAAAATACAGTAGCGATATAATTTAGGTTTCATCATAACCATTGTTTCTCCATGTATATTTGATGGCCACGCTCTGTTTGTAGTGTACAATATGGTCATGATCTGTGTGCCTAACTCTATGTATAAGAATGCTTTTCAGTACATTGCATTAAGAATAAGATTGTCTAGTGTACAGGTCATCTAGATCTAGTTGTTTAAATCTGACCATATTTTGTGTATCAGCGCATCATTTTCTGAAATTCATATTGATTGTTTACCTGATTCAAGTTACAATTTTTCATAAAAATGAACGTCTTAAAGTTAGATCAGCAGTGACCTTTAATTGATAAGTTTTTTACCCTACAGTTGGTTCTTTTAGAGCTAGTGAAAAAACTATGCTACCTAAGCTCTAGTTCTAGCATTTTGAATTTTGAACAATTGGTTTTCATATGGACATCTCCCAGTGTAGAACTCCATCCATCCCAAATTATAAGGCTTTCCAACTTTTTTGAAGAGTCAAGGCATCTCAAGTTTGACCAAATTTATATAATAAATTAAATAAATAATAACATTTATAATACCAAATAAGTACCATTAGATTCTTCATTAATTATATTTTCATAGTATTACTTATTTTATGTCATAAATCTTTGTAATTATCTATAATTTTGGTCAAACATGAGATGCTTTGACTCTCCAAGAAAGTTGGAATGACTTGTAATTTGGAATGGAGGGAGTATTAATATTGGAAATGAATATTCCAATGGCAATGGAGATGCTTTCCTTTGATTTGCTTGTTAATTTCCAATCAAGCCGCTCTATACATGTTGTTGTGGTGTCATTATACTCATTATTTCACTTTCACAACTTGGCTGTTATTAAGATCTTAAGTCAGATTTTTCATTATCTTCCCGTTAGACTAGTTGTATGCATAACTTCATGTTGCATTCTCATTGTTGATGCCACACCATTTTTTAGCCTTCCTGTTTTCAGAGTAATCTTTACAATGCAATTCGTATTTTGCAGACCCAGTGGTTCCAGCTATTGGAGAATCTATTAATGCTCCCGAAAAGGTGAAGTGCTTGCGGAGCTTTTTCATCTTTTCTTTGCACATTAGCATTAAATACTCCAGTTACTGCTCTTAACATATTGATAAAATGCAATAACTTCCAGGTAGTTGGATTTATAATATCTGGGGAAGAGAATCATGCATGTACTCAAGAGGTTGGCAATATTTCAGAATGCCACTCTTCAGAACAGGGGAATTCGGGTTTCCGTGTAGGTAATTTTGTCTCAGTTGGGTCATTTCCTGAGAGACCTAAAATGGCAGGATCCCTCCAGGCTGACCATTTGGCTTCATGTTCTACTGGACTTCAGGGTAATGGGACTCAGATAACTGCCAGGAAGAATCAGGCCGTGAATGCCAATCACCTACTGAATTTCCAGTATGATCCTATTTCTCGGCCACAGCCCAGAGGCCCTAGAACATATCCTCCCAGAAGACAAAGGAAGATCAAACCTTACAACAAGGATCTGTTCCTCCAAGCAAACTATAAGTTTGTTGTGTTGGATACTGGGAATTACCAGATTGAATCAATGGATCCTGATAAGATGCTTCAGTGGGAAGATATTATCTGTGTAAGATACTATAGCCCTTCTGAGGTACAATGCCCTATTTGTTTGGAAAGCCCATTGTGCCCTCAGATCACATCATGCGGACACATATATTGCTTTCCATGCATTTTGCGTTATCTAATGATGGGCAAAGAGGATTATAGAGGGGAGTGCTGGAAGAAGTGTCCTCTGTGTTTCATGATGGTATCAACAAAGGATTTGTGTACAATACAAATTACTCAAGTCCAGAATTTCTGTGCTGGTGACGTTGCCACATTTACACTCCTGAGCCGGTCAAGAAATTCGCTCACTCCTTCCATTAAAATCTCCTCCAGTGAAAATTCTACAGCAGATGAAGATCCGTATAATGTTTTCTCAAAGTTTATTTTGACATCTGATGTGGAGTTGTCTGTTCGAGAGGCAAAGTTGGATCTTAGTAATTGGTTGCATATGGCTGACTTAGGCCTTGTTGATGACTTGGAGAAACTTCCATATGTTTCTGCTGCTTTAGAGCAACTGGAAGAAAAGATGAAATATTGGATTGAGTACAGAAATTATGGTGGTAGCCCCCCGTCAAAAGATAGCTTCTCTCCTGGATCTAGTTTCAAGTCTAGGAACTCTTTTGATGTGAATACTTCTCACCAGATCAGTGGGCAAACGATCTCCTCTGTTTCAGATAGAGATATGGTCAGTGGTATTTCAGAACTCTCCATGTCTCTTGAGTTGAGTAAAAGCTCTGGTAAAGGAACAATGTCTAAAGTAAATGAGAAATGTACCACCACTGTTGATTCAAATGAACATGACCCATACACGTTTTACCAGGTTTGAGATTTTCAGGCTTTTGATACTGATGAATTTTCCAAATTGTGGTTTCACATATTCAGAGTTTCCGATGGCTTTAAATATTGTTGCAGGTGTCAGATGGCCAACACCTAATTCTTCATCCACTGAACATGAGATGTCTTCTAAACCATTTCGGAGGTTCTGATATGCTTCCACCTAGGTAATATGATCTTTGCTTATTCCCTAAAAGTTTGAGTTCTAGCATCCTTTCTTTACACACTATTAGTGTAACTTGCATTCTATTTAAGGAATAAGGGCTTCAAGATACTGACTTAAAATGCCCTTATTTTTCTAGCACTATTAGAATGCCCTTATTTGCTTGTAGCACTACAATTTACCTGAATGTCCAAGAGCACAGATAATGCCTACATGCGACGTGTGAGGCATGTTATACTCTGCAGACCTGTGGCAACTAGGTTAGTGGGAGGTCTTGATGTTTGCATATTTATTTGCAGTATTTGGTCCAGTCAAAGATGTTTTGTGCTTGGGGTTCTCACAAATGTGTGTGAATCGTTAAATTGAATGTGCGATTTAGTTGCCTTAAGCCAATTACTCCCTCCTGTCATAAAAACATGTCGTTTAGAGAAAAACACTGTTTCTTCGCTGAAAAAGTACGGCTGAAAAGACAAGCGATTTTTCAGCGAAGGAACAGTGTTTTTCTCTCACAACAAATCAGCCAACCGTACTTTTCAGCTTGTCTTTTCAGCAAAGCGAACGGGGCTAAACGACATGTTTTTATGACAGGAGGGAGTAATTGGCTTAAGGCAACTAATAAAATGTACAAATATCCATAACTTTTTTATTATTTAATTGGAAACATTAAGTGGTGGATCCAGGAATTTCTTGGAGCCTGGTTGATCCTCACCATACAAGAGTATTTACCTACAACATATTATGTTTATCCTTTAGACTAGAAACATCTCTTTTGCGCTCCGGCGGAGCCAGGGTGACTGCCCCGGGTTGCTGCACGGTGGATCTGGTGGTGGAAACACGTAAAATATGTGTAGTTTTGTATTCTAGTAGACTTGTAAAATATCACAGAATTGAAGGATTTTAAAAATATTTACTAGAAGAAATTAGTGGTCAAAGATACGCATCGGTCAAATGCAACAAGAATTTTTGACTGGAGGTAGTACCAATTATCTCAATCCATCATCCCTGTTTGGAGTCAAATTTTCTGTAGCCATTGGTTACCATGTAGCTCTAGGATTAGTTTTTGCGCCACACCCTTTCTGTAAAATTATGATTTTTTTTTCTGTTGCAGCCCCATAAATTTTTTGAATAAAAACTAGTTTGAAATGCTACCACAACGCTAGTATCTTTTGACACTGCAATACTGTTGCTGTTTTTGATTGGTGCTTGAATCATGTTGATGTTGTTAACTTTGCTAATTTGTACACAGAATAACTGCAAAAATATTGGAGCTGGAAACTGTAACACAGTCTGAGGCTGTAAGGAAGCGCTATCGGTTTTTGGGTCACTTCTCATTAACAACTACATTCCAGGTAAATTTGGTATTCTTATTAACAGCCACATACAGGTCAAGTTGGTGTGAAGATCAAGTTTTGCTCTTGGCCAATGACCACGCCTCACATCTGACACATTATGCAGTTCTGTGAAATTGACCTGAGCGATATAGTATCTCCTAGCTCATTGGCTCCATTCTTGGATGAAATCAAGAAGCGTGAGAAACAAAGAAAACGAGCCGCCAAGAAGGTAACAAGTTTGTTGGCTGCGTTGCATATTAGTTTTTGTTGGACCATTCAGAGCTCATCAGACTATCATGTGCATCAGGGTAGTAGAGACTGGGGGTCAAAACCACCAGGTTATTACTTATTAACAGGTTATCTGGTGGAGGACATCCAATTGCAGATTTTAGTTTACAAAAATTGCAAACTAAAGTTTCTTCGGGTCTGAAATATGGATCGTCCTAGGATTCATGATATAAATTCCTTGGAACTGTTCAGTAGTGAAAGCGGCCAGGTTTTTGGAAAACTGGATCCGAAAAATCCGATGATCATTCTAAAGAATGTCTAGACTATGCCCTGAATTGGGTAACTGTTAGAGAGTTAGTTGATGGATATTAGGTATTTGGATATTGGCTTTCTCATTGCTTAACAATGATGTTTGTTTTTTTTCTCGAAAACGCAGGAGAGCTGCGCTTCATTATATAAGAAGAAAATAAAGGGCAAGAGCCCAAACATCACAACACAACACACCACACACACACTCACACCCCTAACGGTCTCAAGGAAAACATTCGCACCGGTGACAACCACACACAGGCGACCACTACGAGCTAAACACTAACTACCAGGGAGGAGGGCAGTCAAGGAGGACAGCCCTCGAGCCCCTGCCATAGACCATCGGTGGCGTTCCTCGCCGGCTAAGACCAGAGCACCATAGGGGAGGGCTCACCCGCAGCCGCTGGGAGTAGAACCGTTGCGGCCGCCGCCGGGTCAGCTAGAGTGGAGGTCGGAGGACCAGCAGCTGTCTCCACCTCGGGCACCGAAGTAGGGACCGGAGACGGAGCAAGGGCCTCCATATAGACGTCCTCGCCCGCCACCGAACCAACCGGAGTAGAGGAAGGAGGTGGACAAGCAGACGCATCCGCTGTGGGCACCGAAGAGAAGGCCGGGGGTGGGGCGGCAGGATCCGCAGCCACATCTCCAGCCGCTGAAAACTTGGACGAATGGAAAGAGCGTCTCGAATAAACCAAAAGCGGCTTCATTTGAGCTTGAGAATGCAGCGGGGGAGGTGGAAGAGTCCATGCCAAGGCCGGCAAATCCGTCGCCTCATCGGAGGGGAAACACAGGGGCGAACGCGGTGAGGCCGGCAAGCACTCCGTCGCCTCACCAGGTTCCCCAGTTTCCCAGTCAATGCCTTGAAGCCCATCGTTCTTTAGAAGCCCAACAGAAGTTTCAGCCTTCGGCAGGTCTGTAGCCTGAGAGTTCATAGGCCCAACAAAGTCCGGCCCAGGAGCAACGCAGCCGTTCGAGGGTAGTTTCAGATCCTCAAGAACTTCGAATCGCACGAGTGTAGGAGAGACCATTGATGGGCTGTCGTCAAAAGGGCCCTCCAAGCCGTTGGCAGGCGCCGCCAAAGTGACGGCCGCAGGACCGAGGGGCTCCACGCCTTGGGAACCCTCAGCAACATCACGCGTCCCCTGGGAACCCGCGACCTCCGGAAGAACAGCGGGCGACGACTCCGTCATGATGACGACGCTTGAAGGGGCCGCCACGTGGTCGACGCTTGAAGAGGAAGGGCCCCCACGCTCAAGGGTAGGCCGACGTCGAGAAACACTGTCTCCGCCATCCTGGCTCGCCAAGTAGTTATCAGACGGCGGCGTGGAAGGACGGCGGCGCCTCCGTCGAGCAAGAGAACCATCGCTGCCCTCGCCCCCAGTATGAGGTGGTGGAGGGGGAGGAGCGCCAGGCTCAAGCAGCACAGAAAACCGAGTCTCAACAGGATAGGACAGAAGCCTCTTCACCGGGAGATCATCCATGGCAGCGACCGGAGGTTCAGACACCCAAAGCTCCTTGATAGGCGGGAGAGCAGACGGGTCCAAGCACCATGCTGAACATTTGAATGAGACCAGGTCCCTCAACCCAACGGTGTCTGGATGAACCTGCTGGATACATGCCAGGAGGCTCAAGAACTTCTCCACAGTTGAGGTTTCCCAAACATGTGCCGGAATTCCCCGAAGCTCAACATCGAGCAGCCATGGCAGCATCCGCCCCGAGGCACCGGCCAGCCGACTCCATCGCTTACACAAGAGTGTGAACGCAGGCGAACGGAGGGGAGGCTGGCGATGATCCAACAGACGCTGAACAAAGCCAATATCGGGAAGGACGAGGAGATAGCTCGAGTTGGAAGCTTGACGAAGCACCAGTGAACTCGCCTCCACACCCAGACGAGCAGCAAGCACCTCCGCCACCTCATACACAGGAGCCAAGGGCTCCGCTCCACAAACAGTCACAGTCACGGCATTCGCGAGGTCTTCTTCTGCCCTCGCCATACGGTCGTCCCAGTTAATGATACATGGGAGAGACGGCATAGGCATGGCAGGGGCTTCAGGAGGAGCCACCGACATGGAAGTTGAAGGCCCAGGATCAGCAGGTGTGGAGGAATTAGCCGGCTGACGGAAACGAGGCCTTCGCCGACGACGCGATCGCCTCTGTCCGTCCCCAAAGGCAGCCTCAGTCTCTGGCATCACGGCTGCGTCAGTAGCAGAACACACAGCCCCTTCGCCGCCAACACCATGGACCTCACCCGCCGGATTACCTTTGCGGGGATCAGTTCCAGCCATCAGCTGGACTGGAGATTTGGGTCTCCAAACACGCCTGGCAGCTCCCTGGTGGCCACGCACAGCATTCGCGCCGCCGGCCAGTCTAACCGCCATGGCCCCGGACTCCTCACCCGCCGGAAAACCGTCGCGGGGATAAGCACCAGGCGATGTCAAGACCGGCCCAACCCGCCTCCAGACAGAGACACATGTTTGTACAATGCCTAGATGCAAATTTTGTTCCTGCTACTGCTTGGTTGTTGTCTTATACTTGTTGGTTCTTTCCCAAAATAGCATGGCAACTACAACTGGATCGTATGGGAAGAATCCCATCTGGGGGATGGTGAAGCCCTTTACGACTGGTTTTGGCTGCAAGTCTGTTTCTAAAGAGGCACATGAAACCCAGTATATGTCTAGCAAGGATGCGCGCAGAATCGTCAGGCATAATATAACTTGCAACTCTAATTCACAATGCTTATCATCTACAAATTGCTTACCTAATTGGTTAATTTGACCTAGCCATTTCTGGAAATTTAGATGCAATTGGAATCCAAATACAGTATGAGTAGGTCATCATTCTGTACAAGAGCCATTAAGTTTCATGGTTTGTTTTCCATGTTGCTTGTGTGTGGCCTGTTTTGGCTCCTTTTTCACATATATTTCCTCTGTTTTTATAGGAAGAAAGTGAGAGAGCGAAGGCGGAAGTTGCTGCTGCTGTGCAGGCATCAGCTATGCGGTTTGAGTATATAAATTTCTCTCAGAGTCACAACGATGTCATGTTCTCTCTGGATGACTTCGAAGGTAAATTTACTGAACTTCGAATGGAGTTTCATAATTAGTCTGAGCCCCCTGCTTGTTCATATGCTTAATATCGCAGTTTTCTGTTTGCATTTGGCTGTTGCCCATTTTCTCATCTGCTTTATTATGCACGTCGGCGATTGGGTTCATTTTTGTTGGCCCTGATTTTGATGTCTCTTTCCACTGAAGCTCTGGGAAACAATGCTGGGCCATCCACCAGTCCACCAGTCAGTGAAAGGAAGCTTTTCTCTGACGTAACACGCTTGGGTTTTGCATCTGCTCAAGACTCACCTCCCCTAAGACTCGGAACTGGGGATGCAAATGGCCAAAGCGAAAACTCGAGGGACAAAGGTACGAGATACCTGGTCTGTTCAGGAGTTTGGACACATCAGTGTAGAACGTGATTTCCAATAAAGTCCTGGCGGTAACAATATATTTCTGTTATGCAGGGCCGTCCGCATTATCATTTGCCAGCATCATATCTTCCAGTAGATCTGTAGCTGCAGCTGACAACTCGGAGATGCAGAAAGCAAATGCCGCCGGGAAGAAGGGTAAGAAAGCAACTAGAGTGCTCCTGTCGACTGGTGGCGGCCGTCGATACTGAAGGACTAGATACATTGGAAACGAACAGTTTGGTTGTTTCCATATAGTTAGTACCGTAGCTCAAAGCAATGTGTATACTGCATAACCTGGAATACGCTTGTAACACTAAGCGGCAGTTGTGTGCCTTTTGGCCCTCGTCTGTAGGTGTGCTTGCGTTGTACCCACATCCTGTCCCATGCTTACTGGTCTGGAAACGAGCAAAGATAGCGCAACACTGTTTATATCTGGAATTGTCATTGTTTCTTCTAATGTTGCTATTTTTGAGGTGTCAAGCTGGCTGAATTATTATTGCATCAACAATCAAGCCGAATACGAGGCTCCCTTATTTGACTTGGAAATATTGCAATCCAAGGCATGTTGTAGCCTTTGGTGGTTACTCTTTAGTCTTTACCGGTAGTGCAGTAACCAGCAAGTTACTGGTTTGTTTCCATGCTTAGAAGGACCGTTCAATGTCTATCTCAACAAGTTCCTTGACATTATTGCATACTTTGTTGAATTCCAAATTTGGCATATACCAAGGCATGACAATAACAAGGCTACCATGTTGGCTCAATAAGCATCGGGCTTTGATGTCGGAGGATGAAATTTTCACGTCAGAGAAAAGCTGATGCATAGGGAAGAGAACGAACCAAATTGCGCCCAAATTTGTTCTAATGAGCTTGGGGGCTGATTTAGGTGACCGGAGGACTTCCATTATTAATTATTTACATGATCCAGATGCCAAAGTTGATAAAAGTATTAGGAGTGCATTCAAGTTTATTTTGCACGATGATGAGTTGTGTCGCTGTCGAAGACTTGTGGCTGAAGTACTTGGGTCGATGATCAAGCTAAAGTGGCTATACGAGAGGTTTACGAAGGCATTTGTCGCAAGTGGCTATTGCGAGACGAGCGCTTCCGAATCCGTCTCCTGCTGTCGCTCCTCCGGTCCTCCATCTCCAAAGTCAGACTGCCCGAAGAACCGTTGTTACCGCTAACTAACATCCTTCCGTTGCCATGCCAGCTGCGGGCGTCGTGCGCGCCTCTCACCATTTTGGCCCCCGTTCGCTCCGTCCCGCGACGAGCGCGCCACCACCCCCGCCTCTATTTCTTCAGCCCCCCACCATTTCTCTCCAGCATCGCCCTCCCTCTCCGCCTCAAGGCTCTCCTCTCGGAGGTACTCCTTTTTCCTCACTTCCCTCCTCGATCCATAGCTGCGAGTGCGCGCCCCACCATATCTTTCCGATCTAGCCATTCTAGGTGCTTGCTCGCCGGGGGAATCACGAGCGTTTTGTTGTTGTTGTTGTTGCTGGTACATTGGCCTCACTCACGGCCGCTTTGCGTGTTCGTCGTTCTTGTGCTCTGTTCTATGCACACGTTCTAGGTAGGTATTGGTAACATCATTGCTAAGCATCAGGTATCGATTATCTCCTTAATACGAGGGAATATATGTTTTGAAAACGTACTAATTATCTAGTCTCAACTGCACGCAAAGGGAAAAGTCACCCTAAAAATTAACGTTTTTAATCCTACCACTTGGTAGTGAATCAGATTATATTTGGTGTATTATCGCCACATTGAAATATTCAGCACATTATTCTTCAACATTGATCATGTGTGGCAACATACCATTTGATTGGTGCAATGGCGATGATGTTTTCTTAAGTTTTTATTCAGGCTTATTCAAGTATAAGTGAATTGTCCACTTTTTCCATCAGCTTAAGTTTTCCGGTTAACCTGGTCGGCGCATGGAACTCAATACGACCTCTTCTTTCTTTTATCAGGTCCGATAGGGCAACCCAGTAATGGCAGAAGTCCTATCAGGATCTCATGAGCACCATCTGAGCTCTGGTGAGTATGCATATAATTAAATGCCATAACCATTTTCTTGTTGACTGAGATACATAATATCTTGCAACAGCACTTTCTTTGTCCTCATAAAAAAAAACTTGTGATATTCCTGTAATGTCTGAATGCGTACATAGTGGGTTTTTATTGCAAAGTTGCACTTATGACTACACACTTTTGTTTTGCCCAATCAAGGACAATTCAACATAATCCTTACAAGTCAAATTTAGTCCCCGAAATTGAACTTCGCAGAATTGACTTACCTACAAATGATATCTGCAGCCTTAGATGGACACTATGACGAGAAGAGGAAATCCAATGTGGAATACTCAGAGGATGAAAAGAAAGCCAAGATCGCGTCTCTGAAAAAGAAGGCTATGAGCGCCTCACAGAAGTTTAGGCATTCCATGAAGAGGGGGAGGAAGAGCAGCAAGGTCATGTCCATCTCAATTTTGGATGACCGTGAACCTGAGGAGGTGCAGGCTGTGGATGCCTTCCGCCAGCTTCTTGTACTTGAAGAGCTCCTACCATCACAGCATGATGACTACCACATGATGCTAAGGTGTGTGATATAGTAATGATCCATCCTATTGTATGATTGCATTTTCATGTGTGGCAGCATTGCTGAAATTTGGGATGATGAAGATTTCTGAAGGCAAGGAAGTTTGATATCGAGAAGGCAAAGCAAATGTGGTCTGATATGCTGAAGTGGAGAAAGGAGTTTGGTGCAGATACCATTCTCAAGGTAACTATAACTACCAGAGTTTGCTAAAATCAACTTCGTCATTTTCATTAGTAGTTTCTCATCGATATTTACAGGCTATTAGTTCATAAACTTTTGTAACATTTTCCTTTTCTCTAATGCAAACTTAGGAATTCGAATTCGAAGAAGCTGATAAGGTGGCAGAATGCTACCCTCAAGGTTACCATGGGGTTGATAAGGAAGGCAGGCCTGTCTACATTGAACGGCTTGGACAGATCGATGTGAATAGGCTAATGCAGGTCACTACAATGGATCGCTTTGTCAAGAACCATGTCAAGGAGTTCGAGAAGAACTTTGCTGTCAAGTTCCCAGCTTGCTCAATCGCTGCAAAGCGCCATATTGATCAGAGCACAACAATTCTTGATGTGCAAGGAGTGGTATGTATGTATTTACAGATTGGTTGCTACTCAATGGTTGCAATTTTACAATGAGTAACCAAAGACACATTTTCAGGGGATGAAGCAATTCAGCAAAGCTGCAAGGGACCTCATTGGTATGCTTCAGAAGATTGATGGTGACAACTATCCAGAGGTATAGTCCCTTTGATACATGTTTTGTATTCAGATATTTGATCTGAATTTTGTAAATGTTGTTCTTACCATGCCAGTTATCTTCTCTTTTGGTGCTAGACCCTGTGCCGGATGTTCATCATTAATGCAGGCCAGGGATTCCGGCTTCTATGGGGCACAGTGAAGAGCTTTCTTGACCCAAAGACCACTGCAAAGATTCATGTATTTTTTTTCATCTTTTTGTAGTTTTGTTCTTTAGCTATGATTCCAGTACTCAATTGGAATATCGTCTCCATATTTCTATAGGTTCTGGGTAACAAGTATCAGAGCAAGCTTCTTGAGGTGATTGATGCTAGGTAAAAACCAGTCCTCTAATTTGTAGTTATTAGCTTTACTGAACTCGTCAGCTAACTTCTATGGCACATTTGCCCACTGAAATATACACGTTTCTATTATTCAGTGAGTTGCCAGAAATTTTTGGTGGAACTTGCCAGTGTGAAGGTGGTTGCATGAAGGCTGACAAAGGCCCTTGGAAGGATCCCGAAATCATGAAGGTGAGGACTAGTCCAATCTGGTCCTTTGACCTCAACCTTGTCACCTCGAATATAAATCACGAAATTTTTAAGGAGAAGGTACTAACTCAATTCCTAATGCCACTTTGATGTGAAGATGGTTCAAAGTGGTGCTGGGAGGTGTGGATCACACAGTATGTCCTCTTTTGAGGCTGAGGAGAAAATGATTTGTGAAGATGACATGTATCCTAAGGTACGGGAAAACAAAGAAAACAACTTTCATGTTTGCATAGTGGTTGTATTTATTTCTATCTATTTTTAATGTTTTTTAAATCAAGAAACAAGCTTTATTCGATGGGGAAACACAATTAGCTGGAGATGGTCAGCGTTCTCAGTCACAGAAAATTTCCCGCAGCCGAATTGAACATCCTCAGCTGTCACCTGTTCACGAGGAACTTATCCCCACTTCACATCCTGTAAGTCATTCTTGTTATTATTGTTGATCATTCGATAATGAACAAAGACATTAATAGTGCAAAGTTCTTAATCTCAATAATCCTAACATTTGCGATGTACTCACTTTTTATTTCTGGTGAACTTTTTCAGACCCCTGGATCACCCTATTCTTGTGATGTCCCAATGGTTGAAAAGGCCATAGACGCTATCTGCAAGAGCCAGGGAACACCACCAGATGAGAAGCTTGCCATCACCAAAGGTTAGCACCACAACTACAAGTTTATGAATGAACAAACTTTTGACGAATTAGTGATACTCCCAGTTTCCTTTCGCTGATAGACTGACTAAACATTATTCTTTATCAGCTATTATAAATGCCTCTGATGGATCCAAGCCCCCACTCTATGCTGGCATCATAGCACTTGTGATGAGCATTGCAGCGATGGTCCGTGTGACCCGCAACATGCCTGGGAAGGTACTTGGCGCTGCCATAGGTGGAGCTAAGCCTGCTACCCTCTCAAAAAGTAAATCAAAAATACAACAGCGGCAGCGATCCAAGCTATCAAAAGAGGCTGTGAAGGAAGCTGAAGATGCCGTCTCCGCAAAGCGCCTCGCCGAGCTTGAGGAGAAGGTCATTGCACTCCTGACAAAACCTGCATCAATGCCTGTTGATAAGGAGGAGATTCTGCAGGCTGCTGTCATCCGCGTTAGTGCACTGGAAGAGGAGCTTGCAGCTACAAAGAAGGTATCATCTGCACCTTGCTGGAAAACCATGTTTTACCACACCATAACCAGATACTATGTAATTAGTAATTTTAATCATTATTTTGGTTTCGTATCTTTCTGTATCAAAAACAATAACCTGAAACACTACGAAGTATATGATTATAGCATATTTCTGAACCAATTAGCCTGTTTTAAAACTTGCTTTGACTTGAGTTTTTGCAGACCTTGCAGGAGACTCTTGAGCGTCAAATGGAGATCGCTGCATACATTGAGAAGAAAAAGAAGAAAAGCAAGGTAATCACCTAGAGAGAAAACTCATGACAAAACAAAACAACGTTTTTCACTTAAACATAATGGTTTAATACTGTCATCCTAGTTCCATGATTTTACTGGAATTGATATGCAAATCAATCTGGATTGAAGACACTTGATTTATGTGCTCTGAAACTACGTTTCCTGCGCTACTGCAAGTTTCATTATCTCATTTTTCATCAAACTAACACTGCCTTTGAATTGTGCCTGCAGCGTTTGTTTCGTTGGTAGAAGCAAACAACACTGAAGTATTCACGTCCATGAGAAAAAGGTTTTGCGTGTGATGGAAGTCAGCTGGTGTTTGCATATGCCAGCGAACTGCGATTCTGGGTGTAACATATAATGTTCTTTTATTCTTCTTTTTATTCCCTTGTTTCATCAAATTGTCCCTTACCACGTCGATGTGCTGCCAAACTGTCAATCCCATCCCTGATATGGTCAATCATGGATGGACGGACTGCTGAGTATTTGCAATATAAATATATTATTACCACAAACTACGTGCGAACGTGCGGCCTTTGCTACTAACGTGCTGCCTCTGTTCTTTTAATCTCTACTGACATTTCAAGGTTCGGCGACTGCGAAGTATGAAGCTATGGGCTGAGACGATGCAGCGCCTCGTCACGTCTTGTGTGTTCACCCGTGACGCGTTAGGGGTGACGCTCGGTCGTCTCTAATATGGGCTGAAAGTGCTTCGCTGCAGTGTTTAATAGCATGCAACGACTGTAGGAGGAATATAATTAGGAATGTTCGCATTGAGTCTATCGGGTAGTACAGTATACATATAAAGTTCACATGACTTGGGACTTGGGAGTTAAGCTGATATCATTTCTCCCCCACTCGCCCAAAACCCTATTGCTCCCTGCTCCGCTCCCGTCCCCCTTTGCCGTGGTTCATAACAACACCTCGCCGCCGCTAGCGAGATCTCCGGGTGGAGCAAGCGAGGCAAGGCAGCAGCCATGTCGCTCCGCATGCTGAACCCTAACGCCAAGGTCAGGCCTGTCTCATGAGGGAGGGCAGCAAGTGCAATGGCTTGGGGCCCATGGTGCTTGGGGGCCCATGAGTATACCCCTGTATAGTACATGTATTCCGGCCCAATGGCTCATACGGTCGCTCTTTAGGTCCATTTGATAGCTTAGGTGCTCGCTAGTCTCTTCTATTCACGTGGCGTGCGTGACTGCGTGAGTCGTGTAGGGAGTCGGCGAGTCACGACCCTTCCAATTCGCGATCGCGATCGCGAGTCAGGGCTTGGCTTCGCCGCCGCTGGCCGGTGACGGCGTGCTGCTGCAGGCAACGGCCGCGACCTCTGCGGGCAGCGGGCGTGAATCCTTTCTCCGCGGCCTCTGTGATCCATTGTATCTCTGGACTGGCCAGTGGACAGCGGTAAGTAACTGCAGTCCAGAGTTCATTAGTTCAATTTATCAGTTATAAGGATAGGGCTTGGCGTGGCCGTGATGGTCTGCACTTGCAGAGTTGCAGACTGTTTGATCTAATTAACTAAATTTCTAAATTCTAATTCAATATATTTTTTGAACATGTTAGATGTTGCCAAAAAAACATTTCTCTAGTGTTCAGAAAAGGAAAAAAAGAAAACAAGAAGATCAGTTTATTGAAAAATTGTTTGGTGAACTATGCTACAAGAAAGATTGAATGGCTTCGCTATGTGCAACATTGAGAAGGATATTTTAGATAAAATTGATCTCGACACTGTTCTCGAAGATTTTGCATCAAGAAATGCCGAAGACGCTTTTAAAAGCATTAAAGCTCTATAGATTTATTTGAGGTAACCACAATAGTTATTACTTATTACTTTACCATTCTTCTAGCTTTTTTTATGTACAGTCATTTTTTATGAACTAAATATATGTTACAAGTTATTTCTTATTAATATTACTATATACTTTATTAATTTTTATATTAAAATATTAGATTGCCGGACTTTAGTGTCTTACTTGTCTAAGGGCCCTTAAAATTATTGAGACGGGCCTGGCCGAGGTGCTCAACAAGTCAGCGGTGCTGCACATGAACATCAACGCCGCCAAGGGCCTCCAAGACGTGCACAAGACCAACCTCTCGGCCCCAAGAGAACCATCAAGATGTAACCTTCCGGTCCTTCCTCTTCCCTCTCCTGCCGCCGCCCCAGCTCGCTTGGCCTTTGGGCGTTATCGCTAGATCACCCTCTTGTAGATTCGCTGGGTTTCTTCTATTGTTGGGGGCGAAGCCTCGTGTCCAAAGGCTTACTAACATATAACCAACCTTTGTATGGATTTCATGAGCAGGAACATTGACGAAGGTCCAGCTGGAGGCCAGGAGCCAAAACGGACACCGGTACAGACTGCGGAGCAGCGAAGGCCTAGGGGAATCTTCGCTGGAGGTTCTTGAGCTAGGGAATAGCCTTCGGTCGGTTCCTCCGACCTTCGGAACATTGCCAAGCCAGGACAGCGGGCGAATCCTTCGAACCACTGGGTTAGGCATGAGGCGCTAGAATGGTCAAAGGCAATTGGCGGCTAAGGCGCCGGTCAAAGGAGGGCGAAGCCCTGATGGCGGAGAGCCGTGGATGCCGGCCCAAGGGGCATGCTGGGCTAGAGGTCCAGCTCGATAGGGGCCCATCAAGAAAGGCGGTTGGGTATGTAAATGGCACTAAGGCCCGAAGGAGATGAACTTTGAATAGAGGAATATACCAAAATATGTCTGAGCTGGCGCATGAGCATTATTGTACTTAGAAAATTATGTAACCATACCCTATAAAAAGAAGGGCTCGGCCCCCAATGAAGCAGAGAGTGAATTTGGGCTCAGAACCCTAGCAAGCTCCTCAGTAATCGTGTCTCTAACCGTCAAAGGCCTTCGCCCCTCTAGGGAAACCTTCGACGATTAAAGGAAAAGTTGCAACGTGCTTGCCTTCATCTTGTCGGATCCCTAGTTTCCCAAAATTGGTGCCCACTGTGCTAGGACACGCACAAACCCACGGTGCCAACCAATAAGAAGGCCTCCACATGGGGAAGGCCTAAGCGCAACACTCGCAACATGTATGCCAACTCCCCTGATCCCTAGGAAAATGAGGAGGTTGAAAAGGAATTACCTGCGGTAGACCAGCTAGGAGCCAAGGGGGAGAGTAGCCAATCCTCCCTAACCCAACACCAAAGCAATTACTTCAACAATTGTAGGCCAAGCTAACAGAGAGCTCAGCAAGAAAGGGACAGGTTGGTCGCAACCTTCACCGCCAATTAAAGAGCAGCCCTCGCTTCTCATCAAGTAGTGGAGGTGAGATTCAAAGCCTATTGCGAAATCCTCCCCCATCAACCAACGACTCCAACAACCCTCCACCAGCTACACAAAGCCAAGCCAACCTCCACCCAAACCCCCAACCCTAGCAAATCTTCGGCACACCAATCAGCCTCATCCCACTCAAGTCTCCCTTGTTTGAAGGTTACAAACCCTAACCATGGTCACCCACATACAAAACCATATCCCTACCTAAATTCAACGGGCAAACAAAACCTCATCAGTTCATAATGAGCTTCGAGGCAGCTATCGCCTCCGCTAGAGGAAATGACACAATGTTGGCTAAATCTATCAGTCGTCATCACGGCAGAAAGGGACACGCTCGCTTGGTATTCCATGCTGAAGACCAAGTCTATGTACTCATGGGAATACCTTTGAGACAAAATCATGGCAAACTTCAAAGGATTCGCAAATGAGTCCTTGACCTCCCTGATCTATTTCAATGCAAACAACAACAAGGAGAATCCCTTAAAGCTTAAGCATTATTATCAAAGATTCATGCAACTCAAAGCATGAGCACCCAATGTACTTGAAGAAGTAGAAATTGAGGCAGCCATCAAGGGCCTTCGCATTGGACCCTTCGCTGGACAATTGGCTAGGAAGAAACCTTCTTCCATAGAAGAACTCTACAACGAGTTTGAGAAATGCTGCAAGACTAACAACGACCTTCACAAAAGAATGGAAGAGCAAAACTAGTTCAAGCAACAAACTCGATCCCAAAATAGAAAGCATCCTCCTAGGAATGACAAAGGTCAAAACCAACCTCCGCGAGGCCCTAACCAACAAGTTTTCAGTGTTAACTCCCAGAAAAATCAGCAATCGACCCAACACAACCAGCAGCAGCCTAACCAAGATAATAGGCCTCCGCACCAGCAAGACAACCGCAGAGGCAACCAGAGCAGACCCTGGAACAAAATCCAAAACACAAGCCAGAAACCCTGAAGGCAGTACTGCTTCTTCCACGGGGAGAATAAAGGGCACATCACCAGAGATTGCCTGGATGCCAAAGAAACCCAAGAGAGAATCAATCACTTGCAAAGTCAACAACCCTCACAACAACAACCTTTGAGAGGTCACGGAGCATAGGATGACAAACATGTGACAAAGGCTACATACTATAGGTGGCATAGGCAGAGACGGCAGCATACCAATCTGCTAGAAAATGTAGGCAATCTGGTAGTTGTTGTGCACTATGCCCTCTCTCGGCTTCCCAAGCAATGCTACTGGCCTAAAACTAATGAAGCAAGTGCCTCATCGTGCTTCTATTATTTTCTCATCATAGCAAAAAACAAGTCTTCTTGTGTTTTTCTCATCTGAATTAGTTCATCTTGTAGGGATTGCATCAGCTCATATTGTGCCCGTGCTATTTTTGGCTCAACCAATGGCCCAAAACTAGATCCCACTACATGATCATTTATTTGAACCTTGTTGTATGGGAATGGTTGGTTGAGGCGATGTATAATCCTCATTCTTAACTATCGAACACTAATCAAACCTTGAAGTCTAGATCGTGCCTCTGCCTCTCGCAAAGCTAAGTCAGCTTCCTCATTGCTGGCTAGATTAGTTGTTGTCACCTAGTCATGTACTGCCCTCAGACCATGGAATCCTCTGCGTCTGTCAGTAGGACCAGGAGGTTTATATTGAGGGAACATACTCTTTGATTCTTTTGGGACCGTCTCCTGTTTTATTTATCCAACGGTCCTAGACTATAGGTAACAGATGACATGCGCACAGTCTTCCTACTCACAAATTAGCAAGTCTACCACATCAACACTAGTAGAAATATGCACATCTATGATGAAAATCCTAATGACGAATCAAAAACTGTCGTAGAAGATCGATTTCTATGATGAATTTTTTGTTTCATCATGGAACATTAGCGACGGTCCTCTGGCCCTGTCTATTTCTGACGAAGTTAGATATCGTCACAAAAATTCATCATTGAACAACACAAGGTTTCGTCCAGATCACACGCGGAGCTGTTCCTGCTCATTTGTGACGATCTGCTTTAGAACTATGATGACCAGACGTGGTAGATCCGGCACAGGCCACGTCATTAAATAAAAGTTTGACATGTGGACAAACTAGTGAATGACACGTGTAAGAGCCAAGATAGGACACGTGAGCCAATTCAAATCCAAGGCGTGGTACAAATCCGTCTTGCCACGTGGTCGAATAAAAAAAGATGCATGGGTAGTTTAGGGCACGACATGTGGT
Organism: Saccharum hybrid cultivar R570; assembly: GCA_038087645.1. NCBI lineage: Eukaryota > Viridiplantae > Streptophyta > Magnoliopsida > Poales > Poaceae > Saccharum > Saccharum hybrid cultivar. The sequence goes on along the minus strand of JAQSUU010000190.1, from coordinate 446,253 downwards.
CCACTGAAAATTGACACGAGGACGTACAACATTGTGACACATGGTCGAGTAAAAAAAAGAGGACATGTGTGGGTTATTATTGCCACATGGACCAATAAAAATACGACACATGGTCCAATTAAGAAGTGACATGCTCCAACCACAACACGACATGTGTGCCAATAAAAACCTGACAAGTGGAACAACTCGGACACGGCACATGGTCCAGTAAGGACCTGAAACATGCAAGAACAAGACAAGGCCACGTTGTCCAATAAGAAGGTGACACGTGACCGAAAGCATCTCTAATGTAACCGACTATAGCATCTACACATGGAAGAATCTCCAATTGAAGCATTAGCCAATGTGACTGCCCCTGCCACGCATGCCAAAATAGTTCTGTAACGGTCAGTTTTTTTTTTGTCATAGATCAAACTACTTCTATGACAGGTTGCTCGAGTTCGTCATGGATGAACAAATATGACGTGTCATTTTTGACGAACAATTTTTTAACATAAATTTGTCATAAAACTAAAATTATAACGAATTTCGCTTCTTCAGTGACGAAAGCTATTTGTCATGTATGTGTAGATTTCTACTAGTGTCAAACGGAGTGTGCTCCAACACCAAAGAAAGCAACCGCTGTTGCATTACTGTGATTGCCTCAACAATTCTAGTTCTTGGGCATAGGGACTTCTTGAAGGCGAGGAGGAGAACAACTGCTACTGGTGTGAGCTCTTCTGGTATCCTCAAAGAGTCAGGAATAAACTGTCTACAAATAAACGATTTAGTTCTAGCCAGTGGTAGTGTCCCACCTACAGGGAACAAGTTCAGCTATTTCTTCCCGGTATAGGTGGTGGTGATCCCCTCTAAACATGAATTCAATGTATTAACATCCTCGTGGTATTCACAGAGTAGCAAAAAATATTCTCACATAATCTGGCACATATTCTTGTGATCTGGCCAATAGGTCCAATAGTTCTGGCATGTATGCCAAATGACCCCTCATCTCTTCCTCCGTGATTCCTGCAAATTTTGCCAGGCCTTCAACTGTAGTTCGGCAGTGAGCATAGAACTTCACGCATCCATCCACTACAAAAATGTTCCATTACGTTTATGGTATGACATGTGATCGAAAGGTCACAAAATCAATTAGTTTATGACATTTTTTCGTAGGCTTCTCAATTTAGTGACATAAGTAAATGCACATCATAAATATAAATATAAGCAGTGTTGAGTGGATCATGCCTTTATGTTTTCGAGTAGAAATAACATTTTTTGCAAAGGGCGTGTGTAGATGGAAAGATATCCTGCTATTTCTTGCATGCGCATGCTCTTTCATATTGCCGCCGATTGCCATGCTAAGGAATTCTCATTGAAATTGTTTGCATTTGATGGCAGCAGGACTTGTTTTAGTGAATAAACATGTTGTTGATGTATGCAAATGTATGGTTGCTGGTGAATTTTTATAATCTGTGAACATATATTTTCTGATGAATTTTACAATTTGTGATCATCCAATCTGCAGTTTAATGCCTTTGTTCTTGAATCCCATGCATAGTAAATTTAAAACCTACAATTATTTTGAAAACATAGTAATAAATTTATATTTGATTTGTCTTGTCGTCAATTACGTGTACCTGTGTTTGTATTTCCCTGCAGAAAAACCAAGAGTGGAGCCATCCTCCTTGGAGAAGATAAGAAGATGCTGCATGTGTTCAGTAGATGTGCCTAAAACTTGCCCAGAGAAAATTCAGACCAGTGAAGTTTGCATTTGTTCTTATATCTATGTATGATGAGGGTGCTGTCATCTATGCTAGTTACAGATTTGCACACTTTGACTTAAGCATACATTGGATTTGGTCATTAATGAAATTCAACTGTGTATGCATATTGATGTACTCTGACCGATTGATTCAACATTTGATTTGGGCCTCTATGTGTTAAACGGGCTAGGCTTATATTTGTTCCGCATAAGATGTTGCAATGGGCTTTGCCCAATTAGAATCTGTACAATATGCAAATGAATAGATTATAAGCCCGTCGGTGTAACCTGCTATCACCGCTGGTTCAGCGTACGACACGGAAGCGAAAAACACCCCAAAGATCTAGGCCGGATCATATACTCTGATCCAACAGTGAATACACTATTCACCGCTAGTTCAATTGGTCGCTGCGCCCTATCCGTCAAAGGCGCTGCAATAGCAAACTTCTAACCGACGGTGAAACTTCTTATCACCGTCGGTTTGTAAGTGTATGGTGCAGTCGGTCATAAACCTACGGTGTTAAATATTTTCACCACCGGTTTGGTGTATGACCTAGTAGTGGAGAGCACCACGGTTTTCATTGCCAGATCATACGCCGAACCAGTGGTGAAAACATTTAGCACCACCGATTTGTCACCCCACGGCGCACCACCTGCCTTTGAACTGGCGGTGAAACTTATCACCACCAGCTCTCACAAAATAGGCGGTGAAAGTCCCGATAGTAATAACATAATTTGCAGTAGTGCCGTACAAGTAAGTTGGGCAAAAAATTCAGCCAAAATTATTCACAAAATCGAAGATTAACAAGCATGTCTCTCTCTAGGTGGATAAGCATAATTAATCAAAATAGATGTATGAGTAGACTTTTAAAAATACATTTGGATGGCATAACCCTACCTCTTAAAGCCAACTTATTCAATGTTTCCAAGTGCAAAACCTCCCCCCATCTATTTTTGCAACATTTTCGCCTCCAAGTGAGTTCCCAATGGAGTGATATGCATAGTTGCCACGGGAAAAAGAAGGCTTTAGAGCATCTCCAAGAGATTAGCCAAATCGTTTTCTAAAAGTAAACTTGGCTATTATTGAAGGAAAAACGTCTCTAACAGACTAAATGAATCCAAATTTAGTAGCTCTCCATCCCACCTTATTCACTCTCTACTTTTAGATAGCCTACCTCGCTAGCTATCCATCCTCTTGGTTTTACATAGTTTGTTGGAGTACTCTTTTCAAGTCTATTTTAGAGAGTAGCTAAATTAATAAATTTAGCTAGTTTTTTTTTGGCTAATCTCTTGGAGATGCTCTTATAAGAAGTCAGTTTTAGGGGCGGCTCAATAAAATGACTGCCCCTGCAAATTCTTTTTATGGGTGGTTCTATTTCCCCTAGAAACATCCGATTTTTAGAGCTGAGTCTCTCAATAAGACCAACCCTAAAAACCACAACTTCAGAGGTGGAACCATCCCTGAAAATGATAATTTTTAAGGGCGATTTTCTTAACATAACCACCCCCTAAAATTGCTTTCTAGGGCAGTTCGCGAGCTACAGTGCTCTGTCCTAGTTAGAGGTGGTTTCTTACGTGTTCCATCTCTAGAAAAAAATTGTAGTCGATTAGTAGTGTCAATTTGTAAAATAAATGCACAAATGCGAGCACGTCTAGGATTCAAATCCGGGTCACTTTGGGACTTAGCTATACAATTGTCCACGCCAAAATGAAAAATATAGTCCTGGTATATGTACGAATCCCTATGTCCAATACTTTGTTATACTCGTGTGTTAACAGTTGAGAAAGCAACAAATGCAGGACCAGTTCACATAGGGTGGCTGGTGGGAGACCGTTTTGTCCGCCCACAAATAATTCCAGACAACACACATGTACGTACGTACCAATTGCCATGGACAAGCAGACAGATGACAGATCGCAAATGAGAGAGAGTAAGGATGGCAACTGGTCGGGTTCGGATCGGGTGGAGTTTCCGTGCACCTAAAACCGAAACCCGAAATCGAAACCCGAACCCGAACTGAAAACCGATTCGTGTGGAAATCCATCACCAAAACTAAACCCGCGGACACCCGAAACCCGAACGGATACCCGAAACCCGAATGGATACCCGAAACACACGGATAAATATACACATATTCACATGTATAAATAAGAGGCAATAAATAATAAATATTTTTATGAGTCAATTTTGAATAGATTTAATAATCTAAGTAAACAAGTTATTATTAGCATATTATAAAACATGAGTTTTAATTCCAAATGATTTATTTCGGATATCCATTGGATATCCACGGGTGAAAAACCAAACCCAAAACCGAACCCGATACCAAACCCGAAACCGAAAACCGTGGGTGAGAAACCATCCTCAAACCCGAATTCGCAGGACCTGAAACCCGCGAGTATCCGACCCGAACCCGATCCGGTGCCATCTCTAAGAGAGAGGTTCAAGGGTCCAACTGACGCTACAAGTCTCGGGTCAAAAGGGAGCCTTGGAGAGAGAGAGAGCTCATAGGAGCTGGCAGGTGCGCACTCTGGGCCATGCCATGCAGCCGTGCATGGTCCATGCATGCAAGAGACATGCACACAGCGAGAGCTATGGATTCCTTCCTACAGAAGTTGCGAGAGACAAAAGACAGGACAGTGAGAGAAGATGGGCAAACAGTGATGAAGGGGCGTCCACCCTTTTAGAGAGCTCCATCGAATCATAAGGCCATCATGCATAGATCCCCATCTCGCGCGCGCCCCTTGTTGAAAGCTGCCCGCAACTAATCCCCGTGCACGTGATTCTATTACAGGCTTGCATGCTGAGTACTACTAGCCGTATGAGTTAACCAGCCACCTATCTTAGCTTTTTCTTCAGCTTCCGGTTGATTGACTGTTCCTCTTTAGCTTCTACTGCTGATTGCTGAATGCTCGAGGCAACAAAGAACAGGCAAGTAGGATCACTACATCAAGCTGAAAAACTGACCTCCACCGAGCCACCTCCTGTCCTTCTTTAATAATCTGCAATTATCATAACATAAATGCTTTGTGATCTGACTATTGGATCGTTCACCTCCTTCCTCTTTAAACCACCCAATATGTATGTCACAAATTCTGATTGCCCATTCCCTTGGGCATCATGCACGATGTAGCACCTCTCTATAATCCATGTCTGGCATCATGTCCGTTTAGGCAGACACGTCCATCTGTAGCTCATGTTGTCCACAAAATTCAGCAAATTAAAGGCAATTAATGGTTTACGTTTCTTTCTATCTAATTTCTCGGCAGTCTTTCCTAAAAAAATAAAGTCTCAACAGCCACCATTCTTGGAGACTCCACTGAAATTGGCCTCCTCCAATCGGGTTCTCCAATTGCCCACCACCCACTTGATGGATTAACATCTTATGTGTTGTAATTTTCTTTGTAGAAATGTACCCACTACCCACCATGCAAAATTTACCAATACTGAATTTTTACCAGCACCACGACCTCCAAATGACTAGGCAACCCTCTCTCCAATTCTTTTAAGGTACCAGCCTTTCCTGCATGTTCATGTTAGTTACTACAGGACATGATCACCATAATGTAGCACAAAACTAACCTATGTTCTCAGATTATGGGCTCACATGGATGACATCGAATCATAGAGGATATGTAACTTCCTCTCAACTATTTCGCCCACATCGTTCCAGTGGCTTCTTTGCATGGGAATGCAGCATTTTGCATAAGGGGCCGTTTGGATCCCTACTTCATTTTGGGAATTGAAATCTACTTAATAGATTAGACTATTTGACTTGGAATTTGATATTCCATAACTTTCCTAAGCTCACAAAAGCCTATTTCAAATTCATAGGGTGGGAGATGAAAATGGATTCTATAGATCACTATGCTATAATTCTATTCTCCAACTTATAGCATACTCTTCAACTCACTTACCTACAATAGAAATGCAACATATAAGTATGTCGCTTGTATGCCTAACAATAAATATACAAATATATTCCGTATATAACTATATTAGCTTAATTAATCTATATCTAAATTGTAATTTATTAGAATGAATTCAATTCCAAGGATCCAAACGGGCCCTAAATCGATTTCTAGATTCAGAAAGTCTCATATTAAAAGCTTGAAAGTTCATAATTTATAGTTCCCCAAATAATCACTTTTGTCAGTGTATGCATAACCCAACTACTGGTGGATAATTGCTCAATTTATATGCGCTTAAGTACAGTCCTATAGCTGCATATGCAATTGTTCAGTAGCGCATGCATGCAGGTGCAGACGCCGCCATCTGAAACACTGTTCCTCCTCCCTGTAGCCTGCGTGATCTCTGGCTCTCTCGTCTCGACCAGGCCAACAGCATGTACGCTGGCCCAACCGGCGGAGCCCTCTCCAAAAGTTTGTAGGGCCACCACTGCAGGCTGGGCCCACACCTGATCTGCGACGGCAGGGGCAAAGGGACAAGTCCGCGCGCGGGTGGGGTGAGGGACTGAGGCTGTCCGCACTGGGTGCTGTAAAGCATCCTTCAGCATCATTTACCGGACGAAACGCCCGCAGCGGGTCCTCTAAATGTTCCGGTATCCGGTGCCAGTACTCTAAATATAGAGGAGCGAGAGCGACATAGAGGATGAGCTGACTATACAGTATACAGGCCCCACCATGCACGCCCGTGAGAGGAGAGGAGAGAGACGAGAGGATGCAACAGTGGGTCCCACGAGTTCAAGTGACTAAAAAATGTTATAGCTCACAAATCAAAAATCCAAATTAAATTCCGATTACACCATTAAATTTATTTCAATAAATTCTTCAAAACTAGATCTCATATGGATATATTTAGATAAAGTGATAAGTGGACCCCACAGTGGATAGAGGATGATATAGAGGATGGATGGGTGCGGGAGAAATGATTATAGAGGAGAGAATCTTGATGACTAGGATGTATAGAGGATGAAAATAGAGGATCATGAGTGCGGATAGTCTGAGGGGAGGGCGTGAGGCCGGCCCGTTTCTTCCCCGGCCAGTCTCGATCGCAACCCACAGAGGATGTTTCTCATGAAACAAACCACCTTACGTCCCTTCCATGCAAGCTGTTATTACGTCTACTCCGTCCGTCCCAAATTAACTATCGTTTTGTGTTTTCGTGTCACAAGTTTAACTCAATTTATAGAAAATACGTGTAATATTTATATCTCAAAATAAATTTATTAAAAACTAGATCTAAAGATATTTCTGGAGATATTAATTATGTACCATAAATATTAATATTTTTTAATATATATTTAGTTAAAGTTATTTCTTGAAAAACGAAAACGACAGTTATTTTAGGACGGAGGGAGTACGTATGTTTTGTCGTACGTACTGCCTATCCGTCCGTAACATGCAGTTTGCAGCTGCGAGAGAGGCGATGATACTTTATTTTGGGGTGACGTACATGTAACTATATATTCACAGAACACATGCAGTCTTAATCTTGGTATAGAGTAAGAACAACTCTGGCTGGAGCATCTAAATCAGGGCCCTTACTTCTAATTTGGGTGCTCCTCCTACTTTTGTCGCCCCACATTTTATATCTACTCCAATAAAAGCTCCTAAATCGAGCCCGCAAAAAGATAACAATAGTCACTTACAAATGGGACCTTTGTGTCATTGAGCGCTTTAGTTCCTCTACCTTGTTTGTCCTCTTCCTCCTTCGGTCGTCGCCTCCCACCCGTCCTCTTCCTCCTCGTGCTCTTGCTCTTATATATCCCTCACCAGGGGAGCGAGCCGGCCATGAGAGGGAGCCGTGCCACTGATCTATTACCGAGCCCACATCAGTCACTACTACATAATTGATTTGTGAAGACACCTTTCTTCTACAGTAGGGACGGCTCACTCACCATCCGCCCCTACTGCTTGGATACCACTAGGCCAACCGCCTCTAGATATATATTAGTAGAGGCAGCTGGTAATACTAGAGACAACTAGAGTTAGAGGCTGCCCCTAGAAATAAAATATATTTTTAGAGGAGGCCGGTAATCAACCGCCCCTACAAAACTATTTCTAGGGGTGGCTGAAATTATCAGCCGTCTCTACAAATATGTTATAAATCCATGATTTCTAGAGGCGGCTTGGTAGGGACGGCTTGCCTAGCTACCTCTATAGTGGCTCACCAGCCGCACTAACAGATCTTGGGTGTAGTGGTGCATGTCGTCCGTAGATCTGGCTGCACAGGGGAGGTGAGAAGGGAGCCACAGCGGGTAGGCCCATCGGAGCTCGTGCTGCCACGCAGGGGAAGAGGGTGGGAGCCGCGCCCTCGCCCACAGGAGCTCGTTGTTGCGTAGGGGAGGAGAGACCGAGCCGTGCCGCTGAAGCTCACTACCGCGCGAGGGAGGAGAGAGGGAGCCGCGCCGCTACTCGCCTGAGCTCGCTGATGTGCGGTGGAGGAGAGAGGGAGCCGCGTCGCCAGAGTCGTTGTCGCACGGCCATGATTCCATGAGAGCGTGGGGGGAGGAACTACCACAACCCTGGGATGGGGGCGTGAAGCTAAGCCCCTAGGAATTGGGTCCCTTGGGAGGATTTGGGTGCCCACCCAAATTTGTGTCTTTAGTGGGGACTTGCTAGAATTGTGTTTTTAGCCTAGGGCACCTATATTAGCTATGGGGCTTAAGTAGTGATTCTGCTGGAGTTGCTCTAAGTATATATTGCATTGGCTGAGAATGCAGGAGTATGTCGATCAAATTCTGATGACAAATGCTACTAGCTAGCTCTGAGAACTGATATAGTCCCTACATCCCAAATTATAAGTCATTGTTATTTTCTTGAAGAGTCGAAGCATCTCAAGTTTTAAAAAAATTATATAATAAAATAATAACATTTATGATACCAAATAAATATCATTAGATTCTTCATTAATTATATTTTCATAGTATACATATTTGATGTTATAAATCTTTATAACTTTCTCTATACTTTTGGTCAAACTTTTATACGCTTTCACTTCTCAAGAAGGTTAGAATGACTTATAATTTGGGAAGGAGGGAGAACCACAAATTTATTATACTTGTATATATATAGATATATGTGACAAAAGGGTGCCTCAGAAGCTGAAAGGTAAGTTCTATAGGACGGCGATTCGTCCGGTGATGTTATACGGTGCTGAGTGTTGGCCTACAAAAAGGCGACATGTCCAGCAATTGAGTGTAGCAGAGATGTGTATGTTGCGTTGGTGTTGTGGGCACATAAGGAGGGATAGAGTCCGGAACGACGATATTCGGGATAGGGTTGGGGTGGCACCAGTTGAGGAGAAATTGATTCAACATCGGTTGAGATGGTTTGGACATGTCCAACGGAGACCTCCTGAGGCGCCGGTGCGTAGTGGAGTTCTAAAGCGGGCCGATAATGTAAAGAGCGGTAGAGGTCGACCTAAACTAACTTGGGACGAGTCCGTTAAGAGAGATCTTAAAGAGTGGAATATCTCCAAGGATTTAGCTATGGACAGGAGCGCTCGGAGATTGGCAATCAACGTGCCCGAACCGTGACCTCTTTTTGTCTTGTGCTCTTTATGTCCCTTTATGTGTCTTCCTGTTTCTCGTCTCTTTTGGGTTTCATCTCTAGCCTACCCCAACTTGCTTGGGACAAAAGGCTATGTTGTTGTTGATGTTGTTGTTGTTGTATATATATAGATATATATAGCCATATATAGCTGTGAGACAGATCTTGAGAGGGAAAACGTTGGCTGGCCAGGAGAGACGATGCATGCATGAGTGGGTTATTAGTATGCAAAAAATGGCTGTACAGACATGGTGGCATACACACGCATGCACACATATGTTTAACGTACGCCGGCGACGATCGAGTATGTGTCACGGGGAGCCGGACAAGCGCGCACCGTGTCTCACAGCCGGGGCAGCACGATGGGGACGGGGCATGGGCGCGCTGCAGCACTGTTGTCTTCGCGACGTGCATGCATGCGTATCTATCAGCACCGCTAGCGCCAGCACTGTTCAAAGCAAAAGGTGCTGCCTGGTGCTGCATGCATCAACAATGGCGTGCTAGGTGTACTACGCGTGTGTAGTAGTAGGAGGAGGAGGACGACCAAGAGATCTCTCTCCGTCTTCTTCACCACCTCGATTTGTGCCGAGCAATTCTTTTGGACGGACGTGCATGATGCTTGATGCCCCGATGTGATCCTTCACGTGCTGAAAGGTTGATCGAACGGGCCGGTCTTCGGGCGCAACGACGACACGTGCATGCGTTCTTTCGATCGGTAGCTGGAGCTCATATTATATTGGTATACGTATTTGGATTTTGGAGGATCCAACGCCTTCCACTGTCGCCCAGCTGGGGTGGACAGCGACGCACCCAATCGATCCACCCGGAAAATACGAGCTGCACATCATTTGATAATGTACGCACGTCATATCTTTACGAGCATCTCAAAAAAAAAAAAACTTAACCGACCTATCATATATACAGTTAAAAAAGACCTAACCTCCATAACAAAAACTTCTTTGAGCCTGCCCTTCAAATATTTATCTTGACTAACAAATGTGTTATTCTTCAATTGTTTGATTTATTCGTAGACTAACGAAAAAGTTCAACTCTCTAATCATGGACATCTCAAACTTACTACCAATTATTTCACCAAACTCTTCACGAAATTCTTGATTTGTTGATTCAAATAGGATATCATCCACGTAGATTTGGCACACAAACAAAATCTTTGCCAACTATTAATGAAGAGGGTCATAGTATCCACACTTTCCCCATCTCGATATATCCTTTGAGACAAACAAATGCCTTAGTCATTTTTACCATGTTCTAGGTTTTTTTCAAACCATAGAAAGTCGTGCTCAACTTGTACACATGGTTGGGTCTTTTGTTATATTCAAAGCCCGGGCGGTGTTGCCTAACATATACTATTTCATTGACATCTTCATATAAAAATGCACTCTTCACATATGTTGTTACAACTTGATGTTGTGAGAGGAAGTATATGCTAACATGATTCTTATGGCCTCAATACTTGCTACGGGTACATAGGTTTCCCCAAAGTCCAATCCTTCCACTTATGTAACCTTGTGTCTCATTTTGCTTATTCCAGAATACCCATTTATTTCTGATGATATTGTGTCTTTCGGGCCCCTCCATTAGTTCTCAAACTTGATTTCTAGTGAAGTTATTGAGTTCTTATGCATGGCATTTACCCAATCCTGATCTCTTAAAGACTCATCAACCTTGGATGATTCCATATACAGATGACACAAAGGAATTAGTGCTTACAAAAATAATTAAGCAAGCCTTGATCTTTTTTGAACTCCACTACTCAAATCTCTAACAATGTGTGGATGGTCGCTTGCAATTCATTGATTAAATAATGGATGCATGCGTCACTTGATCATTTAAGAATGATGGTTTTGCACTTGATGGTTTGCTTGGACTAGGACTTGGCACTTGATCTTTTCATGAGAGCTGCTTGTACTAGGTTGATCTTGATTTTATACACTAGTTGGAGGCACCACACCAATAGGATCATCATCCACTCTTGCACCTCTCTTGGCCTAATATAACCATTAGCCTTGTACTTCATTGCTTCATCAATCTTAGCACCTCTCACATCTTCCAAGTTTTCATCCTCTATTTCTATGTTTAGAAACCCTAATGGAACAATGTTCATGTTGACCACTTAGCTTAATTGTGCTTCTAAGTGATGGTTGACTCTAGTTGACCCCTAGAGTGTTTTTGTTTGACCAAATAGAAAGTATAGCTTAGAGTGTTTGCATGGCTGTGCACCCTTAAGCAAAGCTGTAGTAAATTTTGTGAGGAACAAAAGTTGTTTAAGGACCTTGCCATGAAAATGTGCCTAACATGCTCTAAAGTGGCCCACAAGTCAAATTCCAATGTTGTTTTCAAACCTCAAAAGTTTCTAAGTGTTGGGGGTGCATTACAGTGTTACAGTAGGTAACTTTAGAGTCTTGTAGATTGTAAACCATGGCAAACTGAATCAAATGCCTATAAGCAAAGTTGGAGTTTGTCTGTAGCACTACAAATTTCACTAATGAAGTTTTAGCTAATACTGTTTGGTTTAGGAAATTTCTGAGGGGAGAAAATGCGCCGTCTGTCGTCGTCTTTAGGCCTGATGGCCGAACATTTAGAACGGCCATGGCCGACCGGTGGCAGAGGCAGGCCGCCGCATGGCTCCATACGCCGGGACTAAGCTGCGAAGTGTCCAGAGCAAGCTGATAGCGGGTAGCGCGTGCCTCCACTTCCTCTCACTCGCTCTTCTCGCTCTGTTTCCTTTGTCTGAGCCACTGATGTGGATGTTGTCATGGAACCGTCCAAATTATAAGAGCACAAGTATAAAAACAATCACCAAAGTGATCAAATTCTCACACTTGAGCCCATATAACTCCGGTAGTCCAATGAAATCATGAGTGATTTCAAACCAACCAACATACAAGCCAAGATCGTAGTGATTCAACATAACAAGTCACATGTTACATCCATTTCACAAGTAATCCAATATACATCGGAGTTCAACATAGTTATTACAACTTAAGTTCAAAAGTAGCGGAAGCAAAGTAATTTGAAACTAACAACACCCTTATTTCAAATACATGCCAGTACCAAGGTCGTCTTCCAACAACAACATTAGAGAGAAGATAACTTAGAAGGATCATGCCCGTGATCACACTCTGCCACTAAGGCAGGAGCCAACCAACTCTTGCAGTCGCCATGATACATCACAACCTGCAACAAGTGGGGATAAAACCCTGAGTACGAGAAGGTACTCAGCTAGACTTACCCATCATAAACCAAAAATAAAGTGACACCAAGGATCATGCAAGGCTGATATAAAGTGTGATAGCTTGACAATATTTTGCATAAAATCTTAATATAGATAAGTAATCATTAATGCTTAAGCATCAAGTTAATTATCATTAACCTATCCTCTATATTAGAACCTATACTAGATCACTCACTTGATTTGGAGCAAACAATATTAACCATAGCAGGTATAAACTGAGGCAACATTTCCATCGTCATCCAATTAACCATCCGTTCAATTTAATTGAATCTACGTTGCCGCTGCTCAAGTCAAGTGCTCACTAACCGGGAGCGACAACGATTCGAATCGAGTTTCTATCCAGCTGGAGGGGTATTTCTAACACTCATCGCGTAGGCCCTTGCCAGGGTCGCACAAGCCACCTTTCGTACAATTTAGGAGTCACAAGTTCGACTGATGCCACATCCCCAAGGGCAACACTCTGCCAGGTGATAGGGACTCTAACCCCCCTTGGTCTCACGCCAATGTCCCCAAGCACATCCTTACTACCTCCAAGATGCGACCTACCATTCGATTCCCGGCCCGAACTGTATTACTCGGCTTCGTGGTCGGAATGACTTATCCGGCCAACTAAGTGTTAGACTGCGTTCAACATGACTCAAGGATGTACAATGAATCGGTCCTTAAGTGACTCAGACGGGGATAGATCTACACCCAAGACCTCCATGCCTTGTTGCTTCACTATTGTCATCCTGCCCGATCTTACTTCATTTTATTAACACATGGTTTCTTTTCACGATAGCAAATATAGCTAACCGTGCCATATATGAATATCTCTACATCTCGTAGGTGACAGGAAATCACCTGACTTCTATCGCTTAAAGCAGGGCTAAGCATCTACTCGAACCTAGTCTATGTAGGATTTAAGGATTCATATATCTAGACAAGGAATGATATAATGCAGCAAGGGTTTCCAACCAACTCCTATCACTTAATGCAACAATACTTATAACATATATAGAATTAATTGCTTTGAAGGTAGGAGGCTTATAATGCTCCGGGGCTTGCCTGGGATCTGACTCAAGTTAGAGTTTGTCAGGTGAAACCCGCTTGGCGAGCATCTCCCAATCTGGCACTTGTCCGATCCTTCCATCTTCGGGATGGATCCACCAAACACCGTCTTCGGGTTTGGCTCCAACGCCATATCCTTCACACGTTTCTACTAGCGTACCTATATGAGGTGTAACAATGCATATGTGTGAATGCATAGAAATGCAATAAACAAAGCAATCAAGCAAGCATACCAAAGTTCACATAAGCACCTAGAGCTAATTAACTTAATCCTCATTAAGACATAACATAGAAGATGGCAAGCACATCAATCAAGACACAAGTCTCATAAGATCACAGGGTAGTAACCCACGTACCATCAAAGATATGAGTCATACTTCAACACACTAGCATGTCAAAGTTAATCAAAGCACTAGAACTAGAATCTGCTACTTGCTGGATATACATGCAGTAGCTGAATAAATCAATCATAACTGGAGATTCATAAATCCAAATAATTTTAAAGAAGACATTCTGGAAAGCTTAAGAAATTGTATATAATTCATTTAATATCAACTAAGCCTGATTCCCAAATTTACTAGGACAAAAAGATGAAACTACAGACTCTGGTCTGCTCCAAACAGAGAGCAACCAAATATGGGACCTGACTTTAAATATTTATAACTCAAAAACTACTTAGCCAAATGCCACCCAATTTTAACACAAGCTAGATACATGAATTATATACAACTTTGCTATAGACAAGATGCTCATAAAACATCATTAACATGTGGTAATTTACATTGCCACAGAACTGTCCAGAAACCACATTTGCAAGAAATAAATACTAACTTATGTTGCAAACATATAATTGGATAAAACCAACCTTACCAACATATCACACATGACCAATGAACACCAGAAAACATAGTGTCCATTACTAAATAAATTATTTTAATACATTTTCTTAATTTATTTAGATAATTAGGTGAAATTATGAACACCTATCTAAAGTGCAAAATAAATTCTACCAAAATTACAGTGGCTTACATGTGCCCTCAATAGTCCACTATCCAAATTTCAAGCCATTTGGACATGTATATCAACCTCTATGAAAAAGATAAATTGCTATTACAAGAATTCATGTGAGAGCAAGAGGAATCAATAACTCATTCATACTACCACCGAAATTCATGAAATTTTTACCACACATCAAAAATCATAGGAGTAGCATGGCACAAAAATTTCACTTCATTTGGAGCCCTACAACTACAGTTATGAAAAAGACAAATACCACTAGTATTAAAAACTTAATCTGAAAAATCCATTTTTACAGAAAAAACATTGAACTAAAATATGACATATTATAGATCCACTACATATAGAATTTCACAAGAATTCCAAAAAGTACTCATTTGCTATTTTAGGAATTTCCTATGATTTACTATGTATTTTCAAAGTTTCACCCGATTCACCACAAATAGGTCCCTCGAGGCACTATTCATATGAGTCAATGACATTGCAGTTAGGCCCCTGCTTTGAGTCAAATTCTTGCATGCAGTCCTTGACGCGAATTTGGAGAGGGGGCTCATCGGAGGCTCGCGGTGCTGGCCAGAGGAGACTCGTCGGCCACGGCTGAGGTGTGGGGGAGCACTAGGGGGTCTCCGCGCACCTGCTGGTGCCCTTGCCTTGCTCCGTGAGGGTCCGAGGCAAGCCGGCCACGAAGACAGTGGCTAGCAGCGGCAGCTGCTCCGGTGGTGGTGCTCTTCGGTGATGAAGACAGCTAGCGAAGGAGCGCTACGGTGCCACAAGACCAGCGCGCAGTCGTGGGAGAGGTCGGCCTAGCTAGCGGCTGCCTGTGGTGGCCCAGCCACGGGAGCAGTAGCGGCCATGGCGGCTACTCCGGCGGACAGGAGCGTCGCCGAAGCTCCGGCTGCAGTGAGGTGGTGCGGTAGCCCTCCAACGGCGAGGCGCATGCATGGCAGGGCTAGGCGCTGCGACGACCAAGGAGAGGGAGCAGCGATGGAGCTTGCATCACCGGCAATGGTGGCCACGACCACGGTGGCGTGCGCGCGCACGAGCAAGAACGATGAGGCAGAGGGAGGGCATGTGAGGGCGAGTGGAAAGCTCGGGGAGCGCTTGCTGCCGTCCCACACACGAGAGGAAGAGCGAGCCGTGAAGGAGCACGCGGCAGCAATGGTGGGGCGCGCTCTCGCGCATGGCTGCCACGAAGGCGTTTCCTCAGACACCTGGCGGGCACGGACGAGCCTGACTTCGAATCCAATTTTTGGCATATTCGGTTGAGATTCAGATCTCGAGTGCAGTAGCAAAGTTGCTGCACTCCTAAATCCCTATAACTTTTATTAAGGGTACTCGGCCATTAGGGCTCTAGATTAGGAGATAATTAACTCCAAAGTTGACTTTATCAGCGAATTAATGTTGTTTAAGCTCCACTCGGTTAGGACTCTAATTACTAGGTCAAACGTGGTCAAACTTAAACCAACTTTTGACATGATCTCCTTCATGACATTGGCTACAAGTTTTATTTTGGAAGAAAGTCAAGTTTGTTAACAAAATCATGAGAACGCGGCATGCCAATCTAATGACATAGGATTATTGAAGACTGGACAACAGCAGCACATTCAAACTTGGTGACCTTGTTTGGCTAGGTTAGAAGTCATACCAGGCCTTGGTGCTTAAACAAAGTTTGTGGTACATAATCTAAACTACAACTTATATTAAAGGATCAATGTCTGGATCAGCTTGTGTTGCAAGATATAAAGCTCCAAAGTGGGGTACCCGAAATTAAACCTCAGCTAGGACTTAGCCAAAATCTGGGGCTCCAAAACAGCACTACCTTGAATCTTGGGAGCTCTATTTGACTAAGCTAGAGACCAAACTAGCTCTTGACCATTAAACAAAGTTTGTTCTAAACAAGATTAACTACAACTTTTGTTTAAGGTCAAACCTCATAACTAGTACATAATTCAAACTTTCACTTTGGTCAAAGCATCAACTTAATAAAGCCTAAACTAGGGTTTTAGGCCAATCGAGGCATTTTCTTGACATTTGCTCAACATGAACCCTTCATGACTTTTGTTGTAGAGTTCATCTAGAGTCATTTGGGCAAAGTTGTAAGGTTTGGTTGTTGATCTCCAATTCCATCCACTTAATCATGCCCTTCCAATAGAAATAGAACTTATCATTTCATGTGACTTTTTGATTCCAAACTTCATGAAACTTTTCTAGGGATCAATATAGATAGGTACTAAGGTGAGACATATGAAGATATTG
Organism: Saccharum hybrid cultivar R570; assembly: GCA_038087645.1. Lineage (NCBI taxonomy): Eukaryota > Viridiplantae > Streptophyta > Magnoliopsida > Poales > Poaceae > Saccharum > Saccharum hybrid cultivar. The sequence goes on along the minus strand of JAQSUU010000190.1, from coordinate 429,415 downwards.
CAATAACACCATCCAAACATATATCTTGAAAATAGCCTATATGTAAAGCAATGGTGCAACCTCCAACTTTAGGTTAGGCTTATCTCCATAGGTTGACCTTGACATTGTCATCTCCACTTAATCTATCATGTTTGAGCTCAAACCCACTGCTTAGTGAGGGACAAACACCTGGGGTGTTATAGATGTCACCATCCTCACCCCACCACCGAGCTCACCGCCGCAATTCATCATCACGGCTGCACTTTGCCTCACTCCATCGTGCCAGCAGCATCACCTTAGGCCTTCTCTCCTCTATGACCTAGCAGCACCATGGTGCTTCACCGAGGTGAGAAGCCCCATTGCGATGGCTGCCATGGCCGCCATTGCCGCCTGGAGCTCGGGCTCGGCGTGGCCGAGATGGCTCGGGCCATCTCTTTTCCTCCTTGTGTCTTCTAGGGGTTCGCGATAGTCTGTAGAAGCTTCCATGGTGCTTGTCTCTCGTTGTCACGGCTGACTCCGGCGAGTGCACTGCCATGTGCCTTCGTCGAGCTGCCGTTGATGCCACCACCTTGGCTAGTGACCGGTTGGGGTTGGGTTTCTGGTACGGTTGGGTGCAGGCCATCGTGGGGAGTCTAGTGATGCCCTCCTTGCCACCAGTAACCTCACCGCCGTCGAGTTTTCTATGGTCAACGGTGATGCTCTGCTTCGTTGCGACTGACCGGTGGAGTCAGTTGAACCACGGGCCCCATCCGTCAGTGTCTCTAGATTTAGGGTTTTTGCTTATTCTTTTTAAGAAAATGATGCAAATTTTGATAAATCATATCTAGAGTTCCAGTAGTCCAAATTGAGTGGTTCAAGTTGGGTTGTGTTCCTGGTGATGTCTAGTTTTTATTAAAAATATGAAACATGCCATGTTCTGCAGTAATTTATTTACTAGCTATTTATCTTGTTAATTCCTTGGTAAATTCATAAATTGAGTTATAGATGTGCTAAAAATATGATTCCTATTGGAGATGTCTTGTTGGCGTATGTAGTAGCCGAGAAAAATGTTGTTCATACTATGAGCACGCTGGAAATATGTTTGGTGATTTATCTTGCTTGAATTGCTTAATTAATCCCTGGTAGTTTCCTTTTTTGTACAGGGAGTTCCACTTGCTCAAATGCTATGAAAATTTTACAGTAATCTACTGAGAGCATGTTTAGGCTGCTATAATTTTTATAGAATTTATTGTACACATTTTCTATATGTTTATTATTTTACCTAATTATCTAAATAAATTAATAAAGACATGAAAAGTATTTATTTGGAGGTGAGCACTATGTTTTCTAGTCTTCATTTGATATATGTTCACTGTTAGTAACATTGGTGGTGCTCAAAGGATCATTCTTATATGTAGTGAAATAATTTTTTCCCAAATTTTCACTTCTAGTGACTTTCGGGATAGTTTCTAGAGTTTAGCTAATTACACCATGTAAATGATGTTTTCTGGGAAACTTGTGAATACCAAAGTTGTAGAAAACTTACTCATCTAGCTTGTGTTAAAATTTGGTGGCATTTGGCCAAGTAGTTTATGAATTACAGCTATTCAAAGTTGGGTCACAGGAGTGGTTGCTCTCTGTCTTGTCTGGACATGATTCTGTAGTTATATAATTTTGACCTGCTAAACTTGTGAATCATGCTGAGGTGTCTAAAGATGAAATGTAGATAATTTCATAAGATTTCCAAAATATATTGTTGCAAGTCAGTTGGATTTATAAATATCTTGTTATGAGTAAATTACTTGACTGCTATTGTATGCCCAGAGTTGGTGAAATTGTCTGATAGCTTGATTTTCTTGTTGAAGCATGATTGAGATGTTTTAGATGCTTAGGCTAATTAAAATAAGTGGTTAGATGCAGGTGATAGACCTCTAAGTGAGGATGAGCAGTTGCATATTAGATTGTGTAAGCGTGATAAGTGTTTTGCTCTCTATTGGAGAAGAGATTTGCACCTACTCGGTCAACGTATGCTAATTGTTTTGGGTTACACTACTGTCATTCTCATACATGGTCATCATGTCATCTCATTCTCTTGTGCATACATGATATTGACCCTATGCATGTGCATGTGCATGCAATAGGTGTACCGGAGGGAGTGACACCCGTGGAGTTCGAGGGAACCTGCTAGGAGGTGGAGGAGCCAGCTCAGGAGGTCCAGCCAGTAGAACCAGAGGCCAGTGAGGAGGTCATGCTTGAGTGTCCCAGTCATGAGCCTTCGTTGTTCATGAAAGGCAAGCCCTGGAGCATTCTAAATCTCCTACTTTATGAAAGCAAATGAGTATATATGTTATATATGTATTATTGCATTAAGTTGTAGGAGTTGGTTGGAACCCTTGTTGCATATTATCCTTTCCTTGTCCAGAAAGTATACCTTGAATCCCATTTAGTTAGGATCGAGTCAATGCTTAGCTTTGCATAAACTAGTAGAAGTCGGGTGATATCCTGTCACTTGCGAGATATAGGGATCTATCTGGTCACGGTTGGCTATATTTGCTATCATGGAAAAGAACCATGGATAAAATGAATGAAGACTGGGCGAAGTCTTATAGGTGGGCTATTATGCTTATAGTGATTCCGTCTGTGTTGACTAAGGACTGAGGCATGGAGCCTTTCTTGTCATTTTGAACACATGCCTATCACTTAGCTAGCCAGATCCGATGAACCGACCGTGAAGCCGAGTAGCTCAACTTAGGCCGGGAGTCGACAAGTATAAAGTGCGCACTCTGGAGTAAGTAAGGATGTGCAGGGGGGGCATTGGTGTGAGTCCAAGGGTAGGTGTTATAATTCTTGAACGTCTTGGCAAAGTGGCAGCCCTGGGAGCGTGACGCTGACCGAACCAGCGAAGTTGGTTCCTGAGTTATATCAAAGGTGACCTAAGGGGCCGTTGATCTGGTTTCGTGGGTTTGTGTTAGGAATAATTCCCTAGCTGGGTAGTAATCGATTCGAGTCGCCATCTCTCCCGGTTAGTGAGAAACTTGATGAGAGTATCTCTAATGTAGTCATACTAAATGACTTGATGGTTCAGAAATGATGATATTGATGATGGCCTTATTATACCTAATATGTTTATTAGGGTTTGCTCCTTAATCAAGTGGTTGCTATAGAACATGTGCTAATCTGGATGGCAGGTTAATGATTATTCACTTGATGCTTAAGTAATAAATGATTACTTATGTTACTTAAGCTTTTATGCAAAATATTGTCAAGCGAGCTCTACTTTATATCAACCTTGCATACTCATTGGTGTCATGTTATTTCTGGTTTACGACGGGTAAGTCTAGCTAAGTACATTCTCGTACTCATGGTTTATTCCCTCTTGTTGCAGATGACATCTTCCATAATGGCTACTGCAAGTACTATCTTCTCCCTACGGGGGATGATGACTAGACCATTGGGCATAGTCTCTATTAGTGTCTCCCATTTGGAATGCTTTTGTGGGATATGACTTTGGACTGACCATGTATCTGAACTACTAGTGTTGTGATTTTTGAAACTATGTTTCTTCCGCTACTTTAAACTTGGTTTGTAATAACTTATTTGAACTCTGATGTATGTAAGCTACCGCAAGCTACTTGTGAAATGTTGTAATAGGTGTTGTGTTGTGTTGAGTCATGTACGATCTTGGCTTGTTTGTTGGTTGGTTTGAAATCCTTTATGATTTCATGGACTACCGGGATTATATGTGCTCAAGTGCGGAAATTTAATCACTCCGACGATTGTTTTTATACTTGTGCTCTTATAATTTGGACGGTTCTGAGACAGTATGCCTTCTACTATTATTTTAGATCGTGATGCAAAATTCTTGAGTCACTTTTGGCACACTTTTCTGGAATAAATTGGTGACAAAGCTGTTGTTTTCTAAAACTTGTCATCCCCAAACTGATGGACAAACTATAGTAGTGAATCGAACATTGTCCACCACGTGAAAGCTCTATGTTTGGTGTTGATAATTAGTGACAATGCCTAAGTACTAATCCTATGCCTAAGTTGTATGTAGCATATGAGGATTAGTACATTCCAAGGTTGGTGGCAAGATGGACATGGTGATCATGATGGCCACACTTGGATTTAGATGCAACCCTACATGATCAAGGCAAAGGTATATGCTTAAGGGTTATGTTTTAGTAACCAAGACACCTAGTGGGTGTGGTTACATTATAGGATAGATAGCCGTACTATAAAGAGGGGAATGACACTGCTATTGAACTCCTAAGTGCCTCTAGATGTGCATTTCATAATCATATGCATTTGGATAGAACTAATAACGCCTCAAAAAATGATTGTGAAAATGCTAACACACTTGCACATGACGATGATCACTTGGTGGTGTTAGCACATTTACGATGGCGGTAGTGTTTGAGCGGTAGAGAGGGTTTGGGGTCCTCTCTCCCTCCCACAGAGCTTGCGAGGCGAGATTCAGGCGTTTTCGAGGAGTTGAAACGCCTATTTTCCTTTATGCTAATGTCAAGATTTGGAGGCGTTGTCACGCGGTGTTTTCATGAGCTAAAACATGTGCTAAAGTGATACACATTCTTAGTATAGCTCATAAGTGAAAGGGTGAAACAAGCGGAATGAGAAAATGACAAAAATTCACTAAGTTATGAGCGACAGACGCTGGCATCGCGAGCAATAGACGCGGGCACATAGCATCTGACGCTAAACCCTAGCTAAGGGGGTTGGCGAGAGCGCAATAGACGCGCGGACGCTCACGCGACAGACGCTGGCGTCAGCGTCTGTCCGCGGTGGCATCAATGACTGTGCGAGCGAGCATGGGCGACAGACGCGGCGGCGCGTCTGACGTGCGTCCGTCGGATGCTTCTGTCGGCTCGAAGCGTCAACATGCTCTCTGGACTGTGTCTGACGCTGGGTCACGAGCGTCGGATGTGTCTGTCGACGAAGGGTTTGCTCTGGCACACGCGGGCTTATGCGACAGACGCTGGACCGCGTCTGTCGGTGCAGCAACGGACGCGTCCGTCGGCACGAGACCACATTTTGCTCCTCTCTGTATAGCGTCTATCGAGCGACAGACGCCGAGGGCAACTCATGGGCATTCGATCGTTACGTTTTCAATAGAGGGACACGTGGCACGATGAGGAGGCGTCAGACGCCAGGGTGAGCGTCTGTCGGGTGGTCGACAGACGTGTCTGTCGCCCCCGACAGAGCTCCAAACGGCTAGTTCGTGGGAGGGAGCTTTATAAATAGCCCATGGCCTGGCTTGGGCTATCTCTCTTGGACATTTTGATAACCTTGTGAGCACTTTGAGCTAAGAAACTCCCCTCCCACTCATCTCTCTTGCTTCTTTGCATATTCGAAGTGAGATTGAGTGATCTAAGTGCATTTGCATTGTGAGATAGCATCTAGTTAGCACTTGGTGGTTGATTTGCTGTGGGATTCTTGTTTCTCTTGGTGGTTGCCGCCACTTAGATGGCTTAGAGCAGCTTGGAGGCGTTGGCAAGAGTTGGTGATTGTTCTTGGCCACCTCCGGTGATTGTGAGGGGTTTGTGCCTACCTCGGCGAAGCGCCAAAGGCAACATTAGTAAATTGCTCGTGTCATTGCAACCTCTTGCCATTTGGTAGGTTCTTGTGACGCCTTTTGAGAGGCTCGGTGTGTGACCGATTAGCCACTGAACCACGTGGTGAAGAGGGACACAACGGGGACTAGCGTGCCAGCAAGCACGTGAACCTCGAGATAAATCTTGTGTCATCACTTCATATTGTGATTAATTGTTCTTGGTGTTCAGTTGTCTTGGTATTTATTGTTGATCATATTGGTTGGGTCAATACTTCACCCCTCGGTGATACCCTCCTAACTCAACTCTGCATTACCTTCTTAGTTACCTTTGCTAGCTAGATAGTTTTGCTAGAGTAGCTCTTTTGTGTAGCTTGCTAGTTTTAGTTGTAGTTTTCTTCTCGGTTTGAATTGTGCAGTTGAGTGCATATATATTAGAATTGTGAATTGGATAGGTGGCTTGCAAACACCCCGTAGGCTAAGCAAAACTCGCATCTCGCTATTTGTTATATTGATAAACTTGTTTAGCACACTTTGTAGGAAATTTTTAATAGGCTATTCACCCCCTCTAGCCATCAAGACCTTTCACCACGTTGAGAGAAATCTTGAAGTGCAATTTGATGTGGGAAGAGTGTTTGCCACATTTGGAGTTTGCATATAACAGGGCTGAACACTCCACCACCATGGTAAGTCCCTTCCAGGTAGTGTATTGAGTTAACCTCCATGCTCTTATTGATCTTTTGCCTTTGCTTACCACTGAAAGAACACATAATGATGCTAAAGAGCATGCTGAGTTTATTCTTGCATGAAACCACTATGAATGAAAAATATAGAATTACTGGTAATGAAGGTAGAAAGGAAGTTAAACTTGAACTAGGTGATTTGGTTTGGTTGAACTTGAGAAAAGATAGATTTTCAGAGATGCATAAGTCTAAATTAATGCCAAGAGTTGCTCCTTTTAAGATAATTAAGAAAATAAATGACAATGCATAAAAACTTGAGTTGCCACCCAAGTTCAGGATTAGTCCCACATTTAACATTGCAGATTTGAAGCCATACTTGGGAGAAGAAGATGAGCTTGAGTCGAGGATGACTCCACTTCAAGAGGGGAGAATGATGAGGACATCACTCCTTCGGATGCACCCACTGATTCTCCAACTGTTATGCAAGGTCCAATGACCCGAGCACGAATGCGACAATTAAATCTAGATATGTGGCTTATTCTTAAGCGATCCTTTTCACGATTTCGAGAATAGATTGCTACCTAATGATGTTATCTTACTTAGAACATTGGAGAGGGTCATGAAGTACTTGGAGAGAGCTGTGGAGGACCATCAAGGACATCCAAGCCAAGCTGGAGGCCCAATTTAGCTTGAGTTCGAGTCTCCCTTGGCCTTTAGGATAGCTTGCAGTAAAATGAACCATCAAGATGCATACAGACTCCATTTTTTATGATCCACATATGCATAGAAATCTAATTTCATAAGGTAACCAATAGCTTTGTTTGAGGTCCAAATTCGACTAGAGTCAATGGGAATCGTTGAAACAATTCGGTGTCTAGAATTTGTCAAGGTGCTGCAACACCGTCTTTTGGTCCGTTTGGACATGTATCGTCTTAGAGCCTGTTAGGGGGCGTGTCCAGGGGGTGTGATGACCCTTAGACCTTATATTGAGTAAGCACCACCCATGTTAGGGTTTGGGTTTTTCTTTAGATCAATCTATTATTGAATAGTCACCACTATCGGTTTGTGAAACCTCTCATTTGAGATCTTAATCATATATCCGCAATTGTCACTTTACTTGAGTTGTGTTTTATCTTGTTTTTTTTATGTTCTTCGATTCACAACAGGGATTAGCCTTGTTGGCAAGGTCAACTGGACTACGACTCAGTTGATAACCAAAGGAGACGTGGTGGTAAGGTTGCAGAGTTTGGGTCTTTGTTATCTGAAGCCGGATCAGTGTGTTGTTCTCCAACAAAATCGCTATTTAACTTGACCTGATGGAAGATCTAAACCCCATCCCCATCAAATATCCACTACAAGTCGCTAGAGTGAAGTGGTTAGTACAATAGGTAATCCTAATAGCCACTACAAGTAGTAGCTCTAGTTCACTCCAAGCAAGCCCCGTACACAAGTCTAGTAGCAAATTTTTTTCTATCCTATTCAACACACAAAGCTACTAGCTACATAACCACACTAGAGACCAACTAGCAACTAGTTGAAACTAACTAGTGCTACTACTAACAAGAGAGCTACCACTACTTAGCCACACAAGCAACAAGCACTACACTAGCAAGAATATGAATGAAATATAGGTGTAGTGATTATACCGAACTGGGCAAGAGAGATGACACAATCAATTTTTCTCCTGAGGTTCGATTGCTTGTCGAAAACTTAATGCCCGTTGTGACGAGTCTTATGGTGAATGATTCACGCACTCACTAGCGTAACAAGCTAGACCCACAACTTGGGTGTCACAAGAATTAAGCCCATAAGCCCTCCTTCTAGCCAGGAGCAATTTACTAGAGTATCCCTTCTCACTCCGCAAGGTGGGATCAACAACCTTTCACAATCAACTTGATTGGGGATGGGAACAATCACCAATGCGCCTCACCAATCACTGAAGCTCCAATCATCTCGGTGGGGGCAATCACCAAGAGTAAAAAGAACACCCAAGTTTCAACAATCACTAGTGCCACCAAGATGCAATCAGCCAATGCAATGCTCTAGCGATGATTCGATCTCTCTCAAATACTATTCAACTTTTGCAAGTGTCAACCTTGTTTATATATCAAAAGTAACATGTGAGCATTCATATTTGATTTATTGACAATTAAGTCAAAATGATATAATGTGACATCGTTTTTATAACCAAAATTATATGAAAAATGCATATCCACAAAAAAGAGCAACACATTAGGTCTTCTAGATAGACACAATGCCTTGGTGTATATTTAAAGTGAAATAAGTTAGTAAACCTTGCATGCAAAACATAACAAAAGGCTATTCTACTATATTTATAAAATTAAAGCTTAATTTATAACCTCAAAATATTGGAGAGAGGTTTTCACAAAATCTTGTAGAGTGGACGCATCCTGTTTTTTAAGAGCATACAACCGGTTCGATGTGGAACAATAATTTTCGTTTGACATGTTTACAACCCATTTGTGATACAGAACATTTGTTATTCTCATCCAATTTGTCATAACTAGTTGGTGCTATGAACTAGTTGTGATTTGTAGCATCACTATTGGTGCTAACCAAATTCTTGTGATAGGGATGTTGAACCTTTCAAATGTTGCAAAGGGAGGGTTGTTTCAACAAACATCACTATTGGTGCGTCCATTAATGATTGTAATTAAAGGGCGGGTTGTACAGCCCCTTTCAATTGTAGCGCGAGCAAATTGTTAGGCGCGCCAAACCAACCTAAGGTTACCACATCAAATTCTGCTACACACTTCCCACCATACTTTTCTAAATGATTAGCCCATGGGACCAAATAAAAGCATAACTCAGTCAAACTAAATCTTGTTTACAGATGTAGCTCGCTAAGAACCAAATAAAAAGATACTCAGTCAAATTTGCCTAAACTTAGACGTGGTAACATAAGTGGCTCTTGGTGTTAAAGAAGAAACTAGCTAGGTACACAGTACAGGTGTGCGCAGCTAGTTATGTGAAACTGGACACATTGTCCATGGCTACCAAAAGAACAAATGTGTCAAATTTTACATCACTGTAAAGTTAGAAACAACTCGGCTATGTGTCCCATCCCATCCATGTCTGACCAGTCACCACCCCCAAAGCCAGCCAAAGGCCCTGTTTAGTTCCAAAAAAATTTGCAAAATTTTTCAGATTTCCTGTCACATCGAATCTTTGACACATGCATGAAACATTAAATATAGATAAAAAATAAAACTAATTACACAGTTTAGACGAAATGGACGAGACGAATCTTTTAAGCCTAATTAGACCATGATTGGACAATATTTACCAAATAACAACGAAAATGCTACAGTATCCATTTTACCAAAAAATTTACATCTAAACCAGCCCAAAGATGCGCGCACGTATATATGTCAGACGAGGATTGGATGGTTCTCCATGTGTGCGCATGCCGAGATTATTCTCTCTTGAAAACTGGCCTGCAGGTTTCATACTTCGCCCTTGTTTAGTTCCCTCAATTTTCTCCCAAATTTCACTATGCAAAAAGAAGATTTCCTATCACATCAAAATGTCGGCAAATGCATGGAGTACTAAATATTGATGAAATCAAAAACTAATTGCACAGTTTTGTTGTACTTTGCGAGATGAACATTTTAAGCCTAGTTAGTCAAAATTTGGATAATTTTTATCAAATACAAACGAAATGCTACAGGAATTCTGATACAGTGTTTTTCTCCCCAATTCACCGAACTAAACGAGGCCTTCTTTAAACTCTTTACTTGCATTGTTCACCGTATTTTCCTTCTAAAGGCTGCATTATTTTGTTCGTATGTGTGTGTGCATGAACGAACAAAGCATATAGCGCCTGCCATGCACGAAAGAAATACAGATGAACATACAGTCTGATCATTTCCAAATAAGGACTCCATACTGAACTGTCTTGGAGGTCCATGTACAAATTACGCACACCAGTTTCCTCAAAAGAATTAGGTAGGCAGTACGACCGAGGAATGTAACTTGAATGCATATGAATGGTCGCATAAAAATAATTATTTTCTACTCCCTTGTTCCAAATTATAAGCATTCCAACCTTTTGTAGAGTCAAAACATCTCAAGTCTGACCAAAATTATAAAAAGAATTACAAAGATTTATGACGTCAAATAGGTATAATATAAAAATATAATTAATGAAGAATGAAGAATCTAATGATACTTATTTGGTATCATAAATTTTATTATTTTATCATATAAATTTGATCAAATTTGAGATACTTTGACTCTCCAAAAAAGTTAGAATGATTTATAATTTGAGATAGATGGAGTATCTATTGGCCATGCCAAGCTAATAACACGAACCCTCAGTTTTGACCAATTCAAATGGATACACCGTATATGGAGTATGATGAGGTTCCCTCAAAATCACTATGTTTACCTCAGCATTTTGTGGCACACAAAGATGACCTCTGAAGTAAATATGCCCATCCTCCTCCATACTGAAGTTAGGGGCTTTGCTTGCCTTAATGCGCTTGCAAACAATCTGAAGCAATCAATCCTGCAGCTCCACCACTCTCGCGTGGACAAAGATATTGCGTGACCGGTCGCGAGACTGGGAACCGCACGACCCGTCTTCCTCCTCGTCAGCGCCACCCCCGCCCCTGCCCCTTGCCACCTCCCCCCTCGCCCCCACTGGCACCCCTCCTCCTCCGAACGCTCCCTCACGCATCCACCACCCACGGTCGGCGGCTCCCGCCACGTCACTGCCCCACCCATCTCCCACTACCACTCCTGGACCCCGCCCTCCTCTAATCACAGGGCTGCCGATGACTACTCTGACACGATGCCCCTGCCTCTAGCCCCAACCAACCGCCATCTTCCATCGCCCCTGGCGAGCGGCGCCCCTGCCGGCCTGTCCCGCTACCGTATCGCTCGCCACCACTGCCGTGTCATGACCACCGCCTCAAACCCTCTTCTACACCCGCTGGTGAGTGAATCCCCTCCCCATAACGCTAACCCCGTCCCCGGGCGGCTCTTCTTCGCCTCCGACGAGGCGCAGATGGATCATGTGAGTAACACAAACGTGTGACCCATCATGTGTTTTACTTTGCGCTCTCGCATACTATAGCTGAATGAGGCTACTGTAGCAGAATGCAAGTATTATAGCTTTTTCCCTCCACCTAGCAAAGGACGTAACTCAACTATCAAAAATCCAATTGATATGTACAAGTAGTCAAATAGAATGTATTTGATGAGTTCTATGCATCCATGGTCTCCGATCATCTCCAAGTGATGGGTATAAAACGGCATTGTTTTGCTACTTAATAAAACTCCCAATTAACCTTTTGCCATGTGTGCTTTTCTCCTAAAAGCATATTTTTCTTTTTGTATTCTGGGTGTTACATAAAGAAGTAAAATTTTATGTTGAAGTTTGCACTAAACAAAAACAACAACTAAAAGAACTAAAATAAAAAATAGCTAACTCAACTTCTAGTTATAAAGAACTAGCAAGCAAATTTGATTCCCTTGCAGATTACAATGTTGAGTTAGCTAACAAAACTGAAAAACTTGGAGCTAGTGCAAACACCCGTAAAAAGGTTTCACTTTATGACATAATTAAAAAGTATGCCTCTACATGTTACATTGTTCTTATTGATTTAGACTCACACCCGTTCAACGAGTTATGTTCAGCATGTTGTTGTAGATTATTGACTCCTGTGGTGGCACACAGACAAAATCTGCAAGCGCATGGGTATCAAAATAGTTTTCACCTAGAGTATTTTCGAGTATCGTATCCATGGGAAAACATGTGTGTGGTAACTAAGAACTAGTTCGGCCAGGGATAACAAACAAGGTATAAGTTAAACTATGAGTAGAGAGGATTCCTACGGTTATGATCCTAAGTAAAGCAAGACTTATGATTCTAATGTTCACTTCAGGATGCCGCTAGAAGGTAGAGCGCCACTAAAGATAACTCAACCAACCAACTGCAGTCCAACAAATTTAAGAACCTGCTTAGCACGGGGTGGAATACAGAGGATAGATGGGGCTGTCACCACCCACTACCTACCATGCGACTAGGAGCAAGAAGCAAACATAGTTAGCCAAAAGCCTAAGCACCATGCTTATGCTAACGATTACTACTTTAATCCCAAGGCCTAGCAAGGATTAAAGTACTCAAAGAAATATGAACCGCGAACAAGAGAACACAAAACTTACTTTATATAGAAATCAATTACCAGAAATATCTCAAATGCAGACTTGGATAGAGTCTGGATCTGCCAAGGTACAAGTCGAAGTGAAAGCACCGACAAACCCGATACTATCTCCAAACTCTTCCCTCACTCTCTATCTCTCTATTTTCTATGTTCAATAAGAGTAAAACCTTCTCTTGAATGCGATGCCTTCTGGAGGGGGTCTAGGGGTCCTTTTATAGGGGGCACTTGGCACCCTGTGGGCCCATGAATCCATGGAAAAACTCCATCTCAACTCTCCGTTACGAATTGACCTTGAAGCACGGTGAAGATTGATCCTTAAGGTCGGTGGAGGATCCACATTTGATGGCATAGTGTTTGGTGGAAATAGGGGGTTGGCCGACCCCACCTATAGGTCGGTGGACCCCTTATGGTGTCCTCTGCCATCATCTTCATTGGTAACTTAGTGACAGTGGATTGGAGTCCAGTGGAGTCGGTTTCGTTGCGGATAAACATCATTTGTTGAGATAACATGGCCCACTAGATCTGTTTTCTGGATAAATCCTCCTGCATACAAATATTCACAAAGATGTGGAATTTGTTAGTTTAAACCTCTATTCCTATGTTGGTGATTGATTTTGAGGGTAAATGCAGGTTAAAATGACGGTTTATAGTTGACGTTAGCGATCGTCAACATAGATTCATGCACCGACGAAGTTGCCATGGAGAATGAGATGCTTATAAGCAAGAAGTGGATCACCTCACTAAGGAATTGATCTTGTTGAAAGGCAAGAATGAGCAATCATAACCTCATCAAGATAACATCGTTAAGGGAGTGAAGAAGCTTGATGAGGGAGCAACTATGGTTTGCTACTTGTGCCACAAGGAAGGCCACAAGGTGGAAGGGGGAGAAAAGAAGAAAGAGAAAAACAAAAGAAGCAAACTCTTCAATGCCTACACCAACAAGGTGAACAAGAAGACCACCACACCCTTCCTATTGAAGAAATAGAATGGCATGGTGGTGGCTATCAAGGTGAACAAGCAAGCCAACAAGGGGTGAACCAAGTCTATGTGGGTGCCAAACGAGACTATTTCAACCATGAATGGCACCAAAAAGGTTTGGATCATGAAGGAGAAGTGAGAATTCTAGTGGACTTTGGGCAATTTGTGTAACAGAACTGACCAATTATACGAGATTAAGTATGAAAATCATCCACCGAGCAGACGATTTAGCAAACTTAAGCCCGTATAACCCGGTAGTCCGTGAAATCATGACGGATTTCAAACCAACTTACATGCCAGCCAAGATCGTAATAAGTTTAGCGGTCACCATCACAAGTTACATAAAAGTTCACATAACAAATACATCAGAGTTTAAACATAGTTATTACAAACCAGTTTCAAATAAAAGTAGCGGAAGCATTTAGTTCAAATCACACACTCACACAGAGTTCAAAATACAGTGCCAGCTCAGGATCATCTTCCAACAAAAGCATCAGACGAGATGTAGTGAATGACTATTGCCCATGGTCCTAAGCTTCTCCCATCGTAGGATAGAGGCAGTTGATATAGTAGCCGTAATACATCTGCCCATCTGCAACAAGTGGGAACAAAGCCCTGAGTACGAGAAGGTACTCAGCTAGACTTACCCGACAGAACCAAACATAAACGACACCAAGGATCATGACAGGCTGTCTGGTGGGGTAGCTGACTTATTTGCAAAAAGGCATTTTTAGTATTTAGAGAATCTTTACAAAAGCTTTGCATCAAGTTAAATCTTTATTAAACTGTCAACTACATTTGCACCTGTACTAGAGTAACATGTAATTAAACAGGTAATGATAACCAATGATCATTAACAACTTCCATCATGTCATATTTCATATAACTGTCCAAGTGTTCCATCAATATTACTATGATGAAGTAGCTCAAGTCAAGTGCTCACAATCCAGTGAACGATGGTGATTCGAATCGATTATTAACCAGCTGGTAATTTATTCCTCACACAAACCTCACTCACCCGCTAAAGTGAGGTGTTGGTCACCGAGTCAACCATTCAGGTAAAGTCACGAGCTTGCCAGGAACCACATGTACCCGGGGGCCACCCGACTGCTCTTTGGCCTTATCATCGCGCCCCCGTATCCTGCCACTACTGCTCCGGTACAGTGCGTTGCGGGCAATCCACTCGGCCCGAATAATCTCCCAGCTTCGCGGTCGAAAGGTACATTATTCGGCCAGCTAAATGTAAGGCATGCGTTCAACATGACTTGAGGCCTAACAACGGTCGGTCCTTAATTGACACAGACGAAAAACACTACAGTCCGAAACCCTGCAAGTTTCCGTCCAGTCTCAACTTCACATTAACACTTAGTTATTCCATGATGACATACTTTTCCAATCAGATCCAGATAACCACCTATAGCTCGCAGGTGACAGGAAATCACCCAACTTCTACCGGTCTAAGCAAGCTAAGCAATTACTTGACTGCGAATAACAAGGTGACAAGGATAGGGTAGAACGGAGTAAACAAGGTATAATGCAGCAACGGTTGCAAACAACTTCTAAACATAATGCAGCAGTTAAAGTAAAGCATTAATAAAAATATTTGTAAACCGGGGGAGGAAAATGCTCCAGGGCTTGCCTCTCTCAAAAGAGCTCGGACGGTGGTCTAGGCACTATGGAAGATCCTCACCGACCTCCTCGTCGGCTTCGGGCACTTCCTGCTCCTCGGGCTGCCCTTCCGGCTCCTCGAGAACTGCTACCGGCGTTACTTCCTGTGATCCTGTATGATGCAATCGTATAAGTGCTTATGCCTAGGTGTATTGCGGAAATGACATGTAATGGTCATGATGAATGAAATGTAGATAAATAGGTTTACTTTATTTCATAAAGTAGGAATACAGTTCTTCTACAAGATAGTCAACATCATCCAAGAACATATACTACAAGCACATGTCATCTACTGCATTTTCTTCTTCTACTACTATGTTAAGTCAACACATCTTATTAAATGCTTCAAAGATACACCAAAGCAAAATCCTATTAACTAGTCATGCATTAACAAGGTTAATTAAACCCTAATTGCAACTGGGTTTGAACAGCAACACCTATTTTGGTAGCACAGAAAAATCTAAGAAAATTACAGTAGCTTTCTATCCTCTAATCTAGCATACCACAAAATTTTCATTGTATTTGGATTAATAGAACTACCTACACAAAATAACAAGCTAGGGCCTAAAAATGAGCATAAAAATACTTTATACTATGAAAAGTATCAAACAACAGATTTAACATTTTTCCTACGTTCTACACAATAAACAATCACCATAGAAAAATTATCACATGCATGTTTTATTCATCTTTTTCTCTCTAGCAAAAATAACAATTATTAACAATATTAAACACTTGTACTACACATCAAGATTTTTCTACAGAACATGCATGAAATATATTTTTCCTAGAAAGTAAATCACAAAATAAAATTAATGCAAGTGGAACCATATTTTTCTGAACTTTCTATGATTTATTGCATATTTAACAAGAAAACAACAGTTTCAGTGATTAAATAAAAACTCTACAGAAAAATATTTCAAACTTGACATGCAATATTTTTCCCAAGTAGATATGATGATAAGAAACCTAACAAAATTTATTTCAACAGATTTGGAGCAAATTTGAGTAGTCAAACATTTTCCAAACAATTGCTATTTTCAAATAATAAAAGAAAAACGAAAAACAATTTTTCTTATCGCCAACGGGCCGGCCCAGCGAAGCCAACCGGCCGGCTACGGCTTTTGGCCCGAGCACGCGTGCGGGGAAAAGCAGGCGCGTCGACCCGGCTAGGGCTCCGGCCCAAGGCCGTTCAGCCCAGCGAACAGAGAGGGGCGGGAGCGGGCGTGACCATGGGATGCCGGCGTCCTCGACGGCGTGGCCGCGCGGCGGTGGCGTCCGGTGGTGTTGCCGGCCATGATTGGGCACGGTGAAGCGAGCAACGGATTCACAAGAGGAAGACGGGCACGAAAGGGTGGAAATTGGGGAAGATGGGATGGCGGACGGGTCTCGACCACAGCGTCGGCCGAGCGGCGGCCATGGCGCCCGCGGTGGACGGACGACCGAATTCGGTCTCACCTGAGCTCGAGCGACGGAATTTGCGTAAGCACCAGATGGGGGAAGACGAGGCGGGGCTGCGACCGGGAGGAATTGACCGGAGATGCGCTCGTGGGGGCGTGCGGTGGTGGCGGAGCGACGACTGCGAGCGGTGGCGCGAGCGATGGCTGTGCGAGGGAGAGGAGGAGCGCGCGGGCGAGGAGGTGAGCAGCGAGCAGAGGAGATGAAGGCGAAGCAGTGAGCGGCCAGGTGTGGGGTGAAGACCAGCTGAAGACGCCGCGCGGCGAGCTCGCCGGCGCATGGCCGCCACGCGCCGTGCGCGGCCTGCCGCGGCCGGTCGCGCTGGCGCGGCGAGCGCGTGCGGGCGAGCGCGCGGGCGGAGGCAGGCGTGGACACGGGCGCGGGCGCGGGCGCGGGCCGGCTTCGGCTGTTGGGCCGGAAGTGGGGCGGCGGTCCGTTAAGGTAAGAAATTTCTTTTTCTTTTCTAAATATATTTCCAGATTTTATAATTTGATTCAAATTCAAATTTTGAAGATGAAAAAGACATTTTCACAAATTGCCCCCAAAACAAAAGTTGTTCAAAATTTTATTCTCTACAACTTTCATTTAGGGCACTTTTCAAAATTCTAAATATATTTTGAATTAGTGATTTAAAGTTAAATTTTTAAATGAAAACTCAATTTTCTGAAATATTTTTAGAAGCAAGATTTGGGAAGATTTTGAATACAAAACTTGCTCCAAAAATCATGTTAATTATTTCTAAGCCATTTAGAGTTATAGCTCAACAAATTTTTACCACTCTTAGCTAGAATTTTTACTAATTCAGGGTTCAAACATGTGTTTTTACAATTTTAATTAATGCCAATTTAAATTGCATGTGATGATGAACATGTATGAAATACAAATGCTCATGATTTAGGATGTGAATGCATACTTAACACCTAGAGGTGTTACAGCCCTCCCCCCTTATAAGAATCTCGTCCCGAGATTTTGGGTTACGAACCATTTGTTATAAAAATCTTCATAAGCTTTTTGTAAATATTCACCCGTTTCCCAAGTTGCATCTCCTTCATCATGATGACTCCACTGTATCTTATATGTTTTCACCATACTGTTTCAAGTAACTCTTTCTTTAGAGTCCAACACTCGAACCGGTTGCTCACGATATACCAAATCTGACTTGAGCTTTATGCCTCGAGGTTCAATTCTTTCCTCTAGAATACGCAAACACTTCTTGAGATGCGATACATGAAAAACTGGGAATATAGCACCCATTGTCTCAGGTAACTCTAACTTATAAGCGACTGGACCTTTTCTTTCCAAGATCTTATATGGTCCCATAAATATGGCTGCAAGCTTTCTGCGTACTCCAAACCGTTTCTTCTTCATTGGCGTGACTTTCAGATAAATATAGTCACCAACTTCGAACGCAAGCAGTCTTCTTCTTCGATCCGCATAGCTTTTATGACGGGATTGAGCGGCTTTCATATTTTGCTGAATGATATGGACTTTCTTCTCGGCTTATTCCACGAAGTCAATACCATAGTATCTTCTTTCTCCTGGCTCGATCCAGTTAAGTGGTGTTCTGCACTTTTTGCCATACAAAGCTTCGAATGGTGCCATCTTGATACTTTTTTGATGACTATTATTGTAAGCGAACTCTGCTAATGGTAACCATGACTCCCATGAACCTCTGAAAGATAACACACAGGCTCTCAGCATATCCTATAGAACGGCATTAACTCTTTCGGTCTGACCATCTGTTTGAGGATGATAGGCAGTACTACGAATCAAACTAGTTCCCAAACCTTTATGCAAGTGCTCCCAAAAGTGAGCAGTGAATTGTGACCCTCTGTCAGACACTATATTCTTTGGTATGCCATGCAATCTCACAATCTCAGTAATATACTTCTTGGCATATTGAGGTGGTCTAAAATCTGTCTTGACAGGTAAAAAGTGAGCTGTCTTTGTAAGACGATCCATAATTACCCAAATTGAATCATACCCTTTCTGAGTAGTGGGCAAACCTATGATGAAATCCATACTTATATCATCCCACTTCCAACTAGGTACAGACAAAGGTTGCAACAATCCGGCAGGTCTCATATGAATAGCTTTTATCCTACAACATATGTCACATCTGGCTACATATGTTGCAATCTCTTTCTTCATCTTGGTCCCCCAAAAACGAAGTCTTAATTCTTGGTACATCTTGCTACTTCCGGGATGGATAGATAACTTTGAAAGGTGAGCCTCATCCATTAGTTTATTCTTAAGCTCTCCATCCTTGGGAACAACAAGACGGTCGTCAAACCATAGCACGTCATGTTCATCCACTCTAAAGTGCTTGGATGGTTCTTCTTTAATCTTTTCTTTGATATGAAATATTCCTTTATCTGTTCTCTGGCCTTCCATTATCTTACTCTCCAAAGAACAACTAATCTGGATACTGTGTAACACGGCAGGATGCATTAGATCAAAACCATCTTCGAGCAAAGGTTGCGCATTCAGGCAATGTGACTTTCAACTCAAAGCATCTGCCACTACATTGGCCTTTCCAGGATGATATTGCACATTCAAGTTGTAATCTTTGATCAATTCTAACCATCTTCGCTGTCTCATGTTCAATTCAGGTTGGGTGAAGATGTACTTAAGACTCTTGTGATCGGTGAAAATATTGCACACATTACCAAGTAAGTAATGTCTCCAAATTTTTAATGCATGCACTACGGCAGCAAGCTCAAGATCATGTGTCGGATAGTTGATCTCATGCTTTCTCAACTGACGGGAGGCATAAGCAATGACTCTTCCTTCTTGCATAAGAACACAACCTAATCCTATTTTTAATGCGTCGCAAAACACATCAAAAGGTTTCTCAATGTCCGGTTGCGCTAGAACTAGAGCAGTGGTCAACAGTTTCCGCAAGGTGTGGAAAGCTGTCTCACACTCCTCTGTCCACACAAACTTATGATCTTTCTGTAGCAGACTTATCATTGGCTTGGCAATCTTCGAAAAGTCTAGGATAAAATGACGATAGTAACTAGCTAAACCCAAGAAACTTCTAACTTCCAAAACTATGATTGGTGTCTTCCAATCCATAACCTCTTGCACTTTACTCGGATCTATAGAAACTCCATTCTCTGACAGAATGTGATCAAGGAAAGGAACTTTCTTCAACCAAAATTCGCACTTGCTAAACTTAGCATACAACTTATGATCTCTAAGTCTGTTTAAGACAATTCTCAGATGCTCTTCATGATCTTTCTCATTCTCAGAGTATACTAGAATATCATCAATGAACACAACCACAAACTTGTCCAACTCTGGCATGAAAACCGTATTCATCAGATACATAAAGTATGCAGGAGCATTTGTTAAGCCAAAGGACATAACAAGATACTCGTACAACCCGTATCTGGTGGAAAAGACGGTTTTCGGTATATCTTGTGGTCTAATCTTTATCTGATGGTAACCTGATCTTAAATCTATCTTGGAGAACACTCTGGCTTTGGCTAGCTGATCGAACAAAACATCAATATGAGGCAAGGGATACTTATTCTTGATAGTTACAGCATTAAGAGGCCTATAATCCACACACATTCTCAAAGTACCCTCTTTCTTTTTCTTCACAAACAAGGCAGGACATCCCCATTCAGACTTACTTGGCCGGATAAACCCCTTTTTCAACAACTCCTCTAGTTGCTTCTTCAGCTCAACTAACTCATCCAGAGGCATCCTATAAGGTCTCCTTGAAATTGGAGTTGTCCCGGGGATCAACTCAATTCCAAACTCAACATCTCTATCTGGCGGAAGACCAGGTAGCTCATTTGGAAACACATCCGGAAACTCACACACTACCAGAATCTGATGAATCAGAATGACTTCCATAGCACATGTCACACTTACAAGGTCTGTTCTTTTGGGCAATGGTACCTGAAAAGTGCCCTCTCCCTGGGGATCCTTAAGGGTAAGCACCCGACTTCCTGTATCTATAACTGCTCTCCATTCCTTCATCCAATTCATCCCTATGATGACATCCAGAACTAGTCTAGGCATAACTATCAAGTTTACTCGAAACTTTCGACTACCTAACTCAAGGGTTACCCCTCTAACCATCTGATTGGTTAAAACATCAGCCCCTGCTGAACTTATACGGTAACCATAACTTAAGTCTGTGCATAGTTGTTCATGTTTCCATGCAAATGCTTGACTCATAAAAGAATGCGATGATCCAGAATCAAACAGAACAACTACAGGGTTTTGGTTAATAGGAAACTTACCAGCAGTTACGGGCTCTCCCTCAGGAATCTCATCCACAGTGGTGTGGTGTACTCGAGCATTATAGGTCTGTTGCTTCTTTCGGGGCGGATAAGGACAGAACTTGGAAAAGTGGCCTGGCTGATCATAATTGTAACAAGGTCCCTTCACTGTACCAGCAGATCCGATAGCTCCCTTCGAGTTACCTTGTCCCGCAGTTGCTGCTGTCCTTGCTGGCGGCACGGCCATCTTGTACGGCTTCTGCGGTCCCTTGTAGTTCTGGGTCTTATGCTGCGGTGGCCTAAACCTTGCACCTGGTGCAGACGGACGATAGGTCAAATGATTAGCAGTGACAACTCTTGGCTGTGATGGTCCTGACTCAAAAGCTCTCTTGCGAGTCTTGGATGCTGTATACGCGTTGTTGTTCTTCTCTTGTTTCAGACAATCACTGATGAAGTCATTGAATTTGGCGCGGGTATTGGTACCCACATGTTTCATCATCTTTAGACCTAACCCTCTCTTGAAACTAGCAATTTTCTTAGCCTCTGTGTCAACCATGTTGGGAGCATAACGACACAAGTTGTTGAAGGCATGTAAATATTGCGTCACGGTTTTGGTGCCCTGATTTAAAGTCAAGAACTCTCCCAACTTCATCTCAACTAGCCCTGAGGGAATATAAACTCTACGGAAAGCTTCAGTGAACTCTCTCCATGAGATCTGAGCATTTGGAGGGAAGGTGGTGCGATGATGCTTCCACCACATCCCTGCTGGTCCTTGTAACTGATGTGCAGCATACTCTGTTTTCAGTACTTCAGTCAGCCTTAACACACAGAACTTATCTTCCATAGTGTTGATCCATTCTTTAGCGTTAAGTGGCTCGGTTGCTTCCTTAAAAATTGGTGGCCTAGTGTCCATGAAATCCTTGAAATTGCTGTACTGATTCACCCCATTGCCACCACCTTGGTTGTTACCACATTGAACATTGTTGGCAATGGTACGCTGAAAATCTTCCATGTTTTTCTGTGACTGCTCGGCATTGCACTGACTTCCCAGAAACTGTGCAAAGAATACCTCTACAGTGAGCGGTGGAGGAGGCGGCAAATGCAGCTCTGGGTGTGGCTCACTATGGTTGACGTTGTTTTCACCACTCCCACCTGCCCCGGCACCATTTCCACTAGTTTCAGCAGCCTCATACGTGGCGCGGCGAGTGTTTGCCATCTGCATATTTCAGCAACAAGTAATGATTAAGCGAAGCTATAGTAATTGTGAGTGAATGAAAAATTATGCCGTACTGAATTCATTGGAGAGAACAAAGTCATACAATAAAACAGAGGCACAATAATCACATTCCAATTAAAACATCATCACTAATTAAATTACTTCAAATGCAAACATCGCGTCCAATACAACCATGTTGCCAGCATACACACACTGGACTTTATGCGCTCAGGTATCACATGAACAACCGAGATCCAACATCCTACCAAGTCTCAAGGTTCGAACGAGATACATCAAGATACATAAAGCCAAAAGAAAGGTCATCGTGATAGGGCCTAGTAGCTAACGCAAAGCAACTAGCCTACTCCTCGAGGCCATCATCAGGGTCGGAGACGTCACCATCGCTACCATCAGTAGCAACGTCGTCGTCGTCGGTAGGTGCGGCTACAGGCTTGTCCTCGTCGTCGTCGACGTCCATACCGGCGGCTTCTAGAGGAGCATACGGTTCAATCCCGTTGTAGAGCACATGAAACTCCTCATGCAGGTTGACATTGTACTCCTCTAGCTCCTTGACCCTCTGCCTCAGGAGGTTCCTCTCGTTCTAGGCTTCATTCCTCTCCTGAACCAACTGTCCAATCATGCGGTCTGCATTATTGTTGGCCTGAGTCAACATATGCACCCGCTGTAGAGCACTATCATCTCTCTCTAGAGCCTGGTCTCGCTGCAAGCTCATGTCAGCCAACTGCTCCTGCAAACTATCTATAGCACGTGCCTGCTTCTTCTTCTGTTTTCTTGCTTTGAGCCGATCATCACCACACAAACCAGTCAACGTCCAATAGGTACACTCAAGACCCTGGTATGCTCTGATAGCTGCATACATCGCACTCATAGCGTGGTTGTCGCTAGCTTGTCCTTCGTTTGGGCCTCTGACTAAAGCACTTCCTTGCGGCTGCACCCAAATGGCATCGCGAGGATCATCTCTCGGAAAAGTGCCAGCCAAGGCTGCTGCTAGCTCGTTGGAAAATCTGTTCATTATGTCCCTGATGACACGAAAAGCTGCTCCCTCTGCACCCTCAACCGGAGTGCGTCCCTCAAACTCCAAGTGCCAACCATCCTAATCTAGAGCATCACCAAGAGCAGGGACGGTGATCTCCACTATTGCAAGTCCATCCTCAGCTAACTAGCTCTCACTCCAAGAGTACACCGGCTCCTGACCCTCCGGGTACCCCACATCATGGAGCACTCTCCAAAGCAAAGTTGGCATGCCAAACTCGCTCAGAAAGGTGTCCGTGTTGCGGCGCTCCTGTGGGGCCAACTGGCGTCGGGGTGCTCTTCCACCTGTGGACTTACGGGCAGTCTGCTTCGTGCGGGCCATCTGTACCAAAAGTTTTGATTACCCAGTGAGAACACATTTTAAGTTGATACAATTTTTATCAAAAGGGGATAATCAATTTATAAGGGGAGGAATGCATGGCATGAATGAAATGCACAAGCAACATGATGCATGCACGTTTCTTACGTTCTCACAAACTTAAGAAATAAATAATATCTAGCGATAAATTTGGTGGCATACAGACGATCTCTCACATACGTAACTAATACGTTCTACACGAGAAACGCTGTTATGTACCTGCAGAAAATTTATTTCAGCCCAAATCCCCATGCATGCATGAAAGCAGTAAATCTATCTTACACGCTCTACACGAATCCCCAGATACGCGTACAACGGTAGTAACCACCCAAAACATCGTCCTATTGACGGCATCGCCTCAACGGACAGAATAACCACATATGCGACACTTTTGTAAAAACATGCGTAAAACATGTAAGTACTCCAGTATCAGATAAGCACTCTCCCTAGATCGGCGGTGTATCCGATCATGCTCTCACATCTCACACTTACCGAGGCGTAGAGGCAACTGATCCATACATTACCACTCAATTAAGTGGCACTCATACAATAGCACGCCGTATGAGCAACGAAAGAGAAATATGGTGCAAGAACCCCAAGTCAGTACTTAATTAAGCCACCTAGAGTACTTACTGGGCATAAAGGATATGACCACTGGCATACTTTTAGTTTGTAAACCACGTTTTTCAAACATATTTTTGTTTTAAATACACTTGTGAACAGTAAACACGCTAAACCATGCTCCGATACCAGCTGTAACAGAACCAACCAATTATATGAGATTAAGTAAGAAAATCGTCCACCGAGCAGACGATTTAGCAAACTTAAGCCCGTATAACCCGGTAGTCCGTGAAATCACGACAGATTTCAAACCAACTTACATGCCAGCCAAGATCGTAATAAGTTTAGCGGTCACCATCACAAGTTACATAAAAGTTCACATAGCAAATACATCGGAGTTTAAACATAGTTATTACAAACCAGTTTTAAATAAAAGTAGCGGAAGCATTTAGTTCAAATCACACACTCACACAGAGTTCAAAATACAGTGCCAACTTAGGATCATCTTCCAATAAAAGCATTAGACGAGATATAGTGAATGACCATTGCCCATGGTCCTAAACTTCTCCCATCGCAGGATAGAGGCAATTGATACAGTAGCCGTAATACATCTACCCATCTGCAACAAGTGGGAACAAAGCCCTAAGTACGAGAAGATACTCAGCTAGACTTACCCGACAGAACCAAACATAAACGACACCAAGGATCTTGACAGGCTGTCTGGTGGGGTAGCTGACCCATTTGTAAAAAGGTATTTTTAGTATTTAGAGAATCTTTGCAAAAGCTTTGCATCAAGTTAAATCTTTATTAAACTGTCAACTACATTTACACCTGTACTAGAGTAACATATAATTAAACAGTTAATGATAACCAATGATCATTAACAACTTCCATCATGTCATATTTCATATAACTGTCTAAGTGTTCTATCAATATTACTACGATGAAGTAGCTCAAGTCAAGTGCTCACTATCCAGTGAACGATGGCGATTCGAATCGATTATTAACCAGCTGGTAATTTATTCCTCACACAAACCTCACTCACCCGCTAAAGTGAGGTGTTAGTCACCGAGTCAACCATTCAGGTAAAGTCGCGAGCTTGCCAGGAACCACATGTACCCGGGGGACGCCCGACTGCTCTTTGGCCTTATCATCGTGCCCCCGTATCCTGCCACTACTGTTCTGGTACAGTGCATTGCGGGCAATCCACTCGGCCCGAATAATCTCCCAGCTTCGCGGTCGAAAGGTACATTATTCGGCCAGCTAAATGTAAGGCATGCGTTCAACATGACTCGAGGCCCAACAACGGTCGGTCCTTAATCGACATAGACGGAAAACACTATAGTCCGAAACCCTGCAAGTTTCCATCTGGTCTCAACTTCATATTAACACTTAGTTATTCCATGATGACATACTTTTCCAATCAGATCCAAGTAACCACCTATAGCTCGCAGGTGGCAGGAAATCACCCGACTTCTACCGGTCTAAGCAAGCTAAGCAATTACTTGACTATGAATAACAAGGTGACAAGGATAGGGTAGAACGGAGTAAACAAGATATAATGCAGCAACGGTTGTAAACAACTCCTAAATATAATGCAGCAGTTAAAGTAAAGCATTAATAAAATATTTATAAACCGGGGGAGGAAAATGCTTCGGGGCTTGCCTCTCTCGAAAGAGCTCGGACGGTGGTCTGGACACTCTGGAAGGTCCTCACCGACCTCCTCGTCGGCTTCGGGCACTTCCTGCTCCTCGGGCTGCTCTTTCGGCTCCTCGAGAACTGCTACCGGCGTTACTTCCTGCGATCCTGTATGATGCAATCGTATAAGTGCTTATGCCTAGATGCATTGCGGAAATGACATGTAATGGTCATGATGAATGAAATGTAGATAAATAGGTTTACTTTATTTCATAAAGTAGGAATACAGTTCTTCTACAAGATAGTCAACATCATCCAAGAACATATACTACAAGCACATGTCATCTACTGCATTCTCTTCTACTACTACTATGCTAAGTCAACATCTTATTAAATGCTTCAAAGATACACCAAAGCAAAATCCTATTAACTAGTCATGCATTAACAAGGTTAATTAAACCCTAATTGCAACTAGGTTTGAACAACAACACCTATTTTGGTAGCACAGAAAAATTTAAGAAAATTACAGTAGCTTTCTATCCTCTAATCTAGCATACCACAAAATTTTCATTGCATTTGGATTACTAGAACTGCCTACACAAAATAACAAGCTGGGGCCTAAAAATGAGCATAAAAATACTTTATACTATAAAAAGTATCAAACAATAGATTTAATATTTTTCCTACATTCTACACAATAAACAATCACCATAAAAAATTATCACATGCATGTTTTATTCATCTTTTTCCCTCTAGCAAAAATAACAATTATTAACAATATTAAACACTTGTACTACACATCAAGATTTTTCTATAGAACATGCATGAAATATATTTTTTCTAGAAAGTACATCACAAAAGAAAATTAATACAAGTGGAACCATATTTTTCTGAACTTTCTATGATTTATTACATATTTAACAAGAAAACAACAGTTTCAGTGATTAAATAAAAACTCTACAGAAAAATATTTCAAACTTGACATGCAATATTTTTCCCAAGTAGATCTGATGATAAGGAGCCTAACAAAATTTATTTCAACAGATTTGGAGCAAATTTGAGTAGTCAAACATTTTCCAAACCATTGCTATTTTTAAATAATAAAAGAAAAACGAAAAACAATTTTTCTTATCGCCAACGGGCCGGCCCAGCGAAGCCAACCGGCCGGCTATGACTTTCGGCCCGAGCACGCGCGCGGGAAAAAGCAGACGCGTCGGCCCGGCTTGGGCTCCGGCCCAAGGCCGTTCAGCCCAGCGAACAGAGAGGGGCGGGAGCGGGCATGACCATGGGATGCTGGCGTCCTCGATGGCGTGGCCGCATGGCGGTGGCGTCTGGCGGCGTTGCCAACCACGATTGGGCACGGTGAAGCAAGCAACGGATTCACAAGAGAAAGGCGGGCACGAAAGGGTGGAAATTGGGGAAGATGTGATGGCGGACGGGTCTCGACCACAGCGTTGGCCGAGTGGTGGCCATGGCGCCCGCGGTGGATGGACGACCAAATTCGGTCTCACCTGAGCTCGAGCGACGGAATTTGCATGAGCACCAGATGGGGGAAGACGAGACGGGGCTGCGGCCGGGAGGAATTGACCGGAGATGCACTCGTGGGGGCGTGCGGTGGTGGCGGAGCGATGACTGCGAGCGGTGGCGCGAGCGATGGCTGTGCGAGGGAGAGGAGAAGCGCGCGGGCGAGGAGGTTAGCATCGGGCAGAGGAGATGAAGGCGGAGCAGTGGGCGGCCAGGTGTGGGGTGAAGACCAGCTGAAGACGCCGCGCGGCGAGCTCGCCGGCGCATGGCCGCCACGCGGCGTGCGCGGCCTGCCGCGGCCGGTCGCGCTGGCGCGGCGAGCGCGCGGGCGGAGGCAGGCGCGGACGCGGGCGCGGGTGCGGGCGTGGGCCGGCTTCGGCTGTTGGGCCGGAAGTGACGCGACGGTCCGTTAAGGTAAGAAATTCCTTTTTCTTTTCTAAATATATTTTCAGATTTTATAATTTGATTCAAATTCAAATTTTGAAGATGAAAAATACATTTTCATAAATTGCCCCCAAAACAAAAGTTGTTCAGAATTTTATTCTCTACAACTTTCATTTAGGGCACTTTTCAAAATTCTAAATAGATTTTGAATTAGTGATTTAAAGTTAAATTTTTAAATGAAAACTCAATTTTCTGAAATATTTTTAGAAGCAAGATTTGGGAAGATTTTGAATACAAAACTTGCTCCAAAAATCATGTTAATTATTTCTAAGCCATTTAGAGTTATAGCTCAACAAATTTTTACCACTCTTAGCTAAAATTTTTATTAATTCAGGGTTCAAACATGTGTTTTCACAATTTTAATTAATGCCAATTTAAATTGCATGCGATGATGAACATGTATGAAATGCAAATGCTCATGATTTAGGATGTGAATGCATGCTTAACACCCAGAGGTGTTACAATTTGAAGACTTGGCAAAGTTGAGGTGCATATCCTATGGTGCATCAAGTTGTTCAAGCCATTGCCAAGGGAATTAGTGAAGATCATGGGCCAACTACTACATGCTACTCATTATTTGGGGTCTTACATTCACCCCTCTTGCCCCCCACCTAAAGGATTGACACCTTGGTAGCTTACTACATATGTAGTAGATGACCAGAAGCACCCCTTGATACATGGTTATTATGCCATAACACCTCTCTTACACATTTATCATCCATTGTGTAAAAGGGTTAACCCGAAGGTGCTATGTTAGGAGCGACAAGGATTATAAGCTGGCCCTCACCCTCCTAAACCAAGTTGGTACTAAACTCATCAACCATTACCATATACGGGCCACATAGGCTAACTACTACAGGCTATTAATGGGTCGGGGTGTTACATCACCGATGCCATAATCAGCCCCTATGACTAGGGTGAGTTAGACCAACTAACCAATGGTGAATCTGACCCCGAGGCTACCTCATCTCTTCGGTGCACAATGCTTATGTTGATATACTTATAAACGGATTAGCTCAGACCTGATTATAACCCATTAGGAAACCAACTCTTGGATGCGTGTTGGTTTACCCTTGGAATCATGCCAAAAAGTAGGTTTACCCTTGGAATTGTTCCGTCCCTGCATGCATGTGCTGTTTTGGTGCCATTAGCCGGTAGTATTTTAGCCCAAATTAGCTAAATCTTGTCAACTAATAAGTTAATATACATATAGTTAGGCAAAGACTAATTGTTAGTGCAGCTATCAGCCTTCTATTTAGACTATCCGCAGCGGGACCTATGAATACATCCGGCAAACACATATACCGTGTGAAACTCCCGTAGCGGGGGACGGTAAAGGCCCCGGTAAAATTCTGGAAGGGCTCTCGACCGCTAGCTATGGAGGACGTACGGAGAGTCCCGGTATATGCCACGCGGGGCCCGCGCGTCGTCCTCCTCCGACCCTGCTCGTCCTCGTCCACCTCGCCCGCGCCACGCAGGCCACCCGCGCGTCCACCTCGCCTCGCCGGCCGCCCGCGCGGCGTCCTCCCGCCTGCTCGACCGTAGAGGAGCAGCGCCGCCGAGGAAGCTCCGCCGCCGGTGGAGCAGAGGAGCGCGCCTCCCCGCGCCGGAGCCGCGCTCGCCGACGTCAGCCTCGCCTCGCCGTGCCATTGATGACCGCCCCCAGCGCCATCTCCCCGCGCCGGAGCCGCGCTCGCCCGGAGTCGCACCGCCGGAGCCGCGCTCGCCGGCGTTAGCCTCGCCTCGCCGCACCACCGACGACCGCCCCCAGCGCCATCTCCCTGCGCCGGAGCCACGTTCGCCCGGAGTCGCGCCACCGACGACCACCCCCATCGCCCGCCGCCACTCGCGAGGCCGCCGCACGCCGTCCGCCCACGCCTCGCCTCGCGCTCGCCGAGAGAGGGACGGCCCGGCGCCTCGTACTCGTGAGAGAGAGAGAGCGGAAAAGAAAGAAAAAGAAAAGAAAAGGAAAGGAAAAGAAAAAAATGAGGAGAGAGGAGATGGTAGTTGGGATTGTTGAATAAAATATATGGCGGTTGGTATAGAGTAGAGATATAGAGGATGGATGAGTGCGGGAGAAAGTGATATAGACGAGAGAATCTTGATGACTAGGACGAAATATTTCTTTTAGAGTATGGATTTAGAGTAACATGAGTGTGGATAGTCTTAGACGGGATATACAGTGTTAAAAATTATCTGGGTGATAATTAATTCTACTTAGGAGGGCCTTGGCAATGGATACCGCTGTCACTGCAGCTTCTAGCCTGCTAACTAGCTCCTGTGCTGGACTGCATGAGAGCGTAGACGGTGATGCTGACTGCTGAGCATGCATACTAAGCACTGCCCCATGAGGCTGGCCCCCATACTGCACAGATTCCCCTTCTGCCGAACCGAGGAGGGAGGATAGGTTCCGTGCTCCAGCTGGTGGGCTGGCCGTGTATACCAACACCAGGCCAGCACCAGTCCTCTCTCTCTCTATCTTTCTCTCTCCAAAACATGCGTCGTGACCACTTTTCTCCCTTGCCAGAGACATACTACGAGACGCAGATGGAAACAACAGCGTCCCAGCTTTCCTGCACCCCGGCGTTTACCACCCCATTTGTCCTCTTTGCTCTCATTCAGATCATATATATTCCTGTGTCACCGAGATCATATATCTGTGAATCTATCTATGTTTGCGTGGACAGCCATTGTGTGTGTGCATCTCTCACTCTTGCTACTTTCCAATATGCTATACGTATAGTATACTGCAGGTTTTGGATTTGTTCTCTTGTCCAAAGCATACTGCCTCATAGTATCAAATCAAACTTTTTTAAGTATGAAAAATTTTATAAAAAATATATTAATGTTTATCATATCAAATAGGACTCGTGTGGAATATATTTACATAAAAATCATATTTTATATCATAAGCATTAATATAATTATAATGTTCCAACAAACTTGATTAAACTTTAGATAATTTGAGTAATTAAAGATAATACTAAAATTGCATCCTTCTCGGGATAGAAATAATATATTTGATACTACTATATATTGGTCTCCAACTCATCAAACACAACAATGGGCCGGATACGCTGCTATGGTACGTACACCATATAAAGCTATCTTCCGAAATATAGGGTCCTCTTTAATAGAGCTTTTTGAGTGGTTCCAATTTTGGTTTCTCTGACTTCTTAGATAAAACTTTACCAAACGTTAGCTTATGAAACGATACTACGAGAGAAACTGAGAAACTATTTTTTATTAAAAAAAGACTGAAACTATCTAAACATGGTTTCTGACTTCTTAGATGAAGTCTTTGGAAGAGAAATCCTATATATAGGAACTAAAAGTATACGAAAGAAAGAATATCGAAGAGACAAGAAGGTTAGAGCGTGTTTAGATCATCGGACTAAAATTTAGTGCGTCATGGGATAATGATAAGCTAAATATAAACTAGTCAATTTCTTTCTGATGAGTTCTAGACATCAATTGGCCTGTATTAGTTCTTATTAATCTATAATTAACTTATATTTAGTCTTTCTATTTGGCATCCAAAACTAGGACTAGAGTTTAGTTTAGGTGATCCAAACAACCCTTAGTAGTATTAGTATAGAGTGGTGAAGAATCTCCTACCTATGCTTCGTTACTCCTTGTTTAGTTGTACTTTGCTGGGGATGGCACAGGCCTCTCAAAAGCATACCTGTTTTGTTTGGTGCATTTGTTTGCTGGTTCGTATGGTTTCAGACTTGTCTGTAGCTTAACCGCGTTTGTCATGTATGGAGGACCTGTCTCCTTCATTCCAAACTACACTTCTCTTCTCCCCATTTCTTTTTCTTAAAATAAAATAGATCATGAGAGAGGAACCTTTACAGAATGCTAGTAACAATAATTTAGATTTTCATAGCTGGTGTTATAGTAGTGCCTGCCTCGATCTCATTTTATAGGTTTCAAAGACTGGATAATGCTTCAACACACCCTGACGAAATATGTATCTTTCATTAAGAAAAGAACAAGCATGTGCGTGCTCCTCCTAGAACAGAGCAAGGGTGTAAATAGAATAATCCACTTTGCAAGTTGCTGATTTTATCATATCCTAATTGAAACAGCCCTTCTGCCTATTACTATACATTATTACTCCTGGTACACCAAACTAAAGGCAATGCCTGCGAGCATTTGTTCAAGAATAAAAGAATATCATAAGAACTACAACTCTGTCCTAAATAAAAAATAAAAAGAACTTCAGACCATTTGTAATATTTAAATAGATTTATTATTTTTGGCGTAAGTAAATAGTTTATTATAAAAATATATTATAACATTGATCTAGTGCTCCCTCTGTTCCATTTTTTTAAGGTGCGGTTTTGAGTGACACGGTCTTCTAAATCATATTTTTGACCATTTACGATTATTAGTGTAACACCCTAGATGTTATCTTGCCTCATTTTGCATTTGCATTACGTGAGCATAAGCATCATTCATTCATGCATCATCTCTATGTGTGTGTTACTTGCTTGAAACTAGTGAAACATGGTAGTGAAACATGTGAAACCACGCTTGTTATTCTAGGTTTCTTTTATGTGTTGCTTATGATCATGTGTAGATAATGCAAGGGGTAGTCAAACATGCTCGCTAATACCTTAACTATGCTTAGGATACCTTATGGGACAATGTTCATGTTGACCATGTTGATCAAGTTAGCTCCTAAGCCATAGTTGACTTAGGTTGACTTCTAGACCTCTTTTGCTCCCTTGTTTAAAAAGTGCTACCAGATGTTTATGCATGTTTGTGCAACCTTAAGCAAAGTTGTAGCCAATTTATTAAGGAACAAAAGTTGTAATACGGTCATCTCATGGAATTGACCCTAACATGCTCAATAGGGCCCACTAGTCAGTTGGAGTGTTGTTTCCCCAGTTGACTTGAGAAGTACATCTGCTGAACTGTCCAAAATGTCCATCTTAGACTCCAAATCTGCCAAAGTACTCTATAAAAAAGTTGTGGCAACTTTTATCAGCTACAAACTTTATTTTTGGCTCATCTCATGAATCACCTTCTAACCCTCTCAAAATTCAGCTTTTTTGCTCTGCTGGATTTCTGTTGTCTCCTCAAAACAGTCCCTGTTCTTTGCCTTGTATCTCTCAAACTGTGCTGATCTGGACTTGACTCATTAAAACAAAGTTGTAGAGAATTTGTCAAACTTCAACTTTTTCAATTGTCTCACCTCAAGATTTGGCCTGGATCATGAGATATAGGTCAAGGAAGTAGCTGCTATTCTGGCTTTGTGATGTTGCAAATGTTTCAAGACACTGTTTCACATGTTGCAGTTCAAACTGAAAACAGGGGGGTGCCCGACCGGCCACAGGCCGTCGACGCCGCGTGGACGTGTTGTGGCAGCTGTACGCTGGCGTGGGGTCCACCGGCCGGGTCACGACGCCCTCAAGGCCGCCACGCCTCCCTCTAGCTCGCTTCCCCCTCCATTTGCCTCCTCTTCTCTCTGCTGTGCTCGCCGAGGCGGAGGAGCCAAGCACCATTGTCGCCGCGAGCTCGCCGAGCTTGTGCGTGCTTTCCACTGCGCCTTTGCCCACCAAATCGCGCTTGTAGCTCCGCCTAGCTCCACTCTACCTCGTCAACCCCTTCGTTGAGCCGGCCGAGCTTAGGTAAGGGCCTATTGGCCATTTCCGCCGCCAACCGCCATGACCGAGGCTCGCTGGAGTTGGAGCTTACCATGGCCAGCTATCACCGAATCCCTTTCACCCTCTTCTCTCCCTTCCCTCAGCTTTCCCGCGAGTCCTAGAAGCTCGTACTAAGCTTCGCCGTGCCTAAAATGGTCGGACCTCGCCGGAGCACCGTTAGACCCCCTCCGCCGTCCGCCATGCATGCCGGTGGCGGTGTTCCCATGCCCCACCGGTCAAATTAGAGGCACCACTGTGTGCGGGTGGTCACGGGGAGGACAACGGCGGTGGCCTCGCCGCTGGTGGTCTCGCCGCCGACGAGCAGCGGCCGGGTGAAGCCACGCCCTGTCTCTGTCCCTCTGACCAGCGGGCCCCCGCTGTCAGCGCTCGAGCGGGCGGGAGCTGGTCGTGGGCTACGCTGCGCCATCGGGCCGGCCCAGTAGCAGAGTAGAGTTAGGTTTTTGTTTTGTTTTTATTCTTTTCACATATTTGAGTGCTAGATTCAAAAATCCAAATCTAGTGATTTAGAGATCCAAATGATGTGATTCAAATTTTGTAGTGTTTCTTGTGAAGTCTAGTTTTTATTAAAAATATAAAATATGTCATGTTCTGTTATGGAAATTGAAGCTATAAATTATCTCTTTTATTCACTAGGAAATAGGAGAAATTTGTATCTGTTATTGTATAGCTCCAAATGACTTGAAATTTTATGGGGTGCTGTTTATGTCCTAAGTAGCCTGTAGTTTAAATTCCATCAATTTTGGCTACTGTATGGTGGAGTTATGCATTTATATTATTTGCACGGTTGGATCTTGTGTGAATTTTCATAAATTATTTGTAGATCCAGTAAAGGTGAAATTTGGTGAGTGTTATTTTTATGTTAGTAAGAACCCAAGAAAAATATGAAATCTGTTGTTGGATACTTTTCAATAGGGTTTCTTATTTATGCCAAAATTAGTCTTTCCGTCTGTTATTTTTGGTATAGGAAAATATACTTGCTCAAATGCTATAAAAATTTTATGGTAGCCTTCTGGATGTATGTGGTAGCTACTATAATTGTTATAGATTTATTTGTGGAGTTTTGATATAGGTTCCTTTATTCACTTAGTTATCTAAATAAATTAATAAAGGACATTAAAGAAATTATTTAGATGTTGGCACTACATTTTCTGGTGTTATTTTCATATGTGTAATAAGTTGGTAAACTTAGTTTAGCTTAAGTGTACTTTTGCTATATCACTAAATATTTAATTTAGTGAATCTGTCAATTCTGGACATATTTCAAGATGTTAATTACTCTATGTAAATGATGGTTTCATGTCTTGTAGTCTATAACAAAGTTGTTGTGAATTTCATGATCTTATTGTTGTTAAATTTTGGTGGCATTTGGTTATATAATTTAGGAGTTATAGCTGTTCAAAATTGACTATCAGCTTTGGGTTGCTCTCTGTTTGCACAGAACAGATTCTGTGTTTATTTTAATTTGACCTAGTAAACTTTAGAATCATGCTTTGATGTTTATAAATGATTTGTAGATAATTTTATAAGCTTTGTAGAATGTTCTCTTGCAAGTCAATTGGATTTGTAGAACTCCCGTTGTGATTGATTTAATGAACTGCTTCTTTCTATGTGAAACCTGAACTTTCTGATTAAGTGTGTCTTTATTATACTTAAGCATGTTGGTGATGTATTAGGTGCTTAAATTTGATTAAGGTGAGTTTAGGTGCAGGTGTTAGGCCTTTAACTGAAGATGAACATCTTTATCTTAGGTTGTGCAAGTTAAGTGAGTTTAATCTTGCTCTTTAGAAGAAAGATCGAGACACGTTTTAAAGTGATTTGAATAGAGTGTTGCATCTACTCGGTCAACGAATATCTTGTGATGTTTTGTTACTTGCTGTTATTCATCCATCATAAGAATCATGTCACTCTTATGCATTCATTGTATTCATCTTCTGCATATGCATGCAATAGGTGTACCAGA
This sequence comes from Saccharum hybrid cultivar R570, assembly GCA_038087645.1. Classification (NCBI taxonomy): domain Eukaryota; kingdom Viridiplantae; phylum Streptophyta; class Magnoliopsida; order Poales; family Poaceae; genus Saccharum; species Saccharum hybrid cultivar. The sequence continues at coordinate 394,243 of JAQSUU010000190.1, read as the reverse complement.
GGACGTGACTTTGCTGGAATTCGACAGGACGAGCCAGGAAGCTCCAAAGGTGCAGCAGCCCGAACTCGGAGTTCAGGAGGTGCAGGCCGCAGGAGAAGTGCTAGATGAGGTCGTCGTTGACTGCCCGAACCACGTCCCATGCAACTTTGTTAAAGGTAAGCCCCGGAGCATTATAAGCCTCCTAATTTCTAAAATACAATTAAGTATTATGTTTTATATATATATATATATATATATATATATATATATATATATATATATATATATATATATATATATATATATATATATATATATATATTGTTACATTAAGTTTTAGGTGTTGGATGAAAACACTTGTTGCATTGATATTCAATCCTTGTCCAGATATTATTACCATAAATCCTATGTAGCTCAGGATCGAGTAGATTGCTTAGCCCTGCTTTAAGCGGTAGAAGTCGGGTGATTTCCTGTCACCTGCGAGCTATAGTACTATACATGTGGCATAGTTGGCTATATTTGCTATCGTGAAAAAGAACCTGGTATAATTTGAATGAAGACCGGGCGGGGGCTTGTAAGGCTGTAGGCTTACAGTGACTCCGTCTGTGTCGCTTAAAGACCGATTTTTGGAGTCTTTCTTTGTCATGTTGAATGCATGCCTCTCTCTTAGCTGGCCAGACTCGAGTGTCTCTGACCGTGAATCCGAGTAGCTCAACTCAGACCAGGAGTCGGTAAGTATAAAGTGCGCCTCAGAAGGGAGCTGTAGGTGTAAGTCCAGGGGCAGATGATTTAAAAGTCCTGATCGTCCTGGTAGAAGGGTAATCCCTAAGAGTGCAGGCGCTGACCAAACCCACAAAGTTGGTTCCTGAGTTATACCAAAGGTGACTCACGGCTACTCTTACAAGGTATGCTAAGGTAAGAGTTAGGAATACCCCCTCAGCTGAGTTGTAATTTGATTCGAGTCGCCGTCTCTCACCGGTTAGTGAGAACTTGATGGGAGTATCTCCAAAGTAAATGCACTAAATAATAATTATGGTTCAGGAATGATGATATGATGATGATGGCTTTATTATACCTGCTATGGTTAATATTGTTTTCTCCTAATCAAGTGAGTGCTCTAGTACAGGTGCTAATATAGATGACAGGTTAATGATTATTAACTTGACGCTTTAGCATTAATGATTTTTACCTGTACTAAGCTTTTATGCAAAATATTGTCAAGCTAGCCCCACTTATATCAGTTGTGCATGATCCTTGGTGTTACTTTATTTATGGTTTTTGACGGATAAGTCTAGCTGAGTATCTTCTCGTACTCAAGGTTTATTTCCCACCTGTTGCAGATGACCTGTTCTATTCTGGGTGCTACAAGTACTGTCTCCTCCCAGCCAGGATGAGGACTAGATCGTTGGGCACGATCTCTACTAGTTATGTTATCTAAGTTGCTTTTGTGGACATGACTACTATCTAGCAATGTATTTAAACTTATGAAGTTATGTACCGAACTATGTTGCTTTTGCGAAACAAACTCGATTTGTAATATTTTATTTTGAACTCCGATGGATGTAATTCGTATGCTACTTGTTAACGATGGTAACAAATGATGTGTTGTGTTGAATCACTATGATCTTGGTTTGTATGTTGAAAGTTGTTTGAAATTCTTTGAGATCTTCGGACTACCGGGGTTATGGGAGCCTAAGTACAGGAATTTGATCACTCCGGTAATTGTTTTTGTACTTACGTTCTTATAATTTGGTCGTTTCTATTACAATTAGGTAATCTATATCTATATCTATATATACTCTTAAAAAGCTAAACCCCACTAGATGTTTTCTCTCTTCATGCAAGGTGCCCACATCATTCCCCATTAAGTGCCCCACTATTGCAATCTTTTCATGCAAGCTATCTATGCCATCCGTTATTAATTACAAAAAATATCAACGTCATCTCTATTATGTGCATTACTTTTAATCTCTAATCTATTAACATAAAGTCATTTACATATGCTATTTGTTTCATCACCTATTCTTCTATAATGTGATCAAATATTTTATTGATTTTTCTTCTATTAGCTTACTGATTTTTACCATATTCGACATAATAAAATAACATGCAAGTCAAATTCATATATATACACAGTATACGGAATACGGATGTTGGGGTTGCAACCCCAGGGTGTTTCAACGCACCGATTAGTTAGTAGGCCACGCGGCCCATAACACACCACATAGCGAAGGCTCGAACGACCGAGGTCCAACTAAGACGAGCGCACCAGGCCAGGCATTAAGGCTAGGGTCAGCCATGACCCTTCCTCCAACCTAAGCCGCACAGCGCTCGAGAGATGTACGACCTCTCCCCCATCATGACCCCTAGGAGGGACAGGGAGGGGTCAAGCTCAGCCAAGCATACCCACTCTAACAAGAGCAAGCATCCGCACTGACCTTGTAAGGGCCAAGGGGACGGTAGTCACCTCGATCCGGTCAGACGCCAACCCTATGTCATACCGTACAGATAAGACAACATCGCACGGCGGTGACAACGGGTACGATACCCACCGTCCAAATACGGACTGATAAGATGCACGTATGATCCCACCCATTAAGGGATAGGATCCATGACAAGGAGCTCAACGAAAGGACCATCCAGATCGACAGAGTGCTCCGACCCTGACGATCGGGGTCGAGGCCCTCGGCCTCGCAAAGCGACCAAGCGATCGACGACCTAGGGCAGCTACCTAACTTGGGTACGACGCCCATGGGAACCCAGAGACAATGACAAAGGCCATGAAGGACACCACATTGCATAGGACAGCTGACGAACCACCATCGAGCTACAGTGCTACCACAGCCGACACAGTAACATCACATCACATCCTGTCGCAACGTGGCCAGAAGACCATGATGATAGCCACAACCGATCGTGCACCAGAAGACGGTGTAGCTTGCAAGCCAAGTTAGCTAGTCCCTCTCTCAGGCTCTCGACCCTTTGGTCGGGAGAACCTCCTCTTTGTATGAGCTCTGGCCCTGAACTCTATATAAGGACTGCCAGGGCAAGACGATGGACATCCTCTGTCATTCCATTCATTCACCATTGAAGTAGGGCTCCTGAGCTTCTCTTTGGGCAGCCCTTCGCCTAGCATAGGTCCTTCCACCTCTTCCACCATTCTTGCACCCCCCATTGTAAGAACTTCAAAGCATTCTAGCGAGGAACACACACTCGATCATCTCTGAGACTGGACATAGGGCTTCGGCCTGAACCAGTATAAATCCTCGTGTCTATTGGATGCTACCATCGTCTTCCTAGAGCAACACGACAATCGTATAAGTTTACAGGTCTAATTTACAAAACACCAACAGTTGGCTCGCCAGGTAGGGGACAGTTGAGCACTCTCGTTTGTTGAGAATGAAGCGATGGCTCCTTGCACTGCTGGTGGACTGGCTAGTGGAACGACCCACGGTGGCCACATTCATCGCAAAAACTATGAGTTCATCAGCACCAAAGGGCCAGCACCCGCGTCCGCCCACAGCTACAACCCAAACCTCTACCATGGAGATCCGAGACACATAGCCCACAGTGAACTCACTCTTAGAACTGCCTATGATGGTAGCATCCTGGACTTCACCTACCCAGACAGGCCAGTACCCTCGCTCACCGCCAGCCGTGGCCAGGCCTCCCATTCGGGAAACCAAAGGTCCACGGCTCGCAATGAACTCGCCCAGGGAATGGCCTCAACTGGCCACATCCTTTTGGGGAACCACGTGGTTAACCACACCAAAGGGTCGACACCCGTGTCCGCCCTCAGTTGCGACCCAGACCGGATCTCACGGTCCATGGCGGACACACTCTCGGAACCATCCTGAAAGCTCTATGTTTGGTGTTGGTAATTAGTGACAATGCCTAAGTACTAATCCTATGTCTAAGTTGTATATAGCATATGAGGATTAGTACATTCCAAGGTTGGTGGCAAGATGGACATAGTGATCATGATGGCCACACTTGGATTTGGATGCAACCCTACGTGATCAAGGCAAAGTTATACGCTTAAGGGTTGTGTTTTAGTAACCAAGACACCTAGTGGGTGTGGTTACATTATAGGATAGTTAGCCGTACTATAAAGAGGGGAATGACGTGGCTATTGGACTCCTAAGTGCCTCTAGATGTGCATTTCATAATCATATGCATTTGGATAGAGCTAATTTAACATCTCAAAAATAATTGTGAAAATGCTAACACACATGCACAAGGCGATGATCACTTGGTGATGTTAGCACGTTTATGAAGGCGGTTGAGTTTGAACGGTAAAGAGGGGTTAGGGTTCCTCTCTCCCTCCCGTCGAGCTTGCAAGGTGGGATTCAACACTTTTCGGGAAATGAAACGCCTATTTTCTACTACGCCGGACGTGAGGAAACAGAGGCGAACGGAGGTCACAGAAGTGACCGGACGCTGAACCGGACGCGGTCTCAGTGTAACCAGACGTGTCCGGTCAGTGTTAGCGAGCAGCGTGAGGGGCAACTAGGGTTTCTAACCAGAGCGTCCGACGCCTCACGGGACCGGCGTGTCTGGTCAACATGGTGTGGAACAGAATCAGCGAAAAGCTAACCGAACGTGGTGTCGAGTCCGGTCATAGTGGACCGGACGCGTCCGGTCATGGTGGGAGCTTAGTGGACTCAAACCGGACGCCGGGTGTAACGCGTCCGGTCAGTTCTGCAGCGCATCCGGTCGCTGACTCGCTGGAGCGCTGCTCGGCTTGACCAGCGCGTCCGATCAGCTACGGGACCAGCGCATCCGGTCGAGCTTCGCGTGTCCGGTCTGTGCTACCAGCGTGTCCGGTCAGCGCGACTACAACAGAATCAAGTGCCTAACAGCTCTATTCGAAGGGGTACATCTATAAATACTTGTTGGCTAGCTCTTGGCTCACCCTCTTGCACTCTTTGACATATTTGTGAGCACTTTGAGCTAAGCAACTCCCCTCCCACTCATCTCTCTTGCTTCTTTGCATATTCGAAGTGAGATTGAGTGATCCAAGTGCATTTGCATTGTGTGATTGCATCTAGTTGGCACTTGGTGATTGATTTGCTATGGGATTCTTGTTTCTCTTGGTGGTTGCCGCCACCTAGACGGCTTGGAGCAGCTTAGAGGCATTGGCAAGAGCTGGTGATTGTTCTTGGGCACCTCCGGTGATTTGTGAGGGGTTTGTGCCTACCTCGGCGAAGCACCAAAGGCAACGTTAGTAAATTGCTTGTGTCATTGCAACCTCTTACCATTTGGTAGGTTCTTGTGGCGCCTTTTGAGAGGCTCGGTGTGTGACCGATTAGCCACCAAACCACATGGTGAAGAGGGACACAACGGGGACTAGCGTGCCGGCAAGCATGTGAACCTCGGGATAAATCTTTGTGTCATCATTCATATTGTGATTAATCGATCCCGGTGGTTGTGTATTGTGGAATTCATCTCTTGATCATATTGATTGGTTGGCTCAATACTTTGCCCCTCGGTGATACCCTCCTAACTCTCTCTTGTATTAATTTCTTAGTTACCTTGATAGCTTGTTAGTGTAGCTCTTAGCTTGTGTAGCTAGTTAGCTTTAGTTGTAGCTAAGTTATGCGGTTTGACTTGTAAGGTTGAGTGTAAATATTAGAATTGTGAATTGGATAGGTGGCTTGCAAACACCCCATAGGCTAAGCAAAACTCGTATCTCGCTATTTGTTATTTTTATAAACTTGTTTAGCTTGTCTTTGTAGAAATTTTTAAAAGGCTATTCACCCCCCTCTAGCTATCAAGACCTTTCACATCCTCAGGGGCTGCATGCCAGAGTGCACCTGTGTAGGGGTCCCAGTGCCCTCTTTCATCATCGACCAGGGCCAAGACTTCTACCTAGGAAGCCAGATGGCCATGGCTTATGGTGACCCCGCCCAAGGGATGGCCTCCACCAACCACATCCTTTTGGGGAACCACTCGGTTAACCACACCAAAGGGCCGATGCCCGTGTCTACCCTTAGTTGTGACCCGGACCTCCATCTCGGAGGTCTAGATCCTCCCACGGTCCACAGCGAACACACTCTTGGAACCGCTCTTAGGCGTTGCATCCTGGAGTGCACCTACGTAGGGGGCCCAGTGCCCTCTCTCACCACCAGACAGGGCCAAGACTTCCCAGGAAGCTAGACAACCATGGCTCATGGCGACCCCGCCCAAGGGATAGCCCGCGGTGGCCACATCCTTCTAGGGAACCATGAGATTGTCCGAACCAATGGGTCAACACCCATCATCAGCACTCATCCAGTCTAGACTCACTGCATGGTGAAACTAGACCCTACGGTAGAGTCACACCCCGAACAGCATCTCCGCCACTAGTGGAACGCAGTGAACTAGGGCATGCACGAGCAACAAAGCCGCCAGCCACCGCGCGGTGCCATCACTAGTGATCAAGGGGCTAGCCAACGCGATGCCACGCATGGTCAAGCCCAAAGCCAGGGTTCCATCCTGCAAGGCAGATACACCACCCATCATGCCTTAGCAAGCTATCAGCTATCACCCGGAGGTGCATACATCCAAGGAAGAGGGGCCCCTGAGCACGCTGTGCGTCGCGTCGAGTGAACCAAACTGTGTCGTGCTCGAGATCCACTTCCCCAGCGACAGGTCACGTCAGCCCTTCATCGAGGGCACACACCACACTCAGAGGTGAGGACGCGACAATCACAACATCATCGTGCCATGAGGGCTCAAGCATCAATGCACGCGAGCCCTCATGGCTAGAAGCTATAGCGGGCTAGACACAAAGAAGATGTGCTCGGAGGCTCACGAGCCCATCAAGAATGTTGAGCTGGTAGAAGTCGACCCAAAGCTAGCTAAGAGGCTGACCAGCGCCTGCTACGACCATTCCAAGCACCAAAGAAGTGTCCACATCAAATTGCGGCCTAGAGATCACAGTGACTCCATCATGAGCAAGCACTAGGGGGCTCGACGCGCCCTGAGCTACGGCAACCGGTTCGTCAGCAGCTTCCGGTGCACCGGTTAGTAATGTTATCTTTGGCTCTAGCCGTTCTACCCAAACACGTCCATTTACACGTATAGGCGCACCATTAGCTCCAAAGCGCCATGACCAACCCATGGAGCGAGCTATGGAACAGTGTGCCCACACACCTCACCTTGAAGCCGCTTAGACTCCCTAGTGATCCAATCTGACTTGCGCTAGCAGCCAAACATGACTCGCTCATGAAGGCCACACACGAGAGCGCATATACATGCTCCATGACGTAGCACTGCTTGTCATCGTCCTAGCAACCCCTTCCCGAGCGACTCGCAGCTGAACCCAATGCCACGATGAGCCGGTGACCCGTGACTTGATCTCTTACTCAGGCTGCCTCGGTCGACCCATCAGACCAGCTTCCAGGTGAGGCCAGGCACCTATACGTGAGCCTAAGAGGAAACAGGAAACATGTGTGCTCATGGCCAAAGGAGCGAAGGGAAAGGGAACTTGCGTCGTTCCCCTACTTTCTTCTTGCATCGTGTCGGATCTGAGATCATCCCTTGCCATTCTGTCGCTCTAATGGACTACGCACATTTTTAGGCCCGTGGGCCAGCCCCCAGGTTAAAAAACAAGTTCACAAGCATATTGCTACAGGGGTGGAGCACATTCCACCTCAAATAGAAGATAAGCGAAAGAATGATAGAATGACAAGTGAATACGCCAATCACACACTATGCGCAAAGAGCCCAAGCACCACCCGAGCGAATGAAACCGCCAAGAACTCCTTGAAGCTCCAAAAAATATGATCCACTCAGGAACACCGAGCGCCTCAGCGCGTGCTCGAGCAACCTAGATAGGCCACCCCAACTGGGTTCGTGGCAACCGCTCCTCTGAAAGGAGGCTCGGCGTGGAACCACAAACACAGAGATCGGTGGCGATTCGACGATGAGCCTAACTGGACAGGATGATTCATAGGAATCAACAACATAGAGATCAAACGACTTGGGCAAAAACCCTTCATGCCAAGGGTCATTGAGATAAGTCATCCAAACAACTAACATTGGTGATGACAAGAGGAAAGTCAGAAAAAGCAATGCATACATCGGAGCCTCAAGGACTCATGCGTTTGCCGATTACAACACTGTCCTAAACATTAGGATCATTGGCTTCTAAAGCCATGAACAAAAACATCTAGTCTAGCACATTGCATGACTAGATAGACCTGAGGTTACGATAATCATCGGATCCCCTCCCGCTCGCGATGGACATCTCATGAAGTGGAGAGACCGGTACAAGGTATCTCTAACCTTCAGAGCTACGCCACGAGTAGGAGAGGATTGTCGATAGAGGCCTCAGGGACAACCACCGCGTGGAGCTTCCTCTAACATCTAAGGAAGAGGAGCCCTCTAGGAACCGCCCCGACGCCGCTTTTGATAGTGTAGGGGAGGAACACCTAGCGACGAGCCAGCTAGCGGGCCACCGTGTCAATGCTCAAATGCTCCTAAACCTAGAGCTAGGAGCCGTGTGCCCACCAACCATGGGGGAACCTAGTGACCTAAGCCTCCCATGGCCATGCTCCTCTCCATCTTCACGGAACTTCCTCTAACACCTGTGGAGGACGAACGCCGGCAGGGTGCAGCGGAGCTCGATCTCCGAAGATCCCCCTCGACGGCGGCGGAGCCGTTGGGACAGACTGTGAACCATGACGCCCGATGGAGATAGTCGTTCTCTCACTCGGATTGGACGTCGGGGAAAAATCAGAAGACAGGGCAGAAGGGGGGATGAGGCACACTGCCCTCTTCCCCCTTGACTTAAATAGACGGCACAAAGATGAAGGTGGGGAAGACAGCGGTCAACATCCAAGATAGGCATGAACCCCAAGACACACTCATAATCATGAGGCAGATTGAGCAGTGGACGCCAGCGCGGCAACATATCCCGAGTAAGCCTCATGTCTTTCATTATCTTTTGATTCACGCACCCACGTTTTGTGCTGCACAACCATTTACAAGAGGGCTCCGCCAAGACGTGACGTGGCCATGGAAGGTTGACAACCCCTAGGTTCACACACCAAGCAACCCTCTGCATCCATGACCCCATGTCGTGCTTAGGAAACCTTCTCTTGGGCCGGGCCTTAGAAGGGATTGAGGCCACAAAAGGGATAGGGGCAGGGAGGAGATGGGCCCTTGCGGCTCTAATCGGTGGTGCAGATCCACATGATCATCTCTCCCTATGTTCAAGTCGTTCGCTTTGAAGTCTCCCGGGTTGACCCCCTCTAGGGGGAGCATCTTGCCCTCTGGCCGCTGCGGAGGCGGCTGGGGACCAACGGGATTGACATCCCGATGATTTATGGGACGTCTCACGTGAGGCATAGCCGAACTCCACGTCAATTGGGGAGGATATCGGGTCCCACTCGAATTACCCATAGACCCTGACGAAGCGCACCGCTCTGACCGCGTGGTTACGGTGGACATGCCTCTCCCCGCATGGGGCGAAACCAAACCCGCCTTCAATAAGGCAACACAACCTCTCGGGGTTGGCAAGGGCACCGAGGAAAAATCAGGGTTGGGTCCCCGTGACCCCAAAAGAAGGCAGGGCCAAGCTTTGACCTAAGGTCTCCTCCAAGGACTCATAATCCGTTAGGGGTTCATGACCTCTCTAGGAGAGAACAGCGAAGCAAGAGGCTAGGGTGATGCACAATGCGGAACCCAAAGCATGATCACAACTCGGTCACGCAGAAGAGACAGAAGGTCCAAAACCTACGAGCCAGGGCACGATCACAAAAAATCCTCACGATCAAGCTAAAGAGAGGTCGGGGAATGACTCCTTGAAAAATTCCAAAAAGAGCACCCTTCCTATTCGGTGACTTCACGCTAACAGCGCAAACATGACCCACTAGCTCGGGGTCTCGCCGCAGTAATGAGAACAACTGCGACAAACCAAAGAGAAAGGATTTTATAGAATCCGAGTATCCTCAACACACTAGAAGTGGGTAAACCGCTTACAAGGCAAGGCGTCAATAAAGAGGAATCTCTCCTCGTTCACCACCTAATAATTATGGATGCGGCCACGCCGCACAAGGGGCACAAAGCTCCAAACACCGCCACAGGTGACGGAGAGCGCCTCTTGGGTCGCCGGCTGCATGAGCACGAAAGAGCCAGACAAAATGTCTTGCGGATCTCATCACGCTACCGTAGCCCATGGACCAAAAAAGACAGGGATGGCAAGGGGAGAAGATGTCAAGTTCCCGATGATTTCATGAGGAACTGACATCTTTGCCACCTCTCACCTCCCTGCCTGCAAAATCCCTTCTAGCACCTGTGGTTGGGGGATGCCACGCCGACTACCGGCCACCATGAGCGACTCCTAGCAAGGCGCGCGACTAGAGCCGCACGGTTCCCTCGGAACGCACAACCCTCGATTCCTCATCATCTCCCCAAATGCTTGGCCATTCAGGGAAATCTAAGATAACACGAGGCCACAGCCATGAATGGTCCAAACAAAAGAAAAAACACCTACTTATAGACCCAAGGGATGACCAAACAACCTAAAGCCTCCACGCCACATGGCGCACCATGGGAGGTTGGGACCAACGAGAAATGCCCATAAAAAGTTGGGGAAAACAAGACCTTCCTAAAGGCAAGACTAGTACAACGTCGACAAAACCTCTCAGTCCCGCCTAGGTCACGAACCCCGACATATGGCGCACTGACACGGCAAGGCTCGGCGGCCACGTACCGCATCATCAGGGTGTCCTGACAAAGCTCAATGACCACCTACCACATTGAACACACTAACCCATAGAATGTCGAGCAACGAAGCTCGGACAAGCCACGACTACGAGCCTGAGCTCTAGTGCACACACGAATTAGCACTTTCACGATCACTTCGTGATCACGAAAACGCTCGGGGGCTACTGTCGGGGTTGTGACCCTGGGGTGTTTCAAGGTATCGATTATTTAGCAGGCCACGCGGCCCGCAACACACCACTTAGCAAAGGCCCGAACAACCGGGGTCTAGCTAAGATGAGCGCACCAAGCTGGGCGTTAAGGCCGGGATCAGCCATGACCCTTCCTCCTACCTAAGCCGCACAACGCTCGAGAGATGCATGACCTCTCCCCTATCACGACCCCTAGGAGGGGTCGAGCTTGACCAAGCATACTCGCTCTGACAAGAGCAAGCATGCCGCACTGACCTCGCAAGGGCCGAGGGGACGATAGTCACCTCGATCAGGTCAGACACCAACCCTGTGCCATACAGCACAGATAAGACAACACCGCACGACGGTAACAACGGGTACGATACCTACCATCCAAATATGGACCGATAAGACGCACGTACGATTCCACCCACTAAGGGATGGGATCCACGACAAGGGCTTGACGAAAGGGCCATCTAGACCGGCAGAGTGCCCCGACCCCGACGATCGGGGTCGAGGCCCTTGGCCCTGCAAAGCGAACAAGCAATCGATGACCCAGGGCGGCTACCTAACTTGGGTACGATGCCCTTGGGAACCAGGAGACATTGACGAAGGCCATGAAAGACACCGCATTGCATAGGATGGCTGACGAACCACCATCGAGGCTACAGTGCCGCCACGACCGGCATAGTAGCGTCACGTCACATCCTGCCGCAACGTGGCCAGAAGACCATAACGATAGCCACGACCGATTGTGCACCAAAAGACGGCGTAGCTTGCAAGCCAAGTTAGCTAGGCCCTCCCTCAGGCTCTCGACCCTTTGGTCGGAAGAACCTCCTCTTTGTATGAGCCTGGCCCGAACTCTATATAAGGACCACCAGGGCAAGACAACGGACATCCTCTATCATTCCATTCATTCACCATTGTGGTAGGGCTTCTGGAGCTTCTCTTTGGGCAGCCCTTTGCCTAGCATAGTTCCTTCCACCTCTTCCACCGTTCTTGCACCCCCCATTGTAAGAACTTCAGAGCATTCAAGCGAGAAACACGCATTCGATCATCTCTGAGACTGGACGTAGGGCTCCGGCCTGAACCAGTATGAATCATCGTGTCTATTGGATGCTAGCATCGTCTTCCTAAAGCAGCGTGGCAATCTTATAAGTTTACTAGTCCGGTTTACGAAACACCGACAACAGAATAGTACTATAACAAAAATTTTTTAAAGCGGTGCATGCTTCTGGTATAATTGTTTACGAATCTAACCACGTCCATTTTATAAAACGGAGCCAAGGGAGTAACACTTATTGCGAAATATAAATATTAGTGTCTTAAATATATATTTAATTATATTTATGATTATTTGATTTATCAAGAAATGAGAATTTCAGCTTTTTAGAAGGGAGTGAGTAGATTCTAAGTGTCGATAACTACAACAGTAATTAATATATATAATATAAGTATTGTATCAGTTTTGAACCAAGGATAGCACAGTACTAATAGTTGTACGTATAATACAAGACAAACATTCCAGTTCCACTGACGAGAGCATAGCACGCCAGCACAGACGCTGCACGTGAACCCAGCTGCACCTCATCTGTGATCTCACTCGCTGGTCACTGCATTCCCATACGCAATACTGCTACTCCTACTATACGATTAAAAAAAATATATAATATATATAATATATATAATATGAAGAATCTATCTAAGCATATCTAGAGAGTAAGGCTGGCTAACGAGCCAGCTCGGCTCGGCTCGGCTCGTTCTGCCTCGTTAGGATAACGAGTCAGCTCGGCTCGGCTCGTTATCTTAACGAGCCAGAAAGCTAGTTCGGCTCGGCTCGTTACGAGCTCGAGTTGGCTCGTTAGGCTCGCGAGCCAGGTAAAAAAATATACAAAATATAATATTTGTATTTATCTAAAGCATAAAAATATTAATAATATAAAAATAATATATTCAATAGCCTTAAATCGAACAAAATATTCATATGAGCTAACATATCATCTATTTGTGAAGTGCAAAACATGAAGTAATATAAAACTAATATAAGTTATGATGACTTTTTCTCTAAAACTACGGCTCGTTTGGCTCGCGAGCGGCTCACGAGCCAGCTCGAGTTGGCTCGTTATAGCTAACGAGCTAAAATCCTGGCTCGGCTCGGCTCGTTATCGTAACGAGCCGAGTCGATCGAGCTAACGAGCTTTGAGTTTTTCGTCCAGCCTTAGTAGGGAGTATGTTTCTCTCCTCTCACAAGCGAGGAATTTTTGGTTGGCAGGAACATGCATGGCATGACAGGCGCAGGCTGCAGGGCCGGCGTCAGATACGGATGAGCACACGAAGCTAGCTATGCTAGGACCGGACCGGAGTGGAGCTGCTCTGAGCACTACTGAGCTCTAGCCTGGCGGAGCTGAGCTGAGCTGATGAGACTGAGAGCGCACAGTAGCAGCAAACCAGCAATGCAACAGCAGGCCCGGCCAGGGCCAGCCCAGGCGCATCGTCTGTATTCTACATGTACATGCACTCGCTTCCAAGACACACACCAAAAGAATATTGCACCGCCAGAAAACGAGCAGCCCGGCCCACCAGACACCAGTGGTTGGTAAACTTGTACGCCATGCCTCCCTGGATTATACTTGGCCCTTGTTTAGATGCACCAAAAATTAGAATTTTTTCACTCTCTCCATCACATCAATTTTTAGCCGATTATATGGAGTATTAAATATAGGTAAAAAATAACTAATTACACAGTTTAGTTAGAAATCATGAGATGAATCTTTTGAGCCTAGTTGGTCCACGATTGGATAATATTTGTCAAATAAGACGAAAGTGGTACTATTCATCAGGTTGAAAAAATTTGCAAACATTCATAAATGCTGGTGTAGTAGTACATGCTACCAAGGCAAGGGCATGTGGTTATTCTTGATGAGTCAACTAATAATAAGAACAAATATAACGCAAATAAAGAAAAAGGGTTAGCCTGATCTCTCTACCTAGCTGGCTGAATTTCACAAGCGGAAACACGTAGAGGAAAAACAGTGACATCCAGGGAAGGAAAATACAGGAGGGAGGGAAAGGAAGAAAAAGAAATCAAGGAATGGTTCCTCGCTCTCTGCTCCCATACATTGGCAATTGGCGTACAATGTAGCAGGAAATGAATGGCAAAAGATTGGGTTTGGGGACCTCTCCCCCTCTCTCTCTCTGCAACAAAAACTCGTAGTACTCCTAGTTTTTATGGAAGAAGATCTCTAGATGGTCAAGCCAACAGAGGTTGCTTGCACGACTGCCTGCGCGACAGGCGGAGAGGTCCCCCTACAATTAGCGAAGCGAACTACGGCGGCGATCTCAGGCGTAGCCGTTGCGGCTGAGGTGGAGGAGGCCGGAGCTACCGCACTTGGGGCACACGTCGGCGCGCTTCGGCACCATGAAGTACATGAAGCAGGCGCGGCACCCGGCCGCCACGAGCACGTGCCCGGCGCCGCCGAGGCCGCGGCCGCCGTTGTTGCCGGAGCCGGACTCGTCGGTGGGCGAGAAGGACGAGAGCGTGGACGAGACGGCCGATCCCCGGCTGCTGCCCGTGCTGCTGGAGCTGCTGCTGGTGGTGCTGCTGCTCTCGGCCTCGTCCTCGTCCTCGTCCTCGTCCTCGTTCTCGTCCTCCTCGCCGTCGTCCTCTTCCTCGTCGTCGTTGTCATAGCCGCTGTCGTTGCCGGCGGCGCCCCGCCACGTGCTGGTGACGTCCGCGCCCACGGACGACGACACGGAGGTGTACCCGGACGACGGTGTGGACGCGCGGCGGGTGCGCCGAGACGCCGACGACGTGGAGCGCGGCGTCGGCGAGGAGAAGGCCGACGTCGTGCGCGGGTCCACCATCGTTCGGGTGCCGTCCTCCCAGTTGATGTAGTACACTTGCCCCGTCTGCACGAAAATTAGCTCCCAAAATGCAACACACCAACTATTAGATTAGATTACATTACAAATCGATGTTCGAGAACGCTATATATAGTATCTATTTGCACGTAGACCACTCCTCTCCTAGTAAGTATATATACTAGTACTTAGAAAGAATCTGCAAAAAAGTACTGTACATATTTGGGCAGTCTGCAAGAGCAACTAATGCAGATTCAGATGCTTACTATATATACGTATATTATCAGTGACCAAAACTCTGCATCAAAGAAATGACATCTACGTACGTATACGGTATATCATCTTTGTTCGGTTATGTTTGTCTGTTGATATAATGCATAAGACTACCCGCGGTGGATACTCTAAAACGATACTCTAAAGCTTTAGAGTATGAATATAGAGTAAAAACTGCTGCACTGGATACTCTAAAACGATACTCTATCATTTCTCTCACTCTATATTTAGAGTGATACTGTGCTTACTCTATACTCTATAGTGGCGGGCCCCACTAGCTAAATAAAGGGAAAAATGCTATAACTCACAAACCAAAAATTCAAATTAAATTTTGATTTCACCATTAAATCCGTCTCAATAAATCCTTCAAAACTAGATCACACATGAATATATTTAGATAAAGTGACAAGTGGGTCCCACAGTGGATAGAGTGGATAGAGGATGTATGGGTGCGGGAGAATTGAGTATAGATGAGAGAATCTTGCTGACTAGGACGTATAGAGGATGAATATAGAGGTCCATGAGTGCGGATGGTCTAATAGTATATGTATATACACACAAACTAGTGGCATTGGTGGGGGTGGGGGGGGGGGGGGGGGCAGGGCACTATTCAGGTATCGGGGAACAGGTTGCAGGAAGGCAGCCCGGGCAGGGCTGGAAAGGAGGAAACGCCACCATGACCACACACACACCTTCCCTTCACGAACACCGTCTCTGTCTGCGATGGAATCATGGAAAGGAGCTTTTCAGCGAAAAAGCCTTGCCGATGGAAAGACTTTTCGCCTATGATGATGTGTTTTGTGTTTCAAAAAAAAGATGCTGCCTTTTGCTTGGTTCTCTGAATTTCTTGCTGGAGAGAATCAGATGCAAGCAATGCAACTTGCATTGGTTCCAGGAGAAAAGAAAGTAAACGGGGGAACAGCTTGAGTTGCGTATCACAGGCCTTTTCAGTTAATAATAACTACGATGATTATGATGTGCTTGCTTACTTGTTCAGAATAAAGCGGGTGTGGGTCAGATAGTTAGAAAACTCGAAGCAAAGGAATGGGCTCCAACTCAAAGATCTCTCTGCAAGGAGACCTCCGCCACAAGGTTCCAGAAGGCAGGACCCTTTAAACCTATCAACGATTTGAGGAGGTCTGGCAGCAATAATTTCTTCAAACAGTCTACGATGTCTTGCATTGCTGCTGTGGTTGTCTTGATGTTTCTCTGGTTCTCGTTGTCGGTAGCTTGTTGTGGGTAGTCGTAGTGTTTTTGTTGTGGTTCTTGTTGGTTGTGGTCGTCTTGTTATTTTCATTGTGCTCAGTCTGAGCTTATCTTCTATTTAATATAATCGGCAGCTCTCGTGTCTGATTCGTTTTTTTTTAAAAAAATCTCTGCATCTGCGGTGGGGAACACACAAGCGCTTGAACAGAGCAGGTGATTAGGCTGGGTGATTACGGACCAGGACCAACAACAGAGTGCGGAACGCTGTGGTCCAGAAGAAATCCGCGGCGAAATCTCGAGTTCCAGATAGAGATAGATTAATAAAAAGGGCAGGGATGTGTCAGCATTGAGAAGACACAGATCTGAACTCGCCTTAATCACATCCCCCCGATATGAAATTGGGAGAACGCTACGCTAGTATAACAGAACAAGCAGATGGAATGGAACAAGAGTGAGTCTTCTGAGCTCGAACGAACCAAGATGAAAGACAGGTTTGCTGTTGTTTTTCTTCTTCTTCTTCTCTTTCTGTTTCAGATTCGGAAATGGAAGGAAACAGGGAGATCAATCAAAGGAGAAGAAAGCAATCAAGAAATCCCCGGCCAAAGCCAAACAATCCAAAACACAGGGAAGGAAGAACAAAGCTAATCTGAACCGGGTACGGGAGGCATAAGGCAAGAATCCAAGAGCAAGAGAACAAAAGAGGGGGACAGGCCGGCGGAAGCGAGTTAATGAAGGAAAAATCCCTATCCCCATCCGGCCGGTCTGCTCGCCACTTTCGCCATTAATGAGTGAATGATTGATCCATCCACTTCCTGAAACGCGCCGCCGACGGCATCCACCAACCTCGGACTCGGAGACCGTTGGCCATTTATGGCCAAATGATTGGGAAATAACCCGCGCGCGCTACCGGCGTTCAGCCGCGAGCCGTGAGCGTGATGTGAGTGAAGGAACCCGGCCGTAGGGTACGATATGCAGTGCAGCAACAGACGTACCCGGATGTCGAGGCACTGCTCCCAGTGGTAGGGCAGCGCGACTTCGGAGTTGAGCTCGACGGTGACGCCCTCGCTGTCGTCGCCGCCCTCGGCGCCGCGGCGCCTGGTGCCTCCCCGGCGCCGCCCGCTCCCTCCGCCGGCGCCGGCGCCGGCGCCGGCACCGCCGTTGAGGGAGCAGTGGCGCAGCGAGGAGGCGATCATCTCGATGTTGGGCGCAGTAGTCATCAAGGCCAGGGGGGTGTGGGGCGCCCCGGCCGGCCAGGTGGGTGGGTGGGTGTTTGTGTTTGTGGAGTGGAGTGGAGGAAGAAGTGCGCGAGAGAGAGGAACGGAGAGGACAGGGGAGCGGGGAGGTGGGCGAAGGAGAGAAAGGAAGGAGGCAGGCTGCTTTTTCGCTGCGGTGGTGTTGTGGGTGCGTGTGCTGTGGCCGTGTGGGGCCAGCGCGACGCCGTTGCTGTTGCTGGTTGCTGCTGCCGGCTGCCCTGCGGCTTTGTAGACCGCGTCCGCGGCAGCGACGGAGGAGGCCGAGTGGATTGCAGCTGCCCACTGTTATTATATATAAGGCCCCGTTTGGTTACAACATGTTAAAGTTTAACTCCTGTCATATCAATGTTGTGGTAAATGTATAGAGTATTAAATGTAGACTAATTGCATGCATGTCAACACAGATTAGGAGTAATTTACGAGATGAATCTATTAAGCATAATTAGTCTAAAATTATAAACTTTTTGTCAAATAAGACGAAAGTGTTACAGTATTAATTAAACTTTAACACCCAAACGAAACCGGCCCTAACTAGTGACGAGGTATCTTTGGTCGTTTTCTTCTTTTGTTTGCCCCCTACCCTAGCTTCGTCACGGGCTTTTATTTGGCAGTGCTACGCACTTGGAGGTTCAAATATTGGCGGCTTTACCGCATGTTTAGGTCCCTTCAAACTTTCAAAACTTTTACAAGATTTCCCGTCACATCGAATCTTTAGACGCATGCATTGAGCATTAAATATAGGTAAAAAAATAACTAATTGCACAGTTTGTCTGTAAATGTCGAGACGAATCTTTTGAGCCTAGTTAGTCCATGATTGGATAAATTTCACCAAATAACAACGAAAAATGCTACAGGAACTTTACACCAACTTTTACGCCATCTAAACACTGTATGCTTGCTTCACGTTAGGGGGTGTTTGGATCCCAGCGCTATCGGTCCTTAACTAGTCAATGTATCAAGCAGTGTTAACACGGTCTGGCTTTCAACCAACAATAAGGAGAAAAAATCCTTCTAAATCTAAACTCCTCAACTTTCGTGGTCATTCGATTTATCCCCTCTCATCATTAAAACCAGTTTTTTTAAAAAATAACTTTTAAAGCCGTCAGTTTTTTTGCACCTTAAATGGTTTTGATAGTAGATTTGTTGATGTGGTGCCACGTAAAAATAAGTACATTGGACTAAGTTAAAATTTTAGGGAGTTAAATCAGACCATAAATATTTAAAAAAATATAAAAAATCATCCAAATATTTTGCATGGGAAATAATAGAATTAAAATCCTAAATCTGATTTAATCTTAGAAATTTATAAAAAAAAACTATTTTAGCTCGAAAAATTATGAAACTAGTTTCATATTTTTCTCTAAAATCATACTCCAGCACTAGTTCCCTTGGCACTAGTTGTAAAAAAACAGTGCTAAGGAAAGAGAGAGACAGAGACATAGATTTTTTTTATAAAATATTTTTACATACAAAAATAATGCATATGTGTGGCACGATGCATGCAACCACATAGGCTAACACAACTACTTTTAAAATTTATCCAAGGTAGGGGACTGGCGCCAACTATGATCCTGACAACACTCCACTAGCGCTTCTACATAGAACAGACGATCAATAACGACTCATTATGATAGATAAGAACAACTTCTAATAGAAAATAAGCACCAAAATGAGGACTTCAAAATTTAAACAATTTCAAGCTAGGTACCATAACATAGGGCATGACTTTACAAGAAAAAAAATTAAAACTAATTTCATAATTTTCTAGCTTAAACAAATTTTCTAAGATTAAACCAAATTGTAGGATTTTAATTGCATTATTTTCCCACGTAAAAACATTTAGATAAACTTTTGGAAAAAATTCTAAGAATTTTTGAACTTTTTTAGAAAAAATATTTCTATTTTGATTTACCTCCTCAACTTTCAACTTAGTACCTCGTGCCACATCAACAAAAAAAACCATTATCAAAACTGGCCAAGGTGTAAAAATAAACGTTTTTAAAAGTTAGGTGGTTCAAAAAAACTAGTTTTGTAGATGAAGTGGGTAAAAATGACTTTTTCCCAACAATAATACAGGTTCTCAAGACAACAAATAAAGAGAATAATGGCTAGGGTGGTAGGGCCACCCTGGGAAGAATAGTTTTTTTAGGGGTCATAGGGAGAATAGATGAATGGGCTCAATTGGAGAAAATAGAAAAGAAGAAAACAAAGGAAAATCGGGTTGGGCTTTGAAGGTTGTTTCGGCCCAAGACAGGTTTTGACATTTTCTAAATGTTGCAAAATAGGTTTTAAATATGTGTTGAAGCCTTTTTAAACCTTATTTTGCAAAACATTGTAAACTATATTTGATAAAACCTTTTAAAAATTATTTTCAAACTATTTTAAGAAACAAGACAAACTATTTCTAATTCTTTTTGAAACTTAATTTTGAAACATTATTAACTTTTTTAATATGTTTTAAAACATTTTTGAATTTCAAACCATTAAAAACTACTTTATCATTGATTTTAAAAATATTTTTAAGGAATTTTGAACTAAAACTTGAACGGTTTTTTCAAACTAATTTTTAAAACAAACTTTTGAAACTTTATTTTTAAAAATTAAAGAAAACCTATTTGAGGCTTAATAGAAATATAAATTCATTTTTTCATTCAAATAAATTAATGCAACTAGCATGAATGTAACATCCCTAGGAAAATTGACATATAAACTTTCATAAACCATTTTTATTTGTCAAATTGATAAGAAACTAATTAAAGATTTAGAGAATTTTAGAAAAAAAATGAAATAATTTGTTTTATTTGTGCTTTCTATTTACATCCTAAAACGAAAAATTTAAGGTGTGACATATGTGTATCCCCAAACTGGTATGCTCCATTATTAATAAGATTATATGTTAACCATGAACAAACTTAAACCATATATAGGCCCGACCAAGGTGGCAAGAATTAATATCCCTAGTCTCTACCAGGAATTCATGGCGATGTCTTTGATAACAATAAACTATACTTGATTACCTAGCATCAGATCAAAGGTCACAATGGCAATATCATCATTACGGACGGACTACTACTACTACTCGTGACCATTGGACGAAGATACAGAACTTGCTGCATTTGCATCCTGCATGGTAAGAAAGGTGATAGGAATGGGATCCCGATATTCCGTTAGGTGGTGATAACTGTCGATTTAGCAAAGACTTGGCATATCGATCCGGCTTTAGATTACAAGACCCAAACCCTACAACCTTACCACCATGTCTCATCTGGTTATCAATGGTGTCACTAACACTACTCTCATGCAGGCAAGCCTCCTACTCAGTTCTAAAGCGTTTGTGAAGTTGGTAGGAAAATTTTTATAGGCTATTCAGCCCCCTCTAGCCATCTAGATCCCATCAAACGTCGAGTTATCCACCAAACAAAGTTACCATACCTATTGGAAGATCGGGCCACGTCTACATCACAGATGATTGGGGTTTTCTTACAACTACACTATTGCAAGGAGTGAGAGAATGTGAAGGGGCAGCACATTTTGGTGAAGGGAAGTTACTTAGGCATGTAGCGTGGAAGTCTCTGGAAGACTGGAACAGTGGTGATCGACTGAAGCTAGGCCCTAAGATTATGAACACCAAAGGTTTAAACCATTCTGACTAGAAAAGAGAACACAAGAAGAATAATCATCCTACATACCAGATGCATAGGAATAAAATCTTTCCTTCTTAGTCACACAGAGCTCTGTCACATGACCCAACTTGAGATAATGTCTCCAATTTATTTTACTAGTGCAAAATTGCCTTACTTGAGAGAGGTAGAGAAGCACTAGTTGCATGCACCTTTCTGAGTAATAATGGATGATGACAAAAATAGGCAACATTAACCTCCTCGGGAGTGCCCAAATTAAGGACTAAATCAATCCCATAAACACATTTGAATTTAAAACGGGGTCATATTCCTTGTTGGATCCATGTTCTCCACTGAGAGGCCAGCTTGTGAATTACCCAAGTGCAATTGGCCACCGGGAAGCTCTCTAGAGGTAAAATTCGGCCCTAAGACCCCTTGGGTAAGTGTTATTGATCTTCCTAATCATGTATCTCAAAGTATAATCTTGATCTTAAGAGCATTCCCCCTAGAATGACACCCATTTTTTTTTCCAACCCTAGGGTGGTCTAGCTTGTTCTATTATCTTAGTGTTGAAGTCCAGCACCTCAACCTGGTCACTAGTGATAGATGCAAGCATCAACACCAAACCGTAACCCATCCTCCTCAGAAAGGTTGGGATGCCAAGCTTAGCCAACATGTTACTAAACGGGTAGACCATCCGACATACCACTTGGATTGTCCGATAGCAAAAGCACTTGTCGGCACAACACCCTGCAAGCCCTTCACCTGGCGAACCATTTATGGTATCCACAACTATTTGTAAGGACATGCCAGAGAGAAGCCTACATGACACTAATTTTACAGACCATATGTAAGCTTGCACGAGAGAGAGAGAGAGAGAGAGAGAGAGAGCAAGGAGGGGATGCAGAGGAAAGGAGCAAGGGAGAGGAGTCAGGCGCGAGACAGGGAATGGAGGTGGCACACTTAGGCTAGGCTGAGATGTGGTGAGCAATGGCTCAGAGGAATTAGTTAATGTGGATTCAGGAGTTATTAATGCACGAAAGGGACTATTGAGATGGGGGAGCTTTTTCCTGTGATCCCACACACATGGATGAAGCGCAATAGTAGCACGACACCAAAATCTTTTGGTGTAGTCCTAATTTTGGGCTCCTGGCACATTTGGTAGGGTACGAGCCTATGCACCTTCGCAAATTGTTTTAAGTCACTAATTATGATTTGTCGATTGATGTTTAGTCGTTGAATCTATGCTGACAGTTTATCTGTAGCATCTAGTAACACCGACAGTTTACATGTTGGCTTATATAGTTATTGCCCATAGTTACATGTTGGCTTATATAGTCATTTCCCACAGATAAGATGTTGACAAATTGTTGCACATTTGTCCATGGATCATTTGACACAAATATATAACCTTTCCCCACATATAACTATAGGCAAATGTGTGTCATGGTTTAGTGGCTTCCAGGTCTGGGTGGCACCGGCCTTTGCTCCCCTGTTCCCGACTACGGTTTGTGCTCCCCCACTCTCCAAGTTGTGCCTCCATGGCTGGATGGGTGGGTTAAGAGGGAGATGAGGTGAGAGTATACCAAAGAGGAAAAGTGGAAGGTAAGATTTTCCCGAGAAGAGAATGTACTAGAGATGGAAAAAATGAAGGGTGAGATTTTCATTCACAACCCATTAGCCACGTTAACTGCCTTTGCCTAGCCAACGAGCTAATCATTAGCTCGGGGTGCCTAAGCTAATTTTAGCTATACTTTTAGCCTCCTCCTGCTCTCTGTCTGACTAAACTTTCGCCGATACTTTCTTCATCCTAAAAAGAATGCAATTGTAGGTTGTGAATAAGCCATTCTTTTCTAAATTTGACCAAATCTTTAGGAAAAACATCCACACTTGTGTCTCTAATTAAATCTACTATGAAAATATATTCCATAATTAATCTAATGATATTTATTTGGTATATATATAATGAATAAATGTTTGTAATTTTTTGTATAAATTTGGTCAACTTAAAATTGTTTGACTCCTTAGAAAGTGAGAATTGCATTCTTTACGAAGACAGTAGTAATTAGCCACCGGTATGATCTAAATTTTTTATTCAATTCTAATTACAGTAAGGGCAACACCAATAGGTAGTTCCTGTGTTCGAGGGGGTATCTCCTTCAGTTAGCACGATTTTGAGCTGCAGGATGACCACAATCTTTGCTGCATGGCTGGTGTGAAGAAACTGCAAAGGCTAGGACTTGCGATTGCAATCTATAGCTAGGTCAGGGTCTGGGTCGAGTCGTATTTGTCTGCTATGTGTATGAATCATGAAATTGTGTAAAATCCTTACTCATATTTGGTCCCTTTACGAGTGAGTACCTTGTTGGGGACCCTTCCCCCCTTTGTTTTCAAAAAAGGTGTCAAGTAGACAAAATGTTAATATGGCACTGGAATTATGGAGGAGAGAGAAGGAAATTGTTTCTTATAAAAACTATGTCTACATAGTAACCATAACATGAAAAGTTGTGATAGGTTCACGATAGGAGAGAGGAGGTATATGACTGGATAAATTTAATTTGAAGAAACCACCCATTGTAAAAATATAGTTTTCATGTGTAGTGCCAACACCAATCGGCAAGTATAGAAACTATCTCATGGTTTTATGATTGGGATTGCCCTAAGAACTACTTTATTGTCCTTTTTTTTAAAAAAAAAGAGATCATAAACAAGTCAAATTAAACTTTTTAAAATTTGATCAAGTTTATTGAAAATAATATATGACTCTAGATAGATTTATTATAAAAATATATTTTATAGTAAATCTCTAAAATACTCATTTAGGATCACAAATGTTAGTAGTACTTTTTTATAGATTCAGTTAAATACAAAATTGTTCGGTTTCTCGAGAGAAGGAGGATTACGTTTTTTTCTTACGGAGGAACGATCGATCGTCAAAGGGGCGTTGGCGGCCAAGGCTGAGGGGCCACAATGCAACATCAAGGGCGTGTTTGCAACCATGGCCCGTGGGCCTGGCTGCGCTCCCGGAGTGCAAGGACGCTGTTTGGTGGGCTTTTTTCCCTCCCGCCGCCTGGCTCGTTGGGGCCAAAACTACCCCCTCTGCCTGGCTCTGGGGAAACGATTCTCCCCTCTATTTTTCTAGGGCATGGTTCTGTGCGGCTCTGGGTGGGCGATTTTGGGGGTGATTCGGGCGGCGGTGGCTGGCTCGCGCAGGAATGGTGAAAGCTCCACGCATGCTCCCGCCTCCAGCCATTTCCATTCGCCTGTTTAGCCGCCTCTCCTCTTGCGGTGGCCTCCGCCTTCTCCATTCCCTCTCCACTACAATCCCATGAGATACCGGCGAAGGTCGTGCGGTGGTGTCCGGAGAGGCGGCGTCCTTCCTCGGCGGGCTTCATCTCTGTTCTCCCGTCCCGGATCTGCTCTGACCCGGCGCTGCACCGTGCTCCTTCCTAGGATTCTGGGGAGGCGGCCATCTTCTTCCTTCATCTTCCTCGTCTCCGGTGGTCCAGCTGCTGTTGTGGCGGAGTAGATCTACTTCCTCTCCTTCCAGATCTGCTTCTTTGTCAGGTCGTCTTCTTCTCCATTTTGCGTTGCTCGTTTTCTCCGCCGACCACCCCGAGGTCAAATCGATTCCCAATCCCCCATATTCGTTGATTTGTATGATGCTAGGGTTTGGGTGTCATATGCTGAAGATGATGCTTTGCGCTTTTATCTGAGTTCGAGCTTTCTTTTACATGGTTCGACTGATGCTGGTCTTAGGGTTTCACATGATTTGTTCATATGTTTTGCTTTCATTAAGCTTGAATGCATTGTGTTTAGATGATTTGGTCGATGATGATGTCCAATGCTCTGGGAGGCATGTTCATACTTGTAGCCGTGCCTATTTTCTATTATTTTTAAGCTTACACAACCATGCTAAGGCCAGCTAGGGTTCTCCATACAGAGTTTATCATTGAATGTACATGCATGTAGATGGATCTATCTGAAAACCATGAGATGATGGCTAGACAAGCAGTTGGCATGGTAGTCATCATGCTCTCTGTTGTTGTTAGTAGGATTAAAAGGAAAAGCCCTGAACCTGACCCACTGTTGTATGAGCTTAAGAGCGATGCTGAATAGCATAGGAAACAAACCTTGCAAGCCATCTATAACTCCATAGATGCAGAGTGCCTATCCATGTTAAGGGTGACCAGAGTTTTTTTGCTCTGTGTAACCTTTTTAGAAACTAGGGCCAATGCACTTAGGGAGATTGGACCAGCCCATGTTGATGCTAACCTCTACCTAGCTATGATGGAGACCCCTGGCTTTCTGAGGAGGCTCTCATAGTGGCCTACACCTATCTGCTGGACAACAAGGCCCAAGGCAGGGGCTTTGCTGGCATGAGTGATAGCCATAGGGACATTTGGCTTAGGAATTACATAGCCAAGAACTACTACATATAGTTCCACTACATATGGGCATGCATGTCTAATGAGGGGGTTGACTATTGAGATGTATAGTTCCTCTCCACCTCCCTCACCCACTCTCTCACCTTTTGTACATAGCTTGGTGTAGCTTGTGTGCAAGCTAGTTGGCTGATTCACACCTATCCTTTTGGGTTAGTTTAGTTAGAGGGTGGCTAACTATATGTAACCTTGGGCTTCATGAACCTTATTTGAGCCTAGATCTGTTGGGCTGAGCTGCTATTTGTAATGCTATATTTGTGGCCTCTGTTGGCTGCTCCATTTTCTACTATTCATGGTTTCATCTACTTCTGTCATTTCTAGCTCTTATTTGTTGCTGTTGTTTTGTACATCCATACATGTTTTGTATTCACATGTTTGTCATTAAACCATCCGCACCATCCATTATCTAGCAACAATTTGTTTCAAATGAAGGTGATGGCAGAGAATGGATGGACAGAAGGTTCCATGCCAGCCATGACATTGGTTTTCCACTTGGCTGCAGAATCTGTTTGCTGGACTCTTTACCATGTTGTTGTGCTGTTTTGTATGACTTGGTGCTTGCTGCCGGAATTAACTGGCCAATGATGCAAATTGAAAAGGAAAACATGAGGTGGTTGTACAATACTTTGATTTTGCTGCTTTTTTCATGGATGTCATCCAACCTGTGCAACACGTCCATTCCCTAGCAACACCAGGGTCTTACTTGGCTGACGGCTTGATGTGCGGAAGGGTTTCCATGGCAGTCATGATCTTGGGTTTCCAATTGTTTGCATCTTCTGTTGCATGCTTCCATTGCCTTGTTGGTTTTCTTTATTTGGGTGCAGCCACCTATGATTGGGCTCATCTGAATTGTAGCACCAAATTTGTAAGCTGAGGTCACAATTTTTATTCAATGCCAGTGATGTAAATATTGTTGTATGATCTTGATGATACTTGTCATCGGTGAGGAATCTGGGATCAACGATTTGTTTCTTCCCAAACCGTAGATCTTCAAGTTTCATACTCGTGGCATGTTTCATGTTTTCCATTTGACTGAGGCAAATTTTACTTATGATTTCATAGCAAATGGGCCATTGCTATGTGGTTTTCCATGGTAAGCAACCTGGGATTTATCATACCTGGCATGAATGCAGTGAACAAGTTCTTGGGTTCAGCACTTATGAGCAGGTAGTTATTGATTTTAATGCATCAGTTGAAGCACTAACAGCACCCCCTAGTGTCGACTAAAGATGCTCGACAGTCCACCGAGGGTACACCACGATGGTAGATTTGTCGTAGAGGTGAGCGAGATCAGGAGCGAGATGGTGACAATACACAAGATTTAGACAAGTTCGGGCCGTCAGCTTGACGTAATACCCTAATCCTGTGTCCTGTCGGTTTGTATTAGCTATCGTATATGATTGCGTGTGTTTTGAGGGGGGTCCCCTACCCGGCTTATTTAGCTTGGGGTAGGGTTATATGCCGATCAGGTCTACAACTAATTGGGTAACAAATAAGATTTACATGGAATATTACATTTGGCATATCCTAACAGATTCTATGCTATCTTCAGGATGTCTCCGAGGTGTCTTGCGGCATGCGTCGAGCTATGTCGTGAGCTACTAGTCATCATCTTGTGGGCTGGACCATCCCTTGCGGTGCGGCCCATGTAGTCCGTCGTGGGTACCTGGGGTCAGACCCCCCACAGCTAGTCCCCGAGCGCCTTGTATTTGCTTGGTGACGCCATCTTGATCAAGTCTGAGCAGCTTGCCGTGAAGCCGATCAGCCCCACTGATGATCCGAGCGGTGAAAAAGGAAGCCGACCAGGTTAACTAGTGACTTGGGCGGTGAAAAAGCACGCTGACCAGTTCAACTGGCCTGCCAACCTGCAAGGGTGGCTGCTGACCAGCGTAACCAACCAACGGTCTAAACTTAGCCAAGTGAGGCTCACTAATAGGATGTAAGGAGCTCAATAAAAAAATTTGAGAAATCTTGGTCGGTGAAGTATACACACTTAAGTGCCAATTGCGATGGCTCTGACGACGTGATCATCAGAGCTGAGCGGAGGCATTAAGCAACATACTTGACACAGACACAACACCGTGAAGAAGAAACAATACGTGCCACTACAAGAACTCTGGGCTTATGTGACAATCAGATTATGACGATAACAACCTGTTTCTTGTCACTGCCTGTCTGCAGTGACGAAGTGGTTGTCGTCACAGAAGGTGGGTCACTAACCAGCTTTTGTGACCACTGGAGGACTTTGTCATTGATACAGTGACGATAGTTCTCCTGTCATTGATGTAATGACGAGACTAAATCATCATAACAAATTGAACAGAATAATGCCACGTGTATGATGACATGGCATATGTGACGTGACAGATGACAAGGCAGGTGACGTGGCAAATGACATGGCATATGATGTGGCAATTCACATTCGGCCCATATAGAATGGGCTTTTTTCTTTTTTTATTTTCGACTACAATCAGCCCAATTGGCCCAAATATTTTTTTTCAGCCCAGCTATAAATTTTCTTTTATTTTTTTAATTATAGCCCAACATTACAATAAGCCCATATTGTGGGCCAGCCTAGTTAAAAAAGTTATCACAGAATATAAACCACTACCAATTGCATAATTATATTATAATCACATTCTAGCCATAATTAATTTTCTAGCTCATACAAAAGCATATATTTTTCTGGTCTGTATCGAGTAGATTATTGCTCAGAATTATAATAACTCTTATGGTAATAAAAAAAACATATCTTTTTTCTCAAAAAAAAAGGGGCGGGCTAAAAATCCAATGCAATAATCTCGTGCTTTGGCTAAACTACAAATAAATAGATAAATAGAATAAGTAAATTGATATTGTCTAATTTTTTAAAAAGCAATTGAATATAAAATACATATATGTATGACTTGGTTCATTTGTTC
The DNA here is from genome assembly GCA_038087645.1 of Saccharum hybrid cultivar R570. Taxonomy (NCBI): domain Eukaryota; kingdom Viridiplantae; phylum Streptophyta; class Magnoliopsida; order Poales; family Poaceae; genus Saccharum; species Saccharum hybrid cultivar. The sequence goes on along the minus strand of JAQSUU010000190.1, from coordinate 365,802 downwards.
AACTGTTTTGCTAGTTGTGTCGCAACATGTATGTCAGGCTGTGATAATTCCATACTAGTATTCACCCAACTTCTGTCCATCTGCGAAACACTGAAATAAGACAATATCAAGGAATCAACAACTGACCATTCACCGTAACGGACTGCTATTCCTTCTAGCTTTCTTGACCACTACAAATTTATGCATTCACTATCATGAACTTCATGAATATAAACTGAACTACACGGTACCGCATCAATTCATTTGATAAAACAAAAAACAAGGGGTCATATCTACCTTTTCTAGCTGTTCCAAGGGGACGAAACAGTCAACCGCGTGGAGACAGCAACACCGGCGTGGAGACAGCGGCGACCGGCTGATTTGGCGAGGGGCGTGGACCAGCCGGAGACAGCGCGGCGGCCGGCGGGCAAACAGCGGCTGCCGGCGTGGAGATAGCAGCGGCCGGCGTGGAGACAGCCTGCAGCCGGCGGTCGCCGTGCAGACAGCCTGCAGCCTGAAACCGGCGGCCGGCGAGGATTTGGAGCCGGCGGCCGGCGTCGATCTGGACTCCGGAGCCGGCGGCGGGGCGAGCCTGGGAGGGATCGGATTGGTTGGCTGGGTGGTTTGCTCTCAGGGGTCCATCAGTAGAGAAAAGGAAATGAACACGGGCGCCAGGCAATGCTTCTCCCAGTGGTTTGCTTGTTAGCTTTGATTACTGAGGTGGCAGGTTCAATTCCCTCGTGCGTCACGTTTTTTCAAGTTTTGGACAGGTTTTTCACGTTTTCGTTTAGTCTTAAGTCTTAAGCAGTGCAGAATGAACAAAAGAAATAAAACACTCCAGTAGACACCAGGTTTGCTCGCAGTATGGAATTAAAGAAATAAAACGAACACCACAATGAACACTAAGCGGCGCTTGTCCCATGGTTAGCACACTGTGCTTTCATCCAGAGGCCCGAGGATCGAACCTCACCTGTCCCATTTTTCTAATTTTTAACCTGCAGGCCTAGGTGGTGACGTGGAATTTTTCAAATTTTTTTACCGTGCAGGCCTAGGAGGTGACGTGGAATAACAGGCCTAGGAGGTGACGTGGAATAATAGGTCAGGTGACGTGGACGTGGACTAGGAGAGTAGCCACATAGGATAACATGATATTTTTTAAAAAACATTATAATTGTCCTATATTTTATGACAATCAAATATTGTCATAGATCTGTCGTCACAAAATCCATACAGAGTATACTGTAACGATGTTTATGATAAAGACACAGCTTGGTCATAAACAATTGTCATCCTGTGAACGATCGTCATAAACAACATGTATTTATGACGAATAGGTGCTCTGTCATCTGGCAGTCGTCATAGAAGCCCAGATTTCTTGTAGTATGCACCGTAAGGTACATTGTACACAATGTAGTCCCTAAGCCTGCTAGAAGACGAAGAATAAATCTTGTAGCAGGTTCAAAGAAAAATATGCAGTCCGCAGCGTAGCTGAGAAAGCAACCAGTCTCCAGCGTTGCCGAAGAATTGAGTGATCAAGAAATAAGTACATTCACCGCAAGGTGAAGTGTACACACTTAGTCCCCGAGCCTGCCAGAAGATGAAGAATAAATCTTGTAGTAGGGTCAAAGAAAAAACCTTGAAAATATGCCATCCAACTAGAGAAAAAACTTGTGCTCAGTAACTGCCTTGTGACGCGCAGCAAGTCGCCAAGTTTTAATCGACGGAGCAAATTGAGAGAACAGGATGCCCGTTGGTAGCTTCCTGGCGAAGGAAAACAATAGCCCATTGAACGGCCCGTTTAACGGAGAAAGTAGAGAAAACGGAACGCACGTGCGTGGCGTAGCGAATGCGGGAGCAGGTGCATGGGGCGTGGCATGGTTTCCCAAAGACCCTGGAGGCGAAGGGGCGGCAATTAACCAGTATAAATCTCACTCCTCTCGCGGCACACCCCATTTCGCACCAGTGGTTGCACACTCCGCCTCCCTTCTTCCTCGAGCATCAACTAGCAGCCTGCTGCCACCGTCTTCTTTTTGTTTCGCTGCCGCCTGAGCCTGAACCTGAGCGTCCAAGCCCACAGCGTGAACAGAAGGAGTGTGGCGAGCCCCCAGATCTAGATCTGTAGTCATGGCGTCGTCGAAGAAGAGCCGCACGACAAACGCCCACAGCAAGGAGTGGGTCGTGTCGTGCAGCACCCGCGAGGATCTAGAGGAGATGGTGATGGACATGATCCTGCTAGATGAGGCAACGGCTGGGTGGCGATCCGCTGAAGGTGAGCGCTTCCTGAACCCTCACGCTAGCGAATTGGTTGTTTTCGACGATTTTTATCGGCAAGGATTTGGGCTGCCGGCGCATCCATTCGTACACAAGCTTCTTGCTTACTATGGCATAGCCTTTATCCATCTCAATCCAAATAGTATACTGCATCTGTCGATCTATCAATCTGTGTGAGGTGTATCTTGGCATTGAGCCACATTTCAATCGCTTCCTCTACTTTTTCCATCTGAAATCTTTCTCTGGTGCGAAAGTGGTCAGAGTGACCTACCTTGTTCTTCGGGATGGGAAAGCATCTGGATACAAGCCGGTCCTGCTTAGTACCTCCAATAAAGGGTGGAACTCGAAGTGGTTCTATACTGAGAATATATAACATGGGCTCTCTGAGGATATTGATACTGAAGCGAAAACAACTCCGAACTGGTCGGCGAAGCCGAGCAGTGATGAAATGGTGCAAGTGGAGGAGCTTCTAGATCATTCTTTCTCATGTTGACATCGATGGTGCTGAGTGCACTCAGAACTTCATCGGCCGTCGAATACAGCCATGCAAAGAGAGGTCACATCCCACATACGAGTATCAGTAGGAGGACTTCGTATGGGAAGCGCCCAAGACGCTTAGCAATGAAGAAATAGACCGATGAGTGTCAAAATTTTTCACCATTAAGAAGACTCGAGAGAGGAGGCACCCCTAGAGGGCCTTCGGTTTGATGAACCCACCTCCAGAGGTGATTGTAGTCGACTAGGCTTGTTCATTTCATCATCGATCGCCGTATGCCTAACACATGTTTGTTGATTTGCTTGACAAGATAGGAAGGTATATATTTCTAAGGTTCCGAATGGAACATGCCAAGCGGTGAAGACCGATACAAGTGTCGGAGAACAGAGGCAGAGATCACGGCGGTGATGCATAGGAGGACACCGAGCAGCTCGTCGAATGGGCAAGAGGCTGCCTCGAGCCCTGACCAGCGCATCCTGCGCAACAGCAAAGAGCCAATTCGTGAGGCGTCGGCTGCCAAGAAGAAGAAAAGGATGGTGACACCACCCTGCCGTGATGGCGGGATCAATATAAGGGACTCTCTACCCTAGAAGCACAGAGCTTATGTTGGTAGGGCAGAGAGTGACGGTGATAGCGACAAGGGCAGCGATCCAGAGGATAAGGAAACACTGTCATCGAGGATTGCTCGTCATGGGACTGCTGCCCCCTCCTCCGATGAAAGAAGGCACCAGCTCAATGATGGATGCTGGGCAAACAAGAAGCCCTGGTCGGTAGGTGGGAAGTCCCGCCAGCTAGGCTAGAGTCTAAGTCCTCGAGCCTGAGCGAGAGGTTCGAGATGAAGGGGGTGCATCCATCGGTGCGGTGACCCCGGAGGCGAGCTCAGTGCCCCTAGGCTTCCAAAGAGCAAGCGGGGAGATAGCTAGGATGGGCTGCCCTAGTGGAATGCACAAGATCAGGTGCACCATTGGGCGATCTAGCAAGTAAGTTGTTGATTGCTGTACCCATTGAGCTATTTTGATGGAAGCCTCAAAATATTTTTGACAAACATTGGTTGTGGAGCAGCAAACCATCGACTGACCCTTTATGGCCGGTCAAGGCTAGAGAAGGATGTCATGGCATGACGCCACCTGCCGCCCCCGTGTACGTCGAGGGTACAACCGGAGGAGGGTGGCCGTGGCGTCGATGCCGGAGGAGCTCATGCAGGTGACGGTGCTAGGAGTCAGCGGGTGGCAGAGCCCGTTGGAGATGTCGGTGGACCCAGAGCGGACGCGGGATAGGTATCAAGCCCCCCGGCATCCCCACCGATAATGGAACTGGGAGCATGTGCAGGACGAGCACCTAGTCCCCGAGCTTCGTCTTCGGCGATGGGTGCGGGCCCTGGAGCCGAGCAGGATCCACATGCTCCAGAGCCCCTGTGGAGATGGCTCTTGGCACGCTGCGCCGCCACCAAGAGAGAGCTACGAAGCAAGCTGCGGGACCTACGGCAGAAGCTACCGAGGTTGAAGACACCCCTCAACAACCGCCGCGTCCTTGGGACACCCCTATGCATGTGTCGTGCACCTGGTTGAAGCGGGGTGACCACATCGATTTAGTGGAGGAGGAGGATGTCGATCCACAGATAGAATAGCTGAAGAACCATCTTTCGGTGGTGAACGATGAACTGCAGGTAAGTTGAATTGTTGTCGACATTTTATACGTCTTCCTAGTGAAGTTGTGATAGTCTTTTGGCAGGAGGTGATAAAAACTGTGGAGCACCAATGACGATAGCTCGAGGAAGTCGAGCCCACCTTTAAGGAGAATAAGTGGCTGCACGCAGAGGTGTGGGCACTTGAGGATGATATAATCGGACTCAAGGAGGAGCGTAGTAGGTTGTAGGTGCAGGTGTACCAATTGCAGCTAGGGAAGAAGGATCTAGCCATCGAGCGTGACACGGCTTGGGATGAGCTCGTCTCCACTCGGGAGCAGCTCGCCAAAACCGGTACTCTGCTTACCATTGTTGCTAAGGAGAAAAATGGTAAGTCTGTAGACATGATAACAGATGTGTTGTTCAATTCCTCCAGTATGGCAAACTCACTGTTGTTGCTGTAGACCTCGTGACACGATTGCTCCTGGCTGAGGAGGCCATCCAGCATGTTGAGAAGGAGAGCGACGACGCATGAGAAGTGCACACAAAGACCATTGATGAGCTTGCACATAAGTGAGCGTCGAGGAAATTCTTTTCTTTGTTTGTGTGAGACTCGTCATCATGTCGGTGTTTTGCAGTGGGCCGCGAAAACTCACAGACGCAGTACCGGCACTATGAGCTAGAGCTGCAGGCTGTGCGAGCTAAGATGAATGCCATCATCATGGGGATAATGCCAGTTCTGAACTTCATTGATGGAAACCCGGTGCCACCCCTGGTTGGAGACTTTGACATGAATCTGCTCCCACTAGACCCCTTTGTGGAGAGATGTAGAGCAGCTTGGGTGAACTTCAAGGTGTATGTACATAGCGCAGCATGTACTATCATTGGGCATGCCTTGTCGGTCGTCTGATCCCTGTATCTGGCGGTGGATCTAGGGATCATTGATGGCGGGTTTGCTGAAGGGATGGAGGACAAGGTGGCCAATCAGCTCGCGGACGAGGCAACGGAATCGACCTTCAAGCTCATCGAGGACCTGGACATATTTGGTGACAAGGAGAAACAAAACCAGAACAATTAGGAATGAAAAGTAGCAGAAAAACTTTAAAGCTCTTGCTATTCGGAGATGTAAACATAAACATGGTATTTGTTTTGGAGTTTGTCTAGTTCATATGTTAGATATGATTTAGTTGCTTTCCAGTTAGTTTTATACCATGTCGATCAGCCCTGGCTAGCCCTCGAGCCCTATAGCGCGGAGTGGCTGGCACCCGTATATGCGTAAGAGAAGAAAGCACCACCAAGGAGCCGCTGCTGACTATCCATAGCGCAGAGCATGGCTCAAGCACACGTAGGAGGAAGTCAAGATCAAGGCCGCTTCTGGATAGCATGGGCAAAAATGTGGCTGGTCGGCGCGTGGAGTGGAATATACATTGACGATGATACACGTGTAGAATTGGTGAATAGCGCAATGTGGAGACGTTAAGTTATGTAGAGTAATTGACGAGTTAATATTTGGTGAAACATGGTGACAAAATTGGAGAAAATATGGAGAAAACATTCAGTAAACTATTGGAGAACGCAATTGGAGAAACGTAACGGCGAAAATATTGGAGAACATAATTAGAGACCATAATTACAGAAATATGTTCAAACTTTATTGAATCATCAAATATGGAGAAATACATATCATTGTTTTCGAAGCACTTCAAGGATAGAAACACCAAAGGAGATCGATGTGCTAGGAATTGGGGATGTCCACCCCTTGAGAGTCGCATATCCTGTAGGACCCTGGTCAAGTGACCTCTTTGACGATGAAGGGACCCTCCCATTGCGATGAAAGTTTATGGAGTCCCTCGGTCTTCTGCTTCCTTCGGAGTACCAGATCACTAACCGCAAATGATCGCTCCTGGATGTTACGATTGTAGTATCTCCGTAGGCCTTCTAGATACTTGGTCGTGCGCACGCATGTAACCAAGCGTTCTTCCTCAAGGCGATCAACGTCTTCTTGTCGGGCCAGAGCCGACTGCTCTTCACTGAAATTCTCAACTCTTGGTGCCTAGAAAGCGATGTCAGCTGGCAAGACGGCCTCCGAGCCACATACCAAGTAATATGGAGAAACGCCTATATTACAACTAGTTTGGGTCCGGAGTCCCCAAACTACCGCTAGCAATTCTTTGAGCCATCTGCCCGGATGCTTCTCATCTTTTTGATACAATCTCTTTTTAAGGGCATCCAAGATCATGTCGTTCGCCCTTTCAACTTGGCCATTGGCTCTAGGGTGGGTGACTGAGACATACTTCACAGAGATGCACCGGTCCTCGCAAAAATCCCAAAAATCATCGGCAGTGAACGTGGAACCTAGGTCAATGATGATGTTGTTCGGTAGACCAAAACGATGCACAATTTCCTTGATTAGATCAGCTAACTTCTTTGCGGTTGCAGTATTGAAGGGCTTATACTCGATCCACCTGGAGAATTTATTGATGGCGACATATACATATATAAAACCTCCCGGAGCTGGTTTGAAGGGCCAATCATATCCAGACCCTAGCATGCGAAAGGCCAAGATGCGGGGATGGTCTGGAGGGCTTGTGCTGGCACATGTATCTGCTTGGCAAAAAATGGCAGCCCTCGCAACAGCAAACGAGTGCCTTAGCATCTGCTACAGCGGATGGCCAATAAAATCCAGCTAGGAAAGCCTTGCCAACTAGATTCCTAGATGCGGCATGGTTGCCACATGAACTGGCGGCATGAATCCCGAGCAATAATTTTTCTCCCTCCTCTTGGGTAATGCACTTCTGCAATAGTTCTTCCCTGGCATTCTTCTGCATTAGTTTGCCATCAACTAACACATAGTGCTTGCTACAACGAATGAGTCATTCCATCTTTGTCTTATCACTTGGAACCTCAGTCGAGGTAAGATATTTGATGAATTGTTCTCTCCAATCAGGGATAGGAGCAGGTATTGCCATGACTAGCTGCTTGGTGGATGGAGTCTCATCGACTGGCTGCTCTTCCTTGATGGGTGGGGTCATGAGGTCTTGAACAAAAACTCCTGCTAGAACTTTATCCCTTGAGGACCCCAGCTTAGATAGGCGATCGGTCGCCTGATTAGCGTCTCGACGAATGTGGTAGTAATCGATGCCATAAAATTTCCCTTCAAGTTTCTTGATCTTCGCGCAATAAGCGTCCATCTTCTCATTGGTGCAAGACCAATCTTTGTTGACCTAGTTAATGACCAGGGCAGAGTCACCATATACCATGAGACACTTGACGCCGAGCTCGGTGGCGATGCGGAGACTGTGGAGATATGCTTAGTATTTGGTGGCGTTGTTGGAGGCCGAAAAATGAATCCGAAGTACATAGCGGAGCTCGTCCTTGGAGGGAGTAACAAATAGTACGCCTGCCCTAGAACCTTCAATGTTGAGAGCGCCATCAAAGTACAGCAGAGCTTAGCCGCCCACTTGATGATGCAGCCATTGGCTTCTTTGTTGCGGAGGATATCACCGAGTAGGAATTCGGAGACCACGGTGATCTTGTAAAACTCGAAGTAATGATGGAGCTTGCGGGATGTAATCAGGACCACGTACAACAACTTCTGAACCTAAGGATATCGAGTCTTGGACTTGTTCAGGACCTCACTGATGAAGTAGACTAGTTGCTAGAACTTGTACGCATGCCTAGCCTCCTTGCGCTCAATGACAATAGCCGTACTAACAACCTGAGGAGTCATGGCGATGTAGATCAATAAAGTCTCGCTGGATTGTGGCACGGTCATAATTGGAGGCGAAGTCAAGAACTGTTTGAGCTTGGCAAAACCTTCATCAGCTTCCTCCGTCCACTCGAAACGTTCGCTGGCCTTAAGCAACTTGAAGAAGGGGAGACCTTTCTCTCTTAGGCATGATATGAAGCGGCTAAGAGCCGCCATGCTTCCCATAAGCTTCTGGACGTCTTTTACGTAGGTCGGCCGCTTCATTCGGGTGATGGCCGAGACATTTTTAGGGTTTGCCTCAATGCCTCTAGTGCTGACGATGTAGCCCAAGAGGATACCGGATGGAACACCGAATATACATTTGGTGGGATTTGGTTTCCTTCGGTATTTCATGAGAGCCTTGAATGTTTGCTCAAGGTCAGCGATGAGCTAATCGCTGGTCTTGGACTTAATGACTACGTCATTGATGTAGGCCTCAACGTTGTGCCCTATTTGATCTTTAAGGCAGCGCTAAATGGCCCTCTGATATATCGCACCAGCATTCTTGAGTCCGAAGGACATGGTGGTGTAACAATAGGCGTCAAACGGTGTGATGAAGGACATTTTGATCTGATCCTCCTCTTTCAAGGAGATCTGGTGATAACCAGAATACCAATCTAAAAAGGAAAGCAATTCACAATCGGTGTAATCAACGCATATTCTCCATTCTTTATTCTTCTTTTAAATGAGCACTGGGTTAGCCAACCACTCGGGATGATACACCTCTTTAATAAATTTGGCTGTTAAAAGCTGATTTAATTCTACCCTAATAGTCTCCTTCTTGTCTTGCGTGAATCGTCAAAGCTTCTGCTTGATTGGCTTCGCGGTCAGCGAGATGTGTAAGGAGTGCTCAATTAGCTCCCTTGGTACCCAGGCATGTCTGTAGGTTTCCATGCAAACATGTCTGCGTTAGTACGTAGGAAGCTGACGAGCACGTCTTCCTATTTGGGGTCCAGGTGGGCCCCAGTCTTCACGGTCTTGGATGGGTCAGCGAGGCCAAGGCTCACCTCCTTGGTTTCCTTAGCCTTGGTAGCTTCACGAGGCGCCTCCATCGTCAGGATCTCCTGTTCTTCTAGGGGCACCTTCTTTGACTCCGTGAGGCAGGTGTCCATGAGAATGGAGAGGTCGATTGCCTCAGCGAGGGCGAGACTCTCCTTCTAACAGGCGTAGGCAACGGCGAGATTGGCCTACAAGGTAAGGACTCCTTCGGGCGCCAGCATCTTGAGCACCATGTAAGGATAGTGCGGTATGTCCATGAACTTGGTCAAGACCTGGCGACCAAGGATGGCGTGGTAGGCGGTGTTGAAATCAGCCACTAGAAAGCCAATGTACTCGATGCGGAACATCTCGATGGTGCCGTATTGCACCGCCAGTGTGATCTCGCCCAAGGGCTAGCAAGCCTTTCCTAGGATGAACCCCCAGAAAGGAGAGTTGACGGGGGTGAGATCTTCCTTGGAGAGGCCTAGTTTAGAAAAGGCGCTGGCGAAGAGGATGTTGAGGGCACTGCCACCATTGTTGGTATTTCTTAGCATCACTCTTACTAGGTTGTCATCCCTAGCATGATTCCAGAAATGCTTTGTTGGTAAATTATGAATGCCACTTATAAACTCTGAGCAAATAATATTGAAGTTAAGTATCCGTAAGCGCACAGATAAATTACTATTGTAGCATTTCACCCGGGAGTATTCCGAGTATCGTTATTTATATTTAATCCACAATGAAGAGCTATGGGTTTAAGTTTACATTGAGACATTGACTAATATGTATACTTATGATCCAAACCACTCTTATGCTTTGGCAAGGGTAAGTCAAGTGATAAATAAATAATAAATAAAAGGTAACAAAGGTATTCCAGAGATAAAAACAGAGACTCACAAATATAGTATGACTAGATTCCTATGTCATTCCTAATTACTAAGTCTTTTGTACACTCAAGCATATATACTCTCATCTATAGTATAACTAACTTTGGATCTATGCATAAGGAACATTACTTAAGGAAGTTCAGGAACAGAGGTTTCCCTTCCTTCATAATCGAGGTTCTACTTATTCTATACACGGGGAGTGGACTACAAACTCAACAGAAGTGTCACATCCATGATCTACCACATGACCTGGCATGTAGAGTGCATCCATAGGCAAACAGTATCTAAGCACCATGCTTACATAGTGTCGACCACTTAACTCACTCGAGTACTGAATTAAGTGCTCTATGAACATATGCATATATTCATCAACAATCATAACTATTGACGGTGGATAACATCAACATTTTATAGTTAAATAAACATAAGAAATGGTACAAATGAAAGAATATACATATAACTAGGATTTGATTCTAACAAGTTCCACGAGTTTTGGAGCTCTCATTTGTCTTATAGGATATGCAATTTTTCACAAAATAAAAGTATCTCAAATGATGAATTGGAGTGAACCATTGCAAAGGGCTTGTTGAGACGATCAAAACGGATATATTACTTGCCATATTTGGAGTTCAGAACAAAAAGATATCAATCCACGACCACGCATACACTAAAAGGTTCCAGAGGACACGAGAAGACACTAGACTAAAACGGACCCCGATTGGCTGACAGGTGGGGCCAACCGGCCTCACCCCTATGCTAGCCGGCCCTTGGCTGCGCCGCCTCACCCCGAGCTTCTAGAATGTCCCATCTACGTCCAATTGAAGTTGGTTTATCCAACGGTGGTCGAGGGAGGTCACACGAATTGATGACGTGGCAATTACTTGGCCTCTACTCCACCTCGGCCTATATAAGGACGCCCCCTGCCCCCTCCAGGAGGCCATCTCTCATTCAGATCAAGGCACAACACCAGAGAATTAGGGCTAGACTCTCCAATGTAGTAGATTAGTTCTAGTTGAGAGTTAAGGAGAGTCAGGCTATGCTCATGTTCTGGAGAATTCTTCGGAGGTCTGGTATATCTTTGTATCTTACCTTTGCAAGACTTATGCTTTAATGTATTTATCTTCTCTATTTAGTTTTATGCCTTCATATGTGTAGTTAGTATAGTTGTTATACTTTGCATGGGATCTCCGCTCGTATTGAGTGCGCTAGTTATCACGTGTGACTAGAGTAGTAATCGCTGATGTAGACATGGTGTCTAGACTGTAGGTTACATGAGATTATGTCTAGTTCCATAGATAGTTGTGGTAGCCCCAGAGGTGACAGCTCTGACATGCCTTTGTAATCCACACCACGTTCGGATTGGTGTTTGTAGGGTTTTTAGGCAGCCTTCCCCTGACTACCCCTTCCTAGTCTTTTCGAGAGTCGGAAAGGTACTGTTGCTCCAAAGTGTTATTGATTGATTGCTATATTTACCTATATTTTAGTTATCATAGAACCAAAGTAATAAAAGAAGTATTTAGGAACCTTGAACTCTCCCGCTGTCCTCTCAATTTAGCTATGCTATTCTTTTATCATGTAATTCTCCTATGTGTGTGTCATTATGCATAACTCCTATCATTTATCATTTACCCCTACTTTAGTCTAGTTGGTATATTAAGTTAGTAGATGCATGATGGTGAATTATTAGCTTCTTTAACCATTATTTCCCTATGGATAAATACGATACCCTAAAATACTCCCGGGTAAAAGTTATAATGGTATCTGTGCGCTTGTGGAATTTTCTATGTGCATTAATAATTACCAACAATAACTATATCAAGCAATAAACTGGAGCAAACTAGGAACATAATAAATAGCAACATAATATTGAAGTAGTACAAAGTCAGAAAAATAAAGAGATACAATGGCTAATACCAGTCTCCAGACAGCAGATCCAGAATCCTGAGCAGTAGCCCAAACTCTACTTGTACCTTGCTAGAAAGCCTATACTAAGAACTTGAAGAATTAGAACTCTCTCTCTCTAATCTCTAGAAACCCTAATTTCTAATCTAATCTTGACTTATGGCAGATGTAGAGGTCTCCTCTAGGGGAAAGCAGGGCCTAGTTATATAGCCCTAGGGGTGCAACATGAGCCCTTGGATCAAACCGACTTGAAGAACAACATAGATGCAATCCTAGGAGGCGGTGAAAGAAGCTTCTGGAAGTTGACAGGCAGGGGCCACTGTGCGGACCGAGCGGCACCATGGTGGGGCTGGCTGACACCACCTGGCAGGCTCTTAGGGTCCGCTGGGGTGTGGTGTCTTCTTGTGCCCTCTAGAACCTTCTGGAGTAGTTTTGTCACGGTTAAGTTTGGTTCTTTTTCACGTTTTGATCCTCCTTTCCTATTTTATGGAATAACCCTGCTAAAAATATAGATTCACCAAAACTCATGAAAATTGTCAGTTTAAACCCCTATGTTTCAATTGGTGATCCATTTCAAGCATTTCTTCAAGTTAAATTGATGGTTTGTGATGAGCGATAACTACCGTCAACAAGCTCCCCCAAGCTAAACCTTTGCTAGTCCCTGAGCAAAGCTAATCTTAATGATGGATTAGGAGTTTCTATAATGTTTTCACTCCTTAAAAGTACACATGCATTCAACAAGTAATTCTCCCCTAGATTGAAATTCACCGATCTGACTTCAAACTTGCTCTTATTAACTTCAACCATGGGGCTTTCAGGCTTTCACTTGGATCATGAGCAATTGAAAGATAGAACGATCAAGTCAAGCACCATGTCTCAAGCTCCTTGTTCAACCATAGTTCTAGAGTTTTTATAAGTTTAAAATAAAACTCAGAGATTCATTGTATGACACTCTCAAGTCTCTCATATATGTGGTATTTGTGGATCCTCACCAAGGCAATGAATGATATTATGCCTTCTTCCTGCACTAAGGCTTATGTAGAGCTTATAGGAATGGATAAGTGCAAGAAAGAACATACTTGCAATGCATATATTGTAAAGTCAAACCTCGGATCCAAAGAGAGTTGAGTCATACAATTAAATCAAGATGTGCATGTGTGTGGAGTGATGGAAATATATGGTGGCTATCCTAATTCTACTCTGCTCCTTGAAAACATATCTATCATTTGAAACTGGAAAACATTTGCAGGAAAACATGGGCAATCTTGTTCATCCTTCTTTTTCTTCTTCTTTCTTTCAGGCGAGCATCAAAGTACCCATTGTTTTAATCATTTGGACACTTGTCCATTTTTTATTCTTTCTTTCTTTTGTGAATAACTTTTACATAGCCCATGCCTCTTTTCTGCATAGTAAATATTTGCGAGATAGCACAAAAACTTGGTGCATTTATTTGGTGGAAACCCATATGGAATATTTTTGGTGTTTTCTCCTAGTGTAGGAGTAAAACATTTTTGAGTGGATCTAGATGGAAAGCATGTTTTTGCGCCTACCCCCAGTGTAGGAGTAGTGTATATGTGGATGGTGTGTACGTGACTTGATTTTAAGAGTATGACAAACCTCTCATAAGGCATCAACAAATCTTGACCAAACTCAATGCAAAGCAAGTAGCATATAAGTGGAAGTTTTTCCTATCCTAGATAAACATGTAAGGCTCTGGTGAGAATTCAAGCTTTGTCATACATAATCTCATCACGTGGATTTTCAAGTTTTTTAAAAGAAATCTCCAGAATTCAAGTAACACTTAGAACAAGATAAATAGCAGCTCAGACCTTCTCATATGATATCCATTAATCACCTAGACTTAGATCAAGCATATGCTACACATGAGTTTCAAGTTCAGGGCAAATTCTTATGTCAAATTAATTTTATCCAAAACTCAGGAGAATTCAAAGCTGAATACTAAGTACTTGAAAGGAATTATAATAGAGCAACTATTCATCTTTTCCATGAGAGATTATCTTCACATTCCAATTATTTATTCTATTCTTAAAAACAAGATGACACACCTTAAGCAAACTTAAGCAAACTAAAGGCAAACAATATTGCACACTCTTTTTGGGTTTTTCTGATTATGTATTTTTTCTAAGATAAAAATAAATAGAAAATAAAATACTAGAAAGAAAACTTACCTCGGGTACAGGGGATCCTCCCCCAAGCTAGGTGTTGAAGTAGTACTCACTGAGGCGATGGTGGATGGCCAATGTTGAGGCCACCGAACAACCAATCCCAATCATTCTGTTCTTGCTGCTAGTGCTATCGAATGTCGGCAAGGGTCTACGTCGTGTGCTCCTGCCATTGGGCATGTTGATGGAGAGTGTTACAAATTTCTTGCTTGCCTTCGTCAATTGTGGTGAGCCTGGTGTCGATACGAGTGAGGTCCACTGGCTGCTCATGGCCCATGGGAGGTGGATTATGATGATGATGACCCACCATGAAAGCCCGACATATGGTCATGCAAACCCCATGCAGAGAAGCACATGTGTCCTCCCTGGATGTCGCTGGAGATCTCCTCGTACTCCTGTTGCTGGTAGTAGTTGAAATTCCTATGCTCCCACTGTGCACTGTATCCTTGCTACCATGATGCTTCCGAGTGATGGGGAGTGGGTTGCTCCTAGCCATCATGCCCCAAATGATGTACCATAGACGGTCCTGCCTGATCAAATGCGGCGTAGTTGGTGAAGACTGGACCTGCTGGAGCGATGTCTTCACCAAGATACCTCGGGTTCGGGTTACGTGTGAATCTGGCATAGGCACTCCTGCGTGGCTCTTGTCCTTTCTTCTGCAAATCGAAAACAAAAGACTCCACCACATACAGACCGAGATTTCGGTTTGGCATCTCAAATTCATTTATGTAGTCCTTATACATCATCACAGTTTTGTCATTCTTACCCCTCTTGAGCATATGAGCCTTGTTAAAATATACATAATCAATAATCCAGTGAGGGGTAGTAATGTATGTGATAGTGGCATTAGCTAACAAACCTAAATTCCTAGCCAAATAGGTTACCCATGAAGTGCACCAAACATCCCCCTTAAGCCTAGGAATTATTAACTAATAATGCATCATTAATTTAATAGGAGAAACTTTATTCTTTTTTATCATAGCATAAAGCAATTTAAGTTCCTCTATCCTGACTACTCAAAATTCTTCCCTAGGGAAAATAGTGAAACCCAACTACTTATGCAAAAACCACAAAGTTGGGTGATGCAGTTCATCAGCGTGGGAGCAGTGACACACTACTTCCTTAGAAATGTTCTAACACCCTAGGTGTTAAGCAGAAGTTAAAACTTGGCATGTCATCATAAAGAAGGGTGCACCATGTTTAGTAGGTCACCATGTGATGAATTTATTAAAAATAATATTTATTATGTTTAGTTACAATGCTTTATTATGATGTGTTGAGTTTAAACAAAAAATCTTTTAAGTTACTTTGTGGCCTTGTATTTTTGGAATTTCATTAATAACTTGGAATTATGTCTTACTAAGCTTTGAGGTGTAAAGTGAGTACTTTACACTAGTGTCAAACATGGGACATGTTCAAGTCCAACTAATTAAAATTGGAGCCTCAAGACTGAAATCAAAATTGAAATCCAACACTTAGGCAAATTTGCCAATTCCTGGAATTTAGGTTTGAATTCAATTTTGGGAGGTTTATTAAAATGAATTTCATAAATAAACTTGCTCCCATCTTTGTATCATTGTTTAGTACAAGTTGTGTACTAAGCAGTGGTAGCTTAGGTTGGGATGTTTGTCAACTAATTAATCACCAATTAATTCCCTAAGGAGCTAAGTTATTACTTTGGAAACCCTCATCCTTGTTTCATGTTTCAAGTAGTGAAACATGATGTTTCATTCCTTCTATAACCTAATCCCTCATATTTCTTGATCTGTTAATTTTCTGTTTTTCTTACCTTTACCAAAGTTGGAGCTTAGGGTATAAGGATCAACTTCTCTTCTTTGACTTTGATCTAATTTTGTCTCCATCTTGCTCAAATTGGAGAAAGAAGTTGCTGTTGTTTCTTTGAAAACCTCCACCTCCTCCTTGCCTCTCTGTTCTCCCACGCTGCCACCTCCTGCTTACCGCCCCGCCGCACATGCAGCACCGCTCGCCCGCGCGTGGCCACGCAGTTGCCGTCTGGACGCGTCACGAAGCCGAGCTGGACGACCTATAACCACTCGCCTTCGTCCTCATAAACCAGAGTCGGCCATCTTCTTCTTTCTTTCTTGTTCACCATCACTGGCACCGCCAGAGCTTGGAGCTCAAAATTTGGCCGCACCGCTTCCCTGTTTTCCAATTCAACTCGCCACCATGCCCGCCATCACCTTGCGACCAGATTAAGCTCAATTGCACCACCCCACGCCACCTCAATTCCTCGTGTGCCGTCTTCTTCTTCAGAGCCGACAGAGGCACCGCCGTAAGCACCTCACCATGGCCAGGCCACCTTAGCTACTCTCCATGCCATGTTCATCTCATTTTGTGTTCCTTGTATCACTTTGATGCTCATGCTCGTGCCTTTTTCTCCAGCGCACGAGTAGACGCGCCGGAATGCCACCGTCTTCCTCGGTTCATGCCATCGGAACCACTGATCTCGACAACCACTGTCACCCACCGTCCTTTGGAGCATGCTGGTCATCGTTTCCCAGTCACAGTGAGCGCTTGAGTGAGCTAGACGTGTTAGTTTATCGCTACCAAGCTCTAGTGCTTGGGACACAATGAGTTTGGCGAGCGCCGCTTGGCCATGCTGCCGTGGCTGAGGTTAGGTATGTCTTGTGGGTAGTTTCATTTGTTTGAGCCATCTGGTGTGGTCGTGTTGCCCAAAGGAGTGTGTTGGTGCAAGAAGCATAGCTGGAGTTGGGGTGGTTAGCCGAGCTCACGTCGCCAGAGATCACCGAGCCGCCACAAACATCAATGTGCCTCTCACCGGCCGTTAG
The DNA here is from genome assembly GCA_038087645.1 of Saccharum hybrid cultivar R570. NCBI lineage: Eukaryota > Viridiplantae > Streptophyta > Magnoliopsida > Poales > Poaceae > Saccharum > Saccharum hybrid cultivar. The sequence goes on along the minus strand of JAQSUU010000190.1, from coordinate 348,924 downwards.
AGGAAGGGAAAAGGACATTAAGCAGTGCGAAGCGTTGAGGTGAGTCGAGCGAAGTGCTTGGTCTCACCGGGGAGTTGGAACTCCGGCTGGTCAGAGCCGTCACCGCCGGGATGGCCTGAGCAAGAGAGGAAGAGGCAGGCCTAGGCTGCCTGTTGGCTTTGGGTCGTGGCCGCAAGCAGGGCCGACTCAGGCTAGCCAAGAGTGAAGAGGGGGAAGAAGGAGCTGGGCTGCTGGTACCGTGGGCCGGGCCGAGAGGGAGAGTCAAGGGAGGTTTCCTCCTTTTCTACTTTTAGAAATGCTATTAAGTATAGAATCTTGTAAAATTTGTAACTAAATAATTAAGGCTAATAAAAATATGAAACTTTTTGTGTAAACTGTTGATGCTATGCTTAATCTAGAAAAAATATAAAATTATGAAAAATAGTGAGTTTGGTATGTTAAAAAATTACCATTTTTAATTAAGAAATGTCACTTACATGATTTTTGTAGCTTAAAAAATAATTCCAAAATTCATAAAAATTTATGAGCATGTTTAACTGACTATTATGAACCTACACAAAAAGTTTGGCACTGTTTGGAGATAAAATGATCTGGTCACTTAAATAGACTTGATTTATGGATTAATAAAATATGAAAATGCTCTCCTTGGAATCCCAAATATGTTGCTATGAATTTTTGGGGTTGATTGGAGACCTTGGAGCACTTTACCCTTGCTGTTCCAAGGCATTGCTATTCAATAATTAAGTAATACCTTTCATCATGATAGTTTATAATGTTAAGGTAGAATAAACACCTTTTAATCTTGAAATGTTTTAAATTGCTCTGTGAAGTAATTAACTTGTAATTAGCGAAGGAAAGTTGTAATCAAGTAGATAATTTGATAAGTCATCTTTAATTACATGTTTTATGTCATGTAAGCATCATTAGTAAAAGCATGCATCTTTATTAAACGTATAGTGAATGAGAGTGGAGAACCACTAGTTGAGCAGGCCTCTAAGGCGGGTTTTCACTCAGAGACAGTTGAGTTGGAGAGTGGGGCTGATCTTGTTATAGCTGACAACCCTAACACTACAGGCAAGCCTTGGACCATAAACCATTCCTTGTGTTTTATAAAATGTTTATCACATAAGTCTTATGAATGTTGCATTTAAGTATCAGGAGTTGTATGATAAACTTTTGTTGCATGACTACCTTGTTTATTCCTTATCACCATGGAACTTATGTTAAAGTATATTTGTTAAAATTCTTAGCCCTGCTTAGATGTAAATGCTAGAGGTAGGTTTTTTCTAAAGTTAAAGATCAACCTGAAGTATGAGAATGATCATGACTTTTAAATCTAGACCGGGCGAAATCTTGGCTTGCGCCCAGTTTGAGGCTGGATGTAGTGACCCCGTTTGTGTCGGTTAAGGACCGTTCGTTGTATGGCTTGCTTGTGATCATGACTTGCAATACTGATCACATACTCCGGTAAGCCCAACATCTGTGCTATTCCTTTATGGGAAACGATAATCGCGCACTGGGAGTGGAGAGATGGCGAGAGTACCGTGTAACACTCCTATGAATCCGTTAGGGAGTAAAGTGGATACTGTGCTCTTGGGTAGTGTTGGACTGATTCCCATATAGGAGGATCTGAGTGAGGGTTGATGTATACATTCACGGGTCTAGGCCCAACCCTGCATATGTCGTATGGTAAGGAAACCCCAGCTGGGCCAAACCGATTCGAATCACCGTAGCTTCTCGATAAAGGAGACTTGATCAACTATCCTGCATCGTAGTTAATCCACTAGAACTTTAGCTATGAGATCATGTTGTGATGAGAATAATGAAGAGCTTGGGATTAGAATAGGCGCTAAGAGAGATTTCTTTAATATTAAATTAAAGCATAAAACTTTAAAAGTAAGGATCAACATTAGTGCAGCTGTTCAACAAAAGTATTCTTGATCTTGCTAGAGATTCACCTTGATTCCCCTTACCTTGTATATCCTTGGAGTCTTTCCTTTTCGTCGGTTAAGTCTTGTTGAGTACCCTCAGTACTCAGGGTTTGCTAAACCCTTGTTGCAGGTGAACAACATGAGCAGGCTGGCACTAGCCTCTGCTATATGTTGGTTCCTGAGGAAGAGTCCCAGCAGTGAGAGTGTTGAAGTGCACCCTAGGGCAGGGTGAAGTTTTTTTGGTGATGTAATCTAAGGGACTACCCTCCTTTTGCTACCCTACTGCCTTTATGGCAAAACTATGGTTTGTAATAATTATGGTTTGTAAGAACTTATTATAGGTTTGTAAACTTATGTATTGTAAGACTTCCACTGTACTCTAATGTAATAATTTGTATATATTTGTATAACTGTTATAATCCTGCAATGCTACTGTAATTGATCCTGCTTGAAAGACGAAACGTGGATGATTCAGGTTTCCCGAGGACACCCGATAGACTATCGAGTTATAGGGCACTCATGTGCTACTACCAGAGGTCTGAAACACAATGGTAAGTACATGTGGGCCACATGATTCAGATGGTTCTGCCACAAATGTCTTGCCAAAATCTAGCTCAATCAAAATCATTTATTGCAGTATCTATGTCAATGGCACATTGCTCTAAGAATCTCAGGAACCTACTGAAGTTCTTCCATGATGGGAAAAATTCTTTATTGAAAAGCCTAAACAAAACTTCAGTATCTTCGGGTTGTAGGGTGCATAGAAATTCAATGGTTAAGAGCCTACACCCTTGTTCATTTAATTCCTAATCATTTTCCCATCCGACATTATTAAAAACAAGCTTAAATTCGGAATCCATACCTATTGTTTGAAGGAGTGCTGAGTTGAACGTGGGAGTTTGAGTGAATTCTCGGTCCTTCAACTCTCAAAAAATCTTCTTCTCATGGTCATCTTGAAGCTTGATCTGCTTATCCCTTAGGAGGGTGAAGGTTTCTTTTGGGGCCGAGTGTGAGAATGATCCGATGGCAGGGGATGAAGGGTCAACCTCCATATCAGAACCCGCATGGGATGAATGACTCCTTGATGAATAGAATGACATCGCACTCTGTCGGTGTTTGACCACCGATATCCTGCCACGGGGGTACCCGGGATAGTTGTTCAGGCTTTGGCACGTGCTAGAACTCGACGGTGAACGCAGAGATAGTCGATTTATACTAGTTCGGGCCCTCGATCATGATCGAGTAATAACCTTACTTCCAATTGATGTTAGCCTTTGCGTTGGATTGAATGTGTTCTATCGTCTCTTCTTACAGGGGTGCCCACGGCCTCTCTTTATAACAACAGAGAAGGTTGTGGTGCAATTACAATCCTAGTCAGATCCAAAGAAGGTATCCTAAACTAAATACAGAAGGTACTTCCATAGGAATCCGGCTAGTCTGGCCTATTCTACTCAGAATCGGTGTAGCAGATGCTGCACCTCTTCTCACTTTTGCCCGTGGGCCAGGTCAGGGCCCATAACTTATAGTCACATCACTGGGGAACCCTATGGGTCCTGCATCGACAAGCCCCCGAGCATTTCATGGTTGAACTAGAAGGCCTCCTTATTTCCTTAGATTTGCCTGGTGAATCAAGCTTGGTCTGGGTTCTTTCGATGTGAAGCCTTGAAGTGGTCATATCTTGAAGGAGTCTCATGAGAAGTGCACTCACTGAGTGTAGCCCCCGAGCCTCTTGCTATTTGGAACAAAAAGTTAGAGGGTCTTGAATCTTGATTGGTCCTATCTTGAAGAAGTCTTTCGAGCGACGTGCGCTTTTCAAAGAAAATGGGCACTCACTGAGTGTATCCCCCAAGCCTCTTGCTATTTGGAACAAAAAGTTAGAGGGTCTTGAATCTTGATTGTTGAAAAAACTAAAAATCTCTTTTGAGGATATGTACCCTATAGCTCCTGAGCATATTTCTAGGTTTTTTTTGTTCTTTAAGAACTCGGATAGAGGGTCCTTTATCATCTTCTTAGTTGGTCAGCTTTATGTCTAAGGTTGGTGGTGGTTGGCGGTTGAATTGAATTCTCTGTAGTCACAAGGTGTACAGTGTTGGTATATTCTTTCGAATATGCTTGTTCTTGAGTACTGTTCCTTCATGCGCGTGTCCTCTTCTTATTGCTTTCTGCCTTTTCACTGAGACCTTTGCCAGGCTTGTTCTGTTGGTGTTCCTAGTCTATGTGCACCGCTCTTTGGCCTATAAATACCCTCTTGGTGTGCTGCTTTGATTCATCAAGTGTCTTGTTGTATAGTATGAAGTTCCCGTAGTCATGAGTATGATAGTTTGTGAAGTAGAGCAGCCCCCAGACGTGAGTTGTGAATCTCGTAAGTCTTGTAGCAAATAGAAGAAGTCTTGTGATTGAGATTAGAGGTAGACTAATCTCGCAGCAGCATTGTACCAGGTAGTACGTGGTGGCAGGGGGAATAAGTCTTATGATGTGGGATGCGTTCCATCATCTAGTAGCTTCAGGTTGTTCCTTCCACACTGCATTGCGACTGTCCAATGCAGATCAACGTCTGATCCAGGATCACATCTGGCTTGGGTAGACTGATGCCTGCGAGCCTCACCTGGTTAGTGTTGTCCTGCTATATTGCTGATATCCGTCTTGGATGCACTGCGTCCTTTCTTTGAAGAAAATAGTGTTTCCGAGTTGAGTGTCTTCTGTTGTGTTGTAACTAGGAGCGCGTAGTCATTTCTAGAGCCGTGTTCTGCCTAGGCTCCTTGTTGCTACCTTGCTCATCGGAGTACCTAATTCATTGGGTCTTGTAAGATTTGTAACTTTATGTCCTTTGACGATATTTGTAATAAAAAATCTTTCTTTCCCAGTTGCTATCTCCTTTTTTGTTGTCTGAGAGCTTTTGAGTATTATCTGGGTTGTTTCTGGAATATTCGGGTTCTCTGGCAGCATTCTGTAACGTCCTCTATGATTCTTATGAATGGCGAGTTCTTTCCAAGTTGTGCAATCTGTAACAATTTGGCAATGGCGCAGTGTGAACAGATAAGTCTGAAATCTGCCCGTTGCACTGTACCGTTGTGAAAAGTTGTGTTGTCCGTCATTTCGGCCGTGTCAGTTATGGCAAGAAACAGACCGTTGCGTTCCCATGCTGCGCTAAGCGGGCCTGGCGAGCCACGTTTTTACCGTTGTAAATCTATTTAAGGGCATTTCTTCTTCTTCCCCTTTCTTACCCTGCCTTTGCCTTCTAGCATTTAGCCTTTGCAAAACCCTAATAACCAGAGCTCCATCGCTGCCATTGTCACTGCCGCCGTCGAGCTTTTCCCACTGACCTTAGATCCTCACCATTGTATGGGCAAGAAGAAGTAGTCAAGCAAGTCAAAGGAAGTCTTGGTGGATGAGGAGGTGTTGCTCTCAATCTTCGAGAATCAAGATTTTGTTGCCATGAGGGCCTCAGAGAAGATCTAGCCATCCCTGTCCATGACGAAAGACTAGCTGTGAGAGTTATTTGGTGATGGCCTGATCCAAGAGCAAGGCTTTGCGAATTGGAAGACTCCAGATCAGCATCGGGTTCCCGCTCTTAATCCTGGTGAAATTGTTTTGTTCGTCTCTTTCATCCGTGCTAGCCTTTGGCTCCCAGCGTCTTCTTTTCTCCATCATTTTCTCTAATATTTTGGGGTTTGCTTAAATCACTTGACTCCGAATGGTGTCCTTCACTTGTCGGTATTTGTCCATCTCTACGAAACCTTCCTTGGAATCCCCCCTTCCATGTCCTTATTCCGTTATTTCTTTCATCTGAAACCACACCCCTAGAGTGATAATATTTCTCCTCTAGGTGGTTGTGGGATTCAATTCTACCAGGGCAAAAAGAATCTCTTTTCGACTATTACCTGGTTGATTCTGTGAAGGAGTGGCGTTCCGAGTGGTTTTACGCCGAAAACATGCTCCCCACTCTTGCTGTTCATTCTGATTCTGGTCCCTCGGTCAATGATCGCTGGGAGAAGAACCCTCTGTCCAGTGAAGAGCTTAAGAAGATCTAGCCATTGCTTGATAGAATCTGGGTTCTGAAGCAGCAAGGCCTAACTGGCTTTGGAATCATCGCCAATTATCTGTGTCGGCGAGTTCAACCTTTGAAAGCGAGGGAGAACTATGGTTTTGAGTACTCTAGAGCCGAGGACTCTTCTCGTATGGTCCTGGCTCTGGAGTTAACCGAATAAGAGGTGCTAGAGCGCCTCAAGAAAATTCTAAAGGGAGTGAGCATCGTCCCACACATAGTCCCTGAGTACCATGCCGACAATCCGCCTCCTGTTGTGAGTTGTTTTACTTCTGCGAGTACTTTTCTTCATATTTCCTTCATTGTTGGTACTTTCTGTCTTCAATTTCTTGCTTAATCTTCCTCCTTTGGTCGTTTTATTTATTTGTAGGAATTGGGGCATAACTTTGTTGATCCGATCCTCACTAATGACAACCCTGCTGGGGTGAAAGTTGGAGAGAACCTTGCTAGAGCGTCTTCAACCAGTAAGTCTCAAGCCACCACCATCCTTCCCGGTGCTTCCATCGTAGAACTCGTCCCATACATTGAGTATGTCCCTCGTCCAGTTCCTCGAGCTCCTCGTAGCGTCAGGAAGAGGGCACGAGCAGACGACGCTTCCGCCAGTGTGTCCATTACCAAGAAGCCTCGTTAATCAAGTACACGTCCAGGTACTCAAGTTATAGGTAGCATGCTCCTAGGTGAGCATTTCAATATTTTTTGTCTTCTTTGTTGTTTGTTTGTGTCCTTAACCAAGTACTTTCTCTTTTCTCATATGGTACTGTGGTTGAGTTGCTCGAGAGTGAGGAGGATGTGGATGATGACGCAGCCCTTGACACACGTTGGTGGGTTGTTGTTGTATTTTTTGTTTTCTTGCTATTATTCTTGGGCACTTCTTTTGACTTGTCCTTGTCCATGTCCTTTGCAGTAAGTGGGTGTTAGGACTGAGTTCTTCTAGGGCTCAGGCGTCAATCACACCATCTCTGGGGTAGGGTGGTGATGATATTTTTGCTGCCACCATGCCTTCGCCAAAGTCTTCAGTTTGGATTAGGGGTATTAGTATGAACAGAAGGACAGCCAGGTGAGTGAATTCTAGCTAGCTTTGTTTGTTTCTATTTTCCCTTTTTCTGGTTCATCTTTTTTATCATTGAGGTTGTCCATCATCTTGCAGATCCTCACCTTCCCCTTCCCCCAACCCCCGGTCGACTTCTTCTCAGTCCGCTGGTGTGGTCATGCATACTGAGTCTTAGGACTCGGAAGGCACGGTCAGCAAGGTGGATGTGAGGGAGATGGAGGCCCCTGATGATCTTGCTATTGTGGAGTTACCCACTCCGGAGGTGACCGTGGCGGTGCATCCGGCTATGGCGGTAGCTGGGATTTCTACTGCTACGGCTTCGGCTCTAGTGGTGGTCTCCTCGGCTCAGCTGACTTCTTCCGCTGCTGGTCATGCTTCCAACAGTCTTCATTTGGAGGAGGACGTGGTGCTACAATTTAATGCCACCCATCGTCTCTCTGAGTTGACCGTGTCTTGGGGAAGGCTTGTAGCTGGTGTGGCTTCCTTTGGAGAGCAGCTTTAGGTTAGAGCTTCTTCTATTCTTTTTTGTTCCTCTTTCTCATCTTCTTTCCTTCTTTTTTCTATGGGAGAAGTCTTTCTCTCAAGATCACTCTAGCTTTTTTGGCTCGGGTGAGACTAAGAAGAAGCTGACCTTTGAATTGAGCCAGCTGAAGGCGTAGTTGGCTAGTAAGGAGGTGGAGCTAGATTCTGAGCGCCAAGGGCGTCAGGACTCTGAGAGGGCTCTCTGCGTGCAAATCATTGAGGCGGAGCAGAGGAGGGATGAAGCCATGGCCGCCTTGCGAGAGTCCTCTGGGAAATGTGAAGGTCTCAAGAAGGAGTGTGAAGGTACTCTGAGTTCTTTTTGATTCTTTGCTTCTTCATTTCTATAATTCTGTTCTGATTTTGCATGATCTCTTCTTATTACTTTGACCAGCGCTCTATGGAGATAAATAAAAACTCTCGAGGGTTGTTGAGAAAATGAAGATACTTGTCTGTAATAATCACAACAGGGCTGAGGAGGTAATTACTCGTGTTGAAGAAGAACATGCCCTTGCCAAGTTAATTCGGCGTGGAGCTGACAGGGATCTTGTGTTGGTCCAAAAGATTGTTGAGGATTTGCCCCAGAAGCTGGCGGTATCTGATCAACGATTTGCCACTTTGTGGAAATCCTTCAAAACTGTTGCCAAACTTCTTCAGACTTCTAAAAATGATGGATGGACTTAGGGCGACTTCATCCCATTGATCCCCGTGCAGCTTCAGAGCTTCGTCAAGAATGGGGTCCAGACGCGCGTTAAGAACGTTTTAGCTCATATCTATGTTCTTGCTCCGTCGGTCCCTTTAGAAAAACTTAGGGAGTAAACCGATGATGACAACTATCTGGAGTCCATCAAGAGCGCTAAGTCTAAAGTTGAAGACCTGGCCAACTTCATTGCTGAGAAGCTTGATATTCATCTCCCTCCTTCTGATGACGAAGCTGACAGCTAGGCTTTGTAGTACCTAGGCGCATCTCTCTTCTTTGTAAAGATATACTTTATATGCTATCTTGTGAAGAAACTCTGGCTCTTTTGAATATATCTTTAATATTTTGCTTGAACTATTCGAGTGAATCTGTACGAGTTGTTTTTCAGATCTTAGAATTTTCTTTAGCTATGTGTCGGATATAAGCCTTAACCGTTGCAGGCGTACCCATGTGCTTTAGAGTTATGTCCCTCCAACTGGTCGTACTCTTGTTTTTTGAATCTTCATGAGTCCTGCCGAGCGTAGGCGCTAGATCAGTTGGGTTCTCTCGTCCGGTGTGGAATAGCTTCAGGATAGTGCGAGCTCAAGCTTCTTTTCAGCTCTTTTGCTCTCATCTGGGTAGAATAACTTTGAGATAGGGCGAGCGCTTTCTGACTCTCATCCAAGCAGTGAAAACAACCTAGGATAGGTCGAGAGTTGGCTTAGCAGCCTTCTTGATATGACCACGACAACCAACAACATGTTACAACCTCCAAGTCAAGTTATACCATCACCAGTCCAAGTCTTTGATGGACCAATTACACGTAGTCGAGCCAAGAAGCTACAACAAGAGGTGCACGCGCTACTTTCTGAAAATCATTTTAATGTTAATGAGAATTATATACTGCCTAAGTCGTGCACATTGCTATTGCTTAGGTGCACCACGGAGGATGACAAGAAGACACCAAGGGTGAACCAAAGAGGAGGATCACGTTCGAGCCAGTCCCGTGTGACAGAACCATCAGAAAGAATCAGTCACAACGTTTTGCTCGCAAAAGCTATGAAGGCCCATGAGGACTTGTTGGAAAGATTATCAAGTCTAGTTTCAAGCCCAAGTTCTCTCACTTGATTTGGATTCTCCAATGTTGAGATTCGACTGATTTAGTACAGACTGGTCAGCTAGTCAGCAGTCAGCCTGATGTCCAAGTTCCCATGCAAAACTATACCAATCTACAATATTTCGTGGTACATGCTGCACATGGTGTGAAAGGTTATCAAGTTAACTTTCCAACCCAACAAACCGCATGTCATTTGGAGTTTCCAAGATAGAGTTATTGCCAAAACACTGAAGACTGCGCTGAAGACCAGCAGCCACGCGAAAACTCTCCAGGAAGGCATCTCGAGGAGGCCCGTTCACATAGTGCGTCTTATATTTTTCTTTTCGAGTTTCCACCTATCTAGCAGGGCTGTTGCTAGTATAAATACCTCCTAGACTCATTGTAATCTCAGACTTTTGATAATAGAATACAAACCCCCCTTTTGTTCAGCTGTGTGCTAACAAATATTGAGAGAGATCTCTACCCCTTTGCTCTTGTGATTTCCTTTGCGAGATTTACAGAAGCGGCGGCTTCATCCGCTCCCAATTGGTGCTCCTACTCCCTTCGAGGTTTCCTCGATTGATTGTAGGCTGTGTTGGTTGGTTCTTTGAGAGTGTGGTTGGGCGAATCCTCGATTCAGGTTGCCGGTTAAAGACGGTGGTTGGCTTCGAGTTTTATTTGCCAGGTTGCACTAGTTATCGCTGCTTGCAGCAAGTTATCCGGTTGTTCTTCAGCTAGTTATCGGTGATCATCCTACGTCGTGAAGATCGGGACCCCCTGAGCGTATCATCTGGTATCAAAGCTTTCGTTACCACGGTAGGATTTCTTTCCATTAGCTACTTATATATTTTGTTTCGTCCTATCCACCAAAAAGCCTAAAAAATACATTGCTTTAGCCCTTTGTTTCAATCTGTTATTTTAGTGAGTTTTGTTAAGTTTCAGTTCATTAGAGTCTTTGTTTTAGTTGCTGATCATTATCCTTTGCGTGTCCTTTGAGCCTCTTTATATATCTGAAAATCCCTACAAAAAAAATCTGAAAACTCATATCATGTCCTTCGCGTAAACTTTGATCCTATTATAGCTACCGGTTGTGTTTTGTTCTTATCTTAATTGTGCAAGTGTCTTAATCTGGTCTTTATGTTTAGTTATAAAAAAAAGTGTGTCAAAAAAAAAGATAAGAAAGAAAAATAAAAAAAAATAGAGAAAAACTGAGAAAGAAAGGTTGAAAGATCAGTAGGTTTATGTGCACAAGTGCTGAAAGTTTTCATATCAAGTAGTGCAACCAGTGTGCTATCCTTGTTTAGGTGCAAAATTTTGGTTGGGTTTGATTGCAACACTTGCATCCCAATCATACTCCTTGTTTGCATCAAATCTGAAATTTCCTTGCGTGTGTGTGTGATCGATTTACATCTCATTCATATTCTGTGATCAGCACTAGGCAGAGAACTTCTAGTTTGGATTGTTACTTAATATTACAATAACTAGAATTTAGATTGCATTCCTTGTTTTATTCTCCACCAAGCTCCACATACAAACCACCGTAATCTGTACTCTCTAGTCTTGTATTCGCCTCGCCATCACTTTCAGTTACCACCACACATTTGTTTCTCTGTAATCCGCGGCAGGAAATTCATAAGAGCTTTGGTTGGTAAGAGAGGTGAGGTTGTGAGAGTTCTACATATTTTCCTATACCACATATAAGCTTGCTATTTTGCATATGCAATAACCATGATAGGCCGAAGATATACCAATCTTCCATTCTATGGAAGTAATGATCCGGAGGAATTTCTCGTTTGGGCAGAAGAAATGGAGATTGAACTTGAGGTTCAAGATTTTTTAGAAGCCAAGGAGATATCACGAGTTGTGCTTGAATTTGAAGATTATGCTCATGATTGGTGGAAACAATATCCACATAAGCATCTCATCAAGAATTGGAAAGATTTGAAGAAGGCCATGAGAAAAGAATTTGTTCCAAGGGAATATCGGCTGATTTTGCTTCGTCGTTTGCAGCGTGTGAAGCAAGGTAGTAAATCTGTCCAAGCATATTATGATAAGCTGAATTCTTCCTTGCATCGTGCAAATGTTGTTGATGACATGAATGCAATGGAATATTTCGAGAGAGGTCTTAATGGTAACATTGCTGCTGCACTTGAGGGCAAATATTTTAGAAGTATGCAAGATCTTCTAAGTTGTGCAATTAGAGAGGAAAAGAAAGTTATGAAGGTGCAGCAAGGCAAGGTCACCCAGAACATTAGTTTGTGCCAAGATAAAAGTGCTAAGTTGCAGCCCATTATATCCTCCATTGTTGGAAAAAAGCAATCATCAAGTCCATGCAAGAAGAGAGGACATGTTGTCCCAAAAGTTTCTTTAGTTGATTCTAGTACCAAGAGAAGTGAACATCAACAAATCAACTCCAAGAAGAACTTTGTTGTGCAGCAAGAAGAAGGCTCTATGTCCCAAATTGATATGGAAAATGGTGAGGTGTGTGACATTACAATGGATCATAGTGTTACACCATCTCTTGATGTTGTTGCTATCCCAAAGTGCCATTTACAATCTGAGGTTGATGAGAATCAAGTTACAAATGTTCCCATCAATGTTTGTCTTAGTTTTGAGCAAGATCAAGAAGAAAATTCAGCTGCACATGACACACAAAGTGAGGTAGCAGAAGCCACTATGCAAGTTGTGGAAGATCATCAGTTGAGTTGTGAAACTAGAGAAGGTACTTCTCTGATCGAGGCTGATCCTTTGTGTGTTGAGTTGAGGGAACATGCTACAGTTCCACGCCATGGAAATCTAAAAAATTTTCATCAAGAAGCACTACCACCATGTCTGAACACAAGTGCTGCAGATCTTAAAAGTTCTAAGCCTTGTTCTAGTGCTAAAAGTGGAGAAGTTATATGCTCTAAATCTGTCCAGAAATTTTCTATGTCATCTGATGAAAATTCAGTACCCAATTATGACCAAGAGGTTGACAACACTCTGATTTTTGAAGGTGAATCTAATCTGAATTTGAAGGCCAATCAATGTTTCAGTTTGAGAGCTGAATGTGAGCACAAAGATGATGCTATTGTGCCGTCTATTGCTAGTAATAAATCTGTCCAAGATGAAGTTCATCATGATCTAATGGATCTGAAGTTTCAAACCAACATGGTTCCAAGCACAAATGTGGTGTCAAGATGTGTTGTACCATCAGCTGCATTATGTGATGAATTATTGGACAGTGGTGCTGAGATTTTGTGCTCCCCCATGTCACAGAGTGTTCAGATTATTGAAGGAAAGATTAGTGCACATGATTCCACTTATACTAATGCTAGTCCGGCATCTTTGGAAGAGGTCAAAGATGATTATTTGGTTGCATCTATTGCTGTTCCAATGCCACAGAAAGTTCAGATTGAAGGCAATATTAGTGGGGATGAATCCACATCAGCAATTAAGAGATCATCATTGTTTGAAGAGGATAGACCTGATGGTGTTGCTGCCACCATTACTACCCCAATGGCAATCGATTACATCATGAATGATGGAAGATATTCATATGTTGCTCTAGAAGACATTGAAAATATTATGCATCAAATCCCTTGTGAGAATGAGTGCCACATAGCCAAATTGAGTGAGAGTGAAAACAAAAGTGAGTTGTGTGATTCCACCAAATGTGAGATTGAGAGTATCCACAATATGAGTGTGAGAGATACACCACACAAAAAGAGAGAGCTTTATTGCAAGGCATGCACGGATGATTTTAACACTAACCCACTAATGTCTACTCTTAGTGTTGTTTCTCCCAACATGCAGGTCTATAAAGAAGATTCAGAGGAGATGGCTGCTCAAAAGACCCCCAAACTTGGCCAGAGAAATGTGAGGGTTGCCACTATTGAGAACCAACTCTATGCTGTGCAAAACCTGAACCATGACAAGGAAAAAGGTAAAAGTTCAGAGATACAATGCATCATTCATGTACCATCACAAAATCTGAAAGGTAATGCAAACAATTTAGAACTGAATCTACAACATATATTGACCAGTAATTGTAATGACAAATTTGCTTCAACTGAAATTGAGTATACACAAAATCTTTGTGCTGATTTGATTGATCCACATGTTGATACAAGTACTGAAATTTTGAAAGTTGACAAACATTGTTCAATCATGCATGACCATTGCTATACTTTGACTGAAATATATGATAATTTACATGTTGATAATGTGGGCCATGTGAAATTGATTAGTCATGCTGAATTCTTTAGAAGAATATCTCTTGCTGAATGTATGTTCTATGTCAAGCTTGATGAATTTGTTGATATTAATAAAATGGTTGAAAGCGTTCTTGATATATCATCTATGAAATCTTTGAATAATGCCTATTGCTGCAAGTTTACATTTAACATCATCGGACACTACATTATAAATAAATTTTATGTTTGTGCTCTTTGCATAACATGTCACAACATTGTTGAATTGAAGTTGAATAAAATGAGTTGTACATCTTGTGAACCATACTTTTCTTTATTTGAGATAAAAAGGTTGTTTAGAGCTTGCTATTCAGAACAATCAGTGTTATTTTCTTGTTCATATTCTCCACTGAAACAAAGAAATCTTGTGCAAATGTGTTTGGTTCATTCACCCAAAGTCTTTCCATATACATGTGGAACCATTGAGTATGAAAGGTACATTACTAAACCTTTGCATGAGTTGAGCATCAAGAATTATTGGAATACCAGACATGCTTCGTTCACATCTATTGAAATGTTTGATTTTGCAAAGATAAAACATGATAACCTGAATCAAATGAGTGGTTTAAAAGAAATTTTTGTGCTTCCATTTTCAAAGTTAATTTCAGGTTCACAAAATCTAAGAAACTATTCATCTCATCGAAAAGGAAATAATGTGCATATGAATTATAAAGAAGATAATGAACAATCTTCAACAAGTAATCATAGCAATTGGCATATGCATCCACTCTCTATTTTCTTTAGACTGTTTTCAGGAGAGCAAAAGTAGAGGACAAGTTTTTTTGAAGAGAGGAAGGATGATAGGATCATAGCAAGGACATCAACATTCACTCTTAATTCTAAGGATCCATTCAAGGTGAAAGCTAAACTTGATTCTAAATCCTTTTGGTTTCCACCTATAAGACTACTACTTGGTTTATATGATTACAGATTCAAACACATTGCTGTGATGGAAGAAGGAGATTGCAACAGAAACATAGCATCTACCCCTGTTGGCCTAGCACAATTTTTGGACTTCGATGGATTAGAGTCGAGGACGACTCTTTTTCAAGGGGGGGAGGATGATATGACCACAACAACCAACAACATGTTACAACCTCCAAGTCAAGTTATACCATCACCAGTCCAAGTCTTTGATGGACCAATTACACGTAGTCGAGCCAAGAAGCTACAACAAGAGGTGCACGCACTACTTTCTGAAAATCATTTTAATGTTAATGAGAATTATATACTGCCTAAGTCGTGCACATTGCTATTGCTTAGGTGCACCACGGAGGATGACAAGAAGACACCAAGGGTGAACCAAAGAGGAGGATCACGTTCGAGCCAGTCCCGTGTGACAGAACCATCAGAAAGAATCAGTCACAACGTTTTGCTCGCAAAAGCTATGAAGGCCCATGAGGACTTGTTGGAAAGATTATCAAGTCTAGTTTCAAGCCCAAGTTCTCTCACTTGATTTGGATTCTCCAATGTTGAGATTCGACTGATTTAGTACAGACTGGTCAGCTAGTCAGCAGTCAGCCTGATGTCCAAGTTCCCATGCAAAACTATACCAATCTACAATATTTCGTGGTACATGCTGCACATGGTGTGAAAGGTTATCAAGTTAACTTTCCAACCCAACAAACCGCATGTCATTTGGAGTTTCCAAGATAGAGTTATTGCCAAAACACTGAAGACTGCGCTGAAGACCAGCAGCCACGCGAAAACTCTCCAGGAAGGCATCTCGAGGAGGCCCGTTCACATAGTGCGTCTTATATTTTTCTTTCCGAGTTTCCACCTATCTAGCAGGGCTGTTGCTAGTATAAATACCTCCTAGACTCATTGTAATCTCAGACTTTTGATAATAGAATGCAAACCCCCCTTTTGTTCAGCTGTGTGCTAACAAATATTGAGAGAGATCTCTACCCCTTTGCTCTTGTGATTTCCTTTGCGAGATTTACAGAAGCGGCGGCTTCATCCACTCCCAATTGGTGCTCCTACTCCCTTCGAGGTTTCCTCGATTGATTGTAGGCTGTGTTGGTTGGTTCTTTGAGAGTGTGGTTGGGCGAATCCTCGATTCAGGTTGCCGGTTAAAGACGGTGGTTGGCTTCGAGTTTTATTTGCCAGGTTGCACTAGTTATCGCTGCTTGCAGCAAGTTATCCGGCTGTTCTTCAGCTAGTTATCGGTGATCATCCTACGTCATGAAGATCGGGACCCCCTGAGCGTATCACTTCTTACTCTCATCCAAGCCTAAAAAGACTTGGGATTGCGAGCTCAAGCATCTTTTCAGCTCTTTTGCTCTCATCTGGGTTGAAAAACTCCAGGATAGGGTGAGCGCTCCCTGGCTCTCATCCAGGCTATGAAAATAACCCAGGATAGGTTGAGTGTTGGCTTAGTAGCCTTCTTACTCTCATCCAAGCCTAAAAACTTGGGATTGCGAGCTCAAGCATCTTTTCAGCTCTTTTGCTCTCATCCGGGTTGAAAAACTCTGGGATAGGGCGAGCACTCTCTAGCTCTCATCCAGGCCATGAAAACAACTCATGATAGGTCGAGTGTTGGCTTAGCAGCCTTCTTACTCTCATCCACTTGGATATCGTATGGGGGAATCTGGAATCTGTCCGTTGAGCTTCTTCGCATAAAAAAGTGCACTACTTTCACACCGGTTGCGCTGCGCAGTTAATGGTGGAAACCGAAGCGCCATGTTTGTTTTGGTGAAGGATTTCATGATTGTTTTGGCACCTTCATCTTTTTAATCTTGCCACAGCCAAAATAGTGAAGAAGCTTATCCAAAGGCACTGCATTCATAAGGTGCCACGTTCGTCGCTTGCCCGCTCTCCAAGAGTGGCTATTTTGGCGGCATCGTCGAGCGGAGGTTCTTCATTGTCATCGTCCTTGGCACCATTGTCCCTTGGAGATCGAGAGGCTTCGGTGGTGGAGAAGGCTCTGCCCGCCAAGTCATCAACGTCAGTTCCTACTTTGCGAAAGAAGGATCTAGCGGCTGCTCTTGCGGCCAATCTCGTCTTCGTTCCTCCTGTTCATGTCACCTTGATGGGGGTTGAATTGATTGTCCTTAGCAGCCATAGTGAGGACGAAGTTGACTAGGAAGCACTCATTGCCAGGGATGAAGTCGATGGGGAAGCTCTTGTTGCTGAAGATGTCGACAACATCTAGTCTGTGGGTAGCTAGTCCCCATCGAGGATTTGATGGTGGCTTGAATGCGCTGCTGTTAGCCCTCGCTTTGATGTTGGCGTAAAGGAGATCAAAGGGCGGGCTGTCCAGTCGTAGATTCATCTTGTTAGGTTATCGATGTAGCCAGTAGTTTTGTATGTCGTGTAAATCGTTTGTTCTTCCTTAAATCCGAGTAGTTTCTTATGGTTGTAGTCCATTCTCGAAGATCTATCGTCAAGGATTGCTTCTGCTTCCCAAAAAGTGTCTTTTCCTTCTTCTGACGATGATTCTAGAAATTAGGCCTTCTCCTTATTGTTTTGTAAGAAAGTTTCCTTTTTGTGACTTTTTTTTGTCTTATTGATCTTGAACTTTGGCGAGCATCGGCGCTTTTGTTCGTATTAGGAGTTGTCTTGGTGGGCTTAGGCTTCTTTCGTAGCCTAGATTTTACTCAGCCTAGAGTAGGCTTATTCTCGATCCAAGTCGGATGTAACGAGCTCAAGTATCTTTTTAACTCTTTTGCTCTTGATTTGTGAATTGCGAGCTCAAGCATCTTTTTAGCTCTTTTGCTCTCATCCAGTTGAGAGTACAACTCGAGATAGGGTGAGCACTCTCTCGCTCTCATCTAGGCCGTGAAAACAACCTAGGATAGGTTTGAGTGTCAGCTAATCAACCTTACTCTCATCTAAGCCTAAAAAGACATAGGATAGCGAGCTCAATCGTCTTTTAAGCTCTTTTGCTCTCATCCGGTTGTGAAAACAACTCAGGATAGGGCAAGCTCCCTCTGGCTCTCATCCAGGCTATGAAAACAACCCAGGATAGGTTCGAATGTTAGCTTATCTAAGCCTGAAAAGACTTAGGATTGCGAGCTCAAGCATCTTTTCAGCTCTTTTGCTCTCATCCAGTTGTGAAAACAACTTGAGATAGGGTGAGCTCCCTCTGGCTCTCATCCAGGCCATGAAAACAACCCATGATAGGTTTGAGTGTCAGCTTATCAGCCTTACTCTCATCCAAGCCTGAAAAGACTTGGGATTATGAGCTCAAGCATCTTTTCAGCTCTTTTGCTCTCATCCGGTTGTGAAAACAACTCGGGATAGGGTGAGCCCCCTCTGGCTCTCATCTAGGCCGTGAAAATAACCCAGTATAGGTTTGAGTGTCAGCTTATCAGCCTTACTCTCATGCAAGCCTAAAAAGACTTGGGATTGCGAGCTCAAGCATCTTTTCAGCTCTTTTGCTCTCTTCCGGTTGTGAAAACAACTCGGGATAGGTCATAATAAGACAAATGTTGATGAGGAACATCATCTTTATTTTATTGGTCGTGAATCCTGATTACATGTTCCTCTCTTGCTATATAATTTTGGTCTTGATTTCTTCAAGCGTAGAATCTCCTTAGCTAGCTGATATGCCACGTAGTCCTTACTTCTATTCCATCTTCAGTCATCAACTTGTATGTGCCTAGTCCAGTGACTTTTGTGACAATAAAAGGATCTTCCCATGGGCTGAGTAGTTTATGGCGTCTGTCAGTCTTTTGTATTCTTTGTAGTACCAGATCTCCGACTTGAACTGAGTGTTGTTGAGTGCTTTTGTTGTTGTGGCGCCTTAAGCCTAGGAGGTATCGAGTTGACTGAAGGATAGTATTTACTCTGACTTCTTCTATACTGTCGAGTTCTAATCTTTGGGTGTGTTCTGCTTATCCCTCCTCATATTGTTCGATTTTTTGTGATGTCTAGATTAACTCTGCTGGTAGCATGGCTTCTGATCTATATACTAAGAAAAAAGGTGAGTATCCGGTGGCTCTACTTACTTGAGTGCATAGCCCCCAGACTACCTTAGGTAATTCTTCAATCCACTTGGAGTTGTAATCTTCTAGTTCTTCATACAACCTTGGTTTCAACCTAGCTAGTATGAGTCTGTTGGCTCTTTCCACTTGTCCATTGGCTTCAAGGTGTGCAACTGATGCATAATCTATATTGATGTCGCAATCTTGTGCCCAATTTCTGAACTCGATGGCTGTAAAAGGGGAACCCAAATATGTGATGATGCGATTAGGTATTCCGAAGCAGTGCATGATGTCTTGGATGAACTCGACTGCTTTTGCTGCACTGAACTTCACAAGCGGCTTGTATTCGATCCACTTAGTGAATTTGTTGATTGCAATGAAGGTATACTCAAATCCACCTTTGGCCTTTTTGAGTGGTCCTACTTGATCCAGCCCCTAGCATGTGAATGGCCAAGCAGGAGGGATGCAAATTAGGTCATGTGCTGGTACGTGAGCTTGCCTTATGAACATTTGGCACCCTTTACACTTTCTGACTAGTTCTTCTGCATCCTTCAAGGCTATTGGCCAATAGAAACTAGTACATAAAGTTTTGCCCACCAGTGTCCTTAAGGCTGCATGGTTGCCGTAGCAACCTGAGTGGATTTCATCTAGGGTTTCTTTTCCTTTTTCTCTTGAGATACATTTAAGAAGTACTCCTAATGACGCGGCTCTTCTGTATAGGTTGTCGCCTACAAGGATGTAGTTCTTGCTTCTTCTGATTATCCTGGTGGCCTCCTCCTTATTAGATGGTAGCTTGTTTTCTCTGATGTAGTTGATAAAGTCTTGAGTCTATGATTTGGTGATTACCATGATCTGGGTTGTTGGTGCTGGTGGCTTAAAGGTTATCTCACCGGGTTGTTTTATGGAGGGTGACGGCAACTCCTCTATAAACACACCTGGCGGGACCTTCGCTCTGTCTGATCCCAGTTTGGCGAGAACATCTGCCGCTACGTTTGAATCTCATAAAAATGCAGGATTTCTAGTCCTTGGAAAATTTTCTCTAGTTTTCATACTTCCGCACAATAGGCATCCATGTTTTCTTTGGTGCAGTCCCAATCTTTGTTAACTTGATTGAAGACCACAGTTGAATCGCCATAGACAAGTAACCGTTTGATTCCAAGAGAAGTCATGATCTGCAGTCCATGGATGAGTGTTTCATACTCTGCTTCATTGTTTGTTGCCTGCCATAGTATCTAGAGTACATATTTGAGTTGTTTTACTTCTAGGGATATGAAAAGGACACCTGCACCAGCCCCACCTAGCTTAAGTGATCCATTGAAGTACATCTTCTAATAGTCAAGAAAGGCATCTGACGCGGGTTGTTGGATTTCTGTCCATTCGGTCACGAAGTCTGCAAGTGCTTATGATTTTATTGCTTTCCATGGAGTGAAATCGATATTTAGAGCTCCGAGTTCTACTACCCACTTTGATGTGTCCTGTCGTATCTCTATTACGCAGGATGTCTCCAAGAGGGAAATCTGTTATCACAGTAATCTTGTGGCCTTTGAAGTAGTGTCGTAGCTTGCGGGAAGTAATCCGAAGGGTGTAGATTAGTTTTTGTACTTGTGGATATTGTATTTTTGAGTCTGTCAGAACTTTGCTGACGTAGTATACAGGCCGATGTACTTTGTATACATGCCCTTCTTCTTCTCTTTCTACCACGATTGCTGCACTAACACTGTAGATGTTGCCGCTATGTATAACATCATGTCTTCGTGCTTCTTAGATGGTGTGAGTATGGGTGACAAGGTGAGGTACACCTTAAGGCTTTCAAAAGCCTCCTTGTCTTCCTCTGTCCACTCAAACTTGCCTATCTTTTTTAACAACTTGAAGAATGGGAGTCCATTTTTGCCAAGTCATGAGATGAAGCGATTGAGGGTTGCCATGCTTCCTGTCAGTTTTTGCACATCTTTTACACAGCGCGGGGGTCCCATTTCTGTTATGGCTTGAATCTACTTAGTACTTGCTTCTATTCCTCGGTTACTAACAAGGAATCCGAGTAGTTGTCCTGATGGTACCCCGAAAACACACTTGTTTGGGTTCAATTTTCACTTCCATTTGTTTAGGTTTTCAAAAGTTTGTTTCAAGTCTTCAACTAGCATGTCCGGGTTCTTTGTCTTTACTACTACATCATCAAGATAAGCTTCCGCGTTGTCACCAATCTATTCACCGAGGCATGTTTGGATAGCTCTTTGATAGGTGGCGCCGATGTTCTTGAGTCCAAAGAACATGGTTTTATAACAATAGGCACCAAACGGAGTGATGAAAGATGTCTTGCTCTGGTCTATTCCTTTAATATGATCTGATGATACCCTGAATAACAATCGAGAAAAGATAGCAGGGCAGATCCTGTCGTTGAATCGACAATTTGATCAATTCATGGTAACCCGAACGGGTCCTTTAGGCAATGTTTGTTGAGATCCGTGTAGTCGACGCACATGCGCCATTCAGCCGTGTCCTTTTTTGTACTAGAACAGGATTCGCTAGCCAATCTAGATGAAGAATTTCTCTTATAAACCCGTCTGCCATTAATTTTGTAATCTCCTTTTTGATTGCTTCCTTCTTGTCTGGTGAAAATCTTCTTAGCCATTGTTTGATTGGTTTGGAGCCTTCATTGGCATCGATTCTGTGCTTAGCCAACTTCTTGGGACACCGGGCATGTCGACCGGCTTCCAAGCGAAGATATCTTTGTTGTTCCGAAGAAAGTTGGTGAGTGCGAGTTCCTATTTAGCCAAGAGGTGAGCACTGATGGTCACCGTCTTCTTGGGGTCACCAGTACCCAGGTCAATTTTCTTCACATCGGCTTCTTTTGGTGATGCAAGGATGCAAGGCTTCTTAGCCGAGATCTCTAGCTCTTTCGGGTTCATTTGTGTAGCGACGGTGGTAATTTCTTCTCTACCATCGGCTGCCTGCGCTTTGGCTGTGATTTGGAATGCTTGAATGCACAATCAAAAGCGCACTTCAAGTCGCCCTAGAGGGACAGTATTCCATGAGGCCCTGGCATCTTGAGCAGGAGGTATGGGTAGTGAGGTATAGCCATGGACTTGGCAAGTGCTGGTCTTCCAAGGATGGGATGATATGATGTCTCAAAGTCCGCAACTTCAAACTGAATGAATTTAGTTTGGTAATTGGTCTGTGTTCCAAACGTAACTGGTAGAGTGATTTGTTTGAGCGGCATAGCAGCCTTGCCGGTACTATTCCATAGAATGGCACTCCTGTTGGGGTAATCAACCCGGCAAAGTCTAGCCTCATCTTCTTTAGCATTTCTGAAAATATGATGTTGAGTCCAGCTTCTCCATCGATCAAGACCTTGGTGACTGTTATCCCTACTATAGTTGGATCTAAGACTAGTGGATAAAGGCTAGCATTTCCAACGCTAGTCCATTGACCTTCTCTTAAAAATTGGATAGGGTACTGTGACCAATTTAGGTACGTTGGGACGGCTAGTTCAGCTGCCATGGTGCTGTGGAGAGCCAGTTTATCTTGGTGCTTGCTTCTGGAACCTGGAACTCTAGAGAAGATAACTAGACTATTCCCTTTAGCTACTGGAATCCTTTGTCTTCCATGTTGTCTTCGTCTTTCTTCTTGTTATCCTCTTCTTTATCCTTGTTTTTCCTTTTCTTGCTTATCGATCAATGAAGATTCAGCAATCTCCTGTTGTATGGTTTCTTTGCGGGTGCCATATACAATGCATATTCTCAATGTCTTCGAACCTCCTAAATTTTAAAATTTTTCGTCTTATCAGCCATGGCGACTGTGTTGTCTGGTCCACGCTTCCTGTCTAGATGTCCAATGTTTTAAAAATTCCTCCTGTCCGAGTTGTCTCTGTTGTTTTCTCGGTTGCTTCTGTCCGGGAATCTTTCCCTCGTCTTTTCTTCTGCCATAATCATCTTTTCTACCGCGTATATAAATTCTTCATTATTACTTGGGTTCTCTCTGCAAAAATCTTGAAATTTCCATTTAGCCATGATGCCGTGAGAAAAGGCTTCGATCACTTCTAGTTCGGTGATGTCATGTACTTGGGCACGTAATTCTCCAAAACGTCGATAATAATCTCTGAGGCTCTCGCCTCTCTTTTGCTTGAGTCCTTTTAGTTTTGCATGTGTGATGGGATGTGTAATGATGCCTACGAAATTTTCACATAAGGCTCTTTGCAAGTCCTCCCAGCCCCTAATTGACTCCGGGTTCAACTTGTCGAACCATTGGAGCGGCATGGTTTCTAGGACCATGGGAAAGAATAATGCCTTGATATCGTCATCTCCACCGGCTAGTTCAATTGATTGTGAGTAGATTCTGAGCCACTGCCTTGGTTCGGTCTTCCCATCATATTTGGAGTGGTTTGACGGCTTGAACTTGTGAGACAGTCATACTAAAGCAAGTCGCCTTGAAAAACAAGGAAACCTATCATGTGTTCTGGCTTCTCTATGTTCTGACTCAGCTCCCCTTCCTGCCAGCTTTCATTTAGCCTAGGAAGAAATCATGGGGATGAGTGGTAAGATGCTCTGCTCCTCTCTTCTCTCGGATGTCCGATTTGATTACTTTGGGTGTGGTCTCTTCTTTTCTCTCGATTCTGGCTCCCGTTTGGTCCTAGCCTTTCGAAGGCAGACCTCCTCTGGCATTGTGCTTCTTGTTCATGTGATGTTGTCCTAGCGAGAAGCTTGGAACGAGTTCTTCCTCCATGTGCCTGCAGGGCCGTTGTTCGGAGAACTCCTCAGAGTTGTTCTTGTTCCTCGTTGGGATGCGATATCGCTTCGAGTTCTTCTAGTGCTTCTTGTATCTTGTCATAAGGAGCTCTGTGTGCTCTGGCCGGGCGCCTTTCTTCAGCTTCTCTCTCTGATTTTCTCTTAATGTATTCGGTCAGCTCTATTTCATATGTGTCCCATGCTTCTTTTCTTGCCTGGCATGATGTATGTGACCTTCTTTTAGTTTGTTCCTTCTTTCTCTAGCTCATTTTGGCCCTCAAACTCGCCATCATACTTAGGAGCATTGTGCAATATGTTTGATTCTGATTCATCTAAATACCTGACGTCAAGTGCAGTTGGTGGCATCGGTGGTGGCCGCCGAATCATGAAGACTTCTCGGTCTGGCACCAGCCCTGCCCCGCTGTAGTTGCTAGTGACTTCAGTTGGAGCGTTGGCATCGCGGAGTGCACCACCTTGTTGGTAGGGTAGAGTGATAGCTTCTTCAACTAGTCGAGTGTTTGCTGTTCTGGGAAAAGTACCCGGCCAGTGGACTAGGCAATCTTTAGATGTTACAGTTAATACAAGACCTTCCTATGCCCCGGTAAGACGTAGCCTCCATACTGGACTGGCTGCTTCTTGGAGTAAGTCTTGATACGCTCTCGCCACGTTGTTAAGTCATGTTGGGAGGCGACCCAACTTCCTGAAAGAAACCTGAAGTAGGTTTGAATTGATCTCTTGAAGAGTTGATGCTGTGTTCTAGAGTCCAATCAAAAAAGAACTCGGTTCATCTCTAAAAGAACCCGAATTGGACCCCGAAGAGGGATCCGACCCGGACACTAAGTCGAGACTGGTTGTCTTCGGAGCCTGAGTCGATTCGGACATCGTAAGGCCTGAGAATCTTTCGGCGAGATCTTCGGCTGACCCCGTTGGAAGAGTGATTTCCTCGTGGGCCTTCTAAGCTTCGACGAGACATCCCTAGAGGTTGCCCTCACTATCCGCCTCACAAATCCATGATCCGAAGATGAAGATTGATCCCATTGGAAAGATCATGTTGTCAAAATCCATAGAGCTCTTGATCGCGATTACGCCGCAAGCCCCTATCTTGCACGCCAGCTATCGGTGTTTGACCACCGATAGCCTACCATGGGGGTACCCGGGATAATTGTTCGGGCTTCGGCGCGTGCTAGAACTCGACAGTGAACGCAGAGACAGTCGATTTATACTGGTTCAGGCCCTCGATCATGATCGAGTAATAATCTTACGTCCAGTCAGCGTTAGCCTTTGCATTGGATTGATTATGTTCTATTGTCTCTCCTTACAGGGGTGCCCACAGCCTCTCTTTATAATGACAGAGAAGGCTATGGTGTGATTACAATCCTAGTTGGATCCAAAGAAGGTGTCCTGAACTAAATACATAAGGTACTTTCTATAGGAATCCGGCTAGTCTGGCCTATTCTACTTGAAATCGGTGCAGCAGACGCTGCACCTCTTCTCGCTTCTGCCCGTGGGCCAGGCCAGGGCCCATGGCTTATAGTCACATTGCTAGGGAACCCTGTGGGTCTCGCATCGACACACTCATGACCTTGCTAACGAACTTACTCATTCTTCCTGCAAAAATAAACACAAGGTAAAAACAACTCGTGGAGACTGGTTAGGGAAAATAATATGTTAGGAGTTAACCGTCCAGGAAGTTAGTAGTCTGGGAGTTAATCATCCGGGATGCAAATTTTTTTGTTGGAACAACCTCGCCCTAATTCTTTTTAATTATCATTCTCTAGTTGGACAGCACCTCCCCACTAGTATTAAATTTCTCTACTCAAATTACAACAGCACTTTCTTCTCTTTTTCTCAATTTTCTTGCACTAGCACCTCACTCATACTCTTTCACAGTTCTTCTCACTTAAACCCTACTCAAATAAAGAGAATTCTAGCTTCAAATTTTCTACTGGAATTCCAGACTTAGAGTATGTTCTTTGGTTTGCTTGGATGCCGCGAGCAGCAGGTTTGCAAGGGATTTTATAGGGAGAGAGGAGGAGGTTGGCAGGCATGGTGGTGGGGCCGGCCAGCCCCACCAGGTAGCCAAATGGCCTCTCCATTTCCTGGTGATTATTTTGCTTTGTGCTTAAGTAAATGGCTGCTCCCTTGGTGCTCCTTTCGGTGGAGAAGTGATAGAATGGAAGGGAGTGGAGAAGGTGGTGAATTATGGAGATATGGTGAAGATAGAAGTGATGGGTGGTGATTGAGTGGACCCCACATGTCTCCCGTATTTCTATAGTATACATGTATAAATATGCAATCCAAAAATACTTTTATGAAACTATGAAATATAAGAAGATGAATGATGGTATTTTTTATATTTTTGTGCCTCCACAGTAGATATTTCTTACAGGGTTTTTACGCTTCATAAAAATTATTCACATGGGGCTTAAATTTTTATTATGCTATGGCTATAATTTTATTTTATTTTTTCTAATGCAAGTATTTAAAAGTAAATATGCCAATGCAATGCAAAAAGTAAATATGGATAACTACAGAGTTACCTCCTAGTGAGGGTTCAAAATTTTGAGTTTGCCGAACCAGACTTCTCCGTTCAGATTTAATCTTTGGGTGTATTCTTTGGTCCTAGAGATGGAGACCTTGATACTTGCTTCTCATGCCACTCCAAATTAGAGCATTGTTCTGGTCTTGGCTTGAAATCAAACCGCTCTTTCTTTCCATTAATGTTTAATTTAATTTCTCTGGTTCCAACGTCAATGTGGGCATTTGTGGTACTCAAGAAGGGTCTCCCAAGAATGAGAGGTGTCTTCATGTCTTCCTACATATCAAGTACTACAAAGTCTACAGGAACGAAAAAGTTTTGAATTTTTACCGGAATATTCTCGGTAATTCTTGTAGGGTAGCGGACCAATTGGTCGCCTAGTTGCAGACACATCGATGTTGGTGTGAGTGTTGAGTAGTTGATCATGTCAAAAACCTTCTTGGGCATGATACTGATGCTTGCTCCAAGATCGCATAATGCATTCTCAAAGTTCTCACTTTCGATCGAGCAATCGATAGTGGGGTATCCTAGATCCTTCTTCTTGACAGGTGAAGTGATTAGAATGGTCGCACTACACTCCTCCATTAACTTGATCATCTCAGTGAAGGGCAGTGGACTCTTACTATTGAGGATGTCTCGGAGATACTTCACGTAGGTAGGTACCTGAATGGCATCTAGCAACGGAATATTAATATATAATTTTTAAATTACCTCCACAAACTTACCAAACTGCTCATCCATTTTGGCTTTCCGATTTGTACATGGAAACGGTAGGAGAGTGGTGTCATGAAAATCTAGTAGCAACTCTTGCTCTTGTGGTATAACTTCTTCAACTTCATCGTCCTTCTTCTCCTCATGCACTACCACTGGTGTCTTACCTGTCCTTGTTGGATCTGATGGATCACGAGTAGACTTGCCACCTCTTGTGGTTATGGCATTGACCTTCTCAAGGTTAGTGGCAAAAGCCAGAGCAGAAGCCAATTGGGATAATTGTGATTCTATCTTTTTATTAAAGCTCAATTGACCTTTTATAGCAGAAGAAAAACTATCTATTTTAGCATTTATACTTTCTAGGACCTTATCATTAAAAGCAAGCCTTTTCGAAATATTATCATTAATCCTGGCTTGTTCTAAAATTAAATCCCTCAAGGATGGTTGTTTAGGATTGGAAGAATTATAGTAATTACCTTGATACTTACCTTGGTAGGTAGATCGTGGTTGTTGATTCCATCCTTGCCTCTATTGTTGTGGAGCAGAATTGTTGATGATAGTGTTTATATCTTCTTGAGATTCAGGGAATTCAACCCCTAAATATTCTCCATATCTGTTTTAAGCATTAAATGCATCTTATATGTCCTGACGATCTCTCTTATAATTGTCTCGCTGTTCGAGCCAATTCAATAGTACGTCCATCTTGGTTGACAATGCACACACCTCTTCTAGTACTTCTTTGCTCTTATTGCATGATTGAATGTTGCATGATGACCAGCCTTAATTAGAGGCTATCTTATCCATAAGAACTTCAGCTTTCCCAAGGGTGAGTGACATAAATGATCCTTCAGCAGTGGCATTGAGTTGTTCACGAGATTTCTGAGTTAATCCATGGTAGAAACTCTGCATGAGCAACCATTCTTTCATTCCATGATGGGGACAATCTGAAACATATTCTTGAAAATGCTCCCATGCCTCTAGAATGGTCTCTCGTTTCTGCTATTGGAAACTTGAAATCTTTCCTCTTAAGGCATTGGTCTTGCCTACTGGGAAAAACTTTTATAGGAAGGCCTTTGAACATTTTGCCCATGTATTGATGTGATCTTTGTTGATGTAGAACCACTGTTTCGCTCTTTCCACTAGTGAGAAGGGGAACAAATGAAGTAGTATGATGTCTTGAGCAATGTTCTTGATGACGATTGTGCTACTAATCTCTAGGAAATTCTGAAGATGAGCACAATCATCTTCATGTGCCTTTCCACTAAATAGGGTAGCTTGCACCATGTTGATGAGGCTTGGCTTGAGCTCAAACTCAAGATTGTCGGTGTTGAGTGTTGGTCCAGTGCGAATGTTCTCAGTGCTTGGAGCAGAGAACTCACGCAGAGTCTTGTCAGCCGTAGCTTTAAAAACTAATGTTGAGCTTCCTTTTGATTTGGTTGATTCTAATTCATGAAAGTTGTTGGATCACAACCAATTCTGCACTTACCCTGTATAAGATATGAACAAAAACAGATAAGGGTAAGCCTGCTAAAGCAAAGGTTATGGTTTTATCAATAAGTATTTATTTGTCAATTCTCTTATGTCATATTGCTCTTCCCTGGCAACGGCGCCAGAAATGCTTGTTAGCATTTCTTAGCATCACTCTTACTAAGTTGTCATCCCTAGCATGATATCAGAAATGCTTTGTTGGTAAATTATGAATGCCACTTATAAACTCTGAGCAAATAATATTGAAGTTAAGTATCCGCAAGCGCACAGATAAATTACCATTGTAGCATTTCATCTGCGAGTATTCCGAGTATCGTTATTTATATTTAATCCACAAGGAAGAGCTATGAGGTTGAGTTGACATTGAGACATTGACTAATATGTATACTTATGATCCAAACCACTCTTATATTTTAATAAGGGTAAGTCAATTGATAAATAAATGATAAATAAAAGGTAACAAAGGTATTCCAGAGATAGAAACATAGACTCACAAATGTAGTATGACTAAGCTCGAGATCCGGTAAGAGCAAAAGATTCATATGTCATTCCTAATTACTAAGCCTTTTGTACACTCAAGCATATATCTCATCTATAGTATAACTAACTTTGAATCTATGCATGAGGAACATTACTTAGGGAAGTTCGAGAACAGAACTTTCCCTTCCTTCATAACTGAGGTTCTACTTGTTCTATACACGGGGAGTGGACTACAAAGGATTCAATGGGAGTGTCACATCAGCGATCAACCACATGACCGGGCATATAGAGTGCATCCGCATGCAAACAATATCTAAGCACCACGCTTACATAGTGTCGACCACTTAACTCACTTGAGTACTGAATTAAGTGCTCTATGAACATATGCATATATTCATCATCAGTCATAACTATATCAAGCAATAAACTAGAGCAAACTAGGAACATAATAAATAGCAATATAATATTGAAGTATCACAAAGTCATAAAAATAAAGAGATACAATGGCTAATACCAGTCTCTAGATGGCAGATCCGAAATCTTGAGCAGTAGCCCAAACTCTACTTGTACCTTGCTAGAAAGCCTATACTAAGAACTTGAAGAACTAGAGCTCTCTTTCTCTTTAATCTTTGCAAACCCCAATTTCTGATCTAATCTTGACTTATGGCAGATGTAGAGGTCTCCTCCAGGGGGGAGCAGGGCCTGGTTATGTAGCCCTAGAGGTGCAATGTGAGCTCTTGGATCAAATCGACTTGAAGAACGGCATAGATGCAATCCTAGGAGGCAGTGGAAGAAGCTTCTGGAAGCTGACAGGCAGGGGCCACTGTGGGGGACCGGCTGTAACAGAACCGACCAAATTATAAGAGCACAAGTACGAAAACAAGCACCGAAGCGCTCAAATTTTCAAACTTGAGCCCATATAATCCCGGTAGTCAATCGAAATCACGAAGGATTTCAAACCAAACTGCTTACAACCAGGATCGCATCATTCAACATACAACATCATACGATACATTTCACAAGTAGTTCTGAAATAAGTTTACACCACGGAGTAGCAAATATTACAAACCAAGTTTGAAAGTAGCGGAAGCATAACACACACACTAGTTAATTAAATACTGCCAGTCTGGATGATCGACAACCCGCAAAAGCATGAGGAAAGTACATAAAGACGATCACGCCCTTGTGATCTAGTCATCGTCACCCGCAGGGTGGAGACACGTCTTGCAGAATCCCTGATAAAGCATGTCATCTGCAACAGGAGGGAATAAACCCTGAGTACTGGAATGTACTCAGCTAGACTTACCCGTCGAAAACCAGAAATAAAGTGACACCAAGGATTATGCAAGGCTTACACAAGGGGCTAGCTGACATAACATTTTGCATAAAGGCATAAGTAATTTAAACTCTTGTAGCCTGTACTAGCAGTTATTTTTAGCACTTACCTGTCATCTATCTTAGCACCTGTACTAAACATGCACTTGATTATAATCAAACAATTATCATCATTATATCCAGAGCAGTTATGAATTGTGGCAACATTGTGTCATTCCCTTAACCACCAGTTTATTTAATGAGATCTACGTTGCCGCTGCTCAAGTCAAGTGCTCACTAACCGGGAGCGACGGCGATTCGAATCGAATTCCTATCCAGCTGGAGGGGTATTTCTAACACTCACCGTGCAGACCCCTGCCAGGGTCGCACAGGCCACCGTTTCATATGATTCAGGAATCGCGGGCCCGAATAATGTCGCGACCCCAAGGGCGACACTCTGCCAGGTGATAGGGACTCTAACCCCCCTTGGTCTCACGCCAATGTCCCCAAGCACATCCTTTCTCTCCTCCAAGAAGCAACCTACCATTCGATTCCCGGCCTGAACCACATTACTCGGCTTCGCGGTCGGAACGACTTATCCGGCCAACTAAGTGTTAGACTGCGTTCAACATGACTCAAGGACGTACAGCGAATCGGTCCTTAAACGACTCAGACGGGCATGGCTCCACACCCAAGACGTGAAGTGTCTTGCGGCTGTACCATCGAACTCCCGCCCGGTCTCAACTTCATTTTAAAGCATGGTTCCATCACGATAGCCATAAGCCACTCGCGACCCAGCCCTATATCTCGCGGATGACCGGAAATCACCCGACTTCTACCGTACTAAGCAGGGCTAAGCATTGACACGTGCCTAAACCTAATATAGGATTAAGTACGATATCTGGACAAGGACAGGTATAATGCAACAAGTGTTTTCATATAACTCCTACAACTTAATGCAGTAAACAATTAAAAGTACTCAAGATTAAATTATAAAACGATGGGTTCAGCATGCACCGGGGCTTGCCTTTCAGAAAGGTTGCGGGTCTGTGGTCCGGACACTCGGGTAGATCTTCTGACGGAGCTTCCCCGACGTTGGGTTCTTCTGCTAATTCCTCCGGTTGACTCAGCACCTCCTCCGGTATCGCTTGTTCGAACTCGAGGAGTGTCACCCCCTCCGGTACACCTATTGCATGAGTGCATAATAAATCCCATGAATGCATAATGAAAGATGCAATATGCTCGGAATGAAATGCATTACAACAATTTAACGCTCTATTCAAATCACTTCAAAAGAGTAGGTGCAAATTTCCTCTCTGGTAAAGAAGTACTTACCTAATCTACTTAACCTAAGATAAAGCTGCTCATCCTCAGTTAAGGCCCTAACACCTAACAATTACAAAGGTAGCATGTCTTAGGATATCACACCATAACAATCAGCAAAACACCACAGTAAGCATTCTGGACAGCAGCTACTTGTTTTTATCACAACTGGAGATTTATAATTCCAAAAGATATGATCTAAGACAATCTGGAAAGCCTAAGAAATGTACTACAATTCATTTTCAGACCTCAACTCCAAACTCCTAAGTTTTCCATGTCAAACTTCACAAGTTCCAGAATCTGTCCTCTCCAAAACAGAGAGTAGCAGATTTTGAACTGCCACTTTAAACAACAGTAACTCTCAAACTACTAAGCCAAATGCTTCCAAATTTTAACACAAGCTAGTTCATCAAGTTTACTCCAACTTTGGTATTTACAGGTTGTCCAGCAACCAATTTTATCAAAGCCAAATTTAGAATTACTACTTAGCTGTCCAGAAAACCTAAATTACAAAGGTTAAATATTTATTGATGTGGCAAACATTCTCTAAAACCAAACTAATGCTACTACAAGTTCACAAATATCACAAAGACACCAGAAAGTAAGGTGTGCCCACCTAGAACATTTATTTAAACCAATTTCTTAATTTACTTAAGTAATTAAGTGAAATTTCAAACATATATATAAACTGCTCCTAAAATTCTACAAAAATTACAGGGAACTCTCTGACCCAAAAAGAGACTACTGTAAAATTTTGAACTCAATTTATTCACAGGAACTCCCTACACAAAATTCCCAAGCCAAAAAGGCTGATTTTTGTGTAAATAACAAAGCATAGTAAAAAGTGTCAAACAACAGATTTCTTAATTTTCTTGGACACTCTAGGGTACCAAGACATTCTCCAAAAATTTATAAGAACATTGCACATGTAGAAAAATTACTAAAATTCATTTAAGTATTTCCTAGAATAACAAGATAGCATTATAACTTGGAAATTAATTAAGCACTGATGCCCAAATTTTTACCAGAGCTAGGACTAGCATAGAGTAACCTACCCATCAAATTTTATGATTTATGGAACACTACAGCTCAAGTTATAAATTTAACAAATTTGCATGCATTCCAAAACACATTTAAAGGATCTATTAAATTCTCCTAAAAATTAAACATCACATTCCAGATTTATATTTTTCTAAAATACTACACATCATGTGGACCCTAATAAAATTTATCTCATGATTTTTGGATCATTAAAACCCTAGATCTATATTTTTCCAACTTGTACAAAAATCAGTGACAAAATAAAGAATTGAAATAAATCCTATTTGAAACTGGGCCGGCCCGGCTTGCTAGCGCGGCCCAGCCAGCGCGCGGCCTGCCTTGGCGCCCCGCCCGCGCGCGCGACGCTGACAGTGCGGGCCCGCAGGCCAGAGAGAGAGAGCGAAAGGGGGAAGACGGCCGTGACTCCGGCGAGCTCAAGCTCGCCGACGACGGCGACTCCGGCGACGAAAGGAGCACCAACGGCTTCCCCGCGACTTCTCGCATCGACCAAACCTAGGTTTGCTGAAACTATCCCACCCTAGCTACGACGGCCATGGCGACCGCGGCTCGGAGGCGGCACCCGATGGTGGTCCGGCGAGCTCCGGGGGTCAGGGACCTAAGTGAGGTGTGCTACGGCTTCCGGAGGACATGGCGGACCTCTCCATGCCACGGAAAAGGACGGAGGTGGAGCGAGTGCCGCTGGCCGCGTGAGCACCGCACCGGCGGCCATGGCGCGGCGGCGCACGACGGTGTTCCGACGTGTACCGGCCATCCCATCCGGTAACGTCATCACCTAGGCTTCTCTACCCGACCCAGAACCCAAAACATGTACTAGTGAGAATGGAGGATGACCGTAGGGAGCTGGCCACGGTGAGCCGCCGCGCGGACAGTGCGCCGGCGAGGACTCACGGTGGCGGAAACCGAAATTCGCCCTCACCTCTACACAATCCGGTCAAGCAACGGTTGGAGGAGGTGGAGGGGATGCTGGTGGAGCGGTGGGCGGGATTTGGAGGACGGTGGTGCGACGGTGAGCTTGCACAAGCACGGGGCAGGCTGCGGCGACAATGGCGCCTCTGTTTTCCGCCTCGGTGAACCCGGCCAGAGCGAGAGTGAAGGAGAGAAGAGTGAGCGCGAGTGTGGGGGTGGAGGTGTCGGCTCGGTCTTCATCTCCGCGCCTGGGCTCGCGACGTGGAGGCGACGGCAGAGCACGCGCGCCACGCGGCCACCGGGCTCTGCCCGAGCGCCACGACGCGGTCGGCCGCGGCCGTCGTGTCTGAACGTTTCGTTTCAGAGTTCAAAGGTATCGATTGACAGGGCAAGTTCAACACCGAGTTTCTCCCAAACTAGTTCGAATTAGAAGAAGATGATAATACCAAAATTGTAGAGCTACATGAGGACTACAAGTTTGTCAATTGGAGTTTGGGCTGGTTCGGCCTAGATTTGAAACTACAGAGCTCCAAAGTGGGTCACCCGAAAACTGAAACTTAGTTTCAGTCACCATGCCGACTGAAACCCGATTTTCTAGACACCAAATCTCCTAAACCATTTAGAACTAGGTGATGGTGATATTGACAATGTTGTAGAGCTATGTGTGGACAACAACTTTGTCAATTGGCTCTAGGACTGGTTTGGCCTAGTTTGTGAGTTACAAGTTGCTAAAGTGAGGTACAGTGAAACTGAAAAGTCCAATTTCCAGACTTAAAATTTTTCTAAGTGTTGATCCCCACTCAAGCTGACTTGTGGGCCATTTTTGAGCATGTTAGGGTCATTTTCATGAGATGGCCATATTAGAACTTTTGTTCCTCATGAAATTCTCTACAACTTTGCTTAAGGTTGCTCCTCCATGCAAGATTTCTAAGCTGGACTTTTTGACTGGTCAAACTAGGGCCTTCTAGGGTCAAATGGTGGTCAAACTTCTCTTGGAGGGCAAATTTGTAATTTTGGTCAACATGAACTTTGTTCCAAATGTTACCCTAAGTATAACTAAGGTGTTGTAGGTCATGATTGGCTACCTTACCTTTTTGTTACACCAACTATCAAGTACTTCATGAAATAAATCAAACAAACCCTAATATAATCACATGTGTTGCATCACATAAAATAACAAACATGAATGATGCATGCTTATGCTTATGCCATGCAAATGCAATGCAATTAAGGACTAAACACTCGAAGTGTTACACCGGGTAGCACCATGGTGGAGTCGGCCAGCCCTACCTAGCAACCTCTCGGGGTCCGCTGCGGTGTGGTGTCTTCTGGTGCCCTCTGGAACCTTCTAGAGTAGTTTTCGTAGCGGTTAAGTTTGGTTCTTTTTCATGTTTTGATCCTCCTTTCCTGTTGTCTGGAATAACCCTGCTAAAAATACATATTCACCAAAACTCATGGAAATTGTCAGTTTAAACCCCTAAGTTTCTATTGGTGATCCATTTTAAACATTTCTTCAAGTTAAATTAACAATTTGTGATGAACGATAACTACCGTCAACAACCATCGATAAGGACCTTCGTGAAGTGCACCTTGCAAATGATAGTGTCCAGTACAAGGGGGAAGCATCCTGTATATGGGATCTCCGCCCACTAGTCGGCCTACTAAAGGTGATGGGTTGCTCTAACCAGGGGAGATATCTAGGGTTGGCGATGGTGTTGATGCCCCTGACAGCTAAGACTCACTGGGAGGTGAGCTTCTTGTCGCACCTATTCTCGGAGGCTGCTAGACCTCCAAAGATCATATGGACAGTCTTGCTAGGATCTTGGAAAGCGCCACCCACATTGGGGGGGCTCGCGGTCCTTGCCATTGTTGTCGCGGTCATCGCGCCTCTTATTTTCATGGTCTTGGAAGACCTTGGCTAAGCCCATGCACTCCTTCATGGTATTTTTGGCGCCCTTATGAATCGGACTCGGACCATCGAGGAGTTTATTGAACTGCACATTATAGTTGCGCTTGGCACGAGGCTGGTCGATGGATGCGACGAAATTCTCTGGTCGGCGACGTCAGAGTTGTCCTGTCCTCAAGGTCTCCTGCCTGTCACGATGATCGTGACTGTCATGGCGGTGCTCGCGATCGGCATAGCATTGGTCACGATCATCGTTGCGTCGTTCATCGGGGCGTTCATCAGCGTGACGTGCTGGGCGATCAGGTCAGGGAACCCGGGTGGTGTCTTTACGATGGCGTAGATCAGCCTCTTCAGCATCCACATACTGGTTGGCAGTTGTAAACATCTCATCAATCGATGTTGGGGGCTTCCTGTTGAACTTTATGCGGAGCTCATCGTGATGGTAGAGTCCTTGGATAAAGGTGGCGATGACCTTAGACTCTAGGATGTTTGGAACTTGCACCGCTGCTGCTTTAAGCATGGCGGTGGCTTTGGTGAGCTCTGGTGACGGCGGGAGCCTACCCAGCTTGTTCATGGCGACGGCAAGGTTGGCGCTCAGTGTTGGTAGGACCTCATGCCCATCAACTTGGACAAACTCTTCGTTGGGGTTGCGGACGACACGGTGCCCTCCCTGCTGATTGGCAGCGCCGCCATTGATGGTCTTGCCAGCATTGGCGTTTGCTACAGCTACGACAGCATCTGCTTCTCTACGGTGTCGGGCACGATCGACGTTTCTTCCTTCTCGTGCGACGCGCTGAGAGTCGGTTTCCCCATTGCGAGCAGCACTGTCGGTGCTGATCATGAAGATTTCCTTGGGAAAGCATCTAGGTGGGGATGCAGTGGTGGTGATGAGGTCAGTGATGGTCTTGGTGATGGTTTTGGTGGAGCCTTCCGATTCTACTCCCGGATCTGCCTCCAAGATCAGGAGCAAAGAGTCATCATCGAGCTGATGGATCTGCACCATGTTGATGGCCGGTGCAAGCTGGTCGGCGCTTGGCAAAACGAGCTCGGTGAGCGAATGGATGTTGCCAATCTGGTCGACGTAGAGATCATGCAGGGCCTCTTGATAGGAAGCAGTTGCGTTGGCCAGCCCATAGGGGTGAGCCGTCGCAGGACCCTATGTTAGAGCTTGCCAACCAGCCCTAGGCTAGTCAGATCTGGAGAGCGGTCGGCGCTGCACTGTGCGCCCTTGTGGAGTCACCGTGATGGTCAGATCTACATCTTGCCACCTAGGATGGCATGATCGAGCGGAGCGCTTAGGGCGAACCACCTGGAAGTGCTGGAGCGGAGGAAACTCAGCATCGCAAGGAGACTGATCTAGGACCGACTCTATGAGCGACAAGCATTCGGCGAGCTTCTCGTCAACCCGATCTATAGATGAGATCATATCGTCCTGTTGGATGGGCTTCCTTGGCCGGCGTGGCGCTGATGGGCGAGCTGTCGGAGAAGAAGACGAACCCGGGAGAGGTCCCGAGATCAGATCTGCTAGCGCAGATGTCGGAGCTATCCGGGTAGAGTTATCCTGCACTGGCTGGATGACCTCCCCGTCGCCGTTGGCATTGATGACCCAGGTGATGGAGCTGACCGTGAAGGATTGGTCGGGCCTAGGAGCAAACGGAGAGCTTGGAAGACGTACCATCTGGCCTGCCATGGGATGAAGCGCACAGCCCTACCTGCCGCACCAACTGTCGACTAAAGATGCTCGGTAGTCCACCGAGGGGTACTTGGGGTCAGACCCCCCCCCCCCCCCACACCTAGTCTGTGCCAATCTAAATCATGTGCCACCATTGCACCTGTTCATGGTAAGATTGTTTCTTGGAAGAATGTGACCATCGTCACTCTTTTGCTGTTGGTATTTGGTCTTTGGTTCAAGTTGTCGGTGTGCAGCCAATGTAAGTGCGGTTCTTAGGCCGATGATGACAAACTTGTACTGTTAATTAGCTAGCTGTCGGTTGCTACTGATGTGTTTATGATGTCCGAGGCCTATTAGTGAGATACTTAATTTATCTTAAGTGTTGTTATTGTACTTGAACTCCATTAGCTGCTGAAATGAAGCTGTGGCCATTGCTTTGATCTATTTGCATTCCTCTCCCTCCCTTTGGGCCAAGCTCACACTGCCCCAGACCAAACGCCATCTCAAGATGGCAGTCAGTGGCAGTTGGCCCTCAGCCGGGCTCCCAACTGAGAAATCAAACAACTCGTTTGGGCATGGTCTGATTGGTATAGGGTACCAAAAAGGTTGCACACCTTGGGCCGGGCCGTGGCTGGCCTGGAACAGGCCTCAGGGCTGAGCCGGCCACAGCCCTCATCACACACGCCCCAAGCTTCCCCAATCACGCCACGCTTCTCCCTCACTCCGTCTCTCGTATCGTATGGTGTGTTTTGGTGTTGCATGCTATCCCTGCTAGTTGCAGGCAGCTGAGCATACACTGCCCAGCCTGCACTGTGCCCTGCTGCTGGCCCCCTCTCCTGCACAGATTCCCCTTCTGCAAACCGAGGCTAGTAGCTGAAAGGTTCGCATGTCTGATCTCCCTCCCTCTCTCTCCTGCATGTATTGTAGCTCTCCCTCTCAAGACCTCCCCTTTCTGTCTCTACCTACGTGTATACATGCATCATGGCCACTTTATTCCTGTTTTCCCTCGCCAGAGTCTCAGACAGATGAGAGACGGCGACTCAAGACCAGACCAGGGCGCGATGAAGAACGACGGGACGACAGCGCCTCTCGGCCGTTTCCTTCCTGCACTACTGCGCCACCACCTCCCTTTGATTAGTCCGGCCGGCCGGATAATACCCTAGTAGTTTTGCTTGCCGGCGGCCGGCGTGTAGGTGTAGCTAGCAGCTGCTAGCGTGCGTGCGTGCTTAGCGTGCGTGCGTGCTTTTGCTTGCTCGTCTCGTCGAGAATCTTAATTATCTCCGCGACCGCGACCGCGACCACGCGCGCGCGTGTCGTCCAGGTTCAGACAGACGTGAGCCGTCCGGTCCGGCCAGTCCTCTCCACGACTCCGCCCATCCCATCAGGCCTTGTTTAGATGCACTCCAAAAAATTGAAATTTTTTCACTTTCTTCGTCACATCAATCTTTGGACTCATGCATGAAGTAGTAAATGTAGGTAAAAAAATAACTAATTATACAGTTTAGTTGAAAATCACAAGATGAATCTTTTGAGCCTAGTTGGTCGATGATCGGACAATATTTGTCAAATAAGACGAAAATGGTACTATTCATCGACTTGAAATTTTTTCAGTATCTAAACGTGGCCGGCGCGTTTAGTACCGAAAATTTTTGGCTTTTGGCTACTGTAGCACTTTCGTTTGTATTTGACAAAAGTTGCCTAATTATGGACTATTTAGGCTTAAAAGATTCGTCTCGCCAATTACAGGCAAACTGTGCAATTAGTTATTCTTTTTACCTACATTTAATGCTCCATGCATGTGCTAAAAGATTTGATGTGACGGGGAATCTTGAAAATTTTTGGTTTTTGGTAGGATCTAAACAGGCCCTCAGTCTCCCTTGCGCGCGAGGGTAGGGTGGAGCACTGGAGCAGTAGGTCTGTTCTGCATGCAAGATTCCGGGCCGTTCTCGCTCCTGCTGTCGATCGGTGATGGAATTTGTCTACAGTGGCTGTGTTGAGTTCCACCAAAAACATATTATTCCAAAAAAAAATTCCCCGTCACATCAAACTTGCGATACATGCATGGAGTAATAAATATAGATGAAATCAAAAACTAATTGTACAGTTTGATTGTACTTTATGAGACGAACGTTTTAAACCTAATTAGTCAACGGTTGGACACTATTTGCCAAATAAAATCAAAACATGCTATAGTTCTTTTTCACCCTTTTCAGGTGCACTAAACACACCCGGTATGTCTGGAGTCGTCTACTGGTAGCAGTAGTAGCTGTCTAGGACATGTGATGATACGACGCAAAGGAAAAAGAGAGTTGTAGGGCTCGTTTGGTTTGGAGTTGTTAAAGTTTAACTCTCATTATATTAATGTTTTTTTAAATGTATGGAGTACTAAATGTAGACTAATTGTATATATGTCGGTACAGATTAGAAGTAATTTACGAGACGAATCTATTAAGCCTAATTAGTCCCAAATTAAAAACTTTTTGTCAAATAAGACGAAAGTGTTACAATGTTCATTAAACTTTAACTCCTCAAACTAAACACCCCTTATCTGGCTTGGCCAATTCTCGGGTCATCAGTCATCTCCTCAAATGGACTCGCTTTTCGTTTGGGGCTTGCAGCCGGCCCACATGTTAATAATACTCCTAGTACGTATGCATATGTCAATCTACAATCAGTCGGCCGGACTAAGGGGGGCGCTTGGTTGGCAGAGCTAAATTTTAGTCTGCGTCGCTTCGGATGTTGACTGGGGTTGACCATGAGATGTTCGGATACTAATAAAAAAAATAAATTACATATTCCGTGAATAAACCGTGAGATAAATTTATTAAACATAATTATTCCGTCATTAGCACATTTTTTACTGTAGGAATTAGTGCTAATCATGGACTAATTAGGCTTAAAAATCATCTTGTAAATTATCCTCTCTCTATAATTTTTAGTTTCACAAATAGTTTATATTTAGTACTTCATGCATATGTCAAACATTCGATACCATGGAGACTAAATTTTAGTCCCAAACCAAATACCCCCTAATTTCTGCATTGCAGTGCCTCAGTCTGCAGCAGACTGAACCTAGCTCAGCTAGGTCTACTACTCATAGTAGCTAATAAGGGTCTGTTTGGTTTGAGAAGTTAAATTTTAACTTCCATCACATCGAACGTTGCGGCACATGCATGAAGTACTAAATATAGACTAATTACATGCATGTTGACATAGTTTAGGGGTTTTTCACGAGACGAATCTATTAAGCCTAATTACTCTACAATTGGAAACTTTTTGTCAAATAAGACGAAAGTGCTACAGTGCGAATTAAACTTTAACTCCTCGAACCAAACACCCCCTGACTGGTTCAACTTTCGCCTCGAACGTGGGTGTTGCTGTTAATCTGGATTTACTGTAGAATTTAATAATGATTTTCATTTAGTGGTAGATGTCCCGCCTTTTCTACCACATCATATAATGACTTCGGCAATCTTAGAATCTGACAGCTCATTCTTTCAAATGTGATCATAGGGGTAATGTGTGGGATAAGTGTCTGTCTGAGCTATACGGTGATTTAAAAAAAATCCATATAGTTGTCTAAAAAAAACTTCTCCTCGCTAGTACTATTTAGTGTATGTATCAGAGTAAAGGGCATCAAAATTGCAGGTTATATATTTTTAAGCAATGAAACTAACATATATAATCCCTAGAGAATGCTCTGACATGGAATTGGTTTATCCTACGTGGAAAGATCCTCTCCCTAGGAATTCAGGCCGTTAGAAAACAACTTGGGGTGTGTTTAGTTCCGCGAAAAGGTGTAAAAAAAAGTACTGTAGCACGTTTTGGCTTTATTTGATAAATAGTGTCCAACCGTTGACTAATTAGGTTCAAAACGTTCGTCTCGCAAAGTACAACCAAGTTGTACAATTAGTTTTTTATTTCATCTACATTTAGTACTCCATGCATGTATCGCAAGTTTGATGTGACGGGGAATCTTTTGTTTGCACAGTACTTTTTTTTAGGAAGTAAACACAGCCTTGACATGCCAAATCACATTCCTCTTGCAGAAAGCATTTAATAGAAAACTTACTTTGAATCCAAATATAAATTTCATATTTGAATTCAAATATGTAATTATTTTTTTTGTTCAAATTCAAATACATAAGAACACAAGCATTCATACAATCAAAATGGCATTCATTAATCCACAAATATTTAAGTTTTACTATCACAATAAAAGCAAATTGGTCTAGTAATATCAACTACATGTTGCTCCACTAAGTGATGACCAAATATTTACTTAACCAAGATGATTTCAATACAATTATAATTCATCCACAAATATTGACTCCAATTATAGTTGCATCCACATGGACACAAGTTTCGTCCTAAGTTCCCATTCCAACTTTTGAGGAAATGTACCGACCTATGCAATTAAACAATCAAAATTAGAAAATGAATTGATTCTGCTAGTAATATATTGAAATAGAGATATTTACCTATATGGCCTTAAAAAATATGTCTTCCTTTTATGGCCTCTTTTTTAAACTCTACAAGGCCCGAAAACAAAAATTTCTTCCCTATATGGCCTTCCGTCTAGTCTGTTAGGGGCTGCCGTCAGTTTCCCAACTGTAGGACAAGCAAAATGACTAAAATGCCATTACTGCTTACTGTGTTACCCTTCTTCTGTTTCAACTGCATGCGGTGGGTGAAAAAAAAGAGCAGCGAGCGAGCCAGGCGCCGCAATGGAGGACATCGATGCTGGATCCATGGTCGCTCGGCCCCCCACCCATCCTTGGTCAGCGAGGGATGCGTGGGGGAGGCGCCGCCGCCCTTCTGGTCCAGCGCGCGCTGCTGGGGTTGGTCCGGCGCAGCTAGGCCATCGTGGCACCCGGCGCTCCCTCCCGTGGCTAGCCTGGCACGGCCTACCCCTCCCGCGGCACACAATTACAGTATGCCCCAAGCAATATATGCAAACAATTTAAATTAAAAAGGTTGTAACATATAAAGATCTAGTGAAGTGCTAACTTTGCAACAAATAAAACTCAAGTACCAACTGAAAGCCCTAGTTTAGTTTTGGCTAATTGATGAAACCTTAATACTAACCTTTATGCTAAGTGTGTGGATTAGATGAGGTTGGTACAATCCAAGTGATGAAGCTAAGAAGATGATCATGGTGCATGGTGATGACCAAGAGATGATCAAGTGCTCAACTTGAAAAAGAAGAAAGAGAAAAACAAAATCCAATGAAAATCAAGGCAAAGGTATTACTGAGGGTTTTGGTTTTGGTGATCAAGACACCATAGAGGGTGTGATCACATTTAGGATCGATAGCCGTACTATAAAGAGGGGAATTCTTTGGCTAAACGGTTTATCGAGTGCCACTAGGTAACATGATTCATGCATTTGCATTTAGGAACTTAGTGTGCTAACATGTGACCCTTGTAAAATGCTTTGAAAAATGCTAACACATGTGCACACAAGTTTTATACTTTGTGGTTAGCAAGTTGGAAGCAAGGGTAAAGCGGTCACGGACTTAGAAAAAGAAAAGGAGGAGCTACACAGTGACCGGACGCTACCTACGTCATGACCGGACACTGGCAGGCCGAGTCCGATCGATTTTAAAACGTGGCGCAAAGTTGACTGAGAGTGGCAGGCTCGACCAGACGCTGGACTTGGTTCCACCTGCGCGTCCGGTCACATGTTGGTTGTCGACGGTTTTAGGCGATCGGACGCAACGCTACTGCATCAGGTGATGAGTGACATACGCTGACGTCACCCTAGCTCTCGCGTGTGCATGAACAGTAAGAGGTTTGGACACTGAGGCGCGTTAGATCATCGTTGACTTGACGCGTCTGGTTGCATTTTCGCGCTGAAAAATCTTCTCTGGAAATGAATGGACGCTGAGGGCCTCAGCGTTAGTTCACATGAGCAGCGAGTCCGGTTGTGGCTTTGACTACGTGTTTAACGTTTTGTTACCGTTGGAATCGAACAAACGAAATTTAAAATGGGGACACGTGGCGAGATCCGAGTGACCGGCCACTGGCTCGGGCGCGTCCGGTCATCGCGACCGGCGC
Organism: Saccharum hybrid cultivar R570; assembly: GCA_038087645.1. Classification (NCBI taxonomy): domain Eukaryota; kingdom Viridiplantae; phylum Streptophyta; class Magnoliopsida; order Poales; family Poaceae; genus Saccharum; species Saccharum hybrid cultivar. The sequence goes on along the minus strand of JAQSUU010000190.1, from coordinate 306,262 downwards.
GTCCGGTCAGTGCGCAGAGAGCCCCTTCATGACCCTACGGCTCTTTTGTTTGTGGGGGTTCTATAAATAAAGTTTGGCTGGCTCCAAGGTACCTCTTGTGGCACTTTTGACATACTTGACATCCTTGTGAGCCTAAGCAAACACCTCTCACTCATCTCCATCCTTAATTCATTATCAAAGTGAGATTGACAGTGATTCTTGTGTATTTGCTTGAGTGATTGCATCTAGTGGCACTTGGGGATCGTTGTGGCTGCGGAGTTCTTGTTACTCTTGATGGTTGCCGCCACCTAGACGGCTTGGAGCAGCAGTGGAGGCCGGCACGTATTGGTGATTGTTCGTGGCCGGCTCCGGTGATCTTGTAAGGGGTCTTATACCTTCCCGATGGAGAGCCGAAAGGTAACTTTAGTGGATTGCTCGTGTCATTGTGTTACCTCACTTGTGGGTAGGTTCTTGCGGTGTCTAATTGTGTGGACGAGGTTTATGCAACACCTCTTAACCACTGAACCACCAAGTGTTGGTCGACACAATGGGGACTAGCATGCCGGCAAGCACGTGAACATCGGGAGAAAAATATTGTGTCCATCTTGTGTTTGATTGAATTTCTCCCAGTGATTGGTTATCTACTTTGTGATTGGTTCATCCCTCTATGCGGCAGTTTAAACATCCCATTCACTCCTTCACTTACTTACAAAGTAGTTGTTACAAGCTCTTTAGTGTAATTAACTTTGAGAGCTTGTCTTACTTGTTAATGTAGCTTCGTACCTAATTGAGCTCTTTAGTGTTGCTAGCTTTTGAGAGCTCATAGTGACTTAGCCTTTTTTTATTGTTTTAGAGATCATAGTTACTAAAATTGATTGGATAGACGGTTTGCAACCCTTGTAGAGCTAGAGTAAAACTTGCTTTACGCCGTTGGTTATACTAATCATTTTGCTATAATAATTTATAGATTTTTAAATAGGCTATTCACCCCCTAACCATATTAGGACCTTTCACCAACCCCAGTCACGCGGCACACAAGTGCTAAGAGCACAATAGCTATCAACCATGGTTGACCTTGTACTATTGAAGCAGTAGAACATGTAGACTGTAGAGGTAAATAATTGGGCCTCACAGCTGTGCCAAAATGTCAACGGTGTCCCCTGCAAGAAAACATGACGAAGAACTCATCCCTAATTATCTCTGTCCCTTTTGTACTATGTGATGAAAAAAAGATAGATCAAAAGTTTAAAACTGAGATGAAGAGAGAGGGTACAGTTAAGGATGAAAACGGTCGGAAACGGTCGAAAACGGACTTACGAAATAGAAAACGAAAGCGGTTAATTCGGTACATTTCTACATTTTAGCAATTAAAGAATACAAAAAATGGTTGAAAATGGTTGTGAAACCAATTGAAACTGATAATTTTTTATGTTTAAAAACGGAATGATAATATAGAAAACGAAAACGGTCGGTTCGGGATATTTCCGTTCCATTTCCATCCTTAGGTACAGTTATGGAAATAATTAGTCATTGAACTTCCCCAAGATATAATCGAAATGGCAGTTCTAGAGTTGTCTCATTTTTTGAGCAATAAATCCATCTTTTAGCATTTAGAGACCTTTTTATTTATTTTGCAATGTAATGCAGGTACAACACACAGCAATAAAGAAACTAAAGATAAATATTTGAACTATTACCATTCATAAAAATTTCAAAGATATTACGTATGTGTGTTTCCCAATCTGATGACAAAAAATGGCTTGGCATATTACCATTCATAAAAAGTTATTAGATCGCAAACTAACGAAGGAACACTGAGAGCATTTAGATGAATTGTTTCGTTAAACCTTCTATCTTAACATTTTTACCATCGAGCTATAAATTCCGCATGCTAAACAAATAATAGTGTCGGTGGTTGAAAAAGGTGATCAAATCATGTCTGCATTTTTTTCTTATTATCTCACTACCACAACTCTGAATTACCTTGAGTGCTAAAGATTTCTTTGAGGGCTAAAACAAAACCGCCAAGGAAAGTGTAGTTTTCTTGGCCGCGGACATAGACCTTCAAGGAAATAGATATTTTTGAGTGTTAAACCAAAACCGCCAAGATAATTTTATGTTTCCTTGAGTGTTACTCCCTCCATCACAGTATATAAGGCGTAACCACAACTGGTTCAAAGACCAAGAATTGTATTCAATTCTCTCTCTCTTTACACTAGTTATACTGTAGAGAGCACATCTTATATTATAGGACTAGATTAAAAAGTGGTTACGCCTTATATATTAAGACGGAGGGAGTATTACAATCTGCCAAGGTAATTGTTCGTTTTCTTGGGTGTTATTCGAAACCGCCAAGGCAATTCGTATTTTCTTGAGTGGTACTCGAAACCGCCAAGGTAATTCATATTTTCTTGGGTATAATTTAAAACCCCCAAGAAAATTCTCATAGCTTTAAAATTCAATTTTTTTTTGAATTTTCCAAATGACCTCGGATTGAGATATGAGCTAAACAAAAGTTTAGTATTCGATGGTGAAAGGTCCTAATATGGCTAGATGGGGTAAATAGCCTATTAAAAATTTTACAAACTCACTAGAGCAAAAGGATTAGTATAACAAATTGCGAAATGCAATTTTGCTATAACTCTACAAGGGTTGCAAGCCACCTATCCAATAATTCTAGTAATTATGATTACTATAACAAACAATGGCTAAGTTACTACGAGCTCTCAAAAGCTAGCTACACTAAAGAGCTCAACTAGGTGACAAGCTACACAAGCAAAGATAATACAAGCTCTCAAAACTAATTACACTAAAGAGCTTGTTACAACTAGTTTGCGGAATGTAAATGAAGAGAATGTGATCTTTATACCACCGCAACGAGGAATGAACCAATCACTATGAGATGAATATCAATCACCGGGAGAAATCCAATGAATCAATCACAATGGAGACACATGATTTTTCTCCCAAGGTTCACGTGCTTGTTGGCACGCTAATCTCCGTTGTGTCGACCAACACTTGGTGGTTTGGTGGCTAAGAGGTGTAGCATGAACCTCGTCTAACCCATGGACACAGCAAGAACTTACCCACAAGTGAGTTAACTCAATGACACAAGCAATTTATCATAGTTGCCTTTGGCGCTCCGCCGGAGAAGACACAACACCCCTCACAAATCACCGGGAGCTGGCCAAGAACAAGCACCACTCTTGCCACAACTCCTCCGCTGCCTCCAAACCATATAGGTGGCAGCAACCACCAAGACAAACAAGAATCACGCAGCCAAAGATCATCCAAGTGCCACTAAGATGTAAACTCACAAGCACAATGCACTTGGATCACTTAATCTCACTTTAGATTAGCAACCAAGCAAGGGAGATGAGTAGAAGGGAGTATGCTCAGTTCAAGAGGATGTTAGGATGTCAAAAATGTTCAAGAGAGTTTCCCTTAAGCCGGCCAACAAGTATATATAGGCATCGCCAACACAAAATAGTTGTTAGGCACTTGACCCTGCTGCTGTCGGGCTGATCGGACGCGCAGGTCAATATTGACTTGACGCGACCAGCGTCCGGTCATGCCACTGCTTCCCTGCTGGATTGCTGACACGTGGCTCTATTTAAATCTCGTTCACTCGATCGCCAACGGTCACTGAATCGAAGTGAGCGCATAGGAGAATGACTGGACGCGTCGATCAAACTGATCGGACGCACGCCCGGTGTCCGGTCGCCACGCGCTTGTGCTGCCAAGCAGCTGACCGGACGCGCCAGCACAACACACCTGACGCCGAGGGATCAGCGTTCGGTCGACAACAGAAAGCTACTAGAGAGGTATTTCTATGACCGGACACGTCCGAACAGTGGTGACCGGACGCACCCAGCATCCGGTTAATGCAACTACACAGCATCCGGTCGATTCGACCACAACGTCCGGTCAATAGATTTCAGAGAAAATCAATCCGGACTTTTGCCACCCTTGATCAAATATGCTAACCACCAAGTGTAATACCTTGTGCACGTATGTTAGCATATTTTCAAAGACATTTTCAAGAGTTATGTTAGCTCTTCACTAGATCTAAATGCATGCATGTGTAAGTAGACATCTAGTGGCACTTAAGCGATCAATAGCTCTGAAAATTCCCCTCTTTATAGTACGGCTACCGATCCTAAATGTGATCACACCCTCTATGGTGTCTTGATCACCAAAAGCAAACCCCTAGCTTATACCTTTGCCTTGAGCTCCATAGGGTTGCTTGATCACCTCATCTTCATCTTCAAGTTAGGCTCCACTTCATGATCACCATCAAGAGCACTTGGCCACCTACACCTTTGATACGTACATTTATGCACATGTAATTAGTATTAGGGTTTCATCAATTATCCAAAAACAAACTAGGGCTATCAGATGAGATCTAAAACTTTCTAGTTCAAACTTTTTACATTTGAAATCGTTTAGGATCTCAAATATTCACTACAAGATTCAACAAATTTATAAAAGAAAAAATAATTTATTTAGCCACAAGTTCCTTTGTGGTGTAGTGGTAAGTGTTTTTCTTTGAAGCAAATGACCTTGGATGGAGATATGACCTAAACCAAAGTTATAGTATTCAACGAGATCTAAAACTTTCTAGTTCAAACATTTTACATTTGATATCGGTTTGGATTTCAAATATTCATTAGAAGATTCAACAAAGTGAATACAAAAGAAAAAAATAATTTATGTAGCCACAAGCTCCTTTGAGGTGTAGTGGTAAGTGTTTTTCGTTTGAAGTAATATAGATCGTGGGTTCATTCAAATCCTGAGGGATGCAATGTTCGTTAAATTATGTTTTTTTTGCTGTTGCTCTATATTTCTAGTTTTTTGTTCATTAAATTATATTTTTTTATGTTGCTCTATATTTCTAGTTTTTTTATTGCTCTATATTTCCTTTGATGTTGCAAGCCTTCAAGGAAACTAAGGGCCTATTTGGTTAAAGGTGTTAAAGTTTAACAAACATTATAACACTTTCGTCTTATTTGACAAAAAGTTTCCAATTTTAGACTAATTAGGCTTAATAGATTCGTCTCGTAAATTTCTCCTAATCTGTGCCGACATACATGCAATTAATCTACATTTAGTACTCCATGCATTTGCCGCAACATTGATGTGATAGGAGTTAAACTTTAACATTCATGAACCAAACAGGGCCTAATTTTCTTGACGGTTAGGAATATTTGTTTGAAGGTTGGTAGCCCTCACGAAAACTAATTTACTTGAGGGTTGTAATATTTTCTTGTCTCTCTTTAGCAAATTAAGTATGGTCTAAGTTTTCTTGGTGGCTAGCCTCCAAGGAAATTATTCTTGAGTGCTAAAACCGTCAAAGAAACTAATTTCTCTTATCTTCTATCCTTAATGGAGTTTGCTTGATGGTTCGTGGCCAATGGTTATTTCTTTGACAATTCAGGCCCTTTTCTTGGCAGTTTTGGGCACTCAAGGTAATTCAGAATTATCGTATTATCTTTTATAAAAGGAAAAGTTTCGATCATATTTTGTATGTTAGGGTTTCTGCAACAAGTCTTGTAGATTCAGAAATGAATTGGATAATTCCACAGCAGAATCAAAATACAGGAGTACAGGACTCATCACCCGTAGAGGGGCGGAACCAGAAATGGACTTGGCCCAAGCTAAACCAATATGTGTTTCTACATTTTCCAAGTGTTTTTCAATATTTCCCAAGGGTCCAATGGCATACACTGAGCATGATAGAGCAACAATATAAAGTTTCTCATATTCATGAAAATAAGGGTGTGATATAGTTCATAATTGTAATGTGTAAACCTGATAAAATGAGATAGGATCGATTTCTTCATCGTACAACTGATTTTCTAGCAGAACTTCAATCCAACCAAATAAAATGATTTTCTAGAAGAGTTGTATTACAAGGAGAACGATTTTCTTGAAGTGTCTTTAGTTCTAGAAAAATAGTGCCTTTTTCTGGTAGAAAACGAGTTGAAGACTTTTTCAATACACGGAGTAGGCCTGAATATAGGTGGCCGTTTCAAGGCCGTGTTTAGTTCGATTTGGTGGCGGCGGAATCACTGTAGCACACGGTAGTATTTTATTTTTTATGCAAAAAATGTCCAAAAATTGATTAATTAGGCTCAAAATGTTCTTCTCGTAAAGAACAACAAAACTATGCAATTAGTTTTTGATTTCATATACATTTAGTATTCCATACATGTGCCGACATTTTGATGTGATGGAGAATCTTCTTTTTTATAGTGAAATTTGGGGAAAAATTTGGCATCTACACAGGGCCAAGTTGAACGGGCTGCCGGCCTACCGCTGACAGACGACGATTCAACCGTTCGCCAAATCCAAACGCACCGATCCAGACCAGCGCGCACCGGCCCGCCGACGAAGACCATGGCGACCAAGGACCCCGCGGCCACCGGCGGCGAGCCCGCCATCGGGATCCCCTACCACCCGGCGCCGGAGGCCCAGGGACACTACTACTACGCGCCGCCGCCGAACCCCTACGCGGCGGGGATGCCGCCGCCCAACGCGATCTACGCCGGCGCGCCCAAGGGGGTGCCGCTCCAGCAGACCATGTTCCGCGACACGCCCGCGCCCTTCCACTGCCAGGCCTGCGGTGAGGCCGCCGTCTCCTCCGTCCGGTAAGCCCGTGGCCCTCCTCACACCCATCCTTCTCGTAGCTCCTCCAGCACCTATGTGGTTGGTTGGTCGCATCTTATTGTTCGGGGTTCGTAGGAAGTGTTCTAGCCTGCAACATTGAAATGCTTTGTCCATGGAATATGGATAGGTCGAGATGATTATTTATTAATTTGGAAATCTATTTAGTGCTGCTCAGTTTGGTGTGCTTTAGGTTCTTGCTCTTCTTGGTATCTTTGTATGTTTGGCTTGGTCGGTAAAGAGATCGTGTTCATTGTTGTATTGTTCATGGTCTACTTTACTGTGATTCGTGGGAATTGGACTAATTGTTTCTTGCAAACTTCACCATGTTGTTCAATTGTGAGTATGAGATGAAGAGAGAAACTCTTGATATCAGTTCCTGCTGGTACCATATGGCTCTCCCCTTAAACAAACCAAGCTGGAGTGGCAACGGAGAGAAGGGCCTTCTTCCTCCATCTAAAGGCGCTGTGATGACAATCAGGATCTCTTCCTGAAGGACGCCTCCAATACATCAGGATGTCTGTCAGCCAATACCAGATCGTTTGTTGTATGCTAAAGCAAGAAGACCATACCTTGCTTATTGAACCATCCAAACTTATGAGTGTGAAGGCCTGGACCCTTCCCCGCTACAGATTGTGACAGGCATCTAGATCCAGATCATTTAGTTCCTCTCACCCCTCAGGTCCCCTTGCTATGATCAAGTGGCTCCTTTGCTTTGCAGATTCATGGTCCCTGACCTCTATAAACAAGCTAAAGTGTGGCTAAAGAGTAATCTGTTACTCTCAACTTTGTTCAAAAGCTCGTTTTTAAGCAGGAGCACTCAAGATTTATGGTGCCACCAAGACTTCTTGACTTCATATTGACACCATACCTCACTACTCCCAAATGGACTCGGTTGGAGTACCTTAAGGAGCACTGGATAAGAGATTCCATCAGGAGATCTGCTCTGTATCAGTCAGAGCTGGATCGCATGCTGGAAGCTAAAAGTGAGGAGACCATACCTTGTTACATTGGACCAGTCAAACCGATGAATTAGAGGCCTGCTTCCCTCACCACTATAGGTCATGACAAACATCTGTATCATCTTATTTCTCTCGCCCCTCATTCCCCCTTGCTAGAATCAAGTGTATCCTTTGCTTTGCTTTGCTTGACTTGATGGTCCCTGACTTATATGGAAAAGGCAAAGGATATTCTGTTACTTTGGATCATATTGTTTGAAATAGTTTTTTTAGCATATCAATTTTAGTGTCTTTACCACATTGGCACATTAGTAACCATGGACCAGAGGTGCCAAACAGATTGTCGACTTCCTATTGACATCATATTGCTGTAGCCTTTAAGAGGTACCTCGAGGGGCATTTGCCATCTAATGGAAGATACCTTGATTTCCATGTGGATCTCTCGCAGAGGACTCCCCCATGCACCAGAAGGTCCACAATGTGTCAGGAAAAGTTTAATCATATGCATAGTACATATCAGAACTTGTGGTCAAGCTAGATGTTAGGACCCCCCCCCCCCCCCCCCCCCATACAAACCTACGATGGTATGATCGAGGAGCCCTGTGTCCCCTTGCTACTATATATGGCGACCATTCTGCATACATGAATACATGATATCAACCTAAGCCTAACCAGTACTTGAGACACTATTGTTAGTAGGACCATTGTCAGGTATAGGTTCTATATTGGAGCAGACATATATAGCATACGTGATAGATACTTTACTGGTTTTCTTTGTTCAAGGTTCTGCAAAGCTTGAATATCTACGTCGTCACCCCCTTGGGTCCACTTGCTATGATGAAGTGGAACCTTCTTTGCTTCACGCTCAATGCCTCCCACCACTGTGTACAAGCTGAAGGATAGAAAACATCATACACATTAGTATTCACAGGCAATCTGTTCGAAAAGACGAGACTTCAATTGTGATTTTTATGTTTCATACGTGCAACTAGTGTGGGCCACATCGAAAAATTAGTGGGCTTTTTTCCAGTATTGGAAAGAGATGGTTTTGTGATGATTTCTAGTTATTTGAGTGGAAAATATTGATGAGATTGTGGTAGATCCATAACTTTGGTAAAAAAATGTACATAAAATCAGAGATATCGATATTTGGTTCGAGTAGATGAAAGATGAGACTTTGGTGGCTTGCAACCTCAAAAGCTAGATATAAGATTTTGATTATTTGTACCATTTTATGTGGAAATTATGACACACACCCTACAATGCCATGTTATGTGGAAATTATGGCATGCACCCTACATTGTGTTAATCAAATAGGAAAGCATGATCTGCTATTGATTGTCACCATTACAGTGTTTATTTATGATACTTGACTGTAAAAATACCTTGGTCTCAATTTCAAGCACAAAACTTTCTACCATAATAAGGTTGATATATTATGCATGCGCACATTATGTTCTGCACCTTCTAACCAAATTATAGCAAACCTCAAGCTTTAGCTTTACTCTTCTATTTTTTCCCTTTTAAATTAATTATTGAAGCATCAAACTTGCTGATCTCTTGGTCACTAAAGGCTAAGGCCCTGTTTGGATACAAAGTATTTTTGAAGTTTTAGAAAAATACCATGGCTTTGTAAAATACTTTGGTTTAGGAGCGACATGAAGTGTTTGGATGCTACAAACTTTGTAGTTTTAAAAAATCATAGTATTGTTAAAACTAAAGTCTTTTTAGAGTTTTAAAAACTCTCACTCTAGACCTTTTTATCTAAACCATGGTTTTGCATGTCTAGGTTTTTTTTTCTCTCGAATGTGCAGGAGAGCTGCTTATCATCATTGTATTAAAGAGAGAAAAAGGATGGGCCCCTTACAAACACCACCACCTCACTCCGGGCCGGGCTGTGAGGGGTTGTTTTCATTACATCGTAGGAACTAAAACTCTAGACAACTGAGATAGGGGTGAGACCTGTCTACAAACCTCCAACTGACCAAACCAAGGTAAGCTAACCAAGCCCACCACCGTGACCCAGCCCCAGCGTGCGCAGGCCACACGCTCCCGCCAGGCACCAAAAATGATGCTCTTCTCTGAACTCCTCGAGCAGCCTGGTGATGCAGGGGCGAGACCCTTCAAAAACGCAGGCGTTTCTGTGCTTCCAAAGGGTCCAGGAGCCTAGAATGATAATTGTGTTCAGCCCTTTCTTCTTCTCTTTCGGAATTCTCTTGATTGCTTTCCGCCACCAAGTTGCCAATGACTTCTCTCGTCTTGTGGGAGTTCGGTCACGCCATCCCAGAGGCATGAGGATATGTGACCAGAATTCCCGAGCAAGAACGCACATAGTAAGCAGGTGTTGGACTGTCTCATCTTCCTGATCACACAAGGGGCAGCAGCTCAGCATGTCTAGGGTTTAAAACTGCAGTTTTTTAGTACCACAGTTTATTAATACTACACAGGTCCGGGGCCCAAATCTTATTTTAGTATTTTGTGGATCTGGACTTGTCTAGCCGATACAAGTGAGCTTGAGCCTATTTGAGCATTCTTGAGCTTAGTTTTCAACATTGGGCCTGAGCATAGTTTATTTTGAACTATTCTGCTGATACACCATGACCCTATGGAGTAGCATTAGACCCAAATGGCCAAATTTCTGTATCGTGGATTCCAGTTGCCTTTGTTATTTTCCAGCTGCCTTTGTTATTTTCTGCAGCATGGCTATGTCTTCAGGGACATGAGTTGCTAGTTGGAAAGATTAGATTTAGGCAGTGGTAATTTAGCAATATACTTGAATTGAGCAGTGTTTTGTAAAGGATCATTTTTTTATTTTTACTGGTATCCTCAACCCTGAACACGTGCTTGGGATTTGGTAGTTAATGGTGACATGTCTGAAAGTCATTGTCCTGGGGATTTATGGTGATTAGCAAACAAAACTAAAACGAAGCATCTTCCTGTTAGCATAAAACCATCTGAGTAACATCTGCTCATGGTACATGCTATTGTTATTTACTTTGCTTGGTCTCAGTTACCTTTGCTTTGAATCTGCTCATGGTACATGCTATTGTTATTTACTTTGCTTGGTCTCAGTTACCTTTGCTTTGAATGGCCATGGGGATCTGTTGAGGGGGAGGGGGGAACATTAAGGAGCATTTGGTGGTTTGGTAGTCAACTTTCCAACCATCATCTAGCAGTTGTGCGGGTTGTGCGGGGGTCAATTGAGTTTTTCTATTCGATATATTTCAGTTGCCAAGAATATTGTGGAGACTACTTTAAGTTTTGTATGGAGGCACAAGTTAATTGAAAGATCTGGTCCAAACTCCAGAATACGTGAAGGTGGCATTAAGCTGTTTAAGATTAGGCCAGAATCTGGTCGCCTTTTTTTTGTGGCTGCCCTCTTCTAGTTTTTTAGAGAATCGTATTTTTGGTGTGTCCTTGGGTGGGATGACTTCTCCTTTCACCTCTGTATTTTATCTCCCACCTTTTAATGAAAAATGAAGATATGCAAATCTTTTGCGAGCTTGAGAAAAAAAAGGTGTGGCTAGAATACCACATTTTTTGCTGAAAACCTCCTCTTGCCCTGATCGTTGGATGGAAAGTGATATGCTCTGGCTAAATCTGAGCCTTTATGTTCATGCATAATTTTCGGTCAAGCATTTTCATTTTGGGTACTGGCGTCCAGCAACAGCAGGACATGCAGAGGCTTCATCACAGCTAAACTGAAAATGAATTCACTTGTTCCTTTGAACAGGTCAAAGCCAAGCCTCGCATCCGTTGTGGCTTGCATGATGCCCTTCATGCTGGGGGTCTGCTTCCTATGCCCTTCGATGGACTGCCTCTGGCACAAGTACCATTACTGCCCCAGCTGTGGCGAAAAGGTTGGGCTTCTCGTTCACACGCTCTGTTCTCTCGAGCTTAGGCTTCCATGGTTTTTTCATCTATCATCTTTGTGATGAAATGAAACTCTGCAGGTGGGTGAGTTCAGGAAGTCTGACCCGTGCCTCGTCGTAGATGCGGCCCGGTGGTCCGAGCCGAGCTTCGCCGTGCCTGCGTAGCGCACATATGCACCGTTTGATATCGTCGTACTAAGCCGAGCCGAGCTTCGCCGTGCCTTCAAAATGAGAGTGTCGGTTGCTCTTGTGTAGTCTGTATTGTATATAAAAGATGCTACTGGCATGATGTATTATCCTGTAGCTGAACTGCCGTTGCGCTCTAGTCTCTACTCTCTACCTTAGAATTGAATTTTTTTTTTCTTTTGGATCAGAATAATGTGCTGCTGTTAACAGTGCGTAATTGAACCTACATGTGTAAATGTGTAATAGAAGTTCTTATTAACAAGGGAAGAAAAGAGATGGGTTACAGAATTGCAGGACCATCACTGCAGTAACTTTGGTTAACGCTGTTTTGTTTTCCTACTTTGTGCTACAGTAGTTAACAGTCTGATCTTAATAAGTTACTGCAGTATGGATTGCATGGAATGTGGACAAGCGATGCCAATGCGTCATTATGGACGAAAGATTCGAAACAAACCAATATATACCGGATTGTCGAGTGATCCCGGCATTTCTAATTGCTCGTCGGCCGTCGAAGTTGACTTCGACTAACCAGATGTTGGCGAGAGGCGAGGGAACTCATTCCTTTTTCTTTGAAAAATTATTTATGTGGCACGGAAATGATGCTATTAGGTGAGCGCAATAATAGTACTCCGACGGTAATGTTGACATATGCATAGCAAAAATATCCGCAGAAACAGAAAATAATGTCCTCTTGATCGAAGCATCTGAACGCTTAATAATATGTGTGGCCATGTCAATGTATATATCGTCATTCACCTTTATAAGATTGACAATTTGCAATGCAACCACCTATTTTTCCATTTGCTTGGGCGAACTTAAGGCGCCCACACCTATGACACCTATTTGAGACGATTAATCCATCTTTGATGACTAAAGTTATCACGTATGTTTCGTTATTGGAGGCATCGTCTACCATTTAGGTGCGTTGTGTCTCGCTGAGTTGCTGTCCTTCTAAGTAAATTATTATTATTATTATTATTATTATTATTATTATTATTATTATTATTATTATTATTATTATTATTATTATTATTATTATTATTATTATTATTATTATTATCATTACATACAAGCTTTTTAGAGACAGTTGGATGCAACTTTGTAGAGGCAGCAAAGGCGGGTATCTAACACCTCTAGAAATCGATTTCTAGTGGATGCTAGGTTTCGGTTTGCCTCTACAGATTAGTTTTTAGAAGCAGACCGAATTCCTACTGCCTCTAAAAGTTACTTTCCAGAATTTGCAAATCAAACCAAAAAATAGCAATCTTTTAAACCCTTAGGAGGCGTACCCCCCCCCCCCCCCCCCCCCCCCCCCCCCCCAAAACGGACACACATCATAAGTCACAAGTCGTTTGAACTCAAGAGCTCCAGCCTCACGTGCTGCCTTTTTACCAATACACCTCAAAGTCACTTGTGATCTGCAGTGACTGATACATTCTTTTTTATTCGCCTTAGCATATATTGTAATGCATATTAGAGGATTAGAATAAATTCAAATGAAAAAAATCTGAATTAGAAACTTTTGTATCTCTTCTATTACTACAAATTTAGGGCCTGTTTGGTTTGGGTGTTAAAGTTTAACAAACACTGTAGCACTTTCGTTTTATTTGACAAAAAGTTTCCAATTTTGGACTAATTAGGCTTAATAGATTCGTCTCGTAAATTACTCATAATCTGTGTCGACATGTATGCAATTAGTCTACATTTAGTACTCCATGCATTTGCCGCAACATTGATGTGATGGGAGTTAAACTTTAACACGCTGTAACCAAACGGGGCCTTAGTTTAGGTTGTTTCTTTATCCGAGGTCATTTAAAAAATCAATAAAATATGAATTTTAAAATTATTAATCTTAAAATAGAAATTTTAGGCTTTAAATGATTTTAAATGAAAAAGATTGTCAACTACAAAGTTGCATATCTGTTCGAGTACTATAAATTTGGTTTAGACAATTTCTCCATCCGAGGTACTTTGAAAAAATTAAAAAAATAAATTTCAAAATATGAAAACACTAAATGTTTTCAAATGAAAAAATAGTCAATCATAAAGTTGCAGATCACTTCGAGTGCTACAGCTTTATCCATCCAAGTACCTACTTAGTTGTGTGTAAAGTATTAAACCTCACATGTTAAGTGTAAGCATGACGGGGAGAGCAGATTCTACCAAAGAACCTAACAAATACTTGATTGTGCATAAGTACTCTGCGCTACTATAGAAACAATTATCTCTAGCCTATACTGTCAGAAAACTAGAATTAATGACATGGATAAAACATCATTGTTAGGCATGTCACGAGCGCGTAGTGATAACACAACATGAATTCCTCTGTTGTATGTTCTAGTTGGGTTGTCTCTATAATTTTAAAAGCCTTTGGATAAGCAAGATAACAAGAGACCATTAACTATTTTTTAGCACCCGATAAATGCTTTTAGGCAAAATCTAACATGGAAAATCTAGCCCCCCAAAAAAACGTCTCCCGCTGAGAGCCTCCAACCATGGTGCACCCACAAAAGTGCATACATGAATTCGTCTTTATTAAAATCAATGGCTAATACAACACCTAAACCAAATCCGATGGCCAAGATTCGATGTGTGATGCAGGCTTCTCACCCCGCGGCCCTTCTCGCACTTCAATGCGCGATCCACGGTTCAATGCTCCGATTGACATTCGAAGCCAATCATCACCGAATAAAAAAAATATTAAAAAAATGACATTCGAACCCTTCTCCCCGCCGCTGTGCCGATCGACGTTTGAAACCTTCCGATCGCCCGCGCCCACGCCCTTCGCGGAGGGGAGGAGGAAGCCACCGACAAACAGGATGCCCATAACTATTGTCGGCCGTCCAGCCACAGCCCAGGCGCCACGCTGACCGTGCAGGGCAAAGAACCCTAGCGGCACGGCTGCAGCCCCGGAGCAGCCGCCGAAGACAGGCCAAGAACACGCCCACGCCGTCAGCAGTCTGCTCATGCGCTCCATAAACCCTAGCCCCGGCACAGGGTCCTGTCACGGCCTTGACATGAACGTCATGGCCATTGGTGGAGTAGGCCATCTATCCCGGCCAGCACGCAGGAACCGCGCAGACGCTGAGGCCGGCGGCGACGGCGCAGGGTCCTGTGTCGGCCTTGACATGAACATCAGGGCCACGGTGGAGTAGGCCATCCCGGCCAGCACGCAGGAACCACGCAGACGCTGAGGCTGGCGTCAGCGTACCGCGACATCACAGCCGCGTTTCCCGCGTCCTTCAGGTTAATTAATGTTTTCAATTCATCGATAAATACAGTCATTTTCATTTCATAATTCATAATTACTTCGACTGTGCTGTATAAATCAGTTACAGCTAAATGGTTGTTTCTTTAGGCCCTTGTAGTGCAGCGCATAACATGTTCTAGCAGTCCCCTCTTATGTAGTGCTTTGTGCTGTTCTAAGCAGTTAAAGCCGTGACTTTTGTAGCCTTCAAGGACGTTATTTTGAATGACTCGGTAGTTAGTAATTAGTAATTCATTGATGAGTGTACTGCTTCTTGGTTTTAATTTGTAGGATGGTGTAGAATAACTATGCTCTTATACTATGGCTTCTCGGACTGATTTGTAATTCCTGCCCACGAATCTCAGCAAACCAAACAATTGAAAGACTTCAGCATATAGTTGCTTCATCAAGTCACACATGGTGGTTTGACTCTGGATTTACATTGTAATCGATTAGGTATAACTGCTTTATTTCAGGTTTTTACAAACCCAGAAACTTATCTGTCAAAGAAAAATAATATGATTTGCCAGTGCTATCGCAGGCCACTAGCATGAGGAAACCCTGCTGCCCGCCGCTACTGCTGGCTGAAGATCCTCGCTGGTACTTCGTAATGTCTACGCCCGGAGATACACGCGATGCGCTAAGCGATATCACCAACATCGCTAGTATGCTTTCAGTATGTATGTATACAACACTTTTGTGGTGTCTTTCTGATTTCCTCTATATCCAAACGCCCACTTTAGATGAGGCCTCACGGAAGAGGGAAGAAAGAAACATGCAGCAACAGATTCGTCCAGTTGAGATGTCTAGCGAACTAAGAGAAGAGATGAAGAGGAAACAACGTGAGTACATGCGTGACTATGGAGCACGGAAGAAGGTGACATCCCAAAATAGTAGCACTTCCTGTGCTTTGATTGAAACAGTGCCCACAACATCACCCACGGATATCTCTTCGATACTGTCTTTATTTCTATGTAATGAAACCAACTTTTGTACAACTGACAAAAATATATGCATGTACTAATCACTCCAAGATGGACCAAAACACACCAATTATAATGGACAAGAAAAATATCCCACCAGATGCACACGGGAATCATAGCCATATTGGCATTGACACCGCGACCACAGGCACATGTATACTTCGAGTTTATTAATTAAGCATTAGTAACTTTCTTTATTTCTATATTTCTATATAATATATAAAACCAACTTTTGTACAACTGATAAAAATATATGTAGGTATTAATTACTCTGAGATGGACCAAATCATGCCACTTATATTGGACAAGAAAAATATCCCACCAGATGCACACGGGAATCATAGCCATGTTGGCATTGGCACCGCGACTACAGACACATGTATACTTCGAGTTTATTAATTAAGCATTAGTAACTTTCTTTATTTCTATATAATATATAAAACCAATTTTTGTACAACTGATAAAAATATATGTAGGTACTAATTACTCTGAGATGGACCAAATCACGCCAATTATATTGGACAATAAAAATATTCCAACAGATGCACACGGGAATCATAGCCATGTTGGCATTGGCACTGCGACCACAATGGATAGTGCACTATCTGTGGTCAACGTTAAAGTTCACCTAGGTAACTTCAAGTTCATTGTGTAAAAATAACTTTATTTTAATCTCTATTATAATATATGTCTGGCCCCACAAACGGGACCTGCAGACATTGCTAACGCTAAGATGGACGAAAGGAACACGCAACAACGGAACTGAAGAGCTGAGATGACCGACGAACAAAGGGAAGAGAGTAAAAGGAGATACCGGGAGTACCAACATCAATACCGAGCACGGAAGAAGGCTGAATTGCAAAATATTAGCACCGCAGCTATTGTCACTCAAATAGTGCCAGCATCCTCACCCACAGGTGAGAAATATATACAACTTATGCATTTCGTCCACTGCCTGATATATCATGAACCTCCGTTCATATGTGAAGGTGTGAATTTTGGAAATGGATTATCGACTATATTAGAAAAATGACGTGTCAGCAGAGCCCACAGATTGGCTACACAGAAATGATAATTATGTGCTAGGGTGTAGAGGCTCACGTACGGTTCTTTCTGGACCATTACCTACTTCCGGCGAGGGAGGTCAGCGGATCAACCACACCCTTAATTTTTGTAACTTAAAAAACAAAAGCCATCTTCATATATTTTACTGTGCTTACATTATATTATTACATATCTATATGCTGACGTTCATTTGCATCAGCTGCGTCGCAACCATGTAAGTGGCAACAGCAAAGGGGATGAATTCGACCGTGAACTATTCGAACCAACACATAATGGAGAAAACGGTGACGAAGGTGGCATGGAGGGCAGCCATGGGTTGCACAACGAAAACTTATACGATGATGATGGAATCATTCACCAACATATGCAAGGTATACGTCATCTACAAAAATCTAGAGTGATTATATATGTCTTTACATGAACCGTATATTTATATATTAATATAGTAAAGTAATATGATTACTATAATGTCTCTCACACAGGTCATGATTATAATTTCAAAACAAAACTGTGCATATTGTGGATCCACTTCCAGATGATGTATGTTTCAAGGGTTATGATCAAAGCATGTCATGTATACCTACATTTCACACTATTGCTAAAAGGTTCTGTCTCGCCATGAAACTAACAAATTCTAAGTGGAACGACAATATTTATTACTGGAAGCAAGGATTCCCTACATGTGTTACAAAAGTTCCAACAAATAAAGACCGGTAATCACTTATAATATGTTTCATCTTTCTTATCACAAAATAGTTATTTGATTTATGTACAACAAATAAACAAATGCTCTTCTCCAGGAAATTGGGAGGCTTCCTTGTATACCATTTCATGAAGTCATGGGATGGCGTAAGATTGCCACTTATCAACACTCTAAGCATATATGTTCTCTAACTATATTCCATACACTACATAGGAAATTAATAACTTAGCTTATTATCTACCATGCACATAATGTTTTGACAACTTCCCTGAAGATCTCCAAGTCATGATTAAGGACTTAGGCAGAATGTTACTTAGATGGTTAATACGATAAATAACTTTATTATGCCTTCTTATGCAAAAGTGTTTTTCGGATTGTATACATGTTCAAATACAATTGTACAAAAGTTAAACTATGGAAAAAAATCATTAGTTGTTTTCATGTGTATCCCCAAGATAAAACTGTGGCGTTAGTACGGGCATTATACTAATAAATATAAAGAATTAAAGATTTAGAACACTCTATCACCATAATAAATTAATAATAAACAAGTAAACAATAATACAAGAAAAAATAATTAAACAAATAAGATATACCTACCTATACCTAATCGATGGCCTGAAGTACCTCTATAATCTATTAGTGGAGGGAACCGAGGTCTAAAAGCTGCACAAAATGATAAAAGCTGCCCTAAAAGCCATAAAATAAATAAATAATAAAAAACAATCGGCTCAATAAACGCAGTAGTAACAGACTGACGTGATTGACGATCATGAATTGCGATTGGTCGATGGAGCGATGGGCTGGCGGCAGATGGCGTCATCGGGCACTCTGCACTCGGGCGATCGGGCTCGGGCGAGAAGATGATCGGTCGACTGGTCGAGACACCATGTGTTGGGCGTCCCACAAGACCGCAGGAAAGACAAAGGGCAGTGCTGGCGCCCGCCGCGCTCGGACGCTGTCCTCCCCATGCACGTACGTCTCGTGCTCGCCTACGCAGGGCCTATGCCGGCCGACCCGTCCGACTGCACGTGGGGAGTCCCCGCTTGCGTCCTCTCCGCTTCTTATGCGCATGCACGCGGCCAGTAGCTACAGTAGATGACTACAGCAGCTGGCTACGCCAGCATCTAGAAGAGGGAGAGGGGATGGTGGATGCCCGCCGGTGCCAGAAGGAGAAGGAGGAGGAGACGCCGAGATGAAGGTGAGGTAGCAGAAAAGCAAAGACAGAGATGCATCACCCGATCTACTTTTAAAACATTCGGATGCAATATTTACAACATACGTCTAAAGGTAGATGAAACACATGAAGCATGCATCTGAACACACTAGTTGCAACACCAGATCTACTTTTGAAACATCCAGATAAAACACTTGCAACATACATATAAAACAGCTAAAACACTCGAAACATGTGTATGAAATACTTACAAAAAAACACTTCATATGTGTGAAAACATATGCAACATCCAAATGAAATACTTACAAACATTAGTCTGAAAAACGAGATGAAACATTTGGAACATACACTTGAAACATACGCATATAGCCACTGCAACATGTGCAACATTATAATCTACTTTTGCAACATCAAGATAAAATAATTGCAACATCCAAATGAAATATCTGAAACACTTGAAGCATACTCTTGTAACATGAGTTTTACTTGGACTAATGGAGGCACGCCAGCATGGAGTCAACGGCGACGCATGGACCTCGCTATGCGGCAGTGGCACGGGCAACTCGTTGACGGGTGCAGCATCACATGAATCTCGTCCCTCTCACCTGCTTGCTGGAGCATCCGTCGTGGAGGTTCATCGCCTCGGCCGAGGCGATCGTGGCAAGTGGGTCGGCCATGGCAAGGAGGCAGCGCGGTAAAGGCAGGTGAGGCAAACTGGCCCCAGTGGGGAATGCGGTGCGAAGGAGGCCGTAGGGGATGGAGCACCGCGTGGCACTAGTGCGGGGGACCGGCGGTGGCGAGGCAAGAGTGGGGGTGGGCGGATGGGCACGACGACGTTAGAGAGGAAACGGCGCAGCGAGCAGCGGGGCGCACGGATGTAACGAGTGGATAGGGTCGCTGGACGAGCGGTGCGTGCGGGAGTGAGCGGTGAGAGGCGTCCATCCGTCCGAACGTCTTAATTATATCATTATCGAAAGGCAAACAACGAACAGGTCATCTCGAAGTACTACCTCCGTCCAGAAAAGAATGCAATTCTAGCATAGTGTCGTGGTTTTGTATCTTATTAAGTTCGATCAATTATAGATAAAAAAAGTATCAATATTTATGATATCAAATAAATATCATTAGATTAATTATGAAATATATTCTTATAATAAATTATTTTAGAGCTGTAAATGTGAATAGTAAATTTAGGCAAACATGAACTATTTTAGCTGGCACGCAACATGCAGTTGTAGTTTTTTTCCTCTTTCTTTCTTTTGCTCTACTCGAAGGAGCTCGCTCCAACTAACGATTGGGGCCGCCACAGAGATCCAGGTCTTGAGCAACGCTACATTTTCAAATTTCAAATCTCGGTTCAGTTTCGTGATCTCCTAGGAACACCGTACCTTTTGATCGATCAGCTCCACGCGACCGCTTCCATAGTCAACAGTACCTACATCCTACAGTACTGCAGGCACGTGAAGAAGGGAAAAAGAGGAAGGAAAAAATACCAGAAAAATCCAGCTGAATAAGTCACACATCATGAGTCACAAGTCGTTCGAACTACGCGCTGCCTTTTTTTTAGGGGAACTTAAAATTCCATTAATCAACCATATCAGCTTTCTTTATTATTCACCTTAGCGAATACTGTAATGCATATTAGAGAATCTCAATAAATTCAAATAAGAAAGTTTGAACTTGAAAGTTTGAGGTCTCTTCGATTACTACAATTTCAGTTCAGGTTGTTTTTTCATTCGATGTCATTTGGAAAAAAAATCAATTCAATAAAATATGAATTTCAAAATCATTAATCTTAAAATAAAGTTTTTAGGCTCAAAATAATTTCAAATGAAAAGATAGTCAACTACAAAGTTGCATATCTCTTCGAGTATACTTTGGTTTAGACAGTTTCTCCATCCGAGATACCTTGAAAAATTGAAAGGGATAAATTTCAAAATTTGTCGATGGACTGAAGTACTTCTATAATATATTAGTTGGAAGAGAGCCGAAGTCTAAAATCTGCATAAAATGTCAAAAGCTGCCCTAAAAACTCCAAATAAATAATCAATAAAAAGTACGTAATCGGCTAAATAAACGTAGTAGTAACAGACTGACCTGATTTATGATCGTGAATTGTGATTGGTTGATGGACTGATGGGTCGGTGGCAGGTGGCGACATCGGGCACTCTATACTCGGGCGACTGGGTGAGAAGACGATCGGTCTGACTGGTCGAGACGTGATGTGTTGGGCGTCGGAATAGACACAAACGGTGGTGGACATTTTTTTTCTCCGGTCTTTCTCTTGCTAGACTCGAAGGGGAAGCTCCAACTAACGATTGGGGGAGGGGGGGGGGCTGCCAGAGAGATCCAGGCCTTGAGCATCGCTCCATTTTCAAAATTCAAATCTCCGTTCCTTTTCGTGATCTTCTAGGAAGTGCTCCCTCCGTCCCAGAATAAAAGTCATTTTAAGATTCAACACGGTAACCACGAACAATGAGAAAAGACTGAAATGCCCCCTATAAACACCGTTTCCCTATCAATCATGCGCTCCTCCCAATTCCTTCCCCATCTAGATCCAGATCCAAAAGCTCGGGTGACCACCCCACCGCTCGGGCGAGCGCGCCGCCCCCCCGTGCCGGATGCCTGGGCGAGCTCGTCGGCGCATAGGCCAAGCCTGCCACCTGTGCTTACGCCGCTCGAGTGCTCCTCGTTGCCACGCTTGCACGAGTGCTCGTCCTCGCCGGCGCGTGGTCCGCACCCGCACAGCCACCGCTTGGGCGACGCTCCTCCTTGCTAGCGTGGCGACAACTCCGGCCCGGGGCCGCGCCCATCGTTGACAGTGGAGATGAGGAGCTGAGGTGGTGTAGGGTGCGACGGGATGTGGGAGGGAGGGGGATGGGGATTGGACGAGAGGAGGTTTAGGGGTGGCGTAGGGGGCGATGAGATGTGGGAGGGAGGGGGATGGGGACTGCTGGACTGGAGACGAAGGGAGCATAGCGTAGTGGAGGTAGGACCGTAGGAGGAGAGCGCAAGTGACAGGCCTAAAACGACATTCTTTGCGGGACAAGTTTCTAACGCTAGAACGACTTGGAGCAGGAACACCGTACCTTTTGATCGATCAGCTCCACGCGACCGCATCCTACTCCTATAGCACTGGCACGTGAATGAAGGGCAAAAGAGGAAGGAAAAAATACCAGAAAAATCCAGCTGAATCTGCTCAGCTCAGCTGTTAGACTACCCACACTCATGGACCTCTATATTCATCCTCTATACGTCCTAGTCAGCAAGATTCTCTCCTCTATACTCAATTCTCCCGCACACATCCATCCTCTATATCATCCTCTATCCACTCTATCCACTGTGGGACCTACTTGTCACTTTATCTAAATATATTCATGTGTGATCTAGTTTTGAAGGATTTATTGAGACAAATTTAATGGTGAAATCGAAATTTAATTTGGATTTTTGGTTTGTGAGTTATATCATTTTTTTCCTTTGTTTAGCTAGTGGGCCTGCCACTATAGAGTATATAGTAAGCACAGTACCACTCTAAATATAGAGTGAGAGAAATGATAGAGTATTCTTTTAGAGTACCCAGTGCAGCAGTTTTTACTCTATATTCATACTCTAAAGCCTTATAGTATCGTTTTAAGTACCCACCACGAGTAGTCTTACGTAAGTACGCAACCGCTGCCTCTGCCAGTCTGCCTGCATGGGTGTGGTGCGGCGCTCCTGGCCACCTTTTGACCGGGGAATCCGGGGCGGGCCGTGGATCGGTCCACGGTCAAACCCAGCGCGTCCGACTTGGACGTAGTACGGTCGAACTGAGCGTCCGGGATTCGTATCCTACTCATACCGGCCTCGTGCGCTGCATGCTCACGTAAGTACGTTGAAGAGACACGCCGGCCTCCTCATCTATTCCTTGCCGTCAAAGCAAAGCGCGGTAGTCGTAGATCCATCTTCTAGGATCGTATATTCGTGTTCGTGTTCGTACATATCAGCAAACCTTAAAAAGCCATTGGAGTCATACAAGGAGATGTTCTCGCCACTAAAATTCATATTTGACTCCATTCCTTATCTTTATACAAATTCTTTAGGAAACTTCTATTTATGAGGCGCCTATTTTTCTAATTCTTTCTAACGACGAACCAGAGCTATTGGATCTTCATCATGTGGATAGCGTATCGTCTTTAACCGGTCATCATCAAACTTGCAGCACTTGCCCCAGCCTCCTGTCAGCATACCTCTTCCTCGGTGACCTCTTGGTCGCCGTGTCCGCTACCCCCCGCTGCACTAATATGGTGTCGTCAGTCACCTCCGTGCCCCCTCCCCCATCCGTGTACGTTGAAGAGACATGATACCTAATGTGTTGTTTTGATCCATATGTATAATTTTGTTTTAGCAGATTGACTTGCTACAGTTATTGAGTGATGTTTGCCTGTCATATCAAGTGTTCTTTGAATTAGCAAAATAGGATCCAAAAATTGGATGTTGGTTTGGCATGCTGACCTAGTTAGTATACATAGCTGTGTCAATTCTGTGGTATTTTTTTCTTTTAAATTATAGCCTATCAGGTTACCGTTTAGTTAACTAGCTTGAATCCTGCTTAATAACAACACTAAATAATCTCATATCATGATAACATTGATATTCTTATATGAAATAAATTTGTATTTTTTTTGTACAAGCTAGCACTAATAAGTTGTTTTTGTTATACATATGGAAGTAGCAAACCATTGATACTCTGTACTGCTACAATCCATTATGAACAAATAAATGACATATATGTTTCTATTTTTACTTCATCAATGAGACGTGTTGGGTGATATATTAAATTGCTTAACTAATGATATTAAATTGCTACTAGATTACTAATAACTTGCCTGACTAAATATATAAAATTGCTTTTTACTAGTGAGTTACTTTTTTGTTCCTGTTACCTGGTACTACTGCTTGATTTGTATGGTGGCTTACACTGGGAGGTTAAATTATACAGGCACAGCCATAGTTCGTAGGGTCTAGACTTTGATCACTAGAACAAGTACCAGTAGTTTTGTGTTATATTGGTTGTGACTATGCATTTGTTTAGCAGATTTTAACTTGCTGCAATTGTTGAGTGACTGTCTTAACTGAATTGATTATGCAAAAGAATTGAATTACTTATCAGTTATGTCAGATCTGCTAATGTAATAGAAACTGCAGTACTAGCTGATTTTCAGGTGATGCAAAACAACTGAATTGGTTTTTAGTAATAGAATCTTCTGTTAGTGCAGTTGAAATTTGAGGTTGGATCATTTTATACTTAGTTTCTCACTATTATCTACGTGCTTTATCTTGGTAACTTCTATTTTTTTTATTGCAGGTGTGAGGCAATCCAGCATTAAATGAACATGTTTTGATATCAAAATAAGAGTAACCATGTGCAACAGCTAATACAAGAACAACTAGCAGTAGAAACATGTAGGAAGGTCTGCTTATGCAACAAGCAGCAAGAACTGCATTTTACTATTTTTTTGTAAATTGATTTGCTTAAACAAAACAACTGAATGTGCTTATGCAAAAGAACTGAATTGCTTTTCTTTAGTTTTGTCAAATCTGCTTCTAGTAGTAGATCTAATATCATGTGATGCAAATAATCGAACTATTTTGTGCATGTTGAAAAGGGACAAGCAAAACAGGGAGAGATTGTAATTTTGTTGTTTTTTTATGCCCTTGTGTTGTTTTGCTGGAATTAAAATGTAAAAGGGGAATAGAAAGAGGGGAAGGCTCTAGGGGGCGCTGGGGCACTACTTTCTCTAAATGGAAAGTATAATTTTTATTTCCGTTTTGGATCATGCGTGCTATAAGACGTGCGTTAGCCGCTTCCTAAATAAAAAAGTACGTAATCGGCTAAATAAACGCAGTAGTAACAGGCTGACCTGATTTACGATCGTGAATTGTGATTGGTTGATGGACTGATGGGTCGGCGGCAGGTGGCGACATCAGGCACTCTACACTCGGGCGACTGGGCGAGAAGACGATCGGTCTGACTGGTCGAGACATGGTGTGTTGGGTGTCGGAATAGACACAAACGGTGGTGGACATTTTTGTCTCCGGTCTTTCTCTTGCTAGACTCGAAGGGGAAGCTCCAACTAACGATTGGGGGGCTGCCAGAGAGATCCAGGCCTTGAGCATCGCTCCATTTTGAAAATTAAAATTTCCGTTCCTTTTCGTGATCTTACAGGAAGTACTCCCTCCGTCCCGGAATAAGAGTCATTTTAGGATTCAGCACGGTAACCACGAACAATGAGAAAAGACTAGAATGCCCTATAAACACTGTTTTCCTGTCAATCATGCGCTCCTCCCAATCCCTTCCCCATTCAGATCCAGATCCCAAAGCTCGGGTGACCACCCCACCGCTCGGGCGAGTGTGCCGCCCCACCGTGCCGGATGCCTGGGCGAGCTCACCGGCGCATAGGCAAACTGCCATGGAGCGCCTCCTCCTCGCCTGCGCTTACGCCGCTCGAGTGCTCCTCGTTGCCACGCCTGCGCGAGTGCTCGTCCTCGCCGGTGCGTGGTCCGCACTCGCGCAGCCACCGCTCGGGCGACACTCCTCCTTGCTAGCGCGGCGGCAACTCTGGCCCGGGGCCGCGCCCATTGTTGACAGTGGAGATGAGGAGCAGGGGTGGTGTAGGGGGCAACAGGATGTGGGAGAGAGGGGGATGGGGATTGGACGAGAAGAGGATCAGGGGTGGCGTAGGGGGCGACGGGATGTGGGAGGGAGAGGGGATGGGGACCGCCGGACTGGAGACGAAGGGAGCAGAGCATAGTGGAGGTAGGACCATAGGAGCAGAGTGCAGGTGACAAGCCTAAAACGACACTCTTTGCGGAATAAGTTTCAAATGCTAGAACGACCTTCTTTTTGACGGAGAGAGCAGGAACACCGTACCTTTTGATCATCAGCTCCACGCGACCGCTTCCATAGTCAACAGTACCTACATCCTACTCCTACAGTACAGGCACGTGAATGAAGGGCAAAAGGAGAAGGAAAAAAACAGCTGAATCTGCTCAGCTCAGATGTTACGTAGGCACGCAACCGCTGCCTCTGCCAGTCTGCCTGCATGGCCGCATGGGCGTGGGCGGGTCCGCGGCATGCGTGTGGTGCGGCGCTCCTGGCCACCTTTTGACCGGGGATTCCGGGGCGGGCCGTGGATCGGTCCACGGTCAAACCCAGCGCGTCCGACTTGGACAGTTGGACGTAGTACGGTCGAACTGAGCGTCCGGGATTCGTATCCTACTCACACCGGCCTCGTGCGCTGCATGCTCACGTAAGTATGTTGAAGAGACACGCCGGCCTCATCCATTCCTTGCCGTCGAAGCAAAGCGCGGTAGTCGTAGATCCATCTTCTAGGATCGTATATTCGTGTTCGTGTTCGTACATATCAGCAAACCTTTAAAAGCCATTGGAGTCATACAAGGAGATGTTCTCGCCACTAAGATTCATATTTGACTCCATTCCTTATCTTTATACAAATTCTTTAGGAAACTTCTATTTATGAGGCGCCTATTTTTCTAATTCTTTCTAACGACGAACCAGAGCTATTGGATCTTCATCGTGTGGATAGCGTATCGTCTTTAACCAGTCATCATCAAACTTGCAGCACTTGCCCCAGCCTCTTGTCAACATACCTCTTCCTCGGTGACCTCTCGGTCGCCATGTCCGCTACCCCCCGCTGCACTAATATGGTGTCGTCGGTCACCTCCGTGCCCCCTCCCCCATCCTTTCCTGGCCCAACCGCTGTCCACCTCTGGCCACAGTTGACGGTGACTCTGTCATCTTACGTCGCCCTATGCCCATCTCTAGCTACTATTTGGCTAGTCTGCCTCATCCAAACCTCTCTTTTGTAGCCACAAAGCATAACACCCCTGAATATGTCGCTAGTGCGTGGAGAGCGGCGCCTGAAATCGATCTCGATTTCGAGGCGCCTGCAATATAGTAGATGTGAATTTCTTTAAGTTACCAAGGATGAGGTGGTGATCATAACATTTCATTTCATAAACCAAATAAAAACTAACACATTCTAAGATCATATTTAGGCTCTGTTTAGTGCCACTCGGCCTCCGGCTCCGCCGGCAGCTCTAGCACCAGAGCCAGAGCAACCGCCGCCAAACACGTTTGTACGAGGAGCGCTTCTGATGCTGAACAGGGCAGCTGAAGCCGTTTTACTCGTATGGAACCGTATCTAGATGACTCGATAAGGCATGTTTAAAGTCGTACATACCGCCTCTATATTTTACTCTTTACACTCACTCAACTTGTGTGGAACTTTGAGAAGAAAGAAAACGGATCCTTCGTCGGCACAATGCGCGCGTTTGTGAATATCCCAATCACGGTGAAAATTAGCGAAAGATATCACGATTAATGCCCACGCCACTCGGCCACTGCCCTCGAGAAAGTGGCTGCAAAGTGGCTGGTGACAGCGACGCCGCATGAATTGAATAGTCTAACGCCGCATAGGCATAGCAGCCGACCAACAACGGAGCAAGCCGGGCGTCTTGCTTTGCTGCTGCTACTACCAGGACAAAGCTTTAGTACAAGTTTACTACACTTTCAGATGAGGAAACAAATAGGCGACAGGTCAGGGGCGTGTTTAGTTGAATGGTTCATCAAACGAAACGATGCATTTTTTTTATGTTCGATGCATGGTAATTGCCTAATTGGTCAAGGGCCACCATGGTGGCGAGCGCACGCGAGGATGACGAGGAGGTTGAGGACTGATCGCCAATAATCTTGGTTGTTGTTGTTGCCCGGTGCCCGCGCCTGAGCTGTAGGATTGATCGGTCGGGTGCCGGCGAGGGCAAGGCAGCGCCAAACTTTCATTTTATATATGTGGTAGGTAGTACTACGTACTGTACTTTAGGACAATTGATTCTTATGGCTCATGTTGTACTGCCTTTCTTTCTTGTTTGGATGTTGCCTTTATAAGTTACAAACCTCAGTGCGTGTAAGCCGGGGCAACTGGTTTGCCGCCGCCGTCATGCATGTTCCTAACATTAAAATCAGCGGGACAACTGTTTGCCGACGTCGTGTCCCATCACTAACGATCTTAAAGGGTATCACATTTTGGGTCTGTTTGGTGTGGCTCCGGATTTGACTCTGACAGTGGAGCTACACTAAAAGGAGCTGGCAGGAACATTATTTCTAGCATGAAATAACCGATGAGAATCGTTTTCTTGTACGGGAGGCGGAGTCACGGTTTTGGACGTTGGCAAAAGGGCTCCGGCGGGCTCCGGCTCCAGGAACACGTAGAGCGGAACCCGGCAAACAAACTGATGGTGGAAAGTAGTGGCATTTAGACTACCCGCACTCATGAATCTCTATATTCATCCTCTATACGTCATAGTCAGCAAGATTCTCTCCTCTATACTCAATTCTCCCGCATCCATCCATCCTCTATATCATCCTCTATCCACTCTATTCACTGTGGGACCCACTTGTCACTTTATCTAAATATATCCATGTGTGATCTAGTTTTGAAGGATTTATTGAGACGAATTTAATGGTGAAATCGAAATTTAATTTGGATTTTTGGTTTGTGAGTTATAGCATTTTTTTCCTTTGTTTAGCTAGTGGGGTCCGCCACTATAGAGTATAGAGTAAGCACAGTACTACTCTAAATATAGAGTAAGAGAAAGAATAGAGTATCGTTTTAGAGTACCCAGTGCAGCAATTTTTACTCTATATTCATACTCTAAAGCTTTAGAGTATCGTTTTAGAGTACCCGCTGGGGTAGTCTTATATCTGAAACCCATTAAGAAATAAACCAAGCAAGATCGTGTGGCCACGTAGCCGGTGGTGGTGCACAGGGACTTGGAACTGGATCTTGTGGATATCGATATATGTTCATATTTTATCCACCTAACGCTACCTATACATTAATCTGAATCCAAATCTCAGAAAAAAATAAGTATATGTATTCGTATATGTATGTTTACGAATACACATGTATATGCATAAGAGCGTCTATCATAGATGACAGATACTCCCTTCGTCCTGCAAAAAGTGTCATTCTCATTTTTTTAAGAATTTAAATATTTGTATAAAATTATTAATATTTATGGTGTACAATTAGTATAATTGATGAATTGCTGAATATATTTTCAAAATAAAGTTATTTGAAGATACAAATATTGCTAATATTTTCTATAAATCTACAGATCTTATAATAACAATACTCTTTTTGTGACGGAGGGAGTAGATATTTGCTTAGCCCCCTCTAGATATCCTATGGTCTAAACTTTAGTTGGTTATATTTAAAAGCTAACTTTTAGATCACTTTAGCTCACTTGTGTGGGTCTTATAAACTACTAGTTTTTAGGTTAGCTAAAATTTTAGACCATCCAGATCGGAGTCTCAAACTAAATTTTACTCCCTCCGTCCTAAAATAAGTGCTCCCCAGAAGTCAAATGCTTTTAACTTTGATCAAATATATACAAAAAGATATTAATATTTATAGTACATAATTGGTATCATTAGATAGTTCGTTGAATCTATTTTTATAATAAATTTATTTAGAGATACAAATATTGCTTATTTTTTTACAAATCTAGTCAAACTTGAGAAAGTTTGATCAGTACGAATACCATAACGACACTTATTTTGGGACAGAGAGACTAGATCAGAGAATGAAAACAGTGCCTTAATATCATGTCTGAGAGCAATTCCAAGAAACTCTCAATATCCTTGCTAATTACTAGGAATAGAGATTTTGAACTTTTGATGGAAAAAATAGCCTCTAACAGCTTCTTCATTTGGTTGTCTAAATATAGTCATCTTATATTCCGGATTTCTCGCTAGGTAATCATAGAAAACGAAATACTCCCTCTATTCCAAATTATTTGTCGCTTTTGGTTTCTGTCACACCCGGTTTTCTAAAGAACAAAACCAGGCTAATCATATGTGTGTCCAGGAAGTCCACACATATGCCAGAATGAAAAAGTATCAGAAACAATGTTATTATATAACGTATACATAGCTATATTAATACTTACATCAGAGTATCGCGGAACGGTGACTAAACTTCGGGCTCCATTCTTCTCAGGGACGGCTGACTGGGGGTAACATATGCCTAGCACTTCTACTAGTCTTCTGGAAACTCTACTACACCTTTGTCCTTTTTCCGAGTAGCATCTTATTACACACTGGAGTGTGGGGGAAATAGCAAGAGTGAGTCCATGTCGAACTCAACAAGTATAACACAGGGTTCATGAGGCTCAAAAAGGCTAGACACTGTTTAACTGCGTTTAGCTTTTAATCATCATATAATTAGCAATTGAGTAGCATCAAGGTAATCCAAATCCCATTAATGAATCAATGATCAATTGTAATAAGGATAATGAATAGCATTAACATGAGCATAATAATAATCAACAATAATTAAGCATGATATAACAATGGTGATCAACTATTCTGTAAGAATCCCCAAGGCCGCTCGTATCCGTGAGCATGGCTAGTATACCAGTTTTTAACTCTGCGCAGAGGTGTACACTTTCACTGTGAGTCATGATTTCCAAATGCATGGGTTTGCAAGGCCCAAAACATCAGAGACCATATAAAGCCATTCAAAAGTTCGTCTAACAAGTTAGGACCATTAGATTCACTCGGCAGGCAGATGTAGAACCCGCCTTCCTTGTGGCACAACAACCGCAGCCTATACACACTAGGCCAGGGGCTCGCACTACACCCAACGTGGCAAGCCTTTCTTACGCCATTTAAGGTAACCTCTAACAAGCTAGAAAAGGTCTCTTGAACAACTAGAGCCAGAGCCATATAGCCCTCACAGCTGTACTGTATGTCCCGGTTA
The DNA here is from genome assembly GCA_038087645.1 of Saccharum hybrid cultivar R570. Classification (NCBI taxonomy): domain Eukaryota; kingdom Viridiplantae; phylum Streptophyta; class Magnoliopsida; order Poales; family Poaceae; genus Saccharum; species Saccharum hybrid cultivar. Next base: position 275,600 of record JAQSUU010000190.1, on the reverse strand, counting down.
TCACTTACAGGTAAGTCCTTACGGAGAGTAACTAGAGCATCAAAATAACCCACATGCTCTAGCCCCCTTTCAACAGAAATAACATCATCTTAATTGGTTGATTGCATAATCCATTAGTCAAATTACAAGATCATTGTTCATAATTAAGCGCTAGCAGTAGCTACCCAAATGCATAACCCATAGGTGACAAGAAAACAAGATATCAATAGCTAAGTTATAATCTCTATGGTTGTCAAGGAAGACACATGCATATGTATAATAATTTCAGTGAATAGGCAACAAGGATGGTCCCATATTATACTTGCCTTGATCTAGCTGATCCTGTTGATCCGACTCGTAATAATACTCTTGATCACCAACGAACTGATCACCGTCTATTCTCAATTAACACATCAACAACAATCATCCAAGAGCAATCATGCAAAGCAAACAAAGCTACAATTAGAACAGTACACCAACAGTAGAAAAATAAGATGAAAAGTTTTTTAAACAAATCTACATCGCTCTAGGATCACACAGACGCGAAGATCACCAAATTCGGAGTTAAAACGTATAAGTTATGAATTTTCTAAGATTTTCTATAGATAAATAAATACTTAATTATAACCTCGAAAAATAAATTATCAAAACTAACTGTACAACTACACTAACATGTAGAGCTCGCAAATACGAACCTAACGCAACTTGAACGGATCAAATCGGAGTTAAAACGAAGATTTTATGACCAAAACAGTTCTAGTGGCAAAACTGTAATTATCTGAAAACGTATTTTTGATTAAACCGGGAGAGAATACGCTTTCCAAACACGAAAACGTATTTCCAACTATACGCTATGGACGGCGGGTTCAATTATTAAAAAGTCCAGGGGCTCTTTAAGAAGTTTACCCCGTGAAGGGGTATCTTCTAATCTTGACCGTTGACACAAGATCGGACGGCTGACGTTCGATCCAATCAAAGAAGAGAGAAAAGGCCGGCCCTCTACAGTGTATCCGACCGGTGGCCACCATGGACGCCGCCATGGACTCGCCGGAACTCGCTAGAAACTGAAAACCGACCACTCCCGACCGAAGAAAATAACACAGGAGAGGAGCAACGACCTACGCGAGCTCACCTAAACCACCAACCTGGGCCAAAAACTCCTCGACGGCGACCACACGCGACCCCCCGCTCCGATAGGGTTTCCTGAAAGTTCGGCATAGTCAAACTAAGCACCGGAACACGCAAAAATTGATAAAGAACCTCTGAACAGCTTCACTACCTCGTTAGAAACCTCGGCAACCAAGCACGGAAGATGAAGGCGCGACAAGAACTCCCACCACCGCGGTGGCTCTATCCCGACGGCAAGAGATAGCAAAACTAGCTAAAACGCGGAGCTTAGGGCATCTACTAAAAGAAAAACAATCATCGACCGAGTCATCCACTACTTATAAGGAAAAACTTGACTCGTGGTGAATCCGGAGTCGATCCCGTGGCCACAACCGAATCCTCCTCAGAGTCCGGCTCGGTTACGCGAGTTAGAAGAAACATCCGACAGCCGGGACCCACTCGCCATCGAAAGAAGGGAGAGAGAGGCGCGACTGCTGGCTCGGGCTGGCTCGGGCCGACTGGGCTGCTCGTCTGCTGGGCCGGCCCACGCGGTCACGGCGCGAGATGGAGCAGAGAACTTTGGGCTCGGCTAGCTGGGCCGCCGGGCCAACAGGTAAGAAGGTAAGTTGCTTTTCTTTTTTTTCTTTCTTTTCTTTATTAGTCTATTTAACAAACTATTCCAAATAAAATTTTTCAAGCCAAATCAAAATAAAATAAATCCACTACACAACAGAAAATAAATGCAACAGCATGAATGCAACACCAAATAATTTTTAAAATTTTAATTTCCCATAAATTGTTATCTAAATTATTTAAAATTCATTAACTCTAAAATTTGGGTGTTACAAATTCTACCCCCTTAAAAGAATCTCGTCCTCGAGATTGGACTGCTTACTCAAACAATTGCGGATATGATTTTCTCAATTCATCCTCTCTTTCCCAAGTTGCCTCTGCCTCTGAATATCGATTCCTCTGTACTTTGCACATCTTAATAACCCTACTTCGAGTAACTCTCTCAGCAGTTTCCAAAATCTTGATCGGAATTTCTTCATAAGTAAGATCCTCCTTAACAGTCAATTCTTCTAAAGGTATCTGCTCCTCAGACACACGCAAACACTTCTTAAGTTGTGAAACATGAAACACATTATGCACTCCAGATAAATTTTCAGGCAACTCTAATTGATAAGCAACTTTCCCACGTCTAGTAATAACTTTAAATGGTCCAACATACCTTGGTGCTAATTTGCCTTTAATGTTAAACCTCTTCACACTTCTCATAGGTGACACCTTCAAATAGACATAATCACCTACCTAAAAAAACTAGATCTCTTCTCCTATTATCAGCATAACTCTTCTGACGAGACTGCGCTACTCTCAAATTCTCACGAATCACTCGCACTTGACCTTCTGCGTTTCTAAGAACATCTGTACCAAACACCTGAGATTCACCTGTCTGATCCAAAAACAATGGAGTTCTACACTTACGTCCAAACAAAGCTTCAAACGGTGCCATCTTAAGACTCTGTTGATAACTATTATTGTAAGAAAATTCCGCATAAGGCAAACTCTTATCCCAACTAGTTCCATATTGCAATGCACAAGCTCTCAACATATCCTCTAATACCTGGTTGGTCCTTTCAGTCTGTCCATCTGTCTGTGAATGATATGCTGTACTAAAATTCAATTTTGTTCCTAAAGATTCATGTACAGCTTTTCAAAAGTGCGACGTAAACTGCGATCCTCGATCAGATACAATCTTCTTTGGAACTCCATGCAAACATACTATTCTTTCTATATACAAGGTAGCTAATTGTACTCCCGTGTAATTTAGTCTTGACTGGTATAAAATGAGCAACTTTAGTCAATCTATCCACTATCACCCAAATAGAATCATAACCTCTCTGAGTACGCGGTAACCCTACTATAAAGTCCATACCAACTTCCTCCCACTTCCATTCAGGAATCTTCATTGGTTGCACAATCCAGCAGGTCTCTGATGCTCTGCTTTCACCCTCTGACAAGTGTCACATAATGCCACATACTCAGCCACATCTCGCTTTAATCCAACCCACCAATATTTCTGTTTAAGATCCAAATACATCTTAGTACTACCAGGATGAATGGAATAAGCTGACTCATGAGCTTCGCTAAGAATTGCCTGTCGAACAGCTTGATCCTCAGATACACACAGCCTCTTTCCAAACCACAAAATCCCATTATCATCCATTCAAAAACCTTGGTGACTTACCAATCACTATATCTTCCGCTATCTTCTTTAGTTTCTCATCCTTCAACTGACCCTTGTAAATTTCTTACTCTAAAGTAGGCTCTATCTCTAATTTCATTGTATTAGTAACAATTCCTAAATTCAAATATTCAAATTCAGCACATAACTCACTAGTCATAGACAACATCCGTATCTCATTGACATAACTTTTCCTACTAAGAGCATCAGCTACTTTATTAGCCTTACCAGGATGATAGTGTATCTCAATATCATAATCCTTAATCAACTCTAACCATCTGCGTTGCCTCAAATTCAGATCTGACTGAGTGAAAATATACTTCAAACTCTTATGATCAGTGTATATATCACTCTTATGTCCAATCAAATAATGTCTCCCAATCTTTAAAGCATGAACTACAGCTGCTAACTCCAAATCATGTGTAGGATAATTCAACTCATGCTTTCTCAACTGCCTAGATGCATAAGCCACAACTCTGCCTTCTTGCATAAGAACACATCCCAAACCTTCACGAGAAGCATCACAATAAATAGAAAACTTCTTACTCAAATCTGGTAAAACCAAAACAGGCGCTGTAGTCAACCTCTTCTTCAATTCCTCAAAACTAGCTTGACATTTATCTGACCACACAAACTTGGCATTCTTCTCTAATAGAGATGTCATAGGTTTAGCAAGTTTAGAAAACCCTTCAATGAACCGTCTGTAATATTCAGCTAATCCTAAGAAACTACGAATCTCGCTAACATCAATAGGTGGTTTCCAATTCAATAGATAAGCAAAATCTGATTTCTCTGTGCAAATTCCAATTTCAGTAACTCAGTAAAACTGTCATATCTCGAGCTACAGACGTCCAATTCAGATGATCTTTACATGGTTGGAAAGCTTACAAAATTATCTACAACTTTTATTCACAACACTTTTTCTGAATCTGTCAAATAATTGGCCAAAAACTGAACTTAACCGAAACTGTTTCAGAATTCCAGACTGTGCAGTAACCCCAACTTGGAACAGGTATATCTCTTAGCTCATAATAGATATTAAAGTGATTCTTGTGGGGTTGGAAAGATATAGAAGTCTAATTATTCCTAGTAAAATTTCTTAAATTTCCCATGAATGGATTTTAAGTTATTTCTTAAACATCCCAGACTGACCTAAAAATCAGCAAAGGACGGAACTATGTTCACCTCATAACCAACTAATATATTTTGATCAAACTTAATATTCTTAACCATGGAACTTGTAGGCCTGTCTATAAAACTCCAGCACACATTACAAAGATCCAAATCACACATTATCATAATAACAATCCATCAATCACACAATTGTTCACACCACAAACTGACTCTCAAAACAATCCAACTTAAAATTGACTCGCAACTACTATCGTGTCCTTCTATCATGTCAAAGAGACTCATGAGCATATGCAAGAACAAGTAACCTGCACTTCCTTGCGAGCAGAAAAATGGCAGTGCAGAAATACAATTATAACTTGAGTTCTGTGAATCCGATGATGTTGTAGCTTATACCATTGGAAAGCTTATCAAATTTACTACAACTTTCTTATAGAACACTTCTCCAGATTCTACAGTTAAGGTAGTCGAAAACTGTGCACAACAGAAACTATTCCGGATTGCTGACAGCACAGATGCGTCGCCTTGTGATTTTCATAAATCCCAAACCATAATAGATATCAGGGTGGTTCTTACGGTCAGAGAAAGATATTAAAATCTACTATTGTCCAGAATTTATCCATGATTTTTGGGCATCCAAAAATAGAGATATAAGCTAAGGAAGACAGACTGCTATAAAAAAACAGGATAAGGTAGAAACGAGATTCAAAGACACTAGAGAGATAGATAACACTAATCTTCAAGTCTTCATGCTTCTTTGCTTTGTGTTGATGAGATATAAGACATGGATCGAGGATAGCCAAAAGATGACAAGAAAGATAAGGTTTGATCTTGGGTTCTTTGTAACTCCTCATGCCTCGTCGCTTAAGATATTCAGGACTTGCTGTTGTTGATAGCAGATGCTACCCCACTTAACAAAGATCTTGTTTCACCTGACGATGTCATTGAAGGCAACACTTTCTCTAAAGCTTGCTGCTAATGATAAGTCCTTCATGTGTTGATCATCCATTAAGATGAGATTAATAAGGTAGCATGACAACCAAGGGTAGACAGGAACAGTGTAAGAGAAAATGGCATGAATTAGGATCGATTGAAAGATAAGTAAGATACAAGATGTCACTACCCCACTTAACATAGATCGAGCTACTTCTCAAGACTTATACCTTCCGGGCCTACCTTTGAAACACGAGAACAAGAACAACACACAAGCAACACATCAAGCAAAACAAGCACACATCACATCATCGGTACTACACGTGCTTCTTCAACAATGGTGGTCATCCTAAGAAAAAATATGGATGATGAAAAGCCATCGAATCTTTGAACCCGGTAAGATCAGAAAACTTTTAGTAAAAACAACATAAAATAAAATCCAAGGGAGTAAGAAATATTAGCTCAAAAGAAAACTATCAAGGAGAGGATACAACAGGACAAGGAAGAGGAATAGTCAAAATCAATGAGTCAAGGGATGACAAAATAGTTTTATCATAAAATAAGTTTTAGAATACGTCCAGTGCTACTTGGCATACGTCCTACAATCAACACCGCTCTGATACCACTCTGTCACATCCGGTTTTCTAAAAAACAAAACCAGGCTAATCATATGTGTGCCTAGGAAGTCCACACATATGCCAGAATGAAAAAGTATCAGAAACAATGTTATTATATAACGTATACATAGCTATATTAATACTTACATCAGAGTATCGCGGAACGGTGACTAAACTTCGGGCTCCATTCTTCTCAGGGACGGCTGACTGGGGGTAACATATGCCTAGCACTTCTACTAGTCTTCTGGAAACTCCACTACACCTTTGTCCTTTTTCCGAGTAGCATCTTATTACACACTGGAGTGTGGGGGAAATAGCAAGAGTGAGTCCATGTCGAACTCAACAAGTATAACACAGGGTTCATGAGGCTCAAAAAGGCTAGACACTGTTTAACTGCGTTTAGCTTTTAATCATCATATAATTAGCAATTGAGTAGCATCAAGGTAATCCAAATCCCATTAATGAATCAATGATCAATTGTAATAAGGATAATGAATAGCATTAACATGAGCATAATAATAATCAACAATAATTAAGCATGATATAACAATGGTGATCAACTATTCTGTAAGAATCCCTAAGGTCGCTCGTATCCATGAGCACGGCTAGTATACCAGTTTTTAACTCAGCGCAGAGGTGTACACTTTCACTGTGAGTCATGATTTCCAAATGCATGGGTTTGCAAGGCCCAAAACATCAGAGACCATATAAAGCCATTCAAAAGTTCGTCTAACAAGTTAGGGCCATTAGATTCACTCGGCAGGCAGATGTAGAACCCCCCTTCCCTGTGGCACAACAACCGCAGCCTATACACACTAGGCCAGGGGCTCGCACTACACCCAACGTGGCAAGCCTTTCTTACGCCATTTAAGGTAACCTCTAACAAGCTAGAAAAGGTCTCTTGAACAACTAGAGCCAGAGCCATATAGCCCTCACAGCTGTACTGTATGTCCCGGTTATCACTTACAGGTAAGTCCTTACGGAGAGTAACTAGAACATCAAAATAACCCACATGCTCTAGCCCCCTTTCAACAGAAATAACATCATCTTAATTGGTTGATTGCATAATCCATTAGTCAAATTACAAGATCATTGTTCATAATTAAGCGCTAGCAGTAGCTACCCAAATGTATAACCCATAGGTGACAAGGAAACAAGATATCAATAGCTAAGTTATAATCTCTATGGTTGTCAAGAAAGACACATGCATATGTATAATAATTTCAGTGAATAGGCAACAAGGATGGTCCCATGTTATACTTGTCTTGATCTAGCTGATCCTGTTGATCCGACTCGTAATAATACTCTTGATCACCAACGAACTGATCACCGTCTATTCTCAATTAACACATCAACAACAATCATCCAAGAGCAATCATGCAAAGCAAACAAAGCTACAATTAGAACAGTACACCAACAGTAGAAAAATAAGATGAAAAGTTTTTTAAACAAATCTACATCGCTCTAGGATCACACAGACGCGAAGATCACCAAATTCGGAGTTAAAACGTATAAGTTATGAATTTTCTAAGATTTTCTATAGATAAATAAATACTTAATTATAACCTCAAAAAATAAATTATCAAAACTAACTGTACAACTACACTAACATGTAGAGCTCGCAAATACGAACCTAACGCAACTTGAACGGATCAAATCGGAGTTAAAACGAAGATTTTATGACCAAAACAGTTCTAGTGGCAAAACTGTAATTATCTGAAAACGTATTTTTGATTAAACCGGGAGAGAATACGCTTTCCAAACACGAAAACGTATTTCCAACTATACGCTATGGACGGCGGGTTCAATTATTAAAAAGTCCAGGGGCTCTTTAAGAAGTTTACCCCGCGAAGGGGTATCTTCTAATCTTGACCGTTGACACAAGATCGGACGGCTGACGTTCGATCCAATCAAAGAAGAGAGAAAAGGCCGGCCCTCTACAGTGTATCCGGCCGGTGGCCACCATGGACGCCGCCATGGACTCGCCGGAACTCGCTAGAAACTGAAAACCGACCACTCCCGACCGAAGAAAATAACACAGGAGAGGAGCAACGACCTACGCGAGCTCACCTAAACCACCAACCCGGGCCAAAAACTCCTCGACGGCGACCACACGCGACCCCCGCTCCGATAGGGTTTCCTGAAAGTTCGGCATAGTCAAACTAAGCACCGGAACACGCAAAAATTGATAAAGAACCTCTGAACAGCTTCACTACCTCGTTAGAAACCTCGGCAACCAAGCACGGAAGATGAAGGCGCGACAAGAACTCCCACCACCGCGGCGGCTCTATCCCGACGGCAAGAGATAGCAAAACTAGCTAAAACGCGGAGCTTAGGGCATCTACTAAAAGAAAAACAATCATCGACCGAGTCATCCACTACTTATAAGGAAAAACTTGACTCGTGGTGAATCCGGAGTCGATCCCGTGGCCACAACCGAATCCTCCTCAGAGTCCGGCTCGGTTACGCGAGTTAGAAGAAACATCCGACAGCCGGGACCCACTCGCCAGCGAAAGAAGGGAGAGAGAGGCGCGACTGCTGGCTCGGGCTGGCTCGGGCCGACTGGGCTGCTCGTTTGCTGGGCCGGCCCACGCGGTCACGGCGCGAGATGGAGCAGAGAACTTTGGGCTCGGCTAGCTGGGCCGCCGGGCCAACAGGTAAGAAGGTAAGTTGCTTTTCTTTTTTTTCTTTCTTTTCTTTATTAGTCTATTTAACAAACTATTCCAAATAAATTTTTTCAAGCCAAATCAAAATAAAATAAATCCACTACACAACAGAAAATAAATGCAACAGCATGAATGCAACACCAAATAATTTTTAAAATTTTAATTTCCCATAAATTGTTATCTAAATTATTTAAAATTCATTAACTCTAAAATTTGGGTGTTACAGTTTCCGTGCCATAAGTTTGACTCAATTTGTAGAAAATACGTGCAACATTAGTATCTCTAAATAAATTTATTAAAAAGACTAGATTCAAAGATCTTTTCAATGATACCAATTATGTACCATAAATATTAATATTTTTTAATATATATTTTGTCAAAGTTATTTCTTGGAAAGCGAAAACAACAAATATTTTGGGACGGAGGGAGTAGCTCTCTAGAGCACACACAAGATATAGAAAAACTGTCGAAGTATGGAAAGATACAAAAAGCGACTTTTATACCAAAAATGACTCTTCAAACGATGGAGACGCTCTGTCAGATGAAACAAGCGACCAAGTAGGCCCGCCTATCTCTCCCTCTACGGTCAATTACTTTTGGTTTGCATCACTCGCAACGTCACATGAGACAAGTTTTGCTTTTTGCTTTTGGGGTGTGTTTAGTTGAGAAAAATTGGATGAAAAGTTACTGTAGCATTTTCGTTGTTATTTGGTAAAATTTGTCCAACCATGGATTAATTAGACTCAAAAGATTCGTCTCGAACTTTACAGACAAACTATGCAATTAGTTATTTTTTTACATACATTTAATGCTTCATGCATGTGTTCAAAGATTCGATGTGATGGATGGAAGAGGAAATATTTTGGGTTCGCATGTCAAGTGAATACAGCCTTGGTCTGACCAAGAGGAGGAGGAAGTTATTAATTGCTTTTCATTTCTTAATAAATACTGTACTAAACAAACCGCTGTCGACCATCCCCTGCCAAACGAGAGCAGTAATCCAGTCCCTGTGAAAATCGGAGCAGCTTGTCCAAACTTGCCAAATCAGAGCAGTAGTAGCCGCTTTTGCTCACGTCTCTCTCGTGGTCAACCGTGCGCAGGCATACGTATGGGGCGGGCTGGCGGGGTCTCCATGTTCCTCCATTCGCGATTATATTATGTTAAACAAAAAGCAGCAGCAGCTGCAGCGGCGGCTATTATAAGTAGCGCGAAGAGAGATTAGTCCTTCCCAACTCCCTCCCTCGTAGCCCCAAGCGGCCAGCTAATTTTAGCCCTCCGTAGGCGAGGCTCCAAGGCAACGGACACACAGGAGGATCAGGAACGAAGAAGGGGCTGCAGCAACAAGGGCGCTTTCCAAAATCCAAATCCACGGCTAGCTTACGCTTACGGAAAGATCGTGATCGGGGCAAGGGAGCGTCTGTTGCAAGGACGCACGCAGGAGATTAATTGGAGGGAGAAACCACACAAGATACGGAGCTCAATCATATCGCCGGAGGAGATGAAGTCGCCGTTGCGGAGGCTCAGGGGCTTCGGCCACCACCACCCCAAGGAGCGGAGGGGCCACGAGCCGCCGCCGGCCAAGCTCGACGAGCTCGTCTGCGCTGCCCATGTTCGTACCTTTCATTCCCCTATTTGTTTTCCCCTATTGGAATTTCTAGGCGAATTTGGATTTTGGGAGGCGTCCTCCGCCTGTGAGATATCGCGGTTTCCACGCCCTATTTTTTTTTTAGATTTTAGGGGGATGGCTTTGGGTTTTTGATTGATGATTGGTTTGCTGGGAATGATCAAACTATCTAGTTTTTTTCGTCATTCAGCGCGACAGGGCGGATGAGATCAATCAAACTTTCTTTTCGGTCCTCGCAGATGCTGGCCCTGTGAATGAACAATGCTTTTTATCGCCAACACTAGCTGCTCATGAGTCATGACCATGCATCCGCGACCCATTTGCACCATTATTCCTTCGACGTGTGTTTGGTTTCAGTCCATGGTCTACTCATTCTTCACTTTTTTTTCCTGTGAAATGGAATGAGTTGGAATGAGTTAAATTCAGCACCATCTCATTCCTCATGTACCAATAATTAGTAGAATAAGTTGATTTCACCAACTTATGAATAAAATCATGATACACTATCTCATAAAGTATAAGGTGATTCCACGAACCAAACACACCACACTTCGTCGTTGGACGACAGACTATGGGGGCAGTAATTCTTTTCTATCTTGACCAGAAATAAATTATTTACAGTTTTAGGATCACTGGCAATCGCTCCGGAGAACATTATCATGCCTAAATTTATATTTCTCTTTAGGCCCCGTTTAGTTGTGAAATTTTTTGGGAAAAAATTCTTGTAGCACTTTTCGTTGTTATTTGGCAAAATTTATCTAACCATGGACTAGCTAGGTTCAAAAGATTCGTCTCGACATTTACAGACAAACTGTGCAATTAGTTATTTTTTTACCTACATTTAATGCTCCATGCATGTGTCTAAAGATTCGATGTGACGGATACTACGCAAAATTTTTTGGGTCTTTTTCCCCATCTAAACAAGGCCTTAGTTCAGCAAGTGTTCTTAATTTTTTCAAGTCAAAGTATCTTTTGGGTAAGGAAGTTGTTAGGTTCTAATCCATGAAAAAGACTTAAAACCCCCTTTGCGTGTCTGCTCGGGATCACCTTGGCGTTTTGGGGCTTGGTTCTTGCTGTTGCTGGTCAAAGTCTTCACGAGGAAACGTCCATCAGAGAAAGTTGCTATAAAAAATGCCAGCCATCCAACGTGATCTTGACCGGAGAGGACACGTTATCAGTGGAGGCGATATAGCCTCTCATATTACTTGGATATTATCAACAAGGGTCTTTCCGTATCCGTCGTATGAACGCTTGCTTTGCAACACGACGTATTCCTTCCGGATGCCGCGTCATCGACGCTAAGCTCTTTGGACTTGTGATCATAATAACGATGCAATATATAAGAAATCATTAAAGCGTACGTGTTTCTGAAGCAGACATTCTGATAGTACAATTTTTGCAGTAAATGTTAGGCTATCTTTTCAGTAACACAAAGCATGGCAGAACATAAATATATAATAGCGGTGGAGAAGAAGCTTGAAATTTCTTATTGGCACAACAGCTGCAGCATTTGCAATGATGCAGGATTTCATCAAGTACTTGTTTAGTGACACACTGACCATAGCGTCAAGTGCTTGCTCACTCATATAGGATTGAGACTGATGTTTACCAAATCTTATATTCTGAACGTATCACACCTAAGGAATGGCATCTGTGCAGTTTGTTGCTAGCACGCAGTTAAAATGTAAAAGGAGACCAAGAGGTGAACAATCATCCTTTTGTCGGTTGTGGGTTATTGACTCTGAAGTAGGGTTCTCAACTTCTCTGCAGGAGGTGGAAGACATGAGAAACTGCTATGATGGCTTGATTTCAGCTGCAGCCGCTACAACAAATAGTGTATATGGTACTGACGGTCTTACTTCAGATGTTAAATTACATGCAATTACTCAGTTGTGTCCCATGTTTGTAACCGAGTGTTTGTTGGCCTATGCAGAGTTTTCTGAGGCTCTTGAGGAACTGGGAGGTTGCTTTCTTGCAAAAACTGCACTAAATGGTGACGATGATGATAGTGGTAAGCACATACAAATTTATGCTGTAAAACATATGCTAAGTTGTTAGAGGCATCTTTTTAGAAGCATAATTTGCTAAGCTGTCATGGAAATTTACTGAATAAGAGTAAAACTTTTTATGCATTCCCGATGTGTGTTCATATAAAACTACACTACCAGATCTTTCTCTTAAATATACCGTAAGATGATGGTGCCATTTCTAGGTGTACCCTTTGGCATCTTTGGACCAAAATAATCAAATCTCTATGCAGTTGGTTTTATTATGTTTCATGTTCATGATACAAATTTGGTTTTTTGAGCTTAAAAATTTCAGGTGTTATCCCGTAATCTAATTGCTATGGTGTTTATCCGTGGAGTTACTGCTCTCTATTGGCATTCACATTGTTTACAAGCATAAAACACTCTCCATCCTTTTTTCAGTGACATTTTGGCATCCCCCTGTCAAAACTCTCTAAAATCTGGGAACAAATATTCTTGAAATCATTGTCTCATATTTTTCCAAACTATAGTTTGTAAATTGTATTAATGTGAAATTGTAAAAGGAAATTGTGTCTGGGGAAAATGAAAAGTAGTGCTATTTATTTTTTTCTAAAAAACTGTGGTATAGTAATTTTCTCTTGTCTGCAGGTAGAGTGCTGATGATGCTGGGAAAGGTCCAATTTGAATTACAAAAGTTTGTTGATACTTATGTAAGTTATTAGTTTTGGTATTATGTAACATGTTGAGTTTTGCATGAAAATTCTTGAAACAATTATAACTTTTTTTTAGTTGTTCCTAGTGCATTAGAACATGTGACACTGACATGTTTATATACATTGGTTATCCAGCGCTCAAATATCATTTATACTATCACAACTCCATCAGAGTCTCTTCTCAAGGAGCTACAGACTGTAGAGGTTAGATCTATGAAATTTATCTTTAAATTTGTGCGGATTTGTATTATGAAATATGTAGATATTTGCTGCTTGTTACCAAGTTTATATTAGATTTTAGAAGATTGTTGACCATGACTCCATTTGGAGGATATATTTCGTGATTAAGGAGAAATAAAGCACTCAGCCCCTATATTGAAGAGGGATTTGCTCTGATAGTTATTGTATTTAAGACAAACTTGATAACAAAATACACAGGATCCAATAGTTCAATCCAAATCCCCCGATATGCCCTTAGTTTATTTTGTTTTTAGTCTTGTAAGATCCTGACATGCTATACATTTTGTTTTCTTTCATAACATTGCAGGAAATGAAGCAGCAATGTGACATGAAAAGGTTCAAATACAACTCAAATCAATTTTTTTTCTCTCATCTATGATTGATACTTTGTTTTACCAATATTTTTTCTTTCATCACAGAGAGGCATATGAAGCTATGAGGGCATCCTATACAGAAAAGGGAAGGTCAAGGCATTCCAAAATTGAAACATACTCTGCAGAACAACTGCAAAGTGCTCTCGCTGAGTACCAAGAAGATGCAGCGCTGTTCATATTTCGCTTAAAATCATTGAGACAAGGGCAATTTCATAGCCTTTTAACACAGGCTTCTCGACATCATGCTGCTCAGGTAGGCTAATTCTTCATAACGCTGTCAATTGGCCCAACGATTGGGTGCATACATAACCTAACCTAACTATCATACTGTTCTTTGGACTGTAGTTAAACTTTTTCAGGAGAGGGTTGAAGTGTCTTGAGGCACTCGAACCTCATGTAAAAGCAATAGCTGAGAAACAGCACATTGACTACCAGTTCAGTGGTCTTGAGGATGATGCATCTGACAACGATGATTACAGCTCCGATCAGGATGATTGCAGCGATGATGGAGAGCTTAGTTTCGACTATGAAATTAATGACAAGGATCAAGATTTTCTTGCTTCAAGGGGTTCAATGGATGTAAGTTTTATGGTTCATATTTTGCTGTCACTAGCTGCCTCTCATCTAGATGTGACCATAGGTTCATGTTGTCCACACTTTGGTCTCACGGCATAAATACCCTGTAATTAATAAGCATTATTTGTAGCATATGAGGTAGATTGATGTGTCTTATACTGAGTAAAGATTCCAGTTTCACAGTTTGCTGTCTGAGCTGATTAGCAGAACTAATATGGCCTCAGAGACTAGATTGAAAAAGAGTTGGTATTAATGGCCTCATTGGCCAGCACTGAGCTACAGAGACTGCATGATGATGCGATTTTAATCAATAATTGATTTATGAGCTCCAGCCTATTGATTTAGCTTCTATTTTATCATTTATATTTTCTGCTTCATCAGAAATAAAAAGTAGGTCCATAGCATTATTTTTTTCCTGATCTGCGTGGAGAAATTAATGCCAAGGATCTGCATTGTCTTTCTTTTTATGCACAGTTAGATAAAAGAGATGTGACGAATTCTCCGCAGCCAGTAAAAGAAAGCATGCAGGTATGATTCCACTTAGTGCATAGAATAGTAGAATTTCTTAATGCTTTACTAGTTATTATCATCTACACCGGCATATTTCTTATAATATAATAATGTTTCTGCCTTCTCATCTACAGGAAGAGGTCAAACAAACCAAGGGAAATGTTATGACACCACGAGTGAAGCCAGAGTTTAATACACACTCAGCACCTATTCTGGCAGGCAATTTACCGGATCCAGCTGAGAGATTTTGGCAAATGAAGCCATCTTCAGCCAAACATTCGTACAAACTTCCAATGCCAGTTGATGACAAGGATCCCAGATCAGTAGGTGCTCACAGATCACATCATTCACAGCAGTTGGAAAGTAAACCTCGTGTCTCGCCGAATCCATGGCATTCATCTCCACTGATGAAAGACTTTAGGCCGGGTGGCCATGTGAAAATGCCATCAAGTACCGAGGGGATATCGACGTTCTCCCAGTCGGTTTCTGATTATAAGAAGATGAAGAGGGAATCTTGGTCTGGTCCAATACCAAGCAGACCAGGGTTAGGAAAACCATTTTCGCTGAACGATCACAGATCACCCATGGCACAACATCTTGTGATGCCAGGAAATTTGCAGGGCCATTCTCGGCAGCCATCATCTGTGTCCCCAAAAGTTTCCCCCAAGATGTTGCCACATCCAACAAAATCACCAAAGATCAGTGAGCTGCATGAGCTTCCTAGGCCTCCAGCCAACATGGAGTCCCTCAGGCCTTCTGGGTTGGTCGGTTACTCTGGTCCTCTGGTATCAAAGCGTCAGACTCAAATCCTTGCAGCACCAGCCCCGACGGCATCACAAACCCCCTCACCACTTCCCCTACCGCCTGCTACCCTCACTCGCAGCTACTCCATACCCTCAAATAGCCAGAGGATACCAATCATCACTGTGGACAGATTGTTAGAGGCTAGAAATAGCAGGGACGGCAGTGATATTTCTTCCCCGCCGCTTACTCCTCTGTCACTGAGTGATTTGTCCCAGCAGCAAGGAACAAAAACAACTGCAAGTCGCACAAGGATGAATGGTAAGTAATTATGGAAAGATGGTGTATTCCCATCGCCTTTTGTTTCTAACTGTTTGCTTCATTAAATTTAGACTTCAGTTCCAATTGTTTTGCAATTTTTTTTGAGAAAAATTGTTTTGCAATTTAGACCACGCAGAAGTTCTTCTTGGGGTTTATGTATGATATTGGTTATCCATCATTGTACGGCATGGGTGATTTTCAGTTGTTTTGAGCTTGTGTGCTCTGGAAGTGGTGGTCTTTTTTTAAAAACAAAACAAGTGTGAAACTTTATTTTTTGAAAGTGACTGGTCTGTTCTTTCTCTAAAAGAATCAAACAACTTTAACAAACAAATTGGAATATTAAGTGCAATTTGAAGTTATGCTTGTTTTTTTCAGAAAAAATGGCGTACTATTCGAATACTGCCTCATTTCGTCTTTAATAGGTCTATTAGGATTTTAAAAAGTCAAACTCATAAATTTTGACCAACAATTAGTTATGTGCATGCTTAGTGTACTAGTTATATGGATAGATTCATATTTCAAATATCTTTTAATATGATGTTGATTTTGTAGCTATTGATCATAAAAGCCATATAAAGGCTTTTTTGAAATCTTAATACGTATGCTAAAAATGAGCTGTGGTAGTATTTAGGAAGTACTATGCATTTTTACGCAAATTTATTTAGGAAGTACTATCTTAATACATATTTTACTTTGTATCCAGACATAATGAATATCTAGATGCATAACAAAAGTTATGTACCTCAAAATACCAAAACGACTTACAATTTGGAATGGAGTACTAGGCTTTTTGCCTAAATTTGAACATGTGCAGCATGCAGCTCGCTGCAGATGATATATTGACAATTGTGATGAACCTTCTAACAATCTTCTCTTTTCCTTGCAGGAGCCTTATGACACACACCAACAAATGCAAACTGATCTTGTTGATTTTGTAAGTAGTGATGTATTGTATATTCATTATATTCTTTCATTCATCATCTGTGTTGCAAAGGAAAAGGACGGAAAAGTAATATATACTTTGGTTACATAATGCAAGAACATTGAACCTCCGGTTCACTTTTCTGTGCTAGTATCAGATGAAAGGGCTGTTTCATCAGTTCCGTTTTGTTTCATTTTGGGATGAATTTTCCATCAGTTTTCCGTTTTGTTACATGATTTCGTTCCAGATCGTATGGGTGAAGACAAATGAAAGATCGTGTGGGTAAAGAGAAATGAAACCCTGTACAAAAGTATGATGCATGCTGGTAATGTATGTTGTCCTTACCATTTTGTCTCGACAAAAATATGAAGCTCCTTCCCTCTTGAATGAAAAAAAAAACACATTTACCATCCGATGTGGATGGATTTCAGCAATTCGCAGATTAACATATTCTGTCCACAAGATCAATGGACTTCCTTACACCACAAATATTTAAAAGAAAACAAAAGAGAAAAATGACAGCCTTCTCAAAGATTTCCAACGCATAGCCTAACAGTCACAAAACTGAGTAGAGATTACTGGAGTTAACACACGTTCATTCAGTCCTAGCAAAGTGGAGGGAAAACGAATAGTCAGACTCAAAACTCAACAGGTATAAACTCATTTCCAGCCTAGTGATTGTCTAATCCCTGAGAAAATCAGACCAAGAGACCTTCCAATCATGGACACCCAGAAGTAGGATACTGCAGCGCTCACTTTGCTGATAGCAGCCCTCATGAAGGGCATGGCGATATCTGACAACTCTAAGAATAAGCTGAAGTAATACCTCCTGCAGTTAAACAGTACAATGTTATTTTTCTTAATTCAGGTATGACACAAATGGCAAAATTAATCCAGTCATCTCACTCTGAAGTTATCTGCAAATTTAGTCACACTGGGTGGTTTGGACATTTCCAATCTCAGAAATCTTGGCTGGGCGTTACGTGCAAGATGGCTCTGGTTACAGGAAACGGAGCCACACCGTCCTTGGTCTGCATTGCCTATACAGGTACTGGGGAAAACTTGGGCGCCAGCTAAATGCTGCTTCTTCCTATGGCTTGTAGCGCACAAGCGCTGCTGGACCTCAGATCGTCTTGCACGACGTGGACTGCCTCATCCTGAGAAGTGTCCACTTTGTGATCAAGCCAATGAAAGCATTGATCATCTCCTAATTCCATTTGCATTCTCAAGGCAATTCTGGTACTATATCTTGAGAGAGGTCGGTCTCCACTCCTTAGCTCCACAACCGACATTTCATTTGATGACTGGTGAGAAAAAGCAAGTACAGCAACTATTGGCTTAACACAAAAAGGTCTGAACTCCCTAATAGCTCTGGGAGCGTGGATAATTTGGAATCATCGCAACAGCTGCATTTTTGATGGAGCAAATCCTAACATAGCTGAAACCTTGAAGTTGGCTGGCGATGAACGTCGGCGGTGGACAATGGCAGGGGCTCGTGCGCCAAGCTGTAAGTTTGATTTGTTGTACGTGCAGGGTCGCTTTTCTTTCTTTACCAGCGCGAATGTATCTTAAGAGTTAAGGTTGTGTGGGTGTGTTGTACTAGTACTAGGGTTCTTTACCCCCTCTTTCTTCTTAATATGAAGCACAGCTCTCCTGTGTTTTCAAGGAAAAAAAACAATAACTTTTAAAGTAACACAACACTGATCTGGGGCATTACTCTAACTCGTTTTCTTTTCATTTTTCTTTAAAAAAGAAAAGGAAAGGGGAAAGTGTTTTGTGATTTTAACAATGTCAAGGTTAATGTTTCCCAGTTCCTTCTTTTGGGCCATCCAAAACATGCTAAAAAGGTACTTGAAAATTAGCCATCTATAAATCCAGGTAACATGTGCAAATTTTCAACAATTGTTTCAGGAAATAAATGGCATGGATTGGAAAGGGCTCAGGCATACCATCCAATCAAAGTTCTTAATTCCTTTGTCCTTCTTGCTGGAAGGGAAAATGGACTGATGTTAACATAATCAAGAGTAAGCACATTAGGCTTGCCAAATGCAATCCTCCACCAATTTGCCCTCTCAGCTTGATTGTCATCTGTTTTTTCACATTTTTTGCTGCATAGAACATATAACTCGAACCTGTCTTCATACATTGAAACAACTGATTTGAAGTATTGGTGCAACCACCAATTAATTGCCACCTTCCAAAAGATAAGAGGAATCAGCATGGAATCAGGAAAACCTAATATGCACGAACATTTAAATATAACTATATCCTCAGGCAATCCAATTTAATGTGTATGCATTGTGCACCTAGACACATCACAATATGAAGAGAACTCAAAAAGCAGATGCCTATCTATAAGGGAATAACCGAAGCAAAGTCTTACCCCCGCAGAAATTCTGCAGAGAGACAGCTTCGAACCCAGGACCTATGCTTTCATGCATAAATATATTTCCATGGTTATAGCTAACAAAACTTTCAGGTTGAAATATAATGAGTAAAAGTATATATGGGAGCACACCACAGTTTAGAACTCAGTATTTCATCAACCTATGCTACAGTTGAATATGCTATTTTCGGACCAGGAGGTTTGGTTTAAATTAGAATTTTAAAAAATACAAGTAAACCTAGAAGATTTTCTCATTGATCTGAGGGGATTTGATCCCCGGCACATTTATTTAAGGAAAAAAAACAATATGCCGAAGAACTGGAAAAATACAATAGTTACCTCATTGCGCAGCTTTTGAAGTTCTCTGGTTGACAGAGAACATAGAACTAAGCTGGAACTAACAACTTCAGTAGACATATCACCATCAACTGACATAAGCTCCAGATAAATACTAGCAATCACATCAGCTAAGGAAATAACAAGGTCCTCTAAAATTCTTTCTCCATGTTCAGCAAGAAATTTGACATCAAAATAGCTGTCAGACCTGCCATCAGTAAGTGTCAGGACTCAGGATAAGGATGTCTTTATGTACCTCAGAAAAGGCAATTCTTCAGCAAAAGGAAAAAAAAAGAACCAAAACAGCCTAGACAATTGCCAGTATCAGTAAACAGAAGAGTATAATATTTTTAAATAAGTCTACACAATAAACAACCAAAATATGTACAGTTCTTGAATAGGATGCAGTTTTCACATCAAAAGAAACTGAATAAAATTTTTTCTACAAGGATCAAGAAGGCCATTTAGTACCTTGCAGAGCCAAATCTTAGGAAAAAGAGCATATCCAAATAGAGTTCAGATTTCCCGAATCTGTTAAACCTCCTCAAGATCTTATTGTCCTCCTTTAGTTTACTGCTTATCGCCTTCATAAGTTTCTGGAACATAAAAGGATATCAGTGATTTGAGCCATGTCCAAAAGGGAGGACGGACAACAGTTCAAAAGAGTAAGTCAGTAACATACTTCGTTGATTTGTCCATTTTCCAAGGCCTGTTCTTCTTCAATCCATTTCACAAATGCTGGTTGAATCAAACCATCTATCAAGGTAGTCGATACTTGCAACCACCTGATTCCATCAACAAGTTTGGAAATTCCAAAGATATTTCTTACCTGAATGATATCAGATCAACTTAAAACAGACACATATTCAATTATAACATGTTCAAAAGTCTATAAGAATGGTGTCAAATGTTACAAACAAAATCTGATACTGGTTACACTTTAGTATAGAATTCTAGTGTGCAATCTTAATAAACTCAGACAAATAGACAGAAAATATTATATGACATGAGCCAATAAAATCCAGAAAGGGGAGATTGCTAATACCCTCTTTTAGTTAAAAATGATCAGATACTAACTTGTAATAAACTAAGTGGTATACATAGGCAATCCTAGTCAAACAACGAGTTATGGTGTGCCTCTTGCCTCCATTTCCAGAAGCTGGAATGTGATCAGAAGAAGCCGCAGCCTGGGACCAGCATGAATGGCAAGCATACTCAAAGGATAGTTTTTCCTATCACCCGTGAGTTCATCCCCTCTGCTATCCAAACTGGCATCTTGAACATGTGCTTGTAAGGCTCTGGAAAGTTTAGCTCTCACTTCACTCCACAAATCACTGGGGTCAAACGCAGCATTCCTTTCAGGTAAGAACTTTAGATCCCTAAATTTGTGAAAAGGAGTCACATTAGCAGCCATTTTTTCTGCTATGCCACCAATCTGATATCTAGAAGTAATAATTATGGAGCTAGTCTTACCTACCAGAATGAGAGGAGCTTGGCTCTGGAATGTGTTGAAAAACATTCTGATTTCTGGCACGAGGAGATGTCTGCCCAGAGGGTACAACTCCGGCCAAATATGCAAAAACCATGCTGATAGTGAGAAGAGCTTCATCCGAAAACAGTATTAGATTTGGTGAGACCATGCTGTCTGAATCCACGAGTGGCTGCAAACAATAACATTTAACTGAAGTTTCCACCCTGTGATCCCTTCCACGAAAACCAAAAGGAATAAATGCAACACTTGTCCATTCTCTTGCTGCTCTGGATTGGCATGGAAGGTGAATCTTGAGGGAGTAGTTCCTGGAAACAAAGAAAATGCAAAGATGGATTGCAACCCAACAACTCAAGGTTATCTCAATGTAAGGATGAAAAAAAAAAAGAAATACCAACCTCTTTGGATCCATGATTGACATATTCCTTAGGGAGAGCTTGCTGTTGGACCAGGTCCATCTCCCTTGATGCTGGCCTCTCAGTGTTGCCATTGCCAAGGAACACTCGGCCATTAGAGGATTAGTAGAGCTCCTGACTAGTGTTCAGTGCATCACAAAGGTGTAAAGGGAGAAAGAAGCATCGTTTCCTGCATAAGAAAACAAGCATCAGAATTTCTGGTGAACTGAGAGTCATTAGTGAATTTATAGAGAAATGAGAAGACTGCGTGATCAGCAGAAACAAACAATTTCACACAAGATTCTTGCTGCGTATTTCTCATCACAAAGCTATAGCTTCCTATTCGTATGTCCTATAACCTAAAGCTCAAGCAAGAACATTTCAATCAACAGCAAATGCGCAAGTAGGCAAATAAATCTGGCTAAATCCAATCCGATTTCTTGTGTTGGGGTATATTGAGGGCTCCACAGAAGCAGGGAAGGCAGTGGGCACAATGTGTCTTGGTGGCAAGCAATCCGTAGCAGAAACAAATGCATCTCTTCTTGCCGGTGGAAAGCTGGAGCACCAAGGCCAGACAGCCCCAGATCAGGGGCGGACCCAGCCCCCAAACCTTAACCCGGCCAAGCCACAACCCGGAAAGGAGGAGGAGGAGGAGGACCCACCTTGCTGCTGTTCCTAGCCACTGGAGCTCGAGCCCACGAATCGCAGGACGAGGAGGAGAGGCGGGCTGACCTCGGACAGCAACAATGCAGGAAGAAGATGCTGGGGAGCAGATAAGGTTCGGGGAGCGTAAGAGCGTTGCCGTAGGATCCTCCGCCTGGCGACTGAGCATCTGACGGACGACGGAGGTGCGCACGCGAGGCGCACAGCAAGAACGGAAAGGTGTGGGCGCGTAGGGGCAGGGCTCAAGATGGCACCGGACCCGATTCCCGTGGGGAATTCCCCTATTAGATATGGGAGCACATCTATCTCCATGGAAAATTAAACGGAGCTAGATCTATCCCCATCGGGTCTGGCGGGGCCGGGGATGGGGTGCAGCCCCCGTATCCGCTCCCCGCGGAGCCCCGTTTAGCACTTTTATCGAGATACATCTGACCGTCCAATCTAGCATGTAACTCAATCCATACGTCCATTCCCTCTCGCAATCCTAGATGAATCCCCAGTTCCCACCCGACACCCGAGCGTCACCACACTCCCTTCCCTTCGGCGTCTCCGCGCCTGAGCGGCCGAGCCGAGCGAACCCGCCCCTTCCATCTCCGTAGTCTGCAACCGAGCAGCCTGCCCCTTCCGCCGCCCGCACCCCTTCCGTCTTCGGTCTCGACCCCCACCCCGACAGCCAGCACGCGGACGCGCTATTATCTGCTCGACGTCCGACCTCCGATGCCCCCTTTGTGTTTCCTCGGCAGCTCCACCAGCTCGGCAGCAGGTCAGGCAGTCGGCAGCGCTGGCCTCCGTGGCTCCGCTCGTCCGACGCCCCGACGACCCCTCCTCTGTCTCCTACCCAAGAAGGCAAGAAGATGCCGGGAGCCCGGGAGCAGGACCGTGGCCAAGAAGGCAAGAAGATGCCGGGAGCAGGACCACGCCCGCCGCCGGATGCAGTAGGAACACGGCCATTGCCAGATGCTCAGCGAATCTGCATCGTCGCCCTTCAGATTTGCTGATTTCTTATTTGATTTCTTTTGAAATTCTTTGTTTCTGGATTGATTCATGAGTCTTATTTGATTTCTTTTCGCTGTGGAGGGCGATGCATGCTTCGGCTTCCTCGGGGACGGGGATCCCCGTCGGGTATGAATCCCCGTGCGGGGGCGGGGACGGGGAGGAAACCTCCCCCGCGACATTTGACGGGGGCGGGGACGGCGATTTCTCTCCCCCGCGGGGACGGGGATGGCGAGGCGTTCCCCGACGGGGAATTCCCCATTGCCATCTTTAGGTAGGGCCCAGTCGGCGCTACAAGAGTGAAGCTCAGAGACATGAGGGGTACACGGGAGAGAGTTTTATTATTTTTTTTTAATCTTAGAGAGTTTTATAGACCACAAGCTCCAGGCAAATCGCTGGAGACCAATTCGGTTACAAGCTTGGTGGCTGGCACCAGAACACATGCCCTCCATCAGGAGGGGCTGCTTACACCATGGTTGGCCAAGCAATCGGTCACCCTATTACAGGTTCTAGGGCAAGTTGAAATTGAACAAGACATGAAATTGTTTGCCATCATTATCCGAATTTGTCTAAATAGAGCACCTTCCGGACTGCTATCTAAACACTCTGTTGTTAACGCCTTGCCCAGATTTGAAGCATCCGTTTCTAGTTGAATCCTTATCATTCCAAACTGTGCTGCTCTGCTTAGTTCATGGAAGGCTGCAAGAGCTTCAGCATGCAAGGCACTTGCAGCTCTCTGGATGACTCCTGCCCCAATATCTAACACAGAGCATGTATTGTCCCTTGCCACGTAACCCCAACCCCCCTTCCTTGTCAATGTCAAGTACGCCGCATCAACATTCAATTTATAGTGTTCTTCCAGTGGGGGCTTCCATTTTGGTTGCTCATCTTGACTTTGGGTCTTGTTTGGGCCATTTAGTTTTGTAAACTCATTCAAGTGATACTGGACTGCATTGCACACCTCTCCAGCAGCTTGCACTCTTTCTCCCGCATTTGCTTTATTCCTCGTCGTCCACCATCTGCACAGCCACACCATAATTTTCAGTTGAGTATCTGATTACAACGCCCATATCTTCCGTGCTACTTCCTTCCCTGACTTACAATTTGCTAAGGTGCAACGCAGGTCCTCCATGTGCATTGCTCGCCAACACTCCCAAGCCCCTTTATAGTTAAAAAAGAGATGGCAATCTTCATCAAATCTGTTGCACATGGGACACAGTGTTTCAATTTTGATCTTCCTTCTTTTCAGATTTTTCCGAACTGGCAGGTTGTTGTGGACGAATCGCCAGAAGAACATTTGGACTTTGTTTGGCACTTTCAGCTGCCATATTTTATGCCATGGGAAAGGAGAGGCTACTGAACCCCCTTCTACCGACGTCCCACCTTCCCGGCCAGCCTTAGTGTTGCGGTTTTGCACTGCAATCTTGTACGTCGATTTGACAGAGAAAAGACCCTTTGAATCAAACTGCCACACTGGCCGGTCCGGCAAGCCTTCTCCAATTGGGATTGTCAAGATTATCCCAGCTTCCTCTTCCCAAAAAGTATCTCATACCAGATGCTCATCCCAATCTCCGGTGTTCGGGTCAATGAGTTCTTCCACTCTTGTTAGCAGTGAAGCCCCTCTTGGGGAGGCCAGCCGCCGAGTCACTCCCCGGGGAATCCATGGATCAACCCAAATATTTATTTGTCTTCCATCACCCACCCGCCAAATTAGACCTTTCTTCACCATATCAACCCCCTGTAGAATACTCCTCCAAGAATATGAGATGCCCCCTTTAGCTTGACACTCTAGAATGCTGCTATGAGGGAAATATTTAGCATTCAGTACCCTGCCACACAGACTATTTGGATTGGTCAGCAGCCTCCACGCCTGTCGAGCCAGTATGGATATGTTGAACAGATGTAAGTCTCTAAACCCCAAGCCCCCCTTCTTTTTTTGATAAAGTTAATTTCTCCCAGCTGAGCCAATGGATTTTATTTGTTTTATCATGCTGACTCCACCAGTACCTGCTCACCATAGCATTAATTTGGTCATAGAGGGTCTTGGTTATGTTGAAACAGGACATAGCATAAGTTGGGATGGCCTGGGCCATGGCCTTGACTAGAATTTCTTTACCCGCCTTCGACAGCATCTTTTCCTGCCATCCTTGAACCCGGCACCAAATCTTCTGTTTGATACATGCAAAGGTCTTCTTCTTTGATATCCCGATGGAGATCAGTAACCCAAGGTACCTTTCCCCCCATTTCTCCTGAAAGATGGACGGGGTTACTTTCATTTGGACCCTTACTGTTCTTTTTTGTTTGGACTGAATAGTATGGATGATTTGTCCTTGTTGATCATTTGTCCTGATGCCCTCTCATATGCCTCCAGAATCCTCTTTAGCTCAGCAGCTTCCTCATTTCGCGCTCTCATCAAGATCAGTGAGTCATCCGCAAAAAATAGATGGTTGACACTTGGAGCTGCACATCATACCTTGATGCCCACAATTTTCCGTTCGGTCTCCGCCTTCTCCAGCATGGCGGACAGCCCCTCAGTGCAAATAATGAAAAGATAGGGATACAGCGGATCCCCCTACCGAAGACCCCGCTGTGGAATAACCGGCTCCGTATATTCACCATTGATTTTGATGCGGTAGTTCACCGATGAGACACACCTCATCACTAGATCAGCCCACTGTTGTCTAAACCCCAACTTTATCATCATGCTATGCAAAAAACCCCACTCCACCAGGTCATAAGCCTTTCTCATGTCTAACTTTATTGCCGCCACCCCGTTTTCCCCACTCCTCTTGTTTTTCAGATAATGTGTTAGCTCGTATGCCAATAAGACATTGTCCGTTATCAGTCGCCTTGGCACAAAGGCACTTTGAGACCGAGAAATCACCTCGGGCAACACAACTTTCAGCTGGTTTGCTATCACCTTTGAGATGAGCTTGTATAGAATGGTGCATAAGCTGATCAGTCTAAGCTCTTTGAGTTTTTCTGGTTTGTCGACCTTTGGAATAAGGACAATTATCGTCTCATTCCATCCAGGTGGCATTACTGCTCCATTCAACACACCTAGTACCTCCCCCTTCACACGATTTCCAATTAGCCCCCAAAATCTCTTGTAAAAAACAGCCATGATGCCATCCGCACCCGGGGCTTTGAGGTCCCTGATGCTCCACACGAGAGAGAGTTGAGACTTGAGAGTGAGAGTGCGCTACAGAACAAAAGGCAGGTCGTAGCTTGCAACCCGCACACCGCATGTCACACCCATGGCCGCCGGTGATGTGCCGTCGATGTGAGCGCTCGAGCAATACAAAGAGAGGTGGAGAACGCCGACAAGGAATTGTCTAAGCAGAGTTTCCCCTTCGGTGCCGTTTGGATACTGGGTTACAGGGGTGGGATAGAGATACGATAACCCAATAGAAGTATAACCCATATTTGGTTCATTGGACTAGGATATGAAGTGGGTTTGGGTTTAGGATAGATTGACCTCTTATCCCATCAAATCTATCCTAATGGGGAGGCTGATTTACGATGGGATACATGAGCGAGAAGCTACGAGAAGAGCCACGGCTGCACCTAGACTAGGCCATGGCGGGGAGCGTGGCTCGCTGCGCCGCTCGTAGGAGCTGGTGCTCACCGCCCCCATGCGTGCTGCTGGAGTCACCGCCCTGCTTCGTCGTGTGGGTTCACCAGTGCCAATGCATGGTGGCTACATTAGTTGCATCATCTTCATCGCCATCGATTTGATTGAAGGAGAAGAGAGGCCGATGCCGGTGAAGGAGAAGAGGCGTGGTCGATGCGCAAGTATGTGCAAGGACGAAACATCTGTGTAGATTGCGGAGTCACCAAAGGAGAGAGGACTTCTGGGTTGTTTATTCGTTGTGGGCCCCATGGTAATATACTAATCCAAACCCAACAAACCCAAACATGGGTAAAGGATGAAAATCTCATTACCCTTTCCCTAACCCACTCTTTTTATCCATCTCCATATCCCTAACCCATACCCTATGTCCATTCAAACGCCACCTTTGGGTCTGGGCACTTATGTGCCATTACAAACGCTAGCCGACTGACCCTACATGTTATACATAGAAATTAAAACGTAAAATGGTAAATGCGCTTCTTGCTCGGACATGCTCTATCCTCTGGTTGCGCCATCGATGTTATTCCTCCATCCCCTCTGTCCTTCGTCCCCTCTGTTACACCTCCCCCGCTGAAGGACCAGCTTATCCCCAAGCTGGAGCATCTGAAAACCTTTGCCCAAGCATATTGTAATCTTCCCAAATTGTCGCCGAAGCTAGAAAATCTGTCCAAGACACCCGCACCTGAGGGATAGCAATGTTACCTTTCTTCACTAGACGGCGTTCTAGAACTTCCTTTGGAGTAGTTGCAGCAGCGTCTATGTCAGTTGTAACTAGAAGAGAGCCATACACCGGTGTGTAATTGTAGGATCGCTAGGAGGCCTAGAGAGGGGTGAATAGGCCTATTAAAACAAAACTTGAAAATTGTTGTCAAATTCAGCGCGACATTGTTGCTCGGTGCAATAGCACTGCCGCTCGCACAGACACACGTGTTCACAATTCAAAATCTGCCCAAGAAAAAATAGATTGGGTAAATTACTGAGCTTCTTAGGGTAGTATTGAACCGATTCCACCACTTGAATCAAGTCGGAAGCTTGTGCATAAGTAGATCGGGACCAAACCCTAGAATCACCACAAACACAAATATTGCAAAGCAAATCACAAGAACACAAGTGAGACACCGATTTATCCCGTGGTTCAGCTCGCCACTATGGCTTGCCTAAGTCCACGTTGTTGAGGAGCCACTAAGGCTTGGGTTTTGCGAAACCCAATCCTCATTCTCAAGTCAAGAGAATGAACTCTTGAGATGAGGGGGTGATTTCACTAGATGATTGGGGTGATTACAAACCTCCTGGGGCTGCCACACAAGTTGGCAAGCTCCACGGGCGATGCTCTAGCCGGCTAGGCGCCTTGCTCCAAGAGTAATAGATGCAATCCACCAGCTTGAACGTGAACCACGTGCTCTAGGAGTTGAAGATCAGTTGGAGCAACTCTCTATCAAAGATTTGATGCTCAATCTCTCAAAGATTTGGAAGGGAATCAAGGGAGAGAAGCTTGGGGGCTTGGGAGCGTTGCAATGGAGAGAGAGGAGCTGCTCTGGTTGCTGAGTTGTGGAAATGGGCAAGGTAACCGTTGGAGGGGATGAGGGAAACGTAAAATACCTCTCAGACACAACGGTCATTTTAAGTCGTGGCAGTGCCGCTCACCCAAGCGGCAGTGTCGCTCTGCCCAGACAGCTCAAAAGATGGGATTGCAAAGCTTGCTGTCTTAGCTATGGTTTGAGAATATTTTGGTGGGTATTTGAACACATGGTTGCACATTGAAGGTTGTACATTGCATCCCCTTTATAGTGCAGCTTTTCCTAAACTCAATATTCGAAATAGAAATGAATTTAAACACCACTGAGTTGATTACCGTAACCTTTTGTAATTGGGGGCTCCACCAACAAATTATTATCCTCCTTTTCATTTTATCTGCTTGTTAACTCGATAAATCTCATTAGCCATCTAATATGTGGTCATCATCACCAAAACCCACAATAGGGCTTGATTGCACTTATAGTAATCTACAACAAAGGGCTTCAGCTGAGTGGAACACATAATGAATCAGAGCATCCTCCGGGAGCTATAGATGGTAAGAAACTAAGCCGATGTGTTCCATATGGACTGAAGTACTTATAGCCTAGCTTTGAAAATGGTCTGTTAGCAACTGTAGATTGTGTATGGTTGCAACTTGAGCAGAACTTGATCTCCCACATTGAATTGAAAGTCAATACGGTTGTGGTCAACCATAAGCTTCATATAGTTTTGAGCTCTTACCAATTGTTCTTTAGTGACTACAGATGCAAATCTCTGTTGATAATGATGTCTGCTACTGACTAAGAAGTCGTTTTAGCATTGATGGTGTGGCTCCAATGTTAGGCTTGTAGCCATAGAGGGCCTTGAATTGAGAACAACCAAGAGATGTATGAAAGGATGAGTGGTACCATAGTTCAGTAAGCGACAACCATGATTTCCAAGACTTAGGGGAATCCTACACAGAACACCTCAAGAACATCTCCAAACACTGGTTAACTCTTTCTGTCCATCTATCTGGGGATGATATGTTGTACTCAGAGTGAGGTGTACCATATAGAGTTTAAACAGTTTCTTTCAAAAATTATTAACAAAAACAGTATCCCTATTAGTGATGATTGAGTTGGGTAGACCATGCAACTTGACTATGAAAGTGTGTGTTGGCTCTAAATTGATTTTTGTGAGTTATAACAAGGTAATTAAAAGATTAATGGTTTAAAGAGAGATGAAATGCATATCTATCTATCTTATATTCTAAATCCCCACTACTATTTTGTCTCACCATGCAGTCTATCCACATCAATATCCACTAGCACGTGATCATGACAACCACTAGCACATGCACTATGTCTTCATTTAAGCTATTCATGTTAGCAAGCTACATCATCAACATGCATTTAGTTATCCACATCAGCATGCTACACTATTCACTAGCATGCATTATGATATTTATTTGATCATATAAGTAAATATAGGTATAATCTATTTCAAATCATATGTGACTCCCGCAGCAATGCACAAGGTATCTTCTACTTAAAATGTATTGATAACCTCATCCAAAATTATTTGCTTTGAAATGAGAACATTTAGGGTTATTGCCTAGAATATAATTCTTTTATATTTTGAATTTGAGTAACATACACGCCATATTATTAAGGCGATATAAATTGTTTGTCATTTTAGATGTGTCAAAAGTTTAAATGCATAACTCAATACACATGCATCACTTGTACTGCACTCACTGACTTTGATAGGCTAAAGAGTCTAGGTCTCAAACAGAGTGTTTGGCTAGGTCCTTTTAGTTATTCCTAGTCTATTGGCCAAAATGGATAATTTCATGTCGGATAGTTTGGACAGAGTTGTTTGAGTGTGAAAAGTTCTTTTTCCCATAGTGTTCATCATCTTCTAATCAGAGTGTGACATAGTACACGTAACAATTGGATTTTGAGGGATGATATATTATATATATCCTTTACCCTTTAACTTATTGACTTTAGATCTAACACACTTACTATTACCACTTGGTATCTCAAAATTATATAGTGCAAAACTGCACTTTTACTAATGCCACTTGGCATCTCAAAACTATATATTGCTACATACTTGAGTTAAATTTCATCAATGCAAATTTTTAAGACAATTATATGTCCTTGGCACACAATTAAAAGAAGCACATTTATCTAGGTATAAGTTGATAAAATCTAGATGGCTAGACGCGTGGGGGGAGGGTTTGAATAGCCTATAAAAATTTTCTACAAAAATTACAACATTGGAGCAAAGGTTGATTAGTAACATATGAAGCCCTAATAACAATTACTTTGCACTACCTCTAATATCATATAATGCAAGCCCCTTCACAATTCTAGTAGCTTGGTTTCTACTCTAGAGCACAACACCACACAAGCTAACAAGTAAGAGCTACACTAGTGGGCTAATAAACAAAGCGACTAACACTAGTTACTACTACAACTACAACTACAACTAAGCTACTCTAGCTAGCAAGGCAAACAACTACCACTCACAAGCAATATAAGAAAGTAAATACAAGTGAGAGTAGAAGGCAAATCAACAAGGGCAAGTGATAGGCACAAGATTTATCCCAGAGGTTCGGTTGCTTGCCGGCAACCTACGACCTCATTGTGGCAAGTTCCCAAGTGATGATTCACGCTCTAACTTGCATGACAAGCTATACCCACAACTTGGGTGCCGCAAGAATCAATCAAATGGTACACTCCAACTAGTCATGGGCACTTTGCTAGAGTATCCATTTGCACTCCACAAGGTAGGGTCAAAACCTCTCACAAAGAACACCAGTCTAAGGCAAAGAACAATCACCAATCTTCCTCAACAACCACAAGCTACTCCAAGCCATCTAGGTGGTGTCAACCACCATGAGTAACAAGAAACCCATAGCTCAATCGATGAACTAGTGGCACTAGTTGCAAAACTCCAAAGTAAAATGCACTAGATCTCTTCTAATCTCAATTTGGATGAAGCACAAGTCCAGAGATGAATGGGAGGTGTTCTTGGATGCTCACAAGGGTGTTGGTTTGCTTAGAATGCTAAGAGAGCTCACCAGGAGCTGGCCAACACCTGTTTATAAGCCTCCACAAAGACTAGTTGTTGGGCTCTCTCATTGGGCACCGATGCCCATTGGATTACCCCCATCGGAGTATAGGCTATGATTAATACTTAGTCCTAGTGTATGCTCTGTCGCTGCCACTCCAATGGCTCACTCCAATGCCTCGCATGTGCATCTAGACGAGAACTAGCCATTACATAGTGTAATGCAATCGTAGTGTACACACCAACGCTACCACTTCGATGACCATCGAATCAAAGATGTGCCTACTCCGATGGAACACTAAAAGCCCTAGTTTGGTTTGGATAATTGATGAAACCTTAGTGTACTAACCTTTTATCTAAATGATATGTGAGATAGGTTGGTACACACCAAGTAATGGAGCTAGATGGCACTCAAGTGATGAAGTTGGCCACATGTGATGATGATCAAGGCTCTAACTTGGGAAAGAAGAAAGAAAAAACAAAACCCTATGGAGATCAATGCAAAGGCACCTTAAATAGGGATTTTGTTTTGCCAGTCAAGACGCAATAGAGTGCATGATTGGGTTTAGATTAGATGGCCGCACTATCAAGAGGGGAGCTGAAAGTCCCTAGTTTGGTTTTGGCTAATTGATGAAACCTAGGACTAACCTTTGTATCTAAGTGGATGATTTAGATAAAGGTGGTCATTGAATATGAGACATAACATTGACTCATGTGACCAAGATGATGAAGACCAAGATGATGCTTGGCTCGATGGACCGGTTATGAAGGTGAAGGGCAAGTCGAGGCTTCGAAGCGAAGGACCATGCGATGGTGAAGCTTGAGCAAGACTTGGCGCCGACGGACCAATGCAACGGTGAAGAGCAAGTGAAGTCAAGGTCGATGGATCGAGATGGTCATGTGATGATTTGAAGTGGATCATATCTTTTGGAAAAACAAAATGGGCTCAAGGCAAAGGTATAACCATAGGGCCATTTTGTTTTGCACTCAAGACACCATAGAGGGTGTGAGTGGTTTAGGATCGATAGCCAAACTATTAAGAAGGGAAGTCTTATCGGTTATTCGATGCACGGGTGCCACTAGGTGAATCCATGAAGTGCATTGCATGTAGGGCCTAGTGAGTAACTGGAAAACCTTCGAAAATGATTATGAAAATGCTAACACACGTGCACAAGGTGGTGATCACTTGTTGGTGTTGGCACATTTACGAAGGCGTTGAAGTTTGAGCGGTAGAGAGGGTTTGGGTCCCTCTCTTCCTCCCGCCGAGCTTGCGAGCGCGGGATTCAGGCGTTTTCGAGGAGTTGAAATGCCTATTTTCCACTACGCCGTAAGTCAGAAAAGAAACATAGGCGAACAGAGGTCACAGAGGTGACTGGATGCGGTCATGGTATGACCGGACGCGTCCGATCAGTTCAAGCAGCAGTCTGGCGCGTGGGTGCTAGGGTTTGCAACCGGCGTGTCCGGTCACTCGCGGGACTGGCACGTCCGGTCAGGCACCCAGAGGGAACTGAAGTTCGCAAGGTCGATCAGACGCGTGGTGCGTCCGCTGTAACAGAACCGTCCAAATTATAAGAGCACAAGTACAAAAACAATCACCGAAGTGATCAAATTCTCGCACTTGAGCCCATATAACTCCGGTAGTCCAATAAAATCACGAGGGATTTCAAACCAACCAACATACAAGCCAAGATCGTAGTGATTCAATATAACAAGTCACATGTTACAATCATTTCACAAGTAATTCAATATACATCGGAGTTCAACAAAGTTATTACAACTTAAGTTCAAAAGTAGCGGAAGCAAAGTAATTTGAAACTAACAACACCTTTATTTCAAATATATGCCAGTACTAAGGTCGACTTCCAACAAAAGCATCAGAGAGAAGATAACTCAGAAGGATCATGCCCGTGATCACACTCCGCCTCTACGGCAGGAGCCAACCAACTCTTGCAGTCGCCATGATACATCACAACCTGCAACAAGTGGGGATAAAACCCTGAGTACGACAAAGTACTCAGCTAGACTTACCCGTCAGAAACCAGAAATAAAGTGACACCAAGGATCATGCAAGGCTGATATAAAGTGGGCTAGCTTGACAACATTTTGCATAAAAGCTTAATATGGATAAGTAGTCATTAATGCTTAAGCATCAAGTTAATTATCATTAACCTATCATCTATATTAGAACCTGTACTAGAGCACTCACTTTATTAGGAGCAAACAATATTAACCATAGCAGGTATAAATTGAGGCAACCTTTCCATCGTGATCCAATTAACCATCCGTTCAATTTAATGGAATCTACGTTGCCGCTGCTCAAGTCAAGTGCTCACTAACCGGGAGCGACGGCGATTCGAATCGAATTCCTATCCAGCTGGAGGGGTATTTCTAACACTCACCGAGTCACGCCTGGCGAGGGCTGCTCAGGTCACCTTTGGTACAGTTCAGGAGCCGCGGGTCCGAATGATGTCGCGACCCCAAGGGCGACACTCCGCCAGGTGATAGGGACTCTAACCCCCCCTTGGTCTCACGCCAATGTCCCCAAGCACATCCTTTCTCTCCTCCAAGAAGCAACCTACCAGTCGATTCCCGGCCTGAACTGTATTACTCGGATTCGCGGTCGAAACGGCTTATCCGGCCAACTAAGTGTTAGACTGCGTTCAACATGACTCAAGGACGTACAGCGAATCGGTCCTTAAACGACTCAGACGGGGATAGATTCACACCCAAGACCTCCATGCCTTGTTGCTTCACTATCGTCATCCCGCCCGGTCTCATTTCATTTTATTAACATATGGTTTCTTTCCACGATAGCAAATATAGCCAACCGTGCCATATATGAATATCCCTATATCTCGCAGGTGACAGGAAATCACCTGACTTCTACCGCTTAAAGCAGGGCTAAGCATCTACTCGATCCTAGTCTACGTAGGATTCAAGGATTCATATATCTGGACAAGGAATGATATAATGCAGCAAGGTTTTCAACCAACTCCTACCACTTAATGCAACAATACTTATAACATATATAGAATTAATTGCTTTAAAGATAGGAGGCTTATAATGCTCCGGGGCTTGCCTGAGATCCGACACAAGTCAGTTTAGTTAGCTTGCACCGTCATGGTGACATCTCCGGTCCTAGCACTTGCATTCAGGGGTTCTTCCATCTTCTGGACAGCCCACTGTTACACCATCATCTGTCTCCACATCATGCGCTCCACGTCTGTACCTAGCGTACCTAGGATGAGATGCATAGATGCAGATGCATGAACATAAAGAATACACATGAAGGAATGCAACAAGCATACTAAACAAGCATATGTTACACTATACCCACATAAGCATGTCATACAACTAGCTAGCTATACATGATCAAGTACTTCATAATTTAGCAAAACATTTTAGGCATGCTACCTTAACTCTAGGTGTCCAAGATAACCATTTGCAATCATACAAACAAGAGCAAGTAGAAGCAAACAATTCTAGATACAAGTAGATTTGGACAGCAACAAACAGTCACTTGTTTCAAACATAACTTAAGCTACAAACATCCCACAAGGATGATCTAAGACTTTATGAAAATCCATAGAAATTGTCTACAAGATTGATGTTTACATAAAAAGCTAATTACAAAGTTAAACAGGTCAAACATGTAGATGTTTCAGACCTATCCAGACATGGACATAAAACTGATTATAACTTCAGAGAAGCATAACTGTAGTTACACAAATCCAAATGACTTGCAAGAAGATATTTTGGAAAGCTTATGAAATTATCTACATTTCATCTTTAATCATCTCAACCTGATTCCCAAGTTATCATGACCAAACATGCCAATCTTTAAAGTCTGCACAGAAGGTAATTAAAATCTGATAGTAGACTTATTAAGCATGCAACTCTTAAACTATCAGACCTGGGATCATGAAAATTTAACACAAGAAAGATAAGATAATTATCTACAACTTTTGTATTTACCAAAATCACAGTAAACATCATTTACACCATGAAACTAGTTGCACGAGTAACACCACACATGCAGCCCAACAGCAGTGGTAAAATTATAGACAGAAAACTGATAGAAACTTCAGAGAAGCATAAATGGAGTTCTAGACCTCCAACAAAAATGATTCTCATCTTTATGGAAAGCTTATAAAGTTACCTACAACTTTCTTGTAATCATCTTAAGACGATTCTACAGTTAACATGGTCAATTAATTAAATAATTGCATCTCTGTCCAAAATATGGACAGAATCTGATATGCCACTTTAAACCGTTATAACTTGAGTTTCACAAATCCAATAATTATGGTTCTGGACTTTTTAGAAATATTAACAAGTTGCGAACAATTTTGTTATAAACATCTAGAGCTAATTGTGCTACTAACTAGGTCACACATTATAAACAAGGCAACCCTGTCTGGGTTTGGACAGAAACAGCTACAGCACTTTAGACTACTATAGTTAAACATATACTTAACCAAAAATTGTGCTCTTTAGCTTTTTGAAAATCTTAAGAAAATTACTACAAATCATTTATTGTCATCAAGGCATAATTCATAACTTAACTAAGCCAAACAATGCATATATGCAGAACTGTCCAGAATAGAAGCAAAGCAGCATATAGCATTTGTTATTTTTATAGCTCCTAAACTATCAAGCCTAAAATCTTGAAACTTTTACTAGACATCATACATCACAAGAGTAACACGTCACAAAAATTTCACTTCATTTGGAGTTATATATTTACAGTTATTAAAAATAACAGATCCAACTAGCATTCAAAACCTAGTTGCATAAATCTATTTTTACAGCTAAAACTTTAAACTAAAACATGCCATATTATAGATCCACTGCATAGAAAATTTCACAAGGATTCCAAAAAGTCCTCATTTGCTATTTTACGATTTTTCTATCATTTACTATGTATTTTCAAAGTTCAGCCATTTAAATGCAATACTAATTCCGAAAACGAAAAAAAAGAAAACATTATGCAGAGTGAACACAAAACTTTCCACAAATCATGTAAGCCCCTATATGTAAATCCTTTGTCTCTAGCACTTTTGCAAAGTGAACACAACAAAGAGTTTCTGCCTCGCTAGATGGTCCTTCTTCCTCACAGCGACGGAAAACAGAGAAGGGGATGGAGGAGGCCGGCTTGATTCCGGTGAGATAGCGGCCCAGGACGACGAAGGAGCAGATGGCAGCCAACAGCAGCGGCAGGAGGGAGGAGGAGAGGGGTGGCTGGTGTTGGAAGAGGAGGGGCAAAGGAGGGGCGACGGCAACAGCGAGCTCCAGCCCGACTCGGCCATGGCTTCGGGCACGAGAGAGCGAGAGAGAAATAGACCGAGGAAAAGAGGAGAAGTGAGCGAGTGAAGGGTCGGGCTCGATCCCCTTTTTCTCCCCCTCGACACAGAGCAGCCCGGGGAGGTGGCGCTCATGCACGGGCATGGAGGCCACACGGCGCTCAGTCCTTTCCGATGTCGGCCACCAAGTTTCAGCGCCTCCAAAACTGCCATCCAAAAGCGACGTATTTACGAGTCTGCCACTCTTCTAATCTCACCTCTATCTCTTAAACCAGATGACAATTCGACCAACAAATTATACCGCTGCGTAGGGCTATGAGAGTACTACAACATTGCTTATAGGAGCTTAGTCAAATTCCACTGGTTTGCGAGATATTAATTCCCACCATAGGGTTGCACAGGAGGAGTTAAAATTGCACTGTGATCAGCTTGACAGCGCTTCAGGGTGGGATCGGGACGCGGTCCAAAAATAAAGTTTGTTGCATACAAACTAAACTCCAATTTTCATTAAAGGTCAAACTTCATATCTCGAACAAAAATAGTAGTTTCACTTCGGTCAACACCGCGTCGGAAGAAACCCTAGTTTTGAGGTTCGAGACCGATTTGCGGCATCTTCTTGTCACTTGTTCCACATGAGCCTTTCATAAGTGTTGTTGTAGGGTTCAATTGGAGTTGTTTGGTCAAGGTTGCAAGACTTGGTTGATGACATATGTTCTCATTCTCTAAACAAAACAATCCAAGCAAGATATGACTCATTCCTTCAAAATTTCCAACTCTACTATGACTTATCATTTCATTTGACTTCTTGATTCCAAACTTCAAGAAACTTTTCCAGGGATCAATATAGATAGTTATTGAGGTGAGACATATGAAGATACTTTGATAGCAACACCCAAGCATATATCTTTTAATTGAGCCTATATGTAAGCGAGGGTGCAACATCCAAATTTAGATTAGGGTTTATTTCCATAGGTTTGGCTTTGGCATCGTCATCTCAACTAATTTATCATGTTTGAGCTCAAACCCACTGCCTAATTGGTGATAAACACCTGGGGTGTTACAGGTCACACGTGATCGGACACGTCCGGTCATTGAGAAGCTTACTGGACTCCAACCGGATGTTGTCACTGTCGCGTCCGGTCGTTGCCTGGAGCACGTTCGGTTGTTGCTTCGTGGGCGCGCGGTACTGTGCGACCGGCGCGTCCGGTCGGTTGAGCGGCGTGTCCGGTCATTGCTTTCGCCCGTTGGCGCAGTGACCGTTGGAGGATCGGACGCGGTTGAGCGCGTTCGGTCATCCAGAAAAGCACGCAGTGAAGGGGTACAACGGCTCTATTCATTTGGGATGCTTATAAATACTTGTTGGCCGGCCCTTGGGGAGGTCCCTCGTGATTTCTAACACTCTTGTGCATTCTTTGAGCTAGAGCTTCTCCTTCCCACTCATCTCTCTTGCTTGATTGCAAATCAAAAGTGAGATTGAGTGATCCCAAAGTGCATTGCATAGCTTGAGGGCATCTAGTGGCACTTGTGGGTGGTTTAGTCGGTGGATTTCTTGTTACTCTTAGAGAGTACCGCTCCTAGCCGGCTTGGAGATTGTTGGAGGTGTTGGCAAGAGAAGGAGATTGTTCTTGGCCACCTCCGGTTGATTGTAAGAGGTTCTTGTGCTTTCCTCGGTGGAGCGCCAAAAGCAACTCTAGTGGATTGCGCGTGTTATTGAGTTACCTCACTTGAGAGTGGTGTCTTGTGGTGCCTTGCGGGGTGTGCCTTGAGGGGCAAGTGACTTGAGGGTCACACCGAGGAACCATCTAAGTGTTGGTCGACACAACCGGTGACGTAGCTTGTCGGTGCACAAGTGAACACCGGGTGAACAAAAATATTGTGTCTCTTGTCTCTCGATAATTGGTCTTCATATTGTGTTGTTGTCAATATTGATTGATTGTATATCATCTTGGTGATTGGCAACATCTTCGCTCCACCGTCGGTATAAGATTCACAATCCTATCTCTCGCATTTACTTTTACTAGATTATTTTGTGTAGCTCTATTGGTAGCCTTTGCTAGTAGTTGTTAGCTTGCTCACTAGTGTAAGTTTAGTAACATAGCCCTTGTGTTAACTAGAGATCATAATCTACTAGACTTGTGGATAGGAGGCTTGCATTACAACCGTAGGCTAAGCAAAACTCGCTTTACGCCGTTTGTTATTCTAACAAATTTGCTAAGTGGTTCTTGTAGAATTTTTATAGGCTATTCACACCCCCTCTAGGCATCTAGGACCTTACAAGTGGTATCGGAGCCGTGGTCACCGTTTTAATCAAGGCTTAACATCCTTTGGTGTGAAAAATGGCTCAAATTGTGTTCAATCATGTTGGGGGGCAAGCCATCGTTCTTTGATGGTATTAGTTCTTTTGCTTATTGGAAGAGAAAAATGACAATGTATCTTGATTCTATTCATGAGAGAGTTTTGCAAGTCACCGAGAATGATTTTGCTATCATTGATCCCGATCATCTCACCGATGAAGATAGAGCAAATAGAACATGCAATAGAATGACTCTCAATACACTTTACAATGGTATTGACACAAAAGTATTTGAGGGCATCAAGGATTTAGAATTGGTAAATGAAGTATGGACAAGGTTGAGTGAAACATATGAGGGCACTAAGGTTGTGAAGAGTGCCAAGCTATATGGGCTCAAGAGTGAGTTTGAGACCTTCAAGATGAAAGAAGAAGAAACAATCTTAGAGATGTTTCATAGATTGCAAGTCATTATGAATGATCTCAAGAGCTTAGGGCACAAGACACAAGACCAAGATTTTTGCCACAAGTTCTTATTGAGCTTACCAAGAAGATTTAAAATGTTGATCATGATGCTACAAAGAGATGGGCTTGATGCAATGAAGCCCAATGATTTGCTTGGAGAGGTATTAACCTTTGACAAGTATGATCAAGATGTTGATGAGAAGGAGAAGGAGGAAGAAAAGAAGAAGAAGACCGTGGCACTCAAGGCCACCTCCTCTAAGGGCAAAGCTTCAATTCAAGAAGAAGATGACAATGAAGAAGATGAAGAATTGGAAATTGATGATGAGGCACTTGCTCTAGTTATCAAGAATATTGGCAAGATGTTTATCAAAAGAAGAGGTTTCAAAAAGAGAAATGACAATTTCAAGAGCAATGAGCAACAAAGGAAGTGCTTCAATTGTGATAGCACTGAACATCTTCAAGCCGAATGTCCCTATGACAAGAAGAAGAACAACAAGAGGGGCAAGTTTGAGAAGAAAAAGAGAGAAGCCAAGATGACTTTTAAGAAGGGCAAAAATGGAGCCTATGTGGTCACTTGGGAAAGTGATGATGATGATGAAGAAGAAGAATCATCCAACAAGGCTTTTGCTTCCATTGCTATCAACAAGAAGCCATCACTATTTGATTCATCCTCTTCATGCCTCATGGCTAAAGAAACTAAGGTATTATATGATAAGAGTGATGATGAAAGTGAAATGGAATATGCTCATGATAGTGATAATGATAATGATAATGATAATGAAAATGATGATGATGAACCAACTAAAGAACAACTATATGACTTGATGCAACAAACTAGAGACATAGCTATTGCTAAGGATAAGGAGTGTAAGAAGCTTTCAATGAAAGTAGCAATACTTGAGAAAGTTCTTAGTGAGCTTAAGACCACTCATGAGAGTCTAGTGGAAGACCATGAGGATCTTGGTAAG
Organism: Saccharum hybrid cultivar R570; assembly: GCA_038087645.1. Lineage (NCBI taxonomy): Eukaryota > Viridiplantae > Streptophyta > Magnoliopsida > Poales > Poaceae > Saccharum > Saccharum hybrid cultivar. Next base: position 235,413 of record JAQSUU010000190.1, on the reverse strand, counting down.
GCTCATTCCAAGCTTGAAAAGGCTCACTTATTGCTACTTGAGCAACAAACAAAGAAGGAGGTTGCTGTATCATGTGATATAGGTGTTACATATGATATAATTGATGAGTCCTCTTATGAACCTATCATCATGTCAAATGCTAACCCTTCTTATAGCTCTTCATCCACCACCACCAACTCTACCTCCACTACTAGTGATGGTTTCACTTGTGATGCCTCACTAATGGTTGAGAATGAGACTCTCAAGAAAGAGGTGGATGAGCTCACTCACGCCCTAGGCAAGGCCTATGGTGGTGAGGCCCGCTTGCTTAAGTGCTTGGGTAGCCAAAGGTTCTCTCTTAACAAAGAGGGATTGGGCTACAACCCCAAGAAAGGCAAGTCGGCCTTTGCAACTCCAAAGCCTAGCTTTGTGAAGAGCAATGGTCGGTCTTGCAATAGATGCAAGCAAGTTGGGCACCTAGAGCATAATTGCAATAAAAAGAACCAAAGCAAGAACCTTGTTAATGCTATACCTTTTGATTCTTGCTATGTGCTTACCAATGGTGTGAAAGGTGTGAAAGCTAAGTTTATTGGTACACCCATTGTTGGCCCAAAGAAAAAGGTTATTTGGGTACCAAAGAGCTTAGTTACTAACCTACAAGGACCCAAGCAAAAATAGGTACCTAAGCTTCCTTGATTTGCTTATAGGTCAATTACAAAGCCAGAGGAAGGCATTGGATTATTGATAGTGGGTGCACTCAACACATGACCGGTACATCAAGAATGTTTGACTCAATCAATGACAATGATAGTGGTGTTGATTCTATCATATTTGACAATAACAAGAAAGGCAAGGTTATTGGCTTGGGCAAGATTGCAATATCAAATGACTTGAGTATCTCCAATGTGTTGCTAGTTGAAAGCTTGGATTTCAATCTTCTATCCGTGGCACAAATATGTGATCTTGGTTACAAATGTATCTTTGGGGTTGATGATGTGGAAGTCATTAGTATGGATGGCTCAAATGTGGCATTCAAGGGCTTTAGATATGAGAATCTCTACCTAGTTGACTTCAATGCTAGAGAAACTTCTTTGACAACTTGCTTAATCTCCAAATCAAGCATGGGTTAGCTTTGGCATATGTAACACCCCTGGGTGTTAAGCATGCATTAGCATCCAAAGCATTAGTCATAATCATCTCATACATGGTTATCATTGCATGCAATATAGACCCTTTTAAATTTAAAGTTGAAAAACAATTACTTAAAACCCAAATTCTGAATTTAAGTGCCAAAGAGTGGTGAAACTTTGTGTAGCTACAATTTTAGATAATCTAGAATAAATAAACATGATTTTTGGAGCAATTCTTGAATTCAAGTTTTTCTCAAATTTTGTTTTAAAAATATTCTAAACAAATAGATCTTTGATTAACAACTTAGCTTTAAATCCTAAATTCAAAATCTATTGAGAATTTTGAAAAATGCTCTACATGAAAGTTGTAGAGAATAAAATTTTGAACAACTTTTATTTTGGGCCAAAATTCTGAAAACCTCTTTTTCATCGTCAAATTCAAATTTGAAACAAATATAGAAATCTGAAAATTTTATTTATAAAAGAAAAATCGGTTTTTCACTTTAGTGGGTCGCGGCCTCCCTTTTGGCCCAGTAGCGCTGGCAGCCCGGCCTGCGCCCCGCGTCGGCTTCCTCCCGCACGCGCGCCCGCGCGCGACGCCGTGGCGCCGCGGCAGAGCTCGGCCGCCGCGTGGCGGACGCCGACGACGCCGCGCGACACGCGCCCCTGTGGCCCCCGCAGCACCGCGCTCGCTTACCCCCCCTCCGCGCGCTCGTCCGCCTCGGCTGCTCCCTCCATTCCCTCCTCTCGCCCCGCCAGCAGCAGCAGCGCACCGCCGTGCCATCACCGGCTCCCGGAGCTCCGCCACCGCCGTCCGCGCTCGTGGCTGCTTCTCCGGCCGATTCCTCCCGGCCTCAGCTCCGCCCCGCTTCCCTCCACCGCGTGCGCGCCTCCACTCCGCCGCTCGAGCTCAGGTGAGGGCCAATTGGCCGCCTCCCCTCCTTCACTGCCGCCATGGCCGCCGTTGGCCGGCGCGCATGGCCAGAGCTCCCTGGCCCTTCATGCCTCCTCCGGTCTCGAGCATCCGCTCCCCCTTCGTCTAGCGGTGCTCGCGCTCGCCTTCTCGGTCGCCCCCGTGGCCTGCATTGGCCGGCCGACGAGCTCCAGCGCCGCCGTGCCGCCATCTCCGTCGGCGAGCCTCCTCCGGAGCTCCCGCGCCGCTCGGAGTTGGTGCGCTGGGTGCGTCTCGGTACGGGGAGCACGTTGGTGCCCTCCCCGTCGCTGGAGACCTCACCGGCGGCGAGTTCGCCACCGGTCAGCGCCTCCCCAGCGCTGCTCTGGCTGGCCGGTGGGTCCGTTGACCCGTGGGTCCCGCGTGTCAGCGCGTGTGGGTGCACTGCACTGGGTGTATTCAGCGTTTTCACAGGCGAATTTTCAAAAGAATTAAGGAAAATGATTTCTCAAAATTATGAAAAAGTTTTGAAAAATCATATCTCAAGATTTATAGCTCCAAAAATGATGAAACAAATTTTGAAATGTTCCTCTTGAATAGATCTACAGTTTAAAAATAGCTCATGTTAATTTTGTGATACTTTGCTGTGCAAATTTATTTAATTGCTATAAATGCTGATATCTTAGAAAATATGTAGTAAATAAAATAATGAAGGGAAAAATGTGATTCTTGTTGCTTTAATCTTTATTAGTGATGTACTTTCTAGGAAAAATATTAGTGAAGCATGTTCTGTGAGAAATTTTTGAAGTGTAGTTCAAATGCTTTTAATTGATAATCTTTGTTATTTTTAGTAGAGAGCTAAATTTGTATAGAACATACATGTGATAATTTTTGTAGTATGTTAGTTTACTGTTAGTAACATAGGAAAAATGTGAAATCTGTTGTTTGATACTTTTTCTAGTATAAAATAATTTCATGCTCATATTTAGGCTATAACTTGTTTATTTTGTACAAGCAGTTTTACATAGGCCATTCTCATGAAAATTTAGTAGTAGGTTAGTTAGGGTAAGAGTAATCTACTGTAAGTTTGGTAGATTTTTATCTACACCAGAAATAGGTGTTGCTGTGTAACCCTAGTTAAATAGGGAATAAAAGATTATTCTTTATGAGAAATTAAGAGAAATAAAATATGTTTGGTGTATCTTTGAAGCATCATTATGCCTTGCTGATGTTATGGATGAGTTAGGTTGGTAAGCTTTGGTAGCTTAGGTTCACTTGTATGTGTAGATGATAGGCTAACTAATAGAAGGATAAGGTGCATGTTTTAGGGTACATGTTCTTGGATGACGTTGACTACCTTGTAGAAGAAATAGTTATATTCAAACTGCTCATTCCATGTGCTCATCTGCATCTCATGTCATCAAAGCACTCCACCATAATCCGATGCATCATTCGCATGGTTACTTATGCACTTGCATCATACAGGATCACAGGAAGAGTCACAGGTAGCAGTACAGGAGGAGCAGGCTTAGACGGATCAGCAGGAGCCCTAGGCACAGGAGGTGCCCGAGGAGGAAGAGTCAGGCGAGGAGCTGCCAGAGTGCGTCGACCACCATCCTAGCTCGTTCGAAAGAGGCAAGCCCCGGAGCATTTTAAGTCTCCTATTTTATAAAAGTTGTTCCTTACTACATGAACTATAGTTATATATATAGTTGCATTAAGTTATAGGAGTTGAGTGAAACCGTTGTTGCATTATTACCTTGGCCACCGGATTATCTTTCACCCTGTTAGGTCAGGATCGAGTGAATTGCTTAGCCATGCTTAGACCGGTAGAAGTCGGGTGATTTCCTGTCGCCTGCGAGTTATAGGTGGATACCGGATTATGATTAGCTGTAATTGTGATCATAAAAAGTAACCAAGTGTTGATGGATAAATGAAGACCGGGTGGAGTCTTATAGGGTTTTGGACTATAGTGATTCTGTCTGTGTCGATTAAGGACCGATCGTTGCTCGTCCCTCTTGTCATGTTGAACGCATGCCTCACATTTAGCTGGCCGAATAAAGTACCTTTCGACCGCGAAGCTAGTGACACTTTTCGAGCCGGGATAAACTCGGGTTGGCAGACTGGTGTTGAAGTGGGTGTAACGGGGACGCGAAGAGTGAGCCCAAGGTGCGTCCTAGCAGTCGGGCGGTCCCTGGGTAGTGCGATCCATGATTGTTATCTCGTGGCTTCTTGGAAAGTGTCATTGGTGATCTACGCGACCCTGACGGGGGAAACAGGGTTTGTGTGAGGAATAAATCTCCAGCTGGATAGGAATTCGATTCGAATCGCCGTCGCTCCCGGTTAGTGAGCACTTGACTCGAGCTATGGCATCGTAGTGACATTAATGGAACACTGATGGTTAAGTGAATGATGTTGGAAATGCTAAACCTGATATGGTAATCTAGATTGTTAATGATGAATCAAGTGATTGTTCTAGCAATAGCTGCTTACCTAGCTTGAATAAGTTATACTAAAAGTGATGCAAAAAGTACTGGTTTAATTTTTCATAACAACTTATGCTTTTCGCAAATGAGTCAAGCCAGTCCAATCTATAAAGCCTTGCATGATCCTTGGTGTCCTTTATTTCGGGTTTATGACGGGTAAGTCTAGCTGAGTACATTCTCGTTCTCAGGGCGTTATTCCCATTGTTGTTGCAGATGGCCAGATGTACTATGGGTACTGCTCCAACTGTCTGTATCCGGCGATGGGCGACAACTAGGACCTTGGGCAAGGGTCACTCTGTTCGTCTTATCTACTGCTTTTGTGGACCATGACTATCTACTGGCACTATATTTGAACTAAGTGTGGGTGTAAAACTACTTGCTTCCGCTACGTTATTTTGAACTGTGTTGTAATAACTTTTATTCCGAACTCCGATGTACTCCACTTTTATTGTGAACTCTACGTATCATGTGAACTGTGGCTGCTAAATCAGTACGATCTTGGTTGTAAGTTGGTTGGTTTGAAATCCCTCGTGATTTCACGGAATCTCGGGTCATACGAGTTTAAGTTTGATAAATTAACCGCCTCGGTGGAAGATTTTCTTACTTAATCTCGTATAATTACGTTGATCTGTTACAGCTGGCATCGGAGCATGGTTTAGCATGTTACTGTTCACATGGGTATTTAAAAACAAAACTGTGTTTTCAACTAAGCTTTCAAATTTAAGAGTGTGCCAGTGGTCATATCCTTTATGCCCAATAAGGACTCTAGGTGGCTTAATTAAGTACTAACTTGGGGGTTTGCATCATATTTGAAATTTTGTCGCTCATACGGCATGCTATTGTATGAGTGCCATTCAATTGAGTGGTAATGTATGGATCAATTCCCTCTACGCCCTAGTAAGTGAGAGTTGTGAGAACATGGTCGGATACACTGCCGATCTAGGGGAGTGCTTATGTGATACCGAAATACTTACGTGCCATGCGCATGTTCGTATGAGGGTATTCAAATGGTGGGGACTTCCGTCATGCGGTGACGATGCCGTCAATAGGACGATGATTCGGGTAGTTGTTACCGTTATACTCGTATCTGGGGATGCGTGTAGAGCGAGTAACTTACTTTACTGCTTTCTTGCATATTTTCATACTGTGAGGGTTGGGCTGAAGTGACTTTCTGCAGGTACATAACAACGCTTTCGAGTAGTACGTATTAGTTACGTTACAAGAGATCATTGTATGCCACCGTTTATTCCGTTAGTAGTTATTAGTTTTCTAAGTTTGTGAGGATGTACGGAACATGCATGTATCATGTGGTGCATTTCATTCATGGCATTGTTCCTCCCCTTATAAGTTGATTATCTCATTTCGATAAAAATGCCAACTTAAAAATCTGTTCTCACCACGGTAATAAAATTTTGCTACAGATGGCACATACCAAGCAGACAGCCCGCAAGTCCACCGGCAGAGCTCCCCGTCATCAGCTTGCTCCACGCACTCGTCAGCGCCACACTTTTCTTGGAGAGTTTGGGATGCCTACGCTCTTGTAGAGAGTACTCAGCTATGTAGGCTATCCTGATGGGATGGAGCCCCGCTACTTTTGGTCGAATGAGCGGTTGGGGGAAGGACTTTTGGTGACTGTGGTAGTGGTAGTTCGTCCCCGAGGTGATGGTTCTGAGTGGACCGGTTGGCATTTTGAGTCAACTGGCAGGACCCCTGAAGAAGCCGCTGAGAGGGCAGCCTTTGGGATCCTGAGGGATATCATGGATCGCTTTCCTCAGGAGTTGGCAGCAGCTATAGTTGGAGTCTTTCCGAGGGGCAACCCCTCCACTGACTCGTGGCAGCAGGCAAGAGGAAGATCTCTGGAGATTAGCGCCGCAGAAGCACAGAACAGTGACAACCCCGCTATGAGTGCCATGTTCGCAGTGATGAGGGCCTTTGATGGAGTGGAAGGTAGCCTGAGACGTGTGTCTAGTGCTCTTGGTCAGGCTCGTGATGACCGCCGTCAGCTTCAGAGAGATCACGACGCTGAGATTGAGAGGCTCAACACAGAGATGGCTCAGTTGACTCGCTAGAGAGATCAGGCTACCTAGAGGACTGTGGCTTTCGAAGGAGATGTGCGTGCCCTGAGAGAGCAGGTTAGGCGACTGACCACCGCCAACAGGAACGCTGAGCGCATGTTGACTCATGTGCTCCATCAGAGGAATGAAGCCTGGTCCACAAAGAATATGTTGAGGGCTAGACAGTTTGAGCTAGAGCAACAACTGGCATATGCAGAGGAATATAATGACAATCTGCATGAGGAGGTTCATCGGCTGAACAATCAACTCAACCCCTATGTTCCTCCTGGTGCGGCAGAGATGGATTTGAATGAAGACGAAGATCCTGAAGAGCCCGAAGCACTAGTTGGGGAGCACCACGACGTTGCTAATGGCGACGACGCCAACGTCTCGGACTTAGACAGCGACCACGATGAGTAGGCTAGTAGTTGTTACGCTAGCTACTAGGTTCCATCTACATGATCTTTTGCTTTGTTGGCACGTTGGGCATGTAATAATGAGTAGAAAGACTAAGGCTTTGATGTAATGTTGGAAAGCTTGGATGTGTTTGTGGCGGTATCCGAACGTCAAAATGTCCAGTGTATGTATGCTGGCAACTTGGTTGTAATGGACACGATGTGTGCGCTTTAAGTAATCTAATTAGTGATGTTGTGTTAATTGGAATGACTTATTGTGCCCCTGTTTTATTGTATGAATTTATTCTCTCCAGTAAATTCAGTCAGCATGATTTTTCATTCGGTCACAATTCCTACAACATCACCTAATAATTACTGTTGCTGAAACATGCAGATGCCGAACACTCGTCGTACCGTGTATGGTGCCGCTGAGGCTGGTGGTAGTGCAGCTGCTAGTGATGACCGTGATCCACCACCGCCTCCTCCACCCTACACTGCGGAACAGTTTTTCGCACAATTTCTTGGAAGCCAACGTAATATGGAGGGCATGCAACAGAATATGGAAGCTACGTTGTGCAGTATCGCAGACAACACCCGTCGGGGAATAAACCCGGGTGGGCACGAAGCAAATCAGTACAGCAGTTTCAAGGACTTCATGGATACTCGTCCACCGATCTTCAAGGAAGCCGCAGAACCCTTGGATGCAGAAGAGTGGATTAATACTCTAGAAGACAAGTTCCGTGTCTTGAGAATGACTGAAGTGTTGAAGACTGAGTATGCAGCTCATCAGCTTCAAGGTCCGGCAGGAATGTGGTGGAAACATCACCGCACCACTTTTCCTCCCCACGCTCACATCACTTGGAGGGAGTTCACCGAAGCCTTCCGTGGAACGTACATTCCACCTGGTCTGACCGAGATGAAGCTTGGGGAATTCCTGGCGCTGAATCAAGGCACGAAGACTGTAACTCAATATCTACATGCATTCAATAACCTGAGCCGTTATGCTCCTGATATGGTGAATACTGAGGCCAAGAAGATCGCTAGCTTCAAGAGAGGCCTGAATCCCAAGATGATGAAACATGTGGGTACAAATATGAGGACTGGTTTCAATGATTTCGTTAGTGACTGTCTGAAGCAAGAGAAGAACAACAATGTTTATGCTGCTTCCAAGATCCGTAAGAGAGCTTTCGAGTCGGGTTTGTCCCAGTCCAGAGCCCCAGTGGCCAACCGTCCGGCTTATCGATCGCCTGCCCCAGATGCAAGGTTTAGGCCACCGCAAAGGAAGAATCAGAATGCTCAGCAACCCCAGAGGAACCAGAAACCATTCAAGATGGCATTGCCTCAGGCGAAGATAGGACAAGGCAGTTCATCTGGAACTGTGGCTCAAGTGAAGGGACCGTGCTTCAACTGCAACCAACTCAGACACTTTGCGAAGTTTTGTCCCTACCCTAAGAAACAGCAGACGTAGTATCAAGCTCGTGTGCATCACACCACCGTGGATGACATCCCTGAAGGAGAACCGGTAACAACTGGTATGTTTTCTATCAACAATCATCCTGCAGTAGTCTTGTTTGATTCCGGATCATCTCATTCCTTTGTAAGTCAAGCATTTGTTAAGAGGCATGGGCAAAAGATAGTTGAATTGGAATGTGCTTATAAAATCAGTTCAGCTGGGGCTGATCTGTTGACTAATCAGATAGTTCAGGGAGTAATCCTAAACATATCAAATCGATAATATAAGCTTAATCTGATAGTCATGCCAGGGTTAGTTTTGGATGTGATCATGGGTATGAACTGGATGAATAAGATGGGGGTAGTAATCGATATTGGAGGAAGGAGTATCTCTCTTAAGGAACCAAGTGGAGAAGGCACTTTTCGGGTGGTCCTACCTCGGAAAGTAGACCTAGCTAGCACGACTTGTGCGGTCCAAACTACTCTGCTAGCCCAGATTCCAGTGGTCTGTGAGTTTCCAGATGTGTTTCCGGATGAGTTACCTGGACTTCCACCAGACCGAGATGTTGAGTTTGGCATTGAGTTAATTTCGGGAACAGCACCGATCTCGAGAAGGCCCTATCGGATGCCTCCCAATGAGTTAGCCGAATTGAAGAAGCAACTCTAGGACTTACTAAAGAAAGGTTTGATTCGTCCCAGCTCGTCTGAATGGGGATGCCCCGCTCTATTTGTGAAAAAGAAGAAGGATAACTCCTTACGCATGTGCGTGGATTATCGACCACTAAATGCAGTGACAATTAAAAACAAGTATCCTCTTCCTCGGATTGATATCTTGTTTGACCAATTGTCTAAAGCCAAAGTGTTCTCTAAGATAGATTTGAGATTAGGATACCACCAGATTAAGATTAGGCCGCAAGATGTGCCTAAGACTGCGTTCTCTACCAGATATGGCTTGTACGAGTATCTTGTCATGTCCTTCGGATTGACAAACGCTCCTGCATACTTTATGTATCTGATGAATTCTGTTTTCATGCTAGAGTTGGACAAGTTTGTGATTGTGTTCATTGATGACATTCTAATATATTCAGAGAATGAAGAAGATCACGCAGAGCACCTCAGGATTGTCTTGACTAGACTCAGAGGGCATCAACTGTATGCGAAGTTTAGCAAGTGTGAGTTCTGGCTTAAGACAGTTCCTTTTCTCGGCCACGTGTTGTCTGATAATGGCATTTCCGTAGACCCTAGTAAGGTGCAAGAGGTTATGGACTGGAAGTCACCAACCTCAGTGCATGAAGTTCGCAGTTTTCTTGGTTTAGCCGGTTACTATCGTCGCTTCATACCGGATTTCTCGAAGATTGCCAAACCAATGACAAGCCTATTACAAAAGGATCATAAGTTTGTATGGACAGAGGAGTGCGAGGCAGCTTTCTGCACCTTGCGAAAGTTGTTGACCACTGCTCCTGTTCTGGCCCAACCGGATATAGAAAAGTCTTTTGATGTGTTCTGTGACGCATCTAAGAATGGGTTAGGATGTGTACTAATGCAAAATGGAAGGGTCATTGCCTATGCCTCACGTCAATTGAGGAAGCATGAAGTTAACTATCCTACACATGATTTGGAGCTTGCAGCAGTAGTGCATGCTCTAAAGATTTGGAGACACTACCTGCTGGGTAATGTGTATAATCTCTTTACAGATCATAAGAGTCTCAAATACATTTTTACCCAATCTGAGTTGAACATGCGACAGAGAAGATGGTTAGAGCTGATAAAGGACTATAATCTAAATGTACATTATCATCCTGGGAAGGCTAATGTAGTAGCAGATGCACTGAGCAGAAAATCACATGCTATTGATGTGCAACCGTTGTTTGAAGAAGGGTTCAAATTGTTATATCCTGCTGTGTTGCATAATATTCAGATCAGTTGTACTCTGGAAAATCAGATCATTGAAGGTCAGAAGACAAATAAGGGAATCTTTCATATCAAAGAGAAGATGAAGAGGGAACCCACCAAACACTTTCGATTGGATGACCAAGGAGTGTTATGGTTTAAGGATCGCCTGGTGGTACCTATGGATAGAGAGCTTAAGAACAAGTTGATGAATGAGACCCATCATTCCAAGCTATCTATTCACCCCGGAAGTAGTAAGATGTACCAAGATTTGCGACCCCGTTATTGGTGGACTAAGATGAAAAAGGAAATTGCAGCATACGTTGCTCGTTGCGACATGTGTTGTAGAGTTAAAGCTCTTCACATGAGACCCGCAGGACTTCTGCAACCCTTGTCTGTACCCGATTGGAAATAGGATGATGTAAGTATGGATTTTATCACTGGTCTTCCCACCACACAGAAGGGACACGATTCTATTTGGGTAATAGTAGATCGTCTCACCAAGACAGCTCACTTTCTGCCAGTTAAGACAACATTCCGACCACCTCAATATGCAGAAAAGTATATTGCTGAGATTGTCCGATTACATGGTATACCAAAAACGATCGTGTCTGATCGTGGTTCACAGTTTACCTCTCATTTTTGGGAACATCTTCATAAAGGTTTGGGTACTAGTTTGATTCGTAGTACGGCTTACCATCCACAGACAGACGGGCAGACAGAACGAGTTAATGCTATACTTGAAGATATGCTTAGAGCTTGTGTACTATCATCCAGAGGCTCATGGGAATCCTGGTTACCATTGGCAGAATTCGCTTACAACAACAGTTACCAAGAGAGTATCAAGATGGCACCTTTTGAAGCTTTATATGGCAGGAAGTGCAGGACACCGTTAAATTGGGTAGAGCTTGGAGAAAGAAGGTTTTATGGAATTGATTTTGTAAATGAGGCAGAGAAGAAGGTCCGTATTATCCGGCAAAACATGCAAGCTGCACAGTCCCGTCAGAAGAGTTATGCAGACAAGAGAAGGAGACCATTGGATTTCCAAGTGGGTGACTATGTCTATTTGAAGGTTACCCCCATGAAGAAGAAACGATTTAGAATCAAGCAGAAACTGTCTGCTAGATATATCAGACCATACCAGATCATAGAGAAAAAGGGTCCCGTGGCGTATAAGTTGCAATTGCCAGAAGGGATGAGTTCGATCTTTCCCGTCTTTCATGTATCCCGGTTGAAGAAATGTCTGCGTGTTCTGGAAGAGAGAATAGAACCGCAGGGTATTCGGATCAAGGCGGACTTGGAATATCGTGAACAACCGGTTCGAGTTCTGGATACAAAGGACCGAGTCACTCAGAATAGAGTGGTAACAACCTATAAGATTCAGTGGAACCATCATGATGAGAGTGATGCTTCATGGGAAACGGGAGAATATCTTCAAACTGCGTATAAAGATTTTTACGATAAATGGTTCGTAACTCAAAATCTCGGGACGAGATTCTTATAAGGAGGGAGGGCTGTAACACCCCTGGGTGTTAAGCATGCATTAGCATCCAAAGCATTAGTCATAATCATCTCATACATGGTTATCATTGCATGCAATATAGACCCTTTTAAATTTAAAGTTGAAAAACAATTACTTAAAACCCAAATTCTGCATTTAAGTGCTAAAGAGTGGTGAAACTTTGTGTAGCTACAATTTTAGATAATCTAGAATAAATAAACATGATTTTTGGAGCAATTCTTGAATTCAAGTTTTTCTCAAATTTTGTTTTAAAAATATTCTAAACAAATAGATCTTTGATTAATAACTTAGCTTTAAATCCTAAATTCAAAATCTATTGAGAATTTTGAAAAATGCTCTACATGAAAGTTGTAGAGAATAAAATTTTGAACAACTTTTATTTTGGGCCAAAATTCTAAAAACCTCTTTTTCATCGTCAAATTCAAATTTGAAACAAATATAGAAATCTGAAAATTTTATTTATAAAAGAAAAATCGGTTTTTCACTTTAGTGGGCCGCGGCCTCCCTTTCGGCCCAGTAGCGCTGGCAGCCCGGCCCGCGCCCCACGCCGGCTTCCTCCCGCGCGCGCGCCCACGCGCGACGCCATGGCGCCACGGCAGAGCTCGGCCGCCGCGTGGCCGGACGCCGACGACGCCGCGCGACACGCGCCCCTGTGGCCCCCGCAGCACCGCGCTCGCTTACCCCCCCTCCGCGCGCTCGTCCGCCTCGGCTGCTCCCTCCATTCCCTCCTCTCGCCCCGCCAGCAGCAGCAGCAGTGCACCGCCGCGCCATCACTGGCTCCCGGAGCTCCACCACCGCCGTCCGCGCTCGTGGCTGCTTCTCCGACCGATTCCTCCCGGCCTCAGCTCCGCCCCGCTTCCCTCCACCGCGTGCGCGCCTCCACTCCGCCGCTCGAGCTCAGGTGAGGGCCAATTGGCCGCCCCCCTCCTTCACTGCCGCCATGGCCGCCGTTGGCCGGCGCGCATGGCCGGAGCTCCCTGGCCCTTCATGCCTCCTCCGGTCTCGAGCATCCGCTCCCCCTTCGTCTAGCGGTGCTCGCGCTCGCCTTCTCGGCCGCCCCCGTGGCCTGCATTGGCCGGCCGACGAGCTCCAGCGCCGCCGTGTCGCCATCTCCACCGGCGAGCCTCCTCCGGAGCTCCCGCGCCGCTCAGAGTTGGTGCGCTGGGTGCGTCTCGGTGCGGGGAGCACGTTGGTGCCCTCCCCGTCGCCGGAGACCTCACCGGCGGCGAGTTCGCCACCGGTCAGCGCCTCCCCCGCGCTGCTCTGGCTGGCCGGTGGGTCCGTTGACCCGTGGGTCCCGCGTGTCAGCGCGTGTGGGTGCACTGCACCGGGTGTATTCAGCGTTTTCACCGGCGAATTTTCAAAAGAATTAAGGAAAATGATTTCTCAAAATTATGAAAAAGCTTTGAAAAATCATATCTCAAGATTTATAGCTCCAAAAATGATGAAACAAATTTTGAAATGTTCCTCTTGAATAGATCTACAGTTTAAAAATAGCTCATGTTAATTTTGTGACACTTTGCTGTGCAAATTTATTTAATTGCTATAAATGCTGATATCTTAGAAAATATGTAGTAAATAAAATAATGAAGGGAAAAATGTGATTCTTGTTGCTTTAATCTTTATTAGTGATGTACTTTCTAGGAAAAATATTAGTGAAGCATGTTCTATGAGAAATTTTTGAAGTGTAGTTCAAATGCTTTTAATTGATAATCTTTGTTATTTTTAGTAGAGAGCTAAATTTGTATAGAACATACATGTGATAATTTTTGTAGTATGTTAGTTTACTGTTAGTAACATAGAAAAAATGTGAAATCTGTTGTTTGATACTTTTTCTAGTACAAAATAATTTCATGCTCATATTTAGGCTATAACTTGTTTATTTTGTACAAGCAATTTTACATAGGTCATTCTCATGAAAATTTAGTAGTAGGTTAGTTAGGGTAAGAGTAATCTACTGTAATTTTGGTAGATTTTTATCTATACCAGAAATCGGTGTTGCTGTGTAACCCTAGTTAAATAGGGAATAAAAGATTATTCTTTATGAGAAATTAAGAGAAATAAAATATGTTTGGTGTATCTTTGAAGCATCATTATGCCTTGCTGATGTTATGGATGAGTTAGGTTAGTAAGCTTTGGTAGCTTAGGTTCACTTGTATGTGTAGATGATAGGCTAACTAATAGAAGGATAAGGTGCATGTTTTAGGGTACATGTTCTTGGATGACGTTGACTACCTTGTAGAAGAAATAGTTATATTTAAACTGCTCATTCCATGTGCTCATCTGCATCTCATGTCATCAAAGCACTCCACCACAATCCGATGCATCATTCGCATGGTTACTTATGCACTTGCATCATACAGGATCGCAGGAAGAGTCGCAGGTAGCAGTACAGGAGGAGTAGGCTTGGACGGATCAGTAGGAGCCCCAGGCACAGGAGGTGCCCGAGGAGGAAGAGTCAGGCGAGGAGCTGCCAGAGTGCGTCGATCACCATCCTAGCTCGTTCGAAAGAGGCAAGCCTCGGAGCATTTTAAGTCTCCTATTTTATAAAAGTTATTCCTTACTACATGAACTATAGTTATATATATAGTTGCATTAAGTTATAGGAGTTGAGTGAAACCGTTGTTGCATTATTACCTTGGCCACCGGATTATCTTTCACCCTATTAGGTTAGGATCGAGTGAATTGCTTAGCCATGCTTAGACCGGTAGAAGTCGGGTGATTTCCTGTCACCTGTGAGTTATAGGTGGATACCGGGTTATGGTTAGCTGTAATTGTGATCATAAAAAGTAACCAAGTGTTGATGGATAAATGAAGACCGGGCGGAGTCTTATAGGGTTTTGGACTATAGTGATTCTGTCTGTGTCGATTAAAGACCGATCGTTGTTCGTCCCTCTTATCATGTTGAACGCATGCCTCACATTTAGCTGGCCGAATAAAGTACCTTTCGACCACGAAGCTAGTGACACTTTTCGAGCCGAGATAAACTCGGGTTGGCAGACTGGTGTTGAAGTGGGTGTAACGGGGACGCGAAGAGTGAGCCCAAGGTGCGTCCTGGCAGTCGGGCGGTCACTGGGTAGTGCGATCCATGATTGTTATCCCGTGGCTTCTTGGAAAGTGTCATTGGTGATCTACGCGACCCTGACGGGGGAAACAGGGTTTGTGTGAGGAATAAATCTCCAGCTGGATAGGAATTCGATTCGAATCGCCGTCACTCCCGGTTAGTGAGCACTTGACTCGAGCTATGGCATCGTAGTGACATTAATGGAACACTGATGGTTAAGTGAATGATGTTGGAAATGCTAAACCTGATATGGTAATCTAGATTGTTAATGATGAATCAAGTGATTGTTCTAGCAATAGCTGCTTACCTAGCTTGAATAAGTTATACTAAAAGTGATGCAAAAAGTACTGGTTTAATTTTTCATAACAACTTATGCTTTTCGCAAATGAGTCAAGCCAGTCCAATCTATAAAGCCTTGCATGATCCTTGGTGTCCTTTATTTTGGGTTTATGACGGGTAAGTCTAGCTGAGTACATTCTCGTACTCAGGGCGTTGTTCCCATTGTTGTTGCAGATGGCCAGATGTACTATGGGTACTGCTCCAACTGTCTGTATCCGGCGATAGGCGACAACTAGGACCTTGGGCAAGGGTCACTCTGTTCGTCTTATCTACTGCTTTTGTGGACCATGACTATCTACTGGCACTGTATTTGAACTAAGTGTGGGTGTAAAACTACTTGCTTCCGCTACGTTATTTTGAACTGTGTTGTAATAACTTTTATTCCGAACTCCGATGTACTCCACTTTTATTGTGAACTCTACGTATCATGTGAACTATGGCTGCTAAATCAGTATGATCTTGGTTGTATGTTGGTTGATTTGAAATCCCTCGTGATTTCACGGAATCTCGGGTTATACGAGTTTAAGTTTGATAAATTAACCGCCTCGGTGGAAGATTTTCTTACTTAATCTCGTATAATTACGTTGATCTGTTACAACATAGAAGGCTTGGTCATGTTGGCATGAAACAATTGAAAAAGCTTACAACTCATAATCTTATCTATAGATTGAAAGACGTTGAATTTGAGAAGAATGAGGTTTGTAGTGCATGTCAAGCAGAAAAGCAAGTTGGAAGCTCACATCTAAAGAAGAGTACAATGAGCACATGCAAAGCATTTGATTTAATGCACATGGATCTATTTGGCCCAACAACATACTCAAGCATAGGTGGTAATAAGTATGGTTTTGTCATAGTGGATGACTTCACAAGATTCACATGAGAATTCTTTCTTAGTGACAAAAGTGAAATGTTTGACATCTTCAAGATATTTCTCACTAGAATTCACAATGAGTTTGAGATTAGAATCAAGAAAGTGAGAAGTGACAATGGAAGTGAGTTCAAGAATACAAGAATTGAAGAACTTTGTGATCACTATGGCATTGGACATCAATTCTCGGCCAAGTACACTCCACAATCAAATGGCCTAGTTGAGAGAAAGAATAGAACATTGCTTAATATGGCTAGATCAATGCTTCATGAGTACAATGTGAGTCAATCATTTTGGGATGAAGCAATCAATACCGCTTGCTACTACATCAATAGACTATATTGTCACCCATTGCTAGAGAAGACCCCATATGAGCTACTTCATGGAAGAAAGCCTAATATTTTTTACTTTAGGGTGTTTGGTTGCAAATGTTATATCTTGAAGAAGGGCACTAGATTGGGAAAGTTTGACAAGAGATGTGATAAGGGGTTCCTACTTGGTTATTCAACTACAAGCAAAGCTTATAGAGTTTGGAACAATTCAAGTGGCATTCTAGAAGAAGTCCATGATGTACAATTTGATGAAACCAATGGGTCACAAGATGAAGAAGAGAATCTAGATGATGTTGGTGGAACTCTATTGGTGGAAGCAATGAAGAACATGGACATTGGGGACATTAGAGCAAAGCAAGTAATTGATATTCAAGATGATGATAAAGATCAAGTGCTCAATTCTCCATTCAAGCTAGCTAGTAACTCTCAAGCACAAGATCATGGTGCTAGTTCATCTCATCAAGATACATCAAGTGATCAACCAAGCTTAAGCAATCAAGTGCAAGTACTCCAACCACAACATGTTGCAAGAGATCACCCCATTGATAGTGTTATTGGTGATATTAGAAGTGGTGTGCAAACAAGATCAAGATTGGCCATGTTTTGTGAGCATGCATCATTTGTGTCAACCACAGAACCAAAGAAAATAGAAGAAGCTTTGAGGGATGCCGATTGGATCATGGCTATGCAAGAAGAGCTTAACAATTTCACAAGAAATGATGTTTGGGATTTGGTAGAAAGGCCAAATGACTACAATGTGATTGGAACCAAATAGGTGTTCAAAAACAAGCAAGATCAAGATGGCATTGTGGTGAGAAACAAAGCAAGACTAGTTGCTCAAGGTTACACTCAAGTAGAAGGTCTTGACTATGATGAGACATATGCTCCCGTGGCAAGATTAGAGGCAATAAGGATTCTATTGGCTTATGCTTGTGCACACAACATCAAACTATATCAAATGGATGTCAAAAGTGCATTTCTCAATGGAATCATCAATGAGTTAGTCTTTGTTGAGTAACCTCCCAGATTTGAAGATGACAAGAAACCCAACCATGTGTACAAGTTGAAGAAGGCTTTATATGGCTTAAAGCAAGCACCAAGAGCATGGTATGAGAGGCTAAGAGATTTCCTTCTCTCTAAGGGATTCAAGATGGGCAAGGTTGATACAACTCTATTCACCAAGAAGATTGGGAATGATCTATTCATAGTGCAAATATATGTTGATGATATCATCTTTGGATCAACCGATCAAGCTTATTGTGAAGAATTTGGTGCTATGATGGCCAAAGAGTTTGAAATGTCTATGATTGGTGAACTTAGCTACTTCCTTGGTCTCTAAGTCAAACAATTGAAGAATAGGACATTTGTGAGTCAAGGGAAATATATAAGGGACATGTTGAAGAAATTTGGAATGCAAGATGCAAAGCCAATTTCAACTCTAATGGGTACAAATGGAAATTTAGATAGTGATCTTGATGGCAAAATGGTGAATCAAAAGGAATATCGGTCTTTGATTGGAAGTCTACTCTATGTCACCGCATCAAGGCCGGATGTCATGTTTAGTGTTTGTATGTGTGCTAAATATCAAGCCTCACCTAGAGAGAGTCATCTCACGGCCGCAAAGAGAATATTGAGGTACTTGAAGCAAACAAGAGATGTTGGACTATGGTATCCCAAGGGGTCAAAGTTTGAATTGATTGGATATTCGGACTTCGACTATGGGGGTTGCAAGATCAATAGAAAGAGCACAAGTGACACATGTCAATTACTTGGAAGATCACTTGTGTCATGGTCCTCAAAGAAACAAAATAGTATGGCAATCTCTACCGCCGAAGCCGAATATGTGAGTGCGGGGAGTTGTTGTGCACAATTACTATGGATGAAATCAACTTTGAAGGATTATGGCCTCAATTTCAAGAATGTGCCATTGCTATGTGATAATGAAAGTGCAATCAAGATGACACAAAATCCGGTTCAACATGAAAGAACAAAGCATATTGACATAAGGCACCATTTCATTAGAGATCATCAACAAAAGGGAGATATTACCATTGAAAGTGTTGGCACCGATGATCAACTTGCCGATATTCTCACCAAGCCACTTGATGAAAAGAGGTTTTGCAAGCTAAGGAATGAGTTGAACATTCTTGATTTCTCAAACATGAGTTGAATGCATCCCACCCACTTATTGACATGCCTCTCCTTCGACATTACAAGGTAAAGTTGATTGACATGTCATTCATGCTATGCTAAGGACTTGCTAGAGCATGTAGACATAATAAGTGGTACGCATGAGCATTCATGATAAATCAAATGAATTTGATGGATATATGTTACCACTATTGCTTCTATGCTTGTTTTGATCTAGTGGTGGCATATGACATGTTTGTGAGCTTGTAAACCTAGTGTTGAATCTAGAAGATTTGCTATAAGTGTTTAATTCAACATAGGCAAGATAACCCTTATTATGAGGTGTGAAGAAGCTTGTCTTTGGTTCAAATCGAATTAAATCTCTTTAGCAAGTGTTCTAGGTTGAACCAAATTTGATAAATTTTAACCTACTCCATCAAATATTGTTTTTCTCTCCACAATTTGATCCCATTTTTGGGTAAGTTGTTGACAAAGGGGGAGAGAAAAAGATGATTCAACATGATAAAGGGGTAAATAAAATTTTGATGCACACAAGTAGGGGGAGCAAGCTCATAAACAAAGTTGTTGCATTTGTTTGTGCATTCTCATATGACTTGCTCTTTGCACATGTATTTAAATTCAATATGCATGCTTGTGTGGTGCAATGCTAGTATAGAACTTAAATGATAAAATGATCTACTAGCATGCATAGGAATAGTTTACATGTGGTATCTAGACATGCTTAAAGCTTTACAAGTGGTCTAAGAACCTTTACATATAATGTTGATCTCACGGGGTTCTTGAGTTGTGATAGATGTCTAGTCACTTCATGATGCTAAGGACGGTGTAAAAGGCAACTCCAATTGGTATCACGCTTCAAAGGTCCATTTCTTACACCTTAGCATCATTTTGGTACAATTACTCTCTTAACACTTTTATCAATGCATATGTGCAAAGCTTTCAATCCAAACTCTATGCACATATGTAGGGAGAGCTAATGCTACCAAAACCGAGCTTGTGATAATTGTCCAAACTTTACTTATGAGCAAAATGATTGGATAAGTATGACAAGTTCAAAACTTTTATTATCAAAATCATCTTTATGAGGGTTATCATCAATTACCAAAAAGGGGGAGATTGAAAGTCCCTAGTTTGGTTTTGGCTAATTGATGAAACCTGGGACTAACCTTTGTATCTAAGTGGATGATTTAGATAAAAGGTGGTCATTGAATATGAGACATAACATTGACTCATGTGACCAAGATGATGAAGACCAAGATGACGCTTGGCTCGATGGACCGGTTGTGAAGGTGAAGGGCAAGTCGAGGCTTCGAAGCGAAGGACCATGCGATGGTGAAGCTTGAGCAAGACTTGGCGCCGACGGACCGATGCAACGGTGAAGAGCAAGTGAAGTCAAGGTCGATGGATCGAGACGGTCATGTGATGATTTGAAGTGGATCATATCTTTTGGAAAAACAAAATGGGCTCAAGGCAAAGGTATAACCATAGGGCCATTTTGTTTTGCACTCAAGACACCATAGAGGGTGTGAGTGGTTTAGGATCGATAGCCGAACTATTAAGAGGGGAAGTTTTATCGGTTATTCGATGCACGGGTGCCACTAGGTGAATTCATGAAGTGCATTGCATGTAGGGCCTAGTAAGTAACTGGAAAACCTTCGAAAATGATTATGAAAATGCTAACACACGTGCACAAGGTGGTGATCACTTGTTGGTGTTGGCACATTTGCGAAGGCGTTGAAGTTTGAGCGGTAGAGAGGGTTTG
Organism: Saccharum hybrid cultivar R570; assembly: GCA_038087645.1. Lineage (NCBI taxonomy): Eukaryota > Viridiplantae > Streptophyta > Magnoliopsida > Poales > Poaceae > Saccharum > Saccharum hybrid cultivar. The sequence goes on along the minus strand of JAQSUU010000190.1, from coordinate 215,097 downwards.
GGTCCCTCTCTTCCTCCCACCGAGCTTGCGAGCGTGGGATTTAGGCATTTTCGAGGAGTTGAAATGCCTATTTTCCACTATGCCGGAAGTCAGAAAAGAAATGGAGGCGAACGGAGGTCACAGAGGTGACCGGACGCTGCACCGGACGCGATCATGGTATGACCGGACGCGTCCGGTCAGTTCAACACAGCAGTCTGGCGCGCAGGTGCTAGGGTTTGCAACCGGCGCGTCCGGTCAGGCACCCAGAGGGAACTGAAGTTCGCAAGGTCGATCGGACGCGCGGCGCGTCCGGTCACATGCGATCGGACGCGTCCGATCGTTGAGGGAGCTTACTGGACTCCAACCGGATGCTGGCACTGTCGCGTCCGGTCTTTGCCTGGAGCGTGTCCGGTCGTTGCTTCGCGGGCGCGCGGTACTATGCGTCCGGCACGTCCAGTCGGTTGAGCGGCGTGTCCGGTCGTTGCTTCGCGAGCGCGTGGTACTGTGCGACCGGCACGTCCGGTCGGTTGAGCGACGCGTCCAGTCGTTGCTTTCGACCGTTGGCACAGTGACCGTTGGAGGATCAGACGCGGTTGAGCGCGTCCGGTCAGTTTCGACCGGTGCGTCCGGTCATCTCGAAAAGCGCGCAGTGAAGGGGTACAACGGCTCTATTCAGTTGGGATGCTTATAAATACTTGTTGGCTGGCCCTTGGGGAGGTCCCTCATGATTTCTAACACTCTTGTGCATCCTTTGAGCTAGAGCTTCTCCTTCCCACTCATCTCTCTTGCTTGATTGCAAATCAAAAGTGAGATTGAGTGATCCCAAAGTGCATTGCATAGCTTGAGGGCATCTAGTGGCACTTATGGGTGGTTTAGCCGGTGGATTTCTTGTTACTCTTGGAGAGTACTGCTCCTAGCCAGCTTGGAGATTGTTGGAGGCGTTGGCAAGAGAAGGAGATTGTTCTTGGCCACCTCCGGTTGATTGTAAGAGGTTCTTGTGCTTTCCTCGGTGGAGCGCCAAAAGCAACTCTAGTGGATTGCGCGTGTCATTGAGTTACCTCACTTGAGAGTGGTGTATTGTGGTGCCTTGCGGGGCGTGCCTTGAGGGGCAAGTGACTTGAAGGTCACACCGAGGAACCATCTAAGTGTTGGTCGACACAACAGGTGACGTAGCTTGTCGGTGTACAAGTGAACACCGGGTGGACAAAAATATTGTGTCTCTTGTCTCCCGGTGATTGGTCTTCATATTGTGTTGTTGTCAATATTGATTGATTGTATATCATCTTGGTGATTGGCAACATCTTCGCTCCACCGTCGGTATAAGATTCACAATCCTATCTCTCGCATTTACTTTTACTAGATTATTTTGTGTAGCTCTAGTGGTAGCCTTTGCTAGTAGTTGTTAGCTTGCTCACTAGTGTAAGTTTAGTAACATAGCCCTTGTGTGAACTAGAGATCATAATCTACTAGACTTGTGGATAGGAGGCTTGCATCACAACCGTAGGCTAAGCAAAACTCGCTTTACGCCGTTTGTTATTCTAACAAGTTTGCTAAGTGGTTCTTGTAGAATTTTTTATAGGCTATTCACCCCCTCTAGCCATCTAGGACCTTGAGCTCTATTAGACAATTCTATCATCTAGTGGCACTAGGTGTTGGAATATAATGCATTGCATTTTAGGCCTAGTGCACTTCAGAGAGCAAGCAAAAATATTTTTGGAATGCTAACTTAGCTCTAACATGCTTGGGAAAACATTTTGAGAGTTAGCATCACTTGCAGAGAGTTGTTTGGGTTGTTCGTGGGTCAAAAAAACAACCTAACTTGCAGCCAACGTCCAACCAATACACAGGGGGCATCGCCCTGTCCGGTGTGCACTACCATGTTGTGGGTGTTGCACTGTCACCCCCTGTTCGGTGCCACCGCTGTGGGCACCGCCCTATTTTTCCAGAGGCTAGGGTTTCCGGGACTTAGCGAAAATGGGCACCGCCACCCGCTGTCCGGTGGTACTGCCCTAATTTTCTAGAGAGGGCCGAAAACTGAGTTGGGCACCGCTAAGGGGCAACCCTATGCCTAGGCGCGTGGTGCACCGCCACCACAGGGCGAAGCACCGCCCCCTGCTGTCTGGTGCCAGGGAACCAAATGGCTAGTTCAAATTAGTCATTGCAATTCAACCATTGGGGCACCGCCACCCCTGTCCGGTGCTGGTACCGCCTCGTCCAGTGCCCACTCAGAAACCAGCTCCCACTACAAGAAATGTGTGGCCTTTTGACATTCCAAGGGTCCAACGACTCTATTTGCTTGTGTGGCTATAAATAGAGGTGGTGGCCGGCCTTAGCCACTCTCTTGGAATCCCATACACTTGTGCTAACCCTTTGTGAGTGGAGAAAACACAATCCACTCACTTGCACACTTGATTTCATCATTTGAGTGAGATTGGTGAGCCTCTAGTGCATCGCATTGAGTTGTTGCATCTTGTGGCACTAGTTGGGCGCATTGGGTTGGTCGTTCTCTTGTTGCTCTTGGTGTTTTCTGACACCTAGATGGCCTGGAGATTGGAGGATAATTGAGCGGAAGTGGTGATTGTTTCCGGCTCCGATGGTTGATTGTGAGGGGTGTTGTGCCTTCCTCGATGGAGCGTCAAAGGCAACTCTATTAAATTGCTCATGTCATTGAGTACCATCATTTGTGTAGGTTCTTGTGATGCCCTTGTGTAGGGCTAGGCTTGTGCATGCCTATTAGTTTGTAAACCACTAAGTGAATGGTCGACACAACGGGGACTAACTTGTCGACAAGCAAGAGACGAACCTCGGGAGGAAAATTGTGTGTCAATTTGTTCATTGGCCTTCTTGGTATTCATTGTGATTGATACACCTCTTGCCGAGCTTGGTATACATTTCTATCACTTGTACTTACATTCTTGATATACTTGTGTAGTGTTAGAATTAGCTAGTTTTGCTAAGTTGAGTAGATAGAAGTAATTAGTTGTAATTAGTTCTCTTGCTAGCTAGCTCACTAGACTAGAAGTTGTGACTAGATCCTTGATTGCCATAGAGATCATAATTTCCTAGTATATTGGTAGGTGGCTTATATTTTTAGTAGAGCTAGAGCAAAATGCTTTTATCGCGATCTTATTGGCTAACAAGTGCTCTAGTTGTTTTGTAGAATTTTTATTAGGTTATGCACCCCCTCTAGCCATTTAGGACCTTTCAAACACAGAGAGGTTCTAGAGCTGGTTAACTTGCATTGGATTGTGTCGATGACCCATTTAAAACTCCCGTGTGACTGTCAGATGGCCCCTACTAGTGAATAGTGCTAGCATATAATCCGATGCTACACAAGGGCTTACCATCGGAACATTACGATGGCTAACCCTAGCCCTGCACAATGGCCTACTACGCTACACGTAGCGCATGCTCCCATGGGTGCCATGGTATTGACAAAATCCTATGGTCCCCAGAGAGGCTAGGTTAAGCTCCTCTTCAACCCCTTTTTCAAATGTGTCAACTCCACAAGTGTTTCAACAATTGTGAAAATGAGTTAGCATTTTCACAAACATTTTGCAAAGGGTTTTAACTTGATTCTCACCACATCACTAGGCCTAATATGTATGCAATCTATTTTCACATCTAGTGGCATTTAGATAATCGGTTTGACTTTATAGTTCCTCTCTTAATAGTATGACTATCTATACTAAACCCGATCACATATTCTATTGCGTCTTGACCTGTAACATCCAAAAAAATAATTAACTTAATGTTTCTTGGGTATTGTGCTTAGAGTATAGGAAGGAAAGGCCTAAGTGCAGTCCAACCTTGAGAAGGGGAAGGGGAGAGTAGAAACTTACGTAGCTCTACAGCATGCTATTGGCCAATTAATCTCTCGGCTTTGCGAGGGGGCAGAGGCAGCCCTCCAGACTCCTCTCCCATCGCTAGGACTGGATGTCCAGGTGTGTGACCTTCTCCTCCATATGGGTGCAAGACCGACAAGAATTCCTCTCATCGTTTCTGATGCCTTGTTGTTGGCTGCAGAACACGGCAGCAGGTCGGGACGGTGCGTGGTCGTCCAGGGAGGAGTGATCAAGGGAAGATCTCGTAGATAATTAATGGATGAAATTATTTTTATCTCCTATAATTAGCAGCCGGTAATGTTTAGTCCCATGGCTTATACCATCTGTGCTCTTCGTTTAGCCTTGTTCCATCTGCATGGCAGATTTTAGGCAGTAGACGGATGTCTATTTTGAGGACTTTAGGTGTCGAATTGGAATCTCCCATAGTAATAAAAGTTGCAGAACTTTTCAATACCTTTCCAATGAGTATTTAAAAGCATTTTTCTTCGTTGAGTATTATGGGAGATGCCGCTTTCTTATTTCCCTATTCGCTTGGCTTATCAGCCATGGAACAGTGTTTTTCTCGCACAACAAATCAGATTTAGCCGGCTTATCAGCCGCAAAAACCATCAGCCGAATAGCTCAAGGTCTTGTCAGCTGTTAGTTTCTAGTTACAGTTTTGACCTTCAGATTTTGATGTTGGTTTAGGAGTTCTTCGAGGCTGATTTGGTCCAGGGCACTCTGGAGTTTTTTAGTACTTTGTATGACCTTTGCATTGAGTATTTGAACTTTGTTTTTGGTTAGATGGTTTGGGAGATGTGTTTTTAAGGATGTCACTACTGTTAAAGACAGAACATGTTTGTCACTTTGTAGGCTGTTTTAAAAATAGATCGTGATATTTGAATTTTGTTTGAATATCAAACATGTAGCTTGTTATGTGTTGATGCTTGTGGAGTAATTAATTATTTCCTGTCATCGCTGCTATGGTTTTAAAGATATAAAAAACAAGCAGCACTGCTGCTATTTATCAGGGGTCAGTTGCGGCTATTTTACCGATTGTTTGTTTGGACGTAGGAGCATTTTTGTTTATGAATGATACTTGGATTATTTGTACTGTGTTATTTATTCTAAAATAGGTGGTAGTGCTCCAAAACGTGCTTATTATATTTTCTTCTTCATCGGAGGCAAGTGAATGTAGCAGTGGTTCACTACTGTTTTGACTTGTTATATTTATCACCTACACCATAATGCTCAGAACCATGTTATAACCACTAAGAACTGAATCTTTTGATATTCCTCTGAAAGGTCCTTATTTGGTTTTGGTAATTGAGTGACAACCTTAGGTGGACTAATATGTCTTTGAGTGAGATACACATGTGATTAGTCCACAAGTACATCATGTGTGAGCAACCTATGCTATGGAGGTGAAATGGCCTGGATATGTTACAAGGCTCACACATGAAGGAACTCATTGCATATGAGACATGACATGGAGTCGTGTGACTAAGATGGAGAAGATCAAGACAAGACTTGGCTTGATAGACCGGTTGCAAGCGTGAAGAGCAAGTTGGAGGCTTTGGAGCGATGGACCGCATGGCGGTGAAGCTTGAGCAAGACTTGGCACCAATGGACGAAGGCAATGGTGAAAAGCAAGTGAGGTCAAGATCGATGAACCAATAAGGTCACGTGATGATATGAAGTGGATCATATCATTTGTGATATGGTTGGTGCATGTGTTGCATCAACACCAGAGGAGATGAAATGGAATGCGCAAGGCAAAGGTATAATCTATAGGGCATTTCATTTTACCGGTCATAGGTGTGTAGAGAACTTTATGACCGGATTTATGATAGATGGCCGTACTATCAAGAGAGGCAAACTTGTTTGTATATCGGTCATCTGGTGCCACTCGAGTGATCTAACTTTGCATCGTTGCTAAGATCGAGTGGCGTGGTGATTTGAGTGACTAATCCTTTGAAAAATGATTATGAAAATATTAACACACTTGCACATAATATTGTACACTTGGTGGTGTTGGCACATTTGCAAAGGATAAGTTGTTGGAGGTGATTTGGATCAAGCTGGAGAGGAAAAGGACAAGAAAAGAGCAAGTTTGGGTTGTCCGAGGGTCAGCAAACGCAACTAAACTTGTAGCCAATGCGTAGCCTAGCCTGGGGGGTGGCACCACCATTTTTTGGTGTGCATCGCCCCCTAGGGCGGTGGCACCGCCACCCTAGGCAAAGTGCACCACCACCCCCTGCAGCGTCCCCAAATCAACATAGCCACCCTTTCATATTTTGGGCATAACTCTTAGCTCCAAACTCCGATTTCGATGATCTAGGACTTTTTGAAAAGCTAATGAAATGCTCTACAAGACTGATCTGGTGGTTTTTTGTTTTTATCTGAAGAGGGCACCACCATGTCACTGGACTATCTAGTGGTGGCATCGCCGCTTTTTTCCAGAGAGTGCATTTTTTGGGGGTTGGCCTGGGTGGTCACCGCCACCCCTAGGGCGGTGCACTGCCACCCTATGTCAGGTGCTAGGGGCTCAATGGCTAGTTCAAGTTAGCTGTTGGGACTTGACCGTTGGAGGGGCATCGCCCTGTCTAGTGCGAGGCACCACCCTGTCTGATGCCCTCGCATAAAAGGGATGCTTTGCTCTAACGGCTCTATTTGGCTTGGGGGCTATAAATAGAGGGGGATCTCGAGCTTGGCTGAGGTTGAGCACCTTGGGGATGTGTTGCCCTTGTGTGTGCTTGGTTTGAGAAGCCTCTAACTCACTTGTGCTTGCGAGTAGTGTGAATCCATTGTAAGTGAGTGAGTCTAGTGCATTGCATTGTGAGATTGCATCGAGTGGTACTAGGTGATCAAGTTGCAAGCCGGTGGTTCTTGTTACTCTTGGAGGTTGCCACCTCCTAGATGGCTTGGTGGTGGTCTTCGTTGAAGCATGCAATGAAGATTGTGCGGTGCTCCAGAGAAGTGATTGTGAGGGTGAATGATCTAGGCCCTTGTTTGGGTTTTGGTAATTAATGACAACACTTGTGGACTAACTTCTCTATTTAAGTGTGTGAAGGAAAATGGTTTAGTTCACAAGAAATGTTGGATATTGGAATTGATTGCTAGCATGTTGGAGTGCTCAAATCAAACATAGCAAGCAAGTGAAGATCGAAGCAAAACTTGGTTGTGATGGACCGTGTGAAACACGATGGTGAAGGGCAAGCTAGTGGGCTTAGCGCCGATGGACCAAGGCGATGGTGAAGGGCAAGCTAGTGGGCTTGGCGCCGAAGGATCGAAGCAACGGTGAAGAGCAAGTGAGACTAATTTCGATGGACTTGAAGTCTATGTGGTGGTTTGGGTGATCCACATCATCTATGAAGATCAAGCCGAAGATTTATTGTTCATATCAAGTGGCTTGGTGAATATGTCAGACAACACTTTCCTTGCAAATATCAATTTGAGAGAAATTGGATAAGCGCAAGGCAAAGGTATGAAACATAGGATGTTTCATTTTACCGGCTATGAGGTGTGTAGAGATGATTAAAATAGCCAGGTTTAGGATAGATAGCTGTACTATTAAAAGGGGCAAACATGTTTTGCATTACGGTTATCTAGTGCCACTTGTGAGCTCTAACGTTGAGGTACACTTAGTGGTAAGTGGCGAAAAGTTAAAAACCTTTGTGAAAAGTAGTTAAAAGCTAACCGGTGGTGAGTTGAACGATTGTTGACGGTAGTTAACAACCATATTAAACTGTCAACATAACTTGTATAAGGGCATAATTGAGATCACCAACATAGGTCTAGGGACTTAAACTAATAAATTCCACAAGTTTTGGTGAATCTATGATTTCTACAGAGTATATCCAGAAAACCATCAAGGTAGACCTACATGTCAGAAGTAATAACACAATTCCACCGTGAAACCTACGTGGGAAGGTTATGGAAGACTCTAGGAGACTCTCCATTGAGGCGGACCCTGAGGGGGTGACATGTGGGGCCGACCGGCCTGTGAGCCCCTCTGTCAGTCTCCCAATTGCTATGGCGGTTTCCCACCGACTCCTAGATTGCATCTATGTCGTTCCTTAAGTCGGTTTGATCCAAGGGCTCATGTTGCAAGATCAGGGCTATATAAGCAGGCCTTGCCCTCCTGGAGGCATAACCCTGATCATCAAGTTATTTGAGAAGACAGAAACCCTAATTATCCTCCGAGCTCTTCTAGTTTCTAGGGCATAGCTAGTTAAGCTAGGTCTGGAGGGAGGCAAATAGATCTTCGCTTAGATTCCTAATATTGTCAAGAGCGTGGTTCGGTATAATCTTTGTACCCATCTCTCATTGTATCTCCATTACATTTATATGCTTGCTACAATTATTATGACAATATTAGTATTCGTCTTATTCATGTTCAAGGTTGGAATGTTCATCATCTACTTTGATTATATACTTAGTATAGCTAATTTATTATTATGTTTATGCATAAGTTTGTATAGCGCTCACCCCAATGTACATAGGGTGGGTGGTAGAGATCATGTAAGCGTGGTGCTTATATGCTATTTATTTATGAATACGCTCTATATTCCGAGTCATGTGGTAGATCACGGGTCTGACACTACCGTTGAGTCCTTTGTAGTCCACTCCCCGAATATAGATCATAGAAGTAGGGCCTGGTTACGAAGGAAGGGCAAGCTATGTTCTTAAACTTTCCTAAGTAATGCCCCTTATGCATAGATATAACGGTGATCTTAGCAATGACTACTAGGTGTAATTGCACCAATCAATGTATGCTTTGACTTGTAATTAAGAATGACTTAGAAATTATTCCTCTAATATTGTACCTAACCATGCTAATGCAATAGATAGGAGTGCTCTGAGTGATTTATCATTATACTTGATCAATGTTTATATATATATATATATATATATATATATATATATATATATATATATATATATATATATATATATATATATATATATATATATATTATTGTGACTTACCCCTATTATGAGTAGAGTGATTAGTTATGGTTTATTTCTCCATTAATGTTATAAGTTATCAATACATGTCCAACGCTACACCTTCCCTGTGGTAAAATATAAATAATGATACCTAGAATACTCTCGGGTGAAGTGCTACAATGGTATAATTATCTGTCCGCTTGCAGAATCCTTTTCATTCATATTATATATTCTTCCTAGTCACATGAAATAATAAAAACAACTGCTTAGTAGCAATGCTAAGTAGTGCCAACAAGCATTCCTTGCACCATCACTGGGGATGACAACCTAGTACCAGTAATGCTAGAGGTGTAGGTAATCAATAGGTGGCTACTAAAATAAGTGACATGTTAATAAATACTAACAAGCATTTTTAGCGCCATTGCCAGGGAAGGTAGCTAGCAAAGGAAGTATTGATAAACTTATATTAATTGATGTGATTGAAATAACCATTGACCTCTGCTCAAGCAGGCTTACCCTTGTTTTGTCTACTTGTGTATCTTATGCAGGGTAATGTATGATCGGTTTTAAGCTTCCGACAAACTACGTTGAAGATTCAGAAGCATTAATTAGGAGGACTAAAGCTAAACTCAAGAAAATCTCAACTTTAGAGTCAGAAGACAACCAAATAAGGTAGAGCTTAACACTAGAATTTAAAGCCACGACTGACAAGACTCTTCGTAAATTCTCTGCTCCAACCACAGCCAACATCCGTATTAGACCAGAAACCAATGTAGGAGACAATGGATTTGAGTTCAAGCCGGCTCTCATAAACATGGTGCAAGCTAACCAGTTTTGTGGAAAGACACATGAAGATGCGAGTGCACATCTCTAACACTTCCTAAAGATCTATAGCACTTTCACCATCAAGGGAGTTTCCAAATATGACATTCTACTCTGTCATTTTCCATTCTCACTCTTGGGGAGGTGAAGCAGTGGTTCTACGCCAACAAAGATAGAAACACTACATGGAATAACTGCTCCACTACCTTCCTAACCAAGCTCTTTCCTACAGGCAAAATCAATGCTCTGCGTGGAAGAATCTCAAGTTTTTAGCAACATCATGATGAATATGTCCCTGAGGCATGGAAACGCTTTCAAGACTACATAGCAGAATGTCCTTGTCATGAGATGAAGAATTGGCTACTCATGCAGACTTTCTACCCTGGGTTGACCATTAGCACCCGTGAGACAATGGATACTGCTGCTGAAGGTGCCTTCCTGTCACTCACCATCAGAGACGCAACAGCTCTTGTAGAGAAGATGGCCTCCAACCAAAGCTGGAATGAAGAACGTACTCAGACTTGCAAGAGAGGAGGAGGTATGCATCAACTCAAGGAGGTAGATATGTTGTCTGCCAAGATAGATCTGCTGATAAAGAAGCTCAAAGACCGGGCTAATGAGAAGAAAGAAGTCATGCACATTCAAGGAGCAACTGCCCTGAAACTCAAGAGGATGTGAACTACATCAACAACAATAACTATCGTCATCAACAGAATCAAGGATAGAATCAGCAACAGAGGCCGAACTACCAAGGTAACTTCCAAGGTAATAATCACAATAATTTTAATCAACCACCTTTGAGAGAGTTAGTTGCTGGTCAATCTAGACTTATGGATCAAATGTCTAAGAAGGTAGCTTCCAATGATAAAATCTTAGAGAACATAAGTACTAGAATGGATAGTATTGCTTCTGCCATTAAGAACTAGCATAGCTTTAATAAAATGATAGAATCACAAATAGCTCAGCTGGTAGCTTTCGTTCCTCCATCTGATAAAGGTAAGATTTCAGGGCAGTCGGAAGATTTAGAAACTACAAATCTTGTCAATATTCATAATACAACTTTCTACTACACTCAACCATCAGAGGGAAGGTGGATAGATTATTCACTCCCTGACAAGAAAGGTGTTCCAGGGAGACTTGTCATCCCTATTGCCATTGAACCTCACATCTTCCAAAAAGCTATATGTGACTTTAGAGCAAGTGTCAACATCATGCCTAAGATAATCTATGATAAAATTCTAGGAGATCCTTTATTATACACAAATATGCAGTTATAGCTTACAAATCAGTCACTCTGATACCCCAAGGGAGTACTTGAAGATACTATCATTCGAATGGGACAATCATATGTTCTCGTAGTGTCAATGCAGGACCCTAGGGGTTCCCCGCAAGGAAGGGAGAAGATCTAGTCTGACTAGGACTCTTCGTATGTAATCCTAGTAACATTACTACCCTGTAATCCTACTAGGACTTCTATAATGTAACCGACTATGACTCCTGCCCCCTGGACTATATAAAGGAGAGTGTTTCGCCAAAAAAATCACTAAGGGGGATCTTTCTGTGTTTCGCGGATCGTATTACAGTACTACTTAGTACTAAATATATGCAGGTGTGCCAGTATACATCCGTATACAAAATTAAGTAAATGTGCAATAAAACACAAGGAGCACAAATTCAGGGAAACATCACTTTATTCATTCATTGGAGAATTACAAAGTACAATTTCCCACGTTAATATAATTTTGCACCGAACTCCATCTGACAATTAGAGGATTGTGTGGCTTCTGGTTCATGAGGCCTCTAGAGGCCTCTAGTTAATTACATCTGCAGTGTTGGGCTGCAGAACACCTCCGATTAAGCTATGTTGATGATCGTCATTGTCGTCTCCAAATAAATAAGAGTTATCTCCAAGTATATGCATAAGCACAAATGAATGAAAATGGTGAAGTGCTAGAGCCTCGTTGGCCTCTAGCAGTGGCGAATCCAGGCCCAGAAATGACCGAGGGCGGAATTTGTACTATAAAATTTTGGCTAATGAACAACAACATGCATATTGAGGACAAAAATTATAGAACAACCGATAAGAATCGAGATGTTACCCTTCAATAGCGGAATTATCAGTAATACATGTTTCGATTGATAAATATAGTATAGAACATGTCAATTTTGAAGACAAGTCAATTGTAAAATGACATTATTAATCATAAAAACCTTGAACACTAGTCAATTAGAAAATAACAGTATAGAATCTATCAATAATAGCAAACTTATCAATGTGATGGTTGGCCGCCTGCTGGCTGATGCAAGCAGCACTGTAGCAGCTGCAGCAGTGCCAGCTGCAGGCAGAGAGCGCCTGCGCCAAAGGCCAGAGCGGGACCTGGGCTGGCCGCCACCCGTCGAGGCGTCGAGGGCCGGTGGTCGGCAGCCAGCAGGAGCTCCGAGCGGCCGGGGCGGCAGGGCCGGGCCACTGGGGGGGAGGCGCCAAGGTGAGCCGGGGAGGCGGGCGAGCCGCCGGCAACCGGCGTGGCGGGCGGCTGTGCCGAATCCGTGGGCGTCGGGATGGCAAGGCCGAGCGCGAGAGAGGAGGCTGTGGCGGCGCGTGCCCGTGCTCGTGAAGGAGCTAGACGGGTGACGGTGTCGCATGACCTAAGGCCACCTCGCTTGGGCTAGATGCATGTTGGGTCGCGGCCCAGTCTTAGGCAGCCAGGCCCATGAAGCTCTATATCTCCACCTCGTACGGGAGCGACGCCACCATCGTCTTCAACCTCGCTTCCTCGCCAGCGCCAGCTCCGGCCAGCTCAGGGGTAGGGAAGGGGTGACCGGCCACGAGGACCTAGGGCGGCCGCCCTAGCTCACCCTAGTGGTGGCTCCGCCTCTGGCCTCTAGCAAAGGTATCCGGCCTCGTCGTGCGGATCTCATAATGAAGTTAAGTGTTCGTCTCGTCGGTCACGAACAAAGTAGTTCCGGCCTCGTCAGTCATGGAAAAGAAACGTCCTAGTCCCGTCAGTCAAGGAAAGAAAATGACTTCATATGGATCACCGGCCTTAACGGTGCGGAAAGGTGGTGTGGTAAGTGTGAGACTTATGCTCATGTAGTATTTAGGAGATTTCTCCCTGCGTTAATTTCTGAGATCATTGGCATATACTTAGTCAGCTCGCCAATTTATATATGCGCGTGGACTCAAGCGCTTTGTCATGACTTAGAATTATTTGCAGGCGTTGCACAAAAATGACTTCGGGCCTGTCAAAGCCCGTGGCTTGCATGGGCCAAGAGATCAACATTGGGTCGTCAATAGGCCAAGCAATAATGTTAAGATACCTTGTGACTTGTGCACATGTACTTACCCATGTACAGACTTGCATGCATGGTACTGTAGACTTCTACTGGCTTCTCTATTTGCTTTCTTGCCGTGTATACTGTATATGTATACGTATACATATTCCTGGCTGCTGCTGTTTGCTTGTCAGGGTGGACCATCGCCGGACACCAAGCCGCACTCCTCGGCCGCCGCGGTGACTATGCTTGCCGTTCTGGCCATCGCCGGACTCACTGTTAACGGGCGCTTTGTCGAGGGGAAGGGCGCCGCATTTGCCACGGCCGCCACTTCTGTGGATGCCAAAACTGCATGTTCGCCGGGCTGCCGCGGTCGTTGTGGATACGCCGTGTTGCCGAGCTGCCACACGTACACCGTCGCCGTCGGGCCGCCGTAGGATGTGCCGGGCGTAGTCGCCGCCACTGGCGCAAGACATGGCCAATCTTTTGGCATATGGTCGCCGCCGTCGAGATGGTTGCTGGCGCCGTCACCGTTCTGGCGCCGACGGGGCTCACTGGCTGGTCGTAGATTCAAGTGCATGATCTCCACATATGTATCTACGCCACAGCCATGCACAGATGAAGAAAAATAATTAGAATATATAAAGGATTTCACCTTCGAAGTGAGCGGCCATGACGGACGCCGACGGTGCAGGGGTTGTTGTAGACGTTAGGCTCGCCGGAGACAATGTGGACGAGCTCGCCGGAGACGATGCTGTAGATGTTCGGCTTGCCAGCACTATGCCAGAAAAGCTTATCAGTGATACCTTACTTAGTGACCAAAAATTTAAACGCGTCACTAACATCGGATCAGTGACGCGGGTACACGAAATGCGTCGCTAGTCAGGTGTCGCACATGGTCTGGAGACGAAAACGTGTCACTAATGACAAGTTACCGGCGACTCTTCTTAAGAATATGCGTCACTAATAGCCGTACCTGTTATCATAGACTCATTGGGCCAAAATGTGTCACTCCTATACGGTCTCGGACCCGAAAAAATTATCAACTACGCTAAACTAAAGAGCGAAGTCCGGACTTCGCAGCTTGCACCCCACCCCTCCCGTCCGGATCCTGCCTTACCCACTCTCACCTCATCACGCGTTCCGTCCCCTCTCTCTCTCGCCTCCATGGCTCTGTCCCAACGCCACCCCGTCCTGGCAGCCGCTGGCCCCCGGTCGCCCCTTCTCCTCCGTCGGCTACCGCCACCCCTCGCGTCTCTTCCTCCACCTCCACTATCCCTCTTTCACCACCGCCATCTTTCTCTTTCTCCTACAGATCTGGATGGAGCCTCTGCCACCCTTGTGCCAAGGACAATGGCACAAGCAGGGGCTGCTCCAGGCGGCGAAGGCAGGGTCCTGTTGGCAGCGGCGCATGTGGCCCCGGCCTGTATCGGTGACAGTGTGCAATCTCTTCAGTCCCGGCGCACACCCTACCAGTGACGGCGCGTGGGCCCATGCACCGGTGGCGGTGAGCACCATCCCTCTCCCCTCCCTTCCCCGCAGCACCTTCTGCTCATGTAGGATCTCCCTCGGTCTCTCCGTCTCTCCGAAGGAGGCGCCGCGCGACCCGTTCCACTCACTCCCTCTCTTGGTGTGCCGGCGCAGCGGGAGGGCCCAGTGCGGCGGCGGCCGGCACGGCGGCGCCCCTTTGCACCGCCGCCCCTGCCCCGTTCCTCTCCCTCCCTCTCTTGGCGTGTTGGCGCAGCGGGAGGGCCCAGCGTGGCCGCAGCCGGCACGGCGGCGCCCCTCGGCACCGCTGCCCCTCCCTCTCTCCCTCTCCCTCACTCCCGAGGTGGTGGCGTGCCGGACGTCCAGCACCGACACCTCGCTCTACAGTCCCCCTGCTCCCCCACGCGGCCCTTGCACGCGTGGCTCCGGTTTTCGTTGATCCATCCACTCTCTGGTTTGCTCTCTCCCTCTCACGCTCTCTCGATCTTCCTCCTTACTCTATATACAGTGAATCTGCCATGTGCGGTGGCCTTGCTTTGCGATTTCGTGGTAATCCAACAGCCCAAGGTCAATTTGGCCGTAGATCTATTGCTCTCACTTTTCTCTCGGCAAGCTACATCGTTACTGCCTTACTGAAGATTCTTTTTCCCGTTGCTTATCGTCCACCTGCTCGGTTTGGCTAGATCTTGACACCACCTACGTGTTGTACGTGACCGTGTCAATGATATTGGTTTTTTTCCTTGCTACACTGCAGTGCTCATGATTTTGTGGCATATATCTGAGGACACCACCATGTCAATGCTATTTGATTCCTTTCTTAGTGCACCACCGTGCTAATGATTTTGGTCATGTCCAATGATGAGTACACTTTCCTCTTTCTGCTCGGTTAATTTGAGGGAATAGGGTAGTGCGGTGATGAATACACAATAAATGTTTAGTGTTTTGATGAGCGATCAGGTCCTATCTTTACACAGTTTACACCTCTTCATTTTTTCTAGATAACTGAGGCAAGGCTCCTTGGGCTATGATGATTCTTTCTTTCACATCTGTGTACTATGTTCAGAATTGAGGCAGTGATCATGGGCAATGTTGATTTTATTTTTCCCGTCTCTTTGTGACTGACCCACCAATTCTTTTTTCTATGGCTCTTTCTGCCTCTTCCATGATAACAGGCGAGCCTTTCTGCTTCTTCCATCGTAACTGAGGCCATGGTCAATTGGTTGCTTTGATTTCTTGCCTCCCTTTGTGTAGAGATGGTATACGGTGAGGCAAGAATACATTTTGCCTCCTGTACACTACAAACCGCTGTAGTGATCCTGCACCATTGGTCTCGGATACAACAGCGCATGCTTGTCTGGCTGACGTGGATGCCCTCTACTCACGGGAACCTCAACTGAAATGTAGAGCCTCTGATGTCATTGCCTCTGATGGTTTCTCCCTTTGCCTAATCTGATCATTGCCTTTGGTTTTGTGCTCATGCTTGCTTATGATCATTGCCTGTGATGTCGATAACACATGATTATGCAGACTGAGCTTCTGCTTATTGCCCGTGAAGTGTTAGATATATTCTTCTTCATCCTGCGCTTGTGATTGTTGTCTGTCATCATTGCTTGTGAACTCAGGCTATACGCTTTTGGTTCTGAGCACACACCCTATTCCCAGAGATATCATTGTTACACTTTGCTTGTCTGTGATGGCTTTTGGTTGTCCTGAGTCTTTTTGTGATTTCCTGATAGTGTCAATAACTTTTTAATACCAATATTACCTATTGATGATCTATCTCTACAAAGTATCTCATTTATCAACTTTGTGGACATAGGTTCTAATATGTTTTGGGGGCTCTTGCTGTAGTGCTAATGTTTTTAGTAAAAAAAATGCTCGCCATACCGGTCTAAGATTGCACTGTATTGCCTTTGCTACTTCCTACTATATATGTTCCTCGACTCTGAATCCTGTTGCTTTACCTATTTGGCTATTTCAGCCCAATTACATTGTGCCGTCATAGCTATGGTACAGATGGGAATTTTGGATTCAGCAAAAAGATTCCAGATTACATTTGTTACGTAAATAATGGTTCGTTGACTCATACAGATTTTTATTGTATAGCCTGTCGCATGACCTCTTTTTTAGTCTAAACTTCACCGATGAAGGGCAACATTCAGATGGTTTAAAATCTTGAATTAGAGTCTTCTTGATAACCTAATCTTGCTTAGTTGAGTAGTTACCATGCAGTGGCACGCTGTCAGCTGTCAGTTTCTTCTAGCTGTTCATATCTTCCTAGGGTGAGTAGTCTCCTTTCTTCCATATGTTATTTCATTTTTCCATGAACCTTTCTATTTTTGTTGGCTTTGTGATGACAGAGTCATTATATTAGTTGCTACGTTTTGTCCATTTCTTAACAAGCATAGGTCCATTGTCGATGATGTCTTTGCTTCACACACAATTTATTGGTTCGGTCAGTGACCACACCCCATTGCCAATGATGTATTTACAGTTGGGCTTGCTACCAAGGTAATTTATTACTTGGTTACCTGCAATATCAGGGTCAGTCTTTTCTTTAGATTTTTAAACTAAAGTTATGGATTGGCTTCCTTCTTTGATTCCTATTCTATAGTCCTTACAATGAGTATGACTTTCCTATCAAAAATATGATTTTGCTTTTAGCTAATGTGAACTCTGCCGCTGGAATCTAGAGTATAGCTTTGCAGCCTTGTATATAACTTTGATGTATGGATATTCATATTCTTTTACCCTTGCAACAGACTGAGTTCATGTTTCTCCACCAGGAGGCGTACAATCACAAAGTTCTAATTTCTATAAGCCACATAGGCTAAATTGGGGTATTAGTTCTGTAAAAGAATGGACCCGAACTAGAAGTCAGGTCTCATTGGGTTACTGAATTTGCCTACAAAATGTCAAAGTCCAGCATATGAACTTGGTTTGATCCGTATAATTTTGGTCAGTTGGTTTCTCATGCTGTGCCAGTGGATTAAGGTTCCAAATTACTCCCTCCATACCAGTTTGCAAGGGCCAGGGATATTTTACCATATTGTAAGCCATTCTGGAGTCCAGCGGTCATCTCTTCTGATACTGTCCCAAGATCAGCACCTGTTCCTTGCCATCAAACTGATGCACGACTTGGTAAGGAAAACAATTTCTGATACCTTTCATTGACTTCGATAGTTTTGACTGCTCACTGACCTCTTAGAGTTGCAATTTCATTTCAGTGGGTATATGTCTCCATGAAGATTCCTACACTGTGTTGTTCACTTATTGGTTTCAAATATGTTCTGCAATTGGAAGGAGTAAGGTTTGTCACTAACACGCCATGTTGCGTATGTCCCTTATTTTTGCCCCAAACATGCACTATTTTAATTTCCCTCTAAAAATATGTTCTCCTGTGTTCCGAATTGAGGCAGGAAACATATTTCAATGAGCATAATCTGGTTATTGAAATGAACAAAAGGAAATGGAATAATGCTGTCGTACATGTTTCCCGCATTTATAATCCGACCATGACTGAAATAGCTAAAATGAAAAGATTAAGTTAGTCAGTTGTCTGTGCTGGTCAGGTGCTGTAAATTGGGTTCAGGTTATTTTTTTGTTTGTTGAAGTGGGGAATAGTTACATTGGACAGATTTGGCTATTTTTTTATGGCAATCATTTTTTCCCGGAGGTTCTGTATAGGTGGTATGTCAAAGCCCACAGTCCACTGCCTACTAATCCTGTATAATATTACTACCACTGGTATGCAATGCTTTTGTATAGGCACTGAACTTTGCTGTCTAGCGAGCTTGGTAACCACCACTACGCCGACTGTTGTACATCACGTAGTGTTCATGCAATGCAACCTGTTGTTAGCACCTATATGTTGAACCTACAAATCAATGATGCCAGCTAGCCCAAACTCTAGATCAGATGTAATATTCTGTATATATAACTATGCTTGCTACATTAATTTTTGAATTCTCATGCTGATGTTACATGTTATTATCACCACCATGAAGCAAACTAAGATACTTTCCCTTCGCGCGCAGGGGCGCGCGTGTTCCACTAGTTGATCCTCAACGTGATTCACCTGCTCAGCTTAATGCATACCTTAGTGGTAAGATATCTGCTATTGGGTCAGAAAAATTGAAATTTTAGGCTATGCTGCAAGTGATGATTCGCCTCATTTTAACTGCAGAGTTTGAGGTCTGCACGTCTGCAACTTTTAGCATTCTTGCAATGGTTCAGATAGCCCATGATTAGTATTTACAAAATCTTAAAATAGAGCAAAACAACTATTTCTGTACGTTCTATATTTGCTCTGATGCCCCATTGATGCAAATTAATTGCTTCTCTTCAGGAATGCCTAGTGATGTCCTGTACTGGGATTAGTAGGGCCTTGCAAAAATCAGGGCTTTGCTACATTGAAATTAGATGTCCAAAACCACTGTATATATGTAAAATTATTATGGAATCAACCTTAGATTTTCTTCATTATCTACATGTGCTCTGGTTGTATGAAATTAGACATCATTTTTGCCTCAACATCAAGTGAACCTGGTAGTAGTCATGATGGTTCAGATTATACATAATTACACCTATTTTATTTGTAGGCTGCACAGTTATTTACAGCATAGAGTAGGCCTTTTTACAGCCAATTTTCTGGTGCTATTCATGAGTCTGACATTTATAACTAGTTCACATATAGCTATGATCAGTACTTTTTTTGTCCATTTTTTCTTGGAAGTTAGAATGTTTTAGTGAAATCAATTTTTCTCTCATCCCTATTTTGGGAAATTTCAATTGAACCTGCTCTTTTTTCATATTTTTCTTTTCCGGTGAGACATGGAAGTAGCAAAGTTATGAGTGACACCTAACAGATGATGATCAGTGGTGAATTTGGTAATTTCATGTTGTAGTTGTAAACATGTGTACGATTGAAGGCTCCGCTCTATAAACTGTCATGTTCTGGTAGGCACTGGGGTCTAAATAAACAAATCTATGTAATTGTAATTGCTAAATTCAGCATATAATAGGCTTAGTTATGTAGAACTAATTGTATATATAGACATGGTCTGATTGTATAAACAGCTCCTGACCGAGATTTTTTTTTTTTGTAAATTGGCATCAGTGACGTGTCTAGCTAAAATACGTCTCTGATAAGATCATCACTCAGTGACGCGTTTTGTCTATACGCGTCACTCAACTGACCATTATCAGTGAGGCGTTTTGGCTATACACGTCACTGCTGACCATTATTAGTGACGTGTAAAACACGTCACAGATTTTCCCTTATCATAGACGCAAGAACAGTGACGTGTCTTTTCCGCGTCACTAATGATTGTCTGGACGTGTCGCTGATAACCTTTTCTGGCATAGTGCGGAAACGAAGTCGACGAACTCACCGGAGTTACGTGTATGTGCTAGGCGGCGGCGTGCGTGCAGCCTGGCGGCGATGGATGGAGGTGCGGTGTGCGCAGCCTGACGGCGGTGTGTAATGCAGTGTGGCAGTGTGAAATGGAGCAGAGCCGCGGCCTATCGGCGATGGAGATTGTGTGTGCAGCTAGCGAGGCGGCCGCATATTGAAGATGGAGTCCGCCCCTTGGGAGGGAGGAGGTGCCTCCCTTTTATAGGCAGGAGCTAGGGTAACAGGCTGAGGCGGTGGCAAGGAGTGCGCCGCCGCTGGTCAGTTGCGAAGGAAACTCGCCCGGCCGTATCGTCCGGCATGGATCCGCGTGCGACCGACTTTCATTTGAAATTTGATCGGAAGTTATCTGCTTGGCGAGCTCATCCCTTCGCATAGTACTGAACCATTCAAACGATTGCACAATGTCACTGATCAGTGGCCCAACTCGGAGATAACCGTGGCGTACATGCTCACAGGCTAGCCAGGAAAGAGTATTTGTTTGAATTTATCAGCACCGCCTAATTTGAACCTTGTGGCCAGTGCTCTCAGGAAGGTTCTGGAAGCATACGATGCTCTGCCGCCTTCGCATGGTGCGTGCTGGGCAAATCAAAGTATGTGCCGCAACAATCACGTGTTCATTCGCACGTATTTATACATGTACATGCAATGGTTGGCCAATCAACTCACATCCATGCATCTTCTTGTAGAGATCAATTAGCTTGTGCATTCACTCGTTTCAGCCGTGAAACGTGCACATATGACTTTGCATGTATTTTGATATGGGAATAATTAGCGGCACACTAATTATTTTAGACAAAAGATCATGGGCCTGGAAGTCTCAGCAAGCCACAAGTGTGCCATTTGGATGTGGGCCATATGCATAAGCCTAATATTGTTAATTAGCCTTTGTGCTAATTAATGGTTGTTATTAGGCAACTCATACATCTTCGTGGCCCAAGTATTTATATAGGCTAGCATCATGTCATTGTCAAATTAGGCCTCAGTTGACTCATACTAAATAGGCTATGTATATATAATATTACAACATGCTAAAATTTCATCTTACAGAGTCAGGGCTCCCTAGATCGCAACGACATCAGACCTCACGGTCTAAACCCTAAAGCGCAGGACGCAACATACTATTCACCCCAAACTGGACGTAGGACGCTATTCCGGCGTACCGAACCAGTATAAATCGTTGTCTCTCTGCGTTCACCATCGAGTTCTGCATATGCTGATGCCCCCGAACAATCATTCCAGATAACCCCGTGACGAGTTAGCGGTTATCAAACATCGATAGCTGACGCGTGAGGTAGGTGCTTTCGGCGTAACTGCGTTTGAGAGCTCGATGGACCTCAAGATCAACGTCGAGTTCCTGAGGATCAATCTACTGCTAGGAATTTTCTATAACGCATTGATACTCGGCGACTCGGTGTTCAAGTCCAACTGAAGTCTAGATCGGAAATTCAATTTTCTGTTTCGACGATTCACCGAGTCGGAGCCGACGTTGAAGCCTAAAAAAAAACGTGCTGGAGGCGGGGCTGAGATCATCACCGCGTGGCTCCAAATTCCAATCCAGTCTTCTGTTGTTCTCCCAGATCGATTTGCTCGACACGTGGATCAATTCACACGAACGGCACGGGACAAGTCCATCTCGGCTGTGCTAACCTCAACCGTTACAGCTTCGTATATCACTACACGCATCAAGAGGAGGTGGCGTATGTGAACACGCAAGCCGACTACGTCATCGATTGGGCCGGCTGGCGAGGAGTCCGTACACCATGCAAAGCTAATTATGGAAATTAGAAGATACAGTATTGAGGTTTCCACGTGCAACAGGCAAACAAGCAAGGAGTCCAACATGCTATTCTCCTTCACTGCTGCCACGTATCCGAATCTCACCCAAGGCTGGTTACCAAGGGATGACACGCTGCTGCAACGACTCCGCAGCACGGTACATCTATCTACTCGGATGCTACGCCGACTACTCGGCTACATGTCCGACTACTTGGCTGCATGTCTGATTACTCGGCTACGGCGACTGACTACTCGGTCACGAATCAAGCTTAGTCAAGCTTTAATATTTTTCTAAATATTTAAATTTTTATATATCTCTGGATATCATATATGTGCCTCCGTGGCTATCATCGTCCGCATACACGGCGGTCATCACCGTCAACATGCAATGGCTCCGGTCCGCATCGTCGTTAGCACACAATGGCTCTGGCCATCGTCGTCAACACGACACGACCGTCGTCGTCAGCACGCTGCAGCCTGCGGCATCAATTCGGGCTTGACCAGGTTCTCCGAGCCATCGGACAACCAAGGTCTACCCACTCCGACTTCTACTGCAGCTCAATTCGGGCTTGACCAGGTTCTCCGAGCTGACTTCCGAGCCATCGGACAACCGAGGTCTACCCAGTGGGACTTCTACTGCAGCTCAACTCGGGTTTGATTAGGTTCTCTGAGCCGGCTTCCTAGCCATCGGGTCCACTTAGTCCGACTTCTACCATGGCTCAACTCGGGCTTGACCAGGTTCTCCGAGCCGGATTCCGAACCATCGGACAACCGAGGTCTACCCAGTCCGACTTCTACTGCAGCTCAATTCGGGCTTGACCAGGTTCTCCAAGCCAGCTTCCGAGCCATCGAACAACCGAGATCTATCTAGTCCGATTTCTACTGCAGCTCAACTCGGGCTTGACCAGGTTCTTCGAGCCGACTTCCTAGCCATCGGGAAACCAAGGTCCACTCAGTCCAACTTCTACCATGGCTCAACTCGGGCTTGACCAGGTTATCCAAGCCGGTTTCCGAGCCATTGGCAATCCAAAGGTCCACCCAGCCCTGCTGCTATCTTCAGTTTAACCCGGGTAACTTCTAACATTACCTGGATGAGAGATATTCCGGCTACCTATGCCGATGCTCGCCTCCGACTTCAAAAGTCATTGTTCAGAGAATCACCAGCTAACTATGCTGGTACGAACCTCTATGAAAACCTACATATGCCAACTATGTTTATCAGTTGGCTCACATCATGCGACTATGCATAATTAGTTGCCAACTTTCAGCACTTAGCATCTGTGCTAAATGTATGCCAAGCCCGTAAAAGATTACCTCGGAAGAAGACGGCTAACTTGCTCTTCTGACGCGTAAGCCTTAAGGAAGACAGTCACAAGGTCACCTTATATATTCGAGTGCCTTTTGCACTTAAGGTCAGCTATGTAGTCATGCTTTCGACTACGCGACTACTCGGATAATCCGTCTTAAGTTAAACAAGACGATAGTTATAACATCCGACAAATACATGCTACAATTTTATTATACTAACAGCCTACATTCGACTCGTCATAAGTCAATCAGGACGCGGTCGCCAAAATTCGACTCGTCCTAAGTCAATCAGGACGTGGTCGTCAAAATTTGACTCGTCCTATGTCAACCAGGACGCGATCGCCAAATTTCGACTCGTCCTAAGTCAATCAGGACGCGGTCGCTAAAATTTAACTCGTCCTAAGTCAATCAGGACACAGTCGCCAAAATTTGACTCGTCCTAAGTCAATCAGGACACAGTCGCCAAAATTCGACTCATCCTAGGACAATCAGGACACGGACAATTATACGGACACGGACACGACAACTCCGTACATCAGTTATAGGCCAACATGTGACACGGAGACAAAGATCTGTCATTACATCTGTAACAGAATCGACCAATTATACGAAATTAAGTAAGAAAATCAACCGCCGGAGCAGACGATTTAACCCGCTTAAGCCCGTATAACCCGGTAGTCCGTGAAATCACGAAGGATTTCAAACCAACTCACATACCAGACAAGATCGTAATAAGTTTAACGGTCACCATCATAAATTACATAAAAATTTGCATCATAGATACATCGGAGTTTAAACATAGTTATTACAAACCGAGTTCAAATAAAAGTAGCGGAAGCATTTAGTTCAAATTCACCAACACACTCACACAGAGTTCAAGTATAGTGCCAGCTGATGATCATCTCCAACAAAAGCCTTAGATGAGACGTAGGGAGCGACCACTGCCCATGGTCCTAAGCATCACCCATTGCAGGATAAAGGCAGTTGATACAGTAGTCGTAATACATCTGCCCATCTGCAACAAGTGGGAACAAAACCCTGAGTATGAGAAGGTACTCAGCTAGACTTACCTAATATAACCAAAAATAAAGTGACACCAAGGAATCATGAAGGGCTTTATAGTGGGGTAGCTGACTCATTTGCAAAAAGGCAATTTTTGGCATTTAAGAATCCTTTTTCCAAAAGCATTAAATGAAATTAATCATTATTAACCTGTCGGCTACATTTGCACATATACTAGAGTAAACATGTGATTAAACAAGTAATGATAACCAGTGATCAATATCAACTACCATAATGTCATATCCATTATAATTGTCCAGGTGTTCCATCAACATTACTACGATGAAGTAACTCAAGTCCAGTGTTCACTATCCAGTGAACGATGACGATTCGAATCAATTATTAATCAGCTGTTAATTTATTCCTCACACAAACCTCACTCACCCGCTAAAGTGAGATATTGGTCACCGAGTCAACTATCCAGGTAAAGTCTCGAGTTTGTCAGGAACCACATGTACCCGAAGATCATCCGACTGCCCTGCGGTCTTATCATCGCGCCCACGTGTCCTACCACACCTTCTCCGGTACAATGCACTGCGGGTAATCTACTCGGCCTGAATAATCTCCCAGTTTCGCGGTCAAAAGGTACTTTATCTGGCCAGCTAAATGTGAGGCATGCGTTCAACATGACTCGAGGCCCAACAACGGTCGGTCCTTAATCGACACGGATGGAAATCACTACAGTCCAAAACCCTGTAAGTCTCCGTCCGGTCTCAACTTCACATTAACACTTATGTCTCATGACACCACATTTAGCCAAACAAGATCCAAGTAATCACCTATAGCTCGCAGGTGACAGGAAATCACCCGACTTCTACTGGTCTAAGCCAGCTAAGCATTGACTCGACTGCGGATACTAGGGTAACAAGGATATAGTATACAAAGGTAAACAAGGTATAATGCAACAACGGTTGCAAACAACTCCTGAACGTAATGCATCAATCAAAGTAGAACATTAATTAAATGTTTTGCAAACCGAGGGAGAAAAATGCTCTGGGGCTTGCCTCTTTCGAAAGAGCTCGGACGATGATCGGGGCACTCCGGAAGATCCTCACCGACCTCCTCGTCTGCCTCGGGCACCTCCTGCTCTTGCACCTCGGGCTGCTCTTCCGGCTCCTCTGGAACTGCTACTGGAATTCCTTCCTGCAATCTTGTATGATACCGATGTATAAGTGCTCATGCATAGGTGCATTGGAGAGATGACATGTAATGATCATGATGAATGGAATGTAGATGAACATGTTTACTTTATTGGATAGAGTAGAAATACAACTCTTCTACAAGGTAGTCAACATCATCCAAGAACATGTACTAATAAACTACTACTACAACCACTATACTATATACCAAGTCACCACAACAAGCTAAGATGCTTCAAAGATACACCAAAGCAAACATTATTAACTAAGCATGCATTAAAAAGGTTAATTAAACCCTAATTGAAACTATGTTTGGACAACAACATCTATTTTGGTAGCATAGAAAAATCTGACAAAATTACAGTGACTTACTATCATCTAACCTAGCATGCCACAAAAAATTCATTGCATTTGGACTACTAGAACTGCCTACACAAAATAGACAAACTACAGGACAGAAATGCCCTGAGAAATAGTTTGTACTACGAAAAGTGTCAAACAACAGATTTAAACACTTTTCAACAATCTACACAGTAAATAATCACTGTACAAAAATTATCGCACCCATGTTTTATTCATATTTTTGCCTTTATCAAAAATAACAAATCTAGGTAATAAATAGCACTTGAACTAGACATCAATAATTTCACACAGAACATGCATAGCATACATTTTTCCCAAAAACTACATCCCAAAAGAAAACTAATGCAAGTGGAACCATATTTTTCTGAGCAATAATGAATTTACTATTCATTTTCTTAGGTAAATAGCAATTACGAGAATTAAATAAAGCTCCACAGAAAAGTATCTCAAAATCAACTTTATGCTGTAGATCTACTCAAAATAAACCTAGCAAAATTTGTTTCACCATATTTAGAGCAAAAATGAGCACAAAACTATTTTCTAGACATTTTTCTATTTAAGTCATAAAAGAAAACAGAAAAGAAAAACCTAACTCCTAACTGGGCCGGCCCAAGGGAGCCGTTCGGCCCATGACCGATTTCGGCCTTAGCCGAAAAGGGGCAGCGGCGGCTTAGGCGGCCCGGCTCGGGGCACTGGCCCAAGGCCGAACTCGGCCCAAACGGAGGCCGAGGGGAGGACGGTTACGCCAGCGCTCATGGCGGGCGTGGCGGTGCGGCTCACCGTCGGCAGCCTATCCCGACTACGGTGAGGCACGAAGGAACACGAAAATGCATCACGGAGGCAAGGGCGACCTGTTGCGCGCAAGAACGAGAAAGAAGGAGGGGTGGAGCAGGGAGGTCGGCACGGCCGCGGGCTCCGGCGAGCAACGACGGCACCACCGTGGCGGACATGGCCATTCCGGCCCTCACCTTGGCGAAACAGCGGTGCCGGAGGTGTGCTACGTCGAGGCGAGGCTCACAAGGGAGTTTGCGGAGCTTCGAGCGAAGGCAAGGCGGCGCGGGCGAGCTTGGTGGCTGCGGCAATGGCGGGCGGCCGCGCGGTGGTGAGGAGCTCCGTTCCCGTGGCGGAATTCGGAAATGAAAGGCGCGAGGGGAGTGCGAGAGCTGGCGCGGAGGTGAAGGCGTGGTCGGGAGCGACCCTGGACGCGTTCCCGTCCCGGTGCAGGGGCTCCGACCGGCCGGCCAGGCGCCGCCCATGGCCGCCGGTGCGGCGCGTTCACGCGGCGGGGCGCGCGCGGGTTGGGCAACGGCGTGCGGGAGCAGCGGGCGAGCGGCGTGTGCCCGGTCCACTGGACCGCGGGCGCGCCGGCGCGAGCGTGAGCTAGGCTGGGCTGGCTTGTGGCTGCGGGCCGAAAGTGGGGCGCCGGCCCACTCAGGCAAAGAAAGAGTTTTTCTTTTTATTTTTCAATTCGTTTTCAAGATTTTTAAAAGGCTGCAGCTTTAAATCAATTTTTGAGCAACAAAATGGCATTTTTTTGGAAATGGCCAAAAAATGAAAGTTTCTTAGAATTTAATTCTCTACAACTTTTATTAAGGGACCAACTCAAAAATCCAAATAGATTTTGAATTGGAAGTTAAAAGCTAAATAAAGGGTATTTTGACCATTTTCAATAACATTTTTAAGAGCAAATTTTTTTACAAAACTTTGAATAACAAAGTTGCTCCAAAAATCATGGTGAACCATTGTAAATTAATTAGTTAAGTAAACAATCATGTTTAACACTACTACAAGCAAGACCAAGGCATAGAATTAGTTAAACGAAACCTATACAACAACATGTTTCAAGTCCATGTTTCAATGTTTCAAAGCATTATTTCAATGATTATTTAACATGATTAGGCATGTATGATTATGATGCTTGATGATGCATAACATGCATGATTGCAATGCCTAAATGCTTGCGTAACACCGAGGTGTTACAACATCAGCAAGATGATTACAAACATGAGC
Source organism: Saccharum hybrid cultivar R570 (assembly GCA_038087645.1). NCBI lineage: Eukaryota > Viridiplantae > Streptophyta > Magnoliopsida > Poales > Poaceae > Saccharum > Saccharum hybrid cultivar. The sequence continues at coordinate 187,684 of JAQSUU010000190.1, read as the reverse complement.
ATAGTCAAGGAGACATGCAAGCTATTGAGCTTGCACCTACAGGACATGCACGAAGCAACTCGGTGATGACAGCAACGGGTACTTCTGGCTGGTAGCAAGGATAGCTGCCTTTACTGCTCCTATACCTTTGAGGCTGATCGCGAGCTATTAAGCAAGCCGCCAGCGAGCTATCCGAGCTAGAAGCAAGTTGTCACCGCCCCAAGCGACAACACGGATGATTTCAGAAAGTACCTAGATGATTTCAGAAAGTACCCGGAAGATTTTAGAAAGTACCTGAATGATTTCAGAACGTACCCGGATGAATTCATAAAGTACTTGGACATTTGTCTTGCTACAATACCAACATCTAGTTCGCTTGGGCACGACTTCTTAGTGACTACATTGACTACTTAACTACCTGGACCTGACGCTCTAGTCAATGACTGGTTCCGAGTACTCGGCGGCGCAACTATCTGGCGCCTTCTCCACATGGACTCGATATCCTGAAACAAGCTCGTGTTGATATTCTGCAAATCGTGGTGCTCCACCGGAGCCCGTATACAGGCTATTCATATGGATATTCATGATACTTCAGCCTGCCTGCATATATGGAGTACACATTGAGTCGTCAATCAGCAACACGAAGACGTGCGTACAGCAACATGCAAAAGCTAATTATCAATAGCCATGCAAACTACTACACGTACTCATCACTTCGTTCAACATGCAAGATGACGACAAGCTAGCAAGCTATTGGAAGATTAAATCATACATACGTACACGCTATTACAATAGGAGTACACATATATGCTCATCCATCTACTCGGCCAGCCATTGTTAGGCTTACTTGGCTTCACTCCGACTATGCTCGGCGGCTCGAACTCAAGGATGGAAGATCAAGCTTTCAAGAACTCAACTACTCCTGCATCTCTGAGTATATTCTTTTCAGATCCTAGTGCTAACTACTTGTATTCGGATATATGCTCGGGGGCTGCAGGATACATATCCTCAGATGATGTTTTTAAATTCTTTGCTAAGGAATTGCATAAAAGAACCTCCAACTCCTTGTTCCAAACAGCAAGAGGCTCGGGGGCTACACCTAGTGGGTGCACTTTTTTTTCGAAAAGTGCACACCACTAGAAGATCTTAAGAAGCACTACATAGTTTCTCTCAAGGAAGCACTCAGATGACGCTTGTTTCTACTCAGCAAGACCTGGAGGAACAAGAAGAGGCTTCCAAAGTTCAACCATACAGTGCTCGAGGGCTTGTCCATGCAGGACCTCAAGGGTTCCCCGCAAGAAAGGGAGAAGATCTAGTCTGACTAGGACTCTTCGTATGTAATCCTAGTAACATTACTATCATGTAATCCTACTAGGACTCCAACAATGTAATCGACTTGGACTCCTGCCCCCTGGACTATATAAAGGAGGACAGGGCTCCCTAGATTGCAACGAGATTAGACCTCACGGTCTAAACCCTAAAGCGCAGGGCGTAACATACTATTCACCCTAAACTAGACGTAGTACGCTACCGAATCAGTATAAATTGTTGTCTCTCTACGTTTACCATTGAGTTCTGCATATGTCGATGTCACCGAACAATCGTCCCGGGTAACCCCATGATGAGTTGTCGGTCATCAAACACTGACACGTAGACTTTGTGGTCTTAGAAACAGGTGGAGATGAAAGGGCACCCATCTTTTTGGGCCAACCTTTCCTGAGCACCGCAAAGGCCATCATCTACGTGGACAATGCCAAGATCTATTTCACAATTAAGGACAAGAAGGAGAAGTTCTCGTTCAAGGATCGCATGCTATATTCTCCTGCTTTTCCACAAAAGGCATGCCTACCCAAAGAGCCAGTAGTGACCAAGAAGAACAACAAAAGATGAAGGAAGAACAAGGCCAGACAATCACCAGAAGAGACAGTCAACATGATCAATACAATTCGATCAGACTACAACCACCTCCTTGCTCCACCATTCCTTGCCAAGAAGGATGATCCTGGTGTACTGACGATCGAGTGTACTATTGGGCAAAGAATCTTACACAAGACCTTCTATGATATTGGATCGGGTGTCAACATAATGTCCAAGGTAACATATGAATATTTATTTGGTAACGAACTCTTGTATCCTACATATATGCAGCTACAGATGGTGTACCAATCAATTCGATTCCCGGAGGGTATAGCAAAGGACATCATGGTCAAGATACCAGATTATTATGCTCCTACTAACTTCATGGTCCTGAACATGGGAGAAGAAGAAGATGATACACCCATCATCCTAGGAAGACCGTTCCTCAACACCACCAACATGATTATCTATGTCGGATCTGGACAAGTCCACTTCTAATTCCCTAAAGAAAAGGTACGCTGTTACTTTAATAGTTACACTACCTATGAGCAGTCGAAGAAGAATCGCTTTAGGAGGAGACGTCGATCATCCCGCCGACAAGAGAACCAACCCCGATGGAATGAATTGGAGGATGAAGAAATTGAAGAACCTGAAGTACCTACAAAAGAAAAACCTACTCCGCCAAAGTCAAGCCCACAGACCAAACAGGTATGAAAAGAGAAGGTAATATCATTACCCTCACAAGAGGAGCAGTCATCTGAGTCTCCATCACAGAGACCAGATGATGCACTAGAAAAGTAAGTATTCTCTCTTACCTAGTCCTGTCCGGAAGACTTAAAAATTCAAACCCTTACCATAAGGTAATATCGGTAGTTATCCATATTTACTTTCTAGCACTGCATTAATTATTTTTACTTTAGTATATTTACTTCTTTGCAATTGTTTTGCATTAGAAAAAATAATAATAAAAATAATAAAGAGTTACTTTATATCATCATCATTGAATAAGAAAATAAAAATCTTTATTACTACATTTCATCATTGCATGATAAAAAATGTCTTAAGCCCCATGCGAATAATTCTATGGTGTGTAAAAGCTTGTGGGAATATTCACTGTGGATGCATAAAAATAAAAATATCATACATACATAATTTCCTTCTGCATCATAAAAATATGAAAATCTAAAAAAATATTAGATAGACATCCTGCTAGAATTTTGCCAAATTAGAAAATCTGTTTAAATTCACAAGAAGAATAAATCCTCGGATGGCTGATCGCTAACCCCTTATCTTAATTCGAGCCATGAGTTTTTGGTGTTCTTGTTGAAATTTTTTTGCAGGATGCTACATATGATTAAGAGCAAGTTCACTTGGCCGTTGTCATCTCACTCGATCCATATGTGAGAAGGACATCTGCTGGCAACCATGCTCTAAGAAGGATCACTCAACATTCAATCGATCACGACAACATTTAGCTTGGGGGAGGTGCTTCCCCATGTATCTAGCTAAGTATTTTTTTTCTCTATTGGTATTACTTTTGAGTTTGCTATATATTTGTTAAAAAAATAAAAAGATGAATAACAAACTAAAATAAAATAAAAATTTATCTTAGCTAGTTATATATTAGTAAGGTGTGATATTAAAACTAAAAAAACAAAATAAAAGTGAGTGTGTCTAGTTTTCTGTTTTGAAGAGCTAAATAAATAATAGAGTCTGAGATAAACTCTTGCGATGGAAATGATGAATAGTTGCACTGTCGTAATTCCTTTCAAGTACCTAGTTTTCGGCCTTGAATTCTCCCGAGTTTTGGATACGACTGTTTTGATATAAGAATTTACTCTGAACTTGAAACTCGTGGGGTAGCATATGCTTGATCTAAGTCTAGGTAATTAACAAATATGATATAAGAAGGTCTGATCTATTGTTTGTCTTGTTCCAAGTGATACAGGAGTTCTGGAGATTTATCTTTTAAAAACATCTAAAATCGTTCATGATGAGCCCCTGTATGACAACGCTTGAATTTCTACCAGAGCCATATATGATACTTAGACTAGGAAACCTTCCACTCATATATGTTGCTTGCTTTTACATTGAGTTTAGTCAAGCTTTGTTGATGCCTTATGAGAAGTTTGTCATGCTCTTAAAATCAAGAACACATATACACCTCCCACATATACACTATTCCTACACTAGGGGTAGGCGTAAAAACATGTCATTCCATTTAGATCCACCCAAAAGAATATTTTACTCCTACACTAGGAGTAAACATTGAAAATATACTCTATAGGATATCCCCAAATAAATGCTCCAATATTCTTGTTGCTATCTTTCAAAAATTTTGTTGTAGAAAAGAGGCATGTGGCTATACAAAATTTATTCATAAAAAAGAAGAAAGTATTGAAAAAAATGGACAAGTGTCCGAGATAACTAAAACAATGGGTACTCCGATGCCTGTCTGAAAAAAGAGATGAATAAGATAGCCCATGTTTTCTTGCAAAGTTGTTTCCAAGTTTTGAAAAAGAGATATGTTTTCAAGGAGCATAGTAGAATTAGGTTAGCCACCATATATATCCCCCGTACATCCATACACATACACAAATTGATTTGATTGTACGACTTAACTCTCTTTGGATCCGAGGTTTGACTTTACAACATGTGTTGCAAGTATGCTCTTTCATGCTATCTTCACTCCTATGAGCTCTGCTATAAGCCTTAGTTGTAGGAAGAGAAAGGCACAACATCATTATTGCCTTGGTGAGTATCCACAAATACCACATATACTGAGAGATTTGAGAGTGTCATACAATGGAAGCTCTGAGTTTTATTTTGAGAACTTACAGAAACTCTAGAATAATAGTTGAGCAAAGAACTTGAGACATAGTATTTGACTTGATTGTTCTATCTTTCAATTGCTCAAGACCCAAGTGAAGGCTCAGAAGCCCCATAGTTGAAGGTAATATGGGTAAGTTTGAAAGTCAGATCGATTTATTCTAATCCGGAGGAGAATTTTTGTTTGAACACATGTGTACTTTTGAGGCGTAAAAGCATAGAAGCAATTCTTGATCCAAATTTGCTGAGTTTAGCTTTGCTAAGGGACTAGCAAAGGTTAAGCTTGGGGGAGCTTGTTGATGGTAGTTAACAATCATATTAAACTGTCAACATAACATGTATAAGGGCATAATTGAGATCACCAACATAGGTTTAGGGACTTAAACTAACAAATTCCATAAGTTTTGGTGAATCTGTGATTTCTGCAGGGTATATCCAGAAAACCGTCAAGGCAAAACTACATGTCAGAAGTAATAACACAATTCCACCGTGAAACCTACGTGGGAAGGTTCTAGAAGACTCCAAGAGGCTCTCCATTGAAGCAAACCCTGAGGGGGTGACATGTGGGGCCGGCCGGCCCCACCTACAGGTCGGCCGACCTGTGGGCCCCTCTGTCAGTCTCCCAATTGCTATGGTGGTTCCCCGACCGACTCATAGATTGCATCTATGCCATTCCTTAAGTCGGTTTGATCCATGGGCTCACGTTGCAAGCTCTGGGCTATATAACCAGGCCCTCCCCCCTCCCCCCGAGGCATAACCTGATCATCAAGTCATTTGAGAAGACAGAAACCCAAATCATCCTTAGTGCTCCTCTAGTTTCTTGGGCATATCTAGTTGTGCTAGGTCTAGAGAGAGGCAAGTAGATCTTCGCTTGGATTCCGGACATTGTCAAGAGCGTGATTCAGTATAATCTTTGTACCCCTCTCTCATTGTATCTCCATTACTTTTATATGCTTGCTACATTTGTTATGACAATATTAGTATTCGTCTTATTCATGTTCAAGGTTGCAATGTTCATCATCTACTTTGATTATATACTTAATATACTTAGTATAGCTAATTTATTATTATGTTTATGCATAAGTTTGTATAGCACTCACCCCAATGTACACAGGGTGGGTGGTAGAGATCATGTAAGCATGGTGTTTATATGCTATTTATCTGTGAATACACTCTATATTCCGAGTCATGTGGTAGATTGCGGGTGTGACACTACCATTGAGTCCTTTGTAGTCCACTCCCTGAATATAGGTCATAGAAGTAGGGCCTAGTTACGAAGGAAGGGCAAGCTCTGTTCTTAAACTTCCCTAAGTAATGCCCCTTATGCATAGATATAACAGTGATCTTAGCAATGACTATTAGGTGTAATTGCACTAATCAATGTATGATTTGACTTGTAATTAAGAATGACTTAGGAATTATTCCTCTAATATTCTACCTGACCATGCTAATGCTATAGGTAGGAGTGCTCTGAGTCATTTATCATTATACTTGATCAATGTTTATCATATATATATCTTATCTTGTGACTTACCCCTATTATGAGTAGAGTGATTGGTTATGGTTTATTTCTCCGTCAATGTTATAAGTTATCAATACATGTCCAACACTACACCTTCCCTGTGGTAAAATATAAATAACGATACCTGAAATACTCTCGGGTGAAGTGCTATAATGGTATAATTATCTATCTGCTTGCAGAATCCTTTTCATTCATATTATATATTCTTCCTAGTCACATGAAATAATAAAACAACTACTTACTAGCAATGCTAAGTAGTGTCAACAAGCATTTCTGGCACCATCACTAGGGATGACAACCTAGTACTAGTAATGCTAGAGGTGTAGGTAATCAATAGGCGGCTACTATAATAAGTGACAAGTTAATAAATACCAACAATGATCGTCTTGTGGGAGATCATTTCTTGGTGTTGGCTTACTTTGGAAAAGGTTTTTGAGAGCGCTTAGTATTGACTATGAAATGTTTTGGAACTATCTAGGCGTATGGTTTGGTAAACCAAAGCATAGGAGGCGATGTGCTTGGTGTTGGGAGGTTTCAGGGTGGTTGAAGGGTCGAGATGGCGGACTAGAGGGGGGTGAATAGTACTTTTTAAAACTAATTATGCCGGCTAACCGAAACAAGTGCAGAATTAAAACTATCGGTCTAGCCAAGACTACACCCCTCTATCTACTAACTCTAGCACCTTACAAAGATCCTAATTAGACAACAAAGGTGCTAGACTAGCTTGAGCTCACCTAACCAATTCTAAAAGCAAGCTCACATAAACCTAAGCAACTAGTACTTTAGCAAACCGAGGAGCTCCTACACAAACTAGTGATGCAAAGCGCACAAAGCCTAAGCTCACTAGCAATGCTCAATAGCAAGGCTACACAAACCAAACTAGAGAGCTCAAAACACTTAGCTACACAAACTAAGCAATGTGACTAACAAGGCTACTCAAGCTAATTAGTCATGCAAGGGAGCTAACAAAGCTACACAAGCTAAGCTAGCTACTAGCAAGCTAATCAAGCAAACTAGTAGTGCAAGAGCAACAACACAACCACAAGTATGGACAAGTAAACAAGCTTGTGTCGGAGGATGCAAACCATTGAGAATATGTACAAGGTTGAAACAATGATTTTTATCCCGAGATTCACTTGGTTGCCACCAAGCTAGTCCCCGTTGAGACAAGCTCCAAGGTTGTCGTTGGTCCCTTTGCTAGCGGTGACTCACTAGTCACACCTCTCCCACGTGGAGCGCTTACCACGAGCTCTAGCACTTGACCCACTGGACCACTTGTTGCCCTTTACGTCTCGCTCAACTAGAGTTGCTCTTCGCGATCCTCGCGGGGCGAGCACAATGCCCCTCACAATGCCTTCTCCGGAGCCACGCACAATCTTCTTGCATGCTTCGACAGAGCCACAAGCCACCAAGCTATCTAGGAGGTGGCAACCTCCAAGAGTAACAAGGGCCACTGGCTTGCAAGACGACCACCTAGTGTCACTCGATGCAACCTTACGATGCAATCGCACTAGAATCGCGCTCACTCGCAATCGGATGCAACCACTATGTGCACAAGTGAGTTAGAGGCTCTCCTAGCACTCGCCAAGCATGGACACTAAGTCCTAAAGGTGCTAAGCATGTTCCAAGGCCGGCCACATACTCATTTTATAGCCCCAAGGGCTAAAAAAGTTGTTGCCCCTTCACTGGGCAAAACACGCACTGACCGAACTCACAGGTCAAAACGACCGGACGCGTAGGTCCTAGAGTTTGGTCACTAGGATGACACCACACGTCCCCTCCTTTCGAAGCTGACCGTTGGGCACCAACATCTAGTTCCCAAGTGCCACTGCTAAAGAACTGGACGTGCCAAGGTCCAGCGACCGGACGTGCCTAAGCCGAGTCCGGTCACAACATGCTTCAGCACAACTGACCGAACTCTGCTTTCTCCTATGACCAGACTCGACTTTTCCAGCGTTCGGTCACTTCCAGAGAGGTTCCAGAGACGTTTTTCAGCGACCGGACGCATCCAGTCATCACTGACCGGACTCACCGAGCGTCCGATCGCTCTAGCTCGTGAAAGAAACACTGACCGGACTCTGGACCTATGTGTTCGGTCCAGCGTCTGGTCAGTAACTATCACCACTAAAACGACCATATCTCTTAGCTCCGAACTCCGATTTCGATGATCTTGGACATTTTAGAAAGCTTATGCAGAGGGCTACACATCCCACATGCATAATTGATCCAAATCACAATGGATCAAAGCAGTATTCCAAATCAAGAACCATCACTTAGTTCGGAGCACACCAAAAAATCTTCCTCTCTTCTCCAAGTTGATCAAAATCAACTCCAACACATTCTCCTTTGCAAATGTGCCAACACCACCAAGTGTACACCATCATGTGCAAGTGTGTTAGCATTTTCACAATCATTTTTAAGGAGTTAATCACTCAACTTTCCACGCCACTTGATTCTAGTAACGATGCAAAGTTAGATCACTCGAGTGGCACTAGATGACCGATATGCAAACAAGTTTGCCCCTCTTGATAGTACAGCCATCTATCCTAAACTTGGTCATAAACTTCTCTACACACCTATGACCAGTGAAATGAAATGCCCTATAGGTTATACCTTTGCCTTGCTCATTCCATTCCATCTCCTCCATTGTCGATGCAACCCATGCACCAACACGATCAACAATGATATACTCCACTTCATATCATCACGTGATCATATTTGTTCATCGATCTTGACTTTACTTGCTCTTCACCGTTGCATCGGTCCATCGGCGCCAAGTCTTGCTCAAGCTTCACCATCACACGTGGTCCCTCGCTTTGAATCCTCTGACTTGCCCTTCACACTTGCAACCGGTCCGTCGAGCCAAGTCATGTCTTGATCTTCTCCACCTTGATCACATGACTCAATGTCATGTCTCATGTGCAATGAGCTCCTTCATCAACACATGTGTAAGCTTTGCAACATCTCTGAGCCATCTTTACCGCCATGGCATATGTTGCTTACACACATGTACCTGTGGACTAATCTCCTATGTATCTCACATAAATACAATTAGTCTACCTAAGGTTGTCACTCAATTACCAAAACCAAACAAGGACCTTTCAGTGGTGGCTAACAGTCCGCGCCCTGATGGTGGATAGTCCACCGGCCATTCCCCTAAAGCCAAACAGATTGAGATCAATCTATTGGTGACTGTCTTATGAATGGTGGACAGTCCGCGCCTAAGGTGCAGACAGTCTGCCGGTCAATTTCTCTGGCAAGCATTGGCACTGGACATTCTATCCAAGGTGTTGGAGATCAACGGCGGACTGTTCGCGTCCTGGTGGCAGATAGTCCACCGGTCAAAATTGCTGGCGAGCAAAGTTGCTGACCTTGCTAATAAGGGAGCCATGGGACAACAGCAGACAATCCGCACCCCTGTGGTAGACTGTCCATGACTCTAGATTTTGAATCCAACGGCTAGTTAAGTGAACGTCAGATAGTCCGGGAGTTGTACTGTGGACTGTCTGAAAATATCGAATCAGCACAGTAACGACTAGTTTTTGGGTGCTCCTCTATATATAGTGGGGTGCCCGATTAGAGAGGACTCTCTTGGCAATTCTAACAACATACTCTTTGGGAATCACCTTTCTAGCACCTCCTCTCATACTCTTTGCTTGAGGGCAACATTTGGAGAGTGAGTGTGCTCCACTTGTGCGAATCTTTGCGTGAGAGATTACTTGTGGCATTAGGTGGTCGTCGTGCGGGTGCGGTTGCTTGTTACTCTTGGAGCTTGCCGGTTCCTAGATGACTTGGTGATTGTGTCTTCGTGAAGCATGCAAGAAGGATTGTGCGGTGCTCCAAAGTTAGCTTTGTGAGGGGCTATTGAGGTCATCCCCGCCGGAGAAAGGCAAAGAGCATCTCTAGTAAAATCGAGGCTTGTGTGAGTATCTAGTTCATTTGGCTGGCTCAAAGTTTAGTGCTCACGTGGATCCTACCTAGTGAGGTAGTTCAAAGCTTGTGGGCTTGGAACTAACAAGAGGAGCATGAAACAATCCCGGTTTCCTCAAAGGGAAATCCACAGATACAAAGTATAACATGATAGTCCCAAAAGATCGTTCCATCACATTATCCCAATCTCAGTCGATAACATAGTCATACATCGAATAAAAGAGAGTACAAAAGAAGGGTTTACTCATTTATTACATCGCTTCACAGGGCGGAAACACACTCACACATAGCATCTGGAACTGCAACAAAGGTAGACGGCAGCGGGCGCGAGCAACTCTTCCTCAAACCACCTTGAACAAAGGACGGACCCACTACTCCTCCCAATCGTCGCCCTCATAGTCGTACTCGGGCTCAAATCCTGCCAAAAATCTATCTGTACGATTTGTACTGACCATGTCTCCCACCCTATGCCTTGTGTTGCTTAGTGGTAGGTGGAATGCATAGGGTGAACAAAAGGACTTATTTTGGGCTGTGATTTTCCTATGCAATTAAGTCAAAAATTTTAATAGTAGTGTTTCATCAAGTTTTAACCCATCTCACCCACACGTATTCCCATCCCTTCACACACATCTCACCACACTCTCACACTCTCAAGGTGACAAGGACGACTCCTGCTCGTGCCTTGCCTCAACAGCCAAAGCCGGAACCAACACCAAACCCGGGGGAAGGTAGAAAGGACTCCTCTCACTAGTCAAGTGAAGCCGAACTCAGGAAAGGTCCATAGTCGATAAGTTAGCATATGTATCGATCGATCAACTAGAAACTCGCAAGAGGTTTACACTACCCACAAGATCACCATCATCGATGATGTGCCTTGTCTAGGCTGATTCCGGGCTACCTTCCAACTAGACATGATGCCACCCTACCACTCAGACTGGGGCCACACCGGAGTACCACCGGCATGTTGAGACTGTGAGACGTAGTACCGGGCCCCAAGGTCACTATGCTATCTTAGGAGGGTGTGGGTCCTCGTGCCCGTACCTCCCTACACTATCCGCTAACAACCTAGTAGTAGTGGCACTAGGCTAGCAGGTCGTACATCCGTCCTATTTCCATGGTAAGGGTGAGTAGGGTGTAAGGCTTCCTAAGACCAAGTTCTCAAAGCATACCGGTCTTAAGATGACCGAACAGAACGTCTTCACAAGGGGTGAACTGATGCCCCGCTTGATAGGACATCTGTTGCCCCGTGCTAAAATAGCACCTCCATCCTAGGGCTTCACCCATAAAGACACTCCATCCCAGGATCTCTCCCTGTCACATGTACCCACCACAAGTACCTCTCATGGGGAACACCTAGGTAGCATCCCCCAGCAAGACTCATCCCAAGACTCGTCGTAGGATCCTGCTCGATCGACTTGACCCTCACCACACACCCACGACGCACGCCAAGATCTCCCCAAGTTCATTAATAGGTTATTACCAAGTTAACGGCACCTCATGCCTTATCCACTTACATCACTCCTTCAACAAGCATCACATCACAAATATAATGCATAGTAAAAGTAAAGCAGTAAGTAGAATGTGAGCATCTAGCCTATCCACAGCTGTGCAGGGGAATAGGTAGCGACAAGGTAAAGGCTTTCAAGCAATACTACCATGCAACCTATCACAGTTCATTTGTGTAAAGTAAAGCGCTAGCAATCTAAATGATAGCATGTCTAATAGGATTCTATGAGGTTGGGTGGGGCGTGGCACCTGGTAGGTCATCTCCCGAGTCCTCGGTGTAGTTAGGGTCGAAGTCCTCAGTTGATGGCTCCACCGGGTCTGTCAAACGAGACATATAGCCAAGATCAGCGGCTCCTACATATAGCACAAAGAAGCAATAGAAATCCAAAAGATTCAAATGCACTCAAACACAAGCATATGACGTAGAGCTTGATTTTAGAAAAATTTGGACTCTAGTTTCATATTTTTCTGAGCTCGTATGAATTTATTATGAATTTCTGAAGTTTAAAACATATTTCGAAAAGAAGGAGGGGATTAAACCAGAGGCTGACACATGGCGTTATGGGATTGGCCAGGGTTCACAGACGATGACAGGTGGGTCCAGGTCAATGGTCATCATTAACCAGTCAACGGTCAACATTGACCGGGCCTTGACTGGGCTCGGATGGGCCGGTCTGGGCCGGGCTGGCCCGAACACGTGTCGAGCCCCCAACAAACCATGTGGCCAGCATGGGCTCCAACAGGGCTGTGGCTTGTGCACGCGGCTCACGGTGGGTTCGTCAGCATGGTCTATGGACCACACGGCTCGGCTCGTGGTGGACCGAGTCCGTTCCCCCTCTTTCCCTCATGGCTCGCTATGCACCAGGTGCACCAGACGACTTGAGGGCACAGCCGCTCCCTTGCTCCTTGGCCGCTCTCCTCCCGACGGCGGTGATAGACACGGGGACGACTACGGCGACTCAGAGAGGCAACCACAGGCTTCTATGGCTTCGCGTAGACGCGGCGAGTACGCCGATGTGCTAGAAGCGGGGTCTTGGGCTCCTGGCATCCAACAACCATGGCACGGGGCGTGGTGGCACCAGCGAGGTTGACGCGAATAGCACCTCCCAGGCCTCTCCCTCTCATCCAGCAGGCGCGGGTCTGAGGCGGAGCTACCTGCGTGGTCAGAGCCACCCCCCACTAGGGTAGGTGGTCGGAATGGCTCCGCCATGGCCGTGTACGAGCCATGGTGACCACGCGGCTGACTGTGTGCTGCGGCAGCTTTCTCGAGCCCTCTATGGCTTGGCAGGGCCTCCGGTGCGGTCATGCATGTGTGCTTGCTCGTGGACGACACAACAGGACGGCAAAAGGCTTGGCCTTGGTCCTCTCAAGAGAAAAAACCATGGTGACGCCGGCGTGCTCAAAGCCATGATGGCGTGCACGGAGACACATGGGGGCACACTGTGGTGGCGTAGGCGCAAGGCTACCGATGCAGTGGCGAGTCGATGCAGGGGTGAGGCAGTGCAGTGCAGGCCGAGCTGGTTCACCGACATGGTTGTACGGGGCGGAGTCCTATGCTCCGGTGACCTTCCCATAGTGGCGAACGGCTCAGCGGCTTGGTCCACCTCCTCTCCTCCCTTTCCTTCACTTCTCTGTGACTTGGCGATGCCACCAGTGGTAGCGGAATGGTTAGGAAGGGGGCTAGGGCACAAGGTGGCTTATATAGCCGAGCCCCGCCATGGCCGAGGCGACAGATGGTGGTGGGTAGTGGAGGGGTACATGGAGGGCTATGATGCGCCGTGGGCTAGGGTTTTAGGGGGTGCAGCGAGTGATTGGTGGCCTGGGCGCTGCGATTTCGAATTCGCGGTGGTCAAGCAAGGACGGCAGCGTCAGGGGGATTGTGGGCCACGGCGACATCATCCGTGTCGCAACGCTAGCTAGGAGAGGCGGGGCGCATGGCTGAGTGACGTGGAACGTGCCCAGGCATCGAGGCATAACCGCTTGGCGCGGACGGCTGGCGAATAGGGGATCGGGGAATCTCCCCTCGCCCCGGTGCTCTGCTTTTGCAAAAGCAAAGGAGATGGGCAGTTGGGGATGACAACCGGGGTCCACCTGTCAGCCTCTACGGGGAAGATGATGGCACTACGTCACGATAGGGTGTGGGAGCGTCCGTGCGGCTGGGCCGACTGCGGCGCGTGGTTGCTATACTAGGCCGGCCTGGCTGGGCCGCGGTGGCGCGTGCGGACGCTAGGCTAGCGGTTGTGGAGCGCGGGCAAGGGTGAGTGGGGATGGGGCGCGGGCCGACCGGTGGCAGGCGCGGCTAGGCCTGGCTGCTAGGGCCGCTCGGGCTACTAGCCTAGGCCAGATTGGCCTTTCCTAATTATTTTCAACTTCCTAAAGCTTTCCTAAATTCCATTTCCAATCCTAGATAAGCCATGGCTCTTATGTGCGTATACACGAGTGCCAACCATGTATACACCCTTAGGGGTGGTCCACTAAGGGTCTAGGGTGGTGGGGTCCACATCTAAGGGTTGGCACACACACGCAAGAATTTATTATAAAGATTAGCCATAGGTTGTTGATTTTATTAGCATCACATAGAATCATAAAGACCCAAATCACATGTTGGTTAATTAATGCAATGCTCAAACATGCTACTTGGGGTCTACTTGTGCAACTACATGATGGTTTCCTAGTATGTACACTCACCATGCAATGGTCCATTTAAGAAAAATTTTGTAGTTGTGATTTTTTGATGTTTGAATTTTAGGGATGTAACAGAGCAGCAATCCTAGAACTCGCCTCAACATAGACTAAGTGACTGGCAAGTCACCGAACCACGTAAAAACATCATGTGTCATCCTCTACATTGTGGTTTGCTTATCTCAACACAAGTTCACTTCATTGCAATATATATTGTGCTTGTATTATTGAGCTTGTGTTTCTTGTTTACCGCTTCTATCACTAGCATGTGTAGGAGCTTCGATGCACTTACTCTTGTACTAATTGTTTAGCTTGTATGAACTTGCCAACTAGAATTGCTTAAGAGAATTCTCACTAGCTTGGTACATTAGTTGCTCTCTAGCTCAATCTTTTATAAGGGTGCTAGCAAATTTAGATAGAGGGGTATAGTCAAGGCTAGAACGTAATTTCACTTACGCATTTAAATTGGCTAGCTCTTGAGATTAATTTTTAGAAATGACTATTCACCCCCCTCTAGTCGGCCATCTCGACCCTACAGAGGGGTATTGTGCTCGCCCCGCGGGAGCCACGAAGAGCAACTCTAGTGGAGCATGTCATTGAGCTACCCTCACTTTTGGGGTAGGTTCTTGCGGTGCCCAACGTGTGGACTTGGCGGGTGATGCCAATTAGTTGCCGAACCACCAAGTGAGCGGTCAACACAGCGGGGACTAGCTTGGTGGCAACCAAGTGA
This sequence comes from Saccharum hybrid cultivar R570, assembly GCA_038087645.1. Lineage (NCBI taxonomy): Eukaryota > Viridiplantae > Streptophyta > Magnoliopsida > Poales > Poaceae > Saccharum > Saccharum hybrid cultivar. Next base: position 172,649 of record JAQSUU010000190.1, on the reverse strand, counting down.
ACCTTGGGATAAAAAACATCGTATCATCATCTTCCGGTTGGTTTGCGATCCCCATACACAAGCTTGTATTTACTTTCATTTACATTGTGCTTGTGTAGTTGCTCTTGTAATTAGTTAGCTTGTGTAGCTTGCTAGTTACCTTCTTGCTTGTGTAGCATAGAAGTAGCTCCTTTGCGTGACTAATTTGTTTTGTGTAATCTTGTTAGCCACATTGCTTAGTTTGTGTAGCTAAGTGATTTGCGCTCTCTAGTTTGGCTTTGTGTAGCCTTGTTATTGAGCATTGCTAGTGAGCTTAGGAGCTTTGTGTTTTTGCATCACTAGCATGTGTAGAAGCTCCCTGATTGCCAAAGTACTAGTGCATAGGTTTGTGTGATCTTGCTCTAGAATTGATTAGGTGAGCTCTAGCTAGCCCGACACTTTTGTTGCCTAGGATCTTTATAAGGTGCTCATGAACTTAGATAGAGGGGTATAGTCTTGGCTAGACCGATAGTTTTAATTTCACATTTGTTTCGGTTAGCCGACGCGATTAATTTTAGAAAGGACTATTCACCCCCATCTAGTCCACCATCTCAGACCCTACATCCTCGCTCAATCATAATTGGATGCCTTATTTCTTTATCTATGATGTTGCTAGCACGGTTCATGTGGTTAAATCCACATGCTTTGGAGAAGATGAAGTTTATATTGCTATTATTGTAGCATGTCATGTTCATTGCATCATTCAAATTCATTGGAAGTTATGTCATTGACCTATGGTCACAACCATAACAGTACAACATCATGGGATGCAGCTCCATACCTTGTTGGGTATGCAGACAGGAGTCATTTGCGTTGCACTCATATGCATTCACGAAATATATTTGATGTGACATGTCCTTGCTATTATTATTGAGGTTGTACCATGTCTATGTTGTTCTATTTGGAAGTTTTTTTTAAAAAAAATCAATACTATTATATGTTGCTTATCCTAGAGATGGAATCTTGTATAAAATCGCTGCTTGGCACAAGTTGTGGATTAAATAACTCGTCAAAACAAATTTACTTGCTGAGATGTTTCATATCTCCCCCTTGCACTACTCCTTCTAGGTACTTGATGATTGCTAGAATGGGGAGGGAGCTAGCTGCACGTTTCACATATTAGGAGACTATTCCTTAAACATAATAACTTAGTTGTGATCATTAGTTTTGTGAACATTTATTTTGAAGGGTGGTCCTGAAACTTATTCCTATAGAGTAACTCCTTTTGCTCTTGGATGTTTATTTAATGCTAGTGTGCTTTATGTTGCTTATCTTTGTTCTCACTTCTATGTTGCTTATAAATACAAAGGAGGTGTTGCCACTTTTTTATTTAGTATGTTCGGCTAGTGTTTGTGATGTTTAGTAGCATCCCAGTATGTTTGTGGTTTCCGGGGTGTTACATGACCGGCAAAACAAATACCCTATCTTATATATTTGCTTTCAATCCCAGGGTCTTTTTTATTAATGAGTGACACTAAATGTGTAGTTCTTTTTATGTGTTTTCTTAAATGTGTTCCCAATATATGTTTGTCTTTCAAACTTCTCTAATTTTGAACTAGATTTTAGACAAAAAAAGGAAAAGTTACTCCCCCAAGTTTGGCCGTACCCAGTAATGTTTGGTTCGGTTTACTCTCAACTATTTCATTCGGTTCAATTTATCTCTTAACAAGATTTTTGTTTTTGGCTTCTCCACGTACAAGTTGAATTTAAATTTCAAATCTTGTGATGTGATAGTGGACATCATAACTCCTTTGTAAAGAGTACATTACATCACTATCTTTCATACAATTTTGTATTTCTAGTGTTAATTTATTCAGGCCCGGTCCTGTCAATTTATGGGCATGGAGCGAAGCTCCAAAGATGGGCACTCTAATACAGCGGGGTTGCGAACGCAGACGGCCGGAGATTGCTGGAAAGCTTCGACACGATGGACCTCGAAGGCAAATCGGCGCACGTATGCTTTTTTCCTGGGCGAAAGAAACTTTTCTAATCATAAAGGACGAAAGAAGCTTTTTTAATTTACATGATCATTGAATTGAATTGAATTGAATAATCAGGAATACTAATATATCAACTTCATCATTTTTTATTTAGTTATACTCTCTATAAAAACAAATCAATAGAAACATTGTTTTATTTTCTGCATTTTCATATAAGCCTTGATAGGTGTAAAACTTTTACCCTAGTGTGGAATTGACACAATTAACTTGAGATTGTTTTTTGGGATTTATTGTGAACAGGAACTCCATACAAAAATAGACTATGGTTTTGCTAAATGTATTTATCTAGAAAACATAAAGTATGCAACATGTGATTTACCACTTCTACTGTGTAGTTATAGTTAATTCAATGCTACTAAAATTTATTTCACCATTTTTGGGTTTTCTAGAATTTATTACGCAATTTTGAAATTTCAACCGTTTTGATCATTTTACAGGGAAAGAAGAAAAGCTAACAGGCACTTTGCATTAGGAACTGAACTATTTCTAAATCAATCTAGTTCTTTTCTATTTTTTCTTTCTCTCTAGTACTTTTTCAAATGGAATCCTCCCTTCTTATCTATTGTTGCTACCTGCTCCTTTTCGTCTTAGTTCACGTATAGACACAACACAGCGTAGGCGGCACTGAAGTTTAGCTCGGAGTGCGGCCTCTCGGCTCTCGTCTGCAACTCTGTAGCACGAGAGGGAGGGGGTTCTGACAGCAGGGGAGGTAGGGCCTATGCCTCCTTGCATATTTGGGGTTGGGCCCTTTGGCCTCGTGGGCCCTGTGCGGAGGCACAGCTCGCACCCCTAGGGCCGGGCCTGAATTTATTATTAGATGCCCTAATTCATCAAAAGAATGATAGAAATTTATGATTTTTCATAAACTATGGTGTCCGCTATCACTTCACGATTTTTTAAAAATTGACTTGAACATGAAAAACCAATAATAAAATAAATCTTATTAAGAGGTAAATTGGACCAACTAAAATAGCTGATAGAAGTAACGGGTTATTCAGGCGGAAAACGTGGGAGCTACTAATTTGCACTTTTTTCTAGCAAAAATATATTAACATCTAAAAGTTCAAATAAACACACTATCAACACATATTTCATGAAGGGTTTATCGAAACAAAATTTATATTGTAGGTATCAATATATTTTCTTGTAAACTTAATCAAAGTTAGATAAAGTTAAATAATAAAATGACCATAACACCTTTATTTTTTCTTATTCTCCTTTACTTTTTACGTTATCTCCTTACCCACATCTTCTCTTTGTTCTCCTGGCCCCTCTTTCTTTCTCACGTCTCTCCTGACGCCTCGTGCTCCCAAGCTGCGGGACTCGATGCCCCCCCGCTCCGACATCCAATGACTCGATGCCTTGAATCCGACCATAGCCATGTTGGGGGCCATCTGAGCAAGAGAAAGACGAAAGAAACTGGTATTTTCAGGTCTATTCAACTCCCACCGTGTCCTCCGGTAAGAGCAGACTTTTCAGAGACTCCAGAACGAAAGAAGCTGGTATTTTCAGCTCTATTCAACTCCCACCGTCTCCTCCTGTAAGAGCAGATTTTCAGAGACTTCAGAACTGTTTAAAAAACACTCGTTTAGCAACAAAAAAAAAGCTCTTGATAAAGTTACTGAAGAAGGTGTGCAATGGGGAGCATCTCCAATACCCCCAATCCCACCCCTCATTCCCATAAAACTGTCATATTGGGGGAGGTTGCTCACTTTTTCTTCTCCAGCAGTCCTCCAACAGCCCTCTTTTTTTTTGGTGGCCAACAATATCTCGCTCATCTCCCCTCAAACGAAGGGGAGTTATATTTTCCCCAATAAGCTGGGCCCCACAATAACTGTCGCTTTTTCCACCTCTCTGCTCACTGCACACACCGGAGCTCGCCGTGCGCCATGGCCTCAACAAGGACCGTGCGGCTCCAGCTCGAGGGCGAGACTCGACGGCCGATCTGCGCGGGCGGCGCTCCAGCTCGGGAACTCGCGTGGTGGGCGGGCGGGCGCCATCTTGTCGAAGTCCGGGTCGAGCGAGGCGGCCTCTGCGGGCGAGGGTGGAGAGGCGTCGCAGTGCACGGAGGAGGGCGTGCCACAACGCCCCCCCGGTGGAGGCCTGTGGATGAGGCAGCCGGGGAGAGCAGCGCGAAGAGGGCCATGGCCGTTCGTGGATCTGGGCGCGAAGGAGGCGGAGGAGCGCCATGGCCGGAGGAGGAGCACCATGGTTGGGGAGGCGGGGACGAAGGGGGCGAAGTAGCCACGTGGCCGGGGCGTAGGGGGCCTAGGGGCAGAGGAGCTCCATGCATGGCTAGGGCACCACAGCCTGGAGCAGAGAGGATGCAGATCAGGTTTGGTGTGGCGAGATGGGGAAGAAGACACCGCGTGGGAGAGGGAAGGAAAAGGAAAAAAAATATTCTGACAAGTAGGTCTCATGTATTGGGGGAGATTATTGGGTTTCTGTTGCGGCTTGTCGCCAATAAATCTAAAAAGTGATATTGGGCTACCCCAATACTATTTTATTGGGGTAGTTGTATTGGGAAACTGCTGGAGATGGTCTAATGCAAACACAGTGTATTGTAAAACCTACACACTCGGTCACTATTATGTATCGCATGACTGCACTTTTTGAACTGCCACTTGCCATTCAAAGCTACGTTTGTTGCCATGAAGTTCGTTCTGTCATCATTTAGCTAGGGCCCATTGCCTCATCATGCATTTTTTTAATAAAGGCTCATCATGCAATTAATCTTTTGCAAAAGGAGGAAAGTTTCAGAGCATCTTTTAGTTGGAGAGATGCGGCGTTTGCAACATCGATAGCCAATCTAGAAACAGAACAAAGTCTTTCGTTTGCGGTTGCACACTTGTCATCATCTCACCACATATAAGATACTCCATCAATTCTAATCAAAATTATAGTTCACTTTAGTTTTTTCTAAGTCAAATCTTTCTAATTTTGATCAAGTTTGTAGAAAATACATCAATATATAGAGCATTAAATTAGCTTTATTAAATTATCCATAAACTACGTTTTGATTATTTGAACTTGTAGGTGTTAATATATTTTATTTCTAAAAATTTAGTTAAAATTGGAGAAAGTTGACATTGACACAACTGAACTATAATTTGGAAAGGGGAGGGATCAGAGAAGCAAAGTCAAATACCCTGCTTTTGCTGCATGAAGACAAGATCAGTTAAACAAGTCTACCAGATCAGCTAGATTCCCATTTTAGTGGCATTTGATTTTCACATGCACTGGTGGAATATAAGCACGATCGATCACTCATGATCGATGCAAAAACTGACATACAGATGGAAAGTTACTAGGCAGTGTAGCATAAATATCATGCATGCCAAATTGGACCAAGAATGTCAAAAGGACCGGTAAAATGTCAAAAGGTACTAAGGATTTGAAAAATGCCGAACAAGTGGATGGTCAGAAACCACGATCGAACTGAATGATAGAGCTAATTGTGATAGACATGTTATGGTAGGTCAGATACCCTGGTAGGGTCCAAATGTAGGTTACTTGGATGCACTAATGCTGAAGCTCTGCTGTTAATTCCAGAGTATTTTGACTTAGTTAAGTGCCTTCGATAACCCGCAAAAGTTGGCGTTATATTGGATAATTTGCGACTGAAAGCATACCATATGTGTGAGAACGATCTTTGCAAATTGCAAGAATTGGAGTTGAGAAGGCAGAAAGGCCGGCATCGGAATCTAACTCTTACCAAATATATTACTTCCGCAATTATAAATATATGTCCGCCTAGATCTTATTTTTCTAAAAAGTTAATGACTACCAATGTTCCAAGTTTCATATTGGTTGACACGTTGAAGAATATATGAAGAATATTTTGTAACATAAAACTATTTCTATTTAGGATACATATTTTTTTTTATGCCTCAACACTCCAAGTACAAGTTGTAGTATCTGAACTCACGCACTAACTCACACCACCATACACCACCACACACACGCACACACACCTAGTGCGCAAGCTATATCTACATCTATACGAAGAAGCTGCACGTGACTGAGAGATATCTGAAGTCAACTAGGCTTCGCATGTGATGGGCACGTCACCCTGACCATTGTGGCGCATCCACGCGTGAGGCTGCTGAAACCACGCGTGAGGCTGTTGAAAAGCCAGGACACAACCTGAACACTATTAGAGAAAAACCCCGGTGAGACACCAAACGTCGAACCTGTGGTTCGAACGCTAGTGGGTAGCAAGCCAACCACCGGCTTCTGCCATTTGCACTACGTGCAGTTCTCTAGGATGACATATTTCATATATATTTCAGATGGGTAATATTTAAGGCTGTGGCTCGGAGGAAGTTGGCAACCCGACTACCATGCACTACTATGGATCTGCATCACTGCTGTTTTAGAATGAGCAATGATACCAATAGCGATCACTGCTAGTTCTAGAACCGTAATGCCATTTTCACAAATCACAAAAAAAGTAAAAATAAAAGACCACCACAATGCCAAGGTGTGGCGCCCTAGTACAGGAATAATTTTTATAGACGTCTCCCATTCTAATACAGATGGTTGACTTAGGAAACCGTTTGTACCTCGACGGGAGGCACTGTAGCTACACAACCACAACCGTTGCTGAAAATCAATTTTCAGAGGCGGTTAGGGGCAGTTTTCTTAAGAGAACTGCCACTGAAAATATGATTTTTGGGGATGGATATTTTTATAGAACCGTCTCTAGAAAAGACAGTTTCAGAAACGGTTCTACTAAGAGAACCGCGTCTGAAATCTGATAACAGGAGCGGTGTTCTTAGTCAACCGCCTCCTCATGTGCACCAACCACCCGCACCCCCACTATTTACGCTCTGTCGTAGCTCCACACTCCAGCGCCACCATGCGCCAATGTGAGCCTTGATTGCTGAAGACTGGTTTGGGAAAAGGAGGAAACAAGAGTGTGAGGAGGACCGAGAGAGGAAGATGGATAGAGAGAAGGGGAGAGCACCGGAGGAGAGAGTGTGTATGGGAGAGAGGAGAGGAAGCACTGGGTTTGGCATTTTGAGAATCTGAACTTGATGCCTGAATTTAATAAATTTCATTTTATTTTTGCATCCAAGGACTACATCACTGTCTGTTTGTGTTAAAGTCTGACAGGAACAATACCGGTTTTCAGCAACAACTAGCGGTGATAATCATGCCGATTGATTGAGAAACCCAGTTATGTTCTTTTTTTTCATAACCACCGGGTTTCAAAACAATTGGTAGTGATGTAGTCCCTCCATTTCAAAATAGGTGTCATTCTCACTTTCCGAGACGTTAAACGTTTTTAATTTTGACCAAATACATACAATAAATCATTAATATTCATGGTGCATAATAAATACCATTAGATTATTAATTGTTGAATATGTTTTTATAATAAACTTATTTAGAGATTAAAATTATGCTAATATTTTCTATAAATTAGTCAAAGTTAAGAAAGTTTGACCTGTACGAAACATAAAACAACACTTATTTTGAGACGGAGGGAGTAGCCAGCAGGAGTGGTCATTTCTGCATCAGTGATGACACCTGTGTCTAGAGGCAATACCTATATAATTTCATCACATGGCCCCTTGATTTGACCTCGCGTAATAAGCCAGGTGTGTCTTATTAATTATTATATAGCATTCATAGCAAAATGCAAACTAATATGAGAATAGAGACAGTCAGAGAACAGATTCTGATGGTACAAGAGAAGTTATACAAATGTCAAAAAAGTTGTGGAGGCACACACATATGCATCTCCTTTTCTGCTAGCTTTTTAACCCTATAAATACTTGAAGAACAGAGTGCATGCAAACACACAGGGTACAAATTCAGATCGGAGAGGAGGGCCTTGCATGAGGACCAGAGCTGATTCGTTCAGTAGCCAAGGATGACTTGCCTATACATGGCTATATGCCTGAGAGCCTGTTTCTCGGTGGTAAATTATTGTATGTGCTGAGCATATAGGCATGTCTTCCTTGGCTACTCGGAGCGGCTCTAGTCATCCATGGAAGGCCTCTGTCTTCTTTCCTTGTTAAAAAGATCATCAACCTACCATTGATACATATAGAAATATATACGGTAGAATCTAGCTGGCTCTTCCGACCAATATTTACCATCCATCACTGTCCACGAAATTTAAATGCCATGGTCTGGTTTGGATATTTAGCAAGGTTTGTGGCATCTTATTGTTTAATTCTAGCTAAGTATTTAAAGTTTGATCTCCATTATGCTTTATGCAGCAACAGGTTTATGTGTGTTCTTTTTTTCCTTGTATAAACCCCATATATAGACCTACTACGCGCTAGCTAATCTTTTGTGCTTTAGGTTTGCACATACGGAGGAATGGAGCATGAATACAATGCAATTTGGGCCTCGTTTGGGTGTAGTCGGATTAACATCAATCCACATATGTTAGAGTGGAACTTGAACTAAATACCACCCCAATACATATGGATTGAGGTGAATCCGACAGCATCCAAATAAGGCCTTAGGCGGGTAGGGTATGCACCCTGCCCTTGCTCCCAAGGGCGAAGCTAGCTAGAGCTCCGTGCATCCTGTTGCGCTGTTTTTTTAACACAAATGGTCTCATTGATTTAACAAATGTACAGAATTTTGCTGGTTTTCTATACAATTAGGGCATGTTTGGAACGCAGAAATTTCATAGGAATTGTGCAGAAATGTCACAAGAGAATCAGTTCACAGGAAAAACACAGGAACTGAAAAAATGTCCCGTGTTCCAAACAGGCGCTTAGGATTTTTCATCTAATTTCATACATTTTCACCAAATTTTAGTCAAATTAATCTAAAATAAAAATTTTCTATTTTTTCCAATAACCACAGGACCATTTGCACTAAAGCGTTATTATATGATAACAAAGGGGCACTAAGATGACTTGGCCTTGGTACAACTCCACGAGAGCAATGGAAGGATGGTACTTACCTTGGCGGGTGAGTCCTCCAAGCTTGTCTTGAAAACATGTCGGCTCGAGTAGTAACCTATGTGCCGATTTACCATCTTGGTCTTCTTTGATTTTGGTTTGGCAGTTTTGTTTTGCCTTGGGGGTGCATGATCGACTTCCTTCTTCACAATTGACAATCAAGGGAGAAACTTCAACTTGGGTCTCTGAGGGAGATGAATGTTGAAGGTGTTGTTCACATCTATTTAGTATGACAAGGCCAAGATGAATTGCATAAACGATAAGGGACTTTGAAGTATGCTCACAGTGGACGAAGGATGTGATGTGCCTCCTTTGTATGATGTGCAATATTATTGACGTGTACTCACATGCTTTGATTTATCTCTTCATTGAATTAATCTCAAGATTTACCCACTTAATTTTGAATTTTTTTTGCAAGTGTTGGTCTTTATATACAACCAATGTCTATAGAAGTACTCCTTGTCGGTTCAAAAATCAAACGAAACATTGTGTCTAATTTGATTAAGGAATGCTATTTAAACTAAACATGATGCTTAATTTAAAAAGTCTATGAAATAATGATCATTACACACCAACCTTAAACTAAGCACCATGCTTAAATAAAAGGGTGTATGAACACGCCCAAATCAAAGCATGCTAAATAGAAAGAGGAAGCATGAAAACATAATCAAAGATTTACTTCACATGGAGATAAAAAAGAGAGAGAAAGTGGTGAACCAAAGGGCCGTTGTACTTCTTTTTGTTATTTTTTATATGAAAAAGGATGTGAAAGAGAAAATGATTGCAGCTAAACAAACATGTTGTGGTCTTGGAGCAACAAGTACGAGGGATATGCATGAATCTCTAGGCTTAGCCTTTGCTTGCAGCGCGAATAGACTACCGGCTAGACCGAATGGCATAACTAGACATCTAGGTCTGTCGGTATCGTTTAATATACACATACTATGGAGCTGGACTAAGAACATCGATAGGTAGGTAGCAAAGAAGTTTTCCATCTATATAGACTAGGTACCCACCGAAATACTACTCAGAGTCTTTGAGCCACCCAAAGAAAACACTAAAGATGTAATGATTCAAGAAAAAAAATGTTGTGGCACGAGCGAATGCAAAAATGTTAAAGATAACTATGGTCACCTCCCGGCAGGTGCTCAAGAAATTTTGAAGCTCACCCACATTTTGAGATGGAGTTGTGACTCGTGCGACGTCATTGTTCGGTCACATACGATGATTTCATTACCTTTGTGATGGTGACCTTCTCTCCATTCAGCACAAGGTTAGGATAATGTACACATATACAAACCTGTGAGAATTTTGCGAAATGATATGCATGCCTGAAGTGTTGATGGATCATGAACGATTAGGTATCCTGGGTTCTTTCATTTTTTTCTTGTGGAAATACATCGGAAGGTCGGAATGGATGATGTTGTCCTGTTTGTTCCACACTAAAACAAAACATGGGTAATCTTGCAAAAGCTAGTGATAGATTAGATTAGTAGAAATCAATGTTAATATAAATATCTTTTGCCAATTGGGTCCCCAAAAACAACATCAGAAATGTTTGTTGTTATTTGCTGTGCTCAAGTAGGAAATTCCACAAGCACAGAGAATATCATTATAGCATTTCACCTGGGAGTATATCAGAGTATCGTATTTATCCTCATGGAAGCAATGGCTTAAGAGTAATGATAACTACCAATGATGTATCTTCTAATTGATGCACCAACTAGACTAATATAATGTGGGGGTAAGTCATATGATAGGAGTTATGATTAATGGCACACATAGGAGAATTCCATGTTAAGGATAGGAGAGTAGTCTAGCTAGGTTGGAAGGATAACGGATGAGAACAAGGTTCATATATTCTTCTCTACTACTATGTTTTAACTTCACTTTGTCAGAAGTTCATAATCCACGTTCTTGTAATTTAGTGGCACATGGCCTTGTGGCTATGGGGTGCAAGTTGGGTCTGGGTATTGTCCCTGTGCTCGACAGTGTTCCAAATTGTATCCATGTATAGTTGGCCAATGATTTGGCCTCACTTATTGCGTGATGGAGGTCTCTTCCATGTTAAAAAATTGAAAGGGCTAGCATCAAGACGCTGCTCCACAGCCCATGTTGCACTCATTCGTAGCCTCGTGCCTGTTTCCCTAAAAAAGCCCCATGCCTTGCTAGCCGATGTGGCCTATCTGCATCCATAGGTCATCCCCATCCGCATGCCAACACTAGCCCCTCCTCCACCGTTGTCCCATGCCCAACTTGATCACTTGGAAGAGGAAGGACCCAGACGGCCGTACCGGACCTCGCTGGCGACGCTGGAAGCGGAGGAGACACCGAGGCGAGGCAACAGAAGGCGAGGAGGAAGATGCAACACACGATCTACTTTTGAAAACATCCCGATGCAACACTTGCAACATATGTCTTAAGACTAATGAAACACTTGAAACATGTGTCCGAAACACTTGCAAAAACACTAAAAAACATTTGAAACCATTGTAAACATACGCAACATCCAAATAAAACACTTACGACATATGCGCGAAACATATGCAACATCCAGATAAGAACACTTGCAACCTATGTCTGAATGAAACATTGAGAACAAAAGCTTGCAACATACATGTATAACCATTGCAACATATGCAACATTCATATGAAACACTTGCAACATACCTATGAAACATCTGAAACACTTGAAATATGCGTTTTGCAACATGAGGGAGGCGGGCCAGTCGAATCCAGCCGTTAGGGTCAAAGCCGACGACAAGCGACAATGCACAAGCACCACCAGCGGCGCGAGCACCACCACCACCAGCGCCACCATCACCGGGCTTGGCTCAGACAGGTGGGCAGCGCGCGCGACGAGCGGAGCGAGCACCACCAGCATCAGCGCCAGCTGCGGCGCGCGAGCACCACTGGTAGAGAGGAAGGATGGTGGCAGGTGGGCGACCACCATGCTGGAGCAGTCACGGCACACGGCGGTGGTGCTAGGAGTCTAGGACCTCGACGAGTGGAGGGTGGGGTTTCTGCTCTAGAGAGTGGACAACGACCGAACCATTTTTTCAATGAAAAAATATGAGCATAATGAAACATACTTGTTGGGCCGTTCGGGCCAGCATCACACACGGCCCCCGCTGCTAACCCACCCCTCGGCCATCGCCCTTGCCCAACCCCCAACCCCTCACACCTGACTAGCGACAACCACTGCCGCCCTAATCGAGGTACCAAGGTCTTCTTCAGGCCCTTCGCCTGCGACGAGCACCACCAGGTACGCCCACCTTTTTGTCTTCCCTTCTCTGTTGTGCGAAATTGAGCACCAAACCTTGGATTCGGATCTTGTCTAACTACAAGTATATACATGTATTATGCGCTCTAACTTTGATTGTTTTGCAAAACATATCGGGTCATGCGTACATCCATGCGGCCATGTCCTGTACTGGGTCCGCCCCTGCTTGCCACATTTGCTACCATATCTGGGTTTTTAGAAACAGTTGGATACTATGGAATTAGCTACGATGGAGATATGTTCTTGCTAGCTATTCTGTGGAGATTCAGTTAGTAGAGATTCTCATATGGTGGAGTACATTGCAAGCAATTCCACATAATCTTAGAGAAGATTGAGAGATGACCAATTTTTTAAAATCTGGCTTTGCTTTTAAAGACATTATTAAGAAACTTTTAAAGTTGAATTTGTACTAGATGTGCACTTATTTAGTTAAATTTATCAATACTTGTTTGAGAGATGTTCATTCCCCTTTACCCTTTTGTTTCATTCTTTCAGGTATTCCAATTGGTCTCATGGAGAACAATGATGCAGACAAGAAAGAGACTGATGACTCCACTACGCAGCGTCGCCGTAAAGTCAGAAAGTCCTTAGTTGTGTGTCATGTTGATGCATGAGTTAATGATGTCTGCTGCTTACCTTTTCTTTTCTTTCTTTTTATTACAGCCTGAACTTAAATTTGCACCCAAAGTTCTTCCTAAGAAAACGCCGAAAATCATCCTTAAAAGGTAAATCAATCTATTATTTATTGTTGTCATATTTGCTCAATTCAAGAACTCATATTTAGGTTAGTACATTATATGTGGAATGAAAGTTATGGTGTGTTCTTTAGGGAACCACATGAGAACAAGGTTTTGACAATTGATAGGAAAGTGATGACTGGAATTGGTAGCTTCAAGGTACTTAAATGTCTAGTTTTTTTTCCATATATATGTTTTGCTTTGGTAGCACATACACATACATACAATTCCTAGTTTCATATGGCAGATAACTGATAACCCCAGAAATGGAGCTAAGGCTGAGAAACAAGGTGATTATATTTCAATCCTGTGTTCATTATAATAATCTTCTTAACCTAGTAACGATTTGATCTCATACTCAATATGCCTATATCTCGTGGGAATTAAGTTGATTAGCTCATCATTCATCCTGAGCTGCTGTCAGAACAAACTTCCTTAAATTCGAAAAGCACAACCTAGTTTTATCAGTGGTAGCATAGGATGCTATTTGTCAACTTGTGTCACTCACAACATAAGTCTCAATGCTTGCACCTTGACACAGGAACCCCTGTCCAGGTTTCATTTGGACGAGCAGACCCTTCAGTTCCAAGGACTTTCCCCACTCCAAGAAGCTCTTCAACAGGTAGTAGCTTAAGGTGGCATTAGTTTCATTTTTAATTTCACCTTGACTTCATACTCACAAATTAGTTTCATGTGTTTGGCAAATTAGCAAAGAAAGTTATACTTTGTCATTAGTAGAATCTTTGACATATATGATATACCTTTACTATATCTACATTTATTCTTAAGTACTGTGCAATTTTGTAACTGAAAAGATAGTTCGAGTTTGTTCCATGTGTATTCCCTGTTTAGGTGCAGCTCTTGTAAAATTATTCAAGGAGCATGACGAACCATGGGTGCGTAGGTACATAAAAAACACAAACATGGTGTACATTCTTTTGTCATTGATTTGATATATGTTAGTAATTTCTGCAGGATTACAAATGTACCAATTATCCTATTACTCTACCACTGAGATGGCGCAACTCTAGAGATACAGGTTCTCTTGTTCCTGTTTCTTAGTTTCTTCTGTGTTTGTGTAACACCCTAAAAATTTGCTCCTTTTGAAATAGATGTAAATTAAGTTGATTTTGAATTCTTGTGCTCATGAAAACATAGGAACACAATTTTTTTCATTAAATTAAAATTTATCATAAGGCTTAGCAACATTGTAGTGCATTCATGTTGGTGCATTTGTATTTTTTGTAATGAGTGGTTTTGGTCTAAAGTCAAAATGTTTCAAAGTGTTTTTGAAAATGATTCAAAATGATTTTGAAATAAAACAAAAGAAAAGGAGAAAGCTTTCCCTCTCTCTCCTGTTCTGGCCTGAGTGGCAAACAACCGAGCCCTGCTCCTCTTCCCAGCTACCAAGCCCAGCTCCCTACTCACTCCTGCAGGCCCACTCCACCCCACCGGCCCAGTTGCCATGCCGGCCCAACCAAAGCTGGAGGCCACGTCGGTGCCTCCCCTCCCTCTCTCTGGCTGTCTGCGGCCCCGCGCCTTGAGTCACTGCCTTCTCAAGCCCACACGTCAGCGACGCCATCGTCATCTTCTTCCTCAAGCCGACGTAGTCGACGCCTTCCATACTCGCCACCGCCAAATCTCTCCCGATCTTCACCTTTCCATTCCTGGCGCAACACGGGGCTATAAAAGCCGGTGCCCCGCACCCTCCGCTCTCCATCTAGATCTTTCGCGGCAGCCGTAGTCCTCTCGAGCTTCCCAAACCCTAGAAGCACCGCTGCCGCTTTGATCTCCATCGTCGTTGCTCTCCTGCCACCACGACTGCGTTCCCGAGCTGCGCGTGAAGGTAAGGAAGCCGCCCGTATCTTCTATGCTCCCTCTCTCGCTCCTTTGAGCCTGCACGAGCTCGCCGTCGTAGCCGAGCCACCAAATCGAGCCTGAGCTCGTCTCTGGGCCGTCGCAGCCACCTCTGATCCCCTATTCAAGTTCGCTGCTTCCTTCTCTCCCTCCCCATGTGTTCCCCGTGGCCGATGATGCCCGGTAGCATCGAATCGCTGAAAGCCAGCGAGGTCCCCTGTTTTCCGGCCATGGCGCCGCCATCGGTTTCCTGTGTGCCGGCAACCCCTTCTTCCCCTTCTAATCTCAGCCGTCAGATCCGTGATGAACGATCCAGATTAGAACGTACCCTTTCATCGCTCGTTTTGCTAAAGAGTCACTGCCCTTTTCTAGTTTAGAACCCGCGGTCCAAAACATAATTTGATAATACGTTTTCTTCTTTTGAAAGCGTAGTTTGGTCTCTGTAGATTCAAAATATGTTTTCTCTATTTACAGTTTTGCCACTAGTTTTGTTTTAGCCATAAAATCTTCATTTCGATCCGTTCAAGTTGCGTTAGATTCGTAATCACATAATCTACATGTTGGAAATACTATTAAGTATGTTTTCAACTTTTGAAATTTGGGATTAGATTTAGTCTATTATTTTACTAAAGGAAATATTGTTTAATTCATACTTCTCCATTATAGCTCCGTTTTTCATGATCTTCACGTCTGTGTGATCGTAGCAAGACATAGATTCATTCTATAAACTCTTCATCTTGTTTCTTTATTGTTGGTGTACTGTTCTAATTATAAATTTGTTTGCTTTGCATGATTGTCTCTTGATAATTGTTGTTGATGTGATGATTGAGTATAGACGGTGAGCAATTTGCTGGTGACCAGGAGTATTACTTTGAGCAGGATCAGCAGGGACCCTTTGATCAAGGCAAGTATAGCATGGGATCATTCTTGTTGTCCTATTCACATTAAACACCTAAATTCATTATGCATGTGTTTTCTTGTTAAGGATGACTTAGACTTGATCCTTTACCTTGGTACCTATGATAATTGCATTGGGTAGCTATTGCTAGTGCTAAACGTAACATATGATCTTGTAATTTGACTAATGGAATATGCAATAAACATTAAGATATGACTTTTTAGCAACATACTTAAAGAGGGCTAGAGCATTGGGCTATCTTATGGTACTCTAGTTTCTCTCCATAAGGACACATCTGTAAGCGAACATCCGAGACTTACAGTATAACTGTGAGAGCTACATGGCTCTGGCTTTAGTCATATAAGAGGACATTTTCTAGCTTGTTAGTGGTAACCTTCATGGCATAAGAATGGCTTGACACGATGGGTGTAGTGCGGCCTCTGTCCTTATATGTATAGGTTGCGTGTCATTGTGCCATTCGAAAAAGAGGCTCTATATTTGCTTGCCGAGTGAATCTAATGGCCCTAACTTATTAGACGAACCTTGAAAATGCTTCATAGTGTACCCTGCCTACTCACCTTGGAAGTGTTAGGGGGTCGATGGACCCTGGGCATATGGGAATCACGACTCATAGTGAAAGTGTACAACCTCTGCAGAGTGTAAAACTGGTATATCAGTCGTGCTCACGGTCACGAGCGGCCTTGAACCCTTATGGAATAGTTTATCACTATTGTTTAATATGTTTTTGCTATTCGTTATTCATTTTACATTGATCATATGTTTATTGTGTAAATTGAGACAACTTGATGCTATATACATGCTAAAACTGTACCAACTAAAAGCTACATGTAGTTAAACCCGCGTCATACTTTTGAGCCTCAAGAACCTCATGCTACACTTGTTGAGTACGAGATGTACTTACGCTTGTTTATTCTTTTTACTTGGATGAAAATCCTGGATGGACTTCTACTTCTACTTCCCTGAGGACTACTAGACTTGTGGTCAACCAGTTAACATTCATGTGCATGGAACTGCCATGAGAGAGCTATCATTTTATTTTTCCGCTTCATTTATGTAAAGACTATGTGATAATATTCGTGATGTAATAAACACTCGTGATGATACTATCCTTTAATTTGTCAGCTTATGTGTGATTGATCTCTAGGTGCACATAAGTTATGCATTCCATTTTATCTTTAAAAATGAGTGTGACAGTTTGGTAGTGTGATGCTCACTAGGTCACACTGTCTGGTGCTCACTAGCTTCCCACTACATATATGACAGAAAATCTTGATGAAGAGGAATTCAGCCATTCTTTGAGCAGAGCCCAAGATGGTGAACTGACCGTAGCTGAAGAACTTGGTCTGATGGTATGTATACCATATTGCATGGTTCCAACACTGTAAATTCAATTTGTTAGAGTGGAGGCTTCGACACGTCGCCGGTGGCCGGCCCCAAGCTCCCTGTCACCGTGGGCCTGACAACACGGCTCACTGGCCCGTGCACTCCTTCGCACCTGCGCCCCTAAAAGTCCCTAGTTTGGTTTTGACTAATTGATGAAACCTAGGACTAACCTTTGTATCTAAGTGGATGATTTAGATAAAGGTGGTCGTTGAATATGAGACATGACATTAACTCATGTGACCAAGATGATGAAGACCGAGATGATGCTTGGCTCAATGGACCGGTTGTGAAGGTGAAGGGCAAGTCGATGCTTCGAAGCGAAGGACCATGCATGGTGAAGCTTGAGCAAGACTTGGCGCCGACGAACCGATGCAACGGTGAAGAGCAAGTGAAGTCAAGGTCGATGGATCGAGACGGTCATGTGATGATATGAAGTGGATCATATCTTTTGGAAAAACAAAATGGGTTCAAGGCAAAGGTATAACCATAGGGCTATTTTGTTTTGCACTCAAGACACCATAGAGGGTGTGAGTGGTTTAGGATCGATAGCCGAACTATTAAGAGGGGAAGTCTTATCGGTTATTCGACGCACGAGTGCCACTAGGTGAATTCATGAAGTGCATTGCATGTAGGTCCTAGTGAGCTAACTAGAAAACCTTCAAAAATGATTATGAAAATGCTAACACACGTGCACAAGGTGGTGATCACTTGTTGGTGTTGGCACATTTACTAAGGCGATGAAGTTTGAGCAGTGGAGAGGGTTTGGGTCCCTCTCTCTCTCCCTCCCGCCGAGCTTGCGAGCGCGGGATTTAGGCGTTTTTGAGGACTTGAAATGCCTATTTTCCACTATGCCGGAAGTTAGAAAAGAAACGGAGGTGAACGGAGGTCACAGAGGTGACCAGACGCTGCACCGGACGCGGTCACGGTTTGACCGGACGCGTCCGGTCAGTTCAACGCAGCAGTCAGGCGCGCGGGTGTTAGGGTTTGCAACCGGCGCGTCCGGTCACTCGCGGGACCGGCGCGTCCAGTCGGGCACCTAGAAGTGTAGCCCGTGGCGTAAAGCTGATCGGACGCACGGCGCGTCCGGTCATACGCGATCAGACATGTCCGATCGTTGAGGGAGCTTACTAGACTCCAACCGGACGCTGGCACTGTCGCGTCCGGTCGTTGCCTAGAGCGCGTCCGGTCGATGCTTCGCGGGCACACGGTACTGTGCAATCGGCGCGTCCGGTCGTTGCAATTGACCGTTGGCGCTCAGTGACCATTGGAGGATCGGACGCGGTTGAGCGCGTCCGGTCAGTTTCGACCGGTGCGTCCGGTCATCCCGAAAAATGTCCAGTGAAGGGGTACAACGGCTCTATTCATTTGGGATGCTTATAAATACTTGTTGGCCGGCCCTTGGGGAGGTCTCTCGTGTTTTCTAACACTCTTGTGCATCCTTTGAGCTAGAGCATCTCCCTCCCACTCATCTCTCTTGCTTGATTGCAAATCAAAAGTGAGATTGAGTGATCCCAAAGTGCATTGCATAGCTTGAGGGCATCTAGTGGCACTTGTGGGTGGTATAGCCAGTGGATTTCTTGTTACTCTTGGAGAGTACCGCTCCTAGCCGGCTTGGAGATCGTTGGAGGCGTTGGCAAGAGAAGGAGATTGTTCTTGGCCACCTCCTGTTGATTGTAAGAGGTTCTTGTGCTTTCCTCGGTGGAGTGCCAAAAGCAACTCTAGTGGATTGCGCGTGTCATTGAGTTACCTCACTTGAGAGTGGTGTCTTGTGGTGCCTTGCGGGGCATGCCTTGAGGGGCAAGTGACTTGAGGGTCACACCGTGGAACCATCTAAGTGTTGGTCGACACAACCGGTGACGTAGCTTGTCGGTGCACAAGTGAACACCGGGTAAACAAAAATATTGTGTCACTTGTCTCCCGGTGATTGGTCTTCATATTATGTTGTTGTCAATATTGATTGATTGTATATCATCAAGGTGATTGGCAACATCTTCACTCCACCGTCGGTATAAGATTCACTATCCTCTCTCTCGCTTTTACATTTACTAGTTATCTTGTGTAGCTCTTGTTGTAGCCTTTGCTAGTAGTTTTA
The DNA here is from genome assembly GCA_038087645.1 of Saccharum hybrid cultivar R570. Lineage (NCBI taxonomy): Eukaryota > Viridiplantae > Streptophyta > Magnoliopsida > Poales > Poaceae > Saccharum > Saccharum hybrid cultivar. Next base: position 153,428 of record JAQSUU010000190.1, on the reverse strand, counting down.
GCTTGCTCACTAGTGTAAGTTTTGTGACTTAGCCCTTGTGTGAACTAGAGATCATAATCTACTAGACTTGTGGATAAGAGGCTTGCATCACAACCGTAGGCTAAGCAAAACTCGCTTTACGCCGTTTGTTATTCTAACAAGTTTGCTTAGTGTTTCTTGTAGTATTTTATATAGGATATTCACCCCTCCTCTAGCCATCTAGGACCTTACAAGTGGTATCAGAGCCGTGGTCACCATTTTAATCAAGGCTTAACATCCTTCGATGTGAAAAATGGCTCAAATTATGTTCATTCATGTTGGAGGCAAGCCACCGTTCTTTGATGGTGTTAGTTCTTTTACTCATTGGAAGAGAAAAATGACAATGTACCTTGGTTCTATTCATGAGAGAGTATTGCAAGTCACCGAGAATGATTTTGCTATCATTGATCTTAATCATCTCACCGATGAAGATAGAGCAAATAGAACATCTAATAGAATGGCTCTCAATACACTTTACAATGGTATTGACACAAAAGTATTTGAGGGCATCAAGGATTTAGAATTGGCAAATGAAGTATGGACAAGGTTGAGTGAAACATATGAGGGCACTAAGGTTATAAAGAGTGCTAAGCTATATAGGCTCAAGAGTGAGTTTGAGAACTTCAAGATGAAAGAAGAAGAGACAATCTTAGAAATGTTTCATAGATTGCAAGTCATTGTGAATGATCTCAAGAGCTTAGGGCACAAGACTCAAGACCAAGATTTTTTCCACAAGTTCTTATTGAGCTTACCTAGAAGATTCAAGATGTTGATCATGATGCTACAAAGAGATGGGCTTGAAACAATGAAGCCCAATGATTTGCTTGGAGAGGTATTGACCTTTGACAAGTATGATCAAGATGTTGATGAGAAGGAGGAAGAAAAGAAGAAGAAGACCGTGGCATTCAAGGCCACCTCCTCAAAGGGCAAAGCTTCAATTCAAGAAGAAGATGACAACAAAGAAGATGAAGAATTGGAAATTGATGATGATGCACTTGCTCTAGTTGTCAAGAATATTGGCAAAATGTTTATCAAAAGAAGAGGCTTCAAGAAGAGAAATGATAACTTCAAGAGCAAGGAGTCACAAAGGAAGTGCTTCAATTGTGATAGCACCGAGCACCTTCAAGCGAAATGTCCTTATGATAAGAAGAAGAACAAGAAGGACAAATTTGAGAAGAAGAAGAGAGAGGCCAAGATGACATTCAAGAAAGGCAAAAATGGTGCCTATGTGGTCACTTGGGAAAGTGATGATGAAGAAGAAGAAGAATCATCATCCAATAAGGCTTTTACTTCCATTGCTATCAACAAGAAGCCCTCACTATTTGGTTCACCCTCTTTATGCTTCATGGCCAAAGAAACTAAGGTATTATATGATGAGAGTGATGATGAAAGTGAAATGGAATATGCTCATGATAGTGATAGTGATAATGATAATGAAAATGATGATGATGAACCAACTAAAGAACAACTATATGACTTGATGCAACAAACTAGAGACATAACTATTGCCAAGGACAAGGAGTGTAAGAAGCTTTCAATGAAAGTAGCAATACTTGAGAAAGTTCTTAATGAGCTTAAGACCACTCATGAGAGTCTAGTGGAAGACCATGAGAATCTTAGTAAGGCTCATTCCAAGCTTGAAAAGGCTCACTCATTGCTACTTGAGCAACAAGCAAAGAAGAAGATTGTTGTATCATGTGATATAGGCGTTACATGTGATATAATTGATGAATCTTTTTATGAACCTATCATCATGTCAAATGCTAACCCTTCTTGTAGCTCTTCATCCACCAACACCGACTCTACCTTCACTACTAGTGATGGTTTCACTTGTGATGTCTCACTAATGGTTGAGAATGAGACTCTCAAGAAAGAGGTGGATGAGCTCACTCACGCCCTAGGCAAGGCCTATGGTGGTGAGGCCCGCTTGCTTAAGTGCTTGGGTAGCCAAAGCTTCTCTCTTAACAAAGAGAGATTGGGCTACACCCCCAAGAAAGGCAAGTCAGCCTTTGCAACTCCAAAGCCTAGCTTTGTGAAGGGCAATGGTCGGTTTTGCAATAGATGCAAGCAAGTTGGGCACCTAGAGCATAATTGCAATAAAAAGAACCAAAGCAAGAACCTTGTTAATGTTATACCTTTTGACTCTTGCTATGTGCTTACCAAAGGTGTGAAAGGTGTGAAAGCTAAGTTTATTGGTACACCCATTGTTGGCCCAAAGAAGAAGGCTATTTGGGTACCAGAGAGCTTAGTTACTAACCTACAAGGACCCAAGCAAAAATGGGTACCTAAGCTTCATTGATTTGCTTGTAGGTCAATTACAAAGCTGGAGGAAGGCATTGGATTATTGATAGTGGGTGCACTCAACACATGACCGGTACATCAAGAATGTTTAACTCAATCAATGACAATGATAGTGGTGTTGAATCTATCACATTTGACAATAACAAGAAAGGCAAGGTTATTGGCTTGGGCAAGATTGCAATATCAAATGACTTGAGTATCTCCAATGTGTTGCTAGTTGAAAGCTTGGATTTCAATCTTCTATTCGTGGCACAAATATGTGATCTTGGTTACAAATGTATCTTTGGGGTTGATGATGTGGAAGTTATTAGTATGGATGGTTCAAATGTGGCATTCAAGGGCTTTAGATATGAGAATCTCTACCTAGTTGACTTCAATGCTAGAGAAACTTCTTTAACAACTTGCTTAATCTCCAAATCAAGCATGGGTTGACTTTGGCATAGAAGGCTTGGTCATGTTGGCATGAAACAATTGAAGAAGCTTACAACTCACAATCTTGTCAATGGTTTGAAAGATGTTGAATTTGAGAAGAATAAGCTTTGTAGTGCATGTCAAGCCGGGAAGCAAGTTGGAAGCTCACATCCAAAGAAGAGTACAATGAGCACATGCAAAGTATTTGATTTGATGCACATGGATCTATTTGGCCCAACAATATACTCAAGCATAGGTGGTAATAAGTATGGCTTTGTCATAGTGGATGACTTCACAAGATTCACATGGGTATTCTTTCTTAGTGACAAAAGTGAAGTGTTTGACACCTTCAAGACCTTTCTCACTAGAGTTCACAATGAGTTTGAGATTAGAATCAAAAAAGTGAGAAGTGACAATGGAAGTGAGTTCAAGAATACAAGAATTGAAGAACTTTATGATCACTATGGCATTGGACATCAATTCTCGGCCAACTACACTCCACAATCAAATGGCCTAGTTGAGAGAAAGAATAGAACATTGCTTGATATGGCTAGATCAATGCTTCATTAGTACAATGTGAGTCAATCATTTTGGGATGAAGCAATCAATACCGCTTGCTACTACATCAATAGACTATATTGTCATCCATTGCTAGAGAAGACCCCATATGAGCTACTTCATGGAAGAAAGCCCAATATTTCTTACTTTAGGGTGTTTGGTTGCAAATGTTATATCTTGAAGAAGGGCATTAGATTGGGAAAGTTTGACAAGAGATGTGATGAGGGGTTTCTACTTGGTTATTCAACTACAAGCAAAGCTTTTAGAGTTTGGAACAATTCAAGTGGCATTCTAGAAGAGGTCCATGATGTGCATTTTGATGAAACTAATGGGTCACAAGATGAAGAAGAGAATCTAGATGATGTTGGTGGAACTCAATTGGTGGAAGCAATGAAGAACATGGACATTGGGGACATTAGAGCAAAGCAAGTAATTGATATTCAAGATGATGATAAAGATCAAGTGCTCAATTCTCCATTCAAGCTAGCTAGTGACTCTCAAGTGCAAGATCATGGTGCTAGTTCATCTCATCAAGATACATCAAGTGATCAACCAAGCTCAAGCAATCAAGTGCAAGTACTCCAACCACAACATGTTGCAAGAGATCACCCCATTGATAGTGTTATTGGTGATATTATAAGTGGTGTGCAAATAAGATCAAGATTGGCTATGTTTTGTGAGTATGCATCATTTGTGTCAACCACAGAACCAAAGAAAATAGAAGAAGCTTTGAGGGACGCCGATTGGATCATGGCTATGCAAGAAGAGCTTAACAATTTCACAAGAAATGATGTTTGGGAATTGGTAGAAAGGCCAAATAACTACAATGTGATTGGAACCAAATGGGTGTTCAAAAATAAGCAAGATCAAGATGGCATTGTGGTGAGAAACAAAGAAAGACTAGTTGCTCAAGGTTACACTCAAGTAGAAGGTCTTGACTATGATGAGACATATGCTCCCGTGGCAAGATTGGAGGCAATAAGGATTCTATTGGCTTATGCTTGTGCACATGACATCAAACTATATCAAATGGATGTCAAAAGTGCATTTCTCAATGGAATCATCAATGAGTTAGTCTTTGTTGAGCAACCTCCCAGATTTAAAGATGACAAGAAACCCAACCATGTATACAAATTGAAGAAGGCTTTATATGGCTTAAAGCAAGCACCTAGAGCATGGTATGAGAGGTTAAGGGATTTCCTTCTCTCAAAGGGATTCAAGATGGGCAAAGTTGATACAACTCTATTCAGCAAGAAGATAGAGAATGATCTATTCATAGTGCAAATATATGTTGATGACATCATCTTTGGATCAACCGATCAAGCTTATTGTGAAGAATTTGGTGATATGATGACCAAAGAGTTTGAAATGTCTATGATTGGTGAACTTAGCTACTTCCTTGGTCTCCAAGTCAAGCAATTGAAGAATGGGACATTTGTGAGTCAAGGGAAATACATAAGGGACATGTTGAAGAAGTTTGGAATGCAAGATGCAAAGCCAATTTCAACTCTAATGAGTACAAATGGCAATTTGGATAGTGATTTTGATGGCAAAATGGTGAATCAAAAGAAATATCGGCCTTTGATTGGAAGTCTACTCTATGTCACCGCATCAAGGCCGGATGTCATGTTTAGTGTTTGTATGTGTGCTAGATATCAAGCCTCACCTAGAGAGAGTCATCTTACGGCTGCAAAGAGAATATTGAAGTACTTGAAGCAAACAAGAGATGTTGGACTATGGTATTCCAAGGGGTCAAAGTTTGAATTGATTAGATATTCGAACTCCTACTATGGGGGTTGCAAAATCAATAAAAAGAGCACAAGTGGCACATGTCAATTACTTGGAAGATCACTTGTGTCATGGTCCTCAAAGAAACAAAATAGTGTGGCAATCTCTACCGCCGAAGCCGAATATATGAGTGCAGGGAGTTGTTGTGCACAATTGCTATGGATGAAATCAACTTTGAAGGGTTATGGCCTCAACTTCAAGAATGTGCCATTGCTATGTGATAATGAAAGTGCAATTAAGATGATACAAAACCCGGTTCAACATGGAAGAACAAAGCATATTGACATAAGGCATCATTTCATTAGAGATCATCAACAAAAGGGAGATATTGCCATTGAAAGTGTAACAGAACCGACCAAATTATAAGAGCACAAGTACGAAAACAAGCACCGAAGCGCTCAAATTTTCAAACTTGAGCCCATATAATCCCGGTAGTCAATCGAAATCACGAAGGATTTCAAACCAAACTGCTTACAACCAGGATCGCATCATTCAACATACAACATCATACGATACATTTCACAAGTAGTTCTGAAATAAGTTTACACCACGGAGTAGCAATTATTACAAACCAAGTTTGAAAGTAGCGGAAGCATAACACACACACCAGTTATTTAACTACTGCCAGTCTTGATGATCCACAACCCGCAAAAGCATGAGGAAAGTACATAAAAGACGATCACGCCCAAGTGATCTAGTCTTCTTCACCCGCAGGGTGGAGACAAGTCTTGCAGAAGCCCTGATAAAGCATGTCATCTGCAACAGGAGGGAATAAACCCTGAGTACTGGAATGTACTCAGCTAGACTTACCCGTCAAAAACCAGAAATAAAGTGACACCAAGGATTATGCAAGGCTTACACAAGAGGCTAGCTGACACCACAGTTTGCATAAAGGCATAAGTAGTTGAAACTCTTATAACATGTACTAGCAGTTATTTTTAGCATTTACCTGTCATCTATCTTAGCACCTGTACTAAACATTCACTTGAGTATAATCAAACAACATTATTATTATATCCATAGCAGGTATATCATTTCGGCAACATCATATCATTTACTTAACCATCTGTTCATTTAATGAGATCTACGTTGCCGCTGCTCAAGTCAAGTGCTCACTAACCGGGAGCGACGGCGATTCGAATCGAATTCCTATCCAGCTGGAGGGGTATTTCTAACACTCACCGAGTCACGCCTGGCGAGGGCTGCTCAGGTCATCTTTTGTACAGTTCAGGAATCGCGGGTCCGAATAATGTCGCGTCCCCAAGGGCGACACTCTGCCAGGTGATAGGGACTCTAACCCCCCCTTGGTCTCACGCCAATGTCCCCAAGCACATCCTTTCTCTCCTCCAAGATGCAACCTACCATTCGATTCCCGGCCTGAACCATACTACTCGACTTCGCGGTCGGAACGGCTTATCCGGCCAACTAAGTGTTAGACTGCGTTCAACATGACTCAAGGACGTACAGCGAATCGGTCCTTAAACGACTCAGACGGGCATAGCTCCACACCCAAGACGTGAAGTGTCTTGCGGCTGTACTATCGAACTCCCGCCCGGTCTCAATTTTATTTTAAGGCATGGTTCCATCCACGATAGCCATAGAGCCACTCGTGACTCCTTCCTACATCTCGCGGATGACCGGAAATCACCCGACTTCTACCGTACTAAGCAGGGCTAAGCATTGACACGTGCCTAAACCTAAAATAGGATTAAGTACGATATCTGGACAAGGACAGGTACAATGCAACAAGTGTTTTCATATAACTCCTACAACTTAATGCAGTAAACAATTAAAAGTACTCAAGATTAATTTATAAAACAGTAGGTTCAGCATGCACCGGGGCTTGCCTTTCAGAAAGGTTGCAGGCCTGTGGTCCGGGCACTCAGGAAGGTCTTCAGCGACGTCTCCTTCGCCGACTGGTTCCTCGGGCTCCTGCTGCTCCTGGTTCTCCTCCGGAATTACCGGCTCGAATTCGAGGAGAGTTACCCCCTCCGGTACACCTATTGCATGAGTGCATAATAAATCCCGTGAATGCATAATGAAAGATGCAATATGCTCAGAATGAAATGTATTACAACAATTTAACGCTCTACTCAAATCACTTCAAAAGAGTAGGTGCAAATTTCCTCTCCGGTAGAGAAGTACTCACCTAATCTACTTAACCTAAGATAAAGCTGCTCATCCTCAGTTAAGGCCCTAACACCTAACCATTACAAAAGTAGCATGTCTTAGGATATCACACCATATCAATCAGCAAAACACCACAGTAAGCATTCTGGACAGCAGCTACTTGTTTTTATCACAACTGGAGATTTACAATTCCAAAAGATATGATCTAAGCCAATCTGGAAAGCCTAAGAAATGTACTACAATTCATTTTCAGACCTCAACTCCAAACTCCTAAGTTTTCCATGTCAAACTTCACAAGTTCCAGAATCTGTCCTCTCCAAAACAGAGAGTAGCAGATTTTGAACTGCCACTTTAAACAACAGTAACTCTCAAACTACTAAGCCAAATGCTTCCAAATTTTAACACAAGCTAGTTCATCAAGTTTACTCCAACTTTGGTATTTACAAGTTGTCCAGCAACCAATTTTATCAAAGCCAAATTTAGAATTACTACTTAGCTGTCCAGAAAACCTAAAATTACAAAGGTTAAATATTTATTGATGTGGCAAACATTCTCTAAAACCAAACTAATGCTACTACAAGTTCACAAATATCACAAAGACACCAGGAAGTAAGGTGTGCCCACCTAGAATATTTATTTAAACCCATTTCTTATTTTACTTAATTAATTAGGTGGAATTTTAAACATATATGTAAACTGCTCCTAAAATTTTACAAAAATTACAGGGGACTCTCTGATCCACAAAGAGACTACTGTAAAATTTTGAACTCAATTTATTCACAGGAACTCCCTACACAAAATTCCCAAGCCAAAAAGGCTGATTTTTGTATAAATAACCAAGCATAGTAAAAAGTGTCAAACAACAGATTTCTTAATTTTCTTGGACACTCTAGGGTACCAAGACATTCTCCAAAAATTTATAAGAACAATGCACATGTAGAAGAATTACTAAAATTCATTTTAGGATTTCCTAGAATAACAAGATAGCATTATAACTTGAAAATTACTTAATCACTGATGCCCAAATTTTTACCAGAGCTAGGGCTAGCATAGAGTAACCTACCCACCAAATTTCATGATTTATGGAACACTACAGCTCAAGTTATAAATTTAACAAATTTGCATGCATTCCAAAACACATTTAAAGGATCTATTAAATTCTTACAGACTTTAAACATCTCATGCCAGATCCATATTTTTCTAAAATACTACACATTATGTAGACCCTAATAAAATTTATCTCATGATTTTTGGATCATTAAAACCCTAGATCTATATTTTTCCAACTTGTACAAAAATCAGTGACAAAATAATAAAAATGAATTTCATTTCGGACGACTGGGCCGGCCCGGAGAAAATCGGCCCACACACTCGCGCGCGCGGCCCGCTCAGCGCTCCCGCCCGCGCGCGACACTGACGGGCGGGCCCCCGCGGTCAGCGACCAGAGACAGGGGAGCGGCAGCCGTGAGCTCCGGCGAGCCCAAGCTCGTCGGAGGGAAGCTCGCCCGGAAAAATCGAGCTCACCCACGCGTTCCCTGTTCCGTAACGCTTCGATTCATGCTAGTGGAAGAGCTTAGGTTGGAGTGGGAGGGCTCGCCGTCGTGAGCGGCGGCCGGTGAGGGTCGGGTGAGGGTATGCCGTCGCCGGTGAGGCCGCACGGCCATATCTAAGCTCGGTACGAGCTACACTACGCCCGGGCGAATCTATTGAGGTAGAAAGGAGGTTTGGAAGAGGTCCTAACTACCCTGGCCATGGAGTGCCGTGACGCGGTGCGGTGAGCGCGACGACGGTGGTCGTCGTGTTCCGCTCCGGTGACGTCGCATCCCACTGTAAGGTCATGCCTAGAGCTAGAGGAAGGCCTACACTATTCCGAACGCTGACCACAGAGAGAGGAGGGTGAAAGAGGACGTCGGTGGTGAGCTCGCAATGGCGGCGGCCATGGCGGAGCTCCGCACCGCCGAGGTTTGATTGGGTGATTTGCCCTCTACCTTGACCCAACGGCTGACCCAATGTGCGGAGGTTGTAGACTATGGTCAGGCGGTGCTGTTCGTGAGCTCTCGGGTGTGGTGGCGCGGTGGTTGGCGCAACCGAAGGCGGCGGAGCCGGCTGTGGGGGCGGAGGACGCTCGGTCGCCTTACCGGTGAGCTGGGGAAGGAGGGCGATGGAAATGGAGGGGGAAGCGGGTCGTCCTGGTCTTCATGCTGAGCTCGCAGGCGACGTGGGGCGTCAGCAGAACACGCGCGCCACGCGGCCACCGGGCTCTGCCCGAGCGCCATGACGCGGTCGGCCGCGGCCGTCGTTGTCTGAACGTTTCGTTTCAGAGCTCAAAGGTATCGACTGACAGGGCAAGTTCAACACCGATTATCTCCCAAACCAGTTCGAATTAGAAGAAGATGATAATACCAAAATTGTAGAGCTACATGAGGACTACAAGTTTGTCAATTGGAGTTTGGGCTGGTTCGGCCTAGATTTGAAACTACAGAGCTCCAAAGTGGGTCACCCGAAAACTGAAACTTAGTTTCAGTCACAATGCCGACTGAAACCCGATTTTCTAGGCACCAAATCTCCTAAACCATTTAGAACTAGGTGATGGTGATATTGACAATGTTGTAGAGCTATGTGTGGACAACAACTTTGTCAATTGGCTCATAGTCTAGTTTGGCCTAGTTTGTGAGTTACAAGTTGCTAAAGTGAGGTACAGTGAAACTGAAAAGTCCAATTTCCAGACTTAGAATTTTTTCTAAGTGTTGATCACCACTCAAGCTGACTTGTGGGCCATTTTTGAGCATGCTCTGGTCATTTTCATGAGATGGCCATATTAGAACTTTGGTTCCTTATGAAATTCTCTACAACTTTGCTTAAGGTTGCTCTTCCATGCAAGGTCTCTAAATTAGACTTTTTAATTGGTCAAACTAGAGCCTTCTAGGGTCAAATGGTGGTCAACTTCTCTTGGAGGGCAAATTTGAAATTTTGGTCAACATGAAACTTGTTCCAAATGTTATCCTAAGTATAACTAAGGGGTTGTAGGTCATGATTGGCTACCTTACCTTTTTGTTACACCAACTATCAAGTACTTCATGAAATAAATCAAACAAACCCTAAAATAATCACATGTGTTGCATCACATAAAATAACAAACATGAATGATGCATGCTTATGCTTATGCCGTGCAAATGCAATGCAATTAAGGACTAAACACTTGAAGTGTTACAGCCCTCCCCCCTTATAAAAATCTCATCCCGAGATTTGGAAAGCGTACCATTTTTCATAGAATTCTTTATAACCATCCCGCAAATAATCCTCCCGTTCCCACGTAGCATCACTCTCACTTCCCTGATTACTCCACATCACTTTGTACCACTTAACCACTTTACTTCTAGTTACTCGTTCCTGAGTATCGATCACTCGGACTGGCTTTTCTTCATAGGTTAGGTCGGATTCCAGCCTGATATCACCTAAAGGAACTTGTTCCTCAGGAACTCGAAGACACTTTTTAAGCTGAGATACATGGAAGACGTTGAATATGGCACTCATTTCTGGAGGTAACTGAATTTTGTACGCAACAGCTCCACTCTTGCCTATGATTTGAAAAGGACCCACGTATCTTGGCGCAAGTTTCCGCTTAACACCAAAACGTTGGACACTTTTCATTGGAGAAACTTTCAAATACACGAAGTCTCCAACTTCAAACTCGAGTGGTTTTCTACGACGATCAGCATAACTTTTCTGTCTAGCTTGGGCTACAGCCATATGTTTTTGGATGGTACGGACTTGTTCCTCAGCTTCCTCAACAAAAGCAATACCATAAAATCTTCTCTCACCAGATTCTATCCAATTTAGTGGGGTTCTACACCTACGACCGTACAAAGCTTCGAATGGAGCCATCTTAATACTCTCTTGATAACTGTTATTGTACGAGAATTCGGCTAAAGGTAACCATTTTTCCCAAGAACCCTTAGATGAAATGACGCATGCTCGCAACAGATCTTCCAAGATTTGGTTAACTCGTTCTGTCTGACCCGATGTCTGGGGGTGATAAGCAGAGCTTCTCACTAACTTGGTTCCCAGAAGGTGATGCAAGTGCTCCCAAAAGCGAGCAGTGAACTGGGGTCCACGGTCAGATATGATAGTACGAGGTATCCCATGAAGCCGGACTATCTGATTGAAGTACAACTCAGCATAGTCAGTGGGACGATAGTCCACTCTCACTGGGATGAAGTGAGCTGATTTGGTCAAACGATCAACAATTACCCAAATAGAGTTATGATTTTTGACAGTAGGAGGAAGTCCGACAATGAAATCCATACTTATCTCTTCCCATTTCCAGCCTGGAATGGAAAGTGGCTGAAGTAGCCCAGCTTTCATGTGCACAGCTTTAACTCTGCAACAGGTGTCACATCTAGCAACATATGCAGCTATCTCTTTCCGCATCTTGGTCCACCAATAAAGTGGCTTCAAATCATAATACATCTTATTGCTGCCAGGATGGATGGACAACTTAGAGGAGTGTGCTTCAGACATAATATCATTTCGAAGCTCTCGGTCCTTAGGCACAACTAACCTATCCTTGAACCATAGTACACCCTCTTCATCTATCCTGAACTGTGTAGTTTCTTGCTCTTTCATCTTACGCTTGATGTGGAATATACCAGTGTCAGTCTTTTGGAGCTCAATAATTCTGCTTTTGAGAGTACAACTGACAGTGATGTTGTACAAGACTGATGGATGTAGAAGGCGAGATCGATGAAAATCAGTTTCAACTAAGGAATGACAATGAGACTTACGGCTTAAAACATCCGCAACTACATTTGCCTTTCCTGGATGATAGTGCACTTGAAGGTTATAATCTTTAATCAACTCGAGCCATCTTCTTTGACGCATATTTAGCTCAGGTTGAGTGAAGATGTATTTGAGGCTTTTATGATCGGTGTAGATATTGCAGACATTTCCCAGCAGATAATGCCGCCATACTTTCAAAGCATGAACAACTGCAGCCAGTTCTAAGTCATGCGTTGGATAATTCACCTCATGTTTCCGAAGTTGTCGAGAGGTATATACAATTACTCGGCCTTCCTGCATCAGAACACCTCCCAAACCTATGCCTGAGGCATCACAATAAACATCAAATGGTTTCTCAATATCCGGTTGTGCCAAAACCGGAGCTGAGGTTAGGAGGGTTCGTAGTTGGTGAAAAGCCGCATCACACTCAGGAGTCCAGACAAACCTGGTGTCTTTTTGCAGCAACCGAGTCATTGGCTTGGCTATTTTGGAGAAATCCGGGATGAAGCGACGATAATAGCCAGCCAAACCAAGAAAACTTCGGACCTCGTGAACCGAGATAGGAGCCTTCCAGTTCAGTACTTCCTGTACCTTGGCGGGGTCCACCATAATTCCTCCATCGGACAACACATGCCCAAGGAAAGGTACTTCACGAAGCCAGAATTCGCACTTACTGAACTTCGCATATAGTTGATGTTCACGCAGTCTTGTGAGGACTATACGCAGATGTTCAGCGTGATCCTCCTCATTCACAGAATATACCAAGATGTCATCAATAAATACCACCACAAACTTGTCCAATTCAGGCATAAACACCGAATTCATCAAGTACATGAAGTGTGCGGGGGCATTTGTCAAGCCGAAAGACATAACAAGATACTCATAAAGACCGTATCTGGTAGAAAAGGCTGTCTTTGGAACATCTTCTGGGCGGATTTTAATTTGATGGTAACCCGATCTTAGATCGATCTTGGAGAAAACTTTAGCTTTAGACAACTGATCGAACAAGATGTCGATGCACGGTAGAGGGTACTTATTTTTGACAGTGACTGCATTGAGAGGTCTATAATCTACGCACATCCGCAACGACTGATCCTTCTTCTTTACAAAGATAGCAGGACATCCCCACGGCGATGAACTAGGACGAATCAACCCCTTCTTCAAAAGTTCATTCAATTGCACCTTCAGTTCAGCGAGTTCATTTGGAGGCATCCTATAGGGTCTCCTAGAGATGGGCGCCGTGCCAGGCAACAACTCAATTTTAAACTCCACATCCCGATCCGGAGGGAGTCCCGGCAATTCATCGGGAAAAACGTCCGGAAACTCATTTACTACTGGAATTTCGGCCAACGCCTTTGCTTGCATAGCATGAATTTCCCCTGACAATTCAACCTTTCTGGGAAGTTGTACTAGAAAACCCTTTTGATCTGTAGGATCTCTGAGCATAACTACCCGAGCGGATGTGTCAATGAGTACCCCATTCTGACTCATCCAATTCATGCCCAAGATAACATCTATGTCTAAACCAGGTAAAACCAATAGGGCAAGCGAATAACTTCGCCCTTCTATCTCAAACTTAAGGTTCCCCACTACTTTGTTTGTGGAAATATTCCCACTTGCAGCGCTAATACAATAACCCACACCTTCAACAGTATGCAACTTATGTGCAAATTTAGATGCAAACTTAGGACTGATAAAGGAATGCGAAGCACCTGAATCAAAAAGTACCACTGCGGGGTGTTGGTCAACTAGAAACTTACCAGCGGTGACCACCTCACCAGATGGAATTTCCTCAATGCTGTTATAATGGGCGTGTCCCTGACGACTACCTTGGTTGACATTTTTCTTAGGGTACGGACAGTTCCTGGACCAATGGCCTGGCTTGTTACAGTTCCAGCAAGGCATGTTGCTAGGGGGAACACTGGAGCTGCCTTGGCCCGCATTACTCTTTGGCAGAGCCACTGTATATGCCTTACGAAACCCAGTTTTCATTGGCACCTTCTTTTGTGGAGGACGGAACTTAGCATTTGTGGCAGGAGGGCGAGGGGAAGACCTCGGTGTCGCTGAGGCCCTTGACTGAGAAGCACTTGCCTCAAGGGCCCTTTTACGGCTCTTAGAGGCCGAATAAATAGTATTGTTGTTCTCCTGGGTCAAAGCATCGCTGATGAAATCATTGAAAGTAGTACATTTGCTAGTGCCCATTGTTTTCATCAGTTTTGGGCCGAGGCCCCTTTTGAAGCTAGCAATCTTTTTGGCATCGGTATCCACAAACTCTGTGGCATACCTTGCCAGGTTGTTGAAGGACTGCAAGTATTCAGTCAGGCTTTTGTTTCCTTGCGACAGCCTCATAAACTCTGTGTGCTTGATTGCCATAAGACCGGGAGGAATATAATTTCCCCGGAATGCCGCCTTAAACTGATCCCAAGCAATCGGGACATTGGCAGGCAGTGTAGAACGATAGTGGCTCCACCAAATACCCGCTAGACCATGCAACTGGTGAGAAGCATATTCAGTCTTTAACTCATCAGTCAGGCGAAGCAGACGAAACTTTTGCTCAATAGTATTTAACCACTCATCAGCTTGCAGTGGTTCTTCCGCTTCCTTGAAGAGCGGAGGCTTAGTATCCAGAAAGTCCTTGAAATCACTGTATTGATTGGGTTCTGGGCCCTGGCGGCCAGGACGAGCCTCCCGATTAGCCAGTTGGCGCATGGCATCAGCCAACATACGCTGCCCCTCAACCACTGATTGCATCAACTCGGCCGGAGTAGGTGGTGGCGGAGGGGGCGGCTGTTCCTCCTCCTCATTTCCACGACCCCGGCGTAGATTGTACGACATCTGCAAAATGCATAGCCAATGAGCACTGATGATGTGGGAAATTTGTAGATGAATTATTGCGAAATGTCAATCTGACTGTATGAATAGATTTCTCATAATAATTAAGGCACAATAATTCATCACAACCGCACAATCCATTCTAGCGCATCATTTGACGAGATCATACTTGGTAATCCAACAAGATGCTCTTTGATAAAGGCTCACTCACGGGGAGCACAACGGTTACCGGACCGTTTACGTTGCTATCTACGTGATTTTTGACCTTTTGTACGGTACCTGGATTCGATCTCAAGATTTTTAGTTGACTGTGAAAGGCTACTTCAAACTGACCACAAAGAGACTTCCTCAATGAAGAGTTCCATGGTGGATCATGACTAGCCACCTCGATACCTGCGCGTGCCAAGCAGCACAACCTTATGTCGCGCGCCATAGGAGGCCCTCGGTTTCGTCGCGGCACCGAAGGGTGCTAATCGTGACACCATCATCGAACGCAACATAATAAGACATCAAGTTGTGATCGAAATCAACAGATTCAAACTACATTCAGGAAACATACGGTTCAACCTTACATCCCAACGTCAAGTTATTACAAGGCCTCACTCCTTCACAGGGAGGGCACAAAAGACGATCCTAACATTAAAGGCACGTGATGACTACTCTAAGCATCATCCTCCGAGTCGGTGTCATGGATCTCCCCGCCGTCCTCATCACTGACAGGCTCTAACTCCTCGTCTTCTTCTTCTTCTGGCTCTTCCTCTGGTGCTTCTGCAGGTGGGGCATCCTGTGGTCCATCAACCTCCACTTCATCATCATCCTCAGCCATGAAGATTCCCGAACCCATGTCCTCATCGACGTTGTTGTTTCGAGGCAGCAGGGGATTAAGCTCGTTGTTCAGGCGGTGCACTTCTTCATGAAGGTTGTCATTGTATTCTTCAGCATTTTCTAACTGTTGCTCGAGCTCAAACTGGCGAGCTCTCAGAACGTTCTCCTCGTGCCAGGCTTCATCCCTCTGTTCCATCACACGGACCAACATGCGTTGACAGTTGCGGTTTGCCACTGTCAACCTCTGGACTGCAAGCGTTTCTTGATCACGATCATGAATCACTTGTTCCAGTTGTTGCCGTGCTGCATCCCTAGCAGCAGTCACCTCTGCCAGCTCTGCCCTCAGCCTTTCCACCTCAGTAGGCTCAGGGCGGGGCTCACGTGGAGCGAGCTGGTGACGCGGTGCCCTGCCCCCAGTGGACTTACGAGCGGTCCTCTTGGTACGTGCCATCTGTAGCAACAAGATAAGATACGACTTAAAGTGAGGATCATTTAGGGGATACGAAATTTACTTTAGTCGGGAGTACAGAAATTTTTAAGGAGGGAGTAAATGATATGTATGATATAATTAAACATGATGCATGCACGTTTCGTACGCCCTCTCACCTTAGTAGAAACCTAAAGTTCTAACGCTAGGCGGTGGCATACATACGTTCTCTCATATAAGCGAAACTATCGGTCTACTCGTTACGCTGTTAGTGTACCTGCAGAAAACTTCATTGCAGCCCAACAATTCCCAAAATAAGCACACAAGAAAGCAGTAATTTAAATACTTTCCATATATACATCCCCAAATGTATATACTTCAGTATCAAAGCTACCCGATATAGAGGTTCCCACAATTAAGTGCTTTTACATAGTTACATGGTTTAAACATGTAAAGATGTAAGTCACCAAAACTACTCTCCCCTAGACCGCCGGTTGGACGATCATGCTCTCACAACTCACACTTACCAGAGCGTCGAGGTAATTGATCCATACATTACCACCCAAGTGGATGGCATCCATACAATATCACGCCGTATGGACGACGAAATAAAAACAAACAAGGCCCCCAAGTTAGTCTTTATAATAAGCCACCTAAGAGTCCTTATTTGGGCTAAGGGATGTGATCACTGGCATACCTAAAAATAATTTTTAGTGTTTAACCCTTTTCGCAAACAAATACTTTTGTTTTTAATTACTCGTAAAATGTGTTTAATGTTGAATTATGCTCCGGTACCAGCTGTAACAGAACCGACCAAATTATAAGAGCACAAGTACGAAAACAAGCACCGAAGCGCTCAAATTTTCAAACTTGAGCCCATATAGTCCCGGTAGTCAATCGAAATCACGAAGGATTTCAAACCAAACTGCTTACAACCAGGATCGCATCATTCAACATACAACATCATACGATACATTTCACAAGTAGTTCTGAAATAAGTTTACACCACGGAGTAGCAATTATTACAAACCAAGTTTGAAAGTAGCGGAAGCATAACACACACACCAGTTATTTAACTACTGCCAGTCTTGATGATCCACAACCCGCAAAAGCATGAGGAAAGTACATAAAAGACGATCACGCCCAAGTGATCTAGTCTTCTTCACCCGCAGGGTGGAGACAAGTCTTGCAGAAGCCCTGATAAAGCATGTCATCTGCAACAGGAGGGAATAAACCCTGAGTACTGGAATGTACTCAGCTAGACTTACCCGTCAAAAACCAGAAATAAAGTGACACCAAGGATTATGCAAGGCTTACACAAGAGGCTAGCTGACACCACAGTTTGCATAAAGGCATAAGTAGTTGAAACTCTTATAACATGTACTAGCAGTTATTTTTAGCATTTACCTGTCATCTATCTTAGCACCTGTACTAAACATTCACTTGAGTATAATCAAACAACATTATTATTATATCCATAGCAGGTATATCATTTCGGCAACATCATATCATTTACTTAACCATCTGTTCATTTAATGAGATCTACGTTGCCGCTGCTCAAGTCAAGTGCTCACTAACCGGGAGCGACGGCGATTCGAATCGAATTCCTATCCAGCTGGAGGGGTATTTCTAACACTCACCGAGTCACGCCTGGCGAGGGCTGCTCAGGTCATCTTTTGTACAGTTCAGGAATCGTGGGTCCGAATAATGTCGTGTCCCCAAGGGCGACACTCTGCCAGGTGATAGGGACTCTAACCCCCCCTTGGTCTCACGCCAATGTCCCCAAGCACATCCTTTCTCTCCTCCAAGATGCAACCTACCATTCGATTCCCGGCCTGAACCATACTACTCGACTTCGCGGTCGGAACGGCTTATCCGGCCAACTAAGTGTTAGACTGCGTTCAACATGACTCAAGGACGTACAGCGAATCGGTCCTTAAACGACTCAGACGGGCATAGCTCCACACCCAAGACGTGAAGTGTCTTGCGGCTGTACTATCGAACTCCCGCCCGGTCTCAATTTTATTTTAAGGCATGGTTCCATCCACGATAGCCATAGAGCCACTCGTGACTCCTTCCTACATCTCGCGGATGACCGGAAATCACCCGACTTCTACCGTACTAAGCAGGGCTAAGCATTGACACGTGCCTAAACCTAAAATAGGATTAAGTACGATATCTGGACAAGGACAGGTACAATGCAACAAGTGTTTTCATATAACTCCTACAACTTAATGCAGTAAACAATTAAAAGTACTCAAGATTAATTTATAAAACAGTAGGTTCAGCATGCACCGGGGCTTGCCTTTCAGAAAGGTTGCAGGCCTGTGGTCCGGGCACTCAGGAAGGTCTTCAGCGACGTCTCCTTCGCCGACTGGTTCCTCGGGCTCCTGCTGCTCCTGGTTCTCCTCCGGAATTACCGGCTCGAATTCGAGGAGAGTTACCCCCTCCGGTACACCTATTGCATGAGTGCATAATAAATCCCGTGAATGCATAATGAAAGATGCAATATGCTCGGAATGAAATGTATTACAACAATTTAACGCTCTACTCAAATCACTTCAAAAGAGTAGGTGCAAATTTCCTCTCCGGTAGAGAAGTACTCACCTAATCTACTTAACCTAAGATAAAGCTGCTCATCCTCAGTTAAGGCCCTAACACCTAACCATTACAAAAGTAGCATGTCTTAGGATATCACACCATATCAATCAGCAAAACACCACAGTAAGCATTCTGGACAGCAGCTACTTGTTTTTATCACAACTGGAGATTTACAATTCCAAAAGATATGATCTAAGCCAATCTGGAAAGCCTAAGAAATGTACTACAATTCATTTTCAGACCTCAACTCCAAACTCCTAAGTTTTCCATGTCAAACTTCACAAGTTCCAGAATCTGTCCTCTCCAAAACAGAGAGTAGCAGATTTTGAACTACCACTTTAAACAACAGTAACTCTCAAACTACTAAGCCAAATGCTTCCAAATTTTAACACAAGCTAGTTCATCAAGTTTACTCCAACTTTGGTATTTACAAGTTGTCCAGCAACCAATTTTATCAAAGCCAAATTTAGAATTACTACTTAGCTGTCCAGAAAACCTAAAATTACAAAGGTTAAATATTTATTGATGTGGCAAACATTCTCTAAAACCAAACTAATGCTACTACAAGTTCACAAATATCACAAAGACACCAGGAAGTAAGGTGTGCCCACCTAGAATATTTATTTAAACCCATTTCTTATTTTACTTAATTAATTAGGTGGAATTTTAAACATATATGTAAACTGCTCCTAAAATTTTACAAAAATTACAGGGGACTCTCTGACCCACAAAGAGACTACTGTAACATTTTGAACTCAATTTATTCACAGGAACTCCCTACACAAAATTCCCAAGCCAAAAAGGCTGATTTTTGTATAAATAACCAAGCATAGTAAAAAGTGTCAAACAATAGATTTCTTAATTTTCTTGGACACTCTAGGGTACCAAGACATTCTCCAAAAATTTATAAGAACAATGCACATGTAGAAGAATTACTAAAATTCATTTTAGGATTTCCTAGAATAACAAGATAGCATTATAACTTGAAAATTACTTAATCACTGATGCCCAAATTTTTACCAGAGCTAGGGCTAGCATAGAGTAACCTACCCACCAAATTTCATGATTTATGGAACACTACAGCTCAAGTTATAAATTTAACAAATTTGCATGCATTCCAAAACACATTTAAAGGATCTATTAAATTCTTACAGACTTTAAACATCTCATGCCAGATCTATATTTTTCTAAAATACTACACATTATGTAGACCCTAATAAAATTTATCTCATGATTTTTGGATCATTAAAACCCTAGATCTATATTTTTCTAACTTGTACAAAAATCAGTGACAAAATAATAAAAATGAATTTCATTTCGGACGACTGGGCCGGCCCGGAGAAAATCGGCCCACACACTCGCGCGCGCGGCCCGCTCAGCGCTCCCGCCCGCGCGCGACACTGATGGGCGGGCCCCCGCGGTCAGCGACCAGAGACAGGGGAGCGGCAGCCGTGAGCTCCGGCGAGCCCAAGCTCGTCGGAGGGAAGCTCGCCCGGAAAAATCGAGCTCACCCACGCGTTCCCTGTTCCGTAACGCTTCGATTCATGCTAGTGGAAGAGCTTAGGTTGGAGTGGGAGGGCTCGCCGTCGTGAGCGGCGGCCGGTGAGGGTCGGGTGAGGGTATGCCGTCGCCGGTGAGGCCGCACGGCCATATCTAAGCTCGGTACGAGCTACACTACGCCCGGGCGAATCTATTGAGGTAGAAAGGAGGTTTGGAAGAGGTCCTAACTACCCTGGCCACGGAGTGCCGTGACGCGGTGCGGTGAGCGCGACGACGGTGGTCGTCGTGTTCCGCTCTGGTGACGTCGCATCCCACTGTAAGGTCATGCCTAGAGCTAGAGGAAGGCCTACACTATTCCGAACGCTGACCACAGAGAGAGGAGGGTGAAAGAGGACGTCGGTGGTGAGCTCGCAATGGCGGCGGCCATGGCGGAGCTCCGCACCGCCGAGGTTTGATTGGGTGATTTGCCCTCTACCATGACCCAACGGCTGACCCAATGTGCGGAGGTTGTAGAGTATGGTCAGGCGGTGCTGTTCGTGAGCTCTCGGGTGTGGTGGCGCGGTGGTTGGCGCAACCGAAGGCGGCGGAGCCGGCTGTGGGGGCGAAGGACGCTCGGTCACCTTACCGGTGAGCTGGGGAAGGAGGGCGATGGAAATGGAGGGGGAAGCGGGTCGTCCTGGTCTTCATGCTGAGCTCGCAGGCGACGTGGGGCGTCGGCAGAACACGCGCGCCACGCGGCCACCGGGCTCTGCCCGAGCGCCACGACGCGGTCGGCCGTGGCCGTCGTTGTCTGAACGTTTCGTTTCAGAGCTCAAAGGTATCGACTGACAGGGCAAGTTCAACACCGATTATCTCCCAAACCAGTTCGAATTAGAAGAAGATGATAATACCAAAATTGTAGAGCTACATGAGGACTACAAGTTTGTCAATTGGAGTTTGGGCTGGTTCGGCCTAGATTTGAAACTACAGAGCTCCAAAGTGGGTCACCCGAAAACTGAAACTTAGTTTCAGTCACAATGCCGACTGAAACCCGATTTTCTAGGCACCAAATCTCCTAAACCATTTAGAACTAGGTGATGGTGATATTGACAATGTTGTAGAGCTATGTGTGGACAACAACTTTGTCAATTGGCTCATAGTCTAGTTTGGCCTAGTTTGTGAGTTACAAGTTGCTAAAGTGAGGTACAGTGAAACTGAAAAGTCCAATTTCCAGACTTAGAATTTTTTCTAAGTGTTGATCACCACTCAAGCTGACTTGTGGGCCATTTTTGAGCATGCTCTGGTCATTTTCATGAGATGGCCATATTAGAACTTTGGTTCCTTATGAAATTCTCTACAACTTTGCTTAAGGTTGCTCTTCCATGCAAGGTCTCTAAATTAGACTTTTTAATTGGTCAAACTAGAGCCTTCTAGGGTCAAATGGTGGTCAACTTCTCTTGGAGGGCAAATTTGAAATTTTGGTCAACATGAAACTTGTTCCAAATGTTATCCTAAGTATAACTAAGGGGTTGTAGGTCATGATTGGCTACCTTACCTTTTTGTTACACCAACTATCAAGTACTTCATGAAATAAATCAAACAAACCCTAAAATAATCACATGTGTTGCATCACATAAAATAACAAACATGAATGATGCATGCTTATGCTTATGCCGTGCAAATGCAATGCAATTAAGGACTAAACACTTGAAGTGTTACAGAAAGTGTTGGCACCGATGATCAACTTGCCGATATTATCACCAGGCCACTTGATGAAAAGAGGTTTTGCAAGCTAAGGAATGAGTTGAACATTCTTGATTTCTTAAACATGAGTTGAATGCACCCCACCCACTTATTGACATGCCTCTCCTTCGACATTATAAGGTAAAGTTGATTGACATGTCATTCATCCTATGCTAAGGACTTGCTAGAGCATGTAGACATAATAAGTGGTATGCATGAGCATTCATGATAAATCAAATGAATTTGATGGATATATGTTACCACTATTGCTTCTATGCTTATTTTGACCTAGTGGTGGCATATGACATGTTTGTGAGCTTGCAAACCTAGTGTTGAATCTAGAAGATTTGTTATAAGTGTTTAATTCAACATAGGCAAGATAACCCTTATTATGAGGTGTGAAGAAGCTTGTCTTTGGTTCAAATCAAATTAAATATCTTTGGCAAGTGTTCTAGGTTGAACCAAATTTGATAAATTTTAACCTACTTGAAAGGATCAAGATGCCCAAGAGGGGGGTGAATTGGGCTTTTCTAAAAATTAATTGCAAGAATTAAATCCTACAAGCCAAACTTCACCCCCAGTGCCTACTAGTGTTCCTTGTGATTCTACCAATAAAAGTTTTGCACCCTAAGTTCCAATCCTAGACAAGCATGGCAATTCTAGGAAAGTAAACAAGCAATGAAAGTAATGCACGAAAGTAAATGCTTGAAAGTAAGGGTTAGGAACACGGCGATGTTTTGCCGAGGTATCGGAGAGTCGCCACTCCCCACTAGTCCTCGTTGGAGCACCCGCGCAAGGGTGTAGCTCCCCCTTGATCCGCACAAGGATCAAGTGCTCTCTACGGGTTGATTCTTCGACACTCCGTCGCGGCGAATCACCCAAAACCGCTTACAACTTGAGTTGGGTCACCCACAATCTCGTCGGATGATCACCAAACTCCCAATCACCACCAAACCGTCTAGGTGATGGCGATCACCAAGAGTAACAAGCTAGAACTCTCACTTGACCACAACAAGCCTAATGAGAAGATAGATGCACACTTGCTACACTCTTGTCACTAGAGAGGATTCTTAAACTTTGATTCGCAAATCTCTATCCTCACTAGGGCTCTTGCACTCCCTTGCACTTCAAAGGTGTTTCTCAGCTGAACAAATGAGCAAGAGACCTCTAAAAGAGGTGGAGGGGATGTATTTATACACCCCTCAGACAAATCCAACCGTTACCTTTCGAAACAGCAAAACACGCACTGACCGGACGCGCCTGTTGACATGACCGGACGCGCCGGTCAGGAGTAACAGTCGAAAACCGAAAGCTACGCTGAGTGACCGGACGCGCTGGTCTGTGATGACCGGACACGCCGGTCTGAGATGACCGGACGCGCCGATCAGGGATGATCGGACGCGTCCGATCATGCAAGAGCTTACTGGAAAAATGACCTGACGCATGACCGCGTCCGATCATAGGTGACCGGACGCGTCAGGTCACCACGGGACCTTACTGGAACATGACCGGACGCGCCGATCACTTCACAGTCACGTCCGATTACGCTGTTTACCTTCTGGAACACGTGTCAGACTGACCACCGCGTCCGGTCCTCTCAAGGACCGCGTCCGGTCGATCAATTGAAACCATAGTGAAGTGTTAGTACTGACCGGACGCGTCCGGTCATAGGTAAACGGCTCAAACGTCTTCTAAACGCGACGCAACTTGAACCAAGTTGCTTCCAACTGAACTCTGAGCTTTTTTCAAGCTACCTAGTGCTAAGTTTGACAAGTGTGCACCACACCTAAACACAAGACTCACCTAGGTCAAGCTACTCACTCATGCCCCCCTTTATAGTACGGTCAAAGGAAGAAACAAATATCCTAACAACTATTCTAGATGTAACTCAACACCTTGACATCCGGAACTAACCGTCCTTAATCTTGTCGTTGATCCTTTGAAAACCGAAACGATTTCCATCAAGGGACATGAATACCATATTGCTCAAAGCAGTTATCATCTCCATGACCTAACTTACCAACGTTTCTGCAAAACACACGTTAGTCATGGTAATTAAGCGTTGTCATCAATTGCCGAAACCAACACCGGGGCCTAGATGCTTTCAATCTCTCCCTTTTTGGTGATTGATGACAACACTTAGATTCAGAAGATATGAGTTGAGGTTTTCGATCATGCTTGGTTCACATAAGCATAAAGCTGTAAGCATAAAGGGTTAGTCAATGCTTATGTATTCCAAGCCAACTGAGTGTACTCATAAGATAAAACATGAAGAGTTAGTATACATAAAACATAGCTCATATGAAATCGGAGTAAGGCATGGAAGCACAACCTTATGAGCTAAACACAATTAAGTGACATAAAGACATTAAGACATAGTCTCACAAACTCATAGACACACAATGCAGGGCGAGAAAAGTAAACATGATGCATGAGAGTAGCACACACGAAGAACGAAACCCTCTATCACCACTCCCCCTGAATCTATGCTCTCTCTCCCCCTTTGGCATCAACCGCCAAAAAACGAATCTAGGGATCTGACAGGGGAACAGAAGCTGTCGTGTCGGGTACCAAGGAGCGCGGAGTGATCACAAACTGTGTAGCATCCTCCTCAGACTCTGAACTGCCAGGCTGACCCTCTGAAGCTGAATATGGCAGTGAAGTAGTCTGGGTTTGTAGATGAGGAGCAGTGACTAAAGGTGTAGAAGCAACTATCAGATCGGTCACTGTCGCCTGAGCCTCAAGAACACCAAGAGTGGGAGGATCTGTAGATGCGACTGAGGAAGGCAGAGTGTCTGTAGTAGCAGCCCCTATCATTGGAAGCGTAGCAGTCTCTGAAGCCGACATGTCTGAGGTAGTCACAAAAGTAGAGTACGATGGTGTTGGCTGTCCAGTTAGCTCGCTGAAAGTAGCACTGAAGTCAGGGAATGCCGGGCCTGAGAGGAGGTGTGGTCCTGGCTGAGCTGGTGGAGTAAAACCTGTCTAGATAGGTGTGTAGCTTAGAGACTAAAACATCTATGGTACCTGCTGCTGAGGAGAGGTGTACTGAAAGCTCGGCTGCCCCTGACTCTGAGGTCTACTGGACTGTAAGGCTAGAGTTAGGACAGACGGTGGTGGTGGTACTCCCACAGTGACAAGGTGGTGTAGGAGCTCTAAGTATTGCTGCTGAGTGACTGCCTGCTGCCTCTGCATCTCAAACTGTTGTCGCTGAAACTCGAGCTGCTACCTCTAGAGCTCGTCCTGGCGAGCCTGAATCTATGCAAACGATGTAGCTGAGTCTTGTGCCTGTCGCTGCATCTGTATCTCCTGTCGCTCCTGGGCCTGGGTCAACCTCTCAAGGATAGCCACCATGGCTGGATCTGAGCGGGAGGCTGAGCCAGAGCCACCGGCTTCATGGTCGTGAGGCCGAGGAGAGCGGTACCTGGTAATGGGCTGGTTGTCTTCATCTGTGCTGTCAGTGGCCACATCCTTGGCTTGATCAGCCGGCTGAGCATCTAAGTCTGCAAGCTCTGCCTCTGCAAGACCCTCAACGGTCTCATCCTGCTCAGTGGCTGTCTCTGGTACATATGGCCTCTATCACCTTCCTGGGCCAGGTGCCTGCTCTCTAGTCACTGATGCCCACAGCTGGTGGATGTCATACTCTGGGAAGGCTGTGGTACTATCAGAGATTTCAGCTCTAATCTCTGCAGGCAACTCACAGGTAGTCCTGATGATGAAGCAGATCCAGTGTGCATATGGTAGCTGCCTGTGTCCCTTGATCCCTCTACCAAGGTATTCTCCATCTCACAAAGCATCAGATCCCAAAGGTCAAACGGGGTCTGTGAGACGAGGTGATGTATCACCCACAGCTGCATGCGAGTGAGACCCTCTCTGTATCCAAGTCTAGGAAGAAGTGTCCTCCTCACTATAGCATCTAGTACTCTTGCTATGGGTGTCAAGCTGGTTGGCGTGCGTCAAGACCCTTCGCCAAAAGGCTCATGGAAGCAGGGTCGAATCAAGTCAGTAGGAGGCACTGTCCCACCGTGAGGGCGTCTCGGAGGAGCAGTCTGTCCGAAGCACAACTGATGGATCTTGGTCTCTGAAATGGGGAGTCTGAGAATCTCCCGTACCCTGGTGCTGTATAACCTGCGGTCACGACCTCTGAAAGCAAAGTGGATGAACTGATGTGCAGGGTCGATCCATAGTGACGAGTAAAACTCTCTGACCTAGGTTCCGCAGTATGCTCCAGTCCGTCCAAGTAGATCTGATAGTCCAGGCAGAAAAGACAGATGTGGACGAAGCTGCTCACCAACCACCTCAACTAGTGCCTCTAGTCGACAGACTCTCTATGGTCTGAATGCTATTCCACTGTCGACATAGGCCTTGTAGAAATCCTCGTGCAGAGGTGTGTAGAAGCCCTCTGACGCCCGGGGATCCCGCTGGGGTGGGAACCACCGAGACACCTCAACGAACCTGAGGGCCTGGACCTGTCTGGCTGTAGCACCCCTGAGGTCAAAGTGCTCCACAGGGGGGTGATCTCTAGCCCTAGGAGGTGGACGACCTCCACGACGCTGACCCTCTGGCCTAGGAGTGACCTGAGCTCGCGTACGTCCTGAGCGACGACGCGGTGGAGTCTGTGTTGTCTGCTCCTCAGTCTCCTATGGATCCTCTGAAGGCTGCTCTGCATGGGCATCCACTATCTCCTCTGTAGCCTCTACTGTCTCCTTTGTGGCCTCTATGCCAAGTTGTCGACCTTCAAGATGAAAGCGACTTTCTCCAATGCGAATACCACTGCTCCTGCCACCCCTCTCTGTTGCATCTGTTGCATCTGCCACTGCCTGAGCTATCTCTGCCTCTGTAAGAGTTCTCTTCCTTTTCTTGGCAGCAATCTTAACTCGCTTCCCACGAGCTACCTCTGTCCTCCTAGGGGGACTGTCATCCCCGTCACTGGGTGCCCCACCAACGTTCTTGCATCGAACCATACTGATAAGATGATGTATTGACACAAACTAAAACGACAGATGATGTACTGAACCTTGTGAGGCTTGGCCTCAATCCGTATCCATAGGCTTGGCCTAGGATTCACAGCTGATCACCTGAACCACTCAGCACTGATAGAACAAACTGAAACGATAGAATAGATGGATCTACTATAAGCAACATATATATCTAAAAGATAAGTGAGATCCTAGTAAGAGCAAGCAGGTGAGGTAAGATCTGAGATGACCGCGATAGCTACCTCGACGAGCGATGATCCGATGACTGGAAGACGATCTCGACGTATTAGGGTTACCCGAAGACGACGACCGAAACCCTGGAATACAATCGACGATCGATCGACAATTGAATTAGTAATTCACCAGAAAATCGACGGTAAACACTAATCCAAGGAGAAAACGTCACCTTGCGGAGACAGAGACGATCGTGAAGACGGAGTTGATTACGGAGACGAAAAACTCGCGAAAAATCTCGACGAACGAGAGGTGGCTAGGGTTAGGGTTTGTCGCGGTGGTGGACGAAAACCACGGAGGTGGACGCGCGCGGCAAGGAGAGAGCTCCGAGGAGAAGCAAGGGCGTGGGGTGTCTTCGGCGGCGCGGCTGCGGCGGCGTAGCTCCGGCGAGGTGTGCAGGCGCGGGCGTGGGCGCGGCGGCTTGGTGCGGGCGCGGGCGCGGGCACAGCGGCTCGGTGGGGTCACGGGTGCGAGCACGGCGGCGCTGCGGCAGTGGTGGCGCGGATGCGGGCGCGAGGAGGAGCGTGCGGCGGTGGTGGCGCGGCGGCTCGGCGAATCAGCGAGAGAGACGGCGGCGGATGAAAAAAAACCTGAAGGAGAACGAGATCCAGCCGTACGGTTAAAAAGGATGAGATCCGCTTTTCGCGTGATGACCGGACGCGGTGGTCAAATGACCGGACGCGGTGAAGACAGCGTCCGGTCACATTCCAGTAAGCTCCTGGAATGACCAGACGCGTCCGATTATCCACGATCGGACGCTGACAGCGTCCGGTTTGACGTAGCCCGAAAATTTGGAACGGATGACCGGACGCGGTGGTGATTACCGGGACCGGACGCGGTGGTCGACAGGGGCGCGTCCGGTGCAACATCCGGTTAGAGGTTTCGAAGAAAAACTTCGAGAATGACCGGACGCGCTGGTGGACGCTAAGACCGGATGCGGTGGTGAAACTGAACCGCGTCCGATGCAGCGTCCGGTCCAGCGTCTGGTCGCTGTAAAAAGCTCTTTTTCAAACCGTTTTTCGACGCGACTTCTCCCAATCAAGTTCCAATTCAAAGAGACTCAAATAAACACCAATTGGAACCTAATATGAGTAACCTCACTCAAACCCTCAAATTTTCAAAATATTTTTGCCTTTGGCTAGTATTATTTTTAAGAAAATATTCAATAAACACCCGAGAAGCAACGTATGGCCATGCAATAGAGTTTATGAACCCTTGGGAGCTTCAAATGCTCTCTATTCATGGACGAACACAGAGGTTACTCAAAGCTAAACCGAAAAGAAACGACAAAGCAACAACCATGCATATGCAATGCAAAACAAGAAAGGAGACCTAGGTTGCTTGTCAAGTTTGATCCAAGGTTAGGCTTTTTCACTCCTCCAAAGGAGGGTTATCGTAACCGCGTTAGACAAGTCCTAGATGCATTGCGGCAAAAATAAATATGGCATAAAATACAATGCAATGCAAGGGACAACACAAGCTCATCTTTTAAAGTTACTAGAATCAAGCACATTTAGTTCACTTCTCAATCTACAAAAGGTAGCATCATCTAAAGGTTTAGTGAAGATATCCGCTAATTGATTTTCACTTCTTACACCTTCTAGGGATATATCATTTTTAGCAACATGATCTCTTAGAAAGTGGTGGCGGATATCAATGTGCTTGGTGCGAGAGTGTTGTACCGGATTATTAGCAATTTTAACAGCACTTTCATTGTCACATAAAAGCGGCACCTTTTCAAGAACAACTCCATAGTCTAGGAGGGTTTGTTTCATATATAAGATTTGTGCACAACAAGCCCCCGCGGCAATGTATTCCGCCTCGGCGGTGGACAAAGCCACACTATTTTGCTTTTTAGATGACCAAGATACTAAGGATCTCCCAAGAAAATGGCATCCTCCGGATGTGCTTTTTCTATCAATTTTGCAACCGGCATAATCCGAATCGGAGTAGCCAACTAGTTGGAATCTAGCTCCTTTGGGGTACCAAAGTCCGATGCTTGGGGTATACTTAAGATATCTTAGGATTCTTCTTACGGCACTTAGGTGAGGTTCTTTAGGGCACGCTTGAAAGCGGGCACACAAGCACACACTAAACATGATGTCAGGCCTAGATGCGGTAAGGTACAACAAGCTACCAATCATAGAACGGTAAAGAGTTTGATCGATTGGTTTACCTCCCTCATCTAGGTCGAGATGTCCATTAGTTGGCATTGGGGTCTTGATTGGCTTACATTCTTCCATCTTGAATCTTTTGAGAAGATCCTTGGTATACTTTTCTTGAGAGATAAAAATCCCTTCTCTCATTTGCTTGACTTGAAACCCAAGGAAGAATGTTAGCTCACCAATCATTGACATCTCGAACTCTTTTGACATCAATTCACCAAATTCTTTGCAATAATCTTCATTTGTTGACCCGAAGATAATATCATCAACATAGACTTGACAAATGAAGATCTCTTCATTAAACTTCTTGGTGAATAGTGTGGTGTTAACCTTCCCAATAATGAAGTCCTTCTCAATGAGGAAGTCCCGGAGGCGCTCATACCACGCTCTAGGGGCTTGCTTGAGCCCATATAGCGCCTTGGACAACCTATAAACATGATTAGGATATCTAGGGTCTTCAAACCCGGGAGGTTGTTCAACATAGACTAGTTCATTTATAAAACCATTTAAGAATGCACTTTTCACATCCATTTGATATAATTTCACATCATGATGTGATGCATATGCAAGAAGGATACGAATGGCTTCAAGTCTTGCAACAGGTGCAAAAGTCTCTCCGAAATCAAGACCGTCAACTTGAGAGAACCCTTTTGCTACTAGTCTTGCCTTGTTTCTTACTACTACCCCTTGATCATCTTGCTTGTTGCGGAACACCCACTTGGTTCCAATGACTCTTGCACCTTTTGGATGCTTTTCAAGTGTCCAAACTTGATTGCGGGCGAAGTTGTTTAATTCTTCATGCATGGCATTCACCCAATCCGGATCTTGAAGAGCTTCTTCTACATTCTTAGGTTCAAGACAAGAGACAAAAGAGTGATGTTCAACAAAAGAATTAAACTTTTGAGATCGAGTCATTACACCCTTTGTAGGACTCCCTGTGATGAGATCTTATGGATGTGCTTGAAGTAGGGATGAGTTTCTTCGATCAAACATTTGAGGAGTAGGATGGGGAGCATCAACATCTTGTGCTTGTGCCTCAGCTTGATGATGAGAGACATGGGTGTCTTTATTTTCAACTCTCTCATTCTTGTCATCATCTTGAGGCACATATGATGAAGATGGTGGATTGACAATTTGTACATCGTCTTCATCATCTTTAGGCTTGATGTCTCCCACCGGCATGTTATTCATGGCCTCCCTCAATGGTTCATTACCTACATCATCACAATTCTCAATTGCTCCTTGGGAGCCGTTAGATTCATCAAATTCCACATCATACGTTTCTTCAACCAAACCGGTGGCATGGTTAAATACTATATATGCTTTGGACTTTGATGAGTAGCCAACAAGAAAACCAATATCACAACGTCTTTGGAACTTCCCTAGGTGTTGACGCTTCTTGTAGATGTAGCATTTGCAACCAAACACCCGAAAGAATGAGACGTCCGGCTTTTTTCCATTTAGCAACTCATAAGGGGTCTTGCAAAGGAACTTTTGTAGGAAGAGGCGATTTGAAGCATAGCATGCGGTGTTGATTGCCTCGGCCCACAATTTCTCCGGTGTGTTGTACTCATCTAGCATTGTTCTTGCAAGAGTGATCAAGGTCCGGTTCTTTCTCTCAACTACACCATTTTGTTGAGGAGTGTAGGTTGATGAAACTTCATGCTTGATTCCAATTTCATCACAATATGCTTCAAAGTTGGTGTTGTCAAACTCTTTGCCATTATCACTTCTAATTTTCTTTATCTTGACTTCAAATTCATTTTGAGCCCTCTTTGCAAACTTCTTGAAGCAATTTGCCACTTCGGATTTGTCATGAAGAAAGAAAGTCCAAGTGTATCTTGAGTAATCATCCACAATTACTAGGCAATAGAGATTTCCACCCAAACTCTTGTAAGTTGTAGGACCAAACAAATCCATGTGTAGAAGTTCTAGTACTCTTGATGTTGACATGTAGGCTTTGGTTGGATGAGTGTTTGCAACTTGTTTACCGGCTTGACATGCACTACAAGGTTTGTCCTTCTCAAACTTTACATCCTTCAAACCTCTCACTAATTCTTTCTTCAATAGCTTGTTGAGAGTGTTCATTCCAACATGAGCAAGCCTCCTATGCCAAAGCCATCCAAGTGTAGTCTTGGTGAACAAACATGTCATCAAGTTTGCATCTTCGGAGGTGAAGTCAACTAGATAGAGATTATTGTATCTAAAACCCTTGAAAATCACTTGCTTGTCATCTATCTTGGTAACAACCACTTCATTTGGACTAAACAAGTATTGATAGCCAAGATCACAAAGTTGCCCAACGGATAGTAAGTTGAAACTCAATGAAGCAACATAGAGCACATTTGAGAGAATGATCATTTGATATTGCAACCTTGCCTATACCCTTGACTTTGCTCTTTGAATTGTCCCCAAATGTGATCTTGTCTTGACATACCCCATCCTCTTCAAGTGAGGTGAACATGCGAGGATCACCGATCATATGTTGTGTGCAACCACTATCAATCACCCAATGAGATCCACCGGTCTTGTAGTTCACCTACACACAAGAGATCAAGCCTTTTGTTTAGGGACCCAAACTTGAGAGGGACCCTTAACTTTCTCAACTAGTGACTTGGCAACCCATATTTTCTTAGGCCTATTCTTGTTAGGGGGACCCAAGAACATGACTTTCATCTTTCCACTTGAGTCCTTTCTAAGCATGTAATGAGCATTGAAAGCAAAGGGTCTAGCATGCTTGGGCAAGGGTTGTGGTGGTGGAGTTTTGCACTCATGAGCAAAATGGCCTTCTTGTCCACACTCAACACATCTCTTAGGCTTGGGCTTTGTTTTGCTTTGTTGTTGTTTGGCCTTGACCTTCTTCTCTTGATTTGACAAATAACCAATGCCACTCCTATCCAACTTCATGACGGTGTTCATGAGTAGCTCACTTTGCAAATGTTGGCCTCTTGTGAACTTGCTTAGGCCGGTCTTGAGATGCTCTTTCTCTTGCTTGAGCTTCTTGTTTTCTTCAATAAGTGACTCATTTGAAGCTTGCTTTTCAAGAGCCATCAACTTCTTATTCTCAACTTTAAGCATCTCATTCTCATTCTTGAGATTGACATACTCATCATAGTCATTTGCCTCAACCACACTCTTGCCTTTGCCGCTAGAGCCTTGCTCAAAGTTCTCAACAATCAAATCATCACATGATGTAGCTATATCAATCTTAACAATTTGGTTAGTGGCATCATGTGTCTCAAGAGCAAGCTCATTGGCAACAATAAGAGTATTATAATTGATTTTCAAGGTGGTGTATTCATCTTTTAGCAAGTTTAGCCTAGTGATGAGTTCAACATGCTTTTTCTCAATTTTATCATGTTTATCTCTAAGCTCCTTGTTAGAAGTTTTGAGCTCCTTGAGAGAAGAAGACATAGTTTCATTTTGATCTATGAGCTCATCCCTAGTCTTATATGCACTTTCAAGCTTAGATGAGAGTGATTCATTTTCATGTTGAAGCTCATCATTTTCATTTCTAGTTCTTCTTATGATTTTAGAGTATTTGTTCAACAATTTTACAAGTTCATCATAAGAAGGTGCATCATATTTATCATCACTATCACTATCATCATCATCACTATCACTATTTTGTACCTTTCGATCACCCTTAGCCATAAGGCATAGATGAGTAGCGAAAGATGATGGTGAAGGTGGCGGTGAAGGTGGTGATGAAGATGTCGGTGAAGATGATGATGGCCCAATCACAAGTGCGGCGATCTTCTC
The DNA here is from genome assembly GCA_038087645.1 of Saccharum hybrid cultivar R570. Classification (NCBI taxonomy): domain Eukaryota; kingdom Viridiplantae; phylum Streptophyta; class Magnoliopsida; order Poales; family Poaceae; genus Saccharum; species Saccharum hybrid cultivar. The sequence goes on along the minus strand of JAQSUU010000190.1, from coordinate 120,399 downwards.
TTTTTCATTATCACTTTCATCGTCGGAGGACTCACATGATGATTCAATATCGGTGAGCCAATCACCAACAATATAAGCCTTGCCTCCCTTCTTCTTCTTGTAGAACTCTCTTTTCTTGCCATCTTTCTTTTTGTATGGCTTGTTCTTTCTCTTCTCATCTTCTTCATCACTTAAGTCATCTTTCTTGCCCTTGTACTTATTCTTGTACTTGTCTTTTGGAGGCTTCGGGCATTGGTGAGCTAGGTGGCCAAGTTCTCCACAATTGAAGCAATCCATTTTGGAGATTGGCTTCCTTTTGCTACTTGTGAAGAATTTCTTCTTCTTGCCATCAAACTTGATGCCACTCTTGTTGAGCTTCTTTAGCATCTTGGTGGTCTTCCTCACCATGAGTGCAAGTGATTCATCATCAATGTCACTTTCACTTGAGCTTTCTTGCACTATCATGGCTTGGCCCTTCTTCTTTTTCTTTTCATGGCTAGCTTTGAAGGCCAAGTCTTTCTTCTTGGAAGATGATGAGCCCTCTTCCGGAGTGATGTGCATGTACATCTCATGTGTGTTGATCTTTCCCAATACTTGTGTCGGTGTTGCGGTGGAGAGATCACTTTGGTGAAGTACGGTGACAATGTGTCCATACTTCTCAACGGGAAGAACACTCAAGATCCTCCTTGCAACATCCGATTGACTCATTTGAGTGAGTCCAAGAGCATTGAGATCTTCTACAAGAACATTTAAACGAGTGTACATCTCATTAGCACTTTCTTTGGGAAGCATCTCAAAAGAATTAATTTTCTTTAAGGCAATATGATAGCGTTCCTCACGCTCACTCTTAGTTCCCTCATGGAGAGCACAAAGATTTTCCCACAATTCATGAGCGTTTTTGGCATTACGCACACGATTGAATATATCTTTTCCTAAGCCCCAGTAGAGTGCATTTTTTGCCTTTGCATTCCACCGGTCGTACTTCTCCTCGTCACCACTTGGATTTGCAGGATCCCTTATAGGAGGAAGCCCTTCGGTTGCGGCTCTAAGGCACCCAACATCTATGGCTTTGAGGTACGCCTCCATACGAATTTTCCAATATGGAAAATCGTCCCCCTCAAAAATGGGAGGTGGTCCTTCCCCATTAAACATCTTGCTCTATACGGTGAAGCCTAAATTAAGAGCAAAACGGCTCTGATACCAATTGAAAGGATCAAGATGCCCAAGAGAGGGGGGTGAATTGGGCTTTTCTAAAAATTAATTGCAAGAATTAAATCCTACAAGCCAAACTTCACCCCTAGTGCCTACTAGTATTCCTTGTGATTCTACCGATAAAAGTTTTGCACCCTAAGTTCTAATCCTAGACTAGCATGGCAATTCTAGGAAAGTAAACAAGCAATGAAAGTAATGCATAAAAGTAAATGCTTGAAAGTAAGGGTTAGGAACACAGCGATATTTTATAGAGGTATCGGAGAGTCGCCACTCCCCACTAGTCCTCGTTGGAGCACCCACGCAAGGGTGTAGCTCCCCCTTGATCCGCGCAAGGATCAAGTGCTCTCTACGGGTTGATTCTTCGACACTCCGTCGCGGCGAATCACCCAAAACCTCTCACAACTTGAGTTGGGTCACCCACAATCTCATCGGATGATCACCAAACTCCCAATCACCACCAAACCGTCTAGGTGATGGTGATCACCAAGAGTAACAAGCTAGAACTCTCACTTGACCACAACAAGCCTAATGAGAAGATGGATGCACACTTGCTACACTCTTGTCACTAGAGAGGATTCTCAAACTTTGATTCACAAATCTCTATCCTCACTAGGGCTCTTGCACTCCCTTGCACTTCAAAGGTGTTTCTTAGCTGAACAAATGAGCAAGAGACCTCTAAAAGAGGTGGAGGGGATGTATTTATACACCCCTCATACAAATCCAATCGTTACCTTTCGAAACAGCAAAACGCGCACTGACCGGACGCGCCTGTCGACATGACCGGATCCGCCGATTAGGTGTAACGGTCGAAAACCGAAAGCTACGCTGAGTGATCGGACGCACCAATCTGTGATGACCGGACGCGCCGATCAGGGATGATCGGATGCGTCCGATCATGCAAGAGCTTACTGGAAAAATGAGCTGACGCATGACCGCGTCCGATCATAGGTGACCGGACACGTCAGGTCACCACGGGACCTTACTAGAACATGACCAGACGCGCCGATCACTTCACAGTCGCGTCCGATTACGCTGTTTACCTTCTGGAACACGTGTCAGACTGACCACCGCGTCCGGTCCTCTCAAGGACCGCGTTCGGTCGATCAGTTGAAACCGCAGTGAAGTGTTAGTACTGACTGTCCTTAATCTTGTCATTTATCCTTTGAAAACCAAAATGATTTCCATCAAGGGACATGAATATCATATTGCTCAAAGTAGTTATCATCTCCATGACCTAACTTACCAACGTTTCTACAAAACACACGTTAGTCATGGTAATTAAGCGTTGTCATCAATTGTCGAAACCAACACCGGGGTCTAGATGCTTTCACTACTCCATCAAACATTTCTTTTCTCTTCACAATTTGATCCTATTTTTGGGTAAGTTGTTGACAAAGGGGGAGAGAAAAAGATGATTCAACATGATAAAGGGGTAAATAAAATTTTGATGCACACAAGTAGGAGGAGCAATCTCATAAACAAATTTGTTGCATTTGTTTGTGCATTCTCATATGACTTGCTCATTGCACATGTATTTAAAATCAATATACATGCTTGTGTGGTGCAATGCTAGTATAGAACTTGAATGATGAAATGATCTACTAGCATGCATAGGAATAGTCTACATGTGGTATCTAGACATGCTTAAAGCTTTACAAGTGGTCCAAGAACCTTTACATATAATGTTGATCTCATGGGGTTCTTGAGTTGTGATGGATGTCTAGTTACTTCATGATGCTAAGGATGGTGTAAAAGGCAACTCCGATTGGTATCACGCTTCAAAGGTCCATTTCTTACACCTTAGCATCATTTTGGTAGAATTGCTCTCTCAACACTTCTATCCATGCATATGTGCAAAGCTTTCAATCCAAACTCTATGCACATATGTAGGGAGAGCTAATGCTACCAAAATCGAGCTTTGGTAATTGTCCAAACTTTACTTATGAGCAAAATGATTGGACAAGTATGACAAGTTCAAAACTTTTATTATCAAAATCATCTTTGTAAGGGTTGTCATCAATTACCAAAAAGGGGGAGATTGAAAGTCCCTAGTTTGGTTTTGGCTAATTGATGAAACCTAGGACTAACCTTTGTATCTAAGTGGATGATTTAGATAAAGGTGGTCGTTGAATAGGAGACATGACATTAACTCATGTGACCAAGATGATAAAGACCGAGATGATGCTTGGCTTGATGGACCGATTGTGAAGGTGAAGGGCAAGTTGAGGCTTCGAAGCGAAGGACCATGCATGGTGAAGCTTGAGCAAGACTTGGCGCCGACGAACCGATGCAACGGTGAAGAGCAAGTGAAGTCAAGGTCGATGGATCGAGACGGTCATGTGATGATATGAAGTGGATCATATCTTTTGGAAAAACAAAATGGGCTCAAGGCAAAGGTATAACCATAGGGCCATTTTGTTTTGCACTCAAGACACCATAGAGGGTGTGAGTGGTTTAGGATCGATAGTCGAACTATTAAGAGGGGAAGTCTTATCGGTTATTCGACGCACGAGTGCCACTAGGTGAATTCATGAAGTGCATTGCATGTAGGGCCTAGTGAGCTAACTGGAAAACCTTCAAAAATGATTATGAAAATGCTAACACACGTGCACAAGGTGGTGATCACTTGTTCGTGTTGGCACATTTACGAAGGCGATGAAGTTTGAGCGGTAGAGAGGGTTTGGGTCCCTCTCTCTCTCTCCCTCCCGCCGAGCTTGCGAGCGCAGGATTTAGGCGTTTTTGAGGACTTGAAATGCCTATTTTCCACTACGCCGGAAGTTGGAAAAGAAACAGAGGCGAACGGAGGTCACAGAGGTGACCAGACGCTGCACCGGACGCGGTCACGGTTTGACCGGACGTGTCTGGTCAGTTCAACGCAGCAGTCAGGCGCGCGGGTGTTAGGGTTTGCAACCGGCACGTCCGATCACTCGCGGGACCGGCGCGTCCGGTCGGGCACCCAGAAGTGTAGCCCGTGGCGTAAAGCTGATCGGACGCGCGGCGCGTCCGGTCACACACCATCGGACGCGTCCGATCGTTGAGGGAGCTTACTGGACTCCAACCGGACGCTGGCACTGTCGCGTCCGGTCGTTGCCTGGAGCGCGTCCGGTCGATGCTTCGCGGGCACGCGGTACTGTGCGATCGACGCGTCCGGTCGGTTGAGCAACGCGTCCGGTCATTGCATTTGACCGTTGGCGCTTAGTGACCATTGGAGGATCTGACACGGTTGAGCGCGTTCGGTCAGTTTCGATCGGCGTGTCCGGTCATCCCGAAAAATGTCTAGTGAAGGGGTACAACAGCTCTATTCGTTTGGGATGCTTATAAATACTTGTTGGTCGGCCCTTGGGGAGGTCTCTCATGTTTTCTAACACTCTTGTGCATCCTTTGAGCTAGAGCTTCTCCCTCCCACTCATCTCTCTTGCTTGATTGCAAATCAAAAGTGAGATTGAGTGATCCCAAAGTGCATTGCATAGCTTGAGGGCATCTAGTGGCACTTGTGGGTGGTATAGCCGGTGGATTTCTTGTTACTCTTGGAGAGTACCACTCCTAGCCGGCTTGGAGATCGTTGGAGGCGTTGGCAAGAGAAGGAGATTGTTCTTGGCCACCTCCGGTTGATTGTAAGAGGTTCTTGTGCTTTCCTCGGCGGAGCGCCAAAAGCAACTCTAGTGGATTGCGCATGTCATTGAGTTACCTCACTTGAGAGTGGTGTCTTGTGGTGCCTTGCGGGGCGTGCCTTGAGGGGCAAGTGACTTGAGGGTCACACCAAGGAACCATCTAAGTGTTGGTCGACACAACCGGTGACGTAGCTTGTTGGTGCACAAGTGAACACCGGATGAACAAAAATATTATGTCACTTGTCTCCCGGTGATTGGTCTTCATATTGTGTTGTTGTCAATATTGATTGATTGTATATCATCTTGGTGATTGGCAACATCTTCACTCCACCGTCGGTATAAGATTCACTATCCTCTATCTCGCTTTTACATTTACTAGTTATCTTGTGTAGCTCTTGTTGTAGCCTTTGCTAGTAGTTTTAGCTTGCTCACTAGTGTAAGTTTTGTGACTTAGCCCTTGTGTGAACTAGAGATCATAATCTACTAGACTTATGGATAAGAGGCTTGCATCACAACCGTAGGCTAAGCAAAACTCGCTTTATGCCGTTTGTTATTCTAACAAGTTTGCTTAGTGTTTCTTGTAGTATTTTATATAGGCTATTCACCCCCCTCTAGCCATCTAGGACCTTACACCCCGCCCCCCCCCCCCCCCCGCACGTGCCTGCTTGCACGGCCCCTGACTATGCGCGCACTCATGACCGCCCGCTCGTGAGTGTCCACACCTGACCGCAGGGGAATGTAGATCCCTGTTTGTGGAAGTCTGCTCACAAGCAGCCCGCTGGCTGCTCGGATCCACTGGCCTCTACCCCCTATGAACTTCGTCGATGCTACCCGATGGCTCGGCAGAGGCACTTCTTATTGGATACCTTGTCGCCGCCCTCAACCACTTCCTCTGAGCCTAGCTGCCGTTGGTGTGCTCTTGACTGGTGAGGTACTAAGGTGTGCTTCGCTTCTTGCTTCGTCGATGGCTCATATGGACCCCTCCCATGGTGCTCTCTTGGAGTTGGAGCAGGATCCTGCTCTTGCTGAGCTTGTGAGGGATTAGGACTTCTCCCGTGATAAGAAGTTTGAAGCTGAGGTGTTTCACGAGATTTCTTCCTCTATGCACCATCCCTCCTCTTCATCGAATGGTTCCTTCTTCTTGCTCATGGTTTCCCAAAGATTCCTATTTTGTCTCACTGAGGATTCAGTCGCCATGGCTCTTCACTGCTGCCTTGGAGGCACACCTGCTGGTTTTCATGTGACTTTTCTAAAAGATCGTCACTTCTAATTCTCAGCTACCTCTAAACAGGTTGGTCTACTAGTTTGAGCTCTTAAGAGAATCACTTCTGAACACTTTGACATATACTTCCATATGTGGCGCGATGGAGGCACCAACTGGGAACTAGAATGGCAAAGATGGGAAAAGGAAGAAGAAGATAGCTGGACAACTAAGATCAGTCGAAAAGCTAAATGGAAAATGGCTACTAAAAAGGTTTCCTTCCATAGGAAGCTTGTTCAAGACTCTCCTATGCGTAAATCTTTCCCTAGAGAACTGTCTTCGGTGATCAAGATTGGTGATATCTTCTGTCCTTTGACAAGTTCTCCATGCAGAGTGTTTGGCCGTCATTCTGTCTCTTGGGAACAGAATTGGAATTCTGAGCCATGATCCAGTCACTCTTATGAAGCCAAGACTTTGGATGTTTTAGTTCAAGGAGTCTTTCAAAATCTCAAAAGAGATATTTGCATTAACAGCCATAGTGCCCAAGTTGCCATCTCTCAGCCGCCAAAACAATTAATCGACGGGTATCCACCCCAATGTGAACGCTTCAACTTTTCCCCAAATCCTACCACTCATTTCTATTTCAAGTGTTTAAGCCTAGAACATCTTGTTAAAGAATGTTGGGGGAAATACGTTGCATTTATTGTTTCAATTATGGTCATCGGGCTCGGTTTTGTGCTAAGAGGAGATTAGATCTCAAGCGCAAATGGGCTATCAAGCCTGTTAAGCCCCCTCGAGCAGCGACTCCAATGAAGAAGACAGAGGGGAGAAGAATCCTATTCAAGGGTCTCTTAGCCCTGATTGTGGTGTCTAGCCTCCCGGTCTCTCTCAAAACCTGAACCCTCGCATTCATTGTAAAGGTGGGGTCAGGCAAGGTGACCTACTCTCCCCCTCCTTTTTGTACTGGCTGCTGGCTTACTACAATGTATTATCAATAGAGGTCATAGAGATGGATTGTTTGAGTTACCAATTCCTTCCTATGAAATGGCTAACTAAACTATAATCCAATATGCCAATGATATCATCTTGATCATGAAAGCATCACAATGTGAGCTCTTCACCCTCAAAGGGCTCCTTGAATCTTTTCTCAATCTACTGGACTCAGGGTTAACTACATAAAATCTTGTTTGGTGCCTCTAAACCTTTCCGCTGAAAAAGCACAGCTATTGGCTGCAGTCTTTGGCTGCAAGATTAAATCACTTCCCTTCACATACCTTGGTCTACTAATGGGTACCACCAGCCCAGAGTTGAGCACTTTGGCTTCATCATGAATAAGGTTGAAAGAAGACTTACTGCTACATCAAATCTGCTATCTCATGCTGGTAGGTTGTAGTTAGTAAACTCAGTTTTCTTTTCCCTACCAACTTATGCCATGTGCACATTACAACTGTCAGTATCAGTCCTTGACTACATTGATAGAGCTAGAAGACACTGTTTATGGAGAAGTTCTGACAGTAACGCTAAAATGAAGCCACTGGTTGCATGGAAAAATGTAGCAAGCCCAAACGAAAGGGTGGGCTAGGCGTTATCAACCTCAGAAGCCAAAAACAGTGCTCTCCTTCTCAAACACTTGGACAATTTTTATAACAAAAAGAAAATCCCCTGGGTGAAACTAGTTTGGTTTGCTCATTATTCCGATGGTGAAATCCCCCATGCAACAACTGACAAGGGGTCATTTTGGTGGAGGGATATTCTAAAATTGTGTGATCTCTTCAGAGGTATTGCTAATTGCAAGATTGGAGATGGCTCCACTGTCCTTTTTTGGTCTGATCTCTGGAATGACAATGTTATGCAAGTTAAGTTCCCTAGGCTTTACTCTTTCGCTAGACACAAGAGGATTTTAGTTTTGCAGTTCTTGCTAAATTACAGCCTGGAGTCTCAGTTTCATCTCCCCCTCTCTAAGCAAGGCTATCAGGAATTTCAAAGCCTCCAAGAATACATTCAAACAATCCAAGTACAGCAGGACTCAAAAGATTCTCAGCGATATATCTAGGGAAGCAACATCTATACATCGTTTAGTTTCTACAATTTTCCTTACAAAAACATTCAACCGCCAGCCCCTTTTGTTTGGATTTGGGATTCCAAGTGTTGCAAGAGTTTTCTCATGGCTTCTATTCATGGATAGGTTGAACACAAGAAACATTCTAAAGAGGAAAAAACATAAGTTGGAAGGGAACAACTACAACTGTGTTCTTTGCACTAATAATGTGGAAGAAACGGCTTTTCATTTGTTCTTTAGTTGCCCTTTCAGTAAAGAGTGTTGGTAGTATTTGGGTATCCAGTGGAACTATGCAAATGAATTCTTTCATATGCTATTACAGGCAAAGCAGCATTTTCACCTTTGGAAGCAAAGAAATGACTTCATCTTTGATAGAGGACGTCCCTCCTTTAGTTCTTGGAAGAGGATATTCATGGAGGAAGCTAAACTGCAAGCTTTGAGATTCAGTGATGCTAAACGACCGGTTTTCTCTCTTTGTATAGACTCCCTAGCTTAGTTTCTTCTTCCGTCATCCTTAGACCTGTTGCTCTTTCTGTTTTGGTGTCTGTTGTATAGTTGTACAGGTTTGTTCTTTTTTCCTCTTTTTTATTTAATAAAAAATATTACAATGGGGGATTCCCCTACTGTATTCTCGTTCAAAAAAAATTCAATTTGTTGTGTTTCAAAGCAAAACAAAACACTCATGTTAATCGAACTGCTCTGATTTCGTATTCTGTCTTGTACATACAACTTTCAGCCTTAGCTTTTATCTTATCTTATTTTTTATTTTCTTACGCTGGCAGGAAAGGGTGGATATGCCACAGTTGCTTTTCTTCCAGTTTCCTACTTCTCTTCCTTTACCAAGGGAAACTGACCCAGCTGCTGAAACAGAGACAAATACCATTGTCAATGCGAATACAAAACACATGGGGAACTATAGGAAGAGGATGCTTGACTCAAGCAATGCCTGTAGTCTGAAAGAGCTCCCAGGTGGTCTCATGGGAAAGATACTCGTATACAAAGTGGTGAAGTGAAGATGACGCTCGGTGATGTGCTCTTTGATGTAAGTAGCAAAAATCAGTAACTTCTGCAAGGTACAATTTTTTTTTCTTTTCATGACCCGTTTGTACTCAAAATTGACAAATTGTACAGGTTGCGGCTGGCTCCAATTGCATGTTTGCTCAAGAGGTTGTAGCGATTGACACTAGGGAGAAGCACTGCTCTAGCGTGGGGGAGCTTGGAAAATGTGCAATTGTAATACCTGATATCGACTATTTGCTAGATTCTACTCACCTGTCCATGAAAGAATGAATTCCTCCAGCAAGGATAATAGTTCCGTCGACGGCGGACTGCAAGCCGGCTGCATACGAGTGTCAGCTAAACTGATACACTAGGCATGCTAATATGAGTCGGTTGTAAGCATTGGCGGACCCAGGCCTAGGGCCGGTAGGGCCTTGGCCCTAGTCGTTGTGGCTCATCATGCACGTGACCTGCTGCGCTGTGCTGGATAACAAGCTGTTCGACCTGTGATCGTAGACAGAAGTCTGGAAGCGCTAGCTACATGGTGCACCCGCTAGCAGTGAGAGCGGCAGACACACAGCTGGACGTTCCACGGAGAATGCATATATTGACTGACTGTACGCGTGTTTATGTGTGTACGTATTTGAATTCTCGAATAGATAGATGTCTACGTGTTTTAATCCATATACTACAACTTAATATTACTATTAAAATTTGGCCCTAGTCGTGATCAAATCCTAGGTCCGCCACTAGTTGTAAGCAATAAATACCTGTAGCAAAGAACACATGTGATTGAGAGAGAAACAAAAGCAACTTTTTCTCGTTGTGTGCGCTTGGAGCCTGCGAAGAGAATATCGCTCGCTCCGTAATCTCTCTCCTAACGTGGTTGTTTTCTGACGACGTGGACTCTCTCTCCACCGGTTTGCAGTCGATTAGTATACTTTCTCTAATCTTAGGACATATTAGTAAACAGGACAAAAGAACATGCTGCCCCTCATCGAACTAATCTCATCGATCGTTGAGAATCTTAAATGCTCACCCTGCCGGCTGGCTATAAAAGCACCGCCGAATGGTTGATTTGTCGTGAGAGAATGACTGGCTGAGCATATAAGTTCAAGTGAACAGGGCGGCTGTTGTCCATCGTATTTGCCGCTGCGGCCATGGATATGGCCATAGCTGGACGTCTCTTCGGCCCGCTGCAGTCTTTGCCGCTGCGACCTTCGAGCTTGCTGCCACGGCCATGGCCGCGCCCCAAGCACCGCACAACATCGGCGGCGGCGGCGGACGCTCAAAATAGGCAAGGGAGGGAGGCGCCAGCAGCTAGCGGGGCCGGTCGGGAGGAGATGGCAGAGCAGACGATCCCGGTAGGTGCGCCATGCGCGTGCCGGTGTCGCGGCTCCGCTGCTCGCCATGCGTCACCCAGCATTGGCGGCGGCGCGAGCAAGGGGAAAGATATGCTTGGATCTTGGAGCCACCACCATGTTGCAGATCCGAGAGCTTGGAGCCATCACCACGTTGCAGATGTCCCTGCTGCATACCGCCATGGCCATCTGCTGCAGGGATTGGGGAGTTTGGGGCAGCGGTGGTGGGAGAGAGAGAGAGACGCAGGAAGGGGAAAGATACGCGGTAATGCGGAAGAGGGAGATGGGAGAAGGTACGGGAGGGAGAGGCGCGGTAAATGCAGAAGGTGGCGAATGCGACGGAGATTCAAGGGAAATTAAGGGGGTGTTTGGTTGGCCGCCTTTGTACGGACATGTTCCGACCGTATTCGAGACCGAATCCGTTTAGAGGGGTTTTAATCCGTCCGTATCTGAGTCTGGATATTTAACATCCGATACCGTATTTGTATCCGAATATTTAAATCACATATTTATGATGTCGATATCCAATCGTATCATATCCGACATTTTTTATACTATTCGTATTCGGATCCGAATCCGAACATAAATATGAAAACAAATACGATATTAGTTATATCCGTCCGTGTCCGATCCGTTTTCATCCCTAGCCATAACCACGGGGGTGTTTGGTTTTCCTGTTAAAATTGAGTTCCTATCATATTAAACGTTTGGACACATGTATACAGTACTGAATATAGACTATTTATGAAACTAAACATATAAAGTGAGACTAATTTGCAAGACGATTTTTTTAATCTAATTAGTCTATGATTAGCACTAATTGCTACAGTAAAATATGCTAATGATGGATTAATTAGGCTTAATAAATTCGTCTCGTGGATTACTCACGGAATATGTAATTTATTTTTTTATTATTATCCGAACACCCCATGGTCAACCCTATATAACATCCGATGTGGTACCTGTTAAATTTTAGTCCTGAGAACTAAACACGGCCTAAGATAAGGCAGCCACAGTTCTAATGCATATGTTTGGTTCATTAAAAGCTTTAGGCTTGCCACCACTTTTTCAACTGAGTGTAGCAGAAAATCTCGCCACAGCTTAGGCGGTAGATTCCGTTGCCGCAACTTCGGCTCGCCACAGGAGCGCGTGGCGAACTATGGCTTGAAACCAAAGAGGCCCTAAAACAGGACGGTGGACCGCCTACCAGGAATCGATTTATATGTGGACAAAATTTTGCTATAGGAATTGATTCTTTCAAGACAGAGGGAGTATTGAGAAGATGTAGCATGTGGTTAGGTATACTCCCTCTATCCCAAATTATCTGTCGTTTTCGGTTTCCATGCCGCAAGTTTTACTCGATTTGTAGAAAATATGTGCAATATTTATATCTCTAAATAAATTTATTTAAAAACTAGATTCAAAGATCTTTTCAATAATACCAATTATGTACCATAAATATTAATATTTTTTAATATATATTTTGTCAAAGTTGTTTGTCGAGAAGTGAAAACGACAGGGTTAGGGCCTCCTTTTCAATTCTCGGGATTACTTCAGAGTTGGTGGCAAGGGGTTGTTATTGCTACTGTTTTGCAGTGAAGAGTGAAGTTGCAAATCTGCAACAGGAAAGCTAACAAAATCAATACCCCTCCAGGTTGGTAAAAGAAGTCGTTTTAGACACAGTCTCCAAAGCATAACTTTAACTTCTTATTTTTATAAAAATATTTATTGAAAAGTGATATATGTATATTTTTAGAAAAGTATTTTTCAAGATAAATCTATTCATGTGGTTTTCATATTTTCAAACTCAACAACTTAAAAGTTATTCATGATTTATATTCCCAATGTTTCACCCAATCTTTGTGCAAAACCACTTTCTTTACCAACCTGGATAGAGTACTGGTTTCATATGTAAACGGCAGATGGATTATTTTGCTTGTTTACTTTGACCGCCTTTTGACCAACAATTGCTAAGCTACTCCAAACACTTGACTGATGTTAGGAGTTAACGGGCAGCTATAGTAACAGGCAGGCCAGTGCATGCTGTTTTGGTTTATTTCATGAATGAAGGGAAACATGGTTGTTGCAAATTGCTGCGCATGAAGACTGGGGCAATATTCTCGCGATTTCATGTGGAAGGGCACAGGGATGTATACAGGCTGCTTAAACCATGCATGTCATTTGACCCCTAAAGCCTTGTTTCTGAAAAGATTGCTCGAAAATGTAAAGTTGGTATTAGCTACTAGTAGCATAACTGTAGTGCATGCATTAGAGCGACTCCAAGAGATTAGTTAAAAACCTTATCAAATTTATTGATTCAGCTATTCTCTCTATCTAGAAATAAGTCCGGTCTTGAAGTCCACCTGGGGCATGTAATTATAATATAATCTCCATGACGTAAAATGGGCATTATGTGAATGTTCTTTCAAATATAAATCCAATAATAATATTGAAACTATATAATATAATCTACATATCCTTAAATTAATTGTATATGCCTTAAAAAGGGGAAGAAGGAAGAAAAGATGGACTACTATACTAACGAAAAGAAAACTGGCTAGACCGCTCCAATTGTTGATTTGTATTCGGCCGATTTCCGCAAAATCTTCACTTCAGATCCTGTTCGCGAGGGCTGGCATACGCTCCACGTTTCCTAAGTCAATCAATGTTACTGCAATTTTGTTGGAATGAATGGACTAGATTGATTAGGCTAGGGTTAGCCTAATCAATCTAGTCCATTCATTCCAACATGGTATCAATTCAGCAGCTGTGTCTTTATATGCATGATCCGTGGAAGCCTCACCTTACTACCTTCAAGTGTCTCCTCCGCTACCTCTGAGGTACTGTGGGCTACGACCTGCTCCTTCATCGGCGGTCCTCCTCCACCGAGATGGTTGTCTACACTGACGCTGACCAGGCCGGATGTCCGGACACTCGGCGCTCCACCTCCGGCTACGTTGTCTTCTTGGGCGGCAACCTGGTGTCCTGGTCGTCCAAGCGTCAGCAGGTGACCTCCCGCTCCAGTGCCGAGGCAGAGTACCGCGCCGTGGCCAATGGCGTGGCCGAGGCCTCTTGGCTCCGCCAGCTCCTGGCCGAGCTCCATAACCCCCTTCTCCGGAGCACCCTTGTCTACTGCGACAACATCAGTGCCGTCTATCTCTCCACCAACCCCGTGCAGCACCAGCGAACCAAGCATGTGGAGATTGATCTTCACTTCGTCCATGATCGGGTTGCCATCGGCGAGGTGCGAGTCCTACATGTACCTACGACGTCTCCGTTCGCAGACATCTTCACCAAGGGCCTCCCATCGTCGTCCTTCACCACCTTTCGCTCCAGCCTCAACATCACCAGTGACTAGTTGTGTCTGTGGAGGGCCTCGTATGTATTTTCTTTTCCGGGTGTACAGTCTGACTCCGCTGCGTCGGTAGCTCAGACTACGAGGGTGTTGGAGTATATGTCTAAGACCCATGTGGCTACACCCATAAGGCCCATGTATGCTACTCTATATAGCTACCCTTCTAGGGTTAGCCTAATCAATCTAGTCCATTCATTCCAACAAATTTTGCAGTAGCGAATGAGTGCCTCTGGTTCAAAGTTCTGATTCTTCGGTACTTGACCACAAAGGTACCTAGCCACTACTCAGAGTGCCTTAAGACTTAGATGACCACAATAAACCTAGGAATTATCTACTTCATCTGAATGAAAAAGGCAATAAACTCTACGAGAACCAAAGGGTAAAAAATCAGCTGACACGGTCATTCTCACTGGAATACCAATAGCTCAGAACAAAAATTTCAGCGCATTGTGCACCATTTCCCCCAAGCGGAAATTTAACATACTGGGCAGCTAAATCATAAAGGCTCACTACCGATGCATAACAAACGAATGTGAAATCCCAACTCTGTGTTAACCATGATCATGATTGTGGTTTCTTGGCAAACCGCTGCAAAGCTTTTGGGAGTTCGACCTCTTCGCCTATCCGCTGCTTCTTGTCAGGTCGTCCATTGATCTCCTCGGATTGCTCCAGGAACGGCCTCTTGGCTTTAAAAACATCTTCCTCTTTCTTCTTGGCCCGCTTGCTGGGTTTGCTCCTACCCTTGGTCTTCTTCTTGCGCTCAATGTTCTTGGCAGCCTCAATGGCATCTTCCATCTCTTCCTCAATCTCTTTCTTGGTCTTCTTCTCTTTCTTCTTTGGAGCTCTTACAGTGGCTATCATGTTTGGGTTGAGCATGACAGTCTCCGGCGGGAGTTTATCAAGGAGAGCATGCACCTCCTTCTCACGTTTCTGCTTGGTAGTTTCCATGGGGTTGTCAACAAAGGTATCAAAGTTCGGCTCACCAGATCCTGGAACAAGGATGGAAGAAAAGCCCATCGAGTGCCCAATCCCCAGAATATCTTCGTAGGGGCGGAACAAAACTTTCCCAACCTGATAGCCCTTCATTATTTTGTGCTTCATGTAAAGCTTATAATCATGCCCACCAAAATCCCTGTATATCTCTACCTGAGATCCATTGCTGCAGGCCAACAGCCCCTTCTGGCTAAAATCCAAGGACTGAGCACGCTGTGGGTAAGAGTGCACAACCTCATACTTCCTCAGGTCCCAGATCTTTATCTTCCTGTCAACACCTGCTGTTGCCATAAGATGGCCGCCCCTGTCAAATGCAACAGCAGTCACTGGGCCATGATGGCACAGCATAGTAACAAGGGGTTTCACACTGGTTGGTTTCCACATGGTAACTTTGCCACCAGCATGCCCAAGACCAATGACAGCATTGTAAGGATTGGCCCGCATAACATCGGTACGGCCCAGACCTGTCCTGTAATTTGCAACCATTTCACCAGTGCTCACATCTTGGTAGTGGAGCTGCCCAAAGCTGTTTATCGATGCCAAGAGGAATTGTTTAGACAGAAATTGGAGTTTCAATGCTTTTCCATGTTCCTGCCAACATAGAAGCAATCAGACTCACAAAAGGAAACTTTCTTCACTGAGTTTAGAACGATACCACATCTATGCATTGAGGAAAGGCTGAGACTGATAAACATCTCTCAAAATCTATGTTACCAAACTGTTGCGATGCTCATCAGAGTGCACAGTATTATATTCCAAAGAAATTCCGTCTAATAAGTTCATTTGAAGGCCCAGTGGGATTTAAAAGGAAAATAAAAAAAGATACTGAATTGATTAAGTGACAGATGATCTCCTCGATGCAGGGCATTTGACGACTGAACTGTGAAGTATGTGCTCATTTATTGTTTAATCGTATGCAAACTTTTATTTCCAGTATTGCCGGAAAATTAGCCAACGGAACTGTAAGTTATGTGTTCTTGGAAAATACCAATGTTATATTGAGACTCAGTCACATGTAGCTGAGATCCACTTTCAGTTTGACATATAGTGCAGTTTTCATGAATGCAAAAAATAAGAGAAATTTGATTATATTATTGAATATTTTCTTCTATAATTTTCCTATAAGCATGTGAAAACAATATTTGAACAGTAATATCATCACAGAAATATCACTACTCCTATATTCACCAAAAGATATTTACATCATGCTTACCTTCAGACAATGAATTTCTGTACCATGTTGATTATATATGTAGGGGTACCTGTTTGAAAAATATTTCATGAGTAACTATGAAATGTTAATAGTAGACAGGAAACAGAGACCAACAGCCATATTCAACTGCCTAGAAGTCTAGAACAATAAAGCATCAGCTACAACCATATACAATTTTGCTTGATCTAGCCTAGTACAAACATTTCAAATTATAGAATAATTCAATGGCTTAGTAAAGCAATGACGAACAGTTCCAGACATGCAATTCTGATCAGTCAGAGCCCAGGCCTCAAATGGCAATTCTCATCTGCTCCTACCTCACATCATCAAGATTCAGATTATGAAGTTCAAAAAAAAAAGATTCAGATTACGTACTAGAAGTTCAATGGGCTGCCAGAAATAGGCTTATTGTTCAAAAAAATGAAGGTTGCTGAAATAATGACTTCAGGATATTTCTGAGGAATATACATCAACCATTTGGAAATAATTTAGATTTCACAACAATTTGGCATATGTTCTCATTTGAGACCCTAAACAGCAATTTCTGTGAATTTTAATACTCCTTTATTTCATATTTTCAGGCCAACAGTTAATACTTAATAAATGATAAATATTTTATGAGCAACAATGGCATAGTGCACAGTCCCAGCAAAGTAAAAAATTACTTTTTTTGAGCGACTGCATACAACTGCTCATTGTGTAAGAATGTCACATCGCGAACAGTTTCCCTCACCTAAAGAAATAAAAACCAAATCAGATAAAATGTATTATCCATGAAGCGCATGAAAAGAAATAAGAGATGCTAATTGCAATTACTCATTATTAAAACTGCGAAAGTGGCCAAAAATGGGTGGTGCTGGAAATATTTTGACAGAAATTGAAAGATACATCAGCATTAGTGTTGGAGTATAGGCTATTAGGCCCATGTAGCTAGGCCCATGAGGCCCATGTATGCATCACTATTTAGCTACCCTTGTAGGGTTAGCCCAAATTAATCCAATCACATTCTCTAGCATGGTATCAAGCTAGGGTTTCCTTCTTCCCTCCCAGCCTGCCGCCGCCGGCCTTTGCCGCCGCCGCGCCGCTGCACCTGGCGCGCCGCCACCGGCTGCCATGGCCGGCCAGCAGTCTCCTCCTCCTCCCACCTATTTCCACTCTTTCCCCCCCCCCTTCCCACCTCCTCTTGGGCCCAAATCACAGCACGTTCCCCACCCGCCCCTGCCGCCGCACAGCCTCCCTGCGCCGCCGCCGCTCTGGCAGCGGGCGCGGGCGCTGTGGCCGGGCACGGGAGCCCCGGGCGCCGCTGCTGCCGAGGACGGCGCGCCCGCTCTCCTCCCTGCCGCCGCTGCTGCCGAGGCGCCAGGTGACGGCGCGCCCGCTCTCCTCCATGCCGCCCCACTCTTCGGCGCGGCTCCTGCTCTACAGGGCGCGCCCGTCCTCCTTCCTGCCGGCGGCCTCCTCCTCCCAGGCGCCCCCCTTCCAGGGGACTTGCCGGCGGCGGCTGCCACCGCCTGGACCGTCGGGGCCGGACTGGGCGTGACGGCAGCCTTCCCTGCACCGCCTCCGCCGCCACCGTCCCTCCTCTACGCCGGTCGTGCTGACCCTACCCTCGCCGCTGCCCTCGTCGCTGCTCGTGCTGCAGCTGCAGAGGGTCAGGCTCGTGTCCGCACGGCAGCCCTCGCTTGGGAGCGTGAGCGGGATGCCGCCGATGCCCTGGCCCGCCAGATCGCTGACGTGGAGCAGTGCCTCGTCCCTCCCGCCTACCACGACCTCGGGGCCACCGCGCGTCCACCACTGCGGTCATCTGGCACGATCCGGCCAATCTCCTCGTGGCGCAACTTCACTACCAGGCCGGGGGCGTTCAGAACATCCGCCTGCTCGTCCCAGTCGTTCTCGAGCCCGAGTCGCCCTCCTACGCCCGTTGGCGGGACCTGGTCCTCCTCACCCTCCGCCGCTACGCCCTTGACGACCACATCCTCGTCGATGCCTCGATCACGGCCCAGACCCCCTCGTGGCTGCGCCCTGACAGCATCGTCCTCTCGTGGATCATCGGGACGATCTCCCTCGACCTCCACGACCTCGTCCGCAACACGGCTGATGCTCGTCAGGCATGGCTGACGCTCGAGGGACAGTTTCTGGGCAATGCCGAGGCCCGGGCTCTGCGGCTCGACGCGAGTTTCCAGACCTTCGTTCAGGGTGACCTCACTGTTGGCGAGTTCTGCCGCAAGATGAAGACCATGGCGGACTCCCTCGGCGACCTTGGCTGGCCCGTGGAGGACCGCATCCTGGTCCTCAATGTCCTCCGTGGGCTCAGTGACCGCTACGCCCACCTCAGGACGTAGATCACCCGCCAGCGCCCCTTCCCCACCTTTCTCTAGGTCCGTGACGATCTTGTCATGGAGGAGCTTGCTCAGGGCTTCCAGCCAGGGTCCACCTCCGCGCCGGGGTCCTCGACTTCCTCGACGGCCCTTGCTGTCACTCCGCCGCGTCCGTCCGCTACGCCGCCGTCGTCTCTTCTTGGTCCCCCTCCCTCCAGGTCGAGCGGGGGTGGGAGGGCCGTGGCGGTCGCCGTCGCCGCGGCGCTGGACGTGGGGGGCCGTGGCGGGGCCAACCAGGCGGCGTCGACGGCTCCAACGGCTCCACAGGGTGCACCATGGCCGTCCTTCCACAACCCGTGGTCAGGGCGCATCTCTATGTGGCCCTTCCACGCTCCCGGTGGTGTGCCTCGCCCACCGGCGGCCATGCTCGCTGGTGCTCCACCTCCCGGCGTCTCCACCACATCTCCGTGGGCTACACCTTCCAGCACCTCGCCCTGGTGAAAGTCCTATGTTTGGTGTTGGTAATTAGTGACAATGCCTAAGTACTAATTCTATGCCTAAGTTGTATGTAGCATATGAGGATTAGTACATTCCAAGGTTGGTGGCAAGATGGACATGGTGATCATGATGGCCATACTTGGATTTGGACGCAACCCTACGTGATCAAGGCAAAGGTATATGCTTAAGGGTTGTGTTTTAGTAACCAAGACACCTAGTGGGTGTGGTTACATTATAGGATAGATAGCCATACTATAAAGAGGGGAATGACGCGGCTATTGAACTCCTAAGTGCCTCTAGGTGTGCATTTTATAATCATATGCATTTGGATAGAACTAATAACGTCTCGAAAAATGATTGTGAAAATGCTAACACACTCACACATGACGAGATCACTTGGTGGTGTTAGCACGGTTGCGAAGGCGGTGGAGTTTGAGCGGTAGAGAGGGTTTGGGGTCCTCTCTCCCTCCCGCCGAGCTTGCGAGGCGGGATTCAGGCGTTTTCGAGGAGTTGAAACGACTATTTTTTACTACGCCGGAAGTCAAAAAAGAAACGGAGGCGAACGGAGGTCACAGAGGTGACCGGACGCTGAACCAGACGCAGGTCTCTGTTTGACCGGACGCGTTCGGTCAGCGTTCAGTGTCTGCGCTTGTTTCAGGTTGATGATCGGACGCGCAGCGCGTCCGGTCACTGTCGACCGGACGCGTCCGGTCGTTCAGGGAGCTTACTGGACTCAAACCGGACGCTGGCACTGTGGCGTCCGGTCAGTTCTACAGCGCGTCCGGTCACTGTTTTGTCGTGCGCTGCTCAGGCTTGACCAGCGCGTCTGGTCAGTCACGAGACCAACGCGTCTGCGCGACGAGCGCGTCCGGTCTGCGCGACGAGCGCGTCCGGTCGTTGCTTCGCAGCCAGCCGTTATGCGACCGGCGCGTCCGGTCAGTTGGACCAGCGCGTCCGGTCAGCGCGATTTCAGTTGTTTAAGTTTCGAACGGCTCTATTCGAAGGGGTACGTCTATATATACTCGTTGGCCGGCTCAAGGCTCTAACTCTCGAACATTTGACACACTTGTGAGCACTTTGAGCTAAGCAACTCCCCTCCCACTCATCTCTCTTGCTTCTTTGCATATTCGAAGTGAGATTGAGTGATCCAAGTACATTTGCATTGTGAGATTGCATCTAGTTGGCACTTGGTGGTTGATTTGCTGCGGGATTCTTGTTTCTCTTAGTGGTTGCCGCCACCTAGATGGCTTGCAGCAGCTTGAAGGCGTTGGCAAGAGTTGGTGATTGTTCTTGGCCACCTCCGGTGATTGTGAGGGGTTTGTGCCTACCTCGGCAAAGCGCCAAATGCAACGTTAGTAAATTACTCGTGTAATTGCAACCTTTTGTCATTTGGTAGGTTCTTGTGGTGTCTTTTAAGAGGCTCGGTGTGAGACCGATTAGCCACCGAACCACGTGGTGAAGAGGGACACAACAGGGACTAGCGTGCCGGCAAGCACGTGAACCTCGGGATAAATCTTTGTGTCATCACTTTCATATTGTGATTGATTGATCCCGGTGTTCGGTTATCTTGGTATTCATTGTTGATCATATTGGTTGGCTCAATACTTCGCCCCTCGGTGAAACTCTCCTAACTTAACTTCGCATTATCTTCTTAGTTATCTTTGCTAGCTAGTTAGCTTTGCTAGAGTAGCTCTTTTGTGTAGCTTGCTAGTTGTAGTTACCTTCTCGGTTTGACTTGTGCGGTTGAGTGCAAATATATTAGAATTGTGAATTGGTTAGGTGGCTTGCAAACACCCCATAGGCTAAGCAAAACTCGCATCTCGCTATTTGTTATATTGATAAACTTGTTTAGCTTGTCTTTATAGAAATTTTTTAAAGGCTATTCACCCCCCTCTAGCCATCAAGACCTTTTACCGGGCATGTCGGTTGGGACCATGCGGCCTTGGCACGTTCTTTCAGCGCTATGGGCCTGACACCTCCTGTCGGTCCTGAGTGGATCACCGACTCGGGTGCTACCTACCATACCACCCTTGACCCTGGTATACTTTCTTCCGTCCATTCTTCCTCTTCTTCTCTCTCTTCGTCCATTATGGTCGCAAATGGTTCGTGTCTTCCAGTCACATCTGTGGGTACCGCCGGTGCTCATGGCTCCTTTCGTCTTTCTAATGTTCTTGTTGCCCCTTCTATGGTTCACAACCTTCTTTCTATTCATCGTTTTACAGCTGACAATTCCTGTTCTGTGGAGTTTGACTCTTCTGGTCTTACTGTAAAGGATTTGGCTTCCCGGCGTCCTCTGCTCCGATGTGACAGCACGGGGCCCCTTTACACTCTTCGCTTCCCGGCGGCTACTCCATCTTCTTCGCCGTCCGTTTTGTCAGCTGCTTTCGCCGCCACTACTTCCTCCACTACTTGGCACCAGCGCCTCGGCCATCCTGGACGTGATGCCCTGATGTAGCTCAGTTGTAGCTCCGACATTCCATGTACTCGGGCTCATGATGAGCATTTGTCATGCGTGCCAATTGGGCCGACATATTCGTCTTCCTTTTCATAGTTCTTCACATGCGGCCCGCATTTTTGATCTTGTACATTGCGATCTATGGACATCTCCTGTCATCAGTATTTCTGGCTATAAGTACTATCTTGTAGTGGTTGGTGATTTTTCTCATTATTCGTGGACTTTTCCCTTGCGTGCGAAGTCTGATGCTTTTCCCACACTCCTTCACTTCTTCACTTGAGTGTCCACATAGTTCGGCCACACCATCAAGGCCGTCCAGTGTGACAATGGTCGTGAGTTTGATAACTCAACCTCCCGTGCTTTCTTCCTCTCTCACGGTGTTCAGTTGCGCATGTCTTGTCCGTATACCTCCTCTCAGAATGGTAAGGCTGAATGCATGATTCGCACCACCGACACCGTGCGCACCCTTCTGTTTCAGGCGTCTCTTTCTACTCGCTTCTGGGCTAAGGGCTTGCACACCTCCACCTACCTCCTCAATCGTCTTCCTTCCGCTGCCTGCCCTGCTCCCACGCCACACCACGCTCTTTTCGGTACCCCTCCTCGGTACGATCACCTTCGAGTCTTCGGGTGTGTGTTACCCTAACACCGCTGCCACTGCTCCCCACAAGCTAGCACCCCGTTCGACTCTCTGTGTCTTCCTCGGGTAATCTCCGGATCACAAGGGGTACCGTTGCTTTGACCTTACCTCCCGACAGGTCCTCAGCTCTCGCCATGTGGTGTTCGATGAGTCCGTCTTCCCTTTCTCCGCCTCCAGCACCACCCCTCCCAACCTTAATCTTGATCCCTTCTCTCTGTTTCCCACTGACACGGTGGTCCAGCCACCTTTTCCGTGTTCTCCTGCAGGTACGACATCACCGAGCTCCCTGCCAGACTCCTGTCCCCGTTCCCCGGCCGCTCGTGGCTCCACGGGTCCGGGCCAATCGTCCTCCGGGGCTGCCTCGGCCTCTCCGTGCGACGAGGGTCCGGGGGCCTCGTCCTCTGGTGCTGCCCCGGCCCCTTCGCTTGATGCGGGTTCGGCGCCGTCGTCCTCCCCGGCCCCTCCACTCAGCGCCGCTTCGGGAACTGCACCTCCTACGCGGTTCGCCAAGCCGGTACGCGTGTACCAGCGCCGTACGCGGCCGCCACCACTGCTCGAGGCCTCTTCTCCACCGGAGACACCGACACCACCGCCGCAGTCCCCGCCAGACCGCGTCGTACCACCTGTCTACCACCCGCCGCTCCTTCACCGACACCCGCGGCATGTTCACCCGATGGTGACACGGCATGCGGCTGGCACACTGCCGCCCCGGGCTCTCGCGGCGTTGCCTGGCGACATGCCGGTCTCTCCAGTACCCTCTTCCGTCCGTGACGCCTTGTTGGACCCTCACTGTCGCCGCGCGATGGAAGAGGAGTACGCGGCGCTCTTCGCCAACCAGACATGGGATTTGGTGCCCCGGCCACCGGGCTCCAACGTCGTCACCGGCAAGTGGATCTGGACACACAAGCGTCGGGCTGATGGCACTCTCGAGCGGTACAAGGCTCGCTGGGTTCTCCGTGGCTTCACTCAACGCCCTGGGGTCGACTATGATGAGACCTTCAGCCCGGTGGTGAAGCCGGCCACCGTCCGCACCGTGCTATCGCTGGCTCTTGCTCGGTCATGGCCCGTCCATCAGCTGGACGTCAAGAATGCATTTCTGCACGGTCTTCTCACTGAGACAGTTTACTGCAGTCAGCCGGCGGGGTTTGTTGACTCTTCCCGTCCTGACATGGTCTATCGGCTCAACAGGTCTCTCTACGGCCTCAAGCAGGCCCCCCGGGCGTGGAACCATCGGTTTGCTGCTTTCCTGCTGACACTGGGGTTTGTGGAGGCCAAGTCTGATACATCTCTGTTCATCTATCACCATGGAGCGGACACTGCGTACCTGCTGCTATATGTTGATGATATTGTCCTCACAGCCTCCAGTGAGCCACTTCTCCGCCGCATCATCACCGCTCTTCAGCAGGAGTTTGCTATGAAGGATCTGGGTGTGCTCCACCACTTCCTCGGGGTCACTATTGAGCCTCAGCCGACCGGGTTACTTCTTCACCAGCGGCAGTATACTCGAGATATCCTAGAGCGGGCCGGGATGATTGACTGCAACCCCTGCTCCACTCCGGTTGATACACAGGGCAAGTTGTCAGAGGCAGAGGGCCCCCCAGTGTCAGATCTCACTGCCTATCGGAGTCTTGCTGGTGCCCTTCAGTACCTCACCTTCACCCGGCCGGACATCACCTATGCAGTTCAGCAGATCTGTCTTCACATGCATGATCCCTGAGAACCTCACCTCACTGCTCTCAAGCGCCTCCTCCGCTACCTCCGCGGCACGATCGACTACGGTTTGCTCCTTCACCGGTCCTCCTCCGCCGAGCTTGTCGTCTACACTGACGCCGACTGGGCCGGGTGTCCGGACACTCGGCGCTCCACCTCCGGCTACGCTGTCTTCTTGGGCGGCAACCTGGTGTCCTGGTCGTCCAAGCGCCAGCCGGTGGTCTCCCGCTCCAGTGCCGAGGCGGAGTACCGCGCTGTCGCTAACGGCGTGTCTGAGGCCTCCTGGCTCCGGCAGCTTCTCGCCGAGCTCCATACTCCGCTCTCCCGGAGCACGCTGATCTACTGCGACAACGTCAGTGCGGTGTACCTCTCCACCAACCCCATCCAACACCAGCGGACGAAGCACGTGGAGATCGACCTACACTTTGTCCGTGATCGGGTTGTCATCGGCGAGGTGCGGGTCCTTCACGTCCCGACCACCTCCCAGTTCGCCGACATCTTCACCAAAGGCCTCCCATCCTCGACCTTCACCGAGTTTCGCTCCAGCCTCAACGTCACCAGTGGCTAGTTGCGTCTGTGGGGGGGCATCGTGTGTGTTATTTCTCTTTTCTTGTCCAGTCTAGAACTCCGTTGTGCCGGTAGTTCAGACTTCTCTTTTCTTGTCCAGTCTGGAGCTCCGCTGTGCCGGTAGTTCAGACTGCGGGAGGGTGTTGGAGTATAGGCTATTAGGCCCATGTGACTAGGCCCATGAGACCCATGTATGCATCACTATTTAGCTACCCTTCTAGGGTTAGCCCAAATTAATCCAATCACATTCTCTAGCAATTAGTGCAGGGCCACCGAACATTGTTCAAAATAATGGAGTTCATCTTAGTAAACATGGACCATAAACACAACGGAAAGGACAGGAATAGTCTCCTACTGTTCTAAGAAAATGACAAGCCTGGACTGCAATAATCAAACTTGGTTCACATGTGGCTGCCACCATTCAAAGCATATGAAATGAAAAAAAAAACCAGCGTAGAACTTGCATCTTGATAGCTGTTTAAAGTAGCCACATAATTTTTTTAAAGTATTCATGCAACCCTAACAGACATGATTGAATAACTTGGTGCTTACTAAGCTACCTGTGTGGCAAAGGGGAGCTTGACCAACATAAATTTTTGTAACCAAACCCTTGATTAACATGACTCAGCCTCCATATACGCCCATTCCCTCCCTCCCTCCTCCCGTAGGTGCCACCGTCTAGGGATATTTGGAAATCAACAGGATGAAAAGAACCCCAAACACTAATGACACCTCTGGATCCAGAGTAGGTGACAGCCCAGCCCCATCTGTGCGAACAAGGTTCCAAAAGGCGCTAGGCAGGCACCAGGCCGCTGCTTAAGTGGAGGTTAAACGGAATTACGTGTTTTTTTCTGGGGTGCTTGAGTGCATCACTACATCACAGATTTAGCTCATCCTTAATAACAACAATAGACCCAGCAGGCCACCAGTCGTATCTCCCTTGGCCCAGAAAACATGAGTGGCCCAAGCCCATTAAAGACCCTACACCCAAACTGCATGCCCTCCCATCCTATTCTCCTCACGTCTCTTGAAAGCACACATCGCCCTCCGGTGCTGCACCTCTTTCCTTGTCCTAGCACCACACGCTTGCACCTAACTGCCAGCCGCTATTTGCATACCATAAGGTCTTGCATCACAGGCCTCAGGTGGCCAGGCCTCATGATAGCATGAGTCGGTGGAGGCTTGGGGCTGTGCTGTGCTGTGCCGGTGGCGACACAAGAAGCTCAAGTTCGAGATTCCTCTCACAGTCAGTAGCAACGCAAGAAGATGCAACGGTGACGACTGCAGCGCAAGAACTTTGGCACAGGAGTTTTCTCCCTTTGATAACCTTAGCCACATTCTTCTTAATGAAATGATACGCAGCTCTCCTGCGTATTCGAGAAAAAGATAACCTTAGCTGCAAGCCCCTTTCTTCCCCTAATCTACCTGCCTGCACTTTCGTGCTACCATGTTTCTTTTTTCGTGCGCACCCACCTGCCCACCCATGCCCATGCCAGCCTGGCTCGCTCCTGATTTTCCCGGCTTCTATGCCACTTACAATATAGCATGTAGAGGTGCCATGGTTTTATGTTTTGTTATCAACAACAACAACAACAACAACAACATAGCCTTTTGTCCCAAGCAAGTTGGGGTAGGCTAGAGATGAAACCCAAAAGAGACGAGAAACAGGGAGACACATAAAGGGACATAAAGGGCACAAGACAAAAGATGTCACGGTTCAGGCACGTTGATTGCTAATCTCCAAGCGCTCCTGTCCATAGCTAAATCCTTGGGGATATTCCACTCCTTAAGATCTCTCTTAACGGACTCGTCCCAAGTTAGTTTAGGTCGACCTCTACCGCTCTTTACATTATCGGCCCGCTTTAGAACTCCACTACGCACCGGCGCCTCAGGAGGCCTCCGTTGGACATGTCCAAACCATCTCAACCGATGTTGAATCAATTTCTCCTCAATTGGTGCCACCCCGACCCTATCCCGAATATCGTCGTTCCGTACTCTATCCCTCCTTGTGTGCCCACAACACCAACGCAACATACGCATCTCCGCTACACTCAATTGCTGGACATGTCGCCTTTTTGTAGGCCAACACTCAGCACCATATAACATCGCCGGACGAATCGCCGTCCTATAGAACTTACCTTTCAGCTTCTGAGGCACCCTTTTGTCACAGAGAACGCCAGAAGCTTGACGCCATTTCAACCAGCCGGCTGAAATTCTATGCCTAACATCTTCATCAATGTCTCCATCCTTTTGTAGCATCGACCCTAAATACCGAAAAGTATCCTTCTTGGCCACCACTTGCCCATCGAGGCTAACGTCTCCCTCCTCGTGCCTAGTCGCGCTGAAATCGCACCTCATATACTCGGTCTTAGTCCTACTAAGTCTGAACCCTTTCGACTCTAACGTGTGCCTCCATAGTTCTAACTTCCTATTAACTCCCGCCCTACTGTCGTCAACTAGCACCACATCATCAGCAAAGAGCATACACCAAGGGATATCACCTTGTATGTCCCTTGTGACCTCATCCATCACCAAAGCAAATAAATAAGGGCTCAAAGCTGACCCCTGATGCAGTCCTATTTTAATTGGAAAGTCACTGGTGTCGCCATCACCTGTTCGGACAAACGTCACCACATCCCTGTACATATCCTTGATGAGGGTAACGTACTTAGTTGGGACTTTGTGCTTTTCCAAGGCCCACCACATGACATTTCTTGGTACTTTGTCATATGCCTTCTCGAGGTCAATAAAGACCATGTGCAAGTCCTTCTTCTGCTCCCTATATCTCTCCATCAATTGTCGTAATAAGAAAATCGCCTCCATGGTCGACCTACCAGGCATGAACCCAAACTGATTTTGGGTCACATGTGTCACTCTCCTTAGGCGATGCTCGATAACCCTCTCCCAGAGCTTCATCGTATGACTCATCAACTTAATCCCACGGTAGTTAGTACAACTTTGAACATCTCCCTTGTTCTTGAAGATAGGTACTAATATACTTCTCCTCCATTCTTCAGGCATCTTGTTTGACCGAAAAATAAGGTTAAAAAGCTTAGTTAACCATACTATCGCTCTGGCGCCTAGGTATCTCCACACCTCAATGGGGATACCATCAGGGCCCATCGCTTTACCTCCCTTCATCCTCTTCAAAGCCTCTCCGATCTCTGCCTCCTGAATTCTCCTCACAAAGCGTCTGTTGGTATCGTCAAATGAGTCGTCCAACTCAAGGGCAGGACCCTCATTCTCCCCATTAAACAACTTGTCGAAGTACTCTCTCCATCTGTCCTTGATCTCCTCATCCTTCACCAGAAGTCGATCTGTCCCATCCTTGATGCATTTTATTTGGTTGATGTCCCTTGTCTTCCTCTCGCGGATTCTAGCCATCCTATAAATGTCCTTCTCCCCTTCCTTCGTGCCTAGCCGCTGATAAAGGCCATCATACGCCTGACCTTTTGCTACACTCACAGCTCGCTTTGCAACCCTCTTTGCTATTTTATAGTCCTCGATGTTGGCTACACTCTTGTCATGGTGGAGACGCTTGAAACACTCCTTCTTCTCCCTAATAGCCCTTTGCACCTCGTCATTCCACCACCATGTGTCTTTCGCTTCCCGTTTGCCTCCCCTACTCACGCCAAACACTTCCGAAGCCACATTCCGGACACATGTTGCCATCTTTAGCCACATGTCATCGGCATCTTCTCCTTCTTCCCAAGGTCCCTCGTCTAGCATCCTCTCCTTAAACGTCTGCGCTGCTTCCCCTCTAAGCTTCCACCACTTCGTTCTCGCAATCTTGGCCCGTTTGTCCCGGTGGACACGTACCCGAAAGCGAAAGTCCGCCACCACAAGCTTATGTTGAGGGACAACACACTCCCCAGGTAACACCTTACAATCAAAGCAAGCAAAGCAAGCGCAGACGTTTAAGGAGAGGATTCTTATCGAATTTAATTTTAAAACTCAAATATAGCATTCTGGGAATAATTTAATTTAAAAATACAAAAGCTATGATACCAGATCTAAGCAAAATGGACCATTCTTGTTTTTGTTATCTAATTAAAAATTACATGATTTTTAGAGGTGCCATGGTTTTATGTTTTGAATTGACAAAAGAAAATAAAGGAAGAGATCTACTCAGAAACTAGGATGCTGATAAGTCCTATTGGCAATTGTAGGGCCGACAAGTCCTACACCAGGCCGTTAGCTGATGTGTAGTCTTCTTATCGGCGATTGGAAGGCCAATATGCATGTATCGGCCTGTAAAGGGCCGATAACTCACCTGTTGGCTGCCCAAGTCAACAGGCTACTAGATCTACAATTTTTAGAACTTACTATCTACTAGTTTTGCAATTTTCTATTAAAATAATATTATTTCAAAAAAATGCAGAATTAGAACCTGGCATAAACAAGGGTAAGTGAAGTAAACCCATGTGGAAGGAAATACTTCAATAGTAAAAGAACTTACCTCAAACTCCTTGATAAGATCCATATGCAACATGTCCATCATTGCAAGATGGCCTTTTCGTCCGCCTACTAGCATGTAGCGGCCATTTGATGTGTATCCTATATTATAAGGACCGAGCACTGCACAATACAAGGGTCAGTCAGAGCCCATAGTACCCAGTGATCACATATTCAGAAAAGTTAATAGTGAGGTTAGACTAACAAAGTTGAATATGCAGATTTCTGGATCAATCAAAATTGGCACTGGACATGGATGTTGGATTCGGTACAGTATCATGTATAAACTATAAATATCAGCAAAAAGGGCAATTTTTTAGATATTTTATACTCTAAAGGATCATATAGAATCAACAAGATTGTTATTATCAAACAGTTAACTGATGGTTTTGGTAAGAGCGACGGATAAGTTATGTTGACAGAAATTCTAACACTAACATTGACTAACAGATTTACCAGGTAAGATCATATCAAATGGTTTTCTTGAACTCAAAAGATCCACCTCCGTCAATATATCCCTTTGTGAAAATCTATATGTCTTCTCCAAATGATCAGGCTCTAAAATACCTCCATCATTTGGCATAAGCCACTGCAAAATGGAGTAACACAAATCAGACAAGGACACAATTTTGAAATTAACAACAGCTTTTTTTAATTCAAACAGGCAGGAGATCTGCATGTTACTTCATTAAAGAAGAAAATTAACAGCAACTAATTCAAGAGTATAACCATCAAGAACGAAGGTCATGAGAAAAGTGAGTCAAACTTTTTAAAAGATAAACATATTTAAGTTATGCAAGGGAGCCCCTCATACTGTCTTCAAAAAGGTAGGCATGCCATTTCACAAATTGCTACTTCCTCTTATCACAAATAGTTGGGTTTGTCTTTAAGTTTATCTTCAACTATCAATATCTAAAATATTTATGTAGATAGATAGGACTAGACTGGATCTGTTTAAGATAATATACTTTTATAGTATTGTTAATCAAAGTATTATATTAGAGGCCGCATCAATGTCCAAGTTCTGCTCAGAGGAAGAACTAGGACATCATCTAAGATAACAAAGCTCTGCTCCAAAGCAACTAAGCAAGTATGTTTCAACTCAGCAATAGTACTTTTAGCAAGCCAATATGCATAAAAAAAATCTGCATACAGATCTTCCTGAGGCTTTGTCCTTTTTGACAGTAATGTTTCAGCGACTCATATAATGCTTCAAATGCTAACCCTGTATGTGCGAATACTCACTTGATCAGTTCATCCAAACTGGATTCCCTTGAAGTCAAAACAGCTAAACAGCAATTGTGTGGTACAAACATACATATACAATAAGCAATCACAGGTTTTTAATATCAGATTCTCTTGTTTCATCCACCTAATGTTCACGATTACACCTAAGATTCCTAGTGAGACACCAACTTGCATATTTTGCGATCCAAATCCACAACAATGCAATGAAAAGAGAGGTGACCTTTTCGGCCTTTGCAGCAGCTTTTGCAGATTGGCCATATAGCTTCTCTTTTACACTGAGCTGCCCTTTCAACTTCTTGTCCCCCAGCGCCTACAAAGCCATTCCAAAACCAAACCAGTCAATGTGCAGCTTAAAGAGAAAAATGACAGTAGCATAGCTGGCCAGCATATATTCATCCACTGCCTAAAGTAGAATGATTAACACTTGCAACTTGTTTGCAAGAGCACAACAAGGGATTACCTTCAAGTCAGCACCCTGCCCCCGCGAATACTTGGCCACCTTCATCTCCAGCTCGTGCTGAGCGTCCTGCTACGGCATCGATGCAGTGGATGATAAGAGGACCATGAGATAACCGCATGAATCGGGAGCAAAAAGAAGCAAATCTCTTAGAAAAATTAAAAAGAAATGAAGAAAATCGAGCAGCAAAATTACCTTCTCGGCATCCACCCGCGCCGGCGCCATGACGAAGCCGCACCAGCACCACAGAGACGGCGGAAGGCCGGCAGTGGGGGCGGAGCGAACGCGCCCAGTGTGGCAAGGGACGAAGGAAACGAATGGGGAGGGGGGTGCACTGTCTCACAGGAGGCGTCCGGTGGAAACAGGGGCGGCCCGACGAGTCCCAATCCCAACTCCCAAGCGACAGCCGACGCCCGACGGTACCGAGGGAGCCGCCAAGCGTGGTGGAAGGTTTTCCTCTCTCTTGCCGTTGCTGTGGCAGGGCGGCGGCTTTGTGTGGTTCCGACCTAACGGGCTGCCTAGGCTGGGCATGCGCTTGCTGCCTTTCATGCTACGGGCCTACGGCCCAACAAGAGGAAAGGACTCGGATTTGTTTTGTTTTAAACATTTTTATTACTTGATATTTAAAAAATAAATAAAATCTAAAAAATTATTTTTCATATCTAAAAGGTTTTTGCGCCAGTCCGAACAATATCAAAGGAGTTAGATTTTTTTATTTTACAAATAAGCATTTCTTCTATACCTAATAATAAATTATGAAAATTTCTGCATACTTTTTAGTTTCCGTCATAGATTTCTGTCAGCCAGGTGGTCTGTGCTTTCTCGTGGCCTAATTTAGTCAGCCCAATGGCTCACTAGCCTGTGCTCCGAATAATTCCCGATAACCAAAAAAAAATATGCCACCGGTGAGATTCGAACCCTGGGCACCAGGATTGATAAACAAACTACCTACCACTACACTACAACATGTTATGTGTTATAATAATACATTTATATTTATTAGGTAAAACTTCTGCCATATAAATTTCCTTTCATTTGATTTTTTATTGGCCTTCCATCCAATTTCTTTTTTGTTGCATCCGTTATCCTCATAGGTGGTTTTTTGATTGATTTTTTTTAAGAATAATTATTATGAATCTTTAAACCCTGATTTTTCTTTACGATTTTTTTCTACTACCAAGTTGTTAACATAATTTTGATTAGAAAATATTCAAACCTAGATTAACATGTGATTCACCTAATCAACATGTGAGTAGAAAATTAAAATAGTTTATTGTCTAATCTGGTCTAAATAAATGTATCTATACAATCATCAACGACGGCTAGCATGCGAAAACTCAACTCAAGTGAGTTTTCCTTCTAACTCTTGTTGGCATTAATATGCTGCCGCATCAAGGAGGTGAGCCCGGACGCAATCCATAATAGCTTCACATCTATATCAACAACACTGTCTCACCGAAAAGATGAGTCTGGATGTCATCGTGGCTGGCTCCGCATCTACACCAATGATACACGCCTAATGCACGTAATGTGGTCATCATAAGATAAATTAAAGCTTTTAAAGTTTATAGAAAGGGTAAAACATAAATACATATATAAAATTCTACCCTCGTTTGCTATTAACGTTTGATAGCTCTTTTTTTCTTCCGTTGCAACCCACGGGCATCTTTGCTAGTAGTTACTAATACTCTAGAAAATAATCTACCAAAAAAAAATTTTCATATCCAAATAAAACTTATGTCAATCCATGTGGCGCGATCAAATTACACTATCATACTACATGTATTGACGCAATAAGTCTATTATGCTGGCACCACAAATGGATCAAATTACACTATCATGTAATGCCACGTGTATTGACACAGTAAGGCTATTATGCTGGCACCACAAATCTGACATGGGCGCTCCTATCTCTTCCTTTTGGCACGACAAAGTAGTTTTGTCACGCCACTCATTAGCACGACAATGAGAGCACTCAACCAAAACTTATTTTTCCCATTGTCTTTTATACGCTGTCATATCAAATAATCTATTAGGATTTGATCTCATGAAAACTCAACATGTTGTATGTGGCGTAAACCCACATTAGTACAGCGATGCTTTCTACTGGCTGTAATTTTGGTATTTTCACTAGCATTTCTCGCTACCACCAATGTGAAAGGTCAGGTGAAAGGTCTTTGTTTGGTTTTGGTAATTGAGTGACAACTTTAAGTGGACTAATTGTGTTTATGTGAGATACACAGGTGATTAGTCTATAGGTACATGTGTATAAGCAACATATATGCCATAACGGTGAAGATGGCTCGGACTTGTTGCAAATCTTACACATGTGATGATAAAGGAGCTCATTGCACATGAAACATGGCATTGAGTCATGTGATCAACGTGGAGAAGATCAAGACATGACTTGACTCGACGGACCGGTTGTAAGTGTGAAGGATAAGTCGGAGGCTTTGAAGCGAGGGACCGCATGTGACGATAAAGCTTAAAGCAAGACTTGGCGTCGATGGACCGACGCAACGGTGAAGAGCAAGTGAAGTCAAGATCGATGAACCAATATGATCACATCATGATATGAAGTGGATCTTATCATTGTTGATCGTGTTGGTGCATGTGTTGTATCAACATTGGAGAAGATGGAATAGAATGCG
This sequence comes from Saccharum hybrid cultivar R570, assembly GCA_038087645.1. Taxonomy (NCBI): domain Eukaryota; kingdom Viridiplantae; phylum Streptophyta; class Magnoliopsida; order Poales; family Poaceae; genus Saccharum; species Saccharum hybrid cultivar. The sequence goes on along the minus strand of JAQSUU010000190.1, from coordinate 87,420 downwards.
CAATGCAAAGGTATAACCTAGGGCATTTTATTTCACCGGTCATAAGTGTGTAGAGAAGTTTATGACCGAGTTTAGAACAGATGGTCGTATTATCAAGAGGGTCAAACTTGTTTGCATATCGGTCATCTAGTGCCACTCGAGTGATCTAACTTTGCATACGTGCTAGGATCAAGTGACGTGGTGAATTGAGTGACTAATCCTTTGAAAAATATTTGTAAAAATGCTAACACACATTCACATAGTGGTGAACACTTAGCGGTGTTGGCACATTTACAAAGGAGATGAAAACGGAGAAGAAAAGTGTGCTAAGGAGGAGAGCACCCATGCATTGCAAGAAGAGAGGGAGCCTTGTGTGCAGTCGGCTTCTCTTTCATTGCATGCACTTTGAAGGATAAAAATAGACAAGCTTTGTATGCACTCTAAGCCAAAGAGAGGGAATGTGTGGTTGCATGCTAGCCGTGTTGATCAAGTGAAAGGTCGCACCGTGAGGAGCAAAAGGAACAAGTGGTTGCATGCGACCGGACATTGTGGTCGTGGTGACCGGACGTTGGACATGCGCGTCCGGTCACAATAAAACATGAGCGGACCCGGTGGAGACGAATGACCGGACGTTGGCTAAACACTATTCAACGTCCGGGCGTTGACACATGACGGCGCTGGAGTTGGCGCGCATACGACTGGTTGGATCGGATGCACCCCTACGTCCGGTCATGACCCACCTGACACGTCCGGCTGCTAAAAATAGGCTCTAGGAGCTCTCTGAAATCGACCGGACGCTGTGGCATTGTGAGTCCGGTCATGTCTTGCATGCGCGTCCGGTTAGGTGTGCCAGCGCATGCCAAGTGAAAGTCCAAGTTTGGTTTTGGTAATTAATGACACCAAGTTGCTAATGTCATGTGTTAAGTGGTTTAAGTTAGGCATAAGCAACACATATGATGAAGGTGCATGTGGCATGGAGTGGTGACCACAAGATCACATAGAGATGGTGCATAGACATGAAATGATGGTCATGGTGATCAAGCATGAGGAGATGGACATGGAACAAAGTGATCAAGGCAAAGGTATAATCATAGGGTTTGCTTTTGCCGGTCTAAGATGAGTAGAGAAGTGATTGACCGGGTTTAGGATTGATAGCCGACTATCAAGAGGGGCAATCACGGTTAGCTCATGAATCAAGTGCTACTAGGTCATTATCTTGAGCATATGCATTAGGATCTAGTAGAGAGCTAACGTAATGCCTTGAAAAATGATTGTGAAAATGCTAACACATATGCACATGGTGTTTTACACATGATGGTGGTGGCACATTTGCTAAGGCGGCGGTGTTTGAGCGGTAGTGAGGAGTTTGGGGTTCGTTCTCCCTCCCATCGAGCTTGCGAGCGCGGGATTCAGGCGTTTTCGGGAAAATAAAATGCCTATTTTCCATTGCGTCGGAGGTTGAAAAAGTGGTGAAAGCACGGGAGTGTTTCATGAGCTAAAACATGTGCTTTAGTGATACACATATGGAGAGTAGCTCATAAGTGACAAGGGCGATCAAGCGGAACGAGAAAACGACGAAGTGTCACCGAGATACATGCGATAGACGCTCGAGCTAGGAGCAACAGACGCTGACGTCAGCGTCTGTCGGGCTACCCTAGCTCGGCCTATGCGCGCGGGCGCGATAGACGCGCTGTCGCGAAGGCAATAGACACGGCCTCGCGCACTGTTCCAGCGTCTGACGTTGTGGAACTGCGCAGGCACGCGCGGGCGTGAGCGATAGACGCTCGACGCCGCGTCTGTCGGCCTTGCGGCGTACGCGTCTGACGAACTCGGGCGAAAACATCGTCACTGGACCGCGTCTGTCGGGCGTACGGGCGCGTCTATCGATCGGCGTCAGACGCGTCTGTCGCTACTGTTCATGACCGTTGGTTTTCGAATGGGCTGGACATGTGGCGTCTCACGGAGCGACGAACGCGCCTATAGCGTCTGTCGGCTTGGCGACAGACGCTACTGTGCAGCGTCTGTCGCCCCTGAATTTTGCCCAGTGAAGGGTATAACGGCTAGTGGTTTTTCTATTCGCTATAAATAAGAGGTGGCCGGCCTTTGGGGGTTTTCTCTTGCACATTTGAGATATTGAGGCACACTTTGAGCTAGAGAACTTCCCCTCCACTCATCTCCTTGCTTGGTTGCATACTCTAGAGAGATTGAGTGAGATTCAAGTGCATTGCATTGAGAGTTGCATCTAGTGGCACTTGATTCTTGAGTTTGCTGCGGATTGCTTGTTACTCTTGGGTGTTTCCCGATACCCTAGATGGCTTGGAGTAGCGGTGGTGTCGAGCTCGTGATTGGAGATTGTTTCGAGCCTCACCAAGCGATTATGATGGGTTCTTGAGCCTTCCCCATGGGAGTTCACGAATTGGCTACTCTAGTAGAGCTCGTGGCTTGGAGGATCCCCATCTTATGAGTGGATGTGCGGCACCCGCTGAGGGTTCAACTCTTGATAGTTGATTAGCTCGCGATCCATCAAGTGGGTGCATCGCCACAACGAGGAGTAGCTTGTCGGGAAGCAAGTGAACCTCGGTAATAAATATTGTGTCATCTTGTTGCCGAGGATTTCATTTGTGTATGTGATCACGTTGATTGATTGGTACATTGAACATATCTCTTCTCATCAACGTTGGTATATCTTTTCAAGCTCGCTGCTTTACTTATTGTTCTTTGCCTTGTTTAGCTTGAGTAGAATAGCTTATCACTTAGGGGTAATTAGTTTAGAGACTTAGCGTTGTTGGTGTGAACTAGAGATCATAGCCTTGCACTAGAATTGTATTTGTGGCTTGCTTAAAAGTAGTTGAGCTAGTGCTAGAATTAGCTTCGCCATCTTATTTACTAACTTGTTGTTTAGTAAAGCTTATAGAAAATTTAAATAGGCTATTCACCCCCCTCTAGCTATTTGGACCTTACACCAAGAGAGTCATTGGGTGGCAACGACTATTTTTAAATAGCTAGTGACACGTGACAGAAACGGAGCGATCGGACGCAGGGGCCTGCGCATCCTATCGATGCGCAGAAAATGCTAACGGCTATTTTTAGCCTTTGGACTATAAATAGAAGTGCCCCTTGGCCATGGCGCAGGTTGAGCACCTTGAGGACCTTGTGTCCATGCTTGAGAGTGCTTGGGAGTCCTCTAACTCACTTGAGATTGATAGTGTTCATCCGATTAAGTGAGTGAAAGATTCTAGTGCGATTACATCGTGAGGTTGCATCGAGTGACACTAGATGGTCGTCTTAGCAAGTCGGTGGGCTTGTTACTCTTGGAGGTTGCCACCTCCTAGACAGCTTGGTGGTGGTCTCCGTCGAAACCCACAAGAAACTTGTGCGGTGCTTCGGAGAAGAGCTTTGTGAGGGACATTGTGCTTGCCCCGCGGGAGCCGTGAAGAGCATCTCTTGTAAAAGTGTGTCATTGAGCTACCCTCACTTGTGGGTAGGTTCTTGCGGTGCCCGACGTGCGGGCTTGGTGGATGATGCCAATTAGCCGCCGAACCACCAAGCGAGTGGTCGACACAACAGGGACTAACGTGTTGGCAAGTACGTGAACCTCGGGAGAAAAATCGTCGTGTCATCCTTGTTCTTCCCGTTGGTTTGCAATCTTCGAACATAAGCCTTGTTCTTACATTTTATACATTGTGCTTGTGTGGTTGCTCTTGTGACTAGCTTAGTTTTAGTAGCTTGCTAGTTGCTTTCTTGGTTGTGTAGTATAGAAGTAGCTACCTTGCATGACTAATTTGGTTTTAGTAACCTTGTTAGTCGCATTGTTTAGTTTGTGTAGTTAAGTAATTTGCGCTATCTAATTTGGTATTAGTTGTCTTGTTATTGAGCATTGATAGTGAGCTTAGGCTTTGTGTACTTTGCATCACTAGTTTGTGTAGGAGCTCTCCGGTTTGTTAAAGTACAAGTTGCTTAGGTTTATATGACCTTACTTTTAGAATTGGTTAGGTGAGCTCAAGCTAGCTCGACACCTTTGTTGCCTAATTAGGATCTTTGTAAGGTGTTAAAGTTATTAGATAGAGGGGTGTAGTCTTGGCAAGACCGATAATTTTAATTTCGCACTTGTTTCGGTTAGCCAGCGTAATTAGTTTTAAAAAAAACTATTCACTCCCCCTCTAGTCCACCATCTCAACCCTTCACCAGGGAAAATCGAGATCTTTATTGGTGTATGCTAGAAAACCGTCAGTGTAAATCTATTTACACTGACAGTTGGTTTAAGAAAACTTCATACGTTTTACACGAGCAGTGAATTTAAGTCAACCGCTAGTATGAACTCCTTTTATACAGATGGATATCTTAAGCAAACCGCTTGTGTAACTGGATTTCTAATGACGCCTTTTGCAAAAATAGCCGCCTCTCATTTCCAGAGGCAGCTTAGTAGCATAAACCGCCTATAAAATTATCTTTAAAAATTCAAATGTTCCCGCCATATTACCGTTAAACCTTATCACATCATAATTAATTATAACAATGTACCCAAATATACATCACATGCAATTATATTTCCATCCTCCATCTATTCATGTAAGACAAGGTAAATCAGAACTTTTTGATTGCAAAACTCAACTCATGAAGAAAAGGGTAAGATTAGATCTAAGACAGGCAAAAGTTGAGTAACATACAAATGACAACCAGAGCACTCAAGTTAATTTGTTTCCAAAACAATTTCTTTTCCTTAAGTGAGTCAACTTGAGTTATCTAAGGCTTTCCTAACTTATATTACAAAATTTCCACAATCATTCATTTGTGCTATGATACCCGTCTGGCCGGTTGTCAGGATCACCTCCCTCTTGGGTCGATTACTTAACTAGGTATAAAGTGTGATCGTAACTTATGGTTTTGATTATGTTCAAATTAAATGAACTTCCTGTATAATTTGTAATTTGTGCTCTACTCGCATGAAATTGAACTTGATTCACGGCATTTATGTATTTATGCATTGCGCTGAAGTGCACGAAGTGTATCTCTAGGGATTAGCGTGGCGAATTGGCTTAATCTGAGTCAATAGACACTCATGGATTAACCTGGACAGATCCTTGCAAAATGATACATGATGGTACGTTGTTTCTGTTTAATTGGCTATTTGTCTCATTTAAATGGTTGTTTTGCCCTTTTAAGTAGGTGTTTAGCTAGAATAATATCTAAATGGCAATTGACCGATTGTTTAGTGCATGGGATAACACTAGACCTAAGAGTGGTTGTTGGTTAGAAGTGAACTGCACGGTGAATATAATATTAAAAAAACTAAAAGATGAAACCTTCACTCAAAAATCATGAATCTGCAACGTTTTTCATCACACCCTTCTCCACAAAGCACAAGTTTGATCTCACAACCACTTCACGTAGGCCATAGCCATCTGCAAAATTTGGGTGTTTGGTTTTAGAAATAACTCAGCTCTATATAAGGTGGTGCATCATGAGCTCATTTCTCAAATCTGGTGGAATGATTTTATTCCTCATGTCAGTACTAATTGTTAGCTTGTGAGGAATGAGGTGATGATAGATCACTTATTCCAATCCACGAACCAAACAAAAAAGTGAGTGAAAAGATGATATAACAATTCATTTCTCGAACCAAACACCCTGCTCGTACAATTCCCAACACACCATGGTTTGGTTTAACTCAAACAGTTAATTGCACTCAAGACTCTTTTGTTCGGTCTAAACACTTGTCATCAGAATATTGTGGCCAGGCCTCACAAGTCACAACACCCCCTGTTGTCGGTACAGCATTATCAAATCACCAATCATGTCAGCAAAAGTAAAACTGGGACCAGGACAAGCTTCAGGACAGACATGCGGATCACTAGATCAGTAATACATTAGATGATTCATCCATGATAGACACCTGGAAGTCTAGGCATTATTGGACAAGCTCAGGAATAAGCCTCAGCAGGAACGAGATCTCGCGCTGCGAGAAATTCGGTGTCGTGGCTCCTCTAGCTGCCTGGTTGCTCAAGTTGTCCACTTCCAGGTCAGGCTCGGGCAGGGCAATGAGCTCAGAGACTGCGTCGGTGATCTCCGGCACCAGGTCGACGATCACACCATTCACTCCCATGAGGTGCTGCATGTACGCTGCCTCCGGCACATTACTGCGACAAGGATATACAGATGACAATCATGAGCATCTAAATTCAGGGAATGCAAACAAGGCAGTGCTACAGATTCTCTCTATTTTGTGAAGTTCACTTACTTCAATGTCCCATAGGTTAGCAGGGAGAGGTTAGCCTCTTTGATCTTTGGTACGGCAGCAGGGTGCCTGAATATCCCGCGGGCTTCTGAAACTATTCCTTGCATGCCACTGGCAAGGCATAGCTTGACGGCCTCCTCCAGCGAGTTCCTTCTCACGTCGGTGTATAGCTCTGTCCCTCCGTTTGTCAAGAAGTAGACCTGATACAAGAGCATGAAAAGGAAGTGCTGTTCATAAAACATGAAAAACAAATGCTACGGTGTTCGTTCCATGCGTGCTTGCACAATGTTCAGCTCACTTACAGGGTATGTGCCTTGCAATTTACGCATGAGCTGTGCAGCATCGGGCTGAAAACTAGAGAAAAGTATAGGCCTATCCTTGGCGTGCTGAGAAATCACCTGGAAACTCAAATGTGCCATGCTATTCAGTTAGATAGAAGGCAAACCTCTCAGGAAAGTTTTGAAAGAAGTATGAAGTATTTGTACCTTGAGGATGGCCTGGAGGATGCGAGTGAGCTCTTCCTCCTGGTATTCAAGGCTGTCATCAAATTTCAGCTCAACGTTGAAGCCCAATCTTGGATTGACCTTCTCGAACGCTTCTTCAAGTGTGCAAAGAGCGTCCTCTGATTGCACATTCCAGTTCACCATCCTACCATCCTTCAGTCTGCGAAGCAGGGGCTTCCCAACCTTCATTCAGGAGCAAGGAAAATAACATCATCAGATGGTACTGGTTGGTTAATGGTTATTATCAATCTCATAAGCACGATGGTGACTCGCCGTACCTTCCCCTGCTCATTCTGGGGGCCATACTGGAGGAAGTCTTCCAGAATAATATCAGTCACACGCTTCTGTGAAATTTTACCCTGGAAAAGGTGAAGATGAAGAGATTTAGCCTCTATATTAGCACCGGTATAAAATAAAGTTCCGTGAGTGAACACGTTATGAAGTACTACGTACGAACTTACATCTTCTTGTGTGAAGATAAAGTTGTCATGGAAGATGATTGGGCATCCATCCTTGGTGACCTGCAAAATTGGTATTCACGGTTCTCTTCTCAACATCTTTGCACACCGAATTATTGAAGAGACGAAGAGTAGAAGAGGAGGAAGAGAAGAAGCAAAAGTAAACAAATCAGTATGTTTCTTGCAACACATTCAGTATATGTATCGTGTTTGAGCAAACTACCAGAAGACGGAGCATTCATTAAGCATTGTGGAGTAGGTACCTACTAGATTAGGAGAAAAAGAAAACTATGAAACACACTTTTCAACCTGACTCGTCTTCTATCGACGACACCAAACGGGACCAGTGCTATGGATCGATTATTACGCCCAAAAAGTTATGGTGGAATTGTTTAAAGCAAGGCAAACGGGACCAGTTCATGCGGCAAAGATATAGAGTATGTGGAAACCAACTAGCAAAGCTGTGTTCTTGCTGTGGTGGACGAGATGTTTTATTTTGCTCAACTCAAGGACAACAATATGTTTTGCCTTTTTTTTTTTTTTTTGACTAAGGCCTTGTTTAGATTGAAGAAAATTTCAACCCGATGAATAGTACCACTTTCGTCTTATTTGACAAATATTGTCCAATCATGTACCAACTAGGCTCAAAAGATTCATCTCGTGATTTCCAACTAAACTGTGTAATTAGTTATTTTTTTACCTACATTTAATATTCCATGCAAACTGTTAAAAATTGATGTGATGGAGAGAGAGTGAAAAAACTTGGAATTTTGAGAGAAACTAAACAAGGCCTAAGTATGTACTAGTATTTCTCGTGCGGCGGCGCACAAACCGGGGGTGGGCACGTTGTTTTGCAAAAGTTGACACGACACTCGCAGCAGCTTCCGGCAGCGCTGACGACGAGGTGCAGGTGGTCGTTGCCAACCACAGCCAGATCGGGACGCGACGCGGCACATGGAGCAAGCGAGTGGAGGCGACCACCGCCCGGGGCACGGCACGGGACACCTTCTTCGCCGGCCTGCCCGACAGCTCACCTAGAAAGTCACGTGACACAGATCGCACCGCACGCCACGCGGGTGGATCTGCCGCCCCCGTCAAACAAGCCCCACGCACCCAACTCCAAGGCCTCCGCTTGCCTCGGTGATCGCGAGCCTAATTAACGCAGTATAACGGGAAGGCAATTGAGCGCTTTTCTCTCTCTTTTTTTGTCCCTGTGTTTTCTTCTTCTTGTAGCTACTAGGTAGGAGACGTTACTGAGGTAGGTTTGGTTGGTGGTTGTGCAATGAATGAATGGATTCGTAGTACCTGGACGTCGAACTCGACGTAGTCGACGGGGAAGCGCGCGGCGTCGTTGAAGGACCGGACCGTATTCTCGCGCACCTCCTGCATCCGCGGGTCCGCCGACGCCAGCGCGTTCATCCCCTTGCCGCGGTGTCCGATCACCGAGAACCGCCCGCCGCCGCCCGCCGCCGCGGCGCCGGTCTTCACCATCGCCACCGCCGCCGACGCCGACGCCGAGCCCGCCTCCACCACCAGGCCGGGGGCCACCACGTCCAGGGTGGGCACGTCGGCGACGCGCGCGGCTTTGAGCAGGGCCATTGTTTTACTGATGAGCTTGTACGTACGTACAACCGATGGGTTGGCGAGGATGGCGAGGCGTTGGATGAACTGGAATCGAACTGAAATCGTATTGAATTGGGTGGCGAGGTCGCGATCGCGACGGGGAAGGGAAGCGGAAGGTGGCTTTATATAAGGCAGGCAGCCGAGGCCGATGGTGGAAATCGAAGCGGACGCGGAATGGCGGGAATATTCCGGGTGCCATCTTCGTCCTTGGGTTTATCCTCGAGGATATTCGGATTATTGGGGGCCAGATTGCGGAGTGCGGACAGGTTTCCGTTTCCCTGTCCTCTTTTCCGAAACCAAAGCCCCCTGCTCAAGTTTCCTACTCTTCCGTCCGTTTCAAACCAGATGGATTAATACTAAGGCCCTGTTTAGTTCTCCGTCACATCGAATCTTTGGACACATGCATAAAGCATTAAATATAGATAAAAAAATAAAACTAATTACACAGTTTAGACGAAATGGACGAGACGAATCTTTTAAGCTTAATTAGACTATGATTGAACACTAATTGCTAAATAACAACGAAATTTGTTATAGTGTCATTTTGCCAAATTTTTGGCAACTAAACCGGCCCTAACTTTGTTTTGACGCAAAAACTTCCGTATGACACAAAACTGATACATACGTACGTAGGTACGTACGTACACATATACATATAATAATATATATTTTTGAAGTTGTTTGTTGTTGTTATATAGGTCCATAGTTATTATAGAATGTATTTTTGGTCTTTGCAGTTGTTTCTAGTCTTAGGTCCCGTTTGGAGTGGATTCTAAAATCTGGATTTTGCATAAAAATAATCTCTGATGTTTATTGAATTTTGTGTCTGTGCCTTAAAATCCTCTAAAATACTAGGGTGTTTGGATGAGATTTTCAGATTTTGAGATTTTTTTCTATATCCGGATTCTTAGAATCTCTTGGGTCCAAACAGCACCTTATTCAGTTCCAAACAAGCGGTTTACCAGACCTAATAGCTAAAGTGGCATATCGATTCAGCTCTTTATGGATATGACAGATAGGACCCATACGTTACCGACAAGACTCAACCTTAAAAAATTGTATTTTTTTCATATAACCTTGGATGGAGATGATTTTTATATGAAAATTGTAGCAATCAATGAGATCTACAACTTTCTAGTTTTGAGTTTTTTTTCAATTGAAATCGTTAAATCTCAAAACATAATATAAAGTTTCGGCAACGTATTAATCGCGTACCAAGTTTGTCGTATTAGAAAAAATTATATCTTTTTTACCGAATCGGCAAAGGAACCCCTACCTATTTTTTCTTTTCAGTTGAATAAAAGAATACAAGGTACAGGGTACAGTTTAAACAAAATAAAAATACAAGGCATCTATGCCCAAGAGAAAATAAGAAAGTACATCATATAAAGCTATCTCTCCAGAGTTTGAGTTGATCCTACCTAGTTGGCTTGGCTTTGGTACACACATAGCCAAGTTCAGTCTTGAAGTGCCTCTTCCATGCATTGATGCTAGCATGCTCATTGTCGAAGATAATTCCATTCCTGATCAGCCAGATGCACCAGCAGGCAGTGATGAAGATTTCTCTAAAAATATTGGCCCCAAATGATTCCCTGGCATCTATCACCATGTCAAGTGGTGGCAAATTCATATTCCAGTTGATAGGGATAGAGTTCCAGCAAGTTTGATTGAAGGGGCATTCAAAGAAGAGATGGAAGCATGTTTCTTCTTGCCGTGAATTACACAAGACACGACTATTCTATAGTCTTCAAGTTCCATGTTTTTCCTCCTCAAGAGATTTCTAGTGTTCAGCATGTCCCTAAGAAGTAGCCAAAAAAAGATTTTATGTTTCCCCAAGTTGCTAAATGCTTTGTATATTATTTGTATATGAACTGTAGCTCCAGATGAGATCTACAAATTCATAATTTTAAATTCTCATTTGAGATTACTAAGATGGTTAAAAAATAGTATGAAGTTTCGACAACATATTAATCGTGTACCAAGACTTGTTGCCTTAGAAAAATGATATCTCTTTTGTACGGTGTAAAGATACTTTTTATATGAAATTTATAGCGCTAAATAAGATCTATAACTTTCTAGTTTTTTGTTTTTTATTTAAAGTTGTTATGATTTTTTAAATAAATAAGAATCAAGGGCTTGTAAAGATATGATTTTTCTATGATACGTGATTAATATACTAATGAAACTTTACATTACTTTTTTGGCCACCTTAATGACCTCAAATGACAAGATTCAAAACTATAAATTTATAAATTTCATCGAGAGCTATAATTTTGTATACAAAGTATGTATATACGACACCATATACAAACTAGAAGGTTGAGCCTTGTCGCTGACATGTGGATCCCATCTTTCAGATCTATGCGAGTATTGAATCGACATGGCACGTCAGCTACCGGGTCTGATAAATGCTCGTTCGAATTTGGATGAGACTCGAACCAATTATAGAGGTCCAAAAATACATTTTAGCACTTTGGGGTACCTATGTAACACCTGCAGACAACTTCAAGGTATTACGGTGTGTGTGTGTGTGTGTATATATATATATATATATATATATATATATATATATATATATATATATATATATATATATCACGCGTACACTCACTGCCTATAACTGTATGCACACACTCACCCTACCCATCCTAACTAGCTAAGCTATGCTCAATTCATGTTATTATCTTATTTTATTATATTAAAAGTGTACTTGCATATGATTTATATTGTGTATATATAACTGGTTATTAGTGAACCGAAACATTGTCCTAGCAATATTAAATATATAACCTTGTAATTTCAAATAGATAGAGTATAAATGAAGGGCAATAATATTATTTAGCCTAGTTATTATTTTCTTAAATCTTGTAATACAAGATCACAACGGTCTACATTTCTAATAGAAGGGACAACCTTATCATCATCAAGAGCCCTTTTTAATTGGATCTAGATGGCTAGAAGAGGATATAACAACAATGTTAGCGAATACAAATCAATATGCATGTATCAAATACAATTATATTTAGTGTGTAGTACATTACATGAAACGGATCCGATGCAATTGGCAGGAAACAAAATTTCAAATTCAATGAAATACTTTTACACATTTAAAATGAATTTACAAGGATGGTTGAAAACATCAACCGCCTTTCAAAAATGGTTTTTAAGGGCACTGATAATTCCAGCCACTTCTTGAAATCGATTTTCAGAGGTGACTAACATTTTGTCCCGCTTTTGTAGAGCCATTTCCAAATGTGATTGTATATCTACTCCTAAAGATGGATGAATTCTAGGGACAAACAGAGGCGGTTGGTACAGTTGTGTAACACCCTAATTTTTTTCATAATTTCAAAATAGTTAAATATGATTTATTTGTGTAATGGAGTGTGCATTTAAATATAGGGAATAATAATTTTTTATGAAATTAAAATTAATCATAAGGTTAGCAACTTGTTTTTTTGCACTCATGCTGTTGCATTATATTTTGTGTGATGACTAGTTTTATTAAAATGCCAAAAGGATTTAAAAATCTCTTGAAATTGGTTTTGGAAAATCAATTTAGGAAATAAAAAGGGATTCCTATTCATTTTCCCCCTCTCCCTCTCTTTCGGCCCGATGGCCCGTTATTCCTTGGCCCGCTCGCATTTCCCTCTCCCTCTTCCTTGCTGGGCCGGCCCAGTTGGAGGCTAACTGCCGTTGCCGTGCCCGCTCTTCCCCCATGCGACACCGACAGGCCGGGCCCGCCCGTCAGCTTCTCCCCTGACCTCTCCCCGCGCCTTGCTCGGACTTGGCAACCGCCGCCCGCGCCCACCTCCGTGCGACGTGGGAGCGTCCCCATGCCTCGGGTCTTTTAAAAGGGGGAGCGTGACCCCGTCCATGCCCTTCCCCTTCTCCAGTTTTCCCCCGCTCCCACTCGCTGAGCAACCGAAGTCCCGTAGCAAAATCGCCATAGTCGCCGTCCATAGTCTTCGCGTCGCCATCGTCACTGAGCCACCCTCGTCTTCGTTTTGCCGCTCGGTGAGCTTCACCCCGCTCCCCTCTTTTTCCCCATCCACCTCTGAAAGTCACTAGTTTGATTTTGGCTAATTGATAAAACCTAGGACTAACCTTTGTATCTAAGTGGATGATTTAGATAAAGGTGGTCATTGAATATGAGACATGACATTGACTCATGTGACCAAGATGATGAAGACCGAGATGATGCTTGGCTCGATGGACCAGTTGTGAAGGTGAAGGGCAAGTCGAGGCTTCGAAGCGAAGGACCATGCGATGGTGAAGCTTGAGAATGACTTGGCGCCGACGGACCGATGAAACGGTGAAGAGCAAGTGAAGTCAAGGTCGATGGCTCGATGGACCGGTCGTTGAGGGAGCTTACTAGACTCCAACCGGACGCTGGCACTATCGCGTCCGATCGTTGTCTAGGGCGCGTCTGGTCATTGCTTCGCGGGCTCGCGGTACTGTGCGATCAGCGCGTCCGGTCAGTTGAGCGGCGCGTCCGGTCGATTGGTTTGACCGTTGGCGCAGTGACCACTGGAGGATCGGACGCGGTGGTGAGAAACAAAGCAAGACTAGTTGCTCAAGGTTACACTCAAGTAGAAGGTCTTGACTATGATGAGACATATGCTCCCGTGGCAAGATTGGAGGCAATAAGGATTCTATTGGCTTATGCTTATGCACACAATATCAAACTATATCAAATGGATGTCAAAAGTACAATTCTCAATGGAATCATCAATGAATTAATCTTTGTTGAGCAACCTCTCGGATTTGAAGATGACAAAAAACCCAACCATGTATACAAATTGAAGAAGGCTTTATATGGCTTAAAGCAAGCACCTAGAGCATGGTATGAGAGGCTAAGGGATTTCCTTCTCTCTAAGGGATTCAAGATGGGCAAGGTTGATACAACTCTATTCACCAAGAAGATTGGAAATGATCTATTCATAGTGCAAATATATATTGATGACATCATCTTTGGATCAACCGATCAAGCTTATTGTGAAGAATTTGGTGCTATGATGACCAAAGAGTTTGAAATGTCTATGATTGGTGAACTTAGCTACTTCCTTGGTCTCCAAGTCAAGCAATTGAAGAATGGGACATTTGTGAGTCAAGGGAAATATATAAGGGACATGTTGAAGAAGTTTGGAATGTAAGATGCAAAGCCAATTTCAACTCCAATGAGTACAAATGGCAATTTGGATAGTGATTTTGATGGCAAAATGGTGAATCAAAAGGAATAACGGTCTTTGATTGGAAGTCTACTCTATGTCACCGCATCAAGGCCGGATATCATGTTTAGTGTTTGTATGTGTGCTAGATATCAAGCCTCACCTAGAGAGAGTCATCTCACGGCCGCAAAGAGAATATTGAGGTACTTAAAGCAAACAAGAGATGTTGGACTATGGTATCCCAAGGGGTCAAAGTTTGAATTGATTGAATATTCGGACTCTGACTATGGGGGTTACAAGATCAATAGAAAAAGCACAAGTGGCACATGTCAATTACTTGGAAGATCACTTGTGTCATGGTCCTCAAAGAAACAAAATAGTGTGGCAATCTCTACCGTCGAAGCCGAATATGTGAGTGCGGAGAGTTGTTGTGCACAATTGCTATGGATGAAATCAACTTTGAAGGATTATGGCCTCAACTTCAAGAATTTGCCATTGCTATGTGATAATGAAAGTGCAATCACGATGACACAAAACCCGGTTCAACATGGAAGAACAAAGCATATTGACATAAGGCATCATTTCATTAGAGATCATCAACAAAAGGGAGATATTGCCATTGAAAGTGTTGGCACCGATGATCAACTTGCCGATATTCTCACCAAGCCACTTGATGAAAAGAGGTTTTGCAAGCTAAGGAATGAGTTGAACATTCTCGATTTCTCAAATATGAGTTGAATGCACCCCACCTACTTATTGACATGCCTCTCCTTCGACATTGCAAGGTAAAGTTGATTGACATGTCATTCATCCTATGTTAAGGACTTGCTAGAGCATGTAGACATAATAAGTGGTACGCATGAGCATTCATGATAAATCAAATGAATTTGATGGATATATGTTACCACTATTTCTTCTATGCTTATTTTGATCTAGTGGTGGCATATGACATGTTTGTGAGCTTGTAAACCTAGTGTTGAATCTAGAAGATTTGCTATACGTGTTTAATTCAACATAGGCAAGATAACCCTTATTATGAGGTGTGAAGAAGCTTGTCTTTGGTTCAAATCGAATTAAATTTCTTTGGCAAGTGTTCTAGGTTGAACCAAATTTGTTAAATTCTAACTTACTCCATCAAACATTGTTTTTCTCTCCACAATTTGATCCCATTTTTGGGTAAGTTGTTGATAAAGGGGGAGAGAAAAAAAAGATAATTCAACATGATAAAGGGGTAAATAAAATTTTGATGCACACAAGTAGGGGGAGCAAGCTCATAAACAAAGTTGTTGCATTTGTTTGTGCATTCTCATATGACTTGCTCATTGCACATGTATTTAAATTCAATATACATGCTTGTGTGGTGCAATGCTAGCATAGAACTTGAATGTTGAAATGATCTACTAGCATGCATAGGAATAGATTACTTGTGGTATCTAGACATGCCTAAAGCTTTACAAGTGGTCCAAGAACCCTTAAATATAATGTTGATCTTACGGGGTTCTTGAGTTTTGATGGATGTCTAGTTACTTCATGATGCTAAGGATGGTGTAAAAGGCAACTCCGATTGGTATCACGCTTCAAAGGTCCATTTCTTACACCTTAGCATTATTTTGGTAGAATTACTCTCTCAACACTTCTATCCATGCATATGTGCAAAGCTTTCAATCCAAACTCTATGCACATATGTAGGGAGAGTTAATGCTACCAAAACCGAGCTTGTGATAATTGTCCAAACTTTACTTATGAGCAAAATAATTGGACAAGTATGATAAGTTCAAAACTTTTATTATCAAAATCATCTTTATGAGGGTTGTCATCAATTACCAAAAAGGGGGAGATTGAAAGTCCCTAGTTTAGTTTTGGCTAATTGATGAAACCTAGGACTAACCTTTGTATCTAAGTGGATGATTTAGATAAAGGTGGTCATTGAATATGAGACATGACATTGACTCATGTGACCAAGATGATGAAGACTGAGATGATGCTTGGCTCGATGGACCGGTTGTGAAGGTGAAGGGCAAGTCGAGGCTTCGAAGTGAAGGACCATGCGATGGTGAAGCTTGAGCAAGACTTGGCACCGACGGACCGATGCAACGGTGAAGAGCAAGTGAAGTCAAGGTCGATGGATCGAGACGGTCATGTGATGATATGAAGTGGATCATATCTTTTGGAAAAACAAAATGGGCTCAAGGCAAAGGTATAACCATAGGGCCAATTTGTTTTGCACTCAAGACACCATAGAGGGTGTGAGTGGTTTAGGATCGATAGCCGAACTATTAACAGGGGAAGTCTTATCGGTTATTCGACGCACGGGTGCCACTAGGTGAATTCATGAAGTGCATTGCATGTAGGGCCTAGTGAGCTAACCAGAAAACCTTCAAAAATGATTATGAAAATGCTAACACACGTGCACAAGGTGGTGATCACTTGTTGGTGTTGGCACATTTACGAAGGCGTTGAAGTTTGAGCGGTAGAGAGGGTTTGGATCCTTCTCTCCCTCCCGCCGAGCTTGCGAGCGCGGGATTCAGGCGTTTTCGAGGAGTTGAAATGCCTATTTTCCACTACGCCGGAAGTCAGAAAAGAAACGAAGGCGAACGGAGGTCATAGAGGTGACCGGACGCTGCACCGGACGCGGTCATGGTTTGACCGGACGCGTCCGGTCAGTTCAATGCAGCAGTCAGGCGCGCGGGTGCTAGGGTTTGCAACCGGCGCGTCCGGTCACTCGCGGGACCGGCGCGTCCGGTCAGGCGCCCAGAGGGAACTGAAGTTCGCAAGGTCGATCGGACGCGCGGCGCGTCCGGTCACACGCGATCGGACGCGTCTGGTCGTTGAGGGAGCTTACTAGACTCCAACCGGATGTTGGCACTGTCGCGTCCGGTCGTTGTCTGGGGCGCGTCCGGTCGTTGCTTCGTGGGCTCGCGGTACTGTGCGATCAGCGTGTCCGGTCAGTTGAGCGGCGCGTCCGGTCGATTGGTTTGACCGTTGGCGCAGTGACCGTTGGAGGATCGGACGCGGTTGAGCGCGTCCGGTCAGTTTCGACCGGCGCGTCCGGTCGTCCCGAAAAACATCCAGTGAAGGGGTACAACGGCTCTATTCGTTTGGGATGCTTATAAATACTTGTTGGCCGGCCCATGGGGAGGTCTCTCATGATTTCTAACACTCTTGTGCATCCTTTGAGCTAGAGCTTCTCCCTCCTACTCATCTCTCTTGCTTGATTGCAAATCAAAAGTGAGATTGAGTGATCCCAAAGTGCATTGTATAGCTTGAGGGCATCTAGTGGCACTTGCGGGTGGTTTAGCCGGTGGATTTCTTGTTACTCTTGGAGAGTACCGCTCCTAGCCGGCTTGGAGATTGTTGGAGGCGTTGGCAAGAGAAGGAGATTGTTCTTGGCCACCTCCGGTTGATTGTAAGAGGTTCTTGTGCTTTCCTCGACGGAGCGCCAAAAGCAACTCTAGTGGATCGCGCGTGTCATTGAGTTACCTCACTTGAGAGTGGTGTCTTGCGGTGCCTTGCGGGGCGTGCCTTGAGGGGCAAGTGACTTGAGGGTCTGAAAGGTCCTTATTTGGTTTTGGTAATTAAGTGACAACCTTAGGTGGACTAATTGTATTTATGTGAGATACACAGGGAATTAGTCCACATATGATTGTGTCATGAAGGAGCTCATTACATATGAGACATGACATAGAGTCATATGACCAAGGTGGCGAAGATCAAGATAAGGCTTGGCTTGATGGACCGGTTGCAAGTGTGAAGGGCAAGTTGGAGGCTTTGGAGCGATGGACCGTGAGGCGGTGAAGGTTGAGCAAGACTTGGCGCCGATGGACCGAGGCAATGGTGAAGAGCAAGTGAGGTCAAGATCGATGAACCAATACGGTCACATGATGATATGAAGTGGATCATATCATTTATGATATGGTTGGTGCATGTGTTGCATCAACGTCGGAGGAGATGGAGTGGAATGCGCAAGGCAAAGGTATAACCTAGGGCATTTCCATTTCACCGGTCATAGGTGTGTAGAGAAGTTGATGACCGGATTTAGGATAGATGGCCGTACTATTAAGAGGGGCAAACTTGTTTGCATATCGGTCATCTAGTGCCACTTGAGCGATCTAACTTTGCATACGTGTTAGGATCGAGTGGCGAGGCAAGTTGAGTGCCTAACCCTTTGAAAATGTTTGTGAAAAGCTAACACACATGCACATGGTGGTGTACACATGGTGGTGTTGGCACATTTGCAAAGGAGAAGGTGTTAGAGTTGGTGTTGATCAACTTAGAGAAGAGAGAAATGTTTTTCGGTGTTCTTCGGACACTAGGATGGCTCTTAGAGTGGAATACTGCTTTGATCCCTTGTGAATTGGATCAAGTGCTTTAGTGGGTTGTGTAGCTCTCTGAGTAAGCTTTCCAAAATGTCCAATATCATCAAAATTAGAGTTCGGAGCTAAGAGATATCGCCGTTTTACCGAAGAGTGGTCTGTGACCGGACTCGTGACCGGACGCGTCCGGTCAGCACCTGCGCGTCCGGTCAGCGCGTCCGGTCAGTGTTTTTCGTGGGCGAAAGTGACCGGACGCTGCAGCGAGTCCGGTCAGTGATGACCGGACGCGTCCAGTCACTTCAGGAGCTTGCTAGAACCTCTCTGTTCGCTGTTTCGCTGCGACCTGCACGTCCGGTCCCATTAGTGACCAGCGCGTCCGGTCAATACAAGTTTATACGCGCGAAAACTAGCCGTTGGAGCACGCTACTGACCTGCGCGTCCGGTCAGTTCGATAGGCGCGTCCGGTCAGTTCGACCGGCGCGTCCGGTCGACCCGAAACTTGCCCAGTGAGGGGACTAATGGCTCTATTCGTGTGGGGGCTTATAAATAGCCCCTTGGCCAGCCTTGGCTAGTGCTTGGCACCCTTGGGACTTAGTGTCCATGCTTTGGGAGCGCTAGAAGAGCCTCTAACTCACTTGTGCTTGCTAGATTGCGAATCAATAAGCGAGTGAGTGATTCTAGTGCAATTGCATTGTGAGATTGCATCGAGTGGCACTAGGTGATCGTGTTGCAAGCCGGTGGTGCTTGTTACTCTTGGAGGTTGCCACCTCCTAGACGGCTTGGTGGCCTGCGACTCCGTTGAAGCACGCGTGGAGATTGTGCGTGGCTCCGGAGGAGAATTTGTGAGGGGGATTGTGCTCACCCTGCGAGGATCGCGAAGAGCAACTCTAGTAAAGCTCGTGGCTTGGAGGATCCCCATCTTGAGAGTTGATGTGCGGCACCCGCTGAGGGTTTAACTCTTGATAGTCAATTAGCTCGTGATCCATCAAGTGGGTGTATCGCCACAACGGGGACTAGCTTGGTGGCAACCAAGTGAACCTCGGTGAAAAACCGCCGTGTCAACATTATGTACATCTTCTCAGTGGTTTGCTTTTGATTCACAAGCTTGTATTTACATTCATATACTTGTGCTTGTGTAGTTGCTCTTGTAACTAGTTTGCTTGTGTAGTTAGCTAGTTACCTTCTTGCTTGTGTAGCATAGAAGTAGCTCCCGTTGCGTGGCTAATTTGGTTTGTGTAACTTTGTTAGTCATATTGCTTAGTTTGTGTATCTAAGTAATTTGCGCTCTCTAGTTTGGCATTAGTTGCCTTGCTATTGAGCATTGCTAGTGAGCATAGGTGGCTTCGTGCTTTTGCTTACTAGAATTGTGTAGGAGCTCCCCGGCTTTGCTAAAGTACTAGTGCATAGGTTTGTGTGACCTTGCTCTAGAATTGTTTAAGAGAGCTCTTGCTAAGGAAAGCACCTTAGTTACATAATTAGGATCTTTGTGAGGTGCTTATGAACTTAGATAGAGGGGTGTAGTCTTGGCTAGACCGATAGTTTAATTCCGCATTTGTTTTGGTTTGCCCACGTGATTAATTTTAGAAAGGACTATTCACCCCCCCTCTAGTCCACCATCTCGACCCTTCAATTGGTATCAGAGCCTGGTCTCTCATTTGTGGTCTTCACCGACCCGAGAGGATGGCGGAATATGGACTAGATGTTGATTGTACTCACATGTTTGATGGCACACACTTTGCACGGTGAAAAAATTGGATGATATGCAATTTTAAGTTTATTTGCCCTCAAATGTGGTGGATGGTAGATGTAGGCTTTTCTCATGTGTTGGATGAAGATAATCTAACTCAAGCACAAGAGAAATGCCTAGATCTTGACATCCAAGCTACTAACATCATGTATAGATCTTTGGATGATAGCATCTTTGGTAAGATCATGGACCTCAAATCCGCTCATGAGATATGGGCCTATCTCAATGAAAAGTATGGAGCTATCACCGATGATGACGATGATGTCAAGCCCAAGGAAGTTGCACATGATGATGTTGAGCATGACCACAACACGATGGTTGTGGAGGATTGCTCCACCTCATGGTCAAGTGATGATGATGATCGATCTACCACAAGTTCACTTGACAAGGATGGTGATGATGCATCAAGTGTTGCAAGTGATGTTTCTACCCCAAGCACACTTGATGGTGACAACGTTGGTTCATGCTCAGGCCTTGATGATGCTACTACAAGCCCATCCACTACATCACATTGCTTCATGTCACTAGGTGACACAAAGGTATCAAATGATAATATGATTGATCATGTTGATTCATATGATGAGCTTGTTAGTAGACTTGCTAGCATGAACATGTCTTTAGAAAATGAGAAAGCTAAAACCATGAAATTGGAAAATAAAAACTCATTTCTAAAAACCACATGTGAACAACAAAAGCATCTACTTTATGTTACTACTTGTTCACATGAGGAGCTAAAATTGGCTCATGAGGAACTTAGTGTTGCTCATGATAATTTGGTACAAGAACATGCTTCTCTCTTTAAGATGTTATTAAAGAAAATTAAAATTAATGAGAGCTCATCACATGGATCAAATGATCAATTGCAAAATGTGACTAACCCATGTGATGTAGGGAGAAAGCATGTATCCACCTCTTGTGATGACTTATTAGATATGTCATGTTCTTCACATATATATGCTTGTTCTACTTCTATGTCTTGTGAGACTAACATTTTGAAGGAGAACAATGAGCTCAAAAGTGAAGTGAAGAAATTGAGCAACAAGTTAGAGAGGTGCTACAACTCAAAAGTCACATTTGAGCATATGTTGAAAACTCAAAGAAACTTTGGTGACAAGAGTGGCCTTGGTTTCAACAAGAGCAAGAGGAATATGACCAAAGGGGAAAAGAAAAGAGAAAGGAAGATGAAGAAGCTAGCTCGAGAGAAGCTCTCTCATTTCATGTGCTACCGATGCCATGAAGTGGGTCATCTTCACCAAACATGCCCCAACTTAGAGAAGCTCAAGTTGAAGAAAGAAGAAGAAAGGCTCAAACGCAAGTGCTTCAAGTGCCATACATGGGGTCACTACACCTCAATGTGCCCAAGCAAGAAACTAGTGAAGCAACAAGAAGAGTCTCAACCAAAGCCACACGTTGAGCATGAGAAGAAGAAAAAGAAAACAAGAAGGGGTGGAAGAGAAAGGCATCCAATGCAAATCCAAGATACCAAGATAATGAGCAAGAATCAAATTGAGAAAAGAAATTTAGCTCACATTAATTGCTTCAAGTGTGAAGATATGGGACACTTTGTCTCGGGGTGTCCTACCAAGCTTGAGAAGAATGCTCAAGCAACTCATGAGAGGCAAGGCAATGAAGAGCATCACATGAGCAAGGAAGAAAAGGCTCAACCAAAGAGAAGATGCTATTCATGCCGGGAAAGGGGACACATGGCTCATTCATGTCCCCTAGGTAATAATCCTAAGCCTAGTTCAATTAATAATACTAACATGCTTAGAAAGGATGGCAATGGTACCTCATTTGGTGGAATTGCAAAACATCCCGCTACCCATACTAAGGCTTTGCCTAAGTATGTTGCTCCTAACTTGAGAGGACCCAAACTTGTTTGGGTACCATCAAAAAGTGGATGATTGTTTATAGATACCATCGGCATTGGAGGCTTGATTCATTTGGATTCATATTGGTCATCATATGTTGAATTAAGTTTTAAAGCTTAGTGCATATTCTATCCCAATGCCCAGTCAAAATAAGTGGAGTCCAAATGCTACAACATACAAGTGCAACATTCAAGATTGTGGTGATTTATTGGATATATTTGATGGCTTGCAAATATTTGAGTTGGAGCTTGCAAAAAGGATGATCATGTGATAATCAAGGTATATCTCTAGTTGATCATTTTATTTGGGTGCATATGAGTTGATTGAATTGGATATATATGCAATGTTGCTTGCTATGAGATGATTGAATGGATTAAATGCCTAGCAATCAAATTTGGATTGATTTGTGTTGGATAAATTCATGAGATGACATTTAGTAAGTGGATTGAATGGATATATGTCTTATGAAAATGTTCAAACAAGTTAGTTTCAAGTTTGATTCAATTTGGTGAAGTATAGCTCAATGTATTGAAATCTGTCCATTATTGAAAAGCTGAGCTAGCTGAGATCAAGTCTGAGTTTGAGTGACTAAATCATATTGGATTGGCTTGAAATTTGGTATGTATGCTCTAGACTTATGATATGATATGCTGTATAAATTTCATGATAATTGGATGAGAAATGCTATGGTTTTAGAGCACATCTTGTCAGCTATAGTGCAGCAGTTTTCAGCATGTAGCAGTGGTGGAAGATTTGAAATATAGTAGCAATCTAGAAGTCAAATGAATCTCAAATTTTTACAGTTGCTAGATGACTTAATAATTCACATCTCCACCAAATTTCGTGGCATTTGGACCTGTACATTGGGAGATATGAAGTATTCTTTGAAGGGTACAGAATCTGCCAGAAAAGTGACAATTATTGGATTGATCTAGAGTCACTTTAAGTGAAAGGTTCTCAAGTTGGAAACATATTTATAAGTGTTTGAGGTACCTAAGTTTGGTTTTGAATTGATCTAGAAGCATAACAAGAAATGAGTACAAGGGCATTGATTGTGGAATGTACTGAGTGTACAAATTTGGTACTCAAATTTGAAAATAAAGATCAAACTGAAGATGAAGATGAGGTTCAAGTTCTAGTAATGATTGGAGATCATTTGGTAGAAAGAAAAGGACTTAAAGAATAATTCAAGGTTACTCATCAAGTTAAGTCCATAGATCAATCAATCAAAGAAAATTCAAGTAAGTGTCAAGGATGATTCTTTGGAGAGAGGTCACTCTCCCTGCTGAGGGGGCTTGCCGCCCATGGGTGGGTAAACCGAGCACCGACTTGGAAGGCTAACATGGAAGTAATGAATTCAAGGGACATTTGAGATGCTTAATTGAAGCAATCAATAGGGTTGATCAAGAAAAGCAAGCAACACCCAAAAGAGAGCTAGTCATAGTTATAAAATTGGTATCATAAGTACTTCTCTGATGCAAGCATTGATCAAAGAGAAAAAGCAAGCCAAACACAACAAGAGATAATGCACTTGATTATTAGTGGTTCTCATTTCATATGGGTGAAGAATGGATTTCTCTATAATGATTGGTCTTCACCAAGCTTATAAATTAGATTTCATATTTCTATTGGAGTAATAAATTGGAATGTATGTGACTATCCTCTACTCCAACATAACAAAGGTATCATTGCAATGTGCATGATCATTTCATCCCTTACTAGTATGCGATTAGTACATATAATACATGCTTACTAGGATCATGCATAACAAATGAAATGTTTAAATTCATAGCCTACCACTATTGCTTGAATTGTTTAAATGATCTAGTGGTATGTGTATGAATTTGTTCAGAAGCTAGTGAACCCAAGTACTTGATCTAGTTTGGATTGCTAACAAGTGACAAGTACAACATTGGCAAGATAACCCTTAGTATGAGGAGTGAAGAAGCTTGTCATTGGATCAAACTGGACTTAGAATCTTAGGCAAATCAACTTAGTTCAAGTCATACTAGAAGCTCATGACAATGATATGGGTACAGGCACAAGACAACAATGCAAATGGAAATCTAGGTTGTTTCAAATAGTATCTAGACTCAAAATATTTCTTCAATTGGTATTTACAAGTGGTGTCTAGATCATGATCTACAAGTGATATCCTACAAGTGGTACTCATAAAGATAGCAAATGTTCAAGAAAAGATCATATTGACAAATCCTACAAGTGGTTCCATGATAGAGGATTCTTCAAATTGGTATCACACACTTATTCGTGGTATTTCTACACATGATATCATTTATACAAGACGGTGGTTCCACAGGTAATCCTCAACTTTAAGTGATCATCAAATGAAGAAAGTTCCCTCACACACAAGAGCTCAAGATTATCAAGTGAATGACCCATGCTATGACATAGGGGGAGGAGCCCCACCTAATGGTATCAAGGTCAAAGATCCTAAGTGGTATCTCAAGAGCAACATACAAGTAATGTCATTCCAACATGTGCGGTGATGTCCATCAACAACGCAATATTCAAGTCTCAACCATCTACCCCAATGCAAGCCTTTGCATCAATGAGAAGTCCACCCTTTATGGAAATTGATGACAAAGGGGGAGAAGTTGGAACAAAGATATGTCAATACACCAAGAGAGAGAGGTTTGGGAAGAGATTGAACAAAGATATCATGAGAAGATGAGTTTGGACATAGAGATGGACAAAGAGGGAGTAACATTGAAGAAATGAGAAGGATCAAAATTCTTAGACAAAAGAAGCACACAAGTAGGGGGAGCAAGCTTATGAACATTGTTTGGTTGCATTTGATATGTGCATATTCATGTGCTTGCTTACATTGCATAAGTTTTATATTTTAATATGCATGCTTGTGTGTTGTATGCTAGTTATAGAACTTGAATGATGATATGATAACTAGCATGCATAGGATGATTGCTAGACTTGTGTTTATCATGAAAAACTAGAACCTTGCTTATAATGTTGATCTCACGGGATTTCTAGTATTTTTGATGTCTAGCTACTCATGATGCTAAGGATGATGGCAAACTTGTGATTTTCAAATGATATCGAGCTATCAAATGGTATCGAACTACAAAGGTTTATTCTATACACCTTAGCATCACTTAGTAGTGCTAACCCTCCCACAAATTTCATATTTATGCATATGTGCAAGCTTGAAACCAAACCATTTGAGCACATATGTAGGGAGAGTTATCACTACCAAGTTGGATTTTATGGTGCTTATCCAAATTCTAACATAGAGCTTAAAATGTTGGATAAGTGGCATAAAGTCCAAAAGAACTTAATTTTCATATCTTTGTAGAGTTGTCATCAATTACCAAAAAGAGGGAGATTGAAAGGTCATTGTTTGGTTTTGGTAATTGAGTGACAACCTTAGGTCGACTAATTGTGTTTATGTGAGATACATAGGGAATTAGTCCACATATGATTGTGTCATGAAGGAGCTCATTGCATATGAGACATGACATGGAGTCATGTGACCAAGGTGGCGAAGATCAAGATGAGGCTTGGCTTGATGGACCGGTTGCAAGTGTGAAGGGCAAGTCGGAGGCTTTGGAGCGATGGACCGCGAGGCGGTGAAGCTTGAGCAAGACTTGGCGCCGATAGACCGAGGCAACGGGGAAGAGCAAGTGAGGTCAAGATCGATGAACCAATACGGTCACATGATGATATGAAGTGGATCATATCATTTATGATATGGTTGGTGCATGTGTTGCATCAACGTCGGAGGAGATGGAGTGGAATGCGCAAGGCAAAGATATAACCTAGGGCATTTCCATTTCACCGGTCATAGGTGTGTAGAGAAGTTGATGACTGGATTTAGGATAGATGGCCGTACTATTAAGAGGGGCAAACTTGTTTGCATATCGGTCATCTAGTGTCACTTGAGCGATCTAACTTTATATACGTGTTAGGATCGAGTGGCGAGGCAAGTTGAGTGCCTAACCCTTTGAAAATGTTTGTGAAAAGCTAACACACATGCACATGGTGGTGTACACATGGTGGTGTTGGCATATTTGCAAAGGAGAAGGT
The DNA here is from genome assembly GCA_038087645.1 of Saccharum hybrid cultivar R570. Classification (NCBI taxonomy): domain Eukaryota; kingdom Viridiplantae; phylum Streptophyta; class Magnoliopsida; order Poales; family Poaceae; genus Saccharum; species Saccharum hybrid cultivar. The sequence goes on along the minus strand of JAQSUU010000190.1, from coordinate 61,458 downwards.
GTTGGAGTTGGTGTTGATCAACTTAGAGAAGAGATAAATGTTTTTCGGTATTCTTCGGACACTAGGATGGCTCTTAGAGTGGAATACTGCTTTGATCTATTGTGAATTGGATCAAGTGCTTTAGTGGGTTGTGTAGCCCTCTGAGTAAGCTTTCCAAAATGTCCAAGATCATCGAAATCGGAGTTCGGAGCTAAGAGATATCGCCGTTTTACCGAAGAGTGGTCTGTGACCGGACTCGTGACCGGACGCGTCCGGTCAGCACCTGCGCGTCCGGTCAGCGCGTCCGGTCAGTGTTTTTCATGGGCGAAAGTGACCGGACGCTGCAGCGAGTCCAGTCAGTGATGACCGGACACGTCCGGTCACTTCAGGAGCTTGCTAGAACCTCTCTGTTCACTGTTTCGCTGCGACCTGCACGTCCGGTCCCGTTAGTGACCAGCGCGTCCGGTCAATACAAGTTTATACGCGCGAAAACTAGCCGTTGGAGCACGTTACTGACCTGCACGTCCGGTCAGTTCAACAGGCGCGTCCGGTCAGTTCGACCGGCGCGTCCGGTCGACCCGAAACTTGCCCAGTGAGGGGACTAATGGCTCTATTCGTGTGGGGCTTATAAATAGCCCCTTGGCCGGCCTTGGCTAGTGCTTGGCACCCTTGGGACTTAGTGTCCATGCTTTGGGAGTGCTAGAAGAGCCTCTAACTCACTTATGCTTGCTAGATTGCGAATCAATAAGCGAGTGAGTGATTCTAGTGCAATTGCATTGTGAGATTGCATCGAGTGGCACTAGGTGATCGTGTTGCAAGCCGGTGGTGCTTGTTACTCTTGGAGGTTGCCACCTCCTAGACGGCTTGGTGGCTTGCGACTCCGTTGAAGCACGCGTGGAGATTGTGCGTGGCTCCGGAGGAGAATTTATGAGGGGGATTGTGCTCACCCCGCGGGGATCGCGAAGAGCAACTCTAGTAAAGCTCGTGGCTTGGAGGATCCCCATCTTGAGAGTGAATGTGCGGCACCCGCTGAGGGTTTGACTCTTGATAGTCAATTAGCTCGTGATCCATCAAGTGGGTGTATCGCCACAACGGGGACTAGCTTGGTGGCAACCAAGTGAACCTCGGTGAAAAACCGCCGTGTCAACATTATGTATATCTTCTCGGTGGTTTGCTTTCGATTCACAAGCTTGTATTTACATTCATATACTTGTGCTTGTGTAGTTGCTCTTGTAACTAGTTTGCTTATGTAGTTAGCTAGTTACCTTCTTGCTTGTGTAGCATAGAAGTAGCTCCCGTTGCGTGGCTAATTTGGTTTGTGTAACTTTGTTAGTCATATTGCTTAGTTTGTGTAACTAAGTAATTTGCGCTCTCTAGTTTGGCATTAGTTGCCTTGCTATTGAGCATTGCTAGTGAGCATAGGTGGCTTCGTGCTTTTGCTTACTAGAATTGTGTAGGAGCTCCCCGGTTTTGCTAAAGTACTAGTGCATATGTTTGTGTGACCTTGCTCTAGAATTGTTTAGGAGAGCTCTTGCTAAGGAAAGCACCTTAGTTACATAATTAGGATCTTTGTGAGGTGCTTGTGAACTTAGATAGAGGGGTGTAGTCTTGGCTAGACCGATAGTTTTAATTTCGCATTTGTTTTGGTTTGCCGACGCGATTAATTTTAGAAAGGACTATTCACCCCCCCTCTAGTTCGCCATCCTGACCCTTCAGGGTCACACCGAGGAACCATCCAAGTGTTGTTCAACACAACCGGTGACGTAGCTTGTCGGTGCACAAGTGAACACCGGGTGAACAAAAATATTATGTCTCTTGTCTCCTGGTGATTGGTCTTCATATTGTGTTGTTGTCAATATTGATTGATTGTATATCATCTTGGTGATTGGTAACATCTTCACTCCACCATTGGTATAAGACTCACAATCCTCTCCCTTGCATTTACTTTTACTTGTTTATCGTGTGTAGCTCTAGTGGTAGCCTTTGCTTGTAGTTGTTAGCTTGCTCTCTAGTGTAAGTTTAGTGACATAGCCCTTGTGTGAACTAGAGATCATAGTCTACTAGACTTGTGGATAGGAGGCTTGCAACACAACCGTAGGCTAAGTAAAACTCGCTTTATGCCGTTTGTTATTCTAACAAGTTTGCTTAGTGGCTTGTATAGATTTTTTATAGGCTATTCACCCCCCTCTAGCCATCTAGGACCTTACAACCTCCCGTGTCGAATGGTGGCCTATAGGGCCGTGTCCGCGAGCTCCGGCGAGTCCCCTCCGCGGCCGGCCATGGCGGGTGCCCCTCGGGTCTTTCTCCGGCCGCACATGTGACATGGTCGAGTTCGCCATCTCCTCCGCGTCCTCCCCGTAGCCTCTAATTGGAGAATGGAGCTCCATAGTGCTCGATTTCATCGCTCCGGTGAGCCCTCCGCTGCCGTTCATGGTGAGCACACCGCGCGGGCCACCCCGTGGCCGCGGTTTGTCCCAGGGCGAGTTTGCTTTCTTCCTCGCATCGTCCCGGTGGTGTCGGTGATCAAAACCATGGCCCGTAGGGCCCTAACCAGTCACGCCGGTGACCTTTCCACCGCTAGCAATGGCAGGGCCGCCGTCTCCACCCCCAACTCCCGTGGCCCGCGCCCCTCTTCCCTCCTCCATCTAATCCGAGCCGCTCATCGCGAGATCAACGGCTCATAAAGCTCTATACCCCTTCGGGGTCTATTTTTGCTAAAGAGACCTCCAGTTTTCCTTTATTTGAACCCGCCATCCTTGGCGTATTCCCGAAATATGCATTCTCATTTTAAATACGTAGTTTCTTCGGTTTAAATGAAAAATACGTTTTCAGTTTAATTACAGATTTGCCACTGCAGTAAAACACTTATAAAATCGTCGTTTTAGCTCCGATTTGACCCGTTCAACTTGCGTTAGTTTCGTAATTTCATGATCTACACAATAGTGCTACTGTTAGACCTGTTAGGAGCTTTTGAATTTCTCGATTAAGTCTAGTTTAATAGCTAGCTTTTGGAACCATAAATAGCTCGTAACTTGTGCGTTGTAACTCCGTTTTTCGTGCAATTCACGTCATTGTGATCGTAGCGATACGTAGATGATTTTGGTAAACATTTTATATAGTTTTATTTACTGTTGGTGTACTATTCTAATCGTAGTCATGTTTTGCTTGTATGTCTGCTCTGGAATGCGTGTTGTACTTTGTGTCGTTCGAGTTTAGACGGTGAGGAGTACTTTGGGAATCCGAACACGTACGAGGAGCAGCAGGACCAGCAGCAGTTCATGAACCAAGGCAAGTATAGTATGGGCCTACCTTGTTTTCCTATTCATTATATAATATACTCATTATGCATGTGTCTAATATTGCTCAACTATAAGGACATCCTAGTCTTTGATGACTTGTACCTTGATCCCTATGGGTTTTATTTGCATATGGGTAGAATGATAGTGCTCTAACTAAACATGATCTACACTATGACTGATGGAACCAATGGATAAACATGATGGTAATAGTGGAACTATAGGGTAAAGGTGCAGATGATGTTGATCATGTTGCCCTAAACCCTCCGTAATGACTTATCTATAGGGCAAAAGCTGGGGCATATAGTGCAACCGTGAGAGTTATATGGCTCTGACTTTAGCTCAGTAATAGGATCTTTTCTAGCTTGTTAGAGGTTACACGAAAGGGCGCAAGAGTGGCTTGCCACTTTGGGTATAGAACTGCCTCTGTTCTGATGTGTATAGCCTGCGGGAATTGTGCCATCGAAAGGGGGTTCTCTATATCTGCCTACCGAGGAAACCTCGTAGCCCTAACATGTTAGAAGAGGCCTATGGAAGGCTTCATAGTGTACACTGCCTACTCACCTTGGGAGTGTTAGGGGGTCGACGGGCCCCAGGCATATGGGCAACACGACTCACGGGTAAAGATGCACAACCTCTGCAGAGTGTTAAAACTGTTATAACAGTCGTGCTCACGGTCACGAGCGGCCCGGAAAACTCACAGAATAAATGGTTACTTGACATATGGATGACTTATGATGATAATGATGAGATTATACCGATGCTCAATTACTCTCCTTAATTCTAGTAGGTGATCATGTGGGTAAACGGGAGCTTAAGCATAACTTAATAATAATTAATAAGGAAATGTTGATCTATTAAAAGCGCTAACTGCAGTTAACCGTGTCTATCCTTTTTAAGCCTCATGAATCCTCATACTATACTTGCGGAGTACGAGTGTACTCACACTTGTTATTATTTCATTTTTGGATAAAAATCCCGGATGGGTAACAGATGACAGTTTCTACGAGGATTTCCCTGAAGAATTCTAGGTTTGGGTCAACCAGTCGGCCTTCCCTGTGGAGCAGATACTTCGTTCGAGAGTGTTATTTACTTTTCCGCTTGTCATGTTAAGAACTACGTGATGTAATATCGTAATGTATGTACATGGTGATGATACTTCTGTTAATTTGTCGGCTTATGTGTGCGACTATTTCTAGGGCGCACATAAGATGTATGCACTCTATATTGTCCTTTAATTGGAGTGTGAAAAATTAGTATCAGAGCTGTGTTGACTGTAGGACGCAAACCTAGATAGAAATGGTCATTTCTAGGATTTTGGTTTTATTTATTTACTTGCTACTACCTCAATCTTGGTATTTTATTAAAATTTTATGCTATATTCTTTATTCTATTGCATAAAATATTGACTCTGATAATATTTTATATCAAAACTATAGATGCCTCGCCTCAGTGCAGCTGCCTACGTCGCCCAGTTCACTCCAGCAGCACTTGCTCCACCAGCACCACCAGCAGTACCACCAGTGGTGCCAGAGGTCGTCCACATCACCGACGAGGAGGAGGAAGAACTCATGGAAGTAGAGACATCTTCAGCTACTGCATCAGATGGACCCGCTTCGACCCCCGTGGCTGTACCCATCCCACCAGTGGATGCGCCAGTCCCCGCTGCTACACCTCCACCAGCTTCTCAGGCCACTTCTGCACCAACACCAGTGCCCTCCCCAGCTGCTCCAGACGAACCAGAAGAGATTGGGTGGACCACCAGAAACAAGTTTAAGGACGCCTCCGAGGACGTCCATTACCACAACCTCCTCACCACCATGTTGGCCGAGTACTATCCAGATCTTGCTGCTTCAGTGAAGTACTACTGCGCAGAGCACAAGCATCCAGTAGAGGCGACGTACTAGAAGACCAATGTGATCATCACCACCTAGAACAACACCGACCAATCCCAAGATGTCGTGACTACCCATAGCCACCGGTCCAGGCGTGCCAGCGCCTACGACAGCATGGAGGATGTTGCACAAGAGGCGTACCTGCACTACCATGGCCGCCGATTTGAGGACATGCAGGGTAATCGCTACAGGTTTCTTCCATGCTATGACCCGGTGGAAAAGACGTGGGCAGTGTTGGCTCCCTCAGCTTCTGATCTAACCATGGACACCACAGTGAGGCACCTCAGCACCATGCGCAGAAGTCTGAGAAACGTCTTTAGAAACAGATAGATGAGATGACCGTTCAGCTAGGACAGCCTACCATGTACAATAAGAAGGTCAGGGTGTTCACCATGGTGGATCGCGCTCCTTAGATGCTTGCAGCCCCGTCAAAATGAATGTGTTCTAAATCGAGAGTCATGTTAAGTTTATATTTGTAGTGTGAACATTTAGTTGTCTTGTTGGTTGTGTTGATGAACTTGGTATGATTTGAAGTTTGTGTGATTTCTGGAATAGTGTGGGCTTGTCCACATGTTCTTTTTATCAAAACCTTAAGTTAGTATTTATTTAACTTAGTTGGGGTTTAAAATTTCGCTTCACTGCTGTACTGTTTTTCAGAGCAATTTGCAATGTTTATCTAATATCTCTAAATCTCTGTGTCCAAAAATTATGAAATTTTTGTGGAAGGAACTAGACTTGTGTATCTTTCATTTTCTGCTGTAATCACCTTATTATCAGTTTTGGTTTAAGAGATATGCCTGCTACAATCTGGCAAGTCTGTACAGTCTGAAACTTAGAATAGAAATTGTTTAGCTCAGTTTTTGATGATGTTGCCGTCAGAATCTGTGAAAAAGTTCTATATAAAAGTTGTAGCAGACTTCTTAAGCTTTCCAACGATGTATGCCACGTCTCTTTTGGATCTCTGAAACTCGAGTTACACTTCAATTTCTGATCTGCTGTTATAGACACCTGTCCAGAAATTTTCAGCTATGTTTTTTACCTTTTGTAAATAATTTGTAATTTTTTGGAAGATCTCTAAAAGTTTGCACATTTGATTGGAAGCAGATGGCCACCAGAGGAGGATGAGGCTGAGGCCGTGGACGTGGTCGTGGACATGGTGCTCTCGTGGATCCACCTCCGCCACCGCCGGTGACGATTGAACAATTGATGGCAATGCAAGCACAGCTCATGCAGACAGTGATGGACCATCTCGGTGAGCAACCAGCAGGAGCACCCCCACCTGTGTAGGTCCGTGACAAGCATGGTGAGTTTCTGAAAGGACGCCCACCCGTGTTCAAATATGCCTCTGAGCCCATGGAGGCTGATGATAGATTGAGAGCTGTTGAAAAGCAGCTAAACATTGCACAGTGCAACGACCTGGAGAAAGTCTTGTATGCCTCAGACCAACTCCAAGGAGCTGCTCAGGATTGGTGGGAGTCATTCCAGTATGGACGTCCAGAGAATGCTCCAGAGATCACATGGAATGAGTTCACGGAGAACTTTAGGTCCTATCATATCCTTGAGGGACTTATTGAACTGAAACAAGAAGAGTTCCAGGCTCTCAAACAAGGGTCCATGTCTGTGGCGGAGTACCGTGACAAGTTTGCCCAACTGTCGCGATATGCCCCGGCTGAGGTGGCCCGGGATTCTAACAAACAGCGTTGTTTTCTGAAGGAACTGTATGATGGACTCCAACTGTAGCTGATGTCCAACAAGTATGTCAGTTTCCAAGAATTGGTGGATCGTGCCATTGTGATAGATAACAAGCGTAAGGAAATGGACCTTAAGAAGAGGAAGCTCCAGGGACAGGCGTCGGGTAGCAACACTCGCCCGCGAGCTTTCCCACAGCAAGGTTTTCCATAGAGAAACCAAGGGCCACCCAACCAATGGAACAGAGGCTAGTACCCCAAGAGGAACCCGAACCAGTAGCGTCCTCAGTACCCACAGTGTTTGGCAACCAGAATCAGCAGCGCCCCCAGCAACATCAAGCTAGCAACCAGGCACCATGTCAGGGAGTACCCAACAATGCCCCAATCAAGAGTGGCACTCCAGGCAACCCCAATGCATGCTACAACTGTGGAGAGGTGGGACACTATTCGTACCAGTGCCCGAAGAAGCAGAATCGGCAGGCCTCACAGAACCAGCAGAGTAACCAGAGGCCCAACGCTCGATCTCCGTTCACCGGCAAGGTGAATCATGTGTCGTCTGAATCAGCTCAGGAGGCGCCTGAGGTTATGCTGGGTACGTTTAGCGTCAACTCCATCTCCGCTACCGTACTTTTTGATTCCGGTGCCTCGCATTCTTTCATATCACAAGCTTTTGTTAGAATGCATAGCATACCCCTATGTGCCATGAAGGATCCCATGTTAGTAAATTCTCCGGGGGGTAGCATGCCAACAAACTATTGGAGCCCTTCTACTAGTATATTCCTAAGGGGGGTAGCTTTTAAAGTAAATCCAATTGTTCTGAGAACCGCTGGGATTGACCTCATCCTAAGAATGGATTGGATGAAGCAGCATAGAGCAGTGATACAATGTCAGGAGAAATCCGTTGTTGTGACATCTCCAAGTAGTGATAGAATTTGTGTCGAAGTGGAAGTGCAAGCTCAACCAACCGCCACCGTCAACCAGTTGAGTGTTGTTACCAACCAGGAGAATCAGGTGGTGGATGAATTCCCATATGTGTTCCCCGATGAACTGGTAGGTATGCCACCCGATCGCGACATCGAATTCCTTATCGAGCTTTTACCTGGAACTACATCCATTGCTAAGAGACCATATAGAATGGGGGTAGATGAATTAGAAGAACTGAAGAAACAAATTAAGGAATTGCAAGAGAAAGGTTTTATTCGTCCTAGTTCTTCACCTTGGGGAGCACCTGTTATATTTGTTGATAAGAAAGATGGCACACGAAGAATATGTGTCGATTATAGGTCCCTTAATGAAGTCACAATCAAGAACAAGTACCCACTCCCTAGAATTGATGATTTATTCGATTAGCTAAAAGGTGCTTGTGTGTTCTCAAAAATTGACCTCCGTTCTGGATATCATCAACTAAAAATTCATGCATCTGACATACCTAAGACAGCATTTACTACCAGATATGGTCTTTATGAGTATACAGTGATGTCTTTTGGACTGACAAATGCATCTGCATACTTTATGTATCTGATGAATATAGTATTCATGGAGTACTTGGATAAGTTTGTAGTGGTATTCATGGATGATATCCTAATATTCTCCAAAAATGAAGAGGAACATGCTGAACACTTAAGACTAGTCTTACAAAAACTCAGGGAACATAAATTGTATGCTAAAAGGAGCAAATGTGAGTTCTGGCTGAAAGAAGTATCTTTTCTAGGACATGTGGTCTCTAATGGCAGAATAGCCGTAGATCCCAGTAAAGTGCAGGATGTGTTAAATTAGAAAGCCCCAGCCAATGTTAGTGAAATCTATAGCTTTTTGGGATTGGCTAGGTACTATAGGAGATTTATTGAAGGGTTCTCCAAGCTAGCTGAGCCTATGACAGCCCTACTAGAGAAGAATGCTAAATTTGTATGGTCAGACAAATGTCAGGCTAACTTTGAGGAGCTAAAGAGAAGGTTGACAACAGCCCCAGTGTTGACCTTACCTGATTTAAGTAAGAGCTTCTCTATTTATTGTGATGCATCTCGCCTAGGTCTTGGATGTGTGCTTATGCAAGAAGGAAAGGTTGTGGCATACGCATCTAGGCAGTTGAGAAAGCATGAACTGAATTACCCAACACATGATTTGGAATTAGCCGCAGTTGTCCATGCTCTAAAAATCTGGAGGCATTATTTGATCGGACATAAGTGTGATATCTATACTGACCACAAGAGTTTAAAATACATTTTTACACAGTCAGAGTTGAACCTCAGGCAACGTCGTTGGCTGGAATTGATTAAAGATTATGATCTGGAAGTGCATTATCATCATGGAAAGGCAAATGTTGTTGCTGATGCACTTAGTAGGAAGAGCTATGCCAACGGACTTCAGTTAACATTTATACTAGTAGAGTTGCAAGCTGAAATTGAACATCTCAATTTGGGTCTTGTCAATAATGTAGTGGAATTAGCCATAGAGCCTACATTGGAGCAAGATATACGCAAAGGTCAGTTGGAGGATGAGAAACTAAAGGAGATTGCAGAGCATGTAGTGGTTGGAAAGGCACCAGGCTTCAGGTTGGATGAGAATGGTACTCTATGGTTTGGAAAAAGAATATGTGTACCTGAAGTGAAAGCTATCTGTGATACGATTCTGCGAGAGGCACATGATTATGCTTATTCTATACACCCTGGAAGCACCAAGATGTACTTAGACCTTAAAGAAAAGTATTGGTGGTATGGTTTGAAAAGAGATGTGGCTGAGTATGTGGCCATATATGATACTTGTCAAAGGGTGAAAGCTGAACACCAAAGACCTGCAGGATCGTTGCAACCAATGAAAATACCAGAGTGGAAATGGGAAGAAGTTGGTATGGACTTCATTACTGGATTACCCCACACTTAACACGGATATGATTCGATCTTTGTAATAGTGGATCGACTTACTAAGGTAGCTCACTTCTTGCCAGTCAAAACCACTTATAGTGGCACAACGCTAGCGGAGTCGTATATGGAGAGAATAGTGTGTCTACATGGGGTTCCGAAGAAGATCATGCCTGACCAAGGAACTCAGTTTACATCGCATTTTTAGCATAAGGTACATAGTGCTTTAGGAACAAAGCTAAATTTTAGTTCTGCATATCATCCCCAAACCGATGGACAGACAGAAAGGACCAATCAAATCTTGGAAGATATGTTGAGAGCTTGTGCTTTACAGTATGATACTAGTTGGGATAAGAGTTTGCCATATGCTGAGTTTTCATATAACAACAGTCACCAGAAAAGTCTCAAAATGGCACCATTCGAAGCTTTATACGGACGTAAGTGTAGAACACCTCTATTCTGGAATCAGACAGGTGAAACTCAAGTGTTTGGACCAGATGTCCTACACAATGCAGAGGAACAAGTGAGAATGATTAGGGATAATTTGAGAGTAGCACAGTCCAAACAGAAAAGTTATGCTGATATCCGAAGAAGAGAGTTGAGTTTCAAAGTAGGTGACTATGTGTATTTGAAAGTGTCACCAATGAGAAATGCGAGAAGATTCAATATGAAGGGCAAGTTAGCACCGAGATATGTGGGACCTTTCAAGATTCTGGAGAGACGTGGAGAAGTGGCCTATCAATTAGAACTGCCAGAAAGTTTGTCGGGTGTGCATGATGTGTTCCATGTTTCTCAGTTGAAAAAGTGTTTGTGGGTATCAGAAGAGCAGATTCCTTTGGAAGAGCTTACTATTAAAGAAGATCTCACATATGAAGAGTATCCTATAAAGATTCTTGAAACTGCAGAAAGAGTTACTAGGAGCCGTACTATAAAGATGTGCAAAGTACAATGGAATCGATATTCAGAAGATGAGGCTACTTGGGAAAGAGAAGAAGCTCTGAGAAAATCTTATCCGCAGCTTTTTGAGTAAGCATCACCCAATCTCGAGGACGAGATTTCTTTTTAAGGGGGGTAGAATTGTAACACCCTAAATTTTTTTTTATAATTTCAAAATAGTTAAATATGATTTATTTGTGTAATGGAGTGTGCATTTAAATATAGGGAATAATAAATTTTTATGAAATTAAAATTAATCATAAGGTTAGCAACTTGTTTCTTTGCACTCATGTTGTTGCATTATATTTTGTGTGATGACTGGTTTTATTCAAATGCCAAAAGGATTTAAAAATCTCTTGAAATTGGTTTTGGAAAATCAATTTAGGAAATAAAAAGGGATTCCTATTCATTTTCCCCCTCTCCCTCTCTTTCGGCCCGATGGCCCGTTATTCCTTGGCCCGCTCGCATTTCCCTCTCCCTCTGCCTTGCTGGGCCGGCCCAGTTGGAGGCTAACTGCCGTTGCCGTGCCTGCTCTTCCCCCCTGCGACACCGATAGGCCGGGCCCGCCCGTCAGCCTCTCCCCTGACCTCTCCCCGCGCCTTGCTCGGACTTGTCAACCGCCGCCCGCGCCCACCTCCGCGCGACGTGGGAGCGTCTCCATGCCTCGGGTCTTTTAAAAGGGGGAGCATGACCCCGTCCATGCCCTTCCCCTTCTCCAGTTTTCTCCCGCTCCCACTCGCTGAGCAACCGAAGTCCCATAGCAAAATCGTCGTAGTCGCCGTCCGTAGTCTCCGCGTTGCCATCATCACCGAGCCGCCCTCGTCTTCGTTTTGCCGCTCGGTGAGCTTCACCCCGCTCCCCTCTTTTTCCCCGTCCACCTCCCGTGTCGAATGGTGGCCTATAGGGCCGTGTCCGCGAGCTCCGGCGAGTCCCCTCCGCGGCCGGCCATGGCGGGTGCCCCTCGGGTCTTTCCCCGGCCGCACATGTGACATGGTCGAGTTCGCCATCCCCTCCGCATCCTCCCCATAGCCTCTAATTGGAGAATGGAGCTCCGTAGTGCTCGATTTCATCGCTCTAGTGAGCCCTCCGCCGCCGTTCATGGCGAGCACGCCGCGCGGGCCACCCCGTGGCCGCGGTTTGTCCCGGGTCGAGTTCGCTTTCTTCCTCGCATCGTCCCGGTGGTGTCGGTGATCAAAACCATGGCCCGTAGGGCCCTAACCAGTCATGTCGGTGACCTTTCCACCGTCGACAATGGCAGCGCCGCCGTCTCCACCCCCAACTCCGGTGGCCCGCGCCCCTCTTCCCTCCTCCATCTAATCCGAGCCGCTCATCACGAGATCAACAGCTCATAAAGCTCTATACCCCTTCGGGGTCTATTTTTGCTAAAGAGACCTCCAGTTTTCCTCTATTTGAACCCGTCGTCCTTGGCGTATTCCCGAAATACGCATTCTCATTTTAAATACATAGTTTCTTTGGTTTAAATGAAAAATACGTTTCCAGTTTAATTACAGATTTGCCACTGCAGTAAAACACTTATAAAATCATCGTTTTAGCTCCGACTTGACCCGTTCAACTTGCGTTAGTTTCATAATTTCATGATCTACACAATAGTGCTACTGTTAGACCTGTTAGGAGCTTTTGAATTTCTTGATTATGTCTAGTTTAATAGCTAGCTTTTGGAACCGTAAATAGCTCGTAACTTATGCGTTGTAACTCCGTTTTTCGTGCAATTCGTGTCGTTGTGATCGTAGCGAGACGTAGATGATTTTGGTAAACATTTTATACAGTTTTATTTATTGTTGGTGTACTGTTCTAATCGTAGTCATGTTTTGCTTGTATGTCTGCTCTGGAATGCGTGTTGTACTTTGTGTCGTTCGAGTTCAGACGGTGAGGAGTACTTTGGGAATCCGGACATGTACGAGGAGCAGCAGGACCAGCAGCAGTTCATGAACCAAGGCAAGTATAGCATGGGCCTACCTTGTTGTCCTATTCATTATATAATATACTCATTATGCATGTGTCTAATATTGCTCAACTATAAGGACATCCTAGTCTTTGATGACTTGTACCTTAATCCCTATGGGTTTTATTTGCATATGGGTAGAATGCTAGTGCTCTAACTAAACATGATCTACACTATGACTGATGGAACCAATGGATAAACATGATGGTAACAGTGGAACTATAGAGTAAAGGTGCAGATGATGTTGATCATGTTGCCCTAAACCCTCCGTAATGACTTATCTGTAGGGCAAAAGCTAGGACATACAGTGCAACCATGAGAGTTATATGGCTCTGACTTTAGCTCAGTAATAGGATCTTTTCTAGCTTGTTAGAGGTTACCCGAAAGGGCGCAAGAGGGGCTTGCCACTTTGGGTATAGAACTGCCTCTATTCTGATGTGTATAGCCTACGGGAATTGTGCCATCGAAAGGGGGTTCTCTATATCTGCCTGCCGAGGAAACCTCGCGGCCCTAACATGTTAGAAGAGGCCTATGGAAGGCTTCATAGTGTACCCTGCCTACTCACCTTGGGAGTGTTAGGGGGTCGACGGGCCCCGGGCATATGGGCAACATGACTCACGGGTAAAGATGCACAACCTCTGCAGAGTGTTAAAATTGTTATAACAGTCATGCTCATGGTCACGAGCGGCCTGGAAAACTCACAGAATAAATGGTTACTTGACATATGGATGACTTATGACGATGATGATGAGATTATACTGATGCTCAATTACTCTCCTTAATTCTAGTAGGTGATCATGTGGGTAAACGGGAGTTTAAGCATAACTTAATAATAATTAATAAGGAAATGTTGATCTATTAAAAGTGCTAACTGCAGTTAACCGTGTCTATCCTTTTTGAGCCTCATGAATCCTCATACTATACTTGCGGAGTACGAGTGTACTCACACTTGTTATTATTTTATTTTTGGATAAAAATCCCGGATGGGTAACAGATGACAGTTTCTACGAGGATTTCCCTGAAGAATTCTAGGTTTGGGTGAACCAGTCGGTCTTCCCTGTGGAGCAGATACTTCGTTCGAGAGTGTTATTTACTTTTCCGCTTGCCATGTTAAGAACTACGTGATGTAATATCATAATGTATGTACATGGTGATGATACTTCTGTTAATTTGTCGGTTTATGTGTGCGACTATTTCTGAGGCACACATAAGATGTATGCACTCTATATTGTCCTTTAATTGGAGTGTGACAAGCTGTCTCTAAAAATTGGTTTTAGTGCCTCTAAGAGCAACTCTAAGAATATCTTTATATCGTTTCTTATTGATAAGAATAGAGATTTTAACGAAAAAAAATGATCTCCAACCGCTTTAATTAAATCTTCAAATATTGCCATTCTCTATTTTAGATTTTCACTAGTTAAAAACAAAAAGCGAGACTGGCTCTCTAGAGTGCATACAAGATATAGAGAAGTTGTTGGACGGTGAAAAGTAATACTCTCCGGATGATAATTTAGAGAGGAGTTAAGAAAAACTATGAATGGCACTTATAAAAAAAAGTAAATGGAGGAGGTAGTATACAGGAGATATTTAGAAAGAGACCCTTATTACTTCCATTCCGTGAAGTGACTCGGATGCTCAAAGTAAGGGTGCGTTTGGTAGGGATCTAAATTCTCGTAGAAACGTTTCGAATCTAGATTTTTCATTTCGTGAAACCGTTTGGCTAGTAGGCTGGATTCTGATTCAAAATAATATATTTTTTTCAAAAAATCATATAAATAAAAATATTATTCAAAAAAATTCATAATTTTTGTGGGTGAAGAATAACTTAAATACAACCTACTTTAACTTAATTCGCTTAAAGGGAACTAAATAAAAATTATGGTTGCTAATAATGAAGGGGTACAAGAATTAGAATCACACGAAACCAGCTGTTCATGTGTTTCTCCTTTCTAGGCATGAAAACTAGAGACGTTTCTTGTTGCCAGACGGGGATTAAGTTGTCTCTGAAGAGTCATCTCGATCTCGTTGCCCAGTGGGAACAGGGTTCCAGTGCACCCAATCGCACATATATACAATATATACTATTCCCAGTCGTGTCCTAGCTAAAGACAAACTTGTGGGATCACAATCATCACACAGAGAAGAGCCTGATGAGCACTACCGTTCGACCATCCGTTTCCCATTGCACTTTCCAGCTCCTGTTTGGAATAAATCATGTGCCCTGTTCGGCTGGCTAGAAAAACGTCTGATGCTGATGCTGATTTATTGTGAGAGAAAAACACTATTATTTTATTAAAAATGTACCGCTGATAAGTTCAAGTAAACAGGACGCATAGTGTCGCGCGCATATAGCAGCAGTGGAGTCTAGAGACTGCTCTGCTCTGTTGCTTCATGTATGTACGTGACTGAGCTTTATTCTCCCGATTGTTGAGGAGACAACAAGAATAATCGATTGATGCTCTATCTGCGGCAGTACAGACCGATTCCAACACCGGCATTCAGTTCCATTCCATATGCGTACGAGCGCCTTGTTTAGTTTCCCAAATTTACCCCCAAATTCCACTATGCAAAAAGAAGATTCCCCATCACATCAAAATGTCGACACATATATGGAGTACTAAATGTAGATGAAATCAAAAACTAATTGCACAGTTTTGTTGTACTTTGCGAGACGAACATTTTAAGCCTAATTAATCAATGTTTGGACAATTATTACCAAATAAAAACAAAATTACTACAGTGTCCAACAGTGATTCAGGCAGTCCAGAATTTGGCATCTAAACACGGCGGAGGCCGACCGCCCAGCCTCTCGTAGGCTCTCGTACGCGTCACTGATTGCAGGCTGTTGGTCGTGTGTCATCAGCGTCACGTTTGTTGTTCGCATTTTGTCAGCTCGTTCGGAAGGATATGCTACTCCTTTGCAGAAAAGAATATTATTCTCTTTTTTAAGGGATAAAATAATTTTAGACTTGATCAAATATATATATTTGCATAGTAAACATATTTATAGATATAAATATTAATATTATTTTCTTAGTTAAATTTTAAATCTTTGATTTGGTTTAAATTTAGAATTATACTATTTTTTATGATAGAAGAAATACAAAAGATTCGCTTCCAGAGACATATACAAGATTTATGAGCTCAGTTCACGTGTAAGGGGCTTATGGGCCTAGGTTGAATCAAATTAACCGTAGACATTCAGAGATATATTACTATGTTTCAATAACATTTTCGTATGCTCAGTCTTTTTTCTTTCCTTTGAAAAGAGATTACTCGCGTAAAAGAAAACCCTCATTCACGTCAAAAGGGAAAAACCTTATATAGGCAAGCTTAGTTGTTGCTTTAGAAACATTATGTCAGAAAAGCATATTAGTGACGCAGCTAAACATATATCAGTGACGTGGAAAAAATGTGTCACTTGTAATACGCCTCATATGAGAAAAGCAGTGGCATATAGCCAAAACATGTCTCTCAGGTCAGTCATCAGTGACGCATATAGACACAACATGTCTTTGATGAGGGTCTCATCAGTGACACGATTTAGATATGCACGTCACTATGACAATTTACAATAACAAAAGAAAAATCTCTACCAGGGTCCTATATACATCATATATATTACATTAGACAAGTTTCATCTGTTTCAGGAATTAAACTTATATTAGGAAATATTTGCTCAAGGAGCTACCGACCTAGAAGATTTCTAATAATACATAAGCAATAACAACACCGAGTATAAGGGTTGTTCTCGAGATTCTACAAAAACCATTATAAACTAAAGTACAAAATATGAATGACACCTAGCAGTAATATGAATGGAGCTCATAGTTAAGTGACATAACAGCTCAGTGAAGGATAGCTCCAAGCCACTGTAGCGGCGGCGCAGTGGGGGTGGATGCCAAGGACGACATGATAGTGGTGGCCTCAGTGACATGTCGTGCAGATCAAAGCAATGTCGATGCCCATCTCCACGTCTTCGGCCGCCTCTGCCACCTCCTACACCTAGGATACCAAAACCATGGATCTCATGGCCCTATGTTGTGGGGGCGGAGAGAGGAGCGTTAGGGATCTATATATCGGGGCCTGGGCCGCTCGACCTGGTGGCTCCCACAGGGCCGCTTCGGCACTGTTAGCCGAGGAAGGGCTGCAAGATCTGGATGCTAGGGGAGGAGGGAAGAGACGAAGGGAGAGAGATGGGGTGAGGTAGAAGATACTGAGAGATTGGGAAGGAAGCAACGGACATGAGGGCACAGTTAAACAAAGTTTTTTTTGGGTCCGAGACAAAATCAATATATAAAACCATATATCAATGACTTGTCTGGGTTAAATGTGTGTCTAGTTGGGAAGAGTCTCTATGTTTCTATATATCAAAGACTCGTCTTGGTGCAACACGTCACTAATAACAACCCCTATTATCAGCGACACATCTAGATGGTAAAAGTCTCTAATAACTTATCATTAGTGATGTATTTTGTTTCTTGGTCATGGGCGACAACTAATCTGTGACGCTTTCCATTTACCCGCGTGACTAATATACATTAGAGCATCTCCAACAGTTTGACAAACGCCTTCTCCATCCATAATTTTTTGACAAAATGAGAAAAAACCCTCTCCGATAGTTTGGCATCCCAATTCTCCATCTTTTCCAACTTGGCATATCTCCCTGTCTAGCGCGCAAATATACGTGCGGGTTCCGTGCTTGGAATCGGTCTTTCTTCTCGCGGGTTCTTCATTGCTTAGTGGGGCTCTTCGTTTTGTTAGCGGGGCTCTTCGTTCATGGCATCGTAGCAAGCAGCGGGCAGCGCGTGGTCGCAGAGGGCGAGCGGCTGCGGCAGGGCGAGGCAGCGGCTGGCCCTTGGCCTCGCGGCCTCCAACACAGCAGGCTGGCGCTTGGATTCGCAGCAGGTAGCGGCACCGGCCCGCAGCAGCGGCCTCCAGCACAGCAAGCTGATGATGATGCATATACTCATCGAGTAGACAGACAAATCAAGCAACCGTGAAACCACATGGACATGTATGCATGCATGTATATGGTAGAAGAGTTAAGATGTCGATGACGTAGGAAGAAGAAGACGAAGACGCCGACGAGGAAAAGGACACGTTGTGGGTCCACAATTTTGGGTTTTTGGAGATGAAATTTGTCAAACTGTTGGAGATGAGATCTTCCCCCCTATTATTTTGGGAGTTGGCAAACAACAAGATTTGTGAAACGAAATTTGCCAAACTATTGGAGATGCTCCGTGAGTTTCAATTCCAAATCATTAATTAAGGTATCTCCTTTGTATTGTTTGGCATAGTGAAAACCAAGATGCTATTAAAGAAACAAGAGTGGTATAAAGAAAGCATTATAAAAAAGAGGTCATATGAACCGGCTATATCATGGTTCATATATAAATACATGATTGCGACATCCAATCACTTTGTAGCTTTCCAAAACAAGTCATTTTGCAAAATTGCACCGGTAAATTTCTCCAAAGAACCTTTTGCGGTCCATCAAGAGGTAAAATCAGGTACAAACATTTATACTTGGGGTTTTGATGGTGTACTGAAATTTAATTTTATATGATTGGTACAAAAATCAGGTACAAAAATTGTTATCTTTTGATGGACGGAAAAGGCACAAATGGTAGAAAAAATAACTGCATCTCACGGGGCATAGCCTTTTTTTTAACTTACGGGGCATAGCCATTTGGTTGCACTGTTAGGGTGGAAAAGTGTTAGGCCGGGCGACTTGGATTATTACATATGACGCCGGAGTTGATGCTATGAAGCATGGCAAGTCACAACCTGAGAAAAGGCGAAGGCAAGTTGCTATAAGGGCACTTCCTTTTGCGATAAATTACTAGATAGTGTTGTCGGTTGTTGATGTGGTGGTACCAATAATGAGCTTCTAACTAGGATAGATACGTTTGCTTGATACCCTGAGCGTATGTACCGTATATGATAGTGAATATTGTGGAGAAATTATGTGCAATCAATGTGATAAATAAAATAAGCTCGAGCGGGAGACAAAACTTGTTTGAGGGCTTGGGTAAGTGAAAAGGATAATAATACGAGGAAAGTAATTTCTAAATTAGCTAGTTGGCCTGCATAAATTGAATCAATCACATTAGGATCGATAAATTGAATTCATAACCAGCCAAAGCTAGCTAGTAGAAAATATTCAAGCGCTTAAAGTGAGACTATTCCTAGCCAACACGCACAAAACGTGTATATTCCTGGAGATAGGTAGCTCTAGCTTTACAAACAAGGACGAAGCTAGCTGGGAAAAATGGTCAGGACGACAGCTACCAAAACCAGAGAATGTGAGCAGCCCATCACCAAACGTTACGACTCGGCACACTTGCAGGTGCTGCTTAGAATAAGTCCAATTGGCCTGCGATTACCAAGTCTAATTGAGCGCGCATCGAATTCCATGATTGACCCACCGACGATCACGCGGTCCTTTCTGGATTGTTTTAATAAATGAAAAATGATGATGATCTCTGCATTATTGCTGGAGTGGGGCGATCAGATCAGAGTCTGAGCACGCAACAAGTGGAGTCACATGCATGTCATGGGCATCATTCTGCCTGGAGAGGCTTCCCCAGGTAGAGGTACGGTAGAGCGCGATGCAATGAAGGAAACACAGGTCAGGCTGAGGTGCAGTCCTTATCCTTTTGCGCTTTTGTTTAGTCTCTGGGCTCTGATTCTGCACTGACTCAGCAGCCACGAATAATGGAGGATTTTTGCAATACTTATCCAGAGGCTAAAGTTTAGTCCCTATCAGATCGAATATTTGATGTCAATTAGGAGGACTAAATATGAGGAAATTATAAAACTAATTGCATAAGTTGTGATTAATTCGTAGCATCACATTCGCTAATCATAGACTAATTACGCTTGATAGCTTCGTCCGCGAATTAGTCAGGCTTATGCAATTAATTTTATAATTAGTCTATATTTAATACTCCTTATTATCAAACATCCAATAATGTTACAGGGATCAAAGTTTAGTCATCTGTATCCAAATACCCATGCGCTGTGCATTGTCTGCCTGATGACTGATGATGATGTGGCTGTATCACCATAGGATCGGAGGGCCTCCCGTGGTTGAGGCGCCTTGATTTGTCGAGGGATACGAGGAAATGATACGCGCTGACCTGATGTGCTGGTGCTTCTCTATCTAAAATAGAAGTCAGTGGAAGCACGCAATAATGCAAACTTGTGCAGCGTTGCTGCTGCTCGTATTGGCACATTTGTACGGTGGCAGCTCCAGGATAGATGGACTGGTGTGCCTGTTTTTTAAAACATAAAATTGAAATAAAAATACAGCCAACTATACGCTTATAATCTTCATCTATAATGTACACAGCCCTAAGGCAAAAATTGCAATTCCATATGTTGTACTTATAGCAAGTTTACCCCTTTTATGATCCGCACAGTACCCTAAAGATGTTGGTGAGGTTTATGGACTGATTCTCAGCAAAACAAAGTGATCACACATAAGAACAAATACATATGGCAAACACTATCAGAACTGAGCAGCTTGGTTTCTACGAGTTTGCACATCACTATATTTTCTTGTAATAAACTAGAAAACTAACATAGCCGAGAAGGACTTTCCATCGTAAACCGTACTCCCCAGACTATATGAGGAGGCTTGGGGTGCCACGATGGGCATTGGGTTCATAGCCATTGAATCCGCGAACATCACCACCTCTGCACCCAATGCACAACGCACCGCAACGAAGCTCTATTGCACTGGTCGTATGGTACAATGTATCTAAACCAGTATAAGTTCATGTCCATGTGTTACCCCTCTATACTATGCATGATACGATGACCACTACTCAAAGGATTAAAACATCGACAGTTAGTGTGCCAGGTAGGGAGGCTTTGTACGTAGATCCACCACTAACAAGCTTGGTGATTTGCATCTCTGCAATCCTAATGACCCAGTCCAGTACAAAGAGGAGAGCCCTTATCCCCTCTACCTGTTGGTGGTGGTCACTAATGCAAAAATATTGTATACTTGGACCACTAACATTTCTCGGCATGAGAAGTATAACTATCTCATATGCATCATTTTATCTTAAGTAATAGAGTTCCACCAAGTTTAATTACATATTTGATCTTAGGAACAAAGTGAAAGAAAATGGAGACCATTAGGCCTACAGGTGGAGTCAACCGACCCCACCTAGGTTGGGCAACTTGCCCTGTGCCCAATGACCACAATCTTGGTCAAATGAAAGAAAACACAAAGACCATCAACCAACACCATTGGATTAAGGTTGGTTCACTTCAAGTGGATGAGACACATGGATCAAAGGACCTACTATCACGCAAAGAAGCACAAGTGACACAACGCACCTTACCACGGGAATGCACACACCATTGATCATCTACATGTGGAAGATCAAGCAATTAGGAGGAAAAAGGAGGTTAGGTGACCTGGTTCAAAGGAAATCCAAGGCACTCACCAACATGACTAACTTCCAAACCGTCATCAAGAACACATCCAAGCCATGCATTGCTCAAGTTGGTGGAACGGAGGATTGGGCGAGCCAGCCCTAGCCCTAGGTCGACCAACATGGCCCCACCGCCAAACTACCTCAGCTTTCATCTACAAGTACCCCATCACTCTATAATTCATTATGAATAGCTAGATTGGTGCCAATTCTCAAGAAACCAAGGAGGAGATCAAGAGCTATAATTCTACTCACACTTAGCTTAGTAGTTAGGATAGTATTGTTAGGAGTTAGAGTTGAGTCGATCTTGTTCCGGAATTGTCTTTGGAGTTCGGGTATAGCACTTATATATTTACCTTTATAAGACTTCAAGTTATCAATTATCTTCTTTACTTTGAGTAATTACCTTCTGCGACAACTTCGCTCTTGTCAAAATCTAGTTTAGACTAAATTATTATAGTTGCAATATAGTTCTTTTAAGTTTAACTTAGCTGAAATAAGATAAATCAGTTTTTAATATTTAAAAAAAATCCAAGTTTTTTTAGCTGTTGTTAATTCAAAGAATGAAAAATGTGGTTTAGAATGTTTTTTACAATTTATTTTTGTATGCTTAGTTCCTGATTTTTTTTCTGTGCTTAGAATTCGTTCAGTTTTCTGATTTTTTTTCCCCTGTGCTTAGAATCGTTTTAACGCTTTCTCTGGATTTTCTATCAATGGGAAAAATTGTTATTCAGAGTTTTCAGGTTTGAGTAAAAAGAAAACAGAGTTTTTCTTTAGTTCTACGCAACCTGGCAAATTCAAGCCTGCTCGCTGTTTACCCTGGGCTTGGCCCGTTTGTTTTTTCTTCCCTTTCCTTTCATGTGCTTCCTTTTCTTGGGCCAGCCTGGCTTTTCGGGCTAGCTCCCAACAGCCTTCTTGCGCGCCTCCGTTTCGAGTTGAGCCGTGGCCCATGGCAGGCCCGCTCCATGATCATGGCCCTCTCCCTCTGCCGTCCCTTCTCTAAGCCCGTGTGCGCTCACCCTCGCCTTCGCTACGGGCCTTGGCCCAGCTAGCGGCAGCCCGGCGCCACCGCTCTAGCTGCTCGTCATCCCTTCGCTCTCCAGTCTCCACTGTCCGCTCTTTCTTCCGCAGGCGCCAAGCAACTGCAGCACCCGCCGGCGCCAGTAGGATCCGCCCCTCTCAGTTTTCTATGCCAATTTTTTTTTACTGCAGCTTTACTCGAAATTACTTTGAGAACCTTGTTCAGGCCTTGGATGATGGTAATAGTCGTTAAATGTAAAAGAATAGCATGCCTGGTATTTATAGAAATGAGAAATCATTTCAAGGGTAGAATGAAAATGAAGAGTATAGTCCTCATGAACAGGTACAAAAATCAGTCGATAATACCACACACGTGTTTTAAGTATACCTTGTTGATATACGAATGGCTACAAAGGATCACAACATCATGCTCACATTAACTGCTACAACTTGTCTTGGAGACATTGAAATGAAACCTCCCACGAAGAGAGACAGTTTCACGACTCAATCCAAGTCTGCGAAGGTGATGTGACAGTTTTGTAAACCGGGAAATGAAACGCACCGCTAAGACTGACCTTAACACAATTAGTATATTAAGTTAATGCCATTAGTTATATAAGAACTAAATAAAATTTAATTTATATATATTTGATATTATTTTCCATTACTTTTAAATAGTTTTAAAGGCACATATTAGTAAGATTACAAAATCAGTAAGTCATTGGTCACACGAATAAATTTTTTTTGATCATCTAGTACTAAATCTTTCACGGTTATGGATGCTGCTTAATATCTAAAATTGGGTAATGAAAAACATCATAAAACGGATTCAAATACATCCATTTAGGCTAGTCGTAGACTCCTTTGACTCTTTGGGACTCACGGCCGTTGGAAAGAGTGTAAACAAGTTTCATCCCATAAAACCTATTTCGTCCCATTAAATTTTTATCATATCTCTTTAGCTAAACTATGACTTATCATCTTATTTAGTGCCCATAAAACTCTCACGAAACTTCCTTTAAAACTGATCTTAACATGCATATTAGAAATGAATACGGATATGCATATTACAAGTTTTGGAAGATATAGATTTGGATAATTTCACTACTACACTAAAACTTAACCGAGACGTTTGGCAAAGGGGCTCGGAGGCGGGCGAACTAGTTGCCCGTCTCCGTTATTTGGTGGCTAGGTAGCCGGCCCAGTGACCACCTCGGTTAATTATTAACGGCTCGGTTAATACCGATTAACCGAGGCGGTTGT
This sequence comes from Saccharum hybrid cultivar R570, assembly GCA_038087645.1. Classification (NCBI taxonomy): domain Eukaryota; kingdom Viridiplantae; phylum Streptophyta; class Magnoliopsida; order Poales; family Poaceae; genus Saccharum; species Saccharum hybrid cultivar. The sequence goes on along the minus strand of JAQSUU010000190.1, from coordinate 38,107 downwards.
CCTAATGCAATCGCCTCGGTTAATGTATTAATCGAGGCAGACGTTTTAAGGTGCCCATCTCCGTAAATTCATTTTTGCAGGCAGTCGTGTTATAAGGCCCGACTCCAAAAATGGAAGGCTTAGTTGAGAGCCCGTATCCAATCCTCCTGTATCGGGCTTATATATACGCAGGGGTTAGGGTTTCACCTCTCCAATCCTCTCCCTCACTTCTCCCTCCCTCAGCAGCCGCACCTCCCTCTCTATCTCGTTCTCAACCTCCCAGTCTAGCGCCTTAGCCCGGCGCCCTTCCCTCCACTCTCCCTCCTCCCTTCCTCCCTCTCCGGCACCTCTTCCTCTCAGTCCGGTGACCCTTCCTCTCTCACGGCGCTCCTCCTAGTTCGGTGCCCCCTTCCTCTCTCACGACGCCCCTTCCTCTCTCTCCGACAGCCAACGGGCCCGACACCTACGGCCCCAGTGAGCGCGCGCCACGAGACGCGGCAGCGTGCCCGGCCCTAGGAGCATGGCGCCACGCAGGCCCAGCGGGTAATGGCGAGGCCTCACGTCCAGATGTAGTGGTGCAGCCCCTACAAGGCCGGATCCAACGAGGAGGTTGTGGCGGCGCAACCCCTACGGCCGGATCCGGTGAGGTGGCGGCAGCGGTGTGCTCCACCAAGGTGGCTTTCCCTCCCTTCCTCTGCCACGGCGTGCTCTACCCTAGGTGTGCTGGAGGTGCCAGATCCGGCGAGGAGGAGGCGCGGTCAGATCTAGCAGACACGACGGCAACGGGCTCGATTAGGCTCGCTTGGGTTTTTTTATTTTTTAAAATCGATTAACGGAGGCGGGCAGCTAAAGACGCCTGCATTCGTTAATGGATTAACCGAGGCGAGCGGACCAACCGCCTTCGTTAAGGCCGGATTAACCATGACCTTTGGACGTAGGCGGATGGGTTGTCCGCCTTCGTTAATCGCTTTTGCCCGCCTCGGTTAAGTTTAATGTAGTAGTGTTTGAATATCCATACGTCCATTTTCACCCCGAGCTACAGGTACTTGTGGTTGGCTACACTAGTGCATTGTGCCGACTGCAGCTTCATAGCCGCTAGCTGGTTGCTGCATCCTGGTCATATATGGGCATGCCACATGGGGCCCGGCGGCCCAGCCCAAAGCCCGCCTATTTTGCCCGTCACAAGCACGGCCCTGCCCGGTATTGTGCGGGCCTGGGTTGGCACGGCCCGATGCACAGGTGAAAGGTCTTGATGGCTAGAGGGGGGTGAATAGCCTTTTAAAATTTTCTATAAAGACACGCTAAACAAGTTTATCAATATAACAAATAGCGAGATGCGAGTTTTGCTTAGCCTACGGGGTGTTTGCAAGCCACCTAACCAATTCACAATTCTAGTATATTTGCACTCAACCGCACAAGTCAAACCGAGAAGGTAACTACAACCACAACTAGCAAGCTACACAAAGGAGCTACTCTAGCAAAGCTAACTAGCTAACAAAGATAACTAAGAAGGTAATGCGGAGTTAAGTTAGGAGAGTTTCACCGAGGGGCGAAGTATTGAGCCAACCAATATGATCAACAATGAATACCAAGATAACCGAACACCGGGATCAATCAATCACAATATGAAAGTGATGACATGAAGATTTATCTCGAGGTTCACATGCTTGCCGGCACGCTAGTCCCCGTTGTGTCCCTCTTCACCACGTGGTTCGGTGGCTAATCGGTCTCACACCGAGCCTCTCAAAAGGCGCCACAAGAACCTACCAAATGGCAAAAGGTTGCAATAACACGAGCAATTTACTAACGTTGCCTTTGGCGCTTCGCCGAGGTAGGCACAAACCCCTCACAATCACCGGAGGTGGCCAAGAACAATCACCAAACCTTGCCAACGCCTCCAAGCTGCTCCAAGCTGTCTAGATGGCGGCAACCACTAAGAGAAACAAGAATCCCGCAGCAAATCAACCACCAAGTGCCAACTAGATGCAATCTTACAATGCAAATGCACTTGGATCACTCAATCTCACTTCGAATATGCAAAGAAGCAAGAGAGATGAGTGGGAGGGGAGTTGCTTAGCTCAAAGTGCTCACAAGTATGTCAAAATGTTCAAGAGGGAGAGCCTTAAGCCAGCCAACGAGTATATATAGACGTACCCCTTCGAATAGAGCCGTTAGAAACTTAAACAGCTGAAATCGTGCTGACCGAACGCGCTGGTCCAACTGACCGGACGCGCCGGTCGCACAACGGCTAGCTGCGAAGCAACGACCGGACACGCTGGTCGCACAGACCGGACGCGCTGGGATCGACCGGACGCGCTGGTCCCGTGACTGACCGGACGCGCTGGTCAAGTCTGAGCAGCGCACGACAACACAATGACCGGACGTGCTAGAGAAATGACCGGACGTCACAGTGCCAGCGTCCGGTTAGAGTCCAGTAAGCTCCCTGAACGACCGGACGTGTCCGGTCGACAGTGACCGGATGCGCTGCGCGTCCGATCATCAACCTGAAACAAGCGCAGACACTGAATACTGACCGGACGCGTCCGGTCATGCAAAGACCGCGTCCGGTTCAGCGTCCGGTCACCCCTGTGACCTCCGTTCGCCTCCGTTTCTTTTCCAGACTTCCGGCGTAGTGGAAAATAGTCGTCATGTGCTAACACCACCGCCTTCTCTACCGCTCAAACTCCACCGCCTTCGCAAACGTGCTAACACCACCAAATGATCTCGTCATGTGCGAGTGTGTTAGCATTTTCACAATTATTTTTCGAGGCGTTATTAGTTCTATCCAAATGCATATGATTATAAAATGCACATCTAGAGGCACTTAGGAGTTCAAAAGCCGCGTCATTCCCCTCTTTATAGTACGGCTATCTATCCTATAATGTAACCACACCCACTAGGTGTCTTGGTTACTAAAACACAACCCTTAAACATATACATTTGCCTTGATCACATAGGGTTGCGTCCAAATCCAAGTGTGGCCATCATGATCACCATGTCCATCTTGCCACCAACCTTGGAATGTACTAATCCTCATATGCTACATACAACTTAGGCATAGGATTAGTACTTAGGCATTGTCACTAATTACCAACACCAAACATAGGACTTTCAATCTCCCCCTTGTTGGTAATTAGTGACAAACCTTTCACAAAGATATTATGATAAAAATTTTGATTGAACCCATGTCACATTGTCCAAGTATATTACTATGTGTAAGAATTATGGACATGTGATCATGAATTCAAATTGATAGCAATGGCTCCCCCTACATGTTTGCTATATGTTTGGATTTTGGAAGCATACATGTTAGATAGGAAAGATTAGGAGCATTGACTACCAATAGGTGCTAAGTGTTTAAGATTATAGACCTTTGAAGCGTGATACCATCGGAGTAGCGATAAACACCATCTTAGCACCTTGTGTAGTTAGATTCCACTTGGAAAAGCACAAACATAACTAGAAACCTCGTGAGATCAACATTATAAGCAAGGCTCTAGTATCACTTTAAAAAACATGAAGCAAGAAAAATCTAACTACTTCCTATTCATGCTAGTACCTTAATACACCATTCAAATTATACTAGCACGTCACCACACAAGCAATGTATCGGAGAAAAAGAAATGCATAACTATGCATCATACATATGAAGTGCACATGGAAATGCAACAATCATGCTTAAGAGCTTGCTCCCCCTACTTGTGTGCTCAAAATTTTAGTTGATCCCCTTCTTTTATCAATTCTCCCCCTTTAGGATTTTCTCACCCTTTAGAATTTATCTTTGTGAACAACATTTTTCTCCCCCTTTGTACTTCTCCCCCTTTGAGTTCTATCTTTGTGAACAACATTTTCTCCCCCTTTGGCACCAATGACCACAAGGGACCAATTTTAGATAGATTATCATGTTGAATTATGGGATGAGGATCAAGTTTGTGATTGAACCTAGATTGCTTGCATAACTAAAATGCTTCGGTTTGAACCAAGGGCAAGCTTCTTCACACCTCACTAGAAGGGTTATCATGCACCATGTTGAAGCAAATATTTAGACAAGTGATCTAGATTAAACACTTAGGATCACAAGCTACTTAAACAAGTTATATGCTACCACTAGATCATACAAGTCATGGAAACAATAGTGGCACCATATAAACTTCAAATTTATTTGATTTTCATGAATGAGCCTAGAACATGTAAATTATGACTAGATGCACTAACCAAGTCCTTAGTATAGAATGTATGACATGTCAACCAATTGTACCTTAGGGCTCGAAGGAGAGGCATGTCATATATGGGGTGCATCAACTCATGTTGGAGAAGTCAAGTATGTTCAACTCATTCTTTAGCTTGTAAAATCTCTTTTCATCAAGTGGCTTGGTGAATAGATCGGCTAATTGATCTTCGGTGCCCACACTCTCAATAGCAATGTCACCCTTTTGTTGATGATCTCTAATAAAGTGATGGCGAACATCAATATGCTTTGTTCTTTGATGTTGAACCGGATTGTTGGTTAGCTTCACGGCACTTTCATTGTCACATAGCAATGGCACATTCTTGAAATTGATTCCAAAATCCTTCAATGTTGCCTTCATCTACAAGATTTGTGCACAACAACTACCCACGGCGATGTATTCGGCCTCGACGGTAGATAGTGCAATACTATTTTGCTTCTTGGATGACCATGAGACAAGTGATCTTCCCAACAATTGACAAGTCCGGAGGTGCTCTTTCTCTCAACTTTGTCACCGGCATAGTCGGAATCCGAATATCCAACTAGCTCAAAGCTTGCACCTTTGGGATACCACAATCCAACATCTTGTGTATGCTTCAAATACCTCAATATTCTCTTTGTTGCCTTCAAATGACTTTCTCTTGGTGAGGCTTGAAATCTTGCACACATGCATACACTAAACATTACATCGGGCCTTGATGCCATCACATAGAGTAGGCTACCAATTATTGATCTATATAGTTTTTGATCCACCACGTTGCCATTCTTGTCACTATCCAAGCTTCCACTAGTGCTCATTGGAGTAGTGATTCCTTTTGCATCTTCCATACCAAACTTCTTTAGCATATCCTTTATGTATTTAGTTTGGCTTACAAATATTCCTTTCTTCATTTGTTTAATTTGAAGTCCAAGAAAGAAACTAAGTTCACCAATCATTGACATTTCAAATTCTTTTGCCATCATTTTCCCAAACTCATCACAATAATCTTGATTGGTTGAACCGAATATGATATCATCAACATATATTTGCAACACAAACAAGTCTTTCCCAATCTTCTTGGTAAATAGTGTTGTATCAACGTTGCCCATGACAAATCCTTTGGATAGCAATAAGTCCCTCAATCTTTCATACCATGCTCTAGGTGCTTGCTTCAATCCATACAAAGCCTTCCTTAACTTGTATACATGATTGGGTTTCTTGTCATCTTCAAAATCGGGAGGTTGCTCCAGATACACCTCCTCTTGGATGTACCCATTGAGAAATACACTCTTCACATCCATTTGATATAGCTTGATATTATGAGCACAAGCATAGGCAAGTAAGATCCTAATTTCTTCCAATCTTGCAACCGGGGCATAAGTTTCACCAAAGTCAAGACCCTCTATTTGTGTGTAACCTTGAGCCACTAGTCTTGCTTTATTTCTTACTACTATCCCATCTTGATCTTGCTTGTTGCGAAAGACCCATCTTATTCCAATGACATTATGATCCTTAGGCCTCTCAACTAATTCCCATACTTCATTTCTATTGAAGTTGTTGAGCTCTTCATGCATTGCATTTACCCAATCCGGATCTCTCAATGCTTTATCAATGTCCTTGGGTTCTTCCATTGACACAAAAGAAGAGTGAGCATAAAATGATGCCAATCTTGATCTAGTTTGAACTCCTCTTTGTATGTCACCAATGATGGAATCCAATGGATGGTCTCTTGCAATGTTAGTTGGTTGAAATACTTGGACTTGATTGCTTGGATGTTGATGTTGATCATGAGTTGGAGATGATGAACTAGCCACTTGTTGATCTTGTTGCACTTGAGATGATGTACTAGCTTGATTTTGCATTAGAGAACCGCTAGCTTGTGTAATTGGACTTTGGAGCACTTGATCTTTGTTGTCATCCACATCAATCACTTACTTTGGCCTAATATCACCAATATCCATTTCTTTCATAGAATTAGTCAATTGAGTTCCTCTCACATCATCCAAGTTATCTTTCTCATCTTGAGAGCCATTTGTTTCATCAAATTCAATATCATGAACTTCTTCAAGTAAACCACTAGCCAAATTCTAAACTCTATAAGCTTTGCTAGTAGTGGAGTACCCAAGTAAGAATCCTTCATCATATTTCTTCTCAAATTTGCTTAATCTAGTGCCCTTCTTCAAGATGTAGCATTTACAACCAAATACCCGAAAGTATGCAATGTTGGGATTTCTTCCATTTAAGATCTCATATGGTGTCTTCTCTAAAAACTTGTGGCAATAGAGGCGGTTGCTATAGAAGCAAGCTGTGTTGATTGCTTCGGCCCAAAATGAATTACTCACATTATACTCATTCAACATTGATCTTGCCATATCAATTAAGATTCTATTCTTCCTCTCAACTAAGCCATTTGATTGAGGTGTATACTTGGCCGAGAATTGATGTTTGATTCCAAGATCATCACATAGCTCATCAACTCTTGTGTTTCTAAACTCACTTCCATTGTCACTTCTCACTTTCTTGATTGTGGTTTCAAACTCATTTTGCACTCTCTTGATGAACTTCTTGAATATGTCAAATACATCACTTTTGTCCCCAAGAAAGAATACCCATGTATATCTAGTGAAATCATCCACAATCACAAAACCATACTTGTTGCCACCAATGCTTGTGTATGTAGTTGGCCCAAATAGATCCATGTGCAACAACTCAAATGCCTTGGAAGTACTCACAATGCTCTTCAATGGATGAGTGTTGCCCACTTGCTTTCTGGCTTGACGTGCACTACATAGCTTATCCTTCTCAAATGTGACATCCTTCAAGCCTCTAACTAAGTCATGCTTCACTAACTTGTTCAATTGCTTCATGCCAACATGACCAAGTCTTCTATGCCATAACCAACCCATACTTGATTTGGTGAGCAAGCATGTTGAAAGTTGAGTGTCACTAGCATTGAAATCAACCAAGTATAGATTCTCATATCTAAAGCCTTTGAAAATCAAGTTAGAGCCATCAACACTAACTATCTCCACATCATCAACACCAAAGATACACTTGAAGCCTAGATCACACAATTGAGCAACTGACAATAAATTGAAATTGAGCTTTTCAACTAGTAGCATATTGGAAATGCTATGATCATTAGAGATTGCAATCCTTCCAAGAGCCTTTACATCACCCTTGCTATTGTCATCAAATGTGATGCTATCAATGCCACTATCATTTGATTTGAGAGAGTTGAACATTCTTGAATCACCGGTCATATGTTGAGAGCACCCACTATCAAGCACCCAATGCCTTCCTCCGGCCTTGTAATTTACCTACAAAACAATTTAATGTCTTTTAGGTACCCATACTTCCTTGGGTCCTTGGAGGTTAGTAACTAAGCTCTTTGGTGAATGTGAAGCTCTTCTTGTTGAATGTGAAGCTCTTCTTTGCTTTCTTCTCCTTCTCTTTCTTATCCTTCTTGTTCTTCTTGAGCTTCAAGTCCCCATTATGAAATCTCTTATCTTCATAGGGGCAATCCGCCACTATGTGATCAGGGCTATTGCAATTGTAGTAAAGCACCTCCTTTGCCTTCATGAAGTCCCTTCTCTTTCTTGCACCATAGCCTCTCTTCTTCATGAACTGACCCATCTTTTGCACTAGAAGGGCTATGGTCTCATCATCAAATGGATCATCATCATCAACAACCTTGCTCTTGCCCTTAGAAGAAGAAGCCTTGAATGCGGTGGTCTTCTCTTGCTTGACCTTGATCTCCTTCTTCTCATCTTTATCTTCATCATCATCATATTGAGCATCGGTCATGACATCTCCAAGCACTTGGTTTGGAGTCACCTTATTCAAACCCTCTCTTTGGATCATCTTTCTCAAGATAGCAAACTTCTTAGGTAAGTTTATCAAAAACTTATGTGAGAAGTCCTTGTCCTTGACATCTTCTCCTAGGCTCTTGAGATCATTGACAATAACTTGTAGCCTATAGAACATCTCCGGTATGGACTCATCATCCTTCATCTTGAAGCTTGCAAACTTATCCTTGAGCATATAGAGCTTGGCACTCTTTACCATTGAAGTGCCCTCATATGTTTCCTCTAATCTTGTCCACACTTCACTTGCCATCTCAAGATCCTTGATTTGCTCAAAGACCTTTACATCAATCCCATTGTAGAGAGTATTGAGAGCCATAGTGTTGCATTGGTTGTTGATGCGATCATTGTTGGTGAGGTTGTCAGGATCAATGATAGCATAACCATGGTGTGTCACCTTCCAAACGTTCTCATGAATAGAGCCAAGATATTGCTTCATCTTTCTTTTCCAATGATCAAAAGATGTGACACCATCAAAGAATGGAGGCTTGCCCCTGACATGGTTGAACACAACTTGAGCCATCTTACACCGAGGTTGTTAAGCCTTGAAAACGGTGACCACGGCTCTGATACCACTTGAAAGGTCTTGATGGCTAGAGGGGGGTGAATAGCCTTTTAAAATTTTCTACAAAGACACGCTAAACAAGTTTATCAATATAACAAATAGCGAGATGCGAGTTTTGCTTAGTCTACGGGGTGTTTGCAAGCCACCTAACCAATTCACGATTCTAGTATATTTGCACTCAACCGCACAAGTCAAACCGAGAAGGTAACTACAACCACAAACTAGTAAGCTACACAAAGGAGCTACTCTAGCAAAGCTAACTAGCTAACAAAGATAACTAAGAAGGTAATGCGGAGTTAAGTTAGGAGAGTTTCACCGAGGGGCGAAGTATTGAGCCAACCAATATGATCAACAATGAATACCAAGATAACCGAACACCGGGATCAATCAATCACAATATGAAAGTGATGACACGAAGATTTATCCCGAGGTTTACGTGCTTGTCGGCACGCTAGTCCTTGTTGTGTCCCTCTTCACCACGTGGTTCGGTGGCTAATCGGTCTCACACCGAGCCTCTCAAAAGGCGCCACAAGAACCTATCAAATGGCAAAAGGTTGCAATAACACGAGCAATTTACTAACATTGCCTTTGGCGCTTCGCCGAGGTAGGCACAAACCCCTCATAATCACCGGAGGTGGCCAAGAACAATCACCAAACCTTGCCAACGTCTCCAAGCTGCTCCAAGCCGTCTAGATGGCGGCAACCACCAAGAGAAACAAGAATCCCGCAGCAAATCAACCACCAAGTGCCAACTAGATGCAATCTCACAATGCAAATGCACTTGGATCACTCAATCTCACTACGAATATGCAAAGAAGCAAGAGAGATGAGTGGGAGGAGAGTTGCTTAGCTCAAAGTGCTCACAAGTATGTCAAAATATTCAAGAGGGAGAGCCTTCAGCCGGCCAACGAGTATATATAGATGTACCCCTTCGAATAGAGCCGTTAGAAACTTAAACAGCTGAAATCGCGCTGACCGGACGCGCTGGTCCAACTGACCGGACGCACCGGTCGCACAACGGCTAGCTGCGAAGCAACGACCGGACGCGCTGGTCGCGCAGACCGGACGCGCTAGGATCGACCGGACGCGCTGGTCTCGTGATTGACCGGACGCGCTGGTCAAGTCTGTGCAGCGCACGACAACACAATGACCGGACGTGCTAGAGAAATGACCGGACGCCACAGTGCCAGCGTCCGGTTAGAGTCCAGTAAGCTCCTTGAACGACCGGACGCGTCCGGTCGACAGTGACCGGACGCGCTGCGCGTCCGATCATCAACCTGAAACAAGCGCAGACACTGAATACTGACCGGACGCGTCCGGTCATGCAAAGACCGCGTCCGGTTCAGCGTCCGGTCACCCCTGTGACCTCCGTTCGCCTCCGTTTCTTTTCCGGACTTCCGGCGTAGTGAAAAATAGTCGTTTTAATTCCTCGAAAATGCCTGAATCTCGCCTCGTAATCTCGGCGGGAGGGAGAGAGGACCCCAAACCCTCTCTACCGCTCAAACTCCACCGCCTTCGCAAACGTGCTAACACCACCAAATGATCTCGTCATGTGCGAGTGTGTTAGCATTTTCACAATCATTTTTCGAGGCGTTATTAGTTCTATCCAAATGCATATGATTATGAAATGCACATCTAGAGGCACTTAAGAGTTCAAAAGCCACGTCATTCCCCTCTTTATAGTACGGCTATCTATCTTATAATGTAACCACACCCACTAGGTGTCTTGGTTACTAAAACACAACCCTTAAGCATATACCTTTGCCTTGATCACATAGGGTTGTGTCCAAATCCAAGTGTGGCCATCATGATCACCATGTCCATCTTGCCACCAACCTTGGAATGTACTAATCCTCATATGCTACATACAACTTAGGCATAGGATTAGTACTTAGGCATTGTCACTAATTACCAACACCAAACATAGGACTTTCAACAGGGTCATGCTTCGGCCGCATCCCAGGCACGTGAGCTGGCACGGCACGGCCCGGTAAAATGTGCAGGCCCGGTAAAGGCCCGTGACCAGTTAAGTGTAGAGGCTTGTGACTAGTTAATTGCTAACCCAATAACCCTAGTTCCTACTCCCCACCGTCCCGCCGTCGCACTCGTGACCCCTTCCCTTCCCTCGCGCATGCACGCGGACGCTCCCTCCCCTTGCAAGATGCGATGCCACGCGGACGCCCCCTTCCTCCTCCCGCATGCACGCGGACGCTCCCTCCCCTTGCAAGACGCGATGCGCAGATGCAGCGATGCCACACGGACGCCCCCTTCGTCCTCCTGCGAGCGGCGCGGATTCCCTCTCGGCCTCTCCCTCCCCTCGCGCGACCTCTCTGCTCGCCAGGAACCGACCCGGCCTGCTGGATCCTCTCCTCCGCTAGCGTCACCTCGGCGGCGGCGAGCGCGACAGTGTGTTATGTGGTCTCATCTCAATCTCAAAAAGAAGAAGATGCTTATAGAAACACCCAAATTGCTTGATGGGCTGAGTGGCTCTAATCGATTTACTTTGCGGCCCACCTGAGATTGGACGAGCAAGATTAGAATAGTACTCGCTTTGGCCATTTACAAAAATTTGTTTGCTGCCAAAAATATACTCTATCTACCTAGATTACCACGAAGTAGTAAATACTAGACGCCAAGGTACGTGTAGAAAATCAGCGCAGAATGACACATGGCAAATTAAAATCCCCGAAGGAGAGCACATGCTCCACCAACTGCTAGCTAGCTAGTGGGCGGAGATCAAATTTTGGCCCAGGACGCGTGTCGCGTGGCACGCACCTGTTGAACAACTCTGCACGTACGGACAAATCATTTGCCATTTATGCGCTTTTGTCCGTTCGAAAATCAACAATCGTCATGTACGTACTCCAACTCCAGCGTCTCCATCGGTGGGTTGTTTAGCTAATTATTATTTGTAATTGCGTTCAAATAATGGTTCCGATCGATCGATGATTTATTTGCCCGTGCCGTCCTAGTAATTAACGACACACGCGTTGGTGATCGATGGTTGCATGGACACTGTCATGTGCAATCAATTTGGCGCGACCGGGCGGAGCGCGCGCAGCCGTTGGTTCGCGTTCGTTCCAACGAACCGGGAGGACCAGCGTGCGGACATGCCCGTACACCGATCGACACTCCTGACTCCTAGGCTATGCTAGATCTCTGCTACGTGGATGCTAGCCGGCCGGCAGTACTCCGATCCTGTCCAAGCTAATAAATAGCGGCGGTAGCGGCCGTAATCGCACCCGCAATAGCGGTAGCGGTCCATCACCGCTACCGCTACGAGGTAGCGCTCTGAACTTTGCACCATAGAACTTTGCGGCCGCAATTCTGAATAGCTGGCCGATATTGCGGCCGCAATTGCCCGTGGCAGGCCGCAATAGCATGGAAGCAAATATCCCTAATTAGTCTAGCACATTATGACTCACACTCTAAATTCAAATACTCACGTATCATTTGTGAAACTTAAAATTATTCATGATATATACACTTAAAATTATTTATACTCATTATTCATGATATATGTACTTAAAATTATATGGGACTATCGGGTGTCGCTATTGGAACTTATCATCCGCAATATCGTCCGCTATCCACAATCCGCTACCTCGACGTCAATCCGCTATCAACCCGCTATACGCTATTTACACAATTTCACGAGAGAGGTAGACGTACGGTACGGTGCGGTGCGGCTCCACTGTATATCGAGCTTGCACGGTGCAACTCGCTACGTGTGAACTTTCAAACAAATTGCAGATCGCCAGTCGCCACTCGCCAGCATCCGACACGTTGCCGAGCCAAAAGCCCCCCAGGCCCCAGCAGAGGCACCCGTTGCCTTCATCGGCCTGTCACTAATCAATATATATATTGTTCTGGTATCCGGTCACAAATAAAACAGCACTTTGTACTTTGATTAATTAATGATGACATATAGTCGGCCTTCAAATGTATTTTTGAAAGACCTCTGGTCTCTTTTATTTTTATAAAGCCATAGTATAGATGTACTTTTTTTAAGCAACATTTATAGATGGGCTCTCTCACATAGAAGTAGTTACGTACGTACAATAAACACACGCATGCACTAAGCACTATCATCCCAAATCCCAAATACGGATGGGTCTAGTGATAGAGCGGATGAGGCTCAAGCCCCCGGTCCCCTACCGCCACTGTGACAACAATAATGGTGTTTCTTACTGAGTCCTTCCTAACTTTTCTAAATACGGAACAGAGAAAGGGGTCTCTAAAGAATGAAGATGAATTAAGTTTCCTACTTGTAGATTTCTAGCTTTACCCCTGAACATCCTATGAGCACATATGAGAGACTAGACTAATTGATCTTGAGATGGACAAAGCTACTACTCCTATGTAGATAGCTTTATCAATGAGACAATAATTAGCCAAAAATATGGGCATCCATGCTGAGTCCGAAACATGTAGAGCTGTAAACTCTATGCTTGTTAATTAAAATTGCTTAACACTTAATTTAATGATACATAGACATATTTTGATATATACGCTTATAATATTATCGATAGTACATTTTTTATGTAATATTTTCGATAGCACATTGTGTTCTTTAAAAGATACATTTGGTGTCTCCGGTTCGTAAACCTGGCTGATCGATTAGATCGATACGACATACTCTCTCCGATCCAAATTAAACTATAATTTATTATGTCTTTTCTAGATATATAAATTTTATTATATATCTAAATATATATTATGCTTAGATACGTAATAAAATATAAGTTTTTAAAAATATCATAATAACTTATAATTTAGAACCGACGAATATATACGAGCAGCATGAACAAGTGACGTTGGCTAAAGCTCACCCTCCTCTCGCCCCGATTCAACATAATGGGCTGCACTCATATGCGGCCGTGCGGGTACGTAATGCGTGCGCCTGCTGGCACGTGTCCAGGCTTAGGCCAAATGCTTAGCTATCCTCTCCTTGGACATAAGCATATGCAGAGCGAACTGCCCTTTTTAAGAGCCTTCCCCGCTTGCTTATGGCACCACACCACCACACATTATTTGGGACCAAAAATTAAGGCAGGATAGTAGCAGCTTGCTACTTTCTTGGAAGTAAAATATAAGATAATGAAGGTTTAAAATTTACTCTAAATTATAAGGTATTTTGGACTGCTCGATGGATCTTGAAATTTAAGGAATTACAATAAAGGCTCATCATTCATGGACACATTACATGTCACTGAAAGAGTAGCGATATTAAAATCTATAATAAATCTAAAAAAACGTATTAACACCCATAAGTCGAGAAGTTAAATGGGTGGGCGTATTCTACACTTAATCTACACATCTCATAAGGATTAACCTGGCGCTTCAATGAGGTATAAGGATTTTTTTTCGTCACCTCCTGTTTTCCAAATTTATGATTACCATGCTTCTACATTGAACCATGCCTGCCAACCTTTTCCATATTCATCCGCCGATATCTAATAAGTTTTACACTTCGATGAATTTGTTTTTTTTTCCTTCCCAAAGGGCAAAGGCCTTCGAAAATTTAGTTAACACAAAGATAGTACTCCTAAGTTGGGATCGCTAAGGTCAGTCAGTGGCACTAGAATCTGTTAGGTCTCCAAGAACAGCAACCTATTCCTACTAGGCCACTGAACAACCTTATCATCAGTTGTTACTGTCACACTCGCACATATCTGTGGCGTACCACATATATAAAGCTTGTCAGTACAGTGACTACAGTACAGTTTAAGCAGAGAGCTGCGCGTGGCGATGTGTTGGTGGTGGCTGCAACATCAGTACGGAAAGTATTGGTTGATGAATAAATGTAGGGGAGAAGGGTGCATCATCGTCCGATTAATTAATTGGTGTTTGTTGATGAATGACGGTACGATACCTAATTACAACTAGGAGTAACTCTGAAGGGTTGCATTGGGTAGATTACGTTGACGGTTGACCTCTTCTTCTCCTCTCCATGCGTTTGTCTTGCTCGCTCGTCCATGCAACATCATGTCATCATCTATCGACGACGCGACTGCTCATCCGCCGCATCTGCGTTTGTCGTTCTCGTCCATGCGTGTATGAAATCTTTCCCTGTTAGACAGAGAGACACTGAATCTAAGACTACCCACGGTGTTGGCAAAAACCGATGCTAAGTTATGAAAGAGAAGGTTTAGACATCGGATCTTACCATTGTACAGAACGATGCTGAGTTAATTAAAAAGAGGAGACACTGAGTAATATAGATGCCTTGATGCAGATTGAATAAAAAATATACTTTCACAGCTGTTTGCAGACCGCACAAGCTAGATTTAAATGTAACGGTAGCCTACGACAAACGGGTTGCATCGATCGGGTCTCTTCTCCTTCTCTTTCTCTACTCTATAATTCTAGAATCTCTCCGGCCGATCTACTCCTCAAGGTGACCGGCTAGCTAGTGACGCTTGACAAAATCTGAATATTAAATTGCCTCCGAACAGGTACAACTAGTTCAGTCACTGTGTGAAAAACCATCTCGTCAACTGAGGCGCATATCTATGTAACAGTGACACTCGCACTGATGCATATCCATATGAATCGGACCCGGCCCAGCCTCATGTGCTGTCAGAAGCAACTAGCTAGCGATGTTACTTGTCCGTGTGCACCCCTCGTGCTTTTCACCGCTCACCCGGCCTGAAACACGCCGTCGTGGGACAAGCGTGGCCGCCGTGCCATGCCGACGAGGAACAAACACCCCTTGGATTCGCAAGATTTCCTCCTGATCTCAGACTGGAACCCAAGCTGCGATCGAGGTGGACAGGCGGACAGCCAGTCGCTCCAACGATCCTCCACCACATTTCGCGACCTGGTATGGTCGCTGTAGAGCCACTGTAGCGCGATCGAGAGGCCAAACAAAGTTAACCGTCACATGACAATTCAGTATCTTATTTACTAAAGTAGTCTTTTGCCGAGACTGCGACTAGAAAATCATATGCAATCACCACGTACGGTTAGAGACAATAAGTGACCATCATTAATTTGACATGGCAAATTCATTTGTCGTTCTTTATGATCTCTCTGAAGAAACACGTCGGGGACTGTTGTTTGAAGAGCATGCATGTACTGCATTTCATAACCTACTAGTT
This sequence comes from Saccharum hybrid cultivar R570, assembly GCA_038087645.1. NCBI lineage: Eukaryota > Viridiplantae > Streptophyta > Magnoliopsida > Poales > Poaceae > Saccharum > Saccharum hybrid cultivar. Next base: position 22,386 of record JAQSUU010000190.1, on the reverse strand, counting down.
TATGCTAATCACTAATCATAGACGTCAACCGTGCTCCAGCATGTCCTAGAATATTAGAAAATTTCATGAATCAAATTTAGTATGTACAACTAATCAAACTATGTTTGCTTTCACCCTTTGCACTACACCACTATGAGTTTTAATAATACAATATTAAGATCAGCTCTTGTTGCACCACTTTTTGGCTTTGAACTTTTAATTTGATTGCAGTTTTCTTATCCATGTGTTAAGTTCAAACTCTAGCGCTTATTAAATCTTTTATTCATATTTCTTTTTATGTATAATAAAAAGCAGATTTTATGTCCTGGACTCCACTCTTAGTTACTATCATGGCATAAACAAACGTTTCAAATTGCAAAACAACACTCTCAAGATGTTAAGGCTGTCTTTGGCCGGGCTCCTGCCCGAGTGGCTCCGGCTCCGCTCTACTGTAGCCACTACTGCTCCTTCAGGCATGGGAGAGAGAGACCCAGAGGAGGTAGTGTTGGCAGGCTCCGATGGCTCCGCCACAGTAGCACAACAGCGCTACTATAGTGCCGGAGCGGGATTTGGCAAAAGCCCCTCCAAACATGCCCTAAATTTCCTCTATGAAGGAATTACATGTGTAGTAGTATTGTTTTATAAAAAAAGAGTTCTTATATAACTAAAATACGGGTATTGATATGTCACAATGTTTTCATTAAAATATATGTATAATATTCTATAAATAACAACTTATAAAATTTATTGTCAAAGATTTTAAATATTATTTAAAATAAAACTGCCCGTGTTACTGGTATTTAGTTTGTTAAAGGAACATTATTTAATGATTGTCAAATATATATATATATATATATATATATATATATATATATATATATATATATATATATATATATATATATATATATATATATATATATATATATATATATATATATTGCTAGTGTATGCATTTATACTTAGAAAGCTAGTATATGTTATGACAATAGCAGATATGCTTACTTTGAATTTGGCTATGTAGAATTGATAATTCAAAAATATATAGAGTGTAATTTATGGTTAGTTAATTCCTTTTTCATAACAGATAATATTGGTAAGTTAGACACAGATTAAAGAGATGTTTTTGTTTATGTTTTATAACAACAGATAAGGGTAATTTAGATGCAAATTAAGGGGCTTATTTTATATTGTCATTGACAATTGCAGGAGTAGGCAACTGAAAGAAATTTGAGAGGTTAAATTGTGTTTCGTGATGGTAGATGTTGGTAATTTATATGTATATTCAGAGATTATTCGTGTTTCCTTTCAAAACAGGACAAGTGGGTAACTTTTTAGAAAAAAATATAATAGATTCAATGGCTATTAACTATGCTCTATTTATGATGATTAGATTTAGAGTTGACCAAATTAATGGCTAGGTTTTTATGATTATATGAGAATTTTTATGATTTATTTTTTCTAATGCATCTTGTGAGGATTCATATACAGCCTCCACATGAAACTTAAGTTATGCCGGCTCTTGTTGTATCCCTTTCTGCGACACCATGAACTTATGTTTTGGCATTTGATTTTTAATCTTGTTAGTTGTTGCAATTCTTTTAATCTACATGTTAAGTTAAAACTCTAGTGTTTATTGTATATTTTATTCAGATTTTATACTTCATTAAAAATATATTCTATACATGTCACACACTACACTTTTAGAAGCTACAATGACATAAACAATCATTGCAGCATGCACCACAACATTCAAGATGTTGAATTTGTTTGGCATATCTTGAAGAATTATGTGTAATAGTATAGTTTATAAAGAAAACGTATAGTGCTTGCTAATGTTGCTGCTCTGTACACTCGCACCTCATGCAATTGCTGGTCAAAAGGCAGTGGTGGCTGAGGCTGGTCACGACTCACGTACGAAGCGGTGGTGCTGAGTTAGCACAAGTAGAGGCGGTGTAATATCAATCAATATGATATCCTTCTTGCGCCACATGATGAACTCCTTCACGCATTGTTCGAGAAAATGCACGCCCTTGAGAGTTTCGTGACCGATCGAGAAGCTAGAGCGTTTGCACTTCGCACCGTATAAACAAGCTGGAAGCTAGAGCGTTTGCACTTCGCACCGTATAAACAAGCGGGGGTACCTCTTGAACTCTTGGGGAGGAACAGGGGCTCACTTCGCCGGATCTGGAGAAGCGAAGGCGGAGTCGACCGTGCCTGCGTTGGACCACCCTTTGTTGGAATCTCACCGTCTCATGGCTACTGGATCTACCACATCCTAAATCCTCCCCATGACCGGCACTGTGTAGGAAGCATAGGGGGTAGCTGTGAGAGGGAATAGAGAGAGGGGAACAAGGGGGCTGGCGTCACCGGATCCATGGTGAGGCCGGTGATGGTGTGGATCTCGCCCTCCACCGGCTAGGCTACGGGCCAGGGGCCACCGCCGTTGGCGCCCCCGATCTGGATCTCGGTAGAGCCGCAGTCGCCCTTGCCGTTGGAGAAGAGAGGCGCCGGTGGGGATGACAGGGTCGACGCGGACGGGAGGGATGACGAGGCCGACGCCGCCGGTGGGGAGGCCGACGCGGCCAGGAGGGAACACCGATGGGTTGGGGTGTGGAGGGGGGCGAGTGACCTCGAACTCGGAGAGACCTGAAGGGGAGCGGACGAGGGGTGGCGGGCTCGATTCCGGACTTGAGTTCTCCATCAACTGAAATCAATTATTTTTTCGGGTCCGGTGTGACACGGCTCCCACTACGCGTCACCGTCTGTTAGCTGTGGGAGAAACAAGTCATGGACTATATATCAGTGATTCGTATTCTTGAGCCACGTCACTGTAAAAAGACATGAGTGACGCGTTTTAACTAGACGAGTCACTAATTTTGTATGAGTGGCGTGTTTTACTTTTGAGTCACTAAACTAGGTGTCACTGATAGACTTTTCTGGCATAGTGGACCTCTGGTATCTATAAAAAGTACTTGCACGTCACCCCCGAGCACATGGACGAAATCTTGGAACCAACATGATCCCAAGAGGCCAAGAGCTAGCCAACAACGCAAGAAGCATGGCATATGCTGACTGCCTTTTCCCTTTCTCTTCCGTGATGTGTCATTTGACTGAGGCAGCTTAACCAGACCCAGCAGGCCGGCCAGTCGTCGTCGCGGGGGGCACCGATCAGCTATCTATCTAGCCAGCTCTTTCAGTGTACATGCGCCACGTTGGGGCCGGGCCGGACGTGGTCTCACATGCCTTGTTCTTGACTCCCGAGTTGGGCGGCGTGTGCATGTCCCCGAGCACCGCTTGTATCCCTGCCGCCGGCCGGCCGTTGCTGTCCCAGGTGACGCACCACTACGTGCTGTGTTGTGGGCAGCCGGCCGGCAGCATAGATCGGATCGGATTTGAGATGGACGTCGATCAAATCGAGAATCGTCCCCGCTCTCTCTGCGCCGACGACGCCGGCCGGCCGGACCCCGGGCGCGGGTCAGGCGCTTCTATGATCGTGTCGCCGGCGGCGGACCCCGATCGTCTTGAAAGGCTCCCTCGGCATCTATCTATCTATCTGATCCGATCCGATGATGGACTGGATCACTGGAGCGTGGTGGCAATGGTAACAACCGGCCGATAGTCGGGGTAACGTGCTTGCTGATCCTGTTTGGCCGGCGCACGGGAAAATTGCATGCATTGGGCCTCTCGTTAAGATGGGACGAGACGACTGCATTGCATGCATGCTTGCTACTCCTACGTAGCACAGGTGGCATACGTAGATAGCTAAGGCCACCTGGCCTGAATGCGCAGTACACTACACGTACGTACAAAAAGTTCACATGCACAGGCGCCATGCTGGGCCGGTACTGTTTGCTGCAGAGTGTACTGTACACGAATGCGTCCATCCAGCTCTTGCGCTTTTGCAGGCGCAGCACGCACTTTTGCATAGTGAGTCAGACCAGGATATCCAAGTGTCTACGGCTGCATGTTTCGCCCCGCCGACCTGTCGTCTCCTCCGGAGAGACGGGAGAGAGAGACGTCGGCGACGGACGGAGCCGCGGCTGTCCACGTAGCTAGCCCTGTTTGTCAGTCTCTCTGCGGATGTTTTCCGTCTTTGCCCATGCCGTCCATGCTAGCACAGAGAGTAAAAATTGTCACCCGGCCAGCGGAATTACCACAGGCTAGAGCACATCATGTACAATAAACTGTACGTACGTAACCAATGCTTGTAGGGCGATCTATCGAGGAGTAAGTGATAAGTGAGAACTTACCCTTGGACCGTTCGCCCCCCCTGATACTATGTTGTAATAAGCTGATGTACATGTTATGATCTGAGTTAGTTTCCTGTGGTTGATCGAGCGGCCGGGGACGGCACATCAAGCCTCTTTTCACCTCTTCATCATCATATACGAAAGCTGACTGTCACATCCATCGGATCCCAGATTTGCGGCGAGCTGAGCATAATTCATTCACCTAGTTGACAAACCTTTAGAGAATCCTAGGCTTTGAACTACTTCGTCCAAATTGGAGGTTCCCTTCCGGCTTTATCTCTAAATCAAACTTCTCTAACTTTGACAAATAATAATTATTAAAAAATACGTGAAAGTTATCTTTTATATATATATATATATATATATATATATATATATATATATATATATATATATATATATATATATATATATTTGCATGAGCAGGCCGCTTCTAAACTATAACTTATTTTAGTTTTACCCTAAGTCAAACTTGTTTAACTTTGGTTAAGTTTTTTAAAAAATACATTAAAACTATGAGTTCAAATAAATAAACTACCAAGAATTTTTTATAAATAATTTCTGTTGCCATGCATGGAGTATATAATAACAAAAAGAATATAAACACACCAGAGGATCGGAACAACGAACGTGCGTGGCTTCTGCATGACTCTAGTAAGCTCCAGCAGTGCAACGTAATGATATACGTATGCTTGGTCAATCCGCCGTTAGTCGTTACCAGCAAATCATTTGCCATCACTCATATATAGTCGCGGCAAAAACGACTGGCTAGCCCTCCCTGCATGCGCGCGCGCGGCTTATAGATGCATGGCTGGGAGGAGCTAGCTTAGGGACGCCATTAATTTGCGCCACACAATGACACAATCATACAGTCCTGCTCCTGCAGGGGCGCGCAATGATACACCACAACCAGCAGGCAGTGCACCGTTCTACTGCTATACGTACTATACTCGCCTCGCCATATCGCCGATGGTCATCGTCGTCGTAGGCAAGCGGAACTAGAGAGCCTGGCAGCAGGCGGCGGGCTCGGGGTCGGGGCGTCACGTCACCATGCACCGTTGTCTCCGGACCACAACGACTCACGCACCGCATTTGTTTTCCTGGCTCCGGTCGACGATCCATGCATGATTGGAAGCGGTGGACATGATGCGCTTGACACGAGAGCTACAAACTTGGCAAGCCATCATCATCGTCTTGCGTTGCGTTGCGTCCGCGGGAGGAGAAGCCACAGGCCAAGCTGGCTGGCTCGCATTGCGATGCAAACGTGGCAAGTTTCAGTTTGGACACCGCTGGGCTGCTAGCTCGCTGCTGGTGGACAGCCGATCGATCGAAAGCTTTTTTTTTAAAAAAAAAGACACTAAAAAATGTCTCTGGTATATACCAAAGAAAACAATATCTCGTACAAAAAGATATAACTTGACACAAAATAATCTCTAAAAAAATAAAAGTACATTGAAGACTAAACCGGTGATCTTCTTCCTTTGATCGTCCATTGCCTGTCGAAGATTGAAAACGCGCTGAAGAAAGAAACAGCAGAGGAAATAGACACCTGCAAAAAACACCCTCGCCATACTAGGTTTGGAAGACCGCAAAATTCACTCGTCGTTAACAATGAGATCTAGAACACACTGAAAGAACAGGAACCCTCTAAGGAACACAGGCTTTCAATCATTCACCATCAAAACAGAGTATTAGAGATGCTAGACCTTGCAATAGAATAAACCAAAAAAAAGGTCGAAATCGCCGTGAAAAGAACCAACTAACTGCTTCCTTTGATAAAAACACATCAACTGCCACCAAGATATGAAGGGAACCAACAGATCTAGTAAACGTACTAAACTCTCACTGGCCATTCATCAACGCCGGATCAAACGTTGACAAGGTAGGGAGCGACCGGAGAGACCTTATTCCAGTGCGTCATCGTCGCCACCACCTCATCAATAATTCCAGAAACCAAACCCTAGATGAATAAGGAATAAACAAAACTAAAAACTACGGAGAGATCGGGTTCACACTCCTCTGGCAGTCGGTGTAACAGCTCCAAAATGGGCCAAGGGGGGCCAATTCACGGATGGGCCGATGTACTGCTCACTGATACTGTAGCATCATGAAACATTGTGCAACCGGTGTTTAGTAATATACCGTGAATCCTAAGTTCGCCAGACCGACTTAAATATCAGGGTCAGGGACGCGTAGTAACTTTCGGTTAACCGTTTTGAGCGAAGTGAGGACGAAAGCTCAAGCGGGTTGCTACGCAGGTGGGACCACTCCTCGGCAGAGTGGGCTTGATCCGTGTATGCCGAAACTGGATCTTACAGTCGGTGAGGTGGCCATAAAACCAAACCCTAAATGAATAAGAAACAATAAAAAAACTAAAAACTACATAGAGATCGGGTCCATGCCCCTCAACCAATCGGCAAGGTCATCGGATGGGAGAGAGGAGAGGGTGGGGAAGGGCGGCGGCGGCCGCCACGGTTGTTTTTCTGGCGTCGCGATCCCATGCCAGCAGAACCAGAATTAGATGGCCCTATTAGACAGTTCAACTTAATTTGGACATCATATATATCGTTGGAAGCTAAGCTACATTTGGCTCCAACGATCGGGCTGGTGTCATTTGGTCTGAGGGAACATGAGGGGGTCAAGGACACCCGCTGAAAAATTTTATTAAAATGTAACCAAGACAGTTACTCGAAGAAGATGACAAAAGAGAGCAGAAGTCACCGTTCCGATCACTCCGTCGTCCCTGGGTTAATTCGTTGGTTTTACATGTGAGCGTTTACCTTAAAAGTCTCGACTCGAAACGCTGCTTATTAGCCTGCCTGTGGCGTGATCAAGTGGCTCCATCAACGCAGAATCGATCAGGCTGGCTGGCTGGGTCGTCCCGTACGTTAGCGTTTCTTCCGTGGGCGTACGTTTCCATGCCACAAATGGAGGACTCGACTAGCAGTATGCTAGCCTTAGTCCAAAATTACGCAGCCCACCTGCCTGCCATCCCATCGGTTGGTTATGGTTATACGTGTACCGCCCAGCCTTGCCGTATCCGTGTATGGCGGGGTCACCCATTAATTGCCGGCGATATTTCTGGCGGGAACGTGGCGCCGCGGACCTGCCAGCACTAGTACTAGTAGCAAGGGGAAGAGCGAGCTGGACGTAGGCCTGTTAATGTGTCGGGTTCAAATGGGTTTAATGAGTTGGGTTTTTAAACGGGTGTACTCTGGATGGGTGAAAATGTGTTGATTTATTTAGCGGGTTGGGTCGGGTTGGGTTTAATAGAAAACTGGGTTGGATGGGTGGGGATTGGGTTCTTTTTTGGTGTGTTTGAATGAGTTGAGCCCATGGGTTGATGTTGAATTTTTAATATATCATAGTATACATATATATTGATTTGTAATTTGTTTAGCTTTTGATGTAGGGCCCACATGCATATTTTGCTATGCTAATTGGCACAGATTAGCCTCATGACATTTTGAATCCAGCTTAATTTATTTTGGTCAATTTTGACAAAATTTTATAATGCGAACACGAGCTTTTATTTCTAGGGTCCGGCTTTGATGTGGGGCCCACATATTCATTTGGCAGTGCCAATTGGCATGAAATAGCTGCTTGTTACATTAAATCATCTGCAACAAATTTTAGTCAATTTCGACAAAATTTTATAATGTGAACGTGGGCTTTTATTTCTAGGGTCCGGCTTTGAGGTGGGGCCCACATATTGATCTGGCAATGCCAACTGGCATGAAGTAGCTGCTTGTTACATTAAATTATCAGCAACAAATTCTAGTCAATTTCGATAAAATTTTATAATGTAAACGCGAGCTTTTATTTTTAGGGTCCGGCTTTGATGTGGGGCCCATATATTGATCTGACAGTGCTAATTGGCATAAAGTAGTCGCTTGTTACATTAAATCATCTGCAACAAATTCCAGATAATTTCGATAAAATTTTATAATGTGAATGCAAGCTTTTATTTCTAGGGTCCGGCTTCGAGGTGGGCACACATGTCTTTATCCAAGCATGTATATGCATTTTTATGTAAACCCATAAGTTTTTATAGCAAACCCGTGAGTTTAATTAGTTTATGGGTTGGAATGGGTTGGGTTGAGACTATAAAAATATGGAATGGAGTGGGTGAAAGAAGAGAGTTAACTTGTTATGAGATGGGTTGGGTACGGGTGGGTTTTCACCCATTAGCAGGCCTAGCTGGATGGCACACCCGGAACGGAACACGTAAAGAGCACTGTTACCAGCAGGAATCCACTCGCGGGCCGCCGAGACGACGGTCACCCTGCTGGCCTTGTTGTTGCCCCGCTGCCGCCGCGTGATGATGTGGACGCGAAACCGGGCTCTCTCTCTCCTCGACTCCTCTCCGATCCGCCGCGTTTCACTCGGCGCTACGGCGCTTCATGCTTCTAGACGTTTCATCACGTGTCCCTCCCCTGGCCCGGCCCGTTCGTTGGGCACGCAGCTAGCGGCCGGCCGGGTCTGGGTTTGCGTTTGCGTCTGCACGAATGAATTACTTGCGAGGCCAGCACTGGTGCGGTCCGTTGGCGCTCCCCCGCAAAAGCTCATCACGACGCGGGGGTGTGCCGGATCTTTTGTAGAAAGCGTGAGCGGGCCGTTACGACAACTAGCAGGGCAAGGCAGGGGAGTCATCACGTATGTATTAGTTAGTGTGACCTGCACCTGCTGCGCCGCATCCATGCCCCAACACAGCAACAGACGGCCAGGAATGCCGGGGCTTGGGCCGGACGCCGCCTCGCCTCTGCTGCTGGTGTTTGACATGTCACGGGGCGTTAGCGTTACGACGATAATATCGAAAGCAGCTAGCAGGGCTTTCGTTCGCTGAAAGCTAGTACCTGCCTGATGATGAGCCAGGAGCCAATGCAACGTGTGCGCACGCGCAAGCACAAATCAAGATGGCCTCCAGCACAAAATCACCAGCTAGCTACCGTGGAGTATGCGCTAGCTGCGCAGTGTCTCGCTCTCTCGCCGCGGCGCCAAAAGCAAAAGGAGGCAAAGCAAGCACGGCGCGACAAGTCATTGTGTAATCATATAGATCTAACGGGCCCACACAGCTAATACCCCCCCCCCCCCCCCCCCCCCCCCCCCCCCCCCCCCCCTCCCCCTTGTTGAGCGCTCTTCCTCTTCCTCTCCTGGTGGCCTCTCCGGCGGCTCTCCCTATATATAGGAGGCCCAGCTGGCTCCAAGGTTGCCAAGAGCCCAAGGCAGCTGAGAGCCTCCTCCTCCCTCCTCAGGTAGCGAGCGAGCTCCTCTGCCCTCTGCAGCCGTTTCTCCGTATTATTGACTGCTCGATCAAGAGGCCGGAGAACAGAGCAAGGGAGATCGATCCAGATGGCTTTCCTCAACTTGGAGCTGCAGACCTGGGCCTTCACCTTTGGTATCCTAGGTACATATTACTCCAACTGATTAACAGCATCGTCGACCGATCCACGGGCCGGGCTGCGCGCGAGCATTCAGATCGATCATCGATGTGCCGCCTTCCTCTCCTCATCAGTTTCTGCATTGTTTCCTTCTCCCATATCCTTTTTTGATTGAGATGCATACATGGCATCATCGTCTTCAGTCCTCCATTCCAGCAGCCTCCAAAGCACAGTCGCCAAAATAAAGCTTCCGTACGTTTGTATTAGAGAGCTAATATAAGCTTTTGGTTGCTGAACTTTTCAAAAAATATGAACTTTTGGTTGATTACATATCTACTAGTAGTAGTTAATCAGTTTCATCACCGCCTTTGAGATGCGTACAAAACAACTCAACAACATGTCCTCGCCATCTGATGGAATAAATGGAACCGCCAAAACCAAACTTTTAGGACCTAATGAGGTGGTTAGCCCAAACAAAGAAACCCAAGCCCGTCATACATGTTACATGTACCTTCACGAGAAGCGTACCGTGCAACGGCGCGCCTGTGTGTGTGCGTCGTACATGAGGAGTTTGTCTCATTTCTTCTGCCTGCAGCCAACCCCGGCCGGCCGGATGTCTTTTTTTCTTCTCGCATGCTTTCTTTTTTCTTTTTCGATCCATCTCCATTTCCTACTCTTCATATGAATCAAGCAATTTAACTAACTGCGTCCCCTGCTCCGATCTTGGCTTGGCTTTGCTTTGCAGGTAACATAATCTCACTGATGGTGTTTCTTTCGCCGCTGTAAGTAACTCAGATCTCTGCTTTAATTAATTGTTTTGCCTTTTAACCTACGGTGAATTTTTCGTATTTAGTTTTACAATATCTAAGACCAATGTTTAGTAATAAATTAAGAAAAAAGAGTCCAAGATACTACCCTCAGGTAGGGAATATATATTAAACAACATCGCACGCACGCGTATCTCATCACTGATGAATCTATGAGGTGTCACCATCGTCCAATACTCTTCTAGAATCTCTTCTTACACCTGAAGACAACATACTAGCTAGGAGGAAACTTGCTGAGAATTAAATTCTCGCATTAATCAGGAGTGGAATGAGAGAGAGATTAAAAGGAAAGGAAAAATCTAGCACTGCACGCCACACTTTAATTAGTTGCGAGGCAGTGTCACTGTTCGGTTGGTGTGTTGTACATGCTATTACTGAACAACACCTACTTGCAATCTAATCACATGGTAAAATCAATTATACTAGTAATTAGTCAGCAATTAATCATGACCGCAGAAATTAAAACTACCGAGAAGAGAAATAATATATTGATCCGTGGTTGGTTATTTATTTTGCATTATTACTGCAGGCCGACCTTCTACCGCGTGTACCGCAAGAAGTCGACGGAGGGTTTCCAGTCGACGCCGTACGTGGTGACGCTCTTCAGCTGCATGCTGTGGATCTTCTACGCGCTGCTCAAGTCCGGCGCCGAGCTGCTGGTCACCATCAACGGCGTCGGCTGCGTCATCGAGACCGTGTACCTGGGCATGTACCTGGTGTACGCGCCCAGGGCCGCCCGGGTGCCTAACGGCCAAGATGCTGCTGGGGCTCAACGTCGGCGTCTTCGGCCTCGTCGCGCTCGTCACCATGGTGCTCTCCAATGGCGGCCTCCGCGTGCGCGTGCTCGGCTGGATCTGCGTCAGCGTCGCGCTCAGCGTCTTCGCCGCGCCGCTCAGCATCATGGTACGTACATACTCCTGCAAGTATTTACCACAGTAATTTCTTCTGTTTTTTTTTCTTTGGTTATTGGTTAGTTAAATTAACACCACCAGTTGCAGTTGGTTTGAAATTAATCATGCATTCGCTACCTACTTGTACTGCTTGCAGCGGCAGGTGATCCGGACCAAGAGCGTGGAGTTCATGCCCATCTCGCTCTCCTTCTTCCTGGTGCTCAGCGCCGTGATCTGGTTCGCGTACGGCGCGCTCAAGAAGGACGTGTTCGTGGCGGCTCCCAACGTGCTGGGCTTCGTCTTCGGCGTCGCGCAGATGGCGCTGTACATGGCGTACAGGAACAAGAAGCCCGCGGCGGCGGCGGTGGTGTTGGTGGAGGAGGTGAAGCTGCCGGCGGAGCACGCCAGCAAGGAGGTGGTGGCCGCCGCGGCGCACGAGGGCAGCAGGGCGAGCTGCGGCGCCGAGGTGCACCCCATCGACATCGACACTCTCACTCTGCCGGTGGTGGAGGTCCACGACCCGCAGGCCGTCGTGGTCATCGACGTGGACGCGGCGGCAGTAGCAGCAGGAGCTGATGACGGTGCGGCCGGCGTGGTCGACGGACCCGGCGTGCCCACGGCGCCGGAGCAGCCGACGACGATCAGGCCCGACATGGCCATTGCCGTGGAGGCGTAGGTTGGCTAAAGTCTACTACGGAGTAGTAAGTAGCAGAGTGAGTCGATATTAGTAAAAGTTCTCAAGGGAGGGCAATGCAAGGGCCTGCTACGCTACTACAGCAGCGGCCAGATGTACTACTGGCTGCATGCATGCAGGCCCGTTGACTTGACCGACCCGTCGAGAAATGGGATGGAATGGAAGTAGCCGGGCCCTAGCTAGGCGAGTAGCGCCTTGGCACCCGCGGGCCAGCCGTACTGGCCTGTGTGATGAACCGGCGAGAGAACTAGAGATGAGATGAGATAATGCGATGGAGCTCAGAGGGTTGGTTGTGGTTGGTTCATCAGATTCAGAAGACGGCTTACTAGCTGCTAGGCTCTGTGTCTGTCTCTAGATCTGTGTGAGTGAGTCTGTAATCGATTCCCGTCAGCTTGCCGCCCTGTGTGTCCGAGTAGTCTGATGATTGTTTTCATTCCATTGATGCCGTCGCAGTAATATACTTGGAATGGACGATTCACTAATCTGAGTCTGAAGCGAAGAAGCCGGTGCGCCTTTTCGTCGCTCGGCGGCTGGCCTGGCCACCGGTGCGCATGTGGGATGATGAGAAGGTGAAAACGACCCAGCCATGGCAGTCAGTCAGGCACGAGGGGTGCGTCTGTGCGATGCGACACAGCCAGCGATGAAAACGGTACGGATATTTTCCGACCGTATTCGAGACCGAATTCGTTTAGAGGGGTTTTAATCCGTTCGTATTCGAGTCCGGATATTTAACATCCGATACCGTATTCGTATCCGAATATTTAAATCACATATTTATAATGTCGATATCCAATCATATCATATTCGGCATTTTTTATACTATCCATATTCGAATCCGAATCCGGACATAAATATGAAAACAAATACGATATCAGTGATATCCGTCCGTATCCGATCCGTTTTCATCCATAGACACAGCACAGAGGCCGGCCGGAACCGGACCGGACTGGACGGGCACGATAAAGTCGCCACCGGCGACGCCAGTCAGTATATGGTTTTCCCGGCCACTGATGATGATATCTCGGAAGAACTGGATGGACCGCGTAATGACCAGCCGCTAGCTCCTGCTGCTGCGAGATGAGATTTGGGGAAGATCGAAATAGGGGTGCGCGGCGCGGCAACATTTGATCCCAAGCAAGTCGCTGTCAGGCTCCTTGACACCGCCCGGCGGGTCACCCATACCCACCAAAAGTCCTTTTTGTTGCCTTATAGAAAATCAGCAATTCACAAATCACAAGCAATCATCACTTTTAGAACAAAAAAAGACAAAATAGTAGCATAATAATTTTTATTGCAACCGCCAATCACATAGCACCATAATAATTCTTTAATTTTGGGCTTCTTTAATTTTGGGCCGGGTATTTTTTACCTACGGGTAAACGGGTATGGAGCCTGCTACACCATCCCCGTACCCACGTACCCGATGGGTGAAGGTTTTGCTTCGTTTACGTACCCATGGGTACGAGTTTTACTCCATATTGGTACCCTAATGGAGTAAATACTCATCGGGTATCGGGTCGCGGGTCCCATTGTCATCTTTAGTCAGGCTCCTTGACACCACTCGTTTCCTGCTGCCGTTGGTTAGATAGATCCGGCTGATGATTCTGGTCAGACTACCCGCACTCATGGGCCTCTATATTCATTCTCTATACGTCTTAGTCAGCAAGATTCTCTCCTCTATACTCAATTCACCCGCACCCATCCATTCTCTATATCATCCTCTATCCACTCTATCCAATGTGGGACCCACTTGTCACTTTATCTAAATATATCCATGTATGATCTAGTTTTGAAGGATTTATTGAAACAAATTTAATGGTGAAATCAAAATTTAATTTGGATTTTTGGTTTGTGAGTTATATCATTTTTTCCTTTGTTTAGCTAGTGGGGTCCGTCACTATAGAGTATAGAGTAAGCACATTACTACTCTAAATATAGAGTGAGAGAAAGGATAGAGTATCGTTTTAGAGTACCCAGTGCGACAGTTTTTACTCTATATTCATACTCTAAAGTTTTAAAGTATCGTTTTAGAGTACCCACACATAGTCTCAGTTGATGGTCCCTCCACCGCCACCTCATGCATATGCATACGGCCGCATCGCAGCCGGAGCCGGCCTGTGTGGTCTGCCCCTGGCCTCCATGGATTCCGGCTGTCGCCACCGTGATCTACCCTGCACGCCCCGTGGTCTGTGACGGGTGTGCGTAGTTTTTAAGGGTTTTTTTAAGTAGACTCATAACATTTCAAGAAAGAATCAACAAAGTTACGATGTTTCGTTGGATTGGGATTGCGAGGTTGCCCCGCAGGGTTCTGTTTGTGTAGCTCTAGATCACATCCACTGCCTCTCGAGAGTCGAGTCTCGACCATCCACACTGTTGCTATTGCTACAACTGCATCCGCAACAGAGAAGTAAGTGAAAGAGAGGTCGATACACAGGGCACGGACAGCCGGACAGGATAACCCTTATCTATAGATTCATTCATCGGCGACGGCGAGCTCAAAGCTTCACGTAAAGAATTGCCGCATTCAGCTAAACCCGTCAGCCTGCATGCAACAAAAGCTTGACCTTTTGTTTTTGTTTGTATGGCCTTGTTCACTTCCCCGTCCCAACCCAAAATATTTCCTCTTACACCCATCATATCAAATCTTTCGACGCATGCATGAAGCATTAAATTTAGGTAAAAAAGATAACTAATTGCATAGTTTGTCTGTAAATATCAGGACGAATCTTTTGAGCCTAGTTAGTCCATGATTGGACAAATTTTGCCAAATAACAACGAAAAATGCTACAGTAATTTTTCACCTACTTTTCGCGAAGTGAACACCCCCTATGTACGCAGCAGCGTAGTACACTGCTTGCAGCGCCTGTAGCAACCTCTTCACCGGACTGGACAGACCGGGGACGCGCCTGGCTCCAATCCAGCGACTCTCATCTGCCAGCGCAGCACACGGGTGGTGCGAGTCCGCCACGTCGAGGCGGCGAGGACACCGTACCTTTCACGGGGAGGGCAGGGAGGCGGCAGCGGCAGCGGCAGCTGCTGCTGGGGCACTGGAGCACTGGAGCACCCCAGCCCCACGGTAAAAGGCTCGCTGTCCCGTCCGCGTATTAGCACGTCTCCGGCGTCCGTCGCGTCGCGTGTCGCCTAGTAGGCTAGTACTAGTAGTAGTAGCACCATGAGCGGGGCGCGGCGAAAATCCACCGTCGCTAGCCGGCAGCTGCAGCAGCCGCAGAGCGCGGCGGGTGGGTGGAGCAGGCCTTGGCAACGCGGGGTTAGGCCCATCACGTGGCCCGGGATGCCTACGCCACGGATGCTGGGTTTTGGCCCAGTCGCGCGGATCAGCTCAGCTTCACCGAATTTCGGCCAGTCGCACGCCTTGCCTCCCTCGAGTCTCTTCTACTCCCTCCGTCCCATTGATTGTGCAACTATAGGAAACATGCCGTTCAAACTGTGTCAACTTTGATCAAATTTATAGCAAAAAGTATTAGCATTTATGATACGGACCTGTGCCTTGCCTCTAGTTGATCGGAGATTGTACGTATGTGTAGTGGCTGGACGGTGTTTGAGGGCTGCGGCACGGCGGCGGGGCGCCGTGGTCGCAGGAGAGGAGATGAGAAGATGACAGGCGGCGGCTAGGGCAATCCCGGCTCCCAAGGGAAGCCGAGCAAATAGATTACTCTTACTTGATTTGTCCACGAGAATTACAATTCCTATATATAGCGAATTGCTCTACTAATTTATGGAAATAAATAATTAAAGATAATTATGGGCTTTTAGCCCCTAGCTCCTGCGCCAAGCTAGCTTCTGCACCTGGCTTAGCCACTAATGGGCCGCCGACGCCTTTGATACTGGGCGCCGGTCATAACATCTCTCCCCCCGTCGACAAACAGCTCGTCCTCGAGCTGGACTTCAGGGTAGAGGGCTTTGGAATCGTCGAGAGGTTCCCATGTGGCAGCATCATCCGGAAGGCCGTGCCACTTGACCAACAACTTCCAATGGCCACGGCGTAGCTGAGCGCGCAGAACGTTCTCCGGGGCAGGTAGCAGGCGCCCCTCGGAGACGGGTGGCACCACCGCCGTCGTCGCAGGAGGATCACCACGCCACTTCTTGAGCAGCCCGACGTGGAAGACATCATGGAGGCGTGCAGTCACGGGCAGCTGTAGACGATATGCCACCGTTCCAATGCGTTCCAGCACGCGAAACGGGCCGGCGTAGCGAGGACGAAGCTTGCCCTTGGCCGGCGTCGCAAGCGTGTGGGTAGGACGGTGAAGAAGTCGGAGCAGCACCCAATCGCCCACTGCGAAGTCCACAGCCCGGTGGTGCTCGTCGTAGCGCTCCTTGGCGTGTTGCTGCGCCTGGAGGAGGCGCTCCCGGACCTCGACCAGGAATGCGTCGCGGTCCCGGAGCATGGCATCGACGTCCTCCATCTCAGCCGCCCCCTCCTGATGGGGCAAAAGAGGAGGCGGCGGACGGCCGTAGACAACCTCGAAAGGAGTCGCCCGAAGCGCCGTGTGGTATGACGTGTTGTAGCAGTACTCCGCCCATGGTAGCCAGTCGACCCATGAGCGCGGGCGGCCGCCGGTCGCACAACGCAAGTACATGGCGATCACCTTGTTGACGACCTCGGATTGGCCATCCGTCTGAGGGTGAAAAGCCGTGCTGAGCCGCAGCTTAACACCTGCAAGGCGAAACAAATCCCTCCACAAGTGGCTGGTGAAAACCGGATCACGGTCGCTGACGATGGAGGTGGGGAAGCCATGAAGCCGAACGATCCCCTCGAAGAAGGCGCGAGCCACCGACGCGGCCGTGTAGGGGTGGCTGAGGGCGATGAAGTGTGTGTACTTGGAGAAGCGATCCACCACTGTCAGAATCACTGACTTGCCATGGACCTTGGGAAGGGCGTCGATAAAATCCATGGAGATGTCGGCCCACACTTGGGAAGGCACATCCAAGGGCTGCAGGAGACCAGCCGGCTGTGTCGTGGGCGTTTTGTTGCGTTGACACACAACACACGTGCGGACGAAGTCGTGCACAAGCTGGCGGTCGCCGGGGATGTAGAAGTCACTACGCAGCCGCACGAGGGTCTTCTGGACGCCCTCATGCCCCGTGGTGTGCGCCAGGGACACGACCTGGTGGCGCAAGTCCTGCAGGTCAGGGACGTAGACGCGTTTGCCATGGAGGAGGAAGCCATCTGCAGCGGCCCAGGGTGCCTCCAACGTCCCCGCTGCATGCTGCTGTAGGAGGTCGCGTGCGACCGAGTCCTCCCGGGTGGCCGCCCGGATGTCGTCGTAGAGGGCGAAGGACGGCCCGGACAAAGTGAGCGCTGCCACCGTGTCCTCATCGCGGCGGGACAGCGCATCAGCCACCAAGTTGAGTCGGCCGGGGCGGTATTCCACCGCGAAGTCAAACCCGAGCAGCTTGCTAACCCACTGATGTTGCGGAACAGTGGAAAGCCGCTAGTCAAGCAGGAACTTCAAGCTGTAGTGGTCGGTGCGGACGATGAAGCGGCGCCCCCACAAGTACGGCCGCCAGTGCCGGACCGTCTGCACCAGCCCGATCAGCTCGCGCTCGTAGGCCGCCAGCTTGACGTGACGCGCGACGAAGGGCCTGCTGAAGAACGCCAGGGGGCCCGACCCCTGGTGGAGGACGGCGCCGAAACCCGCGCCAGAGGCATCGTAGTCGACGACGAACTCGCGAGTGAAATCCGGCATCTGCAAAACAGGGGCGGAGGACAAGGCCCTCTTGAGGGCGTCGAAGGCCTCCGCCGCCTCTGGTGTCCAGGCGAACGCCTCCTTGCGCAGGAGACGAGTGAGTGGCGCTGCGATGGAACCGAAGTCGCGGATGAACTTGCGGTAGTAACCCGCAAGCCCGAGGAAACCGCGGACGCCTCGGGGTGAACGCGGCGTCGGCCACGAGGCGACCGCAGCCACCTTGTCGCTGTCCATAGCGACGCCGTCGGCGGAGATGACGTGCCCGAGGTAGTCGACGGAGAGCGCCCCAAAAGAGCACTTGGACCTCTTGAGGTAGAGGTCGTGAGCCCTCAAAGCGGAGAAGACGAGGCCGATGTGCTGGAGGTGCTCGGACCATGAGGAGCTATAGATCAAGATGTCATCAAAGAAAACCAGCACGAACCTGCGAAGAAAGGGCCGGAGGACGTCGTTCATCAGGGCTTGGAAAGTTGCCGGGGCATTGGACAGCCCAAACGGCATCACCAAGAACTCGAAGTGGCCGTGGTGGGTGCGGAAAGCGGTCTTCTTGACGTTCGCCGGGTGCATGCGCACTTGGTGATAACCCGATCGGAGGTCGAGCTTGGTGAAGAAGCGTGCCCCGTGGAGCTCGTCGAGGAGCTCGTCGACCACCGGGATCGGAAACTTGTCCTTGGACGTCTTGTCGTTGAGCGCGCGGTAGTCAATGCAGAAGCGCCACGACCCATCCGATTTCTTGACGAGGAGCACAGGGGCAGAGAAGGGCGACGTGCTCGGCCGAATAATGCCTTGCTCCAACATGGCGGCGCATTGTCGCTCCAGTTCGTCCTTCTGGAGCTGCGGGTACCGGTAGGGCCGCACCGCCACCGGCGCGGTCCCCGGTAGGAGGTGGATGCGGTGGTCGTAGACGCGCACGGGCGGAAGGCCACGTGGCTCGTCGAAGATGGTCGCGTGCTGCTGGAGAAGCTGGTCCAGCAGCGGCCGCTGCTGGTCAGTCGCGGTCGCAGGCAGGCGCTGCTGGTGTGTCGAGGCCCCCGGGGCGCCCACGCACTGCCACGTGATGCGCTGTGCGCCTCGCTGGAAGGAGACGGTGAGGCCATTGAAGTCCCACAGGAGGGGCCCCAAGGCCCCCAGGAAGTCGACGCCGATGATGAAGTCGAAGCAGCCGAGGGCGAGGCCCACACATGTGATAGGGAAGGACTGGCCGCCGATGATGACGGGCACGTCGTGGGCGATCCCCTCGCACGGGAAACGCTCGCCATTCGCAACGGTGACACGGAGGTTGTCGCCGCCACGCGGAACAAGCCCCAGGCGGCGTATGACCGCACCTTGGATAAAGGTGTGGGTGGAACCAGTGTCCAGCAGGGCAAGGAGACGTTCCCCGTGAATCATGACGGGTAGCAGCATGGTGTGGTAGGTGCGGATCCCTGCAAGAGCGTACACGGAGACAACCAAGGCATTAGCAGTAGCTCCCTCTGGTGGTGCCGCGGAGTCGTCGGCAGCGGCGTCCGCGGCGTCCTCCGCCGCGGTGAACACGTCGTCGTCGATGTAATCAGAGGACTCCATGTAGAAGACACGTGGGCAAATGTGTCCGCGCACGTACTGCTCATCGCAGTTGTAGCAGAGCCCCTGGCGGCGGCGCTTGAGCATCTCCGCCGGTGTCAAGCGACGGAAAGAGCGAGCAGGTGTAGTGGGGCCGGTCGGGGGCGGCGCAGGAGGAGTGGGCGCACCGGCTGGAGGCCCTCCCCCAGCGGCTGGGCGAGACGACAAAACCGGCCGCTGGGGAGGGCGGGCACCACGCTGTGCTGGTGCTGCGAGGGCCGTGGCCTTGCGCTCAAAGGTGCGCGCCAGGTACATGGCCGTCTGGAGGTCGCCGGGGTCGTGCATCTCCACGTCCACGCGGATGTGATCAGGCAGGCCGCCCACGAAGAGTTCCGCCTTCTGGCGGGTGGAGATGTCCCGGGTGTGAGCCAGGACCGCCTGAAAACGGCCTGCAAACTCCTCCACCGTGGAGTGGAAGGTAGCCGGCCTAGCTCCACCAGGCGAGTACCGCGAATGGGCGGACCGAAGCGAAGGCGACACAGGTCCTTGAACCTGTCCCACGGCGGCATACCCTCGTCCTGCTCGAGGGCGTAGTACCACGTCTGGGCCGCTCCAGTGAGGTGGTAAGATGCCATCCAGGTACGCTGCGACGCCGGAGTGAACTGGCCCCGGAAGAATTGCTCACAATGTGTGAGCCAGTTCAGCGGATCGACGGAGCCGTCGTATGTCGTGAACTCGATCTTGTGGAACTTTGGCGGCCCGTTGCCCTGCGCAGATGCAGGAGCACCGCCCTCACGGCCGCCCTCGTTGAAGCCTGGGGCGCTGGTGGCTGTGGGCACGACATTGCTGCCGTGGAAGAGGGTGCTATCCATCCCGCCGAAGAGGGTACCCGACGCCACCGGAGCTCCATGATCGGGAATGTGCGTCAGGGGCGGAGTCATCGTGTAGGCGGGGCTGGAGTGGCCCAGCGCCCATGCGGGAATCTGAGACGGCGATGGCGGAAAACGGAGGAGGTGGATTGGAACGCCGGTCGATGGCAGCGGCGGTGAGGTCGATGGTCCAGCGTCGATGGGCATCCCGTAGGGGTACGAGGTCGGAGCCGTGTGCTGGGGCGGCGGCAGGGCTGGCTGATACGGGGGAACGCCGAACTGCTGCGGCGGCGGGTTGAGGAAGTTGAGGACGGACTGCATCGTTAGCCGCATCTCGGCCATGCCGTGGCTGAGGTCGACGATGGCCCCCGTCATCTGCTCCGGTGTGAAGACGGCGCGCGGCGCTGCCGGGGCGCCCAGCGGCAGGGAGGGGTTGGGCACCAGCGCTGATGTGGACGCAGGCGCCTGGAGCGGCGCGGTGGTGCCGGCCGGGTCTGTCGCAGCGAACGGCGGCACCGTGGAGGTGGGCAGAGGAATCGACATGGCTGATACCAGGTTGATACGGACCTGCGCCTTGCCTCTAGTTGATCGGAGATTGTACGTATGTGTAGTGGCTGGACGGTGTTTGAGGGCTGCGGCACGGCGGCGGGGCGCCGTGGTCGCAGGAGAGGAGATGAGAAGATGACAGGCGGCGGCTAGGGCAATCCCGGCTCCCGAGGGAAGCCGAGCAAATAGATTACTCTTGCTTGATTTGTCCACGGGAATTACAATTCCTATATATAGCGAATTGCTCTACTAATTTATGGAAATAAATAATTAAAGATAATTATGGGCTTTTAGCCCCTAGCTCCTGCGCCAAGCTAGCTTCTGCACCTGGCTTAGCCACTAATGGGCCGCCGGCGCCTTTGATACTGGGCGCCGGTCATAACAATTTATGTCTCGAAATAAATTTATTATGAAAATATATTTCATAACCAATCTAACGGTACTTATTTTGTCTCATAAGAGTTAGTATTTTTTTATGTAATTTTAATCAAAATTTGTGATGGCTGATTTCTCGGGATGCGAGAATTGCATATTCATTGGGACGGAGGGAGTATCTATATCTATCTTCTCAAAAAAGTTTTTTTTGAAGGTAAACAGGAGGGGGAAACCCCCTACTGTGCTTTTATTGAATTTGCTTAAAAAACAGCTCCTGAAAACAGGGTTCAGGATACAAAGAAAGTTACAAAGAAAATTAAAAGAATTACACAAATGCTTCTAGCCATAAATCAATTGCTGGATGTAAGGTTGTCTTTGCTCTTAGTATAACTAATGCAAACTCTGCTCTGAAGATTGACTTGCAGAGCTGAATGGAAGCTGGAATTCCTCGGAAGATCACATCATTTCTGACAGTCCAAATAGCCCAACACATTGTAACTATGATTTCCAGGACAAACGGCAACTGAAGCTGATACCTGGAGACTTCAAAAATCTGAATAGGAGAAGAAGAGCCTGGAACCAACAGATGAAGGGTGTTCCAACTAGCCGTTGCGAAGGGACAGTCAAACAGGAGATGATGTAGTGATTCATCAACATTATGTACGCATAGAACACAACTGTAACTATGTAGGTCCATAGATTTGCGCCTAAGCAACTCTCTAGTGCTTAATCTGTCTTTGAGCACTAACCAAAAGAAGAATTTTCTTTTGTTTTGGCAAGCAGATTTCCAAAGCCATTTGTAAATAGGGTGTACTGGTGAACTTCCTATGAGAGAGTTGTAAGCTTTCTTTGCTGTGAAAATGTTGGAGCCCCAGATGTAAGTCCATTGATCTGCATCATTGTTCAGCTGCAATGTTTGAACATGTCCCGGAGAAGCAGAAATTGTTCATAAGCTTCATTGGACAAGGGCAGATGAAAGAGTGTGGAGAGTGCTGCTGTTGATTTGACTGTTTGTACTGAAACTTTGTCATCTCTGCAATAGGAGAATAATTCTGGAAAAATCTGTTGGAGTACTTGGCCATTCCATAAGTCTAGCCAGAAGAAGCAAGATGTACCATTTTGAACAGAGACCATTGCCAGGCCCTTATAAGAATCCAATAACTTTAATAATCCCTCCACCAAAAAGAGACTCTGAGATTACTGGCAAGATATGGAAGCTTTCCATCAGAGTAGTATTTATCCAGACAAGTTGAACCCATGGCACATTAACTCTATTAAAGAATTTATCCATATGCTTAAGCAGAAGACATTCCGAGCGTATAATTTGT